>CM067764.1:14140000-19132902 GCA_034642375.1 Vigna nakashimae | reverse complement strand
GGACGAAGTTGACGAAGTGGACGAAGTGGACGAAGGGCACGAAGTGGACGAATTCCACGAAGTGGAAGAAGTGGAAGAAGTGGACGAAGTGGACAAAGTGGAGGAAGTGGAGGAACTGGACGAACTTGACGAACTTGACAAAATGGACGAAGTGGACGAAGTTGACGAAGTGGATAAAGTGGACGAAGTGGAGAAAGTGGACGAACTTGACGAAGTGGATGAAGTGGAGCAAGCGGAAGAAGTGGACGAAGTGGACGAAGAGGACGAAGTGGACGAATCGGAGGAAGTGGACGAAGTTGACGACGTGGACGAAGTTGAGGAAGTGGACGAAGTGGACGAAGTGCAGGAAGTGGAAGAAGTGGACGAAGTGGAGGAAATGGAGGAAGTGGACGAAGTGGAGGAAGTGGACAAAGTGGAGGAAGTGGAAGAAGTGGACGAACTTGACGAAGTGGAGGAAGTGGACGAACTTGATGAAGTGGACGAAATGACGAAGTGGACGAAGTGGACGAAGTTGACGAAGTGGATGAAGTGGAGGAAGTGGAGAATGTGGACAAAGTGGAGGAAGGGGACGAAGTGGACCAAATTCACGAAGTGGACGAAGTGGAGGAAGTTAACGAAGTGAATAAAATGGAGGAAGTGGACGAAATTGACGAACTGGAGGAAGTGGAAGTGGAGGAAGTGGACGAAATGGAGGATGTTGAGGAAGTCGAAGAAATGGACAAATTGGACGAAGTTGACGAAGAGGACGAAGTGGAGGAAGTGGAGGAAGTGGACGAAGAGGACGAAGTGGACGAAGTGGAGGAAGTGGACGAAGTTGACGACGTGGACGAAGTTGAGGAAGTGGACGAAGTGGACGAAGTGCAGGAAGTGGAAGAAGTGGACGAAGTGGAGGAAATGGAGGAAGTGGACGAAGTGGAGGAAGTGGACAAAGTGGAGGAAGTGGAAGAAGTGGACGAACTTGACGAAGTGGAGGAAGTGGACGAACTTGATGAAGTGGACGAAATGACGAAGTGGACGAAGTTGACGAAGTGGATGAAGTGGAGGAAGTGGAGAATGTGGACAAAGTGGAGGAAGGGGACGAAGTGGACCAAATTCACGAAGTGGACGAAGTGGAGGAAGTGGACGAAGTGGAGGAAGTTAACGAAGTGAATAAAATGGAGGAAGTGGACGAAATTGACGAACTGGAGGAAGTGGAAGTGGAGGAAGTGGACGAAATGGAGGATGTTGAGGAAGTCGAAGAAATGGACAAATTGGACGAAGTTGACGAAGAGGACGAAGTGGAGGAAGTGGAGGAAGTGGACGATGTTGAGGAAGTGGACGAAATTGACGAAGTGAAAGAAATTGACGAAGTGGAGGAAGTGGACGAAGGGGACGAACTTGACAAAGTTGACGAAGTGGACGAAGTTGACGAAGCGAACGAATTGAACGAAGTGGAAGAAGAAGATGAAGAAGTGGAGGAAGTGGAGGAAGTGGTCGAAGTGGAGGAAGTGGAGGAAGTGGAGGAAGTGGACGAAGTAGACGAAGTGGAGGAAGTGGAGGAAGTGGACGAAGTGGACAAAGTGGAAGAAGTGGACGAAGTGGAAGAAGTGGAAGAAGTGGACAAAGTGGACGAAGTGGACGAAGGGCACGAAGTGGACGAAGTGGACGAAGTGGAAGAAGTGGACGAAGTGGACAAAGTGGAGGAAGTGGACGAACTTGACGAAGTCGACGAAATGGACGAAGTTGACGAAGTGGATGAAGTGGACGAAGTTGACGAAGTGGACGAAGTGGACGAAGGGCACGAAGTGGACGAAGGGTACGGAGTGGACGAATTCCACGAAGTGGAAGAAGTGGAAGAAGTGGACGAAGTGGACAATGTGGAGGAAGTGGAGGAACTGGACGAACTTGACAAAATGGACGAAGTGGACGAAGTTGACGAAGTGGACGAAGTTGACGAAGTGGATAAAGTGGACGAAGTGGAGAAAGTGGACGAACTTGACGAAGTGGATTAAGTGGAGCAAGCGGAAGAAGTGGACGAAGTGGACGAAGAGGACGAAGTGGACGAATCGGAGGAAGTGGACGAAGTTGACGACGTGGACGAAGTTGAGGAAGTGGACGAAGTGGACGAAGTGCAGGAAGTGGAAGAAGTGGACGAAGTGGAGGAAATGGAGGAAGTGGACGAAGTGGAGGAAGTGGACAAAGTGGAGGAAGTGGAAGAAGTGGACGAACTTGACGAAGTGGAGGAAGTGGACGAACTTGATGAAGTGGACGAAATGACGAAGTGGACGAAGTTGACGAAGTGGATGAAGTGGACGAATGGGACAAAGTGGAGGAAGGGGACGAAGTGGACCAAATTCACGAAGTGGACGAAGTGAAGGAAGTGGACGAAGTGAATAAAATGGAGGAAGTGGACGAAATTGACGAACTGGAGGAAGTGGAAGTGGAGGAAGTGGACGAAATGGAGGATGTTGAGGAAGTCGAAGAAATGGACAAATTGGACGAAGTTGACGAAGAGGACGAAGTGGAGGAAGTGGAGGAAGTGGACGATGTTGAGGAAGTGGACGAAATTGACGAAGTGAAAGAAGTTGACGAAGTGGAGGAAGTGGACGAAGGGGACGAACTTGGCAAAGTTGACGAAGTGGACGAAGTTGACGAAGCGAACGAGTTGAACGAAGTGGAAGAAGAAGATGAAGAAGTGGAGGAAGTGGAGAATTTGGAGAATGTGGACGAAGTGGAGGAAGTGGACGAAGTGGAGGAAGTGGAGAATGTGGGAAAAGTGGAGGAAGTGGAGGAAGTGGAGGAAGTGGACGATGTTGAGGAAGTGGACGAACAAGACGAAGAGCACGAAATGGACGAGTTGGACGAAGTGGACGAATTGGAAGAAGTGGACGAAGTGGACAAAGTGGACGAAGTGGAGCAAGTGGACGAACTTGACGAAGTGGACGAAATAGACGGAGTGGACGAAGTGGACGAAGTGGAGCAAGTGGACGAAGTGGATGAAGTGGACGAAGTTGACGAAGTGGAAGAAGTGCAGGAAGTGAATGAAGTGGAGGAAGTGGACGATGCCGAGGAATGGGACGAAGTTGTCGAAGTGGAAGAAATTTACGAAGTGGAGGAAGTGGAGGAAGTTGACGAAGTGGATGAAGGGGACGAAATTGACGAACTTGACGAAGTAGATGAAGGGGATGAACTTCATGAAGTTGACGAATTGGACAAAGTGGACGAAGAAGATGAAGAAGTGGACGAGGTGGACGAAGTGGAAGAAGTTGACGAAGTGGAGGAAGTGAAGGAAGTGGAGGAAGTGGAGGAAGTGGAGGAAGTGGAGGAAATGGAGGAAGTAGACGGAGTGGAAGAAGTGGACGAAGTTGACGAAGTGGACGAAGGTGTTGAAGCTGACGACGTGGACGACGTCGAGGAAGTGGACGAAGTGGTTGAAGTGGAAGAAGTTGACGAAGTGGACGAAGTCCACGAAGTGGACGAAGTGGAAGAAGTGGACGAAGTCGACGAAGTGGACGAAGTGGACGAAGTGGAGGAGGTGGAGGAAGTGGAGGAAGTGGACGAAGTGGAAGAAGTGCAAGAAGTGTATGAAGTGGAGGAAGTGGAGGAAGTGGATGATGTTGGGGAAGTGGAGGAAGTGGACGAACTTGACGAAGTGGAGGAAGTGGAGGAAGTGGACGAAGTTGACGAAGTGGACGAAGTGGACGAAGTGGACGAAGTGGAGAATGTGGACAAAGTGGAGGAAGTGGACGAAGGTGACGAAGTGGACCAAATTGACGAAGTGGATGAAGTGGAGGAAGTGGACGAAGTGGAGGAAGTGGAGGAAGTGGACGAACTTGACGAAGTGGACGAAATGGACTAAGTTGACGAAGTGGAGGAAGTGGAGGAAGTGAATGAAGTGGAGGAAGTGGACGAAATGGACGATGTTGAGGAAGTGGACGAAATGGACAAAGAGGACGAAGTTGACGAAGAGGACGAAGTGGAGCAAGTGGAGCAAGTGGAGGAAGTGGAATGAAGTGGAGGAAGTGGACGATGTTGAGGAAGTGGAGGAAGTGGACGAACAGGACGAAGAGCACGAAATGGACGAGTTGGACGAAGTGGACGAATTGGAAGAAGTGGACGAAGTGGACAAAGTGGACGAAGTGGAGGAAGTGGACGAACTTGACGAAGTGGACGAAATAAACGGAGTGGACGAAGTTGACGAAGTGGAGCAAGTGGACGAAGTGGACGAAGTGGATGAAGTGGACGAAGTTGACGAAGTGGAAGAAGTGCAGGAAGTGAATGAAGTGGAGCAAGTGGACGATGCCGAGGAATGGGACGAAGTTGACGAAGTGGACGAAGTGCAAGAAATTTACGAAGTGGAGGAAGTTGACGAAGTGGACGAAGGGGACGAAATTGACGAACTTGACGAAGTAGAGCAAGGGGACGAACTTCATGAAGTTGACGAATTGGACAAAGATGACGAAGAAGATGAAGAAGTGGACGAGGTGGACGAAGTGGAAGAAGTTGACGAAGTGGAGGAAGTGAAGGAAGTGGAGGAAGTGGAGGAAGTGGAGGAAGTGGACGAAGTGGAGGAAATGGAGGAAGTAGACGGAGTGGAAGAAGTGGACGAAGTTGACGAAGTGGACGAAGTTGTTGAAGCTGACGACGTGGACGACGTCGAGGAAGTGGACGAAGTGGTTGAAGTGGAAGAAGTTGACGAAGTGGACGAAGTCCACGAAGTGGAAGAAGTTGACGAAGTGGACGAAGTGGACAAAGTGGACGAAGTGGAGGAGGTGGAGGAAGTGGAGGAAGTGGACGAGGTGGAAGAAGTGCAAGAAGTGTATGAAGTGGAGGAAGTGGAGGAAGTGGACGATGTTGGGGAAGTGGAGGAAGTAGACGAAGTTGACGAAGTGGAAGAAGATGACGAAGTGGAGGAAATGGAGGAAGTGGACAAAAAGGACGAAGTTGACGAAGTGCACGAAGGGGACGAAGTAGAGGAGGTGGAGGAAGCAGAGGAAGTGGAGGAGGTGGAGGAAGCAGAGGAAGTGGAGGAGGTGGAGGAAGTGGACGAAGTGGATGAAGTGGACGAAGAGGACGAAGTGGATGAAGTGGAAGAAGTGGAAGAAGTGGAAGAAGATGAGGAAGTGGAGGAAATGGACGATGTTGAGGAAGTGGAGGATTTGGAGGAGGTGGAAGAAGTGGACGACCTTGACGAAGTGGAGGAAGTGGAGGAAGGGGACGAACCTGACGAGGCGGACGAAATGGACGAAATTGGTGAAGTGGACGAAGTGGAGGAGGTGGAGGACGTGGACGAAGTGCAGGAAGTGGAAGAACTGGACGAAGTGGAGGAAGTGGACCAAGTTGACGAAATGGACGAAGTTGAGGAGGTGGAGGAAGTGGAGGAAGTGGACGAACTTGACGAAGTGGACGAAATGGACGAAGTGGACGAAATGGACGAAGTGGACGAATGGGATGAAGTGGAAGAAGTGGAGGAAGTGGACGAAGTTGACGAAGTGGAAGAAGTGCAGGAAGTCAATGAAGTGGAGGAAGTGGACGATGTTGAGGAAGTGGACGAAGTTGACGAACTTGACGAAGTGGACGAAATGGACGAAATTGATGAAGTGGACGAAGTGGAGGAGGTGGAGGACGTGGACGAAGTGCAGGAAGTGGAAGAACTGGACGAAGTGGAGGAAGTGGACCAAGTTGACGAAATGGACGAAGTTGAGGAGGTGGAGGAAGTGGAGGAAGTGGACGAAATGGACGAAGTGGACGAAATGGACGAAGTGGACGAATGGGATGAAGTGGACGAAGTGGAAGAAGTGGAGGAAGTGGACGAAGTTGACGAAGTGGAAGAAGTGCAGGAAGTCAATGAAGTGGAGGAAGTGGACGATGTTGAGGAAGTGGACGAAGTTGACGAAGTTGACGAAGTGGACGAAGGGGACGAAGTTGACGAAGTGGACGAATTGGACGGAGTGGACGAAGTGGAAGAAGATGATGAAGAATACGAAGTTGATGAAGTGGACGAAGTTTACGAAGTTTACGAAGGGAGGGAAGTGGACGAAGTGGAGGAAGTGGAGGAAGTGGACGAAATGGAGGAACTGAAAGAAGTGTAGGAAGTGGACGAAGTGGAGGAAGTGGACGAAGTGGAGGAAGTGGAGGAAATGGACGATGTTGAGGAAGTAGAGGATGTGGAGGATGTGGAGGAAGTGGAGGAGGTGGTAGAAGTGGACAAAGTGGACGAACTTGACGAAGTGGAGGAAGTGAAGGAAGTGAAGAAAGTGGAGGAAGTGGAGGAAGTGGACGAAGTGGAGGAAATGGAGGAAGTAGACGGAGCGAAAAGAAGTGGACGAAGTTGTTGAAGCTGACAACGTGGACGACGTCGAGGAAGTGGATGAAGTGGTTGAAGTGGAAGAAGTTGACGAAGTGGACGAAGTGGAAGAAGTGGACGAAGTGGACGAAGTGGACAAAGTGGACGAAGTGGAGGAGGTGGAGGAAGTGGAGGAAGTGGACGAAGTGGAAGAAGTGGAAGAAGTGTATGAAGTGGAGGAAGTGGACGATGTTGGGGAAGTGGACGAACGTGACGAAGTGGAGGAAGTGTACGAAGTGGACGAAGTTGACGAAGTGGACGAAGTGGACGAAGTGGAGAATGTGGACAAAGTGGAGGAAGTGGACGAAGTGGACCAAATTGACGAAGTGGATGAAGTGGAGGAAGTGGATGAAGTGGAGGAAGTGGAGGAAGTGGAGGAAGTGGACGAACTTGATGAAGTGGACGAAATGGACGAAGTTGACGAAGTGGAGGAAGTGGAGGAAGTGAATGAAGTGGAGGAAGTGGACGTAATGGACGATGTTGAGGAAGTGGACGAAATGGACAAAGAGGACGAAGTTGACGAAGAGGACGAAGTGGAGGAAGTGGAGCAAGTGGAGCAAGTGGAGAAATTGGAATGAAGTGGAGGAAGTGGACGATGTTGAGGAAGTGGAGGAAGTGGACGAACAGGACGAAGAGCACGAAATGGACGAGTTGGACGAAGTGGACGAATTGGAAGAAGTGGACGAAGTGGACAAAGTGGACGAAGTGGAGGAAGTGGACGAACTTGACGAAGTGGACGAAATAGACGGAGTGGACGAAGTTGACGAAGTGGAGCAAGTGGACGAAATGGATGAAGTGGACGAAGTTGACGAAGTGGAAGAAGTGCAGGAAGTGAATGAAGTGGAGGAAGTGGACGATGCCGAGGAATGGGACGAAGTTGACGAAGTGGACGAAGTGGAAGAAATTTACGAAGTGGAGGAAGTTGACGAAGTGGACGAAGGGGACGAAATTGACGAACTTGACGAAGTAGATGAAGGGGACGAACTTCATGAAGTTGACGAATTGGACAAAGTGGACGAATAAGATGAAGAAGTGGACGAGGTGGACGAAGTGGAAGAAGTTGACGAAGTGGAGGAAGTGAAGGAAGTGGAGGAAGTGGAGGAAGTGGACGAAGTGGAGGAAATGGAGGAAGTAGACGGAGTGGAAGAAGTGGACGAAGTTGTTGAAGCTGACGACGTGGACGACGTCGAGGAAGTGGACGAAGTGGTTGAAGTGGAAGAAGTTGACGAAGTGGAGGAAGTGGACGAAGTGGACAAAGTGGACGAAGTGGAGGAGGTGGAGGAAGTGGAGGAAGTGGACGAGGTGGAAGAAGTGCAAGAAGTGTATGAAGTGGAGGAAGTGGAGGAAGTGGACGATGTTGGGGAAGTGGAGGAAGTAGACGAAGTTGACGAAGTGGAAGAAGATGACGAAGTGGAGGAAATGGAGGAAGCGGACAAAGGGGACGAAGTGGACGAAGTGCACGAAGGGGACGAAGTGGAGGAGGTGGAGGAAGTAGAGGAAGTGGGGGAGGTGGAGGAAGTGGAGGAAGTGGATGAAGTGGACGAAGAGGACGAAGTGGATGAAGTGGATGAAGTGGAAGAAGTGGAAGAAGTGGAAGAAGTGGAAGAAGATGAGGAAGTGGAGGAAATGGACGATGTTGAGGAAGTGGAGGATTTGGAGGAGGTGGAAGAAGTGGAAGAACTTGACGAAGTGGAGGAAGTGGAGGAAGGGGACGAACCTGACGAGGTGGACGAAATGGACGAAATTGATGAAGTGGACGAAGTGGAGGAGGTGGAGGACGTGGACGAAGTGCAGGAAGTGGAAGAACTGGACGAAGTGGAGGAAGTGGACCAAGTTGACGAAATGGACGAAGTTGAGGAGGTGGAGGAAGTGGAGGAAGTGGACGAACTTGACGAAGTGGACGAAGTGGACGAAATGGACGAATGGGATGAAGTGGACGAAGTGGAAGAAGTGGAGGAAGTGGACGAAGTTGACGAAGGGGAAGAAGTGCAGGAAGTCAATGAAGTGGAGGAAGTGGACGATGTTGAGGAAGTGGACAAAGTTGACGAACTTGACGAAGTGGACGAAGGGGACGAAGTTGACGAAGTGGACGAATTGGACGAAGTGGAAGAAGATGATGAAGAAGTGTACGAAGAGGACAAAGTGGATGAAGTGGAGGAAGTGGAAGAAGTGGACGAAGTTGACGAAGTGGACGAAGTTGACGAAGTTTACGAAGTGAGGGAAGTGGACGAAGTGGAGGAAGTGGAGGAAGTGGACGAAATTGAGGAACTGAAGGAAGTGTAGGAAGTTGACGAAGTGGAGGAAGTGGAGGAAGTAGAGGAAGTGGACGAAGTGGACGAACTTGACGAAATGGAAGAAGTGGATGAAGTGGTGGAAGTGGAGGAAATGAAGGAAGTGGACGAAGGGGGCGAAGAGGACGAAGTTGACGAAGTTGACGACGTGGACGAAGTAGGGAGTGAAGGACGTGGAGGAAGGGGAAGAAGTGGACGAAGTTGACGAAGTGGACGAAGTGGATGAAGTGGAGGAAGTGGAGGAAGTGGACGAAGTGGAAGAAGTGGAGGAAGTGAATGAAGTGGAGGAAGTGGAGGAAATGGACGATGTTGAGGAAGTAGAGGATGTGGAGGATGTGGAGGAAGTGGAGGAGGTGGTAGAAGTGGACAAAGTGGACGAACTGGACGAACTTGACGAAGTGGAGGAAGTGGAGGAAGTGGACGAACCTGACGAGGTGGACGAAATGGACGAAGTTGATGAAGTGGACAAAGTGCAGGAAGTGGAGGACGTGGACGAAGTGCAGGAGGTGGAAGAACTAGACGAAGTGGAGGAAGTGGACGAAGTTGACGAAGTGGACGAAGTTGACGAAGTAGACGAAGTGGGGGACGTGGACGAAGTGGAAGAAGTTGATGTAGTGGAGGAAGTGGTGGAAGTGGACGAAGGGGACGAAGTTGACGAAGTTGCCGAAGTGCACGAAGGGGACGAACTTGACGAAGTTGACGAATTGGACGAAGTGGAGGAAGTAGACGAAATGGACAAAGTGGAGGAAGTTGAAGAAGTAGGGGAAGTGGAGGAAGTGGACGAAATGGAGCCAGTGGAGGAAGTAGAGGAAGTGGACGATGTTGAGGAAGTGGAGGAAGTGGACGAAGTGGACGAAGTGGAAGAAGTAGAGGAAGTGAAGGAAGTGGACGAAGTGGAGGAAGTGGACGAAGGCGACGAACTTGACGAAGTGGACGAAGTGGACGAAGGGGAGAAGTTGACGAAGTTGACGAATTGGACGAAGTGGAGGATGTGGAGGAAGTGGACGAAGTGGACGAAGTTGACGAAGTGGACGAAGTGGACGAAGTGGACGAAGTTGACGAAGTGGAGCAAGTAGATGAAATGGAGGAAGTGGAAGAAGTGGAGGAAGTGGAGGAAGTGGAAGAAGTGGAGGAAGTGGAGGAAGTGGACGAACTTGACGAAGTGGACGGAGTGGATGAAGTGATGGAAGTTGACGAAGTGGACGAAGTCGACAAAGTTGAGGAAGTGGAAGAAGTGGACGAAGTTGACGAAGTGGAGGAAGTGGAGGAAGTCGACAAAGTGGAGGAAGTGTATTAAGTTGAAGAAGTGGACGAAGGGGATGAAGTAGACGAAGTTAAGGAAGTGGACGAAGTTGACGAAGTGGATGTAGTTGACGAATTGGAGGAAGTGGAGGAAGTGGACGGAGTGGACGAAATGGAGGAAGTGGACGAAGTGGACGAAGTGGACGAAGTGGAGGAAGTGGAGGAAGTGGAGGAAGTGGAGGAAGTAGAGGAAGTGGACGAACATGACGAAGTGGCCGAAGTGGAGGAAGTGGACAAAGAGGACGAAGTGGAAGAAGTGGAAGAAGTGGATGAAGTTGACGGAGTTGACGACGTGGACGAAGTGGAGGAAGTGGACAAAGTGGACGAAGTGGATGAAGTGCACGAACTTGACGAAGTGGACGAAATGGACAAAGTGGACGAAATGGACGAAGTGGAAGAAGTTGACGAAGTGGATCAAGCCGACGAATTGGAGGAAGTGGACGAAGTGGACAAACTTGACAAAGTGGACGAAGTGGACGAAGTGGACGAAGTCGACGAATTAGCGAAGAGGACGAAGTGGAAGAAGCGGACCAAGTGGACGAAGTGGATGAAGTTGACGACCTGGATGAAGCGGAGGAAGTGGACGAAGTGGAAGAAGTGGACGAAGTGGAGGAAGTGGAGGAAGTGGTCGAAGTGGACGAAGTGGACAAAGTGGAGGAAGTAGAGGAAATGGACGAACTTGACGAAGTGGATGAAATGGACGACGTGGACGAAGTTGACGAAGTGGACGAAGTGGAGGAAGTGGAGAAAGAGGAGGAAGTGGAGGAAATGGACAAGGTTGAGCAAGTGGAGGAATTGGACGAAGTGGAGGAAGTGGGCGAAGTGGACGAAGTGGAGGAAGTGGAAGAAGTGGACGAACTTGACGAAGTCGAGGAAGTGGAGGAAGTGGACGAACTTGATGAAGTGGACGAAATCGACGAAGTTGACGAAGTGGAGGAAGTGGAGGAAGTGGAGAATGTGGACAAAGTGGTGGAAGTGGAAGAACTGGACGAAGTGGAGGAAGTGGTCGAATGTGACGAAGTTAACGAAATTGACGAAGTAGAGGAAGTGGAGGAAGTGGACAAAGTGGGCGAAGTGGACAAAGTTGACAAAGTGGAAGAAGTTCAGGAAGTGAATGAAGTGGAGGAAGTGGACGATGTTGAGGAAATGGAGGAAGTCGACGAAATTGACGAAGTGACGAAGTGGAAGAAGTTGAGGAAGTGGAGGAAGTGGACGAACTTGATGAAGTTGACGAATTTAACAAAGTTGACGAAGTTGACGAATTGGACGAAGTGGAAGAAGAAGATGAAGAAGTGGAAGAACTTGAGGAAGTGGAGGAAGTGGACGAAGTGGCGAACATGACGAAGTTAACGAAATTAACGAAGTTGACGAATTGGACGAAGTTGACGAAGTGGAAGAAGAAGAAGACGAAGTGGAAGAAGATGACGAAGTGGATGAAGGGGCCGAAGTGGAGGAAGTGGACGAAGTTGACGAAATGGATGAAGTGGAGGAAGTGGAGGAAGTGGACGATGTTGACGAACTGGAAAAAGTTCAGGAAGTGGAGGAAGTGGACGATGTTGAGGAAGTGGAGGAAGTCGACGAAATTGACGAAGTGGACGAAATGGAAGAAATTGTCGAAGTGGAGGAAGTGGACAAAGGGGACGAACTTGACGAAGTTGTCGAAGTGGACGAAGTTGACGAATTTGACGAAGTGGACGAAGTGGAAGAAGAAGATGAAGAAGTGGATGAAGAGGACGAAGTGGAGGAAATGGAGGAAGTGGATGAAGTAGACGAAGTTGACGAAGTGGTCGATGTGGACGAAGTTGACGAAGTGGAGGAAGTGGTGGAAGTCGAGGAAGTGGACGAAGTGCAGCAAGTGGATGAAGTAGAGGAAGTGGGCGAAGTGGAAGAAGTGGACGAAGTGGATGAAGTGGAGGATCTGGAGGAAGTGGACGAAATGGAGGATGGGGAGGAAGTGGAGGAAGTAGACGAAGTGGAGGAAGTGGAGGAAGTGGACGAACTTGATGAAGTTGACGAATTTAACGAAGTTGACGAAGTTGACGAATTGGACGAAGTGGAAGAAGAAGATGAAGAAGTGGAAGAACTTGAGGAAGTGGAGGACGTGCACGAAGTGGCGAACATGACGAAGTTAACGAAGTTGACGAAGTTGACGAATTAGACGAAGTGGACGAAGTGGAAGAAGAAGAAGACGAAGTGGAAGAAGTGGAGGAAGTGGATGAAGTGGACGAAATGGAGGATGTGGAGGAAGTGGAGGAAGTAGACGAAGTGGAGGAAGTAGAGGAAGAGGGCGAAATGGACGAAGTGGACAAAGTCGAGGAAGTGGAGGAAGCGGAAGGAGTGGACGAACTGGACGAAGTGGAAGAAGTGGACGAAGTGGACGAAGTGGAGGAAGTGGAAGAGGTGGACGAAGTGGACGAAGTGGATGAATTTGACGATGTGGACGAAGTGGAGGAAGTAGACAAAGTGGAAGAAGTTGACGAAGTGGACGAAGTGGACAAAGTGGACGAAGTGGACGAAGTGGACGAAGTGGACGAAGTGGACAAAGTGGACGAAGTGGAGGAAGTGGAGGAAGTGGACGAACTTGACGAAGTGGACGAAATAGACGAAGTGGACAAAGTTGACGAAATGGATGAAGTGGACGATGTTGACGAACTGGAAAAAGTTCAGGAAGTGAATGAAATGGAGGAAGTGGACGATGTTGAGGAAGTCGAGGAAGTCGACGAAAATGACGAAGTGGATGAAGTGGAAGAAGCCGAGGAAATGGAGGAAGTGGAGGAAGTGGACGAACTTGACGAAGTTGATGAAGTTAACGAAGTTGACGAAGTGGACGAATTGGACGAAGTGGAAGAAGTTGAGGAAGTGGAGGAAGTGGACGAAGTGGCGAACATGACGAAGTTGACGAATTGGAAGAAGTGGAAGAAGTGGAAGAAGAAGATGATGAAGTGGAAGTAGTGGAGGAAGTGGATGATGTGGCCGAAATGGAGGAAGTGGACAAAGTTGACGAAATGGATGAAGCGGAGGAAGTGGAGGAAGTGGACGATGTTGACGAACTGGAAAAAGTTCGGGAAATGAATGAAGTGGAGGAAGTGGACGATGTTGAGGTAGTGGAGGAAGTCGACGAAATTGACGAAGTGGACGAAATGGAAGAAGTTGTCGAAGTGGAGGAAGTGGACAAAGGGGACGAACTTCACGAAATTGTGGAAGTGGACGAAGTGGCGAACATGACGAAGTTAACGAAGTTGACGAAGTTGACGAATTGGACGAAGTGGAAGAAGAAGATGACGAAGTGGAAGAAGCGGAGGAAGTGGATGATGTGGTCGAAGTGGAGGAAGTGGACGAACTTGACGAAATGGATGAAGTGGAGGAAGTGGAGGAAGTGGACGATGTTGACGAACTGGAAGAAGTTTAGGAAGTGAATGAAGTGGAGGAAGTGGACGATGTTGAGGAAGTGGAGGAAGTCGACGAAATTGATGAAGTGGACAAAGTGAAAGAAGTTGTCGAAGTGGTGGAAGTGGACAAAGGGGACGAACTTGACGAAGTTGTCGAAGTGGACGAAGTTGACGAATTGGACGAAGTGGAAGAAGAAGATGAAGAAGTGGACGAATTGGACGAAGAGGACGAAGCGGAGGAAGTGGACGATGTTGACGACGTGGAGGAAGTCGAGGAAGTAAACGAAGTGGACGAAGTACAGGAAGTGGAAGAAGTGAACGAAGTGGAGGAAATGGAGGAAGTGGACGAAGTGGAGGAAGTAGACAAAGTGGAGGAAGTGGACGAACATGTCGAAGTGGAGGAAGTGGAAGAAGTGAACGAAGTGGAGAAAATGGAGGAAATGGACGAAGTGGAGGAAGTGGACAAAGTTGACGAAATGGATGAAGTGGAGGAAGTGGACGAAGTTGACGAAATGGATGAAGTGGAGGAAGTGGAGGAAGTGGACGATGTTGACGAACTGGAAAAAGTTCAGGAAGTGGAGGAAGTGGACGATGTTGAGGAAGTGGAGGAAGTCGACGAAATTGACGAAGTGGACGAAATGGAAGAAATTGTCGAAGTGGAGGAAGTGGACAAAGGGGACGAACTTGACGAAGTTGTCGAAGTGGACGAAGTTGACGAATTTGACGAAGTGGACGAAGTGGAAGAAGAAGATGAAGAAGTGGATGAAGAGGACGAAGTGGAGGAAATGGAGGAAGTGGATGAAGTAGACGAAGTTGACGAAGTGGTCGATGTGGACGAAGTTGACGAAGTGGAGGAAGTGGTGGAAGTCGAGGAAGTGGACGAAGTGCAGCAAGTGGATGAAGTAGAGGAAGTGGGCGAAGTGGACGAAGTGGACGAAGTGGATGAAGTGGAGGATCTGGAGGAAGTGGACGAAATGGAGGATGGGGAGGAAGTGGAGGAAGTAGACGAAATGGAGGAAGTGGAGGAAGTGGACGAACTTGATGAAGTTGACGAATTTAACGAAGTTGACGAAGTTGACGAATTGGACGAAGTGGAAGAAGAAGATGAAGAAGTGGAAGAACTTGAGGAAGTGGAGGAAGTGCACGAAGTGGCGAACATGACGAAGTTAACGAAGTTGACGAAGTTGACGAATTAGACGAAGTGGACGAAGTGGAAGAAGAAGAAGACGAAGTGGAAGAAGTGGAGGAAGTGGATGAAGTGGACGAAATGGAGGATGTGGAGGAAGTGGAGGAAGTAGACGAAGTGGAGGAAGTAGAGGAAGAGGGCGAAATGGACGAAGTGGACGAAGTCGAGGAAGTGGAGGAAGTGGAAGGAGTGGACGAACTGGACGAAGTGGAAGAAGTGGACGAAGTGGACGAAGTGGAGGAAGTGGAAGAAGTGGACGAAGTGGACGAAGTGGATGAAGTTGACGAAGTGGACGAAGTGGAGGAAGTAGACAAAGTGGAAGAAGTTGACGAAGTGGACGAAGTGGACGAAGTGGACGAAGTGGACGAAGTGGACGAAGTGGACAAAGTGGACGAAGTGGAGGAAGTGGAGGAAGTGGACGAACTTGACGAAGTGGACGAAATAGACGAAGTGGACAAAGTTGACGAAATGGATGAAGTGGACGATGTTGACGAACTGGAAAAAGTTCAGGAAGTGAATGAAATGGAGGAAGTGGACGATGTTGAGGAAGTCGAGGAAGTCGACGAAAATGACGAAGTGGATGAAGTGGAAGAAGCCGAGGAAGTGGAGGAAGTGGAGGAAGTGGACGAACTTGACGAAGTTGATGAAGTTAACGAAGTTGACGAAGTGGACGAATTGGACGAAATGGAAGAAGTTGAGGAAGTGGAGGAAGTGGACGAAGTGGCGAACATGACGAAGTTAACGAAGTTGACGAAGTTGACGAATTGGAAGAAGTGGAAGAAGTGGAAGAAGAAGATGATGAAGTGGAAGTAGTGGAGGAAGTGGATGATGTGGCCGAAATGGAGGAAGTGGACAAAGTTGACGAAATGGATGAAGCGGAGGAAGTGGAGGAAGTGGACGATGTTGACGAACTGGAAAAAGTTCGGGAAATGAATGAAGTGGAGGAAGTGGACGATGTTGAGGTAGTGGAGGAAGTCGACGAAATTGACGAAGTGGACGAAATGGAAGAAGTTGTCGAAGTGGAGGAAGTGGACAAAGGGGACGAACTTCACGAAATTGTCGAAGTGGACGAAGTTGACGAATTTGACGAAGTGGACGAAGTGGAAGAAGATGAAGAAGTGGATGAAGAGGACGAAGTGGACGAAGTGGAGGAAGTGGAGGAAGTGGATGAAGTAGACGAAGTTGACGAAGTTGACGAAGTGGTCGATGTGGACGAAGTTGACGAAGTGGGGGAAGCGGTGGAAGTCGAGGAAGTGGACGAAGTGCAGGAAGTGGAGGAAGTAGAGGAAGTGGGCGAAGTGGACGAAGTTGACGAAGTGGACGAAGTGGATGAAGTGGAGGATCTGGAGGAAGTGGACGAAATGGAGGATGTGGAGGAAGTGGAGGAAGTAGACGAAGTGGAGGAAGTAAAGGAAGAGGGCGAAATGGACGAACATGACGAAGTGGAGGAAGTTGAGGAAGTGGACGAAGTGGACGAAGAGGACGAAGTGGATGAAGTTGACGAAGTTCACGACGTGGACGAAGTGGACGAAGTGGAAGAAGTTGACGAAGTGGACGAAGTGGAAGAACTGGAGGAAGTGGTCGAATTGGAGAAAGTGGACAAAGTGGTGGAAGTGGACGAACTTGACGAAGTGGACGAAATGGACGAAGTTGACGAAGTGGAGGAAGTGGACGAAGTGGACAAACTTGACGAAGTGGACGAAGTGGATGAAGTGGAGGAAGCGGAAGAATTGACGAATTGGACGAAGAGGACGAAGCGGAGGAAGTAGAGGAAGAGGGCGAAATGGACGAACATGACGAAGTGGACGAAGTGGAGGAAGTTGAGGAAGTGGACGAAGTGGACGAAGAGGACGAAGTGGATGAAGTTGACGAAGTTCACGACGTGGACGAAGTGGACGAAGTGGACGAAGTGGAAGAAGTTGACGAAGTGGACGAAGTGGAAGAACTGGAGGAAGTGGTAGAATTGGAGAAAGTGGACAAAGTGGTGGAAGTGGACGAACTTGACGAAGTGGACGAAATGGACGAAGTTGACGAAGTGGAGGAAGTGGAGGAAGTGGACAAACTTGACGAAGTGGACGAAGTGGATGAAGTGGAGGAAGCGGAAGAAGTGGACGAATTTGACGAAGAGGACGAAGCGGAGGAAGTGGACGATGTTGACGACGTAGAGGAAGTCGAGGAAGTGGACGAAGTGGAGGAAGTGGAAGAAGTGAACGAAGTGGAGGAAATGGAGGAAGTGGACGAAGTGGAGGAAGTGGACAAAGTGGAGGAAGTGGACGAACTTGACGAAGTGGAGGAAGTGGACGAACCTGATGAAGTGGACGAAAAGGACGAAGTTGACGAAGTGGACGAAGTGGAGGAAGTGGAGAATGTGGACAAAGTGGAGAAAGTGGAGGAAGTGGAAGAAGTGGACGAAGTGGACGAAGTGGACGAAGTTGAGAAGGGGACTAAGTGGACGAAATGGAGGAAGTGGACGAACTTGACGAAGTGGAGGAAGTGGACGAACCTGATGAAGTGGACGAAAAGGACGAAGTTGACGAAGTGGACGAAGTGGAGGAAGTGGAGAATGTGGACAAAGTGGAGAAAGTGGAGGAAGTGGAGGAAGTGGAAGAAGTGGACGAAGTGGACGAAGTTGAGAAGTGGACTAAGTGGACGAAGTGGAGGAAGTGGACGAACTTGACGAAGTGGATGAAATGGGCGAAGTGGACGAAATGGAGGAAGTGAATGAAGTGGAGGAAGTGGATGAAATGGACGATGTTGAGGAAGTGGAGGAATTAGACGAAATGGACGAAGTGGACGGAGTCCACGAAGTGGAGGAAGTGGAATGAAGTGGAGGAAGTGGAGGAAGCGGACGATGTTGAGGGAGTGGAGGAAGTGGACAAAATTGACAAAGCGGACGAAGTGGAAAAAGTTGACGAAGTGGAGGAAGTGGACGAACTTGACGAAGTGGAGGAAGTGGAGGAAGTGGACGAAGAGCGGGAAGTGGAAGAAGTTGATGACGTGGACGAAGTGGAGGAACTGGACGAAGTGGAGGAAGCGGAAGGAGTGGAGGAAGTGGAAGAAGTGGACGAAGTGGACGAAGTGGAGGAAGTGGAAGAGGTGGACGAAGTAGACGAAGTGGACGAAGTGGACGAAGTGGACGAAGTGGACGAAGTGGGAGAAGTGGATGAAGTTGATGACGTGGACGAAGTGGAGGAAGTGGAGGAAGTGGACGAAGTGGAAGAAGTTGACGAAGTGGACGAAGTGGAAGAAGTGGACGAAGTGGACGAAGTGGACGAAGTAGACGAAGTAGACGAAGTGGACGAAGTGGAGGAAGTGGACGAAGTGGGAGAAGTGGATGAAGTTGACGACGTGGACGAAGTGGAGGAAGTGGAGGAAGTGGACGAAGTGGAAGAAGTTGACGAAGTGGACGAAGTGGAAGAAGTGGACGAAGTGGAAAAAGCGGAGGAAGTGGAGGAAGTGGAGGAAGTGGACGAACTTGGCGAAGTGGACAAAGTTGAGGAAGTGGACGAAGTGGACGAGGTGGAGGAAGTGGACGAAGTTGACGAAATGGATGAAGTGGAGGAAGTGGACGATGTTGACGAACTGGAAAAGTTCAGGAAGTGAATGAAATGGAGGAAGTGGACGATGTTGAGGAAGTGGAGGAAGTCGACGAAAATGACGAAGTGGACGAAGTGGAAGAAGCTGAGGAAGTGGAGGAAGTGGACGAACTTGACGAAGTTGATGAAGTTAACGAAGTTGACGAAGTGGACGAATTGGACGAAGTGGAAGAAGAAGATGACGAAGTGGAAGAAGTTGAGGAAGTGGACGAAGTGGCGAACATGACGAAGTTGACGAAGTTAACGAAGTTGACGAAGTTGACGAATTGGACGAAGGGGACGAAGTGGAAGAAGAAGATGACGAAGTGGAAGAAGTGGAGTCAGTGGATGATGTGGCCGAAGTGGAGGAAGTGGACGAAGTTGACGAAATGGATGAAGTGGAGGAAGTGGAGGAAGTGGACGATGTTGACGAACTGGAAAAAGTTCAGGAAGTGAGTGAAGTGGAGGAAGTGGACGATGTTGAGGAAGTGGAGGAAGTCGACGAAATTGACGAAGTGGACGAAATGGAAGAAGTTGTAGAAGTAGAGGAGGTGGACAAAGGGGACGAACTTGACGAAGTTGTCGAAGTGGACGAAGTTGACGAATTTGACGAAGTGGACGAAGTGGAAGAAGAAGATGAAGAAGTGGATGAAGAGGACGAAGTGGAGGAAGTGGAGGAATTGGAAGAAGTACACGAAGTGGTCCATGTGGACGAAGTTGACGAAGTGGAGGAAGTGGTGGAAGTCGAGGAAGTCGACGAAGTGCAGGAAGTTGAGGAAGTAGAGGAAGTGGGCGAAGTGGACGAAGTTGACGAAGTGGACGAAGTGGATGAAGTGGAGGATCTGGAGGAAGTGGACGAAATGGAGGATGTGGAGGAAGTGGAGGAAGTAGACGAAGTGGAGGAAGTGGAGGAAGTAGAGGAAGAGGGCGAAATGGACGAACATGACGAAGTGGACGAAGTGGAGGAAGTTGAGGAAGTGGACAAAGAGGACGAAGTGGATGAAGTTGACGACGTGGACGAAGTGGAGGAAGTGGATGAAGTGGAAGAAGCTGACGAAGTGGACGAAATGGACGAAGTTGACGAAGTGGAGGAAGTGGACGAACTTGACGAAGTGGACGAAGTAGATGAAGTGGAGGAAGCGGAACAAGTGGACGAATTGGACGAAGAGGACGAAGCGGAGGAAGTGGACGATGTTGACGACGTGGAGGAAGTCGAGGAAGTGGACGAAGTGGAGGAAGTGGAGGAAGTGGAGGAAGTGGAAGAAGTGAACGAAGTGGAGAAAATGGAGGAAATGGACGAAGTGGAGGAAGTGGACAAATTGGAAGAAGTGGACGAACTTGACGAAGTGGAGGAAGTGGAGGAAGTGTACGAACCTGATGAAGTGGACGAAAAGGACGAAGTTGACGAAGTGGACGAAGTGGAGAATGTGGACAAAGTGGAGAAAGTGGAGGAAGTGGACGAAGTGGAGGAGGTGGAAGAAGTGGACGAAGTGGAGAAGTGGAGGAAGTGGACGAACTTGACGAAGTGGACGAAATGGGCGAAGTGGACAAAGTGGACGAAGTGAATGAAGTGGAGGAAGTGGACGAAATGGACGATGTTGAGGAAGTGGAGGAATTAGACGAAATGGACAAAGTGGACGGAGTCCACGAAGTGGACGAAGTGGAGGAAGTGGAGGAAGTGGAATGAAGTGGAGGAAGTGGAGGAAGTGGACGATGTTGAGCGAGTGGAGGAAGTGGACGAAATTGACAAAGTGGATGAAGTGGAAGAAGTGGACGAAGTGGAGGAAGTGGAGGAATTGGACGAACTTGACGAAGTGGAGGAAGTAGAGGAAGTGGACGAAGTGGACGAAGTGGACGAAGAGCGGGAAGGGGAAGAAGTTGATGACTTGGACGAAGTGGAGGAACTGGACGAAGTGGAGGAAGGAAGGAGTGGACGAAGTGGTCGAAGTGGACGAAGTGGAGGAATTGAAAGAGGTGCACGAAGTGGAGGAAGTGGAGGAAGTGGAGGAAGTGGATGAAGTTGACGACGTGGAGGAAGTGGAGGAATGGACGAAGTGGAAGAAGTTGACGAAGTGGACGAAGTGGACGAAGTGGACGAAGTGGAAGAAGTGGACGAAGTGGACAAAGTGGAGGAAGTGGAGGAAGTGGACGAACTTGACAAAGTGGACGAAGTGGATGAAGTGGACGAAGTTGACGAAATGGATGAAGTGGAGGAAGTGGACGATGTTGACGAACTGGAAAAAGTTCAGGAAGTGAATGAAATGGAGGAAGTGGAAGATGTTGAGGAAGTGGAGGAAGTGGAGGAAGTAGACGAAGTGGTCGATGTGGATGAAGTTGACGAAGTGGAGGAAGTGGTGGAAGTCGAGGAAGTGGACGAAGTGCAGGAAGTGGAGGAAGTAGAGGAAGTGGGCGAAGTGGACGAAGTTGACGAAGTGGACGAAGTGGATGAAGTGGAGGATCTGGAGGAAGTGGACAAAATGGGGGATGTGGAGGAAGTGGAGGAAGTAGAGGAAGTGGACGAAGTGGACGAAGAGGACGAAGTGGATGAAGTTGACGACGTGGACAAAGTGGACAAAGTGGAGGAAGTGGATGAAGTGGAAGAAGCTAACGAAGTGGACGAAGTGGAAGAAGTGGACGAAGTGGAGAAAGTGGAGAAAGTGGTGGAAGTGGAGGAAGTGGACGAACTTGACGAAGTAGACGAAATGGACGAAGTTGACGAAGTGGAGGAAGTGGACGAAGTGGACGAACTTGACGAAGTGGACGAAGTGGATGAAGTGGAGGAAGTGGACGAAGTGGAGGAAGCGGAAGGAGTGAACAAAGTGGACGAAGTGGAAGAAGTGGACGAAGTGGACGAAGTGGACGAAGTGGAGGAATTGGAAGAGGTGCACGAAGTGGACGAAGTGGAGGAAGTGGCCGAAATGGATGAAGTTGACGACGTGGACGAAGTGGAGGAAGTGGAGGAAGTGGACGAAGTGGAAGAAGTTGACGAAGTGCACGAAGTGGACGAAGTGGACGAAGTGGAAGAAGTGGACGAAGTGGACAAAGTGGAGGAAGTGGACGAAGTGGACGAACATGACGAAGTGGACGAAATGGACGAAGTTGACGAAGTGGATGAAGTGGACGAAGTGGACGAAGTTGATGAAATGGATGAAGTGGAAGAAGTGGACAATGTTGACGAACTGGAACGATGTTGAGCGAGTGGAGGAAGTGGACGAAATTCACAAAGTGGACGAAGTGGAAGAAGTTGACGAAGTGGAGGAAGTGGACGAACTTGACGAAGTGGAGGAAGTAGAGGAAGTGGAGGAAGTGGACGAAGTGGACGAAGAGCGGGAAGGGGAAGAAGTTGATGACGTGGACGAAGTGGAGGAACTGGACAAAGTGGAGGAAGCGGAAGGAGTGGACGAAGTGGAGGAAGTGGAAGAAGTGGAGGAAGTGGACGAAATGGATGAAGTTGACGACGTGGACGAAGTGGAGGAAGTGGAGGAAGTGGAGGAAGTGGACGAAGTGGAAGAAGTTGACGACGTGGACGAAGTGGAGGAAGTGGAGGAAGTGGAGGAAGTGGAAGAAGTTGACGAAGTGGACAAAGTGCACGAAGTGGACGAAGTTGAAGAAGTGGACGAAGTGGACAAAGTGGAGGAAGTGGAGGAAGTGGACGAACTTGACGAAGTGGACGAAATGGACGAAGTTGACGAAGTGGATGAAGTGGACGAAGTCGACGAAATGGATGAAGTGGACGATGTTGACGAACTGGAAAAAGTTCAGGAAGTGAATGAAATGGAGGAAGTGGACGAAGTTGAGGAAGTGGAGGAAGTCGACGAAAATGACGAAGTAGAGGAAGTGGAAGACGCTGAGGAAGTGGAGGAAGTGGACGAACTTGACAAAGTTGATGAAGTTAACGATGTTGACGAAGTGGACGAATTGGACGAAGTGGAAGAAGAAGATGACGAAGTGGAAGAAGTTGAGGAAGTGGACGAAGTGGCGAACATGACGAAGTTAACGAAGTTGACGAAGTTGACGAATTGGACGAAGTGGACGAAGTGGAAGAAGAAGATGACGAAGTGGAAGAAGCGGAGGAAGTGGATGATGTGGTCGAAGTGGAGGAAGTGGACGAACTTGACGAAATGGATGAAGTGGAGGAAGTGGAGGAAGTGGACGATGTTGACGAACTGGAAGAAGTTTAGGAAGTGAATGAAGTGGAAGAAGTGGACGATGTTGAGGAAGTGGAGGAAGTCGACGAAATTGATGAAGTGGACAAAGTGGAAGAAGTTGTCGAAGTGGTGGAAGTGGACAAAGGGGACGAACTTGACGAAGTTGTCGAAGTGGACGAAGTTGACGAATTGGACGAAGTGGAAGAAGAAGATGAAGAAGTGGACGAATTGGACGAAGAGGACGAAGCGGAGGAAGTGGACGATGTTGACGACGTGGAGGAAGTCGAGGAAGTAAACGAAGTGGACGAAGTACAGAAGTGGAAGAAGTGAACGAAGTAGAGGAAATGGAGGAAGTGGACGAAGTGGAGGAAGTGGACAAAGTGGAGGAAGTGGACGAACATGTCGAAGTGGAGGAAGTGGAGGAAGTGGACGAACATGATGAAGTGGACGAAAAGGACGAAGTTGACGAAGTGGAGGAAGTGGAGGAAGTGGAGAATGTGGATAAAATGGAGAAAGTGGAAGAACTGGACGAAGTGGAGCAAGCGGACGAAGGTGACGAAGTAGACGAAATTGACGAAGGGGACGAAGTGGAGGAAGTGGAGGAATTGGACGAAGTGGAGGAAGTAGAAGAAGTGGACGAAGTGGTGAAGTGGACGAAGTGGAGGAAGTGGAGGAAGTGGACGAACTTGACGAAGTGGACGAAATGGACGAAGTGGAAGAAGTGGACGAAGTGGACGAAGTGAATGAAGTGGAGGAAGTGGACGAAATGGACGATGTTGAGGAAGTGAAGGAATTGGACGAAATGGACGAAGTGGACGGAGTTGACGAAGTGGACGAAGTGGAGGAAGTGGAGGAAGTGGAATCAAGTGGAGGAAGTGGAGGAAGTGGGCGATGTTGAGAGAGTGGAGGAAGTGGACGAAATTGCAAAGTGGACGAAGTGGAAGAAGTTGACGAAGTGGAGGAAGTGGATGAAGTGGACAAACTTGACGAAGTGGAGGAAGTGGATGAAATGGAGGAAGTGGACGAAGTGGAGGAGGTGGACGAAGAGGGGGAAGTGGACGAAGTTGATGATGTGGACGAAGTGGAGGAACTGGACGAGGTGGAGGAAGTGGAAGAAGTGGTTGAAGTGGAGGAAGTGGATGAAGAGGACGAAGTGGGTGAAGTTGACGACGTGGACGAAGTTGAGGAAGTGGAGGAAGTGGAGGAAGTGGAAGAAGTTGACGAAGTGCACGAAGTGGACGAAGTTGACGAAGTGGACGAAGTTGGCGAAGTGGACGAAGTGGACGAAGTGGAGGAAGTGGACGAACTTGACGAAGTGGACAAAATGGACGAAGTGGACGAAGTTGACGAAGTTGACGAAGTGGATGAAGTGTACGAAGTGGACGAACTTGACGAAGTGGACGAAGTGGATGAAGTGGAGGAAGTGGTCGAAGTGGACGAAGTGGAGGAAGTGGACGAAGTTGACGAAGTGGAGGAAGTGGAGGAAGTGGAGCTAGTGGAGGAAGTGGAGGAGCGGGAGGAAGTAGAAGAAGTGGACGAGGTAGATGAAGTGGAGGAATCGGAAGAAGTGGACGAAGAGAACGAAGTGGACAAAGAGGATGAAGTGGACTAAGTGGACGAAGTTCACGACGTGGACTAAGTGGACGAAGTTCACGACGTGGACTAAGTGGACGAAGTTCACGACATGGACGAAGTGGAGGAACTGGACGAAGTGGAGGAAGTGGAAGGAGTGGACGAAGTGGAGGAAGTGGACGAAGTGGACGAAGAGCGGGAAGGGGAAGAAGTTGATGACGTGGACGAAGTGGAGGAACTGGACAAAGTGGAGGAAGCGGAAGGAGTGGACGAAGTGGAGGAAGTGGAAGAAGTGGAGGAAGTGGACGAAATGGATGAAGTTGACGACGTGGACGAAGTGGAGGAAGTGGAGGAAGTAGAGGAAGTGGACGAAGTGGAAGAAGTTGACGACGTGGACGAAGTGGAGGAAGTGGAGGAAGTGGAGGAAGTGGAAGAAGTTGACGAAGTGGACAAAGTGCACGAAGTGGACGAAGTTGAAGAAGTGGAGGAAGTGGAGGAAGTGGACGAACTTGACGAAGTGGACGAAATGGACGAAGTTGACGAAGTGGATGAAGTGGACGAAGTCGACGAAATGGATGAAGTGGACGATGTTGACGAACTGGAAAAAGTTCAGGAAGTGAATGAAATGGAGGAAGTGGACGAAGTTGAGGAAGTGGAGGAAGTCAACGAAAATGACGAAGTGGACGAAGTGGAAGACGCTGAGGAAGTGGAGGAAGTGGACGAACTTGACAAAGTTGATGAAGTTAACGATGTTGACGAAGTGGACGAATTGGACGAAGTGGAAGAAGAAGATGACGAAGTGGAAGAAGTTGAGGAAGTGGACGAAGTGGCGAACATGACGAAGTTAACGAAGTTGACGAAGTTGACGAATTGGACGAAGTGGACGAAGTGGAAGAAGAAGATGACGAAGTGGAAGAAGCGGAGGAAGTGGATGATGTGGTCGAAGTGGAGGAAGTGGACGAACTTGACGAAATGGATGAAGTGGAGGAAGTGGACGATGTTGACGAACTGGAAGAAGTTTAGGAAGTGAATGAAGTGGAAGAAGTGGACGATGTTGAGGAAGTGGAGGAAGTCGACGAAATTGATGAAGTGGACAAAGTGAAAGAAGTTGTCGAAGTGGTGGAAGTGGACAAAGGGGACGAACTTGACGAAGTTGTCGAAGTGGACGAAGTTGACGAATTGGACGAAGTGGAAGAAGAAGATGAAGAAGTGGACGAATTGGACGAAGAGGACGAAGCGGAGGAAGTGGACGATGTTGACGACGTGGAGGAAGTCGAGGAAGTAAACGAAGTGGACGAAGTACAGAAGTGGAAGAAGTGAACGAAGTAGAGGAAATGGAGGAAGTGGACGAAGTGGAGGAAGTGGACAAAGTGGAGGAAGTGGACGAACATGTCGAAGTGGAGGAAGTGGAGGAAGTGGACGAACATGATGAAGTGGACGAAAAGGACGAAGTTGACGAAGTGGAGGAAGTGGAGGAAGTGGAGAATGTGGATAAAATGGAGAAAGTGGAAGAACTGGACGAAGTGGAGCAAGCGGACGAAGGTGACGAAGTAGACGAAATTGACGAAGGGGACGAAGTGGAGGAAGTGGAGGAATTGGACGAAGTGGAGGAAGTAGAAGAAGTGGACGAAGTGGTGAAGTGGACGAAGTGGAGGAAGTGGAGGAAGTGGACGAACTTGACGAAGTGGACGAAATGGACGAAGTGGAAGAAGTGGACGAAGTGGACGAAGTGAATGAAGTGGAGGAAGTGGACGAAATGGACGATGTTGAGGAAGTGAAGGAATTGGACGAAATGGACGAAGTGGACGAAGTTGACGAAGTGGACGAAGTGGAGGAAGTGGAGGAAGTGGAATCAAGTGGAGGAAGTGGAGGAAGTGGGCGATGTTGAGAGAGTGGAGGAAGTGGACGAAATTGCAAAGTGGACGAAGTGGAAGAAGTTGACGAAGTGGAGGAAGTGGATGAAGTGGACAAACTTGACGAAGTGGAGGAAGTGGATGAAATGGAGGAAGTGGACGAAGTGGAGGAGGTGGACGAAGAGGGGGAAGTGGACTAAGTTGATGATGTGGACGAAGTGGAGGAACTGGACGAGGTGGAGGAAGTGGAAGAAGTGGTTGAAGTGGAGGAAGTGGATGAAGAGGACGAAGTGGGTGAAGTTGACGACGTGGACGAAGTTGAGGAAGTGGAGGAAGTGGAGGAAGTGGACGAAGTTGACGAAGTGCACGAAGTGGACGAAGTTGACGAAGTGGACGAAGTTGGCGAAGTCGACGAAGTGGACGAAGTGGAGGAAGTGGACGAAGTTGACGAAGTTGACGAAGTGGACGAAGTGAACGAAGTTGACGAAGTGGATGAAGTGTACGAAGTGGACGAACTTGACGAAGTGGACGAAGTGGATGAAGTGGAGGAAGTGGTCGAAGTGGACGAAGTGGAGGAAGTGGACGAAGTTGACGAAGTGGAGGAAATGGAGGAAGTGGAGCTAGTGGAGGAAGTGGAGGAGCGGGAGGAAGTAGAAGAAGTGGACGAGGTAGATGAAGTGGAGGAATCGGAAGAAGTGGACGAAGAGGACGAAGTGGACAAAGAGGATGAAGTGGACTAAGTGGACGAAGTTCACGACGTGGACTAAGTGGACGAAGTTCACGACGTGGACTAAGTGGACGAAGTTCACGACATGGACGAAGTGGAGGAACTGGACGAAGTGGAGGAAGTGGAAGGAGTGGACGAAGTGGAGGAAGTGGAAGAAGTGGACGAAGTGGAGGAAGTGGAAGAAGTGGACAAAGTGGGAGAAGTGGACGAAGTGGAGGAAGTGGAAGAAGTGGACGAACTTGATGAAGTGGACGAAATCGACGAAGTTGACGAAGTGGAGGAAGTGGAGAATTTGGACAAAGTGGTGGAAGTGGAAGAACTGGACGAAGTGGAGGAAGTCGACGAATGTGACGAAGTTGACGAAATTGACGAAGTAGAGGAAGTGGAGGAAGTGGACGAGGTGGACAAAGTGGGTGAAGTGGGCGAAGTGGACGAAGTTGACGAAGTGGAGGAAGTGGAGGAAGTGGAGAAAGTGGACGCTGTTGACGAAGTGGAAGAAGTTCAGGAACTGAATGAAGTGGAGGAACTGGACGATGTTGAGGAAGTGGAGGAAGTCGACGAAATTGACGAAGTGACGAAGTGGAAGAAGTTGAGGAAGTGGAGGAAGTAGACGAACTTGACGAAGTGGAGGAAGTGGACGAAATGGAGGAAGTGAACGAAGTGGAAGAAGAAGATGACGATGTGAAAGAAGTTGAGGAAGTGGAGGAAGTGGAGGAAGTTGACGAAGTTGACGAAGTTAACGAAGTTGACGAAGTTGACGAAGTTAACGAAGTTGACGAAGTTGACGAATTGGACGAAGTGGACGAAGTGGAAGAAGAAGATTACGAAGTGGAAGAGGTGGAGGAAGTGGATGAAGTGGCTGAAGTGGAGGAAGTGGACGAAGTTGACGAAGTGGATGAAGTGGAGGAAGTGGATGATGTTGACGAAGTGGAGCAAGTGGAATGAAGTGGAGGAAGTGGACGATGTTGAGGAAGTGGACGAAATTGACGAAGTGGACGGAGTGGAAGAAGTTGTCGAAGTGGAGGAAGTGGACAAAGTGGACAAAGGGGACGAACTTGAAGAAGTTGTCGAAGTGGACGAAGTTGACGAATTCGACGAAGTGGATGAAGTGGAAGAAGAAGATGAAGAAATGGACGAAGAGGACGAAGTGGAGGAAGTGGAGGAAGTGGACGAAGTAGAGGAAGTGGTGGAAGTGGTGGAAGTGGACGAAGTAGAGGAAGTGAGGAAGTGGGCGACGTGGTCGAAGTGGATGAAGTGGAGGATCTGGAGGAAGTGGACGAAATGGAGGATGTGGAGGAAGTGGAGGAAGTAGACGAAGTGGAGGAAGTGGAGGAAGTAGAGGAAGAGGACGAAGTGGATGAACATGACGAACATCACGAAGTGGACGAAGTGGAGGAAGTTGAGGAAGTGGAAGAAGTGGACGAAGAGGACGAAGTGGACGAAGTTGACGACGTGGACGAAGTCGAGGAAGTGGACGAAGTGGCAGAAGTTGACGAAGAGGACGAAGTGGACGAAGTCGACGAAGTTGAAGAAGTGGACGAAGTGGAGAAAGTGGAGAAAGTTGTGGAAGTGGAGGAAGTGGATGAACTTGACGAAGTGGACGAAATGGACGAAGTTGACGAAGTGGAGGAAGTGGAGGAAGTGGAGTAGGTGGACGAAGTGGTCGAACTTGACGAAGTGAACGAAGTGGATGAAGTGGAGAAAGCGGAAGAAGTGGACGAAGAGTACGAAGTGGAGGAAGTGGAGGAAGTGGACGAAGTGGAGCAAGTGGAAGAAGTGGGCGTAGTGGAGGAAGTGAACGAAGTGGAGGAAGTGGACAAAGTGGAGGAAGTGGACGAACTTAATGAAGTGGAGGAAGTGGAGGAAGTAGACGAATTTGATGAAGTGGACGAAGTTGACGAAGTGGACGAAGCGGAGAAAGTGAATGAATGATGAACGGGTCGCACCGCTCACAAAAGTTGATTGCAGATATGAATGCAGTATAGTTTACTAGGAAGTGACTCCTAGGTCGTCTCTCAAGGACCAATTTGTGTCGGTTTAGTCTCAGATTTTATACATGAAGTGGGGGGGGTTTTAAGGTTGTTTTGGGACAGAAAATTAAATTGCAGTGAAAATAAAATTGATGAAAAGTAAAAAAACGAAATTAAATCAGTAAATGTAAAAACATTGAAATACAATTCAGACAGTAAAAACCGAGCAGTAAAATAAATTGCAGAAACGGTAAATGTACAAGACAGTCAAAACGTGTAAAACAGTAAAAACGCACAGAAGAGTAAAATCGCAGACAGTAAAAACGTAAATCAACCCAGTGCAGTAAAATGAAGCTGAAAAACATGACTGAATAGTAAATGTGCAGAAAACAGTAATTTCAGAAACATTAACTTCAGAAAACTTTAAATTGCAAAACAAGAAAACAGAAGCAGAATCATTGCAGCAGAATACAGAACGAAATTTATCAACAACAGAAGAAATAAAAGCAGCAGTAAAAATTAAATCGCAGATGAAATTAAATGGCAGAAAACGTAACACAGCAGAGATTAAAATTGCGCAGAAATTAAATGGAAGCATTAGAACAGACCTGGAATTTTAGTGCGGAAATTGAAATGAAACTGAAAGTTAAACTGATTCGTTACAGGAAAACAGAAATTACATTCATCATCGAAAAACACTCAGGAAAACGAAAATAACCCAAAACCTTCCCAAGGGGAAGGGGGAAAAATTGAAAGCCAGACTACACTACTCCTACTGTCTACTGGTTCTCTACTATCCACCTACTGGAATCCCTTTTAAAGGAAAGAAGAACCGTGTGCTGATGATGTGTGCATACCACTTAAATTTCAATGAGGGGTCCTCCATAAATTTGTCTCCATACGTATTCTCCATGTGTGATTGCTTCTGGACTGTGGAGCTCGTGAGGAATGGATGTCCGTGAGCTCTTTTCTGGTCCAAGTCCGTGAGCATTTTACATGTGTTGCTGCTTCACGGCCTTTGCTTACTTTACTCAAAGATGTGACAAACAATTTCACCTTCTATGTGGGCCAAGGCCGTGGATCTTCATGTGTTGTTGCTTCACGGCTTTTCCTTCTTCTCTGGTCTTGTGATGTTTGCTGGACCGTGAGGAGCTGGTGAAGAATGAATCCGTGAGCTGCTTCCAAAGACCCCGTGATTTCCATGTGTGGTTCCCACTTCCCATCAAAGAGTTGGCCGTGAATATGGAGCTATGTTTCAGTAAATTGAAATGAAAGTGTGTTTCAGTAGCTTTACTGACTTCACTTATTTTCCAATCCGTGACAAACAACTTCACCCTTTATGTGGGCCAAGGCCGTGAGTTATTTGCATGTATGGCTTGAGTGGTCCTCGCTACTTCAGAAAGCAGATTCCCTTTGCTTGGCCATATGGTGTCAAAAGGTTTGCTCCTCACGTGAATTCTGAACATCAATTTTGAATTAAAAGTATTAAGGGCCACTTCCTATTTTGTTTTTACGTGAAAGCCTTACCTTTTAGCAATGTTGATGCTTCCCATTCCCATGTCTGCAAATGCTCTTTTATGAGTGGTTTCCATGTCATCATAGCACCATTTTATTTTTCATGCCTTTCCACTTTCACGTTTAGTGGTTTCAGAATTTTGGCATTACTTTCTTTTCTTTTTTTAAAAATGTATTTCTCCTAGTACCAATTATTCTTTCCTGATCAAAATTCCATTTACACCCATGTGCTGCCTATTTCTTTGTGGGTAAGATTCCTTTCTCCACTTTCATGTTGTCCATCACGTGCACACATGGACATTCACTCATGGGCGTGACCTCCTCCACTTAGTCTCTTTTCATTCATGCAAAGTGGTCTTCAAATGCAGAATTCACGTGCAGCCCATGTGGCTTTTTTTTGGATGTTGTCATCTTCCTTTCTTCATCAAAGAACACTACCATGTGCTGCTTTTTCTTTCTCCGATCACCATACAGCTGCTGGACCGTGCTGGATGTGTGCCTTCCTCTCCATCTGCTGCTGCTGGATCACGCTTCCTCTCATTGCTGAACGTGTTGCTGGAGTTGCTTCCAGCCCCCACCATGACTACTGCTGCGTGTTGGAGCTTGGGCGTGGCAGCTGCTGCTGGTTTAATTGGACTGGTGTGGATGAGCTGGTTGCAAGCCAATAATTGTGGTTGAAGAAATGAAAGAATTCTGCAGACCATGGACAATTATGATTTTTAGTAATAAGTTTCTTTTGACATGGGTGGCCTCCTTCTTTGATTCATGTCCTGGACAACAACACTTCATTCAAAGAAAAACAATGGACCGTGACCATGTGCATGGTCTTGCTTGCTTTCCAGCCGTGAGACTTGAGCTTTGACCAGTGATTAAAAACCAAATGAAATATCATTACCCAAAAGTAATTTGAACTGGACATCAATTTTCTAAAAGGAAAATAAATTGATCTAAAACTTTGCTCTCGGAATGCAGCAGCCATATGCCCTCCAAATATGACAAATTATTACCCAATAATTTTCCTAGATTTAGTAAGTAAATAATTAATTATAGATAATTCAAATTTAATCAAAATAAGAATTATCTATCAAATTAAGCACTATTGTGAAAAACGGGAAAATACTGGACAATTAAGCACAATTCCCTGACTAATACTAGCACACTAAGCTAAGTGTAGTGAATAAAATATTTACTCATCAATGAAGAGCAGGAAGTGGACGAAAGGGACAATGTTGAGGAAGTGGACGAAATGGACAAAGTGGAGGAAGTTGACGAAGTGGACGAAGAGGACGAAGTGGACGAAGTGGATGAAGTTGACGAAGTTCACGACGTGGAAGAAGTGGTGCGGGTGGACGAAGTGGACGAAGTGGAAGAAGTGGACGAAGTGGACGAAGGGCACGAAGTGGACGAAGTAGACGAAGTCGACGAAGTGGAAGAAGTTGACGAAGTGGACAAAGTCGAGGAAGTGAAGGAAGTGGAGGAAGTGGACGAACTTGACGAAGTGGACGAAATGGACGAAGTGGACGAAGTTGACGAAGTGGACGAAGTGGACGAAGGGCACGAAGTGGACGAAGTGGAAGAAGTGGACGAAGTGGACAAAGTGGAGGAAGTGGAGGAAGTGGAGGAAGTGGACGAACTTGACGAAATGGACGAAGTGGACGAAGTTGATGAAGTGGATGAAGTGGACGAAGTGGAGGATGTGGACGAATTGGACGAACTTCACGAAGTGGACGAAGTGGATGAAGTGGAGGAAGCGGAAGAAGTGGACGAAGTGGACGAAGAGGACGAAGTGGACAAAGCGGAGGAAGTGGACGAAGTTGACGACGTGGACGAAGTTGAGGAAGTGGACGAAGTCCAGGAAGTGGAAGAAGTGGACGAAGTGGAGGAAGTGGACAAAGTGGAGGAAGTGGATGAAGTGGACGAACTTGACGAAGTGGAGGAAGTGGACGAACTTGATGAAGTGGACGAAATGGACGAAGTGGACGAAGTTGACGAAGTGGAGGAAGTGGAGAATGTGGACAAAGTGGAGGAATGGGACGAAGGTGACGAAGTGGACCAAATTGACGAAGTGGAGGAAGTGGAGGAAGTGGATGAAGTGGAGGAAGTGGACGAAGTGGAGGAAGTGGACGAAGTGAAGGAAATGGAGGAAGTGGGCGAAGTTGACGAAGTGGAGGAAGTGAATGAAGTGTAGGAAGTGGACCAAATGGAGGATGTTGTGGAAGTGGACGAAGTTGACGAAGTGGAGGAAGTGGAGCAAGTGGAGCAAGTGGAGCAAGTGGAATGAAGTGGAGGAAGTGGACGATGTTGAGGAAGTGGACGAAATTGACGAAGTGGACAAAGTGGAAGAAGTTGACGAAATGGAGGAAGTGGACGAAAGGGACGAACTTGACGAAGTTGACGAAGTGGACGAATTGAACGAAGTGGAAGAAGAAGATGAAGAAGTGGACGAAGTGGAGGAAGTGGTCGAAGTGCACGAAGTGGAGGAAGTTGAAGAAGTGTACGATGTTGACGAAGTGGAAGAAATTCAGGAACTGAATGAAGTTGAGGAACTGGACGATGTTGAGGAAGTGGAGCAAGTCGACGAAATTGACGAAGTGACGAAGTGGAAGAAGTTGAGGAAGTGGAGGAAGTAGACGAACTTCACGAAGTTGACGAAGTTAATGAAGTTGACAAAGTTAACGAAGTGGAAGAAGAAGATGACGAAGTGGAAGAAGTTGAGGAAGTGGAGGAAGTGGACGAAGTTGACGAAGTTGACGAAGTTAACGAAGTTGACGAAGTTGACGAATTGGACGAAGTGGAAGAAGAAGATTACGAAGTGGAAGAGGTGGAGGAAGTGGATGAAGTGGCCGAAGTGGAGGAAGTGGACGAAGTGGACGAAGTTGACGAAGTCGATGAAGTGGAGGAAGTGGATGATGTTGACGAAGTGGAGCAAGTGGAGCAAGTGGAATGAAGTGGAGGAAGTGGACGATGTTGAGGAAGTGGAGGAAGTGGACGAAATTGACGAAGTGGACGAAGTGGAAGAAGTTGTCGAAGTGGAGGAAGTGGACGAAGTGGACAAAGGGGACGAACTTGAAGAAGTTGTCGAAGTGGACGAAGTTGGCGAATTGGACGAAGTGGACGAAGTGGAAGAAGAAGATGAAGAAATGGACGAAGAGGGCGAAGTGGAGGAAGTGGACGAAGTGGGCGAAGTGGTCGAAGTGGACGAAGTTCACGAAGTAGAAGAAGTGGATGAAGTGGAGGATCTGGAGGAAGTGGACGAAATGGAGGATGTGGAGGAAGTGGAGGAAGTAGACGAAGTGGAGGAAGTGGAGGAAGCAGAGGAAGAGGACGAAGTGGACGAACATGACGAACAACACGAAGTGGACGAAGTGGAGGAAGTTGAGGAAGTGGAAGAAGTGGAGGAAGAGGACGAAGTTGACGACGTGGACGAAGTGGAGGAAGTGGCAGAAGTTGACGAAGTGGACGAAGTCGACGAAGTGGAAGAAGTGGAGGAAGTGGACGAAATAGAGAGAGTGGAGAAAGTTGTGGAAGTGGAGGAAGTGGATGAACTTGACCAAGTGGACGAAATGGAAGAAGTTGACGAAGTGGAGGAAGTGGAGGAAGTGGAGTAGGTGGACGAAGTGGTCGAACTTGATGAAGTGGACGAAGTGGATGAAGTGGAGGAAGCGGAAGAAGTGGACGAAGAGTACGAAGTGGAGGAAGTCGAGGAAGTGAACGAAGTGGAGGAAGTGGATGAAGTGGACGGACTTGACGAAGTGGAGGAAGTGGACGAAGTGGACGAACTTGACGAAGTGGAGGAAGTGGACGAACTTGATGAAGTGGACAAAGTGGAGGAAGTGGACGAACTTAATGAAGTGGAGGAAGTGGAGGAAGTGGACGAACTTGAGGAAGTGGACGAAGTTGACGAAGTGGACGAAGCGGAGAAAGTGAATGAAGAGGAGGAAGTGGACGAAAGGGACTATGTTGAGGAAGTGGACGAAATGGACAAAGTGGAGGAAGTTGACGAAGTGGACGAAGAGGACAAAGTGGATGAAGTTGACGAAGTTCACGACGTGGAAGAAGTGGTGCGAGTGGACGAAGTGGACGAAGTGGAAGAAGTGGACGAAGTGGACGAAGGGCACGAAGTGGACGAAGTAGACGAAGTGGAAGAAGTTGACGAAGCAGACAAAGTCGAGGAAGTGGAGGAAGTGGACGAACTTGACGAAGTGGACGAAATGGACGAAGTGGACGAAGGGCACGAAGTGGACGAAGTCGACGAAGTGGAAGAAGTGGACGAATTGGACAAAGTGGAGGAAGTGGAGGAAAAGGAGGAAGTGGACGAACTTGATGAAATGGACGAAATGGACGAAGTTGATGAAGTGGATGAAGTGGACGAAGTGGAGGATGTGGACGAATTGGACGAACTTCACGAAGTGGACGAAGTGGATGAAGTGGAGGAAGCGGAAGAAGTGGACGAAGTGGACGAAGAGGACGAAGTGGACGAAGCGGAAGAAGTGGACAAAGTTGACGACGTGGACGAAGTTGAGGAACTGGACGAAGTCGACGAAGTGCAGGAAGTGGAAGAAGTGGACGAAGTGGAGGAAATGGAGGAAGTGGACGAAGTGGAGGAAGTGGAAAAAGTGGAGGAAGTGGACGAACTTGACGAAGTGGAGGAAGTGGATGAACTTGATGAAGTGGACGAAATGCACGAAGTGGACGAAGTTGACGAAGTGGATGAACTTGATGAAGTGGACGAAATGCACGAAGTGGACGAAGTTGACGAAGTGGAGGAAGTGGAGAATGTGGACAAAGTGGAGGAAGGGGACGAAGGTGAAGGAAATGGAGGAAGTGGAGGAAGTGGAGGAAGTGGATGAAGTGGAGGAAGTGGACCAAGTGGAGGAAGTGGACGAAGTGAAGGAAATGGAGGAAGTGGACGAAGTGGAGGAAGTGAATGAAGTGTAGGAAGTGGACGAAATGGAGGATGTTGTGGAAGTGGACGAAATGGACAAAGTGGACGAAGTTGACGAAGAGGACGAAGTGGAGGAAGTGGAGGAAGTGGAGCAAGTGGAATGAAGTGGAGGAAGTGGACGATGTTGAGGAAGTGGACGAAATTGACGAAGTGGACGAAGTGGAAGAAGTTGACGAAGTGGAGGAAGTGGAGGAAGTGGACGAAGGGGACGAAGTTGACGAAGTTGACGAAGTGGACGAAGTGGACGAAGTGAACGAAGTGGAAGAAGAAGATGAAGAAGTGGACGAAGTGGAGGAAGTTGTCGAAGTGGACGAAGTGGAGGAAGTGGAAGAAGTGTACAAAGTGGACGAAGTGGAGGAAATGGAGCAAGTGGAGGAAGTGGAGGAAGTGGACAAAGTGGAGGAAGTGGAGGAAGTGGACGAAGTGGTCGAAGTCGACGAAGTGGAAGAAGTGGACGAAGTGGACAAAGTGGACGAAGGGCACGAAGTGGACGAAGTCGACGAAGTGGAAGAAGTGGACGAAGTGGACAAAGTGGAGGAAGTGGAGGAAGTGGACAAAGTGGACGAAGTGGAGGAAATGGAGCAAGTGGAGGAAGTGGAGGAAGAGGACAAAGTGGAGGAAGTGGTCGAAGTCGACGAAGTGGAAGAAGTGGACGAAGTGGACAAAGTGGACGAAGGGCACGAAGTGGACGAAGTGGACGAAGTGGAAGAGGTCGACGAAGTGGACAAAGCGGAGGAAGTGGGGGAAGTGGACGAACTTGACGAAGTGGACAAAATGGACGAAGTGGACGAAGTGGAGGAAGAGGACGAACTTGACGAAGTGGACGAAGTGGAGGAAGTGGACAAAGTGGACGAAGGGCACGAAGTGGACGAAGTCGACGAAGTCGACCAAGTCGACCAAGTCGACGAAGTGGAAGAAGTGGACAAAGTGGAGGAAGTGGACGAAGTGGACAAAGTGGAGGAAGTGGAGGAAATGTAGCAAGTGGACGAAGTGGAGGAAGTGGAGGAAGTGGACAAAGTGGAGGAAGTGGAGGAAGTGGACGAAGTGGTCGAAGTCGACGAAGTGGAGGAAGTGGACGAAGTGGGCGAAGTGGTCGAAGTGGACGAAGTTCACGAAGTAGAAGAAGTGGATGAAGTGGAGGATCTGGAAGAAGTGGACGAAATGGAGGATGTGGAGGAAGTGGAGGAAGTAGACGAAGTGGAGGAAGTGGAGGGAGCAGAGGAAGAGGACGAAGTGGACGAACATGACGAACAACACGAAGTGGACGAAGTGGAGGAAGTTGAGGAAGTGGAAGAAGTGGAGGAAGAGGACGAAGTTGACGACGTGGACGAAGTGGAGGAAGTGGCAGAAGTTGACGAAGTGGACGAAGTCGACGAAGTGGAAGAAGTGGAGGAAGTGGACGAAATAGAGAGAGTGGAGAAAGTTGTGGAAGTGGAGGAAGTGGATGAACTTGACCAAGTGGACGAAATGGAAGAAGTTGACGAAGTGGAGGAAGTGGAGGAAGTGGAGTAGGTGGACGAAGTGGTCGAACTTGATGAAGTGGACGAAGTGGATGAAGTGGAGGAAGCGGAAGAAGTGGACGAAGAGTACGAAGTGGAGGAAGTCGAGGAAGTGGACGAAGTGGAGGAAGTGGATGAAGTGGACGGACTTGACGAAGTGGAGGAAGTGAAGGAAGTGGACGAACTTGACGAAGTGGAGGAAGTGGACGAACTTGATGAAGTGGACAAAGTGGAGGAAGTGGACGAACTTAATGAAGTGGAGGAAGTGGAGGAAGTGGACGAACTTGAGGAAGTGGACGAAGTTGACGAAGTGGACGAAGCGGAGAAAGTGAATGAAGAGGAGGAAGTGGACGAAAGGGACTATGTTGAGGAAGTGGACGAAATGGACAAAGTGGAGGAAGTTGACGAAGTGGACGAAGAGGACGAAGTGGATGAAGTTGACGAAGTTCACGACGTGGAAGAAGTGGTGCGAGTGGACGAAGTGGACGAAGTGGAAGAAGTGGACGAAGTGGACGAAGGGCACGAAGTGGACGAAGTAGACGAAGTGGAAGAAGTTGACGAAGCAGACAAAGTCGAGGAAGTGGAGGAAGTGGACGAACTTGACGAAGTGGACGAAATGGACGAAGTGGACGAAGGGCATGAAGTGGACGAAGTCGACGAAGTGGAAGAAGTGGACGAATTGGACAAAGTGGAGGAAGTGGAGGAAAAGGAGGAAGTGGACGAACTTGATGAAATGGATGAAATGGACGAAGTTGATGAAGTGGATGAAGTGGACGAAGTGGAGGATGTGGACGAATTGGACGAACTTCACGAAGTGGACGAAGTGGATGAAGTGGAGGAAGCGGAAGAAGTGGACGAAGTGGACGAAGAGGACGAAGTGGACGAAGCGGAGGAAGTGGACAAAGTTGACGACGTGGACGAAGTTGAGGAACTGGACGAAGTCGACGAAGTGCAGGAAGTGGAAGAAGTGGACGAAGTGGAGGAAATGGAGGAAGTGGACGAAGTGGAGGAAGTGGACAAAGTGGAGGAAGTGGACGAACTTGACGAAGTGGAGGAAGTGGATGAACTTGATGAAGTGGGCGAAATGCACGAAGTGGACGAAGTTGACGAAGTGGAGGAAGTGGAGAATGTGGACAAAGTGGAGGAAGGGGACGAAGGTGAAGGAAATGGAGGAAGTGGAGGAAGTGGAGGAAGTGGATGAAGTGGAGGAAGTGGACCAAGTGGAGGAAGTGGACGAAGTGAAGGAAATGGAGGAAGTGGACGAAGTGGAGGAAGTGAATGAAGTGTAGGAAGTGGACGAAATGGAGGATGTTGTGGAAGTGGACGAAATGGACAAAGTGGACGAAGTTGACGAAGAGGACGAAGTGGAGGAAGTGGAGCAAGTGGAGCAAGTGGAATGAAGTGGAGGAAGTGGACGATGTTGAGGAAGTGGACGAAGTTGACGAAGTGGACGAAGTGGACGAAGTGGACGAAGTTGACGAAGTGGAGGAAGTGGACGAAGTGGACGAAGGGGACGAAGTTGACGAAGTGGACGAAGTGGACGAAGTGGACGAAGTGAACGAAGTGGAAGAAGAAGATGAAGAAGTGGACGAAGTGGAGGAAGTTGTCGAAGTGGACGAAGTGGAGGAAGTGGAAGAAGTGTACAAAGTGGACGAAGTGGAGGAAATGGAGCAAGTGGAGGAAGTGGAGGAAGTGGACAAAGTGGAGGAAGTGGAGGAAGTGGACGAAGTGGACGAAGTCGACGAAGTGGAAGAAGTGGACGAAGTGGACAAAGTGGACGAAGGGCACGAAGTGGACGAAGTGGACGAAGTGGAAGAAGTGGACGAAGTGGACAAAGTGGAGGAAGTGGAGGAAGTGGACAAAGTGGACGAAGTGGAGGAAATGGAGCAAGTGGAGGAAGTGGAGGAAGAGGACAAAGTGGAGGAAGTGGTCGAAGTCGACGAAGTGGAAGAAGTGGACGAAGTGGACAAAGTGGACGAAGGGCACGAAGTGGACGAAGTGGACGAAGTGGAAGAAGAGTCGACGAAGTGGAGAAAGCGGAGGAAGTGGAGGAAGTGGACGAACTTGACGAAGTGGACAAAATGGACGAAGTGGACGAAGTGGAGGAAGTGGACGAAGTTGACGAAGTGGACGAAGTGGAGGAAGTGGACAAAGTGGACGAAGGGCACGAAGTGGACGAAGTGGACGAAGTCGACGAAGTCGACCAAGTCGACGAAGTGGAAGAAGTGGACGAAGTGGACAAAGTGGAGGAAGTGGACGAAGTGGACAAAGTGGAGGAAGTGGAGGAAATGTAGCAAGTGGACGAAGTGGAGGAAGTGGAGGAAGTGGACAAAGTGGAGGAAGTGGAGGAAGTGGACGAAGTGGTCGAAGTCGACGAAGTGGAAGAAGTGGACGTAGTGGACGAAGTGGACGAAGGGCACGAAGTGGACGAAGTCGACGAAGTGGAAGAAATGGCCGAACTTGACGAAGTGGACAAAATGGACGAAGTGGACGAAGTTGACGAAGTGGACGAAGTGGACGAAGTGGACGAAGTGGACGAAGTGGACGAACTTGACGAAGTGGACGAAGTGGATGAAGTGGAGGAAGTGGACGAAGTGGACGAAGGGTACGAAGTGGACGAAGTGGACGAAGGGTACGAAGTGGACGAAGTGGACGAAGTCGACCAAGTCGACGAAGTGGAAGAAGTGGACGAAGTGGACAAAGTGGAGGAAGTGGAGGAAGTGGACGAACTTGACGAAGTGGACAAAATGGACGAAGTGGATGAAGTTGACGAAGGGGACGAAGTTGACGAAGGGGACGAAGTGGATGAAGTGGAGGAAGTGGTCGAAGTGGACGAAGTGGAGGAAGTGGACGAAGTGGACGAAGTTGACGAAGTGGAGGAAGTGGAGTTAGTGGAGGAAGTGGAGGAGCGGGAGGAAGTAGATGAAGTGGATGAAGTGGACGAACTTGACGAAGTGGACGAGGTAGATGAAGTGGAGCAATCGGAGGTAGATGAAGTGGAGGAATCGGAGGAAGTGGACGAAGAGGACGAAGTCGACGAAGTGGACGAAGAGGATGAAGTGGACTAAGTGGACGAAGTTCACGACGTGGACGAAGTGGAGGAACTGGATGAAGTGGAGGAAGTGGAAGGAGTGGACGAAGTGGAGGAAGTGGAAGCAGTGGACGATGTGGAGGAAGTGGAAGAAGTGGACCAAGTGGGAGAAGTGGAGGAAGTGGAGGAAGTGGAAGAACTTGATGAAGTGGACGAAATCGACGAAGTTAACGAAGTGGAGGAAGTGGAGAATTTGAACAAAGTCGTGGAAGTGGAACAACTGGACGAAGTGGAGGAAGTGGACGAATGTGACGAAGGTGAGGATATTGACGAAGTAGAGGAAGTGGAGGAAGTGGACGAGGTGGACAAAGTGGGCGAAGTGGACGAACTTGACGAAGTGGAGCAAGTGGAGGAAGTGGAGAAAGTGGACGATGTTGACGAAGTGGAAGAAGTTCAGGAACTGAATGAAGTGGAGGAACTGGACGATGTTGAGGAAGTGGAGGAAGTCGACGAAATTGACGAAGTGACGAAGTGGAAGAAGTTGAGGAAGTGGAGGAAGTAGACGAAATTGACGAAGTTGACGAAGTGAACGAAGTGGAAGAAGAAGATGACGAAGTGGAAGAAGTTGAGGAAGTGGCCGAAGTTGACGAAGTTGACGAATTGGACGAAGTGGAAGAAGATTACGAAGTGAAAGAAGTGGAGGAAGTGGATGAAGTGGCCGAAGTGGAGGAAGTGGACGAAGTTGACGAAGTGGATGAAGTGGAGGAAGTGGAGGAAGTGGACGATGTTGACGAAGTGGAGGAAGCCGACGAAATTGACGAAGTGGACGAAGTGGAAGAAGTTGTCGAAGTGGAGGAAGTAGACGAAATGGACAAAGGGGACAAACTTGAAGAAGTTGTCGAAGTGGACGAATTGGACGAAGTGGACGAAGTGGAAGAAGAAGATGAAGAAGTGGACGAAGTGGAGGAAGTGGAGGAAGTGGACTATATATATATATATATATATATATATATATATATATATATATATATATATATATATATATATATATATATATATATACGAAGTAGACGAAGTTGACGAAGTGGTCAAAGTGGACGAAGTTGACGAAGTGGAGGAAGTGGTGGAAGTCGAGGAAGTGGACGAAGTGGACGAAGTGGAGGAAGTGGGCGAAGTAGACGAAGTTCACGAAGTAGACGAAGTGGATGAAGTGGAGGATCTGGAGGATGTGGACGAAATGGAGGATGTGGAGGAAGTGGAGGAAGTAGACGAAGTGGAGGAAGTGGAGGACGTAGAGGAAGTGGACGAAGTGGAAGAAGAGGACGAAGTGGACGAAGTAGAGGACGAAGTGGACGAACATGACGAACATCACGAAGTGGACGAAGTAGAGGAAGTTGAGGAAGTGGACGAAGTGGACGAAATGGACGAAGTGGACGAAGAGGACGAAGTGGACGAAGTTGACGACATGGACGAAGTGGGGGAAGTGGACGAAGTGGCAGAAGTTGACGAAGTGGGCGAAGTGGACGAAGTCGACGAAGTTGAAGAAGTGGACGAAATGGAGAAAGTGGAGAAAGTTGTGGAAGTGGAGGAAGAGGACGAACTTGACGAAGTGGACGAAGTGGAGGAAGTGGACAAAGTGGATGAAGGGCACGAAGGGGACGAAGTCGACGAAGTCGACCAAGTCGACGAAGTGGAAGAAGTGGACGAAGTGGACAAAGTGGAGGAAGTGGACGAAGTGGACAAAGTGGAGGAAGTGGAGGAAATGGAGCAAGTGGACGAAGTGGAGGAAGTGGAGGAAGTGGACAAAGTGGAGGAAGTGGACGAAGTGGACGAAGTGGTCGAAGTCGACGAAGTGGAAGAAGTGGACGTAGTGGACGAAGTGGACGAAGGGCACGAAGTGGACGAAGTCGACGAAGTGGAAGAAATGGCCGAACTTGACGAAGTGGACAAAATGGACGAAGTGGACGAAGTTGACGAAGTGGACGAAGTGGACGAATTTGACGAAGTGGACGAAGTGGATGAAGTGGAGGAAGTGGACGAAGTGGACGAAGGGTACGAAGTGGACGAAGTGGACGAAGTCGACCAAGTCGACGAAGTGGAAGAAGTGGACGAAGTGGACAAAGTGGAGGAAGTGGAGGAACTGGACGAACTTGACGAAGTGGACAAAATGGACGAAGTGGACGAAGTGGATGAAGTTGACGAAGGGGACGAACTTGACGAAGTGGACGAAGTGGATAAAGTGGAGGAAGTGGTCGAAGTGGACGAAGTGGACGAAGTGGACGAAGTTGACGAAGTGGAGGAAGTGGAGTTAGTGGAGGAAGTGGAGGAGCGGGAGGAAGTAGATGAAGTGGACGAAGTGGACGAACTTGACGAAGTGGTCGAGGTAGATATAGTGGAGCAATCGGAGGTAGATGAAGTGGAGGAATCGGAGGAAGTGGACGAAGAGGACGAAGTCGACGAAGTGGACGAAGAGGATGAAGTGGACTAAGTGGACGAAGTTCACGACGTGGACGAAGTGGAGGAACTGGATGAAGTGGAGGAAGTGGAAGGAGTGGACGAAGTGGAGGAAGTGGAAGCAGTGGACGATGTGTTGGAAGTGGAAGAAGTGGACCAAGTGGGAGAAGTGGAGGAAGTGGAAGAACTTGATGAAGTGGACGAAATCGACGAAGTTAACGAAGTGGAGGAAGTGGAGAATTTGAACAAAGTTGTGGAAGTAGAACAACTGGACGAAGTGGAGGAAGTGGACGAATGTGACGAAGGTGACGATATTGACGAAGTAGAGGAAGTGGAGGAAGTGGACGAGGTGGACAAAGTGGCCGAAGTGGACGAACTTGACGAAGTGGAGCAAGTGGAGGAAGTGGAGAAAGTGGACGATGTTGACGAAGTGGAAGAAGTTCAGGAACTGAATGATGTGGAGGAACTGGACGATGTTGAGGAAGTGGAGGAAGTCGACGAAATTGACGAAGTGACAAAGTGGAAGAAGTTGAGGAAGTGGAGGAAGTAGACGAAATTGACGAAGTTGACGAAGTGAACGAAGTGGAAGAAGAAGATGACGAAGTGGAAGAAGTTGAGGAAGTGGCCGAAGTTGACGAAGTTGACGAATTGGACGAAGTGGACGAAGTGGAAGAAGAAGATTACGAAGTGGAAGAAGTGGAGGAAGTGGATGAAGTGGCCGAAGTGGAGGAAGTGGACGAAGTTGACGAAGTGGATGAAGTGGAGGAAGTGGAGGAAGTGGACGATGTTGACGAAGTGGAGGAAGCCGACGAAATTGACGAAGTGGACGAAGTGGAAGAAGTTGTCGAAGTGGAGGAAGTAGACGAAATGGACAAAGGGGACAAACTTGAAGAAGTTGTCGAAGTGGACGAAGTTGACGAATTGGACGAAGTGGACGAAGTGGAAGAAGAAGATGAAGAAGTGGACGAAGAGGAGGAAGTGGACATATATATATATATATATATATATATATATATATATATATATATATATATATATATATATATATATACGAAGTAGACGAAGTTGACGAAGTGGTCGAAGTGGACGAAGTTGACGAAGTGGAGGAAGTGGTGGAAGTCGAGGAAGTGGACGAAGTGGCGGAAGTGGAGGAAGTGGGCGAAGTGGACGAAGTTCACGAAGTAGACGAAGTGGATGAAGTGCAGGATCTGGAGGAACTGGACGAAATGGAGGATGTGGAGGAAGTGGAGGAAGTAGACGAAGTGGAGGAAGTGGAGGAAGCAGAGGAAGTGGACGAAGTGGAAGAAGAGGACGAAGTGGACGAAGTAGAGGACGAAGTGGACGAACATGACGAACATCACGAAGTGGACGAAGTAGAGGAAGTTGAGGAAGTGGACGACGAAGACGAAATGGACGAAGTGGACGAAGAGGACGAAGTGGACGAAGTTGACGACATGGACGAAGTGGGGGAAGTGAACGAAGTGGCAGAAGTTGACGAAGTGGGCGAAGTGGACGAAGTCGACGAAGTTGAAGAAGTGGACGAAATGGAGAAAGTGGAGAAAGTTGTGGAAGTGGAGGAAGTGGATGAACTTGACGAAGTGGACGAAATGGACGAAGTTGACGAAGTGGAGGAATTGGAGGAAGTGGAGTAGGTGGACGAAGTGGTCGAACTTGACGAAGTGGATGAAGTGGAGGAAGCGGAAGAAGTGGACGAAGAGTACGAAGTGGAGGAAGTCGAGGAAGTCGACGAAGTGGAGCAAGTGGAAGAAGTGGACATAGTGGAGGAAGCGGAGGAAGTGGACGAAGTGGAGGAAGTGGACAAAGTGGACGAACTTAATGAAGTGGAGGAAGTGGAGGAAGTGGACGAACTTGATGAAGTGGACGAAGTTGACGAAGTAGACGAAGCGGAGAAAGTGAATGAAGAGGAGGAAGTGGTTGAAAGGGACGATGTTGAGGAAGTGGACGAAATGGACAAAGTGGAGGAAGTTGACGAAGTGGACGAAGAGGACGAAGTGGACGAAGTGGATGAAGTTGACGAAGTTGACTACGTGGAAGAAGTGGTGCGGGTGGACGAAGTGGACGAAGTGGAAGAAGTGGACGAAGTGGACGAAGGGCACAAAGTGGACAAAGTAGACGAATTCGAAGAAGTTGACGAAGTGGACAAAGTCGAGGAAGTGGAGGAAGTGGACGAACTTGACGAAGTGGACGAAATGGACGAAGTGGACGAAGTGGACGAAGGGCACGAAGTGGACGAAGTGGACGAAGGGCACGAAGTGGACGAAGTTGAAGAAGTGGAGGAAGTGGAAGAAGTGGATGAAGTGGAGGAGGTGGACGAACTTGACGAAGTGGACGAAATGGACGAAGTGGACGAAGTGGATGAAGTGGAGGATGTGGACGAAGTGGACGAAGAGGACGAAGTGGACGAAGCCGAGGAAGTACACAAAGTTGACGACGTGGACGAAGTTGAGGAAGTGGACGAAGTCGACGAAGTGCAGGAAGTGGAAGAAGTGGACGAAGTGGAGGAATTGGAGGAAGTGGACGAAGTGGAGGAAGTGGACAAAGTGGAGGAAATGGAAGAAGTGGACGAACTTGACGAAGTGGAGGAAGTGGACGAACTTGACGAAGTGGACGAAATGGACGAAGTGGACGAAATTGACGAAGTGGATGAAGTGGAGGAAGTGGAGAATGTGGACAAAGTGGAGGAAGGTGACGAAGTGGACCAAATTGACGAAGTGGACGAAGTGGAGGAAGTGGAGGAAGTGGACGAAATGGAGGATGTTGAGGAAGTGGACGAAATGGACAAACTGGACGAAGTTGACGAGGACATAAAGTGGAGGAAGTGGAGCAAGTGGAATGAAGTGGAGGAAGTGGACGATGTTGAGGAAGTGGACGAAATTGACGAAGTGGACGAAGTACATGAAGTGGAGGAATCGGAGGAAGGGGACGAAGAGGACAAAGTCGACGAAGTGGACGAAGAGGATGAAGTGGAGAAAGTGGACGAAGTGGAGGAATTGGAGGAAGTGGACGAAGTGGAGGAAGTGGACAAAGTGGAGGAAATGGAAGAAGTGGACGAACTTGACGAAGTGGAGGAAGTGGACGAACTTGACGAAGTGGACGAAATGGACGAAATTGACGAAGTGGATGAAGTGGTGGAAGTGGAGAATGTGGACAAAGTGGAGGAAGGTGACGAAGTGGACCAAATTGACGAAGTGGACGAAGTGGAGGAAGTGGAGGAAGTGGACGAAATGGAGGATGTTGAGGAAGTGGACGAAATGGACAAACTGGACGAAGTTGACGAGGACATAAAGTGGAGGAAGTGGAGCAAGTGGAATGAAGTGGAGGAAGTGGACGATGTTGAGGAAGTGGACGAAATTGACGAAGTGGACGAAGTACATGAAGTGGAGGAATCGGAGGAAGGGGACGAAGAGGACAAAGTCGACGAAGTGGACGAAGAGGATGAAGTGGAGAAAGTGGACGAAGTTCACGACGTGGACGAAGTGGAGGAACTGGACGAATTGGAGGAAGTGGAAGGAGTGGACGAAGTGGAGGAAGTGGAAGAAGTGGAGGAAGTGGAGGAAGTGGAAGAAGTGGACAAAGAGGACGAAGTGGAGGAAATGGAGGAAGTGGAGGAAGTGGACAAAGTGGAGGAAGTGGACAAAGTGGAAGAAGTGGACGAAGTCGACGAAGTGGAAGAAGTGGACAAAGTGGACGAAGTGGACGAAGAGCACGAAGTGGACGAAGTGGACGAAGTGGAAGAAGTGGACGAAGTGGACAAAGTGGAGGAAGTGGACGAAGTGGACGAAGTTGACGAAGTCGACGAAATGGACGAAGTGGACAAAGTTGACGAAGTGGATGAAGTGGGCGAAGTGGAGGAAGTGAAGGAAGTGGACGAACTTGACAAAGTGGACGAAGTGGATGAAGTGCAGGAAGCGGAAGAAGTGGACGAAGTGGACGAAGAGGATGAAGTGGACGAAGCGGACGAAGTGGACAAAGTTGACGACGTGGACGAAGTGAAGGAAGTAGACGAAGTCGACGAAGTGGAGGAAATGGAAAAAGTGGACAAAGTGGAGGAAATGGAGGAAGTGGACGAAGTGGAGGAAGTGGACAAAGTGGAGGAAGTGGACGAACTTGACGAAGTGGTGGAAGTGCAGGAAGTGGACGAACTTGATAAAGTGGACGAAATGGACGAAGTGGACGAAGTTGACGAAGTGGAGGAAGTGGAGGAAGTGGAGAATGTGGACAAAGTGGAGGAAGTGGACGAAGGTGACGAAGTGGACCAAATTGACGAAGTGGAGGAAGTGGAGGAAGTGGAGAAAGTGGACGAAGTGAAGGAAATGGAGCAAGTGAACGAAGTGGAGGAAGTGGACAAAGTGGAGGATGGGGAGGAAGTGGAGGAAGTGGACGAACTTGACGAAGTGGACGAAATGGACGAAGTGGACGAAGTTGACAAAGTGGAGGAAGTGAATGAAGTGGAGGAAGTGGACGAAATGGACGATGTTGAGGAAGTACACGAAATGGACAAAGAGGACGAAGTTGACGAAGAGGACGAAGTGGAGGAAGTGGAGCAAGTGGAGCAAGTGGAGCAAGTGGAATGAAGTGGAGGAAGTGGACGATGTTGAGGAAGTGGAGGAAGTGGACGAAATGGACGAACTGCAAGAAGTTGAGGAAGTGGAGGAAGTGGACGAAGGGGACGAACTTGACGAAGTTGACGAAGTGGACGAAGTTGACGAAGTGGACGAAGTTAACGAAGTTGACGAATTGAACGAAGTGGAAGAAGAAGATGAAGAAGTGGACGAAGAGGACGAAGTGGTCGAAGGGGACGAAGTGGAGGAAGTGGATAAAGTGGACGAAGTTGACGAAGTGGAGGTAGTGGAGGAAGTGGAACTAATGGAGGAAGTGGAATAGCGGGAGGAAGTAGAAGAAGTGGACGAACTTGACGAAGTGGACGAGGTAGATGAAGCGGAGGAATCGGCGGAAGTGGACGAAGAGGACGAAGTCGACAAAGTGGACGAAGAGCATGAAGTGGACTAAGTGGACGAAGTTCACGAAGTGGACGAAGTAGAGGAACTGGAGTGGAGGAAGTGGAAGGAGTGGACGAAGTGGAGGAAGTGCAAGAAGTAGATAAAGTGGACGAAGTGGAGGAAATGGAGGAAGTGGAGGAAGTGGAGGAAGTGGACAAAGTGGAGGAAGTGGACCAACTTGACGAAATGGACGAAGTGGACGAAATGGAGGAAGTGAATGAAGTGGAGGAAATGGACGATGTTGAGGAAGTGGAGGAATTGGACGAAATAGAGGAAGTGGACGAAGTTGAGGAAGTGGAGCAAGTCGACGAACTTGACGAAGTGAAGGAAGTGAAGGAAGCGGACGAACTTGATGAAGTGGACGAAATGGAGGATGTGGACGAAGTTGACGAAGTGGAGGAAGTGGAGGAAGTGGAGGAAGTGGACGATGTTGAGGAAGTGGAGCACATTGACGAAGTGGACGAAGTGGAAGAAGTTGACGAAGTGGAGGAAGTGGACGAAGGGGACGAATTTGACAAAGTTGACGAAGTGGACGAAGTTGACGAATTGGACGAAGTGGAAGAAGAAGATGAAGAAGTGAACGAAGTTGACGAAGTGGAAGAAGTGCTAGAAGTGAACGAAGTGGAGGAAGTGGAGGAAGTGGACTTTGATGAGGAAGTGGACGAAGATGACGAAGTGGAAGAAGTGGAAGAAGTTGACAAAGTGAGGAAGCGGAAGAAGTGGAGGAAGTGGCTGAAGGGACGAACTTGACGAAGTTGACGAATTGAACGAAGTGGACAAAGTGGAAGAAGAAGATGAAGAAGTGGACGACGAGAACGAAGTGGACAAAGTGGAGGATGTGGACGAAGTGGTAGAAATTGACGAAGTGGAGGAAGTGGGCGAAATGGAAGAAATGGAGTAAGTGGAGTAAGTGGAGGAAGTGGAGGACATGGAGGAAGTGGAGGAAGTGAAGGAAGTGGGGGAAGTGGAAGTAGACGAAGTGGACTAAGTGTACGGAGTGGAGGAAGTGGAGGAAGTGCACGAACTTTACGAAGTGGACGAAATGGATGAAGTGGACGAAGTGGACGAAGTTGACGAAGTGGACGAAGTGGACGAAGTGGACGAAGTGGACGAAGTGAAGAAAGTGGACAAAGTTGACGAAGTGGAAGAAGTGGAGGAAGTGAATGAAGTGGAGGAAATGGACGATGTTGAGGAGGTGGAGGATGTGGAGGATGTGGAGGAAGTGGAGGAAGTGGAGGAAGTGGACGAACTTGACGAGGTGGACGAAGTGGACGAAATGGACGGAGTGGAGGAAGTGGAGGATGTGGAAGAAGTGCAGGAAGTGGAAGAACTGGAAGAAGTGGAGGATGTGGACGAAGTTGACGAAGTGGACGAAGTGGGAGAAGTGGACGAAGTGGAAGAAGTTGACAAAGTGGAGGAAGTGGACGAACTTGACGAAGTTGATGACGTTGACGAAGTGGACGAAGGGGACGAACTTGAAGAAGTTGACAAATTGGACCAAGTGGAGGAAGTGGACGAATTGCAGGAGGTCGAGGAAGTGGACCAAGTCGACGAACTTAACGAAGGGGACGAAGTGGATGAAGTGGAGGAAGTGGACGTAGTGGACGAAGAGGAAGAAGTGGAGGAAGTGGAGGAAGTGGAGGAAGTGGAGGAGGTGGATGAAGTGGAGGAAGTGGAGGAAGTGGAAGAAGAGGACAAAGTGGAGGAAGTAGACGAAGTGGACGAAGTGGAGGAAGTTGACGAAGTGGAGGAAGTAGAAGAAGTGGAGGAAGTGGATGAAGTAGACGAAGTGGACGAAGTGGACGAAGTGGAGGAAGTGGCGAAATTGAGAAAGTCGAGGAAGTGAACGAAGTAGAGGAAGTGGAGGAAGTGGACGGACATGACGAAGTGGACGAAGTGGACGAAGTGGACGAAATGAATGAAGTTGACGAAGAGGACGACGTGGACGAAGTGGAGGAAGTGGACAAAGTGGTTGAAGTGGAAAAAGTTGACGAAGTGAACGAAGTGGAGGAAGTGGACAAAATTGAGGAAGTGGACGAAGTGGAGGAAATGGAGGAAGTGGACGGACATGACGAAGTAGACGAAGTGGATAAAGTGGACGAAGTGGCCGAAGTGGACGAAGTGGACGAAGTGGACGAAGGGGACGAAGGGGACGAAGTGGACGAAGTTGGCAAAGTTGACGACGTGGACGAAGTGGAAGAAGTGGAGGAAGTGGTTAAAGTGGAAGAAGTTGACGAAGTCGACGAAGTTGATGAAGTGGACGAAGTGGAAGAAGTGGAGGAAGTGGACGAAGTGGAAGAAGTGGACGAAGTGGAAGTAGTGGACCAAGTGGAGGAAGTGGAGGAAGTGGAAGAAGTGGACGAAGTGGATAAAGTGGACGAAGTGGAGGAAATGGAGGAAGTGGAGGAAGTGGAGGAAGTGGACAAAGTGGAGGAAGTGGACCAACTTGACGAAATGGACGAAGTGGACGAAATGGAGGAAGTGAATGAAGTGGAGGAAATGGACGATGTTGAGGAAGTGGAGGAATTGGACGAAATAGAGGAGTGGAGGAAGTGGAGCAAGTCGACGAACTTGACGAAGTGGAGGAAGTGGAGGAAGCGGACGAACTTGATGAAGTGGACGAAATGGAGGAAGTGGACGAAGTTGACGAAGTGGAGGAAGTGGAGGAAGTGGAATGAAGTGGAGGAAGTGGAGGAAGTGGACGATGTTGAGGAAGTGGAGCACATTGACGAAGTGGACGAAGTGGAAGAAGTTGACGAAGTGGAGGAAGTGGAGGAAGTGGACGAAGGGGACGAATTTGACAAAGTTGACGAAGTGGACGAAGTTGACGAATTGGACGAAGTGGAAGAAGAAGATGAAGAAGTGGACGAAGTTGACGAAGTGGAAGAAGTGCTAGAAGTGAACGAAGTGGAGGAAGTGGAGGAAGTGGACTTTGATGAGGAAGTGGACGAAGTTGACGAAGTGGAAGAAGTGGAAGAAGTTGACAAAGTGAGGAAGCGGAAGAAGTGGAGGAAGTGGCTGAAGGGACGAACTTGACGAAGTTGACGAATTGAACGAAGTGGACAAAGTGGAAGAAGAAGATGAAGAAGTGGACGACGAGAACGAAGTGGACAAAGTGGAGGATGTGGACGAAGTGGTAGAAATTGACGAAGTGGAGGAAGTGGGCGAAATGGAAGAAATGGAGTAAGTGGAGTAAGTGGAGGAAGTGGAGGAAGTGGAGGAAGTGGGGGAAGTGGAAGTAGACGAAGTGGACTAAGTGTACGGAGTGGAGGAAGTGGAGGAAGTGCACGAACTTTACGAAGTGGACGAAATGGATGAAGTGGACGAAAAGGACGAAGTTGACGAAGTGGACGAAGTGGAGGAAGTGGAGAAAGTGGACAAAGTTGACGAAGTGGAAGAAGTGGAGGAAGTGAATGAAGTGGAGGAAATGGACGATGTGGAGGAGGTGGAGGATGTGGAGGATGTGGAGGAAGTGGAGGAAGTGGAGGAAGTGGAGGACGTGGAAGAAGTGCAGGAAGTGGAAGAACTGGACGAAGTGGAGGATGTGGACGAAGTTGACGAAGTGGACGAAGTGGGAGAAGTGGACGAAGTGGAAGAAGTTGACAAAGTGGACGAACTTGACGAAGTTGATGACGTTGACGAAGTGGACGAAATGGACGAAGGGGACGAACTTGAAGAAGTTGACAAATTGGACCAAGTGGAGGAAGTGGAGGAAGTGGACTAAGTGTACGGAGTGGAGGAAGTGGAGGAAGTGCACGAACTTTACGAAGTGGACGAAATGGATGAAGTGGACGAAGTGGACGAAGTTGACGAAGTGGACGAAGTGGAGGAAGTGGACAAAGTGGACAAAGTTGACGAAGTGGAAGAAGTGGAGGAAGAGAATGAAGTGGAGGAAATGGACGATGTGGAGGAAGTGGAGGAAGTGGAGGAAGTGGACGAACTTGACGAGGTGGACGAAGTGGACGAAATGGACGGAGTGGGGGAAGCTGAGGACGTGGAAGAAGTGCAGGAAGTGGAAGAACTGGACGAAGTGGAGGATGTGGACAAAGTTGACGAAGTGGACGAAGTGGGAGAAGTGGACGAAGTGGAAGAAGTTGACAAAGTGGAGGAAGTGGACGAACTTGACGAAGTTGACGAAGTGGACGAAGTGGACGAAGGGGACGAACTTGAAGAAGTTGACAAATTGGACCAAGTGGAGGAAGTGGACGAGTTGCAGGAGGTCGAGGAAGTGGACCAAGTGGATGAACTTAACGAAGTGGACGAAGTGGATGAAGTGGAGGAAGTGGACGTAGTGGACGAAGAGGAAGAAGTGGAGGAAGTGGAGGAAGTGGAGGAGGTGGATGAAGTGGAGGAAGTGCAGGAAGTGGAAGAAGAGGACAAAGTGGAGGAAGTTGACGAAGTGGACAAAGTGGAGGAAGTTGACGAAGTGGAGGAAGTAGAAGAAGTGGAGGAAGTGGATGAAGTAGACGAAGTAGACGAAGTGGACGAAGTGGAGGAAGTGGCGAAATTGAGGAAGTCGAGGAAGTGAACGAAGTAGAGGAAGTGGAGGAAGTGGACGGACATGACGAAGTGGACGAAGTGGACGAAGTTGACGAAGTGGACGAAGTGGACGAAATGAATGAAGTTGACGAAGAGGACGACGTGGACGAAGTGGAGGAAGTGGACAAAGTGGTTGAAGTGGAAAAAGTTGACGAAGTGAACGAAGTGGAGGAAGTGGACAAAATTGAGGAAGTGGACGAAGTGGAGGAAATGGAGGAAGTGGACGGACATGACGAAGTGGACGAAGTGGCCAAAGTGGACGAAGTGGCCAAAGTGGACGAAATGGACGAAGGGGACGAAGGGGACGAAGTTGGCAAAGTTGACGACGTGGACGAAGTGGAAGAAGTGGAGGAAGTGGTTGAAGTGGAAGAAGTTGACGAAGTCGACGAAGTTGATGAAGTGCACGAAGTGGAAGAAGTGAAGGAAGTGGACGAAGTGGAAGAAGTGGACGAAGTGGAAGCAGTGGACAAAGTGGAGGAAGTGGAGGAAGTGGAGGAAGTAGACAAAGTGGAAGAAATGCAGGAAGTGAATGAAGTGGAGGAAGTGGAGGAAGTGGAGGAACTGTAGGAAGTGGACGATATGGAGGAAGTGGAGGAAGGGGACGAAGTGGAGGAAGTGGACAAAGGGGAGGAAGGGGACGAAGTTGACGAAGTTCATTAAGTGGAGGAAGGGGAGGAACTTGACGAAGTTGACGAATTGGACGAAGTGGACATGGTGGAAGAAGAAGATGAAGAAGTGGACGAAGAGGACGAAGTGGAGGAAGTGGAGGAAGTGGACGAAGAGGAGGGAGTGGAGGAACTAGAGGAAGTGGAGGAAGTGGAGGAAGTGGAGGAAGTAGAGGAAGCGGACTAAGGGGACGAACTTGACGAAATGCACGAAGTAGATGAAGTGGAGGAAATGGATGAAAAGGACGAAGTGGACGAAGTTGACTAAGTTGACGACGTGGACGAAGTGGAGGAAGTGGACAAACTTGGCGAAGTGGACGAAATGGACGAAGTTGACGAAGTGGACGAAGTGGATGCAGCGCAGGTAGTGAATGAAGTGCAGGAAGTGTAGGAAATGGACGATGCTGAGGAAGTGGACGAAGTTGACGAAGTGGACGAAGTTGACGAAGTGGACGAAGTGGAAGAAGTTTACGAAGTGGAGGAAGTCGAGGAAGTGCACGAAGTGGACGAAGGGGACGAAAATGACGAACTTGACGAAGTAGACGAAGGGGACGAACTTGATGAAGTTGAAGAATTGGACGAAGAAAATGAAGAAGTGGAAGGACGAAGTGAACGAAGTGGAGAAAGTGGACGAAGTAAACGAAGTTGACGAAGTGGACGAGGTGGATGAAGTGGACGAAGTTCACGGAGTGGAGGAAGTGGAGGAAGTGGAGGAAGTGGAGGAAGTGGACGAAGTGGACGAAATGGAGGAAGTAGAAGGAGTGGACGAAGTTGACAAAGTGGAGGAAGTGGAGGAAGTGGACGAAGAGGACAAAGTGGAGGAAGTGGACGAAGTTGACGACGTGGACGAAGTGGAGGAAGTGGATCAAGTGGACGAAGTGGAGGAAGTGGAAGAAGTGGACGAAGTGGAGGAAGTGGACGAAGTCGTCGAAGTGGACGAAGTGGAGAAAGTGGAGGACGTAGACGAACCTGAAGTGGACGAAGTTGACGAAGTGGAGGAAGTGGACAAAGTTGACGAAATAGACGAAGTGGACGAAGTGGAGGAAATGGAGGAAGTGGACAAAGTTGACGAAGTGGACGAAATGGACGACGTGGACAAAGTTGATGAAGTGGAGGAAGTGGACGAAGTTGACGAGGTGGACGAAATGGACGAAGTGGACGAAGTTGACAAGGTGGAGGAAGTGGAGGATGTGGAGGATGTGGAGGAAGTGGACGAAGTTGACGAAGTGGACGAAGTTGACGAAGTGGACAAAGTGGAGGAAGTGGAGGAGGTGGAAGAAGTGGAGGAAGTGGACGAAGTTGATGAGGTGGACGAAGTTAACGAAGTGGAGGAACTGGAGGAAGTACAGGAAGTGGACGACCATGACGAAGCGGACAAAGTGGAGGAAGTGGACGAACAGGACGAAGAGCACGAAGTGGACGAGTTGGACGAAGTGGACGAAGTTGATGACGTGGAAGTAGTGGAGGAAGTGGACGAAGTGGATGGGGTTGACGAAGTGGAGGAAGTGGACCAAGTGGACCAAGTGCAGGAAGTGGACCAAGTGAAGGAAGTGGACGAAGTGGACAAAACGGACGAAGTGGAGTAAGTGGACGAATTTGATGAAGTGGACGAAATGGACGGAGTGGACGAAGTTGACGAAGTGGAGCAAGTGAACGAAGTGGAGGAAGTGGATGAAGTGGACGAAGTTGACGAAGTGGAAGAAGTGCAGGAATTGAATGAAGTGGAGGAAGTGGACAATGCCAAGGAATTGGACCAAGCTGACGAAGTGGACGAAGTGGAAGAAATTTACGAAGTGGAGGAAGTGGAGGAAGTTGACGAAGTAGACGAAGGGGACGAAATTGACGAAGTAGACGAAAGGGACGAACTTCATGAAGTTGACGAATTGGACGAAGAAGATGAAGAAGTAGACGAAGTGGACGAAGTTGTCGAAGTGGATGAGGTGGACGAAGTGGAAGAAGTTGACGAAGTGGAGGAAGTGAAGGAAGTGGAGGAAGTGGAGGAAGTTGAGGAAGTGGACGAAGTGGAGGAAATGGACGAAGTAGACGGAGTGGACGAAGTGGACGAAGTTGAGGAAGTGGAGGAAATGGAGGAAGTGGACGAAGAGGACAAAGTGGAGGAAGTGGACGAAACTGACGACGTGGACGAAGTGGAGGAAGTGGATGAAGTGGAGGAAGTGAAGGAAGTGGAAGAAGTGGACCAAGTGGAGGAAGTGGAGGAAGTGGACGAACTTCACGAAGTTGACGAGGTGGACGAAGTTGACGAAGTGGACGAAGATGACGAAGTGGACGAAGTGGTGGACAAAGTTGACGAAGTGGAAGAAGTGGAGGACGTGAATGAAGTGGACAAAGTGGAGGAAGTGGAAAAAGTGGACGAAGTGACGAAGTGGAGGAAGTGGACGAAGTCATCGAAGTAGACGAAGTGGACCAAGTGGAGGAAGTGGATGAGGTTGACGAAGTCGACGAACTCGACTAAGTGGACGAAGTGGAGGAAGTGGACAAAGTTGACGAAGTAGAAGAAGTGGAGGAAGTGAATGAAGTGGAGGAAAAGGAGGAAATGGATGATGTTGAGGAAGTTGAGGAAGTAGACGAAGTTGACGAAGTGGACAAAGTGGACGAACTTGACGAAGTGGAGGAAGTCAACGAAGGGGACGAAGTGGACGAAGTGGACGAAGTGAAGGAATTGGAGGAAGTGGACGAAGTTGACGAAGTGGACGAAATGGACAACGTGGACGAAGTTGACAAAGTGGACGAAGTGGAGGAAGTGGACAAAGTTGACGAAGTGGAAGAAGTGGAGGAAGTGAATGAAGTGGAGGATGTGGAGGGAATGCACGATGTTGAGGAAGTGGAGAAAGTGGAGGAAGTGGACGAAGTGTACGAACTTGACGAAGGGGAGGAAGTGGACGAAGTTAACGAAGCGGAGGAAGTGGAGGAAGTGGAAGAAGTGGAGGAAGTACAGGAAGTGGACGAACTAGACGAACATGACGAAGCAGACGAAGTTGAGAAAGTGGACGAACAGGACGAAGAGCACGAAGTGGACGAGCTGGACGAAGTGGACGAAGTTGACGACGTGGATGAAGTGGAGGAAGTGGACGAAGTGGAAGAAGTTGACGAAGTAGAGGAAGTGGACGAAGTGGACGAACTTGAGGAAGTGGACGAAGTGGACGAAGTGGAGGAAGTGGACAAACTTGACGAAGTGGACGGAGTGGACGAAGTTGACGAAGTGGAGCAAGTGGACGAAGTGGAGGAAGTGCAGGCACTGGATGAAGTGGACGAAGTTGACGAATTGGAAGAAGTGCAGGAAGTGAATGAAGTGGAGGAAGTGGAGGAAGTGGACGATGATGAGGATTTGGACGAAGTTGACGAAGTGGAAGAAATTTACGAAGTTGAGGAAGTGGACGAAGGGGACGAAATTGACGAACTTGATGAAGTAGAAGAAGGGGACGAACTTGATGAAGTTGACGAGTTGGACGAAGTGGACGAAGAAGATGAAGAAGTAGACAAAGAGGACCAAGTGGAAGAAGTGGAGAAAGTGGACGAAGTAATCGAAGTTGACGAAGTGGACGAGGTGGACGACGTGGAAGAAGTTGACGAAGTGGAGGAAGTGAAGGAAGTGGAGGAAGTGGAGGAAGTGAAGGAAATGGAGGAAGTAGACGGAGTGGACGAAGTTGACGAAGTGAAGGAAGTAGAGGAAGTGGAGGAAGTGGAGGAAGTGGAGGAAGTAGACGAAGAGGACAAAGTGGAGGAAGTGGACGAAGTTGACGACGTGGACGAAGTGGAGGAAATGGATGAAGTGGACGAAGTGGCGGAAGTGGAAGAAGTGGAGGAAGTGGACGAAGTGGAGGAAGTGGACGAAGTGGACGAAGTGGACGAAGTGGACAAAGTGGAGGAAGTAGAGGAAGTGGACGAACTTCACGAAGTGGACGAAATGGACGAGGTGGACGAAAATCACGAAGTGGACAAAGTTGACGAAGTGGAAGAAATGGAGGAAGTGGACGAAGTGGAAAAAGTGGACGAAGTGGAGGAAGTGGACGAAGTCGTCGAAGTGGGCGAAGAGGACAAAGTAGAGGAAGTGGAGGAAGTGGACGAAGTTGACGAAGTTGACGAGGCGGACGAAGTGGACGAAGTTGACGAGGTGGAGGAAGTGGAGGAAGTGGAGGATGTGAAGGAAGTGGACGAAGTTGACGACGTGCACGAAGTTGACGAAGTGGACGAAGTTAACGAAGTGGCGGAAGTGGAGGAAGAGGAGGAAGTACAGGAAGTGGACGAACTAGACGAACATGACGAAGCAGACAAAGTGGAGGGAGTGGACGAAGTGGACGAAGAGAATGAAGAGCAAGAAGTGGACGAAGGGGACGAAGTCGACGAAGTTGACGAAGTGGAGGAAATGGAGGAAGTGGACGAAGTTGACGAAGTGGACGAAATGGACGACGTGGACAAAGTGGTCGTAGTGGACGAAGTGGAGGAAGTGGAGGAAGTGAACAAAGTTGACAAAGTGGAAGTAGTGGAGGAAGTGGAGGGAATGCACGATGTTGAGGAAGTGGACGAACTTGACGAAGTGGAGGAAGTGGAGGTAGTGGAGGAAGTTGACGAAGTGGACGAAATGGACGACGTGGACGAAATGGACGACGTGGACGAAGTTGACGAAATGGACGAAATGGACGACGTGGACGAAGTTGACGTAGTGGACGAAGTGGAGGAAGTGGAGGAAGTGGACAAAGATGACGAAGTGGAAGAAGTGGGGAAAGTGGACGAATTCGTCGAAGTGGACGAAGAGGACAAAGTGGAGGAAGTGGACGAACTTGGAAGTGGACAAAATGGACGACGTGGACGAAGTGGACTAAGTTGACGAAGTGGACGAAATGGACGACGTGGACGAAGTTAACTTAGTGGACGAATTGGAGGAAGTGGAGGAAGTGGACAAAGTTGACGAAGTGGAAGAAGTGGAGGAAGTGGACGAAGTGGAGGAAGTGGACGAAGTCATCGAAGTGGATGTAAAGGACAAAGTGGAGGAAGTGGACGAACCTCACGAAGTGGACGAACTTGACGAGGTGGACGAAATGCACGAAATGGACGAAGTTGACGAGGTGGTGGAAGTGGAGGAAGAGGAGGATGTGGAGGAAGTGGACGAAGTTGACGAAGTGGACGAAGTAGACAAAGTGGAGGAAGTGGAGGAAGTGGAAGAAGTGGACGAAGTTGACGAAGTGGACGAAGTTAACGAAGTGGCGGAAGTGGAGGAAGTGGAGGAATTGGAGGCACTTGACGAAGTGGAGGAAGTGGACGAACTTGATGATGTGGACGAAGTGGACGAAGTGGAGGAAGTGGAGAAAGTGGAGAAAGTTGACGAAGTGGAAGAAGTGGAGTGATGAGTTGATATTTTCTGCACTGCACTTAGTTTATTGTGCTAGAGTTAATCAGGGAAGTGTGCTCAAATATCCAATATTTTCCCATTTTTCTGTACTGTGTTTAATTTGACCAGAAATTCTTATTTGAATTAATTTGAATTATCTGAGTCTAATTATTTGCAATTTTAATTGTAGGGAAATTGTTGGATAAAAATTTAGAGATTAATTTCTTTTGGAGTGCACACAACAGCTAATTTTCACTGCCCATGAATTAGGAAGTGTCACGTTTTTTTTTAGTTTGCTACATCACATTGAGAAAATGCATAGTAAGCTTTAGCAACAAAAACATATGCTCAGAACAAAGTCTTCCAGAGAACTCTAGCTTATTGCACGTGAAGATATAGGCATCAGTTTGTCAACATGAAACACTAATTGGATAGATACATCCAAGCACAGGGAATTGATTGAAGAAAAATGAGGAAGCTAGATGCTAGGAGAAGAGACAAGCCTAGAGCCTATGGTCAGAAGGAGACAACACAAGGATTTGGAGATCTCTCTTAATTTCTTCCTCTCGGCAATTTGAAAGGGGCATCATCTTTTCTTCTTTTTCACGTGAGACAGCAAGAGTGGAGGAGGCATGATGGCTTGGTGAAGGAGAAGAAGATACAAAATCTGAAGTTGGAGATGAAGAGAAGAAGCTGCTGTAATGATGGGAAGAGATGCATATGAGATGAGCTTTTGGAAGAGTGAGCATGGTGATTTGCTTGGAAAAAACTCTTGAAGAAGTAGATGAATATGAAGGTGTGATTCTCGGTCAAAAGAGCTAGAATTGTGTGATTCTTACTTGCAATTTGGAGAAGTGCAGCCATGGTCCAGCAACACATGAATTCTCGGCAAAAGTGGTCCATGTAGTAGTATAGTTTATGAAGTTTTTAATGCTTTCAATGACTTTGGTTTGTTTTTCGTGTGGTATGCTTTTGAATTCAGCAAATACACATTTCATTTTGCCTTAAGAAAGTGGACGGTCTACATGTGTCTTTCCATGTGAATATGTTTTGTTTGTTTACTTTCCTTTTAGATAATGCTCATGGTCCAACATCATCTTTCTTTCATAGAATTCTACTTTGCTTACTTTTTAAAATTGAAAAGAACCGTGAAGTGGAAGTGCAACACCAATCTTGATTTCTTAAGAATATGTTTGTTTATATTATTATGGGAAAAAGTAAAGTGTTAGTTTCATAAAAAGACAAAAGCTTTCAAAAGTTTGGTTTTTATTTTGGAACATCTTTCATTTTACGTGAATGGAAATGAAGAAGTGGCTCACGGCCATTTGAAGCATTTCTTTTAATTGTTTATGAATGGACAAATTGAAGTAATAGTTGCACGGTCATAGATAAAGTGTTTTCAATTGCTTTTGGAAATGGGTGAAGCATATGGATTAAAATATGATAGATTTTGGAAATGCACCGTGAAGAAAGAGCACTTGAATTATTTTAAATTCCTTTGCATGCAACACATGAAGTGTCACGGCCAAAGAAGAGGAGAAGCATTTTACTTGTTTTAATTTTCTTTAAATTGAATACATGGATGTGTCACAGCCAAGGAGTTTTTTTTTAGAAGCATTTGCAATTTTAATTTCTTTTGGTAGATGAATGGGTCATGGTAGATAAGTTTTATTTTATTTTCCCTCTTTTGTCTTAAAATATTTTCTATAATTCATTGGAATGACTTGTTGTATATTTTTTGTGCATCCGTAAATTTTTTTTTACTATTTCAAATTGTTGTGATTTCATTTTAAAGTACCAATTTCATTTTTACTATTTTAATTTAGTTTTACTTTGTGAATTTTATTTAAACGTTTTATTTCAATTTTATCCTCAAACAAAACCATTAAAAAAATCCCCCCACTACGTGTTGACAAGAGACTGAACCATATTTGGTCCCTGAGAGACGACTTGGGAGTCACCTCCTAATACTGTACTGCATTTTTAATTGCACATCAAATTTGATCGGCCGCGACAGCTGTATCAAATTTTGGCGCCGTTGCCGGGGACCAACGGTTCAGTTTTGAGTCTTGTGTCTGTGTTGTGTGATTTGTGTATGTGTTTGTGATAGTGTTGTTTTGCTACCTTGTGTTTATTTCTGTGGTTTGAATTTTCTGTGCTATTGTTTCTTGATTACAGGGTGTCGTGATTTAGTGCATGACTAGAGGAAATCCTGGATTCATACCACCCTTTGATCCTGAGATTGATAGGACTTTTCATAGCTTAATTAGGCATTCTAGGAATTTGTCTTTAGAGTCTGTTTTTGAACCTGTTCCATTAGATATTGTGCATCCTACTGTTGAGTACTCTGTGCATACTGCATCTACTGCATCTGTACTTGATTCTGATTCTGTTGTTTTTCACACTGAGAACAATATGGCACAACCTCCACCTCGCGAGAGGACTTTTAGGGAGATGGCTGCACCTGATTTCGATATTGAAAGCTTGTGCATCCAATATCCTGATGAGGACGTTCCGTATGTTCTCAAGACTGGACTGATCCATTTGTTGCCCAAGTTTCATGGTCTTGCAGGTGCGAGTCCACATAAGCATTTGAAGGAATTCCTGGTTGTTTGTTCCAGTATGAAACCGCACGATGTTCCTGAAGAGCACGTCTTCTTGAAGGCATTCCCTCATTCATTGGAAAATGTTGCTAAGGATTGGTTGTATAGTTTAGCGCCGAGATCCATTGCTAGCTGGGATGATCTGAAGAGGCTGTTCTTGGAGAAATTTTTCCCAGCATCCCGGACCACAGCTATCAGGAAAGACATAACTGGGATTAGACAGCTTAGTGGAGAGAACCTGTACGAATATTGGGAGAGATTCAAGACACTTTGTGCTAGCTGCCCCCACCATCAGATACCTGAACAACTCCTTATTCAGTATTTCTACGAGGGTTTGAACAACATGGATCGAGGTATGATCGATGCTGCCTGTGGTGGAGCTCTTGGAGACATCACACCTGCTGAGGCCAGACCATTGATTGAGAAGATGGCCTCCAACTCCCAGCAGTTTAGCAACAGGAATGATGCCATTGTGGTGAAAGGCGTACAAGATATTGCCCAGTCTTTATCAGCTGTTGAAAGCAAGTTAGAAGGCCAGATTAACTCTCTTGCGAAGATGGTGACACAGTTGACTACCAACCAGAGATCGACATCTCAATCTGCATCTGTTGCACGACTATGTGCTATTTGTCCTTCCAGTGACCACTACACAGATGCATGTCCTTCTTTGCAACATCCTGCTGCCTCTGATGTGCCTCAGGCTTATACTACAAACATCTACAACAACAGGCAGCCACAACAGCAAAATCATGACTTGTCCAGCAACAGGTACAACCCAGGGTGGAGGAATCACCCCAATCTTAGATGGAACAATGCGCCACAGCAACAGCAGCACGCGCCACCTTTTCAGAATGCTGGAACACCTAACAGATATGTGCCTCCACCCATGCAACAACACCAAAGGCAACAACAACAGCAACAACAAGAGGCACCTGCCCAACCAGCTGCCCAACCTTCCACTTCGTCTGAACCTTCATTGGAAGAGTTAGTGAGACAGATGACTGTGCAAAACCTGCAGTTTCAGAAAGATAACATGCAGTTTCAGAAAGACAACATGCAATTTCAGCAGGAGACTAGAGCGTCCATACAGAGCCTCACTAACCAGATAGGTCAGATGGCCACTCAGATAAACCAGGCGCAGTCTCAAAATTCTAGTAAGTTACCATCGCAGACTGTGCAGAATCCAAGAAATGTGAGTGCCATAACCCTCAGATCAGGGAAGCAGATTGTTGTACCTTCAGAGCCCGCCTCTATACCGACACCCGTGCCTGCTACTTCTCACAAAAAGGAGGACCAAGCTGGTCCAAGCAGGACATTTGAGGCAGGTGAATCTTCTTCTCCAGTCGGTGGTTCTTCTTCAGGAGGATCTCCTCCCTTAACCACCACTACTGCTGCCACACCATCTCCATTGATTGACCGACCTATCCCTCTTCCATTCCCTTCACGAGCACTTCCTAGCAAAAAGATGGAAGAGGTAGATAAAGAAATTCTGGAGACCTTCAGGAAGGTGGAGGTGAACATACCTCTACTTGATGCAATCAAGCAGATACCAAAGTATGCAAAATTCTTGAAGGAGCTGTGCACACACAAGAGGAAGATGAAGGGAAATGAAAGGATTAGCATGGGAAGAAATGTATCTGCACTTATTGGTAAGTCGGTCCCGCACATTCCTGAAAAGTGCAAAGATCCAGGTATATTTTGCATTCCTTGTGTGATTGGAAATAATAAATTTGAGAATGCCATGCTTGATTTGGGTGCTTCTGTTAATGTCATGCCTTTGTCTATATATGAATCTTTATCTCTTGGTCCTTTGCAAACCACGGGTGTGGTCATTCAGTTGGATAATAGGAGTGTTACTCACCCAACAGGTTTCATAGAAGATGTCTTGGTAAGGGTTGGTGAATTGATTTTTCCTGCTGATTTTTATGTTTTGGAAATGGAGGAGGGATTCTCTCATGGATCCGCTCCCATTATCTTAGGCAGGCCATTCTTGAAAACTGCCCGAACTAAGATTGATGTATATGCTGGAACTTTGTCTATGGAATTTGCTGATATTGTTGTTCATTTTAATATCTTTGATGCAATGAAATTTCCAGCTGAGGACCATTCTCTGTTTAGGATTGATACATTGGATGACATTATTTATGAATTTGTTGTTGACAACTTTAATTCTGTGCATGAGAAGAAGCATTCTTTTCTATCTTCTTTGCATTCATGTATTGAATCTGGATTCGAATCAGGTTTTGAGAATGATGTTGATAATGTTATGGATTTTGATGAGGATTGTGATGTCCAGGATATTGATGCTATGAATGATATTGATGATGTTGTTGACATATCTGAGATGGATATTGATTTTGATTGTGATGAGATGAGTGTTCTGCCTTTACCTGTACACTCTTTAGAGTCAGAATGCATTAACAATGTTGCAGGAAGTACACTTGAATCTGACTTGCAGGCACCCACTCTTGAGCTGAAACAGTTACCAGATAACCTCAAGTACGTGTACTTGGAGGATGATGAAAAGAAACCGGTGATCATTTCTACCTCCCTTGATTCTGTTCAAGAGGAGAAGTTGCTTGGTATACTGAGGAACAACAAGAAGGCCATTGGTTGGAGTTTGGCTGACATACCTGGTATTAGTCCATCCACATGCATGCATAGAATTCTTTTGGAAGAAGGGGCAAAGCCAGTGAGACAGCCACAAAGAAGGCAAAACCCCGTGATCATGGAAGTCATCAAGAAGGAGGTGACCAAGCTTTTGCAAGCTGGAATCATCTACCCTATTTCAGACAGTCAGTGGGTGAGCCCCATCCATGTTGTGCCCAAGAAAACTGGCCTCACCGTGGTGAAGAATGAGAGGGATGAGCTTATCCCAACTAGAGTGCAGAACAGCTGGAGAGTCTGCATTGACTATAGGAGGCTCAACCAAGCAACCAGGAAAGATCATTTTCCCCTGCCATTCATTGATCAGATGCTGGAGCGCCTGGCAGGTAAATCTCATTATTGTTTTCTTGATGGTTTTTCTGGATATTTTCAGATCAATATTGCTCCTGAGGATCAAGAGAAAACCACATTCACCTGCCCCTTTGGCACTTTTGCCTATCGGAGGATGCCCTTTGGTCTATGCAACGCTCCTGGTACCTTTCAACGGTGCATGCTTAGCATTTTTAGTGACTTTCTTGAGAGTTGTATAGAGGTGTTTATGGATGATTTTACTGTGTATGGATCCTCTTTTGATGCATGTTTAGACAGTCTGGAAAAGGTTTTGCAAAGATGCATAGAAACAAACCTTGTTCTCAATTTTGAGAAATGTCACTTTATGGTTGAACAAGGTTTGGTTTTAGGGCATATCATTTCTGAAAAGGGAATAGAGGTAGATCCTGCTAAGATATTTGTGATTTCGCAGTTGCCTTACCCCTCTTGCGTGCGAGAGGTGCGATCTTTCCTTGGACATGCAGGTTTCTACAGGCGCTTCATCAAAGATTTCAGCAAGAAGGCGCTTCCCTTGTCCAGACTACTGCAGAAGGATGTTGACTTTGTTTGTGATGAAAAATGCAAGCAGGCTTTTGATTGCCTCAAGGAAGCTTTGACTACCACCCCTATCATTCAGGCACCAGATTGGACAGCCCCATTTGAGCTCATGTGTGATGCATCTAACTATGCATTGGGGGCTGTCTTGACACAGAAAATTGACAAGCTGCCAAGAGTGATTTACTATGCTTCACGCACTTTAGATGCTGCCCAAGCAAATTATACCACCACTGAAAAAGAGTTGTTGGCAATTGTTTTTGCCCTTGATAAGTTTAGGTCATATTTGCTTGGATCATCTGTTATTGTATATACTGACCATGCAGCTCTTAAGTTTCTGTTGAAAAAGGCTGAGTCAAAGCCTAGATTGATCAGATGGATGCTACTGCTCCAGGAGTTTGACTTGCAGATTAAGGACCGGAGTGGAGCACAGAATCTAGTTGCAGACCACCTTAGCCGGATTGAGAGAGTTGGGAATGAAGTTGATGTGTTGCCCATCCAGGATGACTTTCCTGATGAGAGTTTATTGATGATTTCTTCTTCCCACCCCACTCCTTGGTTTGCACATATTGTAAATTATTTAGTTGCTTCTGTTTTTCCTCCCTTAGCATCACGTGCACAGATTGCTAAAATTAAGAGTGATGCTAAATATTATGTTTGGGATGACCCATATCTGTGGAAGTTGTGCAGTGACCAGGTTACTAGGAGATGCATTCCAGACCATGAGATTGACTCGGTCCTGCAGTTTTGTCATGCCTCCTCACCGGGTGGTCATCTGGGGATACAAAGAACAGCTCGTAGGGTGCTTGATTGCGGGTTCTATTGGCCTTCCATCTTCAAGGATGCGGAGAAGATTTGTAGCACTTGTGAGCCTTGTCAGAAAGCAGGAGGACAAATTTCACAGAGGCAAGAGATGCCTCAACAGCCTATGCTATTCTGTGAGGTGTTTGATGTTTGGGGTATAGATTTCATGGGTCCTTTTCCTGTTTCTTTTGGTTTTTCCTATATTCTCCTTGCTGTGGATTATGTTTCAAAATGGGTGGAAGCTAAAGCCACCAGAACTAATGATGCTCGGGTTGTTGTGGATTTTGTTAGATCTCACCTCTTTTGCAGGTTTGGAGTGCCTAGAGCAATTGTTAGTGATCAGGGAACCCATTTTTGCAACAGATCCATGCAAGCTTTGCTCAAGAAATATGGGGTGACGCACAGAGTTTCTACACCTTACCACCCCCAAACAAATGGGCAGGCTGAGATCTCCAACAGGGAGATTAAGAGGATTTTGGAAAAGATTGTCCAGCCCAACAGGAAAGATTGGAGTAGTAGATTGGACGATGCTCTTTGGGCCCACAGGACTGCATACAAAGCACCGATTGGGATGTCTCCATACAGGGTTGTCTTCGGAAAGGCATGTCATCTACCAGTTGAAATTGAGCATCGGGCATATTGGACTGTGAAGACATGCAACTTCTCCATGGACCAAGCTGGAAAGGAAAGGAAGTTGCAACTGAATGAACTGGATGAAATCCGATTGGAAGCCTATGAGAATTCGAAGTTCTACAAGGAAAGGACCAAGAGGTTCCATGATAGCTCCATTCTTAGAAAGGACTTCGAGGTTGGCCAACAGGTTTTATTGTATAACTCTAGACTCGGCCTCATGGGTGGTAAGTTGAGATCAAAGTGGACTGGACCCTTTGTTGTGACTAATGTTTATCCTTATGGTGCAGTAGAAATCCAGGATCCATCTGCAGCTAAAAGCTTCAAAGTGAACGGGCATAGACTGAAACCCTTCCTCAGTAATCCTTCTCTATTGGATGCAGTGGTGGAGGAGACGTCTTTGGTCTACCCCACCTACCCTCCCAACTGACGCAGGGAGTTTCTTCTCTCCTTACCTCCTCACTTTAATTGCACTATGTCGATATCTGATGACTGTTTTGATTGCTTGATCTGCTGATTGTGACACACTGAGGACATTGTGTCGTTTAAGTGTGGTCTATTAGGGGAGGTTGTTTCTTTGTTTATGTTTCGTTTTTGTGTATTTTGTGGTGTCTTATGTACAGTTTTGCATGATTTTCGTGAATTCTGGACTATGATTAGGTTGTCAGTTTTCCTGCACTTCATTGATACTCTAAACTGTTGAATTCCTTGCTTTACTTTGCTTGGGAGATAATCATGATATTTGAGAGTTGAATTGATGGTGACCATATTACCTGTGTGAGATTTGAGCCATTTGATGATCTTTCTTGTGTGTGATATATGCCTTGATTGCTTGCACATATGTCTTGGCTTCACTCTTTGAATTGATTCTAGACTAATACGCATGTTTGAAAGGGATAAAGGCATTTTGTTGTTGAGCCTCTAAGCCAGATAAGCCTACCCTGTTTTGATCCATTGATAACCCTTTTGAGCCTATGTTTTTCCCCATTTCTTTGTTTTGAAGCTCATACACTAGCCCTAAGTGAAAAACCATTATTACCTGAACCTTAGGGAATTTTGTAGCTTTGGAATTGTTTTGGGAATAAGTGTGGTCTCCTGGGAATTTCAGATGAATTGGCTAGTGAGTTCTCTTCATATCGTGTTTCTGTTTGTAAATATGTGGTGCATCTTGTCTCTTGAAATTGTGTGTTGAACAGAGTAAAGAAAAGAGACAGGATGAAAAAAAAAATGATGAAAAAAAAAAATGATGAAAAACAGAAAAAAATTGTGAACAACGGTGAATAATGGAGTTAACTAGAGGATGGAATTAGAGGTTGTAGGTGAGTTTGAATGTGTTTATACTTGTTCCCCATTGCTCATCTATCCCTTATGGTTTATAGCTTTTCATCCAGATATATCCTCCCTTGTCCTTGACCCCATTATGACCATAAAAAGACCTTTTGATTTGAACATGCGTATCTGTTTGAGTGTTGATATTAGAGGCTTGCCAAGCCTATTTGTGTTTGCTTTCTTGAGTTCATTGAGTGACATTGATTTACCTTAAACACTTGAGAGAAACACTGATTGTGTACATCTGTGAGGCTCTGTTTCTGTCGATTCATCTCTTGAACTGATTGATTGTTTCCCTTGTACTGAACTGTTTGGATGATGCTTTGAGTATTTGCTTTCATTGATTTTGTGTAGGATTCTGCCTGTACCTTTTACTGTCCAGATTTTGTGAAGATTGTGAAAGTGTGTTTCTGTTTTGGAGTCTTTGTTGTCTGGTTGTCGAGTCTGTGTCATTTCTCTGTTGTTTGAATAACCCCCTGGTTTTCGTCTTGGTTTTGCCCAGGAGTGCAAAAGTCTAAGTGTGGTCTATTTTGATGAGTTGATATTTTCTGCACTGCACTTAGTTTATTGTGCTAGAGTTAATCAGGGAAGTGTGCTCAAATATCCAATATTTTCCCATTTTTCTGTACTGTGTTTAATTTGACCAGAAATTCTTATTTGAATTAATTTGAATTATCTGAGTCTAATTATTTGCAATTTTAATTGTAGGGAAATTGTTGGATAAAAATTTAGAGATTAATTTCTTTTGGAGTGCACACAACAGCTAATTTTCACTGCCCATGAATTAGGAAGTGTCACGTTTTTTTTTAGTTTGCTACATCACATTGAGAAAATGCATAGTAAGCTTTAGCAACAAAAACATATGCTCAGAACAAAGTCTTCCAGAGAACTCTAGCTTATTGCACGTGAAGATATAGGCATCAGTTTGTCAACATGAAACACTAATTGGATAGATACATCCAAGCACAGGGAATTGATTGAAGAAAAATGAGGAAGCTAGATGCTAGGAGAAGAGACAAGCCTAGAGCCTATGGTCAGAAGGAGACAACACAAGGATTTGGAGATCTCTCTTAATTTCTTCCTCTCGGCAATTTGAAAGGGGCATCATCTTTTCTTCTTTTTCACGTGAGACAGCAAGAGTGGAGGAGGCATGATGGCTTGGTGAAGGAGAAGAAGATACAAAATCTGAAGTTGGAGATGAAGAGAAGAAGCTGCTGTAATGATGGGAAGAGATGCATATGAGATGAGCTTTTGGAAGAGTGAGCATGGTGATTTGCTTGGAAAAAACTCTTGAAGAAGTAGATGAATATGAAGGTGTGATTCTCGGTCAAAAGAGCTAGAATTGTGTGATTCTTACTTGCAATTTGGAGAAGTGCAGCCATGGTCCAGCAACACATGAATTCTCGGCAAAAGTGGTCCATGTAGTAGTATAGTTTATGAAGTTTTTAATGCTTTCAATGACTTTGGTTTGTTTTTCGTGTGGTATGCTTTTGAATTCAGCAAATACACATTTCATTTTGCCTTAAGAAAGTGGACGGTCTACATGTGTCTTTCCATGTGAATATGTTTTGTTTGTTTACTTTCCTTTTAGATAATGCTCATGGTCCAACATCATCTTTCTTTCATAGAATTCTACTTTGCTTACTTTTTAAAATTGAAAAGAACCGTGAAGTGGAAGTGCAACACCAATCTTGATTTCTTAAGAATATGTTTGTTTATATTATTATGGGAAAAAGTAAAGTGTTAGTTTCATAAAAAGACAAAAGCTTTCAAAAGTTTGGTTTTTATTTTGGAACATCTTTCATTTTACGTGAATGGAAATGAAGAAGTGGCTCACGGCCATTTGAAGCATTTCTTTTAATTGTTTATGAATGGACAAATTGAAGTAATAGTTGCACGGTCATAGATAAAGTGTTTTCAATTGCTTTTGGAAATGGGTGAAGCATATGGATTAAAATATGATAGATTTTGGAAATGCACCGTGAAGAAAGAGCACTTGAATTATTTTAAATTCCTTTGCATGCAACACACGAAGTGTCACGGCCAAAGAAGAGGAGAAGCATTTTACTTGTTTTAATTTTCTTTAAATTGAATACATGGATGTGTCACAGCCAAGGAGTTTTTTTTTAGAAGCATTTGCAATTTTAATTTCTTTTGGTAGATGAATGGGTCATGGTAGATAAGTTTTATTTTATTTTCCCTCTTTTGTCTTAAAATATTTTCTATAATTCATTGGAATGACTTGTTGTATATTTTTTGTGCATCCGTAAATTTTTTTTTACTATTTCAAATTGTTGTGATTTCATTTTAAAGTACCAATTTCATTTTTACTATTTTAATTTAGTTTTACTTTGTGAATTTTATTTAAACGTTTTATTTCAATTTTATCCTCAAACAAAACCATTAAAAAAATCCCCCCACTACGTGTTGACAAGAGACTGAACCATATTTGGTCCCTGAGAGACGACTTGGGAGTCACCTCCTAATACTGTACTGCATTTTTAATTGCACATCAAATTTGATCGGCCGCGACAGCTGTATCATGGAGGAAGTGAATCAAGTGGAGGAAGTCGAGGAACTGGAGGGAATGCACGATGTTCAAGAAGTGGCGAAAGTGGAGGAAGTGGACGAACTTCACTAAGTGGAGGAAGTGGACGAACTTGATTAGGTGGAAGAAATGGACGAAGTTGACGAAGTGGAGGAAGTGGAGAAAGTTGATGAAGTGGACGAAGTTAACGAAGTGGACAAAGTGGAGGAAGTGGAGGAAGTGGAAGAACTGGAGGAAGTGGATGAAGTGGACGAAGTTGACGAAGTGGAGGAAGTGGAGGAAGTGGAGGAAGTACAGGAAGTGGACGAAGTGGACGAACATGATGAAGCGGACGAAGTGGAGGAAGTGGACGAAGTTGACGAAGTGGACGAAGTTGACGAAGTGGACAAAGTGGAGGAAGTGGAGGAAGTGGAGGAAGTGGAAGAAGTGGAGGAAGTGGAGGAAGTGGACGAAGTGGAGGAAGTGGAGGAACATGATGAAGAGGACGAAGTGGAGGAAGTGGAGGAAGTACAGGAAGTGGACGAAGTGGACGAACATGACGAAGCGGACAAAGTGTAGGAAGTGGACGTGTTGTAGGAAGTGGACGAAGTTGACGACATGGATGAAGTGGAGGAAGTGGACAAAGTGGAAGAAGTTGACGAAGTGGAGGAAGGGACGAAGTGCAGGAAGTGGACGAAGTGGACAAAGTGGACGAAGTGGAGGAAGTGGACAAAGTTGACGAACTGGAAGAAGTGGAGGAAGTGGAGGAAGTGGAGGAAGTTGACGAAGTGGACGAAATGGACGACGTGGACGAAGTTGACGAAGTGGACGAAGTGGACGAAGTGGACAAAGTTGATGAAGTGGAAGAAGTGGAGGAAGTGAATGAAGCGGAGGAAGTCGAGGAAGTGGAGGGAATGCACGATGTTGAGGAAGTGGAGAAAGTGGAGGAAGTGGACGAACTTCACGAAGTGGAGGAAGTGGACGAACTTGATGAGGTGGACGAAATGGACGAAGTGGACGAAGTTGACGAAGTGGAGGAAGTGGACGAAGTTGACAAAGTGGACAAGGTTGACGAAGTGGACAAAGTGGAGGAAGTGAAGGAAGTGGAGGAAGTACAGGAAGTGGACGAACATGACGAAGCAGACGAAGTGGAGGAAGTGGACAAAGTTGACGAAGTGGACGAAGTTGACGAAGTGGACAAAGTGGAGGAAGTGGAGGAAGTGGAAGAAGTGCAGGAAGTGGGGGAAGTGGACAAAGTGGAGGAAGGGACGAAGTGCAGGAAGAGGACGAAGTGGACAAAGTGGACGAAGTGGAAGAAGTGAACAAAGTTGACGAAGTGGAAGAAGTGGAGGAAGTGGACGAAGTGGAGGAAGTGGAGAAAGTTGACGAAGTGGACAAAATGGACGACGTGGACGAAGTTGACGAAGTGGACGAAGTGGAAGAAGTGGAGGAAGTGGACAAAGTTGATGAAGTGGAAGAAGTGAAGGAAGTGAATGAAGTGGAGGAAGTCGAGGAAGTGGAGGGAATGCACGATGTTGAGGAAGTGGAGAAAGTGGAGGATGTGGACGAACTTCACGAAGTGGAGGAAGTGGAGGAAGTGGACGAACTTCATGAGGTGGACGAAATGGAAGAAGTGGACGAAGTTGACGAAGTGGAGGAAGTGGAGGAAGAGGAGGAAGTGGACGAAGTGGACAAAGTGGAGGAAGTGGAGGAAGTGGACGATTTGACAAAGTGGACTAAATAGACGAAGTGGACGAAGTTGCTGAAGTGGAGGAAGTGGAGGAAGTGGTCGAAGTGGAGGAAATGGACGAAGTTGACGAAGTGGAAGAAGTGCAGGAAGTGAATGAAGTGGAGGAAGTGGACGATGCTTAGGAAGTGGAGGAAGTTCACGAAGTGGACGAAGGGGACGAACTTTACGAAGTTGACGAAGTCGACAAAGGGGACGTACTTGACGAAGTTGACGAATTGGACGAAGTGGAAGAAGAAGATGAAGAAGTGGACGAAGAGGACGAAGTGGACGAAGTGTAGGAAGTAGTGGAAGTGGAAGAAGTAGACGAAGTTGACAAAGTGGAAGAAGATGACGAAGTGGACGAAGTTGACGAAGTGGAGGAAGTGGAGGAAGTGGAGGAAGTGGACGAAGGGGACGAAGTTGACGAAGTGAACGAAGTGGAAGAAGTTGCAAAAGTGGAGGAAGTGGAGGAATTGGACGAAGTGGAGGAAGTGGAGGAAGTGGAGGAAGTGAACGAAGTGGACAAAGTGGAGGAAATGGAGGTAGTCGAGGAAGTGGACGAACTTGACGAAGTGGATGAAATGGACGAAGTGCACGAAGTTGACGAAGAGGACGAAGTGGACAAAGTTGACGAAGTGGAAGAAGTGGAGGAAGTGAATGAAGTTGAAGAAGTGGGGGAAATGGACGATGTTGAGGAAGTGGAGGAAGTAGACGAAGTTGACGAAGTGGACAAATTGGACGAACTTGACGAAGTAGAGGAAGTGGACGAAGGGGACGAATTGGACGAAGTCGACGAAGTTGACGAAGTGGAGGAAGTGGACGAATTTGACGAAGTAGACGAAATGGACGAAGTGGATGAAGTTGACGAAGTGGACGAAGTGGACCAAGTGGACGAAGTGGACAAATTTGACGAAGTGGAAGAAGTTGAGGAACTCGACGAAGTGTAGGGAGTGGAGGAAGTGGACGAACTTGACGAGGTGGACGAAATGGAAGAAGTTGACGAAATGGAGGAAGTGGAGGATGTGGAGGAAGTGGACGAAGTGGACGAAGTGGACGAAGTGGACAAAGTGGAGGAAGTGGAGGAAGTTGAGGGAGTGGAGGAAATGGAGGAAGTGGACGAAGTTGACGAGGTGGACGAAGTTGAAGAAGTGGAGGAAGTGGACGAAATGGAGGAAGTGGAGTTAGTGGAGGAAGTAGAGGAAATGGACGAAGTGGACGAGCATGACGAAGCGGACGAAGTGGAGGAAGTGGACGAAGTAGACGAAGTGGACGAAGAGGACGAAGAGGACGAAGAGCACGAAGTGGACGAAGTGGACGAGGTGGACGAAGTGGACGAAGTTGAGGACGTGGACGAAGTGGAAGAAGTGGACGAAGTGGAAGAAGTTGACGATGTGGAGGAAGTGGACGAAATGGAGGAAGTGGAGGAAGTGGAGGAACTAGACGAAGTGGACGAAGTTGACGAAGTGGACGAAGTGGACGAAGTGGACGAAGTGGAGTAAGTGGAGGAAGTGGACGAAGACGACGAAGTGGACGAATGGGACGAAGTGGACGAAGTGGACGACGTGGACGACGTGGACGACGTGGACGACGTGGACAAAGTGGGCGAAGTGGACGAACTGGACGAACTGGACGAAGTGGACGAAGTGCACGAAGTGGACGAAGTGAAGGAAGTGGACGAAGTGCACAAAGTGGACAAAGAGGAGGAAGTGGAGGAAGTGGACGAACTTGATGAAGTGGACGAAATGGACGAAGTCGACGAAGTGGACGAAGTGGATGAAGTGGACAAAGTGAAGGAAGTGGACGAAGTTGACGAAGTGGAAGAAGTGCAGGAAGTAAATGAAGTGGACGTAGTGGAGGAAGTATACGGATATGAGGAAGTGGAGGAAGTGGACGAAGTTGACGAAATTGGAGGAAGTGGAAGTAGTTGACGAAGTCGAGGAAGCGGAAGAAGTGGAGGAAATGGACGAAGGGCACGAACTTGACAAAGTGGACGAAGGGGACTAACTTGACGAAGTTGACGAATTGCACGAAGTGGACGAAGTGGAAGAACAAGATGAAGAAGTTGACGAAAAAGACGAAGTGGACAAAATGGAGGAAGTGGACGAAGTGGAGCAGGTGGAGGAAGGTGACCAAAGAGACAACACTCACGAAGTTGACGAAGTGCAGAAGGTGGAGGAAGTGGACGAAATGGAGGAAGTGGACGAAGTGGAAGACGTGGAGGAAGTGGACGAAGTGGAGGAGGTGGAGGAAGTAGAGGAAGTGGACGAACATTACGAAGTGAATGAAGTGGACGAAGTCGACAAAGTGGAGGAAGTGGAGGAAGTGCACGAAATGGAGGAAGTGGACGAAGTGCAGGAAGTGGATGAAGTGGACGAACTGGAGGAAGTAGAGGAAGTTGACGAACATGACTAAGTGGACGAAGTGGATGAAGTGGAGGAAGTGGACGAAATGGACGAAGAAGACGAAGTGGACGAGGTTGACGAAGTGAACGAAATGGACGAAGTGGGCGATGTTGACGAGGTGGAAGAAGTGGAGGAAGTGGGGAAGTGGATGAAGTGGAAGAAGTGGAGGAAGTGGAGGAAGTGGAAGAAGTTGACGAAGTGGACGAAGTTGACGAAGTGGAGGAAGTGGACAAAGTTGACGAAGTGGACGAAGTTGACGAAGTGGACAAAGTGGAGGAAGTGGAGGAAGTGGAAGAAGTGCAGGAAGTGGAGGAAGTGGATGAAGTGGAGGAAGTGGAGGAACATGACGAAGAGGACGAAGTGGACGAACATGACGAAGCGGACGAAGTGGAGGAAGTGGACGTGTTGGACGAAGTGGACGAAGTTGACGAAGTTGACGACATGGACGAAGTGGAGGAAGGGGACGAAGTGGAAGAAGTTGACGAAGTGGAGGAAGGGACGAAGTGCAGGAAGTGGACGAAGTGGACAAAGTGGACGAAGTGGAGGAAGTGGACAAAGTTGACGAAGTGGAAGAAGTGGAGGAAGTGGACGAAGTGGAGGAAGTGGAGAAAGTTGACGAAGTGGACGAAATGGACGACGTGGAGGAAGTTGACGAAGTGGAGGAAGTGGAGGAAGTCGAGGAAGTGGATAAAGTTGATGAAGTGGAAGAAGTGGAGGAAGTGAATGAAGTGGAGGAAGTCGAGGAAGTGGAGGGAATGCACGATGTTGAGGAAATGGAGAAAGTGGAGGATGTGGACGAACTTCACGAAGTGGAGGAAGTGGAGGAAGTGGACGAACTTGATGAGGTGGAGGAAATGGACGAAGTGGACGAAGTGGACGAAGAGGAGGAAGTGAACGAAGTTGACGAAGTGGACGATGTTGACGAAGTGGACAAAGTGGAGGAAGTGGAGGAAGTGGAGGAAGTACAGGAAGTGGACAAAGTGGACGAATATGAAAAAACGGACGAAGTGGAGGAAGTGGACGAACAGGACGAAGTGGACGAGTTGGACGAAGTGGACGAAGTTGACGTCGTGGACGAAGTGGACGAAGTGGACGAAGTGGAAGAAGTTGACGAAGTGGAGGAAGTGGACGAAGTGCAGGAAGTGGACGAGGTGGACGAAGTGGAGGAAGTGGACGAAGTGGACAAAGTGGACGAAGTGGAGGAAGTGGACGAATTGACGAAGTGGACTAAATAGACGAAGTGGACGAAGTGGAGCAAGTGGACGAAGTGGTCGAAGTGGAGGAAGTGGACGAAGTAGACGAAGTTGAAGAAGTGCAGGAAGTGAATGAAGTGGAGGAAGTGGACGATGCTTAGGAAGTGGAGGAAGTTCACGAAGTGGACGAAGGGGATGAACTTTACGAAGTTGACGAAGTCGACAAAGGGGACGAACTTGACGAAGTTGACGAATTGGACGAAGTGGAAGAAGAAGATGAAAAAGTGGAAGAAGAGGACGAAGTGCACGAAGTGGACGAAGTGTAGGAAGTAGTGGAAGTGGAAGAAGTAGACGAAGTTGACAAAGTGGACGAAGATGACGAAGTGGACGAAGTTGACGAAGTGCAGGAAGTGCAGGAAGTGGACGAAGGGGACGAACTTGATGAAGTTGACGAAGTTGAAGAAGTTGAAAAAGTGGAGGAAGTGGACAAATTTGCGAAGTGGAAGAAGTTGACGAACTCGACGAAGTGTAGGAAGTGGAGGAAGTGGACGAACTTGACGAGGTAGACGAAATGGAAGAAGTTGACGAAATGGAGGAAGTGGAGGATGTGGAGGAAGTGGAGGAAGTGGACGAAGTTGACGAAGTGGACGAAGTTGACGACCTGGACAAAGTGGAGGAAGTGGACGAAGTTGACGAGGTGGACGAAGTTGAAGAAGTGGAGGAAGTGGACGAAATTAAGGAAGTGGAGTTAGTGGAGGAAGTAGAGGAAATGGACGAAGTGGACGAGCATGACGAAGCGGACGAAGCGGACGAAGTGGACGAAGTGGATGAAGTAGACGAAGTGCACGAAGAGGACAAAGAGGACGAAGAGCACGAAGTGGACGAGGTGGACGAGGTGGACGAAGTGGACGAAGTTGACGAAGTTGAGGACGTGGATGAAGTGGAGGAAGTGGACGAAGTGGAAGAAGTTGACGATATGGAGGAAGTGGACGAAATGGAGGAAGTGGAGGAAGTGGAGGAACTAGACGAAGTAGACGAAGTTGACGAAGTGGACGAAGTGGAGTAAGTGGAGGAAGTGGACGAAGACGACGAAGTGGAAAAAGTGGACGAATGGGACAAAGTGGACGACGTGGACGACGTGGACAAAGTGGGCGAAGTGGACGAAGTGGACGAACTGGACGAAGTGCACGAAGTGGACAAAGTGAAGGAAGTGGACGAAGTGCACAAAGTGGACAAAGAGGAGGAAGTGGAGGAAGTGGACGAACTTGATGAAGTGGACGAAATGGACGAAGTCGACGAAGTTGACGAAGTGGACAAAGTGAAGGAAGTGGACAAAGTTGACGAAGTGGGAGAAGTGCAGGAAGTGAATGAAGTGGACGTAGTGGAGGAAGTATACGGTTATGAGGAAGTGGAGGAAGTGGACGAAGTTGACGAAGTGGAGGAAGTGGAAGAAGTGGAGGAAGTGGACGAAGTGGAGGAAGTATACGGTTATGAGGAAGTGGACGAAGTTGACGAAGTCGAGGAAGCGGAAGAAGTGGAGGAAATGGACGAAGGGCACGAACTTGACAAAGTGGACGAAGGGGACTAACTTGACGAAGTTGACGAATTGCACGAAGTGGACGAAGTGGAAGAACAAGATGAAGAAATGGACGAAAAGGACGAAGTGGACGAAGTGGAGCAGGTGGAGGAAGGTGACGAAAGAGACGAAGCTCACAAAGTGGACGAAGTGGACGAAGTGCAGAAGGTGGAGGAAGTGGACGAAATTGAGGCAGTGGACGAAGTGGAAGACGTGGACGAAGTGGACGAAGTGGAGGAGGTGGAGGAAGTAGAGGAAGTGGACGAACATTACGAAGTGGACGAACTGGATGAAGTGGACGAAGTCGACAAAGTGGAGGAAGTGGAGGAAGTGCACGAAATGGAGGAAGTGGACGAAGTGCAGGAAGTGGATGAAGTGGACGAACTGGAGGAAGTAGAGGAAGTTGACGAACATGACTAAGTGGACGAAGTGGATGAAGTGGAGGAAGTGGACGAAATGGACGAAGTGGACGAAGAAGACGAAGTGGACGAGGTTGACGAAGTGAACGAAATGGACGAAGTGGGCGATGTTGACGAGGTGGAAGAGGTGGAGGAAGTGGGGAAGTGGATGAAGTGGAAGAAGTCGACGAGGTGGACGAAGTTGACGAAGTGGATGAGGTGGACGAAGTGGAGGAAGTGGAGAAAGTGGAGAAGTGGAAGAAGTGCAGGAAGTGAATGAAGTGGAGGAAGTGGAGGAAGTGAACGATGTTGAGGAAGTGGAGGAAGTGGACGAATGGGACGAAGTGGACAAACTGGACGACATGGACGCCATGGAGGAAGTGGACGAAGTGGACAAAGTGGACGAAGTGCACGAAGTGGAGGAAGTGAAGGAAGTGGACGAAGTGGACAAAGTGGACAAAGTGGAGGAAGTAGAGGAAGTGGACGAACTTGATGAAGTGGACGAAATGGACGAAGTGGATGAAGTGAAGGAAGTGGACGAAGTTGACGAAGTCGAAGAAGTGCCGGAAGTGAATGAAGTGGAAGGAAGTGGAGGAATTACACAGTTATGAGGAATTGGAGGAAGTGGACGAAGTTGACGAAGTGGACGAAGTGGAAGAAGTTGACGAAGTCGAGGAAGTGGAGGAAGTGGAGGAAGGGGACGAACTTGACGAAGTGGACGAAGGGGACAAACTTGACAAAATTGAGGAATTGCACGAAGTGGACGAAGTGGAAGAAGAAGATGAAAAAGTGGACGAAGAAGAGGAAGTGGACAAAGTGGAGGAAGTCGACGAAGTGGAGGAAGTGAAGGAAGTGGACAAACTGGACGAAGTAGATGAAAGTTGACGAAATGGACGAAGTGGACAAAGTTGACGAAGTGGATGAAGTTGACGAAGTGCAGGAAGTGGAGGAAGTGGAGGAAGTGGACGAAATGGAGGAAGTGGAGGAAGTGGGGGACGTGGAGGAAGTGGACGAAGTGGAGGAAGTGGAGGAAGTAGAGGAAGTGGACGAAGTGGACGAACATGACGAAGTGGAGGAAGTGGAGGAAGTGGACGAAGTCGATAAAGTGGACGTAGTGGACGAAGAAGACGAATTGGACGAAGTGGAGAAAGTGGAGGAAGTGGAGGAAGTGGACGAAGTGGAGAAAGTGGAGGAACTGGAGGAAGTGGAGGAAGTGGAGGAAATGGACGTAACGGAGGAAGTGGACAAAGTGCAGGAAGTGGAGCAAGTGGACGAACTAGAAGAAGTAGAGGAAGTGGACGAAATGGACGAAGTCGACGAATTGGACGAGGAGGACGAAGTGAACGAAATGGACGAAGTGGACGAAGTGAACGAAGTGGACGATGTTGACGACGTGGAAGAAGTGGATGAAGTGGAATAAGTGGACGAGGTGGACGAAGTGGATGACGTGGAGGAAGTGGACGAAGAGGACGAAGTTGACGAAGTGGAAGAAGTGCAGGAAGTGAATGAAGTGGAGAAAGTGGAGGAAGTGGACGATGTTGAGGAAGTGGACAAAGTGGAAAAGGTTGACGAAGTTGAGGAAGTGGAGGAAGTTCACGAAGTGGACGAAGGGGACGAACATCACGAAGTTGACGAAGTCGACGAAGGGGACGAACTTGACGAAGTTGAAGAATTGGACAAAGTGGACGGAGTTGACGAAGGGGACGAACTTGACGAAGTTGAAGAATTGGACATTGTGGACGAAGTTGAAGAAGAAGATGAACAAGTGGACGAAAAGGACGAAGTGGATAAAATGGAGGAAATGGACGAAGTGCAGTAGGTGGAGGAAGGTGACGAAAGAGACGAAGCTCACGAAGTGGACGAAGTTGAAGAAGTGCAGAAGGTGGAGGAAGTGGACGAAATGGAGGAAGTGCACGAAGTGGAAGACGTGGAGGAAGTGGACGAAGTCGACAAAGTGGACGAAGTGCACAAAATGGAGGAAGTGGACGAAGTGCAGGAAGTGGACGAACTGGAGGAAGTAGAGGAAGTTGACGAACATGACTAAGTGGACGAAGTGGACGAAGTGGAGGAAGTGGATGAAGTGGTCGAAGAAGACGAAGTGGACGAGGAGGACGAAGTGAACGAAATGGACGAAGTGGGCGATGTTGACGAGGTGGAAGAAATGGAGGAAGTGGGGGAAGTGGATGAAGTGGAAGAAGTGGACGAAGTGGACGAGGTGGACGAGGTGGACGAAGTGGACGAGGTGGACGAAGTTGACGAAGTGGATGACGTGGACGAAGTGGAGGAAGTGGAGAAAGTGGACGAAGTGGAAGAAGTGCAGGAAGTGAATGAAGTGGAGGAAGTGGACCAAGTGGACGAAGTGCACGAAGTGGAGGAAGTGAAGGAAGTGGACGAAGTGGACGAAGTGGACAAAGTGGAGGAAGTAGAGGAAGTGGACGAACTTGATGAAGTGGACGAAATGGACGTAGTGGACGAAGTGGATGAAGTGGACGAAGTGAAGGAAGTGGACGAAGTTGACGAAGTCGAAGAAGTGCCGGAAGTGAATGAAGTGGTGGAAGTGGAGGAATTAGACAGTTATGAGGAAGTGGAGGAAGTGGACGAAGTTGACGAAGTGGACGAAGTGGAAGAAGTTTACGAAGTCGAGGAAGTGGAGGAAGTGGAGGAGTGGAGGAAGTGGAGGAAGGGGATGAACTTCACGAAGTGGACGAAGGGGACAAACTTGACAAAATTGAGGAATTGCACGAAGTGGAAGAAGAAGATGAAGAAGTGGACGAAGAGGACGATGTGGACAAAGTGGAGGAAGTCGACGAAGTGGAGGAAGTGAAGGAAGTGGACAAACTGGACGAAGTAGACGAAGTTGACGAAGTGGACGAAGTGGACAAAGTTGACGAAGTGGACGAAGTGGACGAAGTGGACAAAGTTGACGAAGTGCAGGAAGTGGAGGAAGTGGACGAACATGACGAAGTGGAGGAAGTGGACGAAGTGGACGAACTGGAGGAAGTGGAGGAAATGGACGTAACGGAAGAAGTTGACGAAGTGCAGGAAGTGGAGGAAGTGGACGAACTAGAGGAAGTAGAGGAAGTGGACGAACATGACTAAGTGGACGAAGTGGATGAAGTGGATGAAGTGGAGGAAGTGGACGAAATGGACGAAGTGGACAAGGAGGACGAAGTGAATGAAATAGACGAAGTGGACGAAGTGAACGAAGTGGACGATGTTGACGACGTGGAAGAAGTGGATGAAGTAGACGAAGTGGAATAAGGGGACGAAGTGGACGAGGTGGACGAAGTGGATGACGTGGAGGAAGTGGAGGAAGAGGACGAAGTTGACGAAGTGGAAGAAGTGCAGGAAGTGAATGAAGTGGAGAAAGTGGAGGAAGTGGACGATGTTGAGGAAGTGGACGAAGTGGAAGAAGTTGACGAAGTTGACGAAGTTGACGAAGTGGAGGAAGTTCACAAAGTGGACGAAGGGGACGAACTTCACGAAGTTGACGAAGTTGACGAAGGGGACGAACTTGACGAAGTTGACAAATTGGACGAAATCGACGAAGTTGAAGAAGTGGACGAAGTGGAGGAAGTGGACGAACTAGACGAAGTTGATGAAGTGGACGAAGTGGAGGAAGTGAAGTAAGTGGAGGAAGTGGACGAAGACGACGAAGTGGACGTAGTGGACGAAGTGGAAGAAGTGGACGAAGTGGACGAATGGGACGAAGTAGACGAAGTTGACGACGTGGACGACGTGGAAGAAGTGGAGAAAGTAGAGGAAGTTGATGAAGTTGACCAAGTGGACGAAGTGATGGAAGTGGAGGAAGTGGGCGAACTTGGCGAAGTGGACGAAATGGACGAAGTTGACGAAGTGGATGAAGTGGAGGAAGTGGACGAAGTGGAAGAATTGCACGAAATGAATGAAGTAGAGGAAGTGGAGTAAGTGGACGATGTTGAGGAAGTGGACGAAGTTGGCGAAGTGGACAAAGTGGAAGAAGTTTACAAAGTGGAGGAAGTGGAAGAAGTAGAGGAAGTGGACGAAAAGGACGAAATTGACGAACATGATGAAGTGGACGAAGGGGACGAACCTGACGAAGTTGACGAATTAGACGAAGTGGATGAAAAAGATGAAGAAGTAGAGGAATAGGAGGAAGTGGACGAAGTGCAGGAAGTGGACGAAGTTGACGAAGTCGAAGAAGTGCCGGAAGTGAATGAAGTGGTGGAAGTGGAGGAATTAGACAGTTATGAGGAAGTGGAGGAAGTGGAGGAAGTGGACGAAGTGGAAGAAGTTGACGAAGTCGAGGAAGTGGAGGAAGGGGACGAACTTGACGAAGTGGACGAAGGGGACAAACTTGACAAAATTGACGAATTGCACGAAGTGGACGAAGTGGAAGAAGAAGATGAAGAAGTGGACGAAGACGACGAAGTGGACATAGTGGAGGAAGTCGACGAAGTGGAGGAAGTGAAAGGAAGTGGACGAACTGGACGAAGAACACGAAGTGGACGAAGTGGACAAAGTTGACGAAGTGGATGAAGTTGACAAAGTTGACGAAGTGCAGGAAGTGGAGGAAGTGGACGAAATGGAGGAAGTGGACGAAGTGGAGGACGTGGAGGAAGTGGACGAAGTGGAGGAAGTGGAGGAAGTAAAGGAAGTGGACGAACATGACGAAGTGGAGGAAGTGGACGAAGTCGATGAAGTGGACGTAGTGGACGAAGAAGACGAATTGGACGAAGTGGAGGAAGTGGACGAAGTGGACTAAGAGGAGGAACTGGAGGAAGTGGAGGAAGTGAAGGAAATGGACGTAACGGAGGAAGTGGAGGAAGTGGACGAACATGACTAAGTGGACGAGGAGGACGAAGTGAACGAAGTGGATGAAATGAACGAAGTGGAGAAAGTGGAGGGAGTTGATGAAGTTGACCAAGTTGACGAAGTGGACGTAGTGGAGGAAGTGATGGAAGTGGAGGAAGTGGACGAACTTGGCGAAGTGGACGAAATGGACGAAGTTGACGAAGTGGATGAAGTGGAGGATGTGGACGAACTTGGCGAAGTGGACGAAATGGACGAAGTGGATGAAGTGGAGGAAGTGGACGAATTGGAAGAAGTGCACGAAATGAATGAAGTAGAGGAAGTGAAGTAAGTGGACGATGTTGAGGAAGTGGACGAAGTTGACGAAGTGGACGAAGTGGAAGAAGTTTACGAAGTGGAGGAAGTGGAGGAATTGGAGGAAGTGGACGAAGGGGACGAAATTGACGAAGTGGACGAAGGGGACGAACTTGACGAAGTTGACGAATTGGACGAAGCGGACGAAAAAGATGAAGAAGTGGAGGAATAGGAGGAAGTGGACGAAGTGGAGGGAGTGGAGGAAGTGGACGAAGTTGACTAAGTGGAGGAAGTGGAGGAAGTGGAGGAAGTGGAGGAAACGGAGGAAGTAGACGACGTGGACGAAGTGGAGGAAGTGGAGGAAGTGGAGGAAGTGGAGGAAGTGGAGAAACTGGAGGAAGTGGAGGAAGTGGAGGAAGTGGACGAACTTGACGAAGTGCACGAAGTAGACGAAGTGGAGGAAGTGGAGGAAGTGGACGAAGAGGACGAAGTGGAGGAATTGGACGAAGTGGACGACGTGGAAGAAGCGCAGGAAGTGGATGAAGTGGACGAAGTGGAAGAAGTGGAAGAAGTGGACGAAGTGGAAAGAGTGGACGAAGTCGACGAAGTGGACGAAGTGGACGTAGTTGACAAAGTGGTGGAACTGGAGGAAGTCGAGGAAGTGGACGAACTGGACGAAGTGGACGAAATGGACGAAGTTGACGAAGGGGACGAAGTGGACGAAGTGGACAAAGCTGACGAAGTGGAAGAAGTGGAGGAAGTGAATGAAGTGGAGGAAGTGGAGGAAATGGACGATATTGGGGAAGTGGAGGAAGTGGACGAAGTTGATGAAGTGGAAAAATTGGACGAACTTGACGAAGTGGACGAAGGGGACGAATTGGACGAAGTCGACGAAGTTGACGAAGTTGACGAAGTGGAGAAAGTGGAGGAAGTGGACGAAGTTGACGAAGTAGACGAAATGGACGAAGTGGATGAAGTTGACGAAGTGGACGAAGTGGAGGAAGTTAACGAAGTGGAGGAAGTGGACAAAGTTGACGAAGTGGAAGAAGTGGAGGAAGTTGACGAACTCGACGAAGTGGAGGAAGTGGGGGAAGTGGAGGAAGTGGACGAACTTGACGAGGTGGACGAAATGGACGAAGTGAAGGAAGTGGACGAAGTCGACGAAGTCGACGAAGTGGGCGTAGTGAACGAAGAAGAGAAGTGGAGGAAGTGGAGGAAGTGCACGAAATGCAGGAAGTGGACGAAGTGCAGGAAGTGGATGAAGTGGACGAACTGGAGGAAGTAGAGGAAGTTGACGAACATGACTAAGTGGATGAAGTGGACGAAATGGACGAAGTGGACGAAGACGACGAAGTGGACGAGGAGGACGAAGTGACCGAAATGGACGAAGTGGACGAAGTGGGCGATGTTGACGAGGTGGAAGAAGTGGAGGAAGTGGATGAAGTGGAAGAAGTGGATGAAGTGGACGAGGTGGACGAAGTTGAGGAAGTGGATGACGTGGACGAAGTGGAGGAAGTGGAGAAAGTGGACGAAGTGGAAGAAGTGCAGGAAGTGAATGAAGTGGAGGAAGTGGAGGAAGTGGACGATGTTGAGGAAGTGGACGAAGTGGAAGAAGGTGACGAAGTTGAGGAAGTGGAAGAAGGGGATATACTTGACGAAGTTGTCGAATTGGACGACGTGGGCGAAGTGCAAGAAAAAGATGAAGAAGTGGACGAAGAGGACGAAGTGAAGGAATTGAAGGAAGTGGACGAAGTTGCCGAAGTAACCGAAGTGGAGGAAGTGGACGAAGTTGACGAAGTGGAGGAAGTGGACGAAGTGGATGAAGAGCAGGAAGTGGAAGAAGTGGACGAAGAGGACGAACCTAACGAAATGGACGAAGTGGACGAACAGGACGATGTGGACGAAGTGGACGAACTTGACGAAGTGGACGAAATGGACGAACTTGACGAAGTAGACGAAATGGACGAACTTGACGAAGTGGAGGAAGTGGAGGAAGTCGACGAAGCTGACGAAGTGGACGAAGTGGAGGAAGTGGACAAAGTGGAGGATGTGGGGGTAGTGGAGGAAGAGGACGAACTAGACAAAGTGGACGAAATGGACGAAGTTGGCGAAGTGGACGAAGTGGACAAATTTGACAAAATGGAAGTAGTGGAGGAAGTGAATGAAGTGGAGGAAGTGGACGATGTTGAGGAAGTGGAGGAAGTGGACGAAGTTGACGAAGTGGACAAAGTTGACGGAGTGGAGGAAGTGGAGGAACTGGAGGAAGTGGACGACGGGGACGAACTTGACGAAATTGACGAAGTGGAGGAAGGGGACGAAGTGGAGGAAGTGGAGGAAGTGGAGGAAGTGGACGAAAGTAGACGAGTCGACGAGACGGACGATGTGGAGGAAGTGGACGAAGAGGACGAAGTGGAGAAAGTGGAAGAAGTGCACGAAGTTGACGAAGTGGAAGAACTCGACGAAGTGCACGAAGTAGACGAAGTGGAGGAAGTGGAGGAAGTGGACGAAGAGGACGAAGTGGAGGAATTGGACGAAGTGGACGACGTGGAAGAAGCGCAGGAAGTGGATGAAGTGGACGAAGTGGAAGAAGTGGAAGAAGTGGACGAAGTGGAAAGAGTGGACGAAGTCGACGAAGTGGACGAAGTGGACGTAGTTGACAAAGTGGTGGAACTGGAGGAAGTCGAGGAAGTGGACGAACTGGACGAAGTGGACGAAATGGACGAAGTTGACGAAGGGGACGAAGTGGACGAAGTGGACAAAGCTGACAAAGTGGAAGAAGTGGAGGAAGTGAATGAAGTGGAGGAAGTGGAGGAAATGGACGATATTGGGGAAGTTGAGGAAGTGGACGAAGTTGATGAAGTGGAAAAATTGGACGAATTTGACGAAGCGGACGAAGGGGACGAATTAGACAAAGTCGACGAAGTTGATGAAGTTGACGAAGTGGAGAAAGTGGAGGAAGTGGACGAAGTTGACGAAGTAGACGAAATGGACGAAGTGGATGAAGTTGACGAAGTGGACGAAGTAGAGGAAGTTAACGAAGTGGAGGAAGTTTACAAAGTTGACGAAGTGGAAGAAGTGGAGGAAGTTGACGAACTCGACGAAGTGGAGGAAGTGGACGAACTTGACGAGGTGGACGAAATGGACGAAGTGGAGGAAGTGGACGAAGTCGACGAAGTGGGCGTAGTGAACGAAGAAGAGAAGTGGAGGAAGTGGAGGAAGTGCACGAAATACAGGAAGTGGACGAAGTGCAGGAAGTGGATGAAGTGGACGAACTGGAGGAAGTAGAGGAAGTTGACGAACATGACTAAGTGGATGAAGTGGAGGAAGTGGACGAAGTGGACGAAGACGACGAAGTGGACGAGGAGGACAAAGTGACCGAAATGGACGAAGTGGGCGATGATGACGAGGTGGAAGAAGTGGAGGAAGTGGAGGAAGTGGAGGAAGTGGATGAAGTGGAAGAAGTGGATGAAGTGGACGAGGTGGACGAAGTTGAGGAAGTGGATGACGTGGACGAAGTGGAGGAAGTGGAGAAAGTTGACGAAGTGGAAGAAGTGCAGGAAGTGAATGAAGTGGAGGAAGTGGAGGAAGTGGACGATGTTGAGGAAGTGGACGAAGTGGAAGAAGGTGACGAAGTTGAGGAAGTGGAAGAAGGGGATGAACTTGACGAAGTTGTCGAATTGGACGACGTGGGCGAAGTGCAAGAAAAAGATGAAGAAGTGGACGAAGAGGACGAAGTGAAGGAATTGGAGGAAGTGGACGAAGTTGCCGAAGTAACCGAAGTGGAGGAAGTGGACGAAGTTGACGAAGTGGAGGAAGTGGACGAAGAGCAGGAAGTGGAAGAAGTGGACGAAGAGGACGAACCTGACGAAGTGGACGAAGTGGACGAACAGGACGATGTGGACGAAGTGGACGAACTTGACGAAGTGGACGAAATGGACGAACTTGACGAAGTAGACGAAATGGACGAACTTGACGAAGTGGAGGAAGTGGAGGAAGTCGACGAAGCTGACGAAGTGGACGAAGTGGAGGAAGTGGACAAAGTGGAGGATGTGGGGGTAGTGGAGGAAGAGGACGAACTAGACGAAGTGGACGAAATGGACGAAGTTGGCGAAGTGGACAAATTTGACAAAATGGAAGTAGTGGAGGAAGTGAATGAAGTGGAGGAAGTGGACGATGTTGAGGAAGTGGAGGAAGTGGACGAAGTTGACGAAGTGGAAAAAGTTGACGAAGTGGAGGAAGTGGAGGAACTGGAGGAAGTGGACGACGGGGACGAACTTGACGAAATTGACGAAGTGGAGGAAGGGGACGAAGTGGAGGAAGTGGACGAAGTGGAGGAAGTGGACGAACTGGACGAAAGTAGACGAGTCGACGAGACGAACGATGTGGAGGAAGTGGACGAAGAGGACGAAGTGGAGAAAGTCGAAGAAGTGGACGAAGTTGACGAAGTGGAAGAACTCGACGAAGTGGAGGAACTGGAGTAAGTGGACGAAATTGACTAATTGGACAAAGAGGACGAAGAAGATGAAGAAGTGGACAAATGGGATGAAGTGGAGGAAGTGGATGAAGTCTAGGAAGTGGACGAAGTGGAGGAAATGGACGAAGTGGACGAAATTCAACACATGGGCGAAGTGGAGGAAGTGGAGGAAGTTGAGGAAGTGGACGAAATGGAGGTAGTGGAGGAGGTGGAGGAAGTGGAGGAAGTGGACGAAGTGAAGTGGACGAAGTTGACGACGTGGACGAAGTGGAGGAAGTGGAAGATGATGACGAAGTGGACGAAGTTGACGAAGTGGACAAAGTGGACAAAGTAGAGGAAGTGGAGGAAGTGGAGGAAGTGGAGGAAGTGGACGAACTTGACGAAGTGGACGAAATGGTCGAAGTGGACGAAGTTGACGAAGTGGATGAAGTGCACGAAATGGACGAAGTTGACGAAGTGGGAGAAGTGCAGGAAGTGAATGAAGTGGAGGAAGTAGACGGTGCTGAGGAAGTGGAGGAAGTGGAGGAAGTTGACGAAGTGGACGAAGTGGAAGAAGTTGACGAAGTCGAGGAAGTGGAGGAAGCGGAGGAGGTGGACGAAGGGGATGAACTTGACGAAGTGGACGAAGGGGACGAACTTGACGAATTGGACGAAGTGGAAGAAGAAGATGAAGAAGTGGACGAAGAGGACGAAGTGGAAAAAGTGGAGGAAGTGGACGAAGTGGAGGAACTGAAGGAAGTAGACGAAGTGGAGGAATTGGACGAAATTGACGAAGTGGAGTAAGTGGAGGAAGTGGACGAAATGGAGGAAGTGGACGAAGTGGAGTAAGTGGAGGAAAATGAGGAAATGGAGGAAGTGGACGAAGTGGACGAAGTAGAGGAAGTGGACGAACATGACTAAGTGGACGAAGTGGATGAAGTGGAGGAAGTGGATGAAGTCGACGAGGTGTACGAAGTTGAGGAAGTGGACTAAGTTCACGAAGGGGACGAACTTCACGAAGTTGAGGAAGTGGACGAAGGGGATGAACTTGACGAAGTTGTCGAATTGGACGAAGTGGACGACGTGCAAGAAGAAGATGAAGAAGTGGACGAAGAGGACGAAGTGGAGGAAGTGGACGAAGTTGCCGAAGTGGAGGAAGTGGACGAAGTTGACGAAGTGGAGGAAGTCGACGAAGAGGAAGAAGTGGAGGAAGTGGAGGAAGTGGACAAAGAGGACGAACTTGACGAAGTGGACGAAGTGGATGAACTGGAGGAACTGGACGAAGTGGACGATGTGGACGAACTTGACGATGTGGACGAAATGGACGAAGTGGACGAAATGGACGAAGTGGACGAAAATGACGAAGTGGACGAAGTTGAGGAAGTGGAGGAAGTGGAGGAAGTCGACGAAGTGGACGAAGTGGACAAAGTGGAGGATGTGGAGGAAGTGGACGAACTGGAAAAATTTGACGAAGTGGAAGAAGTGGAAAAATTCGACGAAATGGACGAAGTGGACAAAGTTGGCGAAGTGGACGAAGTGGAAAAATTTGACGAAGTGGAAGAAGTGGAGGAAGGGAATGAAGTGGAGGAAGTGGACGATGTTGAGGAAGTAGACAAAGTTGACATAGTGGAGGAAGTGGAGGAACTGGAGGAAGTGGACGAAGTTGACGAAGTTGACGACGTGCACGAAGTGGAGGAAGTGGAAGAAGAAGATGAAGAAATGGACAAAATTGACGAACTGGACGAAGTGGAGGAAGTGGACGAAGTGGACGAACTGGACGAACTGAACGAAAGTAGACGAGTTGACAAGGCAGACGAAGTGGAGGAAGTGGACGAAGAGGACGAAGTGGAGAAAGTGGAAGAAGTGGACGAAGTTGACGAAGTGGAAGAACTCGACGAACTAGAGGAACTGGAGGAAGTGGACGAAGTTGACGAATTGGACAAAGAGGAAGTAGAAGATGAAGAAGTGGACGAAGTGGACAAATTGGATGAAGTGGAGGAAGTGGACGAAGTCTAGGAAGTAGACGATGTGGAGGAAATCGACGAAGTGGACGAAGAGGACGAAGTGGAGGAAGTGGAGGAAGTGGATGAAATGGAGGAAATGGAGGACGTGAAGGAAGTGGAGGAAGTGGAGGAAGTGGATGAAGTAGAGGAAGTGGACGAAGCGGACGAACATGACGAAGTGAAGGAAGTGGACGAAGTGGACGAAGAGGACGAAGTAAACGAAGTTGACGACGTGCACGAAGTGGAGGAAGTGGAGGAAGTGGAAGAAGTTGACGAAGTGGACGAAGTGAACAAAGTGGACGAAGTGGACTGAGTGGATGAAGTGGACGAAGTTGACAAAGTGGACAAAGTGGAGGAAGTGGAGGAAGTGGAGGAAGTCGACGAAGTGAACGAAACGAAGTGGACGAAGAGGACGAAGTGGAGGAAGTGGAGGAAGTGGATGAAATGGAGAAAGTGGAGGACGTGAAGGAAGTGGAGGAAGTGGAGGAAGTGGATGAAGTAGAGGAAGTGGACGAAGCGGGCGAACATGACGAAGTGAAGGAAGTGGACGAACTGGACGAAGAGGACGAAGTGGACGAAGTGGACGACGTGCACGAAGTGGAGGAAGTGGAGGAAGTGGAGGAAGTGGAGGAAGTGGAAGAAGTTGTTTAAGTGGACGAAGTGGACAAAGTGGACGAAGTGGACTGAGTGGATGAAGTGGACAAAGTGGACAAAGTGGAGGAAGTGGAGGAAGTGGAGGAAGTCGACGAAGTGAACGAAACGAAGTGGACGAAGAGGACGAAGTGGAGGAAGTAGAGGAAGTGGATGAAATGGAGGAAGTCGAGCAGGTGAAGGAAGTGGAGAAAGTGGAGGAAGTGGATGAAGTAGAGGAAGTGGACGAAGCAGACGAACATGACGAAGTGAAGGAAGTGGACGAAGTGGACGAAGACGACGAACTGGACGAAGTTGACGACGTGCACGAAGTGGAGGAAGTGGAAGAAGTTGACTAAGTGGACGAAGTGGACTAAGTAGATGAAGTGGACGAAGTGGGCAAAGTGGAGAAAGTGGAGGAAGTGGAAGAAGTGGAGGAAGTGGAGGAAGTGGACGAAGTTGACGAAGTGAACGAAATGGTCGAAGTGGACGAAGTTGACCAAGTGGATGAAGTGCACGAAGTGGACGAAGTTGACGAAGTCCAAGAAGTGCAGGAAGTGAATGAAATGGAGGAAGTGGACGGTGATGAGGAAGTGGAGGAAGTGGACGAAGTTGACGAAGTGGACGAAGTGGAAGAAGTTGACGAAGTGGAGGAAGTTGATGAAGTGGACGAAGGGGACGAAGTTGACGAAGTTGACGAAGTGGACGAAGTGGACGAAGAGGACGAACTTGACGAAGTGGACGAATTGGACGAAGTGGAAGAAGAAGATGAAGAAGTGGAGGAAGTGGACAAAGTGGAGGAAGTGGAGGAAGTAGATGAAGTGGAGGAAGTGTACGAAATTGACGAAGTGGAGGAAGTGGACGAAATGGAGTAAGTGGACGTAGTGGAGTAAGTGGAGGAAGTGGAGGAAGTGGACGAAGTCGAGAAAGTGCACGAGGAGGACGAAGTGAACGAAATGGACGATGTTGACGACGTGGAAGAAGTGTACGAGGTGGACGAAGTGGACAAGGTGGACGAAGTTGACGAAGTGGTTAACGTGGACGAAGTGGTGGAAGTGGACGAAGTTGACGAAGTGGAAGAAGTGCAGGACGTGAATGAAGTGGAGGAGGTGGAGGAAGTGGACGATGTTGAGCAAGTGGAGGAAGTGGACGAAGTTGACGAAGTGGACGAAGTGGAAGATGTTGACGAAGTGGAGGAAGTGGACGAAGGGGACGAAGTTGACGAAGTGGACGAATGGGACAACCTTGACGAAGTTGACGAAGTGGACGAAGGGCACAAACTTGACGAATTGGACGAAATGGAGGAAGTGGAGGAACTAGACGAAGTGGAGGAAGTGGACGAAATTGACGAAGTGGAGGAAGTGGACGAAATGGAGGAAGTGGACAAAGTGGAATAAGTGGAGGAAGTGGAGGAAATGGAGGAAGTTGAGGAAGTGGAGGAAGTGGACGAAAATGACTAAGTGGACGAAGTGGATGAAGTGGAGCAAGTAGACGAAATGGACGAAGTGGACGAAGTGGACGAGGAGGATAAGGAGGACGAAGTGGACGAAATGGACGAAGTGCACGATGTTGACGACGTGGAAGAAGTGGAGGAAGTAGAGGAAGTGGACGAAGTTGAAGAAGTGGAAGAAGTGGACGAGGTGGACGAAGTTGACGAAGTGGACGAAGTGGTGGAAGTGGACGAAGTTGACGAAGTGGAAGAAGTGAAGGAAGTGAATGAAGTGGAGGAAGTGGGGGAAGTGGACGATGTTGAGGAAGTGGACGAAGTGGAAGAAGTTGACGAAGTTGAGGAAGTGGAGGAAGTGCACGATGTGGACGAAGGGAACGAACTTCACGAAGTTGACGAACTGGACGAAGCGGACGGACTTGACGAAGTTTACGAATTTCACAAAGTGGAAGAAGAAGATGAAGAAGTGGACGAAGTTGACAAAGTGGAGGAAATGGTGGAAGTGGACGAAGAGGAGGACGTGGACGAAGTGGAAGAAGTGGACGAAGTTGAGGAAGTGGACGAAAAGGTCGAACTTGATGAAGTGGAGGAAGTGGAGGAAGTGGACGAAATGGACGAAGTGGAGGAGGTGGAGGAAGTGGACGACGTGCAAGAAGAAGATGAAGAAGTGGACGAAGAGGACGAAGTGGAGGAAGTGGACGAAGTTGCCGAAGTGGAGGAGGTGGACGAAGTTGACGAAGTGGAGGAAGTCGACGAAGAGGAAGAAGTGGAGGAAGTGGAGGAAGTGGACAAAGAGGACGAACTTGACGAAGTGGACGAAGTGGATGAACTGGAGGAACTGGACGAAGTGGACGATGTGGACGAACTTGACGATGTGGACGAAATGGACGAAGTGGACGAAATGGACGAAGTGGACGAAAATGACGAAGTGGACGAAGTTGAGGAAGTGGAGGAAGTGGAGGAAGTCGACGAAGTGGACGAAGTGGACAAAGTGGAGGATGTGGAGGAAGTGGACGAACTGGAAAAATTTGACGAAGTGGAAGAAGTGGAAAAATTCGACGAAATGGACGAAGTGGACAAAGTTGGCGAAGTGGACGAAGTGGAAAAATTTGACGAAGTGGAAGAAGTGGAGGAAGTGAATGAAGTGGAGGAAGTGGACGATGTTGAGGAAGTAGACAAAGTTGACATAGTGGAGGAAGTGGAGGAACTGGAGGAAGTGGACGAAGTTGACGAAGTTGACGACGTGCACGAAGTGGAGGAAGTGGAAGAAGAAGATGAAGAAATGGACAAAATTGACGAACTGGACGAAGTGGAGGAAGTGGACGAAGTGGACGAACTGGACGAACTGAACGAAAGTAAACGAGTTGACAAGGCAGACGAAGTGGAGGAAGTGGACGAAGAGGACGAAGTGGAGAAAGTGGAAGAAGTGGACGAAGTTGACGAAGTGGAAGAACTCGACGAACTAGAGGAACTGGAGGAAGTGGACGAAGTTGACGAATTGGACAAAGAGGAAGTAGAAGATGAAGAAGTGGACGAAGTGGACAAATTGGATGAAGTGGAGGAAGTGGACGAAGTCTAGGAAGTGGACGATGTGGAGGAAATGACGAAGTGGACGAAGAGGACGAAGTGGAGGAAGTGGAGGAAGTGGATGAAATGGAGGAAATGGAGGACGTGAAGGAAGTGGAGGAAGTGGAGGAAGTGGATGAAGTAGAGGAAGTGGACGAAGCGGACGAACATGACGAAGTGAAGGAAGTGGACGAAGTGGACGAAGAGGACGAAGTAAACGAAGTTGACGACGTGCACGAAGTGGAGGAAGTGGAGGAAGTGGAAGAAGTTGACGAAGTGGACGAAGTGGACAAAGTGGACGAAGTGGACTGAGTGGATGAAGTGGACGAAGTTGACAAAGTGGACAAAGTGGAGGAAGTGGAGGAAGTGGAGGAAGTCGACGAAGTGAACGAAACGAAGTGGACGAAGAGGACGAAGTGGAGGAAGTGGAGGAAGTGGATGAAATGGAGAAAGTGGAGGACGTGAAGGAAGTGGAGGAAGTGGAGGAAGTGGATGAAGTAGAGGAAGTGGACGAAGCGGACGAACATGACGAAGTGAAGGAAGTGGACGAACTGGACGAAGAGGACGAAGTGGACGACGTGCACGAAGTGGAGGAAGTGGAGGAAGTGGAAGAAGTTGTTTAAGTGGACGAAGTGGACAAAGTGGACGAAGTGGACTGAGTGGATGAAGTGGACAAAGTGGACAAAGTGGAGGAAGTGGAGGAAGTGGAGGAAGTCGACGAAGTGAACGAAACGAAGTGGACGAAGAGGACGAAGTGGAGGAAGTGGAGGAAGTGGATGAAATGGAGGAAGTGGAGCAGGTGAAGGAAATGGAGAAAGTGGAGGAAGTGGATGAAGTAGAGGAAGTGGACGAAGCAGACGAACATGACGAAGTGAAGGAAGTGGACGAAGTGGACGAAGACGACGAACTGGACGAAGTTGACGAAGTTGACGACGTGCACGAAGTGAAGGAAGTGGAAGAAGTTGACGAAGTGAACGAAGTGGACTAAGTGGATGAAGTGGACGAAGTGGGCAAAGTGGAGAAAGTGGAGGAAGTGGAAGAAGTGGAGGAAGTGGAGGAAGTGGACGAAGTTGACGAAGTGAACGAAATGGTCGAAGTGGACGAAGTTGACCAAGTGGATGAAGTGCACGAAGTGGACGAAGTTGACGAAGTCCAAGAAGTGCAGGAAGTGAATGAAATGGAGGAAGTGGACGGTGATGAGGAAGTGGAGGAAGTGGACGAAGTTGACGAAGTGGACGAACTGGAAGAAGTTGACGAAGTGGAGGAAGTTGATGAAGTGGACGAAGGGGACGAAGTTGACGAAGTTGACGAAGTGGACGAAGTGGACGAAGAGGACGAACTTGACGAAGTGGACGAATTGGACGAAGTGGAAGAAGAAGATGAAGAAGTGGAGGAAGTGGACAAAGTGGAGGAAGTGGAGGAAGTAGATGAAGTGGAGGAAGTGTACGAAATTAACGAAGTGGAGGAAGTGGACGAAATGGAGTAAGTGGACGTAGTGGAGTAAGTGGAGGAAGTGGAGGAAGTGGAGGAAGTGGACGAAGTCGAGAAAGTGCACGAGGAGGACGAAGTGAACGAAATGGACGATGTTGACGACGTGGAAGAAGTGTACGAGGTGGACGAAGTGGACAAGGTGGACGAAGTTGACGAAGTGGTTAACGTGGACGAAGTGGTGGAAGTGGACGAAGTTGACGAAGTGGAAGAAGTGCAGGACGTGAATGAAGTGGAGGAGGTGGAGGAAGTGGACGATGTTGAGCAAGTGGAGGAAGTGGACGAAGTTGACGAAGTGGACGAAGTGGAAGATGTTGACGAAGTGGAGGAAGTGGACGAAGGGGACGAAGTTGACGAAGTGGACGAATGGGACAACCTTGACGAAGTTGACGAAGTGGACGAAGGGCACAAACTTGACGAATTGGACGAAATGGAGGAAGTGGAGGAACTAGACGAAGTGGAGGAAGTGGACGAAATTGACGAAGTGGAGGAAGTGGACGAAATGGAGGTAGTGGACAAAGTGGAATAAGTGGAGGAAGTGGAGGAAATGGAGGAAGTTGAGGAAGTGGAGGAAGTGGACGAAAATGACTAAGTGGACGAAGTGGATGAAGTGGAGCAAGTAGACGAAATGGACGAAGTGGACGAGGAGGATAAGGAGGACGAAGTGAACGAAATGGACGAAGTGCACGATGTTGACGACGTGGAAGAAGTGGAGGAAGTAGAGGAAGTGGACGAAGTTGAAGAAGTGGAAGAAGTGGACGAGGTGGACGAAGTTGACGAAGTGGACGAAGTGGTGGAAGTGGACGAAGTTGACGAAGTGGAAGAAGTGAAGGAAGTGAATGAAGTGGAGGAAGTGGGGGAAGTGGACGATGTTGAGGAAGTGGACGAAGTGGAAGAAGTTGACGAAGTTGAGGAAGTGGAGGAAGTGCACGATGTGGACGAAGGGAACGAACTTCACGAAGTTGACGAACTGGACGAAGCGGACGGACTTGACGAAGTTTACGAATTTCACAAAGTGGAAGAAGAAGATGAAGAAGTGGACGAAGTTGACAAAGTGGAGGAAATGGTGGAAGTGGACGAAGAGGAGGACGTGGACGAAGTGGAAGAAGTGGACGAAGTTGAGGAAGTGGACGAAAAGGTCGAACTTGATGAAGTGGAGGAAGTGGAGGAAGTGGACGAAATGGAGGAAGTGGAGGAGGTGGAGGAAGTGGAGGAAGTGGAGGAAGTAGAGGAAGTGGAGGAAGTGGAGGTAGTAGAGGAAGTGGACGAAGTGGACGAACATGACGAAGTGGAGTAAGTGGAGGAAGTGGACAAAGAGGACGAAGTGGACGAAATGGACAAACTGGACGAAGTGGACGAAGTTGACAAAGTTGACGACGTGGACGAAGTGGAGGAAGTGTACGAAGATGAAGAAGTTGACGAAATGGAGGAAGTGGACGAAGTCGACGAAATTGACGAAGTGGACGAAGTCGTCGAAGTGGACAAAGTGGAGGAAGTGGACAAACTTGGCGAAGTGGACGAAGTGAAGGAAGTAGAGGAAGTGGACGAAGCAGACGAACTTGACGAATTGAACGAACGGGACGAAGTTGACGAATTGGACGAAGTGGAGGAACATGACTAAGTGAACGATGTTGACGACGTGGAGGAAGTGGAGGAAGTGGAGGAAGTGGAGGAAGTAGAGGAAGTGGACGAACATGACTAAGTGAAGGAAGTGGATGAAGTGAAGGAAGTGGACGAATGGACGAAGTGAACGAAATAGACGAAGTGGACGATGTTGACGACGTGGAAGAAGTCGAGGAAGTGGATGATGTGGACGAAGTGGACGAGGTGGACAAAGTTGACGAAGTGGATGACGTGGACGAAGTGGAGGAAGTGGACGAAGTTGACGAAGTGGACGAGGTGGATGAACTGGAGGAAGTGGACGAACAGGACGATGTAGACGAAGTGGACGAACTTGACGAAGTGGACGAAATCGACGAAGTGGACGAAGATGACAAAGTGGACGAAGTGGACCAAGTGGACCAAGTGGATAAAGTAGAGGATGTGGAGGAATTGGAGGAAGTGGACGAACTGGACGAAGTGGACGAAATGAACGAAGTTGACGATGTTTACGAAGTGGAGGAAGTGGGCAAATTTGAAAAAGTTGAAGTAGTGGAGGAAGGGAATGAAGTGGTGGAAGTGGAGGAACTGGAGGAAGTGGACGAGGGGGACGAAGTTGACGAAGTGGACGAAGTGGACGAAGCGGAAGAAGAAGATGAAGAAGTGGACGAAGTGGAGGAAGTGGACGAATTGGACGAAGTCGACGAGTTGACGAGGCGGACGAAGTGGAGGAAGTGGAGAAAGTGGAAGAAGTGGAGGAAGTTGACGAAGTGGATGAAGTGGAGGAAGTGGACGAAGTGGAAGAAGTGCAGGAAGTGAATGAAGTGGAGGAAGTGGAGGAAGTGGACGAGGTGGACGAACGTGACGAATTGGATGACGTGGACGAAGTGGAGGAAGTGGAGGAATTGGAGGAAGTGGAGGAAGTAGAACAAGTTGTCGAAGTGGACCAAGTGGAAGAATTTGACAAAGTGGAGGAAGTGGACGAAGGGGACGAACTTGACGAAGTGGACGATGTGGACGATGTGGACATAGTGCACGAAGTTGACGAAGTGGTCGAAGTGGACGAAGTGGAAGAAGAAGGTGAAGAAGTGGAGGAAGTGGACGAAGTGAATGAAGTGGAGGAAGTTGACGATGTGGGCGAAAAGTACGGACTTGACGAAGTTGACGAAGTAGACGAAGTGGAAGAAGTAGACGAAGTGGAGGAAGTGGACGATGTGGACGAAGTGCACGAACTTGACAAAGTGGACGAAGTGCATGAAGTGGACGAAGTTGACGAAGTGGAGGAAGTGGAGCAAGTGGACAAAGTGGAGGAAGTGGAAGAAGTGGACGAAGTGGAGGAAGTGGAGCAAGTGGACAAAGTGAAGGAAGTGGAAGAAGGGGACGAAGTTGACGAAGTGGAGGAAGTGGAGGATGTGGACGAAATGGACAAAATGGAGGAAGGGGACGAAGGGGATGAAGTGGACGGAGTGGACGAAGTGAACAAAGAGGACAAAGTGAACGAAGTGGACAAAGTGGAGGAAGTGGAGGAAGTGGACCAAATGGAGGAAGTGGACGAAGTGGCCGAAGTGAAAGAAGAAGATGGAGTGGAAGAAGTGGACGAGGTGGACGAACTTGATGAGGTGGAGGAAGTGGACGAAGTGGAGGAAGTGGACGAAGTTGACGAAGTGGAAGAAGTGGATGAAGTGAATGAAGTGGAGCAAGTGGACGATGTTGAGGAAGTGGACGAAGTTGACGAAGTGGAGGAAGTGGAAGAAGTTGACGAAGTGGAAGAAGAAGATAACGAAGTGGACGAAGTTGACGAAGTGGACAAAGTGGACGAAGTGAAGGAAGTGCATGAAGTGGAGGAAGTGGAGGAAGTGGACGAGGTGGATGATGTGGACGAAGTGTATGAAGTTGACGAAGTGGACGAAATGGACGAAGTGGATGAAGTGGACAAAGTGGAAGAAAGTGGAAAAAGGGGATGAAGTGGAGAGAAGAGGAAGAAGTGGACAAAGTGGACGAAGTTGACGAAGTGCGCGAAGTGGAGAAAGTGCACGAAGTGGAGGAAGTGGAGGAAGTGGAGGGAGGAAGTGGAGGAAGTGGAGGAAGTGGACAATATGGACGAAGTGGAAGACAAATATGCAGAAGTGGAAGAACTGGACGAAGTGGATGAAGTGGAGGAAGTGGAGGAAGTTGAGAAAGTGGACGAAGTCGGCGAAGACGACGAAGTAGACGAAGTTGACGAAGTGGATGAAGTGAAAGAGTGGAGGAAGTGGAAGAAATGGACGAAATTGACGAAGGTGGCGAAGTGGAGGAAGTGGAAAAAGTGAACGAAGTGGACGAAGTTCACGAAGTGGAGGAAGTGAAGGAAGTGGACGAAATGGAGGAAGTGGAAGAACTGGACAAAGTGGAGGAAGTGGACGAGGTGGACGAACTTGACAAAGTGGACGTAGTGGATGAAGTGGACGAAATGCACAAAGTGGAGGAAGTAGAAGAAGTGCACGAAGTGCACGAAGGGGACGAAGAGGACGAAGTGGACGAACTGGACGAAGTGGATAAAGTGGACGACGTTAACGAAGTTGACGAATTGGACGAAGTGGAGGAAATGGAGGAAGTGGACGAAGTGGAGGAAGTGGAAGAAGTGGAGGGAGTGGACAAAGTTGACGAAGTTTACGAAGTGGAGGAAGTGAAGGAAGTGGACGAACTTGACGAAGTGGACGAAGCAGACGAAGGGGACGAAGTGGACGAAGTGGTCGAAGTCGACAAAGTGGAAGAAGTGGACAAAGTGGACGAAGGGCACGAAGTGGACGAAGTCGACGAAGTGGAAGAAGTGGATGAAGTGGACAAAGTGGAGGAAGTGGAAGAAGTGGACGAACTTGACGAAGTGGACAAAATGGACGAAGTTGACGAAGTTGATGAAGTGGATGAAGTGGACGAAGTGGAGGAAGTGGAGGAAGTGGACGAACTTGACGAAGTGGACGAAGTGGATGAGGTGGAGGAAGTGGACGAAGTCGACGAAGTTGACGAAGTGGAAGAAGTGGAGGAAGTGGACAAAGTGGAGGAAGTGGAGGAAGTGGAGGAAGTGGACGAACTTGACGAAGTGGACAAAATGGACGAAGTTGACGAAGAGGATGAAGTGGACGAAGTTGAGGAAGTGGACGAACTTGACGAAGTGGACGAAGTGGATGAAGTGGAGGAAGTGGACGAGGTGGACGAAGTTGACGAAGTGGACGAAGTGGTGGAAGTGGACGAAGTTGACGAAGTGGAAGAAGTGAAGGAAGTGAATGAAGTGGAGGAAGTGGGGGAAGTGGACGATGTTGAGGAAGTGGACGAAGTGGAAGAAGTTGACGAAGTTGAGGAAGTGGAGGAAGTGCACGATGTGGACGAAGGGAACGAACTTCACGAAGTTGACGAACTGGACGAAGCGGACGGACTTGACGAAGTTTACGAATTTCACAAAGTGGAAGAAGAAGATGAAGAAGTGGACGAAGTTGACAAAGTGGAGGAAATGGTGGAAGTGGACGAAGAGGAGGACGTGGACGAAGTGGAAGAAGTGGACGAAGTTGAGGAAGTGGACGAAAAGGTCGAACTTGATGAAGTGGAGGAAGTGGAGGAAGTGGACGAAATGGAGGAAGTGGAGGAGGTGGAGGAAGTGGAGGAAGTGGAGGAAGTGGAGGAAGTGGAGGAAGTGGAGGAAGTAGAGGAAGTGGACGAAGTGGACGAACATGACGAAGTGGAGTAAGTGGAGGAAGTGGACAAAGAGGACGAAGTGGACGAAATGGACAAACTGGACGAAGTGGACGAAGTTGACAAAGTTGACGACGTGGACGAAGTGGAGGAAGTGTACGAAGATGAAGAAGTTGACGAAATGGAGGAAGTGGACGAAGTCGACGAAATTGACGAAGTGGACGAAGTCGTCGAAGTGGACAAAGTGGAGGAAGTGGACAAACTTGGCGAAGTGGACGAAGTGAAGGAAGTAGAGGAAGTGGACGAAGCAGACGAACTTGACGAATTGAACGAACGGGACGAAGTTGACGAATTGGACGAAGTGGAGGAACATGACTAAGTGAACGATGTTGACGACGTGGAGGAAGTGGAGGAAGTGGAGGAAGTGGAGGAAGTAGAGGAAGTGGACGAACATGACTAAGTGAACGAAGTGGATGAAGTGAAGGAAGTGGACGAATGGACGAAGTGAACGAAATAGACGAAGTGGACGATGTTGACGACGTGGAAGAAGTCGAGGAAGTGGATGATGTGGACGAAGTGGACGAGGTGGACAAAGTTGACGAAGTGGATGACGTGGACGAAGTGGAGGAAGTGGACGAAGTTGACGAAGTGGACGAGGTGGATGAACTGGAGGAAGTGGACGAACAGGACGATGTAGACGAAGTGGACGAACTTGACGAAGTGGACGAAATCGACGAAGTGGACGAAGATGACAAAGTGGACGAAGTGGACGAAGTGGACCAAGTGGATAAAGTAGAGGATGTGGAGGAATTGGAGGAAGTGGACGAACTGGACGAAGTGGACGAAATGAACGAAGTTGACGATGTTTACGAAGTGGAGGAAGTGGGCAAATTTGAAAAAGTTGAAGTAGTGGAGGAAGGGAATGAAGTGGTGGAAGTGGAGGAACTGGAGGAAGTGGACGAGGGGGACGAAGTTGACGAAGTGGACGAAGTGGACGAAGCGGAAGAAGAAGATGAAGAAGTGGACGAAGTGGAGGAAGTGGACGAATTGGACGAAGTAGACGAGTTGACGAGGCGGACGAAGTGGAGGAAGTGGAGAAAGTGGAAGAAGTGGAGGAAGTTGACGAAGTGGATGAAGTGGAGGAAGTGGACGAAGTGGAAGAAGTGCAGGAAGTGAATGAAGTGGAGGAAGTGGAGGAAGTGGAGGAAGTGGACGAGGTGGACGAACGTGACGAATTGGATGACGTGGACGAAGTGGAGGAAGTGGAGGAATTGGAGGAAGTGGAGGAAGTAGAACAAGTTGTCGAAGTGGACCAAGTGGAAGAATTTGACAAAGTGGAGGAAGTGGACGAAGGGGACGAACTTGACGAAGTGGACGATGTGGACGATGTGGACAAAGTGCACGAAGTTGACGAAGTGGTCGAAGTGGACGAAGTGGAAGAAGAAGGTGAAGAAGTGGAGGAAGTGGACGAAGTGAATGAAGTGGAGGAAGTTGACGATGTGGGCGAAAAGTACGGACTTGACGAAGTTGACGAAGTAGACGAAGTGGAAGAAGTAGACGAAGTGGAGGAAGTGGACGATGTGGACGAAGTGCACGAACTTGACAAAGTGGACGAAGTGCATGAAGTGGACGAAGTTGACGAAGTGGAGGAAGTGGAGCAAGTGGACAAAGTGGAGGAAGTGGAAGAAGTGGACGAAGTGGAGGAAGTGGAGCAAGTGGACAAAGTGAAGGAAGTGGAAGAAGGGGACGAAGTTGACGAAGTGGAGGAAGTGGAGGATGTGGACGAAATGGACAAAATGGAGGAAGGGGACGAAGGGGATGAAGTGGACGGAGTGGACGAAGTGAACAAAGAGGACAAAGTGAACGAAGTGGACAAAGTGGAGGAAGTGGAGGAAGTGGACCAAATGGAGGAAGTGGACGAAGTGGCCGAAGTGAAAGAAGAAGATGGAGTGGAAGAAGTGGACGAGGTGGACGAACTTGATGAGGTGGAGGAAGTGGACGAAGTGGAGGAAGTGGACGAAGTTGACGAAGTGGAAGAAGTGGATGAAGTGAATGAAGTGGAGCAAGTGGACGATGTTGAGGAAGTGGACGAAGTTGACGAAGTGGAGGAAGGGGAAGAAGTTGACGAAGTGGAAGAAGAAGATAACGAAGTGGACGAAGTTGACGAAGTGGACAAAGTGGACGAAGTGAAGGAAGTGCATGAAGTGGAGGAAGTGGAGGAAGTGGACGAGGTGGATGATGTGGACGAAGTGTATGAAGTTGACGAAGTGGACGAAATGGACGAAGTGGATGAAGTGGACAAAGTGGAAGAAAGTGGAAAAAGGGGATGAAGTGGAGAGAAGAGGAAGAAGTGGACAAAGTGGACGAAGTTGACGAAGTGCGCGAAGTGGAGAAAGTGCACGAAGTGGAGGAAGTGGAGGAAGTGGAGGGAGGAAGTGGAGGAAGTGGAGGAAGTGGACAATATGGACGAAGTGGAAGACAAATATGCAGAAGTGGAAGAACTGGACGAAGTGGATGAAGTGGAGGAAGTGGAGGAAGTTGAGAAAGTGGACGAAGTCGGCGAAGACGACGAAGTAGACGAAGTTGATGAAGTGGATGAAGTGAAAGAGTGGAGGAAGTGGAAGAAATGGACGAAATTGACGAAGGTGGCGAAGTGGAGGAAGTGGAAAAAGTGAACGAAGTGGACGAAGTTCACGAAGTGGAGGAAGTGAAGGAAGTGGACGAAATAGAGGAAGTGGAAGAACTGGACAAAGTGGAGGAAGTGGACGAGGTGGACGAACTTGACAAAGTGGACGTAGTGGATGAAGTGGACGAAATGCACAAAGTGGAGGAAGTAGAAGAAGTGCACGAAGTGCACGAAGGGGACGAAGAGGACGAAGTGGACGAACTGGACGAAGTGGACAAAGTGGACGACGTTAACGAAGTTGACGAATTGGACGAAGTGGAGGAAATGGAGGAAGTGGACGAAGTGGAGGAAGTGGAAGAAGTGGAGGGAGTGGACAAAGTTGACGAAGTTTACGAAGTGGAGGAAGTGGAGGAAGTGGACGAACTTGACGAAGTGGACGAAGCAGACGAAGGGGACGAAGTGGACGAAGTGGTCGAAGTCGACAAAGTGGAAGAAGTGGACAAAGTGGACGAAGGGCACGAAGTGGACGAAGTGGAAGAAGTGGATGAAGTGGACAAAGTGGACAGAGTGGAGGAAGTGGAGGAAGTGGACGAACTTGACGATGTGGACAAAATGGACGAAGTTGACGAAGTTGATGAAGTGGATGAAGTGGACGAAGTGGAGGAAGTGGAGGAAGTGGACGAACTTGACGAAGTGGACGAAGTGGATGAGGTGGAGGAAGTGGACGAAGTCGACGAAGTTGACGAAGTGGACGAAGTGGACGAAGTGGACAAAGTGGAGGAAGTGGAGGAAGTGGAGGAAGTGGACGAACTTGACGAAGTGGACAAAATGGACGAAGTTGACGAAGAGGATGAAGTGGACGAAGTTGAGGAAGTGGACGAACTTGACGAAGTGGACGAAGTGGATGAAGTGGAGGAAGTGGTCGAAGTGGACGAAGTGGAGGAAGAGGACGAAGTGGAGGAAGTGGACGAAGTGGACGAAGTGGAGCTAGTGGAGGAAGTGGAGGAGCGGGAGGAAGTAGAAGAAGTGGACGAAGTGGACGAACTTGACGAAGTGGACGAGGTAGGTGAAGTGCAGGAAGTGGACAAAGTGGACGAAGAGGACGAAGTCGACGACGTGAACTAAGTGGAGGAACTGGACGAAGTGGAGGAACTGGACGAAGTGGAGGAAGTGGAAGGAGTGGACGAAGTGGAGGAAGTGGAAGAAGTGGACGAAGTGGAGGAAGTGGAAGAAGTGGACAAAGTGGGAGAAGTGGACGAAGTGGAGGAAGTGGAAGAAGTGGACGAACTTGATGAAGTGGACGAAATCGACGAAGTTGACGAAGTGGAGGAAGTGGAGAATTTGGACAAAGTGGTGGAAATGGAAGAACTGGACGAAGTGGAGGAAGTGGACGAATGTGACGAAGTTGACGAAATTGACGAAGTAGAGGAAGTGGAGGAAGTGGAGGAAGTGGAGGAAGTGGACGAGGTGGACAAAGTGGGCGAAGTGGACGAAGTGGAGGAAGTGGAGGAAGTGGACGATGTTGACGAAGTGGAAGAAGTTTAGGAAGTAAATGAAGTGGAGGAACTTGACGATGTTCAGGAAGTAGAGGAAGTCGACGAAATTGACGAAGTGACGAAGTGGAAGAAGTTGAGGAAGTGGAGGAAGTAGACGAAGTAGACGAAGTTGACGAAGTTGACGAAGTTAACGAAGTGGAAGAAGAAGATGACGAAGTGGAAGAAGTTGAGGAAGTGGACGAAGTGGACGAAGTTGACGAACTTGACGAAGTTGACGAAGTTAACGAAGTTCACGAATTTGACGAATTGGACGAAGTGGGAAGAAGAAGATTACGAAGTGGAAGAAGTGGAGGAAGTGGATGAAGTGGCCGCTGTGGAGGAAGTGGACGAAGTTGACAAAGTGGATGAAGTGGAGAAGTGCACGATGTTGACGAAGTGGAAGAAGTTCAGGAAGTGAATGAAGTGGAGGAAGTGGACGATGTTGAGGAAGTGGAGGAAGTCGACGAAATTGACGAAGTGGACGAAGTGGAGGAAGTGGACGAAATGGACAAAGGGGACGAACTTGAAGAAGTTGTCGAAGTTGACGAATTGGACGAAGTGGAAGAAGAAGATGAAGAAGTGGACGAAGAGGACGAAGTAGAGGAAGTGGAGGAAGTGGACGAAGTAGACGAAGTTGACGAAGTGGGCGAAGTGGACGAAGTTGACGAAGCGGATGAAGTGGAGGATCTGGAGGAAGTGGACGAAATGGAGGATGTGGAGGAAGAGGAGGAAGTAGACGAAGTGGAGGAAGTGGAGGAAGTTGAGGAAGTGGACGAAGTGGCAGAAGTTGACGAAGTGGACGAAGTGGAAGAAGTGGACGAAGTGGAGAAAGTGGAGAAAGTGGTGGAAGTGGAGGAACTTGACGAAGTGGACGAAATGGACGAAGTTGACGAAGTGGAGGAAGTGGAGGAAGTGGAGGAAGTGGAGTAGGTGGACGAAGTGGTCGAACTTGACAAAGTGGACGAAGTGGATGAAGTGGAGGAAGCGGAAGAAGTGGACGAAGAGTACGAAGTGGAGGAAGTCGAGGAAGTAGACGAAGTGGACGAAGTGGAGGAAGTGGAAGAAGTGGACGTAGTGGAGGAAGGGGAGGAAGTGGACGAAGTGGACAAAGTGGAGGAAGTAGACGACCTTGACGAAGTGGAGGAAGTGGACGAACTTGATGAAGTGGACGAAGTTGACGAAGTGGAAGAAGCGGAGAAAGTGAATGAAGTGGAGGAAGTGGACGAAAGGGACGATGTTGAGGAAGTGGATGAAATGGACAAAGTGCACGAAGTTGACGAAGTGGACGAAGAGGACGAATTGGATGAAGTTGACGAAGTTCACGACGTGGAAGAGGTGGAGCAAGTGGACGAAGTGGAAGAAGTTGACGAAGTGGACGAAGTGGACGAAGGGCACGAAGTAAACGAAGTAGACGAAGTCAACGAAGTGGACAAAGTCGAGGAAGTGGAGGAAGTGGACGAACTTGACGAACTTGACGAAATGGACGAAGTGGACAAAGTTGACGAAGTGGATAAAGTGGACGAAGTGCGGGAGTGGAGAAAGTGGACGAACTTGACGAAGTGGACGAAGTGGATAAAGTGGAGCAAGCGGAAGAAGTGGAGGAAGTGGCGAAGAGGACGAAGTGGACGAAGCGGAGGAAGTGGACGAAGTTGACGACGTGGACGAAGTTGAGGAAGTGGACGAAGTGCAGGAAGTGGAAGAAGTGGACGAAGTGGAGGAAATGGAGGAAGTGGACGAAGTGGAGGAAGTGGACAAAGTGGAGGAAGTGGAAGAAGTGGACGAACTTGACGAAGTGGAGGAAGTGGACGAACTTGATGAAGTGGACGAAATGACGAAGTGGACGAAGTTGACGAAGTGGATGAAGTGGAGGAAGTGGAGAATGTGGACAAAGTGGAGAAAGGGGACGAAAGTGACGAAGTGGACCAAATTCACGAAGTGGACGAAATGGAGGAAGTGGTGGAAGTGGATGAAGTGGAGGAAGTGGAGGAAGTGGAGGAAGTGGACGAAGTGAATAAAATGGAGGAAGTGGACGAAGTTGACGAACTGGAGGAAGTGGAATCGGAGGAAGTGGACGAAATGGAGGATGTTGAGGAAGTCAAAAAAATGGACGAAGTGGACGAAGTTGACGAAGAGGACGAAGTGGAGGAAGTGGAGGAAGTGGAGCATGTGCAATGAACTGGAGGAAGTGGACGATGTTGAGGAAATGGACGAAATTGACGAAGTGAAAGAAGTTGATGAAGTGGAGGAAGTGGTCGAAGGGGACGAACTTGACAAAGTTGACGAAGTGGACGAACTTGACGAAGCGAACGAATTGAACGAAGGGGAAGAAGAAGATGAAGAAGTGGACGAAGTGGAGGAAGTGGAGGAAGTGGTCGAAGTGGAGGAAGTGGAGGAAGTGGACGAAGTGGAGGAAGTGGACGAAGTGGACGAAGTAGACGAAGTGGAGGAAGTGGAGGAAGTGGAGGAAGTGGAGGAAGTGGACAAAGTGGAAGAAGTGGACGAAGTGGAAGAAGTGGAAGAAGTGGACAAAGTGGACGAAGGGCACGAAGTGGACAAAGTCGACGAAGTGGAAGAAGTGGACGAAGTGGACAAAGTGGAGGAAGTGGAGGAAGTGGACGAACTTGACGAAGTCGACTAAATGGACGAAGTGGACGAAGTTGACGAAGTGGATGAAGTGGACGAAGTGGAGGACGTGGACGAAGTGGACAAAGTGGACGAAGTGGAGGAGGTGGAGGAAGTGGAGGAAGTGGACGAAGTGGAAGAAGTGCAAGAAGTGTATGAAGTGGAGGAAGTGGAGGAAGTGGACGATGTTGGGGAAGTGGAGGAAGTGGACGAACTTGACGAAGTGGAGGAAGTGGACGAACTTGACGAAGTAGACGAAGTGGAGGAAGTGGAGGAAGTGGAGAATATGGACAAAGTGGAGGAAGCGGACGAAGGTGACGAAGTGGACCAAATTGACGAAGTGGATGAAGTGGAGGAAGTGGATGAAGTGGAGGAAGTAGATGAAGTGGACGAAGTGGACGAAGTGGACGAACTTGACGAAGTGGACGAAATGGACGAAGTTGACGAAGTGGAGGAAGTGGAGGAAGTGAATGAAGTGGAGGAAGTGGACGAAATGGACGATGTTGAGGAAGTGGAGGAAATGGACAAAGAGGACGAAGTTGACGAAGAGGACAAAGTGGAGGAAGTGGAGGAAGTGGAGCAAGTGGAATGAAGTAGAGGAAGTGGACGATGTTGAGGAAGTGGAGGAAGTGGACGAACAGGACGAAGAGGAGGAAGTGGAGGAAGGGGACGAACCTGACGAGGTGGACGAAATGGACGAAATTGATGAAGTGGACGAAGTGGAGGAGGTGGAGGACGTGGACGAAGTGCAGGAAGTGGAAGAACTGGACGAAGTGGAGGAAGTAGACCAAGTTGACGAAGTGGACGAAGTTGAGGAGGTGTAGGAAGTGGAGGAAGTGGACGAACTTGACGAAGTGGACGAAATGGACGAAGTGGACGAAGTGGACGAAGTTGACGAAGTGGAAGAAGTGCAGGAAGTCAATGAAGTGGAGGAAGTGGACGATGTTGAGGAAGTGGACGAAGTTGACGAACTTGACGAAGTGGACGAAGGGGACGAAGTTGACGAAGTGGACGAATTGGACGGAGTGGACGAAGTGGAAGAAGATGATGAAGAAGTGTACGAAGGGGACAGAGTGGATGAAGTGGAGGAAGTGGAAGAAGTGGACGAAGAATACGAAGTTGACGAAGTGGACGAAGTTGACGAAGTTTATGAAGTGAGGGAAGTGGACGAAGTGGAGGAAGTGGAGGAAGTGGACGAAATGGAGGAACTGAAGGAAGTGTAGGAAGTTGACGAAGTGGAGGAAGCGGAGGAAGTAGAGGAAGTGGACGAAGTGGACGAACTTGACGAAGTGGAAGAAGTGGATAAAGTGGTGGATGTGGAGGAAATGAAGGAAGTGGACGAAGGGGGCGAAGAGGACGAAGTTGACGAAGTTGACGACGTGGACGAAGTGAAGGAAGTGGAGGACGTGGAGGAAGGGGAAGAAGTGGACGAAGTTGACTAAGTGGACGAAGTAGACGAAGTGGATGAAGTGGAGCAAGTGGACGAAGTGGAAGAAGTGGAGGAAGTGAATGAAGTGGAGGAAGTGGAGGAAATGGACGATGTTGAGGAAGTAGAGGATGTAGAGGATGTGGAGGAAGTGGAGGAGGTGGTAGAAGTGGACAAAGTGGACGAACTTGACGAAGTGGAGGAAGTGGAGGAGGTGGACGAACCTGACGAGGTGGACGAAATGGACGAAGTTGATGAAGTGGACAAAGTGCAGGAAGTGGAGGACGTGGACGAAGTGCAGGAGGCGGAAGAACTGGACGAAGTGGAGGAAGTGGACGAAGTTAACGAAGTAGACGAAGTGGGGGACGTGGACGAAGTGGAAGAAGTTGATGTAGTGGAGGAAGTGGTGGAAGTGGACGAAGGACGAAGTTGACAAAGTTGCCGAAGTGCACGAAGGGGACGAATTGGACGAAGTGGAGGAAGTAGACGAAATGGACAAAGTGGACAAAGTGGACGAAGTTCAGGAAGTAGGGGAAGTGGAGGAAGTGGACGAAATGGAGGAAGTGGAGGAAGTGGAGGAAGTGGACGATGTTGAGGAAGTGGAGGAAGTGGACGAAAAGGACGAAGTGGACGAAGTGGAAGAAGTAGAGGAAGTGGAGGAAATGGACGAAGTGGAGGAAGTGGACGAAGGCGACGAACTTGTCGAAGTGGACGAAGTGGACGAAGGGGAGAAGTTGACGAAGTTGACGAATTGGACGAAGTGGAGGATGTGGAGGAAGTGGAGGAAGTGGACGAAGTGGACGAAGTGGACGAAGTGGACGAAGTGGACGAAGTGGACGAAGTGGAGCAAGTAGATGAAATGGAGGAAGTGGAAGAAGTGGAGGAAGTGGAGGAAGTGGAGGAAGTGGAAGAAGTGGAGGAAGTTGACGAACTTGACGAAGTGGACGAAGTGGATGAAGTGATGGAAGTTGACGAAGTGGACGAAGTCGACAAAGTGGACGAAGTGGAAGAAGTGGACGAAGTTGACGAAGTGGAGGAAGTGGAGGAAGTCGACAAAGTGGAGGAAGTGTATTAAGTTGAAGAAGTGGACGAAGTAGACGAAGTTGGCGAAGGGGATGAAGTAGACGAAGTTAAGGAAGTGGACGAAGTGGATGTGGTTGCCGACTTGGAGGAAGTGGAGGAAGTGGACGGAGTGGACGAAATGGAGGAACTGGACGAAGTGGATGAAGTGGAGGAAGTGGAGGAAGTGGAGGAAGTAGAGGAAGTGGACGAACATGACGAAGTGGCCGAAGTGGAGGAAGTGGACGAAGAGGACGAAGTGGGCGAAGTGGACGAAGTGGAAGAAGTGGATGAAGTTGACGGAGTTGACGACGTGGACGAAGTAGAGGAAGTGGACAAAGTGGACGAAGTTGATGAAGAGCACGAACTTGACGAAGTGGACGAAATGGACGAAGTGGACGAAATGGACGAAGTGGAAGAAGTTGACGAAGTGGATGAAGTCGACGAATTGGAGGAAGTGGATGAAGTGGACGAACTTGACGAAGTGGACGAAGTGGACGAAGTGGACGAAGTGGAGGAAGTGGAAGAAGTGGACGAAGTCGACGAATTAGCGAAGAGGACGAAGCGGACCAAGTGGACGAAGTGGACGAAGTGGAGGAAGTGGAAGAAGTGGACAAACTTGACGAAGTCGAGGAAGTGGAGGAAGTGGACGAACTTGATGAAGTGGACGAAATCGACGAAGTTGACGAAGTGGAGGAAGTGGAGGAAGTGGAGAATTTGGACAAAGTGGTGGAAGTGGAAGAACTGGACGAAGTGGAGGAAGTGGTCGAATGTGACGAAGTTAACGAAATTGACGAAGTAGACAGAAAGTGGAGGAAGTGGAGGAAGTGGGCGAAGTGGACAAAGTGGGCGAAGTGGAGGAAGTGGAGGAAGTGGAGGAAGTGGATGAAGTAGACGAAGTTGACGAAGTGGTTGATGTGGACGAAGTTGACGAAGTGGAGGAAGTGGTGGAAGTCGAGGAAGTGGACGAAGTGCAGGAAGTGGAGGAAGTAGAGGTAGTGGGCGAAGTGGACAAAGTTGACGAAGTGGACGAAGTGGATGAAGTGGAGGATCTGGAGGAAGTAGACGAAGTGGAGGAAGTAGAGGAAGAGGGCGAAATGGACGAAGTGGACAAAGTCGAGGAAGTGGACGAAGTGGAAGAAGTTGACGAAGTGGACGAAGTGGAAGAAGTGAACGAAGTGGACGAAGTGGAGAAAGTGGAGAAAGTGGTGGAAGTGGAGGAAGTGGACGAACTTGACGAAGTGGACGAAATGGACGAAGTTGACGAAGTGGAGGAAGTGGACGAATTGGGCGAACTTGACGAAGTGGACGAAGTGGATGAAGTGGAGGAAGCGGAAGAAGTGGACGAATTGGACGAAGAGGACGAATCGGAGGAAGTGGACGATGTTGATGACGTGGAGGAAGTCGAGGAAGTAGACGAAGTGGACGAAGTGGAGGAGGTGGAAGAAGTGAACGAAGTGGAGGAAATGGAGGAAGTGGACGAAATGGAGGAAGTGGACAAAGTGGAGGAAGTGGACGAAGTTGACGAAGTGGAGGAAGTGGACGAACCTGATGAAGTGGACGAAAAGGACGAAGTTGACGAAGTGGATGAAGGATCCGAAGTGGAGGAAGTGGACGAAGTTGACGAAATGGATGAAGTGGAGGAAGTGGAGGAAATGGACGATGTTGACGAACTGGAAAAAGTTCAGGAAGTGGAGGAAGTGGACGATGTTGAGGAAGTGGAGGAAGTCGACGAAATTGACGAAGTGGACGAAATGGAAGAAGTTGTCGAAGTGGAGGAAGTGGACAAAGGGGACGAACTTGACGAAGTTGTCGAAGTGGACGAAGTTAACGAATTTGACGAAGTGGACGAAGTGGAAGAAGAAGATGAAGAAGTGGATGAAGAGGACGAAGTGGAGGAAATGGAGGAAGTGGATGAAGTAGACGAAGTTGACGAAGTGGTCGATGTGGACGAAGTTGACGAAGTGGAGGAAGTGGTGGAAGTCGAGGAAGTGGACGAAGTGCAGCAAGTGGATGAAGTAGAGGAAGTGGGCGAAGTGGACGAAGTTGATGAAGTGGACGAAGTGGATGAAGTGGAGGATCTGGAGGAAGTGGACGAAATGGAGGATGGGGAGGAAGTGGAGGAAGTAGACGAAGTGGAGGAAGTGGAGGAAGTGGACGAACTTGATGAAGTTGACGAATTTAACGAAGTTGACGAAGTTGACGAATTGGACGAAGTGGAAGAAGAAGATGAAGAAGTGGAAGAACATGAGGAAATGGAGGACGTGCACGAAGTGGCGAACATGACGAAGTTAACGAAGTTGACGAAGTTGACGAATTAGACGAAGTGGACGAAGTGGAAGAAGAAGAAGACGAAGTGGAAGAAGTGGAGGAAGTGGATTAAGTGGCCGAAGCGGAGGAAGTGGTCGAAGTTGACGAAATGGATGCAGTGGAGGAAGTGGACGATGTTGACGAACTGGAAAAAGTTCAGGAAGTGAATGAATTGGGGGAAGTGGACGATGTTGAGGAAGTGGAGGAAGTCGACGAAATTGACGAAGTGGACGAAATGGAAGAAGTTGTAGAAGTGGAGGAAGTGGACAAAGGGGACGAAGTTGACGAAGTTGTCGAAGTGGACGAAGTTGACGAATTTGACGAAGTGGACGAAGTGGAAGAAGAGGATGAAGAAGTGAATGAAGAGGACGAAGTGGAGGAAGTGGAAGAAGTAGACGAAGTTGGCGGAGTGGTCGATGTGGACGAAGTTGACGAAGTAGAGGAAGTGGTGGAAGTCGAGGAAGTGGACGAAGTGCAGGAAGTTGAGGAAGTAGAGGAAGTGGGCGAAGTGGACGAAGTTGACGAAGTGGACGAAGTGGATGAAGTGGAGGATCTGGAGGAAGTGGACGAAATGGAGGATGTGGAGGAAGTAGACGAAGTGGAGGAAGTGGAGGAAGTAGAGGAAGAGGGCGAAATGGACGAACATGACGAAGTGGACGAAGTGGAGGAAGTTGAGGAAATGGACGAAGAGGACGAAGTGGATGAAGTTGACGACGTGGACGAAGTGGAGGAAGTGGATGAAGTGGAAGAAGCTGACGAAGTGGACGAAGTGGACGAAGTGGACAAAGTGGACGAAGTGGACGAAGTGGACGAAGTGGACGAAGTGGAAGAAGTGGACGAAGTGGAGAAAGTGGACAAAGTGGTGCAAGTGGACGAACTTGACGAAGTAGACGAAATGGACGAAGTTGACGAAGTGGAGGAAGTGGACGAAGTGGACGAACTTGACGAAGTGGACGAAGTGGATGAAGTGGAGGTAGCGGAAGAAGTGGACGAATTGGACGAAGAGGACGAAGCGGAGGAAGTGGACGATGTTGATGACGTGGAGGAAGTAGACGAAGTGGACGAAGTGGAGGAAGTGGAAGAAGTGAACGAAGTGGAGGAAATGGAGGAAGTGGACGAAGTGGAGGAAGTGGACAAGTTGGAAGAAGTGGACGAACTTGACGAAGTGGAGGAAGTGGAGGAAGTGTACGAACCTGATGAAGTGGACGAAAAGGACGAAGTTGACGAAGTGGACGAAGTGGACGAAGTGGACGAAGTGGACGAAGTGGACGAAGTGGAGAATGTGGAGAAAGTGGAGAAAGTGGAGGAAGTGGACGAAGTGGAGGAAGTGGAAGAAGTGGACGAAGTGGAGAAGTGGACGAAGTGGAGGAAGTGGACGAACTTGACGAAGTGGACGAAATGGGCGAAGTGGACGAAGTGGACGAAGTGGAGGAAGTGAATGAAGTGGAGGAAGTGGACGAAATGGACGATGTTGAGGAAGTGGAGGAATTAGACGAAATGGACGAAGCGGACCAAGTGGACGAAGTGGAGGAAGTGGAAGAAGTGGACAAACTTGACGAAGTCGAGGAAGTGGAGGAAGTGGACGAACTTGATGAAGTGGACGAAATCGACGAAGTTGACGAATTGGAGGAAGTGGAGGAAGTGGAGAATTTGGACAAAGTGGTGGAAGTGGAAGAACTGGACGAAGTGGAGGAAGTGGTCGAATGTGACGAAGTTAACGAAATTGACGAAGTAGAGAGAAAGTGGAGGCAGTGGAGGAAGTGGGCGAAGTGGACAAAGTGGGCGAAGTGGAGGAAGTGGAGGAAGTGGAGGAAGTGGATGAAGTAGACGAAGTTGACGAAGTGGTTGATGTGGACGAAGTTGACGAAGTGGAGGAAGTGGTGGAAGTCGAGGAAGTGGACGAAGTGCAGGAAGTGGAGGAAGTAGAGGTAGTGGGCGAAGTGGACAAAGTTGACGAAGTGGACGAAGTGGATGAAGTGGAGGATCTGGAGGAAGTAGACGAAGGGGAGGAAGTAGAGGAAGAGGGCGAAATGGACGAAGTGGACAAAGTCGAGGAAGTGGACGAAGTGGAAGAAGTTGACGAAGTGGACGAAGTGGAAGAAGTGAACGAAGTGGACGAAGTGGAGAAAGTGGAGAAAGTGGTGGAAGTGGAGGAAGTGGACGAACTTGACGAAGTGGACGAAATGGACGAAGTTGACGAAGTGGAGGAAGTGGACGAATTGGGCGAACTTGACGAAGTGGACGAAGTGGATGAAGTGGAGGAAGCGGAAGAAGTGGACGAATTGGACGAAGAGGACGAATCGGAGGAAGTGGACGATGTTGATGACGTGGAGGAAGTCGAGGAAGTAGACGAAGTGGACAAAGTGGAGGAGGTGGAAGAAGTGAACGAAGTGGAGGAAATGGAGGAAGTGGACGAAATGGAGGAAGTGGACAAAGTGGAGGAAGTGGACGAAGTTGACGAAGTGGAGGAAGTGGACGAACCTGATGAAGTGGACGAAAAGGACGAAGTTGACGAAGTGGATGAAGGAGCCGAAGTGGAGGAAGTGGACGAAGTTGACGAAATGGATGAAGTGGAGGAAGTGGAGGAAATGGACGATGTTGACGAACTGGAAAAAGTTCAGGAAGTGGAGGAAGTGGACGATGTTGAGGAAGTGGAGGAAGTCGACGAAATTGACGAAGTGGACGAAATGGAAGAAGTTGTCGAAGTGGAGGAAGTGGACAAAGGGGACGAACTTGACGAAGTTGTCGAAGTGGACGAAGTTAATGAATTTGACGAAGTGGACGAAGTGGAAGAAGAAGATGAAGAAGTGGATGAAGAGGACGAAGTGGAGGAAATGGAGGAAGTGGATGAAGTAGACGAAGTTGACGAAGTGGTCGATGTGGACGAAGTTGACGAAGTGGAGGAAGTGGTGGAAGTCGAGGAAGTGGACGAAGTGCAGCAAGTGGATGAAGTAGAGGAAGTGGGCGAAGTGGACGAAGTGGACGAAGTGGATGAAGTGGAGGATCTGGAGGAAGTGGACGAAATGGAGGATGGGGAGGAAGTGGAGGAAGTAGACGAAGTGGAGGAAGTGGAGGAAGTGGACGAACTTGATGAAGTTGACGAATTTAACGAAGTTGACGAAGTTGACGAATTGGACGAAGTGGAAGAAGAGGATGAAGAAGTGGAAGAACATGAGGAAGTGGAGGACGTGCACGAAGTGGCGAACATGACGAAGTTGACGAATTAGACGAAGTGGACGAAGTGGAAGAAGAAGAAGACGAAGTGGAAGAAGTGGAGGAAGTGGATTAAGTGGCCGAAGCGGAGGAAGTGGACGAAGTTGACGAAATGGATGCAGTGGAGGAAGTGGACGATGTTGACGAACTGGAAAAAGTTCAGGAAGTGAATGAATTGGGGGAAGTGGACGATGTTGAGGAAGTGGAGGAAGTCGACGAAATTGACGAAGTGGACGAAATGGAAGAAGTTGTAGAAGTGGAGGAAGTGGACAAAGGGGACGAAGTTGACGAAGTTGTCGAAGTGGACGAAGTTGACGAATTTGACGAAGTGGACGAAGTAGAAGAAGAAGATGAAGAAGTGAATGAAGAGGACGAAGTGGAGGAAGTGGAAGAAGTAGACGAAGTTGGCGGAGTGGTCGATGTGGACGAAGTTGACGAAGTAGAGGAAGTGGTGGAAGTCGAGGAAGTGGACGAAGTGCAGGAAGTTGAGGAAGTAGAGGAAGTGGGCGAAGTGGACGAAGTTGACGAAGTGGACGAAGTGGATGAAGTGGAGGATCTGGAGGAAGTGGACGAAATGGAGGATGTGGAGGAAGTAGACGAAGTGGAGGAAGTGGAGGAAGTAGAGGAAGAGGGCGAAATGGACGAACATGACGAAGTGGACGAAGTGGAGGAAGTTGAGGAAATGGACGAAGAGGACGAAGTGGATGAAGTTGACGACGTGGACGAAGTGGAGGAAGTGGATGAAGTGGAAGAAGCTGACAAAGTGGACGAAGTGGACGAAGTGGACGAAGTGGAAGAAGTGGAAGAAGTGGAGAAAGTGGACAAAGTGGTGCAAGTGGACGAACATGACGAAGTAGACGAAATGGACGAAGTTGACGAAGTGGAGGAAGTGGATGAAGTGGACGAACTTGACGAAGTGGACGAAGTGGATGAAGTGGAGGTAGCGGAAGAAGTGGACGAATTGGACGAAGAGGACGAAGCGGAGGAAGTGGACGATGTTGACGACGTGGAGGAAGTCGAGGAAGTAGACGAAGTGGACGAAGTGGAGGAAGTGGAAGAAGTGAACGAAGTGGAAGAAATGGAGGAAGTGGACGAAGTGGAGGAAGTGGACAAGTTGGAAGAAGTGGACGAACTTGACGAAGTGGAGGAAGTGGAGGAAGTGTATGAACCTGATGAAGTGGACGAAAAGGACGAAGTTGACGAAGTGGACGAAGTGGAGAATGTGGAGAAAGTGGAGAAAGTGGAGGAACTGGACGAAGTGGAAGAAGTGGAAGAAGTGGACGAAGTGGAGAAGTGGACGAAGTGGAGGAAGTGGACGAACTTGACGAAGTGGACGAAATGGGCGAAGTGGACGAAGTGGACGAAGTGGAGGAAGTGAATGAAGTGGAGGAAGTGGACGAAATGGACGATGTTGAGGAAGTGGAGGAATTAGACGAAATGGACGAAGTGGACGGAGTCCACGAAGTGGAGGAAGTGTAATGAAGTGGAGGAAGTGGACGAAATTGTCAAAGTGGACGAAGTGGAAGAAGTGGACGAAGTGGAGGAAGTGGAGGAAGTGGACGAACTTGACGAAGTGGAGGAAGTAGAGGAAGTGGAGGAAGTGGACGAAGAGCGAGAAGGGTAAGAAGTTGATGACGTGGATGAAGTGGAGGAACTGGACGAAGTGGAGGAAGCGGAAGGAGTGGACAAAGTGGACGAAGTGGAAGAAGTGGACGAAGTGGTCGAAGTGGACGAAGTGGAGGAATTGAAAGAGGTGGACGAAGTGGACGAAGTGGAGGAAGTGGATGAAGTTGACGACGTGGACGAAGTGGAGGAAGTGGAGGAATGGACGAAGTGGAAGAAGTTGACGAAGTGGACGAAGTGGAAGAAGTGGACGAAGTGGACAAAGTGGAGGAAGTGGAGGAAGTGGACGAACTTGACGAAGTGGACGAAGTTGACGAAGTGGATGAAGTGGACGAAGTGGACGAAATGGATGAAGTGGAGGAAGTGGACGATGTTGAGGAACTTGAAAAAGTTCAGGAAGTGAATGAAATGGAGGAAGTGGACGATGTTGAGGAAGTGGAGGAAGTAGACGAAGTGGTCGATGTGGACGAAGTTGACGAAGTGGAGGAAGTGGTGGAAGTCGAGGAAGTGGACGAAGTGCAGGAAGTGGAGGAAGTAGAGGAAGTGGGCGAAGTGGACGAAGTGGACGAAGTGGACGAAGCGGATGAAGTGGAGGATCTGGAGGAAGTGGACGAAATGCAGGATGTGGAGGAAGTGGAGGAAGTAGACGAAGTGGAGGAAGTGGATGAAGTAGAGGAAAAGGGCGAAATGGACGAACATCACGAAGTGGAGGAAGTTGAGGAAGTGGACGAAGTGGACGAAGAGGACGAAGTGGATGAAGTTGACGACGTAGACGAAGTGGAGGAAGTGGATGAAGTGGAAGAAGCTGACGAAGTGGACGAAGTGGAAGAAGTGGAAGAAGTGGACGAAGTGGAGAAAGTGGAGAAAGTGGTGGAAGTGGAGGAAGTGGACGAAGTTGACGAAGTAGACGAAATGGACGAAGTTAACGAAGTGGAGGAAGTGGACGAACTTGACGAAGTGGACGAAGTGGATGAAGTGGAGGAAGCGGAAGAAGTGGACGAATTGGACGAAGAGGACGAAGTGGACGATGTTGACGACGTGGAGGAAGTCGAGGAAGTAGACGAAGTGGACGAAGTGGAGGAAGTGGAAGAAGTGGACGAAGTGGAGGAAATGGAGGAAGTGGACGAAGTGGAGGAAGTGGACAAAGTGGAGGAGGAAGTGGACGAACTTGTCGAAGTGGAGGAAGTGGACGAACCTGATGAAGTGGGCGAAAAGGACGAAGTTGACGAAGTGGAGGAAGTGGAGAATGTGGATAAAGTGGAGAAAGTGGAAGAACTGGACGAAGTGGAGGAAGTGGACGAAGGTGACGAAGTAGACGAAATTGACGAAGGGGACGAAGTGGAGGAAGTGGAGGAATTGGACGAAGTGGAGGAAGTAGAAGAAGTGGACGAAGTGGTGAAGTGAACGAAGTGGATGAAGTGGAGGAAGTGGACGAACTTGATGAAGTGAACGAAATGGACGAAGTGGAAGAAGTGGACGAAGTGAATGAAGTGGTGGAGGAAGTGGACGAAATGGACGATGTTGAGGAAGTGAAGGAATTGGACGAAATGGACGAAGTGGATGGAGTTGACGAAGTGGACGAAGTAGAGGAAGTGGAGGAAGTGGAGGAAGTGGAATCAAGTGGAGGAAGTGGAGGAAGTGGGCGATGTTGAGGGAGTGGAGGAAGTGGACGAAATTGACAAAGTGGACAAAGTGGAAGAAGTTGACGAAGTGGAGGAAGTGGATGAAGTGGACGAACTTGACGAAGTGGAGGAGGTGAATGAAATGGAGGAAGTGGACGAAGTGGAGGAAGTGGACGAAGAGGGGGAAGTGGACGAAGTTGATGATGTGGACGAAGTGGAGGAACTGGACGAGGTGGAGGAAGTGGAAGAAGTGGACGAAGTGGAGGAAGTGGATGAAGAGGACGAAGTGGGTGAAGTTGAAGACGTGGACGAAGTTGAGGAAGTGAAGGAAGTGGAGGAAGTGGAAGAAGTTCACAAAGTTGACGAAGTGCACGAAGTGGAGGAAGTGGAGGAAGTGGAAGAAGTGGACGAAGTGGAGAAAGTGGAGGAAGTGGACAAACTTGACGAAGTGGACAAAATGGACGAAGTGGACGAAGTTGACGAAGTGGATGAAGTGTACGAAGTGGACGAACTTGACGAAGTGGACGAAGTGGATGAAGTGGAGGAAGTTGTCGAAGTGGACGAAGTGGAAGAAGTGGACGAAGTTGACGAAGTGAGGAAGTGGAGGAAGTGGAGCTAGTGGAGGAAGTGGAGGAGCGGGAGGAAGTAGAAGAAGTGGACGAAGTGGACGAACTTGACGAAGTGGACGAGGTAGATGAAGTGGACTAAGTGGACGAAGTTCACGACGTGGACTAAGTGGACGAAGTTCACGACGTGGACGAAGTGGAGGAACTGGACGAAGTGGAGGAAGTGGAAGGAGTGGACGAAGTGGAGGAAGTGGAAGAAGTGGACGAAGTCGAGGAAGTGAAAGAAGTGGACAAAGTGGGAGAAGTGAACGAAGTGGAGGAAGTGGAAGAAGTGGACGAACTTGATGAAGTGGACGAAGTGGAGGAAGTGGAGAATTTGGACAAAGTGGTGGAAGTGGAAGAACTGGACGAAGTGGAGGAAGTGGACGAATGTGACGAAGTTAACGAAATTCACGAAGTAGAGGAAGTGGAGGAAGTGGATGAGGTGGACAAAGTGGGCGAAGTGGTCGAAGTGGACGAAGTAGAGGAAGTGGAGGAAGTGGAGAAAGTGGACGCTGTTGACGAAGTGGAAGAAGTTCAGGAACTGAATGAAGTGGAGGAACTGGACGATGTTGAGGAAGTGGAGGAAGTTGAGGAAGTGGAAGGAAGTAGACGAACTTGACGAAGTTAATGAAGTTGACGAAGTGAACGAAGTGGAAGAAGAAGATGACGATGTGAAAGAAGTTGAGGAAGTGGAGGAAGTGGACGAAGTTGACGAAGTTGACGAAGTTAACGAAGTTGACGAAGTTGACGAATTGGACGAAGTGGACGAAGTGGAAGAAGAAGATTACGAAGTGGAAGAGGTGGAGGAAGTGGATGAAGTGGCCGAAGTGGAGGAAGTGGAGGAAGTGGACGAAGTTGACGAAGTGGATGAATTGGAGGAAGTGGATGATGTTGACGAAGTGGAGCAAGTGGAGCAAGTGGAATGAAGTGGAGGAAGTGGACGATGTTGAGGAAGTGGAGGAAGTGGACGAAATTGACGAAGTGGAAGAAGAAGTTGTCGAAGTGGACGAAGTGGACAAAGGGGACGAACATGAAGAAGTTGTCGAAGTGGACGAAGTTGACGAATTGGACGAAGTGGAAGAAGAAGATGAAGAAGTGGAGGAAGTGGAGGAAGTGGAGGAAGTGGACGAAGTAGACGAAGTGGTCGAAATGGACGAAGTGGAGGAAGTGGTGGAAGTCGAGGAAGTGGACGAAGTAGAGGAAGTGAGGAAGTGGGCGAAGTGGTCGAAGTGGATGAAGTGGAGGAAATGGACGATGTTGAGGAAGTGGAGGAATTGGACGAAATGGAGGAAGTGGACGAAGTGGAGGAAGTGGACCAAGTCGACAAACTTGAGGAAGTGGAGGAAGTGGAGGAAGTGGACGAACTTGAGGAAGTGGACGAAATGGAGGAAGTGGACGAAGTTGACGAAGTGGAGGAAGTGGAGGAAGTGGAATGAAGTGGAGGAAGTGGACGATGTTGAGGAAGTGGAGCACATTGACGAAGTGGACGAAGTGGAAGAAGTTGATGAAGTGGATGAAGTGGAGGAAGTGGACGAAGTGGACGAAGTGAAGGAAATGGAGGAAGTGAATGAAGTGGAGGAAGTGGACAAAATGGAGGATGGGGAGGAGGCGGAGGAAGTGGACGAACTTGACGAAGTGGACGAAATGGACGAAGTGGACGAAGTTGACGAAGTGGAGGAAGTGAATGAAGTGGAGGAAGTGGACGAAATGGACGATGTTGAGGAAGTACACGAAATGGACAAAGAGGACGAAGTTGACGAAGAGGACGAAGTGGAGGTAGTGGAGCAAGTGGAGGAAGTGGAATGAAGTGGAGGAAGTGGACGAAATGGACAAAGTGGACGAAGTGGAAGAAGTTGAGGAAGTGGAGGAAGTGGACGAAGGGGACGAACTTGACGAACTTGACGACGAAGTGGACGAAGTTGACGAAGTGGACGAAGTTAACGAAGTTGACGAATTGAACGAAGTGGAAGAAGAAGATGAAGAAGTGGACGAAGAGGACGAAGTGGACGAAGTTGACGAAGTGGAGGTAGTGGAGGAAGTGGAGCTAGTGGAGGAAGTGGGGTAGCGGGAGGAAGTAGAAGAAGTGGACGAACTTGACGAAGTGGACGAGGTAGATGAAGCGGAGGAATCGGCGGAAGTGGATGTAGAGGACGAAGTCGACGAAGTGGACGAAGAGGATGAAGTGGACGAAGTTCACGAAGTGGACAAAGTAGAGGAAGTGGAGTGGAGGAAGTGGAGGAAGTGGACGATGTTGAGGAAGTGGAGCACATTGACGAAGTGGACGAAGTGGAAGAAGTTGATGAAGTGGAGGAAGTGGAGGAAGTGGACGAAGGGGACGAATTTGACAAAGTTGACGAAGTGGACGAAGTTGACGAATTGGACGAAGTGGAAGAAGAAGATGAAGAAGTGGGCGAAGTTGACGAAGTGGAAGAAGTGCTAGAAGTGAACGAAGTGGAGGAAGTGGAGGAAGTGGACTTTGATGAGGAAGTGGACGAAGTTGACGAAGTGGACGAAGTGGAAGAAGTTGACAAAGTGAGGAAGCGGAAGAAGTGGAGGAAGTGGCTGAAGGGACGAAGTTGACGAAGTTGACGAAGTTGACGAATTGAACGAAGTGGACAAAGTGGAAGAAGAAGATGAAGAAGTGGACGACGAGAACGAAGTGGACAAAGTGCAGGATGGGGACGAAGTGGTAGAAATTTACGAAGTGGAGGAAGTGGACGAAATGGAAGAAATGGAGTAAGTGGAGTAAGTGGAGGAAGTGGAGGACATGGAGGAAGTGGAGGAAGTGGAGGAAGTGCACGAGCTTTACGAAGTGGACGAAATGGACGAAGTGGATGAAGTTGACGAAGTGGAGGAAGTGGAGAAAGTGGACAAAGTGGACGAAGTGGAAGAAGTGGAGGAAGTGAATGAAGTGGAGGAAATGGACGATGTTGAGGAGGTGGAGGATGTGGAGGATGTGGAGGAAGTGGAGGAAGTGGACGAAGTGGACGAACTTGACGAGGTGGACGAAGTGGACGGAGTGGAGGAAGTGGAGGACGTGGAAGAAGTGCAGGAAGTGGAAGAACTGGACGAAGTTGAGGATGTGGACGAAGTTGACGAAGTGGACGAAGTGGGAGAAGTGGACGAAGTGGAAGAAGTTGACAAAGTGGAGGAAGTGGACGAACTTGACGAAGTTGATGACGTTGACGAAGTGGACGAAGTGGACGAAGGGGACGAACTTGAAGAAGTTGACAAATTAGACCAAGTGGAGGAAGTGGACGAATTGGAGGAGGTCGAGGAAGTGGACCAAGTGGACGAACTTAACGAAGTGGACGAACTTAACGAAGTGGACGAAGAGGAAGAAGTGGAGGAAGTGGAGGAAGTGGAGGAAGTGGAGGAGGTGGATGAAGTGGAGGAAGTGGAGGAAGTGGAAGAAGAGCACAAAGTGGAGGAAGTTGACGAAGTGGACGAAGTGGAGGAAGTTGACGAAGTGGAGGAAGTAGAAGAAGTGGAGGAAGTGGATGAAGTAGACGAAGTAGACGAAGTGGACGAAGTGGAGGAAGTGGCGAAATTGAGGAAGTCGAGGAAGTGAACGAAGTAGAGGAAGTGGAGGAAGTAGTGGAAGTGGAGGAAGTGGACGGACATGACGAAGTGGACGAAGTGGATGAAGTGGACGAAATGAATGAAGTTGACGAAGAAGACGACGTGGACGAAGTGGAGGAAGTTGACAAAGTGGTTGAAGTGGAAAAAGTTGACGAAGTGCACGAAGTGGAGGAAGTGGACAAAATTGAGGAAGTGGACGAAGTGGAGGAAATGGAGGAAGTGGACGGACATGACGAAGTAGACGAAGTGGATAAAATGGACGAAGTGGCCGAAGTGGACGAAGTGGACGAAGCGGACGAAGGGGACGAAGTGGACGAAGTTGGCAAAGTTGACGATGTGGACGAAGTGGAAGAAGTGGAGGAAGTGGTTGAAGTGGAAGAAGTTGACGAAGTGGACGAAGTTGATGAAGTGCACGAAGTGGAAGAAATGGAGGAAGTGGACGAAGTGGAAGAAGTGGACGAAGTGGAAGCAGTGGACAAAGTGGAGGAAGTGGACAAAGTGGACGAAGTGGAAGAAATGCAGGAAGTGAATGAACTGGAGGAAGTGGAGGAAATGGAGGAACTGTAGGAAGTGGATGATATGGAGGAAGTGGAGGAAGGGGACGAAGTGGACGAAGGGGACGAAGGGGACGAAGTTGACGAAGTTGATTAAGTGGAGGAAGGGGAGGAACTTGACGAAGTTGACGAATTGGACGAAGTGGACATGGTGGAAGAAGAAGATGAAGAAGTGGACGAAGAGGACGAAGAGCACGAAGTGGAGGAAGTGGAGGAAGTGGACGAAGAGGAGGGAGTGGAGGAACTAGAGGAAGTGGAGGAAGTGGAGGAAGTGGAGGAAGTGGACTAAGGGGACGAACTTGACGAAATGCACGAAGTAGATGAAGTGGAGGAAGTCGAGGAAGTGGACGAAAAGGACGAAGTGGACGAAGTTGACTAAGTTGACGACGTGGACGAAGTGGAGGAAGTGGACAAACTTGGCGAAGTGGACGAAATGGACGAAGTTGACGAAGTGGACGAAGTGGATGCAGCGCAGGTAGTGAATGAAGTGCAGGAAGTGTAGGAAGTGGACGATGCTGAGGAAGTGGACGAAGTTGACGAAGTGGACGAAGTGGAAGAAGTTTACGAAGTGGAGGAAGTCGAGGAAGTGCACGAAGTGGACGAAGTGGACGAAAATGACGAACTTGACGAAGTAGACGAAGGGGACGAACTTGATGAAGTTGAAGAATTGGACCAAGAAAATGAAGAAGTGGAGGAAGAGGACGAAGTGGACGAAGTAAACGAAGTTGACGAAGTGGACGAGGTGGACGAAGTAAACGAAGTTGACGAAGTGGACGAGGTGGACGAAGTAAACGGAGTTGACGAAGTGGACGAGGTGGATGAAGTGGACGAAGTTCACGGAGTGGAGGAAGTGGAGGAAGTGGAGGAAGTGGACGAAGTGGACGAAGTGGACGAAATGGAGGAAGTAGAAGGAGTGGACGAAGTTGACAAAGTGGAGGAAGTGGAGGAAGTGGACGAAGAGGACAAAGTGGAGGAAGTGGATGAGGTTGACGAAGTCGACGAAGTCGACTAAGTGGACGAAGTGGAGGAAGTGGACAAAGTTGACGAAGTAGAAGAAGTGGAGGAAGTGAATGAAGTGGAGGAAAAGGAGGAAATGGACGATGTTGAGGAAGTGGAGGAAGTAGACGAAGTTGACGAAATGGACAAAGTGGACGAACTTGACGAAGTGGAGGAAGTCGACGAAGGGGACGAAGTCGACGAAGTTGATGAAGTGAAGGAATTGGAGGAAGTGGACGAAGTTGACGAAGTGGACGAAATGGACAACGTGGACGAAGTTGACAAAGTGGACGAAGTGGAGGAAGTGGAGGAAGTGGACAAAGTTGACGAAGTGGAAGAAGTGGAGGAAGTGAATGAAGTGGAGGATGTGGAGGGAATGCACGATGTCGAGGAAGTGGAGAAAGTGGAGGAAGTGGACGAAGTGTACGAACTTGACGAAGTGGACAAAGTGGAGGAAGTGGACGAAGTGCACGAGGTGGACTGATGAGTCTATATTAATTCACTACACTTAACTTATTGTGCTAGTATTAGTCAGGAAATTGTGCTTAATTGTCCAGTATTTTCCCATTTTTCATAATTGTGCTTAATTTGATAGATAATTCTTATTTTGATTAAATTTGAATTATCTATGATTAATTATTTACTTATTAATTCTAGGAAAATTATTGGATAATATTTTTGACATGGAAAGCACATGGCTGCCGTATCTAGCTTTAGGAGAACAAAATTTTTGGATCAATTTATTTTGTTTTAGAAAATGGGTGCTGCTGATTCATATATTTGAAAGTGATTCATTTATTCTTTGCATACTATCCGGTTCTGGATAAGAGGATCTCATGAGCTATTTTCTTCCTTTCTTTGACAATCTGTTATGGTAATTTTGGAAGCACTTAATTTGGAAGTAAATTAATTGGAATGAGAAAAGAGGGGCCACGTTGAAATGAAGTGGAGTTCACGTAGGGGCACATGGAAAAGCCATTTTGGAAAAGCATTCATTAAATACATATTTTGGAATCAAAAGTGGGAGCCACCAATTTAAGTGGAAGTTCACGTCCACACATGGGAGTAGCTCCAACATGCTGAATTTTATTAATGGTTTTGTTTTGAAAGGAAATGGTGTCACGGCCCCACACAAAAGAAATTGCATTCACTTTGGTTTCAATGTGCAGAATTGTTTACGGTGCTATTCCACTCCACACAACTTGAAAGTTCACGGTCTTCTTGGCTTGGCAGCGACATCTTCAGAGCTTGAAGAAGCAAGCAGTCCAGCACCTTCACTCTTCCTAGACGCATCCAGCTGGTTTGGGAAGAAGGGGGCGCCTGAAGTGGAGACACATCCAGCAACCACGGTTCAGCACCTTGTTGAAGCCATCCAGCATGGAGAAAGAAGTGCACACGCGAGCGGCAAGAAGGGGAGAAAGCTAGAACGTGTTGAAGCAGCCACCCAAGTGGGTCTCTCTTGGTTTGCATTCCAGAAGCTTCACAGAGAAAGCACACAACTCACGTGGGTGCAGCAGTAGGCAGCAGAGATGATGGACTTTGGATGTGCAGATTTCTTTTGCTCTTCCACTTGGTTCATTGGCTGGAAAGAAGAGTGGCTCACGGTGGTTGAAAGAGAAGCGTGAGGTGTTGCATGGGGAGAAAGAAAGATACACACGGACACCACATTGAGGGGTATGGATGAGGTAGAGAGCTGTGTTTCATTATTGGAAGAGAAGAGTTATCATTTGCACCTTGGAGAGGAAAAATGGAGCAGCTCGTTAGGAGAAGGTGCTGGAATGAAGTTTGTATTGAGAGGCCGTGAAGCATGGTGATTGGAGAAGCCATAAAGCAGTAGAACGTTGTGGAGGAGAATGGTGTGATGAATAAAGAATGAAGAAATGAGAAAGAAGAAGGGGAGCCACCACTGGTGCATGGTGAACGTGCATTTGTGGAGAAGAAATCAAATTACTTTAAGCAAAGAGTTGCACGGTTTGGAGGAATAATTGCTGCACTAAAGTGGCCCACCAACACATGGTGCTTCACGGAAATAAGAAGTGGCTAGTGTTTTCAATTCAAAGTGGAAGTGCAGACACATTGCATGGAAAAAGGAAGTAGTGCTATGAAGAAGAATATGCCACGGTCAGGGAGGAATACATTTTAATTTGGAAAACCACACATAGCATTCACGTGGCATAAGATGCTGCATTTGGACAAAAGCAATCAGCAGCCACCACATGGGAATTTACTTTTAAATGGATAAAATGGAGGAGCCACTTTTGAAGAACAGCACCACGTGAAACAGCAGTAAAAGCACCAAGAAAAATGACAAAGGGGTGTGGGCAGCACTAGAGTATGGAGAGAACGTGATGGGCAGCCGCCCCCCACATTGTCCACCACTTGTGAACACACAGATTCTTCATTTTGAATAAACATCCAAGAACTCATGGGCATCCATCATTCACATTATCAGCAACCAAAGGAGAGCTGCTACACTTGAGAGGCAAGCATTCCAGCAAACATCACAAGACCAGAGAAGAAGGAAAAGCCGTGAAGCAACAGCACATGAAGACCCACGGCCTTGGCCCACATAGAAGGTGAAATTGTTTGTCACATCTTTGAGTAAAGTCAGCAAAGGCCGTGAAGCAGCAACACATGTAAAATGCTCACGGACTTGGACCAGAAAAGAGCTCACGGACATCCATTCCTCACGAGCTCCACAGTCCAGAAGCAATCACACATGGAGAATACGTATGGAGACAAATTTATGGAGGACCCCTCATTGAAATGGTAAGTGATATGCACACATCAGAACAGGAGAAGGCCGTGAGCTGAGGATGATAAAAGGAAAGATCTGGTGTCAGAAACAGGAGTAGGAGTAGGAGTAGGAGTAGGGTAGAGGCTTCCTAGTTCTGTGTTCTGTGTAATTTTTCCCCCTCCCCCTTGGGGAGGTTTGGGGTTTCTTTTCCATTTCCTGTGATCAATCCGTTGTGATGTTGGTGTAATTTTTCTTCTCTGTTATAATGAACTTCAATTTAATTTTCCAATTCAATCTCAACTTCTGTTGATGAATTTCCAGGTCTGCTTTACAGTTTCATTTCAATTTCTGCCGCCATTTAAAATTCTGTTGTTGTATGGTTTCTGTAATTCTAAGATTATGTTGATGTTTTCACTCTCTTGATGATCATTTAATTTTTCCTGATGCACTTTAAATTTACGCTTTCTGCATTCTGCTGTAAAATCCCCGCTTCTGTTTTTACTGTTTTGCAATCTACTGCTTTCTGAAATTACATTTTATGCAACTGTTTTATGAATTCACTGTTTTTTGCTTGAATTTATGATTTCTGCATTGTAATTAAATTTCGTTTTTACTATTTTTACTGTCTTTTACTGCTTCTGTTTTCATTATTCTTGAAATTTTGTTATGATTTTACTGTTTTCTGTTTTACTGTCTTCTGTATTTTTTACTGTATTTTCGTTTTCTACACTGCTGTTTTCTGTATTTCAGTTTTCTTTTCCAGATTTGATTTTATTGTTTCATGTTTTTGAAATTTCATTTTTACTATTTCAATTACGTTTTTACTGTTTTAATTTTAATTTTACTGTAATTTAATTTTATGCAATAAAAATAACTTTCAAACCCCCCCTTTTTGTAAAAAAGATCTAAAACTGAACCGCAAAATATTGGTCCTTGAGAGACGACCTAGGAGTCAAATCCTAGTAAACTATACTGCATTATTTTTCGTGCACTCAACTTTTGTGAGCGGTGCGACCCGTTCGTCAAAAATACTTCAGGCGCCCCCTTCTTCTTTCTCAGCGGGTGCGGAGATGCCAAGACCAGGCGACACATTTTGATGAGCGGGTCGCACCGCTCACAAAAGTTGAGCATAATATAAATGCAGTATAGTTTACTAGGAAGTGACTCCTAGGTCGTCTCTCAAGGACCAATTTTGTCGGTTCAGTCTCAGATTTTTTTACACAAAGGGGGGGTTGTGAATGTTTTGATGAGGAAAATTAAATAAATGCAATGAAAATAAAGTTGATGAAAATGTAAATCAAGCAGTGCAGTAAAAGTAAAACTGAAAAACGTAAATCGCAGAAATAGTAAAATTCAGAAAACGGTAAAAACAAAAATGGTAAATTCAGAAAATGGTAATTTGCAAAAACCAATAAATTTCTGACAGAATTTAAAGTGCACAATTGGAAATAAGGCATGAACTGAGATGAAATTGATTTGAGTAGAAACTTGCAGTAAATTAGAAATTGAGAGTGATTTGATCAAAGCGTGCAGACGAATTTGTAAATTGCAAGGTAATTCGCAGATGAAAATAGAGTTCAAGAACATCAACTGAAAAACACACTGGAAATTAAAATTCAACTGAAAAACAAACTGGAAAATTAAAACAACCCAAAACCTCCCCAAAGGGGAGGGGGAAAAATGAAAGCTTAGCACAGAACGTAAATTGCTCTCTATACTACACTACTCCTACTCCTAAATCTACTGCCCATTCTAATCTGCCTGCTTCTCATTTATAGCCAATCTCTGAACATCCTCCCGTGATCTCCTTAGTTTTGTTTTGCATCTTTTCCTTGCACAAATTGGTGAGCAATAGTTTCTGGCCGTGAGAGAATAGTGTGAGGGCCCTTCATTTGTCTTCTTCTTCAATTGGTTGCCACACACTTCTTCATCTCTTCACGGAAATGGTTTGCTGCTGTGGGCTCCTCTCCCTTGTGCTCCTTCCCCCTTGGTGGCTGCTACAAGTTGGATGTGTGTTGCACTCCTGTTGTCTCCGCATGAAGGCTGCAGCTGCTGGACAAAGATCTCTTCTTTACTGGGTGCATGAATGAAGCGCTGCAGCTCCTTGACTGACCGTGAGCTGCTCAAAGCTTCATTGCTGGTCCGTAAATCTCCAAGAGAATTCTCCCGTGACAGTTGCAGCCCAGATTTCAGCATATCTTACATTTGAATATAATATGAAATGTGACTTTGGCCGTGTGGTTCTGGTCTCTCCTTCAATGCTGGTGGCCCCTACTTCTATTATGTTGTCTCCCAGAAAGAAGATTTCATTTTGTGCCCCTTAGGCCGTGAGGTGTTGAATTTCCAATTCAGAGTAATATTCACATTTGTTTTGCTACTGGCCATGTAAGCTTTGGTTACTTTTCCCAAATAATGGCCAATTCATTTAGAAATCACATTCCAAGCTAGAGGTGTGGTGGCTCTGACTTTGATTCAAAAGCATGTGATTTGTTGGCTTGCCAAAGCATATGGCCGTAACATCACTTCCCTTCATAATATTAAATCAATAAAATTCAACCTTTTACATTTTGAAGCTGTACCCCTACGTGAACTTTATCCAAGTGGTGGCCCCCTCCATCTTTCACTTCAAGTCCATGCTTTAGTGTTTGCCAATGTGAATTGTCCATGGGGCCATGTAACCTATTATCTTAATGTTGTGAAACCGTGAGGAGCAAATATGGTGGTTCATTTTTTATTCCAAACCATGTGCTGAATGTTGACTTGATTATCCAAGCTTGCTTATTATAAGATTTTTAATAAATAATTTAAAAATTTCTCCCTTACTTTCACGTGCATGACCCTTCATTCTCCATTCTTTTTGTGGTACACTTCCATCCAGCCGTGAGACATCCAATGTTGTGACACTTTCCATTCAAAGACATGGCATCAACTATTTTCTACCGTGTGCACCTCTCAGTGGTTTTCTTCCAAGTAAATAACCGTGTGCAAATGAATGTTGTTTCAAATGTCCCAAAATATTATCCAATATTTTCTCTGCAATTAATAATGTAAATAATTAGTCTCAGACAATTCAAATTAATTAAAATAAGAATTGCTGATCGAATTAAGCACAATTCAGAAAAAATGGGAAAATACCGGACAATTAAGCACAATTCCCTGATTAATTTTAGCACAATAAACTAAGTGAAGTGTAGAAAATATTGATTCATCAAAATAGACCACACTTAGTCTTTTGCACTCCTAGGCAAAATCAAGACTCAAATCAGGGAACAGATCAAAGGACATTAAGAAGGTGACAGACTCAGTAGACAGAAAGAAAGACTCGTACAAAAAATAAACAGATTTACACAATTCTCAATAATTCTGGACAAAGAAAAATATGTAGATAAAATCACAGTATTTAGATACTCATGAAATTATTTAAGCAATTCAAAGCATGGTGAATTTGATCAATTAGTTTGAAAGGTGAATCAAAAGTGACAGACCTCACAGATGCACTATTAGTGTTTCTCTCAAGTGTATGGGATAAGCAATGTCAACTCGATGATCTCAAGAAAGCAAACACAAATAGATTTGGCAAGCCTCTAAAATTAATTCTCAGAATCATGCATATTTAAATCAAAAGGTCTTTTCAGGGTTGTAATGGGGCCAAGGACAGGGGAGGATAAATAGGGATAAGTAGTTCAAAAGAAATAGAGGAGCGGGAAACAAGTGTAGACATAGTCAAATCATACTCAGAACTCTATTTCAATCCTCTTCTTGACTCCCTTATTTTTTATTATTATTTTTTTTTTATTTATTATATTTTTTTCATCCTGTCTCTTTTCTTTTCTTTCTTCTTAGTACATGACTGTAAGAGACAAGATATAAATTGTAGAACCAATTAGCCAATTCTTTTAGAATTCCCAAGGAGACCACACTTGTTCGAAAAATTATTTCTTTAGCTCCAAAATCCCCTAAGGTTAAAGTAATCATTGTTTTTCACTTAGGGACAGTGTATGGCTTGAAAATAAATAAATTAGAGAAGTGTATAGGCTCAAAAGTGGGTATCAAAGGATTATAGAAGGGTAAACTTATTTGGCTAAAGAGGCTTAAAAAAAAATGCCTTTATCATTTTCAAATATGCACATTAATCAAGAAATATTAAGAGTCAAGCCAAATCATCTGTACAAACGATCAAGAGTCATATCACACAAGAAAAAAACAATAAAGTGGCTCAATTCTCACACAGGGTATTTTTGTCACAATTAATTTAACCTCTCAAACATCAAAATCATTTTCCCATGCAAAGAAAAACAAGAATTTTAAACCACAAGTATCAGTGAAATGAAAGACATATCTACAATTTTAAACAATGTCCAGAAATTAAGAGAAACATGCAAAATTTATTACACAAAAGAAACAAAAAACTACCTAGAAAAAGAAAGAAAGAAAAAAAAAATTTAACACAAAAAAAAATACAAACAAACAGAAAACTTCAGAATTTCCCCCAGTAATAAATAGATCACACTTAAACTACACAATGTCCTCATTGTGTTACAGTCATCAGATTAACAATTTAGAACAGTTAAATAATATAGACAAGTGCAGTGAAAAATGGGAAAAAGGGAAGAAATTATCCATAACATCCATCAGTAGATGTTTTAATCACACAGCACCCATCAGTAGATGCTCATATTAATTTTTTTTAATTATTATTATTTTTCAATTGTTGATATCCTTCAATAGTCACCAATGTTGTCATTTTTATCGGCATCCATCAGCAGATGCCCAATTACCCAACATCCTTCAGTAGATGTCGTAGAAGCATCCTTCAGTAGATGCTATCATTATTGCCATCAGTAGCAGTATTGAACCTGAAAACTGAAAACTAGTCATGCACTCAGTAACAACATCGACAATTGATTGATCCCCGGCAACGGCGCCATTTTTTGATGAACGGGTCGCACCGCTCACAAAAAATTGTGCATAAATGAATGCAGTACAGTATAACTAGGATTTGACTCCTAGGTCGTCTCTCAAGGACCAATATTTTGCGGTTCAGTTTTAGATCTTTTTCACAAAAAAGGGGGGGTTGATTGTGTTTTTGAACAGAAAATTAAATTACAGTGCAAATAAAATTGGAACAGTAAAAAAAAACGAAATTAAAACAGAAAAAAAACCAATTTGAAGCAGTAAAAACGAAAATTAAAATTGAAGCAACAGAAACAGTAAACTTGCAGAAAAACGTAAATTCAGAAAACGGTAGATTCAGAAAACATAAAATTCAAAGAACAGTTTGCAGAAAATGTATTATTCAGAAAGCAGTAAATTTCGAACAGTAAAAACAGAAACAGAAACTTTGCAGCAGAATACAGAAAACGAAATTTCAAGATCATTGAATTTAAATTTGCAGATTGAAATCATCAGCAGAATCTTAAAATCGCAGAGAGTAAAACAGCAGTAGAAGATTAATCCGCAGAAAGCATACAACAACAGAAATTAAAACTTGCGCAGAAATTAAACGTTCAACAGAAACAGACCTGGAAGTTCAGCACTGGAAATGGAAATGAAACTGGAAATTTAACAGAAGTCCATTACAGAAAAGAGAAAATTACAGAACATCAATTAAGAACACCGTAAAATGAAAACAGACCCAAACCTCCCCAGAAGGGGGAGGGGGAAATTACTCAGAACAGAAAACGGGAAAACCTCTACCCTACTCCTACTCCTACTCCTAAATCTACTACTAAAATCTACTCCCAAAGTGTGCTCTGCTGCTGCCAATTTATAACCACTTCTCTTAACAAAGTCTCCTGATTTCCTTCTTCATTTCACGGACCTTGTCTGCTTATGGGTTTGTCCTAATTGGCAGCTCCTGTTTTGGGGAATTTCTCCCACCAATTTGCTCCTAGTCGTGCCAAAAGAGGTCCTCTATGTGGTGTCCGTTTGCTTAGGTTGTGCTTAGGCTTCCCCCATTCACGCAAATTCCTTTCAACCGTGTGCCCCACTCCGCTGCTGTGCATGCTGGATGTTGTTGTTGCTGCACGTGAAGCTGTTGGACCGTGGCTACTCCAGCTCTTTACCGAGAACTCCCTTCTTCATTCTAAGAATCCACTTTTCTCCCTGGACATGTGCTGGAACGTAACTCTCCAAGTGCTGCTGGTGTTGTTGCCTTTGCTTCCATTTTCCAGCTCCTTGCTCACGGCTTCTTCTTCTTCAACTAGATTAAGATTGTGGAGCATCTCCTTTACTGGACCAGCAGCTGGACATGTGGATCTTCTCTACTGGTGGCTGCTCCAAGCTAGACGTCTTCTTCAATTAGTTGCCACACACTTCTTTATCTCTTTACGGAAATGGTTTTCTGCCGTGGGCTCCCACTCCATTGCTTCTACTTCCATCACTTCTAAAATGAAGATCACCGTGAGCACCTCCTTCCAGCATTTGCCTCTTCCAACCTTGATGCTTCACTCCCTTAACATGGTGGCTGTTTGGACGTGCTGAAAGAGGAGGACCTTCCCTGTGCCATCTCCTTATTTCTCTTCAACATGCTGCTGGAACACTCTTCTCCCTACTGCTGGAAGCTGCTGGACGGTACTGGACTAGATGCTCTTTGCAGCAATGGCCGTGTCTTCTCTTTTTGCTTTCACCAAGCCGTGATTGTGGCAGCCATTTTCTACGTGAAAACAGGAGACCCTCCACTATGTCATCTTTTCAATTTGAGAATAGTATTTCTTCTCCACTTTTGTCATATGTTTGCCAAAATAATTTGTAGATTGTCGTGGTATGCTACCTACCATCAACTAAATGCCAAATAAAACAATTAAACCATGAAGTGGTCCCTCCCATCATTTCACTTCAAGCCTTTGAGTGATTTCCACGTGAATTGCCATGGGGCCACAAGCCAAATGGTCCTGATCTCGTTGGAGGAGGCGGCGGGAGATGCGGCGGGCTGTTTGTGATGGTGGTGGTGGGAGGGAGGAGGCGGCGGCGGGGGGTAATGAGGGTGGACATAGGGCATATAATGCTGGGGGTACATCATCATCTGCTGCTGCATCATGGCCATTGTTATTGTTAGAATGAAGAGGCTGTTCTTGGAGAAATTTTTCCCAGCATCCCGGACCACAGCTATCAGGAAAGACATAACTGGGATTAGACAGCTTAGTGGAGAGAACCTGTACGAATATTGGGAGAGATTCAAGACACTTTGTGCTAGCTGCCCCCACCATCAGATACCTGAACAACTCCTTATTCAGTATTTCTACGAGGGTTTGAACAACATGGATCGAGGTATGATCGATGCTGCCTGTGGTGGAGCTCTTGGAGACATCACACCTGCTGAGGCCAGACCATTGATTGAGAAGATGGCCTCCAACTCCCAGCAGTTTAGCAACAGGAATGATGCCATTGTGGTGAAGGGCGTACAAGATATTGCCCAGTCTTTATCAGCTGTTGAAAGCAAGTTAGAAGGCCAGATTAACTCTCTTGCGAAGATGGTGACACAGTTGACTACCAACCAGAGATCGACATCTCAATCTGCATCTGTTGCACGACTATGTGCTATTTGTCCTTCCAGTGACCACTACACAGATGCATGTCCTTCTTTGCAACATCCTGCTGCCTCTGATGTGCCTCAGGCTTATACTACAAACATCTACAACAACAGGCAGCCACAACAGCAAAATCATGACTTGTCCAGCAACAGGTACAACCCAGGGTGGAGGAATCACCCCAATCTTAGATGGAACAATGCGCCACAGCAACAGCAACAGGCGCCACCTTTTCAGAATGCTGGAACACCTAACAGATATGTGCCTCCACCCATGCAACAACACCAAAGGCAACAACAACAGCAACAGCAAGAGGCACCTGCCCAACCAGCTGCCCAACCTTCCACTTCGTCTGAACCTTCATTGGAAGAGTTAGTGAGACAGATGACTGTGCAAAACATGCAGTTTCAGAAAGACAACATGCAATTTCAGCAGGAGACTAGAGCGTCCATACAGAGCCTCACTAACCAGATAGGTCAAATGGCCACTCAGATAAACCAGGCGCAGTCTCAAAATTCTAGTAAGTTACCATCGCAGACTGTGCAGAATCCAAGAAATGTGAGTGCCATAACCCTCAGATCAGGGAAGCAGATTGTTGTACCTTCAGAGCCCGCCTCTATACCGACACCTGTGCCTGCTACTTCTCACAAAAAGGAGGACCAAGCTGGTCCAAGCAGGACATTTGAGGCAGGTGAATCTTCTTCTCCAGTCGGTGGTTCTTCTTCAGGAGGATCTCCTCCCTTAACCACCACTACTGCTGCCACACCATCTCCATTGATTGACCGACCTATCCCTCTTCCATTCCCTTCACGAGCACTTCCTAGCAAAAAGATGGAAGAGGTAGATAAAGAAATTCTGGAGACCTTCAGGAAGGTGGAGGTGAACATACCTCTACTTGATGCAATCAAGCAGATACCAAAGTATGCAAAATTCTTGAAGGAGCTGTGCACACACAAGAGGAAGATGAAGGGAAATGAAAGGATTAGCATGGGAAGAAATGTATCTGCAGTTATTGGTAAGTCGGTCCCGCACATTCCTGAAAAGTGCAAAGATCCAGGTATATTTTGCATTCCTTGTGTGATTGGAAATAATAAATTTGAGAATGCCATGCTTGATTTGGGTGCTTCTGTTAATGTCATGCCTTTGTCTATATATGAATCTTTATCTCTTGGTCCTTTGCAAACCACGGGTGTGGTCATTCAGTTGGCTAATAGGAGTGTTACTCACCCAACAGGTTTCATAGAAGATGTCTTGGTAAGGGTTGGTGAATTGATTTTTCCTGCTGATTTTTATGTTTTGGAAATGGAGGAGGGATTCTCTCATGGATCCGCTCCCATTATTTTAGGCAGGCCATTCTTGAAAACTGCCCGAACTAAGATTGATGTATATGCTGGAACTTTGTCTATGGAATTTGCTGATATTGTTGTTCATTTTAATATCTTTGATGCAATGAAATTTCCAGCTGAGGACCATTCTCTGTTTAGGATTGATACATTGGATGACATTATTGATGAATTTGTTGTTGACAACTTTAATTCTGTGCATGAGAAGAAGCATTCTTTTCTATCTTCTTTGCATTCATGTATTGAATCTGGATTCGAATCAAGTTTTGAGAATGATGTTGATAATGTTGTGGATTTTGATGAGGATTGTGATGTCCAGGATATTGATGCTATGAATGATATTGATGATATTGTTGACATATCTGAGATGGACATTGATTTGGATTGTGATGAGATAAGTGATCTGCCTTTACCTGTACACTCTTTAGAGTCAGAATGCATTAACAATGTTGCAGGAAGTACACTTGAATCTGACTTGCAGGCACCCACTCTTGAGCTGAAACAGCTACCAGATAACCTCAAGTACGTGTACTTGGAGGATGATGAAAAGAAACCGGTGATCATTTCTACCTCCCTTGATTCTGTTCAAGAGGAGAAGTTGCTTGGTATACTGAGGAACAACAAGAAGGCCATTGGTTGGAGTTTGGCTGACATACCTGGTATTAGTCCATCCACATGCATGCATAGAATTCTTTTGGAAGAAGGGGCAAAGCCAGTGAGACAGCCACAAAGAAGGCAAAACCCCGTGATCATGGAAGTCATCAAGAAGGAGGTGACCAAGCTTTTGCAAGCAGGAATCATCTATCCTATTTCAGACAGTCAGTGGGTGAGCCCCATCCATGTCGTACCCAAGAAAACTGGCCTCACCGTGGTGAAGAATGAGAGGGATGAGCTTATCCCAACTAGAGTGCAGAACAGCTGGAGAGTCTGCATTGACTATAGGAGGCTCAACCAAGCAACCAGGAAAGATCATTTTCCCCTGCCATTCATTGATCAGATGCTGGAGCGCCTGGCAGGTAAATCTCATTATTGTTTTCTTGATGGTTTTTCTGGATATTTTCAGATCAATATTGCTCCTGAGGATCAAGAGAAAACCACATTCACCTGCCCCTTTGGCACTTTTGCCTATCGGAGGATGCCCTTTGGTCTATGCAACGCTCCTGGTACCTTTCAACGGTGCATGCTTAGCATTTTTAGTGACTTTCTTGAGAGTTGTATAGAGGTGTTTATGGATGATTTTACTGTGTATGGATCTTCTTTTGATGTATGTTTAGACAGTTTGGAAAAAGTCTTGAAAAGATGCATAGAAACAAACCTTGTTCTCAATTTTGAGAAATGTCACTTTATGGTTGAACAAGGTTTGGTTTTAGGGCATATCATTTCTGAAAAGGGAATAGAGGTAGATCCTGCTAAGATATCTGTGATTTCACAGTTACCTTACCCCTCTTGCGTGCGAGAGGTGCGATCTTTCCTTGGACATGCAGGTTTCTACAGGCGCTTCATCAAAGATTTCAGCAAGAAGGCGCTTCCCTTGTCCAGACTACTGCAGAAGGATGTTGACTTTGTTTGTGATGAAAAATGCAAGCAGGCTTTTGATTGCCTCAAGGAAGCTTTGACTACCACCCCTATCATTCAGGCACCGGATTGGACAGCCCCATTTGAGCTCATGTGTGATGCATCTAATTATGCATTGGGAGCTGTCTTGACACAGAAAATTGACAAGTTGCCGAGAGTGATTTACTATGCTTCACGCACTTTGGATGCTGCCCAAGCAAACTATACCACCACTGAAAAAGAGTTGTTGGCAATTGTTTTTTCCCTTGATAAGTTTAGGTCATATTTGCTTGGATCACCTGTTATTGTGTATACTGACCATGCAGCTCTTAAGTTTCTGTTGAAAAAGGCTGAGTCAAAGCCTAGATTGATCAGGTGGATGCTACTGCTCCAGGAGTTTGACTTGCAGATTAAGGACCGGAGTGGAGCACAAAATCTAGTTGCGGACCACCTTAGCAGGATTGAGAGAGCTGGGAATGAAGTTGATGTGCTGCCCATCCAGGATGACTTTCCTGATGAGAGTTTGTTGATGATTTCTTCTTCTCACCCGACTCCTTGGTTTGCACACATTGTAAATTATTTGGTTGCTTCTATTTTTCCTCCCTTAGCATCACGTGCTCAGATTGCTAAAATTAAGAGTGATGCTAAGTATTATGTTTGGGATGACCCATATCTGTGGAAGTTGTGCAGTGACCAGGTTACTAGGAGATGCATTCCAGACCATGAGATTGACTCGGTCCTGCAGTTTTGTCATGCCTCCTCACCTGGTGGTCATCTGGGGATACAAAGAACAGCTCGTAAGGTGCTTGATTGTGGGTTCTATTGGCTTTCCATCTTCAAGGATGCGGAGAAGATTTGTAGCACTTGTGAGCCTTGTCAGAAAGCAGGAGGACAAATTTCACAGAGACAAGAGATGCCTCAACAGCCTATGCTATTCTGTGAGGTGTTTGATGTCTGGGGTATAGATTTCATGGGTCCTTTTCCTGTTTCTTTTGGTTTTTACTATATTCTCCTTGCTGTGGATTATGTTTCAAAATGGGTGGAAGCTAAAGCCACCAGAACTAATGATGCTCGGGTTGTTGTGGATTTTGTTAGATCTCACCTCTTTTGCAGGTTTGGAGTGCCTAGAGCAATTGTTAGTGATCAGGGAACCCATTTTTGCAACAGATCCATGCAAGCTTTGCTCAAGAAATATGGGGTGACGCACAGAGTTTCTACACCTTACCACCCCCAAACAAATGGGCAGGCTGAGATCTCCAACAGGGAGATTAAGAGGATTTTGGAAAAGATTGTCCAGCCCAATAGGAAAGATTGGAGTAGTAGATTGGACGATGCTCTTTGGGCCCACAGGACTGCATACAAAGCACCGATTGGGATGTCTCCGTACAGGGTTGTCTTCGGAAAGGCATGTCATCTACCAGTTGAAATTGAGCATCGGGCATATTGGGCTGTGAAGACATGCAACTTCTCTATGGACCAAACTGGAGAGGAAAGGAAGTTGCAAATAAATGAATTGGATGAAATAAGATTGGAAGCCTATGAGAACTCGAAGTTCTACAAGGAAAGAACCAAGAGGTTCCATGATAACTCCATTATTAGAAAGGACTTCGAGGTTGGCCAACAGGTTTTATTGTATAACTCTAGACTCGGCCTCATGGGTGGTAAGTTGAGATCAAAGTGGACTGGACCCTTTGTTGTGACTAATGTTTATCCTTATGGTGCAGTAGAAATCCAGGGTCCATCTGCAGCTAAAAGCTTCAAGGTGAACGGGCATAGACTGAAGCCCTTCCTCAGCAATCCTTCTCTGTTGGATGCAGTGGTGGAGGAGACGTCTTTGGTCTACCCCACCTACCCTCCCACCTGACTCAGGGAGTTTCTTCTCTCCTTCCCTCCTCACTTTTGTTGCACTTTGTCGATATCTGATGACTATTCTAATTGTTTTGATCTGCTGAATGTGACACACTGAGGACATTGTGTCGTTTAAGTGTGGTCTATTAGGGGAGGTTGTTTCTTTGTTTATGTTTCGTTTTTGTGTATTTTGTGGTGTCTTATGTACAGTTTTGCATGATTTTCGTGAATTCTGGACTATGATTAGGTTGTCAGTTTTCCTGCACTTCATTGATACTCTAAACTGTTGAATTCCTTACTTTACTTTGCTTGGGAGATAATCATGATATTTGAGAGTTGAATTGATGGTGACCATATTACCTGTGTGAGATTTGAGCCATTTGATGATCTTTCTTGTGTGTGATATATGCCTTGATTGCTTGCACATATGTCTTGGCTTCACTCTTTGAATTGATTCTTGACTAATACGCATGTTTGAAAGGGATAAAGGCATTTTGTTGTTGAGCCTCTAAGCCAGATAAGCCTACCCTGTTTTGATCCATTGATACCCTTTTGAGCCTATGTTTTTCCCCATCTCTTTGTTTTGAAGCTCATACACTAGCCCTAAGTGAAAAACCATTATTACCTGAACCTTAGGGAATTTTGTAGCTTTGGAATTGTTTTGGGAATAAGTGTGGTCTCCTGGGAATTTCAGATGAATTGGCTAGTGAGTTCTCTTCATATCTTGTTTCTGTTTGTAAATATGTGGTGCATCTTGTCTCTTGAAATTGTGTGTTGAACAGAGTAAAGAAAAAAGACAGGATGAAGAAAAAAAATGATGAAAAAAAAAAAAATCAGAAAAACAGAAAAAAAATTGTGAACAACGGTGAATAATGGAGTTAACTAGAGGATGGAATTAGAGGCTGTAGGTGAGTTTGAATGTGTTTATACTTGTTCCCCATTGCTCATCTATCCCTTATGGTTTATAGCTTTTCATCCAGATATATCCTCCCTTGTCCTTGACCCCATTATGACCATAAAAAGACCTTTTGATTTGAACATGCGTATCTGTTTGAGTGTTGATATTAGAGGCTTGCCAAGCCTATTTGTGTTTGCTTTCTTGAGTTCATTGAGTGACATTGATTTACCTTAAACACTTGAGAGAAACAATGATTGTGTACATCTGTGAGGCTCTGTTGCTGTCGATTCATCTCTTAAACTGATTAACTGTTTCCCTTGTACTGAACTGTTCGGATGATTCTTTGAGTATTTGTTTACATTGATTCTGTGTGGAATTCTGCCTATACCTTTTACTGTCCAGATTTTGTGAGAATTATGAAAGTGTGTTTCTGCTTTGGAGTCTTTGTTGTCTGTCTGTCGAGTATGTGTCACCTCCATGATGTTTGAGTAATTCCCTGTTCTTCCGTCTAGATTTTGCCCAGGAGTGCAAAAGACTAAGTGTGGTCTATTTTGATGAATCATTAATTTCTACACTGCACTTAGTTTATTGTACTAGAGTTAATCAGGAAAGTGTGTTCAAATATCCAGTATTTTCCCATTTTTCTGAATTGTGCTTAATTGTCCAGTATTTTCCTGTTTTTACTGATTGTGCTCAATTTGATCAGAAATTCTTATTTTACTTAATTTGAATTATCTGAGAATAATTATTTACATTATTGAGTGCAGGAAAATTCTGTAAACATTTTAGAACATTTGGAAGAATATTTATTTACACTGTATTATCTAGTCAAAGTCGTACTGCATTGAATTAATCTGTGTATTGATATTTTTCTTGGATTTGTAAAAGCAAAATAGGCTTGGCATCATTACACCTCACGGTTTATAGCTCTTGGAAGATGACAATTGTGCTGCCACATTTACTGAGTAAATGTCACGGCCACACACATACCTTGGTAAATGAAAAATTCATCACACATTGAGAAAAGACATGGTATGCCACATGTGTTCAGAAAGAAGTTTTACAGCAGTTGGCTTATGCACGTGAAGATTAAAAGCATCATTTTTTGTCAACATGAAACACCAATTGGAGAGCTAAATCCAAGAACAAAGTCATCCCGTGAAACACCAATTGGAGAGCTAAATCCAAGAACAAAGTCATCCCGTGAAACACCAATTGGAGGGCTAAATCCAAGCACAGGAGATTGATTGAAGAAAAATGAGGAAGCTAGCTGCTGCTAGGGGAGACAAGCTGCTACTCTATGGGCACAAAGAGACAACACACATGCTGATTTTGGAGGTCTCTTAACTCCTTCTTCTCGGCAATTTTTGGATCCATCATTCAATCCCATTTCTTCCCAAAAACAACGTACATAGATGACTCCCAGCATGGATTGAAAAAAAAAAGGAAGCGTCTGGTTGGATTGTTCAGAACACTGGAGCACGTTCTATTAGGAGGCACAGGCCAAGAGGCAGCAGACAACACTTGTTTGTTTCTTTTTACTTTGAATGTTTTTTCTTGAAGAGAACTGGAATTGTATTTCATGTTGAATGAATAGATAATGTTTATGTTGAATTCTGATGGCATTTTCCAATTGATTTTCTGCATCTTTATATAAAATCTTCTAGCCTTCTGTAACCTTGGTGAAGGAAGCAAACTGTCTTGTTTGGAACCACTGAACACGTTCACTTCATTTAGAAGTATAGTAGCACTTGTAGACTTGATTCACCATCTATTTTAGGAATCTACTGTCTAAGAGAAAAAATCACAAAAATATTGTTTATTTGGAGAAAGGAGCTCACGGTGTTGAGAAGATATGAACCTTGTGCAACCTTGAAAGTGCTGATTTGTTTCTGCTGTATGGAAGAGTAAACCACACACACTTATTTGTTTGCTAAAGAGTAGAGAGGAAGAGAAGGATTTGTTACGAAGGGGAGAAGTGATTTTTGATGAGAAGGGAACGTAGTTGAAGAAGGAGGAAAGGAGAGTGCAGCTGGAATGGATGCAGCAAAGTGGACGGTCATTAGCTTATAGGAAGGGTGTGTGCATTAAATTCTGCAAAAGAAGTGCAAGTGTCCACGGTCTTGCATCTTTTTATTCATTTAAACATGGCCAAGTAATTGTTTGCATGATGATGTGGATATGAATTCAGCATATACAATTTTATTTTGTTTTGAAGGGTCCTACGTATTATCATTTTCCAAATGCTATGTTATCTTTGCCTGAACCTTAGGGAATTTTGTAGCTTTGGAATTGTTTTGGGAATAAGTGTGGTCTCCTGGGAATTTCAGATGAATTGGCTAGTGAGTTCTCTTCATATCTTGTTTCTGTTTGTAAATATGTGGTGCATCTTGTCTCTTGAAATTGTGTGTTGAACAGAGTAAAGAAAAAAGACAGGATGAAGAAAAAAAATGATGAAAAAAAAAAAAAAAAATCAGAAAAACAGAAAAAAAATTGTGAACAACGATGAATAATGGAGTTAACTAGAGGATGGAATTAGAGGCTGTAGGTGAGTTTGAATGTGTTTATACTTGTTCCCCATTGCTCATCTATCCCTTATGGTTTATAGCTTTTCATCCAGATATATCCTCCCTTGTCCTTGACCCCATTATGACCATAAAAAGACCTTTTGATTTGAACATGCGTATCTGTTTGAGTGTTGATATTAGAGGCTTGCCAAGCCTATTTGTGTTTGCTTTCTTGAGTTCATTGAGTGACATTGATTTACCTTAAACACTTGAGAGAAACAATGATTGTGTACATCTGTGAGGCTCTGTTGCTGTCGATTCATCTCTTAAACTGATTAACTGTTTCCCTTGTACTGAACTGTTCGGATGATTCTTTGAGTATTTGTTTACATTGATTCTGTGTGGAATTCTGCCTATACCTTTTACTGTCCAGATTTTGTGAGAATTATGAAAGTGTGTTTCTGCTTTGGAGTCTTTGTTGTCTGTCTGTCGAGTATGTGTCACCTCCATGATGTTTGAGTAATTCCCTGTTCTTCCGTCTAGATTTTGCCCAGGAGTGCAAAAGACTAAGTGTGGTCTATTTTGATGAATCATTAATTTCTACACTGCACTTAGTTTATTGTACTAGAGTTAATGAGGAAAGTGTGTTCAAATATCCAGTATTTTCCCATTTTTCTGAATTGTGCTTAATTGTCCAGTATTTTCCTGTTTTTACTTATTGTGCTCAATTTGATCAGAAATTCTTATTTTACTTAATTTGAATTATCTGAGAATAATTATTTACATTATTGAGTGCAGGAAAATTCTGTAAACATTTTAGAACATTTGGAAGAATATTTATTTACACTGTATTATCTAGTCAAAGTCGTACTGCATTGAATTAATCTGTGTATTGATATTTTTCTTGGATTTGTAAAAGCAAAATAGGCTTGGCATCATTACACCTCACGGTTTATAGCTCTTGGAAGATGACAATTGTGCTGCCACATTTACTGAGTAAATGTCACGGCCATACACATACCTTGGTAAATGAAAAATTCATCACAAATTGAGAAAAGACATGGTATGCCACATGTGTTCAGAAAGAAGTTTTACAGCAGTTGGCTTATGCACGTGAAGATTAAAAGCATCATTTTTTGTCAACATGAAACACCAATTGGAGAGCTAAATCCAAGAACAAAGTCATCCCGTGAAACACCAATTGGAGAGCTAAATCCAAGAACAAAGTCATCCCGTGAAACACCAATTGGAGGGCTAAATCCAAGCACAGGAGATTGATTGAGGAAAAATGAGGAAGCTAGCTGCTGCTAGGGGAGACAAGCTGCTACTCTATGGGCACAAAGAGACAACACACATGCTGATTTTGGAGGTCTCGTAACTCCTTCTTCTCGGCAATTTTTGGATCCATCATTCAATCCCATTTCTTCCCAAAAACAACGTACATAGATGACTCCCAGCATGGATTGAAAAAAAAAAGGAAGCGTCTGGTTGGATTGTTCAGAACACTGGAGCACGTTCTATTAGGAGGCACAGGCCAAGAGGCAGCAGACAACACTTGTTTGTTTCTTTTTACTTTGAATGTTTTTTCTTGAAGAGAACTGGAATTGTATTTCATGTTGAATGAATAGATAATGTTTATGTTGAATTCTGATGGCATTTTCCAATTGATTTTCTGCATCTTTATATAAAATCTTCTAGCCTTCTGTAACCTTGGTGAAGGAAGCAAACTGTCTTGTTTGGAACCACTGAACACGTTCACTTCATTTAGAAGTATAGTAGCACTTGTAGACTTGATTCACCATCTATTTTAGGAATCTACTGTCTAAGAGAAAAAATCACAAAAATATTGTTTATTTGGTAAAAGGAGCTCACGGTGTTGAGAAGATATGAACCTTGTGCAACCTTGAAAGTGCTGATTTGTTTCTGCTGTATGGAAGAGTAAACCACACACACTTATTTGTTTGCTAAAGAGTAGAGAGGAAGAGAAGGATTTGTTACGAAGGGGAGAAGTGATTTTTGATGAGAAGGGAACGTAGTTGAAGAAGGAGGAAAGGAGAGTGCAGCTGGAATGGATGCAGCAAAGTGGACGGTCATTAGCTTATAGGAAGGGTGTGTGCATTAAATTCTGCAAAAGAAGTGCAAGTGTCCACGGTCTTGCATCTTTTTATTCATTTGAACATGGCCAAGTAATTGTTTGCATGATGATGTGGATATGAATTCAGCATATACAATTTTATTTTGTTTTGAAGGGTCCTACGTATTATCATTTTCCAAATGCTATGTTATCTTTGCCTGAGAATTATGAAAGTGTGTTTCTGCTTTAAAGTCTTTGTTGTCTGTCTGTCGAGTATGTGTCACCTCCATGATGTTTGAGTAATTCCCTGTTCTTCCGTCTAGATTTTGCCCAGGAGTGCAAAAGACTAAGTGTGGTCTATTTTGATGAATCATTAATTTCTACACTGCACTTAGTTTATTGTACTAGAGTTAATCAGGAAAGTGTGTTCAAATATCCAGTATTTTCCCATTTTTCTGAATTGTGCTTAATTGTCCAGTATTTTCCTGTTTTTACTTATTGTGCTCAATTTGATCAGAAATTCTTATTTTACTTAATTTGAATTATCTGAGAATAATTATTTACAATATTGAGTGCAGGAAAATTCTGTAAACATTTTAGAACATTTGGAAGAATATTTATTTACACTGTATTATCTAGTCAAAGTCGTACTGCATTGAATTAATCTGTGTATTGATATTTTTCTTGGATTTGTAAAAGCAAAATAGGCTTGGCATCATTACACCTCACGGTTTATAGCTCTTGGAAGATGACAATTGTGCTGCCACATTTACTGAGTAAATGTCACGGCCATACACATACCTTGGTAAATGAAAAATTCATCACAAATTGAGAAAAGACATGGTATGCCACATGTGTTCAGAAAGAAGTTTTACAGCAGTTGGCTTATGCACGTGAAGATTAAAAGCATCATTTTTTGTCAACATGAAACACCAATTGGAGAGCTAAATCCAAGAACAAAGTCATCCCGTGAAACACCAATTGGAGAGCTAAATCCAAGAACAAAGTCATCCCGTGAAACACCAATTGGAGGGCTAAATCCAAGCACAGGAGATTGATTGAAGAAAAATGAGGAAGCTAGCTGCTGCTAGGGGAGACAAGCTGCTACTCTATGGGCACAAAGAGACAACACACATGCTGATTTTGGAGGTCTCTTAACTCCTTCTTCTCGGCAATTTTTGGATCCATCATTCAATCCCATTTCTTCCCAAAAACAACGTACATAGATGACTCCCAGCATGGATTGAAAAAAAAAGGAAGCGTCTGGTTGGATTGTTCAGAACACTGGAGCACGTTCTATTAGGAGGCACAGGCCAAGAGGCAGCAGACAACACTTGTTTGTTTCTTTTTACTTTGAATGTTTTTTCTTGAAGAGAACTGGAATTGTATTTCATGTTGAATGAATAGATAATGTTTATGTTGAATTCTGATGGCATTTTCCAATTGATTTTCTGCATCTTTATATAAAATCTTCTAGCCTTCTGTAACCTTGGTGAAGGAAGCAAACTGTCTTGTTTGGAACCACTGAACACGTTCACTTCATTTAGAAGTATAGTAGCACTTGTAGACTTGATTCACCATCTATTTTAGGAATCTACTGTCTAAGAGAAAAAATCACAAAAATATTGTTTATTTGGAGAAAGGAGCTCACGGTGTTGAGAAGATATGAACCTTGTGCAACCTTGAAAGTGCTGATTTGTTTCTGCTGTATGGAAGAGTAAACCACACACACTTATTTGTTTGCTAAAGAGTAGAGAGGAAGAGAAGGATTTGTTACGAAGGGGAGAAGTGATTTTTGATGAGAAGGGAACGTAGTTGAAGAAGGAGGAAAGGAGAGTGCAGCTGGAATGGATGCAGCAAAGTGGACGGTCATTAGCTTATAGGAAGGGTGTGTGCATTAAATTCTGCAGAAGAAGTGCAAGTGTCCACGGTCTTGCATCTTTTTATTCATTTGAACATGGCCAAGTAATTGTTTGCATGATGATGTGGATATGAATTCAGCATATACAATTTTATTTTGTTTTGAAGGGTCCTACGTATTATCATTTTCCAAATGCTATGTTATCTTTGCCTTTATTTTATAGAATGCCGTGTTAGTGTAGAGTCCAGCAGCAGCCTTCTTGCACTTTTCCATCTTGTTTTGTTATGTTTAAAATGAAGGGAAACGTGAACCCATCATGCAGCACCGAATTTGGTTTGTTAGAATAGGATTGTTATTGTTATTATTATAAGAAGAAGTGATTGATTTTAGATAGAAAGAAAAGTGGGTGGAGTCGTGTGAAGAGTGCTTTCAAGAAGAAGACAAAAGCTTTCAAAGGTTGTATTTTGAAGCATCTTTCATATTTTGGAGAAGGGATTTACGTGAATGGATAGGAGAGAAAACTTTTGAAAATTGTTAACCCCTTTGGCTTTTCACGTGAAAGGGGAAGTGGCCCATGGCCATGATGCATTTCTTTTATTATTTGATGATGGACAACTTGATGAGTAGTAGCTGCACGGTGATAGACATCAACTTAATTGCTTTAGATTGCTTTTGTAAAATGAGTGGACCATGTGTAAAAGATGTTGGAAGTGCATAAGAAAGAAGCATACCAATTGTTTTAAATTCTCTTTGCATTCAACACATAAATGTCTCGGCAAAAGTGGAACCAAGTAGAAGCATTTTAGTTTTTTTTTTTTTTTGTTTTCTTTACATGCATGAAGTGTCACGGCCAAGGAAAAAAATTCTTTTAAGCATTTGCAATTTTTAATTTTTGTTGGTAGATGAATTGGTCACAATTAATAGTAGAGAAATTTTACTTTCTTTAATTTCTTTTGCTTTAAAATATTTTATATCACATGTTGGAATGATTTCTTGTATTTTTGTTTGTTGTATTTTGCTGATGTAATTTTAATTCTGTTTCCATATTTGAATTTTACTGTTTTCTGTATTTACTGTTTTACTGTATTTTTATTTTCTGTATTTTCGTTTTCTGTATTTTTCTGTACTGCAGTTTTTCTGTTTTTGTATTTACTGTTGTGCTGTAAGTATTTATTGCTGTAATTTATTTTCTGTTTCTACTGTTTTCTGTATTTATTATTTACTGTATTTTCGTTTTCTGTATTTTTGTTATTTTGTATTTAGTTTTCTGTTCCAGATTTATTTTTACTGTTTTACGTTACTGTATTTTCGTTTTCACTGTAGCAATTTCGTTTTTTTTTTTTTACTGTTTAATTTCGTTTTACTGTTTTAGTTTCAGTTTTACCATTTTAGTTTTTTATTTACGATTTGTTTTTACTGATGCTTTTATTTTTGCGTTTAATGTTTTACGTTTTATGCATGTTTAATGTTCCCGCGTTTATTTTATTTTGACTGTATTTTACCGTTTAAGTTTTTACTATTTTAAAATTTACGTTACTGTTTTGAATTTTATTTCAACATTTTTAATTCAGTTTTATTTAATTTCCATTTTAATTTAATTTTTTCCGCATAAAAACAAAAATACCATAAACCCCCCCCTTACGTGTTGACCTGAAGCTGAACCACACTTGGTCCTTGTGAGACGACCTAGGAGTCATTTCCTAGCACTGTACTGCATTCTTACTTGCACATCAAATTTGATCAGCCGCGACAGCTGTATCATGGACGAAATGGACGAAGTGGACGAAGTTGACGAGATAGAGGAAGTGGAGGATGTGGAGGAAGTGGACGAAGTTGATGAAGTGGACGAAGTTCACGAAGTGGACCAAGTGGAGGAAGTGGAGGAAGTGGAAGAAGTGGAGGAAGTGGACGAAGTTAACGAAGTGGAGGAAGTGGACGAAGTTAACGAAGTGGAGGAAGTGGAGGAAGTGGAAGAAGTGGAGGAAGTACAGGAAGTGGACGAACTAGACGAACATGACGAAGCGGACGAAGTTGAGGAAGTGGACGAACAGGACGAAGAGCACGAAGTGGACGAGTTGGACGAAGTGGACGAAGTTGACGACGTGGACGAAGTGGAGGAAGTGGACGAAGTGGAAGAAGTTGACGAAGTAGAGGAAGTGGACGAAGTGGACGAACTGCAGTAAGTGGACGAAGTGGAGGAAGTGGAGGAAGTGGACAAACTTGATGAAGTGGACGAAATGGACGGAGTGGACGAAGTTGACAAAGTGGAGCAATTGGACGAAGTGGAGGAAGTGGAGGCACTGGATGAAGTGGACGAAGTTGACGAATTGGAAGAAGTGGAGGAAGTGATTGAAGTGGAGGAAGTGGAGGAAGTGGACGATGATGAGGATTTGAACGAAGTTGACGAAGTGGAAGAAATTTACGAAGTGGAGGAAGTGGACGAAGGGGACGAAATTGACGAACTTGATGAAGTAGAAGAAGGGGACGAACTTGATGAAGTTGACGAATTGGACGAAGTGGACGAAGAAGATGAAAAAGTAGATGAAGAGGACCAAGTGGAAGAAGTGGACGAAGTAATCGAAGTTGACGAAGTGGACGAGGTGGACGAAGTGGAAGAAGTTGACGAAGTGGAGGAAGTGAAGGAAGTGGAGGAAGTGGAGGAAGTGGAGGAAATGGAGGAAGTAGACGGAGTGGACGAAGTAGACGAAGTTGACGAAGTGAAGGAAGTAGAGGAACTGGAGGAAGTGGAGGAAGTGGACGAAGAGGACAAAGTGGAGGAAGTGGACGAAGTTGACGACGTGGACAAAGTGGAGGAAGTGGATGAAGTGGACGAAGTGGCGGAAGTGGAAGAAGTGGAAGAAGTGGAGGAAGTGGACGAAGTGGAGGAAGTGGACGAAGTGGACGAAGTGGACGAAGTGGACGAAGTGGACAAAGTGGAGGAAGTGGAGGAAGTGGACGAACTTCACGAAGTGGACGAAATGGACGAGGTGGACGAAAATCACGAAGTGGACAAAGTGGACGAAGTGGAGGAAGTGGAGGAAGTGGAGGAAGTGGAGGAAGTGGAAAAAGTGGACGAAGTGGAGGAAGTGGACGAAGTCGTCGAAGTAGGCGAAGAGGACAAAGTAGAGGAAGTGGAGGAAGTGGACGAACTTGACGAAGTGGACGAAGTTGACGAGGTGGACGAAATGGACGAAGTTGACGAAGTGGAAGAAATGGACAACGTGGACGAATTTGACATAGTGGACGAAGTGGAGGAAGTGGACAAAGTTGACGAAGTGGAAGAAGTGGACGAAATGGAGGAAGTGGACGAAGTGGAGGAAGTGCACGAAGTCGTCGAAGTGGAGGAAGAGGACAAAGTGGAGGAAGTGGACGAACTTGACGAAGTGGACTTAGTGGACGAAGTTGACGAGGTGGACGAAATGGACGAAGTTGACGAGATGGAGGAAGTGGAGGAAGTGGAGGACGTGGAGGAACTGGACGAAGTTGACGAAGTGGACGAAGTGGAGGAAGTGGAGGAAGAGGAAGAAAATGGAGGAAGTGGAGAAAATGGAGGAAGTGGACGAACTTGACGAAGTGGACGAAGCTAACGATGTTGAGGAAGTGGAGAAAATGGAGGAAGTGGACGAACTTGACGAAGTGGAGGAAGTGGAGGAAGTGGACGAACGTGATGAGGTGGACGAAATGGACGAAGTTGACGAAGTGGAGGAAGTGGAGGAAGTGGAGGTAGTGGAGGAAGTACAGGAAATGGACGAAATGGAAGACGTGGACGAAATGGACTACGTGGTCGAAGTGGACGAAGTTGTCGAAGTGGACGAAATGGACGACGTGGACGAAGTTGACGTAGTGGACGAAGTGGAGGAAGTGGATGAAAGTGGACAAAGTTGACGAAGTGGAAGAAGTGGAGGAAGTGGACGAAGTCATCGAAGTGGACGAAGAGTACAAAGTGGAGGAAGTGGAGGAAGTGGAGGTAGTGGACGAAGTTGACGAAGTTGACGAAGTGGACGAAGTGGACGAAGTTGACGAAGTGGACAAAGTGGAGGAAGTGGAGGAAGTGGAAGAAGTGGAGGAAGTGGAGGAAGTGGACGAAGTTGACGAAGTGGAGGAAGTGGAGGAAGTGGAGGTAGTGGAGGAAGTACAGGAAATGGACGAAATGGAAGACGTGGACGAAATGGACTACGTGGACGAAGTTGTCAAAGTGGACGAAATGGACGACGTGGACGAAGTTGACGTAGTGGACGAAGTAGAGGAAGTGGATGAAAGTGGACAAAGTTGACGAAGTGGAGGAAGTGGACGAAGTCATCGAAGTGGACGAAGAGTACAAAGTGGAGGAAGTGGAGGTAGTGGACGAAGTTGACGAAGTTGACGAAGTGGACGAAGTTGACGAAGTGGACAAAGTGGAGGAAGTGGAGGAAGTGGAAGAAGTGGAGGAAGTGGACGAAGTGGACGAAGTTGACGAAGCGGACGAGTTGGACAAGGTGGACGAAGTTGACGATGTGGACGAAGTGCACAGGAAGTGGACGAAGTGGAAGAAGTGGACGAAGTGGAGGAGGTGGACGAAGTGGAGGAAGTGGACGAAGTGGAGGAAGTGGAGGAAGTGGAGCAAGTTGACAAATTGGACGAAATGGACGATGTGGGCGAAGTGGACGAAGTGGAGGAAGTGGAGAAAGTGGACAAAGTTGACGAAGTGGAAGAAGTGGAGGAAGTGAATCAAGTGGAGGAAGTCGAGGAACTGGAGGGAATGCACGATGTTTAAGAAGTGGCGAAAGTGGAGGAAGTGGACGAACATCACTAAGTGGAGGAAGTGGACGAACTTGATGAGGTGGAAGAAATGGACGAAGTTGACGAAGTGGAGGAAGTGGAGGAAGTGGAGGAAGTTGACGAAGTGGACGAAGTTGACAAAGTGGACAAAGTGGAGGAAGTGGAGGATGTGGAAGAAGTGGACGAAGTGGACGAAGTGGACGAAGTTGACGAAGTGGAGGAAGTGGAGGAAGTACAGGAAGTGGACGAACATGATGAAGCGGACGAAGTGGAGGAAGTGGACGAAGTTGACGAAGTGGACAAAGTGGAGGAAGTGGAGGAAGTGCAAGAAGTGGAGGAAGTGGAGGAAGTGGAGGAACATGACGAAGAGGACGAAGTGGAGGAAGTGGAGGAAGTACAACAAGTGGACGAAGTGGACGAAGATGACGAAGCGGACAAAGTGGAGAAAGTGGACGTGTTGGACGAAGTTGACGAAGTTGACGACATGGATGAAGTGGAGGAAGTGGACGAAGGGGAAGAAGTTAACGAAGTGGAGGAAGGGACGAAGTGCAGGAAGTGGACGAAGTGGACAAAGTGGACAAAGTGGACGAAGTGGAGGAAGTGGACAAAGTTGACGAAGTGGAAGAAGTGGAGGAAGTGGACGAACTGGAGGAGGTGGAGGAAGTTGACGAAGTGGACGAAATGGACGACGTGGGCGAAGTTGACGAAGTGGACGAAGTGGACAAAGTTGATGAAGTGGAAGAAGTGGAGGAAGTGAATGAAGTGGAGGAAGTCGAGGAAGTGGAGGGAATGCACGGTGTTGAGGAAGTGGAGAAAGTGGAGGAAGTGGACGAACTTCACGAAGTGGAGGAAGTGGACGAACTTGATGAGGTGGACGAAATGGACGAAGTGGACGAAGTTGACGAAGTGGAGGAAGTGGAGGAAGTGGACGAAGTGGACGAAGTGGACGAAGTTGACGAAGTGGACAAGGTTGACGAAGTGGACAAAGTGGAGGAAGTGGAGGAAGTGAAGGAAGTGGAGGAAGTACAGGAAGTGGACGAACATGACGAAGCTGACGAAGTGGAGGAAGTGGACAAAGCGGACGAAGTGGACAAAGTGGAGGAAGTGGAGGAAGTGGAAGAAGTGCAGGAAGTGGAGGATGTGGACGAAGTGGAGGAACATGACGAAGAGGACGAACTGGACGAACATGACGAAGCGGACGAAGTGGAGGTGTTGGACGAAGTGGACGTGTTGGACGAAGTGGACGAAGTTGACGAAGTTGACGACATGGACGAAGTGGAGGAAGGGGACGAAGTGGAAGAAGTTGACGAAGTGGAGGAAGGGACGAAGTGCAGGAAGTGGACGAAGTGGACGAAGTGGACAAAGTGGACGAAGTGGAGGAAGTGGACAAAGTTGACGAAGTGGAAAAAGTGGAGGAAGTGGAGAAAGTTGATGAAGTGGACGAAATGGACGACGTGGACGAAGTTGACGAAGTGGATGAAGTGGAGGAAGTGGAGGAAGTGGACAAAGTTGATGAAGTGGAAGAAGTGGAGGAAGTTAATGAAGTGGAGGAAGCCGAGGAAGTGGAGGGAATGCACGATGTTGAGGAAGTGGAGAAAGTGGAGGATGTGGACGAACTTCACGAAGTGGAGGAAGTGGAGGAAGTGGACGAACTTGATGAGGTGGACGAAATGGAAGAAGTGGACGAAGTTGACGAAGTGGAGGAAGTGGAGGAAGAGGAGGAAGTGGACGAAGTTGACGAAGTGGGCAAAGTGGAGGAAGTGGAGGAAGTGGACGAATTGACGAAGTGGACTAAATAGACGAAGTGGACGAAGTTGACGAAGTGGAGTAAGTGGACGAAGTGGTCGAAGTGGAGGAAGTGGACGAAGTAGACGAAGTTGACGAAGTGGAAGAAGTGCAGGAAGTGAATGAAGTGGAGGAAGTGGACGATGCTTAGGAAGTGGAGGAAGTTCACGAAGTGGGCGAAGGGGACGAACTTTACGAAGTTGACGAAGTCGACAAAGGGGACGAACTTGACGAAGTTGACGAATTGGACGAAGTGCACGAAGTGGACGAAGTGTAGGAAGTAGTGGAAGTGGAAGAAGTAGACGAAGTTGACAAAGTGGACGAAGATGACGAAGTGGACGAAGTTGACGAAGTGGAGGAAGTGGAGGAAGTGGAGGAAGTGGACGAAGGGGACGAAGTTGACGAAGTTGACGAAGTGAACGAAGTGGAAGAAGTTGAAAAAGTGGAGGAAGTGGAGGAATTGGACGAAGTGGAGGAAGTGGAGGAAGTGAACGAAGTGGACAAAGTGGAGGAAATGGAGGTAGTCGAGGAAGTGGACGAACTTGACGAAGTGGATGAAATGGACGAAGTGCACGAAGTTGACGAAGAGCACGAAGTGGACGAAGTGGAAAAAGTTGACGAAGTGGAAGAAATGGAGGAAGTGAATGAAGTGGAAGAATTGGAGGAAATGGACGATGTTGAGGAAGTGGAGGAAGTAGACGAAGTTGACGAAGTGGACAAATTGGACGAACTTGACGAAGTGGAGGAAGTGGACGAAGGGGACGAATTGGACGAATTCGACGAAGTTGACGAAGTGGAGGAAGTGGACGAAGTGGACGAATTTGACGAAGTAGACGAAATGGACGAAGTGGATGAAGTTGACGAAGTGGACGAAGTGGACGAAGGGGAGGAAGTGGACAAATTTGACGAAGTGGAAGAAGTTGACGAACTCGACGAAGTGTAGGAAGTGGAGGAACTGGACGAAGTTGACGAGGTGGACGAAATGGAAGAAGTTGACGAAATGGAGGAAGTGGAGGATGTGGAGGAAGTGGAGGAAGTGGACGAAGTTGACGAAGTGGACGACGTGGACAAAGTGGAGGAAGTGGAGGAAGTTGAGGGAGTGGAGGAAATGGAGGAAGTGGACGAAGTTGACGAGGTGGACGAAGTTGAAGAAGTGGAGGAAGTGGACGAAATGGAGGAAGTGGAGTTAGTGGAGGAAGTAGAGGAAATGGACGAAGTGGACGAGCATGACGAAGCGGACGAAGTGGAGGAAGTGGACGAAGTAGACGAAGTGCACGAAGAGGACGAAGAGGACGAAGAGCACGAAGTGGACGAAGTGGACGAGGTGGACGAAGTCGACGAAGTTGAGGACGTGGGCGAAGTGGAGGAAGTGGAGGAAGTGGAAGAAGTTGACGATGTGGAGGAAGTGGACGAAATGGAGGAAGTGGAGGAACTAGACGAAGTGGACGAAGTTGACGAAGTGGACGAAGTGGACGAAGTGGAGTAAGTGGAGGAAGTGGACGAAGACGACGAAGTGGACGAATGGGACGAAGTGGACGACGTGGACGAAGTGGACGAAGTGGAGTAAGTGGAGGAAGTGGACGAAGACGACGAAGTGGACGAATGGGACGAAGTGGACGACGTGGACGACTCGGACGACGTGGACAAAGTGGGCGAAGTGGACGAAGTGGACGAACTGGACGAACTGGACGAACTGGACGAAGTGGACGAAGTGCACGAAGTGGACGAAGTGAAGGAAGTGGACGAAGTGCACAAAGTGGACAAAGAGGAGGAAGTGGAGGAAGTGGACGAACTTGATGAAGTGGACGAAATGGACGAAGTCTGGACGAAGTGGATGAAGTGGACAAAGTGAAGGAAGTGGACGAAGTTGACGAAGTGGAAGAAGTGCAGGAAGTGAATGAAGTGGACGTAGTGGAGGAAGTATACGGTTATGAGGAAGTGGACGAAGTTGACGAAGTGGAGGAAGTGGACGAAGTTGACGAAGTGGAGGAAGTGGAAGTAGTTGACGAAGTCGAGGAAGCGAAAGAAGTGGAGGAAATGAACGAAGGGCACGAACTTGACAAAGTGGACGAAGGGGACTAACTTGACGAAGTTGACGAATTGCACGAAGTGGAAGAACAAGATGAAGAAGTGGACGAAAAGGACGAAGTGGACAAAATGGAGGAAGTGGACGAAGTGGAGCAGGTGGAGGAAGGTGACGAAAGAGACGAAGCTCACGAAGTGGACGAAGTGCAGAAGGTGGAGGAAGTGGACGAAATGGAGGAAGCGGACGAAGTGGAAGACGTGGAGGAAGTGGACGAAGTGGAGGAGGTGAAGGAAGTAGAGGAAGTGGACGAACATTACGAAGTGGACGAAGTGGATGAAGTGGACGAAGTCGACAAAGTGGAGGAAGTGGAGGAAGTGCACGAAATGGAGGAAGTGGACGAAGTGCAGGAAGTGGATGAAGTGGACGAACTGGAGGAAGTAGAGGAAGTTGACGAACATGACTAAGTGGACGAAGTGGAGGAAGTGGAGGAAGTGGACGAAATGGACGAAGTGGACGAAAAAGACGAAGTGGACGAGGTTGACGAAGTGAACGAAATGGACGAAGTGGGCGATGTTGACGAGGTGGAAGAAGTGGAGGAAGTGGGGAAGTGGATGAAGTGGAAGAAGTGGAAGAAGTGGAGGAAGTGGAAGAAATTGACGAAGTGGACGAAGTTGACGAAGTGGAGGAAATGGACAAAGTTGACGAAGTGGACTAAGTTGACGAAGTGGAGAAAGTGGAGGAAGTGGAGGAAGTGGAAGAAGTGCAGGAAGTGGAGGAAGTGGACGAAGTGGAGGAAGTGGAGGAACATGACGAAGAGGACGAAGTGGACGAACATGACGAAGCGGAAGTGGAGGAAGTGGACGTGTTGGACAAAGTGGACGAAGTTGACGAAGTTGACGACATGGACGAAGTGGAGGAAGGGGACGAAGTGGAAGAAGTTGACGAAGTGGAGGAAGGGACGAAGTGCAGGAAGTGGACGAAGTGGACAAAGTGGACGAAGAGGAGGAAGTGGACAAAGTTGACGAAGTGGAAGAAGTGGAGGAAGTGGACGAAGTGGAGGAAGTGGAGAAAGTTGACGAAGTGGACGAAATGGACGACGTGGAGGAAGTTGACAAGAAATAAAAAAGATAAAAGAGAAGTGGAGGAAGTGAATGAAGTGGAGGAAGTCGAGGAAGTGGAGGGAATGCACGATGTTGAGGAAATGGAGAAAGTGGAGGATGTGGACGAACTTCACGAAGTGGAGGAAGTGGAGGAAGTGGACGAACTTGATGAGGTGGACGAAATGGACGAAGTGGACGAAGTTGACGAAGTGGAGGAAGTGGAGGAAGAGGAGGAAGTGGACGAAGTTGACGAAGTGGACGATGTTGACGAAGTGGACAAAGTGGAGGAAGTGGAGGAAGTGGAAGAAGTGGACGAAGTGGACGATGTGGAGGAAGTACAGGAAGTGGACGAAGTTGACGTCGTGGAGGAAGTGGACGAAGTGGTGGAAGAAGTTGACGAAGTGGAGGAAGTGGACGAAGTGGACGAGGTGGACGAAGTGGAGGAAGTGGACGAAGTGGACAAAGTGGAGGAAGTGGAGGAAGTGAACGAATTGACGAAGTGGACTAAATAGACGAAGTGGATGAAGTGGAGCAAGTGGACGAAGTGGTCGAAGTGGAGGAAGTGGACGAAGTAGACGAAGTTGAAGAAGTGTAGGAAGTGAATGAAGTGGAGGAAGTGGACGATGCTTAGGAAGTGGAGAAAGTTCACGAAGTGGACGAAGGGGACGAACTTTACGAAGTTGACGAAGTCGACAAAGAGGACGAACTTGACGAAGTTGACGAATTGGATGAAGTGGAAGAAGAAGATGAAGAAGTGGAAGAAGAGGACGAAGTGCACGAAGTGGACGAAGTGGACGAAGTGTAGGAACTAGTGGAAGTGGAAGAAGTAGACGAAGTTGACAAAGTGGACGAAGATGACGAAGAGGACGAAGTGCAGGAAGTGCAGGAAGTGGACGAAGGGGACGAAGTTGACGAAGTGAACGAAGTGGAAGAAGTTGAAAAAGTAGAGGAAGTGGAGGAATTGGACGAAGTGGAGGAAGTGGAGGAAGTGGACGAAGTGGACGAAGTGCACAAAGTGGAGGAAATGGAGGTAGTCGAGGAAGTGGACGAACTTGACGAAGTGGATGAAATGGACGAAGTGCACGAAGTTGACGAAGTTGACGAAGGGGACGAAGTGGACGAAGTGGAGGAAGTGGACAAAGTTGACGAAGTGGAAGAAGTGGAGGAAGTGAATGAAGTGAAAGAAGTGGAGGAAATGGACGATGTTGAGGAAGTGGAGGAAGTGGAGGAAGTAGACGAAGTTGACGAAGTGGACAAATTAGACGAACTTGACGAAGTGGAGGAAGTGGACGAAGGGGACGAATTGGACGAAGTCGACGAAATTGACGAAGTGGAGGAAGTGGAAGAAGTGGACGAATTTGATGAAGTAGACGAAATGGACGAAGTGGATGAAGTTGACGAAGTGGACGAAGTGGAGGAAGTGGACAAATTTGACGAAGTGGAAGAAGTTGACGAACTCGACGAAGTGTAGGAAGTGGAGGAAGTGGACGAACTTGACGAGGTGGACAAAATGGAAGAAGTTGACGAAATGGAGGAAGTGGAGGATGTGGAGGAAGTGGAGGAAGTGAACGAATTTGACAAAGTGGACGAAGTTGACGACCTGGACAAAGTGGAGGAAGTTGAGGGAGTGGAGGAAATGGAGGAAGTGGACGAAGTTGACGAGGTGGACGAAGTTGAAGAAGTGGAGGAAGTGGACGAAATGGAGGAAGTGGAGTTAGTGGAGGAAGTAGAGGAAATGGACGAAGTGGACGAAGTAGACGAAGTGCACGAAGAGGACGAAGAGGACGAAGAGCACGAAGTGGACGAGGTGGACGAGGTGGACGAAGTGGACGAAGTTGACGAAGTTGACGACGTGGATGAAGTGGAGGAAGTGGACGAAGTGGAAGAAGTTGACGATGTGGAGGAAGAAGACGAAATGGAGGAAGTGGAGTAAGTGGAGGAAGTGGACGAAGACGACGACGAAGTGGAAGAAGTGGACGAATGGGACGAAGTGGACGACGTGGACAACGTGGACGACGTGGACAAAGTGGGCGAAGTGGACGAAGTGGATGAATTGGACGAACTGGACGAAGTGCACGAAGTGGACGAAGTGAAGGAAGTGGACGAAGTGCACAAAGTGGACAAAGAGGAGGAAGTGGACGAACTTGATGAAGTGGACGAAATGGACGAAGTTGACGAAGTGGATGAAGTGGACAAAGTGAAGGAAGTGGACAAAGTTGACGAAGTGGAAGAAGTGCAGGAAGTGAATGAAGTGGACGTAGTGGAGGAAGTATACGGTTATGAGGAAGTGGAGGACGTGGACGAAGTTGACGAAGTGGAGGAAGTGGAAGAAGTGGAGGAAGTGGACGAAGTGGAGGAAGTATACGGTTATGAGGAAGTGGACGAAGTTGACGAAGTCGAGGAAGCGGAAGAAGTGGAGGAAATGGACGAAGGGCACGAAGTTGACGAGGTGGAAGAAGTTGGCGATGTTGACGAGGTGGAAGAAGTGGAGGAAGTGGAGAAAGTGGGCGATGTTGACGAGGTGGAAGAAGTGGAGGAAGTGGGGAAGTGGATGAAGTGGAAGAAGTGGAAGAAGTCGACAAGGTGGACGAAGTTGACGAAGTGGATGTGGTGGACGAAGTGGAGGAAGTGGAGAAAGTGGAGAAGTGGAAGAAGTGCAGGAAGTGAATGAATTGGAGGAAGTGGAGGAAGTGGACGATGTTGAGGAAGTGGAGGAAGTGGACGAATGGGACGAAGTGGACAAACTGGACGACATGGACGCCATGGAGGAAGTGGACGAAGTGGACAAAGTGGACGAAGTGCACGAAGTGGAGGAAGTGGACGAAGTGGAATAAGTGGACAAAGTGGAGGAAGTAGAGGAAGTGGACGAACTTGATGAAGTGGACGAAATGGACGAAGTGGATGAAGTGAAGGAAGTGGACGAAGTTGACGAAGTGGAAGAAGTGCCGGAAGTGAATGAAGTGGAGGAAGTGGAGGAATTAGACAGTTATGAGGAAGTGGAGGAAGTGGACGAAGTTGACGAAGTGGACGAAGTGGAAGAAGTTGACGAAGTCGAGGAAGTGGAGGAAGTGGAGGAAGGGGACGAACTTGACGAAGTGGACGAAGGGGACAAACTTGACAAAATTGAGGAATTGCACGAAGTGGACGAAGTGGAAGAAGACGATGAAAAAGTGGACGAAGAAGAGGAAGTGGACAAAGTGGAGGAAGTCGACGAAGTGGAGGAAGTGAAGGAAGTGCACGAACTGGACGAAGTAGATGAAAGTTGACGAAGTGGACGAAGTGGACAAAGTTGACGAAGTGGATGAAGTTGACGAAGTTGACGAAGTGCAGGAAGTGGAGGAAGTGGACGAAATGGAGGAAGTGGAGGAAGTGGGGGACGTGGAGGAAGTGGACGAAGTGGAGGAAGTGGAGGAAGTAGAGGAAGTGGACGAAGTGGACGAACATGACGAAGTGGAGGAAGTGGAGGAAGTGGACGAAGTCGATAAAGTGGACGTAGTGGACGAAGAAGACGAATTGGACGAAGTGGAGGAAGTGGAGGAAGTGGACGAAGTGGACGAAGTGGAGAAAGTGGAGGAACTGGACGAAGTGGAGGAAGTGGAGGAAATGGACGTAACGGAGGAAGTGGACGAAGTGCAGGAAGTGGAGGAAGTGGACGAACTAGAGGAAGTAGAGGAAGTGGACGAAATGGACGAAGTCGACGAATTGAACGAGGAGGACGAAGTGAACGAAATGGATGAAGTGGACGAAGTGAACGAAGTGGACGATGTTGACGACGTGGAAGAAGTGGATGAAGTGGAATAAGTGGACGAGGTGGACGAAGTGGATGACGTGGAGGAAGTGGACGAAGTGGAGGAAGAGGACGTAGTTGACGAAGTGGAAGAAGTGCAGGAAGTTAATGAAGTGGAGAAAGTGGAGGAAGTGGACGATGTTGAGGAAGTGGACGAAGTTGAAAAAGTTGACGAAGTTGAGGAAGTGGAGGAAGTTCACGAAGTGGATGAAGGGGACGAACATCACGAAGTTGACGAAGTCGAGGAAGGGGACGAACTTGGCGAAGTTGAAGAATTGGACATAGTGGACGAAGTTGAAGAAGAAGATGAAGAAGTGGACGAAAAGGACGAAGTGGATAAAATGGAGGAAATGGACGAAGTGCAGTAGGTGGTGGAAGGTGACGAAAGAGACGAAGCTCACGAAGTGGACGAAGTTGAAGAAGTGCAGAAGGTGGAGGAAGTGGACCAAATGGAGGAAGTGCACGAAGTGGAAGACGTGGAGGAAGTGGACGAAGTGGAGGAGGTGGAGGAAGTAGAGGAAGTGGACGAACATTACGAAGTGGACGAAGTGGATGAAGTGGAGGAAGTGAACGAAGTCGAGAAAGTGGACGAAGTGCACAAAATGGAGGAAGTGGACGAAGTGCAGGAAGTGGATGAAGTGGACGAACTGGAGGAAGTAGAGGAAGTTGACGAACATGACTAAGTGGACGAAGTGGATGAAGTGGAGGAAGTGGACGAAGTGGTCGAAGAAGACGAAGTGGACGAGGAGGACGAAGTGAACGAAATGGACGAAGTGGGCGATGTTGACAAGGTGGAAGAAATGGAGGAAGTGGGGGAAGTGGATGAAGTGGAAGAAGTGGAAGAAGTGGACGAAGTGGACGAGGTGGACGAAGTGGACGAGGTGGACGAAGTTGACGAAGTGGATGACGTGAACGAAGTGGAGGAAGTGGAGAAAGTGGACGAAGTGGAAGAAGTGCAGGAAGTGAATGAAGTGGAGGAAGTGGACAAAGTGGACGAAGTGCACGAAGTGGAGGAAGTGAAGGAAGTGGACGAAGTGGACAAAGTGGACAAAGTGGAGGAAGTAGAGGAAGTGGACGAACTTGATGAAGTGGACGAAATGGACGAAGTAGACGAAGTGGATGAAGTGGACGAAGTGAAGGAAGTGGACGAAGTTGACGAAGTCGAAGAAGTGCCGGAAGTGAATGAAGTGGAGGAAGTGGAGGAATTAGACAGTTATGAGGAAGTGGAGGAAGTGGACGAAGTTGACGAAGTGGACGAAGTGGAAGAAGTTTACGAAGTGGAGGAAGTGGAGGAGTGGAGGAAGTGGAGGAAGGGGACGAACTTCACGAAGTGGACGAAGGGGACAAACTTGACAAAATTGAGGAATTGCACGAAGTCGAAGAAGAAGATGAAGAAGTGGACGAAGAGGACGATGTGGACAAAGTGGAGGAAGTCGACGAAGTGGAGGAAGTGAAGGAAGTGGACAAACTGGACGAAGTAGACGAAGTTGACGAAGTGGACGAAGTGGACAAAGTTGACGAAGTGGACGAAGTTGACGAAGTGCAGGAAGTGCAGGAAGTGGACGAACATGACGAAGTGGAGGAAGTGGAGGAAATGGACGTAACGGAAGAAGTGGACGAAGTGCAGGAAGTGGAGGAAGTGGACGAACTAGAGGAAGTAGAGGAAGTGGACGAACATGACTAAGTGGACGAAGTGGATGAAGTGGATGAAGTGGAGGAAGTGGAGGAAGTGGACGAAATGGACGAAGTGGACGAAGTGGACGAGGAGGACGAAGTGAACGAAATAGTCGAAGTGGACGAAGTGAACGAAGTGGACGATGTTGACGACGTGGAAGAAGTGGATGAAGTAGACGAAGTGGAATAAGGGGACGAAGTGGACGAGGTGGACGAAGTGGATGACGTGGAGGAAGTGGAGGAAGTGGAGGACAAAGTTGACGAAGTGGAAGAAGTGCAGGAAGTGAATGAAGTGGAGAAAGTGGAGGAAGTGGACGATGTTGAGGAAGTGGACGAAGTGGAAGAAGTTGACGAAGTTGACGAAGTTGAGGAAGTGGAGGAAGTTCACTAAGTGGACGAAGGGGACGAACTTCACGAAGTTGACAAAGTTGACGAAGGGGACGAACTTGACGAAGTTGACAAATTGGACGAAGTCGACGAAGTTGAAGAAGTGGACGAAGTGGAGGAAGTGGACGAACTAGACGAAGTTGATGAAGTGGACGAAGTGGAGGAAGTGGAGTAAGTGGAGGAAGTGGACGAAGACGACGAAGTGGACGTAGTGGACAAAGTGGAAGAAGTGGACAAATGGGACGAAGTAGACGAAGTTGACGACGTGGACGACGTGGAAGAAGTGGAGAAAGTAGAGGAAGTTGATGAAGTTGACCAAGTGGACGAAGTGGACATAGTGGAGGAAGTGATGGAAGTGGAGGAAGTGGGCGAACTTGGCGAAGTGGACGAAATGGACGAAGTTGACGAAGTGGATGAAGTGGAGGAAGTGGACGAAGTGGAAGAATTGCACGAAATGAATGAAGTAGAGGAAGTGGAGTAAGTGGACGATGTTGAGGAAGGGAACGAAGTTGGCGAAGTGGACAAAGTGGAAGAAGTTTACAAAGTGGAGGAAGTGGACGAAAAGGACGAAATTGACGAACATGATGAAGTGGACGAAGGGGACGAACCTGACGAAGTTGACGAATTAGACGAAGTGGATGAAAAAGATGAAGAAGTGGAGGAATAGGAGGAAGTGGACGAAGTGAAGGAAGTGGACGAAGTTGACGAAGACGAAGAAGTGCCGGAAGTGAATGAAGTGGTGGAAGTGGAGGAATTAGACAGTTATGAGGAAATGGAGGAAGTGGATGAAGTGGAAGAAGTTGACGAAGTCGAGGAAGTGGAGGAAAGGGACGAACTTGACGAAGTGGACGAAGGGGACAAACTTGACAAAATTGACGAATTGCACGAAGTGGACGAAGTGGAAGAAGAAGATGAAGAAGTGGACGAAGACGACGAAGTGGACATAGTGGATGAAGTCGACGAAGTGGAGGAAGTGAAAGGAAGTGGACGAACTGGACGAAGAACACAAAGTGGACGAAGTGGACAAAGTTGACGAAGTGGATGAAGTTGACAAAGTTGACGAAGTGCAGGAAGTGGAGGAAGTGGACGAAATGGAGGAAGTGGACGAAGTGGAGGACGTGGAGGAAGTGGACGAAGTCGAGGAAGTGGAGGAAGTAAAGGAAGTGGACGAACATGACGAAGTGGAGGAAGTGGACGAAGTCGATGAAGTGGACGTAGGGGACGAAGAAGACGAATTGGACGAAGTGGACTAAGAGGAGGAACTGGAGGAAGTGGAGGAAGTGAAGGAAATGGACGTAACGAAGGAAGTGGAGGAAGTGGACGAACTAGAGGAAGTAGAGGAAGTGGACGAACATGACTAAGTGGACGAAGTGGATGAAGTGGAGGAAGTGGACGAAGTCGACGAAGTGGACGAGGATGACGAAGTGAACGAAATGGACGAAGTGGACGAAGTGGTGGAAGTGGACGAAGTTGACGAAGTCGAAGAAGTGCCGGAAGTGAATGAAGTGGTGGAAGTGGACGAAGTTGACGAAGTGGACGAAGTGGAAGAAGTTGACGAAGTCGAGGAAGTGGAGGAAGGGGACGAACTTGACGAAGTGGACGAAGGGGACAAACTTGACAAAATTGACGAATTGCACGAAGTGGACGAAGTGGAAGAAGAAGATGAAGAAGTGGACGAAGAGGACGAAGTGGACATAGTGGAGGAAGTCGACGAAGTGGAGGAAGTGAAAGGAAGTGGACGAACTGGACGAAGAACACGAAGTGGACGAAGTGGACAAAGTGGACGAAGTTGACAAAGTTGACATAGTGCAGGAAGTGGAGGAAGTGGAGGAAGTGGACGAAATGGAGGAAGTGGACGAAGTGGAGGACGTGGAGGAAGTGGACGAAGTGGAGGAAGTGGAGGAAGTAAAGGAAGTGGACGAACATGACGAAGTGGAGGAAGTGGACGAAGTCGATGAAGTGGACGTAGTGGACGAAGAAGACGAATTGGACGAAGTGGAGGAAGTGGACGAAGTGGACTAAGAGGAGGAACTGGAGGAAGTGGAGGAAGTGAAGGAAATGGACGTAACGGAGGAAGTGGAGGAAGTGGACGAACATGACTAAGTGGAGGAAGTGAATGAAGTGGAGGAAGTGGCGAAGTGGATGAAATGAACGAAGTGGAGAAAGTGGAGGGAGTTGATGAAGTTGACCAAGTGGACGAAGTGGACATAGTGGAGGAAGTGATGGAAGTGGAGGAAGTGGACGAAGTTGGCGAAGTGGACGAAATGCACGAAGTTGACGAAGTGGATGAAGTGTAGGATGTGGACGAACTTGGCGAAGTGGACGAAATGGACGAAGTGGATGAAGTGGAGGAAGTGGACGAAGTGGAAGAAGTGCACGAAATGAATGAAGTAGAGGAAGTGAAGGAAGTGGACGATGTTGAGGAAGTGGAAGAAGTTGACGAAGTGGACGAAGTGGAAGAAGTTTACAAGTGGAGCAAGTGGACGAATTGGAGGAAGTGGACGAAGGGGACGAAATTGACGAAGTTGACGAAGTGGACGAAGGGGACGAAGTTGACGAATTGGACGAAGCGGACGAAAAAGATGAAGAAGTGGAGGAATAGGAGGAAGTGGACGAAGTGGAGGAAGTGGACGAAGTGGACGAAGTTGACTAAGTGGAGGAAGTGAAGGAAGTGGAGGAAGTGGAGGAAGTGGAGGAAGTGGAGGAAATGGAGGAAGTAGACGACGTGGACGAAGTGGAGGAAGTGGAGGAAGTGGAGGAAGTGAACGAAGAGGACGAAGTGGAGGAATTGGACGAAGTGGACGACGTGGAAGAAGCGCAGGAAGTGGATGAAGTGGACGAAGTGGAAGAAGTGGAAGAAGTGGAAGAAGTGGACGAAGTGGAAAGAGTGGACGAAGTGGACGTAGTGGACAAAGTGGTGGAAGTGGAGGAAGTAGAGGAAGTGGACGAACTGGACGAAGTGGACGAAATGGACGAAGTTGACGAAGGGGACGAAGTGGACGAAGTGGACAAAGCTGACGAAGTGGAAGAAGTGGAGGAAGTGAATGAAGTGGAGGAAGTGGAGGAAATGGACGATATTTGGGAAGTGGAGGAAGTGGACGAAGTTGATGAAGTGGACAAATTGGACGAACTTGACGAAGTGGACGAAGTGGACGAAGGGGACGAATTGGACGAAGTTGACGAAGTTGACGAAGTGGAGAAAGTGGAGGAAGTGGACGAAGTTGACGACGTAGACGAAATGGACGAAGTGGATGAAGTTAACGAAGTGGAGGAAGTGGACAAAGTGGAAGAAGTGGAGGAAGTTGACGAACTCGACGAAGTGGAGGAATTGGGGGAAGTGGACGAACTTGACGAGGTGGACAAAATGGACGAAGTGGAGGAAGTGGACGAAGTCGATGAAGTGGGCGTAGTGAACGAAGAAGAGAAGTGGAGGAAGTGGAGGAAGTGCACGAAATGCAGGAAGGGGACGAAGTGCAGGAAGTGGATGAAGTGGACGAACTGGAGGAAGTAGAGGAAGTTGACGAACATGACTAAGTGGACGAAGTGGATGAAGTGGAGGAAGTGGACGAAATGGACGAAGTGGACGAAGACGACGAAGTGGACGAGGAGTACGAAGTGACCGAAATGGACGAAGTGGGCGATGTTGACGAGGTGGAAGAAGTGGAGGAAGTGGAGGAAGTGGATGAAGTGGAAGAAGTGGATGAAGTGGACGAGGTGGACGAAGTTGAGGAAGTGGATGACGTGGACGAAGTGGAGGAAGTGGAGAAAGTGGACGAAGTGGAAGAAGTGCAAGAAGTGAATGAAGTGGAGGAAGTGGAGGAAGTGGGCGATGTTGAGGAAGTGGACGAAGTGGAAGAAGGTGACGAAGTTGAGGAAGTGGAGGAAGTTCACGAAGTGGACGAAGGGTATGAACTTCACGAAGTTGACGAAGTGGACGAAGGGGATGAACTTGACGAAGTTGTCGAATTGGACAACGTGGGCGAAGTGCAAGAAAAAGATGAAGAAGTGGACGAAGAGGACGAAGTGAAGGAATTGGAGGAAGTGGACGAAGTTGCCGAAGTAACCGAAGTGGAGGAAGTGGACGAAGTTGACGAAGTGGAGGAAGTGGACGGAGAGGAGGAAGTGGAAGAAGTGGACGAAGAGGACTAACCTGACGAAGTGGACGAAGTGGACGAACAGGACGATGTGGACGAAGTGGACGAACTTGACGAAGTGGACGAAATGGACGAACTTGACGAAGTGGATGAAATGGACGAACTTGACGAAGTGGAGGAAGTGGACGAAGTGGACGAAGTGGACAAAGTGGAGGATGTGGGGGTAGTGGAGGAAGAGGACGAACTTGACGAAGTGGACGAAATGGACGAAGTTGGCAAAGTGGACGAAGTGGACAAATTTGACAAAATGGAAGTAGTGGAGGAAGTGAATGAAGTGGAGGAAGTGGACGATGTTGAGGAAGTGGAGGAAGTGGACGAAGTTGACGAAGTGGACAAAGTTGACGGAGTGGAGGAAGTGGAGGAACTGGAGGAAGTGGACGACGGGGACGAACTTGACGAAATTGACGAAGTGGAGGAAGGGGACGAAGTGGAGGAAGTGGACGAAGTGGAGGAACTGGACGAACTGGACGAAAGTAGACGAGTTGACGAGGCGGACGAAGTGGAGGAAGTGGACGAAGAGGACGAAGTGGAGAAAGTGGAAGAAGTGGACGAAGTGGAAGAACTCGACGAAGTGGAGGAACTGGAGCAAGTGGACGAAATTGACTAATTGGACAAAGAGGACGAAGAAGATGAAGAAGTGGACAAATGGGATAAAGTGGAGGAAGTGGATGAAGTCTAGGAAGTGGACGAAGTGGAGGAAATGGACGAAGTGGACGAAGTTCAACACATGGGCGAAGTGGGGGAAGTTGAGGAAGTGGACGAAATGGAGGAAGTGGAGGCGGTGGAGGAAGTGGAGGAAGTGGAGGAAGTGGACGAACTTGACGAAGTGCACGAAGTAGACGAAGTGGAGGAAGTGGAGGAAGTGGACGAAGAGGACGAAGTGGAGGAATTGGACTAAGTGGACGACGTGGAAGAAGCGCAGGAAGTGGATGAAGTGGACGAAGTGGAAGAAGTGGAAGAAGTGGACGAAGTGGACGAAGTGGAAAGAGTGGACGAAGTGGACGTAGTGGACAAAGTGGTGGAAGTGGAGGAAGTCGAGGAAGTTGACGAACTGGACGAAGTGGACGAAATGGACGAAGTTGACGAAGGGGACGAAGTGGACAAAGCTGACGAAGTGGAAGAAGTGGAGGAAGTGAATGAAGTGGAGGAAGTGGAGGAAATGGACGATATTGGGGAAGTGGAGGAAGTGGACGAAGTTGATGAAGTGGACAAATTGGACGAACTTGACGAAGTGGACGAAGTGGACGAAGGGGACGAATTTGACGAAGTCGACGAAGTTGACGAAGTGGAGAAAGTGGAGGAAGTGGACGAAGTTGACGAAGTAGATGAAATGGACGAAGTGGATGAAGTTAACGAAGTGGAGGAAGTGGACAAAGGTTACGAAGTGGAAGAAGTGGAGGAAGTTGACGAACTCGACGAAGTGGAGGAAGTGGACGAACTTGACGAGGTGGACGAAATGGACGAAGTGGAGGAAGGGGACGAAGTCGACGAAGTGGGCGTAGTGAACGAAGAAGAGAAGTGGAGGAAGTGGAGGAAGTGCACGAAATGCAGGAAGTGGACGAAGTGCAGGAAGTGGATGAAGTGGACGAACTGGAGGAAGTAGAGGAAGTTGACGAACATGACTAAGTGGACGAAGTGGATGAAGTGGAGGAAGTGGACGAAATGGACGAAGTGGACGAAGACGACGAAGTGGACGAGGAGGACGAAGTGACCGAAATGGACGAAGTGGGCGATGTTGACGAGGTGGAAGAAGTGGAGGAAGTGGAGGAAGTGGATGAAGTGGAAGAAGTGGATGAAGTGGACGAGGTGGACGAAGTTGAGGAAGTGGATGACGTGGACGAAGTGGAGGAAGTGGAGAAAGTGGACGAAGTGGAAGAAGTGCAGGAAGTGAATGAAGTGGAGGAAGTGGAGGAAGTGGACGAAGAGGAGGAAGTGGAAGAAGTGGACGAAGAGGATGAACCTGACGAAGTGGACGAAGTGGACAAACAGGACGATGTGGACGAAGGGGACGAAGTGGACGAACTTGACGAAGTGGACGAAATGGACGAACTTGACGAAGTGGAGGAAGTGGAGGAAGTCGACGAAGTTGATGAAGTGGACGAAGTGGACAAAGTGGAGGATGTGGGGGTAGTGGAGGAAGAGGACGAACTTGACGAAGTGGACGAAATGGACGAAGTTGGCGAAGTGGACGAAGTGGACAAATTTGACAAAATGGAAGTAGTGGAGGAAGTGGAGGAAGTGGACGATGTTGAGGAAGTGGAGGAAGTGGACGAAGTTGACGAAGTGGACAAAGTTGACGGAGTGGAGGAAGTGGAGGAACTGGAGGAAGTGGACGACGGGGACGAACTTGACGAAATTGACGAAGTGGAGGAAGGGGACGAAGTGGAGGAACTGGACGAACTGGACGAACTGGACGAAAGTAGACGAGTTGACGAGACGGACGAAGTGGAGGAAGTGGACGAAGAGGACGAAGTGGAGAAAGTGGAAGAAGTGGACGAAGTTGACGAAGTGGAAGAACTCGACGAAGTGGAGGAACTGGAGCAAGTGGACGAAATTGACTAATTGGACAAAGAGGACGAAGAAGATGAAGAAGTGGACAAATGGGATGAAGTGGAGGAAGTGGATGAAGTCTAGGAAGTGGACGAAGTGGAGGAAATGGACGAAGTGGACGAAGTTCAACACATGGGCAAAGTGGAGGAAGTGGAGGAAGTTGAGGAAGTGGACGAAATGGAGGAAGTGGAGGAGGTGGAGGAAGTGGAGGAAGTGGAGGAAGTGGAGGAAGTAGAGGAAGTTGACGAACAAGACGAAATGGAGGAAGTGGACGAAGAGGACGAAGTGGACGAAGTGGATGAAGTGGACGAAGTTGACGACGTGGACGAAGTGGAGGAAGTGGAAGCTGTTGACGAAGTGGACGAAGTTGACGAAGTGGACAAAGTGGACAAAGTAGAGGAAGTGGAGGAAGTGGAGGAAGTGGACGAACTTGACGAAGTGGACGAAATGGTCGAAGTGGACGAAGTTGACGAAGTGGATGAAGTGCACGAAATGGACGAAGTTGACGAAGTGGGAGAAGTGCAGGAAGTGAATGAAGTGGAGGAAGTGGACGGTGCTGAGGAAGTGGACGAAGTTGACGAAGTGGACGAAGTGGAAGAAGTTGACGAAGTCGAGGAAGTGGAGGAAGCGGAGGAAGTGGACGAAGGGGACGAACTTGACGACCTTGACGAAGTGGACGAAGGGGACGAACTTGACGAATTGGACGAAGTGGAAGAAGAAGATGAAGAAGTGGACGAAGAGGACGAAGTGGAAAATGTGGAGGAAGTGGACGAAGTGGAAAGAGTGGACGAAGTGGACGAAGTGGACGTAGTGGACAAAGTGGTGGAAGTGGAGGAAGTCGAGGAAGTTGACGAACTGGACGAAGTGGACGAAATGGACAAAGTGGACGAAGGGGACGAAGTGGACGAAGTGGACAAAGCTGACAAAGCTGACGAAGTGGAAGAAGTGGAGGAAGTGAATGAAGTGGAGGAAGTGGAGGAAATGGACGATATTGGGGAAGTGGAGGAAGTGGACGAAGTTGATGAAGTGGAAAAATTGGACGAACTTGACGAAGTGGACGAAGGGGACGAATTGGACGAAGTCGACGAAGTTGACGAAGTTGACGAAGTGGAGAAAGTGGAGGAAGTGGACGAAGTTGACGAAGTAGACGAAATGGACGAAGTGGATGAAGTTAACGAAGTGGAGGAAGTCGACGAAATTGACGAAGTGACGAAGTGGAAGAAGTTGAGGAAGTGGAGGAAGTGGACGAACTTGATGAAGTTGACGAATTTGACAAAGTTGACGAAGTTGACGAATTGGACGAAGTGGACGAAGTGGAAGAAGAAGATGAAGAAGTGGAAGAACTTGAGGAATTGGACGAAGTGGGGAACATGACGAAGTTAACGAAATTGACGAAGTTGACGAATTGGACGAAGTTGACGAAGTGGAAGAAGAAGAACACGAAGTGGAAGAAGTTGACGAAGTGGATGAAGGGGCCGAAGTGGAGGAAGTGGACGAAGTTGACGAAATGGATGAAGTGGAGGAAGTGGACGATGTTGACGAAGTGGAAGAAGTTCAGGAAGTGGAGGAAGTGGACGATGTTGAGGAAGTGGAGGAAGTCGACGAAGTTGACGAAGTGGACGAAATGGAAGAAGTTGTCGAAGTGGAGGAAGTGGACAAAGGGGACGAACTTGACAAAGTTGTCGAAGTGGACGAAGTTGACGAATTTTACGAAGTGGACGAAGTGGAAGAAGAAGATGAAGAAGTGGATGAAGAGGACGAAGTGGAGGAAATGGAGGAAGTGGATGAAGTAGACGAAGTTGACGAAGTTGTCAATGTGGACGAAGTTGACGAAGTGGAGGAAGTGGTGGAAGTCGAGGAAGTGGACGAAGTGCAGCAAGTGGATGAAGTAGAGGAAGTGGGCGAAGTGGACGAAGTTGACGAAGTGGACAAAGTGGATGAAGTGGAGGATCTGGAGGAAGTGGACGAAATGGAGGACAGGGAGGAAGTGGAGGAAGTAGACGAAGTGGAGGAAGTGGAGGAAGTGGACGAACTTGATGAAGTTGACGAATTTAACGAAGTTGACGAAGTTGACGAATTGGACGAAGTGGAAGAAGAAGATGAAGAAGTGGAAGAACTTGAGGAAGTGGAGGACGTGCACGAAGTGGCGAACATGACCAAGTTAACGAAGTTGACGAAGTTGACGAAGTAGACGAAGTGGACGAAGTGGAAGAAGAAGAAGACGAAGTGGAAGAAGTGGATTAAGTGGCCGAAGTGGAGGAAGTGGACGAAGTTGACGAAATGGATGAAGTGGAGGAAGTGGACGATGTTGACGAACTGGAAAAAGTTCAGGAAGTGAATGAATTGGAGGAAGTGGACGATGTTGAGGAGGTGGAGGAAGTCGACGAAATTCACGAAGTGGACGAAATGGAAGAAGTTGTCGAAGTGGAGGAAGTAGACAAAGGGGACGAAGTTGACGAAGTTGTCGAAGTGGACGAAGTTGACGAATTTGACGAAGTGGACGAAGTGGAAGAAGAAGATGAAGTAGTGGATGAAGAGGACGAAGTGGAGGAAGTGGAGGAAGTGCAGGAAGTGGATGAAGTAGACGAAGTTGACGAAGTGGTCGATGTGGACGAAGTTGACAAAGTGGAGGAAGTGGTGGAAGTCGAGGAAGTGGACGAAGTGCAGGAAGTGGAGGAAGTAGAGGTAGTGGGCGAAGTGGACGAAGTTGACGAAGTGGACGAAGTGGATGAAGTGGAGGATCTGGAGGAAGTGAACGAAATGGAGGATGTGGAGGAAGTAGACGAAGTGGAGGAAGTAGAGGAAGAGGGCGAAATGGACGAAGTGGACAAAGTCGAGGAAGTGGACGAAGTGGAAGAAGTTGACGAAGTGGACGAAGTGGAAGAGGTGGACGAAGTGGACGAAGTGGAGAAAGTGGAGAAAGTGGTGGAAGTGGAGGAAGTGGACGAACTTGATGAAGTGGACGAAATGGACGAAGTTGACGAAGTGGACGAAGTGGACGAAGTGGACGAAGTGGACGAACTTGACGAAGTGGACGAAGTGGAGGAAGTGGACGAAGTGGAGGAAGTGGACGAAGTGGACGAAGTGGACGAAGTGGACGAAGTGGAGGAAGTGGACGAAGTGGACGAAGTGGAGGAAGTGGAGGAAGTGGATGAAGTGGACGAAGTGGAGGAAGTGGAAGAAGTGAACGAAGTGGAGGAAATGGAGGAAGTGGACGAAATGGAGAAAGTGGACAAAGTGGAGGAAGTGGACGGACTTGACGAAGTGGAGGAAGTGGACGAAGCTGATGAAGTGGACGAAAAGGACGAAGTAGACGAAGTGGACGAAGTGGAGGAAGTGGAGAATGTGGAGGAAGTGGAGGAAGTGGAGGAAGTGGAGGAAGTGGAGGAAGTGGAAGAAGAAGTGGACGAAGTGGACGAAGTGGAGGAAGTGGACGAACCTTCCGAAGTGGACGAAGTGGAGGAAGTGAATGAAGTGGAGGAAGTGGACGAAAGGGTCGATGGGGAGGAAGTGGAGGAAGTAGACAAAGTAGAGGAAGTGGAGGAAGTGGACGAACTTGATGAAGTTGATGAAGTTAACGAAGTTGACGAAGTTGACGAAGTGGACGAAGTGGAAGAAGAAGATGAAGAAGTGGAAGAAGTTGAGGAAGTGGAGGAAGTGGAGGAAGTGGACGAAGTGGACGAAGTTGACGAAGTTGACGAAGTTGACGAAGTTGACGAATTGGACGAAGTGGACGAAGTGGAAGAAGAAGATGACGAAGTGGAAGAAGTGGAGGAAGTGGATGAAGTGGACGAAGTGGAGGAAGTGGACGAAGTTGACGAAGTGGATGAAGTGGAGGAAGTGGACGAAGTTGACGAAGTGGAAGAAGTGCAGGAAGTGAATGAAGTGGAGGAAGTGGACGATGTTGAGGAAGTGGAGGAAGTGGACGAAATTGACGAAGTGGACGAAGTGGAAGAAGTTGACGAAGTGGAGGAAGTGGACAAAGGGGACGAACTTGACGAAGTTGTCGAAGTGGACGAAGTTGACGAATTTGACGAAGTGGACGAAGTGGAAGAAGAAGATGAAGAAGTGGATGAAGAGGACGAAGTGGAGGAAGTGGAGGAAGTGGATGAAGTAGACGAAGTTGACGAAGTTGTCGATGTGGACGAAGTTGTTGAAGTGGAGGAAGTGGAGGAAGTCGAGGAAGTGGACGAAGTGGACGAAGTGGAGGAAGTAGAGGAAGTGGACGAAGTGGACGAAGTTGACGAAGTGGACGAAGTGGATGAAGTGGAGGAAGTGGAGGAAGTGGACGAAGTGGAGGAAGTGGAGGAAGTGGACGAAGTGGAGGAAGTGGAGGAAGTGGACGAAGTGGACGAAGTGGACAAAGTGGAGGAAGTGGACGAAGTGGAAGAAGTTGACGAAGTGGACGAAGTGGAAGAAGTGGACGAAGTGGATGAAGTGGAGAAAGTGGAAAAAGTGGAGGAAGTGGAGGAAGTGGACGAAGTTGACGAAGTGGACGAAATGGACGAAGTTGACGAAGTGGAGGAAGTGGACGAAGTGGACGAAGTGGACGAAGTTGACGAAGTGGACGAAGTGGATGAAGTGGAGGAAGTGGAAGAAGTGGACGAAGTGGACGAAGAGGACGAAGTGGAGGAAGTGGACGATGTGGACGAAGTGGAGGAAGTGGAGGAAGTAGACGAAGTGGAGGAAGTGGAGGAAGTGGAAGGAAGTGGACGAAGTGGAGGAAATGGAGGAAGTGGACGAAGTGGAGGAAGTGGACAAAGTGGAGGAAGTGGACGAAGTTGACGAAGTGGAGGAAGTGGACGAAGTTGATGAAGTGGACGAAGTGGACGAAGTGGACGAAGTGGACGAAGTGGAGGAAGTGGAGAATGTGGAGGAAGTGGAGGAAGTGGAGGAAGTGGAGGAAGTGGAGGAAGTGGAGGAAGTGGAGGAAGTGGAAGAAGAAGTGGACGAAGTGGACGAAGTGGAGGAAGTGGACGAAGTGGACGAAGTGGAGGAAGTGGACGAACCTTCCGAAGTGGACGAAGTGGAGGAAGTGGACGAGAGGGTCGATGGGGAGGAAGTGGAGGAAGTAGACAAAGTAGAGGAAGTGGAGGAAGTGGACGAACTTGATGAAGTTGACGAAGTGGAAGAAGAAGATGAAGAAGTGGATGAAGAGGACGAAGTGGAGGAAGTGGAGGAAGTGGAGGAAGTGGATGAAGTAGACGAAGTTGACGACGTTGTCGATGTGGACGAAGTTGTTGAAGTGGAGGAAGTGGTGGAAGTCGAGGAAGTGGACGAAGTGCAAGAAGTGGAGGAAGTAGAGGTAGTGGGCGAAGTGGACGAAGTTGACGAAGTGGACGAAGTGGATGAAGTGGAGGATCTGGAGGAAGTGAACGAAATGGAGGATGTGGAGGAAGTAGACGAAGTGGAGGAAGTAGAGGAAGAGGGCGAAATGGACGAAGTGGACAAAGTCGAGGAAGTGGACGAAGTGGAAGAAGTTGACGAAGTGGACGAAGTGGAAGAAGTGGACGAAGTGGAGAAAGTGGAGAAAGTGGTGGAAGTGGAGGAAGTGGACGAACTTGACGAAGTGGACGAAATGGACGAAGTTGACGAAGTGGAGGAAGTGGAGGAAGTGGACGAATTGGACGAACTTGACGAAGTGGACGAAGTGGTTGAAGTGGAGGAAGCGGAAGAAGTGGACGAATTTGACGAAGAGGACGAATCGGAGGAAGTGGACGATGTTGACGACGTGGAGGAAGTCGAGGAAGTAGACGAAGTGGACGAAGTGGAGGAGGTGGAAGAAGTGAACGAAGTGGAGGAAATGGAGGAAGTGGACGAAATGGAGGAAGTGGACAAAGTGGAGGAAGTGGACGAACTTGACGAAGTGGAGGAAGTGGACGAACCTGATGAAGTGGACGAAAAGGACGAAGTTGACGAAGTGGACGAAGTGGAGGAAGTGGAGAATGTGGACAAAGTGGAGAAAGTGGAGGAAGTGGACGAAGTGGAGGAAGTGGAAGAAGTGGACGAAGTGGAGAAGTGGACGAAGTGGAGGAAGTGGACGAACCTTCCGAAGTGGACAAAGTGGAGGAAGTGAATGAAGTGGAGGAAGTGGACGAAATGGTCGATGTTGAGGAAGTGGAGGAATTAGACGAAATGGACGAAGTGGACGGAGTCCACGAAGTGGAGGAAGTGGAGGAAGTGGAATGAAGTGGAGGAAGTGGAGGAAGTGGACGACGTTGAGGGAGTGGAGGAAGTGGACGAAATTGACAAAGTGGACGAAGTGGAAGAAGTTGACGAAGTGGAGGAAGTGGAGGAAGTGGACGAACTTGACGAAGTGGAGGAAGTGGAGGAAGTGGACTGAGTGCGGGAAGGGGAAGAAGTGGACGAAGTGGAGGAAGTGGAAGAGGTGGACGAAGTGGACGAAGTGGACGAAGTGGATGAATTTGACGACGTGGACGAAGTGGAGGAAGTAGACGAAGTGGAAGAAGTTGACGAAGTGGACGAAGTGGAGGAAGTGGACGAAGTTGACGAAGTGGACGAAGTTGAGGAGGTGGAGGAAGTGGAGGAAGTGGACGAACTTGACGAAGTGGACGAAATGGACGAAATGGACGAAGTGGACGAAGTTGACGAAGTGGAAGAAGTGCAGGAAGTCCATGAAGTGGAGGAAGTGGACGGTGTTGAGGAAGTGGACGAAGATGACGAACTTGACGAAGTGGACGAAGGGGGCGAAGTTGACGAAGTGGACGAATTGGACGGAGTGGACGAAGTGGAAGAAGATGATGAAGAAGTGTACGAAGAGGACAGAGTGGATGAAGTGGAGGAAGTGGAAGAAGTGGACGAAGAATACGAAGTGGACGAAGTTGACGAAGTTTACGAAGTGAGGGAAGTGGACGAAGTGGAGGAAGTGGAGGAAGTGGACGAAATGGAGGAAGTGAAGGAAGTGGAGGAAGTGGAGGAAGTGGAGGAAGTGGAGGAAGTAGAGGAAGTGGACGAAGTGGACGAACTTGACGAAGTGGAAGAAGTGGATGAAGTGGAGGAAGTGGAGGAAATGAAGGAAGTGGACGAAGGGGGCGAAGAGGACGAAGTTGACGAAGTTGACGACGTGGACGAAGTGAAGGAAGTGGAGGACGTGGAGGAAGGGGAAGAAGTGGACGAAGTTGACGAAGTGGACGAAGTAGACGAAGTGGATGAAGTGGAGGAAGTGGAGGAAGTGGAGGAAGTGGAGGAAGTGAATGAAGTGGAGGAAGTGGAGGAAATGGACGATGTTGAGGAAGTAGAGGATGTAGAGGATGTGGAGGAAGTGGAGGAGGTGCTAGAAGTGGACAAAGTGGACGAACTTGACGAAGTGGAGGAAGTGGAGGAAGTGGACGAACCTGACGAAGTGGACGAAATGGACGAAGTTGATGAAGTGGACAAAGTGCAGGAAGTGGACGAAGTTGACGAAGTGCAAGAAGTGCAGGAAGTGAATGAAATGGAGGAAGTGGACGGTGATGAGGAAGTGGACGAAGTGGACGAAGTGGAAGAAGTTGACGAAGTGGAGGAAGTTGATGAAGTGGACGAAGGGGACGAAGTTGACGAAGTTGACGAAGTGGACGAACGGGACGAACTTGACGAAGTGGACGAATTGGACGAAGTGGAAGAAGAAGATGAAGAAGTGGAGGAACTGGACAAAGTGGAGGAAGTGGAGGAAGTAGACGAAGTGGAGGAAGTGTACGAAATTGACGAAGTGGAGGAAGTGGAGGAAATGGAGTAAGTGGACGTAGTGGAGTAAGTGGAGGAAGTGGAGGAAATGGAGGAAGTGGAGGAAGTGGAGGAAGTGGAGGAAGTGGAAGAGCGGGAGGAAGTAGAAGAAGTGAACGAAGTGGACAAACTTGACAAAGTGGACGAGGTACATGAAGTGGAGGAATAGGATGAAGTGGACGAAGAGGACGAAGTGGACGAAGAGGAGGTAGTGGACTAAGTGGACGAAGTTCACGATGTGGACGAACTGGAGGAAGTGGATAAAGTGGACGAAGTGGAGGAAATGGAGCAAGTGTACGAAGTGGAGGAAGTGGACAAAGTGGAGGAAGTGGAGGAAGTGGAGGAAGTGGTCGAAGTCGACGAAGTGGAAGAAGTGGACAAAGTGGACGAAGGGCACGAAGTGGACGAAGTGGACGAAGTGACGAAGTGGAAGAAGTGGACAAAGTGGACAGAGTGGAGGAAGTGGAGGAAGTGGACGAACTTGACGAAGTGGACAAAATGGACGAAGTTGACGAAGTTGATGAAGTGGATGAAGTGGACGAAGTGGAGGAAGTGGACGAAGTGGACGAACTTGACGAAGTGGACGAAGTGGATGAGGTGGAGGAAGTGGACGAAGTGGACGAAGTCGACGAAGTGGACGAAGTGGAAGAAGTGGACGAAGTGGACAAAGTGGAGGAAGTGGAGGAAGTGGAGGAAGTGGACGAACTTGACGAAGTGGACAAAATGGACGAAGTTGACGAAGAGGATGAAGTGGACGAAGTTGAGGAAGTGGACGAACTTGACGAAGTGGACGAAGTGGATGAAGTGGAGGAAGTGGTCGAAGTGGACGAAGTGGAGGAAGTGGACGAAGTGGAGGAAGTGGAGGAAGTGGAGGAAGTGGAGCTAGTGGAGGAAGTGGAGGAGCGGGAGGAAGTAGAAGAACTGGACGAAGTGGAGGAAGTGGACGAATGTGACGAAGTTGACGAAATTGACGAAGTAGAGGAAGTGGAGGAAGTGGTGGAAGTGGACGAGGTGGACAAAGTGGGCGAAGTGGACGAAGTGGACGAAGTGGAGGAAGTGGACGATGTTGACGAAGTGGAAGAAGTTCAGGAAGTGAATGAAGTGGAGGAACTTGACGATGTTCAGGAAGTGGAGGAAGTCGACGAAATTGACGAAGTGGAAGAAGTTGAGGAAGTGGAGGAAGTAGACGAACTTGACGAACTTAACGAAGTGGAAGAAGAAGATGACGAAGTGGAAGAAGTTGAGGAAGTGGACGAAGTGGACGAAGTTGACGAACTTGACGAAGTTAACGAAGTTGACGAATTTGACGAATTGGACGAAGTGGGAAGAAGAAGATTACGAAGTGGAAGAAGTGGAGGAAGTGGATGAAGTGGCCGCTGTGGAGGAAGTGGACGAAGTGGATGAAGTTGACGAAGTGGATGAAGTGGAGAAGTGCACGATGTTGACGAAGTGGAAGAAGTTCAGGAAGTGAATGAAGTGGAGGAAGTGGACGATGTTGAGGAAGTGGAGGAAGTGGACGATGTTGAGGCAGTGGAGGAAGTCGACGAAATTGACGAAGTGGACGAAGTGGAGGAAGTGGACAAAGGGGACGAACTTGAAGAAGTTGTCGAAGTGGACGAAGTTGACAAAGTTGACGAATTGGACGAAGTGGAAGAAGAAGATGAAGAAGTGGACGAAGAGGGACGAAGTAGACGAAGTTGACGAAGTGGAGGAAGTGGTGGAAGTCGAGGAAGTGGACGAAGTGGAGGAGGTGGAGGAAGTGGAGGAAGTGGAGGAAGTGGACGAAATGGACGAAGTGGACGAAATGGACGAAGTGGACGAAGTTGACGAAGTGGAAGAAGTGTAGGAAGTCAATGAAGTGGAGGAAGTGGACGATGTTGAGGAAGTGGAAGAAGTTGACGAACTTGACGAAGTGGACGAAGGGGACGAAGTTGACGAAGTGGACGAATTGGACGGAGTGGACGAAGTGGAAGAAGATGATGAAGAAGTGTACGAAGAGGACAGAGTGGATGAAGAGGAGGAAGTGGAAGAAGTGGACGAAGAATATGAAGTTGACGAAGTGGACGAAGTTGACGAAGTTTACGAAGTGAGGGAAGTGGAGGAAGTGGAGGAAGTGGAGGAAGTGGACGAAATGGAGGAACTGAAGGAAGTGTAGGAAGTTGACGAAGTGGAGGAAGTGGAGGAAGTAGAGGAAGTGGACGAAGTGGACGAACTTGACGAAGTGGAAGAAGTGGATGAAGTGGTGGAAGTGGAGGAAATGAAGGAAGTGGACGAAGGGGGCGAAGAGGACGAAGTTGACGAAGTTGACGACGTGGACGAAGTGAAGGAAGTGGAGGACGTGGAGGAAGGGGAAGAAGTGGACGAAGTTGACTAAGTGGACGAAGTAGACGAAGTGGATGAAGTGGAGGAAGTGGAGGAAGTGGAAGAAGTGGAGGAAGTGAATGAAGTGGAGGAAGTGGAGGAAATGGACGATGTCGAGGAAGTAGAGGATGTAGAGGATGTGGAGGAAGTGGAGGAGGTGGTAGAATGGACAAAGTGGACGAACTTGACGAAGTGGAGGAAGTGGAGGAAGTGGACGAACCTGACGAGGTGGACGAAATGGACGAAGTTGATGAAGTGGACAAAGTGCAGGAAGTGGAGGACGTGGACGAAGTGCAGGAGGCGGAAGAACTGGACGAAGTGGAGGAAGTGGACGAAGTTGACGAAGTAGATGAAGTGGGGGACGTGGACGAAGTGGAAGAAGTTGATGTAGTGGAGGAAGTGGTGGAAGTGGACGAAGGGGACGAAGTTGACGAAGTTGCCGAAGTGCACGAAGGGGACGAACTTGACGAAGTTGACGAATTGGACGAAGTGGAGGAAGTAGACGAAATGGACAAAGTGGACGAAGTTCAGGAAGTAGGGGAAGTGGAGGAAGTGGACGAAATGGAGGAAGTGGAGGAAGTGGAGGAAGTGGACGATGTTGAGGAAGTGGAGGAAGTGGACGAAAAGGACGAAGTGGACGAAGTGGAAGAAGTAGAGGAAGTGGAGGAAGTGGAGGAAGTGGAGGAAGGCGACGAACTTGACGAAGTGGACGAAGGGGAGAAGTTGACGAAGTTGACGAATTGGACGAAGTGGAGGATGTGGAGGAAGTGGAGGAAGTGGACGAAGTTGACGAAGTGGACGAAGTGGACGAAGTTGACGAAGTGGAGCAAGTAGATGAAATGGAGGAAGTGGAAGAAGTGGAGGAAGTGGAGGAAGTGGAAGAAGTGGAGGAAGTGGAGGAAGTGGACGGACTTGACGAAGTGGACGAAGTGGATGAAGTGATGGAAGTTGACGAAGTGGACGAAGTCGACAAAGTGGACGAAGTCGACAAAGTGGACGAAGTTGACGAAGTGGAGGAAGTGGAGGAAGTCGACAAAGTGGAGGAAGTGTATTAAGTTGAAGAAGTGGACGAAGTAGACGAAGTTGGCGAAGGGGATGAAGTAGACGGAGTTAAGGAAGTGGACGAAGTTGACGAAGTGGATGTGGTTGCCGAATTGGAGGAAGTGGAGGAAGTGGACGGAGTGGACGAAATGGAGGAAGTGGACGAAGTGGATGAAGTGGAGGAAGTGGAGGAAGTGGAGGAAGTGGACGAACGTGACGAAGTGGCCGAAGTGGAGGAAGTGGACGAAGAGGACGAAGTGGGCGAAGTGAACGAAGTGGACGAAGTGGAAGAAGTGGATGAAGTTGACGGAGTTGACGACGTGGACGAACTGGAGGAAGTGGACAAATTGGACGAAGTGGATGAAGTGCACGAACTTGACGAAGTGGACGAAATGGACGAAGTGGAAGAAGTGGACGAAGTGGATCAAGTCGACGAATTGGAGGAAGTGGACGAACTTGACGAAGTGGACGAAGTGGAGGAAGTGGAAGAAGTGGACGAAGTCGACGAATTAGCGAAGAGGACGAAGTGGACGAAGCGGACCAAGTGGACGAAGTGGATGAAGTTGACGACCTGGACGAAGTGGAGGAAGTGGACGAAGTGGAAGAAGTGGACGAAGTGGAGGAAATGGTCGAAGTGGACGAAGTGGAGGAAGTAGAGGAAATGGACGAACTTGACGAAGTGGACGAAATGGATGACGTGGACGAAGTTGACGAAGTGGACGAAGTGGACGAAGTGGAGAAAGAGGAGGAAGTGGAGGAAATGGACAACGTTGAGCAAGTGGAGGAATTGGACGAAGTGGAGGAAGTGGAGGAAGTGGGCGAAGTGGACGAAGTGGAGGAAGTGGAAGAAGTGGACGAACTTGACGAAGTCGAGGAAGTGGAGGAAGTGGACGAACTTGATGAAGTCAACGAAATCGACGAAGTTGACGAAGTGGAGGAAGTGGAGGAAGTGGAGAATTTGGACAAAGTGGTCGAAGTGGAAGAACTGGACGAAGTGGAGGAAGTGGTCGAATGTGACGAAGTTAACGAAATTGACGAAGTAGAGGAAGTTGAGGAAGTGGACGAAGTGGACAAAGTGGGCGAAGTGGACAAAGTTGACGAAGTGGAAGAAGTTCAGGAAGTGAATGAAGTGGAGGAAGTGGACGATGTTGAGGAAGTGGAGGAAGTCGACGAAATTGACGAAGTGACGAAGTGGAAGAAGTTGAGGAAGTGGAGGAAGTGGACGAACTTGATGAAGTTGACGAATTTAACAAAGTTGACGAAGTTGACGAATTGGACGAAGTGGACGAAGTGGAAGAAGAAGATGAAGAAGTGGAAGAACTTGAGGAAGTGGACGAAGTGGGGAACATGACGAAGTTATCGAAATTGACGAAGTTGACGAATTGGACGAAGTTGACGAAGTGGAAGAAGAAGAAGACGAAGTGGAAGAAGTTGACGAAGTGGATGAAGGGGCCGAAGTGGAGGAAATGGACGAAGTTGATGAAATGGATGAAGTGGAGGAAGTGGACGATGTTGACGAACTGGAAAAAGTTCAGGAAGTGGAGGAAGTGGACGATGTTGAGGAAGTGGAGGAAGTCGACGAAATTGACGAAGTGGACGAAATGGAAGAAGTTGTCGAAGTGGAGGAAGTGGACAAAGGGGACGAACTTGACAAAGTTGTCGAAGTGGACGAAGTTGACGAATTTGACGAAGTGGACGAAGTGGAAGAAGAAGATGAAGAAGTGGATGAAGAGGACGAAGTGGAGGAAATGGAGGAAGTGGATGAAGTAGACGAAGTTGACGAAGTTGTCCATGTGGACGAAGTTGACGAAGTGGAGGAAGTCGAGGAAGTGGACGAAGTGCAGCAAGTGGATGAAGTAGAGGAAGTGGGCGAAGTGGACGAAGTTGACGAAGTGGACAAAGTGGATGAAGTGGAGGATCTGGAGGAAGTGGACGAAATGGAGGATGGGGAGGAAGTGGAGGAAGTAGACGAAGTGGAGGAAGTGGAGGAAGTGGACGAACTTGATGAAGTTGACGAATTTAACGAAGTTGACGAAGTTGACGAATTGGACGAAGTGGAAGAAGAAGATGAAGAAGTGGAAGAACTTGAGGAAGTGGAGGACGTGCACGAAGTGGCGAACATGACGAAGTGAACGAAGTTGACGAAGTTGACGAAGTTGACGAAGTAGACGAAGTGGACGAAGTGGAAGAAGAAGAAGACGAAGTGGAAGAAGTGGATTAAGTGGCCGAAGTGGAGGAAGTGGACGAAGTTGACGAAATGGGAATGGAGAAGGGACGATGTGACAACTGGAAAAATTCAGAAATGAATTGGAGGAAGTGGACGATGTTGAGGAAGTGGAGGAAGTCGACGAAATTGACGAAGTGGACGAAATGGAAGAAGTTGTCGAAGTGGAGGAAGTAGACAAAGGGAGACGAAGTTGTCGAAGTGGACGAAGTTGACGAATTTGACGAAGTGGACGAAGTGGAAGAAGAAGATGAAGAAGTGGATGAAGAGGACGAAGTGGAGGAAGTGGAGGAAGTGGAGGAAGTGGATGAAGTAGACGAAGTTGACGAAGTGGTCGATGTGGACGAAGTTGACGAAGTGGAGGAAGTGGTGGAAGTCGAGGAAGTGGACGAAGTGCAGGAAGTGGAGGAAGTAGAGGTAGTGGGCGAAGTTGACGAAGTGGACGAAGTGGATGAAGTGGAGGATCTGGAGGAAGTGAACGAAATGGAGGATGTGGAGGAAGTAGACAAAGTGGAGGAAGTAGAGAAAGAGGGCGAAATGGACGAAGTGGACAAAGTCGAGGAAGTGGACGAAGTGGAAGAAGTTGACGAAGTGGACGAAGTGGAAGAGGTGGACGAAGTGGACGAAGTGGAGAAAGTGGAAAAAGTGGTGGAAGTGGAGGAAGTGGACGAACTTGACGAAGTGGACGAAATGGACGAAGTTGACGAAGTGGAGGAAGTGGACGAAGTGGACGAATTGGACGAACTGGACGAAGTGGACGAAGTGGACGAAGTGGATGAAGTGGAGGAAGCGGAAGAAGTGGACGAATTGGACGAAGAGGACGAATTGGAGGAAGTGGACGATGTTGACGACGTGGAGGAAGTCGAGGAAGTAGACGAAGTGGACGAAGTGGAGGAGGTGGAAGAAGTGAACGAAGTGGAGGAAATGGAGGAAGTGGACGAAATGGAGGAAGTGGACAAAGTGGAGGAAGTGGACGAACTTGACGAAGTGGAGGAAGTGGACGAACCTGATGAAGTGGACGAAAAGGACGAAGTAGACGAAGTGGACGAAGTGGAGGAAGTGGAGAATGTGGAGAAAGTGGAGAAAGTGGAGGAAGTGGAGGAAGTGGAGGAAGTGGAAGAAGTGGACGAAGTGGACGAAGCGGAGAAGTGGAGGAAGTTGACGAAGTGGAGGAAGTGGACGAACCTTCCGAAGTGGACGAAGTGGAGGAAGTGAATGAAGTGGAGGAAGTGGACGAAATGGTCGATGTTGAGGAAGTGGAGGAATTAGACGAAATGGACGAAGTGGACGGAGTCCACAAAGTTGAGGAAGTGGAGGAAGTGGAATGAAGTGGAGGAAGTGGAGGAAGTGGACGATGTTGAGGGAGTGGAGGAAGTGGACGAAATTGACAAAGTGGACGAAGTGGAAGAAGTTGACGAAGTGGACGAACTTGACGAAGTGGAGGAAGTGGACTGAGTGCGGGAAGGGGAAGAAGTGGATGAAGTGGAAGAAGTGGACGAAGTGGACGAAGTGGACGAAGTGGACGAAGTGGAGGAAGTGGAAGAGGTGGACGAAGTGGACGAAGTGGATGAATTTGACGACGTGGACGAAGTGGAGGAAGTAGACGAAGTGGAAGAAGTTGACGAAGTGGACGAAGTGGACAAAGTGGACGAAGTGGAAGAAGTGGACGAAGTGGACAAAGTGGACGAAGTAGAGGAAGTGGAGGAAGTGGACGAACTTGACGAAGGGGACGAAATGGACGAAGTGGACAAAGTGGACGAAGTTGACGAAATGGATGAAGTGGAGGAAGTGGACGATGTTGACGAAGTGGAAAAAGTTCAGGAAGTGAATGAAGTGGAGGAAGTGGATGATGTTGAGGAAGTGGAGGAAGTCGACGAAAATGACGAAGTGGAGGAAGTGGAAGAAGCCGAGGAAGTGGAGGAAGTGGATGAACTTGACGAAGTTGATGAAGTTAACGAAAATGACGAAGTGGACGAAGTGGACGAAGTGGAAGAAGAAGATGACGAAGTGGAAGAAGTTGAGGAAGTGGAGGAAGTGGACGCAGTGGCGAACATGACGAAGTTGACGAATTGGAAGAAGTGGACGAAGTGGAAGAAGAACATGACGAAGTGGAAGTAGTGGAGGAAGTGTCTGATGTGGCCGAAGTGGAGGAAGTGGACAAAGTTGACGAAATGGATGAAGCGGAGGAAGTGGAGGAAGTGGACGATGTTGATGAACTGGAAAAAGTTCGGGAAATGATTGAAGTGGAGGAAGTGGAGGAAGTGGACGATGTTGAGGTAGTGGAGGAAGTCGACGAAATTGACGAAGTGGACGAAATGGAAGAAGTTGTCGAAGTGGAGGAAGTGGACAAAGGGGACGAACTTCACGAAATTGTCGAAGTGGACGAAGTTGACGAATTTGACGAAGTGGACGAAGTGGAAGAAGAAGATGAAGAAGTGGATGAAGAGGACGAAGTGGACGAAGTGGAGGAAGTGGAGGAAGTGGATGAAGTAGACGAAGTTGACGAAGTGGTCGATGTGGACGAAGTTGACGAAGTGGGGGAAGCGGTGGAAGTCGAGGAAGTGGACGAAGTGCAGGAAGTGGAGGAAGTAGAGGAAGTGGGCGAAGTGGACGAAGTTCACGAAGTGGACGAAGTGGATGAAGTGGAGGATGTGGAGGAAGTGGACGAAATGGAGGATGTGGAGGAAGTGGAGGAAGTAGACGAAGTGGAGGAAGTAGAGGAAGAGGGCGAAATGGACGAAGTGGAGGAAGTTGAGGAAGTGGACGAAGTGGACGAAGAGGACGAAGTGGATGAAGTTGACGAAGTTCACGACGTGGACGAAGTGGAGGAAGTGGACGAAGTGAAAGAAGTTGACGAAGTGGACGAAGTGGAAGAAGTGGACGAATTGGAGAAAGTGGACAAAGTGGTGGAAGTGGACGTACTTGACGAAGTGGACGAAATGGACGAAGTTGACGAAGTGGAGGAAGTGGACGAACTTGACGAAGTGGACGAAGTGGATGAAGTGGAGGAAGCGAAAGAAGTGGACGAATTGGACGAAGAGGACGAAGCGGAGGAAGTGGACGATGTTGACGATGTGGAGTAAGTCGAGGAAGTAGACGAAGTGGACGAAGTGGAGGAAGTGGAGGAAGTGAACGAAGTGGAGGAAATGGAGGAAGTGGAGGAAGTGGACAAAGTGGAGGAAGTGGACAAAGTGGAGGAAGTGGACGAACTTGACGAAGTGGAGGAAGTGGACGAACCTGATGAAGTGGACGAAAAGGACGAAGTTGACGAAGTGGACGAAGTGGAGGAAGTGGAGAATGTGGACAAAGTGGAGAAAGTGGACGAAGTGGAGGAAGTGGAGGAAGTGGAGGAAGTGGACGAAGTTGAGAAGTGGACTAAGTGGACGAAGTGGAGGAAGTGGACGAACTTGACGAAGTGGACGAAATGGGCGAAGTGGACGAAGAGGACGAAATGGAGGAAGTGAATGAAATGGAGGAAGTGCATGAAATGGACGATGTTGAGGAAGTGGAGGAATTAGACGAAATGGACGAAGTGGACGGAGTCCACGAAGTGGAGGAAGTGGAGGAAGTGGAATGAAGTGGAGGAAGTGGACGATGTTGAGGGAGTGAAGGAAGTGGACAAAATTGACAAAGTGGACGAAGTGGAAAAAGTTGACGAAGTGGAGGAAGTGGACGAACTTGACGAAGTGGAGGAAGTGGAGGAAGTGGACGAAGAGCGGGAAGGGGAAGAAGTTGATGATGTGGACGAAGTGGAGGAACTGGACGAAGTGGAGGAAGCGGAAGGAGTGGACGAAGTGGAAGAAGTGGACGAAGTGGAGGAAGTGGAGGAAGTGGAAGAGGTGGACGAAGTAGACGAAGTGGACGAAGTGGACGAAGTGGACGAAGTGGACGAAGTGGACGAAGTGGACGAAGTGGACGAAGTGGAGGAAGTGGACGAAGTGGGACAAGTGGATGAAGTTGACGACGTGGACGAAGTGGAGGAAGTGGAGGAAGTGGACGAAGTGGAAGAAGTTGACGAAGTGGACGAAGTGGACGAAGTGGAAGAAGTGGACGAAGTGGACAAAGTGGAGGAAGTGGAGGAAGTGGAGGAAGCGGACGAACTTGACGAAGTGGACAAAGTTGACGAAGTGGAGGAAGTGGACGAAGTTGACGAAATGGATGAAGTGGAGGAAGTGGACGATGTTGACGAACTGGAAAAAGTTCAGGAAGTGAATGAAATGGAGGAAGTGGACGATGTTGAGGAAGTGGAGGAAGTCGACGAAAATGACGAAGTGGACAAAGTGGAAGAAGCTGAGGAAGTGGAGGAAGTGGAGGAAGTGGACGAACTTGACGAAGTTGATGAAGTTAACGAAGTTGACGAAGTGGACGAATTGGACGAAGTGGAAGAAGAAGATGACGAAGTGGAAGAAGTTGAGGAAGTGGACGAAGTGGCAAACATGACGAAGTTGACGAAGTTAACGAAATTGGCGAAGTTGACGAATTGGACGAAGGGGACGAAGTGGAAGAAGAAGATGACGAAGTGGAAGAAGTGGAGGAAGTGGATGATGTGGCTGAAGTGGAGGAAGTGGACTAAGTTTACAAAATGGATGAAGTGGAGGAAGTGGACGATGTTGAGGAAGTGGAGGAAGTCGACGAAATTGACGAAGTGGACGAAATGGAAGAAGTTGTAGAAGTGGAGGAAGTGGACAAAGGGGACGAACTTGACATAGTTGTCGAAGTGGACGAAGTTGACGAATTTGACGAAGTGGACGAAGTGGAAGAAGAAGATGAAGAAATGGATCAAGAGGACGAAGTGGAGGAAGTGGAAGAAGTAGACGAAGTTGACGAAGTGGTCGATGTGTACGACGAAGTTGACGAAGTGGAGGAAGTGGTGGAAGTCGAGGAAGTGGACGAAGTGCAGGAAGTTGAGGAAGTAGAGGAAGTGGGCGAAGTGGACGAAGTTGACGAAGTGGACGAAGTGGAGGAAGTGGAGGATCTGGAGGAAGTGGACAAAATGGAGGATGTGAAGGAAGTGGAGGAAGTAGACGAAGTGGAGGAAGTGGAGGAAGTATAGGAAGAGGGCGAAATGGACGAACATGACGAAGTGGACGAAGTGGAGGAAGTTGAGGAAGTGGACGAAGAGGACGAAGTGGATGAAGTTGACGACATGGACGAAGTGGAGGAAGTGGATGAAGAGGAAGAAGCTGACGAAGTGGACGAAGTGGAAGAAGTGGACGAAGTGGAGAAAGTGGACAAAGTGGTGCAAGTGGACGAACTTGACGAAGTAGACGAAATGGACGAAGTTGACGAAGTGGAGGAAGTGGACGAAGTGGACGAACTTGACGAAGTGGACGAAGTGGATGAAGTGGAGGAAGCGGAAGAAGTGGACGAATTGGACGAAGAGGACGAAGCGGAGGAAGTGGACGATGTTGACGACGTGGAGGAAGTCGAGGAAGTAGACGAAGTGGACGAAGTGGAGGAAGTGGACGAAGTGGAGGAAGTGGAAGAAGTGAACGAAGTGGAGGAAATGGAGGAAGTGGACGAAGTGGAGGAAGTGGACAAATTGGAAGAAGTGGACGAACTTGACGAAGTGGAGGAAGTGGAGGATTTGTACGAACCGGATGAAGTGGACGAAAAGGACGAAGTTGACGAAGTGGACGAAGTGGAGAATGTGGAGAAAGTGGAGAAAGTGGAGGAAGTGGACGAAGTGGACGAAGTGGAAGAAGTGGACGAAGTGGAGAAGTGGAGGAAGTGGACGAAGTGGAGGAAGTGGACGAACTTGACGAAGTGGACGAAATGGGCGAAGTGGACGAAGTGGAGGAAGTGAATGAAGTGGAGGAAGTGGACGAAATGGACGATGTTGAGGAAGTGGAGGAATTAGACGAAATGGACGAAGTGGACGGAGTCCACAAAGTGGAGGAAGTGGAGGAAGTGGAATGAAGTGGAGGAAGTGGAGGAAGTGGACGAAATTGTCAAAGTGGACGAAGTGGAAGAAGTGGACGAAGTGGACGAAGTGGAGGAAGTGGACGAACTTGACGAAGTGGAGGAAGTAGAGGAAGTGGAGGAAGTGGACGAAGTGGACGAAGTGGACGAAGAGCGGGAAGGGGAAGAAGTTGATGACGTGGATGAAGTGGAGGAACTGGACGAAGTGGTGGAAGCGGAAGGAGTGGACAAAGTGGACGAAGTGGAAGAAGTGGACGAAGTGGTCGAAGTGGAGGAATTGAAAGAGGTGCACGAAGTGGACGAAGTGGAGGAAGTGGAGGAAGTGGAGGAAGTGGATGAAGTTGACGACGTGGACGAAGTGGAGGAAGTGGAGGAATGGACGAAGTGGAAGAAGTTGACGAAGTGGACGAAGTGGACGAAGTGGACAAAGTGGAGGAAGTGGACGAAGTTGACGAAGTGGACGAAATGGACGAAGTTGACGAAGTGGATGAAGTGGACGAAGTTGACGAAATGGATGAAGTGGAGGAAGTGGACGATGTTGACGAACTGGAAAAAGTTCAGGAAGTGAATGAAATGGAGGAAGTGGACGATGTTGAGGAAGTGGAGGAAGTAGACGAAGTGGTCGATGTGGACGAAGTTGACGAAGTTGAGGAAGTGGTGGAAGTCGAGGAAGTGGACGAAGTGCAGGAAGTGGAGGAAGTGGGCGAAGTGGACGAAGTTGACGAAGTGGACGAAGTGGATGAAGTGGAGGAAGTGGATGAAGTGGAAGAAGCTGACGAAGTGAACGAAGTGGAAGAAGTGGACGAAGTGGAGAAAGTGGACAAAGGGGTGGAAGTGGAGGAAGTGGACGAACTTGACGAAGTAGACGAAATGGACGAAGTTGATGAAGTGGAGGAAGTGGACGAAGTAGACGAACTTGACGAAGTGGACGAAGTGGATGAAGTGGAGGAAGCGGAAGAAGTGGACGAATTGGACGAAGAGGACGAATCGGAGGAAGTGGACGATGTTGACGACGTGGAGGAAGTCGAGGAAGTAGACGAAGTGGACGAAGTGGAGGAAGTGGAAGAAGTGAACGAAGTGGAGGAAATGGAGGAAGTGGACGAAGTGGAGGAAGTGGACAAAGTGGAAGAAGTGGACGAACTTGACGAAGTGGAGGAAGTGGACGAACCTGATGAAGTGGACGAAAAGGACGAAGTTGACGAAGTGGACGAAGTGGACGAAGTAGAGCAAGAGGGCGAAATGGACGAACATGACGAAGTGGACGAAGTGGAGGAAGTTGAGGAAGTGGACGAAGAGGACGAAGTGGATGAAGTTGACGACGTGGACGAAGTGGACGAAGTGGATGAAGTGGAAGAAGCTGACGAAGTGGACGAAGTGGAAGAAGTGGACGAAGTGGAGAAAGTGGACAAAGTGGTGCAAGTGAACGAACTTGACGAAGTAGACGAAATGGACGAAGTTGACGAAGTGGAGGAAGTGGACGAAGTGGACGAACTTGACGAAGTGGACGAAGTGGATGAAGTGGAGGAAGCGGAAGAAGTGGACGAATTGGACGAAGAGGACGAAGCGGAGGAAGTGGACGATGTTGACGACGTGGAGGAAGTCGAGGAAGTAGACGAAGTGGACGAAGTGGAGGAAGTGGACGAAGTGGAGGAAGTGGAAGAAGTGAACGAAGTGGAGGAAATGGAGGAAGTGGACGAAGTGGAGGAAGTGGACAAATTGGAAGAAGTGGACGAAAAGGATGAAGTGGAGGAAGTGGAGGAAGTGGAGGAAGTGGATGAAGTGGACGAAAAGGACGAAGTTGACGAAGTGGACGAAGTGGACGAAGTGGACGAAGTGGAGAATGTGGAGAAAGTGGAGAAAGTGGAGGAAGTGGAGGAAGTGGACGAAGTGGAAGAAGTGGACGAAGTGGAGAAGTGGAGGAAGTGGAGGAAGTGGACAAACTTGACGAAGTGGACAAAATGGGCGAAGTGGAGGAAGTGGACGAAGTGGAGGAAGTGAATGAAGTGGAGGAAGTGGACGAAATGGACGATGTTGAGGAAGTGGAGGAATTAGACGAAATGGACGAAGTGGACGGAGTCCACGAAGTGGAGGAAGTGGAGGAAGTGGAATGAAGTGGAGGAAGTGGACGAAGTGGACGATGTTGAGCGAGTGGAGGAAGTGGACGAAATTGTCAAAGTGGACGAAGTGGAAGAAGTGGACGAAGTGGACGAAGTGGAGGAAGTGGACGAACTTGACGAAGTGGAGGAAGTAGAGGAAGTGGAGGAAGTGGACGAAGTGGACGAAGAGCGGGAAGGGGAAGAAGTTGATGACGTGGATGAAGTGGAGGAACTGGACGAAGTGGACGAAGCGGAAGGAGTGGACAAAGTGGACGAAGTGGAAGAAGTGGACGAAGTGGTCGAAGTGGACGAAGTGGAGGAATTGAAAGAGGTGCACGAAGTGGACGAAGTGGACGAAGTGGATGAAGTTGACGACGTGGACGAAGTGGAGGAAGTGGAGGAATGGACGAAGTGGAAGAAGTTGACGAAGTGGACGAAGTGGACGAAGTGGAAGAAGTGGACGAAGTGGACAAAGTGGAGGAAGTGGAGGAAGTGGACGAACTTGACGAAGTGGACGAAATGGACGAAGTTGACGAAGTGGATGAAGTGGACGAAGTTGACGAAATGGATGAAGTGGAGGAAGTGGACGATGTTGACGAACTGGAAAAAGTTCAGGAAGTGAATGAAATGGAGGAAGTGGACGATGTTGAGGAAGTGGAGGAAGTAGACGAAGTGGTCGATGTGGACGAAGTTGACGAAGTGGAGCAAGTGGTGGAAGTGGAGGAAGTGGACGAAGTGGAGGAAGTGGACGAAGTGGACGAAGTGGACGAAGTGGATGAAGTGGAGGAAGTGGATGAAGTGGAAGAAGCTGACGAAGTGGACGAAGTGGAAGAAGTGGACGAAGTGGAGAAAGTGGACAAAGTGGTGGAAGTGGAGGAAGTGGACGAACTTGACGAAGTAGACGAAATGGACGAAGTTGATGAAGTGGAGGAAGTGGACGAAGTAGACGAACTTGACGAAGTGGACGAAGTGGATGAAGTGGAGGAAGCGGAAGAAGTGGACGAATTGGACGAAGAGGACGAATCGGAGGAAGTGGACGATGTTGACGACGTGGAGGAAGTCGAGGAAGTAGACGAAGTGGACGAAGTGGAGGAAGTGGAAGAAGTGAACGAAGTGGAGGAAATGGAGGAAGTGGACGAAGTGGAGGAAGTGGACAAAGTGGAAGAAGTGGACGAACTTGACGAAGTGGAGGAAGTGGACGAACCTGATGAAGGGGACGAAAAGGATGAAGTTGACGAAGTGGACGAAGTGGACGAAGTGGAGAATGTGGACAAAGTGGAGAAAGTGGAGGAAGTGGACGAAGTGGAGGAAGTGGAAGAAGTGGACGAAGTGGACGAAGTGGACGAAGTGGACGAAGTGGACGAAGTGGACGAAGTGAATGAAGTGGAAGAAGTGGACGAAATGGACGATGTTGAGGAAGTGGAGGAATTAGACGAAATGGACGAAGTGGACGGAGTCCACGAAGTGGACGAAGTGGAGGAAGTGGAGGAAGTGGAATGAAGTGAAGGAAGTGGAGGAAGTGGACGATGTTGAGCGAGTGGAGGAAGTGGACGAAATTGACAAAGTGGACGAAGTGGAAGAAGTTGACGAAGTTGAGGAAGTGGACGAAGTTGACGAAGTAGAGGAAGTAGAGGAAGTGGAGGAAGTGGACGAAGAGCGGGAAGGGGAAGAAGTTGATGACGTGGACGAAGTGGAGCAACTGGACGAAGTGGAGGAAGCGGAAGGAGTGGACGAAGTGGAAGAAGTGGACGAAGTGGAGGAAGTGGAGGAATTGGAAGAGGTGCACGAAGTGGACGAAGTGGAGGAAGTGGAGGAAGTGGACGAAGTGGACGAAGTTGACGAAGTGGACGAAGTGGAGGAAGTGGAGGAAGTGGACGAAGTGGAAGAAGTTGACGAAGTGGACGAAGTGCACGAAGTGGACGAAGTGGACGAAGTGGACGAAGTGGAAGAAGTGGACGAAGTGGACAAAGTGGAGGAAGTGGAGGAAGTGGACGAACTTGACGAAGTGGACGAAATGGACGAAGTTGACGAAGTAGATGAAGTGGACGAAGTGGACGAAGTTGACGAAGTGGATGAAGTGGAAGAAGTGGACAATGTTGACGAACTGGAACGATGTTGAGCGAGTGGAGGAAGTGGACGAAATTGACAAAGTGGACGAAGTGGAAGAAATTGACGAAGTGGAGGAAGTGGACGAAGTGGACGAAGAGCGGGAAGGGGAAGAAGTTGATGACGTGGACGAAGTGGAGGAAGTGAAGGAAGTGGAGGAAGCGGAAGGAGTGGACGAAGTGGAAGAAGTGGAGGAAGTGGAGGAAGTGGAGGAATTGGAAGAGGTGCACGAAGTGGACGAAGTGGAGGAAGTGGACGAAATGGATGAAGTTGACGACGTGGACGAAGTGGAGGAAGTGGACGAAGTGGAAGAAGTTGACGAAGTGGACAAAGTGCACGAAGTGGACGAAGTGGAAGAAGTGGACGAAGTGGACAAAGTGGAGGAAGTGGAGGAAGTGGACGAACTTGACGAAGTGGACGAAATGGACGAAGTGGACGAAGTGGATGAAGTGGACGAAGTTGACGAAGTCGACGAAGTGGATGAAGTGGACGATGTTGACGAACTGGAAAAAGTTCAGGAAGTGAATGAAATGGAGGAAGTGGACGATGTTGAGGAAGTGGAGGAAGTCGACGAAAATGACGAAGTGGACGAAGTGGAAGACGCTGAGGAAGTGGAGGAAGTGGACGAACTTGACGAAGTTGATGAAGTTAACGAAGTTGACGAAGTGGACAAATTGGACACTGTGGAAGATGAAGATGACGAAGTGGAAGAAGTTGAGGAAGTGGACGAAGTGGCGAACATGACGAAGTTGACGAATTGGACGAAGTGGACGAAGTGGAAGAAGAAGATGACGAAGTGGAAGAAGTGGACGAAGTGGATGATGTGGTCGAAGTGGAGGAAGTGGACGAAGTTGACGAAATGGATGAAGTGGAGGAAGTGGAGGAAGTGGACGATGTTGACGAACTGAAAGAAGTTCAGGAAGTGAATGAAGTGGAGGAAGTGGACAATGTTGAAGAAGTGGAGGAAGTCGACGAAATTGATGAAGTGGACAAAGTGGAAGAAGTTGTTGAAGTGGAGGAAGTGGACAAAGGGGACGAACTTGACGAAGTTGTCGAAGTGGACGAAGTTGACGAATTGGACGAAGTGGAGGAAGTGGAGGAAGTAGAAGAAGTTGACGAAGTGGTGGATGTGGACGAAGTGGACGAAGTGGTGGAAGTCAAGGAAGTGGACGAAGTGCAGGAAGTGGACGAAGTGCAGGAAGTGAAGGAAGTAGAGGAAGTGGGCGAAGTTGACGAATTGGACGAAGTGGATGAAGTGGATGAAGTGGAGGATCTAGAGGAAATGGACGAAATGGAGGATGTGGAGGAAGTGGAGGAAGTAGACGAAGTGGAGGAAGTGGAGGAAGTAGAGGAAGAGAACGAAGTGGACGAAGTGGTGGAAGTTGAGGAAGTGGACGAAGTGGACAAAGAGGACGAAGTGGATGAAGTTGACGAAGTTGACGACGTGGACGAAGAGGAGGAAGGGGACGAAGTGGAAGAAGTTGACGAAGTGGACGAAGTGGACGAAGTGGACGAAGTGGACGAAGTGGACGAAGTGGACGAAGTGGAAGAAGTGGACGAAGTGGAGAAAGTTGACAAAGTGGTGGAAGTGGACGAACTTGACGAAGTGGACGAAATGTACGAAGTTGACGAAGTGGAGGAAGTGGACGAAGTGGACGAACTTGACGAAGTGGACGAAGTGGATGAAGTGGACGATGTTGACGACGTGGACGAAGTCGAGGAAGTAGACGAAGTGAAGGAAGTGGAGGAAGTGGAAGAAGTGAACGAAGTGGAGGAAATGGAGGAAGTGGACGAAGTGGAGGAAGTGGACAAAGTGGAGGAAGTGGACGAACTTGTCGAAGTGGAGGAAGTGGAGGAAGTGGACGAACCTGATGAAGTGGACGAAAAGGACGAAGTTGACGAAGTGGAGGAAGTGGAGGAAGTGGAGAATGTGGATAAAGTGGAGAAAGTGGAAGAACTGGACGAAGTGGAGGAAGTGGACGAAGGTGACGAAGTAGACGAAATTGACGAAGGGGACGAAGTGGAGGAAATGGAGGAATTGGACGAAGTGGAGGAAGTAGAAGAAGTGGACGAAGTGGTGAAGTGGACGAAGTGGAGGAAGTGGACGAACTTGACGAAGTGGACGAAATGGACGAAGTGGAAGAAGTGGACGAAGTGGACGAAGTGAATGAAGTGGAGGAAGTGGACGAAATGGACGATGTTGAGGAAGTGAAGGAATTGGACGAAATGGACGAAGTGGATGGAGTTGACGAAGTGGAGGAAGTGGAGGAAGTGGAATCAAGTGGAGGAAGTGGAGAAAGTGGGCGATGTTGAGGGAGTGGAGGAAGTGGAAGAAATTGACAAAGTGGACGAAGTGGAAGAAGTGGAGGAAGTGGATGAAGTGGACGAACTTGACGAAGTGGAGGAAGTGGATGAAGTGGAGGAAGTGGACGAAGTGGAGGAGGTGGACGAAGAGGGGGAAGTGGACGAAGTTGATGATGTGGACGAAGTGGAGGAACTGGACGAGGTGGAGGAAGTGGAAGAAGTGGACGAAGTGGAGGAAGTGGATGAAGAGGACGAAGTGGGTGAAGTTGACGACGTGGACGAAGTTGAGGAAGTGAAGGAAGTGGAGGAACTGGAAGAAGTTGACGAAGTTGACGAAGTGCACGAAGTGGACGAAGTTGACGAAGTGGACGAAGTGGAGGAAGTGGAAGAAGTGGAGGAAGTGGAGGAAGTGGAGGAAGTGGACGAACTTGACGAAGTGGACAAAATGGACGAAGTGGACGAAGTTGACGAAGTGGATGAAGTGTACGAAGTGGACGAAGTTGACGATGTGGACGAAGTGGACGAAGTGGATGAAGTGGAGGAAGTGGTCGAAGTGGACGAAGTAGAGGAAGTGGACGAAGTTGACGAAGTGTTGGAAGTGGAGGAAGTGAAGCTAGTGGAGGAAGTGGAGGAGCTGGAGGAAGTAGAAGAAGTGGACGAGGTAGATGAAGTGGAGGACTCGGAAGAAGTGGACGAAGAGGACGAAGTGGACTAAGTGGACGAAGTTCACGACGTGGACGAAGTGGAGGAACTGGACGAAGTGGAGGAAGTGGAAGGAGTGGACGAAGTGGAGGAAGTGGAAGAAGTGGACGAAGTGGAGGAAGTGGAAGAAGTGGACAAAGTGGGAGAAGTGGACGAAGTGGAGGAAGTGCAAGAAGTGGACGAACTTGATGAAGTGGACGAAATCGACGAAGTTGACGAAGTGGAGGAAGTGGAGAATTTGGACAAAGTGGTGGAAGTGGAAGAACTGGACGAAGTGGAGGAAGTGGACGAATGTGACGAAGTTCACGAAGTAGAGGAAGTGGAGGAAGTGGACTAGGTGGACAAAGTGGGCGAAGTGGTCGAAGTGGACGAAGTTGACGAAGTGGAGGAAGTGGAGGAAGTGGAGAAAGTGGACGATGTTGACGAAGTGGAAGAAGTTTAGGAACTGAATGAAGTGGAGGAACTGGACGATGTTGAGGAAGTGGAGGAAGTTGAGGAAGTGGAAGGAAGTAGACGAACTTGACGAATTTGACGAAGTTAATGAAGTTGACGAAGTTAACGAAGTGGAAGAAGAAGATGACGATGTGAAAGAAGTTGAGGAAGTGGAGGAAGTGGAGGAAGTGGACGAAGTTGACGAAGTTAACGAAGTTGACGAAGTTGACGAAGTTGACGAATTGGACGAAGTGGACGAAGTGGAATAAGAAGATTACAAAGTGGAAGAGGTGGAGGAAGTGGATGAAGTGGCCGAAGTGGAGGAAGTGGACGAAGTGGACGAAGTTGACGAAGTGGATGAAGTGGAGGAAGTGGATGAAGTTAACGAAGTGGAGGAAGTGGAGCAAGTGGAATGAAGTGGAGGAAGTGGACGATGTTGAGGAAGTGGAGGAAGTGGACGAAATTGACGAAGTGGACGAAGTGGAAGAAGTTGTCGAAGTGGAGGAAGTGGACGAAGTGGACAAAGGGGACGAACTTGAAGAAGTTGTCAAAGTGGACGAAGTTGACGAATTGGACGAAGTGGACGAAGTGGAAGAAGAAGATGAAGAAATGGACGAAGAGGACGAAGTGGAGGAAGTGGAGGAAGTGGACGAAGTAGACGAAGTTGACGAAGTGGTCGAAATGGACGAAGTGGAGGAAGTGGTGGAAGTCGAGGAAGTGGACGAAGTAGAGGAAGTGAGGAAGTGGGCGAAGTGGTCAAAGTGGATGAAGTGGAGGATTTGGAGGAAGTGGACGAAATGGAGGATGTGGAGGAAGTGGAGGAAGTAGACGAAGTGGAGGAAGTGGAGGAAGTAGAGGAAGAGGACGAAGTGGACGAACATGACGAACATCACGAAGTGGACGAAGTGGAGGAAGTTGAGGAAGTGAAAGAAGTGGACGAAGAGGACGAAGTGGACGAAGTTGACGACGTGGATGAAGTGGAGGAAGTTGTCGAAGTGGAGGAAGTGGACGAAGTGGACAAAGGGGACGAACTTGAAGAAGTTGTCGAAGTGGACGAAGTTGACGAATTGGACGAAGTGGACGAAGTGGAAGAAGAAGATGAAGAAATGGACGAAGAGGACGAAGTGGAGGAAGTGGAGGAAGTGGACGAAGTAGACGAAGTTGACGAAGTGGTCGAAATGGACGAAGTGGAGGAAGTGGTGGAAGTCGAGGAAGTGGACGAAGTAGAGGAAGTGAGGAAGTGGGCGAAGTGGTCGAAGTGGATGAAGTGGAGGATTTGGAGGAAGTGGACGAAATGGAGGATGTGGAGGAAGTGGAGGAAGTAGACGAAGTGGAGGAAGTGGAGGAAGTAGAGGAAGAGGACGAAGTGGACGAACATGACGAACATCACGAAGTGGACGAAGTGGAGGAAGTTGAGGAAGTGAAAGAAGTGGACGAAGAGGACGAAGTGGACGAAGTTGACGACGTGGATGAAGTGGAGGAAGTGGACGAAGTTGAAGAAGTGGACGAAGTGGAGAAAGTTGTGGAAGTGGATGAACTTGACGAAGTGGACGAAATGGATGAAGTTGACGAAGTTGAGGAAGTGGAGGAAGTGGATTAGGTGGACGAAGTGGTCGAACTTGACGAAGTGGACGAAGTGGATGAAGTGGAGAAAGCGGAAGAAGTGGACGAAGAGTACGAAGTGGAGGAAGTGGAGGAAGTGGACGAACTTGATGAAGTGGACGAAGTTGACGAAGTGGACGAAGCGGAGAAAGTGAATGAAGAGGAGGAAGTGGATGAAAGAGACGATGTTGAGGAAGTGGACGAAATGGACAAAGTGGAGGAAGTTGACGAAGTGGACGAAGAGGACGAAGTGGACGAAGTGGAAGAAGTTGACGAAGTGGACAAAGTCGAGGAAGTGGAGGAAGTGGAGGAAGTGGACGAACTTGACGAAGTGGACGAAATGGACGAAGTGGACGAAGTTGACGAAGTGGACGAAGTGGACGAAGGGCACGAAGTGGACGAAGTGGACGAAGTGGACAAAGTGGAGGAAGTGGAGGAAGTGGACGAACTTGACGAAATGGACGAAGTGGACGAAGTTGAAGAAGTGGACGAAGTGGAGAAAGTTGTGGAAGTGGATGAACTTGACGAAGTGGACGAAATGGATGAAGTTGACGAAGTTGAGGAAGTGGAGGAAGTGGATTAGGTGGACGAAGTGGTCGAACTTGACGAAGTGGACGAAGTGGATTGAGTGGAGAAAGCGGAAGAAGTGGACGAAGAGTACGAAGTGGAGGAAGTGGAGGAAGTGGACGAAGTGGAGGAAGTGGACAAAGTGGAGGAAGTGGACGAACTTAATGAAGTGGAGGAAGTGGAGGAAGTGGACGAACTTGATGAAGTGGACGAAGTTGACGAAGTGGACGAAGCGGAGAAAGTGAATGAAGAGGAGGAAGTGGACGAAAGAGACGATGTTGAGCAAGTGGACGAAATGGACAAAGTGGAGGAAGTTGACGAAGTGGACGAAGAGGACGAAGTGGACGAAGTGGATGAAGTTGACGAAGTTCACGACGTGGAAGAAGTGGTGCGGGTGGACGAAGTGGACGAAGTGGAAGAAGTGGACGAAGTGGATGAAGGGCACGAAGTGGACGAAGTAGACGATGTCGACGAAGTGGAAGAAGTTGACGAAGTGGACAAAGTCGAGGAAGTGGAGGAAGTGGAGGAAGTGGACGAACTTGACGAAGTGGACGAAATGGACGAAGTGGACGAAGTTGACGAAGTGGACGAAGTGGACGAAGGGCACGAAGTGGACGAAGTGGACGAAGTGGAAGAAGTGGACGAAGTGGACAAAGTGGACGAAGTGGAGGAAGTGGACGAACTTGACGAAATGGACGAAGTTGATGAAGTGGATGAAGTGGACGAAGTGGAGGATGTGGACGAATTGGACGAACTTCACGAAGTGGACGAAGTGGATGAAGTGGAGGAAGCGGAGGAAGTGGACGAAGTTGACGACGTGGACGAAGTTGAGGAAGTGGACGAAGTCCAGGAAGTGGAAGAAGTGGACGAAGTGGAGAAAATGGAGGAAGTGGACGAAGTGGAGGAAGTGAACAAAGTGGAGGAAGTGGACGAAGTGGAGGAAGTGAACAAAGTGGAGGAAGTGGATGAAGTGGACGAACTTGACGAAGTGGAGGAAGTGGAGGAAGTGGACGAACTTGATGAAGTGGACGAAATGGACGAAGTGGACGAAGTTGACGAAGTGGAGGAAGTGGAGGAAGTGGAGAATGTGGACAAAGTGGAGGAATGGGACGAAGGTGATGACGTGGACCAAATTGACGAAGTGGAGGAAGTGGACGAAATCGAGAAAGTGGACGAAGTGAAGGAAATGGAGGAAGTGGACGAAGTTGACGAAGTGGAGGAAGTGAATGAAGTGTAGGAAGAGGACGAAATGGAGGATGTTGTGGAAGTGGACGAAATGGACAAAGTGGACGAAGTTGACGAAGAGCACGAAGTGGAGGAAGTGGAGCAAGTGGAGCAAGTGGAATGAAGTGGAGCAAGTGGACGATGTTGAGGAAGTGGACGAAATTGACGAAGTGGACGAAGTGGAAGAAGTTGACGAAATGGAGGAAGTGGTCGAAGTGGACGAAGTGGAGGAAGTGGAAGAAGTGTACGATGTTGACGAAGTGGAAGAAGTTCAGGAACTGAATGAAGCGGAGGAACTGGACGATGTTGAGGAAGTGGAGGAAGTCGACGAAATTGACGAAGTGACGAAGTGGAAGAAGTTGAGGAAGTGGAGGAAGTAGACGAACTTCACGAAGTTGACGAAGTTAATGAAGTTGACGAAGTTAACAAAGTGGAAGAATAAGATGACGAAGTGGAAGAAGTTGAGGAAGTGGAGGAAGTGGAGGAAGTGGACGAAGTTGACGAAGTTAACGAAGTTGATGAAGTTGACGAATTGGACGAAGTGGTCGAAGTGGAGGAAGTGGAGGAAGTGGAAGAAATGGACGAAGTGGACGAAGTTGACGAAGTGGAGGAAGTGGAGGAAGTGGAGATGTGGACAAAGTGGAGGAATGGGACGAAGGTATCGAAGTGGACCAAATTGACGAAGTGGAGGAAGTGGAGGAAGTGGATGAAGTGGAGGAAGTGGACGAAGTGGAGGAAGTGGACTAAGTGAAGGAAATGGTGGAAGTGGACGAAGTTGACGAAGTGGAGGAAGTGAATGAAGTGTAGGAAGTGGACGAAATGGAGGATGTTGTGGAAGTGGACGAAATGGACAAAGTGGACGAAGTTGACGAAGAGGACGAAGTGGAGGAAGTGGAGGAAGTGGAGCAAGTGGAATGAAGTGGAGGAAGTGGACGATGTTGATGAAGTGGACCAAATTGACGAAGTGGACGAAGTGGAAGAAGTTGACGAAATGGAGGAAGTGGACGAAGTGGACGAAGGGGACGAACTTGACGAAGTTGACGAAGTGGACGAAGTGAACGAAGTGGAAGAAGAAGATGAAGAAGTGGACGAAGTGGACGAAGTGGAGGAAGTGGTCGAAGTGGACGAAGTGGAGGAAGTCGACGAAATTAACGAAGTGACGAAGTGGAAGAAGTTGAGGAAGTGGAGGAAGTAGACGAACTTCACGAAGTTAATGAAGTTGACAAAGTGAACGAAGTGGAAGAAGAAGATGACGAAGTGGAAGAAGTGTAGGAAGTGGAGGAAGTGGACGAAGATGACGAAGTTAACGAAGTTGACGAAGTTGACGAATTGGACGAAGTGGAAGAAGAAGATTACGAAGTGGAAGTGGTGGAGGAAGTGGATGAAGTGGCCGAAGTGGAGGAAGTGGACGAAGTTGACGAAGTGGATGAAGTGGAGGAACTGGATGATGTTGACGAAGTGGAGCAAGTGGAATGAAGTGGAGGAAGTGGACGATGTTGAGGAAGTGGACGAAATTGACGAAGTGGACGAAGTGGAAGAAGTTGTCGAAGTGGAGGAAGTGGACGAAGTGGACAAAGGGGACGAACTTGAAGAAGTTGTCGAAGTGGACGAAGTTGACGAATTGGACGAAGTGGACGAAGTGGAAGAAGAAGATGAAGAAATGGACGAAGAGGACGAAGTGGAGGAAGTGGATGAAGTAGACGAAGTTGACGAAGTGGTCGAAGTGGAGGAAGTGGAGGAAGTGGTGGAAGTCGAGGAAGTGGACGAAGTGGAGGAAGTGGAGGAAGTGGGCGAAGTGGTCGAAGTGGACGAAGTTCACGAAGTAGACGAAGTGGATGAAATGGAGGATCTGGAGGAAGTGGACGAAATGGAGGATGTGGAGGAAGTGGAGGAAGTAGACGAAGTGGAGGAAGTGGAGGAAGTAGAGGAAGAGGACGAAGTGGACGAACATGACGAACATCACGAAGTGGAGGAAGTGGACGAAGTGGAGGAAGTTGAGGAAGTGGAAGAAGTGGAAGAAGTGGACGAAGAGGACGAAGTTGATGACGTGGACGAAGTGGAGGAAGTGGACGAAGTGGCAGAAGTTGACGAAGTGGACGAAGTGGACGAAGTCGACCAAGTTGAAGAAGTGGAGGATGTGGACGAAATGGAGAAAGTGGAGAAAGTTGTGGAAGTGGAGTAAGTGGATGAACTTGACGAAGTGGACGAAATGGACAAGTTAACGAAGTGGAGGAAGTGGAGGAAGTGGAGTAGGTGGACGAAGTGGTTGAACTTGACGAAGTGGACGAAGTGGATGAAGTGGAGGAAGCGGAAGAAGTGGACGAAGAGTACGAAGTGGAGGAAGTCGAGGAAGTGGACGAAGTGGAGGAAGTGGAAGAAGTGGACGTAGTGGAGGAAGTGGAGGAAGTGGACGAAGTGGAGGAAGTGGACAAAGTGGAGGAAGTGGACGAACTTAATGAAGTGGAGGGAGGAAGTGGAGGAAGTGGACGAACTTGAGGAAGTGGACGAAGTTGACGAAGTGGACGAAGCGGAGAAAGTGAATGAAGTGGAGGAAGTGGACGAAAGGGACTATGCTGAGGAAGTGGACGAAATGGACAAAGTGGAGGAAGTTGACGAAGTGGACGTAGTGGACGAAGAGGACGAAGTGGATTAAGTTGACGAAGTTCACGACGTGGAAGAAGAGGTGCGAGTGGACGAAGTGGACGAAGTGGAAGAAGTGGACGAAGGGCACGAAGTGGACGAAGTAGACGAAGTGGAAGAAGTTGACGAAGTGGACAAAGTCGAGGAAGTGGAGGAAGTGGAGGAAGTGGACGAACTTGACAAAGTGGACGAAATGGACGAAGTGGACGAAGTTGACGAAGTGGACGAAGTTGACGAAGTGGACGAAGTGGACGAAGGGCACGAAGTGGACGAAGTCGACGAAGTGGAAGAAGTGGACGAAGTGGACGAAGTGGACAAAGTGGAGGAAGTGGACGAACTTGATGAAATGGACGAAATGGACGAAGTTGACGAAGTGGATGAAGTGGACGAAGTGGAGGATGTGGACGAATTGGACGAACTTGACGGAGTGGACGAAGTGGATGAAGCGGAAGAAGTGGACGAAGAGGACGAAGTGGACGAAGCAGAGGAAGTGGACAAAGTTGACGACGTGGATGAAGTTGAGGAAGTGGACGAAGTCGACGAAGTGCAGGAAGTGGAAGAAGTGGACGAAGAGGAGGAAATGGAGGAAGTGGACGAAGTGGAGGACGTGGACAAAGAGGAGGAAGTGGACGAACTTGACGAAGTGGACGAAGTGGATGAAGTGGAGGAAGTGGTCGAAGTGGACGAAGTGGAGGAAGTGGACGAAGTTGACGAAGTGGAGGAAGTGGAGCTAGTGGAGGAAGTGGAGGAGCGGGAGGAAGTAGATGAAGTGGACGAAGTGGACGAACTTGACGAAGTGGACGAGGTAGATGAAGTGGAGGAATCGGAGGAAGTTGACGAAGAGGACGAAGTCGACGAAGTGGCCGAAGAGGATGAAGTGGACTAAGTGGACGAAGTTCACGACGTGGACGAAGTGGAGGAACTGGACGAAGTGGAGGAAGTGGAAGGAGTGGACGAAGTGGAGGAAGTGGAAGCAGTGGACGAAGTGGAGGAAGTGGAAGAAGTGGACAAAGTGGGAGAAGTGGACGAAGTGGAGGAAGTGGAAGAACTTGATGAAGTGGACGAAATCGGCGAAGTTAATGAAGTGGAGGAAGTGGAGAATTTGAACAAAGTCGTGGAAGTGGAAGAACTGGACGAAGTGGAGGAAGTGGACAAATATGACGAAGTTGACGATATTGACGTAGTAGAGGAAGTGGACGAAGAGGACAAGAGTGGGGTGAAGTGAACGAAGTGGACGAAGTGGAAGAAGTGGATGAAGTTGACGGAGAGGTGGGTGGAGGAAGTGGACGAAGTGGACGAAGTGGATGAAGTGAGTTGACGAAGTGGACGAAATGGACGAAGTGGAAGAAGTTGACGAAGTGGATCGAAGTCGACGAATTGGAGGAAGTGGACGAACTTGGACGAAGTGGACGAAGTGGAGGAAGTGGAAGAAGTGGACGAAGTCGACGAATTAGCGAAGAGGACGAAGTGGACGAAGCGGACCAAGTGGACGAAGTGGATGAAGTTGAGATGGACGAAGTGGAGGAAGTGGACGAAGTGGAAGAAGTGGACGAAGTGGAGGAAGTGGTCGAGAAGTGGACGAAGTGGAGGAAGTAGAGGAAATGGACGAACTTGACGAAGTGGACGAAATGGATGACGTGGACGAAGTTGACGAAGTGGAGAAGTGGAGAAGTGGAGAAAGAGGAGGAAGGGGAGGAAAAGAACGTTGAGGAAGGGGAGGGATGGGAGGAAGGGGGGGGAGGGGGGGGGGGGGGGGGAGGAGGAGGAGGGGGGGGAGGGGGGGGAAGGGGGGGAAGAAGTGGAGGAGGGGGAGGGGGGGGAGGGGGGGAAAGGAGGAGGAGGAGGAAAAGGAGGAAGGGGGGGAGGGGGGGGGGGGGGGGGGGGGGGGAAATTGAGAGGGGGGAAAGGGGAGGGGGGGACGAAATTGACGAAGTAGAGGAAGTTGAGGAAGTGGAGGAAGTGGACGAAGTGGACAAAGTGGGTGAAGTGGACAAAGTTGACGAAGTGGAAGAAGTTTTGGAAGTGAATGAAGTGGAGGAAGTGGACGATGTTGAGGAAGTGGAGGAAGTCGACGAAATTGACGAAGTGACGAAGTGGAAGAAGTTGAGGAAGTGGAGGAAGTGGACGAACTTGATGAAGTTGACGAATTTAACAAAGTTGACGAAGTTGACGAATTGGACGAAGTGGACGAAGTGGACGAAGTGGAAGAAGAAGATGAAGAAGTGGAAGAACTTGAGGAAGTGGACGAAGTGGGGAACATGACGAAGTTATCAAAATTGACGAAGTTGACGAATTGGACGAAGTTGACGAAGTGGAAGAAGAAGAAGACGAAGTGGAAGAAGTTGACGAAGTGGATGAAGGGGCCGAAGTGGAGGAAATGGACGAAGTTGATGAAATGGATGAAGTGGAGGAAGTGGACGATGTTGACGAACTGGAAAAAGTTCAGGAAGTGGAGGAAGTGGACGATGTTGAGGAAGTGGAGGAAGTCGACGAAATTGACGAAGTGGACGAAATGGAAGAAGTTGTCGAAGTGGAGGAAGTGGACAAAGGGGACGAACTTGACAAGGTTGTCGAAGTGGACGAAGTTGACGAATTTGACGAAGTGGACGAAGTGGAAGAAGAAGATGAAGAAGTGGATGAAGAGGACGAAGTGGAGGAAATGGAGGAAGTGGATGAAGTAGACGAAGTTGACGAAGTTGTCAATGTGGACGAAGTTGACGAAGTGGAGGAAGTCGAGGAAGTGGACGAAGTGCAGCAAGTGGATGAAGTAGAGGAAGTGGGCGAAGTGGACGAAGTTGACGAAGTGGACAAAGTGGATGAAGTGGAGGATCTGGAAAAAGTGGACGAAATGGAGGATGGGGAGGAAGTGGAGGAAGTAGACGAAGTGGAGGAAGTGGAGGAAGTGGACGAACTTGATGAAGTTGACGAATTTAACGAAGTTGACGAAGTTGACGAATTGGACGAAGTGGAAGAAGAAGATGAAGAAGTGGAAGAACTTGAGGAAGTGGAGGACGTGCACGAAGTGGCGAACATGACGAAGTGAACGAAGTTGACGAAGTTGACGAAGTTGACGAATTAGACGAAGTGGACGAAGTGGAAGAAGAAGAAGACGAAGTGGAAGAAGTGGATTAAGTGGCCGAAGTGGAGGAAGTGGACGAAGTTGACGAAATGGATGAATTGGAGGAAGTGGACGATGTTGACGAACTGGAAAAAGTTCAGGAAGTGAATGAATTGGAGGAAGTGGACGATGTTGAGGAAGTGGAGGAAGTCGATGAAATTGACGAAGTGGACGAAATGGAAGAAGTTGTCGAAGTGGAGGAAGTAGACAAAGGGGACGAAGTTGTCGAAGTGGACGAAGTTGACGAATTTGACGAAGTGGACGAAATGGAAGAAGAAGATGAAGAAGTGGATGAAGAGGACGAAGTGGAGGAAGTGGAGGAAGTGGAGGAAGTGGATGAAGTAGACGAAGTTGACGAAGTGGTCGATGTGGACGAAGTTGACGAAGTGGAGGAAGTGGTGGAAGTCGAGGAAGTGGACGAAGTGCAGGAAGTGGAGGAAGTAGAGGTAGTGGGCGAAGTTGACGAAGTGGACGAAGTGGATGAAGTGGAGGATCTGGAGGAAGTGAACGAAATGGAGGATGTGGAGGAAGTAGACGAAGTGGAGGAAGTAGAGGAAGAGGGCGAAATGGACGAAGTGGACAAAGTCGAGGAAGTGGACGAAGTGGAAGAAGTTGACGAAGTGGACGAAGTGGAAGAGGTGGACGAAGTGGACGAAGTGGAGAAAGTGGTAAAAGTGGTGGAAGTGGAGGAAGTGGACGAACTTGACGAAGTGGACGAAATGGACGAAGTTGACGAAGTGGAGGAAGTGGACGAAGTGGACGAATTGGACGAACTTGACGAAGTGGACGAAGTGGACGAAGTGGATGAAGTGGAGGAAGCGGAAGAAGTGGACGAATTGGACGAAGAGGACGAATTGGAGGAAGTGGACGATGTTGACGACGTGGAGGAAGTCGAGGAAGTAGACGAAGTGGACGAAGTGGAGGAGGTGGAAGAAGTGAACGAAGTGGAGGAAATGGAGGAAGTGGACGAAATGGAGGAAGTGGACAAAGTGGAGGAAGTGGACGAACTTGACGAAGTGGAGGAAGTGGACGAACCTGATGAAGTGGACGAAAAGGACGAAGTAGACGAAGTGGACGAAGTGGAGGAAGTGGAGAATGTGGAGAAAGTGGAGAAAGTGGAGGAAGTGGAGGAAGTGGAGGAAGTGGAAGAAGTGGACGAAGTGGAGAAGTGGACGAAGTGGACGAAGTGGAGGAAGTGGACGAACCTTCCGAAGTGGACAAAGTGGAGGAAGTGAATGAAGTGGAGGAAGTGGACGAAATGGTCGATGTTGAGGAAGTGGAGGAATTAGACGAAATGGACGGAGTCCACAAAGTGGATGAAGTGGAGGAAGTGGAATGAAGTGGAGGAAGTGGAGGAAGTGGACGATGTTGAGGGAGTGGAGGAAGTGGACGAAATTGACAAAGTGGACGAAGTGGAAGAAGTTGACGAAGTGGACGAACTTGACGAAGTGGAGGAAGTGGACTGAGTGCGGGAAGGGGAAGAAGTGGACGAAGTGGAAGAAGTGGACGAAGTGGACGAAGTGGACGAAGTGGAGGAAGTGGAAGAGGTGGACGAAGTGGACGAAGTGGATGAATTTGACGACGTGGACGAAGTGGAGGAAGTAGACGAAGTGGAAGAAGTTGACGAAGTGGACGAAGTGGACAAAGTGGACGAAGTGGAAGAAGTGGACGAAGTGGACAAAGTGGACGAAGTAGAGGAAGTGGAGGAAGTGGACGAACTTGACGAAGGGGACGAAATGGACGAAGTGGACAAAGTGGACGAAGTTGACGAAATGGATGAAGTGGAGGAAGTGGACGATGTTGACGAACTGGAAAAAGTTCAGGAAGTGAATGAAGTGGAGGAAGTGGACGATGTTGAGGAAGTGGAGGAAGTCGACGAAAATGACGAAGTGGAGGAAGTGGAAGAAGCCGAGGAAGTGGAGGAAGTGGATGAACTTGACGAAGTTGATGAAGTTAACGAAAATGACGAAGTGGACGAATTGGACGAAGTGGAAGAAGAAGATGACGAAGTGGAAGAAGTTGAGGAAGTGGAGGAAGTGGACGCAGTGGCGAACATGACGAAGTTGACGAATTGGAAGAAGTGGACGAAGTGGAAGAAGAAGATGACGAAGTGGAAGTAGTGGAGGAAGTGGATGATGTGGCCGAAGTGGAGGAAGTGGACAAAGTTGACGAAATGGATGAAGCGGAGGAAGTGGAGGAAGTGGACGATGTTGATGAACTGGAAAAAGGTCGGGAAATGAATGAAGTGGAGGAAGTGGACGATGTTGAGGTAGTGGAGGAAGTCGACGAAATTGACGAAGTGGACGAAATGGAAGAAGTTGTCGAAGTGGAGGAAGTGGACAAAGAGGATGAACTTCACGAAATTGTCGAAGTGGACGAAGTTGACGAATTTGACGAAGTGGACGAAGTGGAAGAAGAAGATGAAGAAGTGGATGAAGAGGACGAAGTGGACGAAGTGGAGGAAGTGGAGGAAGTGGATGAAGTAGACGAAGTTGACGAAGTGGTCGATGTGGACGAAGTTGACGAAGTGGGGGAAGCGGTGGAAGTCGAGGAAGTGGACGAAGTGCAGGAAGTGGAGGAAGTAGAGGAAGTGGGCGAAGTGGACGAAGTTCACGAAGTGGACGAAGTGGATGAAGTGGAGGATGTGGAGGAAGTGGACGAAATGGAGGATGTGGAGGAAGTGGAGGAAGTAGACGAAGTGGAGGAAGTAGAGGAAGAGGGCGAAATGGACGAAGTGGAGGAAGTTGAGGAAGTGGACGAAGTGGACGAAGAGGACGAAGTGGATGAAGTTGACGAAGTTCACGACGTGGACGAAGTGGAGGAAGTGGACGAAGTGAAAGAAGTTGACGAAGTGGACGAAGTGGAAGAAGTGGACGAAGTGGACGAATTGGAGAAAGTGGACAAAGTGGTGGAAGTGGACGTACTTGACGAAGTGGACGAAATGGACGAAGTTGACGAAGTGGAGGAAGTGGACGAACTTGACGAAGTGGACGAAGTGGATGAAGTGGAGGAAGCGAAAGAAGTGGACGAATTGGACGAAGAGGACGAAGCGGAGGAAGTGGACGATGTTGACGACATGGAGTAAGTCGAGGAAGTAGACGAAGTGGACGAAGTGGAGGAAGTGGAGGAAGTGAACGAAGTGGAGGAAATGGAGGAAGTGGAGGAAGTGGACAAAGTGGAGGAAGTGGACGAACTTGACGAAGTGGAGGAAGTGGACGAACCTGATGAAGTGGACGAAAAGGACGAAGTTGACGAAGTGGACGAAGTGGAGGAAGTGGAGAATGTGGACAAAGTGGAGAAAGTGGAGGAAGTGGAGGAAGTGGAGGAAGTGGAGGAAGTGGAAGAAGTTGAGAAGTGGACTAAGTGGACGAAGTGGAGGAAGTGGACGAACTTGACGCAGTGGACGAAATGGGCGAAGTGGACGAAGACGACGAAATGGAGGAAGTGAATGAAATGGAGGAAGTGGATGAAATGGACGATGTTGAGGAAGTGGAGGAATTAGACGAAATGGACGAAGTGGACGGAGTCCACGAAGTGGAGGAAGTGGAGGAAGTGGAATGAAGTGGAGGAAGTGGACGATGTTGAGGGAGTGAAGGAAGTGGACAAAATTGACAAAGTGGACGAAGTGGAAAAAGTTGACGAAGTGGAGGAAGTGGACGAACTTGACGAAGTGGAGAAAGTGGAGGAAGTGGACGAAGAGCGGGAAGGTGAAGAAGTTGATGATGTGGACGAAGTGGAGGAACTGGACGAAGTGGAGGAAGCGGAAGGAGTGGACGAAGTGGAAGAAGTGGACGAAGTGGACGAAGTGGAGGAAGTGGAAGAGGTGGACGAAGTAGACGAAGTGGACGAAGTGGACGAAGTGGACGAAGTGGACGAAGTGGACGAAGTGGAGGAAGTGGACGAAGTGGGACAAGTGGATGAAGTTTACGACGTGGACGAAGTGGAGGAAGTGGAGGAAGTGGACGAAGTGGAAGAAGTTGACGAAGTGGACGAAGTGGACGAAGTGGAAGAAGTGGACGAAGTGGACAAAGTGGAGGAAGTGGAGGAAGTGGAGGAAGCGGACGAACTTGACGAAGTGGACAAAGTTGACGAAGTGGAGGAAGTGGACGAAGTTGACGAAATGGATGAAGTGGAGGAAGTGGACGATGTTGACGAACTGGAAAAAGTTCAGGAAGTGAATGAAATGGAGGAAGTGGACGATGTTGAGGAAGTGGAGGAAGTCGACGAAAATGACGAAGTGGACAAAGTGGAAGAAGCTGAGGAAGTGGAGGAAGTGGAGGAAGTGGACGAACTTGACGAAGTTGATGAAGTTAACAAAGTTGACGAAGTGGACGAATTGGACGAAGTGGAAGAAGAAGATGACGAAGTGGAAGAAGGTGAGGAAGTGGACGAAGTGGCGAACATGACGAAGTTGACGAAGTTAACGAAATTGGCGAAGTTGACGAATTGGACGAAGGGGACGAAGTGGAAGAAGAAGATGACGAAGTGGAAGAAGTGGAGGAAGTGGATGATGTGGCTGAAGTGGAGGAAGTGGACTAAGTTTACGAAATGGATGAAGTGGAGGAAGTGGACGATGTTGAGGAAGTGGAGGAAGTCGACGAAATTGACGAAGTGGACGAAATGGAAGAAGTTGTAGAAGTGGAGGAAGTGGACAAAGGGGACGAACTTGACGAAGTTGTCGAAGTGGACGAAGTTGACGAATTTGACGAAGTGGACGAAGTGGAAGAAGAAGATGAAGAAATGGATCAAGAGGACGAAGTGGAGGAAGTGGAAGAAGTAGACGAAGTTGACGAAGTGGTCGATGTGTACGACGAAGTTGACGAAGTGGAGGAAGTGGTGGAAGTCGAGGAAGTGGACGAAGTGCAGGAAGTTGAGGAAGTAGAGGAAGTGGGCGAAGTGGACGAAGTTGACGAAGTGGACGAAGTGGATGAAGTGGAGGATCTGGAGGAAGTGGACAAAATGGAGGATGTGGAGGAAGTGGAGGAAGTAGACGAAGTGGAGGAAGTGGAGGAAGTAGAGGAAGAGGGCGAAATGGACGAACATGACGAAGTGGACGAAGTGGAGGAAGTTGAGGAAGTGGACGAAGAGGACGAAGTGGATGAAGTTGACGACATGGACGAAGTGGAGGAAGTGGATGAAGAGGAAGAAGCTGACGAAGTGGACGAAGTGGAAGAAGTGGACGAAGTGGAGAAAGTGGACAAAGTGGTGCAAGTGGACGAACTTGACGAAGTAGACGAAATGGACGAAGTTGACGAAGTGGAGGAAGTGGAGGAAGTGGACGAAGTGGACGAACTTGACGAAGTGGACGAAGTGGATGAAGTGGAGGAAGCGGAAGAAGTGGACGAATTGGACGAAGAGGACGAAGCGGAGGAAGTGGACGATGTTGACGACGTGGAGGAAGTCGAGGAAGTAGACGAAGTGGACGAAGTGGAGGAAGTGGACGAAGTGGAGGAAGTGGAAGAAGTGAACGAAGTGGAGGAAATGGAGGAAGTGGACGAAGTGGAGGAAGTGGACAAATTGGAAGAAGTGGACGAACTTGACGAAGTGGAGGAAGTGGAGGATTTGTACGAACCGGATGAAGTGGACGAAAAGGACGAAGTTGACGAAGTGGACGAAGTGGAGAATGTGGAGAAAGTGGAGAAAGTGGAGGAAGTGGACGAAGTGGACGAAGTGGAAGAAGTGGACGAAGTGGAGAAGTGGAGGAAGTGGACGAAGTGGAGGAAGTGGACGAACTTGACGAAGTGGACGAAATGGGCGAAGTGGACGAAGTGGAGGAAGTGGAGGAAGTGAATGAAGTGGAGGAAGTGGACGAAATGGACGATGTTGAGGAAGTGGAGGAATTAGACGAAATGGACGAAGTGGACGGTCCACAAAGTGGAGGAAGTGGAGGAAGTGGAATGAAGTGGAGGAAGTGGAGGAAGTGGACGAAATTGTCAAAGTGGACGAAGTGGAAGAAGTGGACGAAGTGGACGAAGTGGAGGAAGTGGACGAACTTGACAAAGTGGAGGAAGTAGAGGAAGTGGAGGAAGTGGACGAAGTGGACGAAGAGCGGGAAGGGGAAGAAGTTGATGACGTGGATGAAGTGGAGGAACTGGACGAAGTGGTGGAAGCGGAAGGAGTGGACAAAGTGGACGAAGTGGAAGAAGTGGACGAAGTGGTCGAAGTGGACGAAGTGGAGGAATTGAAAGAGGTGCACGAAGTGGACGAAGTGGACGAAGTGGAGGAAGTGGAGGAAGTGGACGAAGTTGACGAAGTGGACGAAGTGGAGGAAGTGGAGGAAGTGGACGAAGTGGAAGAAGTTGACGAAGTGGACGAAGTGGACGAAGTGGACAAAGTGGAGGAAGTGGACGAAGTTGACGAAGTGGACGAAATGGACGAAGTTGACGAAGTGGATGAAGTGGACGAAGTTGACGAAATGGATGAAGTGGAGGAAGTGGACGATGTTGACGAACTGGAAAAAGTTCAGGAAGTGAATGAAATGGAGGAAGTGGACGATGTTGAGGAAGTGGAGGAAGTAGACGAAGTGGTCGATGTGGACGAAGTTGACGAAGTTGAGGAAGTGGTGGAAGTCGAGGAAGTGGACGAAGTGCAGGAAGTGGAGGAAGTGGGCGAAGTGGACGAAGTTGACGAAGTGGACGAAGTGGATGAAGTGGAGGAAGTGGATGAAGTGGAAGAAGCTGACGAAGTGGACGAAGTGGAAGAAGTGGACGAAGTGGAGAAAGTGGACAAAGGGGTGGAAGTGGAGGAAGTGGACGAACTTGACGAAGTAGACGAAATGGACGAAGTTGATGAAGTGGAGGAAGTGGACGAAGTAGACGAACTTGACGAAGTGGACGAAGTGGATGAAGTGGAGGAAGCGGAAGAAGTGGACGAATTGGACGAAGAGGACGAATAGGAGGAAGTGGACGATGTTGACGACGTGGAGGAAGTCGAGGAAGTAGACGAAGTGGACGAAGTGGAGGAAGTGGAAGAAGTGAACGAAGTGGAGGAAATGGAGGAAGTGGACGAAGTGGAGGAAGTGGACAAAGTGGAAGAAGTGGACGAACTTGACGAAGTGGAGGAAGTGGACGAACCTGATGAAGTGGACGAAAAGGACGAAGTTGACGAAGTGGACGAAGTGGACGAAGTAGAGCAAGAGGGCGAAATGGACGAACATGACGAAGTGGACGAAGTGGAGGAAGTTGAGGAAGTGGACGAAGAGGACGAAGTGGATGAAGTTGACGACGTGGACAAAGTGGACGAAGTGGATGAAGTGGAAGAAGCTCACGAAGTGGACGAAGTGGAAGAAGTGGACGAAGTGGAGAAAGTGGACAAAGTGGTGCAAGTGGACGAACTTGACGAAGTAGACGAAATGGACGAAGTTGACGAAGTGGAGGAAGTGGACAAAGTGGACGAACTTGACGAAGTGGACGAAGTGGATGAAGTGGAGGAAGCGGAAGAAGTGGACGAATTGGACGAAGAGGACGAAGCGGAGGAAGTGGACGATGTTGACGACGTGGAGGAAGTCGAGGAAGTGGACGAAGTGGAGGAAGTGGAGGAAGTGGAGGAAGTGGAAGAAGTGAACGAAGTGGAGGAAATGGAGGAAGTGGACGAAGTGGAGGAAGTGGACAAATTGGAAGAAGTGGACGAAAAGGATGAAGTGGAGGAAGTGGAGGAAGTGGAGGAAGTGGAGGAAGTGGATGAAGTGGACGAAAAGGACGAAGTTGATGAAGTGGACGAAGTGGACGAAGTGGAGAATGTGGAGAAAGTGGAGAAAGTGGAGGAAGTGGAGGAAGTGGACGAAGTGGAAGAAGTGGACGAAGTGGAGAAGTGGAGGAAGTGGAGGAAGTGGACAAACTTGACGAAGTGGACAAAATGGGCGAAGTGGAGGAAGTGGACGAAGTGGAGGAAGTGAATGAAGTGGAGGAAGTGGACGAAATGGACGATGTTGAGGAAGTGGAGGAATTAGACGAAAGGGACGAAGTGGACGGAGTCCACGAAGTGGAGGAAGTGGAGGAAGTGGAGGAAGTGGAGGAAGTGGACGAAGTGGAGGAAGTGGAGGAAGTGGACGATGTTGAGCGAGTGGAGGAAGTGGACGAAATTGTCAAAGTGGACGAAGTGGACGAAGTGGACGAAGTGGACGAAGTGGAGGAAGTGGACGAACTTGACGAAGTGGAGGAAGTAGAGGAAGTGGAGGAAGTGGACGAAGTGGACGAAGAGCGGGAAGGGGAAGAAGTTGATGACGTGGATGAAGTGGAGGAACTGGACGAAGTGGACGAAGCGGAAGGAGTGGACAAAGTGGACGAAGTGGAAGAAGTGGACGAAGTGGTCGAAGTGGACAAAGTGGAGGAATTGAAAGAGGTGCACGAAGTGGACGAAGTGGACGAAGTGGACGAAGTGGATGAAGTTGACGACGTGGACGAAGTGGAGGAAGTGGAGGAATGGACGAAGTGGAAGAAGTTGACGAAGTGGACGAAGTGGACGAAGTGGAAGAAGTGGACGAAGTGGACAAAGTGGAGGAAGTGGAGGAAGTGGACGAACTTGACGAAGTGGACGAAATGGACGAAGTTGACGAAGTGGATGAAGTGGACGAAGTTGACGAAATGGATGAAGTGGAGGAAGTGGACGATGTTGACGAACTGGAAAAAGTTCAGGAAGTGAATGAAATGGAGGAAGTGGACGATGTTGAGGAAGTGGAGGAAGTAGACGAAGTGGTCGATGTGGACGAAGTTGACGAAGTGGAGCAAGTGGTGGAAGTCGAGGAAGTGGACGAAGTGCAGGAAGTGGACGAAGTGGGCGAAGTGGACGAAGTGGATGAAGTGGAGGAAGTGGATGAAGTGGAAGAAGCTGACGAAGTGGACGAAGTGGAAGAAGTGGACGAAGTGGAGAAAGTGGACAAAGTGGTGGAAGTGGAGGACGTGGACGAACTTGACGAAGTAGACGAAATGGACGAAGTTGATGAAGTGGAGGAAGTGGACGAAGTAGACGAACTTGACGAAGTGGACGAAGTGGATGAAGTGGAGGAAGCGGAAGAAGTGGACGAATTGGACGAAGAGGACGAATCGGAGGAAGTGGACGATGTTGACGACGTGGAGGAAGTCGAGGAAGTAGACGAAGTGGACGAAGTGGAGGAAGTGGAAGAAGTGAACGAAGTGGAGGAAATGGAGGAAGTGGACGAAGTGGAGGAAGTGGACAAAGTGGAAGAAGTGGACGAACTTGACGAAGTGGAGGAAGTGGACGAACCTGATGAAGGGGACGAAAAGGATGAAGTTGACGAAGTGGACGAAGTGGACGAAGTGGAGAATGTGGACAAAGTGGAGAAAGTGGAGGAAGTGGACGAAGTGGAGGAAGTGGAAGAAGTGGACGAAGTGGACGAAGTGGACGAAGTGGACGAAGTGAATGAAGTGGAAGAAGTGGACGAAATGGACGATGTTGAGGAAGTGGAGGAATTAGACGAAATGGACGAAGTGGACGGAGTCCACGAAGTGGACGAAGTGGAGGAAGTGGAGGAAGTGGAATGAAGTGAAGGAAGTGGAGGAAGTGGACGATGTTGAGCGAGTGGAGGAAGTGGACGAAATTGACAAAGTGGACGAAGTGGAAGAAGTTGACGAAGTGGAGGAAGTGGACGAACTTGACGAAGTGGAGGAAGTAGAGGAAGTGGAGGAAGTGGACGAAGAGCGGGAAGGGGAAGAAGTTGATGACGTGGACGAAGTGGAGCAACTGGACGAAGTGGAGGAAGCGGAAGGAGTGGACGAAGTGGAGGAAGTGGAAGAAGTGGAGGAAGTGGAGGAATTGGAAGAGGTGCACGAAGTGGACGAAGTGGAGGAAGTGGAGGAAGTGGACGAAATGGTGAAGTTGACGACGTGGACGAAGTGGAGGAAGTGGAGGAAGTGGACGAAGTGGAAGAAGTTGACGAAGTGGACGAAGTGCACGAAGTGGACGAAGTGGACGAAGTGGACGAGGTGGAAGAAGTGGACGAAGTGGACAAAGTGGAGGAAGTGGAGGAAGTGGACGAACTTGACGAAGTGGACGAAATGGACGAAGTTGACGAAGTAGATATAGTGGACGAAGTGGACGAAGTTGACGAAATGGATGAAGTGGAAGAAGTGGACAATGTTGACGAACTGGAACGATGTTGAGCGAGTGGAGGAAGTGGACGAAATTGACAAAGTGGACGAAGTGGAAGAAGTTGACGAAGTGGAGGAAGTGGACGAAGTGGACGAAGAGCGGGAAGGGGAAGAAGTTGATGACGTGGACGAAGTGGAGGAAGTGAAGGAAGTGGAGGAAGCGGAAGGAGTGGACGAAGTGGAAGAAGTGGAGGAAGTGGAGGAAGTGGAGGAATTCGAAGAGGTGCACGAAGTGGACGAAGTTGAGGAAGTGGACGAAATGGATGAAGTTGACGACGTGGACGAAGTGGAGGAAGTGGACGAAGTGGAAGAAGTTGACGAAGTGGACAAAGTGCACGAAGTGGACGAAGTGGAAGAAGTGGACGAAGTGGACAAAGTGGAGGAAGTGGAGGAAGTGGACGAACTTGACGAAGTGGACGAAATGGACGAAGTTGACGAAGTGGATGAAGTGGACGAAGTCGACGAAGTCGACGAAATGGATGAAGTGGACGATGTTGACGAACTGGAAAAAGTTCAGGAAGTGAATGAAATGGAGGAAGTGGACGATGTTGAGGAAGTGGAGGAAGTCGACGAAAATGACGAAGTGGACGAAGTGGAAGACGCTGAGGAAGTGGAGGAAGTGGACGAACTTGACGAAGTTGATGAAGTTAACGAAGTTGACGAAGTGGACAAATTGGACACTGTGGAAGATGAAGATGACGAAGTGGAAGAAGTTGAGGAAGTGGACGAAGTGGCGAACATGACGAAGTTGACGAATTGGACGAAGTGGACGAAGTGGAAGAAGAAGATGACGAAGTGGAAGAAGTGGACGAAGTGGATGATGTGGTCGAAGTGGAGGAAGTGGACGAAGTTGACGAAATGGATGAAGTGGAGGAAGTGGAGGAAGTGGACGATGTTGACGAACTGAAAGAAGTTCAGGAAGTGAATGAAGTGGAGGAAGTGGACGATGTTGAAGAAGTGGAGGAAGTCGACGAAATTGATGAAGTGGACAAAGTGGAAGAAGTTGTCGAAGTGGAGGAAGTGGACAAAGGGGACGAACTTGACGAAGTTGTCGAAGTGGACGAAGTTGACGAAGTGGACGAAGTGGAGGAAGTGGAGGAAGTGGACGAAGTGGACGAAGTGGAGGAAGTGGACGAAGTGGACGAAGTGGTGGAAGTCAAGGAAGTGGACGAAGTGCAGGAAGTGGACGAAGTGCAGGAAGTGAAGGAAGTAGAGGAAGTGGGCGAAGTTGACGAATTGGACGAAGTGGATGAAGTGGATGAAGTGGAGGATCTAGAGGAAATGGACGAAATGGAGGATGTGGAGGAAGTGGAGGAAGTAGACGAAGTGGAGGAAGTGGAGGAAGTAGAGGAAGAGAACGAAGTGGACGAAGTGGTGGAAGTTGAGGAAGTGGACGAAGTGGACAAAGAGGACGAAGTGGATGAAGTTGACGAAGTTGACGACGTGGACGAAGAGGAGGAAGGGGACGAAGTGGAAGAAGTTGACGAAGTGGACGAAGTGGACGAAGTGGACGAAGTGGACGAAGTGGACGAAGTGGAAGAAGTGGACGAAGTGGAGAAAGTTGACAAAGTGGTGGAAGTGGACGAACTTGACGAAGTGGACGAAATGTACGAAGTTGACGAAGTGGAGGAAGTGGACGAAGTGGACGAACTTGACGAAGTGGACGAAGTGGATGAAGTGGACGATGTTGACGACGTGGAGGAAGTCGAGGAAGTAGACGAAGTGAAGGAAGTGGAGGAAGTGGAAGAAGTGAACGAAGTGGAGGAAATGGAGGAAGTGGACGAAGTGGAGGAAGTGGAAAAAGTGGAGGAAGTGGACGAACTTGTCGAAGTGGAGGAAGTGGAGGAAGTGGACGAACCTGATGAAGTGGACGAAAAGGACGAAGTTGACGAAGTGGAGGAAGTGGAGGAAGTGGAGAATGTGGATAAAGTGGAGAAAGTGGAAGAACTGGACGAAGTGGAGGAAGTGGACGAAGGTGACGAAGTAGACGAAATTGACGAAGGGGACGAAGTGGAGGAAATGGAGGAATTGGACGAAGTGGAGGAAGTAGAAGAAGTGGACGAAGTGGTGACGAAGTGGACGAAGTGGAGGAAGTGGACGAACTTGACGAAGTGGACGAAATGGACGAAGTGGAAGAAGTGGACGAAGTGGACGAAGTGAATGAAGTGGAGGAAGTGGACGAAATGGACGATGTTGAGGAAGTGAAGGAATTGGACGAAATGGACGAAGTGGATGGAGTTGACGAAGTGGAGGAAGTGGAGGAAGTGGAATCAAGTGGAGGAAGTGGAGAAAGTGGGCGATGTTGAGGGAGTGGAGGAAGTGGACGAAATGGAGGAAGTGGACGAAGTGGAAGAAGTGGAGGAAGTGGATGAAGTGGACGAACTTGACGAAGTGGAGGAAGTGGATGAAATGGAGGAAGTGGACGAAGTGGAGGAGGTGGACGAAGAGGGGGAAGTGGACGAAGTTGATGATGTGGACGAAGTGGAGGAACTGGACGAGGTGGAGGAAGTGGAAGAAGTGGACGAAGTGGAGGAAGTGGATGAAGAGGACGAAGTGGGTGAAGTTGACGACGTGGACGAAGTTGAGGAAGTGAAGGAAGTGGAGGAACTGGAAGAAGTTGACGAAGTTGACGAAGTGCACGAAGTGGACGAAGTTGACGAAGTGGACGAAGTGGAGGAAGTGGAAGAAGTGGAGGAAGTGGAGGAAGTGGAGGAAGTGGACGAACTTGACGAAGTGGACGAAATGGACGAAGTGGACGAAGTGGACGAAGTGGATGAAGTGGACGAAGTGGACGAAGTTGACGATGTGGACGAAGTGGACGAAGTGGACGAAGTGAAGTGGAGGAAGTGGACGAAGTGGACGAAGTAGAGGAAGTGGACGAAGTTGACGAAGTGTTGGAAGTGGAGGAAGTGAAGCTAGTGGAGGAAGTGGAGGAGCTGGAGGAAGTAGAAGAAGTGGACGAGGTAGATGAAGTGGAGGACTCGGAAGAAGTGGACGAAGAGGACGAAGTGGACGAAGAGGATGAAGTGGACTAAGTGGACGAAGTTCACGACGTGGACGAAGTGGAGGAAGTGGACGAAGTGGAGGAAGTGGAAGGAGTGGACGAAGTGGAGGAAGTGGAAGAAGTGGACGAAGTGGAGGAAGTGGAAGAAGTGGACAAAGTGGACGAAGTGGACGAAGTGGAGGAAGTGGAAGAAGTGGACGAACTTGATGAAGTGGACGAAATCGACGAAGTGGACGAAGTGGAAGAAGTGGAGAATTTGGACAAAGTGGTGGAAGTGGAAGAATTGGACGAAGTGGAGGAAGTGGACGAATGTGACGAAGTAGACGAAGTGGAGGAAGTGGAGGAAGTGGACGAGGTGGACAAAGTGGGCGAAGTGGTCGAAGTGGACGAAGTTGACGAAGTGGAGGAAGTGGAGGAAGTGGAGAAAGTGGACGATGTTGACGAAGTGGAAGAAGTTTAGGAAGTGAATGAAGTGGAGGAACTGGACGATGTTGAGGAAGTGGAGGAAGTTGAGGAAGTGGAAGGAAGTAGACGAACTTGACGAATTTGACGAAGTTAATGAAGTTGACGAAGTTAACGAAGTGGAAGAAGAAGATGACGATGTGAAAGAAGTTGAGGAAGTGGAGGAAGTGGAGGAAGTGGACGAAGTTGACGAAGTTAACGAAGTTGACGAAGTTGACGAAGTTGACGAATTGGACGAAGTGGACGAAGTGGAATAAGAAGATTACAAAGTGGAAGAAGTGGAGGAAGTGGATGAAGTGGCCGAAGTGGAGGAAGTGGACGAAGTGGACGAAGTTGACGAAGTGGACGAAGTGGAGGAAGTGGATGAAGTGGACGAAGTGGAGGAAGTGGAGGAAGTGGAATGAAGTGGAGGAAGTGGACGATGTTGAGGAAGTGGAGGAAGTGGACGAAATTGACGAAGTGGACGAAGTGGAAGAAGTTGACGAAGTGGAGGAAGTGGACGAAGTGGACAAAGGGGACGAACTTGACGAAGTTGTCAAAGTGGACGAAGTTGACGAAGTGGAGGAAGTGGACGAAGTGGAGGAAGTGGAAGAAGAAGATGAAGAAGTGGACCAAGAGGACGAAGTGGAGGAAGTGGAGGAAGTGGACGAAGTAGACGAAGTTGACGAAGTGGTCGAAATGGACGAAGTGGAGGAAGTGGTGGAAGTCGAGGAAGTGGACGAAGTAGAGGAAGTGAGGAAGTGGGCGAAGTGGTCAAAGTGGATGAAGTGGAGGATTTGGAGGAAGTGGACGAAATGGAGGATGTGGAGGAAGTGGAGGAAGTAGACGAAGTGGAGGAAGTGGAGGAAGTAGAGGAAGAGGACGAAGTGGACGAACATGACGAACATCACGAAGTGGACGAAGTGGAGGAAGTTGAGGAAGTGAAAGAAGTGGACGAAGAGGACGAAGTGGACGAAGTTGATGAAGTGGATGAAGTGGAGGAAGTTGTCGAAGTGGAGGAAGTGGACGAAGTGGACAAAGGGGACGAACTTGAAGAAGTTGTCGAAGTGGACGAAGTTGACGAAGTGGACGAAGTGGACGAAGTGGAAGAAGAAGATGAAGAAGTGGACGAAGGGGACGAAGTGGAGGAAGTGGAGGAAGTGGACGAAGTGGACGAAGTTGACGAAGTGGACGAAATGGACGAAGTGGAGGAAGTGGAGGAAGTCGAGGAAGTGGACGAAGTAGAGGAAGTGAGGAAGTGGGCGAAGTGGTCGAAGTGGATGAAGTGGAGGATTTGGAGGAAGTGGACGAAATGGAGGATGTGGAGGAAGTGGAGGAAGTAGACGAAGTGGAGGAAGTGGAGGAAGTAGAGGAAGAGGACGAAGTGGACGAACATGACGAACATCACGAAGTGGACGAAGTGGAGGAAGTTGAGGAAGTGAAAGAAGTGGACGAAGAGGACGAAGTGGACGAAGTTGACGACGTGGATGAAGTGGAGGAAGTGGACGAAGTTGAAGAAGTGGACGAAGTGGAGGAAAGTTGTGGAAGTGGATGAACTTGACGAAGTGGACGAAATGGATGAAGTTGACGAAGTTGAGGAAGTGGAGGAAGTGGATTAGGTGGACGAAGTGGTCGAACTTGACGAAGTGGACGAAGTGGATGAAGTGGAGAAAGCGGAAGAAGTGGACGAAGAGTACGAAGTGGAGGAAGTGGAGGAAGTGGACGAACTTGATGAAGTGGACGAAGTTGACGAAGTGGACGAAGCGGAGAAAGTGAATGAAGAGGAGGAAGTGGATGAAAGAGACGATGTTGAGGAAGTGGACGAAATGGACAAAGTGGAGGAAGTTGACGAAGTGGACGAAGAGGACGAAGTGGACGAAGTGGATGAAGTTGACGAAGTTCACGACGTGGAAGAAGTGGTGCGGGTGGACGAAGTGGAAGAAGTGGACGAAGTGGATGAAGGGCACGAAGTGGACGAAGTAGACGATGTCGACGAAGTGGAAGAAGTTGACGAAGTGGACAAAGTCGAGGAAGTGGAGGAAGTGGAGGAAGTGGACGAACTTGACGAAGTGGACGAAATGGACGAAGTGGACGAAGTTGACGAAGTGGACGAAGTGGACGAAGGGCACGAAGTGGACGAAGTGGACGAAGTGGACAAAGTGGAGGAAGTGGAGGAAGTGGACGAACTTGATGAAATGGACGAAGTGGACGAAGTTGAAGAAGTGGACGAAGTGGAGAAAGTTGTGGAAGTGGATGAACTTGACGAAGTGGACGAAATGGATGAAGTTGACGAAGTTGAGGAAGTGGAGGAAGTGGATTAGGTGGACGAAGTGGTCGAACTTGACGAAGTGGACGAAGTGGATTGAGTGGAGAAAGCGGAAGAAGTGGACGAAGAGTACGAAGTGGAGGAAGTGGAGGAAGTGGACGAAGTGGAGGAAGTGGACAAAGTGGAGGAAGTGGACGAACTTAATGAAGTGGAGGAAGTGGAGGAAGTGGACGAACTTGATGAAGTGGACGAAGTTGACGAAGTGGACGAAGCGGAGAAAGGAAGAGAGGAGGAAGGGGAGGGAAGTGGCGTGGAGGAGGGAGGGGGGGGGGGGGGGGGGGGGGGGGGGGGGGGGGGGGGGGGGGGGGGGGGGGGGGGGAAGTGGACGAAGTAGACGATGTCGACGAAGTGGAAGAAGTTGACGAAGTGGACAAAGTCGAGGAAGTGGAGGAAGTGGAGGAAGTGGACGAACTTGACGAAGTGGACGAAATGGACGAAGTGGACGAAGTTGACGAAGTGGACGAAGTGGACGAAGGGCACGAAGTGGACGAAGTGGACGAAGTGGAAGAAGTGGACGAAGTGGACAAAGTGGACGAAGTGGAGGAAGTGGACGAACTTGACGAAATGGACGAAGTGGATGAAGTGGATGAAGTGGACGAAGTGGAGGATGTGGACGAATTGGACGAACTTCACGAAGTGGACGAAGTGGATGAAGTGGAGGAAGCGGAGGAAGTGGACGAAGTTGACGACGTGGACGAAGTTGAGGAAGTGGACGAAGTCCAGGAAGTGGAAGAAGTGGACGAAGTGGAGGAAATGGAGGAAGTGGACAAAGTGGAGGAAGTGAACAAAGTGGAGGAAGTGGATGAAGTGGACGAACTTGACGAAGTGGAGGAAGTGGAGGAAGTGGACGAACTTGATGAAGTGGACGAAATGGACGAAGTGGACGAAGTTGACGAAGTGGAGGAAGTGGAGGAAGTGGAGAATGTGGACAAAGTGGAGGAATGGGACGAAGGTGATGACGTGGACCAAATTGACGAAGTGGAGGAAGTGGACGAAATCGAGAAAGTGGACGAAGTGAAGGAAATGGAGGAAGTGGACGAAGTTGACGAAGTGGAGGAAGTGAATGAAGTGTAGGAAGTGGACGAAATGGAGGATGTTGTGGAAGTGGACGAAATGGACAAAGTGGATGAAGTTGACGAAGAGCACGAAGTGGAGGAAGTGGAGCAAGTGGAGCAAGTGGAATGAAGTGGAGCAAGTGGACGATGTTGAGGAAGTGGACGAAATTGACGAAGTGGACGAAGTGGAAGAAGTTGACGAAATGGAGGAAGTGGTCGAAGTGGACGAAGTGGAGGAAGTGGAAGAAGTGTACGATGTTGACGAAGTGGAAGAAGTTCAGGAACTGAATGAAGCGGAGGAACTGGACGATGTTGAGGAAGTGGAGGAAGTCGACGAAATTGACGAAGTGACGAAGTGGAAGAAGTTGAGGAAGTGGAGGAAGTAGACAAACTTCACGAAGTTGACGAAGTTAATGAAGTTGACGAAGTTAACAAAGTGGAAGAATAAGATGACGAAGTGGAAGAAGTTGAGGAAGTGGAGGAAGTGGAGGAAGTGGACGAAGTTGACGAAGTTAACGAAGTTGATGAAGTTGACGAATTGGACGAAGTGGTCGAAGTGGAGGAAGTGGAGGAAGTGGAAGAAATGGACGAAGTGGACGAAGTTGACGAAGTGGAGGAAGTGGAGGAAGTGGAGATGTGGACAAAGTGGAGGAATGGGACGAAGGTATCGAAGTGGACCAAATTGACGAAGTGGAGGAAGTGGAGGAAGTGGATGAAGTGGAGGAAGTGGACGAAGTGGAGGAAGTGGACTAAGTGAAGGAAATGGTGGAAGTGGACGAAGTTGACGAAGTGGAGGAAGTGAATGAAGTGTAGGAAGTGGACGAAATGGAGGATGTTGTGGAAGTGGACGAAATGGACAAAGTGGACGAAGTTGACGAAGAGGACGAAGTGGAGGAAGTGGAGCAAGTGGAGCAAGTGGAATGAAGTGGAGGAAGTGGACGATGTTGATGAAGTGGACCAAATTGACGAAGTGGACGAAGTGGAAGAAGTTGACGAAATGGAGGAAGTGGACGAAGTGGACGAAGGGGACGAAGGGGACGAACTTGACGAAGTTGACGAAGTGGACGAAGTGAACGAAGTGGAAGAAGAAGATGAAGAAGTGGACGAAGTGGAGGAAGTGGTCGAAGTGGACGAAGTGGAGGAAGTCGACGAAATTAACGAAGTGACGAAGTGGAAGAAGTTGAGGAAGTGGAGGAAGTAGACGAACTTCACGAAGTTAATGAAGTTGACGAAGTGAACGAAGTGGAAGAAGAAGATGACGAAGTGGAAGAAGTGTAGGAAGTGGAGGAAGTGGACGAAGATGACGAAGTTAACGAAGTTGACGAAGTTGACGAATTGGACGAAGTGGAAGAAGAAGATTACGAAGTGGAAGTGGTGGAGGAAGTGGATGAAGTGGCCGAAGTGGAGGAAGTGGACGAAGTTGACGAAGTGGATGAAGTGGAGGAACTGGATGATGTTGACGAAGTGGAGCAAGTGGAATGAAGTGGAGGAAGTGGACGATGTTGAGGAAGTGGACGAAATTGACGAAGTGGACGAAGTGGAAGAAGTTGTCGAAGTGGAGGAAGTGGACGAAGTGGACAAAGGGGACGAACTTGAAGAAGTTGTCGAAGTGGACGAAGTTGACGAATTGGACGAAGTGGACGAAGTGGAAGAAGAAGATGAAGAAATGGACGAAGAGGACGAAGTGGAGGAAGTGGATGAAGTAGACGAAGTTGACGAAGTGGTCGAAGTGGAGGAAGTGGTGGAAGTCGAGGAAGTGGACGAAGTGGAGGAAGTGGAGGAAGTGGGCGAAGTGGTCGAAGTGGACGAAGTTCACGAAGTAGACGAAGTGGATGAAATGGAGGATCTGGAGGAAGTGGACGAAATGGAGGATGTGGAGGAAGTGGAGGAAGTAGACGAAGTGGAGGAAGTGGAGGAAGTAGAGGAAGAGGACGAAGTGGACGAACATGACGAACATCACGAAGTGGAGGAAGTGGACGAAGTGGAGGAAGTTGAGGAAGTGGAAGAAGTGGACGAAGAGGACGAAGTTGACGACGTGGATGAAGTGGAGGAAGTGGACGAAGTGGCAGAAGTTGACGAAGTGGACGAAGTGGACGAAGTCGACAAAGTTGAAGAAGTGGAGGATGTGGACGAAATGGAGAAAGTGGAGAAAGTTGTGGAAGAGGAGTAAGTGGATGAACTTGACGAAGTGGACGAAATGGACAAGTTAACGAAGTGGAGGAAGTGGAGGAAGTGGAGTAGGTGGACGAAGTGGTTGAACTTGACGAAGTGGACGAAGTGGATGAAGTGGAGGAAGCGGAAGAAGTGGACGAAGAGTACGAAGTGGAGGAAGTCGAGGAAGTGGACGAAGTGGAGGAAGTGGAAGAAGTGGACGTAGTGGAGGAAGTGGAGCAAGTGGACGAAGTGGAGGAAGTGGACAAAGTGGAGGAAGTGGACGAACTTAATGAAGTGGAGGGAGGAAGTGGAGGAAGTGGACGAACTTGAGGAAGTGGACGAAGTTGACGAAGTGGACGAAGCGGAGAAAGTGAATGAAGTGGAGGAAGTGGACGAAAGGGACTATGCTGAGGAAGTGGACGAAATGGACAAAGTGGAGGAAGTTGACGAAGTGGACGTAGTGGACGAAGAGGACGAAGTGGATTAAGTTGACGAAGTTCACGACGTGGAAGAAGAGGTGCGAGCGGACGAAGTGGAAGAAGTGGACGAAGGGCACGAAGTGGACGAAGTAGACGAAGTGGAAGAAGTTGACGAAGTGGACAAAGTCGAGGAAGTGGAGGAAGTGGAGGAAGTGGACGAACTTGACAAAGTGGACGAAATGGACGAAGTGGACGAAGTTGACGAAGTGGACGAAGTTGACGAAGTGGACGAAGTGGACGAAGGGCACGAAGTGGACGAAGTCGACGAAGTGGAAGAAGTGGACGAAGTGGACGAAGTGGACAAAGTGGAGGAAGTGGACGAACTTGATGAAATGGACGAAATGGACGAAGTTGATGAAGTGGATGAAGTGGACGAAGTGGAGGATGTGGACGAATTGGACGAACTTGACGGAGTGGACGAAGTGGATGAAGCGGAAGAAGTGGACGAAGAGGACGAAGTGGACGAAGCAGAGGAAGTGGACAAAGTTGACGACGTGGATGAAGTTGAGGAAGTGGACGAAGTCGACGAAGTGCAGGAAGTGGAAGAAGTGGACGAAGAGGAGGAAATGGAGGAAGTGGACGAAGTGGAGGACGTGGACAAAGAGGAGGAAGTGGACGAACTTGACGAAGTGGACGAAGTGGATGAAGTGGAGGAAGTGGTCGAAGTGGACGAAGTGGAGGAAGTGGACGAAGTTGACGAAGTGGAGGAAGTGGAGGAAGTGGAGCTAGTGGAGGAAGTGGAGGAGCGGGAGGAAGTAGATGAAGTGGACGAAGTGGACGAACTTGACGAAGTGGACGAGGTAGATGAAGTGGAGGAATCGGAGGAAGTTGACGAAGAGGACGAAGTCGACGAAGTGGCCGAAGAGGATGAAGTGGACTAAGTGGACGAAGTTCACGACGTGGACGAAGTGGAGGAACTGGACGAAGTGGAGGAAGTGGAAGGAGTGGACGAAGTGGAGGAAGTGGAAGCAGTGGACAAAGTGGAGGAAGTGGAAGAAGTGGACAAAGTGGGAGAAGTGGACGAAGTGGAGGAAGTGGAAGAACTTGATGAAGTGGCCGAAATGGGCTAAGTTAATGAAGTGGAGGAAGTGGAGAATTTGAACAAAGTCGTGGAAGTGGAAGAACTGGACGAAGTGGAGGAAGTGGACGAATATGACGAAGTTGACGATATTGACGAAGTAGAGGAAGTGGAGGAAGTGGAGGAAGTGGACGAGGTGGACGAAGTGGGCGAAGTGGACGAACTTGACGAAGTGGAGGAAGTGGAGGAAGTGGAGAAAGTGGACAATGTTGAGGAAGTGGAAGAAGTTCAGGAACTGAATGAAGTGGAGGAACTGGACGATGTTGAGGAACTGGCAGAAGTCGACGAAATTGATGAAGTGACGAAGTGGAAGAAGTGGAGGAAGTAGACGAAATTGACGAAGTTGACGAAGTGAACGAAGTGGAAGAAGAAGATGACGAAGTGGAAGAAGTTGAGGAAGTGGACGAGGTGGACGAAGTTGACGAATTGGACGAAGTGGAAGAAGAAGATTACGAAGTGGAAGATGTGGAGGAAGTGGATGAAGTGGCCGAAGTGGAGGAAGTAGACGAAGTTGACGAAGTGGATCAAGTGGAGGAAGTGGAGGAAGTGGACGATGTTGACGAAGTGGAAGAAGTTCAGGAAGTGAATGAAGTGGAGGAAGTGGACGATGTTGAGGAAGTGGAGGAAGTCGACGAAATTGACGATGTGGACGAAGTGGAAGAAGTTGTCGAAGTGGAGGAAGTAGACGAAATGGACAAAGGGGACAAACTTGAAGAAGTTGTCGAAATGGACGAAGTGGAATAAGAAGATGAAGAAGTGGACGAAGAGGACGAAGTGGGAGAAGTTGAGGAAGTGGACGAAGTTGACGAAGTGGACGAAGTTGACGAAGTGGTCGAAGTGGACGAAGTTGACGAAGTGGAGGAAGTGGTGGAAGTCGAGGAAGTGGACGAAGTGGAGGAAGTGGAGGAAGTGGGCGAAGTGGACGAAGTGGATGAAGTGGAGGAAGCGGAAGAAGTGGACGAAGAGTACGAAGTGGAGGAAGTCGAGGAAGTGGACGAAGTGGAGGAAGTGGAAGAAGTGGACGTAGTGGAGGAAGTGGAGGAAGTGGACGAAGTGGAGGAAGTGGACAAAGTGGAGGAAGTGGACGAACTTAATGAAGTGGAGGGAGGAAGTGGAGGAAGTGGACGAACTTGAGGAAGTGGACGAAGTGGACGAAGAGGACGAAGTGGATGAAGTTGACGAAGTTCACGACGTGGAAGAAGTGGTGCGAGTGGACGAAGTGGACGAAGTGGAAGAAGTGGACGAAGTGGACGAAGGGCACGAAGTGGACGAAGTAGACGAAGTCGACGAAGTGGAAGAAGTTGACGAAGTGGACAAAGTCGAGGAAGTGGAGGAAGTGGACGAACTTGACGAAGTGGACGAAATGGACGAAGTGGACGAAGTTGACGAAGTGGACGAAGTGGACGAAGGGCACGAAGTGGACGAAGTCGACGAAGTGGAAGAAGTGGACGAAGTGGACAAAGTGGAGGAAGTGGAGGAAGTGGAGGTAGTGGACGAACTTGACGGAGTGGAGGATGAAGTGGATGAAGTGGACGAAGTTGATGAAGTGGATGAAGTGGACGAAGTGGACGAAGTGGAGGATGTGGACGAATTGGACGAACTTGACGGAGTGGACGAAGTGGATGAAGCGGATGAAGTGGACGAAGAGGACGAAGTGGACGAAGAGGAGGAAGTGGACAAAGTTGACGACGTGGACGAAGTTGAGGAAGTGGACGAAGTCGACGAAGTGCAGGAAGTGGAAGAGGTGGACGAAGTGGAGGAAATGGAGGAAGTGGACGAAGTGGAGGAAGTGGACAAAGTGGAGGAAGTGGACGAACTTGACGAAGTGGAGGAAGTGGATGAACTTGATGAAGTGGACGAAATGGACGAAGTTGACAAAGTGGAGGAAGTGGAGAATGTGGACAAAGTGGAGGAAGGGGACGAAGGTGACGAAGTGGACCAAATTGACGAAGTGGACGAAGTGGAGGAAGTGGAGGAAGTGGATGAAGTGGAGGAAGTGGACGAAGTGGAGGAAATGGACGAAGTGAAGGAAATGGAGGAAGTGGACGAAGTTGACGAAGTGGAGGAAGTAAATGAAGTGTAGGAAGTGGACGAAATGGACAAAGTGGACGAAGTGGACGAAGTTGACGAAGAAGACGAAGTGGAGGAAGCGGAGGAAGTGGAGCAAGTGGAATGAAGTAGAGGAAGTGGACGATGTTGAGGAAGTGGAGGAAGTGCACGAAATTGACGAAGTGGACGAAGTGGAAGAAGTTGACGAAGTGGAGGAAGTGGACGAAGGGGACGAACTTGACGAAGTTGACGAAGTGGACGAATTGAACGAAGTGGAGGAAGAAGATGAAGAAGTGGACGAAGTGGACGAAGTGGACGAAGTGGAGGAAGTTGTCGAAGTGGACGAAGTGGAGGAAGTGGAAGAAGTGTACAAAGTGGACGAAGTGGAGGAAATGGAGCAAGTGGAGGAAGTGGAGGAAGTGGACAAAGTGGAGGAAGTGGAGGAAGTGGACGAAGTGGTCGAAGTCGACGAAGTGGAAGAAGTAAACGAAGTGGACAAAGTGGACGAAGTGGACGAAGTCGACGAAGTGGACGAAGTCGACGAAGTGGAGGAAGTGGAGGAAGTGGAGGAAGTGGACAAAGTGGACGAAGTGGAGGATATTGAGCAAGTGGAGGAAGTGGAGGAAGAGGACAAAGTGGAGGAAGTGGTCGAAGTCGACGAAGTGGAAGAAGTGGACAAAGTGGACGAAGGGCACGAAGTGGACGAAGTGGACGAAGTTGACGAAGTGGAAGAGGTCGAAGAAGTGGACAAAGCGAAGAAAGTGGAGGAAGTGGATTAAGTGGACGAACTTGACGAAGTGGAGGAAGTGGAGGAAGTGGACGAACTTGACGAAGTGGACAAAATGGACGAAGTGGACGAAGTTGACGAAGTGGACGAAGTGGACGAAGTGGACGAAGTGGAGGAAGTGGACGAACTTGACGAAGTGGACGAAGTGGACGAAGTGGAGGAAGTGGACAATGTTGACGAAGTGGAAGAAGTTCAGGAACTGAATGAAGTGGAGGAACTGGACGATGTTGAGGAAGTGGCGGAAGTCGACGAAATTGACGAAGTGACGAAGAAGTGAGGAAGTAGACGAAATTGACGAAGTTGACGAAGTGAACGAAGTGGAAGAAGAAGATGACGAAGTGGAAGAAGTTGAGGAAGTGGACGAAGGGGATGAAGTTCACGAAGTTGACGAATTGGACGAAGTGGAAGAAGAAGATTACGAAGTGGAAGAAGTGGAGGAAGTGGATGAAGTGGCCGAAGTGGACGAAGTGGACGAAGTTGACGAAGTGGATCAAGTGGAGGAAGTGGAGGAAGGGGACGATGTTGACGAAGTGGAAGAAGTTCAGGAAGTGAATGAAGTGGAGGAAGTGGACGATGTTGAGGAAGTGGAGGAAGTCGACGAAATTGACTATGTGGAAGAAGTTGTCGAAGTTGAGGAAGTAGACGAAATGGACAAAGGGGACAAACTTGAAGAAGTTGTCGAAATGGACGAAGTGGAATAAGAACATGAAGAAGTGGACGAAGAGGACGAAGTGGAGGAAGTGGACGAAGTGGACGAAGTGGACGAAGTTGACGAAGTGGTCGAAGTGGACGAAGTGGACGAAGTGGAGGAAGTGGTGGAAGTCGAGGAAGTGGACGAAGTGGAGGAAGTGGAGGAAGTGGGCGAAGTGGACGAAGTTCACGAAGTAGACAAAGTGGATGAAGTGGAGGATCTGGAGGAACTGGACGAAATGGAGGATGTGGAGGAAGTGGAGGAAGTAGACGAAGTGGAGGAAGTGGAGGAAGTAGAGGAAGAGGACGAAGTGGACGAGCATGACGAACATCACGAAGTGGACGAAGTAGAGGAAGTTGACGAAGTGGACGAAGAGGACGAAGTGGACGAAGTTGACGACATGGACGAAGTGGGGGAAGTGGACGAAGTGGCAGAAATTGACGAAGTGGACGAAGTCGACGAAGTTGAAGAAGTGGACGAAGTGGAGAAAGTGGAGAAAGTTGTGGAAGTGGAGGAAGTGGATGAACTTGACGAAGTGGACGCAATGGACGAAGTTGACGAAGTGGAGGAAGTGGAGTAGGTGGACGAAGTGGACGAAGTGGAGGAAGCGGAAGAAGTGGACGAAGAGTACGAAGTGGAGGAAGTCAAGGAAGTCGACGAAGTGGAGCAAGTGGAAGAAGTGGACGTAGTGGAGGAAGTGGAGGAAGTGGAGGAAGTGGACAACGTGGAGGAAGTGGACGAACTTAATGAAGTGGAGGAAGTGGACGAACTTGATGAAGTGGACGAAGTTGACGAAGTGGACGAAGCGGAGAAAGTGACTGAAGAGGAGGAAGTGGACGAAAGGGAAGATGTTGAGGAAGTGGACGAAATGGACAAAGTGGAGGAAGTTGACGAAGTGGACGAAGAGGACGAAGTGGACGAAGTGGACGAAATGAAGGAAGTTGACGAAGAGGACGACGTGGACGAAGTGGAGGAAGTGGACAAAGTGGTTGAAGTGGAAAAAGTTGACGAAGTGCACGAAGTGGAGGAAGTGGACAAAATTGAGGAAGTGGACGAAGTGGAGGAAATGGAGGAAGTGGACGGACATGACGAAGTAGACGAAGTGGATAAAGTGGACGAAGTGGCCGAAGTGGACGAAGTGGACGAAGGGGACGAAGGGGACGAAGTGGACGAAGTTGGCAAAGTTGACAATGTGGACGAAGTGGAAGAAGTGGAGGAAGTGGTTGAAGTGGAAGAAGTTGACGAAGTGGACGAAGTTGATGAAGTGCACGAAGTGGAAGAAGTGGAGGAAGTGGACGAAGTGGAAGAAGTGGAAGAAGTGGACGAAGTGGAAGCAGTGGACAAAGTGGAGGAAGTGGAGGAAGTGGAAGAAATGCAGGAAGTGAATGAAGTGGAGGAAGTGGAGGAAGTGGAGGAACTGTAGGAAGTGGACGATATGGAGGAAGTGGAGGAAGGGGACGAAGTGGAGGAAGTGGACGAAGGGGACGAAGGGGACGAAGTTGACGAAGTTGATTAAGTGGAGGAAGGGGAGGAACTTGACGAAGTTGACGAACTGGACGAAGTGGACATGGTGGAAGAAGAAGATGAAGAAGTGGACGAAGAGGACGAAGTGGAGGAAGTGGAGGAAGTGGACGAAGAGGAGGGAGTGGAGGAACTAGAGGAAGTGGAGGAAGTGGAGGAAGTAGAGGAAGTGGACTAAGGGGACGAACTTGACGAAATGCACGAAGTAGATGAAGTGGAGGAAGTCGAGGAAGTGGACGAAGTGGACGAAGTTGACTAAGTTGACGACGTGGACGAAATGGAGGAAGTGGACAAACTTGGCGAAGTGGACGAAATGGACGAAGTTGACGAAGTGGATGCAGCGCAGGTAGTGAATGAAGTGCAGGAAGTGTAGGAAGTGGACGATGCTGAGGAAGTGGACGAAGTTGACGAAGTGGACGAAGTGGAAGAAGTTTACGAAGTGGAGGAAGTCGAGGAAGTGCACGAAGTGGACGAAGGGGACGAAAATGACGAACTTGACGAAGTAGACGAAGGGGACAAACTTGATGAAGTTGAAGAATTGGACCAAGAAAATGAAGAAGTGGAGGAAGAGGACGAAGTGAACGAAGTGGAGAAAGTGGACGAAGTAAACGAAGTTGACGAAGTGGACGAGGTGGATGAAGTGGACGAAGTTCACGGAGTGGAGGAAGTGGAGGAACTGGAGGAACTGGAGGAAGTGGACGAAGTGGACGAAATGGAGGAAGTAGAAGGAGTGGACGAAGTTGACGACGTGGACGAAGTGGAGGAAGTGGATCAAGTGGACGAAGAGGATAAAGTGGAGGAAGTGGACGAAGTTGACGACGTGGACGAAGTGGAGGAAGTGGATCAAGTGGACGAAGTGGAGGAAGTGGAAGAAGTGGACGAAGTGGACGAAGTCGTCGAAGTGGACGAAGTGGAGAAAGTGGAGGACGTGGACGAACCTGACGAAGTGGACGAACTTGACGAAGTGGACGAAGTGGAGGAAGTGGACAAAGTTGACGAAATAGACGAAGTGGACGAAGTGGAGGAAATGGAGGAAGTGGACGAAGTTGACGAAGTGGACGAAATGGACGACGTGGACAAAGTTGATGAAGTGGAGGAAGTGGAGGAAGTTGACAAAGTTAACGAAATGGAAGAGGTGGAGGGAATGCACGATGTTGAGTAAGTGGAAAAAGTGGAGGAGGTGGACGAATTTGACGAAGTGGAGGAAGTGGACGAATTTGACGAAGTGGAGGAAGTGGAGGAAGAGGACGAAGTTGACGAGGTGGACGAAATGGACGAAGTGGACGAAGTTGACAAGGTGGAGGAAGTGGAGGAAGTGGAGGATGTGGAGGAAGTGGACGAAGTGGACGAAGTTGACGAAGTGGACGAAGTTGACGAAGTTGACGAAGTGGACAAAGTGGAGGAAGTGGAGGAGGTGGAAGAAGTGGAGGAAGTGGACGAAGTTGACGAGGTGGACGAAGTTAACGAAGTGGAGGAACTGGAGGAAGTACAGGAAGTGGACGAACTTGACGAAGCGGACGAAGTGGAGGAAGTGGACGAACAGGACGAAGAGCACGAAGTGGACGAGTTCGACGAAGTGGATGAAGTTGATGACGTGGAAGTAGTGGAGGAAGTGGACGAAGTGGATGAAGTGGAAGGGGATGACGAAGTGGAGGAAGTGGACCAAGTGGACAAAGTGCAGGAAGTGGACGAAGTGAAGGAAGTGGACCAAGTGGACAAAACGGACGAAGTGGAGTAAGTGGACGAACTTGACGAAGTGGACGAAATAGACGGAGTGGACGAAGTTGACGAAGTGGAGCAAGTGGACGAAGTGGACGAAGTGGAAGGAAGTGGATGAAGTGGACGAAGTGCACGAAGTGGAAGAAGTGCAGGAATTGAATGAAGTGGAGGAAGTGGACAATGCCAAGGAATTGGACAAGCTGACGAAGTGGACGAAGTGGAAGAAATTTACGAAGTGGAGGAAGTGGAGGAAGTTGACGAAGTAGACGAAGGGGACGAAATTGACGACCTTGACGAAGTAGACGAAAGGGACGAACTTCATGAAGTTGACGAATTGGACGAAGAAGATGAAGAAGTGGACGAAGTGGAGGAAGTGGACGAAGTTGTCGAAGTGGACGAGGTGGACGAAGTGGAAGAAGTTGATGAAGTGGAGTAAGTGAAGGAAGTGGAGGAAGTGGAGGAAGTGGAGGAAGTGGACGAAGTGGAGGAAATGGACGAAGTAGACGGAGTGGACGAAGTTGAGGAAGTAGAGGAAATGGAGGAAGTGGACGAAGAGGACAAAGTGGAGGAAGGGGACGAAATTGATGACGTGGACGAAGTGGAGGAAGTGGATGAAGTGGAGGAAGTGAAGGAAGTAGAAGAAGTGGACGAAGTGGAGGAAGCGGACGAAGTGGACAAAGTGGTGGAAGTGGAGGAAGTGGACGAACTTCACGAATTTGACGAAATGGACGAGGTGGACGAAGTTGACGAAGTGGACGAAGATGACGAAGTGGACAAAGTTGACGAAGTGGAAGAAGTGGAGGAAGTGAATGAAGTGGACACAGTGGAGGAAGTGGAAAAAGTGGACGAAGTGGACGAAGTCATCGAAGTAGACGAAGTGGACCAAGTGGAGGAAGTGGATGAGGTGGACGAAGTCGACGAACTCGACTAAGTGGACGAAGTGGAGGAAGTGGACAAAGTTGACGAAGTAGAAGAAGTGGAGGAAGTGAATGAAGTAGAGGAAATGGACGATGTTGAGGAAGTGGAGGAAGTGGACGAAGTTGACAAAGTGGACAAAGTGGACGAACTTCACGAAGTGGAGGAAGTCGACGAAGGGGATGAAGTCGACGAAGTTGATGAAGTGAAGGAATTGCAGGAAGTGGACGAAGTTGACGAAGTGGACGAAATGGACAACGTGGACGAAGTTGACAAAGTGGACGAAGTGGAGGAAGTGGACAAAGTTGACGAAGTGGAAGAAGTGGAGGAAGTGAATGAAGTGGAGGATGTGGAGGGAATGCACGATGTTGAGGAAGTGTAGGAAATGGAGGAAGTGGACGAAGTGTACGAACTTGACGAAGTGGAGGAAGTGGACAAAGTTGACGAGGTGGACGAAATGGACGAAGTGGACGAAGTGGACGAGGTGGAGGAAGTGGAGGATGTGGAGGAAGTGGACGAAGTGTCAGAAGCGACTGCAGCGGAAGGGTTAGCGTGGAATAACAAACCAAGAGGGTTTTTAATACTAACGTGTGCCTTTTAATTTCTACTCAATTAAACTTACTAAGCAATTAATGAAGACAAATAATGCAAGAGTAAGGTAGAGAGAAATTTGCACAGATGATTTTATCCTGGTTCGGATCTTACCAATCCTACGTCCAGTCGCTTATCTCAAAACAAGATAAACCTTTCACTAATCACAAAACAATTACAAACTACAATCACAAAGATACAATTTGTAAGAGTTTAGAAACCACCTCTCTTGATGCCACAAGAGATGAGAACACCACCTCCTTCGAATGCTTCACGAAGGATGAACCAACTTACACCTCCTTTGAATCTTCACAAAGGATGACCACCTCCTTCGAATGCTTCACGAAGGATGAACTTCCTCTTCCGAACACCTCCTTAGACACACCAAGGATGAATCAGCTATTCCTCTATCACCGTAGAAGTATTCCACCAACTCTACAGACAGAGTTTCCTTAGCTGAGCAAGAGCACACAATTCTCAAGAGTTTCTGAGTATTTGAGCACAAGGGAAGAGTTTCTCTAGTTGGTTAGTTTTTGTTGAGAGGAAATGAGAGTCTATTTATAGACTCATCCAAAGAGCTCTTCCATTTTTCGTTTTCAGCCTTTCACACTGTGTTAATCGATTAGCTCCACTTGTTAATCGATTAACACCCCAACGGATAGTTCAACGGCTCTAAAAACGGCTAGTTTTTCAAACGGTCACTGTGTTAATCGATTAACAGCCCCTGTTAATCGATTAACGCTAATCGATTAACACCCTCTGTTAATCGATTAGCTACAGTACATTGCTACAGTACATTGCTACAGTATGCGCTACAGTAATTTGCTACAGTATTTTGCTACAGTAATTTTACAAAACACTTTTCTTTTTATAATCTAAGTCCTATACATATTTCTAAGAGTATTACAAAAGCTTTCCATAGCAATACAAGTCTTCAAAACATTTTGAATCTTGATTTCTTCTTGACTTGATTTGGACATCATCAAAACTTCATCTTCATCATTTTGCTAACAATCTCCCCCTTTTTGATGATGATCAAAAACTCCTTGATTTAAAGCTTTTGGTAATAGTCTGTATTTAAAACACAACTTATGGAAGAAAAAGTGCATTAGGGAATAAACACAAATAAGCAAATAAGCTTTAAACATTTTCTCCCCCTTTTTGATCATAATTAAAAAGTTGTGTTTGATGTTCTCCCCCTAAATTTATTAGAAAATATACTCCCCCTTAATACAAGCATGTATGCATATTAAGGAAAAACAATATATATTTTATTGAATTTTTTAGAGAGGTAAGCATGCAATGAAATATAAAGGGCATACACTAATAAAAAACATAGAAATATAAAGTACCCCTTTAGATATCTCTCCAATTTCAAATGAGAATCCTTTAGGTTGTTTTCCACATTTTGTTTAGATCTTCATCTTGAGGATTGTCATTATTCTTCACTTCATTTGTTATTTTATACAAATCTTCATCATTGCCTGCATGTAATTTAAATGACTCAAGAGGTTTTGCCTCAAGGTCTACAATTTTAACGCTAATCGATTAACACCCTCTGTTAATCGATTAGCTACAGTACATTGCTACAGTACATTGCTACAGTATGCGCTACAGTAATTTGCTACAGTAATTTGCTACAGTAATTTTACAAAACACTTTTCTTTTTATAATCTAAGTCCTATACATATTTCTAAGAGTATTACAAAAGCTTTCCATAGCAATACAAGTCTTCAAAACATTTTGAATCTTGATTTCTTCTTGACTTGATTTGGACATCATCAAAACTTCATCTTCATCATTTTGCTAACACGAAGTTGATGAAGTGGACGAAGTTCACGAAGTGGCCAAAGTGGAGGAAGTGGAAGAAGTGGAGGAAGTAGAGGAAGTGGACGAAGTTAACGAAGTGGAGGAAGTGGAGGAAGTGGAGGAAGTGGAGGAAGTGGAAGAAGTGGAGGAAGTACAGGAAGTGGACGAACTAGACGAACATGACGAAGCGGACGAAGTTGAGGAAGTGGACGAACAGGACGAAGAGCACGAAGTGGACGAGTTGGACGAAGTGGACGAAGTTGACGACGTGGACGAAGTGGAGGAAGTGGACGAAATGGACGAAGTGGAAGAAGTTGACGAACTCAACAAAGTGTAGGAAATGGAGGAAGTGGACGAAGTGGACAAACTGCAGGAGTTGGACGAAGTGGAGGAAGTGGACGAAGTGGACAAACTTGACGAAGTGGACGAAATGGACGGAGTGGACGAAGTTGACGAAGTGGAGCAATTGGACGAAGTGGAGGAAGTGGAGGAAGTGGAGGCACTGGATGAAGTGGACGAAGTTGACGAATTGGAAGAAGTGCAGGAAGTGAATGAAGTGGATGAAGTGGAGGAAGTGGACGATGATGAGGATTTGGACGAAGTTGACCAAGTGGAAGAAATTTACGAAGTGGAGGAAGTGGACGAAATTGACGAACTTGATGAAGTAGAAGAAGGGGACGAACTTGATGAAGTTGACGAATTGGACGAAGTGGACGAAGAAGATGAAGAAGTAGACGAAGATGACCAAGTGGAAGAAGTGGAGAAAGTGGACGAAGTAATCGAAGTTGACGAAGTGGACGAGGTGGACGAAGTGGAAGAAGTTGACGAAGTGGAGGAACTAAAGGAAGTGGAGGAAGTGGAGGAAGTGGAGGAAATGGAGGAAGTAGACGGAGTGGACGAAGTTGACGAAGTGAAGGAAGTAGAGGAAGTGGAGGAAGTGGAGGAAGTGGACGAAGAGGACAAAGTGGAGGAAGTGGACGAAGTTGACGTCGTGGACGAAGTGGAGGAAGTGGATGAAGTGGACGAAGTGGCGGAAGTGGAAGAAGTGGAGGAAGTGGACGAAGTGGAGGAAGAGGACGAAGTCGACGAAGTGGACGAAGTGGACAAAGTGGAGGAAGTGGAGGAAGTGGATGAACTTCACCAAGTGGACCAAATGGACGAGGTGGACGAAAATCACGAAGTGGACAAAGTTGACGAAGTGGAAGAAGTGGAGGAAGTGGACGAAGTTGAGGAAGTGGAAAAAGTGGACGAAGTGGAGGAAGTGGACGAAGTTGAGGAAGTGGAAAAAGTGGACGAAGTGGAGGAAGTGGACGAACTTGACGAAGTGGACGAAGTTGACGAGGTGGACGAAATGGACGAAGTGGACGAAGTTGACGAGGTGGAGGAAGTGGAGGATGTGGAGGAAGTGGAAGAAGTTGACGACGTGCACGAAGTTGACGAAGTGGACAAAAGGAAGTGGAGGAAGTGGAAGAAGTGGAGGAAGTGGATGAAGTTGACGAAGTGGACGAAGTTAACGAAGTGGCGGAAGTGGAGGAAGTACAGGAAGTGGACGAACTAGACGAACATGACGAAGCGGACAAAGTGGAGGGAGTGGAGGAAGTGGACGAAGTGGACGAAGAGAACGAAGAGCAAGAAGTGGACGAAGGGGACGAAGTTGACGAAGTGGAGGAAATGGAGGAAGTGGACGAAGTTGACGAAGTGGACGAAATGGACGACGTGGACAAAGTTGACGTAGTGGACGAAGTGAAGGAAGTGGCGGAAGTGAACAAAGTTGACGAAGTGGAAGCAGTGGAGGAAGTGGAGGGAATGCACGAATTTGACGAAGTGGAGGAAGTAGAGGTAGTGGAGGAAGTTGACGAAGTGGACGAAATGGACGACGTGGACGAAGTTGACGAAATGGACGAAGTGGACGAAGTACATGAAGTGGAGGAATCAGAGGAAGGGGACGAAGAGGACAAAGTCGACGAAGTGGACGAAGAGGATGAAGTAGAGAAAGTGGACGAAGTTCACGACGTGGACGAAGTGGAGGAACTGGACGAATTGGAGGAAGTGGAAGGAGTGGAGGAAGTGGAGGAAGTGCAAGAAGTGGAGGAAGTGGAGGAAGTGGAAGAAGTGGACAAAGAGGACGAAGTGGAGGAAATGGAGGAAGTGGATGAAGTGGAGGAAGTGGACAAAGTGGAGGAAGTGGACAAAGTGGAAGAAGTGGACGAAGTCGACGAAGTGGAAGAAGTGAACGAAGTGGACGAAGGGCACGAAGTGGACGAAGTGGACGAAGTGGACGAAGTGGAAGAAGTGGACGAAGTGGACAAAGTGGAGGAAGTAGACGAAGTGGACGAAGATGACGAAGTCGACGAAATGGACGAAGTGGACGAAGTTGACGAAGTGGACGAAGTGGACGAAGTGGAGGGAGTGGAGGAAGTGGACGAAGTGGACGAAGAGAACGAAGAGCAAGAAGTGGACGAAGGGGACGAAGTTGACGAAGTGGAGGAAATGGAGGAAGTGGACGAAGTTGACGAAGTGGACGAAATGGACGACGTGGACAAAGTTGACGTAGTGGACGAAGTGAAGGAAGTGGCGGAAGTGCACAAAGTTGACGAAGTGGAAGCAGTGGAGGAAGTGGAGGGAATGCACGAATTTGACGAAGTGGAGGAAGTAGAGGTAGTGGAGGAAGTTGACGAAGTGGACGAAATGGACGACGTGGACGAAGTTGACGAAATGGACGAAGTGGACGAAGTACATGAAGTGGAGGAATCAGAGGAAGGAGACGAAGAGGACAAAGTCGACGAAGTGGACGAAGAGGATGAAGTAGAGAAAGTGGACGAAGTTCACGACGCGGACGAAGTGGAGGAACTGGACGAATTGGAGGAAGTGGAAGGAGTAGACGAAGTGGAGGAAGTGCAAGAAGTGGAGGAAGTGGAGGAAGTGGAAGAAGTGGACAAAGAGGACGAAGTGGAGGAAATGGAGGAAGTGGATGAAGTGGAGGAAGTGGACAAAGTGGAGGAAGTGGACAAAGTGGAAGAAGTGGACGAAGTCGACGAAGTGGAAGAAGTGAACGAAGTGGACGAAGGGCACGAAGTGGACGAAGTGGACGAAGTGGAAGAAGTGGACGAAGTGGACAAAGTGGAGGAAGTAGACGAAGTGGACGAAGTTGACGAAGTCGACGAAATGGACGAAGTGGACGAAGTTGACGAAGTGGACGAAGTGGAGGAAGTGGAGGAAGTGGACGAACTTGATAAAGTGGACGAAGTGGATGAAGTGCAGGAAGCGGAAGAAGTGGACGAAGTGGACGAAGAGGATGAAGTGGACGAAGGGACGAAGTGGACGAAGTTGACGACGTGGACGAAGTGAAGGAAGTAGACGAAGTCGACGAAGTGGAGGAAATGGAAGAAGTGGACGAAGTGGAGGAAATGGAGGAAGTGGACGAAGTGGAGGAAGTGGACAAAGTGGAGGAGTTGGACGAACTTGACGAAGTGGAGGAACTGCAGAAAGTGGAAAAACTTGATGAAGTGGACGAAATGGAGGAAGTGGAGGAAGTGGAGAATGTGGACAAAGTGGAGGAAGTGGACGAAGGTGACGAAGTGGACCAAATTGACGAAGTGGACGAAGTGGAGGAAGTGGAGGAAGTGGAGGAAGTGGAGGAAGGGGACGAAGTGGAGGAAGTGGAGGAAGTGAAGGAAATGGAGGAAGTGAACGAAGTGGAGGAAGTGGACAAAGTCGAGGATGGGTTGGAAGTGGAGGAAGTGGACGAACTTGACGAAGTGGACGAAATGGACGAAGTTGACGAAGTGGAGGAAGTGAATGAAGTGGAGGAAGTGGACGAAATGGACGATGTTGAGGAAGTACACGAAATGGACAAAGAGGACGAAGTTGAAGAAGAGGACGAAGTGGAGGAAGTGGAGCTAGTGGAGGAAGTGGAGTAGCGGGAGGAAGTAGAAGAAGGGGACGAACTTGACGAAGTGGACGAGGTAGATGAAGCGGAGGAATTGGCGGAAGTGGACGAAGAGGAAGAAGTCGACGAAGTGGACGAAGAGGATGAAGTGGACGAAGTTCACGAAGTGGACGAAAAAGAGGAACCTGAGTGGAGGAAGTGGAAGGAGTGGACGAAGTGGTGGAGGAAGTGGAAGAAGTGGACGAAGTTGAGGAAGTGGAAGAAGTGGACAAAGTGGACGAAGTGGAGGAAATGGAGGAAGTGGACGAAGTGGAGGAAGTGGACAAAGTGGAGGAAGTGGACAGACTTGACGAAATGGAAGAAGTGGACGAAATGGAGGAAGTGAATGAAGTGGAGGAAATGGACGATGTTGAGGAAGTGGAGGAATTGGACGAAATGGAGGAAGTGGACGAAGTGGAGGAAGTGGAGCAAGTCGACGAACTTGACGAAGTGGAGGAAGTGGAAGAAGCGGACTAACTTGATGAAGTGGACGAAATGGAGGAAGTGGACGAAGTTGACGAAGTGGAGGAAGTGGAATGAAGTGGAGGAAGTGGACGATGTTGAGGAAGTGGAGCACATTGACGAAGTGGACGAAGTGGAAGAAGTTGATGAAGTGGAGGAAGTGGAGGAAGTGGACGAAGGGGACGAAGTTGACAAAGTTGACGAAGTGGACGAAGTTGACGAATTGGACGAAGTGGAAGAAGAAGATGAAGAAGTGGACGAAGTTGACGAAGTGGAAGAAGTGCTAGAAGTGAACGAAGTGGAGGAAGTGGAGGAAGTGGACTTTGATGAGGAAGTGGACGAAGTTGACGAAGTGGACGAAGTGGAAGAAATTGACAAAGTGAGGAAGCGGAAGAAGTGGAGGAAGTGGCTGAAGGGACGAACTTGACGAAGTTGACGAATTGAACGAAGTGGACAAAGTGGAAGAAGAAGATGAAGAAGTGGACGACGAGAACGAAGTGGACAAAGTGGAGGATGTGGACGAAGTGGTAGAAATTGACGAAGTGGAGGAAGTGGGCGAAATGGAAGAAATGGAGTAAGTGGAGTAAGTGGAGGAAGTGGAGGACATGGAGGAAGTGGAGGAAGTGGAGGAAGTGGGGGAAGTGGAAGTAGACGAAGTGGACTAAGTGTACGGAGTGGAGGAAGTGCACGAACTTTACGAAGTGGACGAAATGGACGAAGCGGACGAAGTTGACGAAGTGGACGAAGTGGAGGAAGTGGAGAAAGTGGACAAAGTTGACGAAGCGGAAGAAGTGGAGGAAGTGAATGAAGTGGAGGAAATGGACGATGTTGAGGAGGTGGAGAATGTGGAGGATGTGGAGGAAGTGGAGGAAGTGGAGGAAGTGGAGGAAGTGGACGAACTTGACGAGGTGGACGAAGTGGACGAAATGGACGGAGTGGAGGAAGTGGAGGACGTGGAAGAAGTGCAGGAAGTGGAAGAACTGGACGAAGTGGAGGATGTGGACGAAGTTGACGAAGTGGACGAAGTGGGAGAAGTGGACGAAGTGGAAGAAGTTGACAAAGTGGAGGAAGTGATCGAACTTGACGAAGTTGATGACGTTGACGAAGTGGACGAAGGGGACGAACTTGAAGAAGTTGACAAATTGGACCAAGTGGAGGAAGTGGACGAATTGCAGGAGGTCGAGGAAGTGGACCAAGTGGACGAACTTAACGAAGGGGACGAAGTGGATGAAGTGGAGGAAGTGGACGTAGTGGACGAAGAGGAAGAAGTGGAGGAAGTGGAGGAAGTGGAGGAAGTGGAGGAGGTGGATGAAGTGGAGGAAGTGGAGGAAGTGGAAGAAGAGGACAAAGTGGAGGAAGTAGACGAAGTGGACAAACTTGACGAAGTTGATGACGTTGACGAAGTGGACGAAGTGGACGAAGGGGACGAACTTGAAGAAGTTGACAAATTGGACCAAGTGGAGGAAGTGGACGAATTGGAGGAGGTCGAGGAAGTGGACCAAGTGGACGAACTTAACGAAGTGGACGAAGTGGAGGAAGTGGAGGAAGTGGACGTAGTGGACGAAGAGGAAGAAGTGGAGGAAGTGGAGGAAGTGGAGGAAGTGGAGGAGGTGGATGAAGTGGAGGAAGTGGAGGAAGTGGAAGAAGAGGACAAAGTGGAGGAAGTTGACGAAGTGGACGAAGTGGAGGAAGTTGACGAAGTGGAGGAAGTAGAAGAAGTGGAGGAAGTAGCCCAAGTAGACGAAGTGGACGAAGTGGAGGAAATGGCGAAATTGAGGAAGTCGAGGAAGTGAACGAAGTAGAGGAAGCGGAGGAAGTAGAGGAAGTGGAGGAAGTGGACGGACATGACGAAGTGGACGAAGTGGACGAAGTAGACGAAGTGGACGAAATGAATGAAGTTGACGAAGAGGACGACGTGGACGAAGTGGAGGAAGTGGACAAAGTGGTTGAAGTGGAAAAAGTTGACGAAGTGCACGAAGTGGAGGAAGTGGACAAAATTGAGGAAGTGGACGAAGTGGAGGAAATGGAGGAAGTGGACGGACATGACGAAGTAGACGAAGTGGATAAAGTGGACGAAGTGGCCGAAGTGGACGAAGGGGACGAAGGGGACGAAGTTGGCAAAAAGTTGACGATGTGGACGAAGTGGAAGAAGTGGAGGAAGTGGTTGAAGTGGAAGAAGTTGACGAAGTGGACGAAGTTGACGAAGTGGACGAGGTGGACGAACTGGAAGAAGTTGACGAAGTGGAGGAAGTGAAGGAAGTGGAGGAAGTGGAGGAAGTGGAGGAAATGGAGGAAGTAGACGGAGTGGACGAAGTTGACGAAGTGAAGGAAGTAGAGGAACTGAAGGAAGTGGAGGAAGTGGAGGAAGTGGATGAAGAGGACAAAGTGGAGGAAGTGGACGAAGTTGACGACGTGGACAAAGTGGAGGAAGTGGATGAAGTGGACGAAGTGGCGGAAGTGGAAGAAGTGGAGGAAGTGGAGGAAGTGGACAAAGTGGACGAAGTGGACAAAGTGGAGGAAGTGGAGGAAGTGGACGAACTTCACGAAGTGGACGAGGTGGACGAAAATCACGAAGTGGACAAAGTTGACGAAGTGGAAGAAGTGGAGGAAGTGGACGAAGTGGAGGAAGTGGAAAAAGTGGACGAAGTGGAGGAAGTGGACGAAGTCGTCGAAGTGGGCGAAGAGGACAAAGTAGAGGAAGTGGAGGAAGTGGACGAACTTGACGAAGTGGAAGAAGTTGACGAGGTGGACGAAATGGACGAAGTTGACGAGGTGGAGGAAGTGGAGGAAGTGGAGGATGTGGAGGAAGTGGACGAAGTTGACGAAGTGGACAAAAGGAAGTGCAGGAAGTGGAAGAAGTGGAGGAAGTGGACGAAGTTGACGAAGTGGACGAAGTTAACGAAGTGGCGGAAGTGGAGGAAGTGGAGGAAGTACAGGAAGTGGACGAACTAGACGAACATGACGAAGCGGACAAAGTGGAGGGAGTGGAGGAAGTGGACGAAGTGGACGAAGAGAACGAAGAGCAAGAAGTGGACGAAGTTGACGAAGTGGAGGAAATGGAGGAAGTGGACGAAGTTGACGAAGTGGACGTAATCGACGACGTGGACAAAGTTGACGTAGTGGACGAAGTGGAGGAAGTGGAGGAAGTGAACAAAGTTGACAAAGTGGAAGAAATGGAGGAAGTGGAGGGAATGCACGATGTTGAGGAAGTGGACGAACTTGACGAAGTGGAGGAAGTGGACGTAGTGGAGGAAGTTGACGAAGTGGACGAAATGGACGACGTGGACGAAATGGACGACGTGGTTGAAGTTGACGAAATGGACGAAATGGACGAGATGGACGACGTGGACGAAGTTGACGTAGTGGAGGAAGTGGACAAAGATGACGAAGTGGAAGAAGTGGAGGAAGTGGACGAATTCGTCGAAGTGGACGAAGAGGACAAAGTGGAGGAAGTGGACGAACTTGGAAGTGGACGAAATGGACGACGTGGACGAAGTGGACGAAGTTGACGAAGTGGACGAAATGGACGACGTGGACGAAGTTAACGTAGTGGATGAAGTGGAGGAAGTGGAGGAAGTGGACAAAGTTGACGAAGTGGAAGAAGTGGAGGAAGTGGAGGAAGTGGAGGAAGTGGACGAAGTCGTCGAAGTGGATGAACAGGACAAAGTGGAGGAAGTGGACGAACTTGACGAAGTGGACGAACTTGACGAGGTGGACGAAATGGACGAAATGGACGAAGTTGACGAGGTGGAGGAAGTGGAGGAAGAGGAGGATGTGGAGAAAGTGGACGAAGTTGACGAAGTGGACGAAGTAGACAAAGTGGAGGAAGTGGAGGAAGTGGAAGAAGTGGACGAAGTGGACGAAGTTGACGAAGTGGACGAAGTTAACGAAGTGGCGGAAGTGGAGGAAGTGGAGGAATTGGAGGCACTTGACGAAGTGGAGGAAGTGGACGAACTTGATGATGTGGACGAAGTGGACGAAGTTGACGAAGTGGAGGAAGTGGAGGAAGTGGAGGTAGTGGAGGAAGTACAAGAAGTGGACGAAATGGACGACGTGGACGAAATAGACGACGTGGAGGAAGTGGACGAAGTTGACGAAGTGGAAGAAATGGACAACGTGGACGAATTTGACGTAGTGGACGAAGTGGAGGAAGTGGACAAAGTTGACGAAGTGGAAGAAGTGGACGAAATGGAGGAAGTGGACGAAGTGGAGGAAGTGCACGAAGTCGTCGAAGTGGACGAAGAGGACAAAGTGGAGGAAGTGGACGAACTTGACGAAGTGGACTTAGTGGACGAAGTTGACGAGGTGGACGAAATGGACGAAGTTGACGAGATGGAGGAAGTGGAGGAAGTGGAGGATGTGGAGGAAGTGGACGAAGTTGACGAAGTGGACGAAGAGGAGGAGGTGGAGGAAGAGGAAGAAAATGGACGAAGTGGAGAAAATGGAGGAAGTGGAGAAAATGGACGAAGTGGACGAAGTTGACGAAGTGGACGAAGTTAACGAAGTGGCGGAAGTGGAGGAAGTGGAGGAATTGGAGGCACTTGACGAAGTGGAGGAAGTGGACGAACTTGATGATGTGGACGAAGTGGACGAAGTTGACGAAGTGGAGGAAGTGGAGGAAGTGGAGGTAGTGGAGGAAGTACAGGAAGTGGACGAAATGGAAGACGTGGACGAAATGGACTACGTGGACGAAGTGGACGAAGTGGACAAAATGGACGACGTGGACGAAGTTGACGTAGTGGACGAAGTGGAGGAACTGGATGAAAGTGGACAAAGTTGACGAAGTGGAAGAAGTGGAGGAAGTGGACGAAGTCATCGAAGTGGACGAAGAGTACAAAGTGGAGGAAGTGGAGGTAGTGGACGAAGTTGACGAAGTGGACGAAGTTGACGAAGTGGACAAAGTGGAGGAAGTGGAAGAAGTGGAGGAAGTGGAGGAAGTGGACGAAGTTGACGAAGTGGAGGAAGTGGAGGAAGTACAAGAAGTGGACCAACATGACGAAGCGGACGAGTTGAACAAAGTGGACGAAGTTGACGACGTGGACGAAGTGCACAGGAAGTGGACGAAGTGGAAGAAGTTGACGAAGTCGAGGAGGTGGGCGAAGTGCAGGAAGTGGACGAAGTGGAGGAAGTGGAGGAAGTGGAGGAAGTGGAGCAAGTTGACAAATTGGACGAAATGGACGATGTGGGCGAAGTGGACGAAGTGGAGGAAGTGGAGAAAGTGGACAAAGTTGACAAAGTGGAAGAAGTGGAGGAAGTGAATCAAGTGGAGGAAGTCGAGGAACTGGAGGGAATGCACGATGTTCAAGAAGTGGCGAAAGAGGAGGAAGTGGACGAACTTCACTAAGTGGAGGAAGTGGAGGAAGTGGACGAACTTGATGAGGTGGAAGAAATGGACGAAGTTGACGAAGTGGAGGAAGTGGAGGAAGTGTAGGAAGTTGACGAAGTCGACGAAGTTGACGAAGTGGACAAAGTGGAGGAAGTGGAGGAAGTGGAAGAAGTGGAGGAAGTGGAGGAAGTGGACGAAGTTGACGAAGTGGAGGAAGTGGAGGAAGTACAGGAAGTGGACGAACATGATGAAGCGGACGAAGTGGAGGAAGTGGAGGAAGTTGACGAAGTGGATAAAGTGGAGGAAGTGGAGGAAGTGGAAGAAGTGGAGGAAGTGGAGGAAGTGGACGAAGTGGAGGAAGTGGAGGAACATGACGAAGAGGACGAAGTGGAGGTAGTGGAGGAAGTACAGCAAGTGGACGAAGTGGACGAACATGACGAAGCGGACAAAGTGGAGGAAGTGGACGTGTTGGACGAAGTGGACGAAGTTGACGACATGGATGAAGTGGAGGAAGTGGACGAAGGGGAAGAAGTTGACGAAGTGGAGGAAGGGACGAAGTGCAGGAAGTGGACGAAGTGGACAAAGTGGACAAAGTGGACAAAGTGGACAAAGTGGACGAAGTGGAGGAAGTGGACAAAGTTGACGAAGTGGAAGAAGTGGAAGAAGTGGAGGAAGTGGACGAATTGGAGGAAGTGGAGGAAGTGGACGAACTTCACGAAGTGGAGAAAGTGGAGGGAATGCACGATGTTGAGGAAGTGGAGGAAGTGGACGAACATCACGAAGTGGAGGAAGTGGACGAACTTGATGAGGTGGACGAAATGGACGAAGTTGACGAAGTGGAGGAAGTGGAGGAAGTGGAGGAAGTGGACGAAGTTGACGAAGTGGACAAGGTTGACGAAGTGGACAAAGTGGAGGAAGTGGAGGAAGTGAAGGAAGTGGAGGAAGTACAGGAAGTGGACGAAGTGGACGAACATGACGAAGCAGACGAAGTGGAGGAAGTGGACAAAGTTGACGAAGTGGACGAAGTTGACGAAGTGGACAAAGTGGAGGAAGTGGAGGAAGTGGAAGAAGTGCAGGAAGTCGAGGAAGTGGACGAAGTGGAGGAAATGGAGGAACATGACGAAGAGGACGAAGTGGACGAACATGACGAAGCGGACGAAGTGGAGGTGTTGGACGAAGTGGACGAAGTTGGACGAAGTTGACGACGTGGACGAAGTGGAGGAAGGGGACGAAGTGGAAGAATGTGACGAAGTGGAGGAAGGGACGAAGTGCAGGAAGTGGACGAAGTGCACGAAGTGGACAAAGTGGACGAAGTGGAGGAAGTGGACAAAGTTGACGAAGTGGAAGAAGTGGAGGAAGTGGACGAAGTGGAGGAAGTGGAGAAAGTTGATGAAGTGGACGAAATGGACGACGTGGACGAAGTTGACGAAGTGGACGAAGTGGAGGAAGTGGAGGAAGTGGACAAAGTTGATGAAGTGGAAGAAGTGGAGGAAGTGAATGAAGTGGAGAAAGTCGAGGAAGTGGAGGGAATGCACGATGTTGAGGAAGTGGAGAAAGTGGAGGATGTGGACGAACTTCACGAAGTGGAGGAAGTGGAGGAAGTGGACGAACTTGATGAGGTGGACAAAATGGAAGAAGTGGACGAAGTTGACAAAGTGGAGGAAGTGGAGGAAGAGGAGGAAGTGGACGAAGTTGACGAAGTGGGCAAAGTGGAGGAAGTGGAGGAAGTGGAGGAATTGGAGGCACTTGACGAAGTGGAGGAAGTGGACGAACTTGATGATGTGGACGAAGTGGACGAAGTGGACGAAGTTGACGAAGTGGAGGAAGTGGAGGAAGTGGAGGTAGTGGAGGAAGTACAAGAAGTGGACGAAATGGACGACGTGGACGAAATAGACGACGTGGAGGAAGTGGACGAAGTTGACGAAGTGGAAGAAATGGACAACGTGGACGAATTTGACGTAGTGGACGAAGTGGAGGAAGTGGACAAAGTTGACGAAGTAGAAGAAGTGGACGAAATGGAGGAAGTGGACGAAGTGGAGGAAGTGCACGAAGTCGTCGAAGTGGACGAAGAGGACAAAGTGGAGGAAGTGGACGAACTTGACGAAGTGGACTTAGTGGACGAAGTTGACGAGGTGGACGAAATGGACGAAGTTGACGAGATGGAGGAAGTGGAGGAAGTGGAGGATGTGGAGGAAGTGGACGAAGTTGACGAAGTGGACGAAGTGGAGGAAGTGGAGGAAGAGGAAGAAAATGGACGAAGTGGAGAAAATGGAGGAAGTGGACGAACTTGACGAAGTGGAGGAAGTGGAGGAAGTGGACGACGAACTTGATGAGGTGGACGAAATGGACGAAGTTGACGAAGTGGAGGAAGTGGAGAAGTGGAGGTAGTGGAGGAAGTACAGGAAGTGGACGAAATGGAAGACGTGGACGAAATGGACTACGTGGACGAAGTGGACGAAGTGGACAAAATGGACGACGTGGACGAAGTGGACAAAATGGACGACGTGGACGAAGTTGACGTAGTGGACGAAGTGGAGGAAGTGGATGAAAGTGGACAAAGTTGACGAAGTGCAAGAAGTGGAGGAAGTGGACGAAGTCATCGAAGTGGACGAAGAGTACAAAGTGGAGGAAGTGGAGGTAGTGGACGAAGTTGACGAAGTGGACGAAGTTGACGAAGTGGACAAAGTGGAGGAAGTGGAGGAAGTGGAAGAAGTGGAGGAAGTGGAGGAAGTGGACGAAGTTGACGAAGTGGAGGAAGTGGAGGAAGTACAGGAAGTGGACGATCATGATGAAGCAGACGAAGTGGAGGAAGTGGACAAAGTTGACGAAGTGGAAGAAGTGGAGGAAGTGGACGAAGTGGAGGAAGTGGAGAAAGTTGACGAAGTGGACGAAATGGACGACGTGGACGAAGTTGACGAAGTGGACGAAGTGGAGGAAGTGGAGGAAGTGGACAAAGTTGATGAAGTGGAAGAAGTGGAGGAAGTGAATGAAGTGGAGAAAGTCGAGGAAGTGGAGGGAATGCACGATGTTGAGGAAGTGGAGAAAGTGGAGGATGTGGACGAACTTCACGAAGTGGAGGAAGTGGAGGAAATGGACGAACTTGATGAGGTGGACAAAATGGAAGAAGTGGACGAAGTTGACAAAGTGGAGGAAGTGGAGGAAGAGGAGGAAGTGGACGAAGTTGACGAAGTGGGCAAAGTGGAGGAAGTGGAGGAAGTGGAGGAATTGGAGGCACTTGACGAAGTGGAGGAAGTGGACGAACTTGATGATGTGGACGAAGTGGACGAAGTGGACGAAGTTGACGAAGTGGAGGAAGTGGAGGAAGTGGAGGTAGTGGAGGAAGTACAAGAAGTGGACGAAATGGACGACGTGGACGAAATAGACGACGTGGAGGAAGTGGACGAAGTTGACGAAGTGGAAGAAATGGACAACGTGGACGAATTTGACGTAGTGGACGAAGTGGAGGAAGTGGACAAAGTTGACGAAGTGGAAGAAGTGGACGAAATGGAGGAAGTGGACGAAGTGGAGGAAGTGCACGAAGTCGTCGAAGTGGACGAAGAGGACAAAGTGGAGGAAGTGGACGAACTTGACGAAGTGGACTTAGTGGACGAAGTTGACGAGGTGGACGAAATGGACGAAGTTGACGAGATGGAGGAAGTGGAGGAAGTGGAGGATGTGGAGGAAGTGGACGAAGTTGACGAAGTGGACGAAGTGGAGGAAGTGGAGGAAGAGGAAGAAAATGGACGAAGTGGAGAAAATGGAGGAAGTGGACGAACTTGACGAAGTGGAGGAAGTGGAGGAAGTGGACGACGAACTTGATGAGGTGGACGAAATGGACGAAGTTGACGAAGTGGAGGAAGTGGAGAAGTGGAGGTAGTGGAGGAAGTACAGGAAGTGGACGAAATGGAAGACGTGGACGAAATGGACTACGTGGACGAAGTGGACGAAGTTGTCGAAGTGGACAAAATGGACGACGTGGACGAAGTTGACGTAGTGGACGAAGTGGAGGAAGTGGATGAAAGTGGACAAAGTTGACGAAGTGGAAGAAGTGGAGGAAGTGGACGAAGTCATCGAAGTGGACGAAGAGTACAAAGTGGAGGAAGTGGAGGTAGTGGACGAAGTTGACGAAGTGGACGAAGTTGACGAAGTGGACAAAGTGGAGGAAGTGGAGGAAGTGGAAGAAGTGGAGGAAGTGGAGGAAGTGGACGAAGTTGACGAAGTGGAGGAAGTGGAGGAAGTACAGGAAGTGGACGATCATGATGAAGCGGACGAAGTGGAGGAAGTGGACAAAGTTGACGAAGTGGAAGAAGTGGAGGAAGTGGACGAAGTGGAGGAAGTGGAGAAAGTTGACGAAGTGGACGAAATGGACGACGTGGACGAAGTTGACGAAGTGGACGAAGTGGAGGAAGTGGAGGAAGTGGACAAAGTTGATGAAGTGGAAGAAGTGGAGGAAGTGAATGAAGTGGAGAAAGTCGAGGAAGTGGAGGGAATGCACGATGTTGAGGAAGTGGAGAAAGTGGAGGATGTGGACGAACTTCACGAAGTGGAGGAAGTGGAGGAAATGGACGAACTTGATGAGGTGGACAAAATGGAAGAAGTGGACGAAGTTGACAAAGTGGAGGAAGTGGAGGAAGAGGAGGAAGTGGACGAAGTTGACGAAGTGGGCAAAGTGGAGGAAGTGGAGGAAGTGGAGGAATTGGAGGCACTTGACGAAGTGGAGAAAGTGGACGAACTTGATGATGTGGACGAAGTGGACGAAGTTGACGAAGTGGAGGAAGTGGAGGAAGTGGAGGTAGTGGAGGAAGTACAAGAAGTGGACGAAATGGACGACGTGGACGAAATAGACGACGTGGAGGAAGTGGACGAAGTTGACGAAGTGGAAGAAATGGACAACGTGGACGAATTTGACGTAGTGGACGAAGTGGAGGAAGTGCACGAAGTCGTCGAAGTGGACGAAGAGGACAAAGTGGAGGAAGTGGACGAACTTGACGAAGTGGACTTAGTGGACGAAGTTGACGAGGTGGACGAAATGGACGAAGTTGACGAGATGGAGGAAGTGGAGGAAGTGGAGGATGTGGAGGAAGTGGACGAAGTGGACGAAGTGGACGAAGTGGAGGAAGTGGAGGAAGAGGAAGAAAATGGACGAAGTGGAGAAAATGGAGGAAGTGGACGAACTTGACGAAGTGGAGGAAGTGGAGGAAGTGGACGACGAACTTGATGAGGTGGACGAAATGGACGAAGTTGACGAAGTGGAGGAAGTGGAGAAGTGGAGGTAGTGGAGGAAGTACAGGAAGTGGACGAAATGGAAGACGTGGACGAAATGGACTACGTGGACGAAGTGGACGAAGTGGACAAAATGGACGACGTGGACGAAGTTGACGTAGTGGACGAAGTGGAGGAAGTGGATGAAAGTGGACAAAGTTGACGAAGTGGAAGAAGTGGAGGAAGTGGACGAAGTCATCGAAGTGGACGAAGAGTACAAAGTGGAGGAAGTGGAGGAAGTGGACGAAGTTGACGAAGTGGACGAAGTTGACGAAGTGGACAAAGTGGAGGAAGTGGAGGAAGTGGAAGAAGTGGAGGAAGTGGAGGAAGTGGACGAAGTTGACGAAGTGGAGGAAGTGGAGGAAGTACAGGAAGTGGACGAACATGATGAAGCGGACGAAGTGGAGGAAGTGGACAAAGTTGACGAAGTGGAAGAAGTGGAGGAAGTGGACGAAGTGGAGGAAGTGGAGAAAGTTGACGAAGTGGACGAAATGGACGACGTGGACGAAGTTGACGAAGTGGACGAAGTGGAGGAAGTGGAGGAAGTGGACAAAGTTGATGAAGTGGAAGAAGTGGAGGAAGTGAATGAAGTGGAGAAAGTCGAGGAAGTGGAGGGAATGCACGATGTTGAGGAAGTGGAGAAAGTGGAGGATGTGGACGAACTTCACGAAGTGGAGGAAGTGGAGGAAGTGGACGAACTTGATGAGGTGGACAAAATGGAAGAAGTGGACGAAGTTGACAAAGTGGAGGAAGTGGAGGAAGAGGAGGAAGTGGATGAAGTTGACGAAGTGGGCAAAGTGGAGGAAGTGGAGGAAGTGGACGAATTGACGAAGTGGACTAAATAGACGAAGTTGACGAAGTGGAGGAAGTGGACGAAGTGGTCGAAGTGGAGGAAGTGGACGAAGTAGACGAAGTAGACGAAGTTGACGAAGTGGAAGAAGTGCAGGAAGTGAATGAAGTGGAGGAAGTGGACGATGCTTAAGAAGTGGAGGAAGTTCACGAAGTGGACGAAGGGGACGAACTTTACGAAGTTGACGAAGTCGACAAAGGGGACGAACTTGACGAAGTTGACGAATTGAACGAAGTGGAAGAAGAAGATGAAGAAGTGGACGAAGAGGACGAAGTGCACGAAGTGGACGAAGTGTAGGAAGTAGTGGAAGTGGAAGAAGTAGACGAAGTTGACAAAGTGGACGAAGATGACGAAGTGGACGAAGTTGACGAAGTAGAGGAAGTGGAGGAAGTGGAGGAAGTGGACGAAGGGGATGAAGTTGACGAAGTGGAGGAAGTGGACAAAGTTGACGAAGTGGAAGAAGTGGAGGAAGTGAATGAAGTGGAAGAAGTGGAGGAAATGGACGATGTTGAGGAAGTGGAGGAAGTAGACGAAGTTGACGAAGTGGACAAATTGGACGAACTTGACGAAGTGAAGGAAGTGGACGAAGGGGACGAATTGGACGAAGTCGACGAAGTGGACGAAGTCGAGGAAGTGGACGAAGTGGACGAATTTGACGAAGTAGACGAAATGGACGAAGTGGATGAAGTTGACGAAGTGGACGAAGTGGACGAAGTGGAGGAAGTGGACAAATTTGACGAAGTGGAAGAAGTTGACAAACTCGACGAAGTGTAGGAAGTGGAGGAAGTGGACGAACTTGTCGAGGTGGACGAAATGGAAGAAGTTGACGAAATGGAGGAAGTGGAGGATGTGGAGGAAGTGGACGAAGTTGACGAAGTGGAGGAAGTGGACGAAGTGGACGACGTGGACAAAGTGGCGGAAGTGGAGGAAGTGGAGGAAGTTGAGGGAGTGGAGGAAATGGAGGAAGTGGACGAAGTTGACGAGGTGGACGAAGTTGAAGAAGTGGAGGAAGTGGACGAAATGGAGGAAGTGGAGTTAGTGGAGGAAGTAGAGGAAATGGACGAAGTGGACGAGCATGACGAAGCGGACGAAGTGGAGGAAGTGGACGAAGTAGACGAAGTGCACGAAGAGGACGAAGAGGACGAAGAGCACGAAGTGGACGAAGTGGACCAGGTGGACGAATTGGACGAAGTTGAGGACGTGGACGAAGTGGAGGAAGTGGACGAAGTGGAAGAAGTTGACGATATGGAGGAAGTGGACGAAATGGAGGAAGTGGAGGAACTGGAGGAAGTGGAGGAACAAGACGAAGTGGACGAAGTGGACGAAGTGGAGTAAGTGGAGGAAGTGGACGAGGACGACGAAGTGGACGAATGGGACGCAGTGGACGAAGTGGACGACGTGGATGACGTGGACGACGTGGACAAAGTGGGCGAAGTGGACGAACTGGATGAACTGGACGAAGTGTACGAAGTGGACGAAGTGAAGGAAGTGGACGAAGTGCACAAAGTGGACAAAGAGGAGGAAGTGGAGGAAGTGGACGAACTTGATGAAGTGGACGAAATGGACGAAGTCGACGAAGTGGACGAAGTGGATGAAGTGGACAAAGTGAAGGAAGTGGACGAAGTTGACGAAGTGGAAGAAGTGCAGGAAGTGAATGAAGTGGACGTAGTGAAGGAAGTATACGGTTATGAGGAAGTGGAGGAAGTGGACGAAGTTGACGAAGTGGAGGAAGTGGAAGTAGTTGACGAAGTCGAGGAAGAGGAAGAAGTGGAGGAAATGGACGAAGGGCACGAACTTGACAAAGTGGACGAAGGGGACTAACTTGACGAAGTTGACGAATTGCATGAAGTGGACGAAGTGGAAGAACAAGATGAAGAAGTGGACGAAAAGGACGAAGTGGAGAAAATGGAGGAAGTAGACGAAGTGGAGCAGGTGGAGGAAGGTGACGAAAGAGACGAAGCTCACGAAGTGGACGAAGTGGACGAAGTGCAGAAGGTGGAGGAAGTGGACGAAATGGAGGAAGTGGACGAAGTGGAAGACGTGGAGGAAGTGGACGAAGTGGAGCAGGTGGAGGAAGTAGAGGAAGTGGACGAACATTACGAAGTGGACGAAGTGGATGAAGTGGACGAAGTGGAGCAGGTGGAGGAAGTAGAGGAAGTGGACGAACATTACGAAGTGGACGAAGTGGACGAAATGGACGAAGTTGACGAGATGGAGGAAGTGGAGGAAGTGGAGGATGTGGAGGAAGTGGACGAAGTTGACGAAGTGGACGAAGTGGAGCAAATGGAGGAAGAGGAAGAAAATGGACGAAGTGGAGAAAATGGAGGAAGTGGAGAAAATGGAAGAAGTGGACGAACTTGACGAATTGGACGAAGTTAATGATGTTGAGGAAGTGGAGAAAATGGAGGAGGTGGACGAACTTGACGAAGTGGAGGAAGTGGAGGAAGTGGACGACGAACTTGATGAGGTGGACGAAATGGACGAAGTTGACGAAGTGGAGGAAGTGGAGGAAGTGGAGGTAGTGGAGGAAGTACAGGAAGTGGACGAAATGGAAGACGTGGACGAAATGGACTACGTGGACGAAGTGGACAAAATGGACGACGTGGACGAAGTTGACGTAGTGGACGAAGTGGAGGAAGTGGATGAAAGTGGACAAAGTTGACGAAGTGGAAGAAGTGGAGGAAGTGGACGAAGTCATCGAAGTGGACGATGAGTACAAAGTGGAGGAAGTGGAGGTAGTGGACGAAGTTGACGAAGTGGACGAAGTTGACGAAGTGGACAAAGTGGAGGAAGTGGAGGAAGTGGAAGAAGTGGAGGAAGTGGAGGAAGTGGACGAAGTTGACGAAGTGGAGGAAGTGGAGGAAGTGGAGGAAGTGGAGGAAGTACAAGAAGTGGACGAAGTTGACGAAGTGGACGAAGTGGACAAAGTGGAGGAAGTGGAGGAAGTGGAAGAAGTGCAGGAAGTGGAGGAAGTGGACGAAGTGGAGGAAATGGAGGAACATGACGAAGAGGACGAAGTGGACGAACATGACGAAGCGGACGAAGTGGAGGTGTTGGACGAAGTGGACGTGTTGGACGAAGTGGACGAAGTTGACGACATGGACGAAGTGGAGGAAGGGGACGAAGTGGAAGAAGTTGACGAAGTGGAGGAAGGGACGAAGTGCAGGAAGTGGACGAAGTGGACAAAGTGGACGAAGTGGAGGAAGTGGACAAAGTTGACGAAGTGGAAGAAGTGGAGGAAGTGGACGAAGTGGAGGAAGTGGAGAAAGTTGACGAAGTGGACGAAATGGACGACGTGGACGAAGTTGACGAAGTGGACGAAGTGGAGGAAGTGGAGGAAGTGGACAAAGTTGATGAAGTGGAAGAAGTGGAGGAAGTGAATGAAGTGGAGAAAGTCGAGGAAGTGGAGGGAATGCACGATGTTGAGGAAGTGGAGAAAGTGGAGGATGTGGACGAACTTCACGAAGTGGAGGAAGTGGACGAACTTGATGAGGTGGACAAAATGGAAGAAGTGGACGAAGTTGACAAAGTGGAGGAAGTGGAGGAAGAGGAGGAAGTGGACGAAGTTGACGAAGTGGGCAAAGTGGAGGAAGTGGAGGAAGTGGACGAATTGACGAAGTGGACTAAATAGACGAAGTTGACGAAGTGGAGGAAGTGGACGAAGTGGTCGAAGTGGAGGAAGTGGACGAAGTAGACGAAGTAGACGAAGTTGACGAAGTGGAAGAAGTGCAGGAAGTGAATGAAGTGGAGGAAGTGGACGATGCTTAAGAAGTGGAGGAAGTTCACGAAGTGGACGAAGGGGACGAACTTTACGAAGTTGACGAAGTCGACAAAGGGGACGAACTTGACGAAGTTGACGAATTGAACGAAGTGGAAGAAGAAGATGAAGAAGTGGACGAAGAGGACGAAGTGCACGAAGTGGACGAAGTGTAGGAAGTAGTGGAAGTGGAAGAAGTAGACGAAGTTGACAAAGTGGACGAAGATGACGAAGGGGACGAAGTTGACGAAGTGGAGGAAGTGGAGGAAGTGGAGGAAGTGGACGAAGGGGATGAAGTTGATGAAGTTGACGAAGTGGAGGAAGTGGACAAAGTTGACGAAGTGGAAGAAGTGGAGGAAGTGAATGAAGTGGAAGAAGTGGAGGAAATGGACGATGTTGAGGAAGTGGAGGAAGTAGACGAAGTTGACGAAGTGGACAAATTGGACGAACTTGACCAAGTGAAGGAAGTGGACGAAGGGGACGAATTGGACGAAGTCGACGAAGTGGACGAAGTGGAGGAAGTGGACAAAGTGGACGAATTTGACGAAGTAGACGAAATGGACGAAGTGGATGAAGTTGACGAAGTGGACGAAGTGGACGAAGTGGACGAAGTGGACGAAGTGGACGAAGTGGACAAATTTGACGAAGTGGAAGAAGTTGACAAACTCGACGAAGTGTAGGAAGTGGAGGAAGTGGACGAACTTGTCGAGGTGGACGAAATGGAAGAAGTTGACGAAATGGAGGAAGTGGAGGATGTGGAGGAAGTGGAGGAAGTGGACGAAGTTGACGAAGTGGAGGAAGTGGACGAAGTGGACGACGTGGACAAAGTGGCGGAAGTGGAGGAAGTGGAGGAAGTTGAGGGAGTGGAGGAAATGGAGGAAGTGGACGAAGTTGACGAGGTGGACGAAGTTGAAGAAGTGGAGGAAGTGGACGAAATGGAGGAAGTGGAGTTAGTGGAGGAAGTAGAGGAAATGGACGAAGTGGACGAGCATGACGAAGCGGACAAAGTGGAGGAAGTGGACGAAGTAGACGAAGTGCACGAAGAGGACGAAGAGGACGAAGAGCACGAAGTGGACGAAGTGGACCAGGTGGACGAATTGGACGAAGTTGACGAAGTTGAGGACGTGGACGAAGTGGAGGAAGTGGACGAAGTGGAAGAAGTTGACGATATGGAGGAAGTGGACGAAATGGAGGAAGTGGAGGAACTTGAGGAAGTGGAGGAACAAGACGAAGTGGACGAAGTGGACGAAGTGGACGAAGTGGAGTAAGTGGAGGAAGTGGACGAGGACGACGAAGTGGACGAATGGGACGCAGTGGACGAAGTGGACGACGTGGATGACGTGGACGACGTGGACAAAGTGGGCGAAGTGGACGAACTGGATGAACTGGACGAAGTGTACGAAGTGGACGAAGTGAAGGAAGTGGACGAAGTGCACAAAGTGGACAAAGAGGAGGAAGTGGAGGAAGTGGACGAACTTGATGAAGTGGACGAAATGGACGAAGTCGACGAAGTGGACGAAGTGGATGAAGTGGACAAAGTGAAGGAAGTGGACAAAGTTGACGAAGTGGAAGAAGTGCAGGAAGTGAATGAAGTGGACGTAGTGGAGGAAGTATACGGTTATGAGGAAGTGGAGGAAGTGGACGAAGTTGACGAAGTGGAGGAAGTGGAAGTAGTTAACGAAGTCGAGGAAGAGGAAGAAGTGGAGGAAATGGACGAAGGGCACGAACTTGACAAAGTGGACGAAGGGGACTAACTTGACGAATTGCATGAAGTGGACGAAGTGGAGCAGGTGGAGGAAGGTGACGAAAGAGACGAAGCTCACGAAGTGGACGAAGTGGACGAAGTGGACGAAGTGCAGAAGGTGGAGGAAGTGGACGAAATGGAGGAAGTGGACGAAGTGGAAGACGTGGAGGAAGTGGACGAAGTGGAGCAGGTGGAGGAAGTAGAGGAAGTGGACGAACATTACGAAGTGGACGAAGTGGATGAAGTGGACGAAGTGGAGCAGGTGGAGGAAGTAGAGGAAGTGGACGAACATTACGAAGTGGACGAAGTGGATGAAGTGGACGAAGTCGACAAAGTGGAGGAAGTGGAGGAAGTGCACGAAATGGAGGAAGTGGACGAAGTGCAGGAAGTGGATGAAGTGGACGAACTAGAGGAAGTAGAGGAAGTTGACGAACATGACTAAGTGGACGAAGTGGATGAAGTGGAGGAAGTGGACGAAATGGACGAAGTGGACGAAGAAGACGAAGTGGACGAGGTTGACGAAGTGAACGAAATGGACGAAGTGGGCGATGTTGACGAGGTGGAAGAAGTGGAGGAAGTGGGGAAGTGGATGAAGTGGAAGAAGTGGAAGAAGTGGAGGAAGTGGAGGAAGTGGAAGAAGTTGACGAAATGGACGAAGTTGACGAAGTGGAGGAAGTGGACAAAGTTTACGAAGTGGACAAAGTGGAGGAAGTGGAGGAGGAAGTGGAAGAAGTGCAGGAAGTGGAGGAAGTGGACGAAGTGGAGGAAGTGGAGGAACATGACGAAGAGGACGAAGTGGACGAACATGACGAAGCGAACGAAGTGGTGGAAGTGGACGAAGTGGACGTGTTGGACGAAGTGGACGAAGTTGACGAAGTTGACGACATGGACGAAGTAGAGGAAGGGGACGAAGTGGAAGAAGTTGACGAAGTGGAGGAAGGGACGAAGTGCAGGAAGTGGACGAAGTGGACAAAGTGGACAAAGTGGACGAAGTGGAGGAAGTGGACAAAGTTGACGAAGTGGAAGAAGTGGAGGAAGTGGACGAAGTGGTGGAAGTGGAGAAAGTTGACGAAGTGGACGAAATGGACGACGTGGACGAAGTTGACGAAGTGGACGAAGTGGAGGAAGTGGAGGAAGTGGAGGAAGTGGATAAAGTTGATGAAGTCGAAGAATTGGAGGAAGTGAATGAAGTGGAGGAAGTCGAGGAAGTGGAGGGAATGCACGATGTTGAGGAAATGGAGAAAGTGGAGGATGTGGACGAACTTCACGAAGTGGAGGAAGTGGAGGAAGTGGACAAACTTGATGAGGTGGACGAAATGGACGAAGTGGACGAAGTTGACGAAGTGGAGGAAGTGGAGGAAGAGGAGGAAGTGGACGAAGTTGACGAAGTGGATGATGTTGACGAAGTGGACAAAGTGGAGGAAGTGGAGGAAGTGGAAGAAGTGGACGAAGTGGAGGAAGTACAGGAAGTGGACGAAGTGGACGAACATGACAAAACGGACGAAGTGGAGGAAGTGGACGAACAGGACGAAGTGGACAAGTTGGACGAAGTGGACGAAGTTGACGTCGTGGACGAAGTGGAGGAAGTGGACGAAGTGGAAGAAGTTGAAGAAGTGGAGGAAGTGGACGAAGTGGACGAAGTGCAGGAAGTGGACGAGGTGGACGAAGTGGAGGAAGTGGACGAAGTGGACAAAGTGGACGACGTGGAGGAAGTGGACGAATTGACGAAGTGGACTAAATAGACGAAGTGGACGAAGTTGACGAAGTGGAGCAAGTGGACGAAGTGGTCGAAGTGGAGGAAGTGGACGAAGTAGACGAAGTTGAAGAAGTGCAGGAAGTGAATGAAGTGGAGGAAGTGGACGATGCTTAGGAAGTGGAGGAAGTTCACGAAGTGGACGAAGGGGACGAACTTTACGAAGTTGACGAAGTCGACAAAGGGGACGAACTTGACGAAGTTGACGAATTGGACGAAGTGGACGAAGGGGACGAACTTTACGAAGTTGACGAAGTCGACAAAGGGGACGAACTTGACGAAGTTGACGAATTGGACGAAGTGGAAGAAGAAGATGAAGAAGTGGACGAAGTGTAGGAAGTAGTGGAAGTGGAAGAAGTAGACGAAGTTGACAATGTGGACGAAGATGACGAAGTGGACGAAGTGGAGGAAGTGCAGGAAGTGGACGAAGGGGACGAACTTGACGAAGTTGACGAAGTGAATGAAGTGGAAGAAGTTGAAAAAGTGGAGGAAGTGGAGGAATTGGACAAAGTGGAGGAAGTGGAGGAAGTGGACGAAGTGAACGAAGTGGACGAAGTGAACGAAGTGGACAAAGTTGAGGAAATGGAGGTAGTCGAGGAAGTGGACGAACTTGACGAAGTGCATGAAATGGACGAAGTGCACGAAGTTGACGAAGTTGACGAAGGGGACGAAGTGGACGAAGTGGAGGAAGTGGACAAAGTTGACGAAGTGGAAGAAGTGGAGGAAGTGAATGAAGTGGAAGAAGTGGAGGAAATGGACGATGTTGAGGAAGTGGAGGAAGTAGACGAAGTTGACAAAGTGGACAAATTGGACAAACTTGACGAAGTGGAGGAAGTGGACGAAGGGGATGAATTGGACGAAGTCGACGAAGTTGACGAAGTGGAGGAAGTGGACGAAGTGGACGAATTTGACGAAGTAGACGAAATGGACGAAATGGATGAAGTTCCTGAAGTGGACGAAGTGGAGGAAGTGGACAAATTTGACGAAGTGGAAGGAGTTGACGAACTCGACGAAGTGTAGGAAGTGGATGAAGTGGACGAACTTGACAAGGTGGACGAAATGGAAGAAGTTGACGAAATGGAGGAAGTGGAGGATGTGGAGGAAGTGGACGAAGTTGACGAAGTGGACGAATTTGACGTAGTGGACGAAGTTGACGAAGTGGACGAAGTTGACGAAGTGGAGGAAGTGGAGGAAGTTGAGGGAGTGGAGGAAATGGAGGAAGTGGACGAAGTTGACGAGGTGGACGAAGTTGAAGAAGTGGAGGAAGTAGAGGAAATGGACGAAGTGGACGAGCATGACGAAGCGGACGAAGTGGAGGAAGTGGACGAAGTAGACGAAGTGCACGAAGAGGACGAAGAGGACGAAGAGCACGAAGTGGACGAAGTGGACGAGGTGGACGAAGTGGACGAAGTTGACGAAGTTGAGGACGTGGACAAAGTGGACGAGGTCGACGAAGTGAACGAAGTGGGCGATGTTGACGAGGTGGAAGAAGTGGAGGAAGTGGGGAAGTGGATGAAGTGGAAGAAGTGGAAGAAGTCGACGAGGTGGACGAAGTTGACGAAGTGGATGAGGTGGACGAAGTGGAGGAAGTGGTGAAAGTGGAGAAGTGGAAGAAGTGCAGGAAGTGAATGAAGTGCAGGAAGTGGACGAACTTCACGAAGTGGACGAAGGGGACAAACTTGACAAAATTGAGGAATTGCACGAAGCGGAAGAAGAAGATGAAGAAGTGGACGAAGAGGACGATGTGGACAAAGTGGAGGAAGTCGACGAAGTGGAGGAAGTGAAGGAAGTGGACAAACTGGACGAAGTAGACGAAGTTGGCGAAGTTGACGAAGTTGACGAAGTGGACGAAGTGGACGAAGTTGACGAAGTGGACGAAGTTGACGAAGTGCAGGAAGTGGAGGAAGTGGAGGAAGTGGACGAACATGACGAAGTGGAGGAAGTGGACGAAGTGGAGGAACTGGAGGAAGTGGAGAAAATGGACGTAACGGAGGAAGTGGACGAAGTGCTGGAAGTGGAAGAAGTGGACGAACTAGAGGAAGTAGAGGAAGTGGACGAACATGACTAAGTGGACGAAGTGGATGAAGTGGAGGAAGTGGACGAAATGGACGAAGTGGACGAAGTGGACGAGGAGGACGAAGTGAACGAAATAGACGAAGTGGACGAAGTGGACGATGTTGACGACGTGGAAGAAGTGGATGAAGTAGACGAAGTGGAATAAGGGGACGAAGTGGACGAGGTGGACGAAGTGGGTGACGTGGAGGAAGTGGAGGAAGAGGACGAAGTTGACGAAGTGGAAGAAGTGCAGGAAGTGAATGAAGTGGAGAAAGTGGAGGAAGTGGACGATGTTGAGGAAGTGGACGAAGTGGAAGAAGTTGACGAAGTTGAGGAAGTGGAGGAAGTTCACAAAGTGGACGAAGGGGACGAACTTCACGAAGTTGACGAAGTCGACGAAGGGGACGAACTTCACGAAGTTGACAAATTGGACGAAGTCGACGAAGTTGAAGAAGAAGATGAAGAAGTGGACGAAGTGGAGGAAGTGGAGGAAGTGGACGAAGTGGACGAACTAGACGAAGTTGATGAAGTGGACGAAGTGGAGGAAGTGGAGTAAGTGGAGGAAGTGGACGAAGACGACGAAGTGGACGTAGTGGACGAAGTGGAAGAAGTGGACGAAGTGGACGAATGGGACGAAGTAGACGAAGTTGGCGACGTGGACGACGTGGAAGAAGTGGAGAAAGTAGAGGAAGTTGATGAAGTTGACCAAGTGGACGAAGTGGACATAGTGGAGGAAGTCATGGAAGTGGAGGAAGTGGGCGAACTTGGCGAAGTGGATGAAATGGACGAAGTTGACGAAGTGGATGAAGTGGAGGAAGTGGACAAAGTGGAAGAATTGCACGAAATGAATGAAGTAGAGGAAGTGGAGTAAGTGGACGATGTTGAGGAAGTGGACGAAGTTGGCGAAGTGGACAAAGTGGAAGAAGTTTACGAAGTGGAGGAAGTGGAAGAAGTAGAGGAAGTGGACGAAAAGGACGAAATTGACGAACATTATGAAGTGGACGAAGGGGACGAACCTGACGAAGTTGACGAATTAGACGAAGTGGATGAAAAAGATGAAGAAGTGGAGGAATAGGAGGAAGTGGACGAAGTTGACGAAGTCGAAGTGCCGGAAGTGAATGAAGTGGTGGAAGTGGAGGAATTAGACAGTTATGAGGAAGTGGACGAAGTTAACGAAGTGGACGAAGTGGAAGAAGTTGACGAAGTCGAGGAAGTGGAGGAAGTGGAGGAAGGGGACGAACTTGACGAATTGGACGAAGGGGACAAACTTGACAAAATTGACGAATTGCACGAAGTGGACGAAGTGGAAGAAGAAGATGAAGAAGTGGACGAAGAGGACGAAGTGGACATAGTGGAGGAAGTCGACGAAGTGGAGGAAGTGAAAGGAAGTGGACGAACTGGACGAAGAACACGAAGTGGACAAAGTTGACGAAGTGGATGAAGTTTACAAAGTTGACGAAGTGTAGGAAGTGGAGGAAGTGGACGAAATGGAGGAAGTGGACGAAGTGGAGGACATGGAGGAAGTGGAGGAAGTGGAGGAAGTGGAGGAAGTAAAGGAAGTGGACGAACATGACGAAGTGGAGGAAGTGGACGAAGTCGATGAAGTGGACGTAGTGGACGAGGAAGAAGAATTGGACGAAGTGGAGGAAGTGGACGAAGTGGACTAAGAGGAGGAACTGGAGGAAGTGGAGGAAGTGAAGGAAATGGACGTAACGGAGGAAGTGGAGGAAGTGGACGAACTAGAGGAAGTAGAGGAAGTGGACGAACATGACTAAGTGGACGAAGTGGATGAAGTGGAGGAAGTGGACGAAGTGGACGAGGAGGACGAAGTGAACGAAATGGACGAAGTGGACGAAGTGAACGAAGTGGTGGAAGTGGACGAAGTTGACGAAGTGGACGAGGTGGAGGAAGTGATGGAAGTGGAGGAAGTGGACGAACTTGGCGAAGTGGACGAAATGGACGAAGTTGACGAAGTGGATGAAGTGGAGGATGTGGACGAACTTGGCGAAGTGGACGAAATGGACGAAGTTGACAAAGTGGATGAAGTGGAGGAAGTGGAGGAAGTGGAAGAAGTGCACGAAATGAATGAAGTAGAGGAAGTGAAGTAAGTGGACGATGTTGAGGAAGTGGACGAAGTTGACGAAGTGGACGAAGTGGAAGAAGTTTACGAAGTGGAGCAAGTGGACGAATTGGAGGAAGTGGACGAAGGGGACGAAATTGACGAAGTTAACGAAGTGGACGAAGGGGACGAACTTGACGAAGTGGACGAAGGGGACGAACTTGACAAAGTTGACGAATTGGACGAAGCGGACGAAAAAGATGAAGAAGTGGAGGAATAGGAGGAAGTGGACGAAGTGGAGGAAGTGGACGAAGTTGACTAAGTGGAGGAAGTGAAGGAAGTGGAGGAAGTGGAGGAAGTGGACGAAGTGGAGGAAATGGAGGAAGTAGACGACGTGGACGAAGTGGAGGAAGTGGAGGAAGTAGACGACGTGGAGGAAGTGGAGGAAGTGGAGAAAGTGGAGGAAGTGGACGAAGTGGGGGAAGTGGAGGAAGTGGAGGAAGTGGAGGAAGTGGACAAAGTGGACGAAGTGGACGAAGTGGACGAAGTTGAAAGAGTGGACGAAGTCGACGAGGTGGACGAAGTGGACGTAGTGGACAAAGTGGTGGAAGTGGAGGAAGTCGAGGAAGTGGACGAACTGGACGAAGTGGACGAAATGGACGAAGTTGACGAAGTTGACGAAGGGGACGAAGTGGACAAAGCTGACGAAGTGGAGGAAGTGGAGGAAGTGGAGGAAATGGACGATATTGGGGAAGTGGAGGAAGTAGACAAAGTTGATGAAGTGGACAAATTGGACGAACTTGACGAAGTGGACGAAGTGGACGAAGGGGACGAATTGGACGAAGTCGACGAAGTTGACGAAGTGGAGAAAGTGGAGGAAGTGGACGAAGTTGACGAAGTAGACGAAATGGACGAAGTGGATGATGTTAACGAAGTGGAGGAAGTGGACAAAGTTGACGAAGTGGAAGAAGTGGAGGAAGTTGACGAACTCGACGAAGTGGAGGAAGTGGGGGAAGTGGAGGAAGTGGACGAACTTGACGAGTTGGACGAAATGGACGAAGTGGAGGAAGTGGAGGAAGTCGACGAAGTGGGCGTAGTGAACGAAGAAGAGAAGTGGAGGAAGTGGAGGAAGTGCACGAAATGCAGGAAGTGGACGAAGTGCAGGAAGTGGATGAAGTGGACGAACTGGAGGAAGTAGAGGAAGTTGACGAACATGACTAAGTGGACGAAGTGGATGAAGTGGAGGAAGTGGACGAAATGGACGAAGACGACGAAGTGGACGAGGAGGACGAAGTGACCGAAATGGACGAAGTGGGCGATGTTGACGAGGTGGAAGAAGTGGAGGAAGTGGAGGAAGTGGATGAAGTGGAGGAAGTGGAGAAAGTGGACGAAGTGGAAGAAGTGCAGGAAGTGAATGAAGTGGAGGAAGTGGAGGAAGTGGACGATGTTGAGGAAGTGGACGAAGTGGAAGAAGGTGACGAAGTTGAGGAAGTGGAGGAAGTTCACGAAGTGGACGAAGGGTATGAACTTCACGAAGTTGACGAAGTGGACGAAGGGGATGAACTTGACGAAGTTGTCGAATTGGACGACGTGGGCGAAGTTCAAGAAAAAGATGAAGAAGTGGACGAAGAGGACGAAGTGAAGGAATTGGAGGAAGTGGACGAAGAGGAGGAAGTGGAAGAAGTGGACGAAGAGGATGAACCTGACGAAGTGGACGAAGTGGACGAACAGGACGATGTGGACGAACTTGACGAAGTGGACGAAATGGACGAACTTGACGAAGTGGACGAAATGGACGAACTTGACGAACTTGACGAAGTGGAGGAAGTGGAGGAAGTCGACGAAGTTGACGAAGTGGATGAAGTGGACGAAGTGGACAAAGTGGAGGATGTGGGGGTAGTGGAGGAAGAGGACGAACTTGACGAAGTGGACGAAATGGACGAAGTGGCCGAAGTGGACGAAGTGGACAAATTTGACAAAATGGAAGTAGTGGAGGAAGTGAATGAAGTGGAGGAAGTGGACGATGTTGAGGAAGTGGAGGAAGTGAACGAAGTTGACGAAGTGGACAAAGTTGACGGAGTGGAGGACGTGGAGGAACTGGAGGAAGTGGACGACGGGGACGAACTTGATGAAATTGACGAAGTGGAGGAAGGGGACGAAGTGGAGGAAGTGGACGAAGTGGAGGAAGTGGACGAACTGGACGAAAGTAGACGAGTTGACGAGGCAGACGAAGTGGAGGAAGTGGACGAAGAGGACGAAGTAGAGAAAGTGGAAGAAGTGGACGAAGTTGACGAACTGGAAGAACTCGACGAAGCGGAGGAACTGGAGCAAGTGGACGAAATTGACTAATTGGCAAAGAGGACGAAGAAGATGAAGAAGTGGACAAATGGGATGAAGTGGAGGAAGTGGATGAAGTCTAGGAAGTGGACGAAGTGGAGGAAATGGACGAAGTGGACGAAGTTCAACACATGGGCGATTGGAGGAAGTGGAGGAAGTTGAGGAAGTGGACGAAATGGAGGAAGTGGAGGAGGTGGAGGAAGTGGAGGAAGTGGAGGAAGTAGAGGAACAAGATGAAGTGGAGGAAGTGGACGAAGAGGACGAAGTGGATGAAGTGGACGAAGTTGACGACGTGGACGAAGTGGAGGAAGTGGAAGATGTTGACGAAGTGGACGAAGTGGACGAAGTTGACGAAGTGGACAAAGTGGACAAAGTAGAGGAAGTGGAGGAAGTGGAGGAAGTGGACGAACTTGACGAAGTGGACGAAATGGTCGAAGTGGACGAAGTTGACGAAGTGGATGAAGTGCACGAAATGGACGAAGTTGATGAAGTGGGAGAAGTGCAGGAAGTGAATGAAGTGGAGGAAGTGGAGGAAGTGGACGGTGCTGAGGAAGTGGAGGAAGTGGACGAAGTTGACGAAGTGGAAGAAGTTGACGAAGTCGAGGAAGTGGAGGAAGCGGAGGAAGTGGAGGAAGTGGAGGAAGTAGAGGAAGTTGACGAACAAGACGAAGTGGAGGAAGTGGACGAAGAGGACGAAGTGGACGAAGTTGACGATGTGGACGAAGTGGAGGAAGTGGAAGATGTTGACGAAGTGGACGAAGTTGACGAAGTGGACAAAGTGGACAAAGTAGAGGAAGTGGAGGAAGTGGAGGAAGTGGAGGAAGTGGACGAAGTTGACGAAGTGGACGAAATGGTCGAAGTGGACGAAGTTGACGAAGTGGATGAAGTGCACGAAATGGACGAAGTTGACGAAGTGGGAGAAGTGCAGGAAGTGAATGAAGTGGAGGAAGTGGAGGAAGTGGACGGTGCTGAGGAAGTGGAGGAAGTGGAGGAAGTGGAGGAAGTGGAAGAAGTGGAAGAAGTTGACGAAGTCGAGGAAGTGGAGGAAGCGGAGGAAGTGGACGAAGGGGACGAACTTGACGAAGTGGACGAAGGGGACGAACTTGACGAACTTGACGAAGTGGACGAACTTGACGAATTGGACGAAGTGGAAGAAGAAGATGAAGAAGTGGACGAAGTGGAAAAAGTAGAGGAAGTGGACGAAGTGGAGGAACTGAAGGAAGTAGACGAAGTGGAGGAATTGGACGAAATTGATGAAGTGGAGGAAGTGGACGAAAAGGAGGAAGTGGAGTAAGTGGAGGAAAATGAGGAAATGGAGGAAGTGGACGAAGTGGACGAAGTAGAGGAAGTGGACGAACATGACTAAGTGGACGAAGTGGATGAAGTGGAGGATGTGGATGAAGTCGACGAGGTGTACGAAGTTGAGGAAGTGGAGTAAGTTCACGAAGGGGACGAACTTCACGAAGTTGACGAAGTGGACGAAGGGGATGAACTTGACGAAGTTGTCGAATTGGACGAAGTGGACGACGTGCAAGAAGAAGATGAAGAAGTGGACGAAGAGGACGAAGTGGAGGAAGTGGACGAAGTGGACGAAGTTGCCGAAGTGGACGAAGTGGACGAAGTGGATGAAGTGGACGAAGTTGTCGAAGTGGAGGACGTGGAGGAAGTGGAGGAAGTCGACGAAGAGGAGGAAGTCGAGGAAGTGGACAAAGAGGACGAACTTGACGAAGTGGACGAAGTGGATGAACTGGAGGAACTGGAGGAACTGGACGAAGTGGACGATGTGGACGACCTTGACGAAGTGGACGAAATGGACGAAGTGGACGAAATGGACGAAGTGGACGAAGATGACGAAGTGGACGAAGTTGAGGAAGTGGAGGAAGTGGAGGAAGTCGACGAAGTGGACGAAGTGGACAAAGTGGAGGATGTGGCGGAAGTGGATGAACTAGACGAAGTAGACGAAATGGACGAAGTGGACGAAGTTGGTGAAGTGGACGAAGTGGAAAAATTTGACGAAGTGGAAGAAGTGAAGGAAGTGAATGAAGTGGAGGAAGTGGACGATGTTGAGGAAGTAGACAAAGTTGACATAGTGGAGGAAGTGGAGGAACTGGAGGAAGTGGACGAAGGGGACGAGCTTGACGAAGTTGACGAAGTGGACGAAGTGGAAGAAGAAGATGAAGAAATGGACGAAATTGACGAACTGGACGAAGTGGAGGAAGTGGAGGAAGTGGACGAATTGGACGAACTGAACGAAAGTAGACGAGTTGACAAGGCAGACAAAGTGGAGGAAGTGGACGAAGAGGACGAAGTGGAGAAAGTGGAAGAAGTGGACGGAGTTGACGAAGTGGAAGAACTCGACGAAGTAGAGGAACTGGAGGAAGTGGACGAAGTTGACGAATTGGACAAAGAGGAAGTAGAAGATGAAGAAGTGGACGAAGTGGATGAAGTGGAGGAAATGGACGAAGTCTAGGAAGTGGACGATGTGGATGAAAATCGACGAAGTGGACGAAGAGGACGAAGTGGAGGAAGTTGAGGAAGTGGATGAAATGGAGGAAGTGGAGGACATGAAGGAAGTGGAGGAAGTGGAGGAAGTGGGTGAAGTAGAGGAAGTGGACGAAGCGGGCGAACATGACGAAGTGAAGGAAGTGGACGAAGTGGACGAAGTTGACGACGTGCACGAAGTGGAGGAAGTGGAGGAAGTGGAAGAAGTTGACGAAGTGGACGAAGTGGACAAAGTGGACGAAGTGGACTGAGTGGATGAAGTGGACGAAGTGGAGAAAGTGGAGAAAGTGGAGGAAGTGGAGGAAGTGGAGGAAGTCGACGAAGTGAACGAAACTAAGTGGACGAAGAGGACGAAGTGGAGGAAGTGGAGGAAGTGGATGTAATGGAGGAAGTGGAGGAGGTGAAGGAAGTGGAGGAAGTGGAGGAAGTGGATGAAGTAGAAGAAGTGGACGAAGCGGACGAACATGACGAAGTGAAGGAAGTGGACGAAGTGGACGAAGACGACGAAGTGGACGAAGTTGACGACGTGCACGAAGTGGAGGAAGTGGAAGAAGTTGACGAAGTGGACGAAGTGGACGAAGTGGATGAAGTGGACGAAGTGGACAAAGTGGAGGAAGTGGAAGAAGTGGAGGAAGTGGACGAAGTTGACGAAGTGAACGAAATGGTCGAAATGGACGAAGTTGACGAAGTGGATGAAGTGTACGAAGTGGACGAAGTTGACAAAGTGCAAGAAGTGCAGGAAGTGAATGAAATGGAGGAAGTGGACGGTGATGAGGAAGTGGAGGAAGTGGACGAAGTTGACGAAGTGGACGAAGTGGAAGAAGTTGACGAAGTGGAGGAAGTTGATGAAGTGGACGAAGGGGACGAAGTTGACGAAGTTGACGAAGTGGACGAAGGGGACGAACTTGACGAAGTGGACGAATTGGACGAAGTGGAAGAAGAAGATGAAGAAGTGGACGAAGTGGACAAAGTGGAGGAAGTGGACGAAGTGGAGGAAGTGTATGAAATTGACGAAGTGGAGGAAGTGGACGAAATGGAGTAAGTGGACGTAGTGGAGTAAGTGGAGGAGGTGGAGGAAATGGAGGAAGTGGAGGAAGTGGAGGAAGTGGACGAAGTCGAGAAAGTGCACGAGGAGGACGAAGTGAACGAAATGGACGATGTTGACGACGTGGAAGAAGTGTACGAGGTGGACGAAGTGGACAAGGTGGACGAAGTTGACGAAGTGGTTGACGTGGACGAAGTGGTGGAAGTGGACGAAGTGGACGAAGTGGAACAAGTGCAGGACGTGAATGAAGTGGAGGACGTGGAGGAAGTGGACGATGTTGAGCAAGTGGAGGAAGTGGACGAAGTTGACAAAGTGGACGAAGTGGAAGATGTTGACGAAGTGGAGGAAGTGGACGAAGGGGACGAAGTTGACGAAGTGGACGAATGGGACAACCTTGACGAAGTTGACGAAGTAGACGAAGGGCACAAACTTGACGAAGTTGACGAATTGGACGAAATGGAGGAAGTGGAGGAACTAGACGAAGTGGAGGAAGTGGACGAAATTGACGAAGTGGAGGAAGTGGACGAAATGGAGGAAGTGGACAAAGTGGAATAAGTGGAGGAAGTGGAGGAAATGGAGGAAGTTGAGGAAGTGCAGGAAGTGGACGAAAATGACTAAGTGGACAAAGTGGATGAAGTGGAGCAAGTAGACGAAATGGACGAAGTGGACGAAGTCGACGAAGTGGACGAGGAGGATAAGGAGGACGAACTGAACGAAATGGACGAAGTGCACGATGTTGACGACGTGGAAGAAGTGGAGGAAGTAGAGGAAGTGGACGAAGTTGAAGAAGTGGAAGAAGTGGACGAGGTGGACGAAGTTGACGAAGTGGACGAAGTGGTGGAAGTGGACGAAGTTGACGAAGTGGAAGAAGTGCAGGAAGTGAATGAAGTGGAGGAAGTGGGGGAAGTGGACGATGTTGAGGAAGTGGACGAAGTGGACGAAGTGGAAGAAGTTGACGAAGTTGAGGAAGTGGAGGAAGTGCACGAAGTGGACGAAGGGAACGAACTTCACGAAGTTGACGAAGTGGACGAAGCGGACGGACTTGACGAAGTTTACGAATTTCACAAAGTGGAAGAAGAAGATGAAGAAGTGGACGAAGTTGACGAAGTGGAGGAAATGGTGGAAGTGGACGAAGAGGAGGACGTGGACGAAGTGGAAGAAGTGGACGAAGTTGAGGAAGCGGACGAAAAGGTCGAACTTGATGAAGTGTACGAAGTGGAGGAAGTGGACGAAATGGAGGAAGTGGAGGAGGTGGAGGAAGTGGAGGAAGTGGAGGAAGTGGAGGAAGTAGAGGAAGTGGAGGAAGTGGAGGAAGTAGAGGAAGTGGACGAAGTGGACGAACATGACGAAGTGTAGTAAGTGGAGGAAGTGGACGAAGTGGACAAAGAGGACGAAGTGGACCAAGTGGACGAAATGGACAAACAGTGGACGAAGTTGACAAAGTTGAGGACGTGGACGAAGTGGAGGATGTGTACGAAGTTGAAGAAGTTGACGAAATGGAGGAAGTGGACGAAGTGGACGAAGTCGACGAAATTGACGAAGTGGACGAAGTCGACGAGGTGGACAAAGTGGAGGAAGTGGACGAACTTGACGAAGTGGACGAAGTGGACGAAGTGGACGAAGTGGACGAAGTGGACGAAGCAGACGAACTTGACGAAGTTGACGAATTGGACGAAGTGGAGGAACATGACTAAGTGAACGAAGTGGACGAAGTGAACGAAATAGACGAAGTGTACGATGTTGACGACGTGGAGGAAGTGGAGGAAGTGGAGGAAGGAGGAGTGGACGAAGTGGACGAACATGACTAAGTGAAGGAAGTGGATGAAGTGAAGGAAATGGACGAATGGACGAAGTGAACGAAATAGACGAAGTGGACGATGTTGACGACGTGGAAGAAGTCGAGGAATTGGATGATGTGGACGAAGTGGACGAGGTGGACAAAGTTGACGAAGTGGATGACGTGGACGAAGTGGAGGAAGTGGACGAACAGGACGATGTAGACGAAGTGGACGAACTTGACGAAGTGGACGAAATCGACGAAGTGGACGAAGATGACGAAGTGGACCAAGTGGACGAAGTGGATAAAGTGGAGGATGTGGAGGAATTGGAGGAAGTGGACGAACTTGACGAAGTGGACGAAATGAACGAAGTTGACGATGTTTACGAAGCGGAGGAAGTGGACAAATTTGACAAAGTGGAAGTAGTGGAGGAAGGGAATGAAGTGGAGGAACTGGAGGAAGTGGACGAGGGGGACGAAGTTGACGAAGTGGACGAAGTGGACGAAGCGGAAGAAGAAGATGAAGAAGTGGAGGAAGTGGAGGAAGTGGACGAATTGGACGAAGTAGACGAGTTGACGAGGCGGACGAAGTGGAGGAAGTGGTGAAAGTGGAAGAAGTGGAGGAAGTTGACGAAGTGGATGAAGTGGAGGAAGTGGAAGAAGTGCAGGAAGTGAATGAAGTGGAGGAAGTGGAGGAAGGGGACGAGGTGGATGAACTTGACGAATTGGATGACGTGGACGAAGTGGAGGAAGTGGAGGAAGTAGAAGAAGTTGACGAAGTGGACCAAGTGGAAGAATTTGACAAAGTGGAGGAAGTGGAGGAAGTGGACGAAGGGGACGAACTTGACGAAGTGGACGATGTGGACGATGTGGACAAAGTGCACGAAGTTGACGAAGTGGTCGAAGTGGACGAAGTGGAAGAATAAGGTGAAGAAGTGGAGGAAGTGGACGAAGTGAATGAAGTGGAGGAAGTTGACGATGTGGGCGAAAAGCACGGACTTGACGAAGTTGACGAAGTGGACGAAGTGGAAGAAGTAGACGAAGTGGAGGAAGTGGACGATGTGGACGGAGTGCACGAACTTGACAAAGTGGACGAAGTGCATGAAGTGGACGAAGTTGACGAAGTGGAGGAAGTGGAGCAAGTGGATAAAGTGGAGGAAGTGGAAGAAGTGGACGAAGTGGAGGAAGTGGAGCAAGTGGACAAAGTGAAGGAAGTGGAAGAAGGGGACGAAGTTGACGAAGTGGAGGAAGTGGAGGATGTGGACGAAATGGATAAAATGGAGGAAGGGGACGAAGAGGATGAAGTGGACGGAGTGGACGAAGTGAACAAAGAGGACAAAGTGAACGAAGTGGACGAAGTGGAGGAAGTGGACCAAGTGGAGGAAGTGGACGAAGTGGCCGAAGTGAAAGAAGAAGATGGAGTGGAAGAAGTGGACGAGGTGGACGAACTTGATGAGGTGGAGGAAGTGGACGAAGTGGAGGAAGTGGACGAAGTTGACGAAGTGGAAGAAGTGGATGAAGTGAATGAAGTGGAGCAAGTGGACGATGTTGAGGAAGTGGACGAAGTTGACGAAATGGACGAAGTGGAAGAAGTTGACGAAGTTGAGGAATTGGACGAAGTGGAGGAAGGGGAAGAAGTTGACGAAGTGGACGAAGTGGAAGAAGAAGATAACGAAGTGGACGAAGTTGATGAAGTGGACAAAGTGGACGAAGTGAAGGAAGTGCATGAAGTGGAGGAACTGGAGGAAGTGGACGAGGTGGATGATGTGGACGAAGTGTATGAAGTGGACGAAGTGGACGAAGTGGATGAACTAGAGGAAGTGGAGGAAGTGCACAAACTTGACGATGTGGACGAAATGGACGAAGTGGATGAAGTGGACAAAGTGGAAGAAAGTGGATGAAGTGGAGGAAGTGGACGAAGAGGAAGAAGTGGACAAAGTGGACGAAGTTGACGAAGTGCGCGAAGTGGAGAAAGTGCACGAAGTGGAGGAAGTGGAGGAAGTGGAGGGAGGAAGTGGAGGAAGTGGAGGAAGTGGACAATATGGACGAAGTGGAAGACAAATATGCAGAAGTGGAAGAACTGGACGAAGTGGATGAAGTGGAGGAAGTGGAGGAAGTTGAGAAAGTAGACGAAGTCGGCGAAGACGACGAAGTAGGCGAAGTTGACGAAGTGGATGAAGTGAAAGAGTGGAGGAAGTGGATAAAGTGGAGGAAGTGGAAGAAATGGACGAAGTTGACGAAGGTGGCGAAGTGGAGGAAGTGGAAAAAGTGAACGAAGTGGACGAAGTTCACGAAGTGGAGGAAGTGAAGGAAGTGGACGAAATGGAGGAAGTGGAAGAACTGGACAAAGTGGAGGAAGTGGACGAGGTGGACGAACTTGACGAAGTGGACGTAGTGGATGAAGTGGACGAAATGCACCAAGTGGAGGAAGTAGAAGAAGTGCACGAAGTGGACGAAGGGGACGAAGAGGACGAACTGGACGAACTGGACGAAGTGGATAAAGTGGACGACGTTGACGAAGTTGACGAATTGGACGAAGTGGAGGAAATGGAGGAAGTGGACGAAGTGGAGGAAGTGGAAGAAGTGGAGGGAGTGGACAAAGTTGACGAAGTTTACGAAGTGGAGGAAGTGAAGGAAGTGGAGGAACTTGACGAAGTGGACGAAGGGGACGAAGTTGACGAAGTGGACGAAGTGGAAGAAGAGGATTAAGAAGTGGATGAAGTGGAGGAAGTGGACGAAGTGCACAAACTTGACGAAGTGGATGAATTGACGAAGTGGAGGTAGTGGATGAACTGGACGAACTTGACGAAGTGGACGAAGTGGATGAATTGAGGAAGCGGAAGAAGTGGACGAAGTCGATGAAGTGGACGAAGAGGACGAAGTGGACGAAGCGGAGGAAGTGGACAAAGCGGAGGAAGTGGACAAAGTTGACGACGTGGACGAAGTGGAGGAAGTATACGAAGTGAAGGAAGTGGAAGAAGTGGACGAAGTGGAGGAAGTGGACAAAGTGGAGGAAGTGGAGGAAGTGGACGAACTTGACGAAGTGGAGGAAGTGGATGAAGTGGACGAACCTGATGCAGTGGACGAAATGGACGAAGTGGACGAAGTTGACGAAGTGGAGGAAGTGGAGAATGTGGACAAAGTGGAGGAAGTGGAAGAACTGAACGAAGTGGAGGAAGTGGACGAAGGTGACGAAGTGGACGAAATTGACGAAGTGGAGGAAGTGGACGAAGAGGACGAAGTAGACGAAGTGGATGAAGTTGACGACAAGTGGACAAGTGGAAAGTGGAAGAAGTTGACGAAGCGGATGAAATGGACGAAGGGCACGAAGTGGACGAAGTCGACGAAGTGGAAGAAGTGGATGAAGTAGACAAAGTGGAGGAAGTGGATGAAATGGAGGATGTTGAGGAAGTGGAAGAAATGGACAGTGTGGACGAAGAGGACGAAGTGGAGGAAGTGGAGCAAGTGGAGCAAGTGGAATGAAGTGGAGGAAGTGGACGATGTTGAGGAAGTGGAGGAAGTGGACGAAATTAACTGTCAGAGCGGCTGCAGCGGAAGGGTTAGCGTAGAATAACAAACCAAGAGGGGTTTTTAATAATAACGTGTGCCTTTTAATTTCTACTCAATTAAACTTACTTAGCAATTAATAAAGACAAATAAAGCAAGAGTAAGGTTGAGAGAAATTTGCACAGATGATTTTATCCTGGTTCGGATCTTACCAATCCTACGTCCAGTCGCTTATCTCAAAACAAGATAAACAGTTTCACTAACACAAAACAATTACAAATTACAATCACAAAGATACAATTTGTAAAAGTTTAGAAACCACCTCTCTTGATACCACAAGAGATGAAACTACACCTCCTTTGAGTCTTCACAAAGGATGAACACCTCCTCCGAATACTTCACGAAGGATGATTCTCTTCCGAACACCTCCTTAGACACACCAAGGATGAACCGGCTATTTCCTCTGTCACCGTAGCAGCACTTCACCAGCTCCACAGACAAGAGTTTCACAAGCCGAACAAGAACACACAAGTCTCAATAATTTCTGAGTATTTGAGCACAAGGGAAGAGTTTCTGTGTCTCTGTATGTTTTTAAGAGGAAATGAGAGTCTATTTATAGACTCATCCAAAGGCTCTTCCATTCACTAAAAGACAAACTTAACGGCTAGTTTGTCCAACGGCCATAAACGGCTAGTTTGTCCAACGGCCATAAACGGCTAGTTTGTCCAACGGCCATAAACGGCTAGTTTGTCCAACGGTCATAAACGGCTAGTTTCTTCAACGACTAGTTTCTCCAACGTCCGTGTTAAGTGCGATACTCTTACCGTTAACCGTCACTATTCACGTGAATAGTGTTACTATTCATATGAATAGTACTATAGTGTTTTGTTGCAATGATTTACTATAGTAATTTTACAAAACACTTTTCTTTTTCTAATCTAAGTCCTATACATATTTCTAAGAGTATTACAAAAGCTTTCCATCACAATATAAGTCTTCATAACATCTTGAATCTTGATTTCTCTTGACTTGATTTGGACATCATCAAAACTTCATCTTGATCATTTTGCTAACAATCTCCCCCTTTTTGATGATGATCAAAAACTGCTTGATTTAAAGCTTTTGGTAATAATCTGTATTTAAAACACAACTTATGGAAGAAAGAGTGCATTAGTGAATAAGCACAAATAGTACAAATAGGCAAATAAGCTTTAAACATTTTCTCCCCCTTTTTGATCATAATTAAAAAGTTGTGTTGATGTTCTCCCCCTAAGATAATACTCCCCCTTAATAAAAGCATGTATGCATAGAAATATTAAGGAAAAACAACATACATTTTATTGAATTTAAAGAGGCAAGCATACAATAAACTAACTAAATTTCTTCTAGTGTTTACCCCTTTTGATATGTCGCCAATGATGTTGTCCAATGATAATCCTCTAGGTTGTTGCCATATTTTGTTTAGATCTTCATCATCTTGAGGATTATTCATTTTCTCTTCATTGGTTGTCTTTTGCAAGTCTTCATTTTCACCTGCATCTGATTCATCTGACTCAAGAGGTTTTACCTCAAGGTCCACAATTTCATCAAAGACAACATGCACAGATTCTTCTATTTCAAATATTTAAAACAAAAACATTTTTAAAAAATATTCTTAAATATGAAACATTTGGCACCCAACTATTTTGTATGGGTCCTTTGGGTTAGTTTGAAAATTTGAAATCATTTTGCAACCCAAATATATCTACCACTTGGAACACCATAATGCTTAATTTTACATTTGTTAGATGTATGACCCTTTTTCATACAATAAAAGCATGATACAAAGTTTGTGTTCCTATAAGTTGTTCCTTTTTCTACCCAAGTTCTACGGGTTTTATGTTTATTTTTAATTCTAGGAACATACTTATTTTTAACAACCTTATTTTCATTATTTTTACTACATTCTCCTGAGGTTGTTTCATCTAGTAGTTTCTTATAATTAACACAAGATGCACATTCATCACTACTAGTATATTTACCTTTTTCATAAAATAAAATTTTATTTTTCAAAATTTTATTTTCTTCAAAAATATTTTTAAAATTTGATTTTAATTCTTTATTTTCATCTGCTATTGATTTTTCAATGTTATCAACTTTCAATTTGTGTTTATCACAAAATTTACACTCAGCAGATATATTTGTATCATTTTCTACATTTGAAATTTTACTATTTAAAGTTTCTATTTCTTCTAAGGATTTTTCATATTTCTTTTGTAATTCTTTAAAATCCTTTTTCAATTTCTTATGAGCAAGATCTAGTTTTTCTGATTCTATCAATAATTCTCTATAAATTTCATGTAATTCATCTTCATCAATATGATCAGAATCATCAGAATCGCTAGAGGTACTTACTTGGCTTCCAGTGTCGTCGTTCACTACTAAACAGATGTATGCTTGCTCATCAGAATCACCCATACTTGATGTTGTGCTTGATGAAGAGCTTAAACTATTCTCTTCCATGATTAAAGTATTCGTTTTAGCACACCTGATTTCATCTCCGCCTTCATGAGTTACTCTTAAAGTTTCCCACATTTCTTTAGCGTTTTTGCAGACAGAGACCCTGTAGAACTCATCAACAGTCAACGCTGATGCAATGATATTCCGGGCTTTTACATCATTCTGAGATCTTCTCTTTTCTTCAATGGTCCATTGGTCACGGGACTTTGGTTCCTGCATATTGTTAGTTGGAACAAAAGGACCAAATGCAACAGCATCCCAAATATCTATATCAATAGATTCCATAAAAATTTGCATTCTGACCTTCCAGAATGCGTAATTTTCACCTGTGAATAGTGGTGGTCTATTGATAGAAGCACCCTCTGCGAATGTTTGAAACGATCCCGCCATTTGAATGACTATCAAAGCAAGCTCTGATACCAATTGTCAGAGCGGCTGCAGCGGAAGGGTTAGCGTAGAATAACAAACCCAGAGGGGTTTTTAATAATAACGTGTGCCTTTTAATTTCTACTCAATTAAACTTACTTAGCAATTAATAAAGACAAATAAAGCAAGAGTAAGGTTGAGAGAAATTTGCACAGATGATTTTATCCTGGTTCGGATCTTACCAATCCTACGTCCAGTCGCTTATCTCAAAACAAGATAAACAGTTTCACTAACACAAAACAATTACAAATTACAATCACAAAGATACAATTTGTAAAAGTTTAGAAACCACCTCTCTTGATACCACAAGAGATGAAACTACACCTCCTTTGAGTCTTCACAAAGGATGAACACCTCCTCCGAATACTTCACGAAGGATGATTCTCTTCCGAACACCTCCTTAGACACACCAAGGATGAACCGGCTATTTCCTCTGTCACCGTAGCAGCACTTCACCAGCTCCACAGACAAGAGTTTCACAAGCCGAACAAGAACACACAAGTCTCAATAATTTCTGAGTATTTGAGCACAAGGGAAGAGTTTCTGTGTCTCTGTATGTTTTTAAGAGGAAATGAGAGTCTATTTATAGACTCATCCAAAGGCTCTTCCATTCACTAAAAGACAAACTTAACGGCTAGTTTGTCCAACGGCCATAAACGGCTAGTTTGTCCAACGGCCATAAACGGCTAGTTTGTCCAACGGCCATAAACGGCTAGTTTGTCCAACGGTCATAAACGGCTAGTTTCTTCAACGACTAGTTTCTCCAACGTCCGTGTTAAGTGCGATACTCTTACCGTTAACCGTCACTATTCACGTGAATAGTGTTACTATTCATATGAATAGTACTATAGTGTTTTGTTGCAATGATTTACTATAGTAATTTTACAAAACACTTTTCTTTTTCTAATCTAAGTCCTATACATATTTCTAAGAGTATTACAAAAGCTTTCCATCACAATATAAGTCTTCATAACATCTTGAATCTTGATTTCTCTTGACTTGATTTGGACATCATCAAAACTTCATCTTGATCATTTTGCTAACATTAACGAAGTGGACGACGTGGAAGAAGTTGACGAAGTGGAGGAAGTGGAGGAAGTGGACGAAGGTGACGAACTTGACGAAGTGGACGAAGTTGACGAATTGAACCAAGTGGAAGAGGAAAAAGATGAAGAAGTGACGAAGAGGACAAAGTGGACGAAGTTGAGGAAGTGGTCGAAGTGGACGAAGTGGAGGAAGTGGATGAAGTTGACGAAGTGGAGGAAGTGGAGGAAGTGGAGGAAGTGGAGGAAGTGGAGCTAGTGGAGGAAGTGGAGGAGCGGGAGGAAGTAGAAGAAGTGAACGAAGTGGACAAACTTGACGAAGTGGACGAGGTACATGAAGTGGAGGACTAGGATGAAGTGGACGAAGAGGACGAAGTGGACGAAGAGGAGGTAGTGGACGAAGTTCACGATGTGGACGAAGTGGAGGAAGTGGATAAAGTGCACGAAGTGGAGGAAATGGAGCATGTGTATGAAGTGGAGGAAGTGGACAAAGTCGAGGAAGTGGAGGTAGTGGACGAAGTGGTCGAAGTCGACCAAGTGGAAGAAGTGGACAAAGTGGACGAAGGGCACGAAGTGGACGAAGTGGACGAAGTCGACGAAGTGGAAGAAGTGGACGAAGTGGACAAAGTGGAGGAAGTGGAGGAAGTGGAGGAAGTGGAGGAAGTGGACGAACTTGACGAAGTGGACAAAATGGACGAACTTGACGAAGTTGATGAAGTGGATGAAGTGGACGAAGTGGAGGAAGTGGACGAACTTGACGAAGTGGACGAAGTGGATGAGGTGGAGGAAGTGGACAAAGTGGACGAAGTCGACGAAGTTGACGAAGTGGAAGAAGTGGACGAAGTGGACGAAGTGGAGGAAGTGGAGGAAGTGGACGAACTTGACGAAGTGGACAAAATGGACGAAGTTGACGAAGAGGATGAAGTGGACGAAGTGGAGGAAGTGGACGAACTTGACGAAGTGGACGAAGTGGACGAAGTGGAGGAAGTGGTCGAAGTGGACGAAGTGGAGGAAGTGGACAAAGTGGAGGAAGTGGAGCTAGTGGAGGAAGTGGAGGAGCGGGAGGAAGTAGAAGAAGTGGACGAAGTGGACGAACTTGACGAAGTGGACGAGGTAGGTGAAGTGGAGGAATCAGAGGAAGTGGACGAAGAGGACAAAGTCGACGAAGTGGACGAAGAGGATGAAGTGGACTAAGTGGACGAAGTTCACGACGTGAACGAAGTGGAGGAACTGGACGAAGTGGAGGAAGTGGAAGGAGTGGACGAAGTGTAGGAAGTGGAAGAAGTGGAGGAAGTGGAGGAAGTGGAAGAAGTGGACAAAGTGGGAGAAGTGGAGGAAGTGGAGGAAGTGGAAGAAGTTGACGAACTTGATGAAGTGGACGAAATCGACGAAGTTGACGAAGTAGAGGAAGTGGAGAATTTGGACAAAGTGGTGGAAGTGGAAGAACTGGACGATGTAGAGGAAGTGGACGAATGTGACGAAGTTGACGAAATTGACGAAGTAGAGGAAGTGGAGGAAGTGGAGGAAGTGGACGAGGTGGACAAAGTGGGCGAAGTGGACGAAGTGGAGGAAGTGGACGATGTTGACGAAGTAGAAGAAGTTCAGGAAGTGAATGAAGTGGAGGAACTTGACGATGTTCAGAAAGTGGAGGAAGTCGACCAAATTGACGAAGTGGAAGAAGTTGAGGAAGTGGAGGAAGTAGACGAACTTGACGAAGTTGACGAAGTTGACGAAGTTAACGAAGTTGACGAAGAAGATGACGAAGTGGAAGAAGTTGAGGAAGTGGAAGAAGTTGAGGAAGTGGACGAAGTTGACGAAGTTAACGAAAATGACGAATTTGACGAATTGGACGAAGTGGGAAGAAGAAGATTACGAAGTGGAAGAAGTGGCTGCTGTGGAGGAAGTGGACGAAGAGGACGAAGTGGATGAAGTGGAGAAGTGCACGATGTTGACGAAGTGGAAGAAGTTCAGGAAGTGAATGAAGTGGAGGAAGTGGACGATGTTGAGGAAGTGGAGGAAATCGACGAAATTGACAAAGTGGACGAAGTGGAGGAAGTGGACGAAGTGGACAAAGGGGACGAACTTGAAGAAGTTGTCGAAGTGGACGAAGTTGACGAAGTTGAGGAATTGGACGAAGTGGAAGAAGAAGATGAAGAAGTGGACGAAGTGGAGGAAGTGGACGAAGTGGACGAAGTTGACGAAGTGGTCGAAGTGGACGAAGTTGACGAAGTGGAGGAAGTGGTGGGAGTCGAGGAAGTGGACGAAGTGGAGGAAGTAGAGGAAGTGGGCGAAGTGGACGAAGTAGACGAAGTGGATGAAGTGGAGGATCTGGAGGAAGTGGACGAAATGGAGGATGTGGAGGAAGTGGAGGAAGTAGACGAAGTGGAGGAAGTGGAGGAAGTTGAGGGGGTGGACGAAGAGGACGAGGTGGACGAAGTTGACGACGTGGACGAAGTGAAGGAAGTGGACGAAGTGGCAGAAGTTGACGAAGTTGACGAAGTGGACGAAGTGGACGAAGTCGACGAAGTGGAAGAAGTGGACGAAGTGGAGAAAGTGGACAAAGTGGTGGAAGTGGAGGAACTTGACGAAGTGGACGAAATGGACGAAGTTGACGAAGTGGAGGAAGTGGAGGAAGTGGAGTAGGTCGACGAAGTGGTCGAACTTGACGAAGTGGACGAAGTGGATGAAGTGGAGGAAGCGGAAGAAGTGGACGAAGAGTACGAAGTGGAGGAAGTCGAGGAAGTAGACGAAGTGGACAAAGTGGAGGAAGTGTAAGAAGTGGACGTAGTGGAGGAAGTGGAGGAAGTGGACGAAGTGGACAAAGTGGAGGAAGTAGACGAACTTGACGAAGTGGAGGAAGTGGACGAACTTGATGAAGTGGACGAAGTTGACGAAGTGGAAGAAGCGGAGAAAGTGAATGAAGTGGAGGAAGTAGACGAAAGGGACGATGTTGAGGAAGTGGACGAAATGGACAAAGTGGACGAAGTTGACGAAGTGGACGAAGAGGACGAATTGGATGAAGTTGACGAAGTTCACGACGTGTGATGGACAAATTTGTAAGCACCAAAATATGATGTCACAAACTTGTTTCACAATCGGCAAGTATGACCGAATCGTTCAAGTAATAAAACTTGGTAAGACCAAGTATCGTTCTTCCCAAAGGACTCACGGCCTAGTTTAGTTATGTGATTTGTTGATTAGCTAGGACTTACAAACGAAATATTTAAAGTTTAATATGCAAAGACAAAAATAAACATGTATGCATGAATTTGATCAATGGCAAAGACTAAAGATAAACACTTTCAATGGAAATATGAATGAATATGTTGTTGGGGGTCAATTTCATCTCATCCACTCTCATATATTTTAGGAATTCAACATTCAAATCATCATTGTTAATGCCACTCTCTAATGTACCATTCTAGATGGCTTCTCCCTAATCAAATAGTTCATACAATTCCTAGCATTCCTAATGATTAGTTCATGAGCGCAGGAGCTTAAAGGCAACCAATATAATATTGTCAGTATAATATTGGGAGAAATTCCCCGGATCTAGACTTCCCCGTACGTGTCCGTATCGACAAAACCAATAATCATGCATTAGAATGAGTTAAACAATGCAAGCATTGAGCAAAGAGGAAAAACCCTAACTAATGATGAAAGAAAGCATATGTCTTACTTAAAAGATGTACTCAACAAATCCATATATGAGAGCTTCAAGAGATTACATTGATTCCCCAACAAACATACAAGGTTTAGTTCACCATATTCATGGTGAACCTAAATGAATAACAATGAAAGAATGAAAGAATAAACCCAATAAAGGTGAAGAGGTAGCCTGATCATCCAAGATCCTCCTTCAAAGGGGTGGAAGAGAGAGTGTTTGCCTCGTTTCTGCCAAAGATACTAATCCTAGGGACGTACAACCCCTTATATACTAATCTAGAGTTACAAAAGATTACAAAAGCCCAAGCCCAAAAAGTGCCGCTCAGTGGTATTTACCGCTCAGCGGTGATTGCGCGTCTTCTTTCTTCCCCTCAGCGGCCATTTTGCCCCTCAGCGGTTCCAACGTCACCTCTTGAGTGCCGCTCAGCGGTAGTTTGCCGCTGAGCGGTGCCTTCGACTTCTCTTTTTGCACTCTTTGATCTCTTTTCTAATGTCATCTCTCTCCTTCTTCACTTCTTTCACCAAATTCACCTTAAAACCTGCACAAAAACACTTAAATCAAGCATAAACCTGTCCAGCTCTCTTATTTATGAAAATATAGATAAACTGCATGATTTCAAGCTAGTTTTTAAGTCTAAAGGTTGCTTTTAGTATCAATTTCAAGCATGAAAATAACAGTTTTTTAACTGTTATCACAACCCCAAACTTAGAACTTTGCTTGTCCTCAAGCAAACAAAATGTAACTCCATCTCCAACCAATTCATATGATGGTTCACTCATTCAAAAATTCTCTTTTTCAAGATAAGCAATAACTTCACTCAAACTTATGACCAAGAGTTCAATCAAGATGTGCACATGCTTTAGTGTTCACAAAGTCATTTAAGTTCCAACAAATGCTATTTTTCATGAATGATCAATCAATTAAGCATGGATGTTCATGTGCTTATGGAATATTTCCTCACTAGGTAAAGTGTTTCACTCAACACACAAGTGTATAAGAGGTAAAGTGTTTCACTCATTCACTCCACTATCACAATGTCACATGAATCAACTTTGCCTTTCATTTTACCACAATCAAAAACATTCACAAGCATGCATCATCACAAGGACTTTTCAATGGCTTATAATGTGGCTGGGCTAACAAGAAAATTGGTTTTTCTGGATCACAAAATCCTTGAGTTAAGAGAATCATAACAACACAATTATTCTTATTCTTCCCAACTTTTGTTTGCCTTTGCATTTGCATTGAGCTTTGCTTCTTTTTCTTTGCTTTTCTTTTTCTTTGTATATTCTTACTTTTTAGTTCTTAGCTCAATGCTTTTCCTTTTTCATGTTTTCCCAACAACCCCAAACTTGAACATTTAACAATACCACACAAGATCTTCTACTTAACTCAAGGTAAAGATTTTCAATCAAGGGTTTTCAGTGTATATTCAAGGCTAAGGGTTCAAAGGATAGAACACAAAATGTTCTCTTTTAGTAGGCTAACTTTATGAATTTGGCCAGTAAAAAGGGTTCCAACAAATGGCCTTGATCACATGATGCAAAACAAGCAATTGATTCAATCATAGAAAACCTGGGCAAAGTCATTCAAGCTTCCAAAGTAATAGCATTCATCAATAACAACTCTAGAGCTCAAAACCTCACATATAAGCTCATTCACATTTGACATACACATCCTGCTTAATTTCAAAATCACAATCATGATATCATGCATTTGTTCACAAAGCTTGTGAATCACCTGTATAAGCATTTTAATGTGCACATCATCTCAACATCAATCAATCAATAAGCATCATCAAGCATTACTTATCACACAAACACAGTTAATAGCAAACCATCATAACAAACCAGGTGTTCAATAGAGTACATCAAACCCTAATCTAAAAACAAAAACAAATAAGTCCAGAAAACTTAAACCACAAAAGCATAATCATATGATAGCATTCATCAGTAAATGCTATCTCAGCTCCTCATCAGTCTGAGCTGTCCTCTGTATCTTCCTCTTCCTCTTCATCATCATCTTCATCAAATGCATCCTCCTCCTCAGCTTCATCTTCTTCCATATCTCTAGCTGAAGCTTCAGCTGCTTCAGCTCCTCCATGCAATGGTTCTTCTGGCCAAGCTACCACGTTATGCAATTCATCCATAGTCCACCTGTGTGCTGGAGGGGTATCATACATCCCCACTATCATCTCAGCCGTGGCCACCTGCCCTCTGTGAATGGACTGCAACTGAGCACCTATAAGAGACATATACATGTCCCTCATCTGGAATGGTTCTGCCTCATGAGTATCAGCAGATGTCCTGCTCTGTGCTGGCCCTCTCTCTCTACGAGCCTGGCGTGGTGGGACTGGCTGAGCTGCCTCCTCACCTCCACAATACTGTCTGTAATAGGCCTCATCTATAGCTTTTCTTGGCCTCTCAAATGGTGGAACAGAAGTGTCCACCCCAGCTAGCTTGCAAAGGTGAGTGATCAAAGAAGGATGTCCCAGTGGTGCTTTGTTGTTTGAGGTGTTAGCACACACACTAATCTCATCAGCTATCACCTGCCCAATATTAACATTCAAATTTCTGATAGCACAGTAGATGAATAGTGCCCTGCTGAGAGTGATATCTGACACATGTGAGCATGGCTGAATGTTGGCATGAGAAAATGCCATCCAATACTTTGCAAGAGGAGTCAAATATGTCCTCCTAATGTTAACCACTGCTCCAGATCTATTCCTTTGGAAATGTCCTCCAGGTATGCACAATACTCTCTCAACATCCTCAAAGTCAGCACCTTCCTCCATGCTAAGAGCAAACTGGCATTGCTCACCAGCCCACACAGTATCCAGAAAGTTGTTGATAGAATCAGGATCATACCTGATAGCATGGCCTCTAACATAGCCCAAATAATTCTCAGCTGGATAGTCACCAATCTTCTTTGCATTGGTATAGAATTCCTTGACTACAGCTATGTTGGCAGGTGCTGGATAAGTGGCTAGCTTCCCCCAATCATTCCCTAACACTTGCTCTCCAAATTGAGGAGCAAAGTTAGGTATCATTCCAACCTTCCTCTCCATCAGAAGTCTCCTGTCCTGAACCACCCTAAAGTGCTTCTCATGTTTCCTGGAGAGGAACCTGCCATTATGGGGCTGCTCTGGTTCCTTTTCCTTTCTCTTGGTTGCCATGGTTTTCAATCTCTTTCCTGAAGAGGATGCCATTCCTGCATTCAAATACAAATCCAAAACCACAGAACATGATATTAATCATTAGTAAACACAGAACACAACTCCTTTCGAAGCTAAACCACCGCTGAGGGCCAGAATTTCCCCTCAGCGCCACCAGTGCCACAATCCAACACGCACAACCCAGAAAAATCCAAGTCTGGCAGAGTGCCGCTCAGCGGTAAATGCCGCTCAGCGGTGACCTGCAGATTTTTGCAAATCTCGTTTTGAAACTGTCCTAACTCCACCCAAATGCAATTTTCAGTTTTCCAGTTCATAATCAAGCAGTTTAATCGGTTCAAACATCAAATATATCATCAAATCATGCATAGAAATCAAAAGCCCTAAATATTCATGCTTTGACAATCACATTCAAATTCAAGAACCCTAGAATGACAAAATGCATTTTACTTACTTGGGTGGAGATGCTAGATGATATGAGAATGCTTCCAAACTAGAATGCTCTCTTCCAACCCCAAACTTTGATGGCACACTAGTGAAAAAGTGAGTGGAAGAGAAATTTTTCTAAGAGGGAAGAGTAAAAAGATGTGGGAAACCTAAGAGAAGATATGTGGAAGTGTTTGTGCAGAGAAGGGCTTGAAAGAATGTAAAAATGCGCAGCTTAGGGTTTAAAAATACCCCAATGGGCTCGGGTTCCGCTAAGGGGAACTTAAGCCCATCTGCGTTAGTACCGCTCAGCGGTAATTGCCGCTCAGCGGCACTTTCGTGATGTGCCCTTCTCCTTCTTTTCTTGACCTACGTGCCTTCCTAGCATACCCCTCATAGGTTCCCTGCAATTCAATGTTAAAAATGCTTATGCAAACCCTAACTAAAATAAAACAAGCAAAAACAATCAATCAACTGGGTTGCCTCCCAGGTAGCGCTTGTTTAACGTCACGAGCCTGACCCAAAATCCACCAACACCCATCAGTAGGTGTTTCAAACTTACCAGCACCCATCAGTAGGTGCAAAATCTTCTCACCAACACCCATCAGTAGGTGTTACAAACTTAGTATCCTTCAGTAGATACTTAACCACCTAGCATCCTTCAGTAGATGCTGTATCCAACAAAATATTTACAAAATAATGTCCACAAATTAAAAGTTACAAATCCAAATCAAAAGTTTTTAAATCCACTGGGTTGCCTCCCAGCAAGCGCTCTTTTAACGTCACTAGCTTGACCCAGTAAAGCTCAAGTTCCTTCTTCTTTTTCTTCTTTCTACTGAACTTCTTCAGAAATTTGATCAAACCAGGAACCTGTTGCTGTGTCTCAATCATAGGAACTTTAATCTCCAATTTCTTGAAGATTTCCATAAAGCACTTAAATTTCTTTTCCTTCCTATGATACTTCTTTGGGTGAGGAAGAGGTTTTTCATATGATTCTTTCTTTTTTTCTCTCGTCCTCTTTTTCTTTTCTCTCACTTTCTTTTTTTCTTTTCTTTTTCTACTCACTTTCTCAATCTTCACACAAATTTTCTCTTCTCTCTCTTTTCTCTCTTCTTTTTCCAACTCAACTTTTTCAACATTTACACTCACTAGCACTTCACACTCTTCCCTGGGGTTAACCTCAGTATTAGCCCCACAATTTCTACTTGGCCTTTCTTCCAATTGCTTGGTAATCTGACCCATTTGAATCTCCAAGTTCTTAATAGCAGCTTCAGTGCTCTTTTGAGAAGATTCAGTTATCTGTATAAATTGCTGAAGAGTTTCTTCCAACCTTATTGATCTTTCATTAAGCATACATAACTGTTGCCAAAAGGTTGGTTGCTGCTGCTGCTTATTATATTGATTAGTCATGTAGTTTACATCCTCCATTGCTTCTACTGAAAAGGCACATTGACCATTGATATGGTCGCCTCCACATAATTCGCACAACTGGGATTGTACCTGTGCAGCAGTCTTCAACTCTTTGGGTAGTTGTGCAAGTATCTTTGTGAGATTCTCCAACTGTTGAGTTAGTATCTTGTTCTGAGCTAGCAAGACATCATTGGATTGCATCTGCAGAACTCCTTTTTGTTGCATAGGAGCTCCTCTCTCACTGTGTAGCTCATTATCATTAGTAGCCATGTTTTCAATTATTTCTGCGGCTTCCTCTGAAGTTTTCCATTTGATATTTCCTCCTGCTAAGGCGTCAAGCATCATCTTGGTTTGTGAACCAAGACCTTCAAGGAAGATTAGGACTACTTCCACTTCGTCAAATCCATGCGTGGGAATCTTTCTTAATAGGCTTTTATATCTGTCCCATGCATGACCTAATGATTCCTCCATGCCTTGCCTGAAAGATGAGATCTCTTGCTTTCCTTTGTTGACCTTGGAAGAATTGAGTGCCCATATAGTTAAATTCTTGACCGAATTGCATCCTGCAAACATTAGGCACAAAACTCTAGAAAATATTTGTTAGCACAAAAAGATATAGGAGAAGATATATATTCAAAAGATAAAAAGATAAAAGATTCAGAAAATAAGAAGATGAAAGATTTAGAAGATAGAAGATAAAATAAAATAAAATCTAATCTAAAAAGATAAAATAAAATCTAATCTAAAAAGAAAATCTAAAAAGATAAAATCAAATCTAAAAATCTAAACAAAATAAAATCTAACCTAATCTAAAAAGATAAAAAGATAAGATAAAATCTAATAAAATCTAACCTAACCAAATAAAATAAAATCTAATCTAAAAAAAAAATAAAACAGACAAAGATAGAAACAAAAAATAAAAACAGAAATTTAAAATTAAAGTCAAAGATAATCAATAATCACACAAATTAACCAGTTAAACCACGAGTCCCCAGCAGCGGCGCCAAAAACTTGATGGACAAATTTGTAAGCACCAAAATATGATGTCACAAACTTGTTTCACAATCGGCAAGTATGACCGAATCGTTCAAGTAATAAAACTTGGTAAGACCAAGTATCGTTCTTCCCAAAGGACTCACGGCCTAGTTTAGTTATGTGATTTGTTGATTAGCTAGGACTTACAAACGAAATATTTAAAGTTTAATATGCAAAGACGAAAATAAACATGTATGCATGAATTTGATCAATGGCAAAGACTAAAGATAAACACTTTCAATGGAAATATGAATGAATATGTTGTTGGGGGTCAATTTCATCTCATCCACTCTCATATATTTTAGGAATTCAACATTCAAATCATCATTGTTAATGCCACTCTCTAATGTACCATTCTAGATGGCTTCTCCCTAATCAAATAGTTCATACAATTCCTAGCATTCCTAATGATTAGTTCATGAGCGCAGGAGCTTAAAGGCAACCAATATAATATTGTCAGTATAATATTGGGAGAAATTCCCCGGATCTAGACTTCCCCGTACGTGTCCGTATCGACAAAACCAATAATCATGCATTAGAATGAGTTAAACAATGCAAGCATTGAGCAAAGAGGAAAAACCCTAACTAATGATGAAAGAAAGCATATGTCTTACTTAAAAGATGTACTCAACAAATCCATATATGAGAGCTTCAAGAGATTACATTGATTCCCCAACAAACATACAAGGTTTAGTTCACCATATTCATGGTGAACCTAAATGAATAACAATGAAAGAATGAAAGAATAAACCCAATAAAGGTGAAGAGGTAGCCTGATCATCCAAGATCCTCCTTCAAAGGGGTGGAAGAGAGAGTGTTTGCCTCGTTTCTGCCAAAGATATTAATCCTAGGGACGTACAACCCCTTATATACTAATCTAGAGTTACAAAAGATTACAAAAGCCCAAGCCCAAAAAGTGCCGCTCAGCGGTATTTACCGCTCAGCGGTGATTGCGCGTCTTCTTTCTTCCCCTCAGCGGCCATTTTGCCCCTCAGCGGTTCCAACGTCACCTCTTGAGTGCCGCTCAGCGGTAGTTTGCCGCTGAGCGGTGCCTTCGACTTCTCTTTTTGCACTCTTTGATCTCTTTTCTAATGTCATCTCTCTCCTTCTTCACTTCTTTCACCAAATTCACCTTAAAACCTGCACAAAAACACTTAAATCAAGCATAAACCTGTCCAGCTCTCTTATTTATGAAAATATAGATAAACTGCATGATTTCAAGCTAGTTTTTAAGTCTAAAGGTTGCTTTTAGTATCAATTTCAAGCATGAAAATAACAGTTTTTCAACTGTTATCAACGTGGAAGAAGTGGAGCACGTGGACGAAGTGGACGAAGTGGAAGAAGTTGACGAAGTGGACGAAGGGCACGAAGTGGAGGAAATGGAGGAAGTGGACGAAGTGGAGGAAATGGAGGAAATGGAGGAAGTGGACAAAGTGGAGGAAATGGAGGAAGTGGACAAAGTGGAGGAAGTGGAAGAAGGGGACGGACTTGACGAAGTGGAGGAAGTGGACGAACTTGATGAAGTGGACGAAATGACGAAGTGGACGAAGTTGACGAAGTGGATGAAGTGGAGGAAGTGGAGAATGTGGACAAAGTGCAGGAAGGGGACGAAGGTGACGAAGTGGACCAAATTCACGAAGTGGATGAAGTGGAGGAAGTGGTGGAAGTGGATGAAGTGGAGGAAGTGGACGAAGTGGAGGAAGTGGACGAAGTGAATAAAATGGAGGAAGTGGACGAAGTTGACGAACTGGAGGAAGTGGAAGTGGAGGAAGTGGACGAAATGGAGGATGCTGAGGAAGTCGAAGAAATGGACAAAGTGGACGAAGTTGACGAAGAGGACGAAGTGGAGGAAGTGGAGGAAGTGGAGCATGTGGAATGAACTGGAGGAAGTGGACGATGTTGAGGAAGTGGACGAAAGTGACGAAGTCAAAGAAGTTGACGAAGTGGAGGAAGTGGACGAAGGGGACGAACTTGACAAAGTTGACGAAGTAGACGAAGTTGACGAAGCGAACGAATTGAACGAAGTGGAAGAAGAAGATGAAGAAGTGGACGAAGTGGAGGAAGTGGAGGAAGTAGACGAAGTAGAAGAAGTGGACGAAGTAGACGAAGTGGAGGAAGTGGAGGAAGTGGACGAAGTGGAAGAAGTGGACGAAGTGGACGAAGGGCACGAAGTGGACGAAGTGGAAGAAGTGGACGAAGTGGACAAAGTGGAGGAAGTCGACGAAGTTGACGAAGTCGACGAAATGGACGAAGTTGACGAAGTGGAGGAAGTGGACGAAGTGGAGGACGTGGACGAAGTGGACAAAGTAGACGAAGTGGAGGAAGTGGAGGAAGTGGAGGAAGTGGAAGAAGTGCAAGAAGTGTATGAGGTGGAGGAAGTGGAGGAAGTGGACGATGTTGGGGAAGTGGAGGAAGTGGACGAACTTGACGAAGTGGAGGAAGTGGACGAACTTGACAAAGTGGAGGAAGTGGACGAAGTAGAGGGAGTGGAGAATGTGGACAAAGTGGAGAAAGTGGACGAAGGTGACGAAGTGGACCAAATTGACGAAGTGGATGAAGTGGAGGAAGTGGAGGAAGTGGAGGATGTGGACGAACTTGACGAAGTGGACGAAATGGACGAAGTTGACTAAGTGGAGGAAGTGGAGGAAGTGAATGAAGTGGAGGAAGTGGACGAAATGGACGATGTTAAGGAAGTGGACGAAATGGACAAAGAGGACGAAGTTGACGGAGAGGACGAAGTGGAGGAAGTGGAGCAAGTGGAGGAAGTGGAATGAAGTGGAGGAAGTGGACGATGTTGAGGAAGTGGACGAACAGGACGAAGAGCACGAAATGGACGAGTTGGACGAAGTGGACGAATTGGAAGAAGTGGACGAAGTGGACAAAGTGGACGAAGTGGAGGAAGTGGACGAACTTGACGAAATGTACGAAATAGACGGAGTGGACGAAGTGGAGCAAGTGGACGAAGTGGACGAAGTGGATGAAGTGGACGAAGTTGACGAAGTGGAAGAAGTGCAGGAAGTGAATGAAGTGGAGGAAGTGGACGACGCCGAGGAATAGGACGAAGTTGACGAAGTGGACGAAGTGGAAGAAATTTACGAAGTGGACGAAATGGAGGAAGTTGACGAAGTGGACGAAGGGGACGAAATTGTCGAACTTGACGAAGTAGATGAAGGGGACGAACTTCATGAAGTTGACGAATTTGACAAAGTGGACGAAGAAGATGAAGAAGTGGACGAGGTGGACGAAGTGGAAGAAGTTGACGAAGTGGAGGAAGTGAAGGAAGTGGAGGAAGTGGAGGAAGGGGACGAAGTGGACGAAGTGGAGGAAATGGAGGAAGTAGACGGAGTGGAAGAAGTGGACGAAGTTGACGAAGTGGACGAAGTTGTTGAAGCTGACGACGTGGACGACGTCGAGGAAGTGGACGAAGTGGTTGAAGTGGAAGAAGTTGACGAAGTGGACGAAGTCGACGAAGTGGACGAAGTGGAAGAAGTTGACGAAGTGGACGAAGTGGACAAAGTGGACGAAGTGGAGGAGGTGGAGGAAGTGGAGGAAGTGGACGAAGTGGAAGAAGTGCAAGAAGTGTATGAAGTGGAGGAAGTGGAGGAAGTGGACGATGTTGGGGAAGTGGAGGAAGTGGACGAAGTTGACGAAGTGGAAGAAGATGACGAAGTGGAGGAAATGGAGGAAGCGGACAAAGGGGACGAAGTTGACGAAGTGCACGAAGGGGACGAAGTGGAGGAGGTGGAGGAAGCAGAGGAAGTGGAGGAGGTGGACGAAGTGGATGAAGTGGACGAAGAGGACGAAGTGGATGAAGTGGATGAAGTGGAAGAAGTGGAAGAAGTGGAAGAAGTGGAAGAAGATGAGGAAGTGGAGGAACTGGACGATGTTGAGGAAGTGGAGGATTTGGAGGAGGTGGAAGAAGTGGACGAACTTGACGAAGTGGAGGAAGTGGAGGGAAGGGGACGAACCTGACGAGGTGGACGAAATGGACGAAATTGATGAAGTGGACGAAGTGGAGGAGGTGGAGGACGTGGACGAAGTGCAGGAAGTGGAAGAACTGGACGAAGTGGAGGAAGTGGACCAAGTTGACGAAGTTGAGGAGGTGGAGGAAGTGGAGGAAGTGGACGAACTTGACGAAGTGGACGAAATGGACGAAATGGACGAAGTGGACGAATGGGATGAAGTGGACGAAGTGGAAGAAGTGGAGGAAGTGGACGAAGTTGACGAAGAGGAAGAAGTGCAGGAAGTCAATGAAGTGGAGGAAGTGGACGATGTTGAGGAAGTGGACGAAGTTGACGAACTTGACGAAGTGGACGAAGGGGACGAAGTTGACGAAGTGGACGAATTGGACGGAGTGGACGAAGTGGAAGAAGATGATGAAGAAGTGTACGAAGAGGACAGAGTGGATGAAGTGGAGGAAGTGGAGGAAGTGGAAGAAGTGGACGAAGAATACGAAGTTGACGAAGTGGACGAAGTTGACGAAGTTTACGAAGTTAGGGAAGTGGACGAAGTGGAGGAAGTGGAGGAAGTGGACGAAATGGAGGAACTGAAGGAAGTGTAGGAAGTTGACGAAGTGGAGGAAGTAGAGGAAGTGGACGAAGTGGACGAACTTGACGAAGTGGAAGAAGTGGATGAAGTGGTGGAAGTGGAGGAAATGAAGGAAGTGGACGAAGGGGGCGAAGAGGACGAAGTTGACGAAGTTGACGAAGTTGACGACGTGGACGAAGTGAAGGAAGTGGAGGACGTGGAGGAAGGGGAAGAAGTGGACGAAGTTGACGAAGTGGACGAAGTAGACGAAGTGGATGAAGTGGAGGAAGTGGAGGAAGTGGAAGAGTGGAGGAAGTGGAGGAAATGGACGATGTTGAGGAAGTAGAGGATGTGGAGGATGTGGAGGAAGTGGAGGAGGTGGTAGAAGTGGACAAAGTGGACGAACTTGACGAAGTGGAGGAAGTGGACGAACCTGACGAGGTGGACGAAATGGACGAAGTTGATTAAGTGGACAAAGTGCAGGAAGTGGAGGACGTGGACGAAGTGCAGGAGGTTGAAGAACTGGACGAAGTGGACGAAGTTGACGAAGTAGACGAAGTGGGGGACGTGGACGAAGTGGAAGGAGTTGATGTAGTGGAGGAAGTGGTGGAAGTGGACGAAGGGGACGAAGTTGACGAAGTTGCCGAAGTGCACGAAGGGGACGAACTTGGCGAAGTTGACGAATTGGACGAATTGGAGGAAGTAGACGAAATGGACAAAGTGGACAAAGTGGACGATGTTCAGGAAGTAGGGGAAGTGGAGGAAGTGGACGAAATGGAGGAAGTGGAGGAAGTGGACGATGTTGAGGAAGTGGAGGAAGTGGACGAAAAGGACGAAGTGGACGAAGTGGAAGAAGTAGAGGAAGTGGACGAAGTGGACGAAGTAGAGGAAGTGGACGAAGGCGACGAACTTGACGTAGTGGACGAAGTGGACGAAGGGGAGAAGTTGACGAAGTTGACGAATTGGACGAAGTGGAGGATGTGGAGGAAGTGGACGAAGTGGACGAAGTGGACGAAGTTGACGAAGTGGACGAAGTTGACGAAGTGGAGCAAGTAGATGAAATGGAGGAAGTGGAAGAAGTGGAGGAAGTGGAGGAGGTGGAAGAAGTGGAGGAAGTGGACGAAGTGGACGAAGTGGATGAAGTGATGGAAGTTGACGAAGTGGACGAAGTCGATAAAGTGGACGAAGTGGAAGAAGTGGACGAAGTTGACGAAGTGGAGGAAGTGGAGCAAGTCGACAAAGTGGAGGAAGTGTATTAAGTTGAAGAAGTGGACGAAGTAGACGAAGTTGGCGAAGGGGATGAAGTAGACGAAGTTAAGGAAGTGGACGAAGTTGACGAAGTGGATGTAGTTGACGATTTGGAGGAAGTGGACGGAGTGGACGAAATGGAGGAAGTGGACGAAGTGGATGAAGTGGAGGACGTGGAGGAAGTGGAGGAAGTAGAGGAAGTGGACGAACATGACGAAGTGGCCGAAGTGGAGGAAGTGGACGAAGAGGACGAAGTGGGCGAAGTGAACGAAGTGGACGAAGTGGAAGAAGTGGATGAAGTTGACGGAGTTGACGACGTGGACGAAGTGGAGGAAGTGGACAAAGTGGATGAAGTGCACGAACTTGACGAAGTGGACGAAATAGACGAAGTGGACGAAATGGACGAAGTGGAAGAAGTTGACGAAGTGGATCAAGTCGACGAATTGGAGGAAGTGGACGAAGTGGACGAACTTGACGAAGTGGACGAAGTGGAGGAAGTGGAAGAAGTGGACGAAGTCGACGAATTAGCGAAGAGGACGAAGTGGACGAAGCGGACCAAGTGGACGAAGTGGATGAAGTTGACGACCTGGACGAAGTGGAGGAAGTGGAGGAAGTGGAAGAAGTGGACGAAGTGGACGAAGTGGAGGAAGTGGAGGAAGTGGTCGAAGTGGACGAAGTGGACAAAGTGGAAGAAGTAGAGGAAATGGACAAACTTGACGAAGTGGACGAAATGGACGACATGGACGAAGTTGACGAAGTGGACGAAGTGGAGGAAGTGGAGAAAGAGGAGGAAGTGGAGGAAATGGACAAGGTTGAGCAAGTGGAGGAATTGGACGAAGTGGAGGAAGTGGAGGAAGTGGGCGAAGTGGAGGAAGTGGAGGAAGTGGAAGAAGTGGACGAACTTGACGAAGTCGAGGAAGTGGAGGAAGTGGACGAACTTGATGAAGTGGACGAAATTGACGAAGTTGACGAAGTGGAGGAAGTGGAGGAAGTGGAGAATTTGGACAAAGTGGTGGAAGTGGAAGAACTGGACGAAGTGGAGGAAGTGGTCGAATGTGACGAAGTTAACGAAATTGACGAAGTAGAGGAAGTGGAGGAAGTGGACAAATTGGACAAAGTGGGCGAAGTGGACAAAGTTGACGAAGTGGAAGAAGTTCAGGAAGTGAATGAAGTAGAGGAAGTGGACGATGTTGAGGAAGTGGAGGAAGTCGACGAAATTAACGAAGTGACGAAGTGGAAGAAGTTGACGAATTGGACGAAGTGGACGAAGTGGATGAAGAAGATGAAGAAGTGGAAGAACTTGAGGAAGTGGACGAAGTGGACGAAGTGGCGAACATGACGAAGTTAACGAAATTGACGAAGTTGACGAAGTTGACGAATTGGACGAAGTTGACGAAGTGGAAGAAGAAGAAGACGAAGTGGAAGAAGTTGACGAAGTGGATGAAGGGGCCGAAGTGGAGGAAGTGGACGAAGTTGACGAAATGGAGGAAGTGGAGGAAGTGGACGATGTTGACGAACTGGAAAAAGTTCAGGAAGTGGAGGAAGTGGACGATGTTGAGGAAGTGGAGGAAGTCGACGAAATTGACGAAGTGGACGAAATGGAAGAAGTTGTCGAAGTGGAGGAAGTGGACAAAGGGGACGAACTTGATGAAGTTGTCGAAGTGGACGAAGTTGACGAATTTGACGAAGTGGACGAAGTGGAAGAAGAAGATGAAGAAGTGGATGAAGAGGACGAAGTGGAGGAAATGGAGGAAGTGGATGAACTAGACGAAGTTGACGAAGTGGAGGAAGTGGTGGAAGTCGAGGAAGTGGACGAAGTGCAGCAAGTGGATGTAGTAGAGGAAGTGAGCGAAGTGGACGAAGTTGACGAAGTGGACGAAGTGGAGGAAGTGGAGGAAGTGGACGAACTTGATGAAGTTGACGAAGTTGACGAATTGGACGAAGTGGAAGAAGAAGATGAAGAAGTGGAAGAACTTGAGGAAGTGGAGGACGTGCACGAAGTGGCGAACATGACGAAGTTAACGAAGTTGACGAAGTTGACGAATTAGACGAAGTGGACGAAGTGGAAGAAGAAGAAGACGAAGTGGAAGAAGTGGAGGAAGTGGATTAAGTGGCCGAAGTGGAGGAAGTGGACGAAGTTGACGAAATGGATGAAGTGGAGGAAGTGGACGATGTTGACGAACTGGAAAAAGTTCAGGCAGTGAATGAATTGGAGGAAGTGGACGATGTTGAGGAAGTGGAGGAAGTCGACGAAATTGACGAAGTGGACGAAATGGAAGAAGTTGTCGAAGTGGAGGAAGTGGACAAAGGGGTCGAACTTGACGAAGTTGTCGAAGTGGACGAAGTTGACGAATTTGACGAAGTGGACGAAGTGGATGAAGAAGATGAAGAAGTGGATGAAGAGGACGAAGTGGAGGAAGTGGAGGAAGTGGATGAAGTAGACGAAGTTGACGAAGTGGTCGATGTGGACGAAGTTGACGAAGTGGAGGAAGTGGTGGAAGTCGAGGAAGTGGACGAAGTGCAGGAAGTGGAGGAAGTAGAGGTAGTGGGCGAAGTGGACGAAGTTGACGAAGTGGACGAAATGGATGAAGTGGAGGATCTGGAGGAAGTGGACGAAATGGAGGATGTGGAGGAAGTGGAGGAAGTAAACGAAGTGGAGGAAGTGGAGGAAGAGGGCGAAATGGACGAAGTGGACAAAGTCGAGGAAGTGGACGAAGTGGAAGAAGTTGACGAAGTGGACGAAGTGGAAGAAGTGGAGAAAGTGGAGAAAGTGGTGGAAGTGGAGGAAGTGGACGAACTTGACGAAGTGGACGAAATGGACGAAGTTGACGAAGTGGAGGAAGTGGACGAAGTGGACGAATTGGACGAACTTGACGAAGTGGATGAAGTGGAGGAAGCGGAAGAAGTGGACGAATTGGACGAAGAGGACGAATCGGAGGAAGTGGACGATGTGGACGACGTGGAGGAAGTCGAGGAAGTAGACGAAGTGGACGAAGTGGAGGAGGTGGAAGAAGTGAACGAAGTGGAGCAAATGGAGGAAGTGGACGAAATGGAGGAAGTGGACAAAGTGGAGGAAGTGGACGAACTTGATGAAGTGGAGGAAGTGGACGAACCAGATGAAGTGGACGAAAAGGACGAAGTTGACGAAGTGGACGAAGTGGAGGAAGTGGAGAATGTGGACAAAGTGGAGAAAGTGGAGGAAGTGGACGAAGTGGAGGAAGTGGAAGAAGTGAACGAAGTGGATGAAGTGGAGAAGTGGACGAAGTGGACGAACTTGCCGAAGTGGACGAAATGGGCGAAGTGGACGAAGTGGAGGAAGTGAATGAAGTGGAGGAAGTGGACGAAATGGACGATGTTGAGGAAGTGGAGGAATTAGACGAAATGGACGGAGTCCACGAAGTGGAGGAAGTGGAATGAAGTGGAGGAAGTGGACGATGTTGAGGTAGTGGAGGAAGTGGACGAAATTGACAAAGTGGACGAAGTGGAAGAAGTTGACGAAGTGGAGGAAGTGGACGAAGTGGACGAACTTGACGAAGTGGAGGAAGTGGACTGAGTGCGGGAAGGGGAAGAAGTTGATGACGTGAACGAAGTGGAGGATGCGGAAGGAGTGGACGAAGTGGACGAAGTGGAAGAAGTGGACGAAGTGGACGAAGTGGAGGAAGTGGACGAAGTGGACGAAGTGGATGAATTTGACGACGTGGACGAAGTGGAGGAAGTGGAAGAAGTGGACGAAGTGGACAAAGTGGAAGAAGTGGACGAAGTGGACGAAGTGGACGAAGTGGACGAACTTGACGAAGTGGACGAAGTGGACGAAGTTGACGAAATGGATGAAGTGGAGGAAGTGGACGATGTTGACGAACTGGAAAAAGTTCAGGAAGTGAATGAAGTGGAGGAAGTGGACGATGTTGAGGAAGTGGAGGAAGTCGACGAAAATGACGAAGTGGACGAAGCGGAAGAAGCCGAGGAAGTGGAGGAAGTGGAGGAAGTGGATGAACTTGACGAAGTTGATGAAGTTAACGAAGTTGACGAAGTGGACGAATTCGACGAAGTGGAAGAAGAAGATGACGAAGTGGAAGAAGTTGAGGATGTGGACGAAGTGGCGAACATGAGGAAGTTGACGAAGTTAACGAAGTTGACGAAGTTGACGAATTAGAAGAAGTGGACGAAGTGGAAGAAGAAGATGACGAAGTGGAAGTAGTGGAGGAAGTGGATGATGTGGCCGAAGTGGACAAAGTTGACGAAATGGATGAAGCGGAGGAAGTGGACGATGTTGACAAACTGGAAAAAGTTCGGGAAATGAATGAAGTGGAGGAAGTGGACGATGTTGAGGTAGAGGAGGAAGTCGACGAAATTGACGAAGTGGACGAAATGGAAGAAGTTGTCGAAGTGGAGGAAGTGGACAAAGGGGACGAACTTCACGAAATTGTCGAAGTGGACGAAGTTGACGAATTTGACGAAGTGGACGAAGTGGAAGAAGAAGATGAAGTAGTGGATGAAGAGGACGAAGTGGAGGAAGTGGAGGAAGTGGATGAAATAGACGAAGTTGACGAAGTGGTCGATGTGGACGAAGTTGACGAAGTGGGTGAAGCGGTGGAAGTCGAGGAAGTGGACGAAGTGCAGGAAGTGGAGGAAGTAGAGGAAGTGGGCGAAGTGGACGAAGTTCACGAAGTGGACGAAGTGGATGAAGTGGAGGATCTAGAGGAAATTGACGAAATGGAGGATGTGGAGGAAGTGGAGGAAGTAGACGAAGTGGAGGAAGTAGAGGAAGAGGGCGAAATGGATGAACATGACGAGGTGGACGAAGTGGAGGAAGTTGAGGAAGTGGACGAAGAGGACGAAGTGGATGAAGTTGACGAAGTTCACGACGTGGACGAAGTTGAGGAAGTGGACGAAGTGGAAGAAGTTGACGAAGTGGACGAAGTGGAAGAAGTGGAGGAAGTGGAGGAAGTGGACGATGTTGAGGGAGTGGAGGAAGTGGACAAAATTGACAAAGTGAACGAAGTGGAAAAAGTTGACGAAGTTCAGGAAGTGGACGAACTTGACGAAGTGGAGGAAGTGGACGAAGAGCGGGAAGGGGAAGAAGTTGATGACGTGGACGAAGTGGAGGAACTGGACGAAGTGGAGGAAGCGGTAGTAGTGGACGAAGTGGAGGAAGTGGAGGAAGTGGAAGAGGTGGACGAAGTAGACGAAGTTGGAGGAAGTGGACGAAGTGGAGGAAGTGGACGAAGTGGGAGAAGTGGATGAAGTTGACGACGTGGAGGAAGTGGAGGAAGTGGACGAAGTGGAAGAAGTTGACGAAGTGGACGAAGTGGACGAAGTGGTCAAAGTGGAGGAAGTGGAGGAAGTGGAGGAAGTGGACGAACTTGACGAAGTGGACAAAGTTGACGAAGTGGAGGAAGTCGACAAAGTTGACGAAATGGATGAAGTGGAGGAAGTGGACGATGTTGACGAACTGGAAAAAGTTCAGGAAGTGAATGAAATGGAGGAAGTGGACGATGTTGAGGAAGTGGAGGAAGTCGACGAAAATGACGAAGTGGAGGAAGTGGAGGAAGTGGACGAACTTGACGAAGTTGATGAAGTTAACGAAGTTGACGAAGTGGACGAATTGAACGAAGTGGAAGAAGAAGATGACGAAGTGGAAGAAGTTGAGGAAGTGGACGAAGTGGCGAACATGACGAAGTTGACGAAGTTAATGAAGTTGACGAATTGGACGAAGGGGACGAAGTGGAACAAGAAGATGACGAAGTGGAAGAAGTGGAGGAAGTGGATGATGTGGCCGAAGTGGAGGAAGTGGACGAAGTTGTCGAAATGGATGAAGTGGAGGAAGTGGACGATGTTGAGGAACTGGTAAAAGTTCAGGAAGTGAATGAAGTGGAGGAAGTGGACGATGTTGAGGAAGTGGAGGAAGTCGACGAAATTGACGAAGTGGACGAAATGGAAGAAGTTGTAGAAGTGGAGGAAGTGGACAAAGGGGACGAAGTTGACGAAGTTGTCGAAGTGGACGAAGTTGACGAAGTGGACGAAGTGGAAGAAGAAGATGAAGAAGTGGATGAAGAGGACGAAGTGGAGGAAGTGGAGGAAGTGGAGGAAGTGGAAGAAGTAGACGAAGTTGACGAAGTGGTCGATGTGGACGAAGTTGACGAAGTGGAGGAAGTGGTGGAAGTCGAGAAATTGGACGAAGTGTAAGAAGTTGAGGAAGTAGAGGAAGTGGGCGAAGTGGACGAAGTTGACGAAGTGGACGAAGTGGATAAAGTGGAGGATTTGGAGGAAGTGGACGAAATGGAGGATGTGGAGGAAGTGGAGGAAGTAGACGAAGTGGAGGAAGTGGAGGAAGTAGAGGAAGAGGGCGAAATGGACGAACATGACGAAGTGGACGAAGTGGAGGAACTTGAGGAAGTGGACGAAGTGGATGAAGTTGACGACGTGGACGAAGTAGAGGAAGTGGATGAAGTGGAAGAAGCTGACGAAGTGGACGAAGTGGAAGAAGTGGACGAAGTGGAGAAAGTCGACAAAGTGGTGCAAGTGGACGAACTTGACGAAGTAGACGAAATGGACGAACTTGACGAAGTGGAGGAAGTGGACGAACTTGACGAAGTGGACGAAGTGGATGAAGTGGAGGAAGCGGAAGAAGTGCACGAATTGGACGAAGAGGACGAAGCGGAGGAAGTGGACGATGTTGACGACGTGGAGGAAGTCGAGGAAGTAGACGAAGTGGACGAAGTGGAGGAAGTGGAAGAAGTGAACGAAGTGGAGGAAATGGAGGAAGTGGACGTAGTGGAGGAAGTGGACAAATTGGAAGAAGTGCACGAACTTGACGAAGTGGAGGAAGTGGAGGAAGTGTACGAACCTGATGAAGTGGACGAAAAGGACGAAGTTGACGAAGTGGACGAAGTGGACGAAGTGGACGAAGTGGAGAATGTGGACAAAGTGGAGAAAGTGGAGGAAGTGGACGAAGTGGAGGAAGTGGAAGAAGTGGACGAAGTGGAGAAGTGGAGGAAGTGGAGGAAGTGGAGGAAGTGGACGAACTTGACGAAGTGGACGAAATGGGCGAAGTGGACAAAGTAGAGGAAGTGAATGAAGTGGAGGAAGTGGACGAAATGGACGATGTTGAGGAAGTGGAGGAATTAGACGAAATGGACGACGTGGACGGAGTCCACGAAGTGGAGGAAGTGGAGGAAGTGGAATGAAGTGGAGGAAGTGGAGGAAGTGGACGATGTTGAGCGAGTGGAGGAAGTGGACGAAATTGGCAAAGTGGACGAAGTGGAAGAAGTGGACGAAGTGGACGAAGTGGAGGAAGTGGACGAACTTGACGAAGTGGAGGAAGTAGAGGAAGTGGAGGAAGTGGACGAAGTGGACGAAGAGCGGGAAGGGGAAGAAGTTGATGACGTGGACGAAGTGGAGGAACTGGACGAAGTGGAGGAAGCGGAAGGAGTGGACGAAGTGGACGAAGTGGAAAAAGTGGACGAAGTGGTCGAAGTGGACGAAGTGGAGGAATTGAAAGAGGTGCACGAAGTGGACGAAGTGGAGGAAGTGGACGAAGTGGATGAAGTTGACGACGTGGACGAAGTGGAGGAAGTGGAGGAATTGACGAAGTGGAAGAAGTTGACGAAGTGGACGAAGTGGACGAAGTGGAAGAAGTGGACGAAGTGGACAAAGTGGAGGAAGTGGAGGAAGTGGACGAACTTGACGAAGTGGACGAAATGGACGAAGTTGACGAAGTGGATGAAGTGGACGAAGTTGACGAAATGGATGAAGTGGAGGAAGTGGACGATGTTGACGAACTGGAAAAAGTTCAGGAAGTGAATGAAATGGAGGAAGTGGACGATGTTGAGGAAGTGGAGGAAGTGGAGGAAGTAGACGAAGTGGTCGATGTGGACGAAGTTGACGAAGTGGAGGAAGTGGTGGAAGTCGACGAAGTGCAGGAAGTGGAGGAAGTAGAGGAAGGAGATGAAGTGGAGGATCTGGAGGAAGTAGAGGAAGAGGGCGAAATGCATGAACATGACGAAGTGGACGAAGTGGAGGAAGTTGAGGTAGTGGACGAAGTGGACGAAGAGGACGAAGTGGATGAAGTTGACGACGTGGACGAAGTGGAGGAAGTGGATGAAGTGGAAGAAGCTGACGAAGTGGAGGAAGTGGAACAAGTGGACGAAGTGGAGAAAGTGGAGAAAGTGGTGGAAGTGGAGGAAGTGGACGAACTTGACGAAGTAGACGAAATGGACGAAGTTGACGAAGTGGAGGAACTGGACGAAGTGGACGAACTTGACGAAGTGGACGAAGTAGATGAAGTGGAGGAAGCGGAAGAAGTGGACGAATTGGACGAAGAGGACGAAGCGGAGGAAGTGGACGAAGTTGACGACGTGGAGGAAGTCGAGGAAGTAGACGAAGTGGACGAAGTGGAGGAAGTGGAAGAAGTGAACGAAGTGGAGGAAGTGGAGGAAGTGGACGAAGTGGAGGAAGTGGACAAAGTGGAAGAAGTGGACGAAGTTGACGAAGTGGAGGAACTGGACGAACCTGATGAAGTGGACGAAAAGGACGAAGTTGACGAAGTGGACGAAGTGGACGAAGTGGACGAAGTGGAGAATGTGGACAAAGTGCAGAAAGTGGAGGAAGTGGAGGAAGTGGAAGAAGTGGACGAAGTGGAGAAGTGGAGGAAGTGGAGGAAGTGGACGAAGTGGAGGAAGTGGACGAACTTGTCGAAGTTGACGAAATGGGCGAAGTGGATGAAGTGGACGATGTTGAGGAAGTGGAGGAATTAGACGAAATGGACGAAGTGGACGGAGTGGACGAAGTGGAGGAAGTGGACGAACTTGACGAAGTGGACGAAGTGGAAGAAGTGGACAAAGTGGACGAAGTGAATGAAGTGGAGGAAGTGGACGAAATGGACGATGTTGAGGAAGTGAAGGAATTGGACAAAATGGACGAAGTGGAGGAAGTGGAGGAAGTGGAGGAAGTGGAATCAAGTGGAGGAAGTGGAGGAAGTGGGCGATGTTGACAAAGTGGACGAAGTGGAACAAGTTGACGAAGTGGAGGAAGTGGATGAAGTGGACGAACTTGATGAAGTGGAGGAAGTGGATGAAATGGAGGAAGTGGACGAAGTGGAGGAAGTGGACGAAGAGGGGGAAGTGGACGAAGTTGATGATGTGGACGAAGTGGGTGAAGTGGATGAAGTGGGTGAAGTTGACGACGTGGACGAAGTTGAGGAAGTGGAGGAAGTGGAGGAAGTGGAAGAAGTTGACGAAGTGCACGAAGTGGACGAAGTTGACGAAGTGGAGGAAGTGGAGGAAGTGGAAGAAGTGGTGAAGTGGACAAAGTGGAGGAAGTGGAGGAAGTGGACGAACTTGACGAAGTGGACAAAATAGACGAAGTGGACGAAGTTGACGAAGTGGATGAAGTGTACGAAGTGGACGAAGTTGACGAAGTGGACGAAGTGGATGAAGTGGAGGAAGTGGTCGAAGTGGACGAAGTGGAGGAAGTGGACGAAGTTGACGAAGTGGAGGAAGTGGACCTAGTGGACGAAGTGGAGGAGCGGGAGGAAGTAGAAGAAGTGGACGAAGTGGACGAACTTGACGAAGTGGTCGAGGTAGTGAAGTGAAGGAATCGGAAGAAGTGGACGAAGACGACGAAGTGGACGAAGAGGATGAAGTGGACTAAGTGGACGAAGTTCACGACGTGGACTAAGTGGACGAAGTTCACGACGTGGACGAAGTGGAGGAACTGGACGAAGTGGAGGAAGTGGAAGGAGTGGACGAAATGGAGGAAGTGGAAGGAGTGGACGAAGTGGAGGAAGTGGAAGAAGTGGACAAAGTGGGAGAAGTGGACGAAGTGGAGGAAGTGGAAGAAGTGGACGAACTTGATGAAGTGGACGAAATCGACGAAGTGGACGAAGTGGAGGAAGTGGAGAATTTGGACAAAGTGGTGGAAGTGGAAGAACTGGACGAAGTGGAGGAAGTGGACGAATGTGACGAAGTTGACGAAATTCACGAAGTAGAGGAAGTGGAGGAAGTGGAGGAACTGGACGAGGTGGCCAAAGTGGGCAAAGTGGACGAAGTTGACGAAGTGGAGGAAGTGAAGAAAGTGGACGCTGTTGAAGAAGTGGAAGAAGTTCAGGAACTGAATGAAGTGGAGGAACTGGACGATGTTGAGGAAGTGGAGGAAGTCGACGAAATTGACGAAGTGACGAAGTGGAAGAAGTTGAGGAAGTGGAGGAAGTAGACGAACTTGACGAAGTTGACGAAGTTAATGAAGTTGACGAAGTTAACGAAGTGGAAGAAGAAGATGACGATGTGAAAGAAGTTGAGGAAGTGGAGGAAGTGGACGAAGTGGAAGAAGAAGATTACGAAGTGGAAGAGGTGGAGGAAGTGGATGAAGTGGCCGAAGTGGAGGAAGTGGACGAAGTTGACGAAGTGGATGAAGTGGAGGAAGTGGATGATGTTGACGAAGTGGAGCAAGTGGAGGAAGTGGAATGAAGTGGGGGAAGTTGACGATGTTGAGGAAGTGGAGGAAGTGGACGAAATTGACGAAGTGGACGAAGTGGAAGAAGTTGTCGAAGTGCAGGAAGTGGACGAAGTGGACAAAGGGGACGAACTTGACGAAGTGGACAAAGAGAACGAAGTGGACGAAGTGGATGAAGTTGACGAAGTTCACGACGTGGAAGAAGTGGTGCGGGTGGACGAAGTGGAAGAAGTGGACGATGTGGACGAAGGGCACGAAGTGGACGAAGTAGACGAAGTGGACGAAGTGGAAGAAGTTGACGAAGTGGACAAAGTCGAGGAAGTGGACGAACTTGACGAAGTGGACGAAATGGACGAAGTGGACGAAGTGGACGAAGGGCACGAAGTGGACGAAGTCGACAAAGTGGAAGAACTGGACAAAGTGGAGGAAGTGGAGGAAGTGGACGAACTTGACGAAATGGACGAAATGGACGAAGTGGACGAAGTTGATGAAGTGGATGAAGTGGACGAAGTGGAGGATGTGGACGAATTGGACGAACTTCACGAAGTGAACGTAGTGGATGAAGTGGAGGAAGCAGAAGAAGTGGACGAAGTGAACGAAGAGGACGAAGCGGAGGAAGTGGACGAAGTTGACGACGTGGACGAAGTTGAGGAAGTGGACGAAGTCCAGGAAGTGGAAGAAGTGGAGCAAATGGAGGAAGTGGACGAAGTGGAGGAAGTGGACAAAGTGGAGGAAGTGGATGAAGTGGACGAACTTGACGAAGTGGAGGAAGTGGAGGAAGTGGACGAACTTGATGAAGTGGACGAAATGGACTAAGTGGACGAAGTTGACGAAGTGGAGGAAGTGGAGGAAGTGGAGAATGTGGACAAAGTGGAGGAATGGGACGAAAGTGACGAAGTGGACCAAATTGACGAAGTGGAGGAAGTGGAGGAAGTGGAGGAAGTGGAGGAAGTGGACGAAATGGAGAAAGTGGACGAAGTGAAGGAAATGGAGGAAGTGGACGAAGTTGACGAAGTGGAGGAAGTGAATGAAGTGTAGGAAGTGGACGAAATGGACAAAGTGAACGAAGTTGACGAAGAGGACGAAGTGGAGGAAGTGGAGCAAGTGGAGCAAGTGGAATGAAGTGGAGGAAGTGGACGATGTTGAGGAAGTGGACGAAATTGACGAAGTGGACGAAGAGGAAGAAGTTGACGAAATGGAGGAAGTGGTCGAAGTGGACGAAGTGGAGGAAGTGGAAGAAGTGTACGATGTTGACGAAGTGGAAGAAGTTCAGGAACTGAATGAAGTGGAGGAACTGGACGATGTTGAGGAAGTGGAGGAAGTCGACGAAATTGACGAAGTGACGAAGTGGAAGAAGTTCAGGAAGTGGAGGAAGTAGACGAACTTCACGAAGTTGACGAAGTTAATGAAGTTGACGAAGTTAGCAAAGTGGAAGAAGAACATGACGACGTGGAAGAAGTTGAGGAAGTGGAGGAAGTGGACGAAGTAGACGAAGTTAAGAAGTTGACGAAGTTGACGAATTGGACGAAGTGGAAGAAGAAGATTACGAAGTGGAAGAGGTGGAGGAAGTGGATGAAGTGGCCGAAGTGGAGGAAGTGGACGAAGTGGACGAAGTGGACGAAGTGGACGAAGTGGATGAAGTGGAGGAAGTGGATCATGTTGACGAAGTGGAGCAAGTGGTAGAAGTTGAATGAAGTGGAGGAAGTGGACGATGTTGAGGAAGTGGAGGAAGTGGACGAAATTGACGAAGTGGACGAAGTGGAAGAAGTTGTCGAAGTGGAGGAAGTGGACAAAGGGGAGGAACTTGAAGAAGTTGTCGAAGTGGACGAAGTTGACGAATTGGACGAAGTGGACGAAGTGGAAGAAGAAGATGAAGAAATGGACGAAGAGGAGGAAGTGGAGGAAGTGGACGAAGTGGACGAAGTTGACGAAGTGGTCGAAGTGGAGGAAGTGGACGAAGTGGACGAAATGGACGAAGTGGACGAAGTTGACGAAGTGGAGGAAGTGGAGGAAGTGGAGAATGTGGACAAAGTGGAGGAATGGGACGAAGGTGACGAAGTGGACCAAATTGACGAAGTGGAGGAAGTGGAGGAAGTGGAGGAAGTGGACGAAGTGGAGGAAGTGGACGAAGTGAAGGAAATGGAGGAAGTGGACGAAGTTGACGAAGTGGAGGAAGTGAATGAAGTGTAGGAAGTGGACGAAATGGAGGATGTTGTGGAAGTGGACGAAATGGACAAAGTGGACGAAGTTGACGAAGAGGACGAAGTGGAGGAAGTGGAGCAAGTGGAATGAAGTGGAGGAAGTGGACGATGTTGAGGAAGTGGACGAAATTGACGAAGTGGACGAAGTGGAAGAAGTTGACGAAATGGAGGAAGTGGACGAAGTGGACGAAGGGGACGAACTTGACGAAGTTGACGAAGTGGAGGAAGTGGAGGAAGTGGTCGAAGTGGACGAAGTGGATGAAGTCGAAGAAGTGTACGATGTTGACGAAGTAGAAGAAGTTCAGGAACTGAGTGAAGTGGAGGAACTGGACGATGTTGAGGAAGTGGAGGAAGTCGACGAAATTGACGAAGTGACGAAGTGGAAGAAGTTGAGGAAGTGGAGGAAGTAGACGAACTTCACGAAGTTGACGAAGTTAATGAAGTTGACGAAGTTAACGAAGTGGAAGAAGAAGATGACGAAGTGGAAGAAGTTGAGGAAGTTGAGGAAGTGGAGGAAGTGGAGGAAGTTGACGAAGTTGATGAATTAGACGAAGTGGACGAAGTGGAAGAAGAAAATTACAAAGTGGAAGAGGTGGAGGAAGTGGATGAAGTGGCCGAAGTGGAGGAAGTGGAGGAAGTGGACGAAGTTGACGAAGTGGACGAAGTGGAGGAAGTGGATGATGTTGACGAAGTTGAGCAAGTGGAGCAAGTGGACGAAGTGGAGGAAGTGGACGAACTTGACGAAGTGGACGAAATGGGCGAAGTGGACGAAGTAGAGGAAGTGGAGGAATTAGACGAAATGGACGAAGTGGACAGAGTCCACGAAGTGGACGAAGTGGATGAAGTAGAGGAAGTGGAGGAAGTGGAGGAAGTGGAATGAAGTGGAGGAAGTGGACGATGTTGAGCGAGTGGAGGAAGTGGACGAAATTGACAAAGTGGACGAAGTGGAAGAAGTGGACGAAGTGGAGGAAGTGGAGGAAGTGGACGAACTTGACGAAGTGGAGGAAGTAGAGGAAGTGGACGAAGTGGACGAAGAGCGGGAAGGGGAAGAAGTTGATGACGTGGACGATGTGGAGGAACTGGACGAAGTGGAGGAAGCAGAAGGAGTGGACGAAGTGGAAGAAGTGGACGAAGTGGTCGAAGTGGACGAAGTGGAGGAATTGAAAGAGGTGCACGAAGTGGACGAAGTGGAGGAAGTGGACGAAGTGGATGAAGTTGACGACGTGGACGAAGTGGAGGAAGTGGAGGAATGGACGAAGTGGAAGAAGTTGACGAAGTGGACGAAGTGCACGAAGTGGACGAAGTGGAAGAAGTGGACGAAGTGGACAAAGTGGAGGAAGTGGAGGAAGTGGACGAACTTGACGAAGTGGACGAAATGGACGAAGTTGACGAAGTGGATGAAGTGGACGAAGTTGACGAAATGGATGAAGTGGAGGAAGTGGACGATGTTGACGAACTGGAAAAAGTTCAGGAAGTGAATGAAATGGAGGAAGTGGACGATGTTGAGGAAGTGGAGGAAGTGGAGGAAGTAGACGAAGTGGTCGATGTGGACGAAGTTGACGAAGTGGAGGAAGTGGTGGAAGTCGAGGAAGTCGACGAAGTGCAGGAAGTGGAGGAAGTAGAGGAAGTGGGCGAAGTGGACGAAGTTGACGAAGGGGACGAAGTGGATGAAGTGGAGGATCTGGAGGAAGTGGACGAAATGGAGGATGTGGAGGAAGTGGAGGAAGTAGACGAAGTGGAGGAAGTGGAGGAAGAAGAGGAAGAGGGCGAAATGGACGAACATGACGAAGTGGACGAAGTGGAGGAAGTTGAGGAAGTGGACGAAGAGGACGAAGTGGATGAAGTTGACGACGTGGACGAAGTGGAGGAAGTGGATGAAGTGGAAGAAGCTGACGAAGTGGACGAAGTGGAAGAAGTGGACGAAGTGGAGAAAGTGGAGAAAGTGGTGGAAGTGGAGGAAGTGGACGAACTTGACGAATTAGACGAAATGGACGAAGTTGACGAAGTGGAGGAAGTGGACGAAGTGGACGAACTTGACGAAGTGGACGAAGTGGATGAAGTGGAGGAAGCGGAAGAAGTGGACGAATTGGACGAAGAGGACGAAGCGGAGGAAGTGGACGAAGTTGACGACGTGGATGAAGTCGAGGAAGTAGACGAAGTGGACGAGGTGGAGGAAGTGGAAAAAGTGAACGAAGTGGAGGAAATGGAGGAAGTGAACGAAGTGGAGGAAGTGGACAAAGTGGAAGAAGTGGACGAACGTGACGAAGTGGAGGAAGTGGACGAACCTGATGAAGTGGACGAAAAGGACGAAGTTGACGAAGTGGACGAAGTGGACGAAGTGGACGAAGTGGAGAATCTGGACAAAGTGGAGAAAGTGGACGAAGTGGACGAAGTGGAGGAAGTGGAAGAAGAAGATGACGAAGTGGAAGAAGAAGATGACGAAGTGGAAGAAGTTGAGGAAGTGGAGGAAGTTGACGAAGTTGACGAAGTTAACGAAGATGACGAAGTTGACGAATTGGACGAAGTGGAAGAAGAAAATTACGAAGTGGAAGAGGTGGAGGAAGTTGATGAAGTGGCCAAAGTGGAGGAAGTGGACGAAGTTGACGAAGTGGATGAAGTGGAGGAAGTAGATGATGTTGACGAAGTGGAGCAAGTGGAATGAAGTGGAGCAAGTGGACGATGTTGAGGAAGTGGAGGAAGTGGACGAAATTGACGAAGTGGACGAAGTGGAAGAAGTTGTCGAAGTGGAGGAAGTGGACGAAGTGGACAAAGGGGACGAACTTGAAGAAGTTGTCGAAGTTGACGAATTGAACGAAGTGGACGAAGTGGAAGAAGAAGATGAAGAAATGGATGAAGAGGACGAAGTGGAGGAAGTGGACGAAGTAGACGAAGTTGACAAAGTGGTCAAAGTGGAGGAAGTGGAGGAAGTGGTGGAAGTCGAGGAAGTGGACGAAGTGGAGGAAGTGGGCGAAGTGGACGAAGTTCACGAAGTAGACGAAGTGGAGGAAGTGGAGGAAGTAGAGGAAGAGGACGAAGTGGACGAACATGACGAACATCACGAAGTGGAGGAAGTTGAGGAAGTGGAAGAAGTGGACAAAGAGGACGAAGTGGACGAAGTGGACGACGTGGACGAAGTGGAGGAAGTGGACGAAGTGGCAGAAGTTGACGAAGTGGACGAAGTCGACGAAGTTGAAGAAGTGGAGGAAGTGGACGAAATGGAGAACGTGGAGAAAGTTGTGGAAGTGGAGGAAGTGGATGAACTTGACGAAGTGGACGAAATGGACGAAGTTGACGAAGTGGAGGAAGTGGAGTAGGTGGACGAAGTGGTCGAACTTGACGAAGTTGACGAAGTGGATGAAGTGGAGGAAGCGGAAGAAGTGGACGAAGAGTACGAAGTGGAGGAAGTCGAGGAAGTGGACGAAGTGGAGGAAGTGGACGTAGTGGAGGAAGTGGAGGAAGTGGAGGAAGTGGACGAAGTGGAGGAAGTGGACAAAGTGGAGGAAGTGGACGAACTTAATGAAGTGGAGGAAGTGGAGGAGGTGGACGAACTTGAGGAAGTGGACGAAGTTGACGAAGTGGACGAAGCGGAGAAAGTGAATGAAGTGGAGGAAGTGGACGAAATGGACAAAGTGGAGGAAGTGGACGAAGACGACGAAGTGGATGAAGTTGACGAAGTGCATGACGTGGAAGAAGTGGTGCGAGTGGACGAAGTGGACGAAGTGGAAGAAGTGCACGAAGTGGACGAAGGGCACGAAGTGGACGAAGTAGACGAAGTCGACGAAGTGGAAGAAGTTGACGAAGTGGACAAAGTCGAGGAAGTGGAGGTAGTGGAGGAAGTGGACGAACTTGACGAAGTGGACGAAATGGACGAAGTGGACGAAGTTGACGAAGTGGACGATGTGGACGAAGTGGACGAAGGGCACGAAGTGGACGAAGTCGACGAAGTGGAAGAAGTGGACGAATTGGACAAAGTGGAGGAAGTGGAGGAAGTGGACGAACTTGACGAAATGGACGAAATGGACGAAGTTGATGAAGTGGATGAAGTGGACGAAGTGGACGAAGTGGAGGATGTGGACGAATTGGACGAACTTGACGAAGTGGACGAAGTGGACGAAGTGGATGAAGTGGAGGAAGCAGAAGAAGTGGACGAAGAGGACGAAGTGGACGAAGCGGAGGAAGTGGACAAAGTTGACGACGTGGACGAAGTTGAGGAAGTGGACGAAGTGGACAAAGAGGAGGAAGTGGACGAACTTGACGAAGTGGAGGAAGTGGAGGAAGTGGATGAACTTGATGAAGTGGACGAAATGGACGAAGTGGACGAAGTTGACGAAGTGGAGGAAGTGGAGGAAGTGGACGAAGTGGAGGAAGTTGTCGAAGTGGACGAAGTGGAGGAAGTGGAAGAAGTGTACAAAGTGGACGAAGTGGAGGAAATGGAGCAAGTGGAGGAAGTGGAGGAAGTGGACAAAGTGGAGGAAGTGGAGGAAGTGGACGAAGTGGACGAAGTGGTCGAAGTCGACGAAGTGGAAGAAGTGGACGAAGTGGACAAAGTGGACGAAGTGGACGAAGGGAACGAAGTGGACGAAGTGGACGAAGTGGAAGAAGTGGACGAAGTGGACAAAGTGGATGAAGGGCACGAAGTTGACGAAGTGGACGAAGTCGACGAAGTGGAAGAGGTCGACGAAGTGGACAAAGCGGAGGAAGTGGAGGAAGTGGACGAAGTTGACGAAGTGGACAAAATGGACGAAGTGGACGAAGTTGACGAAGTGGATGAAGTGGACGAAGTGGAGGAAGTGGAGGAAGTGGACGAACTTGACAAAGTGGACGAAGTGGATGAAGTGCAGGAAGCGGAAGAAGTGGACGAAGAGGACGAAGTGGACGAAGCGGACGAAGTTGACGACGTGGACGAAGTGAAGGAAGTAGACGAAGTCGACGAAGTGGAGGAAATGGAAGAAGTGGACGAAGTGGAGGAAATGGAGGAAGTGGACGAAGTGGAGGAAGTGGACGAACTTGACGAAGTGGACAAAATGGACGAAGTGGACGAAGTGGACGAAGTTGACGAAGTGGACGAAGTGGAGGAAGTGGACGAACTTGACGAAGTGGACGAAGTGGATGAAGTGGAGGAAGTGGACGAAGTGGACGAAGGGTACAAAGTGGACGAAGTGCACAAAGTGGACAAAGTGGAGGAAGTGGAGGAAGTGGACGAACTTGACGAAGTGGACAAAATGGACCGAGTGGACGAAGTGGACGAACTTGACGAAGTGGACGAAGTGGATGAAGTGGAGGAAGTGGTCGAAGTGGACGAAGTGGAGGAAGTGGACGAAGTTGACGAAGTGGAGGAAGTGGAGCTAGTGGAGGAAGTGGAGGAGCGGGAGGAAGTAGATGAAGTGGACGAAGTGGATGAACTTGACGAAGTGGACGAGGTAGATGAAGTGGAGGAATCGGAGGAAGTGGACGAAGTTGACGAAGTGGACGAAGAGGATGAAGTGGACTAAGTGGACGAAGTTCACGACGTGGACGAAGTGGAGGAACTGGACGAAGTGGAGGAAGTGGAAGGAGTGTACGAAGTGGAGGAAGTGGAAGCAGTGGACGAAGTGGAGGAAGTGGAAGAACTGGACAAAGTGGGAGAAGTAGACGAAGTGGAGGAATTGGAAGAACTTGGCGAAGTGGACGAAATCGACGAAGTTAACGAAGTGGAGGAAGTGGAGAATTTAAACAAAGTCATGGAAGTGGAAGAACTGGACGAAGTGGAGGAAGTGGACGAATGTGACGAAGTTGACGATATTGACGAAGTAGAGGAAGTGGAGGAAGTGGAGGAAGTGGACGAGGTGGACAAAGTGGGCGAAGTGGACGAACTTGACGAAGTGGAGGAAGTGGAGGAAGTGGAGAAAGTGGACGATGTTGACGAAGTGGAAGAAGTTCAGGAACTGAATGAAGTAGAGGAACTGGACGATGTTGAGGAAGTGGAGGAAGTCGACGAAATTGACGAAGTGACGAAGTGGAAGAAGTTGAGGAAGTGGAGGAAGTAGACGAAATTGACGAAGTTGACGAAGTGAACGAAGTGGAAGAAGAAGATGACGGAGTGGAAGAAGTTGAGGAAGGGGACGAAGTTGACGAATTGGACGAAGTGGAAGAAGAAGATTACGAAGTGGAAGAAGTGGAGGAAGTGGATGAAGTGGCCGAAGTGGAGGAAGTGGACGAAGTTGACGAAGTGGATGGAGTGGAGGAAGTGGAGGAAGTGGACGATGTTGACGAAGTGGAAGAAGTTCAGGAAGTGAATGAAGTGGAGGAAGTGGACGATGTTGAGGAAGTGGAGGAAGTCGACGAAATTGACGAAGTGGACGAAGTGGAAGAAGTTGTCGAAGTGGAGGAAGTAGACGAAATGGACAAAGGGGACAAACTTGAAGAAGTTGTCGAAGTGGACGAAGTTGACGAATTGGACGAAGTGGAGGAAGTGGAAGAAGAAGATGAAGAAGTGGACGAAGAGGACGAAGTGGAGGAAGTGGACGAAGTAGACGAAGTGGTCGAACTGGACGAAGTTGACGAAGTGGAGGAAGTGGTGGAAGTCGAGGAAGTGGACGAAGTGGAGGAAGTGGAGGAAGTGGGCGAAGTGGACGAAGTGGACGAAGTTCACGAAGTGGACGAAGTGGATGAAGTGGAGGATCTGGAGGAACTGGACGAAATGGAGGATGTGGAGGAAGTGGAGGAAGTAGACGAAGTGGAGGAAGTGGAGGAGGTAGAGGAAGAGGACGAAGTGGACGAACATGACGAACATGACGAAGTAGAGGAAGTTGAGGAAGTGGACGAAGTGGACGAAGAGGACGAAGTGGACGAAGTTGACGACATGGACGAAGTGGGGGAAGTGGACGAAGTGGCAGAAGTTGACGAAGTGGACGAAGTCGACGAAGGTGAAGAAGTGGACGAAGTGGACGAAGTGGATGAAGTGGAGAAAGTGGAGAGAGTTGTGGAAGTGAAGGAAGTGGATGAACTTGACGAACTGGACGAAATGGACGAAGTTGACGAAGTGGAGGAAGTGGAGGAAGTGAAGTAGGTGGACGAAGTGGTCGAACTTGACGAAGTGGACGAAGTGGACGAAGTGGAGGAAGCGGAAGAAGTGGACGAAGAGTACGAAGTGGAGGAAGTCGAGAAAGTCGACGAGGTGGAGCAAGTGGAAGAAGTGGACGTAGTGGAGGAAGTGGAGGAAGTGGACGAAGTGGAGGAAGTGGACAAAGTGGAGGAAGTGGACGAATTTTATGAAGTGGAGGAAGTGGACGCACTTGATGAAGTGGACGAAGCGGAGAAAGTGAATGAAGAGGAGGAAGTGGACGAAAGGGACGATGTTGAGGAAGTTGACGAAATGGACAAAGTGGAGGAAGTTGACGAAGTGGACGAAGAGGACAAAGTAGACGAAGTGGATGAAGTTGACGAAGTTCACGACGTGGAAGAAGTGGTGCGGGTGGACGAAGTGGACGAAGTGGAAGAAGTGGACAAAGTGGACGAAGGGCACAAAGTGGACGAAGGGCACAAAGTGGACGAAGTAGACGAAGTCGATGAATTGGAAGAAGTTGACGAAGTGGACAAAGTCGAGGAAGTGGAGGAAGTGGAGGAAGTGGATGAACATGACGAAGTGGACGAAATGGACGAAGTGGACGAAGTTGACGAAGTGGACGAAGTGGACAAAGTGGACGAAGGGCACGAAGTGGACGAAGTGGACGAAGGGCACGAAGTGGACGAAGTGGAGGAAGTGGAGGAAGTGGACGAACTTGACGAAGTGGACGAAATGGACGAAGTGGATGAAGTGGACGAAGTGGAGGATGTGGACGAAGTGGACGAACTTGACGAAGTGGACGAAGTGGATGAAGTGGAGGAAGCGGAAGAAGTAGACGAAGTGGACGAAGAGGACGAAGCCGAGGAAGTGCACGAAGTTGACGACGTGGACGAAGTTGCGGAAGTGGACGAAGTCGACGAAGTGCAGGAAGTGGAAGAAGTGGACGAAGTGGAGGAATTGGAGGAACTGGACGAAGTGGAGGAAGTGGACAAAGTGGAGGAAGTGGAGGAAGTGGACGAACTTGATGAAGTTGACGAAATGGACGAAGTTGACGAAGTGGATGAAGTGGAGAATGTGGACAAAGTGGAGGAAGGGGACGAAGGTGACGAAGTGGACCAAATTGACGAAGTGGACGAAGTGGACGAAGTGGAGGAAGTGGACGAAATAGAGGATGTTGAGGAAGTGGACGAAATGGACAAACTGGACGAAGTTGACGAGGACATAAAGTGGAGGAAGTGGAGCAAGTGGAGCAAGTGGAATGAAGTGGAGGAAGTGGACGATGTTGAGGAAGTGGACGAAATTGACGAAGTGGACGAAGTACATGAAGTGGAGGAATCGGAGGAAGGGGCCGAAGAGGACAAAGTCGACGAAGTGGACGAAGAGGATGAAGTGGAGAAAGTGGACGAAGTTCACGACGTGGACGAAGTGGAGGAACTTGACGAATTGGAGGAAGTGGAAGGAGTGGAGGAAGTGGACGAAGTGGAGGAAGTGGAAGAAGTGGACAAAGAGGACGAAGTGGAGGAAATGGAGGAAGTGGATGAAGTGGAGGAAGTGGACAAAGTGGAAGAAGTGGACGAAGTCGACGAAGTGGAAGAAGTGGACAAAGTGGACGAAGTGGACGAAGGGCACGAAGTGGACGAAGTGGACGAAGTGGAAGAAGTGGACGAAGTGGACAAAGTGGAGGAAGTGGAGGAAGTGGACGAAGTTGACGAAGTTGACGAAATGGACGAAGTGGACGAAGTTGACGAAGTGGATGAAGTGGACGAAGTGGAGGAAGTGGACGAACTTGACAAAGTGGACGAAGTGGATGAAGTGCAGGAAGCGGAAGAAGTGGACGAAGTGGACGAAGAGGATGAAGTGGACGAAGCGGACGAAGTGGACGAAGTTGACGACGTGGACGAAGTGAAGGAAGTAGACGAAGTCGACGAAGTGGAGGAAATGGAAGAAGTGGACGAAGTGGAGGAAATGGAGGAAGTGGACGAAGTGGAGGAAGTGGACAAAGTGGAGGAAGTGGACGAACTTGACGAAGTGGAGGAAGTGCAGGAAGTGGACGAACTTGATGAAGTGGACGAAATGGACGAAGTGGACGAAGTTGACGAAGTGGAGGAAGTGGAGGAAGTGGAGAATGTGGACAAAGTGGAGGAAGTGGACGAAGGTGACGAAGTGGACCAAATTGACGAAGTGGACGAAGTGGACGAAGTGGACGAAGTGGAGGAAGTGGACGAAAGGAAGGAAATGGAGGAAGTGAACGAAGTGGAGGAAGTGGACAAAGTGGAGGATGGGGAGGAAGTGGAGGAAGTGGACGAACTTGACGAAGTGGACGAAATGGACGAAGTGGACGAAGTTGACGAAGTGGAGGAAGTGAATGAAGTGGAGGAAGTGGACGAAATGGATGATGTTGAGGAAGTACACGAAATGGACAAAGAGGACGAAGTTGACGAAGAGGACGAAGTGGAGGTAGATGAGCAAGTGGAGCAAGTGGAGGAAGTGGAATGAAGTGGAGGAAGTGGACGATGTTGAGGAAGTGGAGGAAGTGGACGAAATGGACGAAGTGGACGAAGTGGAAGAAGTTGAGGAAGTGGAGGAAGTGGACGAAGGGGACGAACTTGACGAAGTTGACGAAGTGGACGAAGTTAACGAAGTTGACGAATTGAACGAAGTGGAAGAAGAAGATGAAGAAGTGGACGAAGAGGACGAAGTGGTCGAAGTGGACGAAGTGGAGGAAGTGGATAGAGTGGACGAAGTTGACGAAGTGGAGGTAGTGGAGGAAGTGGAGCTAGTGGAGGAAGTAGAGTAGCGGGAGGAAGTAGAAGAAGTGGACGAACTTGACGAAGTGGACGAGGTAGATGAAGCGGAGGAATCGGCGGAAGTGGACGAAGAGGACGAAGTCGACGAAGTGGACGAAGAGGATGAAGTGGACTAAGTGGACGAAGTTCACGAAGTAGAGGAACTGCAGTGGAGGAAGTGGAAGGAGTGGACGAAGTGGAGGAAGTGGAAGAAGTGGACGAAGTTGAGGAAGCGGAAGAAGTGGACAAAGTGGACGAAGTGGAGGAAATGGAGGAAGTGGACGAAGTGGAGGAAGTGGACAAAGTGGAGGAAGTGGACCAACTTGACGAAATAGACGAAGTGGACGAAATGGAGGAAGTGAATGAAGTGGAGGAAATGGACGATGTTGAGGAAGTGGAGGAATTGGACGAAATGGAGGAAGTGGACGAAGTGGAGGAAGTGGAGCAAGTCGACGAACTTGACGAAGTGGAGGAAGTGGAGGAAGCGGACGAACTTGATGAAGTGGACGAAATGGAGGAAGTCGACGAAGTGGACGAAGTGGAGGAAGTGGAGGAAGTGGAATGAAGTGGAGGAAGTGGACGATGTTGAGGAAGTGGAGCACATTGACGAAGTGGACGAAGTGGAAGAAGTTGATGAAGTGGAGGAAGTGGACGAAGGGGACGAATTTGACAAAGTTGACGAATTGGACGAAGTGGAACAAGAAGATGAAGAAGTGGACGAAGTTGACGAAGTGGAAGAAGTGCTAGAAGTTGACAAAGTGAGGAAGCGGAAGAAGTGGAGGAAGTGGCTGAAGGGACGAACTTGACGAAGTTGACGAAGTTGATGAATTGAACGAAGTGGACAAAGTGGAAGAAGAAGATGAAGAAGTGGACGACGAGAACGAAGTGGACAAAGTGGAGGATGTGGACGAAGTGGTAGAAATTGACGAAGTGGAGGAAGTGGGCGAAATGGAAGAAATGGAGTAAGTGGAGTAAGTGGAGGAAGTGGAGGACATGGAGAAAGTGGAGGAAGTGGAGGAAGTGGGGGAAGTGGAAGTAGACGAAGTGGACTAAGTGTACGGAGTGGAGGAAGTGGAGGAATTGCACGAACTTTACGAAGTGGACGAAATGGACGAAGTGGACGAAGTGGAGGAAGTTGACGAAGTGGACGAAGTGGAGGAAGTGGACAAAGTGGACAAAGTTGACGAAGTGGAAGAAGTGGAGGAAGTGAATGAAGTGGAGGAAATGGACGATGTTGAGGAGGTAGAGGATGTGGAGGATGTGGAGGAAGTGGAGGAAGTGGACGAACTTGACGAGGTGGACGAAGTGGACGAAATGGACGGAGTGGAGGAAGTGGAGGACGTGGAAGAAGTGCAGGAAGTGGAAGAACTGGACGAAGTGGAGGATGTGGACGAAGTTGACAAAGTGGACGAAGTGGGAGAAGTGGACGAAGTGGAAGAAATTGACAAAGTGGAGGAAGTGATCGAACTTGACGAAGTTGATGACGTTGACGAAGTGGACGAAGTGGACGAAGGGGACGAACTTGAAGAAGTTGATAAATTGGACCAAGTGGAGGAAGTGGACGAATTGGAGGAGGTCGAGGAAGTGGACCAAGTGGACGAACTTAACGAAGTGGACGAAGTGGATGAAGTGGAGGAAGTGGACGAAGTGGACGAAGTGGAAGAAGTGGAGGAAGTGGAGGAAGTGGAGGAGGTGATGAAGTGGAGGAAGTGGAGGAAGTGGAAGAAGAGGACAAAGTGGAGGAAGTTGACGAAGTGGACGAAGTGGAGGAAGTTGACGAAGTGGACGAAGTGGAGGAAGTTGACGAAGTGGAGGAAGTAGAAGAAGTGGAGGAAGTGGATGAAGTAGACGAAGTAGACGAAGTGGACGAAGTGGAGGAAGTGGCGAAATTGAGGAAGTCGAGTAAGTGAACGAAGTAGAGGAAGTGGAGGAAGTAGAGGAAGTGGAGGAAGTGGACGGACATGACGATGTGGACGAGGTAGACGAAGTGGACGAAGTGGACGAAATGAAGGAAGTTGACGAAGAGGACGACGTGGACGAAGTGGAGGAAGTGGACAAAGTGGTTGAAGTGGAAAAAGTTGACGAAGTGCACGAAGTGGAGGAAGTGGACAAAATTGAGGAAGTGGACGAAGTGGAGGAAATGGAGGAAGTGGACGGACATGACGAAGTAGACGAAGTGGATAAAGTGGACGAAGTGGCCGAAGTGGACGAAGTGGACGAAGGGGACGAAGGGGACGAAGTGGACGAAGTTGGCAAAGTTGACGATGTGGACGAAGTGGAAGAAGTGGAGGAAGTGGTTGAAGTGGAAGAAGTTGACGAAGTGGACGAAGTTGATGAAGTGCACGAAGTGGAAGAAGTGGAGGAAGTGGACGAAGTGGAAGAAGTGGACGAAGTAGAAGCAGTGGACAAAGTGGAGGAAGTGGAGGAAGTGGAGGAACTGTAGGAAGTGGACGATATGGAGGAAGTGGAGGAAGGGGACGAAGTGGAGGAAGTGGACGAAGGGGACGAAGGGGACGAAGTTGACGAAGTTGATTAAGTGGAGGAAGGGGAGGAACTTGACGAAGTTGACGAATTGGACGAAGTGGACATGGTGGAAGAAGAAGATGAAGAAGTGGACGAAGAGGACGAAGTGGAGGAAGTGGAGGAAGTGGACGAAGAGGAGGGAATGGAGGAACTAGAGGAAGTGGAGTAAGTGGAAGAAGTGGAGGAAGTAGAGGAAGTGGACTAAGGGGACGAACTTGACGAAATGCACGAAGTAGATGAAGTGGAGGAAGTCGAGGAAGTGGACGAAAAGGACGAAGTGGACGAACTTGACTAAGTTGACGACGTGGACGAAGTGGAGGAAGTGGACAAACTTGGCGAAGTGGACGAAATGGACGAAGTTGACGAAGTGGACCAAGTGGATGCAGCGCAGGTAGTGAATGAAGTGCAGGAAGTGTAGGAAGTGGACGATGCTGAGGAAGTGGACAAAGTTGACGAAGTGGACGAAGTGGAAGAAGTTTACGAAGTGGAGGAAGTCAAGGAAGTGCACGAAGTGCACGAAGGGGATGAAAATGACGAGCTTGACGAAGTAGACGAAGGGGACAAACTTGATGAAGTTGAAGAATTGGACCAAGAAAAAGAAGAAGTGGAGGAAGAGGACGAAGTGAACGAAGTGGAGAAAGTGGACGAAGTAAACGAAGTTGACGAAGTGGACGAGGTGGATTGAGTGGACGAAGTTCACGGAGTGGAGGAAGTGGAGGAACTGGAGGAAGTGGACGAAGTGGACGAAATGGAGGAAGTAGAAGGAGTGGACGAAGTTGACAAATTGGAGGAAGTGGAGGAAGTGGACAAAGTGGACAAAGTGGAGGAAGTGGACGAAGTTGACGACGTGGACGAAGTGGAGGAAGTGGAAGAAGTGGACGAAGTGGAGGAAGTGGACGAAGTCGTCGAAGTGGACGAAGTGGAGAAAGTGGAGGACGTGGACGAACCTGACGAAGTGGACGAAGTTGACGAAGTGGACGAAGTTGACGAAGTGGACGAAGTGGAGGAAGTGGACAAAGTTGATGAAATAGACGAAGTGGACGAAGTGGGGGAAATGGAGGAAGTGGACGAAGTTGACGAAGTGGACGAAATGGACGACGTGGACAAAGTTGATGAAGTGGAGGAAGTGGACAAAGTTAACGAAGTGGAAGAGGTGGAGGAAGTGAATGAAGTGGAGGAAGTGGAGGGAATGCACGATGTTGAGTAAGTGGAGAAAGTGGAGGAAGTGGATGAATTTGACGAAGTGGACGAAGTTGACGAGGTGGACGAAATGGACGAAGTGGACGAAGTTGACAAGGTGGAGGAAGTGGAGGAAGTGGAGGATGTGGAGGAAGTGGAGGAAGTGGACGAAGTTGACGAAGTGGACGAAGTTGACGAAGTTGACGAAGTGGACAAAGTGGAGGAAGTGGAGGAGGTGGAAGAAGTGGAGGAAGTGGACGAAGTTGACGAGGTGGACGAATTTAACGAAGTGGAGGAACTGGAGGAAGTACGTGGACGAACATGACGAAGCGGACGAAGTGGAGGAAGTGGACGAACAGGACGAAGAGCACGAAGTGGACGAGTTGGACGAAGTGGACGAAGTTGATGACGTGGAAGTAGTGGAGGAAGTGGAGGAAGTGGATGAAGTGGAAGGGGTTGACGAAGTGGAGGAAGTGGACCAAGTGGACAAAGTGCAGGAAGTGGACGAAGTGAAGGAAGTGGACGAAGTGGACAAAACGGACAAAGTGGAGTAAGTGGACGAACTTGACGAAGTGGACGAAATGGACGGAGTGGACGAAGTTGACGAAGTGGAGCAAGTGGACGAAGTGGACGAAATGGAGGAAGTGGATGAAGTGGACGAAGTGGAAGAAGTGCAGGAATTGAATGAAGTGGAGGAAGTGGAGGAAGTGGACAATGCCAAGGAATTGGACAAGCTGACGAAGTGGACGAAGTGGAAGAAATTTACGAAGTGGAGGAAGTGGAGGAAGTTGACGAAGGGGACGAAATTGACGAACTTGACGAAGTAGACGAAAGGGACGAACTTCATGAAGTTGACGAATTGGACAAAGAAGATGAAGAAGTGGACGAAGTGGAGGAAGTGGACGAAGTTGTCGAAGTGGACGAGGTGGACGAAGTGGAAGAAGTTGACGAAGTGGAGGAAGTGAAGGAAGTGGAGGAAGTGGAGGAAGTGGACGAAGTGGAGGAAATGGACGAAGTAGACGCAGTGGACGAAGTTGAGGAAGTGGAGGAAATGGAGGAAGTGGACGAAGAGGACAAAGTGGAGGAAGTGGACGAAATTGACGACGTGGACGAAGTGGAGGAAGTGGATGAAGTGGAGGAACTGAAGGAAGTGGAAGAAGTGGACGAAGTGGAGGAAGTGGACGAAGTGGACAAAGTGGGCAAAGTGGAGGAAGTGGAGGAAGTGGACGAACTTCACGAAGTTGACGAAATGGACGAGGTGGATGAAGTTGACGAAGTGGACGAAGATGACGTAGTGGACAAAGTTGACGAAGTTGAAGAAGTGGAGGAAGTGAATGAAGTGGACAAAGTGGAGGAAGTGGAAAAAGTGGACGAAGTGACGAAGTGGAGGAAGTGGACGAAGTCATCGAAGTAGACGAAGTGGACAAAGTGGAGGAAGTGGATGAGGTTGACGAAGTCGACGAACTCGACTAAGTGGACGAAGTCGAGGAAGTGGACAAAGTTGACGAAGTAGAAGAAGTGGAGGAAGTGAATGAAGTGGAGGAAAAGGAGGAAATGGACGATGTTGAGGAAGTGGAGGAAGTAGACGAAGTGGACAAAGTGGACGAACTTGACGAAGTGGAGGAAGTCGACGAAGGGGACGAAGTCGACGAAGTTGATGAAGTGAAGGAATTGAAGGAAGTGGACGAAGTTGACGAAGTGGACGAAATGGACAACGTGGACGAAGTTGACAAAGTGGACGAAGTGGAGGAAGTGGACAAAGTTGACGAAGTGGAAGAAGTGGAGGAAGTGAATGAAGTGGAGGATGTGGAGGGAATGCACGATGTTGAGGAAGTGGAGAAAGTGGAGGAAGTGGACGAAGTGTACGAACTTGACGAAGTGGAGGAAGTGGACGAAGTTGACGAGGTGGACGAAATGGACGAAGTGGACGAAGTTGACGAGGTGGAGGAAGTGGAGGATGTGGAGGAAGTGGACGAAGTTGATGAAGTGGACGAAGTTCACGAAGTGGACAAAGTGGAGGAAGTGGAGGAAGTGGAAGAAGTGGAGGAAGTGGAGGAAGTGGACGAAGTGGCGGAAGTGGAGGAAGTGGAGGAAGTACAGGAAGTGGACGAACTAGACGAACATGACGAAGCAGACAAAGTGGAGGGAGTGGAGGAAGTGGACGAAGAGAACGAAGAGCAAGAAGTGGACGAAGGGGACGAAGTCGACGAAGTTGACGAAGCGGAGGAAATGGAGGAAGTGGACGAAGTTGACGAAGTGGACGAAATGGACGACGTGGACAAAGTTGACGTAGTGGACGAAGTGGAGGAAGTGAACAAAGTTGACGAAGTGGAAGAAATGGAGGAAGTGGAGGGAATGCACGATGTTGAGGAAGTGGACGAATTTGACGAAGTGGAGGAAGTGGAGGTAGTGGAGGAAGTTGACGAAGTGGACGAAATGGACGACGTGGACGAAGTTGACGAAATGGACGAAATGGACGACGTGGACGAAGTTGACGTAGTGGACGAAGTGGAGGAAGTGGAGGAAGTGGACAAAGATGACGAAGTGGAAGAAGTGGAGGAAGTGGACGAATTCGTCGAAGTGGACGAAGAGGACAAAGTGGAGGAAGTGGACGAACTTGGAAGTGGACGAAATGGACGACGTGGACGAAGTGGACGAAGTTGACGAAGTGGACGAAATGGACGACGTGGACGAAGTTAACGTAGTGGACGAAATGGAGGAAGTGGAGGAAGTGGACAAAGTTGACGAAGTGGAAGAAGTGGAGGAAGTGGACGAAGTGGAGGAAGTGGAGGAAGTGGACGAAGTCGTCGAAGTGGATGAGGAGGACAAAGTGGAGGAAGTTGACGAACTTGACGAAGTGGACGAACTTGACGAGGTGGACGAAATGGACGAAATGGACGAAGTTGACGAGGTGGAGGAAGTGGAGGAAGAGGAGGATGTGGAGGAAGTGGACGAAGTTGACGAAGTGGACGAAGTTGACGAAGTAGACAAAGTGGCGGAAGTGGAGGAAGTGGAGGAATTGGAGGCACTTGATGAAGTGGAGGAAGTGGACGAACTTGATGATGTGGACGAAGTGGACGAAGTTGACGAAGTGGAGGAAGTGGAGGAAGTGGAGGTAGTGGAGGAAGTACAAGAAGTGGACGAAATGGACGACGTGGACGAAATAGAAGACGTGGAGGAAGTGGACGAAGTTGACGAAGTGGAAGAAATGGACAACTGATGGACAAATTTGTAAGCACCAAAATATGATGTCACAAACTTGTTTCACAATCGGCAAGTATGACCGAATCGTTCAAGTAATAAAACTTGGTAAGACCAAGTATCGTTCTTCCCAAAGGACTCACGGCCTAGTTTAGTTATGTGATTTGTTGATTAGCTAGGACTTACAAACGAAATATTCAAAGTTTAATATGCAAAGACAGAAAATAAACATGTATGCATGAATTTGATCAATGGCAAAGACAAAAGATAAACACTTTCAATGAATATATGAATGAATATGTTGTTGGGGGTCAATTTCATCTCATCCACTCTCATATATTTTAGGAATTCATCATTCAAATCATCATTGTTAATGCCACTCTCTAATGTACCATTCTAGATGGCTTCTCCCTAATCAAATAGTTCATACAATTCCTAGCATTCCTAATGATTAGTTCATGACTGTAGGAGCTTAAAGGCAACCAATATAATGTTGTCAGTAAAATATTGGGAGAAATTCCCCGGATCTAGACTTCCCCGTACGTGTCCGTATCGACAAAACCAATAATCATGCATTAGAATGAGTTAAACAATGCAAGCATTGAGCAAAGAGGAAAAACCCTAACTAATGATGAAAGAAAGCATATGTCTTAATTCAAAGATGTACTCAACAAATCCATATATGAGAGCTTCAAGAGATTACATTGATTCCCCAACAAACATACAAAGTTTAGTTCACCATATTCATGGTGAACCTAGATGAATAACAATGAAAGAATGAAAGAATAAACCCAATAAAGGTGAAGAGGTAGCCTGAGCATCCAAGATCCTCCTTCAAAGGGGTGAGAAGAGAGAGTGTTTGCCTCGTTTCTGCCAAAGATACCTAACTATAGGACGTGCAAGCCCTTATATACTAATCTAGAGTTACAAAAGATTACAAAAGCCCAAGCCCAAAAAGTGCCGCTCAGCGGTATTTACCGCTCAGCGGTGGTTGCGCGTCTTCTTTCTTCCCCTCAGCGGCCATTTTGCCCCTCAGCGGTTCCAACGTCACCTCTTGAGTGCCGCTCAGCGGTAGTTTGCCGCTGAGCGGTGCCTTCGTCTTCTCTTTTTGCACTCTTTCTTGTCTTTTCTCCTTCTTCAATGTCACTTCTCTCCTTCTTCACTCTTTTCACCAAATTCACCTTAAAATCTGCACAAAAACACTGAAATCAAGCATAAACCTGTCCAGCTCTCTTATTTATGAAAATATAGATAAACTGCATGATTTCAAGCTAGTTTCTAAGTCTAAAGGTTGCTTTTAGTATTAAATTTAAGCATGAAAATAACAGTTTTTCAACTGTTATCAACAACGTGCACGAATTTGACGTAGTGGACGAAGTGGAGGAAGTGGACAAAGTTGACGAAGTGGAAGAAGTGGACGAAATGGAGGAAGTGGACGAAGTGGAGGAAGTGCACGAAGTCGTCGAAGTGGACGAAGAGGACAAAGTGAAGGAAGTGGACGAACTTGACGAAGTGGACGTAGTGGACGAAGTTGACGAGGTGGACGAAATGGACGAAGTTGACGTGATGGAGGAAGTGGAGGAAGTGGAGGATGTGGAGGAAGCTGACGAAGTCGACGAAGTGGAGGAAGTGGAGGAAGAGGAAGAAAATGGAGGAAGTGGAGAAAATGGAGGAAGTGGAGAAAATGGAGGAAGTGGACGAACTTGACGAAGTGGACGAAGTTAACGATGTTGAGGAAGTGGAGAAAATGGAGGAAGTGGACGAACTTGACGAAGTGGAGGAAGTGGAGGAAGTAGACGAACGTGATGAGGTGGACGAAATGGACGAAGTTGACGAAGTGGAGGAAGTGGAGGTAGTGGAGGAAGTACAGGAAGTGGACGAAATGGAAGACGTGGACGAAATGGACTACGTGGACGAAGTGGACGAAGTTGTCGAAGTGGACAAAATGGACGACGTGGACAAAGTTGACGTAGTGGACGAAGTGGAGGAAGTGGACAAAATTGACGAAGTGGAAGAAGTGCAGGAAGTGGACGAAGTCATCGAAGTGGACGAAGAGTACAAAGTGGAGGAAGTGGAGGTAGTGGACGAAGTTGACGAAGTTGACGAAGTGGACGAAGTTAACGAAGTGGACAAAGTGGAGGAAGTGGAGGAAGTTGACGAAGTGGAGGAAGTGGAGGAAGTGGAGGAAGTACAGGAAGTGGACGAACATGACGAAGCGGACGAGTTGGACAAAGTGGACGAAGTTGACGACGTGGACGAAGTGCACAGGAAGTGGACGAAGTGGAAGAAGTTGACGAAGTGGAGGAGGTGGATGAAGTGCAGGAAGTGGACGAAGTGGACGAAGTGGAGGAAGTGGAGCAAGTTGACAAATTGGACGAAATGGACGATGTGGGCGAAGTTGACGAAGTGGAGGAAGTGGAGAAAGTGGACAAAGTTGACGAAGTGGAAGAAGTGGAGGAAGTGAATCAAGTGGAGGAAGTCGAGGAACTGGAGGGAAAGTATGATGTTCAAGAAGTGGCGAAAGTGGAGGAAGTGGACGAACTGCACCAAGTGGAGGAAGTGCAGGAAGTGGAGGAAGTGGACGAACTTGATGAGGTGGAAGAAATGGACGAAGTTGACGAAGTGGAGGAAGTGGAGGAAGTTGACGAAGTGGACGAAGTTAATGAAGTGGACAAAGTGGAGGAAGTGGAGGAAGTGGAAGAAGTGGAGGAAGTGGAGGAGGTGGACGAAGTTGACGAAGTGGAGGAAATGGAGGAAGTACATGAAGTGGACGAAGTGGACGAACATGATGAAGCGGACGAAATGGAGGAAGTGGACGAAGTTGACGAAGTGGACAAAGTGGAGGAAGTGGAGGAAGTGGACGAAGTGGCTGAAGTGGAGGAACATGACGAAGAGGACGAAGTGGAGGAAGTGGAGGAAGTACAGCAAGTGGACGAAGTGGACGAACATGACGAAGCGGACAAAGTGGAGGAAGTGGACGTGTTGGACGAAGTGGACGAAGTTGACGAAGTTGACGACATGGATGAAGTGGAGGAAGTGGACGAAGTGGAAGTAGTTGACGAAGTGGAGGAAGGGACGAAGTGCAGGAAGTGGACAAAGTGGAGGAAGTGGAGGAAGTGGACAAAGTTGATGAAGTGGAAGAAGTGGAGGAAGTGGAGGAAGTGGAGGAAGTTGACGAAGTGGACGAAATGGACGACGTGGACGAAGTTGACGAAGTGGACGAAGTGGAGGGAGTGGACAAAGTTGATGAAGTGGAAGAAGTGGAGGAAGTGAATGAAGTGGAGGAAGTCGAGGAAGTGGAGGGAATGCACGATGTTGAGGAAGTGGAGAAAGTGGAGGAAGTGGACGAACTTCACGAAGTGGAGGAAGTGGACGAACTTCACGAAGTGGAGGAAGTGGACGAACTTGATGAGGTGGACGAAATGGACGAAGTTGACGAAGTGGAGGAAGTGGAGGAAGTGGAGGAAGTGGAAGAAGTGCAGGAAGTGGAGGAAGTGCACGAAGTGGAGGAAGTGGAGGACCATGACGAAGAGGACGAACATGGCGAAGCGGACGAAGTGGAGGTGTTGGACGAAGTGGACGAAGTGGACGAAGTTGACGACATGGACGAAGTGGAGGAAGGGGACGAAGTGGAAGAAGTTGACGAAGTGGAGGAAGGGACGAAGTGCAGGAAGTGGACGAAGTGGACGAAGTGGACAAAGTGGACGAAGTGGAGGAAGTGGGCAAAGTTGACGAAGTGGAAGAAGTGGAGGAAGTGGACGAAGTGGAGGAAGTGGAGAAAGTGGACGAAGTGGACGAAATGGACGACGTGGAGGAAGTTGACGAAGTGGAGGAAGTGGAGGAAGTACAGGAAGTGGACGAACATGATGAAGCGGACGAAGTGGAGGAAGTGGACGAAGTTGACGAAGTGGACGAAGTTGACGAAGTGGACAAAGTGGAGGAAGTGGAGGAAGTGGACGAAGTGGAGGAAGTGGAGGAACATGACGAAGAGGACGAAGTGGAGGAAGTGGAGGAAGTACAGCAAGTGGAAGAAGTGGACGAACATAACGAAGCAGACAAAGTGGAGGAAGTGGACGTGTTGGACGAAGTGGACGAAGTTGACGAAGTTGACGACATGGATGAAGTGGAGGAAGTGGAAGAAGTTGACGAAGTGGAGGAAGGGACGAAGTGCAGGAAGTGGACGAAGTGGACAAAGTGGACGAAGTGGAGGAAGTGGACAAAGTTGACGAAGTGGAAGAAGTGGAGGAAGTGGACGAAGTGGAGGAGGTGGAGGAAGTGGACGAAATGGACGACGTGGACGAAGTTGACGAAGTGGACGAAGTGGAGGAAGTGGACAAAGTTGATGAAGTGGAAGAAGTGGAGGAAGTGAATGAAGTGGAGGAAGTCGAGGAAGTGGAGGGAATGCACGATGTTGAGGAAGTTGAGAAAGTGGAGGAAGTGGACGAACTTCACGAAGTGGAGGAAGTGGACGAACTTGATGAGGTGGACGAACTTGATGAGGTGGACGAAATGGACGAAGTTGACGAAGTGGAGGAAGTGGAGGAAGTGGAGGAAGTGGAGGAAGTGGAGGAAGTGGACGAAGTGGACGAAGTTGACGAAGTGGACAAGGTTGACGAAGTGGACAAAGTGGAGGAAGTGGAGGAAGTGAAGGAAGTGGAGGAAGTACAGGAAGTGGACTAAGTGGACGAAGCAGACGAAGGGAACGACGTGGAGGAAGTGGACAAAGTTGACGAAGTGGACGAAGTTGACGAAGTGGACAAAGTGGAGGAAGTGGAGGAAGTGGAAGAAGTGGAGGAAGTGGAGGAAGTGGAGGAAGTGGAGGAACATGACAAAGAGGAGGAAGTGGACGAACATGACGAAGCGGACGAAGTGGAGGTGTTGGACGAAGTTGATGAAGTTGACGACATGGACGAAGTGGAGGAAGGGGACGAAGTGGAAGAAATTGACGAAGTGGAGGAAGGGACGAAGTGCAGGAAGTGGACGAAGTGGACGAAGTGAACAAAGTGGACGAAGTGGAGGAAGTGGACAAAGTTGACGAAGTGCAAGAAATGGAGGAAGTGGAGAAAGTTGACGAAGTGGACGAAATGGACGACGTGGACGAAGTTGACGAAGTGGACGAAGTGGAGGAAGTGGACAAAGTTGATGAAGTGGAAGAAGTGGAGGAAGTGAATGAAGTGGAGGAAGTCGAGGAAGTGGAGGGAATGCACGATGTTGAGGAAGTGGAGGAAGAGGAGGAAGTGGACGAAGTTGACGAAGTGGACAAAGTGGAGGAAGTGGAGGAAGTGGACGAATTGACGAAGTGGACTAAATAGACGAAGTGGACGAAGTGGACGAAGTGGAGCAAGTGGACGAAGTGGTCGAAGTGGAGGAAGTGGACGATGTAGACGAAGTTGACGAAGTGGAAGAAGTGCAGGAAGTGAATGAAGTGGAGGAAGTGGACGATGCTTAGGAAGTGGAGGAAGTTCACGAAGTGGACGAAGGGGACGAACTTGACGAAGTTGACGAAGTCGACAAAGGGGACGAACTTGACGAAGTTGACGAATTGGACGAAGTGGAAGAAGAAGATGAAGAAGTGGACAAAGAGGACGAAGTGGACAAAGTGTAGGAAGTAGTGGAAGTGGAAGAAGTAGACGAAGTTGACAAAGTGGACGAAGATGACGAAGTGGACGAAGTTGACGAAGTGGAGGAAGTGGAGGAAGTGGAGGAAGTGGACGATGGGGACGAAGTTGATGAAGTGAACGAAGTGGAAGAAGTTGAAAAAGTGGAGGAAGTGGAGGAATTGGACGATGTGGAGGAAGTGGACGAAGTGAACGAAGTGGACAAAGTGGAGGAAATGGAGGTAGTCGAGGAAGTGGACGAACTAGACGAAGTGGATGAAATGGACGAAGTGCACGACGTTGACGAAGTTGACGAAGAGGACGAAGTGGAGGAAGTGGACAAAGTTGACGAAGTGGAAGAAGTGGAGGAAGTGAATGAAGTGGAAGAAGTGGAGGAAATGGACGATGTTGAGGAAGTGGAGGAAGTAGACGAAGTTGACGAAGTGGACAAATTGGACGAACTTGACGAAGTGGAGGAAGTGGACGAAGGGGACGAATTGGACGAAGTCGACGAAGTTGACGAAGTGGAGGAAGTGGACGAAGTGGACGAATTTGACGAAGTAGACGAAATGGACGAAGTGGATGAAGTTGACGAAGTGGACGAAGTGGAGGAAGTGGACAAATTTGACGAAGTGGAAGAAGTTGACGAACTCGACGAAGTGTAGGAAATGGAGGAAGTGGACGAACTTGACGAGGTTGACGAAATGGAAGAAGTTGACGAAATGGAGGAAGTGGAGGATGTGGAGGAAGTGGACGAAGTGGACGAAGTTGACGAAGTGGACGAAGTGGACGAAGTGGACGACGTGGACAAAGTGGAGGAAGTGGAGGAAGTTGAGGGAGTGGAGGAAATGGAGGAAGTGGACGAAGTTGACGAGGTGGACGAAGTTGAAGAAGTGGAGGAAGTGGACGAAATGGAGGAAGTGGAGTTAGTGGAGTTAGTGGAGGAAGTAGGGGAAATGGACGAAGTGGACGAGCATGACGAAGCGGACGAAGTGGAGGAAGTGGACGAAGTAGACGAAGTGCATGAAGAGGACGAAGAGCATGAAGTGGACGAAGTGGACGAGGTGGACGAATTGGACGAAGTTGACGAAGTTGAGGACGTGGACGAAGTGGAGGAAGTGGACGAAGTGGAAGAAGTTGACGATATGGAGGAAGTGGACGAAATGGAGGAAGTGGAGGAAGTGGAGGAACTAGACGAAGTGGACGAAGTTGACGAAGTGGACGAAGTGGAGTAAGTGGAGGAAGTGGACGAAGACAACGAAGTGGACGAATGGGACGCAGTGGACGACGTGGACGACGTGGACAAAGTGGGCGAAGTGGATGAAGTGGACGAACTGGACGAACTGGACGAACTGGACGAAGTGTACGAAGTGGACGAAGTGAAGGAAGTGGACGAAGTGCGCAAAGTGGACAAAGAGGAGGAAGTGGAGGAAGTGGAGGAAGTGGACGAACTTAATGAAGTGGACGAAATGGACGAAGTGGACGAAGTTGATGAAGTGGACAAAGTGAAGGAAGTGGACGAAGTTGACGAAGTGGAAGAAGTGCAAAAAGTGAATGAAGTGGACGTAGTGGAGGAAGTATACGGTTATGAGGAAGTGGAGGAAGTTGACGAAGTTGACGAAGTGGAGGAAGTGGAAGTAGTTGACGAAGTCGAGGAAGCGGAAGAAGTGGAGGAAATGGACGAAGGGAACGAACTTGACAAAGTGGACGAAGGGGACTAACTTGACGAAGTTGACGAATTGCACGAAGTGGACGAAGTGGAAGAACAAGATGAAGAAGTGGACGAAAAGGACGAAGTGGACAAAATGGAGGAAGTGGACGAAGTGGAGCAGGTGGAGGAAGGTGACAAAAGAGACGAAGCTCACGAAGTGGACGAAGTGCAGAAGGTGGAGGAAGTGGACGAAATGGAGGAAGTGGACGAAGTGGAAGACGTGGAGGAAGTGGACGACGTGGAGGAGGTGGAGGAAGTAGAGGAAGTGGACGAACATTACAAAGTGGACGAAGTGGATGAAGTGGACGAAGTCGACAAAGGGGAGGAAGTGCACGAAATGGAGGAAGTGGACAAAGTGCAGGAAGTGGATGAAGTGGACGAACTGGAGGAAGTAGAGGAAGTTGACGAACATGACTAAGTGGACGAAGTGGATGAAGTGGAGGAAGTGGACGAAATGGACGAAGAAGACGAAGTGGACGAGGTTGACGAAGTGAACGAAATGGACGAAGTGGGCGATGTTGACGAGGTGGAAGAAGTGGAGGAAGTGGGGAAGTGGATGAAGTGGAAGAAGTGGAAGAAGTGGAGGAAGTGGAGGAAGTGGAAGAAGTTGACGAAGTGGACGAAGTTGACGAAGTGGAGGAAGTGGAAGTAGTTGACGAAGTCGAGGAAGCGGAAGAAGTGGAGGAAATGGACGAAGGGCACGAACTTGACAAAGTGGACGAAGGGGACTAACTTGACAAAGTTGACGAATTGCACGAAGTGGACGAAGTGGAAGAACAAGATGAAGAAGTGGACGAAAAGGACGAAGTGGACAAAATGGAGGAAGTGGACGAAGTGGAGCAGGTGGAGGAAGGTGACGAAAGAGACGAAGCTCACGAAGTGGACGAAGTGGACGAAGTGCAGAAGGTGGAGGAAGTGGACGAAATGGAGGAAGTGGACGAAGTGGAAGACGTGGAGGAAGTGGACGAAGTGGAGGAAGTGGAGGAAGTAGAGGAAGTGGACGAACATTACGAAGTGGACGAAGTGGATGAAGTGGACGAAGTCGACAAAGTGGAGGAAGTGGAGGAAGTGCACGAAATGGAGGAAGTGGACAAAGTGCAGGAAGTGGATGCAGTGGACGAACTAGAGGAAGTAGAGGAAGTTGACGAACATGACTAAGAGGACGAAGTGGATGAAGTGGAGGAAGTGGACGAAATGGACGAAGAAGACGAAGTGGACGAGGTTGACGAAGTGAACGAAATGGACGAAGTGGGCGATGTTGACGAGGTGGAAGAGGTGGAGGAAGTGGGGAAGTGGATGAAGTGGAAGAAGTGGAAGAAGTGGAGGAAGTGGAGGAAGTGGAAGAAGTGGACGAAGTTGACGAAGTGGAGGAAGTGGAAGTAGTTGACGAAGTCGAGGAAGCGGAAGAAGTGGAGGAAATGGACGAAGGGCACGAACTTGACAAAGTGGACGAAGGGGACTAACTTGACGAAGTTGACGAATTGCACGAAGTGGACGAAGTGGAAGAACAAGATGAAGAAGTGGACGAAAAGGACGAAGTGGACAAAATGGAGGAAGTGGACGAAGTGGAGCAGGTGGAGGAAGGTGACGAAAGAGACGAAGCTCACGAAGTGGACGAAGTGCAGAAGGTGGAGGAAGTGGACGAAATGGAGGAAGTGGACGAAGTGGAAGACGTGGAAGAAGTGGACGAAGTGGAGGAGGTGGAAGAGGTAGAGGAAGTGGACGAACATTACGAAGTGGACGAAGTCGATGAAGTGGACGAAGTCGACAAAGTGGAGGAAGTGGAGGAAGTGCACGAAATGGAGGAAGTGGACAAAGTGCAGGAAGTGGATGAAGTGGACGAACTGGAGGAAGTAGAGGAAGTTGACGAACATGACTAAGTGGACGAAGTGGATGAAGTGGAGGAAGTGGACGAAATGGACGAAGTGGACGAAGAAGACGAAGTGGACGAGGTTGACGAAGTGAACGAAATGGACGAAGTGGGCGATGTTGACGAGGTGGAAGAAGTGGAGGAAGTGGGGAAGTGGATGAAGTGGAAGAAGTGGAGGAAGTGGAGGAAGTGGAAGAAGTTGACGAAGTGGACGAAGTTGAGGAAGTGGAGGAAGTGGACAAAGTGGACGAAGTTGACGAAGTGGACAAAGTGGAGGAAGTGGAGGAAGTGGAAGAAGTGCAGGAAGTGGAGGAAGTGGACGAACATAACGAAGCGGACGAAGTGGAGGAAGTGGACGAAGTGGACGTGTTGGACGAAGTGGACGAAGTTGACGAGATGGACGAAGTGGAGGAAGGGGACGAAGTGGAAGAAGTTGACGAAGTGGAGGAAGGGACGAAGTGGGGGAAGTGGACGAAGTGGACGAAGTGGACGAAGTGGACAAAGTGGACGAAGTGGACGAAGTGGAGGAAGTGGACAAAGTTGACAAAGTGGAAGAAGTGGAGGAAGTGGACGAAGTGGAGGAAGTGGAGAAAGTTGACGAAGTGAACGAAATGGACGACGTGGATGAAGTTGACGAAGTGGACGAAGTGGAGGAAGTGGAGGAAGTGGATAAAGTTGATGAAGTGGAAGAAGTGGAGGAAGTGAATGAAGTGGAGGAAGTCGAGGAAGTGGAGGGAATGCACGATGTTGAGGAAATGGAGAAAGTAGAGGATGTGGACGAACTTCACGAAGTGGAGGAAGTGGAGGAAGTGGACGAACTTGATGAGGTGGACGAAATGGACGAAGTGGACAAAGTTGACGAAGTGGAGGAAGTGGAGGAAGAGGAGGAAGTGGACGAAGTTGACGAAGTGGACGATGTTGACGAAGTGGACAAAGTGGAGGAAGTGGAGGAAGTGGAAGAAGTGGACGAAGTAGACGAAGTGGAGGAAGTACAGGAAGTGGACGAAGTGGACGAACATGACAAAACGGACGAAGTGGAGGAAGTGGACGAATAGGACGAAGTGGACGAGTTGGACGAAGTGGACGAAGTTGACGAAGTTGACGTCGTGGACGAAGTGGAGGAAGTGGACGAAGTGGAAGAAGTTGACGAAGTGGAGGAAGTGGACGAAGTGGAGGAAGTGGACGAAGTGGACGAAGTGGAGGAAGTGGACGAAGTGGACAAAGTGGACGAAGTGGAGGAAGTGGACGAATTGACGAAGTGGACTAAATAGACGAAGTGGACGAAGTTGACGAAGTGGAGCAAGTGGACGAAGTGGTCGAAGTGGAGGAAGTGGACGAAGTAGACGAAGTTGAAGAAGTGCAGGAAGTGAATGAAGTGGAGGAAGTGGACGATGCTTAGGAAGTGGAGGAAGTTCACGAAGTGGACGAAGGGGACGAACTTTACAAAGTTGACGAAGTCGACAAAGGGGACGAACTTGACGAAGTTGACGAATTGGACGAAGTGGAAGAAGAAGATGAAGAAGTGGACAAAGAGGACGAAGTGCACGAAGTGGACGAAGTGGACGAAGTGCAGGAAGTAGTGGAAGTGAAAGAAGTAGACAAAGTTGACAATGTGGACGAAGATGACGAAGTGGACGAAGTTGACGAAGTGGAGGAAGTGCAGGAAGTGGACGAAGGGGACGAACTTGACGAAGTTGACGATGTGAACGAAGTGGAAGAAGTTGAAAAAGTGGAGGAAATGGAGGAATTGGACGAAGTGGAGGAAGTGGACAAAGTGGAGGAATGGAGGTAGTCGAGGAAGTGGACGAACTTGACGAAGTGGATGAAATGGACGAAGTGCACGAAGTTGACGAAGATGACGAAGGGGACGAAGTGGAGGAAGTGGACAAAGTTGACGAAGTGGAAGAAGTGGAGGAAGTGAATGAAGTGGAAGAAGTGGAGGAAATGGACGATGTTGAGGAAGTGGAGGAAGTAGACGAAGTTGACGAAGTGGACAAATTGGACGAACTTGACGAAGTGGAGGAAGTGGACGAAGGGGACGAATTTGACGAAGTCGACGAAGTTGACAAAGTGGAGGAAGTGGACCAATTTGACGAAGTAGACGAAATGGACGAAGTGGATGAAGTTGACGAAGTGGACGAAGTGGACGAAGTGGAGGAAGTGGACAAATTTGACGAAGTGGAAGAAGTTGACGAACTCGACGAAGTGTAGGAAGTGGAGGAAGTGGACGAACTTGACGAGGTGGACGAAATGGAAGAAGTTGACGAAATGGAGGAAGTGGAGGATGTTGAGGAAGTGGACGAAGTGGACGAAGTTGACGAAGTGGACGAAGTTGACGAAGTTGACGTAGTGGACGAAGTGGAGGAAGTGGAGGAAGTTGAGGGAGTGGAGGAAATGGAGGAAGTGGACGAAGTTGACGAGGTGGACGAAGTTGAAGAAGTGGAGGAAGTGGACGAAATGGAGGAAGTGGAGTTAGTGGAGGAAGTAGAGGAAATGGACGAAGTGGACGAGCATGACGAAGCGGACGAAGTGGAGGAAGTGGACGAAGTAGACGAAGTGCACGAAGAGGACGAAGAGGACGAAGAGCACGAAGTGGGCGAGGTGGAAGAAGTGGACGAAGTTGACGAAGTTGAGGACGTGGACGAAGTGGAGGAAGTGGACGAAGTGGAAGAAGTTGACGATATGGAGGAAGTGGACGAAATGGAGGAAGTTGAGGAAGTGGAGGAAGTGGAGGAACTAGACGAAGTAGACGAAGTTGACGAAGTGGACGAAGTGGACGAAGTGGACGAAGTGGACGAAGTGGAGTAAGTGGAGGAAGTAGACGAAGACGACGAAGTGGAAGAAGTGGACGAATGGGACGAAATGGACGACGTGGACGACGTGGACGACGTGGACGACGTGGACAAAGTGGGCGAAGTGGACGAACTGGACGAACTGGACGAAGTGCACGAAGTGGACGAAGTGAAGGAAGTGGACGAAGTAAAGGAAGTGGACGAAGTGCACAAAGTGGACAAAGAGGAGGAAGTGGAGGAAGTGGACGAACTTGATGAAGTGGACGAAATGGACGAAGTTGACGAAGTTGAAGAAGTGGATGAAGTGGACAAAGTGAAGGAAGTGGACGAAGTTGACGAAGTGGAAGAAGTGCAGGAAGTGAATGAAGTGGACGTAGTGGAGGAAGTATACGGTTATGAGGAAGTGGAGGAAGTGGACGAAGTTGACGAAGTGGTGGAAGTGGAAGTAGTTGACGAAGTCGAGGAAGCTGAAGAAGTGGAGGAAATGGACGAAGGGCACGAACTTGACAAAGTGGACGAAGGGGACTAACTTGACGAAGTTGACGAATTGCACGAAGTGGACGAAGTGGAAGAACAAGATGAAGAACTGGACGAAGTGGACGAAGTGGAGCAGGTGGAGGAAGGTGACGAAAGAGACGAAGCTCACGAAGTGGACGAAGTGCAGAAGGTGGAGGAAGTGGACGAAATGGGGGAAGTGGACGAAGTGGAAGACGTGGAGGAAGTGGACGAAGTGGAGGAGGTGGAGGAAGTAGAGGAAGTGGACGAAGTGGATGAAGTGGACGAAGTCGACAAAGTGGAGGAAGTGGAGGAAGTGCACGAAATGGAGGAAGTGGACGAAGTGCAGGAAGTGGATGAAGTGGACGTACTGGAGGAAGTAGAGGAAGTTGACGAACATGACTAAGTGGACGAAGTGGATGAAGTGGAAGAAGTGGACGAAATGGACGAAGTGGACGAAGTGGACGAAGTGGACGAGGTTGACGAAGTGAACGAAATGGACGAAGTGGGCGATATTGACGAGGTGGAAGAAGTGGAGGAAGTTGGGAAGTGGATGAAGTGGAAGAAGTGGAAGAAGACGAGGTGGACGAAGTTGACGAAGTGGATGAGGTGGACGAAGTGGAGGAAGTGGAGAAAGTGGAGAAGTGGAAGAAGTGCAGGAAGTGAATGAAGTGGAGGAAGTGGAGGAAGTGGAAGAAGAAGATGAAAAAGTGGACGAAGTGGAAGAAGAAGATGAAAAAGTGGACGAAGAAGAGGAAGTGGACAAAGTGGAGGAAGTCGAAAAAGTGGAGGAAGTGAAGGAAGTGGACGAACTGGACGAAGTAGATGAAAGTTGACGAAGTGGACGAAGTGGACAAAGTTGACGAAGTGGATGAAGTTGACGAAGTTGACGAAGTGCAGGAAGTGGAGGAAGTGGAGGAAGTGGACGAAATGGAGGAAGTGGACGAAGTGGGGGACATGGAGGAAGTGGAGGAAGTGGAGGAAGTAGAGGAAGTGGACGAAGTGGACGAACATGACGAAGTGGAGGAAGTGGAGGAAGTGGACGAAGTCGATAAAGTGGACGTAGTGGACGAAGAACACGAATTGGACGAAGTGGAGGAAGTGGAGGAAGTGGACGAAGTGGAGAAAGTGGAGGAACTGGAGGAAGTGGAGGAAATGGACGTAACGGAGGAAGTGGACGAAGTGCAGGAAGTGGAGGAAGTGGACGAACTAGAGGAAGTAGAGGAAGTGGACGAAATGGACGAAGTCGACGAATTGGACGAGGAGGACGAAGTGAACGAAATGGACGAAGTGGACGAAGTGAACGAAGTGGACGATGTTGACGACGTGGAAGAAGTGGATGAAGTGGAATAAGTGGACGAAGTGGACGAGGTGGACGAAGTGGATGACGTGGAGGAAGTGGACGAAGTGGAGGAAGAGGACGAAGTTGACGAAGTGGAAGAAGTGCAGGAAGTGAATGAAGTGGAGAAAGTGGAGGAAGTGGACGATGTTGAGGAAGTGGACGAAGTGGAAAAAGTTGACGAACTTGAGGAAGTGGAGGAAGTTCACGAAGTGGACGAAGGGGACGAACATCACGAAGTTGACCAAGTCGACGAAGGGGACGACCTTGACGAAGTTGAAGAATTGGACAAAGTGGACGAAGTTGACGAAGGGGACGAACTTGACGAAGTTGAAGAATTGGACAAAGTGGACGAAGTTGAAGAAGAAGATGAAGAAGTGGACGAAAAGGACGAAGTGGATAAAGTGGACGAAGTGCAGTAGGTGGAGGAAGGTGACGAAAGAGACGAAGCTCACGAAGTGGACGAAGTTGAAGAAGTGCAGAAGGTGGAGGAAGTGGACGAAATGGAGGAAGTGCACGAAGTGGAAGACGTGGAGGAAGTGGACGAAGTGGAGGAGGTGGAGGAAGTAGAGGAAGTGGACGAACATTACGAAGTGGACAAAGTGGATGAAGTGGACGAAGTCGACAAAGTGGACGAAGTGCACAAAATGGAGGAAGTGGACGAAGTGCAGGAAGTGGATGAAGTGGACGAACTGGAGGAAGTAGAGGAAGTTGACGAACATGACCAAGTGGACGAAGTGGATGAAGTGGAGGAAGTGGACGAAGTGGTCGAAGAAGACGAAGTGGACGAGGAGGACGAAGTGAACGAAATGGACGAAGTGGGTGATGTTGACGAGGTGGAAGAAATGGAGGAAGTGGGGGAAGTGGATGAGGTGGAAGAAGTGGAAGAAGTGGACGAGGTGGACGAAGTGGACGAGGTGGACGAAGTCGACGAAGTGGAGGAAGTGGACGATGTTGAGCAAGTGGAGGAAGTGGACGACTGGGACGAAGTGGTCAAAGTGGACGACATGGACGCCATGGAGGAAGTGGACGAAGTGGACAAAGTGGACGAAGTGCACGAAGTGGAGGAAGTGAAGGAAGTGGGCGAAGTGGACAAAGAGGAGGAAGTAGAGGAACTTGATGAAGTGGACGAAATGGACGAAGTGGATGAAGTGGACGAAGTGAAGGAAGTGGACGAAGTTGACGAAGTCGAAGAAGTGCCGGAAGTGAATGAAATGGAGGAAGTGGAGGAATTAGACAGTTATGAGGAAGTGGAGGAAGTGGACGAAGTTGACGAAGTGGACGAAGTGGAAGAAGTTTACGAAGTCGAGGAAGTGGAGGAAGTGGAGGAGTGGAGGAAATGGAGGAAGGGGACGAACTTCACGAAGTGGACGAAGGGGACAAACTTGACAAAATTGAGGAATTGCACGAAGTGGAAGAAGAAGATGAAGAAGTGGACGAAGAGGACGATGTGGACAAAGTGGAGGAAGTCGACGAAGTGGAGGAAGTGAAGGATGTGGACAAACTGGATGAAGTAGACGAAGTTGACGAAGTGGACGAAGTGGACAAAGTTGACGAAGTGCAGGAAGTGGAGGAAGTGGACGAAAATGACGAAGTGGAGGAAGTGGACAAAGTGGAGGAACTGGAGGAAGTGGAGGAAATGGACGTAACGGAGGAAGTGGACGAAGTGCAGGAAGTGGAGGAAGTGGACGAACTAGAGGAAGTAGAGGAAGTTGACGAACATGACTAAGTGGACGAAGTGGATGAAGTTGAGGAAGTGGACGAAATGGACGAGGAGGACGAAGTGAGTGAAATAGACGAAGTGGACGAAGTGAACGAAGTGGACGATGTTGACGACGTGGAAGAAGTGGATGAAGTAGACGAAGTGGAATAAGGGGACGAAGTGGACGAGGTGGACGAAGTGGATGACGTGGAGGAAGTGGAGGAAGTGGAGGAAGAGGACGAAGTTGACGAAGTGGAAGAAGTACAGGAAGTGAATGAAGTGGAGAAAGTGGAGGTAGTGGACGATGTTGAGGAAGTGGACGAAATGGAAGAAGTTGACGAAGTTGACGAAGTTGAGGAAGTGGAGGAAGTTCACAAAGTGGACGAAGGGGACGAACTTCACGAAGTTGACGAAGTCGACGAAGGGGACGAACTTCACGAAGTTGACAAATTGGACAAAGTCGACGAAGTTGAAGAAGAAGATGAAGAAGTGGACGAAGTGGAGGAAGTGTAGGAAGTGGAGGAAGTGGACAAACTAGACGAAGTTGATGAAGTGGACGAAGTGGACGAAGTGGAGTAAGTGGAGGAAGTGGACGAAGACGACGAAGTGGACGTAGTGGACGAAGTGGAAGAAGTGGACGAAGTGGACGAATGGGACGCAGTAGACGAGGTTGACGACGTGGACGACGTGGAAGAAGTGGAGAAAGTAGAGGAAGTTGATGAAGTTGACCAAGTGGACGAAGTGGACATAGTGGAGGAAGTGATGGAAGTGGGCGAACTTGGCGAAGTGGACGAAATGGACGAAGTTGACGAAGTGGATGAAGTGGACGAAGTGGACGAAGTGGAAGAATTGCACGAAATGAATGAAGTAGAGGAAGTGGAGTAAGTGGACGATGTTGAGGAAGTGGACGAAGTTGGCGAAGTGGACAAAGTGGAAGAAGTTTACGAAGTGGAGGAAGTGGAAGAAGTAGGGGAAGTGGACGAAAAGGACGAAATTGACGAACATGATGAAGTGGACGAAGGGGACGAACCTAACGAAGTTGACGAATTAGACGAAGTGGATGAAAAAGATGAAGAAGTGGAGGAATAAGAGGAAGTGAATGAAGTGGTGGAAGTGGAGGAATTAGATAGTTATGAGGAAGTGGAGGAAGTGGACGAAGTTGACGAAGTGGACGAAGTGGAAGAAGTTGACGAAGTCGAGGAAGTGGAGGAAGTGGAGGAAGGGGACGAACTTGACGAAGTGGACGAAGGGGACAAACTTGACAAAATTGACGAATTGCACGAAGTGGACGAAGTGGAAGAAGAAGATGAAGAAGTGGATGAAGAGGACGAAGTGGACATAGTGGAAGAAGTCGACGAAGTGGAGGAAGTGAAAGGAAGTGGACGAACTGGACGAAGAACACGAAGTGGACAAAGTTGACGAAGTGGATGAAGTTGACAAAGTTGACGAAGTGTAGGAAGTGGAGGAAGTGGAGGAAGTGGACGAAATGGAGGAAGTGGAGGAAGTGGAGGACGTGGAGGAAGTGGACGAAGTGGAGGAAGTGGAGGAAGTGGAGGAAGTAAAGGAAGTGGACGAACATGACGAAGTGGAGGAAGTGGACGAAGTCGATGAAGTGGACGTAGTGGACGAAGAAGACGAATTGGACGAAGTGGAAGAAGTGGACGAAGTGGACTAAGAGGAGGAACTGGAGGAAGTGAAGGAAATGGACGTAACGGAGGAAGTGGAGGAAGTGGACGAACTAGAGGAAGTAGAGGAAGTGGACGAACATGACTAAGTGGACGAAGTGGATGAAGTGGAGGAAGTGGACGAGGAGGACGAAGTGAACGAAATGGACGAAGTGGACGAAGTGAACGCAGTGGTGGAAGTGGACAAAGTTGACGAAGTCGAAGAAGTGCCGGAAGTGAATGAAGTGGTGGAAGTGGAGGAATTAGATAGTTATGAGGAAGTGGAGAAAGTGGACGAAGTTGACGAAGTGGACGAAGTGGAAGAAGTTGACGAAGTCGAGGAAGTGGAGGAAGGGGACAAACTTGACGAAGTGGACGAAGGGGACAAACTTGACAAAATTGACGAATTGCACGAAGTGGACGAAGTGGAAGAAGAAGATGAAGAAGTGGACGAAGAGGACGAAGTGGACATGGCGGAGGAAGTCGACGAAGTGGAGGAAGTGAAAGGAAGTGGACGAACTGGACGAAGAACACGAAGTGGACGAAGTGGACAAAGTTGACGAAGTGGACGAAGTTGACAAAGTTGACGAAGTGCAGGAAGTGGAGGAAGTGGAGGAAGTGGACGAAATGGAGGAAGTGGACGAAGTGGAGGACGTGGAGGAAGTGGAGGAAGTGGAGGAAGTGGAGGAAGTAAAGGAAGTGGACGAACATGACGAAGTGGAGGAAGTGGACGAAGTCGATGAAGTGGACGTAGTGGACGAAGAACACGAATTGGACGAAGTGGAGGAAGTGGACGAAGTGGACTAAGAGGAGGAACTGGAGGAAGTGAAGGAAATGGACGTAACAGAGGAAGTGGAGGAAGTGGAGGAAGTGGACGAACTAGAGGAAGTAGAGGAAGTGGACGAACATGACGAAGTGGACGAAGTGGATGAAGTGGAGGAGGTGGAGGAAGTGGACGAAATCGACGAAGTCGACGAAGTGGACGAGGAGGACGAAGTGAACGAAATGGACGAAGTGGACGAAGTAAACGAAGTGGAATAAGTGGACGAAGTGGAATAAGTGGAATAAGTGGACGAAGTGGACAAGGTGGACGAAGTGGATGACGTGGAGGAAGTGGAGGAAGAGAACGAAGTTGACGAAGTGGAAGAAGTGCAGGAAGTGAATGAAGTGGAGAAAGTGGAGGAAGTGGACGATGTTGAGGAAGTGGACGAACTGGAAGAAGTTGACGAAGTTGAGGAAGTGGAGGAAGTTCACGAAGTGGACGAAGGGGACGAACTTCACGAAGTTGACGAAGTCGACGAAGGGGACGAAGTTGACGAATTGGACGAAGTGGAAGAAGAAGATGAAGAAGTGGACGAAGTGGACGAAGTGGAGGAAGTGGAGGAAGTGGACGAAGTGGAGGAAGTGGACGAACTAGACGAAGTGGACGAATTTGACGAAGTGGACGAAGTGGAGGAAGTGGAGTAAGTGGAGGAAGTGGACGAAGACGACGAAGTGGACGTAGTGGAAGAAGTGAACGAATGGGACGAAGTAGACGAAGTGGACGACATGGACGACGTGGAAGAAGTGGACGAAGTGGATGAAATGAACAAAGTGGAGAAAGTGGAGGGAGTTGATGAAGTTGACCAAGTGGACGAAGTGAACATAGTGGAGGAAGTGATGGAAGTGGAGGAAGTGGACGAACTTGGCGAAGTGGACCAAATGGACGAAGTTGACGAAGTGGATGAAGTGGAGGATGTGGACGAACTTGGCGAAGTGGACGAAATGGACGAAGTTGACGAAGTGGATGAAGTGGAGGAAGTGGAAGAAGTGCACGAAATGAATGAAGTAGAGGAAGTGAAGTAAGTGGACGATGTTGAGGAAGTGGACGAAGTTGACGAAGTGGACGAAGTGGAAAAAGTTTACGAAGTGGAGGAAGTGGACGAAGGGGACGAAATTGACGAAGTTTACGAAGTGGACGAAGGGGACGAACTTGACGAAGTCGACGAATTGGACGAAGTGGACGAAAAAGATGAAGAAGTGGAGGAATAGGAGGAAGTGGACGAAGTGGAGGAAGTGGACGAAGTTGACTAAGTGGAGGAAGTGAAGGAAGTGGAGGAAGTGGAGGAAGTGGAGGAAGTGGAGGAAGTGGACAAAGTGGAGGAAATGGAGGAAGTAGACGACGTGGACGAAGTGGAGGAATTGGAGGAAGTGAAGGAAGTGGAGAAAGTGGAGGAAGTGGAGGAAGTGGAGGAAGTGGAGGAAGTGGACGAACTTGACGAAGTGCACGAAGTAGACGAAGTGGAGGAAGTGGAGGAAGTGGACGAAGAGGACGAAGTGGAGGAATTGGACGAAGTGGACGACGTGGAAGAAGCGCAGGAAGTGGATGAAGTGCACGAAGTGGAAGAAGTGGACGAAGTGGAAAGAGTGGACGAAGTCGACGAAGTGGACGTAGTGGACAAAGTGGTGGAAGTGGAGGAAGTCGAGGAAGTGGACGAACTGGACGAAGTGGACGAAATGGACGAAGTTGACGAAGTTGACGAAGGGGACGAAGTGGACGAAGTGGACAAAGCTGACGAAGTGGAAGAAGTGGAGGAAGTGAATGAAGTGGAGGAAGTGGAGGAAATGGACGATATTGGGGAAGTGGAGGAAGTAGACGAAGTTGATGAAGTGGACAAATTGGACGAACTTGACGAAGTGGACGAAGTGGACGAAGGGGACGAATTGGACGAAGTCGACGAAGTTGACGAAGTTGACGAAGTGGAGAAAGTGGAGGAAGTGGACGAAGTTGACGAAATGGACGAAGTGGATGAAGTTAACGAAGTGGAGGAAGTGGACAAAGTTGACGAAGTGGAAGAAGTGGAGGAAGTTGACGAACTCGACGAAGTGGAGGAAGTGGGGGAAGTGGAGGAAGTGGACGAACTTGACGAGGTGCACGAAATGGACGAAGTGGAGGAAGTGGACGAAGTCGACGAAGTGGACGTAGTGAACGAAGAAGAGAAGTGGAGGAAGTGGAGGAAGTGCACGAAATGCAGGAAGTGGACGAAGTGCAGGAAGTGGATGAAGTGGACGAACTGGAGGAAGTAGAGGAAGTTGACGAACATGACTAAGTGGACGAAGTGGATGAAGTGGAGGAAGTGGACGAAATGGACGAAGTGGACGAAGACGACGAAGTGGACGAGGAGGACGAAGTGACCGAAATGGACGAAGTGGACGAAGTGGGCAATGTTGACGAGGTGGAAGAAGTGGAGGAAGTGGATGAAGTGGAAGAAGTGGATGAAGTGGACGAGGTGGACGAAGTTGAGGAAGTGGATGACGTGGACGAAGTGGAGGAAGTGGAGAAAGTGGACGAAGTGGAAGAAGTGCAGGAAGTGAATGAAGTGGAGGAAGTGGAGGAAGTGGAGGAAGTGGACGATGTTGAGGAAGTGGACGAAGTGGAAGAAGGTGACGAAGTTGAGGAAGTGGAGGAAGTTCACGAAGTGGACGAAGGGTATGAACTTCACGAAGTTGACGAAGTGGACGAAGGGGATGAACTTGACGAAGTTGTCGAATTGGACGACGTGGGCGAAGTGCAAGAAAAAGATGAAGAAGTGGACGAAGAGGACGAAGTGAAGGAAATGGAGGAAGTGGACGAAGTTGCCGAAGTAACCGAAGTGGAGGAAGTAGACGAAGTTGACGAAGTGGAGGAAGTGGAGGAAGTGGACGAAGAGGAGGAAGTGGAAGAAGTGGACGAAGAGGACGAACCTGACGAAGTGGACGAAGTGGACGAACAGGACGATGTGGATGAAGTGGACGAACTTGACGAAGTGGACGAAATGGACGAACTTGACGAAGTGGACGAAATGGACGAATTTGACGAAGTGGAGGAAGTGGAGGAAGTCGACGAAGTTGACGAAGTGGACGAAGTGGACGAAGTGGAAAAAGTGGAGGATGTGGGGGTAGTGGAGGAAGAGGACGAACTTGACAAAGTGGACGAAGTTGGCGAAGTGGACGAAGTGGACAAATTTGACAAAATGGAAGTAGTGGAGGAAGTGAATGAAGTGGAGGAAGTGGACGATGTTGAGGAAGTGGAGGAAGTGGACGAAGTTGACGAAGTGGACAAAGTTGACGGAGTGGAGGAAGTGGAGGAACTGGAGGAAGTGGACGACGGGGATGAACTTGACGAAATTGACGAAGTGGAGGAAGGGGACGAAGTGGAGGAAGTGGAGGAAGTGGACGAACTGGACGAAAGTAGACGAGTTGACGAGGCGGACGAAGTGGAGGAAGTGGACGAAGAGGACGAAGTGGAGAAAGTGGAAGAAGTTGACGAAGTGGAAGAACTCGACGAAGTGGAGGAACTGGAGCAAGTGGACGAAATTGACTAATTGGACAAAGAGGACGAAGAAGATGAAGAAGTGGACAAATGGGATGAATTGGAGGAAGTGGATGAAGTCTAGGAAGTGGACGAAGTGGAGGAAATGGACGAAGTGGACGAAGTTCAACACATGGGCGAAGTGGAGGAAGTGGAGGAAGTTGAGGAAGTGGACGAAATGGAGCAAGTGGAGGAGGTGGAGGAAGTGGAGGAAATGGAGGAAGTGGAGGAAGTGGAGGAAATAGAGGAAGTTGACGAACAAGACGAAGTGGAATAAGAGGACGAAGAGGACAAAGTGGACGAAGTGGATGAAGTGGACGAAGTTGATGACGTGGACGAAGTGGAGGAAGTGGAAGATGTTGACGAAGCGGACGAAGTTGACGAAGTGGACGAACTTGACGAAGTGGACGAAATTGTCGAAGTTGATGAAGTTGACGAAGTGGATGAAGTGCACGAAATGGACGAAGTTGACGAAGTGGGAGAAGTGCAGGAAGTGAATGAAGTGGAGGAAGTGGAGGAAGTGGACGGTGCTGAGGAAGTGGAGGAAGTGGACGAAGTTGACGAAGTGGATGAAGTGGAAGAAGTTGACGAAGTCGAGGAAGTGGAGGAAGCGGAGGAAGTGGACGACGGGGACGAACTTGACGAAGTGGACGAAGGGGACGAACTTGACGAAGTGGACGAAGGGGACGAACTTGACGAATTGGAAGAACAAGATGAAGAAGTGGACGAAGAGGATGAAGTGGAAAAAGTGGAGGAAGTGGACGAAGTGGAGGAACTGAAGGAAGTAGACAAAGTGGAGGAATTGGACGAAATTGACGAAGTGGAGGAAGTGGACGAAATGGAGGAAGGGGACGAAGTGGAGTAAGTGGAGGAAAATGAGGAAATGGAGGAAGTGGACGAAGTGGACGAAGTAGAGGAAGTGCACGAACATGACTAAGTGGACGAAGTGGATGAAGTGGAGGAAGTGGATGAAGTCGACGAGGTGTACGAAGTTGAGGAAGTGGAGTAAGTTCACGAAGGGGACGAACTTCACGAAGTTGACGAAGTGGACGAAGGGGATGAACTTGACGAAGTTGTCGAATTGGACGAAGTGGACGACGTGCAAGAAGAAGATGAAGAAGTGGACGAAGAGGACGAAGTGGAGGAAGTGGACGAAGTGGACGAAGTTGCCGAAGTGGACGAAGTGGAGGAAGTGGATGAAGTGGACGAAGTTGACGAAGTGGAGGAAGTGGAGGAAGTCGACGAAGAGGAGGAAGTGGAGGAAGTGGACGAAGTGGAGGAAGTGGACAAAGAGGACGAACTTGACGAAGTGGACGAAGTGGATTAACTGGTGGAACTGGACGAAGTGGACGATGTGGACGAACTTGACGAAGTGGACGAAATGGACGAAGTGGACGAAGTGGACGAAATGGACGAAGTTGACGAAGGGGACGAAGTGGACGAAGTGGACAAAGCTGACGAAGTGGAAGAAGTGGAGGAAGTGAATGAAGTGGAGGAAGTGGAGGAAATGGACGATATTGGGGAAGTGGAGGAAGTAGACGAAGTTGATGAAGTGGACAAATTGGACGAACTTGACGAAGTGGACGAAGGGGACGAATTGGACGAAGTCGACGAAGTTGACGAAGTGGAGAAAGTGGAGGAAGTGGACGAAGTTGACGAAATGGACGAAGTGGATGAAGTTAACGAAGTGGAGGAAGTGGACAAAGTTGACGAAGTGGAAGAAGTGGAGGAAGTTGACGAACTCGACGAAGTGGAGGAAGTGGGGGAAGTGGAGGAAGTGGACGAACTTGACGAGGTGCACGAAATGGACGAAGTGGAGGAAGTGGACGAAGTCGACGAAGTGGACGTAGTGAACGAAGAAGAGAAGTGGAGGAAGTGGAGGAAGTGCACGAAATGAAGGAAGTGGACGAAGTGCAGGAAGTGGATGAAGTGGACGAACTGGAGGAAGTAGAGGAAGTTGACGAACATGACTAAGTGGACGAAGTGGATGAAGTGGAGGAAGTGGACGAAATGGACGAAGTGGACGAAGACGACGAAGTGGACGAGGAGGACGAAGTGACCGAAATGGACGAAGTGGACGAAGTGGGCGATGTTGACGAGGTGGAAGAAGTGGAGGAAGTGGATGAAGTGGAAGAAGTGGATGAAGTGGATGAGGTGGACGAAGTTGAGGAAGTGGATGACGTGGACGAAGTGGAGGAAGTGGAGAAAGTGGACGAAGTGGAAGAAGTGCAGGAAGTGAATGAAGTGGAGGAAGTGGAGGAAGTGGAGGAAGTGGACGATGTTGAGGAAGTGGACGAAGTGGAAGAAGGTGACGAAGTTGAGGAAGTGGAGGAAGTTCACGAAGTGGACGAAGGGTATGAACTTCACGAAGTTGACGAAGTGGACGAAGGGGATGAACTTGACGAAGTTGTCGAATTGGACGATGTGGGCGAAGTGCAAGAAAAAGATGAAGAAGTGGATGAAGAGGACGAAGTGAAGGAAATGGAGGAAGTGGACGAAGTTGCCGAAGTAACCGAAGTGGAGGAAGTAGACGAAGTTGACGAAGTGGAGGAAGTGGAGGAAGTGGACGAAGAGGAGGAAGTGGAAGAAGTGGACGCAGAGGACGAACCTGACGAAGTGGACGAAGTGGACGAACAGGACGATGTGGATGAAGTGGACGAACTTGACGAAGTGGACGAAATGGACGAACTTGACGAAGTGGACGAAATGGACGAATTTGACGAAGTGGAGGAAGTGGAGGAAGTCGACGAAGTTGACGAAGTGGACGAAGTGGACGAAGTGGAAAAAGTGGAGGATGTAGGGGTAGTGGAGGAAGAGGACGAACTTGACAAAGTGGACGAAATGGACGAAGTTGGCGAAGTGGACGAAGTGGACAAATTTGACAAAATGGAAGTAGTGGAGGAAGTGAATGAAGTGGAGGAAGTGGACGATGTTGAGGAAGTGGAGGAAGTGGACGAAGTTGACGAAGTGGACAAAGTTGACGGAGTGGAGGAAGTGGAGGAACTGGAGGAAGTGGACGACGGGGATGAACTTGACGAAATTGACGAAGTGGAGGAAGGGGACGAAGTGGAGGAAGTGGAGGAAGTGGACGAACTGGACGAAAGTAGACGAGTTGACGAGGCGGACGAAGTGGAGGAAGTGGACGAAGAGGACGAAGTGGAGAAAGTGGAAGAAGTTGACGAAGTGGAAGAACTCGACGAAGTGGAGGAACTGGAGCAAGTGGACGAAATTGACTAATTGGACAAAGAGGACGAAGAAGATGAAGAAGTGGACAAATGGGATGAATTGGAGGAAGTGGATGAAGTCTAGGAAGTGGACGAAGTGGAGGAAATGGACGAAGTGGACGAAGTTCAACACATGGGCGAAGTGGAGGAAGTGGAGGAAGTTGAGGAAGTGGACGAAATGGAGCAAGTGGAGGAGGTGGAGGAAGTGGAGGAAATGGAGGAAGTGGAGGAAGTGGAGAGGAAGTTGACGAACAAGACGAAGTGGAATAAGAGGACGAAGAGGACAAAGTGGACGAAGTGGATGAAGTGGACGAAGTTGATGACGTGGACGAAGTGGAGGAAGTGGAAGATGTTGACGAAGCGGACGAAGTTGACGAAGTGGACAAAGTGGACAAAGTAGAGGAAGTGGAGGAAGTGGAGGAAGTGGACGAAGTTGACAAAGTGGACGAAATTGTCGAAGTTGACGAAGTTGACGAAGTGGATGAAGTGCACGAAATGGACGAAGTTGACGAAGTGGGAGAAGTGCAGGAAGTGAATGAAGTGGAGGAAGTGGAGGAAGTGGACGGTGCTGAGGAAGTGGAGGAAGTGGACGAAGTTGACGAAGTGGATGAAGTGGAAGAAGTTGACGAAGTCGAGGAAGTGGAGGAAGCGGAGGAAGTGGACGACGGGGACGAACTTGACGAAGTGGACGAAGGGGACGAACTTGACGAAGTGGACGAAGGGGACGAACTTGACGAATTGGAAGAACAAGATGAAGAAGTGGACGAAGAGGATGAAGTGGAAAAAGTGGAGGAAGTGGACGAAGTGGAGGAACTGAAGGAAGTAGACAAAGTGGAGGAATTGGACGAAATTGACGAAGTGGAGGAAATGGACGAAATGGAGGAAGGGGACGAAGTGGAGTAAGTGGAGGAAAATGAGGAAATGGAGGAAGTGGACGAAGTGGACGAAGTAGAGGAAGTGCACGAACATGACTAAGTGGATGAACTGGAGGAAGTGGATGAAGTGGAGTAAGTGGATGAAGTGGAGGAAGTGGATGAAGTCGACGAGGTGTACGAAGTTGAGGAAGTGGAGTAAGTTCACGAAGGGGACGAACTTCACGAAGTTGACGAAGTGGACGAAGGGGATGAACTTGACGAAGTTGTCGAATTGGACGAAGTGGACGACGTGCAAGAAGAAGATGAAGAAGTGGACGAAGAGGACGAAGTGGAGGAAGTGGACGAAGTGGACGAAGTTGCCGAAGTGGACGAAGTGGAGGAAGTGGATGAAGTGGACGAAGTTGACGAAGTGGAGGAAGTGGAGGAAGTGGAGGAAGTCGACGAAGAGGAGGAAGTGGAGGAAGTGGACGAAGTGGAGGAAGTGGACAAAGAGGACGAACTTGACGAAGTGGACGAAGTGGATGAACTGGTGGAACTGGACGAAGTGGACGATGTGGACGAACTTGACGAAGTGGACGAAATGGACGAAGTGGACGAAATGGACGAAGTTGACGAAGTTGACGAAGGGGACGAAGTGGACGAAGTGGACAAAGCTGACGAAGTGGAAGAAGTGGAGGAAGTGAATGAAGTGGAGGAAGTGGAGGAAATGGACGATATTGGGGAAGTGGAGGAAGTAGACGAAGTTGATGAAGTGGACAAATTGGACGAACTTGACGAAGTGGACGAAGTGGACGAAGGGGACGAATTGGACGAAGTCGACGAAGTTGACGAAGTTGACGAAGTGGAGAAAGTGGAGGAAGTGGACGAAGTTGACGAAGTAGACGAAATGGACGAAGTGGATGAAGTTAACGAAGTGGAGGAAGTGGACAAAGTTGACGAAGTGGAAGAAGTGGAGGAAGTTGACGAACTCGACGAAGTGGAGGAAGTGGACGAAGTCGACGAAGTGGACGTAGTGAACGAAGAAGAGAAGTGGAGGAAGTGGAGGAAGTGCACGAAATGCAGGAAGTGGACGAAGTGCAGGAAGTGGATGAAGTGGACGAACTGGAGGAAGTAGAGGAAGTTGACGAACATGACTAAGTGGACGAAGTGGATGAAGTGGAGGAAGTGGACGAAATGGACGAAGACGACGAAGTGGACGAGGAGGACGAAGTGACCGAAATGGACGAAGTGGACGAAGTGGGCGATGTTGACGAGGTGGAAGAAGTGGAGGAAGTGGATGAAGTGGAAGAAGTGGATGAAGTGGACGAGGTGGACGAAGTTGAGGAAGTGGATGACGTGGACGAAGTGGAGGAAGTGGAGAAAGTGGACGAAGTGGAAGAAGTGCAGGAAGTGAATGAAGTGGAGGAAGTGGAGGAAGTGGAGGAAGGTGACGATGTTGAGGAAGTGGACGAAGTGGAAGAAGGTGACGAAGTTGAGGAAGTGGAGGAAGTTCACAAAGTGGACGAAGGGTATGAACTTCACGATGTTGACGAAGTGGACGAAGGGGATGAACTTGACGAAGTTGTCGAATTGGACGACGTGGGCGAAGTGCAAGAAAAAGATGAAGAAGTGGACGAAGAGGACAAAGTGAAGGAAATGGAGGAAGTGGACGAAGTTGCCGAAGTAACCGAAGTGGAGGAAGTAGACGAAGTTGACGAAGTGGACGAAGTGGAGGAAGTGGATGAAGAGGAGGAAGTGGAAGAAGTGGACGAAGAGGACGAACCTGACGAAGTGGACGAAGTGGACGAACAGGACGATGTGGACGAAGTGGACGAACTTGACGAAGTGGACGAAATGGACGAACTTGACGAAGTGGACGAAATGGACGAACTTGACGAAGTGGAGGAAGTGGAGGAAGTCGACGAAGTTGACGAAGTGGACGAAGTGGACGAAGTGGAAAAAGTGGAGGATGTGGGGGTAGTGGAGGAAGAGGACGAACTTGACGAAGTGGACGAAATGGACGAAGTTGGCGAAGTGGACGAAGTGGACAAATTTGACAAAATGGAAGTAGTGGAGGAAGTGAATGAAGTGGAGGAAGTGGACGATGTTGAGGAAGTGGAGGAAGTGGACGAAGTTGACGAAGTGGACAAAGTTGACGGAGTGGAGGAAGTGGAGGAACTGGAGGAAGTGGACGACGGGGATGAACTTGACGAAATTGACGAAGTGGAGGAAGGGGACGAAGTGGAGGAAGTGGAGGAAGTGGACGAACTGGACGAAAGTAGACGAGTTGACGAGGCGGACGAAGTGGAGGAAGTGGACGAAGTGGAGAAAGTGGAAGAAGTTGACGAAGTGGAAGAACTCGACGAAGTGGAGGAACTGGAGCAAGTGGACGAAATTGACTAATTGGACAAAGAGGACGAAGAAGATGAAGAAGTGGACAAATGGGATGAATTGGAGGAAGTGGATGAAGTCTAGGAAGTGGACGAAGTGGAGGAAATGGACGAAGTGGACGAAGTTCAACACATGGGCGAAGTGGAGGAAGTGGAGGAAGTTGAGGAAGTGGACGAAATGGAGCAAGTGGAGGAGGTGGAGGAAGTGGAGGAAATGGAGGAAGTGGAGGAAGTGGAGGAAGTAGAGGAAGTTGACGAACAAGACGAAGTGGAGGAAGAGGACGAAGAGGACAAAGTGGACGAAGTGGATGAAGTGGACGAAGTTGATGACGTGGACGAAGTGGAGGAAGTGGAAGATGTTGACGAAGCGGACGAAGTTGACGAAGTGGACAAAGTGGACAAAGTAGAGGAAGTGGAGGAAGTGGAGGAAGTGGACGAACTTGACGAAGTGGACGAAATTGTCGAAGTTGACGAAGTTGACGAAGTGGATGAAGTGCACGAAATGGACGAAGTTGACGAAGTGGGAGAAGTGCAGGAAGTGAATGAAGTGGAGGAAGTGGAGGAAGTGGACGGTGCTGAGGAAGTGGAGGAAGTGGACGAAGTTGACGAAGTGGATGAAGTGGAAGAAGTTGACGAAGTCGAGGAAGTGGAGGAAGCGGAGGAAGTGGACGACGGGGACGAACTTGACGAAGTGGACGAAGGGGACGAACTTGACGAAGTGGACGAAGGGGACGAACTTGACGAATTGGAAGAACAAGATAAAGAAGTGGACGAAGAGGATGAAGTGGAAAAACTGGAGGAAGTGGACGAAGTGGAGGAACTGAAGGAAGTAGACAAAGTGGAGGAATTGGACGAAATTGACGAAGTGGAGGAAGTGGACGAAATGGAGGAAGGGGACGAAGTGGAGTAAGTGGAGGAAAATGAGGAAATGGAGGAAGTGGACGAAGTGGACGAAGTAGAGGAAGTGCACGAACATGACTAAGTGGACGAAGTGGATGAAGTGGAGGAAGTGGATGAAGTCGACGAGGTGTACGAAGTTGAGGAAGTGGAGTAAGTTCACGAAGGGGACGAACTTCACGAAGTTGACGAAGTGGACGAAGGGGATGAACTTGACGAAGTTGTCGAATTGGACGAAGTGGACGACGTGCAAGAAGAAGATGAAGAAGTGGACGAACAGGACGAAGTGGAGGAAGTGGACGAAGTGGACGAAGTTGCCGAAGTGGACGAAGTGGAGGAAGTGGATGAAGTGGACGAAGTTGACGAAGTGGAGGAAGTGGAGGAAGTGGAGGAAGTCGACGAAGAGGAGGAAGTGGAGGAAGTGGACGAAGTGGAGGAAGTGGACAAAGAGGACGAACTTGACGAAGTGGACGAAGTGGATGAACTGGTGGAACTGGACGAAGTGGACGATGTGGACGAACTTGACGAAGTGGACGAAATGGACGAAGTGGACGAAGTGGACGAATTGTACGAAGTGGACGAAGATGACGAAGTGGACGAAGTTGAGGAAGTGGAGGAAGTGGAGGAAGTCGACGAAGTGGACGAAGTGGACAAAGTGGAGGATGTGGAGGAAGTGGACGAACTAGACGAAGTGGACGAAATGGACGAAGTGGACGAAGTTGGCGAAGTGGACGAAGTGGAAAAATTTGACGAAGTGGAAGAAGTGGAGGAAGTGAATGAAGTGGAGGAAGTGGACGATGTTGAGGAAGTAGACAAAGTTGACATAGTGGAGGAACTGGAGGAAGTAGACGAAGGGGACCAGCTTGACGAAGTGGACGAAGTGGAAGAAGAAGATGAGGAAATGGACGAAATTGACGAACTGGACGAAGTGGAGGAAGTGGACGAAGTGGATGAACTGGACGAACTGAACGAAAGTAGACGAGTTGACAAGGCAGACGAAGTGGAGGAAGTGGACGAAGAGGACGAAGTGGAGAAAGTGGAAGAAGTGGACGAAGTTGACGAAGTGGAAGAACTCGACGAAGTAGAGGAACTGGAGGAAGTGGACGAAGTTGACGAATTGGACAAAGAGGAAGTAGAAGATGAAGAAGTGGACGAAGTGGAGGAAGTGGATGAAGTGGACCAAGTGGAGGAAGTGGAAGAAGTGGACGAAGTGGCCGAAGTGAAAGAAGAAGATGGAGTGGAAGAAGTGGACGAGGTGGACGAATTTGATGAGGTGGAGGAAGTGGAGGAAGTGGAAGAAGTGGATGAAGTGAATGAAGTGGAGCAAGTGGACGATGTTGAGGAAGTGGACGAAGTTGACGAAATGGACGAAGTGGAAGAAGTTGACGAAGTGGAGGAATTGGACGAAGTGGAGGAAGGGAAAGAAGTTGACGAAGTGGACGAAGTTGACGAAGGGGAAAAAGTGGACGAAGTGAAGGAAGTGCATGAAGTGGAGGAAGTGGAGGAAGTGGACGAGGTGGATGATGTGGACGAAGTGTATGAAGTTGACGAAGTGGACAAAGTGGATGAACTGGAGGAAGTGGAGGAAGTGCACGAACTTGACGATGTGGACGAAATGGACGAAGTAGATCAAGTGGACAAAGTGGAAGAAAGTGGAAAAAGTGGATGAAGTGGAGGAAGTGGACGAAGAGGAAGAAGTGGACAAAGTGGACGAAGTTGACGAAGTGCGCGAAGTGGAGAAAGTGCACGAAGTGGAGGAAGTGGAGGAAGTGGAGGGAGGAAGTGGAGGAAGTGGAAGACAAATATGCAGAAGTGGAAGAACTGGACGAAGTGGAGGAAGTGGAGGAAGTTGAGAAAGTGGACGAAGTCGGCGAAGACGACGAAGTAGACGAAGTTGACGAAGTGGATGAAGTGAAAGAGTGGAGGAAGTGGATAAAGTGGAGGAAGTGGAAGAAATGGACGAAGTTGACGAAGGTGGCGAAGTGGAGGAAGTGGAGGAAGTGGAAAAAGTGAACGAAGTCGACGAAGTTCACGAAGTGGAGGAAGTGAAGGAAGTGGACGAAATGGAGGAAGTGGAAGAACTGGACAAAGTGGAGGAAGTGGACAAGGTAGACGAACTTGACGAAGTGGACGTAGTGGATGAAGTGGACGAAATGCACGAAGTGGAGGAAGTAGAAGAAGTGCACGAAGTGGACGAAGGGGACGAAGAGGACGAAGTGGACGAACTGGACGAAGTGGATAAAGTGGACGACGTTGACGAAGTTGACGAATTGAACGAAGTGGAGGAAATGGAGGAAGTGGACGAAGTGGAGGAAGTGGAAGAAGTGGAGGGAGTGGACAAAGTTGACGAAGTTTACGAAGTGGAGGAAGTGAAGGAAGTGGACGAACTTGACGAAGTGGATGAAGCAGACGAAGGGGACGAAGTTGACGAAGTGGACGAAGTGGAAGAAGAGGATTAAGAAGTGGATGAAGTGGAGGAAGTGGACGAAGTGCACGAACTTGACGAAGTGGACGAATTGGACGAAGTGGAAGAAGAATATGAAGAAGTGGAAGAGGTGGACGAAGTTGACGAAATGGACGAATTGGACAAAGTGGAAGAAGAAGATGAAGAAGTGGAGGAAGTTGACGTAGTGGAGGAATTGGACGAAGAGGACGAAGTCGAGGAAGTGGAAGAAGTGAACGAAGTGGACGAAGTGGAGGAAGTGGACAAAGTGGAGGACGTGGAGGAAGTGGAGGAAGTGGACGAGGTGGACGAAGTTGACGAAGTGGAGGAAGTGGTCAAGGTGGACGAAGTGGAGGAATTGAAGGAAGTGGACGAAATTGACGAAGTGGACGGAGTGGAGGAATTGGACGAAGTGGAGGAAGTGGAAGAAGTGGACTAAGTTGCAAATTTCACGAAGTGGAGGAAGTGGACAAAGTGGAGGAATTGGAAGAGATGGACGAAGTTGACAAAGTGGAGGAAGTGGAGGAAGTGGACGAAGTGAAGGAAGTGTACAAAATGGAGGAAGTGGAGGAAGTGGAGCAAGTGGTGGTAGTAGAGGAAGTGGACGAACTGGACGAAGTGGAGGAAGTGGACGAAGTGGAGGAAGTGGACGAAGTGGAAGAAGTGGAGGAAGTGGACGAAGTGGACAAAGTGGGGGACGTGGAGGAAATGGAGGAAGTGGATGAGGTGGACGAAGTGGACGTAGTTGATGAAGTTGACGAAGTGGAGGAAGTGGTCAAGGTGGACGAAGTGGACGAAGTGGAGGAAGTGGAGGAAATAGACGAAGTTGACGAACTTGACGAAGCGGACGAAGTGGAAAAAGTGGAGTAAGTGGAGGAAGTTGAGGAAGTGGGCGAACTTGACGAAGTGGAGGAAGTGGACGAAGTGGAAGAAGTGGAGGAAGTGGACGAAGTGGAGGAAGTGGACAAGGTGGATGATGTGGACGAAGTAGACGAAGTTCACGAAGTGGACGAAGTGGATGAACTGGAGGAAATGCACGAACTTGACGAAGTGGACGAAATGGACGAAGTGGATGAAGTAGACAAAGTGGAAGAAGATGATGAAGAAGTGGAGGAAGTGGACATAGTGGATGAAGTGGAGGAAGTGCACGAAGAGGAAGAAGTGGACGAAGTGGAGGAAGTGGACGAAGTGCACGAACTTTACTTAGTGGACGAAGTGGACGAAGGCGACGAAGTGGGCGAAGTGGACAAAGTGGAGGAAGTGGAGGAAGTGGGGGAAGTGGACAATACGGACAAAGTGCACGAAGTTGACGAAGTGGAAGAAAAATATGAAGAAGTGGAAGAAGTGGACGGCGTGGATGAAGTGGAGGAAGTTGACGAAGTGGATGAAGTGGAGGAAGTGGAGGAAGTGGATAAAGTGGAGGAAGTGGAAGAAGTGGACGAAGTGGAGGAAGTGGAGGAAGTAGAGGAAGTGGGCAAAGTGGAGGAAGTGAAGGAAGTGGACGAAATGGGGGAAGTGGAAGAACTGGACGAAGTGGAGGAAGTGGAGGAAGTGGAGGAGGTGGACGAAGTTGACGAAGTTGACGAAGTGGACTAGTGGATGAAGTGGACGAAGTGGAGAAAGTGGAGGAAGTAGAAGAAGTGGATGAAGAAGACGAAGAGGATGAACTGGACGAAGTGGACAAAGTGGACGACGTTGACGAAGTTGACGAATTGGACGAAGTGGAGGAAATGGAGCAAGTGGAGGAACTAGAGGAAGTGGAAGAAGTGGACGAACTTGACGAAGTGGACGAAGTGGATAAACTGGAGGAAGTGGAGGAAGTGCACGAACTTGACGAAGTGGACGAAATGGACGAAGTGGACGAAGTGGATGAAGTGGACAAAGTGGAACAAGAAGATGAAGAAGTGGAACAAGAAGACGAACTGGACAAAGTGGATGAAGTGGAGGAAGTGGACGAAGAGGAAGAAGTGGACGAAGTGGAGGAAATGGACGAAGTGCACAAACTTTACTTAGTGTTCGAAGTGGACGAAGTTGACGAAGTGGGCGAAGTTGACAGAGTGGAGGAAGAAAACAATATGGACAAAGTGCACGAAGTTAACGAAGTGGACGAAGTGGAAGAAAATGAAGTGCAAGAAGTGGAAGAAGTGGATGAAGTGGAGGAAGTGGAGGAAGTTGAGAAAGTGGACGAAGTAGGCGAAGTGGACAAAGTAGACGAAGTTGACGAAGTGGAGGAAGTAGAGGAAGTGGAGGAAGTGGATAAAGTGGAGGAAGTGGACGAAGTGGAGGAAGTGGAAGAAGTGGACGAAGTTGACGAAGGTGACGAAGTGGAGGAAGTGGAGGAAGTGGGCAAAGTGGAGGAAGTGGAAAAAGTGGACGAAGTGGACGAAGTTGACGAAGTGGAGGAAGTGAAGGAAGTGGACGAAATGGAGGAAGAGGAAGAACTGGACGAAGTGGAGGAAGTGGACCAAGTTGACGAAGGTGACGAAGTGGAGGAAGTGGAGGAAGTGGGCAAAGTGGAGGAAGTGGTAAAAGTGGACGAAGTGGACGAAGTTGACGAAGTGGAGGAAGTGAAGAAAGTGGACGAAATGGAGGAAGAGGAAGAACTGGACGAAGTGGAGGAAGTGGAGGAAGTGGACGAGGTGGACGAAGTTAACGAAGTGGACGTAGTGGATGAAGTGGACGAAATGGACGAAGTGGAGGAAGTGGAGGAAGTAGACGAAGTTGACGAAGTGGACGAATTGGAGGAAATGGAGGAAGTGGACGAAGTGGAGGAAGTGGAAGTAGTGGACGAAATGGAGGAAGTGGACGTACTTGACGAAGTGGACGAAGTGGACAAAGTGGAGGATGTGGAGGAAGTGGACAAAGTGGACGAACTGGACGAAGTGGACGAAGGGGACGAACTTCACGAAGTTGACGAAGTGGACGAGTTGGACGAAGTGCCGAAGTGGAAGAAGAAGATGAAGAAGTGGATAAAGTGGAGGAAGTGGAGGAATTGGACTAAATGCAACAAGTGGAAGAAGTTGACGAAGTGGACGAAGTGGAGGAAGTGGAATAAATGGAGGAAGTGGAAAAAGTTGACGAAGTGGAGGAAGTGAAGGAAGTAGACGAAATGGAGGAAGTAGACGTAGTGGAGGAAGTGGACGAAGTTGACGAAGTGGAAGAAGTGGTGGAAGTGAATGAAGTGGAGGAAGTGGACGATGCTGAGGAAGTGGAGGATGTGGTCGAAGTTGACGAAGTGGACGAAGCGGAAGAGGCTGATGAAATGGAGGAAGTGGAGGAAGTGGAGGAAGTGGATAAAGTGGAGGATGTGGAAGCAGTGGACGAAGTTGACGAAGGTGACGAAGTGGAGGAAGTGGAGGAAGTGGGCAAAGTGGAGGAAGTGGAAAAAGTGGACGAAGTGGACGAAGTGGACGAAGTTGACGAAGTGGAGGAAGTGAAGGAAGTGGACGAAATGGAGGAAGAGGAAGAACTGGACGAAGTGGAGGAAGTGGAGGAAGTGGAAGAAGTGGACGAAGTTGACGAAGGTGACGAAGTGCAGGAAGTGGAGGAAGTGGGCAAAGTGGAGGAAGTGGAAAAAGTGGACGAAGTTTTGAAGTGGAGGAAGTGAAGGAAGTGGACGAAATGAAGGAAGAGGAAGAACTGGACGAAGTGGAGGAAGTGGAGGAAGTGGACGAGGTGGATGAAGTTGACGAAGTGGACGTAGTGGATGAAGTGGACGAAATGGACGAAGTGGAGGAAGTGGAGGAAGTAGACAAGTGGACGAAGAGAACGAAGAGGACGAAGTGGACGATGTGGACGAACTGGATGAAGTGGATGACGTTGACGAAGTTGACGAAGTGGACGAATTGGAGGAAATGGAGGAAGTGGACGAAGTGGAGGATGTGGAGGAAGTGGACAAAGTGGACGAATTGGACGAAGTGGACGAAGGGGATGAACTTCACGAAGTTGACGAAGTGGACGAGTTGGACGAAGTGCCGAAGTGGAAGAAGAAGATGAAGAAGTGGATAAAGTGGAGGAAGTGGAGGAATTGGACTAAATGCAGGAAATGGAAGAAGTTGACGAAGCAAACAAAGTCGAGGAAGTGGAGGAAGTGGACAAAGAACACGAAGTGGAGGAAGTGGACAATATGGACGAAGTGCACGAAGTTGACGAAGTGGACGAAGTGGAAGAAAAATATGAAGAAGTGGAAGAAGTGCATGAAGTGGATGAAGTGGACGAAGTTGAGGAAGTGGAGGAAGTGGAGGAAGTGGTCAAAGAGGGGGAAGTGGAAGAAGTGGAGGAAGTGGAAGAAGTGGTGGAAGTGGAGGAAGTTGAGGAAGTGGTAGGAGTGAAGGAAGTGGACGAAATGGAGGAAGTGGACGAAGTGGAGGAAGTGGAATACATGGAGGAAGTGGAAAAAGTTGACGAAGTGGAGGAAGTGGAGGAAGTGAAGGAAGTAGACGAAATGGAGGAAGTAGACGTAGTGGAGGAAGTGGACGAAGTTGACGAAGTGGAAGAAGTGGTAGAAGTGAATGAAGTGGAGGAAGTGGACGATGCTGAGGAAGTGGAGGATGTGGACGAAGTTGACGAAGTGGACGAAGTGGAAGAGGTTGATGAAATGGAGGAAGTGGAGGAAGTGGAGGAAGTGATCGAAGTGGAGGAAGTGGAGGAAGTGGAAAAAGTGGAGGAAGTGGATGAAGTGGACGAAGTGGAGGAAGTGCACGTAGTGGACAAAGTCGAGGGAATGGAGCAAGTGAAGGAAGGGGAGTAAGTGGTGGAAGTGGGCGAACTTGACGAAGTGGAAGAGGTGGACGAGGTGCATGAAGTTGACGAGGGGGAGGAAGTGGACGAAGTGGAGGAAATGGAGGAAGTAGACGAAGTTGAGGAAGTGGAAGAAGTGGAGGAAGTGAATGAAGTGGAGGAAGTGGACGATGTTGAGGAATTGGAAGAAGTGGACGACGTGGAAGAAGTTTACGAAGTGGAGGAAGTGGATGAAACGGATGAAGTGAACGAAGTGGACGAAGTGGAAAAAGTGGACAAAGTGGAGGAAGTGGAAGAAGTTGATGAAGTGGACGAAGTTGACGAAGTGGACGAAGTGGAGGAAGTGGAGGAAATGAAGGAAGTTGAAGAACTGGACGAAGTGGAGGAAGTGGACGAACTTGACGAAGTGCACGTAGTTGATGAAATGGACGAAATGGACGAAGAGGACAAAGTGGACGAAGAGGACGAAGTGGATGAACTGGACAAAGTGGACGAAGTGGAGGAAATGGAGGAAGTGGACGAAGTGGAGGAAATGGAGGAAGTGGACGAACTGGAGGAAGTGAACGAAGTTGACGAAGTGGACGAAGTGGACAAAGTGGGGGAAGTGGAGGAAGTGCATGAACTTGACGAAGTGGATGAAGTAGACGAACTTGAGGAAGTGGACGAAGTGGATCAAGGGGACGAACTTCACGAAGTTGACGAAGTGGACGAATTCGACGAAGTGGAAGAAGAAGATGAAGAAGTGGAGGCGGTGGAGGAAGTGCACGAAATTGACGAAGTGGATGAAGTAGACGAACTTGAGGAAGTGGACGAAGTGGATCAAGGGGACGAACTTCACGAAGTTGACGAAGTGGACGAATTGGACGAAGTGGAAGAAGAAGATGAAGAAGTGGAGGAAGTGGAGGAAGTGGACAAAGTGGAGGAAGTGGAACCAGTGGAGGAAGTGAACGAAGTGGACGAAGATGACGAAGTGGAGGAAGTGGAGGAAGTGAACGAAGTGGACGAAGTGGACGAAGTGGACAAAGTGCACAAAGTGGAGGAAGTGGTGGAAGTGGAGGAAGAGGATGAAGTGAACGAAGTGGACGAAGTGGACGAAGTGCACAAAGTGGAGGAAGTGGAAGAAGTGGACGAAGTGGACGAAATGGAGGAACTGGAAGAGCTGGACGAAGTGGTGGAAGTGGAGGAAGTGGACGTAGTGGATGAAGTTGACGAAGTGGAGGAAGTGGAGGAAATGGACGAGGTGGACGAGGTGGACGAAGTTGACGAAAAGGACGAAGTGGAGGAAGTGGATGAAGTCAAGGAAGTGGAAGAAGTGGACGAAGTTGACGAAGTGGACGAAGTGGAGGAAGTGGACAAAGTCGAGGAAGTGGAAGAAGTTGACAAAGTTGACGAAGTGGAGGAAGTGGAGGAAGTGGACGAAAGGGGACGAAGTGGAGGAAGTGGACAAAGTGGAGGAAGTGGAAGAAGTTGACGAAGTGGACGAAGTTGACGAAGTGGACGAAGTGGAGGTAGTGGAGGAAGTGGACGAAATGAAGGAAGTGGAAGAACTGGACGAAGAGGACAAAGTGGACGAACTGGACGAAGTGCACGTAGTGGATGAAATGGACGAAGAGGACAAAGTGGATGAACTGGACGAAGTGGAGGAAATGGATGAAGTGGAGGAAGTGAACGAAGTGGACACAGTGGACAAAGTGGGGGAAGTGGAGGAAGTGGACGACGAACTTGACGAAGTGGATGAAGTAGACGAACTTGAGGAAGTGGACGAACTGGACCACGGGGACGAACTTCACGAAGTTGACGAAGTGGACAAATTGGACGAAGTGGAAGAAGAAGATGAAGAAGTGGACGAAGTGGAGGAAGTGGAGGAAGTGGACACAGTGGAGGAAGTGGAGCGAGTGGAGGAGGTGGGTGAACTTGACGAAGTGGACGAGGTGGACGAAGTTGACGAAGTGGAGGAAGCGGAGGAAGTGAACGAAGTGGACGAAATGGACAAAGTGCACGAAGTGGAGGACGCGGTGGAAGTGGAGGAAGAGGATGAAGTAAACGAAGTGGACGAAGTGGACGAAGTGCAGAAAGTGGAGGAAGTGGCGGAAGGGGATCAAGTGGAGGAAGTGGAAGAAGTGGACGAAATGGAGGAAGTTGAAGAGCTGGACGAAGTGGAGGAAGTGGACGTAGTGGAAGAACTTGACGAAGTGGAGGAAGTGGAGGAAGTAGACGAAGTGGACGAGGTGGACGAGGTGGACGAAGTTGACGAAGTGGAGGAAGTGGAGGAAGTGGAGGAAGTGGAGGAAGTGGAAGATGTGGACGAAGTTGACGAAGTGGACGAAGTGGAGGAAGTGGAGGAAGTGGACGAAGTTGACGAAGTGGAGGAAGTGGAGGAAGTGGACGAAGTGGAGGAAGTGGAGGAAGTGAAGGAAGTGGACGAAATGGAGGAAGTACACGAAGTGGAGGAAGTGGTGGATGTAGAGGAAGCGGACGAAGCGGACGAACTTGACAAAGTGGAGAAAGTGGAGGAAGTGGAGGAAGTGGAAGAAGTGGGTAAATGGACGAAGTGGAGGAACTAGAGGAAGTGGAGGAAGTGAAGGAAGTGGACGAAATTGAGGAAGTGGAGGAAATGGAGGAAGTGGTGGAAGTAGAGGAAGTGGACGAAGTGGAGGAACTTGACGAAGTGGAGGAATTGAAAGAAGTGGAGGAAGTGGAGGAAGTGGAGGAAATGGAGGAAGTTGACGAAGTGGACGCAGTGGACAAAGTGGAGGAAATGGAGGAAGTGGAGGAAGTGGACGAACTTCACGAAGTGGACGAGATGGACGAAGTGGAGGAAGTGGAGGAACTGGACGATATGGACGAAGAGCACGAAGTTGACGAAGTGGAGGAAGTGGACGAATAGAGGAAGGGGACGGAGTGGAAGAAGTGGAGGAAGTGAATGAAGTGGAGGAAGAGGACGATGTTGAGGAAGTGGAAGAAGTGGATGAAGTTGACGAAGTGAACGAAGTGGAAGAAGTGGAGGAAGTGGAGGAAGTGTAAGAAGTGGAGGAAGGGGACGAACTTGACGAAGTGGACGACGCGGGCAAAGTGGAAGATGAAGTTGAAGAAGTAGACGAAGTTGACGAGGTGGACGAAGTGGACCAAGTGAAGGAAGTGCTTGAAGTGGAGGAAGTGCACAAAGTGGATGATGTGGAGGAAGTGCACGAAGTTGACGAAGTGGACGAAGTGGATGAAGTGGACGAAGTGGAGGAAGGGGACGAACCTGACGATGTGGACGAAATCGCCGAAGTTGATGAAGTGGATGAAGTGGACAAAGTGGAAGAAGAAGATGAAGAAGTGGACAAAGTGGATGAAGTGGAGGAAGTGGACGAAGAGGAAGAAGTGGACGAATGGGAGGAAGTGGACGAACTTTACGAAGTGGACGAAGTGCACAAAGTGGAGGAAGTGGAGGAAGTGGACGAATTGGAGGAGGTGGACAATGTGGACGAAGTGCACCAAGTTGACGAAGTGGACGAAGCGGTAGAAAAAGATCAAGAAGTGGACGAAGTGGATGAAGTGGATGCAGTGGAGGAAGTGGAGGAAGTGGAGGAAGTGGAAGAAGTGGACGAAGTTCACGAAGGTGACGAAGTGGAGGAAGTTGGGAAAGTGAAGGAAGTGGACAAAGTGGAGGAAGTGGAAGAAATGGATGATGTGGAGGAAGTAGATGAAGTGGACGAAATGGAGGAAGCGGACGAACTTGACGAAGTGAACGTAGTGCATGAAGTGGACGAAGTGGACGAAGTGGAGGAAATTGAGGAAGTGGAGGAAATTGAGGAAGTGGAAGAAGTTGATGAAGGTGACGAAGTGGAGGAAGTGGAGGAAGTGGACAAAGTGGACAAAGTGGAAGAAGTGGACGAACTTGACGAGGTTGAAGGAGTGGAGGAAGTAGAGGAAGTGGACGAAATGCAGGAAGTGGAAGAATTGGATGAAGTGGAGGAAGTTGACGAACTTGAAGAAGTGAGCGTAGTGGATGAAGTGGACGAAATGGACAAAGTGGACGAAGTGGACGAAGTGGACGAAGTGGACGAAGTGGAGGAAGTGGATGAAGTAGACGAAGTGGAGGAAGAGGGCGAGGAGGACGAAATGGACGATGTTGACGAAGTGGATGAAGTGGTCGAAATGGAAGAAGTGGACGAAGTTGATGAAGTGGACAAAGTGGAGGAAGTGGACCAAGTGGAAGAAGTGGAGGAAGTGAACGAAGTGGAGGAAGTGAAAGAAATGGAAAATATTGAGGAAGTGGAGGAACTGGACGAACTTGACGTGGTGGACGAAATGGACGAAGTTGACGAAGTGGAAGAACTGGATGAGGTGGAGCAAGTGGACAAAGTGGACGAAGTTGACGAAGTGGACAAAGTGGAGGAAGTAGAGGAAGTGGAAGAAATGGAGGAAGTGGACAAAGTAGAAGAATTTGACGAAGTTGGCGAAGTGGAGGAAGTGGAGGAAGTGGACGAACATGACGAAGTGGAAGAAGTGGGCGAAGTGGACGAAATGGAGGAAGTTGACAAAGTGGACGAAGTGGAAGAAGTTGACGAAGTGGATGAAGAGCACGAAGTGGAGGAAGTGCACGAAGTGGAGGAAGTAAAGGAAGTGGACGAACTTGACGAAGTTGAGGAAGTGGAGGAAGTGGCCAAATTGGCGGAAGTGGAGGAAGTGGATGAAGTTGAGGAAGTGGAGGAAGTGGACGAAGTGGACGAAGTAGACGAAATGGACGAAGTGGACGTAGTAGACGAAGTGAAGGAAGTGGATGAAGTGGAGGAAGTGAAGAAGGTGAACGATGTGGACGAAGTTCACGAACTTGATGAAGCTGACGAAGTGGAGGAAGTGGAGGAAGTTGACGAAGTAGAGCAAGTGGAGGAAGTTGACGAAGTGGAGGAAGTGGAGAATATGGACGAAGTGGAGGAAGTGGAAGAACTGGACGAAGTGGAGGAACTGGATGTGGACAAAGTGGATGAAGTGGACGAAGTGGACGAAGGGAACGATGTGGACGAACTTGACGAAGTGGAGGAAGTGGACGAAGTAAACGAAGTGGACAAATTGGATGAAGTGGAGGAAGTGGAGGAAATGGACGAAGTGGAGGAAGTGGAGGAAGTGGAGGAAGTGGACGAAGTGAACGAAGTAGACGAAATGGACGAAGTGGACCAAGTTGACAAAGTGAAGAAAGTGGATGAAGTGGAGGAAGTGGAGGAAGTAGAGGAAGTGGACGATGTGGACGAAGTGGAGGAAGCTGAGGAACTGGACGAAGTGGAGGAAGTGGACGAGGTGGACGAAGTGGAGGAAGTGGAGGAAGTGGAGGAACTGGACGATGTGGACGAAGAGCACGAACTTCACGAATCTAACGAAGTGGAGGAAGTGAAGGAAGTCGAGGAAGTTGACGAAATGGAGGAAGTGGAGGAAGTTGAGGAAGTGGAGGAAGTGGAGAATGTGGACGAAGTGGAGGAAGTGGAAGAACTGGACGAAGTGGACGAAGTTGACGAAGTGGAAGAAGTGGACGAAGTGAATGAACTGGAGGAAGTGGAGGAAATAGACGATGTTGAGGAAATGGAGGAAGTCGAAGAAGTGGAGGAAGTGGATGAAGTGGAAGAAGTTGACGAAGTGTAGTAAGTGGAGGAAGTGGACGAAGGGGACGAAGTTGACGAAGTTGACGAATTGGACGAAGTGGAGGAAGTGGAGGAAGTGGACGAGGTGGACGAAGTGGACGAAGTTGACGAAGGGGACGAAGTGGAGGAAATGGAGGAATTGGAGGAAGTGGACGAAATGGAGGAAGTGGAGGAAGTTGAAGAAGTGTAGGAAGTGGACGAAGTAGAGGAAGAGAAGTAAGTGGACGAAGTCGACGAACTTGACCAAGTGGATGAAGAGGACGAAGTGGACAAGGTGGAGGATGTGTACGAAGTCGACGAAGTGGAAGAAATGAACAAAGTGGAGCAACTGGACGAAGTTGACGAAGTGGACGAGGTTGAGGAAGTGGAGGAAGTGGAAGAAGTGGAGGAAGTGGACGAAGTTGACGAAGTGGACGAAGTGTAGGAAGTGGACGAAATGGAGGAAGTGGAGGAAGTGGAGGTAGTACAGGAAGTGGACGAAGTTGGCGAAGTTGACGACGTGGACGAAATGGAGGAAGTTGATGAACTGGACGAAGTGGAAGAAGTGGACGAAGTGGAGGAAGTGGACGATGTGGAGGAAGTGGAGGAAGTGGACGAACTTGACATAGTGGAGGAAGTGGAGGAAGTAGACAAATTGGATGAAGTGGAGGAAGTAGACGAAGTGGATGAAGTCGAGGACGTGGATGAAGAGGAGGAAGTTGAGGAAGTGGACGAAGTGAACCAAGTAGACGAAATGGATGAAGTGGAAGAAGTGAAGAAAGTAGAGGAAGTAGAGGAAGTGGACGAAGTGGACGAGGTGGATGAAGTGAACGAAGTGGACAAACTTGACGAAGTGGACTAAGTGGATGAAGTGGAGGAAGTGGAGGAAGTGGACGAAGAGGACGAAGCTGACGAACTTGACGAAGTGGAGGAAGTGGATGGAGTGGATTAATTGGACGAAGTGGAGGAAGTGGACGAGGTAGACGAAGTGGACGAAGTGGACGAAGTGGACGAAGGGGACAAAGTGGACGAAGTGGACGAAGTGGACGAAGTGGACGAAGTGGACGAAGTGGACGAAGTGGACGAAGTGGACGAAGTGGACGAAGTGGACGAAGAGGACGAAGCAGACGAAGTGGACGAAGTGGACGAAGTGGACGAAGTGGACGAAGTGGACGAAGTGGACGAAGTGGACAAAGTATAAGAAGTGGAGGAAGTGGAGGAAGTGGAGGAAGTGGAGGAAGTGGGGGATGTGGAGGAAGTGGAGGAAGTGGAGGAAGTGGAGGAAGTGGAAGAAGTGGAGAAAGTGGACGAAGTGGAGGAAGTGAAGGAAGTGGATGAAGAGGTCGAAGTGGACGAAGTGGACAAAGTGCGAAGTTGACGAAGTTGACGACGTGGACGAAGTGGAGGAAGTAGAGGAAGTGGAAGAAGTGGACGAAGTAGACGAAGTCGACGTAGTGGACGAAGTGGAGAAAGGGCAGGAAGTGGGCGAAGTTGACAATGTTGACGACGTGGAGGAAGTGGAGGAAGTGGAAGACGTTGACGAAGTTCACGAAGTGGACGAAGCGGACGAAGTGGACGAAGTGGACGAAGTGGACGAAGTGGACGAAGTGGAGGAAGTGGACGAAGTGGAGGTAGTGGACGAAGTTGACCAAGTCGAAGAAGTGGAGGATGTGGACAAAGTTGACAAAGTGGAAGAAGTGGAGGAAATCAATGAAGTGGAGGAAGTGGAGTAAATGGACGATGTTGAGGAAGTGGAGGAAGTGGAGTAAATGGACGATGTTGAGGAAGTGGAGGAAGTGGACGAACTTGACAAAGTGGAGGAAGTGGACGAACATGACGAGCTGTACGAAATGGACGAAGTGGACGAAGTGGACGAAGTGGAGGAAGTTGAGGAATTGGAGGAAGTGGACGAAATGGAGGAAGTGGAGGAAGTTGAAGAAGTGTAGGAAGTGGACGAAGTAGAGGAAGAGAAGGAAGTGGACGAAGTCGACGAACTTGACGAAGTGGATGAAGAGGACGAAGTGGACAAGGTGGAGGATGTGGACGAAGTCAAGGAAGTGAAAGAACTGGACAAAGTGGAGGAAGTGGAGGAAGTGGAAGAAGTTGTCGAAGTGGACGAAGTTAACGAGGTGGCGGAAGTGGAGGAAGTACAGGAAGTGGACGAACTAGACGAACATGACGAAGCGGACGAAGTGGAGGAAGTGGAGGAAGTGGACGAAGTGGACGAGTTGGACGAAGTGGACGAAGTTGACGAAGTTGATGACGTGGACGAAATGGAGGATGTGAACGAATTGGAAGAAGTTGACGAAGTGGAGGAAGTGGACGAAGTGCAGGAAGTGGACGAAGTGGACAAAGTGGACGAATTGGACGAACTTGACAAAGTGGACGAAATGGCTGAAGCTAACGAAGTGGAGCAAGTGGACGAAGTGGAAGAAGTAGACAAAGTGGACGAAGTGGATGAAGTGGACGAAGTTGACGAAGTGGACGAGGTGGACGAAGTGGACGAAGTTGACGTAGTGGAAGAAGTGCAGGAAGTGAATGAAGTGGAGGAAGTGGAGGATGCTGAGGAACTGGACAAAGTTGACGATGTGAATGAAGTGGAAGAAGTTTACAAAGTGGAGGAGGTGGAGGAAGTGGACGAAGTGCACGAAGGGGACGAAATTGACGAACTTGACGAAGTAGACGAAGGGGACGAAGTTGACGAAGTTGACGAATTGGACGAAGTGGACGAAGAAGATGAGGAAGTGGACAAAGAGGACAAAGTGGAGGAAGTGGACGAAGTAAACGAAGTTGACGAAGTGGACGAGGTGGACGAAGTTGACGAAGTGGAAGAAGTGAAGGAAGTGGAGGAAGTGGACGAAGTGGAGGAAATGGATGAAGTAGATGGAGTGGACGAAGTTGACGTAGTGGAGGAAGTGGAGGAAGTCGAGCAAGTGGAGGAAGTGGACGAAGAGGACACAGTGGAGGAAGTGGACGAAGTTGACGATGTGGACGAAGCGGACAAAGTGGAGGAAGTGGAGGAAGTGGACGAACTTCACGAAGTGGACGAAATGGACGAAGTGGACGAAGTGGACGAAGTTGACGAAGTGGAGGAAGTGGAGGAAGTGCAGGAAGTGGACGAAGAGGACAAAGTGGAGGAAGTGGACGAACAGGACGACGTGGACGAAGTGGAGGAAGTGGATGAGGTGGACGAAGTGGAGGAAGTGGACGAAGTGGTGGAAGTGGACGTAGTGGAGGAAGTGGACGAAGTGGTGGAAGTGGACGAACTGCACGAAGTGGAAGAAATGGACGAAGTGGTGCAAGTGGACAAAGTTGACGAAGTGGAAGAAGTGAAGGAAGTGAATGAAGTGGAGGAAAATTAGGAAATGGACGATGTTGAGGAAGTGGAGAAAGTAGACGAAGTTGACGAAGTGGACAAAGTGGACGTACTTGACGAAGTGGAAGAAGTGGACGAAGGGGACGAAGTCGACGAAGTGAAGGAAATGGAGGAAGTGGACGAAGTTGACGAAGTGGACGAAATGGATGACGTGGACGACGTGGAGGAAGTGGAGGAAGTGGACAATGTTGACGAAGTGGAAGAAGTGGAGGAAGTGAATGAAGTGGAGGAAGTGGAGGAAGTGGAGGGAATGCAGGATGTTGAGGAAGTGGAGAAAGTGAAGGAACTGGAAGAACTTGACGAAGTGGAGGAAGTGGACGAACTTGATGAGGTGGACGAAATGGACGAAGTGGACGAAGTTGACGAAGTAGAGGAAGTGGAGGAAGTGGAGGAAGTGGAGGAAGTGCATGAAGTTGACGAAGTGGACACGAAGTTGACGAAGTAGACAAAGTGGAGTAAGTGGAGGAAGTGGAAGAAGTGGAGGAAGTGGACGAAGTTAACGAAGTGGAGGAAGTGGAGGAAGCGGACGAAGTGGAGGAAGTAGAGGAAGTGGACGAAGTGGACGAAGAGGACGAAGTGGACGAAGTGGAGAAAGTGGACGAAGTGGAAGAAGTTGACGAAGTGGAGGAAGTGGACGAAGTGGACGAAGTGCAGGAAGTGGACAAAGTGGACGAAGTGGACGACATGGAGGAAGTGGAGGAAGTGGACGAAGTGGAGGAAATGGAGGAACTTGACGAAGTAGATGAAATTGACGAAGAGGACAACGTAGAGGAAGTGGAGGAAGTGGACGAACTTGACGAAGAGGACGAAATGGACGAAGTGGACGAAGTTGACGAAGTGGACGAAGTGGAGGAAGTGAATGAAGTGGAGGAAGTGGAGGAAATGGACGATGTTGAGGAAGTTGACGAAGTGGACGAAGTTGACGAAGTTGAGGAAGTAGACAAAGTGGAGTAAGTGGAGGAAGTGGAAGAAGTGGAGGAAGTGGACGAAGTTAACGAAGTGAGTAAGTGGAGGAAGCAGACGAAGTGGAGGAAGTAGAGGAAGTGGACGAAGAGGACGAAGAGCACGAAGAGGACGAAGTAGACAAAGTGGACGAAGTGGACGAAATGGAGGAAGTGGAGGAGGTGGAGGAAGTGGACGAAGTGGAGGAAGTGCAGGAACTTGACGAAGTAGATGAAATTGACGAAGAGGACAAAGTGGAGGAAGTGGACGAAGTTGACGAAGTGGACGAAGTGGACGAAGTTGACGAAGTGGACGAAGTGGACGAAGTTAATGAAGTGGAGGAAGTGGAGGAAATGGACGATGTTGAGGAAGTGGAGGAATTGGACGAAAAGGAGGAAGTGGAGGAAGTGGACGAAGTTGACGACGTGGACGAACTGCACTTAGTGGACGAAGTTGACGAAGTGGACGAAGTGGACGAAGAAGAAGAATTGGACGAAGTGGACAAAGTGGAGGAAGTGGAGGAAGTGGACGAGGTAGACGAAGTGGACGAAGTGGACGAAGTGGACGAAGGGGACAAAGTGGACGAAGTGGACGAAGTGGAGGATGTGGGGGAAGTGGACGAAGTGGAGGAAGTGGAGGAAGTGGACGAAGTGAAGGAAGTAGAGGAAGTGGACGAAGTTGACGAACTTGACGAAGTGGAAGAAGTGGAGGAAGTGAACGAAGTGGAGGAAGTGGACGAAGTGGAGGAAGTTGACAAAGTAGAGGAAATTGACGAAGTGGACGAAGTAGACGAAGTGGACAAAGTGGAGGAAATGGAGGAAGTGGAGGAAGTGGACGAACTTGACCAAGTGGACGAAGTTCACGAAGTGAATGAAGTGGACGATGTGGAGGAAGTGAACGAAGTGGAGGAAGTGGACGAAGTGGACGAAGTTGACAAAGTAGAGGAAATTGACGAAGTAGACGAAGTGGACAAAGTGGAGGAAGTGGAGGAAGTGGAGGAAGTGGAGGAAGTGGACGAACTTGACGAAGTGGACAAAATGGACGAAGTGGAGGAAGTGGACGAAGTGGAGGAAGTGAATGAAGTGGACGAAGTTCACGAAGTGGATGAACTGGACGATGTGGAGGAAGTGAACGAAGTGGAGGAAGTGGACGAAGTGGACGAAGTTGACAAAGTAGAGGAAATTGACGAAGTGGCCGAAGTCGACGAAGTGGACAAAGTGGAGGAAGTGGAGGAAGTGGACGAACTTGACGAAGTGGACAAAATGGACGAAGTGGACGAAGTTGACGAAGTGGACGAAGTGGACGAAGTGAATGAAGTGGAGGAAGTGGAGGAAATGGACGATGTTGAGGAAGTGGAGGAATTGGACGAAATGGAGGAAGTGGAGGAAGTGGACGAAGTTGACGACGTGGACGAACTGGACGAAGTGCACGAAGTTGATGAAGTGGACGAAGTGGAAGAAGTGGACGAAGTGGAAGAAGTGGAGGAAGTGGACGAACTTGACGAAGTGGACGAAATTGACGAAGTGGAAGAAGTTGACGAAGTGGACGAAGTAGTCGAAGTGCACGAAGGGGACGAAGTGGAAGAAGTGGACGAAGTGGAAGAAGTTGACAAAGTGGATGAAGTGGAGGAAGTGGACGAAATGGACGAAGTTGACAAGTGGAAGAAGTGCAGGAAGTGAATGAAGTGGAGGAAGTGGAGGAAGTGGACGATGTTGAGGAAGTGGAGAAAGTGGACGAAGTGGACGAAGCGGAAGAAGTTGACGAAGTGGAGGAAGTGGACGAAGGGGACACACTTGACGAAGTTGACGAAGTAGACGAAGCGGACGAACTTGACGCAGTTGACGAATTGGACGAGTGGAAGAAGAAGATGAAGAAGTGGACGAAGAGGACGAAGTGGAGGAAGTGGAGGAAGTAGAGGAAGTGGACGAACTGGACGAACTTGACGAAGTGGATGAAGTGGAGGAAGTGGACGAAGTTGACGAAGTGGAAGAAGTGCAGGAAGTGAATGAAGTAGAGGAAGTGGAGGAAGTGGACGATGTTGAGGAAGTGGACGAAGTTGACGAAGTGGACGAAGTGGAAGAAGTTTACGATGTTGAGGAAGTGGACGACGAAGTGGAGGAAGTGGACGAAGGGGACGAAATTGACGCACTTGACGAAGTGGACAAAGGGGACGAACTTTACGAAGTTGACGAATTGGACGAAGTGGACGAAGAATATGAAGAAGTGGACGAAGAGGACGAAGTGGATGAAGTGGAGGAAGTGGAGGAAGTGGACGAATTAGTGGAAAGGGACGAAGTGGAGGAAGTGGAGGAAGTGGAGGAAGTGGAAGAAGTAGAGGAAGTGGACGAAGTAGACGAAGTGGACGAAGTGGACGAATTGGACGAAGTGGACGAAGTGGACAAAGTGGACGAAGTGGAGGAAGTGGAGGAAGAGGAGGAAGTGGAAGAAGTGGAGGAAGTGGACGAAGTACACATAGTGGAAGAAGTAGACGAAGTGGAGGAAGTGGACGAAGTTGACGACGTGGTCGAAGCGGACGTAGTGGAAGAAGTGGACGAAGTGGACGACGTGGACGAACTGGATGAAGTTGAGGAAGTGGACGAATTGGACGAAGTGGAAGAAGAAGGTGAAGAAGTGGAGAAAGTTGAGTAAGTGGAGGAAGTGGAGGAAGTGGACGATGTTGAGGAAGTGCAGGAAGTTGACGAAGTGGACGAAGTGGAAGAGGTTGATGAAGTGGAGGAAGTAGAGGAAGTGGACGAAGTGGAAGAGGTTGATGAAGTGGAGGAAGTAGAGGAAGTGGACGAAGTGGAAGAAGAAGATGAAGAAGTGGACGAAGTGGAAGAAGAAGATGAAGAAGTGGACGAAGTGGAGGAAGTGCACGAACTTCACGAAGTGGAAGAAGTGGACGAATTGGACGAAGTGGAAGAGGAAGATGAAGAAGTGGAGTGGATGACGCGAAGGAAGTGGATTGGAAGAAGTAGACGAAGTGGAGGAAGTGGACGAAGTAGACGATGTGGACGAAGTGCACGAACTTGACTAAGTTGACGAAGTGGAGGAAGTGGACGAAGTGGAAGAAGAAGATGAAGAAGTGGACGAAGTTCATGAAGTGGAGAAAGTGAAGGAAGTGGAGGAAGTAGACGAAGTTGACGAACTGGACGAAGTGGAGGAAGTGGACCAAGTGGATGAAGTGGAGGTAGTGGAAGAAGCGGACGAAGTGGACAAAGTGAACGAAGTTGACGAAGTTGACGAAGTGGAGGAAGTGGAGGAAGTGGAGGGTGTGGACAAAGAGGAGGAAGTGGAAGAAGTGGACGATGTTGACGAAGTGGAGGAAGTGGAGGAAGTGGACGAAGTGCACAAAATGGAGGAAGTGGACAAAGTGGAATAAGTGGACGAACTAGACGAAGTTGATGAAGTGGACGAAGTGGAGGAAGTGGAGGAAATGGAGGTAGTGGAGGTAGTGGACGAAATGGACGAAGTTTACAAAGTTGACGAAGTGGAACAAGTGGAGGAAGTGGACGAAGTGGACAAAGTGGACGATCTTAACGAAGTTGAAGAAGTGGACGAAGTGGCAAAAGTGGAAGAAGATGAAGAAGTGCACGAAGTGGACGAAGTAGATGAAGTTCACGAAGTGGATGAAGTGGAGGAAGTCGAGGAAGTGGACGAAATTGACGAAGTGGAAGAAGTGGAGGAAGAGGACGAAGTTGACGAATTGGAAGAAGTTGACGAAGTGGAGGAACTGGAGGAAGTGGACGATGTGGATGAAGGGCACGGACTTGAAGAAGTTGACGAAGTGCAAGAAGAAGATGAAGAAGTGGAGGAACTGGACGATGTTGAGGGAGTGGAAGAAGTTGACGAAGTAGAAGAAGTGGAAGAAGTTGACGAAGTGGAGGATGTAGAGGAAGTGGAGGATGTGGAAGAAGAAGATGAAGAAGTGGAGGAAGTGGAGGAAGGGGACCAAGTGCACGAACTTGACGAAGTGGAAGAAGTGGACGAATTGCACGAAGTGGAAGAGGAAGATGAAGAAGTGGATGAAGCTGAGGAAGTGGACGAAGTGGAAGAAGTAGACGAAGTGGAGGAAGTGCACGAAGTGGACGATGTGGACGATGTGAACGAAGTTGACGAGGTGGAGGAAGTGGAGGAAGCGGACAAAGTGGAGGAAGTGGAAGAAGTGGATGAAGTTGATGAAGTGGAGGAAGTGGAGGAACTGGACGAACTTGACGAAGTGGACAAAATGGACGAAGTGGACGAAGTTGACGTAGTGGACGAAGTGGACGAAGTGAATGAAGTGGAGGAAGTGGAGGAAATGGACGATGTTGAGGAAGTGGAGGAATTGGACGAAATGGAGGAAGTGGAGGAAGTGGACGAAGTTGACGACGTGGACGAACTGGACGAAGTGCACGAAGTTGACGAAGTGGACGAAGTGGACGAAGTGGACGAAGTGGAAGAAGTGGACGAAGTGGACAAAGTGGAGGAAGTGGAGGAAGTGGACGAACTTGACGAAGTGGACGAAATTGACGAAGTGGAAGAAGTTGACGAAGTGGACGAAGTAGTCGAAGTGCACGAAGGGGACGAAGTGGAAGAAGTGGACGAAGTGGAAGAAGTTGACGAAGTGGATGAAGTGGAGGAAGTGGACGAAATGGACGAAGTTGACGAAGTGGAAGAAGTGCAGGAAGTGAATGAAGTGGAGGAAGTGGAGGAAGTGGACGATGTTGAGGAAGTGGAGAAAGTGGACGAAGTGGACGAAGCGGAAGAAGTTGACGAAGTGGACGAAGGGGACGCACTTGACGAAGTTGACGAAGTAGACGAAGCAGACGAACTTGACGCAGTTGACGAATTGGACGAGTGGAAGAAGAAGATAAAGAAGTGGACGAAGAGGACGAAGTGGAGGAAGTGGAGGAAGTAGAGGAAGTGGACGAACTGGACGAACTTGACGAAGTGGATGAAATGGAGGAAGTGGACGAAGTTGACGAAGTGGAAGAAGTGCAGGAAGTGAATGAAGTAGAGGAAGTGGAGGAAGTGGATGATGTTGAGGAAGTGGACGAAGTTGACGAAGTGGACGAAGTGGAAGAAGTTTACGATGTTGAGGAAGTGGACGACGAAGTGGAGGAAGTGGACAAAGGGGACGAAATTGACGCACTGGACGAAGTGGACGAAGGGGACGAACTTTATGAAGTTGACGAATTGGACGAAGTGGACGAAGAAGATGAAGAAGTGGACGAAGCGGACGAAGTGGATGAAGTGGAGGAAGTGGAGGAAGTGGACGAATTAGAGGAAGGGGACGAAGTGGAGGAAGTGGAGGAAGTGGAGGAAGTGGAAGAAGTAGAGGAAGTGGACGAAGTAGACGAAGTGGACGAAGTGGACGAATTGGACGAAGTGGACGAAGTGGACGAAGTGGACGAAGTGGACGAAGTGGACGAAGTGGACGAAGTGGACGGAGTGGACGAAGTGGAGGAAGTGGAGGAAGAGGAGGAAGTGGAAGAAGTGGAGAAAGTGGACGAAGTACACATAGTGGACGAAGTAGACGAAGTGGAGGAAGTGGACGAAGTTGACGACGTGGACGAAGCGGGCAAAGTGGAAGAAGTGGACGAAGTGGACGACGTGGACGAACTGGATGAAGTTGACGAAGTGGACGAATTGGACGAAGTGGAAGAAGAAGGTGAAGAAGTGGAGAAAGTGGAGTGAGTGCAGGAAGTGGAGGAAGTGGACAATGTTGAGGAAGTGCAGGAAGTGGACGAAGTTGACGAAGTGGACGAAGTGGAAGAGGTTGATGAAGTGGAGGAAGTGGACGAAGTGGAAGAAGAAGATGAAGAAGTGGAGGAAGTGGAGGAAGTGCACGAACTTCACGAAGTGGAAGAAGTGGACGAATTGGACGAAGTGGAAGAGGAAGATGAAGAAGTGGACAAAGTGGATGACGCGAAGGAAGTGGAGGAAGTGGACGAAGTAGACGATGTGGAGGAAGTGGACGAACTTGACTAAGTTGACGAAGTGGAGGAAGTGGACGAAGTGGAAGAAGAAGATGAAGAAGTGGACGAAGTTCATGAAGTGGAGAAAGTGAAGGAAGTGGAGGAAGTAGACGAAGTTGACGAACTGGACGAAGTGGAGGAAGTGGACCAAGTGGATGAAGTGGAGGTAGTGGAAGAAGCGGACGAAGTGGACAAAGTGAACGAAGTTGACGAAGTTGACGAAGTGGAGGAAGTGGAGGAAGTGGAGGGTGTGGACAAAGAGAAGGAAGTGGAAGAAGTGGACGATGTTGACGAAGCGGAGGAAGTGGACGAAGTGCACAAAATGGAGGAAGTGGACAAAGTGGAGGAAGTGGACAAAGTGGAATAAGTGGACGAACTAGACGAAGTTGATGAAGTGGACGAAGTGGAGGAAGTGGAGGAAATGGAGGTAGTGGAGGTAGTGGACGAAATGGACGAAGTGGACGAAGTTTACAAAGTTGACGAAGTGGAACAAGTGGAGGAAGTGGACGAAGTTGACGAAGTGGACGAGGTGGACGAAGTGGACGAAGTTGACGTAGTGGAAGAAGTGCAGGAAGTGAATGAAGTGGAGGAAGTGGAGGATGCTGAGGAACTGGACAAAGTTGACGATGTGAATGAAGTGGAAGAAGTTTACAAAGTGGAGGAGGTGGAGGAAGTGGACGAAGTGCACGAAGGGGACGAAATTGACGAACTTGACGAAGTAGACGAAGGGGACGAAGTTGACGAATTGGACGAAGTGGACGAAGAAGATGAGGAAGTGGACAAAGAGGACGAAGTGGAGGAAGTGGACGAAGTAAACGAAGTTGACGAAGTGGACGAGGTGGACGAAGTGGACGAAGTGGACGAAGTTGACGAAGTGGAAGAAGTGAAGGAAGTGGAGGAAGTGGACGAAGTGGAGGAAATGGATGAATTAGATGGAGTGGACGAAGTTGACGTAGTGGAGGAAGTGGAGGAAGTCGAGCAAGTGGAGGAAGTGGACGAAGAGGACACAGTGGAGGAAGTGGACGAAGTTGACGATGTGGACGAAGCGGACAAAGTGGAGGAAGTGGAGGAAGTGGACGAACTTCACGAAGTGGACGAAATGGACGAAGTGGACGAAGTGGACGAAGTTGACGAAGTGGAGGAAGTGGAGGAAGTGCAGGAAGTGGACGAAGAGGACAAAGTGGAGGAAGTGGACGAACAGGACGACGTGGACGAAGTGGAGGAAGTGGATGAGGTGGACGAACTGGAGGAAGTGGACGAAGTGGTGGAAGTGGACGTAGTGGAGGAAGTGGACGAAGTGGTGGAAGTGGACGAACTGCACGAAGTGGAAGAAATGGACGAAGTGGTGCAAGTGGACAAAGTTGACGAAGTGGAAGAAGTGAAGGAAGTGAATGAAGTGGAGGAAAATTAGGAAATGGACGATGTTGAGGAAGTGGAGAAAGTAGACGAAGTTGACGAAGTGGACAAAGTGGACGTACTTGACGAAGTGGAAGAAGTGGACGAAGGGGACGAAGTCGACGAAGTGAAGGAAATGGAGGAAGTGGACGAAGTTGACGAAGTGGACGAAATGGATGACGTGGACGACGTGGAGGAAGTGGAGGAAGTGGACAATGTTGACGAAGTGGAAGAAGTGGAGGAAGTGAATGAAGTGGAGGAAGTGGAGGAAGTGGAGGGAATGCACGATGTTGAGGAAGTGGAGAAAGTGAAGGAACTGGAAGAACTTGACGAAGTGGAGGAAGTGGACGAACTTGATGAGGTGGACGAAATGGACGAAGTGGACGAAGTTGACGAAGTAGAGGAAGTGGAGGAAGTGGAGGAAGTGGAGGAAGTGCATGAAGTTGACGAAGTGGACACGAAGTTGACGAAGTGGACACGAAGTTGACGAAGTAGACAAAGTGGAGTAAGTGGAGGAAGTGGAAGAAGTGGAGGAAGTGGACGAAGTGGACGAAGTTAACGAAGTGGAGGAAGTGGAGGAAGCGGATGAAGTGGAGGAAGTAGAGGAAGTAGACGAAGTGGACGAAGAGGACGAAGTGGACGAAGTGGAGAAAGTGGACGAAGTGGAAGAAGTTGACGAAGTGGAGGAAGTGGAGGAAGTGGACGAAGTGCAGGAAGTGGACAAAGTGGACGAAGTGGACGACATGGAGGAAGTGGAGGAAGTGGACGAAGTGGAGGAAATGGAGGAACTTGACGAAGTAGATGAAATTGACGAAGAGGACAACGTAGAGGAAGTGGAGGAAGTGGACGAACTTGACGAAGAGGACGAAATGGACGAAGTGGACGAAGTTGACGAAGTGGACGAAGTGGAGGAAATGAATGAAGTGGAGGAAGTGGAGGAAATGGACGATGTTGAGGAAGTTGACGAAGTGGACGAAGTTGACGAAGTTGAGGAAGTAGACAAAGTGGAGTAAGTGGAGGAAGTGGAAGAAGTGGAGGAAGTGGACGAAGTTAACGAAGTGAGTAAGTGGAGGAAGCGGACGAAGTGGAGGAAGTAGAGAAAGTGGACGAAGAGGACGAAGAGCACGAAGAGGACGAAGTAGACAAAGTGGACGAAGTGGACGAAATGGAGGAAGTGGAGGAGGTGGAGGAAGTGGACGAAGTGGAGGAAGTGCAGGAACTTGACGAAGTAGATGAAATTGACGAAGAGGACAAAGTGGAGGAAGTGGACGAAGTTGATGAAGTGGACGAAGTGGACGAAGTGGACGAAGTGGAGGAAGTTAATGAAGTGGAGGAAGTGGAGGAAATGGACGATGTTGAGGAAGTGGAGGAATTGGACGAAAAGGAGGAAGTGGAGGAAGTGGACGAAGTTGACGACGTGGACGAACTGCACTTAGTGGACGAAGTTGACGAAGTGGACGAAGTGGACGAAGTAGAAGAATTGGACGAAGTGGACAAAGTGGAGGAAGTGGAGGAAGGGGACGAACTTGACAAAGCGGACGAAATGGACGAAGAGGACAAAGTTGACGAAGTGGATAAAGTGGACGAAGTGGAGGATGTGGGGGAAGTGGACGAAGTGGAGGAAGTGGAGGAAGTGGACGAAGTGAAGGAAGTAGAGGAAGTGGACGAAGTTGACGAACTTGACGAAGTGGACGAAGTGGAGGAAATGGAGGAAGTGAACGAAGTGGAGGAAGTAGAAGAAGTGGAGGAAGTGGACGAAGTTCACGAAGTGGACGATGTGGAGGAAGTGAACGAAGTGGAGGAAGTGGACGAAGTGGAGGAAGTTGACAAAGTAGAGGAAATTGACGAAGTGGACGAAGTAGAAGAAGTGGACAAAGTGGAGGAAATGGAGGAAATGGAGGAAGTGGACGAACTTGACCAAGTGGACGAAGTTCACGAAGTGAATGAAGTGGACGATGTGGAGTAAGTGAACGAAGTGGAGGAAGTGGACGAAGTGGACGAAGTTGACAAAGTAGAGGAAATTGACGAAGTAGACGAAGTGGACAAAGTGGAGGAAGTGGAGGAAGTGGAGGAAGTGGACGAACTTGACGAAGTGGACAAAATGGACGAAGTGGAGGAAGTGGACGAAGTGGAGGAAGTGAATGAAGTGGACGAAGTTCACGAAGTTGATGAACTGGACGATGTGGAGGAAGTGAACGAAGTGGAGGAAGTGGACAAAGTGGACGAAGTTGACAAAGTAGAGGAAATTGACGAAGTGGCCGAAGTCGACGAAGTGGACAAAGTGGAGGAAGTGGAGGAAGTGGACCAACTTGACGAAGTGGACAAAATGGACGAAGTGGACGAAGTTGACGAAGTGGACGAAGTGGACGAAGTGAATGAAGTGGAGGAAGTGGAGGAAATGGACGATGTTGAGGAAGTGGAGGAAGTGGACGAAATGGAGGAAGTGGAGGAAGTGGACGAAGTTGACGAAGTGGACGAACTGGACGAAGTGGACGAAGTTGACGAAGTGGACGAAGTGGACGAAGTGGAAGAAGTGGACGAAGTGGACGAAGTGGAAGAAGTGGACGAAGTGGACGAAGTTGACGAAGTGGACGAAATTGACAAAGTGGAAGAAGTTGACGAAGTGGACGAAGTAGTCGAAGTGCACGAAGGGGACGAAGTGGAAGAAGTGGACGAAGTGGAAGAAGTTGACGAAGTGGATGAAGTGGAGGAAGTGGACGAAATGGACGAAGTTGACGAAGTGGAAGAAGTGCAGGAAGTGAATGAAGTGGAGGAAGTGGAGGAAGTGGACGATGTTGAGGAAGTGGAGAAAGTGGATGAAGTGGACGAAGCGGAAGAAGTTGACGAAGTGGAGGAAGTGGACGAAGGGGACACACTTGACGAAGTTGACGAAGTAGACGAAGCGGACGAACTTGACGCAGTTGACGAATTGGACGAGTGGAAGAAGAAGATGAAGAAGTGGACGAAGAGGACGAAGTGGAGGAAGTGGAGGAAGTAGAGGAAGTGGACGAAGTGGACGAACTTGACGAAGTGGATGAAGTGGAGGAAGTGGACGAAGTTGACGAAGTGGAAGAAGTGCAGGAAGTGAATGAAGTGGAGGAAGTGGAGGAAGTGGACGATGTTGAGGAAGTGGACGAAGTTGACGAAGTGGACGAAGTGGAAGAAGTTTACGATGTTGAGGAAGTGGACGACGAAGTGGAGGAAGTGGACGAAGGGGACGAAATTGACGCACTTGACGAAGTGGACAAAGGGGACGAACTTTACGAAGTTGACGAATTGGACGAAGTGGACGAAGAATATGAAGAAGTGGACGAAGAGGACGAAGTGGATGAAGTGGAGGAAGTGGAGGAAGTGGACGAATTAGTGGAAGGGGACGAAGTGGAGGAAGTGGAGGAAGTGGAGGAAGTGGAAGAAGTAGAGGAAGTGGACGAAGTAGACGAAGTGGACGAAGTGGACGAATTGGACGAAGTGGACGAAGTGGACAAAGTGGACGAAGTGGAGGAAGTGGAGGAAGAGGAGGAAGTGGAAGAAGTGGAGGAAGTGGACGAAGTACACATAGTGGAAGAAGTAGACGAAGTGGAGGAAGTGGACGAAGTTGACGACGTGGTCGAAGCGGACGTAGTGGAAGAAGTGGACGAAGTGGACGACGTGGACGAACTGGATGAAGTTGAGGAAGTGGACGAATTGGACGAAGTGGAAGAAGAAGGTGAAGAAGTGGAGAAAGTTGAGTAAGTGGAGGAAGTGGAGGAAGTGGACGATGTTGAGGAAGTGCAGGAAGTGGACGAAGTTGACGAAGTGGACGAAGTGGAAGAGGTTGATGAAGTGGAGGAAGTAGAGGAAGTGGACGAAGTGGAAGAGGTTGATGAAGTGGAGGAAGTAGAGGAAGTGGACGAAGTGGAAGAAGAAGATGAAGAAGTGGACGAAGTGGAGGAAGTGCACGAACTTCACGAAGTGGAAGAAGTGGACGAATTGGACGAAGTGGAAGAGGAAGATGAAGAAGTGGAGTGGATGACGCGAAGGAAGTGGATTGGAAGAAGTAGACGAAGTGGAGGAAGTGGACGAAGTAGACGATGTGGACGAAGTGCACGAACTTGACTAAGTTGACGAAGTGGAGGAAGTGGACGAAGTGGAAGAAGAAGATGAAGAAGTGGACGAAGTTCATGAAGTGGAGAAAGTGAAGGAAGTGGAGGAAGTAGACGAAGTTGACGAACTGGACGAAGTGGAGGAAGTGGACCAAGTGGATGAAGTGGAGGTAGTGGAAGAAGCGGACGAAGTGGACAAAGTGAACGAAGTTGACGAAGTGGACGAAGTGGAGGAAGTGGAGGAAGTGGAGGGTGTGGACAAAGAGGAGGAAGTGGAAGAAGTGGACGATGTTGACGAAGTGGAGGAAGTGGACGAAGTGGACGAAGTGCACAAAATGGAGGAAGTGGAAAAGTGGAGGAAGTGGACAAAGTGGAATAAGTGGACGAACTAGACGAAGTTGATGAAGTGGACGAAGTGGAGGAAGTGGAGGAAATGGAGGTAGTGGAGGTAGTGGACGAAATGGACGAAGTTTACAAAGTTGACGAAGTGGAACAAGTGGAGGAAGTGGACGAAGTGGACAAAGTGGACGATCTTAATGAAGTTGAAGAAGTGGACGAAGTGGCAAAAGTGGAAGAAGATGAAGAAGTGCATGAAGTGGACGAAGTAGACGAAGTTCACGAAGTGGATGAAGTGGAGGAAGTCGAGGAAGTGGACGAAATTGACGAAGTGGAAGAAGTGGAGGAAGAGGACGAAGTTGACGAATTGGAAGAAGTTGACGAAGTGGAGGAACTGGAGGAAGTGGACGATGTGGATGAAGGGCACGGACTTGAAGAAGTTGACGAAGTGCAAGAAGAAGATGAAGAAGTGGAGGAAGTGAAAGAAGTGGAGGAACTGGACGATGTTGAGGGAGTGGAAGAAGTTGACGAAGTAGAAGAAGTGGAAGAAGTTGACGAAGTGGAGGATGTAGAGGAAGTGGAGGATGTGGAAGAAGAAGATGAAGAAGTGGAGGAAGTGGAGGAAGGGGACCAAGTGCACGAACTTGACGAAGTGGAAGAAGTGGACGAATTGCACGAAGTGGAAGAGGAAGATGAAGAAGTGGATGAAGCTGAGGAAGTGGACGAAGTGGAAGAAGTAGACGAAGTGGAGGAAGTGCACGAAGTGGACGATGTGGACGATGTGAACGAAGTTGACGAGGTGGAGGAAGTGGAGGAAGCGGACAAAGTGGAGGAAGTGGAAGAAGTGGATGAAGTTGATGAAGTGGAGGAAGTGGAGGAACTGGACGAACTTGACGAAGTGGACAAAATGGACGAAGTGGACGAAGTTGACGTAGTGGACGAAGTGGACGAAGTGAATGAAGTGGAGGAAGTGGAGGAAATGGACGATGTTGAGGAAGTGAAGGAATTGGACGAAATGGAGGAAGTGGAGGAAGTGGACGAAGTTGACGACGTGGACGAACTGGACGAAGTGCACGAAGTTGACGAAGTGGACGAAGTGGACGAAGTGGAAGAAGTGGACGAAGTGGACAAAGTGGAGGAAGTGGAGGAAGTGGACGAACTTGACGAAGTGGACGAAATTGACGAAGTGGAAGAAGTTGACGAAGTGGACGAAGTAGTCGAAGTGCACGAAGGGGACGAAGTGGAAGAAGTGGACGAAGTGGAAGAAGTTGACGAAGTGGATGAAGTGGAGGAAGTGGACGAAATGGACGAAGTTGACGAAGTGGAAGAAGTGCAGGAAGTGAATGAAGTGGAGGAAGTGGAGGAAGTGGACGATGTTGAGGAAGTGGAGAAAGTGGACGAAGTGGACGAAGCGGAAGAAGTTGACGAAGTGGAGGAAGTGGACGAAGGGGACGCACTTGACGAAGTTGACGAAGTAGACGAAGCAGACGAACTTGACGCAGTTGACGAATTGGACGAGTGGAAGAAGAAGATAAAGAAGTGGACGAAGAGGACGAAGTGGAGGAAGTGGAGGAAGTAGAGGAAGTGGACGAACTGGACGAACTTTACGAAGTGGATGAAATGGAGGAAGTGGACGAAGTTGACGAAGTGGAAGAAGTGCAGGAAGTGAATGAAGTAGAGGAAGTGGAGGAAGTGGAGGATGTTGAGGAAGTGGACGAAGTTGACGAAGTGGACGAAGTGGAAGAAGTTTACGATGTTGAGGAAGTGGACGACGAAGTGGAAGAAGTGGACGAAGGGGACGAAATTGACGCACTGGACGAAGTGGACGAAGGGGACGAACTTTATGAAGTTGACGAATTGGACGAAGTGGACGAAGAAGATGAAGAAGTGGAGGAAGCGGACGAAGTGGATGAAGTGGAGGAAGTGGAGGAAGTGGACGAATTAGAGGAAGGGGACGAAGTGGAGGAAGTGGAGGAAGTGGAGGAAGTGGAGGAAGTGGAAGAAGTAGAGGAAGTGGACGAAGTAGACGAAGTGGACGAATTGGACGAAGTGGACGAAGTGGACGAAGTGGACGAAGTGGACGAAGTTGACGAAGTGGACGGAGTGGACGAAGTGGAGGAAGTGGAGGAAGAGGAGGAAGTGGAAGAAGTGGAGAAAGTGGACGAAGTACACATAGTGGACGAAGTAGACGAAGTTGACGACGTGGACGAAGCGGGCGAAGTGGAAGAAGTGGACGAAGTGGACGACGTGGACGAACTGGATGAAGTTGACGAAGTGGACGAATTGGACGAAGTGGAAGAAGAAGGTGAAGAAGTGGAGAAAGTGGAGTAAGTGCAGGAAGTGGACGAAATGGACAATGTTGAGGAAGTGCAGGAAGTGGACGAAGTTGACGAAGTGGACGAAGTGGAAGAGGTTGATGAAGTAGAGGAAGTGGACGAAGTGGAAGAAGAAGATGAAGAAGTGGAGGAAGTGGAGGAAGTGCACGAACTTCACGAAGTGGAAGAAGTGGACGAATTGGACGAAGTGGAAGAGGAAGATGAAGAAGTGGACAAAGTGGATGACGCGAAGGAAGTGGAGGAAGTGGACGAAGTAGACAATGTGGAGGAAGTGGACGAACTTGACTAAGTTGACGAAGTGGAGGAAGTGGACGAAGTGGAAGAAGAAGATGAGTGGACGAAGTTCATGAAGTGGAGAAAGTGAAGGAAGTGGAGGAAGTAGACGAAGTTGACGAACTGGACGAAGTGGAGGAAGTGGACCAAGTGGATGAAGTGGAGGTAGTGGAAGAAGCGGACGAAGTGGACAAAGTGAACGAAGTTGACGAAGTTGACGAAGTGGAGGAAGTGGAGGAAGTGGAGGGTGTGGACAAAGAGAAGGAAGTGGAAGAAGTGGACGATGTTGACGAAGTGGAGGAAGTGGACGAAGTGCACAAAATGGAGGAAGTGGACAAAGTGGAGGAAGTGGACAAAGTGGAATAAGTGGACGAACTAGACGAAGTTGATGAAGTGGACGAAGTGGAGGAAGTGGAGGAAATGGAGGTAGTGGAGGTAGTGGACGAAATGGACGAAGTGGACGAAGTTTACAAAGTCGACGAAGTGGAACAAGTGGAGGAAGTGGACGAAGTGGACAAAGTGGACGATCTTAACGAAGTTGAAGAAGTGGACGAAGTGGCAAAAGTGGAAGAAGATGAAGAAGTGCACGAAGTGGACGAAGTAGACGAAGTTCACGAAGTTGATGAAGTGGAGGTGATAACAGTTGAAAAACTGTTATTTTCATGCTTAAAATTGATACTAAAAGCAATCTTTAGACTTAGAAACTAGCTTGAAATCACACCTTTTATCTTTATTTTCAGAAATAAGAGAGCTGGACAGGTTTACACTTGATTTGAGTGTTTTTGTGCAGGTTTTAGGGTGAATTTGGTGCAAAGAGTGAAGAAGGAGAGAAGTGACATTAGAAAAGACAAGAAAGAGTGCAAAAAGAGAAGACGAAGGCACCGCTCAGCGGCAAACTACCGCTGAGCGGCACTCAGGAGGTTGCGGGAGTCACGCTGAGGGGCAAATGGCCGCTGAGGGGAAGAATTGTGACGCGCAACTACCGCTGAGCGGTAAATACCGCTGAGCGGTACTCTTTGGGCTTGGGCTTTTGTAATCTTTTGTAACTCTAAATTAGTATATAAGGGCTTGCACGTCCTTTAGTTTAGTATCTTTGGCAGAAACGAGGCAAACACTCTCTCTTCCACCCCTTTGAAGGAGGATCTTGGATGCTCAGGCTACCTCTTCACCTTTATTGGGTTTATTCTTTCATTCTTTCATTGTTATTCATCTAGGTTCACCATGACGATGGTGAACTAAACCTTGTATGTTTGTTGGGGAATCAATGTAATCTCTTGAAGCTCTCATATATGGATTTGTTGAGTACATCTTTGAATTAAGACATATGCTTTCTTTCATCATTAGTTAGGGTTTTTCCTCTTTGCTCAATGCTTGCATTGTTTAACTCATTCTAATGCATGATTATTGGTTTTGTCGATACGGACACGTACGGGGAAGTCTAGATCCGGGGAATTTCTCCCAATATTTTACTGACAACATTATATTGGTTGCCTTTAAGCTCCTGCTGTAATGAACTAATCATTAGGAATGCTAGGAATTGTATGAACTATTTGATTAGGGAGAAGCCATCTAGAATGGTACATTAGAGAGTGGCATTAACAATGATGATTTGAATGTTGAATTCCTAAAATATATGAGAGTGGATGAGATGAAATTGACCCCCAACAACATATTCATTCATATAGTTCATTGAAAGTGTTTATCTTTTGTCTTTGCCATTGATCAATTCATGCATACATGTTTATTTTCTGTCTTGCATATTAAAACTTTGAATATTTCGTTTGTAAGTCCTAGCTAATCAACAAATCACATAACTAAACTAGGCCGTGAGTCCTTTGGGAAGAACGATACTTGGTCTTACCAAGTTTTATTACTTGAACGATTCGGTCATACTTGCCGATTGTGAAACAAGTTTGTGACATCATATTTTGGTGCTTACAAATTTGTCCATCAAGTTTTTGGCGCCGTTGCCGGGGACTCGTGGTTTAACTGGTTAATTTGTGTGATTATTGATTATATTTGACTTTAATTTTAAATTTCTGTTTTTATTTTCTGTTTTTTTTATCTTTTTCTGTTTTATCTTTTTAGATTAGATTAGATTAGATTTTATTTTTAGATTTTATCTTTTTAGATTAGATGTTATTTTTAAATTTTATTTTATCTTTTATCTTTTTATCTTTTGAATATATATCTTCTCTTATATCTTTTTGTGCTAACAAATCTGTTCTAGGGTTTTGTTTCTTGTGCATGCAGGAAGCAATTCGAAATAGAAGTAAGAAAACAACAGAACCACTTCTTGAAGGTCTAGAAGAGAGTAGAAGGAGGAGAAGAATCAGAACGTCTAGAGAACTTTTCCCTTCTCCAGAAACTCTCTTGCAATCATCACCACAAGGTTCTGTTCATAGCACAGGAAGTATGGAGTGCAATAATGTTAGAAGAACTCTTGCAGATTATACTAATCTTGCTGGACCTCAGCACTTCAACAGCATAGCTAGACCTAGAGTCAATGCAGCCAACATGGAGGTCAAACCAGCACTGATTCAACTGGTGAAGAGTAATCAATTTAATGGGTTGTCTCATGAAAGCCCATATGAGCACCTCACTACCTTTAATGAGATTTGCAATACAGTTAAAATTAATGGGGTGCCAGACGAAGCAATCAAACTTAGCTTGTTTCCTTTCTCATTGGGAGGCAATGCTAAGCTTTGGTTGAACTCTTTTCCAGAAGAAAGTTTCACAGAGTGGGAAGCAGTGGTCACAAAATTTTTAAACAAATACTTCCCACAATCTAAGGTGACTAAAGGAAAGCAAGAGATTTCTTCATTCAAGCAGGGCATGGAAGAATCACTGGGGCATGCATGGGACAGATATAAAAGCTTGTTACGTAAAACTCCCATGCATGGCTTTAAAGAACATGAAGTAGTCTTAATTTTCCTTGGAGGGCTTGGTTCACAAACCAAGATGATGCTGAATGCCTCAGCAGGAGGTAATATCAAATGGAAGACTCCAGAGGAAGCAACTGAAATTATTGAAAATATGGCTACTAGTGACAACGAACTCAATATTGACACAGGAGATCCTAATCAGAAGGAGTTGTCAAAATTAAATGAGGCTCTGCTTGTCCAAAATAGAACTCTCTCTCAACAGCTTGAGGAAGTAACCATGAAACTTTCTCAAATACCACAGGAAATACAACAGGTCTCAATGGTTCAAGAGCAACAAAAATGGCAGATGCAATTTACTTCAGTTGAGAAAACAACAAAGCTTGAAGAGACTTTCCAGAGATTCTTGAAGACAAATGCGTCTTATTGTCATAATGTGGATGCTGCATTTAAAAAAATGGAGAGTCATGTTGAGAGAATAGTTGACGTGATTAAACATGATAACCTTGGAAAGGATTGTAAAACTGTTGTGACCAGAAGTGGTAGAGTGTTAGAGGAGAGACAAAAAGAGAGAGAGAAAGAAAAAAATGAGAGTGAGAGTGAAAAAGAATCATGTGAGTGGAAAGAAAGAGTTGAGAGAGAGAAAAAGAGAAAAGAAGAAGAGGAGAGGAGAGAAAAAAATGAGAGAGAAGAGAGAGAGAGAGAAAAAGAGTATGAAAAGCCACTTCCTTATCCAAAGGGTTATTCAAGGAAGGAGAAAGAAAAGCAGTTGGAAAGATTCATGGAACTGTTTAAGAAGCTGGAGATTACTATACCATTCTCTGAAGCATTGCAACAGATGCCAGCATATGCAAAATTTTTGAAGGAACTTCTCACAAAGAAACACAAGTACATTGAGAAGGAAACTATCAATATACAGGGCAATTGCAGTGCAATCATACAGAAACTACCTCCTAAACTTAAAGACCCAGGAAGCTTCACTATTCCATGCACCATAGGAGATGTGAAAGTTGGAAGAGCATTGATTGATTTGGGAGCTAGCATTAATCTAATGCCGCTAGCTATGTGCAGAACAATTCAGGGGCTAGAAATTAAACCAACCAGAATGGCTCTTCAATTGGCAGACAGGTCTCTTAAATATCCATATGGAGTGGTTGAAGATGTTCTAGTGAAGGTCGACAAATTTGTATTCCCAGTGGATTTTATTGTAATGGAGATGGAAGGAACTAGTGATGTTCCTCTTATTTTGGGGAGACCTTTTATGAAGACTGCTAGAGTTCTGATTGATGTAGAGAATGGTAAGCTTAAACTGAGAGTTGATGATGAAGAGGTCACTTTTGATGTATCCAAGGCCATGACATATCCAAATGATGACAAAGCATGTTTTCAATTTGATGAACTTGATGAAGTTTGTATGGTTCAGGAGAGAATGGTGCGAAATATTTCTCCATTGGAAAAAACTCTCATTGATTCATGTGAAGATTTAGATGAAGAAGAGGAGAAATTAATTGATGAATGTCTGATGGATTTGGAAACACTGAAAAAGAATCCAGAGGAAGATCCAATAATTGAAATAGTTGATAAGGAAGAAACAATCAAAGCACAGTCACCAGAATTAAAAAGATTGCCACCACATCTGAAATATGTGTTTTTAGAAGAGGGTGAATCAAAGCCAGTCATCATCAATAACTCTTTATCTTTACAAGAAGAAGAGCAGTTGATAGAAATTCTGAAAGCCAACAAAGAAGCAATTGGGTGGTCAATATCAGATCTCAAAGGTATAAGCCCAACTTATTGCATGCACAGGATTTTTATGGAAGAGGACTATAAACCAAGTGCTCAACCGCAGAGAAGGTTAAATCCTGTCATGAAGGAGGTGGTCAGAAAAGAAGTGTTGAAACTGCTAGAAGCTGGTATCATCTATCCAATCTCTGACAGTGAATGGGTGAGTCCAGTACAGGTGGTTCCAAAGAAAGGTGGGATGACAGTAATTTATAATGATAAGAATGAGCTTATTCCTACTCGGACAGTTACTGGCTGGCGTATGTGCATTGATTATAGGAAACTGAATAAAGCTACTAGGAAAGATCATTTTCCTCTTCCTTTCATGGATCAGATGCTAGAAAGGTTATCAGGGCAGGCTTTCTATTGTTTTCTAGATGGATATTCTGGATATAATCAAATTGTGGTAGATCCAAAAGACCAGGAGAAGACGGCTTTTACTTGTCCTTTTGGTATCTTTGCATATAGAAAGATGCCGTTTGGATTATGTAATGCTCCAGCTACGTTTCAGAGGTGTATGCAGGCAATCTTTTCTGATCTTTTAGAAAAATGCATTGAAGTATTCATGGATGACTTCTCAGTTTTTGGAAATTCTTTCCAAAGATGTTTAGCTAATTTGAACACTGTCCTCAAAAGATGTGTTCAGACAAATCTGGTTTTGAATTGGGAGAAATGTCATTTCATGGTAACTGAAGGGATTGTACTGGGGCATAAAATTTCTGCTAAAGGAATTGAGGTGGATAAAGCCAAAGTAGAAGTCATTGAGAAACTGCCTCCACCAACAAATGTAAGGGGGATTAGGAGTTTTCTTGGTCATGCTGGGTTTTATAGAAGATTCATCAAAGATTTCTCAAAAATTGCTAAACCATTGAGTAATCTTTTGATGAAGGATGCTCCTTTTGTGATGAATGAAGACTGTCTGAAAGCCTTTGATATATTGAAGCAGAAGTTAGTGTCAGCTCCAGTAATTGTAGCACCAGATTGGAATCAAAATTTTGAATTGATGTGTGATGCAAGTGATTATGCAATAGGAGTTGTCCTTGGCCAAAGGAAAGAACAAAAATTTCATCCAATCTACTATGCTAGCAAGGTGCTGAATGATGCTCAATTGAATTATGCTACCACAGAGAAGGAGTTTCTTGCCATTGTATATGCTCTAGAGAAATTTAGACCTTATCTTATTGGGTCTAAGGTGATTGTCTATACGGATCATGCAGCTATCAAATATTTGTTGACAAAACCAGATTCTAAGCCACGTCTGATTAGATGGGTACTACTTTTGCAAGAGTTTGATGTAGAAATCCGTGATAAGAAAGGAAGTGAGAACTTAATTGCTGATCATTTGTCACGGTTAGTCAACAATGAGGTCACTAGCAAGGAGTCTGAAATCTGGGAATCTTTTTCAGATGAATCACTCATGTATATTCAGCAGAGGCCCTGGTTTGCTGATATGGCAAATTTCAAAGCTGCGAGAGTCATGCCGGAAGACTTAACTTGGCAACAGAGAAAGAAATTTCTGCATGATGCCAAGCAGTTTGTGTGGGATGATCCATATTTGTTCAAAATTGGAGCAGATAATCTTCTCAGGAGATGTGTTACAAATGAAGAAGCAGAAGGAATTCTCTGGCATTGTCATGATTCACCTTATGGAGGACATTTTAATGGGGAAAGAACAGCAGCAAAAGTCCTTCAATCAGGGTTTTATTGGCCAACGTTATTTAAAGATGCCCATAATCATGCTAGGAATTGTGATAAATGTCAGAGAGCAGGGACAATCACTAAACGTCATGAGATGCCTTTACAAGGTATTTTAGAGGTTGAGGTTTTTGATTGTTGGGGTATTGACTTCGTTGGACCCTTCCCTCCATCTTTCAACAATGAATATATTCTGGTAGCAGTGGATTATGTGAGTAAATGGGTGGAAGCATTAGCTTGTCCTAAAAATGATGCTAGCACGGTAATTAAATTCCTGAAGAGGCAGATATTCTCACGTTTTGGCACTCCAAGAGTGTTGATTAGTGATGGAGGATCTCATTTTTGCAATTATCAGCTAGAGAAAGTACTCAAACACTATGGAGTGAAGCATAAGGTAGCTGCACCTTATCATCCACAAACTAATGGACAAGCGGAGGTATCTAACAGGGAGATAAAAAGAATCCTGGAAAAAACTGTGACTTCATCAAGAAAGGATTGGTCTCTCAAATTGGATGATGCTCTTTGGGCTTATCGAACAGCAATGAAGACGTCCATGGGATTATCACCATTTCAACTAGTCTATGGGAAAGCATGCCATTTGCCAGTTGAATTGGAGCATAGAGCATTATGGGCTTTGAAATTCTTGAATTTTGATCCTTATGACACTCAATGCACACGCAGGAGGCAGATTTTGGAGCTTGAAGAAATGCGGTTACATGCATATGATTCATCCAGGGCTTACAAAGAAAAAATTAAATTTTATCATGACAGGAAGTTGGTGAATAGAGTTTTCAATCCAGGACAACAGGTACTATTGTTCAATTCAAGATTGAAGATATTTCCTGGGAAGCTGAAGTCAAAATGGACAGGACCATTTGTGATAAAAGAAGTGCATCCGCATGGGGCAATTGAAATATTTAATCCATCTGATAATCCACAGAGAAGTTGGGTGGTAAATGGTCAACGTCTCAAGCCTTATCTGGGGGGAGAGGTGCAACAATGTTCTACAATGATGTTGCTGGTTGATCCTTGAAAGTTTGGGTCAGGCTCGGGACGTTAAACAAGCGCTTACTGGGAGGCAACCCAGTGTTTTGTGAGTATCTTATTTGTTTTTGTTTTTAGAATAGGGTTTGATGTACTCTATTGAACACCCGGTTTCTTATGATGGTTTGCTATTAACTGTGATTGTGTGATAAGTAATGCTTGATGATGCTTATTGATTGATTGATGTTGAGATGATGTGCACATTAAATGCTTATACAGGTGATTCACAAGCTTTGTGAACAAATGCAAGATATCATGATTGTGATTGTGAAATTAAGCAGGATGTGTATGTCAAATGTGAATGAGCTTATATGTGAGGTTTTGAGCTCCAGAGTTGTTATTGTTGAATGCTATTACTTTGAAAGCATGAATGACTTTGCCCAGGTTTTCTATGATTAAATCAATTGCTTGTTTTGCATCATATGATCAAAGGCCGTGTTTGTTGAAACCCTTTTTACTGGCCAAATTCATAAAGTTAGCCTACTAAAAGAGAACACTTTGTGTTCTATCCTTTGAACCCATAGCCTTGAATATACACTGAACCCTTGATTGAAAATCTTTACCTTGAGTTAAGTAGAATATCTGGTGTGGTACTGTTAAATGTTCAAGTTTGGGGTTATTGGGAAATCATGAAAAAGGAAAAGCATTGAGCTAAGAGCTAAAAAGAAAGAATATGCAAAAGAAAAGAAAAGAAAAGAAGTAAAGCTCAATGCAAATGAAAAGGCAAACAAAAGTTGGGAATGAATAAGAATAATTGTGTTGTTATGATTCTCTTAACTCAAGGATTTTGTGATCCAGAAAAACCAATTTTCTTGTTAGCCCAGCCACATTATAAGCCATTGAAAAGTCCTTGTGATGATGCATGCTTGTGAATGTTTTTGATTGTGGTAAAATGAAAGGCAAAGTTGATTCATGTGACATTGTGATAGTAGAGTGAATGAGTGAAACACTTACCTCTTATACACTTGTGTGTTGAGTGAAACACTTTACCTGGTGAGGAAATATTCCATGAACACATGAACATCCATGCTTAATTGATTGATCATTCATGAAAAATAGCATTTGTTGGAACTTAAATGACTTTGTGAACACTAAAGCATGTGCATATCTTGATTGAACTCTTGATCATAAGTTTGAGTGAAGTTATTACTTATCTTGAAAAGAGGATTTTGAATGAGTGAACCATCATATGAATTGGTTGGAGATGGAGTTACATTTTGTTTGCTTGAGGACAAGCAAAGTTCTAAGTTTGGGGTTGTGATAACAGTTGAAAAACTGTTATTTTCATGCTTAAAATTGATACTAAAAGCAATCTTTAGACTTAGAAACTAGCTTGAAATCACACCTTTTATCTTTATTTTCAGAAATAAGAGAGCTGGACAGGTTTACACTTGATTTGAGTGTTTTTGTGCAGGTTTTAGGGTGAATTTGGTGCAAAGAGTGAAGAAGGAGAGAAGTGACATTAGAAAAGACAAGAAAGAGTGCAAAAAGAGAAGACGAAGGCACCGCTCAGCGGCAAACTACCGCTGAGCGGCACTCAGGAGGTTGCGGGAGTCACGCTGAGGGGCAAATGGCCGCTGAGGGGAAGAATTGTGACGCGCAACTACCGCTGAGCGGTAAATACCGCTGAGCGGTACTCTTTGGGCTTGGGCTTTTGTAATCTTTTGTAACTCTAAATTAGTATATAAGGGCTTGCACGTCCTTTAGTTTAGTATCTTTGGCAGAAACGAGGCAAACACTCTCTCTTCCACCCCTTTGAAGGAGGATCTTGGATGCTCAGGCTACCTCTTCACCTTTATTGGGTTTATTCTTTCATTCTTTCATTGTTATTCATCTAGGTTCACCATGACGATGGTGAACTAAACCTTGTATGTTTGTTGGGGAATCAATGTAATCTCTTGAAGCTCTCATATATGGATTTGTTGAGTACATCTTTGAATTAAGACATATGCTTTCTTTCATCATTAGTTAGGGTTTTTCCTCTTTGCTCAATGCTTGCATTGTTTAACTCATTCTAATGCATGATTATTGGTTTTGTCGATACGGACACGTACGGGGAAGTCTAGATCCGGGGAATTTCTCCCAATATTTTACTGACAACATTATATTGGTTGCCTTTAAGCTCCTGCTGTAATGAACTAATCATTAGGAATGCTAGGAATTGTATGAACTATTTGATTAGGGAGAAGCCATCTAGAATGGTACATTAGAGAGTGGCATTAACAATGATGATTTGAATGTTGAATTCCTAAAATATATGAGAGTGGATGAGATGAAATTGACCCCCAACAACATATTCATTCATATAGTTCATTGAAAGTGTTTATCTTTTGTCTTTGCCATTGATCAATTCATGCATACATGTTTATTTTCTGTCTTGCATATTAAAACTTTGAATATTTCGTTTGTAAGTCCTAGCTAATCAACAAATCACATAACTAAACTAGGCCGTGAGTCCTTTGGGAAGAACGATACTTGGTCTTACCAAGTTTTATTACTTGAACGATTCGGTCATACTTGCCGATTGTGAAACAAGTTTGTGACATCATATTTTGGTGCTTACAAATTTGTCCATCAAGTTTTTGGCGCCGTTGCCGGGGATTTGGGGATTGAACCCGAGTCCTAGCACGGCTAATAAGTTTGGGCCATCAGGAGGATGTCGAGGAAGTGGACGAAATTGACGAATTGGAAGAAGTGGAGGAAGTGGACGAAGTTGACGAATTGGAAGAAGTTGACGAAGTGGAGGAATTGGAGGAAGTGGACGATGTGGATGAAGGGCACGAACTTGAAGAAGTTGACGAAGTGGAAGAAGAAGATGAAGAAGTGGAGGAAGTGAAAGAAGTGGAGGAACTGGACAATGTTGAGGGAGTGGAAGAAGTTGACGAAGTAGAAGAAGTGGAAGAAGTGGACGAAGTGGAGGATGTAGAGGAAGTGGAGGATGTGGAAGAAGTGACAAACTTGATGAAGTTGAAGTAGTGGACGAAATGAAAGAAGTGGAAGAAGAAGATGAAGAAGTGGAGGAAGTGGACCAAGTGCACGAACTTGACGAAGTGGAAGAAGTGGACGAATTGCACGAAGTGGAAGAGGAAGTGAAGAAGTGGATGAAGCTGAGGAAGTGGACGAAGTGGAGGAAGTGCACAAAGTGGACGATGTGAACGAAGTTGACGAGGTGGAGGAAGTGGAGGAAGCGGACAAAGTGGAGGAAGTGGAAGAAGTGGATGAAGTGGACGATGTGAACGAAGTTGACGAGGTGGAGGAAGTGGAGGAAGCGGACAAAGTGGAGGAAGTGGAAGAAGTGGATGAAGTTGATGAAGTGGAGGAAGTGGAGGAACTGGAGGAAGAACACAAAATTGAGGAAGTGGAGGAAGTGGATGAAGTGGACGAAGTGCACGAACTGGACGAAGTTGACGAAGTGGAGGAAGTGGACAAAGTGGACGAACCTGACGAAGTGGAGGAAATGGAGGAAGTGGACGAAATGGACAAAGGAGACGAAGTGGAGGAAATGGAGGAAGTGGACGAAATGGACGACATGGACGAAGTTGACGAAGTGGACAAAGTGGAGGAAGTGGACAAAGTTGACGAAGTGGAAGAAGTGGAGGAAGTGAATGAAGTGGAGGAAGAGGAGGGAATGCACGATGTTGCAGAAGTGGAGAAAGTGGAGGAAGTGGACGAACTTGACGAAGTGGAGGAAGTGGAGGAAGTGGACGAACTTGATGAGGTGGACGAAATGGACGAAGTGGAAGAAGTTGACGAAATGGAGGAAGTGGACGAATTGGACGAAGTGGACGAAGGTGACGAAGTTGATGAAGTAGACAAAGTGGAGGAAGTGGAGGAAGTGGAAGAAGTGGAGGAAGTGGAGGAAGTGGACGAAGTTAATGAAGTGGAGGAAGTGGAGGAAGTGGAGGAAGTACAGGAAGTGGAGGAAGTGGACGAAGTGGTCGAAGAGGACAAAGAGCACGAAGTGGAGGAAGTGGAGGAAGTGGAGGAAGTGTAAGAAGTTGACGAAGTGGAGGAAGTGGACGAAATGGACGAAGTAGACGAACTTGACGAATTGGAGGAAGTGGACGAACTTGACGAGGTGGACGAAGTGGACGAAGTTGACGAAGTGGAGGAAGTGGACGAACTTAATGAGGTGGAGGAAGTGGAGGAAGTAATGAAAGTGGACGAATATGACGAAGCGGACGAAGTGGGGGAAGTGGAGGAAGTGGACGAAGAGGACGAAGAGCACGAAGTGGACAAAGTGGACAAGGTGGACGAAGTGGACGGATTCGACGAAGTGGACGACATGGACGAAGTCGAGGAAGTGGACGAAGTGGAAGAAGTTGACGAAGTGGAGGAAGTGGAGGAAGTGCAGGAGGTGGAGGAAGTGGACGAAGTGGACGAAGAGGACGAAGTGAAAGAAGTGGACGAAGTAGACGACGTGGATGAATGGGACGAAGTGGACAAAGTGGATGACGTGGACGCCATGGAGGAAGTGGACGAAATGGACGAAGTTGAAAAAGTGGACAAAGTGGACGAAGTGCACGAAGTCGAGGAAGTGAAGGAAGTGGACGAAGTGGACAAAGTGGAAAAAATGGAGGAAGTGTACGAACTTGATGAAGTAGACGAAATGGACGAAGTGGACGAAATGGACGAAGTGGATGAAGTGGACGAAGTTGACGAAGTCGAAGAAGTGCCGAAAGTGAATGAAGTGGCGGAAGGGGAGGAATTAGACGGTGATGAGGAAGTGGAGGAAGTGGAGGAAGTTGACGAAGTGGACGAAGTTGAAGAAGTTGACGAAGTGGAGGAAGTGGAGGAAGGGGACGAACTTGACGAAGTGGACGAAGGGGACAAACTTGACGAAGTTGACGAATTCCACGCAGTGGACGAAGTGGAAGAAGAAGATGAAGAAGTTGACGAAGAGGACGAAGTGGACAAAGTGGAGGAAGTCGACGAAGTGGAGGAAGTGGACGAACTGGACGAAGTAGACAAAGTTGACGAAGTGGACAAAGTGGACAAAGTTGACGAAGTGGACGAAGTTGACGAAGTGGACGAAGTGGAGGAAGTGGACGAAGTGGAGGAAGTGGAGGAAGTGGAGGAAGTGGACGAAGTGGAGGAAGTGGAGGAAGTGGAGGAAGTGGACGAACATGACGAAGTGGACGAAGTGGACGAAGTGGACATAGTGGACGAAGATGATGAATTGGACGAAGTGGAGAAAGTGGAGAAAGTGGACGAAGTGGAGGAAGTGGAGGAACTGGAGGAAGTGGAGGAAGTGGAGGAAATGGAGGAAGTGGAGAAAACGGAGGAAGTGGACGAACTAGAGGACGTGGATGAAGTGGACGAACATGACTAAGTTGACGAAGTGGATGAGGTGGAGGAAGTGGACGAAATGGACAAAGTGGACGAAGTGGACGAGGAGGACGAAGTGGACAAAGTGGACGAAGTGGACGAAGTGAACGAAGTGGACGATGTTGACGACGCGGAAGAAGTGGATGAAGTGGAATAAGTGGACGAAGTGGACGAGGTGGACGAAGCGGATGACATAGACGAAGTGGAGGAAGTGGAGGATGAGGACGAAGTTGACGAAGTGGAAGAAGTGCAGGAAGTGAATGAAGTGGAGAAAGTGGAGGAAGTGGACGATGTTGAGGAAGTGGAGGAAGTGGAGGAAGTGGAAGAAGTTGACGAAGTTGAGGAAGTGGAAGAAATTCACGAAGTGGACGAAGGGGACGAACTTCACGAAGTGGACGAAGTCAACGAAGGGGACGAACTTGGCGAAGTTGACGAATTGGACGATGTGGACAAAGAAGATGAAGAAGTGGGCGAAGAGGACGAAATGCACGAAGTCGACGAAGTGCACGAAGTGTAGGAAGTAGTGGAAGTGGACGAAGTTGACGAAGTGGACAAAGTCTACGAAGTTGACAAAGTGGACAAAGGGGACGAAGTTGACGAAGCTGGTGAAGTGGACGAATTGGAAGAAGTTGAAAAAATGGAGGAAGTGGAGGAATTGGACGAAGAGGAAGAAGTGGACAAAGAGGACGAAGTGGACAAAATGAACGAAGTGGAGAAAGTGGAGGAAGTTGACGAAGTTGACCCAGTGGACATAGTGGAGGAACTGGAGGAAGTGGACGAACTTGGCGAAGTGGACGAAATGGACGAAGTTGACGAAGTGGATGAAGTGGACGAAGTTGACAAAGTGGAAGAAGTGCAGGAAGTGAATGAAGTAGAGGAAGTGGAGGAAGTGGAGGAAGTGGACGAATTGGAGGAAGGGGACGAATTGGACGAAGTGGAGGAAGTGGAGGAAGTGGAGGAAGTGGAAGAAATAGAGGAAGTGGATGAAGTAGACGAAGTGAACGAAGTGGACGAATAGGACGAAGTGGACGGAGTGGACGAAGTGCACGAAGTGGAGGAAGTGGAGGAAGAGGAGGAAGTGGAAGAACTGGACGAAGTGGAGGAAGTGGACGAAGTGGACGACGTGGACGAACTGGATGAAGTTGACGAAGTGGACGAATTGGACGAAGTGGAAGATGAAGGTGAAGAAGTGGAGAAAGTAGAGTAAGTGGAGGAAGTGGAGGAAGTGGACGATGTTGAGGAAGTGCAGGAAGTGGACGAAGTTGAAGAAGTGGACGAAGTGGAAGAGGTAGATGAAGTGGAGGAAGTAGAGGAAGTGGACGAAGAGGACGAAGTGGAGGTACTTGATGAAGTTGAAGAAGTGGACGAAGTGGAAGAAGTGGAAGAAGAAGTTGAAGAAGTGGACGAAGTGGAGGAAGTGGAGGAAGTGCACGAACTTCACGAAGTGGAAGAAGTGGACGAATTGGACGAAGTGGAAGAGGAAGATGAAGAAGTGGACGAAGTGGATGAAGCGAAGGAAGTGGATTGGAAGAAGTAGACGAAGTGGAGGAAGTGGACGAAGTAGACGATGTGGACGAAGTGCACGAACTTGACTAAGTTGACGAAGTGGAGGAAGTGGAGGAAGTGGACGAAGTGGAAGAAGAAGACGAAGAAGTAGACGAAGTTCATGAAGTGGAGAAAGTGAAGGAAGTGGAGGAAGTAGACAAAGTTGACGAAGTGGACGAAGTGGAGGAAGTGGACCAAGTGGATGAAGTGGAGGTAGTGGAAGAAGCGGACGAAGTGGACAAAGTGAACGAAGTTGACGAAGTTGACGAAGTAGAGGAAGTGGAGGAAGTGGAGGAAGTGGACAAAGAGGAGGACGTGGAAGAAGTGGACGATGTTGACGAAGTGGAGGAAGTGGAGGAAGTGGAGGAAGTGCACAAAATGGAGGAAGTGGACAAAGTGGAGGAAGTGGACAAAGTGGAAAAAGTGGACGAAGTGGAAGAACTAGACGAAGTTGATGAAGTGGACGAAGTGGAGGAAGTGGAGGAAATGAGGGTAGTGGAGGTAGTGGACGAAATGGACGAAGTTTACAAAGTTGACGAAGTGGAAGAAGTGGAGGAAGTGGAGGAAGTGGACAAAGTGGACGATCTTAACGAAGTTGAAGAAGTGGACGAAGTGGCAAAAGTGGAAGAAGACGAAGAACTGCACGAAGTGGACGAAGTGTACGAAGTAGACGAAGTTAACGAAGTGGATGAAGTGGAGGAAGTTGAGGAAGTGGACGAAATTGACGAAGTGGAAGAATTGGAGGATGTGGACGAAGTTGAGGAATTGGAAGAAGTTGACGAAGTGGAGGAAGTGGACGATGTGGATGAAGAGGACGAACTTGAAGAAGTTGACGAAGTGGAAGAAGAAGATGAAGAAGTGGAGGAAGTGAAAGCAGTGGAGGAACTGGACGATATTGAGGGAGTGGAACAAGTTGACGAAGTAGACAAAGTGGAAGAATTTGACGAAGTGGAGGATGTAGAGGAAGTGGAGGATGTGGAAGAAGTGACAAACTTAATGAAGTTGAAGTAGTGGACGAAGTGAAAGAAGTGGAAGAAGAAGATGAAGAAGTGGAGGAAGTGGACCAAGTGCACGAACTTGACGAAGTGGAAGAAGTGGACGAATTGCACGAAGTGGAAGAGGAAGATGAAGAAGTGGATGAAGCTGAGGAAGTGGACGAAGTGGAAGAAGTAGACGAAGTGGAGGAAGTGCACGAAGTGGACGATGTGGACGATGTGAACGAAGTTGACGAGGTGGAGGAAGTGGAGGAAGCGGACAAAGTGGAGGAAGTGGAAGAAGTCGATGAAGTTGACGAAGTGGAGGAAGTGGAGGAACTGGAGGAAGAACACAAAATGGAGGAAGTGGAGGAAGTGGACGAAGTGGATGAAGTGGATGAAGTGGACGAAGTGGACGAACTGGACGAAGTTGACGAAGTGGAGGAAGTGGACAAAGTGGACGAACCTGACGAAGTGGAGGAAGTGGACGAAGTCGACGAAGGAGACAAAGTGGAGGAAATGGAGGAAGTGGACGAAGTTGACGAAGTGGACGAAATGGATGACATGAACGAAGTTGACGAAGTGGACAAAGTGGAGGAAGTGGACAAAGTTGACGAAGTGGAAGAAGTGGAGGAAGTGAATGAAGTGGAGGAAGTGGAGGGAATGCACGATGTTGAGGAAGTGGAGAAAGTGGAGGAAGTGGACGAACTTGAAGAAGTGGAGGAAGTAGAGGAAGTGGACGAACTTGATGAGGTGGACGAAATGGACGATGTGAAAGAAGTTGACGAAGTGGAGGAAGTGGACGAATTTGACGAAGTGGACGAAGTTGACGAAGTAGACAAAGTGGAGGAAGTGGAGGAAGTGGAAGAAGTGGAGGAAGTGGACGAAGTTAACGAAGTGGAGGAAGTGGAGGAAGTACAGGAAGTGGACGAACATGACGAAGCGGACGAAGTTGAGGAAGTGGAGGAAGTGGACGAAGAGGACAAAGAGCACGAAGTGGACGAAGTGGAGGAAGTGGAGGAAGTTGAAGAAGTTGACGAAGTGGAGGAAGTGGACGAAGTGAAGGAAGTGGACGAAGTGGATGAAGTGCAGGAAGTGGACGAAGTGGGCGAAGTGGACGAAGTGGACGTAGTGGAGGAAGTGGACGAGCTTGACGAAGTGGACGAAATGGACGAAGTGGATGAAGTTGACGAAGTTGAGCAAGTGGATGAAGTCGAGGAAGTGGAGGAAGTGGACGAAGAGGACGAAGAGGACGAAGTGGACGAAGTGGAAGAAGTGGACGAAGTAGATGAAGTGGACGAATGGGAGACAGTGGACGACGTCGACGCCATGGAGGAAGTGGACGAAGTTGACGAAGTGGACGAAGTGCACGAAGTGGAAGAAGTGAAGGAAGTGGACGAAGTGGACGAAGTGAACAAAGTGGAGGAAGTGGAGGAAGTGGACGAACTTGATGAAGTGGACGAAATGGACGAAGTGGACGAAGTGGATGAAGTGGACAAAGTGAAGGAATTGGACGAAGTTGACGAAGTGAAAGAAGTGCAGGAAGTGAATGAAGTGGAGGAAGTGGAGGAATTAGACGGTGATGAGGAAGTGGAGGAAGTGGAGGAAGTTGACGAAGTGGACGAAGTGGAAGAAGTTGACGAAGTGGAGGAAGTGGAGGAAATGGACGACGTGGTCGAAGTTGACGAAGTGGACGAAGTGGAGGAAGTGGACGAAGTGGACAAAGTGACAAAGTGGAAGAAGAGGAGGAGGTGAATGAAGTGGAGGAAGTGAAGGGAATGCACGATGTTGAGGAAGTGGAGAAAGTGGAGGAAGTGGACGAAATGGACGAAGTGGACGAACTTGACGAATTGGAGGAAGTGGTGGAAGTGGACGAACTTGACGAGGTGGACGAAAGGGACGAAGTGGACGAAGTTGACGAAGTGGAAGAAGTGGAGGAAGTGGAGGATGTGGAGGAAGTGGACGAAGTTGACGAAGTGGAGGAAGTGGACGAAGTTGACGAAGTGGACGAACTTAATGAAGTTGAGGAAGTGGAGGAAGTGGAGGAAGTACAGGAAGTGGACGAATATGACGAAGCGGACAAAGTGGGGGAAGTGGAGGAAGTGGAGGAAGTGGAGGAAGTGGACGAAGAGGACGAAGAGCGCGAAGTGGACAAAGTGGACGAGGTGGTCGAATTTGACGAAGTTGACGACATGGACGAAGTCGAGGAAGTGGACGAAGTGGAAGAAGTTGACGAAGTGGAGGAAGTGGACGAAGTGCAGGAAGTGGAGGAAGTGGACGAAGAGGACGAAGTGGACGAAGTGAAAGAAGTGGACGAAGTAGACGAAGTGGACGAATGGGACGAAGTGGACAAAGTGGACGACGTGGACGCCATGGAGGAAGTGGACGAAGTTGACAAAGTGGACAAAGTGGACGAAGTGCACGAAGTCGAGGAAGTGAAGGAAGAGGACGAACTTGATGAAGTGGTTGAAATGGACGAAGTGGACGAAATGGACGAAGTGGACGAAGTTGACGAAGTCGAAGAAGTGCCGGAAGTGAATGAAGTGGCGGAAGTGGGGGAATTAGACGGTGATGGGAAGTGTAGGAAGTGGAGGAAGTTGACGAAGTGGACGGAGTTGAAGAAGTTGACGAAGTGGAGGAAGTGGAGGAAGTGGAGGAAGGGGACGAACTTGACGAAGTGGACGAAGGGGACAAACTTGACGAAGTTGACGAATTGCACGAGCTGGACGAAGTGGAAGAAGAAGATGAAAAAGTGGACGAAGAGGACGATGTGGACAAAGTGGAGGAAGTCGATGAAGTGGAGGAAGTGGACGAACTGGACGAAGTAGACAAAGTTGACGAAGTGGACGAAGTGGACAAAGTTGAGGAAGTGGACGAAGTTGACGAAGTGCAGGAAGTTGAGGAAGTGGAGGAAGTGGACGAAATGGAGGAAGTGGAGGAAGTGGAGGACGTGGAGGAAGTGGAGGACGTGGAGGAAGTGGAGGAAGTGGAGGAAGTGGAGGAAGTGGACGAACATGACGAAGTGGACGAAGTGGAGGAAGTGGACGAAGTGGACGTAGTGGACGAAGATGACGAATTGGACGAAGTGGAGGAAGTGGACAAAGTGGACGAAGTAGAGGAACTGGAGGAAGTGGAGGAAGTGGAGGAAATGGAGGAAGTGGAGAAAGTGGAGGAAGTGGACGAACTAGAGGAAGTAGATGAAGTGGACGAACATGACTAAGTTGACGAAGTGGATAAGGTGGAGGAAGTGGACGAAATGGACGAAGTGGACGAAGTGGACGAGGAGGACGAAGTGAACGAAATGGAAGAAGTGGACGATGTTGACGACGCGGAAGAAGTGGATGAAGTGGACGACATGGAATAAGTGGACGAGGAGGACGAAGTGAACGAAATGGACGAAGTGGACGAAGTGAACGAAGTGGACGATGTTGACGACGCGGAAGAAGTGGATGAAGTGGACGAAGTGGACGAAGCGGATGACATCGACGAAGTGGACGAAGTGGAGGATGAGGACGAAGTTGACGAAGTGGAAGAAGAAGTGCAGGAAGTGAATGAAGTGGAGAAAGTGGAGGAAGTGGACGATGTTGAGGAAGTGGAGGAAGTGGACGAAGTGGAAGAAGTTGACGAAGTTGAGGAAGTGGAGGAAATTCACGAAGTGGACGAAGGGGACGAACTTCACGAAGTGGATGAAGTCCACGAAGGGGACGAAGTTGACGAATTGGACGAAGTGGACGAAGAAGATGAAGAAGTGGACGAAGAGGACGAAATGCACGAAGTGGACGAAGTGTAGGAAGTAGTGGAAGTGGACGAAGTAAACGAAGTTGACGAAGTGGACGAATTTGACGAAGTGGACGAAGTTGACGAAGTTGACGAAGTGGAGGAAGTGGAGGAAGTGGACGAAGGGGACGAAGTTGACAAAGTTGATGAAGTGGACGAAGTGGAAGAAGTTGAAAAAGTGGAGGAAGTGGAGGAATTGGACGAAGTGGACGAAGGGGACGAAGTTGACGAAGTTCACGAAGTGGACGAAGTGGACGAAGTGGAAGAAGTGGAAGAAGTGGACGAAGAGGACGAAGTGGACGAAATGAACGAAGTGGAGAAAGTGGAGGAAGTTGACGAAGTTGACCAAGTGGACATAGTGGAGGAAGTGGACGAACTTGGCGAAGTGGACGAAATGGACGAAGTTGACAAAGTGGATGAAGTGGAGGAAGTGGACGAAGTGGAAGAAGTGCAGGAAGTGAATGAAGTAGAGGAAGTGGACGAAGTGGACGAAGTTTACGATGTGGAGGAAGTGGAAGAAGTGGAGGAAGTGGACGAAGGGGACGAAATTGACGAACTTGGCGAACTGGACGAAGAGGACGAACTTTACGAAGTTGACGAATTGGACGAAGTGGACGAAGAAGATGAAGAAGTGGACGAAGTGGAGGAAGTGGAGGAAGTGGACGAAGTTGACGAAGTGGAGGAAGTGAAGGAAGTGGAGGAAGTGGAGGAAGTGGAGGAAGTGGAGGAAGTGGAGGAAGTGGATGAAGTGGAGGAAATGGAGGAAGTAGACGACATGGACGAAGTGGAGAAATGGAGGAAGTGGAGAAAGTGGAGGAAGTGGAAGAAGTGGAGGAAGTGGAGGAAGTGGAGGAAGTGGAGGAAGTAGAGGAAGTGGAGGAAGTGGACGAACTTAACGGATTGCACGAAGTAGACGAAGTGGAGGAAGTGGAGGAACTGGACGAAGAGGACGAAGTGGAGGAAGTGGAGGAAGTAGACGACGTGGACGAAGTGGAGGAAGTGGATGAAGTGGACGAAGTGAGGGAAGTTGAAGAAATGGACGAAGTGGAGGAAGTGGACGAAGCGGACGAAGTGGACAAAGCGGAAGAAGTGGAGGACGTCGAGGAAGTGGACGAACTTGACGAAGTGGATGAAATGGACGAAGTTGACGAAGGGGACGAAGTGGACGAAGTTGACGAAGGGGACGAAGTGGACGAAGTTGACGAAGGGGACGAAGTGGTCTAAGTGGAGGAAGTGGACAAAGTTGACGAAGTGGAAGAAGTGGAGGAAGTGAATGAAGTGGAGGAAGTGGAGGAAATGGACGATGTTGAGGAAGTGGAGGAAGTAGACGAAGTTGACGAAGTGGACAAATTGGACGAACTTGACGAAGTGGACAAAGGGGACGAATTGGACGAAGTTGACGAAGTTGACGAAGTTGACGAAGTAGACGAAGTGGACGAAGTGGACGAAGTTGATGAATTAGACGAAATGGACGAAGTGGATGAAGTTGACGAAGTGGAGGAAGTGGAGGAAGTGGACAAAGTTGACGAAGTGGAAGAAGTCGAGGAAGTTGACGAAATTGACGAACTCGACGAAGTGGAGGAAGTGGGGGAAGTGGAGGAAGTGGACGAACTTGACGAGGTTGACGAAATGGACGAAGTTGACGAAATGGAGGAAGTGGAGGATGTGGAGGAAGTGGACGAAGTTGACGAAGTTGACGAAGTTAACGAAGTGGACGAAGTGGACGAAGTGGACGAAGTGGAAGAAGTGGAGGAAGTGGACGAAGTGGACGAAGTTGAGGAAGTGGACGAAGTTGAGGAAGTGGAGGAAGTAGAGGAAGTGGACGAAATGGAGGAAGTTGAGTTAGTGGAGGAAGACGAGGAAATGGACGAAGTGGACGAGCATGACGAAGCGGACGAAGTGGAGGAAGTGGACGAAGTAGACGAAGTGCACGAAGAGGATGAAGAGGACGAAGAGCACAAAGTGGTGAGGTGGAAGAAGTGGACGAAGTTGACGAAGTTGTCGACGTGGACGAAGTGGAGGAAGTGGACGTAGTGGAAGAAGTGGACGATATGGAGGAAGTGGACGAAGTTGACGAAGTGGACGAAGTGGAGTAAGTAGAGAAAGTGCACGAAATGGATGAAGTGGAAGAAGTGGACGAATGGGGCGAAGTGGACGAAGTATACGACGTGGACGACGTCGACGACGTCGACGACATGGACGAAGTGGGCGAAGTGGACGAAGTGGAGGAATGGAGGAAGTGGACGAAGTGCAAAAAGTGGACAAAGAGGAGGGAGTGGAGGAAGTGGACGAACTTGATGAAGTGGACGAAATGGATGAAGTTGACGAAGTGGATGAAGTTGAAGAAGTGAAGGAAGTGGACGAAGTTGACGAAGTGGAAGAAGTACAGGAAGTGAATGAAGTGGAGGAAGTGGACGAAGTGGAAGAAGTCGAGGAAGCGTAGGAAGTAGGGAAGTGGACGAAGGGCACGAACTTGACAAAGTGGACGAAGGGGTCTAACTTGACGAAGTTGATGAATTGCACGAAGTGGACGAAGTGGAAGAAGAAGATGAAGAAGTGGACGAAAAGGACGAATTGGACAAAGTGGAGGAAGTGGACGAAGTGGAGCAGGTGGAAGAAGGTGACGAAGTAGACGAAGCTCACGAAGTGGACGAAGTTGACGAAGTGGAGGAAGTGGAGGAAGTGGACGAAATGGAGGAAGTGGACGAAGTGGAAGACGTGGAGGAAGTGGACGAAGTGGAGGAAGTGGAGGAAGTAGAGGAAGTGGACGAACATGACGAAATGGACGAAGTGGATGAAGTGGATGAAGTGGAGGAAGTGGACGAAGTCCACGAAGTGGGCGTAGTGGATGAAGAAGAGGAAGTGGACGAAGTGGAGGAAGTGCACGAAATGGAGGAAGTGGACGAAGTACAGGAAGTGGATGAAGTGGATGAAGTGGACGAACTAGACGAAGTAGAGGAAGTTGACGAACATGACTAATGACTAAGTGGACGAAGTGGACGAAATGGACGAAGTGGACGAAGAAGACGAAGTGGACGAGGAGGACGAAGTGAACGAAATGGACGAAGTGGGCGATGTTGACCAGGTGGAAGAAGTGGAGGAAGTGGAGGAAGTGGAAGAAGTGGAAGAAGTGGACGAGGTGGACGAAGTTGACGAAGTGGATGACGTGGACGAAGTGGAGGAAGTGCAGAAAGTGGACGAAGTGGAAAAAGTGCAGGAAGTGAATGAAGTGGAGGGAGCGGAGGAAGTGGACGATGTTGAGGAAGTGGAGGAAGTGAAAGTAGTTGACGAAGTTGAGGAAGTGGACGAATGGGACGAAGTGGACAAAGTGGACGACGTGGACGGCATGAAGGAAGTGGACGAAGTTGACAAAGTGGACGACGTGCACGAAGTGGAGGAAGTGAAGGAAGTGGACAAAGTGGACGAAGTGGAAGAAGTTGAGGAAGTGGAGGAAGTGCACGAAGTGGACGAAGGGGACGAACTTCACGAAGATGACGAAGTCGACGAAGGGGAAGAAGAAGATGAAGAAGTGGACGAAGAGGACGATGTGCACGAAGTGGACCAAGTGGACCAAGTTGACGAAGTAGTGGAAGTGAAGGAAGTGGACGAATTGGAGGAAGTCGAGGAAGTGGAGGAAGTGGAGGAAGTGGAGCAAGTGGATGAACTTGACGAAGTGGATGAAATAGACGAAGTGGTCGAAGTTGATGAAGGGGACGAAGTGAATGAAATGGACAAAGTTGACGAAGTGGAAGAAGTGGAGGAAGTGAATGAAGTGGAGGAAGTGGAGGAAATGGACGATGTTGAGGAAGTGGGGGAAGTAGACGAAGTTGACGAAGTGGACAAATTGGACGAACTTGACGAAGTGGAGGAAGTGGACGAAGGGGACGAATTGGACGAAGTTGACGAAGTGGAGGAAGTGGAGGAAGTGGACGAAGTTGACGAAGTAGACGAATTGGACGAAGTGGATGAAGTTGACGAAGTGGAGGAAAGGGAGGAAGTGGACAAAGTTGACGAAGTGGAAGAAGTGAAGGAAGTTGACGAACTCGACGAAGTGGAGGAAGTGGGGGAAGTGGAGGAAGTGGATGAACTTGACGAGGTGGACGAAATGGACGAAGTTGACAAAGTGGAGAAAGTGGAGGATGTGGAGGAAGTGGAGGAAGGGGACGAAGTTGACGAAGTGGACGAAGTGGGCAAAGTGGTGGAAGTGGAGGAAGTGGAAGAAGTGGAGGAAGTGGAGGAAGAGGACAAAGTTGACGAAGTGGACGAAGTTGAGGAAGTGGAGGAAGTGGAGGAAGTGGACGATGACGAAGCGGACGAAGTGGAGGAAGTGGACGAAGTAGACGAAGTGCACGAAGAGGACGAAGAGGACGAAGTGGACGAGGTGGACGAAGTGGACGAAGTTGACGAAGTTGACGACGTGGACGAAGTGGAGGAAGTGGAGGAAGTGGAAGAAGTTGACGATATGGAGGAAGTGGACGAAGTGGAGGAAGTGGACCAAGTGGAGGAAGTGGACGAAGTCGACGAAGTGGACAAAGTGGAGTAAGTGGAGGAAGTGGTCGAAGACGACGAAGTGGACGGAGTGGACGAAGTAGAAGAAGTGGATGAAGTCGACGAATGGGACGAAGTGGACTATGTGGACGACGTGGACGACGTGGACGAAGTGGGCGAAGTGGACGAAGTCGAGGAAGTGGAAGAAGTGAACGAAGTGGATGAGGTGGACGAAGTTGACGAAGTGGATGACGTGGACGAAGTGGAGGAAGTGCAGAAAGTGGACGAAGTGGAAAAAGTGCAGGAAGTGAATGAAGTGGAGGGAGCGGAGGAAGTGGACGATGTTGAGGAAGTGGAGGAAGTGGAAGTAGTTGACGAAGTTGAGGAAGTGGACGAATGGGACGAAGTGGACAAAGTGGACGACGTGGACGGCATGGAGGAAGTGGACGAAGTTGACAAAGTGGACAAAGTGGACGACGTGCACGAAGTGGAGGAAGTGAAGGAAGTGGACAAAGTGGAAGAAGTTGAGGAAGTGGAGGAAGTGCACGAAGTGGACGAAGGGGACGAACTTCACGAAGTTGACGAAGTCGACGAAGGGGAAGAAGAAGATGAAGAAGTGCACGAAGAGGACGAAGTGCACGAAGTGGACGAAGTGGACGAAGTGGACCAAGTTGACGAAGTAGTGGAAGTGGAGGAAGTGGAGGAAGTGGTCGAATTGGAGGAAGTCGAGGAAGTGGAGGAAGTCGAGGAAGTCGAGGAAGTGGAGGAAGTGGAGGAAGTCGAGGAAGTGGATGAACTTGACGAAGTGGATGAAATCGACGAAGTGGTCGAAGTTGATGAAGGGGACGAAGTGAATGAAATGAACAAAGTTGACGAAGTGGAAGAAGTGGAGGAAGTGAATGAAGTGGAGGAAGTGGACGAAGGGCACGACCTTGACAAAGTGGAGGAAGGGGACTAACTTGACGAAGTTGACGAATTACAAGAAGTGGACGAAGTGAAAGAAGAAGATGAAGAAGTGGACGAAAAGGACGAAGTGGACAAAGTGGAGGAAGTGGACGAAGTGGAGCAGGTGGAGGAAGGTGACGAAGTAGACGAAGCTGGCGAAGTGGACGAAGTTGACGAAGTGCAGGAAGTGGAGGAAGTGGACGAAATGGAGGAAGTTGACGAAGTGGAAGACGTGGAGGAAGTGGACGAAGTGGAGGAAGTAGAGGAAGTGGACGAACATGACGAAGTGGATGAAGTGGAGGAAGTGGACGAAGTCGACAAAGTGGGCGTAGTGGACGAAGAAGAGGAAGTGGACGAAGTGGAGGAAGTGCACGAAATGGAGGAAGTGGACGAAGTGCAGGAAGTGGATGAAGTGGACAAACTGGAGGAAGTAGAGGAAGTTGACGAACATGACTAAGTGGACAAAGTGGATGAAGTGGAGGAAGTGGACGAAATTGACGAAGAAGACGAATTGAATGAGGAGGACGTAGTGAACGAAATGGACGAAGTGGACGAAGTGGGCGATGTTGACGAGGTGGAAGAAGTGGAGGAAGTGGATGAAGTGGATGAAGTGGAAGAAGTGGACGAGGTGGACGAAATGGAGGAAGTGGACGAACTTGACAAAGTGGATGCAGTGGACGAACTGGATTAGGTGGACGAAGTGGACGAAGAGGAAGAAGTGGACGAGGTGGACGAAATGGACGAAGTGGACGAAGTGGATGAAGTGGATGAAGTGGATGAAGTGGACGAACGGAAGAAAATTGACGAAGTGGAGGAAGTGGAAGAAGTGGACGAAGTGGAAAAACTGGAGGAAATATAGAGGAAGTGGAGGAAGCGGAAGAAGTGGGCGAACTTGATGAAGTGGAAGAAATGGACGAGGTGGAGGAAGTGGACGAAGTTGAGGAAGTGGAGGAACTGGACGATGTGGATGAAGAGCACGGACTTGACGAAGTGGACGAAGTGGATGAAGGGGAGGAAGTGGAGGAAGTGGACGATGTTGAGGAAGTGGAGGAAGTGGACGAAGTTGACGAAGTGGAAGAAGTTTACGAAGTGGAGGAAGTAGAGGAAGTGGAGGAAGTGGACGAACTTGATGAAGTTGAAGAAGGGGACGAAGTGGAAGAAGTGGAAGAAGAGGATGAAGAAGTGGAGCAAGTGGAGGAAGTGGATGAAGTACACGAACTTGACCAAGTGGAAGAAGTTGACGAAATGGACGAAGTGGAAGAGGAAGATGAAGAAGTCGACGAAGTGGATGAAGTGGAGGAAGTGGATGAAGTGTAAGAAGTGGACGAAGTGAAGGAAGTGGATCATGTGGACGAAGTGCACGAACTTGACGAAGTGGAGGAAGTGGAAGAAGAAGATGAAGAAGTGGACGAAGTGCATGAAGTGGAGAAACTGGAGGAAGTGGAGGAAGTAGACGAAGTTGACGAAGTGGAGGAAGTGGAGGAAGTGGAAGAAGTGGTCGAAGTGAAGGAAGTGGACGAAGTGGAGGAAGTGGACGAAGTTGACAAAGTGGAGGAAGTGGAGGAAGTAGACGAAGTTGACGAAGTGGAGGAAGTGGAGGAAGTGGAAGAAGTGGTCGAAGTGAAGGAAGTGGACGAAGTGGAGGAAGTGGACGAAGTTGACAAAGTGGAGGAAGTGGAGGAAGTGGTGGAAGTGGACAAAGTGGAGGAAGTGGAAAAAGTGGAGGAAGTGGACGAAGTTGACGAAGTGGAGGAAGTGGACAAAATGGAGGAAGTGGACGAAGTGGAAGAAGAAGATGAAGAAGAGGGCGAAGTTGACGAAGTGGACGAAATGGACAAAGTGAAGGAAGTGGATGAAGTGGATGAAGTGGAGGAAGTGGAGGAAGAGGAGGAAGTGGACGAAGAGCACGAACTTGACGAAGTGGACGAAGTGGAAGAAGAAGATGAAGAAGTAGACGAAGTGGATGAAGTGGTGGAAGTGGAGTAAATGGGGGAAGTGGACGAAGTTGACGAAGTGGACGAAGTGGAAGAAGTTGACGAAGTATACAAAGTGCACGAAGTGGGGGATGTGGAGGAAGTGGACAATATGGACGAAGTGCCCGAAGTTGACGGAGTGGACGAAGTGGAAGAAAAATATGAAGAAGTGGAAGAAGTGGACGAAGTGGAGGAAGTGGAGGAAGTGGATGAAGTGGAGGAAGTGGAGGAAGTGGAGGAAGTGGATGATAAAGTGGAGGAAGTGGAAGAAGTGGACGAAGTTGAGGAAGGTGACGAAGTGGACGAAGTGGAGGAAGTGGAGGAAGTGGGCAAAGTGGAGGAAGTGGAAAAAGTGGAAGAACTGGACGAAGTTCAAGAAGTTGACGATGTGGAAGAAGTTAAGGAAGTCGACGAAATGGAGGAAGTGGAAGAACTGGACGAAGTGGACGAGTTGGACGAACTTGACGAAGTGGATGAAATGGACAAAATGGACGAAGTAGAGGAAGTAGAAGAAGTGCACGAAGTGGACAAAGAGGACAAAGAGGACGAAGTGGACTAACTGGACGAAGTGGAGAAAGTGGACGACGTTGACGAAGTTGACGAATTGGACGAAGTGGGGGAAATGGAGGCAGTGGACGAAGTGGAGGAAGTGGAAGAAGTGTAGGGAGTGGACAAAGTGGAGGAAGTGGAGGAAGTGGACAAAGTGGAGGAAGTGGACGAACTTGACGAAGTGGACGAATTGGACGAAGTGGAAGAAGAAGATTAAGAACTTGATGAAGTGGAGGAAGTGGACGAAGTGCACAAACTTGACGAAGTGTACGAACTTGACGAAGTGGACGAAGTGAACGAATTGGACGAAGTGGAAGAAGAATATGAAGAAGTGGAAGAAGTTGACGAAGGGGACGAACTTGACGAAATGGAGGAATTGGACGAAGTGGAAGAAGTGGATGAAGTGGAGGAAGTGGAGGAAGCTGACGAAGTGGACGAAGTGGAGGAATTGGACGAAGAGGACGAAGTCGAGGAAGTGGAAGAAGTGAACGAAGTGGACGAGGTGGACGAAGTTGACGAAGTGGATGACGTAGACGAAGTGGAGGAAGTGCAGAAAGTGGACGAAGTGGAAAAAGTGCAGGAAGTGAATGAAGTGGAGGGAGCGGAGGAAGTGGACGATGTTGAGGAAGTGGAGGATGTGGAAGTAGTTGACGAAGTTGAGGAAGTGGACGAATGGGACGAAGTGGACAAAGTGGACGACGTGGACGGCATGGAGGAAGTGGACGAAGTTGACAAAGTGGACAAAGTGGACGACGTGCACGAAGTGGAGGAAGTGAAGGAAGTGGACAAAGAGGACGAAGTGGAAGAAGTTGAGGAAGTGGAGGAAGTTGACGAAATGGACGACGTGGAAGAAGTTGACGAAGTGGAGGAAGTGGAGGAAGTGGAGGAAGGGGACGAAGTTGACAAAGTGAAGGAAGTGCATGAAGTGGAGGAAGTCGAAGAAGTGGACAAGGTGGATGATGTGGATGAAGTGTATGAAGTTGACGAAGTGGACGAAGTAGATGAACTGGAGGAACTGGAGGAAGTGCACGAACTTGACGATATGGACGAAATGGACGAAGTGGATGAAGTGGACAAAGTGGAAGAAAGTGGAAAAAGTGGATGAAGTGGAGGAAGTGGACGAAGAGGAAGAAGTGGACGAAGTTGACGAAGTTGACGAAGTGGGCGAAGTGGACAAAGTGCACGAAGTGCAGGAAGTGGAGGACGTGGAGGGAGGAAGTGGAGGAAGTGGACAGTATGGACGAAGTGGAAGACAAATATGAAGAAGTGGAAGAAGTGGCCGAATTGGATGAAGTGGAGGAAGTGGACGAAGTTGAGAAAGTGGACGAAGTCGGCGAAGAGGACGAAGTAGACGAAGTTGACAAAGTGGATGAAGTGAAGAAGTGGACGAAGTGGATAAAGTGGAGGAAGTCGAAAAAGTGAACGAAGTGGACGAAGTTCACGAAGTTGACGAAGTGGAGGAAGTGAAGGAAGTGGACGAAATGGAGGAAGTGGAACAAGTGGAGGGAGTGGACAAAGTTGACGAAGTGGAGGAAGTGGACGAACTTGACGAAGTGGACGAGGTGGACGAAGGGGACGAAGTTGACGAAGTGGACGAATTGGACAAAGTGCACAAACTTGACGAAGTGCACGAACTTGACGATGTGGACGAATTGGACGAAGTGGAAGAAGAATGTGAAGAAGTGGAAGAAGTGGACGAAGGGGACGAACTTGACGAAGTTGACGAAATGGATGAATTAGTCGAAGTGGACGAAGTGGAAGAAGAAGATGAAGAAGTGGAGGAAGTGGAGGAAGTTGACGAAATGGAGGAATTGGATGAAGAGGACGAAGTCGAGGAAGTGGAAGAAGTGAACGAAGTGGACGAAGTTGACGAAGTGGAGGAAGTGGAGGAAGTGGACAAAGTGGAGGACGTGGAGGAAGTGGAGGAAGTGGACGAGGTGGACGAAGTTGACGAAGTGGAGGAAGTGGTCAAGGTGGAGGAAGTGGAGGAAGTGGAAGAAATGGACGAAGTTGATGAACTTGACGAAGCGGACGAAGTGGAGGAAGTGGAGGAAGTGGAGGAAGTGGAGGAAGTGGAGGAAGTTGACGAAGTGGAGGAAGTGGACGAAGTGGAGGAAGTGGAGGAACTGGACGAAGTGGAGCAATTGAAGGAAGTGGACGAAGTTGACGAAGTGTAGAAGTGGAGGAATTGGACGAAGTGGAGGAAGTGGAGGAAGTGGAAGAAGTGGACTTAGTTGTAAAGTTGACGAAGTGGACGAAGTGGAGGAAGTGGAGGAAGTGGACAAAGTGGAGGAAGTGGAAGAGATGGACGAAGTTGACGAAGTGGACGAATTGGTGGAAGTAGAGGAAGTGGACGAATTGGAAGAAGTGGACGAAGTCGACGAAGTGCACGAACTTTACTTAGTGGACGAAGTAGACGAAGTTGACGAAGTGCGCAAAGTGGACAAGGCGGAGGAAGTGGAGGAAGTCGAGGAAGTGGACAATATGGACAAAGTGCACGAAGTTGACGAAGTGGACGAAGTGGAGGAAGTGGATGAAGTGGAGGAAGTGGAGGAAGTTGAGAAAGTGGATGAAGTTAACGAAGTGGATGAAGTGGCAGAAGTGGATAAAGTGGAGGAAGTGGAAGAAGTGGATGAAGTTGACGAAGGTGACGAAGTGGACGAAGTGGAGGAAGTGAGCAAAGTGGACGAAGTGGAAAAAGTGGACAAAGTTCACGAAGTGGAGGAAGTGGAGGAAGTGAAGGAAGTGGACGAAATGGAGGAAGTACACGAAGTGGAGGAAGTGGTGGATGTAGAGGAAGCGGACGAACTTGACGAAGTGGAGGAGGTTGAGGAAGTGAAGGAAGTGGACGAAATTAAGGAAGTGGAGGAAGTGGTGGAAATAGAGGAACTAGACGAACTGGACGAACTTGACGAAGTGGAGGAAGTGGAGGAAGTGGACGAAATTGTCGAAGTGGACGCAGTGGACAAAGTGGAGGAAGTGGAGGAAATGGAAGAAGTGGACGAGGTGGACGAAGTTGACGAAGTGGAGGAAGTGGAGGAAGTGGATGAAGTGGAGGAAGTGGAAAAAGTGGAAGAAGTGGAAGAAGTGGACGAAGTTGACGAAGTGGACGAAGTGGAGGAAGCGGACAAAGTCGAGGAAGTGGAAGAAGTGGACAAAGTTGACGAAGTGGAGGAAGTGGATGGAGTGGAGGAAGTGAAAGAAGTGGACGAAATGGAGGAAGTACACAAAGTGGAGGAAGTGGTGGATGTAGAGGAAGTGGAGGAAGTGAAGGAAGTTAAGGAAGTGGACGAAATTGAGGAAGTGGAGGAAGTGGTGGAAGTAGAGGAAGTGGACGAACTGGACGAACTTGACGAAGTGGAGGAAGTGAAAGAAGTGGACGAAGTGGAGGAAGTGGAGGAAGTGGAAGAAGTGGACGTAGTGGACGAACTTGACGAAGTGGAGGAAGTAGAGGAAGTGGACGAAGTTGACGAAGTGGACGAGGTGGTCGAAGTTGAGGAAGTCGAGGAAGTGGATGAAGTGGAGGAAGTGGAAAAAGTGGAAGAAATGTACGAAGTTGACGAAGTGGACGAAGTGGAAGAAGTGGACAAAGTCGAGGAAGTGGAAGAAGTGGACAAAGTTGACGAAGTGGAGGAAGTGGAGGAAGTGAAAGAAGTGGACGAAATGGAGGAAGTACACGAAGTGGAGGATGTCGTGGATGTAGAGGAAGCGGACGAAGTGGACGAACTTGACGAAGTGGAGGAAGTGGAGGAAGTGGAGGAAGTGGGTAAATGGACGAAGTGGACGAAGTAGAGGAACTAGAGGAAGTGGAGGAAGTGAAGGAAGTAATGGAAGTGGACGAAATTGAGGAAGTGGAGGAAGTGGTGGAAGTAGAGGAAGTGGACGAAGTGGACGAACATGACGAGGTGGAGGAAGTGAAAGATGTGGAGGAAGTGGAGGAAGTGGAGGAAGTGGAGGAAGTGGTGGAAGTGGACGAAATTGACGAAGTGGATGCTGTGGACAAAGTGGAGGAAGTGGAGGAAGTGGGCGAACTTCACGAAGTGGACGAAATGGATGAAGTGGACGAGGTGGATGAAGTGGAGGAAGTGGACGATATGGACGAAGAGCACGAACTTGACGAAGTGGAGGAAGTGGACGAAGTGGAGGAAGGGGACGAATTGACGAACTGGATGAAGTGGAGGAAGTGAATGAAGTGGAGGAAGTGGACGATGTTGAGGAAGTGGAAGAACTAGATGAAGTTGACGAAGTGAACGAAGTGGAAGAAGTTGACGAAGTGGAGGAAGTGTAAGAAGTGGAGGAAGGGGACGAACTTGACGAAGTTGACGAAGTGGACGAAGTGGACGAAGTGGACGAAGTGGGCAAGGTGGAAGAAGAAGATGAAGAAGTGGACGAAGTTGACGAAGTGGACGAAGTGGACCAAGTGAAGGAAGTGGAGGATGTGGACGAAGTCGAGGAAGTGGAAGAACTGGACAAGGTGGAGCAAGTGGATGAAGTTGACGAAGTGGACGAAGTTGAGGAAGTGGAGGAAGTGGAAGAAGTGGAGGAAGTGGCGAAGTAGACGAAGTTGACGAAGTGGACGAAGTGCAGGAAGTGGACGAAATGGAGGAAGTGGACGAAATGGAGGAAGTGGAGTAAATGGAGGAATTAGAGGAAGTGGACGAAGTGGACGAACATGACGAAGTGGACAAAGTGGACGAAGTTGGCGAAGTTGGCGAAGTTGACGAAGTTGACGACGTGGACGAAATGGAGGAAGTTGACGAAGTGGACGAAGTGGAAGAAGTGGACGAAGTGCACGAAGTGGACGAAGTGGAGGAAGTGGACGATGTGGAGGAAGTGGACGAAGTGGACGTACTTGACAAAGTTGAGGAAGTGGTGGAAGTGGACGACGTGGACAAATTGGATGAAGTGGAGGAAGTGGAAGAAGTGGATGAAGTCGAGGAAGTGGACGAAGAGGAGGAACTTGAGGAAGTGGACGAAGTGAACGAAGTAGACGAAATGGAGGAAGTCCAAGAAGTGGAGGAAGTGTAGGAAGTCGACGAAATGGAGGAAGTGAAGGAAGTGGAGGATGTGGACGAAGTCGAGGAAGTGGAAGAACTGGACAAAGTGGACGAAGTTGACGAAGTGGACGAAGTTGAGGAAGTGGAGGAAGTGGAGGAAGTAGAGGAAGTGAACGAAGTGGACAAACTTGACGAAGTGGACGAAGTGGAGGAAGTGGACGAAGTGGAGGAAGTGGACGAAGAGGACGAAGTTGACGAAGTGGAGGAAGTGGACGGAGTGGACACATTGGACGAAGTGGAGGAAGTGGACGAGGTAGACGAAGTGGACGAAGTGGACGAAGTGGACGAAGTGGACGAAGTGGAGGAAGTGGACGAAGTGGAAAAAGTAGACGAAGTGGACGAAGTGGACCAAGTGGACGAAGTTGACGAAATGGACGAAGTTGACGAAATGGACGAAGTTGAGGAAGTGGACAAAGTTGACAAAGTGGAAGAAGTGGAGGAAGTCAGTGAAGTGGAAGAAGTGGAGTAAATGGACGATGTTGAGGAAGTGGAGGAAGTAGACGATGTAGAGGAAGTGGACGAACCTGACGAAGTGGAGGAAGTGGACGAACTTGACGAGGTGTACGAACTTGACGAAGTGGAGGAAGTGGACGAACTTGACGAGGTGTACGAAATGGACGAAGTGGAGGAAGTGGACGAAGTGGAGGAAGTTGAGGAAGTGGACGAAGTGGAGGAAGTTGAGGATGTGGACGAAGTGGAGGAAATGGAAGAACTGGACGAAGTAGAGGAAGTGGACGAAGTTGACGAAGTGGACGAAGTTGGGGAGAGGAGGAAGTTGACGAAGTGGACCAAGTGGACAAAGTGGAAGAGGTGGAGGAAGTGGACGAAGTGGAAGAAGCGGAGGAAGTAGACGAAGTGGACGAATTGGACGAAGTTGACGAAGTAGACGAAGTTGACGAAGTCGAGGAAGTGGAGGAAGTGAAGGAAGTTAAGGAGGTGGACGAAATAGAGGAAGTGGAGGAAGTAGAGGAAGTAGAGGACGTGGACGAACATGACGAAGTCGACGAAGTGGAGGAAGTGGACGAAGTCGACGAAGTGGAAGAAGTGGACGAAGAGAACGAAGTCGGCGAAGTTGACGACGTGGAGGAAGTTGACGAAGTGGACGAAGTGGAGGAAGTGGAGAAAGTGGAGGAAGTTGACGAAGTTGACGAAGTGGACGAAGTGGACAAAGTGGAGGAAGTGGATGAAGTGGAGGAAGTGGACGAACTTGACGAAGTTGACGAAGTGGACGAAGTTGACGAAGTTGATGATGTGGACGAAGTGGACGAAGTTGACGAAGTGGAAGAAGTGGACGAAGTTGACGAAGTGGAGGAAGTTGAAGAAGTTGACGAAGTGGAGAGAAAGTTGAAGAAGTTGACGAAGGGGAGGAAGTGGAGGAAGTGGAGGAATTGGACGAAGGGGACGAACTTGACGAAGTGGACGAAGGGGACGAACTTGACGAATTGGACGAAGTGGTAGAAGAAGATGAAGAAGTGGACGAAGAGGACGAAGTGGACGAAGTAAACGAAGTTGACGAAGTGGACGAAGTAGACGATGTTGACAAAGTGGAGGAAGTGGACAAAGTGGACGAGGTGGAGGAAGTAGACGAACATGACGAAGTGGAGAGGAAGTTGAAGAAGTTGACGAAGTGGAGGAAGTGGAGGAATTGGACGAAGGGGACGAACTTGACGAAGTGGACGAAGGGGACGAAGTTGACGAATTGGACGAAGTGGTAGAAGAAGATGAAGAAGTGGACGAAGAGGACGAAGTGAACGAACTTGACGAAGTGGACGAAGTAGACGATGTTGACAAAGTGGAGGAAGTGGACAAAGTGGACAAAGTGGACGAGGTGGAGGAAGTAGACGAACTTGACGAAGTGGAGAGGAAGTTGAAGAAGTTGACGAAGTGGAGGAAGTGGAGGAATTGGACGAAGGGGACGAACTTGACGAAGTGGACGAAGGGGACGAAGTTGACGAATTGGACGAAGCGGTAGAAGAAGATGAAGAAGTGGACGAAGAGGACGAAGTAGACGAAGTAAACGAAGTTGACGAAGTGGACGAAGTAGACGAAGTTGACAAAGTGGAGGAAGTGGACAAAGTGGACGAGGTGGAGGAAGTGGACGAACTTGACGAAGTGAACGAAATGGACGAAGTGGAAGAAGTGGACGAAGTGGAGGAAGTGAATGAAGTGGAGGAATTGTAGGAAGTGGACAATGTTGACAAAGTGGACGAAGTTGACGAATTGGACGAAGTGGACGAAGTGGATGAAGTGGACGACTTTGACGAAGTGCACAAAATTGACGAAGTGGACGAACTTGACGAAGTGGAGGAAGTGGACGAAGTTGACGAAGTGGAAGTAGAGGAAGTGGACGATGTTGAGGAAATGGAGGAAGTGGACGAAGTTTACAAAGTGGATCAAGTGGACGAAGTGGAAGAAGTTGAAGAACTGGACGAAGTGGACGAAGGGGACGAACTTGACGAAGTTGAAAAAGTGGAAGAAGGGGATGAATTTGACGAAGTTGACGAAGTGGAGGAAGTGGACGAAGTGGAAGAAGAAGATGAAGAACTGGATGAAGGGGACAAAGTGGAGGAAGTGGATGAAGTGGAGAAAGTGGAGGAAGTGGAGGAAGTGGAGGAAGTGGAGGAAGTAAACAAAGTTGACGAAGTGGATGAAGTGGGCGAAGTGGAAGAAGTTGACGAAGTGGAGGAAGTGGACAAAGGCGATGAACTTGACGAAGTTGAAAAAGTGGGTGAAGGGGACGAACTTGACGAAGTTGACGAATTGCAGGAAGTGGACGAAGTGGAAGAAGAAGATGAAGATGTGGACGAAGGGGACGAAGTGGAGGAAGTGGAGGAGGAAGCGGAGGAAGTGGAGGAAGTGGAGAGAAAGTGAAGGAAGTAGAGGAGGTGGAGGAAGTGGACGAAGTTGACGAAGTGCACGAAAAGGACAAAGCGGACGAAGTGGAGGAAGTGGACGAACTTGACGAAGTGCACGAAATGGACGAAGCGGACGAAGTGAATGAAGTTGACGATGTGGATGAAGTGGAGCAAGTGGAGGAAGTGGACGAAGTTGACGAAGTGGAAGAAGTGCAGGAAGTGAATGAAGTGGAGGAAATGGAGGAAGTGGACGATGTTGAGGAAGTGGAGATAGTGAACGAAGATGACGAAGTGGACGAAGCGGAAGAAGTTGACGAAGTGGAGGAAGTTTAGGAAGTGGATGAAGAGGACGATGTTGACGAAGTGGAAGAAGTACAGGAAGTGAATGAAGTGGACAAATTGGAGGAAGTGGGCGATGTTGAGGAAGTAGAGGAAGTTGACGAAGTTGACGAAGTTGACGAAGTGGACGAAGTGAACAAAGAGGAAGAAGTTGACGAAGTGGAGGAAGTGGAGGAAGTAGAGGAAGTGGACGAAGTTGACAAAGTGGAAGAAGGGGACGCACTTGACGAAGTTGACGAAGTGGACGAAGTGGAAAAGAAGATGAAGAAGTCGAGGAAAGCGACGAAGTGGAGGTAGTGGAGGAAGTGGAGGAAATGGACGAAGTGGGGGAAGTGGAGGAAGTAAACGAAGTTGATGAAGTGGACGAAGTGGACGAAGTTGACGAAGTGGACGAAGTCGAAGAAGTGGAGGAAGTGGACAAAGTTGACGAAGTGAAAGAAGTGCAGGAAGTGGAGGAAGTGGATGATGTTGAGGAAGAGGAGGATGTGGACGAAGTTGACGAAGTGGAGGAAGTGGAAGAAGTTGACGAAGTGGAGGAAGTGGAGGAAGATGACGAAGTTGACGAAGTGGACGAAGTGGACGAAGGGGACGAAGTTGACGAAGTTGACGAATTGGACGAAGTGGTAGAAGAAGATGAAGAAGTGGACGAAGAGGACGTAGTGGAGGAAGTGCACGAAGTGGAGGAAGTGGACGAAGTAAATGAAGTTGACGAAGTGGACGAAGTTGACGAAGTGGAGGAAGTGGACAAAGTGGACGAGGTGGAGGAAGTACAGGAAGTAGAGGAAGTAGAGGGAGTGGACGAAGTAGACGAACATGACGAAGTGGACGAAATGAAGTAAGTGGACGCAGTGGTCGAAGTGGAGGTAGTGGACGAAGAGGCCGAAGTCGACGAAGTGGACCAAGTTGGCGACGTGTACGCAGTGCAGGAAGTGGAGGACGTGGACGAAGTGGAACAAGTTGACGAAGTGAACGAAGTGGACAAAGTGGACGAACATGACGAAGTGGACGAAGTGGAGGAAGTGGAGGAAGTCGAGGAACTGGAGGAAGTCGACAAAGTGGACGAAATCGACACAGTGCACGAAGAGGACGAAATTGACGAAGTGGAGGAAGTGAAGCAAGTGGAGGAAGTGGACGAACTTGACGAAGTGAAGGAAGTGGGGGAAGTTGACAAAGTGGAGGAAGTAAATGAAGTGGAGGAAGTGGAGGAAGTGGACGAAATGGACGAAATGGACGAAGTTGACGAAGTGGAGGAAGTGGACGAAGGGGACGAAGTTGAGAAACTAGACTAAGGGGATGAACTTGACAAACTTGACGAAGTGGAGGAAGTGGACGAAGTGGAAGAAGATGAAGAAGTGGACGAAGGGGACGAATTGGAGGAAGTGGAGGAGGAAGTGGAGGAAGTGGAGAAAATGGAGGAAGTGGAGGAAGTGGAGGAAGTGGAGGAAGTAAACGAAGTTGACGAAGTGGACGAAGTGGATGAAGTGGAAGAAGTTGACGAAGTGGAGGAAGTGGACAAAGGGGACGAACTTGACGAAGTTGAAAAAGTGGGTGAAGGGGACGAAATTGACGAAGTTGACGAATTGAAGGAAGTGGACGAAGTGGAAGAAGAAGATGAAGATGTGGACGAAGGGGACGAAGTGGAGGAAGTGGAGGAGGAAGCGGAGGAAGTGGAGGAAGTGGAGAGAAAGTGAAGGAAGTAGAGGAGGTGGAGGAAGTGGACGAAGTTGACGAAGTGCACGAAATGGACAAAGCGGACGAAGTGGAGGAAGTGGACGAACTTGACGAAGTGCACGAAATGGACGAAGCGGACAAAGTGAATGAAGTGGACGATGTGGATGAAGTGGAGCAAGTGGAGGAAGTGGACGAAGTTGACGAAGTGGAAGAAGTGTAGGAAGTGAATGAAGTGGAGGAAATGGAGGAAGTGGACGATGTTGAGGAAGTGGAGATAGTGAACGAAGATGACGAAGTGGACGAAGCGGAAGAAGTTGACGAAGTGGAGGAAGTTTAGGAAGTGGATGAAGAGGACGATGTTGACGAAGTGGAAGAAGTACAGGAAGTGAATGAAGTGGACAAATTGGAGGAAGTGGACGATGTTGAGGAAGTAGAGGAAGTTGACGAAGTTGACGAAGTGAACAAAGAGGAAGAAGTTGACGAAGTGGAGGAAGTGGAGGAAGTGGACGAAGGGGACGAACTTGACGAAGTTGACAAAGTGGAAGAAGGGGACGCACTTGACGAAGGTGACGAAGTGGACGAAGTGGAAAAGAAGATGAAGAAGTCGAGGAAAGCGACGAAGTGGAGGTAGTGGAGGAAGTGGAGGAAATGGACGAAGTGGGGGAAGTGGAGGAAGTAAACGAAGTTGATGCAGTGGACGAAGTTGACGAAGTGGACGAAGTCGAAGAAGTGGAGGAAGTGGACAAAGTTGACGAAGTGAAAGAAGTGCAGGAAATGGAGGAAGTGGATGATGTTGAGGAAGAGGAGGATGTGGACGAAGTTGACGAAGTGGAGGAAGTGGAGGAAGTGGAGGAAGATGACGAAGTTGACGAAGTGGACGAAGTGGACGAAGGGGACGAAATTGACGAAGTTGACGAATTGGACGAAGTGGTAGAAGAAGATGAAGAAGTGGACGAAGAGGACGTAGTGGAGGAAGTGGAGGAAGTGCACGAAGTGGAGGAAGTGGACGAAGTAAATGAAGTTGACGAAGTGGACGAAGTTGACGAAGTGGACGAAGTTGACGAAGTGGAGGAAGTGGACAAAGTGGACGAGGTGGAGGAAGTACAGGAAGTAGAGGAAGTAGAGGGAGTGGACGAAGTAGACGAACATGACGAAGTGGACGAAGTGAAGTAAGTGGACGCAGTGGTCGAAGTGGAGGTAGTGGACGAAGAGGCCGAAGTCGACGAAGTGGACCAAGTTGGCGACGTGTACGCAGTGCAGGAAGTGGAGGACGTGGACGAAGTGGAACAAGTTGACGAAGTGAACAAAGTGGACAGAGTGGACGAACATGACGAAGTGGACGAAGTGGAGGAAGTGGAGGAAGTCGACGAACTGGAGGAAGTCGACAAAGTGGACGAAATCGACATTGTGCACGAAGAGGACGAAATTGACGAAGTGGAGGAAGTGAAGCAAGTGGAGGAAGTGGACGAACTTGACGAAGTGAAGGAAGTGGAGGAAGTTGACAAAGTGGAGGAAGTAAATGAAGTGGAGGAAGTGGACGAAATGGACGAAATGGACGAAGTTGACGAAGTGGAGGAAGTGGACGAAGGGGACGAAGTTGAGAAACTAGACTAAGGGGATGAACTTGACAAACTTGACGAAGTGGAGGAAGTGGACGAAGTGGAAGAAGAAGATGAAGAAGTGGACGAAGGGGACGAATTGGAGGAAGTGGAGGAGGAAGTGGAGGAAGTGGAGAAAGTGGAGGAAGTGGAGGAAGTGGAGGAAGTAAACGAAGTTGACGAAGTGGACGAAGTGGACGAAGTGGAAGAATTTGACGAAGTGGAGGAAGTGGACGAAGGGGACGAACTTGACGAAGTTGAAAAAGTGGATGAAGGGGACGAACTTGACGAAGTGCACGAAATGGACGAAGCGGACGAAGTGAATGAAGTTGACGATGTAGATGAAGTGGAGCAAGTGGAGGAAGTGGACGAAGTTGACGAAGTGGAAGAAGTGCAGGAAGTGAATGAAGTGGAGGAAATGGAGGAAGTGGACGATGTTGAGGAAGTGGAGATAGTGGACGAAGCGGAAGAAGTTGATGAAGTGGAGGAAGTTGAGGAAGTGGATGAAGAGGACGATGTTGACGAAGTGGAAGAAGTAATGGAAGTGAATGCAGTGGACAAATTGGAGGAAGTGGACGATGTTGAGGAAGTAGAGGAAGTTGACGAAGTTGACGAAGTCGACGAAGTGAACAAAGAGGAAGAAGTTGACGAAGTGGAGGAAGTGGAGGAAGTGGAGGAAGTGGACGAAAGGGACGAACTTGACGAAGTTGACAAAGTGGAAGAAGGGGACGCACTTGACGAAGTTGACGAAGTGGACGAAGTGGAAAAGAAGATGAAGAAGTCGAGGAAAGCGACGAAGTGGAGGTAGTGGAGGAAGTGGAGGAAATGGACGAAGTGGGGGAAGTGGAGGAAGTAAACGAAGTTGATGAAGTGGACGAAGTGGACGAAGTTGACGAAGTGGACGAAGTCGAAGAAGTGGAGGAAGTGGACAAAGTTGACGAAATGAAAGAAGTGTAGGAAGTGGAGGAAGTGGATGATGTTGAGGAAGAGGAGGATGTGGACGAAGTTGACGAAGTGGAGAAAGTGGAAGAAGTTGACGAAGTGGAGGAAGTGGAGGAAGATGACGAACTTGACGAAGTGGACGAAGGGGACGAAGTTGACGAAGTTGACGAATTGGACGAAGTGGTAGAAGAAGATGAAGAAGTGGACGAAGAGGACGTAGTGGAGGAAGTGCACGAAGTGGAGGAAGTGGACGAAGTAAATGAAGTTGACGAAGTGGACGAAGTTGACAAAGTGGAGGAAGTGGACAAAGTGGACGAGGTGGAGGAAGTACAGGAAGTAGAGGAAGTAGAGGGAGTGGACAAAGTAGATGAACATGACGAAGTGGACGCAGTGGTCGAAGTGGAGGTAGTGGACGAAGAGGCCGAAGTCGACGAAGTGGACCAAGTTGGCGACGTGTACGAAGTGGAGGAAGTGGAGGACGTGGACGAAGTGGAACAAGTTGACGAAGTGAACGAAGTGGACAAAGTGGACGAACATGACGAAGTGGAGGAAGTGGAGGAAGTCGACGAACTGGAGGAAGTCGACAAAGTGGACGAAATCGACACAGTGCACGAAGAGGACGAAATTGACGAAGTGGAGGAAGTGAAGCAAGTGGAGGAAGTGGACGAACTTGACGAAGTGAAGGAAGTGGGGGAAGTTGACAAAGTGGAGGAAGTAAATGAAGTGGAGGAAGTGGAGGAAGTGGACGAAATGGACGAAATGGACGAAGTTGACGAAGTGGAGGAAGTGGACGAAGTTGAGAAACTAGACTAAGGGGATGAACTTGACAAACTTGACGAAGTGGAGGAAGTGGACGAAGTGAAAGAAGAAGATGAAGAAGTGGACGAAGGGACGAATTGGAGGAAGTGGTAGAGGAAGTGGAGGAAGTTGACGAAGTGGAGGAAGTGGCCAAAGTGGATGAAGTGGAAGACGTGGAGGAAGTGGACGAAGTTGATGAAGCGGATGAAGTGGACGAAGTGGGCGAAGGGGAAGAAGTGCACGAAGTGAATGAAGTGGAGGAAGTGGACGACGGGGGCGAACTTGACGAAGTTGATGAAGTGGACGAAGGGGACGAAGTTGACGAATTGGACGAAACTGATGAAGTGGAAGAAGAAGATGAAGAAGTGGACGAAGAGGATGAATTGGAGGAAGTGGACGAAGTGGAGGAAGGGGACGAAGTGGAGGAAGTAAAGGAAGTGGAGGAAGTTGACGACGTGGACGAAGTGGAGGAAGTGGATGAAGTGGAGTAAGTGGAAGAAGTGGACGAAGTGGAGGAAGTGGACGAAGTGGACAAAGTGGAGGAAGGGGAGGAAGTGGACGAAGTTGACGAAGTGGACAAATTGGAGCAAGTTGAGCAAGTGGACAAAGTTGACGAAGTGGAAGAAGTAGAGGAAGTGAATGAAGTAGAGGAAGTGGAGGAACGGACGATGTTGAGGAAGTGGAAGAAGTAGACGAAGTGGACGAAGTAGATGAAGTGGAGGTAGTGGGGGAAGTGGACGAAGTGGACGAAGAGGACGAAGTTGACGACGTGGATGAAGTGGAAGAAGTGGAAGAAGTGGTGGAAGTGGAAGAAGTGGAGGAAGTGGACGAAGTGGACGAAATCGACGAAGTTGAGGAAGTGGACGAAGTAGACGAAGTGGAAAAAGTGGATGAAGTGGAGGAAGTGGACGAAATGGACGAAGTTGACGAAGAGGACGAAGTGTAGGAAGTGGAGCAAGTGGACAAAGTTGACGAAGTGGAAGAAGTGGAGGAAGTGAATCAAGTGGAAGAAGTTGACAAAGTGGAGGAAGTGGACGAAAGGGACGAAGATGACAAAGTGGAGGAAGTGGACGAATGGGACGAACTTGACGAAATTGACAAAGTGGATGAAGGGGATGAACTTGACGAAGTTGACGAAGTGGAGGAAGTGGAGGAAGTGGAGGAAGAGGAGGTAGTGGACGAAGTGGAGGAAGTGGAGGAAGTAGAGGAATTAGACGAAGAGGACGAACTTGACGAAGTGCACGAAGTAGATGAAGTGGACGAAGAGGAGGAAGTCGATGAAGTGGACGAATTGGACGAAGTTGACGACGTGGACAAAGTGGAGGAAGTGGATAAAGTGGAGGAAGTGGAAGATGTGGACGAGGTGGAGGAAGTGGACGAAGTGGAGGAAATGGACAAAGTGGACGAAGTGGAGGAAGTGGACAAAGTTGACAAAGTGGAAGAAGTGGAGGAAGTGAATGAAGTGGAGGAAGTGGAGGAAATGGACAATTTTGAGGAAGTGGAGGAAGTAGACGAAGTGGACAAAGTGGACGAACTTGACGAAGTGGAGGAAGTGGATGAAATGAAGGAAATGGACGATTTTGAGGAAGTGGAGGAAGTAGACGATGTTGACGAACTTGATGAAGTGGACAGAGTGGACGAACGTGACGAAGTGGAGGAAGTGGACGAAGGGGACGAACATGAAAAAGTAGACAAAGTGGACGAAGTGGAAGAAGAAGATGAAACAGTGGAGGAAGTGGACGAAGTGGAGGAACTGGAGGAAGTAAACGAAGTTGACGTAGTGGACGAAGTGGACGAAGTGCACGAAGTGGACGAAGTGAACCAAGTGGACGAAGTGGAGGAAGTGGAGGGAGTGGAAGAACTGGACGAAGTGGACGAAGTCGACGAAGTGGAGGAAGTAGAGGAAGTGGAGGAAGTGGAGGAAGTGGAGGAAGTGGAGGAAGTAGAGGAAGTGGACGAAGTAGACGAACATGACGAAGTGGACGAAGTGGAGGAAGTTGCCGAAGTGGAGGAAGTGGATGAAGAGAATGAAGTTGACGAAGTGGAGGAAGTGGACGAAGTGCAGGATGTGGAGGAAGTGGACGAACATGACGAAGTGGACGAAGTGGAGGAAGTGGACAAAGTGGAGGAAGTGGACAAAGTGGACGATGTGGAGGCAGTAGACGAAGTTCACAAAGTGGAGGAAGTTGACGAACTTGACGAAGACAACAAAATGGAGAAAGTGGACGAAGTGGATGAAGTGGACGAAATGGATGAAGTGGACGATGTGGACGAAGTGATGGAAGTGGACGAAGTGGACGAAGTGGAGGGAGTGGAAGAATTGGACGAAGTCGACGAAGTGGAGGAAGTGGAGGAAGTTGAAGAAGTGGAAGAAGTGGAGGAAGTGGACGAAGTGGGGGAAGTGGACGAAGTTGACGAAGTGGACGAAGCGGAGGAAGTGGACAAAGTGGAGGAAGCGGAGGAAGTGGACGAAGTTGACGAAGTGGACAAATTGGAGCAAGGGGAGGAAGTGGACAAAGTTGACGAAGTGGAAGAAGTGGAGGAAGTGAATGAAGTAGAGGAAGTGGAGGAAATGGACGATGTTGAGGAACTGGAAGGAGTAGACGAAGTGGACAAAGTGGACGAAGTAGATGAAGTTGTGGAAGCGGGGGAGGTGGACGAAGTGGACGAACATGATGAAGTGGACGAAGTGGATGAAGTGGACGAACTGGAGGAAGTGGAGGAAGTGGACGAAGAGGACGAAGTGGACGAAGTTGACAAAGTGGACGAAATGAGTGAAGTGGACGAAGTGGAGGAACTGGAAGAACTGGACGAAGTGGAGGAAGTGGAAGAAGTGGACGAAGCGGACCATGTTGACGAAGTGGAAGAAGTGAAGGAAATGGAGGAAGTAGAGGAAGTGAAGGAACTAGAGGAAGTGGACGAAATGGATGAAGTTGACGAAGTTGACCAATTGGACGAAGTTGACGAAGTGGAGGAAGTGGACGACATGAAGGAAGTACACCAAGTGGAGGAAGTGGAGGAAGTGGAGGAAGTGGAAGAAGTGGAGGAAGTGGACGAAGTGGCCAAAGTGGAGGAAGTGGAAGACGTGGAGGAAGTGGACGAAGTTGACGAAGTGGACGAAGTGGACGAAGTGGACGAAGTGGTAGAAGTGCACGAAGTGAATGAAGTGGAGGAAGTGGAGGAAGTGGACGATGTTGAGGAAGTGTTGGAAGTGGACGATTTTGACGAAGTAGACGAAGTGGAAGTAGTTGACGAACTGGAGGAAGTGGACGACGGGGGCGAACTTGACTAAGTTGGTGAAGTGGACGAAGGGGACGAAGTTGACGAATGGGACGAAACTGACGAAGTGGAAGAAGAAGATGAAGAAGTGGACGAAGAGGACGAATTGGAGGAAGTGGACGAAGTGGAGGAAGGGGACGAAGTGGAGGAAATTGAGGAAGTAGAGGAAGTGGAGGAAGTTGACGACATGCACGAAGTGGAGGAAGTGGATGAAGTGGAGGAAGTGGAGTAAGTGGAAGAAGTGGAGGAAGTGGACAAAGTGGAGGAAGTGGACGAAGTCGACGAAGTGGAGGAAGTGGAGGAAGTGCAGGAAGTGGAGGAAGTGGAGCGAGTGGAAGAACTGAACAAAGTGGCGAAGTCGACGAAGTGGAGGAAGTGGACGAAGTAGAGGAAGTGGAGGAAGTGGAGGAAGTGGAGGAAGTGGAAGAAGTGGAGGAAGTAGAGGAAGTGGACGAAGTAGACGAACATGACGAAGTGGACGAAGTGGACGAAGTAGACGAAGTTGCTGAAGTGGACGAAGTGGACGAAGTTGCCGAAGTGGACGAAGTGGACGAAGAGAATGAAGTTGACGAAGTGGAGGAAGTGGACGAAGTGCAGGATGTGGAGGAAGTGGACAAAGTGGAGGAAGTGGATGACGTGGAGGCAGTGGACGAAGTTGACAAAGTGGAGGAAGTGGACGGACTTGACGAAGAGAACGAAATGGAGAAAGTGGACGAAGTGGAGGGAGTGGAAGAACTGGACGAAGTCGACAAAGTGGAGGAAGTGGAGGAAGTGGAGGAAGTGGAAGAAGTGGAGGAAGTGGAGGAAGTGGACGAAGTCAACGAAGTTGACGAAGTGGAGGAAGTGGACGAAGTGGACAAATTGGAGCAAGTGGAGCAAGTGGACAAAGATGACGAAGTGGAAAAAGTGGAGGAAATGAAGGATCTTGAGGAAGTGAAAGAAGTAGACGAAGTGGACAAAGTGGACGAAGTAGATGAAGTGGAGGAAGTGGGGGAAGTGGAGGAAGTAGAGGAAGTGGACGAAGTAGATGAAGTGGAGGAAGTAGAGGAAGTGGACAAAGTGGACGAAGCAGATGAAGTGGAGGAAGTGGGGGAGGTGGACGAAGTGGACGAACACGACGAAGTGGACGAAGTGGATGAAGTGGAAGGAGTGGAGGAAGTGGAGGAAGTGGACGAAGTGGACGAAGAGGACGCAGTGGATGAAGAGGACGAAGTGGACGAAGTGGACAAAGTGGACGAAGTAGATGAAGTGGATGAAGAGGACGAAGTGGACGAAGAGGACGAAGTGGACGAAGTAGATGAAGTGGAGGAAGTGCGGGAAGTGGAGGAAGTAGAGGAAGTGGACGAAGTAGATGAAGTGGAGGAAGTAGAGGAAGTAGACGAAGTGGACAAAGTTGACGAAGTAGATGAAGTGGAGGAAGTGGGGGAGGTGGACGAAGTGGACGAACATGACGAAGTAGACGAAGTGGATGAAGTGGACGAAGTGGAGGAAGTGGAAGAAGTGGAAGAAGTGGAGGAAGCGGAGGAAGTGGACGAAGAGGACGAAGTGGATGAAGAGGACAAAGTGGACGAAGTGGACAAAGGGGACGAAGTAGATGAAGTGGATGAAGAGGACGAAGTGGACGAAGAAGACGAAGTGGACGAAGTAGATGAAGTGGAGGAAGTGGGGGAAGTGGAGGAAGTAGAGGAAGTGCACGAAGTAGATGAAGTGGAGGAAGTAGAGGAAGTAGACGAAGTGGACATAGTGGACGAAGTAGATGAAGTGGAGGAAGTGGGGGAGGTGGACGAACATGACGAAGTGGACGAAGTGGATTTAGTGGACGAAGTGGAGGAAGTGGACGAAGTGGACGAAGAGAAGGAAGTGCACGAAGTTGACAAAGTTGACGATGTGGACGAAGTGGAGGAAGTGGACGAAATGAACGAAGTGGAGGAAGTGGAGGAAGTGGAAGAACTGGACGAAGTGGAGGAAGTGGAAGAAGTGGACAAAGCGGACCAAGTTGACGAAGTGGACGAAGTGGAAGAAGTGGACGAAGTGAAGGAAGATGAGGAAGTGGACGAAGTGGATGAAGTTGACGAAGTTGACGAGTTGGACGAAGTTGACGAAGTGGAGGAAGTGGACGAATCGAAGGAAGTTCACCAAGTAGAGGAAGTGGAGGAAGTGGAGGAAGTAGAGGAAGTGGACGAACATGATGAAGTGGAGGAAGTCGACGAAGTTGACCAAGTGGGGGAAGTGGAGGAAGTAAACGAAGTTGATGAAGTGGACGAAGTGGACGAAGTCGAAGAAGTGGAGGAAGTGGACAAAGTTGACGAAGTGAAAGAAGTGCAGGAAATGGAGGAAGTGGATGATGTTGAGGAAGAGGAGGATGTGGACGAAGTTGACGAAGTGGAGGAAGTGGAAGAAGTTGACGAAGTGGAGGAAGTGGAGGAAGATGACGAAGTTGACGAAGTGGACGAAGTGGACGAAGGGGACGAAATTGACGAAGTTGACGAATTGGACGAAGTGGTAGAAGAAGATGAAGAAGTGGACGAAGAGGAAGTAGTGGAGGAAGTGGAGGAAGTGCACGAAGTGGAGGAAGTGGACGAAGTAAATGAAGTTGACGAAGTGGACGAAGTTGACGAAGTGGAGGAAGTGGACAAAGTGGACGAGGTGGAGGAAGTACAGGAAGTAGAGGAAGTAGAGGGAGTGGACGAAGTAGACGAACATGACGAAGTGGACGAAGTGAAGTAAGTGGACGCAGTGGTCGAAGTGGAGGTAGTGGACGAAGAGGCCGAAGTCGACGAAGTGGACCAAGTTGGCGACGTGTACGCAGTGCAGGAAGTGGAGGACGTGGACGAAGTGGAACAAGTTGACGAAGTGAACGAAGTGGACAGAGTGGACGAACATGACGAAGTGGACAAAGTGGAGGAAGTGGAGGAAGTCGACAAAGTGGACGAAATCGAAATTGTGCACGAAGAGGACGAAATTGACGAAGTGGAGGAAGTGAAGCAAGTGGAGGAAGTGGACGAACTTGACGAAGTGAAGGAAGTGGAGGAAGTTGACAAAGTGGAGGAAGTAAATGAAGTGGAGGAAGTGGACGAAATGGACGAAATGGACGAAGTTGACGAAGTGGAGGAAGTGGACGAAGGGGACGAAGTTGAGAAACTAGACTAAGGGGATGAACTTGACAAACTTGACGAAGTGGAGGAAGTGGACGAAGTGGAAGAAGAAGATGAAGAAGTGGACGAAGGGGACGAATTGGAGGAAGTGGAGGAGGAAGTGGAGGAAGTGGAGAAAGTGGAGGAAGTGGAGGAAGTGGAGGAAGTAGAGGAAGTAAACGAAGTTGACGAAGTGGACGAAGTGGAAGAAGTTGACGAAGTGGAGGAAGTGGACGAAGGGGACGAACTTGACGAAGTTGAAAAAGTGGATGAAGGGGACGAACTTGACGAAGTGCACGAAATGGACGAAGCGAACGAAGTGAATGAAGTTGACGATGTGGATGAAGTGGAGCAAGTGGAGGAAGTGGACGAAGTTGACGAAGTGGAAGAAGTGCAGGAAGTGAATGAAGTGGAGGAAATCGAGGAAGTGGACGATGTTGAGGAAGTGGAGATAGTGGACGAAGCGGAAGAAGTTGATGAAGTGGAGGAAGTTGAGGAAGTGGATGAAGAGGACGATGTTGACGAAGTGGAAGAAGTAATGGAAGTGAATGCAGTGGACAAATTGGAGGAAGTGGACGATGTTGAGGAAGTAGAGGAAGTTGACGAAGTTGACGAAGTCGACGAAGTGAACAAAGAGGAAGAAGTTGACGAAGTGGAGGAAGTGGAGGAAGTGGAGGAAGTGGAGGAAGTGGACGAAAGGGACGAACTTGACGAAGTTGACAAAGTGGAAGAAGGGGACGCACTTGACGAAGTTGACGAAGTGGACGAAGTGGAAAAGAAGATGAAGAAGTCGAGGAAGGCGACGAAGTCGAGGAAGTGGTGGTAGTGGAGGAAGTGGAGGAAGTGGAGGAAGTGGGGGAAGTGGAGGAAGTAAACGAAGTTGATGAAGTGGACGAAGTGGACGAAGTTGACGAAGTGGACGAAGTGGAAAAAGTGGAGGAAGTGGACAAAGTTGACGAAATGAAAGAAGTGTAGGAAGTGGAGGAAGTGGATGATGTTGAGGAAGAGGAGGATGTGGACGAAGTTGACGAAGTGGAGAAAGTGGAAGAAGTTGACGAAGTGGAGGAAGTGGAGGAAGATGACGAACTTGACGAAGTGGACGAAGGGGACGAAGTTGACGAATTGGACGAAGTGGTAGAAGAAGATGAAGAAGTGGACGAAGAGGACGTAGTGGAGGAAGTGCACGAAGTGGAGGAAGTGGACGAAGTAAATGAAGTTGACGAAGTTGACGAAGTGGAGGAAGTGGACAAAGTGGACGAGGTGGAGGAAGTACAGGAAGTAGAGGAAGTAGAGGGAGTGGACAAAGTAGACGAACATGACGAAGTGAAGTAAGTGGACGCAGTGGTCGAAGTGGAGGTAGTGGACGAAGAGGCCGAAGTCGACGAAGTGGACCAAGTTGGCGACGTGTACGAAGTGGAGAAAGTGGAGGACGTGGACGAAGTGGAACAAGTTGACGAAGTGAACGAAGTGGACAAAGTGGACGAACATGACGAAGTGGAGGAAGTGGAGGAAGTCGAGGAACTGGAGGAAGTCGACAAAGTGGACGAAATCGACACAGTGCACGAAGAGGACGAAATTGACGAAGTGGAGGAAGTGAAGCAAGTGGAGGAAGTGGACGAACTTGACGAAGTGAAGGAAGTGGGGGAAGTTGACAAAGTGGAGGAAGTAAATGAAGTGGAGGAAGTGGAGGAAGTGGACGAAATGGACGAAATGGACGAAGTTGACGAAGTGGAGGAAGTGGACGAAGTTGAGAAACTAGACTAAGGGGATGAACTTGACAAACTTGACGAAGTGGAGGAAGTGGACGAAGTGGAAGAAGAAGATGAAGAAGTGGACGAAGGGGATGAATTGGAGGAAGTGGTAGAGGAAGTGGAGGAAGTGGAGGAAGTGGCCAAAGTGGATGAAGTGGAAGACGTGGAGGAAGTGGACGAAGTTGACAAAGCGGATGAAGTGGACGAAGTGGGCGAAGGGGAAGAAGTGCACGAAGTGAATGAAGTGGAGGAAGTGGACGACGGGGGCGAACTTGACGAAGTTGATGAAGTGGACGAAGGGGACGAAGTTGACGAATTGGACGAAACTGATGAAGTGGAAGAAGAAGATGAGGAAGTGGACGAAGAGGATGAATTGGAGGAAGTGGACGAAGTGGAGGAAGGGGACGAAGTGGAGGAAGTAAAGGAAGTGGAGGAAGTTGACGACATGGACGAAGTGGAGGAAGTGGATGAAGTGGAGTAAGTGGAAGAAGTGGACGAAGTGGAGGAAGTGGACGAAGTGGACAAAGTGGAGGAAGGGGAGGAAGTGGACGAAGTTGACGAAGTGGAGAAAGTTGACGAAGTGGACAAATTGGAGCAAGTTGAGCAAATGGACAAAGTTGACGAAGTGGAAGAAGTGGAGGAAGTGAATGAAGTAGAGGAAGTGGAGGAACGGACGATGTTGAGGAAGTGGAAGAAGTAGACGAAGTGGACGAAGTAGATGAAGTGGAGGTAGTGGGGGAAGTGGACGAAGTGGACGAAGAGGACGAAGTTGACGACGTGGATGAAGTGGAAGAAGTGGAAGAAGTGGTGGAAGTGGAAGAAGTGGAGGAAGTGGACGAAGTGGACGAAATCGACGAAGTTGAGGAAGTGGACGAAGTAGACGAAGTGGAAAAAGTGGATGAAGTGGAGGAAGTGGACGAAATGGACGAAGTTGACGAAGTGGACGAAGTGTAGGAAGTGGAGCAAGTGGACAAAGTTGACGAAGTGGAAGAAGTGGAGGAAGTGAATCAAGTGGAAGAAGTTGACAAAGTGGAGGAAGTGGACGAAAGGGACGAAGATGACAAAGTGGAGGAAGTGGACGAATGGGACGAACTTGACGAAATTGACAAAGTGGATGAAGGGGATGAACTTGACGAAGTTGACGAAGTGGAGGAAGTGGAGGAAGTGGAGGAAGAGGAGGTAGTGGACGAAGTGGAGGAAGTGGAGGAAGTGGAGGAAGTAGAGGAATTAGACGAAGAGGACGAACTTGACGAAGTGCACGAAGTAGATGAAGTGGACGAAGAGGAGCAAGTCGATGAAGTGGACGAATTGGACGAAGTTGACGACGTGGACGAAGTGGAGGAAGTGGATAAAGTGGAGGAAGTGGAAGATGTGGACGAGGTGGAGGAAGTGGACGAAGTGGAGGAAATGGACAAAGTGGACGAAGTGGAGGAAGTGGACAAAGTTGACAAAGTGGAAGAAGTGGAGGAAGTGAATGAAGTGGAGGAAGTGGAGGAAATGGACGATTTTGAGGAAGTGGAGGAAGTAGACGAAGTGGACAAAGTGGACGAACTTGACGAAGTGGAGGAAGTGGATGAAATGAAGGAAATGGACGATTTTGAGGAAGTGGAGGAAGTAGACGATGTTGACGAACTTGACGAAGTGGACAGAGTGGACGAACTTGACGAAGTGGAGGAAGTGGACGAAGGGGACGAACTTGAAAAAGTAGACAAAGTGGACGAAGTGGAAGAAGAAGATGAAACAGTGGAGGAAGTGGACGAAGTGGAGGAACTGGAGGAAGTAAACGAAGTTGACGTAGTGGACGAAGTGGACGAAGTGCACGAAGTGGACGAAGTGGACGAAGTGCACGAAGTGGACGAAGTGAACCAAGTGGACGAAGTGGAGGAAGTGGAGGGAGTGGAAGAACTGGACGAAGTGGACGAAGTCGACGAAGTGGAGGAAGTAGAGGAAGTGGAGGAAGTGGAGGAAGTGGAGGAAGTAGAGGAAGTGGACGAAGTAGACGAACATGACGAAGTGGACGAAGTGGAGGAAGTTGCCGAAGTGGAGGAAGTGGATGAAGAGAATGAAGTTGACGAAGTGGAGGAAGTGGACGAAGTGCAGGATGTGGAGGAAGTGGACGAACATGACGAAGTGGAGGAAGTGGACAAAGTGGAGGAAGTGGACAAAGTGGACGATGTGGAGGCAGTAGACGAAGTTCACAAAGTGGAGGAAGTGGACGAACTTGACGAAGAGAACGAAATGGAGAAAGTGGACGAAGTGGATGAAGTGGACGAAATGGATGAAGTGGACGATGTGGACGAAGTGATGGAAGTGGACGAAGTGGACGAAGTGGAGGGAGTGGAAGAATTGGACGAAGTCGACGAAGTGTAGGAAGTGGAGGAAGTTGAAGAAGTGGAAGAAGTGGAGGAAGTGGACGAAGTGGGGGAAGTGGACGAAGTTGACGAAGTGGACGAAGCGGAGGAAGTGGACAAAGTGGAGGAAGCGGAGGAAGTTGACGAAGTGGACAAAATGGAGCAAGTGGAGGAAGTGGACAAAGTTGACGAAGTGGAAGAAGTGGAGGAAGTGAATGAAGTAGAGGAAGTGGAGGAAATGGACGATGTTGAGGAACTGGAAGGAGTAGACGAAGTGGACAAAGTGGACGAAGTAGATGAAGTTGTGGAAGCGGGGGAGGTGGACGAAGTGGACGAACATGACGAAGTGGACGAAGTGGATGAAGTGGACGAAGTGGAGGAAGTGGAGGAAGTGGACGAAGAGGACGAAGTGGACGAAGTTGACAAAGTGGACGAAATGAATGAAGTGGACGAAGTGGAGGAACTGGAAGAACTGGACGAAGTGGAGGAAGTGGAAGAAGTGGACGAAGCGGACCATGTTGACGAAGTGGAAGAAGTGAAGGAAATGGAGGAAGTGGAGGAAGTGAAGGAACTGGAGGAAGTGGACGAAATGGATGAAGTTGACGAAGTTGACCAATTGGACGAAGTTGACGAAGTGGAGGAAGTGGACGACATGAAGGAAGTACACCAAGTGGAGGAAGTGGAGGAAGTGGAGGAAGTGGAAGAAGTGGAGGAAGTGGACGAAGTGGCCAAAGTGGAGGAAGTAGAAGACGTGGAGGAAGTGGACGAAGTTGACGAAGTGGACGAAGTGGACAAAGTGGACGAAGTGGAAGAAGTGCACGAAGTGAATGAAGTGGAGGAAGTGGAGGAAGTGGACGATGTTGAGGAAGTGGACGATGTTGAGGAAGTGTTGGAAGTGGACGATTTTGACGAAGTAGACGAAGTGGAAGTAGCTGACGAACTGGAGGAAGTGGACGACGGGGGCGAATTTGACTAAGTTGGTGAAGTGGACGAAGGGGACGAAGTTGACGAATGGGACGAAACTGACGAAGTGGAAGAAGAAGATGAAGAAGTGGACGAAGAGGACGAATTGGAGGAATTGGACGAAGTGGAGGAAGGGGACGAAGTGGAGGAAATTGAGGAAGTAGAGGAAGTGGAGGAAGTTGACGACATACACGAAGTGGAGGAAGTGGATGAAGTGGAGGAAGTGGAGTAAGTGGAAGAAGTGGAGGAAGTGGACAAAGTGGAGGAAGTGGACGAAGTCGACGAAGTGGAGGAAGTGGAGGAAGTGGAGGAAGTGGAGCGAGTGGAAGAACTGAACGAAGTGGCGAAGTCGACGAAGTGGAGGAAGTGGACGAAGTAGAGGAAGTGGAGGAAGTGGAGGAAGTGGAAGAAGTGGAGGAAGTAGAGGAAGTGGACGAAGTAGACGAACATGACGAAGTGGACGAAGTGGACGAAGTGGACGAAGTTGCTGAAGTGGACGAAGTGGACGAAGTTGCCGAAGTGGACGAAGTGGACGAAGAGAATGAAGTTGACGAAGTGGAGGAAGTGGACGAAGTGCAGGATGTGGAGGAAGTGGACAAAGTGGAGGAAGTGGACGACGTGGAGGCAGTGGACGAAGTTGACAAAGTGGAGGAAGTGGACGGACTTGACGAAGAGAACGAAATGGAGAAAGTGGACGAAGTGGAGGGAGTGGAAGAACTGGACGAAGTCGACAAAGTGGAGGAAGTGGAGGAAGTGGAGGAAGTGGAAGAAGTGGAGGAAGTGGAGGAAGTGGACGAAGTCAACGAAGTTGACGAAGTGGAGGAAGTGGACGAAGTGGACAAATTGGAGCAAGTGGAGCAAGTGGACAAAGATGACGAAGTGGAAAAAGTGGAGGAAATGAAGGATCTTGAGGAAGTGAAAGAAGTAGACGAAGTGGACAAAGTGGACGAAGTAGATGAAGTGGAGGAAGTGGGGGAAGTGGAGGAAGTAGAGGAAGTGGACGAAGTAGATGAAGTGGAGGAAGTAGAGGAAGTGGACAAAGTGGACGAAGCAGATGAAGTGGAGGAAGTGGGGGAGGTGGACGAAGTGGACGAACACGACGAGTGGACGAAGTGGATGAAGTGGAAGGAGTGGAGGAAGTGGAGGAAGTGGACGAAGAGGACGAAGTGGATGAAGAGGACGAAGTGGACGAAGTGGACAAAGTGGACGAAGTAGATGAAGTGGATGAAGAGGACGAAGAGGACGAAGTGGACGAAGTAGATGAAGTGGAGGAAGTGCGGGAAGTGGAGGAAGTAGAGGAAGTGGACGAAGTAGATGAAGTGGAGGAAGTAGAGGAAGTAGACGAAGTGGACAAAGTTGACGAAGTAGATGAAGTGGAGGAAGTGGGGGAGGTGGACGAAGTGGACGAACATGACGAAGTAGACGAAGTGGATGAAGTGGACGAAGTGGAGGAAGTGGAAGAAGTGGAGGAAGTGGAGGAAGCGGAGGAAGTGGACGAAGAGGACGAAGTGGATGAAGAGGACAAAGTGGACGAAGTGGACAAAGGGGACGAAGTAGATGAAGTGGATGAAGAGGACGAAGTGGACGAAGAGGACGAAGTGGACAAAGTAGATGAAGTGGAGGAAGTGGGGGAAGTGGAGGAAGTAGAGGAAGTGCACGAAGTAGATGAAGTGGATGAAGTAGAGGAAGTAGACGAAGTGGACATAGTGGACGAAGTAGATGAAGTGGAGGAAGTGGGGGAGGTGGACGAACATGACGAAGTGGACGAAGTGGATTTAGTGGACGAAGTGGAGGAAGTGGAGGAAGTGGACGAAGAGAACGAAGTGCACGAAGTTGACAAAGTTGACGACGTGGACGAAGTGGAGGAAGTGGACGAAATGAACGAAGTGGAGGAAGTGGAGGAAGTGGAAGAACTGGACGAAGTGGAGGAAGTGGAAGAAGTGGACAAAGCGGACCAAGTTGACGAAGTGGACGAAGTGGAAGAAGTGAAGGAAGTGGAGGAAGTGGACGAAGTGAAGGAAGTTGGGGAAGTGGACGAAGTGGATGAAGTTGACGAAGTTGACGAGTTGGACGAAGTTGACGAAGTGGAGGAAGTGGACGAATCGAAGGAAGTTCACCAAGTAGAGGAAGTGGAGGAAGTGGAGGAAGTAGAGGAAGTGGACGAACATGATGAAGTGGAGGAAGTGGACGAAGTGGACGAAATGAAGGAAGTACACGAAGTGGAGGAATTGGAGGAAGTGGAGGAAGTAATGGAAGTAGAGGAAGTGGACGAACATGACGAAGTGGACCAAGTGGAGGAAGTGGACGAAGTGGACGAAGTGGACTAAGAGGATGAAGTGGAGAAAGTGGAGGAAGGTGAGAAAGTAGAGGAAGTGGACGAGGTTGACGAAGTTAATGAAGTGGAGGAAGTGGAGGAAGTGGAGGAAGTGGAGGAAGTGGAAGAAGTGGACGAAGTGGAGGAAGTGGAAGAAGTGGACGAAGTGGACGAAGTTGACGAAGTGGACGAAGTGGAGGAAGTGGAGCAAGTGGACAAAGTTTACAAAGTGGAAGAAGTGGAAGAAGTGGAGGAAGTGAATCAAGTGGAAGAAGTTGACAAAGTGGAGGAAGTGGACGAAAGGGACAACGATGACAAAGTGGAGGAAGTGGACGAATGGGTCGAACTTGACGAAGTTTACAAAGTGGATGAAGGGGATGAACTTGACGAAGTTGACGAAGTGGAGGAAGTGGAGGAAGTGGAGGAAGTAGAGGAATTGGACGAAGAGGACGAACTTGACGAAGTGCACGAAGTAGATGAAATGGAGGAAGTGGACGAAGAGGAGGAAGTGGACGAATTTGACGAAGTTGACGACGTGGACGAAGTGGAGGAAGTGGATAAAGTGGAGGAAGTGGAAGACGTGGACGAACTGGACGAGGTGGAGGAAGTGGACGAAGTGGAGGAAGTGGTCAAAGTTGACAAAGTGGAAGAAGTGGAGGAAGTGAATGAAGTGGAGGAAGTGGAGGAAATGGACGATTTTGAGGAAGTGGAGGAACTGGACGAAGTTGACGTACTTGACGAAGTGGACAAAGTGGACGAACTTGACGAAGTGGAGGAAGTGGAGGAAACAGAGGAAATGGACGATTTTGAGGAAGTAGACGAAGTTGACGAAGTGGACGAACGTGACGAAGTGGAGGAAGTGGACGAAGGAGACGAACTTGACAAAGTAGACAAAGTGGACGAAGTGGAAGAAGAAGATGAAGAAGTGGAGGAAAGGATGAAGTGCAGGAAGTGAAGCGGACCAAGTTGACGAAGTGGACGAAGTCGCCCAAGTGGACGAAGTGGACAAAGTGGAGGAAGTGGAGGAAGTGGACGAACTTGATGAAGTGGACCAAGTGGACGAAGTGGAGGATGTGGACGAAATGAAGGAAGTACACCAAGTGGAGGAAGTGGAGGAAGTGGAGGAAGTAGAGGAAGTGGACGAACATGATGAAGTGGAGGAAGTGGACGAAGTGGACGAAATGAAGGAAGTACACGAAGTGGAGGAATTGGAGGAAGTGGAGGAAGTAATGGAAGTAGAGGAAGTGGACGAACATGACGAAGTGGACCAAGTGGAGGAAGTGGACGAAGTGGACGAAGTGGACTAAGAGGATGAAGTGGAGAAAGTGGAGGAAGGTGAGAAAGTAGAGGAAGTGGACGAAGTTGACGAAGTTAATGAAGTGGAGGAAGTGGAGGAAGTGGACGAAGTGGAGGAAGTGGAAGAAGTGGACGAAGTGGAGGAAGTGGAAGAAGTGGACGAAGTGGACGAAGTTGACGAAGTGGACGAAGTGGAGGAAGTGGAGCAAGTGGACAAAGTTTACAAAGTGGAAGAAGTGGAAGAAGTGGAGGAAGTGAATCAAGTGGAAGAAGTTGACAAAGTGGAGGAAGTGGACGAAAGGGACAACGATGACAAAGTGGAGGAAGTGGACGAATGGGTCGAACTTGACGAAGTTTACAAAGTGGATGAAGGGGATGAACTTGACGAAGTTGACGAAGTGGAGGAAGTGGAGGAAGTGGAGGAAGTAGAGGAATTGGACGAAGAGGACGAACTTGACGAAGTGCACGAAGTAGATGAAGTGGAGGAAGTGGACGAAGAGGAGGAAGTGGACGAATTTGACGAAGTTGACGACGTGGACGAAGTGGAGGAAGTGGATAAAGTGGAGGAAGTGGAAGACGTGGACGAACTGGACGAGGTGGAGGAAGTGGACGAAGTGGAGGAAGTGGTCAAAGTTGACAAAGTGGAAGAAGTGGAGGAAGTGAATGAAGTGGAGGAAGTGGAGGAAATGGACGATTTTGAGGAAGTGGAGGAACTGGACGAAGTTGACGTACTTGACGAAGTGGACAAAGTGGACGAACTTGACGAAGTGGAGGAAGTGGAGGAAACAGAGGAAATGGACGATTTTGAGGAAGTAGACGAAGTTGACGAAGTGGACGAACGTGACGAAGTGGAGGAAGTGGACGAAGGAGACGAACTTGACAAAGTAGACAAAGTGGACGAAGTGGAAGAAGAAGATGAAGAAGTGGAGGAAAGGATGAAGTGCAGGAAGTGAAGCGGACCAAGTTGACGAAGTGGACGAAGTCGCCCAAGTGGACGAAGTGGACAAAGTGGAGGAAGTGGAGGAAGTGGACGAACTTGATGAAGTGGACCAAGTGGACGAAGTGGAGGATGTGGACGAAATGAAGGAAGTACACCAAGTGGAGGAAGTGGAGGAAGTAGAGGAAGTGGACGAACATGATGAAGTGGAGGAAGTGGACGAAGTGGACGAAATGAAGGAAGTACACGAAGTGGAGGAATTGGAGGAAGTAATGGAAGTAGAGGAAGTGGACAAACATGACGAAGTGGACGAAGTGGAGGAAGTGGACTAAGAGGATGAAGTGGAGAAAGTGGAGGAAGGTGAGAAAGTAGAGGAAGTGGACGAGGTTGACGAAGTTAATGAAGTGGAGGAAGTGGAGGAAGTGGAGGAAGTGGAAGAAGTGGAAGCAGTAGAGGAAGTGGAAGAAGTGGATGAAGTCGACGAAGTCGACCAAGTGGACGAAGTGGAGGAAGTGGACGAAATGGACGAAGTGGACGAAATGGACGAAGTTGACGAAGTGGACGAAGTGGACGAAGTGGACGAAATGGACGAAGTTGACGAAGTGGACGAAGTGTAGGAAGTGGAGCAAGTGGACAAAGTTGACGAAGTGGAAGAAGGGGAGGAAGTGAATCAAGTGGAAGAAGTTGACAAAGTGGAGGAAGTGGACGAAAGGGACAAAGATGACAAAGTGGAGGAAGTGGACGAATGGGTTGAACTTGACGAAGTTGACAAAGTGGATGAAGGGGATGAACTTGACGAAATTGACGAAGTGGAGGAAGTGGAGGAAGAGGAGGAAGTGGAAAAAGTGGAGGAAGTGGAGGAAGTGGAGGAAGTAGAGGAATTGGACGAAGAGGACGAACTTGACGAAGTGCACGAAGTAGATGAAGTGGAGGAAGTGTACGAAGAGGAGGAAGTGGACGAATTTGACGAAGTTGACGAAGTAGATGAGTTGGATGAAGTTGACGAAGTGGAGGAAGTGGACGAAATGAAGGATGTACACGAAGTGGAGGAAGTGGAGGAAGTGGACGAACATGATGAAGTGGAGGAAGTGGAGGAAGTGGAAGAAGTGGACGAAGTGGAGGAAGTGGAAGAAGTTGACGAAGTCAATGAAGTTGAGGAAGTGGACGAAGTGGAGCAAGTGTACGAAGTGGAGGAAGTGGAAGAAGTGGAGGAAGTAGACGAAGTAGACGAAGTAGACAAAGTTGACGAACTGGACAAAGTTGACGAAGTGGACGAAGTTGACAAAATGGAGGAAGTGGACGAAGTCGCCCAAGTGGACGAAGTGGACAAAGTGGAGGAAGTGGACGAACTTGATGAAGTGGACCAAGTGGACGAAGTTGACGATGTGGAGGAAGTGGAGGAAGTGGAAGAACTGGAGGAAGTGGAGGAAGTAGAGGAAGTGGACGATGTTAGCAAAATGATCAAGATGAAGTTTTGATGATGTCCAAATCAAGTCAAGAGAAATCAAGATTCAAGATGTTATGAAGACTTATATTGTGATGGAAAGCTTTTGTAATACTCTTAGAAATATGTATAGGACTTAGATTAGAAAAAGAAAAGTGTTTTGTAAAATTACTATAGTAAATCATTGCAACAAAACACTATAGTACTATTCATATGAATAGTAACACTATTCACGTGAATAGTGACGGTTAACGGTAAGAGTATCGCACTTAACACGGACGTTGGAGAAACTAGTCGTTGAAGAAACTAGCCGTTTATGACCGTTGGACAAACTAGTCGTTTATGGCCGTTGGACAAACTAGCCGTTTATGGCCGTTGGAGAAACTAGCCGTTAAGTTTGTCTTTTAGTGAATGGAAGAGCCTTTGGATGAGTCTATAAATAGACTCTCATTTCCTCTCAAGAATCTACAAACTAGAGACACAGAAACTCTTCCCTTGTGCTCAAATACTCAGAAATTATTGAGACTTGTGTGTTCTTGTTCGGCTTGTGAAACTCTTGTCTGTGGAGCTGGTGAAGTGCTGCTACGGTGACAGAGGAAATAGCCGGTTCATCCTTGGTGTGTCTGAGGAGGTGTTCGGAAGAGGTTCATCCTTCGTGAAGTATTCGGAGGAGGTGTTCATCCTTTGTGAAGACTCAAAGGAGGTGTAGTTTCATCTCTTGTGGTATCAAGAGAGGTGGTTTCTAAACTCTTACAAATTGTATCTTTGTGATTGTAGTTTGTAATTGTTTTGTGTTAGTGAAACTGTTTATCTTGTTTTGAGATAAGCGACTGGACGTAGGATTGGTAAGATCCGAACCAGGATAAAATCATCTGTGCAAATTTCTCTCAACCTTACTCTATTTAATTGTTATTATTAATTGCTAAGTAAGTTTAATTGAGTAGAAATTAAAAGGCACACTTTTGTATTAAAAACCCTCTTGGTTTGTTGTTTCCACGCTAACCATTCCGCTGCAGCCGCTCTGACAGACGAAGTAGACGAACATGACGAAGTGGAGGAAGTAGAGGAAGTCGCCGAAGTGGACGAAGTGGACGAAGAGAATGAAGTTGACGAAGTGGACGAAGTGGAGCATGTGGAGGAAGTGGACGATATGGACGAAGTGGACGAAGAGGACGAAGTGGGCGAAGTGGACGAAGTTGACAAAGTGGACGACGTTGGCGAAGTGCAGCAAGTGGACGAAGTGGAAGAAGTTGACGAAGTGGAGGAAGTAGAGGAAGTGGCCGATGTTGACGAAGTGGAGGAAGTAGACGAAGTTGACGAAGTGGACGAAATGAACGAAGTGGATGAAGTGGAGGAAGTGGACGAAGTGGAGGAAGTGGAACAACTGGAAGAAGTGGAGGAAGTGGAAGAAGTGGACGAAGTTGACGAAGTGGACGAAGTGGAAGAAGTGAAGGAAGTGGAGGAAGTGAAGGAAGTGGAGGAAGTGGAGGAAGTGGACGAAGTAGACGAAGTTGACGAAGTTGACGAAATGGATGAAGTTGACGAAGTGGAGGAAGTGGATGAAGTGGACGAAATGAAGGATGTACACGAAGTGGAGGAAGTGGAGGAAGTGGAGGAAGTGGAGGAAGTAGAGGAAGTGGACGAACATGATGAAGTGGAGGAAGTGGACGAAGTGGACAAAGTTGACGAAGTGGTGGAAGTGGAGGAAGTGGACGAAGTGGAGCATGTGGAGGAAGTGGACGAAGTGGACGAACATGACGAAGAGGACGAAGTGGACGAAGTGGGCGAAGTGGACGAAGTTGACAAAGTGGACGACGTGGACGAAGAGCAGGAAGTGGAGAAAGTGGAAGAAGTTGACGAAGTGGAGGAAGTGGAGGAAGTGGCCGATGTTGAGGAAGTGGACGAACATGATGAAGTGGAGGAATAGGAGGAAGGGGACGAACTTGATAAAGTGGACCAAGTGGACGAAGTTGACGATGTGGAGGTAGTGGACGAAATGGACGAAGTGGACGATGTTGACAAAGTGGACGAAGTGGACAAAGTGGAGGAAGTGGAGGAAGTGGACGAACTTGACGAAGTGAATGATGTGGACGAAGTGGTCGAACTTGACGAAGTGGACGATGTGGATGAAGTGGAGGAAGCGGAAGAAGTGGACGAAGTGGACGAAGAGGACGAAGTGGAGGAAGTTGACGACGTGGACGAAGTGGAAGAAGTGGACGAAGTGGAGGAAATGGAGGTAGTGGACGAAGTGGAGGAAGTGGAGAAAGTGAGGGATGTGGAGGAAGTGGACGAACTTGACGAAGGTGAGGAAGTGGAAGAAGTGGACGAACTTGATGAAGTGGACGAAATGGACGAAGTGGACGAAGTTGACGAAGTGGAGGAAGTGGAGGAAGTGCAGGAAGTGGAGAATGTGGAAAAACTGGAGGAAGTGGAAGAACTGGACGAAGTGGAGGAAGTGGAAGAACTGGACGAAGTGGAGGAAGTGGACGAAGTTGAGGAAATGGAGCAAGTGAACGAAGTGGAAGAACTGGACGAACTGGAGGAAGTGGACGAAGTTGAGGAAATGGAGCAAGTGAACGAAGTGGTGGAAGTGGACAAAGGGGAGGAAGTGGTTGAACTTGACGAAGTGGACGAAATGGACGAAGTGGAGGAAGTTGACGAAGTGGACGAAGTGAATGGAGTGGAGGAAGTGGACGAAATGGACGATGTTGAGAAAGTGGAGGAAATGGACGAAATGTATGAAGTTGACAAAGTGGACGAAGTGGATGAACTGGAGGAAGTGGAGGAAGTGCACGAACTTGACGATGTGGACGAAATGGACGAAGTGGATGAAGTGGAAGAAAGTCGAAAAATTGGATGAAGTGGAGGAAGTGGACGAAGAGGAAGAAGTGGATGAAGTGGACGAAGTTGACGAAGTGGGCGAAGTGACAAAGTGCACGAAGTGGAGGAAGTGGAGGACGTGGAGGGAGGAAGTGGACAGTATGGACGAAGTGGAAGACAAATATGAAGAAGTGGAAGAAGTGGACGAAGTGGATGAAGTGCAGGAAGTGGACAAAGTTGTGAAAGTGGACGAAGTCGGCGAAGAGGACGAAGTAGACGAAGTTGACGAAGTGGATGAAGTGAAGAAGTGGAGGAAGTGGATAAAGTGGAGGAAGTGGAAGAAGTGGATGAAGTTGACGAAGGTGACGAAGTGGAGGAAGTGGGCAAAGTGGAGGAAGTGGAAAAAGTGAACGAAGTGGACGAAGTTCACGAAGTTGACGAAGTGGAGGAAGTGAAGGAAGTGAACGAAATGGAGGAAGTGGAAGAACTGGACGAAGTGGAGGAAGTGGACGAGGTGGACGAACTTGACGAAGTGGACATAGTGGATGAAGTGGACGAAATGCACGAAATGGACGAAGAGGACGAAGTGGACGAACTGGACGAAGTGGAGAAAGTGGACGACGTTGACGAAGTTGACGAATTGGACGAAGTGGAGGTGATGAAGTTGCTCCAGCAGAGTTGTGGTTTGAAGGCAGTAGAATGATGAATGGAATCATGAGCAGAGTTGCCTATAGATCACGAGATGCAGTGGCAGCGAAAAGAAGTGAGGTTTAACAGCAGTGGCAGTGTGAATTTAGTGGCTGCAGAGATGGAGGAAGAGCTCTATGATGAGTGGATTTTCTAACTCAGAAGGCCTTCACTAGAAGGAAGCTAGAAGGAGAAGAAAAGCTCAATAATAGGTGACTTTTGGAAGAGTTCTGGTTGCTGGAAAATGCATCAGCATAATAAAACTCAATGTATTCAAAAGTGAGATACAAGCTTTGCCCATGAGATTTTATAGATCAATCTCCCAGCTTGAGCAAGCCTTTTTACACGTTTTAATTGTGAAATGCTATTACTAACCATGTGCTAAATGTGTAGCTTCCAGTAAGCGTGCCAAATGAGTTTTAACATGTGGAGAAAACAATTACTAATGCTACCCCATAGAAGGATAAGCACACCCCTTCTTGTGTGGAAATGTCCACTTTACCCTTCTCCATGTTTTGGCAAATTTGTAGCATCTTCTTGTTCTCCAATTTTCCATCCAAAAATAGCAAAGAGGGTTTGGCCTTTGGGAGAGTACTCATCTTGTATTTTCTTGATCATCCCTCTTGTGATAGGTCCAATGGTGCTAGGCCTTCTTGTATCATCCCCTCCCTCTTGAGAGGGATTTGCCCTCAAATCCATAGGGTCTTCATCTTCACTTGCATAACCTGCAAAAGGTTTAAGGTCAGATACATTGAAGGTAGCATGAACACCGTATTCAGGAGGAAGATCAATTTGATAGGCATTGTTATTTATCCTTCTTATCACTCTAAAAGGTCCATCTCCTCTAGGATTGAGTTTGGATTTTCTTAGTTGAGGAAATCTTTCCTTTCTAAGATGAACCCAAACTAGATCACCTTCATTGAAGATTAACTCTTTCTTGCCCTTGTTGTGTTGCTTGGCATATTTCTCATTTTGTTGTTGAATTTGATTTTTAACCTTTTGATGTAATTCTTTGATAAACTTGGATTTAGATACCCCATCTTGATGAACAAAATCACTAGCATTTGGAAGGGGTATTAAATCCATGGGTGTCAAAGGATTAAAACCATAAACAACTTCAAAAGGAGACAATTTAGTAGTTCCATGAACTACTCTATTGTAGGCAAACTCAACATGAGGTAGGTACTCATCCCAAGATTTGTGATTTCCTTTAAGAACTACCCTTAGTAAAGTGGAAAGAGATCTATTGACTACTTCAGTTTGACCATCTGTTTGAGGATGGCAAGTAGTAGAAAAAGATAACTTAGTCCCTAATTTAGACCACAAGGTCCTCCAAAAGTGACTAAGAAATTTTGTATCTCTATCCGAAACTATTTAGGTAGACCATGAAGTTTAACCACATCTCTAAAGAATAACTTTGCAATGTTGCTTGCATCATCTACTTTGTGGCAAGGTATAAAATGAGCCATTTTGCTAAATCTATCTACCACCACAAAGATAGAATCAAAACCCCTAGAAGTTTTAGGAAGACCTAACACAAAATCCATACTTATCTCTTCCCAAGGGGTGGAAGCAACATTCAAAGGAGTATATAGTCCATGAGGCATTGATTTAGATTTAGCTTCTAAACAAGTTATACACTTAAAACAATGCCTTTGAACATCCCTTCTCATGTGAGGCCAAAAGAATTTTTCTTTCAACATGCCAAGGGTCTTTTCTACCCCAAAATGTCCCATTAATCCTCCCTCATGTGTTTCTTTAACAAGGAGTTTTCTATGTGAACCTTGGGGAATGCAAATTTTTCCTTCTTTAAAAAGATACCCCTCTTTCACATAGAATCCTCCTTGAGGCTTATTGAGACATTCCTCATAGATTTGAGCAAAATCAAGATCTTGTGAATATAATTCAAGAATGTTATTAAATCCAAGAATTTGAGCTCCCAATGTGGCTAATAGATTAATTTTTCTTGACAAAGCATCAGCCACCACATTGGATTTTCCTTTCTTGTATTTAATAACATAAGTGAATTGTTCAATGAATTCCAACCACTTAGCATGCCTCTTTTGTAACTTGTGTTGACTCTTCAAATACTTAAGTGATTCATGATCACTATGAATGATAAACTCCTTGGCAACAAGGTAATGTTCCCAAGTTTGAAGAGCCCTCACAAGTGCATAGAGTTCTTTGTCATAGGTGGGGTAATTACAAGAGGCACCATGAAGTTTTTCACTAAAGTATGCAATTGGGTGTCCTTCTTGTAATAATACTGCACCTATGCCAAATCCTGAAGCATCACATTCTAGCTCAAAAGTTTTGGAAAAATTTGGCAAAGCTAGAATGGGTGCTTGTGTGAGCTTCTCTTTGAGTAGCTCAAAAGCTTTTTGTTGTTTATCCCCCCAATGGAATGTAACATCTTTTTTCACCAACTCATTGAGGGGTGAAGCAAGACTAGAGAAGTTAGGAACAAATCTTCTGTAAAAGCTTGCCAACCCATGGAAGCTCCTTACTTCTCCTACATTCTTTGGAGGAGGCCAATCTTGGATGGCCTTTATTTTTTCTGGGTCCACATGAACCCCATTTTTGGTGACCACAAATCCAAGAAATATGACACTATCAACACAAAAGGTACACTTGTCAAAGTTTGCAAACAATTTGTGTTGTCTAAGAATTGTTAAAACAACTCTCAAATGATTTTCATGAGTTTGCAAATTTTGACTATATACCAAGATGTCATCAAAGTAGACAACTACAAACTTCCCAATGCAATCCCTAAGGACATGATTCATAAGTCTCATGAATGTGCTTGGAGCATTTGTAAGACCAAAAGGCATAACTAGCCATTCATATAACCCAAACTTGGTCTTAAAGGCAGTTTTCCATTCATCACCTTCTTTAATTCTTATTTGGTGATAGCCACTTTTTAAATCTACCTTTGAAAATATTTGTGCTCCATGCAATTCATCCAACATATCATCAAGCCTAGGAATGGGATGTCTATACTTGATTGTGATGTTGTTGATAGCTCTACAATCACAACACATGCGCCACTTCCCATCTTTTTTTGGGACAAGTAACACTGGTACAGCACATGGACTTAGACTCTTTTGAACTAAGCCTTTATCTAGCAACTCTTGGACTTGTGTCTCAATCTCCTTAGTTTCTTGGGGGTTGGTCCTATAGGCTGGCCTATTAGGAAGAACTGCCCCTGGAATGAAATCAATTTGATGTTCTATTCCTCTTATGGCTGGAAGCCCTTTTGGAATTTCTTGTGGAAATAGATCATCAAATTCTTTCAAAGGTTTTTGAATGGATGGAGAAAGAGTTGAAGTCTTTGAATTACTAGAGGTGCATGTAAGTGTCCCTTGACAAAGAAGAAGATATGAAGGTTGCTCAACTTGAAGTGTATTGATTAAAGTCTTTTTGTTTAAAAGGACTTCATGTTGAGTGACCTTAGGTGGCACATTTGTTGCTATACCCTCCTTTCTTTTTGACTTTTTCTTTTGAGCATGTTCTTGCTTTCTTAAAGACTTCATTTGTGCTTGATCCTTAGCCACTTGGGTAGGAGTCAAAGGATGAAGCACAAACTTCTTGTCCTTTTGATGGATAGTGATGGTATTGGTGAGACCATGATGGATAGTTTGATGATCAAATTGCCATGGTCTCCCCAATAACACATGACATGCTTCCATGGGAACTATATCACATAAAACTTCATCTTTGAAGTTCCCAATGGAAAATGCCAACTTCACTTGATTCTTGACTATTATATCCCCATCTTCATTTAGCCAATGAAGTTTATAAGGTTTTGGATGGGGTATAATATCAAGCTTCAACTTCTCAACCAACCTTGTACTACAACAATTGCAACAAGATCCACTATCAACAATGAGAGAACAATGATTTTCTTGAATTTTACATCTTGTGTGAAAGATGTTCTCTCTTTGTGATATGTGTTCAAGACTTGGTTGGTTGCTAAGTATCCTTCTCACCATGAGAAGTTGCCCATCATCAGCATATATTTCCTCTTCCCTCTCTTCTTCCTCACTCTCACTTGTACTAGTTGGGGTGTCACTTTCACTACTATAAATGTCCTTGCCTTTCAAAATAATGTTTCTTTTTGTAGGACATTGAGTAGCTACATGACCCCTTCCTAGACATTTGAAGCATTTGATTTCACTTGTTCTGGTGTGTGAGGGTGTTTCTTTCTTGGGTCTCTCTTCTATTTTGGCTAGAGGTTTAAATGGCTCTTTTTCTTTAAAAATTTTCTTTTCAAAAGTAGGTTGAACTTGAATTCTTTTAGAAGAAGATTTTCTCAAGTTTTGTTGTTCTACCTTTATACACATTTGAACAAGATCATTCAAATCTCTATAAGGTAGAAGTTCAACCCTATCTCTTATGTCAAAATTGAGCCCACTTAAAAATCTAGCTAAAGTAATTTCTGGACCCTCCACTATGCCTGCCCTCATCATATACAACTCCATCTTTTGTCTATATTCTTCAACTGTCATAGACCTTTGTTGTAACCATTGGAGTTTATCCATGAGTTCTCTATTGTAGTAGGAGGGAATGTGTCTCCTCCTAAGGGCAGACTTGAGATCATTCCAATAGTGGATGGGAGGGGCTTGATGTCTAAGCCTCTCTTTGACCAAAGCAGTCCACCAATACATTGCATACCCTTGAAAGCTTAGGGTAGCTAGAGAGACCTTCCTCTCTTCACTCACTTGGTGGCATTCAAATAATTGTTCCACCTTCATCTCCCAATCAAGATAAGCCTCTACATTGTCCTTTCCATGGAAGTGAGGCAACACAACATTGACTTCTTTAGGGGGTGGAGGTGCATGAGAATTTCTCCCATGCCTTCTAGAAGTAGAAGGCTGATGAGGGTAATAATCACCCAGACTCATGGTCATCCCTCCCTCTTGAGAGTTGTCACTCTGACTTCCCCTAGACTTACTTTTCCTTATCATTCTCAACTCATCTTGAATAACAGCATTTTGAAGCTCTCTATTGACTTTCTCTTCATTCATTTCTCTTCTCATTTCCTTGAATTCATTAACTAAAGTTTGAAGAGAAAAATGTTCTTTTTCACTATCACTAATCCTAGGAGAATGCCTTCTAGACATTATGATGGACTTAAATGTTACTCTTGAAGTAAAGACTATAGATTTTCACTTGAAGCAATATTCCAGGTAAGGGAGGTGATTCACTAGGAATACTTAAGTACCAAGCCTTTTCCTTGCCAAATATGCTTCTTGCTACTTACTAGAGTCCTTAGATCAAAATCACTCTTAAATCCACTTAAGTCTTAAAGACAACAAAGAAAACACAAAGCAAAGAAAGAACACAACCTAACTCTAAATTCGGACCCCTAAGAGAGCTTCCTATTCGCACAAGATATATACTATCTAGTCGAGAATGGAACAAGCAATTAAAGTGAGGTCTCCTAGGTGAGGCTTAGATTTTGGATCTAAGACACACTCACCGTCTACCAATTTTAAAAATGATGAGAATTTAAGTCAAGTTACAAATGAGGGAAGAGCACTTGTGAACTCTAGCACCTCACTTGCTTGGATTTGGAACTTACAACCAAAGAAAACCAATGGAAATTACAAAGAAATTTGGTAAATTGTAAGAAAAAATGCGAAATGGCTAAGGGAAAGATGTGTGCAGCTTTGGCTTCTCAAAAACAAAGAGTGAACTATGCTTAATTCACACCAATCCTCTCAGCTGCAAGTGAATTATGTTGCTGTTGCAGCAACCAGTTTGATGCAGACCAGTGAAAATATGATTCTGCTGCACCAAAAATCAGCCCCAATGTTGATCTTTTCTTGCTCCAATCCACTCCCTAAGATGCTACCAGTGTTGTAGGACCACCTGAGATGATTCTGCACCCAGCAAAGAGCTCATACAGACCACCAATAATCAATTGTTAAGCCAGAAAATCAACACTGCTGCTGCCAAAAACTGTTAAACCAGAATGCACAACTGTAGTTTTATCAAACAGCTTATGTGCAGGATTTTCAAACAACTTAAATCAATCAATTAATCGGTTTCCAATGACTGGTGGCACTCAAAATGAACTTAGGAAAGGCTCTAGAGTAGATTTGAAAAGCAAGAAACAAAGATAAGTTGCAGCTTTGATCAATTTCGAAATCAAATGTAAAACTGGGCAAAGTGTTTGATAAAATGCCTAGAAGAAAGCTGAAAAAATTGTGCATCAGATTTTTAAATTTTGCTTGGCACTGGTTCACACAGCTTTTTACAATGCAGTTTATGGTAAGATTTGAATTGTGCACTTCTTTTAATTCAATTGAACCAAGCTTTTGCTACCAATCTAACACTGAATCTGATGCATTATTCATACCAAACTCTGAATTTCGAAATCTGCAACTTATATCAGAAAAAGTGTTGAAAATTTGGTGGTTTGAATGGCAATTTTTCACAAACACGTTTGCACACTTAATTTTATGATTTGAGCAACTTTGTTTAACCAAATGTGACTTGTTCAAACTGCCAGCAGAGGCTAAAAACTTGGAATTCCGATTTTCACTACTTCAGTTGCTATTTAACACCAAAATTAAACCAAATCACCAACCAAACTTCAGCAGAGGATTCAAACGAAACTGTAAGCAACTTTTATGACTCCAAGACAGCAAATTAAACTTGAAAAAGACTTTAGAAATTCATTAAGAGATGTCCAGAAGTGAGTTCTAATCTGGACAGATTTAAAAACAGGAAAAAGACTCAATCAAAGTGTCTGCAGCTCGGTCCAACTGCTCTAGCAATGAATTCTGGATTCTGCTGACTGATGCAACCAGTTTTTATTGTCTTAGACAATACAATATTCATATTGTATGCACACAACGCAGTCCAAGAATTCAAACACAACCAGAAAGCAAATTTCCACACGGTGTAGTTCAGAAAATACATTTTAAATCAGATTCAAACCAGATTTAAATTCTGCATTAACGGGAACTGCACTGTGATGGAATTCAAGATGCACAAGCTCATTCATCATTGCTCATCTCATGTGCTTCTATTGAAAATCCAATCAACACAGCAGATTTATCCCAAACCAGTTTCAACTCAGAAATTTGACAAAATAAACCACAACACAGTACTAGACATGACAGAATTGGATTTCCAAATTAAAAGACTCAAAGCAATGGAATGAACCGATTAAAATGATTAACAATAAAGCAATTAAAAGCTGGAACAAAGAAATCCAACATTGGAATCTACTGGAATTAAAATTTCAATGAAACAGTGTGCACAGAATGAAGACACGAAGGGAATGTTGATGACAGTATATATGGAATGAAAAGAACACTTAGCTGGAGCGTGATGCAGAACCAAGGCTCTGAATACCACTTGATGAAGTTGCTCCAGCAGAGTTGTGGTTTGAAGGCAGTAGAATGATGAATGGAATCATGAGCAGAGTTGCCTATAGATCACGAGATGCAGTGGCAGCGGAAAGAAGTGAGGTTTAACAGCAGTGGCAGTGTGAATTTAGTGGCTGCAGAGATGGAGGAAGAGCTCTATGATGAGTGGATTTTCTAACTCAGAAGGCCTTCACTGGAAGGAAGCTAGAAGGAGAAGAAAAGCTCAATAATAGGTGACTTTTGGAAGAGTTCTGGTTGCTGGAAAATGCATCAGCATAATAAAACTCAATGTATTCAAAAGTGAGATACAAGCTTTGCCCAATGAGATTTTATAGATCAATCTCCCAGCTTGAGCAAGCCTTTTTACACGTTTTAATTGTGAAATGCTATTACTAACCATGTGCTAAATGTGTAGCTTCCAGTAAGCGTGCCAAATGAGTTTTAACATGTGGAGAAAACAATTACTAATGCTACCCCATAGAAGGATAAGCACACCCCTTCTTGTGTGGAAATGTCCACTTTACCCTTCTCCATGTTTTGGCAAATTTGTAGCATCTTCTTGTTCTCCAATTTTCCATCCAAAAATAGCAAAGAGGGTTTGGCCTTTGGGAGAGTACTCATCTTGTATTTTCTTGATCATCCCTCTTGTGATAGGTCCAATGGTGCTAGGCCTTCTTGTATCAGGAGGAAATGGAGGAAGTGGAGGAATTGGAGGAAGTAGAAGAATTGGAGGGAGTGGACAAAGTTGACGAAGTTTACGAAGTGGAGGGAGTGGACGAACTTGACGAAGTGGACGAGGTGGACAAGGGACGAAGTTGACGAAGTGGACGAATTGGACGAAGTGCACAAACTTGACGAAGTGGAAGAAGAATGTGAAGAAGTGGAAGAAGTGGACGAAGGGGACGAACTTGACAAAGTTGATGAAATGGACGAATTGGTCGAAGTGGGCGAAGTGGAAGAAGAAGATGAAGAAGTGGAGGAAGTGGAGGAAGTTGACGAAGTGGAGGAATTGGATGAAGAAAACGAAGTCGAGGAAGTGGAAGAAGTGAACGAAGTGGACGAAGTTGACGAAGTGGATGAAGTGGAGGAAGTGGACAAAGTGGAGGACGTGGAGGAAATAGAGGAAATAGAGGAAGTGGAGGAAGTGGAGGAAGTGGAGGAAGTGGACAAAGTTGACGAAGTTTACGAAGTGGAGGAAGTGGACGAACTTGACGAAGTGGACGAGGTGGACGAAGGGAAGGAAGTTGACGAAGTGGACGAATTGGACGAAGTGCACAAACTTGACGAAGTTCACGAACTTGACGATGTGGACGAATTGGACGAAGTGGAAGAAGAATGTGAAGAAGTGGAAGAAGTGGACGAAGGGTTTAGGAAGTGGAGGAAGTGGATGAAGTGGACAAAGTGGAGGAAGTGGAGGAAGTGGACGAGGTGCACGAAGTGGACGAAGTTGACGAAGTTGACGAAGTGGAGGAAGTGGTCAAGGTGGACGAAGTGGAGGAAGTGGAGGAAATGGACGAAGTTGACCAACTTGACGAAGCGGACGAAGTGGAAAAAGTGGAGGAAATGGAGGAAGTTGAGGAAGTGGGCGAACTTGACGAAGTGGACGAAATGGACGACATGGACGAAGTTGACGAAGTGGAGGAAGTGGACAAAGTGGAAGAAGTGGAAGAATTGGACGAAGTGGAGGAAGTGGACGAGGTGGATGATGTGGACGAAGTGCACGAAGTTGACGAAGTGGACGAAGTGGATGAACTGGAGGAAGTGGAGGAAGTGCACGAACTTGACGAAGTGGACGAAATGGACGAAGTGGATGAAGTGGAAGAAGAAGATGGAGAAGTGGACGAAGTGGACAAAGTGGATGAAGTGGAGGAAGTGCACGAAGAGGAAGAAGTGGACGAAGTGGAAGAAGTGGACTAAGTGGACGAAGTGCACGAACTTTACTTAGCGGACGAAGTTGACGAAGTGGGCGAAGTGGACAAAGTGGAGGAAGTGGAGGAAGTGGACAATATGGACAAAGTGCACGAAGTTGACGAAGTGGACGAAGTGGAAGAAAAATATGAAGAAGTGGAAGAAGTGGATGAAGTGGAGGACGTTGAGAAAGTGGACGAAGTTAACGAAGTGGATGAAGTGGAGGAAGTGGATAAAGTGGAGGAAGTGGAAGAAGTGAACGAAGTGGACGAAGTTGACGAAGTGGATGAAGTGGAGGAAGTGGACAAAGTGGAGGACGTGGAGGACGTGGAGGAAGTGGACGAGGTGGACGAAGTTGACGAAGTTGACGAGGTGGAGGAAGTGGTCAAGGTGGACGAAGTGGAGGAAGTGGACGAAGTGGAGGAAATGGACGAAGTTGACGAACTTGACGAAGCGGACGAAGTGGAGGAAGTAGACGAAGTGGACGAAGTGGACAAAGTGGAGGAAGTGGAGGAAGTGGAGGAAGTTGACGAAGTGGAGGAAGTGGAGGAAGTGGAGGAAGTGGAGGAATTGAAGGAAGTGGACGAAGTTGACGAAGTGTAGAAGTGGAGGAATTGGACGAAGTGGAGGAAGTGGAAGAAGTGGACTAAGTTGCAAAGTTGACGAAGTGGAGGAAGTGGAGGAAGTGGAGGAAGTGGACAAAGTGGAGGAAGTGGAAGAGATGGACGAAGTTGACAAAGTGGAGGAAGTGGAGGAAGTGAAGGAAGTGGACAAAATGGAGGAAGTGGTGGAAGTAGAGGAAGTGGACGAACTTGACGAAGAGGAGGAAGTGGACGAAGTGGAGGAAATGGAGGAAGTGGACAAAGTGGACGACGCGGAGGAAGTGGAGCAAGTGGACGAGGTGGACGAAGTGGACGAAGTTGACGAAGTGGAGGAAGTGGTCAAGGTGGACAAAGTGGAGGAAATGGAGGAAGTGGAGGAAATAGAGGAAATAGAGGAAGTGGAGGAAGTGGAGGAAGTGGACAAAGTTGACGAAGTTTACGAAGTGGAGGAAGTGGACAAACTTGACGAAGTGGACGAGGTGGACGAAGGGAAGGAAGTTGACGAAGTGGACGAATTGGACGAAGTGCACAAACTTGACGAAGTTCACGAACTTGACGATGTGGACGAATTGGACGAAGTGGAAGAAGAATGTGAAGAAGTGGAAGAAGTGGACGAAGGGTTTAGGAAGTGGAGGAAGTGGATGAAGTGGACAAAGTGGAGGACGCGGAGGAAGTGGAGGAAGTGGACGAGGTGCACGAAGTGGACGAAGTTGACGAAGTTGACGAAGTGGAGGAAGTGGTCAAGGTGGACGAAGTGGAGGAAGTGGAGGAAATGGACGAAGTTGACCAACTTGACGAAGCGGACGAAGTGGAAAAAGTGGAGGAAATGGAGGAAGTTGAGGAAGTGGGCGAACTTGACGAAGTGGACGAAATGGACGACATGGACGAAGTTGACGAAGTGGAGGAAGTGGACAAAGTGGAAGAAGTGGAAGAATTGGACGAAGTGGAGGAAGTGGACGAGGTGGATGATGTGGACGAAGTGCACGAAGTTGACGAAGTGGACGAAGTGGATGAACTGGAGGAAGTGGAGGAAGTGCACGAACTTGACGAAGTGGACGAAATGGACGAAGTGGATGAAGTGGAAGAAGAAGATGAAGAAGTGGACAAAGTGGATGAAGTGGAGGAAGTGCACGAAGAGGAAGAAGTGGACGAAGTGGAAGAAGTGGACTAAGTGGACGAAGTGCACGAACTTTACTTAGTGGACGAAGTTGACGAAGTGGGCGAAGTGGACAAAGTGGAGGAAGTGGACAATATGGACAAAGTGCACGAAGTTGACGAAGTGGACGAAGTGGAAGAAAAATATGAAGAAGTGGAAGAAGTGGATGAAGTGGAGGAAGTGGAGGACGTTGAGAAAGTGGACGAAGTTAACGAAGTGGATGAAGTGGATAAAGTGGAGGAAGTGGAAGAAGTGGACGAAGTTGACGAAGGTGACGAAGTGGACGAAGTGGAGGAAGTGGAGGAAGTGGGCAAAGTGGAGGAAGTGGAAAAGGTGGACGAAGTGGACGAAGTTCACGAAGTGGAGAAAGTGGAGGAAGTGAAGGAAGTGGACGAAATGGAGGAAGTGGAAGAACTGGACGAAGTGGAGGAAGTGGAGGAAGTGGAGTAAGTGGACGAGGTGGACGAAGTGGACGAAGTTGACATAGTGGATGAAGTGGAGGAAGTGGACGAAGTGGAGGAAATGGAGGAAGTTGACGAAGTGGACAAAGTGCAGGACATGAAGGAAGTGGAGGAAGTGGACGAAGTTGACGAAGTTGACGAAGTGGAGGAAGTGGTCAAGGTGGATGAAGTGGAGGAAGTGGACGAAGTGGAGGAAGTGGAGGAAATGGACGAAGTTGACGAGGTTGATGAAGCGGACGAAGTGGAAAAAGTGGAGGAAGTGGAGGAAGTGGAGGAAGTTGAGGAAGTGGGCGAACTTGACGAAGTGGACGAAATGGACGACATGGACGAAGTTGACGAAGTGGAGGAAGTGGACGAAGTGGAGGAAGTGGACCAGGTGGATGATGTGGACGAAGTTGACGAAGTGGACGAAGTGGATGAACTGGAGGAAGTGGAGGAAGTGCACGAACTTGACGAAGTGGACGGAGTGGACGAAGTGAATGAAGTGGACAAAGTGGAAGAAGAAGATGAAGAAGTGGACGAAGTAGACAAAGTGGATGAAGTGGAGGAAGTGCACGAAGAGGAAGAATTGGACGAAGTGGACGAAGTGCACGAACTTTACTTAGTGGACGAAGTTGACGAAGTGGGCGAAGTGGACAAAGTAGAGGAAGTGCAGGAAGTGGAGGAAGTGGACAATATGGACAAAGTGCACGAAGTTAACGAAGTGGACGAAGTGGAAGAAAAATATGAAGAAGTGAGGTGGACGAAGTGGAGGAAGTTGAGAAGGTGGACGAAGTCGGCGAAGTGGACGAAATAGACGAAGTAGACGAAGTGGAGGAAGTGGAGAAAGTGAAGGAAGTGGAAGAAGTGGACGAAGTTAACGAAGGTGACGAAGTGGACGAAGTGGAGGAACTGGAGGAAGTGGGCAAAGTGGAGGAAGTGGAAAAAGTGGACGAAGTGGACGAAGTTGACAAAGTGGAGGAAGTGAAGGAAGTGGACGAAATGGAGGAAGTGGAAGAACTGGACGAAGTGGAGGAAGTGGAGGAGGTGGACGAAGTTGACGAAGTGGACGTAGTGGATGAAGTCGACGATATGGACGAAGTGGAGGAAGTGGAGGAAGTAGAAGAAGTGCACGAAGTGGACGTAGAAGACGAAGAGGACGAAGTGGACAAAGTGGACAAAGTGGAAGACGTTGAGGAAGTTGACGAATTGGACGAAGTGGAGGAAATGGAGCAAGTGGAGGAAGTGGAGGAAGTGGAAGAAGTTGAAGAAGTGGACGAAGTTGACGAAGTGGAAGAAGTGGAAGAAGAAGAAGATTAAGAAGTGGATGAAGTAGAGGAAGTGGACGAAGTGCACAAACTTGACAAAGTGCACGAATTTGACGAAGTCGATGAATTTCACGAAGTGGAAGAAGAGCATCAAGAAGTGGAAGAAGTGGACGAAGTGCAAGAAGAAGATGAAGAAGTGGATGAAGTGGAGGAAGTTGACGAAGTGGACGAAGTGGAGGAATTGGAAGAGGACGAGGTCGAGGAAGTGGAAGAAGTGAACGAAGTGGACGAAGTTGACGAAGTGGAGGAAGTGGAGCAAGTGGACAAAGTGGAGGAAGTGGAAGGAGTGGAAGAAGTTGACGAAGTGGAGGAAGTGGAGGAAGTGGAGGAAGTGAAGGAAGTGGACGAAATGGAGGAAGTGGAGGAAGTGGACGAAGTGGTGGAAGTAGAGGAAGTGGACGAAGTGGACGAACTTGACGAAGTGGAGGAAGTGGGCGAAGTGGAGGAAGTGGACGAAGTTGACGAAGTGGAGGAAGTGGAGGAAGTGGAGGAAGTAAAGGAAGTAGACGAAGTGGAGGAATTGAACGAAGTGGACGAAGTGGAGGAATTGAATGAAGTGGAAGAAGTGGACGAAGTTGCAAAGTTGACGAAGTAGAGGATGTGGACAAAGTGGAGGAGGTGGAAGAAGTAGACGAACTTGACAAAGTGGAGGAAGTGGAGGTAGTGGAGGAAGTGAAGGAAGAGGACAATATGGAGGAAGTGGAGGAAGTAGAGGAAGTTGAGCAAGTGGTGGAAGTAGAGAAAGTGGACGAACTTGACGAAGTAGACGAAGTGGAGGAAGTGGAGGAAGGGGAGGAAGTGGAGGAAGGGGAGGAAGTGGACGAGGTGGTCAAAGTGGACAAGTGGACGAAGTTGACGAAGTGGAGGAAGTGGTGGAAGTAGAGAAAGTGGACGAACTTGACGAAGTGGAGGAAGTGGAGGAAGTGGAGGAAGGGGAGGAAGTGGAGGAAGGGGAGGAAGTGGACGAGGTGGTCAAAGTGGACAAGTGGACGAAGTTGACGAAGTGGAGGAAGTGGTCAAGGTGGACGAAGTGGAGGAAGTGGAGGAAATGGACGAAGTGAACGAAGTTGACGAACTTGACGAAGTGGACCAAGTGGAAAAAGTGGAGGATGTGGGCGAACTTGACGAAGTGGACGAAATGGACGAAGTGGACGACGTGCACGAAGTTGACGAAGTGGAAGAAGTGGAGGAAGTGGAGGAAGTGCACCAAGTTGACGAAGTGGAAGAAGTGGAGGAAGTGAATGAAGTGGAGGAAGTGGACGATGTTGAGGAAGTGGACGAAGTGCACGAAGTTGATGAAGTGGACGAAGTGGAAGAAGTTGACGAAGTGGAGGAAGTGGACGAAGTGATCTAAGTGGACGAAGTGGACGAAGTGCACGAAGTGGAGGAAGTGGAGGAAGTGGACGAAATGGACGAAGTTGACGAAGTGGACGAAATGGAGGAAGTGGTCAAAGAGGAGGAAGTGGAAGAAGTGGATGAAGTGGAGGAAGTGGAGGAAGTAGAGGAAGTGGATGAAGTGGAGGAATTGGAGTAAGTGGAGGAAGTGGAGGAAGTGGAGGAGGTGGAGGAAGTGGAGGAAGTGGAGGAAGTGGACGAAGTTGACGAAGTGGACGAGGTGGACGAGGTGGACGAAGTGGACGAGGTGGACGAGGTGGACGAGGTGGAGCAAGTGGACGAATTGGAGGAAGTGGACGAAGTGGACGAAGCGGAGGAAGTGAAGGAAGTTGACGAAGTGAAAGAAGTGGGGGAAGTAAATGAAGTGGAGGAAGTGGACGATGTTGAGGAAGTGGAGGAAGTGGAGGAAGTGAACATAGTGGACGAAGTGCACGAAGTGGAGGAAGTGGAGGAAGTGGACAAAATGTAGGAAGTAGAAGAAGTGGACGAAGTTGATGAAATTAACAAAGTGAAGGAAGTGGACGGAATGGAGGAAGTGGAAGAACTGGACGAAGTGGAGGAAGTGGAGTAAATGGACGAAATAGACGAACTTGACAATGTGGACGTAGTGGATGAAATGGACGAAATGGACGAAGTGGATGAACTGGAGGAAGTAGACGAAGTGGACGAAGAGAACGACGAGGACGAAGTGGACGACGTTGACGAAGTTGACAAAGTCGACGAATTGGAGGAAATGAAGGAAGTGGACGAAGTGGAAGTAGTGGACGTAGTTGACGAAGTGGACGAAGTGGAGGATGTGGAGGAAGTGGAGGATGTGGAGGAAGTGGACAAAGTGGACGAACTTGAGGAAGTGGATGAAGTGGACGAAGGGGATGAACTTCACGAAGTTGACGAAATCGACAAGTTGGACGAAGTGCCGAAGTGGAAGAAGAAGATCAAGAAGTGGATAAAATGGAGGAAGTGGAGGAATTGGACGAAGTGGAGGAAGTGGAATAAGTGGACGAAGTTAACAAAGTGGACAAAGTGGACGAAGTTGACAAAGTGGACGAAGTGGAGGAAGTGGAGGAAGTGGTCAAAGAGGGGCAAGTGGAAGAAGTGGAGGAAGTGGAGGAAGTGGTGGAAATGGTGGAAGTGAAGGAAGTGGTGGGAATGAAGGAAGTGGACGAAATGGAGGAAGTGGAGGAAGTGGTGGAAGCCGAGGAAGTGGACGAACTTGACGAAGTGGAGGAAGTGGAATAAATGGAGGAAGTGGACGAAGTTGACGAAGTGGAGGAAGTGGAGGAAGTGAAGGAAGTAGACGAAATGGAGGAAGTAGACGTAGTGGAGGAAGTGGACGAAGTGGAAGAAGTGGTGGAAGTGAATGAACTGGAGGAAGTGGACGATGTTGAGGAAGTGGAGGAAGTGGACGAAGTTGACGAAGTGGACGAAGTGGAAGAGGTTTATGAAATGGAGGAAGTGGAGGAAGTGCACGAAGTGATCGAAGTCGACGAAGTGCACGAAGTGGAGGAAATGGAGGAAGTGGAGGAAGAGGACAAAGTGACGGAAGTGGATGAAGTGGACGAAGTGGAGGAAATGGACGAAGTGGACAAAGCGAAGGAAATGGAGCCAGTGGAGAAAGTGGAGTAAGTGGAGGAACTAGGCGAACTTGACGAAGTGGAAGAGGTGGACGAGGTGCATGAAGTTGACGATGTGGAGGAAGTGGGCGAAGTGGAGGAAATGGAGGAAGTAGACGAAGTTGACGAAGTTGAAGAAGTGGAGGAAGCGAATGAAGTGGAGGAAGTGGACGATGTTGAGGAAGTGGAAGAAGTGAACGAAGTGGAAGAAGTTGACGAAGTGGAGGAAGTGGAGGAAATGGACGAAGTGGACGAAGTGGACAAAGCGGAGGAAGTGGAGCAAGTGGAGAAAATGGAGTAAGTGGAGGATGTGGGCGAACTTGACGAAGTGGAAGAGGTGGACGAGGTGCATGAAGTTGACGAAGTGGAGGAAGTGGGCGAAGTGGAGGAAATGGAGGAAGTAGATGAAGTTGACGAAGTGGAAGAAGTGGAGGAAGCGAATGAAGTGGAGGAAGTGGACGATGTTGAGGAAGGGGAAGAAGTGGACGAAGTGGACGAAGTGGAAGAAGTTGACGAAGTGGAGGAAGTGGAGGAAACAGATGAAGTGAACGAAGTGGACGAAGTGCACCAAGTGGAGGAAGTGGACAGAGTGGAGGAAGTGGACGAAATAAAGGAATTTGACGAAGTGAACGAAGTGGAGGAAGTGGACGAAATGAAGGAAGTCGACGAAGTGGACGAACTTGACAAAGTGCACGTAGTGGATGAAATGGACGAAATGGACGAGGAGGACAAAGTGGACGAAGAGGAAGAAGTGGATGAACTGGCCGAAGTGGACGAAGTGGAGGAAATGGAGGAAGTGGACGAAGTGGAGGAAGAGAACGAACTTGACGAAGTGGACGAAGTGGACAAAATGGACAAAGTGGAGGAAGTGGACGAACTTGACGAAGCGGACGAAGTGGACCAAGGGGACGAACTTCGCGAAGTTGACGAAGTGGACGAATTGAACGAAGTGGACGAAGTGGAAGAAGAAGATGAAGAAGTGGAGGAAGTGGACGAAGTGGACGAAGTTGACGAAGTGGACGAAGTGGACAAAGTGGAGGAAGTAGAACCAGTGGAGGAAGTGGGCGAACTTGACGAAGTGGACGAGTTGGACGAAGTTGATGAAGTGGAGGAAGTTGAGCAAGTGAACTAAGTGGTCGAGGTGGACAAAGTGCACGAAGTGGAGGAAGTGGTGGAAAGGGAGGAAGAGGATGAAGTGAACAAAGTGGACGAAGTGGACGAAGTGCACAAAGTGGAGGAAGTGGCGGAAGTGGATCAAGTGGAGGAAGTGGAAGAAGTGGACGAAGTTGACGAAGTGGACGAAGTGGAGCAGGTGGACGAAATGGAGGAAGTGAAAGAGCTGGACGAAGTGGAGGAAGTGGAGGAAGTGGACGTAGTGGACGAACTTGAGGAAGTGGAGGAAGTGGACGAAGTGGACGAAGTTGATGAAGTGGACGAGGTGGACGAGGTGGACGAAGTTGACGAAGTGGACGAAGTGGAGGAAGTGGATGAAGTGGAGGAAGTGGAAGAAGTGGAAGAAGTGGACGAAGTTGACGAAGTGGACGAAGTGAACAAAGTCGAGGAAGTGGAAGAAGTGGACAAAGTTGACGAAGTGGAGGAAGTGAAGGAAGTGGACGAAATGGAGGAAGTACACGAAGTGGAGGAAGTGGTGGATGTAGAGGAAGCGGACGAAGTGGACGAACTTGACGAAGTGGAGGAAGTGGAGGAACTGGGTAAATGGACGAAGTGGACGAAGTGGAGGAAGTGAAGGAAGTGGACGAAATTGAAGAAGTGAAGGAAGTGGTGGAAGTAGAGGAAGTGGACGAACTGGACGAACTTGACGAAGTGGAGGAAGTGGAGGAAGTGGACGAAATTGACGAAGTGGACGCAGTGGACAAAGTGAAGGAAGTGGAGGAAGTGGACGTAGTGGACGAACTTGACGAAGTGGAGGAAGTAGAGGAAGTGGAGGAAGTTGGCGAAGTGGACGAGGTGGACGAAGTGGAGGAAGTGGATGAAGTGGACGAAGTGGAAAAAGTGGAAGAAGTGGTCGAAGTTGACGAAGTGGACGAAGTGGACAAAGTCGAGGAAGTGGAAGAAGTGGACAAAGTTGACGAAGTGAAGGAAGTGGAGGAAATGGAGGAAGTGGAGGAAGTGAAGGAAGTGGACGAAATGGAGGAAGTACACGAACTGGAGGAAGTCGTGGATGTAGAGGAAGCGGACGAATTGGACGAACTTGACGAAGTGGAGGAAGTGGGTAAATGGACGAAGTGGACGAAGTGGAGGATCTAGAGGAAGTGGAGGAAGTGAAGGAAGTGGACGAAATTGAGGAAGTGGAGGAAGTGGTGGAAGTAGAGGAAGTGGACGAAGTGGACGAAGTGGACGAACTTGACAAAGTGGAGGAAGTGAAAGAAGTGGAGGAAGTGGAGGAAGTGGAGGAAGTGGGCGAACTTCTAGAAGTGGACGAAATGGATGAAGTGGACGAGGTGGACGAAGTGGACGAAGTGGAGGAACTGGACGATGTGGACGAAGAGGACGAACTTGACGAAGTTGACGAAGTGGAGGAAGGTGACGAAGTTGACGAGTGGAAGAAGTGGAGGAAGTGAATGAAGTGGAGGAAGTGGACGATGTTGAGGAAGTGGAAGAAGTAGATGAAGTTGACAAGTGAACGAAGTGGAAGAAGTAGACGAAGTGGAGGAAGTGGAGGAAGTGTAAGAAGTGGAGGAAGTTGACGAAGTTGACGAAGTGGACGACGTGCGCAAGGTGGAAGAAGAAGATGTAGAAGTGGACGAAGTTGACGAAATGGACGAAGTGGACCAAGTGAAGGAAATGCTTGAAGTGGAGGAAGTGGAGGATGTGGACAAAGTGGATGATGTGGAGGAAATGCACGAAGTGGACGAAGTTGATGAAGTGGAGGAAGTGGAGGAAGGGGACGAACCTGACGAAGTGGACGAAATCGGCGAAGTGGATGAAGTGGACAAAGTGGAAGAAGAAGATGAAGAACTGGACAAAGTGGATGAAGTGGAGGAAGTGGACGAAGAGGAAGAAGTGGACAAAGTGGAGGAAGTGGACGAAGTGCACGAACTTTACGAAGTGGACGAAGTGCACGAACTTTACGAAGTGGACGAAGTGCACAAAGTGGAGGAAGTGGAGGAATTGGAGGAGGTGAACAATGTGGACGAAGTGCACCAAGTTGACGAAGTGGACGAAGCGGTAGAAAAAGATCAAGAAGTAGACAAAGTGGATGAAGTGGAGGAAGTGGAGGAAATGGAGGTAGTGCAGGAAGTTGAGGAAGTGGACGAAGTGGACGAAGGAGACGAAGTTGACGAAGTGGAGGAAGTGGACAAAGTGGAGGAAGTGGAAGAAGTGGACGAAGTTGACGAAGGTGACGAAGTGGAGGAAGTTGGGAAAGTGAAGGAAGTGGACAAAGTGGAGGAAGTGGAAGAAATGGACGAAGTGGAGGAAGTAGATGAAGTGGACGAAATGGAGGAAGTGGACGAACTTGACGAAGTGAACGTAATCCATGAAGTGGACGAAATGGACGAAGTGGAGGAAATTGAGGAAGTGGAAGAAGTTGACGAAGGTGACGAAGTGGAGGAAGTGGAGGAAGTGGACGAAATGGACAAAGTGGAAGAAGTGGATGAACTTGACGAAGTGGAGGAAGTAGAGGAAGTGGACGAAATGTAGGAAGTGGAAGAATTGCACGAAGTGGAGGAAGTGGACGAACTTGAAGAAGTGAGCGTAGTGGATGAAGTGGACGAAATGGACGAAGTGGAGGAAGTGGATGAAGTAGACAAAGTGGACGAAGAGGGCGAGGAGGACGAAGTGGACGATGTTGACGAAGTTGACGAAGTGGAAGAAGTGGACGAAGTTGATGAAGTGGACGAAGTGGAGGAAGTGGACGAAGTGGAGGAAGTGGACCAAGTGGAAGAAGTGGAGGAAGTGAATTAAGTGGAGGAAGTGGAGGAAATGGACGATGTTCAGGAAGTAGAGGAACTGGAGGAACTGGACGAACTTGACGTGGTGGAAAAATGGACGAAGTGGACGAAGTTGACGAAGTGGAAGAACTGGATGAAGTGGAGCAAGTGGACAAAGTTGACGAAGTGGACAAAGTGGAGGAAGTGGAAGAAGTGGAGGAAGTGGACGAAGTTGACGAAGTGGAAGAAGAGCAGGAAGTGAATGAAGTGGAGGAAGTGGACGATGTTGAGGAAATGGAGATAGTGGACGAAGATACCGAAGTGGACGAAGTGGAAGAAGTTGACGAAGTGGAGGAAGTTGAGGAAGTGGATGAAGTGGACGATGTTGACGAAGTGGAAGAAGTGCAGGAAGTTAATGAAGTGGACAAATTGGAGGAAGTGGACGATGTTGAGGAAGTACAGGATGTTGATGAAGTTGACGAAGTGGACGAAGTGGACGAAGTGGAAGAAGTTGACGAAGTGGAGGAAGTGGACGAAGAGGACGAACTGGACGAAGTTGACAAAGTGGAAGAAGGGGACGCACTTGACGAAGTTGATGGAGTGGACGAAGTGGAAGAAGAAGATGAAGAAGTCGAGGAAGGCGACGAAGTGGAGGAAGTGGAGGTAGTGGACGAAGTGGAGGAAGTGGAGGAAGTGGAGGAAGTAAACAAAGTTGATGAAGTGGACGAAGTGGACGAAGTTGACGAAGTGGGCGAGGTGGACGAAGTGGACGAAGTGGAAGAAGTGGAGGAAGTGGACGAAGTTGACGCAGTGGAAGAAGTGCAGGAAGTGGAGGAAGTGGATGATGTTGAGGAAGAGGAGGATGTGGACGAAGTTGACGAAGTGGAGGAAGTGGAAGAAGTTGACGAAGTGGAGGAAGTGGACGAAGTTGACGAAGTGGAAGAAGTGCAGGAAGTGGAGGAAGTGGATGATGTTGAGGAAGAGGAGGATGTGTTTAAGTTGATGAAGTGGAGGAAGTGGAAGAAGTTGACGAAGTGGAGGAAGTGGAGGAAGTGGACGAAGAGGACGAACTTGACGAAGTGGACGAAGGGGACGAAATGGACGAAGGGGACGAAGTTGACGAATTGGACGAAGTGGACGAAGTGGTAGAAGAAGATGAAGAAGTGGACGAAGAGGACGTAGTGGAGGAAGTGCACGAAGTGGAGGAAGTGGACGAAGTAAATGAAGTTGACGAAGTGGAGGAAGCGGACAAAGTGGACGAGGTGGAGGAAGTACAGGAAGTAGAGGGAGTGGACGAAGTAGACGAACATGACGAAGTGGACGCAGTGGTCGAAGTGGAGGAAGTGGACGAAGATGCCGAAGTCGACGCAGTGGACCAAGTTGGCGACGTGTACGAAGTGGAGGAAGTGGAGGACGTGGACGAAGTGGAACAAGTTGACGAAGTGAACGAAGTGGACGAAGTGGATGAACATGACAAAGTGGAGGAAGTGGCGGAAGTGGAGGAAGTCGACGAAGTGGAGGAAGTGGACAAAGTGGACGAAATCGACACAGTGAACGAAGAGGACGAAATTGACGAAGTGGAGGAAGTGGAGGAAGTTGACGAACTTGACGAAGTGGAGGAAGTGGACGAAGTGGACGAAGTGGAGGAAGTGAATGAAGTGGAGGAAGTGGAGGAAGTGGACGAAATGGACGAAATGGACGAAGTTGACGATGTGGAGGAAGTGGACGAAGGGGACGAACTCGACGAAGTCCACGAAACGGACGAAGTCGACGAAGTTGACAAAGTGGACAACGTGGAGGAAGTGGACGAAGTTCACGAAGTGCAAGAAGTGAAGGAAGTGAATGAAGTGGAGGAAGTGGAGGAAGATGACGCTGTTGAGGAAGTGGACGAAGTTGACGAAGTGGAGCAAGTTGAAGAAGTTGACGAAATGGAGAGGAAGTTGAAGAAGTTGACGAAGAGGAGGAAGTGGAGGAATTGGACGAAGGGGATGAACTTGATGAAGGGGACGAAGTTGACGAATTGGACGAAGTGCACGAAGTGGTAGAAGAAGATGAAGAAGTGGACGAAGAGGACGAATTGGAGGAAGTGGACGAAGTAAACGAAGTTAACGAAGTGGACGAAGTTGACAAAGTGGAGGAAGTGGACAAAGTGGACGAGGTGGAGGAAGTGGAGAAAGTGGACGAGGTGGAGGAAGTGGACGAACTTGAGGAAGTGGAGGAAGTGGAGGAAGTGGAGGAAGTGGAGGAAGTAAACGAAGTTGACGAAGTGGACGAAGTGGACGAAGGGGACGAACTTGACAAAGTTGACAAATTGGATGAAGGGGACGAACTTGTCGAACTTGACGAAGTGGAGGAAGTGGATGAAGTGGAAGAAGAAGGTGAAGTTGTGGACGAAGGGGACGAAGTGGAGGTAGTGGAGGAAGTGGACGAAGTGGAGAAAGTGGAGGAAGTGGAGGAGGTGGAAGAAGTGGACGAAGTTGCCGAAGTGCACGAAATGGACAAAGCGGACGAAGTGGAGGAAGTGGACGAACTTGACGAAGTGCACGAAATGGACGAAGCGAACGAACTTGACGATGTGGATGAAGTGGAGCAAGTGGAGGAAGTAGACGAAGTTGACGAAGTGGAACAAGTGCACAAAGGGAATTAAGTGGAGGAAGTAGAGGAAGTAGACGATGTTGAGGAAGTGGAGATAGTGGACGAAGATGACGAAGTGGACGAAGCGGAAGAAGTTGACGAAGTGGAGGAAGTTGAGGAAGTGGATGAAGTGGACGATGTTGACGAAGTGGAAGAAGTGCAGGAAGTTAATGAAGTGGACAAATTGGAGGAAGTGGACGATGTTGAGGAAGTACAGGAAGTTGACGAAGTGGAGGAAGTGGAGGAAGTGGACGAAGGGGACGAAGGGGACGAACTTGACAAAGTTGACAAAGTGGAAGAAGGGGACGCACTTGACGAAGTTGACGAAGTGGACGAAGTGGAAGAAGAAGATGAAGAAGTCGAGGAAGGCGACGAAGTGGAGGAAGTAAACGAAGTTGATGAAGTGGATGAAGTTGACGAAGTGGACGAAGTGGACGAAGTGGACGAAGTGGACGAAGTGGACGAAGTGGAAGAAGTGGAGGAAGTGGACGAAGTTGAAGAAGTGGAAGAAGTGCAGGAAGTGGAGGAAGTGGATGATGTTGAGGAAGAGGAGGATGTGGACGAAGTTGACGAAGTGGAGGAAGTGGAAGAAGTTGACGAAGTGAAGGAAGTGGAGGAAGTGGACGAAGAGGACGAACTTGACGAAGTGGACAAAGGGGACGAAGTTGACAAAGTTGAGGAATTGGACGAAGTGCACGAAGTGGTAGAAGAAGATGAAGAAGTGGACGAAGAGGACGTAGTGGAGGAAGTGCACGAAGTGGAGGAAGTGGACGAAGTAAATGAAGTTGACGAAGTGGTGGAAGTGGACAAAGTGGACGAGGTGGAGGAAGTACAAGAGGTAGAGGAAGTAGAGGGAGTGGACGAAGTAGACGAACATGACGAAGTGGACGAAGTGTAGTAAGTGGACGCAGTGGTCGAAGTGGAGAAGTGGACGAAGAGGCCGAAGTCGACGCAGTGGACCAAGTTGGCGACGTGTACGAAGTGGAGGAAGTGGAGGACGTGGACGAAGTGGAACAAGTTGACGAAGTGAACGAAGTGGACGAAGTGGACGAACATGAGGAAGTGGACAAAGTGGAGGAAGTCGACGAAGTGGAGGAAGTGGACAAAGTGGACGGAATCGACACAGTGGACGAAGAGGACGAAATTGACGAAGTGGAGGAAGTGGAGGAAGTGGAAGAAGTGGACGAACGTGACGAAATGGAGGAAGTGGACGAAGTTGACGAAGTGGAGGAAGTGAATGAAGTGGAGGAAGTGGACGAAATGGACGAAATGGACGAAGTTGACGATGTGGAGAAAGTGGACGAAGGGGACGAACTTGACGAAGTGCACGAAACGGACGAAGTTGACAAAGTGGACGACGTGGAGGAAATGGACAAAGTTGACGAAGTGGAAGAAGTGAAGGAAGTGAATGAAGTGGAGGAAGTGGAGGAAGATGACGATGTTGAGGAAGTGGAGGAAGTGGACGAAGTTGACGCAATGGAGGAAGTTGAAGTAGTTGACGAAGTAGAGAGGAAGTTGAAGAAGTTGACAAAGAGGAGGAAGTCGAGGAAGTAGAGGAATTGGACGAAGGAGACGACTTGACGAAGTGGACGAAGGGGACGAAGGTGACGAATTGGACGAAGTGGTAAAAGAAGATGAAGAAGTGGACGAAGAGGACGAATTGGAGGAAGTGGACGAAGTAAACGAAGTTGATGAAGTGGACGAAGTAGACGAAGTTGACAAAGTGGAGGAAGTAGACAAAGTGGACGAGGTGGAGGAAGTGCACGAACTTGACGAAGTGAACGAAATGGACGAAGTGGAAGAAGTGGACGAAGTTGACGAAGTGGAGGAAGTGAATGAAGTGGAGGAAGTGTAGGAAGTGGACAATGTTGACGAAGTAGACGAAGCTAACGAAGTGCACGAAGTTGACGTAGTGGACGAAGTTGACGAATTGGACAAAGTGGACGAAGTGGATGAAGTGGACGAACTTGACGAAGTGCACGAAATGGAAGAAGTGGATGAAGTGGACGAAGTGGACGAAGTTGACGAAGTGGAAGTGGAGGAAGTAGAGGAAGTGGACGATGTTGAAGAAGTTGACGAAGTGGATGAAGTGGACGAAGTGGAAGAAGTTGACGAAGTGGAGGAAGTGGACGATGGGGACGAAGTTGAAAAAGTGGATGAAGGGGACGAACTTGACGAAGTTGACGAAGTGGAGGAAGTGGACGAAGTGGAAGAAGAAGATGAAGAAATGGACGAAGGGGACAAAGTGGAGGAAGTGGAGGAGGAAGTGGAGGAAGTGGAGAAAGTGGAGGAAGTGGAGGAAGTGGAGGAAGTGGAGGAAGTAAACGAAGTTGACGAAGTGGACGAAATGGACGAAGTGGAAGAAGTTGACGAAGTGGAGAAAGTGGACGAAGGGGACGAACTTGACGAAGTTGAAAAAGTGGATGAAGGGGACGAATTTGACGAAGTTGACGAAGTGCAGGAAGTGGAAAAAGTGGAATAAGAAGATGAAGTAGTGGACGAAGGGGACGAAGTGGAGGAAGTGGAGAGAAAGTGGAGGAAGTGGAGGAAGTGGAGGAAGTGGAGGAAGTAAACGAAGTTGACGAAGTGGACGAAGTGGACGAAGGGGACAAAGGGGACGAACTTGATGAAGTTGACAAATTGGATGAAGGGGACGAATTTGACGAACTTGACGAAGTGGAGGAAGTGGACGAAGTGGAAGAAGAAGATGAAGAAGTGGACGAAGGGGACGAAGTGGAGGAAGTGGAGGAAGTGGACTAAGAGGAGAAAGTGGAGGAAGTGGAGGAGGTGGAGGAAGTGGACGAAGTTGACGAAGTGCACGAAATGGACAAAGTGGACGAAGTGGAGGAAGTGGACGAACTTGACGAAGTGCACGAAATGGACGAAGCGGATGAAGTGGACGAAGTTGACAAAGTGGATGAAGTAGAGGAAGTGGAGGAAGTGGACGAAGTGGGAGAAGTGCAGGAAGTGAATGAAGTGGAGGAAGTGGACGATGTTGAGGAAGTGGAGATAGTGGACGAAGATGACGAAGTGGACGAAGCGGAAGAAGTTGACGAAGTGGAGGAAGTTGAGGAAGTGGATGAAGTGGACGATGTTGACGAAGTGGAAGAAGTGCAGGAAGTTAATGAAGCGGAGGAAGTGGACAAAATCGACACAATGGACGAAGAGGATGGAATTGACGAAGTGGAGGAAGTGGAGGAAGTGGATGAAGTTGACGAAGTGGAGGAAGTGGACGAAGTTGACGAAGTGGAGGAAGTGAATGAAGTGGAGGAAATGGAGGAAGTGGACGAAATGGACGAAGGGGACGAAATGGAGGAAGTGGAGGAAGTGGACAAAGTTGACGAAGTGGAAGAACTGGAGGAAGTGAATGAAGTGGAGGAAGTGGAGGAAATGGACGAAGTTGACGATGTGGAGGAAGTGGACGAAGGGGACGAACTTGACGAAGTGCACGAAACGGACGAAGTTGACAAAGTGGACGACGTGGAGGAAATGGACGAAGTTGACGAAGTGGAAGAAGTGAAGGAAGTGAATGAAGTGGAGGAAGTGGAGGAAGATGACGATGTTGAGGAAGTGGAGGAAGTGGACGAAGTTGACGCAATGGAGGAAGTTGAAGTAGTTGACGAAGTAGAGAGGAAGTTGAAGAAGTTGACGAAGAGGAGGAAGTCGAGGAAGTAGAGGAATTGGACGAAGGGGACGAACTTGACGAAGTGGACGAACGGGACGAACTTGACGAATTGGACGAAGTGGTAAAAGAAGATGAAGAAGTGGACGAAGAGGACGAATTGGAGGAAGTGGACGAATTAAACGAAGTTGATGAAGTGGACGAAGTAGACGAAGTTGACAAAGTGGAGGAAGTAGACAAAGTGGACGAGGTGGAGGAAGTGGAAGAACTTGACGAAGTGAACGAAATGGACGAAGTGGACGAAGTTGACGAAGTGGAGGAAGTGAATGAAATGGAGGAAGTGTAGGAAGTGGACAATGTTGACGAAGTAGACAAAGCTAACGAAGTGGACGAAGTGGACGAAGTTGACGAATTGGACGAAGTGGACGAAGTGGAGGAAGTGGACGAACTTGACGAAGTGCACGAAATGGACGAAGTGGATGAAGTGGACGAAGTGGACGAAGTTGAGGAAGTGGAAGTGGAAGAAGTGGAGGAAGGGGACGATGTTGAGGAAGTGGAGGAAGTGAACGAAGTTGACGAAGTGGATGAAGTGGACGAAGTGGAAGAAGTTGACGAAGTGGAGGAAGTGGACGAAGGGGACGAACTTGACGAAGTTGAAAAAGTGGATGAAGGGGACGAACTTGACGAAGTTGACGAAGTGGAGGAAGTGAACGAAGTGGAAGAAGAAGATGAAGAAATGGACGAAGGGGACGAAGTGGAGGAAGTGGAGGAGGAAGTGGAGGAAGTGGAGAAAGTGGAGGAAGTGGAGGAAGTGGAGGAAGTAAACGAAGTTGACGAAGTGGACGAAGTGCATGAAGTGGAAGAAGTTGACGAAGTGGAGGAAGTGGACGAAGGGGACGAACTTGACGAAGTTGAAAAAGTGGATGAAGGGGACGAATTTGAGGAAGTTGACGAAGTGCAGGAAGTGGACGAAGTGGAATAAGAAGATGAAGAAGTGGACGAAGGGGACGAAGTGGAGGAAGTGGAGGAAGTGGACGAAGAGGAGAAAGTGGAGGAAGTGGAGGAGGTGGAGGAAGTGGACGAAGTTAACGAAGTGCACGAAATGGACAAAGCGGACGAAGTGGAGGAAGTGGACGAACTTGTCGAAATGCACGAAATGGACGAAGCGGATGAAGTGAACGAAGTTGACGATGTGGATGAAGTGGAGCAAGTGGAGGAAGTGGACGAAGTGGAAGAAGTGCAGGAAGTGAATGAGGTGGAGGAAGTGGAGGAAGTGGACGATGTTGAGGAAGTGGAGATAGTGGACGAAGATGACGAAGTGGACGAAGCGGAAGAAGTTGACGAAGTGGAGGAAGTTGAGGAAGTGGATGAAGTGGACGATGTTGACGAAGTGGAAGAAGTGCAGGAAGTTAATGAAGCGGACAAATTGGAGGAAGTGGACGATGTTGAGGAAGTACAGGAAGTTGACGAAGTGGACGAAGTGGACGAAGAGGAAGAAGTTGACGAAGTGGAGGAACTGCAGGAAGTCGACGAAGGGGACGAACTTGACGAAGTTGACAAAGTGGAAGAAGGGGACGCACTTGACGAAGTTGACGAAGTGGACGAAGTGGAAGAAGAAGATGAAGAAGTCAAGGAAGGCGACGAAGTGGATGAAGTGGAGGTAGTGGACGAAGTGGAGGAAGTGGACGAAGTGGAGGAAGTGGAGGAAGTAAACGAAGTTGATGAAGTGGACGAAGTGTACGAAGTGGAATAAGTGGAGGAAGTCGACGAAGTTGACGAAGTGGAAGAAGTGTAGGAAGTGGAGGAAGTGGATGATGTTGAGGAAGAGGAGGATGTGGACGAAGTTGACGAAGTGGAGGAAGTGGAAGAAGTTGACGAAGTGGAGGAAGTGGAGGAAGTGGACGAAGAGGACCAACTTGACGAAGTGGACGAAGGGGACGAAGTTGACGAAGTTGACGAATTGGATGAAGTGGTAGAAGAAGATGAAGAAGTGGACGAAGAGGACGTAGTGGAGGAAGTGCACGAAGTGGAGGAAGTGGACGAAGTAAATGAAGTTGACGAAGTGGAGGAAATGGACAAAGTGGACGAGGTGGAGGAAGTACAGGAAGTAGAGGAAGTAGAGGGAGTGGACGAAGTAGATGAACATGACGAAGTGGACGAAGTGAAGTTAGTGGACGCAGTGGTCGAAGTGGAGGAAATGGACGAAGAGGCCGAAGTCCACGCAGTGGACCAAGTTGGCGACGTGTACGAAGTGAAGGAAGTGGAGGACGTGGACGAAGTGGAACAAGTTGACGAAGTGAACGAAGTGGACGAAGTGGACGAACATGACGAAGTGGAGGAAGTGGAGGAAGTCGACGAAGTGGAGGAAGTGGACAAAGTGGACGACATCGACACAGTGGACGAAGAGGATGAAATTGACGAAGTGGAGGAAGTGGAGGAAGTGGACGAACTTGACGAAGTGGAGGAAGTGGACGAAGTTGACGAAGTGGAGGAAGTGAATGAAGTGGAGGAAATGGAGGAAGTGGACGAAATGGACGAAGGGGACGAAATGGAGGAAGTGGACAAAGTTGACGAAGTGGAAGAACTGGAGGAAGTGAATGAAGTGGAGGAAGTGGAGGAAATGGACGATGTTGAGGTAGTGGACGAAGTAGACGAAGTTGACGAAGTGGACGAACTTGACGAAGTGGAGGAAGTGGACGAAGGGGACAAACTTAAAGAAGTTGACGAAGTAGACGAAGTGGAGGAAGTCGAAGAAGAAGATGAAGAAGCGGACGAAGAGGATGAAGTGGAGGAAGTGGAGGAAGTGGAGGAAGTGGAGGAAGTGGAGGATGTGGAGGAAGTAGAGGAAGTGGACGAAGTGGACGAAGTTGACGAAATGGACGAAGTGGATGAAGTGGAGGAAGTGGACGAAGTGGAAGAACTGGACGAAGTGGACGAAGTGGAAGAACTGGACGAAGTTGACGAAGTGGAAGAAGTGAAGGAAGGGGAGGTAGTGGATGAAGTGAAGGAGTGGAGGAAGTGGAGGAAATGGAAGAAGTGGAGGAAATGGACGAAGTTGACGAAGTCGACGAGTTGGACGAAGTTGACGAAGTGGAGGAAGTGGAGGAAGTGGACGAAACGAAGGAAGTACACGAAGTGGAGGAAGTGGAGGAAGTGGAGGAAGTGGAGGAAGTAGAGGAAGTGGACGAACATGACGAACTGGAGGAAGTGGACGAAATTAAGGAAGTACACGAAGTGGAGGAAGTGGAGGAAGTGGAGGAAATAGAGGAAGCAGAGGAAGTGGACGAAATGAAGAAAGTACACGAAGTGGAGGAAGTGGAGGAAGTGGAGGAAGTAGAGCAAGTGGACGAAGTTAACGAAGTGGACAAATTGGAGGAAGTGGAGGAAGTGGACGAACTTGACGAAGTGGACGAACTTGACCAAGTTGAGGAAGTGAACGAAGTTGACGAAGTGGACGAACTTGACCAAGTTGACGAAGTGGACGAAGGGGACAAAGTTGACGAATTGGACAAAGTGGACGAAGTGGAAGAAGTGGACGAAGAGGGCGAAGTGGAGGAAGTGGACAAAGTGGAGGAAGTGGAGGAGGTGGAGGAAGTAGAGGAAGTGGACGAAGGGGACGAACTTGACGAAGTGCACGAAGTAGATGAAGTGGATGAAGTGGACGAGGTGGACGATGAGGAGGAAGTGGACGAAATGGACGAAGTTGATGACGTGGACGAAGTGGACGAATTGGATGAAGTGAAGGAAGTGGAAGAAGTTGACGAAGTAGACGATGTGGAGGAAGTGGATGAAGTGGACGAAGTTTACAAACTGGAGGAAGTGGAGGAAGTGGACGAACTTGACGAAGTGGACGAAATGGAGAAAGTGGACGAACTTGACCAAGTGGACGAAGTGGATGAAGTGGACGAAGTCAACGAAGTGGTAGGAAGTGTAGGAAATGGAGGAAGGGGAGGAAGTGGAGGGAGTGGAAGAAGTGGACGAAGTGGAGGAAGTGGAGGAAGTGGAAGAAGTGGAGGAAGTGGAGGAAGTAGAGGAAGTGGACGACGTGGAGGAAGTAGAGGAAGTCGCAGAAGTGGACGTAGAGAACGAAGTTGACGAAGTTGACGATGTGGACGAAGTGGAGGTAGTGGACGAAGTGGAAGAAGTTGATGAAGTGGAGGAAGTGGAGGAAGTGGTCGATGTTGAGGAAGTGGAGGAAGTGGACGAAATGAACGAAGTGGACAAAGTGGACGAAGTGGACCAAATGGACGAAGTGGAAAAAGTGGAGGAAGTGGAGGAAGTGGACGAACTTGAAGAACTTGACGAACTTGACGAAGTGCACGAAATGGACGAAGCGAACGAAATGGAAGAAGTTGACGAAGTGGATGAAGTGGAGGAAGTGGACGAAATGGACGAAGTTGACGAAGTGGAAAAAGTGCAGGAAGTGAATGAAGTGGAGGAAGTGGACGATGTTGAGGAAGTGGAGAAAGTGGAGGAAGTGGACGGAGCAGAAGAAGTTGACGAAGTGGAGGAAGTGGACGAAGGGGACGCACTTGACGAAGTTGACGAAGTGGACGAAGGGGACGAACTTGACGCAGTTGACGAATTGGCCGAAGTGGAATTTGAAGATGAAGAAGTGGACGAAGAGGACGAAGTGGAGGAAGTGGAGGAAGTGGAGGAAGTAAAGGAAGTAGAGGAAGTGGACGAACTGGACGAACCTGACGAAGTGCACGAAGTAGATGAAGTGGACGAAGTGGACGAAGAGGAGGAAGTGGACGAAGTTGACGACGTGGACGAAGTGGAGGAAGTGGATGAAGTGGAGGAACTGGAGGAAGTCTAAGAAGTGGATGAAATGGATGACGTGGAGGAAGTGGACGAAGTGGAGGAAGTGGACGAAGTCGACGAAGTGGAGGAAGTGGGGGAAATGGACGAACTTGACGAAGTGCACGAAATAGACAAAGTGGATGAACTTGACGAAGTTGACGAAGTGGACGAAGTGGAGGAAGTGGAGATAGTGGACAAAGTTGACGAAGTGGAAGAACTGGAGGAAGTGAATGAAGTGAAGGAAGTGGAGGAAATGGAAGATGTTGAGGAAGTGGACAAAGTGGATGAACATGACGAAGTGGAGGAAGTGGACAAAGGGGACGAACTTAAAGAAGTTGACGAAGTAGACGAAGTGGAGGAAGTCGAAGAAGAAGATGAAGAAGTGGACGAAGAGGATGAAGTGGAGGAAGTGGAGGAAGTGGAGGAAATGGAGGAAGTGGAGGAAGTGGAGAAAGTAGAGGAAGTGGACGAAGTGGATGAAGTTGACGAAATGGACGAAGTGGATGAAGCGGAGTAAGTGGACGAAGTGGACGAAGTGGAAGAGCTGGATGAAGTGGAGGAAGTGGAAGAAGAGTACGAAGTCGACGAAGTTGAGGAAGTGGACGAAGTAGATGAAGTTGGCAAAGTCGACGAGTTGGACGAAGTGGAGGAAGTGGAGGAAGTGGACGAAATGAAGGAAGTACACGAAGTGGAGGAAGTGGAGGAAGTGGGCGAAGTGGAGGGAGTGGAGGAAGTGGATGAACATGACGAACTGGAGGAAGTGGAAGAAGTGGACAAAGTGGAGGAAGTGGAGGAAGTGGACGAAGTGGAGGAAGTGGAGGAAGTGGACGAAGTGGTCGAAGTGGAGGAAGTCGAGGAAGTGGATGAACTTGACGATATGGACCAAGTGGACGAACTGGACGAAGTTGACGAAGTGGAGGAAGTGGAGCAAGTGGAGGTAGTGGACGAAATGGACGAAGTGGACAAAGTTGACAAAGTTGACGAAGTGGAGGAAGGGGAGGAAGGGGAGGAAGTGGAGGAAGTGGAGGAAGTAGACGAAGTGGACGAGGTGGACGAATATGACAAAGTGGAGGAATGGACAAAGTCGAGGAAGTGGACGAAATCGCCGAAGTGGACGAAGTCGACGGAGTGGAAGAAGTGGACGAAGAGGACGAAGTTGACGAAGTGGAGGAAGTGGAGGAAGTGGAGGAAGTTGATACGCGGGGACCAAGGCTAATTAGTTTAGTATAGTATTTCTTTTACTTTTATTAAAAACATGTGTAAAAGGTGTTAGGCATGTGCTAGATAGGAGGGACTTTTAGTCCTATATATAGACATGCCACCACCTCTTGTAAGGTACTTTTTAGCATAATGAATTGTTATTCTGTTGAGAACACTCCAGAGCAATTCTACCTTGAAAGTCAAGGTTAAAGAATCCCAAAGGATATCCTCTAGCCACCTTCCAAGCACCTCTTTCACTTTCATTTTCCATTCCACCGTGCTTATTTCCTCGTTTTCTCTCACCTACCACGCTGACGCATTACTTGCCACCTTGCGCGCACATCAGCGCCACATCTTCTTCTAGCCACGCGTCAGCCTCGTCTTGCGTATTCCGTACATGTAACAGCCACATTCTCGAAACTTCACTCACCAAACCACATTTTCCTCATCATCGAAGCCTCCGAATCCTTTTCCTCATGAGATTCGTCCCCTCCGAATCTCAACTTCTCACGTCTGCTAGATCCACCGAACCACATCTTCGTCTCTGCTTCACGACCACTTTCCACCGTTCAATCTCCATTTACCACTTGACGAAGTGCACGAAATGGACAAATTGACGAAGTGCACGAAATGGACGAAGCGGACGAAGTGGAGGAAGTGGACGAAGGTGAAGAAGTTCAGGAAGTGAATGAAGTGGAGGAAGTGGACGATGTTGAGGAAGTTGAGAAAGTGGACGAAACGGAAGAAGTTGACGAAGTGGACGAAGTGGAGGAAGTGGAGGAACTTGACGAAGTGGAAGAAATGGACGAAGTGGACGAAGTTGACGAAGTGGAGGAACTGCAGGAAGTGAATGAAATGGAGGATGTGGACGATGTTGAGTAAGTGGAGGAAGTAGACGAAGTTGACGAAGTGGACGAAGTGGACGAAATGAACGAAGTGGAGGAGGAAGTGGACGAAGTCGACGAAGTGGACGAAGCGGACAAAGTGAAGGAAGTGGAGGAAGTAGAGGCAGTGGACGAACTTGACGAAGTGGACGAAATGGACGAAGTGGACAAAGTTGACGAAGTGGATGAAGTTGACGATGTGGAAGAAGTGGAAGAAGTGGAGGAACTTGACGAAGTGGTCGAAATGGACAAAGTGGACGAAGTTGACGAAGTTGACGAAGTGGACGACGTGAACGAAGTGGACGACGTGAACGAAGTGGACGATGTTGAGGAAGTGGAGGAAGTAGACAAAGTTGACGGAGTGGAGGAAGTGGATGAAGTTGACGAGTTGAAGGAAGTGGAGGAAGTGGACAAAGTGGATGAACTTAACGAAGTTGAAGACGTGGACGAAGTGGCAAAAGTGGAAGAAGAATATGAAGACGTGGACGAAGTGGAGGACGTGGACGAGGTGAACGAAGTGGAGGAAGTGGACGAACTTGACGAAGTGGAGGAAGTGCACGAACTTGACGAAGTGGAGGAAGTGGAAGAAGTGGAAGATGTGGACGAAGATGACGAGGTGGACAAAGTTGATGAAGTGGACGAAGTTGACGAAGTGGAGGAAGTGGAGGAAGTGGAGGAAGTGGACGAAGAGGAGGATGTGGATGAAGTAGAGGAAGTGGACGAAGAGGACGACCTTGACGAAGTGGACGAAGTGGATGAACTGGAGGAAGTGGACGAACAGGACGATGTGGACGAAATGGAGGAAGTGGACGAAGTGGACGATGTTAACGGCGTGGAAGAAGTGGAGCAAGTGGAGGAAGTGGAGGAAGTGGAAGAAGTGGACGATGTGGACGAAGTGGACGAGGTGGACAAAGTTGATGAAGTGGATGACGTGGACGAAGTGGAGGAAGTGGAGGAAGTGGGCGAAGTTGACGAAGTAAAGGAAGTGGAGGAAGTGGAGGAAGTGGAGGAAGTGGACGAAGAGGAGGATGTGGACGAAGTAGAGGAAGTGGACGAAGAGGACGAACTTGACGAAGTGGACGAAGTGGATGAACTGGAGGAAGTGGACGAACAAGATGATGTGGACGAAGTGGACGAACTTGACGAAGTCGACGAAATGGACGAAGTGGACGAAGATGACGAAGTGGAGGAAGTAGACCATGTGGACCAAGTGGATAAAGTGGAGCATGTGGAGGAATTGGAGGAAGTGGACGAACTTCACGAAGTGGACGAAGTTGACGATGTTTAGTGGAGGAAGTGAACAAATTTGACAAAGTGGAAGTAGTGGAGAAAGGGAATGAAGTGGAGGAAGTGGAGGAACGGGAGGAAGTGGACGAAGGGGACGAACTTGACGAAGTGGACGAAGCGGAAGAAGAAGATGAAGAAGTGGACGAAGTTGACGAAGTGGAGGAAGTGGAGGAAGTGGACGAAGTAGACAAGTTGATGAGGCGGGCGAAGTGGAGAAAGTAGAAGAAGTGGATGAAGTTGACGAAGTGGATGAAGTGGAGGAAGTGGACGAAGTTGACGAAGTGGAAGAAGTGCAGGAAGTTAATGAAGTGGAGGAAGTGGAGGAAGTGGACCTAGTGGAAGAAGTGGACGAAGTGGACTTAGTGGACGAAGTGGATGAGCTGGATGAACTTGACGAAGTGGATGACGTGGACGAAGTGGAGGAGTTGGAGGAAGTGGAGGAAGTAGAGGAAGTTGACGAAGTGGACGAAGTGGAAGAAGTTGACGAAGTGGAGGAAGTGGAGGAAGTGAACGAAGGCGACGAACTTGACGAAGTTCACAAAGTGGATGAAGGGGACGAACTTGAAGAAGTTGACGAAGTGGACGAAGTGGAAGAAGAGGATGAAGAAGTGGACGAAGGCGACAAAGTAGAGGAAGTGGACGAAGTGGTGGAAGTGGAGGAAGTGGAGGAAGTGAAGGAAGTTGACGAAGTGGAGGAAGTAAACGAAGTTGATGAAGTGGACGAAGTGGAAGAATTTGACGAAGTGGACGAAGTGCACGAAGTTGGCGACGTGTACGAAAGGAGGAAGTGGGCGAAGTGGACGAAGTGGTAGAAGTTGTCGAAGTGGACGAAGTGGACGAAGTGCACGAAGTGGAGGAAGTGCACGAAGTCGACTAAATGGATGAAGTTGGCGACGTGTACGAAAGAAGGAAGTGGACGAAGTGGATGAAGTGGATGAAGTGGACAAGGTGGAGGAAGTGGAAGACGTGGACGAAGTGGACGAAGTTGACGAAGTTGACGAAGTGGATGAAGTGGTTGAAGTGGACGAAGTTGACGAAGTGGAAGAAATGCAGGAAGTGAATGAAGTGGAGGAAGTGGATAAAGTGGACGATGTTGAGGAAGTGTTGGAAGTGGACGAATTTGACGAAGTGGACGAAGTGGAAGAAGTTGATGAACTGGAGGAAATGGACGAAGGGGACAAACTTGACGAAGTTGATGATGTGGACGAATGGGACGAAGTTGACAAAGTGGAAGAAGTTGAGGAAGAGGACGAAGAAGTGGAGGAAGAGGACGAAGTGGACGAAGAGGACGAAGTGGACGAGGTTAACGACGTGGACGAAGTGGAGGAAGTTGATGAAGTGGACGAACTGGACGAAGTGGAGGAAGTGGAACAAGTGGACAAAGTTGACGAAGTGGAAGAAGTGGAGGAAGTGGAGGAAGTTGATGAAGTGGACGAAGTGTAAAAAGTTGACAAAGTGGATGAAGGGGATGAACTTGACGAAGTTGACGAAGTGAACGAAAGGGAAGAAGAAGATGAAGAAGTGGACGAAGGGGACGAAGTGGAGGAAGTGGACGACGCGGAGGAAGTTGACGAAATGGGGGAAGTAGAGGAAATAGAGGAAGTGGACGAACTTGACGAAGTGCACGAAGTAGATGAAGTGGAGGAAGTGGACGAAGTGGACAAAGTGGAAGAAGTGGAGGAAGTGGAGGAAATGGACGATTTTGTGGAAGTGGAGGAAGTAGACGAAGTTGACGATGTGGACAAAGTGGACGAACTTGATGAAGTAGAGGAAGTGGAGGGACGAACATGACAAAGTTGACGAAGTAGACAACGAAGTGGAAGAAGAAGATGAAGAAGTGGACAAAGAGGATGAAGTGCAAGAAGTGGAGGATGTGGACGAAGTGGAGGAAGTGGAGGAAGTAAACGAAGTTGACGAAGTGGACGAAGTTGACGAAGTGGAGGAAGTGGAAGAAGTGGAGGAAGTAGAGGAAGTGGACGAAGCGGACGAACATGACAAAGTGGACGAAGTGGAGGAAGTGGAGAAAGTCGAGGAAGTGGAGGAAGTCGACGGAGTGGATGAAGTTGACGAAGAGGACGAAGTGGATGAAGTTAACGAAGTGGAGCAAGATGAGGAAGTGGACGAACATGACGAAGTTGACGAAGTCGACGAGGTGAACGAAGTGGACGAAGAGGACGAAGTGGACGAAGTGCATAAAGTGGACGAAGTTGACAAAGTTGATGACGTCGACGAAGTGGAGGAAGTGGAGGAAGTGGAAGAAGTCGACGAAGTGGACGAAGTGAAGGAAGTGGAAGAAGTTGACGAAGTGGACGAAGTGGACAAAGTGGACGAACTTGACGAAGTGGACGAAATGGACGAAGTGGATGAAGTTGACGAAGTGGATGAAGTGGAGGAAGTGGACGAAGTTGAAGAAGTGGAGGTAGTGCAGGAAGTTAATGAATCGGAGGAAGCGGAGGAAGTGGACGATGTTGAGGAAGTGGACGTAGTGGACGAAGCGGACAAAGTGGAGGAAGTGGAAGAAGTTGACGAGGTGCACGAAGTGGAGGAAGTTGTGGAAGTGGACGAACCTGACAAAGTGCACGAAATGGACGAAGCGGACGAAGTGGATGAAGTCGACGAAGTTGACAAAATGGAAGAAGAGCAGGAAGTGAATGAAGTGGAAGAAGTGCAAGAAGTGGACGATGTTGAGGAAGTGGAGGAAGTGGACGAAGTTGACGAAGTGGACGAGGTGGACAAAGTGGAAGAAGTTGACGAAGTGGAGGAAGTGGTCGAACCTGACGAAGTGCACGAAAAGGACGAAGCGGACGAAGTGGATGAAGTGGAGTAAGTGGACGAAGTTGACGAAGTGGAAGAAGTGCAGGAAGTGGAGGAAGTGGACGATGTTGAGGAAGTGGAGAAAGTGGACGAAGTTGACGAAGTGGACGAAGTGGAAGAAGTTGACGAAGTGGAGGAAGTGGAGGAAGTGGACGAAGGGGACGAAGTTGACGAAGTGGACAAAGGGGATGACCTGGACGAAGTTGACGAATTGGACGAAGTGGAAGAAGAAGATGAAGAAGTGGACGAAGAGGACGAAGTGGAGGAAGTGGACGAAGTGGAGGAAGTCGACGAGGTGGAGGAAGCTGAGGAAGTGGACGACGTGGACGAACTTGACGAAGTGCACGCAGTAGATGAAGTGGAGGAAGTGGACGAGGTGGACGAAGAGGACGAAGTGGGCGCAATGGACGAACTTGATGACGTGGACGTAGTGGAGGAAATGGATGAAGAGGAGGAAGTGGAGGAAGTGGAAGAAGTTGACGAAGTGGACGACGTGGAGGAAGTGGACGAAGTTGACAAAGTGGAAGAAGTGGAGGAAATGGACGAACTTGACGAAGTGGACGAAATCGAGAAAGTGGACGAAGTGGATGAAGTGGATGAAGTGGACGAAGTGAAGGAAGTGGACCAAGTGGAGGAAGTGGAGCGAGTGGAAGAAGTGGAGGAAGTGGAGGAAGTGGAAGAAGTGGAGGAAGTAGAGGAAGTGGACGAAGTGGACGAATATGAAGAAGTGGACGAAGTGGAGGAAGTGGAGGAAATGGACGAAGTGGTGGATGTGGAGGAAGTGGACGAACATGACGAAGTGGAGGAAGTGGACGAAGAGGAAGAAGGGGACGAAGTTGACGAATTGGACGAAGTTGACAAAGTTGACGACATGGACGAAGTGGAGGAAGTGGCCGATGTTGAGGAAGTGGAGGAAGTGGAGGAAGTGGAGGAAGTTGAGGAAGTAGAGGAAGTGGACAAAGTGGATGAACATGACGAAGTGGACGAAGTGGAAGAAGAAGATGAAGAAGTGGACGAAGAGGACAAAGTGGAAGAAGAAGATGAAGAAGTGGACGAAGAGGACGAAGTGGAGGAAGTGGAGGAAGTGGACGAAGTGGAGGAAGTAGAGGAAGTGGACGACGTGGACGAACTTGACGAAGTGCACGAAGTAGATAAAGTGGAGGTAGTGGACGAGGTGGACGAAGAGGAGGAAGTGGACGAAATGGACGAAGTTGATGACGTGGTCGTAGTGGAGGAAGTGGATGAAGAGGAGGAAGTGGAGGAAGTGGAAGAAGTTGATGAAGTGGACGACGTGGAGGAAGTGGACGAAGTCGACGAAGTGGACGAAGTGGAGGAAGTGGACGAACTTGACGAAGTGGATGAAGTGGAGAAAGTGGACGAACTTGACGAAGTGGACGAAGTGGATGAAGTGGACGAAGTGGACGAAGTTAAGGAAGTGGACGAAGTGGAGGGAGTGGATGAAGTCCACGAAGTGGAGGAAGTGGAGGAAGTGGAAGAAGTGGAGGAAGTGGAGGAAGTAGAGGAAGTGGATGAAGTGGACGAACATGAAGAAATGGACGAAGTGGAGGAAGTGGAGGAATTCGCCGAAGTGGACAAAGAGAACGAGGTGGAGGAAGTGGAGGAAATGGACAAAGTGGAGGATGTGGAGGAACTGGACGAACATGACGAAGTGGACGAACTGGACGAAGTGGAGGAAGTGGACGAAGTTGACAAAGTGGACGACGTGGACGAAGTGGAGGACGTGGACGAAGTGGAAGAAGTTGACGAAGTGGAGGAAGTGGCCGATGTTGAGGAAGTGGAGGAAGTGGAAGAAGTTGACGAAGTGGACGACGTGGAGGAAGCGGACGAAGTTGACAAAGTGGAGGAAGTGGACGAACTTGACGAAGTGGACGAAATGGAGAAAGTGGACGAAGTTGACGAAGTGGACGAAGTGGATGAAGTGGACGAATTCGACGATGGACGAAGTGAAGGAAGTGGAGGAATTGGAGGAAGTGGAGGGAGTGGAAGAAGTGGAAGAAGTTGACGAAGTGGACGACGTGGAGGAAGCGGACGAAGTTGACAAAGTGGAGGAAGTGGACGAACTTGACGAAGTGGACGAAATGGAGAAAGTGGACGAAGTTTACGAAGTGGACGAAGTGGATGAAGTGGACGAATTCGATGATGGACGAAGTGAAGGAAGTGGAGGAATTGGAGGAAGTGGAGGAAGTGGAGGAAGTGAAGGAAGTGGAAGAAGTGGAGGAGGTGGAGGAAGTAGAGGAAGTGGATGAAGTGGACGTACAAGACGAAGTGGACGAAGTGGAGGAAGTGGAGGAAGTGGAGGAAGTCGCCGAAGTGGACGAAGAGAACGAAGTTGACGAAGTGAAGGAAGTTGACGAAGTGGAGGATGTGGAGGAAGTGGATGAACATGACGAAGTGGGAGGAAGTGCACGAACATGACGAACTGGAGGAAGTGGCCGAAGTGGACAAAATGAAGGAAGTACACGAAGTGGAAGAAGTGGACAAAGTGGAGGAAGTGGAGGAAGTAGAGGAAGTAGAGGAAGTCGACGAACATGACGAAGTGGAGGAAGTGGACGAAGTGGACGAAGTGGAGGAAGTGGAGGAAGTGGAGGAAGTGGCCGAAATGAAAGGAGTACACGAAGTGGAGGAAAGTGAGGAAGTGGAGGAAGTAGAGGAAGTAGAGGAAGTGGAAGAAGTGGAGAAAGTGGACGAAGTTGATGAAGTGGACGAAGTCAATGATGTGGAGGAAGTGGAAGAAGTGCAGGAAGTGAATGAAGTGGAGGAAGTGGACAATGTTGAGGAAGTGGACGAAGTTCACGAAGTGGAAGAAGTTGACGAAGTGGAGGAAGTGGAGGAAGGTTACGAAGGGGACGAACTTGACCAAGTTGACGAAGTGGACGAAGGGGACGAACTTGACGAAGTTGACGAATTGGACAAAGTGGACGAAGTGGAAGAAGATTAACATGACGAAGTGGACGAAGTGGAGGAAGTGGAGGAAGTCGGAGAAGTGGACGTAGAGAACGAAGTTGACGAAGTGCAGGAGGTGGAGGATGTGGACGACGTGGAGGATGTGGAGGAAGTGGACGAAGTGGAGGAAGTTGAGGAAGTGGACGAAGAGGACGAAGTAGATGAAGTTGACAAAGTTGACGACGTGGACGAAGTGGAGGAAGTGGACGAAGTGGAAGAAGTTGACGAAGTGGAGGAAGTGGTCGATGTTGAGGAAGTGGAGGAAGTGGAAGAAGTGGAGGAAGTGGAGGGAGTGGATGAAGTCCACGAAGTAGAGGAAGTGGAGGAAGTAGAGGAAGTGGATGAAGTGGACGAACATGAAGAAATGGACGAAGTGGTGGAAGTGGAGGAATTCGCCGAAGTGGACGAAGAGAACGAGGTGGAGGAAGTGGAGGAAATGGACAAAGTGGAGGATGTGGAGGAAGTGGACGAACATGACGAAGTGGACGAACTGGACGAAGTGGAGGAAGTGGACGAAGTTGACAAAGTGGACGACGTGGACGAAGTGGAGGACGTGGACGAAGTGGAAGAAGTTGACGAAGTGGAGGAAGTGGCCGATGTTGAGGATGTGGAGGAAGTGGAAGAAGTTGACGAAGTGGACGACGTGGAGGAAGTGGACGAAGTTGACAAAGTGGAGGAAGTGGACGAACTTGACGAAGTGGACGAAATGGAGAAAGTGGACAAAGTTGACGAAGTGGACGAAGTGGATGAAGTGGACGAATTCGATGATGGACGAAGTGAAGGAAGTGGAGGAAGTGGAGGAAGTGGAGGGAGTGGAAGAAGTGGACGAAGTGGAGGAAGTGGAGGAAGTGGAGGAAGTGAAGGAAGTGGAAGAAGTGGAGGAGGTGGAGGAAGTAGAGGAAGTGGATGAAGTGGACGTACAAGACGAAGTGGAGGAAGTGGAGGAAGTGGAGGAAGTCGCCGAAGTGGACGAAGAGAACGAAGTTGACGAAGTGGAGGAAGTGGATGAACATGACGAAGTGGGAGGAAGTGCACGAACATGACGAACTGGAGGAAGTGGCCGAAGTGGACGAAATGAAGGAAGTACACGAAGTGGAAGAAGTGGACAAAGTGGAGGAAGTGGAGGAAGTAGAGGAAGTCGACAAACATGACGAAGTGGAGGAAGTGGAGGAAGTGGACGAAATGAAAGAAGTACACGAAGTGGAGGAAAGTGAGGAAGTGGAGGAAGAAGAGGAAGTGGAAGAAGTGGAGAAAGTGGACAAAGTTGATGAAGGGGACGAAGTCAATGAAGTGGAGGAAGTGGAAGAAGTGCAGGAAGTGAATGAAGTGGAGGAAGTGGACGATGTTGAGGAAGTGGACGAAGTTCACGAAGTGGAAGAAGTTGACGAAGTGGAGGAAGTGGAGGAAGGTTACGAAGGGGACGAACTTGACCAAGTTGACGAAGTGGACCAAGGGGACGAACTTGACGAAGTTGACGAATTGGACAAAGTTGACGAAGTGGAAGAAGAAGATTAAGAAGTGGACGAAGAGGCCGAAGTGGAGGAAGAGGACAAAGTGGAAGAAGTGGAAGAAGTGGACGAAGTGGAGGAGGTGGAGGAAGTTCAGGAAGTGGACGAACTTGACGAAGTGCACGAAGTAGATGAAGTGGAGGAAGTGGACGAGGTGGACGAAGAGGAGGAAGTGGAGGAAATGGACGAATTTGATGACGTGGACGAAGTGGAGGAAGTGGATGAAGTGGAGGAAGTGAAAGAAGTTGACGAAGTGGACGACGTGGAGGAAGTGGATGAAATCGACGAAATGGACGAAGTTGACAAACTAGAGGAAGTGGACGAAGTGGACGAACTTGACGAAGTGGACGAAATGGAGAAAGTGGACGAAGTTGACCAAGTGGACGAAGTGGATGAAGTCGACGAAGTCGACGAAGTGAAGGAAATGGAGGAAGTGGAGGAAGTGGAGGGAGTGAAAGAAGTGGAGGAAGTGGAGGAAGTAGAGGAAGTGGACGAACATAACGAAGTGGACGAAGTGGAGGAAGTGGAGGAAGTCGGAGAAGTGGACGTAGAGAACGAAGTTGACGAAGTGCAGGAGGTGGAGGATGTGGACGACGTGGAGGATGTGGAGGAAGTGGACGAAGTGGAGGAAGTGGAGGAAGTGGACGAAGAGGACGAAGTGGACGAAGTTGACAAAGTTGACGACGTGGACGAAGTGGAGGAAGTGGATGATGAACGGGTCGCACCGCTCACAAAAGTTGATTGCAGATATTAATGCAGTACAGACTAGGAAGTGACTCCTAGGTCGTCTCTCAAGGACCAATATTTGTGGTTCGGTCTTAGATTTAACACGAAGTGGGGGGTTGTTTGTGATTTTTGTGTGCGGAAAAATTAAAATAAATTAAAATTGGGATTTAAACACAATTGAATTTAAAAACACTGAAATAAATTTTAACAGTGGTAAAAACTGAACGGTAAAAGATGGTAAAAATAGACAATGGAAAAGTTACAGTGTTGGAAATTAAAACACAGAACAGTAAATATGCAGAAGACAAAACAACAGTGTAATTAAAATTTACCAATAGTTCCAATAAAAATAAACCGTAAAAACGACTCTTGAAAATAACATGACCAGTAAAACACAATGACAGAATTTAACGGTGCAGAAAATACTAAACTGTAAAATACAACAGATAAAATAAAAACACTTAAATGAAAATGGAATTTATCAAAGATTCAACATTAAAATAAAATGACTGGATAAAACTCAAACCGATCAAATGCTCCAACAGATTACACGCTTTCAGAAATAAAGTTCTACATCATTTTAGTACAGAAAAATGAAAATCCCAGAGCCCCTGGAAGAGAAGAACCGAGAGCCTCTTCCAGGCCTCCAAGCCGTCTGCCTACTACTCTCCACTACACTCCCTACTGGAGCTCCTCCCCTCTTCTTTGCTGGTGCTGGAAATTTATAGCCACAATTCTCAATCCGTGACTTCTCTTCCTTGCCTTCCCGTGAGAAAATAGGGTGAGGGCCCCTCCATTCTGTCATCTTTTACACCTTGGATTCTTCTACTTCCATCAAGCCGTGATTGTGGCTGCTGGATATGCAGCATCCGTGCCTTCCTCTATGCTTCCAAGCTGCTGGATGTGGATTTTGTTGCTGCTCATGGAAGGGTTGGTGTTGCTTCTTTGCTTTCTGGAGGTTGATTCATGTTGTGCTCTTGTGTGGGTGTTGCACCTCTCCAAGCTCAAAGAATGTGTAAGAGCCAAGTCCAAGCTGCTGGATTCTCTCACCTCACGGCCTCCTTCTCTTGGTGTGATTGAAGCTGGACCCTGCTGGTTTGGTGATCTTTAGCTGGATGCGTAAAGAAAGCAGGCCTTGATCTTTTCTCCAAGCTGCTTCACGTGGCTGGGCTTGCTGGAATGAAGAGCCGAGAATCCCCTCCATCCGTGTGCATCCAATTCTTCGAGCCATTCATTTACGAAATCCATTATGTGTTGCTCTTTGAAGTGTGCAGCTCTCAATTTAATGGCTTCTTTCTCCCTTCATTGAAAATCACGTTCCAACCAATAAGTGTGGTGGCCCAAATGTGTCGTCCAAAGTGCTGGATGGCCGTGTGCTATTCCTTACATATTTTCTTCAATCATCTTTTGTCAAAAGCCAGAAAATGGGGCCATGTGTGAATTCAGTAAATGAGCTCCTTGTCCCGTGAGTAATTTAATAAAATTCAGCTTTGCATGCCAAGCTATCAACTCCATTTGCCTCTTCTTTCTTCACGTGAGGTGCAGCCACAAAGAAAGTCGTGAGGTGGCCCATGAATTCCCATATGCTTCCTTCTTTCTTCACTAATTGCTCTTTGATGTGCCAAAAGCCATGATGGGGCCCTCCATTTTACTCCTTACGTGACATACATTATTTCTTGTTTGTTTAAGAAACCAAAATGAAAACAAAAAGTATGCTTCCATTATTCTCTCCACCATGACAAGGGGAATTACTTCCCATGACCGTGTGCTTCCAAACTAATGTGGTCCCTCCTCTTATGTGGCATGCTTTTCAATTGGCCTTATGTTTTGTTCTCTTGTGCTGGCCATCTATATTGCCGTGACATTTATTCACAGTGGCTTCCTCCAAATTAAAAATCACTCTTCCAATAGCTACAAAACCGTGAATTTCATTTCAAAATGGCCCCACTTCATTTCATCAAGTTCCACTTGTTAATTGTTGAATGGATATCTTCCAAATAAATTAGGAAACTGTGAGCTGCAATTTGGGCGTGCTCCCCTCCATTTTGCTTCTTAAAATTTAAAAATATTTCATCACAGATCAACACACAGATTAAATACAGCTTCTTCCCAAATAAAGTGTGTGAATGTTCTTCAAAATGTCCTAGAATATTTTTAGAGTTTTCCCTACAATTTATAATGCAAATAATTAGTCTCACATAATTCAAATTAACTAAAATAAGAATTTCTGATCGATTTAAGAACAATTCAGAAAAATGGGAAAATATTGGACAATTATGCACAATTCCCTAATTAAATCTAGCACAATAAACTAAGTGAAGTGAAGAAAATATTGGTTCATCAGTGGACGACGTGGACGAAGTGGAGGAAGTGGAAGAAGTTGAGGAAGTGGAAGAAGTGGTCGATGTTGAGGAAGTGGAGGAAGTGGACGAAATGAACGAAGTGGACGAAATAGACGAAGTGGACGAAGTGGATAAAGTGGACAAAGTGGAGGAAGTGGAGGAAGTGGAGGAAGTGGAGGAAGTGGACGAACTTGACGAACTTGACGAACTTGACGAAGTGCACGAAATGGACGAAACGGACGAAGTGGACGAAGTGGACGAAGTGGATGAAGTGGAGGAAGTGCACGAAATGGACGAAGTTGACGAAGTAGAAGAAGTGCATGAAGTGAATGAAGTGGAGGAAGTGGAGGAAGTGGACGATGTTGAGGAAGTGGAGAAAGTGGACGTTGACGAAGTGGACGAAGCGGAAGAAGTTGACGAAGTGGAGGAAGTGGACGACGGGGACGCACTTGACGAAGTTAACGATGTGGACGAAGGGGACGAACTTGACGCAGTTGACGAATTGGACGAAGTGGAAGAAGAAGATGAAGAAGTGGACGAAGTGGAGGAAGTGGAGGAAGTAGAGGAAGGGGGCAAACTGGACGAACTTGACGAAGTGCACGAAGTAGATGAAGTGGACGAAGTTGACGACGTGGAGGAACTGGAGGAAGTGGATGAAGTGGAGGAATTGGAGGAAGTCTAAGAAGTGGACGAAATGGATGACGTGGAGGAAGTGGACGAAGTCGACGAAGTGAACGAAGTGGACAAATTGGAGGAAGTGGGGGAAATGGACGAAGTTGACGAAGTGGACGAAATAGACAAAGTGGATCAACTTGACGAAGTTGACGAAGTGGACGAAGTGGACGAAGTGGACGAAGTGGAGGAAGTGAACAAAGTTGACGAAATGTAAGAACTGGAGGAAGTGAATGAAGTGGAGGAAGTGGAGCAAATGGACGATGTTGAGGAAGTGGAGGAAGTAGACAAAGTTGACGAAGTGGACAAAGTGGACGAACTTAAAGAAGTTGACAAAGTATACGAAGTGGAGGAAGTTGAAGAAGAAGATGAAGAAGTGGACGAAGAGGATGAAGTGGAGGAAGTGGAGGAAGTTGAGGAAGTTGAGGAAGTCGAGGAAGTGGAGGAAATGGAGCAAGTGGAGGAAGTGGAGGAAGTGGACGAAGTTGACGAAACGGACGAAGTGGATGAAGTGGAGGAAATGGACGAAGTCGACGAAGTGGAGGAAGTGGAGGAAGTGGAGGAACTAGAAGAAGTGGAGGAAGTGGAAGAAGTGGACGAAGTCGACGAAATTGACGAAGTGGACGAAGTGGAAGAAGTGAAGGAAATGGAGGAAGTGGACGAAGTGAAGGAGTGCAGGAAGTGGAGGAAGTGAAGGAAGTGGAAGAAGTGGATGAAGTTGACGAAGTTGACGAAGTCGACGAGTTGGAAGAAGTTGACGAAGTGGAGGAAGTGGAGGAAGTGGACGAAATGAAGGAAGTACACGAAGAGGAGGTAGTGGGCGAAGTGGAGGAAGTGGAGGAAGTAGAGTAAGTGGACGAGCATGACGAATTGGAGGAAGTGGAGGAAGAGAAGGAAGTGGAGGAAGTGGAAGAAGTGGACGAAGTGGATGAAGTTGACGAAGTGGACAAAGTGGAGGAAGTGGGGGAAATGGACGAACTTGACGAAGTGGATGAAATAGACAAAGTGGATCAACTTGACGAAGTGGAGGAAGTGGACAAAGTTGACGAAGTGTAAGAACTGGAGGAAGTGAATGAAGTGGAGGAAGTGGAGCAAATGGACGATGTTGAGGAAGTGGAGGAAGTAGACAAAGTTGACGAAGTGGACAAAGTGGACGAACTTGAAGAAGTGGAGGAAGTGGAAGAAGGGGACGAACTTAAAGAAGTTGACAAAGTATACGAAGTGGAGGAAGTTGAAGAAGAACATGAAGAAGTGGACGAAGAGGATGAAGTGGAGGAAGTTGAGGAAGTTGAGGAAGTCGAGGAAGTGGAGGAAATGGAGGAAGTGGAGGAAGTAGAGGAAGTGGACGAAGTTGAGGAAGTGGAAGAACTGGAAGAAGTGGAGGAAGTGGAAGAAGTGGACGAAGTCGACGAAATTGACGAAGTGGACGAAGTGGAAGAGGTGAAGGAAATGGAGGAAGTGGACGAAGTGAAGGAGTGCAGGAAGTGGAGGAAGTGAAGGAAGTGGAAGAAGTGGAGGAAGTGGACGAAGTAGACGAAGTTGACGAAGTCGACGAGTTGGAAGAAGTTGACGAAGTGGAGGAAGTGGACGAAATGAAGGAAGCACACGAAGAGGAGGAAGTGGGCGAAGTGGAGGAAGTGGAGGAAGTAGAGTAAGTGGACGAGCATGACGAACTGGAGGAAGTGGAGGAAGAGAAGGAAGTAGAGGAAGTAGAAGAAGTGGACGAAGTTCACGAAGTGGACGAAGTGGACGAAGTTGACGAAGTGCAGGAAGTGGACGAAGTTGAGGAAGTGGAGGAAGTGGACGAAGTGGACGAAGTTCACGAAGTGCAGGAAATGCACGAAGTGGATGAAGTGGACGAAGTGGATGAAGTGGACGAAGTGGACGAAGTAGAGGAAGTGGAGGAAATGGACGAACTTGACGAAGTGGACCAAGTGGACGAACTGGACGAAGTTGACGAAGTGGTGGAAGTGGAGAAAGTGGAGCAAGTGGAGGTAATGGACGAAATGGACGAACTGGACAAAGTTGACAAAGTTGACGAAGTGGAGGAAGGGGAGGAAGTGGAGGAAGTAGACGAAGTGGACGAGGTGGACGAACATGACGAAGTGGATGAAGTGGACAAAGTGGAGGAAGTGGAGGAAATCGCCGAAGTGGACGAAGTGGACGAAGTTGACGAAGTGGAGGAAGTGGACGATCGTGACGAAGTGGACGAAGTGGACGAAGTGGAGGAAGTGGAGGAAGTGGACGAACTGGACGAAGTGGACGAAGTTGACGAACTGGAGGAAGTGGACGAAGTGTAGGAAGTGGAGGAAGTGGAATAAGTTGACGAAGTGGAGGAAGTGGACGAAGTAGACGAAGTGGAGGAAGTGGACGAAGTAAACGAAGTGGACGAAGTGGACAAAGTGTAGGAAGTGGAGGAAGCGGAGGAAGTGGACGAAATGGATGAAGTGGACAAAGTGGACGAAGTGGATGAAGTGGACGAAGTAGACGAAGTTGACGAATTGGAAGAAGTGCAGGAAGTGAATGAAGTGGAGGAAGTGGACGATGTTGAGTAAGTGGAGGAAGTGGACGAAATGAACGAAGTGGACGAAGTGGAGGAAGTGGACGAAGTGGACGAAGCGGACAAAGTGGAGGAAGTAGAGGAAATTGGCGAACTTTACGAAGTGGACGAAATGGACGAAGTGGATGAAGTTGACGAAGTGGAAGAAGTGGAAGAAGTGCAGGAAGTGAATGAAGTGGACGATGTTGAGGAAGTGGAGAAAGTGGACGAAGTTGACGAAGTGGATGAAGCAGAAGAAGTTGACGAAGTGGACGAAGTGGACGAAGGGAGGAACTTGGCGAAGTTGACGAAGTGGACAAAGGGGACGAACTTGACGAAGTTGATGAATTGGACGAAGTGAACGAAGTGGAAGAAGAAGATGAAGAAGTGGATGAAGATGACGAAGTGGACGAAGTACAGGAAGTGGACGAACTTGACGAAATGCACGAAGTAGATGAAGTGGAGGAAGTCAACGAAGTGGAGGAAGAGGCGAAAGTGGGGGAAGTTGGCAAACTAGAGGAAGTGGACGAACTTGGCGAAGTGGTCGAAATGGACAAAGTGGACGAAGTTGACGAAGTGGGCGAAGTGGACGAAGTGGACCAAGTTGACAAAGTGGAAGAAGTGGAGGAAGTGAATGAAGTGGAAGAAATGGACGATGTTGAGGAAGTGGAAGAAGTAGACGAAGTGGAGGAAGTGGAGGAAGTGGACGAAGTTGACGAACTGGAGGAAGTGGACGAAGTCGACGAAGTGGACGAAGTGGACGAAGTGGACGAAGTGTAGGAAGTGGAGGAAGTGGAAGAAGTTGACGAAATGGAGGAAGTGGACGAAGTAGACGAAGTGGAGGAAGTGGACGAAGTCAACGAAGTGGACGAAGTGTAGGAAGTGGAGGAAGCGGAGGAAGTGGACGAACTTGACGAAGTGGACGAAATGGACGAAGTGGATGAAGTGGACGAAGTGGACGAAGTTGACGAAGTGGAGGAAGTGCAGGAAGTGAATGAAGTGGAGGAAGTGCAGGAAGTGGAGGAAGTGGACGATGTTGAGTAAGTGGAGGAAGTGGACGAAATGAACGAAGTGGACGAAGTGGAGGAAGTGGATGAAGTCGACGAAATGGACGAAGCGGACAAAGTGGACGAAGTAGAGGAAATGGACGAACTTGACGAAGTGGACGAAATGGACGAAGTGGACGAAGTTGACGAAGTGGATGAAGTTGACGAAGTGGAAGAAGTGCAGGAAGTGACTGAAGTGGAGGAAGTGGACGATGTTGAGGAAGTGGAGAAAGTGGCCGAAGTTGACGAAGTGGACGAAGCAAAAGAAGTTGACGAAGTGGACGAAAGGGACAAACTTGGCGAAGTTGACGAAGTGGACAAAGGGGACGAACTTGACGAAGTTGATGAATTGGACGAAGTGGACGAAGTTGATGAAGTGGGCGAAGTCGAGGAAGTGGACGAAATTGACGAAGTGGAAGAAGTGGAGGAAGTGAATGAGGTGGACGAAGTGGACGAAGTTGATGAATACGAAGAAGTTGACGAAGTGGAGGAACTGGAGGAAGTGGACGAAGGGGACGATGTCAATCAAGAGCACGAACTTGACGAAGTTGACGAAGTGGAAGAAGAAGATGAAGAAGTGGATGATGTGGATGAAGTGGAGGATGTGAAGGAAGTGGAGGAACTAGACGATGTTGAGGGAGTGGAAGAAGTTGACGAAGTAGACGAAGTGGAAGAAGTTGACGAAGTGGAGGATGTAGAGGAAGTGGAGGATGTGGAAGAAGTGGACGAACTTGACAAAGTTGAAGTAGTGGACAAAGTGAAAGAAGTGGAAGAAGAAGATGAAGAAGTGGAGGAAGTGGACGAAGTGCACGAACTTGACAAAGTGGAAGAAGTGGACGAATTGCACGAAGTGGAAGAGGAAGATGAAGAAGTGGATGAAGTGGAGGAAGTGGACGAAGTGGAAGAAGTAAACGAAGTGGAGGAAGTGCACGAAGTGGACAATGTGGACGATGTGAACGAAGTTGACGAAGTGGAGGAAGTGGAGGAAGTGGAGGAAGTGGAGGAAGTGGACAAAGTGGAGGAAGTGGATGAAGTTGACGAAGTGGAGGAAGTGGAGGAACTGGAGGAAGAACACAAAATGGAGGAAGTGGAGGAAGTGCACGAAGTGGATGAAGTGGACGAACTGGATGAAGTTGACGAAGTGGAGGAAGTGGACAAAGTGGACGAAGTGGACGAAGTTGACAAAGTTGACGAAGTGGAAGAAGTGGAGGAAGTGGAGGAAGTTGACAAAGTTGACGAAGTTGAAGAAGTGGAGGAAGTGGAGGAAGTTGACGATGTGGAGGAAGTGGACGAAGTGGAAGAAGAAGATGAAGAAGTGGACGAACTGGACGAGGTGGACAAAGGGGACGAACTTGACAAAGTGGACGAAGAACACGAACTTGACGAAGTGGACGAAGTGCACGAACTTGACGAAGAGGACGAAGTGCACGAACTTGACGAAGTGGACGAAGTGCAAGAAGTGGAAGAGGAAGATGAAGAAGTGGACGAAGTGGACAAATAAGAGGAAGTGAAGGAAGTGGTGGAAGCAGACGAAGTTGAAGAAGTGGACGAAGTGGAGGAAGGGGACGAAGTGGACGATGTGGACGAAGTTGACGAAATGGAGGAAGTGGAGGAAGAATTGGATGAAGTGGACGAATTGGACGAAGCAGAAGAAGAATATGAAGAAGTGGACGGAGTGCATGAAGTGGAGGAAGTGGATGAAGTAGACGAAGTTGACGAAGTGCACGAAGTGGACAAAGTAGACGAAGTTGACGAAGTGGAGGAAATGGAAGAAGTGGACGAAGTTAACGAAGTGGAGGAAGTGGACAAAGTGGACAAAGTGGAGGAAGTGGACGAAGTTGATGAAGTTGACGAATGGAGGAGGTGGAGGAAGAAGTGGATGAAGTGACCGAAATGGAGGAAGTGGACGAACTTGACGAAGTGGATGAAGTGGACGAACTGGATTAGGTGGACGAAGTGGACGAAGGGGAAGAAGTGGACGAGGTGGACGAAATGGACGAAGTGGATGAAGTGGATGAAGTGGACGAACTGGAGGAAATGGACGAAGTGGAAGAAGTGGAAGAAGTGGACGAAGTGGAAAAAGTGGAGGAAATATAAAGGAAGTGGAGGAAGCGAAAGAAGTGGGCGAACTTGATGAAGTGGAAGAAATGGACGAAGTGGAGGAAGTGGACGAAGTTGAGGAAGTGGAGGAAGTGGAGGAACTGGACGATGTGGATGAAGAGCACGGACTTGACGAAAGTGACGAAATGGAAGAAGAAGATGAAGAAGTGGACGAAGTGGATGAAGGGGAGGAAGTGGAGGAAGTGGACGATGTTGAGGAAGTGGAGGAAGTGGACGAAGTTGACGAAGTGGAAGAAGTTTACGAAGTGGAGGAAGTAGAGGAAGTGGAGGAAGTGGACGAACTTGACGAAGTTGAAGAAGGGGACGAAGTGGAAGAAGTGGAGGAAGTGGAGGAAGTTGACGATGTGGAGGAAGTGGACGAAGTGGAAGAAGAAGATGAAGAAGTGGACGAACTGGACGAGGTGGACAAAGGGGACAAACTTGACAAAGTGGACGAAGAACACGAACTTGACGAAGTGGACGAAGTGCACGAACTTGACGAAGTGGACGAAGTGCACGAACTTGACGAAGTGGATGAAGTGCAAGAAGTGGAAGAGGAAGATGAAGAAGTGGACGAAGTGGACAAATAAGAGGAAGTGAAGGAAGTGGTGGAAGCAGACGAAGTTGAAGAAGTGGACGAAGTGGAGGAAGGGGACGAAGTGGACGATGTGGACGAAGTTGACGAAATGGAGGAAGTGGAGGAAGAATTGGATGAAGTGGACGAATTGGACGAAGTAGAAGAAGAATATGAAGAAGTGGACGGAGTGCATGAAGTGGAGGAAATGGATGAAGTAGACGAAGTTGACGAAGTGCACGAAGTGGACGAAGTAGACGAAGTTGACGAAGTGGTGGAAATGGAAGAAGCGGACGAAGTTAACGAAGTGGAGGAAGTGGACAAAGTGGACAAAGTGGAGGAAGTGGACGAAGTTGATGAAGTTGACGAATGGAGGAGGTGGAGGAAGAAGTGGATGAAGTGACCGAAATGGAGGAAGTGGACGAACTTGACGAAGTGGATGAAGTGGACGAACTGGATTAGGTGGACAAAGTGGACGAAGGGGAAGAAGTGGACGAGGTGGACGAAATGGACGAAGTGGATGAAGTGGATGAAGTGGACGAACTGGAGGAAATGGACGAAGTGGAGGAAGTGGAAGAAGTGGACGAAGTGGAAAAAGTGGAGGAAATATAAAGGAAGTGGAGGAAGCGAAAGAAGTGGGCAAACTTGATGAAGTGGAAGAAATGGACGAAGTGGAGGAAGTGGACGAAGTTGAGGAAGTGGAGGAAGTGGAGGAACTGGACGATGTGGATGAAGAGCACGGACTTGACGAAAGTGACGAAATGGAAGAAGAAGATGAAGAAGTGGACGAAGTGGATGAAGGGGAGGAAGTGGAGGAAGCGGACGATGTTGAGGAAGTGGACGAAGTGGACGAAGTTGACGAAGTGGAAGAAGTTTACGAAGTGGAGGAAGTAGAGGAAGTGGAGGAAGTGGACGAACTTGACAAAGTTGAAGAAGGGGACGAAGTGGAAGAAGTGGAAGAAGAAGATGAAGAAGTGGAGAAAGTGGAGGAAGTGGACGAAGTGCACGAACTTGACGAAGTGGAAGAAGTTGACGAAATGGACGAAGTGGAAGAGGAAGATGAAGAAGTCGACGAACTGGATGAAGTGGAGGAAGTGGATGAAGTGCAAGAAGTGGACAAAGTGGAGGAATTGGACCATGTGGACGAAGTGCACGAACTTGACGAAGTAGAGGAAGTGGAAGAAGAAGATGAAGAAGTGGACGAAGTGCATGAAGTGGAGAAACTGGAGGAAGTGGACGAAGTAGACGAAGTTGACGAAGTGGAGGAAGTGGAGGAAGTGGAAGAAGTGGTTGAAGTGAAGGAAGTGGACGAAGTGGACGAAGTTGACGAAGTGGAGGAAGTGGTGGAAGTGGTGGAAGTGGACAAAGTGGAGGAAGTGGAAAAAGTGGAGGAAGTGGACGAAGTTGACGGAGTGGAGGAAGTGGACGAAGTGGAAGAAGAAGATGAAGAAGAGGGCGAAGTTGACGAAGTGGACGAAATGGACAAAGTGAAGGAAGTGGATGAAGTGGAGGAAGTGGAGGAAGAGGAGGAGGTGGACGAAGAGCACGAACTTGACTAAGTGGACGAAGTGGACGAAGTGGAAGAAGAAGATGAAGAAGTAGACGAAGTGGATGAAGTGGTGGAAGTGGAGTAAATGGAGGAAGTGGACGAAGTGGACGAAGTGGAAGAAGTTGACGAAGTATACAAAGTGCACGAAGTGGGGGAAGTGGAGGAAGTGGACAATATGGACGAACTGCCCGAAGTTGACGAAGTGGACGAAGTGGAAGAAAAATATGAAGAAGTGGAAGAAGTGGATGAAGTGGAGGAAGTGGAGGAAGTGGATGAAGTGGAGGAAGTGGAGGAAGTGGATAAAGTGGAGGAAGTGGAAGAAGTGGACGAAGTTGAGGAAGGTGACGAAGTGGACGAAGTGGATGAAGTGGAGGAAGTGGGCAAATTGGAGGAAGTGGAAAAAGTGGAAGAACTGGACGAAGTTCAAGAAGTTGACGATGTGGAGGAAGTTAAGGAAGTGGACGAAATGGAGGAAGTGGAAGAACTGGACGAACTTGACGAAGTGCATGAAGTGGACAAAATGGACGAAATAGAGGAAGTAGAAGAAGTGCACGAAGTGGACGAAGAGGACAAAGTGGACTAACTGGACGAAGTGGACAAAGTGGACGACGTTTACGAAGTTGACGAATTGGACGAAGTGGAGGAAATGGAGGCAGTGGACGAAGTGGAGGAAGTGGAAGAAGTGGAGGGAGTGGACAAAGTGGACGAAGTTGACGAAGTTTACGAAGTGGAGGAAGTGGACAAAGTGGAGCAAGTGGAGGAAGTGGACGAACTTGACGAAGTGGACGAATTGGACGAAGTGGAAGAAGAAGATTAAGAAGTGGATGAAGTGGAGGAAGTGGACGAAGTGCACAAACTTGACGAAGTGTACGAACTTGGCGAAGTGGACGAAGTGAACGAATTGGACAAAGTGGAAGAAGAATATGAAGAAGTGGAAGAAGTTGACGAAGGGGACGAAGTTGACGAAATGGACGAATTGGACAAAGTGGAAGAAGTGGAGGAAGTGGAGGAAGTTGACGAAGTGGACGAAGTGGAGGAAGTGGACGAAGAGGACGAAGTGGAGGAAGTGGAAGAAGTGAACGAAGTGGACGAAGTTGACGAAGTGGAGGAAGTTGAGGAAGTGGAGGAAGTTGAGGAAGTGGAGGAAGTGGACAAAGTGGAGGAAGTTGAAAAAGTGGAAGAAGTTGACGAAGTGGAGGAAGTGGAGGAAGTAGAGGAACTGGAGGAAGTGGAAGAAGTGGAAGAAGTGGAGGAAGTGGAGGAAGTGGAGGAAGTGGAGGAAGCGGAGGATGTGGAGGAAGTGGAGGAAGTGGGCGAAGTGGAAGAAGAAGATGAAGAACTGGACGAAGAGGACGAAGTGGAGGAAGTAGAGGAAGTGGATGAACTTGACGAAGTGCACGAAGTAGATAAAGTGGTGGAAGTCAACGAAGTGGAGGAAGAGGAGAAAGTGGGCGAAGTTGGCAAAGTGGAGGAAGTGGACGAACTTGGCGAAGTGGTCGAAATGGACAAAGTAGAAGAAGTTGACGAAGTTGACGAAGTGGGCGAAGTGGACAAACTGGACAAAGTTGACAAAGTGGCAGAAGTGGAGGAAGTGAATGAAGTGGAGGAAATGGACGATGTTGAGGAAGTGGAGGAAGTAGACGAAGTTGAGGAAGTGGAGGAAGTGGACGAAGTTGACGAACTGGAGGAAGTGGACGAAGTCGACGAAGTGGAGGAAGTGGACGAAGTCGACGAAGTGGACGAAGTGTAGGAAGTGGAGGAAGCGGAGGAAGTGGACGAACTTGACGAAGTGGACGAAGTTGACGAAGTGGATGAAGTGGACGAAGTGGAGGAACTGCAGGAAGTGAATGAAGTGGACGAAGTGGAGGAAGTGGACGATGTTGAGTAAGTGGAGGAAGTGGACGAAATGAACGAAGTGGACGAAGTGGAGGAAGTGGACGAAGTCGACGGAGTGGACGAAGCGGACAAAGTGGAGGAAGTAGAGGAATTGGACGAACTTGACGAAGTGGACGAAATGGACGAAGTTGACGAAGTGGATGAAGTTGACGAAGTGGAAGAAGTGGATGAAGTGCAGGAAGTGAATGAAGTGGAGGAAGTGGACGATGTTGAGGAAGTGGAGAAAGTGGACGAAGTTGACGAAGTGGACGAAGCAGAAGAAGTTGACGAAGTGGACGAAGGGGACGAACATGGCGAAGTTGACGAAGTGGACAAAGGGGACGAACTTGACGAAGTTGATGAATTGGACGAAGTGGACGAAGTGGACAAAGTTGAAGAAGAAGATGAAGTGGACGAAGAGGACGAAGTGGACGAAGTGGAGGAAGTAGAGGAAGTGGACGAACTTGACGAAGTGCACGAAGTAGATGAAGTGGAGGAAGTCGATGAAGTGGACGAAGAGGAGAAAGTGGACGAAGTTGGCAAAGTGGAGGAAGTGGACGAACTTGACGAAGTGGTCGAAATGGACAAAGTGGACGAAGTTGACGAAGTGGACGAAATGGACGAAGTGGAGGAAGTGGACAAAGTTGACAAAGTGGAAGAAGTGGAGGAAGTGAATGAAGTGGAGGAAATGGACGATGTTGAGGAAGTGGAGGAAGTAGACGAAGTTGACGAAGTGGAGGAAGTGGAGGAAGTTGACAAGTTGGAGGAAGTGGAGGAAGTGGACAAAGTGGATGAACTTAACGAAGTTGAAGAAGTGGACGAAGTGGCAAAAGTGGAAGAAGAATATGAAGAAGTAGACGAAGTGAACGAAGTGGATGAAGTGCACGAACTTGACGAAGTGGATGAACTTGACGAAGTGGACGAAGTGCATGAACTTGGCGAAGTGGACGAGTTGGACAAAGTGGAAGAGGAAGGGGACGAAGTGGAGGAAGGGGATCAAGAGGATGAAGTGGAGGAAGTAGACGAAGTGGACGAAGTGGAGGAAGGGGAAGAAGTGGAGGAAGTGGAGGAAGTGGAAGAAGTGGACAAAGTGGACGAAGTAGACGAAGTTGACGGAGTGGACGAAGTTGACGACGAAGTTGACGAAGCGGAGGAAGTGAAGGAAATGAAGGAAGTACATGAAGTGGAGGAAGTGGATGAAGTGGAGGAAGTCGAGGAAGTAGAGGTAGTGGAGGAAGTGGACGAAGTTGACGACGTGGACGAAGTGGACGAAGTGAAAGAAGTGGACGAAGTGGACGACGTGGATAAAGTGAACGAACTGGACGAAGTTCACGAAGTGGACCAAGTGGAAGAAGAAGATGAAGAAGTGGACGAAGTGAATGAAGTGGAGAAAGTGGAGTAAGTGGAGTAAGTGGAGGAAGTGGAGGAAGTGGACGATGTTGAGGAAGTGGAGGAAGTGGACGAAGTTGACAAAATGGACGAACGAACTTGACGAAGTGCCCAAACTTGGCGAAGTGGACGAGTTGGACGAAGTGGAAGAAGAAGATGAAGTATTGGACGAACTGGACAAAGAGGACGAAAAGGAGGAAGTAAACGAAGTGGAGGAAGTGGAGGAAGTGGAAGAAGTGGAGGAAGTGGACGAAGTGGAGGAAGTGGACGAAGTGGAGGAAGTGGAGGAAGTGGAAGAAGGGGAGGAAGTGGACGAAATAGACAAAGTTGACGACGAAGTGGACGAATTTGATGAAGTGGAGGAAGTGGAGGAAATGAAGGAAGTACACGAAGTGGAGGAAGTGGAGGAAGTCGAGGAAGTACAGGTAGTGGACGAAGTAGACGAAGTGGAGGAAGTGGACGAAGTTGACGACGTAGACGAAGTGGAAGAAGTGGACGAAGTGGACAAAGTGGACGAACTGGACGAAGTTGACGACGTGGACGAAGTGGAAGAAGTGGACGACGTGGACAAAGTGGACGAACTGGACGAAGTTGACGAACTGGACGAATTGGACGAAGTGGAAGAAGAAGGTGAAGAAGTGGACGAAGTGGATGAAGTAGAGAAAGTGAAGTAAGTGGAGGAAGTGGAGGAAGTGGACGATATTGATGAAGTGCAGGAAGTGGACGAAGTTGATGAAGTGGACGAAGTGGTTGATGACGTGGAGGAAGTAGAGGAAGTGGAGGAAGTGGACGAAGTGGACAAACTTGATGAAGTTGAAGAAGTGGACGAAGTGGAAGAAGTGGAAGAAGAAGATGAAGAAGTGGACGAAGAACTGGACGAAGTGGAGGAAGTGGAGGAAGTGCACGAACTTCACGAAGTGGAAGAAGGGGACGAATTGGACGAAGTGGAAGAGGAAGATGAAGAAGTGGACGAAGTGGATGAAGCGGAGGAAGTGGATGAAGTGGAAGAATTAGACGAAGTGGAGGAAGTGGACGAAGTAGACGATGTGGACGAAGTGCACGAATTTGAGGAAGTTGACGAAGTGGAGGAAGTGGAGGAAGTGGAAGAAGAAGATGAAGAAGTGGACAAAGTTCATGAAGTGGACGAAGTTGACGAAGTGGACGAAGTGGAGGTAGTGGACCAAGTGGACGAAATGGAGGTAGTGGAAGAAGTGGACGAAGTGGACAAAATGGACAAAGTGAACGAAGTTGACGAAGTTGACGAAGTGGAGGAAGTGGACAAAGAGGAGGAAGTGGAAGAAGTGGACGATGTTGACGAAGTCGAGGAAGTGGAGGAAGTGCACAAAATGGAGGCAGTGGACAAAGTGGAGGAAGTGGACGAAGTGGACGAACTAGATGAAGTGGACGAAGTGGAGGAAGTTAAGGAAATGGAGGTAGTGGAGGTAGTGGACGAAGTTTACAAAGTTGACGAAGTGGAACAAATGGAGGAAGTGGACGAAGTGGACAAAATGGACGAACTTTACGAAGTTGAAGAAGTGGACGAAGTGGCAAAAGTTGAAGAAGAAGATGAAGAAGTGCACGAAGTGGACGAACTGGACGAAATGGACGAAGTAGACGAAGTTCACGAAGTGGATGAAGTGGAGGAAGTCGAGGAAGTGGACGAAATTGACGAAGTGGAGGAAGTGAATGAAGTAGAGGAAGTGGACAAAGTTGAGGGAGTGGAAGAAATTGACGAAGTAGACGAAGTGGAAGAAGTTGACGAAGTGGAAGATGTAGAGGAAGTGGAGGATGTGGAAGAAGTGGACGAACTTGACGAAGTTGAAGTAGTGGACAAAGTGAAAGAAGTGGAAGAAGAAGATGAAGAAGTGGAGCAAGTGGAGGAAGTGGAGCAAGTGGAGGAAGTGGACGAAGTGCACGAACTTGACGAAGTGGAAGAAGTGGACGAATTGCACGAAGTGGAAGAGGAAGATGAAGAAGTGGATGAAGTGGAGGAAGTGGACGAAGTGGAAGAAGTAGACGAAGTGGAGGAAGTCCACGAAGTGGACAATGTGGACGATGTGAACGAAGTTGACGAAGTGGAGGAAGTGGAGGAAGTGGAGGAAGTGGACAAAGTGGAGGAAGTGGAAGAAGTGGATGAAGTTGACGAAGTGGAGGAAGTGGAGGAACTGGAGGAAGAACACAAAATGGAGGAAGTGGAGGAAGTGCATGAAGTGGATGAAGTGGACGAACTAGATGAAGTTGACGAAGTGGAGGAAGTGGACAAAGTGGACGAAGTTGACAAAGTTGACGAAGTGGAAGAAGTGGAGGAAGTGGAGGAAGTTGACGATGTGGAGGAAGTGGACGAAGTGTGCAAAGTCGACGAATTAACGAAGTTGAAGAAGTGGACGAAGTGGCAAAAGTGGAAGAAGAAGATGAAGAAGTGGACGAAGTGGACAAAGTGGACGAAGTGCACGAACTTGACGAAGTGGACGAAGTGCACGAACTTGACGAAGTGGACGAAGTGCACGAACTTGACGAAGTGGACGAATTGGACGAAGTGGAAGAGGAAGATGAAGAAGTGGACAAATAAGAGGAAGTGAAGGAAGTGGAGGAAGCGGACGAAGTTGAAGAAGTGGACGAAGTGGAGGAAGGGGATGAAGTGGACGATGTGGACGAAGTTGACGAAATGGAGAAAGTGGAGGAAGAATTGGATGAAGTGGACGAATTGGACGAAGCGGAAGAAGAAGATGAAGAAGTGAACGGAGTGCATGAAGTGGAGGAAGTGGACGAAGTTGACGAAGTGCACGAAGTAGACGAAGTTGACGAAGTGGAGGAAGTGGAAGAAGCGGACGAAGTTAACGAAGTGGAGGAAGTGGAGGAAGTGGACAAAGTGGAGGAACTGGACGAAGTTAGTGAAGTTGACGAAATGGAGGAGGTGGAGGAAGAAGTGGATGAAGTGATCGAAATAGAGGAAGTGGACGAACTTGACGAAGTGGATGAAGTGGACGAACTAGATTAGGTGGAAGAAGTGGACGAAGAGGAAGAAGTGGACGAGGTGGACGAAATGGACGAAGTTGATGAAGTGGATGAAGTGGACGAACTAGATTAGGTGGAAGAAGTGGACGAAGAGGAAGAAGTGGACGAGGTGGACGAAATGGACGAAGTTGATGAAGTGGATGAAGTGGACGAACTGGAGGAAATGGACGAAGTGGAGGAAGTGGAAGAAGTGGACGAAGTTGAAAAACTGGAGGAAATATAGAGGAAGTGGAGGAAGCGGAAGAAGTGGGCGAACTTGATGAAGTGGAAGAAATGGACGAAGTGGAGGAAGTGGACGAAGTTGAGGAAGTGGAGGAACTGGACGATGTGGATGAAGAGCACGGACTTGACGAAGTTGACGAAATGGAACAAGAAGATGAAGAAGTGGACGAAGTGGATGAAGGGAGGAAGTGGAGGAAGTGGACGCTGTTGAGGAAGTGGAGGAAGTTGACGAAGTGGAAGAAGTTTACGAAGTGGAGGAAGTAGAGGAAGTGGAGGAAGTGGACGAACTTGACGAAGTTGAAGAAGGGGACGAAGTGGAAGAAGTGGAAGAAGAAGATGAAGAAGTGGAGGAAGTGGAGGAAGTGGACGAAGTGCACGAACTTGACGAAGTGGAAGAAGTTGACGAAATGGACGAAGTGGAAGAGGAAGATGAAGAAGTCGACGAAGTGGATGAAGTGGAGGAAGTGGATGAAGTGGAAGAAGTGAACGAAGTGGAGGAAGTGGACCATGTGGACGAAGTGCACGAACTTGACGAAGTTGACGAAGTGGAGGAAGTGGAGGAAGAAGATGAAGAAGTGCACGAAGTGCATGAAGTGGAGAAACTGGAGGAAGTGGAGGAAGTAGACGAAGTTGACGAAGTGGAGGAAGTGGAAGAAGTGGTCGAAGTGAAGGAAGTGGACGAAGTGGACGAAGTGCACGAAGTTGACGAAGTAGAGGAAGTGGAGGAAGTGGTGGAAGTGGACAAAGTGGAGGAAGTGGAAAAAGTGGAGGAAGTGGACGAAGTTGACGAAGTGGAGGAAGTGGACAAAATGGAGGAAGTGGACGAAGTGGAAGAAGAAGATGAAGAAGAGGGCGAAGTTGACAAAGTGGACGAAATGGACAAAGTGAAGGAAGTGGATGAAGTGGAGGAAGTGGAGGAAGAGGAGGAGGTGGACGAAGAGCACGAACTTGACGAAGTTGACGAAGTGGACGAAGTGGAAGAAGAAGATGAAGAAGTAGACGAAGTGGATGAAGTGGTGGAAGTGGAGTAAATGGAGGAAGTGGACGAAGTGGAAGAAGTTGACGAAGTATACAAAGTGCACGAAGTGGGGGAAGTGGAGGAAGTGGGCAATATGGACGAAGTGCCCGAAGTTGACGAAGTGGACGAAGTGGAAGAAAAATATGAAGAAGTGGAAGAAGTGGACGAAGTGGAGGAAGTGGATGAAGTGGATGAAGTGGAGGAAGTGGAGGATGTGGATAAAGTGGAGGAAGCGGAAGAAGTGGACGAAGTTGAGGAAGGTGACGAAGTGGACGAAGTGGAGGAAGTGGAGGAAGTGGAAAAAGTGGAAGAACTGGACGAAGTTCAAGAAGTTGACGATGTGGAGGAAGAAGTTAAGGAAGTGGACGAAATGGAGGAAGTGGAAGAACTGGACGAAGTGGACGAGGTGGACGAACTTGACGAAGTGGATGAAGTGGACAAAATGGACGAAGTGGAGGAAGTAGAAGAAGTGCACGAAGAGGACGCAGAGGACGACGTTGACGAATTGGACGAAGTGGAGGAAATGGAGGCAGTGGACGAAGTGGAGGAAGTGGAAGAAGTGGAGGGAGTGGACAAAGTGGATGAAGTTGACGAAGTTTACGAAGTGGAGGAAGTGGACAAAGTGGAGGAAGTGGAGGAAGTGGACGAATTGGACGAAGTGGAAGAAGAAGATTAAGAAGTGGATGAAGGGGAGGAAGTGGACGAAGTGCACAAACTTGACAAAGTGCACGAACTTGACGAAGTGGACGAAGTGGACGAATTGGACGAAGTGGAAGAAGAATATGAAGAAGTGGAAGAAGTGGATGAAGTGGAGGAAGTGGAGGAAGTTGACGAAGTGGACAAAGTGGAGGAATTGGACGAAGAGGACGAAGTCGAGGAAGTGGAAGAAGTGAACGAAGTTGACGAAGTGGAGGAAGTTGAGGAAGTGGAGGAAGTGGACAAAGTGGAGGAAGTGGAAAAAGTGGAAGAAGTTGACGAAGTGGCGGAAGTGGAGGAAGTAGAGGAACTGGAGGAAGTGGAAGAAGTGGAAGAAGTGGAGGAAGTGGAGGAAGTGGAGGAAGCGGAGGAAGTGGAGGAAGTGGAGGAAGTGGGCGAGCTAACGAAGTGGACGAAATGGACGAAGTGGACAAAGTCGACGAAGTTAACAAAGTGGATGAAGTAGAGGAAGTGGACGAGGTTGACGAAGTGGAAGAAGTGGAAGAAGTTAGTGAAGTGGAGGAAGTGGACGATGTTGAGGAAGTGGATGAAGTTGACGAATGGGACGAACTTGACGAGGTTGACGAAGTGGAAGAAGAAGATCAAGTAGTGGACGAAGTTGACGAAGTGAAGTGAAGGAGGTGGATGAAGTGGAGGAAGTGGATAAAGTCGACGATGTGGACGAAGTGCACGAACTTGACGAAGTTGACGAAGTGGACAAAGTGGACGAAGTGGAAGTAGAAGATGAAGAAGTTGACGAAGTGGAAGAAATGGACGAACACGACGAAGTGGTCGAAATGGACGAAGTAGACGAACTTGACGAAGTGGAAGAAGTGGAGGAAGCGGAGGAAGTGGACGATGTTGTGGAAGTGGAGGGAGTGGATGAAGTTGACGAAGTGGAAGAAGTTGACAAAGTAGAGGAAGTGGACGATGTGGACGAACTTGACGAAGTTGAAGAAGTGGAAGAAGTGGAAGAAGAAGATCACGAAGTGGAGGAAGTAGAGGAAGTGGAGGAAGTGGAGCAAGTAGACGAACTTGACAAAGTGGACGAAGTGCACGAACTTGACGAAGTGGAAGAAGTGGACGAACTTGGCGAAGTGGACGAATTGGACAACGTGGACGAGGAAGATTAAGAATTGGACGAAGTGGACAAAGTGGATGAAGTGAAGGAAGTGGACGCAGTGGAAGAAGCGGAGGAAGTGGAGGAAGTGGACGATGTGGACAAAGTGCACGAAGTTGACGAAGTGGTCGAAGTGGACGAAGTGGAAGAAGAAGATGAAGAAGTGGAGGAAGTGGAGGAAGTGGATGAAGTGGAGGAAGTTGACGATGTGGGCGAAGAGCACGGACTTGACGAAGTTGACGAACTGGACGAAGTGGAAGAAGTAGACGAAGTAGAGGAAGTTGACGAAGTGGAGTGGTGAACGGGTCGCACCGCTCACAAAAGTTGATTGCACGAAAATAATGCAGTATATTTTCTAGGAAGTGACTCCTAGGTCGTCTCTCAAGGACCAAATATGGGTTAAGTCTTAGATCTAACACGAAGTGGGGGGGGTTTTGTGGATATGTTGTACGGTAAATAAAATTAAAATTCGAATTTAAACCAAAGAGAATTTCAAATAAATTTCAAAGCAGTAAAACCAAACCGTCATTGGTCCCCGGCAGCGGCGCCAAAATTTGATTAACGGGTCGCACCGCTCACAAAAGTTGTGCATAAAAGAATGCAGTATAGTTACTAGGAAGTGACTCCTAGGTCGTCTCTCAAGGACCAATTTTGGTGGTTCAGTCTTAGATTTATCACGAAGTGGGGGGGTTTGTAAATGGTTTTTGGTTACGGAAAATAAATTAAAATTGGAATTTAAACACAACTGAATTTAAAAACACCGAAATAAATTTTAACGACTGTAAAACCAAACGGTAAAAACGGAACTATAAATATGCAGAAACGGTTAAAACTAAACACAGAAATAAAAACATCAGTGAAAATGAACTGTAAAAATAACGTTTGGAAAATAAACGATAAAACACATTGACAATATTTAACGATGCAGAAAACAGTAAACGGTAAAATAAAAGAGACGAAAATGAATTAAAAGTACTGAAAATGAAATTCATCAAAAGGTTTAACATTGAAAATAAAGTTCTTGAATACTACACGTAAAAATGAAAATGACATGAGCAATATACTGTAACACACTCTTACTGCTTCAGAAATCAAATTACATTTTGCACTGCTTTAAAATGAAACCGGAAAGCTGTTAAAATGGAAGAGGCGAGAGCCTCCTCCCAGACGTGGATGCTATCCTAAACTACTCCTCAAAATCTAATGATTTTTTCCTTCTCTGCCTGGTGCTCTTTTATAGCAAATCTTCTGGACAAACTCCTTCAATTATGCATTTTGAGTTTTGTCTCCAATTGCAGTCCGTGAACTTCCACTTTCACGGTTTGTCTTTTCTTTCCCATTTGCTTGAAGAATTTCTTCACCTCCTGCCAAAGAAATAGGGTGGCCCTCCATTGTTTGTGCCCGTTTCTACACCTTGGATCCGTGAGCTCTCTTCTACACGGCCTGCTGCCACCGTTCCAGCCCTTCACGGCTCCTTCTCCACTGCATGACAATGAATCAACGCTTCTCACTTCACACTTCCATTCTCCACCTAATCTTGTGTTCTTGATCTTCTTTCTTTACTTCAAACAACCACCGTGAAGGTAGTTGAAAGCATCCAGCTGCTGTATTCCCCGGATGTGCAGGCCGTGAGACCCCTCTTGGCTGGATGTTATTTCTTGCTGGACCGTGAATGGAAGTTGGCTGGACGGTGCAGCTGCTGGTGGAGGTCGTGAATCTCTCTTCATTTTGCAGCCCCCAAGCTTCTCATGTGGCTTCTTCATCTTTGCTTGCTGTAATACCGTGAGCTTCTGCATTTCTCCAAGATGGAACAGCTGTTCTCTCACGACTTTCTCTCAAGCTTGCTGGACGGTGATGTGCTCCAGCGTGTTCCAGCTTTCTCTCCAACACTATTTCATCTTCTAGTAGCACCTCTTAATTGATCACCCATGCCTTGCTTGTGCACTTTCCGTAACAGCACTTCCATCTTTGGACGTGAGATGGTGCCCCTCTTCTCCAATAATTGAATAAAATATAATGATAATTACTCTCACCTTCCTTAATCCATGCACACTAAGTACCCCACCTCTTCTCCTCAATTCACGTTTAAGTGATGGATGTTACGTCTGGTAGCCAATAATAATTCAAGTAATGAGTTGCTAGCTCTCCCTTTTAACAATTCTTCATGTGGGCCGTGTGTACCACTTTCTTGTAATGCATGGAATAAAATTCAGCATTTCTTGTATCTTTCTCTCATGTGCCGTGACTTCTCAAAGAATGTGGTCCCCTTCTTACTCAAGTTGGATGTGGTCCGCATGTGTTTGTGCACCTTTCAAGATAAACTAAAATTAATTCCTTTGTGGGCTATTTGTGTAAAATTTTCTCCAACATTTCTCTGCACGTGTATCCTCCAAAACCGTGAGCTATTCTTCCACGTGGCCCCTCCATTAGTACAATTTACAAAGCCTGAAAGAAGAATCCTTGGCTGGTTGCTTAAGGCCGTGTGATTTTCTCCAATTAATGGCCAAGAACCGTGAGCTCCCAAGGTGGCTCCCTTATTCCATCAAGCTGCACGGATTTCTTTCTCCTAAGCAAAAGAAAAGAAATCATCCAACACTAGGTGGCAGCTCCTACTTTAAATCCAATTGGCCGTGTGTTGTGTATGTGACTTCCAAGCCAATTTTGCTTTTAAAATTGTAAGGAGCGAATGACATGATTTTTCCCTTTTACGTGGATGTTTCCAACCGTGCACTTCTTCTAATTTTTTAGTTAATCCAAACAAAAATATTTCATCTCAAGTTTCCATAGATCAACACACAGAATAATTCAATGTAGTTTAACTTCTTCCAATTAAATAACACTGTATGTAAATAAATATTCTTCCAAATGTCCCAATTTGTATTTCCAAAAATTTCCCTACAATCAATAATGCAAATAATTAACTCAGATAATTCGAATTAATTAAAATAAGAATTTCTGATCGAATTAAGCACAATTAAGAAAAATAGGAAAATACTGGACAATTAAACACAATTCCCAGATTAATTTTAGTACAATAAACTAAGTGAAGTGGAGAAAATATGGACTCATCATGGAGGAAGGGGAGCAAGTGGAGGAAGTGGAGGAAGTGGAAGAGGTGGAGGAAGTGGAAGAAGTGGACTAAGTGGACGAAGCAGACGAAGTCGACGAAGTTGACCAAGTTGACGAAGTGGACGAAGTGGACAAAGTGGAGGAAGTGGAGGAAGTGGAAAAAGTGGAGGAAGTGGAAGAAGTGGACGAAGTTGACGAAGTGGAGGAAGAGGAGAATGTGGACGAAGTGGACAAAATGGAGGAAGTGGATGAAGGGGATGAAGGGGACGAAGTAGACGAAGTGGACGGAGTGGACGAAGTCAACGAAGAGGACAAACTGAACGAAGTGGAGGAAGTGGAGGAAATGGAGGAAGTGGACCAAGTGGAGGAAGTGGACGAAGTGAAAGAAGAAGATGAAGTGGAGGAAATGGAGGAAGTGGAGGAAGTGGACGAGGTGGACGAACTTGATGAGGTGGACGAAGTGGAGGAAGTGGACGAAGTGGAAGAAGTGGATGAAGTGAATGAAGTGGAGCAAGTGGACGATGTTGAGGAAGTGGACGAAGTTGACGAAATGGACGACGTGGAAGAAGTTGACGAAGCAGAGGAAGTGGAGGAAGTGGAGAAAGGGGACGAAGTTGACGAAGTGGACGAAGTGGAAGAAGAAGAAGATAACGAAGTGGACGAAGTTGACGAAGTGGACAAAGTGAACGAAGTGGACGAAATAAAGGAAGTGCATGAAGCGGAGGAAGTCGAGGAAGTGGACAAGGTGGATGATGTGGATGAAGTGTATGAAGTTGACGAAGTGGACGAAATGGATGAACTGGAGGAACTAGAGGAAGTGCACGAACTTGACGATATGGACGGAATGGACGAAGTGGACAAAGTGGAAGAAAGTGGAAAAAGTGGATGAAGTGGAGGAAGTGGACAAAGAGGAAGAAGTGGACGAAGTTGACGAAGTGGGCGAAGTGGACAAAGTGCACGAAGTGCAGGAAGTGGAGTACGTGGAGGGAGGAAATGGAGGAAGTGGAGGAAGTGGACAGTATATATGGACGAAGTGGAAGACAAATATGAAGAAGTGGAAGAAGTGGACCAATTGGATGAAGTGGAGGAAGTGGACCAAGTTGAGAAAGTGGACGAAGTCGGCGAAGAGGTCGAAGTGGACGAAGTTGACAAAGTGGATGAAGTGAAGAAGAGGAGGAAGTGGAGGAAGTGGATAAAGTGGAGGAAGTGGAAGAAGTGGACGAAGGTGACGAAGTGGAGGAAGTGGGCAAAGTGGAGGAAGTCGAAAAAGTGAACGAAGTGGACGAAGTTCACGAAGTTGACGAAGTGGAGAAAGTGAAGGAAGTGGACGAAATGAAGGAAGTGGAAGAACTGGACGAAGTGGAGGAAGTGGACGAGGTGGACAAACTTGACGAAGTGGACGTAGTGGATGAAGTGGACGAAATGCACGAAGTGGAGGAAGTAGAAGAAGTTCACGAAGTGGACGAAGAGGACGAAGAGGACGAAGAGGACGAAGTGGACGAACTGGACGAAGTGGACAAAGTGGACGACGTTGACGAAGTTGACGAATTGGGCGAAGTGGAGGAAATGGAGGAAGTGGAGGAAGTGGAGGAAGTGGAAGAAGTGGAGGGAGTGGACAAAGTTGACGAAGTGGAGGAAGTGGAGGAAGTGGACGAACTTGACGAAGTGGACGAGGTAGACGAAGGGGACGAAGTTGACGAAGTGGACGAAATGGACGACGTGCACAAACTTGACGATGTGCACGAACTTGACGATGTGGACGAATATGACGAAGTGGAAGAAGAATGTGAAGAAGTGGAAGAAGTGGACGAATGGGACGAACTTGAGGAAGTTGACGAAATGGACGACTTGGTTGAAGTGGACGAAGTGGAAGAACAAGATGAAGAAGTGGAGGAAGTGGAGGGAGTTGACGAAGTGGAGGAATTGGATGAAGAGGACGAGTCGAGGAAGTGGAAGAAGTGAACGAAGTGGACGAAGTTGACGAAGTGGAGGAAGTGGAGGAAGTGGACAAAGTGGAGGACGTGGAGGAAGTGGAGGAAGTGGACGAGGTGGACGAAGTTGACGAAGTTGACGAAGTGGAGGAAGTGGTCAAGGTGGAGGAAGTGGAGGAAGTGGACGAAGTGGAGGAAGTGGAGGAAGTGGAAGAAATGGACGAAGTTGACAAACTTGACGAAGCGGACGAAGTGGAGGAAGTGGAGGAAGTGCACGAAGTGGAGGAAGTGGACGAAGTTGACGAAGTGGAGGAAGTGAACGAAGTGGAGGAAGTGGAGGAAGTGGAGCAATTGAAGGTAGTGGACGAAGTTGACGAAGTGTAGAAGTGGAGGAATTGGACGAAGTGGAGGAAGTGGAAGAAGTGGACTAAGTTGTAAAGTTGACGAAGTGGAGGAAGTGGACAAAGTGGAGGAAGTGGAAGAGATGGACGAAGTTGACAAAGTGGAGGAAGTGAAGGAAGTGGACAAAATGGAGGAAATGGAGGAAGTGGAGGAAGTGGTGGAAGTAGAGGAAGTGGACGAACTTGACGAAGTGGAGGAAGTGGACGAAGTAGAGGAAGTGGAGGAAGTGGACGAAGGGGACAAAGTGGAGGAAGCGGAGGAAGTGGAGGAAGTAGACGAGGTGCACGAAGTGGACGAAGTTGACGAAGTTGACGAATTGGAGGAAGTGCTCAAGGTGGACGAAATGGAGGAAGTGGAGGAAATGGACGAAGTTGACGAAGTGGAAAAAGTGGAGGAAGTGGAGTAAGTTGAGGAAGTGGGCGAACTTGACGAAGTGGACGACATGGACGAAGTTGACGAAGTGGAGGAAGTGGACGAAGTGGAAGTAGTGGAAGAATTGGACGAAGTGGAGGAAGTGGACGAGGTGGATGACGTGGACGAAGTGCACGAAGTTGACGAAGTGGATGAACTGGAGGAAGTGGAGGAAGTGCACGAACTTGACGAAGTGGACGAAATGGACGAAGTGGATGAAGTGGACAAAGTGGAAGAAGAAGATGAAGAAGTGGAAGAAGTGGACAAAGTGGATGAAGTGGAGGAAGTGCACGAAGAGGAAGAAGTGGACGAAGTGGAAGAAGTGGATGAAGTCGACGAAGTGCAGGAACTTTACTTAGTGGACGAGGTGGCTGAAGTTGACGAAGTGCGCGAAGTGAACAAAGTGGAGGAAGTGGAGGAAGTCGAGGAAGTGGACAATATGGACAAAGTGCACGAAGTTGACGAAGTGGACGAAGTCGACGAAATGGAAGAAAAATATGAAGAAGTGGAAGAAGTGGATGAAGTGGAGGAAGTGGAGGAAGTTGAGAAAGTTGACGAAGTTAACGAAGTGGATGAAGTGGAGGAAGTGGAGGAAGTGGATAAAGTGGTGGAAGTGGAAGAAGTGGACGAAGTTGACGAAGGTGACGAAGTGGATGAAGTGGAGGAAGTGGAGGAAGTGGGCAAACTGGAGGAAGTGGAAAAAGTGGACGAAGTGGACGAAGTTCACGAAGTGGAGGAAGTGGAGGAAGTGAAGGAAGTGGACGAAATGGACGAAGTACACGAAGTGGAGGAAGTGGTGGATGTAGAGGAAGCGGACGAAGTGGACGAACTTGACGAAGTTGAGGAAGTGGAGGAAGTGGGTAAATGGACGAAGTGGAGGAAGTAAAGGAAGTGGACGAAATTGAGGAAGTGGAGGAAGTGGTGGAAGTAGAGGAAGTGGACGAACTGGACGAACTTGACGAAGTGGAGGAAGTGAAAGAAGTGGAGGAAGTGGAAGGAAGAGGAGGAAGCGGACGAATTTGTCGAAGTGGACGCAGTGGACAAAGTGGAGGAAGTGGAGGAAGTGGAAGAAGTGGACGTAGTGGACGAACTTGACGAAGTGGAGGAAGTAGAGGAAGTGGAGGAAGTGGATGAAGTTGACGAAGTGGACGAGGTGGACGAAGTTGACGAAGTGGAGGAAGTGGAGGAAGTGGATGAAGTGGAGGAAGTGGAAAAAGTGGACGAAGTTCACGAAGTGGAGGAAGTGGAGGAAGTGAAGGAAGTGGAAAAAGTGGACAAAGTTGACGAAGTGGAGGAAGTGGAGGAAGTGGAGGAAGTGAAAGAAGTGGACGAAATGGAGGAAGTACACGAAGTGGAGGAAGTGGTGGATGTAGAGGAAGCGGACGAAGTGGACGAACTTGACGAAGTTGAGGAAGTGGAGGAAGTGGGTAAATGGACGAAGTGGACGAAGTGGAGGAACTAGAGGAAGTGGAGGAAGTAAAGGAAGTGAAGGAAGTGGACGAAATTGAGGAAGTGGAGGAAGTGGTGGAAGTAGAGGAAGTGAACGAACTGGACGAACTTGACGAAGTGGAGGAAGTGAAAGAAGTGGACGAAGTGGAGGAAGTGGACGAAATTGTCGAAGTGGACGCAGTGGACAAAGTGGAGGAAGTGGAGGAAGTGGAAGAAGTTGACGTAGTGGACGAACTTGACGAAGTGGAGGAAGTGGAGGAAGTGGACGAAGTTGACGAAGTGGACGAGGTGGACGAAGTGGAGGAAGTGGACAAAGTCGAGGAAGTGGAAGAAGTGGACAAAGTTGACGAAGTGGAGGAAGTGGAGGAAGTGAAAGAAGTGGACGAAATGGAGGAAGTACACGAAGTGGAGAAAGTGGTGGATGTAGAGGAAGCGGACGAAGTGGACGAACTTGACGAAGTGGAGGAAGTCGAGGAAGTCGAGGAAGTGGGTAAATGGACGAAGTGGACGAAGTGGAGGAACTAGAGGAAGTGGAGGAAGTGAAGGAAGTGAAGGAAGTGGACGAAACTGAGGAAGTGGAGGAAGTGGTGGAAGTGGACGAAATTGACAAAGTGGATGTTGTGGACAAAGTGGATGAAGTGTGCGAACTTCGCGAAGTGGACGAAATGGATGTAGTCGACAAGGTGGACGAAGTGGAGGAAGTGGAGAAACTGGACGATGTGGACAAAGAGCACGAACTTGACGAAGTTGACAAAGTGGAGGGAGTGGACGAAGTGGAGGAAGGGGACGAATTGACGAAGTGGATGAAGTGGAGGAAGTGAATGAAGTGGAGGAAGTGGACGATATTGAGGAAGTGGAAGAAGTAGATGAAGTTGACGAAGTGAACGAGTTAGAAGAAGTTGACGAAGTGGAGGAAGTGTAAGAAGTGGAGGAAGGGGACGAACTTGACGAAGTTGACGAAGTGGACGACGTGGGCAGGGTGGAAGAAGAAGATGAAGAAGTGGACGAAGTGGACCAAGTGAAGGAAGTGGAGGATGTGGACGAAGTCGAGGAAGTGGAAGAACTGGACAAGGTGGAGCAAGTGGACGAAGTTGACGAAGTGGACGAAGTTGAGGAAGTGGAGGAAGTGGAAGAAGTGGAGGCAATGGACGAAGTAGACGAAGTTGACGAAGTGCACGAAGTGGACGAAGTGGACGAAGTGCAGGAAGTGGACGAAATGGAGGAAGTGGACGAAATGGAGGAAGTCGAGTAAACGGAGGAAGTAGAGGAAGTGGACGAAGTTGACGAACATGACGAAGTGGATAAAGTGGACGAAGTGCACGAAGTTGGCGAAGTTGACGAAGTGGACGAAGTGGAAGAAATGGAGGAAGTTGACGAAGTGGACGAAGTGGAAGAAGTGGACGAAGTGGAGGAAGTGGACGATGTGGAGGAAGTGGACGTACTTGACAAAGTGGAGGAAGTGGAGGAAGTGGACGACGTGGCCAAATTGGATGAAGTGGAGGAAGTGGAAGAAGTGGATGAGGTCGAGGAAGTGGACGAAGAGGAGGAACTTGAGGAAGTGGACGAAGTGAACGAAGTAGACGAAATGGAGGAAGTGGAAGAAGTGGAGGAAGTGGAGGAAGTGGAGGAAGTCGACGAAATGGAGGAAGTGGAGAATGTGGACGAAGTCGAGGAAGTGGAAGAACTGGACAAAGTGGTAAAAGTGGACGAAGTGGACGAAGTTGAGGAAGTAGAGGAAGTGCAAAGAGTAGAGGAAGTGGAGAGAGTAGAGGAAGTGAACGAAGTGGACAAACTTGACGAAGTGGACGAAGTGGAGGAAGTGGACGAAGTGGATGAAGTGGACGAAGAGGACGAAGTTGACGAAGTGGAGGAAGTGGACGGAGTGGACAAATTGGACGAAGTGGAGGAAGTGGACGAGGTAGACGAAGTGGACGAAGTGGAGGAAGTGGACGAAGTGGACCAAGTATAAGAAGTGGAGGAAGTGGAGGAAGTGGACGAAATGGAGGAAGTGGAAGAAGTGGAGAAAGTGGACGAAGTGGAGGAAGCGAAGGAAGTGGACGAACTTGACGAAGTGGACGAAGTGGATGAAGAGGTCGAAGTGGACGACGTGGCCAAATTGGATGAAGTGGAGGAAGTGGAAGAAGTGGATGAGGTCGAGGAAGTGGACGAAGAGGAGGAACTTGAGGAAGTGGACGAAGTGAACGAAGTAGACGAAATGGAGGAAGTGGAAGAAGTGGAGGAAGTGGAGGAAGTGGAGGAAGTCGACGAAATGGAGGAAGTGAAGGAAGTGGAGAATGTGGACGAAGTCGAGGAAGTGGAAGAACTGGACAAAGTGGTAAAAGTGGACGAAGTTTACGAAGTGGACGAAGTTGAGGAAGTAGAGGAAGTGGAGAGAGTAGAGGAAGTGGAGAGAGTAGAGGAAGTGAACGAAGTGGACAAACTTGACGAAGTGGACGAAGTGGAGGAAGTGGACGAAGTGGATGAAGTGGACGAAGAGGACGAAGTTGACAAAGTGGAGGAAGTGGACGGAGTGGACAAATTGGACGAAGTGGAGGAAGTGGACGAGGTAGACGAAGTGGACGAAGTGGAGGAAGTGGACCAAGTATAAGAAGTGGAGGAAGTGGAGGAAGTGGACGAAATGGAGGAAGTGGAAGAAGTGGAGAAAGTGGACGAAGTGGAGGAAGCGAAGGAAGTGGACGAACTTGACGAAGTGGACGAAGTGGATGAAGAGGTCGAAGTGGACGAAGTTGACGAAGTGGAGGAAGTGAAGGAAATGGACGAAGTGGACAAAGCGGAGGAAGTGGAGCAAGTGGAAAAAGTGGAGTAAGTGGAGGAAGTGGGCGAACTTGAAGAAGTGGAAGAGGTGGACGAGGTGCTTGAAGTTGACGAAGTGGAGGAAGTGGGCGAAGTGGAGGAAATGGAGGAAGTAGACGAAATTGACGAAGTGGAAGAAGTGGAGGAAGCGAATGAAGTGGAGGAAGTGGACGATGTTGAGGAAGGGGAAGAAGTGGACGAAGTGGAAGAAGTTGACGAAGTGGAGGAAGTGGAGGAAACGAATGAAGTGAACGAAGTGGACGAAGTGCACGAAGTGGAGGAAGTGGACAAAGTGGAGGAAGTGGACGAAATGGAGGAAGTTGACGAAGTGGACGAAGTGGAGGAAGTGGAGGAAGTGGACGCAAGAAAGGAAGTGGAAGAACTGGACGACGTGGAGGAAGTGGACGGACTTGACAAAGTGCACGTAGTGGATGAAATGGACGAAATGGACGAAGATGACAAAGTGGACAAAGAGGACGAAGTGGATGAACTGGACGAAGTGGACGAAGTGGAGGAAATGGAGGAAGTGGACGAAGAAGAGGAAATGGTCGAAGTGGACGAAGTGGAGGAAGTGAACGAAGTTGACGAAGTGGACGAAGTGGACAAAATGGACAAAGTGGAGGAAGTGGAGGAAGTGGACAAACTTGACGAAGCGGACGAAGTGGACCAAGGGCACGAACTTTGCGAAGTTGACGAAGTGGACGAATTGGACGAAGTGGACGAAGTGGAAGAAGAAGATGAAGAAGTGGAGGAAGTGGAGGAAGTGGACAAAGTTGACGAAGTGGACGAAGTGGACAAAGTGGAGGAAGTAGAGCCAGTGGAGGAAGTGGGCGAACTTGACGAAGTGGACGAGGTGGACGAAGTTGATGAAGTGGAGGAAGTTGAGCAAGTGAACGAAGTGGTCGAGGTGGACAAAGTGCACGAACTGGAGGAAGTGATGGAAATTGAGGAAGAGGATGAAGTAGACGAAGTGGACGAAGTGGAGAAAGTGGAAGAAGTAGCGGAAGTGGATCAAGTGGAGGAAGTGGACGAAGTTGACAAAGTGGACGAAGTGGGGGAAGTGGACGAAATGGAGGAAGTGGAAGAGCTGGAGGAAGTGGAGGAAGTGGATGTAGAGGACGAACTTGAGGAAGTGGAGGAAGTGGACGAAATGGACGAAGTTGAGGAAATGGACGAGGTGGACGAAGTTGATGAAATGGACGAAGTGGAGGAAGTGAAGGAAGTGGATGAAGTGGAGGAAGTGGAAGAAGTGGAAGAAGTGGACGAAGTTGACGAAGTGGACGAAGTGGACAAAGTCGAGGAAGTGCAAGAGGTGGACAAAGTTGACGAAGTGGAGGAAGTGAAGGAAGTGGACGAAATGGAGGAAGTACACGAAGTGGTGGATGTAGAGGAAGCGGACGAAGTGGACGAACTTGACGAAGTGGAGGAAGTGGAGGAAGTGGGTTAATGGACGAAGTGGACGAAGTGAAGGAAGTGGACGAAATTGAGGAAGTGGACGAAATTGAGGAAGTGGTGGGTGGAAGTAGAGGAAGTGGACGAACTGGACGAACATGACGAAGTGGAGGAAGTAAAACAAGTGGAGGAAGTGGAGGAAGTGGAGGAAGTGGACGAAATTGACGAAGTGGACGCAATGGACAAAGTGGAGCAAGTGGAGGAAGTGGACGTAGTGGACGAACTTGACGAAGTGGAGGAAGTGGAGGAAGTGGACGAAGTTGACGAAGTGGACGAGGTGGACGAAGTTGACGAAGTGGACGAAGTGGAGGAAGTGGATGAAGTGGACGAAGTGGAAAAAGTTGAAGAAGTGGTCGAAGTTGACGAAGTGGACGAAGTGGACAAAGTCGAGGAAGTGGAAGAAGTGGACAAAGTTGACGAAGTGAAGGAAGTGGAGGAAGTGGAGGAAGTGAAGGAAGTGGACGAAATGGAGGAAGTACACGAAGTGGTGGAAGTGGTGGATATAGAGGATGCGGACGAAGTGGACGAACTTGACGAAGTGGAGGAAGTGGGTAAATGGACGAAGTGGACGAAGTGGACGAAGTGGAGGAACTAGAGGAAGTGGAGGAAGTGAAGGAAGTGGACGAAATTGAGGAAGTGGAGGAAGTGGTGGAAGTAGAGGAAGTGGACGAACTTGATGAAGTGGAGGAAGTGAAAGAAGTGGACGAAGTGGACGAAGTGGAGGAAGTGGGCGAAGTGAAGGAAGTGAACGAAATTGAGAAAGTGGAGGAAGTGGTGGAAGTAGAGGAAGTGGACGAACTGGACGAACTTGACAAAGTGGAGGAAGTGAAAGAAGTGGAGGAAGTGGAGGAAGTGGAGGAAGTGGACAAAATTGACGAAGTGGACGCAGTGGACAAAGTGGAGGAAGTGGAGGAAGTGGACGTAGTGGACGAAGTGGAGGAAGTGGACAAAGTCGAGGAAGTGGAAGAAGTGGACAAAGTTGACGAAGTGAAGGAAGTGGAGGAAGTGAAGGAAGTGGACAAAATGGAGGAAGTACACTTAGTGGAGGAAGTGGTGGATGTAGAGGAAGCGGACAAAGTGGACGAACTTGACGAAGTGGAGGAAGTGGAGGAAGTGGGTAAATGGACGAAGTGGACGAAGTGGACGAAGTGGAGGAACTAGAGGAATTGGAGGAAGTGAAGGAAGTGAAGGAAGTGGACGAAATTGAGGAAGTGGAGGAAGTGGTGGAAGTAGAGGAAGTGGACGAAGTGGACGAACTTGACGAAGTGGTGGAAGTGAAAGAAGTGGAGGAAGTGATGGAAGTGGACGAAATTGACAAATTGGATGCTGTGGACAAAGTCGAGCAAGTGGAGCAAGTGGAGGAAGTGGGCGAACTTCTAGAAGTGGACGAAATGGATGAAGTGGACGAGGTGGATGAAGTGGACGAAGTGGAGGAAGTGGAGGAACTGGACGATGTGGACGAAGAGCACGAAATTGACCAAGTTGACGAAGTGGAGGAAGTGGACGAAGTGGAGGAAGGTGACGAAGTTGACGAAGTGGAAAAAGTGGAGGAAGTGAATGAAGTGGAGGAAGTGGACAATGTTGAGTAAGTGGAAGAAGTAGATGAAGTTGACGAAGTGAACGAAGTGGAAGGAAGGAGTAGACGAAGTGGAGGAAGTGGAGGAAGTGTAAGAAGTGGAGGAAGGGGACGAACTTGACGAAGTTGACGAAGTGGACGACGTGGACCAAGTGAAGGAAGTGCTTGAAGTGGAGGATGTGGACAAAGTGCATGATGTGGAGGAAATGCACGAATTGGACGAAGTTGATGAAGTGGAGGAAGTGGAGGAAGGGGACGAACCTGACGAAGTGGACGAAATCGATGAAGTGGATGAAAGTGGACAAAGTGGAAGAAGAAGATCAAGAAGTGGACAAAGTGGATGAAGTGGAGGAAGTGGACGAACTGCACGAACTTTACGAAGTGGACGAAGTGCACAAAGTGCAGGAAGTGGAGGAAGTGGAGGAATTGGAGGAGGTGGACAATGTGGATGAAGTGCACCAAGTTGACGAAGTGGACGAAGTGGACGAAGCGGTAGTAAAAGATCAAGAAGTGGACGAAGTGGATGAAGTGGAGGAAGTGGAGGAAATGGAGGCAGTGGAGGAAGTTGAGGAAGTGGACGAAATGGACGAAGGAGACGAAGTTGACGAAGTGGAGGAAGTGGACAAAGTGGAGGAAGTGGAAGAAGTGGACGAAGTTGACGAAGGCGACGAAGTGGAGGAAGTTGGGAAAGTGAAGGAAGTGGACAAAGTGGAGAAAGTGGAAGAAATGCACGAAGTGGACGAAGTGGAGGAAGTAGATGAAGTGGACGAAATGGAGGAAGTGGACGAACTTGACGAAGTGAACGTAATGCATGAAGTGGAGGAAATTGAGGAAGTGGAAGAAGTTGACGAAGGTGACGAAGTGGAGGAAGTGGACGAAGTGGACGAAATGGACAAAGTGGAAGAAGTGGAAGAAGTGGATGAACTTTACGAAGTGGAGGAAGTAGAGGAAGTGCACGAAATGTAGGAAGTGGAAGAATTGGACGAAGTGGAGGAAGTGGACGAACTTGAAGAAGTGAGCGTAGTGGATGAAGTGGACGAAATGGACGAAGTGGAGGAAGTGGAGGAAGTGGATGAAGTAGACGAAGTGGACGAAGAGGGCGAGGAGGACGAAGTGGACGATCTTGACGAAGTTGACGAAGTGGACGAAGTGGAAGAAGTGGACGAAGTTGATGAAGTGGACGAAGTGGACGAAGTGGACGAAGTGGAGGAAGTGGACCAAGTGGAAGAAGTGGAGGAAGTGAATTAAGTGGAGGAAGTGGAGGAAATGGACGATGTTGAGGAATTGGAGGAAGTGGAGGAACTGGACGAACTTGACGTGGTGGACGAAATGGACGAAGTGGAAGAACTGGATGAAGTGGAGCAAGTGGACGAGGTTGACGAAGTGGACAGAGTGGAGGAAGTGGAAGAAGTGGAGGAAGTGGACGAAGTAGACGAAGTTGACGAAGTGGACGAAGTAGAGGAAGTGGACGAACATGAGGAAGTGGAAGAAGTGGACGAAGTGGAGGAAGTGGACGAATTGGACGAAGTGAACGAAGAGGACGAAGTGGACGAAGAGGACGAAGTTGGTGAAGTTGACGACGTGGACGAAATGGAGGAAGTTGACGAAGTGGATGAAGTGGAAGAAGTTGACGAAGTGGATGAAGTGCACGAAGTGGAGGAAGTAGAGGAAGTGGAGGAAGTGGAGGAAGTAGACGAACTTGACGAAGTTGAGGAAGTGGAGAAGTGGCCAAATTGGCTGAAGTTGAGGATGTGGATGAAGTGGATGAAGTTGAGGAAGTGGAGGAAGTGGACGAAGTGAACGAAGTAGACGAAATGGACGAAGTGGATGTAGTAGACGAAGTGAAGGAAGTGGATGAAGTGGAGGAAGTGGAAAAGGTGAACGATGTGGACGAAGTTCACGAACTTGACGAAGCTGACGAAGTGGACGAAGTGGAGGAAGTTGACGAAGTGGAGCAAGTGGAGGAAGTTGACGAAGTGGAGGAATTGGAGAATATGGACAAAGTGGAGGAAGTAAAGGAACTGGACGAAGTGGAGGAACTGGATGTGGACGAAGTGGACGAAGAGAACGAAGTGGACGAACTTGACGAAGTGGAGGAAGTGGAGGAAGTGGACAAATTGGACGAAGTGGAGGAAGTGGACGAAGTAGACGAAGTCGAGGAAGTGGACAAAGTGGAGGAAGTGGAGGAAGTGAACGAAGTAGACGAAATGGACGAAGTGGACCAAGTGGACAAGGTGAAGGAAGTGGAGGAAGTGGAGGAAGTGAACGATGTCGACGAAGTGGAGGAAGCTGAGGAACTGGACGAAGTGGAGGAAGTGGACGAGGTGCACGAAGTGGACGGAGTGGAGGAAGTGGAGGAAGTGGAGGAACTGGACGATGTGGACGAAGAGCACGAACTTGACGAAGCTGACGAAGTGGAGGAAGTGGAGGAAGTTGACGAAGTGCAGGAAGTGGAGGAAGTTGAGGAAGTGAAGGAAGTGGAGAATGTGGACAAAGTGGAGGAAGTGGAAGAACTGGACGAAGTGGAGGAAGTGGACGAAGTGGACGAAGTTGACGAAGTGCACGAAGTGGAGGAAGTGGAGGAAGTGAAAAAAGTTGACGAAGTGGAAGAAGTGAATGAAGTGGAGGATGTGGATGAAATGGACGATGTTGAGGAAGTGGACGAAGTGGACGAAGTGGAATAAGTTGACGAAGTGTAGTAAGTGGAGGAAGTGGACGAAGGGGACGAACTTGACGAAGTTTACGAATTGGACGAAGTGGAGGAAGTGGACGAGGTAGACGAAGTGGACGAAGTAGACGAAATGGACAAAGGGGATGAAGTGGAGGAAGTGAAGGAAGTGGACGATGTCGAGGAAGTGGACGAAGTGGACGTACTGGACAAAGTGGAGGAAGTGGACGACGTGGACAAATTGGATGAAGTGGAGGAAGTGGAAGAAGTGGATGAAGTCGAGGAAGTGGACGAAGAGGAGGAAGTTGAGGAAGTGTTGGAAGTGGACGAAGTAGAGGAAGAGAAGGAAGTGGAAGAAGTCGATGAACTTGACGAAGTGGACGAAGTGGATGAAGAGGACGAAGTGGAGAAAGTGGAGGAAGTGGAGGATGTGGACGAAGTCGAGGAAGTGGAAGAACTGGACAAAGTGGAGCAAGTGGACGAAGTTGACGAAGTGGACGAAGTTGAGGAAGTGGAGGAAGTGGAAGAAGTGGAGGAAGTGGACGAAGTAGACGAAGTGGACGAAGTGCAGGAAGTGGACGAAGTGGAGGAAGTGGACGAAATGGAGGAAGCGGACGAAATTGAGGAAGTGGAGGAAGTAGAGGAAGTGGACGAAGTGGACGAACATGACGAAGTGGACGAAGTGGACGAAGTTGGCGAAGTTGACGACGTGGACGAAATGGAGGAAGTTGACGAAGTGGACGAAGTGGAAGAAGTGGACGAAGTGCACGAACTGGACGAAGTGGAGGAAGTGGACGATGTGGAGGAAGTGGACGAAGTGGACGTACTTGACAAAGTGGAGGAAGTGGAGGAAGTGGACGACGTGGACAAATTGGATGAAGTGGAGGAAGTGGAAGAAGTGGATGAAGTCGAGGCAGTGGACGAAGAGGAGGAAGTTGAGGGAGTGGACGAAGTGAACGAAGTAGACTAAATGGAGGAAGTGGAAGAAGTGGAGGAAGTGGAGGAAGTCGACAAAATGGAGGAAGTGAAGGAAGTGGAGGATTTGGACGACGTCGAGGAAGTTGAAGAACTAGACAAAGTGGAAAAAGTGGACGAAGTTGACGACGTGGACGAAGTTGACGAAGTGGACGAAGTTGAGGAAGTAGAGGAAGTGAACGAAGTGGACAAACTTGACGAAGTGGATGAAGTGGAGGAAGTGGAGGAAGTGGATGAAGTGGATGAAGTGGACGAAGAGGACGAAGTTGACGAAGTGGACAAATTGCACGAAGTGGAGGAAGTGGAGGAAGTGGACGAGGTAGACGAAGTGGACGAAGTGGACGAAGTGGACGAAGTGGACGAAGTGGAGGAAGTGGACGAAGTGGACAAAGTAGACGAAGTGGACGAAGTGGACCAACTAAAAGAAGTGGAGGAAGTGGAGGAAGCGAAGGAAGTGGACGAACTTGACGAAGTGGACGAGGTGGATGAAAAGGTCGAAGTGGAAGAAGTGGACAAAGTGGACGAAGTTGACGAAGTTGACGACGTGGACGAAGTTGAGGAAGTAGAGGAAGTGGAAGAAGTGGACAAAGTGGACGAAGTTCACGAAGTGGACGAACTTGACGAAGTGGACAGACAAAGTTGACGACGTGGACGAAGTGGAGGAACTGGACGAAGTGGAAGACGTTGACGAAGTGGACGAAGTGGACGAAGTTGACGAAATGGACGAAGTGGAGGAAGTGGACAAAGTTGACAAAGTGGAAGAAGTGGAGGAAGTCAATGAAGTGGAGTAAATGGACGATGTTGAGGAAGTGGAGGAAGTAGACGATGTAGAGGAAGTGGACGAACTTGACGAAGTGGAGGAACTGGACGAACTTGACGAGGTGTACGAACTTGACGAAGTGGAGGAAGTGGACGAACTTGACGGGGTGTACGAAATGGACGAAGTGGACTAAGTAGAGGAAGTTGACGAAATGGACAAAGTGGAGGAAGTTGAGGATGTGGAGGAAGTGGTGGAGGAAGTGGAAGAACTGGACGAAGTGGACGAAGTTGACGAAGTGGACGAAGTTGGAGAGTGGAGGAAGTTGGCGAAGTGGACCAAGTAGACAAAGTGGAGGAGGTGGAGGAATTGGACAAAGTGGAAGAAGTGGAGGAAGTGGACGAAGTGGACGAATTGGACGAAGTTGACAAAGTTGACGAAGTCAAGGAAGTGGAGGAAGTGAAGGAAGTTAAGGAGGTGGACGAAATAGAGGAAGTGGACGAAGTGGAGGAAGTGGAGGGAGTAGAGGAAGTTGAGGACGTGGATGAACATGATGAAGTGGACGAAGTGGACGAAGTCGATGAAGAGGAAGAAGTGGACGAAGAGGACGAAGTCGGCGAAGTTGACGACGTGGAGGAAGTTGACGAAGTGGACGAAGTGGAAGAAGTGGACGATGTTGACGAAGTGGACGATGTTGACGAAGTGTACGAAGTGGAAGAAGTGGACGAAGTTGATGAAGTGGACGAAGTGGAGGAAGTGGACCAAGTGGAAGAAGTGGAGGAAGTGAATGAAGTAGACGAAATGGACGAAGTGGACCAAGTGGACAAAGTGAAGGAAATGGAGGAAGTGGAGGAAGTGGAGGAAGTGAACGATGTGGACGAAGTGGAGGAAGCTGAGGAACTAGACGAAGTGGAGGAAGTGGACGAAGTGGACGAGGTGGACGAAGTAGATGAAGTGGACGAAGTGGACGAAGTGGAGGAACTGGACAATGTGGATGAAGAGCACGAACTTGACGAAGCTGACGAAGTGGACGAAGTGGAGGAAGTGGATGAAGTTGAGGAAGTGGAGGAAGTGGAGAATGTGGACGAAGTGGAGGAAGTGGAAGGACTGGACGAAGTGGAGGAAGTGGACGAAGTTGACGAACTGCACGATGTGGAGGAAGTGGAGGAAGTGGAAAAAGTTGACGAAGTGGATGAAGTGGACGAAGTGAATGAAGTGGAGGAAGTGGAGGAAATGGACGATGTTGAGGAAGTGGAGGAAGTGGACGAAGTGGAAGAAGTTGACGAAGTGTAGTAAGTGGAGGAAGTGGACGAAGGGGACGAACTTGACGAAGTTTACGAATTGGACGAAGTGGAGGAAGTGGAGAAGTGGACGAGGTAGACAAAGTGGACGAAGTGGACGAAATGGACGAAGGGGACGAAGTGGAGGAAGTGGAAGAAGTGGAGGAAGTGGACGATGTGGAGGAAGTGGACGTACTTGACACAGTGGAGGAAGTGGACGACGTGGACAAATTGGATGAAGTGGATGAAGTCGAGGCAGTGGACGAAGAGGAGGAAGTTGAGGAAGTGTTGGAAGTGAACGGAGTAGAGGAAGAGAAGGAAGTGGACGAAGTCGACGAACTTGACGAAGTGGACGAGGTGGATGAAGAGGACGAAGTGGACAGAGTGGAGGAAGTGGAGGATGTGGACGAAGTCGAGGAAGTGGAAGAACTGGACAAAGTGGAGCAAGTGGACGAAGTTGAGGAAGTGGACGAAGTTGAGGAAGTGGAGGAAGTGGAAAAAGTGGAGGAAGTGGACGAATTAGACGAAGTTGACAAAGTGGACGAAGTGCAGGAAGTGGACGAAGTAGAGGAAGTGGACGAAATGGAGGAAGTGGACGAAATGGAGGAAGTGGAGTAAGTGGAGGAAGTAGAGGAAGTGGACGAAGTTGGCGAAGTTGACGACGTGGACGAAATGGAGGAAGTTGACGAAGTGGACGAAGTGGAAGAAGTGGACGAAGTGCATGAACTGGACGAAGTGGAGGAAGTGGACGATGTGGAGGAAGTGGACGTACTTGACAAAGTGGAGGAAGTGGACGACGTGGACAAATTGGATGAAGTGGAGGAAGTGGAAGAAGTGGATGAAGTCGAGGAAGTGGACGAAGAGGAGAAAGTTGAGGAAGTGGACGAAGTGAACGAAATAGACGAAATGGAGGAAGTGGAGGAAGTGGAGGAAGTTGACGAAATGGAGGAAGTGAAGGAAGTGGAGGATGTGGACGAAGTCGAGGAAGTGGAAGAACTAGACAAAGTGGAAATAGTTGACGAAGTTGACGAAGTGGACGAAGTTGAGGAAGTAGAGGAAGTGGACGAAGTAGAGGAAGTGAACGAAGTGGACAAACTTGACGAAGTGGACGAAGTGGACGAAGTGGACAAAGTGGAGGAAGTGGACGAAGTGGAAGAAGCGAAGGAAGTGGACGAACTTGACGAAATGGACGAAGTGGATGAAGAGGTCGAAGTGGATGAAGTGGACAAAGTGGACGAAGTTGACGACATGGACGAAGTGGAGGAAGTAGAGGAAGTGGAAGAAGTGGACGAAGTTGACGAAGTTGACGAAGTGGACGAACTTGATGAAGTGGAGGAAGTGGACGAAGTGGAGGAAGTGGAAGAACTGGACGAAGTGGAGGAAGTGGAGGAAGTTGACGAAGTGGATGAAGTTGGGGAGTGGAGGAAGTTGACGAAGTGGACCAAGTGGACAAAGTGGAGGAGGTGGAGGAAGTGGAGGAAGTGGACGAAGTGGAAGAAGTGGAGGAAGTGGACGAATTGGACGAAGTTGACGAAGTGGACGAAGTTGACGAAGTCGAGGAAGTGGAGGAAGTGAAGGAAGTTAAGGAGGTGGACGAAATAGAGGAAGTAGAGGAAGTGGAGGAAGTGGAGGAGGTAGAGGAAGTAGAGGACGTGGACGAACATGACGAAGTGGACGAAGTGGAGGAAGTTGACAAAGTCGATGAAGTGGAAGAAGTGGACGAAGAGGACGAAGTCGGCGAAGTTGACAAAGTGGAGAGGAAGTTGAAGAAGTTGACGAAGAGGAGGAAGTGGAGGAAGTGGAGGAATTGGACGGAGGGGACGAACTTGACGAAGTTGACGAAGTGGACGAAGGGGACGAAGTTGACGAATTGGACGAAGTGGACGAAGTGGTAGAAGAAGATGAAGAAGTGGACGAAGAGGACGAATTGGAGGAAGTGGAAGAAGTAAACGAAGTTGACGAAGTGGACGAAGTAGACGAAGTTGACAAAGTGGAGGAAGTGGACAAAGTGGACGAGGTGGAGGAAGTGGACGAACTTGACGAAGTGAACGAAATGGACGAAGTGGAAGAAGTGGACGAAGTTGACGAAGTGGACGAAGTGAATGAAGTGGAGGAAGTGTAGGAAGTGGACAATGTTGACAAAGTTGACGAAGCTGACGAAGTGGACGAAGTTGACGAAGTGGACGAAGTTGACGAAGTGTACGAAGTTGACGAATTGGACGAAGTGGATGAAGTGGACGAACTTGATGAAGTGCACGAAATGGACGAAGTGGATGAAGTGGAGGAAGTGGACGAAGTTGACGAAGTGGAAGTGGAGGAAGTGGACGAAGTGGATGAAGTTGACGAAGTGGATGAGGTGGACGAAGTGGAAGAAGTTGAGGAAGTGGAGGAAGTGGACGAAGGGGACGAACTTGACGAAGTTGAAAAAGTGGATGAAGGGGACGAAGTTGACGAAGTGGAGGAAGTGGATGAAGTGGAAGAAGAAGATGAAGAAATGGACGAAGGGGACGAAGTGGAGGAAGTGGAGGAGGAAGTGGAGGAGGAAGTGGAGGAAGTGGAGAAAGTGGAGGAAGTGGGGGAAGTGGAGGAAGTAAACGAAGTTGACGAAATGGACGAAGTGGATGAAGTGGACGAAGTGGAAGAAGTTGACGAAGTGGAGGAAGTGGACGAAGGGGACGAACTTGACGAAGTTGAAAAAGTGGATGAAGGGGACGAAGTGGAGGAAGTGGATGAAGTGGAAGAAGAAAATGAAGAAATGGACGAAGGGGACGAAGTGGAGGAAGTGGAGGAGGAAGTGGAGGAAGTGGAGAAAGTGGAGGAAGTGGGGGAAGTGGAGGAAGTAAACAAAGTTGACGAAGTGGACGAAGTGGACGAAGTGGAAGAAGTTGACGAAGTGGAGGAAGTGGACGAAGGGGACGAACTTGACGAAGTTGAAAAAGTGGATGAAGGGGACGAACTTGACGAACTTGACGAAGTGCAGGAAGTGGACGAAGTGGAAGAAGAAGACGAAGAAGTGGACGAAGGGGACGAAGTGGAGGAAGTGGAGGAGGAAGTGGAGGAAGTGGAGAGCAAGTGGAGGAAGTGGAGGAAGTGGACGAAGTGGACGAAGTAAACGAAGTTGACGAAGTGTACGAAGTGGACGAAGGGGACGAAGTTGACGAAGTGGACGAAGTGGAAGAAGAAGATGAAGAAGTCCAGGAAGGCGACGAAGTGGAGGAAGTGGAGGTAGTGGACGAAGTGGAGGAAGTGGAGGAAGTGGAGGAAGTGGAGGAAGTAAACGACGTTGATGAAGTGGACGAAGTGGACAAATTGGATGAAGGGGGCGAACTTGACGAAGTGGAGGAAGTGGATGAAGTGGAAGAAGAAAATGAAGAAGTGGACGAAGGGGACGAAGTGGAGGTAGTGGAGGAAGTGGACGAAGTGGAGAAAGTGGAGGAAGTGGAGGAGGTGGAGGAAGTGGACGAAGTTGACGAAGTGCACGAAATGGACAAAGCGGACGAAGTAGAGGAAGTGGACGAACTTGACGAAGTGCACGAAATGGACGAAGCGGACGAAGTGAACGAACTTGACGATGTGGATGAAGTGGAGCAAGTGGACGAAGTGGACGAAGTTGACGAAGTGGAAGAAGTGCAGGAAGTGAATTAAGTGGAGGAAGTGGAGGAAGTGGATGATGTTGAGGAAGTGGAGATAGTGGACGAAGATGACGAAGCGGACGAAGCGGAAGAAGTTGACGAAGTGGAGGAAGTTGAGGAAGTGGATGAAGTGGACGATGTTGACGAAGTGGAAGAAGTGCAGGAATTTAATGAAGTGGACAAATTGGAGGAAGTGGACGATGTTGAGGAAGTACAGGAAGTTGACGAAGTTGACGAAGTGGAGGAAGTGGACGAAGGGGACGAACTTGACGAACTTGACAAAGTGGAAGAAGGGGACGCAGTTGACGAAGTGGACGAAGTGGAAGAAGAAGATGAAGAAGTCAAGGAAGGAGATGAAGTGGAGGAAGTGGAGGTAGTGGACGAAGTGGAGGAAGTGGAAGAAGTGGACGAAGTGGAGGAAGTGGAGGAAGTAAACGAAGTTGATGAAGTGGACGAAGTTGACGAAGTGGACGAAGTGGAAGAAGTGGACGAAGTTGACGAAGTGGAAGAAGTGGAGGAAGTGGAGGCAGTGGATGATGTTGAGGAAGAGGAGGATGTGGACGAAGTTGACGAAGTGGAGGAAGTGGTAGAAGTTGACGAAGTGGAGGAAGTGGAGGAAGTGGACGAAGAGGACGAACTTGATGAAGTGGACGAAGGGGACGAAGTGGACGAAGGGGACGAAGTTGACGAATTCGACGAAGTGGACGAAGTGGTAGAAGAAGATGAAGAAGTGGACGAAGAGGACGTAGTGGAGGAAGTGCACGAAGTGGAGGAAGTGGACGAAGTAAATGAAGTTGACGAAGTGGAGGAAGTGGACAAAGTGGACGAGGTGGAGGAAGTACAGGAAGTAGAGGAAGTAGAGGGAGTGAACGAAGTAGACGAACATGACGAAGTGGACGAAGTCATGTAATGGACGCAGTGGTCGAAGTGGAGGAAGTGGATGAAGAAGCCGAAGTCGACGTAGTGGACCAAGTTGGCGAGGTGTACGAAGTGGACGAAGTGGAGGACGTGGACGAAGTGGAACAAGTTGACGAAGTGAACGAAGTGGACGAACATGAGAAAGTGGAGGAAGTGGAGGAAGTGGAGGAAGTGGACGAACTTGACGAAGTGTAGGAAGTGGAGGAAGTGGACGAACTTGACGAAGTGGAGGAAGGGAATGAAGTGGAGGAGATGGAGGAAGTGGACGAAATGGATGAAGTTGACGATGAGGAGGAAGTGGACGAAGGGGACGAACTTGACGAAGTGCACGAAACGGACGAAGTGGACGAAGTTGACAAAGTGGTCGACGTGGAGGAAGTGTACGAAGTTGACGAAGTGGAAGAAGTGAAGGAATTGAATGAAGCGGAGGAAGTGGAGGTAGATGACGATGTTGAGGAAGTGGACGAAGTTGACGAAGTGGAGGAAGTTGAAGAAGTTGACGAAGTGGAGAGGAAGTTGAAGAAGTTGACGAAGAGGAGGAAGTGGAGGAATTGGACGAAGGGGACGAACTTGATGAAGTTGACGAAGTGGACGAAGGGGACGAAGTTGACGAAGTGGACGAAGTGGTAGAAGAAGATGAAGAAGTGGACGAAGAGGACGAAGTGGAGGAAGTGGACGAAGTAAACGAAGTTGACGAAGTGGACGAAGTAGACGAAGTTGACAAAGTGGAGGAAGTGGACTAGGTGGAGGAAGTGGACGAACATGACGAAGTGGAGGAAATGGAGGAAGTAAACGAAGTTGAAGAAGAGGACGAAGTGGATGAAGGGGACGAACTTGACGAAGTTCACAAATTGGATGAAGGGGACGAACTTGACGAAGTGGAAGAAGAAGATGAAGAAGTGGACGAAGGGGACGAAGTGGAGGTAGTGGAGGAAGTGGACGAAGTGGAGAAAGTGGAGGAAGTGGAGGAGGTGGAGGAAGTGGACGAAGTGCACGAAATGGACAAAGCGGACGAAGTGGAGGAAGTGGACGAACTTGACGAAGTGCACGAAATGGACGAAGCGGACGAAGTGAACGAACTTGACGATGTGGATGGAGTGGAGCAAGTGGACGAAGTTGACGAAGTGGAAGAAGTGCAAGAAGTGAATTAAGTGGAGGAAGTGGAGGAAGTGGACGATGTTGAGGAAATGGAGATAGTGGACGAAGATGACGAAGTGGACGAAGCGGAAGAAGTTGACGAAGTGGAGGAAGTTGAGGAAGTGGATGAAGTGGACGAGGTTGATGAAGTGGAAGAAGTGCAGGAAGTTAATGAAGTGGACAAATTGGAGGAAGTGGACGATGTTGAGGAAGTACAGGAAGTTGACGAAGTGGACGAAGAGGAACAACTTGACGAAGTGGAGGAAGTGGACGAAGGGGACGAACTTGACGAACTTGACAAAGTGGAAGAAGGGGACGCACTTGACGAAGTTGACGAAGTGGACGAAGTGGAAGAAGTGGACGAGGTTGATGAAGTGGAAGAAGTGCAGGAAGTTAATGAAGTGGACAAATTGGAGGAAGTGGACGATGTTGAGGAAGTACAGGAAGTTGACGAAGTGGACGAAGAGGAACAACTTGACGAAGTGGAGGAAGTGGACGAAGGGGACGAACTTGACGAACTTGACAAAGTGGAAGAAGGGGACGCACTTGACGAAGTTGACGAAGTGGACGAAGTGGAAGAAGAAGATGAAAAAGTCGAGGAAGGCGACGAAGTGGAGGAAGTGGAGGTAGTGGAGGAAGTGGAGAAAGTGGAAGAAGTGGAGGAAGTGGAGGAAGTGGAGGAAGTAAACGAAGTTGATGAAGTGGACGAAGTTGACGATGTGAACGAAGTGGACGAAGTGGAAGAAGTGGAGGAAGTGGACGAAGTTGACGAAGTGGAAGAAGCGCAGGAAGTGGAGGAAGTGGATGATGTTGAGGAAGAGGAGGATGTGGACGAAGTTGACGAAGTGGAGGAAGTGGAAGAAGTTGACGAAGTGGAGGAAGTGGAGGAAGTGGACGAAGAGGACGAAGTTGACGAAGTGGACGAAGGGGACGAAGGGGACGAAGTTGACGAAGTTGACGAATTCGACGAAGTGGACGAAGTGGTATAAGAAGATGAAGAAGTGGACGAAGAGGACGTAGTGGAGGAAGTGCACGAAGTGGAGGAAGTGGACGAAGTAAATGAAGTTGACGAAGTGGAGGAAGTGGACAAAGTGGACGAGGTGGAGGAAGTAGAGGAAGTAGAGGGAGTGGACGAAGTAGACGAACATGACGAAGTGGACGAAGTGAAGTAAGTGGACGCAGTGGTCGAAGTGGAGGAAGTGGACGAAGAGGCCGAAGTCGACGCAGTGGACAAAGTTGGCGACGTGTACGAAGTGTACGAAGTGGACGAAGTGGAGGACGTGGACGAAGTGGAACAAGTTGACGAAGTGAACGAAGTGGACGAACATGACGAAGTGGAGGAAGTTGAGGAAGTGGAGGAAGTGGACGAAATTGACGAAGTGTAGGAAGTGGAGGAAGTGGACGAAGTTGACGAAGTGGAGGAAGTGAATGAAGTGGAGGAGGTGGAGGAAGTGGACGAAATGGACGAAGTTGACGAAGTGGAAGAAGTCGAGGAAGTGAATGAAGTGGAGGAAGTGGAGGAAGATGACGATGTTGAGGAAGTCGAGCAAGTGGACGAAGTTGACGAAGTGGAGGAAGTTGAAGAAGTTGACGAAGTGGAGAGGAAGTTGAAGAAGAGGAGGAAGTGGAGGAAGTGGAGGAATTGGACGAAGGGGACGAAGTTGACGAAGTGGACGAAGGGGACGAAGTTGACGAATTGGTTGAAGTGGACGAAGTGGTAGAAGAAGATGAAGAAGTGGACGAATTGGAGGAAGTGGACCAAGTAAACGAAGTTGACGAAGTGGACGAAGTTGACAAAGTGGAGGAAGTGGACAAAGTGGACGAGGTGGAGGAAGTGGACGAACTTGACGAAGTGAACGAAATGGACGAAGTGGAAGAAGTGGACGAAGTTGACGAAGTGGAGGAAGTGAATGAAGTGGAGGAAGTGTAGGAAGTGGACAATGTTGACGAAGTGGACGAAGTTGACCAAGTGGACGAAGTTGACGAAGTGGACGAAGTTGACGAATAGGACGAAGTGGATGAAGTGGACGAACTTGATGAAGTGCACGAAATGGACGAAGTGGACGAAGTGGATGAAGTGGACGAAGTGGACGAAGTTGACGAAGTGGAAGTGGAGGAAGTGGACGAAGTTGACGAAGTGGATGAAGTGGACGAAGTGGATGAAGTTGATGAAGTGGAGGAAGTGGACGAAGGGGACGAACTTGACGAAGTTGAAAAAGTGGATGAAGGGGACGAAGTTGACGAAGTGGAGGAAGTGGATGAAGTGGAAGAAGAAGATGAAGAAATGGACGAAGGGGACGAAGTGGAGGAAGTGGAGGAGGAAGTGGGGGAAGTGGAGGAAGTAAACGAAGTTGACGAAGTGGACAAAGTGGATGAAGTGGACGAAGTGGAAGAAGTTGATGAAGTGGAGGAAGTGGACGAAGGGGACGAACTTGACGAAGTTGAAAAAGTGGATGAAGGGGACGAAGTTGACGAAGTGGAGGAAGTGGATGAAGTGGAAGAAGAAGATGAAGAAATGGACGAAGGGGACGAAGTGGAGGAAGTGGAGGAGGAAGTGGAGGAAGTGGAGAAAGTGGAGGAAGTGGGGGAAGTGGAGGAAGTAAACGAAGTTGACGAAGTGGACGAAGTGGATGAAGTGGACGAAGTGGAAGAAGTTGACGAAGTGGAGGAAGTGGACGAAGGGGACGAACTTGACGAAGTTGAAAAAGTGGATGAAGGGGACGAACTTGACGAAGTTGACGAAGTGCAGGTAGTGGACGAAGTGGAAGAAGAAGATGAAGAAGTGGACGAAGGGGACGAAGTGGAGGAAGTGGAGGAGGAAGTGGAGGAAGTGGAGAGAAAGTGGAGGAAGTGGAGGAAGTGGACGAAGTGGAGGAAGTGGAGGAAGTAAACGAAGTTGACGAAGTGTACGAAGTGGACGAAGGGGACGAACTTGACGAAGTGGACGAAGTGGAAGAAGAAGATGAAGAAGTCCAGGAAGGCGACGAAGTGGAGGAAGTGGAGGTAGTGGACGAAGTGGAGGAAGTGGAGGAAGTAAACGACGTTGATGAAGTGGACGAAGTGGTCAAATTGGATGAAGGGGACGAACTTGACGAAGTGGAGGAAGTGGATGAAGTTGATGAAGAAGATGAAGAAGTGGACGAAGGGGACGAAGAGGAGGTAGTGGAGGAAGTGGACGAAGTGGAGAAAGTGGAGGAAGTGGAGGAGGTGGAGGAAGTGGGGGAAGTGGAGGAAGTAAACGAAGTTGACGAAGTGGACAAAGTGGATGAAGTGGACGAAGTGGAAGAGGTTCACGAAGTGGAGGAAGTGGACGAAGGGGACGAACTTGACGAAGTTGGAAAAGTGGATGAAGGGGACGAACTTGACGAAGTTGACGAAGTGCAGGTAGTGGACGAAGTGGAAGAAGAAGATGAAGAAGTGGACGAAGGGGACGAAGTGGAGGAAGTGGATGAAGTGGAAGAAGAAGATGAAGAAATGGACGAAGGGGACGAAGTGGAGGAAGTGGAGGAGGAAGTGGAGGAAGTGGAGAAAGTGGAGGAAGTGGGGAAGTGGAGGAAGTAAACGAAGTTGACGAAGTGGACGAAGTGGATGAAGTGGACGAAGTGGAAGAAGTTGACGAAGTGGAGGAAGTGGACGAAGGGGACGAACTTGACGAAGTTGAAAAAGTGGATGAAGGGGACGAACTTGACGAAGTTGACGAAGTGCAGGTAGTGGACGAAGTGGAAGAAGAAGATGAAGAAGTGGACGAAGGGGACGAAGTGGAGGAAGTGGAGGAGGAAGTGGAGGAAGTGGAGAGAAAGTGGAGGAAGTGGAGGAAGTGGACGAAGTGGAGGAAGTGGAGGAAGTAAACGAAGTTGACGAAGTGTACGAAGTGGACGAAGGGGACGAACTTGACGAAGTTGACGAAGTGGACGAAGTGGAAGAAGAAGATGAAGAAGTCCAGGAAGGCGACGAAGTGGAGGAAGTGGAGGTAGTGGACGAAGTGGAGGAAGTGGAGGAAGTAAACGACGTTGATGAAGTGGACGAAGTGGTCAAATTGGATGAAGGGGACGAACTTGACGAAGTGGAGGAAGTGGATGAAGTTGATGAAGAAGATGAAGAAGTGGACGAAGGGGACGAAGAGGAGGTGGTGGAGGAAGTGGACGAAGTGGAGAAAGTGGAGGAAGTGGAGGAGGTGGAGGAAGTGGGGGAAGTGGAGGAAGTAAACGAAGTTGACGAAGTGGACGAAGTGGATGAAGTGGACGAAGTGGAAGAGGTTCACGAAGTGGAGGAAGTGGACGAAGGGGACGAACTTGACGAAGTTGAAAAAGTGGATGAAGGGGACGAACTTGACGAAGTTGACGAAGTGCAGGTAGTGGACGAAGTGGAAGAAGAAGATGAAGAAGTGGACGAAGGGGACGAAGTGGAGGAAGTGGAGGAGGAAGTGGAGAAAGTGGAGAGAAAGTGGAGGAAGTGGAGGAAGTGGACGAAGTGGAGGAAGTGGAGGAAGTAAACGAAGTTGACGAAGTGTACGAAGTGGACGAAGGGGACGAACTTGACGAACTTGACGAAGTGGACGAAGTGGAAGAAGAAGATGAAGAAGTCCAGGAAGGCGACGAAGTGGAGGAAGTGGAGGTAGTGGACGAAGTGGAGGAAGTGGAGGAAGTAAACGACGTTGATGAAGTGGACGAAGTGGTCAAATTGGATGAAGGGGACGAACTTGACGAAGTGGAGGAAGTGGATGAAGTTGATGAAGAAGATGAAGAAGTGGACGAAGGGGACGAAGAGGAGGTAGTGGAGGAAGTGGACGAAGTGGAGAAAGTGGAGGAAGTGGAGGAGGTGGAGGAAGTGGACGAAGTTGACGAAGTGCACGAAATGGACAAAGCGGACGAAGTGGAGGAAGTGGACGAACTTGACGAAGTGCACGAAATGGACGAAGCGGACGAAGTGAACGAACTTGACGATGTGGATGAAGTGGAGCAAGTGGACGAAGTGGACGAAGTTGACGAAGTGGAAGAAGTGAGGAAGTGAATTAAGTGGAGGAAGTGGAGGAAGTGGACGATGTTGAGGAAGTGGAGATAGTGGATGAAGATGACGAAGTGGACGAAGCGGAAGAAGTTGACGAAGTGGAGGAAGTTGAGGAAGTGGATGAAGTGGACGAGGTTGACGAAGTGGAAGAAGTGCAGGAAGTGGACGAAGTTGACGATGTTGAGGAAGTGGAGCAAGTGCAGGTAGTGGACGAAATGGATGAAGTGGAGGAAGTGGAGGAAGTGAGGAAGTGGAAGAAGTGGAGGAAGTGGAGGAAGTAGAGGAAGTGGACGAAGTAGACGAACATGACGAAGAGAATGAAGTTGACGAAGTGGAGGAAGGGGACGAAGTGGTGCATGTGGAGGAAGTGGAGGAAGTGGACGAACATGACGAAGTGGACGAAGTGGACGAAGTGGAAGAAGTGGGCGAAGTGGACGAAGAGGACGAAGTGGACGAATTGGGCGAAGTGGACGAAGTTGACAAAGTGCACGACGTGGACGAAGTGCAGGAAGTGGACGAAGTGGAAGAAGTTGACGAAGTGAAGGAAGTGGAAGAACTGGACGAAGTGGAGGAAGTGCAAGAAGTGGACGAAGTTCACGAAGGGGATGAAGTGGAAGAAGTGAAGGAAGTGGATCAAGTGGACGAAGCGAAGGAAGTGGAGGAAGTGGACGAAGTACACGAAGTTGACGAAGTTGATGAGTTGGATGAAGTTGACGAAGTTGATGAGTTGGATGAAGTTGACGAAGTGGAGGAAGTGCAGGAAGTGGACGAAATGAAGGATGTACACGAAGTGGAGGAAGTGGAGGAAGTGGAGGAAGTAGAGGAAGTGGACGAACATGATGAAGTGGAGGAAATGGACGAAGTTGACGAAGTGGAGGAAGTGGAGGAAGTAGAGGAAGTGGACGAACATGACGAAGTGGAGGAAGTGGAGGAAGTGGATGAAGTGGAGGACGTGGAGGAAGTGGAGGAAGTGGAGGAAGTAGAGGAAGTGGACGAAATGGACGAAGTGGAGGAAGTTGACAAAGTGGATGAAGAGAACGAAGTGGACGAAGTGGAGGAAGTGGAAGAAGTGGAGGAAGTGGAGGAAGTGGAAGAAGTGGACGAACTCGACAAAGTTGACGAAGTGAACGAAGTGGACGAAGTTCACGAAGTGGCCGAAGTTGACGAAGTTGATGAAGTGGACGAAGTTGACGAAGTGGACGAAGTGGAGGAAGTTGACGAAATGAAGGAAGTACACGAAGTGGAGGATGTGGAGGAAGTGGACGAAGTGGAGGAAGTGGAGGCAGTGGAGGAAGTAGAGGAAGTGGATGAAGTGGACGAACATGACGAAGTGGAGGAAGTGGACGAGGTGGACGAAGTGGAGGAAGTGGAGGAAGTGGACGAAATGAAGGAAGTACACGAAGTGGAGGAAGTGGACGAAGTGGAGGAAGTGGACGAAGTGGAGGAAGTAGAGGAAGTAGAGAAAGTGGACGAAGTGGAGGAAGTGGACGAAGTTGACGACGTGGACGAAGTGGACGAGATGAAGTGGACGAAGTGAACGAAGTGGACGAATTCGATGAAGTGGAGGAAGTGGAGGAAGTGGAAGAAGTGGAGGAAGTGGACGAAGTAGACGAAGTTGAGGAAGTGGACAAAGTTCACGAAGTGGACGAAGTTGACGAAATGGAGGAAGTGGACATAGTGGACGAAGTCGACCAAGTGGACAAAGTTGATGAAGTGGACGAAGTTGACAAAATGGAGGAAGTGGAGGAAGGGGACGAACTTGATAAAGTGGACCAAGTGGACGAAGTTGACGATGTGGAGGTAGTGGACGAAGTGGACGAAGTTGACAAAGTGGACGTAGTGGACAAAGTGGAGGAAGTGGAGGAAGTGGACGAACTTGACGAAGTGGACGAAATGGACGAAGTGGACGAAGTTGAATGAAGTAGAGGAAGTGGACGAAATGGACGAAGTTGACGAAGTGGAGGAAGTGGAGAATGTGGACAAACTGGAGGAAGTGGTAGAACTGGACGAAGTGGAGGAAGTGGTAGAACTAGACCAAGTGGAGGAAGTGGAAGAACTGGACGAAGTGGAGGAAGTGGACGAAGTGGAGGAAGTGGACAAAGGGGAGGAAGTGGTCGAACTTGACGAAGTGGACGAAATGGACGAAGTTGACGAAGTGGACGAAGTGGAGGAAGTGAATGAAGTGGAGGAATTGGACGAAATGGACGATGTTGAGAAAGTGGAGGAATTGGACGAAATGGACGAAGTGGAGGAATTTGAGGAAGTGGGGGAATTGCAGGAAGTGGAGGAACTGGAATGAAGTGGAGGAAGTGGAGGAAGTGGACGATGTTGAGGAAGTGGAGGAAGTGGACGAAATTGACAAAGAGGACGAAGTGGAAGAAGTTGACGAAGTGGAGGAAGTGGACGAAAGTATCGGAGTGGACGAAATTGACGAAGTGGAGGAAGTGAACGAAGTGGACGAAGCAGAGGATGTGGAAGAAATGGACGAAGTGGAAGAAGTGGAGGAAATGGAGGAAGCGAACGAAGTGGAGGAAGTGGAAAAAGTGGAGCAAGTGGAGGATGTGGACGAACTTGACGAAGTGGACGAAATGGACAAAGTGGACGAAGTTGACGAAGAGGACGAAGTGGAGGGAGTGAATGAAGTGGAGGAAGTGGACGAAATGGACGATGTTGAGGAATTGGAGGAATAGGATGAAATGGACGAAGTTGACGAAGTGGAAGAAGTGCAGGAAGTGGAGGAAGTGGAGAAAGTCGAATGAAGTGGAGGAAGTGGATGATTTTGAGGAAGTGGAGGAAGTGGAAGAAATTGACGAAGTGCACGAAGTGGAGGAAGTGGAAGGAGTGGAGGAAGTGGAAGAAGTGGACGAACTGGAGGATGTGGAAGAAGTGGACGAAGTAGACGAAGTGGAGGAAATGGACGTAGTGGAGGAAGTGTACGAAGTGGAAGAAGAGGACGAAGTGGATGCAGTCGACGACGTGGACGAAGTGGAGGAAGTGGACGGAGTGGAGGAAGTTGACGAAGTGGACGAAGTGCACGAAGTGGACGAAGTGGACAAAGTCGACGAAGTTGAAGAAGTGGACGAAGTGGACAAAGTGGAGGAAGTGGAGGAAGTGGACTTACTTGACGAAGTGGACGAAATGGACGAAGTTGACGTAGTGGATGTAGTGGACGAAGTGGAGGAAGTGGCCGAACTGGACGAACTTGACGAAGTGGACGAAGTGGATGAATTGAGGAAGCGGAAGAAGTGGACGAAGTGGACGAAGAGGACGAAGTGGACGAAGCGGAGGAAGTGGACAAAGTTGACGACGTGGACGAAGTGGAGGAAGTAGACGAAGTGGACGAAGTGAAGGAAGTGGAAGAAGTGGACGAAGTAGAGGAAATGGAGGAAGTGGACGAAGTGGTGGAATTGGACAAAGTGGAGGAAGTGGACGAACTTGACGAATTGGAGGAAGTGGAGGAAGTGGACGAAACTGATGCAGTGGACGAAATGGACGAAGTGGACGATATTAACGAAGTGGACGAAGTGAAGGAAGTGGAGAATGTGGAGGAAGTGGAGGAAGTGGAACAACTGGATGAAGTGGACGAAGTGGAGGAAGTAGAGGATGTGGACGAAGTGGAGGAAATGGAGGAAGTGAACGAAGTGGAGGAAGTGGAGAATGTGGACATAGTGGAGGAAGGGGAACAACTGGACCAAGTGGAGGAAGTGGACGAAGTGGAGGAAGTGGAGAATGTGGACAAAGTAGAGGAAGTGGAACAAGTGGACCAAGTGGAGGAAGTGGACGAAGGTGACGAAGTGGACGAAATTGACGAAGTGGACGAAGTGGACGAAGTTGAGGAAGTGGACGAAGTGGATGACGTGGACGAAGTGGAGGAAATGGAGGAAGTGAACGAAGTGGAAGAAGTGGACAAAGTGGAGGAATTGGAGGAAGTGGACGAACTTAACGAAGTGGACAAAATGGACGAAGTGGACGAAGTTGATGAAGTGGAGGAAGTGGAGGAAGTGAATGAAGTGGAGGAATTGGACGAAATGGACGATGTTGAGGAAGTGGACGAAATGGACAAAGAGGACGAAGTTGACGAAGTGGACGAAAGAACGAAGTGGACGAAGTGGATGTAGTTGACGAAGTTGACGACGTGGACGAAGTGGAGCAAGTGAAAGAAGTTGAGGAAGTGGACGAAGTGGACGAAGGGCACGAAGTGGACGAATTCGACGAAGTGGAAGATGTGGACGAAAAGTGGACAAAGTGGAGGAAGTGGAGGAAGTAGAGGAAGTGGAGGAAGTTGACGACGTGGACGAAGTGGAGGAAGTGGATGAAGTGGAGGAAGTGGAGTAAGTGGAAGAAGTGGAGGAAGTGGAGGAAGTGGACGAAGTCGACGAAGTTGACGAAGTGGAGGAAGTGGACGAAGTGGACGAAGTGGACAAAGTGGAGGAAGGGAAGGAAGTGGACGAAGTTGACGAAGTGGAGAAAGTTGACGAAGTGGACAAATTGGATCAAGTGGAGCAAGTGGACAAAGTTGACGAAGTGGAAGAAGTGGACGAAGTGAATGAAGTAGAGGAAGTGGAGGAAGTGAGGAAGTGGAGGAAGTGCACGAAGTGGACGAAGTCGACGAAGTTGAGGAAGTGGACGAAGTAGATGAAGTGGACAAAGTGGAGGAAGTGGAGGAAGTGGACGAAATGGACGAAGTTGACGAAGTGGACGAGGTGTAGGAAGTGGTGCAAGTGGACAAAGTTGACGAAGTGGAAGAAGTGCAGGAAGTGAATCAAGTGGACGAAAGGGACGAAGATGACAAAGTGGAGGAAGTGGAGGAAGTGGACGAATGAGACGAACTTGACGATGTTGACAAAGTGGATGAAGGGGATGAACTTGACGAAGTTGACGAAGTGGAGGAAGTGGTGGAAGAGGAGGAAGTGGAGGAAGTGGAGGAAGTGGAGAAAATAGAGGAATTGGACGAAGAGGACGAACTTGACGAAGTGCACGAAGTAGATGAAGTGGAGGAAGTGGATGAAGAGGAGGAAGTCGATGAAGTGGACGAAGTGGACAAAGTGGTCGAAGTAGATGAAGTGGAGGAAGTGGGGGAGGTGGACGAAGTGGACGAACATGACGAAGTGGACGAAGTGGATGAAGTGGAGGAAGTGGAGGAAGTGGACGAAGTGGACGAAGAGGGCGAAGTGGACGAAATTGACAAAGTTGACAACGTGGACGAAGTAGAGGAAGTGGACGAAGTGGAGGAAGTGGAAGAACTGGACGAAGTCGAGGAAGTGGAAGAAGTGGACGAAGCGGACCAAGTTGACGAAGTGGACGAAGTGGAAGAAGTGAAGGAAGTGGAGGAAGTGGACGAAGTGAAGGAAGTGGACGAAGTGGATGAAGTTGACGAAGTTGACGAGTTGGACGAAGTTGACGAAGCGGAGGAAGTGGACGAACATGATGAAGTGGAGGAAATGGACGAAATTGACGAAGTGGAGGAAGTGGAGGAAGTGGAGGAAGTAGAGGAAGCGGCGAACATGACGAAGTGGAGGAAGTGGAGGAAGTGGAGGAAGTGGATGAAGTGGATGAAGTGGAAGAAGTGGAGGAAGTGGAGGAAGTAGAGGGAGTGGACGAAATGGACGAAGTGGAGGAAGTTGACAAAGTGGATGAAGTGAAGGAAGTGGACGAAGTGGAGGAAGTGGACGAAGTGGAGGAAGTAGAGGATGTGGACGAAGTGGAGGAAATGGAGTAAGTGAACGAAGTGGAGGAAGTGGAGAATGTGGACAAAGTGGAGGAAGTGGAGAATGTGGACAAAGTGGAGGAAGTGGACGAAGTGGAGGAAGTGGAGAATGTGGACAAAGTGGAGGAAGTGGAACAAGTGGACCAAGTGGAGGAAGTGGACGAAGGTGACGAAGTGGACGAAATTGATGAAGTGGACGAAGTGGACGAAGTTGAGGAAGTGGACGAAGTGGAGGACGTGGACGAAGTGGAGGAAATGGAGGAAGTGAACGAAGTGGAGGAAGTGGACAAAGTGGAGGAATTGGAGGAAGTGGTTGAACTTGACGAAGTGGACAAAATGGACGAAGTGGACGAAGTTGATGAAGTGGAGGAAGTGGAGGAAGTGAATGAAGTGGAGGAATTGGACGAAATGGACGATGTTGAGGAAGTGGACGAAATGGACAAAGAGAACGAAGTTGACGAAGTGGACGAAAGAACGAAGTGGACGAAGTGGATGTAGTTGACGAGGTTGACGACGTGGACAAAGTGGAGCAAGTGAAAGAAGTTGACGAAGTGGACGAAGTGGACGAAGGGCACGAAGTGGACAAAGTCGACGAAGTGGAAGATGTGGACGAAGTGGACAACGTGGAGGAAGTGGAGGAAGTAGAGGAAGTGGAGGAAGTTGACGACGTGGACGAAGTGGAGGAAGTGGATGAAGTGGAGGAAGTGGAGTAAGTGGAAGAAGTGGAGGATGTGGACGAAGTCGACGAAGTGGACGAAGTGGAGGAAGTGGACGAAGTGGACAAAGTGGAGGAAGGGGAGGAAGTGGACGAAGTTGACCAAGTCGAGAAAGTTGACGAAGTGGACAAATTGGATCAAGTGGAGCAAGTGGACAAAGTTGACGAAGTGGAAGAAGTGGAGGAAGTGAATGAAGTAGAGGAAGTGGAGGAAGTGGAGGAAGTGCACGAAGTGGACGAAGTCGACGAAGTTGAGGAAGTGGACGAAGTAGATGAAGTGGACAAAGTGGAGGAAGTGGAGGAAGTGGACGAAATGGACGAAGTTGACGAAGTGGACGAGGTGTAGGAAGTGGTGCAAGTGGACAAAGTTGACGAAGTGGAAGAAGTGGAGGAAGTGAATCAAGTGGACGAAAGGGACGAAGATGACAAAGTGGAGGAAGTGGACGAATGAGACGAACTTGACGATGTTGACAAAGTGGATGAAGGGGATGAACTTGACGAAGTTGACGAAGTGGAGGAAGTGGTGGAAGAGGAGGAAGTGGAGGAAGTGGAGGAAGTGGAGGAAGTGGAGGAAATAGAGGAATTGGACGAAGAGGACGAACTTGACGAAGTGCACGAAGTAGATGAAGTGGAGGAAGTGGATGAAGAGGAGGAAGTGGATGAAGTGGACGAAGTGGACAAAGTGGTCGAAGTAGATGAAGTGGTGGAAGTGGGGGAGGTGGACGAAGTGGACGAACATGACGAAGTGGACGAAGTGGATGAAGTGGAGGAAGTGGAGGAAGTGGACGAAGAGGGCGAAGTGGACGAAATTGATAAAGTTGACGACGTGGACGAAGGGGAGGAAGTGGACGAAGTAGAGGAAGTGGAAGAACTGGACGAAGTCGAGGAAGTGGATGAAGAGGACGAACTTGACGAAGTGCACGAAGTAGATGAAGTGGAGGAAGTGGATAAAGAGGAGGAAGTGGATGAAGTGGACGAAGCGGACCAAGTTGACGAAGTGGACGAAGTGGAAGAAGTGAAGGAAGTGGACGAAGTGAAGGAAGTGGAGGAAGTGGATGAAGTTGACGAAGTTGACGAGTTGGACGAAGTTGACGAAGTTGACGAGTTGGACGAAGTTGACGAAGCGGAGGAAGTGGACGAACATGATGAAGTGGAGGAAATGGACGAAATTGACGAAGTGGAGGAAGTGGAGGAAGTAGAGGAAGTGGCGAACATGACGAAGTGGAGGAAGTGGAGGAAGTGGATGAAGTGGATGAAGTGGAAGAAGTGGAGGAAGTGGAGGAAGTAGAGGAAGTGGACGAAATGGACGAAGTGGAGGAAGTTGACAAAGTGGATGAAGTGAAGGAAGTGGACAAAGTGGAGGAAGTGGAAGAAGTGGAGGAAGTGGAGGAAGTGGAAGAAGTGGACGAACTCGACAAAGTTGACGAAGTGGATGAATTGGACGAAGTGGACGAGGTGGAGGAAGTGGAAGAAGTGGAGGAAGTGGACGAAGTTGACGAAGTGGCCGAAGTTGACGAAGTTGATGAAGTGGACGAAGTTGACGACGTGGACAAAGTGGAGGAAGCTGACGAAATGAAGGAAGTACACGAAGTGGAGGATGTGGAGGATGTGGACGAAGTGGAGGAAGTGGACGAGGTGGACGAAGGGGAGGAAGTGGAGGAAGTGGACGAAATGAAGGAAGTACACGAAGTGGAGGAAGTGGACGAAGTGGAGGAAGTGGAGGAAGTAGAGGAAGTAGAGAAAGTGGACACGAAGTGGAGGAAGTGGACGAAGTTGACGACGTGGACGAAGTGGACGAAGTGGACGAGATGAAGTGGACGAAGTGAACGAAGTGGACGAATTCGATGAAGTGGAAGAAGTGGAGGAAGTGGAAGAAGTGGAGGAAGTGGACAAAGTAGACGAACTTGACGAAGTGGACAAAGTTGACGAAGTGGACGAAGTGGACGAAGTTGACGAAATGGAGGAAGTGGACATAGTGGACGAAGTCGACCAAGTGGACAAAGTTGACGAAGTGGACGAAGTTGACGAAATGGAGGAAGTGGACGAAGTTGACAAAGTGGACGAAGTTGACAAAGTGGACGTAGTGGACAAAGTGGAGGAAGTGGAGGATGTGGACGAACTTGACGAAGTGGACGAAATAGACGAAGTGGACGAAGTTGAATGAAGTAGAGGAAGTGGACAAAATGGACGAAGTGGACGAAGTTGACGAAGTGGAGGAAGTGGAGGAAATGGAGAATGTGGACAAACTAGAGGAAGTGGTAGAACTGGACGAAGTGGAGGAAGTGGTAGAACTAGACGAAGTGGAAGAACTGGACGAAGTGGAGGAAGTGGATGATGTTGAGGAAATGGAGGAAGTGAATGAAGTGGTGGAAGTGGACGAAGTGGTGGAAGTGCTATCATATGATTATGCTTTTGTGGTTTAAGTTTTCTGAACTTATTTGTTTTTGTTTTTAGATTAGGGTTTGATGTACTCTATTGAACACCTGGTTTCTTATGATGGTTTGTTATTAACTGTGATTGTTTGATAAGTAATGCTTGATGATGCTTATTGACTGATTGATGTTGAGATGATGTGCACATTAAAATGCTTATACAGGTGATTCACAAGCTTTGTGAACAAATGCATGATATCATGATTGTGATTGTGAAATTAAACAGGATGTGTATGTCAAATGTGAATGAGCTTATATGTGAGGTTTTGAGCTCCAGAGTTGTTATTGTTGAATGTTATTACTTTGGAAGCATGAATGATTTTGCCCAGGTTTTCTATGATTGAATCGATTGCTTGTTTTGCATCATATGATCAAGGCCGTTTGTTGGAACCCTCTTTATTGGCCAAATTCATAAAGATAGCCTACTAAAAGAGAACACTTTGTGTTCTATCCTTTGAACCTTTAGCCTTGAATATACACTGAACCCTTGATTGAAAATCTTTACCTTGAGTTAAGTAGAAGATCTTGTGTGGTATTGATAAATGTTCAAGTTTGGGGTTGTTGGGAAAAAGGAAAAGCATTGAGCTAAGAGCTAAAAAGTAAGAATATACAAAGAAAAAAAGAAAAGAAAAGAAAAAGAAGTAAAGCTCAATGCAAATGCAAATGCAAAGGCAAAAGAAAGTTGGGAATGAATAAGAATGATTGTGTTGTTATGAATCTCTTAACTCAAGGATTTTGTGATCCAGAAAAACCAATTTTCTTGTTAGCCCAGCCACAGTATAAGCCATTGAAAAGTCCTTGTGATGATGCATGCTTGTGAATGTTTTTGATTGTGGTAAAATGAAAGGCAAAGTTGATTCATGTGACATTGTGATAGTGGAGTGAATGAGTGAAACACTTTACCTCTTATACACTTGTGTGTTGAGTGAAACACTTTACCTAGTGAGGAAATATTCCATAAGCACATGAACATCCATGCTTAATTGATTGATCATTCATGAAAAATAGCATTTATTGGAACTTAAATGACTTTGTGAACACTAAAGCATGTGCACATCTTGATTGAACTCTTGGTCATAAGTTTGAGTGAAGTTATTACTTATCTTGAAAAAGAGAATTCTTGAAAGAGTGAACCATCATGTGAATTGGTTGGAGATGGAGTTACATTTTGTTTGCTTGAGGACAAGCAAAGTTCTAAGTTTGGGGTTGTGATAACAGTTGAAAAACTGTTATTTTCATGCTTAAATTTGATACTAAAAGCAACCTTTAGACTTAGAAACTAGCTTGAAATCATGCAGTTTATCTATATTTTCATAAATAAGAGAGCTGGACAGGTTTATGCTTGATTTAAGTGTTTTTGTGCAGGTTTTAAGGTGAATTTGGTGAAAAGAGTGAAGAAGGAGAGAAGTGACATTAGAAAAGACAAGAAAGAGTGCAAAAAGAGAAGACGAAGGCACCGCTCAGCGGCAAACTACTGCTGAGCGGCACTCAAGAGGTGGCGTTGGAACCGCTGAGGGGCAAAATGGCCGCTGAGGGGAAGAAAGAAGACGCGCAACCACCGCTGAGCGGTAAATACCGCTGAGCGGCACTTTTTGGGCTTGGGCTTTTGTAATCTTTTGTAACTCTAGATTAGTATATAAGGGGTTGTACGTCCCTAGGATTAGACATCTTTGGCAGAAACGAGGCAAACACTCTCTATTCCACCCCTTTGAAGGAGGATCTTGGATGCTTAGGCTACCTCTTCACCTTTATTGGGTTTATTCTTTCATTCTTTCATTGTTATTCATCTAGGTTCACCGTGAATATGGTGAACTAAACCTTGTATGTTTGTTGGGGAATCAATGTAATCTCTTGAAGCTCTCATATATGGATTTGTTGAGTACATCTTTGAATTAAGACATATGCTTTCTTTCATCATTAGTTAGGGTTTTTCCTCTTTGCTCAATGCTTGCATTGTTTAACTCATTCTAATGCATGATTATTGGTTTTGTCGATACGGACACGTACGGGGAAGTCTAGATCCGGGGAATTTCTCCCAATATTTTACTGACAACATTATATTGGACGAAGTGGAAGAAGTGGACGAAGTCGACGAATGCGACGAAGTGGACGAAGTAGACGACGTGGACGACGTGGACGACGTGGACGACGTGGACGACGTGGACGAAGTGGGCGAAGTGGACGAAGTGGACGAAGTGGGCGAAGTGGACGAAGTGGCCGAAGTGGACGAAGTGGACGAAGTGTACGAAGTGGACGAGGTGAAGGAAGTAGACGAAGAGGACGAAGTGCACAAAGTGGACAAAGAGGAGGAAGTGGAGGAAGTGGAGGAAGTGGACGAACTTGATGAAGTGGACGAAATGGACGAAGTCGACGAAGTTGACGAAGTGGAAAAAGTGCAGCAAGTGAATGAAGTGGAGGAAGTGGAGGAAGTAACGGTTATGAGGAAGTGGACGAAGTTGACGAAGTGGAAGAAGTTGACGAAGTCGAGGAAGCGGAGGAAGTGGAGGAAGTAGAGGAAGGGCACGAACTTGAGAAAGTGGACGAAGGTGACTAACTTGACGAAGTTGACGAATTGCACAAAGTGGACGAAGTGGAAGAAGAAGATGAAGAAGTGGACGAAAAGGACGAAGTGGACAAAGTGGAGGAAGTGGACGAAGTGGAGCAGGTGGAGGAAGGTGATTAAGTAGACGAAGCTCACGAAGTGGACGATGTGGACGAAGTGGACGAAGTTGACGAAGTGGAGGAAGTAGACGAAGTAAACGCAGAGGAGGAAGTGGACGAAGTTGACGAAGTGGAGGAAGTGAAGGGAGTGGAGGAAGTGGACGAAGTGGAGGAAATGGAGGAAGTAGACGACATGGACGAAGTGGAGAAGTGGAGGAAGTGGAGGAAGTAGAGGAAGTGGAAGAAGTGGAGGAAGTGGAGGAAGTGGAGGAAGTAGAGTAAGTGGACGAACTTGACGAAGTGCACGAAGTAGACGAAGTGGAGGAAGTAGAGGAAGTGGAGGAAGTGGACGAAGTCAATGAAGTGGGCCTAGTGGATGAAGAAGAGGAAGTGGACAAAGTGGAAGAAGTGCACGAAAGGGAGGAACTGGACGAAGTGGAGGAATTGGAGGAAGTGGACAAAGTTGACGAAGTGGAAGAAGTGGACGAAGTTGACGAACTCGACGAAGTGGGTGAAGTGGAGGAAGTGGACGAACTTGACGAGGTGGACGAAATGGACGAATTTGACGAAATGGAGGAAGTGGAGGATGTGGAGGAAGTGGACGAAGTTGACGAAGTGGACGAATTTGACAAAGTGGACAAAGTGGAGGAGGTGGAGGAAGTGGAAGAAGTGGAGGAAGTGGACGAAGTTGAGGAAGTGGACGAAATGGAGGAAGTGGAGTTAGTGGAGGAAGTAGAGGAAATGGACGTAGTGGACGAGCATGACGAAGCGGACGAAGTGGAGGAAGTGGACGAAGTAGACGAAGTGCACGAAGTGGACGAAGAGGACGAAGAGCACAAAGTGGACGAAGTGGACGAGGTGGACGAAGTGGACGAAGTTGACGAAGTTGACGAAAAGGACGAAGTGGAGGAAGTGGACGAAGTGGAAGAAGTTGACGATATAGAGGAAGTGGACGAAGTGGGGGAAGTGGACAAAGTGCACCAAGTGGAGGAAGTGGACGAACTGGACGAAGTGGACGAAGTTGACGAAGTGGAGGAAGTGGAGTAAGTGGAGGAAGTGGGCGAAGACGACGAAGTGGACGTAGTGGACGAAGTGGAAGAAGTGGACGAAGGGGACGAATGGGACGAAGTGGATGACATGGACGACGTGGACGACGTGGACGAAGTGGCCGAAGTGGATGAAGTGGCCAAAGTGGACGAAGTATACGAAGTGAAGGAAGTGGACGAAGAGGACGAAGTGCACAAAGTGGACAAAGAGGAGGAAGTGGACGAAGTTGACGATATGGAGGAAGTGGACGAAGTGGACGAAGTGGAGGAAGTGGAGGAAGTGGACGAAGTGGACGAACTGGACGAAGTGGACGAAGTTGACGAAGTGGAGGAAGTGGAGGAAGTGGAGTAAGTGGATGAAGACGACGAAGTGGACGTAGTGGACGAAGTGGACGAAGTGGAAGAAGTGGACGAAGTGGACAAATGGGACGAAGTGGACGACGTGGATGACATGGACGACGTGGACGAAGTGGGCGAAGTGGCCGAAGTGGACGAAGTGTACGAAGTGTACGAAGTGGACGAAGTGAAGGAAGTGGATGAAGAGGACGAAGTGCACAAAGTGGACAAAGAGGAGGAAGTGGAGGAAGTGGACGAACTTGATGAAGTGGACGAAATGAAGGAAGTGGACGAACTCGACGAGGTGGACGAAATGGACGAATTTGACGAAGTGGATGAAGTGGACGAAGTGAAGGAAGTGGACGAAGTTGACGAAGTGGAAGAAGTGGGCGAAGTTGACGAAGTGGACGAACTCGACGAAGTGGGTGAAGTGGAGGAAGTGGACGAACTTGACGAGGTGGACGAAATGGACGAATTTGACGAAATGGAGGAAGTGGAGGATGTGGAGGAAGTGGACGAAGTTGACGAAGTGGACGAATTTGACGAAGTGGACAAAGTGGAGGAGGTGGAGGAAGTGGAAGAAGTGGAGGAAGTGGACGAAGTTGAGGAAGTGGAGGAAGTGGACGAAATGGAGGAAGTGGAGTTAGTGGAGGAAGTAGAGGAAATGGACGTAGTGGAGGAGCATGACGAAGCGGACGAAGTGGACGAAGTAGACGAAGTGCACGAAGTGGACGAAGAGGACGAAGAGCACAAAGTGGACGAAGTGGACGAGGTGGACGAAGTGGACGAAGTGGACGAAGTGGACGAAGTGGACGAAGTTGACGAAGTTGACGACGTGGACGAAGTGGAGGAAGTGGACGAAGTGGAAGAAGTTGACGATATAGAGGAAGTGGACGAAGTGGACGAAGTGGGGGAAGTGGACAAAGTGCCCCAAGTGGAGGAAGTGGACGAACTGGACGAAGTTCACGAAGTGGAGGAAGTTGAGGAAGTGGAGTAAGTGGAGGAAGTGGGCGAAGACGACGAAGTGGACGTAGTGGACGAAGTGGAAGAATTGGACGAAGTGGACGAATGGGACGAAGTAGACGAAGTGGACGACGTGGACGACGTGGACGAAGTGGGCGAAGTGGACGAAGTGGCCGAAGTGGACGAAGTATACGAAGTGGACGAAGTGAAGGAAGTGGACGAAGTGGAGGAAGTGGACGAAGTGCACCAAGTGGAGGAAGTGCAGGAAGTGGACGAAGTGGATGAACTGGACGAAGTTGACGAAGTGGAGGAAGTGGAGGAAGTGGAGTAAGTGGAGGAACTGGACGAAGACGACGAAGTGGACGAAGACGACGAAGTGGACGTAGTGGACGAAGTGGACGAAGTGGAAGAAGTGGACGAAGTGGACGAATGGGACGAAGTGGACGACGTGGACGAAGTGGGCGAAGTGGACGAAGTGAAGGAAGTGGACGAAGTTGATGAAGTGGAAGAAGTGCAGCAAGTGAATGAAGTGGAGGAAGTGGAGGAAGTAACGGTTATGAGGAAGTTGAGGGAGTGGATGAAGTTTACGAAGTGGACGAAGTGGAAGAAGTTGACGAAGTCAAGGAAGCGGAGGAAGTGGAGGAAGTGGACGAAGTGGACTAAGTTGACGAATTGCATAAAGTGGACGAAGTGGATGAAGAAGATGAAGAAGTGGACGAAAAGGACGAAGTGGACAAAGTGGAGGAAGTGGAGCAGGTGGAGGAAGCTGACGAAGTAGACGAAGCTCACGAAGTGGACGAAGTTGACGAAGTGCAGGAAGTGGAGAAAGTGGAGGAAGTGGACGAAATGGAAGAAGTGGACGAAGTGGAGGACGTGGAGGAAGTGGACGAAGTGGAGGAAGTGGAGGAAGTGGACGAACATGACGAAGTGGACGAAGTGGATGAAGTGGAGGAAGTTGACGAAGTCGACGAAGTGGGCGTAGTTGACGAAGAAGAGGAAGTGGACGAAGTTGACCAAGTGGACGAACTGGACGAAGTGGAGGAAGTGGAGGAAGTGGAGTAAGTGGAGGAAGTGGATGAAGGCGACGAAGTGGGCGATGTGGACGAACTGGATGAAGTGGACGAAGTGGACGAAGTGAAGGAAGTGGACGAAGTGCAAAAAGTGGACAAAGAGGAGGAAGTGGACGAAGTGGAGGAACTTGATGAAGTGGACGAAATGGACGAACTCGACGAAGTGGATGAAGTGGACGAAATGAAGGAAGTGGACGAAGTGGAAGTGCGGCAAGTGAATGAAGTGGAGAAAGTGGAGGAAGTAACGGTTATGAGGAAGTTGAGGAAGTGGACGAAGTTGACGAAGTGGACGAAGTGGAAGAAGTTGACGAAGTCGACGAAGAGGAGGAAGTGGAGGAAGTGGACGAAGGGCACGAACTTGAGAAAGTGGACGAAGGGGACTAACTTGACGAAGTTGACGAATTGCACGAAGTGGACGAAGTGGAAGAAGAAGATGAAGAAGTGGACGAAAAGGACGAAGTGGACAAAGTGGAGGAAGTGGACGAAGTGGAGCAGATGGAGGAAGGTGACGAAGTAGACGAAGCTCACGAAGTGGACGAAGTTGACGAAGTGCAGGAAGTGAAGGAAGTGGAGGAAGTGGACGAAATGGAGGAAGTGGACGAAGTGGAGGACGTGGAGGAAGTGCACGAAGTGGAGGAAGTGGAGGAAGTAGAGGAAGTGGACGAACATGGCGAAGTGGACGAAGTGGAGGAAGTGGACGAAGTCGACGAAGTGGGCGTAGTGGATGAAGAAGAGGAAGTGGACGAAGTGGAGGAAGTGCACGAAATGGAGGAAGTGGACGAAATGGAGGAAGTGGACGAAGTGGAGGAAGTGGAGGAAGTGGACAAAGTTGACGAAGTGGAAGAAGTGGAGGAAGTTGACGAACTCGACGAAGTGGACGAAGTGGGTGAAGTGGAGGAAGTGGACGAACTTGACGAGGTGGACGAAATGGACGAAGTTGACGAAATGGAGGATGTGGAGGAAGTGGACGAAGTTTGACGAATGACGAGTGGACAAAGTGGAGGAAGTGGAGGAAGTGGAAGAAGTGGAGGAAGTGGACGAAGTTGACGAAGTGGACGAAGTTGAGGAAGTGGAGGAAGTGGACGAAATGGAGGAAGTGGAGTTAGTGGAGGAAGTAGAGGAAATGGACGTAGTGGACGAGCATGACGAAGCGGACGAAGTGGAGGAAGTCGACGAAGTAGAAGAAGTGCACGAAGTTGACGAAGAGGACGAAGAGCACAAAGTGGATGAAGTGGACGAGGTGGACGAAGTGGACGAAGTTGACGACGTGGACGAAGTGGAGGAAGTGGACGAAGTGGAAGAAGTTGACGATATGGAGGAAGTGGTCGAAGTGGACGAAGTGGAGGAAGTGGACGAAATGGAGGAAGTGGAGTTAGTGGAGGAAGTAGAGGAAATGGACGTAGTGGACGAGCATGACGAAGCGGACGAAGTGGAGGAAGTCGACGAAGTAGACGAAGTGCACGAAGTGGACGAAGTTGACGAGGTGGACGAAGTGGACGAAGTTGACGATGTTGACGACGTGGACGAAGTGGAGGAAGTGGACGAAGTGGAAGAAGTTGACGATATGGAGGAAGTGGACGAAGTGGACGAAGTGGAGGAAGTGGAGGAAGTGGACGAAGTGGACGAAGTTGAGTAAGTGGAGGAAGTGGAGTAAGTGGAGGAAGTGGACGAAGACGACGAAGTGGACGTAGTGAACGAAGTGGACGAAGTGGAAGAAGTGGACGAATGGGACGAAGTGGACGAAGTAGACGACGTGGACGACGTGGACGACGTGGACGACGTGGACGACGTGGACGAAGTGGGCGAAGTGGACGAAGTGGCCGAAGTGGACGAAGTGTACGAAGTGGACGAGGTGAAGGAAGTGGACGAAGAGGACGAAGGGCACAAAGTGGACAAAGAGGAGGAAGTGGAGGAAGTGGACGAACTTGATGAAGTGGACGAAATGGACGAAGTCGACGAAGTTGACGAAGTGGATGAAGTTCACGAAGTGGAAAAAGTGCAGCAAGTGAATGAAGTGGAGGAAGTGGAGGAAGTAACGGTTATGAGGAAGTTGAGGAAGTGGACGAAGTTGACGAAGTGGAAGAAGTTGACGTAGTCGAGGAAGTGGAGGAAGTGGAGGAAGTAGAGGAAGGGCACGAACTTGAGAAAGTGGACGAAGGGGACTAACTTCACGAAGTTGACGAATTGCACAAAGTGGACGAAGTGGAAGAAGAAGATGAAGAAGTGGCCAAAGTGGACGATGTGGACGAAGTGGAGCAGGTGGAGGAAGGTGACTAAGTAGACGAAGCTCACGAAGTGGACGATGTGGACGAAGTGGACGAAGTTGACGAAGTTGACGACGTGGACGAAGTGGAGGAAGTGGACGAAGTGGAAGAAGTTGACAATATAGACGAAGTGGACGAAGTGGACGAAGTGGGGGAAGTGGACGAAGTGCACCAAGTGGAGGAAGTGGAGGAAGTGGAGGAAGTGGACGAAGTGGACGAAGTTGACGAAGTGGAGTGATGAGTCAATATTTTCTTCACTTCACTTAGCTTATTGTACTAGATTTAATCGGGGAATTGTGCTTAATTGTCCAGTATTTTCCCGTTTTTACTATTTGTACTTAATTTGACCAGAAATTCTAATTTCATTCAATTTGAATTATTTAAGTTGATTATTTGCATTGGTAATTTCAGGAAAATTTTGGAAATACAAATTGAGACATTTGGAAAAATATTCACACACTGTGTTTCAAAGAAACTACACTGCGTTGATTTAATTTGTGTGGAAAATTAAGCAGAATTGGCTTAGAAGCAAGACACATCACACGACTCCATAGAGAAGAAATGCATTAACTTTGGATGTGCAGATTTGTTTTGACCATATTCTTCCACTCCACATAAGCATTTGGTCTTGGACCTTAATTGCAAAAGAATCTCACGGACCAAATTCATTTGCTGAAATATGAATAAAATTATGAAGACATAGACACATGGGAAGATATTCCCTTGTCACGGATGCTGCAGAGAATTTTGGAAACACAATTTTCTTGTCTTCATTTTAGTTTTTTTTTAAAAAAACATTGTTACATGTGAAAAGAAGTGCAGCGTTTGGTTTTGTTTTCTCCACTTAAAACACATATGGACAATTGTTTGGAAAGCATTAACCGGTAGTGGAATAAACGTGGGACCCTCCATTAGGAAAAGAAATATTGTTCATGAAGAGGGGTCACGTTGAAGATAGCATTCACGGCCCTTGCAGAATTGGTGCACCGCATGGAGAGAAGAGAATCGACCTTTTGGATTCACTTTATTTTGCTGTCAAGAAGTTGGAAGTCGTGCTGTGTGATGTTATGGTCTGGATGGAATCTTTCATTATATTAAAAGAAGCACACGAGGACACATGCCAGATGGAGATTGTTGAATCTAGAGGGCACACACGTGATTGATTTTGGTGGTGAGCTCACGGGATAGTGATTCATGGACAGGGAAACACATAGGCAAAGGAAGCACGTTCTCATTTCTTTTCTTTATAAGCAAACGCGGTGATTATTGGAGAGTAAAAACGATGATGGAAGAAGTGTTGGTGACGGCTGAGGAGAAGCGGTGATGTATTTTTGGAGCACGCTGACTCATTGTGCTTTGGGAGAAAGAGAGAAATAGAACGGTGATTCTCGGACGCGGAGAAGGAGCTGGAAGCAGGGAGAAGTGATGCGTTATTCCAGCAGCTCTTGGTTTTATTTTTCTTTAAAGAATAGGATGTTGTTCAATTGATGGTGGGAACGTGGAGTGATGATTCAGAGTGATGATTCAGAGATGAAGAGCTTGTGATGGGAAAGAGAATGAAGCGGTGCTGAATGAGAGGATGCTTGGGGAGGCCACGCACATGTTGCAGGATAAAGAATGGTGTGCACGGTTAAGTGTTGGAAGCTTGGGGTGCCACGGCTGAAAGCAAAGAAGTTAAGTGTTGGAAGCTTAAGGTGTCACGGCTTGGCTGGAGGAGAAGAGAAGATTCATTTATCTTTAGATAGAAGAAGAGGCACGATGCATTCCAATTGGCTTTGAAAGAAGTATGTACAAGCTGTGCTGGAAAGTGAAGCACGGTGCACTTTAATTGGATAAAAAAATTGGTGAATGGAAAAGCACACGGCCACACCACTTCAAAGCTCACGGCTGGAAGGAGGCTGCGGCACGCTCATCCCAACAAAGCTGGACTTCATGTTCCCAGCTGATTCAAGTGGCCTTCCAGCAGCTTTCTTTACGCAGTTACAAGAGATTGGAGAGAAGATCAAGGTTGTCCAGCCATGTTCCAGCCACTACTTATTGGAAGTTCACGGTTGTTTTTGAGGAATGGCAGCAGCTAATATCCAAGGAGATGGAGTGGTGTCCAGCCATTGGAAGAAAGAAGGGAGAAAGTGCTTCACCAAGTGCTGATTTCACGTGAATCTTGGCTGCATGTGTGAAGGGAGAAACATTGAAAGATGGAGCATTCACGTCCAAGGGAAAATGGAATGTTGAAGGGAGCCATTCACGTGATTCATCTGAAAAGAGAGGGCCCATCTTATTTTATTTTGAATGTCACGGGAACAAGCTAACAGGGGAGAAAATGAAAGAGAGCACCTCCAATATAAAAAGGGGTAGGAATTCCAGTAGAGGGACGTCTGGAGGCCTGGATTTTTATTAGATTTTAGGATTGCATTAGGTGTAGTATAGAATTCATGGCCCTGGAAGAGGCTCTCTGCCTCTTCCTCTCCTTCCTTTTCCAGTTCCATTTTCAAACAGTGCATGTAATTTCATTTCTGAGCGTGTAGTTCATTTCATAGTTTAATCATTTCATTTTATTTCAAGTGTTGAATTTTAATTAAAGTGTTGAATGTTTGATGAATTCCATTTCCAGTGTTTTATTTTTATCTGTTGTATTTTACCATTCAGTATTTTCTGCATCGCTATATTCCATAATTTTACTGTTCATCGTATTTCCAAACGTTGTTTTTATCGTTTATTTTTACTGATGCTTTTGGTAAATTTTAATCACAATGTTTTTATGTTTTTCTGCTTGTTACTGTTCACGCATTTTAGTTTTAAACACTGTGTAAATTTTCCATTGTCTATTTTTACCATCTTTTACCGCTTGTTTTTACCATTGTTAAAATTTATTTCAGTATTTTAAATTTAGTTTTATTTAATTTCCAATTTCCAATTTTATTTTTCTACATCCTAAAACTATCAAAAACCCCCCCACTTCGTGATAAATCTAAGACCGAACCACACAAAAATTGGTCCTTGAGAGACGACCTAGGAGTCACCTCCTAGTAATTATACTGCATTAATTCTTGCACATCAAATTTGACGGGTCGCGACGCCCGTTAACAAATTTTGGCGCCGTTGCCGGGGACCAATGACGGTTTGGTTTTAGATTTTTGTTGTATAAAGTTTTGTTCTGTTAATATGTTTGTTTTGTGTGTTTTGTCTTGTATATTTTTGCAGGCGATAACGACACCTTCAACAAATTTTGGCGGCGTTGTCACTTCAGTTCCAGGTTTTTTTGTTTTAGATTTTTGCTGTGTTTTTCGATTATGCTGTGTTAATATATATTGTGTATATATGTGTTTAATTGTGCTATGTTCTGTATTTAGTTGTTATTAAAAAAAAAAAAAATTTTAAATTAAAAAAAAAAAAATTAATTAAAAATTTTTACTATTGATGTTCTGTCTTGTGTGTGCTTGTAGCATGTATAAATGTGTTTTGTTTTATCTGATTCGTAATTTTTAGTTTTTAGTTTTTACTTTTTATTTTTCCATGTCTACCTATTTTAATGTTGTGAATAATGCTTATTCTGCCAATGTCTGTGATTATGATTCTTATTCTGCATATTACTTTGATTTTAAATCTGCTGATTTTTATGATGAGAACAATATGTTCCATCATCCAATTTCTGAGAGCTCTCTTTGGGAGCCAGTTCCACAATATGAGAGTCAGCAGTATGATTCTCCTATTCAAATAACTCCTCAGCCTTCTACTTCTGAACCTACATTAAAGGAGTTACTGGAGCATATGACCATGCAGAACGTTCAGTTACAGAAAGGGAACATGCAGTTCAAGAAAAATAGCATAGAGTTTCAGCAGGAAACTCAAGCGGCAATTCAGAATCTGAGTAATCAGATTGGGCAGATGACCATTCTTGCACTTGAGGAAAATGATGAAAATTTTGGGGACCCGGCAGAAGTAAGCAGTAATCCTGAACCAGGTAGACCACCTTCACCTTCCCACACTCTAGAAATCTTCAAGGAAGAGGAGGTAAGCATACCTCAATTTGATTATATTGATGACTATGTTGTTGAGAGGTATGCTGATGACTATATTGTTGCTGAGCATGATTTTAATTTTTCCTCTGTGCATGATGAGGACCGCTTTTTACTATCACATTCAAATATTTGTTCTCCATGCACTGAACATGAATCTGAACCTGTTATAGATATTGTTTCTACATTTGAAACGGATTCATGTTATGAGGTTGTATCTAAGGCTCGGTATGATGAATTGGGATTGGGTGTTATACCTCTGCATGATATTTCTGTGGAACCATTTTGCACTAACCATATTGCAGGAGGTACATATAAATTTGATCAGCATGCACCCACGCTGGAAGACAAAGGTGCCAGTACATACAGCAGTTCGAAGATCAAAAGGCACCTACTGAATCTGCTCAGTGACAATATTTGCTGCTTAGATCCGGCGGTGGAGGATATTTCTCTGCTTGATCAGATTTGGAGGATGAAGCAATTTTTCCTCAAAATTTCCGTCTTGGATCCTGAAGAAGACATCTCCCTACAAATCCAAAATTGGCAACTGCCACCCTGACCAGGGAAGTTTTCTTTTTCTTTCTTCCCAGTTTTCATATTTTTAGTGCACTTGTCCTTTATCTGTTTGTTGTTTTAGTTTATGATCTTATGCTTAGAAAACATTTAGGACAGTGTAGTTTAAGTGTGGTCTCGGGAAGATTCTGATTTTTGTTTTTCTTTTAAGTTTGTTTTTCCTTTTCTTTTTAGTTTTCGAATTATTATTATTATTTAAAAAAAAAAAAAAAAAAAAACTTTGTGATAAAATATTTTGTTTTAAGTGTGCCAAATCTGTATTCTAATATGTATATTTATTTATTTAATTATTTATTTTCTTTTTCTTAGTTTTCAAATTGCTATCCTTAAAAAAAAAAAAAAATTGTTTTGCGTAGTCCATGATTTTTTTTATTATTCGGCCCTCAGCTTCTTATTATTTCATACCAATAATTCATTGAAAATTTTTTCAGATCTCATTTTTTTCAATTTTCCTTATTTTCTTCATTGTAAATATATTTTCTTAGTTGTCTCATACATATCTTTGATTGAAAATTTTTAGACTAAGAAAATATTTCATTCATCAATGCAAAAATTACAGTAATTGAGAAAAGGAAATTTAACAGATCTGAAAATAAAATTGCAGTAGATATATATAAATAAAAGATGTTCGGGGGGTCGATCTTTAGTGATCGTTAATATTACACACCATAAAAAATAAAAACAAAAAAAAAAAAAAAAAAAAAAACATAAAAAAATATAATTGTTCAGATTACATGCCTTGTCCATATTCTGGCCACGCTCGGCCAGCAAAAACATAAAAATAAAAAAATAAAAAAAAAAAGGAAAAAAACATAAAACTTTAAAACTGAAAGAATTCACGAGCTGGTTGTGGTGGTCTAAGGGAGAGCTCCGTTGAGGGAGCTCTGGTTCGAAAAGTCACGAGCGGAGGCTTTGGTGGAGGAATTTCTCGTTCATTTCTGTCGTCATCGATAATGATCGGAACTGGAAACAAATTCAGCAGCCTCGGTGCCCTCATTATCACCCAGTTGTTTTCTTTCAAACAAAAAAATAAAAATAAAAAAATAAATAAATAAAATTGTGTTAATTATAGAAGAGGAATGGAAAATTCAATGGAGGTGTGATCAGAGGTCTTACCGTACATATATAGCGGCAGTTGTGAAAAGAGAGTGCCAGTGGGGTCTATCTCCGCTTGCCAGTGCTTGACCCGATTGCCGTGGTTGTTGAACCAGCAGTGTACGTTGTATTCGGTGGCTTCGCCGAAAGCCCTTAGTCGAGACGCGATCTCGACGACTTGCGCTCGGCTTGGGTGTGTGACCCCATAGTTGAATATTTTGGTCATCATCGTGATCTGATCGTCGGTTGGACGCCACCGTTGACTGGTATATCTCTCTGATTCCGTTTCACTCATCCTTCCTCTCGTAATATACAAATACATAAATAAAAAAATAAATACATATAAAAAAACAAGAAAAAAAAAAGCATAACATAAAAAAAAAAAAAAACATAAAAACATTAGATTCTTAATTCAGTGTTTTCTTTATTTGTTCTTGTTTCCTTTCAGATTTATTTTGTCCAGTCATGCTTTAATGTTTCAGTTTTTGGTCTCAGATCTGTTTCACGGTCCTCGCAAAGGGTCCTAAACGGATCTATGTCCAGTTGTCCGGTTGTTCTTGTCCATATTGTTCTTGTATATTATGTTTATGTGTTTATTTAGTTTTAAGTGGGGTACGTGGCGTTGTTCTACCCGATTGTCTCTGCAATACCTTCAATCGAAGGGAGATTAACGTCTGGTTTCCAGCCTATATACCCCTTAAGTTTTTTTGACAGTTGTGTTTTATGTGTTTTTCTTTAAAAAAAAATAATAAAGCAAAAAAAAAAGAAGAAGAAAGGGAGAGCAGGGAAGAGTAAAGCTGAGAAAGCGCAAGTAAATAACAATGGAAAAGAAGAGAAATGAAAGCATGAAAAGAAAGCAGGAAATGAAAAAACGGAAATGAAAGATCTAAAAGCTTAAAGAGAAGCAGAGCAAGCAAGCAGAGAGAAAAGGAGATCCTTAGTGAAGAAAGACTTACCTGGAGAAGTAGGCTTGCAGAGGCTCTGCGCAGATCTCAGATCTTCAGCAGATGGCACGGTGGCAGAGCTTCCTCGCAGATCCAGACGCTCGAGAGAGAGCAGAGAGAGAGTAGAGAGAGAAGAGAGCAGAGAGAGGAGTAGAGAGAGAGTGAGGGATCAGAAATGGCGCTGGACGCGGAGGAGTGCCTCATTTATAGCCAGATTGCTTTCCACTGTAGCAACAGTTCCGGTCTTTGTCACCGAGACTGTTGTCACAGTACCGGTCTCCTTTTTCAGAAAAAAATAAAAAAAAATAAAAAAAAATAATAAAAAAAATAATAAATAAATAATAATAATAATAAAAATTATTAGCATCTACTGATGGGTGCTAGGTGTTTTAGACATCTACTGATGGATGTTACTGAAAAATTTCTTCCCATTTTTCTAATTTTTATTGCACTTGTTTATATTATTTGACTGCTCTGAAATTGATAATCTGATGATTGTAACACACTGAGGACATTGTGTGATTTAAGTGTGGTCTACTGGGAAGAAATTCTGATTTTTCTGATTTTTCTGTTAGATTGTATTTTGTGTGTTAAATTTTTTGTTTTTGAGTGTTAATTTTTTCTGTTTTAAGTTGTTTTAGTGTGTTTTGTGTGCAATAAATTTTACATTTTTCTCTTGATTTCTGGATGATGTCTAAGTTGTAGATTTTTCCTTCACTTGATTAATACTTATGGTTTGAAATCCTTGCTTTTCTCTGCTTGGAAGATGATTATAATGTTTGAGAGGTTGATTTGATTGAGAAAAATACCCTGAGTGAGAATTTGAGCCACTTAATTTTCTTTCTTGTGTGACATGTATCTTGATTGCTTGCACATATGCCTTGGCTTGATTCTTTTTGATAATTCTTGATGGATATGCATGTTTAGAAAATGATAAAGGCATTTTATTTCTTGAGCCTCTTTAGCCAAATAAGCCTACCCTGTTATTATCCTTTGATAACCCCTTTGAGCCTATACTTTCCCCATTTATTTGTGTTGAAGCTCATATACTGACCCTAAGTGAAAAACAATGATTACCTTAAACTTAGGAAAGTCTGGAGCTACAGAAGTGTTTTGAGAATAAGTGTGGTCTCCTTGGGAATTCTGATGAATTGGCTAGTTGGTTCCTCATCATGTTTTGAAATGATAATTTATATCCTGTTGTGTGAAAAAAAAAAAAAAAAAAAGAAGAAGACAGGATGAAAAATATTTGATGAGAAAAAGAGAAAATTGAAAAATAATTTTATGAATAATGGAGTCGAGAAGAGGATTGAATTAGAGGTTTGGGTGAGATTTCACTGTGTTTACATTTTTTTTCCTAGTGCACCTCTATTTCTTCTAAGCTATAGCTACTTATCCAAATTTATCCTCCCCTGTCCTTGGCCCCATTACAACCCAGTAAAGACCTTTTGATCTGAACATGCATATGTTTTAAGTATTGATAATTAGAAGCTTGCCAAGTCTACTTGTGTTGGTTTTCTTGAGTACATCGAGTTGAAATTATTTACCCTAGACACTTGAGAGAAACACTGTAGTGCATCTGTGAGGTTTTGTTATTTTTAAATCACCTCTTAAGCTTATTAATTATTTTTCTACGTATTGAGTTGCTTGGATAATTTCTATAAGTATCTACTTTTCTTGATTACGTGTTGGATATTTTCTATTTCTTTCCTCTGTCCAGACCTTTTGAGAACTGTGTAAAGTTTATGTGTTTTTCTTGTGAGTTTTTATATTTTTCTGTCTGCTGCATTTGTGTCAGTCTTCGTGAAAGTCCTTTGAACTATTCCCTGATTTGAGTCTTGATTTTGCCCAGGAGTGCAAAAGACTAAGTGTGGTCTATTTTGATGAGTCAATATTTTCTTCACTTCACTTAGCTTATTGTACTAGATTTAATCGGGGAATTGTGCTTAATTGTCCAGTATTTTCCCGTTTTTACTATTTGTACTTAATTTGACCAGAAATTCTAATTTCATTCAATTTGAATTATCTAAGTTGATTATTTGCATTGGTAATTTCAGGAAAATTTTGGAAATACAAATTGAGACATTTGGAAAAATATTCACACACTGTGTTTCAAAGAAACTACACTGCGTTGATTTAATTTGTGTGGAAAATTAAGCAGAATTGGCTTAGAAGCAAGACACATCACACGACTCCATAGAGAAGAAATGCATTAACTTTGGATGTGCAGATTTGTTTTGACCATATTCTTCCACTCCACATAAGCATTTGGTCTTGGACCTTAATTGCAAAAGAATCTCACGGACCAAATTCATTTGCTGAAATATGAATAAAATTATGAAGACATAGACACATGGGAAGATATTCCCTTGTCACGGATGCTGCAGAGAATTTTGGAAACACAATTTTCTTGTCTTCATTTTAGTTTTTTTTTAAAAAAACATTGTTACATGTGAAAAGAAGTGCAGCGTTTGGTTTTGTTTTCTCCACTTAAAACACATATGGACAATTGTTTGGAAAGCATTAACCGGTAGTGGAATAAACGTGGGACCCTCCATTAGGAAAAGAAATATTGTTCATGAAGAGGGGTCACGTTGAAGATAGCATTCACGGCCCTTGCAGAATTGGTGCACCGCATGGAGAGAAGAGAATCGACCTTTTGGATTCACTTTATTTTGCTGTCAAGAAGTTGGAAGTCGTGCTGTGTGATGTTATGGTCTGGATGGAATCTTTCATTATATTAAAAGAAGCACACGAGGACACATGCCAGATGGAGATTGTTGAATCTAGAGGGCACACACGTGATTGATTTTGGTGGTGAGCTCACGGGATAGTGATTCATGGACAGGGAAACACATAGGCAAAGGAAGCACGTTCTCATTTCTTTTCTTTATAAGCAAACGCGGTGATTATTGGAGAGTAAAAACGATGATGGAAGAAGTGTTGGTGACGGCTGAGGAGAAGCGGTGATGTATTTTTGGAGCACGCTGACTCATTGTGCTTTGGGAGAAAGAGAGAAATAGAACGGTGATTCTCGGACGCGGAGAAGGAGCTGGAAGCAGGGAGAAGTGATGCGTTATTCCAGCAGCTCTTGGTTTTATTTTTCTTTAAAGAATAGGATGTTGTTCAATTGATGGTGGGAACGTGGAGTGATGATTCAGAGTGATGATTCAGAGATGAAGAGCTTGTGATGGGAAAGAGAATGAAGCGGTGCTGAATGAGAGGATGCTTGGGGAGGCCACGCACATGTTGCAGGATAAAGAATGGTGTGCACGGTTAAGTGTTGGAAGCTTGGGGTGCCACGGCTGAAAGCAAAGAAGTTAAGTGTTGGAAGCTTAAGGTGTCACGGCTTGGCTGGAGGAGAAGAGAAGATTCATTTATCTTTAGATAGAAGAAGAGGCACGATGCATTCCAATTGGCTTTGAAAGAAGTATGTACAAGCTGTGCTGGAAAGTGAAGCACGGTGCACTTTAATTGGATAAAAAAATTGGTGAATGGAAAAGCACACGGCCACACCACTTCAAAGCTCACGGCTGGAAGGAGGCTGCGGCACGCTCATCCCAACAAAGCTGGACTTCATGTTCCCAGCTGATTCAAGTGGCCTTCCAGCAGCTTTCTTTACGCAGTTACAAGAGATTGGAGAGAAGATCAAGGTTGTCCAGCCATGTTCCAGCCACTACTTATTGGAAGTTCACGGTTGTTTTTGAGGAATGGCAGCAGCTAATATCCAAGGAGATGGAGTGGTGTCCAGCCATTGGAAGAAAGAAGGGAGAAAGTGCTTCACCAAGTGCTGATTTCACGTGAATCTTGGCTGCATGTGTGAAGGGAGAAACATTGAAAGATGGAGCATTCACGTCCAAGGGAAAATGGAATGTTGAAGGGAGCCATTCACGTGATTCATCTGAAAAGAGAGGGCCCATCTTATTTTATTTTGAATGTCACGGGAACAAGCTAACAGGGGAGAAAATGAAAGAGAGCACCTCCAATATAAAAAGGGGTAGGAATTCCAGTAGAGGGACGTCTGGAGGCCTGGATTTTTATTAGATTTTAGGATTGCATTAGGTGTAGTATAGAATTCATGGCCCTGGAAGAGGCTCTCTGCCTCTTCCTCTCCTTCCTTTTCCAGTTCCATTTTCAAACAGTGCATGTAATTTCATTTCTGAGCGTGTAGTTCATTTCATAGTTTAATCATTTCATTTTATTTCAAGTGTTGAATTTTAATTAAAGTGTTGAATGTTTGATGAATTCCATTTCCAGTGTTTTATTTTTATCTGTTGTATTTTACCATTCAGTATTTTCTGCATCGCTATATTCCATAATTTTACTGTTCATCGTATTTCCAAACGTTGTTTTTATCGTTTATTTTTACTGATGCTTTTGGTAAATTTTAATCACAATGTTTTTATGTTTTTCTGCTTGTTACTGTTCACGCATTTTAGTTTTAAACACTGTGTAAATTTTCCATTGTCTATTTTTACCATCTTTTACCGCTTGTTTTTACCATTGTTAAAATTTATTTCAGTATTTTAAATTTAGTTTTATTTAATTTCCAATTTCCAATTTTATTTTTCTACATCCTAAAACTATCAAAAACCCCCCCACTTCGTGATAAATCTAAGACCGAACCACACAAAAATTGGTCCTTGAGAGACGACCTAGGAGTCACCTCCTAGTAATTATACTGCATTAATTCTTGCACATCAAATTTGACGGGTCGCGACGCCCGTTAACATGGAGGAAGTGGAGGAAGTGGAGTAAGTGGAGGAAGTGGGCGAAGACGACTAAGTGGACGTAGTGGACGAAGTGGAAGAAGTGGACGAATGGGACGAAGTGGACGAGGTGGACGACGTGGACGACGTGGACGAAGTGGGCGAAGTGGACGAAGTGGCCGAAGTGGACGAAGTATACGAAGTGGACGAAGTGAAGGAAGTGGACGAAGTGCACAAAGTGGACAAAGAGGAGGAAGTGGACGAAGTTGACGATATGGAGGAAGTGGACGAAGTGGAGGAAGTGGACGAAGTGCACCAAGTGGAGGAAGTGGACGAAGTGGACGAACTTGACGAACTGGACGAAGTGGACGAAGTGGAGGAAGTGGACGAAGTGGAGTAAGTTGAGGAAGTGGACGAAGACGACGAAGTGGACGTAGTGGACGTAGTGGAAGAAGTGGACGAATGGGACGAAGTGGACGACGTGGATGACGTGGACGACGTGGACGAAGTGGACGAAGTGGACGAAGTGGACGAAGTGGACGAAGTGGCCGAAGTGGACGAAGTGGACGAAGTGGACGAAGTGTACGAAGTGGACGAAGTGAAGGAAGTGGATGAAGAGGACGAAGTGCACAAAGTGGACAAAGAGGAGGAAGTGGAGGAAGTGGAGGAAGTGGACGAACTTCATGAAGTGGACGAAATGGACGAAGTTGACGAAGTGGATGAAGTGGACGAAGTGAAGGAAGTGGACGAAGTTGACGAAGTGGAAAAAGTGCAGCAAGTGAATGAAGTAGAGGAAGTGGAAGAAGTAACGGTTATGAGGAAGTTGAGGAAGTGGACGAAGTTGACGAATTGGAAGAAGTTGACGAAGTGGAGGAAGCGGAGGAAGTGGAGGAAGTAGACGAAGGGCCTGAACTTGAGAAAGTGGACGAAGGGGACTAACTTGACGAAGTTGACGAATTGCACTAAGTGGACGAAGTGGAAGAAGAAGATGAATAAGTGGACGAAAAGGACGAAGTGGAGGAAGTGGAGGAAGTGGAGGAAGTGGAGGAAGTGGAGGAAGTGGAGGAAGTAGACGACATGGACGAAGTTGACGAAGTGGAGAAGTGGAGGAAGTGGAGGAAGTGGAGGAAGTGGAGGAAGTGGAGGAAGTGGAGGAAGTGGAGGAAGTGGAGGAAGTAGAGTAAGTGGAGGAAGTGGACGAACTTGACGAAGTGCACGAAGTAGACGAAGTGGAGGAAGTAGAGGAAGTGGAGGAAGTGGACGAAGAGGACGAAGTGGAGGAAGTGGATGAAGTGGATGAAGTGGAGGAAGTGGAAGAAGTGGACGAAGCGGACGACGTGGACGAAGTGGAAGATGTTGACGAAGTGGACAAAGTGGAGGAAGTGGACGAAGGGGACGAAGTTGAGGAAGTGGACGAAGTGGACAAAGTGGACAAAGTAAAGGAAGTGGAGGAAGTGGAGGAATTGGACGAAGTTGACGACGTGGACGAAGTGGAGGAAGTGGAAGATGTTGACAAAGTGGACGAAGTTGAGAAAGTGGACGAAGTGGACGAAGTGGACGAAGTGGACAAAGTGGACGAAGTGGACGAAGTTGACGAAGTGGACGAAGTGGCTGAAGTGGACGAAGTGGACGAAGTGGACAAAGTGGACAAAGTGGAGGAAGTGGAGGAAGTGGAGGAAGTGGACGAACTTGACGAAGTGGACGAAATGGTCGAAGTGGACGAAGTTGACAAAGTGGATGAAGTGCACGAAGTGGACGATGTGGACGAAATGAACGAAGTCGAGAAAGTGGAGGAAGTTGACGAAGTTGACCGAGTGGACGAAGTCGACATAGTGGACGAACTTGGCGAAGTGGACGAAGTTGACGAAGTGGAAGAAGAGCAGAAAGTGAATGAAGTAGAGGAAGTGGAGGAAGTGGACGATGTTGAGGAAGTGGACGAAGTTGACGAAGTGGACGAAGTGGAAGAAGTTTACAAAGTGGAGGAAATGGAAGAAGTTTACGAAGTGGAGGAAGTGGACGAAGCGGACGAAATTGAGGAACTTGACGAAGTGGACGAAGGGGACAAACTTGACGAAGGTGACGAATTGGACGAAAGTGGACGAAGAAGATGAAGAAGTGGACGAAGAGGACGAAGTGGAGGAAGTGGAGGAAGTGGACGAAGTAAACCAAGTGGACGAAGTGGATGAGGTGGAGGAAATGGAGGAAGAGGACGAAGTGGGGGAAGTGGATGAAGTGGACGAAGTGGACGAAGAGGACGAAGTGGGGGAAGTGGACGAAGCGGACGACGTGGACGAAGTGGAGGAAGTGGATGAAGTGGACGAAATGGACGAAGTTGAAGAAGTGGACGAAGTGGACAAAGTGGACGAAGTCGACGAAGTGGACAAAGTGGACGAAGTTGACGAAGTTGACGAAGGGGACGAAGGGGACGAAGGGGACGAAGTGGACGAAGTGGAGGAAGTGGACAAAGTTGACAAAGTGGAAGAAGTGGAGGAAGTGAATGAAGTGGACGAAGTGGAGGAAATGGATGATGTTGAGGAAGTGGAGGAAGTAGACGAAGTTGACGAAGTGGACAAATTGGACGAACTTGACAAAGTGGACGAAGGGGACGAATTGGACGAATTCGACGAAGTTGACGAAGTGGAGGAAGTGGACGAAGTTGACGACGTGGACGAAGTGGAGGAAGTGGAAGATGTTGACGAAGTGGACGAAGTGGAGAAAGTGGACGAAGTGGACGAAGTTGACAAAGTATACAAAGTGGAGGAAGGAGGAAGTGGACGAACTTGACGAAGTGGACGAAATGGTCGAAGTGGACGAAGTTGACGAAGTGGATGAAGTGCACGAAGTGGACGATGTGGACGAAGTGGATGAAGTGGACGAAATGAACGAAGTGGAGAAAGTGGAGGAAGTTGACGAAGTTGACCGAGTGGACGAAGTGGAGATAGTGGAGGAAGTGGAGGAAGAGGAGGAAGTGGACGAACTTGGAAAAGTAGACGAAATGGACGAAGTTGACGAAGTGGATGAAGTGGAGGAAGTGGACGAAGTTGACGAAGTGGAAGAAGTGCAGGAAGTCAATGAAGTAGAGGAAGTGGAGGAAGTGGACAATTTTGAGGAAGTGGACGAAGTTGACGAAGTGGACGAAGTGGAAGCAGTTTACGAAGTGGAGGAAGTGGACGAAGGGGACGATATTGAGGAACTTGACGAAGTGGACGAAGGGGACGAACTTGACGAAGGTGACGAATTGGACGAAGTGGACGAAGAAGATGAAGAAGTGGACGAAGAGGACGAAGTGGAGGAAGTGGACGAAGTTGACGAAGTGGACGAAGTTTACGAAGTGGAGGAAGTGGACGAAGGGGACGATATTGAGGAACTTGACGAAGTGGACGAAGGGGACGAACTTGACGAAGGTGACGAATTGGACGAAGTGGACGAAGAAGATGAAGAAGTGGACGAAGAGGACGAAGTGGAGGAAGTGGAGGATGTAAACAAAGTGGACGAAGTTGACGAAGTGGAGGAAGTGAAGGAAGTGGACGAGGTGGAGGAAATGGAGGAAGTAGACGATGTGGACGAAGTGGAGAAGAAGTGGAGGAAGTGGAGGAAGTGGAGGAAGTGGAGGAAGTGGAGGAAGTGGAAGAAGTGGACGAAGTGGACGAAGTGGAGGAAGTGGAGGAAGTAGAAGAAATGGACGAAGTGGACGAACTTGACGAAGTGCACAAAGTAGATGACGTGAAGGCAGTGGAGGAAGTGGATGAAGAGTGAAGGAAATGGACGATGTTGAGGAAGTGGAGGAAGTAGACGAAGTTGACGAAATGGACAAATTGGACGAACTTGACGAAGTGGACGAAGTAGACGAAGTGCACGAAGAGGACGAAGAGCACGAAGTGGACGAGGTGGACGAAATGGACGAAGTGGACGAAGTTGACGAGGTGGAAGAAGTGGAGGAAGTGGAAGAAGTTGACGATATGGAGGAAGTAGACGAAGTGGAGGAAGTGGAGGAAGTGGACCAAGTGGAGGAAGTGGACGAAGTGGACGAACTGGATGAAGTTGACAAAGTGGAGGAAGTGGAGTAAGTGGAGGAAGTGGACGAAGACGACGAATTGGACGTAGTGGACGAAGTGGAAGAAGTGGACGAAGTGGACGAATGGGACGAACTTGACAAAGTTGACGAAGGGGACGAAGGGGACGAACTTGACGAAGTGGACGAATTGGACGATGTGGACGAAGTGGAAGAAGAAGATGAAGAAGTGGACGAAGTGGACAAAGTGGAGGAAATGGAGGAAGTAGACGAAGTGGAGGAAGTCGACAAAGTGGACGAAGAGGACGAAGTGAACGAAATGGACGATGTTGACGACGTGGAAGAAGTGGACGAGGTGGACGAAGTTGACGAAGTGGATGACATGGACGAAGTGGTGGAAGTGGACGAAGTGGAAGAAGTGCAGGAAGTCGATGAAGTGGAGGAAGTGGAAGAAGTAAAGGAAGTGAATGAAGTGGATGAAGTGGACGATGTTGAGGAAGTGGACGAAGTTCACGAAGTGGAAGAAATTGACGAAATGGAGGAAGTGGAGGAAGTTGACGAAGGGGAAGAACTTGACCAAGTTGACGAAGTGGACGAAGGGGATGAACTTGACAAAGTTGACGATTTGGACAAAGTGGACGAATCGGAAGAAGAAGATTAAGAAGTGGACGAAGAGGGCAAAGTGGAGGAAGTGGAAGAACTGGACGAAGTGGAGGAAGTGGAAGAAGTGGACGAAGTGGACAAAGTGGAAGAAGTGAAGGAAATGGAGGTAGTGGACGAAGTGAAGGAGTGGAGGAAGTAGAGGAAGTGGAGGAAGTGGAAGAAGTGGAGGTAGTGGACGAAGTAGACAAAGTTGACGAAGTCGACGAGTTGGACGAAGTTGATGAAGTGGAGGAAGTGGAGGAAGGGGACGAAATGAAGGAAGTACACGAAGTGGAGAAAGTGGAGGAAGTGGACGAAGTGGAGGAAATGGAGGAAATAGAGGAAGTGGACGAAGCGGACGAACATGAGAAACTGGAGGAAGTGGACGAAGTGGATGAAGTTGACGACGTGCACGATATAGAGGAAGTGGAAGAAGTTGATGAAGTGGACGAAGTGGACGAAGTTGATGAAGTGGACGAAGTGGACAAAGTGGAGAAAATGGAGGAAGTGGACGAACATGACGAAGTGGACGAAATGGTCGAAGTGGACGAAGTTGACAATGTGACTGAAGTGCACGAAGTGGACGAAGTGGAAGAAGTGCAGGAAGTGAATGAAGTGGAGGAAGTGGACGGTGATGAGGAAGTGGAGGAAGTGGACGAAGTTGACGAAGTGGACGAAGTGGACGAAGTGGACGAAGTTGACGAAGTGGAGGAAGTGGACGAAGTGGACGAAGGGGACGAACTTGACGAAGTGGACGAAGTGGAAGAAGAAGATGAAGAAGTGGACGAAGTGGACGAAATGGTCGAAGTGGACGAAGTTGACAATGTGGCTGAAGTGCACGAAGTGGACGAAATTTACGAAGTAGAGGAAGTGGACGAAATGGAGGAACTGGACGTAGTGGAGTCAGTGGAGGAAGTGGAGGAAATGGAGGAAGTGGAGGAAGTGGAGGAAGTGGACGAAGTAGAGGAAGTGGACGAAGTGGAGGAAGTAGAGGAAGTGGACGAAGTTTGTTGAAGTGGAAGAAGTTGACGAAGTGCAAGAAGTGGAGGAAGTTGAGGAAGTTGACGAAGGGGACGAAATTGACCAAGTGGATGAAGGGGACGAACTTGACGAACTTGACGAACTGGACAAAAAGGACGAAGTGGAAGAAGAAGATTAAGAAGTGGACGAAGAGGGCGAAGTGGAGGAAGTGGAAGAACTGGACGAAGTGGAGGAAGTGGAAGAAGTGGACGAAGTCGACGAACTTGACGAAGTGGACGAAGTGGAAGAAGTGAAGCAAGTGGAGGTAGTGGACGAAGTGAAGGAGTGGAGGAAGTGGAGGAAGTGGAAGAAGTGGAGGAAGTGGACGAAGTTGACGAAGTCGACGAGTTGGACGAAGTGGAGGAAGTGAAGGAAGTGGAGGAAATGACGGAAGTACACGTAGTGGAGGAAGTGGAGGAAGCGGAGGAAGTGGAGGAAGTGGAGAAAGTGGAGGAAGTAGAGGAAGTGGACGAACATGACGAACTGGAGGAAGTTGACGAAATGAAGGAAGTACACGAAGTTGAGGAAGTGGAGGAAGTGGACGAAGTGGAGGAAGTGGAGGAAGTAGAGGATGTAGAGGAAGTGGACGAACATGACGAGACGAAGTGGACGATATGGACGAGGTGGATGAAGTGGAGGAAGTGGAGGAAGTGGACGACATGAAGGAAGTACACGAAGTGGAGGAAGTGGAGGAGGTAGAGGAAGTGGAAGAAGTGGAGGAAGTGTACGAAGTTGACGAAGTGGACAAATATGAGGAAGTGGAGGAAGTGGACGAAGTTGATGAAGTTGACGAAGTCGATGAAGTGGAGGAAGTGGAAGAAGTAAAGGAAGTGAATGAAGTGGAGGAAGTGGACGATGTTGAGGAAGTGGACGAAGTTGACGAAGTGGAAGAAATTGACGAAATGGAGGAAGTGGAGGAAGTTGACGAAGGGGAAGAACTTGACCAAGTTGACGAAGTGGACGAAGGGGACGAACTTGACGAAGTTGACGATTTGGCCAAAGTGGACGAAGTGGAAGAAGAAGATTAAGAAGTGGACGAAGAGGGCGAAGTGGAGGAAGTGGAAGAACTGGACGAAGTGGAGGAAATGGAAGAAGTGGACGAAGTTGACAAAGTGGACAAAGTGGAAGAAGTGAAGGAAATGGAGGTAGTGGACGAAGTGGAGGAAGTAGAAGAAGTGGAGGTAGTGGACGAAGTTGTCGAAGTCGACGAGTTGGACGAAGTTGACGAAGTGGAGGAAGGGGAGGAAGGGGACGAAATGAAGGAAGTACACGAAGTGGAGGAAGTGGAGGAAGTGGAGGAAGTAGAGGAAGTGGACGAAGCGGACGAACATGTGAAACTGGAGGAAGTGGACGAAGTGGATGAAGTTGACGAAGTTGACGACGTGCACGATATAGAGGAAGTGGAAGAAGTTGATGAAGTGGACGAAGTTGACAAAGTGGACGAAGTGGACAAAGTGGAGAAAATGGAGGAAGTGGAAGAAGTGGAGGAAGTGGACGAACATGACGAAGTGGACGAAATGGTCGAAGTGGACGAAGTTGACGAAGTGGATGAAGTGCACGAAGTGGACGAAGTTGACGAAGTGGAAGAAGTGCAGGAAGTGAATGAAGTGGAGGAAGTGGACGGTGATGAGGAAGTGGAGGAAGTGGACGAAGTGGACGAAGGGGACGAAGTTGATGAAGTTGACGAAGTGGACGAAGGGGACGAACTTGACGAAGTGGACGAAGTGGAAGAAGAAGATGAAGAAGTGGACGAAGTGGACAAAGTGGAGGAAGTGGAGGAAGTGGAGGAAGTGGAGGAAGTAGACGAAGTGGAGGAAGTGGACGAAATTGACGAAGTAGAGGAAGTGGACGAAATGGAGGAACTGGACGTAGTGGAGTCAGTGGAGGAAGTGGAAGAAATGGAGGAAGTGGACGAAGTGGACGAAGTAGAGGAAGTGGACGAACATGACTAAGTGGACGAAGTGGATGAAGTTGAGGAAGTGGACGAAATTGACGAACTGGACGAAGTCGACCAACTGGATGAGGAGGAAGAAGTGACCGAAATGGACGATGTTGACGGCGTGGAAGAAGTGGACGAGGTGGACGAAGTTGACGAAGTGGATGACGTGGATGAAGTGGTGGAAGTGGACGAAGTTGACGAAGTGGAAGAAGTGCAGGAAGTGAATGAAGTGGAGGACATGGAGGAAGTGGACGATGTTGAGCAAGTGGAGGAGGTGGACGATGTTGAGCAAGTGGAGGAAGTGGACGAAGTGGAAGATGTTGACGAAGTGGAGGAAGTGGACGAAGAGCACGAACTTGACGAAGTGGACGAAGGGGACGAACTTGACGAAGTTGACGAAGTGGACGAAGTGGAAGACTTGGAGGAAGTGGACGAAGTTGACGAAGTGGATGAAGTGGACGAAGTGGAAGAAATGGACGAAGTACACGAAGTGGAGGAAGTGGAAGACGTGGAGTTAGTGGACGAAGTTGACGAAGTGGATGAAGTGGACGAAGTTCACGAAGTGGAAGAAATGCAGAAAGTGAATGAAGTGGAGGAAGTGGAGGAAGTGGACGATGTTGAGGAAGTGTTGGAAGTGGACGAATTTGACAAAGTGGACGAAGTGGAAGAAGTTGACGAACTAGAGGAAGTGGACGAAGGGGACGAACTTGACGTAGTTGATGAAGTGGACGAATGGGACGAAGTTGAAAAAGTGGAAGAAGTGGAGGAAGAGGGCGAAGAAGTGGAGGAATAGGACGAAGTGGACGAAGTGGAGGAAGTGGAGGAAGTGGAGGAAGTAGAGGAAGTGGAGGAAGTTGACGACGTGGACGAAGTGGAGGAAGTGGATGAAGTGGAGGAAGTGGCGGAAGTGGAAGAAGTGGAGGAAGTGGAGGAAGTGGACGAAGTCGACGAAGTCGTCGAACTGGAGGAAGTGGACGAAGTGAAAAAAGTGGACGAAGTTGATGAAGGGGACGAAATGGACGAAGTTCACGAAGTGGACGAAGTAGAGCAAGTGGACAAAGTTGACGCAGTGGAAGAAAAGTGGAGGAAGTGAATGAAGTAGAGGAAGTGGAGGAAATAGGCGATGTTGAGGAAGTGGAGGAAGTAGACGAAGATTAATAAGTGGACGAAGTGGATAAGTGGAGGAAGTGGACGAACTGGACGAGTTGACGAGGCGGACGAAGTGGAGGAAGTGGAGAAAGTGGAAGAAGTGGACGAAGTGAAGTGACGAAGTGGATGAAGTGGAGAAAGTGGACGAAGTGGACGAAGTTGACGAAGTGGAAGAGGTGATGGAAGTGAATGAAGTGGAGGAAGTGGAGGAAGTGGACTTAGTGGACGAGGTGGACGAACTTGACGAAGTGGATGACGTGGACGAAGTGAAGGAAGTGGAGGAATTGGAGGAAGTGGAGGAAGTAGAGGAACTTGACGAAGTTGACGAAGTGGACGAAGTGGAAGAATTTGACGAAGTGGAGGAAGTGGAGGAAGTGGACGAAGGGGACGAACTTGGCGAAGTTGACAAAGTGGATGAAGGGGACGAACATGACGAAGTTGACGAAGTGGACGAAGTCGAAGAAGAGGATGAAGAAGTGGACGAAGGGGACGAAGGGGAGGAAGTGGAGGAAGTGGAGGAAGTGGAGGAAGTAAACGAAGTTGATGAAGTGGACGAATTTGACGAAGTGGACGAAGTTGGCGACGTGTACGAAAGGAGGAAGTGGACAACGTGGACGAAGTGGAAGAAGTTGACGAAGTGGACGAAGTGCACGAAGTGGAGGAAGTGGACGAAGTGGACGAAGTTGGCGATGTGTACGAAAGAAGGAAGTGGACGAAGTTGAAGAACTTGACGAAGTGGACGAAGTGGAGAAAGTGGAGGAAGTGGAAGACGTGGAGGAAGTGGACGAAGTGGATGAAGTGGACGAAGTGGAAGAAATGCAGGAAGTGAAAGAAGTGGAGGAAGTGGAGGAAGTGGACGATGTTGAGGAAGTGTTGGAAGTGGACGAATTTGACGAAGTGGACGAAATGGAAGAAGTTGACGAACGAGACGAACTTGACGAAGTTGATGAAGTGGACGAATGCGACGAAGTGGAAGAAGTGGAGGAAGAGGACGAAGAAGTTGAGGAAGAGGACGAAGTGGAGGAGGTGGACGAAGTGGAGGAAGTGGAGGAAGTGGAGGAAGTAAAGGAAGTGGAGGAAGTTGACGACGTGGACGAAGTGGAGGAAGTGGATGAAGTGGAGGAAGTGGAGGAAGTGGAAGAAGTGGAGGAAGTGGAGGAAGTGGAGGAAGTGGAGGAAGTGGACGAAGTTGTCGAACTGGAGGAAGTGGACGAAGCGAAAAAAGTGGAGGAAGTGGAGGAAGTTGACGAAGTGGACAAAATGGACGAAGTTCACGAAGTGGACGAAGTAGAGCAAGTGGACAAAGTTGACGCAGTGGAAGAAGTGGAGGAAGTGATTGAAGTAGAGGAAGTGGAGGAAATGGACGATGTTGAGGAAGTGGAGGAAGTAGACGAAGTTGACAAAGTGGACAAAGTGGATAAGTGGAGGAAGTGGACGAATTGGACGAAGTAGACGAGTTGACGAGGCGGACGAAGTGGAGGAAGTGGAGAAAGTGGAAGAAGTGGACGAAGTGGATGAAGTGGAGGAAGTGGACGAAGTGGACGAAGTTGACGAAGTGGAAGAAGTGCAGGAAGTGAATGAAGGGAGGAAGTGGACGAAGTGGACTTAGTGGACGAAGTGGACGAGGTGGACGAACTTGACGAAGTGGATGACGTGGACGAAGTGATGGAAGTGGAGGAATTGGAGGAAGTGGGGGAAGTAGAGGAACTTGACGAAGTTGACGAAGTGGACGAAGTGGAAGAATTTGACGAAGTGGAGGATGTGGACGAAGGGGACGAACTTGGCGAAGTTGACAAAGTGGATGAAGGGGACGAACATGACGAAGTGGACGAAGTCGAAGAAGAGGATGAAGAAGTGGACGAAGGGGACGAAGTGGAGGAAGTGGACGAAGTGGAGGAAGTGGAGGAAGTAAACGAAGTTGATGAAGTGGACGAATTTGACGAAGTGGACGAAGTTGGCGACGTGTACGAAAGGAGGAAGTGAACGAAGTGGACGAAGTGGAAGAAGTTGACGAAGTGGACGAAGTGCATGAAGTGGAGGAAGTGGACGAAGTCGACGAAGTGGACGAAGTTGGTGATGTGTACGAAAGAAGGAAGTGGACGAAGTGGACGAAGTTGAAGAAGTTGACGAAGTGGACGAAGTGGACGAAGTGGAGAAAGTGGAGGAAGTGGAAGACGTGGAGGAAGTGGATGAAGTGGATGAAGCAGACGAAGTGGAAGAAATGCAGGAAGTGAATGAAGTGGAGGAATGGAGGAAGTGGAGGAAGTGGACGATGTTGAGGAAGTGTTGGAAGTGGACGAATTTGACGAAGTAGACGAAGTGGAAGAAGTTGACGAACTGGAGGAAGTGGAGGAAGTGGACGAAGGAGACGAACTTGACGAAGTTGATGAAGTGGACGAATGGGACGAAGTTGACGAAGTGGAAGAAGTGGAGGAAGAGGACGAAGAAGTGGAGGAAGAGGACGAAACGGAGGAAGTGGACAACGTGGACGAAGTGGAGAAAGTGGACAAAATGGACGAAGTGGAGGAAGTGGAGGAAATGGACGATTTTGTGGAAGTGGAGGAAGTAGACGAAGTTGACGAACTTGACGATGTGGACAAAGTGGACGAACTTGACGAAGTAGAGGAAGTGGACGAAGAGGACGAACTTGACGAAGTAGACAAAGTGGACGAAGTGGAAGAAGAAGATGAAGTGGACGAAGAGGATGAAGTGGACCAAGTGGACGAAGTGGAGGAAGCCGACGAAGTGGAGGAAGAGGAGGAAATAAACGAAGTTGACGAAGTGGACGAAGTTGACGAAGTGGAGGAAGTGGACGAAGTGGAGGAAGTAGAGGAAGTGGACGAAGCGGACGAACATGACGAAGTGGAGGAAGTGGAGGAAGTGGAGAAAGTCGACGAAGTGGAGGAAGTCGACGGAGTGGACGAAGTTGACGAAGAGGACGAAGTTGACAAAGTGGAGGAAGTGGAGGAAGTGGAGCAAGTAGAGGAAGTGGACGAAGTGGACGAACATGACGAAGTGGAGGAAGTGGAGGAAGTCGACGAAGTGGACGAAGTCGACGAGGTGGATGAAGAGGACGAAGTGGACGAAGTGCATAAAGTGGACGAAGTTGACGACGTGGACGAAGTCGAGGAAGTGGACGAAGTGGAGGAAGTAGAGGAAGTGGACGAAGCCGACGAAGTGGAGGAAGTCGACGGAGTGGACGAAGTTGACGAAGAGGACGAAGTGGACGAAGTTGGTAAAGTGGAGGAAGTGGAGGAAGTGGAGCAAGTAGAGGAAGTGGACGAAGTGGACGAACATGACGAAGTGGAGGAAGTGGGAAGTCGACGAAGTGGACGAAGTCGACGAGGTGGATGAAGAGGACGAAGTGGACGAAGTGCATAAAGTGGACGAAGTTGACAAAGTTGACGACGTGGACGAAGTGGAGGAAGTGGAAGAAGTGGACGAAGTGGACGAAGTGACGAAGTTGACGAGTTGGACGAAGTTGATGAAGTGGAGGAAGTGGAGGAAGTGGACGAAATGAAGGAAGTACACGAAGAGGAGGAAGTGGGCAAAGTGGAGGAAGTGGAGGAAGTAGAGTAAGTGGACGAAGTGGACGAACATGACGAATTGGAGGAAGTGGACGAAGTGGTCGAAGTGGAGGAAGTGGAGGAAGTGGAGGAAGTAGACGAAGTTGACGAAGTTGAGGAAATAGAAGAAGTGGAGGAAGTGGAAGTGGAGGAAGTGGAAGAAGTGAAGGAGTGCAGGAAGTGGAGGAAGTAGAAGAAGTGGAGGAAGTGGAAGTGGAGGAAGTGGAAGAAGTGAAGGAGTGCAGGAAGTGGAGGAAGTGGAGGAAGTGGAAGAAGTGGAGGAAGTGGACGAAGTAGACGAGTTGGACGAAGTTGATGAAGTGGAGGAAGTGGAGGAAGTAGACGAAATGAAGGAAGTACACGAAGAGGAGGAAGTGGGCGAAGTGGAGGAAGTGGAGGAAGTAGAGTAAGTGGACGAAGTGGACGAACATGACGAGCTGGAGGAAGTGGACGAAGTGGAAGAAGTGGAGGAAGTGGAGGTAGTGGAGGAGGTGGAGGAAGTGGAGGAGCTGGAAGAAGTGGAGGAAGTGGACGAAGTAGACGAAGTTGACGACGAAGTTGACGAAGTGGACGAAGTTGACGAAGTGGATGAAGTGGATGAAGTGGATGAAGAGGATGAAGTGGAGGAAGTGGACGAACTCGACGAGGTGGACCAAGTGGACGAACTGGACGAAGTTGTCGAAGTGGTGGAAGTGGAGCAAGTGGAGCAAGTGGAGGTAGTGGACGAAATGGACGAAGTGGACGAAGTTGACAAATTTGACGAAGTGGAGGAAGGAGAGGAAGTGGAGGAAGTGGAGGAGGTAGACGAACTGGACGAGGTGGACGAACATGATGAAGTGGACGAAGTGGACAAAGTGGAGGAAGTGGAGGAAATCGCCGAAGTGGACGAAGTCGACGAAGTGGACGAAGAGTTGACGAAGTGGAGGAACGTGACGAAGTGGACGAGATGGAGGAAGTGGACGAAGTGGAGGAAGTGGACGAACCGGACGAAGTGGACGAAGTGGAGGAAGTAGACGAAGTGGACGAAGTGTAGGAAGTGGAGGAAGTGGAAGAAGTTGACGAAGTGGAGGAAGTGGACGAAGTGTAGGAAGTGGAGGAAGCGGAGGAAGTGGACGAACTTGACGAAGTGGACGAAGTAGACGAAGTTGACGAAGTGGACGAAGTTGACGAAGTGGAGGAAGTGCAGGAAGTGAATGAAGTGGAGGAAGTGGAGGAAGTGGACGATGTTGAGTAAGTGGAGGAAGTGGACGAAGTTGACGAAGTGGACGAAGTGGACAAAATGAACGAAGTGGAGGAAGTGGACGAAGTGGACCAACTGGATAAAGTGGAGGAAGTGGACGAACTTGACGAAGTGCACGAAATGGACAAAGCGGACGAAGTGGATGAAGTGGAGGAAGTGGACGAAGGTGAAGAAGTGCAGGAAGTGAATGAAGTGGAGGAAGTGGACGATGTTGAGGAAGTGGAGAAAGTGGACGAAGTGTAGGAAGTGGAGGAAGTGGATGAACTTGACGAAGTGGACGAAATGGACGAAGTGGATGAAGTTGACGAAGTGGATGAAGTAGACGAAGTTGACGAAGTGGAGGAAGTGCAGGAAGTGAATGAAGTGGAGGATGTGGAGGATGTTGAGTAAGTGGAGGAAGTGGACAAAGTTGACGAAGTGGACGAAGTGGACGAAGTGGACGAAGCGAAGCGGACAAGGTCGAGGAAGTGGAGGAAGTATAGAGGGAGTGGACGAACTTGACGAAGTGGACGAAATGGAAGAAGTGGACGAAGTACGAAGTGGATGAACTTGACGAAGTGGAAGAAGTGGAAGAAGTGCAGGAAGTGAATGAAGTGGAGGAAGTGGACGATGTTGAGGAAGTGGAGAAAGTGGACGAAGTTGACGAAGTGGACGAAGTGGACGAAGCAGAAGAAGTTGACGAAGTGGACGAAGTGGACGAAGGGGACGAACTTGGCGAAGTTGACGAAGGGGACAAAGGGGACGAACTTGACGAAGTTGATGAATTGAACGATGTGGATGAAGTGGAAGAAGAAGATGAAGAAGTGGACGAAGAGGAGGAAGTGGAGGAAGTACAGGAAGTGGACGAACTTGACGAAGTGCACGAAGTAGATGAAGTGGAGGAAGTCGACGAAGTGGACGAAGAGGAGAAAGTGGACAAAGTTGGCAAAGTGGAGGGAGTGGAGGAAGTGGACGAACTTGACAAAGTGGTCGAAATGGAGAAAGTGGACGAAGTTGACGAAGTGGAGGAAGTGGACAAAGTTGACGAAGTGGAAGAAGTGGAGGAAGTGAATGAAGTGGAGGAAATGGACGATGTTGAGGAAGTGGAGGAAGTAGACGAAGTTGATGAAGTGGAGGAAGTGGAGGAAGTTGACGAGTTGGAGGAAGTGGAGGAAGTGGACAAAGTGGATGAACTTAACGAAGTTGAAGAAGTGGACGAAGTGGCAAAAGTGGAAGAAGAATATGAAGAAGTGGAGGAAGTGGACGAAGTGAACGAAGTGGAGGAAGTGGACGAACTTGACGAAGTGGATGAAGTGCACGAACTTGACGAAGTGGACGAACTTGACGAAGTGGATGAAGTGAATGAAGTGGAGGAAGTGGAGGAAGTGGAGGGAGAGGAAGTAGAGGAAGTGGAAGAAGTGGAGGATGTGGACGAAGTAGACGAAGTGGACGAAGTGGACGAAGTGGACGAAGTGGACGAAGTGGAGGAAGTGGAGGAAGTGGACGAAGTGGACGGAAGTGGACGAAGTTGACGACGAAGTGGACGAAGTTGACGAAGTGGAGGAAGTGGAGGAAATGAAGGAAGTACACGAAGTGGAGGAAGTGGACGAAGTGGAGGAAGTGGAGGAAGTCGAGGAATTAGAGGCAGTGGACGAATTGGAGGATATGGAGGAAGTGGACGAAGTTGACGACGTGGACGAAGTGGACGAAGTGAAAGAAGTGGACGACGTGGATAAAGTGGACGAACTGGATGAAGTTGACGAAGTGGACGAAGTGGACGAAGTGGACGAAGTGGAAGAAGAAGATGAAGAAGTGGACGAAGTGGACGAAGTGGATGAAGTGGAGTAAGTGGAGGAAGTGGACGATGTTGAGGGAGTGGAGGAAGTGGACGAAGTTGACGAAGTGGACGAACGAACTTGACGAAGTGGACGAAGTGCACGAACTTGGCGAAGTGGATGAGTTGGACGAAGTGGAAGAGGAAGATGAAGTAGTGGACGGAGTGGACAAAGAGGATGAAATGGAGGAAGTAGACGAAGTCGACGAAGTGGACGAAGTGGAGGAAGTGGAGGAATTGGAGGAAGTGGAAGAAGTGGAGGAAGTGGACGAAGTGGACGAAGTGGAGGAAGTGGACGAAGTGGAGGAAGTGGAAGAAGTGGAGGAAGTGAAAGAAACAGACGAATTTGACGAAGTGGATGAAGTTGACGAAGTTGACGACGAAGTGGAGGAAGTGCAGGAAGTAGAGGAAGTGGACGAACTTGACGAAGTGGACGAAATGGACGAAGTGGACGAACTGGATGAATATGACGAAGTGGAAGAAGTGCAGGAATTGAATGAAGTGGAGGAAGTGGATGATGTTGAGAAAGTTGACGAAGTTGACGAAGTGGACGAAGTCGACGAAGCAGAAGAAGTTGACGAAGTGGACGAAGTGGACGAAGGGGACGAACTTGGCGAAGTTGACGAAGTGGACAAAGGGGACGAACTTGACGAAGTTGATGAATTGAACGATGTGGACGAAGTGGAAGAAGAAGATGAAGAAGTGGACGAAGAGGACGAAGTGGAGGAAGTAGAGGAAGTGGGCGAACTTGAAGAAGTGCACGAAGTAGATGAAGTGGAGGAAGTCGACGAAGTGGAGGAAGAGGAGAAAGTGGACGAAGTTGGCAAAGTGGAGGAAGTGGACGAACTTGGACAAAGTGGAGCAAGTGGACGAAGTTGGCAAAGTGGAGGAAGTGGTCGAAATGGACAAAGTGGACGAAGTGGACAAAGTTGACAAAGTGGAAGAAGTGGAGGAAGTGAATGAAGTGGAGGAAATGGACGATGTTGAGGAAGTAGAGGAAGTAGACAAAGTTGACGAAGTGGAGGAAGTTGACGAGTTTGAGGAAGTGGAGGAAGTGGACAAAGTGGATGAACTTAACGAAGTTGAAGAAGTGGACGAAGTGGCAAAAGTGGAAGAAGAATATGAAGAAGTGGACGAAGTGGAGGAAGTGGACGAAGTGAACGAAGTGGAGGAAGTGGACGAACTTGACGAAGTGGATGAAGTGCACGAACTTAACGAACTGGACGAAGTGGACGAAGTGGACAAAGTGGACGAAGTGCACGAACTTGGCAAAGTGGATGAGTTGGACGAAGTGGAAGAGGAAGATGAACTAGTGGATGGAGTGGACAAAGAGGATGAAATGGAGGAAGTAGACGAAGTGGACGAAGTGGAGGAAGTGGAGGAAGTGGAGGAAGTGGAAGAAGTGGAGGAAGTGGACGAAGTCGACGAAGTGGACGAAGTGGACGAAGTGGACGAAGTGGACGAAGTGGACGAAGTGGACGAAGTGGAGGAAGTGGAAGAAATGGAGGAAGTGAAAGAAACAGACGAATTTGACGAAGTGGATGAAGTTGACGAAGTTGACGACGAAGTGGAGGAAGTGCAGGAAGTAGAGGAAGTGGACGAACTTGACGAAGTGGACGAAATGGACGAAGTGGACGAACTGGATGAAGTTGACGAAGTGGAAGAAGTGCAGGAAGTGAATGAAGTGGAGGAAGTGGACGATGTTGAGAAAGTGGACGAAGTCGACGAAGCAGAAGAAGTAGACGAAGTGGACGAAGTGGACGAAGGGGACGAAGTTGGCGAAGTTGACGAAGTGGACAAAGGGGACGAACTTGACGAAGTTGATGAATTGGACGAAGTGGACGAAGTGGAAGAAGAAGATGAAGAAGTGGACGAAGAGGACGAAGTGGAGGAAGTAGAGGAAGTGGACGAACTTGACGAAGTGCACGAAGTAGATGAAGTGGAGGAAGTCGACGAAGTGGACGAAGAGGAGAAAGTGGACGAAGTTGGCAAAGTGGAGGAAGTGGACGAACTTGGACAAAGTGGAGGAAGTGGACGAAGTTGGCAAAGTGGAGGAAGTGGTCGAAATGGACAAAGTGGACGAAGTGGAGGAAGTGGACAAAGTTGACAAAGTGGAAGAAGTGGAGGAAGTGAATGAAGTGGAGGAAATGGACGATGTTGAGGAAGTAGAGGAAGTAGACAAAGTTGACGAAGTGGAGGAAGTTGACGAGTTTGAGGAAGTGTAGGAAGTGGACAAAGTGGATGAACTTAACGAAGTTGAAGAAGTGGACGAAGTGGCAAAAGTGGAAGAAGAATATGAAGAAGTGGACGAAGTGGACGAAGTGGAGGAAGTGGACGAAGTGAACGAAGTGGAGGAAGTGGACGAACTTGACGAAGTGGATGAAGTGCACGAACTTAACGAACTGGACGAAGTGGACGAAGTGGACAAAGTGGACGAAGTGCACGAACTTGGCAAAGTGGATGAGTTGGACGAAGTGGAAGAGGAAGATGAACTAGTGGATGGAGTGGACAAAGAGGATGAAATGGAGGAAGTAGACGAAGTGGACGAAGTGGAGGAAGTGGAGGAATTGGAGGAAGTGGAAGAAGTGGAGGAAGTGGACGAAGTGGACGAAGTGGACGAAGTGGACGAAGTGGACGAAGTGGACGAAGTGGACGAAGTGGACGAAGTGGAGGAAGTGGAAGAAATGGAGGAAGTGAAAGAAACAGACGAAGTTGACGAAGTGGATGAAGTTGACGAAGTTGACGACGAAGTGGAGGAAGTGCAGGAAGTAGAGGAAGTGGACGAACTTGACGAAGTGGACGAAATGGACGAAGTTGACGAAGTGGATGAAGTTGACGAAGTGGAAGAAGTGCAGGAAGTGAATGAAGTGGAGGAAGTGGACGATGTTGAGAAAGTGGACGAAGTCGACGAAGCAGAAGAAGTAGACGAAGTGGACGAAGTGGACGAAGGGGACGAAGTTGGCGAAGTTGACGAAGTGGACAAAGGGGACGAACTTGACGAAGTTGATGAATTGGACGATGTGGACGAAGTGGAAGAAGAAGATGAAGAAGTGGACGAAGAGGAGGAAGTGGAGGAAGTAGAGGAAGTGGACGAACTTGACGAAGTGCACGAAGTAGATGAAGTGGAGGAAGTCGACGAAGTGGACGAAGAGGAGAAAGTGGACGAAGTGGCAAAGTGGAGGAAGTGGACGAAGTTGGACGAAGTGGACGAAGTGGACGAAGTTGACAAAGTGGACGAAGTGGACGAAATGGACAAAGTGGACGAAGTGGAGGAAGTGGACAAAGTTGACAAAGTGGAAGAAGTGGAGGAAGTGAATGAAGTGGAGGAAATGGACGATGTTGAGGAAGTAGAGGAAGTAGACAAAGTTGACGAAGTGGAGGAAGTTGACGAGTTTGAGGAAGTGTAGGAAGTGGACAAAGTGGATGAACTTAACGAAGTTGAAGAAGTGGACGAAGTGGCAAAAGTGGAAGAAGAATATGAAGAAGTGGACGAAGTGGAGGAAGTGGACGAAGTGAACGAAGTGGAGGAAGTGGACGAACTTGACGAAGTGGATGAAGTGCACGAACTTAACGAACTGGACGAAGTGGACGAACTTGGCGAAGTGGGCGAAGTGCACGAACTTGACAAAGTGGACGAAGTGCATGAACTTTGCAAAGTGGACGAGTTGGACGAAGTGGAAGAGGAAGGGGACGAAGTGGAGGAAGGGGACAAAGAGGATGAAGTAGAGGAAGTAGACGAAGTGGACGAAGTGGAGGAAGGGGACGAAGTAGAGGAAGTGGAAGAAGTGGAGGAGGTGGACGAAGTGGACGAAGTGGAGGAAGTGGAAGAAGTGGACGAAGTCGACGAAGTTGATGAAGTGGACGAAGTTGACGACGAAGGTGACGAAGTTGACGACGAAGTGGACAAAGTTGACGACGAAGTGGACAAAGTTGACGACGAAGTGGACGAAGTTGACGAAGTGGTGGAAGTGGAGGAAATGAAGGAAGTACACGAAGTGGAGGAAGTGGAGGAAGTACACGAAGTGGAGGAAGTGGAGGAAGTCGAGGATGTAGAGGCAGTGGACGAAGTGGAGGAAGTGGACGAAGTTGACGACGTGGACGAAGTGAAAGAAGTGGACGACGTGGATAAAGTGGACGAACTGGACGAAGTTGACGAAGTAGACGAAGAGGACGAAGTGGACGAAGCGGAAGAAGAAGATGAAGAAGTGGACGAAGTGGATGAAGTGGAGAAAGTGGAGTAAGTGGAGGAAGTGGACGATGTTGAGGAAGTGGAGGAAGTTGACGAAGTGGACCAACGAACTTGACGAAGTGGACGAACGAACTTGACGAAGTGGACAAAGTGCACGAACTTGAGGAAGTGGACGAGTTGGACGAAGTGGAACAGGAAAATGAAGTAGTGGACGAAGTGGAAAAAGAGGATGAAATGGAGGAAGTGGACGAAGTCGACGAAGTGGAGGAAGTGGAGGAAGTGGAAGAAGTGGAGGAAGTGGAGGAAGTGGAAGAAGTGGAGGAAGTGGACGAAGTGGACGAAGTGGACGAAGTGGAGGAAGTGGACGAAGTGGAGGAAGTGGACGAAGTGGAGGAAGTGGAGGAAATGAAGGAAGTACACGAAGTGGAGGAAGTGGAGGAAGTGGACGAAGTGGAGGAAGTGGAGGAAGTCGAGGAAGTACAGGTAGTGGACGAAGTACATGAAGTAGAAGAAGTGGACGACGTGGACGAAGTGGACGAGGTGGACGACCTGGACAAAGTGGACGAACTGGATGAAGTTAACGAAGTGGACGAATTGGACGAAGTGGAAGAAGAAGGTGAAGAAGTGGATGAAGGGGAGCAAGTGGAGTAAGTGGAGGAAGTGGAGGAAGTGGACGATGTTGAGGAAGTGCAGGAAGTGGACGAAGTTGATGAAGTGGACGAAGTGGAAGAGGTTGATGAAGTGGAGGAAGTAGAGGAAGTGGAGCAAGTGGACAAACTTGATGAAGTTGAAGAAGTGGACGAAGTGGAAGAAGAAGATGAAGAACTGGACGAAGAACTGGAGGAAGTGGAGGAAGTGCACGAACTTCACGAAGTGGAAGAAGTGGACGAATTGGACGAAGTAGAAGAGGAAGATGAAGAAGTAGACAAAGTGGATGAAGCGGAGGAAGTGGATGAAGTGGAAGAAGTAGACGAAGTGGAGGAAGTGGACAAAGTAGACGATGTGGACGAAGTGCACGAACTTGACGAAGTTGACGAAGTGGAGGAAGTGGAAGAAGTGGAAAGAAGATGAATAAGTGGACGAAGTTCATGAAGTGGAGAAAGTGGAAGAAGAGGACGAAGTAGATGAAGTAGACGAAGTGGACGAAGTGGACGAAGTGGACGAAGTGGACGAAGTGGAGGTAGTGGAAGAAGTGGACGAAGTGGACAAAGTGAACGAAGTTGACGAAGTTGACGAAGTGGAGGAAGTGGAGGAAGTGGACAAAGAGGAGGAAGTGGAAGAAGTGGACGAGGTTGACGAAGTGGAGGAAATGGAGGAAATGAAGGAAGTGCACAAAATGGAGGAAGTGGACAAAGTGGAGGAAGTGGAAAAAGTGGACGAAGTGGACGAACTAGACGAAGTGGAGGAAATGGAGGTAGTGGAGGTAGTGGACGAAGTGGACGAAGTTTACGAAGTTGACGAAGTGGAACAGGTGGAGGAAGTGGAGGAAGTGGACAAAGTGGACGAACTTAACGAAGTTGAAGAAGTGGAAGACGGGGAAAAAGTTGAAGAAGAAGATGAAGAAGTGCACGAAGTGGACGAATCGGACGAAGTGGACGAAATGGACAAAGTAGACGAAGTTCACGAAGTGGATGAAGTCGAGGAAGTCGAGGAAGTCGAGGAAGTGGACGAAATTGACGAAGTGGAAGAAGTGGAGGAAGTGAAAGTGAAAGTGGACGAAGTGGACGAATTGGAAGAAGTGGAGGAACTGGAGGAAGTGGACGATGTGGATGAAGAGCACGAACTTGACGAAGTTGACGAAGTGAAGAAGATGAAGAAGTGGACGATGTGGATGAAGTGGAGGAAGTGAAGGAAGTGGAGCAACTGGACGATGTTGAGGGAGTGGAAGAAGTGGACGAACTTGACGAAGTTGAAGTAGTGGACGAAGGGAAAGAAGTGGAAGAAGAAGATGAAGAAGTGGAGGAAGTGGAGGAAGTGGAGCAAGTGGAAGAACTGCATGAACTTGACGAAGTGGAAGAAGTGGACGAATTGCAGGAAGTGGAAGAGGAAGATGAAGAAGTGGATGAAGTGGAGGAAGTGGAAGAAGTAGACGAAGTGGAGGAAGTGCACGAAGTGGACGATGTGGACAATGTGAACGAAGCTGACGAAGTGGAGGAAGTGGAGGAAGTGGAGGAAGTGGACAAAGTGAAGGAAGTGGAAGAAGTGGATGAAGTTGACGAAGTAGAGGAAGTGGAGGAACTGGAGGAAGAACACAAAATGGAGGAAGTGGAGGAAGTGGAGGAGGTGGACGAAGTGGACAAACTGGACGAAGTTGACGAAGTGGAGGAAGTGGACAAAGTGGACGAAGTTGACAAAGTTGACGAAGTTGAAGAAGTGGAGGAAGTGGAGGAAGTTGACGATGTGGAGGAAGTGGACGAAGTGGACGAAGTGTACAAAGTGGACGAATTAACGAAGTTGAAGAAGTGGACGAAGTGGCAAAAGTGGAAGAAGAAGATGAAGAAGTGGAAGAAGTGGACGAAGTGGACGAGGTGGACGAAGTGGACGAACTTGACGAAGTGGACGAAGAGCATGAACTTGACGATGTGCACGAACTTGACGAAGTGGACGAAGTGGAAGAGGAAGATGAAGAAGTGGAGGAAGCGGACGAAGCGGAAGAAGTGGAGGAAGTGGAGGAAGGGGACGAAGTGGACGATGTGGACGAAATGGAGGATGTGGAGGAAGAAGTGGATGAAGTGGACGAATTGGACGAAGCGGAAGAAGAAGATGAAGAAGTGGACGGAGTGCATGAAGTGGAGGAAGTGGACGAAGTAGACGAAGTTGACGAAGTGGAGGAAGTGGAAGAAGCGGACGAAGTTAACGAAGTGGAGGAAGTGGAGGAAGTGGACAAAGTTATCGAAGTTGACGAAATGGAGGAGGTGGAGGAAGAAGTGGATGAAGTGGACCAAATGGAGGAAGTGGACGAACTTGACGAAGTGGACGAAGTGGACGAACTAGATTAGGTGGACGAAGTGGACGAAGAGGAAGAAGTGGACGAAGTGGACGAAGCGGATGAAGTGGACGAACTAGAGGAAATGGAAGAAGTGGACGAAGTGGAAAAACTGGAGGAAATACGGAGGAAGTTCAGGAAGTGGAAGAAGTGGTCGAACTTGATGAAGTGGAAGAAAGTGGAGTAAGTGGAGGAAGTGGAGGAAGTCGACGATGTTGAGGAAGTGGAGGAAGTTGACGAAGTGGACCAACGAACTTGACGAAGTGGACGAACGAACTTGACGAAGTGGACAAAGTGCACGAACTTGGCGAAGTGGACGAGTTGGACGAAGTGGAACAGGAAGATGAAGTAGTGGACGAAGTGGAAAAAGAGGATGAAGTGGAGGAAGTGGACGAAGTCGACGAAGTGGAGGAAGTGGAGGAAGTGGAAGAAGTGGAGGAAGTGGAGGAAGTGGAAGAAGTGGAGGAAGTGGAGGAAGTGGACGAAGTGGACGAAGTGGACGAAGTGGACGAAGTGGAGGAAGTGGACGAAGTGGAGGAAGTGGAGGAAATGAAGGAAGTACACGAAGTGGAGGAACTGGAGGAAGTGGAGGAAGTGGAGGAAGTCGAGGAAGTCGAGGAAGTACAGGTAGTGGACGAAGTACATGAAGTAGAAGAAGTGGACGAAGTTGACGACGTGGACGAAGTGGACGAGGTGGACGACATGGACAAAGTGGACGAACTGGATGAAGTTAACGAAGTGGACGAATTGGACGAAGTGGAAGAAGAAGGTGAAGAAGTGGATAAAGGGGAGCAAGTGGAGTAAGTGGAGGAAGTGGACGAAGTTGAGGAAGTGCAGGAAGTGGACGAAGTTGATGAAGTGGACGAAGTGGAAGAGGTTGATGAAGTGGAGGAAGTAGAGGAAGTGGAGCAAGTGGACAAACTTGATGAAGTTGAAGAAGTGGACAAAGAACTGGACGAAGTGGAGGAAGTGGAGGAAGTGCACGAACTTCACGAAGTGGAAGAAGTGGACGAATTGGACGAAGTAGAAGAGGAAGATGAAGAAGTAGACAAAGTGGATGAAGCGGAGGAAGTGGATGAAGTGGAAGAAGTAGACGAAGTGGAGGAAGTGGACAAAGTAGACGATGTGGACGAAGTGCACGAACTTGACGAAGTTGACGAAGTGGAGGAAGTGGAAGAAGTGGAAGAAGAAGATGAATAAGTGGACGAAGTTCATGAAGTGGAGAAAGTGGACGAAGTACACGAAGTTAACGAAGTGGACGAAGTGGCACCAAGTGGACGAAGTGGAGGTAGTGGAAGAAGTGGACAAAGTGGACGAAGTTGACGAAGTGGACGAAGTGGAGGAAGTGGAGGAAGTGGACAAAGAGGAGGAAGTGGAAGAAGTGGACGAGGTTGACGAAGTGGAGGAAATGGAGGAAATGAAGGAAGTGCACAAAATGGAGGAAGTGGACAAAGTGGAGGAAGTGGAAAAAGTGGACGAAGTGGACGAACTAGACGAAGTGGAGGAAATGGAGGTAGTGGAGGTAGTGGACGAAGTGGACGAAGTTTACAAAGTTGACGAAGTGGAACAGGAGGAGGAAGTGGAGGAAGTGGACAAAGTGGACGAACTTAACGAAGTTGAAGAAGTGGACGAAGAGGCAAAAGTTGAAGAAGAAGATGAAGAAGTGCACGAAGTGGACGAAGTGGACGAATCGGACGAAGTGGACGAAATGGACAAAGTAGACGAAGTTCACGAAGTGGATGAAGTCGAGGAAGTCGAGGAAGTGGACGAAATTGACGAAGTGGAAGAAGTGGAGGAAGTGAATGAAGTGGAGGAAGTGGACGAATTGGAAGAAGTGGAGGAACTGGAGGAAGTGGACGATGTGGATGAAGAGCACGAACTTGACGAAGTTGACGAAGTGAAGAAGATGAAGAAGTGGACGATGTGGATGAAGTGGAGGAAGTGAAGGAAGTGGAGCAACTGGACGATGTTGAGGGAGTGGAAGAAGTTGACGAACTTGACGAAGTTGAAGTAGTGGACGAAGGGAAAGAAGTGGAAGAAGAAGATGAAGAAGTGGAGGAAGTGGAGGAAGTGGAGCAAGTGGACGAACTGCATGAACTTGACGAAGTGGAAGAAGTGGACGAATTGCAGGAAGTGGAAGAGGAAGATGAAGAAGTGGATGAAGTGGAGGAAGTGGAAGAAGTAGACGAAGTGGAGGAAGTGCACGAAGTGGACGATGTGGACGATGTGAACGAAGTTGACGAAGTGGAGGATGTGGAGGAAGTGGAGGAAGTGGACAAAGTGAAGGAAGTGGAAGAAGTGGATGAAGTTGACGAAGTAGAGGAAGTGGAGGAACTGGAGGAAGAACACAAAATGGAGGAAGTGGAGGAAGTGGAGGAGGTGGACGAAGTGGATGAAGTGGACAAACTGGACGAAGTTGACGAAGTGGAGGAAGTGGACAAAGTGGACAAAGTGGACGAAGTGGACGAAGTTGACAAAGTTGACGATGTTGAAGAAGTGGAGGAAGTGGAGGAAGTTGACGATGTGGAGGAAGTGGACGAAGTGGACGAAGTGTACAAAGTGGACGAATTAACGAAGTTGAAGAAGTGGACGAAGTGGCAAAAGTGGAAGAAGAAGATGAAGAAGTGGAAGAAGTGGACGTGGACGAAGTGGACGAGGTGGACGAAGTGGACGAACTTGACGAAGTGGACGAAGAGCATGAACTTGACGATGTGCACGAACTTGACGAAGTGGACGAAGTGGAAGAGGAAGATGAAGAAGTGGACGAAGTGGACAAATAGGAGGAAGTGGAGGAAGCGGACGAAGCGGAAGAAGTGGAGGAAGTGGAGGAAGGGGACGAAGTGGACGATGTGGACGAAATGGAGGATGTGGAGGAAGAAGTGGATGAAGTGGACGAATTGGACGAAGCGGAAGAAGAAGATGAAGAAGTGGACGGAGTGCATGAAGTGGAGGAAGTGGACGAAGTAGACGAAGTTTGACGAAGTGGAGGAAGTGGAAGAAGCGGACGAAGTTAACGAAGTGGAGGAAGTGGAGGAAGTGGACAAAGTTATCGAAGTTGACGAAATGGAGGAGGTGGAGGAAGAAGTGGATGAAGTGGACGAAATGGAGGAAGTGGACGAACTTGACGAAGTGGACGAAGTGGACGAACTGGATTAGGTGGACGAAGTGGACGAAGAGGAAGAAGTGGACGAAGTGGACGAAGCGGATGAAGTGGACGAACTGGAGGAAATGGAAGAAGTGGACGAAGTGGAAAAACTGGAGGAAATACGGAGGAAGTTCAGGAAGTGGAAGAAGTGGGCGAACTTGATGAAGTGGAACAAATGGACGAAGTGGAGGAAGTAGACGAAATTGACGAAGTGGAGGAAGTGGAGGAACTAGACGATGTGGATGAAGAGCACGGACTTGACGAAGTTGACTAAGTGGAAGAAGAAGATGAAGAAGTGGACGAAGTGAAAGAAGTGGAGGAAGTGGAGGAAGTGGACGATGTTGAGGAAGTGGAGGAAGTGGACGAACTTGACGAAGTTGAAGAAGTGGACAAAGTGGAAGAAGTGGAAGAAGAAGATGAAGAAGTGGAGGAAGTGGAGCAAGTGCAGGAAGCGGACAAAGTGTACGAACTTGACAAAGTGGAAGAAGTTGACGAATTGGACGAAGTGGATGAAGTTGAGGAAGTGGACGAAGTGGAAGAAGTGGACGAAGTGGAGGAAGTGGACCATGTGGACGAAGTGCACGAACTTGACGAAGTGGAGGAAGTGGAAGAAGAAGATGAAGAAGTGGACGAAGTGCATGAAGTGGAGAAACTGGAGGAAGTGGACAAAGTAGACGAAGTTGACGAAGTGGAGGAAGGGGAGGACGTGGACCATGTGGACGAAGTGGAGGAAGTGGACGAAGTGGAGGAAGTGGAGCAAGTGGTTGAAGTGGACAAAGTGGTGGAAGTGGAAAAGTGGAGGAAGTGGAGGAAGTGGAGGAAGTGGAGGAAGTGGAGGAAGTGCACAAAATGGAGGAAGTGGACGAAGTGGAAGAAGAAGATGAAGAAGAGGGCAAAGTTGACGAAGTGGACGAAATGGACAAAGTGAACGAAGTGGATGATGAAGTGGAGGAAGTGGAGGAAATGGACGAAGAGCACGAACTTGACGAAGTTGACGAAGTGGACGAAGTGGAAGATGAAGATGAAGAAGTAGCCGAAGTGGATGAAGTGGAGGAAATGGAGTAAGTGGAGGAAGTGGACGAAGTTGATGAAGTGGACGAAGTGGAAGAAGTTGACGAAGTGGACAAAGTGCACGAAGTGGAGGAAGTGGACAATATGGACGAAGTGCACGAAGTTGACGAAGTGGACGAACTGGAAGAATAATATGAAGAAGTGGAAGAAGTGGATGAAGTGGAGGAAGTGGAGGAAGTGGATAAAGTGGAGGAAGTGGAAGAAGTGGACGAAGTTGACGAAGGTGACAAAGTGGAGGAAGTGGAGGAAGTGGGCAAAGTGGAGGAAGTGGAAAAAGTGGACGAAGTTCACGAAGTTGACGAAGTGGAGGAGGTGAAGGAAGTGGACGAAATGGAGGAAGTGGAAGAACTGGGCGAAGTGGAGGAAGTGGACGAGGTGGACGAACTTGACGAAGTGGACATAGTGGTTGAAGTGGACGAAACGGACGAAGTTGAGGAGTAAGAGGAAGAATAAGAAGTGCACGAAGTGGACGAAGAGGACGAAGAGGACGAAGTGGACGAACTGGACGAAGTGGACAAAGTGGACGACGTTGACGAAGTTGACGAATTAGACGAAGTGGAGGAAATGGAGGAAGTGGACGAAGTGGAGGAAGTGGAAGAAGTGGAGGGAGGGGACGAAGTGGACGAAGTGGAAGAAGAATATGAAGAAGTGGAAGAAGTGGACGAAGTGGAAGAAGAAGATGAAGAAGTGGAAGAAGTGGAGGAAGTGGAGGAAGTTAACGAAGTGGACGAAGTGGAGGAATTGGACGAAGAGGACGAAGTCGAGGAAGTGGAAGGAGTGAACGAAGTGGACGAAGCTGACGAAGTTGACAAAGTGGAGGAAGTGGAGGGAGTGGACGAAGAGGAGGAAGTGGAGGAAGTGGACAAAGTGGAGGAGGTAGAAGAAGTGGAAGAAGTTGAGGAAGTGTAGGAAGTGGAGGAAGTGGAGGAAGTAGAGGAACTGGAGGAAGTGGAAGATGTGGAAGAAGTGGAGGAAGTGGATGAAGTGGAGGAAGGGGAGCAAGTGGAGGAAGTGGGCAAAGCTGACGAAGTGGACGAAATGGACAAAGTTGACAAAGTTAACGAAGTGGACGAAGTGGACGAAGTGGACGAAGTTGAGAAAGTGGAAGAAGTGGACGAAGTGAGTGAAGTGGAGGTAGTGGAAGATGTTGAGGAAGTGGAGGAAGTTGAGGAAGTGGACAAAGTGGAAGAAGTTGACGAAGTGGACGAAGTGGAGGAAGTGGAAGAAGTGGACAAAGTACACGAAGTGGAAGAAGTGGACAATATGGACGAAGTGCACGAAGTGGACGAAGTGGATGAAGTGGACGAAGTGGAGGAAGTGCATGAAGTGGAGGAAGTGGAGGAAGTGGAGGAATTGGGTAAAGTGGAGGAAGTGGAAGAAGTGGACGAAGTTGACGAAGTTGAAGTAGTGGACTAAGTGAAAGAAGTGGAAGAAGAAGATGAAGAAGTGGAGCAAGTGCAGCAAGTGGACGAAGTGTACGAACTTGACGAAGTGGAAGAAGTGGACGAAGTGCACGAACTTGACGAAGTGGAAGAAGTGGACGAAGTGCACGAAGTTGGCGAAGTGGAAGAAGTGGACGAAGTGGATGAAGTGGAGGAAGTGGACGAAGTGGAAGAAGTGGACGAAGTGGAGGAAGTGCGCGAAGTGGACGATGTGGGCGATGTGAACGAACTTGACGAAGTTGACGAAGTGGACAAAGTGGAGGAAGTGGATGAAGTTGACGAAGTGGAGGAAGTAAAGGAAGAGCACAAAATGGAGGAAGTGGACGAAGTTCACAAAGCTGATGAAGTGGAAGAAGTGGAGGAAGTGGAGGAAGTTGACGATGTGGAGGAAGTGGACGAAGTGTACAAAGTGGACGAACTTAACGAAGTTGAAGAAGTGGACGAAGTGGCAAAAGTGGAAGAAGAAGATGAAGAAATGGACAAGGTGGACGAACCTGACGAAGTGGACGAAGTTCACAAACTTGACGAAGTGGACAAAGTGCACGAACTTGACGAAGTGGACGAAGTGCACGAATTTCACGAAGTGGACGAATTGGACGAAGTGGAAGAGGAAGATGAAGAAGTGGACGAAGTGGACAAAGAGGAGGAAGTGGAGGAAGTGGAGGAAGCAGACGAAGTGGAAGAACTGGACGAAGTGGAGGAAGGGGACGAAGTGGACGATATGGACGAAGTTGACGAAATGGAGGAAGTGGAGGAAGAAGTGGATGAAGTGGACGAACTGGACGAAGTAGACGAAGTGCATGAATTGGAGGAAGTGGACGAAGTAGACGAAGTTGACGAAGTGCACGATGTGGACGAAGTACACGAAGTGGAGGAAGTGGAAGAAGCGGACGAAGTTAACGAAGTGGAGGAAGTGGACAAATTGAAGGAAGTGGACGAAGTGGAAGAAAAATATGAAGAAGTGGAAGAAGTGTAGGAAGTGGATGAAGTGGAGGAAGTGGATAAAGCGGATGAAGTGGAAGAAGTGGACGAAGATGATGAAGGTGACGAAGTGGACGAAGTGGAGGAAGTGGAAAAAGTGGAAGAACTAGACGAAGTGGAGGAAGTGGAGGAAGTGGACGAGGTGGACGAACTTGACGAAGTGGATGTAGTGGATGACGTGGACGAAATGGACGAAGTGGAGGAAGTGGAGGAAGTAGAAGAAGTGCACGAAGTGGACGAAGCGGACGAAGTGGACTAACTGGACGAAGTGGACAAAGTGGACGACGTTGACGAAGTTGACGAATTGGACGAAGTGGAGGAAATGGAGAAAGTGGACGAAGTGGAGGAAGTGGAAGAAGTGGAGGGAGTGGACAAAGTGGACGAAGTTGACGAAGTGGAGGAAGTGGAGGACGTAGAGGAACTGGAGGAAGTGGAAGAAGTGGAAGAAGTGGAGGAAGTGAAGGAAGCGGAGGATGTGGATGAAGTGGAGGAAGTGGGCGAGCTGACGAAGTGGACGAAATGGACGAAGTGGACAAAGTTGTCGAAGTTAACGAAGTGGACGAAGTTGACGAAGTGGAAGAAGAAGTGGAAGAAGTGGACGAAGTGAGTGAAGTGGAGGAAGTGGACGATGTTGAGGAAGTGGACGAAGTTGACGAAGCGGACGAAGTGGAAGAAGTTGATGAAGTGGAGGATGTGGAGGAAGTGGAGGAAGTGGACGAAATCGACGAAGGGGACGAACTTGACGAGGTTGTCGAAGTGGACGAAGTGGAAGAAGAAGATCAAGTAGTGGACGAAGTTGACGAAGTGAAGTGAAGGAGGTGGATGAAGTGGAGGAAGTGGACAAAGTAGATAAAGTCGACGATGTGGACGAAGTGCACGAACTTGACGAAGTGGACGAAGTGGACGAAGTGGAAGTAGAAGATGAAGAGGTTGACGAAGTGGAGGTAATGGACGAACATGACGAAGCGGACGAAATGGACGAAGTAGACGAACTTGACAAAGTTGACGAAGTGGAAGAAGTGGAGGAAGCGGAGGAAGTGGACAATGTTGTGGAAGTGGAGGGAGTGGATGAAGTTGACGAAGTGGACGAAGTGGAAGAAGTTGACGAAGTGGAGGAAGTGGACGAAGTGAACGAACTTGACGAAGTTAAAGAAGTGGAAGAAGTGGAAGAAGTGGAAGAAGAAGATCACGAAGTGGAGGAAGTGGAGGAAGTAGACGAACTTGACAAAGCGGACGAAGTGCACAAACTTGACGAAGTTGAAGAAGTGGACGAACTTGGCGAAGTGGACGAATTGGACAAAGTGGAAGAGGAAGATGAAGAATTGGACGAAGTGGACAAAGTGGATGAACTGAAGGAAGTGGACGCAGTGGAAGAAGTGGACGAAGTGGAAGAAGTGGACGAAGTGGAGGAAGTGGAGGAAGTGGACGATGTGGACAAAGTGCATGAAGTTGACGAAGTAGTCGAAGTGGAGGAAGTGGAAGAAGAAGATGAAGAAGTGGAGGAAGTGGACGAAGTTGAGGAAGTGGAGGAAGTGGATGAAGTTGACGAAGTGGAAGAAGTGGATGAAGTGAATGAAGTGGAGCAAGTGGACGATGTTGAGGAAGTGGACGAAGTTGACGAGATGGACGAAGTGGAAGAAGTTGACGAAGTGGAGGAAGTGGAGGAAGGGGACGAAGTTGACGAAGTGGTCGAAGTGGAAGAAGAAGATAACGAAGTGGGCGAAGTTGACGAAGTGGACGAAGTGAAGGAAGTGCATGAAGTGGAGGAAATGGAGGAAGAGGAGGAAGTGGACAAAGTGAAGGAAGTGCATGAAGTGGAGGAAGTGGAGGAAGTGGAGGAAGTGGAGGAAGCGGACGAGGTGGATGATGTGGACGAAGTGTATGAAGTTGACGAAGTGGACGAAGTGGTTGAACTGGAGGAAGTGGAGGAAGTGGAGGAAGTGGACGAAGTTGACGAAGTTGACGAACTCGAGGAAGTGGAGGAAGTGGACAAAGTGGAGGAAGTGGAAAAAGTGGAAGAAGTTGACAAAGTGGAGGAAGTCGAGGGCGTAGAGGAACTGGAGGAAGTGGAAGAAGTGGAAGAAGTGGAGGAAGTGGAGGAAGTGGACGAGGTGGACGAAGTGGACGAAATGGACGAAGTGGACGACGTGGACGAAGTTGACGAAGTGGAGGAAGTGGAAGAAGTGGAGGAAGTGGACGAAGTGCACGAAGTTAACGAGTTGGAAGAAGTGGAGGAAGGGAATGAAGTGGAGGAAGTGGACGATGTTGAGGAAATAGAGGATGTGCACGAAGTTGATGAAGTGGACGAAGTGGATGAAATGGACGAAGTGGACGACGTGGACGAAGTTGACGAAGTGGAGGAAGTGGATGAAGAGGAGGAAGTGCACGAAGTGGAAGAAGTCGAGGAAGTGAACGAAGTGAAGGAAGTGGACGATGTTGAGGAAGTGGAGGAAGTGCATGAAGTTGATGAAGTGGACGAAGTGGAAGAAGTTGACGAAGTGGAGGAAGTGGACGAAGTGATCTAAGTGGATGAAGTGGACGAAGTGCACGAAGTGGAGGAATTGGAGGAAGTGGAGGAAGTGGAGGAAATGGACGAAGTTGACGAAGTGGACGAAGTGGAGGAATTGGACGAAGTGGATGAAGCTGACGAAGTGGAGGAAGTGGAGGAAGTGAAGGAAATGGTCAAAGAGGAGGAAGTGGAAAAAGGAAGTGGAGGAAAGTGAATGAAGTGGAGGAAGTGGACGGTGTTGAGGAAGTAGAGGAAGTGCACGAAGTTGATGAAGTGGACGAAGTGGACGAAATGGACGACGTGGACGATGTGGACGAAGTTGACGAAGTGGAGGCAGTGGACGAAGTGGATGAAGTGGAGGAAGTGCACGAAGTTGACGAAGTGGAAGAAGTCGAGGAAGTGAATGAAGTGGAGGAAGTGGACGATGTTGAGGAAGTGGAGGAAGTGCACGAAGTTGATGAAGTGGACGAATTGGAAGAAGTTGACGAAGTGGAGGAAGTGGACGAAGTGATCTTAGTGGAGGAAGTGAAGAAAGTGGAGGAAATGGACGAAGTTGACGAAGTGGACGAAGTGGAGGAATTGGACGAAGTGGACGAAGTGGACGAAGTTGACGAAGTTGACGAAGTGGAGGAAGTGGAGGAAGTCAAGGAAGTGGTTAAAGAGGAGGAATTGGAAGAAGTGGATGATGTGGAGGAAGTGGAGGAAGTGGTGGAAGTGGAGGAGGTGGAGGAAGTGGAGGAAGTGGACGAACTTGACGAAGTGGACGAAGTGGACGAACTTGACGAAAAGGACGAACTTGACGAAGTGGAGGAAGTGGAGGAAGTAGAGGAAGTGGATGAAGTGGAGGAATTGGAGTAAGTGGAGGAAGTGGAGGAAGTGAAGGATGTGGACGAACTTGACGAAGTGTACGAGGTGGATGAGGTGGATGAAGTGGACGAAGTAGAGGAAGTGGATGAAGTGGAGGAAGCGGAGGAAGTGTAGGAAGTTGACGCAGTGGAAGAAGTGGAGGAAGTGGATGATGTTGAGGAAGTGTAGGAAATGGAGGAAGTGGAGGAAGTGGATGAAGTGGAAGAAGTTAACGAAGTGGAGGAAGTGGATGAAGTGGAAGAAGTTAACGAAGTGGAGGAAGTGGATGAAGTGGAAGAAGTTAACGAAGTGGAGGAAGTGGATGAAGTGGAAGAAGTTAACGAAGTGGAGGAAGTGGAGGAAGTGGATGAAGTGAACATAGTGGACAAAGTGCACAAAGTGGAGGAAGTGGACAAAGTGGAGGAAGTGGACGAACTTGACGAAGTGGAGGAAGTGGAAGAACTGGACGAAGTGGAGGAAGTGGACGAACTTGACGAAGTGCATGTAGTGGATGAACTGGATGAAGTGGATGAACTGGATGCACGTAGTGGATGAAATGGACGAAATGGACGAAGAGGACGAAGTGGATGAACTGGACAAAGTGGAGGAAATGGAGGAAGTGGACGAAGTGGAGGAAGTGAACGAAGTTGACGAAGTGGACGAAGTGGACAAAGTGGAGGAAGTGGAGGAAGTGGATGAACTTGACGAAGTGGATAAAGTAGACGAACTTCACGAAGTTGACGAAGTGGACGAATTGGTCGAAGTGGATGAAGTGGAAGAAGAAGATGAAGAAGTGGAGGAAGTGGAGGAAGTGGACAAAGTGGAGGAAGTGGGCGAACTTGACGAAGTGGACGAGGTGGACGAAGTGGAGGAAGTGAAAGAAGTGGACGAAGGGGACAAAGTGGACGAAATGGAGGAAGTGGAAGAGCTGGACGAAGTGGAGGAAGTGGACGTAGTGGACGAAGTTGACGAAGTGGAGGAAGTGGAGGAAGTGGACGAAGTTGACGAAGTGGACGAGGTGGACGAGGTGGACGAAGTTGACGAAGTGGATGAAGTGGAGGAAGTGGATAAAGTGGAGGAAGTGGAAGAAGTGGAAGAAGTTGACGAAGTGGACGAAGTGGACGAAGTGAAGGAAGTGGACGAAATGGAGGAAGTACACGAAGTCGAGGAAGTGGTGGATGTAGAGGAAGCGGACGACGTGGACGAACATGACGAAGTGGAGGAAGTGGAGGAAGTGGGTAAATGGACGAAGTGGAGGAACTAGAGGAAGTGGAGGAAGTGAAGGAAGTGGACGAAATTGAGGAAGTGGAGGAAGTGGAGGAAGTGGTGGAAGTAGAGAAAGTGGACGAAATGGACGAACTTGACGAAGTGGAGGAAGTGAAAGAAGTGGACGAAGGGGAGGAAGTTGAGGAAGTGGAGGAAGTGGGGGAAGTGGACGAGGTGGACGAGGTGGACGAAGTGGACGAGGTGGACGAGGTGGACGAAGTGGACAAGGTGAACGAGGTGGACAAAGTGGACAAAGTGGAGGAACTGGACGATGTGGATGAAGAGCACGAACTTGACGAAGTTGACGAAGTGGAGGAAGTGGACGAAGTGGAGGAAGGGGACGAAGTTGACGAAGTGGAAGAAGTGGAGGAAGTGGACGATGTTGAGTAGGTGGACGAAGTGGATGAAGTTGACGAAGTGAACGAAGTGGAAGAAGTTGACGAAGTGGAGGAAGTGGAGGAAGTGTAAGAAGTGGAGGAAGGGGACGAACTTGACGAAGTTGACGAAGTGGACGACGTGGGCAAAGTGGAAGAAGAAGATGAAGAAGTGGACGAAGTGGACCAAGCGAAGGAAGTGCTTGAAGTGGAGGAAGTGGAGGAAGTGGACGCAGTGGATGATGTGGAGGAAGTGCACGAAGTTGACGTAGTGGACGAAGTGGATGAAGTGGAGGAAGTGGAGGAAGGGGACGAACCTGACGAAGTGGACGAAATCGACGAAGTGGATGAAGTGGACAAAGTAGAAGAAGAAGATGAAGAAGTGGACGAAGTGGACAAAGTGGATGAAGTGGAGGAAGTGGACGAAGAGGAAGAAGTGGACGAAGTGGACGAAGTGGACGAAGTGCACGAACTTTCCGAAGTGGACGAAGTGGACGACGAAGTGGATGAAGTGGACGAAGTGCACAAAGTGGAGGAAGTGGAGGGAGTGGAGGAATTGGAGGAGGAGGACAATGAGGACGAAGTGCACCAAGTTGACGAAGTGGACGAAGTGGACGAAGCGGTAGAAAAAGATCAAGAAGTGGACGAAGTGGATGAAGTGGAGGAAGTGGAGGAAATGGACAAAGTGGAGGAAGTGGAAGAAGTTGACGAAGTTGACGAAGGTGACGAAGTGGACGAAGTTGGGAACGTGAAGGAAGTGGACAAGGTGGAGGAAGTGGAAGAAATGGACGAAGTAGATGAAGTTGACGAAATGGAGGAAGTGGAAGAACTTGACGAAGTGAACGTAGTGCATGAAGTGGACGAAATGGACGAAGTGGAGGAAGTGGAGGAAATTGATGAAGTGGAAGAAGTTGATGAAGGTGACGAAGTGGAGGAAGTGGAGGAAGTGGACAAAGTGGACAAAGTGGAAGAAGTGGACGAATTTGACGAGGTTGACGAAGTGGAGGAAGTAGAGAAAGTGGACGAAATGTAGGAAGTGGAACAATTGGACGAAGTGGAGGAAGTGGACGAACTTGAAGAACTGAGTGTAGTGCATGAAGTGGACGAAATGGATGAAGTGGAGAAGTGGATGAAGTAGACGAAGTGGACGAAGAGGGCGAGGAGGACGAAGTGGACGATGTTGACGAAGTTGACGAAGTAGACGAAGTGGAAGAAGTGGACGAAGTTGATGAAGTGGACAAAGTGGAGGAAGTGGAGGAAGTGGACCAAGTGGAACAAGTGGAGGAAGTGGACGAAGTGGAGGAAGTGGAGGAAATGGACGATGTTGAGGAAGTGGAGGAAGTGGAGGAACTAGACGAACTTGACGTGGTGGACGAAATGGACGAAGTTGACAAGGTGGAAGAACTGGATGAAGTGGAGGAAGTGGACAAAGTGGACGAAGTTGACGAAGTGGAGGAAGTGGAGGAAGTGGTGGAAGTGGAGGAAGTGGACGAAGTAGACGAAGTTGACGAAGTGGACGAAGTGGACGAAGTGGACGAAGTGGACGAAGTGGACAAAGTGGAGGAAGTAGAGGAAGTGGACGAAGTGGACGAACATGACGAAGTGGACGAAGTGGAGGAAGTGGACGAATTGGCGAAGTTGAAGAAGTTGACGAAGTGGAGGAAGTGCACGAAGTGGACGAAGTGGAGGAAGTGCACGAAGTGGAGGAAGTGGAGGAAGTGGACGAACTTGACGAAGTTGAGGAAGTGGAGGAAGTGGACGAAGTGAACGAAGTAGACGAAATGGACGAAGTGGACGTTGTAGACGAAGTGAAGGAAGTGGATGAAGTGGAGGAAGTGGAGAAGGTGAACGATGTGGACGAAGTTCACGAACTGGACGAAGTGGACGAACATGACGAAGTGGACGAAGTGGAGGAAGTGGACGAATTGGCGAAGTTGAAGAAGTTGACGAAGTGGATGAAGTGCACGAAGTGGACGAAGTGGAGGAAGTGCACGAAGTGGAGGAAGTGGAGGAAGTGGACGAACTTGACGAAGTTGAGGAAGTGGAGGAAGTGGACGAAGTGAACGAAGTAGACGAAATGGACGAAGTGGACGTTGTAGACGAAGTGAAGGAAGTGGATGAAGTGGAGGAAGTGGAGGAAGTGGAGAAGGTGAACGATGTGGACGAAGTTCACGAACTTGACGATGCTGAGGAAGTGGAGGAAGTTGACGAAGTGGAGCAAGTGGAGGAAGTTGACGAAGTGGAGCAAGTGGAGAATATGGACGAAATGGAGGAAGTGGAAGAACTGGACGAAGTGGAGGACTTGGATGTGGACGAAGTGGACGAAGAGAACGAAGTGGATGAACTTGACGAAGTGGAGGAAGTGGACAAATTGGACGAAGTGGAGGAAGTGGAGGAAGTGGACGAAGTGGAGGAAGTGGAGGAAGTGAACGAAGTAGACGAAATGGACGAAGTGGACCAAGTGGACAAAGTGAAGGAAGTGGATGAAGTGGAGGAAGTGGAGGAAGTGGAGTAAGTGGAGGAAGTGAACGATGTGGACGAAATGGAGGAAGCTGAGGAACTGGACGAAGTGGAGGAAGTGGAGGAAGTGGACGAGGTGGACGAAGTGGAGGAAGTGGAGAAACTGGACGATGTCGACGAAGAGCACGAACTTGACGAAGCTGACGAAGTGGAGGAAGTAAAGGAAGTCGAGGAAGTTGACGAAGTGGAGGAAGTGTAGGAAGTTGAGGAAGTGGAGGAAGTGGAGAATGTGGATGAAGTGGAGGAAGTGGAAGAACTGGACAAAGTTGAGGAAGTGGACGAAGTTGACAAAGTGGAAGAAGTGGATGAAGTGAATGAAGTGGAGGAAGTGGAGGAAATGGACGATGTTGAGGAAATGGAGGAAGTGGAGGAAGTGGAGGAAGTGGAAGAAGTTGACAAAGTGTAGTAAGTGGAGGAAGTGGACGAATGGGACGAACTTGACGAAGTTGACGAATTGGACGAAGTGGAGGAAGTGGAGGAAGTGAACGAGGTAGACGAAGTGGACGAAGTAGACGAAGTGGACGAAGGGGACGAAGTGGAGGAAGTGGAGGAAGTGGAGGAATTGGAGGAAGTGGACGAAATGGAGGAAGTGGAGGAAGTTGAAGAAGTGCAGGAAGTGGACAAAGTAGAGGAAGAGAAGGAAGTGGACGAAGTCGACGAACTTGACGAAGTGGACGAAGTGGATGAAGAGGACGAAGTGGACAAAGTGGAGGAAGTGGAGGATATGGACGAAGTCGAGGAAGTGGAAGAACTGGACAAAGTGGAGCAAGTGGACGAAGTTGACGAGGTGGACGAAGTTGAGGAAGTGGAGGAAGTGGAAGAAGTGGACGAAGTAGACGAAGTTGATGAAGTGGACGAAGTGCAGGAAGTGGACGAAATGGAGGAAGTGGACGAAATGGAGGAAGTGGAGGAAGTAGAGGAAGTGGACGAAGTGGACGAACATGACGAAGTGGAAGAAGTGGACAAAGTTGGCGAAGTTGACGACATGGACGAGATGGAGGAAGTTGACGAAGTGGAAGAAGTGGACGAAGTAGATGAAGTGCACAAAGTGGACGAAGTGGAGGAAGTGGACGATGTGGAGGAAGTGGACGAAGTGCACGAACTTGACATAGTGGAGGAAGTGGACAAATTGGATGAAGTGGAGGAAGTGGACAAAGTGGATGAAGTCGAGGAAGTGGACGAAGAGGAGGAAGTAGATGAAGTGGAGCAGGTGGAGGAAGCTGACGAAGTAGACGAAGCTCACGAAGTGGACGAAGTTGACGAAATGCAGGAAGTGGAGAAAGTGGAGGAAGTGGACGAAATGGAAGAAGTGGACGAAGTGGAGGACGTGGAGGAAGTGGAGGAAGTGGAGGAAGTGGAGGAAGTCGACGAAATGGAGGAAGTGAAGGAAGTGGAAGATGAGGACGAAGTCGAAGAAGTGGAAGAAGTGCAGGAAGTGAATGAAGTGGAGGAAGTGGACGATGTTGAGCAAGTGGAGATAGTGGACGAAGTTGACGAAGTGGACGAAGCGGAAGAAGTTGACGAAGTGGAGGAAGTGGATGAAGTGGACGATGTTGACGAAGTGGAAGAAGTGCTGGAAGTCAATGAGGTGGCCAAATTGGAGGAAGTGGACGATGTTGAGGAAGTAGAGGAAGTTGACGAAGTTGATGAAGTGGACGAAGTAGACGAAGTGCAAGAAGTGGACGAAGTGGAGGAAGTGGATGGACGAATGGCACGAAATTGACGAAGTTAACAAAGTGGATGAAGGGGACGCACTTGACGAAGTTGACGAAGTTAACGAAGTGGAGGAAGTGGACGAAGTGGAAGAAGAAGATCAAGAAGTCGACAAAGGCGACGAAGTGGAGGAAGTGGAGGAAGTAAACGAAGTTGATGAAGCAGACGAAGTGAAGGAAGTGGACGAAGTTGACGAAGTGGAAGAAGTGCAGGAAGTGGAGGAAGTGGAGGATGTGGACGAAGTTGACGAAGTGGAGGAAGTGGAAGAAGTTGACGAAGTGGAGGAAGTGGAGGTAGTGGAGGAAGTGGACGAAGGGGACGAACTTGACGAAGTGGATGACGTGGAGGAAGTGGGCGAAGTGGACGAAGTTGACGAAGTGGAAGAAGTGGAGGAAGTGGACGATGTTCGGGAAGTGAATGAAGTGGACGAAGTGGAAGAAGTTGACGAAGTGCAGGAAGTGGACGAAGGGGACGAACTTGACGAATTTGACAAAGTGGATGAAGGGGACGAACTTGACGAAGTTGACGAAGTGGAGGAAGTGGAAGAAAAAGATGAAGAAGTGGACGAAGGGGACGAAGTGGAGGAAGTGGACGAGGAAGTGGAGGAAGTGGAGGAAGTGGAGAAAGTGGACGAAGTGGAGGAAGTGGACGAAGTGGAGCAAGTAAACAAAGCTGACGAAGTGGACGAAGTTGACGAAGGGGACGAACTTGACGAAGTTGACAAAGTGGATGAAGGGGAAGAACTTGACGAACTTGACGAAGTGGAGGAAGTGGACGAAGTGGAAGAAGAAGATGAAGAAGTGTACGAAGGGGACGAAGTGGAGGAACTGGAGGAAGTGGATGAAGTGGAGAAAATGGAGGAAGTAGAGGAGGTGGACGAAGTAAACGATGTTGACGAAAGTGGTAGAAGAAGATGAAGAAGTGGTTGAAGAGGACGAAGTGGAGGAAGTGGACGAACTAAACGAAGTTGACGAAGTGGACGAAGTAGACGAAGTTGACAAAGTGGACGAGGTGGAGGAAGTGGAGGAAGTGGACGAACTTGACGAAGTGAACGAAATGGACGAAGTGTAAGAAGTGAACGAAGTTGACGAAGTGTAAGAAGTGAACGAAGTTGACGAAGTGGAGGAAGTGAATGAAGTAAAGGAAGTGTAGGAAGTGGACAATGTTGACGAAGTGGACGAAGTTGACGAAGTGGACGAAGTGGACGAAGTGGACGAAGTGGACGAAGTGGACGAAGTGGACGAAGTGGATGAAGTGGACGAAGTTCACGAAGTGCACGAAATGGACGAAGTGGATGAAGTGGAGGAAGTGGAGGAAGTAGACGAAGTTGACGAAGTGGATGAAGTGGAGGAAGTGGAGGAAGTAGACGAAGTGGAAGAAGTGGAGGAACTGGAGGAAGTGGACGATGTTGAGGAAGTGGAGGAAATGGACGAAGTTGAGGAAGTGGATGAAGTGGACGAAGTGGAAGAAGTTGACGAAGTGGAGGAAGTGGACGAGGGGGCGAACTTGACGAAGTTGACAAAGTGGATGAAGGGGACGAACTTGACAAAGTTGACGAAGTGGAGGAAGTGGACGAAGTGGAAGAAGAAGATGAAGAAGTGGACGAAGGGGACGAAGTGGAGGAAGTGGAGGAGGAAGGGGAGGAAGTGGAGAAAGTGGACGAAGTGGACGAAGTGGACGAAGTGGAGGATGTAAACTAAGTTGGCGAAGTGGACGAAGTGGACGAAGTGGACGAAGGGGACGAACTTGACGAAGTTGACAAAGTGGATGAAGGGGACGAACTTGACGAACTTGACGAAGTGGAGGAAGTGGACGAAGTGGAAGAAGAAGATGAAGAAGTGGACGAAGGGGACGAAGTGGAGGAAGTGGAGGAAGTGGAGAAAGTGGAGGAAGTGGAGGAGGTTGAGGAAGTGGACGAAGTTGACGAAGTGCACGAAATGGACGAAGCGGACGAACTGGAGGAAGTGGACGAACTTGAGGAAGTGCACGAAATGGACGAAGCGGACGAAGTGGACGAATTTGACGAAGTGGATGATGTGGAGCAAGTGGAGGAAGTGGACGAAGTTGACGAAGTGGTAGAAGTGCAGGAAGTGAATGAAGTGGAGGAAGTGGACGATGTTGAGGAAGTGGAGATAGTGGACGAAGTTGACGAAGTGGACGAAGCGGAAGAAGTTGACGAAGTGGAGGAAGTGGAGGAAGTGGAGGAAGTGGATTAAGTGGACGATGTTGACGAAGTGGAAGAAGTCAAGGAAGTCAATGAAGTGGACAAATTGGAGGAAGTGGACGATGTTGAGGAAGTAAAGGAAGTTGATGAAGTTGAGGAAGTGGACGAAGTGGACGAAGAGCAAGAAGTTGACGAAGTGGAGGAAGTGGAGGAAGTGGACGAAGGGCACGAAATTGACGAAGTTAACAAAGTGAATGAAGGGGACGCACTTGATGAAGTTGACGAAGTGGACGAAGTGGAAGAAGAAGATCAAGAAGTCGACGAAGGCAACGAAATGGAGGAAGTGGAGGAAGTGGACGAAGTGGAGGAAGTGGAGGAAGTGGAGGAAGTAAACGAAGTTGATGAAGCGGACGAAGTAGAGGAAGGGGAGGAAGTGGACGAAGTTGACGAAGTGGAAGAAGTGCAGGAAGTGGAGGAAGTGGACGATGTTGAGGAAGTGGAGGATGTGGACGAAGTTGACGAAGTGGAGGAAGTGGAAGAAGTTGACGAAGTGGAGGAAGTGGAGGAAGTGGAGGAAGTGGACGAAGTTGACGAAGTGGAGGAAGTGGAGGAAGTAGACGAAGTGGACGATCTTGAGGAAGTGGAGGAAGTGGACGAAGTTGACAAAGTGGATGAAGTGGACGAAGTGGAAGAAGTTGACGAAGTGCAGGAAGTGGACGAAGGGGACGAACTTGACGAATTTGACAAAGTGGATGAAGGGGACGAACTTGACGAAGTTGACGAAGTGGAGGAAGTGGACGAAGTGGAAGAAGAAGATGAAGAAGTGGACGAAGGGGACGAAGTGGAGGAAGTGGAGGAAGTGGAGAAAGTGGAGGAAGTGGAGGAGGTGGACGAAGTAAACGAAGTTGACGAAGTGGTAGAAGAAGATGAAGAAGTGGACGAAGAGGACGAAGTGGAGGAAGTGGATGAAGTAAACGAAGTTGACGAAGTGGACGAAGTAGACGAAGTTGAAAAAGCGGAGGAAGTGGAAAAAGTGGACGAGGTGGAGGAAGTGGAGGAAGTGGACGAACTTGACGAAGTGAACGAAATGGACGAAGTGTAAGAAGTGGACGAAGTTGACGAAGTGGAGGAAGTGAATGAAGTGGAGGAAGTGTAGGAAGTGGACAATGTTGACGAAGTGGACGAAGTGGACGAAGTGGATGAAGTGGACGAAGTTGACGAAGTGCACGAAGTGCACGAAATGGACGAAGTGGACGAAGTTGACGAAGTGGATGAAGTGGAGGAAGTGGAGGAAGTAGACGAAGTGGAAGAAGTGGAGGAAATGGACGATGTTGAGGAAGTGGAGGCAGTGGACGAAGTTGACGAAGTGGATGAAGTGGAAGAAGTTGACGAAGTGGAGGAAGTGGAAGAAGGGGACGAAGTTGACAAAGTGGATGAAGGGGACGAACTTGACAAAGTTGACGAAGTGGAGGAAGTGGACGAAGTGGAAGAAGAAGATGAAGAAGTCGACGAAGGGGACGAAGTGGAGGAAGTGGAGGAGGAAGTGGAGGAAGTGGAGGAAGTGGAGAAAGTGGAGGAAGTGGAGGAAGTGGAGGAAGTGGAGGAAGTAAACGAAGTTGACGAAGTGGACGAAGTGGACAAAGGGGACGAACTTGACGAAGTTGACAAAGTGGATGAAGGGGACGAACTGGACGAACTTGACGAAGTGGAGGAAGTGGACGAAATGGAAAAAGAAGATGAAGAAGTGGACGAAGGGGATAAAGTGGAGGAAGTGGACGAAGTGGAGGAAGTGGAGGAGGTTGAGGAAGTGGACGAAGTTGACGAAGTGCACGAAATGGACGAAGCGGACGAACTGGAGGAAGTGGACGAACTTGACGAAGTGCACGAAATGGACGAAGCGGACGAAGTGGATGAAGTAGAGGAAGTGGAGGAAGTGGACGAAGTTGACGAAGTGGGAGAAGTGCAGGAAGTGAATGAAGTGGAGGAAGCGGACGATGTTGAGGAAGTGGAGATAGTGGACGAAGTTGAGGAAGTGGACGAAGCGGAAGAAGTTAACGAAGTGGAGGAAGTGGATGAAGTGGACGATGTTGACGAAGTGGAAGAGGTGCAGGAAGTCAATGAAGAGGACAAATTGGAGGAAGTGAACGATGTTGAGGAAGTAGAGGAAGTTGACGAAGTGGACGAAGTGGACGAAGAGCAAGAAGTTGACGAAGTGGAGGAAGTGGACGAAGTTGACGAAGGGCACGAAATTGACGAAGTTAACAAAGTGGATGAAGGGGACGCACTTGACGAAGTTTACGAAGTGGACGAAGTGGAAGAAGAAGATCAAGAAGTCGACGAAGGCGACGAAGTGGAGGAAGTGGAGGAAGTAAACGAAGTTGATGAAGCGGACGAAGTGGACGAAGTTGACGAAGTGGAGGAAGTGGACGAAGTTGACGAAGTGGAAGAAGTGCAGGAAGTGGAGGAAGTGGACGATGCTGAGGAAGTGGAGGATGTGGACGAAGTTGACGAAGTGGAGGAAGTGGAAGAAGTTGACGAAGTGGAGGAAGTGGAGGAAGTGGACGAAGGGGACGAACTTGACGAAGTGGAGGAAGTGGACGAAGTGGAAGAAGTGCAGGAAGTGGAGGAAGTGGACGATGCTGAGGAAGTGGAGGATGTGGACGAAGTTCACGAAGTGGAGGAAGTGGAAGAAGTTGACGAAGTGGAGGAAGTGGAGGAAGTGGACGAAGGGGACGAACTTGACGAAGTGGATGAAGTGGAGGAAGTGGGCGAAGTAGACGAAGTTGACGAAGTGGAAGAAGTGGAGGAAGTGGAGGAAGTGGACGATGTTCAGGAAGTGGATGAAGTGGAGGAAGTGGATGAAGTGGACGAAGTGGAAGAAGTTGACGAAGTGCAGGAAGTGGACGAAGGGGACGAACTTGACGAATTTGACAAAGTGGATGAAGGGGACGAACTGGACGAAGTTGACGAAGTGGAGGAAGTGGACGAAGTGGAAGAAGAAGATGAAGAAGTGGAAGAAGGGGACGAAGTGGAGGAAGTGGACGAGGAAGTGGACGAGGATGTGGAGGAAGTGGAGGAAGTGGAGAAAGTGGAGGAAGTGGACGAAGTGGACGAAGTGGAGGAAGTGGAGGAAGTAAACAAAGTTGACGAACTGGACGAAGTTGACGAAGGGGACGAACTTGACGAAGTTGACAAAGTGGATGAAGGGGACGAACTTGACGAAGTGGAGGAAGTGGAGGAAGTGGAAGAAGAAGATGAAGAAGTGGACGAAGGGGACGAAGTGGAGTTAGTGGAGGAAGTGGAGGAGGTGGAGAAAGTGGAGGAAGTGGCGGAGGTGGAGGACGTGGACGAAGTTGACGAAGTGCACGAAATGGACGAAGCGGACGAACTGGAGGAAGTGGACGAACTTGACGAAGTGCACGAAATGGACGAAGCGGACGAAGTGGATGAAGTGGAGCAAGAGGAGGAAGTGGACGAAGTTGACGAAGTGGACGAAGGGCAGGAAGTGAATGAAGTGGAGGAAGTGGACGATGTTGAGGAAGTGGAGATAGTGGACGAAGTTGACGAAGTGGACGAAGCTGAAGAAGTTGACGAAGTGGAGAAAGTGGAGGAAGTGGATGAAGTGGACGAAGAGGAAGAAGTTGACGAAGTGGAGGAAGTGGAGGAAGTGGACGAAGGGGACGAACTTGACGAAGTTGACAAAGTGGATGAAGGGGACGCACTTAACGAAGTGGACGAAGTGGAAGAAGAAGATGAAGAAGTCGACGAAGGCGACGAAGTGGAGGAAGTGGAGGAAGTGGAGGAAGTAAACGAAGTTGATGAAGTGGACGAAGTTGACGAAGTGGACGAAGTGGACGAAGTGGACGAAGTGGAGGAAGTGGACGAAGTTGACGAAGTGGAAGAAGTGCAGGAAGTGGAGGAAATGGAGGATGTTGAGGAAGTGGTGGATGTGGACGAAGTGGAGGAAGTGGAAGAAGTTGAGGAAGTGGACGAAGGGGACGAAGTGGACGAAGGGGACGAAGTTGACGAATTGGACGAAGTGGTAGAAGAAGATGAAGAAGTGGACGAAGAGGATGAAGTGCAGGAAGTGCACGAAGTGGAGGAAGTGGACGAAGTAAATGAAGTTGACGAAGTGGACGAAGCTGACGAAGGGGAGGAAGTGGACAAAGTGGACGAGGTGGAGGTAGTACAGGAAGTAGAGGAAGTAGCGGGAGTGGACGAAGTACACGAACAAGACGAAGTGGACGCAGTGGTCGAAGTGGACGAAGAGGCCGAAGTCGACGAAGTGGACGAAGTGCATGTAGTGGACCAAGTTGGCGACGTGTACGAAGTGGAGGAAGTGGACGAAGTGGAACAAGTTGACGAAGTGAACGAAGTGGACGAAGTGGACCAACATGACGAAGTGGACGAAGTGGAGGAAGTGGAGGAAGTCGACGAACTGGAGGAAGTCGACAAAGTGGACGAAATCGACAAAGTGAACGAAGAGGACGAAATTGACGAAGTGGAGGAAGTGGAGGAAGTGGAGGAAGTGGAGGAAGTGGAGGAAGTGGACGAAGTTGACGAAGTGCACGAAACGCACGAAGTAGACGAAGTTGACAAAGTGGACGAAGTGGAGGAAGTGGACGAAGTGGAAGAAGTGAAGGAAGTGAATGAAGTGGAGGAAGTGGACGATGTTGAGGAAGTGGACGAAGTTGACGAAGTGTACGAAGTGGACGAAGTGGAAGAAGTTGACGAAGTGGAGGAAGTGGAGGAAGGGGACAAACTTCACGAACTTGACAAAGTGGATGAAGGGGACAAACTTGACGAAGTGGAGGAAGTGGACGAAGTGGAAGAAGAAGATGAAGAAGTGGACGAAGGGGACGAAGTGGAGGAAGTGGACGAAGTGGAGGAAGTGGACGAAGTGGAAGAAGTGGAGGAAGTGGAGGAAGTAAACGAAGGTGACGAAGTTTGCGAAGTGGAGGATGTGGAGGAAGTGGACGAAAATGACGAAGTAGACGCAGTGAAATAAGTGGACGCAGTGGACGAAGAGGACGAAGTGGAGGAAGTGCACGTAGTGGACGAAGTTGGCGACGTGTACGAAAGGAGGAAGTGCACAAAGTGGACGACGTAGACGAAGTGGACGAAGTGGAGGAAGTGGACGAAGTGGACAAGTGCGAAGTGGAGGAAGTGGACGAAGCGGACAAAGTGGATGAAGTGGACAAAGCGGAGGAAGTGGAAGACGTGGAGGAAGTCGACGAAGTTGACGAAGTGGATGAAGTGGACGAAGTGGAAGAAGTGCACGAAGTGAATGAAGTGGAGGAAGTGGACGATGTTGAGGAAGTGTTGGAAGTGGACGAATTTGACGAAGTGGAAGTAGTTAACGAACTGGAGGAAGTGGACGACGGGGGCGAACTTGACGAAGTTGATGAAGTGGACGAAGGGGACGAAGTTGACAAATTGGACAAAATTGACGAAGTGGAAGAAGAAGATGAAGAAGTGGACGAAGATGACGAATTGGACGAAGTGGAGGAAGTGGAGGAAGTAGAGGAAGTGGAGGAAGTTGACGACGTGGACGAAGTGGAGAAAGTGGATGACGTGGAGGAAGTGGAGTAATTGGAACAAGTGGAGGAAGTGGAGGAAGTGGACGAAGTCGACGAAGTCGACGAAGTGGAGGAAGTGGAGGAAGTTGACGAAATGGACGAAGTTGACGAAGTGGACAATATGGAGCAAGTGGAGCAAGTGGACAAATTTGTCGAAGTGGAAGAAGGGGAGGAAGTGAATGAAGTAGAGGAAGTGGAGGAAGTGGACGAAGAGGACGAAGTGAACAAAGTGGACGAAGTTGACGACGTGGACGAAGTGGAGGAAGTGGATGAAGTGGAGGAAGTGGACGAAGTCGACGAAGTTGAGGAAGTGGACGAAGTTGACGAAGTGGACAAAGTGGAGGAAGTGGAGGAAGTGGACGAAGTTGACGAAGTGGACGAAATGGACGAAGTGGACGAAGTGGAAGAACTTGACGAAGTGGAGGAAGTGGACCAAGTGGACGAAGTGCAGGAAGTGGACGAAGTGGACGAAGTGGAGGAAGTGGACGAAGTGGACAAAGTGGACGAAGTGGACGAACTTGACGAAGTGGACGAAATGGACGGAGTGGACGAAGTTGACGAAGTGGACCAAGTGGACGAAGTGGAGGAAGTGGAGGAAGTTGACGAAGTGGAAGAAGTGCAGGAAGTGAATGAAGTGGAGGAAGTTGACGATGCTGGGGAATTGGACGAAGTTGAGGAAATGGACGAAGTTGACGAACTGGACGAAGTGGAGGAAGTGGACGAAGGGGACGAAATTGACGAACTTGACAAAGTAGACGAAGGGGACGAACTTGATGAAGTTGACGAATTGGACGAAGTGGACGAAGAAGATGAAGAAGTGGACGAAGAGGACGAAGTGGAGGAAGTGGAGGAAGTGGAGGAAGTGGACTAAGTAAACGAAGTTGTCGAAGTGGACGAGGTGGACGAAGTGGAAGAAGTTGACGAAGTGACGAAGTGGACGAAGTGGAGGAAGTGGAGGAAGTGGAGGAAGTGGACGACGTGGACGAAGTGGCGGAAGTGGAGGAAGTGAGTCAAGTAGAAGAAGTGGAGGAAATGGACGATGTTGAGGAAGTGGTGGAAGTAGACGAAGTTGACGATGTGGACAAATTGGACGAACTTGACGACGTGGAGGAAGTGGACGAAGGGGACGAATTGGACGAAGTGGAGGAACTGGACGAAGTGGACGAAGCAGACGAAATGGACGATGTGGATGAAGTTGACGAAGTGTACGAAGTGGAGGAAGTGGAGGAAGTGGACAAAGTTGACGAAGTGGAAGAAGTGGAGGAAGTTGACGAAGTTGACGAACTCGACGAAGTGAAGGAAGTGGGGGAAGTGGAGGAAGTGGACGAACTTGACGAGGTGGACGAAATGGACGAAGTTGATGAAATGGAGGAAGTGGAGGATGTGGAGGAAGTGGAGGAAGTCTACGAAGTTGACGAAGTTGACGAAGTGGATGAAGTTGACGAAGTGAACAATGTGGAGGATGTGGAGGAAGTAGACGAAGTGGATGAAGTTGATGAAGTGGAGGAAGTTGAGGAAGTGGAGGAAGTCGAGGAAGTGGGCGATATGGAGGAAGTGGAGTTAGTGGAGGAAGTAGAGGAAATGGACGAGCATGACGAAGCGGACGAAGTGGAAGAAGTGGACGAAGTGCACGAAGTGGACGAAGACGAAGAGTACGAAGTGGACGAAGTGGACGAGGTGGACGAAGTTGACGAAGTTAACGACGTGGACGAAGTGGAGGAAGTGGACGAAGTTGAAGAAGTTGAGGATATGGAGGAAGTGGAGGAAGTGGAGGAAGTGGAGGAAGTGGACGAAGTGGAGGAAGTGGACCAAGTGGAGGAAGTGGAGAAAGTGGATGAACTGGACGAAGTGGACGAAGTGGAGGAAGTGGAGGAAGTGGACGAAGACGATGAAGTGGACGTAGTGGACGAAGTGGAAGAAGTGGACGAATGGGACGAAGTGGGCGACGTGGACGACGTGGACGACGTGGACGATGTGGACGATGTGGACGACGTGGACGATGTGGACGACGTGGACGACGTGGACGAAGTGGGCGAAGTGGACGAGGTGGACAAACTGGACGAAGTGCACGAAGTGGAAGGAAGTGGACGAAGTGCACAAAGTGGACAAAGAGGATGAAGTTGAGGAACTTGATGAAGTGGACGAACTTGATGAAGTGGACGAAATGGACGAAGTCGACGAAGTGGATGAAGTGGACGAAGTGAAGGAAGTGGACGAAGTTAACGAAGTGGAAGAAGTGCAGGAAGTAGACGATTATGAGGAAGTGGAGGAAGTTGACGAAGTGGACGAAGTGGAAGAAGTTGACAAAGTCGAGGAAGCGGAGGAAGTGGAGGAAGTGGACGAAGGGCACGAACTTGGCAAAGTGGACGAAGGGGACTAACTTGACGAAGTTGACGAAGTGCACGAAGTGGACGAAGTGGAAGAAGAAGATGAAGAAGTGGACGAAAAGGACGAAGTGGACAGAGTGGAGGAAGTGGACGAAGTGGAGCAGGTGGAGGAAGGTAACGAAGTTGACGAAGTGAAGGAAGTGGAGGAAGTAGAGGAAGTGGACGAAGCGGACGAACATGGCCAAGTGGAGGAAGTTGACGAAGTGGAGGAAGTAAAGGAAGTGGACGGAGTGGACGAACATGACGAAGTGAACGGAGTGGAGGAAGTCGCCGAAGTGGACGAAGAGATCGAAGTTGACGGAGTGGAGGAAGTGGACGACGTGGAGGATGTGGAGAAAGTGGACGAACATCACGAAGTGGACGAAGTGGAGGAACTGGAGGAACTGGATGAAGAGGACGAAGTGGACTGATGGACAAATTTATGATCACCAAAATATGATGTCACAAACTTGTTTTACAATCGGCAAGTATGATCGAATCGTTCAAGTAATAAACTTGGTAAGACCAAGTATCGTTATCCCAAAGGACACACGGCCTAGTTTAGTTGTGTGGTTTGTTGATTAGCTAAGACTTAAGGACGAAATAATTGGATTGTATTATGCAAAAGACGAAAATAAACATGTATGCATGAGGTTTTGATCAATGGCAAAAGCAAAAGACAAGCACTTTCAATGGAATATATGGATGATTATGTTGTTGGGGGTCAATTTCATCTTATCCACTCTCATATATTTTAGGAATTCAACATTCAAATCATCATTGTTAATGCCACTCTCTAAAGTACCTTTCAAGAAGGCTTCTCCCTAATTACGAGTTCATACAATTCCTAACATTCCTAATAATTAGTTCATCAAGTGCAGGAGCTTAACGACAACCAATATAATATTGGGAGTAATTCCCCGGATCTAGACTTCCCCGTACGTTCCCGTATCGACAAAACCAATAATCATGCATTGAATGAGTTAAACAAAGCAAGCATTAAGCAAAGAGGAAAAACCCTAACTAATGATGAAAGAAAGCATAAGTCTTAGATTAAGATGCAAGCACAAATTCCATATATGAGAGCTTCAAAAGATTACATTGATTCCCCAACAAACATACAAGGTTTAGTTCACCATATTCATGGTGAACCTAGATGAACAATAATGAAAGAATGAAGGATAAAACCCTAGAAAGGTGAAGAGGTAGCCTGAGCATCCAAGATCCTACTTCAAAGGGGTGGAAGAGAGAGTGTTTGCTTCGTCTTTGCCAAAGATACAAACCCTAGGACGTCCTAAAGCTTATATACTATTCTAAAATTACAGAAAATCTAGGCCCAAGCCCATAAGTGTGCCGCTCAACGGTAAAGTACCGCTCAGCGGTGAGTGCGCGTCTCGTTTCTTCCCCTCAGCGGCCATTTTGCCCCTCAGCGGATCTCCCGTAAGCTCCTGAGTGCCGCTCAGCGGTAAACTGCCGCTGAGCGGTAACTTCGGCTTATCCTTTTGCACTCTTTGATGTCTTTTCTGATTCCATCTCTCTCCTTCTTCACTTCTTTCACCAAATTCACCTTAAAACCTGCACAAAAACACTGAAATCAAGCATAAACCTGTCCAACTCTCTTATTTATGAAAATATGAATAAAAACATGATTTCAAGCTAGTTTCTTAGTATGAAAATATAAAGGTTGCTTTTAGTATCAATTTTTAGCATAAAAATAACAGTTTTTCAACTGTTATCATGGACGAAGTTGACAAAGTTGACGATGTGGACGAAGTGGAGGAAGTAGACGAAGTGGAAGAAGTTGACGAAGTGCGGGAAGTGAAGGAAGTGGCCGATGTTGAGGAAGTGGAGGAAGTGGACGAATTTGACGAAGTGGACGAAGTGGACAAAGTGGACAAAGTGGAGGAAGTGGAGGAAGTGGACGAACTTGATGAAGTGCACGAAATGGACGAAGCGGACGAAGTGGACGCAGTTGACGAAGTGGATGAAGTGGAGGAAGTGGACGAAATGGACAAAGTTGAGGAAGTGGAAGAAGTTCAGGAAGTGAATGAAGTCGAGGAAGTCCAGGAAGTGGACGATGTTGAGGAAGTGGAGAAAGTGGACGAAGTTGACGAAGTGGACGAAGCGGAAGAAGTGGACGAAGTGGAGGAAGTGGACGAAGGGGACGCACTTGACGAAGGTGACGAAGTGGACGAAGGGGACGAACTTGACGCAGTTGACGAATTGGATGAAGTGGAAGAAGATGAAGAAGTGGACGAAGAGGACGAAGTGGAGGAGGTGGAGGAAGTGGAGGAAGTGGAGGAAGTGGAGGAAGTGGAGGAAGTAGAGGAAGTGGACGAACTGGACGAACTTGACGAAGTGCACGAAGTAGATGAAGTGGATGAAGTGGACGAAGAGGAGGAAGTGGACGGAGTTAACGATGTGGACGAAGTGGAGGAAGTGGATGAAGTGGGGGAACTAGAGGAAGTCTAAGAAGTGGACGAAGTGGATGACGTGGAGGAAGTGGACGAAGTTGACAAAGTGGAGGAAATGGGGGAAATGGACAAACTTGACGAAGTGGACGAAATAGACAAAGTGGATGAACTTGACGAAGTTGACGAAGTGGACGAGGTGGAGGAAGTGGAGGAAATGGACGATGTTGAGGAAGTGGAAGAAGTGGACGAAGTTGACGAGGAGGACGAAGTGAACGAAATGGACGATGCTGACGACCTGGAAGAAGTGGACGAGATGGACGAAGTTGACGAAGTGGATGACGTGGACGAAGTGTGGAAGTGGACGAAGTTGACGAAGTGGACGAAGGGGACGAACTTGACGAAGTGGACGAAGGGGACGAACTTGACGAAGTGGACGAATTGGACGATGTGGATGAAGTGGAAGAAGAAGATGAAGAAGTGGACGAAGTGGACAAAGTGGAGGAAGTGGACGAAGTGGAGGAAATGGTGCAAGTAGACGAAGTGGAGGAAGTCGACAAAGTGGACGAGGAGGACGAAGTGAACAAAATGGACGATGCTGACGACGTGGAAGAAGTGGACGAAGTGGACGAAGTGGACGAGGTGGACGAAGTTGACGAAGTGGATGACGTGGACGAAGTGTGGAAGTGGACAAAGTTGACGAAGTGGAAGAAGTGCAGGAAGTGAATGAAGTGGAGGACGTGGAGGAAGTGGACGATATTGAGCAAGTGGAGGAAGTGGAGGAAGTTGACGAAGTGGACAAAGTGGAAGAAGTTGACGAAGTGCAGGAAGTGGAGGAAGTGGACGAAGTTGCCGAAGTTCCCGAAATGGACAAAGTGGATGAAGTGGATAAAGTGGACGAAGTTGATGAAGTGGAGGAAGTGGGGGAAGTGGACGAAGAGGAGGAAGTGGGCGAAGTGGAGGAAGTGGACGAAGAGGAGGAAGTGGGTGAAGTGGACGAAGTGGAGGAAGTGGACGAACTTGACGAAGTGGATGAACGGGAGGAAGTGGACGAAGTGGACGAACAGGATAATGTGGACGAAGTCGATGAACATGACGAAGTGGACGAAATTCACGAAGTGGACGAAGATGACGAAGTTGACGAAGTGGAGGAAGTCGACGAAGTGGACGAAGTGGACGAAGTGGACAAAGTGGAGGATGTGGAGTAAGTGGAGGAAGTGGACGAACTTGACGAAGTGGACAAAGTTGGCGAAGTGGACGAAGTGGAGGAAGTGGACAAATTTGACGAAGTGGAGGAAGTGAATGAAGTGGAGGAAGTGGACGATGTTGAGGAAGTGGAGGAAGTGGACGAAGTTGACGAAGTGTACAAAGTTGACGAAGTGGAGGAAGTGGAGGAACTGGAGGAAGTGGACGAAGGGGACGAACTTGATGAGGTTGACGAAGTGGATGAAGCGGAGGAAGTGGTTGAAGTGGACGAAGCTGACGAAGTAGAAGAACTGGACGAAGGTAGACGAGTTGACGAGGCAGACGAAGTGGAGGAAGTTGACGAAGTGGAGAAAGTCGACGAAGTGGACGAAGTTGACGAAGTGGAAGAACTCGACGAAGTGGAGGAATTGGAGGAAGTGGACGAAGTTGATGAATTGGACAAAGAGGAAGAAGAAGATGAAGAAGTGGACGAAGTGGACAAATTGGATGAAGTAGAGGAAGTGGATGAAGTCTAGGAAGTGGAGGAAGTGAAGGAAGTAGAGGAAGTGGACGAAATGGAGGAAGTGGAGGAGGTGGAGGAAATGGAGGAAGTGGAGGAAGTAGAGGAAGTGGACGAAGCGGACGAACATGGCCAAGTGGAGGAAGTGGACGAAGAGGACAAAGTGGATGAAGTTGACGAAGTTGACGACGTGCACGGAGTGGAGGAAGTGGAAGAAGTTGACGAAGTGGACGAAGTTGACGAAGTGGACGAAGTGGAGAAAGTGGAGGAAGTGGAGGAAGTGGAGGAAGTGGACGAACTTCACGAAGTGGACGAAATGGTCGAAGTGGACGAAGTTGACGAAGTGGATGAAGTGCACGAAGTGGACGAAGTTGACGAAGTGGAAGAAGTGCAGGAAGTGAATGAAGTGGAGGAAGTGGACGATGATGAGGAAGTGGACGAAGTTGACGAAGTGGACGAAGTTGACGAAGTGGACGAAGTGGAAGAAGTTGACGAAGTGGAGGAAGTGGACGAAGGGGACGAACTTGACGAAGTTGACGAAGTGGACGAAGGGGACAAACTTGACGAAGTGGACGAATTGGACGATGTGGATGAAGTGGAAGAAGAAGATGAAGAAGGGGACGAAGTGGACAAAGTGGAGGAAGTGGACGAAGTGGAGGAAATGGAGGAAGTAGACGAAGTGGAGGAAGTCGACAAAGTGGACGAGGAGGACGAAGTGAACGAAATGGACGATGTTGACGACGTGGAAGAAGTGGACGAAGTGGACGAGGTGGACGAAGTTGACGAAGTGGATGACGTGGACGAAGTGGTGGAAGTGGACGAAGTTGACGAAGTGGAAGAAGTGCAGGAAGTGAATGAAGTGGAGGAAGTGGAGGAAGTGGACGATGTTGAGCGAGTGGAGGAAGTGGAGGAAGTGGACTTGGTGGACGAAGTTGACGAAGTGGAGGAAGTGGACGAAGGACACGAACTTGATGAAGTTAACGAAGTGGACGAAGTTGAAGAAGTGGAGGAAGTGGACGAAGGACACGAACTTGATGAAGTTAACGAAGTGGACGAAGTTGAAGAAGTGGAGCAAGTGTAGGAAGTGAATGAAGTGGAGGAAGTGGACGATGTTGAGGAAGTGGACGAAGTTAACGAAGTGGACGAAGTGGAAGAAGTTGACGAAGTTGAGAAAGTGGAGGAATTGCACGAAGTGGACGAAGGGAACGAACTTGACGAAGTTGACGAAGTGGATGAAGGGGACGAACTTGACGAAGTTTATGAATTGGACAAAGTGGAAGAAGAAGATGAAGAAGTGGACGAAGTGCACGAAATGGACGAAGCGGAGGAAGTGGACGACGTGGAGGAAGCGGAGGAAGTGGAGGAAGTGGACGAAGAGGAGGACGTGGACGAAGTGGAGGAAATGGAGGAAGTGGACGAAATGTAGGAAGTGGAGGAAGTGGACGAAGAGGAGGACGTGGACGAAGTGGAGGAAGTGGACGAAGTGCAGGAAGTGGACGAAAAGGTCGAACTTGACGAAGTGGACGAAGTGGACGAAGTGGATGAAGTGGAGGAAGTGGAGGAAGTTGATGAAGAGGACGAAGTGGAGGAAGTGGAGCAAGTGGAGGAAGTGAATGAAGTGGACAAAGTGGACGAAGTTGACGAAGAGGACGAAGTGGAGGAAGTGGAGCAGTGGAGGAAGTGGAATGAAGTGGAGGAAGTGGACGAAATTGACGAAGTGGACGAAGTGGAAGAAGTTGACGAAGTTGAGGAAGTGGTGGAATTGCACGAAGTGGACAAAGGGAACGAACTTCACGAAGTTGACGAAGTGGACGAAGGGGACGAACTTGACGAAGTTTACGAATTGGACAAAGTGGAAGAAGAAGATGAAGAAGTGGCGAAGTGCACGAAATGGACGAAGCGGAGCAAGTGGACACAGTGGAGGAAGCGGAGGAAGTGGAGGAAGTGGACGAAGAGGAGGACGTGGACGAAGTGGAGGAAGTGGACGAAAAGGTCAAACTTGACGAAGTGGACGAAGTGGATGAACTGGAGGAATTGGACGAAGTGGAGGAAGTGGACCAAGTGGAGGAAGTGGAGGAGGTGGAGGAAGTGGAGGAAGTGGAGGAAGTAGAGTAAGTGGACGAAGTGGACGAACATGACGAAGTGGAGGAAGTGGACGAAGTGGAGGAAGTGGACATAGAGGACGAAGTGGACGAAATGGACAAACTGGACGAAGTGGACGACGTGGACGAAGTGGAGGAAGTGGACGAAGTGGGAGAAGTTGACGAAGTGGAGGAAGTGGAGGAAGTGGACGAAGTGCGAGAAGTTGAGGAAGTGGAGGAAGTGGAAGAAGTGGACGAAGTGGAGGAAGTGGACGAAGTCGACGAAACTGACGAAGTGGACGAAGCCGACAAAGTGGAGGAAGTGGAGGAAGTGGAGAAAGTGGATGAACTTGACGAAGTGGACGAAATCGACGAAGTGGACGAAGTGGATGAAGTGGATGAAGTGGACGACGTTGACGAAGTGGACGGTGATGAGGAAGTGGAGGAAGTGGACGAAGTGGAAGAATTTGACGAAATCGAGGAAGTGGAAGAAGTGGACGAAGCAGACGAACTTGACGAAGTTGACGAAGTGAACGAACGGGATGAAGTTGACGAAGAAGACGAATTGGACGAAGTGGAGAAGTGGAAGAAGAAGATGAAGAAGTTCACGAAGAGGACGAAGGGGAAGAAGAAGATGAAGAAGTGGACGATGAGGACGATGTGGACAAAGTGTAGGAATTGGACGAAGTGGAGGAAGTGGACGAAGTAGACAAAGTGGACGAAGTGGAAGAAATTGACGAAGTGGAGAAAGTGGAGGAAGCGGAGGAAGTGGACAAAATCGAGGAAGTGGACGAAGTGGAGGAAGTGGAGGAAGTTGAGGAAATGGAGGAAGTGGAGGAAGTGGAGGAAGTGGAGGAAGTGGAGGAAGTGGAGGAAGTAGAGGGAGTGGACGAAGTGGACGAACATGACTAAGTGAACGAAGTAAATGAAGTAGAGGAAGTGGACGAAATGGACGAAGTGGACGAATTCGACGAAGTGGACGAGGAGGACGAAGTGAATGAAATAGACGAAGTGGAGGAAGTGGACGAAGTGGACGAAGTGGAGGAAGTGGAGGAAGTGGAGGAAGTGGACGAAGAGGAGGATGTGGACGAAGTAGAGGAAGTGGACGAAGAGGACGAACTTGACGAAGTGGATGAACTGGAGGAAGTGAACGAACAAGATGATGTGGACGAAGTGGACGAACTTGACGAAGTGGACGAAATGGACGAAGTGGACGAATTGGATAAAGTGGAGGACGTGGAGGAATTGGATGATGTGGACGAACTTGACAAAGTGGACGAAATGGACGAAGTTGACCATGTTTACGAAGTGGAGGAAGTGGAGGAAGTGGAAATATTTGACAAAGTGGAAGTATTGGAGGAAGGGAATGAAGTAGAGGAAGTGGAGGAACTGGAGGAAGTTGACAAAGTGGACGAACTGGTCGAAGTAGACGAGTTGACGAGGCGGATGATGGACAAATTTGTAAGCACCAAATTATGATGTCACAAACTTGTTTCACAATCGGCAAGTATGACCGAATCGTTCAAGTAATAAACTTGGTAAGACCAAGTATCGTTCTTCCCAAAGGACTCACGGCCTAGTTTAGTTATGTGATTTGTTGATTAGCTAGGACTTACAAACGAAATATTCAAAGTTTAAGATGCAAGACAGAAAATAAACATGTATGCATGAATTTGATCAATGGCAAAGACTAAAGATAAACACTTTCAATGGAAATATGAATGAATATGTTGTTGGGGGTCAATTTCATCTCATCCACTCTCATATATTTTAGGAATTCAACATTCAAATCATCATTGTTAATGCCACTCTCTAATGTACCATTCTAGATGGCTTCTCCCTAATCAAATAGTTCATACAATTCCTAGCATTCCTAATGATTAGTTCATGAGCGCAGGAGCTTAAAGGCAACCAATATAATATTGTCAGTATAATATTGGGAGAAATTCCCCGGATCTAGACTTCCCCGTACGTGTCCGTATCGACAAAACCAATAATCATGCATTAGAATGAGTTAAACAATGCAAGCATTGAGCAAAGAGGAAAAACCCTAACTAATGATGAAAGAAAGCATATGTCTTACTTAAAAGATGTACTCAACAAATTCCATATATGCGAGCTTCAAGAGATTACATTGATTCCCCAACAAGCATACAAGGTTTAGTTCACCATCGTCATGGTGAACCTAGATGAATAACAATGAAAGAATGAAAGAATAAACCCAATAAAGGTGAAGAGGTAGCCTGAGCATCCAAGATCCTCCTTCAAAGGGGTGGAAGAGAGAGTGTTTGCCTTGTTTCTGCCAAAGATACTAAACTAAAGGACGTGCAAGCCCTTATATACTAATTTAGAGTTACAAAAGATTACAAAAGCCCAAGCCCAAAGAGTACCGCTCAGCGGTAGTTGCGCGTCACAATTCTTCCCCTCAGCGGCCATTTGCCCCTCAGCGTGACTCCCGCAACCTCCTGAGTGCCGCTCAGCGGTAGTTTGCCGCTGAGCGGTGCCTTCGTCTTCTCTTTTTGCACTCTTTCTTGTCTTTTCTAATGTCACTTCTCTCCTTCTTCACTCTTTGCACCAAATTCACCCTAAAACCTGCACAAAAACACTCAAATCAAGTGTAAACCTGTCCAGCTCTCTTATTTCTGAAAATAAAGATAAAAGGTGTGATTTCAAGCTAGTTTCTAAGTCTAAAGATTGCTTTTAGTATCAATTTTAAGCATGAAAATAACAGTTTTTCAACTGTTATCACAACCCCAAACTTAGAACTTTGCTTGTCCTCAAGCAAACAAAATGTAACTCCATCTCCAACCAATTCATATGATGGTTCACTCATTCAAAATCCTCTTTTCAAGATAAGTAATAACTTCACTCAAACTTATGATCAAGAGTTCAATCAAGATATGCACATGCTTTAGTGTTCACAAAGTCATTTAAGTTCCAACAAATGCTATTTTTCATGAATGATCAATCAATTAAGCATGGATGTTCATGTGTTCATGGAATATTTCCTCACCAGGTAAAGTGTTTCACTCAACACACAAGTGTATAAGAGGTAAGTGTTTCACTCATTCACTCTACTATCACAATGTCACATGACTCAACTTTGCCTTTCATTTTACCACAATCAAAAACATTCACAAGCATGCATCATCACAAGGACTTTTCAATGGCTTATAATGTGGCTGGGCTAACAAGAAAATTGGTTTTTCTGGATCACAAAATCCTTGAGTTAAGAGAATCATAACAACACAATTATTCTTATTCATTCCCAACTTTTGTTTGCCTTTTCATTTGCATTGAGCTTTACTTCTTTTCTTTTCTTTTCTTTTGCATATTCTTTCTTTTTAGCTCTTAGCTCAATGCTTTTCCTTTTTCATGATTTCCCAATAACCCCAAACTTGAACATTTAACAGTACCACACCAGATATTCTACTTAACTCAAGGTAAAGATTTTCAATCAAGGGTTCAGTGTATATTCAAGGCTATGGGTTCAAAGGATAGAACACAAAGTGTTCTCTTTTAGTAGGCTAACTTTATGAATTTGGCCAGTAAAAAGGGTTTCAACAAACACGGCCTTTGATCATATGATGCAAAACAAGCAATTGATTTAATCATAGAAAACCTGGGCAAAGTCATTCATGCTTTCAAAGTAATAGCATTCAACAATAACAACTCTGGAGCTCAAAACCTCACATATAAGCTCATTCACATTTGACATACACATCCTGCTTAATTTCACAATCACAATCATGATATCTTGCATTTGTTCACAAAGCTTGTGAATCACCTGTATAAGCATTTTAATGTGCACATCATCTCAACATCAATCAGTCAATAAGCATCATCAAGCATTACTTATCACATAAACACAGTTAATAGCAAACCATCACACAAACCAGGTATTCAATAGAGTACATCAAACCCTAATCTAGAAACAAAAATAAATAAGTTCAGAAAGTTTAAACCGCAAAAGCATAAAACATATGATAGCATTCATCAGTAAATGCTATCTCAGCTCCTCATCAGTCTGAGCTGTCCTCTGTATCTTCCTCCTCCTCTTCATCATCATCTTCATCAAAAGCATCCTCCTCCTCAGCTTCTTCTTCTTCCATGTCTCGAGCTGAAGATTCAGCTCCTCCAGCTCCTCCATGGAATGGTTCTTCTGGCCAAGCTACGACGTTATGGAATTCATCCATAGTCCACCTGTGTGCTGGAGGGGTATCATACATCCCCACTATCATCTCAGCCGTGGCCACCTGCCCTCTGTGGATGGACTGCAACTGAGCACCTATAAGAGACATATACATGTCCCTCATCTGGAATGGTTCTGCCTCATGTGTATCAGCAGATGTCCGGCTCTGTGCTGGTCCTCTCTCTCTACGAGCCTGGCGTGGTGGAACGGGCTGAGCTGCCTCCTCACCTCCACAATACTGTCTGTAATAGGCCTCATCTATAGCTTTTCTTGGCCTCTCAAATGGTGGAACAGAAGTGTCCACCCCAGCTAGCTTGCAGAGGTGAGTGATCAAAGAAGGATGTCCCAGTGGTGCTTTGTTGTTTGAGGTGTTAGCACACACACTAATCTCATCAGCTATCACCTGCCCAATATTAACATTCAAACTTCTGATAGCACAGTAGATGAATAGTGCCCTGCTGAGAGTGATATCTGACACATGTGAGCATGGCTGAATGTTGGCATGAGAAAATGCCATCCAATACTTTGCAAGAGGAGTCAAATCTGTCCTCCTAATGTTAACCACTGCTCCAGATCTATTCCTTTGAAAGTGTCCTCCAGGTATGCACAACACTCTCTCAACATCCTCAAAGTCAGCACCTTCCTCCATGCTAAGAGCAAACTGACATTGCTCACCAGCCCACACAGTATCCAGGAAGTTATTAATGGACTCAGGATCATACCTGATGGCATGGCCTCTAACATATCCCAAATAGTTCTCAGCTGGATAGTCACCAATCTTCTTGGCATTAGTGTAGAATTCCTTAACCACAGCTATGTTGGCAGGTGCTGGATAAGTGGCTAGCTTCCCCCAGTCATTCCCTAACACTTGCTCTCCAAATTGAGGAGCAAAGTTAGGTATCATTCCGACCTTTCTCTCCATCAGAAGTCTCCTGTCCTGAACCACCCTAAAGTGCTTCTCATGTTTCCTGGAGAGGAACCTGCCATTATGTGGCTGCTCTGGTTCCTTTTCCTTCCTCTTGGTTGCCATGGTTTTCAATCTCTTTCCAGAAGAGGATGCCATTCCTGCATTCAAACACAAATCCAAAACCACAGAACATGATGTTAATCATTAGTAACATACAGGACACAACTCCTTTCGAAGCTAAACCACCGCTGAGGGCCAGAATTTCCCCTCAGCGCCACCAGTGCAACACACCAACACTCAAAAAGCCAGAAAAAGCAAATCTGGCAGAGTGCCGCTCAGCGGTAAATACCGCTCAGCGGTGACCTGCAGATTTTTGCCAAACTCGTTTTTAAACTGCCCTAACTCCACCCAAATGCAATTTTCAGTTTTCCAGTACATAATCAAGCAGTTTAATCGGTTCAAACATCAAATATATCATCAAATCATGCATAGAAATCAAAAGCCCTAAATACTCATGCTTTGACAATCACATTCAAATTCAAGAACCCTAGAATGACAAAATGCATTTTACTTACTTGGGTGGAGATGCTAGATGATATGAGAATGCTTCCAAACTATAATGCTCTCTTCCAACCCCAAACTTTGATAGCACACTAGTGAAAAAGTGAGTGGAAGAGAAATTTTTCTAAGAGGGAAGAGTAGAAAGATGTAGGAAAACCTAAAAGAGGGTATGTGGAAGTGTTTGTGCAGAGAAGGGCTTGAAAGAGTGTGAAAACGCGCAGCTTAGGGTTTAAAAATACCCCAATGGGCTCGGGTTCCGCTAAGGGGAACTTAAGCCCATCAGCGTTAGTACCGCTCAGCGGTAATTGCCGCTCAGCGGCACTTTCGTGATGTGCCCTTCTCCTTCTTTTCTTGCCCTACGTGCCTTCCTAGCATACTCCTCATGGGTTCCCTGCAATTTCATTGTTAAACATGCTTATGCAATCCCTAATTAGAATAAAACAAACAAAGATAATCAATCAACTGGGTTGCCTCCCAGGTAGCGCTTGTTTAACGTCACGAGCCTGACCCAAAATCCACCAACACCCATCAGTAGGTGTTTCACTTACCAGCACCCATCAGTAGGTGCAAAATCTTCTCAGCAACACCCATCAGTAGGTGTTACAAACCTAGTATCCTTCAGTAGATACTTAACCACCTAGCATCCTTCAGTAGATGCTATAACAACAAAATAATGTCCAGAATAATGTTCACAGTTTAAAAATTACAAAATATTAAAACAAAAGTTTGTAAATCCACTGGGTTGCCTCCCAGGTAGCGCTCTTTTAACGTCATTAGCTTGACCCAGTAAAGCCCAAGTTCCTTCTTCTTTTTCTTCTTTCTACTGAACTTCTTCAGAAATTTGATCAAACCAGGAACTTGTTGCAGTGTCTCAATCATAGGAACTTTAATCTCCAATTTCTTGAAGATTTCCATAAAGCACTCAAATTCCTTCTTCCTATGATACTTCTTTGGATGGGGACGAGATTTTTCATATGATTCTTTATTTTTTTCTCTCGTCCTCTTTCTCTTTTCTCTCACTTTCTTTTTTTCTTTTCTTTTTCTACTCACCTTCTCAATCTTCACACAAATTTTCTCTTCTTCTTTCTCTTCTCTCTCTTTTCTCTCTTCTTTTTCCAACTCAACTTTTTCAACATTTACACTCACTAGCTCTTGACACTCTCCCCTGGGGTTAACCTCAGTATTAGCCCCAAAATCCGTGTCAGGCCTTTCTTCCAACTGCTTGGTAATCTGCCCCATTTGAATCTCCAAGTTCTTAATAGCAGCTTCAGTGCTCTTTTGAGAAGATTCAGTTATCTGTATAAATTGCTGAAGAGTTTCTTCCAACCTTATTGATCTTTCATTAAGCATAGATAACTGTTGCCAAAAGGTTGGTTGTTGCTGCTGCTTATTATATTGATTAGTCATGTAGTTTACATCCTCCATTGCTTTTACTGAAAAGGCACATTGACCATTGATATGGTCGCCTCCACATAATTCGCACAACTGGGATTGTACCTGTGCAGCAGTCTTCAATTCTTTGGGTAGTTGTGCAAGTATCTTTGTGAGATTCTCCAACTGTTGAGTTAGTATCTTGTTCTGAGCTAGCAAGGCATCATTGGATTGCATCTGCAGAACTCCTTTTTGTTGCATAGGAGCTCCTCTCTCACTGTGTAGCTGATTATCATTAGTAGCCATGTTTTCTATAATTTCAGTTGCTTCCTCTGGAGTTTTCCATTTAATATTGCCTCCTGCTAAGGCATCCAGCATCATCTTGGTTTGTGAACCAAGCCCTCCAAGGAAGATTAGGACTACTTCCACTTCGTCAAATCCATGCGTGGGAATCTTTCTTAATAGGCTTTTATATCTATCCCATGCATGACCTAGTGATTCCTCCATGCCTTGCCTGAAAGATGAGATCTCTTGCTTTCCTTTGTTGATCTTGGAAGAATTGAGTGCCCATATAGTTAAGTTCTTGACCGAATTGCATCCTGCAAACATTAGGCACAAAACTCTAGAAAATATTTGTTAGCACAAAAAGATATAAGAGAAGATATATATTGAAAAAAATAAAAGATTCAGAAGATAAGAAGATAAAAGATTTAGAAGATAAGAAGAAAAAAGATTTAAAAGATAGAAGATAAAATAAAATAAAATCTAATCTAAAAAGATAAAATAAAATCTAACCTAATCTAAAAGATAAAGATAAAATAAAATCTAATAAAATCTAACCTAACCAAATAAAATCAAATCTAATCTAATCTAATAAGATAAAATAAAATCTAATCTAACAATAAAATCAAATCTAATCTAATCTAATCTAATCAAATCAAATAAAATAAAATCTAATCAAACAAAATAAAATAAAATAAAATCAAATAAGATACAAACTGTAAAATATAAACAAAAAAAATAAAAAAAAAATATAAAAAATTCGAAATTTAAATTAAAAATAAAAAAAAAAGTCAAAGATAATCAATAATCACACAAATTAACCAATTAAACCACGAGTCCCCGGCAACGGCGCCAAAAACTTGATGACCCAAACTTAATAGCCGTTGCTAGGACTCGGGTTCAATCCCCAATTCCCCGGCAACGGCGCCAAAAACTTGATGGACAAATTTGTAAGCACCAAATTATGATGTCACAAACTTGTTTCACAATCGGCAAGTATGACCGAATCGTTCAAGTAATAAACTTGGTAAGACCAAGTATCGTTCTTCCCAAAGGACTCACGGCCTAGTTTAGTTATGTGATTTGTTGATTAGCTAGGACTTACAAACGAAATATTCAAAGTTTAAGATGCAAGACAGAAAATAAACATGTATGCATGAATTTGATCAATGGCAAAGACTAAAGATAAACACTTTCAATGGAAATATGAATGAATATGTTGTTGGGGGTCAATTTCATCTCATCCACTCTCATATATTTTAGGAATTCAACATTCAAATCATCATTGTTAATGCCACTCTCTAATGTACCATTCTAGATGGCTTCTCCCTAATCAAATAGTTCATACAATTCCTAGCATTCCTAATGATTAGTTCATGAGCGCAGGAGCTTAAAGGCAACCAATATAATATTGTCAGTATAATATTGGGAGAAATTCCCCGGATCTAGACTTCCCCGTACGTGTCCGTATCGACAAAACCAATAATCATGCATTAGAATGAGTTAAACAATGCAAGCATTGAGCAAAGAGGAAAAACCCTAACTAATGATGAAAGAAAGCATATGTCTTACTTAAAAGATGTACTCAACAAATTCCATATATGCGAGCTTCAAGAGATTACATTGATTCCCCAACAAACATACAAGGTTTAGTTCACCATCGTCATGGTGAACCTAGATGAATAACAATGAAAGAATGAAAGAATAAACCCAATAAAGGTGAAGAGGTAGCCTGAGCATCCAAGATCCTCCTTCAAAGGGGTGGAAGAGAGAGTGTTTGCCTTGTTTCTGCCAAAGATACTAAACTAAAGGACGTGCAAGCCCTTATATACTAATTTAGAGTTACAAAAGATTACAAAAGCCCAAGCCCAAAGAGTACCGCTCAGCGGTAGTTGCGCGTCACAATTCTTCCCCTCAGCGGCCATTTGCCCCTCAGCGTGACTCCCGCAACCTCCTGAGTGCCGCTCAGCGGTAGTGTGCCGCTGAGCGGTGCCTTCGTCTTCTCTTTTTGCACTCTTTCTTGTCTTTTCTAATGTCACTTCTCTCCTTCTTCACTCTTTGCACCAAATTCACCCTAAAACCTGCACAAAAACACTCAAATCAAGTGTAAACCTGTCCAGCTCTCTTATTTCTGAAAATAAAGATAAAAGGTGTGATTTCAAGCTAGTTTCTAAGTCTAAAGATTGCTTTTAGTATCAATTTTAAGCATGAAAATAACAGTTTTTCAACTGTTATCAACGAAGTGGAGGAAGTGGAGAAAGTGGAAGAAGTGGACGAAGTTGACGAAGTTGATGAAGTAGAGGAAATGGACGAAGTTGACGAAGTGGAAGAAGTGCAGGAAGTGAATGATGTGGACGAAGTAGAGGAAGTGGAGGAAGTGGACAAAGTGGACGTAGGGGACGAAGTGGACGAGGTGGACGAACTTGACGAAGTGGATGATGTGGAGGAAGTGGAGGAAGTGGAGGAATTGGAGGAAGTGGAGGAAGTAGGGGAAGTTTACGTAGTTGACGAAGTGGAAGAAGTTGACGAAGTGGAAGAAGTTGACGAAGTAGAGGAAGTGGACGAAGGGGACGAAGTGGAGGAAGTAGAGGAAGTGGAGGAAGTGGAGGAAGTGGAGGAAGTGGAGGAAGTGGACGAAGTGGAGGAAGTGGAGGAAGTAAACGAAGTTGATGAAGTGGATGAATTTGACGAAGTGGACGAAGTTGGCGACGTGTACGAATGGAGGAAGTGGACGAAGTGGAAGAAGTTGACGAAGTGGACGAAGTGCACGAAGTGGAGGAAGTGGACGAAGTGGAAGAAGTTGACGAAGTGGAGGAAGTGGACGAAGTCGACGAAGGGGACGAAGTGGATGAAGTGGACAAAGTGGAGGAAGTGGAAGACGTGGAGGAAGTGGCCGAAGTTGACGAAGTGGAAGAAATGCAGGAAGTGAATGAAGTCGAGGAAGTGGAGGAAGTGGACGATGTTGAGGAAGTGTTGGAAGTGGACGAATTTGACGAACTGGACGAGTGGAAGAAGTTGACGAACTGCAGGAAGTGGAGGAAGTGGACGAAGGGGACGAACTGGACGAAGTTGATGAAGTGAGGAAGTAGAGGAAGTGGATGAGCATGACGGGACGAAGTGGACGAGGTGGAGGAAGTGGAGGAAGTGGACGAAGTGGAGGAAGTGGAGGAAGTAGAGGAAGTGGAGGAAGTGGACGAAGTTGACGAAGTGGACAAATTAGAGGAAGTGGAGGAAGTGGACGAACTTGACGAAGTGCATGAAATGCACGAAGTGGACGAAGTTGATGAAGTTGACGAAGTCGATGAAGTGGAGGAAGTGGAAGAAGTGCAGGTAGTGAATTAAGTGGAGGATGTGGACGATGTTGAGGAAGTGGAAGAAATTTGTTGAAGTGGAAGAAGTTGACGAAGTGGAGGAAGTGGAGGAAGTTGACGAAGGGGACGAAATTGACCAAGTTGACGAAGTGGACGAAGGGGACGAACTTGACGAAGTTGACAAATTGGACAAAGTGGACAAAATGGAAGAAGAAGATTAAGAAGTGGACGAAGAGGGCGAAGTGGAGGAAGTGGAGGAAGTGGAAGAACTGGACGAAGTGGAGGAAGTGGAAGAAGTTGACGAAGTGGACGAAGTTGACGAAGTGGACGAACTGGAAGAAGTGAGGGAGTGGAGGTAGTGGACGAAGTGAAGGAGTGGAGGAAGTCGAGGACGTGGACGAAGTAGACGAAGTGGACGAAGTCGGCGAGTTAGACGAAGTTAACGAAGTGGAGGAAGTGGAGGAAGTGGACGAAATGAAGGAAGTACACGAAGTGGAGGAAGTGAGGGAAGTGGACGAAGTGGAGGGAATGGAGGAAGTAGAGGAAGTGGACGGACATGACGAACTGGAGGAAGTGGACGAAGTGGACGAAATGAAGGAAGTACACGAAGTTGAGGAAGTGGAGGAAGTGGACGAAGTGGAGGAAGTGGGGGAAGTAGAGGAAGTAGAGGAAGTGGACGAACATGACGAGGCGAAGTGGACGAGGTGGACGAAGTGGCGGAAGTGGAGGAAGTGGACGAAATGAAGGAAGTACACGAAGTGGAGGAAGTGGAGGAAGTGGAGGATGGGGAGGAAGTAGAGGAAGTGGACGTAGTGGACGAACATGACGAACTGGAGGAAGTAGACGAAGTGGACGAAACGGAGGAAGTACACGAAGTTGAGGAAGTGGAGGAAGTGGACGAAGTGGAGGAAGTGGAGGACATAGAAGACGTAGAGGAAGTGGACGAACATGATGGGACGAATTGGACGAAGTGGACGAGGTGGACGAAGTTGAGGAAGTGGAGGAAGTGGACGAAATGAAGGAAGTACACGAAGTGGAGGAAGTGGAGGAAGCGGAGGAAGTAGAGGAAGTGCACGAAATGGAGGAAGTGGACGAAGTTGACGAAGTGGACAAATTGGAGGAAGTGAGGTAGTGGACGGACTTGATGAAGTGCATGAAATGCACGAAGTGGACGAAGTTGATGCAGTTGACGAATGAAGTGGAGGAAGTGGAAGAAGTGCAGGAAGTGAATGAAGTGGAGGAAGTGGAAGAAGTGCAGGAAGTGAATGAAGTGGAGGAAGTGGACGATGTTGAGGAAGTGGACGAAGTTTGTTGAAGTGGAAGAAGTTGACGAAGTGCAGGAAGTAGAGGAAGTGGAGGAAGTTGACGAAGGGGACGAAATTGACCAAGTTGATGAAGTGGACGAAGGGGACGAACTTGACGAATTGGACAAAGTGGACGAAGTGGAAGAAGAAGATTAAGAAGTGGACGAAGGGGGCGAAGTGGAGGAAGTGGAAGAACTGGACGAAGTGGAGGAAGTGGACGAAGTCGACGAAGTTGACGAATTGGACGAACTGGAAGAAGTGAAGGAAGTGGAGGTAGTGGACGAAGTGAAGGAGTGGAGGAAGTGGAGGAAGTGGAGGAAGTGCAAGAAGTGGAGGAAGTGGACGAAGTAGACGAAGTCGACGAGTTGGACGAAGTTGACGAATTGGATGAAGGGGAGGAAGTGGACGAAATGAAGGAAGTACACGAAGTGGAGGAAGTGGAGGAAGAACAAAAACTTGATGGACAAATTTGTAAGCACCAAATTATGATGTCACAAACTTGTTTCACAATCGGCAAGTATGACCGAATCGTTCAAGTAATAAAACTTGGTAAGACCAAGTATCGTTCTTCCCAAAGGACTCACGGCCTAGTTTAGTTATGTGATTTGTTGATTAGCTAGGACTTACAAACGAAATATTCAAAGTTTAATATGCAAAGACGAAAATAAACATGTATGCATGAATTGATCAATGGCAAAGACAAAAGATAAACACTTTCAATGAATTATATAAATGAATATGTTGTTGGGGGTCAATTTCATCTCATCCACTCTCATATATTTTAGGAATTCAACATTCAAATCATCATTGTTAATGCCACTCTCTAATGTACCATTCTAGATGGCTTCTCCCTAATCAAATAGTTCATACAATTCCTAGCATTCCTAATGATTAGTTCATGACTGCAGGAGCTTAAAGGCAACCAATATAATGTTGTCAGTAAAATATTGGGAGAAATTCCCCGGATCTAGACTTCCCCGTACGTGTCCGTATCGACAAAACCAATAATCATGCATTAGAATGAGTTAAACAATGCAAGCATTGAGCAAAGAGGAAAAACCCTAACTAATGATGAAAGAAAGCATATGTCTTAATTCAAAGATGTACTCAACAAATCCATATATGAGAGCTTCAAGAGATTACATTGATTCTCCAACAAACATACAAGGTTTAGTTCACCATCGTCATGGTGAACCTAGATGAATAACAATGAAAGAATGAAAGAATAAACCCAATAAAAGGTGAAGAGGTAGCCTGAGCATCCAAGATCCTCCTTCAAAGGGGTGGAAGAGAGAGTGTTTGCCTCGTTTCTGCCAAAGATACTAATCCTAGGGACGTACAACCCTTTATATACTAATTTAGAGTTACAAAAGATTACAAAAGCCCAAGCCCAAAGAGTACCGCTCAGCGGTATTTACCGCTCAGCGGTAGTTGCGCGTCCTTTTCTTCCCCTCAGCGGCCATTTTGCCCCTCAGCGTGACTCCCGCAACCTCCTGAGTGCCGCTCAGCGGTAGTTTGCCGCTGAGCGGTGCCTTCGTCTTCTCTTTTTGCACTCTTTCTTGTCTTTTCTAATGTCACTTCTCTCCTTCTTCACTCTTTTCACCAAATTCACCTTAAAACCTGCACAAAAACACTGAAATCAAGCATAAACCTGTCCAGCTCTCTTATTTATGAAAATATAGATAAACTGCATGATTTCAAGCTAGTTTCTAAGTCTAAAGGTTGCTTTTAGTATCAAATTTAAGCATGAAAATAACAGTTTTTCAACTGTTATCACAACCCCAAACTTAGAACTTTGCTTGTCCTCAAGCAAACAAAATGTAACTCCATCTCCAACCAATTTATATGATGGTTCACTCATTCAAAATCCTCTTTTCAAGATAAGTAACAACTTCATTCAAACTTATGACCAAGAGTTCAATCAAGATGTGCACATGCTTTAGTGTTCACAAAGTCATTTAAGTTCCAACAAATGCTATTTTTCATGAATGATCAATCAATTAAGCATGGATGTTCATGTGCTCATGGAATATTTCCTCACCAGGTAAAGTGTTTCACTCAACACACAAGTGTATAAGAGGTAAGTGTTTCACTCATTCACTCCACTATCACAATGTCACATGAATCAACTTTGCCTTTCATTTTACCACAATCAAAAACATTCACAAGCATGCATCATCACAAGGACTTTTCAATGGCTTATAATGTGGCTGGGCTAACAAGAAAATTGGTTTTTCTGGATCACAAAATCCTTGAGTTAAGAGAATCATATCAACACAATCATCTTATTCATTCCCAACTTTTGTTTGCCTTTTCATTTGCATTGAGCTTTACTTCTTTTTCTTTGCTTTTCTTTTTCTTTGTATATTCTTACTTTTTAGCTCTTAGCTCAATGCTTTTCCTTTTTCATGTTTTCCCAATAACCCCAAACTTGAACATTTATCAATACCACACAAGATATTCTACTTAACTCAAGGTAAAGATTTTCAATCAAGGGTTTTTAGTGTATATTCAAGGCTATGGGTTCAAAGGATAGAACACAAAATGTTGTCTTTTAATAGGCTAACTTTTATGAATTTGGCCAATAAAAAGGGTTTAAACAAACACGGCCTTGATCACATGATGCAAAACAAGCAATTGATTCAATCATAGAAAACCTGGGCAAAGTCATTCATGCTTTCAAAGTAATAGCATTCAACAATAACAACTCTGGAGCTCAAAACCTCACATATAAGCTCATTCACATTTGACATACACATCCTGCTTAATTTCACAATCACAATCATGATATCATGCATTTGTTCACAAAGCTTGTGAATCACCTGTATAAGCATTTTATGTGCACATCATCTCAACATCAATCAATCAAAAAGCATCATCAAGCATTACTTATCAAACAATCACAGTTAATAGCAAACCATCATAAGAAACCAGGTGTTCAATAGAGTACATCAACCCTAATCTAAAAACAAAAATAAATAAGTCCAGAAAACTTAAACCATAAAAGCATAAACATATGATAGCATTCATCAGTAAATGCTATCTCAGCTCCTCATCATTCTGCGCTGTCCTCTGTATCTTCCTCCTCCTCTTCATCATCATCATCATCAAAAGCATCCTCCTCCTCAGCTTCATCTTCTTCCATGTCTCGAGCTGAAGATTCAGCTCCTCCAGCTCCTCCATGGAATGGTTCTTCTGGCCAAGCTACCACATTATGGAATTCATCCATAGTCCACCTGTGTGCTGGAGGGGTATCATACATCCCCACTATCATCTCAGCCGTGGCCACCTGCCCTCTGTGAATGGACTGCAACTGAGCACCTATAAGAGACATATACATGTCCCTCATCTGGAATGGTTCTGCCTCATGAGTATCAGTAGATGTCCTGCTCTGTGCTGGCCCTCTCTCTCTACGAGCCTGGCGTGGTGGAACTGGCTGAGCTGCCTCCTCACCTCCACAATACTGTCTGTAATAGGCCTCATCTATAGCTTTTCTTGGCCTCTCAAATGGTGGAACAGAAGTGTCCACCCCAGCTAGCTTGCAGAGGTGAGTAATCAAAGAAGGATGTCCCAGTGGTGCTTTGTTGTTTGAGGTGTTAGCACACACACTAATCTCATCAGCTATCACCTGCCCAATATTAACATTCAAACTCCTGATAGCACAGTAGATGAATAGTGCCCTGCTAAGAGTGATATCTGACACATGTGAGCATGGCTGAATATTGGCATGAGAAAATGCCATCCAATACTTTGCAAGAGGAGTCCAATCTGTCCTCCTAATGTTAACCACTGCTCCAGATCTATTCCTTTGAAAGTGTCCTCCAGGTATGCACAACACTCTCTCAACATCCTCAAAGTCAGCACCTTCCTCCATGCTAAGAGCAAACTGACATTGCTCACCAGCCCACACAGTATCCAGGAAGTTGTTAATGGAATCAGGATCATACCTGATGGCATGGCCTCTAACATAGCCCAAATAGTTCTCAGCTGGATAGTCACCAATCTTCTTTGCATTGGTGTAGAATTCCTTGACTACAGCTATGTTGGCAGGAGCTGGATAGGTGGCTAGCTTTCCCCAATCATTCCCTAACACTTGCTCTCCAAATTGAGGAGCAAAGTTAGGTATCATTCCAACCTTCATCTCCATCAGAAGTCTTCTGTCTTGAACCACCCTAAAGTGCTTCTCATGTTTCCTGGAGAGGAACCTGCTATTATGGGGTTGTTCTGGTTCCTTTTCTTTCCTCTTGGTTGCCATGGTTTTCAATCTCTTTCCTGAAGAGGATGCCATTCCTGCATTCAAATACAAATCCAAAACCACAGAACATGATATTAATCATTAGTAAACACAGAACACAACTCCTTTCGAAGCTAAACCACCGCTGAGGGCCAGAATTTCCCCTCAGCGCCACCAGTGCCACGCAAAAACCAGAAAAAACCAAATCTGGCAGAGTGCCGCTCAGCGGTAAATGCCGCTCAGCGGTGACCTGCAGATTTTTGCAAATTTCGTTTTTAAACTATCCTAACTCCACCCAAATGCAATTTTTAGTTTTCCAGTTCATAATCAAGCAGTTTAATCGGTTCAAACATCAAATATATCATCAAATCATGCATAGAAATCAAAACCCCTAAATATTCATGCTTTGACAATCACCTTCAAATTCAAGAACCCTAGAATGAACAAAATGCATTTTACTTACTTGGGTGGAGATGCTAGATGATATGAGAATGCTTCCAAACTATAATGCTCTCTTCCAACCCCAAACTTTGATAGCACACTAGTGAAAAAGTGAGTGGAAGAGAAATTTTTCTAAGAGGGAAGAGTAGAAAGATGTAGGAAAACCTAAAAGAGGGTATGTGGAAGTGTTTGTGCAGAGAAGGGCTTGAAAGAGTGTGAAAACGCGCAGCTTAGGGTTTAAAAATACCCCAATGGGCTCGGGTTCCGCTAAGGGGAACTTAAACCTATCTGCGTTAGTACCGCTCAGCGGTAAATGCCGCTCAGCGGCACTTTCGTGATGTGCCCTTCTCCTTCTTTTCTTAACCTACGTGCATTCCTAGCATACTCCTCATAGGTTCCCTGCAATTCAATGTTAAAAATGCTTATGCAAACCCTAATTAAAATAAAACAAACAAAAACAATCAATCAACTGGGTTGCCTCCCAGGTAGCGCTTGTTTAACGTCACGAGCCTGACCCAAAATCCACCAACACCCCTCAGTAGGTGTTTCACTTACCAGCACCCATCAGTAGGTGCAAAATCTTCTCACCAACACCCATCAGTAGGTGTTATAAACTTAGTATCCTTCAGTAGATACTTAACCACCTAGCATCCTTCAGTAGATGCTAGATCCAACAAAATAATGTCCAGAATAATGTTCACAGTTTAAAAATTACAAAACCAATATCAAAATTAAAAGTTTGTAAATCCACTGGGTTGCCTCCCAGCAAGCGCTTCTTTAACGTCACTAGCTTGACCCAGTAAAGCTCACGTTCCATCTTCTTTGATGTTATCTTTCCACCAACTTATCAACTGCTTCCTTAGGACTGTTTTGGATTCTCTGGAATATGGAGACTCTATCTCTATCATCTCCTTCTCTTTAAAACCTTTTACAACCCACAACTTGTTCTTGAGTCTTACAGGTGTGCCAAGTTGAAGTCCTCTTTTCTTCCAGTCTCTAAGAACTTCCTCTCCTTTTCCACTTTCATCTACCTTGGGTACCTGAAAATACAAACAATGGTTATCAGAAACCTTAAGATTTTCATGTTTACCTCTAGTTATGGGTGCATCTTGAAATGCAGCTTTATAACTGGCCTCTTCCTCCCTTGCTTGTATCTCATCTTTAAACACATTCACCACCACTCTCTCCTCTCTGTCCTGGAGCACCACTATACCTTCATTAACATCTATAATAACCCTGGCCGTTTTCATAAACGGTCTTCCCAGTATGAAAGGTATCTTTTCGGTCTCCATCTTCATCACCACAAAGTCTGCCAAGAACTGAAGTTTGCCAACACAAACTACAATGTCTTCCGCAATCCCACATGGCTCCTTTGAAGATCCATCAGCCATTACCAGATTAACCTTTACAGGTTTTATTTTCACATGGCCAATTTGCTCCAATAGAGAGTAAGGCATCAAGTTAACACTTGATCCTAAGTCAAGGAGAGCTTTATTTACCTTTTTCTTCCCTATAGTGCAAGGGATAGAAAAACTACCTGGATCTACAGCTTTTGGTGGGAATGATTCTTTCTTAACAGTTACACACTTTTCATCATCATCATCTCTACGTTTTCTTTTTGTAGAGGTTCCCTCATCAGATTTTGTGTACACTGCTATTTTCTGTAAGATTTGTTCCCAAGGAGCTTCATTATCAACCATTCTGAATAAGTCTGTGAAATCCATTGGTTTCTCCTGATTTGTTGGAAAAGGAAAAGTATCCTTTCTTTCTTCTTCTCTTCTCTCTTCTGTTTCATCTTCTTCTAACTCAATAACTTCTTCATTCACACTTTTGACCACTTTACACTCTTCTCTAGAGTTAACCTCAGTATTAGCCCCAAAGTTTCTGTGTGGTCTTTCTTCCAACTGCTTAGTGATCTGACCCATCTGAATCTCCAAGTTCTTTATAGCAGCTTCAGTGCTCTTTTGGGAGGATTCAGTTTTCTGAATAAATTGTTGAAGAGTTTCTTCCAACCTTGTAGATCTTTCATTAAGCATAGAAATTTGTTGCCACATGGTTGGTTGCTGCTGCTGCTTATTATATTGGTTAGCCTGCCCAGTTTGTCCTTGGCCAATACTTGGATGTGGTTTCCAACCCTGATTATAATTACCTTGACGGTATGGAAACTGATTAGCCATGAAGTTAACATCCTCCACGGCTTCCACAGGAAAAGCACATTGGCCATTGATGTGATCTCCTCCACATAGTTCGCACAACTGGGTTTGTACCTGTGCAGCAGATTTTAACTCTTTTGGTAATGAAGCAAGAGTTTTGGTCAGAGTCTCCAGCTGTTGAGTCAGAATCTTATTCTGGGCTAGCAGAGCATCATGGGTTTGTAATTGAAGAACCCCTTTCTGTTGCATAGGGGCGCCTCTTTCATTGTGAAGCTCATTATCACTTGTAGCCATATTTTCAATGATTTCAGTTGCTTCCTCTGGAGTCTTCCATTTGATATTGCCTCCAACTGAGGCATCCAGCATCATCTTGGTTTGTGAACCAAGCCCTCCAAGGAAAGTTAGGACTACTTCTTGATCCTCAAAGCCATGCGTGGGAGTTTTACGTAATAAGCTTTTGTACCTGTCCCATGCATGTCCCAGTGATTCCTCCATGCCCTGCTTGAATGAAGATATCTCTTGCTTACCTTTAGTTACTTTAGATTGTGGGAAGTATTTGTTTAGAAACTTTGTAACCACTGCTTCCCACTCTGTGAAACTTTCTTCTGGAAAAGAGTTTAACTAAAGCTTAGCATTGCCTCCCAAGGAGAAAGGAAACAAGCTAAGTTTGATAGCTTCATCTGGCACCCCATTAATCTTGACCGTGTTGCAGATCTCATTAAAGGTAGTAAGGTGCTCATATGGGCTTTCATGTGATAACCCATTAAATTGATTACTCTTCACCAGTTGAATCAGTGCTGGTTTGACCTCCATGTTGGCAGCATTGACTCTAGGTCTAGCTATGCTATTGAAGTGCTGAGGTCCAGCAAGATTAGTGTAATCTGCAAGAGTTCTTCTAACATTATTGCCCTCCATACTTCCTGTGCTATGAACAGAACCTTGTGGTGATGATTGCAAGAGAGTTTCAGGAGAAGGGAAAAGTTCTCTAGACGTTCTGATTCTTCTCCTCCTTCTACTCTCTTCTAGACCTTCAAGAAGTGGTTCTGTTGTTTTCTTACTTCTAGTGCGAATTGCTTCCTGCATGCACAAGAAAACAAAACCCTAGAAAAGATTTGTTAGCACAAAAAGATATAAGAGAAGATATATATTCAAAAGATAAAAAGAAAATAAAAGATTCAGAAGATAAGAAGATAAAAGATTTAGAAGATAGAAAGATAAAAGATAAAAAAAATAAAAATAAAATCTAATCCTAAAAACAAAATCTAACCTAAAAGATAAAAAAGATAAAAATAATATAAAATAAAATAAAATCTAACCTAATAAAATCTAATCCTAAAAGATAAAATAAAATCTAAAAAGATAAAATAAAATCTAAACTAACTAAATAAAATAAAATCTAATCTAAAAAGATAAAACAGAAAAAGATAAAAACAGAAAATAAAAACAGAAATTTAAAATTAAAGTCAAAGATAATCAATAATCACACAAATTAACCAGTTAAACCACGAGTCCCCGGCAACGGCGCCAAAAACTTGATGGACAAATTTGTAAGCACCAAATTATGATGTCACAAACTTGTTTCACAATCGGCAAGTATGACCGAATCGTTCAAGTAATAAAACTTGGTAAGACCAAGTATCGTTCTTCCCAAAGGACTCACGGCCTAGTTTAGTTATGTGATTTGTTGATTAGCTAGGACTTACAAACGAAATATTCAAAGTTTAATATGCAAAGACGAAAATAAACATGTATGCATGAATTGATCAATGGCAAAGACAAAAGATAAACACTTTCAATGAATTATATAAATGAATATGTTGTTGGGGGTCAATTTCATCTCATCCACTCTCATATATTTTAGGAATTCAACATTCAAATCATCATTGTTAACGCCACTCTCTAATGTACCATTCTAGATGGCTTCTCCCTAATCAAATAGTTCATACAATTCCTAGCATTCCTAATGATTAGTTCATGACTGCAGGAGCTTAAAGGCAACCAATATAATGTTGTCAGTAAAATATTGGGAGAAATTCCCCGGATCTAGACTTCCCCGTACGTGTCCGTATCGACAAAACCAATAATCATGCATTAGAATGAGTTAAACAATGCAAGCATTGAGCAAAGAGGAAAAACCCTAACTAATGATGAAAGAAAGCATATGTCTTAATTCAAAGATGTACTCAACAAATCCATATATGAGAGCTTCAAGAGATTACATTGATTCCCCAACAAACATACAAGGTTTAGTTCACCATCGTCATGGTGAACCTAGATGAATAACAATGAAAGAATGAAAGAATAAACCCAATAAAAGGTGAAGAGGTAGCCTGAGCATCCAAGATCCTCCTTCAAAGGGGTGGAAGAGAGAGTGTTTGCCTCGTTTCTGCCAAAGATACTAATCCTAGGGACGTACAACCCTTTATATACTAATTTAGAGTTACAAAAGATTACAAAAGCCCAAGCCCAAAGAGTACCGCTCAGCGGTATTTACCGCTCAGCGGTAGTTGCGCGTCCTTTTCTTCCCCTCAGCGGCCATTTTGCCCCTCAGCGTGACTCCCGCAACCTCCTGAGTGCCGCTCAGCGGTAGTTTGCCGCTGAGCGGTGCCTTTGTCTTCTCTTTTTGCACTCTTTCTTGTCTTTTCTAATGTCACTTCTCTCCTTCTTCACTCTTTTCACCAAATTCACCTTAAAACCTGCACAAAAACACTGAAATCAAGCATAAACCTGTCCAGCTCTCTTATTTATGAAAATATAGATAAACTGCATGATTTCAAGCTAGTTTCTAAGTCTAAAGGTTGCTTTTAGTATCAAATTTAAGCATGAAAATAACAGTTTTTCAACTGTTATCAGTGGACGAAATGAAGGAAGTACACGAAGTGGAGGAAGTGGGAGAAGTGGACGAAGTGGAGGAAATGGAGGAAGTAGAGGAAGTGGACGAACATGACGAACTGGAGGAAGTGGAGGAAGTGGATGAAATGAAGGAAGTACACGAAGTGGAGGAAGTGGAGGAAGTGGAAGAAGTGGAGGATGTAGAGGAAGTAGAGGAAGTGGACGAACATGACGAGGCGAAGTGGACGAAGTGGACGAGGTGGACGAAGTGGAGGAAGTGGAGGAAGTGGACGAAATGAAGGAAGTACACGAAGTGGAGGAAGTGGAGGAAGGGGAGGAAGTAGAGGAAGTGGACGAAGTGGACGAAGGGGACGAACATGACGAATTGGAGGAAGTAGGCGAAGTTGACGAAACGGAGGAAGTACACGAAGTTGAGGAAGCGGAGGAAGTGGACGAAGTGAAGGAAGTGGACGACGTAGAAGACGTAGAGGAAGTGGACGAACATGATGGGACGAATTGGACGAAGTGGACGAGGTGGACGAAGTTGAGGAAGTGGAGGAAGTGGACGAAATGAAGGAAGTACACGAAGTGGAGGAAGTGGAGGAAGTGGAGGAAGCGGAGGAAGTGGACGAAGTGAAGGAAGTGGACGACGTAGAAGACGTAGAGGAAGTGGACGAACATGATGGGACGAATTGGACGAAGTGGACGAGGTGGACGAAGTTGAGGAAGTGGAGGAAGTGGACGAAATGAAGGAAGTACACGAAGTGGAGGAAGTGGAGGAAGTGGAGGAAGAGGAGGAAGTAGAGGAAGTGGACGAAGTGGAGGAAGTGGACGAAGTGGACAAATTGGAGGAAGTGGAGGAAGTGGACGAACTTGACGAAGTGCATGAAATGCACGAAGTGGACGAAGTTGATGAAGTTGACGAAGTCGATGAAGTGGAGGAAGTGGATAAAGTGCAGGAAGTGAATGAAGTGGAGGAAGTGGACGATGTTGAGGAAGTGGACGAAGTTTGTTGAAGTGGAAGAAGTTGACGAAGTGGAGGAAGTGGAGGAAGTTGATGAAGGGGACGAAATTGACCAAGTTGATGAAGTGGACGAAGGGGACGAACTTGACGAATTGGACAAAGTGGACGAAGTGGAAGAAGAAGATTAAGAAGTGGACGAAGAGGGCGAAGTGGAGGAAGTAGAAGAACTGGACGAAGTGGAGGAAGTGGAAGAAGTGGACGAAGTTGACGAAGTGGACGAAGTGGAAGAAGTGAAGGAAGTGGAGGAAGTGGACGAAGTGAAGGAGTGGAGGAAGTGGAAGAAGTGGACGAAGTGGACGAAGTAGACATAGTTGACGAAGTCGACGAGTTGGACGAAGTTGACGAAGTGGAGGAAGTGGAGGAAATGAAGGAAGTACACGAAGTGGAGGAGGTGGAGGAAGTGGAGGAAGTAGAGGAAGTGGACGAACATGACGAACTGGAGGAAGTGGACGAAATGAAGGAAGTACACGCACGGAGTTGAGGAAGTGGAGGAAGTGGAGGAAGTCGAGGAAGTAGAGGAAGTAGAGGAAGTGGACGAACATGACGAGACGAAGTGGACGAAATGGACGAGGTGGACGAAGTGGAGGAAGTGGAGGAAGTGGACGACATGAAGGAAGTACACGAAGTGGAGGAAGTGGAGGAAGTGGAGGAAATAGAGGAAGTGGATGAGGAAGTGGACGAAGTTGACGAAGTGGACAAATATGAGGAAGTGGAGGAAGTGGACGAACTTGACGAAGTGAATGAAATGCACGAAGTTTACGAAGTGGACGAAGTTGAGGAAGTTGACGAAGTCGATGAAGTGGAGGAAGTGGAAGAAGTGCAGGAAGTGAATGAAGTGGAAGAAGTGGACGATGTTGAGGAAGTGGACGAAGTTGATGAAGTTGACGAAGTCGATGAAGTGGAGGAAGTGGATAAAGTGCAGGAAGTGAATGAAGTGGAGGAAGTGGACGATGTTGAGGAAGTGGACGAAGTTTGTTGAAGTGGAAGAAGTTGACGAAGTGGAGGAAGTGGAGGAAGTTGATGAAGGGGACGAAATTGACCAAGTTGACGAAGTGGACGAAGGGGACGAACTTGACGAATTGGACAAAGTGGACGAAGTGGAAGAAGAAGATTAAGAAGTGGACGAAGAGGGCGAAGTGGAGGAAGTAGAAGAACTGGACGAAGTGGAGGAAGTGGAAGAAGTGGACGAAGTTGACGAAGTGGACGAAGTGGAAGAAGTGAAGGAAGTGGAGGAAGTGGACGAAGTGAAGGAGTGGAGGAAGTGGAAGAAGTGGACGAAGTGGACGAAGTAGACATAGTTGACGAAGTCGACGAGTTGGACGAAGTTGACGAAGTGGAGGAAGTGGAGGAAATGAAGGAAGTACACGAAGTGGAGGAGGTGGAGGAAGTGGAGGAAGTAGAGGAAGTGGACGAACATGACGAACTGGAGGAAGTGGACGAAATGAAGGAAGTACACGCACGGAGTTGAGGAAGTGGAGGAAGTGGAGGAAGTCGAGGAAGTAGAGGAAGTAGAGGAAGTGGACGAACATGACGAGACGAAGTGGACGAAATGGACGAGGTGGACGAAGTGGAGGAAGTGGAGGAAGTGGACGACATGAAGGAAGTACACGAAGTGGAGGAAGTGGAGGAAGTGGAGGAAATAGAGGAAGTGGATGAGGAAGTGGACGAAGTTGACGAAGTGGACAAATATGAGGAAGTGGAGGAAGTGGACGAACTTGACGAAGTGAATGAAATGCACGAAGTTTACGAAGTGGACGAAGTTGAGGAAGTTGACGAAGTCGATGAAGTGGAGGAAGTGGAAGAAGTGCAGGAAGTGAATGAAGTGGAAGAAGTGGACGATGTTGAGGAAGTGGACGAAGTTGACGAAGTGGAAGAAATTGACGAAGTTGAGGAAGTGGAGGAAGTTGACGAAGGGGAACAACTCGACCAAGTTGACGAAGTGGACGAAGGGGACGAACTTGACGAAGTTGACGATTTGGACAAAGTGGACAAAGTGGAAGAAGAAGATTAAGAAGTGGATGAAGAGGGCGAAGTGGAGGAAGTGGAAGAACTGGACGAAGTGGAAGAAGTGGAAGAAGTGGACGAAGTGGACGAAGTTGACGAAGTGGACGAAGTGCAAGAAAGGAAATGGAGGTAGTGGGTGAAGTGAAGGAGTGGAGGAAGTAGAGGAAGTGGAGGAAGTGGAAGAAGTGGAGGAAGTGGACGAAGTTGACGAAGTGGACTGATGAACGGGTCGCACCGCTCACAAAAATTGTTTGCACGAAAATATGCAGTATAGACTAGGAAGTGACTCCTAGGTCGTCTCACAAGGACCAATATTGCGGTTCAGTCTCAGATCACACACGAAAAGGGGGGGGGGGGTTTGATGGTTGTTTTGGTTGCGGTAATAAAATTAAAACGGACTAGAAATTAAATAAAGCAAAATTAAAAACGATGAAATAAATTTTAATGACGGTAAAAATTGAACGGTAAAAGACGGTAAAAAAAAATGGTAAAAGATATCAAAAATTAACGCAGGAACATTAAACGTGAACAAAACGTAAAACATTAAACGCAAAAATAGGGGCATCAGTAAAAACAAAACCGTAAAATTTAAAATAGTGAAAATGGTAAAAACGAAATTAAAATAGTAAAACACTTTTAAAACAGTAAAAATGAAATTGCTACAGTGAAAACAAAAATACAGTAACATAAAACAGTGAAATTAAATCTGGACAGAAAACTTAAAAATACAGAAAACAAAAATACAGAAAAACACAAAATACAGAGAACAGTAAAAACAGTAAAACAGTAAAAATAGTAAAATAGTAAAAATGAAAATACAGTAACATGAATTAGTAAAAATAAATCTGGAATAGTAAAAACGAAAATACATAAAAACATAAAATACAGAAAAAGATAAATACAGAAAACAGTAAAAACAGTAAAAATAGAATCAAAATCACTGCAGTAAAATACAGAAAATAAAATTACAGTAAATGATCAACATGCAAAAATAAAGAACAACATAAATTAAATTACAGAAAACAACAACTGAAATTAAATTACCACAGAAATTAAATTACGGCAGTAAAAAGAAACAGTAAAACAATTCTAGAAATTTTAACAACAGGAAATAAAAATAGTGCATTGGATTAAAATTATAGAAGAGTTTATTACAACAAAAGAAGAGGAAAACTAAATTAGAAATTCCACATTACAGCAAAGAAGATGAATCAGTGCATCAACCGTAACCTTCCATCTCTGTACTGTGTTTCTTCACTACTGTTCCAGCCCCCTGCTGTCCACGTTTCAGCAGCTGTCCAGCTCCCTCACGGCCCCCTTCTCCTCCCCTTTTTCTCTCGGTACTTCCTCCCTCTTATACTACAAGACCATGATTTTTTAATTTTGGAAGAATGTAGTGAGGGGCCCTCCATTTTGTGTGCTATCCGTGTGTTTCTCTGGACATTCCCATTTCCATTCTCCAAGTGCTCCATATCACATGCACCAAAGAAGAAAACATGTTGCTCACCTTTTGTCCTTTTCCTCCTTGCATTTTTATTGATTTTTGACTTTCTTCAACCACTTACTCTTCACGGACGTGTGAATCAATAGGCAAGGTTACTCCACTTTTCAAAATAAGACAAAACAAATAATTTCTTTCTTTTCTGCATGTAAGTGTCGTGAGCTTCTCCCTCAAATGCAGCAGCTCTCCAATCATGCAACAAAACCTTGAATGGTGGTTCCAGTACCAGCTCCAGGCCGAGACACCTCTCCCTCTCGGTAGTTGCTCCTTCTTCATAGCTGCTGGATGCATTTTGCTACTGCTGTCCATGGTGAAGTGCTGGACGTTTGATGGCTACTACTGCTGGTGGACGTGCTTCCATCATCAATCACCATGGTGCTCTCCAAAGCTGCTGGACGTGATGCTCTTCAAGAAAGTCGTGAGCTACTCTTCTTTCCAACCGTGAGTTGCAGCCAAAACATAGAGAAAACCATGAGCTTTCTTCCTTCAACGTGGTGGCTGCTCCAAGCTTTCTCCAACCTGCTGCCAAGGTTTCTGGTGCTGCTGCAGCTGTCCGAGAACACCACTCCATCTTCCGCTGGTGGTGGTGCTGCCTAGAAGCTCTTGGAAAGCTTGCATGGATGGAAGTTGCTGCACCGCTTCACACCTTCTGCTCCCAAGCTGGAACGCTTCTCTCTCTGCTGGTTGCTACTGCTGGAAGAAGATATTGCACCTCTCAAGCTGCTTCCAGATGCTCCAATTTGAATGCATCCCGTAATAGCACCTCTGGACGCATCTCGTGGCCGAGTGCCTCCCAAAACCATTAAAAGTTCAAGTCAAAAGTTGCTTAAGTGTGGAGTGATTTCCGTGTGCAACGTGCATATATCCTTCAAGCATCTTTTCACTTTGCTAGATGTAACTCTTTTTCAATAATGGAGCACCCCTTTCAAAGGGTAAAATGACCATAATGTCCTCATTGTACATACTTTTTAATGGAGAGTAATTATTTGGCAACCTTCTAAATGTCCAAAATTTTCCTTGCAATTACTAATGCGAATAATTAGCTCAGATGATTCAATATTAATTAAAATAAGAATTTCCGATCAAATTAATCACAATTATGAAAAACGGGAAAATACTGGACAATTAAGCACAATTCCCTGACTAAATTCGGTACAATAAGCTAAGTGCAGTGAGTAAAATATTGATTCATCATGGACGAAGTGGACAAAGTGGAGAAAATGGAGGAAGTGGACGAACATGACAAAGTGAACGAAATGGTCGAAGTGGACGAAGTTGACGAAGTGGATTAAGTGCACGAAGTGGACAAAGTTGACGAAGTGGAAGAAGTGCAGGAAGTGAATTAAGTGGAGGAAGTGGAAAAAGTGGACGAAGTTGACGAAGTGGAGGAAGTGGACGAAGTGGACGAAGGGGACGAAGTTGACGAAGTGGACGAAGGGGACGAACTTGACGAAGTGGACAAAGTGGACGAAGTGGAAGAAGAAGATGAAGAAGTGGACGAAGTGGACAAAGTGGAGGAAGTGGACGAAGTGGACAAAGTGGAGGAAGTGGACGAAGTGGAGGAAGTGGACGAAATTGACGAAGTGGAGGAAGTGGAGGAAGTGGACGAAATGGGGGAAGTGGAGGAAGTGGAGGAAATGGAGGAAGTGGAGGAAGTGGACGAAGTAGAGGAAGTGGACGAACATGACTAAGTGGATGAAGTGGATGAAGTTGAGGAAGTGGACGAATTGGACGAACTGGACGAAGTCGACCAACTGGACGAGGAGGCGAAGTGAACGAAATGGACGATGTTGACGGCGTGGAAGAAGTGGACGAGGTGGACGAAATGGATGACGTGGACGAAGTTGTGGAAGTGGACGAAGTTGACGAAGTGGAAGAAGTGCAAGAAGTGAATGAAGTGGAGGACGTGGAGGAAGTGGACGATGTTGAGCAAGTGGAGGAAGTGGAAGATGTTGACGAAGTGGAGGAAGTGGACGAAAGGCACGAACTTGACGAAGTGGACGAAGGGGACGAACTTGACGAAGTTGACGAAGTGGACGAAAGGCACAAACTTGACGAAGCTGACGGAATGGACGAAGTGGAAGAAGAAGATTAAGAAGTGGAAGAAGAGGACGAAGTGGACAAAGTGGAGGAAGTGGAGGAACTAGACGAAGTGGAGGAAGTGGACAAAGTTGACACAGTGGAGGAAGTGGAGGAAGTGAATGAAGTAGAGGAAGTGGAGGAAATGGACGATGTTGAGGAAGTGGAGGAAGTAGACGAAGTTGACAAAGTGGACGAAGTGGACGAAGTGGATAAGTGGAGGAAGTGGACGAACTGGACGAAGTAGACGAGTTGACGAGGCGGACGAAGTGGAGGAAGTGGGGAAAGTGGAAGAAGTGGATGAAGTGGACGAAGTGGACGAAGTGGACGAAGTAGACGAAGTGGAAGAAGTGGAGGAAGTGAACGAAGTGGAGGAAGTGGAGGAAGTGGACTTAGCGGACGAGGTGGACGAACTTGACAAAGTGGATGACGTGGACGAAGTGGTGGAAGTGGAGGAAGTGGACGAAGTTGACGAAGTGGACAAATTGGAGGAAGTGGAGGAAGTAGAGGAAGTGGACGAACTTGACGAAGTGCATGAAATGCACGAAGTGGACGAAGTTGATGAAGTTGACGAAGTCGATGAAGTGGAGGAAGTGGAAGAAGTGCAGGAAGTGAATGAAGTGGAGGAAGTGGACGATGTTGAGGAAGTGGATGAAATTTGTTGAAGTGGAATAAGTTGAAGAAGTGGAGGAAGTGCAGGAAGTTGACGAAGGGGACGACATTGGAGGAAGCGGAGGAAGTGGACGAACTTGACGAAGTGCATGAAATGCACGAAGTGGACGAAGTTGATGAAGTTGACGAAGTCGATGAAGTGGAGGAAGTGGAAGAAGTGCAGGAAGTGAATGAAGTGGAGGAAGTGGACGAAATTTGTTGAAGTGGAAGAAGTTGACGAAGTGGAGGAAGTGGAGGAAGTTGACGAAGGGGACGAAATTGACCAAGTTGACGAAGTGGACGAACGGGACGAACTTGACGAACTTGACGAATTGGACAAAGTGGACGAAGTGGAAGAAGAATATTAAGAAGTGGACGAAGAGGGCAAAGTGGAGGAAGTGGAGGAAGTGGAAGAACTGGACGAAGTGGAGGAAGTGGAAGAATTGGACGAAGTTGACGAAGTGGACGAAGTGGACGAAGTGGACGAAGTGGACGAAGTGGACGAAGTTGACGAAGTGGACGAAGTGGACGAAGTTGACGAAGTGGACGAACTGGAAGAAGTGAGGGAAGTGGAGGTAGTGGACGAAGTGAAGGAGTGGAGGAAGTGCAAGAAGTGGAGGAAGTGGACGAAGTAGACGAAGTGGACGAAGTCGACGAGTTAGACGAAGTTGACGAAGTGGAGGAAGTGGAGGAAGTGGACGAAATGAAGGATGTACACGAAGTGGAGGAAGTGGGGGAAGTGGAGGAAGTGGAGGAAATGGAGGAAGTAGAGGAAGTGGACGAACATGACGAACTGGAGGAAGTGGACGAAATGAATGAAGTAGACGAAGTTGAGGAAGTGGAGGAAGTGGACGAAGTGGAGGAAGTGGAGGAAGTAGAGGAAGTAAAGGAAGTGGACGAACATGACGAGGCGAAGTGGACGAAGTTGACGAGATGGAGGAAGTGGAGAAAGTGGACGAAATGAAGGAAGTACACGAAGTGGAGGAAGTGGATCAAGTGGAGGAAAGGGAGGAAGTAGAGGAAGTGGACGAAGTGGACGAACATGACGAACTGGAGGAAGTAGACGAAGTGGATGAAACGGAGGAAGTACACGAAGTTGATGAAGTGGAGGAAGTGGAGGAAGTGGAGGATGTAGAAGAAGTAGAGGAAGTGGACGAACATGACGGGACGAATTGGACAAGGTGGACGAAGATGAAGAAGTGGAGAAAGTGGATGAAATGAAGGAAGTACACGAAGTAGAGGAAGTGGAGGAAGCGGAGGAAGTAGAGGAAGTGGATGAAGTGGAGGAAGTGGACGAAGTTGACGAAGTGGACAAATTGGAGGAAGTGGAGGAAGTGGACGAACTTGACGAAGTGCATGAAATGCACGAAGTGAACAAAGTTGATGAAGTTGACATAGTCGATGAAGTGGAGGAAGTGGAAGAAGTGCAGGAAGTGAATGAAGTGGAGGAAGTGGACGATGTTTAGGAAGTGGATGAAGTTTGTTGAAGTGGAAGAAGTTGACGAAGTGCAGGAAGTGGAGGAAGTTGACGAAGGGGACGAAATTGACCAAGTTGGCGAAGTGGACGAAGGAGACGAACTTGACGAAGTTGATGGTTTGGACGAAGTGGAAGAACAAGATTAAGAAGTGGACGAAGAGGGCGAAGTGGACGAAGTGGAGGAAGTGGAAGAACTGGACGATATGGAGGAAGTGGAAGAAGTGGAGGAAGGTGACGAAGTTGACGAAGTGGACGAAGTGGAAGAAGTGAAGGAAATGGAGGGAGTGGACGAAGTGAAGGAGTGGAGGAAGTAGAGGAAGTGGAGGAAGTGGAGGAAGTAGACGAAGTTGACGAAGTCGACGAGTTGGACGAAGTTGACGAAGTGGAGGAAGTGGAGGAAGGGGACAAAATGAAGGAAGTGGAGGAAGTGGAGGAAGTGGAGGAAGTAGAGGAAGTGGATGAAGAGGACGAATATGACAAACTGGAGGAAGTGGACGAAGTTGACGACGTGCACGGTCTGGAGGAAGTGGAAGAAGTTGATGAAGTGGACGAAGTTGACGAAGTGGACGAAGTGCACGAAGTGGACAAAGTGGAGAAAATGGAGGATGTGGAAGAAGTGGAGGAAGTGACGAACATGACGAAGTGGACGAAATAGTCGAACTGGACGAAGTTGACGAAGTGGATGAAGTGCACGAAGTGAACGAAGTTGACGAAGTGGAAGAAGTGCAGGAAGTGAATGAAGTGGAGGAAGTGGAAGAAGTGGACGAAGTTGACGAAGTGGAGGAAGTGGACGAAATGGACGAAGGGGACGAAGTTGACGAAGTTGACGAAGTGGACGAAGGGGACGAACTTGACGAAGTGGACGAAGTGGACAATGTGGAAGAAGAAGGTGAAGAAGTAGACGAAGTGGACAAAGTGGAGGAAGTGGACGAAGTGGAGGAAGTGGACGAAGTAGAGGAAGTGGAGGAAGTGGACGAAATTGACGAAGTGGAGGAAGTGGAGGAAGTGGACGAAATGGAGGAAGTAGACGTAGTGGAGTAAGTGGAGGAAGTGGAGGAAATGGAGGAAGTGGAGGAAGTGGACGAAGTAGAGGAAGTAGAGGAAGTAGACGAACATGACCAAGTGGACGAAGTGGATGAATTTGAGGAAGTGGACGTATTGGACGAACTAGACGAAGTCGACCAACTGGACGAGGAGGACGAAGTGAACCAAATGGACGATGTTGACGGCGTGGAAGAAGTGGACGAGGTGGACGAAGTTGACGAAGTGGATGACGTGGACGAAGTGGTGGAAGTGGACGAAGTTGATGAAGTGGAAGAAGTGCAGGAAGTGAATGAAGTGGAGGACGTAGAGGAAATGGACGATGTTGAGCAAGTGGAGGAAGTGGACGAAGTGGAAGATGTTGACGAAGTGGAGGAAGTGGACGAGGGGCACGAACTTGACGAAGTTGACGAAGTGGACGAAGGGGACGAACTTGACGAAGTGGACGAAAGGCACAAACTTGAGGAAGTTGACGATGTGGAAGAAATGCAGAAAGTGAATGAATTGGAGGAAATGGAGGAAGTGGACGATGTTGAGGAAGTGTTGGAAGTGGACGAAGTGGATGAAGTGGACCAAGTGGACGAAATGGACGAAGTCGACGAAGTGGACGAGGAGGACAAGAAGGACGAAGTGAACGAAATGGACGAAGTGCACGATGTTGACGACGTGGACGAAGTTGACGAAGTGGACAAAGTGGAGGAAGTGGACGAAGTTGACGAAGTGGATGAAGTGGACGAAGTTGACGAAGTGGAAGAAATGCAGAAAGTGAATGAATTGGAGGAAATGGAGGAAGTGGACGATGTTGAGGAAGAGTTGGAAGTGGACGAATTTGACAAAGTGGACGAAGTGGAAGAAGTTGACGAACTAGAGGAAGTGGAGGAAGTGGACGAAGGGGACGAACTTGACGTAGTTGATGAAGTGGACGAATGGGACGAAGTTGACGAAGTGGAAGAAGTGGAGGAAGAGGACGAAGTGGAGGAAGTGGAGGAAGTGGAGGAAGTGGAGGAAGTAGAGGAAGTGGAGGAAGTTGACGACGTGCACGAACACTAGTGCAGAAACGGTCTTTCACATCCGATATTTTGGCCTTTTGACGTCCGGCGTGCGCCGGACGTCTATGCGGTAGACGTCCCTCACACGTCCGTCCTGGCAAGACGGACGTCTATATGAACGTCCGCTCTGCCTGAGGACGGACGTCTATATGAACGTCCGCTCTGCCTGAGGACGGACGTCTATATGAACGTCCGCTCTACCTGAGGACGGACGTTTATTATAAACGTCCGCTGCATCAGGACGGACGTTTATATAAACGTCCGTTGCCTGAGGACGGACGTTTATTATAAACGTCCGTTGCCTGAGCACGGACGTTTGTCATAAACGTCCGCTGTCTGAGGACGGACGTCCATATAAACGTCCGCTGCTGTCTGAGGACGGACGTCTACCTTGCTGAGTTTTTTTGGTGTAGGCTGGGTGTGGGACGTCCGTATGTGCACAGACGGACGTCTATAGACGTCCGACTGTACACTAACGGACGTCTAGTGGGCGTTTTTTTTTAAAAAATTTGTTTGTTTTTTCAATAGAACCACACCTGAAAAACAGAAAAATGTCCCAGAACAATTCTCCAATAACATAAATATGCGTTTTATATAAACAAAATTCTACTTAATGTTCAATCCACTACCAAACTATTAACATAAAAATAAAACTAAAACCAAACAATGTTCAATCAAGAAGAAATATAACTATTCCTAACTCCATCTTTGTAGAAGATAAGCGGTCCACTCCTGCCTTATCTGGTTAATTGTGTCCTCTGTAATAGGCGATGTAGTCTTGAAGCGCTGCAAAATTCAAGAAAGATTCATTATTGTTTCATATATAGTTGAAGATGATTTTGATTTGTAATGTATTGAAGGTATACATCATTACCTCATTCCAGTCATCTGTAATGACAGCTCGAATGATGGTCTTAATCCAACACATCACATAGAAGCCACATTCCCATGAATCTACCTGCTGGTTACACTAAAATAACAAACTAAATAGTTAAAAATTTAGATCATTCAATAACATAAATGAATTAGAAACTATAAATGACTTACAACCTTTGGATACAAAATTTGAACCAATTGACCACGAGATTTACCAATAACTCTGTACAGATTGAAAACACAAAGTATAATTAATATGACTATTTTATCATAAAAGTTGAAGGTTAACATCAAATTGAAGTCATTTTTTGGAGAAACACTTACCCTTGAAGCATGGTTCTCAAGTCATTTTTCATCTTCCTGTGCAACGAACAAAACCATATAATTTTACATTCTTTGGGAATGATAACCATCAGCTGCCAGTGAGACCTATCACGAAGGACAAATAGTTATTCAACTAATTAAGGAAACTATAATAATAAACTGACCACATATAAAAACACGTACCCGTCAATGTATGGCACAAGGTATATGTCTCTTTTGGACTCATCCATCCATGTTTGCAAATAATGTTGTCTGTTTTGAAGTGTGTTACCAGACGGTTGAATGGTCTGAGGTTCAACAAATCCGTACATGGAAGACCGACCTTGGTCTACAACGATTGTGTCCATGTACCTAAAACAACAAAGTTAAGTCGTTAGAAACTATATAAGAATGTAAATAAAAGTAATATCAAAGTACTTCTCCATGCCAAGTCCTTCTCCATGCCAAGTACTTCTCCATGCCAAGTCCAAACTGTATAAGTCCTCATTATGCCATACATGAATAGATGGTCACGCACATTGCCTAAGTCTTGGCGTATTTGATTAAGACAACGCACACAAGGACAAAAATATGTCCCGTTGACAGACTTAGCATTTTGTTCAACGTATTGCAAGAACTGCGAAACACCCTTGTCATATTCTTCACTCATGCGACGTTCGTTCATCCATCTTCGATCCATACTATGTTCGTAAAATCATCAGTTCAAGTGTTTTAAATTATGAAAATTAATTTTCTCAAACTGTCCAATCGGACAATTCAAAATTTAACACAAACGATTAAAAGATTAATCGTTTGTCTTTTACACATTTTACACAATAACTAATACATGCATACAAAATTTAACAGTCAAAAACGTCCATACATTAATACACATTTCGCATTAATCGTTTAACACAATAACATAACTCATACACATTTTACAGTCAAAAACGTCCATACACAAAATCCACATACATGCATACACAAAATCCACATACATGCATACACAAAATTTTCAACCAACAAGCTAACCTGTGGCAATAACTAATACACATTTTACACAATAACACATACATGCATACACAAAATTTAACAGTAAAAAACGTCCATACATTAATACACATTTCGCATTAATCGTTTAACACAATAACATAACTCATACACATTTTACAGTCAAAAACGTCCCTACACAAAATCCACATATATACATGCATACACAAAATCCACATACATGCATACACAAAATTTTCAACCAACAAGCTAACCTGAAAAGTAGATTCCAAATCCGAAGGAGGGAAGTGGAGGAGCAAACGGCCTAACACGCAGTCCAAAAAGAGTCAAGGAAGCCGTCCAAGAACACGCAAGAATCTGCAAAAAAACGGACCGAAAACAATTTTTAATCGGTTCAAATCAAAGACATTTCATCACATAGCAATGTAATCGGATTAAATGTAATTTTAAACGGTCCAAAAGTGAGAAAACCAACCTGGAAACCGAACGGCGCAGCAGCAGTGACGGCGTTCGCGGGGAAGAAGACGAGTGACTGGTTCGCGGTTTGCATTTTAATAAACCTAGACGTCCGAGCCACGTGGGCCGGACGTCTATAATATTATAGACGTCCGGCCCGCCACTAATATGACGTGTAACGAATTTAAAATTTGAATTTCGCGGGGCTTTAAACGTCCGTTCCCAGGGCTCGGACGTCTATAATTTTATCAACGTCCGTCCCAAGACGGACGTCTAAAATTCTGATGAAAACCCTAAAACGATTCAACTACATGTCAGTCCTCTGAACGTCCGTCCTGAGGGGCGCGGACGTCTATAATATTATAGACGTCCGCGCCCCTCAGGACGGACGTTCAGAGGACTGAAAGTAACTAGTACCCCAGCCACTCTGTCAGTCCTCTGAACGTCCGTCCTGAGGGGAGCGGACGTCTATAGTGTTATAAACGTCCAGCTCGACCCAGGACGGACGTTCAGAGATTGACTACGGCAGCCTTTAGAACGTCCGTCCCCCTCTAGGACGGACGTTCAAGAGGTGATGGGTTGTACTGCCCTGTCAGCCTCTTGAACGTCCGTCCTGGAGGGGGACGAACGTCTAGTTTATATGGACGTCCGTCCCCCTCCAGGACGGACGTTCAAGAGACTGACAGCGTAGTACAACCCATCAGCCTCTTGAACGTCCGTCCTGGAGGGGGACGGACGTCCATTATATATGGCCGTCCGTCCCCCTCCAGGACGGACGTTCAAGAGGCTGACAGGGTAGTGAACCCATCAGTCTCTTGAACGTCCGTCCTGGAGGGGGCGGACGTCCATTATATATGGACGTCCGTCCCCCTCCAGGACGGACGTTCAAGAGGCTGATTGGTTCACTCTGTCAGCCTCTTGAACGTCCGTCCTGTAGGGGGACGGACGTCTACTCTATTATAGACGTCCGGCTCCCTCTAGGACGGACGTCTCCACACTCAATTATTTACATTTATGCCACCGGTAAATTATTTACGTTGGAGTTTTCCTGGACGGACGTCTATGGAGTGACGTTAAAGGTCAATTCTGCACTAGTGGAAGTGGAGGAAGTGGATGAAGTGGAGGAAGTGGCGGAAGTGGAAGAAGTGGAGGAAATGGAGGAAGTGGACGAAGTGGAGGAAGTCGACGAAGTTGTCGAACTGGAGGAAGTGGAGGAATTGGAGGAAGTGGAGGAAGTAGAGGAACTTGACGAAGTTGACGAAGTGGACGAAGTGGAAGAATTTGACGAAGTGGAGGAAGTGGATGAAGGGGACGAACTTGGCGAAGTTGACAAAGTGTGATAACAGTCGAAAAACTGTTATTTTCATGCTTAAAATTGATACTAAAAGCAACCTTTAGACTTAGAAACTAGCTTGAAATCATGCATTTTATCTATATTTTCATAAATAAGAGAGCTGGACAGGTTTATGCTTGATTTCAGTGTTTTTGTGCAGGTTTTAAGGTGAATTTGGTGAAAAGAGTGAAGAAGGAGAGAAGTGACATTAGAAAAGACAAGAGAGAGTGCAAAAAGAGAAGTCAAAGGCACCGCTCAGCGGCAAACTACCGCTGAGCGGCACTCAAGAGGTGGCGTTGGGACCGCTGAGGGGAAAAATGGCCGCTGAGGGGAAGAAAGAAGACGCGCAATCACCGCTGAGCGGTAAATACCGCTGAGCGGCACTTTTTGGGCTTGGGCTTTTGTAATCTTTTGTAACTCTAAATTAGTATATAAGGGCTTGCACGTCCTATAGTTAGGTATCTTTGGCAGAAACGAGGCAAACACTCTCTCTTCCACCCCTTTGAAGGAGGATCTTGGATGCTCAGGCTACCTCTTCACCTTTATTGGGTTTATTCTTTCATTCTTTCATTGTTATTCATCTAGGTTCACCATGACGATGGTGAACTAAACCTTGTATGTTTGTTGGGGAATCAATGTAATCTCTTGAAGCTCTCATATATGGATTTGTTGAGTACATCTTTGAATTAAGACATATGCTTTCTTTCATCATTAGTTAGGGTTTTTCCTCTTTTCTCAATGCTTGCATTGTTTAACTCATTCTAATGCATGATTATTGGTTTTGTCGATACGGACACGTACGGGGAAGTCTAGATCCGGGGAATTTCTCCCAATATTTTACTGACAACATTATATTGGTTGCCTTTAAGCTCCTGCAGTCATGAACTAATCATTAGGAATGCTAGGAATTGTATGAACTATTTGATTAGGGAGAAGCCATCTAGAATGGTACATTAGAGAGTGGCATTAACAATGATGATTTGAATGTTGAATTCCTAAAATATATGAGAGTGGATGAGATGAAATTGAACCCCAACAACATATTCATTTATATAATTCATTGAAAGTGTTTATCTTTTGTCTTTGCCATTGATCAATTCATGCATACATGTTTATTTTTGTCTTTGCATATTAAACTTTGAATATTTCGTTTGTAAGTCCTAGCTAATCAACAAATCACATAACTAAACTAGGCCGTGAGTCCTTTGGGAAGAACGATACTTGGTCTTACCAAGTTTTATTACTTGAACGATTCGGTCATACTTGCCGATTGTGAAACAAGTTTGTGACATCATATTTTGGTGCTTACAAATTTGTCCATCATGGATGAAGCGGACGAACATGACGAAGTTGACGAAGTGGACGAAGTCGAAGAAGAGGATGAAGAAGTGGACGAAGGGGACGAAGCGGAGGAAGTGGAGGAAGTGGAGGAAGTGGAGGAAGTAGAGGAAGTGGAGGAAGTGGATGAAGTGGAGGAAGTAAACGAAGTTGATGAAGTGGACGAATTTGACGAAGTGGACGAAGTTGACGACGTGTACGAAAGGAGGAAGGGGACGAAGTGGACGAAGTGGAAGAAGTTGACGAAGTGGACGAAGTGGACGAAGTGCACGAAGTGGACGAAGTGGACGAAGTCGACGAAGTGGACGAAGTTGGCGATGTGTACGAAAGACGGAAGTGGACGAAGTGGAAGAAGTTGACGAAGTGGAGGAAGTGGACGAAGTGGACAAAACGTGGAGGAAGTGGACGAAGTGGATGAAGTGGACAAAGTGGAAGAAATGCAGGAAGTGAATGAAGTGGAGGAAGTGGAGGAAGTGGACGATGTTGAGGAAGTGTTGGAAGTGGACGAATTTGACGAAGTGGACGAAGTCGAAGAAGTTGACGAACTGGAGGAAGTGGAGGGAGTGGACGAAGGGGACGAACTTGACGAAGTTGATGTAGTGGACGAATGGGACGAAGTTGACGAAGTGGAAGAAGTGGAGGAAGAGGACGAAGAAGTGGAGGAAGAGGACGAAGTGGAGGAAGTGGACGAAGTGGAGGAAGTGGAGGAAGTGGAGGAAGTGGAGGAAGTGGAGGAAGTAGAGGAAGTGGAGGAAGTTGACGACGTTGACGAAGTGGACGAAGTTGACGAAGGGGAAGAAGTGCAGGAAGTGAATGAAGTGGAGGAAGTGGAAGAAGTGGACGAAGTTGACGAAGTGGAGGAAGTGGACGAAAGGGTCGAAGTTGACGAAGTTGACGAAGAGGAGAAAGGGGACGAACTTGACGAAGTGGACGAAGTGGAAGAAGAAGATGAAGAAGTGGAGGAAGTGGACAAAGTGGAGGAAGTGGAGGAAGTGGAGGAAGTAGACGAAGTGGAGGAAGTGGACGAAATTGACGAATGGAGGAAGTGGACGAAATGGAGGAAGTGGACGTAGTGGAGTAAGTGGAGGAAGTGGAGGAAATGGAGGAAGTGGACGAAGTACAGGAAGTGGACGAACATGACTAAGTGGACGAAGTGGATGAAGTTGAGGAAGTGGACGAATTGGACGAACTGGACGAAGTCGACCAACTGGACGAGGAGGACGAAGTGAACGAAATGGACGATGTTGATGGCGTGGAAGAAGTGAACGAGGTGGACGAAGTGGATGACGTGGACGAAGTGGAGGAATTGGACGAAGTGGAAGAAGTTGACGAAGTGGACGAAGTGGACGAAGTGGAAGAAGTGGAGAAAGTGGACAAAGTGGTGGAAGTGGAGGAAGGGGACGAACTTGATGAAGTGGACGAAATGTACGAAGTTGACGAAGTGGAGGAAGTGGAGGAAGTGGACGAACTTGACGAAGTGGACGAAGTGGATGAAGTGGAGGAAGCCGAAGAAGTGGACGAACTGGATGAAGAGGACAAAGCGGAGGAAGTGGACGATGTTGACGACGTGGAGGAAGTCGAGGAAGTAGACGAAGTGGAGGAAGTGGAAGAAGTGAACGAAGTGGAGGAAATGGACGAAGTGGAGGAAGTGGACGAACTTGTCGAAGTGGAGGAAGTGGAGGAAGTGAACGAACCTGAAGAAGTGGACGAAAAGGACGAAGTTGACGAAGTGGACGAAGTGGAGGAAGTGGAGAATGTGGACATGGTGGAGAAAGTGGAAGAACTGGACGAAGTGGAGGAAGTGGACGAAGGAGACGAAGTAGACGAAATTGACGAAGTGGACGAAGTGGAGGAAGTGGAGGAATTGGACGAAGTGGAGGAAGTGGAAGAAGTGGACGAAGTGGACGTAGTGGAGGAAGTGGACGAACTTGACAAAGTGGACGAAATGGACGAAGTTGAAGAAGTGGACGAAGTGAATGAAGTTGAGGAAGTGGACGAAATGGACCATGTTGAGGAAGTGGAGGAATTGGACGAAATGGCCGAAGTGGACGGAGTTGACGAAGTGGACGAAGTCGAGGAAGTGGAGGAAGCGGAGGAAGTGGAGGAAGTGGAATGAAGTGGAGGAAGTGGAGGAAGTGGACGATGTTGAGGGAGTGGAGGAAGTGGAGGAAATTGGTAAAGTGGACGAAGTGGAAGAAGTTGATGAAGTGGAAGTGGACGAACTTGACGAAGTGGAGGAAGTGGAGGAAATAGAGGAAGTGGAGGAAGTGGACGAAGTGGACGAAGAGAAGGGAAGTGGACGAAGTTGATGACGTGGATGAAGTGGAGGAACTGGACGAAGTGGAGGAAGTGGAAGACGTGGACGAAGTGGGTGAAGTTGACGACGTGGACGAAGTGGAGGAAGTGGACGAAGTGGAAGAAGTGGACGAAGGGGAAAAGTGGAGGAAGTGGAGGAAGTGGACGAACTTGACGAAGTGGAGGAAGTGGACGAAATGGACGAAGTTGACGAAGTGGATGAATTGACGAAGTGGAGGAAGTGGATGAACTGGACGAACTTGACGAAGTGGACGATGTGGATGAATTGAGGAAGCGGAAGAAGTGGACGAAGTCGACGAAGTGGACGAAGAGGACGAAGTGGACGAAGCGGAGGAAGTGGACAAAGTTGACGACGTGGACGAAGTGGAGGAAGTATACGAAGTGAAGGAAGTGGAAGAAGTGGACGAAGTGGAGGAAGTGGACAAAGTGGAGGAAGTGGACGAACTTGATGCATTGGACGAAGTGGAAGAAGTGGACGAAGTGGAAGAAGTTGACGAACTGGACGAAGTGGACGAAGGGCACGAAGTGGACGAAGTGGACGAAGTGGACGAAGTGGACGAAGTGGACAAAGTGGAGGAAGTGGAGGAAGCGGAGGAAGTGGACGAACTTGACGAAGTGGACGAAAGGGACGAAGTGGAAGAAGTTGACGAAGTGGATGAAGTGGACGAACTTGGACGAAGTGGACGAAGTGGAGGAAGCTGAAGAAGTGGACGAAGTGGACGAAGAGGACGAGGTGGACGAAGCGGAGGAAGTGGACGAAGTTGACAACATGGACGAAGTGGACGAAGTAGAAGAAGTCGACGAAGTGCAGGAAGTGGAAGAAGTGGAGGAAGTGGAGGAAGTGGAGGAAGTGGACAAAGTGCAGGAAGTGGACGAACTTGACGAAGTAGAGGAAGTGGAGGAAGTGGACGAACTTGATGAAGTGGATGAAATGGACGAAGTGGACGAAGTTGACGAAGTGGAGGAAGTGGAGGAAGTGAATGAACTGGGGGAAGTGGACGTGATACGCGGGTCGCACCGCGTACAAATTCGATTGCAGATAAGAATGCAGTATAGCTAGGATGTGACTCCTAGGTCGTCTCTCAAGGACCAAATGTGGTTCAGTTTTGGATCAACACGTAGTGGGGGGGGGGGGTTTGTGATTGTTTTTGGATGCGGAAAAATGTAAATGTTGAAAGCAGTAAATTAACAAACCGTAAAAATAAAACAGAAAATAGTAAAAAAAATGAAATTTAAAAACAGTAAAACGAAATTAAAACAGTAAAAATGAAATTACAGCAACATAAAACAGTAAAAATAAATCTGGGACAGTAAAAACGAAAATACAGAAAAACAGAAAATACAGAAAATACAGAAAACAGTAAATACAGAAAACAGTGAAAACAGAAAACAGAAAATTTTAGAAAACAGTAAAAACGAAAATACAGTAACATGAAACAATAAAAATTAAATCTGGAACAGTAAAAACGAAAATACAGTAAAACATAAAATACAGAAAACTGTAAAAATAGTAAAACAGTAAAAACAAAAAAAGATGAAATTACAGCAGTAAATAATAACAGTAAAAACAGTAAGTACAGAATTTTCAAAATCTGTAAAACAGTAACAGCAAAATACAGAAAACAAAAATACAGAAAACAGTAAATATAGAAAATGGTAAATTTGGAAAACAGTAAAAACAGACTCAAAATTACTGCAGTAAAATACAGAAAATAAAATTACAGTAAATGATCAACATGCAAAAATAAAGAAGAGGAGAAATTAAATTGCAGAAAACAACAACTGAAATTGAATTATAACAGAAATTAAATTACAGCAGTAAAAAGAGACAGTAAAATCTGAAATTTAAAAAAAATAGAAATTGAAATGCTTCTAAAACTTACCTCATGTGCCGTGACAAATTTGATTGGTTTCATTGAAATGATAATTGTAAATGGACATCCAAAACCGTAAGCATCCAACATCTATATCAATTTAATTTGCAAAGAAAACATACCTCTTTTTAGCACTTCTTGTCATCTTTTGAATTGAACACCAATTTGAATTTTATTCTCCACATGCACACTAAGCCAACCACAGTTCCAAGTTTTCCTTTCCTTCTTAATTAAAACAAAATCAAAGATGAATTAAAAGAGAAGGAGCTTTGACAATTTCCATAAGTTACCAATTGCTTTGTTTTTATTTTTTTTACTTCTTACAACTTTAAAATAAAATCATGAATCAATACTTCATTACTTACCTCAAAACAGCCATGAACATTCAACCTTAAACCATAAAAGGATTCAAACAAAAACTTACCAAAAACAAGCAAATGAAAGAATAACACTTACACATCCATTGGTTTTTTATTTTTTCAGCACAAGTGAATAGAATGAAACACTTCCAAATTGAAATTACAATGCTTATAAAATTACAACAACAACTTACAAACTCAAAATACAAATTAATACCAAGATGAAAACAGTAGATGAATGAAAGCTTAAATGGAAAAGTGTACAAAACCAAAGGTGAAGGCACCAAGAACTTCAAGCTACATCATCCTTCATTCTTTCTAGGAATCATGGTTTTTTCTCATCCAACTCCAAAACTCTTCTTTCTTTCTTTGGTTTCCATACGGCTCTCTCTCCCCCAACTCAGCAAAAATTAAAATTGTTTCTTTCTTCTCCACTCAAAATGATGATGCATTCCTTAGTGGATGGAGCCCTCAAAGTCATGGAGTACTTCCACTAGCTCCACTTTCCTGCTGAACCAAGATATGTTGCAGCTGGAAAGTGAAGTTTTTGCTGCTGGAAAGTGATGCTCTCTTGCTTGTGTTAAATCCATTGGCTTCCATGGGTGTGATGGCTGCTGAGAGTTATGATTCCTTTGGTGCTCCACTTCACCTTTCCATGAGCATGTGCTAATAAAATAAAGGAAGCAAGACTCCATTCAATGTTGGCTGCCCATTTCCACGTGAATGTGTGCTCTTTCATGGGTCTTTTGCTTTCTTTGCTTTGGGTCCACTTGTCCCATGCTCTCCTTGGTTGGATGCTTCATGTGACACACCAAAGATGTTCCAAAATAATTCTCTATGTGCTTCATGCATGAATTGGAAGAGTGTGACAAATTCAGAAAATTTGTGGCAGCACCTTCATGCTTCATTCCATCATCCATGTACATTGTTTGTGCAACAATATTCACATAAAACTTTGTGTGCTTATGTGCTTGGTTTCCAATTCATTTCAACTGTGAGATGCATCTCTAAACCAATACTTTGATATTCCAGCCACCACAAATACTAACCAGCAAGCAAACAATGCAAACATATTAGAACACTCAAAATGTAAGCACTGGACTGACACAGGGGAGTAATCAAATTACTGGGAACAACATAGAACGAATTTAAACAAAAGAAAAACTATACGTAAAAATAGACATTCATACGAAACCATGAAAAAAAACGGCATGCAAAACGGATAAGAATTGAACTCAAACGAAGACACACAAGTTGACACAACATTCACGCTGCACTGGACTGACACAGTGGCGTAATCAAATTACTGGGAACAACACAGAATTAATTTGAACAAAATAAAAACTGTACGTGAAAATAGACATCCATACGAAACTATGAAAAAAAATTGCATGCAAAACGGATAAGAAATGAACTCGAACGAAGACAGACAAGTTGACACAAAATTCAGGCAGCACTGTGCGAAAATTGAAATGGTTAAGATGAAATTGGCTCAATTGTTATTTTTTCATTTAGCCTTCAAATGTCCCAAAAAGTTATCCAAAATTTTCCCGTAATTAATAATGCAAATTAATAAGCTCAGATAATTCAAATTAGTTAAAATAAGAATTTCCGATCAAATTAAGCACAATTAGGAAAAACAGGAAAATACCGGACGTTTAAGCACAATTCCCCGACTAATTCTAGCACAATAAGATAAATATAGTGAATAAAATATCGACTCATCAGGACGATATTGAGGAAGTGGAGGAAGTCGACGACATTGACGAAGTGACGAAGTGGAAGAAGTTGAGGAAGTGGAGGAAGTGGACGAACTTGACGAAGTTGACGAAGTTAACGAAGTTGACGAATTGGACGAAGTGGAAGAACAAGATGACGAAGTGGAAGAAGTGTAGGAAGTGGAGGAAGTGGACGAAGTGGACGAAGTGGCGAACATGACGAAGTTGACGAAGTTAACGAAGTTGACGAAGTTGACGAATTGGACGAAGTGGAAGAGGAAGATGACGAAGTGGAAGAAGTGGAGGAGGTGGATGAAGTGGCTGAAGTGGAGGAAGTGGACGAAGTTGACGAAATGGATGAAGTGGAGGAAGTGGAAGATGTTGACGAACTGGAAAAAGTTCAGGAAGTGAATGAATTGGAGGAAGAGGACGATGTTGAGGAAGTGGAGGAAGTCGACGAAATTGACGAAGCGGACGAAGTGGAAGAAGTTGAGGAAGTGGAGGAAGTGGGGGAAGTGGACGAACTTGACGAAGTTGATGAAGTTAACGAAGTTGAGGAAGTTGACGAATTGGACGAAGTGGATGAAGTGGAAAAAGAAGTTGACGAAGTGGAAGAAGTTGAGGAAGTGGAGGAAGTGGACGAAGTGGCGAACATGACGAAGTTGACGAAGTTGACGAATTGGACGAAGTGGAAGAGGTGGAAGAAGAAGATGACGAAGTGGAAGAAGTGGAGGAAGTGGATGATGTGGCCAAAGTGGGGGAAGTGGACGAAGTTGACGAAATGGATGAAGTGGAGGGAGTGGAGGAAGTGGACGATGTTGACGAACTGGAAAAAGTTCAGGAAATGAATGAAGTGGAGGAAGTGGACGATGTTGAGGAAGTGGAGGAAGTCGACGAAATTGACGAAGTGGACGAAGTGGAAGAAGTTGTCGAAGTGGAGGAAGTAGACGAAGTGGACAAAGGGGACGAACTTGACGGAGTTGTCGAAGTGGACGAAGTTGACGAATTGGACGAAGTGGAAGAAGAAGATGAAGAAGTGGACGAAGAGGACGAAGTGGATGAAGTGGAGGAAGTGGATGAGGTAGAAGAAGTTGACGAAGTGGTCGATGTGCACGAAGTTGACGAAGTGGTGGAAGTCGAGGAAGTGGACAAAGTGCAGGAAGTGGAGGAAGTAGAGGAAGTGGGCGAAGTTGACGAAGTTGACGAAGTGGACGAAGTGGATGAAGTGGAGGATCAGAAGGAAGTGGACGAAATGGAGGATGTGGAGGAAGTGGAGGAAGAAGAGGAAGTGGAGGAAGTGGAGGAAGTAGAGGAAGAGGACGAAGTGGACGAACATGACGAACATGACGAAGTGGACGAAGTGGAGGAAGTTGAGGAAGTGGACGAAGTGGACGAAGAGGACGAAGTGGATGAAGTTGACGAAGTTGACGACGTGTACGAAGTGGAGGAAGTGGACGAAGTGGAAGAAGTTGACGAAGTGGACGAAGTGGAAGAAGTGGAGAAAGTGGACAAAGTGGTGGAAGTGGAGGAAGGGGACGAAGTTGACGAAGTGGACGAAATGTACGAAATTGACGAAGTGGATGAAGTGGAGGAAGTGGACGAACTTGACGAAGTGGACGAAGTGGATGAAGTGGAGGAAGCGGAAGAAGTGGACGAACTGGACGAAGAGGACGAAGCGGAGGAAAGGGACGATGTTGACGATGTGGAGTAAGTTGAGGAAGTAGACGAAGTGGACGAAGTGGAGGAAGTGGAAGAAGTGAATGAAGTGGAGAAAATGGAAGAAGTGGACGAAGTGGAGGAAGTGGACAAAGTGGAGGAAGTGGACGAACTTGTCGAAGTGGAGGATATGGACGAACCTGAAGAAGTGGACGAAAAGGACGAAGTTGACGAAGTGGACGAAGTGGAGGAAGTGGAAAATGTGGACATGGTGGAGAAAGTGGAAGAACTGGACGAAGTGGAGGAAGTGGACGAAGGTGACGAAGTAGACGAAATTGACGAAGTGGACGAAGTGGAGGAAGTGGAGGAATTGGACGAAGTGGAGGAAGTGGAAGAAGCGGACGAAGTGGACGGAGTGGTGAAGTGGACGAAGTGGAGGAAGTGGAGGAACTTGACGAAGTGGACGAAATGGACGAAGTGGACGAAGTGGACGAAGTGGACGAAGTGGACGAAGTGGACGAAGTGGAAGAAGTGGACGAAGTGAATGAAGTGGAGGAAGTGGACGAAATGGACAATGTTGAGGAAGTGGAGGAATTGGACGAAATGGACGAAGTGGACGGAGTTGACGAAGTGGACGAAGTGGAGGAAGTGGAGGAAGTGGAGGAAGTGGATGATGTTGAGGGAGTGGAGGAAGTGGACAAAATTGACAAAGTGGACGAAGTGGAAGAAGTTGACGAAGTGGAGGAAGTGGATGAAGTGGAGGAAGTGGATGAAATGGAGGAAGTGGAGGAAGTGGGGGAAGTGGACAAAGACGGGGAAGTGGACGAAGTTGATGACGTGGACGAAGTGGAGGAACTGGACGAAGTGGAGGAAGTGGAAGAAGTGGACGAAGTGGACGAAGTGGAGGAAGTGGTCGAAGTGGGTGAAGTTGACGACGTGGACGAAGTGGAGGAAGTGGACGAAGTGGAAGAAGTTGACGAAGTGGACGAAGTGGAAGAAGTGGACGAAGGGGAAAAGTGGAGGAAGTGGACGAACTTGACGAAGTGGACGAAGTGGACAAAATGGACGAAGTTGACGAAGTGGATGAATTGACGAAGTGGAGGTAGTCGATGAACTGGACGAACTTGACGAAGTGGACGAAGTGGATGAATTGAGGAAGCGGAAGAAGTGGACGAAGTCGACGAAGTGGACGAAGAGGACGAAGTGGACGAAGCGGAGGAAGTGGACAAAGTTGACGACGTGGACGAAGTGGAGGAAGTATACGAAGTGAAGGAAGTGGAAGAAGTGGACGAAGTGGAGGAAGTGGACAAAGTGGAGGAAGTGGAGGAAGTGGACGAACTTGACGAAGTGGAGGAAGTGGATGAAGTGGACGAACCTGATGCAGTGGACGAAATGGACGAAGTGGACGAAGTTGACGAAGTGGACGAAGTGGAGGAAGTGGAGAATGTGGACAAAGTGGAGGAAGTGGAAGAACTGGACGAAGTGGAGGAAGTGGTCGAAGGTGACGAAGTGGACGAAATTGACGAAGTGGAGGAAGTGGACGAAGTGGATGAAGTTGACGACATGGACGAAGTGGAGCAAGTGGACGAAGTGGAAGAAGTTGACGAAGTGGACGAAATGGACGAAGGGCACGAAGTGGACGAAGTCGACGAAGTGGAAGAAGTGGATGAAGTAGACAAAGTGGAGGAAGTGGACGAAATTGAGGATGTTGAGGAAGTGGACGAAATGGACAGAGTGGACGAAGAGGACGAAGTGGAGGAAGTGGAGCAAGTGGAATGAAGTGGAGGAAGTGGACGATGTTGAGGAAGTGGAGGAAGTGGAGGAAGTGGACGAAATTAACGAAGTGGACGACGTGGAAGAAGTTGACGAAGTGGAGGAAGTGGAGTAAGTGGACGAAGGGGACGAACTTGACGAAGTTGACGATGTGGACGAATTTGACGAAGTTGACGAATTGAACCAAGTGGAAGAGGAAAAAGATGAAGAAGTGGACGAAGAGGACAAAGTGGACGAAGTTGAGGAAGTGGTCGAAGTGGACGAAGTGGAGGAAGTGGACGAAGTTGACGAAGTGGAGGAAGTGGAGGAAGTGGAGCTAGTGGAGGAAGTGGAGGAGCGGGAGGAAGTAGAAGAAGTGAACGAAGTGGACAAACTTGACGAAGTGGACGAGGTACATGAAGTGGAGGAATAGGATGAAGTGGACGAAGAGGACGAAGTCGACGAAGTGGACGAAGAGGAGGTAGTGGACTAAGTAGACGAAGTTCACGATGTGGACGAAGTGGAGGAAGTGGATAAAGTGAACGAAGTGGAGGAAATGGAGCAAGTGTACGAAGTGGAGGAAGTGGACAAAGTGGAGGAAGTGGAGGAAGTGGTCGAAGTCGACGAAGTGGAAGAAGTGGACAAAGTGGACAAAGTGGACGAAGGGCACGAAGTGGAAGAAGTGGACGAAGTGGACAAAGTGGAGGAAGTGGAGGAAGTGGACGAACTTGACGAAGTGGACAAAATGGACGAAGTTAACGAAGTGGATGAAGTGGACGAAGTGGACGAACTTGACGAAGTGGACGAAGTGGATGAGGTGGAGGAAGTGGACGAAGTCGACGAAGTTGACGAAGTGGAAGAAGTGGACGAAGTGGACAAAGTGGAGGAAGTGGAGGAAGTGGAGGAAGTGGACGAACTTGACGAAGTGGACAAAATGGACGAAGTGGACGAAGTTGACTGATGAGTCATTATTTTGTTCACTTCACTTAGTTTAATGTGCTGTAATTAATCAGGGAATTGTGCATAATTGTCCAGTATTTTCCCATTTTACTGAATTGAGCTTAATCCGATCAGAAATTCTTATTTTAGTTAATTTGAATTATCTGAGACTAATTATTTACATTATTGAGTGTAGGGAAAATTCTGTAAATATGTTAGGACATTTGGAAGAAAATTCATTCACACACTGTGTTTGGAAGAAGCTGCATTGGAGTGATTTAATATTGTGTTAATATGTGATGAAATATTTTTTCTTGAATTTGTAGAAGCAAAAATGGCTTGGCAACATACACCACACGGCCTAGGACCCATTAGAAATTCTATTTTTGCAAAGCTTTATTTTAAGTTTATATTTTGTAATGTGGTGTTAATTTTTGTAGTGAGATTGCTACAACAAAATAAAAACTCACGGCCAATTCATGATGCCTATTCATTCTTTGCCAAATGATGAAGATAATGGAGGGACCACCACATTCCAAGTGGCTCACGGTTTTGGGCATAGAAGAAGCAAATTCACGTTACATTTTTGAAAGGTTTTATGCTAATTCATATACACCTTGCTCACGGCCTTAAGCACACCAAAGCAACCAAGGAATCTTCTTTTGAAAAGTAAAAGAAACCAAAGGACAAGGGGGCCACTTTATTCCCATTCAAGGATTTATTTTGTAATTTAGTTGATGAGTTGGAAGCATATCACGCAAGAAGCTTACATCCAAAACAAACATCAATTTGTTGAGTGGAGTGCCACGGCTGCAAAATGATTGATTTCAATTGGCCTTTGAAGAAAAAAACACACCACCACTCATGGCAAAGTTCACGTCCATAGTGCTGCATTTCATTCAATTACTGTAGGTTCACGGTTCTCAAAACAACTCTTTGCTCTCATAAAAAGTTTTCAACAAATGAAGAAAAAAATACAAGGGGACCACATTGAAGCAACCAAAGCTCACGGCCATTCATCTTGGCAATGCATTCAGCCTTAGTTGGAATTAAAGAATGTAGCCACTTCACGGTTTTCTTTATTTTTTTTGGCAGCAACAGAGAGATGGAGAAGGGTGTGCACGGTTTGGAAGAAAGCCTCCTCGCTGCAGCTGCTGTTTTTATTTTTAGAAGCAATGGAAGGAAGCAGATCACACTTTGCGTTGGAGAAGAAAAGAGCTGGTGGTGTCACGGAAAACACAAGCAGTGGTGGAGTTCTTTCATGTGCTGTGAGGAACTTGGCTGGAAGAAGAAGCCAGAGGAGCAAGCTGCCATGGCTGCTTAGAAGAGTGAAGAAAGAAGAGTTGGCTTCACAAGGAAAATGGGCAGCAGCAATAAGCACCATGAGATTGATGAAGAAGCTCTTGTTGCATGCATTGCAACCAGCCACACGCATATCTTGGAGTGTCCAGAGGAAGCTGACGGTCATTAGCAAGAAGAGGTGGGGATCACGGCCAAAATTGTTGAATTGAAAAAGGATGATTCAGCTGATTGAAATGGAAAAGGAGGGGACCACAAAGGTCACGGTTTTACATTTGTTCACGGGCTGCCAATCCAAATTGCTGAATTGAAGGAGGATGTTGAGAGTGTTGACACTATAAAATGCAGCAGAGCAGAGAAGTAGGAGGAGAATTTATTAGATTTTAGGAGTAGAATTAGAAGTGCAATTTACGTTCTGGTTTTCTCCTCCCCTCTGGGGGAGGTTTTGTGTTTGATTCAATTTCCAGTTTCCAGAATTGAATTAATTGTATTTTCCAGTTTCCATTTTCCAATCAATGTTCCTTGAATTTTATTTTCATTTACCATTTTCTACACAATTACTCTTTCTGCGAATGCTGAATCTTTGACAAATTTCATTTTCAGTTAATCTTTATTTTACCGTCTCTTTTATTCTACTGTTTATTGTTTTCTGCATCGTTTAAATTTTACCGTTTCTCAATTTACCACTTTTCATTTTTACTGTCTTTTACTGTTCAGTTTTTACAGTGTTTAAAATTGTTTCAACGTTTTTAAATTCTATTTAATTTCCAGTCCACTTTAATTTTATCGCATCCAAACAAAATCACAAAAGCACCCCCCCACTTCGTGTAAAAATCTGAGACTGAACCACTAAAATTGGTCCTTGAGAGACGACCTAGGAGTCACTTCCTAGTTATACTATACTGCATAATTATCTGCAATCAACTTTTGTGAGCGGTGCGACCCGCTCATCAAAAAGTAAAAAAAAAAAAAATTTCAAAAATTCAAAAATTGTTTTGCGTATTCTTTGATTTTATTTCGACCCTCAGTATCTTATTATTTCATACCAATAAAAATTTTCACTTCAGATCTTATTTTTCCTTATTTTCCTTCACTGTAAATATAATTTCTTAGTTGTTTGCATACAGATTATTGATTGAAAAATTTGACTAAGAAAGATTTCATTCGGTCATAAGAGCAAAAATTACAGTAATGGAAAATTGGAGATTTAACATATCTGAAAATGAAATTGCAGTAGATATATATTTAAGTTGTTCGGGGGTCGATCATTTCTGATTGTTAATATTACAAACCAAATAAAAAACAAAAACAACATAAAAAAAATTTAAAAACATAAAAAAAAAAAAAAAAAAAAAAACATAAGTGTTCATATTACAGTCCTTAATATTCTGGCCACACTCGGCCAACAAAAACATAAAAAAAAAAAAAAAAAAACATAAAACATTAAAACTGGAAGAATTCACGAGCTGGTTGTGGTGGTCTAAGGGAGAGCTCCGTTGAGGGAGCTCTGGTTCGAAAAGTCACGAGCGGAGGCTTTGGTGGAGGAATTTCTCGTTCATTTCTGTCGTCATCGATAATGATCGGAACGGGAAACAGATTCAGCAGCCTCGGTGCCCTCATTATCACCCAGTTATTTTCTTTCAAACAAAAAAAAAAAAAAAAAAAAATTTGTGTTATTTATAGAAGAGGAAGTGAAAAAAAATTTCAATGGAGGTATGATGAGAGTTCTTACCGTACATGTATAGCGGCAGTTGTGAAAAGAGAGTGCCTGTGGGGTCTATCTCCGCTTGCCAGCGCCTGACCCGATTGCCATGGTTGTTAAACCAGCAGTGCACGTTATATTCGGTGGCATCTGCGAAGGTCCTTAGTCGAGACGCGATCTCGACGACTTGCGCTCGGCTTGGGTGTGTGACCCCATAGTTGTAGATTTTGGTCATCATATTGATCTGATCATCTGTAGGACGCCATCGCTGACTAGTGTATCTCTCTGATTCCATCTCACTCGTCATCATTCCTCTTGAAATATTCTAAAACTTAAAAAAAAAATATATAAAAATAAAAGGAACAAAAACATAAAAAAAAAAAAAAGAAAAACAAAACATAAAAAAAAAAAAGGCATAAAAAAAAATTAGATTAGTTCTCTGTTTTCTTTATTTGTTCTTGTTTCCTTTTAGATTTATTTTGTCCAGTCTGTATTTGATGTTTCAGTGTCTGGTCTCAGATCTGTTTCACGGTCCTTGCAAAAGGGTCCTAAACGGATCTACGTCCAGTTGTCCGGTTGTTCTTGTCCATATTGTTCTTATATATTATGTTTATGTGTTTATTTATTTTTAAGTGGGGTACGTGGCGTTGTTCTACCCGATTGTCTCTTCAATACCTTCAATCGAAGGGAGATTAACGTCTGGTTTCCAGCCGATATACCCCTTAAGTTTTTAGACAGTTGTGATTTATGTGTTTAAGTGTTTTCAGTTTCAAAAAAATAAAAATAAAAAAATGGAAAAGAGGGAGAGCAGGCAAGAGATCAAAGCAGAAAGAAGATGGAAAGCAGTAAAGAGAGCAGGGCAGAGATGAAAAATAAAGGAAATACTGAAAGGGAAAGACTGGAAAGCAGAGAAAGGAAAAGAAAGCAGTGAAAGATCTGGAAACTTAAGCAGAAAAAGAAGAAATAGAGATCCAAGGTGCAGAGAACTTACCTGGAGAAGTAGAGCTGGCAGAGAAGCTCCTCGCGGATCTCAGACTCTTCAGTTGGCACGGTGGCAGAGGCTCCTTGCAGGACTCGTACACCTTCAGAGTACACGGACGCGGGGGGGAGAGGCTCCCTGCAGAGATCCAGACGCTCGAGAGAGTTAAGAGAGCAGAGAGTAGAGAGAGTAGAGAGAGAGCAGAGAGAGTAGAGAGAGTTGAGAGAGAAGCAGAGAGGAGAGAGTGAGAGTCAGGAAATGGCGCTCAGACGCGGAGGAGTGGCTCATTTGTAGCCAAAGCTTTGCCACTGTAGCAACAGTTCCGGTCTTTGCCACCGAGACTGTTGTCACAGTACCGGTCTCCTTTTTCAAAAAAAAAAAAAATAATAATAATAATAATAATATTAAAAATTATTAGCATCTACTGATGGGTGCTAGGTGTTTTAGACATCTGCTGATGGATGTCCCTGATAACATCTACTGATGGATGTTACTGAAAAATTTCTTCCCATTTTTCTACTTTTGTTGCACTTGTCTATATTATTTGACTGCTCTGAAATTGATCATCTGATGATTGTAACACACTGAGGACATTGTGTGATTTAAGTGTGGTCTACTGGGAAGAAATTCTGATTTTTCTGATTTTTCTGTTAGATTGTATTTTGTGTGTTAAATTTTTTGTTTTTGAGTGTTAAATTTTTTGTTTCGACCCGCTCATCATTGACGAAGAGGATGAAGTGGACGAAGTGGAGGAAGTGGACGAACTTGACGAAGTGGACGAAGTGGATGAAGTGGAGGAAGTGGTCGAAGTGGACGAAGTGGAGGAAGTGGACGAAGTGGAGGAAGTGGACGAAGTGGAGCTAGTGGAGGAAGTAGAAGAAGTGGACGAAGTGGACGAACTTGACGAAGTGGACGAGGTAGGTGAAGTGGAGGAATCAGAGGAAGTGGACGAAGAGGACGAAGTCGACGAAGTGGACGAAGAGGATGAAGTGGACTAAGTGGACGAAGTTCACGACGTGAACGAAGTGGAGGAACTGGACGAAGTGGAGGAAGTGGAAGGAGTGGACGAAGTGGAGGAAGTTGAAGAAGTGGACGAAGTGGAGGAAGTGGAAGAAGTGGACAAAGTGGGAGAAGTGGACGAAGTGGAGGAAGTGGAAGAAGTGGACGAACTTGATGAAGTGGACGAAATCGACGAAGTGGAGGAAGTGGAGAATTTGGACAAAGTGGTGGAAGTGGAAGAACTGGACGAAGTGGAGGAAGTGGACAAATGTGACGAAGTTGACGAAATTGACGAAGTAGAGGAAGGGGAGGAAGTGGAGGAAGTGGACGAGGTGGACAAAGTGGGCGAAGTGGACGAAGTGGAGGAAGTGGAGGAAGTGGACGATGTTGACGAAGTGGAAGAAGTTCAGGAAGTGAATGAAGTGGAGGAACTGGACGATGTTCAGGAAGTGGAGGAAGTCGACGAAATTGACGAAGTGACGAAGTGGAAGAAGTTGAGGAAGTGGAGGAAGTAGACGAAGTTGACGAAGTTGATGAAGTTAACGAAGTTGACGAAGTTAACGAAGTGGAAAAAGAAGATGACGAAGTGGAAGAAGTTGAGGAAGTGGAGGAAGTGGACGAAGTTGACGAACTTGACGAAGTTGACGAAGTTGACGAATTTGACGAATTTGACGAAGTGGGAAAAAGAAGATTACGAAGTGGAAGAAGTGGAGGAAGTGGATGAAGTTGCCGCTGTGGAGGAAGTGGACGAAGTTGACGAAGTGGATGAAGTGGAGAAGTGCACGATGTTGACGAAGTGGAAGAAGTTCAGGAAGTGAATGAAGTGGAGGAAGTGGACGATGTTGAGGAAGTGGAGGAAGTCGACGAAATTGACGAAGTGGACGAAGTGGATGAAGTGGACGAAGTGGGCAAAGGGGACGAACTTGAAGAAGTTGTCGAAGTGGACGAAGTTGACGAAGTTGACGAATTGGACGAAGTGGAAGAAGAAGATGAAGAAGTGGACGAAGAGAACGAAGTGGAGGAAGTGGAGGAAGTGGATGAAGTAGACGAAGTTGACGAAGTGGTCGAAGTGGACAAAGTTGACGAAGTGGAGGAAGTGGTGGAAGTCGAGGAAGTGGACGAAGTGGAGGAAGTAGAGGAAGTGGGCGAAGTGGACGAAGTTGACGAAGTAGACGAAGTGGATGAAGTGGAGGATCTGGAGGAAGTGGACGAAATGGAGGATGTGGAGGAAGTGGAGGAAGTAGATGAAGTGCAGGAAGTGGAGGAAGTTGAGGAGGTGGACGAAGTGGACGAAGAGGACGAGGTGGACGAAGTTGACGAGGTGGACGAAGTGAAGGAAGTGGACGAAGTGGCATAAGTTGACGAAGTGGACGAAGTCGACGAAGTGGAAGAAGTGGAAGAAGTGGACGAAGTGGAGAAAGTGGAGAAAGTGGTGGAAGTGGAGGAACTTGACGAAGTGGACGAAGTTGACGAAGTGGAGGAAGTGGAGGAAGTGGAGTAGGTGGACGAAGTGCTCGAACTTGACGAAGTGGACGAAGTGGTCAAAGTGGAGGAAGCGGAAGAAGTGGACGAAGAGTACGAAGTGGAGGAAGTCAAGAAAGTAGACGAAGTGGACGAAGTGGAGGAAGTGGAAGAAGTGGACGAAGTGGACAAAGTGGAGGAAGTAGACGAACTTGACGAAGTGGAGGAAGTGGAGGAAGTGGACGAAGTTGATGAAGTGGACGAAGTTGACGAAGTGGAAGAAGAGGAGAAAGTAAATGAAGTGGAGGAAGTGGACGAAAGGGACGATGTTGAGGAAGTGGACGAAATGGACAAAGTGGACGAAGTTGACGAAGTGGACGAAGAGGACGAATTGAATGAAGTTGACGAAGTTGACGACGTGGAAGAAGTGGAGCAAGTGGACGAAGTGGACGAAGTGGAAGAAGTTGACGAAGTGGACGAAGTGGACGAATGGCACGAAGTGGACGAAGTCGACGAAGTGGAAGAAGTTGACGAAGTGGACAAAGTCGAGGAAGTGGAGGAGGTGGACGAACTTGGCGAAGTGGACGAAATGGACGAAGTGGACGAAGTTGACGAAGTGGACGAAGTTGACGAAGTGGACGAAGTGGACGAAGGGCACGAAGTGGACGAAGGGCACGAAGTGGATGAATTCCTCGAAATGGAAGAAGTGGACGAAGTGGACAAAGTGGAGGAAGTGGAGGAAGTGGACGAACTTGACGAAGTTGACGAACTTGACCAAATGGACGAAGTGGACGAAGTTGACGAAGTGGATAAAGTGGACGAAGTGGAGGAAGTGGAGAAAGTGGACGAACTTGACGAAGTGGACGAACTGGATGAAGTGGAGCAAGCGGAAGAAGTGGACGAAGTGGACGAAGAGGACGAAGTGGACGAAGCGGAGGAAGTGGAAGAAGTGGACGAAGTGGAGGAAGTGGACGAAGTGGACGAAGTGCAGGAAGTGGAAGAAGTGGACGAAGTGGAGGAAATGGAGGAAGTGGACGAAATGGACGAAGTGGACGAAGTTGACGAAGTGGACGAAGTTGACGAAGTGGACGAAGTGGACGAAGGGCACGAAGTGGACGAAGGGCACGAAGTGGACGAATTCCTCGAAATGGAAGAAGTGGACGAAGTGGACAAAGTGGAGGAAGTGGAGGAAGTGGACGAACTTGACGAAGTTGACGAACTTGACCAAATGGACGAAGTGGACGAAGTGGACGAAGTGGACGAAGTGGAGGAAGTGGAGAAAGTGGACGAACTTGACGAAGTGGACGAACTGGATGAAGTGGAGCAAGCGGAAGAAGTGGACGAAGTGGACGAAGAGGACGAAGTGGACGAAGCGGAGGAAGTGGAAGAAGTGGACGAAGTGGAGGAAGTGGAGGAAGTGGACGAAGTGCAGGAAGTGGAAGAAGTGGACGAAGTGGAGGAAATGGAGGAAGTGGACGAAGTAGAGGAAGTGGACAAAGTGGAGGAAGTGGAAGAAGTGGACGAACTTGACGAAGTGGAGGAAGTGGACGAACTTGATGAAGTGGACGAAATGACGAAGTGGACGAAGTAGATGAAGTGGAGGAAGTGGAGAATGTGGACAAAGTGGAGGAAGGGGACGAAGGTGACGAAGTGGACCAAATTCACGAAGTGGATGAAGTGGAGGAAGTGGTGGAAGTGGATGAAGTGGAGGAAGTGGACGAAGTGGACGAAGTGGACGAAGTGAATAAAATGGAGGAAGTGGACGAAATTGACGAACTGGAGGAAGTGGAAGTGGAGGAAGTGGACGAAATGGAGGATGTTGAGGAAGTCGAAGAAATGGACAAAGTGGACGAAGTTGACGAAGAGGACGAAGTGGAGGAAGTGGAGGAAGTGGAGCATGTGGAATGAACTGGAGGAAGTGGACGATGTTGAGGAAGTGGACGAAATTGACGAAGTGAAAGAAGTTGACGAAGTGGAGGAAGTAGACGAAGGGGACGAACTTGACAAAGTTGACGAAGTGGACGAAGTTGACGAAGCGAACGAATTGAACGATGTGGAAGAAGAAGATGAAGAAGTGGAGGAAGTGGAGGAAGTGGAGGAAGTGGTCGAAGTGGAGGAAGTGGAGGAAGTGGACGAAGTAGACGAAGTGGACGAAGTAGGTGAAGTGGAGGAAGTGGAGGAAGTGGAGGAAGTGGACAAAGTGGACGAAGTGGAAGAAGTGGAAGAAGTGGACAAAGTGGACGAAGTGGACGAAGGGCACGAAGTGGACGAAGTGGACGAAGTGGACGAAGTGGACGAAGTGGAAGAAGTGGACGAAGTGGACAAAGTGGAGGAAGTGGACGAACTTGACGAAGTCGACGAAATGGACGAAGTTGACGAAGTGGATGAAGTGGACGAAGTGGAGGACGTGGACGAAGTGGACAAAGTGGACGAAGTGGAGGAGGTGGAGGAAGTGGAGGAAGTGGACGAAGTGGAAGAAGTGCAAGAAGTGTATGAAGTGGAGGAAGTGGAGGAAGGGGACGATGTTGGGGAAGTGGAGGAAGTGGACGAACTTAACGAAGTGGAGGAAGTGGACGAACTTGACGAAGTGGAGGAAGTGGAGGAAGTGGACGAAGTTGACGAAGTGGACGAAGTGGACGAAGTGGAGAATGTGGAAAAAGTGGAGGAAGTGGACGAAGTGGAAGTGGATGAAGTGGAGGAAGTGGATGAAGTGGAGGAAGTGGACGAAGTGGAGGAAGTGGAGGAAGTGGACGAACTTGACGAAGTGGACGAAATGAACGAAGTTGACGAAGTGGAGGAAGTGGAGGAAGTGAATGAAGTGGAGGAAGTGGACGAAATGGACGATGTTGTGGAAGTGGATGAAATTGACAAAGAGGACGAAGTTGACGAAGAGGACGAAGTGGAGGAAGTGGAGCAAGTGGAGCAAGTGGAATGAAGTGGAGGAAGTGGACGATGTTGAGGAAGTGGACGAACAGGACGAAGAGCACGAAATGGACGAGTTGGACGAAGTGGAGGAATTGGAAGAAGTGGACGAAGTGGACGAAGTGGAGCAAGTGGACGAACTTGACGAAGTGGACGAAATAGACGGAGTGGACGAAGTGGAGCAAGTGGACGAAGTGGATGAAGTGGACGAAGTTGACGAAGTGGAAGAAGTGCAGGAAGTGAATGAAGTGGAGGAAGTGGACGATGCCGAGGAATGGGACGAAGTTGACGAAGTGGACGAAGTGGAAGAAATTTACGAAGTGAAGGAAGTGGAGGAAGTTGACGAAGTGGACGAAGGGGACGAAATTGACGAACTTGACGAAGTAGATGAAGGGGATGAACTTCATGAAGTTGACGAATTGGACAAAGTGGACGAAGAAGATGAAGAAGTGGACGAAATAGACGGAGTGGACGAAGTGGAGCAAGTGGACGAAGTGGACGAAGTGGATGAAGTGGACGAAGTTGACGAAGTGGAAGAAGTGCAGGAAGTGAATGAAGTGGAGGAAGTGGACGATGCCGAGGAATGGGACGAAGTTGTCGAAGTGGACGAAGTGGAAGAAATTTACGAAGTGGAGGAAGTGGAGGAAGTTGACGAAGTGGACGAAGGGGACGAAATTGACGAACTTGACGAAGTAGATGAAGGGGATGAACTTCATGAAGTTGACGAATTGGACAAAGTGGACGAAGAAGATGAAGAAGTGGACGAGGTGGACGAAGTGGAAGAAGTTGACGAAGTGGAGAAAGTGAAGGAAGTGGAGGAAGTGGAGGAAGTGGACGAAGTGGAGGAAATGGAGGAAGTAGACGGAGTGGAAGAAGTGGACAAAGTTGACGAAGTGGACGAAGTTGTTGAAGCTGACGACGTGGACGACGTCGAGGAAGTGGACGAAGTCCACGAAGTGGACGAAGTGGAAGAAGTTGACGAAGTCGACGAAGTGGACAAAGTGGACGAAGTGGAGGAGGTGGAGGAAGTGGACGAAGTGGAAGAAGTGCAAGAAGTGTATGAAGTGGAGGAAGTGGAGGAAGTGGACGATGTTGGGGAAGTGGAGGAAGTGGACGAACTTGACGAAGTGGAGGAAGTGGACGAAGTGGACGAAGTGGACGAAGTGGACGAAGTGGACGAAGTGGAGAATGTGGACAAAGTGGAGGAAGTGGACGAAGGTGACGAAGTGGACCAAATTGACGAAGTGGATGAAGTGGAGGAAGTGGACGAAGTGGAGGAAGTGGACGAAGTGGAGGAAGTGGACGAACTTGACGAAGTGGACGAAATGGACGAAGTTGACGAAGTGGAGGAAGTGGAGGAAGTGAATGAAGTGGAGGAAGTGGACGAAATGGACGATGTTGAGGAAGTGGACGAAATGGACAAAGAGGACGAAGTTGACGAAGAGGACGAAGTGGAGGAAGTGGAGGAAGTGGAGGAAGTGGAATGAAGTGGACGATGTTGAGGAAGTGGAGGAAGTGGACGAACAGGACGAAGAGCACGAAATGGACAAAGTGGACGAATTGGAAGAAGTGGACGAAGTGGAAGAAGTGGACGAAGTGGACAAAGTGGACGAAGTGGAGGAATTGGACGAACTTGACGAAGTGGACGAAATAGATGGAGTGGACGAAGTTGACGAAGTGGAGCAACTGGACGAAGTGGATGAAGTGGACGAAGTTGACGAAGTGGAAGAAGTGCAGGAAGTGAATGAAGTGGAAGAAGTGGACGATGCCGAGGAATGGGACGAAGTTGACGAAGTGGACGAAGTGGAAGAAATTTACGAAGTGGAGGAAGTGGAGGAAGTTGACGAAGTGGACGAAGGGGACGAAATTGACGAACTTGACGAAGTAGAGGAAGGGGACGAACTTCATGAAGTTGACGAATTGGACAAAGTGGAGGAAGAAGATGAAGAAGTGGACGAGGTGGACGAAGTGGAAGAAGTTGACGAAGTGGAGGAAGTGCAGGAAGTGGAGGAAGTGGAGGAAGTGGACGAAGTGGACGAAGTGGAGGAAATGGAGGAAGTAGACGGAGTGGAAGAAGTGGACGAAGTTGACGAAGTGGACGAAGTTGTTGAAGCTGACGACGTGGACGACGTCGAGGAAGTGGACGAAGTGGTTGAAGTGGAAGAAGTTGACGAAGTGGACGAAGTGGAAGAAGTTGACGAAGTGGACAAAGTGGACAAAGTGGACGAAGTGGAGGAAGTGGAGGAAGTGGACGAGGTGGAAGAAGTGCAAGAAGTGTATGAAGTGGAGGAAGTGGAGGAAGTGGACGATGTTGGGGAAGTGGAGGAAGTAGACGAAGTGGAAGAAGATGACGAAGTGGAGGAAATGGAGGAAGCGGAAAAAAAGGACGAAGTTGACGAAGTGCACGAAGGGGACGAAGTGGAGGAGGTGGAGGAAGCAGAGGAAGTGGAGGAGGTGGAGGAAGTGGACGAAGTGGATGAAGTGGACGAAGAGGACGAAGTGGACGAAGTGGATGAAGTGGACGAAGTGGAAGAAGTGGAAGAAGTGGAAGAAGATGAGGAAGTGGAGGAAATGGACGATGTTGAGGAAGTGGAGGATTTGGAGGAGGTGGAAGAAGTGGACGAACTTGACGAAGTGGAGGAAGTGGAGGAAGGGGACGAACCTGACGAGGTGGACGAAATGGAAGAAATTGATGAAGTGGACGAAGTGGAGGAGGTGGAGGACGTGGACGAAGTGCAGGAAGTGGAAGAACTGGACGAAGTGGAGGAAGTGGACCAAGTTGACGAAATGGACGAAGTTGAGGAGGTGGAGGAAGTGGAGGAAGTGGACGAACTTGACGAAGTGGACGAAATGGACGAAATGGACGAAGTGGACGAATGGGATGAAGTGGACGAAGTGGAAGAAGTGGAGGAAGTAGACGAAGTTGACGAAGTGGAAGAAGTGCAGGAAGTCAATGAAGTGGAGGAAGTGGACGAAGTTGACGAACTTGACGAAGTGGACGAAGGGGACGAAGTTGACGAAGTGGACGGAGTGGACGAAGTGGAAGAAGATGATGAAGAAGTGTACGAAGAGGACAAAGTGGATGAAGTGGAGGAAGTGGAAGAAGTGGACGAAGAATACGAAGTTGACGAAGTGGACGAAGTTGACGAAGTTTACGAAGTGAGGGAAGTGGACGAAGTGGAGGAAGTGGAGGAAGTGGACGAAATGGAGGAACTGAAGGAAGTGTAGGAAGTTGACGAAGTGGAGGAAGTGGAGGAAGTAGAGGAAGTGGACGAAGTGGACGAACTTGACGAAGTGGAAGAAGTGGATGAAGTGGTGGAAGTGGAGGAAATGAAGGAAGTGGACGAAGCGGGCGAAGAGGACGAAGTTGACGAAGTTGACGACATGGACGAAGTGAAGGAAGTGGAGGAGGTGGAGGAAGGGGAAGAAGTGGACGAAGTTGACGAAGTGGACGAAGTAGACGAAGTGGATGAAGTGGAGGAAGTGGACGAAGTGGAAGAAGTGGAGGAAGTGAATGAAGTGGAGGAAGTGGAGGAAATGGACGATGTTGAGGAAGTAGAGGATGTGGAGGATGTGGAGGAAGTGGAGGAGGTGGTAGAAGTGGACAAAGTGGACGAACTTGACGAAGTGGAGGAAGTGAAGGAAGTGAAGGAAGTGGAGGAAGTGGAGGAAGTGGACGAAGTGGAGGAAATGGAGGAAGTAGACGGAGTGGAAGAAGTGGACGAAGTTGACGAAGTGGACGAAGTTGTTGAAGCTGACGACGTGGACGACGTCGAGGAAGTGGACGAAGTGGTTGAAGTGGAAGAAGTTGACGAAGTGGACGAAGTCCACGAAGTGGACGAAGTGGAAGAAGTTGACGAAGTGGACGAAGTGGACAAAGTGGACGAAGTGGAGGAGGTGGAGGAAGTGGAGGAAGTGGACGAAGTGGAAGAAGTGCAAGAAGTGTATGAAGTGGAGGAAGTGTGATAACAGTTGAAAAACTGTTATTTTCATGCTTAAAATTGATATTAAAAGAAACCTTTAGACTTAGAAACTAGCTTGAAATCATGCCTTTTATCCATATTTTCAGAAATAAGAGAGCTGGACAGGTTTATGCTTGATTTAAGTGTTTTTGTGCAGGTTTTAAGATGAATTTAGTGAAAAGAGTGAAGAAGGAGAGAGATGACATTAGAAAAGACAAGAAAGAGTGAAAAAAGAGAAGTCGAAGGCACCGCTCAGCGGCATTTTACCGCTGAGCGGCACTCAGGAGGTTGCGGGAGTCACGCTGAGGGGCAAAATGGCCGCTGAGGGGAAGAAATGTGACGCGCAGTCACCGCTGAGCGGTATTTACCGCTGAGCGGCACTTTTTGGGCTTGGGCTTTTGTAATCTTTTGTAACTCTAGAATAGTATATAAGGGCTTGCACGTCCTAGAATTAGGTATCTTTGGCAGAAACGAGGCAAACACTCTCTCTTCCACCCCTTTGAAGGAGGATCTTGGATGCTCAGGCTACCTCTTCACCTTTATTGGGTTTATTCTTCCATTCTTTCATTGTTCATCTAGGTTCACCATGAATATGGTTAACTAAACCTTGTATGTTTGTTGGGGAATCAATGTAATCTCTTGAAGCTCTCATATATGGAATCTGTTGTTTACATCTTTTAATTAAGACATATGCTTTCTTTCATCATTAGTTAGGGTTTTTCCTCTTTGCTCAATGCTTGCATAGTTTAACTCATTCCATGCATGATTATTGGTTTTGTCGATACGGACACGTACGGGGAAGTCTAGATCCGGGGAATTTCTCCCAATATTATATTGACAATATTATATTGGTTGCCGTTAACCTCCTGCACTCATGAACTAATCATTAGGAATGCTAGGAATTGTATGAACTCGTGATTAGGGAGAAGCCATCTAGAATGGTACATTAGAGAGTGGCATTAACAATGATGATTTGATTGTTGAATTCCTAAAATATATGAGAGTGGATGAGATGAAATTGACCCCCAACAACATATTCATTCATATAATTCATTGAAAGTGTTTATCTTTTGTCTTTGCCATTGATCAAACTTCATGCATACATGTTTATTTTCTGTCTTGCATATTAAACTTTGAATATTTCGTTTGTAAGTCCTAGCTAATCAACAAATCATATAACTAAACTAGGCCGTGAGTCCTTTGGGAAGAACGATACTTGGTCTTACCAAGTTTATTACTTGAACGATTCGGTCATACTTGCCGATTGTGAAACAAGTTTGTGACATCATATTTTGGTGCTTACAAATTTGTCCATCAAGTTTTTGGCGCCGTTGTCGGGGACTCGTGGTTTAACTGGTTAATTTGTGTGATTATTGATTATCTTTGACTTTAATTTTAAATTTCTGTTTATATTTTCTGTTTTTATTTTTTCGGTTTTTATTAGATTAGATTAGATTTTATTTTATTTTTAGATTAGATTTTATTTTATCTTTTTAGATTAGATTAGATTAGATTTGATTTTATAGATTTTATTAGATTTTATTTTATCTTTATCTTTTAGATTAGGTTAGATTTTATTTTATCTTTTTAGATTAGATTTTATTTTATTTTATCTTCTATCTTCTGAATCTTTTATCTTCTTATCTTTTGAATATATATCTTCTCTTATATCTTTTTGTGCTAACAAATATTTTCTAGAGTTTTGTGCCTAATGCATGCAGGATGCAATTCGATCAAGAATTTAACTATATGGGCACTCAATTCTACCAAAGTAATCTCAACCACTGGTGGGAACCTCACTCAAGCATGGATCAAAGCCAATTTTGGCAAGCTGCTGGACAATTTGAGAACCAACCACAACAACAATGGCAGCAACAACCTTTTCTATCAGGAAGTTTGGATAGGTTGGAGGACACCCTTCAACGATTTTTGAAAAATTCCGACTCTACTCAGAAAAGCATTGAAGAATCATGTAAAAGAATAGAGATGCAACTTCGTTACATCAATCAGAGATTGAATGATGATGTTAATACTGAAGTTAACCTTAAGGAGGAAGGGCAAGTCATTATCACTGAAAGTGACAAGATTCTTGATGAGGAAAAATTAGAGGGAGATGAGGAAAGGGTAGAGAGAGAAGAAAAAGAAGAGTTGAGTGAGAAAGTTAAAGATGATGAAAAAGAAAAAGAAGTGGTTGAGAGAGAAGAGAGGAAGAAAATTTGTGTGAAAATAAAGAAGTTGAGAAGAAAAAGAGAAGGGAAGAAAAAAATAAGAGAAAAGAAAAAGAGAAAATTTGGGGAGAGGAAGCATAAGAAAAAGAAGATGAGAGGAAAGAAGAAGGAATCATATGAAAAACCTCTTCCCCATCCAAAGAAGTATCATGGGAAAAAGAAATTTAAGTGCTTTATGGAAATCTTCAAGAAATTGGAGATTAAAGTTCCTATGATTGAGACACTGCAACAGGTTCCTGGTTTGATCAAATTTCTGAAGAAGTTCAGTAGAAAGAAGAGAAAGAAGAAGGAACTTGAGCTTTACTGGGTCAAGCTAATGACGTTAAAAGAGCGCTTGCTGGGAGGCAACCCAGTGGATTTACAAACTTTTGATGTGTTTTGGTTTTGTAACTTTTAATTTGTGAACATTATTCTGGACATTATTTTGTTGGATCTAGCATCTACTGAAGGATGCTAGGTGGTTAAGTATCTACTGAAGGATACTAAGTTTGTAACACCTACTGATGGGTGTTGGTGAGAAGATTTTGCACCTACTGATGGGTGCTGGTAAGTTTGAAACACCTACTGAGGGGTGTTGGTGGATTTTGGGTCAGGCTCGTGACGTTAAACAAGCGCTACCTGGGAGGCAACCCAGTTGATTGATTGTTTTTGTTTGTTTTATTTTAATTAGGGTTTGCATAAGCATTTTTAACATTGAATTGCAGGGAACCTATGAGGGGTATGCTAGGAAGGCACGTAGGGCAAGAAAAGAAGGAGAAGGGCACATCATGAAAGTACCGCTGAGCGGCAATTACCGCTGAGTGGTACTATCGCAGATGGGCTTAAGTTCCCCTTAGCGGAACCCGAGCCCATTAGGGTATTTTTAAACCCTAAGCTGCGCGATTTTACATTCTTTCAAGCTCTTCTCTGCACAAACACTCCCTCATACCTTCTCTTAGGTTTTCCACATCATTTCACTCTTCCCTCTTTAGAAAATCTCTCTTCCATTCACTTGTACACTAGTGTGCCATCAAAGTTTGGGGTTGGAAGAGAGTATTCTAGCTTGGAAGCATTCTTATTGCATCTAGTATCTCCACCCAAGTAAGTAAAGTGCATTTTGTTCATTCTAGGGTTCTTGAATTTGAATGTGATTGTCAAAGCATGAATATTTAGGGGTTTTGATTTCTATGCATGATTTGATGATATATTTGATGTTTGAACCAATTAAACTGCTTGATTATGGACTGGAAAACTGAAAATTGCATTTGGGTGGAGTTAGGACAGTTTTAAAAAGAGATTTGCAAAAATCTGCAGATCACCGCTGAGCGGCACTCTGCCAGATTAGGTTTTTTCTGGTTTTTGCGTGTTGGACTGTGGCACTGGTGGCGCTGAGGGGAAATTCTGGCCCTCAGCGGTGGTTTAGCTTCGAAAGGAGTTGTGTTCTGTGTTTACTAATGATTAACATCATGTTCTGTGGTTTTGGATTTGTGTCTGAATGCAGGAATGACATCCTCTTCAGGAAAGAGATTGAAAACCATGGCAACCAAGAGGAAGGAAAAGGAACCAGAGCAGCCCCATAATGGCAGGTTCCTCTCTAGGAAACATGAGAAGCACTTTAGGGTGGTTCAGGACAGGAGACTTCTAATGGAGAGAAAGGTTGGAATGATACCTAACTTTGCTCCTCAATTTGGAGAGCAAGTGTTAGGGAATGATTGGGGAAAGCTAGCCACTTATCCAGCACCTGCCAATATAGCTGTAGTTAAGGAATTCTACACCAATGCAAAGAAGATTGGTGACTATCCAGCTGAGAATTATTTGGGCTATGTCAGAGGCCATGCTATCATGTATGATCCTGATTCCATCAACAACTTCCTGGATACTGTGTGGGCTGGTGAGCAATGCCAGTTTGCTCTTAGCATGGAGGAAGGTGCTGACTTTGAGGATGTTGAGAGAGTATTGTGCATACCTGGAGGACAATTTCAAAGGAATAGATCTGGTGCAGTGGTTAACATTAGGAGGACAGATTTGACTCCTCTTGCAAAGTATTGGATGGCATTTTCTCATGCCAACATTCAGCCATGCTCACATGTGTCAGATATCACTCTCAGCAGGGCACTATTCATCTACTGTGCTATCAGAAACTTGAATGTTAATATTGGGCAGGTGATAGCTGATGAGATTAGTGTGTGTGCTAACACCTCAAACAGCAAAGCACCACTGGGACATCCTTCTTTGATCACTCACCTTTGCAAGCAAGCTGGGGTGGACACTTCTGTTCCACTATTTGAGAGGCCAAGAAAAGCTATAGATGAGGCCTATTACAGACAGTACTGTGGAGGTGAGGAGGCAGCTCAGCCAGTTCCACCACGCCAGGCTCGTAGAGAGAGAGGGCCAGCACAGAGCCGGACATCTGCTGATACACATGAAGCAGAACCATTCCAGATGAGGGACATGTATATGTCTCTTATAGGTGCTCAGTTGCAGTCCATCCACAGAGGGCAGGTGGCCACGGCTGAGATGATAGTGGGGATGTATGATACCCCTCCAGCACACAGGTGGACTATGGATGAATTCCATAACGTGGTAGCTTGGCCAGAAGAACCATTGCATGGAGGAGGAGCTGAAGCAGCTGAAGCTTCAGCCAGAGATATGGAAGAAGATGAAGCTGAGGAGGAGGATGCATTTGATGATGATGATGATGAAGAGGAGGAGGAAGATACAGAGGACAGCTCAGACTGAGGAGGAGCTGAGATAGCATTTACTGATGAATGCTATCATATGATTATGCTTTTGTGGTTTAAGTTTTCTGAACTTATTTGTTTTTGTTTTTAGATTAGGGTTTGATGTACTCTATTGAACACCTGGTTTATTATGATGGTTTGCTATTAACTATGATTGTGTGATAAGTAATGCTTGATGATGCTTATTGATTGATTGATGTTAAGATGATGTGCACATAAAATGCTTATACAGGTGATTCACAAGCTTTGTGAACAAATGCATGATATCATGATTGTGATTGTGAAATTAAGCAGGATGTGTATGTCAAATGTGAATGAGCTTATATGTGAGGTTTTGAACTCCAGAGTTGTTATTGTTGAATGCTATTACTTTGGAAGCATGAATGACTTTGCCCAGGTTTTTTATGATTGAATCAATTGCTTGTTTTGCATCATATGATCAAGGCCGTTTGTTGGAACCCTTTTTATTGGCCAAATTCATAAAGTTAGCCTACTAAAAGAGAACACTTTGTGTTCTATCCTTTGAACCCTTAGCCTTGAATATACACTAAAAACCCTTGATTGAAAATCTTTACCTTGAGTTAAGTAGAAGATCTTGTATGGTATTGATAAATGTTCAAGTTTGGGGTTGTTGGGAAAACATGAAAAAGGAAAAGCATTGAGCTAAGAGCTAAAAAGTAAGAATATGCAAAGAAAAAGAAAAGAAAAGAAAAAGAAGCAAAGCTCAATGCAAATACAAAGGCAAAAGAAAGTTGGGAATGAATAAGAATAATTGTGTTGTTATGATTCTCTTAACTCAAGGATTTTGTGATCCAGAAAAACCAATTTTCTTGTTAGCCCAGCCACGTTATAAGCCATTAAAAAGTCCTTGTGATGATGCATGCTTGTAAATGTTTTTGATTGTGGTAAAATGAAAGGCAAAGTTGATTCATGTGACATTGTGATAGTGGATTGAATGAGTGAAACACTTTACCTCTTATACACTTGTGTGTTGAGTGAAACACTTTACCTAGTGAGGAAATATTCCATAAGCACATGAACATCCATGCTTAATTGAATGATCATTCATGAAAAATAGCATTTGTTGGAACTTAAATGATTTTGTGAATACTAAAGCATGTGCACATCTTGATTGAACTCTTGGTCATAAGTTTGAGTGAAGTTGTTACTTATCTTGAAAAGAGGATTTTGAATGAGTAAACCATCATATGAATTGGTTGGAGATGGAGTTACATTTTGTTTGCTTGAGGACAAGCAAAGTTCTAAGTTTGGGGTTGTGATAATAGTTGAAAAACTGTTATTTTCATGCTTAAAATTGATATTAAAAGCAACCTTTAGACTTAGAAACTAGCTTGAAATCATGCCTTTTATCCATATTTTCAGAAATAAGAGAGCTGGACAGGTTTATGCTTGATTTAAGTGTTTTTGTGCAGGTTTTAAGATGAATTTAGTGAAAAGAGTGAAGAAGGAGAGAGATGACATTAGAAAAGACAAGAAAGAGTGCAAAAAGAGAAGTCGAAGGCACCGCTCAGCGGCATTTTACCGCTGAGCGGCACTCAGGAGGTTGCGGGAGTCACGCTGAGGGGCAAAATGGCCGCTGAGGGGAAGAAATGTGACGCGCAGTCACCGCTGAGCGGTATTTACCGCTGAGCGGCACTTTTTGGGCTTGGGCTTTTGTAATCTTTTGTAACTCTAGAATAGTATATAAGGGCTTGCACGTCCTAGAATTAGGTATCTTTGGCAGAAACGAGGCAAACACTCTCTCTTCCACCCCTTTGAAGGAGGATCTTGGATGCTCAGGCTACCTCTTCACCTTTATTGGGTTTATTCTTCCATTCTTTCATTGTTCATCTAGGTTCACCATGAATATGGTGAACTAAACCTTGTATGTTTGTTGGGGAATCAATGTAATCTCTTGAAGCTCTCATATATGGAATCTGTTGTTTACATCTTTTAATTAAGACATATGCTTTCTTTCATCATTAGTTAGGGTTTTTCCTCTTTGCTCAATGCTTGCATAGTTTAACTCATTCCATGCATGATTATTGGTTTTGTCGATACGGACACGTACGGGGAAGTCTAGATCCGGGGAATTTCTCCCAATATTATACTGACAATATTATATTGGTTGCCGTTAAGCTCCTGCACTCATGAACTAATCATTAGGAATGCTAGGAATTGTATGAACTCGTGATTAGGGAGAAGCCATCTAGAATGGTACATTAGAGAGTGGCATGAACAATGATGATTTGATTGTTGAATTCATAAAATATATGAGAGTGGATGAGATGAAATTGACCCCCAACAACATATTCATTCATATAATTCATTGAAAGTGTTTATCTTTTGTCTTTGCCATTGATCAAACTTCATGCATACATGTTTATTTTCTGTCTTGCATATTAAACTTTGAATATTTCGTTTGTAAGTCCTAGCTAATCAACAAATCATATAACTAAACTAGGTCGTGAGTCCTTTGGGAAGAACGATACTTGGTCTTACCAAGTTTATTACTTGAACAATTCGGTCATACTTGCCGATTGTGAAACAAGTTTGTGACATCATATTTTGGTGCTTACAAATTTGTCCATCAAAGTGGAGGAAGTGGACGAAATTGGGGAAGTGGAGGAAGTGGACGAACTTGACGAAGTGGAGGAAGTGGACGAAGTGGACGAAGTTGACGAAGTGGACGAAGTGGAGAATGTGGACAAAGTGGAGGAAGTGGACGAAGGTGACGAAGTGGACCAAATTAACGAAGTGGACCAAATTGACGAAGTGGATGAAGTGGAGGAAGTGGACGAAGGTGACGAAGTGGACCAAATTGACGAAGTGGATGAAGTGGAGGAAGTGGATGAAGTGGAGGAAGTGAAGGAAGTGGAGGAAGTAGACGAAGTGGAGGAAGTGGACGAACTTGACGAAGTGGACGAAGTGGAAGAAGTTGACGAAGTGGAGGAAGTGGACGAACTTGACGAAGTGGAGGAAGTGGAGGACGTGGAGGAAGTGGACAAAGTGGAGGAAGTGGACAAACTTGACGAAGTGGACGAAATGGACAAAGTTGACGAAGTGGAGGAAGTGGAGGAAGTGAATGAAGTGGAGGAAGTGGACGAAATGGACGATGTTGAGGAAGTGAACGAAATGGACAAAGAGGACGAAGTTGACGAAGAGGACGAAGTGGAGGAAGTGGAGGAAGTGGAGGAAGTGGAGCAAGTGGAATGAAGTCGAGGAAGTGGACGATGTTGAGGAAGTGGACGAACAGGACGAAGAGCACGAAATGGACGAGTTGGACGAAGTGGACGAATTGGACAAAGTGGACGAAGTGGAGGAAGTGGACGAACTTGACGAAGTGGACGAAATAGACGGAGTGGCCGAAGTTGACGAAGTGGAGCAAGTGGACGAAGTGGATGAAGTGGACGAAGTGGAAGAAGTGCAGGAAGTGAATGAAGTGGATGAAGTGGACGATGCCGAGGAATGGGACGAAGTTGACGAAGTGGACGAAGTGGAAGAAATTTACGAGGTGGAGGAAGTGGAGGAAGTTGACGAAGTGGACGAAGGGGACAAAATTGACGAACTTGACGAAGTAGATGAAGGGGACGAACTTCATGAAGTTGACGAATTTGACAAAGTGGACGAATAAGATGAAGAAGTGGACGAGGTGGACGAAGTGGAAGAAGTTGACGAAGTGGAGGAAGTGAAGGAAGTGGAGGAAGTGGAGGAAGTGGAGAAAATGGAGGAAGTAGACGGAGTGGAAGAAGTGGAAGAAGTTTTTGAAGCTGACGACGTGGACGACGTCGAGGAAGTGGACGAAGTGGAGGAAGTTGACGAAGTGGACGAAGTCCACGAAGTTGACGAAGTGGACGAAGTGGACAAAGTGGACGAAGTGGAGGAGGTGGAGGAAGTGGAGGAGGTGGACGAGGTGGAAGAAGTGCAAGAAGTGTATGAAGTGGAGGAAGTGGAGGAAGTGGACGATGTTGGGGAAGTGGAGGAAGTAGACGAAGTGGACGAAGTGGAAGAAGATGACGAAGTGGAGGAAATGGAGGAAGCGGACAAAAAGGACGAAGTTGACGAAGTGCACGAAGGGGACGAAGTGGAGGAGGTGGAGGAAGCAGAGGAAGTGGAGGAGGTGGAGGAAGTGGACGAAGTGGATGAAGTGGACGAAGAGGACGAAGTGGATGAAGTGGATGAAGTGGAAGAAGTGGAAGAAGTGGAAGAACTTGACGAAGTGGAGGAAGGGGACGAACCTGACGAGGTGGACGAAATTGATGAAGTGGACGAAGTGGAGGAGGTGGAGGACGTGGACGAAGTGTAGGAAGTGGAGGAACTTGAGGAAGTGGAGGAAGTGGACCAAGTTGACGAAATGGACGAAGTTGAGAAGGTGGAGGAAGTGGAGGAAGTGGACGAACTTGACGAAGTGGACGAAATGGACGAAGTGGACGAAATGGACGAAGTGGACGAATGGGATGAAGTGGACGAAGTGGAAGAAGTGGAGGAAGTGGACGAAGTTGACGAAGGGGAAGAAGTGAAGGAAGTCAATGAAGTGGAGGAAGTAGACGATGTTGAGGAAGTGGACAAAGTTGACGAAGTTGACGAAGTGGACGAAGGGGACGAAGTTGACGAAGTGGACGAATTGGACGGAGTGGACGAAGTGGAAGAAGATGATGAAGAAGTGTACGAAGAGGTCAAAGTGGATGAAGTGGAGGAAGTGGAAGAAGTGGACGAAAAATACGAAGTTGACGAAGTGGACAAAGTTGACGAAGTTTACGAAGTGAAGGAAGTGGACGAAGTAGATGAAGTGGAGGAAGTGGACGAAATGGAGGAACTGAAGGAAGTGTAGGAAGTTGACGAAGTGGAGGAAGTGGAGGAAGTAGAGGAAGTGGACGAAGTGGACGAACTTGACGAAATGGGAGAAGTGGATGAAGTGGTGGAAGTGGAGGAAATGAAGGAAGTGGACGAAGGGGGCGAAGAGGACGAAGTTGACGAAGTTGACTACGTGGACGAAGTAGGAAGTGGAGGACGTGGAGGAAGGGGAAGAAGTGGACGAAGTTGACGAAGTGGACGAAGTAGACGAAGTGGATGAAGTGGAGGAAGTGGACGAAGTGGAAGAAGTGGAGGAAGTGAATGAAGTGGAGGAAGTGGAGGAAATGGACGATGTTGAGGAAGTAGAGGATGTGGAGGATGTGGAGGAAGTGGAGGAGGTGGTAGAAGTGGACAAAGTGGACGAACTTGACGAAGTGGAGGAAGTCGAGGAAGTGGACGAACCTGACGAGGTGGACGAAATGGACGAAGTTGATGAAGTGGACAAAGTGCAGGAAGTGGAGGACGTGGACGAAGTGCAGGAGGTGGAAGAACTGGACGAAGTGGAGGAAGTGGACGAAGTTGACGAAGTGGACGAAGTTGACGAAGTAGACGAAGTGGGGGACGTGGACGAAGTGGAAGAAGTTGATGTAGTGGAGGAAGTGGTGGAAGTGGACGAAGGGGACGAAGTTGACGAAGTTGCCGAAGTGCACGAAGGGGACAAACTTGGCGAAGTTGACGAATTGGACGAAGTGGAGGAAGTAGACGAAATGGACAAAGTGGATGAAGTTCAGGAAGTAGGGGAAGTGGAGGAAGTGGACGAAATGGAGCAAGTGGAGGAAGTAGAGGAAGTGGACGATGTTGAGGAAGTGGAGGAAGTGGACGAAAAGGACGAAGTGGACGAAGTGGAAGAAGTAGAGGAAGTGGAGGAAGTGGACGAAGTGGAGGAAGTGGACGAAGGCGACGAACTTGACGAAGTGGACGAAGTAGACGAAGGGGAGAAGTTGACGAAGTTGACGAATTGGACGAAGTGGAGGATGTGGAGGAAGTGGACAAAGTTGACGAAGTGGACGAAGTGGACGAAGTGGACGAAGTGACGAAGTGGAAGAAGTTGAGGAAGTGGAGGAAGTGGACGAACTTGATGAAGTTGACGAATTTAACAAAGTTGACGAAGTTGACGAATTGAACGAAGTGGACGAAGTGGAAGAAGAAGATGAAGAAGTGGAAGACCTTGAGGAAGTGGACGAAGTGGCGAACACGACGAAGTTAACGAAATTGACGAATTGGACGAAGTGGAAGAAGAAGAAGACGAAGTGGAAGAAGTTGACGAAGTGGATGAAGGGGCCGAAGTGGAGGAAGTGGACGAAGTTGACGAAATGGATGAAGTGGAGGAAGTGGACGATGTTGACGAACTGGAAAAAGTTCAGGAAGTGGAAGAAGTGGACGATGTTGAGGAAGTGGAGGAAGTCGACGAAATTGACGAAGTGGACGAAATGGAAGAAGTTGTCGAAGTGGAGGAAGTGGACAAAGGGGACGAACTTGACGAAGTTGTTGAAGTGGACGAAGTTGACGAATTTTACGAAGTGGATGAAGTGGAAGAAGAAGATGAAGAAGTGGATGAAGAGGACGAAGTGGAGGAAATGGAGGAAGTGGATGAAGTAGACGAAGTTGACGAAGTGGTCGATGTGGACGAAGTTGACGAAGTGGAGGAAGTGGTGGAAGTGCAGCAAGTGGATGAAGTAGAGGAAGTGGGCGAAGTGGACGAAGTTGACGAAGTGGACGAAGTTGACGAAGTGGACGAAGTGGATGAAGTGGAGGATCTGGAGGAAGTGGACGAAATGGAGGATGGGGAGGAAGTGGAGGAAGTAGACGAAGTGGAGGAAGTGGAGGAAGTGGACGAACTTGATGAAGTTGACGAATTTAACGAAGTTGACGAAGTTGACGAATTGGACGAAGTGGAAGAAGAAGATGAAGAAGTGGAAGAACTTGAGGAAGTGGAGGACGTGCACGAAGTGGCGAACATGACGAAGTTAACGAAGTTGACGAAGTTGACGAATTAGACGAAGTGGACGAAGTGGAAGAAGTGGAGCAAGTGGATCAAGTGGACGAAATGGAGGATGTGGAGGAAGTAGACGAAGTGGAGGAAGAAGAGGAAGAGGGCGAAATGGACGAAGTGGACAAACTCGAGGAAGTGGAGGAAGCGGAAGGAGTGGACGAAGTGGACGAAGTGGAAGAAGTGGACGAAGTGGACGAAGTGGAAGAGGTGGACGAAGTGGATGAATTTGACGACGTGGACGAAGTGGAGGAAGTGGACGAAGTGGAAGAAGTTGACGAAGTGGACGAAGTGGACAAAGTGGACGAAGTGGACGAAGTGGACGAAGTGGACAAAGTGGACGAAGTGGAGGAAGTGGAGGAAGTGGATGAACATGACGAAGTTGACGAAATAGACGAAGTGGACGAAGTTGACGAAATGGATGAAGTGGACGATGTTGACGAACTGGAAAAAGTTCAGGAAGTGAATGAAATGGAGGAAGTGGACGATGTTGAGGAAGTGGAGGAAGTCGACGAAAATGACGAAGTGGACGAAGTGGAAGAAGCCGAGGAAGTGGAGGAAGTGGAGGAAGTGGACGAACTTGACGAAGTTGATGAAGTTAACGAAGTTGACGAAGTGGACGAATTGGACGAAGTGGAAGCAGTTGAGGAAGTGGAAGAAGTGGACGAAGTGGCGAACATGACGAAGTTGACAAAGTTAACGAAGTTGACGAAGTTGACGAAGTTGACGAAGTTGACGAAGTGAACGAAACTGACGAAGTTGCCGAATTGGAAGAAGTGGACGAAGTGGAAGAAGAAGATGACGAAGTGGAAGTAGTGGAGGAAGTGGATGATGCGGCCGAAATGGAGGAAGTGGACAAAGTTGACGAAATGGATGAAGCGGAGGAAGTGGAGGAAGTGGACGATGTTGACGAACTGGAAAAAGTTCGGGAAATGAATGAAGTGGAGGAAGTGGACGATGTTGAGGTAGTGGAGGAAGTCGACGAAATTGACGAAGTGGACGAAATGGAAGAAGTTGTCGAAGTGGAGGAAGTGGACAAAGGGGACGAACTTCACGAAATTATCGAAGTGGACGAAGTTGACGAATTTGACGAAGTGGACGAAGTGGAAGAAGAAGATGAAGAAGTGGATGAAGAGGACGAAGTGGAGGAAGTGGAGGAAGTGGATGAAGTAGACGAAGTTGACGAAGTGGTCGATGTGGACGAAGTTGACGAAGTGGGGGAAGCGGTGGAAGTCGAGGAAGTGGACGAAGTGCAGGAAGTGGAGGAAGTAGAGGAAGTGGGCGAAGTGGACGAAGTGGATGAAGTGGAGGATCTGGAGGAAGTGGACGAAATGGAGGATGTGGAGGAAGTGGAGGAAGTAGACGAAGTGGAGGAAGTAGAGGAAGAGGGCGAAATGGATGAACATGACGAAGTGGACGAAGTGGAGGAAGTTGAGGAAGTGGACGAAGTGGACGAAGAGGACGAAGTGGATGAAGTTGACGAAGTTCACGACGTGGACGAAGTGGAGGAAGTGGACGAAGTGGAAGAAGTTGACGAAGTGGACGAAGTGGACGAAGTGGACGAAGTGGAAGAAGTGGACGAAGTGGACGAATTAGAGAAAGTGGACAAAGTGGTGGAAGTGGACGAACTTGACGAAGTGGACGAAATGGACGAAGTTGACGAAGTGGAGGAAGTGGACGAAGTGGACGAACATGACGAAGTGGACGAAGTGGAGGAAGTGGAGGAAGCGGAAGAAGTGGACGAATTGGACGAAGAGGACGAAGCGGAGGAAGTGGACGATGTTGACGACGTGGAGGAAGTCGAGGAAGTAGACGAAGTGGACGAAGTGGAGGAAGTGGAAGAAGTGAACGAAGTGGAGGAAATGGAGGAAGTGGACGAACTGGAGGAAGTGGACAAAGTGGAGGAAGTGGACGAACTTGACGAAGTGGAGGAAGTGGACGAACCTGATGAAGTGGACGAAAAGGACGAAGTTGACGAAGTGAACGAAGTGGAGGAAGTGGAGAATGTGGACAAAGTGGAGAAAGTGGAGGAAGTGGAGGAAGTGGAAGAAGTGGACGAAGTTGAGAAGTGGACTAAGTGGACGAAGTGGAGGAAGTGGACGAACTTGACGAAGTGGAGGAGGTGGACGAAAAGGACGAAGTTGACGAAGTGGACGAAGTGGAGGAAGTGGAGAATGTGGACAAAGTGGAGAAAGTGGAGGAAGTGGAGGAAGTGGAAGAAGTGGACGAAGTGGACGAAGTTGAGAAGTGGACTAAGTGGACGAAGTGGAGGAAGTGGAAGAACTTGATGAAGTGGACGAAATGGGCGAAGTGGACGAAGAGGACGAAATGGAGGAAGTGAATGAAGTGGAGGAAGTGGATGAAATGGACGATGTTGAGGAAGTGGAGGAATTAGATGAAATGGACGAAGTGGACGGAGTCCACGAAGTGGAGGAAGTGGAATGAAGTGGAGGAAGTGGAGGAAGTGGACGATGTTGAGGGAGTGGAGGAAGTGGACAAAATTGACAAAGTGGACGAAGTGGAAAAAGTTAACGAAGTGGAGGAAGTGGACGAACTTGACGAAGTGGAGGAAGTGGAGGAAGTGGACGAAGAGCGGGAAGGGAAAGAAGTGGATGACGTGGACGAAGTGGAGCAACTGGACGAAGTGGAGGAAGCGGAAGGAGTGGACGAAGTGGAAGAAGTGGATGAAGTGGAGGAAGTGGAGGAAGTGGAAGAGGAGGACGAAGTAGACGAAGTAGACGAAGTGGACGAAGTGGAGGAAGTGGACGAAGTGGGAGAAGTGGATGAAGTTGACGACGTGGACGAAGTGGAGGAAGTGGAGGAAGTGGACGAAGTGGAAGAAGTTGACGAAGTGGACGAAGTGGAAGAAGTGGACGAAGTGGACAAAGCGGAGGAAGCGGAGGAAGTGGAGGAAGTGGAGGAAGTGGATGAACTTGACGAAGTGGACAAAGTTGACGAAGTGGAGGAAGTGGACGAAGTGGAGGAAGTGGACGAAGTTGACAAAATGGATGTAGTAGAGGAAGTGGACGATGTTGACGAACTGGAAAAGTTCAGGAAGTGAATGAAATGGAGGAAGTGGACGATGTTGAGGAAGTGGAGGAAGTCGACGAAAATGACTAAGTGGACGAAGTGGAAGAAGCTGAGGAAGTGGAGGAAGTGGAGGAAGTGGACGAACTTGACGAAGTTGATGAAGTGAACGAAGTTGACGAAGTGGATGAATTGGACGAAGTGGAAGAAGAAGATGACGAAGTGGAAGAAGTTGAGGAAGTGGAGGAAGTGGCGAACATGACGAAGTTGACGAAGTTAACGAAGTTGACGAAGTTGACGAATTGGACGAAGGGGACGAAGTGGAAGAAGAAGATGACGAAGTGGAAGAAGTGGAGTCAGTGGATGATGTGGCCGAAGTGGAGGAAGTGGACGAAGTTGACGAAATGGATGAAGTGGAGGAAGTGGAGGAAGTGGACGATGTTGACGAACTGGAAAAAGTTCAGGAAGTGAATGAAGTAGAGGAAGTGGACGATGTTGAGGAAGTGGACGAAATGGAAGAAGTTGTAGAAGTGGAGGAAGTGGACAAAGGGGACGAACTTGACGAAGTTGTAGAAGTGGACGAAGTTGACGAATTTGACGAAGTGGACGAAGTGAAAGAAGAAGATGAAGAAGTGGATGAAGAGGACAAAGTGGAGGAAGTGGAGGAAGTGGAAGAAGTAGACGAAGTTGACGAAGTGGTCGATGTGGACGAAGTTGACGAAGTGGAGGAAGTGGTGGAAGTCGAGGAAGTGGACGAAGTGCAGGAAGTTGAGGAAGTAGAGGAAGTGGGCGAAGTGGACGAAGTTGACGAAGAGGACGAAGTGGATGAAGTGGAGGATCTGGAGGAAGTGGACGAAATGGAGGATGTGGAGGAAGTGGAGGAAGTAGACGAAGTGGAGGAAGTGGAGGAAGTAGAGGAAGAGGGCGAAATGGAAAAACATGACGGAGTGGACGAAGTGGAGGAAGTTGAGGAAGTGGACGAAGAGGACGAAGTGGAAGAAGTTGACGACGTGGACGAAGTGGAGGAAGTGGATGAAGTGGAAGAAGCTGACGAAGTGGACGAAGTGGAAGAAGTGGACGAAGTGGAGAAAGTGGAGAAAGTGGTGCAAGTGGACGAACTTGACGAAGTATACAAAATGGACGAAGTTGACGAAGTGGAGGAAGTGGACGAAGTGGACGAACTTGACGAAGTGGACGAAGTGGATGAAGTGGAGGAAGTGGAACAAGTGGACGAATTGGACGAAGAGGACGAAGCGGAGGAAGTGGACGATGTTGACGACGTGGAGGAAGTCGAGGAAGTAGACGAAGTGGACGAAGTGGAGGAAGTGGAAGAAGTGAACGAAGTGGAGGAAATGGAGAAAGTGGATGAAGTGGAGGAGGTGGAGAAATTGGAAGAAGTGGACGAACTTGACGAAGTGGAGGAAGTGGAGGAAGTGTACGAACCTGATGAAGTGGACGAAAAGGACGAAGTTGACGAAGTGGACGAAGTGGAGAATGTGGAGAAAGTGGAGAAAGTGGACGAAGTGGACGAAGTGGAGGAAGTGGAAGAAGTGGACAAAGTGGAGAAGTGGAGGAAGTGGACGAACTTGACGAAGTGGACGAAATGGGCGAAGTGGACGAAATGGGCGAAGTGGACGAAGTGAATGAAGTGGAGGAAGTGGACGAAATGGACGATGTTGAGGAAGTGGAGGAATTAGACGAAATGGACAAAGTGGACGGAGTCCACGAAGTGGAGGAAGTGGAGGAAGTGGAATGAAGTGGAGGAAGTGGAGGAAGTGGAGGAAGTGGACGATGTTGAGCGAGTGGAGGAAGTGGACGAAATTGACAAAGTGGATGAAGTGGAAGAAGTGGACGAAGTGGAGGAAGTGGAGGAATTGGACGAACTTGACGAAGTGGAGGAAGTAGAGGAAGTGGAGGAAGTGGACGAAGTGGACGAAGAGCGGGAAGGGGAAGAAGTTGATGACGTGGACGAAGTGGAGGAACTGGACGAAGTGGAGGAAGCGGAAGGAGTGGACGAAGTGGACGAAGTGGTCGAAGTGGACGAAGTGGAGGAATTGAAAGAGGTGCACGAAGTGGACGAAGTGGAGGAAGTGGACGAAGTGGATGAAGTTGACGACGTGGACGAAGTGGAGGAAGTGGAGGAATGGACGAAGTGGAAGAAGTTGACGAAGTGGACGAAGTGCACGAAGTGGACGAAGTGGACGAAGTAGAAGAAGTGGACGAAGTGGACAAAGTGGAGGAAGTGGACGAACTTGACAAAGTGGACGAAATGGACAAAGTTGACGAAGTGGATGAAGTGGACAAAGTTGACGAAATGGATGAAGTGGAGGAAGTGGACGATGTTGACGAACTGGAAAAAGTTCAGGAAGTGAATGAAATGGAGGAAGTGGACGATGTTGAGGAAGTGGAGGAAGTGGAGGAAGTAGACGAAGTGGTCGATGTGGACGAAGTTGACAAAGTGGAGGAAGTGGTGGAAGTCGAGGAAGTGGACGAAGTGTAGGAAGTGGAGGAAGTAGAGGAAGTGGGCGAAGTGGACGAAGTTGACGAAGTGGACGAAGTGGATGAAGTGGAGGATCTGGAGGAAGTGGACGAAATGAGGGATGTGGAGGAAGTGGAGGAAGTAGACGAAGTGGAGGAAGTGGAGGAAGTACAGGAAGAGGGCGAAATGGACGAACATGACGAAGTGGACGAAGTGGAGGAAGTTGAGGAAGTGGACGAAGTGGACGAAGAGGACGAAGTGGATGAAGTTGACGACGTGGACGAAGTGGAGGAAGTGGATGAAGTGGAAGAAGCTGACGAAGTGGACGAAGTGGAAGAAGTGGACGAAGTGGACCAAGTGGAGAAAGTGGACAAAGTGGTGGAAGTGGAGGAAGTGGACGAACTTGACGAAGTAGACGAAATGGACGAAGTTGACGAAGTGGAGGAAGTGGACGAACTTGACGAAGTGGACGAAGTGGATGAAGTGGAGGAAGCGGAAGAAGTGGACGAATTGGACGAGGAGGACGAAGCGGAGGAAGTGGACGATGTTGACGACGTGGAGGAAGTAGACGAAGTGGACGAAGTGGAGGAAGTGGAAGAAGTGAACGAAGTGGAGGAAATGGAGGAAGTGGACGAAGTGGAGGAAGTGGACAAAGTGGAAGAAGTGGACGAACTTGACGAAGTGGAGGAAGTGGACGAACCTGATGAAGTGGACGAAAAGGACGAAGTTGACGAAGTGGACGAAGTGGAGAATGTGGACAAAGTGGAGAAAGTGGAGGAAGTGGACGAAGTGGAGGAAGTGGAAGAAGTGGACGAAGTGGACGAAGTGGAGAAGTGGACGAAGTGGGCGAAGTGGACGAAGTGGAGGAAGTGGACGAACTTGACGAAGTGGACGAAATGGGCGAAGTGGACGAAGTGGACGAAGTGGAGGAAGTGAATGAAGTGGAGGAAGTGGACAATGTTGAGGAAGTGGAGGAATTAGACGAAATGGACGAAGTGGACAGAGTCCACGAAGTGGACGAAGTGGAGGAAGTGGAGGAAGTGGAATGAAGTGAAGGAAGTGGAGGAAGTGGACGATGTTGAGCGAGTGGAGGAAGTGGACGAAATTGACAAAGCGGACGAAGTGGAAGAAGTTGACGAAGTGGAGGACGTGGACGAACTTGACGAAGTGGAGGAAGTAGAGGAAGTGGACGAAGTTGACGAAGAGCGGGAAGGGGAAGAAGTTGATGACGTGGACGAAGTGGAGGAACTGGACGAAGTGGAGGAAGCGGAAGGAGTGGACAAAGTGGACGAAATGGAAGAAGTGGATGAAGTGGACGAAGTGGAGGAAGTGGAGGAATTGGAAGAGGTGCACGAAGTGGAGGAAGTGGAGGAAGTGGCCGAAATGGATGAAGTTGACGACTTGGACGAAGTGGAGGAAGTGGAGGAAGTGGAGGAACCGGATGAAGTGGAAGAAGTTGACGAAGTGGACGAAGTGCACGAAGTGGACGAAGTGGACGAAGTGGACGAAGTGGAAGAAGTGGACGAAGTGGACAAAGTGGAGGAAGTGGAGGAAGTGGACGAACTTGACGAAGTGGACGAAATGGAAAAAGTTGACGAAGTGGATGAAGTGGACGAAGTGGACGAAGTTGACGAAATGGATGAAGTGGAAGAAGTGGACAATGTTGACGAACTAGAACGATGTTGAGCGAGTGGAGGAAGTGGACGAAATTGACAAAGTGGACGAAGTGGAAGAAGTTGACGAAGTGGAGGAAGTGGACGAACTAGACGAAGTGGAGGAAGTAGAGGAAGTGGAGGAAGTGGACGAAGTGGACAAAGAGCGGGAAGAGGAAGAAGTTGATGACGTGGACGAAGTGGTGGAACTGGACGAAGTGGAGGAAGCGGAAGGAGTGGACGAAGTGGAGGAAGTGGAAGAAGTGGACGAAGTGGAGGAAGTGGAGGAATTGGAAGAGGTGCACGAAGTGGACGAAGTGGAGGAGGTGGACGAAATGGATGAAGTTGACGACGTGGACGAAGTGGAGGAAGTGGAGGAAGTGGAGGAAGTGGACAAAGTGGAAGAAGTTGACAAGTGGACAAAGTGCACGAAGTGGACGAAGTTGAAGAAGTGGACAAAGTGGAGGAATTGGAGGAAGTGGACGAACTTGACGAAGTGGACGAAATGGACGAAGTTGACGAAGTGAATGAAGTGGACGAAGTCGACGAAATGGATGAAGTGGACGATGTTGACGAACTGGAAAAAGTTCAGGAAGTGAATGAAATGGAGGAAGTGGACGATGTTGAGGAAGTGGAGGAAGTCGACGAAAATGACGAAGTGGAAGACGCTGAGGAAGTGGAGGAAGTGGACGAACTTGACGAAGTTGATGAAGTTAACGAAGTTGACGAAGTGGACGAATTAGACGAAGTGGAAGAAGAAGATGACGAAGTGGAAGAAGTTGAGGAAGTGGACGAAGTGACGAACATGACGAAGTTAACGAAGTTGACGAAGTTGACGAATTGGACGAAGTGGAAGAAGAAGATGACGAAGTGGAAGAAGCGGAGGAAGTGGATGATGTGGTCGAAGTGGAGGAAATGGACGAAGTGGACAAAGTTGATGAAATGGATGAAGTGGAGGAAGTGGACGATGTTGACGAACTGGAAGAAGTTCAGGAAGTGAATGAAGTGGAGGAAGTGGACGATGTTGACGAAGTGGAGGAAGTCGACGAAATTGATGAAGTGGACAAAGTGGAAGAAGTTGTCGAAGTGGAGGAAGTGGACAAAGGGGACGAACTTGACGAAGTTGTCGAAGTGGACGAAGTTGACGAATTGGACGAAGTGGAAGAAGAAGATGAAGAAGTGGAGGAAGATGACGAAGTGAACGAAGTGGAGGAAGTGGAGGAAGTGGAGGAAGTAGAAGAAGTTGACGAAGTGGTGGAAGTCAAGGAAGTGGACGAAGTGCAGGAAGTGAAGGAAGTAGAGGAAGTGGGCGAAGTTGACGAAGTGGACGAAGTGGATGAAGTGGAGGATCTAGAGGAAATGGACGAAATGGAGGATGTGGAGGAAGTGGAGGAAGTAGACGAAGTGGAGGAAGTGGAGGAAGTAGAGGAAGAGGACGAAGTGGACGAACATGACAAACATGACGAAGTGGACGAAGTGGAGGAAGCGGAAGAAGTGGACGAATTGGACGAAGAGGACGAAGCGGAGGAAGTGGACGATGTGGACGACGTGGAGGAAGTCGAGGAAGTAGACGAAGTGGACGAAGTGGAGGAAGTGGAAGAAGTGAACGAAGTGGAGGAAATGGACGAAGTGGAGGAAGTGGACAAAGTGGACGAAGTGGACGAAGTGGATGAAGTGGAGGATCTAGAGGAAATGGACGAAGTGGAGGAAGTGGACGAAGTGGACGAACTTGACGAAGTGGACGAAGTGGAGGAAGCGGAAGAAGTGGACGAATTGGACGAAGAGGACGAAGCGGAGGAAGTGGACGATGTGGACGACGTGGAGGAAGTCGAGGAAGTAGACGAAGTGGACGAAGTGGAGGAAGTGGAAGAAGTGAACGAAGTGGAGGAAATGGAGGAAGTGGACGAAGTGGAGGAAGTGGACAAAGTGGAGGAAGTGAACGAACTTGTCGAAGTGGAGGAAGTGGAGGAAGTGGACGAACCTGATGAAGTGGACGAAAAGGACGAAGTTGACGAAGTGGAGGAAGTGGAGAATGTGGATAAAGTGGAGAAAGTGGAAGAACTGGACGAAGTGGAGGAAGTGGACGAAGGTGACGAAGTAGACGAAATTGACGAAGGGGACGAAGTGGAGGAAGTGGAGGAATTGGACGAAGTGGAGGAAGTAGAAGAAGTGGACGAAGTGGTGAAGTGGAGGAAGTGGAGGAAGTGGAGGAAGTGGACGAACTTGACGAAGTGGACGAAATGGACGAAGTGGAAGAAGTGGACGAAGTGGACGAAGTGAATGAAGTGGAGGAAGTCGACGAAATGGACGATGTTGAGGAAGTGAAGGAATTGGACGAAATGGACGAAGTGGACGGAGTTGACGAAGTGGAGGAAGTGGAGGAAGTGGAGGAAGTGGAATCAAGTCGAGGAAGTGGAGGAAGTGGGCGATGTTGAGGGAGCGGAGGAAGTGGACGAAATTGCAAAGTGGACGAAGTGGAAGAAGTTGACGAAGTGGAGGAAGTGGATGAAGTGGACAAACTTGACGAAGTGGAGGAAGAGGATGAAATGGAGGAAGTGGACGAAGTGGAGGAAGTGGACGAAGAGGGGGAAGTGGACGAAGTTGATGATGTGGACAAAGTGGAGGAACTGGACGAGGTGGAGGAAGTGGAAGAAGTGGTTGAAGTGGAGGAAGTGGATGAAGAGGACGAAGTGGGTGAAGTTGACGACGTGGACGGAGTTGAGGAAGCGGAGGAAGTGGAGGAAGTCGAAGAAGTTAACGAAGTTGACGAAGTACACGAAGTGGACGAAGTGGACGGAGTTGACGAAGTGGACGAAGTTGACAAAGTGGACGAAGTGGAGGAAGTGGAAGAAGTGGACGAAGTGGACAAAGTGGAGAAAGTGGAGGAAGTGGACGAACTTGACGAAGTGGACAAAATGGACGAAGTGGACGAAGTTGACGAAGTGGATGAAGTGTACGAAGTGGACGAACATGACGAAGTGGAGGAAGTGGAGGAAGTGGACGAAGTCGATAAAGTGGACGTAGTGGACGAAGAAGACGAATTGGACGAAGTGGAGGAAGTGGAGGAAGTGGACGAAGTCGATAAAGTGGACGTAGTGGACGAAGAAGACGAATTGGACGAAGTGGAGGAAGTGGAGGAAGTGGAGGAAGTGGACGAAGTGGAGAAAGTGGAGGAACTGGAGGAAGTGGAGGAAATGGACGTAACAGAGGAAGTGGACGAAGTGCAGGAAGTGGAGGAAGTGGACGAACTAGAGGAAGTAGAGGAAGTGGACGAAATGGACGAAGTCGACGAATTGGACGAGGAGGACGAAGTGAACGAAATGGACGAAGTGAACGAAGTGGACGAGGTTGACGACGTGGAAGAAGTGGATGAAGTGGAATAAGTGGACGAGGTGGACGAAGTGGATGACGTGGAGGAAGTGGACGAAGTGGAGGAAGAGGACGAAGTTGACGAAGTGGAAGAAGTGCAGGAAGTGAATGAAGTGGAGAAAGTGGAGGAAGTGGACGATGTTGAGGAAGTGGACAAAGTGGAAAAAGTTGACGAAGTTGAGGAAGTGGAGGAAGTTCACGAAGTGGACGAAGGGGACGAACATCACGAAGTTGACGAAGTCGACGAAGGGGACGAACTTGACGAAGTTGAAGAATTGGACAAAGTGGACGGAGTTGACGAAGGGGACGAACTTGACGAAGTTGAAGAATTGGACATAGTGGACGAAGTTGAAGAAGAAGATGAAGAAGTGGACGAAAAGGACGAAGTGGATAAAATGGAGGAAATGGACGAAGTGCAGTAGGTGGAGGAAGGTGACGAAAGAGACGAAGCTCACGTAGTGGACGAAGTTGAAGAAGTGCAGAAGGTGGAGGAAGTGGACGAAATGGAGGAAGTGCACGAAGTGGAAGACGTGGAGGAAGTGGAGGAGGTGGAGGAAGTAGAGGAAGTGGACGAACATTACGAAGTGGACGAAGTGGATGAAGTGGAGGAAGTGGACGAAGTCGACAAAGTGGACGAAGTGCACAAAATGGAGGAAGTGGACGAAGTGCAGGAAGTGGACGAACTGGAGGAAGTAGAGGAAGTTGACGAACATGACTAAGTGGATGAAGTGGAGGAAGTGGACGAAGTGGTCGAAGAAGACGAACTGGACGAGGAGGACGAAGTGAACGAAATGGACGAAGTGGGCGATGTTGACGAGGTGGAAGAAATGGACGAAGTGGGGGAAGTGGATGAAGTGGAAGAAGTGGAAGAAGTGGACGAAGTGGACGAGGTGGACGAGGTGGACGAAGTGGACGAGGTGGACGAAGTTGACGAAGTGGATGACGTGGACGAAGTGGAGGAAGTGGAGAAAGTGGACGAAGTGGAAGAAGTGGAGGAAGTGGACAAAGTGGACGAAGTGCATGAAGTGGAGGAAGTGGACGAAGTGGACAAAGTGGACAAAGTGGAGGAAGTAGAGGAAGTGGACGAACTTGATGAAGTGGACGAAATGGACGAAGTGGACGAAGTGGATGAAGTGGACGAAGTGAAGGAAGTGGACGAAGTTGACGAAGTCGAAGAAGTGCCGGAAGTGAATGAAGTGGAGGAAGTGGAGGAATTAGACAGTTATGAGGAAGTGGAGGAAGTGGACGAAGTTGACGAAGTGGACGAAGTGGAAGAAGTTTACGAAGTCGAGGAAGTGGAGGAAGTGGAGGAGTGGAGGAAGTGGAGGAAGGGGACGAACTTCACGAAGTGGACGAAGGGGACAAACTTGACAAAATTGAGGAATTGCACGAAGTGGAAGAAGAAGATGAAGAAGTGGATGAAGAGGACGATGTGGACAAAGTGGAGGAAGTCGACGAAGTGGAGGAAGTGAATGAAGTGGACAAACTGGACGAAGTAGACGAAGTTGACGAAGTGGACGAAGTGGACAAAGTTGACGAAGTGGACGAAGTTGACGAAGTGCAGGAAGTGGAGGAAGTGGACGAACATGGCGAAGTGGAGGAAGTGGACGAAGTGGAGGAACTGGAGGAAGTGGAGGAAATGGACGTAACGGAAGAAGTGGACGAAGTGCAGGAAGTGGAGGAAGTGGACGAACTAGAGGAAGTAGAGGAAGTGGACGAACATGACTAAGTGGACGAAGTGGATGAAGTGGATGAAGTGGAGGAAGTGGACGAAATGGACGAAGTGGACGAGGAGGACGAAGTGAACGAAATAGACGAAGTGGACGAAGTGAACGAAGTGGACGACGTGGAAGAAGTGGATGAAGTAGACGAAGTGGAATAAGGGGACGAAGTGGACGAGGTGGACGAAGTGGATGACGTGGAGGAAGTGGAGGAAGAGGACGAAGTTGACGAAGTGGAAGAAGTGCAGGAAGTGAATGAAGTGGAGAAAGTGGAGGAAGTGGACGATGTTGAGGAAGTGGACGAAGTGGAAGAAGTTGACGAAGTTGACGAAGTTGAGGAAGTGGAGGAAGTTCACAAAGTGGACGAAGGGGATGAACTTCACGAAGTTGACGAAGTTGACGAAGGGGACGAACTTGACGAAGTTGACAAATTGGACGAAGTTGAAGAAGTGGACGAAGTGGAGGAAGTGGACGAACTAGACGAAGTTGATGAAGTGGAGGAAGTGGAGGAAGTGGAGTAAGTGGAGCAAGTGGACGAAGACGACGAAGTGGACGTAGTGGACGAAGTGGAAGAAGTGGACGAAGTGGACGAATGGGACGAAGTAGACGAAGTTGACGACGTGGACGACGTGGAAGAAGTGGAGAAAGTAGAGGAAGTTGATGAAGTTGACCAAGTGGACGAAGTGGACATAGTGGAGGAAGTGATGGAAGTGGAGGAAGTGGGCGAACTTGGCGAAGTGGACGAAATGGACGAAGTTGACGAAGTGGATGAAGTGGAGGAAGTGGACGAAGTGGAAGAATTGCACGAAATGAATTAAGTAGAGGAAGTGGAGTAAGTGGACGATGTTGAGGAAGTGGACGAAGTTGGCGAAGTGGACAAAGTGGAAGAAGTTTACAAAGTGGAGGAAGTGGAAGAAGTAGAGGAAGTGGACGAAAAGGACGAAATTGACGAACATGATGAAGTGGACGAAGGGGACGAACCTGACAAAGTTGACGAATTAGACGAAGTGGATGAAAAAGATGAAGAAATGGAGGAATAGGAGGAAGTGGACGAAGTGAAGGAAGTGGACGAAGTTGACGAAGTCGAAGAAGTGCCGGAAGTGAATGAAGTGGTGGAAGTGGAGGAATTAGACAGTTATGAGGAAGTGGAGGAAGTGGAGGAAGTGGACGAAGTGGAAGAAGTTGACGAAGTCGAGGAAGTGGAGGAAGGGGACGAACTTGACGAAGTGGACGAAGGGGACAAACTTGACAAAATTGACGAATTGCACGAAGTGGACGAAGTGGAAGAAGAAGATGAAGAAGTGGACGAAGAGGACGAAGTGGACATAGTGGAGGAAGTCGACGAAGTGGAGGAAGTGAAAGGAAGTGGACGAACTGGACGAAGAACACAAAGTGGACGAAGTGGACAAAGTTGACGAAGTGGATGAAGTTGACAAAGTTGACGAAGTGCAGGAAGTGGAGGAAGTGGACGAAATGGAGGAAGTGGACGAAGTGGAGGACGTGGAGGAAGTGGACGAAGTGGAGGAAGTGGAGGAAGTAAAGGAAGTGGACGAACATGACGTAGTGGAGGAAGTGGGCGAAGTCGATGAAGTGGACGTAGTGGACGAAGAAGACAAATTGGACGAAGTGGAGGAAGTGGACGAAGTGGACTAAGAGGAGGAAGTGGAGGAAGTGGAGGAAGTGAAGGAAATGGACGTAACGGAGGAAGTGGAGGAAGTGGAGGAAGTGGACTGATAACAGTTGAAAAACTGTTATTTTCATGCTTAAAATTGATACTAAAAGCAACCTTTAGACTTAGAAACTAGCTTGAAATCACACCTTTTATCTTTATTTTCAGAAATAAGAGAGCTGGACAGGTTTACACTTGATTTGAGTGTTTTTGTGCAGGTTTTAGGGTGAATTTGGTGCAAAGAGTGAAGAAGGAGAGAAGTGACATTAGAAAAGACAAGAAAGAGTGCAAAAAGAGAAGACGAAGGCACCGCTCAGCGGCAAACTACCGCTGAGCGGCACTCAGGAGGTTGCGGGAGTCACGCTGAGGGGCAAATGGCCGCTGAGGGGAAGAATTGTGACGCGCAACTACCGCTGAGCGGTAAATACCGCTGAGCGGTACTCTTTGGGCTTGGGCTTTTGTAATCTTTTGTAACTCTAAATTAGTATATAAGGGCTTGCACGTCCTTTAGTTTAGTATCTTTGGCAGAAACGAGGCAAACACTCTTTCTTCCACCCCTTTGAAGGAGGATCTTGGATGCTCAGGCTACCTCTTCACCTTTATTGGGTTTATTCTTTCATTCTTTCATTGTTATTCATCTAGGTTCACCATGACGATGGTGAACTAAACCTTGTATGTTTGTTGGGGAATCAATGTAATCTCTTGAAGCTCTCATATATGGATTTGTTGAGTACATCTTTGAATTAAGACATATGCTTTCTTTCATCATTAGTTAGGGTTTTTCCTCTTTGCTCAATGCTTGCATTGTTTAACTCATTCTAATGCATGATTATTGGTTTTGTCGATACGGACACGTACGGGGAAGTCTAGATCCGGGGAATTTCTCCCAATATTTTACTGACAACATTATATTGGTTGCCTTTAAGCTCCTGCTGTAATGAACTAATCATTAGGAATGCTAGGAATTGTATGAACTATTTGATTAGGGAGAAGCCATCTAGAATGGTACATTAGAGAGTGGCATTAACAATGATGATTTGAATGTTGAATTCCTAAAATATATGAGAGTGGATGAGATGAAATTGACCCCCAACAACATATTCATTCATATAGTTCATTGAAAGTGTTTATCTTTTGTCTTTGCCATTGATCAATTCATGCATACATGTTTATTTTCTGTCTTGCATATTAAAACTTTGAATATTTCGTTTGTAAGTCCTAGCTAATCAACAAATCACATAACTAAACTAGGCCGTGAGTCCTTTGGGAAGAACGATACTTGGTCTTACCAAGTTTTATTACTTGAACGATTCGGTCATACTTGCCGATTGTGAAACAAGTTTGTGACATCATATTTTGGTGCTTACAAATTTGTCCATCATGGACGAACTAGAGGAAGTAGAGGAAGTGGACGAACATGACTAACTGGACGAAGTGGATGAAGTGGAGGAAGTGGACGAATTCGACGAAGTGGACGAGGAGGACGAAGTGAACGAAATGGACGAAGTGGACGAAGTGAACGAAGTGGTGGAAGTGGACGAAGTTGACGAAGTCGAAGAAGTGCCGGAAGTGAATGAAGTGGTGGAAGTGGACGAAGTTGACGAAGTGGACGAAGTGGAAGAAGTTGACGAAGTCGAGGAAGTGGAGGAAGTGGAGGAAGGGGACGAACTTGACGAAGTGGACGAAGGGGACAAACTTGACAAAATTGACGAATTGCACGAAGTGGACGAAGTGGAAGAAGAAGATGAAGAAGTGGACGAAGAGGACGAAGTGGACATAGTGGAGGAAGTCGACGAAGTGGAGGAAGTGAAAGGAAGTGGACGAACTGGACGAAGAACACGAAGTGGACGAAGTGGACAAAGTGGACGAAGTTGACAAAGTTGACGAAGTGCAGGAAGTGGAGGAAGTGGACGAAATGGAGGAAGTGGACGAAGTGGAGGACGTGGAGGAAGTGGACGAAGTGGAGGAAGTAAAGGAAGTGGACGAACATGACGAAGTGGAGGAAGTGGACGAAGTCGATGAAGTGGACGTAGTGGACGAAGAAGACGAATTGGACGAAGGGGAGGAAGTGGACGAAGTGGACTAAGAGGAGGAACTGGAGGAAGTGGAGGAAGTGAAGGAAATGGACGTAACGGAGGAAGTGGAGGAAGTGGACGAACATGACTAAGTGGACGAAGTGGATGAAGTGCAGGAAGTGGCGAAGTGGATGAAGTCGACGAAGTGGACGAGGAGGACGAAGTGAATGAAGTGGATGAAATGAACGAAGTGGAGAAAGTGGAGGGAGTTAATGAAGTTGACCAAGTGGACGAAGTGGCTGATACGCGGGTCGCTCCGCGTATAAATTCGATTGCAGATAAGAATGCAGTATAGACTAGGATTTGACTCCTAGGTCGTCTCTTAAGGACCAAATTGTTGGTTCGGGTTTTCAGTCAATTACGAATTGGGGGGAGTTTGATTGTTTTTTTTTTTTTACGCAGAAAGATTAAATGATTTAAGCCGTAAATTCACAAACAGTAAAAATGACACAGTGAATAGTAAAAACGAAATTAAACAGTAACAACCAAAATCACCGTGAAAATTAAATACAAAACAGTAAATATCATAAAGTGGTAAACTGATTACTGTGATAGATAAAAATTTATACAAAGTTACACGGTAAAATTTTAACAACAGCAAAACACTACAGAATACACACTTTACCAAGATTTGAATTAAAATACAAAAAACAATATGACTTTACCAAGATTTGAATTAAAATACAAAAACAATATACGCACAGAAAACATACAATCACAAAATTTAAATTTGAAAGTGAAATTGCTTCTAAAAAATCATCTCATGTGCCATGACTTTTTTACTTTGCTATTGAAAAGAAAAATAAAAAAAACCGAGACATCAAAACTGTGAGCATCCATCATCCAACCAAATCTTCATAGTGTTTATAATGAAAAACACACCAACTTTGTTTTACAATGAAAAAATCATGCTTGCACTCCTACGTACTCCTACCCATTAGAAAAGTAAAATAAATTCACACATGAACACAATTCCAGCCACGGTACTCTTCCTTAACCCAATCTTTGAAAGACCAAATTAATACAAGAAGATGACCAACATGATGGACTAAATGCTAATGAAAATTAAGAAGATGTTTGAATTTCTTACAAGAAAAAGGTTTTTCACGTGACACACCTACTGTTTTCAACAATTAATGGTCATCTAAGGAACAAGAAAAATTAAAAATATTGATGTTTGAAATGAAATGATTCAACCGAAACTTCACTTGTTACACATCCAAAACATGTTCAATTTCTTCTCCTCCACCAAATTTTAATCATCCTTTACTTACTTCCTTTTAATCTTAAAATTATGAAAACAAACTCATGGAACAATTATTCCTTACCTTAAATAACCGTGACAAGTAAAACACAAACAAAATTTAAAAGCTTCAACAAACAAAACTAAATGAAAGAAAGTAAACTAGACTTTAAACGACCGTGAGTTTTCACAACACAAATCGAAACAAAGAAAATATTTCCATAATGAGATTACTTAAACAAACAAAGTCCAAATTACAATTTATAAAATACATTCAAGAGTGTAAAAACAGTAACAAAAACTTAAGAAAAAGATGAACAAAACCAGATTGGAAGTCAGCAAAAACTCAAGCTAGATCATCCTCCATTCCTCCAAACAGTGGCGGTTTCTTCCTTCCTGAAAATTGCTCACGGCCTCCTCCTGGAAAGATAGGAACTCTCGGCCTCACCCCTCTCCAAACTCTCCTCTCTTCCTCACATACAAACTCAGTACAAAGAAAATCACAAAAACCAAAAAGAGAGAACCCCCTGGAACCCCCCAAAAACCGAAACTTAAAACTTGAACTCCCAAAAACCGAACTCCTCCCTCAACTCTCTGACCGTCCCCCTCCTTCCTGGACTCTTTACTTCAACAAAAATCCAGATTACTCCATGTGTGCTTGCTCATTATTTGCCGTGTGGTGTGCCCAACTTCTTCCATCCTTCTTCAATCCAAACAAGAACAAGGAGTTCTCCATTTTTGTTGTCTTCAGAAAGAAAATTCCCTTGGTTGGTTGATTGAGGCCGTGTGTGAATTTGTCCACTCCGTGAGCTTCTGCATTGAATGTGAACGTTGGCTTTCGACAAGTGTGGAAGCCTCCTTCTCTTTTGATTCCAACCGTAGCTTTGCTTGCCAAAATAAGTTTTAAAGGGGTCCTAGGCCGTGTGCAAAGTGGTATGGCTGGTGTTACAATTCCAATCCAAATTGGTTTCTCTTTCAACAAATGGTGGTGGTCCCTACTTCTATTATGTTTGTCTCCTAAAGAAGCCTCCCATTTTGTGTGTAGTGGTGAGTTTCCTCGGTGCTTTTTCTCATTCCAAAGACAATGGACCTACATGAGCACATGTGTTTTCCACTTTTATTCTAGCAATTATTTTGCTGAATGCTTGGCCGTGTGTACCACTTCCTAATGCTTATTGAATGAAATTTAGAATTTCCTTTGAGCTCTCTCCCATGTGCCATGAATTGGTGGCCCATGTGTTGTCCAATTTGCAAAATTCTTCACTTGAAAGCATGCAGCCGTGGCACTCCACTTCTTCATTGAAAAGTGGTCCCAATGTCTCTTCAAATATGTTGATTTTCCTTTGTCCATGGGCCATGACCATGAGTGGTGGTTAAGAAGTGTGGGAGCCAACTTTCTTAAAATAAATAATCAGCATATGTTACCCTCCTTGGTTCCTCTCCAATTCTCGGCAAAAATGAATAGTAATGTGCTTTAAGCATGAATTTGCCGTGTGATGTGTATGTGGGTTCCAAGTTTTGCTTCCAAAAATTTAAGACATGAAGAACTTGCTTAAGAGTGTTGGGAGGTCTTAGCATCTTCCAATGATCAATTCCAGCCACCACAAGTATTAAACAGCAAGCAAACAATGCAAACAGATTAGAAATCACTCAAACAGTAAACACTAGACTGACATAGGGGAGTAAAAAAAATACTGGGAACAGCACATAATGATTTTGAACAAAATAAAAACTATAAGTGAAAATAGACATCTAGACGAAACTATGAAAAAAAATTGCATGGAAAACGGATAAGAATTGAATTCAAACGAAGACAAACAAGTTGACACAAAATTCACGTAGCAACCAGCGAAAATTGAAATGGCTGAGATGCATTGGGCTCAATTTCCGCTTCTCATTTAACCTTCAAATGTCCTAATTTCTATTTCCAAAATTTCCTTGTAAAATAATTAGCTCAGATAATTCAAATTAGTTAAAATAAGAATTTCTGATCAAATTTAATACAATTAGTGAAAATGGGAAAATACTGGACAATTAAGCACAATTTCTTGATTAAATTCGGTACAATAAACTAAGTGAAATCAATAAAATATTGACTTATCAGTGGCCATAGTGGAGGAAGTTATGGAAGTGGAGGAAGTGGACGAACGTGGCAAAGTGGACGAAATGGACGAAGTTGACGAAGTGGATGAAGTGGAGGATGTGGACGAACTTGGCGAACTGGACGAAATGGACGAAGTGGATGAAGTGGAGGAAGTGGACGAAGTGGAAGAAGTGCACGAAATGAATGAAGTAGAGGAAGTGAAGTAAGTGGACGATGTTGAGGAAGTGGACGAAGTTGACGAAGTGGACGAAGTGGAAGAAGTTTACGAAGTGGAGGAAGTGGACGAATTGGAGGAAGTGGACGAAGGGGACGAAATTGACGAAGTTTACGAAGTGGACGAAGGGGACGAACTTGACGAAGTTGACGAATTGGACGAAGCGGACGAAAAAGATGAAGAAGTGGAGGAATAGGAGGAAGTGGACGAAGTGGAGGAAGTGGAGGAAGTGGACGAAGTTGACTAAGTGGAGGAAGTGAAGGAAGTGGAGGAAGTGGAGGAAGTGGAGGAAGTGGAGGAAGTGGAGGAAATGGAGGAAGTAGACGACGTGGACGAAGTGGAGGAAGTGGAGAAAGTGGAGGAAGTGGAGGAAGTGGAGGAAGTGGAGGAAGTGGAGGAAGTGGACGAACTTGACGAAGTGCACGAAGTAGACGAAGTGGAGGAAGTGGAGGAAGTGGACGAAGAGGACGAAGTGGAGGAATTGGACGAAGTGGACGACGTGGAAGAAGCGCAGGAAGTGGATGAAGTGGACGAAGTGGAAGAAGTGGACGAAGTGGAAAGAGTGGACGAAGTCGACGAAGTGGATGTAGTGGACAAAGTGGTGGAAGTGGAGGAAGTCGAGGAAGTGGACGAACTGGACGAAGTGGACAAAATGGACGAAGTTGACGAAGGGGACGAAGTGGACGAAGTGGACAAAGCTGACGAAGTGGAAGAAGTGGAGGAAGTGAATGAAGTGGAGGAAGTGGAGGAAGTGGAAGAAGTGGAGGAAGTGGAGGAAGTGGAGGAAGTGGAGGAAGTGGAGGAAGTGGAGGAAGTGGAGGAAGTGGAGGAAGTGGACGAACTTGACGAAGTGCACGAAGTAGACGAAGTGGAGGAAGTGGAGGAAGTGGACGAAGAGGACGAAGTGGAGGAATTGGACGAAGTGGACGACGTGGAAGAAGCGCAGGAAGTGGATGAAGTGGACGAAGTGGAAGAAGTGGACGAAGTGGAAAGAGTGGACGAAGTCGACGAAGTGGATGTAGTGGACAAAGTGGTGGAAGTGGAGGAAGTCGAGGAAGTGGACGAACTGGACGAAGTGGACAAAATGGACGAAGTTGACGAAGGGGACGAAGTGGACGAAGTGGACGAAGTGGACAAAGCTGACGAAGTGGAAGAAGTGGAGGAAGTGAATGAAGTGGAGGAAGTGGAGGAAATGGACGATATTGGGAGGAAGTGGACGAAGTTGATGAAGTGGACAAATTGGACGAACTTGACGAAGTGGACGAAGTGGACGAAGGGGACGAATTGGACGAAGTCGACGAAGTTGACGAAGTTGACGAAGTTGGCGAAGTGGAGAAAGTGGAGGAAGTGGACGAAGTTGACGAAGTAGACGAAATGGACGAAGTGGATGAAGTTAACGAAGTGGAGGAAGTGGACAAAGTTGATGAAGTAGAAGAAGTGGAGGAAGTTGACGAACTCGACGAAGTGGAGGAAGTGGGGGAAGTGGAGGAAGTGGACGAACTTGACGAGGTGGACGAAATGGACGAAGTGGAGGAAGTGGAGGACGTGGAGGCAGTGGAGGAAGTGGACGAACTTGACGAAGTGCACGAAGTAGACGAAGTGGAGGAAGTGGAGGAAGTGGACGAAGAGGACGAAGTGGAGGAATTGGACGAAGTGGACGACGTGGAAGAAGCGCAGGAAGTGGATGAAGTGGACGAAGTGGAAGAAGTGGACGAAGTCGACGAAGTGGACGAGGAGGACGAAGTGAACGAAATGGACGAAGTGGACGAAGTGAACGAAGTGGTGGAAGTGGACGAAGTTGACGAAGTCGAAGAAGTGCCGGAAGTGAATGAAGTGGTGGAAGTGGACGAAGTTGACGAAGTGGACGAAGTGGAAGAAGTTGACGAAGTCGAGGAAGTGGAGGAAGTGGAGGAAGGGGACGAACTTGACGAAGTGGACGAAGGGGACAAACTTGACAAAATTGACGAATTGCACGAAGTGGACGAAGTGGAAGAAGAAGATGAAGAAGTGGACGAAGAGGACGAAGTGGACATAGTGGAGGAAGTCGACGAAGTGGAGGAAGTGAAAGGAAGTGGACGAACTGGACGAAGAACACGAAGTGGACGAAGTGGACAAAGTGGACGAAGTTGACAAAGTTGACGAAGTGCAGGAAGTGGAGGAAGTGGACGAAATGGAGGAAGTGGACGAAGTGGAGGACGTGGAGGAAGTGGACGAAGTGGAGGAAGTAAAGGAAGTGGACGAACAGGACGAAGTGGAGGAAGTGGACGAAGTCGATGAAGTGGACGTAGTGGACGAAGAAGACGAATTGGACGAAGTGGAGGAAGTGGACGAAGTGGACTAAGAGGAGGAACTGGAGGAAGTGGAGGAAGTGAAGGAAATGGACGTAACGGAGGAAGTGGAGGAAGTGGACGAACATGACTAAGTGGACGAAGTGGATGAAGTGCAGGAAGTGGCGAAGTGGACGAAGTCGACGAAGTGGACGAGGAGGACGAAGTGAATGAAGTGGATGAAATGAACGAAGTGGAGAAAGTGGAGGGAGTTGATGAAGTTGACCAAGTGGACGAAGTGGCCATAGTGGAGGAAGTGATGGAAGTGGAGGAAGTGGACGAACTTGGCAAAGTGGACGAAATGCACGAAGTTGACGAAGTGGATGAAGTGGAGGATGTGGACGAACTTGGCGAAGTGGACGAAATGGACGAAGTGGATGAAGTGGAGGAAGTGGACGAAGTGGAAGAAGTGCACGAAATGAATGAAGTAGAGGAAGTGAAGTAAGTGGACGATGTTGAGGAAGTGGACGAAGTTGGCGAAGTGGACAAAGTGGAAGAAGTTTACAAAGTGGAGGAAGTGGAAGAAGTAGAGGAAGTGGACGAAAAGGACGAAATTGACGAACATGATGAAGTGGACGAAGGGGACGAACCTGACAAAGTTGACGAATTAGACGAAGTGGATGAAAAAGATGAAGAAGTGGAGGAATAGGAGGAAGTGGACGAAGTGAAGGAAGTGGACGAAGTTGACGAAGTCGAAGAAGTGCCGGAAGTGAATGAAGTGGTGGAAGTGGAGGAATTAGACAGTTATGAGGAAGTGGAGGAAGTGGAGGAAGTGGAGGAAGTGGACGAAGTGGAAGAAGTGGAAGAAGTTGACGAAGTCGTGGAAGTGGAGGAAGGGGACGAACTTGACGAAGTGGACGAAGGGGACAAACTTGACAAAATTGACGAATTGCACGAAGTGGACGAAGTGGAAGAAGAAGATGAAGAAGTGGACGAAGAGGACGAAGTGGACATAGTGGAGGAAGTCGACGAAGTGGAGGAAGTGAAAGGAAGTGGACGAACTGGACGAAGAACACAAAGTGGACGAAGTGGACAAAGTTGACGAAGTGTATGAAGTTGACAAAGTTGACGAAGTGCAGGAAGTGGAGGAAGTGGACGAAATGGAGGAAGTGGACGAAGTGGAGGACGTGGAGGAAGTGGACGAAGTGGAGGAAGTGGAGGAAGTAAAGGAAGTGGACGAACATGACGTAGTGGAGGAAGTGGACGAAGTCGATGAAGTGGACGTAGTGGACGAAGAAGACAAATTGGACGAAGTGGAGGAAGTGGACGAAGTGGACGAAGTGGACTAAGAGGAGGAACTGGAGGAAGTGGAGGAAGTGAAGGAAATCGACGTAACGGAGGAAGTGGAGGAAGTGGAGGAAGTGGACGAACTAGAGGAAGTAGAGGAAGTGGACGAACATGACTAACTGGACGAAGTGGATGAAGTGGAGGAAGTGGACGAAGTGGACGAAGTCGACGAAGTGGACGAGGAGGACGAAGTGAACGAAATGGACGAAGTGGACGAAGTGAACGAAGTGGTGGAAGTGGACGAAGTTGACGAAGTCGAAGAAGTGCCGGAAGTGAATGAAGTGGTGGAAGTGGACGAAGTTGACGAAGTGGACGAAGTGGAAGAAGTTGACGAAGTCGAGGAAGTGGAGGAAGTGGAGGAAGGGGACGAACTTGACGAAGTGGACGAAGGGGACAAACTTGACAAAATTGACGAATTGCACGAAGTGGACGAAGTGGAAGAAGAAGATGAAGAAGTGGACGAAGAGGACGAAGTGGACATAGTGGAGGAAGTCGACGAAGTGGAGGAAGTGAAAGGAAGTGGACGAACTGGACGAAGAACACGAAGTGGACGAAGTGGACAAAGTGGACGAAGTTGACAAAGTTGACGAAGTGCAGGAAGTGGAGGAAGTCGATGAAGTGGACGTAGTGGACGAAGAAGACAAATTGGACGAAGTGGAGGAAGTGGACGAAGTGGACGAAGTGGACTAAGAGGAGGAACTGGAGGAAGTGGAGGAAGTGAAGGAAATGGACGTAACGGAGGAAGTGGAGGAAGTGGAGGAAGTGGACGAACTAGAGGAAGTAGAGGAAGTGGACGAACATGACTAACTGGACGAAGTGGATGAAGTGGAGGAAGTGGACGAAGTGGACGAAGTCGACGAAGTGACGAGGAGGACGAAGTGAACGAAATGGACGAAGTGGACGAAGTGAACGAAGTGGTGGAAGTGGACGAAGTTGACGAAGTTGAAGAAGTGCCGGAAGTGAATGAAGTGGTGGAAGTGGACGAAGTTGACGAAGTGGACGAAGTGGAAGAAGTTGACGAAGTCGAGGAAGTGGAGGAAGTGGAGGAAGGGGACGAACTTGACGAAGTGGACGAAGGGGACAAACTTGACAAAATTGACGAATTGCACGAAGTGGACGAAGTGGAAGAAGAAGATGAAGAAGTGGACGAAGAGGACGAAGTGGACATAGTGGAGGAAGTCGACGAAGTGGAGGAAGTGAAAGGAAGTGGACGAACTGGACGAAGAACACGAAGTGGACGAAGTGGACAAAGTGGACGAAGTTGACAAAGTTTACGAAGTGCAGGAAGTGGAGGAAGTGGACGAAATGGAGGAAGTGGACGAAGTGGAGGACGTGGAGGAAGTGGACGAAGTGGAGGAAGTAAAGGAAGTGGACGAACATGACGAAGTGGAGGAAGTGGACGAAGTCGATGAAGTGGACGTAGTGGACGAAGAAGACGAATTGGACGAAGTGGAGGAAGTGGACGAAGTGGACTAAGAGGAGGAACTGGAGGAAGTGGAGGAAGTGAAGGAAATGGACGTAACGGAGGAAGTGGAGGAAGTGGAGGAAGTGGACGAACTAGAGGAAGTAGAGGAAGTGGACGAACATGACTAACTGGACGAAGTGGATGAAGTGGAGGAAGTGGACGAAGTGGACGAAGTCGACGAAGTGGACGAGGAGGACGAAGTGAACGAAATGGACGAAGTGGACGAAGTGAACGAAGTGGTGGAAGTGGACGAAGTTGACGAAGTCAAAGAAGTGCCGGAAGTGAATGAAGTGGTGGAAGTGGACGAAGTTGACGAAGTGGACGAAGTGGAAGAAGTTGACGAAGTCGAGGAAGTGGAGGAAGTGGAGGAAGGGGACGAACTTGACGAAGTGGACGAAGGGGACAAACTTGACAAAATTGACGAATTGCACGAAGTGGACGAAGTGGAAGAAGAAGATGAAGAAGTGGACGAAGAGGACGAAGTGGACATAGTGGAGGAAGTCGACGAAGTGGAGGAAGTGAAAGGAAGTGGACGAACTGGACGAAGAACACGAAGTGGACGAAGTGGACAAAGTGGACGAAGTTGACAAAGTTGACGAAGTGCAGGAAGTGGAGGAAGTCGATGAAGTGGACGTAGTGGACGAAGAAGACAAATTGGACGAAGTGGAGGAAGTGGACGAAGTGGACGAAGTGGACTAAGAGGAGGAACTGGAGGAAGTGGAGGAAGTGAAGGAAATGGACGTAACGGAGGAAGTGGAGGAAGTGGAGGAAGTGGACGAACTAGAGGAAGTAGAGGAAGTGGACGAACATGACTAAGTGGACGAAGTGGATGAAGTGGACGAAGTGGACGAAGTGGACGAAGTCGACGAAGTGGACGAGGAGGACGAAGTGAACGAAATGGACGAAGTGGACGAAGTGAACGAAGTGGTGGAAGTGGACGAAGTTGACGAAGTCGAAGAAGTGCCGGAAGTGAATGAAGTGGTGGAAGTGGACGAAGTTGACGAAGTGGACGAAGTGGAAGAAGTTGACGAAGTCGAGGAAGTGGAGGAAGTGGAGGAAGGGGACGAACTTGACGAAGTGGACGAAGGGGACAAACTTGACAACATTGACGAATTGCACGAAGTGGACGAAGTGGAAGAAGAAGATGAAGAAGTGGACGAAGAGGACGAAGTGGATATAGTGGAGGAAGTCGACGAAGTGGAGGAAGTGAAAGGAAGTGGACGAACTGTACGAAGAACACGAAGTGGACGAAGTGGACAAAGTGGACGAAGTTGACAAAGTTGACGAAGTGCAGGAAGTGGAGGAAGTGGACGAAATGGAGGAAGTGGACGAAGTGGAGGACGTGGAGGAAGTGGACGAAGTGGAGGAAGTAAAGGAAGTGGACGAACATGACGAAGTGGAGGAAGTGGACGAAGTCGATGAAGTGGACGTAGTGGACGAAGAAGACGAATTGGACGAAGTGGAGGAAGTGGACGAAGTGGACTAAGAGGAGGAACTGGAGGAAGTGGAGGAAGTGAAGGAAATGGACGTAACGGAGGAAGTGGAGGAAGTGGACGAACATGACTAAGTGGACGAAGTGGATGAAGTGCAGGAAGTGGCGAAGTGGACGAAGTCGACGAAGTGGACGAGGAGGACGAAGTGAATGAAGTGGATGAAATGAACGAAGTGGAGAAAGTGGAGGGAGTTGATGAAGTTGACCAAGTGGACGAAGTGGCCATAGTGGAGGAAGTGATGGAAGTGGAGGAAGTGGACGAACTTGGCAAAGTGGACGAAATGGACGAAGTTGACTAAGTGGATGAAGTGGAGGATGTGGACGAACTTGGCGAAGTGGACGAAATGGACGAAGTGGATGAAGTGGAGGAAGTGGACGAAGTGGAAGAAGTGCACGAAATGAATGAAGTAGAGGAAGTGAAGTAAGTGGACGATGTTGAGGAAGTGGACGAAGTTGACGAAGTGGACGAAGTGGAAGATGTTTACGAAGTGGAGCAAGTGGACGAATTGGAGGAAGTGGACGAAGGGGACGAAATTGACGAAGTTGACGAAGTGGACGAAGGGGACGAACTTGACGAAGTTGACGAATTGGACGAAGCGGACGAAAAAGATGAAGAAGTGGAGGAATAGGAGGAAGTGGACGAAGTGGAGGAAGTGGAGGAAGTGGACGAAGTTGACTAAGTGGAGGAAGTGAAGGAAGTGGAGGAAGTGGAGGAAGTGGAGGAAGTGGAGGAAGTGGAGGAAATGGAGGAAGTAGACGACGTGGACGAAGTGGAGGAAGTGGAGGAAGTGGAGAAAGTGGAGGAAGTGGAGGAAGTGGAGGAAGTGGAGGAAGTGGAGGAAGTGGACGAACTTGACGAAGTGCACGAAGTAGACGAAGTGGAGGAAGTGGAGGAAGTGGACGAAGAGGACGAAGTGGAGGAATTGGACGAAGTGGACGACGTGGAAGAAGCGCAGGAAGTGGATGAAGTGGACGAAGTGGAAGAAGTGGACGAAGTGGAAAGAGTGGACGAAGTCGACGAAGTGGATGTAGTGGACAAAGTGGTGGAAGTGGAGGAAGTCGAGGAAGTGGACGAACTGGACGAAGTGGAGGAAGTGGACGAAGTTGACGAAGTGGACGAAGTGGACGAAGTGGACGAAGCTGACGAAGTGGACGAAGTGGAGGAAGTGGAAGGAAGTGGAGGAAGTGGAGGAAGTGGACGAAGTGGAGGAAGTGAAGGAAGTGGAGGAAGTGGAGGAAGTGGAGGAAGTGGAGGAAGTGGAGGAAGTGGAGGAAGTGGACGAACTTGACGAAGTGCACGAAGTAGACGAAGTGGAGGAAGTGGAGGAAGTGGACGAAGAGGACGAAGTGGAGGAATTGGACGAAGTGGACGACGTGGAAGAAGCGCAGGAAGTGGATGAAGTGGACGAAGTGGAAGAAGTGGACGAAGTGGAAAGAGTGGACGAAGTGGACGTAGTGGACAAAGTGGTGGAAGTGGAGGAAGTCGAGGAAGTGGACGAACTGGACGAAGTGGACAAAATGGACGAAGTTGACGAAGGGGACGAAGTGGACGAAGTGGACGAAGTGGACAAAGCTGACGAAGTGGAAGAAGTGGAGGAAGTGAATGAAGTGGAGGAAGTGGAGGAAATGGACGATATTGGAGGAAGAAGTGGACGAAGTTGATGAAGTGGACAAATTGGACGAACTTGACGAAGTGGACGAAGTGGACGAAGGGGACGAATTGGACGAAGTCGACGAAGTTGACGAAGTTGACGAAGTTGGCGAAGTGGAGAAAGTGGAGGAAGTGGACGAAGTTGACGAAGTAGACGAAATGGACGAAGTGGATGAAGTTAACGAAGTGGAGGAAGTGGACAAAGTTGATGAAGTAGAAGAAGTGGAGGAAGTTGACGAACTCGACGAAGTGGAGGAAGTGGGGGAAGTGGAGGAAGTGGACGAACTTGACGAGGTGGACGAAATGGACGAAGTGGAGGACGTGGACGAAGTCGACGAAGTGGGCGTAGTGAACGAAGAAGAGAAGTGGAGGAAGTGGAGGAAGTGCACGAAATGCAGGAAGTGGACGAAGTGCAGGAAGTGGATGAAGTGGACGAACTGGAGGAAGTAGAGGAAGTTGACGAACATGACTAAGTGGATGAAGTGGATGAAGTGGAGGAAGTGGACGAAATGGACGAAGTGGACGAAGACGACGAAGTGGACGAGGAGGACGAAGTGACCGAAATGGACGAAGTGGACGAAGTGGGCGATGTTGACGAGGTGGAAGAAGTGGAGGAAGTGGAGGAAGTGGATGAAGTGGAAGAAGTGGATGAAGTGGACGAGGTGGACGAAGTTGAGGAAGTGGATGACGTGGACGAAGTGGAGGAAGTGGAGAAAGTGGACGAAGTGGAAGAAGTGGAGGAAGTGAATGAAGTGGAGGAAGTGGACGATGTTGAGGAAGTGGACGAAGTGGAAGAAGGTGACGAAGTTGAGGAAGTGGAAGAAGGGAATGAACTTGACGAAGTTGTCGAATTGGACGACGTGGGCGAAGTGCAAGAAAAAGATGAAGAAGTGGACGAAAAGGACGAAGTGAAGGAATTGGAGGAAATGGACGAAGTTGCCGAAGTAACCGAAGTGGAGGAAGTGGACGAAGTTGACGAAGTGGAGGAAGTGGACAAAGTGGACGAAGAGGAGGAAGTTGAAGAAGTGGACGAAGAGGACGAACCTGACGAAGTGGACGAAGTTGACGAACAGGACGATGTGGACGAAGTGGACGAACTTGACGAAGTGGACGAAATGGACGAACTTGACGAAGTGGACGAAATGGACGAACTTGACGAAGTGGAGGAAGTGGAGGAAGTCGACGAAGCTGACGAAGTGGACGAAGCGGACAAAGTGGAGGATGTGGGGGTAGTGGAGGAAGAGGACGAACTTGACGAAGTGGACGAAATGGACGAAGTAGACAAATTTGACAAAATGGAAGTAGTGGAGGAAGTGAATGAAGTGGACGATGTTGAGGAAGTGGACGAAGTGGACGAAGTTGACGAAGTGGACAAAGTTGACGGAGTGGAGGAACTGGAGGAAGTGGACGACGGGGACGAACTTGACGAAATTGACGAAGTGGAGGAAGGGAACGAAGTGGAGGAAGTGGACGAAGTGGAGGAAGTGGACGAACTGGACGATAGTAGACGAGTTGACGAGACGGACGAAGTGGAGGAAGTGGACGAAGAGGACGAAGTGGAGAAAGTGGAAGAAGTGGACGAAGTTGACGAAGTGGAAGAACTCGACGAAGTGGAGGAACTGGAGCAAGTGGACGAAATTGACTAATTGGACAAAGAGGACGAAGAAGATGAAGAAGTGGACAAATGGGATGAAGTGGAGGAAGTGGATGAAGTCTAGGAAGTGGACGAAGTGGAGGAAATGGACGAAGTGGACGAAATTCAACAGATGGGCGAAGTGGAGGAAGTGGAGGAAGTTGAGGAAGTGAACGAAATGGAGGTAGTGGAGGAGGTGGAGGAAGTGGAGGAAGTGGAGGAAGTGGAGGAAGTAGAGGAAGTTGACGAACAAGACGAAGTGGAGGAAGTGGACGAAGTCGACGAAGTGGATGAAGTGGACGAAGTTGACGACGTGGACGAAGTGGAGGAAGTGGAAGATGTTGACGAAGTGGACGAAGTTGACGAAGTGGACAAAGTGGACAAAGTAGAGGAAGTGGAGGAAGTGGAGGAAGTGGACGAACTTGAAGAAGTGGACGAAATGGTCGAAGTGGACGAAGTTGACGGAGTGGATGAAGTGCACGAAATGGACGAAGTTGACGAAGTGGGAGAAGTGCAGGAAGTGAATGAAGTGGAGGAAGTGGACGGTGCTGAGGAAGTGGAGGAAGTGGACGAAGTTGACGAAGTGGACGAAGTGGACGAAGTGGAAGAAGTTGACGAAGTCGAGGAAGTGGAGGAAGCGGAGGAAGTGGACGAAGGGGACGAACTTGACGAAGTGGACGAAGGGGACGAACTTGACGAACTTGACGAAGTGGACGAAGGGGACGAACTTGACGAATTGGACGAAGTGGAAGAAGAAGATGAAGAAGTTGACGAAGAGGACGAAGTGGAAAAAGTGGAGGAAGTGGACGAAGTGGAGGAACTGAAGGAAGTAGACGAAGTGGAGGAATTGGACGAAATTGACGAAGTGGAGGAAGTGGAGGAAGTGGACGAAATGGAGGAAGTGGAGGAAGTGGAGTAAGTGGAGGAAAATGAGGAAATGGAGGAAGTGGACGAAGTAGAGGAAGTGGACGAACATGACTAAGTGGACGAAGTGGATGAAGTGGAGGAAGTGGATGAAGTCGACGAGGTGTACGAAGTTGAGGAAGTGGAGTAAGTTCACGAAGGGGACGAACTTCACGAAGTTGACGAAGTGGACGAAGGGGATGAACTTGACTAAGTTGTCGAATTGGACGAAGTGGACGACGTGCATGAAGAAGATGAAGAAGTGGACGAAGAGGACGAAGTGGAGGAAGTGGAGGAAGTGGACGAAGTTGACGAAGTGGAGCAAGTGGAGGAAGTGGAGGAAGTCGACGAAGAGGAGGAAGTGGACGAAGTGGACGAAGTGGAGGAAGTGGACAAAGAGGACGAACTTGACGAAGTGGACGAAGTGGATGAACTGGAGGAACTGGACGAAGTGGACGATGTGGACGAACTTGACGATGTGGACGGAATGGACGAAGTGGACGAAATGGACGAAGTGGACGAAGGTGACGAAGTGGACGAAGTTGAGGAAGTGGAGGAAGTGGAGGAAGTCGACGAAGTGGACGAAGTGGACAAAGTGGAGGATGTGGAGGAAGTGGACGAACTAGACGAAGTGGACGAAATGGACGAAGTGGACGAAGTTGGCGAAGTGGACGAAGTGGAAAAATTTGACGAAGTGGAAGAAGTGGAGGAAGTGAATGAAGTGGAGGAAGTGGACGATGTTGAGGAAGTAGACAAAGTTGACATAGTGGAGGAAGTGGAGGAACTGGAGGAAGTGGACGAAGTGGAAGAAGAAGATGAAGAAATGGACGAAATTGACGAACTGGACGAAGTGGAGGAAGTGGACGAAGTGGACGAACTGGACGAACTGAATGAAAGTAAACGAGTTGACAAGGCAAACGAAGTGGAGGAAGAGGACGAAGAGGACGAAGTGGAGAAAATGGAAGAAGTGGACGAAGTGGAAGAACTCGACGAAGTAGAGGAACTGGAGGAAGTGGACGAAGTTGACGAATTGGACAAAGAGGAAGTAGAAGATGAAGAAGTGGACGAAGTGGACAAATTGGATGAAGTGGAGGAAGTGGACGAAGCCTAGGAAGTGGACGATGTGGAGGAAATCGACGAAGTGGACGAAGAGGACGAAGTGGAGGAAGTGGATGAAATGGAGGAAGTGGAGGACGTGAAGGAAGTGGAGGAAGTGGAGGAAGTGGATGAAGTAGACGAAGTGGACGAAGCGGACGAACATGACGAAGTGAAGGAAGTGGACGAAGTGGACGAAGAGGACGAAGTTGACGACGTGCACGAAGTGGAGGAAGTGGAGGAAGTGGAAGAAGTTGACAAAGTGGACGAAGTGGACAAAGTGGACGAAGTGGACTGAGTGGACTGAGTGGATGAAGTGGACGAAGTGGACAAAGTGGAGAAAGTGGAGGAAGTGGAGGAAGTGGAGGAAGTCGACGAAGTGAACGAAACGAAGTGGACGAAGAGGACGAAGTGGAGGAAGTGGAGGAAGTGGATGAAATGGAGGAAGTGGAGGACGTGAAGGAAGTGGAGGAAGTGGAGGAAGTCGATGAAGTAGTTGAAGTGGACGAAGCGGACGAACATGACGAAGTGAAGGAAGTGGACGAAGTGGACGAAGAGGATGAAGTAGACGACGTGCACGAAGTGGAGGAAGTGGAAGAAGTTGACGAAGTGGACGAAGTGGACAAAGTGGACGAAGTGGACTGAGTGGATGAAGTGGACGAAGTGGACAAAGTGGAGAAAGTGGAGGAAGTGGAGGAAGTGGAGGAAGTCGACGAAGTGAACGAAACGAAGTGGACGAAGAGGACGAAGTGGAGGAAGTGGAGGAAGTGGATGAAATGGAGGAAGTGGAGGACATGAAGGAAGTGGAGGAAGTGGAGGAAGTGGATGAAGTAGAGGAAGTGGACGAAGCGGACGAACATGACGAAGTGAAGGAAGTGGACGAAGTGGACGAAGAGGACGAAGTGGACGAAGTTGACGACGTGCACGAAGTGGAGGAAGTGGAGGAAGTGGAAGAAGTTGACGAAGTGGACGAAGTGGACAAAGTGGACTGAGTGGATGAAGTGGACGAAGTGGACAAAGTGGGGAAAGTGGAGGAAGTGGAGGAAGTGGAGGAAGTCGACGAAGTGAACGAAACGAAGTGGACGAAGAGGACGAAGTGGAGGAAGTGGAGGAAGTGGATGAAATGGAGGAAGTGGAGGAGGTGAAGGAAGTGGAGGAAGTGGAGGAAGTGGATGAAGTCGAGGAAGTGGACGAAGCGGACGAACATGACGAAGTGAAGGAAGTGGACGAAGTGGACGAAGACGACGAAGTGGACGAAGTTGATGAAGTTGACGACGTGCACGAAGTGGAGGAAGTGGAAGAAGTTGACGAAGTGGACGAAGTGGACGAAGTGGACTAAGTGGATGAAGTGGACAAAGTGGAGAAAGTGGAGGAAGTGGAAGAAGTGGAGGAAGTGGAGGAAGTGGACGAAGTTGACGAAGTGAACGAAATGGTCGAAGTGGACGAAGTTGACGAAGTGGATGAAGTGCACGAAGTGGACGAAGTTGACGAAGTGCAAGAAGTGCAGGAAGTGAATGAAATGGAGGAAGTGGACGGTGATGAGGAAGTGGAGGAAGTGGACGAAGTTGACGAAGTGGACGAAGTGGAAGAAGTTGACGAAGTGGAGGAAGTTGATGAAGTGGACGAAGGGGACGAAGTTGACGAAGTTGACGAAGTGGACGAAGTGGACGAAGGGGACGAACTTGACGAAGTGGACGAATTGGACGAAGTGGAAGAAGAAGATGAAGAACTGGAGGAAGTGGACAAAGTGGAGGAAGTGGACGAAGTGGAGGAAGTGGAGGAAGTAGACGAAGTGGAGGAAGTGTACGAAATTGACGAAGTGGAGGAAGTGGAGGAAGTGGACGAAATGGAATAAGTGGACGTAGTGGAGTAAGTGGAGGAAGTGGAGGAAATGGAGGGAGTGGAGGAAGTGGAGGAAGTGGAGGAAGTGGAGGAAGTGGACGAAGTCGAGAAAGTGCACGAGGAGGACGAAGTGAACGAAATGGACGATGTTGACGACGTGGAAGAAGTGTACGAGGTGGACGAAGTGGACAAGGTGGACGAAGTTGACGAAGTGGTTGACGTGGACGAAGTGGTGGAAGTGGACGAAGTTGACGAAGTGGAAGAAGTGCAGGACGTGAATGAAGTGGAGGACGTGGAGGAAGTGGACGATGTTGAGCAAGTGGAGGAAGTGGACGAAGTTGACGAAGTGGACGAAGTGGAAGATGTTGACGAAGTGGAGGAAGTGGACGAAGGGGACGAAGTTGACGAAGTGGACGAATGGGACGAACTTGACGAAGTGGACGAAGGGCACAAACTTGACGAAGTTGATGAATTGGACGAAATGGAGGAAGTGGATAAAGTGGAATAAGTGGAGGAAATGGAGGAAGTTGAGGAAGTGGAGGAAGTGGACGAAAATGACTAAGTGGACGAAGTGGATGAAGTGGAGCAAGTAGACGAAATGGACGAAGTGGACGAAGTGGACGAAGTGGACGAGGAGGACAAGGAGGACGAAGTGAACGAAATGGACGAAGTGCACGATGTTGACGACGTGGAAGAAGTGGAGGAAGTAGAGGAAGTGGACGAAGTTGAAGAAGTGGAAGAAGTGGACGAGGTGGACGAAGTTGACGAAGTGGACGAAGTGGTGGAAGTGGACGAAGTTGACGAAGTGGAAGAAGTGCAGGAAGTGAATGAAGTGGAGGAAGTGGGGGAAGTGGACGATGTTGAGGAAGTGGACGAAGTGGAAGAAGTTGACGAAGTTGAGGAAGTGGAGGAAGTGGACGAAGGGAACGAACTTCACGAAGTTGACGAAGTGGACGAAGCGGACGGACTTGATGAAGTTTACGAATTTCACAAAGTGGAAGAAGAAGATGAAGAAGTGGACGAAGTTGACGAAGTGGAGGAAATGGTGGAAGTGGACGAAGAGGAGGACGTGGACGAAGTGGAAGAAGTGGACGAAGTTGAGGAAGTGGACGAAAAGGTCGAACTTGATGAAGTGGACGAAGTGGAGGAAGTGGACGAAATGGAGGAAGTGGAGGAGGTGGAGGAAGTGGAGGAAGTGGAGGAAGTAGAGGAAGTGGAGGAAGTGGAGGAAGTAGAGGAAGTGGACGAAGTGGACGAACATGACGAAGTGGAGTAAGTGGAGGAAGTGGACAAAGAGGACGAAGTGGACGAAGTGGATGAAATGGACAAACTGGACGAAGTGGACGAAGTTGACAAAGTTGAAGACGTGGACGAAGTGGAGGAAGTGTACGAAGTTGAAGAAGTTGACGAAATGGAGGAAGTGGACGAAGGGGAGGAAGTGGACGAAGTCGACGAAATTGACGAAGTGGACGAAGTGGACAAAGTGGAGGAAGTGGACGAACTTGACGAAGTGGACGAAGTGGAGGAAGTAGAGGAAGTGGACGAAGTGGATGAAGTGGAGCAAGTAGACGAAATGGACGAAGTGGACGAAGTGGACGAGGAGGATAAGGAGGACGAAGTGAACGAAATGGACGAAGTGCACGATGTTGACGACGTGGAAGAAGTGGAGGAAGTAGAGGAAGTGGACGAAGTTGAAGAAGTGGAAGAAGTGGACGAGGTGGACGAAGTTGACGAAGTGGACGAAGTGGTGGAAGTGGACGAAGTTGACAAAGTGGAAGAAGTGAAGGAAGTGAATGAAGTGGAGGAAGTGGGGGAAGTGGACGATGTTGAGGAAGTGGACGAAGTGGACGAAGTTGACGAAGTGGAAGAAGTTGACGAAGTTGAGGAAGTGGAGGAAGTGTGGACGAAGGGAACGAACTTCACGAAGTTGACGAAGTGGACGAAGCGGACGGACTTGACGAAGTTTACGAATTTCACAAACTGGAAGAAGAAGATGAAGAAGTGGACGAAGTTGACGAAGTGGAGGAAATGGTGGAAGTGGACGAAGAGGAGGACGTGGAGGAAGTGGACGAGGTGGATGATGTGGACGAAGTGTATGAAGTTGACGAAGTGGACGAAGTGGATGAACTCGAGGAAGTGGAGGAAGTGCACGAACTTGACGATGTGGACGAAATGGACGAAGTGGACAAAGTGGAAGAAAGTGGAAAAAGTGGATGAAGTGGAGGAAGTGGACGAAGAGGAAGAAGTGGACAAAGTGGACGAAGTGCGCGAAGTGGAGAAAGTGCACGAAGTGGAGGAAGTGGAGGAAGTGGAGGGAGGAAGTGGAGGAAGTGGACAATATGGACGAAGTGGAAGACAAATATGCAGAAGTGGAAGAACTGGACGAAGTGGATGAAGTGGAGGAAGTGGAGGAAGTTGAGAAAGTGGACGAAGTCGGCGAAGACGACGAAGTAGACGAAGTTGACGAAGTGGATGAAGTGAAAGAGTGGAGGAAGTGGATAAAGTGGAGGAAGTGGAAGAAATGGACGAAATTGACGAAGGTGGCGAAGTGGAGGAAGTGGAGGAAGTGGAAAAAGTGAACGAAGTGGAGGAGTGAAGGAAGTGGACGAAATGGAGGAAGTGGAAGAACTGGACAAAGTGGAGGAAGTGGACGAGGTGGACGAACTTGACGAAGTGGACGTAGTGGATGAAGTGGACGAAATGCACAAAGTGGAGGAAGTAGAAGAAGTGCACGAAGTGGACGAAGGGGACGAAGAGGACGAAGTGGACGAACTAGACGAAGTGGATAAAGTGGACGACGTTGATGAAGTTGACGAATTGGACGAAGTGGAGGAAATGGAGGAAGTGGACGAAGTGGAGGAAGTGGAAGAAGTGGAGGGAGTGGACAAAGTTGACGAAGTTTACGAAGTGGAGGAAGTGAAGGAAGTGGACGAACTTTACGAAGTGGACGAAGCAGACGAAGGGGACGAAGTTGACGAATTGGACGAAGTGGAAGAAGAGGATTAAGAAGTGGATGAAGTGGAGGAAGTGGACGAAGTGCACAAACTTGACGAAGTGGATGAATTGACGAAGTGGAGGTAGTGGATGAACTGGACGAACTTGACGAAGTGGACGAAGTGGATGAATTGAGGAAGCGGAAGAAGTGGACGAAGTCGACGAAGTGGACGAAGAGGACGAAGTGGACGAAGCGGAGGAAGTGGACAAAGTTGACGACGTGGACGAAGTGGAGGAAGTATACGAAGTGAAGGAAGTGGACGAAGTGGACGAAGTGGAGGAAGTGGACAAAGTGGAGGAAGTGGACGAACTTGACGAAGTGGAGGAAGTTGATGAAGTGGACGAACCTGATGCAGTGGACGAAATGGACGGAGTGGACGAAGTTGACGAAGTGGACGAAGTGGAGGAAGTGGAGAATGTTGACAAAGTGGAGGAAGTGGAAGAACTGGACGAAGTGGAGGAAGTGGACGAAGGTGACGAAGTGGACGAAATTGACGAAGTGGAGGAAGTGGACGAAGAGGACGAAGTGGATGAAGTTGACGACATGGATGAAGTGGAGCAAGTGGACGAAGTGGAAGAAGTTGACGAAGTGGACGAAATGGACGAAGGGCACGAAGTGGACGAAGTCGACGAAGTGGAAGAAGTGGATGAAGTAGACAAAGTGGAGGAAGTGGAGGAAGTGGACGAAATGGAGGAAGTTGAGGAAGTGGACGAAATGGACAGAGTGGACGAAGAGGACAAAGTGGAGGACGTGGAGCAAGTGGAGCAAGTGGAATGAAGTGGAGGAAGTGGACGATGTTGAGGAAGTGGAGGAAGTGGACGAAATTAACGAAGTGGACGACGTGGAAGAAGTTGACGAAGTGGAGGAAGTGGAGGAAGTGGACGAAGGGGACGAACTTGACGAAGTTGACGAAGTGGACGAATTTGAAGAAGTTGACGAATTGAACCAAGTGGAAGAGGAAAAAGATGAAGAAGTGGACGAAGAGGACAAAGTGGATGAAGTTGAGGAAGTGGTCGAAGTGGACGAAGTGGAGGAAGTGGACGAAGTAGACGAAGTGGAGGAAGTGGAGGAAGTGGAGCTAGTGATGGAAAAATTTATGATCACCAAAATATGATGTCACAAACTTTTTTCACAATCGGCAAGTATGACCGAATCGTTCAAGTAATAAACTTGGTAAGACCAAGTATCGTTCTCCCAAAGGACTCACGACCTAGTTTAGTTGTGTGGTTTGTTGATTAGCTAAGACTTAAGAACGAAATATTTGGAGTTTAATATGCAAGACAGAAAATAAACATGTATGCATGAGTTTTTGATCAATGGCAAAAGCAAAAGATAAACACTTTCAATGAAATATATGAATGAATATGTTGTTGGGGGTCAATTTCATCTCATCCACTCTCATATATTTTAGGAATTCAACATTCAAATCATCATTGTTAATGCCACTCTCTAAAGTACCATTTTAGATGGCTTCTCCCTAATCACGAGTTCATACAATTCCTAGCATTCCTAATGATCAGTTCATAAGTGCAGGAGCTTAACGACAACCAATATAATATTGTCAGTATAATATTGGGAGAAATTCCCCGGATCTAGACTTCCCCGTACGTGCCCGTATCGACAAAACCAATAATCATGCATGGAATGAGTTAAACTATGCAAGCATTGAGCAAAGAGGAAAAACTCTAACTAATGATGAAAGAAAGCATAAGTCTTAATTAAAAGATGCAAGCAAAGATTCCATATATGAGAGCTTCAAGAGATTACATTGATTCCCCAACAAACATACAAGGTTTAGTTCACCATATTCATGGTGAACCTAGATGGATAACAATGAAAGAATGAAAGAATAAACCCTAAAAAGGTGAAGAGGTAGCCTGAGCATCCAAGATCCTCCTTCAAAGGGGTGGAAGAGAGAGTGTTTGCCTTGTTTCTGCCAAAGATACTAATTCTAGGACGTGCAAGCCCTTATATACTATTCTAGAGTTACAAAAGATTACAAAAGCCCAAGCCCAAAAAGTGCCGCTCAGCGGTAAATACCGCTCAGCGGTGACTGCGCGTCCTTTTCTTCCCCTCAGCGGCTGATAACAGTTGAAAAACTGTTATTTTCATGCTTAAATTTGATACTAAAAGCAACCTTTAGACTTAGAAACTAGCTTGAAATCATGCATTTTATCCATATTTTCATAAATAAGAGAGCTGGACAGGTTTATGCTTGATTTCAGTGTTTTTGTGCAGGTTTTAAGGTGAATTTGGTGAAAAGAGTGAAGAAGGAGAGAAGTGACATTAGAAAAGACAAGAAAGAGTGCAAAAAGAGAAGACGAAGGCACCGCTCAGCGGCAAACTACCGCTGAGCGGCACTCAGGAGGTTGCGGGAGTCACGCTGAGGGGCAAAATGGCCGCTGAGGGGAAGAAAAGGACGCGCAACTACCGCTGAGCGGTAAATACCGCTGAGCGGCACTCTTTGGGCTTGGGCTTTTGTAATCTTTTGTAACTCTAAATTAGTATATAAGGGCTTGCACGTCCTATAGTTAGGTATCTTTGGCAGAAACGAGGCAAACACTCTCTCTTCCACCCCTTTGAAGGAGGATCTTGGATGCTCAGGCTACCTCTTCACCTTTTATTGGGTTTATTCTTTCATTCTTTCATTGTTATTCATCTAGGTTCACCATGACGATGGTGAACTAAACCTTGTATGTTTGTTGGGGAATCAATGTAATCTCTTGAAGCTCTCATATATGGATTTGTTGAGTACATCTTTGAATTAAGACATATGCTTTCTTTCATCATTAGTTAGGGTTTTTCCTCTTTGCTCAATGCTTGCATTGTTTAACTCATTCTAATGCATGATTATTGGTTTTGTCGATACGGACACGTACGGGGAAGTCTAGATCCGGGGAATTTCTCCCAATATTTTACTGACAACATTATATTGGTTGCCTTTAAGCTCCTGCAGTAATGAACTAATCATTAGGAATGCTAGGAATTGTATGAACTATTTGATTAGGGAGAAGCCATCTAGAATGGTACATTAGAGAGTGGCATTAACAATGATGATTTGAATGTTGAATTCCTAAAATATATGAGAGTGGATGAGATGAAATTGACCCCCAACAACATATTCATTCATATAATTCATTGAAAGTGTTTATCTTTTGTCTTTGCCATTGATCAATTCATGCATACATGTTTATTTTCGTCTTTGCATATTAAACTTTGAATATTTCGTTTGTAAGTCCTAGCTAATCAACAAATCACATAACTAAACTAGGCCGTGAGTCCTTTGGGAAGAACGATACTTGGTCTTACCAAGTTTTATTACTTGAACGATTCGGTCATACTTGCCGATTGTGAAACAAGTTTGTGACATCATAATTTGGTGCTTACAAATTTGTCCATCAAGTTTTTGGCGCCGTTGCCGGGGATTCGTGGTTTAACTGGTTAATTTGTGTGATTATTGATTATCTTTGACTTTAATTTTAAATTTCTGTTTTTATTTTCTGTTTTTATCTTTTTCTGTTTTATCTTTTTAGATTAGATTTTATTTTATTTAGTTAGTTTAGATTTTATTTTATCTTTTTAGATTTTATTTTATCTTTTAGGATTAGATTTTATTAGGTTAGATTTTATTTTATTTTATATTATTTTTATCTTTTTTATCTTTTAGGTTAGATTTTGTTTTTAGGATTAGATTTTATTTTTATTTTTTTTATCTTTTATCTTTCTATCTTCTAAATCTTTTATCTTCTTATCTTCTGAATCTTTTATTTTCTTTTTATCTTTTGAATATATATCTTCTCTTATATCTTTTTGTGCTAACAAATCTTTTCTAGGGTTTTGTTTTCTTGTGCATGCAGGAAGCAATTCGCACTAGAAGTAAGAAAACAACAGAACCACTTCTTGAAGGTCTAGAAGAGAGTAGAAGGAGGAGAAGAATCAGAACGTCTAGAGAACTTTTCCCTTCTCCTGAAACTCTCTTGCAATCATCACCACAAGGTTCTGTTCATAGCACAGGAAGTATGGAGGGCAATAATGTTAGAAGAACTCTTGCAGATTACACTAATCTTGCTGGACCTCAGCACTTCAATAGCATAGCTAGACCTAGAGTCAATGCTGCCAACATGGAGGTCAAACCAGCACTGATTCAACTGGTGAAGAGTAATCAATTTAATGGGTTATCACATGAAAGCCCATATGAGCACCTTACTACCTTTAATGAGATCTGCAACACGGTCAAGATTAATGGGGTGCCAGATGAAGCTATCAAACTTAGCTTGTTTCCTTTCTCCTTGGGAGGCAATGCTAAGCTTTGGTTAAACTCTTTTCCAGAAGAAAGTTTCACAGAGTGGGAAGCAGTGGTTACAAAGTTTCTAAACAAATACTTCCCACAATCTAAAGTAACTAAAGGTAAGCAAGAGATATCTTCATTCAAGCAGGGCATGGAGGAATCACTGGGACATGCATGGGACAGGTACAAAAGCTTATTACGTAAAACTCCCACGCATGGCTTTGAGGATCAAGAAGTAGTCCTAACTTTCCTTGGAGGGCTTGGTTCACAAACCAAGATGATGCTGGATGCCTCAGCTGGAGGCAATATCAAATGGAAGACTCCAGAGGAAGCAACTGAAATCATTGAAAATATGGCTACAAGTGATAATGAGCTTCACAATGAAAGAGGCGCCCCTATGCAACAGAAAGGGGTTCTTTGTAACGCCCCGGCAACTCACAGGGACCGTGGACTGCCCCCACAGACCACCACCAGGCTTTCCAGTGTGTTTTGTCCTCACTCGCACACTTTCTGGGAAAACTTCCCAGAAGGTCACCCATCCCAGCATTACTCCAGGCTAAGCACGCTTAACCATGAAGTTCTTATGAGTCAGGCTACCGAAAAGTAAATGCATTTTGGTGATATGAGTAGCCAAATCAATTCCTTTAAGCTATCTTTCAACTGTATAGTCCCATACCTACACAGTCTCCAGATCCCTCTCATTCCGGTGTATGTTCGATTCATCCATGTACCCCTTCCACCCGAAGCTGCCAGGAGCCGCTCCTTGTCTGTGCCCCCTGCACCATGCTTCTTGCACCGGCGTCACTCCCCGCCCTCGTCTCCGTGCCCGGGTGTCACATGCCCACCAGCTTCCGCTCTGGTTCGTCCTCGAACCACACCGTACTGGGAGAGGCTAGGCTCTGATACCATCTGTAACGCCCCGGCAACTCACAGGGACCGTTGACTGCCCCCACAGACCACCACCAGGCTTTCCAGTGTGTTTTGTCCTCACTCGCACACTTTCTGGGAAAACTTCCCAGAAGGTCACCCATCCCAGAATTACTCCAGGCTAAGCACGCTTAACCATGGAGTTCTTATGAGTCAGGCTACCGAAAAGTAAATGCATTTTGGTGATATGAGTAGCCAAATCAATTCCTTTAAGCTATCTTTCAACTGTATAGTCCCATACCTACACAGTCTCCAGATCCCTCTCATTCCGGTGTATCTTCGATTCATCCATGTACCCCTTCCACCCGAAGCTGCCAGGAGCCGCTCCTTGTCTGTGCCCCCTGCACCATGCTTCTTGCACCGGCGTCACTCCCCGCCCTCGTCTCCGTGCCCGGGTGTCACATTCTTCAATTACAAACCCATGATGCTCTGCTAGCCCAGAATAAGATTCTGACTCAACAGCTGGAGACTCTGACCAAAACTCTTGCTTCATTACCAAAAGAGTTAAAATCTGCTGCACAGGTACAAACCCAGTTGTGCGAACTATGTGGAGGAGATCACATCAATGGCCAATGTGCTTTTCCTGTGGAAGCCGTGGAGGATGTTAACTTCATGGCTAATCAGTTTCCATACCGTCAAGGTAATTATAATCAGGGTTGGAAACCACATCCAAGTATTGGCCAAGGACAAACTGGGCAGGCTAACCAATATAATAAGCAGCAGCAGCAACCAACCATGTGGCAACAAATTTCTATGCTTAATGAAAGATCTACAAGGTTGGAAGAAACTCTTCAACAATTTATTCAGAAAACTGAATCCTCCCAAAAGAGCACTGAAGCTGCTATAAAGAACTTGGAGATTCAGATGGGTCAGATCACTAAGCAGTTGAAAGAAAGACCACACAGAAACTTTGGGGCTAATACTGAGGTTAACCCTAGAGAAGAGTGTAAAGTGGTCAAAAGTGTGAATGAAGAAGTTATTGAGTTAGAAGAAGATGAAACAGAAGAGAGAAGAGAAGAAGAAAGAAAGGATACTTTTCCTTTTCCAACAAATCAGGAGAAACCAATGGATTTCACAGACTTATTCAGAATGGTTGATAATGAAGCTCCTTGGGAACAAATCTTACAGAAAATAGCAGTGTACACAAAATCTGATGAGGGAACCTCTACAAAAAGAAAACGTAGAGATGATGATGATGAAAAGTGTGTAACTGTTAAGAAAGAATCATTCCCACCAAAAGCAGTAGATCCAGGTAGTTTTTCTATCCCTTGCACTATAGGGAAGAAAAAGGTAAATAAAGCTCTCCTTGACTTAGGATCAAGTGTTAACTTGATGCCTTACTCTCTATTGGAGCAAATTGGCCATGTGAAAATAAAACCTGTAAAGGTTAATCTGGTAATGGCTGATGGATCTTCAAAGGAGCCATGTGGGATTGCGGAAGACATTGTAGTTTGTGTTGGCAAACTTCAGTTCTTGGCAGACTTTGTGGTGATGAAGATGGAGACCGAAAAGATACCTTTCATACTGGGAAGACCGTTTATGAAAACGGCCAGGGTTATTATAGATGTTAATGAAGGTATAGTGGTGCTCCAGGACAGAGAGGAGAGAGTGGTGGTGAATGTGTTTAAAGATGAGATACAAGCAAGGGAGGAAGAGGCCAGTTATAAAGCTGCATTTCAAGATGCACCCATAACTAGAGGTAAACATGAAAATCTTAAGGTTTCTGATAACCATTGTTTGTATTTTCAGGTACCCAAGGTAGATGAAAGTGGAAAAGGAGAGGAAGTTCTTAGAGACTGGAAGAAAAGAGGACTTCAACTTGGCACTCAGCGGACCTCCCGTGACCTTCTGAGTGCCGCTCAGCGGTAAAATGCCGCTGAGCGGTGCCTTCGACTTCTCTTTTTGCACTCTTTGCTTCCTTTTATGATTCCATCTCTCTCCTTCTTCACTTCTTTCACTAAATTCACCTTAAAACCTGCACAAAAACACTTAAATCAAGCATAAACCTGTCCAGCTCTCTTATTTATGAAAATATAGATAAAAGCATGATTTCAAGCTAGTTTTTAAGTCTAAAGGTTGCTTTTAATATCAATTTTAAGCATAAAAATAACAGTTTTTCAACTGTTATCACAACCCCAAACTTATAACTTTGCTTGTCCTCAAGCAAACAAAATGTAACTCAATCTTCAACCAATTTATATGATGGTTCACTCATTCAAAAATCCTCTTTTTCAAGATAAGTAACAACTTCACTCAAACTTATGACCAAGAGTTCAATCAAGATGTGCACATGCTTTAGTGTTCACAAAGTCATTTAAGTTCCAACAAATGCTATTTTTCATGAATGATCAATCAATTAAGCAATGGATGTTCATGTGCTTATGGAATATTTCCTCACTAGGTAAAGTGTTTCACTCAACACACAAGTGTATAAGAGGTAAAGTGTTTCACTCATTCACTCCACAATCACAATGTCACATGAATCAACTTTGCCTTTCATTTTACCACAATCAAAAACATTCACAAGCATGCATCATCACAAGGACTTTTCAATGGCTTATAATGTGGCTGGGCTAACAAGAAAATTGGTTTTTCTGGATCACAAAATCCTTGAGTTAAGAGAATCATAACAACACAATATTCTTATTCATTCCCAACTTGCCTTTGCATTTGCATTGAGCTTTACTTCTTTTTCTTTTCTTTTCTTTTTCTTTGCATATTCTTACTTTTTTAGCTCTTAGCTCAATGCTTTTCCTTTTTCATGTTTTCCCAACAACCCCAAACTTGAACATTTAACAATACCACACAAGATCTTCTACTTAACTCAAGGTAAAGATTTTCAATCAAGGGTTTTCAGTGTATATTCAAGGCTAAGGGTTCAAAGGATAGAACACAAAGTGTTCTCTTTTAGTAGGCTAACTTTATGAATTTGGCCAATAAAAAGGGTTCCAACAAACGGCCTTGATCACATGATACAAAACAAGCAATTGATTCAATCATAGAAAACCTGGGCAAAGTCATTCATGCTTTCAAAGTAATAACATTCAACAATAACAACTATGGAGCTCAAAACCTCACATATAAGCTCATTCACATTTGACATACACATCCTGCTTAATTTCACAATCACAATCATGATATCATGCATTTGTTCACAAAGCTTGTGAATCACCTGTATAAGCATTTTAATGTGCACATCATCTCAACATCAATCAATCAATAAGTATCATCAAGCATTACTTATCACACAATCACAATTAATAGCAAACCATCATAATAAACCAGGTGTTCAATAGAGTACATCAAACCCTAATCTAAAAACAAAAACAAATAAGTTCAGAAAACTTAAACCACAAAAGCATAATCATATGATAGCATTCATCAGTAAATGCTATCTCAGCTCCTCATCAGTCTGAGCTGTCCTCTGTATCTTCCTCCTCTTCCTCATCATCATCATCATCAAATGCATCCTCCTCCTCAGCTTCATCTTCTTCCATGTCTCGAGCTGAAGCTTCAGCTGCTTCAGCTCCTCCTCCATGCAATGGTTCTTCTGGCCAAGCTACCACATTATGGAATTCATCCATAGTCCACCTATGTGCTGGAGGTGTATCATACATCCCCACTATCATCTCAGCCGTGGCCACCTGCCCTTTGTGAATGGACTGCAACTGAGCACCTATAAGAGACATATACATGTCCCTCATCTGGAATGGTTCTGCTTCATGTGTATCAGCAGATGTCCGGCTCTGTGCTGGCCCTCTCTCTCTACGAGCCTGGCGTGGTGGAACTGGCTGAGCTACATCCTCACCTCCACAGTACTGTCTGTAACACGCCTCATCAATAGCTTTTCTTGGTCTCTCAAATGGTGGAGCAGAAGTGTCCACCCCAGCTAGCTTGCAAAGGTGAGTGATCAAAGAAGGATGTCCTAGTGGTGCTTTGTTGTTGGAGGTATTAGCGCACACACTAATTTCATCAGCTATCACCTGCCCAACATTAACATTCAAGTTTCTGATAGCACAGTAGATGAATAATGCCCTGCTGAGAGTAATATCTGACACATGTGAACATGGCTGAATGTTGGCATGAGAAAATGCCATCCAATAATTTGCAAGAGGAGTCAAATCTGTCCTCCTAATGTTAACCACTGAGCCAGATCTGTTCCTTTGGATGTGTCCTCCAGGTATACACAGTACTCTCTCCACATCCTCAAAATCAGCACCTTCCTCCATGCTAAGAGCAAACTGGCATTGCTCACCAGCCCACACAGTATCCAGGAAGTTGTTGATAGAATCAGGATCATACCTGATAGCATGGCCTCTGACATAGCCCAAATAATTCTCAGCTGGATAATCACCAATCTTCTTTGCATTGGTGTAGAATTCCTTCACCACAGCTATGTTGGCAGGTGCAGGATAAGTGGCTAGCTTTCCCCAATCATTCCCTAACACTTGCTCTCCAAATTGAGGAGCAAAGTTAGGTATCATTCCAACCTTTCTCTCCATCAGAAGTCTCCTGTCCTGAACCACCCTAAAGTGCTTCTCATGTTTCCTAGAGAGGAACCTGCTAGAGTGGGGTTGCTCTGGTTCCTTTTCCTTCCTCTTGGTTGCCATGGTTTTCAATCTCTTTCCTGAAGAGGATGCCATTCCTACATTCAAAACACAAGCAAAACCACAGAACATGATATTAATCATTAGTAAACACATAACACAACTCCTTTCGAAGCTAAACCACCGCTGAGGGCCAGAATTTCCCCTCAGCGCCACCAGTGCCACATTCCAACACGCGAAAACCAGAAAAAACCTAATCTGGCAGAGTGCCGCTCAGCGGTAATTGCCGCTCAGCGGGGATCTGCAGATTTTTGCAAATCTCGTTTTAAAGCTTTCCTAACTCCACCCAAATGCAATTTTCAGTTTTCCAGTTCATAATCAAGCAGTTTAATTGGTTCAAACATCAAATATATCATCAAATCATGCATAGAAATCAAAACCCCTAAATATTCATGCTTTGACAATCACATTCAAATTCAAGAACCCTAGAATGAACAAAATGCATTTTACTTACTTGGGTGGAGATACTAGATGCAATGAGAATGCTTCCAAGCTAGAATACTCTCTTCCAACCCCAAACTTTGATGGCACACTAGTGAAAAAGTGAGTGAAAGAGAGATTTTCTTAAGAGGGAAGAGTGAAAAGATGTGGAAAACCTAAGAGAAGGTATGTGGGAGTGCTTAAGCAGAGAAGAGCTTGAAAGAATGAAAAATCGCACAGCTTAGGGTTTAAAAATACCCTAATGGGCTCGGGTTCCGCTAAGGGGAACTAAAGCCCATCTGCGATAGTACCGCTCAGCGGTAATTGCCGCTCAGCGGCACTTTCGTGAAGTGCTTCTCTCCTTCTTTTCTTGACCTACGTGCCTTCCTAGCATACCCCTCATAGGTTCCCTGCAATTCAATGTTAAAAATGCTTATGCAAACCCTAATTAAAATAAAACAAACAAAAACAATCAATCAACTGGGTTGCCTCCCAGGTAGCGCTTGTTTAACGTCACGAGCCTGACCCAAAATCCACCAACACCCCTCAGTAGGTGTTTCAAACTTACCAGCACCCATCAGTAGGTGCAAAATTTTCTCACCAACACCCATCAGTAGGTGTTACAAACCTAGTATCCTTCAGTAGATAGTTAACCACCTAGCATCCTTCAGTAGATGCTGGATCCAACAAAATATTCACAAAATAATGTCCACAAATTAAAAGTTTTTAAATCCACTAGGTTGCCTCCCAGCAAGCGCTCTTTTAACGTCATTAGCTTGACCCAGTAAAGTTCAAGTTCCTTCTTCTTTTTCTTCTTTCTACTGAACTTCTTCAGAAATTTGATCAAACCAGGAACTTGTTGCAGTGTCTCAATCATAGGAACTTTAATCTCCAATTTCTTGAAGATTTCCATAAAGCACTCAAATTCCTTCTTCCTATGATACTTCTTTGGATGGGGACGAGATTTTTCATATGATTCTTTATTTTTTTCTCTCGTCCTCTTTCTCTTTTCTCTCACTTTCTTTTTTTCTTTTCTTTTTCTACTCACCTTCTCAATCTTCACACAAATTTTCTCTTCTTCTTTCTCTTCTCTCTCTTTTCTCTCTTCTTTTCCCAACTCAACTTTTTCAACATTTACACTCACTAGCTCTTGACACTCTCCCCTGGGGTTAACCTCAGTATTAGCCCCAAAATCCGTGTCAGGCCTTTCTTCCAACTGCTTGGTAATCTGCCCCATTTGAATCTTCAAGTTCTTAATAGCAGCTTCAGTGCTCTTTTGAGAAGATTCAGTTTTCTGTATAAATTGCTGAAGAGTTTCTTCCAACCTTATTGATCTTTCATTAAGTATAGAAATTTGTTGCCATAAGGTTGGTTGTTGTTGTTGCTTGTTAAATTGCCCAGTTTGTCCAGCTTGCCCACTTTGTCTTTGACCAACACTTGGGTGTGGTTTCCACCCTTCATTGAAATTCTCCTGACTGTATGGAAATTGATTGGCCATGAAGTTAACATCCTCTAAAGCTTCTGCTGGACAGGCGCATTGACCATTGATATGATCACCTCCACATAATTCACACAACTGTGATTGAACCTGTGCAACAGTCTTTAACTCTTTTGGCAGTTGTTCAAGTATCTTTGTGAGATTCTCCAATTGTTGAGTTATTAACTTGTTTTGAGCTATCAAGGCATATTTGGATTGCAACTGTAGAACTCCTTTTTGTTGAATAGGAGCTCCTCTTTCACTATTCCACTTATTGTCATTAGTAGTCATGCTTTCAATTATTTCTGTGGCTTCCTCTGGAGTCTTCCATTTGATATTGCCTCCAGCTGAGGCGTCCAGCATCATCTTGGTTTTTGAACCAAGCCCTCCAAGGAAGATTAGGACTACTTCTCCTTCGTTAAATCCATGCGTGGGAGTCTTTCGTAATAGGCTTTTATACCTGTCCCATGCATGCCCCAGTGATTCTTCCATGCCTTGTCTAAATGAAGAGATCTCTTGCTTCCCTTTGTTGATTTTAAAGCTTTGTTGCTGCCATTGTTGTTGTGGTTGGTTCTCAAATTGTCCGGCAGCTTGCCAAAATTGGCTTTGATCCATGCTTGAGTCATGTTCCCACCAGTGGTTGAGATTACTTTGGTAGAATTGAGTGCCTATTAAAGTCTTGTTCGAATTGCATCCTGCAAACATTAGGCACAAAACTCTAGAAAATATTTGTTAGCACAAAAAGATATAAGAGAAGATATATATTCAAAAGATAAAAAGATAAAAGATTCAGAAGATAGAAGATAAAAGATTTAGAAGATAGAAAGATAAAAGATTCAGAAGATAGAATAAATTAAACTAAAATCTAATCTAATCTAATAAGATAAAATAAAATCTAATCTAAAAATAAAATAAAATCTAATCTAATCTAATAAGATAAAATAAAATCTAATCTAAAAATAAAATCAAATCTAATCTAATCTAATAAAAACCGAAAAAATAAAAACAGAAAATAAAAACAGAAATTTAAAATTAAAGTCAAAGATAATCAATAATCACACAAATTAACCAGTTAAACCACGAATCCCCGGCAGCGACGCCAAAAACTTGATGGACAAATTTATGATCACCAAAATATGATGTCACAAACTTGTTTCACAATCGGCAAGTATGACCGAATCGTTCAAGTAATAAACTTGGTAAGACCAAGTATCGTTCTCCCAAAGGACTCACGACCTAGTTTAGTTGTGTGGTTTGTTGATTAGCTAAGACTTAAGAACGAAATATTTGGAGTTTAATATGCAAGACAGAAAATAAACATGTATGCATGAGTTTTTGATCAATGGCAAAAGCAAAAGATAAACACTTTCAATGAAATATATGAATGAATATGTTGTTGGGGGTCAATTTCATCTCATCCACTCTCATATATTTTAGGAGTTCAACATTCAAATCATCATTGTTAATGCCACTCTCTAAAGTACCATTCTAGATGGCTTCTCCCTAATCACGAGTTCATACAATTCCTAGCATTCCTAATGATCAGTTCAAAAGTGCAGGAGCTTAACGACAACCAATATAATATTGTCAGTATAATATTGGGAGAAATTCCCCGGATCTAGACTTCCCCGTACGTGCCCGTATGGACAAAACCAATAATCATGCATGGAATGAGTTAAACTATGCAAGCATTGAGAAAAGAGGAAAAACTCTAACTAATGATGAAAGAAAGCATAAGTCTTAATTAAAAGATGCAAGCAAAGATTCCATATATGAGAGCTTCAAGAGATTACATTGATTCCCCAACAAACATACAAGGTTTAGTTCACCATATTCATGGTGAACCTAGATGGATAACAATGAAAGAATGAAAGAATAAACCCTAAAAAGGTGAAGAGGTAGCCTGAGCATCCACGATCCTCCTTCAAAGGGGTGGAAGAGAGAGTGTTTGCCTCGTTTCTGCCAAAGATACTAATTCTAGGACGTGCAAGCCCTTATATACTATTCTAGAGTTACAAAAGATTACAAAAGCCCAAGCCCAAAAAGTGCCGCTCAGCGGTGACTGCGCGTCCTTTTCTTCCCCTCAGCGGCCAGTTTAGAGACTGGAAGAAAAGAGGACTTCAACTTGGCACTCAGCGGACCTCCCGTGACCTTCTGAGTGCCGCTCAGCGGTAAAATGCCGCTGAGCGGTGCCTTCGACTTCTCTTTTTGCACTCTTTGCTTCCTTTTATGATTCCATCTCTCTCCTTCTTCACTTCTTTCACTAAATTCACCTTAAAACCTGCACAAAAACACTTAAATCAAGCATAAACCTGTCCAGCTCTCTTATTTATGAAAATATAGTTAAAAGCATGATTTCAAGCTAGTTTTTAAGTCTAAAGGTTGCTTTTAATATCAATTTTAAGCATAAAAATAACAGTTTTTCAACTGTTATCAGCTAGTGGAGGAAGTAGAAGAAGAGAACGAAGTGGACAAACTTGACGAAGTGGACAAAGTGGAGGAATAGGATGAAGTGGACGAAGAGGACGAAGTGGACGAAGAGGAGGTAGTGGACTAAGTGGACGAAGTTCACGATGTGGACGAACTGGAGGAAGTGGATAAAGTGGACGAAGTGGAGGAAATGGAGCAAGTGTACGAAGTGGAGGAAGTGGACAAAGTGGAGGAAGTGGAGGAAGTGGAGGAAGTGGTCGAAGTCAACGAAGTGGAAGAAGTGGACAAAGTGGACAAAGTGGACGAAGGGCACGAAGTGGACGAAGTCGACGAAGTGGAAGAAGTGGATGAAGTGGACAAAGTGGAGGAAGTGGAGGAAGTGGACGAACTTGACGAAGTGGACAAAATGGACGAAGTTGACGAAGTTGATGAAGTGGATGAAGTGGACGAAGTGGAGGAAGTGGACGAAGTGGACGAACTTGACGAAGTGGACGAAGTGGATGAGGTGGAGGAAGTGGAGGAAGTGGAGGAAGTGGACGAAGTTGACGAAGTGGAAGAAGTGGACGAAGTGGACAAAGTGGAGGAAGTGGAGGAAGTGGACGAACTTGACGAAGTGGACAAAATGGACGAAGTTGACGAAGAGGATGAAGTGGACGAAGTTGAGGAAGTGGACGAAGTTGACGAAGTGGACGAAGTGGATGAAGTGGAGGAAGTGGTCGAAGTGGAGGAAGTGGAGGAAGTGGAGGAAGTGGAGGAAGTGGACGAAGTGGAGCTAGTGGAGGAAGTGGAGGAGCGGGAGGAAGTAGAAGAAGTGGACGAAGTGGACGAACTTGACGAAGTGGACGAGGTAGGTGAAGTGGAGGAATCAGAGGAAGTGGACGAAGAGGACGAAGTCGACGAAGTGGACGAAGAGGATGAAGTGGACTAAGTGGACGAAGTTCACGACGTGAACGAAGTGGAGGAACTGGACGAAGTGGAGGAAGTGGAAGGAGTGGACGAAGTGGAGGAAGTGGAAGAAGTGGACGAAGTGGAGGAAGTGGAAGAAGTGGACAAAGTGGGAGAAGTGGACGAAGTGGAGGAAGTGGAAGAAGTTGACGAACTTGATGAAGTGGACGAAATCGACGAAGTTGACGAAGTGGAGGAAGTGGAGAATTTGGACAAAGTGGTGGAAGTGGAAGAACTGGACGAAGTGGAGGAAGTGGACGAATGTGACGAAGTTGACGAAATTGACGAAGTAGAGGAAGTGGAGGAAGTGGTGGAAGTGGACGAGGTGGACAAAGTGGGCGAAGTGGAGAAGAAGTGGAGGAAGTGGACGATGTTGACGAAGTGGATGAAGTTCAGGAAGTGAATGAAGTGGAGGAACTTGACGATGTTCAGGAAGTAGAGGAAGTCGACGAAATTGACGAAGTGACGAAGTGGAAGAAGTTGAGGAAGTGGAGGAAGTAGACGAACTTGACGAAGTTGACGAAGTTAACGAAGTGGAAGAAGAAGATGACGAAGTGGAAGAAGTTGAGGAAGTGGACGAAGTGGACGAAGTTGACGAAGTTAACGAAGTTGACGAATTTGACGAATTGGACGAAGTGGGAAGAAGAAGATTACGAAGTGGAAGAAGTGGAGGAAGTGGATGAAGTGGCCGCTGTGGAGGAAGTGGAGGAAGTGGACGAAGTTGACGAAGTGGATGAAGTGGAGAAGTGCACGATGTTGACGAAGTGGAAGAAGTTCAGGAAGTGAATGAAGTGGAGGAAGTGGACGATGTTGAGGAAGTAGAGGAAGTCGACGAAATTGACGAAGTGGACGAAGTGGAGGAAGTGGAGGAAGTGGACAAAGGGGACGAACTTGAAGAAGTTGTCGAAGTGGACGAAGTTGACGAAGTTGACGAATTGGACGAAGTGGAAGAAGAAGATGAAGAAGTGGACGAAGAGGACGAAGTGGAGGAAGTGGAGGAAGTAGACGAAGTTGACGAAGTGGTCGAAGTGGACGAAGTTGACGAACTGGAGGAAGTGGTGGAAGTCGAGGAAGTGGACGACGTGGAGGAAGTAGAGGAAGTGGGCGAAGTGGACGAAGTTGACGAAGTAGACGAAGTGGATGAAGTGGAGGATCTGGAGGAAGTGGACGAAATGGAGGATGTGGAGGAAGTGGAGGAAGTAGACAAAGTGGAGGAAGTGGAGGAAGTTGAGGAGGTGGACGAAGTGGACGAAGAGGACGAGGTGGACGAAGTTGACGACGTGGACGAAGTGAAGGAAGTGGACGAAGTGGCAGAAATTGACGAAGTGGACGAAGTGGATGAAGTTGACGAAGTGGAAGAAGTGGACGAAGTGGAGAAAGTGAACAAAGTGGTGGAAGTGGAGGAACTTGACGAAGTGGACGAAATGGACGAAGTGGAGGAAGTGGAGGAAGTGGAGTAGGTGGACGAAGTGGTCGAACTTGACGAAGTGGACGAAGTGGATGAAGTGGAGGAAGCGGAAGAAGTGGACGAAGAGTACGAAGTGGAGGAAGTCGAGGAAGTAGACGAAGTGGACGAATTGGACGAAGTGGAAGAAGAAGATGAAGAAGTGGACGAAGAGGACGAAGTGGAGGAAGTGGAGGAAGTAGACGAAGTTGACGAAGTGGTCGAAGTGGACGAAGTTGATGAACTGGAGGAAGTGGTGGAAGTCGAGGAAGTGGACGAAGTGGAGGAAGTAGAGGAAGTGGGCGAAGTGGACGAAGTTGACGAAGTAGACGAAGTGGATGAAGTGGAGGATCTGGAGGAAGTGGACGAAATGGAGGATGTGGAGGAAGTAGACAAAGTGGAGGAAGTGGAGGAAGTTGAGGAGGTGGACGAAGTGGACGAAGAGGACGAGGTGGACGAAGTTGACGACGTGGACGAAGTGAAGGAAGTGGACGAAGTGGCAGAAATTGACGAAGTGGACGAAGTGGACGAAGTCGACGATGTGGAAGAAGTGGACGAAGTGGAGAAAGTGGACAAAGTGGTGGAAGTGGAGGAACTTGACGAAGTGGACGAAATGGACGAAGTTGACGAAGTGGAGGAAGTGGAGGAAGTGGAGTAGGTGGACGAAGTGGTCGAACTTGACGAAGTGGACGAAGTGGATGAAGTGGAGGAAGCGGAAGAAGTGGACGAAGAGTACGAAGTGGAGGAAGTCGAGGAAGTAGACGAAGTGGACGAAGTGGAGGAAGTGGAAGAAGTGGACGTAGTGGAGGAAGTGGAGGAAGTGGACGAAGTGGACAAAGTGGAGGAAGTAGACGAACTTGACGAAGTGGAGGAAGTGGAGGAAGTGGACGAACTTGATGAAGTGGACGAAGTTGACGAAGTGGAAGAAGCGGAGAAAGTGAATGAAGTGGAGGAAGTGGACGAAAGGGACGATGTTCAGGAAGTGGATGAAATGGACAAAGTGGACAAAGTTGACGAAGTGGACGAAGAGGACGAATTGGATGAAGTTGACGAAGTTCACGACGTGGAAGAAGTGGAGCAAGTGGACGAAGTAGACGAAGTGGAAGAAGTTGACGAAGTGGACGAAGTGGACGAAGTAAACGAAGTAGACGAAGTCGACGAAGTGGAAGAAGTTGACGAAGTGGACAAAGTCGAGGAAGTGGAGGAGGTTGACGAAGTCGGCGAAGTGGACGAAGAGGACGAAGCGGAGGAAGTGGACGAAGTTGACGACGTGGACGAAGTTGAGGAAGTGGACGAAGTCGACGAAGTGCAGGAAGTGGAAGAAGTGGACGAAGTGGAGGAAATGGAGGAAGTGGAGGAAGTGGAGGAAGTGGACAAAGTAGAGGAAGTGGAAGAAGTGGACGAACTTGACGAAGTGGAGGAAGTGGACGAACTTGATGAAGTGGACGAAATGACGAAGTGGACGAACTTGACGAAGTGGATGAAGTGGAGGAAGTGGAGAATGTGGACAAAGTGGAGGAAGGGGACAAAGGTGATGAAGTGGACCAAATTCACGAAGTGGACGAAGTGGAGGAAGTGGTGGAAGTGGATGAAGTGGAGGAAGTGGACGAAGTGGAGGAAGTGGACGAAGTGAATAAAATGGAGGAAGTGGACCAAGTTGACGAACTGGAGGAAGTGGAAGTGGAGGAACTGGACGAAATGGAGGATGTTGAGGAAGTCAAAGAAATGGACAAAGTGGACGAAGTTGACGAAGAGGACGAAGTGGAGGATGTGGACAAAGTGGAGGATGTGGACAAAGTGGAAGAAGTGGACGAAGTGGAAGAAGTGGAAGAAGTGGACGAAGTGGACGAAGTGCACGAAGTGGACGAAGTGGACGAAGTGGAAGAAGTGGACGAAGTGGACAAAGTGGAGGAAGTGGAGGAAGTGGACGAACTTGACGAAGTCGACGAAATGGACGAAGTGGACGAAGTTGACGAAGTGGATGAAGTGGACGAAGTGGAGGACGTGGACGAAGTGGACAAAGTGGACGAAGTGGAGGAGGTGGAGGAAGTGGAGGAAGTGGACGAAGTGGAAGAAGTGCAAGAAGTGTATGAAGTGGAGGAAGTGGAGGAAGTGGACGATGTTGGGGAAGTGGAGGAAGTGGACGAACTTGACGAAGTGGAGGAAGTGGACGAACTTGACGAAGTGGAGGAAGTGGAGGAAGTGGACGAAGTGGACGAAGTGGACGAAGTGGAGGAAGTGGAGGAAGTGGAGGAAGTAGACGAAGTTGACGAAGTGGTCGAAGTGGACGAAGTTGACGAAGTGGAGGAAGTGGTGGAAGTCGAGGAAGTGGACGAAGTGGAGGAAGTAGAGGAAGTGGGCGAAGTGGACGAAGTTGACGAAGTAGACGAAGTGGAGGAAGTGGAGGATCTGGAGGAAGTGGAGGAAGTGGACGAAGTGGAAGAAGTGCAAGAAGTGTATGAAGTGCAGGAAGTGGAGGAAGTGGACGATGTGGGGGAAGTGGAGGAAGTCGACGAACTTGACGAAGTGGAGGAAGTGGACGAACTTGACGAAGTGGAGGAAGTGGAGGAAGTTGACGAAGTGGACGAAGTAGAGGAAGTAGAGGATGTGGACAAAGTGGAGGAAGTGGACGAAGGTGACGAAGTGGACCAAATTGACGAAGTGGATGAAGTGGAGGAAGTGGATGAAGTGGAGGAAGTGGACGAAGTGGAGGAAGTGGAGGAAGTGGAGGAAGTGGACGAACTTGCCGAAGTGGACGAAATGGACGAAGTTGACGAAGTGGAGGAAGTGGAGGAAGTGAATGAAGTGGAGGAAGTGGACGAAATGGACGATGTTGAGGAATTGGACGAAATGGACAAAGAGGACGAAGTTGACGAAGAGGACGAAGTGGACGAAGTGGAGCAAGTGGAGGAAGTGGATGAAGTGGACGAAGTGGACGAAGTGGATGAGGTGCAGGAAGTGAATGAAGTGGAGGAAGTGGACGATGCCGAGGAATGGGACGAAGTTGACGAAGTGGACGAAGTGGAAGAAATTTACGAAGTGAAGGAAGTGGAGGAAGTTGACGAAGTGGACGAAGGGGACGAAATTGACGAACTTGACGAAGTAGATGAAGGGGACGAACTTCATGAAGTTGACGAATTGGACAAAGTGGACGAAGAAGATGAAGAAGTGGACGAGGTGGACGAAGTGGAAGAAGTTGACGAAGCGGAGGAAGTGAAGGAAGTGGAGGAAGTGGAGGAAGTGGACGAAGTGGACGAAGTGGAGGAAATGGAGGAAGTAGACGGAGTGGAAGAAGTGGACGAAGTTGACAAAGTGGACGAAGTTGTTGAAGCTGATGACGTGGACGACGTCGAGGAAGTGGACGAAGTGGTTGAAGTGGAAGAAGTTGACGAAGTGGACGAAGTCCACGAAGTGGACGAAGTGGAAGAAGTTGACGAAGTGGACGAAGTGGACAAAGTGGACGAAGTGGAGGAGGTGGAGGAAGTGGAGGAAGTGGACGAAGTGGAAGAAGTGCAAGAAGTGTATGAAGTGGAGGAAGTGGACGAAGTGGACGATGTTGGGGAAGTGGAGGAAGTGGACGAACTTGACGAAGTGGAGGAAGTGGACGAACTTGACGAAGTGGAGGAAGTGGAGGAAGTTGACGAAGTGGACGAAGTAGAGGAAGTGGAGAATGTGGACAAAGTGGAGGAAGTGGACGAAGGTGACGAAGTGGACCAAATTGACGAAGTGGATGAAGTGGAGGAAGTGGATGAAGTGGAGGAAGTGGACGAAGTGGAGGAAGTGGAGGAAGTGGAGGAAGTGGACGAACTTGACGAAGTGGACGAAATGGACGAAGTTGACGAAGTGGAGGAAGTGGAGGAAGTGAATGAAGTGGAGGAAGTGGACGAAATGGACGATGTTGAGGAAGTGGACGAAATGGACAAAGAGGACGAAGTTGACGAAGAGGACGAAGTGGACGAAGTGGAGCAAGTGGAGGAAGTGGACGAAGTGGACGAAGTGGAAGAAATTTACGAAGTGAAGGAAGTGGAGGAAGTTGACGAAGTGGACAAAGGGGACGAAATTGACGAACTTGACGAAGTAGATGAAGGGGACGAACTTCATGAAGTTGACGAATTGGACAAAGTGGACGAAGAAGATGAAGAAGTGGACGAGGTGGACGAAGTGGAAGAAGTTGACGAAGCAGAGGAAGTGAAGGAAGTGGAGGAAGTGGACGAAGTGGACGAAGTGGAGGAAATGGAGGAAGTAGATGGAGTGGAAGAAGTGGACGAAGTTGACAAAGTGGACGAAGTTGTTGAAGCTGATGACGTGGACGACGTCGAGGAAGTGGACGAAGTGGTTGAAGTGGAAGAAGTGGAAGAAGTTGACGAAGTGGACGAAGTCCACGAAGTGGACGAAGTGGAAGAAGTTGACGAAGTGGACGAAGTGGACAAAGTGGACGAAGTGGAGGAGGTGGAGGAAGTGGAGGAAGTGGACGAAGTGGAAGAAGTGCATGAAGTGTATGATGTGGAGGAAGTGGACGAAGTGGAGGAAGTGGACGATGTTGGGGAAGTGGAGGAAGTGGACGAACTTGACGAAGTGGAGGAAGTGGACGAACTTGACGAAGTGGAGAAAGTGGACGAACTTGACGAAGTAGACGAAGTGGGCGAAGTGGAGGAAGTGGAGAATATGGACAAAGTGGAGGAAGTGGACGAAGGTGACGAAGTGGACCAAATTGACGAAGTGGATGAAGTGGAGGAAGTGGATGAAGTGGAGGAAGTGGAGGAAGTGGAGGAAGTGGAGGAAGTGGACGAACTTGACGAAGTGGACGAAATGGACGAAGTTGACGAAGTGGAGGAAGTGGAGGAAGTGAATGAAGTGGAGGAAGTGGACGAAATGGACGATGTTGAGGAAGTGGACGAAATGGACAAAGAGGACGAAGTTGACGAAGAGGACGAAGTGGAGGAAGTGGAGCAAGTGGAGCAAGTGGAGGAAGTGGAATGAAGTGGAGGAAGTGGACGATGTTGAGGAAGTGGAGGAAGTGGACGAACAGGACGAAGAGCACGAAATGGACGAGTTGGACGAAGTGGACGAATTGGAAGAAGTGGACGAAGTGGACAAAGTGGACGAAGTAGAGGAAGCGGACGAACTTGACGAAGTGGACGAAATAGACGGAGTGGACGAAGTTGACGAAGTAGAGCAAGTGGACGAAGTGGATGAAGTGGACGAAGTTGACGAAGTGGAAGAAGTGCAGGAAGTGAATGAAGTGGAGGAAGTGGACGATGCCGAGGAATGGGACGAAGTTGACGAAGTGCACGAAGTGGAAGAAATTTACGAAGTCGAGGAAGTGCAGGAAGTTGACGATGTGGACGAAGGGGACGAAATTGACGAACTTGACGAAGTAGATGAAGGGGACGAACTTCATGAAGTTGACGAATTGGACAAAGTGGACGAAGAAGATGAAGAAGTGGACGAGGTGGACGAAGTGGAAGAAGTTGACGAAGTGGAGGAAGTGAAGGAAGTGGAGGAAGTGGAGGAAGTGGACGAAGTGGAGGAAGTGGAGGAAATGGAGGAGGTAGACGGAGTGGAAGAAGTGGACGAAGTTGTTGAAGCTGACGACGTGGACGACGTGGAGGAAGTGGACGAAGTGGTTGAAGTGGAAGAAGTTGACGAAGTGGACGAAGTGGAAGAAGTTGACGAAGTGGACGACGTGGACAAAGTGGACGAAGTGGAGGAGGTGGAGGAAGTGGAGGAAGTGGACGAAGTGGAAGAAGTGGAGGAAGTTGATAACAGTTGAAAAACTGTTATTTTCATGCTTAAAATTGATACTAAAAGCAACCTTTAGACTTAAAAACTAGCTTGAAATCATGCTTTTATTCATATTTTCAGAAATAAGAGAGTTGGACAGGTTTATGCTTGATTTAAGTGTTTTTGTGCAGGTTTTAAGGTGAATTTAGTGAAAGAAGTGAAGAAGGAGAGAGATGGAATCAGAAAAGGAATCAAAGAGTGCAAAAGGAGAAGCCGAAAGCACCGCTCAGCGGCATTTTACCGCTGAGCGGCACTCAGGAGGTCACGGGAGGTCCGCTGAGGGGCAAACTGGCCACTGAGGGGAAGCAAAGGGACGCGCAGTCACCGCTGAGCGGTATTTACCGCTGAGCGGCACTTTTATGGGCTTGGGCTTTTGTAATCTTTTGTAATTCTAGAATAGTATATAAGGACTTGCACGTCCTAGAATTAGTATCTTTGGCAGAAACAAGGCAAACACTCTCTCTTCCACCCCTTTGAAGGAGGATCTTGGATGCTCAGGCTACCTCTTCACCTTTTTAGGGTTTATTCTTTCATTCTTTCATTATTGTTCATCTAGGTTCACCATGAATATGGTGAACTAAACCTTGTATGTTTGTTGGGGAATCAATGTAATCTCTTGAAGCTCTCATATATGGAATTTATGCTTGCATCTTTTAATTAAGACTTATGCTTTCTTTCATCATTAGTTAGGGTTTTTCCTCTTTGCTTAATGCTTGCATGGTTTAACTCATTCGATGCATGATTATTGGTTTTGTCGATACGGGCACGTACGGGGAAGTCTAGATCCGGGGAATTTCTCCCAATATTATATTGGTTGTCGTTAAGCTCCTGCACTTATGAACTGATCATTAGGAATGCTAGGAATTGTATGAACTCGTGATTAGGGAGAAGCCATCTAGAATGGTACTTTAGAGAGTGGCATTAACAATGATGATTTGAATGTTGAATTCCTAAAATATATGAGAGTGGATGAGATGAAATTGACCCCCAACAACATATTCATTCATATATTTCATTGAAAGTGTTTATCTTTTGCTTTTGCCATTGATCAAAACTCATGCATACATGTTTATTTTCTGTCTTGCATATAAAATCTCAATTATTTCGTTTGTAAGTCTTAGCTAATCAACAAATCACATAACTAAACTAGGCCGTGAGTCCTTTGGGAGAACGATACTTGGTCTTACCAAGTTTATTACTTGAACGATTCGGTCATACTTGCCGATTGTGAAACAAGTTTGTGACATCATATTTTGGTGATCATAAATTTGTCCATCAAGTTTTTGGCGCCGTTGCCGGGGACTCGTGGTTTAACTGGTTAATTTGTGTGATTATTGATTATCTTTGACTTTAATTTTGAATTTTTGTTTTTATTTTTCTGTTTTTATTTTATTTTATTTTATCTTATTGTATTAGATTAGATTTTATTTTATTTTATTTTATTTGATTAGATTAGATTTTATTTTATTTTATCTTATTTGATTAGATTAGATTTGATTTGATTTTATTTGATTTGATTAGATTAGATTTTATTTTATTTTATTTTATCTTATTAGATTAGATTAGATTTCAATTTATTTTATTCTATCTTATTTTATTTTTTCTTCTGAATCTTTTATCTTCTGAATATATATCTTCTCCTATATCTTTTTGTGCTAACAAATATTTTGTAGAGTTTTGTGCCTAATGTTTACAGGATGCAATTCGAACAAGAATTTAATGGGCACTCAATTCTACCAAAGTAATCTCAACCACTGGTGGGAACATGACTCAAGCATGGATCAAAGCCAATTTTGGCAAGCTGCCGGACAATTTGAGAACCAACCACAACAACAATGGCAGCAACAAAGCTTTAAAATCAACAAAGGGAAGCAAGAGATCTCTTCATTTAGACAAGGCATTGAAAAATCACTGGGGCATGCATGGAACAGGTACAAAAGCCTATTAAGAAAGACTCCCACGCATGGATTTAACGAAGGAGAAGTAGTCCTAATCTTCCTTGGAGGGCTTGGTTCACAAACCAAGATGATGCTGGACGCCTCAGCTGGAGGCAATATCAAATGGAAGACTCCAGAGGAAGCCACAGAAATAATTGAAAGCATGACTACTAATGACAATAAGTGGAACAGTGAAAGAAGAGCTCCTATTCAACAAAAAGGAGTTCTACAGTTGCAATCCAAATATGCCTTGATAGCTCAAAACAAGTTAATAACTCAACAATTGGAGAATCTCACAAAGATACTTGAACAACTGCCAAAAGAGTTAAAGACTGTTGCACAGGTTCAATCACAGTTGTGTGAATTATGTGGAGGTGATCATATCAATGGTCAATGCGTCTGTCCAGCAGAAGCTTTAGAGGATGTTAACTTCATGGCCAATCAATTTCCATACAGTCAGGAGAATTTCAATGAAGGGTGGAAACCACACCCAAGTGTTGGTCAAAGACAAAGTGGGCAAGCTGGACAAACTGGGCAATTTAACAAGCAACAACAACAACCAACCTTATGGCAACAAATTTCTATACTTAATGAAAGATCAATAAGGTTGGAAGAAACTCTTCAGCAATTTATACAGAAAACTGAATCGTTTCAAAAGAGCATTGAAGCTGCTATTAAGAACTTGAAGATGCAAATGGGGCAGATTACCAAGCAGTTGGAAGAAAGGCCTGACACGGATTTTGGGGCTAATACTGAGGTTAACCCCAGGGGAGAGTGTCAAGAGCTAGTGAGTGTAAATGTTGAAAAAGTTGAGTTGGAAAAAGAAGAGAGAAAAGAGAGAGAAGAGAAAGAAGAAGAGAAAATTTGTGTGAAGATTGAGAAGGTGAGTAGAAAAAGACAAGAAAAAAAGAAAGTGAGAGAAAAGAGAAAGAGGACGAGAGAAAAAAATAAAGAATCATATGAAAAATCTCGTCCCCATCCAAAGAAGTATCATAGGAAGAAGGAATTTGAGTGCTTTATGGAAATCTTCAAGAAATTGGAGATTAAAGTTCTTATGATTGAGACACTGCAACAAGTTCCTGGTTTGATCAAATTTCTGAAGAAGTTTAGTAGAAAGAAGAAAAAGAAGAAGGAACTGGGGCTTTACTGGGTCAAGCTAATGACGTTAAAAGAGCGCTTGCTGGGAGGCAACCCAGTGATTTACAAACTTTTGACTTTTGATTTGGTTTTGTAACTTTTAATTTGTGGACATTATTTTGTAAATATTTTGTTGGATACAGCATCTACTGAAGGATGCTAGGTGGTTAAGTATCTACTGAAGGATACTAAGTTTGTAACACCTATTGATGGGTGTTGGTGAGAAAATTTTGCACCTACTGATGGGTGCTGGTAAGTCTGAAACACCTACTGATGGGTGTTGGTGGATTTTGGGTCAGGCTCGTGACGTTAAACAAGCGCTACCTGGGAGGCAACCCAGTTGATTGAATATTTTTATTTGTTTATTTTAGTTAGGGTTTGCATAAGCATTTTTAAACATTGAATTGCAGGGAACCAATGAGGGGCATGTCTAGGAGGCACGTAGGTTAAGAAAAGAAGGAGAAGAGCACATCACGAAAGTGCCGCTGAGCGGCAACTTACTGCTGAGCGGTACTCTCGCAGAATGAGCTTTAGTTCCCCTTAGTGGAACCCGAGCCCATTAGGGTATTTTTATACCCTAAGCTGTGCAAATGCTTTTATTTTCAGACTCTTCTCTGCACACACACTCCTACATACCTTTTCAAAGGTTCTCTACAACTTTTCCCTCATCCCTCTTTAGAAAATCTCCCTTCCACTCACTTGCTCACTAGTTTTCCATCTAAGTTTGGGGTTGGGAGAAAGCATCATTGAAGGGGCTGATTTCTTCATTATGGTTTATTAATGCTTAACAATGTATCTTTTGGTTTTGTGAATTATGTTTGATGCAGGGATGGCCTCCTCATCGGGCAAAAGGAATCAAGACTATAGGATCCAAGAAGAGGAGGATACAGATGATAGCTCAGATTGAGGAGGAGCTGAGATAGCATTTACTGATAAATGCTATCATATGATTATGCTTTTGTGGTTTAAGTTTTCTGAACTTATTTGTTTTTGTTTTTAGATTAGGGTTGATGTACTCTATTGAACACCTGGTTTCTTATGATGGTTTGTTATTAATTGTGATTGTGTGATAAGTAATGCTTAATGATGCTTATTGATTGATTGATGTTGAGATGATGTGCACATTAAAATGCTTATACAGGTGATTCACAAGCTTTGTGAACAAATGCATGATATTATGATTGTGATTGTGAAATTAAGCAGGATGTGTATGTCAAATGTGAATGAGCTTATATGTGAGGTTTTGAGCTCCAGAGTTTTTGGTATGATTGAATGCTATTACTTTGAAAGCATGAATGACTTTGCCCAGGTTTTATATGATTGAATCAATTACTTGTTTTGCATCATGTGATCAAGGCCGTTTGTTGGAACCCTTTTTATTGGCCAAATTCATAAAGTTAGCCCACTAAAAGAGAACACGTTGTGTTCTATCCTTTGAACCCTTAGCCTTGAATATACACTGAAAACCTTTGATTGAAAATCTTTACCTTGAGTTAAGTAGAAGATCTTGTATGGTATTGTTAAATGTTCAAGTTTGGGGTTGTTGGGAAAAAGGAAAAGCATTGAGCTAAGAGCTAAAAAGTAAGAATATGCAAAGAAAAAGAAAAGAAAAGAAAAAGAAGTAAAGCTCAATGCAAATGCAAATGCAAAGGCAAAAGAAAGTTGGGAATGAATAAGAATAATTGTGTTGTTATGATTCTCTTAACTCAAGGATTTTGTGATCCAGAAAAACCAATTTTCTTGTTAACCCAGCCGCATTATAAGCCATTGAAAAGTCCTTGTGATGATGCATGCTTGTGAATGTTTTTGATTGTGGTAAAATGAAAGGCAAAGTTGATTCATGTGACATTGTGATAGTGGAGTGAATGAGTGAAACACTTTACCTCTTATACACTTGTGTGTTGAGTGAAACACTTTACCTAGTGAGGAAATAGTCCATAAGCACATGAACATCCATGCTTAATTGATTGATCATTCATGAAAAATAGCATTTGTTGGAATTTAAATGACTTTGTGAACACTAAAGCATGTGCACATCATGATTGAACTCTTGGTCATAAGTTTGAGTGAAGTTGTTACTTATCTTGAAAAAGAGGATTTTTGAATGAGTGAACCATCATATGAATTGGTTGGAGATTGAGTTACATTTTGTTTGCTTGAGGACAAGCAGAGTTCTAAGTTTGGGGTTGTGATAACAGTTGAAAAACTGTTATTTTCATGCTTAAAATTGATACTAAAAGCAACCTTTAGACTTAAAAACTAGCTTGAAATCATGCTTTTATTCATATTTTCAGAAATAAGAGAGCTGGACAGGTTTATGCTTGATTTAAGTGTTTTTGTGCAGGTTTTAAGGTGAATTTAGTGAAAGAAGTGAAGAAGGAGAGAGATGGAATCAGAAAAGGAATCAAAGAGTGCAAAAGGAGAAGCCGAAAGCACCGCTCAGCAGCATTTTACCGCTGAGCGGCACTCAGGAGGTCACGGGAGGTCCGCTGAGGGGCAAACTGGCCGCTGAGGGGAAGAAAAGGGACGCGCAGTCACCGCTGAGCGGTATTTACCGCTGAGCGGCACTTTTATGGGCTTGGGCTTTTGTAATCTTTTGTAATTCTAGAATAGTATATAAGGACTTGCACGTCCTAGAATTAGTATCTTTGGCAGAAACAAGGCAAACACTCTCTCTTCCACCCCTTTGAAGGAGGATCTTGGATGCTCAGGCTACCTCTTCACCTTTTTAGGGTTTATTCTTTCATTCTTTCATTATTGTTCATCTAGGTTCACCATGAATATGGTGAACTAAACCTTGTATGTTTGTTGGGGAATCAATGTAATCTCTTGAAGCTCTCATATATGGAATTTATGCTTGCATCTTTTAATTAAGACTTATGCTTTCTTTCATCATTACTTAGGGTTTTTCCTCTTTGCTTAATGCTTGCATGGTTTAACTCATTCGATGCATGATTATTGGTTTTGTCGATACGGGCACGTACGGGGAAGTCTAGATCCGGGGAATTTCTCCCAATATTATGTTGGTTGTCGTTAAGCTCCTGCACTTATGAACTGATCATTAGGAATGCTAGGAATTGTATGAACTCGTGATTAGGGAGAAGCCATCTAGAATGGTACTTTAGAGAGTGGCATTAACAATGATGATTTGAATGTTGAATTCCTAAAATATATGAGAGTGGATGAGATGAAATTGACCCCCAACAACATATTCATTCATATATTTCATTGAAAGTGTTTATCTTTTGCTTTTGCCATTGATCAAAATTCATGCATACATGTTTATTTTCTGTCTTGCATATAAAATCTCAATTATTTCGTTTGTAAGTCTTAGCTAATCAACAAATCACATAACTAAACTAGGCCGTGAGTCCTTTGGGAGAACGATACTTGGTCTTACCAAGTTTATTACTTGAACGATTCGGTCATACTTGCCGATTGTGAAACAAGTTTGTGACATCATATTTTGGTGATCATAAATTTGTCCATCAAGTTTTTAGCGCCGTTGCCGGGGACTCGTGGTTTAACTGGTTAATTTGTGTGATTATTGATTATCTTTGACTTTAATTTTGAATTTCTGTTTTTATTTTTCTGTTTTTATTTTATTTTATTTTATCTTATTTGATTAGATTAGATTTTATTTTATTTGATTTGATTTGATTAGATTAGATTTTATTTTATTTTATCTTATTTGATTAGATTTGATTTGATTTGATTTTATTTGATTTGATTAGATTAGATTTGATTTTATTTTATTTTATCTTATTAGATTAGATTAGATTTCAATTTATTTTATTCTATCTTATTTTATTTTATCTTCTGAATCTTTTATCTTCTGAATATATATCTTCTCCTATATCTTTTTGTGCTAACAAATATTTTGTAGAGTTTTGTGCCTAATGTTTGCAGGATGCAATTCGAACAAGAATTTAATGGGCACTCAATTCTACCAAAGTAATCTCAACCACTGGTGGGAACATGACTCAAGCATGGATCAAAGCCAATTTTGGCAAGCTGCCGGACAATTTGAGAACCAACCACAACAACAATGGCAGCAACAAAGCTTTAAAATCAATAAAGGGAAGCAAGAGATCTCTTCATTTAGACAAGGCATGGAAAAATCACTGGGGCATGCATGGGACAGGTACAAAAGCCTATTAAGAAAGACTCCCACGCATGGATTTAACGAAGGAGAAGTAGTCCTAAGCTTCCTTGGAGGGCTTGGTTCACAAACCAAGATGATGCTGGACGCCTCAGCTGGAGGCAATATCAAATGGAAGACTCCAGAGGAAGCCACAGAAATAATTGAAAGCATGACTACTAATGACAATAAGTGGAACAGTGAAAGAAGAGCTCCTATTCAACAAAAAGGAGTTCTACAGTTGCAATCCAAATATGCCTTGATAGCTCAAAACAAGTTAATAACTCAACAATTGGAGAATCTCACAAAGATACTTCAACAACTGCCAAAAGAGTTAAAGACTGTTGCACAGGTTCAATCACAGTTGTGTGAATTATGTGGAGGTGATCATATCAATGGTCAATGCGCCTGTCCAGCAGAAGCTTTAGAGGATGTTAACTTCATGGCCAATCAATTTCCATACAGTCAGGAGAATTTCAATGAAGGGTGGAAACCACACCCAAGTGTTGGTCAAAGACAAAGTGGGCAAGCTGGACAAACTGGGCAATTTAACAAGCAACAACAACAACCAACCTTATGGCAACAAATTTCTATACTTAATGAAAGATCAATAAGGTTGGAAGAAACTCTTCAGCAATTTATACAGAAAACTGAATCGTTTCAAAAGAGCATTGAAGCTGCTATTAAGAACTTGAAGATTCAAATGGGGCAGATTACCAAGCAGTTGGAAGAAAGGCCTGACACGGATTTTGGGGCTAATACTGAGGTTAACCCCAGGGGAGAGTTTCAAGAGCTAGTGAGTGTAAATGTTGAAAAAGTTGAGTTGGAAAAAGAAGAGAGAAAAGAGAGAGAAGAGAAAGAAGAAGAGAAAATTTGTGTGAAGATTGAGAAGGTGAGTAGAAAAAGAAAAGAAAAAAAGAAAGTGAGAGAAAAGAGAAAGAGGACGAGAGAAAAAAATAAAGAATCATATGAAAAATCTCGTCCCCATCCAAAGAAGTATCATAGGAAGAAGGAATTTGAGTGCTTTATGGAAATCTTCAAGAAATTGGAGATTAAAGTTCTTATGATTGAGACACTGCAACAAGTTCCTGGTTTGATCAAATTTCTGAAGAAGTTTAGTAGAAAGAAGAAAAAGAAGAAGGAACTGGGGCTTTACTGAGTCAAGCTAATGACGTTAAAAGAGCGCTTGCTGGGAGGCAACCCAGTGATTTACAAACTTTTGACTTTTGATTTGGTTTTGTAACTTTTAATTTGTGGACATTATTTTGTAAATATTTTGTTGGATACAGCATCTACTGAAGGATGCTAGGTGGTTAAGTATCTACTGAAGGATACTAAGTTTGTAACACCTATTGATGGGTGTTGGTGAGAAAATTTTGCACCTACTGATGGGTGCTGGTAAGTCTGAAACACCTACTGATGGGTGTTGGTGGATTTTGGGTCAGGCTCGTGACGTTAAACAAGCGCTACCTGGGAGGCAACCCAGTTGATTGAATATTTTTATTTGTTTATTTTAGTTAGGGTTTGCATAAGCATTTTTAAACATTGAATTGCAGGGAACCAATGAGGGGCATGTCTAGGAGGCACGTAGGTTAAGAAAAGAAGGAGAAGAGCACATCACGAAAGTGCCGCTGAGCGGCAACTTACCGCTGAGCGGTACTCTCGCAGAATGAGCTTTAGTTCCCCTTAGTGGAACCCGAGCCCATTAGGGTATTTTTATACCCTAAGCTGTGCAAATGCTTTTATTTTCAGACTCTTCTCTGCACACACACTCCTACATACCTTTTCAAAGGTTCTCTACAACTTTTCCCTCATCCCTCTTTAGAAAATCTCCCTTCCACTCACTTGCTCACTAGTTTTCCATCTAAGTTTGGGGTTGGGAGAAAGCATCATTGAAGGGGCTGATTTCTTCATTATGGTTTATTAATGCTTAACAATGTATCTTTTGGTTTTGTGAATTATGTTTGATGCAGGGATGGCCTCCTCATCGGGCAAAAGGAATCAAGACTATAGGATCCAAGAAGAGGAGGATACAGATGATAGCTCAGATTGAGGAGGAGCTGAGATAGCATTTACTGATAAATGCTATCATATGATTATGCTTTTGTGGTTTAAGTTTTCTGAACTTATTTGTTTTTGTTTTTAGATTAGGGTTGATGTACTCTATTGAACACCTGGTTTCTTATGATGGTTTGTTATTAATTGTGATTGTGTGATAAGTAATGCTTAATGATGCTTATTGATTGATTGATGTTGAGATGATGTGCACATTAAAATGCTTATACAGGTGATTCACAAGCTTTGTGAACAAATGCATGATATTATGATTGTGATTGTGAAATTAAGCAGGATGTGTATGTCAAATGTGAATGAGCTTATATGTGAGGTTTTGAGCTCCAGAGTTTTTGGTATGATTGAATGCTATTACTTTGAAAGCATGAATGACTTTGCCCAGGTTTTCTATGATTGAATCAATTGCTTGTTTTGCATCATGTGATCAAGGCCGTTTGTTGGAACCCTTTTTATTGGCCAAATTCATAAAGTTAGCCCACTAAAAGAGAACACGTTGTGTTCTATCCTTTGAACCCTTAGCCTTGAATATACACTGAAAACCTTTGATTGAAAATCTTTACCTTGCGTTAAGTAGAAGATCTTGTATGGTATTGTTAAATGTTCAAGTTTGGGGTTGTTGGGAAAAAGGAAAAGCATTGAGCTAAGAGCTAAAAAGTAAGAATATGCAAAGAAAAAGAAAAGAAAAGAAAAAGAAGTAAAGCTCAATGCAAATGCAAATGCAAAGGCAAAAGAAAGTTGGGAATGAATAAGAATAATTGTGTTGTTATGATTCTCTTAACTCAAGGATTTTGTGATCCAGAAAAACCAATTTTCTTGTTAGCCCAGCCGCATTATAAGCCATTGAAAAGTCCTTGTGATGATGCATGCTTGTGAATGTTTTTGATTGTGGTAAAATGAAAGGCAAAGTTGATTCATGTGACATTGTGATAGTGGAGTGAATGAGTGAAACACTTTACCTCTTATACACTTGTGTGTTGAGTGAAACACTTTACCTAGTGAGGAAATAGTCCATAAGCACATGAACATCCATGCTTAATTGATTGATCATTCATGAAAAATAGCATTTGTTGGAATTTAAATGACTTTGTGAACACTAAAGCATGTGCACATCATGATTGAACTCTTGGTCATAAGTTTGAGTGAAGTTGTTACTTATCTTGAAAAAGAGGATTTTTGAATGAGTGAACCATCATATGAATTGGTTGGAGATTGAGTTACATTTTGTTTGCTTGAGGACAAGCAGAGTTCTAAGTTTGGGGTTGTGATAACAGTTGAAAAACTGTTATTTTCATGCTTAAAATTGATACTAAAAGCAACCTTTAGACTTAAAAACTAGCTTGAAATCATGCTTTTATTCATATTTTCAGAAATAAGAGAGCTGGACAGGTTTATGCTTGATTTAAGTGTTTTTGTGCAGGTTTTAAGGTGAATTTAGTGAAAGAAGTGAAGAAGGAGAGAGATGGAATCAGAAAAGGAATCAAAGAGTGCAAAAGGAGAAGCCGAAAGCACCGCTCAGCGGCATTTTACCGCTGAGCGGCACTCAGGAGGTCACGGGAGGTCCGCTGAGGGGCAAACTGGCCGCTGAGGGGAAGAAAAGGGACGCGCAGTCACCGCTGAGCGGTATTTACCGCTGAGCGGCACTTTTATGGGCTTGGGCTTTTGTAATCTTTTGTAATTCTAGAATAGTATATAAGGACTTGCACGTCCTAGAATTAGTATCTTTGGCAGAAACAAGGCAAACACTCTCTCTTCCACCCCTTTGAAGGAGGATCTTGGATGCTCAGGCTACCTCTTCACCTTTTTAGGGTTTATTCTTTCATTCTTTCATTATTGTTCATCTAGGTTCACCATGAATATGGTGAACTAAACCTTGTATGTTTGTTGGGGAATCAATGTAATCTCTTGAAGCTCTCATATATGGAATTTATGCTTGCATCTTTTAATTAAGACTTATGCTTTCTTTCATCATTACTTAGGGTTTTTCCTCTTTGCTTAATGCTTGCATGGTTTAACTCATTCGATGCATGATTATTGGTTTTGTCGATACGGGCACGTACGGGGAAGTCTAGATCCGGGGAATTTCTCCCAATATTATGTTGGTTGTCGTTAAGCTCCTGCACTTATGAACTGATCATTAGGAATGCTAGGAATTGTATGAACTCGTGATTAGGGAGAAGCCATCTAGAATGGTACTTTAGAGAGTGGCATTAACAATGATGATTTGAATGTTGAATTCCTAAAATATATGAGAGTGGATGAGATGAAATTGACCCCCAACAACATATTCATTCATATATTTCATTGAAAGTGTTTATCTTTTGCTTTTGCCATTGATCAAAATTCATGCATACATGTTTATTTTCTGTCTTGCATATAAAATCTCAATTATTTCGTTTGTAAGTCTTAGCTAATCAACAAATCACATAACTAAACTAGGCCGTGAGTCCTTTGGGAGAACGATACTTGGTCTTACCAAGTTTATTACTTGAACGATTCGGTCATACTTGCCGATTGTGAAACAAGTTTGTGACATCATATTTTGGTGATCATAAATTTGTCCATCAAGTTTTTAGCGCCGTTGCCGGGGACTCGTGGTTTAACTGGTTAATTTGTGTGATTATTGATTATCTTTGACTTTAATTTTGAATTTCTGTTTTTATTTTTCTGTTTTTATTTTATTTTATTTTATCTTATTTGATTAGATTAGATTTTATTTTATTTGATTTGATTTGATTAGATTAGATTTTATTTTATTTTATCTTATTTGATAAGATTTGATTTGATTTGATTTTATTTGATTTGATTAGATTAGATTTGATTTTATTTTATTTTATCTTATTAGATTAGATTAGATTTCAATTTATTTTATTCTATCTTATTTTATTTTATCTTCTGAATCTTTTATCTTCTGAATATATATCTTCTCCTATATCTTTTTGTGCTAACAAATATTTTGTAGAGTTTTGTGCCTAATGTTTGCAGGATGCAATTCGAACAAGAATTTAATGGGCACTCAATTCTACCAAAGTAATCTCAACCACTGGTGGGAACATGACTCAAGCATGGATCAAAGCCAATTTTGGCAAGCTGCCGGACAATTTGAGAACCAACCACAACAACAATGGCAGCAACAAAGCTTTAAAATAAATAAAGGGAAGCAAGAGATCTCTTCATTTAGACAAGGCATGGAAAAATCACTGGGGCATGCATGGAACAGGTACAAAAGCCTATTAAGAAAGACTCCCACGCATGGATTTAACGAAGGAGAAGTAGTCCTAATCTTCCTTGGAGGGCTTGGTTCACAAACCAAGATGATGCTGGACGCCTCAGCTGGAGGCAATATCAAATGGAAGACTCCAGAGGAAGCCACAGAAATAATTGAAAGCATGACTACTAATGACAATAAGTGGAACAGTGAAAGAAGAGCTCCTATTCAACAAAAAGGAGTTCTACAGTTGCAATCCAAATATGCCTTGATAGCTCAAAACAAGTTAATAACTCAACAATTGGAGAATCTCACAAAGATACTTCAACAACTGCCAAAAGAGTTAAAGACTGTTGCACAGGTTCAATCACAGTTGTGTGAATTATGTGGAGGTGATCATATCAATGGTCAATGCGCTTGTCCAGCAGAAGCTTTAGAGGATGTTAACTTCATGGCCAATCAATTTCCATACAGTCAGGAGAATTTCAATGAAGGGTGGAAACCACACCCAAGTGTTGGTCAAAGACAAAGTGGGCAAGCTGGACAAACTGGGCAATTTAACAAGCAACAACAACAACCAACCTTATGGCAACAAATTTCTATACTTAATGAAAGATCAATAAGGTTGGAAGAAACTCTTCAGCAATTTATACAGAAAACTGAATCGTTTCAAAAGAGCATTGAAGCTGCTATTAAGAACTTGAAGATTCAAATGGGGCAGATTACCAAGCAGTTGGAAGAAAGGCCTGACACGGATTTTGGGGCTAATACTGAGGTTAACCCCAGGGGAGAGTGTCAAGAGCTAGTGAGTGTAAATGTTGAAAAAGTTGAGTTGGAAAAAGAAGAGAGAAAAGAGAGAGAAGAGAAAGAAGAAGAGAAAATTTGTGTGAAGATTGAGAAGGTGAGTAGAAAAAGAAAAGAAAAAAAGAAAGTGAGAGAAAAGAGAAAGAGGACGAGAGAAAAAAATAAAGAATCATATGAAAAATCTCGTCCCCATCCAAAGAAGTATCATAGGAAGAAGGAATTTGAGTGCTTTATGGAAATCTTCAAGAAATTGGAGATCCTGCACTTATGAACTGATCATTAGGAATGCTAGGAATTGTATGAACTCGTGATTAGGGAGAAGCCATCTAGAATGGTACTTTAGAGAGTGGCATTAACAATGATGATTTGAATGTTGAATTCCTAAAATATATGAGAGTGGATGAGATGAAATTGACCCCCAACAACATATTCCTTCATATATTTCATTGAAAGTGTTTATCTTTTGCTTTTGCCATTGATCAAAACTCATGCATACATGTTTATTTTCTGTCTTGCATATAAAATCTCAATTATTTCGTTTGTAAGTCTTAGCTAATCAATAAATCACATAACTAAACTAGGCCGTGAGTCCTTTGGGGGAACGATACTTGGTCTTACCAAGTTTATTACTTGAACGATTCGGTCATACTTGCCGATTGTGAAACAAGTTTGTGACATCATATTTTGGTGATCATAAATTTGTCCATCAGAAGTGGAGGAAGTGGACGATGTTGGGGAAGTGGAGGAAGTGGACGAAGTTGACGAAGTGGAAGAAGATGACGAAGTGGAGGAAATGGAGGAAGCGGACAAAGGGGACGAAGTTGATGAAGTGCACGAAGGGGACGAAGTGGAGGAGGTGGAGGAAGCAGAGGAAGTGGAGGAGGTGGAGGAAGTGGACGAAGTGGATGAAGTGGAAGAAGTGGAAGAAGTGGAAGAAGTTGACAAAGTGGACGAAGTTGTTGAAGCTGATGACGTGGACGACGTCGAGGAAGTGGACGAAGTGGTTGAAGTGGAAGAAGTTGACGAAGTGGACGAAGTCCACGAAGTGGACGAAGTGGAAGAAGTTGACGAAGTGGACGAAGTGGACAAAGTGGACGAAGTGGAGGAGGTGGAGGAAGTGGACGAAGTGGAAGAAGTGCAAGAAGTGTATGAAGTGGAGGAAGTGGAGGAAGTGGAGGAAGTGGACGAAGTGGGGGAAGTGGAGGAAGTGGACGAACTTGACGAAGTGGAGGAAGTGGACGAACTTGACGAAGTGGAGGAAGTGGACGAAGTTGACGAAGTAGACGAAGTGGGCGAAGTGGAGGAAGTGGAGAATATGGACAAAGTGAAGGAAGTGGACGAAGGTGACGAAGTGGACCAAATTGACGAAGTGGATGAAGTGGAGGAAGTGGATGAAGTGGAGGAAGTGGAGGAAGTGGAGGAAGTGGAGGAAGTGGACGAACTTGACGAAGTGGACGAAATGGACGAAGTGGAGGAAGTGGAGGAAGTGAATGAAGTGGAGGAAGTGGAGCAAGTGGAGGAAGTGGAATGAAGTGGAGGAAGTGGACGATGTTGAGGAAGTGGAGGAAGTGGACGAACCAGGACGAAGAGCACGAAATGGACGAGTTGGACGAAGTGGACGAATTGGAAGAAGTGGACAAAGTGGACGAAGTGGAGGAAGTGGACGAACTTGACGAAGTGGACGAAATAGACGGAGTGGACGAAGTGGACGAAGTGGAGCAAGTGGACGAAGTGGATGAAGTGGACGAAGTTGACGAAGTGGAAGAAGTGCAGGAAGTGAATGAAGTGGAGGAAGTGGACGATGCCGAGGAATGGGACGAAGTTGACGAAGTGGACGAAGTGGAAGAAATTTACGAAGTCGAGGAAGTGCAGGAAGTTGACGATGTGGACGAAGGGGACGAAATTGACGAACTTGACGAAGTAGATGAAGGGGACGAACTTCATGAAGTTGACGAATTGGACAAAGTGGACGAAGAAGATGAAGAAGTGGACGAGGTGGACGAAGTGGAAGAAGTTGACGAAGTGGAGGAAGTGAAGGAAGTGGAGGAAGTGGAGGAAGTGGACGAAGTGGAGGAAGTGGAGGAAATGGAGGAAGTAGACGGAGTGGAAGAAGTGGACGAAGTTGGCGAAGTGGACGAATTTGTTGAAGCTGACGACGTGAACGACGTCGAGGAAGTGGACGAAGTGGTTGAAGTGGAAGAAGTTGACGAAGTGGACGAAGTCCACGAAGTGGACGAAGTGGAAGAAGTTGACGAAGTGGACGACGTGGACAAAGTGGACGAAGTGGAGGAGGTGGAGGAAGTGGAGGAAGTGGAGGAAGTGGAAGAAGTGGAGGAAGTGGAGGAAGTGGACGATGTTGGGGAAGTGGAGGAAGTGGACGAAGTTGACGAAGTGGAAGAAGATGACGAAGTGGAGGAAATGGAGGAAGCAGACAAAGGGGACGAAGTTGATGAAGTGCATGAAGGGGACGAAGTGGAGGAGGTGGAGGAAGCAGAGGAAGTTGAGGAGGTGGAGGAAGTGGACGAAGTGGATGAAGTGGAAGAAGTGGAAGAAGTGGAAGAAGTGGAAGAAGTGGAAGAAGATGAGGAAGTGGAGGAAATGGACGATGTTCAGGAAGTGGAGGATTTGGAGGAGGTGGAAGAAGTGGACGAACTTGACGAAGTGGAGGAAGTGGAGGAAGGGGACGAACCTGACGAGGTGGACGAAATGGACGAAATTGATGAAGTGGACGAAGTGGAGGAGGTGGAGGACGTGGACGAAGTGCAGGAAGCGGAAGAACTGGACGAAGTGGAGGAAGTGTACCAAGTTGACGAAGTGGACGAAGTTGAGGAGGTGGAGGAAGTGGAGGAAGTGGACGAACTTGACGAAGTGGACGAAATGGACGAAGTGGACGAAGTTGACGAAATGGAAGAAGTGCAGGAAGTCAATGAAGTGGAGGAAGTGGACGATGTTGAGGAAGTGGACGAAGGGGATGAAGTTGACGAAGTGGACGAATTGGACGGAGTGGACGAAGTGGAAGAAGATGATGAAGAAGTGTACGAAGAGGACAGAGTGGATGAAGTGGAAGAAGTGGACGAAGAATACGAAGTTGACGAAGTGGACGAAGTTGACGAAGTTTACGAAGTGGAGGAAGTGGAGGAAGTGGACGAAATGGAGGAACTGAAGGAAGTGTAGGAAGTTGACGAAGTGGAGGAAGTAGAGGAAGTGGACGAACTTGACGAAGTGGAAGAAGTGGATGAAGTGGTGGAAGTGGAGGAAATGAAGGAAGTGGACGAAGGGGGCGAAGAGGACGAAGTTGACGAAGTTGACGACATGGACGAAGTGAAGGAAGTGGAGGACGTGGAGGAAGGGGAAGAAGTGGACGAAGTTGACTAAGTGGACGAAGTGGATGAAGTAGAGGAAGTGGACGAAGTGGAAGAAGTGGAGGAAGTGAATGAAGTGGAGGAAGTGGAGGAAATGGACGATGTTGAGGAAGTAGAGGATGTAGAGGATGTGGAGGAAGTGGAGGAGGTGGTAGAAGTGGACAAAGTGGACGAACTTGACGAAGTGGAGGAAGTGGAGGAAGTGGACGAACCTGACGAGGTGGACGAAATGGACGAAGTTGATGAAGTGGACAAAGTGCAGGAAGTGGAGGACGTGGACGAAATGCAGGAGGCGGAAGAACTGGACGAAGTGGAGGAAGTGGACGAAGTTGACGAAGTAGACGAAGTGGGGGACGTGGACGAAGTGGAAGAAGTTGATGTAGTGGAGGAAGTGGTGGAAGTGGACGAAGGGGACGAAGTTGACGAAGTTGCCGAAGTGCACGAAGGGGACGAACTTGACGAAGATGACGAATTGGACGAAGTGGAGGAAGTAGACGAAATGGACAAAGTGGACGAAGTTCAGGAAGCAGGGGAAGTGGAGGAAATGGACGAAATGGAGGAAGTGGAGGAAGTGGAGGAAGTGGACGATGTTGAGGAAGTGGAGGAAGTGGACGAAAAGGACGAAGTGGACGAAGTGGACGAAGTGGAAGAAGTAGAGGAAGTGGACGAAGTGGACGAAGTGGAGGAAGTGGACGAAGGCGACGAACTTGACGAAGTGGACGAAGGGGAGAAGTTGACGAAGTTGACGAATTGGATGAAGTGGAGGATGTGGAGGAAGTGGAGGAAGTGGACGAAGTGGACGAAGTTGACGAAGTGGAGCAAGTAGATGAAATGGAGGAAGTGGAAGAAGTGGAGGAAGTGGAGGAAGTGGAAGAAGTGGAGGAAGTGGAGGAAGTGGACGAACTTGACGAAGTGGACGAAGTGGATGAAGTGATGGAAGTTGACGAAGTGGACGAAGTCGACAAAGTGGACGAAGTGGAAGAAGTGGATGAAGTTGACGAAGTGGAGGAAGTGGAGGAAGTCGACAAAGTGGAGGAAGTGTATTAAGTTGAAGAAGTGGACGAAGTAGACGAAGTTGGCGAAGGGGATGAAGTAGACGAAGTTAACGAAGTGGACGAAGTTGACGAAGTGGATGTGGTTGCCGAATTGGAGGAAGTGGAGGAAGTGGACGGAGTGGACGAAATGGAGGAAGTGGACGAAGTGGATGAAGTGGAGGAAGTGGAGGAAGTGGAGGAAGTAGAGGAAGTGGACGAACATGACGAAGTGGCCGAAGTGGAGGAAGTGGACGAAGAGGACGAAGTGGGCGAAGTGAACGAAGTGGACGAAGTGGAAGAAGTGGATGAAGTTGACGGAGTTGACGACGTGGACGAAGTGGAGGAAGTGGACAAAGTGGACGAAGTGGATAAAGAGCACGAACTTGACGAAGTGGACGAAATGGACGAAGTGGACGAAATGGACGAAGTGGAAGAAGTTGACGAAGTGGATTGATAACAGTTGAAAAACTGTTATTTTCATGCTTAAAAGTGATACTAAAAGCAACCTTTAGACTTAAAAACTAGCTTGAAATCATGCTTTTATCTAATATTTTCATAAATAAGAGAGCTGGACAGGTTTATGCTTGATTTAAGTGTTTTTGTGCAGGTTTTAAGGTGAATTTAGTGAAAGAAGTGAAGAAGGAGAGAGATGGAATCAGAAAAGGAATCAAAGAGTGCAAAAGGAGAAGCCGAAAGCACCGCTCAGCGGCATTTTACCGCTGGGCGGCACTCAGGAGGTCACGGGAGGTCCGCTGAGGGGCAAACTGGCCGCTGAGGGGAAGAAAAGGGAAGCACAGTCACCGCTGAGCGCCATTCTTAATGGGCTTGGACTTGTTTTCTGGCACTTTTATGGGCTTGGGCTTAGATCTTTTGTAATTCTAGAATAGTATATAAGGACTTGCACGTCCTAGAGTTAGTATCTTTGGCAGAAACGAGGCAAACACTCTCTCTTCCACCCCTTTGAAGGAGGATCTTGGATGCTCAGGCTACCTCTTCACCTTTTTAGGGTTTATTCTTTCATTCTTTCATTGTTATTCATCTTGGTTCACCATGAATATGGTGAACTAAACCTTGTATGTTTGTTGGGGAATCAATGTAATCTCTTGAAGCTCTCATATATGGAATTTATGCTTGCATCTTTTAATTAAGACTTATGCTTTCTTTCATCATTAGTTAGGGTTTTTCCTCTTTGCTTAATGCTTGCATGGTTTAACTCATTCGATGCATGATTATTGGTTTTGTCGATACGGGCACGTACGGGGAAGTCTAGATCCGGGGAATTTCTCCCAATATTATATTGGTTGTCGTTAAGCTCCTGCACTTATGAACTGATCATTAGGAATGCTAGGAATTGTATGAACTCGTGATTAGGGAGAAGCCATCTAGAATGGTACTTTAGAGAGTGGCATTAACAATGATGATTTGAATGTTGAATTCCTAAAATATATGAGAGTGGATGAGATGAAACTGACCCCCAACAACATGTTCATCCATATATTTCATTGAAAGTGTTTATCTTTTGTTTTTGCCATTGATCAAAACTTCATGCATACATATTTATTTTCTGTCTTGCATAATACAATCCAATTATTTCGTTCTTAAGTCTTAGCTAATCAACAAACCACACAACTAAACTAGGCCGTGAGTCCTTTGGGAGAACGATACTTGGTCTTACCAAGTTTATTACTTGAACGATTCGGTCATACTTGCCGATTGTGAAACAAGTTTGTGATATCATATTTTGGTGCTCATAAATTTGTCCATCAAGTTTTTGGCGCCGTTGCCGGGGACTCGTGGTTTAACTGGTTAATTTGTGTGATTATTGATTATCTTTGACTTTAATTTTAAATTTCTGTTTTTATTTTCTGTTTTTATTTTTTCGGTTTTGATTAGATTAGATTAGATTTTATTTGTTTTTATTTTATCTTATTTGATTTTATTTTTAGATTAGATTTTATTTTTATTTTATCTTCTATCTTCTAAATCTTTTATTTTATCTTCTGAATCTTTTATCTTCTGAATATATATCTTCTCCTACATCTTTTTGTGCTAACAAATATTTTGTAGAGTTTTGTGCCTAATGTTTGCAGGATGCAATTCGAACAAGAATTTAATGGGCACTCAATTCTACCAAAGTAATCTCAACCTTTGGTGGGAACATGACTCAAGCATGGATCAAAGCCAATTTTGGCAAGCTGCCGGACAATTTGAGAACCAACCACAACAACAATGGCAGCAACAAAGCTTTAAAATCAACAAAGGGAAGCAAGAGATCTCTTCATTTAGACAAGGCATGGAAGAATCACTGGGGCATGCATGGGACAGGTACAAAAGCCTATTAAGAAAGACTCCCACGCATGGATTTAACGAAGGAGAAGTAGTCCTAATCTTCCTTGGAGGGCTTGGTTCACAAACCAAGATGATGCTGGACGCATCAGCTGGAGGCAATATCAAATGGAAGACTCCAGAGGAAGCCACAGAAATAATTGAAAGCATGACTACTAATGACAATAAGTGGAACAGTGAAAGAGGAGCTCCTAAGGAGTTCTACAGTTGCAATCCAAATATGCCTTGATAGCTCAAAACAAGTTAATAACTCAACAATTGGAGAATCTCACAAAGATACTTGAACAACTGCCAAAAGAGTTAAAGACTGTTGCACAGGTTCAATCACAGTTGTGTGAATTATGTGGAGGTGATCATATCAATGGTCAATGCGCCTGTCCAGCAGAAGCTTTAGAGGATGTTAACTTCATGGCCAATCAATTTCCATACAGTCAGGAGAATTTCAATGAAGGGTGGACACCACACCCAAGTGTTGGTCAAAGACAAAGTGGGCAAGCTGGACAAACTGGGCAATTTAACAAGCAACAACAACAACCAAACTTATGGCAACAAATTTCTATACTTAATGAAAGATCAATAAGGTTGGAAGAAACTCTTCAGCAATTTATACAGAAAACTGAATCTTCTCAAAAGAGCACTGAAGCTGCTATTAAGAACTTGAAGATTCAAATGGGGCAGATTACCAAGCAGTTGGAAGAAAGGCCTGACACGGATTTTGGGGCTAATACTGAGATTAACCCCAGGGGAGAGTGTCAAGAGCTAGTGAGTGTAAATGTTGAAAAAGTTGAGTTGGAAAAAGAAGAGAGAAAAGAGAGAGAAGAGAAAGAAGAAGAGAAAATTTGTGTGAAGATTGAGAAGGTGAGTAGAAAAAGAAAAGAAAAAAAGAAAGTGAGAGAAAAGAGAAAGAGGACGAGAGAAAAAATAAAGAATCATATGAAAAATCTCGTCCCCATCCAAAGAAGTATCATAGGAAGAAGGAATTTGAGTGCTTTATGGAAATCTTCAAGAAATTGGAGATTAAAGTTCCTATGATTGAGACACTGCAACAAGTTCCTGGTTTGATCAAATTTCTGAAGAAGTTCAGTAGAAAGAAGAAAAAGAAGAAGGAACTGGGGCTTTACTGGGTCAAGCTAATGACGTTAAAAGAGCGCTTGCTGGGAGGCAACCCAGTGATTTACAAACTTTTGACTTTTGATTTGGTTTTGTAACTTTTAATTTGTGGACATTATTTTGTAAATATTTTGTTGGATACAGCATCTACTGAAGGATGCTAGGTGGTTAAGTATCTACTGAAGGATACTAAGTTTGTAACACCTACTGAGGGGTGTTGGTGAGAAGATTTTGCACCTACTGATGGGTGCTGGTAAGTTTGAAACACCTACTGATGGGTGTTGGTGGATTTTGGGTCAGGCTCGTGACGTTAAACAAGCGCTACCTGGGAGGCAACCCAGTTGATTGATTGATTTCTGTTTGTTTATTTTAGTTAGGGTTTGCATAAGCATTTTTAACATTGAATTGCAGGGAACCAGTGAGGGGTATGTCTAGGAGGCACGTAGGTCAAGAAAAGAAGGAGAGGAGCACTTCACGAAAGTGCCGCTGAGCGGCACTTACCGCTGAGCGGTACTCTCGCAGATGGGCTTTAGTTCCCCTTAGCGGGACCCGAGCCCATTAGGGTATTTTTAAACCCTAAGCTACGCAATTTCTCATTCTTTCAAGCTCTTCTCTGCACAAACACTTCCACATACCTTCTCCTAGGTTTTCCACATCTTTTCACTCTTCCCTCTTAAGAAAATATCTCTTCCACTCACTTTTTCACTAGTGTGCCATCAAAGTTTGGGGTTGGAAGAGAGTATTCTAGCTTGAAAGCATTCTCATTGCATCTAGTATCTTCACCCAAGTAAGTAAAATGCATTTTGTTCATTCTAGGGTTCTTGAATTTGAATGTGATTGTCAAAGCATGAATATTTAGGGGTTTTGATTTCTATGCATGATTTGATGATATATTTGATGTTTGAACCGATTAAACTGCATGATTATAAACTGGAAAACTGAAAATTGCATATGGGTGGAGTTATGAAAGCTTTAAAATAGGTTTTTCAAAAATCTGCAGAGTTACTGCTGAGCGGCATTTACCGCTAAGCGGCACTCTGCCAGGTTTGATTTTTCTGGTTTGTTGCGTGTTGGATTGTGGCACTGGTGGCGCTGAGGAGAAATTCTGGCCCTCAGCGGTGGTTTAGCTTCGAAAGGAGTTGTGTTCTGTGTTTACTAATGATTAACATCATGTTCTGTGGTTTTGTAATTGTGTTTGAATGCAGGAATGACATCCTCTTCAGGAAAGAGATTGAAAACCATGGCAACCAAGAGAAAGGAAAAGGAACCAGAGCAACCCCATAATAGCAGGTTCCTCTCTAGGAAACATGAGAAGCACTTTAGGGTGGTTCAGGACAGAAGACTGCTGATGGAGAGAAAGGTTGGAATGATACCTAACTTTGCTCCTCAATTTGGAGAGCAAGTGTTAGGGAATGATTGGGGAAAGCTAGCCACTTATCCTGCACCTGCCAACATAGCTGTGGTAAAGGAATTTTACACCAATGCAAAGAAGATTGGTGATTATCCAGCTGAGAATTATTTGGGCTATGTCAGAGGCCATGCTATCAGGTATGATCCTGATTCTATCAACAACTTCCTGGATACTGTGTGGGCTGGTGAGCAATGCCAGTTTGCTCTTTGTATGGAGGAAGGTGCTGATTTTGAGGATGTGGAGAGAGTGCTGTGTATACCTGGAGGACACTTCCAAAGGAATAGATCTGGCGCAGTGGTTAACATTAGGAGGACAGATTTGACTCCTCTTGCAAAGTATTGGATGGCATTTTCTCATGCCAACATTCAGCCATGTTCACATGTGTCAGATATCACTCTCAGCAGGGCACTATTCATCTACTGTGCTATTAGAAATTTGAATGTTAATATTGGGCAGGTGATAGCTGATGAGATTAGTGTGTGTGCTAACACCTCAAACAACAAAGCACCACTAGGACATCCTTCTTTGATCACTCACCTTTGCAAGCAAGCTGGGGTGGACACTTCTGTTCCACCATTTGAGAGGCCAAGAAAAGCTATTGATGAGGCTTATTACAGACAGTACTGTGGAGGTGAGGATGCAGCTCAGCCAGTTCCACCACGCCAGGCTCGTAGAGAGAGAGGACCAGCACAGAGCCGGACATCTGCTGATACACATGAAGCAGAACCATTCCAGATGAGGGACATGTATATGTCTCTTATAGGTGCTCAGTTGCAGTCCATTCACAGAGGGCAGGTGGCCACTGCTGAGATGATAGTAGGGATGTATGATACACCTCCAGCCCACAGGTGGACTATGGATGAATTCCATAATGTAGTAGCTTGGCCAGAAGAACTAGCACATGAAGGAGGAGCTGGAGCAGCTGAAGCTTCAGCTAGAGATATGGAAGAAGATGAAGCTGAGGAGGAGGATGCATTTGATGATGATGATGAGGAGGAGGAAGAGGAAGATACAGAGGACAGCTCAGACTGATGAGGAGCTGAGATAGCATTTACTGATGAATGCTATCATATGATTATGCTTTTGTGGTTTAAGTTTTCTGAACTTATTTGTTTTTGTTTTTAGATTAGGGTTGATGTACTCTATTGAACACCTGGTTTCTTATGATGGTTTGTTATTAATTGTGATTGTGTGATAAGTAATGCTTGATGATGCTTATTGATTGATTGATGTTGAGATGATGTGCACATTAAAATGCTTATACAGGTGATGGACAAATTTGTAAGCACCAAAATATGATGTCACAAACTTGTTTCACAATCGGCAAGTATGACCGAATCGTTCAAGTAATAAAACTTGGTAAGACCAAGTATCGTTCTTCCCAAAGGACTCACGGCCTAGTTTAGTTATGTGATTTGTTGATTAGCTAGGACTTACAAACGAAATATTCAAAGTTTTAATATGCAAGACAGAAAATAAACATGTATGCATGAATTGATCAATGGCAAAGACAAAAGATAAACACTTTCAATGAACTATATGAATGAATATGTTGTTGGGGGTCAATTTCATCTCATCCACTCTCATATATTTTAGGAATTCAGCATTCAAATCATCATTGTTAATGCCACTCTCTAATGTACCATTCTAGATGGCTTCTCCCTAATCAAATAGTTCATACAATTCCTAGCATTCCTAATGATTAGTTCATTACAGCAGGAGCTTAAAGGCAACCAATATAATGTTGTCAGTAAAATATTGGGAGAAATTCCCCGGATCTAGACTTCCCCGTACGTGTCCGTATCGACAAAACCAATAATCATGCATTAGAATGAGTTAAACAATGCAAGCATTGAGCAAAGAGGAAAAACCCTAACTAATGATGAAAGAAAGCATATGTCTTAATTCAAAGATGTACTCAACAAATCCATATATGAGAGCTTCAAGAGATTACATTGATTCCCCAACAAACATACAAGGTTTAGTTCACCATCGTCATGGTGAACCTAGATGAATAACAATGAAAGAATGAAAGAATAAACCCAATAAAGGTGAAGAGGTAGCCTGAGCATCCAAGATCCTCCTTCAAAGGGGTGGAAGAGAGAGTGTTTGCCTCGTTTCTGCCAAAGATACTAAACTAAAGGACGTGCAAGCCCTTATATACTAATTTAGAGTTACAAAAGATTACAAAAGCCCAAGCCCAAAGAGTTCCGCTCAGCGGTATTTACCGCTCAGCGGTAGTTGCGCGTCACAATTCTTCCCCTCAGCGGCCATTTGCCCCTCAGCGTGACTCCCGCAACCTCCTGAGTGCCGCTCAGCGGTAGTTTGCCGCTGAGCGGTGCCTTCGTCTTCTCTTTTTGCACTCTTTCTTGTCTTTTCTAATGTCACTTCTCTCCTTCTTCACTCTTTGCACCAAATTCACCCTAAAACCTGCACAAAAACACTCAAATCAAGTGTAAACCTGTCCAGCTCTCTTATTTCTGAAAATAAAGATAAAAGGTGTGATTTCAAGCTAGTTTCTAAGTCTAAAGGTTGCTTTTAGTATCAATTTTAAGCATGGAAATAACAGTTTTTCAACTGTTATCACAACCCCAAACTTAGAACTTTGCTTGTCCTCAAGCAAACAAAATGTAACTCCATCTCCAACCAATTCATATGATGGTTCACTCATTCAAAATCCTCTTTTCAAGATAAGTAATAACTTCACTCAAACTTATGATCAAGAGTTCAATCAAGATATGCACATGCTTTAGTGTTCACAAAGTCATTTAAGTTCCAACAAATGCTATTTTTCATGAATGATCAATCAATTAAGCATGGATGTTTATGTGTTCATGGAATATTTCCTCACCAGGTAAAGTGTTTCACTCAACACACAAGTGTATAAGAGGTAAGTGTTTCACTCATTCACTCTACTATCACAATGTCACATGAATCAACTTTGCCTTTCATTTTACCACAATCAAAAACATTCACAAGCATGCATCATCACAAGGACTTTTCAATGGCTTATAATGTGGCTGGGCTAACAAGAAAATTGGTTTTTCTGGATCACAAAATCCTTGAGTTAAGAGAATCATAACAACACAATTATTCTTATTCATTCCCAACTTTTGTTTGCCTTTTCATTTGCATTGAGCTTTACTTCTTTTCTTTTCTTTTCTTTTGCATATTCTTTCTTTTTAGCTCTTAGCTCAATGCTTTTCCTTTTTCATGATTTCCCAATAACCCCAAACTTGAACATTTATCAATACCACACAAGATATTCTACTTAACTCAAGGTAAAGATTTTCAATCAAGGGTTCAGTGTATATTCAAGGCTATGGGTTCAAAGGATAGAACACAAAATGTTCTCTTTTAATAGGCTAACTTTTATGAATTTGGCCAATAAAAAGGGTTTCAACAAACACGGCCTGGATCACATGATGCAAAACAAGCAATTGATTCAATCATAGAAAACCTGGGCAAAGTCATTCATGCTTTCAAAGTAATAGCATTCAACAATAACAACTCTGGAGCTCAAAACCTCACATATAAGCTCATTCACATTTGACATACACATCCTGCTTAATTTCACAATCACAATCATGATATCATGCATTTGTTCACAAAGCTTGTGAATCACCTGTATAAGCATTTAATGTGCACATCATCTCAACATCAATCAATCAATAAGCATCATCAAGCATTACTTATCACACAATCACAGTTAATAGCAAACCATCATAAGAAACCAGGTGTTCAATAGAGTACATCAACCCTAATCTAAAAACAAAAACAAATAAGTTCAGAAAACTTAAACCACAAAAGCATAATCATATGATAGCATTCATCAGTAAATGCTATCTCAGCTCCTCATCAGTCTGAGCTGTCCTCTGTATCTTCCTCCTCTCCTTGGATCTTATAGTCTTGATTCTTTTTGCCCGATGAGGAGGCCATCCCTGCATCAAACATAATTCACAAAACCAAAAGATACATTGTTAAGCATTAGTAAACCACAATGAAGAAATCAGCCCCTTCAATGATGCTCTCTCCCAACCCCAAACTTAGATGGAAAACTAGTGAGCAAATGAGTGGAAGGGAGATTTTCTAAAGAGGGATGAGGGAAAAGTTGTAGAGAACCTTTGAAAAGGTATGTAGGAGTGTGTGTGCAGAGAAGAGTCTGAAAGTATGAGCATTTGCACAGCTTAGGGTATAAAAATACCCTAATGGGCTCGGGTTCCACTAAGGGGAACTAAAGCTCATTCTGCGAGAGTACCGCTCAGCGGTAAGTTGCCGCTCAGCGGCACTTTCGTGATGTGCTCTTCTCCTTCTTTTCTTAACCTACGTGCCTCCTAGACATGCCCCTCATTGGTTCCCTGCAATTCAATGTTTAAAAATGCTTATGCAAACCCTAACTAAAATAAACAAACAAAAATATTCAATCAACTGGGTTGCCTCCCAGGTAGCGCTTGTTTAACGTCATTAGCTTGACCCAATAAAGCCCCAGTTCCTTCTTCTTTTTCTTCTTTCTACTGAACTTCTTCAGAAATTTGATCAAACCAGGAACTTGTTGCAGTGTCTCAATCATAGGAACTTTAATCTCCAATTTCTTGAAGATTTCCATAAAGCACTTAAATTTCTTTTCCTTCCTACGATACTTCTTTGGATGGGGACGAGATTTTTCATATGATTCTTTATTTTTTTCTCTCGTCCTCTTTCTCTTTTCTCTCACTTTCTTTTTTTCTTTTCTTTTTCTACTCACCTTCTCAATCTTCACACAAATTTTCTCTTCTTCTCTCTCTTCTCTCTCTTGTCTCTCTTCTTTTTCCAACTCAACTTTTTCAACATTTACACTCACTAGCTCTTGACACTCTTCCCTGGGGTTAACCTCAGTATTAGCCCCAAAATCCATGTCAAGCCTTTCTTCCAACTTCTTGGTAATCTGCCCCATTTGAATCTTCAAGTTCTTAATAGCAGCTTCAGTGCTCTTTTGCGAAGATTCAGTTTTCTGTATAAATTGCTGAAGAGTTTCTTCCAACCTTATTGATCTTTCATTAAGCATAGAAATTTGTTGCCATAAGGTTGGTTGTTGTTGCTGCTTATTATATTGATTAGCTTGCCCAGTTTGTCCTTGACCAATGCTTGGATGTGGTTTCCACCCTTGATTATAATTTCCTTTACGGTATGGAAACTGATTAACATCCTCCACGGCTTCCACTGGAAAAGCACACTGGCCATTGATGTGATCACCTCCACATAGTTCGCACAACTGGGTTTGTACCTGTGCAGCAGATTTCAACTCTTTAGGTAATTGAGCCAAAGCTTTAGTCAGAGTCTCCAGCTGTTGAGTTAGAATCTTATTCTGGGCTAGCAAGGCATCATGTGTTTGCAATTGAAGAACCCCTTTTTGTTGTATAGGAGTTCCTCGTTCATTGTGAAGCTCATTATCACTTGTAGCCATATTTTCAATAATCTCAGTGGCTTCCTCTGGAGTCTTCCATTTGATATTGCCCCCAGCTGAGGCATCTAGCATCATCTTGGTTTGTGAACCAAGCCCTCCAAGGAAAGTTAGGACTACTTCTTGATCCTCAAAGCCATGCGTGGGAGTTTTACGTAATAAGCTTTTGTACCTGTCCCATGCATGTCCCAGTGATTCCTCCATGCCCTGCTTGAATGAAGATATCTCTTGCTTTCCTTTAGTCACCTTAGATTGTGGGAAGTATTTGTTTAGAAACTTTGTAACCACTGCTTCCCACTCTGTGAAACTTTCTTCTGGAAAAGAGTTCAACCAAAGCTTAGCATTGCCTCCCAATGAGAAAGGAAACAAGCTAAGTTTGATTGCTTCGTCTGGCACCCCATTAATCTTGACTGTATTGCAAATCTCATTAAAGGTAGTCAGGTGCTCATATGGGCTTTCATGTGATAACCCATTAAATTGATTACTCTTCACCAGTTGAATCAGTGCTGGTTTGACCTCCATGTTGGCTGCATTGACTCTAGGTCTAGCTATGCTGTTGAAGTGCTGAGGTCCAGCAAGATTAGTGTAATCTGCAAGAGTTCTTCTAACATTATTGCCCTCCATACTTCCTGTGCTATGAACAGAACCTTGTGGTGATGTTTGCAAGAGAGTTTCAGGAGAAGGGAAAAGTTCTCTAGACGTTCTGATTCTTCTCCTCCTTCTACTCTCTTCTAGGCCTTCAAGAAGTGGTTCTGTTGTTTTCTTACTCCTATTTCGAATTGCTTCCTGCATGCACAAGAAACAAAACCCTAGAACAGATTTGTTAGCACAAAAAGATATAAGAGAAGATATATATTCAAAAGATAAAAAGAGAAAAGATTCAGAAGATAAGAAGATAAAAGATTCAAAAGATAAAAAGATAAAAGATAAAATAAAATTTAAAAATAACATAAAATCTAACCTAAAAGATAAAATAAAATAAAATCTAAACTAACCAAATAAAATAAAATCTAATCTAATCTAAAAAGATAAAAAGATAATAAAAATAAAAACAGACAAATAAAAACAGAAATTCAAAATTTAAAGTCAAAGATAATCAATAATCACACAAATTAACCAGTTAAACCACGAATCCCCGGCAACGGCGCCAAAAACTTGATGGACAAATTTGTAAGCACCAAAATATGATGTCACAAACTTGTTTCACAATCGGCAAGTATGACCGAATCGTTCAAGTAATAAAACTTGGTAAGACCAAGTATCGTTCTTCCCAAAGGACTCACGGCCTAGTTTAGTTATGTGATTTGTTGATTAGCTAGGACTTACAAACGAAATATTCAAAGTTTTAATATGCAAGACAGAAAATAAACATGTATGCATGAATTGATCAATGGCAAAGACAAAAGATAAACACTTTCAATGAACTATATGAATGAATATGTTGTTGGGGGTCAATTTCATCTCATCCACTCTCATATATTTTAGGAATTCAACATTCAAATCATCATTGTTAATGCCACTCTCTAATGTACCATTCTAGATGGCTTCTCCCTAATCAAATAGTTCATACAATTCCTAGCATTCCTAATGATTAGTTCATTACAGCAGGAGCTTAAAGGCAACCAATATAATGTTGTCAGTAAAATATTGGGAGAAATTCCCCGGATCTAGACTTCCCCGTACGTGTCCGTATCGACAAAACCAATAATCATGCATTAGAATGAGTTAAACAATGCAAGCATTGAGCAAAGAGGAAAAACCCTAACTAATGATGAAAGAAAGCATATGTCTTAATTCAAAGATGTACTCAACAAATCCATATATGAGAGCTTCAAGAGATTACATTGATTCCCCAACAAACATACAAGGTTTAGTTCACCATCGTCATGGTGAACCTAGATGAATAACAATGAAAGAATGAAAGAATAAACCCAATAAAGGTGAAGAGGTAGCCTGAGCATCCAAGATCCTCCTTCAAAGGGGTGGAAGAGAGAGTGTTTGCCTCGTTTCTGCCAAAGATACTAAACTAAAGGGCGTGCAAGCCCTTATATACTAATTTAGAGTTACAAAAGATTACAAAAGCCCAAGCCCAAAGAGTTCCGCTCAGCGGTATTTACCGCTCAGCGGTAGTTGCGCGTCACAATTCTTCCCCTCAGCGGCCATTTGCCCCTCAGCGTGACTCCCGCAACCTCCTGAGTGCCGCTCAGCGGTAGTTTGCCGCTGAGCGGTGCCTTCGTCTTCTCTTTTTGCACTCTTTCTTGTCTTTTCTAATGTCACTTCTCTCCTTCTTCACTCTTTGCACCAAATTCACCCTAAAACCTGCACAAAAACACTCAAATCAAGTGTAAACCTGTCCAGCTCTCTTATTTCTGAAAATAAAGATAAAAGGTGTGATTTCAAGCTAGTTTCTAAGTCTAAAGGTTGCTTTTAGTATCAATTTTAAGCATGAAAATAACAGTTTTTCAACTGTTATCAACAGGTGATTCACAAGCTTTGTGAACAAATGCATAATATCATGATTGTGATTGTGAAATTAAGCAGGATGTGTATGTCAAATGTGAATGAGCTTATATGTGAGGTTTTGAGCTCCAGAGTTGTTATTGTTGAATGCTATTACTTTGAAAGCATGAATGACTTTGCCCAGGTTTTCTATGATTAAATCAATTGCTTGTTTTGCATCATGTGATCAAGGCCGTTTGTTGGAACCCTTTTTATTGGCCAAATTCATAAAGTTAGCCCACTAAAAGAGAACACGTTGTGTTCTATCCTTTGAACCCTTAGCCTTGAACATACATTGAAACCTTTGATTGAAAATTTTTTACCTTGAGTTAAGAAGAAGATCTTGTGTGGTATTGTTAAATGTTCAAGTTTGGGGTTGTTGGGGAAACATGAAAAAGGAAAAGCATTGAGCTAAGAGCTAAAAAGTAAGAATATGCAAAGAAAAAGAAAAGAAAAGAAAAAGAAGCAAAGCTCAATGCAAATGCAAAGGCAAAAGAAAGTTGGGAAGAATAAGAATAATTGTGTTGTTATGATTCTCTTAACTCAAGGATTTTGTGATCCAGAAAAACCAATTTTCTTGTTAGCCCAGCCACATTATAAGCCATTGAAAAGTCCTTGTGATGATGCATGCTTGTGAATGTTTTTGATTGTGGTAAAATGAAAGGCAAAGTTGATTCATGTGACATTGTGATAGTGGAGTGAATGAGTGAAACACTTTACCTCTTATACACTTGTGTGTTGAGTGAAACACTTTACCTAGTGAGGAAATATTCCATAAGCACATGAACATCCATGCTTAATTGATTGATCATTTATGAAAAATAGCATTTGTTGGAATTTAAATGACTTTGTGAACACTAAAGCATGTGCACATCTTGATTGAACTCTTGGTCATAAGTTTGAGTGAAGTTGTTACTTATCTTGAAAAAGAGGATTTTTGAATGAGTGAACCATCATATGAATTGGTTGGAGATTGAGTTACATTTTGTTTGCTTGAGGACAAGTAAAGTTCTAAGTTTGGGGTTGTGATAACAGTTGAAAAACTGTTATTTTCATGCTTAAAAGTGATACTAAAAGCAACCTTTAGACTTAAAAACTAGCTTGAAATCATGCTTTTATCTAATATTTTCATAAATAAGAGAGTTGGACAGGTTTATGCTTGATTTAAGTGTTTTTGTGCAGGTTTTAAGGTGAATTTAGTGAAAGAAGTGAAGAAGGAGAGAGATGGAATCAGAAAAGGAATCAAAGAGTGCAAAAGGAGAAGCCGAAAGCACCGCTCAGCTGAGGGGCAAACTGGCCGCTGAGGGGAAGAAAAGGGAAGCGCAGTCACCGCTGAGCGGTATTTACCGTTGAGCGCCATTCTTAATGGGCTTGGACTTGTTTTCTGGCACTTTTATGGGCTTGGGCTTAGATCTTTTGTAATTCTAGAATAGTATATAAGGACTTGCACGTCCTAGAGTTAGTATCTTTGGCAGAAACGAGGCAAACACTCTCTCTTCCACCCCTTTGAAGGAGGATCTTGGATGCTCAGGCTACCTCTTCACCTTTTTAGGGTTTATTCTTTCATTCTTTCATTGTTATTCATCTAGGTTCACCATGAATATGGTGAACTAAACCTTGTATGTTTGTTGGGGAATCAATGTAATCTCTTGAAGCTCTCATATATGGAATTTATGCTTGCATCTTTTAATTAAGACTTATGCTTTCTTTCATCATTAGTTAGGGTTTTTCCTCTTTGCTTAATGCTTGCATGGTTTAACTCATTCGATGCATGATTATTGGTTTTGTCGATACGGGCACGTACGGGGAAGTCTAGATCCGGGGAATTTCTCCCAATATTATATTGGTTGTCGTTAAGCTCCTGCACTTATGAACTGATCATTAGGAATGCTAGGAATTGTATGAACTCGTGATTAGGGAGAAGCCATCTAGAATGGTACTTTAGAGAGTGGCATTAACAATGATGATTTGAATGTTGAATTCCTAAAATATATGAGAGTGGATGAGATGAAACTGACCCCCAACAACATATTCATCCATATATTTCATTGAAAGTGTTTATCTTTTGATTTTGCCATTGATCAAAACTTCATGCATACATGTTTATTTTCTGTCTTGCATAATACAATCCAATTATTTCGTTCTTAAGTCTTAGCTAATCAACAAACCACACAACTAAACTAGGCCGTGAGTCCTTTGGGAGAACGATACTTGGTCTTACCAAGTTTATTACTTGAACGATTTGGTCATACTTGCCGATTGTGAAACAAGTTTGTGACATCATATTTTGGTGCTCATAAATTTGTCCATCATGGATCAAGTCGACGAATTGGAGGAAGTGGACGAAGTGGACGAACTTGACGAAGTGGACGAAGTGGAGGAAGTGGAAGAAGTGGACGAAGTCGACGAATTAGCAAAGAGGACGAAGTGGACGAAGCGGACCAAGTGGACGAAGTGGATGAAGTTGATGACCTGGACGAAGTGGAGGAAGTGGACGAAGTGGAAGAAGTGGACGAAGTGGACGAAGTGGAGGAAGTGGTCGAAGTGGACGAAGTGGACAAAGTGGAGGAAGTAGAGGAAATGGACGAACCTGACGAAGTGGACGAAATGGACGACGTGGACGAAGTTGACGAAGTGGACGAAGTGGAGGAAGTGGAGAAAGAGGAGGAAGTGGAGGAAATGGACAAGGTTGAGCAAGTGGAGGAATTGGACGAAGTGGAGGAAGTGGAGGAAGTGGGCGAAGTGGACGAAGTGGAGGAAGTGGAAGAAGTGGACGAACTTGACGAAGTCGAGGAAGTGGAGGAAGTGGACGAACTTGATGAAGTGGACGAAATCGACGAAGTTGACGAAGTGGAGGAAGTGGAGGAAGTGGAGAATTTGGACAAAGTGGTGGAAATGGAAGAACTGGACGAAGTGGAGGAAGTGGTCGAATGTGACGAAGTTAACGAAATTGACGAAGTAGAGGAAGTGGAGGAAGTGGAGGAAGTGGACGAAGTGGACAAAATGGAAAAAGTTCAGGAAGTGGAGGAAGTGGACGATGTTGAGGAAATGGATGAAGTGGAGGAAGTGGACGATGTTGACGAACTGGAAAAAGTTCAGGAAGTGGAGGAAGTGGACGATGTTGAGGAAGTGGAGGAAGTCGACGAAATTGACGAAGTGCACGAAATGGAAGAAGTTGTCGAAGTGGAGGAAGTGGACAAAGGGGGCGAAATTGACGAAGTTGTCGAAGTGGATGAAGTTGACGAATTTGACGAAGTGGACGAAGTGGAAGAAGAAGATGAAGAAGTGGATGAAGAGGAAGAAGTGGAGGAAATGGAGGAAGTGGATGAAGTAGACGAAGTTGACGAAGTGGTCGATGTGGACAAAGTTGACAAAGTGGAGGAAGTGGTGGAAGTCGAGGAAGTGGAAGAAGTGCAGCAAGTGGATGAAGTAGAGGAAGTGGGCGAAGTGGACGAAGTTGACGAAGTGGACGAAGTGGATGAAGTGGAGGATCTGGAGGAAGTGGACGAAATGGAGGATGGGGAGAAAGTGGAGGAAGTAGACAAAGTGGAGGAAGTCGAGGAAGTGGACGAACTTGATGAAGTTGACGAATTTAACGAAGTTGACGAAGTTGACGAATTGGACGAAGTGCAAGAAGAAGATGAAGAAGTGGAAGAACTTGAGGAAGTGGAGGACGTGCACGAAGTGGCGAACATGACGAAGTTAACGAAGTTGACGAATTAGACGAAGTAGACGAAGTGGAAGAAGAAGAAGACGAAGTGGAAGAAGTGGAGGAAGTGGATTAAGTGGCCGAAGTGGAGGAAGTGGACGAAGTTGACGAAATGGTTGAAGTAGAGGAAGTGGACGATGTTGACGAACTGGAAAAAGTTCAGGAAGTGAATGAATTGGGGGAAGTGGACGATGTTGAGGAAGTGGAGGAAGTCGACGAAATTGACGAAGTGGACGAAATGGAAGAAGTTGTCGAAGTGGAGGAAGTAGACAAAGGGGACGAAGTTGACGAAGTTGTCGAAGTGGACGAAGTTGACGAATTTGACGAAGTGGACGAAGTGGAAGAAGAAGATGAAGAAGTGGATGGAGAGGACGAAGTGGAGGAAGTGGAGGAAGTGGAGGAAGTGGATGAAGTAGACGAAGTTGACGAAGTGGTCGATGTGACCGAAGTTGACGAAGTGGAGGAAGTGGTGGAAGTCGAGGAAGTGGACGAAGTGCAGGAAGTGGAGGAAGTAGAGGTAGTGGGCGAAGTGGACGAAGTGGATGAAGTGGAGGATCTGGAGGAAGTGAACGAAATGGAGGATGTGGAGGAAGTAGACGAAGTGGAGGAAGTAGAGGAAGAGGGCGAAATGGACGAAGTGGACAAAGTCGAGGAAGTGGACGAAGTGGAAGAACTTGACGAAGTGGACGAAGTGGAGAAAGTGGAGAAAGTGGTGGAAGTGGAGGAAGTGGACAAACTTGACGAAGTGGACGAAATGGACGAAGTTGACGAAGTGGAGGAAGTGGACGAAGTGGACGAATTGGACGAACTTGACGAAGTGGACGAAGTGGATGAAGTGGAGGAAGTGGAAGAAGTGGACGAATTGGACGAAGAGGACGAATCGGAGGAAGTGGACGATGTTGACGACGTGGAGGAAGTCGAGGAAGTAGACGAAGTGGACGAAGTGGAGGAGGTGGAAGAAGTGAACGAAGTGGAGGAAATGGAGGAAGTGGACGAAATGGAGGAAGTGGACAAAGTGGAGGAAGTGGACGAACTTGACGAAGTGGAGGAAGTGGACGAACCTGATGAAGTGGACGAAAAGGACGAAGTTGACGATGTGGACGAAGTGGAGGAAGTGGAGAATGTGGACTGATGGACAAATTTGTAAGCACCAAAATATGATGTCACAAACTTGTTTCACAATCGGCAAGTATGACCGAATCGTTCAAGTAATAAACTTGGTAAGACCAAGTATCGTTCTTCCCAAAGGACTCACGGCCTAGTTTAGTTATGTCATTTGTTGATTAGCTAGGACTTACAAACGAAATATTTAGAGTTTAAAATGCAAGACAGAAAATAAACATGTATGCATGAAGTTTGATCAATGGCAAAGAGAAAAGATAAACACTTTCAATGAATTATATGAATGAATATGTTGTTGGGGGTCAATTTGATCTCATCCACTCTCATATATTTTAGGAATTCAACATTCAAATCATCATTGTTAATGCCACTCTCTAATGTACCATTCTAGATGGCTTCTCCCTAATCAAATAGTTCATACAATTCCTAGCATTCCTAATGATTAGTTCATGACTGCAGGAGCTTAAAGGCAACCAATATAATGTTGTCAGTAAAATATTGGGAGAAATTCCCCGGATCTAGACTTCCCCGTACGTGTCCGTATCGACAAAACCAATAATCATGCATTAGAATGAGTTAAACAATGCAAGCATTGAGCAAAGAGGAAAAACCCTAACTAATGATGAAAGAAAGCATATGTCTTAATTCAAAGATGTACTCAACAAATCCATATATGAGAGCTTCAAGAGATTACATTGATTCCCCAACAAACATACAAGGTTTAGTTCACCATATTCATGGTGAACCTAGATGAATAACAATGAAAGAATGAAAGAATAAACCCAATAAAGGTGAAGAGGTAGCCTGAGCATCCAAGATCCTCCTTCAAAGGGGTGAGAAGAGAGAGTGTTTGCCTCGTTTCTGCCAAAGATACCTAACTATAGGACGTGCAAGCCCTTATATACTAATCTAGAGTTACAAAAGATTACAAAAGCCCAAGCCCAAAAAGTGCCGCTCAGCGGTATTTACCGCTCAGCGGTGGTTGCGCGTCTTCTTTCTTCCCCTCAGCGGCCATTTTGCCCCTCAGCGGTTCCAACGTCACCTCTTGAGTGCCGCTCAGCGGTAGTTTGCCGCTGAGCGGTGCCTTCGTCTTCTCTTTTTGCACTCTTTCTTGTCTTTTCTAATGTCACTTCTCTCCTTCTTCACTCTTTTCACCAAATTCACCTTAAAATCTGCACAAAAACACTGAAATCAAGCATAAACCTGTCCAGCTCTCTTATTTATGAAAATATAGATAAACTGCATGATTTCAAGCTAGTTTCTAAGTCTAAAGGTTGCTTTTAGTATTAATTTTAAGCATGAAAATAACAGTTTTTCAACTGTTATCACAACCCCAAACTTAGAACTTTGCTTGTCCTCAAGCAAACAAAATGTACTCCATCTCCAACCAATTTATATGATGGTTTACTCATTCAAAATCCTCTTTTCAAGATAAGTAACAACTTCACTCAAACTTATGACCAAGAGTTCATTCAAGATGTGCACATGCTTTAGTGTTCACAAAGTCATTTAAGTTCCAACAAATGTTATTTTTCATGAATGATCAATCAATTAAGCATGGATGTTCATGTGCTTATGGAATATTTCCTCACCAGGTAAAGTGTTTCACTCAACACACAGTGTATAAGAGGTAAAGTGTTTCACTCATTCACTCCACTATCACAATGTCACATGAATCAACTTTGCCTTTCATTTTACCACAATCAAAAACATTCACAAGCATGCATCATCACAAGGACTTTTCAATGGCTTATAATGTGGCTGGGCTAACAAGAAAATTGGTTTTTCTGGATCACAAAATCCTTGAGTTAAGAGAATCATAACAACACAATTATTCTTATTCATTCCCAACTTTCTTTTGCCTTTTCATTTGCATTGAGCTTTGCTTCTTTTTCTTTGCTTTTCTTTTTCTTTTTCTTTGCATATTCTTACTTTTTAGCTCTTAGCTCAATGCTTTTCCTTTTTCACAACAACCCCAAACTTGAACATTTGTCAATACCACACAAGATCTTCTACTTAACTCAAGGTAAAGATTTTCAATCAAGGGTTTTCAGTGTATATTCAAGGCTAAGGGTTCAAAGGATAGAACACAAAGTGTTCTCTTTTAGTAGGCTAACTTAATGAATTTGGCCAGTAAAAAGGGTTCCAACAAATGGCCTTGATCACATGATGCAAAACAAGTAATTGATTCAATCATAGAAAACCTGGGCAAAATCATTCATGCTTTCAAAGTAATAGCATTCAACAATAACAACTCTGGAGCTCAAAACCTCACATATAAGCTCATTCACATTTGACATACACATCCTGCTTAATTTCACAATCACAATCATGATATCATGCATTTATTCACAAAGCTTGTGAATCACCTGTATAAGCATTTTAATGTGCACATCATCTCAACATCAATCAATCAATAAGCATCATCAAGCATTACTTATCACACAAACACAGTTAATAGCAAACCATCATAACAAACCAGGTGTTCAATAGAGTACATCAAACTCTAATCTAAAAACAAAAACAAATAAGTCCAGAAAACTTAAACCACAAAAGCATAATCATATGATAGCATTCATCAGTAAATGCTATCTCAGCTCCTCATCAGTCTGAGCTGTCCTCTGTATCTTCCTCTTCTTGGATCTTATAGTCTTGATTCTTTTTGCCCGATGAGGAGGCCATCCCTGCATCAAACATAATTCACAAATCCAAAAGATACATTGTTAAGCATTAGTAAACCATAATGAAGAAATCAGCCCCTTCAATGATGCTCTCTCCCAACCCCAAACTTAGATGGAAAACTAGTGAGCAAGTGAGTGGAAGGGAGATTTTCTAAAGATGGATGAGGAAAAAAATTGTAGAGAACCTTTGAAAAGGTATGTAGGAGTGTGTGTGCAGAGAAGAGTCTGAAAGTATGAGCATTTGCACAGCTTAGGGTATAAAAATACCTTAATGGGCTCGGGTTCCACTAAGGGGAACTAAAGCTCATTCTGCGAGAGTACCGCTCAGCGGTAAATGCCGCTCAGCGGCACTTTCGTGAAGTGCTCCTCTCCTTCTTTTCTTGACCTACGTGCCTTCCTAGCATACCCCTCATAGGTTCCCTGCAATTCAATGTTAAAAATGCTTATGCAAACCCTAACTAAAATAAAACAAACAAAAACAATCAATCAACTGGGTTGCCTCCCAGGTAGCGCTTGTTTAACGTCACGAGCCTGACCCAAAATCCACCAACACCCATCAGTAGGTGTTTCAGACTTACCAGCACCCATCAGTAGGTGCAAAATTTTCTCACCAACACCCATCAGTAGGTGTTACAAACTTAGTATCCTTCAGTAGATACTTAACCACCTAGCATCCTTCAGTAGATGCTGTAGCCAACAAAATATTTACAAAATAATGTCCACAGATTAAAAGTTACAAAACCAAAATCAAAATCAAAAGTTTTTAAATCCACTGGGTTTCCTCCCAGCAAGCGCTCTTTTAACGTCATTAGCTTGACCCAGTAAAGATCAAGTTCCTTCTTCTTTTTCTTCTTTCTACTGAACTTCTTCAAAAATTTGATCAAACCTGGAACTTGTTGCAGTGTCTCAATCATAGGAACTTTAATCTCCAATTTCTTGAAGATTTCCATAAAGCACTTAAATTTCTTTTCCTTCCTACGATTCTTCTTTAGATGAGGATGGGATTTTTCATATGACTCCTTCTTCTTTCCTCTCATCTTCTTTTTCTTATGCTTCCTCTCCCCAAATTTTCTCTTTTTCTTTTCTCCTATTTTTTTCTTCCCTTCTCTTTTTCTTCTCAACTTCTTTATTTTCACACAAATTTTCTCTTCATCTTTCTCTTCTCTCTCTTTTCTCTCATCTCTCTCTTCTTTTTCCAACTCAACATTTTCAACATTTACACTCACTAGCACTTCACATTCTTCCATGGGGTTAACCTCAGTATTAGCCCCAAATTTTTTATCAGGCCTTTCTTCCAATTGCTTGGTAATCTGACCCATTTGAATCTCCAAATTCTTAATAGCTGATAACAGTTGAAAAACTGTTATTTTCATACTTAAATTTGATACTAAAAGCAACCTTTAGACTTAGAAACTAGCTTGAAATCATGTAGTTTATCTATATTTTCATAAATAAGAGAGCTGGACAGGTTTATGCTTGATTTAAGTGTTTTTGTGCAGGTTTTAAGGTGAATTTAGTGAAAAGAGTGAAGAAGGAGAGAAGTGACATTAGAAAAGACAAGAAAGAGTGCAAAAAGAGAAGACGAAGGCACCGCTCAGCGGCAAACTACCGCTGAGCGGCACTCAAGAGGTGGCGTTGGAACCGCTGAGGGGCAAAATGGCCGCTGAGGGGAAGAAAGAAGACGCGCAACCACCGCTGAGCGGTAAATACCGCTGAGCGGCACTTTTTGGGCTTGGGCTTTTGTAATCTTTTGTAACTCTAGATTAGTATATAAGGGCTTGCACGTCCTTGGGATTAGTATCTTTGGCAGAAACGAGGCAAACACTCTCTCTTCCACCCCTTTGAAGGAGGATCTTGGATGCTCAGGCTACCTCTTCACCTTTATTGGGTTTATTCTTTCATTCTTTCATTGTTATTCATCTAGGTTCACCATGACGATGGTGAACTAAACCTTGTATGTTTGTTGGGGAATCAATGTAATCTCTTGAAGCTCTCATATATGGATTTGTTGAGTACATCTTTGAATTAAGACATATGCTTTCTTTCATTATTAGTTAGGGTTTTTCCTCTTTGCTCAATGCTTGCATTGTTTAACTCATTCTAATGCATGATTATTGGTTTTGTCGATACGGACACGTACGGGGAAGTCTAGATCCGGGGAATTTCTCCCAATATTTTACTGACAACATTATATTGGTTGCCTTTAAGCTCCTGCAGTAATGAACTAATCATTAGGAATGCTAGGAATTGTATGAACTATTTGATTAGGGAGAAGCCATCTAGAATGGTACATTAGAGAGTGGCATTAACAATGATGATTTGAATGTTGAATTCCTAAAATATATGAGAGTGGATGAGATGAAATTGACCCCCAACAACATATTCATTTATATAATTCATTGAAAGTGTTTATCTTTTGTCTTTGCCATTGATCAATTCATGCATACATGTTTATTTTCGTCTTTGCATATTAAACTTTGAATATTTCGTTTGTAAGTCCTAGCTAATCAACAAATCACATAACTAAACTAGGCCGTGAGTCCTTTGGGAAGAACGATACTTGGTCTTACCAAGTTTTATTACTTGAACGATTCGGTCATACTTGCCGATTGTGAAACAAGTTTGTGACATCATATTTTGGTGCTTACAAATTTGTCCATCAATAGCAGCTTCAGTGCTCTTTTGAGAAGATTCAGTTATCTGTATAAATTGCTGAAGAGTTTCTTCCAACCTTATTGATCTTTCATTAAGCATAGATAATTGTTGCCAAAAGGTTGGTTGCTGCTGCTGCTTATTATATTGATTAGTCATGTAGTTTACATCCTCCATTGCTTCTACTGAAAAGGCACATTGACCATTGATATGGTCGCCTCCACATAATTCGCACAACTGGGATTGTACCTGTGCAGCAGTCTTCAACTCTTTGGGTAGTTGTGCAAGTATCTTTGTGAGATTCTCCAACTGTTGAGTTAGTATCTTGTTCTGAGCTAGCAAGGCATCATTGGATTGCATCTGCAGAACTCCTTTTTGTTGCATAGGAGCTCCTCTCTCACTGTGTAGCTCATTATCATTAGTAGCCATGTTTTCTATAATTTCAGTTGCTTCCTCTGGAGTTTTCCATTTAATATTGCCTCCTGCTGAGGCGTCCAGCATCATCTTGGTTTGTGAACCAAGCCCTCCAAGGAAGATTAGGACTACTTCCACTTCGTCAAATCCATGCGTGGAAATCTTTCTTAATAGGCTTTTATATCTGTCCCATGCATGACCTAGTGATTCCTCCATGCCTTGCCTGAAAGATGAGATCTCTTGCTTTCCTTTGTTGATCTTGGAAGAATTGAGTGCCCATATAGTTAAGTTCTTGACCGAATTGCATCCTGCAAACATTAGGCACAAAACTCTAGAAAATATTTGTTAGCACAAAAAGATATAAGAGAAGATATATATTGAAAAGATAAAAAAAAATAAAAGATTCAGAAGATAAGAAGATAAAAGATTTAGAAGATAAGAAGATAAAAGATTTAGAAGATAGAAGATAAAATAAAATAAAATCTAATCTAAAAAGATAAAATAACATCTAACCTAATCTAAAAGATAAAGATAAAATAAAATCTAATAAAATCTAACCTAACCAAATAAAATCAAATCTAATCTAATCTAATAAGATAAAATAAAATCTAATCTAACAATAAAATAAAATCTAATCTAATCTAATCAAATCAAATAAAATCTAATCAAATAAAATAAAATAAAATCAAATAAGCTACAAACTGTAAAATATAAACAGAAAAAATAAAAAAAATATAAAAAATTCGAAATTTAAATTAAAAATAAAAAAAATAAGTCAAAGATAATCAATAATCACACAAATTAACCAGTTAAACCACGAGTCCCCGGCAACGGCGCCAAAAACTTGATGGACAAATTTGTAAGCACCAAAATATGATGTCACAAACTTGTTTCACAATCGGCAAGTATGACCGAATCGTTCAAGTAATAAACTTGGTAAGACCAAGTATCGTTCTTCCCAAAGGACTCACGGCCTAGTTTAGTTATGTGATTTGTTGATTAGCTAGGACTTACAAACGAAATATTTAGAGTTTAAAATGCAAGACAGAAAATAAACATGTATGCATGAAGTTTGATCAATGGCAAAGACAAAAGATAAACACTTTCAATGAATTATATGAATGAATATGTTGTTGGGGGTCAATTTCATCTCATCCACTCTCATATATTTTAGGAATTCAACATTCAAATCATCATTATTAATGCCACTCTCTAATGTACCATTCTAGATGGCTTCTCCCTAATCAAATAGTTCATACAATTCCTAGCATTCCTAATGATTAGTTCATGACTGCAGGAGCTTAAAGGCAACCAATATAATGTTGTCAGTAAAATATTGGGAGAAATTCCCCGGATCTAGACTTCCCCGTACGTGTCCGTATCGACAAAACCAATAATCATGCATTAGAATGAGTTAAACAATGCAAGCATTGAGCAAAGAGGAAAAACCCTAACTAATGATGAAAGAAAGCATATGTCTTAATTCAAAGATGTACTCAACAAATCCATATATGAGAGCTTCAAGAGATTACATTGATTCCCCAACAAACATACAAGGTTTAGTTCACCATATTCATGGTGAACCTAGATGAATAACAATGAAAGAATGAAAGAATAAACCCAATAAAGGTGAAGAGGTAGCCTGAGCATCCAAGATCCTCCTTCAAAGGGGTGAGAAGAGAGAGTGTTTGCCTCGTTTCTGCCAAAGATACCTAACTATAGGACGTGCAAGCCCTTATATACTAATCTAGAGTTACAAAAGATTACAAAAGCCCAAGCCCAAAAAGTGCCGCTCAGCGGTGGTTGCGCGTCTTCTTTCTTCCCCTCAGCGGCCATTTTGCCCCTCAGCGGTTCCAACGTCACCTCTTGAGTGCCGCTCAGCGGTAGTTTGCCGCTAAGCGGTGCCTTCGTCTTCTCTTTTTGCACTCTTTCTTGTCTTTTCTAATGTCACTTCTCTCCTTCTTCACTCTTTTCACCAAATTCACCTTAAAATCTGCACAAAAACACTGAAATCAAGCATAAACCTGTCCAGCTCTCTTATTTATGAAAATATAGATAAACTGCATGATTTTAAGCATGAAAATAACAGTTTTTCAACTGTTATCATGGACAAAGTGGAGAAAGTGGAGGAAGTGGACGAAGTGGAGGAAGTGGAAGAAGTGGACGAAGTGGACGAAGTGGAGAAGTGGACTAAGTGGACGAAGTGGAGGAACTTGACGAAGTGGACGAAATGGGCGAAGTGGACGAAGAGGACGAAATGGAGGAAGTGAATGAAGTGGAGGAAGTGGATGAAATGGACGATGTTGAGGAAGTGGAGGAATTAGACGAAATGGACGAAGTGGACGGAGTCCACGAAGTGGAGGAAGTGGAATGAAGTGGAGGAAGTGGACGATGTTGAGGTAGTGGAGGAAGTGGACGAAATTGACAAAGTGGACGAAGTGGAAGAAGTTGACGAAGTGGAGGAAGTGGAGGAAGTGGACGAACTTGACGAAGTGGAGGAAGTGGACTGAGTGCGGGAAGGGGAAGAAGTGGACGAAGTGGAAGAAGTGGACGAAGTGGAGGAAGTGGAAGAGGTGGACGAAGTGGATGAATTTGACGACGTGGACGAAGTGGAGGAAGTAGACGAAGTGGAAGAAGTTGATGAAGTGGACGAAGTGGACAAAGTGGACGAAGTGGACGAAGTGGAAGAAGTGGACGAAGTGGACAAAGTGGACGAAGTAGAGGAAGTGGAGGAAGTGGACGAACTTGATGAAGTGGACGAAATGGACGAAGTGGACGAAGTGGACAAAGTGGACGAAGTTGATGAAATTGATGAAGTGGAGGAAGTGGACGATGTTGACGAACTGGAAAAAGTTCAGGAAGTGAATGAAGTGGAGGAAGTGGACAATGTTGAGGAAGTGGCGGAAGTCGACGAAAATGACGAAGTGGACGAAGTGGAAGAAGCCGAGGAAGTGGAGGAAGTGGAGGAAGTGGATGAACTTGACGAAGTTGATGAAGTTAACGAAGTTGACGAAGTGGACGAATTGGACGAAGTGGAAGAAGAAGATGACGAAGTGGAAGAAGTTGAGGAAGTGGAGGAAGTGGACGAAGTGGCGAAGATGAAGAAGTTGACGAAGTTGACGAATTGGAAGAAGTGGACGAAGTGGAAGAAGAAGATGACGAAATGGAAGTAGTGGAGGAAGTGGATGATGTGGCCGAAGTGGAGGAAGTGGACAAAGTTGACGAAATGCATGAAGCGGAGGAAGTGGACGATGTTGACGAACTGGAAAAAGTTCGGGAAATGAATGAAGTGGAGGAAGTGGACGATGTTGAGGTAGTGGAGGAAGTCGACGAAATTGACGAAGTGGACGAAATGGAAGAAGTCGTCGAAGTGGAGGAAGTGGACAAAGGGGACGAACTTCACGAAATTGTCGAAGTGGACGAAGTTGACGAATTTGACGAAGTGGACGAAGTGGAAGAAGAAGATGAAGAAGTGGATGAAGAGGACGAAGTGGACGAAGTGGAGGAAGTGGTGAAATAGACGAAGTTGACGAAGTGGTCGATGTGGACGAAGTTGACGAAGTGGGGGAAGCGGTGGAAGTCGAGGAAGTGGACGAAGTGCAGGAAGTGGAGGAAGTAGAGGAAGTGGGCGAAGTGGACAAAGTTCACGAAGTGGACGAAGTGGATGAAGTGGAGGATCTGGAGGAAGTGGACGAAATGGAGGATGTGGAGGAAGTGGAGGAAGAAGACGAAGTGGAGGAAGTAGAGGAAGAGGGCGAAATGGACGAACATGACGAAGTGGATGAAGTGGAGGAAGTTGAGGAAGTGGACGAAGTGGACGAAGGGGACGAAGTGGATGAAGTTGACGAAGTTCACGACGTGGACGAAGTGGAGGAAGTGGACGAAGTGAAAGAAGTTGACGAAGTGGACGAAGTGGACGAAGTGGAAGAAGTGGACGAATTGGAGAAAGTGGACAAAGTGGTGGGGAAGTGGTGGAAGTGGACGTACTTGACGAAGTGGACGAAATGGACGAAGTTGACGAAGTGGAGGAAGTGGACGAAGTGGACAAACTTGACGAAGTGGACGAAGTGGATGAAGTGGAGGAAGCGAAAGAAGTGGACGAATTGGACGAAGAGGACGAAGCGGAGGAAGTGGACGATGTTGACGACGTGGAGGAAGTCGAGGAAGTAGATGAAGTGGACGAAGTGGAGGAAGTGGAAGAAGTGAACGAAGTGGAGGAAATGGAGGAAGTGGAGGAAGTGGAGGAAGTGGACAAAGTGGAGGAAGTGGACGAACTTGACGAAGTGGAGGAAGTGGACGAACCTGATGAAGTGGACGAAAAGGACGAAGTTGACGAAGTGGACGAAGTGAAGGAAGTGGAGAATGTGGACAAAGTGGAGAAAGTGGACGAAGTGGAGGAAGTGGAGGAAGTGGAAGAAGTGGACGAAGTTGAGAAGTGGACTAAGTGGACTAAGTGCACGAAGTGGAGGAACTTGACGAAGTGGACGAAATGGACGAAGTGGACGAAGAGGACGAAATGGAGGAAGTGAATGAAGTGGAGGAAGTGGATGAAATGGACGATGTTGAGTAAGTGGAGGAATTAGACGAAATGGACGAAGTCGAGGAAGTGGAATGAAGTGGAGGAAGTGGAGGAAGTGGACGATGTTGAGGGAGTGGAGGAAGTGGACAAAATTGACAAAGTGGAAAAAGTTGACGAAGTGGAGGAAGTGGACGAAGAGCGGGAAGGGGAAGAAGTTGATGACGTGGACGAAGTGGAGGAACTGGACGAAGTGGAGGAAGCGAAAGGTGTGGACGAAGTGGAAGAAGTGGACGAAGTGGACGAAGTGGAGGAAGTGGAAGAGGTGGACGAAGTAGACGAAGTGGAGGAAGTGGACGAAGTGGACGAAGTGGACGAAGTGGACGAAGTGGGACAAGTGGATGAAGTTGATGACGTGGACGAAGTGGAGGAAGTGGACGAAGTGGACGAAGTGGAAGAAGTTGACGAAGTGGACGAAGTGGAAGAAGTGGACGAAGTGGACAAAGTGGAGGAAGTGGACGAACTTGACGAAGTGGACAAAGTTGACGAAGTGGAGGAAGTGGAGGAAGTGGACGAAGTTGACGAAATGGATGAAGTGGAGTGATGAATCATTATTTTCTTCACTTCACTTAGCTTATGGTACCGATTTTAATCAGGGAATTGTGCTATAATGTCCAGTATTATCCCGTTTTATTGAATTGAGCTTAATCCGATCAGAAATTCTTATTTTAATTAATTTGAATTATCTGAGACTAATTATTTACATTATTTAGTGCAGGGAAAATTCTGAAAATATTTTAGGACATTTTGAAGAAATTTCATTTGCACACTGTGTTGATTTAATTTGTGTGTTTGAAATGGAAAATTTGATTTGGAACTCCTATACATTTCATGGCCAAGAGAAGTCCAAGGAAGCGCTGAATTTGTAATGTTATTGCTGAAATAAATTGATAGCACACGGCCCCTTCATTTTGTAAATCCAAACATCAATTAATTGAAGAAAGTGGAGTCATGGCCATGCATAGAATTAAATCAATTGGAGAAAAGCGGGACAAATTTATGGGCACACGTGAATCTTTGTTAGTGTTGGAATTGTGAAAGAGGTCCCTGCCACCCACATGTGAAATGCACTTATTACTAAAAAAATGATAATGCTCCATGTAATATGTGATGTACACGAGAAAGTGACAATTATTGCTTCCCGTCAACAAACCACACGGCCCACAAGAAAGCAACAACATAAGTGAGGTGCTTGTCACTTCTCTCCTGGCTGGCTGCACGTAATAGATGAGGGCAGCAGCACATGAAGATGTTGTCTTAATCTTGGTCCAGCAAAATGAAGAATGGGCAGCAGCTCTTCCGTTCATCAATGGGAAGCAGCTTCATGTGCAGCACCTTGGTCCATCTTGGAGCATCCAAACAAGCAGCAATAAACATCCAAATCCAGCAAGCTTGCAGCAGACGCTCACGTCCAGGGGAAGCTCTCGGTCCAGTTTCACCATACCAGCAGAAGACACGGTCATATCAGTTTGGAAGGCAGAAAGCAAATCCAGTAATGAGATGTTGAGAGAAATAAAATAAGGAAGCATGGATGAGCTGCACCTTGGTCTTGTCTCCAGGAAGCTCACGGCCTTATCCAGAAAAGTAGAGAGGAGAAAATGTAGGAGCCACCACCCTCACGATTCTCATGTCCAGCAGCAGCCGCAACCCACCGTCAAGCTTCAACACACCTCCAACCACCATCTCCACTCCATCCAACAGTGATCCACCAGTCCAGCCACCAAGAGCTTGGCAGTAGCTTCACGTGCAGCAACAAAGTCTTCAAGCTGCATACAACGGACAAGACTTGGAGGATGTTGGCTATGAAGAGGAGGCTCTCGGCTTTTCTGGAAGAAGAACACGCTGCCATGAGTTGGGAGGCCAGCAATTCACGTCCAGCTTGGAGCAAATTAGGGAGGAGATGAGAAAAAACTCACACCCCATGGAGCAGAGAGCACGGCCTACACCAGCAGATTGCTGCATCCAAAATCTAGCAGGGAGATTCTCGTCCAGCACTTCCAATATGGAGCATTCACGTTCAAAGGAGAAGAGTGTCACGGCTGGAGAAATGGCAGCAGAGAGTTACATTCAGTAGTTGGCTTGAAGGGTTTGGAGTGCAAACGGAAGATGGCAGCAGTGATTCTTCACGTGAGCAGCAGCACCATCAACTTCAGCAGCTCACACCCAGCACACACGTGAAAGGAGAAGGGAGCCCACCCGAATCATATTGAAGAAGAAGACAAGAGTTTGGAATGGAGAATTCACGTGAACCTTAGCTTGGAAACGCACACCACAAAAGCTCATTAATATAGTAAAGAATTCAAAGAAGTTTGGCTATAAAAGAGCAGCAGGAAGAGAAGGAAAATTCATTAGGATTTAGAATTAGAGATTTGAGGAGTAGGAATTAGGAAGCAATTTACATTCTGGATTTGGTTTTCTCCTCCCCTTTGGGGAGGTTTTGTGTTTCTTTAATTTCCAGTTTCAAGTTGAATGTTAATCATAATTTTCATTCTGCATTTCTCAATTGATTTCTCAATGTTGTTGAATTCTATTTTCATCTACGTATTACAGTTCATTTACAATTCTGTTTTTAATTTTAGATTTTGGATACAATTACTTTCATTTTCTGTTGAATTTTAGCTTTGCATTTCTGTCAAAATTTCATTTCCAATTTATAAAGTTAAATTCCATTTTTACCGTTTTCCCAAATTTACCGTTTTTCTGTATTTTCTTCATTCCTGCCATTTACGTTTTCTGCACTGTTGTTTTTAATTTTAATTTATTTTACCGCACAAAAACATCTACAAAACCCCCCCCCCCACTTTGTGTAAAAAAATCTGAGATTGAACCGCCACAAAATTGGTCCTTGAGAGACGACCTAGGAGTCACTTCCTAGTTATACTGCATTAATTCTTGCAAATCAAATTTGTATGACCGCGACAGTCTTATCAAATTTTGGCACCGCTGCCGGGGACCAATGGAGGTTTGGTTTTAGATTTTTGTTGTATAAAGTTTTGTTCTGTTAATATGTTTGTTTTGTGTGTTTTGTCTTGTATATTTTTGCAGGCGATAACGACACCTTCAACAAATTTTGGCGGCGTTGTCACTTCAGTTCCAGGTTTTTCGTTTTAGATTTTTGCTGTGTTTTTCGATTATGTTGTGTTAATATATGTTTGTCTTTTATATTTTATTGTGCTGGGTTCTGTATTTAGTTGCTATATTTAAAAAAAAAAATATTTTACTGTTGAAATTCTGTCTTGTGTATGTATTGCATGTATAAATGTGTTGTGTTTTATCTGTTTTATAATTTTTAGTTTTTAGTTTTTTACTTTTTATTTTCCATGTCTACCTATTTTGATGATGTGAATAATGCTTATTCTGCGAGTACCTATAATCATGATTCTCCTTCTGCTTGGTACTCTGATTGTAATTCTGCTGAATTCTATGATGAGAATTATATGGATCATCCTCAAATTCCTGAGAGCGCTCCTAGGGAGCCGGTTCCACCTACAGAGGATGATTTTTATTACGTTCTAAGCACTGGACTGACATATTTGCTGCCTAAGTTTCATGGTTTTGCAGGGGAATGCCCACATAGACATTTGGAGGAGTTCCACATGGTGTGCTCTTCAATAAAGCCTCCAGATGTTCCTCTTGATCACATTTTCTTGAGCGCATTTCCGCATTCATTACAAGGAGCAGCTAAGGATTGGCAAGACTCTCTTCCTCTAGGATCCGTTACCGATTGGGGATATCTTGAGCTTCAGTTTCTGAACAAATTCTCCCCTGAGCAGTATGGATATATCAATGATCCTGGATGGAATGACCCTAGCTTGGGATGGTTCGATGCTCAACAGAAATATCAGGAAGCACCATCTCAGGATACTTTTATGCCTCCACCAGTCCAGCAATACGAGAATCAGCAGTTTGATGCTCCTGCTCAAATAACTCCTCAGCCTTCTACTTCTGAACCTACATTAAAGGAGTTACTGGAGCAAATGACCAAGCAGAGAATTCAGTTCAAGCAAGAGTGCATGAAGATCCAGCAGGAAACTCAAGCTGCCATGCAGAATCTGAGTGATCAGGTTGGGCAGATGACCACTCTTGCACCTGAGGAGACCAATGAAAATTTTGAGGAACAGGCAGATACGAGCAGTAATTGTGAACAAGGTAGACCACTTTCATCCTCCACTACTTTACCAATCTTCAAGGAAGTGGAGGTAAGCATACCGCAAATTGATTATTCTCTTGACTGTGTTATTAAAGATTATGCTGATGATAGGTATGCTTGTAATCATATTGTAGCTGAGCATGTTTTTAATTCTCCCTCTGAACATGAATCTGAGCCTGTTATAGATATTGTTTCTACATTTGAAACCGATTCATGTTATGAGATTGTGTCTAAGGCTCAGTATGATGAATTGGAATTGGGTGTTATACCTCTGCATGATATTTCTGTGGAACCATTTTGCACTAACCATATTGCAGGAGGTACATATAAATTTGATCAGCATGCACCCACGCTGGAAGACAAAGGTGCCAGTACATACAACAGTTCGAAGATCAAAAGGCACCTACTGAATCTGCTCAGTAACAATATTTGCTGTTTAGATCCGGCGGTGGAGGACATTTCACTGCTTGATCAAATCTGGAGGATGAAGCAGTTCATCCTTAACACTTTCATGCTGGATCCTGAAGAAGGGAACATCTCCCTACAAGTCCAAAATTGGCAACTGCCACCCTAACCAGGGGAGTTTTCTTTTTCTTTCTTCCCCGTTTTCCTACTTTTATTGCATTTGTCCTTTATCTGTTTAGTGTTTTAACTGATGATCTTATGCTTAGAACACGTTTAGGACATTGTAGTTTAAGTGTGGTCTGGGGGAGATTCTGCATTTTGTTTTTCTTTTAAGTTTGTTTTTCCTTTTCTTCTTAGTTTTTGAATTGTCATCTTTAAAAAAATAAAAAAAAATATAAAAAAAAAATAAATAAATAAACATAAAAAAAAAAATTTTTTGATAAAATTTATTTATTTATTTATTTATTTATTTATTTTTTTTTTTTTTTGTTTAAAGTGTGCAAAATCTTTCTTTTCAATTAAAATTTAATTGTTATGAGATGTACATATATTTATTTTTCATATATTTAAAAAAAAAAAAATAATGTGTTTTGTGTTTTATTTGCTTCGTGATTTTTAGTGTTTTTACTAAATATATATATAAAAAAAAATAAATATTCAAAAATTCAAAAATTGTTTTGCGTATTCCTTGATTTTATTTCGACCCTCAGTATCTTATTATTTCATACCAATAAAAATTTTCACTTCAGATCTTATATTTCCTTATTTTCCTTCACTGTAAATATAATTTCTTAGTTGTTTGCATACAGATTATTGATTGAAAAATTTGTTTAGACTAAGAAAGATTTCATTCATCATTGCAAAAAAATTACAGTAATTGAGAAAAGGGATTGAACAGATCTGAAAATGAAATTGCAGTAGATATATATGAAATTAAAAGATGTTCGGGGGTCGATTTTTAGTGATCGTTAATATTACAAACCAAATAAAAAACAAAAACAACATAAAAAAAAATTAAAAACATAAAAAAATATAATTGTTCAGATTACATGCCTTATGCAAATTTTGGCCACACTCGGCCAACAAAAAAAAAAAAAACATAAAACATTAAAAATGAAAGAACTCTCGAGCTGGTTGTGGTGGTCTAAGGGAGAGCTCCGTTGAGGGAGTTCTGGTTCGAAATACAGGAAGCTTTGGTGGAGGAATTTCTCGTTCATTTCTGTCGTCATCGATAATGATCGGAACTAGAAACAAATCCAGCAGCCTCGGTGCCCTCATTATCACCCAGTTGTTTTCTTTCAAACAAAAATAAAATAAAATAAAATAAAATAAAATTGTGTTAATTATAGAAGAGGAAAAAAAAATTTTCAATAAAAATGGAGGTATGATGAGAGTTCTTACCATACATATACAGCGGCAGTTGTGAAAAGAGAGTGCCAGTGGGGTCTATCTCCGCTTGCCAGCGCCTGACCCGATTGCCATGGTTGTTAAACCAGCAGTGCACGTTATATTCGGTGGCATCTGCGAAGGTCCTTAGTCGAGACGCGATCTCGACGACTTGCGCTCGGCTTGGGTGTGTGACCCCATAGTTGTAGATGTTGGTCATCATCTTGATCTGATCATCTGTAGGACGCCATCGCTGACTAGTGTATCTCTCTGATTCCATCTCACTCGTCATCATTCCTCTTGAAATATTCTAAAACTTAATAAAAAAAATATAAAAATAAAAAGAACAAAAACATAAAATAAAGAAAAACAAAAAAAAAAAAGAAAGAAGAAGCATAAAAATATATTAGATTCTTAGTTCAGTATTTTCTTTATTTGGTTGTTTTTGTTTCCTTTTCAGTTTATTTTGTCCGATCAGTCTTTGATATTTCTGTGTCTGGTCTCAGATCTGTTTCACGGTCCTTGCAAAAGGGTCCTAAACGGATCTATGTCCAGTTGTCCTGTTGTCCTTGTTGTTCTTGTAAATTAAGATTTTGTGTTTATTTTTAAGTGGGGTACGTGGCGTTGTTCTACCCGATTGTCTCTGCAATACCTTCAATCGAAGGGAGATTAACGTCTGGTTTCCAGCCTATATACCCCTTAAGTTTTTAGACAGTTGTGTTTTATGTGTTTAAGTGTTTAAATTACAAAAAAAATAAAAATAAAAAATTTGAAAAGGAGAAGATAGATCGGGCAGGGGGAGAGGACAAGTATTGCAGAAAAGAAAAAAAAAATAATAATAATAAAGATGAGCAGGCAAGAGGAAAGCAGAGAAGAAAAAAACAGGAAAGCAGGAAATAAAGAGGGAGAGCAGGCAAGAGGAATGCATAAAAAAATGGAAAGCTGGAAAAGCGGTAAAGGACGGAAAGAAAGTAAAGCAAGCAGAAAGAAAGGCAGATCCAGGAGCAGAGGACTTACCTGGAGTAGTAGGCTGGCAGAGAAGCTCCTCGCGGATCTCAGACTCTTCAGATGGCACGGTGGCAGAGCTTCCTCGCAGATCCAGACGCTCGAGAGAGAGTGGAGAGGAGTGGAGAGAGCAGAGAGAGAGAGCAGAGAAGAGAGAAGAGAGGTGTAGTGAGAGAATGGGCAGGTCTGGAAATGGCGCTGGACGCGGAGGAGTGGCTCATTTATAGCAGAATTGCTTTCCACTGTAGCAACAGTACCGGTCTTTGCCACCGAGACTGTTGTCACAGTACCGGTCTCCTTTTTCAATTAAAAAAATAATAATAAAATAAAAAAATAAAAATAAAAAAAAATATTAGCATCTACTGATGGGTGCTATGCGACTAGACATCTGCTGATGGGTGTCACTGAAAACATCTACTAATGGATGTTACTGAAAATTTCTTCCCATTTCCTAACATTTTATTGCACTTGTCTATATTATTTGACTGCTCTGAAATTGATCATCTGATGATTGTAACACACTGAGGACATTGTGTGATTTAAGTGTGGTCTACTGGGAAGAAATTCTGATTTTTCTGTTAGATTGTATTTTGTGTGTTAAATTTTTTGTTTTTGAGTGTTAATTTTTTCTGTTTTAAGTTATTTTTATCGAGTTTTGTGTGCAATAAATTTTACATTTTTCTCTTAATTTCTGGATGATGTTTAAGTTGTAGATTTTTCCTTCACTTACTTAATACTTATAGTTTGTAATCCTTGCTTTTCTCTGCCTGGAAAGATGATTATACGTTTGAGAGGTTGATTTGAGTGTGACAAATACCCTGTGTGAGATTTGAGCCACTTAATTTTCTTTCTTGTGTGTGATATGTATCTTGAATGCTTGCACATATGCCTTGGCTTGATTCTTTTTGATATACTTGATTGATATGCATGTTCAGATGTGATAAAGGCATTTTTGTTCTTGAGCCTCTTTAGCCAAATAAGCCTACCTTGTTATTATCCTTTGATAACCCCTTTGAGCCTATACTGTATATATATTTGTGTTGAAGCTCATACACTGATCCTAAGTGAAAAACAAATTATTACCTTATCCTTAGGAAAGTCTGGAGCTATAGAAGTATTTTGAGAATAAGTGTGGTCTCCTTGGGAATTCTGATGAATTGGCTAGTTGGTTCCTCATCATGTTTTGAAATGATAATTTATATCCTGTTGTATAAAATATAAAAAAAAAAAAAAGAAAGAAGACAGGATAAAAAAAAATGATGAGAAAAAGAAAAAAAAATTGAAAAATAATTTTGTGAATAATGGAGTCGAGAAGAGGATTGAATTAGAGGTTTGGGTGAGATTTCACTGTGTTTACATTTTTTTCCTAGTGCACCTCTATTTCTTCTGAGCTATAGCTACTTATCCAAATTTATCCTCCCCTGTCCTTGGCCCCATTACAACCCTGAAAGACCTTTTGATCTGAACATACATATGTTTTAAGTGTTGATATTAGAAGCTTGCCAAGTCTACTTGTGTTTGTTTTCTTGAGTACATTGAGTTGGAATTATTTACCTTAAACACTTGAGAGAAACACTATTAGTGCATCTGTGAGGTTATGTTATTTTTGAATCACCTTTTGAGCTGATTAATCATTTTGCTATGTTTTGAATTGCTTGGATGATTTCTGTAAGTATGTGAGGACCTTAAAAAAAAAAAAAAAAAAAAAAAAAAGACGTCCGTCCACGTGGCGGCAGGAGAGCGCGCCACGTCAGCAGTCTGCATGGCCGACAACAGTGCCCGACAGCCACTGACGGACGCCAGCCGTCACACGTCCAGATGAGTCAGCAGCATCAGTGGAGCGCCGCCTGCCAGCCTGTGAACGTGCGTTCGGCGTAGTGGATTACACGTGGCGAGCACAGAGTGGACGTCTGGTAGTGGGGAACAGTGTGCCGCCCAGCTGAACGAGCATTTGCGATGGTGGAAGACGCGTGTCAACAGTGCAGCGGTCGACCGTCCGAAGTGGGTTGGTGAAGTGCGTTCGGCTGAGCTGGAAAGTAGCTCCTGAGTGGACGAGCGTTCGGCGGAAGTGGAAATCTAGTCAGAATTCCAAGTTTAATTCTCCACTTCCCCTGCACGTCCCTCTCTTTCCCATTTCTCAGACTCAATTCTCTCCTCCTTCTCTCTTCACTCTCTGCACCCTTCTCTCTCTAAGAAACCACCACTGCACCTCCTCCGTTCTACACTCCGGCAACCTTGAAGGACGAACGACAGCCAGGATTCCAGGGAGAACGTTCGGCTAGTGAAGCTGGTAAGTCCTCCCTTCATTCTGACGTTCGTTCTCTGTGCATAAAAACTCAATTTTGAGTTGTACGTTCGTTATTCTCTTTAAGTAGGAGTAGTTTTAATTTCGGTTTTTGGGATTCGCGCGAACAGTGGATTAACGAGCGTTGGTTAGTGCAACTTGAGTGGAGAAGCGTCTCTGTGGTTGTGGGCGTTCGTCATTTCCGGGTAAGGGAAGTTTATGTAAATTAACTGATTTGATGCTGTGTGTGAACGTTCGTTATTGACTGCATGAAAAAAAAAATACATGATGTGTGATATGAATGAATGGTGTGAGCGTTCGTTATTTGCTGGATGAGTATAATGCATGATGTTATTGTGCTTGAGATGCATGAACGTACGTTATTTTGGTGAAATGAGATATATGATTTTACATGATGTGGATTGTATAAAATATGGAAGTTGATGTTGATATGAACGTATGAAACTATGAGAGTTGCATGTTGAAAATGAACTGGAATAAAAATGGATTGAAAAAGAAGTTTCCCGTGATAATGAACGTTCGTACTGAACGGTCTTTGACCGTTCGGTCTCCCTTTATAATAGTAAAGAAGGGGATTCATTCATTTGGAATGATCCCTGGTCGAGGACGAGCGTCCTCATGTTCCACTGCTTGTTGAGCGTTCGTCCTGGCGCTCGGTTTTGAATATAGCGTTCGTCCAAATAGTGCTCCGAATTGAGCGTTCGTCCAAAATGGCGCTCGGTTTTGAATATAGCGTTCGTCCAAATAGTGCTCCGAATTGAGCGTTCGTCCTAAATGATGCTCGGTCTCACACTGAGCGTTCGTCGAGCGCTCGGTTTTGAATTGAGCGTTCGTCCTATTGTGCTCGATTTTTAAAGGAGCGTTCGTCCTAAAAATGGGGCTCGGTCTTACACTGAGCGCTCGCTCAAAATTGTGTTCGGTTTTATTGAAAAACCGTACGTCCAACTTCAGATTTACCACGTTCGTTTTCTGATTCTTAACGAGCGTCCGTTCATTAATTTTTCAGGTAAATAACGTTCGTCCAATGAACAGTGTACGTATTGGAAATTCTGCCGTTCGTGCTCTTATTCGAACGAGCGTCTTTTGATATTGCTCACAGCGTTCCTCCTCATTTTTATTGAGGATAGAACGCTCGTTTTTTTATGTTTTCCCTATGAATGATGAAATTTATTATGGAATGATAAATAGTGAATGATGTACCGTATATGAAATGAAATGAAAGTGTGAATATTGAACGAGCATTCCGGGGAGGAATGACTCTTGGATGATTGTGAGAATTTGTAAAGTATGACCGTGGCCAGACTTAGCAGGCGATTCGATCCTGATATTCCGTGACTCCTCGTCCTCACATAGAGGGGGTACGTCATGCGTGGGAATGGCAGGAGGTCCCCGTCACATAACAGTAATTTGGACGGAACGGACTAACCTCGGGTGGAAGCTGATGAGAGTGCCAGCTACTACCCCACCCGGGTGCGCGAACGTCGTAGCTACACGGGAAATCATACAGTCCGGACAGTCAGTCGTGTATCAAGTTTTATGTTAAGTGTGCGTTGAAATAAGCATGTATGTTGAATTGTGTTCATGTATGATGAACTGTTTACTTGAATTTGTATGTTGATGCATGAGTTAAATTACATAAGCTTACCCTTGCGTTTTCCTTGTGTTGTCTTGTTTTGTACGTCCGTCCTGTCGTTGCAATGATCATCCGTGTGGATGTGAGCAGAGGGAGACGAGCGTTTGGAGGATGTTCTGAACGAAGAAAATCTAGTTGAAGTTGAAGTGAAGACTGAGCAGTGAGACGTTCGGCCAATCCTTTATTTTTTTTATGTATGACCGTTCGGTGCTTTCCTGTGTGAACCGTTCGGTCAGGTTTTAATTTTACGCTCGGTTGAAATTTGTAACTCTGGTGTGGACGTGCGGCTTTATGCGTTCGTTCTTTATTGATGTAAGACTGTATTCAAGAACGTTCGTCCTTGAGCGTTCGTTTGGATTTTAAATTTTTTTGTTGGAAAACTGTACTGTTTTATTATTAATTGTGATTTTCTAATTATATGGTTTTTACTGTATTTTTGGGATGTCACATTAGTGGTATCAGAGCAGTTTTGTTCTTTTAAGGACATTGTAGGTTGTGAGTACACCATGCTTGTTTTGCTGTGTGCTCAACGTTCTTTATTGAGTGTTTTAGACTCTTTGAACTTAATTAATGATCGTTTTCTCTGTTTCTCAGAGAACAAATGGCACCAAGACTTCCTCCTCCTCCACCACAGACCAATGAACACGATGCGCCCAACAACACCAGGTTGTTGGAATCAGTGATCGAAAGGCTACAAGAGCAGAACGCTGTTTTGATGCAACAAAATGCAGCTGCCTTACAGAGTTTGGAGGCCGCTCGCGCAAATTCTGAAGCAACCCAGAGACAGTTGATGGAGATCATTGCGACCACTAGGGGTACTCCTGGGGCGTCTGCTTCAAACGTTAATCCTCAGACCGAGTGGAGTTTGGAAAATTTCTTGCAGCATCGTCCGGCCAAGTTTGATGGGAAGTGCCTTCCTGACGAGGCAGACCAGTGGTTACGTGACATGGAACGGATTTACGACGCCAAGGGATGTCCGGACGACCGCAGGTTGGCGTTCACTGAATATTTGCTAACTGGGGAGGCCAGTCATTGGTGGTCAAGCGCGAAGATGTTACTGACAGACGTTCATAGTCCCATCTCCTGGGAAGTCTTCAGGGCTAAGTTTTATGAGGAGTATTTCCCTGACAACGTTCGTTTCGCCAAGGAAGTAGAATTTCTTCAGTTGGTGCAAGGTGGTATGTCCGTTTCTGAGTACACCAACAAGTTCAAGCATCTCGTTCGTTTTAATACTATGGCTACCAATGAGGAATGGCAGTGTCGAAAGTTTGAGAATGGACTGAGGAGCGATCTGAAGGTACTGATATCCAGCCTTTGTATTAAGTCGTTTCCTGCCATGGTTGAGAGGGCTAAAGTGTTGGAGAGGAATGTGGCCGAAGCAGAACGACAAAAGAAGCAACAACAAGCAACTAGGGGGCCGATCATGTCCAGGCCAAATCTGAACCGAAATAGGGTGCCATACGCTCGTCCAGCACAGTCACCGAATTCGAGTGGGTCTCAAGCTTTGGTTGTTGCCGGACAGTCTGGACAACAAGGAGCGGTCAGATGTTTTCAATGTGGAGGACCCCATTTCAAGTCAGTCTGTCCTCAGTTGACTAGAGGGAAGTATTGCAACCGCTGTAGAAGAAGTGGTCACTGGGAGAGCGAGTGTTATATGGGTGGACGAGCGACAATGAGCCCGCCAAATGCTGGGAGAATGCAGCAAGGAAGGGGTGGACGAGCACAAGCTGTTGGTCGAGTCTATGCAATAACAGGCGCTGAAGCTGCCAGTTCAGGTACGCTCGTCACCGGTACTTGCTTATTACATGGAATGCCTGTTTGTGTGTTGTATGATTCGGGGGCAACACACTCCTTCATTTCGAAGGCGTGCGTTGAGAAATTGGGATTAGTCGAACGCGAGATGCAGTTCGACTTAGTGGTGTCAACCCCAGCGGCTGGTGAGGTTAGGACGTCCACTATGTGCATTAAATGTCCTATAGTGGTTGAGGGGCGTAGTTATAAGGTGAACCTCATCTGTTTACCCTTAAAGGATTTAGATGTGATCTTAGGAATGGATTGGTTGGCTACCAATCACATCCTTATTGACTGTGGTGCAAAGGAATTGGTATTTCCAGATGAACATGAAGTGGAGCTATCTGTGACGCTCGGTCAACTAAAGGAAGATATAGTAGATGGCGCCAGTTGCTTTCTGATCATGACGCACTCGGACGAACGACTTGAAGGTATGAATCATGAGCAATCGTCCAGTAAACTGAATGGAGGACAATCAGTCGTGGATGAATTTCCTGATGTATTTCCTGATGAAGTGCCTGGATTACCTCCCCCACGCGAGGTGGAATTTACTATCGACTTAGTGTCGAATGCTGGACCCATCTCTATTGCGCCATATCGAATGTCGCCAGCAGAGTTAGCTGAACTCAAAGAACAGATTGAAGAGTTGATGGATAAGAAGTTTATCAGGCCAAGCGTATCACCTTGGGGAGCTCCTGTACTTTTGGTGAAAAAGAAGGACGGTAGCTCTCGTCTTTGCATTGATTACAGGCAGCTGAACAAGCTAACCATCAAGAACAAGTATCCGTTACCTAGGATTGATGACCTACTGGATCAATTACATGGTGCGACTGTATTTTCAAAGATTGACTTGCATTCGGGATAGCATCAAATTCGGGTGAAGGAAGAAGACATCCAGAAGACAGCTTTCAGGTCTCGTTATGGACACTACGAATATGTAGTAATGCCGTTCGGTGTGACGAATGCACCAGCAGTTTTCATGGACTACATGAATCGTATCTTCAGGCCGTACTTAGATAAATTCGTGGTAGTCTTCATTGATGATATTCTTGTCTACTCCAAGAGCTATGAAGAGCACGAAGATCACTTGAGGATCGTTTTAGGCATATTAAGAGAAAAAGAACTGTACGCCAAGTTCTCAAAATGTGAATTTTGGATGAAGGAAGTGCAATTCTTGGGGCATGTGGTTTCAGCTGGAGGTATCTCAGTAGATCCGGCCAAAGTAAGAGCGGTACTGGAATGGGAAAGTCCATGTTCAGTTACTGAAGTTCGCAGTTTTGTAGGACTCGCGGGTTACTACAGACGGTTCATTGAAGGATTTTCCAAGATAGTAGCTCCGCTGACTCAGTTGACTAGAAAGGATCAACCGTTCGCTTGGACCGATCGGTGTGAAGCAAGTTTCCAAGCATTGAAGGAGAAGTTAACGAGCGCCCCAGTATTGGTCATTCCTGACACGTCCAAACCATTCAAAGTATATTGTGACGCTTCTCATCAAGGTTTGGGATGTGTGCTCATGCAAGAGAGGCGGGCGGTAGCGTACGCTTCTCGGCAGTTGAAAGTTCACGAGAAGAACTATCCGACGCACGACCTGGAATTAGCAGCGGTCGTCTTTGCTTTGAAGATTTGGAGGCACTACTTGTATGGATCAACTTTCCAAGTGTTCAGTGATCACAAGAGTCTCAAGTACCTTTTTGATCAGAAGGAGTTGAATATGAGACAGAGACGTTGGCTAGAGTTCTTGAAGGACTATGACTTTGAACTACTTTACCATCCGGGAAAAGCAAATGTTGTAGCAGACGCTTTAAGCAGAAAGGTAGTTCACGTCTCCTCCATGATGGTCCGAGAGTTAAGTTTGGTAGAGAGCTTTAGAGATCTGAGGTTACAGTTCGACTTGGAACCGAATGTTATTAAATGCTGTACTCTTAGAATCTCCAGTGACGTATTTGACCAGATCATAATGAAGCAGCGAGAAGACGAAGAGTTGGTGAAGATCTTGAATGCACTCGGTACAGATCAAGCTCAACATTTTAACACTGGGACTGATGGTATGCTACGCTACATGGGTAGGACGTGCATTCCGAATGATGGCGAGTTGAAAAGGATCATTCTTGAGGAAGGACATCACAGCCGTCTTAGTATACACCCCGGTATGACTAAGATGTATCAAGACCTCAGGAAATCTTTCTGGTGGCCGGGAATGAAGAGTGATGTCGCACGTTTTGTGGCATCGTGTTTAACGTGTCAACGAGCCAAGGCTGAACATCAGAGGCCAGGCGGTCTACTTCAGCAGTTAGAAATTCCGGAATGGAAGTGGGACGGCATTGCAATGGACTTCGTGACTCACTTACCTCGAACTGTCAGGAATCATGATTCCATATGGGTAATTGTGGATCGTCTGACGAAGAGTGCTCACTTTCTAGCGGTCAACCTGAAAATGTCAATGACGAACCTTGCTAAACTTTACATCAAGGAAATTGTTCGTCTACATGGAGTTCCGTCTAGCATTGTTTCAGACCGAGACACAAGGTTTACCTCTCGATTTTGGCAGTCGTTGCAAAGCGAGCTCGGTACCAAACTCCATATGAGTTCGGCTTATCATCCTCAGACGGACGGTCAGTCCGAGAGAACCATCCAGACGCTTGAAGACTTATTGAGGACGTGTGTTCTAGATCACATGGGCGTTTGGGATGAAGTCTTACCTTTAGTAGAGTTCACCTACAACAACAGTTTCCAAGCCAGCATAGGAATGGCTCCCTTTGAAGCTCTGTATGGGAGAAAGTGTCGAACGCCATTGTGTTGGTTTCAGGAAGGAGAAAAGGTCCTAACTGGACCAGAGCTCATTCAGCAGACGACTGAGAAGGTGAAATTGATCCAAGAAAGGCTGAAGGCATCTCGGAGCAGACAGAAGTCATACGCTGACAAAAGAAGAAGGCCATTGGAGTTCGATGCTGGAGATCACGTCTTCCTTAGACTACATCCAACTACTGGGGTGGGGAGAGCCATTCGACCCAAGAAGTTGTCTCCCAAGTTCATCGGACCCTATCAGATCTTGAGGAAGATCGGACCAGTCGCATACGAGTTATCCTTGCCGCCTCAGTTATCCAACTTGCATCCAGTCTTCCACGTTTCTCAACTCCGGAAGTACGTATCAAATCCATCGCACATACTGGAGTTGGAAGACATTCGTCTTCGTCAAGACCGTACACTAGAGATGCAACCCGTTAGAGTTGAAGATAGCAACACCAGGTATTACAAGAATAAAGTTATCAGATTGGTGAAAGTCGTATGGGATGAAAAGACGGGCGACTCTACATGGGAAGTGGAAGATGCCATGAAGGATTTGTATCCCCATCTGTTTGAGAGTACGTCTTAATTTTCGAGGACGAAAATTTTTGTAGTTGGGAGGAATGTGAGGACCTTAAAAAAAAAAAAAAAAAAAAAAAAAAAAGACGTCCGTCCACGTGGCGGCAGGAGAGCGCGCCACGTCAGCAGTCTGCATGGCCGACAACAGTGCCCGACAGCCACTGACGGACGCCAGCCGTCACACGTCCAGATGAGTCAGCAGCATCAGTGGAGCGCCGCCTGCCAGCCTGTGAACGTGCGTTCGGCGTAGTGGATTACACGTGGCGAGCACAGATTGGACGTCTGGTAGTGGGGAACAGTGTGCCGCCCAGCTGAACGAGCATTTGCGATGGTGGAAGACGCGTGTCAACAGTGCAGCGGTCGACCGTCCGAAGTGGGTTGGTGAAGTGCGTTCGGCTGAGCTGGAAAGTAGCTCCTGAGTGGACGAGCGTTCGGCGGAAGTGGAAATCTAGTCAGAATTCCAAGTTTAATTCTCCACTTCCCCTGCACGTCCCTCTCTTTCCCATTTCTCAGACTCAATTCTCTCCTCCTTCTCTCTTCACTCTCTGCACCCTTCTCTCTCTAAGAAACCACCACTGCACCTCCTCCGTTCTACACTCCGGCAACCTTGAAGGACGAACGACAGCCAGGATTCCAGGGAGAACGTTCGGCTAGTGAAGCTGGTAAGTCCTCCCTTCATTCTGACGTTCGTTCTCTGTGCATAAAAACTCAATTTTGAGTTGTACGTTCGTTATTCTCTTTAAGTAGGAGTAGTTTTAATTTCGGTTTTTGGGATTCGCGCGAACAGTGGATTAACGAGCGTTGGTTAGTGCAACTTGAGTGGAGAAGCGTCTCTGTGGTTGTGGGCGTTCGTCATTTCCGGGTAAGGGAAGTTTATGTAAATTAACTGATTTGATGCTGTGTGTGAACGTTCGTTATTGACTGCATGAAAAAAAAAATACATGATGTGTGATATGAATGAATGGTGTGAGCGTTCGTTATTTGCTGGATGAGTATAATGCATGATGTTATTGTGCTTGAGATGCATGAACGTACGTTATTTTGGTGAAATGAGATATATGATTTTACATGATGTGGATTGTATAAAATATGGAAGTTGATGTTGATATGAACGTATGAAACTATGAGAGTTGCATGTTGAAAATGAACTGGAATAAAAATGGATTGAAAAAGAAGTTTCCCGTGATAATGAACGTTCGTACTGAACGGTCTTTGACCGTTCGGTCTCCCTTTATAATAGTAAAGAAGGGGATTCATTCATTTGGAATGATCCCTGGTCGAGGACGAGCGTCCTCATGTTCCACTGCTTGTTGAGCGTTCGTCCTGGCGCTCGGTTTTGAATATAGCGTTCGTCCAAATAGTGCTCCGAATTGAGCGTTCGTCCAAAATGGCGCTCGGTTTTGAATATAGCGTTCGTCCAAATAGTGCTCCGAATTGAGCGTTCATCCTAAATGATGCTCGGTCTCACACTGAGCGTTCGTCGAGCGCTCGGTTTTGAATTGAGCGTTCGTCCTATTGTGCTCGGTTTTTAAAGGAGCGTTCGTCCTAAAAATGGGGCTCGGTCTTACACTGAGCGCTCGCTCAAAATTGTGTTCGGTTTTATTGAAAAACCGTACGTCCAACTTCAGATTTACCACGTTCGTTTTCTGATTCTTAACGAGCGTCCGTTCATTAATTTTTCAGGTAAATAACGTTCGTCCAATGAACAGTGTACGTATTGGAAATTCTGCCGTTCGTGCTCTTATTCGAACGAGCGTCTTTTGATATTGCTCACAGCGTTCCTCCTCATTTTTATTGAGGATAGAACGCTCGTTTTTTTATGTTTTCCCTATGAATGATGAAATTTATTATGGAATGATAAATAGTGAATGATGTACCGTATATGAAATGAAATGAAAGTGTGAATATTGAACGAGCATTCCGGGGAGGAATGACTCTTGGATGATTGTGAGAATTTGTAAAGTATGACCGTGGCCAGACTTAGCAGGCGATTCGATCCTGATATTCCGTGACTCCTCGTCCTCACATAGAGGGGGTACGTCATGCGTGGGAATGGCAGGAGGTCCCCGTCACATAACAGTAATTTGGACGGAACGGACTAACCTCGGGTGGAAGCTGATGAGAGTGCCAGCTACTACCCCACCCGAGTGCGCGAACGTCGTAGCTACACGGGAAATCATACAGTCCGGACAGTCAGTCGTGTATCAAGTTTTATGTTAAGTGTGCGTTGAAATAAGCATGTATATTGAATTGTGTTCATGTATGATGAACTGTTTACTTGAATTTGTATGTTGATGCATGAGTTAAATTACATAAGCTTACCCTTGCGTTTTCCTTGTGTTGTCTTGTTTTGTACGTCCGTCCTGTCGTTGCAATGATCATCCGTGTGGATGTGAGCAGAGGGAGACGAGCGTTTGGAGGATGTTCTGAACGAAGAAAATCTAGTTGAAGTTGAAGTGAAGACTGAGCAGTGAGACGTTCGGCCAATCCTTTATTTTTTTTATGTATGACCGTTCGGTGCTTTCCTGTGTGAACCGTTCGGTCAGGTTTTAATTTTACGCTCGGTTGAAATTTGTAACTCTGGTGTGGACGTGCGGCTTTATGCGTTCGTTCTTTATTGATGTAAGACTGTATTCAAGAACGTTCGTCCTTGAGCGTTCGTTTGGATTTTAAATTTTTTTGTTGGAAAACTGTACTGTTTTATTATTAATTGTGATTTTCTAATTATATGGTTTTTACTGTATTTTTGGGATGTCACAAAGTATCTGCTCAATTTGATTTTGTGTTGGATATTGTCTATACCTTTTCTCTGTCCAGACTTCTTGAGAACTCTGTAAATTATTTTTATTTTTCTTGTGAGTTTTTATTTTTCTGTCTGCTGAGTTTTGTGTCACCATTCCTGAAAGTCCTAAGAACCATTCCCTGATTTGAGTCTTAATTTTGCCCAGGAGTGCAAAAGACTAAGTGTGGTCTATTTTGATGAATCATTATTTTCTTCACTTCACTTAGCTTATGGTACCGATTTTAATCAGGGAATTGTGCTATAATGTCCAGTATTATCCCGTTTTATTGAATTGAGCTTAATCCGATCAGAAATTCTTATTTTAATTAATTTGAATTATCTGAGACTAATTATTTACATTATTTAGTGCAGGGAAAATTCTGAAAATATTTTAGGACATTTTGAAGAAATTTCATTTGCACACTGTGTTGATTTAATTTGTGTGTTTGAAATGGAAAATTTGATTTGGAACTCCTATACATTTCATGGCCAAGAGAAGTCCAAGGAAGCGCTGAATTTGTAATGTTATTGCTGAAATAAATTGATAGCACACGGCCCCTTCATTTTGTAAATCCAAACATCAATTAATTGAAGAAAGTGGAGTCATGGCCATGCATAGAATTAAATCAATTGGAGAAAAGCGGGACAGATTTATGGGCACACGTGAATCTTTGTTAGTGTTGGAATTGTGAAAGAGATCCCTGCCACCCACATGTGAAATGCACTTATTACTAAAAAAATGATAATGCTCCATGTAATATGTGATGTACACGAGAAAGTGACAATTATTGCTTCCCGTCAACAAACCACACGGCCCACAAGAAAGCAACAACATAAGTGAGGTGCTTGTCACTTCTCTCCTGGCTGGCTGCACGTAATAGATGAGGGCAGCAGCACATGAAGATGTTGTCTTAATCTTGGTCCAGCAAAATGAAGAATGGGCAGCAGCTCTTCCGTTCATCAATGGGAAGCAGCTTCATGTGCAGCACCTTGGTCCATCTTGGAGCATCCAAACAAGCAGCAATAAACATCCAAATCCAGCAAGCTTGCAGCAGACGCTCACGTCCAGGGGAAGCTCTCGGTCCAGTTTCACCATACCAGCAGAAGACACGGTCATATCAGTTTGGAAGGCAGAAAGCAAATCCAGTAATGAGATGTTGAGAGAAATAAAATAAGGAAGCATGGATGAGCTGCACCTTGGTCTTGTCTCCAGGAAGCTCACGGCCTTATCCAGAAAAGTAGAGAGGAGAAAATGTAGGAGCCACCACCCTCACGGTTCTCATGTCCAGCAGCAGCCGCAACCCACCGTCAAGCTTCAACACACCTCCAACCACCATCTTCACTCCATCCAACAGTGATCCACCAGTCCAGCCACCAAGAGCTTGGCAGTAACTTCACGTGCAGCAACAAAGTCTTCAAGCTGCATACAACGGACAAGACTTGGAGGATGTTGGCTATGAAGAGGAGGCTCTCGGCTTTTCTGGAAGAAGAACACGCTGCCATGAGTTGGGAGGCCAGCAATTCACGTCCAGCTTGGAGCAAATTAGGGAGGAGATGAGAAAAAACTCACACCCCATGGAGCAGAGAGCACGGCCTACACCAGCAGATTGCTGCATCCAAAATCTAGCAGGGAGATTCTCGTCCAGCACTTCCAATATGGAGCATTCACGTTCAAAGGAGAAGAGTGTCACGGCTGGAGAAATGGCAGCAGAGAGTTACATTCAGTAGTTGGCTTGAAGGGTTTGGAGTGCAAACGGAAGATGGCAACAGTGATTCTTCACGTGAGCAGCAGCACCATCAACTTCAGCAGCTCACACCCAGCACACACGTGAAAGGAGAAGGGAGCCCACCCGAATCATATTGAAGAAGAAGACAAGAGTTTGGAATGGAGAATTCACGTGAACCTTAGCTTGGAAACGCACACCACAAAAGCTCATTAATATAGTAAAGAATTCAAAGAAGTTTGGCTATAAAAGAGCAGCAGGAAGAGAAGGAAAATTCATTAGGATTTAGAATTAGAGATTTGAGGAGTAGGAATTAGGAAGCAATTTACATTCTGGATTTGGTTTTCTCCTCCCCTTTGGGGAGGTTTTGTGTTTCTTTAATTTCCAGTTTCAAGTTGAGTGTTAATCATAATTTTCATTCTGCATTTCTCAATTGATTTCTCAATGTTGTTGAATTCTATTTTCATCTACGTATTACAGTTCATTTACAATTCTGTTTTTAATTTTAGATTTTGGATACAATTACTTTCATTTTCTGTTGAATTTTAGCTTTGCATTTCTGTCAAAATTTCATTTCCAATTTATAAAGTTAAATTCCATTTTTACCGTTTTCCCAAATTTACCGTTTTTCTGTATTTTCTTCATTCCTGTCATTTACGTTTTCTGCACTGTTGTTTTTAATTTTAATTTATTTTACCGCACAAAAACATCTACAAAACCCCCCCCCCCACTTTGTGTAAAAAAATCTGAGATTGAACCGCCACAAAATTGGTCCTTGAGAGACGACCTAGGAGTCACTTCCTAGTTATACTGCATTAATTCTTGCAAATCAAATTTGTATGACCGCGACAGTCTTATCATGGAGGAAGTGGACGATGTTGACGAACTTGAAAAAGTTCAGGAAGTGAATGAAATGGAGGAAGTGGACGATGTTGAGGAAGTGGAGGAAGTCGACGAAAATGACGAAGTGGACGAAGTGCAAGAAGCTGAGGAAGTGGAGGAAGTGGACGAACTTGACGAAGTTGATGAAATTAACGAAGTTGACGAAGTGGACGAATTGGACGAAGTGGAAGAAGAAGATGACGAAGTGGAAGAAGTTGAGGAAGTGGCGAACATGACGAAGTTGACGAAGTTAACGAAATTGGCGAAGTTGACGAATTGGACGAAGGGGACGAAGTGGAAGAAGAAGATGACGAAGTGGAAGAAGTGGAGGAAGTGGATGATGTGGCCGAAGTGGACTAAGTTGACGAAATGGATGAAGTGGAGGAAGTGGAGGAAGTGGACGATGTTGACAAACTGGAAAAAGTTCAGGAAGTGAATGAAGTGGAGGAAGTGGACGATGTTGAGGAAGTGGAGGAAGTCGACGAAATTGACGAAGTGGACGAAATGGAAGAAGTTGTAGAAGTGGAGGAAGTGGACAAAGGGGACGAACTTGACGAAGTGGACGAAGTTGACGAATTTGACGAAGTGGACGAAGTGGAAGAAGAAGATGAAGAAGTGGATGAATAGGACGAAGTGGAGGAAGTGGAGGAAGTGGAAGAAGTAGACGAAGTTGGCGAAGTGGTCGATGTGGACGAAGTTGACGAAGTGGAGGAAGTGGTGGAAGTCGAGGAAGTGGACGAAGTGCAGGAAGTTGAGGAAGTAGGCGAAGTGGACGAAGTTGACGAAGTGGACGAAGTGGATGAAGTGGAGGATCTGGAGGAAGTGGACGAAATTGAGGATGTGGAGGAAGTGGAGGAAGTAGACGAAGTGGAGGAAGTGGAGGAAGTAGAGGAAGAGGGCGAAATGGACGAACATGACGAAGTGGACGAAGTGGAGGAAGTTGAGGAAGTGGACGAAGAGGACGAAGTGGATGAAGTTGACGACGTGGACGAAGTGGAGGAAGTGGATGAAGTGGAAGAAGCTGACGAAGTGGACGAAGTGGAGAAAGTGGACAAAGTGGTGCAAGTGGACGAACTTACGAAGTAGACGAAATGGACGAAGTTGACGAAGTGGAGGAAGTGGATGAAGTGGAGGAAGCGGAAGAAGTGGACGAATTGGACGAAGAGGACGAAGCGGAGGAAGTGGACGATGTTGACGACGTGGAGGAAGTCGAGGAAGTGGACGAAGTGGAGGAAGTGGAAGAAGTGAACGAAGTGGAGGAAATGGAGGAAGTGGACGAAGTGGAGGAAGTGGACAAATTGGAAGAAGTGGACGAACTTGACGAAGTGGAGGAAGTGGAGGAAGTGTACGAACCTGATGAAGTGGACGAAAAGGACGAAGTTGACGAAGTGGACGAAGTGGACGAAGTGGAGAATGTGGAGAAAGTGGAGAAAGTGGAGGAAGTGGACGAAGTGGAGGAAGTGGAAGAAGTGGACGAAGTGGAGAAGTGGAGGAAGTGGAGGAAGTGGAGGAAGTGGACGAACTTGACGAAGTGGACGAAATAGGCGAAGTGGACGAAGTTGACGAAGTGGAGGAAGTGAATGAAGTGGAGGAAGTGGACGAAATGGACGATGTTGAGGAAGTGGAGGAATTAGACGAAATGGACGAAGTGGACGGAGTCCACGAAGTGGAGGAAGTGGAATGAAGTGGAGGAAGTGGAGGAAGTGGACGATGTTGAGCGAGTGGAGGAAGTGGACGAAATTGTCAAAGTGGACGAAGTGGAAGAAGTGGACGAAGTGGAGGAAGTGGAGCAAGTGGACGAACTTGACGAAGTGGAGGAAGTAGAGGAAGTGGAGGAAGTGGACGAAGTGGACGAAGAGCGGGAAGTGGAAGAAGTTGATGACGTGGATGAAGTGGAGGAACTGGACGAAGTGGAGGAATCGGAAGGAGTGGACAAAGTGGACGAAGTGGAAGAAGTGAACGAAGTGGTCGAAGTGGACGAAGTGGAGGAATTGAAAGAGGTGCACGAAGTGGACGAAGTGGACGAAGTGGATGAAGTTGATGACGTGGACGAAGTGGAGGAAGTGGAGGAATGGACGAAGTGGAAGAAGTTGACGAAGTGGACGAAGTGGACGAAGTGGACGAAGTGGAAGAAGTGAACGAAGTGGACAAAGTGGAGGAAGTGGAGGAAGTGGACGAACTTGACGAAGTGGACAAAGTTGACGAAGTGGATGAAATGGACGAAGTTGACGAAATGGATGAAGTGGAGGAAGTGGACGACGTTGACGAACTGGAAAAATTTCAGGAAGTGAATGAAATGGAGGAAGTGGACGATGTTGAGGAAGTGGAGGAAGTAGACGAAGTGGTAGATGTGGACGAAGTTGACGAAGTGGAGGAAGTGCTGGAAGTCGAGGAAGTGGACGAAGTGCAGGAAGTGGAGGAAGTAGAGGAAGTGGGCGAAGTGGACGAAGTTGACGAAGTGGACGAAGTGGATGAAGTGGAGGATCTGGAGGAAGTGGACGAAATAGAGGATGTGGAGGAAGTGGAGGAAGTAGACGAAGTGGAGGAAGTGGATGAAGTAGAGGAAAAGGGCGAAATGGACGAACATGACGAAGTGGACGAAGTGGAGGAAGTTGAGGAAGTGGACGAAGTGGATGAAGTTGACGACGTGGACGAAGGGGGGGAAGTGGATGAAGTGGACGAAGTGGAAGAAGTGGACGAAGTGGAGAAAGTGGACAAAGTGGTGGAAGTGGAGGAAGAGGACGAAGTTGACGAAGTAGACGAAATGAACGAAGTTGACGAAGTGGACGAAGTGGACGAAGTGGACGAAGTGGACGAACTTGACGAAGTGGACGAAGTGGATGAAGTGGAGGAAGCGGAAGAAGTGGACGAATTGGACGAAGAGGACGAAGCGGAGGAAGTGGACGATGTTGACGACGTGGAGGAAGTCGAGGAAGTAGACGAAGTGGACGAAGTGGAGGAAGTGGAAGAAGTGGACGAAGTGGAGGAAATGGAGGAAGTGGACGAAGTGGAGGAAGTGGACAAAGTGGAAGAAGTGGACGAACTTGACGAAGTGGAGGAAGTGGACGAGCCTGATGAAGTGGACGAAAAGGATGAAGTTGACGAAGTGGACGAAGTGGACGAAGTGGAGAATGTGGACAAAGTGGAGAAAGTGGAGGAAGTGGACGAAGTGGAGGAAGTGGAAGAAGTAGACGAAGTGGACGAAGTGGAGAAGTGGAGGAAGTGGACGAAGTGGAGGAAGTGGACGAACTTGACGAAGTGGACGAAATGGGCGAAGTGGACGAAGTGGACGAAGTGAATGAAGTGGAGGAAGTGGACGAAATGGACGATGTTGAGGAAGTGGAGGAATTAGACGAAATGGACGAAGTGGACGGAGTCCACGAAGTGGACGAAGTGGAGGAAGTGGAGGAAGTGGAATGAAGTGAAGGAAGTGGAGGAAGTGGACGATGTTGAGCGAGTGGAGGAAGTGGACGAAATTGACGAAGTGGAGGAAGTGGAAGAAGTTGACGAAGTGGAGGAAGTGGACGAACTTGACGAAGTGGAGGAAGTAGAGGAAGTGGAGGAAGTGGACAAAGTGGACGAAGAGCGGGAAGGGGAAGAAGTTGATGACGGGGACGAAGTGGAGGAACTGGACGAAGTGGAGGAAGCGGAAGGAGTGGACGAAGTGGACGAAGTGGAAGAAGTGGACGAAGTGGACGAAGTGGAGGAAGTGGAGGAATTGGAAGAGGTGCACGAAGTGGACGAAGTGGAGGAAGTGGAGGAAGTGGACGAAATGGTGAAGTTGACGACGTGGAGGAAGTGGAGGAAGTGGAGGAAGTGGAAGAAGTTGACAAAGTGGACGAAGTGCACGAAGTAGAAGAAGTGGACGTAGTGGACAAAGTGGAGGAAGTGGAGGAAGTGGACGAACTTGACCAAGTGGACGAAATGGACGAAGTTGACGAAGTGGATGAAGTGGACGAAGTTGACGAAATGGATGAAGTGGAAGAAGTGGACAATGTTGACGAACTGGAACGATGTTGAGCGAGTGGAGGAAGTGGACGAAATTGACAAAGTGGACGAAGTGGAAGAAGTTGACGGAGTGGAGGAAGTGGACGAACTTGACGAAGTGGAGGAAGTAGAGGAAGTGGAGGAAGTGGACGAAGAGCAGGAAGGGGAAGAAGTTGATGACGTGGACGAACTGGAGGAACTGGACGAAGTGGAGGAAGCAGAAGGAGTGGACGAAGTGGACGAAGTGGAAGAAGTGGACGAAGTGGAGGAATTGGAAGAGGTGCACGAAGTGGACGAAGTTGAGGAAGTGGACGAAATGGATGAAGTTGACGACGTGGACGAAGTGGAGGAAGTGGACGAAGTGGAAGAAGTTGACGAAGTGGACAAAGTGCATGAAGTGGACGAAGTGGAAGAAGTGGACGAAGTGGAAAAAGTGGAGGAAGTGGACGAAGTGGACGAAGTTGACGAAGTGGACGAAATGGACGAAGTTGACGAAGTGGATTAAGTGGAGGAAGTGGAGGAAGTCGACGAAATGGATGAAGTGGACGATGTTGACGAACTGGAAAAAGTTCAGGAAGTGAATAAAATGGAGGAAGTGGACGATGTTGAGGAAGTGGAGGAAGTCGACGAAAATGACGAAGTGGACGAAGTGGAAGACGCTGAGGAAGTGGAGGAAGTGGACGAACTTGACGAAGTTGATGAAGTTAACGATGTTGACGAAGTGGACGAATTGTACACTGTGGAAGAAGAAGATGACGAAGTGGAAGAAGTTGAGGAAGTGGACGAAGTGGCGAACATGACGAAGTTGACGAAGTTGACGAATTGGACGAAGTGGACGAAGTGGAAGAAGAAGATGACGAAGTGGAAGAAGTGGAGGAAGTGGATGATGTGGTCGAAGTGGAGGAAGTGGACGAAGTTGACGAAATGGATGAAGTGGACAATGTTGACGAACTGGAAGAAGTTCAGGAAGTGAATGAAGTGGAGGAAGTGGACGATGTTGAGGAAGTGGTGGAAGTCGACGAAATTGATGAAGTGGACAAAGTGGAAGAAGTTGTCGAAGTGGAGGAAGTGGACAAAGGTGACGAACTTGACGAAGTTGTCGAAGTGGACGAAGTTGACGAATTGGACGAAGTGGAAGAAGAAGATGAAGAAGTGGACGAAGTGAACGAAGTGGAGGAAGTGGAGGAAGTGGAGGAAGTAGAAGAAGTTGACGAAGTGGTCGATGTGGACGAAGTTAACGAAGTGGTGGAAGTCAAGGAAGTGGACGAAGTGCAGGAAGTGAAGGAAGTAGAGGAAGTGGGCGAAGTTGACGAAGTGGACGAAGTGGATGAAGTGGATGAAGTGGAGGATCTAGAGGAAATGGACGAAATGGAGGATGTGGAGGAAGTGGAGGAAGTAGACGAAGTGGAGGAAGTGGAGGAAGTAGAGGAAGAGGACGAAGTGGGCGAACATGACAAACATGACGAAGTGGACGAAGTGGACGAAGTGGAGGAAGTTGAGGAAGTGGACGAAGAGGACGAAGTGGATGAAGTTGACGAAGTTGACAACGTGGACGAAGTGGAGGAAGGGGACGAAGTGGAAGAAGTTGACGAAGTGGACGAAGTGGAAGAAGTGGACGAAGTGGAGAAAGTTGACAAAGTGGTGGAAGTGGACGAAATTGACGAAGTGGACGAAATGTACGAAGTTGACGAAGTGGAGGAAGTGGACGAAGTGGACGAACTTGACGAAGTGGACAAAGTGGATGAAGTGGAGGAAGCGGAAGAAGTGGACGAATTGGACGAAGAGGACGAAGCGGAGGAAGTGGACGATGTTGACGACGTGGAGGAAGTCGAGCAAGTAGACGAAGTGGAGGAAGTGGAAGAAGTGAACGAAGTGGAGGAAATGGAGAAAGTGGAGGAAGTGGAGGAAGTGGAGGAAGTGGACGAACTTGTCGAAGTGGAGGAAGTGGAGGAAGTGGACGAACCTGATGAAGTGGACGAAAAGGACGAAGTTGACGAAGTGGAGGAACTGGAGGAAGTGGAGAATGTGGATAAAGTGGAGAAAGTGGAAGAACTGGACGAAGTGGAGGAAGTGGACGAAGGTGACGAAGTAGACGAAATTGATTAAAGGGACGAAGTGGAGGAAGTGGAGGAATTGGACGAAGTGGAGGAAGTAGAAGAAGTGGACGAAGTGGTGAAGTGAACGAAGTGGAGGAAGTGGAGGAAGTGGACGACCTTGACGAAGTGGACGAAATGGACGAAGTGGAAGAAGTGGACGAAGTGGACGAAGTGAATAAAGTGGACGAAGTGGACGAAATGGACGATGTTGAGGAAGTGAAGGAATTGGACGAAATGGACGAAGTGGACGGAGTTGACGAAGTGGACGAAGTGGAGGAAGTGGACGAAGTGGACGAAGTGAATAAAGTGGACGAAGTGGACGAAATGGACGATGTTGAGGAAGTGAAGGAATTGGACGAAATGGACGAAGTGGACGGAGTTGACGAAGTGGACGAAGTGGAGGAAGTGGAGGAAGTGGAGGAAGTGGAATCAAGTGGAGGAAGTGGGCGATGTTGAGGGAGTGGAGGAAGTGGACGAAATTGACAAAGTGGACGAAGTGGAAGAAGTTGACGAAGTGGAGGAAGTGGATGAAGTGGACGAACTTGACGAAGTGGAGGAAGTGGATGAAATGGAGGAAGTGGACGAAGTGGAGGAAGTGGACGAAGAGGGGGAAGTGGACGAAGTTGATGATGTGGACGAAGTGGAGGAACTGGACGAGGTGGAGGAAGTGGAAGAAGTGGACGAAGTGGAGGAAGTGGATGAAGAGGACGAAGTGGGTGAAGTTGATGATGTGGACGAAGTTGAGGAAGTGGAGGAAGTGAAGGAAGTGGAAGAAGTTCACGAAGTTGACGAAGTGCACGAAGTGGACGAAGTTGACGAAGTGGACGAAGTGGACGAAGTGGAAGAAGTGGACGAAGTGGACAAAGTGGAGGAAGTGGAGGAAGTGGAGGAAGTGGACGAACTTGACGAAGTGGACAAAATGGACGAAGTGGACGAAGTTGACGAAGTGGATGAAGTGTACGAAGTGGACGAACTTGACGAAGTGGACGAAGTGGATGAAATGGAGGAAGTGGTCGAAGTGGACGAAGTGGAGGAAGTGGAGGAAGTTGACGAAGTGGAGGAAGTGGAGGAAGTGGAGCTAGTGGAGGAAGTGGAGGAGCGGGAGGAAGTAGAAGAAGTGGACGAAGTGGACGAACTTGACGAAGTGGACGAGGTAGATGAAGTGGAGGAATCGGAAGAAGTGGACGAAGAGGACGAAGTGGACGAAGAGGATGAAGTGGACTAAGTGGACGAAGTTCACGACGTGGACTAAGTGGACGAAGTTCACGACGTGGACGAAGTGGAGGAACTGGACGAAGTGGAGGAAGTGGAAGGAGTGGACGAAGTGGAGGAAGTGGAAGAAGTGGACGAAGTGGAGGAAGTGGAAGAAGTGGACAAAGTGGGAGAAGTGAACGAAGCGGAGGAAGTGGAAGAAGTGGACGAACTTGATGAAGTGGACGAAATCGACGAAGTTGACGAAGTGGAGGAAGTGGAGAATTTGGACAAAGTGGTGGAAGTGGAAGAACTGGACGAAGTGGAGGAAGTGGACGAATGTGACGAAGTTAACGAAATTCACGAAGTAGAGGAAGTGGAGGAAGTGGACGAGGTGGACAAAGTGGGCGAAGTGGTCGAAGTGGACGAAGTGGAGGAAGTGGAGGAAGTGGAGAAAGTGGACGCTGTTGACGAAGTGGAAGAAGTTCAGGAACTGAATGAAGTGGAGGAACTGGACGATGTTGAGGAAGTGGAGGAAGTTGAGGAAGTGGAAGGAAGTAGACGAACGTGACGAAGTTGACGAAGTTAATGAAGTTGACGAAGTTAACGAAGTGGAAGAAGAAGATGACGATGTGAAAGAAGTTGAGGAAGTGGACGAAGTTGACGAAGTTAACGAAGTTGACGAAGTTGACGAATTGGACGAAGTGGACGAAGTGGAAGAAGAAGATTACGAAGTGGAAGAGGTGGAGGAAGTGGATGAAGTGGCCGAAGTGGAGGAAGTGGAGGAAGTGGACGAAGTTGACGAAGTGGATGAAGTGGAGGAAGTGGATGATGTTGACGAAGTGGAGCAAGTGGAGCAAGTGGAGCAAGTGGAATGAAGTGGAGGAAGTGGACGATGTTGAGGAAGTGGAGGAAGTGGACGAAATTGACGAAGTGGACGAAGTGGACAAAGGGGACGAACTTGAAGAAGTTGTCGAAGTGGACGAAGTTGAAGAATTGGACGAAGTGGACGAAATGGAAGAAGAAGATGAAGAAATGGACGAAGAGGACGAAGTGGAGGAAGTGGACGAAGTGGACGAAGTAGACGAAGTTGACGAAGTTGACGAAGTGGTCGAAATGGACGAAGTGGAGGAAGTGGTGGAAGTCGAGGAAGTGGACGAAGTAGAGGAAGTGAGGAAGTGGGCGAAGTGCTCGAAGTGATGAAGTGGAGGATCTGGAGGAAGTGGACGAAATGGAGGATGTGGAGGAAGTAGACGAAGTGGAGGAAGTGGAGGAAGTAGAGGAAGAGGACGACGTGGACGAACATGACGAACATCACAAAGTGGACGAAGTGGACGAAGTGGAGGAAGTTGAGGAAGTGGAAGAAGTCGACGAAGAGGACGAAGTGGACGAAGTTGACGACGTGGACGAAGTGGATGAAGTGGACGAGGTGGCAGAAGTTGACGAAGTGGACGAAGTCGACGAAGTTGAACAAGTGGACGAAGTGGAGAAAGTTGTGGAAGTGGAGGAAGTGGATGAACTTGACGAAGTGGACGAAGTTGACGAAGTGGAGGAAGTGGAGTAGGTGGACGAAGTGGTCGAACTTGACGAAGTGGACGAAGTGGATGAAGTGGAGAAAGCGGAAGAAGTGGACGAAGAGTACGAAGTGGAGGAAGTGGACGAAGTGGACGAAGTGGAGGAAGTGGACAAAGTGAAGGAAGTGGACGAACTTAATGAAGTGGAGGAAGTGGAGGAAGTGGACGAACTTGATGAAGTGGACGAAGTTGACGAAGTGGACGAAGCGGAGAAAGTGAATGAAGAGGAGGAAGTGGACGAAAGAGACGATGTTGAGGAAGTGGACGAAATGGACAAAGTGGAGGAAGTTGACGAAGTGGACGAAGAGGACGAAGTGGATGAAGTTGACGAAGTTCACGACGTGGAATAAGTGGTGCGGGTGGACGAAGTGGACGAAGTGGAAGAAGTGGACGAAGTGGATGAAGGGCACGAAGTGGACGAAGTCGACGAAGTGGAAGAAGTTGACGAAGTGGAAGAAGTTGACGAAGTGTACAAAGTCGAGGAAGTGGAGGAAGTGGACGAACTTGACGAAGTGGACGAAATGGACGAAGTGGACGAAGTTGACGAAGTGGACGAAGTGGACGAACTGGACGAAGGGCACGAAGTGGACGAAGTCGACGAAGTGGAAGAAGTGGAGGAAGTGGACAAAGTGGAGGAAGTGGAGGAAGTGGAGGAAGTGGACGAACTTGACGAAATGGACGAAAAGGACGAAGTGGACGAAGTGGACGAAGTGGATGAAGTGGAGGAAGCGGAAGAAATGGACGAAGTGGACGAAGAGGACGAAGTGGACGAAGCGGAGGAAGTGGACGAAGTTGACGACGTGGACGAAGTTGAGGAAGTGGACGAAGTCCAGGAAGGGGAAGAAGTGGACGAAGTGGAGGAAATGGAGGAAGTGGACGAAGTGGAGGAAGTGGACAAAGTGGAGGAAGTGGATGAAGTGGACGAACTTGACGAAGTGGAGGAAGTGGACGAACTTGATGAAGTGGACGAAATGGACGAAGTGGACGAAGTTGACGAAGTGGAGGAAGTGGACGAAATCGAGAAAGTGGACGAAGTGAAGGAAATGGAGGAAGTGGACGAAGTGGACGAAGTGGAGGAAGTGGAGGAAGTGGACGAAATCGAGAAAGTGGAGGAAGTGAAGGAAATGGAGGAAGTGGACGAAGTGGACGAAGTGGAGGAAGTGGAGGAAGTGAATGAAGTGTAGGAAGTGGACGAAATGGAGGATGTTGTGGAAGTGGACGAAATGGACAAAGTGGACGAAGTTGACGAAGAGGACGAAGTGGAGCAAGTGGAGCAAGTGGAGCAAGTGGAATGAAGTGGAGGAAGTGACGATGTTGAGGAAGTGGACGAAATTGACGAAGTGGACGAAGTGGAAGAAGTTGACGAAATGGAGGAAGTGGTCGAAGTGGACGAAGTGGAGGAAGTGGAAGAAGTGTACGATGTTGACGAAGTGGAAGAAGTTCAGGAACTGAATGAAGTGGAGGAACTGGACGATGTTGAGGAAGTGGAGGAAGTCGAGGAAATTGACGAAGTGGACGAAATGTACGAAGTTGACGAAGTGGAGGAAGTGGACGAAGTGGACGAACTTGACGAAGTGGACGAAGTGGATGAAGTGGAGGAAGCGGAAGAAGTGGACGAATTGGACGAAGAGGACGAAGCGGAGGAAGTGGACGATGTTGACGACGTGGAGGAAGTCGAGCAAGTAGACGAAGTGGAGGAAGTGGAAGAAGTGAACGAAGTGGAGGAAATGGAGAAAGTGGACGAAGTGGAGGAAGTGGAGGAAGTGGACGAACTTGTCGAAGTGGAGGAAGTGGAGGAAGTGGACGAACCTGATGAAGTGGACGAAAAGGACGAAGTTGACGAAGTGGAGGAACTGGAGGAAGTGGAGAATGTGGATAAAGTGGAGAAAGTGGAAGAACTGGACGAAGTGGAGGAAGTGGACGAAGGTGACGAAGTAGACGAAATTGATGAAAGGGACGAAGTGGAGGAAGTGGAGGAATTGGACGAAGTGTAGGAAGTAGAAGAAGTGGACGAAGTGGTGAAGTGAACGAAGTGGAGGAAGTGGAGGAAGTGGACGACCTTGACGAAGTGGACGAAATGGACGAAGTGGAAGAAGTGGACGAAGTGGACGAAGTGAATGAAGTGGACGAAGTGGACGAAGTGGACGAAATGGACGAGGTTGAGGAAGTGAAGGAATTGGACGAAATGGACGGAGTTGACGAAGTGGACGAAGTGGAGGAAGTGGAGGAAGTAGAGGAAGTGGAATCAAGTGGAGGAAGTGGAGGAAGTGGGCGATGTTGAGGGAGTGGAGGAAGTGGACGAAATTGACAAAGTGGACGAAGTGGAAGAAGTTGACGAAGTGGAGGAAGTGGATGAAGTGGACGAACTTGACGAAGTGGAGGAAGTGGATGAAATGGAGGAAGTGGACGAAGTGGAGGAAGTGGACGAAGAGGGGTAAGTGGACGAAGTTGATGATGTGGACGAAGTGGAGGAACTGGACGAGGTGGAGGAAGTGGAAGAAGTGGACGAAGTGGAGGAAGTGGATGAAGAGGACGAAGTGGGTGAAGTTGACGATGTGGACGAAGTTGAGGAAGTGGAGGAAGTGAAGGAAGTGGAAGAAGTTCACGAAGTTGACGAAGTGCACGATGTGGACGAAGTGGACGAAGTGGACGAAGTGGAAGAAGTGGACGAAGTGGACAAAGTGGAGGAAGTGGAGGAAGTGGAGGAAGTGGACAAACTTGACGAAGTGGACAAAATGGACGAAGTGGACGAAGTTGACGAAGTGGATGAAGTGTACGAAGTGGACGAACTTGACGAAGTGGACGAAGTGGATGAAATGGAGGAAGTGGTCGAAGTGGACGAAGTGGAGGAAGTGGACGAAGTTGACGAAGTGGAGGAAGTGGAGGAAGTGGAGCTAGTGGAGGAAGTGGAGGAGCGGGAGGAAGTAGAAGAAGTGGACGAAGTGGACGAACTTGACGAAGTGGACTAGGTAGATGAAGTGGAGGAATCGGAAGAAGTGGACGAAGAGGACGAAGTGGACGAAGAGGATGAAGTGGACTAAGTGGACGAAGTTCACGACGTGGACTAAGTGGACGAAGTTCACGACGTGGACGAAGTGGAGGAACTGGACGAAGTGGAGGAAGTGGAAGAAGTGGACAAAGTGGGAGAAGTGAACGAAGCGGAGGAAGTGGAAGAAGTGGACGAACTTGATGAAGTGGACGAAATCGACGAAGTTGACGAAGTGGAGGAAGTGGAGAATTTGGACAAAGTGGTGGAAGTGGAAGAACTGGACAAAGTGGAGGAAGTGGACGAATGTGACGAAGTTAACGAAATTCACGAAGTAGAGGAAGTGGAGGAAGTGGACGAGGTGGACAAAGTGGGCGAAGTGGTCGAAGTGGACGAAGTGGAGGAAGTGGAGGAAGTGGAGAAAGTGGACGCTGTTGACGAAGTGGAAGAAGTTCAGGAACTGAATGAAGTGGAGGAACTGGACGATGTTGAGGAAGTGGAGGAAGTTGAGGAAGGGGAAGGAAGTAGACGAACGTGACGAAGTTGACGAAGTTAATGAAGTTGACGAAGTTAACGAAGTGGAAGAAGAAGATGACGATGTGAAAGAAGTTGAGGAAGTGGACGAAGTTGACGAAGTTAACGAAGTTGACGAAGTTGACGAATTGGACGAAGTGGACGAAGTGGAAGAAGAAGATTACGAAGTGGAAGAGGTGGAGGAAGTGGATGAAGTGGCCGAAGTGGAGGAAGTGGAGGAAGTGAACGAAGTTGACGAAGTGGATGAAGTGGAGGAAGTGGATGATGTTGACGAAGTGGAGCAAGTGGAATGAAGTGGAGGAAGTGGACGATGTTGAGGAAGTGGAGGAAGTGGACGAAATTGACGAAGTGGACGAAGTGGACAAAGGGGACGAACTTGAAGAAGTTGTCGAAGTGGACGAAGTTGAAGAATTGGACGAAGTGGACGAAATGGAAGAAGAAGATGAAGAAATGGACGAAGAGGACGAAGTGGAGGAAGTGGACGAAGTGGACGAAGTTGACGAAGTTGACGAAGTGGTCGAAATGGACGAAGTGGAGGAAGTGGTGGAAGTCGAGGAAGTGGACGAAGTAGAGGAAGTGAGGAAGTGGGCGAAGTGGTCGAAGTGATGAAGTGGAGGATCTGGAGGAAGTGGACGAAATGGAGGATGTGGAGGAAGTAGACGAAGTGGAGGAAGTGGAGGAAGTAGAGGAAGAGGACGAAGTGGACGAACATGACGAACATCACGAAGTGGACGAAGTGGACGAAGTGGAGGAAGTTGAGGAAGTGGAAGAAGTCGACGAAGAGGACGAAGTGGACGAAGTTGACGACGTGGACGAAGTGGATGAAGTGGACGAGGTGGCAGAAGTTGACGAAGTGGACGAAGTCGACGAAGTTGAACAAGTGGACGAAGTGGAGAAAGTTGTGGAAGTGGAGGAAGTGGATGAACTTGACGAAGTGGACGAAGTTGACGAAGTGGAGGAAGTGGAGTAGGTGGACGAAGTGGTCGAACTTGACGAAGTGGACGAAGTGGATGAAGTGGAGAAAGCGTAAGAAGTGGACGAAGAGTACGAAGTGGAGGAAGTGGACGAAGTGGACGAAGTGGACGAAGTGGACGAAGTGGGGGAAGTGGACAAAGTGAAGGAAGTGGAGGAAGTGGACGAACTTGATGAAGTGGACAAAGTTGACGAAGTGGACGAAGCGGAGAAAGTGAATGAAGAGGAGGAAGTGGACGAAAGAGACAATGTTGAGGAAGTGGACGAAATGGACAAAGTGGAGGAAGTTGACGAAGTGGACGAAGAGGACGAAGTGGATGAAGTTGACGAAGTTCACGACGTGGAATAAGTGGTGCGGGTGGACGAAGTGGACGAAGTGGAAGAAGTGGACGAAGTGGATGAAGGGCACGAAGTGGACGAAGTCGACGAAGTGGAAGAAGTTGACGAAGTGGAAGAAGTTGACGAAGTGTACAAAGTCGAGGAAGTGGAGGAAGTGGACGAACTTGACGAAGTGGACGAAATGGACGAAGTGGACGAAGTTGACGAAGTGGACGAAGTGGATGAACTGGACGAAGGGCACGAAGTGGACGAAGTCGACGAAGTGGAAGAAGTGGACGAAGTGGACAAAGTGGAGGAAGTGGAGGAAGTGGAGGAAGTGGACGAACTTGACGAAATGGACGAAAAGGACGAAGTGGACGAAGTGGACGAAGTGGATGAAGTGGACGAAGCGGAAGAAATGGACGAAGTGGACGAAGAGGACGAAGTGGACGAAGCGGAGGAAGTGGACGAAGTTGACGACGTGGACGAAGTTGAGGAAGTGGACGAAGTCCAGGAAGTGGAAGAAGTGGACGAAGTGGAGGAAATGGAGGAAGTGGACGAAGTGGAGGAAGTGGACAAAGTGGAGGAAGTGGATGAAGTGGACGAACTTGACGAAGTGGAGGAAGTGGACGAACTTGATGAAGTGGACGAAATGGACGAAGTGGACGAAGTTGACGAAGTGGAGGAAGTGGACGAAATCGAGAAAGTGGACGAAGTGAAGGAAATGGAGGAAGTGGACGAAGTGGAGGAAGTGGAGGAAGTGGACGAAATCGAGAAAGTGGACGAAGTGAAGGAAATGGAGGAAGTGGACGAAGTGGACGAAGTGGAGGAAGTGAATGAAGTGTAGGAAGTGGACGAAATGGAGGATGTTGTGGAAGTGGACGAAATGGACAAAGTGGACGAAGTTGACGAAGAGGACGAAGTGGAGCAAGTGGAATGAAGTGGAGGAAGTGACGATGTTGAGGGAGTGGACGAAATTGACGAAGTGGACGAAGTGGAAGAAGTTGACGAAATGGAGGAAGTGGTCGAAGTGGACGAAGTGGAGGAAGTGGAAGAAGTGTACGATGTTGACGAAGTGGAAGAAGTTCAGGAACTGAATGAAGTGGAGGAACTGGACGATGTTGAGGAAGTGGAGGAAGTCGAGGAAATTGACGAAGTGACGAAGTGGAAGAAGTTGAGGAAGTGGAGGAAGAAGACGAACTTCACGAAGTTGACGAAGTTAATGAAGTTGACGAAGTTAACAAAGTGGAAGAAGAAGATGACGAAGTGGAAGAAGTTGAGGAAGTGGAGGAAGTGGACGAAGTTGACGAAGTTAACGAAGTTGACGAATTGGACGAAGTGGACGAAGTGGAAGAAGAAGATTACGAAGTGGAAGAGGTGGAGGAAGTGGATGAAGTGGCCGAAGTGGAGGAAGTGGACGAAGTGGACGAAGTGGACGAAGTGGATGGAAAGGAGGAAGTGGATGATGTTGACGAAGTGGAGCAAGTGGAATGAAGTGGAGGAAGTGGACGATGTTGAGGAAGTGGAGGAAGTGGACGAAATTGACGAAGTGGACGAAGTGGAAGAAGTTGTCGAAGTGGATGAAGTGGACAAAGGGGACGAACTTGAAGAAGTTGTCGAAGTGGACGAAGTTGACGAATTGGACGAAGTGGACGAAGTGGAAGAAGAAGATGAAGAAATGGACGAAGTGGAGGAAGTGGAGGAAGTGGACGAAGTAGACGAATTGACGAAGTGGTCGTAGTGGAGGAAGTGGAAGAAATGGACGAAGTGGACGAAGTTGACGAAGTGGAGGAAGTGGAGGAAGTGGAGAATGTGGACAAAGTGGAGGAATGGGACGAAGGTGACGAAATGGACCAAATTGACGAAGTGGAGGAAGTGGAGGAAGTGGATGAAGTGGAGGAAGTGGACGAAGTGGAGGAAGTGGACGAAGTGAAGGAAATGGAGGAAGTGGACGAAGTTGACGAAGTGGAGGAAGTGAATGAAGTGTAGGAAGTGGACGAAATGGAGGATGTTGTGGTAGTGGACGAAATGGACAAAGTGGACGAAGTTGACGAAGAGGACGAAGTGGAGGAAGTGGAGCAAGTGGAATGAAGTGGAGGAAGTGGACGATGTTGAGGAAGTGGACGAAATTGACGAAGTGGAAGAAGTTGACGAAATGGAGGAAGTGGACGAAGTGGACGAAGGGGACGAACTTGACGAAGTTGACGAAGTGGACGAATTGAACGAAGTGGAAGAAGAAGATGAAGAAGTGGACGAAGTGGACGAAGTGGAGGAAGTGGAAGAAGTGTACGATGTTGACGAAGTGGAAGAAGTTCAGGAACTGAATGAAGTGGAGGAACTGGACGATGTTGAGGAAGTGGAGGAAGTCGACGAAATTGACGAAGTGACGAAGTGGAAGAAGTTGAGGAAGTGGAGGAAGTCGACGAACTTCACGAAGTTGACGAAGTTAATAAAGTTGACGAAGTTAACGAAGTTGACGAAGTTAACGAAGTGGAAGAAGAAGATGACGAAGTGGAAGAAGTTGAGGAAGTGGACGAAGTGGACGAAGTTGACGAAGTTGACGAAGTTAACGAAGTTGACGAAGTTAACGAAGTTGACGAAGTTGAGGATTTGGACGAAGTGGACGAAGTGGAAGAAGAAGATTACGAAGTGGAAGAGGTGGAGGAAGTGGATGAAGTGGCCGAAGTGGAGGAAGTGGACGAAGTTGACGAAGTGGATGAAGTGGAGGAAGTGGAAGAACTGGATGATGTTGACGAAGTGGAGCAAGTGGAGCAAGTGGAATGAAGTGGAGGAAGTGGACGATGTTGAGGAAGTGGAGGAAGTGGACGAAATTGACGAAGTGGACGAAGTGGAAGAAGTTGTCGAAGTGGACAAAGGGGACGAACTTGAAGAAGTTGTCGAAGTGGACGAAGTTGACGAATTGGACGAAGTGGACGAAGTGGAAGAAGAAGATGAAGAAATGGACAAAGAGGACGAAGTGGTGGAAGTGGAGGAAGTGGACGAAGTAGACGAAGTGGTCGAAGTGGAGGAAGTGGTGGAAGTCGAGGAAGTGGACGAAGTGGAGGAAGTGGACGAAGTGGGCGAAGTGGTCGAAGTGGACGAAGTTCACGAAGTAGACGAAGTGGATGAAGTGGAGGATCTGGAGGAAATGGACGAAATGGAGGATGTGGAGGAAGTGGAGGAAGTAGACGAAGTGGAGGAAGTGGAGGAAGTAGAGGAAGAGGACGAAGCGGACGAACATGACGAACATCACGAAGTGGACGAAGTGGACGAAGTGGACGAAGTGGAGGAAGTTGAGGAAGTGGAAGAAGTGGATGAAGAGGACGAAGTGGACGAAATTGACGACGTGGACGAAGTGGAGGAAGTGGACGAAGTGGCAGAAGTTGACGAAGTGGACGAAGTCGACGAAGTGGAAGAAGTGGAGGAAGTGGACGAAATGGACAAAGTGTAGAAAGTTGTGGAAGTGGAGGAAGTGGATGAACTTGACGAAGTGGACGAAATGGACGAAGTTGACGAAGTGGAGGAAGTGGAGGAAGTGGAGTAGGTGGACGAAGTGGTCGAACTTGACGAAGTGGACGAAGTGGATGAAGTGGAGGAAGCGGAAGAAGTGGACGAAGAGTACGAAGTGGAGGAAGTCGAGGAAGTGGACGAAGTGGAGGAAGTGGAAGAAGTGGACGTAGTGGAGGAAGTGGAGGAAGTGGACGAAGTGGAGGAAGTGGACAAACTGGAGGAAGTGGACGAACTTAATGAAGTGGAGGAAGTGGAGGAAGTGGACGAACTTGAGGAAGTGGACGAAGTTGACGAAGTAGACGAAGCGGAGAAAGTGAATGAAGTGGAGGAAGTGGACGAAAGGGACTATGTTGAGGAAGCGGACGAAATGGACAAAGTGGAGGAAGTTGACGAAGTGGACGACGAGGACGAAGTGGATGAAGTTGACGAAGTTCACGACGTGGAAGAAGTGGTGCGAGAGGACGAAGTGGACGAAGTGGAAGAAGTGGACGAAGTGGACGAAGGGCACGAAGTGGACGAAGTAGACGAAGTCGACGAAGTGGAAGAAGTTGACGAAGTGGACAAAGTCGAGGAAGTGGAGGAAGTGGAGGAAGTGGACGAACTTGACGAAGTGGACGAAATGGACGAAGTGGACGAAGGGCACGAAGTGGACGAAGTGGACGAAGTGGAAGAAGTGGACGAAGTGGACAAAGTGGAGGAAGTGGAGGAAGTGGAGGAAGTGGACGAACTTGACGAAATGGACGAAATGGACGAAGTTGATGAAGTGGACGAAGTGGAGGATGTGGACGAATTGGACGAACTTGACGGAGTGGACGAAGTGGATGAAGCGGAAGAAGTGGACGAAGAGGACGAAGTGGACGAACCGGAGGAAGTGGACAAAGTTGACGACGTGGACGAAGTTGAGGAAGTGGACGAAGTCGACGAAGTGCAGGAAGTGGAAGAAGTGGACGAAGTGGAGGAAATGGAGGAAGTGGACGAAGTGGAGGAAGTGGACAAAGTGGAGGAAGTGGACGAACTTGACGAAGTGGAGGAAGTGGAGGAAGTGGATGAACTTGATGAAGTGGACGAAATGGACGAAGTTGACGAAGTGGAGGAAGTGGAGAATGTGGACAAAGTGGAGGAAGGGGACGAAGGTGACGAAGTGGACCAAATTGACGAAGTGGAGGAAGTGGAGGAAGTGGAGGAAGTGGAGGAAGTGGACGAAGTGAAGGAAATGGAGGAAGTGGACGAAGTTGACGAAGTGGAGGAAGTAAATGAAGTGTAGGAAGTGGACGAAATGGAGGATGTTGTGGAAGTGGACGAAATGGACAAAGTGGACGAAGTTGATGAAGAGGACAAAGTGGACGAAGTTGACGAAGAGGACGAAGTGGAGGAAGTGGAGCAAGTGGAGCAAGTGGAATGAAGTGGAGGAAGTGGACGTTGTTGAGGAAGTGGACGAAATTGACGAAGTGGACGAAGTGGAAGAAGTTGACGAAGTGGAGGAAGTGGACGAAGGGGACGAACTTGACGAAGTTGATGAAGTGGACGAATTGAACGAAGTGGAAGAAGAGATGAAGAAGTGGACGAAGTGGACGAAGTGGAGGAAGTGGAAGAAGTGTACAAAGTGGACGAAGTGGAGGAAATGGAGCAAGTGGAGGAAGTGGACGAAGTGGTCGAAGTCGACGAAGTGGAAGAAGTAAACGATGTGGACAAAGTGGACGAAGTGGACGAAGGGCACGAAGTGGACGAAGTCGACGAAGTGGAAGAAGTAAACGGAGTGGACAAAGTGGACGAAGTGGACGAAGGGCACGAAGTGGACGAAGTCGACGAAGTGGAAGAAGTGGACGAAGTGGACAAAGTGGAGGAAGTGGAGGAAGTGGACGAAGTGGAGGAAATGGAGCAAGTGGAGGAAGTGGAGGAAGAGGACAAAGTGGAGGAAGTGGTCGAAGTCGACGAAATGGACGAAGTGGACAAAGTGGACGAAGGGCACGAAGTGGACGAAGTGGACGAAGTTGACGAAGTGGAAGAGGTCGACGAAGTGGAGGAAGTGGAGGAAATGGAGGAAGTGGAGGAAGTGGCCGAACTTGACGAAGTGGACAAAATGGAAAGTGGACGAAGTGGACGAAGTGGACGAAGTGGACGAAGTGGAGGAAGAGAACGAACTTGACGAAGTGGACGAAGTGGACGAAGTGGATGAAGTGGAGGAAGTGGACAAAGTGGACGAAGGGCACGAAGTGGACGAAGTGGACGAAGTCGACCAAGTCGACGAAGTGGAAGAAGTGAACGAAGTGGACAAAGTGGAGGAAGTGAAGGAAGTGGACAAAGTAGACGAAGTGGAGGAAATGAAGCAAGTGGAGGAAGTGGAGGAAGTGGTCGAAGTCGACGAAGTGGAAGAAGTGGACGTAGTGGACGAAGTGGACGAAGGGCACGAAGTGGACGAAGTCGACGAAGTGGAAGAAGTCGACGAAGTGGAGAAAGCGGAGGAAGTGGAGGAAGTGGACGAACTTGACGAAGTGGACAAAATGGACGAAGTTGACGAAGTAGACGAAGTGGAGGAAGTGGATGAACTTGACGAAGTGGACGAAGTGGATGAAGTGGAGGAAGTGGAGGTACGAAGTGGACGAAGTCGACCAAGTCGACGAAGTGGAAGAAGTGGATAAAGTGGAGGAAGTGGACGAACTTGACGAAGTGGACAAAATGGACCGAGTGGACGAAGTGGACGAACTTAACGAAGTGGACGAAGTGGATGAAGTGGAGGAAGTGGTCGAAGTGGAGGAAGTGGAGGAAGTGGGCGAAGTGGACGAAGTTGACGAAGTGGAGGAAGTGGAGCTAATGGAGGAAGTCGAAGAGAGGGAGGAAGTAGATGAAGTGGACGAAGTGGACGAACTTGACGAAGTGGACGAGGTAGATGAAGTGGAGGAATTGGAGGAAGTGGACGAAGAGGACGAAGTGGCCGAAGAGGATGAAGTGGACTAAGTGGACGAAGTTCATGACGTGACGAAGTGGAGGAACTGGACGAAGTGGAGGAAGTGGAAGGAGTGGACGAAGTGGAGGAAGTGGAAGAAGTGGACAAAGTGGGAGAAGTGGACGAAGTGGAGGAAGTGGAAGAACTTGATGAAGTGGACGAAATTGACGAAGTTAACGAAGTGGAGGAAGTGGAGAATTTGAACAAAGTCGTGGAAGTGGAAGAACTGGACGAAGTGGAGGAAGTGGACGAGGTGGACGAAGCGGGCGAAGTGGACGAACTTGACGAAGTGGAGGAAGTGGAGGAAGTGGAGAAAGTGGACAATGTTGACGAAGTGGAAGAAGTTCAGGAACTGAATGAAGTGGAGGAACTGGACGATGTTGAGGAAGTGGCGGAAGTCGACGAAATTGACGAAGTGACGAAGTGGAAGAAGTGGAGGAAGTAGACGAAATTGACGAAGTTGACGAAGTGAACGAAGTGGAAGAAGAAGATGACGAAGTGGAAGAAGTTGAGGAAGGGGACGAAGTTGACGAATTGGACGAAGTGGAAGAAGAAGATTACGAAGTGCAAGAAGTGGAGGAAGTGGATGAAGTGGCCGAAGTGGAGGAAGTGGACGAAGTGGACGAAGTTGACGAAGTGGATGAAGTGGAGGAAGTGGAGGAAGTGGACGATGTTGACGAAGTGGAAGAAGTTCAGGAAGTGAATGAAGTTGAGGAAGTGGACGATGTTGAGGAAGTGGAGGAAGTCGACGAAATTGACGATGTGGACGAAGTGGAAGAAGTTGTCGAAGTGGAGGAAGTAGACGAAATGGACAAAGGGGACAAACTTGAAGAAGTTGTCTAAGTGGACGAAGTGGAATAAGAAGATGAAGAAGTGGACGAAGAGGACGAAGTGGAGGAAGTGGAGGAAGTGGACGAAGTAGACGAAGTTGACGAAGTGGTCGAAGTGGACGAAGTTGACGAAGTGGAGGAAGTGGTGGAAGTCGAGGAGGTGGACGAAGTGGGGGAAGTTCACGAAGTGGACGAAGTAGAGGAACTAGAGTGGAGGAAGTGGAGGAAGTGGAAGGAGTGGACGAAGTGGAGGAAGTGGAAGAGGTGGACGAAGTTGAGGAAGTGGAAGAAGTGGACAAAGTGGACGAAGTGGAGGAAATGGAGGAAGTGGACGAAGTGGAGGAAGTGGACAAAGTGGAGGAAGTGGACCAACTTGACGAAATGGACGAAGTGGACGAAATGGAGGAAGTGAATGAAGTGGAGGAAATGGACGATGTTGAGGAAGTGGAGGAATTGGACGAAATGGAGGAAGTGGACGAAGTGGAGGAAGTCGACGAACTTGACGAAGTGGAGGAAGTGGAGGAAGCGGACGAACTTGACGAAGTGGACGAAATGGAGGAAGTGGACGAAGTTGACGAAGTGGAGGAAGTGGAGGAAGTGGAATGAAGTGGAGGAAGTGGAGGAAGTGGACGATGTTGAGGAAGTGGAGCACATTGACGAAGTGGACGAAGTGGAAGAAGTTGATGAAGTGGAGGAAGTGGAGGAAGTGGACGAAGGGGACGAATTTGACAAAGTTGACGAAGTGGACGAAGTTGACGAATTGGACGAAGTGGAAGAAGAAGATGAAGAAGTGGACGAAGTTGACGAAGTGGAAGAAGAAGATGAAGAAGAGGACGAAGTTGACGAAGTGGAAGAAGTGCTAGAAGTGAACGAAGTGGAGGAAGTGGAGGAAGTGGACTTTGATGAGGAACTGGACGAAGTTGACGAAGTGGACGAAGTGGAAGAAGTTGACAAAGTGAGGAAGCGGAAGAAGTGGAGGAAGTGGCTGAAGGGACGAAGTTGACGAAGTTGACGAATTGAACGAAGTGGAGAAAGTGGAAGAAGAAGATGAAGAAGTGGACGACGAGAACGAAGTGGACAAAGTGGAGGATGTGGACGAAGTGGTAGAAATTGACGAAGTGGAGGAAGTGGACGAAATGGAAGAAATGGAGTAAGTGGAGTAAGTGGAGGAAGTGGAGGACATGGAGGAAGTGGAGGAAGTGGAGGAAGTGGGGGAAGTGGAAGTAGACGAAGTGGACTAAGTGTACGAAGTGGAGGAAGTGGAGGAAGTGCACGAACTTTACGAAGTGGACGAAATGGACGAAGTTGACGAAGTGGACGAAGTGGAGGAAGTGGAGAAAGTGGACAAAGTGGACAAAGTTGACGAAGTGGCGAAATTGAGGAAGTCGAGGAAGTGAACGAAGTAGAGGAAGTAGTGGAAGTGGAGGAAATGGACGGACATGACGAAGTGGACGAAGTGGACGAAGTAGACGAAGTGGACGAAGTGGACGAAATGAATGAAGTTGACGAAGAGGACGACGTGGACGAAGTGGAGGAAGTTGACAAAGTGGTTGAAGTGGAAAAAGTTGACGAAGTGCACGAAGTGGAGGAAGTGGACAAAATTGAGGAAGTGGACGAAGTGGAGGAAATGGAGGAAGTGGACGGACATGACGAAGTAGACGAAGTGGATAAAGTGGCCGAAGTGGACGAAGTGGACGAAGGGGACGAAGGGGACGAAGTGGACGAAGTTGGGAAAGTTGACGATGTGGACGAAGTGGAAGAAGTGGAGGAAGTGGTTGAAGTGGAAGAAGTTGACGAAGTGGACGAAGTTGATGAAGTGCACGAAATGGAAGAAGTGGAGGAAGTGGACGAAGTGGAAGAAGTGGACGAAGTGGAAGCAGTGGACAAAGTGGAGGAAGTGGACGAAGTGGACGAAGTGGAAGAAATGCAGGAAGTGAATGAAGTGGAGGAAGTGGAGGAAGTGGAGGAAGTGGAGGAACTGTAGGAAGTGGACGATATGGAGGAAGTGGAGGAAGGGGAGGAAGTGGAGGAAGTGGACGAAGGGGACGAAGTTGACGAAGTTGATTAAGTGGAGGAAGGTGAGGAACTTGACGAAGTTGACGAATTGGACGAAGTGGACATGGTGGAAGAAGAAGATGAAGAAGTGGACGAAGAGGACGAAGTGGAGGAAGTGGAGGAAGTGGACGAAGAGGAGGGAGTGGTGGAACTAGAGGAAGTGGAGGAAGTGGAGGAAGTAGAGGAAGTAGAGGAAGTGGACTAAGGGGACGAACTTGACGAAATGCACGAAGTAGATGAAGTGGAGGAAGTCTAGGAAGTGGACGAAAAGGACGAAGTGGACGAAGTTGACTAAGTTGACGACGTGGACGAAGTGGAGGAAGTGGACAAACTTGGCGAAGTGGACGAAATGGACGAAGTTGACGAAGTGGACGAAGTGGATGCAGCGCAGGTAGTGAATGAAGTGCAGGAAGTGTAGGAAGTAGACGATACTGAGGAAGTGGACGAAGTTGACGAAGTGGACGAAGTGGAAGAAGTTTACGAAGTGGAGGAAGTCGAGGAAGTGCACGAAGTGGAGGAAGGGGACGAAAATGACGAACTTGACGAAGTAGACGAAAGGGACAAACTTGATGAAGTTGAAGAATTGGACAAAGAAAATGAAGTTCACGGAGTAGAGGAAGTGGAGGAACTGGAGGAAGTGGACGAAGTGGACGAAATGGAGGAAGTAGAAGGAGTGGACGAAGTTGACAAAGTGGAGGAAGTGGACGAAGTTGACGACGTGGACGAAGTTGACGACGTGGACGAAGTGAAGGAAGTGGATCAAGTGGACGAAGTGGAGGAAGTGGACGAAGTGGACGAAGTGGAGAAAGTGGAGGACGTGGACGAACCTGACGAAGTGGACGAAGTTGACGAAGTGGACGAAGTGGAGGAAGTGGAGGAAGTGGACAAAGTTGACGAAATAGACGAAGTGGACGACGTGGAGGAAATGGAGGAAGTGGACGAAGTTGACGAAGTGGACGAAATGGACGACGTGGACAAAGTTGATGAAGTGGAGGAAGTGGAGGAAGTGGACAAAGTTAACGAAGTGGAAGAGGTTGAGGAAGTGAATGAAGTGGAGGAAGTGGAGGGAATGCACGATGTTGAGTAAGTGGAGAAAGTGGAGGAAGTGGACGAATTTGACGAAGTGGAGGAAGTGGACGAAGTGGACGAAGTTGACGAGGTGGACGAAATGGACGAAGTGGACGAAGTTGACAAGGTGGAGGAAGTGGAGGATGTGGAGGAAGTGGACGAAGTTGACGAAGTGGACGAAGTTGACGAAGTTGAGGAAGTGGACAAAGCGGAGGAGGTGGAAGAAGTGGAGGAAGTGGACGAAGTTGACGAGGTGGACGAAGTTAACGAAGTGGAGGAACTGGAGGAAGTACAGGAAGTGGATGAAGTGGACGAAGTGGAAGGCGTTGACGAAGTGGAGGAAGTGGACCAAGTGGACAAAGTGCAGGAAGTGGACGAAGTGAAGGAAGTGGACGAAGTGGACAAAACGAACGAAGTGGAGTAAGTGGACGAACTTGACGAAGTGGACGAAATGGACGGAGTGGACGAAGTTGACGAAGTGGAGCAAGTGGACGAAGTGGACGAAGTGGAGGAAGTGGATGAAGTGGACGAAGTGGAAGAAGTGCAGGAATTGAATGAAGTGGAGGAAGTGGAGGAAGTGGACAATGCCAAGGAATTGGACAAGCTGACGAAGTGGACGAAGTGGAAGAAATTTACGAAGTGGAGGAAGTGGAGGAAGTTGACGAAGTAGACGAAGGGGACGAAATTGACGAACTTGACAAAGTAGACGAAAGGGACAAACTTCATGAAGTTGACGAAGTGGACGAAGAAGATGAAGAAGTGGACGAAGTGGAGGAAGTGGACGAAGTGGAGGAAGTGGACGAAGTTGTCGAAGTGGACGAGGTGGACGAAGTGGAAGAAGTTGACGAAGTGGAGGAAGTGAAGGAAGTGGAGGAAGTGGAGGAAGTGGACGAAGTGGAGGAAATGGACGAAGTAGACGGAGTGGACGAAGTGGACGAAGTTGAGGAAGTGGAGGAAATGGAGGAAGTGGACGAAGAGGACAAAGTGGAGGAAGTGGACGAAATTGACGACGTGGACGAAGTGGAGGAAGTGGATGAAGTGGAGGAAGTGAAGGAAGTGGAAGAAGTGGAGGAAGTGGAGGAAGTGGACGAAGTGGACAAAGTGGAGGAAGTGGAGGAAGTGGACGAACTTCACGAAGTTGACGAAATGGACGAGGTGGACGAAGTTGACGAAGTGGACGAAGATGACGAAGTGGACAAAGTTGACGAAGTGGAAGAAGTGGAGGAAGTGAATGAAGTGGACAAAGTGGAGGAAGTGGAAAAAGTGGACGAAGTGACGAAGTGGAGGAAGTGGACGAAGTCATCGAAGTAGACGAAGTGGACCAAGTGGAGGAAGTGGATGAGGTTGACGAAGTCGACGAACTCGACTAAGTGGACGAAGTGGAGGAAGTGGACAAAGTTGACGAAGTAGAAGAAGTGGAGGAAGTGAATGAAGTGGAGGAAAAGGAGGAAATGGACGATTTTGAGGAAGTGGAGGAAGTAGATGAAGTTGACGAAGTGGACAAAGTGGACGAACTTGACGAAGTGGAGGAAGTCGACGAAGGGGACGAAGTTGATGAAGTGAAGGAATTGGAGGAAGTGGACGAAGTTGACGAAGTGGACGAAATGGACAACGTGGACGAAGTTGACAAAGTGGACGAAGTGGAGGAAGTGGACAAAGTTGACGAACTGGAAGAAGTGGAGGAAGTGAATGAGGTGGAGGATGTGGAGGGAATGCACGATGTTGAGGAAGTGGAGAAAGTGGAGGAAGTCGACGAAGTGTACGAACTTGACGAAGTGGAGGAAGTGGACGAAGTTGACGAGGTGGACGAAATGGACGAAGTGGACGAAGTTGACGAGGTGGAGGAAGTGGAGGATGTGGAGGAAGTGGACGAAGTTGATGAAGTGGACGAAGTTCACGAAGTGGACAAAGTGGAGGAAGTGGAGGAAGTGGAAGAAGTGGAGGAAGTGGACGAAGTTAACGAAGTGGAGGAAGTGGACGAAGTGGAGGAAGTGGAAGAAGTGGAGGAAGTACAGGAAGTGGACGAACTAGACGAACATGACGAAGCGGACGAAGTTGAGGAAGTGGACGAACAGGACGAGGAGCACGAAGTGGACGAGTTGGACGAAGTGGACGAAGTTGACGACGTGGACGAAGTGGAGGAAATGGACGAAGTGGACGAAGTGGAAGAAGTTGACGAACTCGACGAAGTGTAGGAAATGGAGGAAGTGGACGAACTTGACGAAGTAGAGGAAGTGGACGAAGTAGACGAACTGCAGGAAGTGGACGAAGTGGACAAACCTGACGAAGTGGACGAAATGGACGGAGTGGACGAAGTTGACGAAGTGGAGCCATTGGACGAAGTGGAGGAAGTGGAGGAAGTGGAGGCACTGGATGAAGTGGACGAAGTTGACGAATTGGAAGAAGTGCAGGAAGTGAATGAAGTGGACGAAGTGGAGGAAGTAGACGATGATGAGGATTTGGACGAAGTTGACGAAGTGGAAGAAATTTACGAAGTGGAGGAAGTGGACGAAGTGGACGAAATTGACGAACTTGATGAAGTAGAAGAAGGGGACGAACTTGATGAAGTTGACGAATTGGACGAAGTGGACAAAGAAGATGAAGAAGTAGACGAAGATGACCAAGTGGAAGAAGTGGAGACAGTGGACGAAGTAATCGAAGTTGACGAAGTGGACGAGGTGGACGAAGTGGAAGAAGTTGACGAAGTGGAGGAAGTGAAGGAAGTGGAGGAAGTGGAGGAAGTGGAGGAAGTAGACGGAGTGGACGAAGTTGACGAAGTGAAGGAAGTAGAGGAAGTGGAGGAAGTGGAGGAAGTGGAGGAAGTGGACGAAGAGGACAAAGTGGAGGAAGTGGACGAAGTTGACGACGTGGACGAAGTGGAGGAAGTGGATGAAGTGGACGAAGTGGCGGAAGTGGAAGAAGTGGACGAAGTGGACGAAGTGGAGGAAGAGGACGAAGTCGACGAAGTGGACGAAGTGGACAAAGTGGAGGAAGTGGAGGAAGTGGACGAACTTCACGAAGTGGACGAAATGGACGAGGTGGACGAAAATCTCGAAGTGGACAAAGTTGACGAAGTGGAAGAAGTGGAGCAAGTGGACGAAGTGGAGGAAGTGGAAAAAGTGGACGAAGTGGAGGAAGTGGACGAAGTCGTCGAAGTGGGCGAAGAGGATAGGAAGTGGAGGAAGTGGACGAACTTGACGAAGTGGACGAAGTTGACGAGGTGGACGAAATGGACGAAGTGGACGAAGTTGACGAGGTGGAGGAAGTGGAGGATGTGGAGGAAGTGGACGAAGTTGACGACGTGCACAAAGTTGACGAAGTGGACAAAAGGAAGTGGAGGAAGTGGAAGAAGTGGAGGAAGTGGACGAAGTTGACGAAGTGGACATTTTAACGAAGTGGCGGAAGTGGAGGAAGTGGAGGAAGCGGAGGAAGTGGAGGAAGTACAGGAAGTGGACGAACTAGACGAACATGACGAAGCGGACAAAGTGGAGGGAGTGGAGGAAGTGGACGAAGAGAACGAAGAGCAAGAAGTGGACGAAGGGGACGAAGTCGACGAAGTTGACGAAGTGGAGGAAATGGAGGAAGTGGCCGAAGTTGACGAAGTGGACGAAATGGACGACGTGGACAAAGTTGACGTAGTGGACGAAGTGGAGGAAGTGGAGGAAGTGAACAAAGTTGACGAAGTGGAAGAAGTGGAGGAAGTGGAGGGAATGCACGATGTTGAGGAAGTGTACGAATTTGACGAAGTGGAGGAAGTGGAGGTAGTGGAGGAAGTTGACGAAGTGGACGAAATGGACGAAGTTGACGAAGTGGAGGAAGTGGAGGAAGTGGAGTAGGTGGACGAAGTGGTCGAACTTGACGAAGTGGACGAAGTGGATGAAGTGGAGGAAGCGGAAGAAGTGGACGAAGAGTACGAAGTGGAGGAAGTCGAGGAAGTGGACGAAGTGGAGGAAGTGGAAGAAGTGGACGTAGTGGAGGAAGTGGAGGAAGTGGACGAAGTGGAGGAAGTGGACAAACTGGAGGAAGTGGACGAACTTAATGAAGTGGAGGAAGTGGAGGAAGTGGACGAACTTGAGGAAGTGGACGAAGTTGACGAAGTAGACGAAGCGGAGAAAGTGAATGAAGTGGAGGAAGTGGACGAAAGGGACTATGTTGAGGAAGCGGACGAAATGGAAAAAGTGGAGGAAGTTGACGAAGTGGACGACGAGGACGAAGTGGACGAAGTGGATGAAGTTGACGAAGTTCACGACGTGGAAGAAGTGGTGCGAGTGGACGAAGTGGACGAAGTGGAAGAAGTGGACGAAGGGCACGAAGTGGACGAAGTAGACGAAGTCGACGAAGTGGAAGAAGTTGACGAAGTGGACAAAGTCGAGGAAGTGGAGGAAGTGGAGGAAGTGGACGAACTTGACGAAGTGGACGAAATGGACGAAGTGGACGAAGTGGACGAAGGGCACGAAGTGGACGAAGTGGACGAAGTGGAAGAAGTGGACGACGTGGACAAAGTGGAGGAAGTGGAGGAAGTGGAGGAAGTGGACGAACTTGACGAAATGGACGAAATGGACGAAGTTGATGAAGTGGACGAAGTGGAGGATGTGGACGAATTGGACGAACTTGACGGAGTGGACGAAGTGGATGAAGCGGAAGAAGTGGACGAAGAGGACGAAGTGGACGAACCGGAGGAAGTGGACAAAGTTGACGACGTGGACGAAGTTGAGGAAGTGGACGAAGTCGACGAAGTGCAGGAAGTGGAAGAAGTGGACGAAGTGGAGGAAGTGGAGGAAGTGGACGAAGTGGAGGAAGTGGACAAAGTGGAGGAAGTGGACGAACTTGACGAAGTGGAGAAAGTGGAGGAAGTGGATGAACTTGATGAAGTGGACGAAATGGACGAAGTTGACGAAGTGGAGGAAGTGGAGAATGTGGACAAAGTGGAGGAAGGGGACGAAGGTGACGAAGTGGACCAAATTGACGAAGTGGAGGAAGTGGAGGAAGTGGAGGAAGTGGATGAAGTGGAGGAAGTGGACGAAGTGGAGGAAGTGGACGAAGTGAAGGAAATGGAGGAAGTGGACGAAGTTGACGAAGTGGAGGAAGTAAATGAAGTTTAGGAAGTGGACGAAATGGAGGATGTTGTGGAAGTGGACGAAATGGACAAAGTGGACGAAGTTGACGAAGAGGACAAAGTAGACGAAGTTGACGAAGAGGACGAAGTGGAGGAAGTGGAGCAAGTGGAGCAAGTGGAATGAAGTGGAGGAAGTGGACGTTGTTGAGGAAGTGGACGAAATTGACGAAGTGGACGAAGTGGAAGAAGTTGACGAAGTGGAGGAAGTGGACGAAGGGGACGAACTTGACGAAGTTGATGAAGTGGACGAATTGAACGAAGTGGAAGAAGAGATGAAGAAGTGGACGAAGTGGACGAAGTGGAGGAAGTGGAAGAAGTGTACAAAGTGGACGAAGTAGAGGAAATGGAGCAAGTGGAGGAAGTGGTCGAAGTCGACGAAGTGGAAGAAGTAAACGATGTGGACAAAGTGGACGAAGTGGACGAAGGGCACGAAGTGGACGAAGTCGACGAAGGGCACGAAGTGGACGAAGTCGACGAAGTGGAAGAAGTAAACGGAGTGGACAAAGTGGACGAAGTGGACGAAGGGCACAAAGTGGACGAAGTCGACGAAGTGGAAGAAGTGGACGAAGTGGACAAAGTGGAGGAAGTGGAGGAAGTGGACGAAGTGGAGGAAATGGAGCAAGTGGAGGAAGTGGAGGAAGAGGACAAAGTGGAGGAAGTGGTCGAAGTCGACGAAATGGACGAAGTGGACAAAGTGGACGAAGGGCACGAAGTGGACGAAGTGAACGAAGTTGACGAAGTGGAAGAGGTCGACGAAGTGGAGGAAGTGGAGGAAATGGAGGAAGTGGAGGAAGTGGCCGAACTTGACGAAGTGGACAAAATGGACGAAGTGGACGAAGTTGACGAAGTGGACAAAGTGGAGGAAGAGAACGAACTTGACGAAGTGGACGAAGTGGACGAAGTGGATGAAGTGGAGGAAGTGGACAAAGTGGACGAAGGGCACGAAGTGGACGAAGTGGACGAAGTCGACCAAGTCGACGAAGTGGAAGAAGTGAACGAAGTGGACAAAGTGGAGGAAGTGGAGGAAGTGGACAAAGTAGACGAAGTGGAGGAAATGAAGCAAGTGGAGGAAGTGGTCGAAGTCGACGAAGTGGAAGAAGTGGACGTAGTGGACGAAGTGGACGAAGGGCACGAAGTGGACGAAGTCGACGAAGTGGATGAAGTCGACGAAGTGGACAAAGCGGAGGAAGTGGAGGAAGTGGACGAACTTGACGAAGTGGACAAAATGGACGAAGTGGACGAAGTGGAGGAAGTGGACGAACTTGACGAAGTGGACGAAGTGGATGAAGTGGACGAAGTGGAGGTACGAAGTGGACGAAGTGGACGAAGTCGACCAAGTCGACGAAGTGGAAGAAGTGGACGAAGTGGAGTGGAGGAAGTGGAGGAAGTGGACGAACTTGACGAAGTGGACAAAATGGACCGAGTGGACGAAGTGGACGAACTTGACGAAGTGGACGAAGTGGATGAAGTGGAGGAAGTGGTCGAAGTGGAGGAAGTGGAGGAAGTGGGCGAAGTGGACGAAGTTGACAAAGTGGAGGAAGTGGAGCTAATGGAGGAAGTGGAGGAGCGGGAGGAAGTAGATGAAGTGGACGAAGTGGACGAACTTGACGAAGTGGACGAGGTAGATGAAGTGGAGGAATTGGAGGAAGTGGACGAAGAGGACGAAGTGGCCGAAGAGGATGAAGTGGACTAAGTGGACGAAGTTCATGACGTGACGAAGTGGAGGAACTGGACGAAGTGGAGGAAGTGGAAGGAGTGGACGAAGTGGAGGAAGTGGAAGAAGTGGACAAAGTGGGAGAAGTGGACGAAGTGGAGGAAGTGGAAGAACTTGATGAAGTGGACGAAATTGACGAAGTTAACGAAGTGGAGGAAGTGGAGAATTTGAACAAAGTCGTGGAAGTGGAAGAACTGGACGAAGTGGAGGAAGTGGACGAGGTGGACGAAGTGGGCGAAGTGGACGAACTTGGCGAAGTGGAGGAAGTGGAGGAAGTGGAGAAAGTGGACAATGTTGACGAAGTGGAAGAAGTTCAGGAACTGAATGAAGTGGAGGAACTGGACGATGTTGAGGAAGTGGCGGAAGTCGACGAAATTGACGAACTGACGAAGTGGAAGAAGTGGAGGAAGTAGACGAAATTGACGAAGTTGACGAAGTGAACGAAGTGGAAGAAGAGGATGACGAAGTGGAAGAAGTTGAGGAAGGGGACGAAGTTGACGACGAAGTGGAAGAAGAAGATTACGAAGTGCAAGAAGTGGAGGAAGTGGATGAAGTGGCCGAAGTGGAGGAAGTGGACGAAGTGGACGAAGTTGACGAAGTGGATGAAGTGGAGGAAGTGGAGGAAGTGGACGATGTTGACGAAGTGGAAGAAGTTCAGGAAGTGAATGAAGTGGAGGAAGTGGACGATGTTGAGGAAGTGGAGGAAGTCGGCGAAATTGACGATGTGGACGAAGTGGAAGAAGTTGTCGAAGTGGAGGAAGTAGACGAAATGGACAAAGGGGACAAACTTGAAGAAGTTGTCTAAGTGGACGAAGTGGAATAAGAAGATGAAGAAGTGGACGAAGAGGACGAAGTGGAGGAAGTGGAGGAAGTGGACGAAGTAGACGAAGTTGACGAAGTGGTCGAAGTGGACGAAGTTGACGAAGTGGAGGAAGTGGTGGAAGTCGAGGAGGTGGACGAAGTGGGGGAAGTTCACGAAGTGGACGAAGTAGAGGAACTGGAGTGGAGGAAGTGGAGGAAGTGGAAGGAGTGGACGAAGTGGAGGAAGTGGAAGAGGTGGACGAAGTTGAGGAAGTGGAAGAAGTGGACAAAGTGGACGAAGTGGAGGAAATGGAGGAAGTGGACGAAGTGGAGGAAGTGGACAAAGTGGAGGAAGTGGACCAACTTGACGAAATGGACGAAGTGGACGAAATGGAGGAAGTGAATGAAGTGGAGGAAATGGACGATGTTGAGGAAGTGGAGGAATTGGACGAAATGGAGGAAGTGGACGAAGTGGAGGAAGTGGAGCAAGTCGACGAACTTGACGAAGTGGAGGAAGTGGAGGAAGCGGACGAACTTGACGAAGTGGACGAAATGGAGGAAGTGGACGAAGTTGACGAAGTGGAGGAAGTGGAGGAAGTGGAATGAAGTGGAGGAAGTGGAGGAAGTGGACGATGTTGAGGAAGTGGAGCACATTGACGAAGTGGACGACGAAGTGGAAGAAGTTGATGAAGTGGAGGAAGTGGAGGAAGTGGACGAAGGGGACGAACTTGACGAAGTTGACGAAGTGGACGAAGTTGACGAATTGGACGAAGTGGAAGAAGAAGATGAAGAAGTGGACGAAGTTGACGAAGTGGAAGAAGAAGATGAAGAAGTGGACGAAGTTGACGAAGTGGAAGAAGTGCTAGAAGTGAACGAAGTGGAGGAAGTGGAGGAAGTGGACTTTGATGAGGAACTGGACGAAGTTGACGAAGTTGACGAAGTTGACGAAGTGGACGAAGTGGAAGAAGTTGACAAAGTGAGGAAGCGGAAGAAGTGGAGGAAGTGGATGAAGGGACGAAGTTGACGAAGTTGACGAATTGAACGAAGTGGAGAAAGTGGAAGAAGAAGATGAAGAAGTGGACGACGAGAACGAAGTGGACAAAGTGGAGGATGTGGACGAAGTGGTAGAAATTGACGAAGTGGAGGAAGTGGACGAAATGGAAGAAATGGAGTAAGTGGAGTAAGTGGAGGAAGTGGAGGACATGGAGGAAGTGGAGGAAGTGGAGGAAGTGGGGGAAGTGGAAGTAGACGAAGTGGACTAAGTGTACGAAGTGGAGGAAGTGGAGGAAGTGGACGATGTTGAGGAAGTGGAGCACATTGACAAAGTGGACGAAGTGGAAGAAGTTGATGAAGTGGAAGAAGTGGAGCAAGTGGACGAAGTGGAGGAAGTGGAAAAAGTGGACGAAGTGGAGGAAGTGGACGAAGTCGTCGAAGTGGGCGAAGAGGATAGGAAGTGGAGGAAGTGGACGAACTTGACGAAGTGGACGAAGTTGACGAGGTGGACGAAATGGACGAAGTGGACGAAGTTGACGAGGTGGAGGAAGTGGAGGATGTGGAGGAAGTGGACGAAGTTGACGACGTGCACAAAGTTGACGAAGTGGACAAAAGGAAGTGGAGGAAGTGGAAGAAGTGGAGGAAGTGGACGAAGTTGACGAAGTGGACATTTTAACGAAGTGGCGGAAGTGGAGGAAGTGGAGGAAGTACAGGAAGTGGACGAACTAGACGAACATGACGAAGCGGACAAAGTGGTGGGAGTGGAGGAAGTGGACGAAGAGAACGAAGAGCAAGAAGTGGACGAAGGGGACGAAGTCGACGAAGTTGACGAAGTGGAGGAAATGGAGGAAGTGGACGAAGTTGACGAAGTGGACGAAATGGACGACGTGGACAAAGTTGACGTAGTGGACGAAGTGAAGGAAGTGGCGGAAGTGAACAAAGTTGACGAAGTGGAAGAAGTGGAGGAAGTGGAGGGAATGCACGATGTTGAGGAAGTGGACGAATTTGACGAAGTGGAGGAAGTGGAGGTAGTGGAGGAAGTTGACGAAGTGGACGAAATGGACGACGTGGATGAAATGGACGACGTGGACGAAGTTGACGAAAAGGACGAAATGGACGAAGTGGACGAAGTACATGAAGTGGAGGAATCGGAGGAAGGGGACGAAGAGGACAAAGTCGACGAGGTGGACGAAGAAGATGAAGTAGAGAAAGTGGACCAAGTTCACGATGTGGACGAAGTGGAGGAACTGGACGAATTGAAGGAAGTGGAAGGAGTGGAGGAAGTGGAGGAAGTGGAAGAAGTGGAGGAAGTGGAGGAAGTGGAAGAAGTTGACAAAGAGGACGAAGTGGAGGAAATGGAGGAAGTGGATGAAGTGCAGGAAGTGGACAAAGTGGAGGAAGTGGACAAAGTGGAAGAAGTGGACGAAGTCGACGAAGTGGAAGAAGTGGACAAAGTGGACGAAGTGCACGAAGTGGACGAAGTGGACGAAGTGGAAGAAGTGGACGAAGTGGACAAAGTGGAGGAAGTGGACGAAGTGGACGAAGTTGACGAAGTGGACGAAATGGACGAAGTTGACGAAGTGGATGAAGTGGAGGAAGTGGAGGAAGTGGACGAACTTGACAAAGTGGACGAAGTGGATGAAGTGCAGGAAGCGGAAGAAGTGGACGAAGTGGACGAAGAGGATGAAGTGGACAAAGCGGACGAAGTGGACGAAGTTGACGACGTGGACGAAGTGAAGGAAGTAGACGAAGTCGACGAAGTGGAGGAAATGGAAGAAGTGGACGAAGTGGAGGAAATGGAGGAAGTGGACGAAGTGGAGGAAGTGGACAAAGTGGAGGAAGTGGACGAACTTGACGAAGTGGAGGAAGTGCAGGAAGTGGACGAACTTGATGAAGTGGACGAAATGGACGAAGTGGACGAAGTTGACGAAGTGGAGGAAGTGGAGGAAGTGGAGAATGTGGACAAAGTGGAGGAAGTGGACGAAGGTGACGAAGTGGACCAAATTGACGAAGTGGACGAAGTGGAGGAAGTGGAGGATGGGGAGGAAGTGGAGGAAGTGGAGGAAGTGGACGAACTTGACGAGGTGGACGAATTGGACGGAGTGGAGGAAGTGGAGGACGTGGAAGAAGTGCAGGAAGTGGAAGAACTGGACGAAGTGGAGGATGTGGACGAAGTTGACGAAGTGGACGAAGTGGGAGAAGTGGACGAAGTAGAAGAAGTTGACAAAGTGGAGGAAGTGGACGAACTTGACGAAGTTGATGACGTTGACGAAGTGGACGAAGTGGACGAAGGGGACGAACTTGAAGAAGTTGACAAATTGGACCAAGTGGAGGAAGTGGACGAATTGAAGAGGTCGAGGAAGTGGACCAAGTGGACGAACTTAACGAAGTGGACGAAGTGGATGAAGTGGAGGAAGTAGACGTAGTGGACGAAGAGGAAGAAGTGGAGGAAGTGGAGGAAGTGGAGGAGGTGGATGAAGTGGAGGAAGTGGAGGAAGTGGAAGAAGAGGACAAAGTGGAGGAAGTTGACGAAGTGGACGAAGTGGAGGAAGTTGACGAAGTGGAGGAAGTAGAAGAAGTGGAGGAAGTAGACCAAGTACACGAAGTGGACGAAGTGGAGGAAGTGGCGAAATTGAGGAAGTCGAGGAAGTGAACGAAGTAGAGGAAGTGGAGGAAGTAGAGGAAGTGGAGGAAGTGGAGGAAGTGGACGGACATGACGAAGTGGACTGATGAATCATTATTTTCTCTACTTCACTTAGTTTATTGTACTAGAATAAATCAGGAAATTGTAATAAACTGTCTGATATTTTTCCATTTTTACAAATTGTATTTAATTTGACCAAAAATTCTAATTTCAATTAATTTGAATTATTTGGGTTAATTATTTACATTAATAATTGTAAGGAAAATTATTGGACAATACTTTAGGACATCTAGATGAACCAGTGATATATTCTTTGAATAAAATTAGAGATAAGTGTTAGTTCATTTTGAATTGGAAGTGCACGATGATTTATTATTGGTGATGCAGGTTGATCTCATTCCTAGCAGCTGAAATGGTGACTCAATGGGAAGTAACATGCGGCACATTGGAGAGAATTAGTGTGCAAATTAATCAAAAATAAAAGTGGTATGTGACCCTTGAATAGCTCTCGGGAAAATTGCAAAATGTAATATGGAATTGACATTTTGTGGAGGTCACCGCATAGCAATCAAAAGTGGGAGCCACCACTTGGATGAAACATGGTCCATTCACTTTATCTAAGATATGCAGATCCCTATGTGTTTCTACTACGCACCAAAACATTACAGGCGTTGGAATCAAAGGGGCCACACTCGATTTTATTCTCCACATTCTCCACTCACGGATTTCATTTTCTTGGCATTTATTTTGCTTGCTAAAACTCATGACGAGCATCTGATTGTGAGTGTACAGTTACATTCAAAATGCGGCAGCAAACAAATGGGATAAAAGTGGGGCCTCCACTAGGAAAGGGGATAATATTTTGATGAAGAAGTGGGGGCTGTTGTTACGTCTGGAGAAGAGCCCGCGTAATGAGGAGCTAGCACCGTGATAAGAAGCATCCAAAGCTTGGAGATGAAGCACTTGGTGCCAAGGCTTGATAGAGAAAAAAAGCACACTGGAATGCTGCATGCATTTTATATAGAATAGATGAAAGGAATGAAGATTCCACGTAAGTTTGAAGTGCTGCCACAACCCACACCAGCTGGAAGGAAATAACACACAATTGGAGAGCTTCATTCACGGTTTGGAGAGAACACAGTCCAACGCTCCAGCAGTTTAGAGTTGCTGTCACGGCATGGCTAGGGAAGAAGCAGCTGCCATGTCCGAGCTTGGAGCGTCACGTATTTGGTTCAGTTTTGGAGGTGTGTACGGTGATGAAGGGGTAGCATGTTGTTAAGGAGAGTACAACCAGTAGCGTCCATCATTCCAGCTCAGGTGCACCAGCACATGGAAGAGAAGATGGCAGTCCAGCCATCACCAAGCTCACGGTCCAGCAGTGGGCAGCAACGTCCAACATCATTCACGCATCTAGCCATGGAGCTCTCGGTCATGGCCTGGCTGGAGAGAAAACCACCGCGGAAAACCAAAAGCTCACGGGATTCCACTTAGTTGGTGTGCACGGGAATAAATTACAGTGAAGCAGCAGGAAGCATGTCACATGCACACGGATGGTAGCAAAGCTGGACCAGCACACGTCCACACTTCAGTTTCCACCAGCCACAAGCAAAGAAGGAGCTGGAAGCAGGGAGAAGTGATGCGTTATTCCAGCAGCTCTTGGTTTTATTTTTCTTTAAAAGAATAGGATGTTGTTCAATTGATGGTGGGAACGTGGAGTGATGATTCAGAGTGATGATTCAGAGATGAAGAGCTTGTGATGGGAAAGAGAATGAAGCGGTGCTGAATGAGAGGATGCTTGGGGAGGCCACGCACATGTTGCAGGATAAAGAATGGTGTGCACGGTTAAGTGTTGGAAGCTTGGGGTGCCACGGCTGAAAGCAAAGAAGTTAAGTGTTGGAAGCTTAAGGTGTCACGGCTTGGCTGGAGGAGAAGAGAAGATTCATTTATCTTTAGATAGAAGAAGAGGCACGATGCATTCCAATTGGCTTTGAAAGAAGTATGTACAAGCTGTGCTGGAAAGTGAAGCACGGTGCACTTTAATTGGATAAAAAATTGGTGAATGGAAAAGCACACGGCCCACACTTGCTGAAAAATTGGTGAGCCAACTTTGGAAGCACATTAGAGACAATTAACACGGAGCAGCATATTTGGAGTCACATTTTCACTGCACTCATCCAACAATCAAAATGAAGAAAACAAAAGAAGGGGAACAGCATGCTCCACACACAACTCACGTTCAGCATAGGAGGAAGCAATGGTATTCACGGGGCTGGATGTCCTGGCTATAAGAAGAATGGGTGTGGGCGTTCAGAGAGACGGCCTGAGGCCTGGGAGAGGTTACAGTTGCCTTCTCTTCCAGGAAGCTCTCTCTAAAATTTTCATTTTTTTCCAAACAGTGTAATAGTGTAGAATTTTATTTATGAAGCAATAGTGTTTGCAAGTTTGATCATTTCATTGATATTTTCACATGATTTTGTTTCAAGTGTTGTTTGATAAATTTCATTTTTCAATTAAGTGTTTTTACTTCATTGTCTCTTTTATTTTACCGTTTAGTATTTTGTGTACCGTTAAGTTAAGTTATCGTGTTTTACTCATGTTATTTTCAACGTCATTTTTTTTTACGGTTTATTTTTACTGAAGCTTTTGGTAAATTTTAATTATAATGTTTTTACACTTTTGTGCATGTTAAAGTACACGAAATTTTATTTCCAACACTTTGTAATTTTCTATTGTCTATTTTTATCATCTTTTATCGTTTAGTTTTTACCGTCTTTAAAATTTTATTTGAACGTTTTTACTTTTACCGCAACCAAAAATATCCACAAACCCCCCCCACTTCGTGACTAATCTGAGACTGAACCCAAACAAATTGGTCCTTGTGAGACGACCTAGGAGTCACTTCCTAGAAATATACTGCATAAATTTTTGTATCAAATTTGTATGACCGCGACAGTCGTATCAAAAAATGGCGCCGCTGCCGGGGACCAACCAATGGAGGTTTTGTTTTAGATTTTTGTTGTGTAAATTTTTGTTCTGTTAATATGTTTGTTTTGTGTGTTTTTGTCTTGTATATTTTTGTAGGCGACAACGACACCTTCAGCAAATTTTGGCGGCGTTGTCACTTCAGTCCAGGTTCTTGTTTTAGATTTTTACTGTTTTTGTTTTATTATGTGGTTGTAATATATGTTTTGTCTTTTATATTTTTATTGTGTTGTGTTTTGTATTATGTCTGTTAATTAAAAAAAAAATATATTAAAAAAAAAAAAATTATGTTCTGTCTTTTATGTTCCTGTAGCATGTATAAATGTGTTGTGAATTATCTGTTTCGTAATTTTTAGTATTTACTTTTTATTTGTTTTATTTTTATTTTTTCCATGTCTACCTATTCTGGTTATGTGAATTCTGCTTATTCTGCCAATATCTGTGATTATGAATCTTATTCTGCATCTTACTCTGATTGTAATTCTGCTGAATTCTATAATGAGAATTATAATGATCCTGAGTGGAATGATCTTAACAACGAATGGTACGATACCCCACAAGATTATTATCTAGAACCACCATTCGAGAGTCCTTTCATGCCTCCACCAGTCCAGCAATATCAGAGTCAGCAGTATAATGCTTCTGCCCAAACAACTCTTCAGCCTTCAACTTCTGAACCTACATTGAAGGAGTTACTGGAGCAGATGACCATGCAGAACGTTCAGTTACAGAAAGGGAACATGCAGTTCAAGCAAGAGAGCCTGGAATTCCAGCAGGAAACTCAAGCTGCCTTGCAGAATCTGAGTGATCAGATCAGGCAGATGGCCACTCTTGCACCTGAGGAGACTGATGAAAATTTTGGGGACCCGGCAGAAGTAAGCAGTAATCCTGAACCAGGTAGACCACCTTCATCCTCCACTACTTTACAAATCTTCAAGGAAGTGGAGGTAAGCATACCACAATTTGATTATTCTGTTGATTGTGATGATGATCGGTATGCTAATGATTATATTGTTGCTGAGTCTGATTTTAATTTTTCCTCTGTGCATGATGAGAATCGCTTTTTACTATCACATTCAAATGTTTATTCTCCATGCACTGAACATGAATATGAGTCTGTGGTTGATAATGCATGTAATTTTAAAATTGATTCATGTTCTGAGGATGTATCTGAGGTTCAGCTTGTTACACTAGATTTGGGTGTTTTACCTCTGCATGAAATTTCGGTGGAACCATTTTGCACTAACCCTATTGCAGGAGGTACAAATGAATTTGACCAATATGCACCCACAGTGGAAAACATAGGTGCTAACACTGACAAATCAAAGTTCGGAAGGCACCTGCTGTACCCGCTCATCAACAATTGCTGCTTAGATCCGGTGGTGGAAGATATTTCCCTACTTGATCAGATTTGGAGGATGAAGCAGTTCGTCCTCAACACTTTCATGCTGGATCCTGAAGAAGGGAACATCTCCCTACAAGTCCAAAATTGGCAACTGCCACCCTGACCAGGGGAGTTTTCTTTTTCTTTCTTCCCCGTTTTCCTACTTTTATTGCATTTGTCCTTTATCTGTTAGTGTTTTTGATGATCTTATGCTTAGAACACGTTTAGGACAGTGTAGTTTAAGTGTGGTCTCGGGAAGTTTCTGATTTTTGTTTTTCTTTTAAGTTTGTTTTTCCTTTTCTTTTTAGTTTTCGAATTATTATTTTTAAAAATAAAAAAAAAAAATAATAAAAAATCAACATAGTGCATAATTAACATGTAAGGGCAGAGAGGTGTAATTTGAGCTAAAACTATCTGAGTACTTTTATTGAAAATACCAAATACACCGAAAACAGTCTGTCTTACACTGATAATAATAAAAATAAAAACAAAAACATAATAAAGATGTTCGTTGTTCGATCATTTCTGATCGTTAATATTACAAACCAAAAAACAAAAAAAAAAAAAAAACATCATAAAAATAAAAACAACAAAAATATAAGTGTTCATATTACAGCCCATATTCTGGCCACACTCGGCCAATAAAAACATAAAAAAAAAAATAAATAAACAAAACATTAAAAATGAAAGAACTCTCGAGCTGGTTGTGGTGGTCTAAGGGAGAGCTCCGTTGAGGGAGCTCTGGTTCGAAAAGTCACGAGCGGAGGCTTTGGTGGAGGAATTTCTCGTTCATTTCTGTCGTCATCGATAATGATCGGAACTGGAAACAAATTCAGCAGCCTCGGTGCCCTCATTATCACCCAGTTGTTTTCTTTCAAACAAAAAATAAAAAAAAAAAAAATAAATAAATAAATAATAAAAAAATAAAAAACTTGTGTTAATAATAGAAGAGGAATGGAAAATTCAATGGAGGTGTGATCAGAGGTCTTACCGTACATGTATAGCGGCAGTTGTGAAAAGAGAGTGCCAGTGGGGTCTATCTCCGCTTGCCAGCGCTTGACCCGATTGCCGTGGTTGTTGAACCAGCAGTGTACGTTGTATTCAGTGGCTTCGCCGAAGGTCCTTAGTCGAGACGCGATCTCGACGACTTGCGCTCGGCTTGGGTGTGTGACCCCATAGTTGTAGATTTTGGTCATCATCGTGATCTGATCATCTGTAGGACGCCATCGTTGACTGGTATATCTCTCTGATTCCATATCACTCATCCTTCCTCTCGTAATATACAAAAACATAAATAAAAAAAATAAATACATATAAAAAGAACAAAAACAAGAAAAATAAGCATAACATAAATAACAATAAAAAAAAAAGCATAAAAAATTTAGATTAGTTCTGTGTTTTCTTTATTTGTTCTTGTTTCCCGTTAAATTTATGTTGTCCTGTCAGTCTTTGATATTTCTGTGTTTGGTCTCAGATCTGTTTCACGGTCCTTGCAAAGGGTCCTAAACGGATCTACGTCCAGTGTCCTTGTCCATATTGTTCTTGTATATTCAGTTTCTGTGTTTTAGTTTTAAGTGGGGTACGTGGCGTTGTTCTACCCGATTGTCTCTGCCATACCTTCAAACGAAGGGAGATTAACGTCTGGTTTCCAGCCGATATACCCCTTAAGTTTTTAGACAATTGTGTTTTATGTGTTTTAAGTGTTTAGCAGGAAAAGGAGAAAATGGAAAGCAGGAAACAGGAAAGCAGGAAATAAAGAGGCAGAGCAGGCAAGAGGAATGCATAAAAAAATGGAAAACAGGAAAAGCAGTAAAGGACGGAAAGAAAGTGAAGCAAGCAGAAAGAAGATGAAAAATAAAGGAAATACAGAGAGAGAGAGCAGAAACAGGGAAAGAAAGGCAGATCCAGGAGCAGGGACTTACCTGGAGTAGTAGGCTGGCAGAGAAGCTCCTCGAGGTTCTCACACTCTTCAGATGGCACCGGGGCAGAGGCTCCGCAGAGATCCAGACGCTCAGGAGAGAGCAGAGAGAGAAGAGAGTAGAGAGAGTTGAGAGAGCAGAGAGAGTTGAGAGAGCAGAGAGTCGAGAGAGAGCAGAGAGTTGAGAGAGCAGAGAGAGAGAGCAGAGGAGTAGAGAGAGATTGAGCGTTCAGAAATGGCGCTGGACGCGGAGGAGCAGCCTTTTATAGCCAAAGCTTTCCACTGTAGCAACAGTTCCGGTCATTCCCACCGAGACTGTTGTCACAGTACCGGTATCCTTTTTCAGAAAAAAAAAAAAAAAAAATAATAAATAATAAAATAAAAGAAAAAAAAAATAAAAAAAAATAAAAAAAAAATATTATAGCATCTACTGATGGATGCTAGGTGTTTAAGACATCTGCTGATGGGTGTCACTGATAACATCTACTGATGGATGTTACTGAAAATTTCTTCCCATTTCCTAACATTTTATTGCACTTGTCTATATTTTTTGACTGCTCTGAAATTGATCATCTGATGATTGTAACACACTGAGGACATTGTGTGATTTAAGTGTGGTCTACTGGGAAGAAATTCTGATTTTTCTGATTTTTCTGTTAGATTGTATTTTGTGTGTTAAATTTTTTGTTTTTGAGTGTTAAATTTTTTCTGTTTTAAGTTATTTTATCGAGTTTTGTGTGCAATAAATTTTACATTTTTCTCTTGATTTCTGGATGATGTTTAAGTTGTAGATTTTTCCTTCACTTACTTAATACTTATGGTTTGAAATCCTTGCTTTTCTCTGCTTGGAAGATGATTATAATGTTTAAGAGGTTGATTTGATTGTAACGAATGCCCTGTGTGAGAATTTGAGCCACTTAATTTTCTTTCTTGTGTGATATGACTCTTGATTTCTTGCACATATGCCTTGGCTTGATTCTTTTTGATATACTTGATTTATATGCATTTTTGGAAGTGATAAAGGCATTTTATTTCTTGAGCCTCTTTAGCCAAATAAGCCTACCTTGTTATTATCCTTTGATAACCCCTTTGAGCCTATACTGTTGAAGCTCATACACTGATCCTAAGTGAAAAACAAATGATTACCTTAACCTTAGGAAAGTCTGGAGCTATAGAAGTATTTTGTGAATAAGTGTGGTCTCCTTGGGAATTCTGATGAATTGGCTAGTTGGTTCCTCATCATGTTTTGAAATGATAATTTATATCCTGTTGTGTGATAAAAAAAAAAAGGACAGGATAAAAAAAAATGATGAGAAAAATTGAAAAATAATTTTGTGAATAATGGAGTCGAGAAGAGGATTGAATTAGAGGTTTGGGTGAGATTTTACTGCATTTACACTTTTTCCCTAGTGCTCCTCTATTTCTTCTGAGATCTAGCTACTTATCCATATTTATCCTCCACTGTCCTTGGCCCCATTACAACCCTGAAAGACCTTTAGATCTGAACATGCATATGTTTTAAGTGTTGATATTAGAAGCTTGCCAAGTCTACTTGTGTTTGTTTTCTTGAGTACATTGAGTTGAAATCATTTACCTTAAACACTTGAGAGAAACACTGTGAGTGCATCTGTGAGGTTATGTTATTTTTGAATCACCTCTTAAGCTAATTGATTATTTTTCCGTGTATTGAATTGCTTGGATGATTTCTATAAGTCTCTGCTTTATTTGTGTTGGATAATTTCTATTTCTTTCCTCTGTCCAGACTTTTTGAGAACTGTGTAAATTTTGTGTGTTTTCTTGTGAGTATTTATTTTTCTGTCTGCTGAGTTAGTATCACTCCTGTGATGTCCTTTGAACCATTCCCTGATTTGTGTCTTGATTTTGCCCAGGAGTGCAAAAGACTAAGTGTGGTCTATTTTGATGAATCATTATTTTCTCTACTTCACTTAGTTTATTGTACTAGAATAAATCAGGAAATTGTAATAAACTGTCTGATATTTTTCCATTTTTACAAATTGTATTTAATTTGACCAAAAATTCTAATTTCAATTAATTTGAATTATTTGGGTTAATTATTTACATTAATAATTGTAAGGAAAATTATTGGACAATACTTTAGGACATCTAGATGAACCAGTGATATATTCTTTGAATAAAATTAGAGATAAGTGTTAGTTCATTTTGAATTGGAAGTGCACGATGATTTATTATTGGTGATGCAGGTTGATCTCATTCCTAGCAGCTGAAATGGTGACTCAATGGGAAGTAACATGCGGCACATTGGAGAGAATTAGTGTGCAAATTAATCAAAAATAAAAGTGGTATGTGACCCTTGAATAGCTCTCGGGAAAATTGCAAAATGTAATATGGAATTGACATTTTGTGGAGGTCACCGCATAGCAATCAAAAGTGGGAGCCACCACTTGGATGAAACATGGTCCATTCACTTTATCTAAGATATGCAGATCCCTATGTGTTTCTACTACGCACCAAAACATTACAGGCGTTGGAATCAAAGGGGCCACACTCGATTTTATTCTCCACATTCTCCACTCACGGATTTCATTTTCTTGGCATTTATTTTGCTTGCTAAAACTCATGACGAGCATCTGATTGTGAGTGTACAGTTACATTCAAAATGCGGCAGCAAACAAATGGGATAAAAGTGGGGCCTCCACTAGGAAAGGGGATAATATTTTGATGAAGAAGTGGGGGCTGTTGTTACGTCTGGAGAAGAGCCCGCGTAATGAGGAGCTAGCACCGTGATAAGAAGCATCCAAAGCTTGGAGATGAAGCACTTGGTGCCAAGGCTTGATAGAGAAAAAAAGCACACTGGAATGCTGCATGCATTTTATATAGAATAGATGAAAGGAATGAAGATTCCACGTAAGTTTGAAGTGCTGCCACAACCCACACCAGCTGGAAGGAAATAACACACAATTGGAGAGCTTCATTCACGGTTTGGAGAGAACACAGTCCAACGCTCCAGCAGTTTAGAGTTGCTGTCACGGCATGGCTAGGGAAGAAGCAGCTGCCATGTCCGAGCTTGGAGCGTCACGTATTTGGTTCAGTTTTGGAGGTGTGTACGGTGATGAAGGGGTAGCATGTTGTTAAGGAGAGTACAACCAGTAGCGTCCATCATTCCAGCTCAGGTGCACCAGCACATGGAAGAGAAGATGGCAGTCCAGCCATCACCAAGCTCACGGTCCAGCAGTGGGCAGCAACGTCCAACATCATTCACGCATCTAGCCATGGAGCTCTCGGTCATGGCCTGGCTGGAGAGAAAACCACCGCGGAAAACCAGAAGCTCACGGGATTCCACTTAGTTGGTGTGCACGGGAATAAATTACAGTGAAGCAGCAGGAAGCATGTCACATGCACACGGATGGTAGCAAAGCTGGACCAGCACACGTCCACACTTCAGTTTCCACCAGCCACAAGCAAAGAAGGAGCTGGAAGCAGGGAGAAGTGATGCGTTATTCCAGCAGCTCTTGGTTTTATTTTTCTTTAAAAGAATAGGATGTTGTTCAATTGATGGTGGGAACGTGGAGTGATGATTCAGAGTGATGATTCAGAGATGAAGAGCTTGTGATGGGAAAGAGAATGAAGCGGTGCTGAATGAGAGGATGCTTGGGGAGGCCACGCACATGTTGCAGGATAAAGAATGGTGTGCACGGTTAAGTGTTGGAAGCTTGGGGTGCCACGGCTGAAAGCAAAGAAGTTAAGTGTTGGAAGCTTAAGGTGTCACGGCTTGGCTGGAGGAGAAGAGAAGATTCATTTATCTTTAGATAGAAGAAGAGGCACGATGCATTCCAATTGGCTTTGAAAGAAGTATGTACAAGCTGTGCTGGAAAGTGAAGCACGGTGCACTTTAATTGGATAAAAAATTGGTGAATGGAAAAGCACACGGCCCACACTTGCTGAAAAATTGGTGAGCCAACTTTGGAAGCACATTAGAGACAATTAACACGGAGCAGCATATTTGGAGTCACATTTTCACTGCACTCATCCAACAATCAAAATGAAGAAAACAAAAGAAGGGGAACAGCATGCTCCACACACAACTCACGTTCAGCATAGGAGGAAGCAATGGTATTCACGGGGCTGGATGTCCTGGCTATAAGAAGAATGGGTGTGGGCGTTCAGAGAGACGGCCTGAGGCCTGGGAGAGGTTACAGTTGCCTTCTCTTCCAGGAAGCTCTCTCTAAAATTTTCATTTTTTTCCAAACAGTGTAATAGTGTAGAATTTTATTTATGAAGCAATAGTGTTTGCAAGTTTGATCATTTCATTGATATTTTCACATGATTTTGTTTCAAGTGTTGTTTGATAAATTTCATTTTTCAATTAAGTGTTTTTACTTCATTGTCTCTTTTATTTTACCGTTTAGTATTTTGTGTACCGTTAAGTTAAGTTATCGTGTTTTACTCATGTTATTTTCAACGTCATTTTTTTTTACGGTTTATTTTTACTGAAGCTTTTGGTAAATTTTAATTATAATGTTTTTACACTTTTGTGCATGTTAAAGTACACGAAATTTTATTTCCAACACTTTGTAATTTTCTATTGTCTATTTTTATCATCTTTTATCGTTTAGTTTTTACCGTCTTTAAAATTTTATTTGAACGTTTTTCCTTTTACCGCAACCAAAAATATCCACAAACCCCCCCCCCACTTCGTGACTAATCTGAGACTGAACCCAAACAAATTGGTCCTTGTGAGACGACCTAGGAGTCACTTCCTAGAAATATACTGCATAAATTTTTGTATCAAATTTGTATGACCGCGACAGTCGTATCATGGACGAAGTGGACGAAGTAGACGAAGTGGACGAAATGAATGAAGTTGACGAAGAGGACGACGTGGACGAAGTGGAGGAAGTGGACAAAGTGGTTGAAGTGGAAAAAGTTGACGAAGTGCACGAAGTGGAGGAAGTGGACAAAATTGAGGAAGTGGACGAAGTGGAGGAAATGGAGGAAGTGGACGGACATGACGAAGTAGACGAAGTGGATAAAGTGGACGAAGTGGCCGAAGTGGACGAAGTGGACGAAGGGGACGAAGTGGACGAAGTTGGCAAAGTTCACGATGTGGACGAAGTGGAAGAAGTGGAGGAAGTGGTTGAAGTGGAAGAAGTTGACGAAGTGGACGAAGTTGATGAAGTGCACGAAGTGGAAGAAGTGGAGGAAGTGGACGAAGTGGAAGAAGTGGACAAAGTGGAAGCAGTGGACAAAGTGGAGGAAGTGCAGGAAGTGGACGAAGTGGAAGAAATGCAGGAAGTGAATGAAGTGGAGGAAGTGGAGGAAGTGGAGGAACTGTAGGAAGTGGACGATATGGAGGAAGTGGAGGAAGGGGACGAAGTGGAGGAAGTGGACGAAGGGGACGAAGGGGACGAAGTTGACGAAGTTGATTAAATGGAGGAAGGGGAGGAACTTGACGAAGTTGACGAATTGGACGAAGTGGACATGGTGGAAGAAGAAGATGAAGAAGTGGACGAAGAGGACGAAGTGGAGGAAGTGGAGGAAGTGGACGAAGAGGAGGGAGTGGACGAACTAGAGGAAGTGGAGGAAGTGGAGGAAGTGGAGGAAGTAGAGGAAGTGGACTAAGAGGACGAACTTGACGAAATGCACGAAGTAGATGAAGTGGAGGAAGTCGAGGAAGTGGACGAAAAGGACGAAGTGGACGAAGTTGACTAAGTTGACGACGTGGACGAAGTGGACAAACTTGGCGAAGTGGACGAAATGGACGAAGTTGACGAAGTGGACGAAGTGGATGCAGCGCAGGTAGTGAATGAAGTGCAGGAAGTGTAGGAAGTGAACGATGCTGAGGAAGTGGACGAAGTTGACGAAGTGGACGAAGTGGAAGAAGTTTACGAAGTGGAGGAAGTCGAGGAAGTGCACGAAGTGGACGAAGTGGACGAAAATGACGAACTTGACGAAGTAGACGAAGGGGACGAACTTGATGAAGTTGAAGAATTGGACCAAGAAAATGAAGAAGTGGAGGAAGAGGACGAAGTGAACGAAGTGGAGAAAGTGGACGAAGTAAACGAAGTTGACGAAGTGGACGAGGTGGATGAAGTGGACGAAGTTCACGGAGTGGAGGAAGTGGAGGAAGTGGACGAAGTGGACGAAATGGAGGAAGTAGAAGGAGTGGACGAAGTTGACAAAGTGGAGGAAGTGGAGGAAGTGGACGAAGTGGACGAAGAGGACAAAGTGGAGGAAGTGGATGAGGTTGACGAAGTCGACGAAGTCGACTAAGTGGACGAAGTGGAGGAAGTGGACAAAGTTGACGAAGTAGAAGAAGTGGAGGAAGTGAATGAAGTGGAGGAAAAGGAGGAAATGGACGATGTTGAGGAAGTGGAGGAAGTAGACGAAGTTGACGAAGTGGACAAAGTGGACGAACTTGACGAAGTGGAGGAAGTCGACGAAGGGGACGAAGTCGACGAAGTTGATGAACTGAAGGAATTGGAGGAAGTGGACGAAGTTGACGAAGTGGACGAAATGGACAACGTGGACGAAGTTGACAAAGTGGAGGAAGTGGAGGAAGTGGACAAAGTTGACGAAGTGGAAGAAGTGGAGGAAGTGAATGAAGTGGAGGATGTGGAGGGAATGCACGATGTCGAGGAAGTGGAGAAAGTGGAGGAAGTGGACGAAGTGTACGAACTTGACGAAGTGGACAAAGTGGAGGAAGTGGACGAAGTGCACGAGGTGGACGAAATGGACGAAGTGGACGAAGTTGACGAGATAGAGCAAGTGGAGGATGTGGAGGAAGTGGACGAAGTTGATGAAGTGGACGAAGTGCACGAAGTGGACAAAGTGGAGGAAGTGGAGGAAGTGGAAGAAGTGGAGGAAGTGGACGAAGTGAACGAAGTTAACGAAGTGGAGGAAGTGGACGAAGTCGAGGAAGTGGAAGAAGTGGAGGAAGTACAGGAAGTGGACGAACTAGACGAACATGACGAAGCGGACGAAGTTGAGGAAGTGGACGAACAGGACGAAGAGCACGAAGTGGACGAGTTGGACGAAGTTGACGACGTGGACGAAGTGGAGGAAGTGGACGAAGTGGACGAAGTGGAAGAAGTTGACGAAGTAGAGGAAGTGGACGAAGTGGACGAACTGCAGTAAGTGGACGAAGTGGAGGAAGTGGACGAAGTGGACAAACTTGACGAAGTGGACGAAATGGACGAAGTGGACGAAGTTGACAAAGTGGAGCAATTGGACGAAGTGGAGGAAGTGGAGGCACTGGATGAAGTGGACGAAGTTGACGAATTGGAAGAAGTGGAGGAAGTGAATGAAGTGGAGGAAGTGGAGGAAGTGGACGATGATGAGGATTTGGACGAAGTTGACGAAGTGGAAGAAATTTACGAAGTGGAGGAAGTGGACGAAGGGGACGAAATTGACGAACTTGATGAAGTAGAAGAAGGGGACGAACTTGATGAAGTTGACGAATTGGACGAAGTGGACGAAGAAGATGAAAAAGTAGATGAAGAGGACCAAGTGGAAGAAGTGGAGAAAGTGGACGAAGTAATCGAAGTTGACGAAGTGGACGAGGTGGACGAAGTGGAAGAAGTTGACGAAGTGGAGGAAGTGAAGGAAGTGGAGGAAGTGGAGGAAGTGGAGGAAATGGAGGAAGTAGACGGAGTGGACGAAGTTGACGAAGTGAAGGAAGTAGAGGAACTGGAGGAAGTGGAGGAAGTGGACGAAGAGGACAAAGTGGAGGAAGTGGACGAAGTTGACGACGTGGACAAAGTGGAGGAAGTGGATGAAGTGGATGAAGTGGACGAAGTGGCGGAAGTGGAAGAAGTGGAGGAAGTGGACGAAGTGGAGGAAGTGGACGAAGTCGACGAAGTGGACGAAGTGGACAAAGTGGAGGAAGTGGAGGAAGTGGACGAACTTCACGAAGTGGACGAAATGGACGAGGTGGACGAAAATCACGAAGTGGACAAAGTGGACGAAGTGGAAGAAGTGGAGGAAGTGGAGGAAGTGGAAAAAGTGGACGAAGTCGTCGAAGTGGGCGAAGAGGACAAAGTAGAGGAAGTGGAGGAATTGGACGAACTTGACGAAGTGGACGAAGTTGACGAGGTGGACGAAATGGACGAAGTTGACGAGGTGGAGGAAGTGGAGGAAGTGGAGGATGTGGAGGAAGTGGACGAAGTTGACGACGTGCACGAAGTTGAGGAAGTGGACAAAAGGAAGTGGAGGAAGTGGAAGAAGTGGAGGAAGTGGACGAAGTTAACGAAGTGGCGGAAGTGGAGGAAGTGGAGGAAGTACAGGAAGTGGACGAACTAGACGAACATGACGAAGCGGACAAAGTGGAGGGAGTGGAGGAAGTGGACGAAGTGGACGAAGAGAACGAAGAGAAGGAAGTGGACGAAGGGGACGAAGTCGACGAAGTTGACGAAGTGGAGGAAATGGAGGAAGTGGACGTAGTTGACGAAGTGGACGAAATGGACGACGTGGACAAAGTTGACGTAGTGGAGGAAGTGGAGGAAGTGAACAAAGTTGACAAAGTGGAAGAAGTGGAGGAAGTGGAGGGAATGCACGATGTTGAGGAAGTGGACGAACTTGACGAAGTGGAGGAAGTGGAGGTAGTGGAGGAAGTTGACGAAGTGGACGAAATGGACGACGTGGACGAAGTTGACGAAATGGACGAAATGGACGAGATGGACGACGTGGACGAAGTTGACGTAGTGGAAGAAGTGGAGGAAGTGGAGGAAGTGGACAAAGATGACGAAGTGGAAGAAGTGGAGGAAGTGGACGAATTCGTTGAAGTGGACGAAGAGGACAAAGTGGAGGAAGTGGACGAACTTGGAAGTGGACGAAATGGACGACGTGGACGAAGTGGACGAAGTTGACGAAGTGGACGAAATGGACGACGTGGACGAAGTTAACGTAGTGGATGAAGTGGAGGAAGTGGAGGAAGTGGACAAAGTTGACGAAGTGGAAGAAGTGGAGGAAGTGGACGAAGTGGAGGAAGTGGACGAAGTCGTCGAAGTGGATGAAGAGGACAAAGTGGAGGAAGTGGACGAACTTGACGAAGTGGACGAACTTGACGAGGTTGGCGAACTGGACGAAATGGACGAACTTGACGAGGTGGAGGAAGTGGAGGAAGAGGAGGATGTGGAGGAAGTGGACGAAGTTGACGAAGTGGACGAAGTGGACGAAGTAGACAAAGTGGAGGAAGTGGAGGAAGTGGAAGAAGTGGACGAAGTGGACGAAGTTGACGAAGTGGACGAAGTTAACGAAGTGGCGGAAGTGGAGGAAATGGAGGAATTGGAGGCACTTGACGAAGTGGAGGAAGTGGACGAACTTGATGATGTTGACGAAGTGGACGAAGTGGATGAAGTTGACGAAGTGGAGGAAGTGGAGGTAGTGGAGGAGGTACAAGAAGTGGACGAAATGGACGACGTGGACGAAATAGACGACGTGGAGGAAGTGGACGAAGTTGACGAAGTGGAAGAAATGGACAACGTGGACGAATTTGACGTAGTGGACGAAGTGGAGGAAGTGGAAAAAGTTGACGAAGTGGAAGAAGCGGACGAAATGGAGGAAGTGGACGAAGTGGAGGAAGTGGATGAAGTCGTCGAAGTGGACGAAGAGGACAAAGTGGAGGAAGTGGACGAACTTGACGAAGTGGACTTAGTGGACAAAGTTGACGAGGTGGACGAAATGGACAAAGTTGACGAGATGGAGGAAGTGGAGGAAGTGGAGGATGTGGAGGAAGTGGACGAAGTTGACGAAGTGGACGAAGTGGAGGAATAGGAGGAAGAGGAAGAAAATGGAGGAAGTGGAGAAAATGGAGGAAGTGGAGAAAATGGAGGAAGTGGAGAAAATGGAGGAAGTGGACGAACTTGACGAAGTGGACGAAGTTAACGATGTTGAGGAAGTGGAGAAAATGGAGGAAGTGGACGAACTTGACGAAGTGGAGGAAGTGGACGAACTTGATGAGGTGGACGAAATGGACGAAGTTGACGAAGTGGAGGAAGTGGAGGTAGTGGAGGAAGTACAGGAAATGGACGAAATGGAAGACATGGACGAAATGGACTACGTGGACGAAGTGGACGAAGTTGTCGAAGTGGACGAAATGGACGACGTGGACGAAGTGGAGGAAGTGGATGAAAGTGGACAAAGTTGACGAAGTGGAAGAAGTGGAGGAAGTGGACGAAAGCATCGAAGTGGACGAAGAGTACAAAGTGGAGGAAGTGGAGGAAGTGGAGGTAGTGGACGAAGTTGACGAAGTTGACGAAGTGGACGAAGTTGACGAAGTGGACAAAGTGGAGGAAGTGGAGGAAGTGGAAGAAGTGGAGGAAGTGGAGGAAGTGGACGAAGTTGACGAAGTGGAGGAAGTGGAGGAAGTTGAGGAAGTGGAGGAAGTGGAGGAAGTACAGGAAGTGGACGAACATGACGAAGCGGACGAGTTGGACAAAGTGGACGAAGTTGACGATGTGGACGAAGTGCACAGGAAGTGGACGAAGTGGAAGAAGTTGACGAAGTGGAGGAGGTGGACGAAGTGCAGGAAGTGGAGGAAGTGGAGGAAGTGGAGGAAGTGGAGCAAGTTGACAAATTGGACGAAATGGACGATGTGGGCGAAGTGGAGGAAGTGGAGAAAGTGGACAAAGTTGACGAAGTGGAAGAAGTGGAGGAAGTGAATCAAGTGGAGGAAGTCGAGGAACTGGAGGGAATGCACGATGTTTAAACAGTGGCGAAAGTGGAGGAAGTGGACGAACTTCACTAAGTGGAGGAAGTGGAGGAAGTGGACGAACTTGATGAGGTGGAAGAAATGGACGAAGTTGACGAAGTGGAGGAAGTGGAGGAAGTTGACGAAGTGGACGAAGTTGACGAAGTGGACAAAGTGGAGGAAGTGGAGGAAGTGGAAGAAGTGGACGAAGTGGAGGAAGTGGACGAAGTTGACGAAGTGGAGGAAGTGGAGGAAGTACAGGAAGTGGACGAACCTGATGAAGCGGACGAAGTGGAGGAAGTGCACGAAGTTGACGAAGTGGACGAAGTTGACGAAGTGGACAAAGTGGAGGAAGTGGAGGAAGTGGAAGAAGTGGAGGAAGTGGAGGAAGTGGAGGAAGTGGAGGAAGTGGAGGAACATGACGAAGAGGACGAAGTGGAGGAAGTACAGCAAGTGGACGAAGTGGACGAAATGACGAAGCGGACAAAGTGGAGGAAGTGGACGTGTTGGACGAAGTGGACGAAGTTGACGAAGTTGACGACATGGATGAAGTGGAGGAAGTGGACGAAGGGGAAGAAGTTGACGAAGTGGAGGAAGGGACGAAGTGGAGGAAGTGGACAAAGTTGACGAGGTGGAAGAAGTGGAGGAAGTGGACGAACTGGAGGAAGTGGAGGAAGTTGACGAAGTGGACGAAAGGGACGACGTGGACGAAGTTGACGAAGTGGACGAAGTGGAGGAAGTGGACAAAGTTGATGAAGTGGAAGAAGTGGAGGAAGTGGAGGAAGTGGAGGGAATGCACGGTGTTGAGGAAGTGGAGAAAGTGGAGGAAGTGGACGAACTTCACGAAGTGGAGGAAGTGGACGAACTTGATGAGGTGGACGAAATGGACGAAGTGGACGAAGTTGACGAAGTGGAGGAAGTGGAGGAAGTGGACGAAGTTGACGAAGTGGACAAGGTTGACGAAGTGGACAAAGTGGAGGAAGTGGAGGAAGTGAAGGAAGTGGAGGAAGTACAGGAAGTGGACGAAGTGGACGAACATGACGAAGCAGACGAAGTGGAGGAAGTGGACAAAGTTGACGAAGTGGACGAAGTTGACGAAGTGGACAAAGTGGAGGAAGTGGAGGAAGTGGAAGAAGTGCAGGAAGTGGAGGATGTGGACGAAGTGGAGGAAGTGGAGGAACATGACGAAGAGGACGAAGTGGACGAACATGACGAAGCGGACAAAGTGGAGGTGTTGGACGAAGTGGACGTGTTGGACGAAGTGGACGAAGTTGACGAAGTTGACGACATGGACGAAGTGGAGGAAGGGGACGAAGTGGAAGAAGTTGACGAAGTGGAGGAAGGGACGAAGTGCAGGAAGTGGACGAAGTGGACAAAGTGGACGAAGTGGAGGAAGTGGACAAAGTTGACGAAGTGGAAGAAGTGGAGGAAGTGGAGAAAGTTGACGAAGTGGACGAAATGGACGATGTGGACGAAGTTGACGAAGTGGACGAAGTGGAGGAAGTGGACAAAGTTGATGAAGTGGAAGAAGTGGAGGAAGTGAATGAAGTGGAGGAAGTCGAGGAAGTGGAGGGAATGCACGATGTTGAGGAAGTGGAGAAAGTGGAGGATATGGACGAACTTCACGAAGTGGAGGAAGTGGAGGAAGTGGACGAACTTGATGAGGTGGACGAAATGGAAGAAGTGGACGAAGTTGACGAAGTGGAGGAAGTGGAGGAAGAGGAGGAAGTGGACGAAGTTGACGAAGTGGGCAAAGTGGAGGAAGTGGAGGAAGTGGACGAATTGACGAAGTGGACTAAATAGACGAAGTGGACGAAGTTGACGAAGTGGAGCAAGTGGAAGAAGTGGTCGAAGTGGAGGAAGTGGACGATGCTTAGGAAGTGGAGGAAGTTCACGAAGTGGGCGAAGGGGACGAACTTTACGAAGTTGACGAAGTCGACAAAGGGGACGAACTTGACGAAGTTGAAGAATTGGACGAAGTGGAAGAAGAAGATGAAGAAGTGGACGAAGAGGACGAAGTGCACGAAGTGGACGAAGTGGACGAAGTGTAGGAAGTAGTGGAAGTGGAAGAACTAGACGAAGTTGACAAAGTGGACGAAGATGACGAAGTGGACGAAGTTGACGAAGTGGAGGAAGTGGAGGAAGTGGAGGAAGTTGACGAAGGGGACGAAGTTGACGAAGTGAACGAAGTGGAAGAAGTTGAAAAAGTGGAGGAAGTGGAGGAATTTGACGAAGTGGAGGAAGTGAACGAAGTGGACAAAGTGGAGGAAATGGAGGTAGTCGAGGAAGTGGACGAACTTGACGAAGTGCACGAAGTTGACGAAGTTGACGAAGAGGACGAAGTGGACGAAGTGGAAAAAGTTGACGAAGTGGAAGAAGTGGAGGAAGTGAATGAAGTGGAAGAAGTGGAGGAAATGGACGATGTTGAGGAAGTGGAGGAAGTCGACGAAGTTGACGAAGTGGACAAATTGGACGAACTTGACGAAGTGAAGGAAGTGGACGAAGGGGACGAATTGGACGAAGTCGACGAAGTTGACGAAGTGGAGGAAGTGGACGAAGTGGACGAATTTGACGAAGTAGACGAAATGGACGAAGTGGATGAAGTTGACGAAGTGAACGAAGTGGACGAAGTGGAGGAAGTGGACAAATTTGACGAAGTGGAAGAAGTTGACGAACTCGACGAAGTGTAGGAAGTGGAGGAAGTGGACGAACTTGACGAGGTGGACGAAATGGAAGAAGTTGACGAAATGGAGGAAGTGGAGGATGTGGAGGAAGTGGAGGAAGTGGACGAAGTTGACGAAGTGGACGAAGTGGACGACGTGGACAAAGTGGAGGAAGTGGAGGAAGTTGAGGGAGTGGAGGAAATGGAGGAAGTGGACGAAGTTGACGAGGTGGACGAAGTTGAAGAAGTGGAGGAAGTGGACGAAATGGAGGAAGTGGAGTTAGTGGAGGAAGTAGAGGAAATGGACGAAGTGGACGAGCATGACGAAGCGGACGAAGTGGAGGAAGTGGACGAAGTAGACGAAGTGCACGAAGAGGACGAAGAGGACGAAGAGCATGAAGTGGACGAAGTGGACGAGGTGGACGAAGTCGACGAAGTTGAGGACGTGGATGAAGTGGAGGAAGTGGACGAAGTGGAAGAAGTTGACGATGTGGAGGAAGTGGACGAATTGAAGGAAGTGGAGGAAGTGGAGGAACTAGACGAAGTAGACGAAGTTGACGAAGTGGACGAAGTGGACGAAGTGGAGTAAGTGGAGGAAGTGGACGAAGACGACGAAGTGGACGAATGGGACGAAGTGGACGACGTGGACGACGTGGACAAAGTGGGCGAAGTGGACGAACTGGACGAACTGGACGAACTGGACGAAGTGCACGAAGTGGACGAAGTGAAGGAAGTGGACGAAGTGCACAAAGTGGACAAAGATGAGGAAGTGGAGGAAGTGGACGAACTTCATGAAGTGGACGAAATGGACGAAGTGGACGAAGTGGACGAAGTGAAGGAAGTGGACGAAGTTGACGAAGTGGAAGAAGTGCAGGAAGTGAATGAAGTGGACGTAGTGGAGGAAGTATACGGTTATGAGGAAGTGGAGGAAGTGGACGAAGTTGACGAAGTGGAGGAAGTGGAAGTAGTTGACGAAGTCGAGGAAGCGGAAGAAGTGGAGGAAATGGACGAAGGGCACGAACTTGACAAAGTGGACGAAGGGGATTAACTTGACGAAGTTGACGAATTGCACGAAGTGGACGAAGTGGAAGAACAAGATGAAGAAGTGGACGAAAAGGACGAAGTGGACAAAATGGAGGAAGTGGACGAAGTGGAGCAGGTGGAGGAAGGTGACGAAAGAGACGAAGCTCACGAAGTGGACGAAGTGTAGAAGGTGGAGGAAGTGGACGAAATGGAGGAAGTGGACGAAGTGGAAGACGTGGAGGAAGTGGACGAAGTGGAAGAGGTGGAGGAAGTAGAGGAAGTGGACGAACATTACGAAGTGAACGAAGTGGATGAAGTGGACGAAGTCGACAAAGTGGAGGAAGTGGAGGAAGTGCACGAAATGGAGGAAGTGGACGAAGTGCAGGAAGTGGATGAAGTGGACGAACTGGAGGAAGTAGAGGAAGTGTACGAACATGACTAAGTGGACGAAGTGGATGAAGTGGAGGAAGTGGACGAAATGGACGAAGTGGACGAAGAAGACGAAGTGGACGAGGTTGACGAAGTGAACGAAATGGACGAAGTGGGCGATGTTGACGAGGTGGAAGAAGTGGAGGAAGTGGGGAAGTGGAAGAAGTGGAAGAAGTGGAGGAAGTGGAGGAAGTGGAGGAAGTGGAAGAAATTGACGAAGTGGACGAAGTTGACGAAGTGGAGGAAATGGACAAAGTTGACGAAGTGGACGAAGTTGACGAAGTAGACAAAGTGGAGCAAGTGGAGGAAGTGGAGGAAGTGGAAGAAGTGCAGGAAGTGGAGGAAGTGGACGAAGTGGAGGAAGTGGAGGAACATGACGAAGAGGACGAAGTGGACGAACATGACGAAGCGGACGAAGTGGAGGAAGTGGAGGAAGTGGACGTGTTGGACGAAGTGGACGAAGTTGACGACATGGACGAAGTGGAGGAAGGGGACGAAGTGGAAGAAGTTGACGAAGTGGAGGAAGGGACGAAGTGCAGGAAGTGGACGAAGTGGACAAAGTGGACGAAGTGGACAAAGTGGAGGAAGTGGAGGAAGTGGACAAAGTTGACGAAGTGGAAGAAGTGGAGGAAGTGGACGAAGTGGAGGAAGTGGAGAAAGTTGACGAAGTGGACGAAATGGACGACGTGGAGGAAGTTGACGAAGTGGAGGAAGTGAATGAAGTGGAGGAAGTCGAGGAAGTGGAGGGAATGCACGATGTTGAGGAAATGGAGAAAGTGGAGGATGTGGACGAACTTCACGAAGTGGAGGAAGTGGAGGAAGTGGACGAACTTGATGAGGTGGACGAAATGGACGAAGTGGACAAAGTTGACGAAGTGGAGGAAGTGGAGGAAGAGCAGGAAGTGGACGAAGTTGACGAAGTGGACGATGTTGACGAAGTGGACAGAGTGGAGGAAGTGGAAGAAGTGGACGAAGTGGACGAAGTGGAGGAAGTACAGGAAGTGGACGAAGTGGACGAACATGAAAAAACGGACGAAGTGGAGGAAGTGGACGAACAGGACGAAGTGGACGAGTTGGACGAAGTGGACGAAGTTGACGTCGTGGACGAAGTGGAGGAAGTGGAGGAAGTGGAAGACGTTGACGAAGTGGAGGAAGTGGACGAAGTGCAGGAAGTGGACGAGGTGGACGAAATGGAGGAAGTGGACAAAGTGGACGAAGTGGAGGAAGTTGACGAATTGACGAAGTGGACTAAATAGACGAAGTGGACGAAGTGGAGCAAGTGGACGAAGTGGTCGAAGTGGAGGAAGTGGACGAAGTAGACGAAGTTGAAGAAGTGCAGAAAGTGAATGAAGTGGAGGAAGTGGACGATGCTTAGGAAGTGGAGGAAGTTCACGAAGTGGACGAAGGGGACGAACTTTACGAAGTTGACGAAGTCGACAAAGGGGACGAACTTGACGAATTTGACGAAGTGGAAGAAGAAGATGAAGAAGTGGAAGAAGAGGACGAAGTGCACGAAGTGGACGAAGTGTAAGAAGTAGTGGAAGTGGAAGAAGTAGACGAAGTTGACAAAGTGGACGAAGATGACGAAGTGGACGAAGTTGACGAAGTGCAGGAAGTGCAGGAAGTGGACGAAGGGGAAGAACTTGACGAAGTTGACGAAGTTGACGAAGTTGACGAAGTTGACGAAGTGAACGAAGTGGAAGAAGTTGAAAAAGTAGAGGAAGTGGAGGAATTGGACGAAGTGGAGGAAGTGGACGAAGTGAACGAAGTGGACAAAGTGGAGGAAATGGAGGTAGTCGAGGAAGTGGATGAACTTGACGAAGTGGATGAAATGGACGAAGTGCACGAAGTTGACGAAGTTGACGAAGTTGACGAAGGGGACGAAGTGGACGAAGTGGAGGAAGTGGACAAAGTTGACGAAGTGGAAGAAGTGGAGGAAGTGAATGAAGTGGAAGAAGTGGAGGAAATGGACGATGTTGAGGAAGTGGAGGAAGTAGACGAAGTTGACGAAGTGGACAAATTGGACGAACTTGACAAAGTGGAGGAAGTCGACGAAGGGGACGAATTGGACGAAGTCGACGAAGTTGACGAAGTGGAGGAAATGGACGAAGTGGATGAATTTGACGAAGTAGACGAAATGGACGAAGTGGATGAAGTTGACGAAGTGGACGAAGTGGAGGAAGTGGACAAATTTGACGAAGTGGAAAAAGTTGACGAACTCGACGAAGTGTAGGAAGTGGAGGAAGTGGATGAACTTGACGAGGTGGACGAAATGGAAGAAGTTGACGAAATGGAGGAAGTGGAGGATGTGGAGGAAGTGGAGGAAGTGAACGAAGTTGACGAAGTGGACGAAGTTGACGACCTGGACAAAGTGGAGGAAGTGGAGGAAGTTGAGGGAGTGGAGGAAATGGAGGAAGTGGACGAAGTTGACGAGGTGGACGAAGTTGAAGAAGTGGAGGAAGTAAACGAAATGCAGGAAGTGGAGTTAGTGGAGGAAGTAGAGGAAATGGACGAAGTGGACGAGCATGACGAAGCGGACGAAGTGGAGGAAGTGGACGAAGTAGACGAAGTGCACGAAGAGGACGAAGAGGACGAAGAGCACGAAGTGGACGAGGTGGACGAAGTGGACGAAGTTGAAGAAGTTGAGGACGTGGATGAAGTGGAGGAAGTGGACGAAGTGGAAGAAGTTGACGATGTGGAGGAAGTGGACAAAATGAAGGAAGTGGAGGAAGTGGAGGAACTAGACGAAGTAGACGAAGTTGACGAAGTGGACGAAGTGGACGAAGTGGACGAAGTGGAGTAAGTGGAGGAAGTGGACGAAGACGACGAAGTGGAAGAAGTGGACGAATGGGACGAAGTGGACGACGTGGACGACGTGGACGACATGGACAAAGTGGGCGAAGTGGACGAAGTGGACGAACTGGACGAAGTGGACGAAGTGCATGAAGTGGACGAAGTGAAGGAAGTGGACGAAGTGCACAAAGTGGACAAAGAGGAGGAAGTGGAGGAAGTGGACGAACTTCATGAAGTGGACGAAATGGACGAAGTTGACGAAGTGGAAGAAGTGCAGGAAGTGAATGAAGTGGACGTAGTGGAGGAAGTATACGGTTATGAGGAAGTGGAGGACGTGGATGAAGTTGACGAAGTGGAGGAAGTGGAAGAAGTGGAGGAAGTGGAGGAAGTATACGGTTATGAGGAAGTGGACGAAGTTGACGAAGTCGAGGAAGCGGAAGAAGTGGAGGAAATGGACGAAGGGCACGAACTTGACAAAGTGGACAAAGGGGACTAACTTGACGTAGTTGACGAATTGCACGAAGTGGACGAAGTGGAAGAACAAGATGAAGAAGTGGACGAAAAGGACGAAGTGGACAAAATGGAGGAAGTGGACGAAGTGGAGGAGGTGGAGGAAGTAGAGGAAGTGGACGAACATTACGAAGTGGACAAAGTGGATGAAGTGGACGAAGTCGACAAAGTGGAGGAAGTTCACGAAATGGAGGAAGTGGACGAAGTGCAGGAAGTGGATGAAGTGGACGAACTGGAGGAAGTAGAGGAAGTTGACGAACATGACTAAGTGGACGAAGCGGATGAAGTGGAGGAAGTGGACGAAATGGACGAAGTGGACGAAGAAGACGAAGTGGACGAGGTTGACGAAGTGAACGAAATGGACGAAGTGGGCGATGTTGATGAGGTGGAAGAAGTGGAGGAAGTGGGGAAGTGGATGAAGTGGAAGAAGTGGAAGAAGTCGACAAGGTGGACGAAGTTGACGAAGTGGATGTGGTGGACGAAGTGGAGGAAGTGGAGAAAGTGGAAGAAGTGCAGGAAGTGAATGAAGTGGAGGAAGTGGAGGAAGTGGACGATGTTGAGGAAGTTGAGGAAGTGGACGAATGGGACGAAGTGGACAAACTGGAGGACATGGACGCCATGGAGGAAGTGGACGAAGTGGAGAAAGTGGACAAAGTGGACGAAGTGCACGAAGTGGAGGAAGTGAAGGAAGTGGACGAAGTGGACAAAGTGGACAAAGTGGAGGAAGTAGAGGAAGTGGACGAACTTGATGAAGTGGACGAAATGGACGAAGTCGACGAAGTGGACGAAGTGGACAAAGTGAAGGAAGTGGACGAAGTTGACGAAGTGGAAGAAGTGCAGGAAGTGAATGAAGTGGACGTAGTGGAGGAAGTATACGGTTATGAGGAAGTGGAGGAAGTGGATGAAGTTGACGAAGTGGAGGAAGTGGAAGTAGTTGACGAAGTCGAGGAAGCGGAAGAAGTGGAGGAAATGGACGAAGGGCACGAACTTGACAAAGTGGACGAAGGGGACTAACTTGACGAAGTTGACGAATTGCACGAAGTGGACGAAGTGGAAGAACAAGATGAAGAAGTGGACGAAAAGGACGAAGTGGACAAAATGGAGGAAGTGGACGAAGTGGAGCAGGTGGAGGAAGGTGACGAAAGAGACGAAGCTCACGAAGTGGACGAAGTGTAGAAGGTGGAGGAAGTGGACGAAATGGAGGAAGTGGACGAAGTGGAAGACGTGGAGGAAGTGGACGAAGTGGAGGAGGTGGAGGAAGTAGAGGAAGTGTACGAACATTACGAAGTGAACGAAGTGGATGAAGTGGACGAAGTCGACAAAGTGGAGGAAGTGGAGGAAGTGCACGAAATGGAGGAAGTGGACGAAGTGCAGGAAGTGGATGAAGTGGACGAACTGGAGGAAGTAGAGGAAGTGTACGAACATGACTAAGTGGACGAAGTGGATGAAGTGGAGGAAGTGGACGAAATGGACGAAGTGGACGAAATGGACGAAGTGGACGAAGAAGACGAAGTGGACGAGGTTGACGAAGTGAACGAAATGGACGAAGTGGGCGATGTTGACGAGGTGGAAGAAGTGGAGGAAGTGGGGAAGTGGATGAAGTGGAAGAAGTGGAAGAAGTGGAGGAAGTGGAGGAAGTGGAGGAAGTGGAAGAAATTGACGAAGTGGACGAAGTTGACGAAGTGGAGGAAATGGACAAAGTTGACGAAGTGGACGAAGTTGACGAAGTGGACAAAGTGGAGGAAGTGGAGGAAGTGGAGGAAGTGGAAGAAGTGCAGGAAGTGGAGGAAGTGGACGAAGTGGAGGAAGTGGAGGAACATGACGAAGAGGACGAAGTGGACGAACATGACGAAGCGGACGAAGTGGAGGAAGTGGAGGAAGTGGACGTGTTGGACGAAGTGGACGAAGTTGACGACATGGACGAAGTGGAGGAAGGGGACGAAGTGGAAGAAGTTGACGAAGTGGAGGAAGGGACGAAGTGCAGGAAGTGGACGAAGTGGACAAAGTGGACAAAGTGGAGGAAGTGGAGGAAGTGGACAAAGTTGACGAAGTGGAAGAAGTGGAGGAAGTGGACGAAGTGGAGGAAGTGGAGGAAGTGGAGAAAGTTGACGAAGTGGACGAAATGGACGACGTGGAGGAAGTTGACGAAGTGGAGGAAGTGGAGGAAGTGGAGGAAGTGGATAAAGTTGATGAAGTGGAAGAAGTGGAGGAAGTGAATGAAGTGGAGGAAGTCGAGGAAGTGGAGGGAATGCACGATGTTGAGGAAATGGAGAAAGTGGAGGATGTGGACGAACTTCACGAAGTGGAGGAAGTGGAGGAAGTGGATGAACTTGATGAGGTGGACGAAATGGACGAAGTGGACAAAGTTGACGAAGTGGAGGAAGTGGAGGAAGAGCAGGAAGTGGACGAAGTTGACGAAGTGGACGATGTTGACGAAGTGGACAGAGTGGAGGAAGTGGAAGAAGTGGACGAAGTGGACGAAGTGGAGGAAGTACAGGAAGTGGACGAAGTGGACGAACATGACAAAACGGACGAAGTGGAGGAAGTGGACGAACAGGACGAAGTGGACGAGTTGGACGAAGTGGACGAAGTTGACGTCGTGGACGAAGTGGAGGAAGTGGAAGACGTTGACGAAGTGGAGGAAGTGGACGAAGTGCAGGAAGTGGACGAGGTGGACGAAATGGAAGAAGTGGACGAAGTGGACAAAGTGGACGAAGTGGAGGAAGTTGACGAATTGACGAAGTGGACTAAATAGACGAAGTGGACGAAGTGGAGCAAGTGGACGAAGTGGTCGAAGTGGAGGAAGTGGACGAAGTAGACGAAGTTGAAGAAGTGCAGAAAGTGAATGAAGTGGAGGAAGTGGGCGATGCTTAGGAAGTGGAGGAAGTTCACGAAGTGGACGAAGGGGACGAACTTTACGAAGTTGACGAAGTCGACAAAGGGGACGAACTTGACGAAGTTGACGAATTGGACGAAGTGGAAGAAGAAGATGAAGAAGTGGAAGAAGAGGACGAAGTGCACGAAGTGGACGAAGTGTAGGAAGTAGTGGAAGTGGAAGAAGTAGACGAAGTTGACAAAGTGGACGAAGATGACGAAGTGGACGAAGTTGACGAAGTGCAGGAAGTGCAGGAAGTGGACGAAGGCGACGAAGTTGACGAAGTTGACGAAGTTGACGAAGTGAACGAAGTGGAAGAAGTTGAAAAAGTAGAGGAAGTGGAGGAATTGGACGAAGTGGAGGAAGTGGAGGAAGTGGACGAAGTGAACGAAGTGGACAAAGTGGAGGAAATGGAGGTAGTCGAGGAAGTTGATGAACTTGACGAAGTGGATGAAATGGACGAAGTGCACGAAGTTGACGAAGTTGACGAAGGGGACGAAGTGGACGAAGTGGAGGAAGTGGACAAAGTTGACGAAGTGGAAGAAGTGGAGGAAGTGAATGAAGTGGAAGAAGTGGAGGAAATGGACGATGTTGAGGAAGTGGAGGAAGTAGACGAAGTTGACGAAGTGGACAAATTGGACGAACTTGACGAAGTGGAGGAAGTGGACGAAGGGGACGAATTGGACGAAGTCGACGAAGTTGACGAAGTGGAGGAAATGGACGAAGTGGACGAATTTGACGAAGTAGACGAAATGGACGAAGTGGATGAAGTTGACGAAGTGGACGAAGTGGACGAAGTGGACGAAGTGGACGAAGTGGAGGAAGTGGACAAATTTGACGAAGTGGAAAAAGTTGACGAACTCGACGAAGTGTAGGAAGTGGAGGAAGAGGATGAACTTGACGAGGTGGACGAAATGGAAGAAGTTGACGAAATGGAGGAAGTGGAGGATGTGGAGGAAGTGGAGGAAGTGAACGAAGTTGACGACCTGGACAAAGTGGAGGAAGTGGAAGAAGTTGAGGGAGTGGAGGAAATGGAGGAAGTGGACGAAGTTGACGAGGTGGACGAAGTTGAAGAAGTGGAGGAAGTGGACGAAATGGAGGAAGTGGAGTTAGTGGAGGAAGTAGAGGAAATGGACGAAGTGGACGAGCATGACGAAGCGGACGAAGTGGAGGAAGTGGACGAAGTAGACGAAGTGCACGAAGAGGACGAAATCATGCAGTTTATCTAAAAGCAACCTTTAGACTTAGAAACTAGCTTGAAATCATGCAGTTTATCTATATTTTCATAAATAAGAGAGCTGGACAGGTTTATGCTTGATTTCAGTGTTTTTGGGCAGATTTTAAGGTGAATTTGGTGAAAAGAGTGAAGAAGGAGAGAAGTGACATTAGAAAAGACAAGAAAGAGTGCAAAAAGAGAAGACGAAGGCACCACTCAGCGGCAAACTACCGCTGAGCGACACTCAAGAGGTGACGTTGGAACCGCTGAGGGGCAAAATGGCCGCTGAGGGGAAGAAAGAAGACGCGCAACCACCGCTGAGCGGTAAATACCGCTGAGCGGCACTTTTTGGGCTTGGGCTTTTGTAATCTTTTGTAACTCTAGATTAGTATATAAGGGCTTGCACGTCCTATAGTTAGGTATCTTTGGCAGAAACGAGGCAAACACTCTCTCTTCTCACCCCTTTGAAGGAGGATCTTGGATGCTCAGGCTACCTCTTCACCTTTATTGGGTTTATTCTTTCATTCTTTCATTGTTATTCATCTAGGTTCACCATGAATATGGTGAACTAAACCTTGTATGTTTGTTGGGGAATCAATGTAATCTCTTGAAGCTCTCATATATGGATTTGTTGAGTACATCTTTGAGCAAAGAGGAAAAATAAACTTGGTAAGACCAAGTATCGTTCTTCCCAAAGGACTCACGGCCTAGTTTAGTTGTGTGGTTTGTTGATTAGCTAAGACTTAAGGACGAAATAATTGGATTATATTTATGCAAGACGAAAAATAAACATGTATGCATGAATTGATCAATGGCAAAGGCTAAAGATAAACACTTTCAATGGAAATATGAATGAATATGTTGTTGGGGGTCAATTTCATCTCATCCACTCTCATATATTTTAGGAATTCAACATTCAAATCATCATTGTTAATGCCACTCTCTAATGTACCATTCTAGATGGCTTCTCCCTAATCAAATAGTTCATACAATTCCTAGCATTCCTAATGATTAGTTCATGACTGCAGGAGCTTAAAGGCAACCAATATAATGTTGTCAGTAAAATATTGGGAGAAATTCCCCGGATCTAGACTTCCCCGTACGTGTCCGTATCGACAAAACCAATAATCATGCATTAGAATGAGTTAAACAATGCAAGCATTGAGCAAAGAGGAAAAACCCTAACTAATGATGAAAGAAAGCATATGTCTTAATTCAAAGATGTACTCAACAAATCCATATATGAGAGCTTCAAGAGATTACATTGATTCCCCAACAAACATACAAGGTTTAGTTCACCATATTCATGGTGAACCTAGATGAATAACAATGAAAGAATGAAAGAATAAACCCAATAAAGGTGAAGAGGTAGCCTGAGCATCCAAGATCCTCCTTCAAAGGGGTGAGAAGAGAGAGTGTTTGCCTCGTTTCTGCCAAAGATACTAATCCTAGGGACGTACAACCCCTTATATACTAATCTAGAGTTACAAAAGATTACAAAAGCCCAAGCCCAAAAAGTGCCGCTCAGCGGTATTTACCGCTCAGCGGTGATTGCGCGTCTTCTTTCTTCCCCTCAGCGGCCATTTTGCCCCTCAGCGGTTCCAACGTCACCTCTTGAGTGCCGCTCAGCGGTAGTTTGCCGCTGAGCGGTGCCTTCGACTTCTCTTTTTGCACTCTTTGATCTCTTTTCTAATGTCATCTCTCTCCTTCTTCACTCTTTTCACCAAATTCACCTTAAAACCTGCACAAAAACACTGAAATCAAGCATAAACCTATCCAACTCTCTTATTTTTGAAAATATGGATAAAAGGCATGATTTCAAGCTAGTTTCTAAGTCTAAAGGTTGCTTTTAGTATCAATTTTAAGCATGAAAATAACAGTTTTTCAACTGTTATCACAACCCCAAACTTAGAACTTTGCTTGTCCTCAAGCAAACAAAATGTAACTCCATCTCCAACCAATTCATATGATGGTTCACTCCTTCAAAAATTCTCTTTTTCAAGATAAGTAACAACTTCACTCAAACTTATGACCAAGAGTTTATTCAAGATCTGCACATGCTTTAGTGTTCACAAAGTCAATTAAGTTCCAACAAATGCTATTTTTCATGAATGATTAATCAATTAAGCATGGATGTTCATGTGCTTATGGAATATTTCCTCACTAGGTAAAGTGTTTCACTCAACACACAAGTGTATAAGAGGTAAAGTGTTTCACTCATTCACTCCACTATCACAATGTCACATGAATCAATTTTGCCTTTCATTTTACCGCAATCAAAAACATTCACAAGCATGCATCATCACAAGGACTTTTCAATGGCTTATAATGTGGCTGGGCTAACAAGAAAATTGGTTTTTCTGGATCACAAAATCCTTGAGTTAAGAGAATCATAACAACACAATTATTCTTATTCATTCCCAACTTTTGTTTGCCTTTTCATTTGCATTTGCATTGAGCTTTACTTCTTTTTCTTTTCTTTTCTTTTTCTTTGCATATTCTTACTTTTTAGCTCTTAGCTCAATGCTTTTCCTTTTTCATGATTTCCCAATAACCCCAAACTTGAACATTTGTCAATACCACACAAGATCTTCTACTTAACTCAAGGTAAAGATTTTCAATCAAGGGTTTTTAGTGTATATTCAAGGCTATGGGTTCAAAGGATAGAACACAAAGTGTTCTCTTTTAGTAGGCTAACTTTATGAATTTGGCCAGTAAAAAGGGTTCCAACAAATGGCCTTGATCACATGATGCAAAACAAGCAATTGATTCAATCATAGAAAACCTGGGCAAAGTCATTCAAGCTTCCAAAGTAATAGTATTTAACAATAATAACTCTGGAGCTCAAAACCTCACATATAAGCTCATTCACATTTGACATACACATCCTGCTTAATTTCAAAATCACAATCATGATATCATGCATTTGTTCACAAAGCTTGTGAATCACCTGTATAAGCATTTTAATGTGCACATCATCTCAACATCAATCAATCAATAAGCATCATTCAAGCATTACTTATCAAACAATCACAGTTAATAGCAAACCATCATAAGAAACCAGGTGTTCAATAGAGTACATCAAACCCTAATCTAAAAACAAAAACAAATAAGTTCAGAAAACTTAAACCACAAAAGCATAATCATATGATAGCATTCATCAGTAAATGCTATCTCAGCTCCTCATCAGTCTGAGCTGTCCTCTGTATCTTCCTCTTCTTGGATCTTATAGTCTTGATTCCTTTTGCCCGATGAGGAGGCCATCCCTGCATCAAACATAATTCACAAAACCAAAAGATACATTGTTAAGCATTAATAAACCACACTGAAGAAATCATCCCCTTCAATGATGCTCTCTCCCAACCCCAAACTTAGATGGAAAACTAGTGAGAAAGTGAGTGAAAGGGAGATTTTCTCAAGAGGGAAGAGGGAAAAGATGTGGAGAACCTTAGAAAAGGTATGTGGGAGTGTGTGTGCAGAGAAGAGCCTGAAAATAGAAGCTTATGCACAGCTTAGGGTATAAAAATACCCTAATGGGCTCGGGTCCCGCTAAGGGGAACTAAAGCCCATCTGCGATAGTACCGCTCAGCGGTAATTGCCGCTCAGCGGCACTTTCGTGATGTGCCCTTCTCCTTCTTTTCTTGACCTACGTGCCTCCTAGACATATCCCTCACTGGTTCCCTGCAATTCAATGTTAAAAATGCTTATGCAAACCCTAACTAAAATAAACAAACAGAAAACAATCAATCAACTGGGTTGCCTCCCAGGTAGCGCTTGTTTAACGTCACGAGCCTGACCCAAAATCCACCAACACCCATTAGTAGGTGTTTCAAACTTACCAGCACCCATCAGTAGGTGCAAAATTTTCTCACCAACACCCATCAGTAGGTGTTACAAACTTAGTATCCTTCAGTAGATACTTAACCACCTAGCATCCTTCAGTAGATGCTGGATGCAACAAAATATTTACAAAATAATGTCCACAAATTAAAAGTTACAAAACCAAAATCAAAATCAAAAGTTTGTAAATCCACTGGGTTGCCTCCCAGCAAGCGCTCTTTTAACGTCATTAGCTTGACCCAGTAAGCTCAACTTCCTTCTTCTTTTTCTTCTTTCTACTGAACTTCTTCAGAAATTTGATCAAACCGGGAACCTGTTGCAGTGTCTCAATCATAGGAACTTTAATCTCCAATTTCTTGAAGATTTCCATAAAGCACTTAAATTTCTTTTCCTTCCTATGATACTTCTTTGGATGAGGAAGAGGTTTTTCATATGATTCTTTCTTTTTTTCTCTCGTCCTCTTTTTCTTTTCTCTCACTTTCTTTTTTTCTTTTCTTTTTCTACTCACTTTCTCAATCTTCACACAAAGTTTCTCTTCTTCTTTCTCTTCTCTCTCTTTTCTCTCTTCTTTTTCCAACTCAACTTTTTCAACATTTACACTCACTAGCTCTTGACACTCTTCCCTGGGGTTAACCTCAGTATTAGCCCCACAATTTCTACTTGGCCTTTCTTCCATCTGTTTGATGATCTGCCCCATCTGAATCTCCAAATTTTTGATAGCAGCTTCAGTGCTCTTTTGGGAAGATTCAGTTATCTGTATAAATTGCTGAAGAGTTTCTTCCAACCTTATTGATCTTTCATTAAGCATAGATAACTGTTGCCAAAAGGTTGGTTGCTGCTGCTGCTTATTATATTGATTAGTCATGTAGTTTACATCCTCCATTGCTTCTACTGAAAAGGCACATTGACCATTGATATGGTCGCCTCCACATAATTCGCACAACTGGGATTGTACCTGTGCAGCAGTCTTCAACTCTTTGGGTAATTGTGCAAGTATCTTTGTGAGATTCTCCAACTGTTGAGTTAGTATCTTGTTCTGAGCTAGCAAGGCATCATTGGATTGCATCTGCAGAACTCCTTTTTGTTGCATAGGAGCTCCTCTCTCACTATGTAGCTCATTATCATTAGTAGCCATGTTTTCAATTATTTCTACGGCTTCCTCTGAAGTTTTCCATTTGATATTTCCTCCTGCTGAGGCGTCAAGCATCATCTTGGTTTGTGAACCAAGACCTTCAAGGAAGATTAGGACTACTTCCACTTCGTCAAATCCATGCGTGGGAATCTTTCTTAATAGGCTTTTATATCTGTCCCATGCATGACCTAATGATTCCTCCATGCCTTGCCTGAAAGATGAGATCTCTTGCTTTCCTTTGTTGACCTTGGAAGAATTGAGTGCCCATATAGTTAAATTCTTGACCGAATTGCATCCTGCAAACATTAGGCACAAAACTCTAGAAAATATTTGTTAGCACAAAAAGATATAGGAGAAGATATATATTCAAAAGATAAAAAGATAAAAGATTCAGAAGATAAAAAGATAAAAGATTTAGAAGATAGAAAGATAAAAAAAATAAAATAAAATAAAATCTAATCCTAAAAGATAAAAGATAAAAATAAAATCTAATCTAAAAAGATAAAATAAAATCTAACCTATTCTAAAAGGATAAAAAGATAAAATAAAATCTAATAAAATCTAACCTAACCTAATAAAATCAAATCAAATCTAATCTAATCTAAAAAGATAAAACAGAAAAAGATAAAACAGAAAATAAAAACAGAAATTTAAAATTAAAGTCAAAGATAATCAATAATCACACAAATTAACCAGTTAAACCACCACGAGTCCCCGGCAACGGCGCCAAAAACTTGATGGACAAATTTGTAAGCACCAAATTATGATGTCACAAACTTGTTTCACAATCGGCAAGTATGACCGAATCGTTCAAGTAATAAACTTGGTAAGACCAAGTATCGTTCTTCCCAAAGGACTCACGGCCTAGTTTAGTTGTGTGGTTTGTTGATTAGCTAAGACTTAAGGACAAAATAATTGGATTATATTTATGCAAGACGAAAAATAAACATGTATGCATGAATTGATCAATGGCAAAGGCTAAAGATAAACACTTTCAATGGAAATTTGAATGAATATGTTGTTGGGGGTCAATTTCATCTCATCCACTCTCATATATTTTAGGAATTCAACATTCAAATCATCATTGTTAATGCCACTCTCTAATGTACCATTCTAGATGGCTTCTCCCTAATCAAATAGTTCATACAATTCCTAGCATTCCTAATGATTAGTTCATGACTGCAGGAGCTTAAAGGCAACCAATATAATGTTGTCAGTAAAATATTGGGAGAAATTCCCCGGATCTAGACTTCCCCGTACGTGTCCGTATCGACAAAACCAATAATCATGCATTAGAATGAGTTAAACAATGCAAGCATTGAGCAAAGAGGAAAAACCCTAACTAATGATGAAAGAAAGCATATGTCTTAATTCAAAGATGTACTCAACAAATCCATATATGAGAGCTTCAAGAGATTACATTGATTCCCCAACAAACATACAAGGTTTAGTTCACCATATTCATGGTGAACCTAGATGAATAACAATGAAAGAATGAAAGAATAAACCCAATAAAGGTGAAGAGGTAGCCTGAGCATCCAAGATCCTCCTTCAAAGGGGTGAGAAGAGAGAGTGTTTGCCTCGTTTCTGCCAAAGATACTAATCCTAGGGACGTACAACCCCTTATATACTAATCTAGAGTTACAAAAGATTACAAAAGCCCAAGCCCAAAAAGTGCCGCTCAGCGGTATTTACCGCTCAGCGGTGATTGCGCGTCTTCTTTCTTTCCCTCAGCGGCCATTTTGCCCCTCAGCGGTTCCAACGTCACCTCTTGAGTGCCGCTCAGCGGTAGTTTGCCGCTGAGCGGTGCCTTCGACTTCTCTTTTTGCACTCTTTGATCTCTTTTCTAATGTCATCTCTCTCCTTCTTCACTCTTTTCACCAAATTCACCTTAAAACCTGCACAAAAACACTGAAATCAAGCATAAACCTGTCCAGCTCTCTTATTTCTGAAAATATGGATAAAAGGCATGATTTCAAGCTAGTTTCTAAGTCTAATGGTTGCTTTTAGTATCAATTTTAAGCATGAAAATAACAGTTTTTCAACTGTTATCAGTGGACGAAGTAGACGAAGTGCACGAAGAGGACGAAGAGGACGAAGAGCACGAAGTGGACGAGGTGGACGAGGTGGACGAAGTGGACGAAGTTGAAGAAGTTGAGGACGTGGATGAAGTGGAGGAAGTGGAGGAAGTGGAAGAATTTGACGATGTGGAGGAAGTGGACGAAATGGAGGAAGTGGAGGAAGTGGAGGAACTAGACGAAGTAGACGAAGTAGACGAAGTTGACGAAGTGGACGAAGTGGACGAAGTGGACGAAGTGGAGTAAGTGGAGGAAGTGGACGAAGACGACGAAGTGGAAGCAGTGGACGAATGGGACGAAGTGGACGACGTGGACGACGTGGACGACGTGGACAAAGTGGGCGAAGTGGACGAAGTGGACGAACTGGACGAAGTGGACGAAGTGAAGGAAGTGGACGAAGTGCACAAAGTGGACTGATGAACCAATATTTTCTTCACTTCACTTAGTTTATTGTGCTAGATTTAATTAGGGAATTGTGCATAATTGTCCAATATTTTCCCATTTTTCTGAATTGTTCTTAAATCGATCAGAAATTCTTATTTTAGTTAATTTGAATTATGTGAGACTAATTATTTGCATTATAAATTGTAGGGAAAACTCTAAAAATATTCTAGGACATTTTGAAGAACATTCACACACTTTATTTGGGAAGAAGCTGTATTTAATCTGTGTGTTGATCTGTGATGAAATATTTTTAAATTTTAAGAAGCAAACTGGAGGGGAGCACGCCCAAATTGCAGCTCACGGTTTCCTAATTTATTTGGAAGATATCCATTCAACAATTAACAAGTGGAACTTGATGAAATGAAGTGGGGCCATTTTGAAATGAAATTCACGGTTTTGTAGCTATTGGAAGAGTGATTTTTAATTTGGAGGAAGCCACTGTGAATAAATGTCACGGCAATATAGATGGCCAGCACAAGAGAACAAAACATAAGGCCAATTGAAAAGCATGCCACATAAGAGGAGGGACCACATTAGTTTGGAAGCACACTGTCATGGGAAGTCATTCCCCTTGTCATGGTGGAGAGAATAATGGAAGCATACTTTTTGTTTTCATTTTGGTTTCTTAAACAAACAAGAAATAATGTATGTCACGTAAGGAGTAAAATGGAGGGCCCCATCATGGCTTTTGGCACATCAAAGAGCAATTAGTGAAGAAAGAAGGAAGCATATGGGAATTCATGGGCCACCTCACGACTTTCTTTGTGGCTGCACCTCACGTGAAGAAAGAAGAGGCAAATGGAGTTGATAGCTTGGCATGCAAAGCTGAATTTTATTAAATTACTCACGGGACAAGGAGCTCATTTACTGAATTCACACATGGCCCCATTTTCTGGCTTTTGACAAAAGATGATTGAAGAAAATATGTAAGGAATAGCACACGGCCATCCAGCACTTTGGACGACACATTTGGGCCACCACACTTATTGGTTGGAACGTGATTTTCAATGAAGGGAGAAAGAAGCCATTAAATTGAGAGCTGCACACTTCAAAGAGCAACACATAATGGATTTCGTAAATGAATGGCTCGAAGAATTGGATGCACACGGATGGAGGGGATTCTCGGCTCTTCATTCCAGCAAGCCCAGCCACGTGAAGCAGCTTGGAGAAAAGATCAAGGCCTGCTTTCTTTACGCATCCAGCTAAAGATCACCAAACCAGCAGGGTCCAGCTTCAATCACACCAAGAGAAGGAGGCCGTGAGGTGAGAGAATCCAGCAGCTTGGACTTGGCTCTTACACATTCTTTGAGCTTGGAGAGGTGCAACACCCACACAAGAGCACAACATGAATCAACCTCCAGAAAGCAAAGAAGCAACACCAACCCTTCCATGAGCAGCAACAAAATCCACATCCAGCAGCTTGGAAGCATAGAGGAAGGCACGGATGCTGCATATCCAGCAGCCACAATCACGGCTTGATGGAAGTAGAAGAATCCAAGGTGTAAAAGATGACAGAATGGAGGGGCCCTCACCCTATTTTCTCACGGGAAGGCAAGGAAGAGAAGTCACGGATTGAGAATTGTGGCTATAAATTTCCAGCACCAGCAAAGAAGAGGGGAGGAGCTCCAGTAGGGAGTGTAGTGGAGAGTAGTAGGCAGACGGCTTGGAGGCCTGGAAGAGGCTCTCGGTTCTTCTCTTCCAGGGGCTCTGGGATTTTCATTTTTCTGTACTAAAATGATGTAGAACTTTATTTCTGAAAGCGTGTAATCTGTTGGAGCATTTGATCGGTTTGAGTTTTATCCAGTCATTTTATTTTAATGTTGAATCTTTGATAAATTCCATTTTCATTTAAGTGTTTTTATTTTATCTGTTGTATTTTACAGTTTAGTATTTTCTGCACCGTTAAATTCTGTCATTGTGTTTTACTGGTCATGTTATTTTCAAGAGTCGTTTTTACGGTTTATTTTTACTGGAACTATTGGTAAATTTTAATTACACTGTTGTTTTGTCTTCTGCATATTTACTGTTCTGTGTTTTAATTTCCAACACTGTAACTTTTCCATTGTCTATTTTTACCATCTTTTACCGTTCAGTTTTTACCACTGTTAAAATTTATTTCAGTGTTTTTAAATTCAATTGTGTTTAAATCCCAATTTTAATTTATTTTAATTTTTCCGCACACAAAAATCACAAACAACCCCCCACTTCATGTTAAATCTAAGACCGAACCACAAATATTGGTCCTTGAGAGACGACCTAGGAGTCACTTCCTAGTCTGTACTGCATTAATATCTGCAATCAACTTTTGTGAGCGGTGCGACCCGTTCATCAAAATTGGCGTGAACGGCAGGATCTAAAGAATTGGCGTGAACGGCAGAACATTCAGTTTCAGAAAGGGAACATGCAGTTCAATCAGAAAGCATAACATGTAGGGGCCACCACCTCTCTTGAAGGAGAAACCAAATTGGCTGATGTACCCATTCATTTATCACTTGGAATAAAAGAATAGGTGGGACACGTGAATGAAGCACAACCACACGGGTTCAGCTGGAATTCACGGCCAGAAATATCTTTTGTTTTTATTCCTTTTTCAATTAAAGAAGAGTTGGTTGGAATCATGTCCAGCGGGTCCCCTTATTTTAGTACGGTCCAGTCACAAAGGGATGCAAATATTTTGGCTTAAAAAGAATGTAATGCACAAGAGAGTGGAGCTGCACGTTAACATGGTTTGGGAAGAAGGTGCGGCTGAATACGTGAAAGGACACATCCATCTTTCACTGAGAAAATTCACCAAACAACAAATGATGGAAGGCTCGTAAACAAAAGCAAATGAAGAAAGACCACATACCACACGGCCACCACTCACGTTTACATTTAATTGAAGTTTGCAAAAGTTCACACACAGGGAACAAAATGATTAGTAAGTGGATGCTTTATTTATTTTGGAGAGAAGTGATATCACGGTCCACTTTGGTTTGAAAAGAATGTGCAGAATTCTTTGGGAGGAAGAAGGAAGCTCTCGGTCTTCCATTACAGCAAGCAGCAGCCACCACGTTGAGGGATTGGAGCTCTCACGGGTTTCTTCATCCAGCAGTCCAGCATGGGAAGTTTTGAGGACAACCTTCACACGGTGGCAGCAAACACACGCTGCTGGTCACGCCAAGCCACCATGATGATTTTCATGAAGGATTCATTCACTTTTTGGGAAGAGTAGCATGTTGTTACAACAAGAGGTGTCTCGGTTTGGAAGAAACTCTCCACGCTGCAAACGTCCAACAAGGAGATGAGGGCACACCTACACGGTCCAGTTGAGATGGAAAGAAAGGAAGCAAACGGTAAAGAAGAGACTGTCATTGCTGGAGCCAAAAGATGCAAAGTGCAGTTACGGATGGGAAACCTTCAAGCGTCCACATTCCAGTAGCTTGACAGGGAAGAGCACTTCACGGACCAGCAAAGAGAAGCAATCCAATGGGGAGAAGAAGACTCATGGCCTGCACCACAAAGCAAGCAAGTCCAGCAAACAAAGAAGTGAAGCTCCACGGTCTTGGTCCAATTGAAGCTGCAACGTGCAAAGTGGAGATGAGGAGAAGTTGTTGTAACGTCCAGCAAAGGAAGCAGCATGAATGGTGTGCTACGGCTGATTGGAGAAGAAGACAATAGTAGGTGCAAAATGGAGGGGGCCTCACCCTATTTTCTCACGGGCAAGAAGCTATTGCTCAAAATTTTGTGCAAGGAACCAAGTTGAATGGAGAAGTCACGGGAGTTTGTCCAGAGGAGAAGTGGCTATAAATGGCATCAGCATCAGAGAACCAGGAGCTATAAAAGTGTTTTGTGAATAAGTGTGGTCTCCTTGGGGATTCTGATGAATTGGCTAGTTGGTTCCTCATCTTGTTCTGAAAATATGAATTATATCCTGTTGCGTGATAAAGAGAAAAAAAGAAAAGAGACAGGATGAGAAAAAAAAAATGATGATGAGAAAAAGAGAAAAATGAAAAATAATTTTGTGAATAATGGAGTCGAGAAGAGGATTGAATTAGAGGTTTGGGTGAGATTTCACTATGTTTACACTTTTTCCCAGTGCTCCTCTATTTCTTTTGGGCTATAGCTACTTATCCAAAATTATCCTCCCCTATCCTTGGCCCCATTACAACCCAGAAAAGACCTTTTGATCTGAACATGCATATGTTTTAAGTATTGATAATTAGAGACTTGCCAAGTCTACTTGTGTTGGTTTTCTTGAGTACATCGAGTTGAAATTATTTACCCTAGACACTTGAGAGAAACACTATGAGTGCATCTGTGAGGTTTTGTTATTTTTAAATCACCTCTTGAACTGATTAATTATTTTTACCATGTTTTGAATTGCTTGGATGAATTTCTGTGAGTATCTGCTTTCCATAATTTTGTGTTGGATATTGTCTACATCTTTTCTCTGTCCAGACTTCTTGAGAACTCTGTAAAATTATCTTTGTTTTCTTGTGAGTCTTTATTTTCTGTATGTTGTGTTTGTGTCACTCCTTCGAGGTCCTTTGAACCATTCCCTGATTTGCGTCTTGATTTTGCCCAGGAGTGCAAAAGACTAAGTGTGGTCTATTTTGATGAGTCAATATTTTCTTCACTTCACTTAGTTTATTTTACTAGAATTAATCAGAGAATTGTGCTAAAATGTCTGATATTTTCCCATTTTCACTAATTGTGCTTAAATTGACCAGTAATTCTAATTTTAATTAATTTGAATTATCTGAGATTAATTATTTATAGGAAAATTGTTCGGAAAATTTTGGAAACACAAATTAGGACATTTGGAAGAAAATTCAATTACACTGTGTTCTTTAATTGGAAGAAGCTACTCCAATGATTTATTTTTGTGTGATTGGAAGAAGAAAAAAATGAATAAAAAAAAGATCTTTGGCTCAGGAAGTTTCGGTTTTATTGTTGGATGCAAAGTGGTCACGGCATTGTGCTTATCATAGCTGGAATACCACACATACGTGGCCCCTCTTTTCTTGATTTTAGCTTGATTGCAAGGACAACACATGAGACAAAAACATCCTGCATTTGTTTGGAATAAGAGTGGGAGCCACCACTCTTAATGGAACGTAATTCTCTAAAGAAGAAATGCACACATGACCCGGATAATATTCAGCATGTTACGGCCCACAAATTAAAATAATTTTTGGCTTATTTAGAAAAGTGCACGCAGCTCATGTTCATGGGTCCTGGGTTTCAAGCGGCAATTAAAATGGAAAAGGAGGAGCTCTCGGTTCTCCATCCCAGTCCAGCAGCTTGAAAGGAGATGTCCAGCACGTCCAGGTGGAGCATTCACGTCCAACAAGGCAAAGGTAGGAGATGTTGAATCACTTGGCTGGAAAGAGATGCAAGGTGATGAGAATGGAGAGGCAATCACGGCCTGGCAGCAAGATCCGTGGAGCTGGAATGGACAGCAGCTGGTGCAGCAATGGCATTCGGAGCAGTGAAGCTCACTGCTTGGGAGATATCACGATGAAGAGTCCAACAGAAGCAAATGAGGAGTTCTTCACGTCTGCAAAATGCATGGACGTTCCAGCTTGAGAAAAGACCGTGAAATAGCAGCTGTTTAGATTAGGAGTGGAGTTCTTGGTCACGGCTGGAGAAATGGCAGCAGAGAATTTACGTTCTAGCTTGGAGAATGAAGAAGCAAGGAGGGAATTTTAGAGGAATTAGGAGTAGTGTAGGAACGGTCCTGGGAGGAGGCTGTGGCCTCTTTCTTTTCCATTTTCCAGTAGCCAACTCTTACTTCTCATATTCCAGTGTCTCTCTATTTATTTTTGTGCAGAATTTTATTTTTGAGCGTGTATTACAGTATTTGAAACGATTTGTTCGTTTTATTTTTATCTTTCAATATTTTGGAATTTTAATTTAAGTGATGAATTTTGATGAATTCTATTTCCAGTGTTTTATTTTTATCTGTTTGTATTTTACTGTTCAGTATTTACTGCATCGCTATATTTCGTCATTTTACTGTTCATCGTATTTACACATGTTGTTTTTATAATTTTACTGATGTTTTTACTTTTGTGTTTTACGTTTTACCGTTCCTGAATTTTTTTTTACTGTTCAGTTTTTACCATCTTTTACTGTTAAGTTTTTATTGTTTTTAAAATTTATTTCAATTGTGTTTTAAATTCAGTTGTCTTATTTAAATTCCAGTCAGTTTTAATTTTATTTTTCCACACAAAAATATCCACAAACCCCCCCCACTTTGTGTAAAAAAATCTGAGACTGAACAGATAAAAATTGGTCCTTGAGAGAGGACCTAGGATTCACTTCCTAGTCTATACTGCATTCCTTTATGCTCAACTTTTGTGTGCGGTGCGACCCGTTCATCATGGACAAAGAGGAGGAAGTGGAGGAAGTGGACGAACTTGATGAAGTGGACGAAATGGACGAAGTTGACGAAGTGGAAGAAGTGCAGGAAGTGAATGAAGTGGACGTAGTGGAGGAAGTATACGGTTATGAGGAAGTGGAGGACGTGGACGAAGTTGACGAAGTGGAGGAAGTGGAAGAAGTGGAGGAAGTGGACGAAGTGGAGGAAGTATACGGTTATGAGGAAGTGGACGAAGTTGACGAAGTCGAGGAAGCGGAAGAAGTGGAGGAAATGGACGAAGGGCACGAACTTGACAAAGTGGACGAAGGGGACTAACTTGACGTAGTTGACGAATTGCACGAAGTGGACGAAGTGGAAGAACAAGATGAAGAAGTGGACGAAAAGGACGAAGTGGACAAAATGGAGGAAGTGGACGAAGTGGAGCAGGTGGAGGAAGTAGAGGAAGGGGACGAACATTACGAAGTGGACAAAGTGGATGAAGTGGACGAAGTCGACAAAGTGGAGGAAGTTCACGAAATGGAGGAAGTGGACGAAGTGCAGGAAGTGGATGAAGTGGACGAACTGGAGGAAGTAGAGGAAGTTGACGAACATGACTAAGTGGACGAAGCGGATGAAGTGGAGGAAGTGGACGAAATGGACGAAGTGGACGAAGAAGACGAAGTGGACGAGGTAGACGAAGTGAACGAAATGGACGAAGTGGGCGATGTTGACGAGGTGGAAGAAGTGGAGGAAGTGGGGAAGTGGATGAAGTGGAAGAAGTCGACTAGGTGGACGAAGTTGACGAAGTGGAGGAAGTGGAGAAAGTGGAAGAAGTGCAGGAAGTGAATGAAGTGGAGGAAGTGGAGGAAGTGGACGATGTTGAGGAAGTGGACGAATGGGACGAAGTGGACAAACTGGACGACATGGACACCATGGAGGAAGTGGACGAAGTGGAGAAAGTGGAGAAAGTGGACAAAGTGGACGAAGTGCACGAAGTGGAGGAAGTGAAGGAAGTGGACGAAGTGGACAAAGTGGACACAGTGGAGGAAGTAGAGGAAGTGGACGAACTTGATGAAGTGGACGAAATGGACGAAGTGGACAAAGTTGACGAAGTGGACGAAGTGGAGGAAGAGGAGGAAGTGGACGAAGTTGACGAAGTGGACGATGTTGACGAAGTGGACAGAGTGGAGGAAGTGGAAGAAGTGGACGAAGTGGACGAAGTGGAGGAAGTATAGGAAGTGGAAGAAGTGGACGAACATGACAAAACGCACGAAGTGGAGGAAGTGGACGAACAGGACGAAGTGGACGAGTTGGACGAAGTGGACGAAGTTGACGTCGTGGACGAAGTGGAGGAAGTGGACGAAGTGGAAGACGTTGACGAAGTGGAGCAAGTGGACAAAGTGGACGAAGTGGACGAAGTGGACGAAGTGCAGGAAGTGGACGAGGTGGACGAAATGGAGGAAGTGGACGAAGTGGACAAAGTGGACGAAGTGGAGGAAGTTGACGAATTGACGAAGTGGACTAAATAGACGAAGTGGACGAAGTGGAGCAAGTGGCCGAAGTGGTCGAAGTGGAGGAAGTGGACGAAGTAGACGAAGTTGAAGAAGTGCAGAAAGTGAATGAAGTGGAGGAAGTGGACGATGCTTAAGAAGTGCAGGAAGTTCACGAAGTGGACGAAGGGGACGAACTTTACGAAGTTGACGAAGTCGACAAAGGGGACGAAGTTGACGAATTGGACGAAGTGGAAGAAGAAGATGAAGAAGTGGAAGAAGAGGACGAAGTGCACGAAGTGGACGAAGTGTAGGAAGTAGTGGAAGTGGAAGAAGTAGACGAAGTTGACAAAGTGGATGAAGATGACGAAGTGGACGAAGTTGACGAAGTGCAGGAAGTGCAGGAAGTGGACGAAGGGGACGAACTTGACGAAGTTGACGAAGTTGACGAAGTGAACGAAGTGGAAGAAGTTGAAAAAGTAGAGGAAGTGGAGGAATTGGACGAAGTGGAGGAAGTGGAGGAAGTGGACGAAGTGAACGAAGTGGACAAAGTGGAGGAAATGGAGGTAGTCGAGGAAGTGGATGAACTTGACGAAGTGGATGAAATGGACGAAGTGCACGAAGTTGACGAAGTTGACGAAGGGGACGAAGTGGACGAAGTGGAGGAAGTGGACAAAGTTGACGAAGTGGAAGAAGTGGAGGAAGTGAATGAAGTGGAAGAAGTGGAGGAAATGGACGATGTTGAGGAAGTGGAGGAAGTAGACGAAGTTGACGAAGAGGACAAATTGGACGAACTTGACGAAGTGGAGGAAGTGGACGAAGGGGACGAATTGGACGAAGTCGACGAAGTTGACGAAGTGGAGGAAATGGACGAAGTGGACGAATTTGACGAAGTAGACGAAATGGAAGAAGTGGATGAAGTTGACGAAGTGGACGAAGTGGAGGAAGTGGACAAATTTGACGAAGTGGAAAAAGTTGACGAACTCGACGAAGTGTAGGAAGTGGAGGAAGTGGATGAACTTGACGAGGTGGACGAAATGGAAGAAGTTGACGAAATGGAGGAAGTGGAGGATGTGGAGGAAGTGGAGGAAGTGAACGAAGTTGACGAAGTGGACGAAGTTGACGACCTGGACAAAGTGGAGGAAGTGGAGGAAGTTGAGGGAGTGGAGGAAATGGAGGAAGTGGACGAAGTTGACGAGGTGGACGAAGTTGAAGAAGTGGAGGAAGTGGACGAAATGGAGGAAGTGGAGTTAGTGGAGGAAGTAGAGGAAATGGACGAAGTGGACGAGCATGACGAAGCGGACGAAGTGGAGGAAGTGGACGAAGTAGACGAAGTGCACGAAGAGGACGAAGAGGACGAAGAGCACGAAGTGGACGAGGTGGACGAGGTGGACGAAGTGGACGAAGTTGAAGAAGTTGAGGACGTGGATGAAGTGGAGGAAGTGGACGAAGTGGAAGAAGTTGACGATGTGGAGGAAGTGGACGAAATGGAGGAAGTGGAGGAAGTGGAGGAACTAGACGAAGTAGACGAAGTTGACGAAGTGGACGAAGTGGAGTAAGTGGAGGAAGTAGACGAAGACGACGAAGTGGAAGAAGTGGACGAATGGGACGACGTGGACGACGTGGACAAAGTGGGCGAAGTGGACGAAGTGGACGAACTGGACGAAGTGCACGAAGTGGACGAAGTGAAGGAAGTGGACGAAGTGCACAAAGTGGACAAAGAGGAGGAAGTGGAGGAAGTGGACGAACTTGATGAAGTGGACGAAATGGACGAAGTTGACGAAGTGGAAGAAGTGCAGGAAGTGAATGAAGTGGACGTAGTGGAGGAAGTATACGGTTATGAGGAAGTGGAGGACGTGGACGAAGTTGACGAAGTGGAGGAAGTGGAAGAAGTGGAGGAAGTGGACGAAGTGGAGGAAGTATACGGTTATGAGGAAGTGGACGAAGTTGACGAAGTCGAGGAAGCGGAAGAAGTGGAGGAAATGGACGAAGGGCACGAACTTGACAAAGTGGACGAAGGGGACTAACTTGACGTAGTTGACGAATTGTACGAAGTGGACGAAGTGGAAGAACAAGATGAAGAAGTGGACGAAAAGGACGAAGTGGACAAAATGGAGGAAGTAGACGAAGTGGAGGAGGTGGAGGAAGTAGAGGAAGTGGACGAACATTACGAAGTGGACAAAGTGGATGAAGTGGACGAAGTCGACAAAGTGGAGGAAGTTCACGAAATGGAGGAAGTGGACGAAGTGCAGGAAGTGGATGAAGTGGACGAACTGGAGGAAGTAGAGGAAGTTGACGAACATGACTAAGTGGACGAAGCGGATGAAGTGGAGGAAGTGGACGAAATGGACGAAGTGGACGAAGAAGACGAAGTGGACGAGGTAGACGAAGTGAACGAAATGGACGAAGTGGACGATGTTGACAAGGTGGAAGAAGTGGAGGAAGTGGGGAAGTGGATGAAGTGGAAGAAGTGGAAGAAGTCGACAAGGTGGACGAAGTTGACGAAGTGGATGTGGTGGACGAAGTGGAGGAAGTGGAGAAAGTGGAAGAAGTGCAGGAAGTGAATGAAGTGGAGGAAGTGGAGGAAGTGGACGATGTTGAGGAAGTGGACGAAAGGGACGAAGTGGACAAACTGGACGACATGGACGAAGTTGGAAGAAGTGGAGGAATTGGACGAAGTGGAGGAAGTGGACAAAGTGGATGAAATGGAGGTAGTCGAGGAAGTTGATGAACTTGACGAAGTGGATGAAATGGACGAAGTGCACGAAGTTGACGAAGTTGACGAAGGGGACGAAGTGGACGAAGTGGAGGAAGTGGACAAAGTTGACGAAGTGGAAGATGTGGAGGAAGTGAATGAAGTGGAAGAAGTGGAGGAAATGGACGATGTTGAGGAAGTGGAGAAAGTAGACGAAGTTGACGAAGTGGACAAATTGGACGAACTTGAGGAAGTGGAGGAAGTGGACGAAGGGGACGAATTGGACGAAGTCGACGAAGTTGACGAAGTGGAGGAAATGGACGAAGTGGACGAATTTGACGAAGTAGACGAAATGGACGAAGTGGATGAAGTTGACGAAGTGGACGAAGTGGACGAAGTGGAGGAAGTGGACAAATTTGACAAAGTGGAAAAAGTTGACGAACTCGACGAAGTGTAGGAAGTGGAGGAAGTGGATGAACTTGACGAGGTGGACGAAATGGAAGAAGTTGACGAAATGGAGGAAGTGGAGGATGTGGAGGAAGTGGAGGAAGTGAACGAAGTTGACAAAGTGGACGAAGTTGACGACCTGGACAAAGTGGAGGAAGTGAAGGAAGTTGAGGGTGTGGAGGAAATGGAGGAAGTGGACGAAGTTGACGAGGTGGACGAAGTTGAAGAAGTGGAGGAAGTGGACGAAATGGAGGAAGTGGAGTTAGTGGAGGAAGTAGAGGAAATGGACGAAGTGGACGAGCATGACGAAGCGGACGAAGTGGAGGAAGTGGACGAAGTAGACGAAGTGCACGAAGAGGACGAAGAGGACGAAGAGCACGAAGTGGACGAGGTGGACGAGGTGGACGAAGTTGAAGAAGTTGAGGACGTGGATGAAGTGGAGGAAGTGGACGAAGTGGAAGAAGTTGACGATGTGGAGGAAGTGGACGAAATGGAGGAAGTGGAGGAAGTGGAGGAACTAGACGAAGTAGACGAAGTTGACGAAGTGGACGAAGTGGACGAAATGGAGTAAGTGGACGAAGACGACGAAGTGGAGGAAGTGGACGAATGGGACGAAGTGGACGACGTGGACGACGTGGACAAAGTGGGCGAAGTGGACGAAGTGGACGAAGTGGACGAAGTGGACGAAGTGGACGAAGTGCACGAAGTGCACGAAGTGGACGAAGTGAAGGAAGTGGACGAAGTGCACAAAGTGGACAAAGAGGAGGAAGTGGAGGAAGTGGACGAACTTGATGAAGTGGACGAAATGGACGAAGTTGACGAAGTGGAAGAAGTGCAGGAAGTGAATGAAGTGGACGTAGTGGAGGAAGTATACGGTTATGAGGAAGTGGAGGACGTGGACGAAGTTGACGAAGTGGAGGAAGTGGAAGAAGTGGAGGAAGTGGAGGAAGTGGAGGAAGTATACGGTTGTGAGGAAGTGGACGAAGTTGACGAAGTCGAGGAAGCGGAAGAAGTGGAGGAAATGGACGAAGGGCACGAACTTGACAAAGTGGACGAAGGAGACTAACTTGACGTAGTTGACGAATTGCATGAAGTGGACGAAGTGGAAGAACAAGATGAAGAAGTGGACGAAAAGGACGAAGTGGACAAAATGGAGGAAGTGGACGAAGTGGAGGAGGTGGAGGAAGTAGAGGAAGTGGACGAACATTACGAAGTGGACAAAGTGGATGAAGTGGACGAAGTCGACAAAGTGGAGGAAGTTCACGAAATGGAGGAAGTGGACGAAGTGCAGGAAGTGGATGAAGTGGACGAACTGGAGGAAGTAGAGGAAGTTGACGAACATGACTAAGTGGACGAAGCGGATGAAGTGGAGGAAGTGGACGAAATGGACGAAGTGGACGAAGAAGACGAAGTGGACGAGGTTGACGAAGTGAACGAAATGGACGAAGTGGGCGATGTTGACGAGGTGGAAGAAGTGGAGGAAGTGGGGAAGTGGATGAAGTGGAAGAAGTGGAAGAAGTCGACAAGGTGGACGAAGTTGACGAAGTGGATGTGGTGGACGAAGTGGAGGAAGTGGAGAAAGTGGAAGAAGTGCAGGAAGTGAATGAAGTGGAGGAAGTGGAGGAAGTGGACGATGTTGAGGAAGTTGAGGAAGTGGACGAATGAGACGAAGTGGACAAACTGGACGACATGGACGCCATGGAGGAAGTGGACGAAGTGGAGAAAGTGGAGAAAGTGGACGAAGTGCACGAAGTGGAGGAAGTGAAGGAAGTGGACGAAGTGGACAAAGTGGGCAAACTGGAGGAAGTAGAGGAAGTGGACCAACTTGATGAAGTGGACGAAATGGACGAAGTGGATGAAGTGAAGGAAGTGGACGAAGTTGACGAAGTCGAAGAAGTGCCGGAATTGAATGAAGTGGAGGAAGTGGAGGAATTAGACAGTTATGAGGAAGTGGAGGAAGTGGACGAAGTTGACGAAGTGGACGAAGTGGAAGAAGTTGACGAAGTCGAGGAAGTGGAGGAAGGGGACGAACTTGACGAAGTGGACGAAGGGGACAAACTTGACAAAATTGAGGAATTGCACGAAGTGGACGAAGTGGAAGAAGACGATGAAAAAGTGGACGAAGAAGAGGAAGTGGACAAAGTGGAGGAAGTCGACGAAGTGGAGGAAGTGAAGGAAGTGGACGAACTGGACGAAGTAGATGAAAGTTGACGAAGTGGATGAAGTGGACAAAGTTGACGAAGTGGATGAAGTTGACGAAGTTGACGAAGTGGAGGAAGTGGAGGAAGTGGAGGAAGTGGAGGAAGTGGAGGAAGTGGAGGAAGTGGGGGACGTGGAGGAAGTGGACGAAGTGGAGGAAGTGGAGGAAGTAGAATAAGTGGACGAAGTGGACGAACATGACGAAGTGGAGGAAGTGGACGAAGTCGATAAAGTGGACGTAGTGGACGAAGAAGACGAATTGGACGAAGTGGAGGAAGTGGAGGAAGTGGAGGAAGTTGACGAAGTGGAGAAAGTGGAGGAACTGGAGGAAGTGGAGGAAGTGGAGGAAATGGACGTAACGGAGGAAGTGGACGAACTAGAGGAAGTAGAGGAAGTGGACGAAATGGACGAAGTCGACGAATTGGACGAGGAGGACGAAGTGAACGAAATGGACGAAGTGGACGAAGTGGACGATGTTGACGACGTGGAAGAAGTGGATGAAGTGGAATAAGTGGACGAGGTGGACGAAGTGGATGACGTTGAGGAAGTGGACGAAGTGGAGGAAGAGGACGAAGTTGACGAAGTGGAAGAAGTGCAGGAAGTGAATGAAGTGGAGAAAGTGGAGGAAGTGGACGATGTTGAGGAAGTGGACGAAGTGGAAAAAGTTGACGAAGTTGAGGAAGTGGAGGAAGTTCACGAAGTGGACGAAGGGGACGGACATCACGAAGTTGACGAAGTCGACGAAGGGGACGAACTTGACGAAGTTGAAGAATTGGACAAAGTGGACGAAGTTGACGAAGGGGACGAACTTGACAAAGTTGAAGAATTTGACATAGTGGACGAAGTTGAAGAAGAAGATGAAGAAGTGGACGAAAAGGACGAAGTGGATAAAATGGAGGAAATGGACGAAGTGCAGTAGGTGGAGGAAGGTGACGAAAGAGACGAAGCTCACGAAGTGGACGAAGTTGAAGAAGTGCAGAAGGTGGAGGAAGTGGACGAAATGGAGGAAGTGCACGAAGTGGAAGACGTGGAGGAAGTGGACGAAGTGGAGGAGGTGGAGGAAGTAGAGGAAGTGGACGAACATTACCAAGTGGACGAAGTGGATGAAGTGGAGGAAGTGAACGAAGTCGACAAAGTGGACGAAGTGCACAAAATGGAGGAAGTGGACGAAGTGTAGGAAGTCGATGACGTGGACGAACTGGAGGAAGTAGAGGAAGTTGACGAACATGACTAAGTGGACGAAGTGGATGAAGTGGAGGAAGTGGACGAAGTGGTCGAAGAAGACGAAGTGGACGAGGAGGACGAAGTGAACGAAATGGACGAAGTGGGCGATGTTGACGAGGTGGAAGAAGTGGAGGAAGTAGGGGAAGTGGATGAAGTGGAAGAAGTGGAAGAAGTGGACGAAGTGGACGAGGTGGACGAAGTGGACGAGGTGGACGAAGTTGACGAAGTGGATGACGTGGACGAAGTGGAGGAAGTGGAGAAAGTGGACGAAGTGGAAGAAGTGCAGGAAGTGAGTGAAGTGGAGGAAGTGGACAAAGTGGACGAAGTGCACGAAGTGGAGGAAGTGAAGGAAGTGGACGAAGTGGACAAAGTGGACAAAGTGGAGGAAGTGGACGAACTTGATGAAGTGGACGAAATGGACGAAGTGGACGAAGTGGATGAAGTGGACGAAGTGAAGGAAGTGGACGAAGTTGACGAAGTCGAAGAAGTGCCGGAAGTGACTGAAGTGGAGGAAGTGGAGGAATTAGACAGTTATGAGGAAGTGGAGGAAGTGGACGAAGTTGACGAAGTGGAAGAAGTTTACGAAGTCGAGGAAGTGGAGGAAGTGGAGGAGTGGAGGAAGTGGAGGAAGGGGACGAACTTCACGAAGTGGACGAAGGGGAAAAACTTGAAAAAATTGAGGAATTGCACGAAGTGGAAGAAGAAGATGAAGAAGTGGACGAAGAGGACGATGTGGACAAAGTGGAGGAAGTGAAGGAAGTGGACAAACTGGACGAAGTAGACGAAGTGGACGAAGTGGACAAAGTTGACGAAATGGACGAAGTTGACGAAGTGCAGGAAATGGAGGAAGTGGACGAACATGACGAAGTGGAGGAAGTGGACGAAGTGGAGGAACTGGAGGAAGTGGAGGAAATGGACGTAACGGAAGAAGTGGACGAAGTGTAGGAAGTGGAGGAAGTGGACGAACTAGAGGAAGTAGAGGAAGTGGACGAACATGACTAAGTGGACGAAGTGGATGAAGTGGATGAAGTGGAGGAAGTGGACGAAATGGACGAAGTGGACGAAGTGGACGAGGAGGACGAAGTGAACGAAATAGACGAAGTGGACGAAGTGAACGAAGTGGACGAAGTGAACGAAGTGGACGATGTTGACGACGTGGAAGAAGTGGATGAAGTAGACGAAGTGGAATAAGGGGACGAAGTGGACGAGGTGGACGAAGTGGATGACGTGGAGGAAGTGGAGGAAGTGGAGGAAGTGGAGGAAGAGGACGAAGTTGACGAAGTGGAAGAAGTGCAGGAAGTGAATGAAGTGGAGAAAGTGGAGGAAGTGGACGATGTTGAGGAAGTGGACGAAGTGGAAGAAGTTGACGAAGTTGACGAAGATGAGGAAGTGGAGGTAGTCGAGGAAGTGGATGAACTTGACGAAGTGGATGAAATGGACGAAGTGCACGAAGTTGACGAAGTTGACGAAGGGGACGAAGTGGACGAAGTGGAGGAAGTGGACAAAGTTGACGAAGTGGAAGAAGTGGAGGAAGTGAATGAAGTGGAAGAAGTGGAGGAAATGGACGATGTTGAGGAAGTGGAGGAAGTAGACGAAGTTGACGAAGAGGACAAATTGGACGAACTTGACGAAGTGGAGGAAGTGGACGAAGGGGACGAATTGGACGAAGTCGACGAAGTTGACGAAGTGGAGGAAATGGACGAAGTGGACGAATTTGACGAAGTAGACGAAATGGAAGAAGTGGATGAAGTTGACGAAGTGGACGAAGTGGAGGAAGTGGACAAATTTGACGAAGTGGAAAAAGTTGACGAACTCGACGAAGTGTAGGAAGTGGAGGAAGTGGATGAACTTGACGAGGTGGACGAAATGGAAGAAGTTGACGAAATGGAGGAAGTGGAGGATGTGGAGGAAGTGGAGGAAGTGAACGAAGTTGACGAAGTGGACGAAGTTGACGACCTGGACAAAGTGGAGGAAGTGGAGGAAGTGGAGGAAGTGGAGGAAGTGGAGGAAGTGGACGAAGTTGACGAAGTGGACGAAGTTGATGAAGTGGAGGAAGTGGACGAAGTTGAATGGAGGAAGTGGAGTTAGTGGAGGAAGTAGAGGAAATGGACGAAGTGGACGAGCATGACGAAGCGGACGAAGTGGAGGAAGTGGACGAAGTAGACGAAGTGCACGAAGAGGACGAAGAGGACGAAGAGCACGAAGTGGACGAGGTGGACGAGGTGGACGAAGTGGACGAAGTTGACGAAGTGGACGAAGTGGATGAAGTGGAGGAAGTGGACGAAGTGGAAGAAGTTGACGATGTGGAGGAAGTGGACGAAATGGAGGAAGTTGGAGGAAGTGGAGGAACTAGACGAAGTAGACGAAGTTGACGAAGTGGACGAAGTGGAGGAAGTGGAGGAAGTGGACGAAGACGACGAAGTGGAAGAAGTGGACGAATGGGACGACGTGGATGACGTGGACAAAGTGGGCGAAGTGGACGAAGTGGACGAACTGGACGAAGTGCACGAAGTGGACGAAGTGAAGGAAGTGGACGAAGTGCACAAAGTGGACAAAGAGGAGGAAGTGGAGGAAGTGGACGAACTTGATGAAGTGGACGAAATGGACGAAGTTGACGAAGTGGAAGAAGTGCAGGAAGTGAATGAAGTGGACGTAGTGGAGGAAGTATACGGTTATGAGGAAGTGGAGGAAGTGGACGAAGTTGACGAAGTGGAGGAAGTGGAAGAAGTGGAGGAAGTGGACGAAGTGGAGGAAGTATACGGTTATGAGGAAGTGGACGAAGTTGACGAAGTCGAGGAAGCGGAAGAAGTGGAGGAAATGGACGAAGGGCACGAACTTGACAAAGTGGACGAAGGGGACTAACTTGACGTAGTTGACGAATTGTACGAAGTGGACGAAGTGGAAGAACAAGATGAAGAAGTGGACGAAAAGGACGAAGTGGACAAAATGGAGGAAGTAGACGAAGTGGAGGAGGTGGAGGAAGTAGAGGAAGTGGACGAACATTACGAAGTGGATGAAGTGGACGAAGTCGACAAAGTGGAGGAAGTTCACGAAATGGAGGAAGTGGACGAAGTGCAGGAAGTGGATGAAGTGGACGAACTGGAGGAAGTAGAGGAAGTTGACGAACATGACTAAGTGGACGAAGCGGATGAAGTGGAGGAAGTGGACGAAATGGACGAAGTGGACGAAGAAGACGAAGTGGACGAGGTAGACGAAGTGAACGAAATGGACGAAGTGGGCGATGTTGACAAGGTGGAAGAAGTGGAGGAAGTGGGGAAGTGGATGAAGTGGAAGAAGTGCAGGAAGTGAATGAAGTGGAGGAAGTGGAGGAAGTGGACGATGTTGAGGAAGTGGACGAAAGGGACGAAGTGGACAAACTGGACGACATGGACGAAGTTGGAAGAAGTGGAGGAATTGGACGAAGTGGAGGAAGTGGACAAAGTGGAGGAAATGGAGGTAGTCGAGGAAGTTGATGAACTTGACGAAGTGGATGAAATGGACGAAGTGCACGAAGTTGACGAAGTTGACGAAGGGGACGAAGTGGACGAAGTGGAGGAAGTGGACAAAGTTGACGAAGTGGAAGATGTGGAGGAAGTGAATGAAGTGGAAGAAGTGGAGGAAATGGACGATGTTGAGGAAGTGGAGAAAGTAGACGAAGTTGACGAAGTGGACAAATTGGACGAACTTGAGGAAGTGGAGGAAGTGGACGAAGGGGACGAATTGGACGAAGTCGACGAAGTTGACGAAGTGGAGGAAATGGACGAAGTGGACGAATTTGACGAAGTAGACGAAATGGACGAAGTGGATGAAGTTGACGAAGTGGACGAAGTGGACGAAGTGGAGGAAGTGGACAAATTTGACAAAGTGGAAAAAGTTGACGAACTCGACGAAGTGTAGGAAGTGGAGGAAGTGGATGAACTTGACGAGGTGGACGAAATGGAAGAAGTTGACGAAATGGAGGAAGTGGAGGATGTGGAGGAAGTGGAGGAAGTGAACGAAGTTGACAAAGTGGACGAAGTTGACGACCTGGACAAAGTGGAGGAAGTGAAGGAAGTTGAGGGTGTGGAGGAAATGGAGGAAGTGGACGAAGTTGACGAGGTGGACGAAGTTGAAGAAGTGGAGGAAGTGGACGAAATGGAGGAAGTGGAGTTAGTGGAGGAAGTAGAGGAAATGGACGAAGTGGACGAGCATGACGAAGCGGACGAAGTGGAGGAAGTGGACGAAGTAGACGAAGTGCACGAAGAGGACGAAGAGGACGAAGAGCACGAAGTGGACGAGGTGGACGAGGTGGACGAAGTTGAAGAAGTTGAGGACGTGGATGAAGTGGAGGAAGTGGACGAAGTGGAAGAAGTTGACGATGTGGAGGAAGTGGACGAAATGGAGGAAGTGGAGGAAGTGGAGGAACTAGACGAAGTAGACGAAGTTGACGAAGTGGACGAAGTGGACGAAATGGAGTAAGTGGAGCAAGTGGACGAAGACGACGAAGTGGAAGAAGTGGACGAATGGGACGAAGTGGACGACGTGGACGACGTGGACAAAGTGGGCGAAGTGGACGAAGTGGACGAAGTGGACGAAGTGCACGAAGTGCACGAAGTGGACGAAGTGAAGGAAGTGGACGAAGTGCACAAAGTGGACAAAGAGGAGGAAGTGGAGGAAGTGGACGAACTTGATGAAGTGGACGAAATGGACGAAGTTGACGAAGTGGAAGAAGTGCAGGAAGTGAATGAAGTGGACGTAGTGGAGGAAGTATACGGTTATGAGGAAGTGGAGGACGTGGACGAAGTTGACGAAGTGGAGGAAGTGGAAGAAGTGGAGGAAGTGGAGGAAGTGGAGGAAGTATACGGTTATGAGGAAGTGGACGAAGTTGACGAAGTCGAGGAAGCGGAAGAAGTGGAGGAAATGGACGAAGGGCACGAACTTGACAAAGTGGACGAAGGAGACTAACTTGACGTAGTTGACGAATTGCATGAAGTGGACGAAGTGGAAGAACAAGATGAAGAAGTGGACGAAAAGGACGAAGTGGACAAAATGGAGGAAGTGGACGAAGTGGAGGAGGTGGAGGAAGTAGAGGAAGTGGACGAACATTACGAAGTGGACAAAGTGGATGAAGTGGACGAAGTCGACAAAGTGGAGGAAGTTCACGAAATGGAGGAAGTGGACGAAGTGCAGGAAGTGGATGAAGTGGACGAACTGGAGGAAGTAGAGGAAGTTGACGAACATGACTAAGTGGACGAAGCGGATGAAGTGGAGGAAGTGGACGAAATGGACGAAGTGGACGAAGAAGACGAAGTGGACGAGGTTGACGAAGTGAACGAAATGGACGAAGTGGGCGATGTTGACGAGGTGGAAGAAGTGGAGGAAGTGGGGAAGTGGATGAGGTGGAAGAAGTGGAAGAAGTCGACAAGGTGGACGAAGTTGACGAAGTGGATGTGGTGGACGAAGTGGAGGAAGTGGAGAAAGTGGAAGAAGTGCAGGAAGTGAATGAAGTGGAGGAAGTGGAGGAAGTGGACGATGTTGAGGAAGTTGAGGAAGTGGACGAATGAGACGAAGTGGACAAACTGGACGACATGGACGCCATGGAGGAAGTGGACGAAGTGGAGAAAGTGGAGAAAGTGGACGAAGTGCACGAAGTGGAGGAAGTGAAGGAAGTGGACGAAGTGGACAAAGTGGGCAAACTGGAGGAAGTAGAGGAAGTGGACCAACTTGATGAAGTGGACGAAATGGACGAAGTGGATGAAGTGAAGGAAGTGGACGAAGTTGACGAAGTCGAAGAAGTGCCGGAATTGAATGAAGTGGAGGAAGTGGAGGAATTAGACAGTTATGAGGAAGTGGAGGAAGTGGACGAAGTTGACGAAGTGGACGAAGTGGAAGAAGTTGACGAAGTCGAGGAAGTGGAGGAAGGGGACGAACTTGACGAAGTGGACGAAGGGGACAAACTTGACAAAATTGAGGAATTGCACGAAGTCGACGAAGTGGAAGAAGACGATGAAAAAGTGGACGAAGAAGAGGAAGTGGACAAAGTGGAGGAAGTTGACGAAGTGGAGGAAGTGAAGGAAGTGGACGAACTGGACGAAGTAGATGAAAGTTGACGAAGTGGATGAAGTGGACAAAGTTGACGAAGTGGATGAAGTTGACGAAGTTGACGAAGTGGAGGAAGTGGAGGAAGTGGAGGAAGTGGAGGAAGTGGAGGAAGTGGGGGACGTGGAGGAAGTGGACGAAGTGGAGGAAGTGGAGGAAGTAGAATAAGTGGACGAAGTGGACGAACATGACGAAGTGGAGGAAGTGGACGAAGTCGATAAAGTGGACGTAGTGGACGAAGAAGACGAATTGGACGAAGTGGAGGAAGTGGAGGAAGTGGAGGAAGTTGACGAAGTGGAGAAAGTGGAGGAACTGGAGGAAGTGGAGGAAGTGGAGGAAATGGACGTAACGGAGGAAGTGGACGAACTAGAGGAAGTAGAGGAAGTGGACGAAATGGACGAAGTCGACGAATTGGACGAGGAGGACGAAGTGAACGAAATGGACGAAGTGGACGAAGTGGACGATGTTGACGACGTGGAAGAAGTGGATGAAGTGGAATAAGTGGACGAGGTGGACGAAGTGGATGACGTTGAGGAAGTGGACGAAGTGGAGGAAGAGGACGAAGTTGACGAAGTGGAAGAAGTGCAGGAAGTGAATGAAGTGGAGAAAGTGGAGGAAGTGGACGATGTTGAGGAAGTGGACGAAGTGGAAAAAGTTGACGAAGTTGAGGAAGTGGAGGAAGTTCACGAAGTGGACGAAGGGGACGGACATCACGAAGTTGACGAAGTCGACGAAGGGGACGAACTTGACGAAGTTGAAGAATTGGACAAAGTGGACGAAGTTGACGAAGGGGACGAACTTGACAAAGTTGAAGAATTTGACATAGTGGACGAAGTTGAAGAAGAAGATGAAGAAGTGGACGAAAAGGACGAAGTGGATAAAATGGAGGAAATGGACGAAGTGCAGTAGGTGGAGGAAGGTGACGAAAGAGACGAAGCTCACGAAGTGGACGAAGTTGAAGAAGTGCAGAAGGTGGAGGAAGTGGACGAAATGGAGGAAGTGCACGAAGTGGAAGACGTGGAGGAAGTGGACGAAGTGGAGGAGGTGGAGGAAGTAGAGGAAGTGGACGAACATTACCAAGTGGACGAAGTGGATGAAGTGGAGGAAGTGAACGAAGTCGACAAAGTGGACGAAGTGCACAAAATGGAGGAAGTGGACGAAGTGTAGGAAGTCGATGACGTGGACGAACTGGAGGAAGTAGAGGAAGTTGACGAACATGACTAAGTGGACGAAGTGGATGAAGTGGAGGAAGTGGACGAAGTGGTCGAAGAAGACGAAGTGGACGAGGAGGACGAAGTGAACGAAATGGACGAAGTGGGCGATGTTGACGAGGTGGAAGAAATGGAGGAAGTAGGGGAAGTGGATGAAGTGGAAGAAGTGGAAGAAGTGGACGAAGTGGACGAGGTGGACGAAGTGGACGAGGTGGACGAAGTTGACGAAGTGGATGACGTGGACGAAGTGGAGGAAGTGGAGAAAGTGGACGAAGTGGAAGAAGTGCAGGAAGTGAGTGAAGTGGAGGAAGTGGACAAAGTGGACGAAGTGCACGAAGTGGAGGAAGTGAAGGAAGTGGACGAAGTGGACAAAGTGGACAAAGTGGAGGAAGTAGAGGAAGTGGACGAACTTGATGAAGTGGACGAAATGGACGAAGTGGACGAAGTGGATGAAGTGGACGAAGTGAAGGAAGTGGACGAAGTTGACGAAGTCGAAGAAGTGCCGGAAGTGACTGAAGTGGAGGAAGTGGAGGAATTAGACAGTTATGAGGAAGTGGAGGAAGTGGACGAAGTTGACGAAGTGGAAGAAGTTTACGAAGTCGAGGAAGTGGAGGAAGTGGAGGAGTGGAGGAAGTGGAGGAAGGGGACGAACTTCACGAAGTGGACGAAGGGGAAAAACTTGAAAAAATTGAGGAATTGCACGAAGTGGAAGAAGAAGATGAAGAAGTGGACGAAGAGGACGATGTGGACAAAGTGGAGGAAGTGAAGGAAGTGGACAAACTGGACGAAGTAGACGAAGTTGACGAAGTGGACGAAGTGGACAAAGTTGACGAAATGGACGAAGTTGACGAAGTGCAGGAAGTGGAGGAAGTGGACGAACATGACGAAGTGGAGGAAGTGGACGAAGTGGAGGAACTGGAGGAAGTGGAGGAAATGGACGTAACGGAAGAAGTGGACGAAGTGTAGGAAGTGGAGGAAGTGGACGAACTAGAGGAAGTAGAGGAAGTGGACGAACATGACTAAGTGGACGAAGTGGATGAAGTGGATGAAGTGGAGGAAGTGGACGAAATGGACGAAGTGGACGAAGTGGACGAGGAGGACGAAGTGAACGAAATAGACGAAGTGGACGAAGTGAACGAAGTGGACGAAGTGAACGAAGTGGACGAAGTGAACGAAGTGGACGATGTTGACGACGTGGAAGAAGTGGATGAAGTAGACGAAGTGGAATAAGGGGACGAAGTGGACGAGGTGGACGAAGTGGATGACGTGGAGGAAGTGGAGGAAGTGGAGGAAGTGGAGGAAGAGGACGAAGTTGACGAAGTGGAAGAAGTGCAGGAAGTGAATGAAGTGGAGAAAGTGGAGGAAGTGGACGATGTTGAGGAAGTGGAAGAAGTTGACGAAGTTGACGAAGATGAGGAAGTGGAGGAAGTTCACTAAGTGGACGAAGGGGACGAACTTCACGAAGTTGACGAAGTTGACGGAGGGGACGAACTTGACGAAGTTGACAAATTGGACGAAGTCGACGAAGTTGAAGAAGTGGACGAAGTGGAGGAAGTGGACGAACTAGACGAAGTTGATGAAGTGGACGAAGTGGAGGAAGTGGAGTAAGTGGAGGAAGTGGACGAAGACGACGAAGTGGACGTAGTGGACGAAGTGGAAGAAGTGGACGAAGTGGACGAATGGGACGAAGTAGACGAAGTTGACGACGTGGACGACGTGGAAGAAGTGGAGAAAGTAGAGGAAGTTGATGAAGTTGACCAAGTGGACGAAGTGGACATAGTGGAGGAAGTGATGGAAGTGGAGGAAGTGGGCGAACTTGGCGAAGTGGACGAAATGGACGAAGTTGACGAAGTGGATGAAGTGGAGGAAGTGGACGAAGTGGAAGAATTGCACGAAATGAATGAAGTAGAGGAAGTGGAGTAAGTGGACGATGTTGAGGAAGTGGACGAAGTTGGCGAAGTGGACAAAGTGGAAGAAGTTTACAAAGTGGAGGAAGTGGAAGAAGTAGAGGAAGTGGACGAAAAGGACGAAATTGACGAACATGATGAAGTGGACGAAGGGGACGAACCTGACGAAGTTGACGAATTAGACGAAGTGGATGAAAAAGATGAAGAAGTGGAGGAATAGGAGGAAGTGGACGAAGTGAAGGAAGTGGACGAAGTTGACGAAGTCGAAGAAGTGCTGGAGGTGAATGAAGTGGTGGAAGTGGAGGAGTTAGACAGTTATGAGGAAGTGGAGGAAGTGGACGAAGTGGACGAAGTGGAAGAAGTTGACGAAGTCGAGGAAGTGGAGGAAGGGGACGAACTTGACGAAGTGGACGAAGGGGACAAACTTGACAAAATTGACGAATTGCACGAAGTGGACGAAGTGGAAGAAGAAGATGAAGAAGTGGACGAAGAGGACGAAGTGGACATAGTGGAGGAAGTCGACGAAGTGGAGGAAGTGAAAGGAAGTGGACGAACTGGATGAAGAACACGAAGTGGACGAAGTGGACAAAGTTGACGAAGTGGATGAAGTTGACAAAGTTGACGAAGTGCAGGAAGTGGAGGAAGTGGACGAAATGGAGGAAGTGGACAAAGTGGAGGACGTGGAGGAAGTGGACGAAGTGGAGGAAGTGGAGGAAGTAAAGGAAGTGGACGAAGATGACGAAGTGGAGGAAGTGGACGAAGTCGATGAAGTGGACGTAGTGGACGAAGAAGACGAATTGGACGAAGTGGAGGAAGTGGACGAAGTGGACTAAGAGGAGGAACTGGAGGAAGTGGAGGAAGTGAAGGAAATGGACGTAACGGAGGAAGTGGAGGAAGTGGACGAACATGACTAAGTGGACGAAGTGGATGAAGTAGAGGAAGTGGCGAAGTGGATGAAATGAACGAAGTGGAGAAAGTGGAGGGAGTTGATGAAGTTGACCAAGTGGACGAAGTGGACATAGTGGAGGAAGTGATGGAAGTGGAGGAAGTGGACGAACTTGGCGAAGTGGACGAAATGGACGAAGTTGACGAAGTGGATGAAGTGGAGGATGTGGACGAACTTGGCGAAGTGGACGAAATGGACGAAGTGGATGAAGTGGAGGAAGTGGACGAAGTGGAAGAAGTGCACGAAATGAAGGAAGTAGAGGAAGTGAAGTAAGTGGACGATGTTGAGGAAGTGGACGAAGTTGACGAACTGGAAGAAGTGGAAGAAGTTTACAAGTGGAGCAAGTGGACGAATTGGAGGAAGTGGACGAAGGGGACGAAATTGACGAAGTTGACGAAGTGGACGAAGGGGACGAAGTTGACGAAGTTGACGAATTGGACGAAGCGGACGAAAAAGATGAAGAAGTGGAGGAATAGGAGGAAGTGGACGAAGTGGAGGAAGTGGAGGAAGTGGACGAAGTTGACTAAGTGGAGGAAGTGAAGGAAGTGGAGGAAGTGGAGGAAGTGGAGGAAGTGGAGGAAATGGAGGAAGTAGACGACGTGGAGGAAGTGGAAGAAGTGGAGGAAGTGGAGGAAGTGGAGGAAGTGGAGGAAGTGGAGAAAGTGGAGGAAGTGGAGGAAGTGGAGGAAGTGGAGGAAGTGGAGGAAGTGGACGAACTTGACGAAGTGCACGAAGTAGACGAGGTGGAGGAAGTGGAGGAACTGGACGAAGAGGACGAAGTGGAGGAATTGGACGAAGTGGACGACGTGGAAGAAGCGCAGGAAGTGGATGAAGTGGACGAAGTGGAAGAAGTGAACGAAGTGGAAAGAGTGGACGAAGTCGACGAAGTGGACGTAGTGGACAAAGTGGTGGAAGTGGAGGAAGTCGAGGAAGTGGACGAACTGGACGAAGTGGACGAAATGGACGAAGTTGACGAAGGGGACGAAGTGGATGAAGTGGACGAAATGGACGAAGTTGACGAAGGAGACGAAGTGGACGAAGTGGACAAAGCTGACGAAGTGGAAGAAGTGGAGGAAGTGAATGAAGTGGAGGAAGTGGAGGAAGTGAATGAAGTGGAGGAAGTGGACGAAATGGACGATATTTGGGAAGTGTAGGAAGTGAATGAAGTGGAGGAAGTGGATGATGTTGAGGAAGTGGAGGAAGTTGACGAAGTGGACAAAGTTGACGGAGTGGAGGAAGTGGAGGAACTGGAGGAAGTGGACGACGGGGACGAACTTGACGAAATTGACGAAGTGGAGGAAGGGGACGAAGTGGACGAAGTGGAGGAACTGGACGAATTGGACGAAAGTAGACGAGTTGACGAGGCGGACGAAGTGGAGGAAGTGGACGAAGAGGACGAAGTGGAGAAAGTGGAAGAAGTGGACGAAGTTGGCGAAGTGGAAGAACTCGACGAAGTGGAGGAATTGGAGCAAGTGGACGAAATTGACTAATTGGATAAAGAGGACGAAGAAGATGAAGAAGTGGACAAATGGGATGAAGTGGAGGAAGTGGATGAAGTCTAGGAAGTGGACGAAGTGGAGGAAATGGACGAAGTGGACGAAGTTCAACACATGGGCGAAGTGGAAGAAGTGGAGGAAGTTGAGGAAGTGGACGAAATGGAGGAAGTGGAGGAGGTGGAGGAAGTGGAGGAAGTGGAGGAAGTGGAGGAAGTGAAGGAAGTGGAGGAAGTGGAGGAAGTGGACGAACTTGACGAAGTGCACGAAGTAGACGAAGTGGAGGAAGTGGAGGAAGTGGACGAAGAGGACGAAGTGGAGGAATTGGACGAAGTGGACGACGTGGAAGAAGCACAGGAGGTGGATGAAGTGGACGAAGTGGAAGAAGTGGAAGAAGTGGACGAAGTGGAAAGAGTGGACGAAGTGGACGAAGTGGATGTAGTGGACAAAGTGGTGGAGGTGGAGGAAGTCGAGGAAGTTGACGAACTGGACAAAGTGGACGAAATGGACGAAGTTGACGAAGTTGACGAAGCGGCCGAAGTGGATGAAGTGGACGAAGTGGACAAAGCTGACGAAGTGGAAGAAGTGGAGGAAGTGAATGAAGTGGAGGAAGTGGAGGAAATGGACGATATTGGGGAAGTGGAGGAAGTGGACGAAGTTGATGAAGTGGACAAATTGAACGAACTTGACGAAGTGGACGAAGTGGACGAAGGGGACGAATTGGACGAAGTCGATGAAGTTGACGAAGTTGACGAAGTGGAGAAAGTGGAGGAAGTGGACGAAGTTGACAAAGTAGACGAAATGGACGAAGTGGATGAAGTTAACGAAGTGGAGGAAGTGGACGAAGTTGACGAAGTGGAAGAAGTGGAGGAAGTTGACGAACTCGACGAAGTGGAGGAAGTGGGGGAAGTGGAGGAAGTAGACGAACTTGATGAGGTGGACGAAATGGACGAAGTGGAGGAAGTGGACGAAGTCGACGAAGTGGGCGTAGTGAACGAAGAAGAGAAGTGGAGGAAGTGGAGGAAGTGCACGAAATGCAGGAAGTGGACGAAGTGCAGGAAGTGGATGAAGTGGACGAACTGGAGGAAGTAGAGGAAGTTGACGAACATGACTAAGTGGACGAAGTGGATGAAGTGGAGGACGTGGACGAAATGGACGAAGTGGGCGAAGACGACGAAGTGGACGAGGAGGACGAAGTGACCGAAATGGACGAAGTGGGCGATGTTGACAAGGTGGAAGAAGTGGAGGAAGTGGAGGAAGTGGATGAAGTGGAAGAAGTGGATGAAGTGGACGAGGTGGACGAAGTTGAGGAAGTGGATGACGTGGACGAAGTGGAGGAAGTGGTGAAAGTGGACGAAGTGGAAGAAGTGCAGGAAGTGAATGAAGTGGAGGAAGTGGAGGAAGTGGACGATGTTGAGGAAGTGGACGAAGTGGAAGAAGGTGACGAAGTTGAGGAAGTGGAGGAAGTTCACGAAGTGGACGAAGGGTATGAACTTCACGAAGTTGACGAAGTGGACGAAGGGGATGAACTTGACGAAGTTGTCGAATTGGACGACGTGGGCAAAGTGCAAGAGAAAGATGAAGAAGTGGACGAAGAGGACGAAGTGAAGGAATTGGAGGAAGTGGATGAAGTTGCCGAAGTAACCGAAGTGGAGGAAGTGGACGAAGTTGACGAAGTGGAGGAAGTGGAGGAAATGGACGAAGAGGAGGAAGTGGAAGAAGTGGACGAAGAGGACGAACCTGACGAAGTGGACGAAGTGGACGAACAGGACGATGTGGACGAACTTGACGAAGTGGACGAAATGGACGAACTTGACGAAGTGGACGAAATGGACGAACTTGACGAAGTGGAGGAAGTGGAGGAAGTCGACGAAGTTGATGAAGTGGACGAAGTGGACGAAGTGGACGAAGTGGACAAAGTGGAGGATGTGGGGGTAGTGGAGGAAGAGGACGAACTTGACGGAGTGGACGAAATGGACGAAGTTGGCGAAGTGGACGAAGTGGACAAATTTGACAAAATGGAAGTAGTGGAGGAAGTGAATGAAGTGGAAGAAGTGGACGATGTTGAGGAAGTGGAGGAAGTTGACGAAGTGGACAAAGTTGACGGAGTGGAGGAAGTGGAGGAACTGGAGGAAGTGGACGACGGGGACGAACTTGACGAAATTGACGAAGTGTAGGAAGGGGACGAAGTGGAGGAAGTGGACGAAGTGGAGGAAGTGGACAAACTGGACGAAAGTAGACGAGTTGACGAGACGGACGAAGTATAGGAAGTGGACGAAGAGGACGAAGTGGAGAAAGTGGAAGAGGTGGACGAAGTGGAAGAACTCGACGAAGTGGAGGAAGTGGAGCAAGTGGAAGAAATTGACTAATTGGACAAATGGGATGAAGTGGATGAAGTCTAGGAAGTGGACGAAGTGGAGGAAATGGACGAAGTGGACGAAGTTCAACACATGGGCGAAGTGGAGGAAGTGGAGGAAGTTGAGGAAGTGGACGAAATGGAGGAAGTGGAGGAGGTGGAGGAAGTGGAGGAAGTGGAGGAAGTGGAGGAAGTAGAGGAAGTTGACGAACAAGACGAAGTGGAGGAAGTGGACGAAGATGACGAAGTGGATGTAGTGGACGAAGTTGACGACGTGGACGAAGTGGAGGAAGTGGAAGCTGTTGACGAAGTGGACGAAGTTGACGAAGTGGACAAAGTGGACAAAGTAGAGGAAGTGGAGGAAGTGGAGGAAGTGGACGAACTTGACGAAGTGGACGAAATGGTCGAAGTGGACGAAGTTGACGAAGTGGATGAAGTGCACGAAATGGACGAAGTTGACGAAGTGGGAGAAGTGCAGGAAGTGAATGAAGTGGAGGAAGTGGACGGTGCTGAGGAAGTGGAGGAAGTGGACGAAGTTGACGAAGTGGACGAAGTGGAAGAGGTTGGTGAAGTCGAGGAAGTGGAGGAAGCGGAGGAAGTGGACGAAGGGGACGAACTTGACGAAGTGGACGAAGCGGACGAAGTTGACGAACTTGACGAAGTGGACGAAGGGGATGAACTTGACGAATTGGACGAAGTGGAAGAAGAAGATGAAGAAGTGGACGAAGAGGACGAAGTGGAAAAAGTGGAGGAAGTGGACGAAGTGGAGGAACTGAAGGAAGTAGACGAAGTGGAGGAATTGGACGAAATTGACGAAGTGGAGGAAGTGGAGGAAGTGGACGAAATGGAGGAAGTGGACGAAGTGGAATAAGTGGAGGAAAATGAGGAAATGGAGGAAGTGGACGAAGTGGACGAAGTAGAGGAAGTGGACGAACATGACTAAGTGGACGAAGTGGATGAAGTGGAGGAAGTGGATGAAGTCGACGAGGTGTACGAAGTTGAGGAAGTGGAGTAAGTTCACGAAGGGGACGAACTTCACGAAGTTGACGAAGTGGACGAAGGGGATGAACTTGACGAAGTTGTCGAATTGGACGAAGTGGACGACGTGCAAGAAGAAGATGAAGAAGTGGACGAAGAGGACGAAGTGGAGGAAGTGGACGATGTGGACGAAGTTGCCGAAGTGGACGAAGTGGAGGAAGTGGATGAAGTGGACGAAGTTGACGAAGTGGAGGAAGTGGAGGAAGTCGACGAAGAGGAGGAAGTGAAGGAAGTGGACAAAGAGGACGAACTTGACGAAGTGGACGAAGTGGATGAACTGGAGGAACTGGACGAAGTGGACGATGTGGACGAACTTGACGAAGTGGACGAAATGGACGAAGTGGACGAAATGGACGAAGTGGACGAAGATGACGAAGTGGACGAAGTTGAGGAAGTGGAGGAAGTGGAGGAAGTCGACGAAGTGGACGAAGTGGACAAAGTGGAGGATGTGGAGGAAGTGGACGAACTAGACGAAGTGGACGAAATGGACGAAGTGGACGAAGTTGGCGAAGTGGACGAAGTGGAAAAATTTGACGAAGTGGAAGAAGTGGAGGAAGTGAATTAAGTGGAGGAAGTGGACGATGTTGAGGAAGTAGACAAAGTTGACATAGTGGAGGAAGATGAGGAACTGGAGGAAGTGGACGAAGGGGACGAGCTTGACGAAGTTGACGAAGTGGACGAAGTGGAAGAAAAAGATAAAGAAATGGACGAAATTGACGAACTGGACGAAGTGGAGGAAGTGGACGAAGTGGACGAACTCGACGAACTGAACGAAAGTAGACGAGTTGACAAGGCAGACGAAGTGAAGGAAGTGGACGAAGAGGACGAAGTGGAGAAAGTGGAAGAAGTGGACGAAGTTGACGAAGTGGAAGAACTCGATGAAGTAGAGGAACTGGAGGAAGTGGACGAAGTTGACGAATTGGACAAAGAGGAAGTAGAAGATGAAGAAGTGGACGAAGTGGACAAATTGGATGAAGTGGAGGAAGTGGAGGAAGTCTAGGAAGTGGACGATGTGGAGGAAATCGACGAAGTGGACGAAGAGGACGAAGTGGAGGAAGTGGAGGAAGTGGATGAAATGGAGGAAGTGGAGGACGTGAAGGAAGTGGAGGAAGTGGAGGAAGTGGATGAAGTAGAGGAAGTGGACGAAGCGGACGAACATTACGAAGTGAAGGAAGTGGACGAAGTGGACGAAGAGGACGAAGTGGACGAAGTTGACGACGTGCACGAAGTGGAGGAAGTGGAGGAAGTGGAAGAAGTTGACGAAGTGGATGAAGTGCACGAAATGGACGAAGTTGACGAAGTGGGAGAAGTGCAGGAAGTGAATGAAGTGGAGGAAGTGGACGGTGCTGAGGAAGTGGAGGAAGTGGACGAAGTTGACGAAGTGGACGAAGTGGAAGAGGTTGGTGAAGTCGAGGAAGTGGAGGAAGCGGAGGAAGTGGACGAAGGGGACGAACTTGACGAAGTGGACGAAGCGGACGAAGTTGACGAACTTGACGAAGTGGACGAAGGGGATGAACTTGACGAATTGGACGAAGTGGAAGAAGAAGATGAAGAAGTGGACGAAGAGGACGAAGTGGAAAAAGTCGAGGAAGTGGACGAAGTGGAGGAACTGAAGGAAGTAGACGAAGTGGAGGAATTGGACGAAATTGACGAAGTGGAGGAAGTGGAGGAAGTGGACGAAATGGAGGAAGTGGACGAAGTGGAATAAGTGGAGGAAAATGAGGAAATGGAGGAAGTGGACGAAGTGGACGAAGTAGAGGAAGTGGACGAACATGACTAAGTGGACGAAGTGGATGAAGTGGAGGAAGTGGATGAAGTCGACGAGGTGTACGAAGTTGAGGAAGTGGAGTAAGTTCACGAAGGGGACGAACTTCACGAAGTTGACGAAGTGGACGAAGGGGATGAACTTGACGAAGTTGTCGAATTGGACGAAGTGGACGACGTGCAAGAAGAAGATGAAGAAGTGGACGAAGAGGACGAAGTGGAGGAAGTGGACGAAGTGGACGAAGTTGCCGAAGTGGACGAAGTGGAGGAAGTGGATGAAGTGGACGAAGTTGACGAAGTGGAGGAAGTGGAGGAAGTCGACGAAGAGGAGGAAGTGGAGGAAGTGGACAAAGAGGACGAACTTGACGAAGTGGACGAAGTGGATGAACTGGAGGAACTGGACGAAGTGGACGATGTGGACGAACTTGACGAAGTGGACGAAATGGACGAAGTGGGCGAAATGGACGAAGTGGACGAAGATGACGAAGTGGACGAAGTTGAGGAAGTGGAGGAAGTGGAGGAAGTCGACGAAGTGGACGAAGTGGACAAAGTGGAGGATGTGGAGGAAGTGGACGAACTAGACGAAGTGGACGAAATGGACGAAGTGGACGAAGTTGGCGAAGTGGACGAAGTGGAAAAATTTGACGAAGTGGAAGAAGTGGAGGAAGTGAATGAAGTGGAGGAAGTGGACGATGTTGAGGAAGTAGACAAAGTTGACATAGTGGAGGAAGATGAGGAACTGGAGGAAGTGGACGAAGGGGACGAGCTTGACGAAGTTGACGAAGTGGACGAAGTGGAAGAAAAAGATAAAGAAATGGACGAAATTGACGAACTGGACGAAGTGGAGGAAGTGGACGAAGTGGACGAACTCGACGAACTGAACGAAAGTAGACGAGTTGACAAGGCAGACGAAGTGGAGGAAGTGGACGAAGAGGACGAAGTGGAGAAAGTGGAAGAAGTGGACGAAGTTGACGAAGTGGAAGAACTCGATGAAGTAGAGGAACTGGAGGAAGTGGACGAAGTTGACGAATTGGACAAAGAGGAAGTAGAAGATGAAGAAGTGGACGAAGTGGACAAATTGGATGAAGTGGAGGAAGTGGAGGAAGTCTAGGAAGTGGACGATGTGGAGGAAATCGACGAAGTGGACGAAGAGGACGAAGTGGAGGAAGTGGAGGAAGTGGATGAAATGGAGGAAGTGGAGGACGTGAAGGAAGTGGAGGAAGTGGAGGAAGTGGATGAAGTAGAGGAAGTGGACGAAGCGGACGAACATTACGAAGTGAAGGAAGTGGACGAAGTGGACGAAGAGGACGAAGTGGACGAAGTTGACGACGTGCACGAAGTGGAGGAAGTGGAGGAAGTGGAAGAAGTTGACGAAGTGGACAAAGTAGACGAAGTGGACTGAGTGGATGAAGTGGAAGAAGTGGACAAAGTGGAGAAAGTGGAGGAAGTGGAGGAAGTCGACGAAGGGAACGAAACGAAGTGGACGAAGAGGACGAAGTGGAGGAAGTGGAGGAAGTGTGATGACTTAGGACATGGACCCATCACTAGAAGTATGGCTAGAAGAATTCAAGAAGAGATTGAAGATGTGGACACAACAGGACACATTCTTTTCCTTCAATTTAAGTGGAATTTGGAGACAACAAGAGAAGGGTAAAACTGTCCAGTTGATGGTCAAAAATGCTAGCTGCACCACCCCTCTTTACTGCGCACACCACAACAGCACATCCGTTCCTCCACACCATTAGCTCACATGCTGCTTTGGTTTTAGGCACATTTTTATTAAATGTTTCACATTTTACACATGGTTAATGTGCTTTCTCGTTGCAGCTCCATGAATCTCCTATAAATTCATGGTAGCCACCATTGTAATGACACTTTTGATATATGGAATTTTACTTTGCTGATGCATTTTCCAGCACCTAAAACTCTGCCCAAAAGTCACTCCAAATTGAGCTTTCCCTCTCCATCTAGCTTCCTTCCAATGGAAGGCCTCCTGAGCTAGTTATCCACTTTCCAAAAAGCTCCTCTACCATCAACTATGCCAATGCATTTCCATTATTCACCTCTGCTGCCATCTCTGAAATCAACATTTACACTGCATTTCCAGTCTTCATCTCTGCTGCCATCTCTGGATTCAACTTCCCGCTGCATTCAATCCTTCCTTCTAGCTGGAGCAACTTCATCAAGTGGTATTCAGAGCCTTGGTTCTGCATCACGCTCCAGCTAAGTGTTCTTTCCATTTTATACTGTCATAAACAATTCCTTCGTGTTTCTTGAATCTGTGCACTGTTTCATTATTCTCTTCAATTCCAGTAGTTTTCATTTACAACGTTTCTTTGTTCCAGCTTTTACTTGATTTTATTTCCATCATTTTAATCGGTTCAATCTTTGTCTTGAGTATTTTAAATTTTTGCAATCTTATTCAGTCATGTCCAATCATGTGTATTTGCTGCAATTTTGTCAAAATTCTTAGTAAGTTTGGTGCCTGGGTGAATCTGCATATCGGGAATGGTTTTTCAATAGATGCACATCACAAGAGTAATGATGAATGAGCTCAGTGCATCTTGAATTCCATCACAGTGCAGTTCCAGTTAATGCAGAATTCAATTCTGTTTTGAATTTGATTTAAAATGTGTTTTCTGAAATGCACCGTGTGAAATTAAAATTGGTGATGTTGGAGTTGCTGTAATGTGATGTGTGCATACCATATGAACAAGGAATTGTCCAAGACAATCAATCTGGTTGCACCATTATGCAGAATCCATAAATCATTCAAGCAGCTTGACCGAACTGCACCTATCCTTGCTTAATGTTTCTGAAGTTTTTCTGATTTTTTTTAATCTGTCCAGTTTAGAATTCTTTCTGGACATCTCTTAAATGCATTTCTAGAGTCTTGTTTAAGTTTGATTTGCTGTCCTATAGTCATTTTAATTGATTACATGTCAGTTTGAATCCTCTGCTGAAATTTGGTTAGTTAATTGGTCAAATTTGGTGTTAAAAGGCAACTGAACCAGTAAAATTTTGATTTACAAGCATTTAGCCTCTGCTGGCAGTTTGCACAAGTCATATTTGGTAAAACAAATTTGCTCAAATCATAAAATTAAGAGTCCAAATTCGTTTGTGCAAAATGACCATTAAAACTACCAAATTTTAAGCATCTTTTCTGGTCTAGTTGCAGAATTGTTAATTTGAAAGCTTGTTGTGATTACTGCATCAAAGTTAGTTCAGAATTGGTAGCAAAAGCTTGGTTCAATTGAATTAAAAGAAGTGCACAATTCAAATCTTACCATAAACTGCACTGTAAAAAGCTGTGTGAACCAGTGCCAAGCCAAATTTAAAACTCTGATGCACATTTTTTTTTCAGCCTTCTGCTAGGCATTTTATCAAACACTTTGCCTAGTTTGCATTTAGTTTCGAAATTGAACAAAGCTGCAACTTATTTTGTTTCTTGTTTTTTAAATCCACTCTAGATCCTTTCCTAAGTTCATTTTGAGTGCCACCATTCATTGGAAACCGATTAATTGTTTGATTTAAGTTGTTTGAAAATCCTGCACATAAGCTGTTTGAGAAAATTACAGTTGTGCATTCTGGTTTAACAGTTTCTGGCAGCAGCAGTGTTGATTTTCTGGCTTAATAATTGATTATTGGTGGTCTGTATGAGCTCTTTGTTGGGTGCAGAATTATCTCAAGTGGTCCTATAACATTGGTAGCATCTTAGGCAGTGGATTGGAGCAAGGAAAGATCAACTTTGGAGTTGATTTTTGGTGCAGCAGGACCACATTTTTTTTCACTGGTCTGCATGAATTCTGGTGGCTGCCACAGCAGCATAGTTCACTCTGCAGCTGAGAGATTTGCATGAATCAATCCTGATTCATTACTTGTTTGAGAGCAACCAAAGCTGCCACATTAAACTACCTTGTGTTCTTTCAAATTTTTTGTTTTGTTGTTTCCTTTGTATTGCTTTTTGATTTTCTTTTTCATTCTTGTAAGTTGGCCATTTCAAGCAAGTGAAGTGGAAGAGCTCATAAGTGTTCTTCTCTCATTTGCTAACTTGACTTAAAGTCTCATCATTTTAAAATTGGTAGACGGTGAGTGTGTCTTAGATCCAAAAAGTCTAAGCCTCACCTAGGAGACCTCACCTTTAATTTGGTTTTAATTTTTTTGCAAGCTTCGCATAGGAAGTCTTAGAGTCCGACTTTAGAGTCTAAAGTGTTTCTTTCTTTGTGTTTGTTTGTCTCCATATATTTAGTGAATTTAGAAGTGATTTTGAATTAAAGACTTTTAGTAAGTAACTAAGGCTGCATTTGGCAAGGCAAGACTTGGTACTTAAGCGACCTACAAGGTCCACCTCTCTTACCTGGAATATTGTCCTCAAGTGAACTCTCTTAGTCTTTACTTCAAGAAAATTTTTAAGTTCATAAAATGTCTGGAAGACATTCCCCTAGAATTAATGAGGAACCTAAAGAACAATTTTGTTTTCAAACTCTTGTCAATCAACTCAAAGAAATTGAAAGGAAAATAGGGCAAGAAAAGATTCAAAGAGAATTACACAATGCCATGGTTACTAATGAGTTGAAAATGCTAAGAGATGAACAAGTTCAATATAGGGAGAGAAGCCTGAGTGTAGAATCCCAAAGTGAGCAAGAAAACTTAAGAGTAGGAGATTACTATCCTTCTTCATCAAGAAGGCGTAGGCGTGACTATGAAAATCCTCCTCCTCCTCTTAAGGAAGTCAATGTGGTATTGCCTCATTTTCATGGGAAAGATAACATTGAGGCTTACCTTGACTGGGAAATGAAAGTAGAGCAAATATTTGCTTGTCAACAAGTGTCGGAGGAAAGGAAAGTCTCTCTAGCTACCCTTAGTTTTCAAGGGTATGCAATGTATTGGTGGACTGCTTTAGTCAAAGAGAGAATGAGACAACAACTTCCTCCCATTAAATATTGGAATGAACTCACAGCAGCTCTCAAGAAAAGGCACATTCCCTCTTACTATAAAAGGGAACTTATGGATAAGCTCCAAAGGTTGCAACAAAAGTCTATGTCTGTTGAAGGCTATAGACAACAAATGGAGTTATACATAATGAGAGCAGGGATCACAGAGGCAGAGGAAACTACTTTAGCTAGATTTTTGAGTGGGTTAAATTTGGACATAAGGGATAAAGTTGAACTTCTACCTTATAGAGATTTGAATGAACTTGTTCAAATGTGTATAAAGGTAGAACAACAAAATCAGCGAAAAATTTCTGCCAAAAGATTTCAGTCTCCCTTTGAGCCGAAATTTACTAAAACAAAAGAACCCCTCAAACCTCTAGCCAAAATAGTTGAAAAGCCAAACAAAGAGTCCTCTTCACACACTCGCACAAGTGATATAAAGTGTTTCAAGTGTTTAGGTAGGGGTCATATAGCTGCTCAGTGTCCTACTAAGAGAACTATTCTTTTAAAGGGAAAGGACATCTATAGCAGTGAAAGTGAATCCCCTACCAGTGATAGTGAGAGTGAATCAGAAAAAGAAGAGGAAGTGTTTGCGGATGATTGTCAACTTCTCATGGTGAGAAGGGTGCTTAGCAGTCAACCAAGTCTGGAACAACTATCACAAAGAGAGAACATTTTTCATACAAGGTGTAAAATTCAAGAAAACTATTGTTCTCTCATTATTGATAGTGGTTCTTGCTGCAATTGTTGTAGTACCAGACTAGTTGAAAAACTGAATCTTGCTGTAATACCCCATCCCAAACCTTATAGACTTCATTGGCTAAATGAAGATGGGGACATTACAGTCAAGAATCAAGTTAAAGTGGCTCTATCCATAGGGAACTTCAAAGATGAAGTTGTTTGTGATGTAGTTCCTATGGAAGCTTGCCATGTGCTATTGGGAAGACCATGGCAATTTGATCATAACACAATACACCATGGTCTTACCAATACCATAACTGTGCACAAACAAGACAAGAAATTTGTGCTTCAACCTTTGACACCTACTCAGGTGGCACAAGATCAAGCACAAATGAAGTCCGCTAGGGAACAGGAAAAGAAACAGAAAAAGAAAAAAATGCCAAAACAACAGAGCGGAGAAGTCATAGAGTCCAGTGTTACTTCCCACAAGGTCACTCAACATGAAGTTCTTTTAAATAAAAAGACTTTAAACAATACACTTCAAGTTGAGCAACCTTCATACCTTCTTCTTTGCCAAGGAACACTCATCTGCACATCTAGTGAGAATCAGACTAATACTCTTTCTTTGGCAATACAAAAGCTTTTGAAAGAATTTGATGATTTATTTCCCAAAGAAATTCCAAATGGGCTTCCACCATTAAGAGGGATAGAACATCAAATTGATTTCATACCAGGGGCAACTCTTCCTAATAGGCCTGCCTATAGGACTAATCCCCAAGAAACCAAAGAAATTGAGTCACAAGTCCAAGAATTACTAGATAAGGGTTTGGTTCAAAAAAGCCTAAGCCCCTGTGCTGTACCAGTGTTGTTGGTGCCCAAAAAGGATGGGAAGTGGCGCATGTGTTGTGATTGTAGGGCTATCAACAACATCACCATAAAGTATAGACATCCCATCCCTAGACTTGATGATATGTTGGATGAATTACATGGGGCTCAAATTTTCTCAAAAATAGATCTTAAGAGCGGATATCACCAAATTAGAATCAAAGAAGGTGATGAGTGGAAAACTGCTTTTAAGACTAAATTTGGGTTATATGAGTGGTTGGTAATGCCTTTTGGTCTTACAAATGCCCCAAGTACATTCATGAGGCTTATGAATCATGTTTTAAGGGACTGCATTGGGAAGTTTGTAGTTGTGTACTTTGATGACATATTGGTATATAGTCAAGATTTGCAAAATCATGAAAAACATTTGAAAGCTGTTCTAATAATTCTTAGAACCAATAAATTGTTTGCAAATCTTGACAAATGCACCTTTTGTGTTGATAGTGTCATCTTTCTTGGCTTTGTAGTCAATAAAAGTGGGATTCATGTTGACCCTGAGAAGGTAAAGGCCATCCAAGAATGGCCCATACCAAAGAATGTAGGAGAAGTTAGGAGTTTCCATGGATTGGCAAGCTTCTATAGACGATTTGTGCCTAACTTCTCTAGTCTAGCTTCACCTCTCAATGAGTTGGTGAAAAAGGATGTTACTTTCATTTGGGGGGACAAACAACAAAGGGCTTTTGAGTTACTTAAAGAAAAGCTTACTCAAGCTCCCATTCTAGCTCTGCCAAATTTTGCCAAAACTTTTGAGCTAGAATGTGATGCTTCTGGACATGGAATAGGTGTTGTGTTATTACAAGAAGGACACCCAATTGCTTATTTTAGTGAAAAACTTCATGGTGCCTCTTGTAATTACCCCACCTATGACAAAGAACTTTATGCTCTTGTGAGGGCTCTTCAAACTTGGGAACATTATCTTGTTTCCAAGGAGTTTATTATTCATAGTGATCATGAATCACTAAAATATCTGAAGAGCCAACACAAGTTGCAAAAAAGACATGCTAAGTGGTTGGAATTTATTGAACAATTCACTTATGTTATCAAATACAAGAAAGGAAAGGCTAATATAGTGGCAGATGCTTTATCCAGAAGAAACATTTTACTAGCCACTTTAGGAGCTCAAATTCTTGGATTTGATAACATAAAAGAATTGTATACTCAAGATAGTGACTTTGCCACTTTATATGAGGAATGTTTGCAAAAACCACAAGGAGGATTCTATGTGAGAGATGGGTATCTTTTCAAAGAGGGTCAAATTTGTATACCTCAAGGCTCACAAAGAAAACTCCTTGTCAAAGAAATGCATGAGGGAGGGTTGATGGGGCATTTTGGGGTTGATAAAACCTTAAGCATGCTAAAAGAGAAATTCTTTTGGCCCCACATGAGGAGAGAAGTCCAAAGGCATTGTTTCAAGTGCATTACTTGTTTAACATCCAAATCTAGAGCAATGCCTCATGGTCTTTATACTCCCTTACCCATTGCTTCAACTCCTTGGGAAGATATTAGCATGGATTTTGTCTTAGGACTACCCAAAACATCAAGGGGTTTTGATTCTATTTTTGTGGTTGTGGATCGTTTTAGCAAAATGGCTCATTTTATACCATGCCACAAGATAGATGATGCAAGCAATGTTGCTAGGTTATTCTTTCGAGATGTGGTTAGACTTCATGGACTACCTCGGGTCATCATTTCTGATAGAGATTCAAAATTTCTTAGTCACTTTTGGAGAACCTTATGGTCTCGATTAGGAACTAAGCTTTCTTTTTCTACTACTTGCCATCCTCAAACAGATGGTCAAACTGAAGTAGTAAATAGATCTCTATCCACTCTATTACGAGTAGTCCTCAAGGGTAACCACAAATCTTGGGATGAGTATCTTCCACATGTGGAGTTTGCTTATAATAGGGTAGTTCATCGAACTACAAAAATCTCTCCTTTTGAAGCTGTATACGGTTTTAATCCTCTCACACCTATGGATTTGATTCCCTTACCTTCTTCACATGAATTTGTTCATCAAGAGGGAATCTCTAAATCCAAATTCATTAAAACTTTTCATGAGAGGATTAGTAACCAAATACAACAACAAAGTGAGAGATATGCTAAGTATCATAATAAAGGTAAAAAGGAAGTCATTTTCAATGAAGGTGACTTAGTTTGGCTTCATCTTAGAAAGGAAAGATTCCCTATTCAAAGGAAGTCCAAATTAAGTCCTCGAGGAGATGGTCCTTTTAAAATCCTTAAGAAGGTCAACAATAATGCTTATCAATTAGACCTTCCAGCCGAGTATGGTGTCCATTCTACTTTTAATGTTACTGATCTTCGTCCTTTTGCAGGATTCAATACAGATGATGCTTTGGATTTGAGGACAAATCCTCTTCAAGGGGAAGGAGATGATGACTTAGGACATGGACCCATCACTAGAAGTATGGCTAGAAGAATTCAAGAAGAGATTGAAGATGTGGACACAACAGGACACGTTCTTTTCCTTCAATTTAAGTGGAATTTGGAGACAACAAGAGAAGGGTAAAACTGTCCAGTTGATGGTCAAAAATGCTAGCTGCACCACCCCTCTTTACTGCGCACACCACAACAGCACATCCGTTCCTCCACACCATTAGCTCACATGCTGCTTTGGTTTTAGGCACATTTTTATTAAATGTTTCACATTTTACACATGGTTAATGTGCTTTCTCGTTGCAGTTCCATGAATCTCCTATAAATTCATGGTAGCCACCATTGTAATGACACTTTTGATATATGGAATTTTACTTTGCTGATGCATTTTCCAGCACCTAAAACTCTGCCCAAAAGTCACTCCAAATTGAGCTTTCCCTCTCCATCTAGCTTCCTTCCAATGGAAGGCCTCCTGAGCTAGTTATCCACTTTCCAAAAAGCTCCTCTACCATCAACTATGCCACTTCATTTCCATTATTCACCTCTGCTGCCATCTCTGAAATCAACATTTACACTGCATTTCCAGTCTTCATCTCTGCTGCCATCTCTGGATTCAACTTCCCGCTGCATTCAATCCTTCCTTCTAGCTGGAGCAACTTCATCAAAGTGGATGAAATGGAGGAAGTGGAGGACGTGAAGGAAGTGGAGGAAGTGGAGGAAGTGGATGAAGTAGAGGAAGTGGACGAAGCGGACGAACATGACGAAGTGAAGGAAGTGGACGAAGTGGACGAAGAGGACGAAGTGGACGAAGTTGACGACGTGCACGAAGTGGAGGAAGTGGAGGAAGTGGAAGAAGTTGACGAAGTGGACGAAGTGGACAAAGTGGACGAAGTGGACTGAGTGGATGAAGTGGACGAAGTGGACACAGTGGAGAAAGTGGAGGAAGTGGAGGAAATCAACGAAGTGAACGAAACGAAGTGGACGTAGAGGACGAAGTGGAGGAAGTGGAGGAAGTGGATGAAATGGAGGAAGTGGAGGAGGTGAAGGAAGTGGATGAAGTAGAGGAAGTGGACGAAGCGGACGAACATGACGAAGTGAAGGAAGTGGACGAAGTGGACGAAGACGACGAAGTGGACGAAGTTGACGAAGTTGACGAAGTGCAAGAAGTGCAGGAAGTGAATGAAATGGAGGAAGTGGACGGTGATGAGGAAGTGGAGGAAGTGGACGAAGTTGACGAAGTGGACGAAGTGGAAGAAGTTGACGATGTGGAGGAAGTTGATGAAGTGGACGAAGGGGACGAAGTTGACGAAGTTGACGAAATGGACGAAGGGGACGGACTTGACGAAGTGGACGAGGTGAACGAAGTGGACGAAGTGGACGAAGTTGCCGAAGTGCACGAAGGGGACGAAGTTGACGAAGTTGACGAATTGGACGAGGTGGAGGAAGTAGACGAAATGGAAAAAGTGGACAAAGTATACGAAGTAGGGGAAGTGGAGGAAGTGGACGAAATGGAGGAAGTGGAGGAAGTGGAGGAAGTGGAGGATGTTGAGGAAGTGGAGGAAGTGGACGAAAAGGACGAAGTGGACGAAGTGGAAGAAGTACAGGAAGTGGAGGAAGTGGACGAAGTGGAGAAAGTGGACGAAGGCGACGAACTTGACGAAGTGGACGAAGTGGACGAAGGGGAGAAGTTGACGAACTTGACGAATTGGACGAAGTGGAGGATGTGGAGGAAGTGGACGAAGTGGACGAAGTGGACGAAGTTGACGAAGTGGAGCAAGTAGATGAAATGGAGGAAGTGGAAGAAGTGGAGGAAGTGGTGGAAGTGGAAGAAGTGGAGGAAGTGGAGGAAGTGGACGAACTTGACGAAGTGGACGAAGTGGATGAAGTGATGGAAGTTGACGAAGTGGACGAAGTCGACAAAGTGGACGAAGTGGAAGAAATGGACGAAAATGACGAAGTGGAGGAAGTGGAGGAAGTCGACAAAGTGGAGGAAGTGTATTAAGTTGAAGAAGTGGACGAAGTAGACAAAGTTGGCGAAGGGGATGAAGTAGACGAAGTTAAGGAAGTGGACGAAGTTGACGAAGTGGATGTGGTTGCCGAATTGGAGGAAGTGGAGGAAGTGGACGGAGTGGACGAAATGGAGGAAGTGGAGGAAGTGGATGAAGTGGAGGAAGTGGAGGAAGTGGAGGAAGTAGAGGAAGTGGACGAACATGACGAAGTGGCCGAAGTGGACGAAGTGGACGAAGAGGACGAAGTGGGCGAAGTGAACGAAGTGGACGAAGTGGAAGAAGTGGATGAAGTTGACGGAGTTGACGACGTGGACGAAGTGGACAAATTGGACGAAGTGGATGAAGTGCACGAACTTGACGAAGTGGACGAAATGGACGAAGTGGACGAAATGGACGAAGTGGAAGAAGTTGACGAAGTGGATCAAGTCGACGAATTGGAGGAAGTGGACGAACTTGACGAAGTGGACGAAGTGGAGGAAGTGGAAGAAGTGGATGAAGTCGACGAATTAGCGAAGATGACGAAGTGGACGAAGCGGACCAAGTGGACGAAGTGGATGAAGTTGACGACCTGGACGAAGTGGAGGAAGTGGACGAAGTGGAAGAAGTGGACGAAGTGGAGGAAATGGTCGAAGTGGACGAAGTGGACAAAGTGGAGGAAGTAGAGGAAATGGACGAACTTGACGAAGTGGACGAAATGGACGACGTGGACGAAGTTGACGAAGTGGACGAAGTGGAGGAAGTGGAGAAAGAGGAGGAAGTGGAGGAAATGGACAAGGTTGAGCAAGTGGAGGAATTGGACGAAGTGGAGGAAGTGGAGGAAGTGGGCGAAGTGGACGCAGTGGAGGAAGTGGAAGAAGTGGACGAACTTGACGAAGTCGAGGAAGTGGAGGAAGTGGACGAACTTGATGAAGTGGACGAAATCGACGAAGTTGACGAAGTGGAGGAAGTGGAGGAAGTGGAGAATTTGGACAAAGTGGTGGAAGTGGAAGAACTGGACGAACTGGAGGAAGTGGTCGAATGTGACGAAGTTAACGAAATTGACGAAGTAGAGGAAGTGGAGGAAGTGGACGAAGTGGACGAAGTGGACAAGGTGGGCGAAGTGGACAAAGTTGACGAAGTGGAAGAAGTTCAGGAAGTGAATGAAGTGGAGGAAGTGGACGATGTTGAGGAAGTGGAGGAAGTCGACGAAATTGACGAAGTGACGAAGTGGAAGAAGTTGAGGAAGTGGAGGAAGTGGACGAGCTTGATGAAGTTGACGAATTTAACAAAGTTGACGAAGTTGACGAATTGGACGAAGTGGAAGAAGAAGATGAAGAAGTGGAAGAACTTGAGGAAGTGGACGAAGTGGGGAACATGACGAAGTTAACGAAATTGACGAAGTTGACGAATTGGACGAAGTTGACGAAGTGGAAGAAGAAGAAGACGAAGTGGAAGAAGTTGACGAAGTGGATGAAGGGGCCGAAGTGGAGGAAGTGGACGAAGTTGACGAAATGGATGAAGTGGAGGAAGTGGACGATGTTGACGAACTGGAAAAAGTTCAGGAAGTGGAGGAAGTGGACGATGTTGAGGAAGTGGAGGAAGTCGACGAAATTGACGAAGTGGACGAAATGGAAGAAGTTGTCGAAGTGGAGGAAGTGGACAAAGGGGACGAACTTGACGAAGTTGTCGAAGTGGACGAAGTTGACGAATTTGACGAAGTGGACGAAGTGGAAGAAGAAGATGAAGAAGTGGATGAAGAGGACGAAGTGGAGGAAATGAAGGAAGTGGATGAAGTGGACGAAGTTGACGAAGTGGTCGATGTGGACGAAGTTGACGAAGTGGAGGAAGTGGTGGAAGTCGAGGAAGTGGACGAAGTGTAGCAAGTGGATGAAGTAGAGGAAGTGGGCGAAGTGGACGAAGTTGACGAAGTGGACGAAGTGGATGAAGTGGAGGATCTGGAGGAAGTGGACGAAATGGAGGATGGGGAGGAAGTGGAGGAAGTAGACGAAGTGGAGGAAGTGGAGGAAGTGGACGAACTTGATGAAGTTGACGAATTTAACGAAGTTGACGAAGTTGACGAATTGGACGAAGTGGAAGAAGAAGATGAAGAAGTGGAAGAACTTGAGGAAGTGGAGGACGTGCACGAAGTGGCGAACATGACGAAGTTAACGAAGTTGACGAAGTTGACGAATTAGACGAAGTGGACGAAGTGGAAGAAGAAGAAGACGAAGTGGAAGAAGTGGAGGAAGTGGATTAAGTGGCCGAAGTGGAGGAAGTGGACGAAGTTGACGAAATGGATGAAGTGGAGGAAGTGGACGATGTTGACGAACTGGAAAAAGTTCAGGAAGTGAATGAATTGGAGGAAGTGGACGATGTTGAGGAAGTGGAGGAAGTCGACGAAATTGACGAAGTGGACGAAATGGAAGAAGTTGTCGAAGTGGAGGAAGTAGACAAAGGGGACGAACTTGACGAAGTTGTCGAAGTGGACGAAGTTGACGAATTTGACGAAGTGGACGAAGTGGAAGAAGAAGATGAAGAAGTGGATGAAGAGGACGAAGTGGAGGAAGTGGAGGAAGTGGAGGAAGTGGATGAAGTGGAAGAAGAAGATGAAGAAGTGGACGAAGAGGGACGAAGTAGACGAAGTTGACGAAGTGGAGGAAGTGTTGGAAGTCGAGGAAGTGGACGAAGTGGAGGAGGTGGAGGAAGTGGAGGAAGTGGAGGAAGTGGCCGAAATGGACGAAGTGGACGAAGTTGACGAAGTGGAAGAAGTGCAGGAAGTCAATGAAGTGGAGGAAGTGGACGATGTTGAGGAAGTGGACGAAGTTGACGAACTTGACGAAGTGGACGAAGGGGACGAAGTTGACGAAGTGGACGAATTGGACGGAGTGGACGAAGTGGAAGAAGATGATGAAGAAGTGTACGAAGAGGACAGAGTGGATGAAGAGGAGGAAGTGGAAGAAGTGGACGAAGAATACGAAGTTGACGAAGTGGACGAAGTTGACGAAGTTTACGAAGTGAGGGAAGTGGACGAAGTGGAGGAAGTGGAGGAAGTGGACGAAATGGAGGAACTGAAGGAAGTGTAGGAAGTTGACGAAGTGGAGGAAGTGGAGGAAGTAGAGGAAGTGGACGAAGTGGACGAACTTGACGAAGTGGAAGAAGTGGATGAAGTGGTGGAAGTGGAGGAAATGAAGGAAGTGGACGAAGGGGGCGAAGAGGACGAAGTTGACGACGTGGACGAAGTGAAGGAAGTGGAGGACGTGGAGGAAGGGGAAGAAGTGGACGAAGTTGACTAAGTGGACGAAGTAGACGAAGTGGATGAAGTGGAGGAAGTGGAGGAAGTGGAAGAAGTGGAGGAAGTGAATGAAGTGGAGGAAGTGGAGGAAATGGACGATGTTGAGGAAGTAGAGGATGTAGAGGATGTGGAGGAAGTGGAGGAGGTGGTAGAAGTGGACAAAGTGGACGAACTTGACGAAGTGGAGGAAATGGAGGAAGTGGACGAACCTGACGAGGTGGACGAAATGGACGAAGTTGATGAAGTGGACAAAGTGCAGGAAGTGGAGGACGTGGACGAAGTGCAGGAGGCGAAAGAACTGGACGAAGTGGAGGAAGTGGACGAAGTTGACGAAGTGGACGAAGTGGACGAAGTTGACGAAGTAGACGAAGTGGGGGACGTGGACGAAGTGGAAGAAGTTGATGTAGTGGAGGAAGTGGTGGAAGTGGACGAAGGGGACGAAGTTGACGAAGTTGCCGAAGTGCACGAAGGGGACGAACTTGACGAAGTTGACGAATTGGACGAAGTGGAGGAAGTAGACGAAATGGACAAAGTGGACAAAGTAGACGAAGTAGGGGAAGTGGAGGAAGTGGACGAAATGGAGGAAGTGGAGGAAGTGGAGGAAGTGGACGATGTTGAGGAAGTGGAGGAAGTGGACGAAAAGGACGAAGTGGAAGAAGTACAGGAAGTGGAGGAAGTGGACGAAGTGGAGGAAGTGGACGAAGGCGACGAACTTGACGAAGTGGACGAAGTGGACGAAGGGGAGAAGTTGACGAAGTTGACGAATTGGACGAAGTGGAGGATGTGGAGGAAGTGGAGGAAGTGGACGAAGTTGACGAAGTGGACGAAGTTGACGAAGTGGAGCAAGTAGATGAAATGGAGGAAGTGGAAGAAGTGGAGGAAGTGGAAGAAGTGGAGGAAGTGGAGGAAGTGGACGAACTTGACGAAGTGGAAGAAGTGGAGGAAGTGGAGGAAGTGGATGAAAGTGGACGAAGCGGACGAACATGACGAAGTGAAGGAAGTGGACGAAGTGGACGAAGACGACGAAGTGGACGAAGTTGACGAAGTGCAAGAAGTGCAGGAAGTGAATGAAATGGAGGAAGTGGACGGTGATGAGGAAGTGGACGAAGTTGACGAAGTGGACGAAGTGGAAGAAGTTGACGATGTGGAGGAAGTTGATGAAGTGGACGAAGGGGACGAAGTTGACGAAGTTGACGAAATGGACGAAGGGGACGAACTTGACGAAGTGGATGAGGTGAACGAAGTGGACGAAGTTGCCGAAGTGCACGAAGGGGACGAACTTGACGAAGTTGACGAATTGAACGAAGTGGAGGAAGTAGACGAAATGGACAAAGTGGACAAAGTAGACGAAGTAGGGGAAGTGGAGGAAGTGGACGAAATGCAGGAAGTGGAGGAAGTGGAGGAAGTGGACGATGTTGAGGAAGTGGACGAAAAGGACGAAGTGGACGAAGTGGAAGAAGTACAGGAAGTGGACGAAGTGGAGGAAGTGGACGAAGGCGACGAACTTGACGAAGTGGACGAAGGGGAGAAGTTGACGAAGTTGACGAATTGGACGAAGTGGAGGATGTGGAGGAAGTGGAGGAAGTGGACGAAGTTGACGAAGTGGACGAAGTTGACGAAGTGGAGCAAGTAGATGAAATGGAGGAAGTGGAAGAAGTGGAGGAAGTGGAGGAAGTGGAAGAAGTGGAGGAAGTGGAGGAAGTGGACGAACTTGACGAAGTGGACGAAGTGGATGAGGTGATGAAAGTTGACGAAGTGGACGAAGTCGACAAAGTGGACGAAGTGGAAGAAATGGACGAAAATGACGAAGTGGAGGAAGTGGAGGAAGTCGACAAAGTGGAGGAAGTGTATTAAGTTGAAGAAGTGGACGAAGTAGACGAAGTTGGCGAACGGGATGAAGTAGACGAAGTTAAGGAAGTGGACGAAGTTGACGAAGTGGATGTGGTTGCCGAATTGGAGGAAGTAGAGGAAGTGGACGGAGTGGACGAAATGGAGGAAGTGGACGAAGTGGATGAAGTGGAGGAAGTGGAGGAAGTGGAGGAAGTAGAGGAAGTGGACGAACATGACGAAGTGGCCGAAGTGGAGGAAGTGGACGAAGAGGACGAAGTGGGCGAAGTGAACGAAGTGGACGAAGTGGAAGAAGTGGATGAAGTTGACGGAGTTGACGACGTGGACGAAGTGGAGGAAGTGGACAAATTGGACGAAGTGGATGAAGTGCACGAACTTGACGAAGTGGACGAAATGGACGAAGTGGACGAAGTGGAAGAAGTTGACGAAGTGGATCAAGTCGACGAATTGGAGGAAGTGGACGAACTTGACGAAGTGGACGAAGTGGAGGAAGTGGAAGAAGTGGACGAAGTCGACGAATTAGCGAAGAGGACGAAGTGGACGAAGCGGACCAAGTGGACGAAGTGGATGAAGTTGACGACCTGGACGAAGTGGAGGAAGTGGAGGAAGTGGAAGAAGTGGACGAAGTGGAGGAAGTGATCGAAGTGGACGAAGTGGACAAAGTGGAGGAAGTAGAGGAAATGGACAAACTTGACGAAGTGGACGAAATGGACGACGTGGACGAAGTTGACGAAGTGGACGAAGTGGAGGAAGTAGAGAAAGAGGAGGAAGTGGAGGAAACGGACAAGGTTGAGCAAGTGGAGGAATTGGACGAAGTGGAGGAAGTGGAGGAAGTGGGCGAAGTGGACGAAGTGGAGGAAGTGGAAGAAGTGGACGAACTTGACGAAGTCTAGGAAGTGGAGGAAGTGGACGAACTTGATGAAGTGGACAAAATCGACAAAGTTGACGAAGTGGAGGAAGTGGAGGAAGTGGAGAATTTGGACAAAGTGGTGGAAGTGGAAGAACTGGACGAAGTGGAGGAAGTGGTCGAATGTGACGAAGTTAACGAAATTGACGAAGTAGAGGAAGTGGAGGAAGTGGGGGAAGTGGACGAAGTGGACAAAGTGGGCGAAGTGGACAAAGTTGACGAAGTGGAAGAAGTTCAGGAAGTGGAGGAAGTGGACGAGCTTGATGAAGTTGACGAATTTAACAAAGTTGACGAAATTGACGAATTGGACGAAGTGGAAGAAGAAGATGAAGAACTGGAAGAACTTGAGGAAGTGGACGAAGGGGGGAACATGACGAAGTTAACGAAATTGACGAAATTGACGAATTGGACGAAGTTGACGAAGTGGAAGAAGAAGAAGACGAAGTGGAAGAAGTTGACGAAGTGGATGAAGGGGCCGAAGTGGAGGAAGTGGACGAAGCTGACGAAATGGATGAAGTAGAGGAAGTGGAGGATGTGGATGATGCTGACGAACTGGAAAAAGTTCAGGAAGTGGAGGAAGTGGACGATGTTGAGGAAGTGGAGGAAGTCGACGAAATTGACGAAGTGGACGAAATGCAAGAAGTTGTCGAAGTGGAGGAAGTGGACAAAGGGGACGAACTTGACGAAGTTGTCGAAGTGGACGAAGTTGACGAATTTGACGAAGTGGACGAAGTGGAAGAAGAAGATGAAGAAGTGGATGAAGAGGACGAAGTGGAGGAAATGAAGGAAGTGGATGAAGTAGACGAAGTTGACGAAGTGGTCGATGTGGACGAAGTTGACGAAGTGGAGGAAGTGGTGGAAGTTGAGGAAGTGGACGAAGTGTAGCAAGTGGATGAAGTAGAGGAAGTGGGCGAAGTGGACGAAGTTGACGAAGTGGACGAAGTGGATGAAGTGGAGGATCTGGAGGAAGTGGACGAAATGGAGGATGGGGAGGAAGTGGAGGAAGTAGACGAAGTGGAGGAAGTGGACGAACTTGATGAAGTTGACGAATTTAACGAAGTTGACGAAGTTGACGAATTGGACGAAGTGGAAGAAGAAGATGAAGAAGTGGAAGAACTTGAGGAAGTGGAGGACGTGCACGAAGTGGCGAACATGACGAAGTTAACGAAGTTGACGAAGTTGACGAATTAGACGAAGTGGACGAAGTGGAAGAAGAAGAAGACGAAGTGGAAGAAGTGGAGGAAGTGGATTAAGTGGCCGAAGTGGAGGAAGTGGACAAAGTTGACGAAATGGATGAAGTGGAGGAAGTGGACGATGTTGACGAACTGGAAAAAGTTCAGGAAGTGAATGAATTGGAGGAAGTGGACGATGTTGAGGAAGTGGAGGAAGTCGACGAAATTGACGAAGTGGACGAAATGGAAGAAGTTGTCGAAGTGGAGGAAGTAGACAAAGGGGACGAACTTGACGAAGTTGTCGAAGTGGACGAAGTTGACGAATTTGACGAAGTGGACGAAGTGGAAGAAGAAGATGAAGAAGTGGATGAAGAGGACGAAGTGGAGGAAGTGGAGGAAGTGGAGGAAGTGGATGAAGTGGAAGAAGAAGATGAAGAAGTGGACGAAGAGGGACGAAGTAGACGAAGTTGACGAAGTGGAGGAAGTGGTGGAAGTTGAGGAAGTGGACGAAGTGGAGGAGGTGGGGGAAGTGGAGGAACTGTAGGAAGTGTAGGAAGTTGACGATGTGAAGGAAGTGGAGGAAGTAGAGGAAGTAGACGAAGTGGACGAACTTGACGAAGTGGAAGAAGTGGATGAAGTGGTGGAAGTGGAGGAAATGAAGGAAGTGGACTGATGAATCAATATTTTCTACACTCCATTTAGTTTATTGTACTAGAATTAATTAGGGAATTGTGCTTAATTATCCAATATTTTCCCGTTTTTCCTAATTGTGCTGAATTTGATCAGAAATTCTTATTTTACTTAATTTGAATTATCTGAGCTAATTATTTTCATTATTGATTACAGGAAAATTTTGGAAATAGAAATTAGGACATTTGAAAGATGTAAAGATCCTGGAGACTTCAAGAAAAATTGCAGTTTGGTTTGGTTGAAACAAAGCACCTTCAATTCATTTTCTTTTGGAAGAAAACAACTTAATTCTTTGTTGATCTCTTAATTTCTCACAGCATGTACAAATGGAAAGCAAGTGGAAAGTAACATCATGTAAAATGACAATGTCACGGCTGGAATGTTAACACTTGGAAAAATGTGAGATTGATATTCAAAAATAAAAGTGTACATGGTGGGATGAATGGAAAAATGGAAATGTAGAAATGATGGATAGTATTCAGCAGCAAAGAAGTGACATGCGGTACATCATTCAGGGGAATCTTCAAAGTTTTTGGTTTTATTATTTTATATGGAGAAGGTGACAATGTCTCGGCTGCACATCAAGAAGAGGAGACCCTTTCTTGCTTTTATTTAATGCCTCATGGAACCCCAAAATTCTGAAAGTGCTCCACCAATACAGACATCATTCACGTAAATCCAAAGGAAGTTGGAAACTCACATTACACGGCCAACTCAAATTGGAAAACATGCAGCACTTTAGAATAAAAGGGAACCAACGTTGGGAAACCAAAACATATAATGGATTTGAATTGAAATAATGGGGGCCACATTGAAGAAAAAGAAAGGTCACGGATTCAAGGTGCTGAAGTATCATATTTGGCCTGCTAAAAGCACACTGCCCATTCATTTTTGCCGAGCATAAACCGTGAAGCATAATGGAGGGACCACATTGGAAGTGCAGCTCACACTTTTGGAAGAGAGTAGGTTACATGTGGCCCATGGTTAATTCATTGTGTCAAGCATACTAGGAATGGCACCTCACAGCCCCATCTCACTTTCTTGCTTGGAACGTAGCTTCCAACTCTGGTTTCGGAGAAACATTCTCCTTTGGGGGCTGTAAAGGAAAGAGAGAAACACATCTCACAGTTTGGATGGGAAGCACAACACAAGCACACGTCCAAGGTATCACGGCTTGGGAGATGAAGCAGACAACAACAACGTTCTTCAATGAGGAGTTCTTCACGTTCGCAGAAGGCATGGACGTTCTAGCTTGAGAAGCCACCGAGAGAAGCAGCTTGGTGTTAGAGAAAGAAAACCCATGCAGTTTTGAAGAAAGCACCACGTTAAAGGATAAGAAAGTGCACGGTTCTGAGCTGGAGGCATGGCTGGAACATTTTTGATTTAATGAGAAGAATGGGTTGTTTTCCTTTATGGTAAGCACAGTTTTATCTCAGCGAAAAGGGGATGCACATGGATGGTTGCCAAGCAAAAGGAGGAGCTCTCAAGGTCACATTCCATGGCAACCAAGCGTCCAAGAAGTTGCAAGCAAAGGAGGCATTCACGGGCCAGCACATTCACCTTCCAGGAGAATCACGGCTGGCTGGAGCAGAGGCACTTCACGGTAGCTGCACCAGTCATGTCCAGTTGAGATGGAATAGAAGCTTGGAAGCAGCTCCATGCACACGGTTCACCCAGCAAACAACCAGCAGCTTGGGAGGTGACAGTGATGATTTGTTTGGAAGTTCACCTTGATGATCACCCGTCCAGCAGCCTTGGTGTGCTACGTCCAGCAGCAAGGAAAGAAGAAGCAACAGTGTTGTTTTGGAAGTGCACACGTGAAGGAAAAAGCAGATTCAGTGGTGCCCAGATATGAAAGCTAAAAGTTCACGGACCCAAAATTTGCAAGGGACAACATGCTGAAAATAAGAGATGTCACGGGGAGGAAGTTGAAGTTCAGATTTTGGTTATAAAAAGAGCAATGGCAGCAGAGAAGGGAGGCAGATTTTGAATTAGATTTTAGATTATATTTTAGGAGATTTTAGGAGTAGAGTTACGTTCTGGTTTTCTCCTCCCCTTTGGGGAGGTTTTGTGTTTGATTCAATTTCCAGTGTCCAGAAGTGAATTTTAATTGTATTTTCCAGTTGCATTTTTCAATCAATGTTGTTGAATTTCATTTTCATATGCAAATCACCTTTTGTTTACAATTCTGATTTCACATTTAGAATTTGGATCTATGAATTTCAGTCGTTCATTTTAATTCTGTCAAATTTCGATTCCAATTTATAAAACTTCATTTAGTTATTTCTTAGCTTTATTTTTTTGCATTGCTATTTTAATTTTCTGCACAACACCCTTTCAAAACCCCCCCACTTCATGTTAAAATCTAAGACTTGAACCACCACAATATTGGTCCTTGAGAGACGACCTAGGAGTCACATCCTAGTAACTATACTGCATATTTTCGTGCAATCAACTTTTGTGAGCGGTGCGACCCGTTCATCATGGACGAAGGAGGCGAAGAGGACGAAGTTGACGAAGTTGACGACGTGGACGAAGTGAACGAAGTGGAGGACGTGGAGGAAGGGGAAGAAGTGGACGAAGTTGACTAAGTGGACGAAGTAGACGAAGTGGATGAAGTGGAGGACGTGGACGAAGTGGAAGAAGTGGAGGAAGTGAATGAAGTGCAGGAAGTGGAGGAAATGGACGATGTTGAGGAAGTAGAGGATGTAGAGGATGTGGAGGAAGTGGAGGAGGTGGTAGAAGTGGACAAAGTGGACGAACTTGACGAAGTGGAGGAAATGGAGGAAGTGGACGAACCTGACGAGGTGGACGAAATGGACGAAGTTGATGAAGTGGACAAAGTGCAGGAAGTGGAGGACGTGGACGAAGTGCAGGAGGCGAAAGAACTGGACGAAGTGGAGGAAGTGGACGAAGTTGACGAAGTGGACGAAGTGGACGAAGTTGACGAAGTAGACGAAGTGGGGGACGTGGACGAAGTGGAAGAAGTTGATGTAGTGGAGGAAGTGGTGGAAGTGGACGAAGGGGACGAAGTTGCCGAAGTGCACGAAGGGGATGAACTTGACGAAGTTGACGAATTGGACGAAGTGGAGGAAGTAGACGAAATGGACAAAGTAGACGAAGTAGGGGAAGTGGAGGAAGTGGACGAAATGGAGGAAGTGGAGGAAGTGGAGGAAGTGGACGATGTTGAGGAAGTGGAGGAAGTGGACGAAAAGGACGAAGTGGAAGAAGTACAGGAAGTGGAGGAAGTGGACGAAGTGGAGGAAGTGGACGAAGGCGACGAACTTGACGAAGTGGACGAAGTGGACGAAGGGGAGAAGTTGACGAAGTTGACGAATTGGACGAAGTGGAGGATGTGGAGGAAGTGGAGGAAGTGGACGAAGTTGACGAAGTGGACGAAGTTGACGAAGTGGAGCAAGTAGATGAAATGGAGGAAGTGGAAGAAGTGGAGGAAGTGGAGGAAGTGGACGAACTTGACGAAGTGGACGAAGTGGATGAAGTGATGGAAGTTGACGAAGTGGACGAAGTCGACAAAGTGGACGAAGTGGAAGAAATGGACGAAAATGACGAAGTGGAGGAAGTGGAGGAAGTCGACAAAGTGGAGGAAGTGTATTAAGTTGAAGAAGTGGACGAAGTTGGCGAAGGGGATGAAGTAGACGAAGTTAAGGAAGTGGACGAAGTTGACGAAGTGGATGTGGTTGCCGAATTGGAGGAAGTGGAGGAAGTGGACGGAGTGGACGAAATGGAGGAAGTGGACGAAGTGGATGAAGTGGAGGAAGTGGAGGAAATGGAGGAAGTAGAGGAAGTGGACGAACATGACGAAGTGGCCGAAGTGGAGGAAGTGGACGAAGAGGACGAAGTGGGCGAAGTGAACGAAGTGGACGAAGTGGAAGAAGTGGATGAAGTTGACGGAGTTGACGACGTGGACGAAGTGGAGGAAGTGGACAAATTGGACGAAGTGGATGAAGTGCACGAACTTGACGAAGTGGACGAAATGGACGAAGTGGAAGAAGTTGACGAAGTGGATCAAGTCGACGAATTGGAGGAAGTGGACGAACTTGACGAAGTGGACGAAGTGGAGGAAGTGGAAGAAGTGGACGAAGTCGACGAATTAGCGAAGAGGACGAAGTGGACGAAGCGGACCAAGTGGACGAAGTGGATGAAGTTGACGACCTGGACGAAGTGGAGGAAGTGGAAGAAGTGGGCGAAGTGGAGGAAGTGGAGGAAGTGGTCGAGGTGGACGAAGTGGACAAAGTGGAGGAAGTAGAGGAAATGGACGAAGTTGACGAAGTGGACGAAATGGACGACGTGGACGAAGTTGACGAAGTGGACGAAGTGGAGGAAGTGGAGAAAGAGGAGGAAGTGGAGGAAATGGACAAGGTTGAGCAAGTGGAGGAATTGGACGAAGTGGAGGAAGTAGAGGAAGTGGGCGAAGTGGACGAAGTGGAGGAAGTGGAAGAAGTGGACGAACTTGACGATGTCGAGGAAGTGGAGGAAGTGGACGAACTTGATGAAGTGGACGAAATCGACGAAGTTGACGAAGTGGAGGAAGTGGAGGAAGTGGAGAATTTGGACAAAGTGGTGGAAGTGGAAGAACTGGAAGAAGTGGAGGAAGTGGTCGAATGTGACGAAGTTAACGAAATTGACGAAGTAGAGGAAGTTGAGGAAGTGGAGGAAGTGGACGAAGTGGACAAAGTGGGCGAAGTGGACAAAGTTGACGAAGTGGAAGAAGTTCAGGAAGTGAATGAAGTGGAGGAAGTGGACGATGTTGAGGAAGTGGAGGAAGTCGACGAAATTGACGAAGTGACGAAGTGGAAGAAGTTGAGGAAGTGGAGGAAGTGGACGAACTTGATGAAGTTGACGAATTTAACAAAGTTGACGAAGTTGACGAATTGGACGAAGTGGACGAAGTGGAAGAAGAAGATGAAGAAGTGGAAGAACTTGAGGAAGTGGACGAAGTGGGGAACATGACGAAGTTAACGAAATTGACGAAGTTGACGAATTGGACGAAGTTGACGAAGTGGAAGAAGGGGCCGAAGTGGAGGAAGTGGACGAAGTTGACGAAATGGATGAAGTGGAGGAAGTGGACGATGTTGACGAACTCGAAAAAGTTCAGGAAGTGGAGGAAGTGGACGATGTTGAGGAAGTGGAGGAAGTCGACGAAATTGACGAAATTGACGAATTGGACGAAGTTGACGAAGTGGAAGGAGAAGAAGACGAAGTGGAAGAAGTTGACGAAGTGGATGAAGGGGCCGAAGTGGAGGAAGTGGACGAAGTTGACGAAATGGATGAAGTGGAGGAAGTGGACGATGTTGACGAACTCGAAAAAGTTCAGGAAGTGGAGGAAGTGGACGATGTTGAGGAAGTGGAGGAAGTCGACGATATTGACGAAGTGGACGAAATGGAAGAAGTTGTCGAAGTGGAGGAAGTGGACAAAGGGGACGAACTTGACGAAGTTGTCGAAGTGGACGACGTTGACGAATTTGACGAAGTGGACGAAGTGGAAGAAGAAGATGAAGAAGTGGATGAAGAGGACGAAGTGGAGGAAGTGGAGGAAGTGGATGAAGTGGATGAAGTGGAAGAAGAAGATGAAGAACTGGACGAAGAGGGACGAAGTAGACGAAGGTGACGAAGTGGAGGAAGTGGTGGAAGTCGAGGAAGTGGACGAAGTGGAGGAGGTGGAGGAAGTGGAGGAAGTGGACGAAATGGACGAAGTGGACGAAGTTGACGAAGTGGAAGAAGTGCAGGAAGTCAATGAAGTGGAGGAAGTGGACGATGTTGAGGAAGTGGACGAAGTTGACGAAGTTGACGAAGTGGACGAAGGGGACGAAGTTGACGAAGTGGACGAATTGGACGGAGTGGACGAAGTGGAAGAAGATGATGAAGAAGTGTACGAAGAGGACAGAGTGGATGAAGAGGAGGAAGTGGAAGAAGTGGACGAAGAATACGAAGTTGACGAAGTGGACGAAGTTAACGAAGTTTACGAAGTGAGGGAAGTGCAGGAAGTGGAGGAAGTGGAGGAAGTGGACGAAATGGAGGAATTGAAGGAAGTGTAGGAAGTTGACGATGTGGAGGAAGTGGAGGAAGTACAGGAAGTGGATGAAGTGGACGAACTTGACGAAGTGGAAGAAGTGGATGAAGTGGTTGAAGTGGAGGAAATGAAGGAAGTGGACGAAGGGGGCGAAGAGGACGAAGTTGACGAACTTGACGACGTGGACGAAGTGAAGGAAGTGGAGGACGTGGAGGAAGGGGAAGAAGTGGACGAAGTTCACTAAGTGGACGAAGTAGACGAAGTGGATGAAGTGGAGGAAGTGGACGAAGTGGAAGAAGTGGAGGAAGTGAATGAAGTGGAGGAAGTGGAGGAAATGGACGATGTTGAGGATGTAGAGGATGTGGAGGAAGTGGAGGAGGTGGTAGAAGTGGACAAAGTGGACGAACTTGACGAAGTGGAGGAAATGGAGGAAGTGGACGAACCTGACGAGGTGGACGAAATGGACGAAGTTGATGAAGTGGACAAAGTGCAGGAAGTGGAGGACGTGGACGAAGTGCAGGAGGCGGAAGAACTGGACGAAGTGGAGAAAGTGGACGAAGTTGACGAAGTGGACGAAGTTGATGAAGTAGACGAAGTGGGGGACGTGGACGAAGTGGAAGAAGTTGATGTAGTGGAGGAAGTGGTGGAAGTGGACGAAGGGGACGAAGTTGACGAAGTTGCCGAAGTGCACGAAGGGGACGAACTTCACGAAGTTGACGAATTGGACGAAGTGGAGGAAGTAGACGAAATGGACAAAGTGGACAAAGTAGACGAAGTAGGGGAAGTGGAGGAAGTGGACGAAATGGAGGAAGTGGAGGAAGTGGAGGAAGTGGACGATGTTGAGGAAGTGGAGGAAGTGGACGAAAAGGACGAAGTGGAAGAAGTACAGGAAGTGGAGGAAGTGGACGAAGTGGAGGAAGTGGACGAAGGCGACGAACTTGACGAAGTGGACGAAGTGGACGAAGGGGAGAAGTTGACGAAGTTGACGAATTGGACGAAGTGGAGGATGAGGAGGAAGTGGAGGAAGTGGACGAAGTTGACGAAGTGGACGAAGTTGACGAAGTGGAGCAAGTAGATGAAATGGAGGAAGTGGAAGAAGTGGAGGAAGTGGAGGAAGTGGAAGAAGTGGAGGAAGTGGAGGAAGTGGACGAACTTGACGAAGTGGACGAAGTGGATGAAGTGATGGAAGTTGACGAAGTGGACGAAGTCGACAAAGTGGACGAAGTGGAAGAAATGGACGAAAATGACGAAGTGGAGGAAGTGGAGGAAGTCGACAAAGTGGAGGAAGTGTATTTAGTTGAAGAAGTGGACGAAGTAGACGAAGTTGGCGAAGGGGATGAAGTAGACGAAGTTAAGGAAGTGGACGAAGTTGACGAAGTGGATGTGGTTGCCGAATTGGAGGAAGTGGAGGAAGTGGACGGAGTGGACGAAACGGAGGAAGTGGACGAAGTGGATGAAGTGGAGGAAGTGGAGGAAGTGGAGGAAGTAGAGGAAGTGGACGAACATGACGAAGTGGCCGAAGTGGAGGAAGTGGACGAAGAGGACGAAGTGGGCGAAGTGAACGAAGTGGACGAAGTGGAAGAAGTGGATGAAGTTGACGGAGTTGACGACGTGGACGAAGTGGAAGAGGTGGACAAATTGGACGAAGTGGATGAAGTGCACGAACTTGACGAAGTGGACGAAATGGACGAAGTGGACGAAATGGACGAAGTGGAAGAAGTTGACGAAGTGGATTGATAACAGTTGAAAAACTGTTATTTTCATGCTTAAAAGTGATACTAAAAGCAACCTTTAGACTTAAAAACTAGCTTGAAATCATGCTTTTATCTATATTTTCATAAATAAGAGAGTTGGACAGGTTTATGCTTGATTTAAGTGTTTTTGTGCAGGTTTTAAGGTGAATTTAGTGAAAGAAGTGAAGAAGGAGAGAGATGGAATCATAAAAGGAAGCAAAGAGTGCAAAAAGAGAAGTCGAAGGCACCGCTCAGCGGCATTTTACCGCTGAGCGGCACTCAGAAGGTCACGGGAGGTCCGCTGAGGGGCAAACTGGCCACTGAGGGGGACGCGCAGTCACCGCTGAGCGGTATTTACCGCTGAGCGGCACTTTTTGGGCTTGGGCTTTTGTAATCTTTTGTAACTCTAGAATAGTATATAAGGGCTTGCACGTCCTAGAATTAATATCTTTGGTAGAAACGAGGCAAACACTCTCTCTTCCACCCCTTTGAAGGAGGATCTTGGATGCTCAGGGTACCTCTTCACCTTTTTAGGGTTTATTCTTTCATTCTTTCATTATTGTTCATCTAGGTTCACCATGAATATGGTGAACTAAACCTTGTATGTTTGTTGGGGAATCAATGTAATCTCTTGAAGCTCTCATATATGGAATCTTTGCTTGCATCTTTTAATTAAGACTTATGCTTTCTTTCATCATTAGTTAGGGTTTTTCCTCTTTGCTCAATGCTTGCATAGTTTAACTCATTCCATGCATGATTATTGGTTTTGTCGATATGGGCGCATACGGGGAAGTCTAGATCCGGGGAATTTCTCCCAATATTATACTGACAATATTATATTGATTGTCGTTAAGCTCCTGCACTTATGAACTAATCATTAGGAATGCTAGGAATTGTATGAACTCGTGATTAGGGAGAAGCCATCTAGAATGGTACTTTAGAGAGTGGCATTAACAATGATGATTTGAATGTTGAATTCCTAAAATATATGAGAGTGGATGAGATGAAATTGACCCCCAACAACATATTCATTCATATAATTCATTGAAAGTGTTTATCTTTTGTCTTTGCCATTGATCAAACTTCATGCATACATGTTTATTTTCTGTCTTGCATATTAAAATCTAAATATTTCGTTTGTAAGTCCTAGCTAATCAACAAATCACATAACTAAACTAGGCCGTGAGTCCTTTGGGAAGAACGATACTTGGTCTTACCAAGTTTATTACTTGAACGATTCGTACATACTTGCCGATTGTAAAACAAGTTTGTGACATCATATTTTGGTGCTCATAAATTTGTCCATCATGGATCAAGTCGACGAATTGGAGGAAGTGGACGAACTTGACGAAGTGGACGAAGTGTTCGAAGTGGAAGAAGTAGACGAAGTCGACGAATTAGCGAAGAGGACGAAGTGGACGAAGCGGACCAAGTGGACGAAGTGGATGAAGTTGACGACCTGGACGAAGTGGAGGAAGTGGAAGAAGTGGGCGAAGTGGAGGAAGTGGAGGAAGTGGTCGAAGTGGACGAAGTGGACAAAGTGGAGGAAGTAGAGGAAATGGACGAAGTTGACGAAGTGGACGAAATGGACGACGTGGACGAAGTTGACGAAGTGGACGAAGTGGAGGAAGTGGATAAAGAGGAGGAAGTGGAGGAAATGGACAAGGTTGAGCAAGTGGAGGAATTGGACGAAGTGGAGGAAGTGGGCGAAGTGGACGAAGTGGAGGAAGTGGAAGAAGTGGACGAACTTGACGAAGTCGAGGAAGTGGACGAACTTGATGAAGTGGACGAAATCGACGAAGTTGACGAAGTGGAGGAAGTGGAGGAAGTGGAGAATTTGGACAAAGTGGTGGAAGTGGAAGAACTGGACGAAGTGGAGGAAGTGGTCGAATGTGACGAAGTTAACGAAATTGACGAAGTAGTGGAAGGGAAGGAAGTGGAGGAAGTGGACGAGGTGGACAAAGTGGGCGAAGTGGACGAAGTGGAGGAAGTGGAGGAAGTGGACGATGTTGACGAAGTGGAAGAAGTTCAGGAAGTGAATGAAGTGGAGGAAGTGGATGATGTTGAGGAAGTGGAGGAAGTCGACGAAATTGATGAAGTGACGAAGTGGAAGAAGTTGAGGAAGTGGAGGAAGTGGACGAGCTTGATGAAGTTGACGAATTTAACAAAGTTGACGAATTGGACGAAGTGGACGAAGTGGAAGAAGAAGATGAAGAAGTGGAAGAACTTGAGGAAGTGGACGAAGTGGGGAACATGCCGAAGTTAACGAAATTGACGAAGTTGACGAATTGGACGAAGTTGACGAAGTGGAAGAAGAAGAAGACGAAGTGGAAGAAGTTGACGAAGTGGATGAAGGGGCCGAAGTGGAGGAAGTGGACGAAGTTGACGAAATGGATGAAGTGGAGGAAGTGGAGGAAGTGGACGATGTTGAGGAAGTGGAGGAAGTCGACGAAATTGACGAAGTGGACGAAATGGAAGAAGTTATTGAAGTGGAGGAAGTGGACAAAGGGGACGAACTTGACGAAGTTGTCGAAGTGGACGAAGTTGACGAATTTGACGAAGTGGACGAAGTGGAAGAAGAAGATGAAGAAGTGGATGAAGAGGACGAAGTGGAGGAAATGGAGGAAGTGGATGAAGTAGACGAAGTTGACGAAGTGGTCGATGTGGACGAAGTTGACGAAGTGGAGGAAGTGGACGAAGTGTAGCAAGTGGATGAAGTAGAGGAAGTGGGCGAAGTGGACGAAGTTGACGAAGTGGACGAAGTGGATGAAGTGGAGGATCTGGAGGAAGTGGACGAAATGGAGGATGGGGAGGAAGTGGAGGAAGTAGACGAAGCGGAGGAAGTGGAGGAAGTGGACGAACTTGATGAAGTTGACGAATTTAACGAAGTTGACGAAGTTGACGAATTGGACGAAGTGGAAGAAGAAGATGAAGAAGTGGAAGAACTTGAGGAAGTGGAGGACGTGCACGAAGTGGAGAACATGACGAAGTTAACGAAGTTGACGAAGTTGACGAATTAGACGAAGTGGACGAAGTGGAAGAAGAAGAAGACGAAGTGGAAGAAGTGGAGGAAGTGGATTAAGTGGCCGAAGTGGAGGAAGTGGACGAAGTTGACGAAATGGATGAAGTGGAGGAAGTGGACGATGTTGACGAACTGGAAAAAGTTCAGGAAGTGAATGAATTGGAGGAAGTGGACGATGTTGAGGAAGTGGACGAAGTCGACGAAATTGACGAAGTGGACGAAATGGAAGAAGTTGTCGAGGTGGAGGAAGTAGACAAAGGGGACGAACTTGACGAAGTTGTCGAAGTGGACGAAGTTGACGAATTTGACGAAGTGGACGAAGTGGACGAAGAAGATGAAGAAGTGGATGAAGAGGACGAAGTGGAGGAAGTGGAGGAAGTGGATGAAGTAGACGAAGTTGACGAAGTGGTCGATGTGGACGAAGTTGACAAAGTGGAGGAAGTGGTGGAAGTCGAGGAAGTGGACGAAGTGCAGGAAGTGGAGGAAGTAGAGGTAGTGGGCGAAGTGGACGAAGTTGACGAAGTGGACGAAGTGGATGAAGTGGAGGATCTGGAGGAAGTGAACGAAATGGAGGATGTGGAGGAAGTAGACGAAGTGGAGGAAGTAGAGGAAGAGGGCGAAATGGACGAAGTGGACAAAGTCGAGGAAGTGGACGAAGTGGAAGAAGTTGACGAAGTGGACGAAGTGGAAGAGGTGGACGAAGTGGAGAAAGTAGAGAAAGTGGTGGAAGTGGAGGAAGTGGACGAACTTGACGAAATGGACGAAGTTGACGAAGTGGAGGAAGTGGAGGAAGTGGACGAATTGGACGAACTTGACGAAGTGGACGAAGTGGATGAAGTGGAGGAAGCGGAAGAAGTGGACGAATTGGACGAAGAGGACGAATCGGAGGAAGTGGACGATGTTGACGACGTGGAGGAAGTCGAGGAAGTAGACGAAGTGGACGAAGTGGAGGAGGTGGAAGAAGTGAACGAAGTGGAGGAAATGGAGGAAGTGGACGAAATGGAGGAAGTGGACAAAGTGGAGGAAGTGGACGAACTTGACGAAGTGGAGGAAGTGGACGAATGATGAACAAATTTATGAGCACCAAAATATGATGTCACAATCGGCAAGTATGACCGAATCGTTCAAGTAATAAACTTGGTAAGACCAAGTATCGTTCTCCCAAAGGACTCACGACCTAGTTTAGTTATGTGGTTTTTTGATTAGCTAAGACTTAAGAACGAAATATTTAGAATTTAATATGCAAGACAGAAAATAAACATGTATGCATGAAGTTTGATCAATGGCAAAGACAAAAGATAAACACTTTCAATGAAATATATGAATGAATATGTTGTTGGGGTCAATTTCATCTCATCCACTCTCATATATTTTAGGAATTCAACATTCAAATCATCATTGTTAATGCCACTCTCTAAAGTACCATTCCAGATGGCTTCTCCCTAATCACGAGTTCATACAATTCCTAGCATTCCTAATTATTAGTTCATAAGTGCAGGAGCTTAACGACAACCAATATAATATTGTCAGTATAATATTGGGAGAAATTCCCCGGATCTAGACTTCCCCGTATGTGCCCATATCGACAAAACCAATAATCATGCATGGAATGAGTTAAACTATGCAAGCATTGAGCAAAGAGGAAAAACCCTAACTAATGATGAAAGAAAGCATAAGTCTTAATTAAAAGATGCAAGCAAAGATTCCATATATGAGAGCTTCAAGAGATTACATTGATTCCCCAACAAACATACAAGGTTTAGTTCACCATATTCATGGTGAACCTAGATGAACAATGAAAGAATGAAAGAATAAACCCTAAAAAGGTGAAGAGGTAGCCTGAGCATCCAAGATCCTCCTTCAAAGGGGTGGAAGAGAGAGTGTTTGCCTCGTTTCTGCCAAAGATACTAATTCTAGGACGTGCAAGCCCTTATATACTATTCTAGAGTTACAAAAGATTACAAAAGCCCAAGCCCAAAAAGTGCCGCTCAGCGGTAAATACCGCTCAGCGGTGACTGCGCGTCCTTTTCTTCCCCTCAGCGGCAAGTTTGCCCCTCAGCGGACCTCCCGTGACCTTCTGAGTGCCGCTCAGCGGTAAAATGCCACTGAGCGGTGCCTTTGACTTCTCTTTTTGCACTCTTGCTTCCTTTTATGATTCCATCTCTCTCCTTCTTCACTTCTTTCACTAAATTCACCTTAAAACCTGCACAAAAACACTTAAATCAAGCATAAACCTGTCCAGCTCTCTTATTTATGAAAATATAGATAAAAGCATGATTTCAAGCTAGTTTTTAAGTCTAAAGGTTGCTTTTACTATCAATTTTAAGCATGAAAATAACAGTTTTTCAACTGTTATCACAACCCCAAACTTAGAACTTTGCTTGTCCTCAAGCAAACAAAATGTAACTCAATCTCCAACCAATTCATATGATGGTTCACTCATTCAAAAATCCTCTTTTTCAAGATAAGTAACAACTTCACTCAAACTTATGACCAAGAGTTCATTCAAGATGTGCACATGCTTTAGTGTTCACAAAGTCATTTAAATTCCAACAAATGCTATTTTTCATGAATGATCAATCAATTAAGCATGGATGTTCATGTGCTTATGGAATATTTCCTCACTAGGTAAAGTGTTTCACTCAACACACAAGTGTATAAGAGGTAAAGTGTTTCACTCATTCACTCCACTATCACAATGTCACATGAATCAACTTTGCCTTTCATTTTACCACAATCAAAAACATTCACAAGCATGCATCATCTCAAGGACTTTTCAATGGCTTATAATGTGGCTGGGCTAACAAGAAAATTGGTTTTTCTGGATCACAAAATCCTTGAGTTAAGAGAATCATAACAACACAATTATCTTATTCATTCCCAACTTTCTTTTGCCTTTGCATTTGCATTGAGCTTTACTTCTTTTTCTTTTCTTTTCTTTTTCTTTGCATATTCTTACTTTTTAGCTCTTAGCTCAATGCTTTTCCTTTTTCATGTTTCCCCAACAACCCCAAACTTGAACATTTAACAATACCACACAAGATCTTCTACTTAACTCAAGGTAAAGATTTTCAATCAAGGGTTTTCAGTGTATGTTCAAGGCTAAGGTGATGGACAAATTTGTAAGCACCAAATTATGATGTCACAAACTTGTTTCACAATCGGCAAGTATGACCGAATCGTTCAAGTAATAAAACTTGGTAAGACCAAGTATCGTTCTTCCCAAAGGACGCACGGCCTAGTTTAGTTATGTGATTTGTTGATTAGCTAGGACTTACAAACGAAATATTCAAAGTTTAATATGCAAAGACGAAAATAAACATGTATGCATGAATTGATCAATGGCAAAGACAGAAGATAAACACTTTCAATGGAATATATGAATGAATATGTTGTTGGGGGTCAATTTCATCTCATCCACTCTCATATATTTTAGGAATTCAACATTCAAATCATCATTGTTAATGCCACTCTCTAATGTACCATTCTAGATGGCTTCTCCCTAATCAAATAGTTCATACAATTCCTAGCATTCCTAATGATTAGTTCATTACTGCAGGAGCTTAAAGGCAACCAATATAATGTTGTCAGTAAAATATTGGGAGAAATTCCCCGGATCTAGACTTCCCCGTACGTGTCCGTATCGACAAAACCAATAATCATGCATTAGAATGAGTTAAACAATGCAAGCATTGAGCAAAGAGGAAAAACCCTAACTAATGATGAAAGAAAGCATATGTCTTAATTCAAAGATGTACTCAATAAATCCATATATGAGAGCTTCAAGAGATTACATTGATTCCCCAACAAACATACAAGGTTTAGTTCACCATCGTCATGGTGAACCTAGATGAATAACAATGAAAGAATGAAAGAATAAACCCAATAAAGGTGAAGAGGTAGCCTGAGCATCCAAGATCCTCCTTCAAAGGGGTGGAAGAGAGAGTGTTTGCCTCGTTTCTGCCAAAGATACTTAACTATAGGACGTGCAAGCCCTTATATACTAATCTAGAGTTACAAAAGATTACAAAAGCCCAAGCCCAAAAAGTGCCGCTCAGCGGTATTTACCGCTCAGCGGTGATTGCGCGTCTTCTTTCTTTCCCTCAGCGGCCATTTTGCCTCTCAGCGGTTCCAACGCCACCTCTTGAGTGCCGCTCAGCGGTAGTTTGCCGCTGAGCGGTGCCTTCGTCTTCTCTTTTTGCACTCTTTCTTGTCTTTTCTAATGTCACTTCTCTCCTTCTTCACTCTTTTCACCAAATTCACCTTAAAACCTGCATAAAAACACTGAAATCAAGCATAAACCTGTCCAGCTCTCTTATTTATGAAAATATAGATAAACTGCATGATTTCAAGCTAGTTTTTAAGTCTAAAGGTTGCTTTTAGTATCAATTTTAAGCATGAAAATAACAGTTTTTCAACTGTTATCATGAGGGTTCAAAGGTTAGAACACAAAGTGTTCTCTTTTAGTAGGCTAGCTTTATGAATTTGGCCAATAAAAAGGGTTTCAACAAAAACAGCCTTGATCACATGATGCAAAACAAGCAATTGATTCAATCATAGAAAACCTGGGCAAAGTCATTCAAGCTTTCAAAGTAATAACATTCAAACAATAATAACTCTGGAGCTCAAAACCTCACATATAAGCTCATTCACATTTGACATACACATCCTGCTTAATTTCACAATCACAATCATGATATCATGCATTTGTTCACAAAGCTTGTGAATCACCTGTATAAGCATTTTAATGTGCACATCATCTCAACATCAATTAATCATAAGCATCATTAAAGCCTTACTTATCAAACAATCACAGTTAATAGCAAACCATCATAATAAACCAGGTTTCAAATAGAGTACATCAAACCCTAATCTAAAAACAAAAACAAATAAGTTCAGAAAACTTAAACCACAAAAGCATAATCATATGATAGCATTCATCAGTAAATGCTATCTCAGCTCCTCATCAGTCTGAGCTGTCATCTGTATCTTCTTCTTCTTGGATCTTATAGTCTTGATTCTTTTTGCCCGATGAGGAGGCCATCCCTGCATCAAACATAATTCACAAAACCAAAAGATACATTGTTAAGCATTAGTAAACCACAATGAAGAAATCAGCCCCTTCAATGATGCTCTCTCCCAACCCCAAACTTAGATGGAAAACTAGTGAGCAAGTGAGTGGAAGGGAGATTTTCTAAAGAGGGATGAGGGAAAAGTTGTAGAGAACCTAGGAGAAGGGGTGTGGAAGTGTTTGTGCAGAGAGAAGCCTGGAAATAAACCCTAAAACGCAGCTTGGGGTATAAAAATACCCTAATGGGCTCAGATCCCGCTAAGGGGAAACTAAAGCCCATCTGCGAGAGTACCGCTCAGCGGTAAGTTTGCCGCTCAGCGGCACTTTCGTGAAGTGCTCCTCTCCTTCTTTTCTTGACCTACGTGCCTCCTAGACATACCCCTCACTGGTTCCCTGCAATTCAATGTTAAAAATGCTTATGCAAACCCTAACTAAAATAAACAAACAGAAAACAATCAATCAACTGGGTTGCCTCCCAGGTAGCGCTTGTTTAACGTCACGAGCCTGACCCAAAATCCACCAACACCCATCAGTAGGTGTTTCAAACTTACCAACACCCATCAGTAGGTGCAAAATCTTCTCACCAACACCCATCAGTAGGTGTTACAAACTTAGTATCCTTCAGTAGATACTTAACCACCTAGCATCCTTCAGTAGATGCTGTATCCAACAAAATATTTACAAAATAATGTCCACAAATTAAAAGTTACAAATCCAAATCAAAAGTTTTTAAATCCACTGGGTTGCCTCCCAGCAAGCGCTCTTTTAACGTCACTAGCTTGACCCAGTAAAGCTCAAGTTCCTTCTTCTTTTTCTTCTTTCTACTGAACTTCTTCAGAAATTTGATCAAACCAGGAACCTGTTGCAGTGTCTCAATCATAGGAACTTTAATCTCCAATTTCTTGAAGATTTCCATAAAGCACTTAAATTTCTTTTCCTTCCTACGATTCTTCTTTAGATGAGGATGGGGTTTTTCATATGATTCCTTCTTCTTTCCTCTCATCTTCTTTTTCTTACGCTTCCTCTCCCCAAATTTTCTCTTTTTCTTTTCTCTTATTTTTTTCTTCCCTTCTCTTTTTCTACTCACCTTCTCAATCTTCACACAAATTTTCTCTTCTTCTTTCTCTTCTCTCTCTTTTCTCTCTTCTTTTTCCAACTCAACTTTTTCAACATTTACACTCACTAGCTCTTGACACTCTCCTCTAGGGTTAACCTCAGTATTAGCCCCAAAATCCGTGTCAGGCCTTTCTTCCAACTGCTTGGTAATCTGCCCCATTTGAATCTTCAAGTTCTTAATAGCAGCTTCAGTGCTCTTTTGAGAAGATTCCGTTTTCTGTATAAATTGCTGAAGAGTTTCTTCCAACCTTATTGATCTTTCATTAAGTATAGAAATTTGTTGCCATAAGGTTGGTTGTTGTTGTTGCTTGTTAAATTGCCCAGTTTGTCCAGCTTGCCCACTTTGTTCCTGACCAATACTTGGGTGTGGTTTCCACCCTTGATTATAGCTCCCTTGACGGTACTGATTGGTCATGTAGTTTACATCCTCTACGGCTTCAACTGGAAAGGCACATTGACCATTGATATGGTCACCTCCACACAATTCGCACAACTGGGATTGTACCTGTGCAACAGTCTTTAACTCTTGTGGCAATTGTTCAAGTATCTTTGAGAGATTCTCCAATTGTTGAGTTATTAACTTGTTCTGAGCTATCAAGGCATCATTGGATTGCAACTGTAGAACTCCTTTTTGTTGAATAGGAGCTCCTCTTTCACTGTTCCACTTATTGTTATTAGTAGTCATGCTTTCAATTATTTCTGTGGCTTCCTCTGGAGTCTTCCATTTGATATTGCCTCCAGCTGAGGCGTCAAGCATCATCATGGTTTGTGAACCAAGACCTCCAAGGAAGATTAGGACTACTTCTCCTTCGTTAAATCCATGCGTGGGAGTCTTTCTTAATAGGCTTTTGTACCTGTCCCATGCATGCCCCAGTGATTCTTCCATGCCTTGTCTAAATGAAGAGATCTCTTGCTTCCCTTTGTTGATTTTAAAGCTTTGTTGCTGCAATTGTTGTTGTGGTTGGTTCTCAAATTGTCCGGCAGCTTGCCAAAATTGGCTTTGATCCATGCTTGAGTCATGTTCCCACCAGTGGTTGAGATTACTTTGGTAGAATTGAGTACCTATTAAATTCTTGTTCGAATTGCATCCTGCAAACATTAGGCACAAAACTCTAGAAAATATTTCTTAGCACAAAAAGATATAAGAGAAGATATATATTCAAAAGATAAAAAGATAAAAGATTCAGAAGATAAGAAGATAAAAGATTCAAAAGATAGAAAGATAAAAGATTTAAAAGATAAAAAAATAAAAGATTTAAAAGATAGAAGATAAAATAAAATAAAATAAAATCTAATCTAAAAAATAAAATAAAATCTAATCTAATCAAATCAAATAAAATAAAATCTAATCTAATAAAAACCGAAAAAATAAAAACAGAAAATAAAAACAGAAATTTAAAATTAAAGTCAAAGATAATCAATAATCACACAAATTAACCAGTTAAACCACGAGTCCCCGGCAGCGGCGCCAAAAACTTGATGGACAAATTTATGAGCACCAAAATATGATGTCACAAACTTGTTTCACAATCGGCAAGTATGACCGAATCGTTCAAGTAATAAACTTGGTAAGACTGATGAGAGGGTCGCACCTCCCACAAAAGTTGTGCATAAATTAACAATGCAGTACAGTTCTAGGAAGTGACTCCTAGGTCGTCTCTCAAGGACCAAATGTGGTTCAGTCTCAGATCAACACGTAGTGGGGGGTTTGAAAGTGTTTTTGTGATTTTAAATGAACTCAATTTAAAACTGAAAATTAAATACAACCAAAACATAATTGAAAATGCGGAAAGAAATGTGGAAAACAATAAGACCAAACGGTCTCTAAAGAAAGACGAAACAGTTTTACATTGAGACCGAACAGTATCTAATGCAAGTGAGGCAAGTGAAATGCAGTACAAAAGTTGTGCATAAATTAACAATGCAGTACAGTTCTAGGAAGTGACTCCTAGGTCGTCTCTCAAGGACCAAATGTGGTTCAGTCTCAGATCAACACGTAGTGGGGGGTTTGAAAGTGTTTTTGTGATTTTAAATGAACTGAATTTAAAACTGAAAATTAAATACAACCAAAACATAATTGAAAATGCGGAAAGAAATGTGGAAAACAATAAGACCGAACGGTCTCTAAAGAAAGACGAAACAGTTTTACATTGAGACCGAACAATATCTAATGCAAGTGAGGCAAGTGAAATGCAGGAAAGAAAAACTCGAAACTGAACAATAAAAGTAACACTGAACAGTAGAACTTAAAGCCGAACAAAGTAAACAACATAGTGAACGTAAACAATAAACTGAACAATGCAATAGATAAATATCCAAACACAATTAAAGCTATTAAAATGCAATGTTGAGCTGACAAATTAAATGCACATTGAAATAAAGCTTGGAAATTGTAAACCAAAATCACCACCGATTCAAGCACCAACACAATATAAAGAAGCCTTCTAGAGCTAAAGCAAAATAAAAGACAAATTCCAACGCTTAATGTGATAATGACACTGCAAAAAAAATAAAATGCATCTACCCAGACCGTGACACCTCTTCACCCAAAATCTAAAGAACCGTAAGCGCACCAAACTGAAATCAATGCTTGCTGGCTGGACGTGACCAAGTGCATCTCTTCGGGAAGAAAGAAAAGAAAATAAGTGACTCCAAAAATAAATCCCAGCTCCGTGTTGCTTTCTCCAATTAAAGTCCACGTTTTTCCATTCCAGCAAAGTGAAATGCCCACCTCCTTCCAGCACCTACATCAGCACATCTTCCATTCCAGCACGTCAACTCCAACTCACTTCTTCACCGCACGCTCCTTACTTCCAGCTCCCGTAACATCCCTGCACTCGCTCCAAGCAAAATGAATGTACCGCTGCTTGTGTTCTCTTCCCTCCAAGCCTCCAAGCACCGTCCCTATTCTAAGAAAGAAAAGGAATTTAAAACATTGCTGCTGCAAATAAAATAAACCGAGAGCTCCCTGCTGCCAGCTGCTTCACCATTTGAAATCACCATTCCAGCTCCACTTTCCGTGCACACCAACACCTCATGCTTCCAGCCGTGGCACATCCAACGCCATTCTACAAAGAACGTGTCAGCTGTTCTTCTTCCAGCCCACGTGAATCACCGCTTGCAACTACTCCATGTGCGTGCTCCACTTTCAACTCCAATTTCCATCCCGCGTGTGCAGCTGTGACAACACTCTCAATGTGCTTCTACTCTGTCCGTATGCTTCCAGCCATCACCGTTTTAGCTTGCTGCTTCCAGGACCTTGAATCAACGCATCTTATCCAAAGTAAAACCCACCGTACAGCTTAGTAATGAAGCATTACTGGACATAACTTCACTCCAATAATTTCATGAACCAAATTGAAATTAAATGACAAACTGAAAACGTAACGTGTGCTCAAGTCAAAGCAAGAAAATTTAATTTCATAAAAGCTTCCTTTGCAACAGTGTCTTTCAGCCAAAGAAAAAATTCAACCCAAAACCAAAACCCGAGAGAGACCCCCAAAGAGAACCACGACCGAGAGTGTGTGGGGCTGCTTTTCAAATGGCGGCTGCACTGTTTTTTTAAGGGCCGTGTGTCCTCATTTTTAGGGTAGGGTCCACACACAATCAAACCCTAGGTCCAAGTCATTAATTTCTAATTTTTGGGTCTACTCTAATTTACCAAAAATTGACCCAAAATATAAGAGTTGATACAGAAATTCTAAACTACTGAATTACAATTTAATTAATTCTAAAATGTCTGTGTGGAGAGTCTTGAATTTATTTGGCACTCTTCCTGATGTCCCAAAATGTATTTCCGAAATTTTCCTGCACTTCAAAAATGCACTTAATCAGCTCAGAAAATCCAAATTAGCACAATTGTAAATTTCCGACCAAATTAAGCAGAATTCGGAAAACGGGTAAATAACAGAAAATTAAACACAATTCCCTGGTTTATTTAAATAAACTAAATATAATTCAAGAAATAACGACTCATCAAAATAGACCACACTTAGTCTTTTGCACTCCTGGGCAAAACCAAGACGAAAACCAGGGAACTACTCAAACATCAGGGAGGTGACACAGACTTGACAGACAGACAACAAAGACTCCAAAACAGGAACAGATACAGAATTACACAGTTCTCCAGGAATCTGGACCAAGAAAGGAAGTGGACAATATCCAACACAGAATCAATCAGAGAAAGCAGATACTCATGAAATCATCCAAGCAATTCAAGACATGGCAAAATGATCAATCAACTCAAGATGTGAATCAAAAGCAACAAAAACTCACAGATGTACTATCAGTGTTTCTCTCAAGTGTTTGGGGTAAATCAATGTCACTCAATGCACTCAAGAAAGCAAACAACAATAGACTTGGCAAGCCTCTAATATCAACACTCAGAAACATATGCATGTTCAAATCAAAAGGTCTTTTCATGGTTGTAATGGTGCCAAGGACAAGGCAGGATATATTTGGATAAGAAGCTACAAACCATAAGGAACAGAGGAGCAATGGGGAACAAGTGTAAACACATTCAAACACACCCACAACCTCTAATTCCATCCTCTTCTTGACTCCATTATTCACAATTATTCACAATTTTTTTCTTCATTTTTCTTTTTCATCTTTCTCACTTTTTTTTTCATCCTGTCTCTTTTCTTTTTTTCTCTGTTTAGGACACAACTATAAGAGACAAGATACACAACATATTTACAAACATAAAACAAGAAGAGGAACCAACCAGCCAATTCATCAGAAACCCCAAGGAGACCACACTTGTTCCCATAACACTTCCAAAGCTCCAAAATTCCCTAAGGTTAAGGTAATCATGGTTTTTCACTTAGGGCTAGTGTATGAGCTTCAAAACAAAGAATTGGGGGAAAGTATAGGCTCAAAAGGGGTTATCAAAGGATCAAAACAAGGTAAGCTTATTTGGCTAGAGAGGCTCAAAAACAAAACTGCCTTTATCACTTCCAAACATGCATATCAATCAAGAGTTGTCAACAAGAGTCAAGCCAAGGCATATGCGCAAGTGATGGACAAATTTGTAAGCACCAAAATATGATGTCACAAACTTGTTTCACAATCGGCAAGTATGACCGAATCGTTCAAGTAATAAAACTTGGTAAGACCAAGTATCGTTCTTCCCAAAGGACTCACGGCCTAGTTTAGTTATGTGATTTGTTGATTAGCTAGGACTTAGAAACGAAATATTCAAAGTTTAATATGCAAGACAGAAAATAAACATGTATGCATGAATTGATCAATGGCAAAGACAAAAGATAAACACTTTCAATGAATTATATGAATGAATATGTTGTTGGGGGTCAATTTCATCTCATCCACTCTCATATATTTTAGGAATTCAACATTCAAATCATCATTGTTAATGCCACTCTCTAATGTACCATTCTAGATGGCTTCTCCCTAATCAAATAGTTCATACAATTCCTAGCATTCCTAATGATTAGTTCATTACAGCAGGAGCTTAAAGGCAACCAATATAATGTTGTCAGTAAAATATTGGGAGAAATTCCCCGGATCTAGACTTCCCCGTACGTGTCCGTATCGACAAAACCAATAATCATGCATTAGAATGAGTTAAACAATGCAAGCATTGAGCAAAGAGGAAAAACCCTAACTAATGATGAAAGAAAGCATATGTCTTAATTCAAAGATGTACTCAACAAATCCATATATGAGAGCTTCAAGAGATTACATTGATTCCCCAACAAACATACAAGGTTTAGTTCACCATCGTCATGGTGAACCTAGATGAATAACAATGAAAGAGTGAAAGAATAAACCCAATAAAGGTGAAGAGGTAGCCTGAGCATCCAAGATCCTCCTTCAAAGGGGTGGAAGAGAGAGTGTTTGCCTCGTTTCTGCCAAAGATACTAAACTAAAGGACGTGCAAGCCCTTATATACTAATTTAGAGTTACAAAAGATTACAAAAGCCCAAGCCCAAAGAGTACCGCTCAGCGGTATTTACCGCTCAGCGGTAGTTGCGCGTCACAATTCTTCCCCTCAACGGCCATTTGCCCCTCAGCGTGACTCCCGCAACCTCCTGAGTGCCGCTCAGCGGTAGTTTGCCGCTGAGCGGTGCCTTCGTCTTCTCTTTTTGCACTCTTTCTTGTCTTTTCTAATGTCACTTCTCTCCTTCTTCACTCTTTGCACCAAATTCACCCTAAAACCTGCACAAAAACACTCAAATCAAGTGTAAACCTGTCCAGCTCTCTTATTTCTGAAAATAAAGATAAAAGGTGTGATTTCAAGCTAGTTTCTAAGTCTAAAGGTTGCTTTTAGTATCAATTTTAAGCATGAAAATAACAGTTTTTCAACTGTTATCACAACCCCAAACTTAGAACTTTGCTTGTCCTCAAGCAAACAAAATGTAACTCCATCTCCAACCAATTCATATGATGGTTCACTCATTCAAAATCCTCTTTTCAAGATAAGTAATAACTTCACTCAAACTTATGATCAAGAGTTCAATCAAGATATGCACATGCTTTAGTGTTCACAAAGTCATTTAAGTTCCAACAAATGCTATTTTTCATGAATGATCAATCAATTAAGCATGGATGTTCATGTGTTCATGGAATATTTCCTCACCAGGTAAAGTGTTTCACTCAACACACAAGTGTATAAGAGGTAAGTGTTTCACTCATTCACTCTACTATCACAATGTCACATGAATCAACTTTGCCTTTCATTTTACCACAATCAAAAACATTCACAAGCATGCATCATCACAAGGACTTTTCAATGGCTTATAATGTGGCTGGGCTAACAAGAAAATTGGTTTTTCTGGATCACAAAATCCTTGAGTTAAGAGAATCATAACAACACAATTATTCTTATTCATTCCCAACTTTTGTTTTCCTTTTCATTTGCATTGAGCTTTACTTCTTTTCTTTTCTTTTCTTTTGCATATTCTTTCTTTTTAGCTCTTAGCTCAATGCTTTTCCTTTTTCATGATTTCCCAATAACCCCAAACTTGAACATTTATCAATACCACACAAGATATTCTACTTAACTCAAGGTAAAGATTTTCAATCAAGGGTTCAGTGTATATTCAAGGCTATGGGTTCAAAGGATAGAACACAAAGTGTTCTCTTTTAGTAGGCTAACTTTATGAATTTGGCCAGTAAAAAGGGTTTCAACAAACACGGCCTTTGATCATATGATGCAAAACAAGCAATTGATTCAATCATAGAAAACCTGGGCAAAGTCATTCAAGCTTCCAAAGTAATAGCATTCAACAATAACAACTCTGGAGCTCAAAACCTCACATATAAGCTCATTCACATTTGACATACACATCCTGCTTAATTTCACAATCACAATCATGATATCTTGCATTTGTTCACAAAGCTTGTGAATCACCTGTATAAGCATTTTAATGTGCACATCATCTCAACATCAATCAGTCAATAAGCATCATCAAGCATTACTTATCACATAAACACAGTTAATAGCAAACCATCACACAAACCAGGTATTCAATAGAGTACATCAAACCCTAATCTAGAAACAAAAATAAATAAGTTCAGAAAGTTTAAACCGCAAAAGCATAAAACATATGATAGCATTCATCAGTAAATGCTATCTCAGCTCCTCATCAGTCTGAGCTGTCCTCTGTATCTTCCTCCTCCTCTTCATCATCATCTTCATCAAAAGTATCCTCCTCCTCAGCTTCTTCTTCTTCCATGTCTCGAGCTGAAGATTCAGCTCCTCCAGCTCCTCCATGGAATGGTTCTTCTGGCCAAGCTACGACGTTATGGAATTCATCCATAGTCCACCTGTGTGCTGGAGGGGTATCATACATCCCCACTATCATCTCAGCCGTGGCCACCTGCCCTCTGTGGATGGACTGCAACTGAGCACCTATAAGAGACATATACATGTCCCTCATCTGGAATGGTTCTGCCTCATGTGTATCAGCAGATGTCCGGCTTTGTGCTGGTCCTCTCTCTCTACGAGCCTGGCGTGGTGGAACGGGCTGAGCTGCCTCCTCACCTCCACAATACTGTCTGTAATAGGCCTCATCTATAGCTTTTCTTGGCCTCTCAAATGGTGGAACAGAAGTGTCCACCCCAGCTAGCTTGCAGAGGTGAGTGATCAAAGAAGGATGTCCCAGTGGTGCTTTGTTGTTTGAGGTGTTAGCACACACACTAATCTCATCAGCTATCACCTGCCCAATATTAACACTTCTGATAGCACAGTAGATGAATAGTGCCCTGCTGAGAGTGATATCTGACACATGTGAGCATGGCTGAATGTTGGCATGAGAAAATGCCATCCAATACTTTGCAAGAGGAGTCAAATCTGTCCTCCTAATGTTAACCACTGCTCCAGATCTATTCCTTTGAAAGTGTCCTCCAGGTATGCACAACACTCTCTCAACATCCTCAAAGTCAGCACCTTCCTCCATGCTAAGAGCAAACTGACATTGCTCACCAGCCCACACAGTATCCAGGAAGTTATTAATGGAATCAGGATCATACCTGATGGCATGGCCTCTAACATATCCCAAATAGTTCTCAGCTGGATAGTCACCAATCTTCTTGGCATTAGTGTAGAATTCCTTAACCACAGCTATGTTGGCAGGTGCTGGATAAGTGGCTAGCTTCCCCCAGTCATTCCCTAACACTTGCTCTCCAAATTGAGGAGCAAAGTTAGGTATCATTCCGACCTTTCTCTCCATCAGAAGTCTCCTGTCCTGAACCACCCTAAAGTGCTTCTCATGTTTCCTGGAGAGGAACCTGCCATTATGTGGCTGCTCTGGTTCCTTTTCCTTCCTCTTGGTTGCCATGGTTTTCAATCTCTTTCCAGAAGAGGATGCCATTCCTGCATTCAAACACAAATCCAAAACCACAGAACATGATGTTAATCATTAGTAACATACAGGACACAACTCCTTTCGAAGCTAAACCACCGCTGAGGGCCAGAATTTCCCCTCAGCGCCACCAGTGCAACACACCAACACGCAAAAAGCCAGAAAAAGCAAATCTGGCAGAGTGCCGCTCAGCGGTAAATACCGCTCAGCGGTGACCTGCAGATTTTTGCAAAACTCGTTTTTAAACTGCCCTAACTCCACCCAAATGCAATTTTCAGTTTTCCAGTACATAATCAAGCAGTTTAATCGGTTCAAACATCAAATATATCATCAAATCATGCATAGAAATCAAAAGCCCTAAATACTCATGCTTTGACAATCACATTCAAATTCAAGAACCCTAGAATGACAAAATGCATTTTACTTACTTGGGTGGAGATCCTAGATGATATGAAAATGCTTCCAAACTAGAATACTCTCTTCCAACCCCAAACTTTGATGGCACACTAGTGAAAAAGTGAGTGGAAGAGAAATTTTTCTAAGAGGGAAGAGTAAAAAGATGTGGGAAACCTAAGAGAGAGTATGAGGGAGTGTTTCTGCAGAGAAGGGCTTGAAAAAAAATGTCAAAACGCGCAGGTTAGGGTTTAAAAATACCCCAATGGGCTCGGGTTCCGCTAAGGGGAACTTAAGCCCATCAGCGTTAGTACCGCTCAGCGGTAATTGCCGCTCAGCGGCACTTTCGTGATGTGCCCTTCTCCTTCTTTTCTTGCCCTACGTGCCTTCCTAGCATACTCCTCATGGGTTCCCTGCAATTTCATTGTTAAACATGCTTATGCAATCCCTAATTAGAATAAAACAAACATAAAAACAAACAAAGATAATCAATCAACTGGGTTGCCTCCCAGGTAGCGCTTGTTTAACGTCACGAGCCTGACCCAAAATCCACCAACACCCATCAGTAGGTGTTTCACTTACCAGCACCCATCAGTAGGTGCAAAATCTTCTCAGCAACACCCATCAGTAGGTGTTACAAACCTAGTATCCTTCAGTAGATACTTAACCACCTAGCATCCTTCAGTAGATGCTATAACAACAAAATAATGTCCAGAATAATGTTCACAGTTTAAAAATTACAAAATATTAAAACAAAAGTTTGTAAATCCACTGGGTTGCCTCCCAGCAAGCGTTTTTTTAACATCACTAGCTTGACCCAATAAAGCTCACGTTCCATCTTCTTTAAAGTTGATGTTATCCTTCCACCAACTTATCAACTGCTTCCTTAGGACTGTTTTGGATTCTCTGGAATATGGAGACTCTATCTCTATCATCTCCTTCTCTTTAAAACCTTTTACAACCCACAACTTGTTCTTGAATCTTACAGGTGTGCCAAGTTGGAGTCCTCTTTCCTTCCAGTCTCTAAGAACTTCCTTTCCTTTTCCACTTTCATCTACCTTGGGTACCTGAAAATACAAACAATGGTTATCAGAAACTTTAAAATTTTCATGTTTACCTCTAGTTATGGGTGCATCTTGAAATGCAGCTTTATAACTGGCCTCTTCCTCCTTTGCTTGTATCTCATCTTTAAACACATTCACCACCACTCTCTCCTCTCTGTCCTGGAGCACCACTATACCTTCATTAACATCTATAATAACCCTGGCCGTTTTCATAAACGGTCTTCCCAGTATGAAAGGTATCTTTTCGGTCTCCATCTTCATCACCACAAAGTCTGCCAAGAACTGAAGTTTGCCAACACAAACTACAATGTCTTCTGCAATCCCACATGGCTCCTTTGAAGATCCATCAGCCATTACCAGATTAACCTTTGCAGGTTTTATTTTCACATGGCCAATTTGCTCCAATAGAGAGTAAGGCATCAAGTTAACACTTGAGCCTAAGTCAAGGAGAGCTTTCTTCACCTTTTTCTTCCCTATAGTGCAAGGGATAGAAAAACTACCTGGATCAGCAGCTTTTGGTGGGAATGATTCTTTCTTAACAGTTACACACTTTTCATCATCATCATCTCTACGTTTTCTTTTTGTAGAGGTTCCCTCATCAGATTTTGTGTACACTGCTATTTTCTGTAAGATTTGTTCCCAAGGAGCTTCATTATCAACCATTCTGAATAAGTCTGTGAAATCCATTGGTTTCTCCTGATTTGTTAGAAAAGGAAAAGTATCCTTTCTTTCTTCTTCTCTTCTCTCTTCTGTTTCATCTTCTTCTGACTCAATACTCTCTTCATTTACACTCTTGACCACTTTGCATTCTTCTCTAGGGTTAACCTCAGTATTAGCCCCAAAGTTTCTGTGTGGTTTTTCTTCCAACTGCTTAGTGATCTGACCCATCTGAATCTCCAAGTTCTTTATAGCAGCTTCAGTGCTCTTTTGGGAGGATTCAGTTTTCTGAATAAATTGTTGAAGAGTTTCTTCCAACCTTGTAGATCTTTCATTGAGCATAGAAATTTGTTGCCACATGGTTGGTTGCTGCTGCTGTTGCTTATTAAATTGATTAGCCTGCCCAGTTTGTCCTTGGCCAATACTTGGATGTGGTTTCCAACCCTGATTATAATTACCTTGACGGTATGGAAACTGATTAGCCATGAAGTTAACATCCTCCACGGCTTCCACAGGAAAAGCACATTGGCCATTGATGTGATCTCCTCCACATAGTTCGCACAACTGGGTTTGTACCTGTGCAGCAGATTTTAACTCTTTTGGTAATGAAGCAAGAGTTTTGGTCAGAGTCTCCAGCTGTTGAGTCAGAATTTTATTTTGGGCTAGCAGAGCATCATGGGTTTGTAATTGAAGAACCCCTTTCTGTTGCATAGGGGCGCCTCTTTCATTGTGAAGCTCATTATCACTTGTAGCCATATTTTCAATAATCTCAGTGGCTTCCTCTGGAGTCTTCCATTTGATATTGCCCCCAGCTGAGGCATCTAGCATCATCTTGGTTTGTGAACCAAGCCCTCCAAGGAAAGTTAGGACTACTTCTTGATCCTCAAAGCCATGCGTGGGAGTTTTATGTAATAAGCTTTTGTACCTGTCCCATGCATGTCCCAGTGATTCCTCCATGCCCTGCTTCAATGAAGATATCTCTTGCTTGCCTTTAGTTACTTTAGAGTGTGGGAAGTATTTGTTTAGAAACTTTGTAACCACTGCTTCCCACTCTGTGAAACTTTCTTCTGGAAAAGAGTTTAACCAAAGCTTAGCATTGCCTCCCAAGGAGAAAGGAAACAAACTAAGTTTGATTGCTTCGTCTGGCACCCCATTAATTTTGACCGTGTTGCAGATCTCATTAAAGGTAGTAAGGTGCTCATATGGGCTTTCATGTGATAACCCATTAAATTGATTACTCTTCACCAGTTGAATCAGTGCTGGTTTGACCTCCATGTTGGCAGCATTGATTCTAGGTCTAGATATGCTATTGAAGTGCTGAGGTCCAGCAAGATTAGTGTAATCTGCAAGAGTTCTTCTAACATTATTGCCCTCCATACTTCCTGTGCTATGAACAGAACCTTGTGGTGATGATTGTAAGAGAGTTTCTGGAGAAGGGAAAAGTTCTCTAGACGTTCTGATTCTTCTCCTCCTTCTACTCTCTTCTAGGCCTTCAAGAAGTGGTTCTGTTGTTTTCTTACTCCTATTTCGAATTGCTTCCTGCATGCACAAGAAACAAAACCCTAGAACAGATTTGTTAGCACAAAAAGAAGATATATATTCAAAAGATAAAAAGAGAAAAGATTCAGAAGATAAGAAGATAAAAGATTCAAAAGATAAAAAGATAAAAGATAAAATAAAATTTAAAAATAACATAAAATCTAACCTAAAAGATAAACTAAAATAAAATTAAAAAAAAATAAAATAAAATCTAAACTAACTAAATAAAATAAAATCTAATCTAAAAAGATAAAACAGAAAAAGATAAAAACAGAAAATAAAAACAGAAATTTAAAATTAAAGTCAAAGATAATCAATAATCACTCAAATTAACCAGTTAAACCACGAATCCCCGGCAACGGCGCCAAAAACTTGATGGACAAATTTGTAAGCACCAAAATATGATGTCACAAACTTGTTTCACAATCGGCAAGTATGACCGAATCGTTCAAGTAATAAAACTTGGTAAGACCAAGTATCGTTCTTCCCAAAGGACTCACGGCCTAGTTTAGTTATGTGATTTGTTGATTAGCTAGGACTTAGAAACGAAATATTCAAAGTTTAATATGCAAGACAGAAAATAAACATGTATGCATGAATTGATCAATGGCAAAGACAAAAGATAAACACTTTCAATGAATTATATGAATGAATATGTTGTTGGGGGTCAATTTCATCTCATCCACTCTCATATATTTTAGGAATTCAACATTCAAATCATCATTGTTAATGCCACTCTCTAATGTACCATTCTAGATGGCTTCTCCCTAATCAAATAGTTCATACAATTCCTAGCATTCCTAATGATTAGTTCATTACAGCAGGAGCTTAAAGGCAACCAATATAATGTTGTCAGTAAAATATTGGGAGAAATTCCCCTGATCTAGACTTCCCCGTACGTGTCCGTATCGACAAAACCAATAATCATGCATTAGAATGAGTTAAACAATGCAAGCATTGAGCAAAGAGGAAAAACCCTAACTAATGATGAAAGAAAGCATATGTCTTAATTCAAAGATGTACTCAACAAATCCATATATGAGAGCTTCAAGAGATTACATTGATTCCCCAACAAACATACAAGGTTTAGTTCACCATCGTCATGGTGAACCTAGATGAATAACAATGAAAGAGTGAAAGAATAAACCCAATAAAGGTGAAGAGGTAGCCTGAGCATCCAAGATCCTCCTTCAAAGGGGTGGAAGAGAGAGTGTTTGCCTCGTTTCCGCCAAAGATACTAAACTAAAGGACGTGCAAGCCCTTATATACTAATTTAGAGTTACAAAAGATTACAAAAGCCCAAGCCCAAAGAGTACCGCTCAGCGGTATTTACCGCTCAGCGGTAGTTGCGCGTCACAATTCTTCCCCTCAACGGCCATTTGCCCCTCAGCGTGACTCCCGCAACCTCCTGAGTGCCGCTCAGCGGTAGTTTGCCGCTGAGCGGTGCCTTCGTCTTCTCTTTTTGCACTCTTTCTTGTCTTTTCTAATGTCACTTCTCTCCTTCTTCACTCTTTGCACCAAATTCACCCTAAAACCTGCACAAAAACACTCAAATCAAGTGTAAACCTGTCCAGCTCTCTTATTTCTGAAAATAAAGATAAAAGGTGTGATTTCAAGCTAGTTTCTAAGTCTAAAGGTTGCTTTTAGTATCAATTTTAAGCATGAAAATAACAGTTTTTCAACTGTTATCAGCAAGCAATCAAGAGACATATCACACACAAGAAAGAACATAAAGTGGCTCAAATCTCACACAGGGTAATTTTGTGTCACAATCAATTCAACTCTCAAACATCATGATCATCTTCCAAGCAAAGAAAAGCAAAGGATTTCAAACCAATAAGTATCAATCAAGTGAAGTGAAAGACTAGTCTACAACTTAAACAAAGTCCAGAAATCAAGAGAAACATGTAAAACTGTACACAAGACACGACAAAAATAACCTAGAAAAGAAAAAATTTAACACGAAAAACAAAAACTAACAAAGAAAAATCAGAATCTCCCCCAATAGACCACACTTAAACTACACAGTGTCCTCAATGTGTCATAAGCATAAGATCAGAAATCAGAACAATCAACACATCATAGACAAGTGCAATAAAAGTAGGAAAAGGAGGAGAAGAGAGAAAGAAAACTCCCCTGATCATGGTGGCAGTTGCCAATTTTGGACTTGCAGGGAGATGTCTTCCACCATTGGATCCAGCCAGGAAGTTTTGAGGAAAAATTGCTTCATCCTCCATATTTGATCTAGCAGGGAGATATCATCCACAGCTGGATCTAAGAAACAAAGACTGTTGATGAGCGGGTTCAGCAAGTGCCTACTGATGTTGAAGCTTTTGTGAGTGTTAGCACCTTTGTTTTCCACTGTGGGTGCATGTTGGTCAAATTCTTGTGTACCTCCTGCAATAGGGTTAGTGCAATGTGGCTCTACAGAAATTACATGCAGGGGCATAACACCCAATCCAAGTGTAACAGACTGAACCTCAGATACATCCTCAGAACATGAATCAAGTTCAAAATCACAAGCAATATCAACGACAGACTTAGATTCATGTTCAATGCATGGAGAATAAACATTCGGATGCGACATCAAAAATTGGTTCTCATCATGCAGAGAGGGAAAATTAAAATCAGACTCAACAACAATACAATCATCAGCATACCTCTCAACAACATAATCATCAACATAATCAAATTGAGGTATGCTTACCTCCTCTTCCTTGAAGATTGCTAAAGTGTGGGAAGATGAAGGTGGTCTACCTGGTTCAGGATTACTGCTTACTTCCGCCTGCTCCTCAAAATATTCATCACTCTCCTCAGGTGCAAGGGTAGGGACATAGGATGATGGGAAAGTAGATGGCACAGTAGTAAGCTCATGACTCTTCTCCCCATCTTCTATGTTGATGCCACTATCATCATCATCTGGAATCTGAACAGTCTGAAATGGTAACTCTGAATCTTGAGACTGTTCCTCAGTGAGTTGAGTGGCCATCTGCCCTATCTGATCAGTTATACTCTGAATGACAGCTCCTATTTCTTGCTGGAACTGCATGTTCTCTTGCCGAAACTGAAGGTTCTGCATGGTCATCTGCTCCAACAACTCCTTCAATGTAGGCTCAAAAGTAGAAGGCTGAGGAGCTATTTCGGCAGGAGCACTATACTGCTGACTCTCGTATTGCTGGATTGGTGGAGGCATAAAAGGACTCTGGAATGGTGGTTCTTGATATTGATGCTGTGGAGCATCATACCATCCTAAGGTAGGGTCATTCCATCCAAGACCGTTGCTGTAAGCATATTGCACAGGGGAAAATTCGCTCAGAAACTGATGCTCAAGATATCCCCAATCGGTAACGGATCTCAGAGGAAGAGAGTCTTTCCAATCCTTAGCTGCTCCTTGTAATGAATGCGGAAATGCGCTCAAGAAAATGTAATCAAGAGGGACATCTGGAGGCTTCATTAAAGAGCACATGATGTGGAGCTCCTCCAAATGTCTGTGTGGGCATTCTCCTGCAAAACCATGAAACTTAGGCAGCAAATGTATCAGTCCAGGGGTGAGATCGCAATGAAGATCATCCTCCTTAAGTGAAACCGGCTCACAAAGAGCACTCTCAGAAATTAGAGGATGAGTCATATTGTTCTCAACATAGAAATCAGCAGAATATGAATTACAATCAGAGTAACATGCAGAAGGAGGATCATAATCAGAGGCACTAGCAAAACAAGCAGTATTCACGAAATCAGAATAGGTAGACATGGAAAAAGAAAAATACTAAAAATTACGAAACAAATAAAACACAACACATTTATACATGCAACACGCACACACAAAACAGAACATCACATCACATCACAACACAAGACTAAACACAACACACACAAACACAACAAAAAGACCTAAGACCGAACCATTGGTCCCCGGCAACGGCGCCATTTTGATGAGAGGGTCGCACCTCCCACAAAAGTTGTGCATAAATTAACAATGCAGTACAGTTCTAGGAAGTGACTCCTAGGTCGTCTCTCAAGGACCAAATGTGGTTCAGTCTCAGATCAACACGTAGTGGGGGGTTTGAAAGTGTTTTTGTGATTTTAAATGAACTGAATTTAAAACTGAAAATTAAATACAACCAAAACATAATTGAAAATGCGGAAAGAAATGTGGAAAACAATAAGACCGAACGGTCTCTAAAGAAAGACGAAACAGTTTTACATTGAGACCGAACAGTATCTAATGCAAGTGAGGCAAGTGAAATGCAGGAAAGAAAAACTCGAAACTGAACAATAAAAGTAACACTGAACAGTAGAACTTAAAGCCGAACAAAGTAAACAACATAGTGAACGTAAACAATAAACTGAACAATGCAATAGATAAATATCCAAACACAATTAAAGCTATTAAAATGCAATGTTGAGCTGACAAATTAAATGCACATTGAAATAAAGCTTGGAAATTGTAAACCAAAATCACCACCGATTCAAGCACCAACACAATATAAAGAAGCCTTCTAGAGCTAAAGCAAAATAAAAGACAAATTCCAACGCTTAATGTGATAATGACACTGCAAAAAAAATAAAATGCATCTACCCAGACCGTGACACCTCTTCACCCAAAATCTAAAGAACCGTAAGCGCACCAAACTGAAATCAATGCTTGCTGGCTGGACGTGACCAAGTGCATCTCTTCGGGAAGAAAGAAAAGAAAATAAGTGACTCCAAAAATAAATCCCAGCTCCGTGTTGCTTTCTCCAATTAAAGTCCACGTTTTTCCATTCCAGCAAAGTGAAATGCCCACCTCCTTCCAGCACCTACATCAGCACATCTTCCATTCCAGCACGTCAACTCCAACTCACTTCTTCACCGCACGCTCCTTACTTCCAGCTCCCGTAACATCCCTGCACTCGCTCCAAGCAAAATGAATGTACCGCTGCTTGTGTTCTCTTCCCTCCAAGCCTCCAAGCACCGTCCCTATTCTAAGAAAGAAAAGGAATTTAAAACATTGCTGCTGCAAATAAAATAAACCGAGAGCTCCCTGCTGCCAGCTGCTTCACCATTTGAAATCACCATTCCAGCTCCACTTTCCGTGCACACCAACACCTCATGCTTCCAGCCGTGGCACATCCAACGCCATTCTACAAAGAACGTGTCAGCTGTTCTTCTTCCAGCCCACGTGAATCACCGCTTGCAACTACTCCATGTGCGTGCTCCACTTTCAACTCCAATTTCCATCCCGCGTGTGCAGCTGTGACAGCACTCTCAATGTGCTTCTACTCTGTCCGTATGCTTCCAGCCATCACCGTTTTAGCTTGCTGCTTCCAGGACCTTGAATCAACGCATCTTATCCAAAGTAAAACCCACCGTACAGCTTAGTAATGAAGCATTACTGGACATAACTTCACTCCAATAATTTCATGAACCAAATTGAAATTAAATGACAAACTGAAAACGTAACGTGTGCTCAAGTCAAAGCAAGAAAATTTAATTTCATAAAAGCTTCCTTTGCAACAGTGTCTTTCAGCCAAAGAAAAAATTCAACCCAAAACCAAAACCCGAGAGAGACCCCCAAAGAGAACCACGACCGAGAGTGTGTGGGGCTGCTTTTCAAATGGCGGCTGCACTGTTTTTTTAAGGGCCGTGTGTCCTCATTTTTAGGGTAGGGTCCACACACAATCAAACCCTAGGTCCAAGTCATTAATTTCTAATTTTTGGGTCTACTCTAATTTACCAAAAATTGACCCAAAATATAAGAGTTGATACAGAAATTCTAAACTACTGAATTACAATTTAATTAATTCTAAAATGTCTGTGTGGAGAGTCTTGAATTTATTTGGCACTCTTCCTGATGTCCCAAAATGTATTTCCGAAATTTTCCTGCACTTCAAAAATGCACTTAATCAGCTCAGAAAATCCAAATTAGCACAATTGTAAATTTCCGACCAAATTAAGCAGAATTCGGAAAACGGGGAAATAACAGAAAATTAAACACAATTCCCTAGTTTATTTAAGTGCAATAAACTAAATATAATTCAAGAAATAACGACTCATCAAAGACCAAGTATCGTTCTCCCAAAGGACTCACGGCCTAGTTTAGTTATGTGGTTTGTTGATTAGCTAAGACTTAAGAACGAAATATTTAGAATTTAATATGCAAGACAGAAAATAAACATGTATGCATGAAGTTTGATCAATGGCAAAGACAAAAGATAAACACTTTCAATGAAATATATGAATGAATATGTTGTTGGGGGTCAATTTCATCTTATCCACTCTCATATATTTTAGGAATTCAACATTCAAATCATCATTGTTAATGCCACTCTCTAAAGTACCATTCTAGATGGCTTCTCCCTAATCACGAGTTCATACAATTCCTAGCATTCCTAATGATTAGTTCATAAGTGCAGGAGCTTAACGACAACCAATATAATATTGTCAGTATAATATTGGGAGAAATTCCCCGGATCTAGACTTCCCCGTATGTGCCCATATCGACAAAACCAATAATCATGCATGGAATGAGTTAAACTATGCAAGCATTGAGCAAAGAGGAAAAACCCTAACTAATGATGAAAGAAAGCATAAGTCTTAATTAAAAGATGCAAGCAAAGATTCCATATATGAGAGCTTCAAGAGATTACATTGATTCCCCAACAAACATACAAGGTTTAGTTCACCATATTCATGGTGAACCTAGATGAACAATGAAAGAATAAACCCAAAAAAGGTGAAGAGGTAGCCTGAGCATCCAAGATCCTCCTTCAAAGGGGTGGAAGAGAGAGTGTTTGCCTCGTTTCTGCCAAAGATACTAATTCTAGGACGTGCAAGCCCTTATATACTATTCTAGAGTTACAAAAGATTACAAAAGCCCAAGCCCAAAAAGTGCCGCTCAGCGGTAAATACCGCTCAGCGGTGACTGCGCGTCCTTTTCTTCCCCTCAGCGGCCAGTTTGCCCCTCAGCGGACCTCCCTTGACCTTCTGAGTGCCGCTCAGCGGTAAAATGCCGCTGAGCGGTGCCTTTGACTTCTCTTTTTGCACTCTTGCTTCCTTTTATGATTCCATCTCTCTCCTTCTTCACTTCTTTCACTAAATTCACCTTAAAACCTGCACAAAAACACTTAAATCAAGCATAAACCTGTCCAGCTCTCTTATTTATGAAAATATAGATAAAAGCATGATTTCAAGCTAGTTTTTAAGTCTAAAGGTTGCTTTTAATATCAATTTTAAGCATGAAAATAACAGTTTTTCAACTGTTATCAACGAACCTGATGAAGTGGACGAAAAGGACGAAGTTGACGAAGTGGACGAAGTGGAGGAAGTGGAGAATGTGGACAAAGTGGAGAAAGTGGAAGATGGACAAATTTATGAGCACCAAAATTTATGATGTCACAAACTTGTTTCACAATCGGCAAGTATGACCGAATCGTTCAAGTAATAAACTTGGTAAGACCAAGTATCGTTCTTCCCAAAGGACTCACGGCCTAGTTTAGTTATGTGATTTGTTGATTAGCTAGGACTTACAAACGAAATATTTAGAGTTCAATATGCAAAGACGAAAATAAACATGTATGCATGAAATTTGATCAATGGCAAAGACAAAAGATAAACACTTTCAATGAAATATATGGATGAATATGTTGTTGGGGGTCAATTTCATCTCATCCACTCTCATATATTTTAGGAATTCAACATTCAAATCATCATTGTTAATGCCACTCTCTAAAGTACCATTCTAGATGGCTTCTCCCTAATCACGAGTTCATACAATTCCTAACATTCCTAATGATTAGTTCATGAGTGCAGGAGCTTAACGACAACCAATATAATATTGTCAGTATAATATTGGGAGAAATTCCCCGGATCTAGACTTCCCCGTACGTGCCCGTATCGACAAAATCAATAATCATGCATGGAATGAGTTAAACTATGCAAGCATTGAGCAAAGAGGAAAAACCCTAACTAATGATGAAAGAAAGCATAAGTCTTAATTAAAAGATGCAAGCAAAGATTCCATATATGAGAGCTTCAAGAGATTACATTGATTCCCCAACAAACATACAAGGTTTAGTTCACCATATTCATGGTGAACCTAGATGAACAATGAAAGAATAAACCCAAAAAAGGTGAAGAGGTAGCCTGAGCATCCAAGATCCTCCTTCAAAGGGGTGGAAGAGAGAGTGTTTGCCTCGTTTCTGCCAAAGATACTAATTCTAGGACGTGCAAGCCCTTATATACTATTCTAGAGTTACAAAAGATTACAAAAGCCCAAGCCCAAAAAGTGCCGCTCAGCGGTAAATACCGCTCAGCGGTGACTGCGCGTCCTTTTCTTCCCCTCAGCGGCCAGTTTGCCCCTCAGCGGACCTCCCGTGACCTTCTGAGTGCCGCTCAGCGGTAAAATGCCGCTGAGCGGTGCCTTTGACTTCTCTTTTTGCACTCTTGCTTCCTTTTATGATTCCATCTCTCTCCTTCTTCACTTCTTTCACTAAATTCACCTTAAAACCTGCACAAAAACACTTAAATCAAGCATAAACCTGTCCAGCTCTCTTATTTATGAAAATATAGATAAAAGCATGATTTCAAGCTAGTTTTTAAGTCTAAAGGTTGCTTTTAATATCAATTTTAAGCATGAAAATAACAGTTTTTCAACTGTTATCAACGAACCTGATGAAGTGGACGAAAAGGACGAAGTTGACGAAGTGGACGAAGTGGAGGAAGTGGAGAATGTGGACAAAGTGGAGAAAGTGGATGATGGACAAATTTATGAGCACCAAAATATGATGTCACAAACTTGTTTCACAATCGGCAAGTATGACCGAATCGTTCAAGTAATAAACTTGGTAAGACCAAGTATCGTTCTTCCCAAAGAACTCACGGCCTAGTTTAGTTATGTGATTTGTTGATTAGCTAAGACTTACAAACGAAATATTTAGATTGTAATATGCAAGACAGAAAATAAACATGTATGCATGAAATTTGATCAATGGCAAAGACAAAAGATAAACACTTTCAATGAAATATATGAATGAATATGTTGTTGGGGGTCAATTTCATCTCATCCACTCTCATATATTTTAGGAATTCAACATTCAAATCATCATTGTTAATGCCAATCTCTAAAGTACCATTCTAGATGGCTTCTCCCTAATCACGAGTTCATACAATTCCTAGCATTCCTAATGATTAGTTCATGAGTGCAGGAGCTTAACGACAACCAATATAATATTGTCAGTATAATATTGGGAGAAATTCCCCGGATCTAGACTTCCCCGTACGTGCCCGTATCGACAAAACCAATAATCATGCATGGAATGAGTTAAACTATGCAAGCATTGAGCAAAGAGGAAAAACCCTAACTAATGATGAAAGAAAGCATAAGTCTTAATTAAAAGATGCAAGCAAAGATTCCATATATGAGAGCTTCAAGAGATTACATTGATTCCCCAACAAACATACAAGGTTTAGTTCACCATATTCATGGTGAACCTAGATGAATAACAATGAAAGAATGAAAGAATAAACCCTAAAAAGGTGAAGAGGTAGCCTGAGCATCCAAGATCCTCCTTCAAAGGGGTGGAAGAGAGAGTGTTTGCCTCGTTTCTGCCAAAGATACTAATCCTAGGGACGTACAACCCCTTATATACTAATCTAGAGTTACAAAAGATTACAAAAGCCCAAGCCCAAAAAGTTCCGCTCAGCGGTGATTGCGCGTCTTCTTTCTTCCCCTCAGCGGCCATTTTGTCCCTCAGCGTGACTCCCGCAACCTCCTGAGTGCCGCTCAGCGGTAAAATGCCGCTGAGCGGTGCCTTCGACTTCTCTTTTTGCACTCTTTCTTGTCTTTTCTAATGTCATCTCTCTCCTTCTTCACTCTTTTCACTAAATTCACCTTAAAACCTGCACAAAAACACTTAAATCAAGCATAAACCTGTCCAGCTCTCATATTTATGAAAATATAGATAAACTGCATGATTTCAAGCTAGTTTTTAAGTCTAAAGGTTGCTTTTAGTATCAATATTAAGCATGAAAATAACAGTTTTTCAACTGTTATCACAACCCCAAACTTAGAACTTTGCTTGTCCTCAAGCAAACAAAATGTAACTCCATCTCCAACCAATTCATATGATGGTTCACTCATTCAAAAATCCTCCTTTTCAAGATAAGTAACAACTTCACTCAAACTTATGACCAAGAGTTCAATCAAGATGTGCACATGCTTTAGTGTTCACAAAGTCATTTAAGTTCCAACAAATGTTATTTTTCATGAATGATCAATCAATTAAGCATGGATGTTCATGTGCTTATGGAATATTTCCTCACTAGGTAAAGTGTTTCACTCAACACACAAGTGTATAAGAGGTAAAGTGTTTCACTCATTCATTCCACTATCACAATGTCACATGAATCAACTTTGCCTTTCATTTTACCACAATCAAAAACATTCACAAGCATGCATCATCACAAGGACTTTTCAATGGCTTATAATGTGGCTGGGCTAACAAGAAAATTGGTTTTTCTGGATCACAAAATCCTTGAGTTAAGAGAATCATAACAACACAATCATCTTATTCATTCCCAACTTTTGTTTGCCTTTTCATTTGCATTTGCATCTTTACTTATTTTTCTTTGCTTTTCTTTTTCTTTGCATATTCTTACTTTTTAGCTCTTAGCTCAATGCTTTTCCTTTTTCATTTTTCCCCAACAACCCCAAACTTGAACATTTGTCAATACCACATAAGATCTTCTACTTAACTCAAGGTAAAGATTTTCAATCAAGGGTTTTCAGTGTATATTCAAGGCTATGGGTTCAAAGGATGGAACACAACGTGTTCTCTTTTAGTAGGCTAACTTTATGAATTTGGCCAATAAAAAGGGTTTCAACAAAAACGGCCTTGATCATATGATGCAAAACAAGTAATTAATTCAATCATAGAAAACCTGGGCAAAATCATTCATGCTTTCAAAGTAATAGCATTCAACAATAACAACTCTGGAGCTCAAAACCTCACATATAAGCTCATTCACATTTGACATACACATCCTGCTTAATTTCACAATCACAATCATGATATCATGCATTTGTTCACAAAGCTTGTGAATCACCTGTATAAGCATTTTAATGTGTGATAACAGTTGAAAAACTGTTATTTTCATACTTAAAATTGATATTAAAAGCAACCTTTAGACTTAAAAACTAGCTTGAAATCATGTAGTTTATCTATATTTTCATAAATAAGAGAGCTGGACAGGTTTACACTTGATTTGAGTGTTTTTGTGCAGGTTTTAAGGTGAATTTAGTGAAAAGAGTGAAGAAGGAGAGAAGTGACATTAGAAAAGACAAGAAAGAGTGCAAAAATAGAAGACGAAGGCACCGCTGAGCGGCAAACTACCGCTGAGCGGCACTCAGGAGGTTGCGGGAGTCACGCTGAGGGGCAAATGGCCGCTGAGGGGAAGAATTGTGACGCGCAACTACCGCTGAGCGGTAAATACCGCTGAGCGGTACTCCTTGGGCTTGGGCTTTTGTAATCTTTTGTAACTCTAAATTAGTATATAAGGGCTTGCACGTCCTTTAGTTTAGTATCTTTGGCAGAAACGAGGCAAACACTCTCTCTTCCACCCCTTTGAAGGAGGATCTTGGATGCTCAGGCTACCTCTTCACCTTTATTGGGTTTATTCTTTCATTCTTTCATTGTTATTCATCTAGGTTCACCATGACGATGGTGAACTAAACCTTGTATGTTTGTTGGGGAATCAATGTAATCTCTTGAAGCTCTCATATATGGATTTGTTGAGTACATCTTTGAATTAAGACATATGCTTTCTTTCATCATTAGTTAGGGTTTTTCCTCTTTGCTCAATGCTTGCATTGTTTAACTCATTCTAATGCATGATTATTGGTTTTGTCGATACGGACACGTACGGGGAAGTCTAGATCCGGGGAATTTCTCCCAATATTTTACTGACAACATTATATTGGTTGCCTTTAAGCTCCTGCTGTAATGAACTAATCATTAGGAATGCTAGGAATTGTATGAACTATTTGATTAGGGAGAAGCCATCTAGAATGGTACATTAGAGAGTGGCATTAACAATGATGATTTGAATGTTGAATTCCTAAAATATATGAGAGTGGATGAGATGAAATTGACCCCCAACAACATATTCATTCATATAGTTCATTGAAAGTGTTTATCTTTTGTCTTTGCCATTGATCAATTCATGCATACATGTTTATTTTCTGTCTTGCATATTAAAACTTTGAATATTTCGTTTGTAAGTCCTAGCTAATCAACAAATCACATAACTAAACTAGGCCGTGAGTCCTTTGGGAAGAACGATACTTGGTCTTACGAAGTTTTATTACTTGAACGATTCGGTCATACTTGCCGATTGTGAAACAAGTTTGTGACATCATATTTTGGTGCTTACAAATTTGTCCACCAAGTTTTTGGCGCCGTTGCCGGGGAATTGGGGATTGAACCCGAGTCCTAGCAACGGCTATTAAGTTTGGGTCATCAAGTTTTTGGCGCCGTTGCCGGGGACTCGTGGTTTAACTGGTTAATTTGTGTGATTTTTGATTATATTTGACTTTAATTTTAAATTTCTGTTTTTATTTTCTGTTTTTTTATCTTTTTCTGTTTTATCTTTTTAGATTAGATTAGATTAGATTTTATTTTATTTGGTTAGTTTAGATTTTATTTTATTTTATCTTTTAGGATTAGATTTTATTTTATTAGGTTAGATTTTATTTTTAGATTTTATCTTTTTAGATTAGATGTTATTTTTAAATTTTATTTTATCTTTTATCTTTTTATCTTTTGAATCTTTTATCTTCTTATCTTCTGAATCTTTTATCTTTTTATCTTTTGAATATATATCTTCTCTTATATCTTTTTGTGCTAACAAATCTGTTCTAGGGTTTTGTTTCTTGTGCATGCAGGAAGCAATTCGAAATAGAAGTAAGAAAACAACAGAACCACTTCTTGAAGGTCTAGAAGAGAGTAGAAGGAGGAGAAGAATCAGAACGTCTAGAGAACTTTTCCCTTCTCCAGAAACTCTCTTGCAATCATCACCACAAGGTTCTGTTCATAGCACAGGAAGTATGGAGTGCAATAATGTTAGAAGAACTCTTGCAGATTATACTAATCTTGCTGGACCTCAGCACTTCAACAGCATAGCTAGACCTAGAGTCAATGCAGCCAACATGGAGGTCAAACCAGCACTGATTCAACTGGTGAAGAGTAATCAATTTAATGGGTTGTCTCATGAAAGCCCATATGAGCACCTCACTACCTTTAATGAGATTTGCAATACAGTTAAAATTAATGGGGTGCCAGACGAAGCAATCAAACTTAGCTTGTTTCCTTTCTCATTGGGAGGCAATGCTAAGCTTTGGTTGAACTCTTTTCCAGAAGAAAGTTTCACAGAGTGGGAAGCATTGGTCACAAAATTTTTAAACAAATACTTCCCACAATCTAAGGTGACTAAAGGAAAGCAAGAGATTTCTTCATTCAAGCAGGGCATGGAATAATCACTGGGGCATGCATGGGACAGATATAAAAGCTTGTTACGTAAAACTCCCATGCATGGCTTTAAAGAACATGAAGTAGTCTTAATTTTCCTTGGAGGGCTTGGTTCACAAACCAAGATGATGCTGAATGCCTCAGCAGGAGGTAATATCAAATGGAAGACTCCAGAGGAAGCAACTGAAATTATTGAAAATATGGCTACTAGTGACAACGAACTCAATGTTGACACAGGAGATCCTAATCAGAAGGAGTTGTCAAAATTAAATGAGGCTCTGCTTGTCCAAAATAGAACTCTCTCTCAACAGCTTGAGGAAGTAACCATGAAACTTTCTCAAATACCACAGGAAATACAACAGGTCTCAATGGTTCAAGAGCAACAAAAATGGCAGATGCAATTTACTTCAGTTGAGAAAACAACAAAGCTTGAAGAGACTTTCCAGAGATTCTTGAAGACAAATGCGTCTTATTGTCATAATGTGGATGCTGCATTTAAAAAAATGGAGAGTCATGTTGAGAGAATAGTTGACGTGATTAAACATGATAACCTTGGAAAGGATTGTAAAACTGTTGTGACCAGAAGTGGTAGAGTGTTAGAGGAGAGACAAAAAGAGAGAGAGAAAGAAAAAAATGAGAGTGAGAGTGAAAAAGAATCATGTGAGTGGAAAGAAAGAGTTGAGAGAGAGAAAAAGAGAAAAGAAGAAGAGGAGAGGAGAGAAAAAAATGAGAGAGAAGAGAGAGAGAGAGAAAAAGAGTATGAAAAGCCACTTCCTTATCCAAAGGGTTATTCAAGGAAGGAGAAAGAAAAGCAGTTGGAAAGATTCATGGAACTGTTTAAGAAGCTGGAGATTACTATACCATTCTCTGAAGCATTGCAACAGATGCCAGCATATGCAAAATTTTTGAAGGAACTTCTCACAAAGAAACACAAGTACATTGAGAAGGAAACTATCAAAATACAGGGCAATTGCAGTGCAATCATACAGAAACTACCTCCTAAACTTAAAGACCCAGGAAGCTTCACTATTCCATGCACCATAGGAGATGTGAAAGTTGGAAGAGCATTGATTGATTTGGGAGCTAGCATTAATCTAATGCCGCTAGCTATGTGCAGAACAATTCAGGGGCTAGAAATTAAACCAACCAGAATGGCTCTTCAATTGGCAGACAGGTCTCTTAAATATCCATATGGAGTGGTTGAAGATGTTCTAGTGAAGGTCGACAAATTTGTATTCCCAGTGGATTTTATTGTAATGGAGATGGAAGGAACTAGTGATGTTCCTCTTATTTTGGGGAGACCTTTTATGAAGACTGCTAGAGTTCTGATTGATGTAGAGAATGGTAAGCTTAAACTGAGAGTTGATGATGAAGAGGTCACTTTTGATGTATCCAAGGCCATGACATATCCAAATGATGACAAAGCATGTTTTCAATTTGATGAACTTGATGAAGTTTGTATGGTTCAGGAGAGAATGGTGCGAAATATTTCTCCATTGGAAAAAACTCTCATTGATTCATGTGAAGATTTAGATGAAGAAGAGGAGAAATTAATTGATGAATGTCTGATGGATTTGGAAACACTGAAAAAGAATCCAGAGGAAGATCCAATAATTGAAATAGTTGATAAGGAAGAAACAATCAAAGCACAGTCACCAGAATTAAAAAGATTGCCACCACATCTGAAATATGTGTTTTTAGAAGAGGGTGAATCAAAGCCAGTCATCATCAATAACTCTTTATCTTTACAAGAAGAAGAGCAGTTGATAGAAATTCTGAAAGCCAACAAAGAAGCAATTGGGTGGTCAATATCAGATCTCAAAGGTATAAGCCCAACTTATTGCATGCACAGGATTTTTATGGAAGAGGACTATAAACCAAGTGCTCAACCGCAGAGAAGGTTAAATCCTGTCATGAAGGAGGTGGTCAGAAAAGAAGTGTTGAAACTGCTAGAAGCTGGTATCATCTATCCAATCTCTGACAGTGAATGGGTGAGTCCAGTACAGGTGGTTCCAAAGAAAGGTGGGATGACAGTAATTTATAATGATAAGAATGAGCTTATTCCTACTCGGACAGTTACTGGCTGGCGTATGTGCATTGATTATAGGAAACTGAATAAAGCTACTAGGAAAGATCATTTTCCTCTTCCTTTCATGGATCAGATGCTAGAAAGGTTATCAGGGCAGGCTTTCTATTGTTTTCTAGATGGATATTCTGGATATAATCAAATTGTGGTAGATCCAAAAGACCAGGAGAAGACGGCTTTTACTTGTCCTTTTGGTATCTTTGCATATAGAAAGATGCCGTTTGGATTATGTAATGCTCCAGCTACGTTTCAGAGGTGTATGCAGGCAATCTTTTCTGATCTTTTAGAAAAATGCATTGAAGTATTCATGGATGACTTCTCAGTTTTTGGAAATTCTTTCCAAAGATGTTTAGCTAATTTGAACACTGTCCTCAAAAGATGTGTTCAGACAAATCTGGTTTTGAATTGGGAGAAATGTCATTTCATGGTAACTGAAGGGATTGTACTGGGGCATAAAATTTCTGCTAAAGGAATTGAGGTGGATAAAGCCAAAGTAGAAGTCATTGAGAAACTGCCTCCACCAACAAATGTAAGGGGGATTAGGAGTTTTCTTGGTCATGCTGGGTTTTATAGAAGATTCATCAAAGATTTCTCAAAAATTGCTAAACCATTGAGTAATCTTTTGATGAAGGATGCTCCTTTTGTGATGAATGAAGACTGTCTGAAAGCCTTTGATATATTGAAGCAGAAGTTAGTGTCAGCTCCAGTAATTGTAGCACCAGATTGGAATCAAAATTTTGAATTGATGTGTGATGCAAGTGATTATGCAATAGGAGTTGTCCTTGGCCAAAGGAAAGAACAAAAATTTCATCCAATCTACTATGCTAGCAAGGTGCTGAATGATGCTCAATTGAATTATGCTACCACAGAGAAGGAGTTTCTTGCCATTGTATATGCTCTAGAGAAATTTAGACCTTATCTTATTGGGTCTAAGGTGATTGTCTATACGGATCATGCAGCTATCAAATATTTGTTGACAAAACCAGATTCTAAGCCACGTCTGATTAGATGGGTACTACTTTTGCAAGAGTTTGATGTAGAAATCCGTGATAAGAAAGGAAGTGAGAACTTAATTGCTGATCATTTGTCACGGTTAGTCAACAATGAGGTCACGAGCAAGGAGTCTGAAATCTGGGAATCTTTTTCAGATGAATCACTCATGTATATTCAGCAGAGGCCCTGGTTTGCTGATATGGCAAATTTCAAAGCTGCGAGAGTCATGCCGGAAGACTTAACTTGGCAACAGAGAAAGAAATTTCTGCATGATGCCAAGCAGTTTGTGTGGGATGATCCATATTTGTTCAAAATTGGAGCAGATAATCTTCTCAGGAGATGTGTTACAAATGAAGAAGCAGAAGGAATTCTCTGGCATTGTCATGATTCACCTTATGGAGGACATTTTAATGGGGAAAGAACAGCAGCAAAAGTCCTTCAATCAGGGTTTTATTGGCCAACGTTATTTAAAGATGCCCATAATCATGCTAGGAATTGTGATAAATGTCAGAGAGCAGGGACAATCACTAAACGTCATGAGATGCCTTTACAAGGTATTTTAGAGGTTGAGGTTTTTGATTGTTGGGGTATTGACTTCGTTGGACCCTTCCCTCCATCTTTCAACAATGAATATATTCTGGTAGCAGTGGATTATGTGAGTAAATGGGTGGAAGCATTAGCTTGTCCTAAAAATGATGCTAGCACGGTAATTAAATTCCTGAAGAGGCAGATATTCTCACGTTTTGGCACTCCAAGAGTGTTGATTAGTGATGGAGGATCTCATTTTTGCAATTATCAGCTAGAGAAAGTACTCAAACACTATGGAGTGAAGCATAAGGTAGCTGCACCTTATCATCCACAAACTAATGGACAAGCGGAGGTATCTAACAGGGAGATAAAAAGAATCCTGGAAAAAACTGTGACTTCATCAAGAAAGGATTGGTCTCTCAAATTGGATGATGCTCTTTGGGCTTATCGAACAGCAATGAAGACGTCCATGGGATTATCACCATTTCAATTAGTCTATGGGAAAGCATGCCATTTGCCAGTTGAATTGGAGCATAGAGCATTATGGGCTTTGAAATTCTTGAATTTTGATCCTTATGACACTCAATGCACACGCAGGAGGCAGATTTTGGAGCTTGAAGAAATGCGGTTACATGCATATGATTCATCCAGGGCTTACAAAGAAAAAATTAAATTTTATCATGACAGGAAGTTGGTGAATAGAGTTTTCAATCCAGGACAACAGGTACTATTGTTCAATTCAAGATTGAAGATATTTCCTGGGAAGCTGAAGTCAAAATGGACAGGACCATTTGTGATAAAAGAAGTGCATCCGCATGGGGCAATTGAAATATTTAATCCATCTGATAATCCACAGAGAAGTTGGGTGGTAAATGGTCAACGTCTCAAGCCTTATCTGGGGGGAGAGGTGCAACAATGTTCTACAATGATGTTGCTGGTTGATCCTTGAAAGTTTGGGTCAGGCTCGGGACGTTAAACAAGCGCTTACTGGGAGGCAACCCAGTGTTTTGTGAGTATCTTATTTGTTTTTGTTTTTAGAATAGGGTTTGATGTACTCTATTGAACACCCGGTTTCTTATGATGGTTTGCTATTAATTGTGATTGTGTGATAAGTAATGCTTGATGATGCTTATTGATTGAGTGATGTTGAGATTATGTGCACATTAAAATGCTTATACAGGTGATTCACAAGCTTTGTGAACAAATGCATGATATCATGATTGTGATTGTGAAATTAAGCAGGATGTGTATGTCAAATGTGAATGAGCTTATATGTGAGGTTTTGAGCTCCAGAGTTGTTATTGTTGAATGCTATTACTTTGAAAGCATGAATGACTTTGCCCAGGTTTTCTATGATTGAATCAATTGCTTGTTTTGCATCATGTGATCAAGGCCGTGTTTGATGAAACCCTTTTTATTGGCCAAATTCATAAAAGTTAGCCTATTAAAAGAGAACATTTTGTGTTCTATCCTTTGAACCCATAGCCTTGAATATACACTGAACCCTTGATTGAAAATCTTTACCTTGAGTTAAGTAGAATATCTTGTGTGGTATTGATAAATGTTCAAGTTTGGGGTTATTGGGAAATCATGAAAAAGGAAAAGCATTGAGCTAAGAGCTAAAAAGTAAGAATATGCAAAGAAAAAGAAAAGAAAAGAAAAAGAAGTAAAGCTCAATGCAAATGCAAAGGCAAGTTGGGAATGAATAAGAATAATTGTGTTGTTATGATTCTCTTAACTCAAGGATTTTGTGATCCAGAAAAACCAATTTTCTTGTTAGCCCAGCCACATTATAAGCCATTGAAAAGTCCTTGTGATGATGCATGCTTGTGAATGTTTTTGATTGTGGTAAAATGGAAGGCAAAGTTGATTCATGTGACATTGTGATAGTGGAGTGAATGAGTGAAACACTTTACCTCTTATACACTTGTGTGTTAAGTGAAACACTTTACCTAGTGAGGAAATATTGCATAAGCACATGAACATCCATGCTTAATTGATTGATCATTCATGAAAAATAGCATTTGTTGGAACTTAAATGACTTTGTGAACACTAAAGCATGTGCACATCTTGAATAAACTCTTGGTCATAAGTTTGAGTGAGGTTATTACTCATCTTGAAAAAGAGAATTTTTGAATGAGTGAACCATCATATGAATTGGTTGGAGATGGAGTTACATTTTGTTTGCTTGAGGACAAGCAAAGTTCTAAGTTTGGGGTTGTGATAACAGTTGAAAAACTGTTATTTTCATACTTAAAATTGATATTAAAAGCAACCTTTAGACTTAAAAACTAGCTTGAAATCATGTAGTTTATCTATATTTTCATAAATAAGAGAGCTGGACAGGTTTACACTTGATTTGAGTGTTTTTGTGCAGGTTTTAAGGTGAATTTAGTGAAAAGAGTGAAGAAGGAGAGAAGTGACATTAGAAAAGACAAGAAAGAGTGCAAAAATAGAAGACGAAGGCACCGCTGAGCGGCAAACTACCGCTGAGCGGCACTCAGGAGGTTGCGGGAGTCACGCTGAGGGGCAAATGGCCGCTGAGGGGAAGAATTGTGACGCGCAACTACCGCTGAGCGGTAAATACCGCTGAGCGGTACTCTTTGGGCTTGGGCTTTTGTAATCTTTTGTAACTCTAAATTAGTATATAAGGGCTTGCACGTCCTTTAGTTTAGTATCTTTGGCAGAAACGAGGCAAACACTCTCTCTTCCACCCCTTTGAAGGAGGATCTTGGATGCTCAGGCTACCTCTTCACCTTTATTGGGTTTATTCTTTCATTCTTTCATTGTTATTCATCTAGGTTCACCATGACGATGGTGAACTAAACCTTGTATGTTTGTTGGGGAATCAATGTAATCTCTTGAAGCTCTCATATATGGATTTGTTGAGTACATCTTTGAATTAAGACATATGCTTTCTTTCATCATTAGTTAGGGTTTTTCCTCTTTGCTCAATGCTTGCATTGTTTAACTCATTCTAATGCATGATTATTGGTTTTGTCGATACGGACACGTACGGGGAAGTCTAGATCCGGGGAATTTCTCCCAATATTTTACTGACAACATTATATTGGTTGCCTTTAAGCTCCTGCTGTAATGAACTAATCATTAGGAATGCTAGGAATTGTATGAACTATTTGATTAGGGAGAAGCCATCTAGAATGGTACATTAGAGAGTGGCATTAACAATGATGATTTGAATGTTGAATTCCTAAAATATATGAGAGTGGATGAGATGAAATTGACCCCCAACAACATATTCATTCATATAGTTCATTGAAAGTGTTTATCTTTTGTCTTTGCCATTGATCAATTCATGCATACATGTTTATTTTCTGTCTTGCATATTAAAACTTTGAATATTTCGTTTGTAAGTCCTAGCTAATCAACAAATCACATAACTAAACTAGGCCGTGAGTCCTTTGGGAAGAACGATACTTGGTCTTACCAAGTTTTATTACTTGAACGATTCGGTCATACTTGCCGATTGTGAAACAAGTTTGTGACATCATATTTTGGTGCTTACAAATTTGTCCACCAATGTGCACATCATCTCAACATCAATCAGTCAATAAGCATCATCAAGCATTACTTATCAAACAATCACAGTTAATAGCAAACCATCATAACAAACCAGGTTTCAATAGAGTACATCAACCCTAATCTAAAAACAAAAACAAATAAGTTCAGAAAACTTAAACCACAAAAGCATAATCATATAATAGCATTCATCAGTAAATGCTATCTCAGCTCCTCATCAGTCTGAGCTGTCCTCTGTATCTTCCTCTTCCTCTTCATCATCATCTTCATCAAATGCATCCTCCTCCTCAGCTTCATCTTCTTCCATATCTCTAGCTGAAGCTTCAGCTGCTTCAGCTCCTCCATGCAATGGTTCTTCTGGCCAAGCTACCACGTTATGGAATTCATCCATAGTCCACCTGTGTGCTGGAGGGGTATCATACATCCCCACTATCATCTCAGCCGTGGCCACCTGCCCTCTGTGGATGGACTGCAACTGAGCACCTATAAGAGACATATACATGTCCCTCATCTGGAATGGTTCTGCCTCATGTGTATCAACAGATGTCCGGCTCTGTGCTGGCCCTCTCTCTCTACGAGCCTGGTGTGGTGGAACTGGCTGAGCTGCCTCCTCACCTCCACAGTACTGTCTGTAATAAGCCTCATCTATAGCTTTTCTTGGCCTCTCAAATGGTGGAACAGAAGTGTCCACCCCAGCTAGCTTGCAGAGGTGAGTGATCAAAGAAGGATGTCCCAGTGGTGCTTTGTTGTTTGAGGTGTTAGCACACACACTAATCTCATCAGCTATCACCTGCCCAATATTGACATTCAAATTTCTGATAGCACAGTAGATGAATAGTGCCCTGCTGAGAGTGATATCTGACACATGTGAGCATGGCTGAATGTTGGCATGAGAAAATGCCATCCAATACTTTGCAAGAGGAGTCAAATCTGTCCTCCTAATGTTAACCACTGCTCCAGATCTATTCCTTTGGAAATGTCCTCCAGGTATGCACAATACTCTCTCAACATCCTCAAAGTCAGCACCTTCCTCCATGCTAAGAGCAAACTGGCATTGCTCACCAGCCCACACAGTATCCAGAAAGTTGTTGATAGAATCAGGATCATACCTGATAGCATGGCCTCTAACATAGCCCAAATAATTCTCAGCTGGATAGTCACCAATCTTCTTTGCATTGGTATAGAATTCCTTGACTACAGCTATGTTGGCAGGTGCTGGATAAGTGGCTAGCTTCCCCCAATCATTCCCTAACACTTGCTCTCCAAATTGAGGAGCAAAGTTAGGTATCATTCCAACCTTCCTCTCCATCAGAAGTCTCCTGTCCTGAACCACCCTAAAGTGCTTCTCATGTTTCCTAGAGAGGAACCTGCTATTATGGGGCTGCTCTGGTTCCTTGTCCTTCCTCTTGGTTGCCATGGTTTTCAATCTCTTTCCTGAAGAGGATGTCATTCCTGCATTCAAATACAAATCCAAAACCACAGAACATGATATTAATCATTAGTAAACACAGAACACAACTCCTTTCGAAGCTAAATCACCGCTGAGGGCCAGAATTTCCCCTCAGCGCCACCAGTGCCACAATCCAACACGCAAAAACCAGAAAAAACCAAATCTGGCAGAGTGCCGCTCAGCGGTGACCTGCAGATTTTTGAAAAATCTGTTTTAAAGCTTTCCTAACTCCACCCAAATGCAATTTTCAGTTTTCCAGTACATAATCAAGCAGTTTAATCGGTTCAAACATAAAATATATCATCAAATCATGCTTAGAAATCAAAACCCCTAAATCTTCATGCTTTGACAATCACATTCAAACTCAAGAACCCTAGAATGAACAAAATGCATTTTACTTACTTGGGTGGAGATGCTAGATGATATGAGAATGCTTCCAAACTAGAATGCTCTCTTCCAACCCCAAACTTTGATGGCACACTAGTGAAAAAATGAGTGGAAGAGAAATTTTTCCAAGAGGAAAGAGTAGAAAGATGTGGGAAAACCTAAGAGAAGATATGTGGAAGTGTTTGTGCAGAGAAGGGCTTGAAAGAATGTAAAAACGCGCAGCTTAGGGTTTAAAAATACCCCAATGGGCTCGGGTTCCGCTAAGGGGAACTTAAGCCCATCTGCGTTAGTACCGCTCAGCGGTAAATGCCGCTCAGCGGCACTTTCGTGATGTGCCCTTCTCCTTCTTTTCTTGACCTACGTGCCTTCCTAGCATACCCCTCATAGGTTCCCTGCAATTCAATGTTAAAAATGCTTATGCAAACCCTAACTAAAATAAAACAAGCAAAAACAATCAATCAACTGGGTTGCCTCCCAGGTAGCGCTTGTTTAACGTCACGAGCCTGACCCAAAATCCACCAACACCCATCAGTAGGTGTTTCAAACTTACCAGCACCCATCAGTAGGTGCAAAATCTTCTCACCAACACCCATCAGTAGGTGTTACAAACTTAGTATCCTTCAGTAGATACTTAACCACCTAGCATCCTTCAGTAGATGCTAGATCCAACAAAATAATGTCCAGAATAATGTTCACAGTTTAAAAGTTACAAAACCAATATCAAAATTAAAAGTTTGTAAATCCACTGGGTTGCCTCCCAGCAAGCGCTTCTTTAACGTCACTAGCTTGACCCAATCAAGTTCACGTTCCATCTTCTTTATAGTTGATGTTATCTTTCCACCAACTTCTCAATTGCTTCCTTTGGACTGTTTTGGATTCTCTAGAATATGGAGACTCTATCTCTATCATCTCCTTCTCTTTAAAGCCTTTTATAACCCACAACTTGTTCTTGAGTCTTACAGGTGTGCCAAGTTGGAGTCTTCTTTTCTTCCAGTCTCTAGGAACTTCTTCTCCTTTTCCAATCTCTTCTACCTTGGGTACCTGAAAATACAAACAATGGTTATCAGAAACTTCAAGATTTTCATCTTTACCTCTAGTCATGGGTACATCTCGAAATGCAGCTTTATAACTAGACTCCTCCTCCTTTGCTTGTATCTCATCTTTGAAAACATCCACCACCACTCTCTCCTCTCTGACTTGGAGCACCACTATACCTTCATTAACATCTATGATAGCCCTGGCCGTTTTCATAAACGGTCTTCCCAGTATGAAAGGTATTTTTTCGTTCTCCATCTTCATCACCACAAAGTCTGCCAAAAACTGAAGTTTGCCAACACAAACTACAATGTCTTCTGCAATCCCACATGGCTCCTTTGAAGATCCATCAGCCATTACCAGATTAACCTTTACAGGTTTTATTTTAACATGGCCAATTTGCTCCAATAGAGAATAAGGCATCAAGTTAACACTTGAGCCTAAATCAAGGAGAGCTTTATTTACCTTTTTCTTCCCTATAGTGCAAGGGATAGAAAAACTACCTGGATCTGCTGCTTTTGGTGGGAATGATTCTTTCTTAACAGTTACACACTTTTCTTCCTCATCATCTCTACGTCTTCTTTTTGTAGAGGATCCTTCATCAGATTTTGTGTAAACTGCTATTTTCTGTAAGATTTGTTCCCAAGGTGCTTCATTGTCAACCATTCTGAATAAATCTGTGAAATCCATTGGTTTCTCCTGATTTGTTGGAAAAGGTAAAATGTCCTTTCTTTCTTCTTCTCTTCTCTCTTCTATTTCTCGTTCTTCTAACTCAATAATCTCTTCATTCACACTCTTGACCACTTTGCACTCTTCTCTGGGGTTAACCTCAGTATTAGCCCCAAAGTTTCTGTTTGGCCTTTCTTCCAATTGCTTGGTGATCTGACCCATCTGAATCTCCAAATTCTTTATAGCAGCTTCAGTGCTCTTTTGAGAAGATTCCGTTTTCTGTATGAATTGCTGAAGAGTTTCTTCCAACCTTGTTGATCTATCATTAAGCATAGATAATTGTTGCCACAAGGTTGGTTGCTGCTGCTGCTTATTATATTGATTGGCTTGCCCAGTTTGTCCTTGGCTAATGCTTGGATGTGGTTTCCAACCCTGATTATAATTGCCTTGACGGTATGGAAATTGATTAGCCATGAAGTTAACATCCTCCACGGCTTCCACAGGAAAAGCACATTGGCCATTGATGTGATCACCCCTACATAATTCGCACAATTGGGTTTGTACCTGTGCAGCAGATTTTAACTCTTTGGGTAATTGATGAATCATTATTTTCTTCACTTCACTTAGTTTACTGTACTAAAATTAATCAGGGAGTTGTGCTTAATTGTCCAGTATTTTCCCGTTTTTACTGATTGTGCTTAATTTGATCAGAAATTCTTATTTTACTTAATTTGAATTATCTGAGAATAATTATTTACATTAGTGAATGCAGGGAAAATTCTGTAAATATTTTAGAACATTAGGAAGAATATTTATTTACACACTGTGTTATCTAGTCGAAGCCGTACTGCATTGAATTAATCTGTGTATTGATCCGTATAATGAAATATTTTTCTTGAGTTTGTAAAAGCAAAATAGGCTTGGCATCATTACACCTCACGGCAACTCTTTGGATTCAAATGAAGAATTTTGCAAAACATTTAGCCTAAGTTGGAATGAAAGAGAAGAGACCACCAAGTTCCAAGTGCAGCCCACTGTTTTATGAATTGTTTTGGAAAAGAATAGCATTGTCTTATGTATACAATTCACATTACAAATTAAATGAGGGAAGTGACCATACTTGAAAGTCTCGGCCATACACATACCACCTTTGGAAAATTCAACATACAATTGAGAAAAGGTAGAATGAGCTAAATCCAAGAACAAAGTCATCCCGTGAAACACCAATTGGAGAGCTAAATCCAAGCACAGGGGATTAATTGAAGAAAAATGAAAAAGGCTAACTACTAGGTGGTGGATCAGTCGCTACTCTATGGCACAAAGAGACAACACACATGCTGATTTTTGGGGTCTCTTAAAACCTCCTTCCTCTCGGCAATTTGGGGGGGCATCCTATCTTTTCTCTTTTCCCGTGGAGTATAGCAAGAGTATTACAGAGATCATGGCTTCATGAAGAAAGAGAAGGTGCTGGTGTGAGATGATACGTCCGGAGAGCTAGAAGAGGGAAGCAAAACTGTATTTGATTCTTGAAACACTACTGGAAGAAGACACAAGACCAAGAGGCAGCTAGTTTGTTTCCTTTACTTTGCTTTGCTTCTTTGTACTTTGAATGATTTTCCTTGAGAACTGGAAACATGTTCATGATGAATGAATAGCTTATGTTTATTTTCTTTCTTGAATTGTAATTGCATCTTCCATTTTGGTTTTCTGCATTTTCATACAATCTCTTAGCATCTTGTAACCTTTGAAAAGATGATTCATGGCTTTGTGTAGAACCAAATATCATGTTCATTTGTTTTGCTTTCATAGTCGAGTAGAAAGGAACTGCCGTCACCTATTCAACAAAAAAAAACCACAAAAAGAAAGTTGTTTAATATGAGATGGGAGTTCACGGTAAAGAGAAGAGGAGAGGCCAGTGAAACCTTGTAGATGCTGATTTGTTTCTGCTGTATGGAAGAGTAAACCACACACACTTATTTGCTTGCTAAAGAGTAGAGAGGAAGAGAAGGATTTGTTACAAAGGGGAGAAGTGATCTTTGATGAGAAGGGAACTTAGTTGAAGAAGGAGGAAAGGAGAGTGCAGCTGGAATGGATGCAGCAAAGTGGACGGTCATTAGCTTATAGAAAGGGTGTGTGCATTAAATTCTGCAGAAAAAGTGCAAGTGTCCACGGTCTTGCATCTTATTATTCATTTGAACATGGCCAAGTAATTGTTTGCATGGTGATGTGGATATGAATTCAGCCAGCATATACAATTTTATTTAGCTTTGAAGAAAGTAGTAGGGTCCTACTTGTTTTTTCTAAATGCTATGTTATCTTTGCCTTTCTTTTTTATAATGCCGTGTAGTGTTGAGTCCATGGAGCAGCCCCTTTGCACCTTTCCATCTTGTTTTGTTTTGATTAAAATGAAGGGAAACGTGAATCATTTATGCAGCACCGAGTTTGGTTTGTTAGAATAGGATTGTTATTGTTATTATTATAAGAAGTAGTGATTGATTTTAGATGGAAAGTAAGGAGGGTGGAGCCGTGTGAAGAGTGCTTTGGAGAAGAAGACAAAAGCTTTCAAAGAGCATCTTTTGGAGGAGGAATTTACGTGAATGGAAGCAACTTTTCAGAATTCTTAAACCAAGTGCTTTCTTTCATGTGATTGAGAAGAAGTGGCCCACGACCCCTTTCTTGCATTTCTTATTCTATTTGGAATTGGACATGACTATAATGGAGTAATGGTTGCACGTTAATTGCTTTCATTTTAATAGCTTTCAATTGCTCTTGGTAAATAGGTGGATTTAACCAATTCAAGTGCTGCTGCCACGTTTTTATGTATTAGTTCCAAGGCCTTATTTTAATTCATTTCACATGGAAACATATGCCAATTTATAGCTGCTGCACGTCCTTGTTTTGTTAGTTTTAAAGGTCTTCTTTAATTGTATTTCAAGTGGAAAATTAAGCCAATCTAGGAGGAGTGTAACGTCTTTCATTTCAAGCTTTAAAGTCATTCATTTAAATTATTTTCTTCTAGTAAAATGGTTCATGGTTAATGGTAGACACATTTTAATTTTATTTCTTGTCTTAAAATATTTTATATCATATGTTGAAATGATTTTCTGTATTTTTGTTTGTTGTATTTTGCTGCTGTAATTTTAATTCTGTTTCCATATTTGAATTTTACTGTTTTCTGTATTTACTGTTTTACTGTATTTTTATTTTCTATATTTTCGTTTTCTGTATACTGTATATTTCTGTACTGCAGTTTTTCTGTTTCTGTATTTACTGTTGTGCTGTAAGTATTTATTGCTGTAATTTATTTTCTGTTTCTACTGTTTTCTGTATTTATTATTTACTGTATTTTCGTTTTCTGTATTTTTGTTATTTTGTATTTAGTTTTCTGTTCCAGATTTATTTTTACTATTTTACGTTACTGTATTTTCGTTTTCACTGTAGCAATTTCGTTTTTTACTGTCTTAATTTAGTTTTACTGTTTAAATTTTATTTAAAACGTTTTTTTTAATTTATTCACAACCAAACCATCATAACCCCCTCACTTCGTGTGTGACAAAAGACTGAACCACATTTGGTCCCTGAGAAATGACCTAGGAGTCAATTCCTAGCACTGTACTGCATTCTTAATTGCACATCAAATTTGATCGGCCGCGACAGCTGCATCAGTAATGAAGCAAGAGTTTTGGTCAGAGTTTCCAGCTGTTGAGTTAGAATTTTATTCTGGGCTAGCAAGGCATCATGGGTTTGTAATTGAAGAACCCCTTTCTGTTGCATAGGGGCGCCTCTTTCATTGTGAAGCTCATTATCACTTGTAGCCATATTTTCAATAATTTCAGTTGCTTCCTCTGGAGTCTTCCATTTGATATTGCCTCCAGCTGAGGCATCAGCATCATCTTGGTTTGTGAACCAAGCCCTCCAAGGAAAGTTAGGACTACTTCTTGATCTTCAAAACCATGCGTGGGAGTTTTACGTAACAAGCTTTTCTACCTGTCCCATGCATGTCCCAGTGATTCTTCCATGCCCTGCTTGAATGAAGATATCTCTTGCTTTCCTTTAGTCACCTTAGATTGTGGGAAGTATTTATTTAAGAATTTTGTGACCACTGCTTCCCACTCTGTGAAACTTTCTTCTGGAAAAGAGTTCAACCAAAGCTTAGCATTGCCTCCCAATGAGAAAGGAAACAAGCTAAGTTTGATAGCTTCGTCTGGCACCCCATTAATCTTGACCGTGTTGCAGATCTCATTAAAGGTAGTAAGGTGCTCATATGGGCTTTCATGTGATAACCCATTAAATTGATTACTCTTTACCAGTTGAATCAGTGCTGGTTTGACCTCCATGTTGGCAGCATTGACTCTAGGTCTAGCTATGCTATTGAAGTGCTGAGGTCCAGCAAGATTAGTGTAATCTGCAAGAGTTCTTCTAACATTATTGCCCTCCATACTTCCTGTGCTATGAACAGAACCTTGTGGTGATGATTGCAAGAGAGTTTCTGGAGAAGGGAAAAGTTCTCTAGACGTTCTGATTCTTCTCCTCCTTCTACTCTCTTCTAGGCCTTCAAGAAGTGATTCTGTTGTTTTCTTACTTCTAGTTCGAATTGCTTCCTGCATGCACAAGAAAACAAAACCCTAGAAAAGATTTGTTAGCACAAAAAGATATAAGAGAAGATATATATTCAAAAGATAAAAAGATAAAAGATTCAGAAGATAAGAAGATAAAAGATTTAGAAGATAGAAAGATAAAAGATAAAATAAAATCTAATCCTAAAAGATAAAATAAAATCTAATCTAAAAATAAAATCTAAAAAGATAAAAAGATAAAATATAATCTAATAAAATCTAACCTAATAAAATAAAATCTAACCCTAAAAAATAAAATAAAATAAAATCTAAACTAACCAAATAAAATCTAATCTAATCTAATCTAAAAAGATAAAACATAAAAAGATAAAAACAGAAATTTAAAATTAAAGTCAAAGATAAACAATAATCACACAAATTAACCAGTTAAACCAGAGTCCCCGGCAACGGCGCCAAAAACTTGATGGACAAATTTATGAGCACCAAAATATGATGTCACAAACTTGTTTCACAATCGGCAAGTATGACCGAATCGTTCAAGTAATAAACTTGGTAAGACCAAGTATCGTTCTTCCCAAAGGACTCACGGCCTAGTTTAGTTATGTGATTTGTTGATTAGCTAAGACTTACAAACGAAATATTTAGATTGTAATATGCAAGACAGAAAATAAACATGTATGCATGAAATTTGATCAATGGCAAAGACAAAAGATAAACACTTTCAATGAAATATATGAATGAATATGTTGTTGGGGGTCAATTTCATCTCATCCACTCTCATATATTTTAGGAATTCAACATTCAAATCATCATTGTTAATGCCACTCTCTAAAGTACCATTCTAGATGGCTTCTCCCTAATCACGAGTTCATACAATTCCTAGCATTCCTAATGATTAGTTCATGAGTGCAGGAGCTTAACGACAACCAATATAATATTGTCAGTATAATATTGGGAGAAATTCCCCGGATCTAGACTTCCCCATACGTGCCCGTATCGACAAAACCAATAATCATGCATGGAATGAGTTAAACTATGCAAGCATTGAGCAAAGAGGAAAAACCCTAACTAATGATGAAAGAAAGCATAAGTCTTAATTAAAAGATGCAAGCAAAGATTCCATATATGAGAGCTTCAAGAGATTACATTGATTCCCCAACAAACATACAAGGTTTAGTTCACCATATTCATGGTGAACCTAGATGAATAACAATGAAAGAATGAAAGAATAAACCCTAAAAAGGTGAAGAGGTAGCCTGAGCATCCAAGATCCTCCTTCAAAGGGGTGGAAGAGAGAGTGTTTGCCTCGTTTCTGCCAAAGATACTAATCCTAGGGACGTACAACCCCTTATATACTAATCTAAAGTTACAAAAGATTACAAAAGCCCAAGCCCAAAAAGTTCCGCTCAGCGGTATTTACCGCTCAGCGGTGGTTGCGCGTCTTCTTTCTTCCCCTCAGCGGCCATTTTGCCCCTCAGCGTGACTCCCGCAACCTCCTGAGTGCCGCTCAGCGGTAAAATGCCGCTAAGCGGTGCCTTCGACTTCTCTTTTTGCACTCTTTCTTGTCTTTTCTAATGTCATCTCTCTCCTTCTTCACTCTTTTCACTAAATTCACCTTAAAACCTGCACAAAAACACTTAAATCAAGCATAAACCTGTCCAGCTCTCATATTTATGAAAATATAGATAAACTGCATGATTTCAAGCTAGTTTTTAAGTCTAAAGGTTGCTTTTAGTATCAATATTAAGCATGAAAATAACAGTTTTTCAACTGTTATCAGTGGAGGAAGTGGACGAAGTGGAGGAAGTGGAAGAAGTGGAGAAGTGGACGAAGTAGACGAAGTGAAGGAAGTGGACGAACCTTCCGAAGTGGACGAAGTGGACGAAGTGGACGAAGTGAATGAAGTGGAGGAAGTGGACGAAATGGTCGATGTTGAGGAAGTGGAGGAATTAGACGAAATGGACGAAGTGGACGGAGTCCACGAAGTGGAGGAAGTGGAGGAAGTGGAATGAAGTGGAGGAAGTGGAGGTAGTGGACGATGTTGAGGGAGTGGAGGAAAAGGACGAAATTGACAAAGTGGACGAAGTGGAAGAAGTTGACGAAGTGGAGGAAGTGGAGGAAGTGGACGAACTTGACGAAGTGGAGGACGTGGAGGAAGGGAAAGAAGTGGACGAAGTTGACTAAGTGGACGAAGTAGACGAAGTGGATGAAGTGGAGGAAGTGGACGAAGTGGAAGAAGTGGACGAAGTGGATGAATTTGACGACGTGGACGAAGTGGATGAATTTGACGACGTGGACGAAGTGGAGGAAGTAGACGAAGTGGAAGAAGTTGACGAAGTGGACGAAGTGGAGGAAGTGGACCAAGTTGACGAAGTGGACGAAGTTGAGGAGGTGGAGGAAGTGGAGGAAGTGGACGAACTTGACGAAGTGGACGAAATGGACGAAGTGGACGAAATGGACGAAGTTGACAAAGTGGAAGAAGTGCAGGAAGTCAATGAAGTGGAGGAATTGGATGATGTTGAGGAAGTGGACGAAGTTGACGAACTTGACGAAGTGGACGAAGGGGACGAAGTTGACGAAGTGGACGAATTGGACGGAGTGGACGAAGTGGAAGAAGATGATGAAGAAGTGTACGAAGAAGACAGAGTGGATGAAGTGGAGGAAGTGGATGAAGTGGACGAAGAATACGAAGTTGACGAAGTGGACGAAGTTGACAAAGTTTACGAAGTGAGGGAAGTGGACGAAGTGGAGGAAGTGGAGGAAGTGGACGAAATGGAGGAACTGAGGGAAGTGTAGGAAGTTGACGAAGTAGAGGAAGTGGAGGAAGTAGAGGAAGTGGACGAACTTGACGAAGTGGAAGAAGTGGATGAAGTGGTGGAAGTGGAGGAAATGAAGGAAGTGGACGAAGGTGGCGAAGAGGACGAAGTTGACGAAGTTGACGACGTGGACGAAGTGAAGGAAGTGGAGGACGTGGAGGAAGGGAAAGAAGTGGACGAAGTTGACTAAGTGGACGAAGTAGACGAAGTGGATGAAGTGGAGGAAGTGGACGAAGTGGAAGAAGTGGAGGAAGTGAATGAAGTGGAGGAAGTGGAGGAAATGGACGATGTTGAGGAAGTAGAGGATGTAGAGGATGTGGAGGAAGTGGAGGAGGTGGTAGAAGTGGACAAAGTGGACGAACTTGACGAAGTGGAGGAAGTGGAGGAAGTGGACGAACCTGACGAGGTGGACGAAATGGACGAAGTTGATGAAGTGGACAAAGTGCAGGAAGTGGAGGACGTGGACGAAGTGCACGAGGCGGAAGAACTGGACGAAGTGGAGGAAGTGGACGAAGTTGACGAAGTGGACGAAGTTGACGAAGTAGACGAAGTGGGGGACGTGGACGAAGTCGAAGAAGTTGATGTAGTGGAGGAAGTGGTGGAAGTGGACGAAGGGGACGAAACTGACGAAGTTGCCGAAGTGCACGAAGGGGACGAAGTTGACGAATTGGACGAAGGGGAGGAAGTAGACGAAATGGACAAAGTGGACAAAGTGGACAAAGTGGACAAAGTGGACGAAGTTCAGGAAGTAGGGGAAGTGGAGGAAGTGGACGAAATGGAGGAAGTGGAGGAAGTGGAGGAAGTGGACGATGTTGAGGAAGTGGAGGAAGTGGACGAAAAGGACGAAGTGGACGAAGTGGAAGAAGTAGAGGAAGTGGAGGAAGTGGAGGAAGTGGAGGAAGTGGACGAAGGCGACGAACTTGACGAAGTGGACGAAGTGGACGAAGTGGAGAAGTTGACGAAGTTGACGAATTGGACGAAGTGGAGGATGTGGAGGAAGTGGAGGAAGTGGACGAAGTTGACGAAGTGGACGAAGTTGACGAAGTGGAGCAAGTAGATGAAATGGAGGAAGTGGAAGAAGTGGAGGAAGTGGAGGAAGTGGACGAACTTGACAAAGTGGACGAAGTGGATGAAGTGATGGAAGTTGACGAAGTGGACGAAGTCGACAAAGTGGACGAAGTGGAACAAGTGGACGAAGTTGACGAAGTGGAGGAAGTGGAGGAAGTCGACAAAGTGGAGGAAGTGTATTAAGTTGAAGAAGTGGACGAAGTAGACGAAGTTGGCGAAGGGTGATAACAGTTGAAAAACTGTTATTTTCATGCTTAAAATTGATACTAAAAGCAATCTTTAGACTTAGAAACTAGCTTGAAATCACACCTTTTATCTTTATTTTCAGAAATAAGAGAGCTGGACAGGTTTACACTTGATTTGAGTGTTTTTGTGCAGGTTTTAGGGTGAATTTGGTGCAAAGAGTGAAGAAGGAGAGAAGTGACATTAGAAAAGACAAGAAAGAGTGCAAAAAGAGAAGACGAAGGCACCGCTGAGCGGCAAACTACCGCTGAGCGGCACTCAGGAGGTTGCGGGAGTCACGCTGAGGGGCAAATGGCCGCTGAGGGGAAGAATTGTGACGCGCAACTACCGCTGAGCGGTAAATACCGCTGAGCGGTACTCTTTGGGCTTGGGCTTTTGTAATCTTTTGTAACTCTAAATTAGTATATAAGGGCTTGCACGTCCTTTAGTTTAGTATCTTTGGCAGAAACGAGGCAAACACTCTCTCTTCCACCCCTTTGAAGGAGGATCTTGGATGCTCAGGCTACCTCTTCACCTTTATTGGGTTTATTCTTTCATTCTTTCATTGTTATTCATCTAGGTTCACCATGACGATGGTGAACTAAACCTTGTATGTTTGTTGGGGAATCAATGTAATCTCTTGAAGCTCTCATATATGGATTTGTTGAGTACATCTTTGAATTAAGACATATGCTTTCTTTCATCATTAGTTAGGGTTTTTCCTCTTTGCTCAATGCTTGCATTGTTTAACTCATTCTAATGCATGATTATTGGTTTTGTCGATACGGACACGTACGGGGAAGTCTAGATCCGGGGAATTTCTCCCAATATTTTACTGACAACATTATATTGGTTGCCTTTAAGCTCCTGCAGTAATGAACTAATCATTAGGAATGCTAGGAATTGTATGAACTATTTGATTAGGGAGAAGCCATCTAGAATGGTACATTAGAGAGTGGCATTAACAATGATGATTTGAATGTTGAATTCCTAAAATATATGAGAGTGGATGAGATGAAATTGACCCCCAACAACATATTCATTTATATAATTCATTGAAAGTGTTTATCTTTTGTCTTTGCCATTGATCAATTCATGCATACATGTTTATTTTCTGTCTTGCATATTAAACTTTGAATATTTCGTTTGTAAGTCCTAGCTAATCAACAAATCACATAACTAAACTAGGCCGTGAGTCCTTTGGGAAGAACGATACTTGGTCTTACCAAGTTTTATTACTTGAACGATTCGGTCATACTTGCCGATTGTGAAACAAGTTTGTGACATCATATTTTGGTGCTTACAAATTTGTCCATCAAGTTTTTGGCGCCGTTGCCGGGGAATTGGGGATTGAACCCGAGTCCTAGCAACGGCTATTAAGTTTGGGTCATCAAGTTTTTGGCGCCGTTGCCGGGGACTCGTGGTTTAATTGGTTAATTTGTGTGATTATTGATTATCTTTGACTTATTTTTTTATTTTTAATTTAAATTTCGAATTTTTTATATTTTTTTTTATTTTTTTGTTTATATTTTACAGTTTGTATCTTATTTGATTTTATTTTATTTTATTTTGTTTGATTAGATTTTATTTTATTTGATTTGATTAGATTAGATTAGATTAGATTTGATTTTATTGTTAGATTAGATTTTATTTTATCTTATTAGATTAGATTAGATTTGATTTTATTTGGTTAGGTTAGATTTTATTAGATTTTATTTTATCTTTATCTTTTAGATTAGGTTAGATTTTATTTTATCTTTTTAGATTAGATTTTATTTTATTTTATCTTCTATCTTTTAAATCTTTTTTCTTCTTATCTTCTAAATCTTTTATCTTCTTATCTTCTGAATCTTTTATTTTTTTCAATATATATCTTCTCTTATATCTTTTTGTGCTAACAAATATATTCTAGAGTTTTGTGCCTAATGTTTGCAGGATGCAATTCGGTCAAGAATTTAACTATATGGGCACTCAATTCTTCCAAGATCAACAAAGGAAAGCAAGAGATCTCATCTTTCAGGCAAGGCATGGAGGAATCACTAGGTCATGCATGGGATAGATATAAAAGCCTATTAAGAAAGATTCCCACGCATGGATTTGACGAAGTGGAAGTAGTCCTAATCTTCCTTGGAGGGCTTGGTTCACAAACCAAGATGATGCTGGATGCCTTAGCAGGAGGCAATATTAAATGGAAAACTCCAGAGGAAGCAACTGAAATTATAGAAAACATGGCTACTAATGATAATCAGCTACACAGTGAGAGAGGAGCTCCTATGCAACAAAAAGGAGTTCTGCAGATGCAATCCAATGATGCCTTGCTAGCTCAGAACAAGATACTAACTCAACAGTTGGAGAATCTCACAAAGATACTTGCACAACTACCCAAAGAATTGAAGACTGCTGCACAGGTACAATCCCAGTTGTGCGAATTATGTGGAGGCGACCATATCAATGGTCAATGTGCCTTTTCAGTAGAAGCAATGGAGGATGTAAACTACATGACTAATCAATATAATAAGCAGCAGCAACAACCAACCTTTTGGCAACAGTTATCTATGCTTAATGAAAGATCAATAAGGTTGGAAGAAACTCTTCAGCAATTTATACAGATAACTGAATCTTCTCAAAAGAGCACTAAAGCTGCTATTAAGAACTTGGAGATTCAAATGGGGCAGATTACCAAGCAGTTGGAAGAAAGGCCTGACACGGATTTTGGGGCTAATACTGAGGTTAACCCCAGGGGAGAGTGTCAAGAGCTAGTGAGTGTAAATGTTGAAAAAGTTGAGTTGGAAAAAGAAGAGAGAAAAGAGAGAGAAGAGAAAGAAGAAGAGAAAATTTGTGTGAAGATTGAGAAGGTGAGTAGAAAAAGAAAAGAAAAAAAGAAAGTGAGAGAAAAGAGAAAGAGGACGAGAGAAAAAAATAAAGAATCATATGAAAAATCTCGTCCCCATCCAAAGAAGTATCATAGGAAGAAGGAATTTGAGTGCTTTATGGAAATCTTCAAGAAATTGGAGATTAAAGTTCCTATGATTGAGACACTGCAACAAGTTCCTGGTTTGATCAAATTTCTGAAGAAGTTCAGTAGAAAGAAGAAAAAGAAGAAGGAACTTGGGCTTTACTGGGTCAAGCTAATGACGTTAAAAGAGCGCTACCTGGGAGGCAACCCAGTGGATTTACAAACTTTTGTTTTAATATTTTGTAATTTTTAAACTGTGAACATTATTCTGGACATTATTTTGTTGTTATAGCATCTACTGAAGGATGCTAGGTGGTTAAGTATCTACTGAAGGATACTAGGTTTGTAACACCTACTGATGGGTGTTGCTGAGAAGATTTTGCACCTACTGATGGGTGCTGGTAAGTGAAACACCTACTGATGGGTGTTGGTGGATTTTGGGTCAGGCTCGTGACGTTAAACAAGCGCTACCTGGGAGGCAACCCAGTTGATTGATTATCTTTGTTTGTTTTATTCTAATTAGGGATTGCATAAGCATGTTTAACAATGAAATTGCAGGGAACCCATGAGGAGTATGCTAGGAAGGCACGTAGGGCAAGAAAAGAAGGAGAAGGGCACATCACAAAAGTGCCGCTGAGCGGCAATTACCGCTGAGCGGTACTAACGCTGATGGGCTTAAGTTCCCCTTAGCGGAACCCGAGCCCATTGGGGTATTTTTAAACCCTAAGCTGCGCGTTTTCACACTCTTTCAAGCCCTTCTCTGCACAAACACTTCCACATACCCTCTTTTAGGTTTTCCTACATCTTTCTACTCTTCCCTCTTAGAAAAATTTCTCTTCCACTCACTTTTTCACTAGTGTGCTATCAAAGTTTGGGGTTGGAAGAGAGCATTATAGTTTGGAAGCATTCTCATATCATCTAGCATCTCCACCCAAGTAAGTAAAATGCATTTTGTCATTCTAGGGTTCTTGAATTTGAATGTGATTGTCAAAGCATGAGTATTTAGGGCTTTTGATTTCTATGCATGATTTGATGATATATTTGATGTTTGAACCGATTAAACTGCTTGATTATGTACTGGAAAACTGAAAATTGCATTTGGGTGGAGTTAGGGCAGTTTAAAAACGAGTTTGGCAAAAATCTGCAGGTCACCGCTGAGCGGTATTTACCGCTGAGCGGCACTCTGCCAGATTTGCTTTTTCTGGCTTTTTGAGTGTTGGTGTGTTGCACTGGTGGCGCTGAGGGGAAATTCTGGCCCTCAGCGGTGGTTTAGCTTCGAAAGGAGTTGTGTCCTGTATGTTACTAATGATTAACATCATGTTCTGTGGTTTTGGATTTGTGTTTGAATGCAGGAATGACATCCTCTTCTGGAAAGAGATTGAAAACCATGGCAACCAAGAGGAAGGAAAAGGAACCAGAGCAGCCACATAATGGCAGGTTCCTCTCCAGGAAACATGAGAAGCACTTTAGGGTGGTTCAGGACAGGAGACTTCTGATGGAGAGAAAGGTCGGAATGATACCTAACTTTGCTCCTCAATTTGGAGAGCAAGTGTTAGGGAATGACTGGGGGAAGCTAGCCACTTATCCAGCACCTGCCAACATAGCTGTGGTTAAGGAATTCTACACTAATGCCAAGAAGATTGGTGACTATCCAGCTGAGAACTATTTGGGATATGTTAGAGGCCATGCCATCAGGTATGATCCTGAGTCCATTAATAACTTCCTGGATACTGTGTGGGCTGGTGAGCAATGTCAGTTTGCTCTTAGCATGGAGGAAGGTGCTGACTTTGAGGATGTTGAGAGAGTGTTGTGCATACCTGGAGGACACTTTCAAAGGAATAGATCTGGAGCAGTGGTTAACATTAGGAGGACAGATTTGACTCCTCTTGCAAAGTATTGGATGGCATTTTCTCATGCCAACATTCAGCCATGCTCACATGTGTCAGATATCACTCTCAGCAGGGCACTATTCATCTACTGTGCTATCAGAAGTTTGAATGTTAATATTGGGCAGGTGATAGCTGATGAGATTAGTGTGTGTGCTAACACCTCAAACAACAAAGCACCACTGGGACATCCTTCTTTGATCACTCACCTCTGCAAGCTAGCTGGGGTGGACACTTCTGTTCCACCATTTGAGAGGCCAAGAAAAGCTATAGATGAGGCCTATTACAGACAGTATTGTGGAGGTGAGGAGGCAGCTCAGCCCGTTCCACCACGCCAGGCTCGTAGAGAGAGAGGACCAGCACAGAGCCGGACATTGCTAGCTTGCAGGTCAGCTTCTTCTTCTTCCAGATGAGGGACATGTATATGTCTCTTATAGGTGCTCAGTTGCAGTCCATCCACAGAGGGCAGGTGGCCACGGCTGAGATGATAGTGGGGATGTATGATACCCCTCCAGCACACAGGTGGACTATGGATGAATTCCATAACGTCGTAGCTTGGCCAGAAGAACCATTCCATGGAGGAGCTGGAGGAGCTGAATCTTCAGCTCGAGACATGGAAGAAGAAGAAGCTGAGGAGGAGGATGCTTTTGATGAAGATGATGATGAAGAGGAGGAGGAAGATACAGAGGACAGCTCAGACTGATGAGGAGCTGAGATAGCATTTACTGATGAATGCTATCATATGTTTTATGCTTTTGCGGTTTAAACTTTCTGAACTTATTTATTTTTGTTTCTAGATTAGGGTTTGATGTACTCTATTGAATACCTGGTTTGTGTGATGGTTTGCTATTAACTGTGTTTATGTGATAAGTAATGCTTGATGATGCTTATTGACTGATTGATGTTGAGATGATGTGCACATTAAAATGCTTATACAGGTGATTCACAAGCTTTGTGAACAAATGCAAGATATCATGATTGTGATTGTGAAATTAAGCAGGATGTGTATGTCAAATGTGAATGAGCTTATATGTGAGGTTTTGAGCTCCAGAGTTGTTATTGTTGAATGCTATTACTTTGAAAGCATGAATGACTTTGCCCAGGTTTTCTATGATTAAATCAATTGCTTGTTTTGCATCATATGATCAAAGGCCGTGTTTGTTGAAACCCTTTTTACTGGCCAAATTCATAAAGTTAGCCTACTAAAAGAGAACACTTTGTGTTCTATCCTTTGAACCCATAGCCTTGAATATACACTGAACCCTTGATTGAAAATCTTTACCTTGAGTTAAGTAGAATATCTGGTGTGGTACTGTTAAATGTTCAAGTTTGGGGTTATTGGGAAATCATGAAAAAGGAAAAGCATTGAGCTAAGAGCTAAAAAGAAAGAATATGCAAAAGAAAAGAAAAGAAAAGAAGTAAAGCTCAATGCAAATGAAAAGGCAAACAAAAGTTGGGAATGAATAAGAATAATTGTGTTGTTATGATTCTCTTAACTCAAGGATTTTGTGATCCAGAAAAACCAATTTTCTTGTTAGCCCAGCCACATTATAAGCCATTGAAAAGTCCTTGTGATGATGCATGCTTGTGAATGTTTTTGATTGTGGTAAAATGAAAGGCAAAGTTGATTCATGTGACATTGTGATAGTAGAGTGAATGAGTGAAACACTTACCTCTTATACACTTGTGTGTTGAGTGAAACACTTTACCTGGTGAGGAAATATTCCATGAACACATGAACATCCATGCTTAATTGATTGATCATTCATGAAAAATAGCATTTGTTGGAACTTAAATGACTTTGTGAACACTAAAGCATGTGCATATCTTGATTGAACTCTTGATCATAAGTTTGAGTGAAGTTATTACTTATCTTGAAAAGAGGATTTTGAATGAGTGAACCATCATATGAATTGGTTGGAGATGGAGTTACATTTTGTTTGCTTGAGGACAAGCAAAGTTCTAAGTTTGGGGTTGTGATAACAGTTGAAAAACTGTTATTTTCATGCTTAAAATTGATACTAAAAGCAATCTTTAGACTTAGAAACTAGCTTGAAATCACACCTTTTATCTTTATTTTCAGAAATAAGAGAGCTGGACAGGTTTACACTTGATTTGAGTGTTTTTGTGCAGGTTTTAGGGTGAATTTGGTGCAAAGAGTGAAGAAGGAGAGAAGTGACATTAGAAAAGACAAGAAAGAGTGCAAAAAGAGAAGACGAAGGCACCGCTCAGCGGCAAACTACCGCTGAGCGGCACTCAGGAGGTTGCGGGAGTCACGCTGAGGGGCAAATGGCCGCTGAGGGGAAGAATTGTGACGCGCAACTACCGCTGAGCGGTAAATACCGCTGAGCGGTACTCTTTGGGCTTGGGCTTTTGTAATCTTTTGTAACTCTAAATTAGTATATAAGGGCTTGCACGTCCTTTAGTTTAGTATCTTTGGCAGAAACGAGGCAAACACTCTCTCTTCCACCCCTTTGAAGGAGGATCTTGGATGCTCAGGCTACCTCTTCACCTTTATTGGGTTTATTCTTTCATTCTTTCATTGTTATTCATCTAGGTTCACCATGACGATGGTGAACTAAACCTTGTATGTTTGTTGGGGAATCAATGTAATCTCTTGAAGCTCTCATATATGGATTTGTTGAGTACATCTTTGAATTAAGACATATGCTTTCTTTCATCATTAGTTAGGGTTTTTCCTCTTTGCTCAATGCTTGCATTGTTTAACTCATTCTAATGCATGATTATTGGTTTTGTCGATACGGACACGTACGGGGAAGTCTAGATCCGGGGAATTTCTCCCAATATTTTACTGACAACATTATATTGGTTGCCTTTAAGCTCCTGCAGTAATGAACTAATCATTAGGAATGCTAGGAATTGTATGAACTATTTGATTAGGGAGAAGCCATCTAGAATGGTACATTAGAGAGTGGCATTAACAATGATGATTTGAATGTTGAATTCCTAAAATATATGAGAGTGGATGAGATGAAATTGACCCCCAACAACATATTCATTTATATAATTCATTGAAAGTGTTTATCTTTTGTCTTTGCCATTGATCAATTCATGCATACATGTTTATTTTCTGTCTTGCATATTAAACTTTGAATATTTCGTTTGTAAGTCCTAGCTAATCAACAAATCACATAACTAAACTAGGCCGTGAGTCCTTTGGGAAGAACGATACTTGGTCTTACCAAGTTTTATTACTTGAACGATTCGGTCATACTTGCCGATTGTGAAACAAGTTTGTGACATCATATTTTGGTGCTTACAAATTTGTCCATCAAGTTTTTGGCGCCGTTGCCGGGGAATTGGGGATTGAACCCGAGTCCTAGCAACGGCTATTAAGTTTGGGTCATCAAGTTTTTGGCGCCGTTGCCGGGGACTCGTGGTTTAATTGGTTAATTTGTGTGATTATTGATTATCTTTGACTTATTTTTTTATTTTTAATTTAAATTTCGAATTTTTTATATTTTTTTTTATTTTTTTGTTTATATTTTACAGTTTGTATCTTATTTGATTTTATTTTATTTTATTTTGTTTGATTAGATTTTATTTTATTTGATTTGATTAGATTAGATTAGATTAGATTTGATTTTATTGTTAGATTAGATTTTATTTTATCTTATTAGATTAGATTAGATTTGATTTTATTTGGTTAGGTTAGATTTTATTAGATTTTATTTTATCTTTATCTTTTAGATTAGGTTAGATTTTATTTTATCTTTTTAGATTAGATTTTATTTTATTTTATCTTCTATCTTTTAAATCTTTTTTCTTCTTATCTTCTAAATCTTTTATCTTCTTATCTTCTGAATCTTTTATTTTTTTCAATATATATCTTCTCTTATATCTTTTTGTGCTAACAAATATATTCTAGAGTTTTGTGCCTAATGTTTGCAGGATGCAATTCGGTCAAGAATTTAACTATATGGGCACTCAATTCTTCCAAGATCAACAAAGGAAAGCAAGAGATCTCATCTTTCAGGCAAGGCATGGAGGAATCACTAGGTCATGCATGGGATAGATATAAAAGCCTATTAAGAAAGATTCCCACGCATGGATTTGACGAAGTGGAAGTAGTCCTAATCTTCCTTGGAGGGCTTGGTTCACAAACCAAGATGATGCTGGATGCCTTAGCAGGAGGCAATATTAAATGGAAAACTCCAGAGGAAGCAACTGAAATTATAGAAAACATGGCTACTAATGAAATTATAGACGAAGTGGATGAAGTTGACGACCTGGACGAAGTAGAGGAAGTGGAAGAAGTGGACGAAGTGGAGGAAGTGGTCGAAGTGGACAAAGTGGAGGAAGTAGAGGAAATGGACGAACTTGACGAAGTGGACGAAATGGACGACGTGGACGAAGTTGATGAAGTGGACGAAATGGACGACGTGGACGAAGTTGACGAAGTGGAGGAAGTGGAGAAAGAGGAGGAAGTGGAGGAAATGGACAAGGTTGAGCAAGTGGAGGAATTGGACGAAGTGGAGGAAGTGGGAGAAGTGGACGAAGTGGAGGAAGTGGAAGAAGTGGACGAACTTGACGAAGTCGAGGAAGTGGAGGAAGTGGACGAACTTGATGAAGTGGACGAAATCGACGAAGTTGACGAAGTGGAGGAAGTGGAGGAAGTGGAGAATTTGGACAAAGTGGTGGAAGTGGAAGAACTGGACGAAGTGGAGGAAGTGGTCGAATGTGACGAAGTTAACGAAATTGACGAAGTAGAGGAAGTGGAGGAAGTGGAGGAAGTGGAGGAAGTGGACGAAGTGGACAAAGTGGGCGAAGTGGACAAAGTTGACGAAGTGGAAGAAGTTCAGGAAGTGAATGAAGTGGAGGAAGTGGACGATGTTGAGGAAGTGGAGGAAGTCGACGAAATTGACGAAGTGACGAAGTGGAAGAAGTTGAGGAAGTGGAGGAAGTGGACGAGCTTGATGAAGTTGACGAATTTAACAAAGTTGACGAAGTTGACGAATTGGACGAAGTGGACGAAGTGGAAGAAGAAGATGAAGAAGTGGAAGAACTTGATGAACTGGACGAAGTGGGGAACATGACGAAGTTAACGAAATTGACGAAGTTGACGAATTGGACGAAGTTGACGAAGTGGAAGAAGAAGAAGACGAAGTGGAAGAAGAAGAAGACGAAGTGGAAGAAGTTGACGAAGTGGATGAAGGGGCCGAAGTGGAGGTGATAACAGTTGAAAAACTGTTATTTTCATGCTTAAAAGTGATACCAAAAGCAACCTTTAGACTTAAAAACTAGCTTGAAATCATGCTTTTATCTATATTTTCATAAATAAGAGAGCTGGACAGGTTTATGCTTGATTTCAGTGTTTTTGTGCAGGTTTTAAGGTGAATTTAGTGAAAGAAGTGAAAAAGGAGAGAGATGGAATCAGAAAAGTCAACCAGAAACCAGAAAAGTCAACCAGTCAACCAGAAAAGTCAACCAGTCAACCAGAATACGAAAAAAGTCAACCAGACGAGTTTTGGGCCAGTTTTATACGATTTTATGATCTGTTTGGGCCTGGACCCGTTTTCTATTATTTTTATGTCCTATTTAAAGACCTAGATGTCTTAGGGTTGGGATCTTTGGCAGAAACGAGGCAAACACTCTCTCTCTCACCGCTTTGAAGGAGGATCTTGGATGCTCAGGCTACCTCTTCACCTTTATTGGGTTTATTCTTTCATTCTTTCATTGTTATTCATCTAGGTTCACCATGAATATGGTGAACTAAACCTTGTATGTTTGTTGGGGAATCAATGTAATCTCTTGAAGCTCTCATATATGGAATCTGTTGATTACATCTTTTAATTAAGACATATGCTTTCTTTCATCATTAGTTAGGGTTTTTCCTCTTTGCTCAATGCTTGCATAGTTTAACTCATTCCATGCATGATTATTGGTTTTGTCGATACGGACACGTACGGGGAAGTCTAGATCCGGGGAATTTCTCCCAATATTATACTGACAATATTCTATTGGTTGCCTTTAAGCTCCTGCACTCATGAACTAATCATTAGGAATGCTAGGAATTGTATGAACTCGTGATTAGGGAGAAGCCATCTAGAATGGTACATTAGAGAGTGGCACTAACAATGATGATTTGAATGTTGAATTCCTAAAATATATGAGAGTGGATGAGATGAAATTGACCCCCAACAACATATTCATTCATATATTTCATTGAAAGTGTTTATCTTTTGTCTTTGCCATTGATCAAACTTCATGCATACATGTTTATTTTCTGTTTTGCATATTAAACTTTGAATATTTCGTTTGTAAGTCCTAGCTAATCAACAAATCATATAACTAAACTAGGCCGTGAGTCCTTTGGGAAGAACGATACTTGGTCTTACCAAGTTTATTACTTGAACGATTCGGTCATACTTGCCGATTGTGAAACAAGTTTGTGACATCATAATTTGGTGCTTACAAATTTGTCCATCAGGAGGAAGTGGACGAAGTTGACGAAATGGATGAAGTGGAGGAAGTGGAGGAAGTGGACGATGTTGACGAACTGGAAAAAGTTCAGGAAGTGGAGGAAGTGGACGATGTTGAGGAAGTGGAGGAAGTCGACGAAATTGACGAAGTGGACGAAATGGAAGAAGTTGTCGAAGTGGAGGAAGTGGACAAAGGGGACGAACTTGACGAAGTTGTCGAAGTGGACGAAGTTGACGAATTTGACGAAGTGGACGAAGTGGAAGAAGAAGATGAAGAAGTGGATGAAGAGGACGAAGTGGAGGAAATGGAGGAAGTGGATGAAGTAGACGAAGTTGACGAAGTGGTCGATGTGGACGAAGTTGACGAAGTGGAGGAAGTGGTGGAAGTCGAGGAAGTGGACGAAGTGTAGCAAGTGGATGAAGTAGAGGAAGTGGGCGAAGTGGACGAAGTTGACGTAGTGGAGGAAGTGGAGGATCTGGAGGAAGTGGACGAAACGGAGGATGGGGAGGAAATGGAGGAATTAGACGAAGTGGAGGAAGTGGAGGAAGTGGACGAACTTGATGAAGTTGACGAATTTAACGAAGTTGATGAAGTTGACGAATTGGACGAAGTGGAAGAAGAAGATGAAGAAGTGGAAGAACTTGAGGAAGTGGAGGACGTGCACGAAGTGGCGAACATGACGAAGTTAACGAAGTTGACGAAGTTGACGAATTAGACGAAGTGGACGAAGTGGAAGAAGAAGAAGACGAAGTGGAAGAAGTGGAGGAAGTCGATTAAGTGGCCGAAGTGGAGGAAGTGGACGAAGTTGACGAAATGGATGAAGTGGAGGAAGTGGACGATGTTGACGAACTGGAAAAAGTTCAGGAAGTGAATGAATTGGAGGAAGTGGACGATGTTGAGGAAGTGGAGGAAGTCGATGAAATTGACGAAGTGGACGAAATGGAAGAAGTTGTCGAAGTGGAGGAAGTAGACAAAGGGGACGAACTTGACGAAGTTGTCGAAGTGGACGAAGTTGACGAATTTGACGAAGTGGACGAAGTGGAAGAAGAAGATGAAGAAGTGGATGAAGAGGACGAAGTGGAGGAAGTGGAGGAAGTGGAGGAAGTGGATGAAGTAGACGAAGTTGACGAAGTTGACGAAGTGGTCGATGTGGACGAAGTTGACGAAGTGGAGGAAGTGGTGGAAGTCGAGGAAGTGGACGAAGTGCAGGAAGTGGAGGAAGTAGAGGTAGTGGGCGAAGTGGACGAAGTTGACGAAGTGGACGAAGTGGATGAAGTGGAGGTTCTGGAGGAAGTGAACGAAATGGAGGATGTGGAAGAAGTAGACGAAGTGGAGGAAGTAGAGGAAGAGGGCGAAATGGACGAAGTGGACAAAGTCGAGGAAGTGGACGAAGTGGAAGAAGTTGACGAAGTGGACGAAGTGGAAGAGGTGGATGATAACAGTTGAAAAAATGTTATTTTCATGCTTAAAAGTGATACTAAAAGCAACCTTTAGACTTAAAAACTAGCTTGAAATCATGCTTTTATCTATATTTTCATAAATAAGAGAGCTGGACAGGTTTATGCTTGATTAAAGTGTTTTTGTGCAGGTTTTAAGGTGAATTTAGTGAAAGAAGTGAAGAAGGAGAGAGATGGAATCAGAAAAGAGATCAAAGAGTGCAAAAGAAGAAGTCGAAGGCACCGCTCAGCGGCATTTTACCGCTGAGCGGCACTCAAGAGGTCACGTTGGAACCGTTGAGGGGCAAAATGGCCGCTGAGGGGAAGAAAAGAGACGCGCACTCACCGCTGAGCGGCACTTTTTGGGCTTGGGCTTTTGTAATCTTTTGTAACTCTAGACTAGTATATAAGGACTTGCACGTCCTAGAATTAGTATCTTTGGCAGAAACGAAGCAAACACTCTCTCTTCCACCCCTTTGAAGGAGGATCTTGGATGCTCCGGCTACCTCTTCACCTTTCTAGGGTTTTATCTTTCATTCTTTCATTATTGTTCATCTAGGTTCACCATGAATACGGTGAACTAAACCTTGTATGTTTGTTGGGGAATCAATGTAATCTTTTGAAGCTCTCATATATGGAATTTATGATTGCATCTTAATCTAAGATTTATGCTTTCTTTCATCATTAGTTAGGGTTTTTCCTCTTTGCTCAATGCTTGCATAGTTTAACTCATTCCATGCATGATTATTGGTTTTGTCGATATGGGCACATACGGGGAAGTCTAGATCCGGGGAATTTCTCCCAATATTATACTGACAATATTATATTGGTTGTCGTTAAGCTCCTGCACTTATGAACTAATCATTAGGAATGCTAGGAATTGTATGAACTCGTGATTAGGGAGAAGCCATCTAGAATGGTACTTTAGAGAGTGGCATTAACAATGATGATTTGAATGTTGAATTCCTAAAATATATGAGAGTGGATGAGATGAAATTGACCCCCAACAACATATTCATTCATATATTTCATTGAAAGTGTTTATCTTTTGCTTTTGCCATTGATCAAAAACTCATGCATACATGTTTATTTTCTGTCTTGCATATTAAACCTCAATTATTTCGTTCTTAAGTCTTAGCTAATCAACAAACCACACAACTAAACTAGGCCGTGAGTCGTTTGGGAGAACGATACTTGGTCTTACCAAGTTTATTACTTGAACGATTCGGTCATACTTGCCGATTGTGAAACAAGTTTGTGACATCATATTTTGGTGCTCATAAATTTGTCCATCAGTGGACGAAGTGGAGAAAGTGGAGAAAGTGGTGGAAGTGGAGGAAGTGGACGAACTTGACGAAGTGGACGAAATGGACGAAGTTGACGAAGTGGAGGAAGTGGACGAAGTGGACGAATTGGACGAACTTGACGAAGTGGACGAAGTGGATGAAGTGGAGGAAGCGGAAGAAGTGGACGAATTGGACGAAGAGGACGAATCGGAGGAAGTGGACGATGTTGACGACGTAGAGGAAGTCGAGGAAGTAGACGAAGTGGACGAAGTGGAGGAGGTGGAAGAAGTGAAATCAAGTGGAGGAAATGGAGGAAGTGGACGAAATGGAGGAAGTGGACAAAGTGGAGGAAGTGGACGAACTTGACGAAGTGGAGGAAGTGGACGAACCTGATGAAGTGGACGAAAAGGACGAAGTTGACGAAGTGGACGAAGTGGAGGAAGTGGAGAATGTGGACAAAGTGGAGAAAGTGGAGGAAGTGGACGAAGTGGAGGAAGTGGAAGAAGTGGAGAAGTGGACGAAGTGGACGAAGTGGAGGAAGTGGACGAACCTTCCGAAGTGGACGAAGTGGAGGAAGTGGACAAAGTGAATGAAGTGGAGGAAGTGGACGAAATGGTCGATGTTGAGGAAGTGGAGGAATTAGACGAAATGGACGAAGTGGACGGAGTCCACGAAGTGGAGGAAGTGGAGGAAGTGGAATGAAGTGGAGGAAGTGGAGGAAGTGGACGATGTTGAGGGAGTGGAGGAAATGGACGAAATTGACAAAGTGGACGAAGTGGAAGAAGTTGACGAAGTGGAGCAGTGGAGCAGTGGAGGAAGTGGACGAACTTGACGAAGTGGAGGAAGTGGAGGAAGTGGACTGAGTGCGGGAAGGGGAAGAAGTGGACGAAGTGGACGAAGTGGAAGAAGTGGACGAAGTGGACGAAGTGGACGAAGTGGACGAAGTGGAAGAGGTGGACGAAGTGGACGAAGTGGACGAAGTGGATGAATTTGACGACGTGGACGAAGTGGAGGAAGTAGACGAAGTGGAAGAAGTTGACGAAGTGGACGAAGTGGAGGAAGTGGACCAAGTTGACGAAGTGGACGAAGTTGAGGAGGTGGAAGAAGTGGAGGAAGTGGACGAACTTGACCAAGTGGACGAAGTGGACGAAGTGATGGAAGTTGACGAAGTGGTCGAAGTCGACAAAGTGGACGAAGTCAACAAAGTGGACGAAGTGGAACAAGTGGACGAAGTTGACGAAGTGGAGGAAGTGGAGGAAGTAGACAAAGTGGAGGAAGTGTATTAAGTTGAAGAAGTGGACGAAGTAGACGAAGTTGGCGAAGGGGATGAAGTAGACGAAGTTAAGGAAGTGGACGAAGTTGACGAAGTGATGGACAAATTTGTAAGCACCAAAATATGATGTCACAAACTTGTTTCACAATCGGCAAGTATGACCAAATCGTTCAAGTAATAAAACTTGGTAAGACCAAGTATCGTTCTTCCCAAAGGACTCACGGCCTAGTTTAGTTATGTGATTTGTTGATTAGCTAGGACTTACAAACGAAATATTCAAAGTTTAATATGCAAAGACAAAAATAAACATGTATGCATGAATTGATCAATGGCAAAGACAAAAGATAAACACTTTCAATGAATTATATAAATGAATATGTTGTTGGGGTTCAATTTCATCTCATCCACTCTCATATATTTTAGGAATGCAACATTCAAATCATCATTGTTAATGCCACTCTCTAATGTACCATTCTAGATGGCTTCTCCCTAATCAAATAGTTCATACAATTCCTAGCATTCCTAATGATTAGTTCATGACTGCAGGAGCTTAAAGGCAACCAATATAATGTTGTCAGTAAAATATTGGGAGAAATTCCCCGGATCTAGACTTCCCCGTACGTGTCCGTATCGACAAAACCAATAATCATGCATTAGAATGAGTTAAACAATGCAAGCATTGAGCAAAGAGGAAAAACCCTAACTAATGATGAAAGAAAGCATATGTCTTAATTCAAAGATGTACTCAACAAATCCATATATGAGAGCTTCAAGAGATTACATTGATTCCCCAACAAACATACAAGGTTTAGTTCACCATCGTCATGGTGAACCTAGATGAATAACAATGAAAGAATGAAAGAATAAACCCAATAAAGGTGAAGAGGTAGCCTGAGCATCCATGATCCTCCTTCAAAGGGGTGGAAGAGAGAGTGTTTGCCTCGTTTCTGCCAAAGATACTAATCCTAGGGACGTACAACCCCTTATATACTAATCTAGAGTTACAAAAGATTACAAAAGCCCAAGCCCAGAAAGTGCCGCTCAGCGGTATTTACCGCTCAGCGGTAGTTGCGCGTCTTCTTTCTTCCCCTCAGCGGCCATTCTGCCCCTCAGCGTGACTCCCGCAACCTCCTGAGTGCCGCTCAGCGGTAGTTTGCCGCTGAGCGGTGCCTTTGACTTCTCTTTTTGCACTCTTTCTTGTCTTTTCTAATGTCACTTCTCTCCTTCTTCACTCTTTTCACTAAATTCACCTTAAAACCTGCACAAAAACACTCAAATCAAGCATAAACCTGTCCAGCTCTCTTATTTATGAAAATATAGATAAATTGCATGATTTCAAGCTAGTTTCTAAGTCTAGAGGTTGCTTTTAGTATCAAATTTAAGCATGAAAATAACAGTTTTTCAACTGTTATCACAACCCCAAACTTAGAACTTTGCTTGTCCTCAAGCAAACAAAATGTAACTCCATCTCCAACCAATTTATATGATGGTTCACTCATTCAAAAATCCTCTTTTTCAAGATAAGTAACAACATCATTCAAACTTATGACCAAGAGTTCAATCAAGATGTGCACATGCTTTAGTGTTCACAAAGTCATTTAAGTTCCGACAAATGCTATTTTTCATGAATGATCAATCAATTAAGCATGGATGTTCATGTGCTTATGGAATCTTTCCTCACTAGGTAAAGTGTTTCACTCAACACACAAGTGTATAAGAGGTAAAGTGTTTCACTCATTCACTCCACTATCACAATGTCACATGAATCAACTTTGCCTTTCATTTTACCACAATCAAAAACATTCACAAGCATGCATCATCACAAGGACTTTTCACTGGCTTATAATGTGGCTGGGCTAACAAGAAAATTGGTTTTTCTGGATCACAAAATCCTTGAGTTAAGAGAATCATAACAACACAATTATTCTTATTCATTCCCAACTTTCTTTTGCCTTTGCATTTGCATTGAGCTTTACTTCTTTTTCTTTGCTTTTCTTTTTCTTTGTATATTCTTACTTTTTAGCTCTTAGCTCAATGCTTTTCCTTTTTCATGTTTTCCCAATAACCCCAAACTTGAACATTTATCAATACTACACAAGATATTCTACTTAACTCAAGGTAAAGATTTTCAATCAAGGGTTTTTAGTGTATATTCAAGGCTATGGGTTCAAAGGATAGAACACAAAGTGTTCTCTTTTAGTAGGCTAACTTTTATGAATTTGGCCAATAAAAAGGGTTTTAACAAAAACGGCCTTGATCATATGATGCAAAACAAACAATTGATTCAATCATAGAAAACCTGGGCAAAATCATTCATGCTTCCAAAGTAATAACATTCAACAATAACAACTCTGGAGCTCAAAACCTCACATATAAGCTCATTCACATTTGACATACACATCCTGCTTAATTTCACAATCACAATCATGATATCATGCATTTGTTCACAAAGCTTGTGAATCACCTGTATAAGCATTTTAATGTGCACATCATCTCAACATCAATCAATCAAGAAGCATCATCAAGTATTACTTATCACACAATCACAGTTAATAGCAAACCATCATAATAAACCAGGTGTTCAATAGAGTACATCAAACCCTAATCTAAAAACAAAAACAAATAAGTTCAGAAAACTTAAACCATAAAAGCATAATCATATGATAGCATTCATCAGTAAATGCTATCTCAGCTCCTCATCAGTCTGAGCTGTCCTCTGTATCTTCCTCCTCCTCTTCATCATCATCTTCATCAAATGCATCCTCCTCCTCAGCTTCATCTTCTTCCATGTCTCGAGCTGAAGATTCAGCTCCTCCAGCTCCTCCATGTAATGGTTCTTCTGGCCAAGCTACCAAATTATGGAATTCATCCATAGTCCACCTGTGTGCTGGAGGGGTATCATACATCCCCACTATCATCTCAGCCGTGGCCACCTGCCCTCTGTGGATGGACTGCAACTGAGCACCTATAAGAGACATATACATGTCCCTCATCTGGAATGGTTCTGCCTCATGAGTATCAGCAGATGTCCTGCTCTGTGCTGGCCCTCTCTCTCTACGAGCCTGGCGTGGCGGAACTGGCTGAGCTGCCTCCTCACCTCCACAATACTGTCTGTAATAGGCCTCATCTATAGCTTTTCTTGGCCTCTCAAATGGTGGAACAGAAGTGTCCACCCCAGCTAGCTTGCAGAGGTGAGTGATCAAAGAAGGATGTCCTAGTGGTGCTTTGTTGTTTGAGGTGTTAGCACACACACTAATCTCATCAGCTATCACCTGCCCAATATTAACATTCAAACTCCTGATAGCACAGTAGATGAATAGTGCCCTGCTGAGAGTGATATCTGACACATGTGAGCATGGCTGAATATTGGCTTGAGAAAATGCCATCCAATACTTTGCAAGAGGAGTCAAATCTGTCCTCCTAATGTTAACCACTGCTCCAGATCTATTTCTTTGAAAGTGTCCTCCAGGTATGCACAACACTCTCTCCACATCCTCAAAATCAGCACCTTCCTCCATGCTAAGAGCAAACTGACATTGCTCACCAGCCCATACAGTATCCAGGAAGTTATTAATGGAATCAGGATCATACCTGATGGCATGGCCTCTAACATAGCCCAAATAGTTCTCAGCTGGATAGTCACCAATCTTCTTTGCATTGGTGTAGAATTCCTTGACTACAGCTATGTTGGCAGGCGCTGGATAAGTGGCTAGCTTTCCCCAATCATTCCCTAACACTTGCTCTCCAAATTGAGGAGCAAAGTTAGGTATCATTCCAACCTTCCTCTCCATCAAAAGTCTTCTGTCCTGAACCACCCTAAAGTGCTTCTCATGTTTCCTGGAGAGGAACCTGCTATTATGGGGTTGCTCTGGTTCCTTTTCTTTCCTCTTGGTTGCCATGGTTTTCAATCTCTTTCCTGAAGAGGATGTCATTCCTGCATTCAAATACAAATCCAAAACCACAGAACATGATATTAATCATTAGTAAACACAGAACACAACTCCTTTCAAAGCTAAACCACCGCTGAGGGCCAGAATTTCCCCTCAGCGCCACCAGTGCCACAATCCAACACGCAAAAACCAGAAAAAACCAAATCTGGCAGAGTGCCGCTCAGCGGTAAATGCCGCTCAGCGGTAAATGCCGCTCAGCGGTGACCTGCAGATTTTTGCAAATCTCTTTTTTAAACTGTCCTAACTCCACCCAAATGCAATTTTCAGTTTTCCAGTACATAATCAAGCAGTTTAATCGGTTCAAATATCAAATATATCATCAAATCATGCATAGAAATCAAAACCCCTAAATTTTCATGCTTTGACAATCACATTCAAATTCAAGAACCCTAGAATGACAAAATGCATTTTACTTACTTGGGTGGAGATGCTAGATGATATGAGAATGCTTCCAAACTATAATGCTCTCTTCCAACCCCAAACTTTGAGAGCATTCTAGTGAAAAAGTGAGTGGAAGAGAAATTTTTCTAAGAAGGAAGAGTAGAAAGATGTGGGAAACCAAAGAGAGAATATGTGGAAGAGTTTGTGCAGAGAAGGGCTTGAAAGAGTGTGAAAACGCGCAGCTTAGGGTTTAAAAATACCCCAATGGGCTCGGGTTCCGCTAAGGGAAACTTAAGCCCATCTGCGATAGTACCGCTCAGCGGTAAATGCCGCTCAGCGGCACTTTCGTGATGTGCCCTTCTCCTTCTTTTCTTGACCTACGTGCCTTCCTAGCATACTCCTCATAGGTTCCCTGCAATTCAATGTTAAAAATGCTTATGCAAACCCTAATTAAAATAAAACAAACAAAAACAATCAATCAACTGGGTTGCCTCCCAGGTAGCGCTTGTTTAACGTCACGAGCCTGACCCAAAATCCACCAACACCCCTCAGTAGGTGTTTCCCTTACCAGCACCCATCAGTAGGTGCAAAATCTTCTTACCAACACCCATCAGTAGGTGTTATAAACATAGTATCCTTCAGTAGATACTTAACCACCTAGCATCCTTCAGTAGATGCTAGATCCAACAAAATAATGTCCAGAATAATGTTCACAGTTTAAAAATTACATAACCAATATCAAAATTGAAAGTTTGTAAATCCACTGGGTTGCCTCCCAGCAAGCGCTTCTTTAACGTCACTAGCTTGACCCAGTAAAGCTCACGTTCCATCTTCTTTATAGTTGATGTTATCTTTCCACCAACTTATCAACTGCTTCCTTAAGACTGTTTTGGATTCTCTAGAATATGGAGACTCTATCTCTATCATCTCCTTCTCTTTAAAACCTTTTACAACCCACAACTTGTTCTTGAGTCTTACAGGTGTGCCAAGTTGGAGTCCTCTTTTCTTCCAGTCTCTAGGAACTTCCTCTCCTTTTCCACTTTCCTCTTCCTTGGGTACCTGAAAAAACAAACAATGGTTATCAGAAACCTTAAGATTTTCATTTTTACCTCTAGTTATGGGTGCATCTCGAAATGCAGCTTTATAACTGGCCTCTTCCTCCTTTGCTTGTATCTCATCTTTGAACACATCCACCACCACTCTCTCCTCTCTGTCCTGGAGCACCACTATACCTTCATTAACATCTATAATAGCCCTGGCCGTTTTCATAAACGGTCTTCCCAGTATGAAAGGTATCTTTTCGTTCTCCATCTTCATCACTACAAAGTCTGCCAAGAACTGAAGTTTGCCAACACAAACTACAATGTCTTCTGCAATCCCACATGGCTCCTTTGAAGATCCATCAGCCATTACCAGATTAACCTTTACAGGTTTTATTTTCACATGGCCAATTTGCTCCAATAGAGAGTAAGGCATCAAGTTAACACTTGAGCCTAAGTCAAGGAGAGCTTTCTTTACCTTTTTCTTCCCTATAGTGCAAGGGATAGAAAAACTACCTGGATCTACTGCTTTTGGTGGGAATGATTCTTTCTTAACAGTTACACTCTTTTCATCCTCATCATCTCTACGTTTTCTTTTTGTAGAGGTTCCCTCATCAGATTTTGTGTACACTGCTATTTTCTGTAAGATTTGTTCCCAAGGAGCTTCATTATCAACCATTCTGAATAAGTCTGTGAAATCCATTGGTTTCTCCTGATTTGTTGGAAAAGGAAAAGTATCCTTTCTTTCTTCTTCTCTTCTCTCTTCTGTTTCATCTTCTTCTAACTCAATAACTTCTTCATTCACACTTTTGACCACTTTGCATTCTTCTCTAGGGTTAACCTCAGTATTAGCCCCGAAGTTTCTGTGTGGTCTTTCTTCCAATTGCTTAGTGATCTGACCCATCTGAATCTCCAAGTTCTTTATAGCAGCTTCAGTGCTCTTTTGGGAGGATTCAGTTTTCTGTATAAATTGTTGAAGAGTTTCTTCCAACCTTGTAGATCTTTCATTAAGCATAGATAATTGTTGCCACATGGTTGGTTGCTGCTGCTGCTTATTATATTGGTTAGCCTGCCCAGTTTGTCCTTGGCCAATACTTGGATGTGGTTTCCAACCCTGATTATAATTGCCTTGACGGTATGGAAACTGATTAGCCATGAAGTTAACATCCTCCACGGCTTCCACAGGAAAAGCACATTGGCCATTGATGTGATCTCCTCCACATAGTTCGCACAACTGGGTTTGTACCTGTGCAGCAGATTTTAACTCTTTTGGTAATGAAGCAAGAGTTTTGGTCAGAGTCTCCAGCTGTTGAGTTAGAATTTTATTCTGGGCTAGCAGAGCATCATGGGTTTGTAATTGAAGAACCCCTTTCTGTTGCATAGGGGCGCCTCTTTCATTGTGAAGCTCATTATCACTTGTAGCCATATTTTCAATAATTTCAGTTGCTTCCTCTGGAGTTTTCCATTTGATATTGCCTCCAGCTGAGGCATCCAGCATCATCTTGGTTTGTGAACCAAGCCCTCCAAGGAAAGTTAGGACTACTTCTTGATCCTCAAAGCCATGTGTGGGAGTTTTACGTAATAAGCTTTTGTACCTGTCCCATGCATGTCCCAGTGATTCCTCCATGCCCTGCTTGAATGAAGATATCTCTTGCTTGCCTTTAGTTACTTTAGATTGTGGGAAGTATTTGTTTAGAAACTTTGTAACCACTGCTTCCCACTCTGTGAAACTTTCTTCTGGAAAAGAGTTTAACCAAAGCTTAGCATTGCCTCCCAAGGAGAAAGGAAACAAGCTAAGTTTGATAGCTTCGTCTGGCACCCCATTAATCTTGACCGTGTTGCAGATCTCATTAAAGGTAGTAAGGTGCTCATATGGGATTTCATGTGATAACCCATTAAATTGATTACTCTTCACCAGTTGAATCAGTGCTGGTTTGACCTCCATGTTGGCAGCATTGACTCTAGGTCTAGCTATGCTATTGAAGTGCTGAGGTCCAGCAAGATTAGTGTAATCTGCAAGAGTTCTTCTAACATTATTGCCCTCCATACTTCCTGTGCTATGAACAGAACCTTGTGGTGATGATTGCAAGAGAGTTTCAGGAGAAGGGAAAAGTTCTCTAGACGTTCTGATTCTTCTCCTCCTTCTACTCTCTTCTAGACCTTCAAGAAGTGGTTCTGTTGTTTTCTTACTTCTAGTGCGAATTGCTTCCTGCATGCACAAGAAAACAAAACCCTAGAAAATATTTGTTAGCACAAAAAGATATAAGAGAAGATATATTCAAAAGATAAAAAGATAAAAGATTCAGAAAATAAGAAGATAAAAGATTTAGAAGATAGAAAGATAAAAGATAAAATAAAAATAAAATCTAATCCTAAAAGATAAAATAAAATCTAATCTAAAAATAAAATCTAAAAAGATAAAATAAAATAAAATCTAATCTAAAAAATAAAATCTAACCTAATCTAAAAAGATAAACAGAAAAAGATATAAACAGCAAATAAAAACAGAAATTTAAAATTAAAGTCAAAGATAATCAATAATCACACAAATTAACCAGTTAAACCACGAATCCCCGGCAACGGCGCCAAAAACTTGATGGACAAATTTGTAACCACCAAAATATGATGTCACAAACTTGTTTCACAATCGGCAAGTATGACCAAATCGTTCAAGTAATAAAACTTGGTAAGACCAAGTATCGTTCTTCCCAAAGGACTCACGGCCTAGTTTAGTTATGTGATTTGTTGATTAGCTAGGACTTACAAACGAAATATTCAAAGTTTAATATGCAAAGACAAAAATAAACATGTATGCATGAATTGATCAATGGCAAAGACAAAAGATAAACACTTTCAATGAATTATATAAATGAATATGTTGTTGGGGTTCAATTTCATCTCATCCACTCTCATATATTTTAGGAATGCAACATTCAAATCATCATTGTTAATGCCACTCTCTAATGTACCATTCTAGATGGCTTCTCCCTAATCAAATAGTTCATACAATTCCTAGCATTCCTAATGATTAGTTCATGACTGCAGGAGCTTAAAGGCAACCAATATAATGTTGTCAGTAAAATATTGGGAGAAATTCCCCGGATCTAGACTTCCCCGTACGTGTCCGTATCGACAAAACCAATAATCATGCATTAGAATGAGTTAAACAATGCAAGCATTGAGCAAAGAGGAAAAACCCTAACTAATGATGAAAGAAAGCATATGTCTTAATTCAAAGATGTACTCAACAAATCCATATATGAGAGCTTCAAGAGATTACATTGATTCCCCAACAAACATACAAGGTTTAGTTCACCATCGTCATGGTGAACCTAGATGAATAACAATGAAAGAATGAAAGAATAAACCAAATAAAGGTGAAGAGGTAGCCTGAGCATCCAAGATCCTCCTTCAAAGGGGTGGAAGAGAGAGTGTTTGCCTCGTTTCTGCCAAAGATACTAATCCTAGGGACGTACAACCCCTTATATACTAATCTAGAGTTACAAAAGATTACAAAAGCCCAAGCCCAGAAAGTGCCGCTCAGCGGTATTTACCGCTCAGCGGTAGTTGCGCGTCTTCTTTCTTCCCCTCAGCGGTCATTCTGCCCCTCAGCGTGACTCCCGCAACCTCCTGAGTGCCGCTCAGCGGTAGTTTGCCGCTGAGCGGTGCCTTTGACTTCTCTTTTTGCACTCTTTCTTGTCTATTCTAATGTCACTTCTCTCCTTCTTCACTCTTTTCACTAAATTCACCTTAAAACCTGCACAAAAACACTCAAATCAAGCATAAACCTGTCCAGCTCTCTTATTTATGAAAATATAGATAAATTGCATGATTTCAAGCTAGTTTCTAACTCTAGAGGTTGCTTTTAGTATCAAATTTAAGCATGAAAATAACAGTTTTTCAACTGTTATCACGAAGTGGATGTGGTTGCCGAAGTGGAGGATGTGGAGGAAGTGGACGGAGTGGACGAAATGGAGGAAGTGGACGAAGTGGATGAAGTGGAGGAAGTGGAGGAAGTGGAGGAAGTAGAGGAAGTGGACGAACATGACGAAGTGGCCGAAGTGGAGGAAGTGGACGAAGAGGACGAAGTGGGCGAAGTGAACGAAGTGGACGAAGTGGAAGAAGTGGATGAAGTTGACGGAGTTGACGACGTGGACGAAGTGGAGGAAGTGGACAAATTGGACGAAGTGGATGAAGTGCACGAACTTGACGAAGTGGACGAAATGGACGAAGTGGACGAAATGGACGAAGTGGACGAAATGGACGAAGTGGAGGAAGTTGACGAAGTGGAAGAAGTGCAGGAAGTCAATGAAGTGGAGGAAGTGGATGATGTTGAGGAAGTGGACGAAGTTGACGAACTTGACGAAGTGGACGAAGGGGACGAAGTTGACGAAGTGGATGAATTGGACGGAGTGGACGAAGTGGAAGAAGATGATGAAGAAGTGTACGAAGAGGACAGAGTGGATGAAGTGGAGGAAGTGGAAGAAGTGGACGAAGAATACGAAGTTGACGAAGTGGACGAAGTTGACGAAGTTTACGAAGTGAGGGAAGTGGACGAAGTGGAGGAAGTGGAGGAAGTGGACGAAATGGAGGAACTGAGGGAAGTGTAGGAAGTTGACGAAGTGGAGGAAGTGGACGAAGTTGACGAAATGGATGAAGTGGAGGAAGTGGACGATGTTGACGAACTGGAAAAAGTTCAGGAAGTGAATGAATTGGAGGAAGTGGACGATGTTGAGGAAGTGGAGGAAGTCGCCGAAATTGACGAAGTGGACGAAATGGAAGAAGTTGTCGAAGTGGAGGAAGTAGACAAAGGGGACGAACTTGACGAAGTTGTCGAAGTGGACGAAGTGGAAGAAGAAGATGAAGAAGTGGATGAAGAGGACGAAGTGGAGGAAGTGAAGGAAGTGGAGGAAGTGGATGAAGTAGACGAAGTTTACGAAGTGGTCGATGTGGACGAAGTTGACGAAGTGGAGGAAGTGGTGGAAGTCGAGGAAGTGGACGAAGTGCAGGAAGTGGAGGAAGTAGAGGTAGTGGGCGAAGTGGACGAAGTTGACGAAGTGGACGAAGTGGATGAAGTGGAGGATCTGGAGGAAGTGAACGAAATGGAGGATGTGGAGGAAGTAGACGAAGTGGAGGAAGTAGAGGAAGAGGGTGAAATGGACGAAGTGCACAAAGTCGAGGAAGTGGACGAAGTGGAAGAAGTTGACGAAGTGGACGAAGTGGAAGAGGTGGATGAAGTGGAGAAAGTGGAGAAAGTGGTGGAAGTGGAGGAAGTGGACGAAATGGACGAAGTTGACGAAGTGGAGGAAGTGGACGAAGTGGACGAATTGGACGAAGTTGACGAAGTGGACGAAGTGGATGAAGTGGAGGAAGCGGAAGAAGTGGACGAATTGGACGAAGAGGACGAATCGGAGGAAGCGGACGATGTTGACGACGTGGAGGAAGTCGAGGAAGTAGATGAAGTGCATGAAGTGGAGGAGGTGGAAGAAGTGAACGAAGTGGAGGAAATGGAGGAAGTGGACGAAATGGAGGAAGTGGACAAAGTGGAGGAAGTGGACGAACTTGACGAAGTGGAGGAAGTGGACGAACCTGATGAAGTGGACGAAAAGGACGAAGTTGACGAAGTGGACGAAGTGGAGGAAGTGGAGAATGTAGACAAAGTGGAGAAAGTGGAGGAAGTGGATGAAGTGGAGGAAGTGGAAGAAGTGGAGAAGTGGACGAAGTGGACGAAGTGGAGGAAGTGGACGAACCTTCCGAAGTGGACGAAGTGGACGAAGTGGAGGAAGTGAATGAAGTGGAGGAAGTGGACGAAATGGTCGATGTTGAGGAAGTGGAGGAATTGGACGAAATGGACGAAGTGGACGGAGTCCACGAAGTGGAGGAAGTGGAATGAAGTGGAGGAAGTGGACGATGTTGACGGAGTGGAGGAAATGGACGAAATTGACAAAGTGGACGAAGTGGAAGAAGTTGACGAAGTGGAGGAAGTGGAGGAAGTGGACGAACTTGACGAAGTGGAGGAAGTGGAGGAAGTGGACTGAGTGCGGGAAGGGGAAGAAGTGGACGAAGTGGACGAAGTGGACGAAGTGGACGAAGTGGAAGAAGTGGAAGAAGTGGACGAAGTGGACGAAGTGGAAGAAGTGGACGAAGTGGACGAAGTGGACGAAGTGGACGAAGTGGACGAAGTGGACGAAGTGGACGAAGTGGATGAATTTGACGACGTGGACGAAGTGGAGGAAGTAGACGAAGTGGAAGGAGTTGACGAAGTGGACGAAGTGGAGGAAGTGGACCAAGTTGACGAAGTGGACGAAGTTGAGGAGGTGGAGGAAGTGGAGGAAGTGGACGAACTTGACGAAGTGGACGAAATGGACGAAGTGGACGAAGTTGACGAAGTCGAAGAAGTGCAGGAAGTCAATGAAGTGGAGGAAGTGGATGATGTTGAGGAAGTGGACGAAGTTGACGAAGTTGACGAAGTGGACGAAGGGGACGAAGTTGACGAAGTGGACGAATTGGACGGAGTGGACGAAGTGGAAGAAGATGATGAATAAGTGTACGAAGAGGACAGAGTGGATGAAGTGGAGGAAGTGGAAGAAGTGGACGAAGAATACGAAGTTGACGAAGTGGACGAAGTTGACGAAGTTTACGAAGTGAGGGAAGTGGACGAAGTGGAGGAAGTGGAGGAAGTGGACGACGTGGACGAAGTTGACGAAGTGGACGAAGTGGAGGAAGTGGAGAAAGAGGAGGAAGTGGAGGAAATGGACAAGGTTGAGCAAGTAGAGGAATTGGACGAAGTGGAGGAAGTGGGCGAAGTGGACGAAGTGGAGGAAGTGGAAGAAGTGGACGAAGTTGACGAAGTCGAGGAAGTGGAGGAAGTGGACGAAATCGACGAAGTGGAGGAAGTGGAGGAAGTGGAGAATTTGGACAAAGTGGTGGAAGTGGAAGAACTGGACGAAGTGGAGGAAGTGGTCGAATGTGACGAAGTTAACGAAATTGACGAAGTAGAGGAAGTGGAGGAAGTGGAGGAAGTGGACAAAGTGGGCGAAGTGGACAAAGTTGACGAAGTGGAAGAAGTTCAAGAAGTGAATGAAGTGGAGGAAGTGGACGATGTTGAGGAAGTGGAGGAGGTCGACGAAATTGACGAAGTGACGAAGTGGAAGAAGTTGAGGAAGTGGACGAGCTTGATGAAGTTGACGAATTTAACAAAGTTGACGAAGTTGACGAATTGGACGAAGTGGACGAAGTGGAAGAAGAAGATGAAGAAGTGGAAGAACTTGAGGAAGTGGACGAAGTGGGGAACATGACGAAGTTAACGAAATTGACGAAGTTGACGAATTAGACGAAGTTGACGAAGTGGAAGAAGAAGAAGACGAAGTGGAAGAAGTTGACGAAGTGGATGAAGGGGCCGAAGTGGAGGAAGTGGACGAAGTTGACGAAATAGATGAAGTGGAGGAAGTGGAGGAAGTGGACGATGTTGACGAACTGGAAAAAGTTCAGGAAGTGGAGGAAGTGGACGATGTTGAGGAAGTGGAGGAAGTCGACGAAATTGACGAAGTGGACGAAATGGAAGAAGTTGTCGAAGTGGAGGAAGTGGACAAAGGGCACGAAGTGGACGAAGTGGAAGAAGAAGATGAAGAAGTGGATGAAGAGGACGAAGTGGGGGAAATGGAGGAAGTGGATGAAGTAGACGAAGTTGACGAAGTGGTCGATGTGGACGAAGTTGACGAAGTGGAGGAAGTGGTGGAAGTCGGGGAAGTGGACGAAGTGCAGCAAGTGGATGTAGTAGAGGAAGTGAGCGAAGTGGACGAAGTTGACGAAGTGGACGAAGTGGATGAAGTGGAGGATCTGGAGGAAGTGGACGAAATGGAGGATGGGGAGGAAGTGGAGGAAGTAGACGAAGTGGAGGAAGTGGAGGAAGTGGACGAACTTGATGAAGTTGACGAATTTAACGAAGTTGACGAAGTTGACGAATTGGACGAAGTGGAAGAAGAAGATGAAGAAGTGGAAGAACTTGAGGAAGTGGAGGACGTGCACGAAGTGGCGAACATGACGAAGTTAACGAAGTTGACGAAGTTGACGAATTAGACGAAGTGGACGAAGTGGAAGAAGAAGAAGACGAAGTGGAAGAAGTGGAGGAAGTGGATTAAGTGGCCGAAGTGGAGGAAGTCGACGAAGTTGACGAAATGGATGAAGTGGAGGAAGTGGACGATGTTGACGAACTGGAAAAAGTTCAGGAAGTGAATGAATTGGAGGAAGTGGACGATGTTGAGGAAGGGGAGGAAGTCGACGAAATTGACGAAGTGGACGAAATGGAAGAAGTTGTCGAAGTGGAGGAAGTAGACAAAGGGGACGAACTTGACGAAGTTGTCGAAGTGGACGAAGTTGACGAATTTGACGAAGTGGACGAAGTGGAAGAAGAAGATGAAGAAGTGGATGAAGAGGACGAAGTGGAGGAAGTGGAGGAAGTGGATGAAGTAGACGAAGTTGACGAAGTGGTCGATGTGGACGAAGTTGACGAAGTGGAGGAAGTGGTGGAAGTCAAGGAAGTGGACGAAGTGCAGGAAGTGGAGGAAGTAGAGGTAGTGGGCGAAGTGGACGAAGTTGACGAAGTGGACGAAGTGGATGAAGTGGAGGATCTGGAGGAAGTGAACGAAATGGAGGATGTGGAGGAAGTAGACGAAGTGGAGGAAGTAGAGGAAGAGGGCGAAATGGACGAAGTGGACAAAGTCGAGGAAGTGGACGAAGTGGAGAAAGTGGAGAAAGTGGTGGAAGTGGAGGAAGTGGACGAACTTGACGAAGTGGATGAAATGGACGAAGTTGACGAAGTGGAGGAAGTGGACGAAGTAGACGAATTGGACGAACTTGACGAAGTGGATGAAGTGGAGGAAGCGGAAGAAGTGGACGAATTGGACGAAGAGGACGAATCGGAGGAAGTGGACGATGTTGACGACGTGGAGGATGTCGAGGAAGTAGACGAAGTTGACGAAGTGGAGGAGGTGGAAGAAGTGAACGAAGTGGAGGAAATGAAGGAAGTGGACGAAATGGAGGAAGTGGACAAAGTGGAGGAAGTGGACGAACTTGACGAAGTGGAGGAAGTGGACCAACCTGATGAAGTGGACGAAAAGGACGAAGTTGACGAAGTGGACGAAGTGGAGGAAGTGGACAAAGTGGAGAAAGTGGAGGAAGTGGACGAAGTGGACGAACCTTCCGAAGTGGACGAAGTGGAGGAAGTGAATGAAGTGGAGGAAGTGGACGAAATGGTCGATGTTGAGGAAGTGGAGGAATTAGACGAAATGGACGAAGTGGACGGAGTCCACAAAGTGGAGGAAGTGGAATGAAGTGGAGGAAGTGGAGGAAGTGGACGATGTTGAGGGAGTGGAGGAAGTGGACGAAATTGACAAAGTGGACGAAGTGGAAGAAGTTGACGAAGTGGAGGAAGTGGAGGAAGTGGACGAACTTGACGAAGTGGAGGAAGTGGACTGAGTGCGGGAAGGGGAAGAAGTGGACGAAGTGGAAGAAGTGGACGAAGTGGACGAAGTGGAAGAGGTGGACGAAGTGGACGAAGTGGATGAATTTGACGTCGTGGACGAAGTGGAGGAAGTAGACGAAGTGGAAGAAGTTGAGGAAGTGGACGAAGTGGACAAAGTGGACGAAGTGGACGAAGTGGAAGAAGTGGACGAAGTGGACAAAGTGGACGAAGTAGAGGAAGTGGAGTGATGAGTAGATATTTTCTACACTTCACTTAGTTTATTGTGCTAGAATTAATCAGGAAATTGTGCTTAATTGTCCAGTATTTTCCCATTTTCACTAATTGTGTTAAATTTGATCAGAAATTCTTATTTTAACTAATTTGAATTATCTGAGCTAATTATTTTACAAGGAAAATTTGGAAATAGAAATTAGGACATTTGAAGGTTAAATGAGAAATGGAAATTGAGCCCAATGCATCTCAGCTATTTCAATTTTCGCTGGTTGCTGCGTGAATTTTGTGTCAACTTGTTTGTCTTCGTTTGAGTTCAATTCTTATCCGTTTTCCATGCAATTTTTTTTCATAGTTTCGTCTAGATGTCTATTTTCACGTATAGTTTTTATTTTGTTCAAATTCATTTTGTGTTGTTCCCAGTATTTTTTTTTACTCCCCTATGTCAGTTTAGTGTACACTGTTTGAGTGACTCCTAATCTGTTTGGATTTGCTTGTTGTTTGGTACTTGTGGTGACTAGGAATTGATAATTGGACAATGCTAAGACCTCTAACCTCTAACCGCAAGGCAACACCACACACACTGATTGATCTTGTACTTGGAAGGTGCTGCACGATGCTTCATAGATAGAAGCCAACACACGTTCTGTTGGAGCAAGAAGAAGGGAGCTGCACGTTCACACCTTGGAGAAGATAAGGATGGATACTATGGCTGGAAGGAGGAGCAGCGTTGGATGAAGCAGCTCCATGCACGCGGACCACCAAGCAGCAGCTATGGATTGTAACTTGAGACAGCAGCTGCCACCATCAAGCAAGACTTCCGAATCCAGTAGGAGTTCATCTCCAAGCAGCAACGGTGATGGTTGTTGAAGAGAAGAAGGAATTGTGATCAAGCACTCCCTCAGTCCAGCAGTGATGCATATCCAGCAAGCTTTGGAGCTTCATTATGGAAGAGAATGTTTGGGAGAGCTGCTGGAACATTTTGGAACAACACTTACGGTGCAGCAATGGTATCACGGTGGTTGCTGGAAATGAAAGAGAAGGAGCCCACCACAAACTCAATCTCCAACAGAAGAAGAAGCCGTGAACAAAGTGCTTGTCTGGAATGTCCACAGAATAAGAGAATTGAAGAAGAAGACAACACTAAGAGGGCCCAACCTTATTGATAACGTCCAAGAGGAAATTCAGGAAATTTGTTGGGAGACAACAACACGGGAAAATTGCTGACGGGAGTAAGACACAAATATTGGGCTAATAAAAGGGCAGCAGGCAGAGAAGAAAGGGAAGGAGATCTGAGGAGTAGTGTAGGAAGCCACGGTCTGGAAGAGGCTCTTGCCTCTTCCTCTTCCATATAACTCTCTCAGTTGTCTATTTAAAACAGTGTAAAATATAGTTTTCATCTCTGAAGCTTGTACCCTTTGCTCGTTTCATTTTAGTTGCAGTGTTGAAGGATTTTAATTTAAGTGTTGAACGTATGATGAATTCCATTTTCAGTTAAATGTTTTTTTTTATCTGTTCAATTTACCGTTCATATTTTTTGCACCGTTAAAATCTGTCATTACATTTTACCGTTCATTTTATTTTCAGAGGTTTTCTATTTTTACCATCTTTTACTGTTCAGTTTTTATTGTCTTTTAAATTTATTTTAGTATTTTTAATCCTGTTTTGTTTAAATTCCAGTTTTAATTTATTTTACCGCAACCAAAAACACAAAAACACCCCCCCCACTTCGTAAAAAATCTGAAACTGAACCGACACAAATTGGTCCTTGAGAGACGACCTAGGAGTCACCTCCTAGTCTATACTGCATTATTTTATGCACAATTTTTGTGAGCGGTGCGACCCGTTCATCAAAATGGCGCCGCTGCCGGGGACCAATCAATAACGGTTTGGTTTTAGATTCTTGTTGTATAAAGTTTTGTTCTGTTAATATGTTTGTTTTGTGTGTTTTGTCTTGTATATTTTTGCAGGCGATAACGACACCTTCAACAAATTTTGGCGGCGTTGTCACTTCAGTTCCAGGTTTTTCGTTTTAGATTTTTGCTGTGTTTTTCGATTATGTTGTGTTAATATATGTTTTGTCTTTTATATTTTATTGTGCTGTGTTCTGTATTTAGTTGCTATATTTAAAAAAAAATATATATTTTACTGTTGATGTTCTGTCTTGTTTATGCCTGTAGCATGTTTAATTGTGTTGTGTTTTATCTTGTGTTGTGTTGTGATGTTCTATTTGTTTTGTATGCGTGTCATATGTATTTTGTCTGTTAATTAAAAAAAAAAAATTTACAAATTTTTACTATTGATATTCTGTCTTGTGTGTGCTTAAAGCATGTATAAATGTGTTTTGTTTTATCTCTTTCGTAATTTTTAGTTTTTACTTTTTATTTTCCATGTCTACCTATTTTGATGATATGAATAATGCTTATTCTGCGAGTGCCTATAATCATGATTCTCCTTCTGCTTGGTACTCTGATTGTAATTCTGCTGAATTCTATGATGAGAATTATATGGATCATCCTCAAATTCCTGAGAGCGCTCCTAGGGAGCCGGTTCCACCTACAGAGGATGATTTTTATTACGTTCTAAGCACTGGACTGACATATTTGCTGCCTAAGTTTCATGGTTTTGCAGGGGAATGCCCACATAGACATTTGGAGGAGTTCCACATAGTGTGCTCTTCAATGAAGCCTCCAGATGTTCCTCTTGATCACATTTTCTTGAGCGCATTTCCGCATTCATTACAAGGAGCAGCTAAGGATTGGCAAGACTCTCTTCCTCTAGGATCCGTTACCGATTGGGGATATCTTGAGCTTCGGTTTCTGAACAAATTCTCCCCTGAGCAGTATGGATATATCAATGATCCTGGATGGAATGACCCTAGCTTGGGATGGTTCGATGCTCAACAGGAATATCAGGTTGCACCATCTGTGGATACTTTTATCCCTCCGCCAGTCCAGCAATACGAGAGTCAGCAGTATGATGCTCCTGCTCAAATAGCTCCTCAGCCTTCTACTTCTGAGCCTACATTAAAGGAGTTACTGGAGCAGATGACCATACAGAGAATTCAGTTCGAGCAAATCAAGCAGGAAACTCAAGCTGCCATGCAGAATATGAGTAATCAGATTGGGCAGATGGCCATTCTTGCACTTGAGGAAAATGCTGATGATTTAGAGGACCAGGCAAGAATAAGCAATAATCTTGAACCAGGTGGACTACTTTCATCCTCCACTACTTTACCAATCTTCAAGGAAGTGGAGGTAAGCATACCGCAAATTGATTATTCTGTTGACTGTGTTATTAAAGATTATGCTGATGATAGGTATGCTTGTAATCATATTGTAGCTGAGCATGTTTTTAATTCTCCCTCTGAACATGAATCTGAGCCTGTTATAGATATTGTTTCTACATTTGAAACCGATTCATGTTATGAGATTGTGTCTAAGGCTCAGTATGATGAATTGGGATTGGGTGTTATACCTCTGCATAACATTTCTTTGGAACCACATTGCACTAACCATGTTGCAGGAGGTGTACATGTATTGCATCAACAAACACCCACAATTGAAGACAAAGGTGCAAGCTTACAAAACGGTTTGAAAATCAATTGGCACCTGCTGAACCCGCTCATCATCAACAATTTCTGCTTTGATCCAGCTGTGGAAAACATTTCCCTGCTCGATCAGATATGGAGGATGAAGCAGTTCGTCCTCAAAACTTCCGTGCTGAATCATGAAGTAGAAGAGATCTCCCTGCAAGTCCAAAATTGGCAACTGCCACCCTGACCAGGGGAGTTTTCTTTTTCTTTCTCTCCCTTTTTCCTACTTTTATTGCACTTGTCCATAATATGTTTCCTGTTTTGATTGCTGATCATATGCTTAGAACACATTGAGGACACTGTGTAGTTTAAGTGTGGTCTATTGGGAGAGATTCTGATTTTTCTTTGTTTTGTGTGTTAAATTTTTTGTTTTGAGTGTTAAATTTTTTCTATTTTAAGTTGTTTTAGTGTGTCTTGAGTGCAATAAATTTTACATTTTTCTCCTGATTTCTGGATGGTGTCTAAGTTGTAGATTTTTCCTTCACTTCATTAATACTTATGGTTTAAAATCCTTGCTTTTCTCTACCTGGAAAGATGATTATGTGTTTAAGAGGTTGATTTGATTGTAACGAATACCCTGTGTGAGAATTTGAGCCACTTAATTTTCTTTCTTGTGTGTGACATGATCTTGATTGCTTGCACATATGCCTTGGCTTGATTCTTTCTGATATACTTGATTTATATGCATGTTTTAGAAATGATAAAGGCATTTTATTTCTTGAGCCTCTTTAGCCAAATAAGCTTACCTTGTTATTATCCTTTGATACCCCTTTTGAGCCTATATTGTATTCATTTCTTTGTTTTAAAGCTCATACACTGACCCTAAGTGAAAAACCATGATTACCTTAACCTTAGGGAATTTTGGAGCTTTAGAAGTGTTTTGGGAACAAGTGTGGTCTCCCTGGGGATTCTAGTAAATTGGCGAGTTGGTTCCTCTTCGTGTTTCATTTTTGTAAATATGTTGTGTATTTTGTCTCTTACAATTGAGTGCAAAAGAAAAAACAAAAGAAAAAAAAATGAAAAACAATTTTGTGAATAATGGAGTCGAGAAGAGGATTGAATTAGAGGTTTGGGCGTAATTTCACTGTTCCCCATAGCTCCTCTATTTTCTTCTGAGTTGTTACTACTTATCCATATCTATCCTTCCCTGTCCTTGGCCCCATTACAACCCATAAAAGACCTTTAGATCTGAACATGCATATGCTTTAAGTGTTGATATTAGAGACTTGCCAAGTCTGCTTGTGTTTGTTTTCTTGAGTACATTGAGTTGAAATTATTTACCCTAAACACTTGAGAGAAACACTGTTAGTGCATCTGTGAGGTTATGTTATTTTTGAATCACCTCTTGAGCTGAGTAATCATTTTGCTGTGTATTGAATTGCTTGGATGATTTCTGTAAGTATCTGCTTTATTTGATTTTGTGTTGGATAATTGTCTACTTCTTTTCTCTTTCCAGATTTCTTGAGAACTGTGTAAATTCTGTGTATTTTTTTTTTCTTGTGAGCCTTTATTTTCTGTATGTTGCAATTGTGTCACGTCCTTTGATGTCCTTTGAATTATTCCCTGATTTGTGTCTTGATTTTGCCCAGGAGTGCAAAAGGCTAAGTGTGGTCTATTTTGATGAGTAGATATTTTCTACACTTCACTTAGTTTATTGTGCTAGAATTAATCAGGAAATTGTGCTTAATTGTCCAGTATTTTCCCATTTTCACTAATTGTGTTAAATTTGATCAGAAATTCTTATTTTAACTAATTTGAATTATCTGAGCTAATTATTTTACAAGGAAAATTTGGAAATAGAAATTAGGACATTTGAAGGTTAAATGAGAAATGGAAATTGAGCCCAATGCATCTCAGCTATTTCAATTTTCGCTGGTTGCTGCGTGAATTTTGTGTCAACTTGTTTGTCTTCGTTTGAGTTCAATTCTTATCCGTTTTCCATGCAATTTTTTTTCATAGTTTCGTCTAGATGTCTATTTTCACGTATAGTTTTTATTTTGTTCAAATTCATTATGTGTTGTTCCCAGTATTTTTTTTTACTCCCCTATGTCAGTTTAGTGTACACTGTTTGAGTGACTCCTAATCTGTTTGGATTTGCTTGTTGTTTGGTACTTGTGGTGACTAGGAATTGATAATTGGACAATGCTAAGACCTCTAACACTCTTAAGAAATACGTTTTGGAGGAAGCACAAAGCCACCACATTAAGTAAAGCTCACGGTTTTGGACAGTTCATTGTGTCAAGCATTGCACGTGGCCCTTCTTTTGTCTTATTTTGGCTAAATTAATTGAAGAATGAAGGAAGAGATGGACTACCACATTTTTCTTAAACAAATGCCACGGCTTTTGCAGCCACACAAAGATAATATTCTTTCTTTAAGAATAATACACATGAAAAGAGATGGGGCCACCACGTTGAAGAATGGCTCATGGTTTAAAGTTCACGTGGAGTTCCAAAGTGCTGAAATTTATTTAATTAATATTATCAAGGGAATGGTTTCGTGGCCCATGCATTTACTTTGGCTAGGTGCAGGTTTTAGTGTTTTTCCACTACACAAATTCTTCAATTAATAAAAAGAGCACACGGCCCCGTATCAATAATTTATTTTGGCAAAGCATTCACGGTTTCTTTAGCTTGGTGACATCTCAAATCTAAAAGAGAAACATAGAAGCAATGGCATGGCCCACATGGAAAGGAGAATGTTTTGGATTTTCAAATGGTAAATGGTGTGTTGCGGAACGTTGCAGTTTTTATTCTTCAATAAAAAGAAGCTCACGGTTTCGTTGATTGTGAGAGGCAAGCCAGCACCGTCCGTGCACAATTCTTTCTTTCTTTTAAAGTGAGTAGCTAGACGTGTAAAAGGGGAGCTGTCACCGCAAGGCAACACCACACACACTGATTGATCCTGTACTTGGAAGGTGCTGCACGATGCTTCATAGATAGAAGCCAACACACGTTCTGTTGGAGCAAGAAGAAGGGAGCTGCACGTTCACACCTTGGAGAAGATAAGGATGGATACTATGGCTGGAAGGAGGAGCAGCGTTGGATGAAGCAGCTCCATGCACGCGGACCACCAAGCAGCAGCTATGGATTGTAACTTGAGACAGCAGCTGCCACCATCAAGCAAGACTTCCGAATCCAGTAGGAGTTCATCTCCAAGCAGCAACGGTGATGGTTGTTGAAGAGAAGAAGGAATTGTGATCAAGCACTCCCTCGGTCCAGCAGTGATGCATATCCAGCAAGCTTTGGAGCTTCATTATGGAAGAGAATGTTTGGGAGAGCTGCTGGAACATTTTGGAACAACACTTACGGTGCAGCAATGGTATCACGGTGGTTGCTGGAAATGAAAGAGAAGGAGCCCACCACAAACTCAATCTCCAACAGAAGAAGAAGCCGTGAACAAAGTGCTTGTCTGGAATGTCCACAGAATAAGAGAATTGAAGAAGAAGACAACACTAAGAGGGCCCAACCTTATTGATAACGTCCAAGAGGAAATTCAGGAAATTTGTTGGGAGACAACAACACGGGAAAATTGCTGACGGGAGTAAGACACAAATATTGGGCTAATAAAAGGGCAGCAGGCAGAGAAGAAAGGGAAGGAGATCTGAGGAGTAGTGTAGGAAGCCACGGTCTGGAAGAGGCTCTTGCCTCTTCCTCTTCCATATAACTCTCTCAGTTGTCTATTTAAAACAGTGTAAAATATAGTTTTCATCTCTGAAGCTTGTACCCTTTGCTCGTTTCATTTTAGTTGCAGTGTTGAAGGATTTTAATTTAAGTGTTGAACGTATGATGAATTCCATTTTCAGTTAAATGTTTTTTTTTATCTGTTCAATTTACCGTTCATATTTTTTGCACCGTTAAAATCTGTCATTACATTTTACCGTTCATTTTATTTTCAGAGGTTTTCTATTTTTACCATCTTTTACTGTTCAGTTTTTATTGTCTTTTAAATTTATTTTAGTATTTTTAATCCTGTTTTGTTTAAATTCCAGTTTTAATTTATTTTACCGCAACCAAAAACACAAAAACACCCCCCCCACTTCGTAAAAAATCTGAAACTGAACCGACACAAATTGGTCCTTGAGAGACGACCTAGGAGTCACCTCCTAGTCTATACTGCATTATTTTATGCACAATTTTTGTGAGCGGTGCGACCCGTTCATCATGGAGGAAGTGGACGAACTTGACGAAGTGGACGAAATGGACGAAGTGGACAAAGTGGACGAAGTTGACAAAATGGATGAAGTGGAGGAATTGGACGATGTTGACGAACTGGAAAAAGTTCAGGAAGTGAATGAAGTGGAGGAAGTGGACGATGTTGAGGAAGTGGAGGAGGTCGACGAAAATGACGAAGTGGACGAAGTGGACGAAGTGGAAGAAGCCGAGGAAGTGGAGGAAGTGGATGAGTTTGACGAAGTTGATGAAGTTAACGAAGTTGACGAAGTGGACGAATTGGACGAAGTGGAAGAAGAAGATGACGAAGTGGAAGAAGTTGAGGAAGTGGAGGAAGTGGACGAAGTGGCGAACATGACGAAGTTGACGAAGTTGACGAATTGGAAGAAGTGGACGAAGTGGAAGAAGAAGATGACGAAGTGGAAGTAGTGGAGGAAGTGGATGATGTGGCCGAAGTGGAGGAAGTGGACAAAGTTGACGAAATGGATGACGCGGAGGAAGTGGAGGAAGTGGACGATGTTGACGAACTGGAAAAAGTTCGGGAAATGAATGAAGTGGAGGAAGTGGACGATGTTGAGGTAGTGGAGGAAGTCGACGAAATTGACGAAGTGGACGAAATGGAAGAAGTTGTCGAAGTGGAGGAAGTGGACAAAGGGGACGAACTTCACGAAATTGTCGAAGTGGACGAAGTTGACGAATTTGACGAAGTGGACGAAGTGGAAGAAGAAGATGAAGAAGTGGATGAAGAGGACGAAGTGGACGAAGTGGAGGAAGTTGACGAAGTTGACGATGTGGGGGAAGCGGTGGAAGTCGAGGAAGTGGACGAAGTGCAGGAAGTGGAGGAAGTAGAGGAAGTGGGCGAAGTGGACGAAGTTCACGAAGTGGACGAAGTGGATAAAGTCGAGGATCTGGAGGAAGTGGACGAAATGGAGGATGTGGAGGAAGTGGAGGAAGTAGACGAAGTGGAGGAACTAGAGGAAGAGGGCGAAATGGACGAACATGACGAAGTGGATGAAGTGGAGGAAGTTGAGGAAGTGGACGAAGAGGACGAAGTGGATGAAGTTGACGAAGTTCACGACGTGGACGAAGTGGAGGAAGTGGACGAAGTGAAAGAAGTTGACGAAGTGGACGAAGTGGAAAAAGTGGACGAAGTGGACGAATTGGAGAAAGTGGACAAAGTGGTGCAAGTGGTGGAAGTGGACGTACTTGACGAAGCGGACGAAATGGACGAAGTTGACGAAGTGGAGGAAGTGGAGGAAGTGGAGGAAGTGGACGAACTTGACGAAGTAGACGAAGTGGATGAAGTGGAGGAAGCGAAAGAAGTGGACGAATTGGACGAAGAGGACGAAGCGGAGGAAGTGGACGATGTTGACGACGTGGAGGAAGTCGAGGAAGTAGACGAAGTGGAGGAAGTGGAAGAAGTGAACGAAGTGGAGGAAATGGAGGAAGTGGAGGAAGTGGACAAAGTGGAGGAAGTGGACGAACTTGACGAAGTGGAGGAAGTGGACGAACCTGATGAAGTGGACGAAAAGGACGAAGTTGACGAAGTGGACGAAGTGGAGGAAGTGGAGAATGTGGACAAAGTGGAGAAAGTGGACGAAGTGGACGAAGTGGAGGAAGTGGAGGAAGTGGAAGAAGTGGACGAAGTGGACAAAGTTGAGAAGTGGACTAAGTGGACGAAGTGGAGGAAGTGGACGAAATGGGCGAAGTAGACGAAATGGAGGAAGTGAATGAAGTGGAGGAAGTGGATGAAATGGACAATGTTGAGGAAGTGGAGGAATTAGACGAAATGGACGAAGTGGACGGAGTCCACGAAGTGGAGGAAGTGGAATGAAGTGGAGGAAGTGGACGATGTTGAGGGAGTGGAGGAAGTGGACAAAATTGACAAAGTGGACGAAGTGGAAAAAGTTGACGAAGTGGAGGAAGTGGACGAACTTGACGAAGTGGAGGAAGTGGAAGAAGTGGACGAAGAGCGGGAAGGGGAAGAAGTTGATGACGTGGACGAAGTGGAGGAAGTGGACGAAGTGGAGGAAGCGGAAGGAGTGGACGAAGTGGAAGAAGTGGACGAAGTGGACGAAGTGGAGGAAGTGGAAGAGGTGGACGAAGTAGACGAAGTGGACGAAGTGGAGGAAGTGGACGAAGTGGACGAAGTGGAGGAAGTGGACGAAGTGGGACAAGTGGATGAAGTTGACGACGTGGACGAACTGGAGGAAGTGGACGAAGTGGAAGAAGTTGACCAAGTGGACGAAGTGGACGAAGTGGAAGAAGTGGATGAAGTGGACAAAGTGGAGGAAGTGGAGGAAGTGGAGGAAGTGGACGAACTTGACGAAGTGGACAAAGTTGACGAAGTGGAGGAAGTGGACGAAGTTGACGAAATGGATGAAGTGGAGGAAGTGGACGATGTTGACGAACTGGAAAAAGTTCAGGAAGTGAATGAAATGGAGGAAGTGGACGATGTTGAGGAAGTGGAGGAAGTCGACGAAAATGACGAAGTGGACAAAGTGGAAGAAGCTAAGGAAGTGGAGGAAGTGGACGAACTTGACGAAGTTGATGAAGTTAACGAAGTTGACGAAGTGGACGAAGTGGAAGAAGAAGATGACGAAGTGGAAGAAGTTGAGGAAGTGGACGAAGTGGCGAACATGACGAAGTTGACGAAGTTAACGAAATTGGTGAAGTTGACGAATTGGACGAAGGGGACGAAGTGGAAGAAGAAGATGACGAAGTGGAAGAAGTGGAGGAAGTGGATGATGTGGCCGAAGTGGAGGAAGTGGACTAAGTTGACGAAATGGATGAAGTGGAGGAAGGGGAGGAAGTGGACGATGTTGACGAACTGGAAAAAGTTCAGGAAGTGAATGAAGTGGAGGAAGTGGACGATGTTGAGGAAGTGGAGGAAGTCGACGAAATTGACGAAGTGGACGAAATGGAAGAAGTTGTAGAAGTGGAGGAAGTGGACAAAGGGGACGAACTTGACGAAGTTGTCGAAGTGGACGAAGTTGACGAATTTGACGAATTTGACGAAGTGGACGAAGTGGAAGAAGAAGATGAAGAAGTGGATGAAGAGGACGAAGTAGAGGAAGTGGAGGAAGTGGAAGAAGTAGACGAAGTTGACGAAGTGGTCGATGTGGACGAAGTTGACGAAGTGGAGGAAGTGGTGGAAGTCGAGGAAGTGGACGATGTGCAGGAAGTTGAGGAAGTAGAGGAAGTGGGCGAAGTGGACGAAGTGGACGAAGTGGACGAAGTGGAGGATCTGGAGGAAGTGGACGAAATGGAGGATGTGGAGGAAGTGGAGGAAGTAGACAAAGTGGAGGAAGTGGAGGAAGTAGAGGAAGAGGGCGAAATGGACAAACATGACGAAGTGGAAGAAGTGGAGGAAGTTGAGGAAGTGGACGAAGAGGACGAATTGGATGAAGTTGACGACGTGGACGAGGTGGAGGAAGTGGATGAAGTGGAAGAAGCTGACGAAGTGGACGAAGTGGAAGAAGTGGACGAAGTGGAGAAAGTGGACAAAGTGGTGCAAGTGGACGAACTTGACGAAGTGGACGAAATGGACGAAGTTGACGAAGTGGAGGAAGTGGACGAAGTGGACGAACCTGATGAAGTGGACGAAGTGGATGAAGTGGAGGAAGCGGAAGAAGTGGACGAATTGGACGAAGAGGACGAAGCGGAGGAAGTGGACGATGTTGACGACGTGGAGGAAGTCGAGGAAGTAGACGAAGTGGACGAAGTGGAGGAAGTGGAAGAAGTGAACGAAGTGGAGGAAATGGAGGAAATGGACGAAGTGGAGGAAGTGGACAAATTGGAAGAAGTGGACGAACTTGACGAAGTGGAGGAAGTGGAGGAAGTGTACGAACCGGATGAAGTGGACGAAAAGGACGAAGTTGACGAAGTGGACGAAGTGGAGAACATGGAGAAAGTGGAGAAAGTGGAGGAAGTGGACGAAGTGGAGGAAGTGGAAGAAGTGGACGAAGTGGAGAAGTGGAGAAGTGGACGAAGTGGACGAAGTGGAGGAAGTGGACGAACTTGACGAAGTGGACGAAATGGGCGAAGTGGACGAAGTGGACGAAGTGATTGAAGTGGACGAAATGGACGATGTTGAGGAAGTGGAGGAATTAGACGAAATGGACGAAGTGGACGGAGTCCACGAAGTGGAGGAAGTGGAGGAAGTGGAGGAGGTGGAATGAAGTGTACGAACCGGATGAAGTGGACGAAAAGGACGAAGTTGACGAAGTGGACGAAGTGGAGAACATGGAGAAAGTGGAGAAAGTGGAGGAAGTGGAGGAAGTGGACGATGTTGAGCGAGTGGAGGAAGTGGACGAAATTGACAAAGTGGACGAAGTGGAAGAAGTTGACAAAGTGGAGGAAGTGGACGAATTTGACGAAGTGGAGGAAGTAGAGGAAGTGGAGGAAGTGGACGAAGTGGACGAAGAGCGGGAAGGGGAAGAAGTTGATGACGTGGATGAAGTGGAGGAACTGGACGAAGTGGAGGAAGCGGAAGGAGTGGACGAAGTGGAAGAAGTGGACGAAGTGGAGGAAGTGGAGGAATTGGAAGAGGTGCACGAAGTGGACGAAGTGGAGGAAGTGGAGGAAGTGGACGAAATGGTGAAGTTGACGACGTGGAGGAAGTGGAGGAAGTGGAGGAAGTGGAGGAAGTGGAAGAAGTTGACGAAGTGGACGAAGTGTACGAAGTGGACGAAGTGGACGAAGTGGACGAAGTGGAAGAAGTGGACAAAGTGGAGGAAGTGGAGGAAGTGGACGAACTTGACGAAGTGGACGAAATGGACGAAGTTGACGAAGTGGATGAAGTGGACGAAGTGGACGAAGTTGACGAAATGGATGAAGTGGAAGAAGTGGACAATGTTGACGAACTGGAACGATGTTGAGCGAGTGGAGGAAGTGGACGAAATTGACAAAGTGGACGAAGTGGAGGAAGTGGACGAACTTGACGAAGTGGAGGAAGTAGAGGAAGTGGACGAAGAGCGAGAAGGGGAAGAAGTTGATGACGTGGACGAAGTGGAGGAACTGGACGAAGTGGAGGAAGCGGAAGGAGTGGACGAAGTGGAAGAAGTGGACGAAGTGGACGAAGTGGAGGAAGTGGAGGAATTGGAAGAGGTGCACGAAGTGGACGAAGTTGAGGAAGTGTACGAAATGGATGAAGTTGACGACGTGGACGAAGTGGAGGAAGTGGAGGAAGTGGACGAAGTGGAAGAAGTTGACGAAGTGGACAAAGTGCACAAAGTGGACGAAGTGGAAGAAGTGGACGAAGTGGACAAAGTGGAGGAAGTGGAGGAAGTGGACGAACTTGACGAAGTGGACGAAATGGACGAAGTTGACGAAGTGGATGAAGTGGACGAAGTGGACGAAGTCGACGAAATGGATGAAGTGGACGATGTTGACAAACTGGAAAAAGTTCAGGAAGTGAATGAAATGGAGGAAGTGGACGATGTTGAGGAAGTGGAGGAAGTCGACGAAAATGACGAAGTGGACAAAGTGGAAGACGCTGAGGAAGTGGAGGAAGTGGACGAACTTGACGAAGTTGATGAAGTTAACGAAGTTGACGAAGTGGACGAATTGGACACTGTGGAAGAAGAAGATGACGAAGTGGAAGAAGTTGTGGAAGTAGACGAAGTGGCGAACATGACGAAGTTGACGAATTGGACGAAGTGAACGAAGTGGAAGAAGAAGATGACGAAGTGGAAGAAGTGGAGGAAGTGGATGATGTGGTCGAAGTGGAGGAAGTGGACGAAGTTGACGAAATGGATGAAGTGGAGGAAGTGGACGATGTTGACGAACTGGAAGAAGTTCAGGAAGTGAATGAAGTGGAGGAAGTGGACGATGTTGAAGAAGTGGAGGAAGTCGACGAAATTGATGAAGTGGACAAAGTGGAAGAAGTTGTCGAATGGGAGAAAGTGGACAAAGGGGACGAACTTGACGAAGTTGTCGAAGTGGACGAAGTTGACGAATTGGACGAAGTGAACGAAGTGGAGGAAGTCGAGGAAGTGGACGAAGTAGAAGAAGTTGACGAAGTGGTCGATGTGGACGAATTTGACGAAGTGGTGGAAGTCAAGGAAGTGGACGAAGTGCAGGAAGTGAAGGAAGTAGAGGAAGTGGGCGAAGTTGACAAAGTGGACGAAGTGGATGAAGTGGATGAAGTGGAGGATCTAGAGGAAATGGACGAAATGGAGGATGTGGAGGAAGTGGAGGAAGTAGACGAAGTGGAGGAAGTGGAGGAAGTAGAGGAAGAGGACGAAGTGGACGAACATGACAAACATGACGAAGTGGACGAAGTGAACGAAGTGGAGGAAGTTGAGGAAGTGGACGAAGTGGACGAAGAGGACGAAGTGGATGAAGTTGACGAAGTTGACGACGTGGACGAAGTGGAGGAAGGGGACGAAGTGCAAGAAGTTGACGAAGTGGACGAAGTGGACGAAGTGGACGAAGTGGAAGAAGTTGACGAAGTGGAGAAAGTTGACAAAGTGGTGGAAGTGGACGAACTTGACGAAGTGGACGAAATGTACGAAGTTGACGAAGTGGAGGAAGTGGACGAAGTGGACGAACTTGACGAAGTGGACGAAGTGGATGAAGTGGACGATGTTGACGACGTGGAGGAAGTCGAGGAAGTTGACGAAGTGGACGAAGTGGAGGTAGTGGAAGAAGTGAACGAAGTGGAGGAAAGGGAGGAAGTGGACGAAGTGGAGGAAGTGGACAAAGTGGAGGAAGTGGACGAACTTGTCGAAGTGGAGGAAGTGGACGAACCTGATGAAGTGGACGAAAAGGACGAAGTTGACGAAGTGGAGGAAGTGGAGGAAGTGGAGAATGTGGATAAAGTGGAAGAACTGGACGAAGTGGAGGAAGTGGACGAAGGTGACGAAGTAGACGAAATTGACGAAGGGGACGAAGTGGAGGAAATGGAGGAAATGGAGGAATTGGACGAAGTGGAGGAAGTACAAGAAGTGGACGAAGTGGTGAAGTGAACGAAGTGGAGGAAGTGGAGGAAGTGGACGAACCTGACGAAGTGGACGAAATGGACGAAGTGGACGAAGTGAATGAAGTGGAGGAAGTGGACGAAATGGACGATGTTGAGGAAGTGAAGGAATTGGACGAAATGGACGAAGTGGACGGAGTTGACGAAGTGGAGGAAGTGGAGGAAGTGCAGGAAGTGGGCGATGTTGAGGGAGTGGAGGAAGTGGACGAAATTGACAAAGTGGACGAAGTGGAAGAAGTTGACGAAGTGGAGGAAGTGGATGAAGTGGACGAACTTGACGAAGTGGAGGAAGTGGATGAAATGGAGGAAGTGGACGAAGTGGAGGAAGTGGACGAAGAGGGGGAAGTGGACGAAGTTGATGATGTGGACGAAGTGGAGGAACTGGACGAGGTGGAGGAAGTGGAAGAAGTGGACGAAGTGGAGGAAGTGGATGAAGAGGACAAAGTGGGTGAAGTTGACGACGTGGACGAAGTTGAGGAAGTGGAGGAAGTGGAGGAAGTGGAAGAAGTTGACGAAGTGCACGAAGTGGACGAAGTTGACGAAGTGGACGAAGTGGAGGAAGTGGAAGAAGTGGACGAAGTGGACGAAGTGGACAAGGTGGAGGAAGTGGAGGAAGTGGAGGAAGTGGACGAACTTGACGAAGTGGACAAAATGGACGAAGTGGACGAAGTTGACGAAGTGGATGAAGTGTACGAAGTGGACGAAGTTGACGAAGTGGACGAAGTGGATGAAGTGGAGGAAGTGGTCGAAGTAGACAAAGTGGAGGAAGTGGACGAAGTTGACGAAGTGGAGGAAGTGGAGGAAGTGGAGCTAGTGGAGGAAGTGGAGGAGCGGGAGGAAGTAGAAGAAGTGGACGAACTTGACGAAGTGGACGAGGTAGATGAAGTGGAGGACTCGGAAGAAGTGGACGAAGAGGATGAAGTGGACTAAGTGGACGAAGTTCACGACGTGGACGAAGTGGAGGAACTGGACGAAGTGGAGGAAGTGGAAGGAGTGGACGAAGTGGAGGAAGTGGAAGAAGTGGACGAAGTGGAGGAAGTGGAAGAAGTGGACAAAGTGGGAGAACTGGACGAAGTGGAGGAAGTGGAAGAAGTGGACGAATGATAACAGTTGAAAAACTGTTATTTTCATGCTTAAAATTGATACTAAAAGCAACCTTTAGACTTAAAAACTAGCTTGAAATCACGCTTTTATCTATATTTTCATAAATAAGAGAGCTGGACAGGTTTATGCTTGATTTAAGTGTTTTTGTGCAGGTTTTAAGGTGAATTTAGTGAAAGAAGTGAAGAAGGAGAGAGATGGAATCAGAAAAGGAATCAAAGAGTGCAAAAGGAGAAGCCGAAAGCACCGCTCAGCGGCATTTTATCGCTGAGCGGCACTCAGGAGGTCACGGGAGGTCCGCTGAGGGGCAAACTGGCCGCTGAGGGGAAGAAAAGGGAAGCGCAGTCACCGCTGAGCGCCATTCTTAATAATGGGCTTGGGCTCGTTTTCTGGCACTTTTATGGGCTTGGGCTTAGATCTTTTGTAATTCTAAAATAGTATATAAGGACTTGCACGTCCTAGAATTAGTATCTTTGGCAGAAACGAGGCAAACACTCTCTCTTCCACCCCTTTGAAGGAGGATCTTGGATGCTCAGGCTACCTCTTCACCTTTTTAGGGTTTATTCTTTCATTCTTTCATTGTTATTCATCTAGGTTCACCATGAATATGGTGAACTAAACCTTGTATGTTTGTTGGGGAATCAATGTAATCTCTTGAAGCTCTCATATATGGAATTTATGCTTGCATCTTTTAATTAAGATTTATGCTTTCTTTCATCATTAGTTAGTGTTTTTCCTCTTTGCTTAATGCTTGTATGGTTTAACTCATTCGATGCATGATTATTGGTTTTGTCGATACGGGCACGTACGGGGAAGTCTAGATCCGGGGAATTTCTCCCAATATTATATTGGTTGTCGTTAAGCTCCTGCACTTATGAACTGATCATTAGGAATGCTAGGAATTGTATGAACTCGTGATTAGGGAGAAGCCATCTAGAATGGTACTTTAGAGAGTGGCATTAACAATGATGATTTGAATGTTGAATTCCTAAAATATATGAGAGTGGATAAGATGAAATTGACCCCCAACAACATATTCATTCATATATTTCATTGAAAGTGTTTATCTTTTGCTTTTGCCATTGATCAAAAACTCATGCATACATGTTTATTTTCTGTCTTGCATATTAAACTCCAAATATTTCGTTCTTAAGTCTTAGCTAATCAACAAACCACACAACTAAACTAGGCCGTGAGTCCTTTGGGAGAACGATACTTGGTCTTACCAAGTTTATTACTTGAACGATTCGGTCATACTTGCCGATTGTGAAACAAGTTTGTGACATCATATTTTGGTGCTCATAAATTTGTCCATCAAGTTTTTGGCGCCGTTGCCGGGGACTCTGGTTTAACTGGTTAATTTGTGTGATTATTGATTATCTTTGACTTTAATTTTGGATTTCTGTTTTTATTTTCTGTTTTTATTTTTTCGGTTTTTATTAGATTAGATTAGATTTTATTTTATTTTATTTGATTAGATTAGATTAGATTTTATTTGTTTTTATTTTATCTTATTTGATTTTATTTTTAGATTAGATTTTATTTTATTTTATCTTCTATCTTCTAAATCTTTTATCTTCTATCTTCTGAATCTTTTATCTTTTTATCTTTTGAATATATATCTTCTCTTATATCTTTTTGTGCTAACAAATATTTTCTAGGGTTTTGTTTTCTTGTGTATGCAGGAGGCAATTCGAACTAGGAGTAAGAAAACAACAGAACCTCTTCTTGAAGGTCTAGACGAGAGTAGAAGGAGGAGAAGAATCAGAACATCTAGAGAACTTTTCCCTTCTCCAGAAACTCTCTTACAATCATCACCACAAGGTTCTGTTCATAGCACAGGAAGTATGGAGAACAATAATGGTAGAAGAACTCTTGCAGACTACACCAATATTGCTGGGCCTCAACACTTTAACAACATAGCTAGACCTAGAGTCAATGCAGCCAACATGGAGGTCAAACCAGCACTGATTCAACTGGTGAAGAGTAATCAATTTAATGGGTTATCTCATGAAAGCCCATATGAGCACCTCACTACCTTTAAGGAGATTTGCAATACAGTCAAGATTAATGGGGTGCCAGACGAAGCAATCAAACTTAGCTTGTTTCCTTTCTCATTGGGAGGCAATGCTAAGCTTTGGTTGAACTCTTTTCCAGAAGAAAGTTTCACAGAGTGGGAAGCAGTGGTCACAAAATTCTTAAACAAATACTTCCCACAATCTAAGGTGACTAAAGGCAAGCAAGAGATTTCTTCATTCAAGCAAGGCATGGAAGAATCACTGGGGCATGCATGGGACAGGTACAGAAGCTTGTTACGAAAAACTCCCATGCATGGCTTTGAAGAACATGAAGTAGTCTTAACTTTCCTTGGAGGGCTTGGTTCACAAACCAAGATGATGCTGAACGCCTCAGCAGGAGGCAATATTAAATGTAAAACTCCAGAGGAAGCAACTGAAATTATTGAAAATATGGCTACTAGTGACAACGAACTCAATCTTGAAAAAGGAGATCTTAGTCAGAAGGAGTTGTTACAATCAAATGAGGCTTTGCTTATCCAAAATAGAATTATCTCTCAACAGCTTGAAGAAGTAACTATGAAACTTTCTCAAATACCACAGGAAATACAACAGGTGTCAATGGTTCAAGCGCAACAACAACAATGACAGATGCAATTCACTCCAGTTGAGAAAGCAACAATGCTTGAAGAGACTTTCCAAAGATTCTTGAAGACGAATGAGTCTTATTGTCATAATGTGAATGCTGCATTTAAAAAAATGGAGGTTTATGTTGAGAGAATAGTTGACGAGATGAAGCATGATAATCTTGGAAAGGATTGTAAAACTGTTGTGGCTAGAAGTGGTAGAGTGTTAGAGGAGAGACAAAAGAGAGAGAGAAAGAAAAAAATGAGAGTGAGAGTGAAAAAGAATCATGTGAGTGGAAAGAAAGAGTTGAGAGAGAGAAAGAGAAAAAAGAAGAAGAAGAGAGGAGAGAAAAAAAAGAGAGAGAAGAGAGACAGAAAGAAAAAGAGTATGAAAAGCCACTTCCTTATCCAAAGGGTTATTCAAGGAAGGAGAAAGAAAAGCAGTTGGAAAGATTCATGGAACTGTTTAAGAAGCTGGAGATTACTATACCATTCTCTGAAGCATTGCAACAGATGCCAGCATATGCAAAATTTTTGAAGGAACTTCTCACAAAGAAACACAAGTACATTGAGAAGGAAACTATCAATATACAGGGAAATTGCAGTGCAATCATACAGAAACTACCTCCTAAACTTAAAGATCCAGGAAGCTTCACTATTCCATGCACCATAGGAGATGTGAAAGTTGGAAGAGCATTGATTGATTTGGGAGCTAGCATTAATCTAATGCCGCTATCCATGTGCAAAACAATTCAGGGGCTGGAAATTAAACCAACCAGAATGGCTCTTCAATTGGCAGACAGGTCTCTTAAATATCCATATGGAGTGGTTGAAGATGTTCTAGTGAAGGTCGATAAATTTGTATTTCCAGTGGATTTTATTGTGATGGAGATGGAAGGAACTAGTGATGTTCCTCTTATTCTTGGGAGACCTTTTATGAAGACTGCTAGAGTTCTGATTGATGTAGAGAATGGTAAGCTTAAACTGAGAGTTGATGATGAAGAAGTCACTTTTGATGTATCCAAGGCCATGACATATCCAAATGATGACAAATCATGTTTTCAATTTGATGAACTTGATGAAGTTTGTATGGTTCAGGAAAGAATGGTGCGAAATATTTCTCCATTGGGAAAAACTCTCATTGATGCATGTGAAGATTTAGATGAAGAAGAAGAGAAATTGATTGATGAATGTCTGATGGATTTGGAAACATTGAAAAAGAGTCCTGAGGAAGATCCAATATTCGAAATAATTGATAAGGAAGAAACAATCAAAGCACAGTCGCCAGAATTAAAAAGATTGCCATCACATCTGAAATATGTGTTTTTAGAAGAAGGTGAAACAAAGCCAGTTATCATCAATAACTCTTTATCTTTACAAGAAGAAGAGCAATTGATAGAAATTCTGAAAGCCAACAAAGAAGCAATTGGATGGTCAATATCAGATCTTAAAGGTATTAGCCCAACTTATTGCATGCACAAAATTTTTATGGAAGAAGATTATAAACCAAGTGCTCAACCACAGAGAAGGTTAAATCCTGTTATGAAGGAGGTGGTCAGAAAAGAAGTGTTGAAACTGTTAGAAGCTGGTATCATCTATCCAATTTCTGACAGTGAATGGGTGAGTCCAGTACAGGTGGTTCCAAAGAAAGGAGGGATGACAGTAATTTATAATGATAAGAATGAACTCATTCCTACTCGGACAGTCACTGGTTGGCGTATGTGCATTGATTACAGGAAGCTTAATAAAGCTACTAGGAAAGATCATTTTCCTCTTCCCTTCATGGATCAGATGCTAGAAAGGTTATCAGGGCAGGCTTTCTATTGTTTTCTAGATGGATATTCTGGATATAATCAAATTGTGGTAGATCCAAAAGACCAGGAGAAGACGGCTTTTACTTGTCCTTTTGGTATCTTTGCATATAGAAAGATGCCTTTTGGATTATGTAATGCTCCAGCTACGTTTCAGAGGTGTATGCAGGCAATCTTTGCGGATCTTTTAGAAAAATGCATTGAAGTATTCATGGATGATTTCTCAGTTTTTGGAAATTCCTTCCAAAGGTGTTTAGCTAGTTTGAACACTGTTCTCAAAAGATGTGTTCAGACAAATCTGGTTTTGAATTGGGAGAAATGTCATTTCATGGTAACTGAAGGAATTGTACTGGGGCATAAAATCTCTGCTAAAGGAATTGAGGTAGACAAAGCTAAAGTAGAAGTTATTGAGAAACTACCTCCACCAACAAATGTAAAGGGGATTAGAAGTTTTCTTGGTCATGCTGGGTTTTATAGAAGATTTATCAAAGATTTCTCAAAAATTGCTAAACCATTGAGTAATCTTTTGATGAAGGATGCTCCTTTTGTGATGAATGAAGATTGCCTGAAAGCTTTTGATATATTGAAGAAGAAGCTAGTGTCAGCTCCAGTAATTGTAGCACCAGATTGGAATCAAAATTTTGAATTAATGTGTGATGCAAGTGATTATGCAATAGGAGTGGTCCTTGGCCAGAGGAAAGAACAAAAGTTTCATCCAATCTATTATGCTAGCAAGGTGTTGAATGATGCTCAATTGAATTATGCTACCACAGAGAAAGAGTTTCTTGCCATTGTATATGCTCTAGAGAAATTTAGACCTTATCTTATTGGGTCTAAGGTGATTGTCTATACAGATCATGCAGCTATCAAATACTTGTTGACAAAACCATATTCTAAGCCACGTCTGATTAGATGGGTACTATTATTGCAAGAATTTGATGTAGAAATCCGTGATAAGAAAGGAAGTGAGAACTTAATTGCTGATCATTTGTCACGGTTAGTCAACAATGAGGTCACTAGCAAAGAGTCTGAAATCTGGGAATCTTTTTCAGATGAATCACTCATGTATATTCAGCAGAGGCCTTGGTTTGCTGATATGGCAAATTTCAAAGCTGCAAGAGTCATGCCGGAAGACTTAACTTGGCAACAGAGAAAGAAATTTCTGCATGATGCCAAGCAGTTTGTGTGGGACGATCCATATTTGTTCAAAATTGGAGCAGATAATCTTCTAAGGAGATGTGTTACAAATGAAGAAGCAGAAGGAATTCTCTGGCATTGTCATGATTCACCTTATGGAGGACATTTTAATGGGGAAAGAACAGCAGCAAAAGTCCTTCAATCAGGGTTTTATTGGCCAACTTTATTTAAAGATGCCCATAATCATGCTAGGAATTGTGATAAATGTCAAAGAGTAGGGACAATCACTAAACGCCATGAGATGCCTTTACAAGGTATTTTAGAGGTTGAGGTTTTTGATTGTTGGGGTATTGACTTTGTTGGACCCTTCCCTCCATCTTTCAACAATGAATATATTCTGGTAGCAGTGAATTATGTGAGTAAATGGGTGGAAGCATTAGCTTGTCCTAAAAATGATGCTAGCACGGTAATTAAATTCCTGAAGAGGCAGATATTCTCACGTTTTGGCACTCCAAGAGTGTTGATTAGTGATGGAGGATCTCATTTTTGCAATTATCAGCTAGAAAAAGTACTCAAACACTATGGAGTAAAGCATAAGGTAGCTGCACCTTATCATCCACAAACCAATGGACAAGCTGAGGTGTCTAACAGGGAGATAAAAAGAATCCTGGAAAAAACTGTGACTTCATCAAGAAAGGATTGGTCTCTCAAATTGGATGATGCTCTTTGGGCTTATAGGACAGCAATGAAGACGTCCATGGGATTATCACCATTTCAATTAGTCTATGGGAAAGCATGTCATTTGCCAGTTGAATTGGAGCATAGAGCATTATGGGCTTTGAAATTCTTGAATTTTGATCCTTATGACACTCAATGCACACGCAGAAGGCAGATTTTGGAGCTTGAAGAAATGCGGTTACATGCATATAATTCATCCAAGGCTTACAAAGACAAAATTAAATTTTATCATGACAGGAAGTTGGTGAATAGAGTTTTTAATCCAGGACAACAGGTACTATTGTTCAATTCAAGATTGAAGTTATTTCCTGGGAAGCTGAAGTCAAAATGGACAGGACCATTTGTGATAAAAGAAGTGCATCCGCATGGAGCAATTGAAATATTTAATCCATCTGCTGATGATCCACAGAGAAGTTGGGTGGTAAATGGTCAACGTCTCAAGCCTTATCTAGGGGGAGAGGTGCAACAATTTTCCACAATGATGTTGTTGGTTGATCCTTGAAAGTTTGGGTCAGGCTCGGGACGTTAAACAAGCGCTTACTGGGAGGCAACCCAGTATTTTGTAAGTATTTTTTGTTTCTAGATTAGGGTTGATGTAATCCATTGAACACCTGGTTTCTTATGATGGTTTGCTATTAATTGTGATTGTGTGATAAATAATGCTTGATGATGCTTATTGACTGATTGATGTTGAGATGATGTGCACATAAAATGCTTATACAGGTGATTCACAAGTTTTGTGAACAAATGCATGATATCATGATTGTGATTGTGAAATTAAGCAGGATGTGTATGTCAAATGTGAATGAGCTTATATGTGAGGTTTTGAGCTCCAGAGTTGTTATTGTTGAATGCTATTACTTTGGAAACATGAATGATTTTGCCCAGGTTTTCTATGATTGAATCAATTTCTTGTTTTGCATCATATGATCAAGGTCGTTTGTTGGAACCCTTTTTATTGGCCAAATTCATAAAGTTAGCTTACTAAAAGAGAACACTTTGTATTCTATCCTTTGAACCCTTAGCCTTGAATATACACTGAAAACCCTTGATTGAAAATCTTTACCTTGAGTTAAGTAGAAGATCTTGTGTGGTATTGTTAAATGTTCAAGTTTGGGGTTGTTGGGAAAACATGAAAAAGGAAAAGCATTGAGCTAAGAGCTAAAAAAGTAAGAATATGCAAAGAAAAAGAAAAAGAGAAGAAAAGAAAAAGAAGCAAAGCTCAATGCAAATGCAAAGGCAAGTTGGGAATGAATAAGATGATTGTGTTATTATGATTCTCTTAACTCAAGGATTTTGTGATCCAGAAAAACCAATTTTCTTGTTAGCCCAACCACATTATAAGCCATTGAAAAGTCCTTGTGATGATGCATGCTTGTGAATGTTTTTGATTGTGGTAAAATGAAAGGCAAAGTTGATTCATGTGACATTGTGATAGTGGAGTGAATGAGTGAAACACTTTACCTCTTATACACTTGTGTGTTGAGTGAAACACTTTACCTAGTGAGGAAATATCCCATAAGCACATGAACATCCATGCTTAATTGATTGATCATTCATGAAAAATAGCATTTGTTGGAACTTAAATGACTTTGTGAACACTAAAGCATGTGCACATCTTGATTGAACTCTTGGTCATAAGTTTGAGTGAAGTTGTTACTTATCTTGAAAAAGAGGATTTTTGAATGAGTGAACCATCATATGAATTGGTTGGAGATTGAGTTACATTTTGTTTGCTTGAGGACAAGCAAAGTTCTAAGTTTGGGGTTGTGATAACAGTTGAAAAACTGTTATTTTCATGCTTAAAATTGATACTAAAAGCAACCTTTAGACTTAAAAACTAGCTTGAAATCATGCTTTTATCTATATTTTCAGAAATAAGAGAGCTGGACAGGATTATGCTTGATTTAAGTGTTTTTGTGGCACTTTTATGGGCTTGGGCTTAGATCTTTTGTAATTCTAAAATAGTATATAAGGACTTGCACGTCCTAGAATTAGTATCTTTGGCAGAAACGAGGCAAACACTCTCTCTTCCACCCCTTTGAAGGAGGATCTTGGATGCTCAGGCTACCTCTTCACCTTTTTAGGGTTTATTCTTTCATTCTTTCATTGTTATTCATCTAGGTTCACCATGAATATGGTGAACTAAACCTTGTATGTTTGTTGGGGAATCAATGTAATCTCTTGAAGCTCTCATATATGGAATTTATGCTTGCATCTTTTAATTAAGATTTATGCTTTCTTTCATCATTAGTTAGGGTTTTTCCTCTTTGCTTAATGCTTGCATGGTTTAACTCATTCGATGCATGATTATTGGTTTTGTCGATACGGGCACGTACGGGGAAGTCTAGATCCGGGGAATTTCTCCCAATATTATATTGGTTGTCGTTAAGCTCCTGCACTTATGAACTGATCATTAGGAATGCTAGGAATTGTATGAACTCGTGATTAGGGAGAAGCCATCTAGAATGGTACTTTAGAGAGTGGCATTAACAATGATGATTTGAATGTTGAATTCCTAAAATATATGAGAGTGGATAAGATGAAATTGACCCCCAACAACATATTCATTCATATATTTCATTGAAAGTGTTTATCTTTTGCTTTTGCCATTGATCAAAAACTCATGCATACATGTTTATTTTCTGTCTTGCATATTAAACTCCAAATATTTCGTTCTTAAGTCTTAGCTAATCAACAAACCACACAACTAAACTAGGCCGTGAGTCCTTTGGGAGAACGATACTTGGTCTTACCAAGTTTATTACTTGAACGATTCGGTCATACTTGCCGATTGTGAAACAAGTTTGTGACATCATATTTTGGTGCTCATAAATTTTTCCATCAACGAACTTGATGAAGTGGACGGAATCGACGGAGTTGACGAAGTGGAGGAAGTGGAGAATTTGGACAAAGTGGTAGAAGTGGAAGAACTGGACGAAGTGGAGGAAGTGGACGAATGTGACGAAGTTGACGAAATTCACGAAGTAGAGGAAGTGGAGAAAGTAGACGAGGTGGACAAAGTGGGCGAAGTGGTCGAAGTGGACGAAGTTGACGAAGTGGAGGAAGTGGAGGAAGTGGAGAAAGTGGACGCTGTTGACGAAGTGGAAGAAGTTCAGGAACTGAATGAAGTGGAGGAACTGGACGATGTTGAGGAAGTGGAGGAAGTTGAGGAAGTGGAAAGAAGTAGACGAACTTGACGAAGTTGACGAAGTTAATGAAGTTGACGAAGTTAACGAAGTGGAAGAAGAAGATGACGATGTGAAAGAAGTTGAGGAAGTGGAGGAAGTGGACGAAGTTGACGAAGTTGACAAAGTTAACAAAGTTGACGAAGTTGACGAAGTTAACGAAGTTGACGAAGTTGACGAATTGGACGAAGTGGACGAAGTGGAAGAAGAAGATTACGAAGTGGAAGAGATGGAGGAAGTGGATGAAGTGGCCGAAGTGGAGGAAGTGGAGGAAGTGGACGAAGTTGACGAAGTGGATGAAGTGGAGGAAGTGGATGATGTTGACGAAGTGGAGGAAGTGGAGCAAGTGGAATGAAGTGGAGGAAGTGGACGATGTTGAGGAAGTGGAGGAAGTGGACGAAATTGACGAAGTGGACGAAGTGGAAGAAGTTGTCGAAGTGGAGGAAGTGGACGAAGTGGACAAAGGGGACGAACTTGAAGAAGTTGTCGAAGTGGACGAAGTTGACGAATTGGACGAAGTGGACGAAGTGGAAGAAGAAGATGAAGAAATGGACGAAGAGGACGAAGTGGAGGAAGTGGAGGAAGTGGACGAAGTAGACGAAGTTGACGAAGTGGTCGAAATGGACGAAGTGGAGGAAGTGTTGGAAGTCGAGGAAGTGGACGAAGTAGAGGAAGTGAGGAAATGGGCGAAGTGGTCGAAATGGGCGAAGTGGAGGATCTGGAGGAAGTGGACGAAATGGAGGATGTGGAGGAAGTGGAGGAAGTAGACGAAGTGGAGGAAGTAGAGGAAGAGGACGAAGTGGACGAACATGACAAACATCACGAAGTGGACGAAGTGGAGGAAGTTGAGGAAGTGGAAGAAGTGGACGAAGAGGACGAAGTGGACGAAGTTGACGACGTGGACGAAGTGGAGGAAGTGGACGAAGTGGCAGAAGTTGACGAAGTGGACGAAGTGGACGAAGTCGACGAAGTTGAACAAGTGGACGAAGTGGACGAAGTGGAGAAAGTTGTGGAAGTGGAGGAAGTGGATGAACTTGACGAAGTGGACGAAATGGACGAAGTTGACGAAGTGGAGGAAGTGGAGGAAGTGGACGAACTTGACGAAGTGGACGAAGTGGATGAAGTGGAGAAAGCGGAAGAAGTGGACGAAGAGTACGAAGTGGAGGAAGTGGAGGAAGTGGACGAAGTGGAGGAAGTGGACAAAGTGGAGGAAGTGGACGAACTGGTCGAAGTGGATGAAGTGGTCGAAGTGGATGAAGTGGAGGATCTGGAGGAAGTGGACGAAATGGAGGATGTGGAGGAAGTGGAGGAAGTAGACGAAGTGGAGGAAGTGGAGGAAGTAGAGGAAGAGGACGAAGTGGACGAACATGACGAACATCACGAAGTGGACGAAGTGGAGGAAGTTGAGGAAGTGGAAGAAGTGGACGAAGAGGACGAAGTGGACGAAGTTGACGACGTGGACGAAGTGGAGGAAGTGGACGAAGTGGCAGAAGTTGACGAAGTGGACGAAGTGGACGAAGTCGACGAAGTTGAAGAAGTGGACGAAGTGGACGAAGTGGAGAAAGTTGTGGAAGTGGAGGAAGTGGATGAACTTGACGAAGTGGACGAAATGGACGAAGTTGACGAAGTGGAGGAAGTGGAGGAAGTGGATTAGGTAGACGAAGTGGTCGAACTTGACGAAGTGGACGAAGTGGATGAAGTGGAGAAAGCGGAAGAAGTGGATGAAGAGTACGAAGTGGAGGAAGTGGACGAAGTGGAGGAAGTGGAGGAAGTGGACGAACTTGATGAAGTGGACGAAGCGGAGAAAGTGAATGAAGAGGAGGAAGTGGACGAAAGAGACGATGTTGAGGAAGTGGACGAAATGGACGAAGTGGAGGAAGTTGACGAAGTGGACGAAGAGGACGAAGTGGACGAAGTGGAGGAAGTTGACGAAGTGGACGAAGAGGACGAAGTGGACGAAGTGGATGAAGTTGACGAAGTTCACGACGTGGAAGAAGTGGTGCGGGTGGACGAAGTGGACGAAGTGGAAGAAGTGGACGAAGTGGATGAAGGGCACGAAGTAGACGAAGTCGACGAAGTGGAAGAAGTTGAGAAAGTGGACAAAGTCGAGGAAGTGGAGGAAGTGGAGGAAGTGGACGAACTTGACGAAATGGACGAAGTGGACGAAGGGCACGAAGTGGACGAAGTGGACGAAGTGGAAGAAGTGGAGGAACTGGAGGAAGTGGAGGAAGTGGAGGAAGTGGACGAACTTGACGAAGTGGACGAAATGGACGAAGTGGACGAAGTGGATGAAGTGGACGAAGTGGAGGATGTGGACGAAGTGGACGAACTTGACGAAGTGGACGAAGTGGATGAAGTGGAGGAAGCGGAAGAAGTAGACGAAGTGGACGAAGAGGACGAAGTGGAGGAAGTCGAGGAAGTGCACGAAGTTGACGACGTGGACGAAGTTGAGGAAGTGGACGAAGTCGACGAAGTGGAGGAAGTGGAAGAAGTGGACGAAGTGGAGGAATTGGAGGAAGTGGACGAAGTGGAGGAAGTGGATAAAGTGGAGGAAATGGAAGAAGTGGACGAACTTGACGAAGTGGAGGAAGTGGAGGAAGTGGACGAACTTGATGAAGTTGACGAAATGGACGAAGTGGATGAAGTGGAGGAAGTGGAGAATGTGGACAAAGTGGAGGAAGGGGACGAAGGTGACGAAGTGGACCAAATTGACGAAGTGGAGGAAGTGGAGGAAGTGGAGGAAGTGGACGAAGTGGAGGAAGTGTTGAGGAAGTGGACGAAATGGACGAAGTGGACGAAATGGACGAAGTGGACGAAGTTGACGAAGTGGACGAAGTGGACGAAGTGGACAAAGTGGACGAAGTGGAAGAAGTGGAGGAAGTGGAGGAAGTGGAGGAAGTGGAGGAAGTGGAGGAAGTGGAGGAAGTGGACGAACTTGACGAAGTGGACAAAATGGACGAAGTGGACGAAGTGGATGAAGTGGACGAAGTGGAGGATGTGGACGAAGTGCACGAACTTGACGAAGTGGACGAAGTGGATGAAGTGGAGGAAGCGGAAGAAGTAGACGAAGTGGACGAAGAGGACGAAGTGGAGGAAGTCGAGGAAGTGCACGAAGTTGACGACGTGGACGAAGTTGAGGAAGTGGACGAAGTCGACGAAGTGGAGGAAGTGGAAGAAGTGGACGAAGTGGAGGAATTGGAGGAAGTGGACGAAGTGGAGGAAGTGGACAAAGTGGAGGAAATGGAAGAAGTGGACGAACTTGACGAAGTGGAGGAAGTGCAGGAAGTGGACGAACTTGATGAAGTGGACGAAATGGACGAAGTGGACGAAGTTGACGAAGTGGAGGAAGTGGAGAATGTGGACAAAGTGGAGGAAGTGGACGAAGGTGACGAAGTGGACCAAATTGACGAAGTGGACGAAGTGGACGAAGTGGAGGAAGTGGACGAAGTGAAGGAAATGGAGGAAGTGAACGAAGTGGAGGAAGTGGACAAAGTGGAGGATGGGGAGGAAGTGGAGGAAGTGGACGAACTTGACGAAGTGGACGAAATGGACGAAGTGGACGAAGTTGACGAAGTGGAGGAAGTGAATGAAGTGGAGGAAGTGGACGAAATGGACGATGTTGAGGAAGTACACGAAATGGACAAAGAGGACGAAGTTGACGAAGAGGACGAAGTGGAGGTAGTGGAGCAAGTGGAGGAAGTGGAATGAAGTGGAGGAAGTGGACGATGTTGAGGAAGTGGAGGAAGTGGACGAAATGGACAAAGTGGACGAAGTGGAAGAAGTTGAGGAAGTGGAGGAAGTGGACGAGGGGGACGAAGTTGACGAAGTTGACGAATTGAACGAAGTGGAAGAAGAAGATGAACAAGTGGACGAAGAGGACGAAGTGGTCGAAGTGGACGAAGTGGAGGAAGTGGATAAAGTGGACGAAGTTGACGAAGTGGAGGTAGTGGAGGAAGTGGAGCTAGTGGAGGAAGTGGAGTAGCGGGAGGAAGTAGAAGAAGTGGACGAACTTGACGAAGTGGACGAGGTAGATGAAGCGGAGGAATCGGCGGAAGTGGACGAAGAGGACGAAGTCGACGAAGTGGACAAAGAGGATGAAGTGGACTAAGTGGACGAAGTTCACGAAGTGGACGAAGTAGAGGAACTGGAGTGGAGGATGTGGAAGGAGTGGACGAAGTGGAGGAAGTGGAAGAAGTGGACGAAGTTGAGGAAGTGGAAGAAGTGGACAAAGTGGACGAAGTGGAGGAAATGAAGGAAGTGGAGGAAGTGGACAAAGTGGAGGAAGTGGACCAACTTGACGAAATGGACGAAGTGGACGAAATGGAGGAAGTGAATGAAGTGGAGGAAATGGACGATGTTGAGGAAGTGGAGGAATTGGACGAAATGGAGGAAGTGGACGAAGTGGAGGAAGTGGAGCAAGTCGACGAACTTGACGAACTGGAGGAAGTGGAGGAAGCGGACGAACTTGATGAAGTGGACGAAATGGAGGAAGTGGACGAAGTTGACGAAGTGGAGGAAGTGGAATGAAGTGGAGGAAGTGGAGGAAGTGGACGATGTTGAGGAAGTGGAGCACATTGACGAAGTGGACGAAGTGGAAGAAGTTGATGAAGTGGAGGAAGTGGATGAAGGGGACGAATTTGACAAAGTTGACGAAGTGGACGAAGTTGACGAATTGGACGAAGTGGAAGAAGAAGATGAAGAAGTGGACGAAGTTGACGAAGTGGAAGAAGTGCTAGAAGTGAACGAAGTAGAGGAAGTGGAGGAAGTGGACTTTGATGAGGAAGTGGACGAAGTTGACGAAGTGGACGAAGTGGAAGAAGTTGACAAAGTGAGGAAGCGGAAGAAGTGGAGGAAGTGGCTGAAGGGACGAACTTGACGAAGTTGACGAAGTTGACGAATTGACAAAGTGGACAAAGTGCAAGATGAAGATGAAGAAGTGGACGACGAGAACGAAGTGGACAAAGTGGAGGATGTGGACGAAGTGGTAGAAATTGACGAAGTGGAGGAAGTGGGCGAAATGGAAGAAATGGAGTAAGTGGAGTAACTGGAGGAAGTGGAGGACATGGAGGAAGTGGAGGAAGTGGAGGAAGTGGGGGAAGTGGAAGTAGACGAAGTGGACTAAGTGTACAGAGTGGAGGAAGTGGAGGAAGTGCACGAACTTTACGAAGTGGACGAAATGGACGAAGTGGACGAAGTTGACGAAGTGGACGAAGTGGAGGAAGTGGACAAAGTGGACAAAGTTGACGAAGTGGAAGAAGTGGAGGAAGTGAATGAAGTGGAGGAAATGGACGATGTTGAGGAGGTGGAGGATGTGGAGGATGTGGAGGAAGTGGAGGAAGTGGAGGAAGTGGACGAACTTGACGAGGTGGACGAAGTGGACGGAGTGGAGGAAGTGGAGGACGTGGAAGAAGTGCAGGAAGTGGAAGAACTGGAAGAAGTGGAGGATGAGGACGAAGTTGACGAAGTGGACGAAGTGGAAGAAGTGGACGAAATGGAAGAAGTTGACAAAGTGGAGGAAGTGGACGAACTTGACGAAGTTGATGACGTTGACGAAGTGGACGAAGTGGACGAAGGGGACGAACTTGAAGAAGTTGACAAATTGGACCAAGTGGAGGAAGTGGACGAATTGGAGGAGGTCGAGGAAGTGGACCAAGTGGACGAACTTAACGAAGTGGACGAAGAGGAAGAAGTGGAGGAAGTGGAGGAAGTGGAGGAAGTGGAGGAGGTGGATGAAGTGGAGGAAGTGGAGGAAATGGAAGAAGAGGACAAAGTGGAGGAAGTTGACGAAGTGGACGAAGTGGACGAAGTGGACGAACTTGACAAAGTGGACGAAGTGGATGAAGTGCAGGAAGCGGAAGAAGTGGACAAAGAGGATGAAGTGGACGAAGCAGACGAAGTGGACGAAGTTGACGACGTGGACGAAGTGAAGGAAGTAGACGAAGTCGACGATGTGGAGGAAATGGAAGAAGTGGACGAAGTGGAGGAAATGGAGGAAGTGGACGAAGTGGAGGAAATGGACAAAGTGGAGGAAGTGGACGGACTTGACGAAGTGGAGGAAGTGCAGGAAGTGGACGAACTTAATGAAGTGGACGAAATGGACGAAGTGGACAAAGTTGACGAAGTGGAGGAAGTGGAGGAAGTGGAGAATGTGGACAAAGTGGAGGAAGTGGACGAACGTGACGAAGTGGACCAAATTGACGAAGTGGACGAAGTGGAGGAAGTGGAGGAAGTGGACGAAGTGAAGGAAATGGAGGAAGTGAACGAAGTGGACAAAGTGGAGGATGGGGAGGAAGTGGAGGAAGTGGACGAACTTGACGAAGTGGACGAAATGGACGAAGTGGACGAAGCTGACGAAGTGGAGGAAGTGAATGAAGTGGAGGAAGTGGACGAAATGGACGATGTTGAGGAAGTACACGAAATGGACAAAGAGGACGAAGTTGACGAAGAGGACGAAGTGGAGGTAGTGGAGCAAGTGGAGCAAGTGGAGGAAGTGGAATGAAGTGGAGGAAGTGGACGATGTTGAGGAAGTGGAGGAAGTGGACGAAATGGACAAAGTGGACGAAGTGGAAGAAATTGAGGAAGTGGAGGAAGTGGACTTAGGGGACGAACTTGACGAAGTTGACGAAGTGGACGAAGCGAACGAAGTTGACGAATTGAACGAAGTGGAAGAAGAAGATGAAGAAGTGGACGAAGAGGACGAAGTGGTCGAAGTGGACGAAGTGGAGGAAGTGGATAAAGTGGACGAAGTTGAGGAAGTGGAGGTAGTGGAGGAAGTGGAGCTAGTGGAGGAAGTGGAGTAGCGGGAGTAAGTAGAAGAAGTGGACGAACTTGACGAAGTGGACGAGGTAGATGAAGCGGAGGAATCGGCAGAAGTGGACGAAGAGGACGAAGTCGACGAAGTGGACAAAGAGGATGAAGTGGACTAAGTGGACGAAGTTCACGAAGTGGATGAAGTAGAGGAACTGGAGTGGAGGAAGTGGAGGAAGTGGAAGGAGTCGACGAAGTGGAGGAAGTGGAAGAAGTGGACGAAGTTGAGGAAGTGGAAGAAGTGGACAAAGTGGACGAAGTGGAGGAAATGGAGGAAGTGGAGGAAGTGGACAAAGTGGAGGAAGTGGACCAACTTGACGAAATGGACGAAGTGGACGAAATGGAGGAAGTGAATGAAGTGGAGGAAATGGACGATGTTGAGGAAGTGGAGGAATTGGACGAAATGGAGGAAGTGGACGAAGTGGAGGAAGTGGAGCAAGTCGACGAACTTGACGAAGTGGAGGAAGTGGAGGAAGCGGACGAACTTGATGAAGTGGACGAAATGGAGGAAGTGGACGAAGTTGACGAAGTGGAGGAAGTGGAGGAAGTGGAATGAAGTGGAGGAAGTGGACGAAGTGGACGATGTTGAGGAAGTGGAGCACATTGACAAAGTGGACGAAGTGGAAGAAATTGATGAAGTGGAGGAAGTGGAGGAAGTGGACGAAGGGGACGAATTTGACAAAGTTGACGAAGTGGACGAAGTTGACGAATTGGACGAAGTGGAAGAAGAAGATGAAGAAGTGGAAGAAGTTGACGAAGTGGAAGAAGTGCTAGAAGTGAACGAAGTGGACGAAGTGGAGGAAGTGGACTTTGAGGAGGAAGTGGACGAAGTTGACGAAGTGGAAGAAGTTGACAAAGTGAGGAAGCGGAAGAAGTGGAGGAAGTGGCTGAAGGGACGAACTTGACGAAGTTGACGAATTGCACGAAGTGGACAAAGTGGAAGAAGAAGATGAAGAAGTGGACGACGAGAACGAAGTGGACAAAGTGGAGGATGTGGACGAAGTGGTAGAAATTGACGAAGTGGAGGAAGTGGGCGAAATGGAAGAAGTGGAGTAAGTGGAGGAAGTGGAGGACATGGAGGAAGTGGAGGAAGTGGAGGAAGTGGGGGAAGTGGAAGTAGACGAAGTGGACTAAGTGTACAGAGTGGAGGAAGTGGAGGAAGTGCACGAACTTTACGAAGTGGACGAAATGGACGAAGTGGACGAAGTTGATGAAGTGGACGAAGTGGAGGAAGTGGAGAAAGTGGACAAAGTTGACGAAGTGGAAGAAGTGGAGGAAGTGAATGAAGTGGAGGAAATGGACGATGTTGAGGAGGTGGAGGATGTGGAGGATGTGGAGGAAGTGGAGGAAGTGGACGAACTTGACGAGGTGGACGAAGTGGACGGAGTGGAGGAAGTGGAGGACGGGGAAGAAGTGTAGGAAGTGGAAGAACTGGACGAAGTGGAGGATGAGGACGAAGTTGACGAAGTGGACGAAGTGGGAGAAGTGGACGAAGTGGAAGAAGTTGACAAAGTGGAGGAAGTGGACGAACTTGACGAAGTTGATGACGTTGACGAAGTGGACGAAGTGGACGAAGGGGACGAACTTGAAGAAGTTGACAAATTGGACCAAGTGGAGGAAGTGGACGAATTGGAGGAGGTCGAGGAAGTGGACCAAGTGGACGAACTTAACGAAGTGGACGAAGAGGAAGAAGTGGAGGAAGTGGAGGAAGTGGAGGAGGTGGATGAAGTGGAGGAAGTGGAGGAAATGGAAGAAGAGGACAAAGTGGAGGAAGTTGACGAAGTGGACGAAGTGGAGGAAGTGGACGAACTTGACAAAGTGGACGAAGTGGATGAAGTGCAGGAAGCGGAGGAAGTGGACAAAGTGGAGGAAGTGGACCAAGTTGACGAAATGGACGAAGTGGACGAAATGGAGGAAGTGAATGAAGTGGAGGAAATGGACGATGTTGAGGAAGTGGAGGAATTGGACGAAATGGAGGAAGTGGGCGAAGTGGAGGAAGTGGAGCAAGTCGACGAACTTGACGAAGTGGAGGAAGTGGAGGAAGCGGACGAACTTGATGAAGGGGACGAAATGGAGGAAGTGGACGAAGTTGACGAAGTGGAGGAAGTGGAGGAAGTGGAATGAAGTGGAGGAAGTGGAGGAAGTGGAGGAAGTGGACGATGTTGAGGAAGTGGAGCACATTGACGAAGTGGACGAAGTGGAAGAAGTTGATGAAGTGGAGGAAGTGGACGAAGGGGACGAATTTGACAAAGTTGACGAAGTGGACGAAGTTGACGAATTGGACGAAGTGGAAGAAGAAGATGAAGAAGTGGACGAAGTTGACGAAGTGGAAGAAGTGCTAGAAGTGAACGAAGTGGAGGAAGTGGAGGAAGTGGACTTTGATGAGGAAGTGGACGAAGTTGACGAAGTGGACGAAGTGGAAGAAGTTGACAAAGTGAGGAAGCGGAAGACGTGGAGGAAGTGGCTGAAGGGACGAACTTGACGAAGTTGACGAAGTTGACGAATTGAACGAAGTGGACAAAGTGGAAGAAGAAGATGAAGAAGTGGACGACGAGAACGAAGTGGACAAAGTGGAGGATGTGGACGAAGTGGTAGAAATTGACGAAGTGGAGGAAGTGGGCGAAATGGAAGAAATGGAGTAAGTGGAGTAAGTGGAGGAAGTGGAGGACATGGAGGAAGTGGAGGACATGGAGGAAGTGGAGGAAGTGGAGAAAGTGGGGGAAGTGGAAGTAGACGAAGTGGACTAAGTGTACAGAGTGGAGGAAGTGGAGGAAGTGCACGAACTTTACGAAGTGGACCAAGTGGACGAAGTTGACGAAGTGGACGAAGTGGAGGAAGTGGAGAAAGTGGACAAAGTTGACGAAGTGGAAGAAGTGGAGGAAGTGAATGAAGTGGAGGAAATGGACGATGTTGAGGATGTGGAGGATGTGGAGGAAGTGGAGGAAGTGGACGAACTTGACGAGGTGGACGAAGTGGACGGAGTGGAGGAAGTGGAGGACGCGGAAGAAGTGCAGGAACTGGAAGAACTGGACGAAGTGGAGGATGTGGACGAAGTTGACGAAGTGGACGAAGTGGGAGAAGTGGACGAAGTGGAAGAAGTTGACAAAGTGGAGGAAGTGGACGAACTTGACGAAGTTGATGACGTTGACGAAGTGGACGAAGGGGACGAACTTGAAGAAGTTGACAAATTGGACCAAGTGGAGGAAGTGGACAAATTGGAGGAGGTCGAGGAAGTGGACCAGGTGGACGAACTTAACGAAGTGGACGAAGAGGAAGAAGTGGAGGAAGTGGAGGAAGTGGAGGAAGTGGAGGAGGTGGATGAAGTGGAGGAAGTGGAGGAAATGGAAGAAGAGGACAAAGTGGAGGAAGTTGACGAAGTGGAGGAAGTTGACGAAGTGGAGGAAGTAGAAGAAGTGGAGGAAGTGGATGAAGTAGACGAAGTAGACGAAGTGGACGAAGTGGAGGAAGTGGTGAAATTGAGGAAGTCGAGGAAGTGAACGAATTAGAGGAAGTGGAGGAAGTGGACGAAGTGGACGAAATGGACGAAGTAGACGAAGTGGAGGAAGTGGACGAAATGAATGAAGTTGACGAAGAGGACGAGGTGGACGAAGTGGAGGAAGTGGACAAAGTGGTTGAAGTGGAAAAAGTTGACGAAGTGCACGAAGTGGAGGAAGTGAACAAAATTGAGGAAGTGGACGAAGTGGAGGAAATGGAGGAAGTGGACGGACATGACGAAGTAGACGAAGTGGATAAAGTGGACGAAGTGGCCGAAGTGGACGAAGGGGACGAAGGGGACGAAGTGGACGAAGTTGGCAATGTTGACGATGTGGACGAAGTGGAAGAAGTGGAGGAAGTGGTTGAAGTGGAAGAAGTTGACGAAGTGGACGAAGTTGATGAACTGCACGAAGTGGAAGAAGTGGAGGAAGTGGACGAAGTGGAAGAAGTGGACGAAGTGGAAGCAGTGGACAAAGTGGACAAAGTGGAGGAAGTGGACGAAGTGGAAGAAATGCAGGAAGTGGATGAAGTGGAGGAAGTGGAGGAAGTGGAGGAAGTGGAGGAACTGTAGCAAGTGGACGATATGGAGGAAGTGGAGGAAGGGGACGAAGTGGAGGAAGTGGACGAAGGGGACGAAGGGGACGAAGGGGACGAAGTTGACGAAGTTGATTAAGTGGAGGAAGGGGAGGAACTTGACGAAGTTGACGAATTTGACGAAGTGGACATGGTGGAAGAAGAAGATGAAGAAGTGGACGAAGAGGACGAAGTGGAGGAAGTGGAGGAACTGGGCGAAGAGGAGGGAGTGGATGAACAAGAGGAAGTGGAGGAAGTGGAGGAAGTGGAGGAAGTAGAGGAAGTGGACTAAGGGGACGAACTTGACGAAATGCACGAAGTAGATGAAGTCGAGGAAGTCGAGTAAGTGGACGAAAAGGACGAAGTGGACGAAGTTGACTAAGTTGGCGACGTGGACGAAGTGGAGGAAGTGGACAAACTTGGCGAAGTGGACGAAATGGACGAAGTTGACGAAGTGGACGAAGTGGATGCAGCGCAGGTAGTGAATGAAGTGCAGGAAGTGTAGGAAGTGGACGATGCTGAGGAAGTGGACGAAGTTGACGAAGTGGACGAAGTGGAAGAAGTTTACGAAGTGGAGGAAGTCGAGGAAGTGCACGAAGTGGACGAAGGGGACGAAAATGATGAACTTGACGAAGTAGACGATGGGGACGAACTTGATGAAGTTGAAGAATTGGACCAAGAAAATGAAGAAGTGGAGGAAGAGGACGAAGTGAACGAAGTGGAGAAAGTGGACGAAGTAAACGAAGTTGACGAAGTGGACGAGGTGGATGAAGTGGACGAAGTTCACGGAGTGGAGGACGTGGAGGAACTGGAGGAACTGGAGGAAGTGGACGAAGTGGACGAAATGGAGGAAGTAGAAGGAGTGGACGAAGTTGACAAAGTGGAGGAAGTGGAGGAAGTGGACGAAGAGGATAAAGTGGAGGAAGTGGACGAAGTTGACGACGTGGACGAAGTGGAGGAAGTGGATCAAGTGGAGGAAGTGGAGGAAGTGGAAGAAGTGGACGAAGTGGACGAAGTGGACGAAGTCGTCGAAGTGGACGAAGTGGAGAAAGTGGAGGAAGTGGACGAACCTGACGAAGTGGACGAAGTTGACGAAGTGGACGAAGTGGAGGAAGTGGACAAAGTTGACGAAATAGACGAAGTGGACGAAGTGGAGGAAATGGAGGAAGTGGACGAAGTTGACGAAGTGGACGAAATGGACGACGTGGACAAAGTTGATGAAGTGGAGGAAGTGGAGGAAGTGGAGGAAGTGGACAAAGTTAACGAAGTGGAAGAGGTGGAGGAAGTGAATGAAGTGGAGGAAGTGGAGGGAATGCACGATGTTGAGTAAGTGGAGAAAGTGGAGGAAGTGGACGAATTTCACGAAGTGGAGGAAGTGGACGAAGTTGACGACGTGGACGAAATGGACGAAGTGGACGAAGTTGACAAGGTGGAGGAAGTGGAGGAAGTGGAGGATGTGGAGGAAGTGGACGAAGTTGACGAAGTTGACGAAGTTGACGAAGTGGACAAAGTGGAGGAAGTGGAGGAGGTGGAAGAAGTGGAGGAAGTGGACGAAGTTGACGAGGTGGACGAAGTTAACGAAGTGGAGGAACTGGAGGAAGTACAGGAAGTGGACGAACATGACGAAGCGGACGAAGTGGAGGAAGTGGACGAACAGGACGAAGAGCACGAAGTGGACGAGTTGGACGAAGTGGACGAAGTTGATGACGTGGAAGTAGTGGAGGAAGTGGACGAAGTGGATGAAGTGGAAGGGGTTGACGAAGTGGAGGAAGTGGACCAAGTGGACAAAGTGCAGGAAGTGGACGAAGTGGACGAAGTGGACAAAACGAACGAAGTGGAGTAAGTGGACGAACTTGACGAAGTGGACGAAATGGACAGAGTGGACGAAGTTGACGAAGTGGAGCAAGTGGACGAAGTGGACGAAGTGGAGGAAGTGGATGAAGTGGACGAAGTGGAAGAAGTGCAGGAATTGAATGAAGTGGAGGAAGTGGAGGAAGTGGACAATGCCAAGGAATTGGACAAGCTGACGAAGTGGACGAAGTGGAAGAAATTTACGAAGTGGAGGAAGTGGAGGAAGTTGACGAAGGGGACGAAATTGACGAACTTGACGAAGTAGACGAAAGGGACGAACTTCATGAAGTTGACGAATTGGACAAAGAAGATGACGAAGCGGACGAAGTGGAGGAAGTGGACGAACAGGACGAAGAGCACGAAGTGGACGAGTTGGACGAAGTGGACGAAGTTGATGACGTGGAAGTAGTGGAGGAAGTGGACGAAGTGGATGAAGTGGAAGGGGTTGACGAAGTGGAGGAAGTGGACCAAGTGGACAAAGTGCAGGAAGTGGACGAAGTGGACGAAGTGGTCAAAACGGACGAAGTGGAGTAAGTGGACGAACTTGACGAAGTGGATGAAATGGACGGAGTGGACGAAGTTGACGAAGTGGAGCAAGTGGACGAAGTGGACGAAGTGGAGGAAGTGGATGAAGTGGACGAAGTGGAAGAAGTGCAGGAACTGAATGAAGTGGAGGAAGTGGAGGAAGTGGACAATGCCAAGGAATTGGACAAGCTGACGAAGTGGACGAAGTGGAAGAAATTTACGAAGTGGAGGAAGTGGAGGAAGTTGACGAAGGGGACGAAATTGACGAACTTGACGAAGTAGACGAAAGGGACGAACTTCATGAAGTTGACGAATTCGATGAAGAAGATGAAGAAGTGGACGAAGTGGAGGAAGTGGACGAAGTTGTCGAAGTGGACGAGGTGGACGAAGTAGACGGAGTGGACGAAGTGGACGAAGTTGAGGAAGTGGAGGAAATGGAGGAAGTGGACAAAGTGGAGGAAGTGGACGAAATTGACGACGTGGACGAAGTGGAGGAAGTGGATGAAGTGGAGGAAGTGAAGGAAGTGGAAGAAGTGGACAAAGTGGAGGAAGCGGACGAAGTAGACAAAGTGGTGGAAGTGGAGGAAGTGGACGAACTTCACGAAGTTGACGAAATGGAAGAGGTGGACAAAGTTGACGAAGTGGACGAAGATGACGAAGTGGATAAAGTTGACGAAGTGGAAGAAGTGGAGGAAGTGAATGAAGTGGACAAAGTGGAGGAAGTGGAAAAAGTGGACGAAGTGACGAAGTGGAGGAAGTGGACGAAGTCATCGAAGTAGACGAAGTGGACCAAGTGGAGGAAGTGGATGAGGTTGACGAAGTCGACGAACTCGACTAAGTGGACGAAGTGGAGGAAGTGGACAAAGTTGACGAAGTAGAAGAAGTGGAGGAAGTGAATGAAGTGGAGGAAAAGGAGGAAATGGACGATGTTAATGAAGTGGAGGAAGTAGACGAAGTTGAGGAAGTGGACAAAGTGGACGAACTTGACGAAGTGGAGGAAGTCGACGAAGGGAACGAAGTCGACGAAGTTGATGAAGTGAAGGAATTGGAGGAAGTGGACGAAGTTGACGAAGTGGACGAAATGGACAACGTGGACGAAGTTGACAAAGTGGACGAAGTGGAGGAAGTGGAGGGAGTGGACAAAGTTGACGAAGTGGAAGAAGTGGAGGAAGTGAATGAAGTGGAGGATGTGGAGGGAATGCACGATGTTGAGTGTCAGAGTGCGGCTGCAGCGGAATGGTTAGCGCGGAATAACAAACCAAGAGGGGTTTTTAATACTAACGTGTGCCTTTTAATTTCTACTCAATTAAACTTACTTAGCAATTAATAATAACAAATAAAGCAAGAGTAAGGTTGAGAGAAATTTGCACAGATGATTTTATCCTGGTTCGGATCTTACCAATCCTACGTCCAGTCGCTTATCTCAAAACAAGATAAACAATTTCACTAACACAAAACAATTACAAACTACAATCACAAAGATACAATTTGTAAGAGTTTAGAAAACACCTCTCTTGATACCACAAGAGATGAAACTACACCTCCTTTGAGTCTTCACAAAGGATGAACACCTCCTCCGAATACTTCACGAAGGATGAACACCTCCTTCGAATACTTCACGAAGGATGAACCTCTTCCGAACACCTCCTCAGACACACCAAGGATGAACCGGCTATTTCCTCTGTCACCGTAGCAGCACTTCACCAGCTCCACAGACAAGAGTTTCACAAGCCGAGCAAGAACACACAAGTCTCAAGAGTTTCAGAGTTCTAGAGCACAAGGGAAGAGTTTCTGTGTCTCTGGATATTTCTTGAGAGAAAATGAGAGTCTATTTATAGACTCATCCAAAGGCTCTTCCATTTACAAAAAGACAAACTTAACGGCTAGTTTCTCCAACGGCCATAAACGGCTAGTTTGTCCAACGGCCATAAACGGCTAGTTTGTCCAACGGTCATAAACGGCTAGTTTCTTCAATGGTCATAAACGGCTAGTTTCTTCAACGACTAGTTTCTCCAACGTCCGTGTTAAGTGCGATACTCTTACCGTTAACCGTCACTATTCACGTGAATAGTGTTACTATTCATGTGAATAGTACTATAGTGTTTTGTTGCAATGATTTACTATAGTAATTTTACAAAACACTTTTCTTTTTCTGATCTAAGTCTTAGACACTAAACTGCAATTATTACAAAAGCTTTCCATCACAATATAAGTCTTCATAACATCTTGAATCTTGATTTCTCTTGACTTGATTTGGACATCATCAAAACTTCATCTTGATCATTTTGCTAACATTGAGGAAGTGGAGAAAGTTGAGGAAGTGGACGAAGTGTACGAACTTGACGAAGTGGAGGAAGTGGACGAAGTTGACGAGGTGGACGAAATGGACGAAGTGGACGACGTTGACGAGGTGGAGGAAGTGGAGGATGTGGAGGAAGTGGAGGAAGTTGATGAAGTGGACGAAGTTCACGAAGTGGACAAAGTGGAGGAAGTGGAGGAAGTGGAAGAAGTGGACAAAGTGGAGGAAGTGGAGGAAGTGGAAGAAGTGGAGGAAGTGGAGGAAGTGGACGAAGTTAACGAAGTGGAGGAAGTGGACGAAGTGGAGGAAGTGGAAGAAGTGGAGGAAGTACAGGAAGTGGACGAACTAGACGAACATGACGAAGCGGACGAAGTTGAGGAAGTGGACGAACAGGACGAAGAGCACGAAGTGGACGAGTTGGACGAAGTGGACGAAGTTGACGACGTGGACGAAGTGGAGGAAGTGGAGGAAGTGGACGAAGTGGAAGAAGTTGACGAACTCGACGAAGTGTAGGAAATGGAGGAAGTGGACGAACTTGACGAAGTAGAGGAAGTGGACGAAGTGGACGAACTGCAGGAAGTGGACGAAGTGGAGGAAGTGGACGAAGTGGACAAACTTGACGAAGTGGACGAAATGGACGGAGTGGACGAAGTTGACGAAGTGCAGCAATTGGACGAAGTGGAGGAAGTGTAGGCACTGGATGAAGTGGACAAAGTTGACGAATTGGAAGAAGTGCAGGAAGTGAATGAAGTGGAGGAAGTGGAGGAAGTGGACGATGATGAGGATTTGGACGAAGTTGACGAAGTGGAAGAAATTTACGAAGTGGAGGAAGTGGACGAAGTGGACGAAATTGACGAACTTGATGAAGTAGAAGAAGGGGACGAACTTGATGAAGTTGACGAATTGGACGAAGTAGACGAAGATGACCAAGTGGAAGAAGTGGAGAAAGTGGACGAAGTAATCGAAGTTGACGAAGTGGACGAGGTGGACGAAGTGGAAGTAGTTGACGAAGTGGAGGAAGTGAAGGAAGTGGAGGAAGTGGAGGAAGTGGAGGAAATGGAGGAAGTAGACGGAGTGGACGAAGCGGACGAAGTTGACGAAGTGAAGGAAGTAGAGGAAGTGGAGGAAGTGGAGGAAGTGGAGGAAGTGGACGAAGAGGACAAAGTGGAGGAAGTGGACGAAGTTGACGTCGTGGACGAAGTGGAGGAAGTGGATGAAGTGGACGAAGTGGCGGAAGTGGAAGAAGTGGAGGAAGTGGAGGAAGAGGACGAAGTCGACGAAATGGACAAAGTGGAGAAAGTGGAAGAACTTGACGAAGTGGAGGAAGTGCAGGAAGTGGACGAACTTGATGAAGTGGACGAAATGGACGAAGTGGACGAAGTTGACGAAGTGGAGGAAGTGGAGGAAGTGGAGAATGTGGACAAAGTGGAGGAAGTGGACGAAGGTGACGAAGTGGACCAAATTGACGAAGTGGACGAAGTGGAGGAAGTGGAGGAAGTGGACGAAGTGGAGGAAGTGGACGAAGTGGACGAAGTTGACGACGTGGACGAAGTGAAGGAAGTGGACGAAGTCGACGAAGTGGAGGAAATGGAAGAAGTGGACGAAGTGGAGGAAATGGAGAAAGTGGACGAAGTGGAGGAAGTGGAGAAAGTGGACGAACTTGACGAAGTGGAGGAAGTGCAGGAAGTGGACGAACTTGATGAAGTGGACGAAATGGACGAAGTGGATGAAGTTGACGAAGTGGACGAAGTGGGAGAAGTGGACGAAGTGGAAGAAGCTGACAAAGTGGAGGAAGTGGACGAACTTGACGAAGTTGATGACGTTGACGAAGTGGACGAAGTGGACGAAGGGGACGAACTTGAAGAAGTTGACAAATTGGACCAAGTGGAGGAAGTGGACGAATTGGAGGAGGTCGAGGAAGTGGACCAAGTGGACGAACTTAACGAAGTGGACGAAGTGGATGAAGTGGAGGAAGTGGACGTAGTGGACGAATAGGAAGAAGTGGAGGAAGTGGAGGAAGTGGAGGAAGTGGAGGAAGTGGAGGAAGTGGATGAAGTGGAGGAAGTGGAGGAAGTGGAAGAAGAGGACAAAGTGGAGGAAGTTGACGAAGTGGACGAAGTGGAGGAAGTTGACGAAGTGGAGGAAGTAGAAGAAGTGGAGGAAGTAGACCAAGTAGACGAAGTGGACGAAGTGGAGGAAGTGGCGAAATTGAGGAAGTCGAGGAAGTGAACGAAGTAGAGGAAGTGGAGGAAGTAGAGGAAGTGGAGGAAGTGGACGGACATGACGAAGTGGACGAAGTGGACGAAGTGGACGAAGTAGACGAAGTGGACGAAATGAATGAAGTTGACGAAGAGGACGACGTGGACGAAGTGGAGGAAGTGGACAAAGTGGTTGAAGTGGAAAAAGTTGACGAAATGCACGAAGTGCAGGAAGTGGACAAAATTGAGGAAGTGGACGAAGTGGAGGAAATGGAGGAAGTGGACGGACATGACGAAGTAGACGAAGTGGATAAAGTGGACGAAGTGGCCGAAGTGGACGAAGGGGACGAAGGGGACGAAGTGGACGAAGTTGGCAATGTTGACGATGTGGACGAAGTGGAAGAAGTGGAGGAAGTGGTTGAAGTGGAAGAAGTTGACGAAGTGGACGAAGTTGTTGAAGTGCACGAAGTGGAAGAAGTGGAGGAAGTGGAGGAAGTGGAAGAAGTGGACGAAGTGGAAGCAGTGGACAAAGTGGACAAAGTAGAGGAAGTGCAGGAAGTGGACGAAGTGGAAGAAATGCAGGAAGTGAATGAAGTGGAGGAAGTGGAGGAAGTGGACGAAGGGGACGAAGTTGACGAAGTTGATTAAGTGGAGGAAGGGGAGGAACTTGACGAAGTTGACGAATTGGACGAAGTGGACATGGTGGAAGAAGAAGATGAAGAAGTGGACGAAGAGGACGAAGTGGAGGAAGTGGAGGAAGTGGACGAAGAGGAGGGAGTGGAGGAACTAGAGGAAGTGGAGGAAGTGGAGGAAGTGGAGGAAGTAGAGGAAGTGGACTAAGGGGACGAACTTGACGAAATGCACGAAGTAGATGAAGTGGAGGAAGTCGAGGAAGTGGACGAAAACGACGAAGTGGACGAAGTTGACTAAGTTGACGACGTGGACGAAGTGGAGGAAGTGGACAAACTTGGCGAAGTGGACGAAGTGGACGAAGTTGACGAAGTGGACGAAGTGGATGCAGCGCAGGTAGTGAATGAAGTGCAGGAAGTGTAGGAAGTGGACGATGCTGAGGAAGTGGACGAAGTTGACGAAGTGGAAGAAGTTTACGAAGTGGAGGAAGTCGAGGAAGTGCACGAAGTGGACGAAGTGGACGAAAATGACGAACTTGACGAAGTAGACGAAGGGGACGAACTTGATGAAGTTGAAGAATTGGACCAAGAAAATGAAGAAGTTGAGGAGGAAGAGGACGAAGTGAACGAAGTGGAGAAAGTGGACGAAGTAAACGAAGTTGACGAAGTGGACGAGGTGGATGAAGTAGACGAAGTTCACGGAGTCGAGGAAGTGGAGGAACTGGAGGAACTGGAGGAAGTGGACGAAGTGGACGAAATGGAGGAAGTAGAAGGAGTGGACGAAGTTGACAAAGTGGAGGAAGTGGACGAAGTGGACGAAGAGGACAAAGTGGAGGAAGTGGATGAGGTTGACGAAGTCGACGAACTCGACTAAGTGGACGAAGTGGAGGAAGTTGACAAAGTTGACGAAGTAGAAGAAGTGGAGGAAGTGAATAAAGTGGAGGAAAAGGAGGAAATGGATGATGTTGAGGAAGTTGAGGAAGTAGACGAAGTTGACGAAGTGGACAAAGTGGACGAACATGACGAAGAGCACGAAGTGGACGAGTTCGACGAAGTGGACGAAGTTGACGACGTGGACGAAGTGGAGGAAGTGGAGGAAGTGGAAGAAGTTGACGAATTAGAGGAAGTGGACGAACTGCAGTAAGTGGACGAAGTGGAGGAAGTGGACGAAGTGGACAAACTTGACGAAGTGGACGAAATGGACGGAGTGGACGAAGTTGACGAAGTGGAGCAATTGGACGAAGTGGAGGAGGTGGAGGAAGTGGAGGCACAGGATGAAGTGGACGAAGTTGACGAATTGGAAGAAGTGGAGGAAGTGAATGAAGTGGAGGAAGTGGAGGAAGTGGACGATGATGAGGATTTGGACGAAGTTGACGAAGTGGAAGAAATTTACGAAGTGGAGGAAGTGGACGAAGGGGACGAAATTGACGAACTTGATGAAGTAGAAGAAGAGGACGAACTTGATGAAGTTGACGAATTGGACGAAGTGGACGAAGAAGATGAAAAAGTAGACGAAGAGGACCAAGTGGAAGAAGTGGAGAAAGTGGCCGAAGTAATCGAAGTTGACGAAGTGGACGAGGTGGACGAAGTGGAAGAAGTTGACGAAGTGGAGGAAGTGAAGGAAGTGAAGGAAGTGGAGGAAGTGGAGGAAATGGAGGAAATAGACGGAGTGTACGAAGTGGACGAAGTTGACGAAGTGAAGGAAGTAGAGGAACTGAAGGAAGGGGAGGAAGTGGACGAAGAGGACAAAGTGGAGGAAGTGGTCGAAGTTGACGACGTGGACAAAGTGGAGGAAGTGGATGAAGTGGACGAAGTGGCGGAAGTGGAAGAAGTGGAGGAAGTGGACGAAGTGGAGGAAGTGGACGAAGTGGACAAAGTGGAGGAAGTGGAGGAAGTGGACGAACTTCACGAAGTGGACGAAATGAACGAGGTGGACGAAAATCACGAAGTGGACAAAGTTGACGAAGTGGAAGAAGTGGAGGAAGTGGACGAAGTGGAGGAAGTGGAAAAAGTGGATGAAGTGGAGGAAGTGGACGAAGTCGTCGAAGTGGGCGAGGAGGACAAAGTAGAGGAAGTGGAGGAAGTGGACGACCTTGACGAAGTGGACGAAGTTGACGAGGTGGACGAAATGGACGAAGTTGACGAAGTGGAGGAAGTGGAGGAAGTGGAGGATGTGGAGGAAGTGGACGAAGTTAATGAAGTGGACAAAAGGAAGTGGAGGAAGTGGAAGAAGTGGAGGAAGTGGACGAAGTTGACGAAGTGGACGAAGTGGCGGAAGTGGAGGAAGTGGAGGAAGTACAGGAAGTGGACGAACTAGACGAACATGACGAAGCGGACAAAGTGGAGGGAGTGGAGGAAGTGGACGAAGTGGACGAAGAGAACGAAGAGCAAGAAGTGGACGAAGGGGACGAAGTCGACGAAGTTGACGAAGTGGAGGAAATGGAGGAAGTGGACGAAGTTGACGAAGTGGACGAAATGGACGACGTGGACAAAGTTGACGTAGTGGACGAAGTGGAGGAAGTGGAGGAAGTGAATAAAGTTGACAAAGTGGAAGAAGTGGAGGAAGTGGAGGGAATGCACGATGTTGAGGAAGTGGACGAACTTGACGAAGTGGAGGAAGTGGAGGTAGTGGAGGAAGTTGACGAAGTGGACGAAATGGACGACGTGGACGAAGTTGACGAAATGGACGAAATGGACGAGATGGACGACGTGGACGAAGTTGACGTAGTGGAGGAAGTGGAGGAAGTGGACAAAGATGACGAAGTGGAAGAAGTGGAGGAAGTGGACGAATTCGTCGAAGTGGACGAAGAGGACAAAGTGGAGGAAGTGGACGAACTTGGAAGTGCACGAAATGGACGACGTGGACGAAGTGGACGAAGTGGACGAAGTTGACGAAGTGGACGAAATGGACGACGTGGACGAAGTTAACGTAGTGGATGAAGTGGAGGAAGTGGACAAAGTTGACGAAGTGGAAGAAGTGGAGGAAGTGGACGAAGTCATCGAAGTGGATGAACAGGACAAAGTGGAGGAAGTGGACGAACTTGACGAGGTGGACGAAATGGACGAAATGGACGACGTTGACGAGGTGGAGGAAGTGGAGGAAGAGGAGGATGTGGAGGAAGTGGACGAAGTTGACGAAGTTGACGAAGTAGACAAAGTGGAGGAAGTGGAAGAAGTGGACGAAGTTGACGAAGTGGACGAAGTTAACGAAGTGGCGGAAGTGGAGGAAGTGGACGAAGTTGACGAAGTGGAGGAAGTGGAGGAAGTGGAGGTAGTGGAGGAAGTACAAGAAGTGGACGAAATGGACGACGTGGACGAAATACACGACGTGGAGGAAGTGGACGAAGTTGACGAAGTGGAAGAAATGGACAACGTGGACGAATTTGACGTAGTGGACGAAGTGGAGGAAGTGGACAAAGTTGACGAAGTGGAAGAAGTGGACGAAATGGAGGAAGTGGACGAAGTGGAGGAAGTGCACGAAGTCGTCGAAGTGGACGAAGAGGACAAAGTGGAGGAAGTGGACGAACTTGACAAAGTGGACTTAGTGGACGAAGTTGACGAGGTGGACGAAATGGACGAAGTTGACGAGATGGAGGAAGTGGAGGAAGTGGAGGATGTGGAGGAAGTGGACGAAGTTGACGAAGTGGACGAAGTGGAGGAAGTGGAGGAAGTGGAGGAAGAGGAAGAAAATGGACGAAGTGGAGAAAATGGAGGAAGTGGAGAAAATGGAGGAAGTGGACGAACTTGACGAAGTGGACGAAGTTAACGATGTTGAGGAAGTGGAGAAAATGGAGGAAGTGGACGAACTTGACGAAGTGGAGGAAGTGGAGGAAGTGGACGAACTTGATGAGGTGGACGAAATGGACGAAGTTGACGAAGTGGAGGAAGTGGAGGAAGTGTTGGTTGTGGAGGAAGTACAGGAAGTTGACGAAATGGAAGACGTGGACGAAATGGACTACGTGGACGAAGTGGACGAAATGGACGACGTGGACGAAGTTGACGTAGTGGACGAAGTGGAGGAAGTGGATGAAAGTGGACAAAGTTGACGAAGTGGAAGAAGTGGAGGAAGTGGACGAAGTCATCGAAGTGGACGAAGAGTACAAAGTGGAGGAAATGGAGGAAGTGGAGGTAGTGGACGAAGTTGACGAAGTGGACAAAGTAGAGGAAGTGGAGGAAGTGGAAGAAGTGGAGGAAGTGGAGGAAGTGGACGAAGTTGACGAAGTGGAGGAAGTGGAGGAAGTGGAGGAAGTGGAGGAAGTACAGGAAGTGGACGAACATGACGAAGCGGACGAGTTGGACAAAGTGGACGAAGTTGACGACATGGACGAAGTGCACAGGAAGTGGACGAAGTGGAAGAAGTTGACGAAGTGGAGGAGGTGGACGAAGTGCAGGAAGTGGACGAAGTGGAGGAAGTGGAGGAAGTGGAGGAAGTGGAGCAAGTTGACAAATTGGACGAAATGGACGATGTGGGCGAACTGGACGAAGTGGAGGAAGTGGACAAAGTTGACGAAGTGGAAGAAGTGGAGGAAGTGAATCAAGTGGAGGAAGTCGAGGAACTGGAGGGAATGCACAATGTTCAAGAAGTGGCGAAAGTGGAGGAAGTGGACGAACTTCACTAAGTGGAGGAAGTGGAGGAAGTGGACGAACTTGATGAGGTGGAAGAAATGGACGAAGTTGACGAAGTGGAGGAAGTGGAGGAAGCTGACGAAGTGGACGAAGTTGACGAAGTGGACAAAGTGGAGGAAGTGGAAGAAGTGGAGGAAGTGGAGGAAGTGGACGAAGTTGACGAAGTGGAGGAAGTGGAGGAAGTACAGGAAGTGGACGAACATCATGAAGCGGACGAAGTGGAGGAAGTGGACGAAGTTGACGAAGTGGACGAAGTTGACGAAGTGGACAAAGTGGAGGAAGTGGAGGAAGTGGAAGAAGTGGAGGAAGTGGAGGAAGTGGACGAAGTGGAGGAAGTGGAGGAACATGACGAAGAGGACGAAGTGGAGGAAGTGGAGGAAGTACAGCAAGTGGATGAACATGACGAAGCAGACAAAGTGGAGGAAGTGGACGTGTTGGACGAAGTGGACGAAGTTGACGACATGGATGAAGTGCAGGAAGTGGACGAAGGGGAAGAAGTTGACGAAGTGGAGGAAGGGACGAAGTGCAGGAAGTGGACGAAGTGGACAAAGTGGACAAAGTGGACAAAGTGGACGAAGTGGACGAACTTGGAAGTGGACGAAATGGACGACGTGGACGAAGTTAACGTAGTGGATGAAGTGGAGGAAGTGGACAAAGTTGACGAAGTGGAAGAAGTGGAGGAAGTGGACGAAGTCATCGAAGTGGATGAACAGGACAAAGTGGAGGAAGTGGACGAACTTGACGAGGTGGACGAAATGGACGAAATGGACGAAGTTGACGAGGTGGAGGAAGTGGAGGAAGAGGAGGATGTGGAGGAAGTGGACGAAGTTGACGAAGTGGACGAAGTTGACGAAGTAGACAAAGTGGAGGAAGTGGAGGAAGTGGAAGAAGTGGACGAAGTGGACAAAGTTGACGAAGTGGACGAAGTTAACGAAGTGGCGGAAGTGGAGAAATTGGAGGCACTTGACGAAGTGGAGGAAGTGGACGAACTTGATGATGTGGAGGAAGTGGACGAAGTTGACGAAGTGGAGGAAGTGGAGGAAGTGGAGGTAGTGGAGGAAGTACAAGAAGTGGACGAAATGGACGACGTGGACGAAATACACGACGTGGAGGAAGTGGACGAAGTTGACTAAGTGGAAGAAATGGACAACGTGGACGAATTTGACGTAGTGGACGAAGTGGAGGAAGTGGACAAAGTTGACGAAGTGGAAGAAGTGGACGAAATGGAGGAAGTGGAGAAAATGGAGGAAGTGGACGAACTTGACGAAGTGGACGAAGTTAACGATGTTGAGGAAGTGGAGAAAATGGAGGAAGTGGACGAACTTGACGAAGTGGAGGAAGTGGAGGAAGTGGACGAACTTGATGAGGTGGACGAAATGGACGAAGTTGACGAAGTGGAGGAAGTGGACGAAGTGTTGGTAGTGGAGGAAGTACAGGAAGTTGACGAAATGGAAGACGTGGACGAAATGGACTACGTGGACGAAGTGGACGAAATGGACGACGTGGACGAAGTTGACGTAGTGGACGAAGTGGAGGAAGTGGATGAAAGTGGACAAAGTTGACGAAGTGGAAGAAGTGGAGGAAGTGGACGAAGTCATCGAAGTGGACGAAGAGTACAAAGTGGAGGAAGTGGAGGAAGTGGAGGTAGTGGACGAAGTTGACGAAGTGGACGAAGTTGACGAAGTGGACAAAGTGGAGGAAGTGGAGGAAGTGGAAGAAGTGGAGGAAGTGGACGAAGTGGACGAAGTTGACGAAGTGGAGGAAGTGGAGGAAGTGGAGGAAGTGGAGGAAGTGGAGGAAGTACAGGAAGTGGATGAACATGACGAAGCGGACGAGTTGGACAAAGTGGACGAAGTTGACGACATGGACGAAGTGCACAGGAAGTGGACGAAGTGGAAGAAGTTGACGAAGTGGAGGAGGTGGACGAAGTGCAGGAAGTGGACGAAGTGGAGGAAGTGGAGGAAGTGGAGCAAGTTGACAAATTGGACGAAATGGACGATGTGGGCGAAGTGGACGAAGTGGAGGAAGTGGACAAAGTTGACGAAGTGGAAGAAGTGGAGGAAGTGAATCAAGTGGAGGAAGTCGAGGAACTGGAGGGAATGCACGATGTTCAAGAAGTGGCGAAAGTGGAGGAAGTGGACGAACTTCACTAAGTGGAGGAAGTGGAGGAAGTGGACGAACTTGATGAGGTGGAAGAAATGGACGAAGTTGACGAAGTGGAGGAAGTGGAGGAAGTTGACGAAGTGGAGGAAGTGGAAGAAGTGGAGGAAGTGGAGGAAGTGGACGAAGTTGACGAAGTGGAGGAAGTGGAGGAAGTACAGGAAGTGGACGAACATCATGAAGCGGACGAAGTGGAGGAAGTGGACGAAGTTGACGAAGTGGACGAAGTTGACGAAGTGGACAAAGTGGAGGAAGTGGAGGAAGTGGAAGAAGTGGAGGAAGTGGAGGAAGTGGACGAAGTGAAGGAAGTTGAGGAACATGACGAAGAGGACGAAGTGGAGGAAGTGGAGGAAGTACAGCAAGTGGACGAACATGACGAAGCAGACAAAGTGGAGGAAGTGGACGTGTTGGACGAAGTGGACGAAGTTGACGACATGGATGAAGTGGAGGAAGTGGACGAAGGGGAAGAAGTTGACGAAGTGGAGGAAGGGACGAAGTGCAGGAAGTGGACGAAGTGGACAAAGTGGACAAAGTGGACAAAGTGGACAAAGTGGACGAAGTGGAGGAAGTGGACGAACTTGGAAGTGGACGAAATGGACGACGTGGACGAAGTGGACGAAGTTGACGAAGTGGACGAAATGGACGACGTGGACGAAGTTAACGTAGTGGATGAAGTGGAGGAAGTGGACAAAGTTGACGAAGTGGAAGAAGTGGAGGAAGTGGACGAAGTCATCGAAGTGGATGAACAGGACAAAGTGGAGGAAGTGGACGAACTTGACGAAGTGGACGAAGTGGACAAAGTGGACAAAGTGGAGGAAGGGACGAAGTGCAGGAAGTGGACGAAGGGGAAGAAGTTGACGAAGTGGAGGAAGGGACGAAGTGCAGGAAGTGGACGAAGTGGACAAAGTGGACAAAGTGGACAAAGTGACGAAGTGGAGGAAGTGGACGAACTTGACGAACATCATGAAGCGGACGAAGTGGAGGAAGTGGACGAAGTTGACGAAGTGGACGAAGTTGACGAAGTGGACAAAGTGGAGGAAGTGGAGGAAGTGGAAGAAGTCGAGGAAGTGGAGGAAGTGGACGAAGTGGAGGAAGTGGAGGAACATGACGAAGTTGACGAAGTGGAGGAAGTGGAGGAAGTGGAAGAAGTGGAGGAAGTGGAGGAAGTGGACGAAGTGGAGGAAGTGGAGGAACATGACGAAGAGGACGAAGTGGAGGAAGTGGAGGAAGTACAGCAAGTGGACGAACATGACGAAGCAGACAAAGTGGAGGAAGTGGACGTGGTTGACGTAGTGGACGAAGTTGACGACATGGATGAAGTGGAGGAAGTGGACGAAGGGGATGAAGTTGACGAAGTGGAGGAAGGGACGAAGTGCAGGAAGTGGACAAAGTGGACAAAGTGGACGAAGTGGAGGAAGTGGACAAAGTTGACGAAGTGGAAGAAGTGGAAGAAGTGGAGGAAGTGGACGAATTGGAGGAAGTGGAGGAAGTTGACGAAGTGGACGAAATGGACGACGTGGACGAAGTTGACGAAGTGGACGAAGTGGACAAAGTTGATGAAGTGGAAGAAGTGGAGGAAGTGAATGAAGTGGAGGAAGTCGAGGAAGTGAGGGAATGCACGATGTATAGGAAGTGGAGAAAGTGGAGGAAGTGGACGAACTTCACCAAGTGGAGGAAGTGGACGAACTTGATGAGGTGGACGAAATGGACGAAGTGGACGAACATGACGAAGCAGACGAAGTGGAGGAAGTGCACAAAGTTGACGAAGTGGACGAAGTTGACGAAGTGGACAAAGTGGAGGAAGTGGAGGAAATGGACGAAGTGGAGGAAATGGAGGAACATGACGAAGAGGACGAAGTGGACGAACATGACGAAGCGGACGAAGTGGAGGTGTTGGACGAAGTGGACGTGTTGGACGAAGTGGACGAAGTTGACGAAGTTGACGACATGGACGAAGTGGAGGAAGCGGACGAAGTGGAAGAAGTTGACGAAGTGGAGGAAGGGACGAAGTGCAGGAAGTGGACGAAGTGGACAAAGTGGACGAAGTGGAGAAAGTTGACGAAGTGGAAGAAGTGGAGGAAGTGGACGAAGTGGAGGAAGTGGAGAAAGTTGACGAAGTGGACGAAATGGATGACGTGGACGAAGTTGACGAAGTGGACGAAGTGGAGGAAGTGGAGGAAGTGGACAAAGTTGATGAAGTGGAAGAAGTGGAGGAAGTGAATGAAGTGGAGGAAGTCGAGGAAGTGGAGGGAATGCACGATGTTGAGGAAGTGGAGAAAGTGGAGGATGTGGACGAACTTCACGAAGTGGAGGAAGTGGACGAACTTGATGAGGTGGACGAAATGGAAGAAGTGGACGAAGTTGACGAAGTGGAGGAAGTGGAGGAAGAGGAGGAAGTGGACGAAGTTGACGAAGTGGACGAAGTTGACGAAGTGGGCAAAGTGGAGGAAGTGGAGGAAGTGGACGAATTGACGAAGTGAACTAAATAGACGAAGTGGACGAAGTTGACGAAGTGGAGGAAGTGGTCGAAGTGGAGGAAGTGGACGAAGTTGACGAAGTGGAAGAAGTGCAGGAAGTGAATGAAGTGGAGGAAGTGGACGATGCTTAGGAAGTGGAGGAAGTTCACGAAGTGGACGAAGGGGACAAACTTTACGAAGTTGACGAAGTCGACAAAGGGGACGAACTTGACGAAGTTGACGAATTGGACGAAGTGGAAGAAGAAGATGAAGAAGTGGACGAAGAGGACGAAGTGCACGAAGTGGACGAAGTGTAGGAAGTAGTGGAAGTGGAAGAAGTAGACGAAGTTGACAATGTGGACGAAGATGACGAAGTGGACGAAGTCGACGAAGTGGAGGAAGTGCAGGAAGTGGACGAAGGGGACGAACTTGACGAAGTTGACGAAGTGAACGAAGTGGAAGAAGTTGAAAAAGTGGAGGAAGTGGAGGAATTGGGCGAAGTGGAGGAAGTGGAGGAAGTGGACGAAGTGAACGAAGTGGACAAAGTGGAGGAAATGGAGGTAGTCGAGGAAGTGGACGAACTTGACGAAGTGGATGAAAAGGACGAAGTGCACGAAGTTGACGAAGTTGACGAAGGTGACGAAGTGGACGAAGTGGAGGAAGTAGACGATGTTGAGGAAGTGGAGGAAGTAGACGAAGTTGACGAAGTGGACAAATTGGACGAACTTGACGAAGTGGAGGTAGTGGACGAAGGGGACGAATTGGACGAAGTCGACGAAGTTGACGAAGTGGAGGAAGTGGACGAAGTGGACGAATTTGACGAAGTAGACGAAATGGACGAAGTGGATGAAGTTGACGAAGTGGACGAAGTGGACGAAGTGGACGAAGTGGACAAATTTGACGAAGTGGAAGAAGTTGACGAACTCGACGAAGTGTAGGAAGTGGAGGAAGTGGACGAACTTGACAAGGTGGACGAAATGGAGGAAGTGGAGGATGTGGAGGAAGTGGAGGAAGTGGACGAAGTTGACGAAGTGGACGAAGTTGACGAAGTGGACAAAGTGGAGGAAGTGGAGGAAGTTGAGGGAGTGGAGGAAATGGAGGAAGTGGACGAAGTTGACGAGGTGGACGAAGTTGAAGAAGTGGAGGAAGTGGACGAAATGGAGGAACTGGAGTTAGTGGAGGAAGTAGAGGAAATGGACGAAGTGGACGAGCATGACGAAGCGGACGAAGTGGAGGAAGTAGACGAAGTGCACGAAGAGGACGAAGAGGACGAAGAGCACGAAGTGGACGAAGTGGACGAGGTGGACGAAGTGGACGAAGTTGACGAAGTTGAGGACGTGGACGAAGTGGAGGAAGTGGAGGAAGTGGAAGAAGTTGACGATATGGAGGAAGTGGACGAAATGGAGGAAGTGGAGGAAGTGGAGGAACTAGACTAAGTAGACGAAGTTGACGAAGTGGACGAAGTGGACGGAGTAGAGTAAGTGGAGGAAGTGGACGAAGACGACGAAGTGGAAGAAGTGGACGAATGGGATGAAGTGGACGACGTGGACGACATGGACGACGTGGACGACGTGGGCGAAGTGGACGAACTGGACGAAGTGGACGAAGTGCACGAAGTGGACGAAGTGAAGGAAGTGGACGAAGTGCACAAAGTGGACAAAGAGGAGGAAGTGGAGGAAGTGGACGAACTTGATGAAGTGAACGAAATGGACGAAGTCGACAAAGTTGACGAAGTGTATGAAGTGGACAAAGTGAAGGAAGTGGACGAAGTTGACGAAGTGGAAGAAGTGCAGGAAGTGAATGAAGTGGACGTAGTGGAGGAAGTATACGGTTATGAGGAAGTGGAGGAAGTGGACGAAGTTGACGAAGTGGTGGAAGTGGAAGTAGTTGACGAAGTCGAGGAAGCGGAAGAAGTGGAGGAAATGGACGAAGGGCACGAACTTGACAAAGTGGACGAAGGGGACTAACTTGACGAAGTTGACGAATTGCACGAAGTGGACGAAGTGGAAGAACAAGATGAAGAACTGGATGAAAAGGACGAAGTGGACAAAATGGAGGAAGTGGACGAAGTGGAGCAGGTGGAGGAAGGTGACGAAAGAGACGAAGCTCACGAAGTGGACGAAGTGCAGAAGGTGGAGGAAGTGGACGAAATGGAGGAAGTGGAGGAAGTGGAAGACGTGGAGGAAGTGGACGAAGTGGAGGAGGTGGAGGAAGTAGAGGAAGTGGACGAACATTACGAAGTGGACGAAGTGGATGAAGTGGACGAAGTCGACAAAGTGGAGGAAGTGGAGGAAGTGCACCAAATGGAGGAAGTGGACGAAGTGCAGGAAGTGGATGAAGTGGACGAATTGGAGGAAGTAGAGGAAGTTGGCGAACATGACTAAGTGGACGAAGTGGATGAAGTGGAGGAAGTGGACGAAGTGGACGAGGTTGACGAAGTGAACGAAGTGAACGAAGTGGGCGATGTTGACGAGGTGGAAGAAGTGGAGGAAGTGGGGAAGTGGAAGAAGTGGAAGAAGTCGATGAGGTGGACGAAGTTGACGAAGTGGATGAGGTGGACGATGTTGAGGAAGTGGAGGAAGTGGACGAATGGGACGAAGTGGACAAACTGGACGACATGGACGCCTTGGAGGAAGTGGAGGAAGTGGAGGAAGTGGACGAAGTGGACAAAGTGGACGAAGTGAACGAAGTGGAGGAAGTGAAGGAAGTGGACAAAGTGGACAAAGTGGAGGAAGTAGAGGAAGTGGACGAACTTGATGAAGTGGACGAAATGGACGAAGTGGAAAGTGAAGGAAGTGGACGAAGTTGACGAACTCGAAGAAGTGCCGGAAGTGAATGAAGTGGAGGAAGTGGAGGAAGTGGATGGTGATGAGGAAGTGGAGGAAGTGGACGAAGTTGACGAAGTGGACGAAGTGGACGAAGTTGACGAAGTCGAGGAAGTGGAGGAAGTGGAGGAAGGGGACGAACTTGACGAAGTGGACGAAGGGGACAAACTTGACAAAATTGAGGAATTGCACGAAGTGGACGAAGTGGAAGAAGAAGATGAAGAAGTGGACGAAGTGGACAAAGTGGAGGAAGTGGACGAAGTGGAGGAAGTGGAGGAAGTAGACGAAGTGGAGGAAGTGTACGAAATTGACGAAGTGGAGGAAGTGGACGAAATGGAGTAAGTGGACGTAGTGGAGTAAGTGGAGGAGGTGGAGGAAATGGAGGAAATGGAGGAAGTGGACGAAGTGGACGAAGTGGACGAAGTCGAGAAAGTGCACGAGGAGGACGAAGTGAACGAAATGGACGATGTTGACGACGTGGAAGAAGTGTACGAGGTGGACGAAGTGGACAAGGTGGACGAAGTTGACGAAGTGGTTGACGTGGACGAAGTGGTGGAAGTGGACGAAGTTGACGAAGTGGAACAAGTGCAGGACGTGAATGAAGTGGAGGACGTGGAGGAAGTGGACGATGTTGAGCAAGTGGAGGAAGTGGACGAAGTTGACGAAGTGGACGAAGTGGAAGATGTTGACAAAGTGGAGGAAGTGGACGAAGGGGACGAAGTTGACGAAGTGGACGAATGGGACAACCTTGACGAAGTTGACGAAGTGGACGAAGGGCACAAACTTGACGAAGTTGACGAATTGGACGAAATGGAGGAAGTGGAGGAACTAGACGAAGTGGAGGAAGTGGACGGAATTGACGAAGTGGAGGAAGTGGACAAAATGGAGGAAGTGGACAAAGTGGAATAAGTGGAGGAAGTGAAGGAAATGGAGGAAGTTGAGGAAGTGCAGGAAGTGGACGAAAATGACTAAGTGGACGAAGTGGATGAAGTGGATCAAGTAGACTGATGGACAAATTTGTAAGCACCAAAATATGATGTCACAAACTTGTTTCACAATCGGCAAGTATGACCGAATCGTTCAAGTAATAAAACTTGGTAAGACCAAGTATCGTTCTTCCCAAAGGACTCACGGCCTAGTTTAGTTATGTGATTTGTTGATTAGCTAGGACTTACAAACGAAATATTCAAAGTTTAATATGCAAAGACAGAAAATAAACATGTATGCATGAATTTGATCAATGGCAAAGACAAAAGATAAACACTTTCAATGAATATATGAATGAATATGTTGTTGGGGGTCAATTTCATCTCATCCACTCTCATATATTTTAGGAATTCATCATTCAAATCATCATTGTTAATGCCACTCTCTAATGTACCATTCTAGATGGCTTCTCCCTAATCAAATAGTTCATACAATTCCTAGCATTCCTAATGATTAGTTCATGACTGCAGGAGCTTAAAGGCAACCAATATAATGTTGTCAGTAAAATATTGGGAGAAATTCCCCGGATCTAGACTTCCCCGTACGTGTCCGTATCGACAAAACCAATAATCATGCATTAGAATGAGTTAAACAATGCAAGCATTGAGCAAAGAGGAAAAACCCTAACTAATGATGAAAGAAAGCATATGTCTTAATTCAAAGATGTACTCAACAAATCCATATATGAGAGCTTCAAGAGATTACATTGATTCCCCAACAAACATACAAGGTTTAGTTCACCATATTCATGGTGAACCTAGATGAATAACAATGAAAGAATGAAAGAATAAACCCAATAAAGGTGAAGAGGTAGCCTGAGCATCCAAGATCCTCCTTCAAAGGGGTGGAAGAGAGAGTGTTTGCCTCGTTTCTGCCAAAGATACCTAACTATAGGACGTGCAAGCCCTTATATACTAATCTAGAGTTACAAAAGATTACAAAAGCCCAAGCCCAAAAAGTGCCGCTCAGCGGTATTTACCGCTCAGCGGTGGTTGCGCGTCTTCTTTCTTCCCCTCAGCGGCCATTTTGCCCCTCAGCGGTTCCAACGTCACCTCTTGAGTGCCGCTCAGCGGTAGTTTGCCGCTGAGCGGTGCCTTCGTCTTCTCTTTTTGCACTCTTTCTTGTCTTTTCTAATGTCACTTCTCTCCTTCTTCACTCTTTTCACCAAATTCACCTTAAAATCTGCACAAAAACACTGATATCAAGCATAAACCTATCCAGCTCTCTTATTTATGAAAATATAGATAAACTGCATGATTTCAAGCTAGTTTCTAAGTCTAAAGGTTGCTTTTAGTATTAATTTTAAGCATGAAAATAACAGTTTTTCAACTGTTATCATAGACGAAATGGATGAAGTGGACGAAGTGGACGAGGAGGATAAGGAGGACGAACTGAACGAAATGGACGAAGTGCACGATGTTGACGACGTGGAAGAAGTGGAGGAAGTAGAGGAAGTGGACGAAGTTGAAGAAGTGGAAGAAGTGGACGAGGTGGACGAAGTTGATGAAGTGGACGAAGTGGTGGAAGTGGACGAAGTTGACAAAGTGGAAGAAGTGCTGGAAGTGAATGAAGTGGAGGAAGTGGGGGAAGTGGACGATGTTGAGGAAGTGGACGAAGTGGAAGAAGTTGACGAAGTTGAGGAAGTGGAGGAAGTGCACGAAGTGGACGAAGGGAACGAACTTCACGAAGTTGACGAAGTGGACGAAGCGGACGGACTTGACGAAGTTTACGAATTTCACAAAGTGGAAGAAGAAGATGAAGAAGTGGACGAAGTGCACGAAGTGGACGAAGTTGACGAAGTGGAGGAAATGGTGGAAGTGGACGAAGAGGAGGACGTGGACGAAGTGGAAGAAGTGGACGAAGTTGAGGAAGTGGACGAAAAGGTCGAACTTGATGAAGTGGACGAAGTGGAGGAAGTGGACGAAATGGAGGAAGTGGAGGAGGTGGAGGAAGTGGAGGAAGTGGAGGAAGTGGAGGAAGTAGAGGAAGTGGAGGAAGTGGAGGAAGTAGAGGAAGTGGACGAAGTGGACGAACATGACGAAGTGGAGTAAGTGGAGGAAGTGGACGAAGTGGACAAAGAGGACGAAGTGGACCAAGTGGACGAAATGGACAAACTGGACGAAGTGGACGAAGTTGACAAAGTTGACGACGTGGACGAAGTGGAGGAAGTGTACGAAGTTGAAGAAGTTGACGAAATGGAGGAAGTGGACGAAGTGGAGGAAGTGGACGAAGTCGACGAAATTGACGAAGTGGACGAAGTCGACGAAGTGGACAAAGTGGAGGAAGTGGACGAACTTGATGAAGTGGACGAAGTGGAGGAAGTGGAGGAAGTGGACGAAGCAGACGAACTTGACGAAGTTGACGAATTGGACGAAGTGGAGGAACATGACTAAGTGAACGAAGTGGATGAAGTGGATGAAGTGGACGAATGGACGAAGTGAACGAAATAGACGAAGTGGACGATGTTGACGACGTGGAGGAAGTGGAGGAAGTGGAGGAAGTGGACGAAGTGGACGAACATGACTAAGTGAACGAAGTGGATGAAGTGAAGGAAGTGGACGAATGGACGAAGTGAACGAAATAGACGAAGTGGACGATGTTGTCGACGTGGAAGAAGTCGAGGAAGTGGATGATGTGGACGAAGTGGACGAGGTGGACAAAGTTGACGAAGTGGATGACGTGGACGAAGTGGAGGAAGTGGACGAAGTTGACAAAGTGGACGAAGTGGATGAACTGGAGGAAGTGGACGAACAGGACGATGTAGACGAAGTGGACAAACTTGACGAAGTGGACGAAATCGACGAAGTGGACGAAGATGACGAAGCGGACGAAGTGGACCAAGTGGACGAAGTGGATAAAGTGGAGGATGTGGAGGAATTGGAGGAAGTGGACGAACTTGACGAAGTGGACGAAATGAACGAAGTTGACGATGTTTACGAAGTGGAGGAAGTGGACAAATTTGACAAAGTGGAAGTAGTGGAGGAAGGGAATGAAGTAGAGGAAGTAGAGGAACTGGAGGAAGTGGACGAGGGGGACGAAGTTGACGAAGTGGACGAAGTGGACGAAGCGGAAGAAGAAGATGAAGAAGTGGACGAAGTGGAGGAAGTGGACGAAGTAGACGAGTTGACGAGGCGGACGAAGTGGAGGAAGTGGTGAAAGTGGAAGAAGTGGAGGAAGTTGACGAAGTGGAGGAAGTGGAGGAAGTGGAAGAAGTGCAGGAAGTGAATGAAGTGGAGGAAGTGGAGGAAGTGGAGGAAGGGGACGAGGTGGACGAACTTGACGAATTGGATGACGTGGACGAAGTGGAGGAAGTGGAGGAATTGGAGGAAGTGGAGGAAGTAGAAGAAGTTGACGAAGTGGACCAAGTGGAAGAATTTGACGAGGTGGAGGAAGTGGACGAAGGGGACGAACTTGACGAAGTGGACGATGTGGACAAAGTGCACGAAGTTGACGAAGTGGTCGAAGTGGACGAAGTGGAAGAAGAAGGTGAAGAAGTGGAGGAAGTGGACGAAGTGAATGAAGTGGAGGAAGTTGACGATGTGGGCGAAAAGCACGGACTTGACGAAGTTGACGAAGTGGACGAAGTGGAAGAAGTAGACGAAGTGGAGGAAGTGGACGATGTGGACGGAGTGCACGAACTTGAAAAAATGGACGAAGTGCATGAAGTGGACGAAGTTGACGAAGTGGAGGAAGTGGAGCAAGTGGACAAAGTGGAGGAAGTGGAAGAAGTGGACGAAATGGAGGAAGTAGAGCAAGTGGACAAAGTAAAGGAAGTGGAAGAAGGGGACGAAGTTGACGAAGTGGAGGAAGTGGAGGATGTTGACGAAATGGATAAAATGGAGGAAGGGGACGAAGAGGATGAAGTGGACGGAGTGGACGAAGTGAACAAAGAGGACAAAGTGAACGAAGTGGAGGAAGTGGAGGAAGTGGAGGAAGTGGACCAAGTGGAGGAAGTGGACGAAGTGGCCGAAGTGAAAGAAGAAGATGGAGTGGAAGAAGTGGACGAGGTGGACGAACTTGATGAGGTGGAGGAAGTGGACGAAGTGGAAGAAGTGGATGAAGTGAATGAAGTGGAGCAAGTGGACGATGTTGAGGAAGTGGACGAAGTTGACGAAATGGACGAAGTGGAAGAAGTTGACGAAGTGGAGGAATTGGACGAAGTGGAGGAAGGGGAAGAAGTTGACGAAGTGGACGAAGTGGAAGAAGAAGATAACGAAGTGAACGAAGTTGACGAAGTGGACAAAGTGGACGAAGTGAAGGAAGTGCATGAAGTGGAGGAAGTGGAGGAAGTGGACGAGGTGGATGATGTGGACGAAGTGTATGAAGTTGACGAAGTGGACGAAGTGGACGAAGTGGAAGAAGTGGATGAAGTGAATGAAGTGGAGCAAGTGGACGATGTTGATGAAATGGACGAAGTGGAAGAAGTTGACGAAGTGGAGGAATTGGACGAAGTGGAGGAAGGGGAAGAAGTTGACGAAGTGGAAGAAGAAGATAACGAAGTGGACGAAGTTGACGAAGTGGACAAAGTGGACGAAGTGAAGGAAGTGCATGAAGTGGAGGAAGTGGAGGAAGTGGACGAGGTGGATGATGTGGACGAAGTGTATGAAGTTGACGAAGTGGACGAAGTGGATGAACTGGAGGAAGTGGAGGAAGTGCACGAACTTGACGATGTGGACGAAATGGACGAAATGGATGAAGTGGACAAAGTAGAAGAAAGTGGAAAAAGTGGATGAAGTGGAGGAAGTGGACGAAGAGGAAGAAGTGGACAAAGTGGACGAAGTTGACGAAGTGCGCGAAGTGGAGAAAGTGCACGAAGTGGAGGAAGTGTAGGGAGGTGATGACCCAAACTTATTAGCCGTTGCTAGGACTCGGGTTCAGTCCCCAAATCCCCGGCAATGGCGCCAAAAACTTGATGGACAAATTTGTAAGCACCAAAATATGATGTCACAAACTTGTTTCACAATCGGCAAGTATGACCGAATCGTTCAAGTAATAAACTTGGTAAGACCAAGTATCGTTCTTCCCAAAGGACTCACGGCCTAGTTTAGTTACGTGATTTGTTGATTAGCTAGGACTTACAAACGAAATATTTAGAGTTCAATATGCAAAGACGAAAATAAACATGTATGCATGAAATTTGATCAATGGCAAAGACAAAAGATAAACACTTTCAATGAAATATATGGATGAATATGTTGTTGGGGGTCAATTTCATCTCATCCACTCTCATATATTTTAGGAATTCCACATTCAAATCATCATTGTTAATGTCACTCTCTAATGTACCATTCTAGATGGCTTCTCCCTAATCACGAGTTCATACAATTCCTAGCATTCCTAGTGATTAGTTCATGAGTGCAGGAGCTTAACGACAACCAATATAATATTGTCAGTATAATATTGGGAGAAATTCCCCGGATCTAGACTTCCCCGTACGTGTCCGTATCGACAAAACCAATAATCATGCATGGAATGAGTTAAACTATGCAAGCATTGAGCAAAGAGGAAAAACCCTAACTAATGATGAAAGAAAGCATATGTCTTAATTAAAAGATGTAAACAACAGATTCCATATATGAGAGCTTCAAGAGAATACATTGATTCCCCAACAAACATACAAGGTTTAGTTCACCATATTCATGGTGAACCTAGATGAATATTGATACGACTGGTCGCGGTCATACAAATTTGATACAGATAAAGAATGCAGTATATTTTCAAGGAAGTGACTCCTAGGTCGTCTCTCAAGGACCAATTTTGTGGCGGTTCAATCTCAGATTTTTTTACACAAAGTGGGGGGGGTTTTGTAGATGTTTTGTGCGGTAAAATAAATTAAAATTAAAAACAACAGTGCAGAAAACGTAGATGACAGGAATGAAGAAAATACAGAAAAACGGTAAATTTGGGAAAATGGTAAAAATGGAATTTAACTTTTTGAAAATATAAATTGGAAACAAAATTTTGACAGAATTAAAATGCAAAGCTAAAATTCACAATAGAACAGAAAATAAAAGTAATTGCATCCCAAATCTAAACGAGAAAACTGTAATCAAATTTTAATGCGTAGATGAAAAATAAAATTCAACAAGATTGATTGGAAAATGCAGAATGGAGATTACTATTAACATTCAACTTGAAACTAGAAATTAAAGAAACACAAAACCTCCCCGAGAGGGGAGGAGAAAACCAAAGCCAGAACGTGTTTTTTCTCCTAACTCTCTTGAAATTACACTGCTGAAAATAAAACAGGAAGAACCATTGGAAGAGAAATGAGGCAAGAGCCCTTCCAAGGCCTCCCAAAACTCGTCCCTCTGCTCTCTGGAACTCCCTCCTCTTATAGCCAAAAATTTGGACAACTCACGTGTATCCTTCAGCCTACTTTTACATTAATTTGTTCTTTCATTTTGTCTCTAGCAGCTCCTTTCTCGTGACCGTGTCAATTGAAAATAAGGTTGGACCCTCTTCTTTCCAGCCCGTGAATTTCCTTCGAGTGTGCTCACCGTTCCATTCTCCACCTTGTTTTGTCTTCCTCTTACTTCTCATTGTTGGGTATTTGCTAGACTTTCCCTTTTCAATCTATTGGACACTTGGAGTGTTGGTGTTGGACCGTGATTCTCCTTGGACCGAGCACTCTCTCCACTGCTGAACTAGCTCCATTAATCACCGCATCTTCAACTGCTTGCTTCCACTTTGCTGCATGTTGCTTGCTTAAGCTCCATCACCGTGAAGCTCTAAACTACTGGACCAACTGCTTCTCCTCCTAATTTCCAGCCATCACCGTGCACCTACAAGCTTCTCTAAAAATAAAAACAGCAACTCCAGCGTGGAAGCTTTCTTCCAGGACGTGCAGACCGCTTCTACTCAATCACCATGCTCTCCTTTGCAGCATCGTACACACCAACTCTGGGCCGCTTGGACATGCTCCTTCTCCACTGCTGGACCGAGAATCTCCTCTTTGCTGGATGGTGCAGCTTCCTTCATAATGAAGCTCCAAAGCTTCTGGATGTGGAGGACCGTGTGTCATCTCTGCTGGACCAGCTGCTTCTTCAATTATGTTGGAAGTTGGAGTTTGTGAAGGGTAGATGTGGAGCCCAAATGAATGCAATATTTGGATGGTTGCACTTCTAGGAATACTTCCAGACATTCCTACTTGCATCCAATAAAACTCTCTCATTTTGTGGGTGTCTTTCTTTTCAAAAAGAGAAAGAAGATTGATGGTTGTCGTGAGTTGCTTCCTTCAACGTGACCCCTCTTCATGAACAATATTTCCTTTCCTAATGGAGGGTCCCACGTTTATTCCACTACCGGTTAATGCTTTCCAAACAATTGTCCATATGTGTTTTAAGTCGAGAAAACAAAACCAAACGCTGCACTTCTTTTCACATGTAACAATGTTTTTTTTAAAAAAAACTAAAATGAAGACAAGAAAATTGTGTTTCCAACATTCTCTGCAGCATCCGTGACAAGGGAATATCTTCCCATGTGTCTATGTCTTCATAATTTTATTCATATTTCAGCAAATGAATTTGGTCCGTGAGATTCTTTTGCAATTAAGGTCCAAGACCAAATGCTTATGTGGAGTGGAAGAATATGGTCAAAACAAATCTGCACATCCAAAGTTAATGCATTTCTTCTCTATGGAGTCGTGTGATGTGTCTTGCTTCTAAGCCAATTCTGCTCAATTTTCCACACAAATTAAATCAACGCAGTGTAGTTTCTTTCAAACAGAGTGTGTGAATGTTTTTCCAAATGTCCCAAATTTTTTCCTTACAATCAATAATGAAAATAATAAGCTCAGATAATTCAAATTAGTCAAAATAAGAATTTCTGATCAAATTAAGCACAATTAACGAAAACGGAAAAATACCGAACATTTAAGCACAATTCCCTGATTAAATTCGGTACAATAAGCTAAGTGAAGTGAATAAAATATTGGTTCATCAAAATAGACCACACTTAGTCTTTTGCACTCTTGGGCAAAATCAAGACGCAAATCAGGGAATAGTTCATAGGACACCAAAGGAGTAACACAGACTCAGCAGACAGAAAAATAAAGACTCACAAGAAAGTAAACAGAATTTACACAGTTCTCAAAACGTCTGGACATAGAAAAGAAATAGAAATTATCCAACACAAATCAAATAAAGCAGATACTTACAGAAATCTTCCAAGCAATTCAAAACACGGAAAATGATTAATCAGCTCAAGAGGTGATTCAAAAATAACAAAACCTCACAGATACACTATAGTGTTTCTCTCAAGTGTTTAAGGTAAATCAATGTCACTCAATGCACTCAAGAAAGCAAACACAAGCAGACTTGGCAAGTATCTAATTATCAATACTTAAAACATATGCATATTCAGATCAAAAGGTCTTTTCTGGGTTGTAATGGGGCCAAGGACAGGGGAGGATAAATTTGGATAAGTAGCTATAGCTCAGAAGAAATAGAGGTGCACTGGGGAAAAATGTAAACACAGTGAAATCTCACCCAAACCTCTAATTCAATCCTCTTCTCGACTCCATTATTCATGAGATTATTTTTCAATTTTCTCTTTTTCTCATCAAAATTTTTTCATCCTGTCTTCCTTTTTTTTTTTTTTTATCACACAGCAGGATATAAATTATCATTTCAAAACATGATGAGGAACCAACTAGCCAATTTATTAGAATTCCCAAGGAGACCACACTTATTCTCAAAATACTTCTATAGCTCCAGACTTTCCTAAGGTTAAGGTAATCATTTGTTTTTCACTTAGGATCAGTGTATGAGCTTCAACACAAATAAATATATACAGTATAGGCTCAAAGGGGTTATCAAAGGATAATAACAAGGTAGGCTTATTTGGCTAAAGAGGCTCAAGAAATAAAATGCCTTTATCATTTCTAAACATGCATATCAATCAAGTATTATCAAAAAGAATCAAGCCAAGGCATATGTGCAAGCAATCAAGATACATATCACACATAAGAAAGAAAATTAAGTGGCTCAAATCTCACACAGGGTGTTCGTCATAATCAAATCAACCTCTCAAACGTATAATTATCTTTCCAAGCAAAGAAAAGCAAGGATTACAATCTATAAGTAGTAAGTAAGTGAAGGAAAAATCTACAACTTAGACATCATCCAGAAATCAAGAGAAAAATGTAAAATTTATTGCACACAAAACTGGATAAAAATAACTTAAAAGAGAAAAAATTTAACACTCAAAAACAAAAAATTTAACACACAAAATACAATCTAACAGAAAAATCAGAAAAATCATAATTTCTTCCCAGTAGACCACACTTCAATCACACAATGTCCTCAGTGTGTTACAATCATCAGATGATCAACTTCAGAGCAGTCAAATAATATAGACAAGTGCAATAAAATGTTAGGAAATGGGAAGAAATTTTCAGTAACATCCATTAGTAGATGTCTAAATCACGTAGCACCCATCAGTAGATGCTAATTAATTTTTATTATATTTTTTTATTTTATTTTTTTTTTATTATTATTTTTTTATTTTTATTTTTTTTTTTTCTGAAAAAGGAGACCGGTACTGTGACAACAGTCTCGGTGGCAAAGACCGGAACTGTTGCTACAGTGACAGAATTTTTGGCTATAAAAGGGTACCTCCTCAGCGTCGAGCAACATTTCTGACTTCCCTGCTCTCTCTCTACTCCTCTCTTCTCTCTAATCCTCTCTCCTCCTCTCTCTTCTAAGCATCTGGAGTCTGCGCGGAGCCTCTGCCACCGTGCCTTCTGAAGAGTCCGAGATCGGCGAGGAGCTTCTCTGCCAGCCTACTTCTCCAGGTAAGTCTTTCTTCACTAAGGATCTCCTTTTCTCTCTGCTTGCTTGCTCTGCTTCTCTTTAAGCTTTCAGATCTTTCATTTCCGTTTTTTCATTTCCTGCTTTATTATTTTTAAAGAAAAACACATAAAACACAACTGTCTAAAAACTTAAGGGGTATATAGGCTGGAAACCAGACGTTAATCTCCCTTCGATTGAAGGTATTGCAGAGACAATCGGGTAGAACAACGCCACGTACCCCACTTAAAACTAAAAAACACAGAAACATAATTTACAAGAACAATATGGACAAGGACAACTGGACATAGATCCGTTTAGGACCCTTTGCAAGGACCGTGAAACAGATCTGAGACCAGACACAAAAACAATCAAAGACAGACAGGACAAAATAAATCTAAAAGGAAACAAGAACAAACAAATAAAGAAAATACTGAACTAAGAATCTAATATATTTTTATGCTTTTTTTTTTTTTATGTTTTGTTTTTCTTTTTTTTATGTTTTTGTTCCTTTTATTTTTATATTTTTTTTATTATGTTTTAGAATATTTCAAGAGGAATGATGACGAGTGAGATGGAATCAGAGAGATACACTAGTCAGCGATGGCGTCCTACAGATGATCAGATCAAGATGATGACCAACATCTACAACTATGGGGTCACACACCCAAGCCGAGCGCAAGTCGTCGAGATCGCGTCTCGACTAAGGACCTTCGCAGATGCCACCGAATATAACGTGCACTGCTGGTTTAACAACCATGGCAATCGGGTCAGGCGCTGGCAAGCGGAGATAGACCCCACTGGCACTCTCTTTTCACAACTGCCGCTATACATGTACGGTAAGACCTCTGATCACACCTCCATTGAATTTTCCATTCCTCTGCTATTATTAACACAAGTTTATTTATTTTTTTTTATTTATTTATTTATTTATTTATTTTTTGTTTGAAAGAAAACAACTGGGTGATAATGAGGGCACCGAGGCTGCTGAATTTGTTTCCAGTTCCGATCATTATCGATGACGACAGAAATGAACGAGAAATTCCTCCACCAAAGCCTCCTGTATTCCGAACCAGAACTCCCTCAACGGAGCTCTCCCTTAGACCACCACAACCAGCTCGTGAATTCTTTCATTTTTAAAGTTTTATTTATTTATTTTTTTTTTTAATGTTTTTGTTGGCCGAGTGTGGCCAGAATTAAGGACTGTAATATGAACACTTATGTTTTTTTTTTATGTTTTATTTTGGTGTGTAATATTAACGATCAGAAATGATCGACCCCCGAACAACTTTATTTTCATATATATCTACTGCAATTTCATTTTAATGCCAGATCTGTTCAATCTCCTTATCCCCTATTACTGTAATTTTTGTTCTTATGAATGAAATATTTTCTTAGTCTAAAAATTTGCAATCAAAGATCTGTATGAAAACAACTAAGAAATTGTATTTACAGTGAAGGAAAATAAGGAAAATAAATGAGATCTGAAGTGAAAATTTTTAATGAAATATTGGTAAGAAACTGAGGGTCGAAATAAAATCAAGGACACGCAAAACAATTTTTGAATTTTTGATTTTTTTTTTTTTTTTTTAGGGATAACAATTTGAAAACTAAGAAGAAAAAATAAATAAATATACATATCATAATACAGATTTGGCACGCTTAAAACAAAATATTTTATCACAACAGAAAATTTTTTTATGTTTTTTTTTTTTTTTATTTTAAGTAAAAACACTAAAAATCACGAAGCAAAATAAAACACAAAACACATTTTTTTTTTATTTTTTTTTTTTAAATATATGAAAAATAAATATATGCATATCTCATAACAATAAAATTTTAATTGAAAACAAAGATTTTGCACACTTTAAACAAAAAATTTTATCAAAAAATTTTTTTATGTTTTTTTTTTTTTTTTTTTATTTTATTTTTTTTATTTATTTTTTTTTTTAAAGATGACAATTCAAAAACTAAGAAGAAAAGGAAAAACAACTTAAACAAAATGCAGAATCTTCCCGAGACCACACTTAAACTACAATGTCCTAACGTGTTCTAAGCATAAGATCATCAATTAAAACACTAAACAGATAAAGGACAAATGCAATAAAAGTATGAAAACGGGGAAGAAAGAAAAAGAAAACTCCCCTGGTCAGGGTGGCAGTTGCCAATTTTGGATTTGTAGGGAGATGTCTTCTTCAGGATCCAGCATGAAATTGTTGAGGACGAACTGCTTCATCCTCCAGATTTGATCAAGCAGTGAAATGTCCTCCACCGCCGGATCTAAACAGCAAATATTGTTACTGAGCAGATTCAGTAGGTGCCTTTTGATCTTCGAACTGTTGTATGTACTGGCACCTTTCTCTTCCAGCGTGGGTGCATGCTGATCAAATTTATATGTACCTCCTGCAATATGGTTAGTGCAAAATGGTTCCACAGAAATATCATGCAGAGGTATAACACCCAATCCCAATTCATCATACTGAGCCTTAGACACAATCTCATAACATGAATCGGTTTCAAATGTAGAAACAATATCTATAACAGGCTCAGATTCATGTTCAGAGGGAGAATTAAAAACATGCTCAGCTACAATATGATTACAAGCATACATATCATCAGCATAATCTTTAATAACACAGTCAACAGAATAATCAATTTGCGGTATGCTTACCTCCACTTCCTTGAAGATTGGTAAAGTAGTGGAGGATGAAAGTGGTCTACCTTGTTCAGAATTACTGCTTACTTCTGCCGGGTCCCCAAAATTTTCATCAGTCTCCTCAGGTGCAAGAGTGGCCATCTGCCTGATCTGATCACTCAGATTCTGTATGGCAGCTTGAGTTTCCTGCTGGAACTCCATGCTCTCTTGCTTGAACTGCATGTTCCCTTTCTGAAACTGAATGTTCTGCATTGTCATCTGCTCTAGTAACTCCTTTAATGTAGGTTCAGAAGTAGAAGGCTGAGGAGTTATTTGAATAGGAGAATCATACTGCTGACTCTCATATTGTGGAACTGGCTCCCAAAAGAGAGCTCTCAGAAATTGGATGATGGAACATATTGTTCTCATCATAAAAATCAGCAGATTTAAAATCAAAGTAATATGCAGAAGGAGATTCATAATCACAGACATTGGCAGAATAAGCATTATTCACAACATTAAAATAGGTAGACATGGAAAATAAAAAGTAAAAACTAAAAACTAAAAATTATAAAACAGATAAAACACAACACATTTATACATGCAATACGTACACAAGACAGAACAATTTTTTTTTTTTTTTTTTAATTAACAGACAAAATACATATGACACGCATACAAAACAAATAGAACATCACAACACAAGATAAGACACAACACAATTAAACATGCTACAGGCAAAAACAAGATAAAACAATTTTTATTTTATTTTTTTAAATAATAACTAAATACAGAACACAACACAATAAAATATAAAAGACAAAACATATATTAACACAACATAATCGAAAAACACAACAAAAATCTAAAACAAGAACCTGGAACTGAAGTGACAACGCCGCCAAAATTTGTTGAAGGTGTCGTTGTCTCCTACAAAAATACAACAGACAGAACACACAAAACACACATATTAACAGAACAAAAATTTACACAACAAGAATCTAAAACCAAACCGTTATTGGTCCCCGGCAACGGCGCCATTTTGATACGACTGGTCGCGGTCATACAAATTTGATACAGATAAAGAATGCAGTATATTTTCTAGGAAGTGACTCCTAGGTCGTCTCTCAAGGACCAATTTTGTGGCGGTTCAATCTCAGATTTTTTTACACAAAGTGGGGGGGGTTTTGTAGATGTTTTGTGCGGTAAAATAAATTAAAATTAAAAACAACAGTGCAGAAAACGTAGATGACAGGAATGAAGAAAATACAGAAAAACGGTAAATTTGGGAAAATGGTAAAAATGGAATTTAACTTTTTGAAAACATAAATTGGAAACAAAATTTTGACAGAATTAAAATGCAAAGCTAAAATTCACAATAGAACAGAAAATAAAAGTAATTGCATCCCAAATCTAAACGAGAAAACTGTAATCAAATTTTAATGCGTAGATGAAAAATAAAATTCAACAAGATTGATTGGAAAATGCAGAATGGAGATTACTATTAACATTCAACTTGAAACTAGAAATTAAAGAAACACAAAACCTCCCCGAGAGGGGAGGAGAAAACTAAAGCCAGAACGTGTTTTTTCTCCTAACTCTCTTGAAATTACACTGCTGAAAATAAAACAGGAAGAACCATTGGAAGAGAAATGAGGCAAGAGCCCTTCCAAGGCCTCCCAAAACTCGTCCCTCTGCTCTCTGGAACTCCCTCCTCTTATAGCCAAAAATTTGGACAACTCACGTGTATCCTTCAGCCTACTTTTACATTAATTTGTTCTTTCATTTTGTCTCTAGCAGCTCCTTTCTCGTGACCGTGTCAATTGAAAATAAGGTTGGACCCTCTTCTTTCCAGCCCGTGAATTTCCTTCGAGTGTGCTCACCGTTCCATTCTCCACCTTGTTTTGTCTTCCTCTTACTTCTCATTGTTGGGTATTTGCTAGACTTTCCCTTTTCAATCTATTGGACACTTGGAGTGTTGGTGTTGGACCGTGATTCTCCTTGGACCGAGCACTCTCTCCACTGCTGAACTAGCTCCATTAATCACCGCATCTTCAACTGCTTGCTTCCACTTTGCTGCATGTTGCTTGCTTAAGCTCCATCACCGTGAAGCTCTAAACTACTGGACCAACTGCTTCTCCTCCTAATTTCCAGCCATCACCGTGCACCTACAAGCTTCTCTAAAAATAAAAACAGCAACTCCAGCGTGGAAGCTTTCTTCCAGGACGTGCAGACCGCTTCTACTCAATCACCATGCTCTCCTTTGCAGCATCGTACACACCAACTCTGGGCCGCTTGGACATGCTCCTTCTCCACTGCTGGACCGAGAATCTCCTCTTTGCTGGATGGTGCAGCTTCCTTCATAATGAAGCTCCAAAGCTTCTGGATGTGGAGGACCGTGTGTCATCTCTGCTGGACCAGCTGCTTCTTCAATTATGTTGGAAGTTGGAGTTTGTGAAGGGTAGATGTGGAGCCCAAATGAATGCAATATTTGGATGGTTGCACTTCTAGGAATACTTCCAGACATTCCTACTTGCATCCAATAAAACTCTCTCATTTTGTGGGTGTCTTTCTTTTCCAAAAGAGAAAGAAGATTGATGGTTGCCGTGAGTTGCTTCCTTCAACGTGACCCCTCTTCATGAACAATATTTCCTTTCCTAATGGAGGGTCCCACGTTTATTCCACTACCGGTTAATGCTTTCCAAACAATTGTCCATATGTGTTTTAAGTCGAGAAAACAAAACCAAACGCTGCACTTCTTTTCACATGTAACAATGTTTTTTTTAAAAAAAACTAAAATGAAGACAAGAAAATTGTGTTTCCAACATTCTCTGCAGCATCCGTGACAAGGGAATATCTTCCCATGTGTCTATGTCTTCATAATTTTATTCATATTTCAGCAAATGAATTTGGTCCGTGAGATTCTTTTGCAATTAAGGTCCAAGACCAAATGCTTATGTGGAGTGGAAGAATATGGTCAAAACAAATCTGCACATCCAAAGTTAATGCATTTCTTCTCTATGGAGTCGTGTGATGTGTCTTGCTTCTAAGCCAATTCTGCTCAATTTTCCACACAAATTAAATCAACGCAGTGTAGTTTCTTTCAAACAGAGTGTGTGAATGTTTTTCCAAATGTCCCAAATTTTTTCCTTACAATCAATAATGAAAATAATAAGCTCAGATAATTCAAATTAGTCAAAATAAGAATTTCTGATCAAATTAAGCACAATTAACGAAAACGGAAAAATACCGAACATTTAAGCACAATTCCCTGATTAAATTCGGTACAATAAGCTAAGTGAAGTGAATAAAATATTGGTTCATCAAATATCAATGAAAGAATGAAAGAATAAACCCAATAAAGGTGAAGAGGTAGCCTGAGCATCCAAGATCCTCCTTCAAAGGGGTGGAAGAGAGAGTGTTTACTTCGTTTCTGCCAAAGATACTTAATTCTAGGACGTGAAAGTCCTTATATACTAGTCTAGAGTTACAAAAGATTACAAAAGCCCAAGCCCAAAAAGTGCCGCTCAGCGGTAAATACCGCTCAGCGGTGATTGCGCGTCACTTTTCTTCCCCTCAGCGGCCAGTTTGCCCCTCAGCGTGACTCCCGCAACCTCCTGAGTGCCGCTCAGCGGTAAAATGCCGCTGAGCGGTGCCTTCGACTTCTCTTTTTTCACTCTTTCTTGTCTTTTCTAATGTCATCTCTCTCCTTCTTCACTCTTTTCACTAAATTCACCTTAAAACCTGCACAAAAACACTTAAATCAAGCATAAACCTGTCCAGCTCTCTTATTTTTGAAAATATGGATAAAAGGCATGATTTCAAGCTAGTTTCTAAGTCTAAAGGTTGCTTTTAGTATCAATTTTAAGCATGAAAATAACAGTTTTTCAACTGTTATCAGGAGGAAGTGGAGGAAGTGGAGGAAGTGGACAATATGGACGAAGTGGAAGACAAATATGCAGAAGTGGAAGAACTGGACGAAGTGGATGAAGTGGAGGAAGTGGAGGAAGTTGAGAAAGTGGACGAAGTCGGCGAAGACGACGAAGTAGACGAAGTTGACGAAGTGGATGAAGTGAAAGAGTGGAGGAAGTGGATAAAGTGGAGGAAGTGGAAGAAATGGACGAAGTTGACGAAGGTGGCGAAGTGGAGGAAGTGGAGGAAGTGGAAAAAGTGAACGAAGTGGACGAAGTTCACGAAGTGGAGGAAGTGAAGGAAGTGGACGAAATGGAGGAAGTGGAAGAACTGGACAAAGTGGAGGAAGTGGACGAGGTGGACGAACTTGACAAAGTGGACGTAGTGGATGAAGTGGACGAAATGCACGAAGTGGAGGAAGTAGAAGAAGTGCACGAAGTGGACGAAGGGGACGAAGAGGACGAACTGGACGAAGTGGATAAAGTGGACGACGTTGACGAAGTTGACGAATTGGACGAAGTGGAGGAAATGGAGGAAGTGGACGAAGTGGAGGAAGTGGAAGAAGTGGAGGGAGTGGACAAAGTTGACGAAGTTTACGAAGTGGAGGAAGTGAAGGAAGTGGACGAACTTGACGAAGTGGACGAAGCAGACGAAGGGGACGAAGTTGACGAAGTGGACGAAGTGGAAGAAGAGGATTAAGAAGTGGATGAAGTGGAGGAAGTGGACGAAGTGCACAAACTTGACGAAGTGGATGAATTGACGAAGTGGAGGTAGTGGATGAACTGGACGAACTTGACGAAGTGGATGAATTGAGGAAGCGGAAGAAGTGGACGAAGTCGACGAAGTGGACGAAGAGGACGAAGCGGAGGAAGTGGACAAAGTTGACGACGTGGACGAAGTGGAGGAAGTATACGAAGTGAAGGAAGTGGAAGAAGTGGACGAAGTGGAGGAAGTGGACAAAGTGGAGGAAGTGGAGGAAGTGGACGAACTTGACGAAGTGGAGGAAGTGGATGAAGTGGACGAACCTGATGCAGTGGACGAAATGGACGAAGTGGACGAAGTTGACGAAGTTGACGAAGTTGACGAAGTGGACGAAGTTGACGAAGTGGACGAAGTGGAGGAAGTGGAGAATGTGGACAAAGTGGAGGAAGTGGAAGAACTGAATGAAGTGGAGGAAGTGGACGAAGTGGAGGAAATGGAGCATGTGTATGAAGTGGAGGAAGTGGACAAAGTCGAGGAAGTGGACGAAGTGGTCGAAGTCGACGAAGTGGAAGAAGTGGACAAAGTTGACGACGTGGACGAAGTGGAGGAAGTATACGAAGTGAAGGAAGTGGAAGAAGTGGACGAAGTGGAGGAAGTGGACAAAGTGGAGGAAGTGGAGGAAGTGGACGAACTTGACGAAGTGGAGGAAGTGGATGAAGTGGACGAACCTGATGCAGTGGACGAAATGGACGAAGTGGACGAAGTTGACGAAGTGGACGAAGTTGATGAAGTGGACGAAGTGGAGGAAGTGGAGAATGTGGACAAAGTGGAGGAAGTGGAAGAACTGAATGAAGTGGAGGAAGTGGACGAAGGTGACGAAGTGGACGAAATTGACGAAGTGGAGGAAGTGGACGAAGAGGACGAAGTAGACGAAGTGGATGAAGTTGACGACATGGACGAAGTGGAGCAAGTGGACGAAGTGGAAGAAGTTGACGAAATGGACGAAGGGCACGAAGTGGACGAAGTGGAAGAAGTGGATGAAGTAGACAAAGTGGAGGAAGTGGAGGAAGTGGACGAAATGGAGGATGTTGAGGAAGTGGACGAAATGGACAGAGTGGACGAAGAGGACGAAGTGGAGGAAGTGGAGCAAGTGGAGCAAGTGGAATGAAGTGGAGGAAGTGGACGATGTTGAGGAAGTGGAGGAAGTGGACGAAATTAACGAAGTGGACGACGTGGAAGAAGTTGACGAAGTGGAGGAAGTGGAGGAAGTGGACGAAGGTGACGAACTTGACGAAGTTGACGAAGTGGACGAAGTTGACGAATTGAACCAAGTGGAAGAGGAAAAAGATGAAGAAGTGGACGAAGAGGACAAAGTGGACGAAGTTTAGGAAGTGGTCGAAGTGGACGAAGTGGATGAAGTTGACGAAGTGGAGGAAGTGGAGGAAGTGGAGCTAGTGGAGGAAGTGGAGGAGTGGGAGGAAGTAGAAGAAGTGAACGAAGTGGACAAACTTGACGAAGTGGACGAGGTACATGAAGTGGAGGAATAGGATGAAGTGGACGAAGAGGACGAAGTGGACGAAGAGGAGGTAGTGGACTAAGTGGACGAAGTTCACGATGTGGACGAAGTGGAGGAAGTGGATAAAGTGGACGAAGTGGAGGAAATGGAGCATGTGTATGAAGTGGAGGAAGTGGACAAAGTCGAGGAAGTGGAGGAAGTGGACGAAGTGGTCGAAGTCGACGAAGTGGAAGAAGTGGACAAAGTGGACGAAGGTCACGAAGTGGACGAAGTGGACGAAGTCGACGAAGTGGAAGAAGTGGACGAAGTGCACAAAGTGGAGGAAGTGGAGGAAGTGGACGAACTTGACGAAGTGGACAAAATGGACGAACTTGACGAAGTTGATGAAGTGGATGAAGTGGACAAAGTGGAGGAAGTGGACGAAGTGGACGAACTTGACGAAGTGGACGAAGTGGATGAGGTGGAGGAAGTGGACGAAGTGGACGAAGTCGACGAAGTTGACGAAGTGGAAGAAGTGGACGAAGTGGAGGAAGTGGAGGAAGTGGAGGAAGTGGACGAACTTGACGAAGTGGACAAAATGGACGAAGTGGACGAAGTTGACGAAGAGGATGAAGTGGAGGAAGTGGACGAACTTGACGAAGTGGACGAAGTGGATGAAGTAGAGGAAGTGGTCGAAGTGGACGAAGTGGAGGAAGTGGACAAAGTGGAGGAAGTGGATGAAGTGAAGCTAGTGGAGGAAGTGGAGGAGCGGGAGGAAGTAGAAGAAGTGGACGAAGTGGACGAACTTGACGAAGTGGACGAGGTAGGTGAAGTGGAGGAATCAGAGGAAGTGGACGAAGAGGACAAAGTCGATGAAGTGGACGAAGAGGATGAAGTGGACTAAGTGGACGAAGTTCACGACGTGAACGAAGTGGAGGAACTGGACGAAGTGGAGGAAGTGGAAGGAGTGGACGAAGTGTAGGAAGTGGAAGAAGTGGACGAAGTGCAGGAAGTGGAAGAAGTGGACAAAGTGGGAGAAGTGGACGAAGTGGAGGAAGTGGAAGAAGTGGACGAACTTGATGAAGTGGACGAAATCGACGAAGTTGACGAAGTGGAGGAAGTGGAGAATTTGGACAAAGTGGTGGAAGTGGAAGAACTGGACGAAGTGGAGGAAGTGGACGAATGTGACGAAGTTGACGAAATTGACGAAGTAGAGGAAGTGGAGGAAGTGGAGGAAGTGGACGAGGTAGACAAAGTGGGCGAAGTGGACGAAGTGGAGGAAGTGGAGGAAGTGGACGATGTTGACGAAGTGGAAGAAGTTCAGGAAGTGAATGAAGTGGAGGAACTTGACGATGTTCAGGAAGTGGAGGAAGTCGACGAAATTGACGAAGTGACGAAGCGGAAGAAGTTGAGGAAGTGGAGGAAGTAGACGAACTTGACGAAGTTGACGAAGTTAACGAAGTGGAAGAAGAAGATGACGAAGTGGAAGAAGTTGAGGAAGTGGACGAAGTTGACGAAGCTAACGAAAATGATGAATTTGACGAATTGGACGAAGTGGGAAGAAGAAGATTACGAAGTGCAAGAAGTGGAGGAAGTGGATGAAGTGGCTGCTGTGGAGGAAGTGGACGAAGTGGACGAAGTTGACGAAGTGGATGAAGTGGAGAAGTGCACGATGTTGACGAAGTGGAAGAAGTTCAGGAAGTGAATGAAGTGGAGGAAGTGGACGATGTTGAGGAAGTGGAGGAAATCGACGAAATTGACGAAGTGGACGAAGTGGAGGAAGTGGACGAAGTGGACAAAGGGGACGAACTTCAAGAAGTTGTCGAAGTGGACGAAGTGGAAGAAGAAGATGAAGAAGTGGACGAAGAGGACGAAGTGGAGGAAGTGGAGGAAGTGGACGAAGTAGACGAAGTTGACGAAGTGGAGGAAGTGGTGGAAGTCGAGGAAGTGGACGAAGTGGAGGAAGTAGAGGAAGTGGGCGAAGTGGACGAAGTGGAGGAAGTGGACGAAGTGGATGAAGTGGAGGATCTGGAGGAAGTGGACGAAATGGAGGATGTGGAGGAAGTGGAGGAAGTAAACGAAGTGGAGGAAGTGGAGGAAGTTGAGGGGGTGGACGAAGAGGACGAGGTGGACGAAGTTGACGACGTGGACGAAGTGAAGGAAGTGGACGAAGTGGTAGAAGTTGACAAAGTTGACGAAGTGGACGAAGTGGACGAAGTGGAAGAAGTGGACGAAGAGGAGAAAGTGGACAAACTTGATGAAGTGGACGAAGTTCACGAAGTGGAAGAAGCGGAGAAAGTGAATGAAGTGGAGGAAGTGGACGAAAGGGACGATGTTGAGGAAGTGGACGAAATGGACAATGTGGACGAAGAGGACGAATTGGATGAAGTTGAGGAAGTTCACGACGTGGAAGAAGTGGAGCAAGTGGACGAAGTGGAAGAAGTTGACGAAGTGGACGAAGGGCACGAAATGGACGAAGTAGACGAAGTCGACGAAGTGGAAGAGGTTAACGAAGTGGACAAAGTCGAGGAAGTGGAGGAGGTGGACGAACTTGGCGAAGTGGACGAAATGGACGAAGTGGACGAAGTTGACGAAGTGAACGAAGTGGACGAAGTTGACGAAGTGGACGAAGGGCACGAAGTGGACGAAGGGCACGAAGTGGACGAATTCCACGAAGTGGAAGAAGTGGACGAAGTGGATAAAGTGGAGGAAGTGGAGGAAGTGGACGAACTTGACGAAATGGACGAAGTGGACGAAGTTGACGAAGTGGATAAAGTGGACGAAGTGGAGGAAGTGGAAAAAGTGGACGAACTTGACGAAGTGGACGAAGTGGATGAAGTGGAGCAAGCGGAAGAAGTGGACGAAGTGGACGAAGAGGACGAAGTGGACGAAGCGGAGGAAGTGGACGAAGTTGACGACGTGGACGAAGTTGAGGAAGTGGACGAAGTGCAGGAGGTGGAAGAAGTGGACGAAGTGGAGGAAATGGAGGAATTGGAGGAAGTGGAGGAAGTAGACAAAGTGGAGGAAGTGGAAGAAGGGGACGAACTTGACGAAGTGGAGGAAGTGGACGAACTTGATGAAGTGGACGAAATGACGAAGTGGACGAAGTTGACGAAGTGGATGAAGTGGAGGAAGTGGAGAATGTGGACAAAGTGGAGGAAGGGGACGAAGGTGACGAAGTGGACCAAATTCACGAAGTGGGCGAAGTGGAGGAAGTGGTGGAAGTGGATGAAGTGGAGGAAGTGGACGAAGTGGAGGAAGTGGACGAAGTGAATAAAATGGAGGAAGTGGACGAAGTTGACGAACTGGAGGAAGTGGAAGTGGAGGAAGTGGACGAAATGGAGGATGTTGAGGAAGTCGAAGAAATGGACAAAGTGGACGAAGTTGACGAAGAGGACGAAGTGGAGGAAGTGGAGGAAGTGGAGCATGTGGAATGAACTGGAGGAAGTGGACGATGTTCAGGAAGTGGACGAAATTGACGAAGTGAAAGAAGTTGACGAAGTGGAGGAAGTGGACGAAGGGGACGAACTTGACAAAGTTGACGAAGTGGACGAAGTTGACGAAGCGAACGAATTGAACAAAGTGGAAGAAGAAGATGAAGAAGTGGACGAAGTGGAGGAAGTGGAGGAAGTGGTCGAAGTGGAGGAAGTGGACGAAGTGGACGAAGTGGACGAAGTGGACGAAGTGGACGAAGTGGACGAAGTAGACGAAGTGGAGGAAGTGGAGGAAGTGGACGAAGTGGAGGAAGTGGACAAAGTGGAAGAAGTGGACGAAGTGGAAGAAGTGCACGAAGTGGACGAAGGGCACGAAGTGGACGAAGTAGACGAAGTCCACGAAGTGGAAGAAGTTGACGAAGTGGACAAAGTCGAGGAAGTGGAGGAAGTGGAGGAAGTGGACGAACTTGACGAAGTGGACGAAATGGACGAAGTGGACGAAGTTGACGAAGTGGACGAAGTGGACGAAGTGGACGAAGTGGACAAAGGGCACGAAGTGGACGAAGTCGACGAAGTGGAAGAAGTGGACGAATTGGACAAAGTGGAGGAAGTGGAGGAAGTGGAGGAAGTGGACGAACTTGACGAAATGGACGAAATGGACGAAGTTGATGAAGTGGATGAAGTGGACGAAGTGGACGAAGTGGAGGAAGTGGAGGATGTGGACGAATTGGATGAACTTGACGAAGTGGACGAAGTGGATGAAGTGGAGGAAGCGGAAGAAGTGGACGAAGTGGACGAAGAGGACGAACTGGACGAAGCGGAGGAAGTGGACAAAGTTGACGACGTGGACGAAGTTGAGGAAGTGGACGAAGTCGACGAAGTGCAGGAAGTGGAAGAAGTGGACGAAGTGGAGCAAATGGAGGAAGTGGACGAAGTGGACAAAGTGGAGGAAGTGGACGAACTTGACGAAGTGGAGGAAGTGGATGAACATGATGAAGTGGACGAAATGGACGAAGTGGACAAAGTTGACGAAGTGGAGGAAGTGGAGGAAGTGGAGGAAGTGGAGGAAGTTATCGAAGTGGACGAAGTGGAGGAAGTCGAAGAAGTGTACAAAGTGGACGAAGTGGAGGAAATGGAGCAAGTGGAGGAAGTGGAGGAAGTGGACAAAGTGGAGGAAGTGGAGGAAGTGGTCGAAGTCGACGAAGTGGAAGAAGTGGACGAAGTGGACAAAGTGGACGAAGTGGACGAAGTGGACGAAGGGAACGAAGTCGACGAAGTGGAAGAAGTGGACGAAGTGGACAAAGTGGAGGAAGTGGAGGAAGTGGACAAAGTGGACGAAGTGGAGGAAATGGAGCAAGTGGACGAAGTGGAGGAAGTGGACAAAGTGGAGGAAGTGGAGGAAGTGGACGAAGTGGTTGAAGTCGACGAAGTGGAAGAAGTGGACGTAGTGGACGAAGTGGACGAAGGGCACGAAGTGGACGAAGTGGACGAAGTCGACGAAGTGGAAGAAGTCGACGAAGTGGACAAAGCGGAGGAAGTGGAAGAAGTTGACGAAGTTGACGAAGTGCACGAAGTGGACGAAGTTGACGAAGTGGACGAAGTGGAGGAAGTGGAAGAAGTGGAGGAAGTGGACAAAGTGGAGGAAGTGGAGGAAGTGGAGGAAGTGCACGAACTTGACGAAGTGGACAAAATAGACGAAGTGGACGAAGTTGACGAAGTGGATGAAGTGTACGAAGTGGACGAAGTGGATGAAGTGGAGGAAGTGGTCGAAGTGGACGAAGTGGAGGAAGTGGACGAAGTTGACGTAGTTTACGAATTGAACGAAGTGGAAGAACAAGATGAAGAAGTGGACGAAATGGACGAAGTGGAGGAAGTGGAGGAAGTGGTCGAAGTGGACGAAGTGGAGGAAGTGGAAGAAGTGTACGATGTTGACGAAGTAGAAGAAGTTCAGGAACTGAATGAAGTGGAGGAACTGGACGATGTTGAGGAAGTGGAGGAAGTCGACGAAATTGACGAAGTGACGAAGTGGAAGAAGTTGAGGAAGTGGAGGAAGTAGACGAACTTCACGAAGTTGACGAAGTTAATGAAGTTGACGAAGTTAATGAAGTGGAAGAAGAAGATGACGAAGTGGAAGAAGTTGACGAAGTTGAGGAAGTGGAGGAAGTTGACGAAGTTGACGAAGTTGACGAATTGGACGAAGTGGACGAAGTGGAAGAAGAAAATTACGAAGTGGAAGAGGTGGAGGAAGTGGATGAAGTGGCCGAAGTGGAGGAAGTGGACGAAGTTGACGAAGTGGATGAAGTGGAGGAAGTGGATGATGTTGACGAAGTGGAGCAAGTGGAATGAAGTGGAGGAAGTGGACGATGTTGAGGAAGTGGAGGAAGTGGACGAAATTGACGAAGTGGACGAAGTGGAAGAAGTTGTCGAAGTGGAGGAAGTGGACGAAGTGGACAAAGGGGACGAACTTGAAGAAGTTGTCGAAGTGGACGAAGTTGACGAATTGGACGAAGTGGACAAAGTGGAAGAAGAAGAGGAAGAAATGGACGAAGAGGACGAAGTGGAGGAAGTGGAGGAAGTGGACGAAGTAGACGAAGTGGTCGAAGTGGAGGAAGTGGAGGAAGTGGTGGAAGTCGAGGAAGTGGACGAAGTGGAGGAAGTGGGCGAAGTGGTCGAAGTAGACGAAGTTCACGAAGTAGACGAAGTGGATGAAGTGGAGGATCTGGAGGAAGTGGACGAAATGGAGGATGTGGAGGAAGTGGAGGAAGTAGAGGAAGTGGAGGAAGTGGAGGAAGTGGAGTAGGTGGACGAAGAGGTCGAACTTGACGAAGTGGACGAAGTGGATGAAGTGGAGGAAGCGGAAGAAGTGGACGAAGAGTACGAAGTGGAGGAAGTCGAGGAAGTGGACGAAGTGAAGGAAGTGGAAGAAGTGGAGGTAGTGGAGGAAGTGGAGGAAGTGAAGGAAGTGGACGAAGTGGAGGAAGTGGAGGAAGTGGACGAACTTAATGAAGTGGAGGAAGTGGAGGAAGTGGACGAACTTGAGGAAGTGGACGAAGTTGACGAAGTGGACGAAGCGGAGAAAGTGAATGAAGTGGAGGAAGTGGACGAAAGGGACTATGTTGAGGAAGTGGACGAAATGGACAAAGTGGAGGAAGTTGACGAACTGGACGAAGAGGACGAAGTGGACGAAGTGGATGAAGTTGACGAAGTTCACGACGTGGAAGAAGTGATGCGAGTGGACGAAGTGGACGAAGTGGAAGAAGTGGACGAAGTGGACGAAGGGCACGAAGTGGACGAAGTAGACGAAGTCGACGAAGTGCAAGAAGTTGACGAAGTGGACAAAGTCGAAGAAGTGGAGGAAGTGGACGAACATGACGAAGTGGACGAAATGGACGAAGTGGACGAAGTTGACGAAGTGGACGAAGTGGACGAAGTGGACGAAGGGCACGAAGTGGACGAAGTCGACGAAGTGGAAGAAGTGGACGAATTGGACAAAGTGGAGGAAGTGGAGGAAGTGGAGGAAGTGGACGAACTTGACGAAATGGACGAAATGGACGAAGTTGATGAAGTGGATGAAGTGGACGAAGTGGACGAAGAGGAGGATGTGGACGAATTGGACGAACTTGACGAAGTGGACAAAGTGGATGAAGCGGAGGAAGCGGAAGAAGTGGACGAAGTGGACGAAGAGGACGAAGTGGACGAAGCGGAGGAAGTGGACAAAGTTGACAACGTGGACGAAGTTGAGGAAGTGGACGAAGTCGACGAAGTGGAGGAAGTGGAAGAAGTGGACGAAGTGGAGGAAATGGAGGAAGTGGCGAAGTGGACAAAGTGGAGGAAGTGGACGAACTTGACGAAGTGGAGGAAGTGGAGGAAGTGGATGAACTTGATGAAGTGGACGAAATGGACGAAGTTGACGAAGTGGAGGAAGTGGACGAAGTGGAGGAAGATGTCGAAGTGGACGAAGTGGAGGGAGTGGAAGAAGTGTACAAAGTGGACGAAGTGGAGGAAATGGAGCAAGTGGAAGAAGTGGAGGAAGTGGACAAAGTGGAGGAAGTGGAGGAAGTGGACGAAGTGGACGAAGTGGTCGAAGTCGACGAAGTGGAAGAAGTGGACAAAGTGGACGAAGTGGACGAAGGGCACGAAGTGGACGAAGTCGACGAAGTGGAAGAAGTGGACGAAGTGGACAAAGTGGCGGAAGTGGAGGAAGTGGACAAAGTGGACGAAGTGGAGGAAATGGAGCAAGTGGAGGAAGTGGAGGAAGAGGACAAAGTGGAGGAAGTGGAGGAAGTGGTCGAAGTCGACAAAGTGGAAGAAGTGGACGAAGTGGACAAAGTGGACGAAGGGCACGAAGTGGATGAAGTGGACGAAGTGGAAGAGGTCGACGAAGTGGACAAAGCGGAGGAAGTGGACGAACTTGACGAAGTGGACAAAATGGACGAAGTGGATGAATTTGACGAAGTGGAGGAAGTGGACGAAGTGGAGGAAGAGCACGAACTTGACGAAGTGGACGAAGTTGACGAAGTGGACGAAGTGGATGAAGTGGAGGAAGTGGACAAAGTGGACGAAGGGCACGAAGTGGACGAAGTGGACGAAGTCGACGAAGTCGACCAAGTCGACGAAGTGGAAGAAGTGGACGAAGTGGACGAAGTGGAGGAAGTGGAGGAAGTGGACAAAGTGGACGAAGTGGAGGAAATGGAGCAAGTGGACGAAGTGGAGGAAGTGGACAAAGTGGAGGAAGTGGAGGAAGTGGAGGAAGTGGACGAAGTGGTCGAAGTCGACGAAGTGGAAGAAGTGGACGTAGTGGACGAAGTGGACGAAGGGCACGAAGTGGACGAAGTGGACGAAGTCGACGAAGTGGAAGAGGTCGACGAAGTGGAGAAAGCGGAGGAAGTGGAGGAAGTGGACGAACTTGACGAAGTGGACAAAATGGACGAAGTGGACGAAGTTGACAAAGTGGTCGATGTGGACGAAGTTGACGAAGTGGAGGAAGTGGTAGAAGTTGAGGAATGGGACGAAGTGTAGGAAGTTGAGGAAGTAGAGGAAGTGGGCGAAGTGGACGAAGTTGACGAAGTGGACGAAGTGGATGAAGTGGAGGATCTAGAGGAAGTGGACGAAATGGAGGATGTGGAGGAAGTTGAGGAAGTAGACGAAGTGCAGGAAGTGGAGGAAGTAAAGGAAGAGGGCGAAATGGACGAACATGACGAAGTGGACGAAGTGGAGGAACTTGAGGAAGTGGACGAAGAGGACGAAGTGGATGAAGTTGACGACGTGGACGAAGTGGAGGAAGTGGATGAAGTGGAAGAAGCTGACGAAGTGGACGAAGTGGAAGAAGTGGACGAAGTGGAGAAAGTGGACAAAGTGGTGCAAGTGGACGAACTTGACGAAGTAGACGAAATGGACGAACTTGACGAAGTGGAGGAAGTGGACGAACTTGACGAAGTGGACGAAGTGGATAAAGTGGAGGAAGCGGAAGAAGTGGACGAATTGGACGAAGAGGACGAAGCGGAGAAAGTGGACGATGTTGACGACGTGCAGGAAGTCGAGGAAGTAGACAAAGTGGACGAAGTGGAGGAAGTGGACAAATTGGAAGAAGTGCACGAACTTGACGAAGTGGAGGAAGTGGAGGAAGTGTACGAACCTGATGAAGTGGACGAAAAGGACGAAGTTGACGAAGTGGACGAAGTGGACGAAGTGGACGAAGTGGAGAATGTGGACAAAGTGGAGAACGTGGAGGAAGTGGACGAAGTGCAGGAAGTGGAAGAAGTGGACGAAGTGGAGAAGTGGAGGAAGTGGACGAAGTGGATTAAGTGGACGAACTTGACGAAGTGGACGAAATGGGCGAAGTGGACGAAGTGGACGAAGTGGAGGAAGTGAATGAAGTGGAGGAAGTGGACGAAATGGACGATGTTGAGGAAGTGGAGGAATTAGACGAAATGGACGAAGTGGAGGAAGTGGAGGAAGTGGAGGAAGTGGAGGAAGTGGAGGAAGTGGAATGAAGTGGAGGAAGTGGACGATGTTGAGCGAGTGGAGGAAGTGGACGAAATTGACAAAGTGGACGAAGTGGAAGAAGTGGAGGAAGTGGACGAAGTGGAGGAAGTGGAGGAAGTGGACGAACTTGACGAAGTGGAGGAAGTAGAGGAAGTGGACGAAGTGGACGAAGTGGACGAAGAGCGGGAAGGGGAAGATGTTGATGACGTGGACGAAGTGGAGGAACTGGACGAAGTGGAGGAAGCAGAAGGAGTGGACGAAGTGGACGAAGTGGAAGAAGTGGACGAAGTGGTCGAAGTGGACGAAGTGGAGGAATTGAAAGAGGTGCACGAAGTGGACGAAGTGGAGGAAGTGGACGAAGTGGATGAAGTTGACGACGTGGACGAAGTGGAGGAAGTGGAGGAATGGGCGAAGTGGAAGAAGTTGACGAAGTGGACGAAGTGCACGAAGTGGACGAAGTGGAAGAAGTGGACGAAGTGGACAAAGTGGAGGAAGTGGAGGAAGTGGATGAAGTGGACGAAGTTGACGAAATGGATGAAGTGGAGGAAGTGGACGATGTTGACGAACTGGAAAAAGTTCAGGAAGTGAATGAAATGGAGGAAGTGGACGATGTTGAGGAAGTGGAGGAAGTAGACGAAGTTGTCGATGTCGACGAATTTGACGAAGTGGAGGAAGTGGTGGAAGTCGAGGAAGTCGACGAAGTGCAGGAAGTGGAGGAAGTAGAGGAAGTGGGCGAAGTGGACGAAGTTGACGAAGTGGACGAAGTGGATGAAGTGGAGGATCTGGAGGAAGTGGACGAAATGGAGGATGTGGAGGAAGTGGAGGAAGTAGACGAAGTGGAGGAAGTGGAGGAAGTAGAGGAAGAGGGCGAAATGGACGAACATGACGAAGTGGACAAAGTGGAGGAAGTTGAGGAAGTGGATGAAGTAGACGAAGAGGACGAAGGGGATGAAGTTGACGACGTGGACGAAGTGGAGGAAGTGGATGAAGTTGAAGAAGCTGACGAAGTGGAGGAAGTGGAAGAAGTGGACGAAGTGGAGAAAGTGGACAAAGTGGTGGAAGTGGAGCAAGTGGACGAACTTGACGAATTAGGCAAAATGGACGAAGTTGACGAAGTTGAGGAAGTGGACGAACTTGACGAAGTGGACGAAGTGGATGAAGTGGAGGAAGCGGAAGAAGTGGACGAATTGGACGAAGAGGACGAAGCGGAGGAAGTGGACGAAGTGGAAAAAGTGAACGAAGTGGAGGAAATGGAGGAAGTGGACGAAGTGGAGGAAGTGGACAAAGTGGAAGAAGTGGACGAACTTGACGAAGTGGAGGAAGTGGACGAACCTGATGAAGTGGACGAAAAGGACGTAGTTGACGAAGTGGACGAAAAGAGAATGTGGACAAAGTGGAGAAAGTGGACGAAGTGGACGAAGTGGAGGAAGTGGAAGAAGTGGACGAAGTGGAGAAGTGGAGGAAGTGGAGGAAGTGGACGAAGGGGAGGAAGTGGACGAACTTCACGAAGTTGACGAAATGGGCGAAGTGGACGAAGTGGACGAAGTGGACGAAGTGAATGAAGTGGAGGAAGTGGACGAAATGGACGATGTTGAGGAAGTGGAGGAATTAGACGAAATGGACGAAGTGGACGGAGTGGACGAAGTGGAGGAAGTGGACGAACTTGACGAAGTGGACGAAATGGACGAAGTGGAAGAAGTGGACGAAGTGAATGAAGTGGAGGAAGTGGACGAAATGGACGAAGTTGAGGAAGTGAAGGAATTGGACGAAATGGACGGAGTTGACGAAGTGGAGGAAGTGGAGGAAGTGGATAATGTTGAGGGAGTGGAGGAAGTGGAGGAAGTGGAGGAAGTGGAATCAAGTGGAGGAAGTGGAGGAAGTGGGTAATGTTGAGGGAGTGGAGGAAGTGGACGAAATTGACAAAGTGGACGAAGTGGAGGAAGTGGATGAAGTGGACGAACTTGACGAAGTGGAGGAAGTGGATGAAATGGAGGAATTGGACGAAGTGGAGGAAGTGGACGAAGAGGGGGAAGAGGACGAAGTTGATGATGTGGACGAAGTGGAGGAACTGGACGAGGTGAAGGAAGTGGAAGAAGTGGACGAAGTGGAGGAAGTGGATGAAGAGGACGAAGTGGGTGAAGTTGACGACGTGGACGAAGTTGAGGAAGTGGAGGAAGTGGAGGAAGTGGAAGAAGTTGACGAAGTTGACGAAGTGGACGAAGTGGAGGAAGTGGAAGAAGTGGACGAAGTGGACAAAGTGGAGGAAGTGGAGGAAGTGGAGGAAGTGGAGGAAGTGGACGAACTTGACGAAATGGACAAAATAGACGAAGTGGACGAAGTGGACGAAGTGGATGAAGTGGATGAACTGTACGAAGTGGACGAACTTGACGAAGTGGACGAAGTGGATGAAGTGGAGGAAGTGGTCGAAGTGGACGAAGTGGAGGAAGTGGACGATGTTGACGAAGTGGAGGAAGTGGAGCTAGTGGAGGAAGTAGAGGAGCAGGAGGAAGTAGAAGAAGTGGACGAAGTGGACGAACTTGACGAAGTGGACGAGGTAGATGAAGTGAAGGAATCGGAAGAAGTGGACGAAGAGGACGAAGTGGACGAAGAGGATGAAGTGGACTAAGTGGACGAAGTTCACGACGCGGACTAAGTGGACGAAGTTCACGACATGGACGAAGTGGAGGAACTGGACGAAGTGGAGGAAGTGGAAGGAGTGGACGAAGTGGAGGAAGTGGAAGAAGTGGAGGAAGTGGAAGAAGTGGACAAAGTGGAAGAAGTGGACGAAGTGGAGGAAGTGGAAGAAGTTGACGAACTTGATGAAGTGGACGAAATCGACGAAGTGGACGAAGTGGAGGAAGTGGAGAATTTGGAGAAAGTGGTGGAAGTGGAAGAACTGGACGAAGTGGAGGAAGTGGACGAATGTGACGAAGTCGACGAAATTCACGAAGTAGAGGAAGTGGAGGAAGTGGACGAGGTGGACAAAGTGGGCGAAGTGGACGAAGTTGACGAAGTGGAGGAAGTGGAGAAAGTGGACGCTGTTGACGAAGTGGAAGAAGTTCAGGAACTGAATGAAGTGGAGGAACTGGACGATGTTGAGGAAGTGGAGGAAGTCGACGAAATTGACGAAGTGACGAAGTGGAAGAAGTTGAGGAAGTGGAGGAAGTAGACGAACTTGACGAAGTTGACGAAGTTAATGAAGTTGACGAAGTTAACGAAGTGGAAGAAGAAGATGACGATGTGAAAGAAGTTGAGGAAGTGGAGGAAGTGGACGAAGTAGAAGGAGAAGATTACGAAATGGAAGAGGTGGAGGAAGTGGATGAAGTGGCCGAAGTGGAGGAAGTTGACGAAGTTGACGAAGTGGATCAAGTGGAGGAAGTGGATGATGTTGACGAAGTGGAGCAAGTGGAGCAAGTGGAATGAAGTAGAGGAAGTGGACGATGTTGAGGAAGTGGACGAAATTGACGAAGTGGACGAAGTGGAAGAAGTTGTCGAAGTGGAGGAAGTGGACGAAGTGGACAAAGGGGACGAACTTGACGAAGTGGACGAAGAGGACGAAGTGGATGAAGTTGACGAAGTTCACGACGTGGAAGAAGTGGTGCGGGTGGACGAAGTGGACGAAGTGGAAGAAGTGGACGATGTGGACGAAGGGCCCGAAGTGGACGAAGTAGACGAAGTCGACGAAGTGGAAGAAGTTGACGAAGTGGACAAAGTCGAGGAAGTGGAGGAAGTGGAGGAAGTGGACGAACTTGACGAAGTGGACGAAATGGACGAAGTTGACGAAGTGGACGAAGTGGACGAAGTGGACGAAGTGGACGAAGTGGACGAAGTGGACGAAGTGGACGAAGTGGACGAAGTGGACGAAGTGGACGAAGTGGACGAAGTGGACGAAGTGCACGAAGTGGACGAAGTCGACGAAGTGGAAGAAGTGGACGAAGTGGACAAAGTGGAGGAAGTGGAGGAAGTGGAGGAAGTGGAGGAAGTGGACGAACTTGACGAAATGGACGAAATGGACGAAGTGGACGAAGTTGATGAAGTGGATGAAGTGGACGAAGTGGAGGATGTGGACGAATTGGACGAACTTCACGAAGTGGACGAATTGGACGAAGTGGACGAAGAGGACGAAGTGGACGAAGCGGAGGAAGTGGACGAAGTTGACGACGTGGACGAAGTTGAGGAAGTGGACGAAGTCCAGGAAGTGGAAGAAGTGGACGAAGTGGAGGAAATGGAGGAAGTGGACGAAGTGGAGGAAGTGGAAAAAGTGGAGGAAGTGGATGAAGTGGACGAACTTGACGAAGTGGAGGAAGTTGACGAAGTGGACGAACTTGATGAAGTGGACGAAATGGACGAAGTGGACGAAGTTGACAAAGTGGAGGAAGTGGAGGAAGTGGAGAATGTGGACAAAGTGGAGGAATGGGACGAAGGTGACGAAGTGGACCAAATTGACGAAGTGGAGGAAGTGGAGGAAGTGGATGAGGTGGAGGAAGTGGACGAAATGGAGAAAGTGGACGAAGTGAAGGAAATGGAGGAAGTGGACGAACTTGACGAAGTGGAGGAAGTGAATGAAGTTTAGGAAGTGGACGAAATGGAGGATGTTGTGGAAGTGGACGAAATGGACAAAGTGAACGAAGTTGACGAAGAGGACGAAGTGGAGGAAGTGGAGCAAGTGGAATGAAGTGGAGGAATTGGACGATGTTGAGGAAGTGGACGAAATTGACGAAGTGGACGAAGTGGAAGAAGTTGACGAAATGGAGGAAGTGGTCGAAGTGGACGAAGTGGAGGAAGTGGAAGAAGTGTACGATGTTGACGAAGTGGAAGAAGTTCAGGAACTGAATGAAGTGGAGGAAGTCGACGAAATTGACGAAGTGACGAAGTGGAAGAAGTTGAGGAAGTGGAGGAAGTAGACGAACTTCACGAAGTTGACGAAGTTAATGAAGTTGACGAAGTTAACAAAGTGGAAGAAGAAGATGACGACGTGGAAGAAGTTGAGGAAGTGGAGGAAGTGGACGAAGTTGACGAAGTTAACGAAGTTGACGAAGTTGACGAATTGGACGAAGTGGACGAAGTGGAAGAAGAAGATTACGAAGTGGAAGAGGTGGAGGAAGTGGATGAAGTCGCCGAAGTGGAGGAAATGGACGAAGTGGACGAAGTTGACGAAGTGGATGAAGTGGAGGAAGTGGATCATGTTGACGAAGTGGAGCAAGTGGAGGAAGTGGAATGAAGTGGAGGAAGTGGACGATGTTGAGGAAGTGGAGGAAGTGGACGAAATTGAAGAAGTGGACGAAGTGGAAGAAGTTGTCGAAATGAAGGAAGTGGACAAAGGGGAGGAACTTGATGAAGTTGTTGAAGTGGACGAAGTTGACGAATTGGACGAAGTGGAAGAAGAAGATGAAGAAATGGACGAAGAGGACGAAGTGGAGGAAGTGGAGGAAGTGGACGAAGAAGACGAAGTTGACGAAGTGGTCGAAGTGGAGGAAGTGGAGGAAGTGGACGAAATGGAAGAAGTGGACGAAGTTGATGAAGTGGAGGAAGTGGAGAATGTGGACAAAGTAGAGGAATGGGACGAAGGTGACGAAGTGGACCGGGGGGAGAAGATGAAGAGGAAGTGGACGAAGTGGAGGAAGTGGACAAAGTGAAGGAAATAGAGGAAGTGGACGAAGTTGACGAAGTGCAGGAAGTGAATGAAGTGTAGGAAGTGGACGAAATGGAGGATGTTGTGGAAGTGGACGAAATGGACAAAGTGGACGAAGTTGAAGAAGAGGACGAAGTGGAGGAAGTGGAGCAAGTGGAATGAAGTGGAGGAAGTGGACGATGTTAAGGAAGTGGACGAAATTGACGAAGTGGACGAAGTGGAAGAAGTTGACGAAATGGAGGAAGTGGACGAAGTGGACGAAGGGGACGAACTTGACGAAGTTGACGAAGTGGACGAATTGAATGAAGTGGAAGAACAAGATGAAGAAGTGGACGAAGTGGACGAAGTGGAGGAAGTGGAGGAAATGGACGAAGTGGAGGAAGTGGAAGAAGTGTACGATGTTGACGAAGTAGAAGAAGTTCAGGAACTGAATGAAGTGGAGGCACTGGACGATGTTGAGGAAGTGCAGGAAGTCGACGAAATTGACGAAGTGACGAAGTGGAAGAAGTTGAGGAAGTGGAGGAAGTAGACGAACTTCACGAAGTTGACGAAGTTTATGAAGTTGACGAAGTTCACGAAGTGGAAGAAGAAGAAGACGAAGTGGAAGAAGAAGATGACGAAGTGGAAGAAGTTGAGGAAGTGGAGGAAGTGGAGGAAGTTGACGAAGTTGACGAAGTTAACGAAGTTGACGAAGTTGACGAATTGGACGAAGTGGACGAAGTGGAGGAAGTGGATGAAGTGGACGAAGTTTACAAAGTGGATGAAGTGGAGGAAGTAGATGATGTTGACGAAGTGGAGCAAGTGGAATGAAGTGGAGGAAGTGGACGATGTTGAGGAAGTGGAGGAAGTGGACGAAATTGATGAAGTGGAAGAAGTTGTCGAAGTGGAGGAAGTGGACGAAGTGGACAAAAGGTACGAACTTGAAGAAGTTGTCGAAGTGGACGAATTGGACGAAGTGGACGAAGTGGAAGAAGAAGATGAAGAAATGGACGAAGAGGACGAAGTGGAGGAAGTGGAGGAAGTGGAGGAAGTAGACGAAGTTGACGAAGTGGTCGAAGTGGAGGAAGTGGAGGAAGTGGACGAAGTTGAGGAAGTGGAGGAAGTGGGCGAAGTGGTCGAAGTGGACGAAGTTCACGAAGTAGACGAAGTGGATGAAGTGGAGGATCTGAAGGAAGTGGAGGAAGTAGAGGAAGTGGAGGAAGTGGAGGAAGTAGAGGAAGAGGACGAAGTGGACGAACATGACGAACATCACGAAGTGGACGAAGTGGAGGAAGTTGAGGAAGTGGAAGAAGTGGACGAAGAGGATGAAGTGGACGAAGTTGACGACGTGGACGAAGTGGAGGAAGTGGACGAAGTGGCAGAAGTTGACGAAGTGGACGAAGTGGACGAAGTTGACGAAGTTAAAGAAGTGGAGGAAGTGGACGAAATGGAGAACGTGGAGAAAGTTGTGGAAGTGGAGAAAGTGGATGAACTTGACGAAGTGGACGAAATGGACGAAGTTGACGAAGTGGACGAAGTGGAGGAAGTGGAGTAGGTGGACGAAGTGGTCGAACTTGACGAAGTGGACGAAGTGGACGAAGTGGATGAAGTGGAGGAAGCGGAAGAAGTGGACGAAGAGTACGAAGTGGAGGAAGTCGAGGAAGTGGACGAAGTGGAGGAAGTGGAAGAAGTGGACGTAGTGGAGTAAGTGGAGGAAGTGGACGAAGTGGAGGAAGTGGAGGAAGTGGAGGAAGTGGAGGAAGTGGAGGAAGTGGACAAAGTGGAGGAAGTGGACGACTTTAATGAAGTGGAGGAAGTGGAGGAGGTGGACGAACTTGAGGAAGTGGACGAAGTTGACGAAGTGGACGAAGCGGAGAAAGTGAATGAAGTGGAGGAAGTGGACGAAAGGGACTATGTTGAGGAAGTGGACGAAATGGACAAAGTGGAGGAAGTTGACGAAGTGGACGAAGAAGACGAAGTGGACGAAGTGGATCAAGTTGACGAAGTTCACGACGTGGAAGAAGTGGTGAGAGTGGAAGAAGTGGAAGAAGTGGAAGATGTGCAAGTTGTGGGAGAGGGGCGGGTGGTGGGGGTTGTAGGAGGTGTCGGGGGGGGGGGGGGTGTTGACGGGGTGACACAGAGGAAGTGGAGGAAGTGGAGGAAGTGGACGAACTTGACGAAGTGGATGAAATGGACGAAGTGGACGAAGTTTACGAAGTGGACAAAGTGGACGAAGTGGACGAAGGGCACGAAGTGGACGAAGTCGACGAAGTGGAAGAAGTGGACGAATTGGACAAAGTGGAGGAAGTGGAGGAAGTGGAGGAAGTGGACGAACTTGACGATATGGACGAAATGGACGAAGTTGATGAAGTGGATGAAGTGGACGAAGTGGAGGATGTGGACGAATTGGATGAACTTGACGGAGTGGACGAAGTGGATGAAGTGGAGGAAGCGGAAGAAGTGGACGAAGTGGACGAAGAGGACGAACTGGACGAAGCGGAGGAAGTGGACAAAGTTGACGACGTGGACGAAGTTGAGGAAGTGGACGAAGTCGACGAAGTGCAGGAAGTGGAAGAAGTGGACGAAGTGGAGGAAATGGAGTTAGTGGACGAAGTGGACAAAGTGGAGGAAGTGGACGAACTTGACGAAGTGGAGGAAGTGGATGAACATGATGAAGTGGACGAAATGGACGAAGTGGACGAAGTTGACGAAGTGGAGGAAGTGGAGGAAGTGGAGGAAGTGGAGGAAGTTATCGAAGTGGACGAAGTGGAGGAAGTCGAAGAAGTGTACAAAGTGGACGAAGTGGAGGAAATGGAGCAAGTGGAGGAAGTGGAGGAAGTGGACAAAGTGGAGGAAGTGGAGGAAGTGGACGAAGTGACGAAGTCAACGAAGTGGAAGAAGTGGACGAAGTGGACAAAGTGGACAAAGTGGACAAAGTGGACGAAGGGAACGAAGTGGACGAAGTCGACGAAGTTGAAGAAGTGGAGGAAGTGGAGGAAGTGGACGAAGTGGAGGAAATGGAGCAAGTGGACGAAGTGGAGGAAGTGGACAAAGTGGAGGAAGTGGAGGAAGTGGACGAAGTGGTCGAAGTCGACGAAGTGGAAGAAGTGGACGTAGTGGACGAAGTGGACGAAGGGCACGAAGTGGACGAAGTGGAGGAAGTCGACGAAGTGGACGAAGTGGAAGAAGTCGACGAAGTGGACAAAGCGGAGGAAGTGGAGGAAGTGGACGAACTTGACGAAGTGGACAAAATGGACGAAGTGGACGAAGTTGACGAAGTGGACGAAGTGGACGAAGTGGACGAACTTGACGAAGTGGACGAAGTGGATGAAGTGGAGGAAGTGGACGAAGTGGACGAAGGGTACGAAGTGGACGAAGTGGACGAAGTCGACCAGGTCGACGAAGTGGAAGAAGTGGACGAAGTGCACAAAGTGGACGAAGTGGAGGAAGTGGAGGAAGTGGACGAACTTGACGAAGTGGACAAAATGGAACCGAGTGGACGAAGTGCACGAAGTGGACGAACTTGACGAAGTGGACGTAGTGGATGAAGTGGAGGAAGTGGTCGAAGTGGAGGAAGTGGACGAAGTTCACGAAGTGGAGGAAGTGGAGCTAGTGGAGGAAGTGGAGGAGCGGGAGGAAGTAGATGAAGTGGACGAACTTGACGAAGTGGACGAGGTAGATGAAGTGGAGGAATCGGAGGAAGTGGACGAAGAGGACGAAGTGGACGAAGAGGATGAAGTGGACTAAGTGGACGAAGGTCACGACGTGGACGAAGTGGAGGAACTGGACGAAGTGGAGGAAGTGGAAGGAGTGGACGAAGTGGAGGAAGTGGAAGCAGTGGACGAAGTGGAGGAAGTGGAAGAAGTGGACAAAGTGGAGGAATTGGAAGAACTTGATGAAGTGGACGAAATCGACGAAGTTAACGAAGTGGAGGAAGTGGAGAATTTAAACAAAGTCGTGGAAGTGGAAGAATTGGACGAAGTGGAGGAAGTGGACGAATGTGACGAAGTTGACGATATTGACGAAGTAGAGGAAGTGGAGAAAGTGGAGGAAGTGGACGAGGTGGACAAAGTGGGCGAAGTGGACGAACTTGACGAAGTGGAGGAAGTGGTGGAAGTCGAGGAAGTGGACGAAGTGGAGGAAGTGGAGGAAGTGGGCGAAGTGGACGAAGTGGACGAAGTTCACGAAGGGGACGAAGTGGATGAAGTGGAGGATCTGGAGGAACTGAACGAAATGGAGGATGTGGAGGAAGTGGAGGAAGTAGACGAAGTGGAGGAAGTGGAGGAAGTAGAGGAAGAGGACGAAGTGGACGAAGTAGAGGAAGTTGAGGAAGTGGACGAAGTGTACGAAGAGGACGAAGTGGACGAAGTTGACGACATGGACGAAGTGGGGGAAGTGGACGAAGTGGCAGAAGTTGACGAAGTGGACGAAGTCGACGAAGGTGAAGAAGTGGACGAAGTGGACGAAGTGGAGAAAGTGGAGAAAGTTGTGGAAGTGGAGGAAGTGGATGAACTTGACGAAGTGGACGAAATGGACGAAGTTGACGAAGTGGAGGAAGTGGAGGAAGAGGAGTAGGTGGACGAAGTGGTCGAACTTGACGAAGTGGACGAAGTGGATGAAGTGGAGGAAGCGGAAGAAGTGGACGAAGAGTACGAAGTGGAGGAAGTCGAGGAAGTCGACGAAGTGGAGCAAGTGGAAGAAGTGGACGTAGTGGAGGAAGTGGAGGAAGTGGACGAACTTGATGAAGTGGACGAAGTTGACGAAGTGGACGAAGGGGAGAAAGTGAATGAAGAGGAGGAAGTGGACGAAAGGGACGATGTTGAGGAAGTTGACGAAATGGACAAAGTGGAGGAAGTTGACGAAGTGGACGAAGAGGACGAAGTGGACGAAGTGGATGAAGTTGACGAAGTTCACGACGTGGAAGAAGTGGTGCGGGTGGACGAAGTGGACGAAGTGGAAGAAGTGGACGAAGTGGACGAAGGGCACAAAGTGGACGAAGTAGACGAAGTCGACGAATTGGAAGAAGTTGACGAAGTGGACAAAGTCGAGGAAGTGGAGGAAGTGGACGAACTTGACGAAGTGGACGAAATGGACGAAGTGGACGAAGTGGACGAAGTGGACGAAGTGGACGAAGTGGACGAAGTGGAAGAAGTGGAGGAAGTGGAGGAAGTGGAGGAAGTGGACGAACTTGACGAAGTGGACGAAATGGACGAAGTGGACGAAGTGGATGAAGTGGACGAAGTGGAGGATGTGGACGAAGTGGACGAACTTGACGAAGTGGACGAAGTGGATGAAGTGGAGGAAGCGGAAGAAGTAGACGAAGTGGACGAAGAGGACGAAGCCGAGGAAGTGCACGAAGTTGACGACGTGGACGAAGTTGCGGAAGTGGACGAAGTCGACGAAGTGCAGGAAGTGGAAGAAGTGGACGAAGTGGAGGAATTGGAGGAAGTGGACGAAGTGGAGGAAGTGGACAAAGTGGAGGAAATGGAAGATGTGGACGAACTTGACGAAGTGGAGGAAGTGGAGGAAGTGGACGAACTTGATGAAGTTGATGAAATGGACGAAGTGGACGAAGTTGACGAAGTGGATGAAGTGGAGAATGTGGACAAAGTGGAGGAAGGGGACGAAGGTGACGAAGTGGACCAAATTGACGAAGTGGACGAAGTGGAGGAAGTGGAGGAAGTGGACGAAATAGAGGATGTTGAGGAAGTGGACGAAATGGACAAACTGGACGAAGTTGACGAGGACATAAAGTGGAGGAAGTGGAGCAAGTGGAGCAAGTGGAATGAAGTGGAGGAAGTGGACGATGTTGTGGAAGTGGACGAAATTGACGAAGTGGACGAAGTACATGAAGTGGAGGAATCGAAGGAAGGGGACGAAGAGGACAAAGTCGACGAAGTGGACGAAGAGGATGAAGTGGAGAAAGTGGACGAACTTCACGACGTGGCGGGAGAACTGGACGAATTGGAGGAAGTGGAAGGAGTGGACGAAGTGGAGGAAGTGGAAGAAGTGGACGAAGTGGAGGAAGTGGAAGAAGTGGACAAAGAGGACGAAGTGGAGGAAACGGAGGAAGTGGAGGAAGTGGACAAAGTGGAAGAAGTGGACGAAGTCGACGAAGTGGAAGAAGTGGACAAAGTGGACGAAGTGGACGAAGGGCACGAAGTGGACGAAGTGGACGAAGTGGAAGAAGTGGACGAAGTGGACAAAGTGGAGGAAGTGGACGAAGTTGACGAAATGGACGAAGTGGACGAAGTGGACGAAGTTGACGAAGTGGATGAAGTGGACGAAGTGGAGGAAGTGGAGGAAGTGGACGAACTTGACAAAGTGGACGAAGTGGATGAAGTGCAGGAAGCGGAAGAAGTGGACGAAGAGGATGAAGTGGACGAAGCGGACGAAGTGGACGAAGTTGACGAAGTGGACGAAGTGAAGGAAGTAGACAAAGTCGACGAAGTGGAGGAAATGGAAGAAGTGGACGAAGTGGAGGAAATGGAGGAAGTGGACGAAGTGGAGGAAGTGGACAAAGTGGAGGAAGTGGACGAACTGGACGAAGTGGAGGAAGTGGAGGAAGTGGACGAACTTGATGAAGTGGACGAAATGGACGAAGTGGACGAAGTTGACGAAGTGGAGGAAGTGGAGGAAGTGGAGAATGTGGACAAAGTGGAGGAAGTGGACGAAGGTGACGAAGTTGACCAAATTGACGAAGTGGACGAAGTGGAGGAAATGGACGAAGTGGACGAAGTGGAGGAAGTGGACGAAGTGAAGGAAATGGAGGAAGTGAACGAAGTGGAGGAAGTGGACAAAGTGGAGGATGGGGAGGAAGTGGAGGAAGTGGACGAACTTGACGAAGTGGACGAAATGGACGAAGTGGACGAAGTTGACGAAGTGGAGGAAGTGAATGAAGTGGAGGAAGTGGACGAAATGGACGATGTTGAGGAACTACACGAAATGGACAAAGAGGACGAAGTTGACGAAGAGGACGAAGTGGAGGTAGATGAGCAAGTGGAGCAAGTGGAGGAAGTGGAATGAAGTGGAGGAAGTGGACGATGTTGAGGAAGTGGAGGAAGTGGACGAAATGGACAAAGTGGACGAAGTGGAAGAAGTTGAGGAAGTGGAGGAAGTGGACGAAGGGGACGAACTTGACGAAGTTGACGAAGTGGACGAAGTGGACGAAGTTAACGAAGTTGACGAATTGAACGAAGTGGAAGAAGAAGATGAAGAAGTGAACGAAGAGGACGAAGTGGTCGAAGTGGACGAAGTGGAGGAAGTGGATAAAGTGGACGAAGTGGACGAAGTTCACGAAGTGGAGGTAGTGGAGGAAGTGGAGTAGCGGGAGGAAGTAGAAGAAGTGGACGAACTTGACGAAGTGGACGAGGTAGATGAAGCGGAGGAATCGGCGGAAGTGGACGAAGAGGACGAAGTCGACGAAGTGGACGAAGAGGATGAAGTGGACTAAGTGGACGAAGTTCACGAAGTGGACGAAGTAGAGGAACTAGAGTGGAGGAAGTGGAGGAAGTGGATAGAGTGGACGAAGTGGAGGAAGTGGAAGAAGTGGACGAAGTTGAGGAAGTGGAAGAAGTGGACAAAGTGGACGAAGTGGAGGAAATGGAGGAAGTGGACGAAGTGTAGGAAGTGGACAAAGTGGAGGAAGTGGACCAACTTGACGAAATGGACGAAGTGGACGAAATGGAGGAAGTGAATGAAGTGGAGGAAATGGACGATGTTGAGGAAGTGGAGGAATTGGACGAAATGGAGGAAGTGGACGAAGTGGAGGAAGTGGAGCAAGTCGACGAACTTGACGAAGTGGAGGAAGTGGAGGAAGCGGACGAACTTGATGAAGTGGACGAAATGGAGGAAGTGGACGAAGTTGACGAAGTGGAGGAAGTAGAGGAAGTGGAATGAAGTGGAGGAAGTGGAGGATGTTGAGGAAGTGGAGCATATTGACGAAGTGGACGAAGTGGAAGAAGTTGATGAAGTGGAGGAAGTGGAGGAAGTGGACGAAGGGGACGAATTTGACAAAGTTGACGAAGTGGACGAAGTTGACGAATTGGACGAAGTGGAAGAAGAAGATGAAGAAGTGGACGAAGTTGACGAAGTGGAAGAAGTGCTAGAAGTTGACAAAGTGAGGAAGCGGAAGAAGTGGAGGAAGTGGCTGAAGAGACGAACTTGACGAAGTTGACGAATTGAACGAAGTGGACAAAGTTGAAGAAGAAGATGAAGAAGTGGACGACGAGAACGAAGTGGACAAAGTGGAGGATGTGGACGAAGTGGTAGAAATTGACGAAGTGGAGGAAGTGGGCGAAATGGAAGAAATGGAGTAAGTGGAGTAAGTGGAGGAAGTGGAGGACATGGAGGAAGTGGAGGAAGTGGAGGAAGTGGGGGAAGTGGAAGTAGACTAAGTGGACTAAGTGTACGGAGTGGAGGAAGTGGAGGAAGTGCACGAACTTTACGAAGTGGACGAAATGGACGAAGTGGACAAAGTTGACGAAGTGGACGAAGTGGAGGAAGTGGAGAAAGTTGACAAAGTTGACGAAGTGGAAGAAGTGGAGGAAGTGAATGAAGTGGAGGAAATGGACGATGTTGAGGAGGTGGAGGATGTGGAGGATGTGGAGGAAGTGGAGGAAGTGGACGAACTTGACGAGGTGGACGAAATGGACGGAGTGGAGGAAGTGGAGGACGTGGAAGAAGTGCAGGAAGTGGAAGAACTGGACGAAGTGGAGGATGTGGACGAAGTTGACGAAGTGGACGAAGTCGGAGAAGTGGACGAAGTGGAAGAAGTTGACAAAGTGGAGGAAGTGGACGAACTTGACGAAGTTGATGACGTTGACGAAGTGGACGAAGTGGACGAAGGGGACGAACTTGAAGAAGTTGACAAATTGGACCAAGTGGAGGAAGTGGACGAATTGGAGGAGGTCGAGGAAGTGGACCAAGTGGACGAAGTGGATGAAGTGGAGGAAGTGGACGTAGTGGACGAAGAGGAAGAAGTGGAGGAAGTGGAGGAAGTGGAGGAAGTGGAGGAAGTGGATGAAGTGGAGGAAGTGGAGGAAGTGGAAGAAGTGGACGAAGTGGAGGAAGTTGACGAAGTGGACGAAGTGGAGGAAGTTGACGAAGTGGACGAAGTGGAGGAAGTTGACGAAGTGGAGGAAGTAGAAGAAGTGGAGGAAGTGGATGAAGTAGACGAAGTAGACGAAGTGGACGAAGTGGAGGAAGTGGCGAAATTGAGGAAGTGGAGGAAGTGAACGAAGTAGAGGAAGTGGAGGAAGTAGAGGAAGTGGAGGAAGTGGACGGATATGACGAAGTGGACGAAGTGGACGAAGTAGACGAAGTGGACGAAGTGGACGAAATGAATGAAGTTGACGAAGAGGACGACGTGGACGAAGTGGAGGAAGTGGACAAAGTGGTTGAAGTGGAAAAAGTTGACGAAGTGCACGAAGTGGAGGAAGTGGACAAAGTTGAGGAAGTGGACGAAGTGGAGGAAGTGGAGGAAGTGGACGGACATGACGAAGTAGACGAAGTGGATAAAGTGGACGAAGTGGCCGAAGTGGACGAAGGGGACGAAGGGGACGAAGGGGACGAAGTGGACGAAGTTGGCAAAGTTGACGATGTGGACGAAGTGGAAGAAGTGGAGGAAGTGGTTGAAGTGGAAGAAGTTGACGAAGTGGACGAAGTTGATGAAGTGCACGAAGTGGAAGAAGTGGAGGAAGTGGACGAAGTGGAAGAAGGGGATGAAGTGGAAGCAGTGGACAAGGTGGAGGAAGTGGAGGAAGTGGACGAAGTGGAAGAAATGCAGGAAGTGAATGAAGTGGAGGAAGTGGAGGAAGTGGAGGAACTGTAGGAAGTGGACGATATGGAGGAAGTGGAGGAAGGGGACGAAGTGGAGGAGGTGGACGAAGGGGAAGAAGTTGACGAAGTTGATTAAATGAAGGAAGGGGAGGAACTTGACGAAGTTGACGAATTGGACAAAGTGGACATGGTGGAAGAAGAAGATGAAGAAGTGGACGAAGAGGACGAAGTGGAGGAAGTGGACGAAGAGGAGGGAGTGGAGGAACTAGAGGAAGTGGACGAAGTGGAAGCAGTGGAGGAAGTAGAGGAAGTGGACTAAGGGGACGAACTTGACGAAATGCACGAAGTAGATGAAGTGGAGGAAGTCGAGGAAGTGGACGAAAAGGACGAAGTGGACGAAGTTGACTAAGTTGACGACGTGGACGAAGTGGAGGAAGTGGACAAACTTGGCGAAGTGGACGAAATGGACGAAGTTGACGAAGTGGACCAAGTGGATGCAGCGCAGGTAGTGAATGAAGTGCAGGAAGTGTAGGAAGTGGACGATGCTGAGGAAGTGGACGAAGTTGACGAAGTGGACGAAGTGGAAGAAGTTTACGAAGTGGAGGAAGTCGAGGAAGTGCACGAAGTGGACGAAGGGGACGAAAATGACGAACTTGACGAAGTAGACGAAGGGGACAAACTTGATGAAGTTGAAGAATTGGACCAAGAAAATGAAGAAGTGGAGGAAGAGGACGAAGTGAACGAAGTGGAGAAAGTGGACGAAGTAAACGAAGTTGACGAAGTGGACGAGGTGGATTGAGTGGACGAAGTTCAAGGAGTGGAGGAAGTGGAGGAACTGGAGGAACTGAAGGAAGTGGACGAAATGGAGGAAGTAGAAGGAGTGGACGAAGTTGACAAAGTGGAGGAAGTGGACGAAGTGGACGAAGAGGACAAAGTTGAGGAAGTGGATGAAGTTGACGACGTGGACGAAGTGGAGGAAATGGATCAAGTGGACGAAGTGGAGGAAGTGGAAGAAGTGGACGAAGTGGAGGAAGTGGACGAAGTCGTCGAAGTGGACGAAGTGGAGAAAGTGGAGGACGTGGATGAACCTGACGAAGTGGACGAAGTTGACGAAGTGGACGAAGTGGAGGAAGTGGACAAAGTTGACGAAATAGACGAAGTGGACGAAGTGGAGGAAATGGAGGAAGTGGACGAAGTTGACGAAGTGGACGAAATGGACGACGTGGACAAAGTTGATGAAGTGGAGGAAGTGGAGGAAGTGGACAAAGTTAACGAAGTGGAAGAGGTGGAGGAAGTGAATGAAGTGGAGGAAGTGGAGGGAATGCACGATGTTGAGTAAGTGGAGAAAGTGGAGGAAGTGGATGAATTTGACGAAGTGGACGAAGTGGACGAAGTTGACGAGGTGGACGAAATGGACGAAGTGGACGAAGTTGACAAGGTGGAGGAAGTGGAGGAAGTGGAGGATGTGGAGGAAGTGGAGGAAGTGGACGAAGTTGACGAAGTGGACGAAGTTGACGAAGTTGACGAAGTGGAGGAACTGGAGGAAGTGGACTAACAGGACGAAGAGCACGAAGTGGACGAGTTGGACGAAGTGGACGAAGTTGATGACGTGGAAGTAGTGGAGGAAGTGGACGAAGTGGATGAAGTGGAAGGGGTTGACGAAGTGGAGGAAGTGGACCAAGTGGACAAAGTGCAGGAAGTGGACGAAGTGAAGGAAGTGGACGAAGTGGACAAAACGGACAAAGTGGAGTAAGTGGACGAACTTGACGAAGTGGACGAAATGGACGGAGTGGACGAAGTTGACGAAGTGGAGCAAGTGGACGAAGTGGAGGAAGTGGATGAAGTGGACGAAGTGGAAGAAGTGCAGGAATTGAATGAAGTGGAGGAAGTGGAGGAAGTGGACAATGCCAAGGAATTGGACAAGCTGACGAAGTGGACGAAGTGGAAGAAATTTACGAAGTGGAGGAAGTGGAGGAAGTTGACGAAGTAGACGAAGGGGACGAAATTGACGAACTTGACGAAGTAGACGAAAGGGACGAACTTCATGAAGTTGACGAATTGGACGAAGAAGATGAAGAAGTGTACGAAGTGGAGGAAGTGGACGACGTTGTCGAAGTGGACGAGGTGGACGAAGTGGAAGAAGTTGACGAAGTGGAGGAAGTGAAGGAAGTGGAGGAAGTGGAGGAAGTGGAGGAAGTGGAGCAAATGGACGAAGTAGACGCAGTGGACGAAGTTGAGGAAGTGGAGGAAATGGAGGAAGTGGACGAAGAGGACAAAGTGGAGAAAGTGGACGAAATTGACGACGTGGACGAAGTGGAGGAAGTGGATGAAGTGGAGGAAGTGAAGGAATTGGAAGAAGTGGACGAAGTGGACAAAGTGGAGGAAGTGGAGGAAGTGGACGAACTTCACGAAGTTGACGAAATGGACAAGGTGGACGAAGTTGATGAAGTGGACGAAGATGACGTAGTGGACAAAGTTGACGAAGTTGAAGAAGTGGAGGAAGTGAATGAAGTGGACAAAGTGGAGGAAGTGGAAAAAGTGGACGAAGTGACGAAGTGGAGGAAGTGGACGAAGTCATCGAAGTAGACGAAGTGGACCAAGTGGAGGAATTGGATGAGGTTGACGAAGTCGACGAACTCGACTAAAGGGACGAAGTGGAGGAAGTGGACAAAGTTGACGAAGTAGAAGAAGTGGAGGAAGTGAATGAAGTGGAGGAAAAGGAGGAAATGGACGATGTTGAGGAAGTGGAGGAAGTAGACAAAGTTGACGAAGTGGACAAAGTGGACGAAGTGGACAAAGTGGAGAAAGTGGAGGAAGTGAAGGAAGTGGAGGAAGTACAGGAAGTGGTCGAAGTGGACGAACATGACGAAGCAGACGAAGTGGAGCAAGTGGACGAAGTTGACGAAGTGGACAAAGTGGAGGAAGTGAAGGAAGTGGAAGAAGTGCAGGAAGTGGAGGAAGTGGAGGAAGTGGAGGAAGTGGAGGAACATGACGAAGAGGACGAAGTGGACGAACATGACGAAGCGGACGAAGTGGAGGTGTTGGACGAAGTGGACGTGTTGGACGAAGTGGACGAAGTTGACGACATGGACGAAGTGGAGGAAGGGGACGAAGTGGAAGAAGTTGACGAAGGGGAGGAAGGGACGAAGTGCAGGAAGTGGACGAAGTGGACGAAGTGGACAAAGTGGAGGAAGTGGAGGAAGTGGACAAAGTTGACGAAGTGGAAGAAGTGGAGGAAGTGGAGGAAGTGGAGAAAGTTGATGAAATGGACGAAATGTACGACGTGGACGAAGTTGACGAAGTGGAGGAAGTGGAGGAAGTGGACAAAGTTGATGAAGTGGAAGAAGTGGAGGAAGTGAATGAAGTGGAGGAAGTCGAGGAAGTGGAGGGAATGCACGATGTTGAGGAAGTGGAGAAAGTGGAGGATGTGGACGAACTTCACGAAGTGGAGGAAGTGGAGGAAGTGGACGAACTTGATGAGGTGGACGAAATGGAAGAAGTGGACGAAGTTGACGAAGTGGAGGAAGTGGAGGAAGAGGAGGAAGTGGACGAAGTTGACGAAGTGGACGAAGTTGACGAAGTGGACAAAGTGGAGGAAGTGGAGGAAGTGGACGAATTGACGAAGTGGACTAAATAGACGAAGTGGATGAAGTTGACGAAGTGGAGTATGTGGACGAAGTGGTCGAAGTGGAGGAAGTGGATGAAGTAGACGAAGTTGACGAAGTGGAAGAAGTGCAGGAAGTGAATGAAGTGGAGGAAGTGGACGATGCTTAGGAAGTGGAGGAAGTTCACGAAGTGGACGAAGGGGACGAACTTTACGAAGTTGACGAAGTCGACAAAGGGGACGAACTTGACGAATTGGACGAAGTGGAAGAAGAAGATGAAGAAGTGGACGAAGAGGACGAAGTGCACGAAGTGGACGAAGAGGACGAAGTGCACGAAGTGGACGAAGTGGACAAAGTGTAGGAAGTAGTAGAAGTGGAAGAAGTAGACGAAGTTGACAAAGTGGACGAAGATGACGAAGTGGACGAAGTTGACGAAGTGGAGGAAGTGGAGGAAGTGGAGGAAGTGGAGGGAGTGGACGATGGGGACGAAGTTGACGAAGTTGATGAAGTGAACGGAGTGGAAGAAGTTGAAAAAGTGGAGGAAGTGGAGGAATTGGACGAAGTGGAGGAAGTGGAGGAAGTGGACGAAGTGAACGAAGTGGACAAAGTGGAGGAAATGGAGGTAGTCGAGGAAGTGGACGAACTTGACGAAGTGGATGAAATGGACGAAGTGCACGAAGTTGACGAAGTTGACGAAGAGGACGAAGTGGACGAAGTGGAGGAAGTGGACAAAGTTGACGAAGTGGAAGAAGTGGAGGAAGTGAATGAAGTGGAAGAAGTGGAGGAAATGGACGATGTTGAGGAAGTGGAGGAAGTAGACGAAGTTGACAAAGTGGACAAATTGGACGAACTTGACGAAGTGGAGGAAGTGGACGAAGGGGACGATTTGGACGAAGTCGACGAAGTTGACGAAGTGGAGGAAGTGGACGAAGTGGACGAATTTGACGAAGTAGACGAAATGGACGAAGTGGATGAAGTTGACGAAGTGGACGAAGTGGAGGAGGTGGACAAATTTGACGAAGTGGAAGAAGTTGACGAACTCGACGAAGTGTAGGAAATGGAGGAAGTGGACGAACTTGACGAGGTGGACGAAATGGAAGAAGTTGACGAAATGGAGGAAGTGGAGGATGTGGAGGAAGTGGAGGAAGTGGACGAAGTGGACGACGTGGACAAAGTGGAGGAAGTGGAGGAACTTGAGGGAGTGGAGGAAATGGAGGAAGTGGACGAAGTTGACGAGGTGGACAAAGTTGAAGAAGTGGAGGAAGTGGACGAAATGGAGGAAGTGGAGTTAGTGGAGGAAGTAGGGGAAATGGACGAAGTGGACGAGCATGATGAGGCGGACAAAGTGGAGGAAGTGGACAAAGTAGACGAAGTGCACGAAGAGGACGAAGAGGACGAAGAGCACGAAGTGGACGAAGTGGACGAGGTGGACGAATTGGACGAAGTTGACGAAGTTGAGGACGTGGACGAAGTGGAGGAAGTGTGATAACAGTTGAAAAACTGTTATTTTCATGCTTAAAATTGATACTAAAAGCAACCTTTAGACTTAGAAACTAGCTTGAAATCACACCTTTTATCTTTATTTTCAGAAATAAGAGAGCTGGACAGGTTTACACTTGATTTGAGTGTTTTTGTGCAGGTTTTAGGGTGAATTTGGTGCAAAGAGTGAAGAAGGAGAGAAGTGACATTAGAAAAGACAAGAAAGAGTGCAAAAAGAGAAGACGAAGGCACCGCTCAGCGGCAAACTACCGCTGAGCGGCACTCAGGAGGTTGCGGGAGTCACGCTGAGGGGCAAATGGCCGCTGAGGGGAAGAATTGTGACGCGCAACTACCGCTGAGCGGTAAATACCGCTGAGCGGTACTCTTTGGGCTTGGGCTTTTGTAATCTTTTGTAACTCTAAATTAGTATATAAGGGCTTGCACGTCCTTTAGTTTAGTATCTTTGGCAGAAACGAGGCAAACACTCTCTCTTCCACCCCTTTGAAGGAGGATCTTGGATGCTCAGGCTACCTCTTCACCTTTATTGGGTTTATTCTTTCACTCTTTCATTGTTATTCATCTAGGTTCACCATGACGATGGTGAACTAAACCTTGTATGTTTGTTGGGGAATCAATGTAATCTCTTGAAGCTCTCATATATGGATTTGTTGAGTACATCTTTGAATTAAGACATATGCTTTCTTTCATCATTAGTTAGGGTTTTTCCTCTTTGCTCAATGCTTGCATTGTTTAACTCATTCTAATGCATGATTATTGGTTTTGTCGATACGGACACGTACGGGGAAGTCTAGATCCGGGGAATTTCTCCCAATATTTTACTGACAACATTATATTGGTTGCCTTTAAGCTCCTGCTGTAATGAACTAATCATTAGGAATGCTAGGAATTGTATGAACTATTTGATTAGGGAGAAGCCATCTAGAATGGTACATTAGAGAGTGGCATTAACAATGATGATTTGAATGTTGAATTCCTAAAATATATGAGAGTGGATGAGATGAAATTGACCCCCAACAACATATTCATTCATATAATTCATTGAAAGTGTTTATCTTTTGTCTTTGCCATTGATCAATTCATGCATACATGTTTATTTTCTGTCTTGCATATTAAACTTTGAATATTTCGTTTCTAAGTCCTAGCTAATCAACAAATCACATAACTAAACTAGGCCGTGAGTCCTTTGGGAAGAACGATACTTGGTCTTACCAAGTTTTATTACTTGAACGATTCGGTCATACTTGCCGATTGTGAAACAAGTTTGTGACATCATATTTTGGTGCTTACAAATTTGTCCATCAAGTTTTTGGCGCCGTTGCCGGGGATTCGTGGTTTAACTGGTTAATTTGTGTGATTATTGATTATCTTTGACTTTAATTTTAAATTTCTGTTTTTATTTTCTGTTTTTATCTTTTTCTGTTTTATCTTTTTAGATTAGATTTTATTTTATTTAGTTAGTTTAGATTTTAGTTTATTTTTTTTAATTTTATTTTAGTTTATCTTTTAGGATTAGATTTTATTAGGTTAGATTTTATTTTATTTTTTTTATTTTTTTTTTATCTTTTAGGTTATATTTTATTTTTAGGATTAGATTTTATTTTATTTTATCTTTCTATCTTCTAAATCTTTTATCTTTTTATCTTCTGAATCTTTTATCTTTCTATCTTTTGAATATATATCTTCTCTTATATCTTTTTGTGCTAACAAATATTTTCTAGGGTTTTGTTTTCTTGTGCATGCAGGAAGCAATTCGCACTAGAAGTAAGAAAACAACAGAACCACTTCTTGAAGGTCTAGAAGAGAGTAGAAGGAGGAGAAGAATCAGAACGTCTAGAGAACTTTTCCCTTCTCCTGAAACTCTCTTGCAATCATCACCACAAGGTTCTGTTCATAGCACAGGAAGTATGGAGGGCAATAATGTTAGAAGAACTCTTGCAGATTACACTAATCTTGCTGGACCTCAGCACTTCAATAGCATATCTAGACCTAGAGTCAATGCTGCCAACATGGAGGTCAAACCAGCACTGATTCAACTGGTGAAGAGTAATCAATTTAATGGGTTATCACATGAAAGCCCATATGAGCACCTTACTACCTTTAATGAGATCTGCAACACGGTCAAAATTAATGGGGTGCCAGACGAAGCAATCAAACTTAGTTTGTTTCCTTTCTCCTTGGGAGGCAATGCTAAGCTTTGGTTAAACTCTTTTCCAGAAGAAAGTTTCACAGAGTGGGAAGCAGTGGTTACAAAGTTTCTAAACAAATACTTCCCACAATCTAAAGTAACTAAAGGCAAGCAAGAGATATCTTCATTCAAGCAGGGCATGGAGGAATCACTGGGACATGCATGGGACAGGTACAAAAGCTTATTACGTAAAACTCCCACGCATGGCTTTGAGGATCAAGAAGTAGTCCTAACTTTCCTTGGAGGGCTTGGTTCACAAACCAAGATGATGCTAGATGCCTCAGCTGGGGGCAATATCAAATGGAAGACTCCAGAGGAAGCCACTGAGATTATTGAAAATATGGCTACAAGTGATAATGAGCTTCACAATGAAAGAGGCGCCCCTATGCAACAGAAAGGGGTTCTTCAATTACAAACCCATGATGCTCTGCTAGCCCAAAATAAAATTCTGACTCAACAGCTGGAGACTCTGACCAAAACTCTTGCTTCATTACCAAAAGAGTTAAAATCTGCTGCACAGGTACAAACCCAGTTGTGCGAACTATGTGGAGGAGATCACATCAATGGCCAATGTGCTTTTCCTGTGGAAGCCGTGGAGGATGTTAACTTCATGGCTAATCAGTTTTCATACCGTCAAGGTAATTATAATCAGGGTTGGAAACCACATCCAAGTATTGGCCAAGGACAAACTGGGCAGGCTAATCAATTTAATAAGCAACAGCAGCAGCAACCAACCATGTGGCAACAAATTTCTATGCTCAATGAAAGATCTACAAGGTTGGAAGAAACTCTTCAACAATTTATTCAGAAAACTGAATCCTCCCAAAAGAGCACTGAAGCTGCTATAAAGAACTTGGAGATTCAGATGGGTCAGATCACTAAGCAGTTGGAAGAAAGACCACACAGAAACTTTGGGGCTAATACTGAGGTTAACCCTAGAGAAGAATGCAAAGTGGTCAAGAGTGTAAATGAAGAGAGTATTGAGTCAGAAGAAGATGAAACAGAAGAGAGAAGAGAAGAAGAAAGAAAGGATACTTTTCCTTTTCTAACAAATCAGGAGAAACCAATGGATTTCACAGACTTATTCAGAATGGTTGATAATGAAGCTCCTTGGGAACAAATCTTACAGAAAATAGCAGTGTACAAAAAATCTGATGAGGGAACCTCTACAAAAAGAAAACGTAGAGATGATGATGATGAAAAGTGTGTAACTGTTAAGAAAGAATCATTCCCACCAAAAGCTGCTGATCCAGGTAGTTTTTCTATCCCTTGCACTATAGGGAAGAAAAAGGTGAAGAAAGCTCTCCTTGACTTAGGCTCAAGTGTTAACTTGATGCCTTACTCTCTATTGGAGCAAATTGGCCATGTGAAAATAAAACCTGCAAAGGTTAATCTGGTAATGGCTGATGGATCTTCAAAGGAGCCATGTGGGATTGCAGAAGACATTGTAGTTTGTGTTGGCAAACTTCAGTTCTTGGCAGACTTTGTGGTGATGAAGATGGAGACCGAAAAGATACCTTTCATACTGGGAAGACCGTTTATGAAAACGGCCAGGGTTATTATAGATGTTAATGAAGGTATAGTGGTGCTCCAGGACAGAGAGGAGAGAGTGGTGGTGAATGTGTTTAAAGATGAGATACAAGCAAAGGAGGAAGAGGCCAGTTATAAAGCTGCATTTCAAGATGCACCCATAACTAGAGGTAAACATGAAAATTTTAAAGTTTCTGATAACCATTGTTTGTATTTTCAGGTACCCAAGGTAGATGAAAGTGGAAAAGGAAAGGAAGTTCTTAGAGACTGGAAGGAAAGAGGACTCCAACTTGGCACACCTGTAAGATTCAAGAACAAGTTGTGGGTTGTAAAAGGTTTTAAAGAGAAGGAGATGATAGAGATAGAGTCTCCATATTCCAGAGAATCCAAAACAGTCCTAAGGAAGCAGTTGATAAGTTGGTGGAAGGATAACATCAACTTTAAAGAAGATGGAACGTGAGCTTTATTGGGTCAAGCTAGTGACGTTAAAAAAGCGCTTGCTGGGAGGCAACCCAGTGGATTTACAAACTTTTGTTTTAATATTTTGTAATTTTTAAACTGTGAACATTATTCTGGACATTATTTTGTTGTTATAGCATCTACTGAAGGATGCTAGGTGGTTAAGTATCTACTGAAGGATACTAGGTTTGTAACACCTACTGATGGGTGTTGCTGAGAAGATTTTGCACCTACTGATGGGTGCTGGTAAGTGAAACACCTACTGATGGGTGTTGGTGGATTTTGGGTCAGGCTCGTGACGTTAAACAAGCGCTACCTGGGAGGCAACCCAGTTGATTGATTATCTTTGTTTGTTTTTATGTTTGTTTTATTCTAATTAGGGATTGCATAAGCATGTTTAACAATGAAATTGCAGGGAACCCATGAGGAGTATGCTAGGAAGGCACGAAAAGAAGGAGAAGGGCACATCACGAAAGTGCCGCTGAGCGGCAATTACCGCTGAGCGGTACTAACGCTGATGGGCTTAAGTTCCCCTTAGCGGAACCCGAGCCCATTGGGGTATTTTTAAACCCTAACCTGCGCGTTTTGACATTTTTTTCAAGCCCTTCTCTGCAGAAACACTCCCTCATACTCTCTCTTAGGTTTCCCACATCTTTTTACTCTTCCCTCTTAGAAAAATTTCTCTTCCACTCACTTTTTCACTAGTGTGCCATCAAAGTTTGGGGTTGGAAGAGAGTATTCTAGTTTGGAAGCATTCTCATATCATCTAGGATCTCCACCCAAGTAAGTAAAATGCATTTTGTCATTCTAGGGTTCTTGAATTTGAATGTGATTGTCAAAGCATGAGTATTTAGGGCTTTTGATTTCTATGCATGATTTGATGATATATTTGATGTTTGAACCGATTAAACTGCTTGATTATGTACTGGAAAACTGAAAATTGCATTTGGGTGGAGTTAGGGCAGTTTAAAAACGAGTTTTGCAAAAATCTGCAGGTCACCGCTGAGCGGTATTTACCGCTGAGCGGCACTCTGCCAGATTTGCTTTTTCTGGCTTTTTGCGTGTTGGTGTGTTGCACTGGTGGCGCTGAGGGGAAATTCTGGCCCTCAGCGGTGGTTTAGCTTCGAAAGGAGTTGTGTCCTGTATGTTACTAATGATTAACATCATGTTCTGTGGTTTTGGATTTGTGTTTGAATGCAGGAATGGCATCCTCTTCTGGAAAGAGATTGAAAACCATGGCAACCAAGAGGAAGGAAAAGGAACCAGAGCAGCCACATAATGGCAGGTTCCTCTCCAGGAAACATGAGAAGCACTTTAGGGTGGTTCAGGACAGGAGACTTCTGATGGAGAGAAAGGTCGGAATGATACCTAACTTTGCTCCTCAATTTGGAGAGCAAGTGTTAGGGAATGACTGGGGGAAGCTAGCCACTTATCCAGCACCTGCCAACATAGCTGTGGTTAAGGAATTCTACACTAATGCCAAGAAGATTGGTGACTATCCAGCTGAGAACTATTTGGGATATGTTAGAGGCCATGCCATCAGGTATGATCCTGATTCCATTAATAACTTCCTGGATACTGTGTGGGCTGGTGAGCAATGTCAGTTTGCTCTTAGCATGGAGGAAGGTGCTGACTTTGAGGATGTTGAGAGAGTGTTGTGCATACCTGGAGGACACTTTCAAAGGAATAGATCTGGAGCAGTGGTTAACATTAGGAGGACAGATTTGACTCCTCTTGCAAAGTATTGGATGGCATTTTCTCATGCCAACATTCAGCCATGCTCACATGTGTCAGATATCACTCTCAGCAGGGCACTATTCATCTACTGTGCTATCAGAAGTTTGAATGTTAATATTGGGCAGGTGATAGCTGATGAGATTAGTGTGTGTGCTAACACCTCAAACAACAAAGCACCACTGGGACATCCTTCTTTGATCACTCACCTCTGCAAGCTAGCTGGGGTGGACACTTCTGTTCCACCATTTGAGAGGCCAAGAAAAGCTATAGATGAGGCCTATTACAGACAGTATTGTGGAGGTGAGGAGGCAGCTCAGCCCGTTCCACCACGCCAGGCTCGTAGAGAGAGAGGACCAGCACAGAGCCGGACATCTGCTGATACACATGAGGCAGAACCATTCCAGATGAGGGACATGTATATGTCTCTTATAGGTGCTCAGTTGCAGTCCATCCACAGAGGGCAGGTGGCCATGGCTGAGATGATAGTGGGGATGTATGATACCCCTCCAGCACACAGGTGGACTATGGATGAATTCCATAACGTCGTAGCTTGGCCAGAAGAACCATTCCATGGAGGAGCTGGAGGAGCTGAATCTTCAGCTCGAGACATGGAAGAAGAAGAAGCTGAGGAGGAGGATACTTTTGATGAAGATGATGATGAAGAGGAGGAGGAAGATACAGAGGACAGCTCAGACTGATGAGGAGCTGAGATAGCATTTACTGATGAATGCTATCATATGTTTTATGCTTTTGCGGTTTAAACTTTCTGAACTTATTTATTTTTGTTTCTAGATTAGGGTTTGATGTACTCTATTGAATACCTGGTTTGTGTGATGGTTTGCTATTAACTGTGTTTATGTGATAAGTAATGCTTGATGATGCTTATTGACTGATTGATGTTGAGATGATGTGCACATTAAAATGCTTATACAGGTGATTCACAAGCTTTGTGAACAAATGCAAGATATCATGATTGTGATTGTGAAATTAAGCATGATGTGTATGTCAAATGTGAATGAGCTTATATGTGAGGTTTTGAGCTCCAGAGTTGTTATTGTTGAATGCTATTACTTTGGAAGCTTGAATGACTTTGCCCAGGTTTTCTATGATTGAATCAATTGCTTGTTTTGCATCATATGATCAAAGGCCGTGTTTGTTGAAACCCTTTTTACTGGCCAAATTCATAAAGTTAGCCTACTAAAAGAGAACACTTTGTGTTCTATCCTTTGAACCCATAGCCTTGAATATACACTGAACCCTTGATTGAAAATCTTTACCTTGAGTTAAGTAGAATATCTTGTGTGGTATTGATAAATGTTCAAGTTTGGGGTTATTGGGAAATCATGAAAAAGGAAAAGCATTGAGCTAAGAGCTAAAAAGAAAGAATATGCAAAAGAAAAGAAAAGAAAAGAAGTAAAGCTCAATGCAAATGAAAAGGCAAACAAAAGTTGGGAATGAATAAGAATAATTGTGTTGTTATGATTCTCTTAACTCAAGGATTTTGTGATCCAGAAAAACCAATTTTCTTGTTAGCCCAGCCACATTATAAGCCATTGAAAAGTCCTTGTGATGATGCATGCTTGTGAATGTTTTTGATTGTGGTAAAATGAAAGGCAAAGTTGATTCATGTGACATTGTGATAGTAGAGTGAATGAGTGAAACACTTACCTCTTATATACTTGTGTGTTGAGTGAAACACTTTACCTGGTGAGGAAATATTCCATGAACACATGAACATCCATGCTTAATTGATTGATCATTCATGAAAAATAGCATTTGTTGGAACTTAAATGACTTTGTGAACACTAAAGCATGTGCATATCTTGATTGAACTCTTGATCATAAGTTTGAGTGAAGTTATTACTTATCTTGAAAAGAGGATTTTGAATGAGTGAACCATCATATGAATTGGTTGGAGATGGAGTTACATTTTGTTTGCTTGAGGACAAGCAAAGTTCTAAGTTTGGGGTTGTGATAACAGTTGAAAAACTGTTATTTTCATGCTTAAAATTGATACTAAAAGCAACCTTTAGACTTAGAAACTAGCTTGAAATCACACCTTTTATCTTTATTTTCAGAAATAAGAGAGCTGGACAGGTTTACACTTGATTTGAGTGTTTTTGTGCAGGTTTTAGGGTGAATTTGGTGCAAAGAGTGAAGAAGGAGAGAAGTGACATTAGAAAAGACAAGAAAGAGTGCAAAAAGAGAAGACGAAGGCACCGCTCAGCGGCAAACTACCGCTGAGCGGCACTCAGGAGGTTGCGGGAGTCACGCTGAGGGGCAAATGGCCGCTGAGGGGAAGAATTGTGACGCGCAACTACCGCTGAGCGGTAAATACCGCTGAGCGGTACTCTTTGGGCTTGGGCTTTTGTAATCTTTTGTAACTCTAAATTAGTATATAAGGGCTTGCACGTCCTTTAGTTTAGTATCTTTGGCAGAAACGAGGCAAACACTCTCTCTTCCACCCCTTTGAAGGAGGATCTTGGATGCTCAGGCTACCTCTTCACCTTTATTGGGTTTATTCTTTCACTCTTTCATTGTTATTCATCTAGGTTCACCATGACGATGGTGAACTAAACCTTGTATGTTTGTTGGGGAATCAATGTAATCTCTTGAAGCTCTCATATATGGATTTGTTGAGTACATCTTTGAATTAAGACATATGCTTTCTTTCATCATTAGTTAGGGTTTTTCCTCTTTGCTCAATGCTTGCATTGTTTAACTCATTCTAATGCATGATTATTGGTTTTGTCGATACGGACACGTACGGGGAAGTCTAGATCCGGGGAATTTCTCCCAATATTTTACTGACAACATTATATTGGTTGCCTTTAAGCTCCTGCTGTAATGAACTAATCATTAGGAATGCTAGGAATTGTATGAACTATTTGATTAGGGAGAAGCCATCTAGAATGGTACATTAGAGAGTGGCATTAACAATGATGATTTGAATGTTGAATTCCTAAAATATATGAGAGTGGATGAGATGAAATTGACCCCCAACAACATATTCATTCATATAATTCATTGAAAGTGTTTATCTTTTGTCTTTGCCATTGATCAATTCATGCATACATGTTTATTTTCTGTCTTGCATATTAAACTTTGAATATTTCGTTTCTAAGTCCTAGCTAATCAACAAATCACATAACTAAACTAGGCCGTGAGTCCTTTGGGAAGAACGATACTTGGTCTTACCAAGTTTTATTACTTGAACGATTCGGTCATACTTGCCGATTGTGAAACAAGTTTGTGACATCATATTTTGGTGCTTACAAATTTGTCCATCAAAGTGGACGAAGTGGAAGAAGTTGACGATATGGAGGAAGTGGACGAAATGGAGGAAGTGGAGGAAGTGGAGGAACTAGACGAAGTGGACAAAGTTGACGAAGTGGACGAAGTGGACGAAGTGGACGAAGTGGACGAAGTGGACGAAGTGGACGAAGACGACGAAGTGGACGAATGGGACGCAGTGGACGAAGTGGACGACATGGACGACGTGGACGACGTGGACAAAGTGGGCGAAGTGGATGAAGTGGACGAACTGGACGAACTGGACGAACTGGACGAAGTGTACGAAGTGGACGAAGTGCACAAAGTGGACAAAGAGGAGGAAGTGGATGAAGTGGACGAAATGGACGAAGTCGACGAAGTGGATGAAGTGGACAAAGTGAAGGAAGTGGACGAAGTTGACGAAGTGGAAGAAGTGCAGGAAGTGAATGAAGTGGACGTAGTGGAGGAAGTATACGGTTATGAGGAAGTGGAGGAAGTGGACGAAGTTGACGAAGTGGAGGAAGTGGAAGTAGTTGACGAAGTCGAGGAAGCGGAAGAAGTGGAGGAAATGGACGAAGAGCTCGAACTTGACAAAGTGGACGAAGGGGACTAACTTGACGAAGTTGACGAATTGCACGAAGTGGACGAAATGGAAGAACAAGATGAAGAAGTGGACGAAAAGGACGAAGTGGACAAAATGGAGGAAGTGGACGAAGTGGAGCAGGTGGAGGAAGGTGACGAAAGAGACGAAGCTCACGAAGTGGACGAAGTGGACGAAGTGCAGAAGGTGGAGGAAGTGGACGAAATGGAGGAAGTGGACGAAGTGGAAGACGTGGAGGAAGTGGACGAAGTGGAGGAGGTGGAGGAAGTAGAGGAAGTGGACGAACATTACGAAGTGGACGAAGTGGATGAAGTGGACGAAGTCGACAAAGTGGAGGAAGTGCACGAAATGGAGGAAGTGGACAAAGTGCAGGAAGTGGATGAAGTGGACGAACTGGAGGAAGTAGAGGAAGTTGACGAACATGACTAAGTGGACGAAGTGGATGAAGTGGAGGAAGTGGACGAAATGGACGAAGTGGACGAAGAAGACGAAGTGGACGAGGTTGACGAAGTGAACGAAATGGACGAAGTGGGCGATGTTGACGAGGTGGAAGAAGTGGAGGAAGTGGGGAAGTGGATGAAGTGGAAGAAGTGGAAGAAGTGGAGGAAGTGGAGGAAGTGGAAGAAGTTGACGAAGTGGACGAAGTTGACGAAGTGGAGGAAGTGGAAGTAGTTGACGAAGTCGAGGAAGCGGAAGAAGTGGAGGAAATGGACGAAGGGCACGAACTTGACAAAGTGGACGAAGGGGACTAACTTGACGAAGTTGACGAATTGCACGAAGTGGACGAAGTGGAAGAACAAGATGAAGAAGTGGACGAAAAGGACGAAGTGGAGGAAGGGACGAAGTTGACGACATGGACGAAGTGGACGACATGGACGAAGTGGAGGAAGGGGACGAAGTGGAAGAAGTTGACGAAGTGGAGGAAGGGACGAAGTGCAGGACGTGGACAAAGTGGATAAAGTGGACGAAGTGGAGGAAGTGGACAAAGTTGACGAAGTGGAAGAAGTGGAGGAAGTGGACGAAGTGGAGGAAGTGGAGAAAGTTGACGAAGTGGACGAAATGGACGACGTGGACGAAGTTGACGAAGTGGACGAAGTGGAGGAAGTGGAGGAAGTGGATAAAGTTGGTGAAGTGGAAGAAGTGGAGGAAGTGAATGAAGTGGAGGAAGTCGAGGAAGTGGAGGGAATGCACGAAGTTGAGGAAATGGAGAAAGTGGAGGAAGTGGACGAAGTTGACGACATGGACGAAGTGGAGGAAGGGGATGAAGTGGAAGAAGTTGACGAAGTGGAGGAAGGGACGAAGTGCTGGACGTGGACAAAGTGGATAAAGTGGACGAAGTGGAGAAAGTGGACAAAGTTGACGAAGTGGAAGAAGTGGAGGAAGTGGACGAAGTGGAGGAAGTGGAGAAAGTTGACGAAGTGGACGAAATGGACGACGTGGACGAAGTTGACGAAGTGGACGAAGTGGAGGAAGTGGAGGAAGTGGATAAAGTTGGTGAAGTGGAAGAAGTGGAGGAAGTGAATGAAGTGGAGGAAGTCGAGGAAGTGGAGGGAATGCACGAAGTTGAGGAAATGGAGAAAGTGGAGGATGTGGACGAACTTCACGAAGTGGAGGAAGTGGAGGAAGTGGACGAACTTGATGAGGTGGACGAAATGGACGAAGTGGACGAAGTTGACGAAGTGGAGGAAGTGGAGGAATAGGAGGAAGTGGACGAAGTTGACGAGGTGGACGATGTTGACGAAGTGGACAAAGTGGAGGAAGTGGAAGAAGTGGACGAAGTAGACGAAGTGGAGGAAGTACAGGAAGTGGAGGAAGTGGATGAAGTGGAGGAAGTGGACGACGAGGACGAAGTGAACGAAATGGACGAAGTGGACGAAGTGAACGAAGTGGTGGAAGTGGACGAAGTTGACGAAGTCGAAGAAGTGCCGGAAGTGAATGAAGTGGTGGAAGTGGAGGAATTAAATAGTTATGAGGAAGTGGAGAAAGTGGACGAAGTTGACGAAGTGGACGAAGTGGAAGAAGTTGACGAAGTCGAGGAAGTGGAGGAAGGGGACGAACCTGACGAAGTGGACGAAGGGGACAAACTTGACAAAATTGACGAATTGCACGAAGTGGACGAAGTGGAAGAAGAAGATGAAGAAGTGGACGAAGAGGACGAAGTGGACATAGTGGAGGAAGTCGACGAAGTGGAGGAAGTGAAAGGAAGTGGACGAACTGGACGAAGAACACAAAGTGGACGAAGTGGACAAAGTTGACGAAGTGGACGAAGTTGACAAAGTTGACGAAGTGCAGGAAGTGGAGGAAGTGGAGGAAGTGGACGAAATGGAGGAAGTGGACGAAGTGGACGACGTGGAGGAAGTGGACGAAGTGGACGAAGTGGACGAACATGACGAAGTGGAGGAAGTGGACGAAGTCGATGATGTGGACGTAGTGGACGAAGAAGACGAATTGGACGAAGTGGAGGAAGTGGACTAAGCGGAGGAACTGGAGGAAGTGGAGGAAGTGAAGGAAATGGACGTAACAGAGGAAGTGGAGGAAGTGGAGGAAGTGGACGAACTAGAGGAAGTAGAGGAAGTGGACGAACATGACTAAGTGGACGAAGTGGATGAAGTGGAGGAGGTGGACGAAGTGGACGAAGTGGACGAAGTGGACGAGGAGGACGAAGTGAACGAAATGGACGAAGTAAACGAAGTGGACGATGTTGACGTCGTTGAAGAAGTGGATGAAGTGGACGAAGTGGAATAAGTGGACGAAGTGGACAAGGTGGACGAAGTGGATGACGTGGAGGAAGTGGAGGAAGAGAACGAAGTTGACGAAGTGGAGGAAGTGCAGGAAGTGAATGAAGTGAAGAAAGTGGAGGAAGTGGACGATGTTGAGGAAGTGGACGAACTGGAAGAAGTTGACGAAGTTGAGGAAGTGGAGGAAGTTCACGAAGTGGACGAAGGGGACGAACTTCACGAAGTTGACGAAGTCGACGAATTGGACGAAGTGGACGAAGTTGAAGAAGAAGATGAAGAAGTGGAGGAAGTGGACGAAGTGGAGGAAGTGGAGGAAGTGGAGGAAGTGGAGGCAGTGGACGAACTATACGAAGTGGACGAATTTGACGAAGTGGACGAAGTGGAGGAAGTGGAGTAAGTGCAGGAAGTGGACGACGACGACGAAGTGGACGTAGTGGAAGAAGTGAACGAATGGGACGAAGTAGACGAAGTGGACGACATGGACGACGTGGAAGAAGTGGACGAAGTGGATGAAATGAACAAAGTGGAGAAAGTGGAGGGAGTTGATGAAGTTGACCAAGTGGACGAAGTGAACATAGTGGAGGAAGTGATGGAAGTGGAGGAAGTGGACGAACATGGCGAAGTGGACGAAATGGACGAAGTTGACGAAGTGGATGAAGTGGAGGATGTGGACGAACTTGGCGAAGTGGACGAAATGGACGAAGTTGACGAAGTGGATGAAGTGGAGGAAGTGGAAGAAGTGCACGACATGAATGAAGTAGAGGAAGTGAAGTAAGTGGACGATGTTGAGGAAGTGGACGAAGTTGACGAAGTGGACGAAGTGGAAGAAGTTTACGAAGTGGAGCAAGTGGACGAATTGGAGGAAGTGGACGAAGGGGACGAAATTGACGAAGTTGACGAAGTGGACGAAGGGGACGAACTTGACGAAATCGACCAATTGGACGAAGCGGACGAAAAAGATGAAGAAGTGGAGGAATAGGAGGAAGTGGACGAAGTGGAGGAAGTGGACGAAGTGGACGAAGTTGACTAAGTGGAGGAAGTGAAGGAAGTGGAGGAAGTGGAGGAAGTGGAGGAAGTGGAGGAAGTGGACGAAATGGACGAAGTGGAGGAAATGGAGGAAGTAGACGACGTGGACGAAGTGGAGGAAGTGGAGGAAGTGGAGGAAGTGGAGAAAGTGGAGGAAGTGGAGGAAGTGGGGGAAGTGGAGGAAGTGGAGGAAGTGGAGGAAGTGGAGGAGGTGGAGGAAGTGGACGAACTTGACGAAGTGCACGAAGTAGACGAAGTGGAGGAAGTGGAGGAAGTGGACGAAAAGGATGAAGTGGAGGAATTGGACGAAGTGGACGACGTGGAAGAAGCGCAGGAAGTGGATGAAGTGGACGAAGTGGAAGAAGTGGAAGAAGTGGACGAAGTGGACGAAGTGGAAAGAGTGGACGAAGTCGACGAAGTGGACGAAGTGGACGTAGTGGACAAAGTGGTGGAAGTGGAGGAAGTCGAGGAAGTGGACGAAATGGACGAAGTTGACGAAGTGGACGAAGTGGACAAAGCTGACGAAGTGGAAGAAGTGGAGGAAGTGAATGAAGTGGAGGAAGTGGAGGAAATGGACGATATTGGGGAAGTGGAGGAAGTAGACAAAGTTGATGAAGTGGACAAATTGGACGAACTTGACGAAGTGGACGAAATGGACGAAGGGGACGAATTGGACGAAGTCGACGAAGTTGACGAAGTTGACGAAGTTGACGAAGTTGACGAAGTGGAGAAAGTGGAGGAAGTGGACGAAGTTGACGAAGTAGACGAAATGGACGAAGTGGATGAAGTTAACGAAGTGGAGGAAGTGGACAAAGTTGACGAAGTGGAAGAAGTGGAGGAAGTTGACGAACTCGACGAAGTGGAGGAAGTGGGGGAAGTGGAGGAAGTGGACGAACTTGACGAGGTGGACGAAATGGACGAAGTGGAGGAAGTGGACGAAGTCGACGAAGTGGGCGTAGTGAACGAAGAAGAGAAGTGGAGGAAGTGGAGGAAGTGCACGAAATGCAGGAAGTGGACGAAGTGCAGGAAGTGGATGAAGTGGACGAACTGGAGGAAGTAGAGGAAGTTGACGAACATGACTAAGTGGACGAAGTGGATGAAGTGGAGGAAGTGGACGAAATGGACGAAGTGGACGAAGACGACGAAGTGTACGCGGAGGACGAAGTGGCCGAAATGGACGAAGTGGACGAAGTGGGCGATGTTGACGAGGTGGAAGAAGTGGAGGAAGTGGATGAAGTGGAAGAAGTGGATGAAGTGGACGAGGTGGACGAAGTTGAGGAAGTGGATGACGTGGACGAAGTGGAGGAAGTGGAGAAAGTGGACGAAGTGGAAGAAGTGCAAGAAGTGAATGAAGTAAAGGAAGTGGAGGAAGTGGACGATGTTGAGGAAGTGGACGAAGTGGAAGAAGGTGACGAAGTTGAGGAAGTGGAGGAAGTTCACGAAGTGGACGAAGGGTATGAACTTCACGAAGTTGACGAAGTGAACGAAGGGGATGAACTTGACGAAGTTGTCGAATTGGACGACGTAGGCGAAGTGCAAGAAAAAGATGAAGAAGTGGACGAAGAGGACTAAGTGGAGGAAATGGAGGAAGTGGACGAAGTTGCCGAAGTGGAGGAAGTAGACGAAGTTGACGAAGTGGAGGAAGTGGAGGAAGTGGACGAAGAGGAGGAAGTGGAAGAAGTGGACGAAGAGGACGAACCTGACGAAGTGGACGAAGTGGACGAACAGGACGATGTGGCCGAAGTGGACGAACTTGACGAAGTGGACGAAATGGACGAACTTGACGAAGTGGACGAAATGGACGAATTTGACGAAGTGGAGGAAGTGGAGGAAGTCGACGAAGTTGAAGAAGTGGACGAAGTGGAAAAAGTGGTGGATGTGGGGGTAGTGGAGGAAGAGGACGAACTTGACGAAGTAGACGAAATGGACGAAGTTGGCGAAGTGGACGAAGTGGACAAATTTGACAAAATGGAAGTAGTGGAGAAAGTGAATGAAGTGGAGGAAGTGGACGATGTTGAGGAAGTGGAGGAAGTGGACGAAGTTGACGAAGTGGACAAAGTTGACGGAGTGGAGGAAGTGGAGGAACTGGAGGAAGTGGACGACGGGGACGAACTTGACGAAATTGACGAAGTGGAGGAAGGGGACGAAGTGGAGGAAGTGGACGAAGTGGAGGAAGTGGACGAACTGGATGAAAGTAGACGAGTTGACGAGGCGGACGAAGTGGAGGAAGTGGACGAAGAGGACGAAGTGGAGAAAGTGGAAGAAGTTGACGAAGTGGAAGAACTCGACGAAGTGGAGGAACTGGAGCAAGTGGACGAAATTGACTAATTGGACAAAGAGGACGAAGAAGATGAAGAAGTGGACAAATGGGATGAAGTGGAGGAAGTGGATGAAGTCTAGGAAGTGGACGAAGTGGAGGAAATGGACGAAGTGGACGAAGTTCAACACATGGGCGAAGTGGAGGAAGTGGACGAAATGGAGGAAGTGGAGCAGGTGGAGGAAGTGGAGGAAGTGGAGGAAGTAGAGGAAGTAGAGGAAGTTGACGAACAAGACGAAGTGGAGGAAGTGGACGAAGAGGACGAAGTGGACGAAGTGGATGAAGTGGACGAAGTTGACGACGTGGACGAAGTGGAGGAAGTGGAAGATGGTGACGAAGTGGACGAAGTTGACGAAGTGGACAAAGTGGACAAAGTAGAGGAAGTGGAGGAAGTGAAGGAAGTGGAGGAAGTGGACGAACTTGACGAAGTGGACGAAATGGTCGAAGTGGACGAAGTTGACGAAGTGGATGAAGTGCACGAAATGGACGAAGTTGACGAAGTGGGAGAAGTGCAGGAAGTGAATGAAGTGGAGGAAGTGGAGGAAGTGGACGGTGCTGAGGAAGTGGAGGAAGTGGACGAAGTTGACGAAGTGGATGAAGTGGAAGAAGTTGACGAAGTCGAGGAAGTGGAGGAAGCGGAGGAAGTGGACGAAGGGGACGAACTTGACGAATTGGACGAAGTGGAAGAAGAAGATGAAGAAGTGGACGAAGAGGACGAAGTGGAAAATGTGGAGGAAGTGGACGAAGTGGAGGAACTGAAGGAAGTAGACGAAGTGGAGGAATTGGACGAAATTGACGAAGTGGAGGAAGTGGACGAAATGGAGGAAGTGGACGAAGTGGAGTAAGTGGAGGAAAATGAGGAAATGGAGGAAGTGGTCGAAGTGGACGAAGTAGAGGAAGTATACGAACATGACTAAGTGGACGAAGTGGATGAAGTGGAGGAAGTGGATGAAGTCGACGAGGTGTACGAAGTTGAGGAAGTGGAGTAAGTTCACGAAGGGGACGAACTTCACGAAGTTGACGAAGTGGACGAAGGGGATGAACTTGACGAAGTTGTCGAATTGGACGAAGTGGACGACGTGCAAGAAGAAGATGAAGAAGTGGACGAAGAGGACGAAGTGGAGGAAGTGGACGAAGTGGACGAAGTTGCCGAAGTGGACGAAGTGGAGGAAGTGGATGAAGTGGACGAATTTGACGAAGTGGAGGAAGTGGAGGAAGTGGAGGAAGTCGACGAAGAGGAGGAAGTGGAGGAAGTGGACGAAGTGGAGGAAGTGGACAAAGAGGACGAACTTGACGAAGTGGATGAACTGGAGGAACTGGACGAAGTGGACGATGTGGACGAACTTGACGAAGTGGACGAAATGGACGAAGTGAACGAATCGTACGAAGTGGACGAAGATGACGAAGTGGACGAAGTTGAGGAAGTGGAGGAAGTGGAGAAAGTCGACGAAGTGGACAAAGTGGAGGATGTGGAGGAAGTGGACGAACTAGACGAAGTGGACGAAATGGACGAAGTGGATGAAGTTGGCGAAGTCGACGAAGTGGAAAAATTTGACGAAGTGGAAGAAGTGGAGGAAGTGAATGAAGTGGAGGAAGTGGACGATGTTGAGGAAGTAGACAAAGTTGACATAGTAGACGAAGTGGAGGAACTGGAGGAAGTGGACGAAGGGGACCAGCTTGACGAAGTGGACGAAGTGGAAGAAGAAGATGAAGAAATGGACGAAATTGACGAACTGGACGAAGTGGAGGAAGTGGACGAACTGGACGAACTGAACGAAAGTAGACGAGTTGACAAGGCAGACGAAGTGGACGAAGTGGACGACGAGGACGAGGTGGAGAAAGTGGAAGAAGTGGACGAAGTTGACGAAGTGGAAGAACTCGACGAAGTAGAGGAACTGGAGGAAGTGAACGAAGTTGACGACATGGACAAAGAGGAAGTAGAAGATGAAGAAGTGGAGGAAGTGGACAAATTGGATGAAGTGGAGGAAGTGGACGAAGTCTAGGAAGTGGACAATGTGGAGGAAATCGACGAAGTGGACGAAGAGGACGAAGTGGAGGAAGTGGATGAAATGGAGGAAGTGGAGGACGTGAAGGAAGTGGAGGAAGTGGAGGAAGTGGATGAAGTAGAGGAAGTGGACGAAGCGGACGAACATGACGAAGTGAAGGAAGTGGACAAAGTTGACGAAGAGGACGAAGTGGACGAAGTTTACGACGTGCACGAAGTGGAGGAAGTGGAGGAAGTGGAAGAAGTTGACGAAGTGGACGAAGTGGACGAAGTGGACTAAGTGGATGAAGTGGACGAAGTGGACAAAGTGGAGAAAGTGGAGGAAGTGGAGGAAGTGAAGGAAGTGGACGAAGTGAACGAAACGAAGTGGACGAAGAGGACGAAGTGGAGGAAGTGGAGGAAGTGGAGGAAGTGGATGAAATGGAGGAAGTGGAGGAGGTGAAGGAAGTGGAGGAAGTGGAGGAAGTGGATGAAGTAGAGGAAGTGGACGAAGCGGACGAACATGACGAAGTGAAGGAAGTGGACGAAGACGACGAAGTGGACGAAGTTGACGAAGTTGACGACGTGCACGAAGTGGAGGAAGTGGAAGAAGTTGACGAAGTGGACGAAGTGGACTAAGTGGATGAAGTGGACGAAGTGGACAAAGTGGAGAAAGTGGAGAAAGTGGAGAAAGTGGAGAAAGTGGAAGAAGTGGAGGAAGTGGAGGAAGTGGACGAAGTTGACGAAGTGAACGAAATGGTCGAAGTGGACGAAGTTGACGAAGTAGATGAAGTGCACGAAGTGGACGAAGTTGACGAAGTGCAAGAAGTGCAGGAAATGAATGAAATGGAGGAAGTGGACGGTGATGCGGAAGTGGAGGAAGTGGACGAAGTTGACGAAGTGGACGAAGTGGAAGAAGTTGACGAAGTGGAGGAAGTTGATGAAGTGGACGAAGTTGACGAAGTGGACGAAGGGGACGAACTTGACGAAGTGGACGAATTGGACGAAGTGGAAGAAGAAGATGAAGAAGTGGACGAAGTGGACAAAGTGGAGGAAGTGGACGAAGTGGAGAAGTGGAGGAAGTAGACGAAGCAGAGGAAGTGTACGAAATTGACGAAGTGGAGGAAGTGGAGGAAGTTGAGGAAGTGGAGGAAGTGGAGGAAGTAGAGGAAGTAGAGGAAGTTGACGAACAAGACGAAGTGGAGGAAGTGGACGAAGAGGACGAAGTGGATGAAGTGGACGAAGTTGACGACGTGGACGAAGTGGAGGAAGTGGAAGATGTTGACGAAGTGGACGAAGTTGACGAAGTGGACAAAGTGGACAAAGTAGAGGAAGTGGAGGAAGTGGAGGAAGTGGAGGAAGTGGACGAACTTGACGAAGTGGACGAAATGGTCGAAGTGGATGAAGTTGACGAAGTGGATGAAGTGCACGAAATCGACGAAGTTGACGAAGTGGGAGAAGTGCAGGAAGTGAATGAAGTGGAGGAAGTGGAGGAAGTGGACGGTGCTGAGGAAGTGGAGGAAGTGGACGAAGTTGACGAAGTGGATGAAGTGGAAGAAGTTGACGAAGTCGAGGAAGTGGAGGAAGCGGAGGAAGTGGACGAAGGGGACGAACTTGACGAAGTGGACGAAGGGGACGAACTTGACGAAGTGGACGAAGGGGACGAACTTGACGAATTGGACGAAGTGGAAGAAGAAGATGAAGAAGTGGACGAAGAGGACGAAGTGGAAAAAGTGGAGGAAGTTGACGAAGTGGAGGAACTGAAGGAAGTAGACGAAGTGGAGGAATTGGACGAAATTGACGAAGTGGAGGAAGTGGACGAAATGGAGGAAGTGGACGAAGTGGTGTAAGTGGAGGAAAATGGGGAAATGGAGGAAGTGGACGAAGTGGACGAAGTAGAGGAAGTATACGAACATGACTAAGTGGACGAAGTGGATGAAGTGGAGGAAGTGGATGAAGTCGACGAGGTGTACGAAGTTGAGGAAGTGGAGTAAGTTCACGAAGGGGACGAACTTCACGAAGTTGACGAAGTGGACGAAGGGGATGAACTTGACGAAGTTGTCGAATTGGACGAAGTGGACGACGTGCAAGAAGAAGATGAAGAAGTGGACGAAGAGGACGAAGTGGAGGAAGTGGACGAAGTTGCCGAAGTGGACGAAGTGGAGGAAGTGGATGAAGTGGACGAAGTTGACGAAGTGGAGGAAGTGGAGGAAGTGGAGGAAGTCGACGAAGAGGAGGAAGTGGAGGAAGTGGACGAAGTGGAGGAAGTGGACAAAGAGGACGAACTTGACGAAGTGGACGAAGTGGATGAACTGGAGGAACTGGACGAAGTGGACGATGTGGACGAACTTGACGAAGTGGACGAAATGGACGAAGTGGACGAATCGTACGAAGTGGACGAAGATGACGAAGTGGACGAAGTTGAGGAAGTGGAGGAAGTGGAGGAAGTCGACGAAGTGGACAAAGTGGAGGATGTGGAGGAAGTGGACCAACTAGACGAAGTGGATGAAGTGGATGAAGTGGATGAAGTTGGCGAAGTCGACGAAGTGGAAAAATTTGACGAAGTGGAAGAAGTGAAGGAAGTGAATGAAGTGGAGGAAGTGGACGATGTTGAGGAAGTAGACAAAGTTGACATAGTAGACGAAGTGGAGGAACTGGAGGAAGTGGACGAAGGGGACCAGCTTGACGAAGTGGACGAAGTGGAAGAAGAAGATGAAGAAATGGACGAAATTGACGAACTGGACGAAGTGGAGGAAGTGGACGAACTGGACGAACTGAACGAAAGTAGACGAGTCGACAAGGCAGACGAAGTGGAGGAAGTGGACGAAGAGGACGAGGTGGAGAAAGTGGAAGAAGTGGACGAAGTTGACGAAGTGGAAGAACTCGACGAAGTAGAGGAACTGGAGGAAGTGGACGAAGTTGACGAATTGGACAAAGAGGAAGTAGAAGATGAAGAAGTGGAGGAAGTGGACAAATTGGATGAAGTGGAGGTAGTGGACGAAGTCTAGGAAGTGGACGATGTGGAGGAAAGCGACGAAGTGGACAAAGAGGACGAAGTGGAGGAAGTGGAGGAAGTGGATGAAATGGAGGAAGTGGAGGACGTGGAGGAAGTGGAGGAAGTGGATGAAGTAGAGGAAGTGGACGAAGCGGACGAACATGACGAAGTGAAGGAAGTGGACGAAGTTGACGAAGAGGACGAAGTGGACGAAGTTTACGACGTGCACGAAGTGGAGGAAGTGGAAGAAGTTGACGAAGTGGACGAAGTGGACGAAGTGGACTAAGTGGATGAAGTGGACGAAGTGGACAAAGTGGAGAAAGTGGAGGAAGTGGAGGAAGTGAAGGAAGTGGACGAAGTGAACGAAACGAAGTGGACGAAGAGGACGAAGTGGAGGAAGTGGAGGAAGTGGAGGAAGTGGATGAAATGGAGGAAGTGGAGGAGGTGAAGGAAGTGGAGGAAGTGGAGGAAGTGGATGAAGTAGAGGAAGTGGACGAACATGACGAAGTGAAGGAAGTGGACGAAGACGACGAACTGGACAAAGTTGACGAAGTTGACGACGTGCACGAAGTGGAGGAAGTGGAAGAAGTTGACGAAGTGGACTAAGTGGATGAAGTGGACGAAGTGGACAAAGTGGAGAAAGTGGAGAAAGTGGAGAAAGTGGAGAAAGTGGAAGAAGTGGAGGAAGTGGAGGAAGTGGACGAAGTTGACGAAGTGAACGAAATGGTCGAAGTGGACGAAGTTGACGAAGTGGATGAAGTGCACGAAGTGGACGAAGTTGACGAAGTGCAAGAAGTGGAGGAAGTGAATGAAATGGAGGAAGTGGACGGTGATGCGGAAGTGGAGGAAGTGGACGAAGTTGACGAAGTGGACGAAGTGGAAGAAGTTGACGAAGTGGAGGAAGTGGATGAAGTGGACGAAGTTGACGAAGTGGACGAAGGGGACGAACTTGACGAAGTGGACGAATTGGACGAAGTGGAAGAAGAAGATGAAGAAGTGGACGAAGTGGACAAAGTGGAGGAAGTGGACGAAGTGGAGAAGTGGAGGAAGTAGACGAAGCAGAGGAAGTGTACGAAATTGACGAAGTGGAGGAAGTGGAGGAAGTGGACGAAATGGAGTAAGTGGAGGAAGTGGAGGAAATGGAGGAAGTGGAGGAAGGGGAGGAAGTGGACGAAGTGGACGAAGTCGAGAAAGTGCACGAGGAGGACGAAGTGAACGAAATGGACGATGTTGACGACGTGGAAGAAGTGTACGAGGTGGACGAAGTGGACAAGGTGGACGAAGTTGACGAAGTGGATGACATGGACGAAGTGGTGGAAGTGGACGAAGTTGACGAAGTGGAAGAAGTGCAGGACGTGAATGAAGCGGAGGACGTCGAGGAAGTGGACGATGTTGAGTGATGGACAAATTTATGATCACCAAAATATGATGTCACAAACTTGTTTCACAATCGGCAAGTATGACCGAATCGTTCAAGTAATAAACTTGGTAAGACCAAGTATCGTTCTTCCCAAAGGACTCACGGCCTAGTTTAGTTATGTGATTTGTTGATTAGCTAGGACTTATAAACGAAATATTGAGATTTTAATATGCAAGACAGAAAATAAACATGTATGCATGAAGTTTGATCAATGGCAAAGACAAAAGATAAACAGTTTCAATGAAATATATGAATGAATATGTTGTTGGGGGTCAATTTCATCTCATCCACTCTCATATATTTTAGGAATTCAACATTCAAATCATCATTGTTAATGCCACTCTCTAATGTACCATTCTAGATGGCTTCTCCCTAATCACGAGTTCATACAATTCCTAGCATTCCTAATGATTAGTTCATGAGTGCAGGAGCTTAAAGGCAATCAATATAATATTGTCAGTATAATATTGTGAGAAATTCCCCGGATCTAGACTTCCCCGTACGTGCCCGTATCGACAAAACCAATAATCATGCATGGAATGAGTTAAACTATGCAAGCATTGAGCAAAGAGGAAAAACCCTAACTAATGATGAAAGAAAGCATATGTCTTAATTAAAAGATGTAAGCAACAGATTCCATATATGAGAGCTTCAAGAGATTACATTGATTCCCCAACAAACATACAAGGTTTAGTTCACCATATTCATGGTGAACCTAGATGAATAACAATGAAAGAATGAAAGAATAAACCCAATAAAGGTGAAGAGGTAGCCTAAGCATCCAAGATCCTCCTTCAAAGGGGTGGAAGAGAGAGTGTTTGCCTCGTTTCTGCCAAAGATACCTAATTCTAGGACGTACAAGCCCTTATATACTATTCTAGAGTTACAAAAGATTACAAAAGCCCAAGCCCAAAAAGTGCCGCTCAGCAGTATTTACCGCTCAGCGGTGCTTGCGCGTCACATTTCTTCCCCTCAGCGGCCATTTTGCCCCTCAGCGTGACTCCCGCAACCTCCTGAGTGCCGCTCAGCGGTAAATTGCCGCTGAGCGGTGCCTTCGTCTTCTCTTTTTTGCACTCTTTCTTGTCTTTTCTAATGTCATCTCTCTCCTTCTTCACTTCTTTCACCAAATTCACCTTAAAACCTGCACAAAAACACTTAAATCAAGCATAAACCTGTCCAACTCTCATATTTATGAAAATATAGATAAAAGCATGATTTCAAGCTAGTTTTTAAGTCTAAAGGTTGCTTTTAATATCAATTTTAAGCATGAAAATAACAGTTTTTCAACTGTTATCATTGAGCAAGTGGAGGAAGTGGACGAAGTGGACGAAGTGGAAGATGTTGACGAAGTGGAGGAAGTGGACGAAGGGGACGAAGTTGACGAAGTGGACGAATGGGACGAACTTGACGAAGTTGACGAAGTGGACGAAGGGCACAAACTTGACGAAGTTGACGAATTTGACGAAATGGAGGAAGTGGAGGAAGTGGACGAACTGGAGGAAGTGGAGGAACTAGACGAAGTGGAGGAAGTGGACGAAATTGACGAAGTGGAGGAAGTCGACGAAATGGAGGAAGTGGACAAAGTGGAATAAGTGGAGGAAGTGGAGGAAATGGAGGAAGTTGAGGAAGTGGAGGAAGTGGACGAAAATGACTAAGTGGACGAAGTGGATGAAGTGGAGCAAGTAGACGAAATGCACGAAGTGGACGAAGTGGACGAGGAGGACAAGGAGGATGAAGTGAACGAAATGGACGAAGTGCACGATGTTGACGACGTGGAAGAAGTGGAGGAAGTAGAGGAAGTGGGCGAAGTTGAAGAAGTGGAAGAAGTGGACGAGGTGGACGAAGTTGACGAAGTGGACGAAGTGGTGGAAGTGGACGAAGTTGACGAAGTGCAAGAAGTGCAGGAAGTGAATGAAGTGGAGGAAGTGGGGGAAGTGGACGATGTTGAGGAAGTGGACGAAGTGGACGAAGTGGAAGAAGTTGACGAAGTTGAGGAAGTGGAGGAAGGGCACGAAGTGGACGAAGGGAACGAACTTCACGAAGTTGACGAAGTGGACGAAGCGAACGAACTTGACGAAGTTTACGAATTTCACAAAGTGGAAGAAGAAGATGAAGAAGTGGACGAAGTGGACGAAGTTGACAAAGTGGAGGAAATGGTGGAAGTGGACGAAGAGGAGGACGTGGACAAAGTGGAAGAAGTGGACGAAGTTGAGGAAGTGGACGAAAAGGTCGAACTTGATGAAGTGGACGAAGTGGAGGAAGTGGACGAAATGGAGAAAGTGGAGGAGGTGGAGGAAGTGGAGGAAGTGGAGGAAGTGGAGGAAGTAGAGGAAGTGGAGGAAGTGGAGGAAGTAGAGGAAGTGGAGGAACATGACGAAGTGGACAAAGTGGACGAAGTGGACAAAGAGGACGAAGTGGACGAAGTGGACCAAGTGGACGAAATGGACAAACTGGACGAAGTGGACGAAGTTGTCGACGTGGACGAAGTGGAGGAAGTGTACGAAGTTGAAGAAGTTGACGAAATGGAGGAAGTGGACGAAGTCGACGAAATTCACGAAGTGGACGAAGTCGACGAAATTCACGAAGTGGACGAAGTCGACGAAGTGGACAAAGTGGAGGAAGTGGACGAACTTGACGAAGTGGAGGAAGTGGAGGAAGTGGACGAAGCAGACGAACTTGACGAAGTTGACGAATTGAACGAACGGGACGAAGTTGACGAATTAGACGAAGTGGAGGAACATGACTAAGTGATCGAAGTGGATGAAGTGGAGGAAGTGGACGAAGTGGACGAAGTTGCCGAAGTAGACGAAGTGGAGGAAGTGGAGGAAGTGGATGAAGTGGACGAAGTTGACGAAGTGGAGGAAGTGGAGGAAGTGGAAGAAGTGGACAAAGAGGACGAACTTGACGAAGTGGATGAACTGGAGGAACTGGACGATGTGGACGAACTTGACGAAGTGGACGAAATGGACGAAGTGGACGAAATGGACGAAGTGGACGAAGATGACGAAGTGGACGAAGTGGACGAAGTGGAGGAAGTGGAGGAAGTGGACGAAGTGGACGAAGTGGACAAAGTGGAGGATGTGGAGGAAGTTGACGAACTAGACGAAGTGGACGAAATGGACGAAGTGGACGAAGTTGGCGAAGTGGACGAAGTGGACAAATTTGACGAAGTGGAAGAAGTGGAGGAAGTGAATGAAGTGGAGGAAGTGGACGATGTTGAGGAAGTAGACAAAGTTGACATAGTGGAGGAAGTGGAGGAACTAGAGGAAGTGGACGAACGGGACCAGCTTGACGAAGTTGACGAAGTGGACGAAGTGGAAGAAGAAGATGAAGAAATGGACGAAATTGACGAACTAGACGAAGTGGAGGAAGTGGACGAACTGGACGAACTGAACGAAAGTAGACGAGTTGACAAGGCAGACGAAGTGGAGGAAGTGGACGAAGAGGACGAAGTGGAGAAAGTGGAAGAAGTGGACGAAGTTGACGAAGTGGAAGAACTCGACGAAGTAGAGGAACTGGAGGAAGTGGACGAAGTTGACGAATTGGACAAAGAGGAAGTAGAAGATCAAGAACTCGAAAAAGTAGAGGAACTGGAGGAAGTGGACGAAGTTGACGAATTGGACAAAGAGGAAGTAGAAGATGAAGAAGTGGAGGAAGTGGACAAATTGGATGAAGTGGAGGAAGTGGACGAAGTCTAGGAAGTGGACGATGTGGAGGAAATCGACGAAGTGGACGAAGAGAACGAAGTGGAGGAAGTGGAGGAAGTGGATGAAATGCAGGAAGTGGAGGAGGTGAAGGAAGTGGAGGAAGTGGAGGAAGTGGATGAAGTAGAGGAAGTGGACGAAGCGGACGAACATGACGAAGTGAAGGAAGTGGACGAAGTGGACGAAGAGGACAAAGTGGACGAAGTTGACGACGTGCACGAAGTGGAGGAAGTGGAAGAAGTTGACGAAGTGGACGAAGTGGACTAAGTGGATGAAGTGGACGAAGTGGACAAAGTGGAGAAAGTGGAGGAATTGGAAGAAGTGGAGGAAGTGGACGAAGTGGACGAAGTGAACGAAACGAAGTGGACGAAGAGGACGAAGTGGAGGAAGTGGAGGAAGTGGATGAAATGGAGGAAGTGGAGGAGGTGAAGGAAGTGGAGGAAGTGGAGGAAGTGGATGAAGTAGAGGAAGTGGACGAAGCGGACGAACATGACGAAGTGAAGGAAGTGGACGAAGTGGACGAAGTTGACGACGTGCCCGAAGTGGAGGAAGTGCAAGAAGTTGACGAAGTGGACGAAGTGGATGAAGTGGACTAAGTGGATGAAGTGGATGAAGTGGATGAAGTGGACAAAGTTGAGAAAGTGGAGGATGTGGAAGAAGTGGAGGAAGTGGAGGAAGTGGACGAAGTTGACGAAGTGAACGAAATGGTCGAAGTGGACGAAGTTGACGAAGTGGATGAAGTGCACGAAGTGGACGAAGTTGACGAAGTGCAAGAAGTGGAGGAAGTGAATGAAATGGAGGAAGTGGACGGTGATGAGGAAGTGGAGGAAGTGGACGAAGTTGACGAAGTGGACGAAGTGGAAGAAGTTGACGAAGTGGACGAAGTTGATGAAGTGGACGAAGGGGACGAAGTTGACGAAGTTGACGAAGTGGATGAAGGGGACGAACTTGAAGAAGTCGACGAATTGGACGAAGTGGAAGAAGAAGATGAAGAAGTGGACGAAGTGGACAAAGTGGAGGAAGTGGACGAAGTGGAGGAAGTGGAGGAAGTAGACGAAGTGGAGGAAGTGTACGAAATTGACGAAGTGGAGGAAGTGGAGGAAGTGGACGAAATGGAGTAAGTGGACGTAGTGGAGTAAGTGAAGGAAGTGGAGGAAATGGAGGAAGTGGAGGAAGTGGAGGAAGTGGAGGAAGTGGAGGAAGTGGACGAAGTCGAGAAAGTGCACGAGGAGGACGAAGTGAACAAAATGGACGATGTTGACGACGTGGAAGAAGTGTACGAGGTGGACGAAGTGGACAAGGTGGACGAAGTTGACGAAGTGGATGACGAGGACGAAGTGGTGGAAGTGGACGAAGTTGACGAAGTGGAAGAAGTGCAGGACGTGAATGAAGTGGAGGACGTGGAGGAAGTGGACGATGTTGAGCAAGTGGAGGAAGTGGACGAAGTGGACGAAGTGGAAGATGTTGACGAAGTGGAAGAAGTGGAGGAAGTGGACGAAGGGGACGAAGTTGACAAAGTTGACGAAGTGGACGAATGGGACGAACTTGACGAAGTTGATGAAGTGGACGAAGGGCACAAACTTGACGAAGTTGACGAATTGGACGAAATGGAGGAAGTGGAGGAAGTGGACGAAGTGGAGGAAGTGGAGGAACTAGACGAAGTGGAGGAAGTGGACGAAATTGACGAAGTGGAGGAAGTGGACGAAATGGAGGAAGTGGACAAAGTGGAATAAGTGGAGGAAGTGGACGAAATGGAGGAAGTGGAGGAAGTGGAGGAAGTGGAGGAAGTGGAGGAAGTGGAGGAAGTGGAGGAAGTAGAGGAAGTGGAGGAAGTGGAGGAAGTGGAGGAAGTGGACGAACATGACGAAGTGGACAAAGTGGACGAAGTGGACAAAGAGGACGAAGTGCACCAAGTGGACGAAGTGGACCAAGTGGACGAAATGGACAAACTGGACGAAGCGGACGAAGTTGTCGACGTGGACGAAGTGGAGGAAGTGTACGAAGTTGAAGAAGTTGACGAAATGGAGGAAGTGGACGAAGTTCACGAAGTGGACGAAGTCGACGAAATTCACGAAGTGCACGAAGTCGACGAAGTGGACAAAGTGGAGGAAGTGGACGAACTTGACGAAGTGGAGGAAGTGGAGGAAGTGGACGAAGCAGACGAACTTGACGAAGTTGACGAATTGAACGAACGGGACGAAGTTGACGAATTAGACGAAGTGGAGGAACATGACTAAGTGAACGAAGTGGATAAAGTGGAGGAAGTGGACGAAGTGGACGAAGTTGCCGAAGTGGACGAAGTGGAGGAAGTGGAGGAAGTGGACGAAGTGGACGAAGTGGACGAAGTGGAGGAAGTGGAGGAAGTGGAGGAAGTGGACAAAGAGGACGAACTTGACGAAGTGGATGAACTGGAGGAACTGGAAGTGGACGATGTGGACGAACTTGACGAAGTGGACGAAATGGACGAAGTGGACGAAATGGACGAAGTGGACGAAGTTGACGAAGTGGACGAAGTGGAGGAAGTGGAGGAAGTGGAGGAAGTGGACGAAGTGGACGAAGTGGACAAAGTGGAGGAAGTGGAGGAAGTGGACGAACTAGACGAAGTGGACGAAGTGGACGAAGTGGACGAAGTTGGCGAAGTGGACGAAGTGGAAAAATTTGACGAAGTGGAAGAAGTGGAGGAAGTGGACGATGTTGAGGAAGTAGACAAAGTTTACATAGTGAAGGAAGTGGAGGAACTAGAGGAAGTGGACGAAGGGGACCAGCTTGATGAAGTTGACGAAGTGGACGAAGTGGAAGAAGAAGATGAAGAAATGGACGAAATTGACGAACTGGACGAAGTAGAGGAAGTGGACGAACTGGACGAACTGAACGAAAGTAGACGAGTTGACAAGGCAGACGAAGTGGAGGAAGTGGACGAAGAGGACGAAGTGGAGAAAGTGGAAGAAGTGGACGAAGTTGACGAAGTGGAAGAACTCGACGAAGTAGAGGAACTGGAGGAAGTGGACGAAGTTGACGAATTGGACAAAGAGGAAGTAGAAGATCAAGAACTCGACAAAGTAGAGGAACTGGAGGAAGTGGACGAAGTTGACGAATTGGACAAAGAGGAAGTAGAAGATGAAGAAGTGGAGGAAGTGGACAAATTGGATGAAGTGGAGGAAGTGGACGAAGTCTAGGAAGTGGACGATGTGGAGGAAATTGACGAAGTGGATGAAGAGAACGAAGTGGAGGAAGTGGAGGAAGTGGATGAAATGCAGGAAGTGGAGGAGGTGAAGGAAGTGGAGGAAGTGGAGGAAGTGGATGAAGTAGAGGAAGTGGACGAAGCGGACGAACATGACGAAGTGAAGGAAGTGGACGAAGTGGACGAAGAGGACGAAGTGGACGAAGTTGACGACGTGCACGAAGTGGAGGAAGTGGAAGAAGTTGACGAAGTGGACGAAGTGGACTAAGTGGATGAAGTGGACGAAGTGGACAAAGTGGAGAAAGTGGAGGAAGTGGAAGAAGTGGAGGAAGTGGACGAAGTGGACGAAGTGAACGAAACGAAGTGGACGAAGAGGACGAAGTGGAGGAAGTGGAGGAAGTGGATGAAATGGAGGAAATGGAGGAGGTGAAGGAAGTGGAGGAAGTGGAGGAAGTGGATGAAGTAGAGGAAGTGGACGAAGCGGACGAACATGACGAAGTGAAGGAAGTGGACGAAGTGGACGAAGTTGACGACGTGCACGAAGTGGAGGAAGTGCAAGAAGTTGACGAAGTGGACGAAGTGGACTAAGTGGATGAAGTGGATGAAGTGGATGAAGTGGACAAAGTTGAGAAAGTGGAGGAAGTGGAAGAAGTGGAGGAAGTGGAGGAAGTGGACGAAGTTGACGAAGTGAACGAAATGGTCGAAGTGGACGAAGTTGACGAAGTGGATGAAGTGCACGAAGTGGACGAAGTTGACGAAGTGCAAGAAGTGGAGGAAGTGAATGAAATGGAGGAAGTGGACGGTGATGAGGAAGTGGAGGAAGTGGACGAAGTTGACGAAGTTGACGAAGTGGACGAAGTGGAAGAAGTTGACGAAGTGGACGAAGTTGATGAAGTGGACGAAGGGGACGAAGTTGACGAAGTGGACGAAGGGGACGAACTTGACGAAGTGGACGAATTGGACGAAGTGGAAGAAGAAGATGAAGAAGTGGACGAAGTGGACAAAGTGGAGGAAGTGGACGAAGTGGAGGAAGTGGAGGAAGTAGACGAAGTGGAGGAAGTGTACGAAATTGACGAAGTGGAGGAAGTGGAGGAAGTGGACGAAATGGAGTAAGTGGACGTAGTGGAGTAAGTGAAGGAAGTGGAGGAAATGGAGGAAGTGGAGGAAGTGGAGGAAGTGGAGGAAGTGGAGGAAGTGGACGAAGTCGAGAAAGTGCACGAGGAGGACGAAGTGAACAAAATGGACGATGTTGACGACGTGGAAGAAGTGTACGAGGTGGACGAAGTGGATAAGGTGGACGAAGTTGACGAAGTGGATGACGAGGACGAAGTGGTGGAAGTGGACGAAGTTGACGAAGTGGAAGAAGTGCAGGACGTGAATGAAGTGGAGGACGTGGAGGAAGTGGACGATGTTGAGCAAGTGGAGGAAGTGGACGAAGTGTACGAAGTGGACAAAGTGGAAGATGTTGACGAAGTGGAGGAAGTGGAGGAAGTGGACGAAGGGGACGAAGTTGACGAAGTTGACGAAGTGGACGAATGGGACGAACTTGACGAAGTTGACGAAGTGGACGAAGGGCACACGAAGTTGACGAATTGGACGAAATGGAGGAAGTGGAGGAAGTGGACGAAGTGGAGGAAGTGGAGGAACTAGACGAAGTGGAGGAAGTGGACGAAATTGACGAAGTGGAGGAAGTGGACGAAATGGAGGAAGTGGACAAAGTGGTATAAGTGGAGGAAGTGGAGGAAATGGAGGAAGTTGACAAAGTGGAGGAAGTGGACGAAAATCACTAAGTGGACGAAGTGGATGAAGTGGAGCAAGTGGACAAAATGAACGAAGTGGACGAAGTCGACGAAGGGGACGAAGTGGACGAGGAAGACAAGGAGGACGAAGTGAACGAAGTGGACGAAGTGCACGATGTTGACGACGTGGAAGAAGTGGAGGAAGTAGAGGAAGTGGACGAAGTTGAAGAAGTGGGCGAGGTGGACGAAGTTGACGAAGTGGACGAAGTGGTGGAAGTGGACGAAGTTGACGAAGTGGAAGAAGTGCAGGAAGTGAATGAAGTGGAGGAAGTGGGGGAAGTGGACGATGTTGAGGAAGTGGACGAAGTGGAAGAAGTTGACGAAGTTGAGGAAGTGGAGGAAGTGCACGAAGCGGACGAAGGGAACGAACTTCACGAAGTTGACGAAGTGGACGAAGCGGACGGACTTGACGAAGTTTACGAATTTCACAAAGTGGAAGAAGAAGATGAAGAAGTGGACGAGGTGGACAAAGTTGACGAAGTGGATGGCGTGGACGAAGTGGAGGAAGTGGACGAACAGGACGATGTAGACGAAGTGGACGAACTTGACGAAGTGGACGAAATCGACGAAGTAGACGAAGATGACGAAGTGGACGAAGTGGACCAAGTGGACGAAGTGGATAAAGTGGAGGATGTGGAGGAATTGGAGGAAGTGGACGAACTTGACGAAGTGGACGAAGTGGACGAAATGAACGAAGTTGACGATGTTTACGAAGTGGAGGAAGTAGACAAATTTGACAAAGTGGAAGTAGTGGAGGAAGGGAATGAAGTGGAGGAAGTGGAGGAACTGGAGGAAGTGGACGAGGGGGACGGAGTGGACGAAGCGGAAGAAGAAGATGAAGAAGTGGACGAAGTGGACGAAGTGGAGGAAGTGGACGAATTGGACGAAGTAGACGAGTTGACGAGGCGGACGAAGTGGAGGAAGTGGAGAAGGTGGAAGAAGTGGACGAAGTTGACGAAGTGGAGGAAGTTGACGAAGTGGAAGAAGTGCAGGAAGTGAATGAAGTGGAGGAAGTGGAGGAAGTGGAGGAAGTGGACGAGGTGGACGAACTTGACGAATTGGATGACGTGGACGAAGTTGAGGAAGTGGAGGAAGTGGAGGAAGTAGAAGAAGTTGACGAAGTGGACCAAGTGGAAGAATTTGACGAAGTGGAGGAAGTGGAGGAAGTGGACGAAGGGGACGAACTTGACGAAGTGGACGATGTGGACAAAGTGCACGAAGTTGACGAAGTGGTCGAAGTGGACGAAGTGGAAGAAGAAGGTGAAGAAGTGGAGGAAGTGGAGGAAGTGGAGGAAGTGAATGAAGTGGAGGAAGTTGACGATGTGGGCGAAAAGCACGGACTTGACGAAGTTGACGAAGTGGACGAAGTGGAAGAAGTAGACGAAGTGGAGGAAGTGGACGATGTGGACGGAGTGCACGAACTTGACAAAGTGGACGAAGTGCATGAAGTGGACGAAGTTGACGAAGTGGAGGAAGTGGAGCAAGTGGACAAAGTGGAAGAAGTGGAGGAAGTGGAGCAAGTGGAGCAAGTGGAGCAAGTGGACAAAGTGAAGGAAGTGGAAGAAGGGGACGAAGTTGACGAAGTGGAGGAAGTGGAGGATGTGGACAAAATGGACAAAATGGAGGGAGGGGACGAAGGGGATGAAGTGGACGGAGTGGACGAAGTGAACAAAGAGGACAAAGTGAACGAAGTGGACGAAGTGGACGAAGTGGAGGAAGTGGAGGAAGTGGACCAAGTGGAGGAAGTGGAAGAAGTGGACGAAGTGGCCGAAGTGAAAGAAGAAGATGGAGTGGAAGAAGTGGACGAGGTGGACGAACTTGACGAGGTGGAGGAAGTGGAGGAAGTGGAGGAAGTGGACGAAGTGACGAAGTGGAAGAAGTGGATGAAGTGAATGAAGTGGAGCAAGTGGACGATGTTGAGCAAGTGGACGAAGTTGACGAAATGGACGAAGTGGAAGAAGTTGACGAAGTGGAGGAATTGGACGAAGTGGAGGAAGGGGAAGAAGTTGACGAAGTGGACGAAGTGGACGAAGTTGACGAAGGGGACAAAGTGGACGAAGTGAAGGAAGTGCATGAAGTGGAGGAAGTGGAGGAAGTGGACGAGGTGGATGATGTGGACGAAGTGTATGAAGTTGACGAAGTGGATGAAGTGGAGGAAGTGGAGGAAGTGCACGAACTTGACGATGTGGACGAAATGGACAAAGTGGATGAAGTGGACAAAGTGGAAGAAAGTGGAAAAAGTGGATGAAGTGGAGGAAGTGGACGAAGAGGAAGAAGTGGACAAAGTGGACGAAGTTGACGAAGTGCGCGAAGTGGAGAAAGTGCACGAAGTGGAGGAAGTGGAGGAATTGGAGGGAGGAAGTGGAGGAAGTGGAAGACAAATATGCAGAAGTGGAAGAACTGGACGAAGTGGATGAAGTGGAGGAAGTGGAGGAAGTTGAGAAAGTGGACGAAGTCGGCGAAGACGACGAAGTAGACGAAGTTGACGAAGTGGATGAAGTGAAAGAGTGGAGGAAGTGGATCAAGTGGAGGAAGTGGAAGAAATGGACGAAGTTGACGAAGGTGGCGAAGTGGAGGAAGTGGAAAAAGTGAACGAAGTGGACGAAGTTCACGAAGTGGAGGAAGTGAAGGAAGTGGACGAAATGGAGGAAGTGGAAGAACTGGACAAAGTGGAGGAAGTGGACGAGGTCGACGAACTTGACGAAGTGGACGTAGTGGATGAAGTAGACGAAATGCACGAAGTGGAGGAAGTAGAAGAAGTGCACGAAGTGGACGAAGGGGACGAAGAGGACGAAGTGGACGAACTGGACGAAGTGCATAAAGTGGACGACATTGACGAAGTTGACGAATTGGACGAAGTGGAGGAAATGGAGGAAGTGGACGAAGTGGAGGAAGTGGAAGAAGTGGAGGGAGTGGACAAAGTTGACGAAGTTTACGAAGTGGAGGAAGTGAAGGAAGTGGACGAACTTGACGAAGTGGACGAAGAACACGAAGGGGACGAAGTTGACGAAGTGGACGAAGTGGACGAAGTGGACGAAGTGGAAGAAGAGGATTAAGAAGTGGATGAAGTGGAGGAAGTGGACGAAGTGCACAAACTTGACGAAGTGCACGAACTGGACGAAGTGGACGAATTGGACGAAGTGGAAGAAGAATATGAAGAAGTGGAAGAGGTGGACGAAGTTGACGAAATGGACGAATTGGACGAAGTGGACGAAGTGGAAGATGAAGATGAAGAAGTGGAGGAAGTTGACGTAGTGGAGGAATTGGACGAAGAGGACGAAGTCGAGGAAGTGGAAGAAGTGAACGAAGTGGACGAAGTGGAGGAAGTGGACAAAGTGGAGGACGTGGAGGAAGTGGAGGAAGTGGACGAGGTGGACGAAGTTGACGAAGTGGAGGAAGTGGTCAAGGTGGACGAAGTGGAGGAAGTGGACGAAGTGGAGGAATTGAAGGAAGTGGACGAAATTGACGAAGTGGACGGAGTGGAGGAATTGGACGAAGTGGACGAAGTGGAGGAAGTGGAAGAAGTGGACTAAGTGGAGGAAGTGGAAGAAGTGGACGAAGTGGCCGAAGTGAAAGAAGAAGATGGAGTGGAAGAAGTGGACGAGGTGGACGAACTTGATGAGGTGGAGGAAGTGGAGGAAGTGGACGAAGTGACGAAGTGGAAGAAGTGGATGAAAGGAATGAAGTGGAGCAAGTGGACGATGTTGAGGAAGTGGACGAAGTTGACGAAATGGACGGAGTGGAAGAAGTTGAGGAAGTGGAGGAAGTGGAAGAAGTGGACCAAGTGGAGGAAGTTGAAGAAGTGGACGAAGTGGCCGAAGTGAAAGAAGAAGATGGAGTGGAAGAAGTGGACGAGGTGGACGAACTTGATGAGGTGGAGGAAGTGGAGGAAGTGGACGAAGTGACGAAGTGGAAGAAGTAGATGAAGTGAATGAAGTGGAGCAAGTGGACGATGTTGAGGAAGTGGACGAAGTTGACGAAATGGACGAAGTGGAAGAAGTTGACGAAGTGGAGGAAGTGGAAGAAGTGGACCAAGTTGAGGAAGTGGAAGAAGTGGACGAAGTGGCCGAAGTGAAAGAAGAAGATGGAGTGGAAGAAGTGGACGAGGTGGACGAACTTGATGAGGTGGAGGAAGTGGAGGAAGTGGACGAAGTGACAAAGTGGAAGAAGTGGATGAAGTGAATGAAGTGGAGCAAGTGGACGATGTTGAGGAAGTGGACGAAGTTGACGAAATGGACGAAGTGGAAGAAGTTGACGAAGTGGAGGAAGTGGACAAAGTGGAGGAACTGGAAGAGATGGACGAAGTTGACAAAGTGGAGCAAGTGGAGGAAGTGAAGGAAGTGTACAAAATGGAGGAAGTGGAGGAAGTGGAGCAAGTGGTGGTAATAGAGGAAGTGGACGAACTTGACGAAGTGGAGGAAGTGGACGAAGTGGAGGAAGTGGACGAAGTGGAAGAAGTGGAGGAAGTGGAGGAAGTGGACAAAGTGGAGGACGTGGAGGAAATGGAGGAAGTGGATGAGGTGGACGTAATTGATGAAGTTGACTGATGGACAAATTTATGATCACCAAAATATGATGTCACAAACTTGTTTCCCAATCGGCAAGTATGACCGAATCGTTCAAGTAATAAACTTGGTAAGACCAAGTATCGTTCTCCCAAAGGACTCACGACCTAGTTTAGTTGTGTGGTTTGTTGATTAGCTAAGACTTAAGAACGAAATAATTGGAGTTTAATATGCAAGACAGAAAATAAACATGTATGCATGAGTTTTGATCAATGGCAAAAGCAAAAGATAAACACTTTCGATGAAATATATGAATGAATATGTTGTTGGGGGTCAATTTCATCTCATCCACTCTCATATATTTTAGGAATTCAACATTCAAATCATCATTGTTAATGCCACTCTCTAAAGTACCATTCTAGATGGCTTCTCCCTAATCACGAGTTCATACAATTCCTAGCATTCCTAATGATCGGTTCATAAGTGCAGGAGCTTAACGACAACCAACATAATATTGGGAGAAATTCCCCGGATCTAGACTTCCCCGTACGTGCCCGTATCGACAAAACCAATAATCATGCATCGAATGAGTTAAACCATGCAAGCATTAAGCAAAGAGGAAAAACCCTAACTAATGATGAAAGAAAGCATAAATCTTAATTAAAAGATGCAAGCATAGATTCCATATATGAGAGCTTCAAAAGATTGCATTGATTCCCCAACAAACATACAAGGTTTAGTTCACCATATTCATGGTGAACCGAGATGAATATCAATGAAAGAATGAAAGAATAAACCCTAAAAAGGTGAAGAGGTAGCCTGAGCATCCAAGATCCTCCTTCAAAGGGGTGGAAGAGAGAGTGTTTGCCTTGTTTCTGCCAAAGATACTAATTCTAGGACGTGCAAGTCCTTATATACTATTTTAGAATTACAAAAGATCTAAGCCCAAGCCCATAAAAGTGCCAGAAAACGAGTCCAAGCCCATTATTAAGAATGGCGCTCAGCGGTAAATACCGCTCAGCGATGACTGCGCTTCCCTTTTCTTCCCCTCAGCGGCCAGTTTGCCCCTCAGCGGACCTCCCGTGACCTCCTGAGTGCCGCTCAGCGGTAAAATGCCGCTGAGCGGTGCTTTCGGCTTCTCCTTTTGCATTCTTTGATTCCTTTTCTGATTCCATCTCTCTCCTTCTTCACTTCTTTCACTAAATTCACCTTAAAACCTGCATAAAAACACTTAAATCAAGCATAAACCTGTCCAGCTCTCTTATTTCTGAAAATATGGATAAAAGCATGATTTCAAGCTAGTTTTTAAGTCTAAAGGTTGCTTTTAGTATCACTTTTAAGCATGAAAATAACAGTTTTTCAACTGTTATCACAACCCCAAACTTAGAACTTTGCTTGTCCTCAAGCAAACAAAATGTAACTCAATCTCCAACCAATTCATATGATGATTCACTCATTCAAAAATCCTCTTTTTCAAGATAAGTAACAACTTCACTCAAACTTATGACCAAGAGTTCAATCAAGATGTGCACATGCTTTAGTGTTCACAAAGTCATTTAGATTCCAACAAATGCTATTTTTCATGATCAATCAATTAAGCATGGATGTTCATGTGCTTATGGAATATTTCCTCACTAGGTAAAGTGTTTCACTCAACACACAAGTGTATAAGAGGTAAAGTGTTTCACTCACTCACTCCACTATCACAAAGTCACATGAGTCAACTTTGCCTTTCATTTTACAACAATCAAAATCATTCACAAGCATGCATCATCACAAGGACTTTTCAATGGCTTATAATGTGGCTGGGCTAACAAGAAAATTGGTTTTTCTGGATCACAAAATCCTTGAGTTAAGAGAATCATAACAACACAATTATTCTTATTCTTCCCAACTTTCGTTTGCCTTTGCATTTGCATTTGCATTGAGCTTTACTTCTTTTTCTTTTCTTTTCTTTTTCTTTGCATATTCTTACTTTTTAGCTCTTAGCTCAATGCTTTTCCTTTTTCATGTTTTCCCAACAACCCCAAACTTGAACATTTAACAATACCACACAAGATCTTCTACTTAACTCAAGGTAAAGATTTTCAATCAAGGGTTTTCATTGTATATTCAAGGCTAAGGGTTCAAAGGATAGAACACAAAGTGTTCTCTTTTAGTAGGCTAACTTTATGAATTTGGCCAATAAAAAGGGTTCCAACAAACGGCCTTGATCATATGATGCAAAACAAGCAATTGATTCAATCATAGAAAACCTGGGCAAAATCATTCATGCTTTCAAAGTAATAGCATTCAACAATAACAACTCTGGAGCTCAAAACCTCACATATAAGCTCATTCACATTTGACATACACATCCTGCTTAAGTTCACAATCACAATCATGATATCATGCATTTGTTCACAAAGCTTGTGAATCACCTGTATAAGCATTTTAATGTGCACATCATCTCAACATCAATTAATCATAAGCATCATTCAAGCATTACTTATCAAACAATCACAGCAAACCATCATAACAAACCAGGTGTTCAATAGAGTACATCAAACCCTAATCTAAAAATAAAACAAATAAGTTCAGAAAACTTAAACCACAAAAGCATAATCATATGATAGCATTCATCAGTAAATGCTATCTCAGCTCCTCATCAGTCTGAGCTGTCCTCTGTATCTTCCTCTTCTTCCTCATCATCATCATCATCATCAAATGCATCCTCCTCCTCAGCTTCATCCTCTTCCATGTCTCTAGCTGAAGCTTCAGCTGCTTCAGCTCCTCCTCCATGCAATGGTTCTTCTGGCCAAGCTACCACATTATGGAATTCATCCATAGTCCACCTGTGGGCTGGAGGTGTATCATACATCCCCACTATCATCTCAGCAGTGGCCACCTGCCCTCTGTGAATGGACTGCAACTGAGCACCTATAAGAGACATATACATGTCCCTCATCTAGAATGGTTCTACTTCATGTGTATCAGCGGATATCCGGCTCTGTGCTGGCCCTCTCTCTCTACGAACATGGCGTGGTGGAACTGGCTGAGCTGCGTCCTCACCTCCACAGTACTGTCTGTAATAAGCCTCATCAATGGCTTTTCTTGGCCTCTCAAATGGTGGAACAGAAGTTTCCACCCCAGCTAGCTTGCAAAGGTGAGTGATCAAAGAAGGATGTCCTAGTGGTGCTTTGTTGTTTGAGGTGTTAGCACACACACTAATCTCATCAGCTATCACCTGCCCAATATTAACATTCAAATTTCTGATAGCACAGTAGATGAATAGTGCCCTGCTAAGAGTGATATCTGACACATGTGAACATGGCTGAATGTTGGCATGAGAAAATGCCATCCAATACTTTGCAAGAGGAGTCAAATCTGTCCTCCTAATGTTAACCACTACGCCAGATCTATTCCTTTGGAAGTGTCCTCCAGGTATACACAGCACTCTCTCCACATCCTCAAAATCAGCACCTTCCTCCATGCAAAGAGCAAACTGGCATTGCTCACCAGCCCACATAATATCCAGGAAGTTGTTGATAGAATCAGGATCATACCTGATAGCATGGCCTCTGACATAGCCCAAATAATTCTCAGCTGGATAGTCACCAATCTTCTTTGCATTGGTGTAAAATTCCTTTACCACAGCTATGTTGGCAGGTGCAGGATAAGTGGCTAGCTTTCCCCAATCATTCCCTAACACTTGCTCTCCAAATTGAGGAGCAAAGTTAGGTATCATTCCAACCTTTCTCTCCATCAGAAGTCTCCTGTCCTGAACCACCCTAAAGTGCTTCTCATGTTTCCTAGAGAGGAACCTGCTATTATGGGGTTGCTCTGGTTCCTTTTCCTTTCTCTTGGTTGCCATGGTTTTCAATCTCTTTCCTGAAGAGGATGCCATTCCTGCATTCAAACACAAATACAAAACCACAGAACATGATGTTAATCATTAGTACACACAGAACACAACTCCTTTCGAAGCTAAACCACCGCTGAGGGCCAGAATTTCCCCTCAGCGCCACCAGTACCACAGTCCAGAACGCAAAAATTCAAAAGAACCAAATCTGGCAGAGTGCCGCTCAGCGGTAAATGCCGCTCAGCGGTAACTCTGCAGATTTTTGAAAAATCTGTTTTAAAGCTTTCCTAACTCGACCCAAATGCAATTTTCAGTGTTCCAATTCATAATCATGCAGTTTAATCGGTTCAAACATCAAACATATCATCAAATCATGCATAGAATTCAAAACCCCTAAATATTCATGCTTTGACAATCACATTCAAATTCAAGAACCCTAGAATGAACAAAATGCACTTTACTTACTTGGGTGGAGATACTAGATGTAATGAGAATGCTTCCAAGCTAGAATACTCTCTTCCAACCCCAAACTTTGATGGCACACTAGTGAAAAAGTGAGTGGAAGAGATATTTTCTTAAGAGGGAAGAGTGGAAAACCTAGGAGAAGGTATGTAGAAGTGTTTGTGCAGAGAAAAGCTTGAAAGAATGAGAAATTGCGCAGCTTAGGGTTTAAAAATACCCTAATGGGCTCGGGTTCCGCTAAGGGAAACTAAAGCCCATTCTGCGATAGTACCGCTCAGCGGTAAATGCCGCTTAGCGGCACTTTCGTGAAGTGCTCCTCTCCTTCTTTTCTTGACCTACGTGCCTCCAAGACATACCCCTCACTGGTTCCCTGCAATTCAATGTTAAAAATGCTTATGCAAACCCTACTAAAATAAACAAACAGAAAACAATCAATCAACTGGGTTGCCTCCCAGGTAGCGCTTGTTTAACGTCATGAGCCTGACCCAAAATCCACCAACACCCATCAGTAGGTGTTTCAAACTTACCAGCACCCATCAGTAGGTGCAAAATCTTCTCACCAACACCCATCAGTAGGTGTTACAAACTTAGTATCCTTCAGTAGATACTTAACCACCTAGCATCCTTCAGTAGATGTTGTATCCAACAAAATATTTACACAATAATGTCCACAAATTAAAAGTTACAAAAACAAAATCAAAATCAAAAGTTTGTAAATCCACTGGGTTGCCTCCCAGTAAGCGCTCTTTTAACGTCATTAGCTTGACCCAGTAAAGTTTAAGTTCCATCTTCTTTATGGTTGATGTTGTCAGTCCACCAACTTCTCAGCTGCTTCCTTTGAACTGTTTTGGTTCTTCTTGAATATGGAGACTCTATCTCTATCATCTCCTTTTCTTTAAAGCCCTTTACAACCCACAACTTGTTCTTGATTCTTACAGGTGTGCCAAGTTGGAGTCTTCTTTTCTTCCAGTTTCTAGGAATTTCTTCTCCTCTTCCAATTTCTTCTTCCTTGGGTACCTGAAACAACAAACAATGGTTACCTGAAACCTCAAGATTTTCATCTTTACCTCTAGTTATGGGTGCATCTTGAAATGCAGCTTTATAACTGGCTTCTTCCTCCTTTGCTTGTGTCTCATCTTTGAAGACATCCATCACCACTCTCTCCTCTCTATCCTGGAGCACCACTATACCTTCATTTACATCTATGATAGCCCTGGCCGTTTTCATAAACGGTCTTCCAAGTATGATAGGTATTTTCTCAGTTTCCATCTTCATCACCACAAAGTCTGCCAAAAACTGAAGTTTGCCAACACAAACTACAATGTCTTCTGCAATCCCACATGGCTCCTTTGAAGATCCATCGGCCATTACTAAATTAACCTTTACAGGTTTCATTTTTACATTGCCAATTTGCTCCAGTAAAGAATAAGGTATCAAGTTGACACTTGAACCTAAATCAAGGAGAGCTTTCTTTACCTTTTTCTTCCCTATAGTACAAGGGATAGAAAAACTACCTGGATCTGATGCTTTAGGTGGGAATGACTCTTCCTTAATAGTTATACACTTTTTTTCCTCATCATCTCTACGTCTCTTCTTTGTAGAGCTTTCTTCATTAGATTTGGTGTAAACCGTAATCTGTTGCAAAATTTGCTCCCAAGGTGCATCATTATCCACCATTTTGAATAACTCTGTGAAGTCCATTGGTTTCCCTTGATGGATTGGAAAAGGAAACGTGCTGTTGCTCTCTGTTTCACTTCTCTCTTCTGTATCTAACTCAACTTTCTCATCATCAACACTCTCTACCACCTTGCATTCTTCTCAGGGGTTAACCTCAGTATTAGCCCCAAAGTTTCTGTTTGGCCTTTCTTCCAATTGCTTGGTAATCTGACCCATTTGAATCTCCAAATTCTTTATAGCAGCTTCAGTGCTTTTTTGAGAAGATTCAGTTTTCTGAATGAATTGCTGAAGAGTTTCTTCCAACCTTGTTGATCTTTCATTAAGCATAGATAACTGTTGCCAAAAGGTTGGTTGCTGCTGCTGCTTATTATATTGATTAGCTTGCCCAGTTTGTCCTTGACCAGTGCTTGGATGTGGTTTCCAACCCTGATTATAATTGCCTTGACGATATGGAATTTGATTAGCCATGAAATTAACATCCTCCACGGCTTCCACAGGAAAAGCACATTGGCCATTGATATGATCACCCCCACATAATTCGCACAACTGGGTTTGTACCTGTGCAGCAGATTTCAACTCTTTAGGTAATAGAGCAAGAGTTTTGGTCAGAGTTTCCAGCTGTTGAGTTAGAATTTTATTCTGAGCTAGCAAGGCATCATGTGTTTGTAATTGAAGAACCCCTTTTTGTTGCATAGGAGCTCCTCTTTCACTGTGGAGCTCATTGTCACTAGTAGCCATGTTTTCTATGATTTCAGTTGCTTCCTCTGGACTTTTCCATTTAATATTGCCTCCTGCTGAGGCGTCCAGCATCATCTTGGTTTGTGAACCAAGCCCTCCAAGGAAAGTTAAGACTACTTCTTGATCTTCAAAGCCATGCGTGGGAGTTTTACGTAACAAGCTTTTATACCTGTCCCATGCATGCCCCAGTGATTCTTCCATGCCTTGCTTGAATGAAGAAATCTCTTGCTTTCCTTTAGTCACCTTAGATTGTGGGAAGTACTTGTTTAAAAACTTTGTGACCACTACTTCCCACTCTGTGAAACTTTCTTCTGGAAAAGAATTCAACCAAAGCTTAGCATTGCCTCCCAATGAGAAAGGAAACAAGCTAGGTTTGATTGCTTCGTCTGGCACCCCATTAATCTTGACTGTATTGCAAATCTCATTAAAGGTAGTGAGGTGCTCATATGGGCTTTCATGAGATAACCCATTAAATTGATTACTCTTCACCAGTTGAATCAGTGCTGGTTTGACCTCCATATTGGCTGCATTGACTCTAGGTCTAGCTATGCTGTTAAAGTGTTGAGGCCCAGCAATATTGGTGTAGTCTGCAAGAGTTCTTCTAACATTATTGTTCTCCATACTTCTTGTGCTATGAACAGAACCTTGTGGTGATGATTGTAAGAGAGTTTCTGGAGAAGGGAAAAGTTCTCTAGACGTTCTGATTCTTCTCCTCCTTCTACTCTCGTCTAGACCTTCAAGAAGAGGTTCTATTGTTTTCTTACTCCTAGTTCGAATTGCCTCCTGCATACACAAGAAAACAAAACCCTAGAAAATATTTGTTAGCACAAAAAGATATAAGAGAAGATATATATTCAAAAGATAAAAAGATAAAAGATTCAGAAGATAAGAACATAAAAGATTCAGAAGATAGAAAGATAAAAGATTTAAAAGATAGAAGATAAAATAAAATAAAATCTAATCTAAAAATAAAATAAAATCAAATCTAATCTAATCAAATCAAATAAAATAAAATAAAATCTAATCTAATCTAATAAAAACCGAAAAAAATAAAAACAGAAAATAAAAAGAAAAATTTTAAATTAAAGTCAAAGATAATCAATAATCACACAAATTAACCAGTTAAACCAGAGTCCCCGGCAACGGCGCCAAAAACTTGATTGACAAATTTATGATCACCAAAATATGATGTCACAAACTTGTTTCACAATCGGCAAGTATGACCGAATCGTTCAAGTAATAAACTTGGTAAGACCAAGTATCGTTCTCCCAAAGGACTCACGGCCTAGTTTAGTTGTGAGGTTTGTTGATTAGCTAAGACTTAAGAACGAAATAATTGGAGTTTAATATGCAAGACAGAAAATAAACATCTATGCATGAGTTTTGATCAATGGCAAAAGCAAAAGATAAACACTTTCAATGAAATATATGAATGAATATGTTGTTGGGGGTCAATTTCATCTCATCCACTCTCATATATTTTAGGAATTCAACAATCAAATCATCATTGTTAATGCCATTCTCTAAAGTACCATTCTAGATGGCTTCTCCCTAATCACGAGTTCATACAATTCCTAGCATTCCTAATGATCAGTTCATAAGTGCAGGAGCTTAACGACAACCAACATAATATTGGGAGAAATTCCCCGGATCTAGACTTCTCCGTACGTGCCCGTATCGACAAAACCAATAATCATGCATCGAATGAGTTAAACCATCCAAGCATTAAGCAAAGAGGAAAAACCCTAACTAATGATGAAAGAAAGCATAAATCTTAATTAAAAGATGCAAGCATAGATTCCATATATGAGAGCTTCAAAAGATTACATTGATTCCCCAACAAACATACAAGGTTTAGTTCACCATATTCATGGTGAACCTAGATGAATATCAATGAAAGAATGAAAGAATAAACCCTAAAAAGGTGAAGAGGTAGCCTGAGCATCCAAGATCCTCCTTCAAAGGGGTGGAAGAGAGAGTGGAGGAAGTGCACGAAGAGGACATAGTTGATGAAGTGGAGGAAGTGTTCGAAGAGGAAGAAGTGGACGAAGTGGAGGAAGTGGACGAAGTGCACGAACTTTACTTAGTGGACGAAGTGGACGAAGTCGACGAAGTGGGCGAAGTGGACAAAGTGGAGGAAGTGGAGGAAGTGGGGGAAGTGGACAATACGGACAAAGTGCACAAAGTTGACGAAGTGGAAGAAAAATATGAAGAAGTGGAAGAAGTGGACGACGTGGATGAAGTGGAGGAAGTGGACGAAGTGCACAAACTTTACTTAGTTGTCGAAGTGCACGAAGTTGACGAAGTGGGCGAAGTTGACAGAGTGGAGGAAGTGCAGGAAGTGGAGGAAGAAAACAATATGGACAAAGTGCACGAAGTTAACGAAGTGGACGAAGTGGAAGAAAAAGAAGTGCAAGAAGTGGACGAAGTGGATGAAGGGGAGGAAGTGGAGGAAGTTGAGAAAGTGGACGAAGTCGGAGAAGTGGACAAAGTAGACGAAGTTGACGAAGTGGATGAAGTAGAGGAAGTGGAGGAAGTGGATAAAGTGGAGGAAGTGGAAGAAGTGGACGAAGTTGACGAAGGTGACGAAGTGGAGGAAGTGGAGGAAGTGGGCAAAGTGGAGGAAGTGGAAAAAGTGGACGAAGTGGACGAAGTTGATGAAGTGGAGGAAGTGAAGGAAGTGGACGAAATGGAGGAAGAGGAAGAACTGGACGAAGTGGAGGAAGTGGAGGAAGTGGAAGAAGTGGACGAAGTTGACGAAGGTGACGAAGTGGAGGAAGTTGAGGAAGTGGGCAAAGTGGAGGAAGTGGAAAAAGTGGACGAAGTGGACGAAGTTGATGAAGTGGAGGAAGTAAAGGAAGTGGACGAAATGGAGGAAGAGGAAGAACTGGACGAAGTGGAGGAAGTGGAGGAAGTGGACGAGGTGGACGAAGTTGACGAAGTGGACGTAGTGGATGAAGTTGACGAAGTTGACGAAGTGGACGAATTGGAGGAAATGGAGGAAGTGGAGGATGTGGAGGAAGTGGACAAAGTGGACGAATTGGACGAAGTGGACGAAGGGGATGAACTTCACGAAGTTGACGAAGTGGACGAGTTGGACGAAGTGCCGAAGTGGAAGAAGAAGATGAAGAAGTGGATAAAGTGGAGGAAGTGGAGGAATTGGACTAAATGCAGGAAGTGGAAGAAGTTGACGAAGCAGACGAAGTCGAGGAAGTGGAGGAAGTGGACAAAGAACACGAAGTGGAGGAAGTGGACAATATGGACGAAGTGCACGAAGTTGACGAAGTGGACGAAGTGGAAGAAAAATATGAAGAAGTGGAAGAAGTGCACGAAGTGGATGAAGTGGACGAAGTTGAGGAAGTGGAGGAAGTGGTCAAAGAGGGGGAAGTGGAAGAAGTGGAGGAAGTGGAGGAAGTGGTGGAAGTGGAGGAAGTTGAGGAAGTGGTAGGAGTGAAGGAAGTGGACGAAATGGAGGAAGTGGACGAAGTGGAGGAAGTGGTGGAAGTAGAGGAAGTGGACGAACTTGATGAAATGGAGGAAGTGGACGAAGTGGAGGAAGTGGACGAAGTGGAGGAAGTGGAATACATGGAGGAGGTGGAAAAAATTGACGAAGTGGAGGAAGTGGAGGAAGTGAAGGAAGTAGACGAAATGAAGGAAGTAGACGTAGTGGAGGAAGTGGACGAAGTTGACGAAGTGGAAGAAGTGGTAGAAGTGAATGAAGTGGAGGAAGTGGACGATGCTGAGGAAGTGGAGGATGTGGACGAAGTTGACGAAGTGGACGAAGTGGAAGAGGTTGATGAAATGGAGGAAGTGGAGGAAGTGGAGGAAGTGGAGGAAGTGGAGGAAGTGATCGAAGTGGACGAAGTGGAGGAAGTGGAGGAAGTAGAGGAAGTGGAGGAAGTGGACAAAGTGGAGGAAGTGGATGAAGTGGACGAAGTGGAAGATGTGGACGTAGTGGACAAAGTCGAGGAAGTGGAGCAAGTGGAGGAAGTGGAGTAAGTGGAGGAAGTGGGCGAACTTGACGAAGTGGAAGAGGTGGACGAGGTGCATGAAGTTGACGAGGTGGAGGAAGTGGACGAAGTGGAGGAAATGGAGGAAGTAGACGAAGTTGAGGAAGTGGAAGAAGTGGAGGAAGTGAATGAAGTGGAGGAAGTGGACGATGTTGAGGAATTGGAAGAAGTGGACGACGTGGAAGAAGTTCACGAAGTGGAGGAAGTGGATGAAACGGATGTAGTGAACGAAGTGGACGAAGTGGAAAAAGTGGACAAAGTGGAGGAAGTGGAAGAAGTTGATGAAGTGGACGAAGTTCACGAAGTGGAGGAAGTGGAGGAAATGAAGGAAGTTGAAGAACTGGACGAAGTGGAGGAAGTGGACGAACTTGACGAAGTGCACGTAGTTGATGAAATGGACGAAGAGGACAAAGTAGACGAAGAGGACGAAGTGGATGAACTGGACAAAGTGGACGAAGTGGAGGAAATGGAGGAAGTGGACGAAGTGGAGGAAATGGAGGAAATGGACAAAGTGGAGGAAGTGAACGAAGTTGACGAAGTGGACGAAGTGGACAAAGTGGGGGAAGTGGAGGAAGTGCACGAACTTGACGAAGTGGATGAAGTAGACGAACTTGAGGAAGTGGACGATGTGGATCAAGGGGACGAACTTCACGAAGTTGACGAAGTGGACGAATTGGACGAAGTGGAAGAAGAAGATGAAGAAGTGGAGGAGGTGGAGGAAGTGGAGCCAGTGGAGGAAGTGAACGAAGATGACGAAGTGGAGGAAGTGGAGGAAGTGAACGAAGTGGACGAAGTGGACAAAGTGCACGAAGTGGAGGTAGTGGTGAAAGTGGAGGAAGAGGATGAAGTGAACGAAGTGGACGAAGTGGACGAAGTGCACGAAGTGGAGGAAGTGGAAGAAGTGGACGAAGTGGACGAAGTGGACGAAATGGAGGAACTGGAAGAGCTGGACGAAGTGGTGGAAGTGGAGGAAGTGGACGTACTGGACGAAGTTGACGAAGTGGAGGAAGTGGAGGAAATGGACGAGGTGGACGAGGTGGACGAAGTTGACAAAAAGGACGAAGTGGAGGAAGTGGATGAAGTCGAGGAAGTGGAAGAAGTGGACGAAGTTGACGAAGTGGACGAAGTGGAGGAAGTGGACAAAGTCGAGGAAGTGGAAGAAGTTGACAAAGTTGACGAAGTGGAGGAAGTGGAGGAAGTGGACGAAAGGGGACGAAGTGGAGGAAGTGGACAAAGTGGAGGAAGTGGAAGAAGTTGACGAAGTGGACGAAGTTGACGAAGTGGACGAAGTGGAGGTAGTGGAGGAAGTGTACGAAATGAAGGAAGTGGAAGAACTGGACGAAGTGGAGGAAGTGGACGAACTTGACGAAGTGCACGTAGTGGATGAAATGGACGAAGAGGACAAAGTGGATGAACTGGACGAAGTGGAGGAAATGGAGGAAGTGAACGAAGTGGACACAGTGGACAAAGTGGGGGAAGTGGAGGAAGGGGACGACGAACTTGACGAAGTGGATGAAGTAGACGAACTTGAGGAAGTGGGCGAACTGGACCACGGGGACGAACTTCACGAAGTTGACGAAGTGGACGAATTGGACGAAATGGACGAAGTGGAAGAAGAAGATGAAGAAGTGGACGAAGTGGAGGAAGTGGAGGAAGTGGACACATTGGAGGAAGTGGAGCCAGTGGAGGAGGTGGGCGAACTTGACGAAGTGGACGAGGTGGACGAAGTTGACAAAGTGGAGGAAGTGGAGGAAGTGAACGAAGTGGACGAAGTGGACAAAGTGCACGAAGTGGAGGACGTGGTGGAAGTGGAGGAAGAGGATGAAGTAAAGGAAGTGGACGAAGTGCACAAGGTGGAGGAAGTGGCGGAAGTGGATCAAGTGGAGGAAGTGGAAGAAGTGGACGGAATGGAGGAAGTTGAAGAGCTGGACGAAGTGGAGGAAGTGGACGTAGTGGAAGAACTTGACGAAGTGGAGGAAGTGGAGGAAGTAGACGAAGTTGACGAAGTGGACGAGGTGGACGAGGTGGACGAAGTTGACGAAGTGGAGGAAGTGGAGGAAGTGGAGGAAGTGGAAGAAGTGGAAGAAGTGGACGAAGTTGACGAAGTTGACGAAGTGGAGGAAGTGGAGGAAGTGGACGAAGTTGACGAAGTGGAGGAAGCGGAGGAAGTGGACGAAGTGGAGGAAGTGGAGGAAGTGAAGGAAGTGGACGAAATGGAGGAAGTACACGAAGTGGAGGAAGTGGTGGATGTAGAGGAAGCGGACGAACTTGACAAAGTGGAGAAAGTGGAGGAAGTGGAGGAAGTGGAAGAAGTGGATAAATGGACGAAGTGGAGGAACTAGAGGAAGTGGAGGAAGTGAAGGAAGTGGACGAAATTGAGGAAGTGGAGGAAATGGAGGAAGTGGTGGAAGTAGAGGAAGTGGACGAAGTGGAGGAACTTGACGAAGTGGAGGAATTGAAAGAAGTGGAGGAAGTGGAGGAAATGGAGGAAGTTGACGAAGTGGACGCAGTGGACAAAGTGGAGGAAATGGAGGAAGTGGAGGAAGTGGGCGAACTTCACGAAGTGGACGAGATGGACGAAGTGGAGGAACTGGACGATATGGACGAAGAGCACGAAGTTGACGAAGTGGAGGAAGTGGACGAATAGAGGAAGGGGACGGAGTGGAGGAAGTGAACGAAGTGGAGGAAGAGGACGATGTTGAGGAAGTGGAAGAAGTGGATGAAGTTGACGAAGTGAACGAAGTGGAAGAAGTTGACGAAGTGGAGGAAGTGGAGGAAGTGTAAGAAGTGGAGGAAGGGGACGAATGATGGACAAATTTATGAGCACCAAAATATGATGTCACAAACTTGTTTCACAATCGGCAAGTATGACCGAATCGTTCAAGTAATAAACTTGGTAAGACCAAGTATCGTTCTTCCCAAAGGACTCACGGCCTAGTTTAGTTATGTGATTTGTTGATTAGCTAGGACTTACAAACGAAATATTTAGAGTTCAATATGCAAAGATGAAAATAAACATGTATGCATGAAATTTGATCAATGGCAAAGACAAAAGATAAACACTTTCAATGAATTATATGAATGAATATGTTGTTGGGGGTCAATTTCATCTCATCCACTCTCATATATTTTATGAATTCAACATTCAAATCATCATTGTTAATGCCACTCTCTAATGTACCATTCTAGATGGCTTCTCCCTAATCACGAGTTCATACAATTCCTAGCATTCCTAATGATTAGTTCATGAGTGCAGGAGCTTAACGACAACCAATATAATATTGTCAGTATAATATTGGGAGAAATTCCCCGGATCTAGACTTCCCCGTACGTGTCCGTATCGACAAAACCAATAATCATGCATGGAATGAGTTAAACTATGCAAGCATTGAGCAAAGAGGAAAAACCCTAACTAATGATGAAAGAAAGCATAAGTCTTAATTAAAAGATGCAAGCAACAAATTCCATATATGAGAGCTTCAAGAGATTACATTGATTCCCCAACAAACATACAAGGTTTAGTTCACCATATTCATGGTAAACCTAGATGAACAATGAAAGAATGAAAGAATAAACCCAATAAAGGTGAAGAGGTAGCCTGAGCATCCAAGATCCTCCTTCAAAGGGGTGGAAGAGAGAGTGTTTGCCTCGTTTCTGCCAAAGATACCTAATTCTAGGACGTGCAAGCCCTTATATACTAATCTAGAGTTACAAAAGATTACAAAAGCCCAAGCCCAAAAAGTGCCGCTCAGCGGTAAATACCGCTCAGCGGTGATTGCGCGTCCTTTTCTTCCCCTCAGCGGCCATTTTGCCCATCAGCGTGACTCTCGCAACCTCCTGAGTGCCGCTCAGCGGTAAATTGCCGCTGAGCGGTGCCTTCGACTTCTCTTTTTGCACTCTTTCTTGTCTTTTCTAATGTCATCTCTCTCCTTCTTCACTTCTTTCACCAAATTCACCTTAAAACCTGCACAAAAACACTTAAATCAAGCATAAACCTGTCCAGCTCTCTTATTACTGAAAATATGGATAAAAGCATGATTTCAAGCTAGTTTTTAAGTCTAAAGGTTGCTTTTAATATCAATTTTAAGCATGAAAATAACAGTTTTTCAACTGTTATCAACGAACTTAACGAAGTGGACGACGTGGACAAAGTGGAAGATGAAGTTGAAGAAGTAGACGAAGTTGACGAAGTGGACGAAGTGGACCAAGTGAAGGAAGTGCTTGAAGTGGAGGAAGTGCACAAAGTGGATGATGTGGAGGAAGTGCACGAAGTTGACGAAGTGGACGAAGTGGATGAAGTGGACGAAGTGGAGGAAGGGGACGAACCTGACGATGTGGACGAAATCGCCGAAGTTGACGAAGTGGATGAAGTGGACAAAGTGGATGAAGTGGAGGAAGTGGACGAAGAGGAAGAAGTGGACGAAGTGGAGGAAGTGGACGAACTTTACGAAGTGGACGAAGTGCATAAAGTGGAGGAAGTGGAGGAAGTGGAGGAATTGGAGGAGGTGGACAATGTGGATGAAGTGCACCAAGTTGACGAAGTGGACGAAGTGGACAAAGCGGTAGAAAAAGATCAAGAAGTGGACGAAGTGGATGGAGTGGAGGAAGTGGAGGAAGTGGAGGAAGTTGAGGAAGTGGACGAAGTGGAGGAAATCGACAAAGTCGAGGAAGTGGACGAAGTTCACGAAGGTGACGAAGTGGAGGAAGTTGGGAAAGTGAAGGAAGTGGACAAAGTGGAGGAAGTGGAAGAAATGGATGATATGGAGGAAGTAGATGAAGTGGACAAAATGGAGGAAGCGGACGAACTTGACGAAGTGAACGTAGTGCATGAAGTGGACGAAGTGGACGAAATGGACGAAGTGGAGGAAGTGGAGGAAATTGAGGAAGTGGAAAAGTTGATGAAGGTGACAAAGTGGAGGAAGTGGACAAAGTGGAAGAAGTGGACGAACTTGACGAGGTTGAAGAAGTGGAGGAAGTAGAGGAAGTGGACGAAATGCAGGAAGTGGAAGAATTGGACGAAGTGGAGGAAGTTGACGAACTTGAAGAAGTGAGCGTAGTGGATGAAGTGGACGAAATGGACGAAGTGGAGGAAGTGGAGGAAGTGGATGAAGTAGACGAAGTGGAGGAAGAGGGCAAGGAGGACGAAATGGACGATGTTGACGAAGTGGATGAAGTGGTCGAAGTGAAAGAAGTGGACGAAGTTGATGAAGTGGACAAAATGGAGGAAGTGGACCAAGTGGAAGAAGTGGAGGAAGTGAACGAAGTGGAAGAAGTGGACGAACATGACGAAGTGGAAGAAGTGGACGAAGTGGGCGAAGTGGACGAAATGGAGGAAGTTGACGAAGTGGACGAAGTGGAAGAAGTTGACGAAGTGGATGAAGTGCACGAAGTGGACGAAGTGGAGGAAGTGCACGAAGTGGAGGAAGTAGAGGAAGTGGACGAACTTGACGAAGTTGAGGAAGTGGAGGAAGTGGCCAAATTGGCGGAAGTGGAGGAAGTGGAGGAAGTGGATGAAGTTGAGGAAGTGGAGGAAGTGGAGGAAGTGGACGAAGTAGACGAAATGGACGAAGTGGACGTAGTAGACGAAGTGAAGGAAGTGGATGAAGTGGAGGAAGTGAAGAAGGTGAACGATGTGGACGAAGTTCACGAACTTGATGAAGCTGACGAAGTGGAGGAAGTGGAGGAAGTTGACGAAGTGGAGCAAGTGGAGGAAGTTGACGAAGTGGAGGAAGTGGAGAATATGGACGAAGTGGAGGAAGTGGAAGAACTGGACGAAGTGGAGGAACTGGATGTGGACAAAGGGGATGAAGTGGACGAAGTGGACGAAGGGAACGATGTGGACGAACTTGACGAAGTGGAGGAAGTGGACGAAGTGAACGAAGTGGACAAATTGGATGAAGTGGAGGAAGTGGAGGAAATGGACGAAGTGGAGGAAGTGGAGGAAGTGGAGGAAGTGGACGAAGTGAACGAAGTAGACGAAATGGACGAAGTGGACCAAGTGGACAAAGTGAAGAAAGTGGATGAAGTGGAGGAAGTGGAGGAAGTAGAGGAAGTGAACGATGTGGACGAAGTGGAGGAAGCTGAGGAACTGGACGAAGTGGAGGAAGTGGACGAGGTGGACGAAGTGGAGGAAGTGGAGGAACTGGACGATGTGGACGAAGAGCACGAACTTCACGAATCTAACGAAGTGGAGGAAGTGAAGGAAGTCGAGGCAGTTGACGAAATGGAGGAATTGGAGGAAGTTGAGGAAGTGGAGGAAGTGGAGAATGTGGACGAAGTGGAGGAAGTGGAAGAACTGGACGAAGTGGACGAAGTTGACGAAGTGGAAGAAGTGGACGAAGTGAATGAACTGGAGGAAGTGGAGGAAATGGACGATGTTGAGGAAATGGAGGAAGTCGAAGAAGTGGAGGAAGTGGACGAAGTGGAAGAAGTTGACGAAGTGTAGTAAGTGGAGGAAGTGGACCAAGGGGACAAAGTTGACGAAGTTGACGAATTGGACGAAGTGGAGGAAGTGGAGGAAGTGGACGAGGTGGACGAAGTGGACGAAGTAGACGAAGTTGACGAAGGGGACGAAGTGGAGGAAGTGGAGGAATTGGAGGAAGTGGACGAAATGGAGGAAGTGGAGGAAGTTGAAGAAGTGTAGGAAGTGGACGAAGTAGAGGAAGAGAAGGAAGTGGACGTAGTCGACGAACTTGACCAAGTGGAAGAAGAGGACGAAGTGGACAAGGTGGAGGATGTTGATGCATCAAGGAGGATGCATAGGAGCAGATCCGTGAGACTGGAGGAAGCAACCAGCTCTGCTGCAACTGAAGAATCCATGGAACAGTCAAGAAAACTTGTTGTATTGCTGGAGAAGTTGTAGCAGAGAAGGCTATCTGTTTTGGCTGGACTAAGTGAACTGTATGCAGCGGATTGAAGTGATTATGGTGAGATGAAATGGAAGTTTGTTTGAGGGAATGGTAGACTATCTCAGGCGGCTTCCACAATGGAAGAAGATAGCAATGGAAGAGCAAGCAAGTAGAAGTGACTTTCGGATGAGAGAAAAGTGCAAAGTGCAGAATTCATCTTCTATATATTTCCAAAAGTGATATACATGCTTATCCTAGTAGCTTATATAGCTAACTTTCAGCTTCATGCAATGCAATGTATGTGCAGTAAAGAGATCCACAAAATACGGATCAAGTGCCACCTTACCCACATGTGCAAAATGTGATAGTTCTTTTAGAAGCCATATTATTCACGTGGCTTATTACATATGCGCATAAGGAATTGAAATAAGCTAATACTACCCCTTAGACTACTATGCACACACCCCCCCCATGTGCCAAAGTCCACTTTTACCCTTCTCCATGTTTTGGCATTTTACAAGCATCTTCTAGATCTCCAATCTTCCATCCAAAGATAGCAAAGAGGGTTTGGCCTTTGGGAGAGTACTCATCTTGTAGCTTCTTGATCATCCCTCTTGTGATAGGTCCAATGATGCTAGGCCTTCTTGTATCATCCCCTCCCTCTTGAGAGGGATTTGCCCTCAAATCCATAGGGTCTTCATCTTCACTTGCATAACCTGCAAAAGGTTTAAGGTCAGATACATTGAAGGTAGCATGAACACCGTATTCAGGAGGAAGATCAATTTGATAGGCATTGTTATTTATCCTCCTTATCACTCTAAAAGGTCCATCTCCTCTAGGATTGAGTTTGGATTTTCTTAGTTGAGGAAATCTTTCCTTTCTAAGATGAACCCAAACTAGATCACCTTCATTGAAGATTAACTCTTTCTTGCCCTTGTTATGTTGCTTGGCATATTTCTCATTTTGTTGTTGAATTTGATTTTTAACCTTGTGATGTAATTCTTTGATAAACTTGGATTTAGATACCCCATCTTGATGAACAAAATCAATAGCATTTGGAAGGGGTATTAAATCCATGGGTGTCAAAGGATTAAAACCATAAACAACTTCAAAAGGAGACAATTTAGTAGTTCCATGAACTACTCTATTGTAAGCAAACTCAACATGAGGTAGGTACTCATCCCAAGATTTGTGATTTCCTTTAAGAACTACCCTTAGTAAAGTGGAAAGAGATCTATTGACTACTTCAGTTTGACCATCTGTTTGAGGATGGCAAGTAGTAGAAAAAGATAACTTAGTCCCTAATTTAGACCATAAGGTCCTCCAAAAGTGACTAAGAAATTTTGTATCTCTATCCGAAACTATTACTTTAGGTAGACCATGAAGTTTAACCACATCTCTAAAGAATAACTTTGCAATGTTGCTTGCATCCTCTACTTTGTGGCAAGGTATAAAATGAGCCATTTTGCTAAATCTATCTACCACCACAAAGATGTTAGCAAAATGATGAAGATGAAGTTTTGATGATGTCCAAATCAAGTCAAGAGAAATCAAGATTCAAGATGTTATGAAGACTTATATTGTGATGGAAAGCTTTTGTAATACTCTTAGAAATATGTATAGGACGTAGATCAGAAAAAGAAAAGTGTTTTGTAAAATTACTATAGTAAATCATTGCAACAAAACACTATAGTACTATTCACATGAATAGTAACACTATTCACGTGAATAGTGACGGTTAACGGTAAGAGTATCGCACTTAACACGGACGTTGGGGAAACTAGTCGTTGAAGAAACTAGCCGTTTATGACCGTTGGACAAACTAGCCGTTTATGGCCGTTGGACAAACTAGCCGTTTATGGCCGTTGGACAAACTAGCCGTTTATGGCCGTTAGAGAAACTAGCCGTTAAGTTTGTCTTTTAGTGAATGGAAGAGTCTTTGGATGAGTCTATAAATAGACTCTCATTTTCTCTCAAGAAAAAAAAAATCCAGAGACACAGAAACTCTTCCCTTGTGCTCAAATACTCAGAAACTCTTGAGACTTGTGTGTTCTTGTTCGGCTTGTGAAACTCTTGTCTGTGGAGCTGGTAAAGTGCTGCTACGGTGACAGAGGAAATAGCCGGTTCATCCTTGGTGTGTCTAAGGAGGTGTTCGGAAGAGAATCATCCTTCGTGAAGTATTCGGAGGAGGTGTTCATCCTTCGTGAAGTATTCGAAGGAGGTGTTCATCCTTTGTGAAGACTCAAAGGAGGTGTAGTTTCATCTCTTGTGGTATCAAGAGAGGTGGTTTCTAAACTCTTACAAATTGTATCTTTGTTATTGTAATTTGTAATTGTTTTGTGTTAGTGAAACTGTTTATCTTGTTTTGAGATAAGCGACTGGACGTAGGATTGGTAAGATCCGAACCAGGATAAAATCATCTGTGCAAATTTCTCTCAACCTTACTCTTGCTTTATTTGTCTTTATTAATTGCTAAGTAAGTTTAATTGAGTAGAAATTAAAAGGCACACGTTAGTATTAAAAACCCTCTTGGTTTGTTATTCCACGCTAACCCTTCCGCTGCAGCCGCTCCTGACAATTGGTATCAGAGCTTGCTTTGATAGTCATTCAAATGGCAGGATCACATCAAACCTTTGCAGAGGGTGCTTCTATCAATAGACCACCACTATTCACAGGTGAAAATTACGCATTTTGGAAGGTCAGAGTGCAAATTTTTATGGAATCTATTGATATAGATATTTGGGATGCTGTTGCATTTGGTCCTTTTGTTCCAACTAACAATATGCAGGAACCAAAGCCCCGTGACCAATGGACTGCTCAAGATAAGAAAAAATTTGGTAATGATGTAAAAGCTCGTAATATTATTTCATCTGCTTTAACTGTTGATGAGTTTTACAGGATTTCTGTTTGTAAAACCGCTAAAGAAATGTGGGAAACTTTAAGAGTAACTCATGAAGGCGGAGATGAAATCAGGTGTGCTAAAACGAATAATTTAATCATGGAAGAGAATAATTCAAGCTCTTCATCAAGCACAACATCAAGTATGGGTGATTCTGATGAGCAAGCATACATCTGTTTAGTAGTGAACGACGACACTGGAAGCCAAGTAAGTACATCTAGCGATTCTGATAATTCTAGTCAAATTAGCGAAAATGAATTGCATGAAATTTATGCTGCTTTAATAGTAGAATCTGAAAAATTAGATAAAGCCCATCAAAAATTGAAAAAGGATTTCAAAAATTTAAAATTAAATTTTGAAAATATTTCTGAAGAAAATAAAAATTTGAAATCAGACTTTGAAAATATTCTTGAAGAAAATAAGAATTTAAAATTAAATTTTGAAAATATTTTTGAAGAAAATAAAGATTTGAAAAATAAAGTTTTATTTTTTGAAAAGGGTAAATTTACTAGTAGTGATGAATGTGCTTCTTGTGAAAATTTTAAGAAACTACTAGAACAAACAACCTCAGGAGAATGTAGTAAAACTAATGAAAATAAGGTTGTTAAAAATAAGTATGTTCCTAGAATTAAAAATAAAAATAATCATAGAACCCGTAGAACTTGGGTAGAAAAAGGAACAACTTATAGGAACACAAATGTTGTATCATGCTTTTATTGTATGAAAAAGGGTCATACTTCAAATAAATGTAAAATTAAGCATTATGGTGTTCCAAGTGGTAGATATGTTTGGGTTATAAAATGATTTCTTTTTTCTAAATCTAACCCAAAGGACCCAAACAAAATTGTTGGGTACCAATTTTTTTTCTTTAAAACAAAATTTAAGAAAATTTTTATTCCAAGACCGATAAAACTATTTTTTTTGGATATCGTCTAATATATAAAGCATATATAGTTTTAAATCGGAAAAATTTTTATGTGTGCATGTTGTCTTTGATGAAATTGTAGACCTTGAGGCAAAACCTCTTGAGTCAGTTGAATTACATGCAGGAAATGATGAAGATTTATAGAAGACAACAAATGAAGCAAAGAATGATGACAATCCTCAAGATAAAGATCTAAACAATGTTTTATAAGATCTTTCTCCTAAAAATATTTGCTTTAAATATCCTATTGTGCATGTTTGAATGAATCTTTAAATTTGAAATATTTTTAGCTCATATGCATACATGCTTTTATTAAGGGGGAGTATTATCTTAGGGGGAGAACATCAACACAACTTTTTAATTATGATCAAAAAGGGGGAGAAAATGTTTAAAGCTTATTTGTGTTTATTCACTAATGCACTCTTTCTTCCATAAGTTGTGTTTTAAATACAGATTATTACCAAAAGCTTTAAATCAAGGAGTTTTTGATCATCATCAAAAAGGGGGAGATTGTTAGCAAAATGATGAAGATGAAGTTTTGATGATGTCCAAATCAAGTCAAGAGAAATCAAGATTCAAGATGTTATGAAGACTTATATTGTGATGGAAAGCTTTTGTAATACTCTTAGAAATATGTATAGGACGTAGATCAGAAAAAGAAAAGTGTTTTGTAAAATTACTATAGTAAATCATTGCAACAAAACACTATAGTACTATTCACATGAATAGTAACACTATTCACGTGAATAGTGACGGTTAACGGTAAGAGTATCGCACTTAACACGGACGTTGGGGAAACTAGTCGTTGAAGAAACTAGCCGTTTATGACCGTTGGACAAACTAGCCGTTTATGGCCGTTGGACAAACTAGCCGTTTATGGCCGTTGGACAAACTAGCCGTTTATGGCCGTTAGAGAAACTAGCCGTTAAGTTTGTCTTTTAGTGAATGGAAGAGTCTTTGGATGAGTCTATAAATAGACTCTCATTTTCTCTCAAGAAAAAAAAAATCCAGAGACACAGAAACTCTTCCCTTGTGCTCAAATACTCAGAAACTCTTGAGACTTGTGTGTTCTTGTTCGGCTTGTGAAACTCTTGTCTGTGGAGCTGGTAAAGTGCTGCTACGGTGACAGAGGAAATAGCCGGTTCATCCTTGGTGTGTCTAAGGAGGTGTTCGGAAGAGAATCATCCTTCGTGAAGTATTCGGAGGAGGTGTTCATCCTTCGTGAAGTATTCGAAGGAGGTGTTCATCCTTTGTGAAGACTCAAAGGAGGTGTAGTTTCATCTCTTGTGGTATCAAGAGAGGTGGTTTCTAAACTCTTACAAATTGTATCTTTGTTATTGTAATTTGTAATTGTTTTGTGTTAGTGAAACTGTTTATCTTGTTTTGAGATAAGCGACTGGACGTAGGATTGGTAAGATCCGAACCAGGATAAAATCATCTGTGCAAATTTCTCTCAACCTTACTCTTGCTTTATTTGTCTTTATTAATTGCTAAGTAAGTTTAATTGAGTAGAAATTAAAAGGCACACGTTAGTATTAAAAACCCTCTTGGTTTGTTATTCCACGCTAACCCTTCCGCTGCAGCCGCTCCTGACAAAAGATAGAATCAAAACCCCTAGAAGTTTTCAGAAACACATCAAGAACAACCAGGAAAATTTGACAGCAAAGGAATGGAGGAAATCTGGACTTATCTCACGGTTCTAACTTGAACCTAGGCTCATGATACCACTTGATGCATCAAGGAGGATGCATAGGAGCAGATCCGTGAGACTGGAGGAAGCAACCAGCTCTGCTGCAACTGAAGAATCCATGGAACAGTCAAGAAAACTTGTTGTATTGCTGGAGAAGTTGTAGCAGAGAAGGCTATCTGTTTTGGCTGGACTAAGTGAACTGTATGCAGCGGATTGAAGTGATTATGGTGAGATGAAATGGAAGTTTGTTTGAGGGAATGGTAGACTATCTCAGGCGGCTTCCACAATGGAAGAAGATAGCAATGGAAGAGCAAGCAAGTAGAAGTGACTTTCGGATGAGAGAAAAGTGCAAAGTGCAGAATTCATCTTCTATATATTTCCAAAAGTGATATACATGCTTATCCTAGTAGCTTATATAGCTAACTTTCAGCTCCATGCAATGCAATGTATGTGCAGTAAGGAGATCCACAAAATACGGATCAAGTGCCACCTTACCCACATGTGCAAAATGTGATAGTTCTTTTAGAAGCCATATTATTCACGTGGCTTATTACATATGCGCATAAGGAATTGAAATAAGCTAATACTACCCCTTAGACTACTATGCACACACCCCCCCATGTGCCAAAGTCCACTTTTACCCTTCTCCATGTTTTGGCATTTTACAAGCATCTTCTAGATCTCCAATCTTCCATCCAAAGATAGCAAAGAGGGTTTGGCCTTTGGGAGAGTACTCATCTTGTAGCTTCTTGATCATCCCTCTTGTGATAGCTCCAATGATGCTAGGCCTTCTTGTATCAGATGTGGACGAAGTCGAGGAAGTGGAAGAACTGAACAAAGTGGAGCAAGTGGACGAAGTTGACGAAGTTGACGAAGTGGACGAGGTTGAGGAAGTGGAGGAAGTGGAAGAAGTGGAGGAAGTGGACGAAGTTGACGAAGTGGACGAAGTGCAGGAAGTGGACGAAATGGAGGAAGTGGAGGAAGTGGAGGTAGTAGAGGAAGTGGACGAAGTTGGCGAAGTTGACGACGTGGACGAAATGGAGGAAGTTGACGAACTGGACGAAGTGGAAGAAGTGGACGAAGTGCACGAAGTGGACGAAGTGGAGGAAGTGGACGATGTGGAGGAAGTGGAGGAAGTGGACGAACTTGACATAGTGGAGGAAGTGGAGGAAGTGGACAAATTGGATGAAGTGGAGGACGTGGACGAAGTGGATGAAGTCGAGGACGTGGACGAAGAGGAGGAAGTTGAGGAAGTGGACGAAGTGAACCAAGTAGACGAAATGGATGAAGTGGAAGAAGTGAAGGAAGTAGAGGAAGTAGAGGAAGTGGACGAAGTCGACGAGGTGGATGAAGTGAACGAAGTGGACAAACTTGACGAAGTGGACTAAGTGGATGAAGTGGAGGAAGTGGATGAAGTGGACGAAGAGGACGAAGCTGACGAACTTGACGAAGTGGAGGAAGTGGACGGAGTGGTAAATTGGACGAAGTGGAGGAAGTGGACGAGGTAGACGAAGTGGACGAAGTGGACGAAGGGGACGAAGTGGACGAAGTGGACGAAGTGGACGAAGGGGACGAAGTGGACGAAGTGGACAAAGAGGACGAAGCAGACGAAGTGGACGAAGTGGACAAAGTATAAGAAGTGGAGGAAGTGGAGGAAGTGGAGGAAGTGGAGGAAGTGGAAGAAGTGGAGAAAGTGGACGAAGTGGAGGAAGTGAAGGAAGTGGATGAAGAGGTCGAAGTGGACGAAGTGGACAAAGTGGACGAAGTTGACGAAGTTGACGACGTGGACGAAGTGGAGGAAGTAGAGGAAGTGGAAGAAGTGGACGAAGTAGACGAAGTCGACGTAGTGGACGAAGTGGAGAAAGGGCAGGAAGTGGGCGAAGTTGACAACGTTGACGACGTGGAGGAAGTGGAGGAAGTGGAAGACGTTGACGAAGTTGACGAAGTGGACGAAGTGGACGAAGTGGACGAAGTGGACGAAGTGGACGAAGTGGATGAAGTGGACGAAGTAGAGGTAGTGGACGAAGTTGACGAAGTCGAAGAAGTGGAGGATGTGGACAAAGTTGACAAAGTGGAAGAAGTGGAGGAAATCAATGAAGTGGAGGAAGTGGAGTATATGGACGATGTTGAGGAAGTGGAGGAAGTGGACGAACTTGACAAAGTGGAGGAAGTGGACGAACATGACGAGCTGTACGAAATGGACGAAGTGGAGGAAGTTGAGGAATTGGAGGAAGTGGACGAAATGGAGGAAGTGGAGGAAGTTGAAGAAGTGTAGGAAGTGGACGAAGTAGAGGAAGAGAAGGAAGTGGACGAAGTCGACGAACTTGACGAAGTGGATGAAAAGGACGAAGTGGACAAGGTGGAGGATGTGGACGAAGTCGAGGAAGTGAAAGAACTGGACAAAGTGGAGGAAGTGGACGAAGTTGACGAGGTTGAGGAAGTGGAGGAAGTGGAAGAAGTGGAGGAAGTGGACGTAGTAGACGAAGTTGACGAAGTGGACGAAGTAGACGAAGTTGACGAAGTGGAAGAAGTGCAGGAAGTGGACGAAGTGGAGGAAGTGGCCGAAATGGAGGAAGTGGACGAAATGGAGGAAGTGGAGGAAGTGGAGGTAGTAGAGGAAGTGGACAAACATGACGAAGTGGACGAAGTGGACGAAGTGGACGAAGTGGACGAAGTGGACGAAGTGGACGAAGTTGGCGAAGTTGACGACGTGGACGAAATGGAGGAAGTTGACGAAGTGGACGAAGTGGAAGAAGTGGACGAAGTGCACGAAGTGGACGAAGTGGAGGAAGTGGACGATGTGGAGGAAGTGGAGGAAGTAGACGAACTTGACATAGTGGAGGAAGTGGACAAATTGGATGAAGTGGAGGAAGTGGATGAAGTCGAGGACGTGGACGAAGAGGAGGAAGTTGAGGAAGTGGACGAATTGAACGAAGTAGACAAAATGGAGGAAGTGGAAGAAGTGAAGGAGGTGGAGGAAGTGGAGGAAGTCGACGAAATGGAGGAAGTGAAGGAAGTGGAGGATGTGGACGAAGTCGAGGAAGTGGAAGAACTGGACAAAGTGGAGCAAGTGGACGAAGTTAAGGAAGTAGAGGAAGTGGAGGAAGTAGAGGAAGTGAACGAAGTGGACAAACTTGACGAAGTTAATGAAGTGGATGAAGTGGAGGAAGTGGGCGAAGTGGATGAAGTGGACTAAGAGGACGAAGTTGACGAAGTGGAGGATGTGGACGGAGTGGACAAATTGGACGAAGTGGAGGAAGTGGAGGAAGTGGACGAGGTAGACGAGGTGGACAAAGTGGAGGAAGTGGAGGAAGTGGAAGAAGTGGAGGAAGTGGACGAAGTTGACGAAGTGGACGAAGTTAACGAAGTGGAGGAAGTGGAGGAAGTGGGGGAAGTACAGGAAGTGGACGGACATGACGAAGCGGACAAACAGGACGAAGTGGAGGAACAGGACGAAGAGCACCAAGTGGACGAGTTGGACGAGGTGGACGAAGTTGACGACGTGGACGAAGTGGAGGAAGTGGAAGAAGTTGACAAAGTGGAGGAAGTGGACCAAGTGGACGAAGTGCAGGAAGTGGACGAAGTGGAGGAAGTGGACCAAGTGGACGGAGTGGATGAAGTGGAGGAAGTGGACGAACTTGACGAAGTGGACGAAATTGACGGAGTCGATGAAGTTGACGAAGCGGAGCAAGTGGACAAAGTGGATGAAGTGGACAAAGTTGACGAAGTGGAAGAAGTGCAGGAAGTGAATGAAGTGGAGGAAGTGGACGATGCTGAGGAACTGGACGAAGTTGATGAACTGGACAAAGTGGAAGAATTTTACGAAGTGGAGGAAGTGGAGGAAGTGGAAGAAGGGGACGAAGTTGAGGAACTTGACGAAGGGGACGAACTTGATGAAGTTGACGAATTGGACGAAGTGGACGAAGAAGAGGAAGAAGTGGACGAAGAGGACGAAGTGGAGTAAGTGGACGAGGTAAACGAAGTTGTCAAAGTGGACGAGGTTGACGAAGTGGAAGAAGTTGACGAAGTGGAGGAAGTGAAGGAACTGGAGGAAGTGGAGGAAGTGGACGAAGAGGAGGAAATGGAGGAAGTAGACGGAGTGGACGAAGTGGACGAAGTTGACGAAGTGGAGGAAGTGGACGAAGAGGACAATGTGGAGGAAGTGGATGAAGTTGACGACGTGGACGAAGTGGAGGAAGCGGATGAAGTGGACGAAGTGGAGGAAGTGGAAGAAGTGGACCAAGTGGACGAAGTGGACGAAGTGGACGAAGTCGACGAAGTGGACGAAGTCGACGAAGTGGACGAAGTCGACGAAGTGGAGGAAGTGGAGGAAGTGGACGAACTTCACGAAGTGGACGAAATGGACGAAGTGGACAAAGTTGACGAAGTGGAAGAAGTGGACGAGTTGAATGAAGTGGACGAAGTGGAGGAAGTGATGTAAGTGGACGAAGTGGTGGAAGTGGAAAAAGTGGACGACGTGGAGGAAGTAGACGAAGTCGTCGAAGTGGAGGAAGTGGAACAAGTGGGGGAAGTGGACGAAGTTGACGAAGTGGACGAAGTGGAGGAAGTGGATGAGGTTGACGAAGTGGACGAAGTGGAGGAATTGGACAAAGTTGATGAAGTAGAAGAAGTGGAGGAAGTGAATGAAGTGGAGGAAAAGGAGGAAATGAACGATGTTGAGGAAGTGGAGGAAGTAGACGAAGTTGACAAAGTTGATGAAGTGGACAAAGTGGACGAACTTAACGAAGTCGAGGAAGTGGACGAAAGGGACGAAGTTGACGAAGTGGAGGAAGTAGTGGAAGTAGACGAAGTTGACGAAGTGGACGAAATGGACGACGTGGACGAAGTTGACGAATGGACGAAGTGGAGGAAGTGGACAAAGTTGACGAAGTGGAAGAAGTGGAGGAAGTGAATGAAGTGGAGGATGTGGAGGGAATGCACGATGTTGAGGAAGTGGAGAAAGTGGAGGAAGTGGACGAACTTGACGAAGTGAACGAAGTGGAGGAAGTGGAGGAAGTGGACGAAGTTGACAACATGGACGAAATGGACGAAGTGGACGAAGTTGACGAGATGGAGGAAGTGGACGAAGTGGACAAAGTGGACGAAGTTGACGAAGTGGACAAAGTGGAGGAAGTGGAGGAAGTGGAGGTAGTGGAGGAAGTGGAGGAAGTGGAAGAAGTGGAGAAAGTGGAGGAAGTAGAGGAAGGGGAGGAAGTACAGGAAGTGGACGAACTAGACGAACATGACGAAGCGGTGGAAGTGGAGGAAGTGGACGAAGTGGACAAACAAGACGAAGAGCACGAAGTGGACGAGAGTGACGAAGTGGACGAAGTTGACGAAGTTGACGACGTTGAGGAAGTGGACGAAGTGGAAGAAGTTGAGGAAGTGGACGAAGTGGACAAAATGGACAAAGTGGACGAAGTGGACGAACTTGACGAAGTGGAGCAAGTGGACGAAGAAGATGAAGAAGTGGACGAAGAGGACCAAGTGGTGGAAGTGGAGGAAGTAAACGAAGTTGACAAAGTGGAGGAAGTGAAGGAAGTGGAGGAAGTGGAGGAAGTGGAGGAAATGGAGGAAGTAGACGGAGTGGACGAAGTTGGCGAAGTGGAGGAAGTGGAGGAAGTGGAGGAAGTGGACGAAGAGGACAAAGTGGAGGAAGTGGACGAAGTTGACGACGTGGACGAAGTGGAGGAAGTGGATGAAGTGGACGAAATGGAGGAAGTGGAGGAAGTGGACGAAGTGGAGGAAGTGGAGGAAGTGGACGAAGTCGACAAAGTGGAGGAAGTGGACAAAGTGGAGGAAGTGGACGAACTTCACGAAGTGGACGAAATGGACGAGGTGGACGAAGTTGACGAAGTGGACGAGGTGGTGGAAGTGGACAAAGTTGACGAAGTGGAAGAAGTGGAGGAAGTGAATGAAGTGGACGAAGTGGAGGAAGTGGAAAAAGTGGACAAAGTGGACGAAGTGGACGAAGTCGTCGAAGTGGACGAAGTGGACAAAGTGGAGGAAGTGGAGGAAGTGGACGAAGTTGAGGAAGTGGAGGAAGTAGACAAAGTTGACGAAGTGGACAAAGTGGACGAAGTTGACGAAGTGGAGGAAGTGGACGAAGGGGACGAAGTCGACGAAGTTGACGAAGTGGAGGAACTCGAGGAAGTGAAGGAAGTGGACGAACCTTACGAAGTGGAAGTGAAGGAAGTGGAGGAAGTGGTGGGAATGCACGATGTTGAGGAAGTGGAGAAAGTGAAGGAACTGGACGAACTTGACGAAGTGGAGGAAGTGGACGAACTTCATGAGGTGGACGAAATGGACGAAATGGATGAAGTTGACGAAGTAGAGGAAGTGGAGGAACTAGAGGAAGTGGAGGAAGTGCATGAAGTTGACGAAGTGGACGAAGTTGACGAAGTAGACAAAGTGAAGTACGTGGAGGAAGTGGAAGAAGTGGAGGAAGTGGACGAAGTTGACGAAGTTAACGAAGTGGAGAAAGTGGAGGAAGCGGACGAAGCGGAGGAAGTAGAGGAAGTGGACGAAGTGGACGAAGAGGACGCAGTGGATGAAGTGGAGGTGATACAGCTGTCGCGGCCGATCAAATTTGATGTGCAATTAAGAATGCAGTACAGTGCTAGGATTTGACTCCTAGGTCGTCTCTCAAGGACCAATTTGTGTCGGTTCAGTCTCTGATTATTTTACACACGAAGGTGGGGGGGTGTTTTTGGTGTTTTGGTTGAATGCGGTAAAATTAAATTGGAAATTGGAAATAAAACAACAGAAAAATTAAAATAAATTAAAACTGGGATTTAAACACAACTAAATTTAAAAACGCTGAAATAAAATTTAACCACGGTAAAAACTAAACGGTAAAAGATGGTAAAAAAAAACTGAACGGTAAAATTAAACGCATAAATAAAAACATCAGTGAAAATACGTTGATAGAAAATAAACCGTAAAAATGACGTTGAAAATAAACTGAACGGTAAAAAGCAATGACTGAATTTAATGGTGCAGATGAAATTGTAAACGCAAGGTTTGCTGATAAAAGTAGAGTTTTAACAACTGAAAAACAAACTGGACATTACATTGGATTGAAAATGGAAAACAAATACAAAACCTCCCCTAAAGGGGAGGAGAAAACCAAAGCCAGAACGTTTCCTAATTCTACTCCTAAAATCTAATCTAAAACTCTAATTCTCACACTGAAATCTGATGCCCATTCTCCCTGCCTCCTGCCCATTTTATAGTTAAATTTCTGAACCAAGTGTACCCCTCTTCCTTTCTCGTGAGCATACCACTTAAAATCCAAAAAAAAAAATAATTATTCACTTTTGTATTTAGTGACAACTTCTTCCAGCAGTCCATGCACCCACTTACGTGACTTTTATTTCCCTCCAACACCACTTCTTTTTGTCTTTTTCTCCATCTTTATTCAATCCATTATTCAGCACTTCATGGACGTACCAAGAGGAAGCATGGGCCCTCCAATCTGCTGCTGCTGTGTTGTAGAGATCCTGAGCTGCTTCTGCTGGTTCATTCTCTGTATCAGCATGCTACCTATTCATCACCGTGACAACACCTCCTCTTCAATGGTGGTTTCAAGCTGGACATGAGCTGCTGGATCTCCTCTTCAACTAGACCAAGATTGTAGAGCATTTCCTTTACTGGACCAGCTCTTTCTTCTTCAAACTAAACTGCTTCAACACGTCCCTATTCCATTCTCTTCTCTCCCATGTGTTTCTGCAGCACCGTGAACTGTCCTTGGATGTGTGCTACTGGGCTGCTTCTTCGTGCACCTCCAAACTCGGAAAATGATGTCCGTGTGTGCCTTCTTTGTGCACCTCCAAGCTACTGCCGCTGGATGCACTTTCAAATGTGCTCATGGACTGCACCTCCTGATCTCTCTCGGTACCTTTTTTTTCTTCCAGCACCTCCCTTGCAAGCTTGCGGATGAAAACTGGATTTCTACCAGACCGTGAACGTGGACGTGTGCTGCACCGTGTGCTTACTTCTTTTGCCACCTAAGAAAGCTGTAGGCCGTGTGCTTCAATTCCCGTGGAGACCTGGGCCAATTGCCTTCCGCGTGTGAGGTTGCTTTCAAGCTTGCTGGATGTGTGCAGCCACTGGACCGTGTATTTTTTCTGCCAAGCTGCTGGGCTGTGTTGCCTTATTCTCCAAACTGTTGGATTCTTTTCTTTGCAGGGCGTGACGTGCTTCCAGACGCGGCTTGCTTTTCCAATTGCTCGACACAACGCACAACGTTGCTTTGCTGGATGCTTGAAGCGAGCGTGAAGAGTTTGGTCTGCACTTTTCAGCCATCCTAAAACCAATAGAAGTCACCTCATCAGTGTGGAGAATTAATTGTCCGTGGACCCATTGTGTTCCTTAGTGCAGAATTTTTAAAGAAGATAATTGCTTCTTTGGACTTGCCAAAAGCCATGAAGGGCTCTCTTCCGTGACCACATACGTTTGAAGGCAAAAAAAAAACAAAATTTCTCTCTTCGGTGTGGTGGCTGTTACGCACGTGAAGCCTCTTTTCAATTTAATCTAACACTTTCCAAAATAAAGCATAGTAATCTTCAAATTGTAAAATTTAATCTTCCACCAAATAAGTCAATGTGTATTTCTTTCCACTCCAGCAAAGTAATTGAGTGCAGCCGTGACATTTGCTTAGACATTGTGGCAGCCCATTTTCCAAAATTGAAAACACCACTGCATTTTTGCATTCCAACCAAAATTTATTTCTTTAAAAGCTTCTCTGTAAGCCAATTCCGTGTACAAAATGATCTTCCAAATGTCCCAAAATATTATCCAAAATTTTCCAGCAATTGCTAATGCAAATAATTAGCTCAGATAATTCAAATTAATTAAAATAAGAATTTCTGATCGATTTAAGCACAATTAAGAAAAATAGGAAAATACTGGACAATTAAGCAAAATTTTCTGATTAATTTTAGTACAGTAAACTAAGTGAAGTGAAGAAAATAATGATTCATCAAAATAGACCACACTTAGTCTTTTGCACTCCTGGGCAAAATTAAGACGCAAATCAAAGAATGGTTCAAAGGACTTTTAGGGAGGTGACACAAACTCAGCAGACAGAAAAATTAAAGCTCACAAGAAAACAAACTGAATTTACACAGTTCTCAAGAATTCTGGACAGAGAAAGGAAATAGAAATTATCCAACACAAATCCAATAAAGCAGATACTTACAGAAATCATCCTAGCAATTCAAAGTATGGCAAAAATAATTAATCAGTTCAAGAGGCGATTTAAAAATAACAAAACCTCACAGATGCACTCACAGTGTTTCTTTCAAGTGTCTAGGGTATACAGTTTCAACTCAATGCACTCAAGAAAACAAACACAAGTAGACTTGGCAAGCTTCTAATATCAACACTTAAAACATATGCATGTTCAGATCAAAAGGTCTTTCAGGGTTGTAATGGGGCCAAGGACAGGGGAGGATAAATTTGGATAAGTAGCTATAGCTCAGAAGAAATAGAGGTGCACTAGGAAAAAAATGTAAACACAGTGAAATCTCACCCAAACCTCTAATTCAATCCTCTTCTCGACTCCATTATTCATAAAATTATTTTTCAATTTTCTCTTTTTCTCATCAAATATTTTTTTTTCATCCTGTCTTATTTTTTTTTTTTTTTTTTTTTTTTTTTCACACAACAGGATATATAAATTATCATTTCAAAACATGATGAGGAACCAACTAGCCAATTCATCAGAATTCCCAAGGAGACCACACTTATTCTCAAAACACTTCTGTAGCTCCAGACTTTCCTAAGGTTAAGGTAATCATTTGTTTTTCACTTAGGATCAGTGTATGAGCTTCAACACAAAGAAATATATACAGTATAGGCTCAAAGGGGTTATCAAAGGATAATAACAAGGTAGGCTTATTTGGCTAAAGAGGCTCAAGAATAAAATTGCCTTTATCACTTCCAAAAATGCATATAAATCAAATATATCAAAAAGAATCAAGCCAAGGCATATGTGCAAGCAGTCAAGATACATATCACACACAAGAAAGAAAATTAAGTGGCTCAAATCTCACACAGGGTATTTGTGTCATAATTAATTCAACCTCTCAAACATATAATCATCTTTCCAGGCAGAGAAAAGCAAGGATCTTAAACCATAAGTATTAAGTAAGTGAAGGAAAAATCTACAACTTAGACCTCATCCAGAAATCAAGAGAAAAATGTAAAATTTATTTCACACAAAACACACTAAAAACCACTTAAAACAGAAAAAATTTAACACTTAAAAACAAAAAATTTAACACACGAAATAAATACTAACAGAACTAACAGAAAAATCAGAATTTCTCCCCAGTAGACCACACTTAAATCACACAATGTCCTCAGTGTGTCACAATCATCAGATTATCAATTTCAGAGCAGCAAATAATATAGACAAGTGCAATAAAAAGTTAGGAAAAATGGGAAGAAATTTTTCAGTAACATCCATCAGTAGATGTTATCAGGGACATCCATCAGCAGATGTCTAAAACACCTAGCACCCATCAGTAGATGCTAATAATTTTTATTATTTTTTTTTTCTTTTATTTTATTATTATTATTTTTTTTTTCTGAAAAAGGATACCGGTACTGTGACAACAGTCTCGGTGGCAACGACCGAAACTGTTGCTACAGTGGAAACAATCTGCCTATAAATAGGCCAATCTCAGCGCCTGAGTGGCATTTCCTGACTTCCCACTCTCTCTCTGCTCCTGTCTTCTCTCTGCTCTCTCAACTCTCTTGAGCGTCTGGATCTCTGCAGGGAGCCTCTCCTCTGAGCATCTGGAGCTGTGCGGAACCTCTGCCACCGTGCCATCTGAAGAGTCTGAGATCTGCGAGGAGCTCTGTCTCTGCGTCTTCTGAAGAGTCTGAGTGAGATCCGCGAAGAGCCTCTGCAAGCCTACTACTCCAGGTAAGTCATCTGCACCTAGATCTACCTTTCTTTCAGCTTTCATTTCCTTTCTCTGCTTTCCAATCTTTCCCTTTCAGTATTTCCTTTATTTTTCATCTCTGCCCTGCTCTCTTTACTGCTTTCCATCTTCTTTCTGTTATGATCTCTTGCCTGCTCTCCCTCTTTTCCTGCTAAACACTTAAAACACATAAAACACAATTGTCTTAAAACTTAAGGGGTATATCGGCTGGAAACCAGACGTTAATCTCCCTTCGTTTGAAGGTATGACAGAGACAATCGGGTAGAACAACGCCACGTACCCCACTTAAAACTAAATAAACACATAAACATAATATACAAGAACAATATGGACAAGAACAACCGGACAACTGGACGTAGATCCGTTTAGGACCCTTTGCGAGGACCGTGAAACAGATCTGAGACCAAAAACTGAAACATCAAAGCATGACTGGACAAAATAAATCTAAAAGGAAATAAGAACAAATACAGAAAACACTGAATTAAGACTCTAATTTTTTTTTTTTTTTTTTTATTGTTATTTATGTTATGCTTATTTTTCTTGTTTTTGTTCTTTTTACATTTATTTATTTATTATTTAAGTATTTGTATATTACGAGAGGAAGGATGAGTGAAACGGAATCAGAGAGATATACCAGTCAACGGTGGCGTCCAACCGACGATCAGATCACGATGATGACCAAAATATTCAACTATGGGGTCACACACCCAAGCCGAGCGCAAGTCGTCGAGATCGCGTCTCGACTAAGGGCTTTCGGCGAAGCCACTGAATACAACGTACACTGCTGGTTCAACAACCACGGCAATCGGGTCAAGCACTGGCAAGCGGAGATAGACCCCACTGGCACTCTCTTTTCACAACTGCCGCTGTACATGTACGGTAAGACCTCTGATCACACCTCCATTGAAATTTTTTTTTTTTTTCACTTCCTCTTCTATTATTAACACATGTTTTTTATTTTTTTTATTTTTTATATTTTTCTGTTTGAAAGAAAAAAACTGGGTGATAATGAGGGCACCGAGGCTGCTGAATCTGTTTCCCGTTCCGATCATCATCGATGACGACAGAAATGAACGAGAAATTCCTCTACCAAAGCCTCCGCACGTGACTTTTCGAACCAGAGCTCCCTCAACGGAGCTCTCCCTTAGACCACCACAACCAGCTCGAGAATTCTTCCAGTTTTAATGTTTTATGTTTTTTTTTTTTTATGTTTTTGTTGGCCGAGTGTGGCCAGAATTAAGGACTGTAATATGAACACTTATGTTTTTTTTTTTTTATGTTTTATTTTGGTGTGTAATATTAACGATCAGAAATGATCGACCCCTGAACAACTTTATTTTCACATATATCTACTGCAATTTCATTTTCAGATCTGTTCAATCTCCATTTTTCCATTACTGTAATTTTTGCATTGATGAATGAAATCTCTCTTAGTTAAACAAAATTTTTCAATCAAAGATCTGTATGAAACAACTAAGAACTTATATTTACAGTGAAGGAAAATAAGGAAAAATAAGATCTGAAGTGAAAAATTTTTATTGGTATAAAATAATAAGATACTGAGGGTCGAAATAAAATCAAGGAATACGCAAAACAATTTTTGAATTTTTGATTTTTCGAATTTTTTCTTTTTAGTAAAAACACTAAAAATCACGAAGCAAATAAAACACAGAACACATTTTTTTTTTTTTTTTAAATATATGAAAAATAAATATATGTACATCTTATAACAATTAAATTTGAAAAGAAAATTTTTTTTTGCACACTTAAAAAAAATAATTATCACAAATAATTTTTTTTTTTTTTTTTAAATAATAACTGGAAAACTAATAAAGAAAAATAAAAGGAAAAATAAACATAAAAGAAAACGAAATTCAGAATCTTCCCGAGACCATACTTAAATTACACTGTCCTAAACGTGTTCTAAGCATAAGATCATCAGTTAAAACACTAAACAGATAAAGGACTAATGCAATAAAAGTAGGAAAACGGGAAAGAAAGAAAAAGAAAACTCCCCTGGATTATGGTGGCAGTTGCCAATTTTGGATCATCAGGGAGAGGTCTTCATGTTCACGATCCAGCCATGAAGTTTTGAGGACGAACTGCTTCATCCTCCAGATTTGATCAAGCAGTGAAATGTCCTCCACCGCCGGATCTAAGCAGCAAATATTGTTACTGAGCGGATTCAGTAGGTGCTTGTTGATCTTTGAACTGTCAGTGTCAGCACCTTTGTTTTCCACTGTGGGTGTATGTTGATCAAATTTATACGTACCTCCTGCAACATGGTTAGTGCAATGTGGTTCCGCAGAAATTTCATGCAGGGGTATGACACCCAATTCTAGTGTAATAGGCTGAACCTCAGATAAATCCTCATAACATGAATCGGTTTCAAATGTAGAAATAATATCTTTAACAGGCTCAGATTCATGTTCAGAGGGAGAATTAAAAACATGCTCAGCAACAATATGATTACAAGCATACCTATCATCAGCATAATCTTTAATAACACAGTCAACAGAATAATCAATTTGCGGTATGCTTACCTCCACTTCCTTGAAGATTGGTAAAGTAGTGGAGGATGAAAGTAGTCCACCTGGTTCAAGATTATTGCTTATTCTTTCCTGGTCCTCAAAATCATCAGCATTTTCCTTAAGTGCAAGAATGGTCATCTGCCCAATCTGATTACTCAGATTCTGAATTGCCGCTTGAGTTTCCTGCTGAAACTCTATGCTATTTTTCTTGAACTGCATGTTCCCTTTCTGTAACTGAACGTTCTGCATGGTCATCTGCTCCAGTAACTCCTTTAATGTAGGTTCAGAAGTAGAAGGCTGAGGAGTTATTTGAATAGGAGAATCATATTGCTGACTCTCATATTGTGTAACTGGCTCCCAAAGAGAGCTCTCAGAAATTGGATGATGGAACATATTGTTCTCATCATAAAAATCAGCAGATTTAAAATCAAAGTAATATGCAGAATAAGAATCATAATCACAGACATTGGCAGAATAAGCATTATTCACAACATTAAAATAGGTAGACATGGAAAAATAAAAAGTGAAAACTAAAAACTAAAAATTACGAATCAGATAAAACAAAACACATTTATACATGCTACAAGCACACACAAGACAGAACATCAATAGTAAAAATTTTTAATTAATTTTTTTTAATTTTAAATTTTTTTTTTTTTTAATAACAACTAAATACAGAACATAGCACAATTAAACACATATATACACAATATATATTAACACAGTAAAAATCTAAAACAAAAACCTGGATCTGAAGTGACAACGCCGCCAAAATTTGTTGAAGGTGTCGTTGTCTCCTACAAAAATACAACAGACAGAACACACAAAACACACATATTAACAGAACAAAAATTTACACAACAAGAATCTAAAACCAAACCGTCATTGGTCCCCGGCAGCGGCGCCAAAATTTGATAAACGGGTCGCACCGCTCACAAAAGTTGAGTGCACGAAAATAATGCAGTATAATTACTAGGATTTGACTCCTAGGTCGTCTCTCAAGGACCAATATTTGTGGTTCGGTCTTAGATTTAACACGAAGTGGGGGGGTTTGTGATTGTTTTGATTTGGTTGAATGCGGTAAAATTAAATTGGAAATTGGAAATAAAACAACAGAAAAATTAAAATAAATTAAAACTGGGATTTAAACACAACTAAATTTAAAAACGCTGAAATAAAATTTAACCACGGTAAAAACTAAACGGTAAAAGATGGTAAAAAAAAACTGAACGGTAAAATTAAACGCATAAATAAAAACATCAGTGAAAATACGTTGATAGAAAATAAACCGTAAAAATGACGTTGAAAATAAACTGAACGGTAAAAAGCAATGACTGAATTTAATGGTGCAGATGAAATTGTAAACGCAAGGTTTGCTGATAAAAGTAGAGTTTTAACAACTGAAAAACAAACTGGACATTACATTGGATTGAAAATGGAAAACAAATACAAAACCTCCCCTAAAGGGGAGGAGAAAACCAAAGCCAGAACGTTTCCTAATTCTACTCCTAAAATCTAATCTAAAACTCTAATTCTCACACTGAAATCTGATGCCCATTCTCCCTGCCTCCTGCCCATTTTATAGTTAAATTTCTGAACCAAGTGTACCCCTCTTCCTTTCTCGTGAGCATACCACTTAAAATCCAAAAAAAAAAATAATTATTCACTTTTGTATTTAGTGACAACTTCTTCCAGCAGTCCATGCACCCACTTACGTGACTTTTATTTCCCTCCAACACCACTTCTTTTTGTCTTTTTCTCCATCTTTATTCAATCCATTATTCAGCACTTCATGGACGTACCAAGAGGAAGCATGGGCCCTCCAATCTGCTGCTGCTGTGTTGTAGAGATCCTGAGCTGCTTCTGCTGGTTCATTCTCTGTATCAGCATGCTACCTATTCATCACCGTGACAACACCTCCTCTTCAATGGTGGTTTCAAGCTGGACATGAGCTGCTGGATCTCCTCTTCAACTAGACCAAGATTGTAGAGCATTTCCTTTACTGGACCAGCTCTTTCTTCTTCAAACTAAACTGCTTCAACACGTCCCTATTCCATTCTCTTCTCTCCCATGTGTTTCTGCAGCACCGTGAACTGTCCTTGGATGTGTGCTACTGGGCTGCTTCTTCGTGCACCTCCAAACTCGGAAAATGATGTCCGTGTGTGCCTTCTTTGTGCACCTCCAAGCTACTGCCGCTGGATGCACTTTCAAATGTGCTCATGGACTGCACCTCCTGATCTCTCTCGGTACCTTTTTTTTCTTCCAGCACCTCCCTTGCAAGCTTGCGGATGAAAACTGGATTTCTACCAGACCGTGAACGTGGACGTGTGCTGCACTGTGTGCTTACTTCTTTTGCCACCTAAGAAAGCTGTAGGCCGTGTGCTTCAATTCCCGTGGAGACCTGGGCCAATTGCCTTCCGCGTGTGAGGTTGCTTTCAAGCTTGCTGGATGTGTGCAGCCACTGGACCGTGTATTTTTTCTGCCAAGCTGCTGGGCTGTGTTGCCTTATTCTCCAAACTGTTGGATTCTTTTCTTTGCAGGGCGTGACGTGCTTCCAGACGCGGCTTGCTTTTCCAATTGCTCGACACAACGCACAACGTTGCTTTGCTGGATGCTTGAAGCGAGCGTGAAGAGTTTGGTCTGCACTTTTCAGCCATCCTAAAACCAATAGAAGTCACCTCATCAGTGTGGAGAATTAATTGTCCGTGGACCCATTGTGTTCCTTAGTGCAGAATTTTTAAAGAAGATAATTGCTTCTTTGGACTTGCCAAAAGCCATGAAGGGCTCTCTTCCGTGACCACATACGTTTGAAGGCAAAAAAAAACAAAATTTCTCTCTTCGGTGTGGTGGCTGTTACGCACGTGAAGCCTCTTTTCAATTTAATCTAACACTTTCCAAAATAAAGCATAGTAATCTTCAAATTGTAAAATTTAATCTTCCACCAAATAAGTCAATGTGTATTTCTTTCCACTCCAGCAAAGTAATTGAGTGCAGCCGTGACATTTGCTTAGACATTGTGGCAGCCCATTTTCCAAAATTGAAAACACCACTGCATTTTTGCATTCCAACCAAAATTTATTTCTTTAAAAGCTTCTCTGTAAGCCAATTCCGTGTACAAAATGATCTTCCAAATGTCCCAAAATATTATCCAAAATTTTCCAGCAATTGCTAATGCAAATAATTAGCTCAGATAATTCAAATTAATTAAAATAAGAATTTCTGATCGATTTAAGCACAATTAAGAAAAATAGGAAAATACTGGACAATTAAGCAAAATTTTCTGATTAATTTTAGTACAGTAAACTAAGTGAAGTGAAGAAAATAATGATTCATCAGGAGGAAGTGGACGAAGTGCAGGAAGTGCACGAAGTGGACAAAGTGGACGAAGTTGATGAAGTGGACGAAGTGGAGGAAGTGGAGGAAATGGAGGTAGTGGAGGTAGTGGACGAAATGGACGAAGTGGACGAACTTTACAAAGCTGACGAAGTGGAACAAGTGGAGGAAGTGGACGAAGTGGACAAAGTGGACGATCTTAACGAAGTTGAAGAAGTGGACGAAGTGGCAAAAGTGGAAGAAGATGAAGAAGTGCACGAAGTGGACGAAGTAGACGAAGTTCACGAAGTGGATGAAGTGGAGGAAGTCGAGGAAGTGGACGAAATTGACGAAGTGGAAGAAGTGGAGGAAGTGGACGAAGTTGACGAATTGGAAGAAGTTGACGAAGTGGAAGAACTCGAGGAAGTGGACGATGTGGATGAAGAGCACGAACTTGAAGAAGTTGACGAAGTGGAAGAAGAAGATGAAGAAGTGGAGGAAGTGAAAGAAGTGGAGGAACTGGACGATGTTGAGGGAGTGGAAGAAGTTGACGAAGTAGACGAAGTGGAAGAAGTTGACGAAGTGGAGGATGTAGAGGAAGTGGAGGATGTGGAAGAAGTGACAAACTTGATGAAGTTGAAGTAGTGGACGAAGTGAAAGAAGTGGAAGAAGAAGATGAAGAAGTGAAGGAAGTGGACCAAGTGCACGAACTAGACAAAGTGGAAGCAGTGGACGAATTACACGAAGTGGAAGAGGAAGATGAAGAAGTGGATGAAGCTGAGGAAGTGGACGAAGTGGAAGAAGTAGACGAAGTGGAGGAAGTGCACGAAGTGGACGATGTGAACGAAGTTGACGAGGTGGAGGAAGTGGAGGAAGCGGACAAAGTGGAGGAAGTGGAAGAAGTGGATGAAGTTGACGAAGTGGAGGAAGTGGAGGAACTGGAGGAAGAACACAAAATTGAGGAAGTGAAGGAAGTGGACGAAGTGGATGAAGTGGACGAAGTGCACGAACTGGACGAAGTTGACGAAGTGGAGGAAGTGGACAAAGATGACGAACCTGACGAAGTGGAGGAAGTGGACGAAGGGGACGAAGTCGACGAAGGAGACGAAGTGGAGGAAATGGAGGAAGTGGACGAAATGGACGACGTGGACGAAGTTGACGAAGTGGACAAAGTGGAGGAAGTGGACAAAGTTGACGAAGTGGAAGAAGTGGAGGAAGTGAATGAAGTGGAGGAAGTGGAGGGAATGCACGATGTTGCAGAAGTGGAGAAAGTGGAGGAAGTGGACGAACTTGACGAAGTGGAGGAAGTGGAGGAAGTGGACGAACTTGATGAGGTGGACGAAATGGACGAAGTGGAAGAAGTTGACGAAGTGGAGGAAGTGGACAAATTTGACGAAGTTGACGAAGGTGACGAAGTTGACGAAGTAGACAAAGTGGAGGAAGTGGAGGAAGTGGAAGAAGTGGAGGAAGTGGACGAAGTGGACAAAGTTAACGAAGTGGAGGAAGTGGAGGAAGTGGAGGAAGTACAGAAAGTGGACGAACATGACGAAGCGGACGAAGTGGAGCAAGTGGAGGAAGTGGACGAAGAGGACAAAGAGCTCGAAGTGGAGGAAGTGGAGGAAGTGGAAGAAGTTGACGAAGTGGAGGAAGTGCACGAAGTGCAGGAAGTAGACGAAGTGCACGAAGTGGACAAAGTGGCGGAAGTGGACAAAGTGACAAAGAGTAAATAGAGGAGGAGGTGAATGAAGTGGAGGAAGTGAAGGGAATGCACGATGTTGAGGAAGTGGAGAAAGTGGAGGAAGTGGACGAAATGGACGAAGTGGACGAACTTGACGAATTGGAGGAAGTGAAGGAAGTGGACGAACTTGACGAGGTGGACGAAATGGACGAAGAGGACGAAGTTGACGAAGTGGAGGAAGTGGACGAAGTTGACGAAGTGGACGAACTTAATGAAGTGGAGGAAGTGGAGGAAGTTCAGGAAGTGGACGAAGTGGACGAATATGACGAAGCGGACGAAGTGGGGAAAGTGGAGGAAGTGGAGGAAGTGGACGAAGTGGACGAAGAGGACGAAGAGCACGAAGTGGACAAAGGGGACGAGGTGGACGGATTCGACGAAGTTGACGACATGGACGAAGTCGAGGAGGTGGATGAAGTGGAAGAAGTTGACAAAGTGGAGGAAGTGGAGGAAGTGCAGGAAGTGGAGGAAGTGGACGAAGTGGAGGAAGTGGACGAAGAGGACGAAGTGGACGAAGAGGACGAAGTGGACGAAGTGAAAGAAGTGGATGAAGTAGACGAAGTGGACGAATGGGACGAAGTGGACAAAGTGGACGACGTGGACGCCATGGAGGAAGTGGACGAAGTTGACAAAGTGGACAAAGTGGACGAAGTGCACGAAGTCGAGGAAGTGAAGGAAGTGGACGAAGTGGACAAAGTGGAAAAAGTGGAGGAAGTGTACGAACTTGATGAAGTAGACGAAATGGACGAAGTGGACGAAATGGACGAAGTGGACGAAGTTGGCGATGTCGAAGAAGTGCCGGAAGTGAATGAAGTGGCGGAAGTGGACGAATTAGACGGTGATAAGGAAGTGGAGGAAGTTGACGAAGTGGACGAAGTTGAAGAAGTTGACGAAGTGGAGGAAGTGGAGGAAGGGGACGAACTTGACGAAGTGGACGAAGGGGACAAACTTGACGAAGTTGACGAATTCCACGAAGTGGACGAAGTGGAAGAAGAAGATGAAGAAGTGGACGAAGAGGACGAAGTGGACAAAGTGGAGGAAGTCGACGAAGTGGAGGAAGTGGACGAACTAGACGAAGTAGACAAAGTTGACGAAGTGGACGAAGTGGACAAAGTTGACGAAGTGGACGAAGTTGACGAACTGCAGGAAGTTGAGGAAGTGGAGGAAGTGGACGAAATGGAGGAAGTGGACGAAGTGGAGGACGTGGAGGAAGTGGACGAAGTGGAGGAAGTGGAGGAAGTGGAGGAAGTGGACGAACATGACGAAGTGGACGAAGTGGAGGAAGTGGACGAAGTCGACGAAGTGGACGTAGTGGACGAAGATGACGAATTGGACGAAGTGGAGGAAGTGGACAAAGTGGACGAAGTGGACGAAGTGGAGGAAATGGAGGAACTGGAGGAAGTGGAGGAAGTGGAGGAAATGGAGGAAGTGGAGAAAATGGAGGAAGTGGACGAACTAGAGGAAGTAGATGAAGTGGACGAACATGACTAAGTTGACGAAGTGGATAAGGTGGAGGAAATGGAGGAAGTGGACGAAGTCGACGAAGTGGACGTAGTGGACGAAGATGACGAATTGGACGAAGTGGAGGAAGTGGACAAAGTGGACGAAGTGGACGAAGTGGAGGAAATGGAGGAACTGGAGGAAATGGAGGAAGTGGAGGAAATGGAGGAAGTGGAGAAAATGGAGGAAGTGGACGAACTAGAGGAAGTAGATGAAGTGGACGAACATGACTAAGTTGACGAAGTGGATAAGGTGGAGGAAGTGGACGAAATGGACAAAGTGGACGAGGAGGACGAAGTGAACGAAATGGATGAAGTGGACGATGTTGACGACGCGGAAGAAGTGGATGAAGTGGACGACGTGGAATAAGTGGACGAAGTGGACGAGGAGGACGAAGTGAACGAAATGGACGAAGTGGACGAAGTGAACGAAGTGGACGAAGTGAACGAAGTGGACGATGTTGACGACGCGGAAGAAGTGGATGAAGTGGAATAAGTGGACGAAGTGGATGAGGTGGACGAAGCGGATGACATAGACGAAGTGGAGGAAGTGGAGGATGAGGACGAAGTTGACGAAGTGAAAGAAGTGCAGGAAGTGAATGAAGTGGAGAAAGTGGAGGAAGTGGACGATGTTGAGGAAGTGGAGGAAGTGGAAGAAGTTGACGAAGTTGACGAAGTGGAAGAAATTCACGAAGTGGACGAAGGGGACGAACTTCACGAAGTGGACGAAGTCGACGAAGGGGACGAACTTGACGAAGTTGACGAATTGGACGATGTGGACGAAGAAGATGAAGAAGTGGACGAAGAGGAGAAATGCACGGAGTCGACGAAGTGCACGAAGTGTAGGAAGTAGTGGAAGTGGACGAAGTAGACGAAGTTGACGAAGTGGACGAAGTTGACGAAGTTGACGAAGTGGACGAAGTTGACGAAGTGGAGGAAGTGGAGGAAGTGGACAAAGGGGACGAAGTTGACGAAGCTGATGAAGTGGACGAAGTGGAAGAAGTTGAAAAAGTGGAGGAAGTGGAGGAATTGGACGAAGTGGACAAAGGGGACGAAGTTGACGAAGTGGACGAAGTGGACGAAGTGGAAGAAGTGGAAGAAGTGGACAAAGAGGACGAAGTGGACGAAATGACCGAAGTGGAGAAAGTGGAGGAAGTTGACCAAGTTGACCAAGTGGACATAGTGGAGGAAGTGGAGGAAGTGGACGAACTTGGCGAAGTGGACGAAATGGACGAAGTTGACGAAGTGGATGAAGTGGATGAAGTGGACGAAGTTGACGAAGTGGAAGAAGTGCAGGAAGTGAATGAAGTAGAGGAAGTGGAGGAAGTGGACGAATTTGAGGAAGGGGACGAATTGGACGAAGTGGAGGAAGTGGAGGAAGTGGAAGAAATAGAGGAAGTGGACGAAGTTGACGAAGTGGACGAAGTGGACGAAGTGGACGAAGTGGACGAAGTGGACGAAGTGGACGAAGTGGACGGAGTGGACGAAGTGCACGAAGTGGAGGAAGTGGAGGAAGAGGAGGAAGTGGAGGAAGTGGAAGAAATAGAGGAAGTGGACGAAGTAGACAAAGTGGACGAAGTGGACGAAGTGGACGAATAGGACGAAGTGGACGGAGTGGAGGAAGTGCACGAAGTGGAGGAAGTGGAGGAAGAGGAGGAAGTGGAAGAAGTGGAGGGAGTGGACGAAGTTGACGACGTGGACGAAGTTGACGAAGTGGAAGAAGTGGACGAAGTGGACGATGTGGACGAAGTGGACGAACTGGATTAAGTTGACGAAGTAGACGAATTGGACGAAGTGGAGGAAGGGGACGAATTGGACGAAGTGGAGGAAGTGGACGAATTGGAGGAAGGGGACGAATTGGACGAAGTGGAGGAAGTGGAGGAAGTGGAATAAATAGAGGAAGTGGACGAAGTAGACGAAGTGGACGAGGTGGACGAAGTGGACGAATAGGACGAAGTGGACGAATAGGACGAAGTGGACGGAGTGGACGAAGTGCACGAAGTGGAGGAAGTGGAGGAAGAGGAGGAAGTGGAAGAAGTGGAGGGAGTGGACGAAGTTGACGACGTGGACGAAGTGGACGACGTGAACGAAGTGGACGAACTGGATGAAGTTGACGAAGTAGACGAATTGGACGAAGTGGAAGAAGAAGGTGAAGAAGTGGAGAAAGTTGAGTAAGTGGAGGAAGTGGAGGAAGTGGACGATGTTGAGGAAGTGCAGGAAGTGGATGAAGTTGACGAAGTGGACGAAGTGGAAGAGGTTGATGAAGTGGAGGAAGTAGAGGAAGTGGACGAAGAGGACGAAGTGGACGAACTTGATGAAGTTGAAGAAGTGGACGAAGTGGAAGAAGTGGAAGAAGAAGTTGAAGAAGTGGACGAAGTGGAGGAAGTGGAGGAAGTGCACGAACTTCACGAAGTGGAAGAAGTGGACGAATTGGACGAAGTGGAAGAGGAAGATGAAGAAGTGGACGAAGTGGATGAAGCGAAGGAAGTGGATTGGAAGAAGTAGACGAAGTGGAGGAAGTGGACGAAGTAGACGATGTGGACGAAGTGCACGAACTTGACTAAGTTGACGAAGTGGAGGAAGTGGACGAAGTGGACGAAGTGGAAGAAGAAGATGAAGAAGTGGACGAAGTTCATGAAGTGGAGCAAGTGAAGGAAGTGGAGGAAGTAGACAAAGTTGACGAAGTGGACGAAGTGGAGGAAGTGGATGAAGTGGAGTTAGTGGAAGAAGCGGACGAAGTGGACAAAGTGAACGAAGTTGACGAAGTTGACGAATTAGAGGAAGTGGAGGAAGTCGAGGAAGTGGACAAAGAGGAGGAAGTGGAAGAAGTGGACGATGTTGACGAAGTGGAGGAAGTGGAGGAAGTGGAGGAAGTGCACAAAATGGAGGAAGTGGACAAAGTGGAGGAAGTGGACAAAGTGGAAAAAGTGGACGAAGTTGATGAAGTGGACGAAGTGGAGGAAGTGGAGGAAATGGAGGTAGTGGAGGTAGTGGACGAAATGGACGAAGTGGACGAAGTTTACAAAGTTGACGAAGTGGAACAAGTGGAGGAAGTGGACGAAGTGGACAAAGTGGACGATCTTAACGAAGTTGAAGAAGTGGACGAAGTGGAAAAAGTGGAAGAAGATGAAGAACTGCACGAAGTGGACGAAGTGTACGAAGTAGACGAAGTGGATGAAGTGGAGGAAGTCGAGGAAGTGGACGAAATTGACGAAGTGGAAGAAGTGGAGGAAGTGGAGGAAGTTGACGAATTGGAAGAAGTTGACGAAGTGGAGGAACTGGAGGAAGTGGACGATGTGGATGAAGAGCACGAACTTGAAGAAGTTGACGAAGTGGAAGAAGAAGATGAAGAAGTGGAGGAAGTGAAAGCAGTGGAGGAACTGGACGATATTTAGGGAGTGGAAGAAGTTGACGAAGTAGACGAAGTGGAAGAAGTTGACGAAGTGGAGGATGTAGAGGAAGTGGAGGATGTGGAAGAAGTGACAAACTTGATGAAGTTGAAGTAGTGGACGAAGTGGAAGAAGAAGATGAAGAAGTGGAGGAAGTGGAGGAAGTGGACCAAGTGCACGAACTTGACGAAGTGGAAGAAGTGGACGAATTGCACGAAGTGGAAGAGGAAGATGAAGAAGTGGATGAAGCTGAGGAAGTGGACGAAGTGGAAGAAGTAGACGAAGTGGAGGAAGTGCACGAAGTGGACGATGTGAACGAAGTTGACGAGGTGGAGGAAGTGGAGGAAGTGGAGGAAGCAGACAAAGTGGAGGAAGTGGAAGAAGTGGATTAAGTTGACGAAGTGGAGGAAGTGGAGGAACTGGAGGAAGAACACAAAATGGAGGAAGTGGACGAAGTGGACGAAGTGAATGAAGTGGACGAAGTGGACGAACTGGACGAACTGGACGAAGTTGACGAAGTGGAGTGATGAGAGGGTCACGCCTCCCACAAAAGTTGTGCATAAAAGAATGTAGTATAGTACTAGGAAGTGACTCCTAGGTCGTCTGATAACAGTTGAAAAACTGTTATTTTCATGCTTAAAATTGATACTAAAAGCAACCTTTATACTTAGAAACTAGCTTGAAATCATGCTTTTATCCATATTTTCAGAAATAAGAGAGCTGGACAGGTTTATGCTTGATTTCAGTGTTTTTGTGCAGGTTTTAAGGTGAATTTAGTGAAAGAAGTGAAGAAGGAGAGAGATGGAATCAGAAAAGAAATCAAAGAGTGCAAAAGGAGAAGCCGAAGTCACCGCTCAGCGGCATTTTACCGCTGAGCGGCACTCAGGAGGTCACGGGAGGTCCGCTGAGGGGCAAAATGGCCGCTGAGGGGAAGAAACGAGACGCGCACTCATCGCTGAGCGGTACTTTACCGCTGAGCGGCACACTTATGGGCTTGGGCCTAGATTATTTGTAATTTTAGAATAATATATAAGCTTTAGGACGTCCTAGGGTTTGTATCTTTGGCAGAAACGAGGCAAACACTCTCTCTTCCACCCCTTTGAAGGAGGATCTTGGATGCTCAGGCTACCTCTTCACCTTTTTAGGGTTTATTCTTTCATTCTTTCATTGAAATTCATCTAGGTTCACCATGAATATGGTGAACTAAACTCTGTATGTTTGTTGGGGAATCAATGTAATCTTTTGAAGCTCTCATATATGGAATCTGTTTTTACATCTTTTAATTAAGACTTATGCTTTCTTTCATCATTAGTTAGGGTTTTTCCTCTTTGCTTAATGCTTGAATTGTTTAACTCATTCGATGCATGATTATTGGTTTTGTCGATACGGGCACGTACGGGGAAGTCTAGATCCGGGGAATTTTTCCCAATATTATGTTGGTTGTCGTTAAGCTCCTGCACTTATGAATTGATCATTAGGAATGCTAGGAATTGTATGAACTCGTGATTAGGGAGAAGCCTTCTTGAAAGGTACTTTAGAGAGTGGCATTAACAATGATGATTTGAATGTTGAATTCCTAAAATATATGAGAGTGGATAAGATGAAATTGACCCCCAACAACATATTCATTCATATATTTCATTGAAAGTGTTTATCTTTTGCTTTTTGCCATTGATCAAAACTTCATGCATACATGTTTATTTTCTGTCTTGCATATTAAACTCCAAATATTTCGTTCTTAAGTCTTAGCTAATCAACAAACCACACAACTAAACTAGGCCGTGAGTCCTTTGGGAGAACGATACTTGGTCTTACCAAGTTTATTACTTGAACGATTCGGTCATACTTGTCGATTGTGAAACAAGTTTGTGACATCATATTTCGGTGCTCATAAATTTGTCCATCATCGTCTCTCAAGGACCAATATTGCGGTTCAGTCTCAGATCACACACTGAAAAAGGGGGGTTTTGTGATTTTTTTGGTTGCGGTAAAATTAAATTAACTGGAAATTAAATAAAACACGACCAAATATAATTGAAAGCATTAAGGTGCATGAAAGTGAACAAAATCAAATTGCAACGAAAATTGGAAATTGCAACGACAAATAATAACAACCCATCAAACAAAATTCAAATAGAACAAAATTAAATCAAAGTGCAGATCTAAATGCATTGAGACAAAAACGCAAAAAGTGAATTCAAAACCAAATTAAAATATCAACTATTGAACTAAAAGATGATGCACACCAATTGCTCTTCCTCCTTCTCTCGGTGACAACTCCCTGGACGGATGCTTTGGAGCCATTGTCTCCCTCCACGTGCTGCTGCTTCTCTATTTCCACGTTTCAGCACACCTTATTCCATCCAGCAATGCCTCCCATCCATTCTCCGTGATTTCACTGCACACCGAGACACACCCAACTCCACGTCAAATCCCATCATTCAATCACCGTACGCTTCTTGCTTCCGGCTCCACTTTCCAGTGCACACCTTCCTTGCTCCACGTCACAATCCCTACATGCTATTGTTGCTTCTCAATATTCCATCACGGCTTGCACTCCATCCAAATGAAGTCACCGTTTGCACATTACACTACTCCCATCTAATAAAAGAAATTCTTAGAGAAATAAAAACAATGCTTCACGTGATAGCTGCACCAAGCCGTAATCCCACCTACCTTTCACCTAATCACTTCTTCATTCCTCAAAGAAAAGTGGTTCCAGCTCTGCCAAGTCTTGGCATGTCCCCTCATCCTATACTTTATTTATTCTCCAAGCATTAATCACGGTTGCTACTACTAAATGAACTCTCCAAGCCAAAATAAATCACTCCTTCTCTACTTCCCTCACACGTCCACGCGCACACCACACAGCTCCTGGAATCGGCTACTTTTTTTTTCTCCAAAGCTTCACACGTCCCATCATTCATTCACCGTGCACACCATCAATTTTGCTACAGCTCATGGGTTCTCATTCCCAAAATGTGACTTTCCTCCATTTCATTCTCCATTCCACACCGCTTACCGTCAGCATATTGAAATAAAAAAAAACAAAAACAACATTAAATTGTAACCAAATGGAAGCGGCAATGAGAGTTCAGCAAAGATAAAAAAAAATCATTCCATTCCTTCAATTCAAAAGCAACGTTCAGCCCCCCTAAGAAAAATTTCTCCAAACTACAATAGTCTCCAAAAAAAACTAAAAGGGCCGAGAGCCAGGGTGAGTGGCGGCTGGCTTTTCCAAGGGCCGTGGGTCACCTTTAATAAGGGTGGGGTACACACAAAAACCCTAAGGTGCCAAGTCATTTTTTTCCTTCACATTTTTGGGTCTAGTCTACTTTACCAAAAATTGTCCTAAAATGTAAAAGTTGATACAGAAATTCTAAACTACTGAATTACAATTTAATTAATTCTAAAATGTCTGTGTGGAGAGTCTCGAATTTATTTGGCATTCTTCCTGATGTCCCAAAATGTATTTCCAAAATTTCCCTGCACTTCAAAAATGCACTTAATCAGCTCAGAAAATCCAAATTAGCACAATTATAAATTTCTGACCAAATTAAGCAGAATTCGGAAAACGGGGAAATAACAAACAATTAAACACAATTCCCTGGTTTATTTAAGTGCAATAAACTAAATATAATTCAAGAAATAACGACTCATCATGGAGGAAGTGGACAAAGTGGACGAACCTGACGAAGTGGAGGAAGTGGACGAAGGGGACGAAGTCGACGAAGGAGACGAAGTGGAGGAAATGGAGGAAGTGGACAAAGTTGACGAAGTGGACGAAATGGATGACGTGGACGAAGTTGACGAAGTGGACAAAGTGGAGGAAGTGGAGGAAGTGGACAAAGTTGACGAAGTGGAAGAAGTGGAGGAAGTGAATGAAGTGGAGGAAGTGGAGGGAATGCACGATGTTGAGGAAGTGGAGAAAGTGGAGGAAGTGGACGAACTTGACGAAGTGGAGGAAGTGGAGGAAGTGGACAAACTTGATGAGGTGGACGAAATGGACGATGTGGAAGAAGTTGACGAAGTGGAGGAAGTGGAGGAAGTGGACGAATTTGACGAAGTGGACGAAGTTGACGAAGTTGACGAAGTAGACAAAGTGGAGGAAGTGGAGGAAGTGGAAGAAGTGGAGGAAGTGGACGAAGTGGACGAAGTTAACGAAGTGGAGGAAGTGGACGAAGTATAGGAAGTGGACGAACATGACGAAGCGGACGAAGTGGAGGAAGTGGAGGAAGTGGACGAAGAGGACAAAGAGCACGAAGTGGAGGAAGTGGAGGAAGTGGAGGAAGTGGAAGAAGTTGACGAAGTGGAGGAAGTGCAGGAAGTGGACAAAGTGGACGAAGTGCAGGAAGTGGACGAAGTGGACAAAGTCGACGAAGTGGACGAAGTGGACGGGTTTGACGAAGTGGACGAAATGGACGAAGTGGATGAAGTTGACGAAGTTGAGCAAGTGGATAAAATGGAGGAAGTGGAGGAAGTGGACGAAGAGGACGAAGAGGACGAAGTGGAAGAAGTGGACGAAGTAGACGAAGTGGACGAATGGGAGACAGTGGACGAAGTGGACAAAGTGGACGACGTGGACGCCATGGAGGAAGTGGACGAAGTGGACGAAGTTGACGAAATGGACGAAGTGCACGAAGTGGAAGAAATGAAGGAAGTGGACGAAGTGAACAAAGTGGAGGAAGTGGAGGAAGTGGACGAACTTGATGAAGTGGACGAAATGGACGAAGTGAATGAAGTGGACGAAGTGAAGGAAATGGACGAAGTTGATGAAGTGCAGGAAGTGAATGAAGTAGAGGAAGTGGAGGAATTAGAGGGTGATGAGGAAGTGGAGGAAGTGGATGAAGTTGACGAAGTGGAAGAAGTTGACGAAGTAGACGAAGTGGAGGAAATGGACGACGTGGTCGAAGTTGACGAAGTGGAGGAAGTGGACGAAGTGGACAAAGTGACAATGTGGAAGAAGAGGAGAAAGTGAATGAAGTGGAGGAAGTGAAGGGAATGCATGATGTTGAGGAACTGGAGAAAGTGGAGGAAGTGGACGAAATGGACGAAGTGGACGAACTTGACGAATTGGAGGAAGTGGAGGAAGTGGACGAACTTGACGAGGTGGACGAAAGGGACGAAGTGGACGAAGTTGACGAAGTGGAGGAAGTGGAGGAAGTGGAGGATGTGGAGGAAGTGGACGAAGTTGACGATGTGGACGAAGTGGATGAAGTGTACGAAGTGGACGAAGTTGACGAAGTGGACGAACTTAATGAAGTGGAGGAAGTGGAGGAAGTGGAGGAAGTACAGGAAGTGGACGAATATGACGAAGCGGACGAAGTGGGGGAAGTGGAGGAAGTGGAGGAAGTGGAGGAAGTGGACGAAGAGGACGAAGAGCACGAAGTGGACAAAGTGGACGAGGTGGACGAAGAGGACGAATTCGACGAAGTTGACGACATGGACGAAGTCGAGGAAGTGCACGAAGTGGAAGAAGTTGACGAAGTGGAGGAAGTGGACGAAGTGCAGGAAGTGGAGGAAGTGGACGAAGAGGACGAAGTGGACGAATGGGACGAAGTGGACAAAGTGGACGACATGGACGCCATGGAGGAAGTGGACGAAGTTGACAAAGTGGACAAAGTGGACGAAGTGCACGAAGTCGAGGAAGTGAAGGAAGTGGACGAAGGGGACGAACTTGATGAAGTGGACGAAATGGACGAAGTGGACGAAGTTGACGAAGTCGAAGAAGTTCCGGAAGTGAATGAAGTGGCGGAAGTGGAGGAATTAGACGGTGATGAGGAAGTGGAGGAAGTGGAGGAAGGGGACGACCTTGACAAAGTGGACGAAGGGGACAAACTTGACGAAGTTGACGAATTGCACGAAGTGGACGAAATGGAAGAAGAAGATGAAGAAGTGGACGAAGAAGACGAAGTGGACAAAGTGGAGGAAGTGGACGAACTGGACGAAGTAGACAAAGTTGACGAAGTGGACGAAGTGGACAAAGTTGACGAAGTGGACGAAGTTGACGAAGTTGACGAAGTATAGGAAGTAGTGGAAGTAGACGGAGTTGACGAAGTGGACGAAATGGACGACGTGGACGAAGTTGACGAATGGACGAAGTGGAGGAAGTGGACAAAGTTGACAAAGTGGAAGAAGTGGAGGAACTGAATGAAGTGGAGGATGTGGAGGGAATGCACGATGTTGAGGAAGTGGAGAAAGTGGAGGAAGTGGACGAAGTGGACGAACATGATGAAGTGGACGAAGTGGAGGAAGTGGAGGAAGTGGACGAAGTTGACGACATGGACGAAATGGACGAAGTTGACGAGGTGGAGGAAGTGAACGAAGTGGACAAAGTGGACGAAGTTGACGAAGTGGACAAAGTGGAGGAAGTGGAGGAAGTGGAACAAGTGGAAGAAGTAGAGGAAATGGAGGTAGTGGAGGAAGTGGAGGAAGTGGAAGAAGTGGAGGAAGTGGAGGAAGTAGAGGAAGTGGAGGAAGTACAGGAAGTGGATGATGAACGGGTCGCACCGCCCACAAAAAGTGATTGCACGAAAATAATGCAGTACAGTATACTAGGATTTGACTCCTAGGTCGTCTCTCAAGGATCAATTGTATTGTGGTTCAGTTTTAAATCTTTTTCACAAAAAAGGGGGGGGGGGTTGATTGTGTTGGTTTTTGAACAGAAAATTAAATTACAGTGCAAATGAAATTGGAACAGTAAAAAAAAATGAAATTAACACAGAAAAAAAAACCAATTTGAAGCAGTAAAAACGAAAATTAAAATTGAAGCAACAGAAACAGTAAACTTGCAGAAAAACGTAAATTCAGAAAACGGTAGATTCAGAAAACATAAAATTCAAAGATCAGTTTGCAGAAAATGTATTATTCAGAAAGCAGTAAATTTCGAACAGTAAAAACAGAAACAGAAACTTTGCAGCAGAATACAGAAAACGAAATTTCAAGATCATTGAATTTAAATTTGCAGAGTGAAATCATCAGCAGAATCTTAAAATCGCAGAGAGTAAAACAGCAGTAGAAGATTAATCCGCAGAAAGCATACAACAACAGAAATTAAAACTTGCGCAGAAATTAAACGTTCAACAGAAACAGACCTGGAAGTTCAGCACTGGAAATGGAAATGAAACTGGAAATTTAACAGAAGTCCATTACAGAAAAGAGAAAATTACAGAACATCAATTAAGAACACCGTAAAATGAAAACAGACCCAAACCTCCCCAAAGGGGAGGGGGAAATTACTCAGAACAGAAAACGGGAAAACCTCTACCCTACTCCTACTCCTACTGTCTACTGTCTACTGTCTACTGTCTACTGTCTACTGAATCTTCACTGACTGCATGCTGCTCTTTTATAACCAATTCTCTGAAGCTACTCCCGTGATGGTTCTTGTCTTTGAGTGAGTATCTTTTCCTTGCCTTGTGAGAAAATAGTTACTTGGCCGTGAGAAAATAGGGTGAGGGCCCCTCCATCATCACCTAATCTTGTCATTTTTTTCATTTGCATGGACTAGCTTCTCCATCCCTTCTATTTCCAGCAAGGCCGAGAAGTTGCTGGATGTGCTAGATGGAAGCTGAGTTCTTTCTTGCTCTCGGTGGTTTTTAGACCGTGTGTCATCTCTGCTTCTGGATTGCTGCCAACATGCTGGGTCAAGAACCGTGAGCTTCAACTGCCATGGGGAGTGACCGAGAGCTCCACTCCAAGCTACTGCCAAGCCAGAGAAAACCGTGAGTGGTCTCCGTGTGTGTTCTACTGGACCGTGTGAATACTTGAACTTGGATGTGGCTGCTGGATGCCTCTCCAACAAAACCGTGACAGCACCTTCTGGTGTTGGTCTCTCATGCTGCACCTTCAGCTGCTGGAATTTTAAGATCATTGCTTCTTCACGTGGACTGTGAGTGCCTCCCAAGCTCTGGATGTTGCAGGCTGTGCTGCTGTCCAAACACTTCTCCTCTTGGTGGCTTCTCTTTGCTGGACCGTGAGGGTGCTGGCATGCTTCTTATTCCAGCCAAATTGATTCTTCATCTTTGCCTTGTGGAAATGCAGCCCCTTCACGTGTGCACCTCTGCAACCTAGACTAAACTTAATTCCTTTGTGGACCACTCTATTCTCCAACATCTTTTCTCTGGACTTGTATCTTGATTCCCTTAATAATACTAATTTAATAAATTTCAGCCACTTCATTTTGTAACTTCTCTCACGGCCGTGAGCTTCAACAAGTGTGGCCCCCTCCTTATTTCACTTCAAGTCCATGCTTTTGGTGTTTGCCAACGTGTCCATGGCCATGTGTAACATCTTCACGTAAGCTTTTCAAAGTGGTGGCCCCTCCATTATGTCTTTAATTAATAAATGAAATGTGAATTGAATTCCATTACGTGCTCCTCTTCCAACAACGTGGCCCCCTCTTCTCTTTTGTCATGCTTTTTAATTGAAGAATAATATTCTTCTCTTTTAATGGCAGCCCACTTCCTTTCAAAATTAAAGGCACACGTGACTTCCTCCCATGCCATGACCATTACACCATGTGCTTTCCATTAATTCCTTCTGCAGCCTAGAGTGCGTGTAGGACAACCCACTTCTTCATTCCAACGTCCACATTCTCTTCTTGGTCACTTCCAAATTTAATCATGGTGGCTACTCCAACAAGTGCTTCCAGAATTACAATGATTTGTGTGCTTCCAAAATTACCATAACAGATTGTCAAAGAAAGGAAGAAAATAGCTCATGAGATCCTCTTATCCAGAACCGTATAGTATGCAAAGAATAAATGAATCACTTTCAAATATATGAATCAGCAACACCCATTTTCTAAAACAAAATAAATTGATCCAAAAATTTTGTTCTCCTAAAGCTAGATACGGCAGCCATATGCTTTCCATGTCAAAAATATTATCCAATAATTTTCCTAGAATTAATAAGTAAATAATTAATCATAGATAATTCAAATTTAATCAAAATAAGAATTATCTATCAAATTAAGCACAATTATGAAAAATGGGAAAATACTGGACAATTAAGCACAATTTCCTGACTAATACTAGCACAATAAGTTAAGTGTAGTGAATTAATATAGACTCATCAGTGGACGAACTAGACAAACATGACGAAGCGGTGGAAGTCGAGGAAGTGGACGAACAAGACGAAGAGACGAAGTGGACGAAGTGGACGAGAGTGACGAAGTGGACGAAGTTGACGACGTTGACGAAGTGGAAGAAGTTGAGGAAGTGGACGAAGTGCAGGAAGTGGACGAAGTGGACAAAATGGACAAAGTGGACGAAGTGGACTAAGTGGACGAAGTGGACGAACTTGACGAAGTGCACGAAATGGACAGAGTGGACGAAGTTGACGAAGTGGAGCAAGTGGACGAAGAAGAGGAAGAAGTGGACGAAGAGGACCAAGTGGTGGAAGTGGAGGAAGTAAACGAAGTTGACGAAGTGGAGGAAGTGAAGGAAGTGGAGGAAGTGGAGGAAGTGGAGGAAATGGAGAAAGTAGACGGAGTGGACGAAGTGGAGGAAGTGGAGGAAGTGGACGAAGAGGACAAAGTGGAGGAAGTGGACGAAGTTGACGACGTGGACGAAGTGGAGGAAGTGGATGAAGTGGACGAAATGGAGGAAGTGGAGGAAGTGGACGAAGTGGAGGAAGTGGAGGAAGTGGACGAAGTCGACGAAGTGGACGAAGTGGACAAAGTGGAGGAAGTGGAGGAAGTGGACGAACTTCACGAAGTGGACGAAATGGACGAGGTGGACGAAGTTGACAAAGTGGACGAAGTGGTGGAAGTGGACAAAGTTGACGAAGTGGAAGAAGTGGAGGAAGTGAATGAAGTGGACGAAGTGGAGGAAGTGGAAAAAGTGGACAAAGTGGAGGAAGTGGACGAAGTCGTCGAAGTGGACGAAGTGGACAAAGTGGAGGAAGTGGAGGAAGTGGACGAACTTGATGAAATGGACGAAGTGGAGGAAGTGGATGAGGTTGACGAAGTGGAGGAAGTGAATGAACTGGAGGAAAAGGAGGAAATGGACGATGTTGAGGAAGTGGAGGAAGTAGACAAAGTTGACGAAGTGGACAAAGTGGACGAAGTTGACGAAGTGGAGGAAGTGGACGAAGGCGACGAAGTTGACGAAGTGGAGGAACTCGAAGAAGTGGATGAAGTTGACGAAGTGGACGAAATGGACGACGTGGACGAAGTTGACAAAGTGGACAAAGTGGAGGAAGTGGACAAAGTTGACGAAGTGGAGGAAGTGAATGAAGTGGAGGAAGTGAAGGATGTGGAGGGAATGCATGATGTTGAGGAAGTGGAGAAAGTGGACGAAGTGGACGGACTTGACGAAGTGGAGGAAGTGGACGAAGTGGACGAAGTGGACGAGGTGGACGAAATGGACGAAGTTGACGAGGTGGAGGAAGTGGAGGATGTGGAGGAAGTGGAGGAAGTGGACGAAGTTGATGAAGTGGATGAAGTTGACGAAGTGGACAAAGTGGAGGAAGTGGAAGAAGTGGTCGAAGTTGACGAAGTGGACGAAGTTAACGAGGTGGCGGAAGTGGAGGAAGTACAGCAAGTGGACGAACTAGACGAACATGACGAAGCGGACGAAGTGGAGGAAGTGGAGGAAGTGGACGAAGAGGACAAAGAGCACGAAGTGGACGAAGTGGACGAGTTGGACGAAGTGGACGAAGTTGACGAAGTTGATGACGTGGACGAAATGGAGGATGTGGACGAAGTGGAAGAAGTTGACGAAGTGGAGGAAGTGGACGAAGTGCAGGAAGTGGACGAAGTGGACAAAGTGAACGAATTGGACGAACTTGACAAAGTGGACGAAATGGCTGAAGTTGACGAAGTGGAGCAAGTGGACGAAGTGGAGGAAATGGATGAAGTAGACGGAGTGGACGAAGTTGACGTAGTGGAGGAAGTCGAGGAAGTGGAGGAAGTGGACGAAGAAGACACAGTGGAGGAAGTGGACGAAGTTGACGACGTGGACGAAGCGGGCAAAGTGGAGGAAGTGGAAGAAGTGGACGAACTTCACGAAGTGGACGAAATGGACGAAGTGGACGAAGTTGTCGAAGTGGACGAAGTGGAGGAAGTCGACAAAATTGACGAAGTGGAAGACGTGGAGGAAGAGAATGAAGTGGAGGAAAAGAAGGAAATGGACGATGTTGAGGAAGTGGAGGAGGTAGACGAAGTGGACAAAGTGGACGAACTTGACGAAGTGGAGGAAGTGGACGGAGGGGACGAAGTCGACGAAGTGGAGGAAATGGAGGAAGTTGACGAAGTGGACGAAATGGACGACGTGGACGAAGTTGACATAGTGGACGAAGTGGACGAAGTGGACAAAGTTGACGAAGTGGAAGAAGTAGAGGAAGTTGACGAAGTGCAGGAAGTGGAAGAAGTGGAGGAAGTGGAGGAAGTAGAGGAAGTGGAGGAAGTACAGGAAGTGGACGAACTAGACGAACATGACGAAGCGGTGGAAGTGGGGGAATTGAACGAAGTGGACGAACAAGACGAAGAGCATGAAGTGGACGAGTTGGACGAAGTGGACGGAGTTGACGAAGTTGACGACATTGACGAAGTGGACGAAGTGGAAGAAGTTGAGGAAGTGGACGAAGTGCAGGAAGTGGACGAAGTGGACGAAGTGGACAAAGTGGACGAAGTGGACGAAATGGACGGAGTGGACGAAATGGACGGAGTGGACGAAGTTGACAAAGTGGAGCAAGTGGACGAAGTGGAGGAAGTGGATGAAGTGGACGAAGATGACGAGTTGGAAGAAGTGCAGGAAGTCAATGACTTGGAGGAAGTGGAGGAAGTGGACGATGCTGAGAAACTGGACGAAGTTGACGAAGTGGACGAAGTGGAGGAAGTGGACGAACTTGACGAAGTGGACGAAATGGAAGGAGTGGACGAAGTTGACGAAGTGGAGCAAGTGGACGAAGTGGATGAAGTGGACGAAGTTGACGAGTTAGAAGAAGTGCAGGATGTGAATGAAGTGGAGGAAGTGGACGAAGTGGACGATGTTGAGAAACTGGACGAAGTTGACGAAGTGGGAGAAATTTATGAAGTGGGGGAAGTGGACGAAGGGGAGTAAATTGACGAACTTGACGAAGTAGACGAAGGGGACGAACTTGATGAAGTTGACGAATTGGATGAAGTGGACGAAGAAGATGAAGAAGTGGACGAAGAGGACCAAGTGGAGGAAGTAGAGGAAGTAAACGAAGTTGACGAAGTGGAGGAAGTGAAGGAAGTGGAGGAAATGGAGGAAGTAGACAGAGTGGACGAAGTGGACGAAGTTGACGAAGTGGAGGAAGTGGAGGAAGTGGAGGAAGAGGACAAAGTGGAGGAAGTGGACAAAGTTGACGACGTGGACGAAGTGGAGGAAGTGGATGAAGTGGAGGAAGTGGAGGAAGTGGAGGAAGTGGACGAAGTGGAGAAAGTGGACGAAGTGGACAAAGTGGACAAAGTGGAGGAAGTGGAGGAAGTGGACGAACTTCACGAAGTGGACGAAATGGACGAGGTGGACGAAGTTGACGAAGTGGACAAAGTGGTGGAAGTGGACAAAGTGGACGAAGTGGAAGAAGTGGAGGAAGTGAATGAAGTGGATGAAGTGGAGGAAGTGGAAAAAGTGGACGAAGTGGACGAAGTGGACAAAGTGGATGAAGTCGTCGAAGTGGACGAAGTGGACAAAGTGGAGGAAGTGGAGGAAGTGGACGAACTTGATGAAATGGACGAAGTGGAGCAAGTGGATGAGGTTGACGAAGTGGAGGAAGTGGACAAAGTTGACGAAGTAGAAGAAGTGGAGGAAGTGAATGAACAGGAGGAAATGGACGATGTTGAGGAAGTAGAGGAAGTAGACAAAGTTGACGAAGTGGACAAAGTGGACGAAGTTGACGAAGTGGAGGAAGTGGACGAAGCAGACGAAGTCGACGAAGTTGACGAAGTGGAGGAAATGGAGGAAGTGCATGAAGTTGATGAAGTGGACGAAATGGAAGACGTGCACGAAGTTGACAAAGTGGACAAAGTGGAGGAAGTGGACAAAGTTGACGAAGTGGAAGAAGTGGACAAAGTGAATGAAGTGGAGGAAGTGAAGGATGTGGAGGGAATGCACGATGTTGAGGAAGTGGACGAACTTGACGAAGTGGAGGAAGTGGACGAGGTGGACGAAATGGACGAAGTTGACGAGGTGGAGGAAGTGGAGGATGTGGAGGAAGTGGACGAAGTTGACGAAGTGGATGAAGTTGACGAAGTGGACAAAGTGGACGAAGTAGACGAAGTAGACGAAGTGGCGGAAGTGGAGGAAGTACAAGAAGTGGACGAACTAGACAAACATGACGAAGCGGACGAAGTGGAGGAAGTGGAGGAAGTAGACGAAGAGGACAAAGAACACAAAGTGGACAAAGTGGACGTGTTGGACGAAGTGGAGGAAGTGGAGGAAGTTGACGAAGGGGACGAAATTGACGAACTCGACGAAGTAGATGTAGGGGACGAACTTGATGAAGTTGACGAATTGGACGAAGTGGACGAAGAAGATGAAGAAGCGGACGAAGAGGACGAAGTGGAGGAAGTGTAGGAAGTGGACGAAGTAAACGAAGTTGACGAAGTGGACGAGGTGGACGATGTGGACGAAGTTGACGAAATGGAGGAAGTGAAGGAAGTGGGGGAAGTGGAGGAACTGGAAGAAGAAGAGGAAATGGATGAAGTAGACAGAGTGGACGAAGTGGACGAAGTGGACGAAGTTGACGAAGTGGAGGAAGTGCAGGAAGTGCAGGAAGTGGACGAAGAGGACAAAGTGGAGGAAGTGGACGAAGTGGACGACGTGGACGAAGTGGAGGAAGTGGATGAGGTGGACGAAGTGGAGGAAGTGGACGAAGTGGTGGAAGTGGACGTAGTGGAGGAAGTGGACGAAGTGGTGGAAGTGGACGAACTTCACGAAGTGGAAGAAATGGACGAAGTGGACGAAGAGGACGAAGTGGTGCAAGTGGACAAAGTTGACGAAGTGGAAGAAGTGAAGGAAGTGAATGAAGTGGAGGAAAATTAGGAAATGGACGATGTTGAGGAAGTGGAGAAAGTAGACGAAGTTGACGAAGTGGACAAAGTGGACGTACTTGACGAAGTGGAGGAAGTGGACGAAGGGGACGAAGTCGACGAAGTGAAGGAAATGGAGGAAGTGGACGAAGTGGACGAAATGGACGACGTGGACGACGTGGAGGAAGTGGAGGAAGTGGACAATGTTGACGAAGTAGAAGAAGTGGAGGAAGTGAATGAAGTGGAGGAAGTGGAGGAAGTGGAGGGAATGCACGATGTTGAGGAAGTGGAGAAAGTGAAGGAACTGGAAGAACTTGACGAAGTGGAGGAAGTGGACGAACTTGATGAGGTGGACGAAATGGACGAAGTGGACGAAGTTGACGAAGTAGAGGAAGTGGAGGAAGTGGAGGAAGTGCATGAAGTTGACGAAGTGGACACGAAGTTGACGAAGTAGACAAAGTGGAATAAGTGGAGGAAGTGGAAGAAGTGGAGGAAGTGGACGAAGTGGACGAAGTTAACGAAGTGGAGGAAGTGGAGGAAGCGGACGAAGTGGAGGAAGTAGAGGAAGTGGACGAAGTGGACGAAGAGGACGAAGTGGACGAAGTGGAGAAAGTGGACAAAGTGGAAGAGGTTGACGAAGTGTTGGAAGTGGACGAAGTGGACGAAGTGCAGGAAGTGGACGAAGTGGACAAAGTGAACGAAGTGGACGACATGGAGGAAGTGGAGGAAGTGGACGAAGTGGAGGAAATCGAGGAACTTGACGAAGTAGATGAAATTGATGAAGAGGACAAAGTAGAGGAAGTGGAGGAAGTGGACAAACTTGACGAAGAGGACGAAATGGACGAAGTGGACGAAGTTGACGAAGTGGACGAAGTGGAGGAAATGAATGAAGTGGAGGAAGTGGAGGAAATGGACGATGTTGAGGAAGTTGACGAAGTGGACGAAGTTGACGAAGTTGGGAAGTAGACAAAGTGGAGTAAGTGGAGGAAGTGGAAGAAGTGGAGGAAGTGGACGAAGTTAACGAAGTGAGTAAGTGGAGGAAGCGGACGAAGTGGAGGAAGTAGAGGAAGTGGACGAAGTGGACAAAGAGGACGAAGAGGACGAAGAGGACGAAGAGGACGAAGTGGACAAAGTGGACAAAGTGGACGAAGTGGACGAAATGGAGGAAGTGGAGGAAGTGGAGGAAGTGGACGAAGTGGAGGAAGTGCAGGAACTTGACGAAGTAGATGAAATTGACGAAGAGGACAAAGTGGAGGAAGTGGAGGAAGTGGACGAACTTGACGAAGTGGACGAAATGGACGAAGTGGACGAAGTTGACGAAGTGGATGAAGTGGAGGAAGTTAATGAAGTGGAGGAAGTGGAGGAAATGGACGATGTTGAGGAAGTGGAGGAATTGGACGAAAAGGAGGAAGTGGAGGAAGTGGACGAAGTGGAGGAAATGGACGAAGTTGACGACGTGGACGAACTGCACTTAGTGGACGAAGTTGACGAAGTGGACGAAGTGGAAGAATTGGACGAAGTGGACAAAGTGGAGGAAGTGGAGGAAGTGGACGAACTTGACAAAGTGGACGAAATGGACGAAGAGGACAAAGTTGACGAAGTGGATAAAGTGGACGAAGTGGAGGATGTGGGGGAAGTGGACGAAGTGGAGGAAGTGGAGGAAGTGGACGAAGTGAAGGAAGTAGAGGAAGTGGACGAAGTTGACGAACTTGACGAAGTGGACGAAGTGGACGAAGTGGAGGAAGTGAACGAAGTGGAGGAAGTAGAAGAAGTGGAGGAAGTGGACGAAGTTCACGAAGTGGACGAAGTGGACGATGTGGAGGAAGTGAACGAAGTGGAGGAAGTGGACGAAGTGGAGGAAGTTGACAAAGTAGAGGAAATTGACGAAGTGGACGAAGTAGATGAAGTGGACAAAGTGGAGGAAATGGAGGAAGTGGAGGAAGTGGACGAACTTGACGAAGTGAACGAAGTTCACGAAGTGAACGAAGTGGACGATGTGGAGGAAGTGAACGAAGTGGAGGAAGTGGACGAAGTGGACGAAGTTGACAAAGTAGAGGAAATTGACGAAGTAGACGAAGTGGACAAAGTGGAGGAAGTGGAGGAAGTGGAGGAAGTGGACGAACTTGACGAAGTGGACGAAATGGACGAAGTGGACGAAGTGGAGGAAGTGAATGAAGTGGACGAAGTGGACGAAGTTCACGAAGTTGACGAACTGGACGATGTGGGGGAAGTGAACGAAGTGGAGGAAGTGGACGAAGTTGACAAAGTGGAGGAAGTGGAGGAAGTGGAGGAAGTAGAGGAAGTGGACAAAGTGGAGGAAGTGGAGGAAGTGGACGAACTTGACGAAGGGGACAAAATGGACGAAGTGGACGAAGTTGACGAAGTGGACGAAGTGGACGAAGTGAATGAAGTGGAGGAAGTGGAGGAAATGGACGATGTTGAGGAAGTGGAGGAATTGGACGAAATGGAGGAAGTGGACGAAGTGGACGAAGTTGACGACGTGGACGAACTGGACGAAGTGCACGAAGTTGACGAAGTGGACGAAGTGGAAGAAGTGGACGAAGTGGACAAAGTGGAGGAAGTGGAGGAAGTGGACGAACTTGACGAAGTGGACGAAATTGACGAAGTGGAAGAAGTTGACGAAGTGGACGAAGTAGTCGAAGTGCACGAAGGGGACGAAGTGGAAGAAGTGGACGAAGTGGAAGAAGTTGACGAAGTGGATGAAGTGGAGGAAGTGGACGAAATGGACGAAGTTGAGGAAGTGGAAGAAGTGCAGGAAGTGAATGAAGTGGAGGAAGTGGAGGAAGTGGACGATGTTGAGGAAGTGGAGAAAGTGGACGAAGTGGACGAAGCGGAAGAAGTTGACGAAGTGGAGGAAGTGGACGAAGGGGACGCACTTGACGAAGTTGACGAAGTAGACGAAGCAGATGAACTTGACGCAGTTGACGAATTGGACGAGTGGAAGAAGAAGATGAAGAAGTGGACGAAGAGGACGAAGTGGTGGAAGTGGAGGAAGTAGAGGAAGTGGACGAACTGGACGAACTTGACGAAGTGGATGAAGTGGAGGAAGTGGACGAAGTTGATGAAGTGGAAGAAGTGCAGGAAGTGAATGAAGTAGAGGAAGTGGAGGAAGTGGACGATGTTGAGGAAGTGGACGAAGTTGACGAAGTGGACGAAGTGGAAGAAGTTTACGATGTTGAGGAAGTGGACGACGAAGTGGAGGAAGTGGACGAAGGGGACGAAATTGACGCACTTGACGAAGTGGACGAAGGGGACGAACTTTACGAAGTTGACGAATTGGACGAAGTGGACGAAGAAGATGAAGAAGTGGACGAAGAGGACAAAGTGGATGAAGTGGAGGAAATGGACGAAGTGGACGAATTAGAGGAAGGGGACGAAGTGGAGGAAGTGGAGGAAGTGGAGGAAGTGGAGGAAGTGGAAGAAGTAGAGGAAGTGGACGAAGTAGACGAAGTGGACGAAGTGGACGAAGTGGACGAAGTGGACAAAGTGGACGAAGTGGAGGAAGTGGAGGAAGAGGAGGAAGTGGAAGAAGTGGAGGAAGTGGACGAAGTACACATAGTGGACGAAGTAGACGAAGTGGAGGAAGTGGACGAAGTTGACGACGTGGTCGAAGCGGACGAAGTGGAAGAAGTGGACGACGTGGACGAACTGGATGAAGTTGACGAAGTGGAGGAAGTTGATGGACAAATTTGTAAGCACCAAATTATGATGTCACAAACTTGTTTCACAATCGGCAAGTATGACCGAATCGTTCAAGTAATAAACTTGGTAAGACCAAGTATCGTTCTTCCCAAAGGACTCACGGCCTAGTTTAGTTATGTGATTTGTTGATTAGCTAGGACTTACAAACGAACTATTTAGAGTTTAAAATGCAAGACAGAAAATAAACATGTATGCATGAATTTGATCAATGGCAAAGACTAAAGATAAACACTTTCAATGGAAATATGAATGAATATGTTGTTGGGGGTCAATTTCATCTCATCCACTCTCATATATTTTAGGAATTCAACATTCAAATCATCATTGTTAATGCCACTCTCTAATGTACCATTCTAGATGGCTTCTCCCTAATCAAATAGTTCATACAATTCCTAGCATTCCTAATGATTAGTTCATGAGTGCAGGAGCTTAAAGGCAACCAATATAATATTGTCAGTAAAATATTGGGAGAAATTCCCCGGATCTAGACTTCCCCGTACGTGTCCGTATCGACAAAACCAATAATCATGCATTAGAATGAGTTAAACAATGCAAGCATTGAGCAAAGAGGAAAAACCCTAACTAATGATGAAAGAAAGCATATGTCTTAATTAAAAGATGTACTCAACAAATCCATATATGAGAGCTTCAAGAGATTACATTGATTCCCCAACAAACATACAAGGTTTAGTTCACCATATTCATGGTGAACCTAGATGAATAACAATGAAAGAATGAAAGAATAAACCCAATAAAGGTGAAGAGGTAGCCTAAGCATCCAAGATCCTCCTTCAAAGGGGTGGAAGAGAGAGTGTTTGCCTCGTTTCTGCCAAAGATACTAATCCTAGGGACGTACAACCCCTTATATACTAATCTAGAGTTACAAAAGATTACAAAAGCCCAAGCCCAAAAAGTGCCGCTCAGCGGTATTTACCGCTCAGCGGTGATTGCGCGTCTTCTTTCTTCCCCTCAGCGGCCATTTTGCCCCTCAGCGGTTCCAACGTCACCTCTTGAGTGCCGCTCAGCGGTAGTTTGCCGCTGAGCGGTGCCTTCGACTTCTCTTTTTGCACTCTTTGATCTCTTTTCTAATGTCATCTCTCTCCTTCTTCACTCTTTTCACCAAATTCACCTTAAAACCTGCACAAAAAACACTGAAATCAAGCATAAACCTGTCCAGCTCTCTTATTTCTGAAAATATGGATAAAAGGCATGATTTCAAGCTAGTTTCTAAGTCTAAAGGTTGCTTTTAGTATCAATTTTAAGCATGAAAATAACAGTTTTTCAACTCTTATCACAACCCCAAACTTAGAACTTTGCTTGTCCTCAAGCAAACAAAATGTAACTCCATCTCCAACCACTTTATATGATGATTCACTCATTCAAAAATCCTCCTTTTCAAGATAAGTAACAACTTCACTCAAACTTATGACCAAGAGTTCAATCAAGATGTGCACATGCTTTAGTGTTCACAAAGTCATTTAAGTTCCAACAAATGCTATTTTTCATGAATGATCAATCAATTAAGCATGGATGTTCATGTGCTCATGGAATATTTCCTCACTAGGTAAAGTGTTTCACTCAACACACATGTGTATAAGAGGTAAAGTGTTTCACTCACTCACTCCACTATCACAATGTCACATGAATCAACTTTGCCTTTCATTTTACCACAATCAAAAACATTCACAAGCATGCATCATCACAAGGACTTTTCAATGGCTTATAATGTGGCTGGGCTAACAAGAAAATTGGTTTTTCAGGATCACAAAATCCTTGAGTTAAGAGAATCATAACAACACAATATTCTTATTCATCCCAACTTTCTTTTGCCTTTGCATTTGCATTTGCATTGAGCTTTACTTCTTTTTCTTTTCTTTTTTCTTTGCATATTCTTACTTTTTAGCATCTTAGCTCAATGCTTTTCCTTTTTCATGTTTCCCCAATAACCCCAAACTTGAACATTTGTCAATACCACATAAAATCTTCTACTTAACTCAAGGTAAAGATTTTCAATCAAGGGTTTTTAGTGTATATTCAAGGCTATGGGTTCAAAGGATAGAACACAAAGTGTTCTCTTTTAGTAGGCTAACTTTATGAATTTGGCCAATAAAAAGGGTTTTGAAAACACGGCCTTGATCACATGATGCACAACAAGGAATTGATTCAATCATAGAAAACTTGGGCAAAGTCATTCATGCTTCCAAAGCAATAGCATTCAATCAATAACAAAAACTCTGGAGCTCAAAACCTCACATATAAGCTCATTCACATTTGACATACACATCCTGCTTAATTTCACAATCACAATCATGATATCATGCATTTGTTCACAAAGCTTGTGAATCACCTGTATAAGAATTTTAATGTGCACATCATCTCAACATCAATCAATCAATAAGTATCATCAAGCATTACTTATCACACAATCACAATTAATAGCAAACCATCATAATAAACCAGGTGTTCAATAGAGTACATCAAACCCTAATCTAAAAACAAAAACAAATAAGTTCAGAAAACTTAAACCACAAAAGCATAATCATATGATAGCATTCATCAGTAAATGCTATCTCAGCTCCTCATCAGTCTGAGCTGTCCTCTGTATCTTCCTCCTCTTCCTCATCATCATCATCATCAAATGCATCCTCCTCCTCAGCTTCATCTTCTTCCATGTCTCGAGCTGAAGCTTCAGTAGCTTCAGCTCCTCCTCCATGCAATGGTTCTTCTGGCCAAGCTACCACATTATGGAATTCATCCATAGTCCACCTGTGTGCTGGAGGTGTATCATACATCCCCATTATCATCTCAGCCGTGGCCACCTGCCCTCTGTGAATGGACTGCAACTGAGCACCTATAAGAGACATATACATGTCCCTCATCTGGAATGGTTATGCTTCATGTGTATCAGCAGATGTCCGGCTCTGTGCTGGCCCTCTCTCTCTACGAGCCTGGCGTGGTGGAACTGGCTGAGCTACATCCTCACCTCCACAGTACTGTCTGTAATACGCCTCATCAATAGCTTTTCTTGGTCTCTCAAATGGTGGAGCAGAAGTGTCCACCCCAGCTAGCTTACAAAGGTGAGTGATCAAAGAAGGATGTCCTAGTGGTGCTTTGTTGTTTGAGGTATTAGCGCACACACTAATTTCATCAACTATCACCTGCCCAACATTAACATTCAAGTTTCTGATAGCACAGTAGATGAATAATGCCCTGCTGAGAGTAATATCTGACACATGTGAACATGGCTGAATGTTGGCATGAGAAAATGCCATCCAATACTTTGCAAGAGGAGTCAAATCTGTCCTCCTAATGTTAACCACTGAGCCAGATCTGTTCCTTTGGAAGTGTCCTCCAGGTATACACAGTACTCTCTCCACATCCTCAAAATCAGCACCTTCCTCCATGCTAAGAGCAAACTGGCATTGCTCACCAGCCCACACAGTATCCAGGAAGTTGTTGATAGAATCAGGATCATACCTGATAGCATGGCCTCTGACATAGCCCAAATAATTCTCAGCTGGATAATCACCAATCTTCTTTGCATTGGTGTAGAATTCCTTCACCACAGCTATGTTGGCAGGTGCAGGATAAGTGGCTAGCTTTCCCCAATCATTCCCTAACACTTGCTCTCCAAATTGAGGAGCAAAGTTAGGTATCATTCCAACCTTTCTCTCCATCAGAAGTCTCCTGTCCTGAACCACCCTAAAGTGCTTCTCATGTTTCCTAGAGAGGAACCTGCTAGAGTGGGGTTGCTCTGGTTCCTTTTCCTTCCTTTTGGTTGCCATGGTTTTCAATCTCTTTCCTGAAGAGGATGCCATTCCTACATTCAAAACACAAGCAAAACCACAGAACATGATATTAATCATTAGTAAACACAGAACACAACTCCTTTCGAAGCTAAACCACCGCTGAGGGCCAGAATTTCCCCTCAGCGCCACCAGTGCCACATTCCAACACGCGAAAACCAGAAAAAACCTAATCTGGCAGAGTGCCGCTCAGCGGTAATTGCCGCTCAGCGGTGATCTGCAGAGTTTTGCAAATCTCGTTTTAAAGCTTTCCTAACTCCACCCAAATGCAATTTTCAGTTTTCCAGTTCATAATCAAGCAGTTTAATTGGTTCAAACATCAAATATATCATCAAATCATGCATAGAAATCAAAACCCCTAAATATTCATGCTTTGACAATCACATTCAAATTCAAGAACCCTAGAATGAACAAAATGCATTTTACTTACTTGGGTGGAGATACTAGATGCAATGAGAATGCTTCCAAGCTAGAATACTCTCTTCCAACCCCAAACTTTGATGGCACACTAGTGAAAAAGTGAGTGAAAGAGAGATTTTCTTAAGAGGGAAGAGTGAAAAGATGTGGAAAACCTAAGAGAAGGTATGTGGGAGTGCTTAAGCAGAGAAGAGCTTGAAAGAATGAAAAATCGCACAGCTTAGGGTTTAAAAATACCCTAATGGGCTCGGGTTCCGCTAAGGGGAACTAAAGCCCATCTGCGATAGTACCGCTCAGCGGTAATTGCCGCTCAGCGGCACTTTCGTGAAGTGCTTCTCTCCTTCTTTTCTTGACCTACGTGCCTTCCTAGCATACCCCTCATAGGTTCCCTGCAATTCAATGTTAAAAATGCTTATGCAAACCCTAATTAAAATAAAACAAACAAAAACAATCAATCAACTGGGTTGCCTCCCAGGTAGCGCTTGTTTAACGTCACGAGCCTGACCCAAAATCCACCAACACCCCTCAGTAGGTGTTTCAAACTTACCAGCACCCATCAGTAGGTGCAAAATTTTCTCACCAACACCCATCAGTAGGTGTTACAAACCTAGTATCCTTCAGTAGATACTTAACCACCTAGCATCCTTCAGTAGATGCTGGATCCAACAAAATATTCACAAAATAATGTCCACAAATTAAAAGTTTTTAAATCCACTAGGTTGCCTCCCAGCAAGCGCTCTTTTAACGTCATTAGCTTGACCCAGTAAAGTTCAAGTTCCTTCTTCTTTTTCTTCTTTCTACTGAACTTCTTCAGAAATTTGATCAAACCAGGAACTTGTTGCAGTGTCTCAATCATAGGAACTTTAATCTCCAATTTCTTGAAGATTTCCATAAAGCACTCAAATTCCTTCTTCCTATGATACTTCTTTGGATGGGGACGAGATTTTTCATATGATTCTTTATTTTTTTCTCTCGTCCTCTTTCTCTTTTCTCTCACTTTCTTTTTTTCTTTTCTTTTTCTACTCACCTTCTCAATCTTCACACAAATTTTCTCTTCTTCTTTCTCTTCTCTCTCTTTTCTCTCTTCTTTTTCCAACTCAACTTTTTCAACATTTACACTCACTAGCTCTTGACACTCTCCCCTGGGGTTAACCTCAATATTAGCCCCAAAATCCGTGTCAGGCCTTTCTTCCAACTGCTTGGTAATCTGCCCCATTTGAATCTTCAAGTTCTTAATAGCAGCTTCAGTGCTCTTTTGAGAAGATTCAGTTTTTTGTATAAATTGCTGAAGAGTTTCTTCCAACCTTATTGATCTTTCATTAAGTATAGAAATTTGTTGCCATAAGGTTGGTTGTTGTTGTTGCTTGTTAAATTGCCCAGTTTGTCCAGCTTGCCCACTTTGTCTTTGACCAACACTTGGGTGTGGTTTCCACCCTTCATTGAAATTCTCCTGACTGTATGGAAATTGATTGGCCATGAAGTTAACATCCTCTAAAGCTTCTGCTGGACAGGCGCATTGACCATTGATATGATCACCTCCACATAATTCACACAACTGTGATTGAACCTGTGCAACAGTCTTTAACTCTTTTGGCAGTTGTTCAAGTATCTTTGTGAGATTCTCCAATTGTTGAGTTATTAACTTGTTTTGAGCTATCAAGGCATATTTGGATTGCAACTGTAGAACTCCTTTTTGTTGAATAGGAGCTCCTCTTTCACTGTTCCACTTATTGTCATTAGTAGTCATGCTTTCAATTATTTCTGTGGCTTCCTCTGGAGTCTTCCATTTGATATTGCCTCCAGCTGAGGCGTCCAGCATCATCTTGGTTTGTGAACCAAGCCCTCCAAGGAAGATTAGGACTACTTCTCCTTCGTTAAATCCATGCGTGGGAGTCTTTCGTAATAGGCTTTTATACCTGTCCCATGCATGCCCCAGTGATTCTTCCATGCCTTGTCTAAATGAAGAGATCTCTTGCTTCCCTTTGTTGATTTTAAAGCTTTGTTGCTGCCATTGTTGTTGTGGTTGGTTCTCAAATTGTCCGGCAGCTTGCCAAAATTGGCTTTGATCCATGCTTGAGTCATGTTCCCACCAGTGGTTGAGATTACTTTGGTAGAATTGAGTGCCTATTAAAGTCTTGTTCGAATTGCATCCTGCAAACATTAGGCACAAAACTCTAGAAAATATTTGTTAGCACAAAAAGATATAAGAGAAGATATATATTCAAAAGATAAAAAGATAAAAGATTCAGAAGATAGAAGATAAAAGATTTAGAAGATAGAAAGATAAAAGATTCAGAAGATAGAATAAATTAAACTAAAATCTAATCTAATCTAATAAGATAAAATAAAATCTAATCTAATCTAAAAATAAAATCAAATCTAATCTAATCTAATAAGATAAAATAAAATCTAATCTAAAAATAAAATAAAATCTAATCTAATCTAATAAAAACCGAAAAAATAAAAACAGAAAATAAAAACAGAAATTTAAAATTAAAGTCAAAGATAATCAATAATCACACAAATTAACCAGTTAAACCACGAATCCCCGGCAACGGCGCCAAAAACTTGATGGACAAATTTATGAGCACCAAAATATGATGTCACAAACTTGTTTCACAATCGGCAAGTATGACCGAATCGTTCAAGTAATAAACTTGGTAAGACCAAGTATCGTTCTCCCAAAGGACTCACGGCCTAGTTTAGTTATGTGATTTGTTGATTAGCTAGGAGTTACAAACGAAATATTTAAATTTTAATATGCAAGACAGAAAATAAACATGTATGCATGAAGTTTGATCAATGGCAAAGACAAAAGATAAACACTTTCAATGAAATATATGAATGAATATGTTGTTGGGGGTCAATTTCATCTTATCCACTCTCATATATTTTAGGAATTCAACATTCAAATCATCATTGTTAATGCCACTCTCTAAAGTACCATTCTAGATGGCTTCTCCCTAATCACGAGTTCATACAATTCCTAGCATTCCTAATGATTAGTTCATAAGTGCAGGAGCTTAACGACAACCAATATAATATTGTCAGTATAATATTGGGAGAAATTCCCCGGATCTAGACTTCCCCGTACGTGCCCGTATCGACAAAACCAATAATCATGCATGGAATGAGTTAAACTATGCAAGCATTGAGCAAAGAGGAAAAACTCTAACTAATGATGAAAGAAAGCATAAGTCTTAATTAAAAGATGCAAGCAAAGATTCCATATATGAGAGCTTCAAGAGATTACATTGATTCCCCAACAAACATACAAGGTTTAGTTCACCATATTCATGGTGAACCTAGATGAATATCAATGAAAGAATGAAAGAATAAACCCTAAAAAGGTGAAGAGGTAGCCTGAGCATCCAAGATCCTCCTTCAAAGGGGTGGAAGAGAGAGTGTTTGCCTCGTTTCTGCCAAAGATACTAATTCTAGGACGTGCAAGCCCTTATATACTATTCTAGAGTTACAAAAGATTACAAAAGCCCAAGCCCAAAAAGTGCCGCTCAGCGGTGACTGCGCGTCCTTTTCTTCCCCTCAGCGGCCAGTTTGCCCCTCAGCGGACCTCCCGTGACCTTCTGAGTGCCGCTCAGCGGTAAAATGCCGCTGAGCGGTGCCTTCGACTTCTCTTTTTGCACTCTTTGCTTCCTCTTATGATTCCATCTCTCTCCTTCTTCACTTCTTTCACTAAATTCACCTTAAAACCTGCACAAAAACACTTAAATCAAGCATAAACCTGTCCAGCTCTCTTATTTATGAAAATATAGATAAAAGCATGATTTCAAGCTAGTTTTTAAGTCTAAAGGTTGCTTTTAATATCAATTTTAAGCATAAAAATAACAGTTTTTCAACTGTTATCACAACCCCAAACTTATAACTTTGCTTGTCCTCAAGCAAACAAAATGTAACTCAATCTTCAACCAATTTATATGATGGTTCACTCATTCAAAAATCCTCTTTTTCAAGATAAGTAACAACTTCACTCAAACTTATGACCAAGAGTTCAATCAAGATGTGCACATGCTTTAGTGTTCACAAAGTCATTTAAGTTCCAACAAATGCTATTTTTCATGAATGATCAATCAATTAAGCATGGATGTTCATGTGCTTATGGAATATTTCCTCACTAGGTAAAGTGTTTCACTCAACACACAAGTGTATAAGAGGTAAAGTGTTTCACTCATTCACTCCACTATCACAATGTCACATGAATCAACTTTGCCTTTCATTTTACCACAATCAAAAACATTCACAAGCATGCATCATCACAAGGACTTTTCAATGGCTTATAATGTGGCTGGGCTAACAAGAAAATTGGTTTTTCTGGATCACAAAATCCTTGAGTTAAGCGAATCATAACAACACAATATTCTTATTCATTCCCAACTTGCCTTTGCATTTGCATTGAGCTTTACTTCTTTTTCTTTTCTTTTCTTTTTCTTTGCATATTCTTACTTTTTTAGCTCTTAGCTCAATGCTTTTCCTTTTTCATGTTTTCCCAACAACCCCAAACTTGAACATTTAACAATACCACACAAGATCTTCTACTTAACTCAAGGTAAAGATTTTCAATCAAGGGTTTTCAGTGTATATTCAAGGCTAAGGGTTCAAAGGATAGAACACAAAGTGTTCTCTTTTAGTAGGCTAACTTTATGAATTTGGCCAATAAAAAGGGTTCCAACAAACGGCCTTGATCACATGATACAAAACAAGCAATTGATTCAATCATAGAAAACCTGGGCAAAGTCATTCATGCTTTCAAAGTAATAACATTCAACAATAACAACTCTGGAGCTCAAAACCTCACATATAAGCTCATTCACATTTGACATACACATCCTGCTTAATTTCACAATCACAATCATGATATCATGCATTTGTTCACAAAGCTTGTGAATCACCTGTATAAGCATTTTAACGTGCACATCATCTCAACATCAATCAATCAACAAGTATCATCAAGCATTACTTATCACACAATCACAATTAATAGCAAACCATCATAATAAACCAGGTGTTCAATAGAGTACATCAAACCCTAATCTAAAAACAAAAACAAATAAGTTCAGAAAACTTAAACCACAAAAGCATAATCATATGATAGCATTCATCAGTAAATGCTATCTCAGCTCCTCATCAGTCTGAGCTGTCCTCTGTATCTTCCTCCTCTTCCTCATCATCATCATCATCAAATGCATCCTCCTCCTCAGCTTCATCTTCTTCCATGTCTCGAGCTGAAGCTTCAGCTGCTTCAGCTCCTCCTCCATGCAATGGTTCTTCTGGCCAAGCTACCACATTATGGAATTCATCCATAGTCCACCTGTGTGCTGGAGGTGTATCATACATCCCCATTATCATCTCAGCCGTGGCCACCTGCCCTCTGTGAATGGACTGCAACTGAGCACCTATAAGAGACATATACATGTCCCTCATCTGGAATGGTTCTGCTTCATGTGTATCAGCAGATGTCCGGCTCTGTGCTGGCCCTCTCTCTCTACGAGCCTGGCGTGGTGGAACTGGCTGAGCTACATCCTCACCTCCACAGTACTGTCTGTAATACGCCTCATCAATAGCTTTTCTTGGTCTCTCAAATGGTGGAGCAGAAGTGTCCACCCCAGCTAGCTTGCAAAGGTGAGTGATCAAAGAAGGATGTCCTAATGGTGCTTTGTTGTTTGAGGTATTAGCGCACACACTAATTTCATCAGCTATCACCTGCCCAACATTAACATTCAAGTTTCTGATAGAACAGTAGATGAATAATGCCCTGCTGAGAGTAATATCTGACACATGTGAACATGGCTGAATGTTGGCATGAGAAAATGCCATCCAATACTTTGCAAGAGGAGTCAAATCTGTCCTCCTAATGTTAACCACTGAGCCAGATCTGTTCCTTTGGAAGTGTCCTCCAGGTATACACAGTACTCTCTCCACATCCTCAAAATCAGCACCTTCCTCCATGCTAAGAGCGAACTGGCATTGCTCACCAGCCCACACAGTATCCAGGAAGTTGTTGATAGAATCAGGATCATACCTGATAGCATGGCCTCTGACATAGCCCAAATAATTCTCAGCTGGATAATCACCAATCTTCTTTGCATTGGTGTAGAATTCCTTCACCACAGCTATGTTGGCAGGTGCAGGATAAGTGGCTAGCTTTCCCCAATCATTCCCTAACACTTGCTCTCCAAATTGAGGAGCAAAGTTAGGTATCATTCCAACCTTTCTCTCCATCAGAAGTCTCCTGTCCTGAACCACCCTAAAGTGCTTCTCATGTTTCCTAGAGAGGAACCTGCTAGAGTGGGGTTGCTCTGGTTCCTTTTCCTTCCTCTTGGTTGCCATGGTTTTCAATCTCTTTCCTGAAGAGGATGCCATTCCTACATTCAAAACACAAGCAAAACCACAGAACATGATATTAATCATTAGTAAACACAGAACACAACTCCTTTCGAAGCTAAACCACCGCTGAGGGCCAGAATTTCCCTCAGCGCCACCAGTGCCACATTCCAACACGCGAAAACCAGAAAAAACCTAATCTGGCAGAGTGCCGCTCAGCGGTAATTGCCGCTCAGCGGTGATCTGCAGATTTTTGCAAATCTCGTTTTAAAGCTTTCCTAACTCCACCCAAATGCAATTTTCAGTTTTCCAGTTCATAATCAAGCAGTTTAATTGGTTCAAACATCAAATATATCATCAAATCATGCATAGAAATCAAAACCCCTAAATATTCATGCTTTGACAATCACATTCAAATTCAAGAACCCTAGAATGAACAAAATGTATTTTACTTACTTGGGTGGAGATACTAGATGCAATGAGAATGCTTCCAAGCTAGAATACTCTCTTCCAACCCCAAACTTTGATGGCACACTAGTGAAAAAGTGAGTGAAAGAGAGATTTTCTTAAGAGGGAAGAGTGAAAAGATGTGGAAAACCTAAGAGAAGGTATGTGGGAGTGCTTAAGCAGAGAAGAGCTTGAAAGAATGAAAAATCGCACAGCTTAGGGTTTAAAAATACCCTAATGGGCTCGGGTTCCGCTAAGGGGAACTAAAGCCCATCTGCGATAGTACCGCTCAGCGGTAATTGCCGCTCAGCGGCACTTTCGTGAAGTGCTTCTCTCCTTCTTTTCTTGACCTACGTGCCTTCCTAGCATACCCCTCATAGGTTCCCTGCAATTCAATGTTAAAAATGCTTATGCAAACCTTAATTAAAATAAAACAAACAAAAACAATCAATCAACTGGGTTGCCTCCCAGGTAGCGCTTGTTTAACGTCACGAGCCTGACCCAAAATCCACCAACACCCCTCAGTAGGTGTTTCAAACTTACCAGCACCCATCAGTAGGTGCAAAATTTTCTCACCAACACCCATCAGTAGGTGTTACAAACCTAGTATCCTTCAGTAGATACTTAACCACCTAGCATCCTTCAGTAGATGCTGGATCCAACAAAATATTCACAAAATAATGTCCACAAATTAAAAGTTTTTAAATCCACTAGGTTGCCTCCCAGCAAGCGCTCTTTTAACGTCATTAGCTTGACCCAGTAAAGTTCAAGTTCCTTCTTCTTTTTCTTCTTTCTACTGAACTTCTTCAGAAATTTGATCAAACCAGGAACTTGTTGCAGTGTCTCAATCATAGGAACTTTAATCTCCAATTTCTTGAAGATTTCCATAAAGCACTCAAATTCCTTCTTCCTATGATACTTCTTTGGATGGGGACGAGATTTTTCAAATGATTCTTTATTTTTTTCTCTCGTCCTCTTTCTCTTTTCTCTCACTTTCTTTTTTTCTTTTCTTTTTCTACTCACCTTCTCAATCTTCACACAAATTTTCTCTTCTTCTTTCTCTTCTCTCTCTTTTCTCTCTTCTTTTTCCAACTCAACTTTTTCAACATTTACACTCACTAGCTCTTGACACTCTCCCCTGGGGTTAACCTCAGTATTAGCCCCAAAATCCGTGTCAGGCCTTTCTTCCAACTGCTTGGTAATCTGCCCCATTTGAATCTTCAAGTTCTTAATAGCAGCTTCAGTGCTCTTTTGAGAAGATTCAGTTTTTTGTATAAATTGCTGAAGAGTTTCTTCCAACCTTATTGATCTTTCATTAAGTATAGAAATTTATTGCCATAAGGTTGGTTGTTGTTGTTGCTTGTTAAATTGCCCAGTTTGTCCAGCTTGCCCACTTTGTCTTTGACCAACACTTGGGTGTGGTTTCCACCCTTCATTGAAATTCTCATGACTGTATGGAAATTGATTGGCCATGAAGTTAACATCCTCTAAAGCTTCTGCTGGACAGGCGCATTGACCATTGATATGATCACCTCCACATAATTCACACAACTGTGATTGAACCTGTGCAACAGTCTTTAACTCTTTTGGCAGTTGTTCAAGTATCTTTGTGAGATTCTCCAATTGTTGAGTTATTAACTTGTTTTGAGCTATCAAGGCATATTTGGATTGCAACTGTAGAACTCCTTTTTGTTGAATAGGAGCTCCTCTTTCACTGTTCCACTTATTGTCATTAGTAGTCATGCTTTCAATTATTTCTGTGGCTTCCTCTGGAGTCTTCCATTTGATATTGCCTCCAGCTGAGGCGTCCAGCATCATCTTGGTTTGTGAACCAAGCCCTCCAAGGAAGATTAGGACTACTTCTCCTTCGTTAAATCCATGCGTGGGAGTCTTTCGTAATAGGCTTTTATACCTGTCCCATGCATGCCCCAGTGATTCTTCCATGCCTTGTCTAAATGAAGAGATCTCTTGCTTCCCTTTGTTGATTTTAAAGCTTTGTTGCTGCCATTGTTGTTGTGGTTGGTTCTCAAATTGTCCGGCAGCTTGCCAAAATTGGCTTTGATCCATGCTTGAGTCATGTTCCCACCAGTGGTTGAGATTACTTTGGTAGAATTGAGTGCCTATTAAAGTCTTGTTTGAATTGCATCCTGCAAACATTAGGCACAAAACTCTAGAAAATATTTGTTAGCACAAAAAGATATAAGAGAAGATATATATTCAAAAGATAAAAAGATAAAAGATTCAGAAGATAGAAGATAAAAGATTTAGAAGATAGAAAGATAAAAGATTCAGAAGATAGAATAAATTAAACTAAAATCTAATCTAATCTAATAAGATAAAATAAAATCTAATCTAAAAATAAAATCAAATCTAATCTAATCTAATAAGATAAAATAAAATCTAATCTAAAAATAAAATAAAATCTAATCTAATCTAATAAAAACCGAAAAAATAAAAACAGAAAATAAAAACAGAAATTTAAAATTAAAGTCAAAGATAATCAATAATCACACAAATTAACCAGTTAAACCACGAATCCCCGGCAACGGCGCCAAAAACTTGATGGACAAATTTATGAGCACCAAAATATGATGTCACAAACTTGTTTCACAATCGGCAAGTATGACCGAATCGTTCAAGTAATAAACTTGGTAAGACCAAGTATCGTTCTCCCAAAGGACTCACGGCCTAGTTTAGTTATGTGATTTGTTGATTAGCTAGGAGTTACAAACGAAATATTTAAATTTTAATATGCAAGACAGAAAATAAACATGTATGCATGAAGTTTGATCAATGGCAAAGACAAAAGATAAACACTTTCAATGAAATATATGAATGAATATGTTGTTGGGGGTCAATTTCATCTTATCCACTCTCATATATTTTAGGAATTCAACATTCAAATCATCATTGTTAATGCCACTCTCTAAAGTACCATTCTAGATGGCTTCTCCCTAATCACGAGTTCATACAATTCCTAGCATTCCTAATGATTAGTTCATAAGTGCAGGAGCTTAACGACAACCAATATAATATTGTCAGTATAATATTAGGAGAAATTCCCCGGATCTAGACTTCCCCGTACGTGCCCGTATCGACAAAACCAATAATCATGCATGGAATGAGTTAAACTATGCAAGCATTGAGCAAAGAGGAAAAACTCTAACAAATGATGAAAGAAAGCATAAGTCTTAATTAAAAGATGCAAGCAAAGATTCCATATATGAGAGCTTCAAGAGATTACATTGATTCCCCAACAAACATACAAGGTTTAGTTCACCATATTCATGGTGAACCTAGATGAATATCAATGAAAGAATGAAAGAATAAACCCTAAAAAGGTGAAGAGGTAGCCTGAGCATCCAAGATCCTCCTTCAAAGGGGTGGAAGAGAGAGTGTTTGCCTCGTTTCTGCCAAAGATACTAATTCTAGGACGTGCAAGCCCTTATATACTATTCTAGAGTTACAAAAGATTACAAAAGCCCAAGCCCAAAAAGTGGACGATGTGGATGAAGGGCACGAACTTGAAGAAGTTGACGAAGTGATGAATCATTATTTTCTTCACTTCACTTAGTTTATTGTACTAAAATTAATCAGGAAATTGTGCTTAATTATCCAATATTTTCCCGTTTTTCCTAATTGTGCTGAATTTGATCAGAAATTCTTATTTTACTTAATTTGAATTATCTGAGCTAATTATTTTCATTATTGATTACAGGAAAATTTTGGGAAATAGAAATTAGGACATTTGAAAGATGTAAAGATCCTGGAGACTTCAAGAGAAATTGCAGTTTGATTTGGCTAAAACAAAGCACCTTCAACTCATTTTATTTTGGGAGAAACAACTTAATTTCTTGATTAATCTCCTAGCATGTCACGGCCACAACATGAAGAGAGTAATCTTCAAAGTTTGTTGATTTTATTATTGTGGGAAGAGGGTGGACAATACATTTACAGCCAGCAAAATAGAAGAGCACATGTGAAGCAAAGAAATGAAATCAAGGGAGAGAATGAGTGTACACGTTGGAAATGGACAGCCATGATTTCTCTATTTTAATTTTGGTACATGATGTACATGATTTGGAAGTGAAATTCAGAAAAAAATGTATGTAGCACATGGGAAGGGATCTTAAAAGCATGGGACATGTCACGGCTGCACACTAAAGTGGAGGGCCCCCTTTTGTGTTGAATGAATTAAATTATGGGAAGGTGCACATATCAAAAAAATTCTCGGCACACCATTCACCATTTGGAGAGCACATTTCAATTCATCATTTAAGTGGATACAAAAAGCGAAGGGGCCACGTTGAAAGCTCATGTCCACAATCTTCCAAAGTGCTGAATTTTATTGCAGAGAATTGTGTTGTTAACGCACTACAGCTTGGACTTGGGCAGCCACCACTTTCACGGTTTTGGCTTGCTAACAACTCAAGTCCACATGCATCAACGAAACATCATTTTTAATGGAAGGAAGGGGGCCACCTAAAAGAAGCATCACGTCCAGCACATCACTCAAAAAGAGTTACGTTCCAGCAGGTTATGAGAAAGAAGTCTTCATTTTGGAGAGTTGCACAAGCAAAGGGGCACATACGGCTGGAAGGAGAGTAGAGCTGGAGAAAGGAAGCACACTACACAACTCACATGTTCAACATCCAGCAACTTGGAGCAGCCACCAAGAGGAAGAGAGTGGTGTCACGGTGATGGAGCTTATGCAGAAACAGCAGCAAGACAAAATCCAGCAGCTTTGGAGGAACTCACGGCCCTTGAGGAGTTGCGTCCAGTAGTGGTAGGTGCATACGGATGAGAAGCTTCTCTTCCTTTCTTTTAGAATGAAGAAACAGTGATGGATGTGTAATTTCCTTCTTGGAAAGAAGGAAGCAGCTGAAAGGTGTCCAGAAAGGAAGCACTCACGTTAACAGTGGAGGACCCTCTTTGCTTTCATTCACTGCATGATGACATGCAAGCACCCATCCATGTTGAAGGTATCTCTCGGGTTTTTATTCCAGCCACCATCAACAAGTTATTTTCTTATGGAAAAGAGAAGCATCCAGCAGTTCACACCCACCATATAAAGAGGAAGAAGATTGTCCAGAGATGCGATGGTTGAAGGGGAGGCTACGAATGTGTGAAGGGAGAGCCCCAGAATGATAAATTTTTTATTCTTCACACGGCCCCATGATAAACAAATTATTTTGGCAAAACATCTTAATTAAAAGTGGGGGCCACCAACTAGGAGATGGGAGAAATTTTTCTTTGGTTTTGGAAGAATGAATAAAATGCAGAATGGAAAAGAGGGGCCACTTTCAAACAAGGAGTTCACGGGAAGGATTCTTAACAAATGGGGAGATGCTCACGGGAGGAGACTATTGGTGAGAGAATTGCTTATAAAAGGAATGCAGCACCAAAGCAGAGAGGCAGACGGCCTTGGAGGCCTGGAAGGGGCACGGTTCTTCTCTTCCAGGAGTTCTCTTCCTCTAAATTTTCCATTTTCCAAACACTACAATGTAATTTTAGTTCAGTAGAAATGTGTCACAGTGTACTCATTTTATTTTCATTTGTACCAGAAATTTTATTTCTCAGTGTTAATTCTTTGATGAAGTTTATTTTCAGTTAAGTGTTTTTTTTATTTTATCTGTTGAATTTTACCGTTCGTTTTATTTTCAGACGTTTTTATTGTCTTTAACCGTTCAGTTTTTACAGTCTTTAAAATTTACTTCAGTGTTGTTAAATTCTGTTTTATTTAAATTCAGTTGTTTTTCAATCTATTTTATTTTTCTGTGTCAAAAACAATCACAAAACCCCCCCCACTTCGTGTTAAAATCTGAGACTGAACCGGCACATAAATTGGTCCTTGAGAGACGACCTAGGAGTCACTTCCTAGCTATACTGCATTATTTTCGTGCAATCAACTTTTGTGAGCGGTGCGACCCGTTCATCATCAAAATGGCGCCGCTGCCGGGGAGTAACCAATGACGGTTTGGTTTTAGATTTTTGTTGTATAAAGTTTTGTTCTGTTAATATGTTTGTTTTGTGTGTTTTGTCTTGTATATTTTTGCAGGCGATAACGACACCTTCAACAAATTTTGGCGGCGTTGTCACTTCAGTTCCAGGTTTTTTGTTTTAGATTTTTGCTGTGTTTTTCGATTATGCTGTGTTAATATATATTGTGTATATATGTGTTTAATTGTGCTATGTTCTGTATTTAGTTGTTATTAAAAAAAAAAAAATTTAAAAAAAAAAAAAAATTATGTTCTGTCTTATGTGTGCTTGTAGCATGTATAAATGTGTTTTGTTTTATCTGATTCGTAATTTTTAGTTTTTAGTTTTTAGTTTTTATTTTTCCATGTCTACCTATTTTAATGTTGTGAATAATGCTTATTCTGCCAATGTCTGTGATTATGATTCTTATTCTGCATATTACTTTGATTTTAAATCTGCTGATTTTTATGATGAGAACAATATGTTCCATCATCCAATTTCTGAGAGCTCTCTTTGGGAGCCAGTTCCACAATATGAGAGTCAGCAGTATGATTCTCCTATTCAAATAACTCCTCAGCCTTCTATTTCTGAACCTACATTAAAGGAGTTACTAGAGCAGATGACAATGCAGAACATTCAATTTCAGAAAGGGAACATGCAGTTCAAGCAAGAGAGCATGGAAACTCAAGCTGCCATACAGAATCTGAGTGATCAGATCAGGCAGATGGCCACTCTTGCACCTGAGGAGACTGATGAAAATTTTGGGGACCCGGCAGAAGTAAGCAGTAATCCTGAACCAGGTAGACCACCTTCACCTTCCCACACTCTAGAAATCTTCAAGGAAGAGGAGGTAAGCATACCACAATTTGATTATTATGTTGATTGTGATGATGATCGGTATGCTAATGACTATATTCTTGCTGAGTCTGATTTTAATTTTTCCTCTGTGCATGAAGAGAACCGCTTTTTACTATCACATTCGAATGGTTATTCTTCATGCACTGAACATGAATCTGAATCTATGATTAATATTGCATGCAATTTAGAAATTGATTCATGTTATGAGGATTTATCTAAGGCTCAGTATGATGAATTGGGATTGGGTGTTATACCTCTGCATAACATCTCTTTGGAACCACATTGCACTAACCATGTTGCAGGAGGTGTACATGTATTGCATCAACAAACACCCACAATTGAAGACAAAGGTGCAAGCTTACAAAACGGTTTGAAAATCAATTGGCACCTGCTGAACCCAATCATCAACAATTTTTTCTGCTTAGATCCAGCGATGGAAGACATTTCATTGCTTGATCAGATCTGGAGGATGAAGCAGTTCATCCTCAACACTTTCATACTGGATCCCGAGGCGAAAAACATCTCCCTGATTGTCCAATTTTGGCAACTGCCACCATAATCCAGGGGAGTTTTCTTTTTCTTTCTTCCCTGTTTTCCTACTTTTATTGCATTTGTCCTTTATCTGTTTAGTGTTTTAACTGATGATCTTATGCCTTTAACTGATTTGGGACATTGTAGTCTAAGTGTGGTCTGGGGGAGATTCTGCATTTTGTTTTTCTTTTAAGTTTGTTTTTCCTTTTCTTCTTAGTTTTCGAATTGTTATCTTTAAAAATAAAAAATAAAAAAAAACAAAAAAAAAAAAATATTTTGTGATAAAATTGTTTTTGTTTAAAAGCGTGCCAAATCTGTATTCTGATATGTATAATTATTTTTTTTTCTTAGTTTTCACATTGTTCTCCTTATAAAAAAAAAAAAAATTCAAAAATTCAAAAATTGTTTTGCGTATTCCTTGATTTTATTTCGACCCTCAGTATCTTATTATTTCATACCAATAAAAATTTTCACTTCAGATCTTATTTTTCCTTATTTTCCTTCACTGTAAATATAATTTCTTAGTTGTTTGCATACAGATCTTTGATTGAAAAATTTTGTTTAACTAAGAAAGATTTCATTCATTTGAGCAAAAATTACAGTGATTGAGAAAAGGAAATTTTTCAGATCTGAAAATGAAATTGCAATAGATATATGTGAAAATAAAGTTGTTCAGGGGTCGATCATTTCTGATCGTTAATATTACACACCATATTAAATAAAAACATAAAAAAAAAAATTAATTGTTCAGATTACAGCCCATATTCTGGCCACACTCGGCCAATAAAAACATAAAAAAAATAAAATAAAAAAAAACATAAAACATTAAAACTGGAAGAATTCTCGAGCTGGTTGTGGTGGTCTTAGGGAGAGCTCCGTTGAGGGAGTTCTGGTTCGAAATACAGGAGGCTTTGGTGGAGGAATTTCTCGTTCATTTCTGTCGTCATCGATAATGATCGGAACTGGAAACAGATTCAGCAGCCTCGGTGCCCTCATTATCACCCAGTTGTTTTCTTTCAAACAAAAAAAAAATAAAAATAAATAAATAAATAAAAAATAAAAAACTTGTGTTAATAATAGAAGAGGAATGGAAAATTCAATGGAGGTGTGATCAGAGGTCTTACCGTACATGTATAGCGGCAGTTGTGAAAAGAGAGTGCCTGTGGGGTCTATCTCCGCTTGCCAGCGCCTGACCCGATTGCCATGGTTGTTAAACCAGCAGTGCACGTTGTATTCAGTGGCTTTGCCGAAGGTCCTTAGTCGAGACGCGATCTCGACGACTTGCGCTCGGCTTGGGTGTGTGACCCCATAGTTGTAGATTTTGGTCATCATCGTGATCTGATCATCTGTAGGACGCCATCGTTGACTGGTATATCTCTCTGATTCCATATCACTCATCCTTCCTCTCGTAATATACAAATACAAAAATAAAAAATAAATACATATAAAAAGAACAAAAACAAGAAAAAAAAAAAAGCATAACATAAAAAAAAAAAAAACATAAAAACATTAGATTCTTAATTCAGTGTTTTCTTTATTTGTTCTTGTTTCCTTTCAGATTTATTTTGTCCAGTCATGCTTTAATGTTTCAGTTTTTGGTCTCAGATCTGTTTCACGGTCCTCGCAAAGGGTCCTAAACGGATCTATGTCCAGTTGTCCGGTTGTTCTTGTCCATATTGTTCTTGTATATTATGTTTATGTGTTTATTTAGTTTTAAGTGGGGTACGTGGCGTTGTTCTACCCGATTGTCTCTGCAATACCTTCAATCGAAGGGAGATTAACGTCTGGTTTCCAGCCGATATACCCCTTAAGTTTTTAGACAGTTGTGTTTTATGTGTTTAAATGTTTTTCAGTTTCAAAAATATGAAAAAAAAAATGAAAAGGGAAAGGGAGAGCAAAATAGAGAAAGCACAATAAAGAGCAGAAAGCTGAAAATAAAGAAGGAACAGAAAGCAGGAAAAGAAAGCAGAAAAAAAAAAAAAAAGCGAATAAGATCTGAAAGCAGGAAAAGAAGAAAAATGAAAGATCTGGAAAGCAGGAAAAGGTAAAGCTTAAGAGCAGAAAGCTTAAACGGCAGAAAGAAGGAGATCAAAGGTGTAGAGGACTTACCCGGAGTAGTAGGGCTTACAAAAGCTTGACGCAGATCTTAGATGCTCCGAAGGCACACAGGCAGAGGCTCCTCACAGATCTCACTCAGACTCTTCAGAAGGCGAAGGGGCAGAGCTTCCTCGCAGATCCAGACGCTCGAGAGAGAGAAGAGAGAAGAGAGCAGAGAGCAGAGAGTTGAGAGAGCATAGGAGAGAGCAGAGAGAGTAGAGAGAGTTGAGAGAGAAGCAGAGAGGAGAGAGTGAGAGTCAGGAAATGGCGCTCAGACGCGGAGGAGTGGCTCATTTGTAGCCAAAGCTTTGCCACTGTAGCAACAGTTCCGGTCTTTGCCACCGAGACTGTTGTCACAGTACAGGTCATCCTTTTCAAAAATAAAAATAAAAAAAATAAATAAATAAATAAAAATAATAAAAAATATTAGCATCTACTGATGGGTGCTAGGTGTTTAAGACATCTGCTGATGGATGTCCCTGATAACATCTGCTGATGGATGTTACTGAAAAATTTCTTCCCATTTTTCCTAACTTTTTATTGCACTTGTCTATATTATTTGACTGCTCTGAAGTTGATCATCTGATGATTGTAACACACTGAGGACATTGTGTGATTTAAGTGTGGTCTACTGGGAAGAAATTCTGATTTTTCTGATTTTTCTGTTAGATTGTATTTTGTGTGTTAAATTTTTTGTTTTTGAGTGTTAATTTTTTCTGTTTTAAGTTATTTTTATCGAGTTTTGTGTGCAATAAATTTTACATTTTTCTCTTGATTTCTGGATGATGTTTAAGTTGTAGATTTTTCCTTCACTTACTTAATACTTATGGTTTGAAATCCTTGCTTTTCTCTGCTTGGAAGATGATTATAATGTTTGAGAGGTTGATTTGATTGTGACGAATACCTTGTGTGAGATTTGAGCCACTTAATTTTCTTTCTTGTGTGTGATATGTATCTTGAATGCTTGCACATATGCCTTGGCTTGATTCTTTTTGATATACTTGATTGATATGCATGTTTTAGAAGTGATAAAGGCATTTTGTTCTTGAGCCTCTTTAGCCAAATAAGCCTACCTTGTTATTATCCTTTGATACCCCTTTTGAGCCTATACTGTATCCATTTCTTTGTGTTTAAGCTCATACACTGATCCTAAGTGAAAAAACCATGATTACCTTAACCTTAGGAAAGTCTGGAGCTATAGAAGTATTTTGTGAATAAGTGTGGTCTCCTTGGGAATTCTGATGAATTGGCTAGTTGGTTCCTCATCATGTTTTGAAATGATAAGTTATATCCTGTTGTGTGATAAAAAAAAAAAAAAAAAAAGAGAAAGCAAGAAGACAGGATGAGAAAAAAATGATGAGAAAAAGAAAAAAAAATTGAAAAATAATTTTTGTGAATAATGGAGTCGAGAAGAGGATTGAATTAGAGGTTTGGGTGAGATTTCACTGTGTTTACATTTTTTCCTAGTGCACCTCTATTTCTTCTAAGCTATAGCTACTTATCCAAATTTATCCTCCCCCTGTCCTTGGCCCCATTACAACCCAGTAAAGACCTTTTGATCTGAACATGCATATGTTTTAAGTGTTGATATTAGAAGCTTGCCAAGTCTACTTGTGTTTGTTTTCTTGAGTGCATTGAGTTGAAACTGTATACCCTAGACACTTGAGAGAAACACTGTGAGTGCATCTGTGAGGTTTTGTTATTTTTGAATCACCTCTTGAACTGATTAATTATTTTTACCATGTTTTGAATTGCTTGGATTAATTTCTGTGAGTATATGCTTTCCTTGATTTTGTGTTGGATATTATCTACATCATTTCTCTGTCCAGATTTCTTGAGAACTGTGTAAATTCTGTTTATTTTCTCTTGAGTCTTTCTTTTCTGCGTGTTGAGAGTGTGTCACCTTCCTAGATGTCCTTTGAACCATTCCCTGATTTACGTCTTAAATTTTGCCCAGGAGTGCAAAAGACTAAGTGTGGTCTATTTTGATGAATCATTATTTTCTTCACTTCACTTAGTTTATTGTACTAAAATTAATCAGGAAATTGTGCTTAATTATCCAATATTTTCCCGTTTTTCCTAATTGTGCTGAATTTGATCAGAAATTCTTATTTTACTTAATTTGAATTATCTGAGCTAATTATTTTCATTATTGATTACAGGAAAATTTTGGGAAATAGAAATTAGGACATTTGAAAGATGTAAAGATCCTGGAGACTTCAAGAGAAATTGCAGTTTGATTTGGCTAAAACAAAGCACCTTCAACTCATTTTATTTTGGGAGAAACAACTTAATTTCTTGATTAATCTCCTAGCATGTCACGGCCACAACATGAAGAGAGTAATCTTCAAAGTTTGTTGATTTTATTATTGTGGGAAGAGGGTGGACAATACATTTACAGCCAGCAAAATAGAAGAGCACATGTGAAGCAAAGAAATGAAATCAAGGGAGAGAATGAGTGTACACGTTGGAAATGGACAGCCATGATTTCTCTATTTTAATTTTGGTACATGATGTACATGATTTGGAAGTGAAATTCAGAAAAAAATGTATGTAGCACATGGGAAGGGATCTTAAAAGCATGGGACATGTCATGGCTGCACACTAAAGTGGAGGGCCCCCTTTTGTGTTGAATGAATTAAATTATGGGAAGGTGCACATATCAAAAAAATTCTCGGCACACCATTCACCATTTGGAGAGCACATTTCAATTCATCATTTAAGTGGATACAAAAAGCGAAGGGGCCACGTTGAAAGCTCATGTCCACAATCTTCCAAAGTGCTGAATTTTATTGCAGAGAATTGTGTTGTTAACGCACTACAGCTTGGACTTGGGCAGCCACCACTTTCACGGTTTTGGCTTGCTAACAACTCAAGTCCACATGCATCAACGAAACATCATTTTTAATGGAAGGAAGGGGGCCACCTAAAAGAAGCATCACGTCCAGCACATCACTCAAAAAGAGTTACGTTCCAGCAGGTTATGAGAAAGAAGTCTTCATTTTGGAGAGTTGCACAAGCAAAGGGGCACATACGGCTGGAAGGAGAGTAGAGCTGGAGAAAGGAAGCACACTACACAACTCACATGTTCAACATCCAGCAACTTGGAGCAGCCACCAAGAGGAAGAGAGTGGTGTCACGGTGATGGAGCTTATGCAGAAACAGCAGCAAGACAAAATCCAGCAGCTTTGGAGGAACTCACGGCCCTTGAGGAGTTGCGTCCAGTAGTGGTAGGTGCATACGGATGAGAAGCTTCTCTTCCTTTCTTTTAGAATGAAGAAACAGTGATGGATGTGTAATTTCCTTCTTGGAAAGAAGGAAGCAGCTGAAAGGTGTCCAGAAAGGAAGCACTCACGTTAACAGTGGAGGACCCTCTTTGCTTTCATTCACTGCATGATGACATGCAAGCACCCATCCATGTTGAAGGTATCTCTCGGGTTTTTATTCCAGCCACCATCAACAAGTTATTTTCTTATGGAAAAGAGAAGCATCCAGCAGTTCACACCCACCATATAAAGAGGAAGAAGATTGTCCAGAGATGCGATGGTTGAAGGGGAGGCTACGAATGTGTGAAGGGAGAGCCCCAGAATGATAAATTTTTTATTCTTCACACGGCCCCATGATAAACAAATTATTTTGGCAAAACATCTTAATTAAAAGTGGGGGCCACCAACTAGGAGATGGGAGAAATTTTTCTTTGGTTTTGGAAGAATGAATAAAATGCAGAATGGAAAAGAGGGGCCACTTTCAAACAAGGAGTTCACGGGAAGGATTCTTAACAAATGGGGAGATGCTCACGGGAGGAGACTATTGGTGAGAGAATTGCTTATAAAAGGAATGCAGCACCAAAGCAGAGAGGCAGACGGCCTTGGAGGCCTGGAAGGGGCACGGTTCTTCTCTTCCAGGAGTTCTCTTCCTCTAAATTTTCCATTTTCCAAACACTACAATGTAATTTTAGTTCAGTAGAAATGTGTCACAGTGTACTCATTTTATTTTCATTTGTACCAGAAATTTTATTTCTCAGTGTTAATTCTTTGATGAAGTTTATTTTCAGTTAAGTGTTTTTTTTATTTTATCTGTTGAATTTTACCGTTCGTTTTATTTTCAGACGTTTTTATTGTCTTTAACCGTTCAGTTTTTACAGTCTTTAAAATTTACTTCAGTGTTGTTAAATTCTGTTTTATTTAAATTCAGTTGTTTTTCAATCTATTTTATTTTTCTGTGTCAAAAACAATCACAAAACCCCCCCCACTTCGTGTTAAAATCTGAGACTGAACCGGCACATAAATTGGTCCTTGAGAGACGACCTAGGAGTCACTTCCTAGCTATACTGCATTATTTTCGTGCAATCAACTTTTGTGAGCGGTGCGACCCGTTCATCACGAAGTGCAAGAAGAAGATGAAGAAGTGGAGGAAGTGAAAGAAGTGGAGGGACTGGACGATGTTGAGGGAGTGGAAGAAGTTGACGAAGTAGAAGAAGTGGAAGAAGTTGACGAAGTGGAGGATGTAGAGGAAGTGGAGGATGTGGAAGAAGTGACAAACTTGATGAAGTTGAAGTAGTGGACGAAGTGAAAGAAGTGGAAGAAGAAGATGAAGAAGTGGAGGAAGTGCAGGAAGTGGAACAAGTGCACGAACTTGACGAAGTGGAAGAAGTGGACGAATTGCACGAAGTGGAAGAGGAAGATGAAGAAGTGGATGAAGCTGAGGAAGTGGACGAAGTGGAAGAAGTAGACGAAGTGGAGGAAGTGCACGAAGTGGACGATGTGAACGAAGTTGACGAGGTGGAGGAAGTGGAGGAAGCGGACAAAGTGGAGGAAGTGGAAGAAGTGGATGAAGTTGATGAAGTGGAGGAAGTGGAGGAACTGGACGAACTTGACGAAGTGGACAAAATGGACGAAGTGGACGAAGTTGACGAAGTGGACGAAGTGAATGAAGTGGAGGAAGTGGAGGAAATGGACGATGTTGAGGAAGTGGAGGAATTGGACGAAATGGAGGAAGTGGACGAAGTTGACAACGTGGACGAACTGGACGAAGTGCACGAAGTTGACGAAGTGGACGAAGTGGAAGAAGTGGACGAAGTGGACAAAGTGGAGGAAGTGGAGGAAGTGGACGAACTTGACGAAGTGGACGAAATTGACGAAGTGGAAGAAGTTGACGAAGTGGACGAAGTAGTCGAAGTGCACGAAGGGGACGAAGTGGAAGAAGTGGACGAAGTGGAAGAAGTTGACGAAGTGGATGAAGTGGAGGAAGTGGACGAAATGGACGAAGTTGACGAAGTGGAAGAAGTGCAGTAAGTGAATGAAGTGGAGGAAGTGGAGGAAGTGGACGATGTTGAGGAAGTGGAGAAAGTGGACGAAGTGGACGAAGCGGAAGAAGTTGACGAAGTGGAGGAAGTGGACGAAGGGGACGCACTTGACGAAGTTGACGAAGTAGACGAAGCGGACGAACTTGACGCAGTTGACGAATTAGACGAGTGGAAGAAGAGGACGAAGTAGAGGAAGTGGAGGAAGTGGAGGAAGTGGACGAACTTGACGAAGTGGATGAAGTGGAGGAAGTGGACGAAGTGGAAGAAGTGCAGGAAGTGAATGAAGTAGAGGAAGTGGAGGAAGTGGACGATGTTGAGGAAGTGGACGAAGTTGACGAAGTGGACGAAGTGGACGAAGTGGAAGAAGTTTACGATGTTGAGGAAGTGGACGACGAAGTGGAGGAAGTGGACGAAGGGGACGAAATTGACGCACTTGACGAAGTGGACGAAGGGGACGAACTTTACGAAGTTGACGAATTGGACGAAGTGGACGAAGAAGATGAAGAAGTGGACGAAGTGGATGAAGTGGAGGAAGTAGAGGAAGTGGACGAATTAGAGGAAGGGGACGAAGTGGAGGAAGTAGAGGAAGTGGAAGAAGTAGAGGAAGTGGACGAAGTAGACGAAGTGGACGAAGTGGACGAATTGGACGAAGTGGACGAAGTTGACGGAGTGGACGGAGTGGACGGAGTGGACGAAGTGGACGGAGTGGACGAAGTGGAGCAAGTGGAGGAAGAGGAGGAAGTGGAAGAAGTGGACGAAGTACACATAGTGGACGAAGTAGACGAAGTGGAGGAAGTGGACGAAGTTGACGACGTGGACGAAGGGGACGAAATGGAAGAAGTGGACGAAGTGGACGACGTGGACGAACTGGATGAAGTTGACGAAGTGGACAAATTGGACGAAGTGGAAGAAGAAGGTGAAGAAGTGGAGAAAGTTGAGTAAGTGCAGGAAGTGGAGGAAGTGGACGATGTTGAGGAAGTGCAGGAAGTGGACGAAGTTGACGAAGTGGACGAAGTGGACGAAGTGGAAGAGGTTGATGAAGTGGAGGAAGTAGAGGAAGTGGACGAAGTGGAAGAAGAAGATGAAGAAGTGGACGAAGTGGAGGAAGTGGAGGAAGTGCACGAACTTCACGAAGTGGAAGAAGTGGACGAATTGGACGAAGTGGAAGAGGAAGATGAAGAAGTGGACAAAGTGGATGACGCGAAGGAAGTGGATTGGAAGAAGTAGACGAAGTGGAGGAAGTGGACGGAGTAGACGATGTGGACGAAGTGCACGAACTTGACTAAGTTGACGAAGTGGAGGAAGTGGACGAAGTGGAAGAAGAAGATGAAGAAGTGGACGAAGTTCATGAAGTGGAGAAAGTGAAGGAAGTGGAGGAAGTAGACGAAGTTGACGAAGTGGACGAAGTGGAGGAAGTGGACCAAGTGGATGAAGTGGAGGTAGTGGAAGAAGCGGACGAAGTGGACAAAGTGAACGAAGTTGACGAAGTTGACGAAGTGGAGGAAGTGGAGGAAGTGGAGGGTGTGGACAAAGAGGAGGAAGTGGAAGAAGTGGACGATGTTGACGAAGTGGAGGAAGTGGACGAAGTGCACAAAATGGAGGAAGTGGACAAAGTGGAATAAGTGGACGACCTAGACGAAGTTGATGAAGTGGACGAAGTGGAGGAAGTGGAGGAAATGGAGGTAGTGGAGGTAGTGGACGAAATGGACGAACTGGACGAAGTTTACAAAGTTGACGAAGTGGAACAGGTGGAGGAAGTGGAGGAAGTGGACAAAGTGGACGATCTTAACGAAGTTGAAGAAGTGGACGAAGTGGCAAAAGTGGAAGAAGATGAAGAAGTGCACGAAGTGGAGGAAGTAGACGAAGTTCACGACGTAGAAGAAGTGGAAGAAGTTGACGAAGTGGAGGATGTAGAGGAAGTGGAGGATGTGGAAGAAGTGACAAACTTGATGAAGTTGAAGTAGTAGACGAAATGAAAGAAGTGGAAGAAGAAGATGAAGAAGTGGAGGAAGTGGAGGAAGTGGACCAAGTGCACGAACTTGACGAAGTGGAAGAAGTGGACGAATTGCACGAAGTGGAAGAGGAAGATGAAGAAGTGGATGAAGCTGAGGAAGTGGACGAAGTGGAAGAAGTAGACGAAGTGGAGGAAGTGCACGAAGTGGACGATGTGGACGAAGTTGACGAGGTGGAGGAAGTGGAGGAAGCGGACAAAGTGGAGGAAGTGGAAGAAGTGGATGAAGTTGATGAAGTGGAGGAACTGGAGGAAGAACACAAAATTGAGGAAGTGGAGGAAGTGGAGGAAGTGGATGAAGTGGACGAAGTGCACGAACTGGACGAAGTTGACGAAGTGGAGGAAGTGGACAAAGTGGACGAACCTGACGAAGTGGAGGAAGTGGACGAAGGGGACGAAGTCGACAAAGGAGACGAAGTGGAGGAAATGGAGGAAGTGGACGAAATGGACGACATGGACGAAGTTGACGAAGTGGACAAAGTGGAGGAAGTGGAGGAAGTGGACAAAGTTGACGAAGTGGAAGAAGTGGAGGAAGTGAATGAAGTGGAGGAAGAGGAGGGAATGCACGATGTTGCAGAAGTGGAGAAAGTGGAGGAAGTGGACGAACTTGACGAAGTGGAGGAAGTGGAGGAAGTGGACGAACTTGATGAGGTGGACGAAATGGACGAAGTGGAAGAAGTTGACGAAGTGGACGAATTGGACGAAGTGGACGAAGGTGACGAAGTTGATGAAGTAGACAAAGTGGAGGAAGTGGAGGAAGTGGAAGAAGTGGAGGAAGTGGACGAAGTTAACGAAGTGGAGGAAGTGGAGGAAGTACAGGAAGTGGACGAACATGACGAAGTGGAGGAAGGGGACGAAGAGGACAAAGAGCACTAAGTGGACGAAGTGGAGGAAGTGGAGGAAGTGGAAGAAGTTGACGAAGTGGAGGAAGTGGACGAAATGGACAAAGTGGACGAACTTGAAGAATTGGAGGAAGTGGAGGAAGTGGACGAAGTTGACGAGGTGGACAAGATGCACGAAGTGGACGAAGTTGACGAAGTGGAGGAAGTGGACGAACTTAATGAGGTGGAGGAAGTACAGGAAGTGGACGAATATGACGAAGCGGACGAAGTAGGGGAAGTGGACGAAGTGGACGAAGTGGACGAAGAGGACGAAGAGCACGAAGTGGACAAAGTAGACGAGGTAGACGAAGTGGACGGATTTGACGAAGGTGACGACATGGACGAAGTCGAGGAAGTGGAAGAAGTTGACGAAGTGGAGGAAGTGGAGGAAGTGCAGGAAGTGGAGGAAGTGGAGGAAGTGGACGAAGTGGACGAAGAGGACGAAGTGGACGAAGTGAAAGAAGTGGACGAAGTAGACGAAGTGGACGAATGGGACGAAGTGGACAAAGTGGACGATGTGGACGCCATGGAGGAAGTGGACGAAGTGGACGAAGTTGACAAAGTGGACAAAGTGGACGAAGTGCACGAAGTCGAGGAAGTGAAGGAAGTGGACGAAGTGGACAAAGTGGAAAAAGTGGAGGAAGTGTACGAACTTGATGAAGTAGACGAAATGGACGAAGTGGACGAAATGGACGAAGTGGATGAAGTGGACGAAGTTGACGAAGTCGAAGAAGTGCCGAAAGTGAATGAAGTGGCGGAAGGGGAGGAATTAGACGATGATGAGGAAGTGGAGGAAGTGGAGGAAGTTGACGAAGTGGACGAAGTTGAAGAAGTTGACGAAGTGGAGGAAGTTGAGGAAGGGGACGAACTTGACGAAGTGGACGAAGGGGACAAACTTGACGAAGTTGACGAATTCCACGAAGTGGACGAAGTGGAAGAAGAAGATGAAGAAGTGGACGAAGAGGACGAAGTGGACAAAGTGGAGGAAGTCGACGAAGTGGAGGAAGTGGACGAACTGGACGAAGTAGACAAAGTTGACGAAGTGGACGAAGTGGACAAAGTTGACGAAGTGGACGAAGTTGACGAAGTGGACGAAATGGAGGAAGTGGACGAAGTGGAGGAAGTGGAGGAAGTGGACGAAGTGGAGGAAGTGGAGGAAGTGGACGAACATGACGAAGTGGACGAAGTGGACGAAGTCGACGAAGTGGACGTAGTGGACGAAGATGACGAATTGGACGAAGTGGAGAAAGTGGACAAAGTGGAGGAAGTGGAGGAACTGGAGGAAGTGGAGGAACTGGAGGAAATGGAGGAAGTGGAGAAAATGGAGGAAGTGGACGAACTAGAGGAAGTAGATGAAGTGGACGAACATGACTAAGTTGACGAAGTGGATAAGGTGGAGGAAGTGGACGAAATGGACAAAGTGGACGAAGTGGACGAGGAGGACGAAGTGGACGAAGTGAACGAAGTGGACGATGTTGACGACGCGGAAGAAGTGGATGAAGTGGAATAAGTGGACGAAGTGGACGAGGTGGACGAACCGGATGACATAGACGAAGTGGAGGAAGTGGAGGATGAGGACGAAGTTGACGAAGTGGAAGAAGTGCAGGAAGTGAATGAAGTGGAGAAAGTGGAGGAAGTGGACGATGTTGAGGAAGTGGAGGAAGTGGAGGAAGTGGAAGAAGTTGACGAAGTTGAGGAAGTGGAAGAAATTCACGAAGTGGACGAAGGGGACGAACTTCACGAAGTGGACGAAGTCGACGAAGGGGACGAACTTGACGAAGTTGACGAATTGGACGGTGTGGACGAAGAAGATGAAGAAGTGGACGAAGAGGACGAAATGCACGAAGTCGACGAAGTGCACGAAGTGTAGGATGTAGTGGAAGTGGATGAAGTTGACGAAGTGGACGAAGTGGACGAAGTTGACGAAGTGGAGGAAGTGGACGAAGGGGACGAAGTTGACGAAGCTGATGAAGTGGACGAAGTGGAAGAAGTTGAAAAAGTGGAGGAAGTGGAGGAATTGGACGAAGTGGACAAAGGGGACGAAGTTGACGAAGTGGACGAAGTGAACGATGAGGAAGAAGTGGAAAAAGAGGACGAAGTGGACAAAATGAACGAAGTGGAGAAAGTGAAGGAAGTTGACGAAGTTGACCAAGTGGACATAGTGGAGGAAGTGGACGAACTTGGCGAAGTGGACGAAATGGACGAAGTTGACGAAGTGGATGAAGTGGAGGAAGTGGACGAAGTTGACGAAGTGGAAGAAGTGCAGGAAGTGAATGAAGTAGAGGAAGTGGAGGAAGTGGAGGAAGTGGAGGAAGTGGACGAATTGGAGGAAGGGGACGAATTGGACGAAGTGGAGGAAGTGGAGGAAGTGGAAGAAATAGAGGAAGTGGACGAAGTAGACGAAGTGAACGAAGTGGACGAATAGGACGAAGTGGACGGAGTGGACGAAGTGCACGAAGTGGAGGAAGTGGAGGAAGAGGAGGAAGTGGAAGAAGTGGACGAAAAGGAGGAAGTGGACGAAGTGGACGACGTGGACAAAGTGGACGAGCTGGATGAAGTTGACGAAGTGGACGAATTGGACGAAGTGGAAGATGAAGGTGAAGAAGTGGACAAAGTTGAGTAAGTGGAGGAAGTGGAGGAAGTGGACGATGTTGAGGAAGTGCAGGAAGTGGACGAAGTTGACGAAGTGGACGAAGTGGAAGAGGTAGATGAAGTGGAGGAAGTAGAGGAAGTGGACGAAGAGGACGAAGTGGACGAAGTGGACGAACTTGATGAAGTTGAAGAAGTGGACGAAGTGGAAGAAGTGGAAGAAGAAGTTGAAGAAGTGGACGAAGTGGAGGAAGTGCACGAACTTCACGAAGTGGAAGAAGTGGACGAATTGGACGAAGTGGAAGAGGAAGATGAAGAAGTGGACGAAGTGGATGAAGCGAAGGAAGTGGATTGGAAGAAGTAGACAAAGTGGAGGAAGTGGACGAAGTAGACGATGTGGACGAAGTGCACAAACTTGACTAAGTTGACGAAGTGGAGGAGGTGGACGAAGTGGAAGAAGAAGACAAAGAAGTGGACGAAGTTCATGAAGTGGAGAAAGTGAAGGAAGTGGAGGAAGTAGACAAAGTTGACGAAGTGGACGAAGTGGAGGAAGTGGACCAAGTGGATGAAGTGGAGGTAGTGGAAGAAGCGGACGAAGTGGACAAAGTGGACAAAGTGAACGAAGTTGACGAAGTTGACGAAGTAGAGGAAGTGGAGGAAGTGGAGGAAGTGGACAAAGAGGAGGAAGTGGAAGAAGTGGACGATGTTGACGAAGTGGAGGAAGTGGAGGAAGTGAAGGAAGTGGAGGAAGTGGAGGAAGTCGACAAAGTGGAGGAAGTGGACAAAGTGGAAAAAGTGGACGAAGTGGAAGAACTAGACGAAGTTGAGGAAGTGGACGAAGTGGAGGAAGTGGAGGAAATGGAGGTAGTGGACGAAATGGACGAAGTTTATAAAGTTGACGAAGTGGAAGAAGTGGAGGAAGTGGACGAAGTGGACAAAGTGGACGATCTTAACGAAGTTGAAGAAGTGGACGAAGTGGCAAAAGTGGAAGAAGATGAAGAACTGCATGAAGTGGACGAAGTGTACGAAGTAGACGAAGTTAACGAAGTGGATGAAGTGGAGGAAGTCGAGGAAGTGGACGAAATTGACGAAGTGGAAGAATTGGAGGATGCGGACGAAGTTGACGAATTGGAAGAAGTTGACGAAGTGGAGGAATTGGAGGAAGTGGACGATGTGGATGAAGAGCACGAACTTGAAGAAGTTGACGAAGTTGAAGAAGAAGATGAAGAAGTGGAGGAAGTGCAAGCAGTGGAGGAACTGGACGATATTGAGGGAGTGGAACAAGTTGACGAAGTAGACAAAGTGGAAGAAGTTGACGAAGTGGAGGATGTAAAGGAAGTGGAGGATGTGGAAGAAGTGACAAACTTAATGAAGTTGAAGTAGTGGACGAAGTGAAAGAAGTGGAAGAAGAAGATGAAGAAGTGGAGGAAGTGGACCAAGTGCACGAACTTGACGAAGTGGAAGAAGTGGACGAATTGCACGAAGTGGAAGAGGAAGATGAAGAAGTGGATGAAGCTGAGGAAGTGGACGAAGTGGAAGAAGTAGACGAAGTGGAGGAAGTGCACGAAGTGCACGATATGGACGATGTGAACGAAGTTGACGAGGTGGAGGAAGTGGAAGAAGTGGATGAAGTTGACGAAGTGGAGGAAGTGGAGGAACTGGAGGAAGAACACAAAATGGAGGAAGTGGAGGAAGTGGACGAAGTGGATGAAGTGGACGAAGTGGACGAACTGGACGAAGTTGACGAAGTGGAGGAAGTGGACAAAGTGGACGAACCTGACGAAGTGGAGGAAGTGGACGAAGCGGACGAAGTCGACGAAGGAGACGAAGTGGAGGAAATGGAGGAAGTGGATGAAGTTGACGAAGTGGACGAAATGGATGACGTGGACGAAGTTGACGAAGTGGACAAAGTGGAGGAAGTGGAGGAAGTGGACAAAGTTGACGAAGTGGAAGAAGTGGAGGAAGTGAATGAAGTGGAGGAAGTGGAGGGAATGCACGATGTTGAGGAAGTGGAGGAAGTGGACGAACTTGACGAAGTCGAGGAAGTGCAGGAAGTGGACGAACTTGATGAGGTGGACGAAATGGACGATGTGAAAGAAGTTGACGAAGTGGAGGAAGTGGAGGAAGTGGACGAATTTAACGAAGTGGACGAAGTAGACAAAGTGTAGGAAGTGGAGGAAGTGGAAGAAGTGGAGGAAGTGGACGAAGTTAACGAAGTGGAGGAAGTGGAGGAAGTACAGGAAGTGGACGAACATGACGAAGCGGACGAAGTTGAGGAAGTGGAGGAAGTGGACGAAGAGGACAAAAAGCACGAAGTGGACGAAGTGGAGGAAGTGGAGGAAGTTGAAGAAGTTGACGAAGTGGAGGAAGTGGACGAAGTGAAGGAAGTGGACGAAGTGCAGGAAGTGGACGAAGTGGGCGAAGTGGACGAAGTGGACAAAGTGGACGTAGTAGAGGAAGTGGACGAAATGGACGAAGTGGATGAAGTTTACGAAGTTGAGCAAGTGGATGAAGTGGAGGAAGTGGAGGAAGTGGACGAAGAGGACGAAGAGGACGAAGTGGACGAAGTGGAAGAAGTGGACGGAGTAGACGAAGTGGACGAATGGGAGACAGTGGACGAGGTCGACGCCATGGAGGAAGTGGACGAAGTTGACGAAGTGCACGAAGTGGAAGAAGTGAAGGAAGTGGACGAAGTGAACAAAGTGGAGGAAGTGGAGGAAGTGGACGAACTTGATGAAGTGGACGAAATGGACGAAGTGGACGAAGTGGATGAAGTGGACAAAGTGAAGGAAGTGGACGAAGTTGACGAAGTGGAAGAAGTGCAGGAAGTGAATGAAGTGGAGGAAGTGGAGGAATTAGACGGTGATGAGGAAGTGGAGGAAGTGGACGAAGTTGACGAAGTGGACGAAGTGGAAGAAGTTGACGAAGTGGAGGAAGTGGAGGAAATGGACGACGTGGTCGAAGTTGACGAAGTGGACGAAGTGGAGGAAGTGGAGGAAGTGGACAAAGTGACAAAGTGGAAGAAGAGGAGGAAGTGAATGAAGTGGAGGAAGTGAAGGGAATGCACGATGTTGAGGAAGTGGAGAAAGTGGAGGAAGTGGACGAAATGGACGAAGTGGACAAACTTGACGAATTGGAGGAAGTGGTGGAAGTGGACGAACTTGACGAGGTGGACGAAAGGGACGAAGTGGACGAAGTTGACGAAGTGGAAGAAGTGGAGGAAGTGGAGGAAGTGGAGGAAGTGGAGGAAGTGGACGAAGTTGACGAAGTGGAGGAAGTGGACGAAGTTGACGAAGTGGACGAACTTAATGAAGTGGAGGAAGTGGAGGAAGTACAGGAAGTGGACGAATATGACGAAGCGGACGAAGTGGGGGAAGTGGAGGAAGTGGAGGAAGTGGAGGAAGTGGACGAAGAGGACGAAGAGCACGAAGTGGACAAAGTGGACGAGGTGGACGAATTCGACGAAGTTGACGACATGGAGGAAGTCGAGGAAGTGGATGAAGTGGAAGAAGTTGACGAAGTGGAGGAAGTGGACGAAGTGCAGGAAGTGGAGGAAGTGGACGAAGAGGACGAAGTGGACGAAGTGGACGAAGTGGACGAAGTGAAAGAAGTGGACGAAGTAGACGAAGTAGACGAAGTGGACGAATGGGACGAAGTGGACGAAGTCGAAGAAGTGCCGGAAGCGAATGAAGTGGCGGAAGTGGAGGAATTAGACGGTGATGAGGAAGTGTAGGAAGTGGAGGAAGTTGACGAAGTGGACGAAGTTGAAGAAGTTGACGAAGTGGAGGAAGTGGAGGAAGTGGAGGAAGGGGACGAACTTGACGAAGTGGACGAAGGGGACAAACTTGACAAAGTTGACGAATTGCACGAGGTGGACGAAGTGGAAGAAGAAGATGAAGAAGTGGACGAAGAGGATGATGTGGACAAAGTGGAGGAAGTCGATGAAGTGGAGGAAGTGGACGAACTGGACGAAGTAGACAAAGTTGACGAAGTGGACGAAGTGGACAAATTTGACGAAGTGGTCGAAGTTGACGAAGTTGACGAAGTGCAGGAAGTTGAGGAAGTGGAGGAAGTGGACGAAATGGAGGAAGTGGACGAAGTGGAGGAAGTGGAGGAAGTGGAGGAAGTGGAGGAAGTGGAGGAAGTGAGGAAGTGGACGAACATGACGAAGTGGACGAAGTGAAGGAAGTGGACGAAGTGGACGAAGATGACGAATTGGACGAAGTGGAGGAAGTGGACGAAGTGGACGAAGTAGAGGAACTGGAGGAAGTGGAGGAAGTGGAGGAAATGGAGGAAGTGGAGAAAGTGGAGGAAGTGGACGAACTAGAGGAAGTAGATGAAGTGGACGAACATGACTAAGTTGACGAAGTGGATAAGGTGGAGGAAGTGGACGAAATGGACGAAGTGGACGAAGTGGACGAGGAGGACGAAGTGAACGAAATGGACGATGTTGACGACGCGGAAGAAGTGGATGAAGTGGACGACATGGAATAAGTGGATGAAGTGGACGAGGAGGACGAAGTGAACGAAATGGACGAAGTGGACGAAGTGAACGAAGTGGACGATGTTGACGACGCGGAAGAAGTGGATGAAGTGGATGAAGTGGACGAGGTGGACGAAGCGGATGACATCAACGAAGTGGACGAAGTGGAGGATGAGGACGAAGTTGACGAAGTGGAAGAAGTGCAGGAAGTGAATGAAGTGGAGAAAGTGGAGGAAGTGGACGAAGTTGAGGAAGTGGAGGAAGTGGACGAAGTGGAAGAAGTTGACGAAGTTGAGGAAGTGGAGGAAATTCACGAAGTGGACGAAGGGGACGAACTTGACGAAGTGGACGAACTTGACGAAGTTGACGAATTGGACGAAGTGGACGAAGTGTAGGAAGTAGTGGAAGTGGACGAAGTAGACGAAGTTGACGAAGTGGACAAAGTTGACGAAGTGGACGAAGTTGACGAAGTTGACGAAGTGGAGGAAGTGGAGGAAGTGGACGAAGGGGACGAAGTTGACGAAGTTGATGAAGTGAACGAAGTGGAAGAAGTTGAAAAAGTGGAGGAAGTGGAGGAATTGGACGAAGGGGACGAAGTTGACGAAGTTGACGAAGTGGACGAAGTGGAAGAAGTGGAAGAAGTGGACGAAGAGGACGAAGTGGACGAAATGAACGAAGTGGAGAAAGTGGAGGAAGTGGACGAACTTGGCGAAGTGGACGAAATGGACGAAGTTGACGAAGTGGATGAAGTGGAGGAAGTGGACGAAGTGGAGGAAGTGCAGGAAGTGAATGAAGTAGAGGAAGTGGACGAAGTGGACGAAGTGGAAGAAGTTTACGATGTGGAGGAAGTGGAAGAAGTGGAGGAAGTGGAGGAAGTGGACGAAGGGGACGAAATTGACGAACTTGGCGAAGTGGACGAAGAGGACGAACTTTACGAAGTTGACGAATTGTACGAAGTGGACGAAGAAGATGAAGAAGTGGACGAAGAGGACGAAGTGGAGGAAGTGGAGGAAGTGGACGAAGTTGACGAAGTGGAGGAAGTGAAGGAAGTGGAGGAAGTGGAGGAAGTGGAGGAAGTGGAGGAAGTGGAGGAAGTGGATGAAGTGGAGGAAATGGAGGAAGTAGACGACTTGGACGAAGTGGAGAAATGGAGGAAGTAGAGAAAGTGGAGGAAGTGGAAGAAGTGGAGGAAGTGGAGGAAGTGGAGGAAGTGGAGGAAGTGGACGAACTTGACGGATTGCACGAAGTAGACGAAGTGGAGGAAGTGGAGGAAGTGGAGGAAGTGGACGAAGAGGATGAAGTGGAGGAAGTGGAGGAAGTAGACGATGTGGACGAAGTGGAGGAAGTGGATGAAGTGGACGAAGTGGACGAAGTGAAGGAAGTGGAAGAAATGGATGAAGTGGAGGAAGTGGACGAAGCGGACGAAGTGGACAAAGCGGAGGAAGTGGAGGACGTCGAGGAAGTGGACGAACTTGACGAAGTGGATGAAATGGACGAAGTGGACGAAGTTGACGAAGGGGACGAAGTGGACGAAGTTGACGAAGGGGACGAAGTGGTCTAAGTGGAGGAAGTGGAAAAAGTTGACAAAGTGGAAGAAGTGGAGGAAGTGAATGAAGTGGAGGAAGTGGACAAAATGGACGATGTTGAGGAAGTGGAGGAAGTAGACGAAGTTGACGAAGTGAACAAATTGGACGAACTTCACGAAGGGGACGAAGGGGACAATTTGGACGAAGTCGACGAAGTTGACGAAGTTGACGAAGTAGACGAAGTGGACGAAGTTGACGAAGTAGACGAAATGGACGAAGTGGATGAAGTTGACGAAGTGGAGGAAGTGGAGGAAGTGGAGGAAGTGGACCAAGTGGAGGAAGTGGACGAAGTCGACGAAGTGGACAAAGTGGAGTAAGTGGAGGAAGTGGACGAAGACGACGAAGTGGACGGAGTGGACGAAGTAGAAGAAGTGGATGAAGTCGACGAATGGGAGGAAGTGGACTATGTGGACGACGTGGACGACGTGGGCGAAGTGGACGAACTGGACGAAGTGCACGAAGTGGACGAAGTGAAGGAAGTGGACGAAGTGGACGAAGTGCACAAAGTGGACAAAGAGGAGGGAGTGAATGAAGTGGAGGTAGTGGACGAACTTGATGAAGGGGACGAAATGGACGAAGTCGACGAAGTTGACGAAGTGGATGAAGTGAAGGAAGTGGACGAAGTTGACGAAGTGGAAGAAGTACAGGAAGTGAATGAAGTGGAGGAAGTGGAGGAAGTAGACGGTTATGAGGAAGTAGACGAAGTTGACGAAGTGGACGAAGTGGAAGAAGTCGAGGAAGCGGAAGAAGTGGAGGAAGTGGACGAAGGGCACGACCTTGACAAAGTGGAGGAAGGGGACTAACTTGACGAAGTTGACGAATTACACGAAGTGGACGAAGTGAAAGAAGAAGATGAAGAAGTGGACGAAAAGGACGAAGTGGACAAAGTGGAGGAAGTGGACGAAGTGGAGCAGGTGGAGGATGGTGACGAAGTAGACGAAGCTGGCGAAGTGGACGAAGTTGACGAAGTGCAGGAAGTGGAGGAAGTGGACGAAATGGAGGAAGTGGACGAAGTGGAAGACGTGGAGGAAGTGGACGAAGTGGAGGAAGTAGAGGAAGTGGACGAACATGACGAAGTGGACGAAGTGGATGAAGTGGAGGAAGTGGACGAAGTCGACGAAGAAGGCGTAGTGGATGAAGAAGAGGAAGTGGACGAAGTGGAGGAAGTGCACGAAATGGAGGAAGTGGACGAAGTGCAGGAAGTGGATGAAGTGGACAAACTGGAGGAAGTAGAGGAAGTTGACGAACATGACTAAGTGGACAAAGTGGATGAAGTGGAGGAAGTGGACGAAATGGACGAAAAAGACAAATTGAATGAGGAGGACGTGGTGAACGAAATGGACGAAGTAGGCGATGTTGACGAGGTGGAAGAAGTGGAGGAAGTGGAGGAAGTGGATGAAGTGGATGAAGTGGATGAAGTGGAAGAAGTGGACGAGGTGGACGAAATGGAGGAAGTGGACGAACTTGACGAAGTGGATGAAGTGGACGAACTGGATTAGGTGGACGAAGTGGATGAACAGGAAGAAGTGGACGAAATGGACGAAGTGGACGAAGTGGATGAAGTGGACGAACTGAAGAAAATTTACGAAGTGGAGGAAGTGGAAGAAGTGGCCGAAGTGGAAAAACTGGACGAAATATAGAGGAAGTGGAGGAAGCGGAAGAAGTGGGCGAACTTGATGAAGTGGAAGAAATGGACGAGGTGGAGGAAGTGGACGAAGTTGAGGAAGTGGAGGAACTGGACGATGTGGATGAAGAGCACGGACTTGACGAAGTTGACGAAATGGAAGAAGAAGATGAAGAAGTGGACGAAGTGGATGAAGGGGAGGAAGTGGAAGAAGTGGACGATGTTGAGGAAGTGGAGGAAGTGGACGAAGTTGACGAAGTGGAAGAAGTTTACGAAGTGGAGGAAGTAGAGGAAGTGGAGGAAGTGGACGAACTTGATGAAGTTGAAGAAGGGGACGAAGTGGAAGAAGTGGAAGAAGAGGATGAAGAAGTGGAGCAAGTGGAGGAAGTGGATGAAGTACACGAACTTGGCGAAGTGGAAGAAGTTGACGAAATGGACGAAGTGGAAGAGGAAGATGAAGAAGTCGACGAAGTGGATGAAGTGGAGGAAGTGGATGAAGTGTAAGAAGTGTAAGAAGTGGAGGAAGTGGATCATGTGGACGAAGTGCACGAACTTGACGAAGTGGAGGAAGTGGAAGAAGAAGATGAAGAAGTGGACGAAGTGCATGAAGTGGAGAAACTGGAGGAAGTGGAGGAAGTGGAGGAAGTAGACGAAGTTGACGAAGTGGAGGAAGTGGAGGAAGTGGAAGAAGTGGTCGAAGTGAAGGAAGTGGACGAAGTGGAGGAAGTGGACGAAGTTGACAAAGTGGAGGAAGTGGAGGAAGTGGTGGAAGTGGACAAAGTGGAGGAAGTGGAAAAAGTGGAGGAAGTGGACGAAGTTGACGAAGTGGAGGAAGTGGACAAAATGGAGGAAGTGGACGAAGTGGAAGAAGAAGATGAAGAAGAGGGCGAAGTTGACGAAGTGGACGAAATGGACAAAGTGAAGGAAGTGGATGAAGTGGAGGAAGTGGAGGAAGAGGAGGAAGTGGACGAAGAGCACGAACTTGACGAAGTGGACGAAGTGGAAGAAGAAGATGAAGAAGTAGACGAAGTGGATGAAGTGGTGGAAGTGGAGTAAATGGGGGACGTGGACGAAGTTGACGAAGTGGACGAAGTGGAAGAAGTTGACGAAGTATACAAAGTGCACGAAGTGGGGGATGTGGAGGAAGTGGACAATATGGACGAAGTGCCCGAAGTTGACGAAGTGGACGAAGTGGAAGAAAAATATGAAGAAGTGGAAGAAGTGGACGAAGTGGAGGAAGTGGAGGAAGTGCATGAAGTGGAGGAAGTGGATGATAAAGTGGAGGAAGTGGAAGAAGTGGACGAAGTTGAGGAAGGTGACGAAGTGGACGAAGTGGAGGAAGTGGAGGAAGTGGGCAAAGTGGAGGAAGTGGAAAAAGTGGAAGAACTGGACGAAGTTCAAGAAGTTGACGATGTGGAAGAAGTTAAGGAAGTCCACGAAATGGAGGAAGTGGAAGAACTGGACGAGGTGGACGAACTTGACGAAGTGGATGAAGTGGACAAATTGGACGAAGTAGAGGAAGTAGAAGAAGTGCACGAAGTGGACAAAGAGGACGAAGAGGACGAAGTGGACTAACTGGACGAAGTGGAGAAAGTGGACGACATTGACGAAGTTGACGAATTGGACGAAGTGGAGGAAATGGAGGCAGTGGACGAAGTGGAGGAAGTGGAAGAAGTGGAGGGAGTGGACAAAGTGGACGAAGTGGAGGAAGTGGAGGAAGTGGAGGAAGTGGACAAAGTGGAGGAAGTGGAGGAAGTGGAGGAAGTGGACGAACTTGACGAAGTGGACGAATTGGACGAAGTGGAAGAAGAAGATTAAGAAGTTGATGAAGTGGAGGAAGTGGACGAAGTGCACAAACTTGACGAAGTGTACGAACTTGACGAAGTGGACGAAGTGAACGAATTGGACGAAGTGGAAGAAGAATATGAAGAAGTGGAAGAAGTTGACGAAGGGGACGAAGTTGACGAAATGGACGAATTGGACGAAGTGGAAGAAGTGGATGAAGTGGAGGAAGTGGAGGAAGCTGACGAAGTGGACGAAGTGGAGGAATTGGATGAAGAGGACGAAGTCGAGGAAGTGGAAGAAGTGGACGAAGTGGACGAAGTTGACGAAGTGGAGGAAGTTGAGGAAGTGGAGGAAGTGGACAAAGTGGAGGAAGTGGAAAAAGTGGAAGAAGTTGACGAAGTGGAGGAAGTGGGGGAAGTGGAGGAAGTAGAGGAACTGGAGGGAGTGGAAGAAGTGGAGGAAGTGGAGGAAGTGGAGGAAGCGGAGGATGTTGAGGAAGTGGAGGAAGTGGGCGAGCTAACGAAGTGGACGAAATGGACGAAGTGGACAAAGTTGACGAAGTTAACGAAGTAGATGAAGTGGAGGAAGTGGACGAGGTTGACGAAGTGGAAGAAGTGGAAGAAGTGGACGAAGTTAGTGAAGTGGAGGAAGTGGACGATGTTGAGGAAGTGGACGAAGTTGACGATGGGGTCGAACTTGACGAGGTTGACGAAGTGGACGAAGTGGGAGAAGAAGATCAAGTAGTGGATGAAGTGAAGTGAAGGAGGTGGATGAAGTGGAGGAAGTGGATAAAGTCGACGATGTGGACGAAGTGCACGAAGTGCACGAACTTGACGAAGTTGATGAAGTGGACAAAGTGGACGAAGTGGAAGTAGAAGATGAAGAAGTTGACGAAGTGGAAGAAATGGACGAACACGACGAAGTGGACGAAGTAGACGAACTTGACAAAGTTGACGAAGTGGAAGAGGTGGAGGAAGCGGAGGAAGTGGACGATGTTGTGGAAGTGGAGGGAGTGGATGAAGTTGACGAAGTGGACGAAGTGGACGAAGTGGAAGAAGTTGACAAAGTGGAGGAAGTGGACGAACTTGACGAAGTTGAAGAAGTGGAAGAAGTGGAAGAAGAAGATCACGAAGTGGAGGAAGTGGAGGAAGTAGACGAACTTGACAAAGTGGACGAAGTGCACGAACTTGACGAAGTGGACAACGTGGACGAGGAAGATTAAGAGTTGGACGAAGTGGACAAAGTGGATGAAGTGAAGGAAGTGGACGCAGTGGAAGAAGCGGAGGAAGTGGAGGAAGTGGACGATGTGGACAAAGTGCACGAAGTTGACGAAGTGGTCGAAGTGGACGAAGTGGAAGAAGAAGATGAAGAAGTGGAGGAAGTGGATGAGGTGGAGGAAGTTGACGATGTGGGCGAAGAGCACGGACTTGACGAAGTTGACGAACTGGACGAAGTGGAAGAAGTAGACGAAGTGGAGGAAGTTGACGAAGTGGAGGAAGTGGAGCAAGTGGACGAAGTGGAGGAAGTGGAAGAAGTGGACGAAGTGGAAGAAGTGGACTAAGTGGACGAAGCGGACGAAGTCGACTAAGTTGACCAAGTTAACGAAGTGGAGGAAGTGGAGGAAGTGGAAAGAGTGGAGGAAGTGGAAGAAGTGGACGAAGTTGACGAATTGGAGGAAGAGGAGAATGTGGACGAAGTGGACAAAATGGAGGAAGTGGATGAAGGGGATGAAGGGGACGAAGTAGACGAATTGGACGAGGTGGACGAAGTCAACGAAGAGGACAAACTGAACGAAGTGGAGGAAGTGGAGGAAGTGGACCAAGTGGAGGAAGTGGACGAAGTGGACGAAGTGAAAGAAGAAGATGAAGTGGAGGAAATGGAGGAAATGGACGAGGTGGACGAACTTGATGACGTGGAGGAGGTGGACCAAGTGGAGGAAGTGGACGAAGTTGACGAAGTGGAAGAAGTGGATGAAGTGAATGAAGTGGAGCAAGTGGACGATGTTGAGGAAGTGGACGAAGTTGACGAAATGGACGACGTGGAAGAAGTTGACGAAGTGGAGGAAGTGGAGGAAGTGGAGGAAGGGGACGAAGTTGACGAAGTGGAAGAAGAAGATAACGAAGTGGACAAAGTTGACGAAGTGGACAAAGTGGACGAAGTGGAGGAAGTGAAGGAAGTGCATGAAGTGGAGGAAGTCGAGGAAGTGGACAAGGTGGATGATGTGGATGAAGTGTATGAAGTTGACAAAGTGGACGAAGTGGATGAACTGGAGGAACTAGAGGAAGTGCACGAACTTGACGATATGGACGAAATGGACGAAGTGGATGAAGTGGACAAAGTAGAAGAAAGTGGAAAAAGTGGATGAAGTGAAGGAAGTGGACGCAGTGGAAGAAGCGGAGGAAGTGAAGGAAGTGGACGATGTGGACAAAGTGCACGAAGTTGACGAAGCGGTCGAAGTGGACGAAGTGGAAGAAGAAGATGAAGAAGTGGAGGAAGTGGATGAGGTGGAGGAAGTTGACGATGTGGGTGAAGAGCACGAACTTGACGAAGTTGACGAACTGGACGAAGTGGAAGAAGTAGACGAAGTGGAGGAAGTTGACGAAGTGGAGGAAGTGGAGCAAGTGGACGAAGTGGAGGAAGTGGAAGAAGTGGACGAAGTGGAAGAAGTGGACTAAGTGGACGAAGGGGACGAAGTCGACGAAGTTGACCAAGTTGACGAAGTGGAGGAAGTGGAGGAAGTGGAAAAAGTGGAGGAAGTGGAAGAAGTGGACGAAGTTGACGAATTGGAGGAAGAGGAGAATGTGGACGAAGTGGACAAAATGGAAGAAGTGGATGAAGGGGACGAAGTAGACGAAGTGGACGAGGTGGACGAAGTCAACGAAGAGGACAAACTGAACGAAGTGGAGGAAGTGGAGGAAGTGGACCAAGTGGAGGAAGTGAAAGAAGAAGATGAAGTGGAGGAAATGGAGGAAGTGGACGAGGTGGACGAACTTGATGACGTGGAGGAGGTGGACCAAGTGGAGGAAGTGGACGAAGTTGACGAAGTGGAAGAAGTGGATGAAGTGAATGAAGTGGAGCAAGTGGACGATGTTGAGGAAGTGGACGAAGTTGACGAAATGGACGACGTGGAAGAAGTTGACGAAGTGGAGGAAGTGGAGGAAGTGGAGGAAGGGGACGAAGTTGACGAAGTGGAAGAAGAAGATAACGAAGTGGACGAAGTTGACGAAGTGGACGAAGTGGACGAAGTGGACGAAGTGAAGGAAGTGCATGAAGTGGAGGAAGTCGAGGAAGTGGACAAGGTGGATGATGTGGATGAAGTGTATGAAGTTGACGAAGTGGACGAAGTGGATGAACTGGAGGAAGTGGAGGAAGTGCACGAACTTGACGATATGGACGAAATGGACGAAGTGGATGAAGTGGACAAAGTGGAAGAAAGTGGAAAAAGTGGATGAAGTGGAGGAAGTGGACGAAGAGGAAGAAGTGGACAAAGTGGACGAAGTTGACGAAGTGCGCGAAGTGGAGGACGTGGAGGGAGGAAGTGGAGGACGTGAAGGGAGGAAGTGGAGGAAGTGGACAGTATGGACGAAGTGGAAGACAAATATGAAGAAGTGGAAGAAGTGGCCGAATTGGATGAAGTGGAGGTAGTGGACGAAGTTGAGAAAGTGGACGAAGTCGGCGAAGAGGACGAAGTAGACGAAGTTGACAAAGTGGATGAAGTGCAGAAGTGGAGGAAGTGGATAAAGTGGAGGAAGTCGAAAAAGTGAACGAAGTGGACGAAGTGGACGAAGTGGAGGAAGTGAAGGAAGTGGACGAAATGGAGGAAGTGGAACAAGTGGAGGGAGTGGAAAAAGTTGACGAAGTGGAGGAAGTGGAGGAAGTGGACGAACTTGACAAAGTGGACGAGGTGGACGAAGGGGACGAAGTTGACGAAGTGGACGAATTGGACAAAGTGCACAAACTTGACGATGTGGACGAATTGGACGAAGTGGAAAAAGAATGTGAAGAAGTGGACGAAGGGGACGAACATGACGAAGTTGACGAAATGGATGAATTAGTCGAAGTGGACGAAGTGGAAGAAGAAGATGAATAAGTGGAGGAAGTGGAGGAAGTTGACGAAGTGGAGGAATTGGATGAAGAGGACGAAGTCGAGGAAGTGGAAGAAGTGGACGAAGTTGACGAAGTGGAGGAAGTGGAGGAAGTGGACAAAGTGGAGGACGTGGAGGAAGTGGAGGAAGTGGACGAGGTGGACGAAGTTGACGAAGTGGAGGAAGTGGTCAAGGTGGAGGAAGTGGAGGAAGTGGAAGAAATGGACGAAGTTGACGAACTTGAGGAAACGGACGAAGTGGAGGAAGTGGAGGAAGTGGAGGAAGTTGACGAAGTGGAGGAAGTGGACGAAGTGGAGGAAGTGGAGGAACTGGACGAAGTGGAGCAATTGAAGGAAGTGGACGAAGTTGACGAAGTGTAGAAGTGGAGGAATTGGACGAAGTGGAGGAAGTGGAGGAAGTGGAAGAAGTGGACTAAGTTGTAAAGTTGACGAAGTGGACGAAGTGGAGGAAGTGGAGGAAGTGGACAAAGTGGAGGAAGTGGAAGAGATGGACGAAGTTGACAAAGTGGAGGAAGTGGAGGAAGTGAAGGAAGTGGACAAAATGGAGGAAATGGAGGAAGTGGAGGAAGTGGTGGAAGTAGAGGAAGTGGACGAACTTGACGAAGTGGAGGAAGTGGACGAAGTGGAGGAAGTGGTGGAGGAAGTGGAGGAAGTGGACGAAGGGGCAAAGTGAAGGACGCGGAGGAAGTGGAGGAAGTAGACGAGGTGCACGAAGTGGACGAAGTTGACGAATTGGAGGAAGTGGTCAAGGTGGACGAAGTGGAGGAAGTGGAGGAAATGGACGAAGTTGACGAAGTGGAAAAAGTGGAGGAAGTGGAGAAAGTTGAGGAAGCGGGCGAACTTGACGAAGTGGACGAAATGGACGACATGGACGAAGTTGACGATGTGGAGGAAGTGGACGAAGTGCACGAAGTTGACAAAGTGGACGAAGTGGATGAACTGGAGGAAGTGGAGGAAGTGCACGAACTTGACGAAGTGGACGAAATGGACGAAGTGGATGAAGTGGACAAAGTGGAAGAAGAAGATGAAGAAGTGGAAGAACTGGACAAAGTGGATGAAGTTGAGGAAGTGCACGAGGAGGAAGAAGTGGACGAAGTGGAAGAAGTGGACGAAGTCGACGTGTTAGCAAAATGATCAAGATGAAGTTTTGATGATGTCCAAATCAAGTCAAGAGAAATCAAGATTCAAGATGTTATGAAGACTTATATTGTGATGGAAAGCTTTTGTAATACTCTTAGAAATATGTATAAGACTTAGATTAGAAAAAGAAAAGTGTTTTGTAAAATTACTATAGTAAATCATTGCAACAAAACACTATAGTACTATTCATATGAATAGTAACAATATTCACGTGAATAGTGACGGTTAACGGTAAGAGTATCGCACTTAACACGGACGTTGGAGAAACTAGTCGTTGAAGAAACTAGCCGTTTATGACCGTTGGACAAACTAGCCGTTTATGGCCGTTGGACAAACTAGCCGTTTATGGCCGTTGGACAAACTAGCCGTTTATGGCCGTTGGACAAACTAGCCGTTAAGTTTGTCTTTTAGTGAATGGAAGAGCCTTTGGATGAGTCTATAAATAGACTCTCATTTCCTCTTAGAAAACAGAGACACAGAAACTCTTCCCTTATGCTCAAATACTCAGAAACTCTTTGAGACTTGTGTGTTCTTGTTCGGCTTGTGAAACTCTTGTCTGTGGAGCTGGTGAAGTGCTGCTACGGTGACAGAGGAAATAGCCGGTTCATCCTTGGTGTGTCTGAGGAGGTGTTCGGAAGAGGTGTTCATCCTTCGTGAAGTATTCGGAGGAGGTGTTCATCCTTTGTGAAGACTCAAAGGAGGTGTAGTTTCATCTCTTGTGGTATCAAGAGAGGTGTTTTCTAAACTCTTACAAATTGTATCTTTGTGATTGTAGTTTGTAATTGTTTTGTGTTACTGAAACTGTTTATCTTGTTTTGAGATAAGCGACTGGACGTAGGATTGGTAAGATCCGAACCAGGATAAAATCATCTGTGCAAATTTCTCTCAACCTTACTCTATTTAATTGTTATTATTAATTGCTAAGTAAGTTTAATTGAGTAGAAATTAAAAGGCACACGTTAGTATTAAAAACCCCTCTTGGTTTGTTATTCCGCGCTAACCCATCCGCTGCAGCCGCACTCTGACAATTGGTATCAGAGCTTGCTTTGATAGTCATTCAAATGGCGGGATCGTTTCAAACATTCGCAGAGGGTGCTTCTATCAATAGACCACCACTATTCACAGGTGAAAATTACGCATTCTGGAAGGTAAGAATGCAAATATTTATGGAATCTATTGATATAGATATTTGGGATGCTGTTGCATTTGGTCCTTTTGTTCCAACTAACAATATGCAGGAACCAAAGCCCCGTGACCAATGGACTGCTCAAGATAAGAAAAAATTTGGTAATGATGTAAAAGCTCATAATATTATTTCATCTGCTTTAACTGTTGATGAGTTTTACAGGATTTCTGTTTGTAAAACTGCACAAGAAATGTGGGAAGTACTAAGAGTAACCCATGAAGGTACAGATGATGTTAAGAGAGCTAGAAAGAATACCTTAATCCAGGAATACGAAATGTTCAGGATGAAGCAAGGGGAAACAATAGTAGATGTTCAGAAACGCTTCACCAACATCGTAAACCATCTTATTGGACTAGGTAAATCTTTCGATACTGATGAGCTTAATATAAAAATTTTGAAATCTTTAGACAGGTCTTGGCAACCAAAAGTGACTGCAATTTCTGAGTCACAAAATCTCAACACAATGACCATGGCTGCATTATTTGGAAAGTTGAGAGAGCATGAACTTGACCTCGGAAGACTTGATGAAGAAGAATCAAAAGCCAAAAACAACAAGAAGAGTTTGGCGTTAAAGTCGGAGGTTGAAAGAAGCAAAGGTAAATCGGAAGATGAAAACTCAGACGAAGAAGAAGAATTGAGACTCATGATAAAAAGGCTCAATAGGTTCATGAAGTCTAAAGGTAAAGGAAAATTTAGATATGAAAAGAAAGATAATCCAGTATCTTCCTCAAATTACCGATGCTACGGTTGCGGAGAAAAGGGACATTTAAAAGCAGACTGCCCAAATCAAAAGAAGGGTGAAGAAAAGAAATTCTTCAAGAAAAAGAAGGCATACATTGCATGGGAAGATGACAATGAGACCATTTCAGATTCAAGCTACTCAGATGAAGAAGCAAACATCTGTTTAGTGGTGAACGACGACGCTGGAAGCCAAGTAAGTACATCTAGCGATTCTGATAATTCTAGTCAAATTAGTGAAAATGAATTGCATGAAATTTATGCTGCTTTAATAGTAGAATCTCAAAAGTTAGATAAAGCCCATCAGAAGTTGAAAAAGGATTTCAAAAATTTAAAATTAAATTTTGAAAATATTCTTGAAGAAAATAAGAATTTAAAATTAAATTTTGAAAATACTTTTGAAGAAAATAAAGATTTGAAAAATAAAGTTTTAATTTTTGAAAAGGGTAAATTTACTAGTAGTAATGAATGTGCATGTTGTGTTAATTATAAGAAACTACTAGATGAAACAACCTCAGGAGAATGTAGTAAAAATAATGAAAATAAGGTTGTTAAAAATAAGTATGTTCCTAGAATTAAAAATAAACACAATCATAGAACCCGTAGAACTTGGGTAGAAAAAGGAACAACTTATAGGAACACAAATGTTGTATCATGCTTTTATTGTATGAAAAAGGGTCATACATCCAACAAATGTAAAATTAAACATTATGGTGTTCCAAGTGGTAGATATATTTGGGTTGTAAAATGATTTCAAATTTTTAAATTAACCCTAAGGACCCATACAAAATAGTTGGGTACCTATTGTTTAAAAATTTAAGAATTTCTTTAAAACAAATTTTAAGAAAATTTTTTCAAGACCGGTAAAACTATTTTTATATATCTTCTAATATACAAAGCATACATAGTTTTCAATCGGAAAAATTTTTATGTGAGCATGTTGTCTTTGATGAAATTGTAGACCTTGAGGCAAAACCTCTTGAGTCAGTTGAATTACATGCAGGCAATGACGAAGATTTGTAGAAGACAACAAATGAAGCAAATAATGATGACAATCCTCAAGATAAAGATCTAAACAATGTTTTATAAGATCTTTCTCCTAAAAATATTTGCTTTAAATATCCTATTGTGCATGTTTGAATGAATCTTTAAATTTGAAATATTTTTAGCTCATATGCATACATGCTTTTATTAAGGGGGAGTATTATCTTAGGGGGAGAACATTCAACACAACTTTTTAATTATGATCAAAAAGGGGGAGAAAATGCTTAAAACTTATTAAAGCTTATTTGCTTATTTAGCTTATTTGTGTTTATTCACTAATGCACTCTTTCTTCCATAAGTTGTGTTTTAAATACAGATTATTACCAAAAGCTTTAAATCAAGGAGTTTTTGATCATCATCAAAAAGGGGGAGATTGTTAGCAAAATGATCAAGATGAAGTTTTGATGATGTCCAAATCAAGTCAAGAGAAATCAAGATTCAAGATGTTATGAAGACTTATATTGTGATGGAAAGCTTTTGTAATACTCTTAGAAATATGTATAAGACTTAGATTAGAAAAAGAAAAGTGTTTTGTAAAATTACTATAGTAAATCATTGCAACAAAACACTATAGTACTATTCATATGAATAGTAACACTATTCACGTGAATAGTGACGGTTAACGGTAAGAGTATCGCACTTAACACGGACGTTGGAGAAACTAGTCGTTGAAGAAACTAGCCGTTTATGACCGTTGGACAAACTAGCCGTTTATGGCCGTTGGACAAACTAGCCGTTTATGGCCGTTGGACAAACTAGCCGTTTATGGCCGTTGGACAAACTAGCCGTTAAGTTTGTCTTTTAGTGAATGGAAGAGCCTTTGGATGAGTCTATAAATAGACTCTCATTTCCTCTTAGAAAACAGAGACACAGAAACTCTTCCCTTATGCTCAAATACTCAGAAACTCTTTGAGACTTGTGTGTTCTTGTTCGGCTTGTAAAACTCTTGTCTGTGGAGCTGGTGAAGTGCTGCTACGGTGACAGAGGAAATAGCCGGTTCATCCTTGGTGTGTCTGAGGAGGTGTTCGGAAGAGGTGTTCATCCTTCGTGAAGTATTCGGAGGAGGTGTTCATCCTTTGTGAAGACTCAAAGGAGGTGTAGTTTCATCTCTTGTGGTATCAAGAGAGGTGTTTTCTAAACTCTTACAAATTGTATCTTTGTGATTGTAGTTTGTAATTGTTTTGTGTTACTGAAACTGTTTATCTTGTTTTGAGATAAGCGACTGGACGTAGGATTGGTAAGATCCGAACCAGGATAAAATCATCTGTGCAAATTTCTCTCAACCTTACTCTATTTAATTGTTATTATTAATTGCTAAGTAAGTTTAATTGAGTAGAAATTAAAAGGCACACGTTAGTATTAAAAACCCCTCTTGGTTTGTTATTCCGCGCTAACCCATCCGCTGCAGCCGCACTCTGACACGACGAAGTGCACGAACTTTACTCAGTGGACGAAGTGGACGAAGTTGACGAAGTGCACAAAGTGGACAAAGCGGAGGAAGTGGAGGAAGTCGAGGAAGTGGACAATATGGACAAAGTGCACGAAGTTGACGAAGTTGACGAAGTGGACGAAGTGGAAGAAAAATATGAAGAAGTGGAAGAAGTGGATGAAGTGGAGGAAGTGGAGGAAGTTGAGAAAGTGGATGAAGTTAACGAAGTGGATGAAGTGACGGAAGTGGATAAAGTGGAGGAAGTGGAAGAAGTGGATGAAGTTGACGAAGGTGACGAAGTGGAGGAAGTGAGCAAAGTGGAGGAAGTGGAAAAAGTGGACGAAGTTCACGAAGTGGAGGAAGTGGAGGAAGTGAAGGAAGTGGACGAAATGGAGGAAGTACACGAAGTGGAGGAAGTGGTGGATGTAGAGGAAGCGGACGAACTTGACGAAGTGGAGGAAGTGGAGGAAGTGGTGGAAATAGAGGAAGTGGACGTACTGGACGAACTTGACGAAGTGGAGGAAGTGAAAGAAGTGGAGGAAGTGGAGGAAGTGGACGAAATTGTCGAAGTGGACGCAGTAGACAAAGTGGAGGAAGTGGAGGAAGTGGAAGAAGTGGACGTAGTGGACGAACTTGACGAAGTGGAGGAAGTGGAGGAAGTGGACGAAGTTGACGAAGTGGACGAGGTGGACGAAGTTGACGAAGTGGAGGAAGTGGCGGAAGTGGATGAAGTGGAGGAAGTGGAAAAAGTGGAAGAAGTGGACGAAGTTGACGAAGTTGACGAAGTTGACGAAGTGGACGAAGTGGAGGAAGTGGACAAAGTCGAGGAACTGGAAGAAGTGGACAAAGTTGACGAAGTGGAGGAAGTGAAAGAAGTGGACGAAATGGAGGAAGTACACAAAGTGGAGGAAGTGGTGGATGTAGAGGAAGCGGACGAAGTGGACGAACTTGACGAAGTGGAGGAAGTGGAGGAAGTGGGTAAATGGACGAAGTGGAGGAACTAGAGGAAGTGGAGGAAGTGGTGGAAGTAGAGGAAGTGGACGAACTGGACGAACTTGACGAAGTGGAGGAAGTGGAGGAAGTGGAGGAAGTGGAGGAAGTGGAAGAAGTGGACGTAGTGGACGAACTTGACGAAGTGGAGGAAGTGGACGAAGTGGACGAAGTTGACGAAGTCGACGAGGTGGACGAAGTTGAGGAAGTGGAGGAAGTGGAGGAAGTGGAAAAAGTGGAAGAAATGGACGAAGTTGACGAAGTGGAAGAAGTGGACAATGTCGAGGAAGTGGAAGAGTGGACAAAGTTGACGAAGTGGAGGAAGTGAAAGAAGTGGACGAAATGGAGGAAGTACACGAAGTGGAGGATGTCGTGGATGTAGAGGAAGCGGACGAAGTGGACGAACTTGACGAAGTGGAAGAAGTGGAGGAAGTGGGTAAATGGACGAAGTGGACGAAGTAGAGGAACTAGAGGAACTGAAGGAAGTGAAGGACGTAATGGAAGTGGACGAAATTGAGGAAGTGGAGGAAGTGGTGGAAGTAGAGGAAGTGGACGAAGTGGACGAACATGACGAGGTGGAGGAAGTGAAAGATGTGGAGGAAGTGGAGGAAGTGGTGGAAGTGGACGAAATTGACGAAGTGGATGCTGTGGACAAAGTGGAGGAAGTGGAGGAAGTGGGCGAACTTCACGAAGTGGACGAAATGGACGAAGTGGACGAGGTGGAGGAAGTGGAGGAACTGGAGGAACTGGACGATGTGGACGAAGAGCACGAACTTGACGAAGTGGAGGAAGTGTACGAAGTGGAGGAAGGGGACGAATTGACGAACTGGATGAAGTGGAGGAAGTGAATGAAGTGGAGGAAGTGGACGATGTTGAGGAAGTGGAAGAAGTAGATGAAGTTGACGAAGTGAACGAAGTGGAAGAAGTTGACGAAGTGGAGGAAGTGTAAGAAGTGGAGGAAGGGGACGAACTTGACGAAGTTGACGAAGTGGACGAAGTGGGCAAGGTGGAAGAAGAAGATGAAGAAGTGGACGAAGTTGAGGAAGTGGACGAAGTGGACCAAGTGAAGGAAGTGAAGGAAGTGGAGGATGTGGACGAAGTCGAGGAAGTGGAAGAACTGGACAAGGTGGAGCAAGTGGATGAAGTTGACGATGTGGACGAAGTTGAGGAAGTGGAGGAAGTGGAAGAAGTGGAGGAAGTGGACGAAGTAGACGAAGTTGACGAAGTGGGCGAAGTGCAAGAAGTGGACGAAATGGAGGAAGTGGACGAAATGGAGGAAGTGGAGTAAATGGAGGAAGTAGAGGAAGTGGACGAAGTGGACGAACATGACGAAGTGGACAAAGTGGACGAAGTTGGCGAAGTTGGCGAAGTTGACGAAGTTGACGACGTGGACAAAATGGAGGAAGTTGACGAAGTGGAAGAAGTGGACGAAGTGCACGAAGTGGACGAAGTGGAGGAAGTGGACGATGTGGAGGAAGTGGACGTACTTGACAAAGTGGAGGAAGTGGAGGAAGTGGACGACGTGGACAAATTGGATGAAGTGGAGGAAGTGGAAGAAGTGGATGAAGTCAAGGAAGTGGACGAAGAGGAGGAACTTGAGGAAGTGGACGAAGTGAACGAAGTAGACGAAATGGAGGAAGTCCAAGAAGTGGAGGAAGTGGAGGAAGTCGACAAAATGGAGGAAGTGAAGGAAGTGGAGGATGTGGACGAAATCGAGGAAGTGGAAGAACTGGACAAAGTGGACGAAGTTGACGAAGTGGACGAAGTTGAGGAAGTGGAGGAAGTAGAGGAAGTGAACGAAGTGGACAAACTTGACGAAGTGGACGAAGTGGAGGAAGTGGACGAAGTGGAGGAAGTGGACGAAGAGGACGAAGTTGACGAAGTGGAGGAAGTGGACGGAGTGGACACATTGGACGAAGTGGAGGAAGTGGACGAGGTAGACGAAGTGGACGAAGTGGACGAAGTGGACGAAGTGGACGAAGTGGACGAAGTGGACGAAGTGGACGAAGTGGATGAAGTGGACGAAGTGGAGGAAGTGGACGAAGTGGAAAAAGTAGACGAAGTGGACGAAGTGGACCAAGTATAAGAAGTGGAGGAAGTGGAGGAAGTGGACGAAATGGAGGAAGTGGAAGAAGTGGAGAAAGTGGTCGAAGTGGATGAAGCGAAGGAATTGGACGAACTTGACGAAGTGCACGAAGTGGATGAAGAGGTCGAAGTGGACGAAGTGGACAAATGGACGAAGTTGACGACGTGGAGGAAGTGGAGGAAGTAGAGGAAGTGGAAGAAGTGGACGAAGTGGACGAAATTGACGAAGTGGATGAAGTATAGGAAGTGGAGGAAGTGGACGAAGTGGACAAAGTGGACGAAGTTGACAAAGTTGACGACGTGGACGAAGTGGAGGAAGTGGACGAAGTTGAAGACGTTGACGAAGTGGACGAAGTGGACGAAGTGGACGAAGTGGACGAAGTGGACGAAGTTGACGAAGTGGATGAAGTGGACGAAGTGGAGGAAGTTGATGGACAAATTTGTAAGCACCAAATTATGATGTCACAAACTTGTTTCACAATCGGCAAGTATGACCGAATCGTTCAAGTAATAAACTTGGTAAGACCAAGTATCGTTCTTCCCAAAGGACTCACGGCCTAGTTTAGTTATGTGATTTGTTGATTAGCTAGGACTTACAAACGAACTATTTAGAGTTTAAAATGCAAGACAGAAAATAAACATGTATGCATGAATTTGATCAATGGCAAAGACTAAAGATAAACACTTTCAATGGAAATATGAATGAATATGTTGTTGGGGGTCAATTTCATCTCATCCACTCTCATATATTTTAGGAATTCAACATTCAAATCATCATTGTTAATGCCACTCTCTAATGTACCATTCTAGATGGCTTCTCCCTAATCAAATAGTTCATACAATTCCTAGCATTCCTAATGATTAGTTCATGAGTGCAGGAGCTTAAAGGCAACCAATATAATATTGTCAGTAAAATATTGGGAGAAATTCCCCGGATCTAGACTTCCCCGTACGTGTCCGTATCGACAAAACCAATAATCATGCATTAGAATGAGTTAAACAATGCAAGCATTGAGCAAAGAGGAAAAACCCTAACTAATGATGAAAGAAAGCATATGTCTTAATTAAAAGATGTACTCAACAAATCCATATATGAGAGCTTCAAGAGATTACATTGATTCCCCAACAAACATACAAGGTTTAGTTCACCATATTCATGGTGAACCTAGATGAATAACAATGAAAGAATGAAAGAATAAACCTAATAAAGGTGAAGAGGTAGCCTAAGCATCCAAGATCCTCCTTCAAAGGGGTGGAAGAGAGAGTGTTTGCCTCGTTTCTGCCAAAGATACTAATCCTAGGGACGTACAACCCCTTATATACTAATCTAGAGTTACAAAAGATTACAAAAGCCCAAGCCCAAAAAGTGCCGCTCAGCGGTATTTACCGCTCAGCGGAGATTGCGCGTCTTCTTTCTTCCCCTCAGCGGCCATTTTGCCCCTCAGCGGTTCCAACGTCACCTCTTGAGTGCCGCTCAGCGGTAGTTTGCCGCTGAGCGGTGCCTTCGACTTCTCTTTTTGCACTCTTTGATCTCTTTTCTAATGTATCTCTCTCCTTCTTCACTCTTTTCACCAAATTCACCTTAAAACCTGCACAAAAACACTGAAATCAAGCATAAACCTGTCCAGCTCTCTTATTTCTGAAAATATGGATAAAAGGCATGATTTCAAGCTAGTTTCTAAGTCTAAAGGTTGCTTTTAGTATCAATTTTAAGCATGAAAATAACAGTTTTTCAACTGTTATCACAACCCCAAACTTAGAACTTTGCTTGTCCTCAAGCAAACAAAATGTAACTCCATCTCCAACCACTTTATATGATGATTCACTCATTCAAAAATCCTCCTTTTCAAGATAAGTAACAACTTCACTCAAACTTATGACCAAGAGTTCAATCAAGATGTGCACATGCTTTAGTGTTCACAAAGTCATTTAAGTTCCAACAAATGCTATTTTTCATGAATGATCAATCAATTAAGCATGGATGTTCATGTGCTCATGGAATATTTCCTCACTAGGTAAAGTGTTTCACTCAACACACATGTGTATAAGAGGTAAAGTGTTTCACTCACTCACTCCACTATCACAATGTCACATGAATCAACTTTGCCTTTCATTTTACCACAATCAAAAACATTCACAAGCATGCATCATCACAAGGACTTTTCAATGGCTTATAATGTGGCTGGGCTAACAAGAAAATTGGTTTTTCAGGATCACAAAATCCTTGAGTTAAGAGAATCATAACAACACAATATTCTTATTCATCCCAACTTTCTTTTGCCTTTGCATTTGCATTTGCATTGAGCTTTACTTCTTTTTCTTTTCTTTTTTCTTTCCATATTCTTACTTTTTAGCATCTTAGCTCAATGCTTTTCCTTTTTCATGTTTCCCCAATAACCCCAAACTTGAACATTTGTCAATACCACATAAAATCTTCTACTTAACTCAAGGTAAAGATTTTCAATCAAGGGTTTTTAGTGTATATTCAAGGCTATGGGTTCAAAGGATAGAACACAAAGTGTTCTCTTTTAGTAGGCTAACTTTATGAATTTGGCCAATAAAAAGGGTTTTGAAAACACGGCCTTGATCACATGATGCACAACAAGGAATTGATTCAATCATAGAAAACCTGGGCAAAGTCATTCATGCTTCCAAAGCAATAGCATTCAATCAATAACAAAAACTCTGGAGCTCAAAACCTCACATATAAGCTCATTCACATTTGACATACACATCCTGCTTAATTTCACAATCACAATCATGATATCATGCATTTGTTCACAAAACTTGTGAATCACCTGTATAAGAATTTTATTGTGCACATCATCTCAACATCAATCAATCAATAAGCATCATCAAGCATTACTTATCACACAAACACAGTTGATAGCAAACCATCATAACAAACCAGATGTTCAATAGAGTACATCAAACCCTAATCTAAAAACAAAAACAAATAAGTTCAGAAAACTTAAACCGCAAAAGCATAATCATATGATAGCATTCATCAGTAAATGCTATCTCAGCTCCTCATCAGTCTGAGCTGTCCTCTGTATCTTCCTCCTCCTCTTCATCATCATCATTATCAAATGCATCTTCCTCCTCAGCTTCATCTTCTTCCATATCTCGAGCTGAAGATTCAGCTCCTCCAGCTCCTCCATGCAATGGTTCTTCTGGCCAAGCTACCACATTATGGAATTCATCCATAGTCCACCTGTGTGCTGGAGGGGTATCATACATCCCCACTATCATCTCAGCCGTGGCCACCTGCCCTCTGTGAATGGAATGCAACTGAGCACCTATAAGAGACATATACATGTCCCTCATCTGAAATGGTTCTGCCTCATGAGTATCTGCAGATGTCCTGCTCTGTGCTGGCCCTCTCTCTCTACGAGCCTGGCGTGGTGGAACTGGCTGAGCTGCCTCCTCACCTCCACAATACTGTCTGTAATAGGCCTCATCTATAGCTTTTCTTGGCCTCTCAAATGGTGGAACATAAGTGTCCACCCCAGCTAGCTTGCAGAGGTGAGTGATCAAAGAAGGATGTCCCAATGGTGCTTTGTTGTTTGAGGTGTTAGCACACACACTAATCTCATCAGCTATCACCTGCCCAATATTAACATTCAAATTTCTGATAGCACAGTAGATGAATAGTGCCCTGCTGAGAGTGATATCTGACACATGTGAGCATGGCTGAATGTTGGCATGAGAAAATGCCATCCAATACTTTGCAAGAGGAGTCAAATCTGTCCTCCTTATGTTAACCACTGCTCCAGATCTATTCCTTTGAAAGTGTCCTCCAGGTATGCATAACACTCTCTCAACATCCTCAAAGTCAGCACCTTCCTCCATGGTAAGAGCAAACTGGCATTGCTCACCAGCCCACACAGTATCCAGGAAGTTGTTGATAGAATTAGGATCATACCTGATAGCATGGCCTCTGACATAGCCCAAATAATTCTCAGCTGGATAGTCACCAATCTTCTTTGCATTGGTATAGAATTCCTTAACTACAGCTATGTTGGCAGGTGCAGGATAAGTGGCTAGCTTCCCCCAATCATTCCCTAACACTTGCTCTCCAAATTGAGGAGCAAAGTTAGGTATCATTCCAACCTTCCTCTCCATCAGAAGTCTCCTGTCCTGAACCACCCTAAAGTGCTTCTCATGTTTCCTAGAGAGGAACCTGCTATTATGGGGCTGCTCTGGTTCCTTGTCCTTCCTCTTGGTTGCCATGGTTTTCAATCTCTTTCCTGAAGAGGATGCCATTCCTGCATTCAAATACAAATCCAAAACCACAGAACATGATATTAATCATTAGTAAACACAGAACATAACTCCTTTCGAAGCTAAACCACCGCTGAGGGCCAGAATTTCCCCTCAGCGCCACCAGTGCCACAATCCAACACCCAAAAACCAGAAAAAAAACCAAATCTGGCAGAGTGCCGCTCAGCGGTAAATGCCGCTCAGCGGTGACCTGCAGATTTTTGACAAATCTGTTTTAAAGCTTTCCTAACTCCACCCAAATGCAATTTTCAGTTTTCCAGTACATAATCAAGCAGTTTAATCGGTTCAAACATCAAATATATAATCAAATCATGCATAGAAATCAAAAACCCCTAAATATTCATGCTTTGACAATCACATTCAAACTCAAGAACCCTAGAATGAACAATATGCATTTTACTTACTTGGGTGGAGATGCTAGATGATATGAGAATGCTTCCAAACTAGAATGCTCTCTTCCAACCCCAAACTTTGATGGCACACTGATGGACAAATTTGTAAGCACCAAATTATGATGTCACAAACTTGTTTCACAATCGGCAAGTATGACCGAATCGTTCAAGTAATAAAACTTGGTAAGACCAAGTATCGTTCTTCCCAAAGGACTCACGGCCTAGTTTAGTTATGTGATTTGTTGATTAGCTAGGACTTACAAACGAAATATTCAAAGTTTAATATGCAAAGACAAAAATAAACATGTATGCATGAATTGATCAATGGCAAAGACAAAAGATAAACACTTTCAATGAATTATATAAATGAATATGTTGTTGGGGGTCAATTTCATCTCATCCACTCTCATATATTTTAGGAATTCAACATTCAAATCATCATTGTTAATGCCACTCTCTAATGTACCATTCTAGATGGCTTCTCCCTAATCAAATAGTTCATACAATTCCTAGCATTCCTAATGATTAGTTCATGACTGCAGGAGCTTAAAGGCAACCAATATAATGTTGTCAGTAAAATATTGGGAGAAATTCCCCGGATCTAGACTTCCCCGTACGTGTCCGTATCGACAAAACCAATAATCATGCATTAGAATGAGTTAAACAATGCAAGCATTGAGCAAAGAGGAAAAACCCTAACTAATGATGAAAGAAAGCATATGTCTTACTTCAAAGATGTACTCAACAAATCCATATATGAGAGCTTCAAGAGATTACATTGATTCCCCAACAAACATACAAGGTTTAGTTCACCATCGTCATGGTGAACCTAGATGAATAACAATGAAAGAATGAAAGAATAAACCCAATAAAGGTGAAGAGGTAGCCTGAGCATCCAAGATCCTCCTTCAAAGGGGTGGAAGAGAGAGTGTTTGCCTCGTTTCTGCCAAAGATACAAACCCTAGGACGTCCTAAAGCTTATATACTATTCTAAAATTACAAAAGATCTAGGCCCAAGCCCATAAAAGTGCCAGAAAACCGGTCCAAGCCCATTTAGAATGGCGCTCAGCGGTATTTTACCGCTGAGCGGTACTAGCGGTTGATCCATTTTGCCCCCCAGCTGCTGTTTTGCCCCTCAGCGGTGATTTCGGCACCCGAAAAGTGCCGCTCAGCGGTATTTTCCGCTCAGCGCCACTCAGTCAGACTTTTTCTGCGTTCTGGTTGGTTTTTCAGCATTCTGGTTGACTGGTTGACTTTTCTGGTTGACTGTTGACTTTTCTGGTTGACTGGTTGACTTTTCTGGTTTCTGGTTGAAGTTTCAGCACTCCAATCATTCGGTATTTCAATTCTTCTTTCAAATCATTCAATTAGCCTACAAAATCAAGGGAATCTTGCATAAAACCATTAAATTCACTTTCAACTCTCTTATTTCTGAAAATATGAATAAAAGTATGATTTCAAGCTAGTTTCTAAGTATAAAGGTTGCTTTTAATATCAATTTTAAGCATGAAAATAACAGTTTTTCAACTGTTATCACAACCCCAAACTTAGAACTTTGCTTGTCCTCAAGCAAACAAGATGTAACTCAATCTTCAACCAATTCATATGATGGTTCACTCATTCAAAAATCCTCTTTTCAAGATAAGTAAAAACTTCAATTAAACTTATGACCAAGAGTTCAATCAAGATGTGCACATGCTTTAGTGTTCACAAAGTCATTTAAATTCCAACAAATGCTATTTTTCATGAATGATCAATCAATTAAGCATGGATGTTCATGTGCTCATGGAATATTTCCTCACTAGGTAAAGTGTTTCACTCACACTCAAGTGTATAAGAGGTAATCACTCATTCACTCTACTATCACAATGTCACATGAATCAACTTTGCCTTTCATTTTACCACAATCAAAAACATTCACAAGCATGCATCATCACAAGGACTTTTCAATGGCTTATAATGTGGCTGGGCTAACAAGAAAATTGGTTTTTCTGGATCACAAAATCCTTGAGTTAAGAGAATCATAACACACAATTTTTCTTATTCTTCCCAACTTTCTTTTGCCTTTGCATTTGCATTTGCATTGAGCTTTGCTTCTTTTTCTTTTCTTTTCTTTTTCTTTGCATATTCTTACTTTTTAGCTCTTAGCTCAATGCTTTTCCTTTTTCATGTTTTCCCAACAACCCCAAACTTGAACATTTAACAATACCATACAAGATCTTCTACTTAACTCAAGGTAAAGATTTTCAATCAAGGGTTTTCAGTGTATATTCAAGGCTAAGGGTTCAAAGGATAGAACACAAAGTGTTCTCTTTTAGTGGGCTAATTTTATGAATTTGGCCAATAAAAAGGGTTTCAACAAACGGCCTTGATCACATGATGCAAAACAAGCATTTGATTCAATCATAGAAAACCTGGGCAAAATCATTCATGCTTTCAAAGTAATAGCATTCAACAATAACAACTCTGGAGCTCAAAACCTCACATATAAGCTCATTCACATTTGACATACACATCCTGCTTAATTTCACAATCACAATCATGATATCATGCATTTGTTCACAAAGTTTGTGAATCACCTGTATAAGCATTTTAATGTGCACATCATCTCAACATCAATCAATCAATAAGCATCATCAAGCATTACTTATCACACAATCACAGTTAATAGCAAACCATCATAAGAAACCAGGTGTTCAATATAGTACATCAACCCTAATCTAAAAACAAAAACAAATAAGTTTAGAAAACTTAAACCACAAAAGCATAATCATATGATAGCATTCATCAGTAAATGCTATCTCAGCTCCTCATCAGTCTGAGCTGTCCTCTGTATCTTCCTCCTCTCCTTCTTCTTGGATCTTATAGTCTTGATTCTTTTAGCATGATGAGGAGGCCATCCCTGCATCAAACTTAATTCACAAAACCAAAAGATACATTGTTAAGCATTAGTAAACCACAATGAAGAAATCAACCCCTTCAATGATGCTCTCTCCCAACCCCAAACTTAGATGGAAAACTAGTGAGAACGTGAGTGGAAGGGAGATTTTCTCAAGAGGGAAGAGGGAAAAGATGTGGAGAACCTTGGAAAAGGTATGTAGGAGTGTGTGTGCAGAGAAGAGCCTGAAAATAGAAGCTTATGTGCAGCTTAGGGTATAAAAATACCCTAATGGGCTCGGGTTCCGCTAAGGGGAACTAAAGCCCATTCTGCGAGACTACCGCTCAGCGGCACTTGCGGGAATTGCTCTTCTCCTTCTTTTCTTGACCTACGTGCCTCCTAGACATACCCCTCACTGGTTCCCTGCAATTCAATGTTAAAAATGCTTATGCAAACCCTAACTAAAATAAACAAACAGAAAACAATCAATCAACTGGGTTGCCTCCCAGGTAGCGCTTGTTTAACGTCACGAGCCTGACCCAAAATCCACCAACACCCATCATTAGGTGTTTCAAACTTACCAGCACCCATCAGTAGGTGCAAAATCTTCTCACCAACACCCATCAGTAGGTGTTACAAACTTAGTATCCTTCAGTAGATACTTAACCACCTAGCATCCTTCAGTAGATGCTAGATCCAACAAAATAATGTCCTCAAATAAAAAGTTACAAAACCAAATCAAAAGTCAAAAGTTTGTAAATCCACTGGGTTGCCTCCCAGCAAGCGCTCTTTTAACGTCATTAGCTTGACCCAGTAAAGCCCAAGTTCCTTCTTCTTTTTCTTCTTTCTACTGAACTTCTTCAGAAATTTGATCAAACCAGGAACTTGTTGCAGTGTCTCAATCATAGGAACTTTAATCTCCAATTTCTTGAAGATTTCCATAAAGCACTCAAATTCCTTCTTCCTATGATACTTCTTTGGATGGGGACGAGATTTTTCATATGATTCTTTATTTTTTTCTCTTGTCCTCTTTCTCTTTTCTCTCACTTTCTTTTTTTCTTTTCTTTTTCTACTCACCTTCTCAATCTTCACACAAATTTTCTCTTCTTCTTTCTCTTCTCTCTCTTTTCTCTCTTCTTTTTCCAACTCAACTAGCTCTTGACACTCTCCCCTGGGGTTAACCTCAGTATTAGCCCCAAAATCCGTGTCAGGCCTTTCTTCCAACTGCTTGGTAATCTGCCCCATTTGAATCTTCAAGTTCTTAATAGCAGCTTCAGTGCTCTTTTGAGAAGATTCAGTTTTCTGTATAAATTGCTGAAGAGTTTCTTCCAACCTTATTGATCTTTCATTAAGTATAGAAATTTGTTGCCATAAGGTTGGTTGTTGTTGTTGCTTGTTAAATTGCCCAGTTTGTCCAGCTTGCCCACTTTGTCTTTGACCAACACTTGGGTGTGGTTTCCACCCTTCATTGAAATTCTCCTGACTGTATGGAAATTGATTGGCCATGAAGTTAACATCCTCTAAAGCTTCTGCTGGACAGGCGCATTGACCATTGATATGATCACCTCCACATAATTCACACAACTGTGATTGAACCTGTGCAACAGTCTTTAACTCTTTTGGCAGTTGTTCAAGTATCTTTGTGAGATTCTCCAATTGTTGAGTTATTAACTTGTTCTGAGCTATCAAGGCATCATTGGATTGCAACTGTAGAACTCCTTTTTGTTGAATAGGAGCTCCTCTTTCACTGTTCCACTTATTGTTATTAGTAGCCATGCTTTCAATTATTTCTGTGGCTTCCTCTGGAGTCTTCCATTTGATATTGCCTCCAGCTGAGGCGTCAAGCATCATCATGGTTTGTGAACCAAGACCTCCAAGGAAGATTAGGACTACTTCTCCTTCGTTAAATCCATGCGTGGGAGTCTTTCTTAATAGGCTTTTGTACCTGTCCCATGCATGCCCCAGTGATTCTTCCATGCCTTGTCTAAATGAAGAGATCTCTTGCTTCCCTTTGTTGATTTTAAAGCTTTGTTGCTGCCATTGTTGTTGTGGTTGGTTCTCAAAATGTCCGGCAGCTTGCCAAAATTGGCTTTGATCCATGCTTGAGTCATGTTCCCACCAGTGGTTGAGATTACTTTGGTAGAATTGAGTGCCCATTAAATTCTTGTTCGAATTGCATCCTGCAAACATTAGGCACAAAACTCTAAAAAATATTTATTAGCACAAAAAGATATAAGAGAAGATATATATTCAAAAGATAAAAAGATAAAAGATTCAGAAGATAAGAAGATAAAAGATTCAGAAGATAGAAAGATAAAAGATTCAGAAGATAAAAAGATAAAAGATTTAAAAGATAGAAGATAAAATAAAATAAGATAGAATCTAATCTACAAATAAAATCAAATCAAATCTAATCTACTCAAATCAAATAAAATAAAATCTAATCTAATCTAATAAAAACCGAAAAAATAAAAATAAAAAATAAAAACAGAAATTTAAAATTAAAGTCAAAGATAATCAATAATCACACAAATTAACCAGTTAAACCAGAGTCCCCGGCAACGGCGCCCAAAACTTCATGGACAAATTTGTAAGCACCAAATTATGATGTCACAAACTTGTTTCACAATCGGCAAGTATGACCGAATCGTTCAAGTAATAAAACTTGGTAAGACCAAGTATCGTTCTTCCCAAAGGACTCACGGCCTAGTTTAGTTATGTGATTTGTTGATTAGCTAGGACTTACAAACGAAATATTCAAAGTTTAATATGCAAAGACAAAAATAAACATGTATGCATGAATTGATCAATGGCAAAGACAAAAGATAAACACTTTCAATGAATTATATAAATGAATATGTTGTTGGGGGTCAATTTCATCTCATCCACTCTCATATATTTTAGGAATTCAACATTCAAATCATCATTGTTAATGCCACTCTCTAATGTACCATTCTAGATGGCTTCTCCCTAATCAAATAGTTCATACAATTCCTAGCATTCCTAATGATTAGTTCATGACTGCAGGAGCTTAAAGGCAACCAATATAATGTTGTCAGTAAAATATTGGGAGAAATTCCCCGGATCTAGACTTCCCCGTACGTGTCCGTATCGACAAAACCAATAATCATGCATTAGAATGAGTTAAACAATGCAAGCATTGAGCAAAGAGGAAAAACCCTAACTAATGATGAAAGAAAGCATATGTCTTACTTCAAAGATGTACTCAACAAATCCATATATGAGAGCTTCAAGAGATTACATTGATTCCCCAACAAACATACAAGGTTTAGTTCACCATCGTCATGGTGAACCTAGATGAATAACAATGAAAGAATGAAAGAATAAACCCAATAAAGGTGAAGAGGTAGCCTGAGCATCCAAGATCCTCCTTCAAAGGGGTGGAAGAGAGAGTGTTTGCCTCGTTTCTGCCAAAGATACAAACCCTAGGACGTCCTAAAGCTTATATACTATTCTAAAATTACAAAAGATCTAGGCCCAAGCCCATAAAAGTGCCAGAAAACCGGTCCAAGCCCATTTAGAATGGCGCTCAGCGGTATTTTACCGCTGAGCGGTACTAGCGGTTGATCCATTTTGCCCCCCAGCTGCTGTTTTGCCCCTCAGCGGTGATTTCGGCACCCGAAAAGTGCCGCTCAGCGGTATTTTCCGCTCAGCGCCACTCAGTCAGACTTTTTCTGCGTTCTGGTTGGTTTTTCAGCATTCTGGTTGACTGGTTGACTTTTCTTGTTGACTGTTGACTTTTCTGGTTGACTGGTTGACTTTTCTGGTTTCTGGTTGACTTTTCAGCACTCCAATCATTCGGTATTTCAATTCTTCTTTCAAATCATTCAATTAGCCTACAAAATCAAGGGAATCTTGCACAAAACCATTAAATTCACTTTCAACTCTCTTATTTCTGAAAATATGAATAAAAGTATGATTTCAAGCTAGTTTCTAAGTATAAAGGTTGCTTTTAATATCAATTTTAAGCATGAAAATAACAGTTTTTCAACTGTTATCACACACTAGTGAAAAAGTGAGTGGAAGGGAGATTTTCTAAAGAGGGAAGAGTGAAAAGATGTGGAAAACCTAAGAGAAGATATGTGGAAGTGTTTGTGCAGAGAAGGGCTTGAAAGAATATGAAAACGCGCAGCTTAGGGTTTAAAAATACCCCAATGGGCTTGGGTTCCGCTAAGGGGAACTTAAGCCCATCTGCGTTAGTACCGCTCAGCGGTAATTGCCGCTCAGCGGCACTTTCGTGATGTGCCCTTCTCCTTCTTTTCTTGACCTACGTGTCTTCCTAGCATACCCCTCATAGGTTCCCTGCATTTCAATGTTAAAAATGCTTATGCAAACCCTAATTAAAGTAAAACAAACAAAAACAATCAATCAACTGGGTTGCCTCCCAGGTAGCGCTTGTTTAACATCACGAGCCTGACCCAAAATCCACCAACACCCCTCAGTAGGTGTTTCAAACTTACCAGCACCCCTCAGTAGATGCAAACTTTTCTCACCAACACCCATCAGTAGGTGTTACAAACCTAGTATCCTTCAGTAGATACTTAACCACCTAGCATCCTTCAGTAGATGCTAGATCCAACAAAATAATGTCCAGAATAATGTTCACAGATTAAAAATTACAAAACCAAAACAAAAGTTTGTAAATCCACTGGGTTGCCTCCCAGCAAGCGCTTCTTTAACGTCACTAGCTTGACCCAGTAAAGCTCACGTTCCATCTTCTTTATAGTTGATGTTGTCAGTACACCAACTTTTCAACTGCTTCCTTTGGACTGTTTTGGATTCTCTAGAATATGGAGACTCTATCTCTATCATCTCCTTCTCTTTAAAGCCTTTTATAACCCACAACTTGTTCTTGAGTCTTACAGGTGTGCCAAGTTGGAGTCCTCTTTTCTTCCAGTCTCTAGGAACTTCTTCTCCTTTTCCAATCTCTTCTACCTTGGGTACCTGAAAATACAAACAATGGTTATCAGAAACCTCAAGATTTTTATTTTTACCTCTAGTTATGGGTGCATCTCGAAATGCAGCTTTATAACTGGCTTCTTCCTCCTTTGCTTGTGTTTCATCTTTGAAGACATCCACCACCACTCTCTCCTCTCTGTTTTGGAGCACCACTATACCTTCATTAACATCTATGATAGCCCTGGCCGTTTTCATAAACGGTCTTCCCAGTATGAAAGGTATCTTTTCGGTCTCCATCTTCATCACCACAAAGTCTGCCAAAAACTGAAGTTTGCCAACACAAACTACAATGTCTTCTGCAATCCCACATGGCTCCTTTGAAGATCCATCAGCCATTACAAGATTAACCTTTACAGGTTTTATTTTAACATGGCCAATTTGCTCCAATAGAGAATAAGGCATCAAGTTAACACTTGAGCCTAAATCAAGGAGAGCTTTATTTACCTTTTTCTTCCCTATAGTGCAAGGGATAGAAAAACTACCTGGATCTGCTGCTTTTGGTGGGAATGATTCTTTCTTAACAGTTACACACTTTTCTTCCTGATCATCTCTACGTCTTCTTTTTGTAGAGGGTCCTTCATCAGATTTTGTGTAAACTGCTATTTTCTGTAGAATTTGTTCCCAAGGAGCTTCATTATCAACCATTCTGAATAAATCTGTGAAATCCATTGGTTTCTCCTGATTTGTTAGAAAAGGAAAAGTGTCCTTTCTTTCTTCTTCTCTTCTCTCTTCTGTTTCATCTTCTTCTAACTCAATGATCTCTTCATTTACAATCTTGACCACTTTGCACTCGTCTCTGGGGTTAACCTCAGTATTAGCCCCAAAGTTTCTGTGTGGTCTTTCTTCCAATTGCTTGGTAATCTGACCCATCTGAATCTCCAAATTCTTTATAGCAGCTTCAGTGCTCTTTTGAGAAGATTCAGTTTTCTGTATGAATTGCTGAAGAGTTTCTTCCAACCTTGTTGATCTTTCATTAAGCATAGATAATTGTTGCCACATGGTTGGTTGCTGCTGCTGCTGCTTATTAAATTGATTAGCCTGCCCAGTTTGTCCTTGTCCAATGCTTGGATGTGGTTTCCAACCCTGATTATAATTGCCTTGACGGTATGGAAACTGATTAGCCATGAAATTAACATCCTCCACGGCTTCCACAGGAAAAGCACATTGGCCATTGATGTGATCTCCCCCACATAATTCGCGCAACTGGGTTTGTACCTGTGCAGCAGATTTTAACTCTTTGGGTAATGAAGCAAGAGTTTTGGTCAGAGTTTCCAGCTGTTGAGTTAGAATTTTATTCTGGGCTAGCAGAGCATCATGAGTTTGTAATTGAAGAACCCCTTTCTGTTGCATAGGGGCGCCTCTTTCATTGTGAAGCTCATTATCACTTGTAGCCATATTTTCAATAATTTCAGTTGCTTCCTCTGGAGTTTTCCATTTGATATTGCCTCCAGCTGAGGCATCCAGCATCATCTTGGTTTGTGAACCAAGCCCTCCAAGGAAAGTTAGGACTACTTCTTGATCTTCAAAGCCATGCGTGGGAGTTTTACGTAACAAGCTTTTATACCTGTCCCATGCATGTCCCAGTGATTCTTCCATGCCCTGCTTGAATGAAGATATCTCTTGCTTTCCTTTAGTCACCTTAGATTGTGGGAAGTATTTGTTTAGAAACTTTGTAACCACTGCTTCCCACTCTGTGAAACTTTCTTCTGGAAAAGAGTTCAACCAAAGCTTAGCATTGCCTCCCAATGAGAAAGGAAACAAGCTAAGTTTGATTGCTTCGTCTGGCACCCCATTAATCTTGACTGTATTGCAAATCTCATTAAAGGTAGTCAGGTGCTCATATGGGCTTTCGTGAGATAACCCATTGAATTGATTACTCTTTACCAGTTGAATCAGTGCTGGTTTGACCTCCATGTTGGCAGCATTGACTCTAGGTCTAGCTATGCTATTGAAGTGCTGAGGTCCAGCAAGGTTAGTGTAATCTGCAAGAGTTCTTCTAACATTATTGCCCTCCATACTTCCTGTGCTATGAACAGAACCTTGTGGTGATGATTGCAAGAGAGTTTCTGGAGAAGGGAAAAGTTCTCTAGACGTTCTGATGCTTCTCCTCCTTCTACTCTCTTCTAGGCCTTCAAGAAGTGGTTCTGTTGTTTTCTTACTTCTAGTTCGAATTGCTTCCTGCATGCACAAGAAAACAAAACCCTAGAAAAGATTTGTTAGCACAAAAAGATATAAGAGAAGATATATATTCAAAAGATAAAAAGATAAAAGATACAGAAGATAAGAAGATAAAAGATTTAGAAGATAGAAAGATAAAAGATTTAAAAGATAAAAAAAATAAAAGATAAAATAAAATAAAATCTAATCCTAAAAGATAAAATCAAATCTAATCAAATCTAAAAATAAAATCTAACCTAATCAAATAAAATAAAATCTAATCTAAAAAGATAAAACAGAAAAAGATAGAAACAGAAAATAAAAACAGAAATTTAAAATTAAAGTCAAAGATAATCAATAATCACACAAATTAACCAGTTAAACCACGAGTCCCCGGCAGCGGCGCCAAAAACTTGATGGACAAATTTGTAAGCACCAAATTATGATGTCACAAACTTGTTTCACAATCGGCAAGTATGACCGAATCGTTCAAGTAATAAACTTGGTAAGACCAAGTATCGTTCTTCCCAAAGGACTCACGGCCTAGTTTAGTTATGTGATTTGTTGATTAGCTAGGACTTACAAACGAACTATTTAGAGTTTAAAATGCAAGACAGAAAATAAACATGTATGCATGAATTTGATCAATGGCAAAGACTAAAGATAAACACTTTCAATGGAAATATGAATGAATATGTTGTTGGGGGTCAATTTCATCTCATCCACTCTCATATATTTTAGGAATTCAACATTCAAATCATCATTGTTAATGCCACTCTCTAATGTACCATTCTAGATGGCTTCTCCCTAATCAAATAGTTCATACAATTCCTAGCATTCCTAATGATTAGTTCATGAGTGCAGGAGCTTAAAGGCAACCAATATAATATTGTCAGTAAAATATTGGGAGAAATTCCCCGGATCTAGACTTCCCCGTACGTGTCCGTATCGACAAAACCAATAATCATGCATTAGAATGAGTTAAACAATGCAAGCATTGAGCAAAGAGGAAAAACCCTAACTAATGATGAAAGAAAGCATATGTCTTAATTAAAAGATGTACTCAACAAATCCATATATGAGAGCTTCAAGAGATTACATTGATTCCCCAACAAACATACAAGGTTTAGTTCACCATATTCATGGTGAACCTAAATGAATAACAGTGAAAGAATGAAAGAATAAACCCAATAAAGGTGAAGAGGTAGCCTAAGCATCCAAGATCCTCCTTCAAAGGGGTGGAAGAGAGAGTGTTTGCCTCGTTTCTGCCAAAGATACTAATCCTAGGGACGTACAACCCCTTATATACTAATCTAGAGTTACAAAAGATTACAAAAGCCCAAGCCCAAAAAGTGCCGCTCAGCGGTATTTACCGCTCAGCGGTGATTGCGCGTCTTCTTTCTTCCCCTCAGCGGCCATTTTGCCCCTCAGCGGTTCCAACGTCACCTCTTGAGTGCCGCTCAGCGGTAGTTTGCCGCTGAGCGGTGCCTTCGACTTCTCTTTTTGCACTCTTTGATCTCTTTTCTAATGTCATCTCTCTCCTTCTTCACTCTTTTCACCAAATTCACCTTAAAACCTGCACAAAAACACTGAAATCAAGCATAAACCTGTCCAGCTCTCTTATTTCTGAAAATATGGATAAAAGTCATGATTTCAAGCTAGTTTCTAAGTCTAAAGGTTGCTTTTAGTATCAATTTTAAGCATGCAAATAACAGTTTTTCAACTGTTATCAGAAGTGGACAGAGAAAGTTGACGACGTGGACGAAGTGGAAGACATTGACGAAGTGGACGAAGCGGACGAAGTGGACGAAGGGGACGAAGTTGACGAAATGGACGAAGTTGAGGAAGTGGACAAAGTTTACAAAGTGGAAGAAGTGGAGGAAGTCAATGAAGTGGAAGAAGTGGAGTAAATGGACGATGTTGAGGAAGTGGAGGAAGTAGACGATGTAGAGGAAGTGGACGAACCTGACGAAGTGGAGGAAGTGGACGAACTTGACGAGGTGTACGAACTTGACGAAGTGGAGCAAGTGGACGAACTTGACGAGGTGTACGAAATGGACAAAGTGGACTAAGTGGAGGAGGTTGATGAAATGGACGAAGTGGAGGAAGTTGAGGATGTGGACGAAGTGGACGAAGTGGAAGAACTGGACGAAGTAGAGGAAGTGGACGAAGTTGACGAAGTGGACGAAGTTGGGGAGTGGAGGAAGTTGACGAAGTGGACCAAGTGGACAAAGTGGAGGAGGTGGAGGAAGTGGACAAAGTGGAAGAAGCGGAGGAAGTGGACAAAGTGGACGAATTGGACAAAGTTGACGAAGTGGACGAAGTTGACGAAGTCGAGGAAGTGGAGGAAGTGAAGGAAGTTAAGGAGGTGGACGAAATAGAGGAAGTGGAGGAAGTGGAGGAAGTGGAGGAAGTAGAGGAAGTAGAGGACGTGGACGAACATGACGAAGTCGACGAAGTGGAGGAAGTGGACGAAGTCGACGAAGTGGAAGAAGTGGACGAAGAGAACGAAGTCGGCGAAGTTGACGACGTGGACGAAGTTGACGAAGTGGACGAAGTGGAGGAAGTGGAGAAAGTGGAGTGATAACAGTTGAAAAACTGTTATTTTCATGCTTAAAAGTGATACTAAAAGCAACCTTTAGACTTAAAAACTAGCTTGAAATCATGCAGTTTATCTATATTTTCATAAATAAGAGAGCTGGACAGGTTTATGCTTGATTTAAGTGTTTTTGTGCAGGTTTTAAGGTGAATTTAGTGAAAAGAGTGAAGAAGGAGAGAGGTGACATTAGAAAAGACAAGAAAGAGTGCAAAAAGAGAAGACAAAGGCACCGCTCAGCGGCATTTTACCGCTGAGCGGCACTCAGGAGGTTGCGGGAGTCACGCTGAGGGGCAAACTGGCCGCTGAGGGGAAGAAAGTGACGCGCAGTCACCGCTGAGCGGTATTTACCACTGAGCGGCACTTTTTGGGCTTGGGCTTTTGTAATCTTTTGTAACTCTAGATTAGTATATAAGGACTTGCACGTCCTAGAATTAGGTATCTTTGGCAGAAACGAAGTAAACACTCTCTCTTCCACCCCTTTGAAGGAGGATCTTGGATGCTCAGGCTACCTCTTCACCTTTATTGGGTTTATTCTTTCATTCTTTCATTGATATTCATCTAGGTTCACCATGAATATGGTGAACTAAACCTTGTATGTTTGTTGGGGAATCAATGTAATCTCTTGAAGCTCTCATATATGGAATCTGTTGTTTACATCTTTTAATTAAGACATATGCTTTCTTTCATCATTAGTTAGGGTTTTTCCTCTTTGCTCAATGCTTGCATAGTTTAACTCATTCCATGCATGATTATTGGTTTTGTCGATACGGACATGTACGGGGAAGTCTAGATCCGGGGAATTTCTCCCAATATTATACTGACAATATTATATTGGTTGTCGTTAAGCTCCTGCACTCATGAACTATGTCAGAAGCGGCTGCAGCGGAATGGTTAGCGTGGGATAACAACAAACTAAGAGGGGTTTTTAATACTAACGTGTGCCTTTTAATTTCTACTCAATTAAACTTACTTAGCAATTAATAATAACAATTAAATAGAGTAAGGTTGAGAGAAATTTGCACAGATGATTTTATCCTGGTTCGGATCTTACCAATCCTACGTCCAGTCGCTTATCTCAAAACAAGATAAACAGTTTCACTAACACAAAACAATTACAAACTACAATCACAAAGATACAATTTGTAAGAGTTTAGAAAACACCTCTCTTGATACCACAAGAGATGAAACTACACCTCCTTTGAGTCTTCACAAAGGATGAACACCTCCTCCGAATACTTCACGAAGGATGAACACCTCCTTCGAATACTTCACGAAGGATGAACCTCTTCCGAACACCTCCTCAGACACACCAAGGATGAACCGGCTATTTCCTCTGTCACCGTAGCAGCACTTCACCAGCTCCACAGACAAGAGTTTCACAAGCCGAACAAGAACACACAAGTCTCAAAGAATTCTGAGTATTTGAGCACAAGGGAAGAGTTTCTGTGTCTCTGTATATTTTTCTTCTTGAGAGAAAATGAGAGTCTATTTATAGACTCATCCAAAGACTCTTCCATTCACTAAAAGACAAACTTAACGGCTAGTTTCTCCAACGACCATAAACGGCTAGTTTGTCCAACGGCCATAAACGGCTAGTTTGTCCAACGGCCATAAACGGCTAGTTTGTCCAACGGTCATAAACGGCTAGTTTCTTCAACGACTAGTTTCCCCAACGTCCGTGTTAAGTGCGATACTCTTACCGTTAACCGTCACTATTCACGTGAATAGTGTTACTATTCATATGAATAGTACTATAGTGTTTTGTTGCAATGATTTACTATAGTAATTTTACAAAACACTTTTCTTTTTCTGATCTAAGTCCTATACATATTTCTAAGAGTATTACAAAAGCTTTCCATAGCAATACAAGTCTTCATAACATTTTGAATCTTGATTTCTTCTTGACTTGATTTGGACATCATCAAAACTTCATCTTCATCATTTTGCTAACAATCTCCCCCTTTTTGATGATGATCAAAAACTCCTTTGATTTAAAGCTTTTAGTAATAATCTGGATAAAACACAACTTATGGAAGAAAAAGTGCATTAGTGAATAAACACAAATAAGCTAAATAAGCAAATAAGCTTTAATAAGCTTTAAGCATTTTCTCCCCCTTTTTGATCATAATTAAAAAGTTGTGTTGAATGTTCTCCCCCTAAGATAATACTCCCCCTTAATAAAAGCATGTATGCATATGAGCTAAAAATATTTCAAATTTAAATATTCATTCAAACATGCACAATAGGATATTTAAAGCAAATATTTTTAGGAGAAAGAGCTTATAAAACATTGTTGAGATCTTCATCTTGAGGATTGTCATCATTCTTTGCTTCATTTGTTGTCTTCTACAAATCTTCGTCATTGTCTGCATGTAATTCAACTGACTCAAGAGGTTTTGCCTCAAGGTCTACGATTTCATCAAAGACAACATGCACACATAAAAATTTTTTTCGATTGAAAACTATATATGCTTTGTATATTAGAAGATATAAAAATAGTTTTACCGGTCTTGAAAAAATTTTCTTAAAATTTGTTTTAAAGAAATTCTTAAATTTTTAAACAATAGGTACCCAACTACTTGTATGGGTCCTTTGGGTTAGATTTAGAAAAAAGAAATTATTTTATAACCCAAACATATCTACCACTTGGAACACCATAATGCTTAATTTTACATTTATTAGATGTATGACCCTTTTTCATACAATAAAAGCATGATACAACATTTGTGTTCCTATAAGTTGTTCCTTTTTCTACCCAAGTTCTACGGGTTCTATGATTGTGTTTATTTTTAATTCTAGGAACATACTTATTTTTAACAACCTTATTTTCATTATTTTTACTACATTCTCCTGAGGTTGTTTCATCTAGTAGTTTCTTATAATTAACACAAGATGCACATTCATTACTACTAGTAAATTTACCCTTTTCAAAAATTAAAACTTTATTTTTCAAATCTTTATTTTCTTCAAAAGTATTTTCAAAATTTAATTTTAAATTCTTATTTTCTTCAAGAATATTTTCAAATTTTAATTTTAAATTTTTGAAATCCTTTTTCAACTTCTGATGGGCTTTATCTAACTTTTCAGATTCTACTATTAAAGCAGCATAAATTTCATGCAATTCATTTTCACTAATTTGACTATAATTATCAGAATCGCTAGATGTACTTACTTGGCTTCCAGCGTCGTCGTTCACCACTAAACAGATGTTTGCTTCTTCATCTGAGTAGCTTGAATCTGAAATGATCTCATTGTCATCTTCCCATGCAATGTATGCCTTCTTTTTCTTGAAGAATTTCTTTTCTTCACCCTTCTTTTGATTTGGGCAGTCTGCTTTTAAATGTCCCTTTTCTCCGCAACCGTAGCATCGGTAATTTGAGGAAGATACTAGATTATCTTTCTTTTCATATCTAAATTTTCCTTTACCTTTAGACTTCATGAACCTATTGAGCCTTTTTATCATGAGTCTCAATTCTTCTTCTTCGTCTGCGTTTTCATCTTCCGATTTACCTTTGCTTCTTTCAACCTCCGACTTTAACGCCAAACTCTTCTTGTTGTTTTTGGCTTTTGATTCTTCTTCATCAAGTCTTCCGAGGTCAAGTTCATGCTCTCTCAACTTTCCAAATAATGCAGCCATGGTCATTGTGTTGAGATTTATTGACTCAGAAATTGCAGTCACTTTTGGTTGCCAAGACCTGTCTAAAGATTTCAAAATTTTTATATTAAGCTCATCAGTATCGAAAGACTTACCTAGTCCAATAAGATGGTTTACGATGTTGGTGAAGCGTTTCTGAACATCTACTATTGTTTCCCCTTGCTTCATCCTGAACATCTCGTATTCCTGGATTAAGGTATTCTTTCTAGCTCTCTTAACATCATTTGTACCTTCATGGGTTACTCTTAGTACTTCCCACATTTCTTGTGCAGTTTTACAAATAGAAATCCTGTAAAACTCATCAACAGTTAAAGCAGATGAAATAATATTACGAGCTTTTACATCATTACCAAATTTTTTCTTATCTTGAGCAGTCCATTGGTCACGGGGCTTTGGTTCCTGCATATTGTTAGTTGGAACAAAAGGACCAAATGCAACAGCATCCCAAATATCTATATCAATAGATTCCATAAAAATTTGCATTCTGACCTTCCAGAATGCGTAATTTTCACCTGTGAATAGTGGTGGTCTATTGATAGAAGCACCCTCTGCAAAGGTTTGATGTGATCCTGCCATTTGAATGACTATCAAAGCAAGCTCTGATACCAATTGTCAGAAGCGGCTGCAGCGGAATGGTTAGCGTGGGATAACAACAAACTAAGAGGGGTTTTTAATACTAACGTGTGCCTTTTAATTTCTACTCAATTAAACTTACTTAGCAATTAATAATAACAATTAAATAGAGTAAGGTTGAGAGAAATTTGCACAGATGATTTTATCCTGGTTCGGATCTTACCAATCCTACGTCCAGTCGCTTATCTCAAAACAAGATAAACAGTTTCACTAACACAAAACAATTACAAACTACAATCACAAAGATACAATTTGTAAGAGTTTAGAAAACACCTCTCTTGATACCACAAGAGATGAAACTACACCTCCTTTGAGTCTTCACAAAGGATGAACACCTCCTCCGAATACTTCACGAAGGATGAACACCTCCTTCGAATACTTCACGAAGGATGAACCTCTTCCGAACACCTCCTCAGACACACCAAGGATGAACCGGCTATTTCCTCTGTCACCGTAGCAGCACTTCACCAGCTCCACAGACAAGAGTTTCACAAGCCGAACAAGAACACACAAGTCTCAAAGAATTCTGAGTATTTGAGCACAAGGGAAGAGTTTCTGTGTCTCTGTATATTTTTCTTCTTGAGAGAAAATGAGAGTCTATTTATAGACTCATCCAAAGACTCTTCCATTCACTAAAAGACAAACTTAACGGCTAGTTTCTCCAACGACCATAAACGGCTAGTTTGTCCAACGGCCATAAACGGCTAGTTTGTCCAACGGCCATAAACGGCTAGTTTGTCCAACGGTCATAAACGGCTAGTTTCTTCAACGACTAGTTTCCCCAACGTCCGTGTTAAGTGCGATACTCTTACCGTTAACCGTCACTATTCACGTGAATAGTGTTACTATTCATATGAATAGTACTATAGTGTTTTGTTGCAATGATTTACTATAGTAATTTTACAAAACACTTTTCTTTTTCTGATCTAAGTCCTATACATATTTCTAAGAGTATTACAAAAGCTTTCCATAGCAATACAAGTCTTCATAACATTTTGAATCTTGATTTCTTCTTGACTTGATTTGGACATCATCAAAACTTCATCTTCATCATTTTGCTAACAATCTCCCCCTTTTTGATGATGATCAAAAACTCCTTTGATTTAAAGCTTTTAGTAATAATCTGGATAAAACACAACTTATGGAAGAAAAAGTGCATTAGTGAATAAACACAAATAAGCTAAATAAGCAAATAAGCTTTAATAAGCTTTAAGCATTTTCTCCCCCTTTTTGATCATAATTAAAAAGTTGTGTTGAATGTTCTCCCCCTAAGATAATACTCCCCCTTAATAAAAGCATGTATGCATATGAGCTAAAAATATTTCAAATTTAAATATTCATTCAAACATGCACAATAGGATATTTAAAGCAAATATTTTTAGGAGAAAGAGCTTATAAAACATTGTTGAGATCTTCATCTTGAGGATTGTCATCATTCTTTGCTTCATTTGTTGTCTTCTACAAATCTTCGTCATTGTCTGCATGTAATTCAACTGACTCAAGAGGTTTTGCCTCAAGGTCTACGATTTCATCAAAGACAACATGCACACATAAAAATTTTTTTCGATTGAAAACTATATATGCTTTGTATATTAGAAGATATAAAAATAGTTTTACCGGTCTTGAAAAAATTTTCTTAAAATTTGTTTTAAAGAAATTCTTAAATTTTTAAACAATAGGTACCCAACTACTTGTATGGGTCCTTTGGGTTAGATTTAGAAAAAAGAAATTATTTTATAACCCAAACATATCTACCACTTGGAACACCATAATGCTTAATTTTACATTTATTAGATGTATGACCCTTTTTCATACAATAAAAGCATGATACAACATTTGTGTTCCTATAAGTTGTTCCTTTTTCTACCCAAGTTCTACGGGTTCTATGATTGTGTTTATTTTTAATTCTAGGAACATACTTATTTTTAACAACCTTATTTTCATTATTTTTACTACATTCTCCTGAGGTTGTTTCATCTAGTAGTTTCTTATAATTAACACAAGATGCACATTCATTACTACTAGTAAATTTACCCTTTTCAAAAATTAAAACTTTATTTTTCAAATCTTTATTTTCTTCAAAAGTATTTTCAAAATTTAATTTTAAATTCTTATTTTCTTCAAGAATATTTTCAAATTTTAATCTTAAATTTTTGAAATCCTTTTTCAACTTCTGATGGGCTTTATCTAACTTTTCAGATTCTACTATTAAAGCAGCATAAATTTCATGCAATTCATTTTCACTAATTTGACTATAATTATCAGAATCGCTAGATGTACTTACTTGGCTTCCAGCGTCGTCGTTCACCACTAAACAGATGTTTGCTTCTTCATCTGAGTAGCTTGAATCTGAAATGATCTCATTGTCATCTTCCCATGCAATGTATGCCTTCTTTTTCTTGAAGAATTTCTTTTCTTCACCCTTCTTTTGATTTGGGCAGTCTGCTTTTAAATGTCCCTTTTCTCCGCAACCGTAGCATCGGTAATTTGAGGAAGATACTAGATTATCTTTCTTTTCATATCTAAATTTTCCTTTACCTTTAGACTTCATGAACCTATTGAGCCTTTTTATCATGAGTCTCAATTCTTCTTCTTCGTCTGCATTTTCATCTTCCGATTTACCTTTGCTTCTTTCAACCTCCGACTTTAACGCCAAACTCTTCTTGTTGTTTTTGGCTTTTGATTCTTCTTCATCAAGTCTTCCGAGGTCAAGTTCATGCTCTCTCAACTTTCCAAATAATGCAGCCATGGTCATTGTGTTGAGATTTTGTGACTCAGAAATTGCAGTCACTTTTGGTTGCCAAGACCTGTCTAAAGATTTCAAAATTTTTATATTAAGCTCATCAGTATCGAAAGACTTACCTAGTCCAATAAGATGGTTTACGATGTTGGTGAAGCGTTTCTGAACATCTACTATTGTTTCCCCTTGCTTCATCCTGAACATCTCGTATTCCTGGATTAAGGTATTCTTTCTAGCTCTCTTAACATCATTTGTACCTTCATGGGTTACTCTTAGTACTTCCCACATTTCTTGTGCAGTTTTACAAATAGAAATCCTGTAAAACTCATCAACAGTTAAAGCAGATGAAATAATATTACGAGCTTTTACATCATTACCAAATTTTTTCTTATCTTGAGCAGTCCATTGGTCACGGGGCTTTGGTTCCTGCATATTGTTAGTTGGAACAAAAGGACCAAATGCAACAGCATCCCAAATATCTATATCAATAGATTCCATAAAAATTTGCATTCTGACCTTCCAGAATGCGTAATTTTCACCTGTGAATAGTGGTGGTCTATTGATAGAAGCACCCTCTGCAAAGGTTTGATGTGATCCTGCCATTTGAATGACTATCAAAGCAAGCTCTGATACCAATTGTCAGAAGCGGCTGCAGCGGAATGGTTAGCGTGGGATAACAACAAACTAAGAGGGGTTTTTAATACTAACGTGTGCCTTTTAATTTCTACTCAATTAAACTTACTTAGCAATTAATAATAACAATTAAATAGAGTAAGGTTGAGAGAAATTTGCACAGATGATTTTATCCTGGTTCGGATCTTACCAATCCTACGTCCAGTCGCTTATCTCAAAACAAGATAAACAGTTTCACTAACACAAAACAATTACAAACTACAATCACAAAGATACAATTTGTAAGAGTTTAGAAAACACCTCTCTTGATACCACAAGAGATGAAACTACACCTCCTTTGAGTCTTCACAAAGGATGAACACCTCCTCCGAATACTTCACGAAGGATGAACACCTCCTTCGAATACTTCACGAAGGATGAACCTCTTCCGAACACCTCCTCAGACACACCAAGGATGAACCGGCTATTTCCTCTGTCACCGTAGCAGCACTTCACCAGCTCCACAGACAAGAGTTTCACAAGCCGAACAAGAACACACAAGTCTCAAAGAATTCTGAGTATTTGAGCACAAGGGAAGAGTTTCTGTGTCTCTGTATATTTTTCTTCTTGAGAGAAAATGAGAGTCTATTTATAGACTCATCCAAAGACTCTTCCATTCACTAAAAGACAAACTTAACGGCTAGTTTCTCCAACGACCATAAACGGCTAGTTTGTCCAACGGCCATAAACGGCTAGTTTGTCCAACGGCCATAAACGGCTAGTTTGTCCAACGGTCATAAACGGCTAGTTTCTTCAACGACTAGTTTCCCCAACGTCCGTGTTAAGTGCGATACTCTTACCGTTAACCGTCACTATTCACGTGAATAGTGTTACTATTCATATGAATAGTACTATAGTGTTTTGTTGCAATGATTTACTATAGTAATTTTACAAAACACTTTTCTTTTTCTGATCTAAGTCCTATACATATTTCTAAGAGTATTACAAAAGCTTTCCATAGCAATACAAGTCTTCATAACATTTTGAATCTTGATTTCTTCTTGACTTGATTTGGACATCATCAAAACTTCATCTTCATCATTTTGCTAACAATCTCCCCCTTTTTGATGATGATCAAAAACTCCTTTGATTTAAAGCTTTTAGTAATAATCTGGATAAAACACAACTTATGGAAGAAAAAGTGCATTAGTGAATAAACACAAATAAGCTAAATAAGCAAATAAGCTTTAATAAGCTTTAAGCATTTTCTCCCCCTTTTTGATCATAATTAAAAAGTTGTGTTGAATGTTCTCCCCCTAAGATAATACTCCCCCTTAATAAAAGCATGTATGCATATGAGCTAAAAATATTTCAAATTTAAATATTCATTCAAACATGCACAATAGGATATTTAAAGCAAATATTTTTAGGAGAAAGAGCTTATAAAACATTGTTGAGATCTTCATCTTGAGGATTGTCATCATTCTTTGCTTCATTTGTTGTCTTCTACAAATCTTCGTCATTGTCTGCATGTAATTCAACTGACTCAAGAGGTTTTGCCTCAAGGTCTACGATTTCATCAAAGACAACATGCACACATAAAAATTTTTTTCGATTGAAAACTATATATGCTTTGTATATTAGAAGATATAAAAATAGTTTTACCGGTCTTGAAAAAATTTTCTTAAAATTTGTTTTAAAGAAATTCTTAAATTTTTAAACAATAGGTACCCAACTACTTGTATGGGTCCTTTGGGTTAGATTTAGAAAAAAGAAATTATTTTATAACCCAAACATATCTACCACTTGGAACACCATAATGCTTAATTTTACATTTATTAGATGTATGACCCTTTTTCATACAATAAAAGCATGATACAACATTTGTGTTCCTATAAGTTGTTCCTTTTTCTACCCAAGTTCTACGGGTTCTATGATTGTGTTTATTTTTAATTCTAGGAACATACTTATTTTTAACAACCTTATTTTCATTATTTTTACTACATTCTCCTGAGGTTGTTTCATCTAGTAGTTTCTTATAATTAACACAAGATGCACATTCATTACTACTAGTAAATTTACCCTTTTCAAAAATTAAAACTTTATTTTTCAAATCTTTATTTTCTTCAAAAGTATTTTCAAAATTTAATTTTAAATTCTTATTTTCTTCAAGAATATTTTCAAATTTTAATTTTAAATTTTTGAAATCCTTTTTCAACTTCTGATGGGCTTTATCTAACTTTTCAGATTCTACTATTAAAGCAGCATAAATTTCATGCAATTCATTTTCACTAATTTGACTATAATTATCAGAATCGCTAGATGTACTTACTTGGCTTCCAGCGTCGTCGTTCACCACTAAACAGATGTTTGCTTCTTCATCTGAGTAGCTTGAATCTGAAATGATCTCATTGTCATCTTCCCATGCAATGTATGCCTTCTTTTTCTTGAAGAATTTCTTTTCTTCACCCTTCTTTTGATTTGGGCAGTCTGCTTTTAAATGTCCCTTTTCTCCGCAACCGTAGCATCGGTAATTTGAGGAAGATACTAGATTATCTTTCTTTTCATATCTAAATTTTCCTTTACCTTTAGACTTCATGAACCTATTGAGCCTTTTTATCATGAGTCTCAATTCTTCTTCTTCGTCTGCGTTTTCATCTTCCGATTTACCTTTGCTTCTTTCAACCTCCGACTTTAACGCTAAACTCTTCTTGTTGTTTTTGGCTTTTGATTCTTCTTCATCAAGTCTTCCGAGGTCAAGTTCATGCTCTCTCAACTTTCCAAATAATGCAGCCATGGTCATTGTGTTGAGATTTTGTGACACAGAAATTGCAGTCACTTTTGGTTGCCAAGACCTGTCTAAAGATTTCAAAATTTTTATATTAAGCTCATCAGTATCGAAAGACTTACCTAGTCCAATAAGATGGTTTACGATGTTGGTGAAGCGTTTCTGAACATCTACTATTGTTTCCCCTTGCTTCATCCTGAACATCTCGTATTCCTGGATTAAGGTATTCTTTCTAGCTCTCTTAACATCATTTGTACCTTCATGGGTTACTCTTAGTACTTCCCACATTTCTTGTGCAGTTTTACAAATAGAAATCCTGTAAAACTCATCAACAGTTAAAGCAGATGAAATAATATTACGAGCTTTTACATCATTACCAAATTTTTTCTTATCTTGAGCAGTCCATTGGTCACGGGGCTTTGGTTCCTGCATATTGTTAGTTGGAACAAAAGGACCAAATGCAACAGCATCCCAAATATCTATATCAATAGATTCCATAAAAATTTGCATTCTGACCTTCCAGAATGCGTAATTTTCACCTGTGAATAGTGGTGGTCTATTGATAGAAGCACCCTCTGCAAAGGTTTGATGTGATCCTGCCATTTGAATGACTATCAAAGCAAGCTCTGATACCAATTGTCAGAAGCGGCTGCAGCGGAATGGTTAGCGTGGGATAACAACAAACTAAGAGGGGTTTTTAATACTAACGTGTGCCTTTTAATTTCTACTCAATTAAACTTACTTAGCAATTAATAATAACAATTAAATAGAGTAAGGTTGAGAGAAATTTGCACAGATGATTTTATCCTGGTTCGGATCTTACCAATCCTACGTCCAGTCGCTTATCTCAAAACAAGATAAACAGTTTCACTAACACAAAACAATTACAAACTACAATCACAAAGATACAATTTGTAAGAGTTTAGAAAACACCTCTCTTGATACCACAAGAGATGAAACTACACCTCCTTTGAGTCTTCACAAAGGATGAACACCTCCTCCGAATACTTCACGAAGGATGAACACCTCCTTCGAATACTTCACGAAGGATGAACCTCTTCCGAACACCTCCTCAGACACACCAAGGATGAACCGGCTATTTCCTCTGTCACCGTAGCAGCACTTCACCAGCTCCACAGACAAGAGTTTCACAAGCCGAACAAGAACACACAAGTCTCAAAGAATTCTGAGTATTTGAGCACAAGGGAAGAGTTTCTGTGTCTCTGTATATTTTTCTTCTTGAGAGAAAATGAGAGTCTATTTATAGACTCATCCAAAGACTCTTCCATTCACTAAAAGACAAACTTAACGGCTAGTTTCTCCAACGACCATAAACGGCTAGTTTGTCCAACGGCCATAAACGGCTAGTTTGTCCAACGGCCATAAACGGCTAGTTTGTCCAACGGCCATAAACGGCTAGTTTGTCCAACGGTCATAAACGGCTAGTTTCTTCAACGACTAGTTTCCCCAACGTCCGTGTTAAGTGCGATACTCTTACCGTTAACCGTCACTATTCACGTGAATAGTGTTACTATTCATATGAATAGTACTATAGTGTTTTGTTGCAATGATTTACTATAGTAATTTTACAAAACACTTTTCTTTTTCTGATCTAAGTCCTATACATATTTCTAAGAGTATTACAAAAGCTTTCCATAGCAATACAAGTCTTCATAACATTTTGAATCTTGATTTCTTCTTGACTTGATTTGGACATCATCAAAACTTCATCTTCATCATTTTGCTAACAATCTCCCCCTTTTTGATGATGATCAAAAACTCCTTTGATTTAAAGCTTTTAGTAATAATCTGGATAAAACACAACTTATGGAAGAAAAAGTGCATTAGTGAATAAACACAAATAAGCTAAATAAGCAAATAAGCTTTAATAAGCTTTAAGCATTTTCTCCCCCTTTTTGATCATAATTAAAAAGTTGTGTTGAATGTTCTCCCCCTAAGATAATACTCCCCCTTAATAAAAGCATGTATGCATATGAGCTAAAAATATTTCAAATTTAAATATTCATTCAAACATGCACAATAGGATATTTAAAGCAAATATTTTTAGGAGAAAGAGCTTATAAAACATTGTTGAGATCTTCATCTTGAGGATTGTCATCATTCTTTGCTTCATTTGTTGTCTTCTACAAATCTTCGTCATTGTCTGCATGTAATTCAACTGACTCAAGAGGTTTTGCCTCAAGGTCTACGATTTCATCAAAGACAACATGCACACATAAAAATTTTTTTCGATTGAAAACTATATATGCTTTGTATATTAGAAGATATAAAAATAGTTTTACCGGTCTTGAAAAAATTTTCTTAAAATTTGTTTTAAAGAAATTCTTAAATTTTTAAACAATAGGTACCCAACTACTTGTATGGGTCCTTTGGGTTAGATTTAGAAAAAAGAAATTATTTTATAACCCAAACATATCTACCACTTGGAACACCATAATGCTTAATTTTACATTTATTAGATGTATGACCCTTTTTCATACAATAAAAGCATGATACAACATTTGTGTTCCTATAAGTTGTTCCTTTTTCTACCCAAGTTCTACGGGTTCTATGATTGTGTTTATTTTTAATTCTAGGAACATACTTATTTTTAACAACCTTATTTTCATTATTTTTACTACATTCTCCTGAGGTTGTTTCATCTAGTAGTTTCTTATAATTAACACAAGATGCACATTCATTACTACTAGTAAATTTACCCTTTTCAAAAATTAAAACTTTATTTTTCAAATCTTTATTTTCTTCAAAAGTATTTTCAAAATTTAATTTTAAATTCTTATTTTCTTCAAGAATATTTTCAAATTTTAATCTTAAATTTTTGAAATCCTTTTTCAACTTCTGATGGGCTTTATCTAACTTTTCAGATTCTACTATTAAAGCAGCATAAATTTCATGCAATTCATTTTCACTAATTTGACTATAATTATCAGAATCGCTAGATGTACTTACTTGGCTTCCAGCGTCGTCGTTCACCACTAAACAGATGTTTGCTTCTTCATCTGAGTAGCTTGAATCTGAAATGATCTCATTGTCATCTTCCCATGCAATGTATGCCTTCTTTTTCTTGAAGAATTTCTTTTCTTCACCCTTCTTTTGATTTGGGCAGTCTGCTTTTAAATGTCCCTTTTCTCCGCAACCGTAGCATCGGTAATTTGAGGAAGATACTAGATTATCTTTCTTTTCATATCTAAATTTTCCTTTACCTTTAGACTTCATGAACCTATTGAGCCTTTTTATCATGAGTCTCAATTCTTCTTCTTCGTCTGCATTTTCATCTTCCGATTTACCTTTGCTTCTTTCAACCTCCGACTTTAACGCCAAACTCTTCTTGTTGTTTTTGGCTTTTGATTCTTCTTCATCAAGTCTTCCGAGGTCAAGTTCATGCTCTCTCAACTTTCCAAATAATGCAGCCATGGTCATTGTGTTGAGATTTTGTGACTCAGAAATTGCAGTCACTTTTGGTTGCCAAGACCTGTCTAAAGATTTCAAAATTTTTATATTAAGCTCATCAGTATCGAAAGACTTACCTAGTCCAATAAGATGGTTTACGATGTTGGTGAAGCGTTTCTGAACATCTACTATTGTTTCCCCTTGCTTCATCCTGAACATCTCGTATTCCTGGATTAAGGTATTCTTTCTAGCTCTCTTAACATCATTTGTACCTTCATGGGTTACTCTTAGTACTTCCCACATTTCTTGTGCAGTTTTACAAATAGAAATCCTGTAAAACTCATCAACAGTTAAAGCAGATGAAATAATATTACGAGCTTTTACATCATTACCAAATTTTTTCTTATCTTGAGCAGTCCATTGGTCACGGGGCTTTGGTTCCTGCATATTGTTAGTTGGAACAAAAGGACCAAATGCAACAGCATCCCAAATATCTATATCAATAGATTCCATAAAAATTTGCATTCTGACCTTCCAGAATGCGTAATTTTCACCTGTGAATAGTGGTGGTCTATTGATAGAAGCACCCTCTGCAAAGGTTTGATGTGATCCTGCCATTTGAATGACTATCAAAGCAAGCTCTGATACCAATTGTCAGAAGCGGCTGCAGCGGAATGGTTAGCGTGGGATAACAACAAACTAAGAGGGGTTTTTAATACTAACGTGTGCCTTTTAATTTCTACTCAATTAAACTTACTTAGCAATTAATAATAACAATTAAATAGAGTAAGGTTGAGAGAAATTTGCACAGATGATTTTATCCTGGTTCGGATCTTACCAATCCTACGTCCAGTCGCTTATCTCAAAACAAGATAAACAGTTTCACTAACACAAAACAATTACAAACTACAATCACAAAGATACAATTTGTAAGAGTTTAGAAAACACCTCTCTTGATACCACAAGAGATGAAACTACACCTCCTTTGAGTCTTCACAAAGGATGAACACCTCCTCCGAATACTTCACGAAGGATGAACACCTCCTTCGAATACTTCACGAAGGATGAACCTCTTCCGAACACCTCCTCAGACACACCAAGGATGAACCGGCTATTTCCTCTGTCACCGTAGCAGCACTTCACCAGCTCCACAGACAAGAGTTTCACAAGCCGAACAAGAACACACAAGTCTCAAAGAATTCTGAGTATTTGAGCACAAGGGAAGAGTTTCTGTGTCTCTGTATATTTTTCTTCTTGAGAGAAAATGAGAGTCTATTTATAGACTCATCCAAAGACTCTTCCATTCACTAAAAGACAAACTTAACGGCTAGTTTCTCCAACGACCATAAACGGCTAGTTTGTCCAACGGCCATAAACGGCTAGTTTGTCCAACGGCCATAAACGGCTAGTTTGTCCAACGGTCATAAACGGCTAGTTTCTTCAACGACTAGTTTCCCCAACGTCCGTGTTAAGTGCGATACTCTTACCGTTAACCGTCACTATTCACGTGAATAGTGTTACTATTCATATGAATAGTACTATAGTGTTTTGTTGCAATGATTTACTATAGTAATTTTACAAAACACTTTTCTTTTTCTGATCTAAGTCCTATACATATTTCTAAGAGTATTACAAAAGCTTTCCATAGCAATACAAGTCTTCATAACATTTTGAATCTTGATTTCTTCTTGACTTGATTTGGACATCATCAAAACTTCATCTTCATCATTTTGCTAACAATCTCCCCCTTTTTGATGATGATCAAAAACTCCTTTGATTTAAAGCTTTTAGTAATAATCTGGATAAAACACAACTTATGGAAGAAAAAGTGCATTAGTGAATAAACACAAATAAGCTAAATAAGCAAATAAGCTTTAATAAGCTTTAAGCATTTTCTCCCCCTTTTTGATCATAATTAAAAAGTTGTGTTGAATGTTCTCCCCCTAAGATAATACTCCCCCTTAATAAAAGCATGTATGCATATGAGCTAAAAATATTTCAAATTTAAATATTCATTCAAACATGCACAATAGGATATTTAAAGCAAATATTTTTAGGAGAAAGAGCTTATAAAACATTGTTGAGATCTTCATCTTGAGGATTGTCATCATTCTTTGCTTCATTTGTTGTCTTCTACAAATCTTCGTCATTGTCTGCATGTAATTCAACTGACTCAAGAGGTTTTGCCTCAAGGTCTACGATTTCATCAAAGACAACATGCACACATAAAAATTTTTTTCGATTGAAAACTATATATGCTTTGTATATTAGAAGATATAAAAATAGTTTTACCGGTCTTGAAAAAATTTTCTTAAAATTTGTTTTAAAGAAATTCTTAAATTTTTAAACAATAGGTACCCAACTACTTGTATGGGTCCTTTGGGTTAGATTTAGAAAAAAGAAATTATTTTATAACCCAAACATATCTACCACTTGGAACACCATAATGCTTAATTTTACATTTATTAGATGTATGACCCTTTTTCATACAATAAAAGCATGATACAACATTTGTGTTCCTATAAGTTGTTCCTTTTTCTACCCAAGTTCTACGGGTTCTATGATTGTGTTTATTTTTAATTCTAGGAACATACTTATTTTTAACAACCTTATTTTCATTATTTTTACTACATTCTCCTGAGGTTGTTTCATCTAGTAGTTTCTTATAATTAACACAAGATGCACGTTCATTACTACTAGTAAATTTACCCTTTTCAAAAATTAAAACTTTATTTTTCAAATCTTTATTTTCTTCAAAAGTATTTTCAAAATTTAATTTTAAATTCTTATTTTCTTCAAGAATATTTTCAAATTTTAATTTTAAATTTTTGAAATCCTTTTTCAACTTCTGATGGGCTTTATCTAACTTTTCAGATTCTACTATTAAAGCAGCATAAATTTCATGCAATTCATTTTCACTAATTTGACTATAATTATCAGAATCGCTAGATGTACTTACTTGGCTTCCAGCGTCGTCGTTCACCACTAAACAGATGTTTGCTTCTTCATCTGAGTAGCTTGAATCTGAAATGATCTCATTGTCATCTTCCCATGCAATGTATGCCTTCTTTTTCTTGAAGAATTTCTTTTCTTCACCCTTCTTTTGATTTGGGCAGTCTGCTTTTAAATGTCCCTTTTCTCCGCAACCGTAGCATCGGTAATTTGAGGAAGATACTAGATTATCTTTCTTTTCATATCTAAATTTTCCTTTACCTTTAGACTTCATGAACCTATTGAGCCTTTTTATCATGAGTCTCAATTCTTCTTCTTCGTCTGCGTTTTCATCTTCCGATTTACCTTTGCTTCTTTCAACCTCCGACTTTAACGCTAAACTCTTCTTGTTGTTTTTGGCTTTTGATTCTTCTTCATCAAGTCTTCCGAGGTCAAGTTCATGCTCTCTCAACTTTCCAAATAATGCAGCCATGGTCATTGTGTTGAGATTTTGTGACACAGAAATTGCAGTCACTTTTGGTTGCCAAGACCTGTCTAAAGATTTCAAAATTTTTATATTAAGCTCATCAGTATCGAAAGACTTACCTAGTCCAATAAGATGGTTTACGATGTTGGTGAAGCGTTTCTGAACATCTACTATTGTTTCCCCTTGCTTCATCCTGAACATCTCGTATTCCTGGATTAAGGTATTCTTTCTAGCTCTCTTAACATCATTTGTACCTTCATGGGTTACTCTTAGTACTTCCCACATTTCTTGTGCAGTTTTACAAATAGAAATCCTGTAAAACTCATCAACAGTTAAAGCAGATGAAATAATATTACGAGCTTTTACATCATTACCAAATTTTTTCTTATCTTGAGCAGTCCATTGGTCACGGGGCTTTGGTTCCTGCATATTGTTAGTTGGAACAAAAGGACCAAATGCAACAGCATCCCAAATATCTATATCAATAGATTCCATAAAAATTTGCATTCTGACCTTCCAGAATGCGTAATTTTCACCTGTGAATAGTGGTGGTCTATTGATAGAAGCACCCTCTGCAAAGGTTTGATGTGATCCTGCCATTTGAATGACTATCAAAGCAAGCTCTGATACCAATTGTCAGAAGCGGCTGCAGCGGAATGGTTAGCGTGGGATAACAACAAACTAAGAGGGGTTTTTAATACTAACGTGTGCCTTTTAATTTCTACTCAATTAAACTTACTTAGCAATTAATAATAACAATTAAATAGAGTAAGGTTGAGAGAAATTTGCACAGATGATTTTATCCTGGTTCGGATCTTACCAATCCTACGTCCAGTCGCTTATCTCAAAACAAGATAAACAGTTTCACTAACACAAAACAATTACAAACTACAATCACAAAGATACAATTTGTAAGAGTTTAGAAAACACCTCTCTTGATACCACAAGAGATGAAACTACACCTCCTTTGAGTCTTCACAAAGGATGAACACCTCCTCCGAATACTTCACGAAGGATGAACACCTCCTTCGAATACTTCACGAAGGATGAACCTCTTCCGAACACCTCCTCAGACACACCAAGGATGAACCGGCTATTTCCTCTGTCACCGTAGCAGCACTTCACCAGCTCCACAGACAAGAGTTTCACAAGCCGAACAAGAACACACAAGTCTCAAAGAATTCTGAGTATTTGAGCACAAGGGAAGAGTTTCTGTGTCTCTGTATATTTTTCTTCTTGAGAGAAAATGAGAGTCTATTTATAGACTCATCCAAAGACTCTTCCATTCACTAAAAGACAAACTTAACGGCTAGTTTCTCCAACGACCATAAACGGCTAGTTTGTCCAACGGCCATAAACGGCTAGTTTGTCCAACGGCCATAAACGGCTAGTTTGTCCAACGGTCATAAACGGCTAGTTTCTTCAACGACTAGTTTCCCCAACGTCCGTGTTAAGTGCGATACTCTTACCGTTAACCGTCACTATTCACGTGAATAGTGTTACTATTCATATGAATAGTACTATAGTGTTTTGTTGCAATGATTTACTATAGTAATTTTACAAAACACTTTTCTTTTTCTGATCTAAGTCCTATACATATTTCTAAGAGTATTACAAAAGCTTTCCATAGCAATACAAGTCTTCATAACATTTTGAATCTTGATTTCTTCTTGACTTGATTTGGACATCATCAAAACTTCATCTTCATCATTTTGCTAACAATCTCCCCCTTTTTGATGATGATCAAAAACTCCTTTGATTTAAAGCTTTTAGTAATAATCTGGATAAAACACAACTTATGGAAGAAAAAGTGCATTAGTGAATAAACACAAATAAGCTAAATAAGCAAATAAGCTTTAATAAGCTTTAAGCATTTTCTCCCCCTTTTTGATCATAATTAAAAAGTTGTGTTGAATGTTCTCCCCCTAAGATAATACTCCCCCTTAATAAAAGCATGTATGCATATGAGCTAAAAATATTTCAAATTTAAATATTCATTCAAACATGCACAATAGGATATTTAAAGCAAATATTTTTAGGAGAAAGAGCTTATAAAACATTGTTGAGATCTTCATCTTGAGGATTGTCATCATTCTTTGCTTCATTTGTTGTCTTCTACAAATCTTCGTCATTGTCTGCATGTAATTCAACTGACTCAAGAGGTTTTGCCTCAAGGTCTACGATTTCATCAAAGACAACATGCACACATAAAAATTTTTTTCGATTGAAAACTATATATGCTTTGTATATTAGAAGATATAAAAATAGTTTTACCGGTCTTGAAAAAATTTTCTTAAAATTTGTTTTAAAGAAATTCTTAAATTTTTAAACAATAGGTACCCAACTACTTGTATGGGTCCTTTGGGTTAGATTTAGAAAAAAGAAATTATTTTATAACCCAAACATATCTACCACTTGGAACACCATAATGCTTAATTTTACATTTATTAGATGTATGACCCTTTTTCATACAATAAAAGCATGATACAACATTTGTGTTCCTATAAGTTGTTCCTTTTTCTACCCAAGTTCTACGGGTTCTATGATTGTGTTTATTTTTAATTCTAGGAACATACTTATTTTTAACAACCTTATTTTCATTATTTTTACTACATTCTCCTGAGGTTGTTTCATCTAGTAGTTTCTTATAATTAACACAAGATGCACATTCATTACTACTAGTAAATTTACCCTTTTCAAAAATTAAAACTTTATTTTTCAAATCTTTATTTTCTTCAAAAGTATTTTCAAAATTTAATTTTAAATTCTTATTTTCTTCAAGAATATTTTCAAATTTTAATCTTAAATTTTTGAAATCCTTTTTCAACTTCTGATGGGCTTTATCTAACTTTTCAGATTCTACTATTAAAGCAGCATAAATTTCATGCAATTCATTTTCACTAATTTGACTATAATTATCAGAATCGCTAGATGTACTTACTTGGCTTCCAGCGTCGTCGTTCACCACTAAACAGATGTTTGCTTCTTCATCTGAGTAGCTTGAATCTGAAATGATCTCATTGTCATCTTCCCATGCAATGTATGCCTTCTTTTTCTTGAAGAATTTCTTTTCTTCACCCTTCTTTTGATTTGGGCAGTCTGCTTTTAAATGTCCCTTTTCTCCGCAACCGTAGCATCGGTAATTTGAGGAAGATACTAGATTATCTTTCTTTTCATATCTAAATTTTCCTTTACCTTTAGACTTCATGAACCTATTGAGCCTTTTTATCATGAGTCTCAATTCTTCTTCTTCGTCTGCATTTTCATCTTCCGATTTACCTTTGCTTCTTTCAACCTCCGACTTTAACGCCAAACTCTTCTTGTTGTTTTTGGCTTTTGATTCTTCTTCATCAAGTCTTCCGAGGTCAAGTTCATGCTCTCTCAACTTTCCAAATAATGCAGCCATGGTCATTGTGTTGAGATTTTGTGACTCAGAAATTGCAGTCACTTTTGGTTGCCAAGACCTGTCTAAAGATTTCAAAATTTTTATATTAAGCTCATCAGTATCGAAAGACTTACCTAGTCCAATAAGATGGTTTACGATGTTGGTGAAGCGTTTCTGAACATCTACTATTGTTTCCCCTTGCTTCATCCTGAACATCTCGTATTCCTGGATTAAGGTATTCTTTCTAGCTCTCTTAACATCATTTGTACCTTCATGGGTTACTCTTAGTACTTCCCACATTTCTTGTGCAGTTTTACAAATAGAAATCCTGTAAAACTCATCAACAGTTAAAGCAGATGAAATAATATTACGAGCTTTTACATCATTACCAAATTTTTTCTTATCTTGAGCAGTCCATTGGTCACGGGGCTTTGGTTCCTGCATATTGTTAGTTGGAACAAAAGGACCAAATGCAACAGCATCCCAAATATCTATATCAATAGATTCCATAAAAATTTGCATTCTGACCTTCCAGAATGCGTAATTTTCACCTGTGAATAGTGGTGGTCTATTGATAGAAGCACCCTCTGCAAAGGTTTGATGTGATCCTGCCATTTGAATGACTATCAAAGCAAGCTCTGATACCAATTGTCAGAAGCGGCTGCAGCGGAATGGTTAGCGTGGGATAACAACAAACTAAGAGGGGTTTTTAATACTAACGTGTGCCTTTTAATTTCTACTCAATTAAACTTACTTAGCAATTAATAATAACAATTAAATAGAGTAAGGTTGAGAGAAATTTGCACAGATGATTTTATCCTGGTTCGGATCTTACCAATCCTACGTCCAGTCGCTTATCTCAAAACAAGATAAACAGTTTCACTAACACAAAACAATTACAAACTACAATCACAAAGATACAATTTGTAAGAGTTTAGAAAACACCTCTCTTGATACCACAAGAGATGAAACTACACCTCCTTTGAGTCTTCACAAAGGATGAACACCTCCTCCGAATACTTCACGAAGGATGAACACCTCCTTCGAATACTTCACGAAGGATGAACCTCTTCCGAACACCTCCTCAGACACACCAAGGATGAACCGGCTATTTCCTCTGTCACCGTAGCAGCACTTCACCAGCTCCACAGACAAGAGTTTCACAAGCCGAACAAGAACACACAAGTCTCAAAGAATTCTGAGTATTTGAGCACAAGGGAAGAGTTTCTGTGTCTCTGTATATTTTTCTTCTTGAGAGAAAATGAGAGTCTATTTATAGACTCATCCAAAGACTCTTCCATTCACTAAAAGACAAACTTAACGGCTAGTTTCTCCAACGACCATAAACGGCTAGTTTGTCCAACGGCCATAAACGGCTAGTTTGTCCAACGGCCATAAACGGCTAGTTTGTCCAACGGTCATAAACGGCTAGTTTCTTCAACGACTAGTTTCCCCAACGTCCGTGTTAAGTGCGATACTCTTACCGTTAACCGTCACTATTCACGTGAATAGTGTTACTATTCATATGAATAGTACTATAGTGTTTTGTTGCAATGATTTACTATAGTAATTTTACAAAACACTTTTCTTTTTCTGATCTAAGTCCTATACATATTTCTAAGAGTATTACAAAAGCTTTCCATAGCAATACAAGTCTTCATAACATTTTGAATCTTGATTTCTTCTTGACTTGATTTGGACATCATCAAAACTTCATCTTCATCATTTTGCTAACAATCTCCCCCTTTTTGATGATGATCAAAAACTCCTTTGATTTAAAGCTTTTAGTAATAATCTGGATAAAACACAACTTATGGAAGAAAAAGTGCATTAGTGAATAAACACAAATAAGCTAAATAAGCAAATAAGCTTTAATAAGCTTTAAGCATTTTCTCCCCCTTTTTGATCATAATTAAAAAGTTGTGTTGAATGTTCTCCCCCTAAGATAATACTCCCCCTTAATAAAAGCATGTATGCATATGAGCTAAAAATATTTCAAATTTAAATATTCATTCAAACATGCACAATAGGATATTTAAAGCAAATATTTTTAGGAGAAAGAGCTTATAAAACATTGTTGAGATCTTCATCTTGAGGATTGTCATCATTCTTTGCTTCATTTGTTGTCTTCTACAAATCTTCGTCATTGTCTGCATGTAATTCAACTGACTCAAGAGGTTTTGCCTCAAGGTCTACGATTTCATCAAAGACAACATGCACACATAAAAATTTTTTTCGATTGAAAACTATATATGCTTTGTATATTAGAAGATATAAAAATAGTTTTACCGGTCTTGAAAAAATTTTCTTAAAATTTGTTTTAAAGAAATTCTTAAATTTTTAAACAATAGGTACCCAACTACTTGTATGGGTCCTTTGGGTTAGATTTAGAAAAAAGAAATTATTTTATAACCCAAACATATCTACCACTTGGAACACCATAATGCTTAATTTTACATTTATTAGATGTATGACCCTTTTTCATACAATAAAAGCATGATACAACATTTGTGTTCCTATAAGTTGTTCCTTTTTCTACCCAAGTTCTACGGGTTCTATGATTGTGTTTATTTTTAATTCTAGGAACATACTTATTTTTAACAACCTTATTTTCATTATTTTTACTACATTCTCCTGAGGTTGTTTCATCTAGTAGTTTCTTATAATTAACACAAGATGCACATTCATTACTACTAGTAAATTTACCCTTTTCAAAAATTAAAACTTTATTTTTCAAATCTTTATTTTCTTCAAAAGTATTTTCAAAATTTAATTTTAAATTCTTATTTTCTTCAAGAATATTTTCAAATTTTAATTTTAAATTTTTGAAATCCTTTTTCAACTTCTGATGGGCTTTATCTAACTTTTCAGATTCTACTATTAAAGCAGCATAAATTTCATGCAATTCATTTTCACTAATTTGACTATAATTATCAGAATCGCTAGATGTACTTACTTGGCTTCCAGCGTCGTCGTTCACCACTAAACAGATGTTTGCTTCTTCATCTGAGTAGCTTGAATCTGAAATGATCTCATTGTCATCTTCCCATGCAATGTATGCCTTCTTTTTCTTGAAGAATTTCTTTTCTTCACCCTTCTTTTGATTTGGGCAGTCTGCTTTTAAATGTCCCTTTTCTCCGCAACCGTAGCATCGGTAATTTGAGGAAGATACTAGATTATCTTTCTTTTCATATCTAAATTTTCCTTTACCTTTAGACTTCATGAACCTATTGAGCCTTTTTATCATGAGTCTCAATTCTTCTTCTTCGTCTGCGTTTTCATCTTCCGATTTACCTTTGCTTCTTTCAACCTCCGACTTTAACGCTAAACTCTTCTTGTTGTTTTTGGCTTTTGATTCTTCTTCATCAAGTCTTCCGAGGTCAAGTTCATGCTCTCTCAACTTTCCAAATAATGCAGCCATGGTCATTGTGTTGAGATTTTGTGACACAGAAATTGCAGTCACTTTTGGTTGCCAAGACCTGTCTAAAGATTTCAAAATTTTTATATTAAGCTCATCAGTATCGAAAGACTTACCTAGTCCAATAAGATGGTTTACGATGTTGGTGAAGCGTTTCTGAACATCTACTATTGTTTCCCCTTGCTTCATCCTGAACATCTCGTATTCCTGGATTAAGGTATTCTTTCTAGCTCTCTTAACATCATTTGTACCTTCATGGGTTACTCTTAGTACTTCCCACATTTCTTGTGCAGTTTTACAAATAGAAATCCTGTAAAACTCATCAACAGTTAAAGCAGATGAAATAATATTACGAGCTTTTACATCATTACCAAATTTTTTCTTATCTTGAGCAGTCCATTGGTCACGGGGCTTTGGTTCCTGCATATTGTTAGTTGGAACAAAAGGACCAAATGCAACAGCATCCCAAATATCTATATCAATAGATTCCATAAAAATTTGCATTCTGACCTTCCAGAATGCGTAATTTTCACCTGTGAATAGTGGTGGTCTATTGATAGAAGCACCCTCTGCAAAGGTTTGATGTGATCCTGCCATTTGAATGACTATCAAAGCAAGCTCTGATACCAATTGTCAGAAGCGGCTGCAGCGGAATGGTTAGCGTGGGATAACAACAAACTAAGAGGGGTTTTTAATACTAACGTGTGCCTTTTAATTTCTACTCAATTAAACTTACTTAGCAATTAATAATAACAATTAAATAGAGTAAGGTTGAGAGAAATTTGCACAGATGATTTTATCCTGGTTCGGATCTTACCAATCCTACGTCCAGTCGCTTATCTCAAAACAAGATAAACAGTTTCACTAACACAAAACAATTACAAACTACAATCACAAAGATACAATTTGTAAGAGTTTAGAAAACACCTCTCTTGATACCACAAGAGATGAAACTACACCTCCTTTGAGTCTTCACAAAGGATGAACACCTCCTCCGAATACTTCACGAAGGATGAACACCTCCTTCGAATACTTCACGAAGGATGAACCTCTTCCGAACACCTCCTCAGACACACCAAGGATGAACCGGCTATTTCCTCTGTCACCGTAGCAGCACTTCACCAGCTCCACAGACAAGAGTTTCACAAGCCGAACAAGAACACACAAGTCTCAAAGAATTCTGAGTATTTGAGCACAAGGGAAGAGTTTCTGTGTCTCTGTATATTTTTCTTCTTGAGAGAAAATGAGAGTCTATTTATAGACTCATCCAAAGACTCTTCCATTCACTAAAAGACAAACTTAACGGCTAGTTTCTCCAACGACCATAAACGGCTAGTTTGTCCAACGGCCATAAACGGCTAGTTTGTCCAACGGCCATAAACGGCTAGTTTGTCCAACGGCCATAAACGGCTAGTTTGTCCAACGGTCATAAACGGCTAGTTTCTTCAACGACTAGTTTCCCCAACGTCCGTGTTAAGTGCGATACTCTTACCGTTAACCGTCACTATTCACGTGAATAGTGTTACTATTCATATGAATAGTACTATAGTGTTTTGTTGCAATGATTTACTATAGTAATTTTACAAAACACTTTTCTTTTTCTGATCTAAGTCCTATACATATTTCTAAGAGTATTACAAAAGCTTTCCATAGCAATACAAGTCTTCATAACATTTTGAATCTTGATTTCTTCTTGACTTGATTTGGACATCATCAAAACTTCATCTTCATCATTTTGCTAACAATCTCCCCCTTTTTGATGATGATCAAAAACTCCTTTGATTTAAAGCTTTTAGTAATAATCTGGATAAAACACAACTTATGGAAGAAAAAGTGCATTAGTGAATAAACACAAATAAGCTAAATAAGCAAATAAGCTTTAATAAGCTTTAAGCATTTTCTCCCCCTTTTTGATCATAATTAAAAAGTTGTGTTGAATGTTCTCCCCCTAAGATAATACTCCCCCTTAATAAAAGCATGTATGCATATGAGCTAAAAATATTTCAAATTTAAATATTCATTCAAACATGCACAATAGGATATTTAAAGCAAATATTTTTAGGAGAAAGAGCTTATAAAACATTGTTGAGATCTTCATCTTGAGGATTGTCATCATTCTTTGCTTCATTTGTTGTCTTCTACAAATCTTCGTCATTGTCTGCATGTAATTCAACTGACTCAAGAGGTTTTGCCTCAAGGTCTACGATTTCATCAAAGACAACATGCACACATAAAAATTTTTTTCGATTGAAAACTATATATGCTTTGTATATTAGAAGATATAAAAATAGTTTTACCGGTCTTGAAAAAATTTTCTTAAAATTTGTTTTAAAGAAATTCTTAAATTTTTAAACAATAGGTACCCAACTACTTGTATGGGTCCTTTGGGTTAGATTTAGAAAAAAGAAATTATTTTATAACCCAAACATATCTACCACTTGGAACACCATAATGCTTAATTTTACATTTATTAGATGTATGACCCTTTTTCATACAATAAAAGCATGATACAACATTTGTGTTCCTATAAGTTGTTCCTTTTTCTACCCAAGTTCTACGGGTTCTATGATTGTGTTTATTTTTAATTCTAGGAACATACTTATTTTTAACAACCTTATTTTCATTATTTTTACTACATTCTCCTGAGGTTGTTTCATCTAGTAGTTTCTTATAATTAACACAAGATGCACATTCATTACTACTAGTAAATTTACCCTTTTCAAAAATTAAAACTTTATTTTTCAAATCTTTATTTTCTTCAAAAGTATTTTCAAAATTTAATTTTAAATTCTTATTTTCTTCAAGAATATTTTCAAATTTTAATCTTAAATTTTTGAAATCCTTTTTCAACTTCTGATGGGCTTTATCTAACTTTTCAGATTCTACTATTAAAGCAGCATAAATTTCATGCAATTCATTTTCACTAATTTGACTATAATTATCAGAATCGCTAGATGTACTTACTTGGCTTCCAGCGTCGTCGTTCACCACTAAACAGATGTTTGCTTCTTCATCTGAGTAGCTTGAATCTGAAATGATCTCATTGTCATCTTCCCATGCAATGTATGCCTTCTTTTTCTTGAAGAATTTCTTTTCTTCACCCTTCTTTTGATTTGGGCAGTCTGCTTTTAAATGTCCCTTTTCTCCGCAACCGTAGCATCGGTAATTTGAGGAAGATACTAGATTATCTTTCTTTTCATATCTAAATTTTCCTTTACCTTTAGACTTCATGAACCTATTGAGCCTTTTTATCATGAGTCTCAATTCTTCTTCTTCGTCTGCATTTTCATCTTCCGATTTACCTTTGCTTCTTTCAACCTCCGACTTTAACGCCAAACTCTTCTTGTTGTTTTTGGCTTTTGATTCTTCTTCATCAAGTCTTCCGAGGTCAAGTTCATGCTCTCTCAACTTTCCAAATAATGCAGCCATGGTCATTGTGTTGAGATTTTGTGACTCAGAAATTGCAGTCACTTTTGGTTGCCAAGACCTGTCTAAAGATTTCAAAATTTTTATATTAAGCTCATCAGTATCGAAAGACTTACCTAGTCCAATAAGATGGTTTACGATGTTGGTGAAGCGTTTCTGAACATCTACTATTGTTTCCCCTTGCTTCATCCTGAACATCTCGTATTCCTGGATTAAGGTATTCTTTCTAGCTCTCTTAACATCATTTGTACCTTCATGGGTTACTCTTAGTACTTCCCACATTTCTTGTGCAGTTTTACAAATAGAAATCCTGTAAAACTCATCAACAGTTAAAGCAGATGAAATAATATTACGAGCTTTTACATCATTACCAAATTTTTTCTTATCTTGAGCAGTCCATTGGTCACGGGGCTTTGGTTCCTGCATATTGTTAGTTGGAACAAAAGGACCAAATGCAACAGCATCCCAAATATCTATATCAATAGATTCCATAAAAATTTGCATTCTGACCTTCCAGAATGCGTAATTTTCACCTGTGAATAGTGGTGGTCTATTGATAGAAGCACCCTCTGCAAAGGTTTGATGTGATCCTGCCATTTGAATGACTATCAAAGCAAGCTCTGATACCAATTGTCAGAAGCGGCTGCAGCGGAATGGTTAGCGTGGGATAACAACAAACTAAGAGGGGTTTTTAATACTAACGTGTGCCTTTTAATTTCTACTCAATTAAACTTACTTAGCAATTAATAATAACAATTAAATAGAGTAAGGTTGAGAGAAATTTGCACAGATGATTTTATCCTGGTTCGGATCTTACCAATCCTACGTCCAGTCGCTTATCTCAAAACAAGATAAACAGTTTCACTAACACAAAACAATTACAAACTACAATCACAAAGATACAATTTGTAAGAGTTTAGAAAACACCTCTCTTGATACCACAAGAGATGAAACTACACCTCCTTTGAGTCTTCACAAAGGATGAACACCTCCTCCGAATACTTCACGAAGGATGAACACCTCCTTCGAATACTTCACGAAGGATGAACCTCTTCCGAACACCTCCTCAGACACACCAAGGATGAACCGGCTATTTCCTCTGTCACCGTAGCAGCACTTCACCAGCTCCACAGACAAGAGTTTCACAAGCCGAACAAGAACACACAAGTCTCAAAGAATTCTGAGTATTTGAGCACAAGGGAAGAGTTTCTGTGTCTCTGTATATTTTTCTTCTTGAGAGAAAATGAGAGTCTATTTATAGACTCATCCAAAGACTCTTCCATTCACTAAAAGACAAACTTAACGGCTAGTTTCTCCAACGACCATAAACGGCTAGTTTGTCCAACGGCCATAAACGGCTAGTTTGTCCAACGGCCATAAACGGCTAGTTTGTCCAACGGTCATAAACGGCTAGTTTCTTCAACGACTAGTTTCCCCAACGTCCGTGTTAAGTGCGATACTCTTACCGTTAACCGTCACTATTCACGTGAATAGTGTTACTATTCATATGAATAGTACTATAGTGTTTTGTTGCAATGATTTACTATAGTAATTTTACAAAACACTTTTCTTTTTCTGATCTAAGTCCTATACATATTTCTAAGAGTATTACAAAAGCTTTCCATAGCAATACAAGTCTTCATAACATTTTGAATCTTGATTTCTTCTTGACTTGATTTGGACATCATCAAAACTTCATCTTCATCATTTTGCTAACAATCTCCCCCTTTTTGATGATGATCAAAAACTCCTTTGATTTAAAGCTTTTAGTAATAATCTGGATAAAACACAACTTATGGAAGAAAAAGTGCATTAGTGAATAAACACAAATAAGCTAAATAAGCAAATAAGCTTTAATAAGCTTTAAGCATTTTCTCCCCCTTTTTGATCATAATTAAAAAGTTGTGTTGAATGTTCTCCCCCTAAGATAATACTCCCCCTTAATAAAAGCATGTATGCATATGAGCTAAAAATATTTCAAATTTAAATATTCATTCAAACATGCACAATAGGATATTTAAAGCAAATATTTTTAGGAGAAAGAGCTTATAAAACATTGTTGAGATCTTCATCTTGAGGATTGTCATCATTCTTTGCTTCATTTGTTGTCTTCTACAAATCTTCGTCATTGTCTGCATGTAATTCAACTGACTCAAGAGGTTTTGCCTCAAGGTCTACGATTTCATCAAAGACAACATGCACACATAAAAATTTTTTTCGATTGAAAACTATATATGCTTTGTATATTAGAAGATATAAAAATAGTTTTACCGGTCTTGAAAAAATTTTCTTAAAATTTGTTTTAAAGAAATTCTTAAATTTTTAAACAATAGGTACCCAACTACTTGTATGGGTCCTTTGGGTTAGATTTAGAAAAAAGAAATTATTTTATAACCCAAACATATCTACCACTTGGAACACCATAATGCTTAATTTTACATTTATTAGATGTATGACCCTTTTTCATACAATAAAAGCATGATACAACATTTGTGTTCCTATAAGTTGTTCCTTTTTCTACCCAAGTTCTACGGGTTCTATGATTGTGTTTATTTTTAATTCTAGGAACATACTTATTTTTAACAACCTTATTTTCATTATTTTTACTACATTCTCCTGAGGTTGTTTCATCTAGTAGTTTCTTATAATTAACACAAGATGCACATTCATTACTACTAGTAAATTTACCCTTTTCAAAAATTAAAACTTTATTTTTCAAATCTTTATTTTCTTCAAAAGTATTTTCAAAATTTAATTTTAAATTCTTATTTTCTTCAAGAATATTTTCAAATTTTAATTTTAAATTTTTGAAATCCTTTTTCAACTTCTGATGGGCTTTATCTAACTTTTCAGATTCTACTATTAAAGCAGCATAAATTTCATGCAATTCATTTTCACTAATTTGACTATAATTATCAGAATCGCTAGATGTACTTACTTGGCTTCCAGCGTCGTCGTTCACCACTAAACAGATGTTTGCTTCTTCATCTGAGTAGCTTGAATCTGAAATGATCTCATTGTCATCTTCCCATGCAATGTATGCCTTCTTTTTCTTGAAGAATTTCTTTTCTTCACCCTTCTTTTGATTTGGGCAGTCTGCTTTTAAATGTCCCTTTTCTCCGCAACCGTAGCATCGGTAATTTGAGGAAGATACTAGATTATCTTTCTTTTCATATCTAAATTTTCCTTTACCTTTAGACTTCATGAACCTATTGAGCCTTTTTATCATGAGTCTCAATTCTTCTTCTTCGTCTGCGTTTTCATCTTCCGATTTACCTTTGCTTCTTTCAACCTCCGACTTTAACGCTAAACTCTTCTTGTTGTTTTTGGCTTTTGATTCTTCTTCATCAAGTCTTCCGAGGTCAAGTTCATGCTCTCTCAACTTTCCAAATAATGCAGCCATGGTCATTGTGTTGAGATTTTGTGACACAGAAATTGCAGTCACTTTTGGTTGCCAAGACCTGTCTAAAGATTTCAAAATTTTTATATTAAGCTCATCAGTATCGAAAGACTTACCTAGTCCAATAAGATGGTTTACGATGTTGGTGAAGCGTTTCTGAACATCTACTATTGTTTCCCCTTGCTTCATCCTGAACATCTCGTATTCCTGGATTAAGGTATTCTTTCTAGCTCTCTTAACATCATTTGTACCTTCATGGGTTACTCTTAGTACTTCCCACATTTCTTGTGCAGTTTTACAAATAGAAATCCTGTAAAACTCATCAACAGTTAAAGCAGATGAAATAATATTACGAGCTTTTACATCATTACCAAATTTTTTCTTATCTTGAGCAGTCCATTGGTCACGGGGCTTTGGTTCCTGCATATTGTTAGTTGGAACAAAAGGACCAAATGCAACAGCATCCCAAATATCTATATCAATAGATTCCATAAAAATTTGCATTCTGACCTTCCAGAATGCGTAATTTTCACCTGTGAATAGTGGTGGTCTATTGATAGAAGCACCCTCTGCAAAGGTTTGATGTGATCCTGCCATTTGAATGACTATCAAAGCAAGCTCTGATACCAATTGTCAGAAGCGGCTGCAGCGGAATGGTTAGCGTGGGATAACAACAAACTAAGAGGGGTTTTTAATACTAACGTGTGCCTTTTAATTTCTACTCAATTAAACTTACTTAGCAATTAATAATAACAATTAAATAGAGTAAGGTTGAGAGAAATTTGCACAGATGATTTTATCCTGGTTCGGATCTTACCAATCCTACGTCCAGTCGCTTATCTCAAAACAAGATAAACAGTTTCACTAACACAAAACAATTACAAACTACAATCACAAAGATACAATTTGTAAGAGTTTAGAAAACACCTCTCTTGATACCACAAGAGATGAAACTACACCTCCTTTGAGTCTTCACAAAGGATGAACACCTCCTCCGAATACTTCACGAAGGATGAACACCTCCTTCGAATACTTCACGAAGGATGAACCTCTTCCGAACACCTCCTCAGACACACCAAGGATGAACCGGCTATTTCCTCTGTCACCGTAGCAGCACTTCACCAGCTCCACAGACAAGAGTTTCACAAGCCGAACAAGAACACACAAGTCTCAAAGAATTCTGAGTATTTGAGCACAAGGGAAGAGTTTCTGTGTCTCTGTATATTTTTCTTCTTGAGAGAAAATGAGAGTCTATTTATAGACTCATCCAAAGACTCTTCCATTCACTAAAAGACAAACTTAACGGCTAGTTTCTCCAACGACCATAAACGGCTAGTTTGTCCAACGGCCATAAACGGCTAGTTTGTCCAACGGCCATAAACGGCTAGTTTGTCCAACGGTCATAAACGGCTAGTTTCTTCAACGACTAGTTTCCCCAACGTCCGTGTTAAGTGCGATACTCTTACCGTTAACCGTCACTATTCACGTGAATAGTGTTACTATTCATATGAATAGTACTATAGTGTTTTGTTGCAATGATTTACTATAGTAATTTTACAAAACACTTTTCTTTTTCTGATCTAAGTCCTATACATATTTCTAAGAGTATTACAAAAGCTTTCCATAGCAATACAAGTCTTCATAACATTTTGAATCTTGATTTCTTCTTGACTTGATTTGGACATCATCAAAACTTCATCTTCATCATTTTGCTAACAAACTAATCACTAGGAATGCTAGGAATTGTATGAACTCGTGATTAGGGAGAAGCCATCTAGAATGGTACATTAGAGAGTGGCATTAACAATGATGATTTGAATGTGGAATTCCTAAAATATATGAGAGTGGATGAGATGAAATTGACCCCCAACAACATATTCATTCATATAATTCATTGAAAGTGTTTATCTTTTGTCTTTGCCATTGATCAAATTTCATGCATACATGTTTATTTTCGTCTTTGCATATTGAACTCTAAATATTTCGTTTGTAAGTCCTAGCTAATCAACAAATCACATAACTAAACTAGGTCGTGAGTCCTTTGGGAAGAACGATACTTGGTCTTACCAAGTTTATTACTTGAACGATTCGGTCATACTTGCCGATTGTGAAACAAGTTTGTGACATCATATTTTGGTGGTTACAAATTTGTCCATCAAGTTTTTGGCGCCGTTGCCGGGGACTCGTGGTTTAACTGGTTAATTTGTGTGATTATTGATTATCTTTGACTTTAATTTTAAATTTCTGTTTTTATTTTCTGTTTTTATTTTATCTTTTTAGATTAGATTAGATTTTATCTTTTAGAGTAGGTTAGATTTTATTTTTAGATTTTATTTTATCTTTTAGATTAGGTTAGATTTTATTTTATTTTATCTTTTTAGATTAGATTTTATTTTATCTTTTAGATTAGGTTAGATTTTATTTTTAGATTTTATTTTATCTTTTAGATTAGGTTAGATTTTATTATCTTCTTATCTTCTGGATCTTTTATCTTTTTATCTTCTGTATCTTTTATCTTTTGAATCTTTATCTTCTCCTATATCTTTTTGTGTTAACAAATATTTTCTAGAGTTTTGTGCCTAATGTTTGCAGGATGCAATTCGAACAAGAACTTAATAGGCACTCAATTCTACTAAGGTAATTTCAATCACTGGTGGGATCTCATTTAAGCATGGATGATGATCAATTTTGGCAAGCTGTCGAACAATTTAAGAATCTACCACCACAACAAAGGCAGAAAAAACCTTCTCTATCGGGAAGAAGGATAACGTTGGAGGAGGCAGTTCAACAGTACATACAGATACCTGATTATCATCACAAAACCACTCAAGCTGCCGAAGAATTTGATAGGCTGCCACCACAACAATGGCAGCAACAACCCTCTCCATCAGTAAATTTGGATGACACCCAACAATTTTTGAAAAATTTGGAGATGCACCTTCGTTTCATTAGTCAAAAATTGAATGTTAAGGTTAATACTGAAGTTAACCTTAAGGAGGAAGGTCAAGCCATTGTCACTGAAAGTGACAAGATTTTTGCTGAGAAAAAAATAGAGAGAGATGAGGAAAAGATAGAGAGAGAAGAAAAAGAAGAGTTGAGTGAGAAAGATAAAGATGATGAAAAAGAAAAAGAAGTGGTTGAGAGAGAAGAGAGGAAGAAAATTTGTGTGAAAATAAAGAAGTTGAGAAGAAAAAGAGAAGGGAAGAAAAAAATAAGAGAAAAGAAAAAGAGAAAATTTGGGGAGAGGAAGCATAAGAAAAAGAAGATGAGAGGAAAGAAGAAGGAATCATATGAAAAATCCCATCCTCATCTAAAGAAGAATCGTAGGAAGGAAAAGAAATTTAAGTGCTTTATGGAAATCTTCAAGAAATTGGAGATTAAAGTTCCTATGATTGAGACACTGCAACAAGTTCCTGGTTTGATCAAATTTCTGAAGAAGTTCAGTAGAAAGAAGAAAAAGAAGAAGGAACTTGGGCTTTACTGGGTCAAGCTAATGACGTTAAAAGAGCGCTTGCTGGGAGGCAACCCAGTGATTTAAAAACTTTTGATTTTGATTTTGGTTGTGTAACTTTTAAGTTGTGGATATTATTTTTTGACATTATTTTGTTGGATCTAGCATCTACTGAAGGATGCTAGGTGGTTAAGTATCTACTGAAGGATACTAAGTTTGTAACACCTACTGATGGGTGTTGGTGAGAAGATTTTTGCACCTACTGATGGGTGCTGGTAAGTTTGAAACACCTACTGATGGGTGTTGTTGGATTTTGGGTCAGGCTCGTGACGTTAAACAAGCGCTACCTGGGAGGCAACCCAGTTGATTGATTGTTTTCTGTTAGTTAGGGTTTGCATAAGCATTTTTAACATTGAATTGCAGGGAACCTATGAGGGGTAAGCTAGGAAGGCACGTAGGTCAAGAAAAGAAGGATAGGAGCACTTCACGAAAGTGCCGCTGAGCGGCATTTACCGCTGAGCGGTACTATCGCAGAATGGGCTCTAGTTCCCCTTAGCGGGACCCAAGCCCATTAGGGTATTTTTATACCCCAAGCTACGTTTTAGGGTTTATTTCCAGGCTTCTCTCTGCACAAACACTTCCACACCTCTTCTCCTAGGTTTTCCACATCTTTTCACTCTTCCCTCTTTAGAAAATCTCTCTTTCACTCACTTTTTCACTAGTGTGCCATCAAAGTTTGGGGTTGGAAGAGAGTATTTTAGCTTGGAAGCATTCTCATTGCATCTAGTATCTCCACCCAAGTAAGTAAAATGCATTTTGTCATTCTAGGGTTCTTGAATTTGAATGTGATTGTCAAAGCATGAATATTTAGGGGTTTTGATTTCTATGCATGATTTGATGATATATTTGATGTTTGAACCGATTAAACTGCTTGATTATGAACTGGAAAACTGAAAATTGCATTTGGGTGGAGTTAGGAAAGCTTTAAAACGAGATTTGCAAAAATCTGCAGATCACCGCTGAGCGGCAATTACCGCTGAGCGGCACTCTGCCAGACTTGTTTTTTTTTTCTGGTTTTTGCGTGTTGGATTGTGGCACTGGTGGCGCTGAGGGGAAATTCTGGCCCTCAGCGGTGGTTTAGCTTCGAAAGGAGTTGTGTTCTGAGTTTATTAATGATTAACATCATGTTCTGTGGTTTTGGATTTGTGTTTTAATGCAGGAATGACATCCTCGTCAGGAAAGAGATTGAAAACCATGGCAACCAAGAGAAAGGAAAAGGAACCAGAGTAGCCCCATAATGGCAGGTTCCTCTCTAGGAAACATGAGAAGCACTTTAGGGTGGTTCAGGATAGGAGACTTCTAATGGAGAGAAAGGTTGGAATGATACCTAACTTTGCTCCTCAATTTGGAGAGCAAGTGTTAGGGAATGATTGGGGAAAGCTAGCCACTTATCCAGCACCTGCCAACATAGCTGTGGTGAAGGAATTCTACACCAATGCAAAGAAGATTGGTGATTATCCAGCTGAGAATTATTTGGGCTATGTTAGAGGCCATGCTATCAGGTATGATCCTGATTCTATCAACAACTTCTTGGATACTGTGTGGGCTGGTGAGCAATGTCAGTTTGCTCTTAGCATGGAGGAAGGTGCTGATTTTGAGGATGTGGAGAGAGTACTGTGTATACCTGGAGGACACTTCCAAAGGAATAGATCTGGCTTAGTGGTTAACATTAGGAGGACAGATTTGACTCCTCTTGCAAAGTATTGGATGGCATTTTCTCATGCCAACATTCAGCCATGTTCACATGTGTCAGATATTACTCTCAACAGGGCACTATTCATCTACTGTGCTATCAGAAACTTGAATGTTAATGTTGGACAGGTGATAGCTGATGAAATTAGTGTGTGCGCTAATACCTCAAATAACAAAGCACCACTAGGACATCCTTCTTTGATCACTCACCTTTGCAAGCTAGCTGGGGTGGACACTTCTGCTCCACCATTTGAGAGGCCAAGAAAAGCTATTGATGAGGCCTATTACAGATAGTACTGTGGAGGTGAAGAGGCAGCTCAGCCAGTTCCACCACGCCAGGCTCGTAGAGAGAGAGGGTCAGCACAGAGCCGGACATCTGCTGATACACATGAAGCAGAACCATTCCAGATGAGGGACATGTATATGTCTCTTATAGGTGCTCAGTTGCAGTCCATTCACAGAGGGCAGGTGGCCACTGCTGAGATGATAGTGGGGATGTATGATACCCCTCCAGCACACAGGTGGACTATGGATGAATTCCATAATGTGGTAGCTTGGCCAGAAGAACCATTGCATGGAGGAGGAGCTGAAGCAGCTGAAGCAGCTGAAGCTTCAGCTCGAGACATGGAAGAAGATGAAGCTGAGGAGGAGGATGCATTTGATGATGATGATGATGAAGAGGAGGAGGAAGATACAGAGGACAGCTCAGATTGATGAGGAGCTGAGATAGCATTTACTGATGAATGCTATCATATTATTATGCTTTTGTGGTTTAAGTTTTCTGAACTTATTTGTTTTTGTTTTTAGATTAGGGTTTGATGTACTCTATTGAACACCTGGTTTATTATGATGGTTTGATATTAACTGTGATTGTTTGATAAGTAATGCTTGATGATGCTTATTGATTGATTGATGTTGAGATGACGTGCACATTAAAATGCTTATAGAGGTGATTCACAAGCTTTGTGAACAAATGCATGATATCATGATTGTGATTGTGAAATTAAGCAGGATGTGTATGTCAAATGTGAATGAGCTTATATGTGAGGTTTTGAGCTCCAGAGTTGTTATTGTTGAATGCTATTACTTTGAAAGCATGAATGATTTTGCCCAGGTTTTCTATGATTGAATCAATTGCTTGTTTTGCATCATGTGATCAAGGCCGTTTTTGTTGAAACCCTTTTTATTGGCCAAATTCATAAAGTTAGCCTACTAAAAGAGAACACTTTGTGTTCTATCCTTTGAACCCTTAGCCTTGAACATACACTGAAACCCTTGATTGAAAATCTTTACCTTGAGTTAAGTAGAAGATCTTGTGTGGTATTGTTAAATGTTCAAGTTTGGGGTTGTTGGGAAAACATGAAAAAGGAAAAGCATTGAGCTAAGAGCTAAAAAAGTAAGAATATGCAAAGAAAAAGAAAAGAAAAGAAAAAGAAGTAAAGCTCAATGCAAATGCAAAGGCAAAAGAAAGTTGGGAATGAATAAGATGATTGTGTTGATATGATTCTCTTAACTCAAGGATTTTGTGATCCAGAAAAACCAATTTTCTTGTTAGCCCAGCCACATTATAAGCCATTGAAAAGTCCTTGTGATGATGCATGCTTGTGAATGTTTTTGATTGTGGTAAAATGAAAGGCAAAGTTGATTCATGTGACATTGTGATAGTGGAGTGAATGAGTGAAACACTTTACCTCTTATACACTTGTGTGTTGAGTGAAACACTTTACCTAGTGAGGAAATATTCCATAAGCACATGAACATCCATGCTTAATTGATTAATCATTCATGAAAAATAGCATTTGTTGGAACTTAAATGACTTTGTGAAGACTAAAGCATGTGCACATCTTGATTGAACTCTTGATCATAAGTTTGAGTGAAGTTATTACGTATCTTGAAAAAGAGAATTTTTGAATGAGTGAACCATCATATGAATTGGTTGGAGATTGAGTTACATCTTGTTTGCTTGAGGACAAGCAAAGTTCTAAGTTTGGGGTTGTGATAACAGTTGAAAAACTGTTATTTTCATGCTTAAAAGTGATACTAAAAGCAACCTTTAGACTTAAAAACTAGCTTGAAATCATGCAGTTTATCTATATTTTCATAAATAAGAGAGCTGGACAGGTTTATGCTTGATTTAAGTGTTTTTGTGCAGGTTTTAAGGTGAATTTAGTGAAAAGAGTGAAGAAGGAGAGAGGTGACATTAGAAAAGACAAGAAAGAATGCAAAAAGAGAAGACAAAGGCACCGCCCAGCGGCATTTTACCGCTGAGCGGCACTCAGGAGGTTGCGGGAGTCACGCTGAGGGGCAAACTGGCCGCTGAGGGGAAGAAAGTGACGCGCAGTCACCGCTGAGCGGTACTTACCGCTGAGCGGCACTTTTTGGGCTTGGGCTTTTGTAATCTTTTGTAACTCTAGTTTAGTATATAAGGACTTGCACGTCCTAGAATTAGGTATCTTTGGCAGAAACGAAGTAAACACTCTCTCTTCCACCCCTTTGAAGGAGGATCTTGGATGCTCAGGCTACCTCTTCACCTTTATTGGGTTTATTCTTTCATTCTTTCATTGATATTCATCTAGGTTCACCATGAATATGGTGAACTAAACCTTGTATTTTTGTTGGGGAATCAATGTAATCTCTTGAAGCTCTCATATATGGAATTTGTTGTTTACATCTTTTAATTAAGACATATGCTTTCTTTCATCATTAGTTAGGGTTTTTCCTCTTTGCTCAATGCTTGCATAGTTTAACTCATTCCATGCATGATTATTGGTTTTGTCGATACGGACACGTACGGGGAAGTCTAGATCCGGGGAATTTCTCCCAATATTATACTGACAATATTATATTGGTTGTCGTTAAGCTCCTGCACTCATGAACTAATCACTAGGAATGCTAGGAATTGTATGAACTCGTGATTAGGGAGAAGCCATCTAGAATGGTACATTAGAGAGTGGCATTAACAATGATGATTTGAATGTGGAATTCCTAAAATATATGAGAGTGGATGAGATGAAATTGACCCCCAACAACATATTCATTCATATAATTCATTGAAAGTGTTTATCTTTTGTCTTTGCCATTGATCAAATTTCATGCATACATGTTTATTTTCGTCTTTGCATATTGAACTCTAAATATTTCGTTTGTAAGTCCTAGCTAATCAACAAATCACATAACTAAACTAGGCCGTGAGTCCTTTGGGAAGAACGATACTTGGTCTTACCAAGTTTATTACTTGAACGATTCGGTCATACTTGCCGATTGTGAAACAAGTTTGTGACATCATATTTTGGTGCTTACAAATTTGTCCATCATGGAGGAAGTTGACGAAGTTGACGAAGTGGACGAAGTGGACAAAGTGGAGGAAGTGGATGAAGTGGAGGAAGTGGACGAACTTGACGAAGTTGACGAAATGGACGAAGTGGACGAAGTTGACGAAGTTGATGATGTGCACGAAGTGGTCGAAGTTGACGAAGTTGACGAAGTGGAAGAAGTGGACGAAGTTGACGAAGTGGAGGAAGTTGAAGAAGTTGACGAAGTGGAGAGAAAGTTGAAGAAGTTGACGAAGTGGAGGAAGTGGAGGAAGTGGAGGAATTGGACGAAGGGGACGAACTTGACGAAGTGGACGAAGGGGACGAAGTTTACGAATTGGACGAAGTGATAGAAGAAGATGAAGAAGTGGACGAAGAGGACGAAGTGGACGAAGTTGACGAAGTGGACGAAGTAGACGATGTTGACAAAGTGGAGGAAGTGGACAAAGTGGACGAGGTGGAGGAAGTAGACGAACTTGACGAAGTGGAGAGGAAGTTGAAGAAGTTGACGAAGTGGAGGAAGTGGAGGAAGTGGAGGAATTGGACGAAGGGGACGGACTTGACGAAGTGGACGAAGGGGACGAAGTTGACGAATTGGACGAAGTGGACGAAATGGTAGAAGAAGATGAAGAAGTGGACGAAGAGGACGAAGTAAACGAAGTTGACGAAGTGGACGATGTAGACGAAGTTGACAAAGTGGAGGAAGTGGACAAAGTGGACGAGGTGGAGGAAGTGGACGAACTTGACGAAGTGAATGAAATGGACGAAGTGGAAGAAGTGGACGAAGTGGAGGAAGTGAATGAAGTGGAGGAAGTGTAGGAAGTGGACAATGTTGACGAAGTGGACGAAGTTGACGAATTGGACGAAGTGGACGAAGTGGATGAAGTGGACGAACTTGACGAAGAGCACGAACTTGACGAAGTGGAGGAAGTGGACGAAGTGGAGGAAGGGGACGAATTGACGAACTGGATGAAGTGGAGGAAGTGAATGAAGTGGAGGAAGTGGACAATGTTGAGGAAGTGGAAGATGTAGATGAAGTTGACGAAGTGAACGAAGTGGAAGAAGTTGACGAAGTGGAGGAAGTGTAAGAAGTGGAGGAAGGGGACGAACTTGACGAAGTTGACGAAGTGGACGAAGTGGGCAAGGTGGAAGAAGAAGATGAAGAAGTGGACGAAGTTGAGGAAGTGGACGAAGTAGACCAAGTGAAGGAAGTGAAGGAAGTGGAGGATGTGGACGAAGTCGAGGAAGTGGAAGAACTGGACAAGGTGGAGCAAGTGGATGAAGTTGACGAAGTGGACGAAGTTGAGGAAGTGGAGGAAGTGGAAGAAGTGGAGGAAGTGGACGAAGTAGACGAAGTTGACGAAGTGGACGAAGTGCAAGAAGTGGACGAAATGGAGGAAGTGGACGAAATGGAGGAAGTGGAGTAAATGGAGGAAGTAGAGGAAGTGGACGAACATGACGAAGTGGACAAAGTGGACGAAGTTGGCGAAGTTGGCGAAGTTGACGAAGTTGACGACGTGGACAAAATGGAGGAAGTTGACGAAGTGGACGAAGTGGAAGAAGTGGACGAAGTGCACGAAGTGGACGAAGTGGAGGAAGTGGACGATGTGGAGGAAGTGGACGTACTTGACAAAGTGGAGGAAGTGGAGGAAGTGGACGACGTGGATGATGAGTCAATATTTTCTTCACTTCACTTAGTTTATTGTACTAGAATTAATCAGGGAATCATGCTTAATTGTCCAGTATTTTCCTGTTTTTACTAATTATGCTTAAATTGATCAGTAATTCTTATTTTAATTAATTTGAATTATCTGACTTAATTATTTGCATTATAAATTGCAGGAAAAATTTTGGAAATGTTTTGGAACTTAATTTTAAACAAGAATTTGCATGCCACATTTTTAAACCAATGCCACGGCCACAATTGAGTAGAAAAAGAATTGGTCCATGTACTGCACGTGAAAGGGAGAGCAATTCAATTCTTGAATTGTGAGAAGCACAATACCACATATTCCAAATGAAGCTCACGGTTTTGGCCAATTTTGTGTGAATCATTAAGCACATAAAGAAGACATGGCCCCGCTTAAAAAAAAAAAGAAAAAGAAGAAGCCTTCACTTTGTTCAAATAAGAGAAGCAATTCTCGTTCCTTTTCTATGAAAGCAAATGGCCATTGTGAAGAATAATGGAAAGGGCCACCACTTTGAAAACTCACGTAAAAAGAGGGAAGTGGAGTTTATGAAAGGTGAATTTTTAGTATTATTAAGGGAAGTGGTCACGGCCCACATGGAAAAGAAGGAAGTGTAGATTTGTTTTATATGCCACACAATCTTTTGGTTTTGGCATTTGAAAAAGAAGCTCATGGAACCAAAAAGAAAAAAACACACGGCCATTCATTTTGGCAACATGTTATGGAAATAAGGGACCACCAAGATCACGGTTTCTTCTCTCCGTCCAACAGCACTTCACGCTCTAGCTCTTTGACGTCCAGCACTCCTTCACATCCAGTTTGGAAGATTTCATGGCTGGAACAAGCATAGAGGCAGCCACCTTGGAGAAGAGAAGAAGAGAAGAAAAAGGAGAGGTGCACGTTAAAGATGGAATGGTGTTCCACGGCCAGACTTGGTAATCTCCCGCAAAGAGTGCACTACCACGTCATATAGTTAATTGGCAACAATGACCTCCACTTGCTCATGTCTCGGCTTTACTGGGAGAGAAGAAGAAGGCTAATGTGGAAAGAAAGAAAGAAACATGTTGCTGGAAAATACAGTAGAGGGCTGTAACACCTGGGAGGAGAGCACGGAAATGGAAGATGCAGCCACCCACGTTGGGGTCTCTCGGTCCAGCAGCAAACTTGGATTCAGTGTGAGCTGATTCATTTCCAAGCATGGAGAAAAGATTTACAGCATTGTTCCAGCAAGCAAGTCCAACATAGTTTGGAATTAGAGAGGCATCTTGGCTTTTCTTTGAGCATAAAAGGAAGAGGTCCAATGAATGGAGTTGTAGTAAAAGAAAAGAAACCCAGCACAACAGCACGTCCAAGGGAGAAGAACACTATCCAGCAAAGGAGTCACGTTCCAACAACTGTCATCAGCAAAGGATGCTGGTGGAAGAAAAGCACACAACCTAAAGCAAGGACTGGAATGTGCTACAACAAATTGAAGAAGAAGACTAAGAGGGCCCCATCTTTAATCATGTTTGACAAAGTGCAGGAGGAAATTCAGGAAAACAACAAACGTGAAAAGTGAAAGAAATTTAGCTGCAAATTGAGAACAAGACAAAACAACTAAGCTCACGGGAGTTGGTATGAGTTTTTGGGTTATAAATGAAGCAGCAAAGAATTAGATTTGGGGGAGGAGATTGGAGAGTAGTTTAGGAACTCACGTCTGGGAGGAGGCTCTGGCCTCTTTCTTTCCCTTTCCAGTGGCAAGTTTTCGGTTTTCCAAATTCCAAACAGTGCACAATTGTTGTTTACGTTTCTGATTGTTCATTTGTATTAGTTCAGTAGAAGTGTTCACAGTTTGTTCATTTTCATTTCATCTGTCCAGACATTTTATTTCAAGTGTTGATTCTTCTGTGAACTCTATTTTCGAATAAGTGTTTTTTTTACTGTCTCTTTTATTTTAACGTTTATGGTTTTCTGCACTGTTAAATTTTGTCATTGTGTTTTACTATTCATGTTATTTTCAACATTGTTTTTACTACAGATACTTTGGTAAATTTTAATTACACTGCGGTTAAGTTTCTAATTTAATTTTCCGTGTCAAAAACATCCACAAAACAACCCCCCCTTTTTTGTGAAAAAGATCTAAAACTGAACCCCAAAATATTGGTCCTTGAGAGACGACCTAGGAGTCACTTCCTAGAAATATACTGCATAAAATTTTGTATCAAATTTGTATGACCGCGACAGTCGTATCAGTGGACAAATTGGAGGAAGTGGAAGAAGTGGATGAAGTCGAGGAAGTGGACGAAGAGGAGGAACTTGAGGAAGTGGACGAAGTGAACGAAGTAGCGAAATGGAGGAAGTCCAAGAAGTGGAGGAAGTGGAGGAAGTCGACGAAATGGAGGAAGTGAAGGAGGTGGAGGATGTGGACGAAGTCGAGGAAGTGGAAGAACTGGACAAAGTGGACGAAGTTGACGAAGTGGACGAAGTTGACGAAGTGGAGGAAGTAGAGGAAGTGAACGAAGTGGACAAACTTGACGAAGTGGAGGAAGTGGACGAAGTGGAGGAAGTGGACGAAGAGGACGAAGTTGACGAAGTGGAGGAAGTGGACGGAGTGGACACATTGGACGAAGTGGAGGAAGTGGACGAGGTAGACGAAGTGGACGAAGTGGACGAAGTGGACGAAGTGGATGAAGTGGACGAAGTGGAGGAAGTGGAGGAAGTGGACGAAATGGAGGAAGTGGAAGAAGTGGAGAAAGTGGTCGAAGTGGATGAAGCGAAGGAATTGGACGAACTTGACGAAGTGCACAAAGTGGATGAAGAGGTCGAGGTGGACGAAGTGGACAAATGGACGAAGTTGACGACGTGGAGGAAGTGGAGGAAGTAGAGGAAGTGGAAGAAGTGGACGAAGTGGACGAACTTGACGAAGTAGAGGAAGTGGATGAAGTATAGGAAGTGGAGGAAGTGGACGAAGTGGACAAAGTGGACGAAGTTGACAAAGTTGACGACGTGGAGGAAGTGGAGGAAGTGGACGAAGTTGAAGACGTTGACGAAGTGGACGAAGTGGACGAAGTGGACGAAGTTGACGAAGTGGATGAAGTGGACGAAGTGGAGGAAGTGGACAGAGAAAGTTGACGACGTGGACGAAGTGGACGAAGTGGAAGACATTGACGAAGTGGACGAAGCGGACGAAGTGGACGAAGTGGACGAAGTTGACGAAATGGACGAAGTTGAGGAAGTGGACAAAGTTGACAAAGTGGAAGAAGTGGAGGAAGTCAATGAAGTGGAAGAAGTGGAGTAAATGGACGATGTTGAGGAAGTGGAAGAAGTGGACGAACCTGACGAAGTGGAGGAAGTGGACGAACTTGACGAGGTGTACGAACTTGACGAAGTGGAGGAAGTGGACGAACTTGACGAGGTGTACGAAATGGACAAAGTGGACTAAGTGGAGGAGGTTGATGAAATGGACGAAGTGGAGGAAGTTGAGGATGTGGACGAAGTGGAGGAAGTGGAAGAACTGGACGAAGTAGAGGAAGTGGACGAAGTTGACGAGGTGGACGAAGTTGGGGAGTGGAGGAAGTTGACGAAGTGGACCAAGTGGACAAAGTGGACGAATTGGACGAAGTTGACGAAGTGGACGAAGTTGACGAAGTCGAGGAAGTGGAGGAAGTGAAGGAAGTTAAGGAGGTGGACGAAATAGAGGAAGTGGAGGAAGTGGAGGAAGTAGAGGAAGTAGAGGACGTGGACGAACATGACGAAGTCGACGAAGTGGAGGAAGTGGACGAAGTCGACGAAGTGGAAGAAGTGGACGAAGAGAACGAAGTCGGCGAAGTTGACGACGTGGAGGAAGTTGACGAAGTGGACGAAGTGGAGGAAGTGGAGAAAGTGGAGGAAGTTGACGAAGTTGACGAAGTGGACAAAGTGGACAAAGTGGAGGAAGTGGATGAAGTGGAGGAAGTGGACGAACTTGACGAAGTTGACGAAATGGACGAAGTGGACGAAGTTGACGAAGTTGATGATGTGGACGAAGTGGATGAAGTTGACGAAGTGGAAGAAGTGGACGAGGTGGACGAAGTGGACGAAGTAAACGAAGTTGACGAAGTGGACGAAGTAGACGATGTTGACAAAGTGGAGGAAGTGGACAAAGTGGACGAGGTGGAGGAAGTAGACGAACTTGACGAAGCGGAGAGGAAGTTGAAGAAGTTGACGAAGTGGAGGAAGTGGAGGAAGTGGAGGAATTGGACGAAGGGGACGAACTTGACGAAGTGGACGAAGGGGACGAACTTGACGAATTGGACGAAGTGGACGAAATGGTAGAAGAAGATGAAGAAGTGGACGAAGTAAACGAAGTAAACGAAGTTGACGAAGTGGACGAAGTAGACGAAGTTGACAAAGTGGAGGAAGTGGACAAAGTGGACGAGGTGGAGGAAGTGGACGAACTTGACGAAGTGAACGAAATGGACGAAGTGGAAGAAGTGGACGAAGTGGAGGAAGTGAATGAAGTGGAGGAAGTGTAGGAAGTGGACAATGTTGACGAAGTGGACTGATGAGACATTATTTTCTTCACTTCACTTAGTTTATTGTACTAGAATTAATCGGGGAATTGTGCTTAATTGTCCAGTATTTTCCCGTTTTTACTGATTGTGCTTAATTTGATCAGAAATTCTTATTTTAATTAATTTGAATTCTCTGAGCTAATTATTTTCATTATTGATTGTAGGGAAATTATTGGATAAAATTTAGGGATTAAATTCTTTCGGAAAACAATTAATTAAGAGGTGTATATTTCATTTTCAATAATAGCATATGGTCATGGCCATGGAGAACTCTCGGCTGCACAATTGGAAAATTGGAATTGGTGTGCACGTGATGTGCAACTGAAAAGTGCAATTGGAAAGGGTGCATTCCATTTTTTTTTTTGAATTAAGAGGCCACTACACGTTGGAGGCAACATGTGCCACGGCTGAAAAGAGTTCTTTTCTCTTTTCTTCTAGGAACTCTCTTGACAGCAGAGAAGCTAGTGGTGTCACGTCTTGAGCCAGCCACCTGTACCACTTCACGGTTCAGTTTGGAGCAAGCTAGGGAGGAGATGAGAGAAAACTCACGTCCCATGGAAGCTTGAAGCCATCACCGGAGGGGAGAAGGTGCTGGAAGGGAAAGCAACAGCCACATCCAGCTTAGGAGGAGCCTTCACACAGAGGTCCAACGTAGATGGAAAAGAAGCAAGACCATAGAGGAGTGATGTTGGTGGGCTTCACGGGGGAGAGCTGGGATGTGTTTTGGAGCCGCCACCTAAAGGAGGAATTTGGTTGAAGACCAGGAGGACGGTGCAGTGGAGAAGGAGCCGTGAAGGGCTGGAACGGTGGCTGCAGCTACCGAGAGGGAGAGCTGGGACGTGTGCATAAATCAACGTTGCAGCAAGATCTTCATTTGGGAGAAGAAGTAGTTGGTCCACCATGCCACACCTTTCTTTGGTGGAAGAAGAAGCAAAATATGCAGGAGCAGCACCAATCCGCGCCCTCCACCAACAAGCAACTCCAACATCTCACGGTGGTCCAGTAGTGATGCATATCCAACAAGCCTTGGAGCTTCATGATGGAAGAGAATGTTTGGGAGAGCTGCTGGAACGTTTTGAAACAGCACTTAGGTTTCACGGTGGTTGTTGGAAATGAAAGAGAAGGAGCCCACCACAAACTCAATCTCCAACAGCAGAAGAAGCCGTCAGCAAAGAGTGCTTCTCTGGAATGTCCATAGAATTGAAGAAGAAGACAAGACTAAGGGGGCCCAACCTTATTCATGTTTTACAACGTCAAGAGGAAATTCAGGAAATTTGTTGGGAGATAACAACACGGGAAAACTATTGACGGGAGTAAGACAAAATTATTGGGCTAATAAAAGGGGTAGAACAGCAGAAGGAAGGCCACGGCCTTGAGGCCTGGAAGAGGTTTCGGTTCTTCTCTTCCAGGAGCTCTCTCTCTGATTTTCCATTTTTCCCCAACACTGCAATGTAGTTTTTATTTCCGAAAGCTTGTAGTATGTCGCAGAACAGTTGTCTTATTTCATTTTATCTGTACTGTTGAGTAATTTTATTTTAATGAATTTCACTTTTATTCTGTTGTATTTTACCGTTTAGTATTTTCTACACTGTTAAATTATGTTATTGTGGTTTACTGTTCACGTTCATATTATTTTCAAGAATTGTTTTTACGGTTTATTTTTACTGATGTTTTTGGTCAATTTCAACACTGCGTAATTTTCCATTTTCTAATTTTACCGTTTTTACCGTAAGGCTTTTACAGTCGTTAAAATTTATTTCAACATTTTTAATTTTGCTGTATTTAATTTCCAGTCCAGTTATTTTTCCATAACCAAAAATCACAAAAACAACCCCCCACTTCGTGTTAAATCTAAGACCGAACCACAAATATTGGTCCTTGAGAGACGACCTAGGAGTCACTTCCTAGTACTGTACTGCATTTCTATTATGCACAAACTTTTGTGAGCGGTGCGACCCGTTCGTCAAAATGGCGCCGTTGCCGGGGAACAATCAATGGAGGTTTGGTTTTAGATTATTGTTGTGTAAATTTTTGTTCTGTTAATATGTGTGTTTTGTCTTGTATATTTTTGTAGGCGACAACAACACCTTCAGCAAATTTTGGCGGCGTTGTCACTTCAGTCCAGGTTCTTGTTTTAGATTTTTACTGTTTTTGTTTTATTATGTGGTTGTAATATATGTTTTGTCTTTTATATTTTTATTGTGTTGTGTTTTGTATTATGTCTGTTAATTAAAAAAAAAATATTAAAAAAAAATTATGTTCTGTCTTTTATGTGCTTGTAGCATGTATAAATGTGTTTTGTTTTATCTGATTCGTAATTTTTAGTTTTTAGTTTTTACTTTTTATTTTTCCATGTCTACCTATTTTAATGTTGTGAATAATGCTTATTCTGCCAATGTCTGTGATTATGATTCTTATTCTGCATATTACTTTGATTTTAAATCTGCTGATTTTTATGATGAGACCAATATGTTCCATCATCCAATTTCTGAGAGCTCTCTTTGGGAGGCAGTTCCACAATATGAGAGTCAGCAGTATGATTCTCCTATTCAAATAACTCCTCAGCCTTCCACTTCTAAACCTACATTAAAGGAGTTACTAGAGCAGATGACAATGCAGAACATTCAGTTTCAGAAAGGGAACATGCAGTTCAAGCAAGAGAGCATGGAGTTCCAGCAGGAAACTCAAGCTGCCATACAGAATCTGAGTGATCAGATCAGGCAGATGACCACTCTTGCACCTGAGGAGACTGATGAAAATTTTGGGGACCCGGCAGAAGTAAGCAGTAATCCTGAACCAGGTAGACCACCTTCATCTTCCCACACTTTAGAAATCTTCAAGGAAGTGGAGGTAAGCATACCACAATTTGATTATTCTGTTGATTGTGATGATGATCGGTATGCTAATGATTATATTGTTGCTGAGTCTGATTTTAATTTTTCCTCTCTGCATGATGAGAATCAATTTTTGATATCAAATTCGTATGTTTATTCTCCATGCATTGAACATGAATCTGAATCTGTGGTTGATGTTGCTTGTGATTTTGAAATTGATTCATGTTCTGAGGATGTATTTGAGGTTCAGAATGATAATTTGGGTGTTATACCCCTGCATGAATTTTCTGTGGAACCATATTGCACTAACCCTATTGCAGGAGGTACAAATGAATTTGACCAATATGCACCCACAGTGGAAGACAAAGGTGCCACCGTTCACCAAAGTTTCAACAACAATAGGCACCTGTTGAACCTGCTCATCAACAATAACTGCATAAATCCAGCAGTGGAAAACATTTCACTGCTTGATCAAATTTGGAGGATGAAGCAGTTCATCCTCAATACCTCCTGGCTGGATCCTGAAGTAGAAGACATCTCCCTACAAGTCCAAAATTGGCAGCTTCCACCATAACCTACGGGAGTTTGCATTTTCTTTCTCTCCCTTTTTCCTACTTTTATTGCACTTGTCCATGATATGTTTACTGTTTTGATTGTTGATTCTATGCTTAGAACACATTGAGGACAATGTGTAGTTTAAGTGTGGTCTATTGGGAGAGATTCTGATTTTTTCTTTGTTTTGTGTGTTAAATTTTTTGTTTTGAGTGTTAAATTTTTCTGTTTTAAGTTGTTTTAGTGTGTTTTGTGTGCAATAAATTTTACAATTTTCTCTTGATTTCTGGATGATGTCTAAGTTGTAGATTTTTCCTCCACTTACTTAATACTTATGGTTTCAAATCCTTGCTTTTCTCTGCTTGGAAAAATGATTATATGTTTAAGAGGTTGAATTGATCATGACAAACACCCTGAGTGAGATTTGAGCCACTTAATTTTCTTTCTTGTGTGTAATATGTATCTTGATTGCTTGCACATATGCCTTGGCTTGATTCTTTTTGATAAATCTTGATGGATATGCATGTTTAGAAATGATAAAGGCATTTTTATTCTTGAGCCTCTTTAGCCAAATAAGCCTACCCTGTTATTATCCTTTGATAACCCCTTTGAGCATATACTTTCCCCATTTCTTTGTGTTGAAGCTCATACACTGACCCTAAGTGAAAAATAATGATTACCTTAACCTTAGGAAAGTCTGGAGCTATATAAGTGTTTTATGAAAAAGTGTGGTCTCCTGGGAGTTTCTGATGAGTTGGCTAGTTGGTTCCTCGTCATGTTTTGAAAATATAAATTATATCCTGTTGCGTGATAAAGAGAGAAAAGAAAAGAGATAGGATGAAAAAAATGATGAGAAAAATGAAAAATAATTTTGTAAACAATGGAGTCGAGAAGAGGATTGAATTAGAGGTTTGGGTGAGATTTGACTGTATTTACTCTTGTACCCCATTTGTCCTCTATTTCTTCTGAGCTTTAGCTACTGATCCATATTTTATCCTCCCCTGTCCTTGGCCCCATTACAACCCAGAAAAGACCTTTGGATCTGAACGTGCATATGTTTTAAGTATTGATAATTAGAGACTTGCCAAGTCTACTTGTGTTTGTTTTCTTGAGTGCATTGAGTGACATCGATTTACCTTAAACACTTGAGAGAAACACTGATTGTGAGTGCATCTGTGAGGTTTTGTTATTTTTGAATCACCTCTTAAGCTGATTGATTATTTTTCCGTGTATTGAATTACTTGGAAGATTTCTGTAAGTATCTGCTTTCTTTTTGTGTTGGATTGTCTACACCTTTTTATTGTCAGATTTCTTGAGAACTCTGTAAATTTGTTTTCTGGTGAGTCTTTGTTTTTCTGTATGCTGCATTAGTGTCACTCCTTTGATGTCCTTTGAACCATTCCCTGATTTGAGTCTTGATTTTGCCCAGGAGTGCAAAAGACTAAGTGTGGTCTATTTTGATGAGTCATTATTTTCTTCACTTCACTTAGTTTATTGTACTAGAATTAATCGGGGAATTGTGCTTAATTGTCCAGTATTTTCCCGTTTTTACTGATTGTGCTTAATTTGATCAGAAATTCTTATTTTAATTAATTTGAATTCTCTGAGCTAATTATTTTCATTATTGATTGTAGGGAAATTATTGGATAAAATTTAGGGATTAAATTCTTTCGGAAAACAATTAATTAAGAGGTGTATATTTCATTTTCAATAATAGCATACGGTCATGGCCATGGAGAACTCTCGGCTGCACAATTGGAAAATTGGAATTGGTGTGCACGTGATGTGCAACTGAAAAGTGCAATTGTAAAGGGTGCATTCCATTTTTTTTTTGAATTAAGAGGCCACTACACGTTGGAGGCAACATGTGCCACGGCTGAAAAGAGTTCTTTTCTCTTTTCTTCTAGGAACTCTCTTGACAGCAGAGAAGCTAGTGGTGTCACGTCTTGAGCCAGCCACCTGTACCACTTCACGGTTCAGTTTGGAGCAAGCTAGGGAGGAGATGAGAGAAAACTCACGTCCCATGGAAGCTTGAAGCCATCACCGGAGGGGAGAAGGTGCTGGAAGGGAAAGCAACAGCCACATCCAGCTTAGGAGGAGCCTTCACACAGAGGTCCAACGTAGATGGAAAAGAAGCAAGACCATAGAGGAGTGATGTTGGTGGGCTTCACGGGGGAGAGCTGGGATGTGTTTTGGAGCCGCCACCTAAAGGAGGAATTTGGTTGAAGACCAGGAGGACGGTGCAGTGGAGAAGGAGCCGTGAAGGGCTGGAACGGTGGCTGCAGCTACCGAGAGGGAGAGCTGGGACGTGTGCATAAATCAACGTTGCAGCAAGATCTTCATTTGGGAGAAGAAGTAGTTGGTCCACCATGCCACACCTTTCTTTGGTGGAAGAAGAAGCAAAATATGCAGGAGCAGCACCAATCCGCGCCCTCCACCAACAAGCAACTCCAACATCTCACGGTGGTCCAGTAGTGATGCATATCCAACAAGCCTTGGAGCTTCATGATGGAAGAGAATGTTTGGGAGAGCTGCTGGAACGTTTTGAAACAGCACTTAGGTTTCACGGTGGTTGTTGGAAATGAAAGAGAAGGAGCCCACCACAAACTCAATCTCCAACAGCAGAAGAAGCCGTCAGCAAAGAGTGCTTCTCTGGAATGTCCATAGAATTGAAGAAGAAGACAAGACTAAGGGGGCCCAACCTTATTCATGTTTTACAACGTCAAGAGGAAATTCAGGAAATTTGTTGGGAGATAACAACACGGGAAAACTATTGACGGGAGTAAGACAAAATTATTGGGCTAATAAAAGGGGTAGAACAGCAGAAGGAAGGCCACGGCCTTGAGGCCTGGAAGAGGTTTCGGTTCTTCTCTTCCAGGAGCTCTCTCTCTGATTTTCCATTTTTCCCCAACACTGCAATGTAGTTTTTATTTCCGAAAGCTTGTAGTATGTCGCAGAACAGTTGTCTTATTTCATTTTATCTGTACTGTTGAGTAATTTTATTTTAATGAATTTCACTTTTATTCTGTTGTATTTTACCGTTTAGTATTTTCTACACTGTTAAATTATGTTATTGTGGTTTACTGTTCACGTTCATATTATTTTCAAGAATTGTTTTTACGGTTTATTTTTACTGATGTTTTTGGTCAATTTCAACACTGCGTAATTTTCCATTTTCTAATTTTACCGTTTTTACCGTAAGGCTTTTACAGTCGTTAAAATTTATTTAAACATTTTTAATTTTGCTGTATTTAATTTCCAGTACAGTTATTTTTGCAAAACCAAAAATCACAAAAACAACCCCCCACTTCGTGTTAAATCTAAGACCGAACCACAAATATTGGTCCTTGAGAGACGACCTAGGAGTCACTTCCTAGTACTGTACTGCATTTCTATTATGCACAAACTTTTGTGAGCGGTGCGACCCGTTCGTCATGGACGAAGTTGACGAATTGGACGAAGTGGATGAAGTGGACGAACTTGACGAAGAGCACGAACTTGACGAAGTGGAGGAAGTGGACGAAGTGGAGGAAGGGGACGAATTGACGAACTGGATGAAGTGGAGGAAGTGAATGAAGTGGAGGAAGTGGACGATGTTGAGGAAGTGGAAGAAGTAGATGAAGTTGACGAAGTGAACGAAGTGGAAGAAGTTGACGAAGTGGAGGAAGTGTAAGAAGTGGAGGAAGGGGACGAACTTGACGAAGTTGACGAAGTGGACGAAGTGGGCAAGGTGGAAGAAGAAGATGAAGAAGTGGACGAAGTTGACGAAGTGGACCAAGTGAAGGAAGTGAAGGAAGTGGAGGATGTGGACGAAGTCGAGGAAGTGGAAGAACTGGACAAGGTGGAGCAAGTGGATGAAGTTGACGAAGTGGACGAAGTTGAGGAAGTGGAGGAAGTGGAAGAAGTGGAGGAAGTGGACGAAGTAGACGAAGTTGACGAAGTGGGCGAAGTGGAGGAAGTGGAGTAAATGGAGGAAGTAGAGGAAGTGGACGAAGTGGACGAACATGACGAAGTGGACAAAGTGGACGAAGTTGGCGAAGTTGGCGAAGTTGACGAAGTTGACGACGTGGACAAAATGGAGGAAGTTGACGTAGTGGACGAAGTGGAAGAAGTGGACGAAGTGCACGAAGTGGACGAAGTGGAGGAAGTGGACGTACTTGACAAAGTGGAGGAAGTGGAGGAAGTGGACGAACATGACGAAGTGGACGAAGTGAAGTAAGTGGACGCAGTGGTCGAAGTGGAGGTAGTGGACGAAGAGGCCGAAGTCGACGAAGTGGACCAAGTTGGTGACGTGTACGCAGTGGAGGAAGTGGAGGACGTGGACGAAGTGGAACAAGTTGACGAAGTGAATGAAGTGGACAAAGTGGACGAACATGACGAAGTGGACGAAGTGGAGGAAGTGGAGGAAGTCGACGAACTGGAGGAAGTCGACAAAGTGGACGAAATCGACACAGTGCACGAAGAGGACGAAATTGACGAAGTGGAGGAAGTGAAGCAAGTGGAGGAAGTGGACGAACTTGACGAAGTGGAGGAAGTGGAGGAAGTTGACAAAGTGGATGAAGTAAATGAAGTGGAGGAAGTGGAGGAAGTGGACGAAATGGACGAAGTTGACGAAGTGGAGGAAGTGGACGAAGGGGACGAAGTTGAGAAACTAGACTAAGGGGATGAACTTGACAAACTTGACGAAGTGGAGGAAGTGGACGAAGTGGAAGAAGAAGATGAAGAAGTGGACGAAGGGGACGAATTAGAGGAATTGGAGGAGGAAGTGGAGGAAGTGGAGAAAGTGGAGGAAGTGGAGGAAGTGGAGGAAGTAAACGAAGTTGACGAAGTGGACGAAGTGGATGAAGTGGAAGAAGTTGACGAAGTGGAAGAAGTGGACGAAGGGGACGAACTTGACGAAGTTGAAAAAGTGGATGAAGGGGACGAACTTGACGAAGTGCATGAAATGGACGAAGCGGACGAAGTGAATGAAGTTGACGATGTGGATGAAGTGGAGCAAGTGGACGAAGCTGACGAAGTGGAAGAAGTGCAGGAAGTGAATGAAGTGGAGGAAATGGAGGAAGTGGACGATGTTGAGGAAGTGGAGATAGTGGACGAAGCGGAAGAAGTTGATGAAGTGGAGGAAGTTGAGCAAGTGGATGAAGAGGACGATGTTGACGAAGTGGAAGAAGTACAGGAAGTGAATGAAGTGGACAAATTGGAGGAAGTGGACGATGTTGAGGAAGTAGAGGAAGTTGACGAAGTTGACGAAGTGGACGAAGTGAACAAAGAGGAAGAAGTTGACGAAGTGGAGGAAGTGGAGGAAGTGGAGGAAGTGGACGAAAGGGACGAACTTGACGAAGTTGACAAAGTGGAAGAAGGGGACGCACTTGACGAAGTGGACGAAGTGGAAAAGAAGATGAAGAAGTCGAGGAAGGCGACGAAGTGGAGGAAGTGGAGGTAGTGGAGGAAGTGGAGGAAGTGGAGGAAGTGGGGGAAGTGGAGGAAGTAAACGAAGTTGATGAAGTGGACGAAGTGGACGAAGTGGAAGAAGTGGAGGAAGTTGACAAAGTTGACGAAATGAAAGAAGTGCAGGAAGTGGAGGAAGTGGATGATGTTGAGGAAGAGGAGGATGTGGACGAAGTTGACGAAGTGGAGAAAGTGGAAGAAGTTGACGAAGTGGAGGAAGTGGAGGAAGATGACGAACTTGACGAAGTGGACGAAGTGGACGAAGTGGACGAAGGGGACGAAGTTGACGAAGTTGACGAATTGGATGAAGTGGTAGAAGAAGATGAAGAAGTGGACGAAGAGGACGTAGTGGAGGAAGTGCACGAAGTGGAGGAAGTGGACGAAGTAAATGAAGTTGACGAAGTGGACGAAGTTGACGAAGTGGAGGAAGTGGACAAAGTGGACGAGGTGGAGGAAGTACAGGAAGTAGAGGAAGTAGAGGGAGTGGACGAAGTAGACGACATGACGAAGTGGACGAAGTGAAGTAAATGGACGAAGTGAAGTAAGTGGACGAAGTGAAGTAAGTGGACGCAGTGGTCGAAGTGGAGGTAGTGGACGAAGAGGCCGAAGTCGACGAAGTGGACCAACTTGGCGACGTGTACGAAGTGGAGGAAGTGGAGGACGTGGACAAAGTGGAACAAGTTGACGAAGTGAACGAAGTGGACAAAGTGGACGAACATGACGAACTGGACAAAGTGGAGGAAGTGGAGGAAGTCGACGAACTGGAGGAAGTCGACAAAGTGGACGAAATTGACGAAGTGGAGGAAGTGAAGCAAGTGGAGGAAGTGGACGAACTTGACGAAGTGGAGGAAGTGGAGGAAGTTGACAAAGTGGAGGAAGTGAATGAAGTGGAGGAAGTGGAGGAAGTAGACGAAATGGACGAAATGGACGAAGTTGACGAAGTGGAGGAAGTGGACGAAGGGGACGAAGTTGAGAAACTAGACTAAGGGGATGAACTTGACAAACTTGACGAAGTGGAGGAAGTGGACGAAGTGGAAGAAGAAGATGAAGAAGTGGACGAAGGGGACGAATTGGAGGAAGTGGAGGAGGAAGTGGAGGAAGTGGAGGAAGTGGCCAAAGTGGATGAAGTGGAAGACGTGGAGGAAGTGGACGAAGTTGGCGAAGCGGATGAAGTGGACGAAGTGGGCGAAGTGGAAGAAGTGCACGAAGTGAATGAAGTGGAGGAAGTGGACGACGGGGGCGAACTTGACGAAGTTGATGAAGTGGACGAAGGGGACGAAGTTGACGAATTAGACGAAACTGACGAAGTGGAAGAAGAAGATGAAGAAGTGGACGAAGAGGACGAATTGGAGGAAGTGGACAAAGTGGAGGAAGGGGACGAAGTGGAGGAAGTGGAGGAAGTAAAGGAAGTGGAGGAAGATGACGACGTGGACGAAGTGGAGGAAGTGGATGAAGTGGAGTAACTGGAAGAAGTGGACGAAGTGGAGGAAGTGGACGAAGTGGACAAAGTGGAGGAAGGGGAGGAAGTGGACGAAGTTGACGAAGTGGAGAAAGTTGACGAAGTGGACAAATTGGAGCAAGTTGAGCAAGTGGACAAAGTTGACGAAGTGGAAGAAGTGGAGGAAGTGAATGAAGTAGAGGAAGTGGAGGAAATGGACGATGTTGAGGAAGTGGAAGAAGTAGACGAAATGGACGAAGTAGATGAAGTGGAGGTAGTGGGGGAAGTGGACGAAGTGGACGAAGAGGACGAAGTTGACGACGTGGATGAAGTGGACAAAGTGGAAGCAGTGGTGGAAGTGGAAGAAGTGGACGAAGTGGAGGAAGTGGACGAAGTGGACGAAATCGACGAAGTTGAGGAAGTGGACGAAGTAGACGAAGTGGACAAAATGGATGAAGTGGAGGAAGTGGAGGAAGTGGACGAAATGGACGAAGTGTAGGAAGTGGAGCAAGTGGACAAAGTTGACGAAGTGGAAGAAGTGGAGGAAGTGAATCAAGTGGAAAAAGTTGACAAAGTGGAGGAAGTGGACGAAAGGGACGAAGATGAAAAAGTGGAGGAAGTGGACGAATGGGACGAACTTGACGAAATTGACAAAGTGGATGAAGGGGATGAACTTGACGAAGTTGACGAAGTGGAGGAAGTGGAGGAAGAGGAGGAAGTGGACGAAGTGGAGGAAGTGGAGGAAGTGGAGGAAGTGGAGGAAGTGGAGGAAGTGGAGGAAGTAGAGGAATTGGACGAAGAGGACGAACTTGACGAAGTGCACGAAGTAGATGAAGTGGACGAAGAGGAGGAAGTCGATGAAGTGGACGAATTGGACGAAGTTGACGACGTGGACGAAGTGGAGGAAGTGGATAAAGTGGAGGAAGTGGAAGATGTGGACGAAGTGGACGAGGTGGAGGAAGTGGACGAAGTGGAGGAAATGGACGAAGTGGACGAAGTGGAGGAAGTGGACAAAGTTGACAAAGTGGAAGAAGTGGAGGAAGTGAATCAAGTGGAGGAAGTGGAGGAAATGGACGATTTTGAGGAAGTGGAGGAAGTAGACGAAGTGGACAAAATGGACGAACTTGACGAAGTGGAGGAAGTGGATGAAATGAAGGAAATGGACGATTTTGAGGAAGTGGAGGAAGTAGACGATGTTGACGAACTTGACGAAGTGGACAGAGTGGACGAACTTGACGAAGTGGAGGAAGTGGACGAAGGGGACGAAGGGGACGAACTTGACAAAGTAGACAAAGTGGACGAAGTGGAAGAAGAAGATGAAGCAGTGGAGGAAGTGGACGAAGTGGAGGAACTGGAGGAAGTAAACGAAGTTGACGTAGTGGACGAAGTGGACGAAGTGAACCAAGTGGACGAAGTGGAGGAAGTGGAGGGAGTGGAAGAACTGGACGAAGTGGACGAAGTCGACGAAGTGGAGGAAGTGGACGAAGTAGAGGAAGTGGAGGAAGTGGAGGAAGTGGAGGAAGTAGAGGAAGAGGACGAAGTAGATGAACATGACGAAGTGGACGAAGTGGAGGAAGTTGCCGAAGTGGAGGAAGTGGATGAAGAGAATGAAGTTGACGAAGTGGAGGAAGTGGACGAAGTGCAGGATGTGGAGGAAGTGGACGAACATGACGAAGTGGACGAAGTGGAGGAAGTGGACAAAGTGGACGATGTGGAGGCAGTAGACGAAGTTCACAAAGTGGAGGAAGTGGAGGAAGTGGACGAATTTGACGAAGATAACGAAATGGAGAAAGTGGACGAAGTGGATGAAGTGGACGAAATGGATGAAGTGGACGAAGTGATGGAAGTGGACGAAGTGGAGGGAGTGGAAGAACTGGACGAAGTCGACGAAGTGGAGGAAGTGGAGGAAGTTGAAGAAGTGGAAGAAGTGGAGGAAGTGGACGAAGTGGAGGAAGTGGACGAAGTCGATGAAGTGGACGAAGCGGAGGAAGTGGACGAAGTGGACAAAGTGGAGGAAGCGGAGGAAGTGGAGGAAGTTGACGAAGTGGACAAATTGGAGCAAGTGGAGGAAGTGGACAAAGTTGACGAAGTGGAAGAAGTGGAGGAAGTGAATGAAGTAGAGGAAGTGGAGGAAATGGACGATGTTGAGGAACTGGAAGAAGTAGACGAAGTGGACAAAGTGGACGAAGTAGATGAAGTGGAGGAAGCGGGGGAGGTGGACGAAGTGGACGAACATGACGAAGTGGACGAAGTGGACGAAGTGGACGAAGTGGAGGAAGTGGAGGAAGTGGACGAAGAGGACGAAGTGGACGAAGTTGACAAAGTTGACGACGTGGACGAAGTGGAGGAAGTGGACGAAATGAATGAAGTGGACGAATTGGAGGAAGTGGAGGAACTGGAAGAACTGGACGAAGTGGAGGAAGTGGAAGAAGTGGACGAAGCGGACCATGTTGACGAAGTGGACGAAGTGGAAGAAGTGAAGGAAATGGAGGAAGTGGAGGAAGTGAAGGAAGTGGAGGAAGTTGACGAAATGGATGAAGTTGACGAAGTTGACGAATTGGACGAAGTTGACGAAGTGGAGGAAGTGGACGACATGAAGGAAGTACATCGAGTGGAGGAAGTGGAGGAAGTGGAAGAAGTGGAGGAAGTGGACGAAGTGGCCAAAGTGGAGGAAGTGGAAGACGTGGAGGAAGTGGACGAAGTTGACGAAGTGGACGAAGTGGAAGAAGTGCACGAAGTGAATGAAGTGGAGGAAATGGAGGAAGTGGACGATGTTGAGGAAGTGGACGATGTTGAGGAAGTGTTGGAAGTGGACGATTTTGACGAAGTAGACGAAGTGGAAGTAGTTGACGAACTGGAGGAAGTGGACGACGGGGGCGAACTTGACGAAGTTGATGAAGTGGACGAAGGGGACGAAGTTGACGAATTAGACAAAACTGACGAAGTGGAAGAAGAAGATGAAGAAGTGGACGAAGAGGACGAATTGGAGGAAGTGGACGAAGTGGAGGAAGCGGACGAGGTGGAGGAAGTGGAGGAAGTAGAGGAAGTGGAGGAAGTTGACGACATGCACGAAGTGGAGGAAGTGGAGGAAGTGGAGTAAGTGGAAGAAGTGGAGGAAGTGGACAAAGTGGAGGAAGTGGACGAAGTCGACGAAGTTGACGAAGTGGAGGAAGTGGAGGAAGTGGAGGAAGTGGAGGGAGTGGAAGAACTGAACAAAGTGGCGAAGTCGACGAAGTGGAGGAAGTGGACGAAGTAGAGGAAGTGGAGGAAGTGGAGGAAGTGGAGGAAGTGGAATAAGTGGAGGAAGTAGAGGAAGTGGACGAAGTAGACGAACATGACGAAGTGGACGAAGTGGACGAAGTTGCCGAAGTGGACGAAGTGGACGAAGAGAATGAAGTTGACAAAGTGGAGGAAGTGGACGAAGTGCAGGATGTGGAGGAAGTGGACAAAGTGGAGGAAGTGGACGACGTGGAGGCAGTGGACGAAGATGACAAAGTGGAGGAAGTGGACGGACTTGACGAAGAGAACGAAATGGAGAAAGTGGACGAAGTGGAGGGAGTGGAAGAACCGGACGAAGTCGACAAAGTGGAGGAAGTGGAGGAAGTGGAGGAAGTGGAAGAAGTGGAGGAAGTGGAGGAAGTGGACGAAGTCAACGAAGTTGACGAAGTGGAGGAAGTGGACGAAGTGGACAAATTGGAGCAAGTGGAGCAAGTGGACAAAGATGACGAAGTGGAAAAAGTGGAGGAAATGAATGACGTAGAGGAAGTGGAGGAAATGGACGATGTTGAGGAAGTGGAAGAAGTAGACGAAGTGGACAAAGTGGACGAAGTAGATGAAGTGGAGGAAGTGGGGGAAGTGGAGGAAGTAGACGAAGTGGACGAAGTAGATGAAGTGGAGGAAGTAGAGGAAGTGGACAAAGTGGACGAAGTAGATGAAGTGGAGGAAGTGGGGGAGGTGGACGAACATGACGAAGTGGACGAAGTGGATGAAGTGGAGGAAGTGGAGGAAGTGGAGGAAGTGGACGAAGAGGACGAAGTGGATGAAGAGAACGAAGTGGACGAAGTGGACAAAGTGGACGAAGTAAATGAAGTGGATGAAGAAGACGAAGTGGACGAAGAGGACGAAGTGGACGAAGTAGATGAAGTGGAGGAAGTGCGGGAAGTGGAGGAAGTAGAGGAAGTGGACGAAGTAGATGAAGTGGAGGAAGTAGAGGAAGTAGACGAAGTGGACAAAGTTGACGAAGTAGATGAAGTGGAGGAAGTGGGGGAGGTGGACGAAGTGGACGAACATGACGAAGTAGACGAAGTGGATGAAGTGGACGAAGTGGACGAAGTGGAGGAAGTGGAGGAAGTGGAGGAAGTGGACGAAGAGGACGAAGTGGATGAAGAGGACAAAGTGGACGAAGTGGACAAAGGGGACGAAGTAGATGAAGTGGATGAAGAGGACGAAGTGGACCAAGAGGACGAAGTGGACGAAGTAGATGAAGTGGAGGAAGTGGGGGAAGTGGAGGAAGTAGAGGAAGTGCACGAAGTAGATGAAGTGGAGGAAGTAGAGGAAGTAGACGAAGTGGACATAGTGGACGAAGTAGATGAAGTGGAGGAAGTGGGGGAGGTGGACGAACATGACGAAGTGGACGAAGTGGATTTAGTGGAGGAAGTGGAGGAAGTGGAGGAAGTGGACGAAGAGGACGAAGTGGACGAAGTTGACAAAGTTGACGACGTGGACAAAGTGGAGGAAGTGGACGAAATGAACGAAGTGGACGAAGTGGAGGAAGTGGAAGAACTGGACGAAGTGGAGGAAGTGGAAGAAGTGGACGAAGCGGACCAAGTTGACGAAGTGGACGAAGTGGAAGAAGTGAAGGAAGGGGAGGAAGTGGACGAAGTGAAGGAAGTGGAGGAAGTGGACGAAGTGGATGAAGTTGACGAGTTGGACGAAGTTGACGAAATGGAGGAAGTGGACGAATCGAAGGAAGTACACCAAGTAGAGGAAGTGGAGGAAGTGGAGGAAGTAGAGGAAGTGGACGAACATGATGAAGTGGAGGAAGTGGACGAAATGAAGGAAGTACACGAAGTGGAGGAATTGGAGGAAGTGGAGGAAGTAATGGAAGTAGAGGAAGTGGACGAACATGACGAAGTGGACGAAGTGGAGGAAGTGGACGAAGTGGACGAAGTGGACTAAGAGGATGAAGTGGAGAAAGTGGAGGAAGGTGAGAAAGTAGAGGAAGTGGACGAGGTTGACGAAGTTAATGAAGTGGAGGAAGTGGAGGAAGTGGACGAAGTGGAGGAAGTGGAAGAAGTGGACGAAGTGGACGAAGTGGAAGAAGTGGACGAAGTCGACGAAGTTGACCAAGTGGACGAAGTGGAGGAAGTGGAGCAAGTGGAGGAAGTGGACGAAATGGACGAAGTGGACGAAGTGTAGGAAGTGGAGCAGGTGGACAAAGTTGACGAAGTGGAAGAAGTGGAGGAAGTGAATCAAGTGGAAGAAGTTGACAAAGTGGATGAAGTGGACGAAAGGGACGAAGATGACAAAGTGGAGGAAGTGGACGAATGGGTCGAACTTGACGAAGTTGACAAAGTGGATGAAGGGGATGAACTTGACGAAGTTGACGAAGTGGAGGAAGTGGAGGAAGTGGAGGAAGTAGAGGAATTGGACGAAGAGGACGAACTTGACGAAGTGCACGAAGTAGATGAAGTGGACGAAGAGGAGGAAGTGGACGAATTTGACGAAGTTGACGACGTGGACGAAGTGGAGGAAGTGGATAAAGTGGAGGAAGTGGAAGACGTGGACGAACTGGACGAGGTGGAGGAAGTGGACGAAGTGGAGGAAGTGGTCAAAGTTGACAAAGTGGAAGAAGTGGAGGAAGTGAATGAAGTGGAGGAAGTGGAGGAAATGGACGATTTTGAGGAAGTGGAGGAACTGGACGAAGTTTACGAACTTGTAGAAGTGGACAAAGTGGACGAACTTGACGAAGTGGAGGAAGTGGAGGAAACAGAGGAAAAGGACGATTTTTAGGAAGTAGACGAAGTTGACGAAGTTGACGAAGTTGACGAAGTGGACGAACGTGACGAAGTGGAGGAAGTGGACGAAGGGGACGAACTTGACAAAGTAGACAAAGTGGACGAAGTCGCCCAAGTGGACGAAGTGGACAAAGTGGAGGAAGTGGAGGAAGTGGGCGAACTTGATGAAGTGGACCAAGTGGACGAAGTTGACGAAGTGGAGGAAGTGGACGAAATGAAGGAAGTACACCAAGTGGAGGAAGTGGAGGAAGTAGAGGAAGTGGACTAACATGATGAAGTGGAGGAAGTGGACGAAGTGGACGAAATGAAGGAAGTACACGAAGTGGAGGAATTGGTAGAAGTGGAGGAAGTAATGGAAGTAGAGGAAGTGGACGAACATGACGAAGTGGACGAAGTGGAGGAAGTGGACTAAGAGGATGAAGTGGAGAAAGGGGAGGAAGGTGAGAAAGTAGAGGAAGTGGACGAGGTTGACGAAGTTAATGAAGTGGAGGAAGTGGAGGAAATGGAGGAAGTGGAGGAAGTGGAAGAAGTGGACGAAGTGGAGGAAGTGGAAGAAGTGGATGAAGTCGACGAAGTTGACCAAGTGGACGAAGTGGAGGAAGTGGAGGAAGTGGACGAAATGGACGAAGTGGAGGAAGTGGACGAAGTGGACGAAATGGACGAAGTTGACGAAGTGGACGAAGTGTAGGAAGTGGAGCAAGTGGACAAAGTTGATGAAGTGGAAGAAGTGGAGGAAGTGAATCAAGTGGAAGAAGTTGACAAAGTGGAGGAAGTGGACGAAAGGGACAAAGATGACAAAGTGGAGGAAGTGGACGAATGGGTTGAACTTGACGAAGTTGACAAAGTGGATGAAGGGGATGAACTTGACGAAGTGGAGGAAGTGGAGGAAGAGGAGGAAGTGGAAGAAGTGGAGGAAATGGAGGAAGTGGAGGAAGTGGAGGAAGTAGAGGAATTGGACGAAGAGGACGAACTTGACGAAGTGCACGAAGTAGATGAAGTGGAGGAAGTGGACGAATTTGACGAAGTTGACGAAGTAGACGAGTTGGATGAAGTTGACGAAGTGGAGGAAGTGGACGAAATGAAGGATGTACACGAAGTGGAGGAAGTGGACGAACATGATGAAGTGGAGGAAGTGGAGGAAGTGGATGAAGTTGACGAAGTCAACGAAGTTGAGGAAGTGGATGAAGTGGAGGAAGTGTACGAAGTGGAGGAAGTGGAAGAAGTGGACGAAGTAGACGAAGTTGACGAACTGGACAAAGTTGACGAAGTGGACAAAGTTGACAAAATGGAGGAAGTGGACGAAGTCGCCCAAGTGGACGAAGTGGACAAAGTGGAGGAAGTGGAGGAAGTGGACGAAGTGGACGAACTTGATGAAGTGGACCAAGTGGACGAAGTTGATGATGTGGAGGAAGTGGAGCAAGTGGAGCAAGTACAGGTAGTGGATGAAATGGACGAAGTGGACGAAGTAGATGAAGTGGAGGAAGTGGAAGAACTGGAGGAAGTAGAGGAAGTAGAGGAAGTGGAAGAAGTAGACGAACATGACGAAGTGGATGAAGTACAGGATGTCGCCGAAGTGGACGAAGTGGACGAAGAGAGTGAAGTTAACGAAGTGGACGAAGTGGAGCATGTGGAGGAAGTGGACGATATGGACGAAGTGGACGAAGAGGACGAAGTGGGCGAAGTGGACGAAGTTGACAAAGTGGACGACGTGGGCGAAGTGCAGCAAGTGGACGAAGTGGAAGAAGTGGAGGAAGTGGACGATGTTGAGGAAGTGGAAGAAGTGGACGAAGTGGAAGAAGTTGACGAAGTGGAGGAAGTGGAGGAAATGGACGGAGTGGACGAAGTGGACAAAGCGGAGGAAGTGGAGCAAGTGGAGAAAATGGAGTAAGTGGAGGAAGTGGGCGAACTTGACGAAGTGGAAGAGGTGGACGAGGTGCATGAAGTTGACGAAGTGGAGGAAGTGGGCGAAGTGGAGGAAATGGAGGAAGTAGATGAAGTTGACGAAGTGGAAGAAGTGGAGGAAGCGAATGAAGTGGAGGAAGTGGACGATGTTGAGGAAGGGGAAGAAGTGGACGAAGTGGAAGAAGTTGACGAAGTGGAGGAAGTGGAAGAAACGGATGAAGTGAACGAAGTGGACGAAGTGCACCAAGTGGAGGAAGTGGACAAAGTGGAGGAAGTGGACGAAATAAAGGAATTTGATGAAGTGGACGAAGTTGAGGAAGTGGAGGAAGTGGACGAAATGAAGGAAGTGGACGAAGTGGACGAACTTGACAAAGTGCACGTAGTGGATGAAATGGACGAAATGGACGAGGAGGACAAAGTGGACGAAGAGGACGAAGTGGATGAACTGGCCGAAGTGGACGAAGTGGAGGAAATGGAGGAAGTGGACGAAGTGGAGGAAATGGTCGAAGTGGAGGAAGTGAATGAACTTGACGAAGTGGACGAAGTGGACAAAATGGACAAAGTGGAGGAAGTGGACGAACTTGACGAAGCGGACGAAGTGGACCAAGGGGACGAACTTCGCGAAGTTGACGAAGTGGACGAACTGAACGAAGTGGACGAAGTGGAAGAAGAAGATGAAGAAGTGGAGGAAGTGGAGGAAGTGGACAAAGTTGACGAAGTGGACGAAGTGGACAAAGTGGAGGAAGTAGAGCAAGTGGAGGAAGTGGGCGAACTTGACGAAGTGGACGAGGTGGACGAAGTTGATGAAGTGGAGGAAGTTGAGCAAGTGAACGAAGTGGTCGAGGTGGACAAAGTGCACGAAGTGGAGGAAGTGGTGGAAATGGAGGAAGAGGATGAAGTGAACGAAGTGGACGAAGTGCACAAAGTGGAGGAAGTGGCGGAAGTGGATCAAGTGGAGGAAGTGGAAGAAGTGGACGAAGTTGACGAAGTGGACGAAGTTGAGCAAGTGGACGAAATGGAGGAAGTGAAAGAGCTGGACGAAGTGGAGGAAGTGGAGGAAGTGGACGTAGTGGACGAACTTGAGGAAGTGGAGGAAGTGGACGAAGTGGACGAAGTTGATGAAGTGGACGAGGTGGACGAGGTGGACGAAGTGGACGAAGTGGAGGAAGTGAAGGAAGTGGATGAAGTGGAGGAAGTGGAAGAAGTGGAAGAAGTGAACAAAGTCGAGGAAGTGGAAGAAGTGGACAAAGTTGACGAAGTGGAGGAAGTGAAGGAAGTGGACGAAATGGATGAAGTGAAGGAAGTGGATGAAGTGGAGGAAGTGGATGAAGTCAACGAAGTGGGCGTAGTGGATGAAATGGAGGAAGTGGACGAAGTGGAGGAAGTAGAGGAAGTCGACAAAGTTGACGAAGTGGAAGAAGTGGAGGAAGTTGACGAAGTTGACGAACTCGACGAAGTGGACGAAGTGGGTGAAGTGGAGGAAGTGGACGAACTTGACGAGGTGGACGAAATGGACGAAGTTGACGAAATGGAGGAAGTGGAGGATGTGGAGGAAGTGGACGAAGTTGACGAAGTGGACAAAGTTGACGAAGTGGACAAAGTGGAGGAAGTGGAGGAAGTGGAAGAAGTGGACGAAGTAGACGAAGTGGACGAAGTTGAGGAAGTGGAGGAAGTGGACGAAGTCGACGAAGTGGGCGTAGTGGATGAAGAAGAGGAAGTGGACGAAGTGGAGGAAGTGAACGAAATGGAGGAATTGGACGAAGTGGAGGAAGTGCACGAAATGGAGGAAGTGGACAAAGTAGAGGAAGTGGAGGAAGTCGACAAAGTTGACGAAGTGGAAGAAGTGGAGGAAGTTGACGAAGTTGACGAACTCGACGAATTGTACGAAGTGGGTGAAGTGGAGGAAGTGGACGAACTTGACGAGGTGGACGAAGTTGACGAAATGGAGGAAGTGGAGGATGTGGAGGAAGTGGACGAAGTTGACGAAGTGGACAAAGTGGAGGAAGTGGAGGAAGTGGAGGAAGTGGACGAAATTGACGAGGTGGACGACGTTCAGGAAGTGGAGGAAGTGGAGGAAGTGGACGAAATGGAGGAAGTGGAGTTAGTGGAGGAAGTAGAGGAAATGGACGTAGTGGACGAGCATGACGAAGCGGACAAAGTGGAGGAAGTGGACGAAGTAGACGAAGTGCACGAAGTGGACGAAGAGGACGAAGAGCACAAAGTGGACGAAGTGCACGAGGTGGACGAAAATGACGAAGTTGACGACGTGGACAAAGTGGAGGTAGTGGACGAAGTGGAAGAAGTTGACGGTATGGACGAAGTGGACCAAGTGGAGGAAGTGGACAAAGTGGACGTAGTGGACGAACTGGACGAAGTTGACGAAGTGGAGGATGTGGAGTGGACGAAGTGGACGAAGGCGACGAAGTGGACTTAGTGAACGAAGTGGACGTAGTGGAAGAAGTGGACGAAGTGGACGAATGGGACGAAGTGGACGAAGTAGACGACGTGGACGACGTGGACGACGTGGGGGAAGTGGGCGAAGTGGCCGAAGTGGCCGAAGTGGCCGAAGTGGACGAAGTGGAAGAAGTGTACGAAGTGGACGAGGTGAAGGAAGTGGACGAAGAGGACGAAGTGCACAAAGTGGACAAAGAGGACGAAGTGGAGGAAGTGGAGGAAGTGGACGAACTTGATGAAGTGGACGAAATGGACGAAGTCGACGAAGTGGATGAAGTGGACGAAGTGAAGGAAGTGGACGAAGATGACGAAGTGGAAAAAGTGCAGCAAGTGAATGAAGTGGAGGAAGTGGAGGAAGTAACAGTCATGAGGAAGTTGAGGAAGTGGACGAAGTTGACGAAATGGATGAATTTGACGAAGTGGACAAAGTGGAGGAGGTGGAGGAAGTGGAAGAAGTGGACGAAGAGGACGAAGAGCACAAAGTGGACGAGGTGGACGAAGTTGACGACGTGGACGAAGTGGAGGAAGTGGAGGAAGTGCAAGAAGTTAACAATATGGAGGAAGTGGACGAAGTGGACGAAGTGGAGGAACTGGACGAAGTGCCCCAAGTGGAGGAAGTGGACGAAGTGGACGAAGTGGACGAAGTTGAGGAAGTGGAGGAAGTGGAGGAAGTGGAGTAAGTGGAGGAAGTGGACGAAGACGACGAAGTGGACGTAGTGGACGAAGTGGAAGAAGTGGACGAAGTGGACGAATGGGACGAAGTGGACGACGTGGACGAAGTGGGCGAAGTGGACGAAGTGGCCGAAGTGGACGAAGTGGAAGAAGAAGATGAATAAGTGGACGAAAAGTACGAAGTTGACAAACTGGAGGAAGTGGACGAAGTGGAGCAGGTCGAGGAAGGTGAGGAAGTAGACGAAGCTCACGAAGTGGACGAACTTGACGAAGTGGAGGAAGTGGACGAAGTAAACGAAGAGGAGGAAGTGGACGAAGTGTACGAAGTGAAGGAAGTGAAGGAAGTGGAGGAAGTGGAGGAAGTGGACGAAGTGGACGAAGTGGAGGAAATGGAGGAAGTAGACGACATGGACGAAGTTGACGAATTGGAGAAGTGGAGGAAGTGGAGGAAGTGGAGGAAGTAGAGTAAGTGGAGGAAGTGGACGAACTTGACGAAGTGCACGAAGTAGACGAAGTGGAGGAAGTAGAGGAGTGGAGGATGTGGACGAAGAGGACGAAGTGGAGGAAGTGGAGGAAGTGGACGACGTGGACGAAGTGGAGGAAGTGGATGAAGTGGACGAAGTGGAGGAAGTGGAAGAAGTGGACGAAGTGGACGAAGTGGACGAAGTGGAGGAAGTGGAGTAAGTGGACGAAGTGGACGAAGACGACGAAGTGGACGAAGTGGAAGAAGTGGACGAAGTGGACGAATGGGACGAAGTGGACGACGTGGATGACGTGGACGACTTGACGAAGTGGGCGAAGTGGACGAAGTGGAGGAAGTAGCCGAAGTGGACGAAGTGGAAGAAGAAGATGAATAAGTGGACGAAAAGGACGAAGTGGACAAACTGGAGGAAGTGGACGAAGTGGAGCAGGTCGAGGAAGGTGACGAAGTAGACGAAGCTCACGAAGTGGACGAAGTTGACGAAGTGGAGGAAGTGGACGAAGTAAAGGAAGAGGAGGAAGTGGACGAAGTGGAGGAAGTGAAGGAAGTGGAGGAAGTGGAGGAAGTGGAGGAAATGGAGGAAGTAGACGACATGGATGAAGTTGACGAAGTGGAGAAGTGGAGGAAGTGGAGGAAGTGGAGGAAGTGGAGGAAGTGGAAGAAGTGGAGGAAGTGGACGAAGTGGAGGAAGTGGAGGAAGTGGACGAAGTAGAGTAAGTGGAGGAAGTGGACGAACTTCACGAAGTGCACGAAGTAGACGAAGTGGAGGAAGTAGAGGAAGTGGAGGATGTGGATGAAGAGGACGAAGTGGAGGAAGTGGAGGAAGTGGACGACGTGGACGAAGTGAAGGAAGTGGATGAAGTGGACGAAGTGGAGGAAGTGGAAGAAGTGAACGAAGTGGAGGAAGTGGAAGATGTTGACGAAGTGGACGAAGTGGAGGAAGTTGACGAAGTTGAGGAAGTGGACGAAGTGGACAAAGTGGACAAAGTGAAGGAAGTGGAGGAAGTGGAGGAAGTGGAGGAAGTGGACGAAGTTGACGAAGTTGACGACGTGGACGAAGTGGAGGAAGTGGAAGATGTTGACGAAGTGGACGAAGTGGAGAAAGTGGATGAAGTGGACGAAGTTGACAAAGTGGACGAAGTGGACAAAGTGGACAATGTGGAGGAAGTGGAGGAATTGGAGGAAGTGGAGGAACTTGACGAAGTGGATGAAGTGCACGAAGTGGACGATGTGGACGAAGTGGACGAAATGAACGAAGTGGAGAAAGTGGAGGAAGTTGACGAAGTTGACCGAGTGGACGAAATGGACATAGTGGAGGAAGTGGAGGAAGAGGAGGAAGTGGACGAACTTGGCGAAGTGGACGAAATGGACGAAGTTGACGAAGTGGATGAAGTGGAGGAAGTGGACGAAGTTGACGAAGTGGAAGAAGTGCAGAAAGTGAATGAAGTAGAGGAAGTGGAGGAAGTGGACGATGTTGAGGAAGTGGACGAAGTTGACGAAGTGGACGAAGTGGAAGAAGTTTACGAAGTGGAAGAAGTTTACGAAGTGGAGGAAGTGGACGAAGCGGACGAAATTAAGGAACTTGACGAAGTGGACGAAGGTGACGAACTTGACGAAGGTGACGAATTGGGCGAAGTGGACGAAGAAGATGAAGAAGTGGACGAAGAGGACGAAGTGGAGGAAGTGGAGGAAGTGGAGGAAGTGGACGAAGTAAACGAAGTGGACGAAGTGGACGAAGTGGAGGAAGTGGAGGAAGTGGACGAAGTGGACGAGGTGGAGGAAATGGAGGAAGTAGACGACGTGGACGAAGTGGACGAAGTGGAGAAGTGGAGGAAGTGGAGGAAGTGGAAGAAGTGGACGAACTTGACGAAGTGCACGAAGTGAAGGAAGTGGAGGAAGTGGATGAAAAGGACGAAGTGGGGGAAGTGGACAAAGCGGACGACGTGGAGGAAGTGGAGGAAGTGGATGAAGTGGACGAAGTTGAAGAAGTGGACAAAGTGGACGAAGTCGACGAAGTGGACGAAGTGGACAAAGTGGACGAAGTTGACGAAGTGGACGAAGTGGAGGAAGTGGACAAAGTTGACGAAGTGGAAGAAGTGGAGGAATTGAATGAAGTGGAGGAAGTGGAGGAAATGGACGATGTTGAGGAAGTGGAGGAAGTGTAGGAAGTGGAGGAAGTGGACGATGTTGAGGAAGTGGAGGATGTGGACGAAGTTGACGAAGTGGAGGAAGTGGAGGAAGTGGAGGAAGTGGACGAAGGGGACGAACTTGACGAAGTGGATGAAGTGGAGGAAGTGGAGGTAGTGGAGGAAGTGGAGGAAGTGGACAAAGTTTACGAAGTGGAAGAAGTGGAGGAATTGAATGAAGTGGAGGATGTGGAGAAAATGGAAGATGTTGAGGAAGTGGAGGAAGTGTAGGAAGGGGAGGAAGTGGACGAAGTTGACGAAGTGGAAGAAGTGTAGGAAGTGGAGGAAGTGGACGATGTTGAGGAAGTGGAGGATGTGGACGAAGTTGACGAAGTGGAGGAAGTGGACGAAGGGGACGAACTTGACGAAGTGGATGAAGTGGAGGAAGTGGGCGAAGTGGACGAAGTTGACGAAGTGGAAGAAGTGGACGAAGTGGAGGAAGTGGACGATGTTTGGGAAGTGGATGAAGCAGACAAAGTGGATGAAGTGGACGAAGTGTAAGAAGTTGACGAAGTGCAGGAAGTGGACGATGGGGACGAACATGACGAATTTGACAAAGTGGATGAAGGGGACGAACTTGACGAAGTTGACGAAGTCGAGGAAGTGGAGAAATGGAAGAAGAAGATGAAGAAGTGGACGAAGGGGACGAAGGGGACGAAGTGGAGGAAGTGGACGAGGAAATGGAGGAAGTGGAGAAAGTGGAGGAAGTGGAGGAAGTGGAGGAACTACGGGAAGTAAACAAAGCTGACGAAGTTGACGAAGGGGACGAACTTGACGAAGTTGACAAAGTGGATGAAGGGGAATGATAACAGTTGAAAAACTGTTATTTTCATGCTTAAAATTGATGTTAAAAGCAACCTTTAGACTTAAAAACTAGCTTGAAATCATGCTTTTATCTATATTTTCAGAAATAAGAGAGCTGGACAGGTTTATGCTTGATTTAAGTGTTTTTGTGCAGGTTTTAAGGTGAATTTAGTGAAAAGAAGTGAAGAAGGAGAGAGATGGAATCAGAAAAGGAATCAAAGAGTGCAAAAGGAGAAGCCAAAAGCACCGCTCAGCGGCAAACTACCGCTGAGCGGCACTCAGGAGATCACGGGAGGTCCGCTGAGGGGCAAACTGGCCGCTGAGGGGAAGAAAAAGGACGCGCAAGCACCGCTGAGCGGTATTTACCGCTGAGCGGCACTTTTTGGGCTTGGGCTTTTGTAATCTTTTGTAACTCTAGAATAGTATATAAGGACTTGCACGTCCTAGGGGTTAGTATCTTTGGCAGAAACAAGCAAACACTCTCTCTTCCACCCCTTTGAAGGAGGATCTTGGATGCTCAGGCTACCTCTTCACCTTTATAGGGTTTATTCTTTCATTCTTTCATTATTGTTCATCTAGGTTCACCATGAATATGGTGAACTAAACCTTGTATGTTTGTTGGGGAATCAATGTAATCTCTTGAAGCTCTCATATATGGAATTTATGCTTGCATCTTTTAATTAAGATTTATGCTTTCTTTCATCATTAGTTAGGGTTTTTCCTCTTTGCTTAATGCTTGCATGGTTTAACTCATTCGATGCATGATTATTGGTTTTGTCGATATGGGCACATACGGGGAAGTCTAGATCCGGGGAATTTCTCCCAATATGATATTGGTTGTCGTTAAGCTCCTGCACTTATGAACTAATCATTAGGAATGCTAGGAATTGTATGAACTCGTGATTAGGGAGAAGCCATCTAGAATGGTACTTTAGAGAGTGGCATTAACAATGATGATTTGAATGTTGGATTCCTAAAATATATGAGAGTGGATGAGATGAAATTGACCCCCAACAACATATTCATCCATATATTTCATTGAAAGTGTTTATCTTTAGCTTTTGCCATTGATCAAAACTCATGCATACATGTTTATTTTCGTCTTTGCATATTAAACTTCAAATATTTCGTTCTTAAGTCTTAGCTAATCAACAAACCACATAACTAAACTAGGCCGTGAGTCCTTTGGGAAGAACGATACTTGGTCTTACCAAGTTTATTACTTGAACGATTCGGTCATACTTGCCGATTGTGAAACAAGTTTGTGACATCATATTTTGGTGATCATAAATTTGTCCATCAAGTTTTTGGCGCCGTTGCCGGGGACTCGTGGTTTAACTGGTTAATTTGTGTGATTATTGATTATCTTTGACTTTAATTTTGAATTTCTGTTTTTATTTTCTGTTTTTATTTTTTCGGTTTTTATTACATTAGATTAGATTTGATTTGATTTTATTTTTAGATTAGATTTTATTTTATCTTTTTAGATTAGATTTTATTTTATTTTATTTTATCTTCTATCTTTTAAATCTTTTATTTTTTTTATCTTTTAAATCTTTTATCTTTCTATCTTCTGAATCTTTTATCTTCTTATCTTTTGAATATATATCTTCTTTTATATCTTTTTCTGCTAACAAATATTTTCTAGGGTTTTGTTTTCTTGTGTATGCAGGAAGCAATTCGAACTAGGAGTAAGAAAACAACAAAACCTCTTCTTGAAGGTCTAGACGAGAGTAGAAGGAGGAGAAGAATCAGAACATTGATAACAGTTGAAAAACTGTTATTTTCACGCTTAAAATTGACACTAAAAGCAACCTTTAGACTTAGAAACTAGCTTGAAATCATGCTTTTATCCATATTTTCATAAATAAGAGAGCTGGACAGGTTTACGCTTGATTTAAGTGTTTTTGTGCAGGTTTTAAGGTGAATTTAGTGAAAGAAGTGAAGAAGGAGAGAGATGGAATCAGAAAAGAGATCAAAGAGTGCAAAAGGAGAAGCCGAAAGCACCGCTCAGCGGCATTTTACCGCTGAGCGGCACTCAGGAGGTCACGGGAGGTCCGCTGAGGGGCAAACTGGCCGCTGAGGGGAAGAAAAGGGAAGCGCAGTCACCGCTGAGCGGTATTTACTGCTGAGCGCCATTCTTAATAATGGGCTTGGACTCGTTTTCTGGCACTTTTATGGGCTTGGGCTTAGAACTTTTGTAATTCTAAAATAGTATATAAGGACTTGCACGTCCTAGCATTAGTATCTTTGGCAGAAACGAGGCAAACACTCTCTCTTTCACCCCTTTGAAGGAGGATCTTGGATGCTCAGGCTACCTCTTCACCTTTATTGGGTTTATTCTTTCATTCTTTCATTGTTCATCTAGGTTCACCATGAATATGGTGAACTAAACCTTGTATGTTTGTTGGGGAATCAATGTAATCTCTTGAAGCTCTCATATATGGAATCTTTGCTTGCATCTTTTAATTAAGACTTATGCTTTCTTTCATCATTAGTTAGGGTTTTTCCTCTTTGCTCAATGCTTGCATAGTTTAACTCATTCCATGCATGATTATTGGTTTTGTCGATACGGACACGTACGGGGAAGTCTAGATCCGGGGAATTTCTCCCAATATTATACTGACAATATTATATTGGTTGTCGTTAAGCTCCTGCACTCATGAACTAATCATTAGGAATGCTAGGAATTGTATGAACTCGTGATTAGGGAGAAGCCATCTAGAATGATACTTTAGAGAGTGGCATTAACAATGATGATTTGAATGTTGAATTCCTAAAATGTATGAGAGTGGATGAGATGAAATTGACCCCCAACAACATATTCATTCATATATTTCATTGAAAGTGTTTATCTTTTGTCTTTGCCATTGATCAAATTTCATGCATACATGTTTATTTTCTGTCTTGCATATTGAACTCTAAATATTTCGTTCCTAAGTCCTAGCTAATCAACAAATCACATAACTAAACTAGGCCGTGAGTCCTTTGGGAAGAACGATACTTGGTCTTACCAAGTTTACTACTTGAACGATTCGGTCACACTTGCCGATTGTGAAACAAGTTTGTGACATCATATTTTGGTGCTTACAAATTTGTCCATCAAGTTTTTGGCGCCGTTGCCGGGGACTCTGGTTTAACTAGTTAATTTGTGTGATTATTGATTATCTTTGACTTATTTTTTTTATTTTTAATTTAAATTTCGAATTTTTTTTATTTTTTTTTTCTGTTTATATTTTACAGTTTGTATTTTATTTGATTTTATTTTATTTTTCTGTTTTCTGTTTTTATTTTTCTGTTTTTAGTTTATTTTATCTTATCTGATTTGATTAGATTTGATTTGATTTTATTTTATTTGATTAGATTAGATTTGATTTGATTTGATTTTATCTTATTTGATTAGATTAGATTGTATTTTATTTTATTTGCTTAGATTAGATTTGATTTGATTTGATTTTATCTTATTTGATTAGGTTAGATTTTATTTTATTTTATCTTTTTAGATTAGATTTTATTTTATCTTTTAGATTAGGTTAGATTTTATATTTTTAGATTTTATTTTATTTTATCTTTTAGATTAGGTTAGATTTTATTTTATTCTATCTTCTAAATCTTTTATCTTTTTATCTTCTGAATCTATATCTTCTTTTCTATCTTTTTGTGCTAACAAATATTTTCTACGAGTTTTGTGCCTAATGTTTGCAGGATGCAATTCGAACAAGAATTTAATAGGCACTCAATTCTACTAAGGTAATTTCAATCACTAGTGGGATCTCACTCAAGCATGGATAATGATCAATTTTGGCAAGCTGTCGAACAATTTAAGAATCTACCACCACAACAAAGGCAGAAAAAACCCTCTCTATCGGGAAGAAGGATAACGTTGGAGGAGGCAGTTCAACAGTACATACAGATACCTGATTGTCATCACAAAACCACTCAAACTGCCGAAGAATTTGATAGGCTGCCACCACAACAATGGCAGCAACAACCCTCTCCATCAGTAAATTTGGATGACACCCAACAATTTTTGAAAAATTTGGAGATGCACCTTCGTTTCATTAGTCAAAAATTGAATGTTAAGGTTAATACTGAAGTTAACCTTAAGGAGGAAGGTCAAGCCATTGTCACTGAAAGTGACAAGATTTTTGCTGAGAAAAAAATAGAGAGAGATGAGGAAAAGATAGAGAGAGAAGAAAAAGAAGAGTTGAGTGAGAAAGATAAAGATGATGAAAAAGAAAAAGAAGTAGTTGAGAGAGAAGAGAGGAAGAAAATTTGTGTGAAAATAACGAAGTTAAGAAAAAGAGAAGGGAAGAAAAAAATAAGAGAAAAGAAAAAGAGAAAATTTGGGGAGAGGAAGCATAAGAAAAAGAAGATGAGAGGAAAGAAGAAGGAATCATATGAAAAATCCCATCCTCATCTAAAGAAGAATCGTAGGAAGGAAAAGAAATTTAAGTGTTTTATGGAAATCTTCAAGAAATTGGAGATTAAAGTTCCTATGATTGAGACACTGCAACAAGTTCCTGGTTTGATCAAATTTCTGAAGAAGTTCAGTAGAAAGAAGAAAAAGAAGAAGGAACTTGGGCTTTACAGGGTCAAGCTAATGACGTTAAAAGAGCGCTTGCTGGGAGGCAACCCAGTGGATTTAAAAACTTTTGATTTGGTTTTGTAACTTTTAATTTATGGACATTATTTTGTAAATATTTTGTTGGATACAGCATCTGCTGAAGGATGCTAGGTGGTTAAGTATCTACTGAAGGATACTAAGTTTGTAACACCTACTGATGGGTGTTGGTGAGAAAACTTTGTACCTACTGATGGGTGCTGGTAAGTCTGTAACACCTACTGATGGGTGTTGGTAAGTTTGAAACACCTACTGATGGGTGTTGGTGGATTTTGGGTCAGGCTCGTGACGTTAAACAAGCGCTACCTGGGAGGCAACCCAGTTGATTGATTGTTTTTGTTTGTTTATTTTAGTTAGGGTTTGCATAAGCATTTTTAACATTGAATTGCAGGGAACCAGTGAGGGGTATGTCTAGGAGGCACGTAGGTCAAGAAAAGAAGGAGAGGAGCACTTCACGAAAGTGCCGCTGAGCGGTAATCTCGTAGAATGGGCTTTAGTTCCCCTTAGCGGAAACCGAGCCCATTAGGGTATTTTTAAACCCTAAGCTGCGCAATTTTTCATACTTTCAAGCTCTTCTCTGCACAAACACTCCCACATACTTTTTCCTAGGTTTTCCACATCTTTTCACTCTTCCCTCTTAAGAAAATATCTCTTCCACTCACTTTTTCACTAGTTTTCCATCTAAGTTTGGGGTTGGGAGAGAGCATCATTGAAGGGGCTGATTTCTTCATTGTGGTTGACTAATGCTTAACAATGTATCTTTTGGTTTTGTGAATTATGTTTGATGTAGGGATGGTCTCCTCATCGGGCAAAAAGAATCAAGACTATAAGATCCAAGAAGAAGGAGGATACAGAGGAAAGCTCAGATTGAGGAGGAGTTGAGATAGCATTTACTGATGAATGCTATCATATGATTATGCTTTTGTGGTTTAAGTTTTCTGAACTGATTTGTTTTTGTTTTTAGATTAGGGTTTGATGTACTCTATTGAACACCTGGTTTGTTATGATGGTTTGCTATTAACTGTGATTGTGTGATAAGTAATGCTTAATGATGCTTATTGATTGATTGATGTTGAGATGATGTGCACATAAAATGCTTATACAGGTGATTCACAAGCTTTGTGAACAAATGCATGATATCATGATTGTGATTGTGAAATTAAGCAGGATGTGTATGTAAAATGTGAATGAGCTTATATGTGAGGTTTTGAGCTCCAGAGTTATTATTGTTGAATGCTATTACTTTGAAAGCATGAATGACTTTGCCCAGGTTTTCTATGATTGAATCAATTGCTTGTTTTGCATCATGTGATCAAGGCCATTTGTTGGAACCCTTTTTATTGGCCAAATTCATAAAGTTAGCCCACTAAAAGAGAACACTTTGTGTTCTATCCTTTGAACCCTTAGCCTTGAATATACACTGAAAACCCTTGATTGAAAATCTTTACCTTGAGTTAAGTAGAAGATCTTGTGTGGTATTGTTAAATGTTCAAGTTTGGGGTTATTGGGGAAACATGAAAAAGGAAAAGCATTGAGCTAAGAGCTAAAAAGTAAGAATATGCAAACAAAAAGAAAAGAAAAGAAAACGAAGCAAAGCTCAATGCAAATGCAAAGGCAAGTTGGGAAGAATAAGAAAAATTGTGTTGTTATGATTCTCTTAACTCAAGGATTTTGTGATCCAGAAAAACCAATTTTCTTGTTAGCCCAGCCACATTATAAGCCATTGAAAAGTCCTTGTGATGATGCATGCTTGTGAATGTTTTTGATTGTGGTAAAATGAAAGGCAAAGTTGATTCATGTGACATTGTGATAGTGGAGTGAATGAGTGAAACACTTTACCTCTTATACACTTGTGTGTTGAGTGAAACACTTTACCTAGTGAGGAAATATTCCATAAGCACATGAACATCCATGCTTAATTGATTGATCCTTCATGAAAAATAGCATTTGTTGGAATTTAAATGACTTTGTGAACACTAAAGCATGTGCACATCTTGATTGAACTCTTGGTCATAAGTTTGAGTGAAGTTGTTACTTATCTTGAAAAAGAGGATTTGTGAATGAGTGAACCATCATATAAATTGGTTGGAGATTGAGTTACATTTTTTTTGCTTGAGGACAAGCAAAGTTCTAAGTTTGGGGTTGTGATAACAGTTGAAAAACTGTTATTTTCATGCTTAAAATTGACACTAAAAGCAACCTTTAGACTTAGAAACTAGCTTGAAATCATGCTTTTATCCATATTTTCATAAATAAGAGAGCTGGACAGGTTTACGCTTGATTTAAGTGTTTTTGTGCAGGTTTTAAGGTGAATTTAGTGAAAGAAGTGAAGAAGGAGAGAGATGGAATCAGAAAAGAGATCAAAGAGTGCAAAAGGAGAAGCCGAAAGCACCGCTCAGCGGCATTTTACCGCTGAGCGGCACTCAGGAGGTCACGGGAGGTCCGCTGAGGGGCAAACTGGCCGCTGAGGGGAAGAAAAGGGAAGCGCAGTCACCGCTGAGCGGTATTTACTGCTGAGCGCCATTCTTAATAATGGGCTTGGACTCGTTTTCTGGCACTTTTATGGGCTTGGGCTTAGAACTTTTGTAATTCTAAAATAGTATATAAGGACTTGCACGTCCTAGCATTAGTATCTTTGGCAGAAACGAGGCAAACACTCTCTCTTTCACCCCTTTGAAGGAGGATCTTGGATGCTCAGGCTACCTCTTCACCTTTATTGGGTTTATTCTTTCATTCTTTCATTGTTCATCTAGGTTCACCATGAATATGGTGAACTAAACCTTGTATGTTTGTTGGGGAATCAATGTAATCTCTTGAAGCTCTCATATATGGAATCTTTGCTTGCATCTTTTAATTAAGACTTATGCTTTCTTTCATCATTAGTTAGGGTTTTTCCTCTTTGCTCAATGCTTGCATAGTTTAACTCATTCCATGCATGATTATTGGTTTTGTCGATACGGACACGTACGGGGAAGTCTAGATCCGGGGAATTTCTCCCAATATTATACTGACAATATTATATTGGTTGTCGTTAAGCTCCTGCACTCATGAACTAATCATTAGGAATGCTAGGAATTGTATGAACTCGTGATTAGGGAGAAGCCATCTAGAATGATACTTTAGAGAGTGGCATTAACAATGATGATTTGAATGTTGAATTCCTAAAATGTATGAGAGTGGATGAGATGAAATTGACCCCCAACAACATATTCATTCATATATTTCATTGAAAGTGTTTATCTTTTGTCTTTGCCATTGATCAAATTTCATGCATACATGTTTATTTTCTGTCTTGCATATTGAACTCTAAATATTTCGTTCCTAAGTCCTAGCTAATCAACAAATCACATAACTAAACTAGGCCGTGAGTCCTTTGGGAAGAACGATACTTGGTCTTACCAAGTTTATTACTTGAACGATTCGGTCACACTTGCCGATTGTGAAACAAGTTTGTGACATCATATTTTGGTGCTTACAAATTTGTCCATCAAACATCTAGAGAACTTTTCCCTTCTCCAGAAACTCTCTTACAATCATCACCACAAGGTTCTGTTCATAGCACAGGAAGTATGGAGAACAATAATGGTAGAAGAACTCTTGCAGACTACACTAATATTGCTGGGCCTCAACACTTTAACAGCATAGCTAGACCTAGAGTCAATGCAGCCAACATGGAGGTCAAACCAGCACTGATTCAACTGGTGAAGAGTAATCAATTTAATGGGTTATCTCATGAAAGCCCATATGAGCACCTCACTACCTTTAATGAGATTTGCAACACAGTCAAGATTAATGGGGTGCCAGACGAAGCTATCAAACTTAGCTTGTTTCCTTTCTCATTGGGAGGCAATGCTAAGCTTTGGTTGAATTCTTTTCCAGAAGAAGGTTTCACAGAGTGGGAAGCAGTGGTCACAAAATTCTTAAATAAATACTTCCCACAATCTAAGGTGACTAAAGGAAAGCAAGAGATTTCTTCATTCAAGCAGGGCATGGAAGAATCACTGGGGCATGCATGGGACAGGTATAAAAGCTTGTTACGTAAAACTCCCACGCATGGCTTCGAAGATCAAGAAGTAGTCCTAACTTTCCTTGGAGGGCTTGGTTCACAAACCAAGATGATGCTGGATGCCTCAGCCGGAGGCAATATCAAATGGAAGACTCCAGAGGAAGCAACTGAAAGTATTGAAAACATGGCTACAAGTGATAATGAGCTGCACAGTGAGAGAGGAACTCCTATGCAACAAAAGGGGTTCTTCAATTACAAACACATGATGCCTTGCTAGCTCAGAATAAAATTCTAACTCAACAGCTGGAGACTCTGACCAAAACTCTTGCTCAATTACCCAAAGAGTTGAAATCTGCTGCACAGGTACAAACCCAGTTGTGCGAATTATGTGGGGGTGATCACATCAATGGCCAATGTGCTTTTCCTGTGGAAGCCGTGGAGGATGTTAATTTCATGGCTAATCAATTTCCATACCGTCAAGGCAATTATAATCAGGGTTGGAAACCACATCCAAGCATTGGCCAAGGACAAATTGGGCAAGCTAATCAATATAATAAGCAGCAGCAGCAACCAACCTTGTGGCAACAGTTATCTATGCTTAATGGAAGATCAACAAGGTTGGAAGAAACTCTTCAGCAATTCATTCAGAAAACTGAATCTTCTCAAAAGAGCACTGAAGCTGCTATAAAGAATTTGGAGATTCAAATGGGTCAGATTACCAAGCAATTGGAAGAAAGGCCAAACAGAAGTTTTGGGGCTAATACTGAGGTTAACCCCAGAGAAGAGTGCAAAGTAGTAAAGAGTGTGAATGAAGAGATAGTTGAGTTAGAAGAAGAAGAAACAGAAGAAAGAAGAGAAGTAGAAAGAAAGGACACTTTTCCTTTTCCAACAAATAAAGAGAAACAAATGGACTTCACAGATTTATTCAGAATGGTGGATAATGAAGCTCCTTGGGAACAAATTCTACAGAAAATTGCAGTTTACACAAAATCTGATGAAGGAACCTCTACAAAAAAAAGACGTAGAGATGATGAGGAAGAAAAGTGTAAAACTGTTAAGAAAGAGTCATTCCCACCAAAAGCAGCAGATCCAGGTAGTTTTTCTATCCCTTGCACTATAGGGAAGAAAAAGGTAAAGAAAGCTCTCCTTGATTTAGGTTCAAGTGTTAACTTGATACCTTATTCTTTACTGGAGCAAATTGGCAATGTTAAAATGAAACCTGTAAAGGTTAATTTAGTAATGGCCGATGGATCTTCAAAGGAGCCATGTGGGATTGCAGAAGACATTGTAGTTTGTGTTGGCAAACTTCAGTTTTTGGCAGACTTTGTGGTGATGAAGATGGAAACCGAGAAAATACCTATCATACTTGGAAGACCGTTTATGAAAACGGCCAGGGCTATCATAGATGTAAATGAAGGTATAGTGGTGCTCCAGGATAGAGAAGAGAGAGTGGTGGTGGATGTCTTCAAAGATGAGACACAAGCAAAGGAGGAAGAAGCCAGTTATAAAGCTGCATTTCGAGATGCACCCATAACTAGAGGTAAAGATGAAAATCTTGAGGTTTCTGGTAACCATTGTTTGTTGTTTCAGGTACCCAAGGAAGAAGAAATTGGAAAAGGAGAAGAAATTCCTAGAGACTGGAAGAAAAGAAGACTCAAACTTGGCACACCTGTAAGAATCAAGAACAAGTTGTGGGTTATAAAGGGCTTTAAAGAAAAGGAGATGATAGAGATAGAGTTTCCATATTCTAGAAGAACCAAAACAGTCCAAAGGAAGCAGCTGAGAAGTTGGTGTACTGACAACATCAACTATAAAGAAGATGGAACGTGAACTTTATTGGGTCAAGCTAATGACGTTAAAAGAGCGCTTACTGGGAGGCAACCCAGTGATTGACAAACTTTTAATTTTGATTTTGGTTTTATATCTGTGGACATTATTTTGTGAATATTTTGTTGGATCTAGCATCTACTGAAGGATGCTAGGTGGTTAAGTATCTACTGAAGGATACTAGGTTTGTAACACCTACTGATGGGTGTTGGTGAGAAAATTTTGCACCTACTGATGGGTGCTGGTAAGTTTGAAACACCTACTGAGGGGTGTTGGTGGATTTTGGGTCAGGCTCGTGACGTTAAACAAGCGCTACCTGGGAGGCAACCCAGTTGATTGATTGTTTTTGTTTGTTTTATTTTAATTAGGGTTTGCATAAGTATTCTAAACATTGAATTGCAGGGAACCAGTGAGGGGCATGTCTAGGAGGCACTTAGGTTAAGCAAAGAAGGAGAAGAGCACATCACGAAAGTGCCGCTGAGCGGCAAATTACCGCTGAGCGGTACTATCGCAGAGTGGGCTTTGGTTACCCTTTAGTAGAACCCGAGCCCATTAGGGTATTTTTATACCCTAAGCTGCGCAAATGCTTTTATTTTCAGGCTCTTCTCTGCACGCACACTCCTACATACCTTTTCAAAGGTTCTCTACAACTTTTCCCTCATCCCTCTTTAGAAAATCTCCATTCCACTCACTTGCTCACTAGTTTTCCATCTAAGTTTGGGGTTGGGAGAAAGCATCATTGAAGGGGCTGATTTCTTCATTATGGTTTACTAATGCTTAACAATGTATCTTATGGTTTTGTGAATTATGTTTGATGCAGGGATGGCCTCCTCATCGGGCAAAAAGAATCAAGACTATAAGATCCAAGAAGAAGGAGGATACAGAGGACAGCTCAGATTGAGGAGGAGTTGATGTCAGAGCGGCTGCAGCGGAAGGGTTAGCGTGGAATAACAAACCAAGAGGGTTTTTAATACGAACGTGTGCCTTTTAATTTCTACTCAAATAAACTTACCAAACAAATAATAAAGACAAATAAAGCGAGAGTAAGGTTGAGAGAAATTTGCACAGATGATTTTATCCTGGTTCGGATCTTACCAATCCTACGTCCAGTCGTTTATCTCAAACAAGATAAACAATTCACTAATCACAAAACAATTACAAATTACAATCACAAAGAAACAATTTGTAAGAGTTTAGAAACCACCTCTCTTGATACCACAAGAGATGAACCTACACCTCCTTTGAGTCTTCACAAAGGATGAACACCTCCTCCGAATACTTCACGAAGGATGATTCTCTTCCGAACACCTCCTTAGACACACCAAGGATGAACCGGCTATTTCCTCTGTCACCGTAGCAGCACTTCACCAGCTCCACAGACAAGAGTTTCACAAGCCGAACAAGAACACACAAGTCTCAAGAATTTCTGAGTATTTGAGCACAAGGGAAGAGTTTCTGTGTCTCTAGATATGTTCTTCTTGAGAGAAAATGAGAGTCTATTTATAGACTCATCCAAAGACTCTTCCATTCACTAAAAGACAAACTTAACGGCTAGTTTCTCCAACGGCCATAAACGGCTAGTTTGTCCAACGGCCATAAACGGCTAGTTTGTCCAACGGCCATAAACGGCTAGTTTGTCCAACGGTCATAAACGGCTAGTTTCTTCAACGACTAGTTTCCCCAACGTCCGTGTTAAGTGCGATACTCTTACCGTTAACCGTCACTATTCACGTGAATAGTGTTACTATTCATATGAATAGTACTATAGTGTTTTGTTGCAATGATTTACTATAGTAATTTTACAAAACACTTTTCTTTTTCTAATCTAAGTCCTATACATATTTCTAAGAGTATTACAAAAGCTTTCCATCACAATATAAGTCTTCATAACATCTTGAATCTTGATTTCTCTTGACTTGATTTGGACATCATCAAAACTTCATCTTGATCATTTTGCTAACAATCTCCCCCTTTTTGATGATGATCAAAAACTCCTTGATTTAAAGCTTTTGGTAATAATCTGTATTTAAAACACAACTTATGGAAGAAAGAGTGCATCAGTGAATAAGCACAAATAGTACAAATAGGCAAATAAGCTTTAAACATTTTCTCCCCCTTTTTGATCATAATTAAAAAGTTGTGTTGATGTTCTCCCCCTAAGATAATACTCCCCCTTAATAAAAGCATGTATGCATATGAGCTAAAAATATTTCAAATTTAAAGATTCATTCAAACATGCACAATAGGATATTTAAAGCAAATATTTTTAGGAGAAAGATCTTATAAAACATTGTTTAGATCTTTATCTTGAGGATTGTCATCATTATTTGCTTCATTTGTTGTCTTCTACAAATCTTCGTCATTGCCTGCATGTAATTCAAATGACTCAAGAGGTTTTGCCTCAAGGTCTACAATTTCATCAAAGACAACATGCACATATTCTTCTATTTCAAATATTTTCCGTTTGAAAACTATATATGCTTTGTATATAAAATAAATTAAAATAATTCCATCTACCTTGGAATAATAATTAAATATTGTTTTAAAGAAATTCTAAATTTTAAACAATAGGTACCCAACTATTTTGTATGGGTCCTTTGGGTTAATTTAAAAAAAATTGAAATCATTTTACAACCCAAATATATCTACCACTTGGAACACCATAATGCTTAATTTTACATTTGTTAGATGTATGACCCTTTTTCATACAATAAAAGCATGATACAACATTTGTGTTCCTATAAGTTGTTCCTTTTTCTACCCAAGTTCTACGGGTTCTATGATTGTGTTTATTTTTAATTCTAGGAACATACTTATTTTTAACAACCTTATTTTCATTAGTTTTACTACATTCTCCTGAGGTTGTTTGTTCTAGTAGTTTCTTAAAATTTTCACAAGAAGCACATTCATCACTACTAGTAAATTTACCCTTTTCAAAAAATAAAACTTTATTTTTCAAATCTTTATTTTCTTCAAAAATATTTTCAAAATTTAATTTTAAATTCTTATTTTCTTCAAGAATATTTTCAAAGTCTGATTTCAAATTTTTATTTTCTTCAGAAATATTTTCAAAATTTAATTTTAAATTTTTGAAATCCTTTTTCAATTTCTGATGGGCTTTATCTAATTTTTCAGATTCTACTATTAAAGCAGCATAAATTTCATGCAATTCATTTTCGCTAATTTGACTAGAATTATCAGAATCGCTAGATGTACTTACTTGGCTTCCAGTGTCGTCGTTCACTACTAAACAGATGTATGCTTGCTCATCAGAATCACTCATACTTGATGTTGTGCTTGATGAAGAGCTTGAATTATTCTCTTCCATGATTAAATTATTCGTTTTAGCACACCCGATTTCATCTCCGCCTTCATGAGTTACTCTTAAAGTTTCCCACATTTCTTTAGCGGTTTTACAAACAGAAATCCTGTAAAACTCATCAACAGTTAAAGCAGATGAAATAATATTACGAGCTTTTACATCATTACCAAATTTTTTCTTATCTTGAGCAGTCCATTGGTCACGGGGCTTTGGTTCCTGCATATTGTTAGTTGGAACAAAAGGACCAAATGCAACAGCATCCCAAATATCTATATCAATAGATTCCATAAAAATTTGCATTCTGACCTTCCAAAATGCGTAATTTTCACCTGTGAATAGTGGTGGTCTATTGATAGAAGCACCCTCTGCAAAGGTTTGATGTGATCCTGCCATTTGAATGACTATCAAAGCAAGCTCTGATACCAATTGTCAGAGCGGCTGCAGCGGAAGGGTTAGCGTGGAATAACAAACCAAGAGGGTTTTTAATACGAACGTGTGCCTTTTAATTTCTACTCAAATAAACTTACCAAACAAATAATAAAGACAAATAAAGCGAGAGTAAGGTTGAGAGAAATTTGCACAGATGATTTTATCCTGGTTCGGATCTTACCAATCCTACGTCCAGTCGTTTATCTCAAACAAGATAAACAATTCACTAATCACAAAACAATTACAAATTACAATCACAAAGAAACAATTTGTAAGAGTTTAGAAACCACCTCTCTTGATACCACAAGAGATGAACCTACACCTCCTTTGAGTCTTCACAAAGGATGAACACCTCCTCCGAATACTTCACGAAGGATGATTCTCTTCCGAACACCTCCTTAGACACACCAAGGATGAACCGGCTATTTCCTCTGTCACCGTAGCAGCACTTCACCAGCTCCACAGACAAGAGTTTCACAAGCCGAACAAGAACACACAAGTCTCAAGAATTTCTGAGTATTTGAGCACAAGGGAAGAGTTTCTGTGTCTCTAGATATGTTCTTCTTGAGAGAAAATGAGAGTCTATTTATAGACTCATCCAAAGACTCTTCCATTCACTAAAAGACAAACTTAACGGCTAGTTTCTCCAACGGCCATAAACGGCTAGTTTGTCCAACGGCCATAAACGGCTAGTTTGTCCAACGGCCATAAACGGCTAGTTTGTCCAACGGTCATAAACGGCTAGTTTCTTCAACGACTAGTTTCCCCAACGTCCGTGTTAAGTGCGATACTCTTACCGTTAATCGTCACTATTCACGTGAATAGTGTTACTATTCATATGAATAGTACTATAGTGTTTTGTTGCAATGATTTACTATAGTAATTTTACAAAACACTTTTCTTTTTCTAATCTAAGTCCTATACATATTTCTAAGAGTATTACAAAAGCTTTCCATCACAATATAAGTCTTCATAACATCTTGAATCTTGATTTCTCTTGACTTGATTTGGACATCATCAAAACTTCATCTTGATCATTTTGCTAACAGTTGAGATAGCATTTACTGATGAATGCTATCATAACTAGAGCAGGACTTATGCTTTTGTTTGGTTTAAGTTTTTTGAACTTATTTACTTCTGTTTTAGATTAGGGTTTGATGTACTCTATTGAACACCTGGTTTCTTATGATGGTTTGATATTAACTGTGATTGTTTGATAAGTAATGCTTGATGATGCTTATTGATTGATTGATGTTGAGATAGATGTGCACATTAAAATGCTTATACAGGTGATTCACAAGCTTTGTGAACAAATGCATGATATTATGATTGTGATTGTGAAATTAAGAAGGATGTGTATGTCAAATGTGAATGAGCTTATATGTGAGGTTTTGAGCTCCAGAGTTATTATTGATTGAATGCTATTACTTTGGAAGCTTGAATGACTTTGCCCAGGTTTTCTATGATTGAATCAATTGCTTGTTTTGCATCATGTGATCAAGGCCGTTTGTTGGAACCCTTTTTATTGGCCAAATTCATAAAGTTAGCCTACTAAAAGAGAACACTTTGTGTTCTATCTTTTGAACCCTTATCCTTGAATATACACTGAAAACCCTTGATTGAAAATCTTTACCTTGAGTTAAGTAGAAGATCTTGTGTGGTATTGTTAAATGTTCAAGTTTGGGGTTGTTGGGAAAACATGAAAAAGGAAAAGCATTGAGCTAAGAGCTAAAAAGTAAGGATATGCAAAGAAAAAGAAAAGAAAAGAAAAAGAAGTAAAGCTCAATGCAAAGGCAAAAGCAAAGGCAAAAGAAAGTTGGGAATGAATAAGATAATTGTGTTGTTATGATTCTCTTAACTCAAGGATTTTGTGATCCAGAAAAACCAATTTTCTTGTTAGCCCAGCCACATTATAAGCCATTGAAAAGTCCTTGTGATGATGCATGCTTGTTATGATTCATGTGACATTGTGATAGTGGAGTGAATGAGTGAAACACTTTACCTCTTATACACTTGTGTGTTGAGTGAAACACTTTACCTAGTGAGGAAATATTCCATAAGCACATGAACATCCATGCTTAATTGATTGATCATTCATGAGAAATAGCATTTGTTGGAACTTAAATGACTTTGTGAACACTAAAGCATGTGCACATCTTGAATGAACTCTTGGTCATAAGTTTGAGTGAAGATATTACCTATCTTGAAAAAGAGAATTTTTGAATGAGTGAACCATCATATGAATTGGTTGGAGATTGAGTTACATTTTGTTTGCTTGAGGACAAGCAAAGTTCTAAGTTTGGGGTTGTGACAACAGTTGAAAAACTGTTATTTTCATGCTTAAAGTTGATGTTAAAAGCAACCTTTAGACTTAAAAACTAGCTTGAAATCATGCTTTTATCTATATTTTCAGAAATAAGAGAGCTGGACAGGTTTATGCTTGATTTAAGTGTTTTTGTGCAGGTTTTAAGGTGAATTTAGTGAAAAGAAGTGAAGAAGGAGAGAGATGGAATCAGAAAAGGAATCAAAGAGTGCAAAAGGAGAAGCCAAAAGCACCGCTCAGCGGCAAACTACCGCTGAGCGGCACTCAGGAGGTCACGGTAGGTCCGCTGAGGGGCAAACTGGCCGTTGAGGGGAAGAAAAAGGACGCGCAAGCACCGCTGAGCGGTATTTACCGCTGAGCGGCACTTTTTGGGCTTGGGCTTTTGTAATCTTTTGTAACTCTAGAATAGTATATAAGGACTTGCACGTCCTAGGGGTTAGTATCTTTGGCAGAAACAAGGCAAACACTTTCTCTTCCACCCCTTTGAAGGAGGATCTTGGATGCTCAAGCTACCTCTTCACCTTTATAGGGTTTATTCTTTCATTCTTTCATTATTGTTCATCTAGGTTCACCATGAATATGGTGAACTAAACCTTGTATGTTTGTTGGGGAATCAATGTAATCTCTTGAAGCTCTCATATATGGAATTTATGCTTGCATCTTTTAATTAAGATTTATGCTTTCTTTCATCATTAGTTAGGGTTTTTCCTCTTTGCTTAATGCTTGCATGGTTTAACTCATTCGATGCATGATTATTGGTTTTGTCGATATGGGCACATACGGGGAAGTCTAGATCCGGGGAATTTCTCCCAATATTATACTGACAATATTATATTGGTTGTCGTTAAGCTCCTGCACTTATGAACTAATCATTAGGAATGCTAGGAATTGTATGAACTCGTGATTAGGGAGAAGCCATCTAGAATGGTACTTTAGAGAGTGGCATTAACAATGATGATTTGAATGTTGGATTCCTAAAATATATGAGAGTGGATGAGATGAAATTGACCCCCAACAACATATTCATCCATATATTTCATTGAAAGTGTTTATCTTTAGCTTTTGCCATTGATCAAAACTCATGCATACATGTTTATTTTCGTCTTTGCATATTAAACTTCAAATATTTCGTTCTTAAGTCTTAGCTAATCAACAAACCACATAACTAAACTAGGCCGTGAGTCCTTTGGGAAGAACGATAGTTGGTCTTACCAAGTTTATTACTTGAACGATTCGGTCATACTTGCCGATTGTGAAACAAGTTTGTGACATCATATTTTGGTGATCATAAATTTGTCCATCAGGGATGAACTTGACGAACTTGACGAAGTGGAGGAAGTGGACGAAGTGGAAGCAGAAGATTAAGAAGTGGACGAATGGGACGAAGTGAAGGAAGTGGAGGAAGTGGAGGAGGTAGACGAAGTAAACGAAGTTGACGAAGTGGTAGAAGAAGATGAAGAAGTGGAAGAAGAGGACGAAGTGGAGGAAGAGGACGAAGTGGAGGAAGTGGACGAAGTAAACGAAGTTGACGAAGTGGACGAAGTAGACAAAGTGGAGGAAGTGGACAAAGTGGACGAGGTGGAGGAAGTGGAGGAAGTGGACGAACTTGACGAAGTGAACGAAATGGACGAAGTGTAAGAAGTGGACGAAGTTGACGAAGTGGAGGAAGTGAATGAAGTGGAGGAAGTGTAGGAAGTGGACAATGTTGACGAAGTGGACGAAGTTGACGAAGTGGACGAAGTTGACGAAGTGCACGAAATGGACGAAGTTGACGAAGTGGATGAAGTGGAGGAAGTGGAGGAAGTAGACGAAGTTGACGAAGTGGAAGAAGTGGAGGAAGTGGAGGAAGTGGACGATGTTGAGGAAGTGGAGGCAGTGGACGATGTTGACGAAGTGGATGAAGTGGAAGAAGTTGACGAAGTGAAGGAAGTGGACGAAGGGGACGAACTTCACGATGTTGACAAAGTGGATGAAGGGGACGAACTTGACAAAGTTGACGAAGTGGAGGAAGTGGACGAAGTGGAAGAAGAAGATGAAGAAGTGGACGAAGGGGACGAAGTGGAGGAAGTGGAGGAAGTGGAGGAAGTGGAGAAAGTGGAGGAAGTGGAGGAAGTGGAGGAAGTGGAGGAAGTAAACGAAGTTGACGAAGTGGACGAAGGGGACGAACTTGACGAAGTTGACAAAGTGGATGAAGGGGACGAACTTGACGAACTTGACAAAGTGGAGGAAGTGGACAAGTGGAAGAAGAAGATGAAGAAGTGGACAAAGGGGATGAAGTGGAGGAAGTGGACGAAGTGGAGAAAGTGGAGGAAGTGGAGGAGGTTGAGGAAGTGGACGAAGTTGACGAAGTGCACGAAATGGACGAAGCGGACGAACTGGAGGAAGTGGACGAACTTGACGAAGTGCACGAAATGGACGAAGCGGACGAAGTGGACGAAGTTGACGAAGTGGATGTAGTGGAGGAAGTGGAGGAGGTGGACGAAGTTGACAAATTGGACGAAATGGACGAAGTGGACGAAGTTGACGAAGTGGAGCAAGTGGACGAAGTGGACGAAGAGGACGAAGAGGACGAAGAGGACGAAGAGGACGAAGAGGACGAAGTGGATGAAGTGGAAGAAGTGGACGAAGTAGACGAAGTGGACGAATGGGACGAGGTGGACGAAGTGGACAAAGTGGACGACGTGGACGCCATGGAGGAAGTGGACGAAGTGAAGGAAGTGGACGAAGTCAACAAAGTGGAGTAAGTGGAGGAAGTGGACGAACTTGATGAAGTGGACGAAATGGACGAAGTGGACGAAGTGAAGGAAGTGGACGAAGTTGACGAAGTGGAAGAAGTGCAGGATGTGAATGAAGTGGAGGAAGTGGAGGAATTAGACAGTGATGAGGAAGTGGAGGAAGTGGACGAAGTTGACGAAGTGGACGAAATGGAAGCAGTTGCCGAAGTGGAGGACAGGGAGGAAATGGACGATGTGGTCGAAGTTGACGAAGTGGAGGAAGTGGACAAAGTGATGAAGTGGAAGAAGTGGAGGAAGTGAATGAAGTGGAGGAAGTGGAGCGAATGCACGATGTTGAGGAAGTGGACGAAATGGACGAAGTTGACGAAGTGGAGGAAGTGGACGAACTTGACGAGGTGGACGATATGGACGAAGTTGGCGAAGTGGAGGAAGTGGACGAAGGGGACGAAGAGGACGAAGATCATGAAGTGGACGAAGTGGACGAGGTGGACGAAGTTGACGACATGGACAAAGTGGAGGAAGTGGACGAAGTGGAAGTAGTTGACGAAGTGGAGGAAGTGGACGAACTTGACGAAGTGGACGAAATGGACGAAGTTGACGAAGTGGAGCAAGTGGACGAAGTGGAGGAAGTGGACGAAGAGGACGAAGTGGACGAAGTGGTAGAAGTGGACGAAGTGGACAAAGTGGACAAAGTGGACGACGTTGACGCCATGGAGAAAGTGGACGAAGTTGACAAAGTGGACAAAGTGGACGAAGTGCACGAAGTGGAGGAAGTGAAGGAAGTGGACGAAGTGGACAAAGTGGACAAAGTGGAGGAAGTGGACGAAGTGGACGAACTTGATGAAGTGGACGAAATGGACGAAGTGGATGAAGTGGACGAAGTGGACGAAGTGGACGAAGTGGACGAAGTGGACGAACTTGATGAAGTGGACGAAATGGACGAAGTGAAGGAAGCGGACGAACTTGACGAAGTCGAAGAAGTGCCCAAAGTGAATGAAGTGGAGGAAGTGGAGGAATTAGACGATGATGAGGAAATGGAAGAAGTGGACGAAGTGGACGAAGTTGACGAAGTGGATGAAGTGGAGGAAGGGGACGAACTTGACAAAGTGGACGAAGGGGACAAACTTGACGATGTTGACGAATTGCACGAAGTGGAAGAAGAAGATGAAGAAGTCGACGAAGTGGACAGAGTGGAGGAAGTCGACGAAGTGGACGCAGTGGAGGAAGTGGACGAACTGGACGAAGTTGACGAAGTTGACGAAGTGGACAAAGTTGACGAAGTTGACGAAGTGCAGGATGTGGAGGAAGTGGAGGAAGTGGAAGAAATGGAGGAAGTGGACGAAGTGGAGGACGTGGAAGAAGTGGACGAAATGGACGAAGTGGATGAAGTGGACGAAGTGGACGAACATGATGAAGTCGACGAAGTGGAGGAAGTGGACCAAGTGAAAGAAGTTGACGAAGTGGACGTAGTGGACGAAGAAGACGAATTGGACGAAGTGGTCGAAGAACGACGAAGTGGAGGAAGTGGAGGAAGTGGACGAAGTGGAGGAACTGGAGGAAGTGGAGGAAATGGTCGTAATGGAGGAACTGGACGAAGTGCTGGAAGTGGAGGAAGTGGACGAACTAGAGGAAGTAGTGGAAGTGAACGAACATGACTAAGGGGATGAAGTGGAGGAAGTGGACGGAATGGGCGAAGTGGACGAAGTGGACGAGGAGGACGAAGTGAACGAAATGGACGAAGTGGACGATGTTGACGACGTGGAAGAAGTGGAATAAGTGGACGAAGTGGACGAGGTGGACGAAGTGGAGGAAGTGGAGGAAGTGGACAAAGTGATGAAGTGGAAAAAGTGGAGGAAGTGAATGGAGTGGAGGAAGTGGAGGGAATGCATGATGTTGAGGAAGTGGACGAAATGGACGAACTTGACGAAGTCGAGGAAGTGGACGAACTTGATGAGGTGGACGATATGGACAAAGTGGACGAAGTTGACGAAGTGGAGGAAGTGGAGGAAGTGGACGAAGAGGACGAAGAGCACGAAGTGGACGAAGTGGACGAGGTGGACGAAGTCGACGAAGTTGACGACATGGACGAAGTGGAGGAAGTGGAGGAAGTGGACGAAGTGGAAGAAGTTGACGAAGTGGAGGAAGTGGACAAAATGCAGGAAGTGGACAAAGTGGACAAAGTGGACGAGGTGGAGGAAGTGGAGGAACTTGACGAAGTGGACGAAATGGACAAAGTGGACGAAGTTGACGAAGTGGAGCAAGTGGACGAAGTGAAGGAAGTGGACGAAGTGGACGAAGAGGACGAAGTGGACGAAGTGGAAGAAGTGGACGAAGTAGACGAAGTGGACAAAGTGGACGACGTGGACGCCATGGAGAAAGTGGACGAAGTTGACAAAGTGGACAAAGTGGACAAAGTGCACGAAGTGAAGGAAGTGGACAAAGTGGACAAAGTGGAGGAAGTGGAGGAAGTGGACGAACTTGATGGAGTGGACGAAATGGACGAAGTGGACGAAGTGGATGAAGTGGACGAAGTGAAGGAAGTGGACGAAATTGACGAAGTCGAAGAAGTGCCCGAAGTGAATGAAGTGGAGGAAGTGGAGGAATTAGATGGTGAGGAGGAAGTGGAGGAAGTTGACGAAGTGGACGAAGTGGAAGAAGTTGATGAAGTGGAGGAAGTGCAGGAAGGGGACGAATTTGACAAAGTGGACGAAGGGGACAAACTTGACGAAGTAGACAAATTGCACGAAGTGGAAGAAGAAAATGAAGAAGTGGACGAAGATGACGAAGTGGACAAAGTTGAGGAAGTCGACGAAGTGGAGGAAGTGGAGGAAGTGGACGAACTGGACGAAGTAGACGAAGTTGACGAACTGGACGAAGTGGACAAAGTTGACGAAGTGGACGAAGTTGACGAAGTGCAGGATGTGGAGGAAGTGGAGGAAGTGGATGAAATGGAGGAAGTGGACGAAGTGCAGGACGTGGAGGAAGTGGAGGAAGTAGAGGAAGTGGACGAACATGACGAATTGGACGAAGTGGAGGAAGTGGACGAAGTCGACGAAGAGGACGTAGTGGATGAAGAAGACGAATTGGACGAAGTGGTCGAAGAACGACGAAGTGGAGGAAGTGGTCGAAGTGGACGAACTGGAGGAAGTGGACGTAATGCAGGAAGTGGACGAAGTGGTGGAAGTGAAGGAAGTGGACGAACTGGAGGAAGTAGAGGAAGTCGACGAACATGACTAAGTGGATGAAGTGGAGGAAGTGGACGAAATGGACGAAGTGGACGAGGAGGACGAAGTGAACGAAATGGACGAAGTGGACGAAGTGAACGAAGTGAACGAAGTGGATGATGTTGACGACGTGGAAGAAGTGGATGAAGTGGAATAAGTGGACGACGTGGAGGAGGTGGACGAAGTGGATGACGTGGAGGAAGTGGAGGAAGAGGACGAAGTAGACGAAGTGGAAGAAGTGCAGGAAGTAAATGAAGTGGAGAAAGTGGAGGAAGTGGACGATGTCGAGGAAGTGGAGAAAGTGGAAGAAGTTGACGAAGTTGAGGAACTGGAGGAAGTTCACGAAGTGGACGAAGGGGACCAACATCACGAAGTTGACGAATTGGACGAAGTGGAAGAAGAAGATGAAGAATTGGACGAAGAGGACGACGTGCACGAAGTGGACGAAGTGTAGGAAGTAGTGAAAGTGGACGAAGTAGACGAAGTTGACGAAGTGGACGAAGTTGACGAAGTGGAGGAAGTCGAGGAAATGGAGGAAGTGGAGGAAGTGGACGAAGAGGACGAACTTGACGAAGTTGACGAAGTGCAGGAAGTGGATGAAGTAGAGGAAGTGGAGGAAGTGGAGGAAGTGGACGATGTTGAGGAAGTGGACGAAGTTGACGAAGTGGACGAAGTGCAAGAAGTTTACGAAGTGGAGGAAGTGGATGAACTGGAGGAAGGGGACGAAATTGACGAACTTGACGAAGTGGACAAAGGGGACGAACCTGACGAAGTTGACGAATTGGACAAAGTGGACGAAGAAGATGAAGAAGTGGACGAAGAGGACGAAGTGGAGGAGGTGGAGGAAGTGGACGAAGTGGAGGAAGTGGAGGAAGTGGACGAAGTTGACGAAGTGGAGGAAGTGAAGGAAGTGGAGGAAGTGGAGGAAGTGGACAAAGTGGAGGAAATGGAGGAAGTAGACGACGTGGACGAAGTGGAGAAGTGGAGGAAGTGGAGGAAGTGGGGGAAGTGGAGGAAGTGGAGGAAGTGGAGGAAGTGGAAGAAGTGGAGGAAGTGGAGGAAGTGGACGAAGTAGAGGAAGTAGAGGAAGTGGAGGAGGTGGACGAACTTGACGAAGTGCACGAAGTAGACGAAGTGGAGGAAGTGGACGAAGAGGACGAAGTGCAGGAAGTGGACGAACTGGACAACGTGGACGAAGTGGAGAAAGTGGATGAAGTGGACGAAGTAGAGTAAGTGGAAGAAGTGGACGAAGTGGACGAAGTGGACGAAGTCGACGAAGTGGACAAAGTGGAGGAAGTGGAGGAAGTCGAGGAAGTGGACGAACATGACGAAGTGGACGAAATGGACGAAGTGAACGAAGTTGACGAAGTTGACGAAGGGGACAAAGTGGACGAAGTGGACAAAGTTGACGAAGTGGAAGAAGTGGAGGAAATGAATGAAGTGGAGGAAGTGGAGGAAATGGACGATGTTGAGGAAGTGGAGGAAGTAGACGAAGTTGATGAAGTGGACAAATTGGACGAACTTAACGAAGTGGAGGAAGTGGACGAAGGGGACGAATTTGACGAAGTCGACGAAGTTGACGAAGTGGAGGAAGTTGACGAAGTAGACGAAATGGACGAAGTGGAGGAAGTTGACGAAGTGGACGAAGTGGAGGAAGTGGAGGAAGTGGACAAAGTTGACGAAGTGGAAGAAGTGGAGGAAGTTGACGAAGTTGACGAACTCGACGAAGTGGAGGAAGTGGGGGAAGTGGAGGAAGTGGACGAACTTGACAAGGTAGACGAAATAGAGGAAGTGGAGGAAGTGGACGAAGTTGACGAAGTGGACGAAGTGGACGAAGTGGACGAACTGGACGAAGTGGACAAAGTGGAGGTGATAACAGTTGAAAAACTGTTATTTTCATGCTTAAAATTGATACTAAAAGCAACCTTTAGACTTAGAAACTGGCTTGAAATCATGCTTTTATTCATATTTTCAGAATTAAGAGAGCTGGACAGGTTTATGCTTGATTTAAGTGTTTTTGTGCAGGTTTTGAGGTGAATTTGGTGAAAGAAGTGAAGAAGGAGAGAGATGACATTAGAAAAGACATGAAAAAGTGCAAAAGAAGAAGTCGAAGTCACCGCTCAGCGGCATTTTACCGCTGAGCGGCACTCAAGAGGTCACGTTGGAACCGCTGAGGGGCAAAATGGCCGCTGAGGGGAAGAAAAGAGACACGCACTCACCGCTGAGCGGTAAATACCGCTGAGCGGCACTTTTATGGGCTTGGGCTTTTGTAATCTTTTGTAACTCTAGAATAGTATATAAGGGCTTGCACGTCCTAGAATTAGTATCTTTGGCAGAACAGAGGCAAACACTCTCTCTTCCACCCCTTTGAAGGAGGATCTTGGATGCTTAGGCTTCCTCTTCACCTTTATTGGGTTTATTCTTTCATTCTTTCATTGATATTCATCTAGGTTCACCATGAATATGGTGAACTAAACCTTGTATGTTTGTTGGGGAATCAATGTAATCTTTTGAAGCTCTCATATATGGAATTTATGCTTGCATCTTAATCTAAGACTTATGCTTTCTTTCATCATTAGTTAGGGTTTTTCCTCTTTGCTCAATGCTTGCATAGTTTAACTCATTCCATGCATGATTATTGGTTTTGTCGATACGGGCACGTACGGGGAAGTCTAGATCCGGGGAATTTCTCCCAATATTATACTGACAATATTATATTGGTTGTCGTTAAGCTCCTGCACTCATGAACTAATCATTAGGGATGCTAGGAATTGTATGAACTCGTGATTAGGGAGAAGCCATCTAGAATGGTACATTAGAGAGTGGCATTAACAATGATGATTTGAATGTTGAATTCCTAAAATATATGAGAGTGGATGAGATGAAATTGACCCCCAACAACATATTCATTCATATATTCCATTGAAAGTGTTTATCTTTAGTCTTTGCCATTGATCAAAACTTCATACATACATGTTTATTTTCTGTCTTGCATATTAAAATCCAAATATTTCGTTTGTAAGTCCTAGCTAATCAACAAATCACATAACTAAACTAGGCCGTGAGTCCTTTGGGAAGAACGATACTTGGTCTTACCAAGTTTATTACTTGAACGATTCGGTCATACTTGCCGATTGTGAAACAAGTTTGTGACATCATATTTTGGTGATCATAAATTTGTCCATCAAGTTTTTGGTGCCGTTGCCGGGGACTCGTGGTTTAACTGGTTAATTTGTGTGATTATTGATTATCTTTGACTTTAATTTTGAATTTCTGTTTTTATTTTATTTTATTTTATCTTATTTGATTAGATTAGATTTTATTTTATTTTATTTTATTTGATTAGATTAGATTTTATTTTATTTTATCTTATTTGATTAGATTAGATTTGATTTGATTTTATTTTATTTGATTAGATTTGATTTGATTTGATTTTATCTTATTAGATTAGATTAGATTTCAATTTATTTTATTCTATCTTATTTTATTTTATCTTCTGAATCTTTTATCTTCTGAATATATATCTTCTCCTATATCTTTTTGTGCTAACAAATATTTTGTAGAGTTTTGTGCCTAATGTTTGTAGGATGCAATTCGAACAAGAATTTAATGGGCACTCAATTCTACCAAAGTAATCTCAACCACTGGTGGGAACATGACTCAAGCATGGATCAAAGCCAATTTTGGCAAGCTGCCGGACAATTTGAGAACCAACCACAACAACAATGGCAGCAACAAAGCTTTAAAATCAACAAAGGGAAGCAAGAGATCTCTTCATTTAGACAAGGCATGGAAGAATCACTGGGGTATGCATGGGACAGGTACAAAAGCCTATTAAGAAAGACTCCCACGCATGCATTTAATGAAGGAGAAGTAGTCCTAATCTTCCTTGGAGGTCTTGGTTCACAAACCATGATGATGCTTGACGCCTCAGCTGTAGGCAATATCAAATGGAAGACTCCAGAGGAAGCCACAGAAATAATTGAAAGCATGACTACTAATGACAATAAGTGGAACAGTGAAAGAGGAGCTCCTATTCAACAAAAAGGAGTTCTACAGTTGCAATCCAAATATGCCTTGATAGCTCAAAACAAGTTAATAACTCAACAATTGGAGAATCTCACAAAGATACTTGAACAACTGCCAAAAGAGTTAAAGACTGTTGCACAGGTTCAATCACAGTTGTGTGAATTATGTGGAGGTGATCATATCAATGGTCAATGCGCCTGTCCAGCAGAAGCTTTAGAGGATGTTAACTTCATGGCCAATCAATTTCCATACAGTCAGGAGAATTTCAATGAAGGGTGGAAACCACACCCAGGTGTTGGTTAAAGACAAAGTGGGCAAGCTGGACAAACTGGGCGATTTAACAAGCAACAACAACAACCAACCTTATGCCAACAAATTTCTATACTTAATGAAAGATCAATAAGGTTGGAAGAAACTCTTCAGCAATTTATACAGAAAACTGAATCTTCTCAAAAGAGCACTGAAGCTGCTATTAAGAACTTGAAGATTCAAATGGGGCAGATTACCAAGCAGTTGGAAGAAAGGCCTGACACGGATTTTGGGGCTAATACTGAGGTTAACCCCAGGGGAGAGTGTCAAGAGCTAGTGAGTGTAAATGTTGAAAAAGTTGAGTTGGAAAAAGAAGAGAGAGAAGAGAAAGAAGAAGAGAAAATTTGTGTGAAGATTGAGAAGGTGAGTAGAAAAAGAAAAGAAAAAAAGAAAGTGAGAGAAAAGAGAAAGAGGACGAGAGAAAAAAATAAAGAATCATATGAAAAACCTCGTCCCCATCCAAAGAAGTATCATAGGAAGAAGGAATTTGAGTGCTTTATGGAAATCTTCAAGAAATTGGAGATTAAAGTTCCTATGATTGAGACACTGCAACAGGTTCCCGATTTGATCAAATTTCTGAAGAAGTTCAGTAGAAAGAAGAAAAAGAAGAAGGAACTTGAGCTTTACTAGGTCAAGCTAATGACGTTAAAAGAGCGCTTGTTGGGAGGCAACCCAGTGGATTTAAAAACTTTTGATTTGGTTTTAGAACTTTTTATTTGTGGACATTATTTTGTAAATATTTTTTTGGATACAGCATCTACTGAAGGATGCTAGGTGATTAAGTATCTACTGAAGGATACTAAGTTTGTAACACTGATAACAGTTGAAAAACTGTTATTTTCATGCTTAAAATTAATACTAAAAGCAACCTTTAGACTTAGAAACTAGCTTGAAATCATGCAGTTTATCTATATTTTCATAAATAAGAGAGCTGGACAGGTTTATGCTTGATTTCAGTGTTTTTGTGCAGATTTTAAGGTGAATTTGGTGAAAAGAGTGAAGAAGGAGAGAAGTGACATTAGAAAAGACAAGAAAGAGTGTAAAAAGAGAAGACGAAGGCACCGCTCAGCGGCAAACTACCGCTGAGCGGCACTCAAGAGGTGATGTTGGAACCGCTGAGGGGCAAAATGGCCGCTGAGGGGAAGAAAGAAGACGCGCAACCACCGCTGAGCGGTAAATACCGCTGAGCGGCACTTTTTGGGCTTGGGCTTTTGTAATCTTTTGTAACTCTAGATTAGTATATAAGGGCTTGCACGTCCTATAGTTAGGTATCTTTGGCAGAAACGAGGTAAACACTCTCTCTTCTCACCCCTTTGAAGGAGGATCTTGGATGCTCAGGCTACCTCTTCACCTTTATTGGGTTTATTCTTTCATTCTTTCATTGTTATTCATCTAGGTTCACCATGAATATGGTGAACTAAACCTTGTATGTTTGTTGGGGAATCAATGTAATCTCTTGAAGCTCTCATATATGGATTTGTTGAGTACATCTTTGAATTAAGACATATGCTTTCTTTCATCATTAGTTAGGGTTTTTCCTCTTTGCTCAATGCTTGCATTGTTTAACTCATTCTAATGCATGATTATTGGTTTTGTCGATACGGACACGTACGGGGAAGTCTAGATCCGGGGAATTTCTCCCAATATTTTACTGACAACATTATATTGGTTGCCTTTAAGCTCCTGCAGTCATGAACTAATCATTAGGAATGCTAGGAATTGTATGAACTATTTGATTAGGGAGAAGCCATCTAGAATGGTACATTAGAGAGTGGCATTAGCAATGATGATTTGAATGTTGAATTCCTAAAATATATGAGAGTAGATGAGATGAAATTGACCCCCAACAACATATTCATTCATATATTCATTGAAAGTGTTTATCTTTTGTCTTTGCCATTGATCAAATTCATGCATACATGTTTATTTTCTGTCTTTGCATATTAAACTTTGAATATTTCGTTTGTAAGTCCTAGCTAATCAACAAATCACATAACTAAACTAGGCCGTGAGTCCTTTGGGAAGAACGATACTTGGTCTTACCAAGTTTTATTACTTGAACGATTCGGTCATACTTGCCGATTGTGAAACAAGTTTGTGACATCATATTTTGGTGCTTACAAATTTGTCCATCAAGTTTTTGGCGCCGTTGCCGGGGATTCGTGGTTTAACTGGTTAATTTGTGTGATTATTGATTATCTTTGACTTTAATTTTAAATTTCTGTTTTTATTTTCTGTTTTTATCTTTTTCTGTTTTATCTTTTTAGATTAGATTTTATTTAGTTAGTTTAGATTTTATTTTATCTTTTTAGATTTTATTTTATTTTATCTTTTAGGATTAGATTTTATTAGGTTTTATTTTTTTTTTATTTTTTTTTTTATCTTTTAGGTTAGATTTTATTTTTAGGATTAGATTTTATTTTATTTTTATCTTTTTATCTTTTATCTTTCTATCTTCTAAATCTTTTATCTTCTTATCTTCTGAATCTTTTATTTTCTTTTTATCTTTTGAATATATATCTTCTCTTATATCTTTTTGTGCTAACAAATCTTTTCTAGGGTTTTGTTTTCTTGTGCATGCAGGAAGCAATTCGCACTAGAAGTAAGAAAACAACAGAACCACTTCTTGAAGGTCTAGAAGAGAGTAGAAGGAGGAGAAGAATCAGAACGTCTAGAGAACTTTTCCCTTCTCCAGAAACTCTCTTGCAATCATCACCACAAGGTTCTGTTCATAGCACAGGAAGTATGGAGGGCAATAATGTTAGAAGAACTCTTGCAGATTACACTAATCTTGCTGGACCTCAGCACTTCAATAGCATAGCTAGACCTAGAGTCAATGCTGCCAACATGGAGGTCAAACCAGCACTGATTCAACTGGTAAAGAGTAATCAATTCAATGGGTTATCTCACGAAAGCCCATATGAGCACCTTACTACCTTTAATGAGATCTGCAACACGGTCACGATTAATGGGGTGCCAGACGAAGCTATCAAACTTAGCTTGTTTCCTTTTTCCTTGGGAGGCAATGCTAAGCTTTGGTTGAACTCTTTTCCAGAAGAAAGTTTCACAGAGTGGGAAGCAGTGGTTACAAAGTTTCTAAACAAATACTTCCCACAATCTAAGGTGACTAAAGGAAAGCAAGAGATATCTTCATTCAAGCAGGGCATGGAAGAATCACTGGGACATGCATGGGACAGGTATAAAAGCTTGTTACGTAAAACTCCCACGCATGGCTTTGAGGATCAAGAAGTAGTCCTAACTTTCCTTGGAGGGCTTGGTTCACAAACCAAGATGATGCTGGATGCCTCAGCTGGAGGCAATATCAAATGGAAGACTCCAGAGGAAGCAACTGAAATTATTGAAAGTATGGCTACAAGTGATAATGAGCTTCACAATGAAAGAGGCGCCCCTATGCAACAGAAAGGGGTTCTTCAATTACAAACCCATGATGCTCTGCTAGCCCAGAATAAAATTCTAACTCAACAGCTGGAAACTCTGACCAAAACTCTTGCTTCATTACCCAAAGAGTTAAAATCTGCTGCACAGGTACAAACCCAGTTGTGCGAACTATGTGGAGGAGATCACATCAATGGCCAATGTGCTTTTCCTGTGGAAGCTGTGGAGGATGTTAATTTCATGGCTAATCAGTTTCCATACCGTCAAGGCAATTATAATCAGGGTTGGAAACCACATCCAAGCATTGGCCAAGGACAAACTGGGCAGGCTAATCAATATAATAAGCAGCAGCAGCAACCAACCTTGTGGCAATAGTTATCTATGCTTAATGATAGATCAACAAGGTTGGAAGAAACTCTTCAGCAATTCATACAGAAAACTGAATCTTCTCAAAAGAGCACTGAAGCTGCTATAAAGAATCTGGAGATTCAGATGGGTCAGATTACCAAGCAATTGGAGGAAAGACCACACAGAAACTTTGGGGCTAATACTGAGGTTAACCCCAGAGAAGAGTGTAAAGTGGTCAAGAGTGTAAATGAAGAGATCATTGAGTTAGAAGAAGATGAAACAGAAGAGAGAAGAGAAGAAGAAAGAAAGGACACGTTTCCTTTTCCAACAAATCAGGAGAAACCAATGGATTTCACAGACTTATTCAGAATGGTTGATAATGAAGCTCCTTGGGAACAAATCTTACAGAAAATAGCAGTGTACACAAAATCTGATGAGGGAACCTCTACAAAAAGAAAACGTAGAGATGATGAGGAAGAAAAGTGTATAACTGTTAAGAAAGAATCATTCCCACCAAAAGCAGCTGATCCAGGTAGTTTTTCTATCCCTTGCACTATAGGGAAGAAAAAGGTAAATAAAGCTCTCCTTGACTTAGGCTCAAGTGTTAACTTGATGCCTTATTCTCTATTGGAGCAAATTGGCCATGTTAAAATAAAACCTGTAAAGGTTAATCTTGTAATGGCTGATGGATCTTCAAAGGAGCCATGTGGGATTGCGGAAGACATTGTAGTTTGTGTTGGCAAACTTCAGTTTTTGGCAGACTTTGTGGTGATGAAGATGGAGAACGAAAAGATACCTTTCTACTGGGAAGACCGTTTATGAAAACGGCCAAGGATATTATAGATGTTAATGAAGGTATAGTGGTGCTCCAAGTCAGAGAGGAGAGAGTGGTGGTGGATGTTTTCAAAGATGAGATACAAGCAAAGGAGGAAGAAGCCAGTTATAAAGCTGCATTTCGAGATGCACCCATAACTAGAGGTAAAAATGAAAATCTTAAGGTTTCTGATAACCATTGTTTGTTTTTTCAGGTACCCAAGGTAGAAGAGAATGGAAAAGGAGAGGAAGTTCCTAGGGACTGGAAGAAAAGAGGACTCCAACTTGGCACACCTGTAAGACTCAAGAACAAGTTGTGGGTTATAAAAGGTTTTAAAGAGAAGGAGATGATAGAGATAGAGTCTCCATATTCTAGAGAATCCAAAACAGTCCTAAGGAAGCAGTTGATAAGTTGGTGGAAAGACAGCATCAACTATAAAGAAGATGGAACGTGAGCCTTATTGGGTCAAGCTAGTGACGTTAAAGAAGCGCTTGCTGGGAGGCAACCCAGTGGATTTACAAACTTTTGTTTTGATTTTGTAATTTTTAAACTGTGAACATTATTCTGGACATTATTTTGTTGGATCTAGCATCTACTGAAGGATGCTGGGTGGTTAAGTATCTACTGAAGGATACTAGTTTTTTTACACCTACTGATGGGTGTTGGTGAGAAAATTTTGCACCTACTGATGGGTGCTGGTAAGTGAAACACCTACCGATGGGTGTTGGTGGATTTTGGGTCAGGCTCGTGACGTTAAACAAGCGCTACCTGGGAGGCAACCCAGTTGATTGATTGTTTTTGTTTGTTTTATTTTAGTTAGGTTTTGCATAAGCATTTTTAACATTGAATTGCAGGGAACCTATGAGGGGTATGCTAGGAAGGCACGTAGGTCAAGAAAAGAAGGAGAAGGGCACATCACGAAAGTGCCGCTGAGCGGCATTTACCGCTGAGCGGTACTAACGCAGATGGGCTTAAGTTCCCCTTAGCGGAACCCGAGCCCATTGGGGTATTTTTAAACCCTAAGCTGCGCGTTTTTACATTCTTTCAAGCCCTTCTCTGCACAAACACTCCCTCATACCCTCTCTTAGGTTTTCCTACATCTTTTTACTCTTCCCTCTTAGAAAAATTTCTCTTCCACTCACTTTTTCACTAGTGTGCTATCAAAGTTTGGGGTTGGAAGAGAGCATTCTAGTTTGGAAGCATTCTCATATCATCTAGCATCTCCACCCAAGTAAGTAAAATGCATTTTGTCATTCTAGGGTTCTTGATTTTGAATGTGATTGTCAAAGCATGATGATTTAGGGCTTTTGATTTCTATGCATGATTTGATAATATATTTGATGTTTGAACCGATTAAACTGCTTGATTATGTACTGGAAAACTGAAAATTGCATTTGGGTGGAGTTAGGACAGTTTCAAAACGAAATTTGCAAAAATCTGCAGGTCACCGCTGAGCGGCATTTACCGCTGAGCGGCACTCTGCCAGATTTGGTTTTTTCTGGTTTTTGCGTGTTGGATTGTGGCACTGGTGGCGCTGAGGGGAAATTCTGGCCCTCAGCGGTGGTTTAGCTTCAAAAGGAGTTGTGTTCTGTGTTTGCTAATGATTAATATCATGTTTTGTGGTTTTGGATTTGTGTTTGAATGCAGGAATGGCATCCTCTTCAGGAAAGAGATTGAAAACCATGGCGACCAAGAGGAAGGAAAAGGAACCAGAGCAGCCCCATAATGGCATGTTCCTCTCCAGGAAACATGAGAAGCACTTTAGGGTGGTTCAGGACAGGAGACTTCTGATGGAGAGGAAGGTTGGAATGATACCTAACTTTGCTCCTCAATTTGGAGAGCAAGTGTTAGGGAATGATTGGGGAAAGCTAGCCACTTATCCAGCACCTGCCAACATAGCTGTAGTCAAGGAATTCTACACCAATGCAAAGAAGATTGGTGACTATCCAGCTGAGAACTATTTGGGTTATGTCAGAGGCCATGCAATCAGGTATGATCCTGATTCTATCAACAACTTTCTGGATACTGTGTGGGCTGGTGAGCAATGCCAGTTTGCTCTTAGCATGGAGGAAGGTGCTGACTTTGAGGATGTTGAGAGAGTGTTGTGCATACCTGGAGGACACTTTCAAAGAAATAGATCTGGAGCAGTGGTTAACATTAGGAGGACAGATTTGACTCCTCTTGCAAAGTATTGGATGGCATTTTCTCATGCCAACATTCAGCCATGCTCACATGTGTCAGATATCACTCTCAGCAGGGCACTATTCATCTACTGTGCTATCAGGAATTTGAATGTTAATATTGGGCAGGTGATAGCTGATGAGATTAGTGTGTGTGCTAACACCTCAAACAACAAAGCACCACTGGGACATCCTTCTTTGATCACTCACCTCTGCAAGCTAGCTGGGGTGGACACTTCTGTTCCACCATTTGAGAGGCCAAGAAAAGCTATAGATGAGGCCTATTACAGACAATACTGTGGAGGTGAGGAGGCAGCTCAGCCAGTTCCACCACGCCAGGCTCGTAGAGAGAGAGGGCCAGCACAGAGCCGGACATCTGCTGATACTCGTGAGGCAGAACCATTCCAGATGAGGGACATGTATATGTCTCTTATAGGTGCTCAGTTGCAGTCCATTCACAGAGGGCAGGTGGCCACGGCTGAGATGATAGTGGGGATGTATGATACCCCTCCAGCACACAGGTGGACTATGAATGAATTCCATAATGTGGTAGCTTGGCCAGAAGAACCATTACATGGAGGAGCTGGAGGAGCTGAATCTTCAGCTCGAGACATGGAAGAAGATGAAGCTGAGGAGGAGGATGCTTTTGATGATGATGATGATGATGAAGAGGAGGAGGAAGATACAGAGGACAGCTCAGACTGATGAGGAGCTGAGATAGCATTTACTGATGAATGCTATCATATGATTATGCTTTTGTGGTTTAAGTTTTCTGAACTTATTTGTTTTTGTTTTTAGATTAGGGTTGATGTACTCTATTGAAACCTGGTTTATTATGATGGTTTGCTATTAACTGTGATTGTGTGATAAGTAATGCTTGATGATGCTGATTGATTGATTGATGTTAAGATAGATGTGCACATTAAAATGCTTATACAGGTGATTCACAAGCTTTGTGAACAAATGCATGATATCATGATTGTGATTGTGAAATTAAGCAGGATGTGTATGTCAAATGTGAATGAGCTTATATGTGAGGTTTTGAGCTCCAGAGTTGTTATTGTTGAATGCTATTACTTTGAAAGCATGAATGACTTTGCCCAGGTTTTCTATGATTGAATCAATTGCTTGTTTTGCATCATATGATCAAGGCCATTTTTGTTAAAACCCTTTTTATTGGCCAAATTCATAAAAGTTAGCCTACTAAAAGAGAACACTTTGTGTTCTATCCTTTGAACCCATAGCCTTGAATATACACTAAAAACCCTTGATTGAAAATCTTTACCTTGAGTTAAGTAGAAGATCTTGTGTGGTATTGACAAATGTTCAAGTTTGGGGTTATTGGGGAAACATGAAAAAGAAAAGCATTGAGCTAAGAGCTAAAAGTAAGAATATGCAAAGAAAAAGAAAAGCAAAGAAAAAGAAGCAAAGCTCAATGCAAATGAAAAGGCAAACAAAAGTTGGGAATGAATAAGAATAATTGTGTTGTTATGATTCTCTTAACTCAAGGATTTTGTGATCCAGAAAAACCAATTTTCTTGTTAGCCCAGCCACATTATAAGCCATTGAAAAGTCCTTGTGATGATGCATGCTTGTGAATGTTTTTGATTGTGGTAAAATGAAAGGCAAAGTTGATTCATGTGACATTGTGATAGTGGAGTGAATGAGTGAAACACTTTACCTCTTATACACTGTGTGTTGAGTGAAACACTTTACCTGGTGAGGAAATATTCCATAAGCACATGAACATCCATGCTTAATTGATTGATCATTCATGAAAAATAACATTTGTTGGAACTTAAATGACTTTGTGAACACTAAAGCATGTGCACATCTTGATTGAACTCTTGGTCATAAGTTTGAGTGAAGTTGTTACTTATCTTGAAAAGAGGATTTTGAATGAGTAAACCATCATATAAATTGGTTGGAGATGGAGTACATTTTGTTTGCTTGAGGACAAGCAAAGTTCTAAGTTTGGGGTTGTGATAACAGTTGAAAAACTGTTATTTTCATGCTTAAAATTAATACTAAAAGCAACCTTTAGACTTAGAAACTAGCTTGAAATCATGCAGTTTATCTATATTTTCATAAATAAGAGAGCTGGACAGGTTTATGCTTGATTTCAGTGTTTTTGTGCAGATTTTAAGGTGAATTTGGTGAAAAGAGTGAAGAAGGAGAGAAGTGACATTAGAAAAGACAAGAAAGAGTGCAAAAAGAGAAGACGAAGGCACCGCTCAGCGGCAAACTACCGCTGCGCGGCACTCAAGAGGTGACGTTGGAACCGCTGAGGGGCAAAATGGCCGCTGAGGGGAAGAAAGAAGACGCGCAACCACCGCTGAGCGGTAAATACCGCTGAGCGGCACTTTTTGGGCTTGGGCTTTTGTAATCTTTTGTAACTCTAGATTAGTATATAAGGGCTTGCACGTCCTATAGTTAGGTATCTTTGGCAGAAACGAGGCAAACACTCTCTCTTCTCACCCCTTTGAAAGAGGATCTTGGATGCTCAGGCTACCTCTTCACCTTTATTGGGTTTATTCTTTCATTCTTTCATTGTTATTCATCTAGGTTCACCATGAATATGGTGAACTAAACCTTGTATGTTTGTTGGGGAATCAATGTAATCTCTTGAAGCTCTCATATATGGATTTGTTGAGTACATCTTTGAATTAAGACATATGCTTTCTTTCATCATTAGTTACGGTTTTTCCTCTTTGCTCAATGCTTGCATTGTTTAACTCATTCTAATGCATGATTATTGGTTTTGTCGATACGGACACGTACGGGGAAGTCTAGATCCGGGGAATTTCTCCCAATATTTTACTGACAACATTATATTGGTTGCCTTTAAGCTCCTGCAGTCATGAACTAATCATTAGGAATGCTAGGAATTGTATGAACTATTTGATTAGGGAGAAGCCATCTAGAATGGTACATTAGAGAGTGGCATTAACAATGATGATTTGAATGTTGAATTCCTAAAATATATGAGAGTGGATGAGATGAAATTGACCCCCAACAACATATTCATTCATATATTCATTGAAAGTGTTTATCTTTTGTCTTTGCCATTGATCAAATTCATGCATACATGTTTATTTTCTGTCTTTGCATATTAAACTTTGAATATTTCGTTTGTAAGTCCTAGCTAATCAACAAATCACATAACTAAACTAGGCCGTGAGTCCTTTGGGAAGAACGATACTTGGTCTTACCAAGTTTTATTACTTGAACGATTCGGTCATACTTGCCGATTGTGAAACAAGTTTGTGACATCATATTTTGGTGCTTACAAATTTGTCCATCAAACACCTACTGATGGGTGTTGGTGAGAAAATTTTGCACCTACTGATGGGTGCTGGTAAGTCTGTAACACCTACTGATGGGTGTTGGTAAGTTTGAAACACCTACTGATGGGTGTTGGTGGATTTTGGGTCAGGCTCGTGACGTTAAACAAGCGCTACCTGGGAGGCAACCCAGTTGATTGATTGTTTTTGTTTGTTTTATTTTAGTTAGGGTTTGCATAAGTATTTTAAACATTGAATTGCAGGGAACCAGTGAGGGGCATGTCTAGGAGGCACGTAGGTTAAGAAAAGAAGGAGAAGAGCACATCACGAATGTGCCGCTGAGCGGTAATTTACCGCTGAGCGGTACTCTCGCAGATGGGCTTTAGTTCCCCTTAGCGGGACCCGAGCCCATTAGGGTATTTTTATACCCTAAGCTGCGCAATTGCTCATACTTTTAGACTCTTCTCTGCACACACTCCTACATACCTTTTCAAAGGTTCTCTACAACTTTTCCCTCATCCCTCTTTAGAAAATCTCCCTTCCACTCACTTGCTCACTAGTTTTCCATCTAAGTTTGGGGTTGGGAGAGAGCATCATTGGAGGGGCTGATTTCTTCATTGTGGTTTACGTTGGAACCGCTGAGGGGCAAAATGGCCGCTGAGGGGAAGAAAAGAGACACGCACTCACCGCTAAGCGGTAAATACCGCTGAGCGGTACTTTTATGGGCTTGGGCTTTTGTAATCTTTTGTAACTCTAGAATAGTATATAAGGGCTTGCACGTCCTAGAATTAGTATCTTTGGCAGAACAGAGGCAAACACTCTCTCTTCTCACCCCTTTGAAGGAGGATCTTGGATGCTCAGGCTACCTCTTCACCTTTATTGGGTTTATTCTTTCATTCTTTCATTGTTATTCATCTAGGTTCACCATGAATATGGTGAACTAAACCTTGTATGTTTGTTGGGGAATCAATGTAATCTCTTGAAGCTCTCTGATGAGTCAATATTTTATTCACTTCACTTAGTTTATTGTGCTAGAATTAATCAGGGAATTGTGCTGAATTGTCTAGTATTTTCCCATTTTTCTTGATTGTGCTTAATTCGATCAGAAATTCTTATTTTAATTAATTTGAATTTTCTGAGCTTATTATTTTCATTAAAGGAAAATTTTAGAAATAACATTTGGAAGAATACTCATTTGTATTATTTACTTGGAAGATTTATTTTGTGTGTACAGCTCACGGTTTTGAAATGAAATATTTTGTTTGGGTTGGCTAAACATAAGAAGGGCATGGTCCAGAGGTTTTAGCAACATCTTACTCTTGCTCACGTGAAGTCCTTCAATGTTTCTTTTTTTTTTTAAAAAAAAAAGCATTAGTTGGCTTGGTACATGTATATCACAACTGAAACATGAATTAGTGGAGGGCCCTCTTGTTAATTTTGATGAAAGAAAATGTGGAAAGGAGGTGCACTTTACTACGGCACAAATAGGAATCTCCTTATTCTATTGTAAATGGAGACACATTATGGAAGAGGGACCACCAACACATTGGACGCTCTGCTCACGGAACTGCACTATTAAGAATTAATTTTCTTTCTTCATGTGTTTCACAGAGCACTAAGGAACCAGAGTAACACACGTCCGAAAGAGAAAAGCGGTACAACAGTTTGGAGGTGAACAAAGAGGATAACACAACAGCTGCCATGGTAGAAAGGGTGACATCTACGCATGATTAAAAACGCACGAGAGCAAGCAAGATGCAGCAGAAGCACGGAGTAGTGAAGCAAACGGTTCTCCATCCAGCAGCTCTTCACGTCCACGTTCACTCCACAACAGCAGCTTGGAAAGCTTCACGGTCCAGCAGTGCAGCCACCACACACACTTCACGACCACATGGATAAGAAGCTCCATACTGAACGGACCATTTCCGTTTCTGCTGGAGAAGTTTCTTACTAAGAGCAAGGGGAAACATGGACTGGAAGAAGTGAATGGATTGTCCACCAAAAATAGAAGCAGTTCTCGGTCCTTCAATGCATCCAGCAGCTGGCAACAGAGAAGAACACGGCTTGTTGGAAGCAAGAAGAAGAACTGGTCCAGCAGCTCTAAATTGGTACAGCACCTTACGGATGTTAGCTGGGAGAAGAGGTAGAGATCATGGCCTGCAACCACACAGCAAATAGATAATGGAAAAGGGAGCCCACGGCTGCAAGGAAATTCACGTGATTCATTGGCTGGAAAAATGAAGTGCATTCACGGTCTTGAAGACGGTCCAGCACCTTGTTGAAGCAACCACCAGCAGCAAATGAAAGTGCAACCCCACACAAGAACACAGCAGCTGAGGTTGTGTTCATCAATATGAAGAAGCTCTTGTTGCAGCATTGCAACCAGCCACACGCACATCTTGGAGTGTCCAGGGGCAGTTCACGGTGCAGCAGCTATCTAGTTGAGAAGGATGCCTCATGGTATTGAAGAAGGAGACGTCATCCAGCAGCTCAACGTCCAACAACAAAGCACACGGTCCATCAGAAGCTTGGAGAGCTCTCGGTCCTCCATGTCCAGTAAGCTCTGGAGCTTCATCATGAATGGAGATCTCAGTCACAACCTGAAGGAAGCATCCAGCAGCCACGTTCACGGTTGTTTCTGGAAGCCAAAGGCAATAATTCTGCAACGTCTACGGTAAGCTTGTGGGACGGGATTCAAGAAGGAGCTCGAACAAGGATGTGGCGCCACTGTTGGAAGCATGGAGGTGCAGAAGCAACTGTCCATCACACATCCTTGAAGTGGCAAGAAGCGAAAGCAGTTCAGCCATCCAGCACAAAGGATTCTCGGCAAGAAGAAGAGGTGCAGGTCCAGCTTACACACACCATCAACTCACGTCCAACTTGAACCACCACCGGAGACAACACCATGTAGCGTCCAACTTGGATTGACGGTCCAGCCACGGTCAAGCAGCTCCTCTGCACCTGACAAATGTCCAGCAGATCGGTCAACCAATCCAGCCACCTTGAAGAGTTGTTGTCCAACCAAAAGCACACACACGTTGTTGCCATGATTTCATGCTTCCAGGAGTTTCAGATTTTCAGAAAGTGACAAAGAGGTGTGGGCAGCACTACAAAATGAAGGAGAAGATTGGAAGTGCAAATCGAAATCCATAAACACACGCCTCATGCTCATGGGTCCATAATGTTTTGGAAGCAATTGGAAATGGGGAGGCACTACTCACGGCTTAGAAGAATGCAGATGCATGGTCCAGCAAAAAGAAGAACCGTGAGCAAGGAGCTGGAAAATGAAAGAAGAAGACAAGGAAACCGTGAAAGCTAGAAGTTCACGGGTTGCCAAATTGAGATAAAACAAAACAAACAACTTGGTTGAAACGAAGGAGGCCTCACGAGAGTTTGTTCAGAAGATTGGCTATAAAAGAAGCAAGCAGGCTAAGAGGAAGGGAGGAGATTAGAATTTGAATCAGAGTTTTTAGGCGTAGGAATTAGGAGTAGTTTAGGACAGCCCTGGAAGAGGCTCTCGCCTCTTCCTCTTTCTCTTCCTCTCTGGATTTCCATTTCAAACAGTGCAATTGTAGTGTTTTAATTTCTCAAGCATGTAGTGTGTTACTGTAATTTTTATTTTCACTGTCCAGGAATTTATTTTCAAGTATTGAATCTTTGATAAATTTCATTTTCACCGTCTCTTTTATTTTACCATTTATTATTTTCCGCATCGTTTAATTTTACCGTTTTTCAATTTATCGCTTTCCGTTTTTACCATCTTTTACTGTGTTGATTTTACTATCTTTAAAATTTACTTCAGTGTTTTTAATTCTGTCTTATTTTAATTCCAGTTTTAATTTATTTTTCCGTACCACAAATCACAAACCCCCCCCCCACTTCGTGATAAATCTAAGACCGAACCACATAAAAATTGGTCCTTGAGAGACGACCTAGGAGTCAAATCCTAGTTATACTGCATTAATTTCTGCACATCAAATTTGTATGACCGCGACAGTCGTATCAAAAATGGCGCCGCTGCCGGGGACCAATCAATAACGGTTCGGTTTCAGATTTTGTTATGTAAATTTTTGTTCTGTTAATATGTGTCTTTTGTGTGTTTTGTGTTTGGTATTTTTGTAGGCGACAACGACACCTTCAGCAAATTTTGGCGGCGTTGTCACTTCAGTTCAGGTTTTTGTTTTAGATTTTTACTGTGTTAATATATATTGTGTATATATGTGTTTAATTGTGCTATGTTCTGTATTTAGTTGTTATTAAAAAAAAAATTTGAAAATTAAAAAAAAAAAAAAATTAATTAAAAATTTTTACTATTGATGTTCTGTCTTGTGTGTGCTTGTAGCATGTATAAATGTGTTTAGTTTATCTGTTTCGTAATTTTTAGTTTTTAGTTTTTATTTTTATTTTCCATGTCTACCTATTTTAATTTTGTGAATAGTGCTTATTCTACAAGTGCCTGTAGTTATGATTCTCTTTCTGCATATTACTCTGATTCTTGTGCTGATTTTAATACTGAGAAAAATATGGATCATCCTCAAATTCCTGAGAGCTCCCTTTGGGAGCCGGTTCCACCAGTTCAGCAATATCAGAGTCAGCAGTATGATGCTCCTGCCCAAGTAGCTTCTCAGCCTTCAACTTCTGAACCTACATTGAAGGAGTTATTGGAGCAGATGACCATGCAGAACATTCAGTTTCAGAAAGGGAACATGCAGTTCAAGCAAGAGAGCATGGAAACTCAAGCTGCCATTCAGAAGCTGACTGATCAGATCGGGCAGATGGCCACTCAACACTTTCAAGATGATAGTGGCATCAACATAGAAGATGGGGAGCAAAGCTATGAGTTTACTACTACACCCACTTTCCTACCTTTCTATGATCCCACTCTTGCACCTGAGACTGTTGATGATTATTTTAAGGACCAGGCAGGTACGAGTAACACTGTTGAGACAGGTAGACCATTTTTATCTTCCACCGTGGAGGTAAACGTACCTCAACTTGAATGTGCAGTTGATGAATTAGAAATTCATGAGAAAATTTATTCTGAACAAAAACATGTTTATTCTGAAACTGAGATTACAAGCTCTTTACCAGATCTGCCTATACATTCAATTGCTTGTGATTTGTTGCACAATGATTCTACAGGTTTTAGGATTGAAACTGATACAGACTTGATTGACAATTCTAAAGTTTTTGATTCAGTATTAGTCTCTGAAACCATTGGTATAAATGTTGTGTTGAATGAACATGATTACAGTGATAAATTTTCCATTGATAATAGCTTTGCACTGAATGTGGATTTTGTTGATGATGCATATGTCAATATTGATTTTGAGACAGGAATTTTGCAGTCGCATAACATGATAGAGTTAGAACAAAACATTGATCTGACTCAGTTTTCTGAGAATTGTGAATGTGATTGTGAATCTGGTTCTTGCCCGATTTGTACAAATCACATAACTAAACTAGGCCGTGAGTCCTTTGGGAAGAACGATACTTGGTCTTACCAAGTTTATTACTTGAACGATTCGGTCATACTTGCCGATTGTGAAACAAGTTTGTGACATCATATTTTGGTGCTTACAAATTTGTCCATCACACCCATGGATTTAATACCCCTTCCAAATTCTATTGATTTTGTTCATCAAGATGGGGTATTTAAATCTAAATTTATCAAAGATTTACATCAAAGGGTTAAAATTCAAATTCAACAACAAAATGAGAAATATGCCAAGAAACATAATAAGGGCAAGAAAGAGTTAATCTTCAATGAAGGAGATTTAGTTTGGATTCATCTTAGAAAGTAAAGATTTCCTCAACTAAGAAAATCTAAACTCAATCCTAGAGGAGATGGACCCTTTAGAGTGATCAGGAGGATTAATAATAATGCTTATCAACTTCTTTGCTGATTAAGAATTTCTGCTGAAATGCATAGTAAACTCCTTCTCCAAGAGTCACTTCTTTGCTTGATTTCCATTGCAACTTCCTTCCACTCTAGGAAGCCTTCTGAGTTGTGCATCACCTCTCCAAGCTAGCCTCCATATCCATTCACCACAAGCACCAACCATCCGCTGCTTCACATCCAAGACTCATAGCCAATTTGCTCATGAAATTACAAATCTGCAACTACTGTTCCATTGGTTCCAGCAGCTTTCCAAGCCTCCTTGCCTTTCCAATCTCACGGATCTGCTTCTCTACATCTCCTAGGATGTATCACATCTTGATTGAACTCTTGGTCATAAGTTTGAATGAAGTTTTTACTTATCTTGAAAAAGAGGATTTTTGAATGAGTGAACCATCATATGAATTGGTTGAAGATTGAGTTACATCTTGTTTGCTTGAGGACAAGCAAAGTTCTAAGTTTGGGGTTGTGATAACAGTTGAAAAATTATTACTTTCATGCATAAAATTGATACTAAAAGCAACCTTTATACTTAGAAACTAGTTTGAAATCATGGTTTTACTCATATTTTCATAAATAAGAGAGCTGGACAGGTTTATGCTTGATTTCAGTGTTTTTGTGCAGGTTTTAAGGTGAATTTAGTGAAAGAAGTGAAGAAGGAGAGAGATGGAATCAGAAAAGATATCAAAAAGTGCAAAAGGAGAAGCCGAAGTCACCGCTGAGCGGCAGTATACCGCTGAGCGGCAGTATACCGCTGAGCGGCACTCAGGAGCTTATGGGAGGTCCACTGAGGGGCAAAATGGCCGCTGAGGGGAAGAAACTACTCACGCACTCACCGCTGAGCGGTACTTTACCGCTGAGCGGCACACTTATGGGCTTGGGCCTAGATTTTCTGTAATTTTAGAATAGTATATAAGCTTTAGGACGTCCTAGGGTTTGTATCTTTGGCATAAACGAAGCAAACACTCTCTCTTCCACCCCTTTGAAGGAGGATCTTGGATGCTCAGGCTACCTCTTCACCTTTCTAGGGTTTTATCCTTCATTCTTTCATTATTGTTCATCTAGGTTCACCATGAATACGGTGAACTAAACCTTGTATGTTTGTTGGGGAATCAATGTAATCTTTTGAAGCTCTCATATATGGAATTTATGCTTGCATCTTAATCTAATATTTATGCTTTCTTTCATCATTAGTTGGGGTTTTTCCTCTTTGCTTAATGCTTACTTTGTTTAACTCATTCAATGCTTGATTATTGATTTTGTCGATACGGGAACGTACGGGGAAGTCTAGATCCGGGGAATCTCTCCCAATATTATATTGGTTGTGATTAAGCTCATGTGCTAAGAGAACTAATTATTAGGAATGCTAGGAATCGTATGAACTCGTAATTAGGGATAGGCCTTCTTGACAAGGTAATTTAGAGAGTGTCATTAACAATGATGATTTGAATGTTAAATTCCTAAAATATATGAGAGTGGATGAGATGAAATTGACTCCCAACAACATATTCATTCATATATTTCATTGAAAGTATTTGTCTTTTGCTTTTGCCATTGATCAAAACCTCATGCATACATGTTTATTTTCGTCTTTTGCATAATACAATCCAATTATTTCGTTCTTAATTCTTAGCTAATCAAAGAGTCACATAACTAAACTAGGTCGTGAGTCCTTTGGGAGAACGATACTTGGTCTTACCGAGTTTATTACTTGAAACGATTCGGTCATACTTGCCGATTGTTCAACAAGTTTGTGACATCATATTTTGGTGATCATAAATTTGTCCAACAATGAAGATGGAGACAGAGAAGATACCTATCATTCTTGGAAGACCGTTTATGAAAACGGCTAAAGCTATCATAGATGTAAACGAAGGTATAGTGGTGCTCCAGGACCGAGAGGAGAGAGTTGTTGTAGATGTCTTTAAAGATGAGACGTAAACACAGGAGGAAGAAGCTAGTTATAAAGCTGCATTTCAAGATGCACACATGACTAGCCATAAAGATGAAAAGCCCAAGGTTACAGGTAACCATTGTTTGTTGTTTCAGGTGCATAAGGAAGAAAAGATTGGAAGAGGAGGAGAAGTTCCTGATGACTGGAAGAAAGGAAGACCCCAATGATGGACAAATTTATGAGCACCAAAATATGATGTCACAAACTTGTTTCACAATCGGCAAGTATGACCGAATCGTTCAAGTAATAAACTTGGTAAGACCAAGTATCGTTCTCCCAAAGGACTCACGGCCTAGTTTAGTTGTGTGGTTTGTTGATTAGCTAAGACTTAAGAACGAAATATTTGGAGTTTAATATGCAAGGCAGAAAATAAACATGTATGCATGAGTTTTTGATCAATGGCAAAAGCAAAAGATAAACACTTTCAATGAAATATATGAATGAATATGTTGTTGGGGGTCAATTTCATCTTATCCACTCTCATATATTTTAGGAATTCAACATTCAAATCATCATTGTTAATGCCACTCTCTAAAGTACCATTCTAGATGGCTTCTCCCTAATCACGAGTTCATACAATTCCTAGCATTCCTAATGATCAGTTCATAAGTTCAGGAGCTTAACGACAACCAATATCATATTGGGAGAAATTCCCCGGATCTAGACTTCCCCGTACGTGCCCGTATCGACAAAACCAATAATCATGCATCGAATGAGTTAAACCATGCAAGCATTAAGCAAAGAGGAAAAACCCTAACTAATGATGAAAGAAAGCATAAATCTTAATTAAAAGATGCAAGCATAGATTCCATATATGAGAGCTTCAAGAGATTACATTGATTCCCCAACAAACATACAAGGTTTAGTTCACCATATTCATGGTGAACCTAGATGAATATCAATGAAAGAATGAAAGAATAAACCCTAAAAAGGTGAAGAGGTAGCCTGAGCATCCAAGATCCTCCTTCAAAGGGGTGAGAGTGAGAGTGTTTGCCTTGTTTCTGCCAAAGATACTAACTCTAGGACGTGCAAGTCCTTAAATACTATTCTAAAATTACAAAAGATCTAAGCCCAAGCCCATAAAAGTGCCAGAAAACAAGTCCAAGCCCATTAAGAATGGCGCTCAGCGGTAAATACCGCTCAGCGGTGACTGCGCTTCCCTTTTCTTCCCCTCAGCGGCCAATTTGCCCCTCAGCAGACCTCCCGTGACCTCCTGAGTGCCGCTCAGCGGTAAAATGCCGCTGAGCGGTGCCTTCGGCTTCTCCTTTTTCACTCTTTGATTCCTTTTCTGATTCCATCTCTCTCCTTCTTCACTTCTTTCACTAAATTCACCTTAAAACCTGCACAAAAACACTTAAATCAAGCATAAACCTGTCCAGCTCTCTTATTTATGAAAATATAGATAAAAGCATGATTTCAAGCTAGTTTTTAAGTCTAAAGGTTGCTTTTAGTATCACTTTTAAGCATGAAAATAACAGTTTTTCAACTGTTATCACAACCCCAAACTTAGAACTTTGCTTGTCCTCAAGCAAACAAAATGTAACTCAATCTCCAACCAATTTATATGATGGTTCACTCATTCAAAAATCCTCTTTTTCAAGATAAGTAACAACTTCACTCAAGCTTATGATCAAGAGTTCATTCAAGATGTGCACATGCTTTAGTGTTCACAAAGTCATTTAAATTCCAACAAATGCTTTTTTTTTTTATGAATGATCAATCAATTAAGCATGGATGTTCATGTGCTTATGGAATATTTCCTCACTAGGTAAAGTGTTTCACTCAACACACACGTGTATAAGAGGTAAAGTGTTTCACTCATTCACACCACTATCACAATGTCACATGAATCAACTTTGCCTTTCATTTTACCACAATCAAAAACATTCACAAGCATGCATCATCACAAGGACTTTTCAATGGCTTATAATGTGGCTGGGCTAACAAGAAAATTGGTTTTTCTGGATTACAAAATCCTTGAGTTAAGAGAATCATAACAACACAATTATTCTTATTCTTCCCAACTTGCCTTTGCATTTGCATTGAGCTTTGCTTCTTTTTCTTTGCTTTTCTTTTTTCTTTGCATATTCTTACTTTTTAGCTCTTAGCTCAATGCTTTTCCTTTTTCATGTTTTCCCAACAACCCCAAACTTGAACATTTAACAATACCACACAAGATCTTCTACTTAACTCAAGGTAAAGATTTTCAATCAAGGGTTTTCAGTGTATGTTCAAGGCTAAGGGTTCAAAGGATAGAACACAACGTGTTCTCTTTTAGTGGGCTAACTTTATGAATTTGGCCAATAAAAAGGGTTTCAACAAACGGCCTTGATCACATGATGCAAAACAAGCATTTGATTCAATCATAGAAAACCTGGGCAAAATCATTCATGCTTTCAAAGTAATAGCATTCAACAATAACAACTCTGGAGCTCAAAACCTCACATATAAGCTCATTCACATTTGACATACCCATCCTGCTTAATTTCACAATCACAATCATGATATCATGCATTTGTTCACAAAGCTTGTGAATCATCTGAATAAGCATTTCAATGTGCACATCATCTCAACATCAATCAATCAATAAGCATCATCAAGCATTACTTATCACACAATCACAGTTAATATCAAACCATCATAACAAACCAGGTGTTCAATAGAGTACATCAAACCCTAATCTAAAAACAAATACAAATAAGTTCAGAAAACTTAAACCACAAAAGCATAATCATATGATAGCATTTATCAGTAAATGCTATCTCAGCTCCTCATCAGTCTGAGTTGTCCTCTGTATCTTCCTCTTCTTGGATCCTATAGTCTTGATTCCTTTTGCCCGATGAGGAGGCCATCCCTGCATCAAACATAATTCACAAAACCAAAAGATACATTGTTAAGCATTAATAAACCATAATGAAGAAATCAGCCCCTTCAATGATGCTCTCTCCCAACCCCAAACTTAGATGGAAAACTAGTGAGCAAGTGAGTGGAAGGGAGATTTTCTAAAGAGGGATGAGGGAAAAGTTGTAGAGAACCTTTGAAAAGGTATGTAGGAGTGTGTGTGCAGAGAAGAGTCTGAAAATAAAAGCATTTGCACAGCTTAGGGTATAAAAATACCCTAATGGGCTCAGGTTCCACTAAGGGGAACTAAAGCTCATTCTGCGAGAGTACCGCTCAGCGGTAAGTTGCTGCTCAGCGGCACTTTCGTGATGTGCTCTTCTCCTTCTTTTCTTAACCTACGTGCCTCCTAGACATTCCCCTCATTGGTTCCCTGCAATTCAATGTTTAAAAATGCTTATGCAAACCCTAACTAAAATAAACAAACAAAAATATTCAATCAACTGGGTTGCCTCCCAGGTAGCGCTTGTTTAACGTCCCGAGCCTGACCCAAAATCCACCAACACCCATCAGTAGGTGTTTCAGACTTACCAGCACCCATCAGTAGGTGCAAAATTTTCTCACCAACACCCATCAGTAGGTGTTACAAACTTAGTATCCTTCAGTAGATACTTAACCACCTAGCATCCTTCAGTAGATGCTGTATCCAACAAAATATTTACAAAATAATGTCCACAAATTAAAAGTTACAAAACCAAATCAAAAGTCAAAAGTTTGTAAATCACTGGGTTGCCTCCCAGCAAGCGCTCTTTTAACGTCATTAGCTTGACCCAGTAAAGTTCAAGTTCCATCTTCTTTATAGTTGATGTTGTCAGTCCACCAACTTCTCAACTGCTTCCTTTGAACTGTTTTGGTTCTTCTAGAATATGGAGACTCTATCTCTATCATCTCCTTTTGTTTAAAGCCCTTCACAACCCACAACTTGTTCTTGATTCTTACAGGTGTGCCAAGTCGGAGTCTTCTTTTCTTCCAGTCTCTAGGAATTTCTTCTCCTCTTCCAATTTCTTCTTCCTTGGGTTCCTGAAACAACAAACAATGGTTACCTGAAACCTCAAGATTTTCATCTTTACCTCTAGTTATGGGTGCATCTCGAAATGCAGCTTTATAACTAGCCTCTTCCTCCTTTGCTTGCGTCTCATCTTTGAAGACATCCACCACCACTCTCTCCTCTCTATCCTGGAGCACCACTATACCTTCATTTACATCTATGATAGCCCTGGCCGTTTTCATAAACGGTCTTCCAAGTATAATAGGTATTTTCTCGGTTTCCATCTTCATCACCACAAAGTCTGCCAAAAACTGAAGTTTGCCAACACAAACTACAATGTCTTCTGCAATCCCACATGGCTCCTTTGAAGATCCATCGGCCATTACTAAATTAACCTTTACAGGTTTCATTTTAACATTGCCAATTTGCTCCAGTAAAGAATAAGGTATCAAGTTAACACTTGAACCTAAATCAAGGAGAGCTTTCTTTACCTTTTTCTTCCCTATGGTACAAGGGATAGAAAAACTACCTGGATCTGATGTTTTAGGTGGGAATGACTCTTCCTTAACAGTTATACACTTTTTTTCCTCATCATCTCTACGTCTCTTCTTTGTAGAGCTTTCTTCATTAGATTTGGTGTAAACCGTTGATGGCCCAAACTTATTAGCCGTGCTAGGACTCGGGTTCAATCCCCAAATCCCCGGCAACGGCGCCAAAAACTTGATGGACATATTTGTAAGCACCAAAATATGATGTCACAAACTTGTTTCACAATCGGCAAGTATGACCGAATCGTTCAAGTAATAAAACTTGGTAAGACCAAGTATCGTTCTTCCCAAAGGACTCACGGCCTAGTTTAGTTATGTGATTTGTTGATTAGCTAGGACTTACAAACGAAATATTCAAAGTTTTAATATGCAAGACAGAAAATAAACATGTATGCATGAATTGATCAATGGCAAAGACAAAAGATAAACACTTTCAATGAACTATATGAATGAATATGTTGTTGGGGGTCAATTTCATCTCATCCACTCTCATATATTTTAGGAATTCAACATTCAAATCATCATTGTTAATGCCACTCTCTAATGTACCATTCTAGATGGCTTCTCCCTAATCAAATAGTTCATACAATTCCTAGCATTCCTAATGATTAGTTCATTACAGCAGGAGCTTAAAGGCAACCAATATAATGTTGTCAGTAAAATATTGGGAGAAATTCCCCGGATCTAGACTTCCCCGTACGTGTCCGTATCGACAAAACCAATAATCATGCATTAGAATGAGTTAAACAATGCAAGCATTGAGCAAAGAGGAAAAACCCTAACTAATGATGAAAGAAAGCATATGTCTTAATTCAAAGATGTACTCAACAAATCCATATATGAGAGCTTCAAGAGATTACATTGATTCCCCAACAAACATACAAGGTTTAGTTCACCATCGTCATGGTGAACCTAGATGAATAACAATGAAAGAATGAAAGAATAAACCCAATAAAGGTGAAGAGGTAGCCTAAGCATCCAAGATCCTCCTTCAAAGGGGTGGAAGAGAGAGTGTTTGCCTCGTTTCTGCCAAAGATACTAAACTAAAGGACGTGCAAGCCCTTATATACTAATTTAGAGTTACAAAAGATTACAAAAGCCCAAGCCCAAAGAGTACCGCTCAGCGGTATTTACCGCTCAGCGGTAGTTGCGCGTCACAATTCTTCCCCTCAGCGGCCATTTGCCCCTCAGCGTGACTCCCGCAACCTCCTGAGTGCCGCTCAGCGGTAGTTTGCCGCTCAGCGGTGCCTTCGTCTTCTATTTTTGCACTCTTTCTTGTCTTTTCTAATGTCACTTCTCTCCTTCTTCACTCTTTTCACTAAATTCACCTTAAAACCTGCACAAAAACACTCAAATCAAGTGTAAACCTGTCCAGCTCTCTTATTTATGAAAATATAGATAAACTACATGATTTCAAGCTAGTTTTTAAGTCTAAAGGTTGCTTTTAATATCAATTTTAAGTATGAAAATAACAGTTTTTCAACTGTTATCAACCGTAATCTGTTGCAAAATTTGCTCCCAAGGTGCATCATTATCCACCATTTTGAATAACTCTGTGAAGTCCATTGGTTTCCCTTGATGGATTGGAAAAGGAAATGTGCTTTTGCTCTCTATTTCACTTCTCTCTTCTGTATCTAATTCAACTTTCTCATCATCAACACTCTCTACTACCTTGCACTCTTCTCTGGGGTTAACCTCAGTATCAGCCCCAAAGTTTCTGTTTGGTCTTTCTTCCAATTGCTTGGTAATCTAACCCATTTGAATCTCCAAATTCTTTATAGCAGCTTCAGTGCTCTTTTGAGAAGATTCAGTTTTCTGAATGAATTGCTGAAGAGTTTCTTCCAACCTTGTTGATCTTTCATTAAGCATAGATAACTGTTGCCAAAAGGTTGGTTGCTGCTGCTGCTTATTATATTGATTAGCTTGCCCAGTTTGTCCTTGACCAATGCTTGGATGTGGTTTCCACCCCTGATTATAATTCCCTTGACGGTATGGAAATTGATTAGCCATGAAATTAACATCCTCCACGGCTTCCACAGGAAAAGCACATTGGCCATTGATATGATCACCCCCACATAATTCGCACAACTGGGTTTGTACCTGTGCAGCAGATTTCAACTCTTTAGGTAATAGAGCAAGAGTTTTGGTCAGAGTCTCCAGCTGTTGAGTTAGAATTTTATTCTGAGCTAGCAAGGCATCATGTGTTTGTAATTGAAGAACCCCTTTTTGTTGCATAGGAGCTCCTCTTTCACTGTGCAGCTCATTATCACTAGTAGCCATGTTTTCTATAATTTCAGTTGCTTCCTCTGGAGTTTTCCATTTAATATTGCCTCCTGCTGAGGCGTCCAGCATCATCTTGGTTTGTGAACCAAGCCCTCCAAGGAAAGTTAAGACTACTTCTTGATCTTCAAAGCCATGCGTAGGAGTTTTACGTAACAAGCTTTTATACCTGTCCCATGCATGACCTAGTGATTCCTCCATGCCCTGCTTGAATGAAGAAATCTCTTGCTTTCCTTTAGTCACCTTAGATTGTGGGAAGTACTTATTTAAAAATTTTGTGACCACTGCTTCCCACTTTGTGAAACTTTCTTCTGGAAAAGAATTCAACCAAAGCTTAGCATTGCCTCCCAATGAGAAAGGAAACAAGCTAAGTTTGATAGCTTCGTCTGGCACCCCATTAATCTTGACTGTGTTGCAAATCTCATTAAAGGTAGTGAGGTGCTCATATGGGCTTTCATGAGATAACCCATTAAATTGATTACTCTTCACCAGTTGAATCAGTGCTGGTTTGACCTCCATATTGGCTGCATTGACTCTAGGTCTAGCTATGCTGTTAAAGTGTTGAGGCCCAGCAATATTAGTGTAGTCTGCAAGAGTTCTTCTACCATTATTGTTCTCCATACTTCCTGTGCTATGAACAGAACCTTGTGGTGATGATTGTAAGAGAGTTTCTGGAGAAGGGAAAAGTTCTCTAGATGTTCTGATTCTTCTCCTCCGTCTACTCTCGTCTAGACCTTCAAGAAGAGGTTCTGTTGTTTTCTTACTCCTAGTTCGAATTGCCTCCTGCATACACAAGAAAACAAAACCCTAGAAAATATTTGTTAGCACAAAAAGATATAAGAGAAGATATATATTCAGAAGATAAAAAGATAAAAGATTCAGAAGATAGAAGATAAAAGATTCAGAAGATAGAAAAGATAAAATAAAATAAAATAAAATAAAATCTAATCTAATCTAATCAAATAAAATAAAATAAAATAAAATCTAATCTAATAAAATTAAAACCGAAAAAATAAAAACAGAAAATAAAAACAGAAATTCAAAATTAAAGTCAAAGATAATCAATAATCACACAAATTAACCAGTTAAACCACGAGTCCCTGGCAACGGCGCCAAAAACTTGATGGACAAATTTATGAGCACCAAAATATGATGTCACAAACTTGTTTCACAATCGGCAAGTATGACCGAATCGTTCAAGTAATAAACTTGGTAAGACCAAGTATCGTTCTTCCAAAGGACTCACGGCCTAGTTTAGTTGTGTGGTTTGTTGATTAGCTAAGACTTAAGAACGAAATATTTGGAGTTTAATATGCAAGACAGAAAATAAACATGTATGCATGAGTTTTTGATCAATGGCAAAAGCAAAAGATAAACACTTTCAATGAAATATATGAATGAATATGTTGTTGGGGGTCAATTTCATCTTATCCACTCTCATATATTTTAGGAATTCAACATTCAAATCATCATTGTTAATGCCACTCTCTAAAGTACCATTCTAGATGGCTTCTCCCTAATCACGAGTTCATACAATTCCTAGAATTCCTAATGATCAGTTCATAAGTTCAGGAGCTTAACGACAACCAATATCATATTGGGAGAAATTCCCCGGATCTAGACTTCCCCGTACGTGCCCGTATCGACAAAACCAATAATCATGCATCGAATGAGTTAAACCATGCAAGCATTAAGCAAAGAGGAAAAACCCTAACTAATGATGAAAGAAAGCATAAATCTTAATTAAAAGATGCAAGCATAGATTCCATATATGAGAGCTTCAAGAGATTACATTGATTCCCCAACAAACATACAAGGTTTAGTTCACCATATTCATGGTGAACCTAGATGAATATCAATGAAAGAATGAAAGAATAAACCCTAAAAAGGTGAAGAGGTAGCCTGAGCATCCAAGATCCTCCTTCAAAGGGGTGAGAGAGAGAGCATCCAATACTATTCTAAAATTACAAAAGATCTAAGCCCAAGCCCATAAAAGTGCCAGAAAACAAGTCCAAGCCCATTAAGAATGGCGCTCAGTGGTAAATACCGCTCAGCGGTAAATACCGCTCAGCGGTAAATACCGCTCAGCGGTAAATACCGCTCAGCGGTGACTGCGCTTCCCTTTTCTTCCCCTGAGCGGCCAGTTTGCCCCTCAGCGGACCTCCCGTGACCTCCTGAGTGCCGCTTAGCGGTAAAATGCCGCTGAGCGGTGCCTTCGGCTTCTCCTTTTGCACTCTTTGATTCCTTTTCTGATTCCATCTCTCTCCTTCTTCACTTCTTTCACTAAATTCACCTTAAAACCTGCACAAAAACACTTAAATCAAGCATAAACCTGTCCAGCTCTCTTATTTATGAAAATATAGATAAAAGCATGATTTCAAGCTAGTTTTTAAGTCTAAAGGTTGCTTTTAGTATCACTTTTAAGCATGAAAATAACAGTTTTTCAACTGTTATCACCCAACTTGGTACACCTATGAGAATCAAAAACAAGTTGTGGGTAGTGAGAGGTTATAAAGAGAAGGAGATGATAGAGATAGAATCTCCACATTTTAGAAGAATCAAAACAGTGCACAGGAAACAGCTGAGGAGTGATGGACAAATTTGTAAGCACCCAAAATATGATGTCACAAACTTGTTTCACAATCGGCAAGTATGACCGAATCGTTCAAGTAATAAAACTTGGTAAGACCAAGTATCGTTCTTCCCAAAGGACTCACGGCCTAGTTTAGTTATGTGATTTGTTGATTAGCTAGGACTTACAAACGAAATATTCAAAGTTTAATATGCAAGACAGAAAATAAACATGTATGCATGAATTGATCAATGGCAAAGACAAAAGATAAACACTTTCAATGAATTATATGAATGAATATGTTGTTGGGGGTCAATTTCATCTCATCCACTCTCATATATTTTAGGAATTCAACATTCAAATCATCATTGTTAATGCCACTCTCTAATGTACCATTCTAGATGGCTTCTCCCTAATCAAATAGTTCATACAATTCCTAGCATTCCTAATGATTAGTTCATTACAGCAGGAGCTTAAAGGCAACCAATATAATGTTGTCAGTAAAATATTGGGAGAAATTCCCCGGATCTAGACTTCCCCGTACGTGTCCGTATCGACAAAACCAATAATCACGCATTAGAATGAGTTAAACAATGCAAGCATTGAGCAAAGAGGAAAAACCCTAACTAATGATGAAAGAAAGCATATATCTTAATTCAAAGATGTACTCAACAAATCCATATATGAGAGCTTCAAGAGATTACATTGATTCCCCAACAAACATACAAGGTTTAGTTCACCATCGTCATGGTGAACCTAGATGAATAACAATGAAAGAATGAAAGAATAAACCCAATAAAGGTGAAGAGGTAGCCTGAGCATCCAAGATCCTCCTTCAAAGGGGTGAGAAGAGAGAGTGTTTGCCTCGTTTCTGCCAAAGATACTAAACTAAAGGACGTGCAAGCCCTTATATACTAATTTAGAGTTACAAAAGATTACAAAAGCCCAAGCCCAAAGAGTACCGCTCAGCGGTATTTACCGCTCAGCGGTAGTTGCGCGTCACAATTCTTCCCCTCAGCGGCCATTTGCTCCTCAGCGTGACTCCCGCAACCTCCTGAGTGCCGCTCAGCGGTAGTTTGCCGCTGAGCGGTGCCTTCGTCTTCTCTTTTTGCACTCTTTCTTGTCTTTTCTAATGTCACTTCTCTCCTTCTTCACTCTTTGCACCAAATTCACCCTAAAACCTGCACAAAAACACTCAAATCAAGTGTAAACCTGTCCAGCTCTCTTATTTCTGAAAATAAAGATAAAAGGTGTGATTTCAAGCTAGTTTCTAAGTCTAAAGATTGCTTTTAGTATCAATTTTAAGCATGAAAATAACAGTTTTTCAACTGTTATCACAACCCCAAACTTAGAACTTTGCTTGTCCTCAAGCAAACAAAATGTAACTCCATCTCCAACCAATTCATATGATGGTTCACTCATTCAAAATCCTCTTTTCAAGATAAGTAATAACTTCACTCAAACTTATGATCAAGAGTTCAATCAAGATATGCACATGCTTTAGTGTTCACAAAGTCATTTAAGTTCCAACAAATGCTATTTTTCATGAATGATCAATCAATTAAGCATGGATGTTCATGTGTTCATGGAATATTTCCTCACCAGGTAAAGTGTTTCACTCAACACACAAGTGTATAAGAGGTAAGTGTTTCACTCATTCACTCTACTATCACAATGTCACATGAATCAACTTTGCCTTTCATTTTACCACAATCAAAAACATTCACAAGCATGCATCATCACAAGGACTTTTCAATGGCTTATAATGTGGCTGGGCTAACAAGAAAATTGGTTTTTCTGGATCACAAAATCCTTGAGTTAAGAGAATCATAACAACACAATTATTCTTATTCATTCCCAACTTTTGTTTGCCTTTTCATTTGCAATTGCATTGAGCTTTGCTTCTTTTTCTTTTCTTTTCTTTTTCTTTGCATATTCTTAATTTTTAGCTCTTGCCTCAATGCTTTTCCTTTTTCATGTTTTCCCAATAACCCCAAACTTGAACATTTAACAATACCACACAAGATCTTCTACTTAACTCAAGGTAAGGATTTTCAATCAAGGGTTTCAGTGTATGTTCAAGGCTAAGGGTTCAAAGGATAGAACACAAAGTGTTCTCTTTTAGTGGGCTAACTTTATGAATTTGGCCAATAAAAAGGTTTTCAACAAACGGCCTTGATCACATGATGCAAAACAAGCATTTGATTCAATCATAGAAAACCTGGGCAAAATCATTCATGCTTTCAAAGTAATAGCATTCAACAATAACAACTCTGGAGCTCAAAACCTCACATATAAGCTCATTCACATTTGACATACACATCCTGCTTAATTTCACAATCACAATCATGATATCATGCATTTGTTCACAAAGCTTGTGAATCACCTGTATAAGCATTTTAATGTGCACATAATCTCAACATCACTCAATCATAATTAATAGCAAACCATCATAAGAAACCGGGTGTTCAATAGAGTACATCAAACCCTATTCTAAAAACAAAAACAAATAAGATACTCACAAAACACTGGGTTGCCTCCCAGTAAGCGCTTGTTTAACGTCCCGAGCCTGACCCAAACTTTCAAGGATCAACCAGCAACATCATTGTAGAACATTGTTGCACCTCTCCCCCCAGATAAGGCTTGAGACGTTGACCATTTACCACCCAACTTCTCTGTGGATTATCAGATGGATTAAATATTTCAATTGCCCCATGCGGATGCACTTCTTTTATCACAAATGGTCCTGTCCATTTTGACTTCAGCTTCCCAAGAAATATCTTCAATCTTGAATTGAACAATAGTACCTGTTGTCCTGGATTGAAAACTCTATTCACCAACTTCCTGTCATGATAAAATTTAATTTTTTCTTTGTAAGCCCTGGATGAATCATATGCATGTAACCGCATTTCTTCAAGCTCCAAAATCTGCCTCCTGCGTGTGCATTGAGTGTCATAAGGATCAAAATTCAAGAATTTCAAAGCCCATAATGCTCTATGCTCCAATTCAACTGGCAAATGGCATGCTTTCCCATAGACTAATTGAAATGGTGATAATCCCATGGACGTCTTCATTGCTGTTCGATAAGCCCAAAGAGCATCATCCAATTTGAGAGACCAATCCTTTCTTGATGAAGTCACAGTTTTTTCCAGGATTCTTTTTATCTCCCTGTTAGATACCTCCGCTTGTCCATTAGTTTGTGGATGATAAGGTGCAGCTACCTTATGCTTCACTCCATAGTGTTTGAGTACTTTCTCTAGCTGATAATTGCAAAAATGAGATCCTCCATCACTAATCAACACTCTTGGAGTGCCAAAACGTGAGAATATCTGCCTCTTCAGGAATTTAATTACCGTGCTAGCATCATTTTTAGGACAAGCTAATGCTTCCACCCATTTACTCACATAATCCACTGCTACCAGAATATATTCATTGTTGAAAGATGGAGGGAAGGGTCCAACGAAGTCAATACCCCAACAATCAAAAACCTCAACCTCTAAAATACCTTGTAAAGGCATCTCATGACGTTTAGTGATTGTCCCTGCTCTCTGACATTTATCACAATTCCTAGCATGATTATGGGCATCTTTAAATAACGTTGGCCAATAAAACCCTGATTGAAGGACTTTTGCTGCTGTTCTTTCCCCATTAAAATGTCCTCCATAAGGTGAATCATGACAATGCCAGAGAATTCCTTCTGCTTCTTCATTTGTAACACATCTCCTGAGAAGATTATCTGCTCCAATTTTGAACAAATATGGATCATCCCACACAAACTGCTTGGCATCATGCAGAAATTTCTTTCTCTGTTGCCAAGTTAAGTCTTCCGGCATGACTCTCGCAGCTTTGAAATTTGCCATATCAGCAAACCAGGGCCTCTGCTGAATATACATGAGTGATTCATCTGAAAAAGATTCCCAGATTTCAGACTCCTTGCTAGTGACCTCATTGTTGACTAACCGTGACAAATGATCAGCAATTAAGTTCTCACTTCCTTTCTTATCACGGATTTCTACATCAAACTCTTGCAAAAGTAGTACCCATCTAATCAGACGTGGCTTAGAATCTGGTTTTGTCAACAAATATTTGATAGCTGCATGATCCGTATAGACAATCACCTTAGACCCAATAAGATAAGGTCTAAATTTCTCTAGAGCATATACAATGGCAAGAAACTCCTTCTCTGTGGTAGCATAATTCAATTGAGCATCATTCAGCACCTTGCTAGCATAGTAGATTGGATGAAATTTTTGTTCTTTCCTTTGGCCAAGGACAACTCCTATTGCATAATCACTTGCATCACACATCAATTCAAAATTTTGATTCCAATCTGGTGCTACAATTACTGGAGCTGACACTAACTTCTGCTTCAATATATCAAAGGCTTTCAGACAGTCTTCATTCATCACAAAAGGAGCATCCTTCATCAAAAGATTACTCAATGGTTTAGCAATTTTTGAGAAATCTTTGATGAATCTTCTATAAAACCCAGCATGACCAAGAAAACTCCTAATCCCCCTTACATTTGTTGGTGGGGGCAGTTTCTCAATGACTTCTACTTTGGCTTTATCCACCTCAATTCCTTTAGCAGAAATTTTATGCCCCAGTACAATCCCTTCAGTTACCATGAAATGACATTTCTCCCAATTCAAAACCAGATTTGTCTGAACACATCTTTTGAGGACAGTGTTCAAATTAGCTAAACATCTTTGGAAAGAATTTCCAAAAACTGAGAAGTCATCCATGAATACTTCAATGCATTTTTCTAAAAGATCAGAAAAGATTGCCTGCATACACCTCTGAAACGTAGCTGGAGCATTACATAATCCAAACGGCATCTTTCTATATGCAAAGATACCAAAAGGACAAGTATGTTTGTTGGGGAATCAATGTAGTCTTTTGAAACTCTCATATATGGAATTTGTGTTTACATCTTATATTTAAGACCTATGCTTTCTTTCTTCATTAGTTAGGGTTTTTCCTCTTTGCTCAATGCTTTCTTTGTTTAACTCATTCAATGCATGATTATTGATTTTGTCGATACGGGAACGTACGGGGAAGTCTAGATCCGGGGAATTTATCCCAATAGTATTTTGGTTGCCGTTAAGCTCCTGCAGTAAAAGAACTAATTATTAGGATCGCTAGGAATTGTATGAACTCGTAATTAGGGATAGGCCTTCTTGCAAAGTAATTTAGAGAGTGGCATTAACAATGATGAAAAGAATGTTTAATTCCTAAAATATATGAGAGTGGATAAGATGAAATTGATAACCCCAACAACATACTCATCCATATATTCCATTGAAAGTGTTTGTATTTTGTTTTAGCCATTAAATCAAAACTCATGCCTACATGTTTATTTTTTGTTTTGCATATTAAACTCCACTTATTTCGTTCTTAAGTCTTAAATAATCAACGAATCACATAACTAAACTAGGCCGTGAGTCCTTTGGGAGAATGATACTTGGTCTTACCGAGTTTATTACTTGAAACGATTCGGTCACACTTGCCGATTGTAAAACAAGTTTGTGGCACCGTATTTCGGTGTTCATAAATTTGTCATCAGCATGCTGCCATGCCTCTCAAAGAAACCGTGATCTTTCAACAAGTGTGGCCCCCTTATTCCATCCAGCTTCACGGCTTACTAAAAGTCAAAGAAAAATTCTCCAATCCTAGGTGGTAGGCCTCACTTTGATTCCAAAATATGTGGTTTGCAGAATGCTTTGCCAAAATGAATTCTCCATGGGCCCTAGGCCGTGTGCAGCTTCAATTGTGCAAGTCGTGACGTCTTGGACGTGCCAATGGCAGGCCGTGACACCACTTTCACTAACTCAATAAAATAGCACCTTAGCATTTTGCAATCCCATGTGAATGTGTGCTTTGTTGGTTGCCACTTCTTGGATGTGATCAAATTCCTTACTCCGTGCACACCAAATTAATTACCTTCCATCTTCAACTTCCAGCCGTGCATACCACATTTCCAACGTATGCTTGGTTGGCTTGTCTAGCACATCTTTCTCTAAAAATAAATGAATGGAGCGTAGCTTCTTCCAAAAATTACACAGGGTGCAAATAAATTTTCTTCCAAATGTCCTAAAATATTTTCAAAATTTTCCCTGCACTCAATAATGTAAATAATTAGTCTTAGATAATTCAAATTGATTAAAATAAGAATTTTTGATCGAATGAAGCATAATTAAGAAAAATGGGAAAATACTGGACAATTAAGCACAATTCCCTAATTAATTCTAGCACATTAGACTAAGTGAAGTGAAGAAAATATTGACTCATCAAAATAGACCACACTTAGTCTTTTGCACTCCTGGGCAAAATTAAGACGCAAATCAAGGAATAATTCAAAGGACATCAGGGAAGTGACACAAACTCAACACACAGAAAACAAACACTAACTAGGACAAGAACATAATTACACAGTTCTCAAGGAATTTGGACAAAGAAAAAGAAGTAGACAATATCCAACATAGAATCAATCAAAGAAAGCAGATACTCATGAAATCATCCAAGCAATTCAAGACATGGCAAAATGATCAATCAGATCAATAGGTGATTCAAAAGCAGCAGAAACTCACAGATGCACTATCAGTGTTTCTCTCAAGTGTATAAGGTAAAGAATTTCAACTCAATGCACTCAAGAAAGCAAACAACAACAAACTTGGCAAGCCTCTAATATCAACACTCAAAACATATGCATGTTCAAATCAAAAGGTCTTGTCATGGTTGCAATGGGGCTAAGGATAAGGGAGGATAAAATATGGATGACAAGTTACAAACCAAAAGAAATAGAGGAACAATGGGGAACAAGTGTAAACACAATAAAATCACACCCAAACCTCTAATTCAATCCTCTTCTTGACTCCATTATTCACAATATTTTTTCTCACTTTTGTTTTTCCATCTTGTCTCTTTTCTTCTCTCTCTTTAGCACACAACTGTCAGAGACAAGATATAAATCATATTTCCAAAAACAAAACAAGAAGAGGAACCAACTAGCCAATTCATCAGAATCCCCAGGGAGACCACACTTGTTCCCAAGACACTTCTAAAGCTCCAAAATTTCCTAAGGCTAAGGTAATAATGGTCTTTCACTTAGGGCTAGTGTATGAGCTTCAAAACAAAGAAATAAGGAAAGTGTAGACTCAAAATGGGTTATCAAAAGGATTAGAACAAGGTAAGCTTATTTGGCTAGAGAGGCTCAAGAACAAAAATGCTATTATCACTTCCAAACATGCATATCAATCAAGAATTATCAACAAGAGTCAAGCCAAGGTATATGTGCAAACAATCAAGAGATATATCACACATAAGAAAGAATATAAAGTGGCTCAAATCTCACACAGGGTATTTGTCACAATCAAATCAACCTCTCAAACATCATAATCATCTTCCCAAGCAAAGAAAAGCAAAGATTTCAAGCCAAGTAACAATGAAGTGAAGGTAAAGTCTACAAACTAAATAAAGTCCAGAGATCAAGAGAAATATGTAAAACTGTACACAAGACACGACAAAAACAACCTAAAATGGAAAAAATTTAACACATAAAACAAAAACTAACAAAGAAAAATCAGAATCTCCCCCAATAGACCACACTTAAACTACATAGTGTCCTCAATGTGTTCTAAGCCTAAGATCAGCAATTAAAACAGTAAACATATCATGGACAAGTGCAATAAAAGTAGGAAAAAGGGAGAGAAGAGAAAAGAAAAACTCCCCTGGGTTATGGTGGAAGTTGCCAATTTTGGACTATCAAGGAGATGTCTTCCACCTTGGGGTCCAGCAAGGAAGTTTTGAGGAAGAACTGCTTCATCCTCCAAATTTGATCGAGCAGGGAAATGTCTTCCACAGTTGGATCTAAGAAGTTATTGTTGATGAGCCGGTTTAGCAGGTGCTTATTGCTGTTGAAACCGTTTTGAAGGCTCGCACCTTTGTCTTCAATCATGGGTGTTTGTTGATCAAATTTAAGTGTACCTTCTGCAATATGGTTAGTGCAATATGGATCTAAAGAAATGTTATGCAGAGGTATAACACCCAATCCCAAATTATCATACTGAACCTCAGATACATCCTCAGAACATGAATCAATTTCTAAATTACAAGTAATAACAATAACAGACTCAGATTCATGTTCAGTGCATGGAGAATAAACATTAGGATGTGATATCAAAAAGTGGTTCTCATCATGCACAAAGGGAGAATTAAAAACATGCTCAGCAACAATATAGTCATCAACATACCGATCATCAGCGTAGTCTTTAATAACACATTGATTAACAGCATAATCAAATTGAGGTATGCTTACCTCCACTTCCTTGAAGATTGGAAGAGTGGTGGAAGATGATGATGGTCTATTGATAACAGTTGAAAAACTATTATTTTCATGCTTAAAATTGATATTAAAAGCAACCTTTAACACTTAGAAACTAGCTTGAAATCATGCTTTTGGTTATATTTTTAGAAATAAGAGAGTTGGACAGGTTTATGCTTGATTTCAGTGTTTTTATGCAGGTTTTAAGGTGAATTTGGTGAAAGAAGTGAAGAAGGATAGAGATGAAATCAGAAAAGACATCAAAAAGTGCAAAAGGAGAAGTGCAAGTACCGCTCAGCGGTAGTTTACCGCTGAGCGGCACTCAAAAAACCACGTTGGATCTGCTGAGGGGTAAAATGGTCGCTGAGGGAGAAAAACAACTCACGCACTTACCGCTGAGCGGCAGTTTACCGCTGAGCGGCACTTTTATAGGCTTGGGCCTAATTTTTCTGTATTTTTAGAATAGTATATAAGCCTTAGGACGTCCTAGGGTTTGTATCTTTGGCAGAGACGAAGCAAATACTCTCTTTTCCACCCCTTTGAAGGAGGATCTTGGATGCTCAAGCTACCTCTTCACCTTTCTAGGGTTTTATCTTTCATTCTTCCATTATTATTCATCTAGTTTCACCATGAATATGGTGAACTAAACCTTGTATTGTTGTTGGGGAATCAATGTAGTCTTGTGAAACTCTCATATATGGAATTTGTTTTAACATCTTATTTTTAAAACTTATGCTTTCTTTCATCATTAGTTAGGGATTTTCCTCTTTGCGTAATGCTTGCTTTGTTTAACTCAATCATTGCTATGATTATTGATTTTGTCGATATGGGAACGTACGGGGAAATCTAGATCCGGGGAAATTCTCCCAATAGTATATTGGTTGCCTTTAAGCTCCTGCACTTCGGAACTAATTACTAGAAATGCTAGGAATTGTATGAACTCGTAATTAAGGATAGGCCTTCTTGCAAGGTGATTTAGAGAGTGGCATTAACAATTGATGAAAAGAATGTTGAATTCCTAAAGTATATGAGAGTGGACAAGATGAAATTGATAACCCCAACAACATACTCATCCATCTATTTCATTGAAGTGTTTGTATTCCGTTTTCGCCATTGATCAAATTCATGCATACATGTTTATTTATTGTCTTTTGCATATTAAACTACAATCAATTTGTTCTTAAGTCTTAAATAATCAACAAATCACATAACTAAACTAGGCCGTGAGTCCTTTGGGAGAACGATACTTGGTCTTACCGAGTTTTATTACTTGAAACGATTCGGTCACACTTGCCAATTGTTAAAAAAAATGTGGCGCCGTTTTTCGATGTTCATAAATTTGTCATCATCTACCTATCTCAAAAATGTTGCTCATATCTGCCTGTTCGTTAAAATCTTCATCAGTCTCCTCAGATGCAAGAGTAGGGACATAGGGCGATAGGAAAGTAGGTGGCGTAGTAGTAAACTCAGGACTCTGTTCTTCATCTCCTATGTCGATGGCACTGACATCTTGAAACTGTTCCTGATTAAGTTGTATGGCCATCTGCCCTATCTGGTCATTCAAGCTCTGAATGGTCACTCTGGTCTCTTGCTGAAATTGAATATTCTGCATGGTCATCTGCCTCAGTAACTCCTTCAATGTAGGCTTGGAAGTAGAAGGCTCAGGAGTTATTTGGGCAGGAGCATCATAATGCTGACTCTGGTATCGTTGGGCTGGTGGTTCTTGATAATGATGTTGTTGTGGGGTATCTTGCCATCCCAAGTTAGTGTCATTCCTTCCAAGATTATTGTTGTAACCATACCGAGCAGGGAAGAATTCATCCAAGAATAATCGCTTAAGATCTTCCCAAGAAGTGAAACTGATGGACAAATTTGTAAGCACCAAAATATGATGTCACAAACTAGTTTCACAATCGGCAAGTATGACCGAATCGTTCAAGTAATAAAACTTGGTAAGACCAAGTATCGTTCTTCCCAAAGGACTCACGGCCTAGTTTAGTTATGTGATTTGTTGATTAGCTAGGACTTACAAACGAAATATTCAAAGTTTAATATGCAAAGACGAAAATAAACATGTATGCATGAATTGATCAATGGCAAAGACAAAAGATAAACACTTTCAATGAATTATATAAATGAATATGTTGTTGGGGGTCAATTTCATCTCATCCACTCTCATATATTTTAGGAATTCAACATTCAAATCATCATTGTTAATGCCACTCTCTAATGTACCATTCTAGATGGCTTCTCCCTAATCAAATAGTTCATACAATTCCTAGCATTCCTAATGATTAGTTCATTACTGCAGGAGCTTAAAGGCAACCAATATAATGTTGTCAGTAAAATATTGGGAGAAATTCCCCGGATCTAGACTTCCCCGTACGTGTCCGTATCGACAAAACCAATAATCATGCATTAGAATGAGTTAAACAATGCAAGCATTGAGCAAAGAGGAAAAACCCTAACTAATAATGAAAGAAAGCATATGTCTTAATTCAAAGATGTACTCAACAAATCCATATATGAGAGCTTCAAGAGATTACATTGATTCCCCAACAAACATACAAGGTTTAGTTCACCATCGTCATGGTGAACCTAGATGAATAACAATGAAAGAATGAAAGAATAAACCCAATAAAGGTGAAGAGGTAGCCTGAGCATCCAAGATCCTCCTTCAAAGGGGTGGAAGAGAGAGTGTTTGCCTCGTTTCTGCCAAAGATACCAATCCCAAGGACGTGCAAGCCCTTATATACTAATCTAGAGTTACAAAAGATTATAAAAGCCCAAGCCCAAAAAGTGCCGCTCAGCGGTATTTACCGCTCAGCGGTGGTTGCGCGTCTTCTTTCTTCCCCTCAGCGGCCATTTTGCCCCTCAGCGGTTCCAACGCCACCTTTTGAGTGCCGCTCAGCGGTAGTTTGCCGCTGAGCGGTGCCTTCGTCTTCTCTTTTTGCACTCTTTCTTGTCTTTTCTAATGTCACTTCTCTCCTTCTTCACTCTTTTCACTAAATTCACCTTAAAACCTGCACAAAAACACTTAAATCAAGCATAAACCTGTCCAGCTCTCTTATTTATGAAAATATAGATAAACTACATGATTTCAAGCTAGTTTCTAAGTCTAAAGGTTGCTTTTAGTATCAAATTTAAGTATGAAAATAACAGTTTTTCAACTGTTATCAGATACACCCTGAAGGAAGACAATAAAGCCAATCCCTTGTTGTTCCTTGTAATGATTGCGGAAATGCCTTTAATAACATGTGATCAACTCGTAGATGTGGAGGCTTCATTGAAGAGCAGATGATGTGGAATTCCTCCAAATGTCTATGTGGGCATTCGCCTGTAAAACCATGAAACTTAGGCAGCAAATTTATCAGTCCAGAGGTGAGAACGCAATGAACATCATCCTTAGTAGGTGGAATCGGTTCCCAAAGAGAACTCTCAAAAGTCGGAGGATGAGCCATATTGTTCTCAGCATAAAAATCAGCAGAATATGAATTATAATCAGAGTAACATGCAGAAGGAGAATCATAATCAAAGGCACTGGCAGAATAAGCAGTATTCACAAAATCAAAATGGGTAGACATGGAAAGAGAAAAAAGGAAGGTAGAAAAGAAATCCTAAAAATTATAAAACAAACAAAGCACAACACAATTAAAGATGCGACACGCACACACGATAACGAACACACAAAACAGAACATCACACTCACAACACAAGACAAAAACACAACACACACTAACACAACAAAAGACCTAAAATCAAACCGTTGGTCCCCGGCAACGGCGCCAAAATTTGATGCGGCTGTCGCGGCCCATCAAATTTGATGTGCATAAAGGAATGCAGTATAGTGCTAGTAAGTGACTCCTAGGTCGTCTCTCAAGGACCAAATGTGGTTCGAGGCTTAGATCAAACACGTAGATGGGGGGTTTGTGAAGAGTTTTGTGAATGCAAATGAACTAAATTAAAACACGAAATTAGATATAACCAAACATAATTGAAAACATTGAAATAGATGAATAAAGCATGAAGACCAAATGATGCAAGTGAGGAAATTGAAAATGCAAGAAGATAAATAAGCAGAACCAAAACAGTAAACTAAACATAATAGAAAACATAGTGAATTATAACAATAAACTGAAACACTTAAAATGTCGTGCAGCTAGAATAAAACGAAATACAAAAGTGCAGGAATTCATTTGAATGCAATAAATAATTCAAAAAAAAATATCATTGTGTCTGAAAAAGTGATGAGTGCATGTTTATGCTTTAAAATTCAAATTTTTGATGGGATAATTGTGCTTAAATGGTTTATTTAAGTGAATTTGTGATGATTGGAATTGTTGGGTTTGGGAAATAAAGAAACGTAAAAAGTGAATTTTAGCACATAAATTATTATTGGATGTTCTAATGTTTATTTGTGCTGAGAATATAAGTTTTATTGGTCCAAATGGCAATTCAAGGCCCAAAATCAGATTTTATGTGGAAAATTCAGAAGGGGCTAAAGTGCAAATAGAGGAAATTTCAGCGTATTTGTGCAATTTTGGAAAGTCAGAAAATCTAAAAGATAAAATTCAGTTGTTGAATTTAATTTGGGAATATCAACAGAAAATATCTTCCAAATAATTTTATCATTATCTAAATCTGTTAATTATTTGGAAGATATAAGATATAAGATAATTGAGTTAATATCTATCAAATATTCTTTAAAACTGATTTAATCTAATGAATATTTGAAAGATATAATATATCAACAGAAAATATCTTATCAACAAACTATTCAATGTCCAAGCCCAATCAAGCCTATATAAAGAGACCCAAGGGAGGCAGAAAGAGGGGGACTTCACTTCATTCATTCTCTCATACTCCTCTCACTTTTCTTTCATCTTGTATTCAACTACATTCATGGAGAGCTAAGCATCTAGGGCTATTCTGCTGTAATTCCAAGACGGATTCTGAGGTTATGTTCAGTTAATGCAATTGTTTACTTTGATTATTGAATTAAGTTGTTCTCTCTATGTCTTTCATCTCTCTATCTTGTTAAAAGCAAAGATTTTTGCATCATAATATGTTTGAATCTATATGCATATTGATTATATGAGTTTTATGGTTTCTAGGTTTAAATTGAGAATCTACTTTGATTTAATTTAGGAACTTTCATATGATTAAATGGTTTTTACTATCAATTGAGAATGTACTTTGGTTGGTAGTAATAATTTCAACTATAATCAATTGAGAATTTACTTTGATTGATTAACTTTTAATTTGGTTAAGAGATTTAAGAATAGACATGATTAAACACAATAAAATTTGATTGAGAATGTACTTTGGTTGAATTTATTGTGAATAATCTAGAAAGGTTTTGCATTTGATTGAGAATTTACTTTGGTTAAATGCATGATCGCCGTCAAATTAATTAAGAATGTACTTTAATTAATTTGAAACTTAAATAATAATCAATTGAACAATTATCTATGAATAATCGATGACGAATCTATCTTGGAAAAGCAGTGGAATTAACCTATTTAATCATAACTATTTTTAAGTTTATTATTTGTTCTTTAAACCTTCTTCAAACATCATTTTTATTCATAAGCATTGCATAGCATAAGAGTCAGATATTCAGAAGCAATTCCGTGTTCGTTGGGAGACGACTCAGGGTTACTTTAGCCCTATCTACCTTCTTGAATACTACTTGGCAATACTGATGTTGCCTTGAAAAGTAGTATTAATTTGATAGCTTTGACGACAGCTTATCAAATTTGGCGCCGTTGCCGGGGAATACGGTTAGTATTTTGAATATTTAATTCTTATTTTTATTTTTATTTTTATTTTTATCTTTAGTTTTTTTTTACACACATACATTTAATTTAAATTGAGTTATTTTGTAGCCTTTAGTCATTCTTGTTTTAGAAAAAATCTTTGTTCTTGTTTTTATTAAGAATTTCTTTTGAGAAATACTTGAGGCTAGTTTGAATACACTCTGGCTAGGAAAGACTTGGTACTTAAGTTGTCCATTGTGACGCACCTCTCTTTCCTGGGAGTGGATCCAACAAGTCTCTCTTATCTCTTATTTGAAATCTTTCTCTAAAGCAAGAACAAAAGAAAAAGAGAAGTCAAGAGAAACAACTTCAAACAGATTACGTAGTGCATGACCAGAGCTAACCCGGGAGAATTTTATCAAATTAACCCGGAAGTCGAAAGGAATTTGCGTAAGCTGCGGAGAAGATTGAAATTTGGGTGTTCTACTGAGGGAACACTTCCTACATCTGAAGTCATTCCACCTTCATCATCGCCAATCACAAACATATCATCCAATCCTTTACCTGATCCTAACCCAAACAATATGGCACAAAGAACCATCAGACAGTTAGCCACCTCCCACAATACAGCTATCCGAAGTAACATTGAATATCCTAATGAGGAGTGGGAGTTGAGACCTGACCTGTTAAATGCCTTACCAAAGTTCAATGGGTTATCAAAGGAGAATCCACACAAGCACTTGAGACAATTTCACATGTTGTGTGAAAACTTTAGATCTCCCAGGATCACAACAGAGAGCCTTAAAATGAGAGCTTTTCCTTTTACTCTTCAAGGCGCAGCTCAAGATTGGTGGTATTATCTCTCTGCACGAATTACAAATTGGGAAACTATTGAAAGACTCTTTCTTGAGAAGTATTTTCCTGCATCTAGATTATCAGCTATCCGCAGAGAAATTCAAGATATAAGACAGAGAGATAGAGAGAATCTTAGTGAATATTGGGAAAGATTCAAGAAACTATGTTCTTCATGCCCTCAACTCCAAATGGAAGATTTTATTCTAAGCTTTTATGAAGGCTTAAGTCCTACTGATAGGTCATGGGCAGATGCTGCAAGCGGAGGATCTTTCTTAAACAGGTCACCAGAAGATGGTATAGATCTAATAGAACGAAAGGCAGTAGACAATCAACAGTATGGCACAAGAGAAAATTCAGTGACTTTGTTGAAGGGAGTGCATGAAATTGATAATGGTGCAGTTGATGGAAAGAGGATAGATGAAAGATTGAATAAGCTAGAAAGCAAACTCGACGAGATTGCAAGTTTGTTTAAAACCTCAACTCCACAAATTGCTAAGAAGTGTGGAATTTGCATTTCAACTAACCATTACACTGATGAATGTCCTAGCTTGGTGGAAACTATTGTGGGAAACTCATCTCAAGCTTTTGCTGCAAACATGATTGGAGGAAATAGACCATACCAGAATTATCATGATTTGTCCTCTAATAGGTATCAGCAGAACAAACAACCTTATGTTCCACCTCAACAAAGGCAACAATCTCAGCCTGAAATGTCAATGCAAGATTTCATGAAAACAATAGTTGAGCAAAATTCAGAAATAAAGAAATCAATTGTAGAGTTGACTCAGAGGGTGGAAAAATTAGAGGCTAAGGAGTCAAATAAACTACCTGCACAAACAATAATCAACCCGCAAAATGTAAGTGCTATTACTTTGAGAACGGGTAAGCAAGTAGAAGGCTCTGAAGGAGCCCAAGAGGATGAAGATAAGGAGAAAGAAGGAGCGCAAATTGATGACAATGGAGGACCAAGTGAACCATCACCTGAGACTACCACTGATAAATCCAGGTTAGTATCCTCTAACTCTTCTTCTAAAAATTCTTCTTCATCTTATTCTCCACCTCCTCCGTATCCAAATCGATTGAAACCGAAAAACAAAAAAATGGAGGAATTAGACCAAGAGATCTTAAATACTTTCAAAAAGGTGGAGATCAACATTCCCTTGCTAGATGCTGTTAAGCAAATCCCTAAATACGCCAAGTTTTTGAAAGAAATTTGCACAAATAGAAGGCGTTTTAGGGATAATGAGGTTGTGAATTTGGGAAGAAATGTGTCAAGCTTGATTAAGAAGCATATTGAAATACCACGAAAATGCAAGGATCCAGGTATGTTTTCTGTTCCATGTGTTATTGGAAATTCAAAGTTTGACAATGCCATGCTAGATTTAGGGGCTTCCATAAATGTAATGCCTTTATCAGTGTTTACTTCTCTATCTTTGGGACCTCTTAAGACTACTGGTGTGGTCATTCAACTGGCCAACCGTAGCACAGTTAACCCTGCAGGTGTGCTTGAGGACGTCCTTGTTCGAGTAGACAAGTTAATTTTTCCTGCAGATTTCTATATCTTGGACATGAAGGATGATGAAGGAATCAGTCCAACAACTATTATCTTGGGAAGACCTTTCATGATGACAGCACGAACCAAGATAGATGTGCATGCAGGATCATTGACAATGGAGATAGGAGACGAGAAGGTGCGGTTCAACGTGTTGGAAGCTGGGAAGCACCAGATTAAAGATCATTCTTTGTTTTGTATTGATATATCAAGTGATGTTGTAAACAATTTTTCTTTTTCAAATATGTCATCCCTAATTTTGGACGAAAAAGGAAACTGTAAAGCAGGTGATATTGAGGACGCGGTATTAATAGATGATACCTCAGTGGCGTCCGAGTGTGATGTTGAGGTGGCTGAGATGACCTTAGGCAGTAAAATTTTGCCATCTATGGTGCAGCCACCAATTTTGGAGTTGAAACCTTTACCATCCCATTTAAAATATGCTTATCTTGAGAAGGATGGGAAACTCCCTGTTATTATATTTGTATTACTTACTGATGAGCAGGAAAAACAGCTATTACAGGTTATCAGAGACCACAAGAGAGCAATAGGCTGGAGTTTAGCAGATATTCCTAGTATTAGCCCTTCTTTTTGCATGCATAGAATACTTTTGGAGGAGGATGCTAAACCAGTGAGACAACCTCAAGGAAGACTGAATCCTCAACTGATGGGGGTTGTAAAGAAAAAGGACACCAAGTTACTACAAACAGGTCTTATACATTCAAATTCTGACAGCACTTGGGTAGGCCCTATACATGTGGTTCCCGAGAAATATGGAATCACAATGGTCAAGAACGAGAAGGACAAGTTGACTCTTATTCAAGACAGAAGTGGGTCAAATAATGTAGTAGTTGACCATCTTAGTAGGATTGAAAAGGGAAAAGATAACATTCCTATCCAGGATGACTTTTCCAATGAAGTCCTACTAGCATTCCTTCCACCATGAAGGAGGTAAGTTCCCTCATACTTTTTCTTTGCATTTTATATATAAGGCATACATTGAGGACAATGCATAGTTTAAGTGTAGGGGTGTGGGGAAACAATTAATTTTGTTCCCTATTTTGTTTGTCTATTTTGTTTGTTTTTAATAAATATTTGCATTGGATTTGAGAGTTTGAATCGGTAACTGGAATGATCATGAATTCAAGAGAGAAAAAAATGAGTCATGTGGATATGAGTGGATTACTTTTATGATTTGCTGATTGAGTTGACTAGAGAATTAAATATTTTGTGAAAGAAAATTGAAACCATGTGAGTTTTGGGCTTAATGTTAAGGATGGACCACCATGTACCATACCTTTTTTTTTTTGTGTGATTTGCCCATGTTTTGTTGATACTCTAATAGTTAGCTTGATTCTGTGTTGTGCAACTGATTTGAATATGCATGATTTGATATGATTGAGGCATTTCTTGTTTTAGCTACTTGGCCAAATAAACTTGTCCTAACATTAATCCATTGGAACCCTTTTTGAGCCTTAAGCCTATTTTTCTTGTTTCCAGTCATTGTCAAATGAGAAAAGAAGAAAAATCATATGTTCCTTACCTTAGGAAAGAAGAAGGAGTAATGGATTCTGTTAGAAGTAAAGTGATGAATAGTGTGTGGGTGAGTACCTCACCCACAAAATAATAAAAAGGGAAAAAAGGAAGATAAAAAGTTGAAAAGAAAAAAAAGGAGCTAAAAAAAAAATCTTCCTTGAAAGAAGCAAGAAATAAAGTCGTTTTTGAAATCAAGTATCATTACTCTTTCTATATCAATTTCAAAAACTCCGAAATTCCAAGAAAATTCCCTACCTTTGCCTTGGCCTCAATAAAACCTTAAAAAGTCCTCATGATCAATAATTGCATGTTTTCTGAAGTGTATGAATGTTAGAGTCTTGCTAAATATCAAGGGTGTCTACTTACATGGGTATTTTGAGTGTAAACACAAGCCAAAAACACTTGAGAGAATTGGAGAGAAATAGATACATGTTGACTTGAGTGTTGTCTTTCATATTTGATTTTCTTGGGAATTCAAAAAGGTTAACTCATGTGTGAAGAATAAAGTGATTCCATTTGCATGTCCATGACAAAGTAATGCTTAAATGATTGATCTATGTCTAGTGCTACTCATTCTTTTGATCCAAATTCAAATATGAAATAAAATGACTCAGAACAAAGTTTTGCAATTAATCAATTTTGCCCAGGAGTGCAAAAGGATAAGTGTGGGGGTGTGATGAGTCCATATTTATGCTTTAAAATTCAAATTTTTGATGGGATAATTGTGCTTAAATGGTTTATTTAAGTGAATTTGTGATGATTGGAATTGTTGGGTTTGGGAAATAAAGAAACGTAAAAAGTGAATTTTAGCACATAAATTATTATTGGATGTTCTAATGTTTATTTGTGCAGCTGAGAATATAAGTTTTATTGGTCCAAATGGCAATTCAAGGCCCAAAATCAGATTTTATGTGGAAAATTCAGAAGGGGCTAAAGTGCAAATAGAGGAAATTTCAGCGTATTTGTGCAATTTTGGAAAGTCAGAAAATCTAAAAGATAAAATTCAGTTGTTGAATTTAATTTGGGAATATCAACAGAAAATATCTTCCAAATAATTTTATCATTATCTAAATCTGTTAGTTATTTGGAAGATATAAGATATAAGATAATTGAGTTAATATCTATCAAATATTCTTTAAAACTGATTTAATCTAATGAATATTTGAAAGATATAATATATCAACAGAAAATATCTTATCAACAAACTATTCAATGTCCAAGCCCAATCAAGCCTATATAAAGAGACCCAAGGGAGGCAGAAAGAGGGGGACTTCACTTCATTCATTCTCTCATACTCCTCTCACTTTTCTTTCATCTTGTATTCAACTACATTCATGGAGAGCTAAGCATCTAGGGCTATTCTGCTGTAATTCCAAGACGGATTCTGAGGTTATGTTCAGTTAATGCAATTGTTTACTTTGATTATTGAATTAAGTTGTTCTCTCTATGTCTTTCATCTCTCTATCTTGTTAAAAGCAAAGATTTTTGCATCATAATATGTTTGAATCTATATGCATATTGATTATATGAGTTTTAGGGTTTCTAGGTTTAAATTGAGAATCTACTTTGATTTAATTTAGGAACTTTCATATGATTAAATGGTTTTTACTATCAATTGAGAATGTACTTTGGTTGGTAGTAATAATTTCAACTATAATCAATTGAGAATTTACTTTGATTGATTAACTTTTAATTTGGTTAAGAGATTTAAGAATAGACATGATTAAACACAATAAAATTTGATTGAGAATGTACTTTGGTTGAATTTATTGTGAATAATCTAGAAAGGTTTTGCATTTGATTGAGAATTTACTTTGGTTAAATGCATGATCGCCCTCAAATTAATTAAAAATGTACTTTAATTAATTTGAAACTTAAATAATAATCAATTGAACAATTATCTATGAATAATCGATGACGAATCTATCTTGGAAAAGCAGTGGAATTAACATATTTAATCATAACTATTTTTAAGTTTATTATTTGTTCTTTAAACCTTCTTCAAACATCATTTTTATTCATAAGCATTGCATAGCATAAGAGTCAGATATTCAGAAGCAATTCCGTGTTTGTTGGGAGACGACTCAGGGTTACTTTAGCCCTATCTACCTTCTTGAATACTACTTGGCAATACTGATGTTGCCTTGAAAAGTAGTATTAATTTGATAGCTTCGACGACAGCTTATCAAAAAGAAACAAAGTTTAAGCTAAAAAAATTAAAATGCACACAGCGGCAATTAAGAAACAAAGCTTACCTAATAAATGAAGTGCATATTCCAGCAGCATCCACGCACACATTGCAGCTCCATCACCGTGAGTTTCTCAAAGAAAAGAAAAAGAAATAAGCCCTCAATGAAATCAGCGTCTACAACTATCCAAAAGCAATTTTGGATTTGACATGTAAAATTCCTTCAGGCCGTGACACTTGGAGATCGGACGTGGCAGCCTTGTGCATGTACCAATTGCAAAGTAAATCTGCGTTTTCAACAAGAAAAATGAAATGTCCGTATGTGTGTGCACCACTTCCCTCTAATAATGCATAAACACTTTGGAGCTATCCCCAATTCTTGGTCGTGAGCTGTGTGCCTCTCCTCAATTAATGCATGTCTGCTACCGAATTTCTAAAGGCAAGTTAAATGATAAATGAAAAAAATTCTTCCCTGGACCGTGTGCAGCTTTGATGGACAAATTTGTGAGCACCAAAATATGATGTCACAAACTTGTTTCACAATCGGCAAGTATGACCGAATCGTTCAAGTAATAAAACTTGGTAAGACCAAGTATCGTTCTTCCCAAAGGACTCACGGCCTAGTTTAGTTATGTGATTTGTTGATTAGCTAGGACTTACAAACGAAATATTCAAAGTTTAATATGCAAAGACGAAAATAAACATGTATGCATGAATTGATCAATGACAAAGACAAAAGATAAACACTTTCAATGAATTATATAAATGAATATGTTGTTGGGGTTCAATTTCATCTCATCCACTCTCATATATTTTAGGAATTCAACATTCAAATCATCATTGTTAATGCCACTCTATAATGTACCATTCTAGATGGCTTCTCCCTAATCAAATAGTTCATACAATTCCTAGCATTCCTAATGATTAGTTCATTACTGCAGGAGCTTAAAGGCAACCAATATAATGTTGTCAGTAAAATATTGGGAGAAATTCCCCGGATCTAGACTTCCCCGTACGTGTCCGTATCGACAAAACCAATAATCATGCATTAGAATGAGTTAAACAATGCAAGCATTGAGCAAAGAGGAAAAACCCTAACTAATGATGAAAGAAAGCATATGTCTTAATTCAAAGATGTACTCAACATATCCATATATGAGAGCTTCAAGAGATTACATTGATTCCCCAACAAACATACAAGGTTTAGTTCACCATCGTCATGGTGAACCTAGATGAATAACAATGAAAGAATGAAAGAATAAACCCAATAAAGGTGAAGAGGTAGCCTGAGCATCCAAGATCCTCCTTCAAAGGGGTGAGAAGAGAGAGTGTTTGCCTCGTTTCTACCAAAGATGTCTAACTATAGGACGTGCAAGCCCTTATATACTAATTTAGAGTTACAAAAGATTACAAAAGCCCAAGCCCAAAGAGTGCCGCTCAGCGGTATTTACCGCTCAGCGGTAGTTGCGCGTCTTCTTTCTTCCCCTCAGCGGCCATTTTGCCCCTCAGCGGTTCCAACGCCACCTCTTGAGTGCCGCTCAGCGGTAGTTTGCCGCTGAGCGGTGCCTTCGTCTTCTCTTTTTGCACTCTTTCTTGTCTTTTCTAATGTCACTTCTCTCCTTCTTCACTCTTTTCACCAAATTCATCTTAAAACCTGCACAAAAACACTGAAATCAAGCATAAACCTGTCCAGCTCTCTTATTTATGAAAATATAGATAAAATGCATGATTTCAAGCTAGTTTCTAAGTCTAAAGGTTGCTTTTAGTATCAAATTTAAGCATGAAAATAACAGTTTTTCAACTGTTATCACAACCCCAAACTTAGAACTTTGCTTGTCCTCAAGCAAACAAAATGTAACTCCATCTCCAACCAATTTATATGATGGTTCACTCATTCAAAATCCTCTTTTCAAGATAAGTAACAACTTCACTCAAACTTATGACCAAGAGTTCAATCAAAATGTGCACATGCTTTAGTGTTCACAAAGTCATTTAAGTTCCAACAAATGCTATTTTTCATGAATGATTAATCAATTAAGCATGGATGTTCATGTGCTTATGGAATATTTCCTCACCAGGTAAAGTGTTTCACTCAACACACAAGTGTATAAGAGGTAAGTGTTTCACTCATTCACTCCACTATCACAATGTCACATGAATCAACTTTGCCTTTCATTTTACTACAATCAAAAACATTCACAAGCATGCATCATCACAAGGACTTTTCAATGGCTTATAATGTGGCTTGGCTAACAAGAAAATATGTTTTTCTAGATCACAAAATCCTTGAGTTAAGAGAGTCATAACAACACAATTATCTTATTCATTCCCAACTTTTGTTTGCCTTTTCATTTGCATTGAGCTTTGCTTCTTTTTCTTTGCTTTTCTTTTTCTTTGCATATTCTTACTTTTAGCTCTTAGCTCAATGCTTTTCCTTTTTCATGTTTTCCCAATAACCCCAAACTTGAACATTTGTCAATACCACACAAGATATTCTACTTAACTCAAGGTAAAGATTTTTAATCAAGGGTTTAGTGTATATTCAAGCTATGGGTTCAAAGGATAGAACACAAAGTGTTCTCTTTTAGTAGGCTAACTTTATGAATTTGGCCAAAAAGGTTTCAACAAACACGGCCTTGATCATATGATGCAAAACAAGTAATTGATTCAATCATAGAAAACCTGGGCAAAGTCATTCAAGCTTCCAAAGTAATAGCATTCAACAATAATAACTCTGGAGCTCAAAACCTCACATATAAGCTCATTCACATTTGACATACACATCCTGCTTAACTTCACAATCACAATCATGATATCATGCATTTGTTCACAAAGCTTGTGAATCACCTGTATAAGCATTTTAATGTGCACATCATCTCAACATCAATCAATCAATAAGTATCATCAAGCATTACTTATCACACAATCACAGTTAATAGCCAACCATCATAATAAACCAGGTGTTCAATAGAGTACATCAAACCCTAATCTAAAAACAAAAACAAATAAGTTCAGAAAACTTAAACCATAAAAGCATAAACATCTGATAGCATTCATCAGTAAATGCTATCTCAGCTCCTCATCAGTCTGAGCTGTCCTCTGTATCTTCTCCTTCTTTTCTGGACCTACATGCCTTCCTAGCATACTCCTCATAGGTTCCCTGCAATTCAATGTTCAAAATGCTTATGCAAACCCTAATTAAAATAAAACAAACAAAAACAATCAATCAACTGGGTTGCCTCCCAGGTAGCGCTTGTTTAACGTCACGAGCCTGACCCAAAATCCACCAACACCCCTCAGTAGGTGTTTCACTTACCAGCACCCATCAGTAGGTGCAAAATCTTCTCACCAACACCCATCAGTAGGTGTTATAAACATAGTATCCTTCAGTAGATACTTAACCACCTAGCATCCTTCAGTAGATGCTAGATCCAACAAAATAATGTCCAGAATAATGTTCACAGTTTAAAAATTACATAACCAATATCAAAATTGAAAGTTTGTAAATCCACTGGGTTGCCTCCCAGCAAGCGCTTCTTTAACGTCACTAGCTTGACCCAGTAAAGCTCACGTTCCATCTTCTTTAAAGTTGATGTTATCTTTCCACCAACTTATCAACTGCTTCCTTAGGACTGTTTTGGATTCTCTAGAATATGGAGACTCTATCTCTATCATCTCCTTCTCTTTAAAACCTTTTACAACCCACAACTTGTTCTTGAGTCTTACAGGTGTGCCAAGTTGGAGTCCTCTTTTCTTCCAGTCTCTAGGAACTTCCTCTCCTTTTCCACTTTCCTCTACCTTGGGTACCTGAAAATACAAACAATGGTTATCAGAAACCTTAAGATTTTCATGTTTACCTCTAGTTATGGGTGCATCTCGAAATGCAGCTTTATAACTGGCCTCTTCCTCCTTTGCTTGTATCTCATCTTTAAACACATTCACCACCACTCTCTCCTCTCTGTCCTGGAGCACCACTATACCTTCATTAACATCTATAATAACCCTGGCCGTTTTCATAAACGGTCTTCCCAGTATGAAAGGTATCTTTTCGTTCTCCATCTTCATCACCACAAAGTCTGCCAAGAACTGAAGTTTGCCAACACAAACTACAATGTCTTCTGCAATCCCACATGGCTCCTTTGAAGATCCATCAGCCATTACCAGATTAACCTTTACAGGTTTTATTTTCACATGGCCAATTTGCTCCAATAGAGAGTAGGGCATCAAGTTAACACTTGAGCCTAAGTCAAGGAGAGCTTTCTTTACCTTTTTCTTCCCTATAGTGCAAGGGATAGAAAAACTACCTGGATCTACTGCTTTTGGTGGGAATGATTCTTTCTTAACAGTTGCACACTTTTCATCCTCATCATCTCTACGTTTTCTTTTTGTAGAGGTTCCCTCATCAGATTTTGTGTACACTGCTATTTTCTATAAGATTTGTTCCCAAGGAGCTTCATTATCAACCATTCTGAATAAGTCTGTGAAATCCATTGGTTTCTCCTGATTTGTTGGAAAAGGAAAAGTATCCTTTCTTTCTTCTTCTCTTCTCTCTTCTGTTTCATCTTCTTCTAACTCAATAACTTCTTCATTCACACTTTTGACCACTTTACACTCTTCTCTAGGGTTAACCTCAGTATTAGCCCCAAAGTTTCTGTGTGGTCTTTCTTCCAACTGCTTAGTGATCTGACCCATCTGAATCTCCAAGTTCTTTATAGCAGCTTCAGTGCTCTTTTGGGAGGATTCAGTTTTCTGTATAAATTGTTGAAGAGTTTCTTCCAACCTTGTAGATCTTTCATTAAGCATGGATAATTGTTGCCACATGGTTGGTTGCTGCTGCTGCTTATTATATTGGTTAGCCTGCCCAGTTTGTCCTTGGCCAATACTTGGATGTGGTTTCCAACCTTGATTATAATTGCCTTGACGGTATGGAAACTGATTAGCCATGAAGTTAACATCCTCCACGGCTTCCACAGGAAAAGCACATTGGCCATTGATGTGATCTCCTCCACATAGTTCGCACAACTGGGTTTGTACCTGTGCAGCAGATTTTAACTCTTTTGGTAATGAAGCAAGAGTTTTGGTCAGAGTCTCCAGCTATTGAGTTAGAATTTTATTCTGGGCTTGCAGAGCATCATGGGTTTGTAATTGAAGAACCCCTTTCTGTTGCATAGGGGCGCCTCTTTCATTGTGAAGCTCATTATCACTTGTAGCCATATTTTCAATAATTTCAGTTGCTTCCTCTGGAGTTTTCCATTTGATATTGCCTCCAGCTGAGGCATCCAGCATCATCTTGGTTTGTGAACCAAGCCCTCCAAGGAAAGTTAGGACTACTTCTTGATCCTCAAAGCCATGCGTGGGAGTTTTACGTAACAAGCTTTTGTACCTGTCCCATGCATGTCCCAGTGATTCCTCCATGCCCTACTTGAATGAAGATATCTCTTGCTTGCCTTTAGTTACTTTAGATTGTGGGAAGTATTTGTTTAGAAACTTTGTAACCACTGCTTCCCACTCTGTGAAACTTTCTTCTGGAAAAGAGTTTAACCAAAGCTTAGCATTGCCTCCCAAGGAGAAAGGAAACAAGCTAAGTTTGATAGCTTCGTCTGGCACCCCATTAATCTTGACCGTGTTGCAGATCTCATTAAAGGTAGTAAGGTGCTCATATGGGCTTTCATGTGATAACCCATTAAATTGATTACTCTTCACCAGTTGAATCAGTGCTGGTTTGACCTCCATGTTGGCTGCATTGACTCTAGGTCTAGCTATGCTATTGAAGTGCTGAGGTCCAGCAAGATTAGTGTAATCTGCAAGAGTTCTTCTAACATTATTGCCCTCCATACTTCCTGTGCTATGAACAGAACCTTGTGGTGATGATTGCAAGAGAGTTTCAGGAGAAGGGAAAAGTTCTCTAGACGTTCTAATTCTTCTCCTCCTTCTACTCTCTTCTAGACCTTCAAGAAGTGGTTCTGTTGTTTTCTTACTTCTAGTGCGAATTGGTTCCTGCATGCACAAGAAAACAAAACCCTAGAAAAGATTTGTTAGCACAAAAAGATATAAGAGAAGATATATATTCAAAAGATAAAAAGAAAATAAAAGATTCAGAAGATAAGAAGATAAAAGATTTAGAAGATAGAAAGATAAAAGATAAAAAGATAAAAATAAAATCTAATCCTAAAAACAAAATCTAACCTAAAAGATAAAATAAAATAAAAATAATATAAAATAAAATAAAATCTAACCTAATAAAATCTAAACCTAAAAGATAAAATAAAATCTAAAAAGATAAAATAAAATCTAAACTAACTAAATAAAATAAAATCTAATCTAAAAAGATAAAACAGAAAAAGATAAAAATAGAAAATAAAAACAGAAATTTAAAATTAAAGTCAAAGATAATCAATAATCACACAAATTAACCAGTTAAACCACGAATCCCCGGCAACGGCGCCAAAAACTTGATGGACAAATTTGTAAGCACCAAAATATGATGTCACAAACTTGTTTCACAATCGGCAAGTATGACCGAATCGTTCAAGTAATAAAACTTGGTAAGACCAAGTATCGTTCTTCCCAAAGGACTCACGGCCTAGTTTAGTTATGTGATTTGTTGATTAGCTAGGACTTACAAACGAAATATTCAAAGTTTAATATGCAAAGACGAAAATAAACATGTATGCATGAATTGATCAATGACAAAGACAAAAGATAAACACTTTCAATGAATTATATAAATGAATATGTTGTTGGGGTTCAATTTCATCTCATCCACTCTCATATATTTTAGGAATTCAACATTCAAATCATCATTGTTAATGCCACTCTCTAATGTACCATTCTAGATGGCTTCTCCCTAATCAAATAGTTCATACAATTCCTAGCATTCCTAATGATTAGTTCATTACTGCAGGAGCTTAAAGGCAACCAATATAATGTTGTCAGTAAAATATTGGGAGAAATTCCCCGGATCTAGACTTCCCCGTACATGTCCGTATCGACAAAACCAATAATCATGCATTAGAATGAGTTAAACAATGCAAGCATTGAGCAAAGAGGAAAAACCCTAACTAATGATGAAAGAAAGCATATGTCTTAATTCAAAGATGTACTCAACAAATCCATATATGAGAGCTTCAAGAGATTACATTGATTCCCCAACAAACATACAAGGTTTAGTTCACCATCGTCATGGTGAACCTAGATGAATAACAATGAAAGAATGAAAGAATAAACCCAATAAAGGTGAAGAGGTAGCCTGAGCATCCAAGATCCTCCTTCAAAGGGGTGAGAAGAGAGAGTGTTTGCCTCGTTTCTGCCAAAGATGTCTAACTATAGGACGTGCAAGCCCTTATATACTAATTTAGAGTTACAAAAGATTACAAAAGCCCAAGCCCAAAGAGTGCCGCTCAGCGGTATTTACCGCTCAGCGATAGTTGCGCGTCTTCTTTCTTCTCCTCAGCGGCCATTTTGCCCCTCAGCGGTTCCAACGCCACCTCTTGAGTGCCGCTCAGCGGTAGTTTGCCGCTGAGCGGTGCCTTCGTCTTCTCTTTTTGCACTCTTTCTTGTCTTTTCTAATGTCACTTCTCTCCTTCTTCACTCTTTTCACCAAATTCACCTTAAAACCTGCACAAAAACACTGAAATCAAGCATAAACCTGTCCACAGCTCTCTTATTTATGAAAATATAGATAAAATGCATGATTTCAAGCTAGTTTCTAAGTCTAAAGGTTGCTTTTAGTATCAAATTTAAGCATGAAAATAACAGTTTTTCAACTGTTATCAAGCTTGCAATTCAAAATCAAGTTACGTCTTTTTCCATAAGCAAAATGTAGAATTCAGTTGTGTGCTTTTTCTCCATGGCGGCTGGACCATCCTGCTGGACACAACTCTTTCAGCCGCAGCCCTCCATGTGCGTGCGTACTCTTAGCGGCTGGACACCTCCAAATATATCAGGGTGAATGCTGCTGCTGGACCATGGGCGTGGAGTGTGTTGGACCGTGAAGGCTATTGTGTTGGACGTGAAAAAGTGTGGGCTGCACCTCCCTTGCTTCATCCTAGCTGGACCGTGGGCTTCTCTTCAAAATGAAGTTTGCACCTCCCAATAAATGAAGGTCGTGCTTGGTGCTTGCTGCTGCCCACGTTGCCCTCTCCTCGTGCTGGACTGTTGGAGCTGCTTGCTGGAAGCGTGAATGAAGATAGTTGGGCCTGCTACCAAGCTGCTGGACCTGCGTGCTGCCATGCCTCTCAAAGAAACCGTGATCTTCCAACAAGTGTGGCCCCTTATTCCATCGAACTTCACGGCTTACTCTTTCAAAGTCAGAGAAAAATTCTCCAATCCTAGGTGGTAGCCCCCACTTTGATTCCAAAATATGTGGTTTGCACAATGCTTTGCCAAAATGAATTCTCCATGGGCCCTAGGTCGTGTGCAGCTTGAATTGTGCAAGTCGTGACGTCTTGGACGTGCCAATGGCAGGCTGCGACACCACTTTCACTAACTCAATAAAATAGCACCTTAGCATTTTGCAATCCCATGTAAGTGTGTGCTTTGTTGGTTGCCACTTATTGGATGTGATCAAATTCCTTACTCCGTGCACACCAAATTAATTACCTTCCATCTTCAACTTCCAGCCGTGCATATCACATTTCCAACGTATCCTTGGCTGGCTTGTCAAGCACAGCTTTCTCTAAAAATAAATGAATGGAGCGTAGCTTCTTCCAAAAATAACACAGTATGCAAATAAATTTTCTTCCAAATGTCCTAAAATATTTTCAAAATTTTCCCTGCACTCAATAATGTAAATAATTAGTCTTAGACAATTCAAATTAATTAAAATAAGAATTTTTGATCGAATGAAGCACAATTAAGAAAAATGGGAAAATACTGGACAATTAAGCACAATTCCCTAATTAATTCTAGCACATTAAACTAAGTGAAGTGAAGAAAATGTGGACTGGTAAACGGGTCGCACCGCTCACAAAAGTTGATTGCACGAAATTAATGCAGTATAACTAGGAAGTGACTCCTAGGTCGTCTCTCAAGGACCAATTTATGGTTCAGTCTCAGATGTTCTACACGAAGTGGGGGGGGTTTTGTGGATGTTTTGTGCGGTAAATAAAATTTAAAAGTGAAAATTAAACACAACTGAATTTAAAAACACTGAAATAAATTTTAAAGCAGTAAAACCAAACAAAAAAAGACAGTAAAAACGAAACAGTAAATATGCATAAATGGTAAAATTTAACGACACAGAAAATAGAAAACGGTAAATAAAAGAGACTATGAAAACAAAAGCACTTTGAAAATGAAATTCATTAAACATTCAACATTAAATTAAAATGACTGGACAGTGAAGATAAAAAATGAAACTGAAATGAACAAACTACTACAATGACACAATACATGCTTCGAAAATAAATTTCTACACTATTGCACTGTTTGAAAAATGAAAACTTTAGAGGGAGAGAGCTCCTGGAAGAGAAGAACCGTGACCCCTTCCAGGCCTCCAAGGCCGTCCGTTCTTCGCTGCTTCTCTTCCCTTTTAAATGCTAAAATTCTTGTCTTACTCCCCTTGATTCCAGCCAGATTTTCTAACTTACGTTTTGTTTTTGTCTCCCGTAGGTTGCAGACTTTCTCCACCAGGTGCTACGTTTTTGTCCCCTCAGCATGAAGACTTCCTTCACCTAGCCATGCCAATAAATAGGGTGGGACCCCTCCATTGTGTCTTCTTCTACACCTTGGAGCCGTGGGCTCCTTTCTCAATTCTTCTTCTTCTTCCATCAGGCCGTGATTGTGGCTGCTAGATATGCAGCCTTCGTGCCTTCCTCCATGCTTCCAAACTGTTGGACTTTGTCTTCTTCAGCTAGACCAAGAATGTGGAGTATTTCCTTTACTGGACCAGCTGCTGGATGGTTCTCTTTAATGCATGTTTCCCTTCCTTCCAATGCCATGTGTTTGCTCTATTTGCTGCATCTTGAGCTGCTGGACCGTGAAGCTTGCTAGACCATGAAGGTTGCTTCAACTTGGCTGGATTCCAATGTTTCTCCCTACCTTCACCATTCTAAGAATCAACTCTTCTCTCTTCACAAGTTGTAGCTGCTGGACGTCCTCATTCTCCAAGTCTAAGACCGTGAGCTTGCTTGTGTGGAATGGAAGAGAGTTAAAAAAAATCTGCACACACCTTTTATTTCCATGTGGGCCTTGCACTTCAATTTGTAACTCTTCCCATGGATGTGAACTATGCCAAACCGTGAGCTCCATTCTCTCAACATGGTGGCTCCTTATTCCATCCAGCTGCACGGCCTCTCCTAGCCCATCCCCATTGAATTAGCGCCTCCTTTCTTGGCAAATAATAAAATGACAGCAGCGTAATGGATGCCCATTTTTAAAACAAAAATCTGAATGAAAGGTGCTTCCAAGTTCTCCCTCTGTCCGTGTGCTCTTCAAAATGACTAATATATATGTGTAAAACGTGAGTGGCAGCTGCTGGACGTCCCCCTTTAAAAAGCCAAAACTGAATTGATTTTCTCTAAACTGGAAACCACGTTCCAGCCAAGGTTGTGCCAACTTAGATGTTTCCAAAATGAAGTTTTCCCTTGCTGTTGTGTCAATCGTGAATGAATCAAGCTTCCAGCATCTTTGTATTATTCAAATAGAAATAAAAACCGTGACCTTCTTTTGCTTCAATGTGGTCCCTCTTCATTTCACTTCAAGATGTTTGTCAAAATGAATTGTACATGTGGGGCCGTGTGTTTTGGTAATGAATTGGAAAATAAAAAGCTTGTATAATGGAAACTTGCAGGGAATTAAAACATGCACCTAGCTACTTGTGGACGTGACCTTTCCAAAATGGTGGTCCCTCTCCTTAATTCTTTCACATCATGTGTGATGCCAAAACCAATGGAGGAAACCGTGAGTGGTGTGAGCTTTCAAAAAGAAGTGAAATGTATTTCTCTCCCATGTGGGCCATGAAGCATCTTCCCTTGAATAAAAATTGAGCATTTCATTTTCCAATTGCCGTGAGTTCATTTCTTCAATGTATTTGCCATGCCAAAACCGTGAGTTGTATGTGTGTTGAATCCTTGAGTGTTGGGAGGTCTTAGCACCGTCCAATGATCAATTCCAGCTACCACAAGTATCAAACAACAAGCAAACAATGCAAACAATTTAGAAGTCACTCAAACAGTAAACACAAGACTGACATAGGGGAGTAAAAAAAATACTGGGAACAACACAGAACGAATTTGAACGAAATAAAAACTATAAGTGAAAATAGACATCCAGACGAAACTATGAAAAAAAATTGCATTGAAAACGGATAAGAATTGATCTCGAACGAAGGCACACAAGCTGACACAACATTCACGCAGCAACCAGCGCGAAAATTCAAATGGTTGAAATGAATTTGGCTCAATTTTCATTTCATTTAGCCTTCAAATGTCCCAAAAAGATATCCAAAATTTTCCCATAATTAATAATGCAAAATAATAAGCTCAGATAATTCAAATTAGTTAAAATAAGAATTTCTGATCGAATTAAGCACAATTAGGAAAAATAGGAAAATAACGGACGATTAAGCACAATTCCCTGATTAATTCTAGTACAATAAACTAAGTGAAGTGAAGAAAATATTGACTCATCATGGACTCATCACCTATCCTTAATTACAAGTTCATACAATTCCTAGCATTCCTAGTAATTAATTCTTAAGTGTACAAGCTTAACGGCAACCAATATGCTATTGGGAGAAATTCCCCAGATCTAGATTTCCCCGTACGTTCCCACATCGGCAAAATCAATAATCATGTCAATGAATGAGTTAAACAATGCAAGCTTTAAGCAAAGAGGAAAAACCCTAAGTAATGATGAAAGAAAGCATAAGTCTTAAAATAAGATATTAAAAACAAATTGCATATATGAGAGTTTCACAAGACTACATTGATTCCCCAACAACAATACAAGGTTTAGTTCACCATATTCATGGTGAAGCTAGATGAATAATAATGAAAGAATGAAAGATAAAACCCTAGAAAGACGAAGAGGTAGCCTGAGCATCCAAGATCTTCCTTCAAGGGGTGGAAAAATGAGTGTTTGCTTCGTCTCAGCCAAAGATACAAACCCTAGGATGTCCTAAAGCTTATATACTATTCTAAAATATACAGAAAATTAGGCCCAAGCCCAAAATAGTGCCGCTCAGCGGTAAGTGCCTGAGTTGATTCTTCCCCCTTAGTGGCATTTTCACCCCTCAGCATATCCAACGTGAGTTCCTGAGTGCCGCTTAGCTGTAAACTACCACTGAGCGGTAGTTGCGACCTCTCCTTTTGTACTTTTTGATGTCTTTTCTGATTCGATCTCTATCCTTCTTCACTTCTTTCACCAAATTCACCTCAAAACCTGCATAAAACACTGAAATCAAGCATAAACCTATCCAGCTCTCTTATTTCTAAAAATATGACCAAAAGCATGATTTCAAGCTAGTTTCTAAGTGTTAAAGGTTGCTTTTAGTATTAATTTTAAGCATGAAAATAACAATTTTTCAACTGTTATCACAACCCCAAACTTAGAACTTTGTTTGTCCTCAAGCAAACAAGATGTAACTCAATCTTCTACCAATCCATACAATGATTCACTCATTCAAAAATTCTCTTTTCAAGATAAGAACAAACTTCAATTAAACTCATGACAAAGATTTCTATCAAGACATGCACAAGCTTTGGTGTTCACAAAGTCACTTAATATCCAACAAATGCTATTTTTCATTGAATGATCAATCACAGTGTCACATGAATTGACTTTGCCTTTCGTTTAACCATATTCAAATATATTCACAAGCATGCATCATCACAAGGACTTTTCAATGGCTTATAATGTGGCTGGGCTAACAAGAAAATTGGTTTTTCTAGATCACAAAACCCTTGAGTTAAGAGAATCATATAGACACAATCATTCTTATTTAATCCCAACTTTCTTTTGCATTGAGCTTTGCCTTTTCTTTTCTTTTCTTTTCTTTCTCTTTTTCTTTTTCTTTTCACATTCTTATTTCTTAGCTCTTAGCTCAATGCTTTCAATTTCCCTTTCATAACTTCCCAACAACCCCAAACTTGAACATTTATCAATACCACAAATTATTTTCTACATAACTTAAGGTAAAGCTTTTCACAAGGGTTTTCAAATCATGTTCAAGGCTAAGGGTTCAAATGATGGAACACAAAATGCTCTCTTTTAGTGGGCTAAATTCATGAATTTGGCTAATAAAAGGGTTACCAACAAATGGCCTTGATCATATGATGCAAACAAGTAATTGATTCAATCATAGAAAACCTGGGCAAAATCATTCATGCTTTCAAAATAATAGCATTCAATCTTAAAAAACTCTACGGCTCAAAACCTCACATATATGCTCATTCACATTCCACATATGCACATATTGCTTAGCATCATAATCACAATCACAACATCATGCATTTGTTCACAAAGCTTGTGAATCACCTATATCAGCATCTAATGTGCACATCTCAACATCAATCAAGCTCAAAGCGTCATCAAGCATTACTTATCAAACAATCACACTCATAAGCAAAGCATCATAACAGACAAAGTTTCCAATTGAGTACATCAAATCCTATTCTAAAAACAAAAGTGATTGATAAAACAAATCCTACTCTAATGCTTTGAAAAACTCAGCCCCATCAATGATGCTCTCTCCCAACCCCAAACTTAGATGGAAAACTAGTGAGAAAGTAAGTTGAAGGGAGATTTTCTAAAGAGGAATGAAAGGAAAATGTAGAGAACCTTTGGAAAAGTGTTTAGGAGTGCGTGTGCAGAGAAGAATATGAAAATAGAGGCCAAAGCGTGACTTAGGGTATAAAAATACCCTAATGGGCTCGGGTTCCTCTAAGGGGCAACCTAAGCCCATTCTACGACACTACCGCTCAGCGGCACTCCCGTGAAGTGCTCTTCTTCTTCCTAGCTTAACCTAGGTGCCTCCTACTCATGCCCCTCACTTGCTCCCTGTAATTAAGTTCTCTGATCACTCAAACATTCAATCCCTATCATGCAACTAAAGCAGAATCAAAACAAACAAGACAGATAAAATCAATCAACTGGGTTGCCTCCCAGGTAGCGCTTGTTTAACGTCACGAGCCTGACCCAAAATCCTCCAGCACCCTTCAGTAGATTCAAATCTTTCTTACCAACACCCATCAGTAGGTATATACAAAAATAATATCCTTCATTGGATACTCTTCCGCCTAACATCCATCAATAGATGTAAACCCTGTAACAAACTTATAACAAAAACAAAAATACCCAACACTTCAAAATTACATCACCAAACCAAAAATTAGAAGTTCTTAAATCACTGGGTTGCCTCCCAGCAAGCGCTCTTTTAACATCACTAGCTTGACCCAATAAAGTTCAAGTTCCTTCTTCATGGTTGATGTTCATATCCCACCAACTCCTCAATTGTTTCCGGTGTACTGTTTTGACTCTTCTAGAATGTGGAGACTCTATCTCTATCATCTCCTTTTCTTTGTAGCCTTTCACAACCCACAACTTGTTTTTGAATCTCACAGGTGTACCAAGTTGGAGTCGTTCTTTCATCCAGTCATCAGGAACTTTTCTTCCTCTTCCAATCTTTTCTTTTTCCTGTACCTGAAACAACAAACAACGTTTACCTTTAACCTTTGGCTTTTCATCTTCAGGGCTAGTCATGAGTACATCTTGATATGCAGCTTTATGACTAGGTTCTTCCTCCTGCATCTGCCTCTCTTCTTTAAGCACATCTACAACAACTCTCTCCTCTCGGTCTTAGAGCACCACTATAGCTTTGTTCACATCAATGATGGCTTTGGCCATTTTCATAAATGGTCTTCCGAGAATAATGGGTATCTTTTCAGTCTCCATCTCCATCACCACAAAGTCTACCAAGATTTGGAGTTTGCCTACACAAACTATAATATCCTCTGCTATTCCATAGGGTTCCTTTGAAGATCCATATGCCATTACTAAGTTAACCTTTATAGGCTTCACATCAACATCACTGATCTGCTCCAGTAAAGAATAACGTATCAAGTTAACACTTGATCCTAAATCAAGTAAAGCTTTTTTTATCCTTTTCTTCCCTATTGCGCATGGAATGGAAAAGCCTCCTGGATCTTTTGCTTTTGGAGGGAATGGCTCCTTTTTAACAGCTTTATACCTCTTTGTATCATCATCTCTACGTCTTTTCTTTATATAGGCTTCTTCCTCAGGTTTAGTATAAACTGCAATTTGTTGTAATATCTCCTTCCAAGGTACATCATTGTCCACCATTTTGAATAATTCTGTAAAATCAAATTGTTTCTCTTGATTTATTGGAAAAGGAAAACTATCTTTACTCTTTATCTCACTTTTCTCTCCTTTTTCTTCTTTTTCTTTTTCTCTCTTTTCTCTTTTTTCTTTTTCTGTCTCTCCTTTTTCTAACTCAACCGTCTCATCATTTGTACTCTCCAACACTTTACATTCTTCTCTGGGGTTAACCTCAGTATTAGCCCCAAAATTTTTGTCTGGCCTTTCTTCCAACTTGATGGAAACCAATTCCCAGCTGGAAACGTGTAGGAAGAGGCTCCAGACCAGAGGAAACCAGTAATGAATAATGGTGCAGCGGATGGATGAAATGATGCAGTGTTTGAGGTATTTTAATGGAGGAAAGGTGTATGGGTGAAGCCTCACAGCTCAGAGGGCCTTCCTACAGAGGAAGGAAACTTGAGGAAAGGAGAAGAAGTAGTAATTCAAAGGTGACTTAAGAGCACAAAAGCTGGAAAACCAATTCTGCAGCATATCATTAAGCTCAAAAGTAAGCAAATACAAAGAAAAGGCCCTCTTATTTATAGGTGAAGAGGAGCCTAATTTCTGATTTTAATTCCCTCCTAAATTCAAATTATTCAGCATAGAAGGCACATTATTTTGATCAAGCAAGGTCCATGCCTCATTCCAGCTCAGCCAGCAAGGTGCATGCTTCCTTCCAAATCAGCTAATTCACGTGGAAAATGCTGGTGCATTTTCCATTCCGTAAGCACCTCCTTTTTGGCTCCTTTGCTTGGTTCTATTGATTTAACTTCTTGGATGGCTCAATCATGGTCTCCAAGATTTATTAATTCCTACAAAACAAAGTATAACTGCTTTAGTTAAGAGAAGAAGGATTTTTATAAGTAACCTTCCATAGAAGTAAAATGTTAGGTGATCCTTCTTCTTCTTGAATCTTCCTTGCCATTGCTCTAGTAAGAGGTCCAATGTGATTTCTTGATGGTTTTCCATCAGACCCTCCCTCTTGAAAAAAATATGTCCTTAGATCTGCTTCATCCTGTTGATCATCTCCTGTAAAAGGAATTAAATCGCAGATGTTAAAAGTAGGACTGACACCATAACTTTCAGGAAGGTCTAATATGTATGCATTATCATTTATCCTTTTGACCACCTTGAATGGACCATCTCCTCTTGGACTAAGTTTGGATTTCCTTTGAGATGGAAATCTTTCCTTTCTCAAATGAAGCCAAACTAGGTCTCCTTTTTCAAAAACTATTTTCTTTCTCCCTTTGTTGTTGTATTCTGCATATTTTTGAGTTTGTTTTTCAATTTGGATTTTAACTTTCTCATGTAACTTCTTGATAAACTCCGCTTTAGAAGCACCTTCTTTATGAAGAAAAGAAGATGATTCTGGAAGAGGTAGTAAATCAAGAGGTGTGATAGGGTTAAAACCATAAACAACCTCAAAAGGAGAAAGATTAATAGTCTTCTGGACTACTCTATTATAAGCAAATTCAATATGAGGTAGATGTTCATCCCAAGATTTGTTATTTCCTCTTAATATTACCCTTAATAATGTAGATAAAGATCTATTTACTACTTCAGTTTGCCCATCAGTTTGTGGGTGACATGTGGTAGAAAATAGAAGTTTAGTTCCAAGCTTTTCCCATAAAGTTTTCCAAAAATGGCTTAGAAACTTCACATCTCTATCAGACACTATAGTTTTGGGTAAGCCATGCAATCTCACTATTTCTTTAAAGAAGAGTCTAGAGATATAGCTAGCATCATCTACTTTGTGGCAGGGTATAAAATGAGCCATTTTACTAAAACAATCTACTACCACAAATATAGAATCATACCCCCTTTGAGTTCTTGGCAATCCTAAGACAAAGTCCATGCTTATGTCCTCCCAAGGGGTATTAGCTATAGGAAGAGGTGTATAGAGTCCATGAGGCATAATTTTGGACTTAGCTTGTAAACAAGCTATACATTTAGAACAATGCCTTTGAACATCTATTCTCATGTGTGGCCAATAAAATTTACTTTTCAAAATGTTTAGAGTTTTATCAACTCCATGATGGCCCATGAGTCCTCCTCCATGACTCTCTTTGATAAGAAGTTTTCTAATGGATCCTTGGGGTATACAAAGTTTTCCTTTATTAAAAAGATACCCCTTAGAAAGATAGAATCCATCAAAAGGCTTCTTAAGACATGATGAATAAGTGGATGCAAATGTTTCATCATTTTCATATAACTCTTTTATGTCATCAAATCCTAATATTTGGGATCCTAGGGTTACTAATAATGCATGTCTTCTAGATAAAGCATCCGCAACAACATTAATACTCCCCTTTTTGTGTTTGATGACATAGGGAAATTGCTCAAGATATTCCACCCACTTTGCATGTCTTTTGTTTAGCTTTGCTTGCCCTTTAATGTACTTGAGAGATTCATGGTCAGTGTGTATGATGAATTCTCTAGTTACCAAGTAATGCTCCCAAGTTTTTAAAGCTCTAATGAGGGCATACAACTCTTTGTCATAGGTAGGATAGTTTAAGGTAGGCCCCCTAAGTTTTTCACTAAAGTAAGCTACGGGATGTCCTCCTTGTATTAAAACAGCTCCTATTCCTACCCCAGATGCATCACATTCTAGTTCAAAGGCTTTGGAAAAATCAGGCAAAACTAGAATAGGTGCATGTGTTAACTTGTGTTTCAAAGTCTCAAAAGACAACTCTTGCTTATCACCCCAAATAAAAGGCATATCTTTCTTGACTAGCTCATTTAAAGGAGCAGCTATGGTGGAGAAGTCTTTCACAAATCTTCTATAAAAACTTGCTAACCCATGAAAACTTCTCACCTCTCCTACATTTTTAGGGGTTGGCCATTCTTGTATAGCCTTGATCTCCTCTGGATCAACATGTACACCTTCTTTTCCCACTTTGAATCCAAGGAAAATCACACTTTCTTGACAAAAAGTACATTTGTCAAAGTTGGCAAAAAGATGATGTTCTCTAAGAAGAAGCAAGACTTTTCTGACATGGTTAAAATGTTCTTGAAGGCCTTGACTATAGATTAGGATATCATCAAAGTACACCACTACAAACCTCCCTATGCATTCTCTAAGAACATGGTTCATTAACCTCATGAATGTACTTGGAGCATTGGTCAAGCCAAAGGGCATGACTAACCATTCATACAAACCAAACTTGGTCTTAAAAGTAGTTTTCCATTCATCTCCTTCATGAATTCTTATTTGATGGTATCCGCTTTTGAGATCAATTTTGGTGAAAAAATTTGCTCCATGTAATTCATCCAGCATATCATCTAGCCTAGGAATGGGGTGCCTATACTTGACAGTTATGTTGTTAATGGCCCTACAATCTGTACACATTCTCCAAGATCCATCCTTCTTAGGAACCAACAACACAGGCACAACACAAAGACTTAAACTCTTTTGGATCCACCCTTTATTCAACAATTCATTGACTTGTTTCTCTATTTCTTTTGTTTCCATGGGATTGGTCCTATAGGCTGGCCTATTAGGAAGGCTGGCCCCAGGCACTAAATCTATTTGATGTTCTATTCCTCTCAAAGGTGGTAATCCACTTGGTACCTCCTTAGGAAATACATCATCAAATTCTTTTAAAAGTTTTTGCAACCCCTTTGGTAGAGAACCAAGTTCATGATTTATTGAAACAAATGCCTCTTTGCAATAGAGAAGAAAATGAGGTTGTCCAAGAAAAAGATTTTTAGAAATGTTCAAAGTTTGAGTTTGGACAACTTCTTTATTTGAGGCATGGTTTAGGGTTTTCTCCTTTCCTTCTTTCCTACTTTTCTTTTCTCCATCCAACTTCTTTTTAAGAATTATTTGATCCTCTCTTACTTGTGAAGGTGTAAGAGGACACAAGATAATTTTCTTTCCCTTGTGTTGAATGGTGATTTTATTGGTGACTCCATCATGTAAAGCTTGCTTATCATATTGCCAAGGTCTTCCAAGTAATATGTGTCCAGCTTCCATTGGTACTATATCACAAACAATTTGATCTTCATATTTGCCAATGGAAATGGGTACTCTTACTTGTTCTTTAACTACTATTCCATCATCCTCTTTGATCCATTGAAGTTTGTAAGGTTTAGGATGTGGAGTAATGGTTAAGCCAAGCTTCTCTACCATTCTAGAACTACAACAGTTACAACAAGAACCACTATCCACAATCATTGAACATGTCTTTTCCAAAACTTTGCATCTTGTGTGGAATAGGTTCTCTCTTTGTGATTGTTCTAATTCTACATGTTTACTTTCCAGGAGTCTCCTTACCATAAGTAAGTCACCATTACAAGGTAAAGCTTCTTCTTCTTCAGAAATGGATGTTTCAGACTCACTATATGAAGAACCCTCACTTTCACTCTCATGCTCAAGGATGTAAGTTGACCTTCTATTGCGGCACTCAGATGCATAGTACCCTTTTTCCCCACATCTAAAGCACTTAGTCTCCTTACTCTTATGATCTCTTGAAGGTTCTTTGACTTTTTCTTTTCCTCTCTCTCTCTCTCTTTCTTCATATCTTGGCTTGGTTTGACTACCCTCCCTCTTATACTCTTTCTTATGGTAAGAACTATGAGGGTAATCTTTTTTATGATTAGAACTATGAGGGTAATCTTTCTTGGTGGAGCTTTTCCTCTTTAGTTGTTGCTCTACCCTCACACAAAGTTGGACTAACTCATTGAGATCATTGTAGGGTATAAGTTCAACCCTATCTCTTATGTCATAGTTGAGTCCACTTTGAAACCTAGCAATTGTTATCCTAGGTTCTTCTCTTATCCCAGCTCTCAACATGAGTAACTCCATTTTTTGTCTATATTCCTCAACACTCATGTTCCTTTGTTGGAGTTTGTGGAGTTTATCCATTAATTCCCTATCATAATAGGTTGGTACATGCCTTCTTCTCAAGGCAGTTCTCAACTCATTCCAATATCTAATGGGAGGTAAGTGTCTTAGCCTATAATCCTTGACCAAGGTTGTCCACCAAATTAAGGCATAGCCTTGAAAGCTTAGAGAAGCCATGGTGACTCTCCTTTCATCATCTATTTGGTGGCACTCAAACAATTGCTCAACTTTCATTTCCCACTCTAGATATTCTTCCACATCATCCTTTCCATGAAAAGAAGGTAGATCAATTTTGGGCTCTCTTGGATGGTGTTTTCTCACTCTATGATGTCTCCTAGGAGGCATTTGGTAGTGGTCATCATTGTGATGACTACTATATTGCTCAAGCTCACTAGGAGAAGATGATGATTCTTCTCTTCTCCTATGGGAAGATCTCTCTTTTCTTTTGTCTTGATTATTCAAAAGTTGACTAATCATGTCTTTGAGCTCACTAATCTCTTTATCCCTTTGTTCAAATTTTTGTTGAAATTCTTCCCTTAAAGAACTCTCACTATTGGGTTTGATGCTACCTTGCACACTTGATTGACTCATTCTTGTCAAATGAAAAAGGTTTTTACAAGGTTTTCAAAATATTTGACAAAGAATGAATGAAAAGATTTTCACAATTTTTCTTTGTTTTTGGTGAAAAATTTCTTAAAGAGATTCTAAAGGTGAAAGATGTATCTAAGTAGCCCCCAGGAAGAAGAGGTGAGTCACTAATGGACAAGCTTAAAAACCAAGTTCTTCCTTAGCCAGAGTTTCCTTAGAGTTATCTTTTACCTAAGTTTCTAATTAGAAATTCTTCAAATTCTTTTCAAATGTTATGAAATGGACCTATAACCAAAGAAAGGTTAACTAAATGCTATGCAATCCTATATATACCACGGAGACTTAAAAAAAAAACAAAAAGATTAAGCAAGAAATTAAAGAAAGCAATAAAGATGCAAGAATGTAAATGCTAGACGGCCCTAAGTGAAAGTGCAAGTGACACTTGGAGCCCCTTGACACACTTCCACACTAAGAAAACGAAATTGCACTATTACAATGTTTAAATGTGATTTTCGAATTGCTTCAAGAGCATTTTCCCAAGTCACTTAGCCAAGAAATGAAAATCAACTTTAAACAGCAAAGGTTCCGTGATATGTGGTGTAAACAAACTTAAAAGAAGGCCTAAAACTAATGTAAGCTTCACTCTCTTGCTGCTGCAGATTGCTACTCCAAAACAGGTTGCACTTCAAGCTTTTCTGGTGTATTTTTAGCTGCTGGAACAGCAGAGTTACAGCTTCTCAAAAGCTCCCTTTTTGTTCCCACTTCAGCCCCCTTTTCACTTCCTAATATGGTACCTCAGTAGGGGAAGGTTTCTGCTTCTGGATGCCTCACAATAGTTACCACAACACCTCAAGATTCCACTCAAAACACACCAAACAGAATTAGCAAACTGCACCAGAATTTCAAACCAGATTTTTGAATTTTTGACAATTTGGAAGCCAAGAATGGGGAAATCAAATAGGGACAGGGATGGAATAACAGAAAGCACTCAAAAGGAACCTAATAATGGTACTAGAACAGATTAAGAAAGCAACAAAAACAGAAATAGCAGATCACAAACTCATCCAGACCAAACTGTTTGATATTTTCCCAAAGTGTTTGTTAAAATGCCCCAAGGGTTTTGTTTTCTTGTGTATGCAGGAAGCAATTAGAACAAGGAGCAAGAAAACAACAGAACCTCTGCTTGAAGGTCTAGACGAGAGTAGACGGAGGAGAAGAATCCGAACATCTAGAGAACTTTTCCCTTCTCCAGAAACTCTCTTACAATCATCACCACAAGGTTCTGTTCATAGCACAGAAAATATGGAGAACAACAATGTTAGAAGAACTCTTGCAGATTACACCAATATAGCTGGACCTCAGCACTTTAACAGTATAGCTAGACCTAGAGTCAATGCAGCTAATATGGAGGTCAAACCAGCACTGATTCAACTGGTGAAAAGCAACCAATTCAATGGGTTATCTCATGAAAGCCCATATCAGCACCTCACTACCTTCAATGAGATTTGCAACACAGTAAAGATTAATGGGGTGCCAGACGAAGCTATCAAACTTAGGTTGTTTCCTTTCTCATTGGGAGGCAATGCTAAGCTTTGGTTGAATTCTTTCCCAGAAGAAAGTTTCACAGAGTGGGAAGCAATGGTCACAAAATTTTTAAACAAGTATTTCCCACAATCTAAGGTGACAAAAGGCAAGCAAGAAATTTCTTCATTTAAACAGGGCATGGAAGAATCAGTAGGGCATGCATGGGACAGGTATAAAAGCTTGCTAAGAAAAACACCACGCATGGCTTTGAAGATCAGGAAGTAGTCTTAACTTTCCTTGGAGGGCTTGGTTCACAAACCAAGATGATGCTGGATGCCTGATAAGCTGTCGTCGAAGCTATCAAATTAATACTACTTTTCAAGGCAACATCAGTATTGCCAAGTAGTATTCAAGAAGGTAGATAGGGCTAAAGTAACCCTGAGTCGTCTCCCAACGAACACGGAATTGCTTCTGAATATCTGACTCTTATGCTATGCAATGCTTATGAATAAAAATGATGTTTGAAGAATGTTTAAAGAACAAATAATAAACTTAAAAATAGTTATGATTAAATAGACTAATTCCACTGCTTTTCCAAGATAGATTCGTCATCGGTTATTCATAGATAATTGTTCAATTGATTATTATTTAAGTTTCAAATTAATTAAAGTACATTCTTAATTAATTTGAGGGCGATCACGCATTTAACCAAAGTAAATTCTCAATCAAATGCAAAACCTTTCTAGATTATTCACAATAAATTCAACCAAAGTACATTCTCAATCAAATTTTATTGTATTTAATCATGTCTATTCTTAAATCTCTTAACCAAATTAAAAGTTAATCAATCAAAGTAAATTCTCAATTGATTATAGTTGAAATTATTACTACCAACCAAAGTACATTCTCAATTGATAGTAAAAACCATTTAATCATATGAAAGTTCCTAAATTAAATCAAAGTAGATTCTCAATTTAAACCTAGAAACCCTAAAACTCATATAATCAATATGCATATAGATTCAAACATATTATGATGCAAAAATCTTTGCTTTTAACAAGATAGAGAGATGAAAGACATAGAGAGAACAACTTAATTCAATAATCAAAGTAAACAATTGCATTAACTGAACATAACCTCAGAATCCGTCTTGGAATTACAGCAGAATAGCCCTAGATGCTTAGCTCTCCATGAATGGAGTTGAATACAAGATGAAAGAAAAGTGAGAGGAGTATGAGAGAATGAATGAAGTGAAGTCCCCCTCTTTCTGCCTCCCTTGGGTCTCTTTATATAGGCTTGATTGGGATTGGACTTTGAATAGTTTGTTGATAAGATATTTTCTGTTGATATATTATATCTTTCAAATATTCATTAGATTAAATCAGTTTTAAAGAATATTTGATAGATATTAACTCAATTATCTTATATCTTATATCTTCCAAATAACTAACAGATTTAGATAATGATAAAATTATTTGGAAGATATTTTCTGTTGATATTCCCAAATTAAATTCAACAACTGAATTTTATCTTTTAGATTTTCTGACTTTCCAAAATTGCACAAATACGCTGAAATTTCCTCTATTTGCACTTTAGCCCCTTCTGAATTTTCCACATAAAATCTGATTTTGGGCCTTGAATTGCCATTTGGACCAATAAAACTTATATTCTCAGCTGCACAAATAAACATTAGAACATCCAATAATAATTTATGTGCTAAAATTCACTTTTTACGTTTCTTTATTTCCCAAACTCAACAATTCCAATCATCACAAATTCACTTAAATAAACCATTTAAGCACAATTATCCCATCAAAAATTTGAATTTTAAAGCATAAATATGGGCATAAATATGCACTCATCAATGCCTCAGCAGGAGGCAATATTAAATGGAAAACTCCAGAGGAAGCAATAGAGATTATAGAAAACATGGCTATTAATGATAATGAGCTGCATAGTGAGAGAGGAGCTCCTATGCAAAAAGGAGTTCTCCAATTACAGACACATGATGCCCTGCTAGCTCAAAACAAAATTCTAACTCAACAGCTGGAGACTCTGACTAAAACTCTTGCACAATTACCCAAAGAGTTGAAAACTGCTGCACAGGTACAATCCCAGTTGTGCGAATTGTGTGGAGGCGACCATATCAATGGTCAATGTGCCTTTCCAGTTGAAGCCGTAGAGGATGTAAACTACATGACCAATCACTACCGTCAAGGAAGCTACAATCAGGGGTGGAAACCACACCCAAGTATTGGTCAAGGGCAAACTGGGCAAGCTGGTCAATATAATAAGCAGCAACAACAACCCACCTTATGGCAACAGTTATCTATGCTTAATGAAAGGTCCATGAGGATGGAGGAAACTCTCAACAATTTCATACAGAAGACTGAGTCTACACAAAATAGCACTGAAGCTGCTATAAAAAATCTGGAGACTCAGATGGGGCAGATCACCAAACAGGTGGAAGAAAGGCCAAATAGAAATTTTGGGGCTAATACTGAGGTTAACCCCAGAGAAGAGTGCAAGGTGGTAGAGAGTGTTGATGATGAGAAAGTTGAGTTAGAAACAGAAGAGAGAAGAGAAATAGAGAGCAATAGCACTTTTCCTTTTCCAATCCATCAAGGGGAACAACTGGACTTCACAGAATTATTCAACATGGTAGATAATGATGCACCTTGGGAACAGATTCTGCAACAGATTACGGTTTACACTAAATCTAATGAAGAAATCTCTACAAAGAAGAGACGTAGAGATGATGAGGCAAAGGAGTGTATAACTGTTAAAAAAGAGTCATTCCCTCCTAAAGCAACAGACCCAGGCAGTTTTTCTATCCCTTGTACCATAGGGAAGAAAAGGGTAAAGAAAGCTCTTCTTGATTTAGGTTCAAGTGTTAACTTGATACCTTACTCTTTACTGTAGCAAATCGGCAATGTTAATGTGAAACCTGTAAAGGTTAATCTAGTAATGGCCGATGGATCTTCAAAGGAGCCATGTGGGATTGCAGAGGACATTATAGTTTGTGTTGGCAAACTTCAGTTCTTGGCAGACTTTGTGGTGATGAAGATGGAGACAGAGAAGATACCTATCATACTTGGAAGACCGTTTATGAAAACGGCCAGAGCTATCATTGATGTAAATGAAGGTATAGTAGTGCTCCAGGACAGGGAGAAGAGAGTGGTTGTAGACGTCTTTAAAGATGAGACACAAGCACAGGAGGAAGAAGCTAGTTATAAAGCTGCATTTCAAGATGCACACATGACTAGCCATAAAGATGAAAAGTCCAAGGTTGCAGGTAACTATTGTTTGTTGTTTCAGGTACACAAGGAAGAAAAGATTGAAAGAGGAGGAGAAATTCCTGGTGACTGGGAGAAAAGAAGACCCCAACTTGGCACACCTGTAAGAATCAAGAACAAGTTGTGGGTTGTGAAGGGCTTTACAGAGAAGGAGATGATAGAGATAGAGTCTCCACATTCTAGAAGGACCAAAACAGTTCACAAGAAACAGCTGAGGAGTTGGTGGGATGACAACATCAACTATAAAGCAGGAACTTGAGCTTACTGGGTCAAGCTAATGACGTTAAAAGAGCGCTTGCTGGGAGGCAACCCAGTGATTTTAGAACTTTTAAATTTTACTTGGGTTTGTAATCTTTAAATTTGTTGAACATTATATTGCTGAACATAGCATCTACTGAAGGATGCTAGTTGGATATAGCATCTAATGAAGGATGCTAAGTGGTAACACCTACTGATGGGTGTTGGTAAGTTTGAAGCACCTACTGATGGGTGTTGGTGAGATTTTAAACACCTACTGATGGGTGTTGGTGGATTTTGGGTCAGGCTCGTGACGTTAAACACGCGCTACCTGGGAGGCAACCCAGTTGATTGATTGTTTTTGCTTGTTTTACTTTAGTTAGGGTTTGCATAAGTATTTTAAACATTGAATTGCATGGAACCAGTCAGGGGCATGTCTAGGAGGCACGTAGGTTAAGAAAAGAAGGAGAAGAGCACTTCACGAAAGTGCCGCTGAGCGGCAATTTACCGCTGAGCGGTACTCTCGCAGATGGGCTTTAGTTTCCCCTTAGCGGGACCCGAGCCCATTAGGGTATTTTTATACCCTAAGCTACGCATATGCTCATACTTTCAGGCTCTTCTCTGCACAAACACTCCCACATACCTTCTCCATGGTTTTCCACATCTTTTCCCTCATCCCTCTTTAGAAAATCTCCCTTCCACTCACTTGCTCACTAGTTTTCCATTTAAGTTTGGGGTTGGGAGAGAGCATTGATGGACAAATTTATGAGCACCAAATTATGATGTCACAAACTTGTTTTACAATCGGCAAGTATGACCGAATCGTTCAAGTAATAAACTTGGTAAGACCAAGTATCGTTCTCCCAAAGGACTCACGGCCTAGTTTAGTTGTGTGGTTTGTTGATTAGCTAAGACTTACAAACGAAATAATTGAGATTTTATATGCAAGACAGAAAATAAACATGTATGCATGAAGTTTTGATCAATGGCAAAAAGCAAAAGATAAACACTTTCAATGAAATTTATGTATGAATATGTTGTTGGGGGTTCAATTTCATCTTATCCACTCTCATATATTTTAGGAATTCAACATTCAAATCATCATTGTTAATGCCACTCTCTAAAGTACCTTTCTAGAAGGCTTCTCCCTAATCACGAGTTCATACAATTCCTAGTATTCCTAATGATCAGTTCATAAGTGCAGGAGCTTAACGACAACCAACATAATATTGGGAGAAATTCCCCGGATCTAGACTTCCCCGTACGTTCCCGTATCGACAAAACCAATAATCATGCATCGAATGAGTTAAACAATGCAAGCATTAAGCAAAGAGGAAAAACCCTAACTAATGATGAAAGAAAGCATAAGTCTTAATTAAAAGATTAAAAACAGATTCCATATATGAGAGCTTCAAAAGATTACTTTGATTCCCCAACAAACATACAGAGTTTAGTTCACCATATTCATGGTGAACCTAGATGAATTACAATGAAAGAATGAAAGAATAAACCCTAAAAAGGTGAAGAGGTAGCCTGAGCATCCAAGATCCTCCTTCAAAGGGGTGGAAGAGAAAGTGTTTGCCTCGTTTCTGCCAAAGATACAAACCCTAGGACGTCTTAAAGCTTATATATTATTCTAAAATTACAAAAAATCTAGGTCCAAGCCCATAAGTGTGCCGCTCAGCGGTAAAGTACCGCTCAGCGGTAAGTGCGTGAGTCGTTTCTTCCCCTCAGCGGCCATTTTGCCCCTCAGCGGATCTCCCGTAAGCTCCTGAGTGCCGCTCAGCGGTAAACTGCCGCTGAGCGGTGACTTCGGCTTCTCCTTTTGCACTTTGTAATGTCTTTTCTGATTTCATCTCTCTCCTTCTTCACTTCTTTCACCAAATTCACCTTAAAACCTGCACAAAAACACTGAAATCAAGCATAAACCTGTCTAGCTCTCTTATTTATGAAAATATGAATAAAAGTATGATTTCAAGCTAGTCTCTAAGTATAAAGGTTGCTTTTAGTATCAATTTTAAGCATGAAAATAACAGTTTTTCAACTGTTATCAAGCATCATTGAAGGGGCTGATTTCTTCATTATGGTTTACTAATGCTTAACAATGTATCTTTTGGTTTTGTGAATTATGTTTGATGCAGGGATGGCCTCCTCATCGGGCAAAAAGAATCAAGACTATAAGATCCAAGAAGAAGGAAGATACAGAGGACAACTCAGACTGATGAGGAGCTGAGATAGCATTTACTGATGAATGCTATCATATGCTTATGCTTTTGTTGATTTAAAGTTTTCTGAACTTATTTGTTTTTGCTTTTAGATTAGGGTTTGATGTACTCTATTGGACACCTGGTTTGTGTGATTGTTTGCTATTAACTGTGATTGTGTGATAAGTAATGCTTGATGATGCTTATTGAGTGATTGATGTTGAGATAGATGTGCACATAAAATGCTTATACAGGTGATTCACAAGCTTTGTGAACAAATGCATGATATCATGATTGTGATTGTGAAATTAAGCAGGATGTGTATATCAAATGTGAATGAGCTTATATGTGAGGTTTTGAGCTCCAGAGTTGTTATTGTTGAATGCTATTACTTTGGAAACATGAATGATTTTGCCCAGGTTTTCTATGATTGAATCAATTGCTTGTTTTGCATCATGTGATCAAGGCCATTTGTTGTAAACCTTTTTATTGGCCAAATTCATAGAGTTAGCCCACTAAAAGAGAACACTTTGTGTTCTATCCTTTGAACCCTTAGCCTTGAACATACACTGAAACCCTTGATTGAAAATCTTTACCTTGAGTTAAGTAGAAGATCTTGTGTGGTATTGTTAAATGTTCAAGTTTGGGGTTGTTAGGAAAACATGAAAAAGGAAAAGCATTGAGCTAAGAGCTAAAAAGTAAGAATATGCAAAGAAAAAGAAAAAGAAAAAGAGAAAGAAAAGAAAAGAAAAGAAGAAGCAAAGCTCAATGCAAATGCAAAGGCATGTTGGGAATGAATAAGAATAATTGTGTTGTTATGATTCTCTTAACTCCAGGATTTTGTGATCCAGAAAAACCAATTTTCTTGTTAGCCCAGCCACGTTATAAGCCATTGAAAAGTCCTTGTGATGATGCATGCTTGTGAATGTTTTTGATTGTGGTTAAATGAAAGGCAAAGTTGATTCATGTGACATTGTGATAATGGAGTGAATGAGTGATTACCTCTTATACACTTGTGTTTGAGTGAAACACTTTACCTAGTGAGGAAATATTCCATGAGCACATGAACATCCATGCTTAATTGATTGATCATTCATGAAAAATAGCATTTGTTGGATATTAAGTGACTTTGTGAACACCAAAGCATGTGCACGTCTTGATTGAAATCTTGGTCATAAGCTTGATTGAAGTCTTTACTTATCTTGAAAAGAAGATTTTTGAATGAGTGAACCATTATATGAATTGGTAGAAGATTGAGTTACATCTTGTTTGCTTGAGGACAAGCAAAGTTCTAAGTTTGGGGTTGTGATAATAGTTGAAAAACTGTTATTTTTATGCTTAAAATTGATACCAAAAGCAACCTTTAAGACTTAGAAACTAGCTCGAACTCATATTTTTGCTTTAGTTTTGTGAATAAGAGAGTTGAAAGTGAATTTAATGGTTTTGTGCAAGATTCCCTTTATTTTGTAGGCTAATTGAATGATTTGAAAGAAGAATTGAAGTACCGAATGATTGGAGTGCTGAAAAGTCAACCAGAAACCAGAAAAGTCAACCAGTCAACCAGAAAAGTCAACCAGTCAACCAAAAAAGTCAACCAGTCAACCAGAATACTAAAAAAGTCAACCAGACGAGTTTTGGGCCAGTTTTATGCGATTTTATGATCTGTTTGGGCCTGGACCCATTTTCTATTATTTTTATGTCCTATTTAAAGACCTAGATGTCTTAGGGTTGGTATCTTTGGAAGAAACGAAGCAAACACTCTCTCTTCCACCCCTTTGAAGGAGGATCTTGGATGCTCAGGCTACCTCTTCACCTTTCTAGGGTTTTATCTTTCATTCTTTCATTATTGTTCATTTAGGTTCACCATGAATATGGTGAACTAAACCTTGTATGTTTGTTGGAGAATCAATGTAATCTTTTGAAGCTCTCATATATGGAATTGGAGCTTGCATCTTAATCTAAGATTTATGCTTTCTTTCATCATTAGTTAGGGTTTTTCTTCTTTGCTTAATGCTAGCTTTGTTTAACTCATTCAATGCATGATTATTGATCCGGGGAATCTCTCCCAATATTATATTGGTTGTCGTTAAGCTCCTGTGCTAAGAGAACTAATTATTAGGAATGCTAGGAATCGTATGAACTCGTAATTAGGGATAGGCCTTCTTGACAAGGTAATTTAGAGAGTGACATTAACAATGATGATTTGAATGTTGAATTCCTAAAATATATGAGAGTGGATGAGATGAAATTGACCCCCAACAACATATTCATTTGTATATCTCATTGAAAGTATTTGTCTTTTGGTTTTGCCATTGATCAAAACTCATGCATACATGTTTATTTTCTGTTTTGCATATTAAACTCCAATTATTTCGTTCTTAAGTCTTAGCTAATCAACAAACCACACAACTAAACTGGGCCGTGAGTCCTTTGGGAGAACGATACTTGGTCTTACCAAGTTTATTACTTGAAACGATTCGGTCATACTTGCTGATTGTGAAACAAGTTTGTGACATCATATTTTGGTGATCATAAATTTGTCCATCAGTGCTCTTGTGATTGGAGATAGTCACCTGAATAAATTGTTGAAGAGTTTCTTCAAGCTTTGTTGATCTCTCATTTAGCGCAAATACTTGTTGCTATAGTGATGGTTGCGGTTGTGGTCCATTAGCTTGTCCTGCTTGTCCAGCTTGTCCATTTTGACCTTGACCCATGCTTGGGTGTGGTTTCCACCCTTGGTTGAAGTTCCCTTGGTGGTATTTGAATTGATTGGCCATAAAATTGACATCTTCTAAGGCCTCAAGTGGAAAAGCACATTGACCATTGATATGGTCACCACCACACAATTCACAGAGTTGTTGTTGAACCTGTGAAACGTTCTTCAACTCCTTTGGCAACTGAGCAAGTAACTTTGTCAAATTCTCCAATTTTTGAGTTATGATTTTATTTTGTGCAAGCAAGGCGTCTTGAGATTTCAATTGTAGGACTCCCTTCTGTTGAATTGGAGCTCGTCTTTCACTATGCATCTCGTTATCATTAGTAGCCATGTTGTCTATTAATTCAAAAGCTTCCTCTGGAGTCTTGCATTTAATATTACCTCCAACTGACGCATTTAGCATCAATTTGGTTTGTGAACCAAGACCTCTAAGGAAAAGAATGACTACCGTTGCTTCGTCAAAGCCATGAGTGGGCGTTTTTCTCAACAAGCTCTTGTATCTATCCCATGCTTGACTTAGCGTCACCTCCATGCCTTGTCTAAAAGAAGAAATTTCTTGCTTCCCTTAATTGATTTTGGATTGTGGGAAGTACTTGTTTAGAAACTTAGAAACCACAACTTCCCATTCAGTAAAGCTATCCTCCGGGAAAGAATTCAACCATAGCTTTGCATTGCCTCCCAATGAGAAAGGAAACAAACTAAGCTTTTTAGCATCATCTGGCATACCATTGATCTTCACAATGTTGCAAATCTCGTTGAATATGGTTAGATGCTGATAGCCCATTTAATTAGTTGCTCTTCACCAATTGTATCAACGCTGGTTTCACTTCCATATTTGCAGCATTGACCCTCGGCCTAGCAATGCTATAAACTGATGAGGGCCTACAACATTGGTGTAATCCGCCAGAGTACGACTACCATTATTCTCTCCAGCCGTCTCTTCAGTACTTTGGTTAGATCTTTGTGGTGAGGGTTGTAGAAGTGTCTCCGGAGAAGGAAATAATTCTCTAGATGTTCGAATTCTCCTCCTCCTTCTACCTTCGTCCAATCCTTCAAGAAGAGGTTCTGATGTTTTCTTGCTCCTAGTCCGAATTGTATCTTGCATACACAAGAACACAAAACCCTAGAAACAATTGTTAGCACAAAAAGATATAAAAGATGAACTTAAAAAGATAAAAAGATAAAAAAATAAAAGATAAAAAGATAAAACAAAAAAAAACAAAAAGATAAAAGATAAAAGGATAAAAAGATAAAAAGATAAAAAATCAAGTCAAAGCTAATCAATAATCTCACAAATAGAATAGTTAAACCACGAGTCCCTGACAACGGCACCAAAAACTTGTTAACACTCGGCAAGTGTACCAAATCGTATCAAGTAATAATAAAATGGTAAGACCAAGTATCGTTCCCCAAAGGACTCACGGCCTTGACAGTTTTGTGATTTCTTGATTAAATTAGACTTGTAAACGAAATCATTGTGTTTGAATTGCAGAAAATAAACATGAATGCAAGTTTTTGATCAATTGGATTGAAAGAAGCAAAAGAGATTGATGTAAAATATGGAATGATGATGTTGTTGGGGTTTCCGATTTATCCTATCCACTCTCATGCATTCATGAATTCATCTTTCTTCATTAATGTTAATGCCACTTTCTAATTTACCTTAAACCCGATGTCTCGGTGAAGAAAGCCTACTCCTAATCACTAGTTTACAATTTCTTGTCTCCCTAGCAATTATTCATACATTACATTCGCACAGAAGCTTTAAGGCAATCGATCCTCCTATTCCTATGTGTAGGTAATATTGCTTCCGGCAGAATTTCCCAAGTTCTAGATTTACCTATATGTGTTCATATAGAAGACCATAAAATCATGCCATGAATGATTAAAACATAACACACACATAGCAAAGGAGAAAATCCCTAATAATTAATGAAAGAAGCATATAATAAATTAGAACAAGTTCAAATACATGAGAGTGTAGAGGTTACATCTTCCCCAACAACGAATAAGGTTTAGTTCTCCATCGTCATGAAGAAACTAGGTGTACAATGGAAAGAAAGAGATAGAAAAACCCTAGAAACTGAAGAGGAGAGCTCCCACATCCCCAAATTTGCCTCCAAAGGGGTGAAACGTGTGTTTCTGTGCTCAAGCCATCAAGACATACCAACCCTAGGTCGTGCATGTCCTTAAATAGATCAAAAATAAAGTCCCAGCCCAATCATACTAGCGCTCAACACCCCTACTTAGGGCAACCGGGCGAAACTAGGAGCGAACTGGCGCTCAACGCCCTTGAAAGAGTGCCCAAGCGTGTTGTGGTGCTGAGTGGCGCTGAGGGCCCTAGAAAAGGGAAACCGGGCGCACTACACTGGCCCTCAACGCCCATGAAAGGGCAAGTAGGTGCCATGTGATAACGGTTGAAAATATCGTTATCTGTGATACAATTTTGATATTAAATCTACCCTTTTTGGACTTAAAAGCTTGCTTGAAGTCATGTTTTTAGTTTAGTTTTGTGAATAAGTGAGTAGAGGGTATACTTGATGATTTTATCACTAATTTCCCTTGATTTTGTAGGTTATTAGTATGATTTGGAAGAAGAGCAAAAGTATCAAGGGGTTGGAATTCAAGAAGGACAATTAAAGCATCAGAAAATGAGCACAAAAGGTCACGTAGGGCACCTGGGCACCCCATTATGGGCGTTGAGTGCCAGTTTTGTGTTGCAGGGTGCCTGGCTGCCCCAATATGGCCTCTGAGTGCCAGCTTTGTACTTTGGGCGCTGAGCGCTAGCTTTTTCTCGCACACCACCTTGGCGCTCTCTGAGGGGCGCTGAGCACCAATTTTCTTGCAGTTCCGCCCGGTTGCCCCCACTTAGGGCGCTAAGCGCCAACAACGTTGGCCCATAATCCAATTTAGCCCTATTTAAGGACTTACACTAGGGTTGGTATCTCTTGATGGCCTGAGTACAGAAACAGAATTTTCGCCCCTTGGAGGCAAATTTGGGGATGTGGGAGCTCTCCTCTTCAGTTTATAGGGTTTTTCTATCTCTTCCATTCCATTGTTCATCTAGCTTCTCTATGACAAGGGGGAACTAAATTCAATTTGTTGTTAGAGGATGATGTAACCTTGTGAACTCTCAAGTATTTGAATCGATTCCAATTTATTTATGCTTCTTTCATTAATTGTTAGGGTTATTCTTCTTTGCTCTATGCTTGTTATGTTTAACTCATTCATGACATGATAATTGGTTTTCGTGATATGGACACATACGGGGAAACCTAGATCTGGAGAATTTTTTTCCAAAAGCAGTATTGCCTAGACATAGGGATATTAGTTTTTGTCATCTTAAGCTTTTGTTGTAATGCAGAATTAATTATTAGGGAGACAAGTCATTGTAAACTAGTAATTAAGGATAGGATTTTTTCACCGAGACATCGGGTTCTAAGTATTTTAGAAAGTGATGTTAACAATTAATAAAGAAAAAGAATTCATATATGCATGAGAGTAAAGATGGTGAAATCTAAACCCCAACAACATACTCATCTCATATTATCAACATCAACCATTCATTCTTGTGTTTAGCCTCAATTGATCAATTTGCATTCATATTTACTTTCTTGTTTTTAATTCAAACCTTAAAATTGTTCGTCAAAGTCTTAATTAGTTAAGTAATTACATGATTGTCTAGTGTCGTGAGTCCTCTAGGATATGATACTTGGTCATACCATTTTATATTACTTGATACGATTCAGTACACTTGCCAACATCTTAACACCATGCACCTTCTTTGACCTTCTTCTTTGGTGCGTCTGTTGTCCCTCTTGAGTTTCGACTCCTTGATACTTTTGCTCCTCTTCCAAAACATACCAATAATCTACAAAATTAAGGGAATTTAGTGATAAAATCATTAAGTACAACCTTTATTCACTTATTCATTAAATTAAGCTAAAAACAAGAGTTCAAGCAAGCTTTTAAGTCAAAAAGAGTTGATTTAATATCAAAATTGCATCAATGATAATGGTATATTCAACCGTTATCAATGCTAGTAGGACTTCATTGGGAAAGTCATCCTGCATCAAAATGTTATCTTTTCCCTTTTCAATCCTACTAAGATAGTCAACTACTAAATTATGTGCCCCACTTCTATCCTGAATGAGAGTCAACTTGTCCTTCTCATTTTTGACCATTCGGATTCCATATTTCTTGGGAACCACATGTGTAAGGCTCACCCAAGTGTTGTCAGAATTGGAGTATATAATACCTGTTTGTACCAACTTGGTGTCCTCTTTCTCTACAACCTCTATCAGTTGAGGATTCAGTCTCCTTTGAGGTTGTCACACTAGTTTAGCATCCTCCTCCAAAAGTATTTTATGCATGCAAAAATAAGGGCTAAAACCAGGAATATCTACTAAAGTCAAGCCTATTGCTTTCTTGTGATCTCTAATAACCTATAATAGTTATTTTTCCTACTCATCCGTAAGCAGTGCAGATACAATAACAGGGTGATGGAAGCAACTCCAGGAAATGCAGAAGAAGCTTCCCGAAGCAGAGAACTGGCAGCGGATTGAATGAATCAGTGGAGTTACGGAGTGCACGTAAGGTGTTTGTGAATATGCTGTAGGTGTTTTAGAGTGGCTGTTTGGTAGAGTTCTAGCTCAGTAGGCTTTCCAAAGGGGAAAGAAGCTAGAGGAGGTGCAAGATAACAATGCACAAGGGTGAACTTGAGAGTAAAAGCTGAAAATTGGCAGCATTTCCTTACTTCAAATCAAGTTGAGTTTACAAATGATGAGCTCTCTTTTTATAAGCAAAGATGAGCTTGGAAGTGTGCTATGAAAGCTACATCAGCCTACAAATGATAAACGTGCATAATCCAACGTGCAGCAGCTGCTTCCAGGCCATGTGTTCCATATGTTCTTCATGGAAAATGTGCTGAATTAATGAAGCCACACGGTTGGCTTGTGTTCCACGTGTTGCACATGTAAAATGTGTTTCTAACTTGGCTAATTGATGATGAGCAATAGCAAGGCTTCTTGGCTGTTTGGTATAGGTTCCAAGTCTTCCTTATTTGGCCTACAAAACAAGGTAAAGATATTTAGTTAAAGAAGAACAAGCTAAGGCTTAGAAAGAAAAGATTAAGTCCTTTATTCAACTTCCCTTTCTTGGTCTTAGAGCGAAGTTGATACTTCTTTGGATGGGAAGTCCCTAAAGGGGTTGCCATCATTCCCTCCCTCTTTAAAAACGATTTGTCCTCAAATCGGGAAGAAAGAAAGAAGCAAAACTTTGGTTTTTGTGTTCCTCCTGGGTCAAAAATATATCTACAAAAAATAATAACAATTAGTATGAAGATACGAATGTATGCAAAGATAAGAAGATAAAATGAAGGCCTTTTGACAAAAATTTTAGAAGAAGTCTTGGCCTTTAATAATTTTTTGTATGCACTTTGTTTTGAACATTCCCCATGATAAAATGAAGAAACAAAGTGATGTTTTTGAGAAGAAGAGTCAAGGTATTTACCTTTTAAAGAAGAAGTTAACAACATGCATACCTTTGTCTCCTTCTTATTTTCTTAAGAAGGTTGCTTGTCCAACCTATTTTCTTGTTTTCTTTCTTTTTCAATTTTTTCTTTGATTTTTTTCTCATACTCTTTCACTTGTTCAGGTGTAAGAGGAATCAATGTGATTTTATTTCCTTTATGGAGGAAAGTTATTTTGTTGGTATAGCCATCATGAGTGGAATTATGATCAAATTGCCATGGCCTACCAAGTAATACATGCCCAACATCCATTGCAACAACATCACATAAAACATTTTCTTCATAGTTGCCGATGGATATTGGTATGCTTACTTGTGTGTTCACAACTATTTCTTCATCCTCTATTATCCACTAAAGCTTATAAGGCTTGGGATGAGAAATAGTAGGTAAAGCCAATTTTTTCACCACTCTATAACTACAACAATTGCAAGAGGAACCACTATCCACAATTAATGAACAAGTGTTTTCAAATATTTTGCATCTTGTTCTGAATAGGTTTTCCCTTTGTGATTGTTCTAGTTCATTGGTTTGACTTCCAAGAAGTCGTCTTACCAATAATAACTCACCTTCACAAGGTAAGGCTTCTTCCTCAGATATAGAAGTATCTGAGTCACTAGAAGAATCTTCATTTTGACTTTGATGATCTAAGAGATAAGTAGACCGTTTGTGAGGACACTCAGAAGAATAATGTCCTCTCTCTCCACACTTAAAGCATTTGGTCTCTCTACCCCTTGTTTCTTTTGAAGATTCTTTGTGAAAAGTATTTCTTTCTCGCTCTCTCTCTTTTTCTTTACCTCTCACTTTCTCTTTTTCTTTTTCTTTTTCTTTTTCTTGAGGCTTTTCATACCTCTTTGGACTACCCTTCCTCTTAGGGTTTGTCTTATACTCGGATGTGGTAGGATAGTTCCTTTTAGTGGAAGCTTTTCTTCTAATTTGTTCTTCCACTCTCACACATAGCTGCACAAAATCATTGATATCTAAATAAGGTAAAAGTTCTACCTTATCTCTGATCTCATAGTTAAGACCGCTTTGGAACCTAACTATGGTGAATCTCTCTTCCTCTTTGATTCCAGCTCTTAACATGAGTAATTCCAACTTTTCTCTATATTCTTCAACACTCATGTTTCTTTGTTGAAGTCTATGGAGCTTGTCCATGACCTCTCTGGCATAATAGGCTGGAATATGCCTCCGATGCAAGGCTGCCTTTAACTCATTCCAGTATTGGATGGTATAGTCGCCATGCATCTTTTGATCTCTAATGATGGAGGTCCACCAATAAAGGGCTGCTCCTTGAAAAGTCAAGGTGGCTAAGGTCACTCTCCTCCTATCATCTATGTGGTAACATTCAAAAATCTGTTCAACCTTCATCTCCCACTCAAAATATTCTTCCACATTATCTCTGCCATAGAAGGGGGGAAGGTCAAGTTTGGGTTCCACATGATGGTTCCTATGATGGTGGTGTCTCCTAGGAGGGTGTTGATAGTGATCAAAAGGATGAAAAATATTGTGATCACTATGTTGGGAATGATCACCATTATCATGGTGTTGCCTATGAGAGTCTTCCTCATTATTTTGTCCTCTCTGATTGCGAGTGAGGTTTGCAACCATCTGTCTGAGTTCATCTAACTCAGCTTTAGTTCTATTAAGTTCCTCTCTCAATTCCATACTGTCCTCATCATGATGATAGGTGCCTTGAATACTAGAGTTACTCATACTTGTGATCTAGAGAAAGTGTTTTCACAAATATTTTTGAAAGCCTTGCACAAGTATGAATCAAAACTTTTGAAAAAGAAGATTTTCTTGTTTTTTTGGTGAATGACTTCTATAGAGATGCTAAAGGTAAAGAAACCGAATAGCTCCCAGGAAGGAGAGGTGAGTCACAATGGACAAGCTTAGAAACCTTGTCCTTCCTTAGCCAGAGTGTCTCCTGACGTTTCTTACCAAAATATCTAGATAGAAGTCTTTCAAAATCTTTTTGGAATGCAACAATGTGATGCTCCTAATAAACCAAACGAAGGTTTGTCTATATGGTAGCGCACCTAGCTATCACGGAGACTTAGAACACAAATATCAACAAGCAAAAAGTAAAGAAAGATGATAAAGAAATGAAAGAGTGAGACACGTGATGAGAGAGTCGCACCTCCCACAAAAGTTGTGCATAAAAGAATGCAGTATAGACTAGGAAGTGACTCCTAGGTCGTCTCTCAAGGACCAATTTGTGGTTCAGTCTCATATCAAACACATTGTGGGGGGGAATTTTGTGAAGATTTTTTTTGTGAATGCAATTAAACTAAATTGAAACCGAAAATTAAACAGAACCGAATATAACTGAAAGCTTCAAAATGCATGAAAACATTAAAGTAAACAATGCAATAGGTAAATATCCAAATGCAATTAAAGCTATCAAAATACAAACAATCAAATGCACACAGCTGGAATAAAACTTCAAAGCAAAAGTGTATGAACTGATTGAAAATGTAACTTTTAGCTAAAAATTTAAATGGTAAATGCGTGAAGAACACTTAAAATTAAATGCTTGAAGAAGTAAGTCGGACGTGGCAGCTGCTGGAATAGAAACCGTGCATACCAACACAGAAGCTATGTTCTCCAATTGAATGTGTTGCTTCCCTTCCATCCTCCACCGAATCACCACTTCTTATTTTTCTTGCACGTGAGCTCTTCTCCAGCCGTTACACCTCCAACTCCAGAAGAAATAAATCATGCTTGTCCCTTTTGAAATAAAAGCAAAGACTTCATTCATGAGTCATCGTCCTCTTCCTAAACGTAACAACCTTTTTTTTTGCATGCTTGGATGTGACTCCATGTGCACCATCATTCTCCGTGCAGCACAAATGAAACAAAAGAATAAAGCACTCCAAAACTAAATGAAATCAGCGTTCACTTTAAAATGAAATCAGCCCTTCAATCAATGCTTCCACCCATGACACTATTTCATTCTTCCAGCTCAACACCGCTTCATTCTGCCAGCTCAACACCGTAGGCTCCCCTTAACTTGACACAAGGTGCTTCTCCAAAGTTGGTCAGCGCATGTGCTCCCTGCTACCATTCTCCCATCAATTCATCTTTCAACTTTATAAATCCAAAAACAATTCTATTTCCTTCCAGCAGCCGTGAGACAACCTTGCAGCCACCGTTCTCAATCTTCTACATGCTGTTGGAATACTCAAAACCGAGAGCTTCGTCCAGCTGGAAGAAAACCAATAAACTACCGTGCCTCTTCTTCTATCTAAGGTGAATGAACGGCTACATTCTCCACGCAAAAATCAAAGCCTCTTCGTGATGGAACAATGTTGTTCTTGAATGAAAACTCCAATAAAAGAAATGCTAAAACCAAAAGAAATGAAAAGGGCCATGTATAATCAATAACACAAAATCAAAGTAGATGCTTTTCATTCAATCGTAATAGCGTTTTCAAAATAAGAAATGGAGAAGTAAAAATGTGCTTTCATTTTTTCATCCCCTATGACAGCGTAAACTTGTTCCAGCATAAGCATTGAAGCATCTCCAGAAAAAAGTGTTCAAAAGTAAAAACCTCCAAGAAAAATCTGTGAGTGAGTGGCGGCTGCTAGAACCTCTCAAAGCTACACTTTTTTCTCCAATATCCCTCCTGTTCAAAACCGAGAGAAAAAAACAAAGAAGTTTCGTGGCCAAAGCAAAGTGGCGGCTCCCCTTTCTAAAATTTAAGTTCCCCTTTTTATATGTGGGGTAGCGCTGCCCTAAAAACCTAGGGTGCCAAATCACTCATCTCCACTTTTGGGTTTAGTCTACTTTACCAAAAATTGACCCAAAATGTAAGAGTTGATACAAAAATTCTAAACTGCTGAATTACAATTTAATTAATTCAAAAAAAAAATGTTTGTGTGGAGAGTCTTGAATTTATTTGGCATTCTTCCTGATGTCCCAAAATGTATTTCCGAAATTTTCCTGCACTTCAAAAATGCACTTAATCAGCTCAGAAAACCCAAATTAGCACAATTACAAATTTCCGACCAAATTAAGCAGAATTCGGAAAACAGGGAAATAAAAAACAATTAAACACAATTCCCTGGTTTATTTAAGTGCAATAAACTAAATATAATTCAAGAAATAAGGACTCATCAAAATAGACCACACTTAGTCTTTTGCACTCCTGGGCAAAACCAAAACGAAAACCAGGAAACTACCTAAACATCAGGGAGCCAACACAGACTCGACAGACAGACAACAAAGACTCCAAAATAGAAACACAATTGCACAATTCTCACAAAATCTGGACGGTAAAAGGTATAGGCAGAATCCCACACAGAGTCAATGAAAGCAAATACTCAAAGAATCATCCAAACAGTTCAGTACAAGGAAAACATTCAATCAGTTCAAGAGATGAATCAAAAGCAACAGAGCCTCACAGATGCACACAATCAGTGTTTCTCTCAAGTGTTTAAGGTAAATCAATGTCACTCAATGCACTCAAGAAAGCAAACACAAATAGACTTGGCAAGCCCCTAATATCAACACTCAAGAACATACGCATGTTCAAATGAAAAGGTCTTTTCATGGTTGTAATGGGGCCAAGGACAAGGCAGGATATATCTGGATAAGAAGCTACGAACCATAAGGAACAGAGGAGCAATGGGGAACAAGTGTAAACACATTCAAACACACCCTCAACCTCTAATTCCATCCTCTTCTTGACTCCATTATTCACAATTATTCACATTTTTTTTCACTATTTTTCTGCTCTCCTTTTTTTTTCATCCTGTCTCTTTTCTTTTCTCTCTTTTCAAAACAAAACTGTAAAAGACAAGATACACATATATTTACCAAAACAAAACAAGAAGAGGAACCAACTAGCCAACTCATCAGAAACCCCCAAGAGACCACACTTGTTCCCAAAACACTTCCAAAGCTCCAAAATTCCCTAAGGTTAAGGTGATCATGGTTTTTCACTCAGGGCTAGTGTAAGAGCTTCAAAACAAAGAAATGGGGGGGAAAGTATAGGCTCAAAAGGGGTTATCAAAGGATCAAAACAAGGTAAGCTTATTTGGCTAAAGAGGCTCAAGAACAAAACTGCCTTTATCACTTCCAAACATGCATATCAATCAAGAATTATCAACAAGAGTCATGCCAAGGCATATGTGCAAGCAATCAAGAGACATATCACACACAAGAAAGAACATAAAGTGGCTCAAATTCTCACACAGGGCATTTGTGTCACAATCAATTCAACTCTCAAACATCATGATCATCTTCCAAGCAAAGAAAAGCAAAGAATCCAACATCTCAGAGTATCAATAAAGTGAAGGAAAACTGACAACCTGACCACAATCCAGAATTCACGAAAAGCATGCAAAACTGTACACAAGACACAACAAAAACTACCTAGAAAAGAAAAAATTTAACAAAGAAAACAAAAGTTATCAAAGTAAAATCAGAATCTCCCCTAATAGACCACACTTAAACTACACAGTGTCCTCAATGTGTTATAAGCATAAGATCGAAAATCAAAACAGTGAACAGATCATGGACAAGTGCAATAAAAGTAGGGAAAAGGGGAGAAGAGATAAAGGAAACTCCCCTGATCATGGTGGCAGTTGCCAATTTTCGACTTTCAAGGAGATGTCTTCCACCACAGGATCCAGCAAGGAAGTTTTGAGGAAGAATTGCTTCATCCTCCATATTTGATCTAGCAGGGAGATATCATCCACAGTTGGATCTAAGAAGCAAAGATTGTTGATGAGCAGGTTCAGCTGGTGCCTATTGATCTTGAAGCTTTTGTCAGTGTTAGCACCTTTATTTTCCACTATGGGTGTTTGTCTATCAAATTCATGTGTACCTCCTGCAACATGGTTAGTGCGATGTGTCTCCAAAGAAATGATATGAAGAGGTATAACACCCAATCCTAGTGTAACAGACCGAACCTCAGATACATCCTCAGAACATGAATCAATTTCAAAATCACAAGCAATATCAACTACAAACTCAGATTCATGTTCAATGCATGGAGAATAAACATTCGGATGCGTGATAACAGTTGAAAAACTGTTATTTTCATGCTTAAAATTGATACTAAAAGCAACCTTTAGACTTAGAAACTAGCTTGAAATCATGCCTTTTATCCATATTTTCAGAAATAAGAGAGCTGGACAGGTTTATGCTTGATTTCAGTGTTTTTGTGCAGGTTTTAAGGTGAATTTGGTGAAAAGAGTGAAGAAGGAGAGAGATGACATTAGAAAAGACAAGAAAGAGTGCAAAAAGAGAAGTCAAAGGCACCGCTCAGCGGCAAACTACCGCTGAGCGGCACTCAAGAGGTGACGTTGGAACCGCTGAGGGGCAAACTGGCCGCTGAGGGGAAGAAAAGGACGCGCAATCACCGCTGAGCGGTATTTACCGCTAAGCGGCACTTTTTGGGCTTGGGATTTTGTAATCTTTTGTAACTCTAGATTAGTATATAAGGGCTTGCACGTCCTAGAATTAGGTATCTTTGGCAGAAACGAAGTAAACACTCTCTCTTCCACCCCTTTGAAGGAGGATCTTGGATGCTCAGGCTACCTCTTCACCTTTATTGGGTTTATTCTTTCATTCTTTCATTGATATTCATCTAGGTTCACCATGAATATGGTGAACTAAACCTTGTATGTTTGTTGGGGAATCAATGTAATCTCTTGAAGCTCTCATATATGGAATCTGTTGTTTACATCTTTTAATTAAGACATATGCTTTCTTTCATCATTAGTTAGGGTTTTTCCTCTTTGCTCAATGCTTGCATAGTTTAACTCATTCCATGCATGATTATTGGTTTTGTCGATACGGACACGTACGGGGAAGTCTAGATCCGGGGAATTTCTCCCAATATTATACTGACAATATTATATTGGTTGTCGTTAAGCTCCTGCACTCATGAACTAATCACTAGGAATGCTAGGAATTGTATGAACTCGTGATTAGGGAGAAGCCATCTAGAATGGTACATTAGAGAGTGGCATTAACAATGATGATTTGAATGTGGAATTCCTAAAATATATGAGAGTGGATGAGATGAAATTGACCCCCAACAACATATTCATCCATATATTTCATTGAAAGTGTTTATCTTTTGTCTTTGCCATTGATCAAATTTCATGCATACATGTTTATTTTTGTCTTTGCATATTGAACTCTAAATATTTCGTTTGTAAGTCCTAGCTAATCAACAAATCACATAACTAAACTAGGTCGTGAGTCCTTTGGGAAGAACGATACTTGGTCTTACCAAGTTTATTACTTGAACGATTCGGTCATACTTGCCGATTGTGAAACAAGTTTGTGACATCATATTTTGGTGCTTACAAATTTGTCCATCAAGTTTTTGGCGCCGTTGCCGGGGACTCGTGGTTTAACTGGTTAATTTGTGTGATTATTGATTATCTTTGACTTTAATTTTAAATTTCGGTTTTTATTTTCTGTTTTATCTGTTTTTGTTTTATCTTTTTAGATTAGATTTTATTTTATTTTATTTGGTTAGGTTAGATTTTATTAGATTTTATTTTTTTCTTATCGTTTTAGGTTAGATTAGATTTGATTTTATTTTATCTTTTAGGATTAGATTTTATTTTATTTTATTTTTTTTCTTTTTATCTTTTAAATCTTTTATCTTTCTATCTTCTGAATCTTTTATCTTCTTATCTTCTGAATCTTTTATCTTTTTATCTTTGAATATATATCTTCTTTTATATCTTTTTGTGCTAACAAATATTTTCTAGGGTTTTGTTTTCTTGTGCATGCAGGAAGCAATTCGAACTAGGAGTAAGAAAACAACAGAACCACTTCTTGAAGGTCTAGAAGAGAGTAGAAGGAGGAGAAGAATCAGAACGTCTAGAGAACTTTTCCCTTCTCCAGAAACTCTCTTGCAATCATCACCACAAGGTTTTGTTCACAGCACAGGAAGTATGGAGGGCAATAATGTTAGAAGAAATCTTGCAGATTACACTAATCTTGCTGGACCTCAGCACTTCAATAGCATAGCTAGACCTAGAGTCAATGCAGCCAACATGGAGGTCAAACCAGCACTGATTCAACTGGTGAAGAGTAATCAATTTAATGGGTTATCTCACGAAAGCCCATATGAGCACCTGACTACCTTTAATGAGATTTGCAATACAGTCAAAATTAATGGGGTGCCAGACGAAGCAATCAAACTTAGCTTGTTTCCTTTCTCATTGGGAGGCAATGCTAAGCTTTGGTTGAACTCTTTTCCAGAAGAAAGTTTCATAGAGTGGGAAGCAGTGGTCACAAAATTCTTAAACAAATACTTCCCACAATTTAAGGTGACTAAAGGAAAGCAAGAGATTTCTTCATTCAAGCAGGGCATGGAAGAATCACTGGGACATGCATGGGACAGGTATAAAAGCTTGTTACGTAAAACTCCCACGCATGGCTTTGAAGATCAAGAAGTAGTCCTGACTTTCCTTGGAGGGCTTGGTTCACAAACCAAGATGATGCTGGATGCCTCAGCGGGAGGCAATATCAAATGGAAGACTCCAGAGGAAGCAACGGAAATTATTGAAAACATGGCTACAAGTGATAATGAGCTGCACAGTGAGAAAGGAACTCCTATGCAACAGAAAGGGGTTCTTCAATTACAAACTCATGATGCCTTGCTAGCCCAGAATAAAATTCTAACTCAACAGTTGCAAACTCTGACCAAAACTCTTGCTACATTACCTAAAGAGTTAAAATCTGCTGCACAGGTACAAACCCAGTTGTGCGAATTATGTGGGGGAGATCACATCAATGGCCAATGTGCTTTTCCTGTGGAAGCCGTGGAGGATGTTAATTTCATGGCTAATCAGTTTCCATACCGTCAAGGGAATTATAATCAGGGTTGGAAACCACATCCAAGTATTGGTCAAGGACAAACTGGGCAGGTTAATCAATATAATAAGCAGCAGCAGTAACCAACCGTGTGGCAACAATTATCTATGCTTAATGAAAGATCAACAAGGTTGGAAGAAACTCTTCAGCAATTCATACAGAAAACTGAATCTTCTCAAAAGAGCACTGAAGCTGCTATAAAGAATTTGGAGATTCAGATGGGTCAGATTACCAAGCAATTGGAAGAAAGACCACACAGAAACTTTGGGGCTAATACTGAGGTTAACCCTAGAGAAGAGTGCAAAGTGGTCAAGAGTGTGAATGAAGAGATTATTGAGTTAGAAGAAGGAGAAACAGAAGAGAGAAGAGAAGAAGAAAGAAAGGACATTTTGCCTTTTCCAACAAATCAGGAGAAACCAATGGATTTCACAGATTTATTCAGAATGGTTGATAATGAAGCTCCTTGGGAACAAATTCTACAGAAAATAGCAGTTTACACAAAATCTGAAGAAGGAACCTCTACAAAAATAAGACGTAGAGATGATGAGGAAGAAAAGTGTATAACTGTTAAGAAAGAGTCATTCCCACCAAAAGCAGCAGATCCAGGTAGTTTTTCTATCCCTTGCACTATAGGGAAGAAAAAGGTAAAGAAAGCTCTCCTTGATTTAGGTTCAAGTGTTAACTTGATGCCTTATTCTCTATTGGAGCAAATTGGCCATGTTAAAATAAAACCTGTAAAGGTTAATCTTGTAATGGCTGATGGATCTTTGATGAACGGGTCGCACCGCTCACAAAAGTTGTGCATAAAAGAATGCAGTATAGTTACTAGGAAGTGACTCCTAGGTCGTCTCTCAAGGACCAATTTGTGTCGGTTCAGTTTCAGATTTTTTACGAAGTGGGGGGGGTGTTTTTGTGTTTTTGGTTGCGGTAAAATAAATTAAAACTGGAATTTAAACAAAACAGGATTAAAAATACTAAAATAAATTTAAAAGACAATAAAAACTGAACAGTAAAAGATGGTAAAAATAGAAAACCTCTGAAAATAAAATGAACGGTAAAATGTAATGACAGATTTTAACGGTGCAAAAAATATGAACGGTAAATTGAACAGATAAAAAAAAACATTTAACTGAAAATGGAATTCATCATACGTTCAACACTTAAATTAAAATCCTTCAACACTGCAACTAAAATGAAACGAGCAAAGGGTACAAGCTTCAGAGATGAAAACTATATTTTACACTGTTTTAAATAGACAACTGAGAGAGTTATATGGAAGAGGAAGAGGCAAGAGCCTCTTCCAGACCGTGGCTTCCTACACTACTCCTCAGATCTCCAACTTCAGATTTTGTATCTTCTTCTCCTTCACCAAGCCATCATGCCTCCTCTACTCTTGCTGTCTCACGTGAAAAAGAAGAAAAGATGATGCCCCTTTCAAATTGCCGAGAGGAAGAAATTAAGAGAGATCTCCAAATCCTTGTGTTGTCTCCTTCTGACCATAGGCTCTAGGCTTGTCTCTTCTCCTAGCAACTAGCTTCCTCATTTTTCTTCAATCAATTCCCTGTGCTTGGATGTATCTATCCAATTAGTGTTTCATGTTGACAAACTGATGCCTATATCTTCACGTGCAATAAGCTAGAGTTCTCTGGAAGACTTTGTTCTGAGCATATGTTTTTGTTGCTAAAGCTTACTATGCATTTTCTCAATGTGATGTAGCAAACTAAAAAAAAACGTGACACTTCCTAATTCATGGGCAGTGAAAATTAGCTGTTGTGTGCACTCCAAAAGAAATTAATCTCTAAATTTTTATCCAACAATTTCCCTACAATTAAAATTGCAAATAATTAGACTTAGATAATTCAAATTAATTCAAATAAGAATTTCTGGTCAAATTAAACACAGTACAGAAAAATGGGAAAATATTGGATATTTGAGCACACTTCCCTGATTAACTCTAGCACAATAAACTAAGTGCAGTGCAGAAAATATCAACTCATCAAAATAGACCACACTTAGACTTTTGCACTCCTGGGCAAAACCAAGACGAAAACCAGGGGGTTATTCAAACAACAGAGAAATGACACAGACTCGACAACCAGACAACAAAGACTCCAAAACAGAAACACACTTTCACAATCTTCACAAAATCTGGACAGTAAAAGGTACAGGCAGAATCCTACACAAAATCAATGAAAGCAAATACTCAAAGCATCATCCAAACAGTTCAGTACAAGGGAAACAATCAATCAGTTCAAGAGATGAATCGACAGAAACAGAGCCTCACAGATGTACACAATCAGTGTTTCTCTCAAGTGTTTAAGGTAAATCAATGTCACTCAATGAACTCAAGAAAGCAAACACAAATAGGCTTGGCAAGCCTCTAATATCAACACTCAAACAGATACGCATGTTCAAATCAAAAGGTCTTTTTATGGTCATAATGGGGTCAAGGACAAGGGAGGATATATCTGGATGAAAAGCTATAAACCATAAGGGATAGATGAGCAATGGGGAACAAGTATAAACACATTCAAACTCACCTACAACCTCTAATTCCATCCTCTAGTTAACTCCATTATTCACCGTTGTTCACAATTTTTTTCTGTTTTTCATCATTTTTTTTTTTCATCATTTTTTTTTTCCATCCTGTCTCTTTTCTTTACTCTGTTCAACACACAATTTCAAGAGACAAGATGCACCACATATTTACAAACAGAAACAAGATATGAAGAGAACTCACTAGCCAATTCATCTGAAATTCCCAGGAGACCACACTTATTCCCAAAACAATTCCAAAGCTACAAAATTCCCTAAGGTTCAGGTAATAATGGTTTTTTCACTTAGGGCTATTGTATGAGCTTCAAAACAAAGAAATGGGGAAAAACATAGGCTCAAAAGGGTTATCAATGGATCAAAACAGGGTAGGCTTATCTGGCTTAGAGGCTCAACAACAAAATGCCTTTATCCCTTTCAAACATGCGTATTAGTCAAGAATCAATTCAAAGAGTGAAGCCAAGACATATGTGCAAGCAATCAAGGCATATATCACACACAAGAAAGATCATCAAATGGCTCAAATCTCACACAGGTAATATGGTCACCATCAATTCAACTCTCTGATATCATGATTATCTCCCAAGCAAAGTAAAGCAAGGAATTCAACAGTTTAGAGTATCAATGAAGTGCAGGAAAATTGACAACCTAATCATAGTCCAGAATTCACGAAAATCATGCAAAACTGTACATAAGACACCACAAAATACACAAAAACGAAACATAAACAAAGAAATAATCTCCCCTAGCAAATAGACCACACTTAAACGACACAATGTCCTCAGTGTGTCACAATCAGCAGATCAAGCAATCAAAACAGTCATCAGATATCGACATAGTGCAATAAAAGTGAGGAGGTAAGGAGAGAAGAAACTCCCTGCGTCAGTTGGGAGGGTAGGTGGGGTAGACCAAAGACGTCTCCTCCACCACTGCATCCAACAGAGAAGGATGACTGAGGAAGGGCTTCAGTCTATGCCCATTCACCTTGAAGCTTTTAGCTGCAAATGGATCCTGGATTTCTACTGCACCATAAGGATAAACATTAGTCACAACAAAGGGTCCAGTCCACTTTGATCTCAACTTACCACCCATGAGGCCGAGTCTAGAGTTATACAATAAAACCTGTTGGCCAACCTCGAAGTCCTTTCTAAGAATGGAGCTATCATGGAACCTCTTGGTCCTTTCCTTGTAGAACTTCGAATTCTCATAGGCTTCCAATCGGATTTCATCCAGTTCATTCAGTTGCAACTTCCTTTCCTTTCCAGCTTGGTCCATGGAGAAGTTGCATGTCTTCACAGCCCAATATGCCCGATGCTCAATTTCAACTGGTAGATGACATGCCTTTCCGAAGACAACCCTGTACGGAGACATCCCAATCGGTGCTTTGTATGCAGTCCTGTGGGCCCAAAGAGCATCGTCCAATCTACTACTCCAATCTTTCCTGTTGGGTTGGACAATCTTTTCCAAAATCCTCTTAATCTCCCTGTTGGAGATCTCAGCCTGCCCATTTGTTTGGGGGTGGTAAGGTGTAGAAACTCTGTGCGTCACCCCATATTTCTTGAGTAAAGCTTGCATGGATCTGTTGCAAAAATGGGTTCCCTGATCACTAACAATTGCTCTAGGCACTCCAAACCTGCAAAAGAGGTGAGATCTAACAAAATCCACAACAACCCGAGCATCATTAGTTCTGGTGGCTTTAGCTTCCACCCATTTTGAAACATAATCCACAGCAAGGAGAATATAGGAAAAACCAAAAGAAACAGGAAAAGGACCCATGAAATCTATACCCCAGACATCAAACACCTCACAGAATAGCATAGGCTGTTGAGGCATCTCTTGTCTCTGTGAAATTTGTCCTCCTGCTTTCTGACAAGGCTCACAAGTGCTACAAATCTTCTCCGCATCCTTGAAGATGGAAGGCCAATAGAACCCACAATCAAGCACCCTACGAGCTGTTCTTTGTATCCCCAGATGACCACCAGGTGAGGAGGCATGACAAAATTGCAGGACCGAGTCAATCTCATGGTCTGGAATGCATCTCCTAGTAACCTGGTCACTACACAACTTCCACAGATATGGGTCATCCCAAACATAATACTTAGCATCACTCTTAATTTTAGCAATCTGAGCACGTGATGCTAAGGGAGGAAAAACAGAAGCAACCAAATAATTTACAATGTGTGCAAACCAAGGGGTGGGGTGAGAGGAAGAAATCATCAACAAACTCTCATCAGGAAAGTCATCCTGGATGGGCAACACATCAACTTCATTCCCAGCTCTCTCAATTCGGCTGAGGTGGTCTGCAACCAAATTCTGTGCTCCACTCCGGTCTTTAATCTGCAAGTCAAACTCCTGGAGCAGTAGCATCCACCTGATCAATCTAGGCTTTGACTCAGCCTTTTTCAACAAAAACTTAAGAGCTGCATGGTCAGTATACACAATAACAGGTGACCCAAGCAAATATGACCTAAACTTATCAAGGGCAAAAACAATTGCCAACAACTCTTTTTCAGTGGTGGTATAGTTTGCTTGGGCAGCATCTAAAGTGCGTGAAGCATAGTAAATCACTCTTGGCAGCTTGTCAATTTTCTGTGTCAAGACAGCCCCCAATGCATAATTAGATGCATCACACATGAGCTCAAATGGGGCTGTCCAATCCGGTGCCTGAATGATAGGGGTGGTGGTCAAAGCTTCCTTCAGGCAATCAAAAGCCTGCTTGCATCTGTCATCACAAACAAAGTCAACATCCTTCTGCAGCAGTCTGGACAAGGGAAGTGCCTTCTTGCTGAAATCTTTGATGAAGCGCCTGTAGAAACCTGCATGTCCGAGGAAAGATCGCACCTCTCGCACGCAAGAGGGGTAAGGCAACTGCGAAATCACAGATATCTTAGCAGGATCTACCTCTATTCCCTTTTCAGAAATGATATGCCCTAAAACCAAACCTTGTTCAACCATAAAGTGACATTTCTCAAAATTGAGAACAAGGTTTGTTTCTATGCATCTTTTCAAGACTTTTTCCAAACTGTCTAAACATACATCAAAAGAAGATCCATACACAGTAAAATCATCCATAAACACCTCTATACAACTCTCAAGAAAGTCACTAAAAATGCTAAGCATGCACCGTTGAAAGGTACCAGGAGCGTTGCATAGACCAAAGGGCATCCTCCGATAGGCAAAAGTGCCAAAGGGGCAGGTGAATGTGGTTTTCTCTTGATCCTCAGGAGCAATATTGATCTGAAAATATCCAGAAAAACCATCAAGAAAACAATAATGAGATTTACCTGCCAGGCGCTCCAGCATCTGATCAATGAATGGCAAGGGAAAATGATCTTTCCTGGTTGCTTGGTTGAGCCTCCTATAGTCAATGCAGACTCTCCAGCTGTTCTGCACTCTAGTTGGGATAAGCTCATCCCTCTCATTCTTCACCACAGTGAGGCCAGTTTTCTTGGGTACGACATGGATGGGGCTCACCCACTGACTGTCTGAAATAGGATAGATGATTCCTGCTTGCAAAAGCTTGGTCACCTCCTTCTTGATGACTTCCATGATCACGGGGTTTTGCCTTCTTTGTGGCTGTCTCACTGGCTTTGCCCCTTCTTCCAAAAGAATTCTATGCATGCATGTGGATGGACTAATACCAGGTATGTCAGCCAAACTCCAACCAATGGCCTTCTTGTTGTTCCTCAGTATACCAAGCAACTTCTCCTCTTGAACAGAATCAAGGGAGGTAGAAATGATCACCGGTTTCTTTTCATCATCCTCCAAGTACACGTACTTGAGGTTATCTGGTAGCTGTTTCAGCTCAAGAGTGGGTGCCTGCAAGTCAGATTCAAGTGTACTTCCTGCAACGTGGTTAATGCATTCTGACTCTAAAGAATTCACAGGTAAAGGCAGAACATTCATCTCATCACAATCCAAATCAATGTCCATATCAGATATGTCAACAACATCATCATCAATATCATGCATAGCATCAATATCCTGGACATCACAATCTTCATCAAAATCCACAGCATTATCAACATCATTATCAAATCCTGATTCGAATCCAGATTCAATGCATGAATACAAAGAAGATAGAAAAGAATGCTTCTTCTCATGCACAGAATTAAAGTTGTCAACAACAAATTCATCAATAATGTTATCCAATGTATCAATCCTAAACAGAGAATGGTCCTCAGCTGGAAATTTCATTGCATCAAAGATATTAAAATGAACAACAATATCAGCAAATTCCATAGACAAAGTTCCATCATATACATCAATCTTAGTTCGGGCAGTTTTCAAGAATGGCCTGCCTAAAATAATGGGAGCGGATCCATGAGAGAATCCCTCCTCCATTTCCAAAACATAAAAATCAGCAGGAAAAATCAATTCACCAACCCTTACCAAGACATCTTCTATGAAACCTGTTGGGTGAGTAACACTCCTATTAGCCAACTGAATGACCACACCCGTGGTTTGCAAAGGACCAAGAGATAAAGATTCATATATAGACAAAGGCATGACATTAACAGAAGCACCCAAATCAAGCATGGCATTCTCAAATTTATTATTTCCAATCACACAAGGAATGCAAAATATACCTGGATCTTTGCACTTTTCAGGAATGTGCGGGACCGACTTACCAATAAGTGCAGATACATTTCTTCCCATGCTAATCCTTTCATTTCCCTTCATCTTCCTCTTGTGTGTGCACAACTCCTTCAAGAATTTTGCATACTTTGGTATCTGCTTGATTGCATCAAGTAGAGGTATGTTCACCTCCACCTTCCTGAAGGTCTCCAGAATTTCTTTATCTACCTCTTCCATCTTTTTGCTAGGAAGTGGTCGTGAAGGGAATGGAAGAGGGATAGGTCGGTCAATCAATGGAGATGGTGTGGCAGCAGTAGTGGTGGTTAAGGGAGGAGATCCTCCTGAAGAAGAACCACCGACTGGAGAAGAAGATTCACCTGCCTCAAATGTCCTGCTTGGACCAGCTTGGTCCTCCTTTTTGTGAGAAGTAGCAGGCACGGGTGTCGGTATAGAGGCGGGCTCTGAAGGTACAACAATCTGCTTCCCTGATCTGAGGGTTATGGCACTCACATTTCTTGGATTCTGCACAGTCTGCGATGGTAACTTACTAGAATTTTGAGACTGCGCCTGGTTTATCTGAGTGGCCATCTGACCTATCTTGTTAGTGAGGCTCTGTATGGACGCTCTAGTCTCCTGCTGAAATTGCATGTTGTCTTTCTGAAACTGCATGTTATCTTTCTGAAACTGCAGGTTTTGCACAGTCATCTGTCTCACTAACTCTTCCAATGAAGGTTCAGACGAAGTGGAAGGTTGGGCAGCTGGTTGGGCAGGTGCCTCTTGTTGTTGCTGTTGTTGTTGCCTTTGGTGTTGTTGCATGGGTGGAGGCACATATCTGTTAGGTGTTCCAGCATTCTGAAAAGGTGGTGCCTGCTGCTGTTGCTGTGGCGCATTGTTCCATCTAAGATTGGGGTGATTCCTCCACCCTGGGTTGTACCTGTTGCTGGACAAGTCATGATTTTGCTGTTGTGGCTGCCTGTTGTTGTAGATGTTTGTAGTATAAGCCTGAGGCACATCAGAGGCAGCAGGATGTTGCAAAGAAGGACATGCATCTGTGTAGTGGTCACTGGAAGGACAAATAGCACATAGTCGTGCAATAGATGCAGATTGAGATGTCGATCTCTGGTTGGTAGTCAACTGTGTCACCATCTTCGCAAGAGAGTTAATCTGGCCTTCTAACTTGCTTTCAACAGCTGATAAAGACTGGGCAATATCTTGTACGCCCTTCACCACAATGGCATCATTCCTGTTGCTAAACTGCTGGGAGTTGGAGGCCATCTTCTCAATCAATGGTCTGGCCTCAGCAGGTGTGATGTCTCCAAGAGCTCCACCACAGGCAGCATCGATCATACCTCGATCCATGTTGTTCAAACCCTCGTAGAAATACTGAATAAGGAGTTGTTCAGGTATCTGATGGTGGGGGCAGCTAGCACAAAGTGTCTTGAATCTCTCCCAATATTCGTACAGGTTCTCTCCACTAAGCTGTCTAATCCCAGTTATGTCTTTCCTGATAGCTGTGGTCCGGGATGCTGGGAAAAATTTCTCCAAGAACAGCCTCTTCAGATCATCCCAGCTAGCAATGGATCTCGGCGCTAAACTATACAACCAATCCTTAGCAACATTTTTCAATGAATGAGGGAATGCCTTCAAGAAGACGTGCTCTTCAGGAACATCGTGCGGTTTCATACTGGAACAGACAACCAGGAATTCCTTCAAATGCTTATGTGGACTCGCACCTGCAAGACCATGAAACTTGGGCAACAAATGGATCAGTCCAGTCTTGAGAACATACAGAACGTCCTCATCAGGATATTGGATGCACAAGCTTTCAATATCGAAATCAGGTGCAGCCATCTCCCTAAAAGTCCTCTCGCGAGGTGGAGGTTGTGCCATATTGTTCTCAGTGTGAAAAACAACAGAATCAGAATCAAGTACAGATGCAGTAGATGCAGTATGCACAGAGTACTCAACAGTAGGATGCACAATATCTAATGGAACAGGTTCAAAAACAGACTCTAAAGACAAATTCCTAGAATGCCTAATTAAGCTATGAAAAGTCCTATCAATCTCAGGATCAAAGGGTGGTATGAATCCAGGATTTCCTCTAGTCATGCACTAAATCACGACACCCTGTAATCATGAAACAATAGCACAGAAAATTCAAACCACAGAAATAAACACAAGGTAGCAAAACAACACTATCACAAACACATACACAAATCACACAACACAGACACAAGACTCAAAACTGAACCGTTGGTCCCCGGCAACGGCGCCAAAATTTGGATGAGCGGGTCGCACCACTCACAAAAGTTGTTTGCAGATAAGAATGCAGTACAGTACTAGGAAGTGACTCCTAGGTCGTCTCTCAAGGACCAATTTATATGGTTCAGTCTCAGATTTGACACGAAGTGGGGGGGGGTGTTTTTGTGATTTTGTTTGAATGCGGTAAATAAAATTAAACGGTAAAAATGGAACAGTAAATATTCAAAAACTGTAAAATTAAACGTAGAAATAAAAACATCAGTGAAAATACATTGACAGAGAATAAACCGCAAAAATAACGTTTGAAAATAAAATGAACAGAAAAATACATTGACAAAATTTAACGATGAAGAAAACAATAAACGGTAAAATAAAGAGACAGTAAAATTAAAAGCACTTAATTGGAAATCAAATTTAGCAAAGATTCAACACTTAGAAATTAAATTCCTGTACAGTAAAAATAAAAATTACAGTAACACACTACACTCTTCAGAAAATAAATCACTGTTGCACTGTTTGGAAAATGAAAATACAGAGAGTTAATTGAAAGAGGAAGAGGCAGTAGCCTCCTCCCAGACGTGGGTAGTTCCTATACTACTCCTAAAATCTAAAAACGGATAAGAATTGAACTCAAACGAAGACAAACAAGTTGACACAAAATTCACGCAGCAACCAGCGAAAATTGAAATAGCTGAGATGCATTGGGCTCAATTTCCATTTCTCATTTAACCTTCAAATGTCCTAATTTCTATTTCCAAATTTTCCTTGTAAAATAATTAGCTCAGATAATTCAAATTAGTTAAAATAAGAATTTCTGATCAAATTTAACACAATTAGTGAAAATGGGAAAATACTGGACAATTAAGCACAATTTCCTGATTAATTCTAGCACAATAAACTAAGTGAAGTGTAGAAAATATCTACTCATCAAAATAGACCACACTTAGTCTTTTGCACTCCTGGGCAAAATCAAGATGCAAATCAGGGAATACGACATCAAAGGACTGACACAGATGCAACATACATAAAATAAAAACTCGCAAGAAAAATAAACAGAATTTACACAGTTCTCAAGAATTCTGGATAGAGAAAAGAAGTAGAAAATATCCGATACAAAATCAAATAAAGCAGATACTTACAGAAATCATCCAAGCAATTCAATACACAGAAAAATAATCAATCAGCTTAAGAGGTGATTCAAAAATAACAAAACCTCACAGATGCACTCATAGTGTTTCTCTCAAGTGTCTAGGGTAAATAATTTCAACTCAATGTACTCAAGAAAACAAACACAAGTAGACTTGGCAAGTTTCTAATTATCAATACTTAAAACATATGCATATTCAGATCAAAAGGTCTTTACATGGTTGTAATGGGGCCAAGGACAGGGGAGGATAAAATTTGGATAAGTAGCTACAGCTTAGAAGAAATAGAGGAGCAATGGGGAAAAAGTGTAAACACAGTGAAATCTCACCCAAACCTCTAATTCAATCCTCTTCTCAACTCCATTATTCACAGGATTATTTTTCAATTTTCTCTTTTTCTCATCAAATTTGTTTTTCCATCCTGTCTCTTTTATTTTCTCTCTTTATCACACAACAGGATAGAATTCATATTTTCAGAACAAGATGAGGAACCAACTAGCCAATTTATCAGAATCCCCAAGGAGACCACACTTATTCACAAAACACTTTTATAGCTCCAGACTTTCCTAAGGTTAAGGTAATCATTATTTTTCACTTAGGGATCAGTGTATGAGCTTTAAAACAAAGAAATGAATACAGTTAAGCTCAAAAGGGGTATCAAAGGGTAATAACAAGGTAGGCTTATTTGGCTAAAGAGGCTCAAGAACAAAAATGCCTTTATCACGTCTGAACATGCATATCAATCAAGTATATCAAAAAGAATCAAGCCAAGGCATATGTGCAAGCAATCAAGATACATGTCACACAAGAAGGAACATAAAGTGGCTCAAATCTCACACAGGGTATTTGTCACAATCAAATCAACCTCTTAAACACATAATCATGTTTTCAAGCAGAGAAAAGCAAGGATTTCAAACTATAAGCATTAATCAAGTGAAGGAAAAATCTACAACTTAGACAGACTCCAGAAATCAAGAGAAAAATGTAAAATTTATTGCACACAAAACAACTAAAAACAACTTAAAACAGAAAAAATTTAACACTCAAAACAGAAAAAATTTCACACACAAAACAAAAACAATTCAGAGTCTCCCCCAATAGACCACACTTAAACTACACATTGTCCTCAATGTGTTCTAAGCATACATTAGCAATCAAAACATGAAACATATTATGGACAAGTGCAATAAAAGTAGGAAAAAGGGAGAGAAAGAAAATGCAAACTCCCGCAGGTTATGGTGGAAGCTGCCAATTTTGGACTTTCAGGGAGATGTCTTCCAACTTAGATTCCAGCTTGGACGTTTTGAGGACGAACTGTTTCATCCTCCAGATCTGATCGAGCAGTGAAATGTCTTCCACAGCTGGATCCAAGCAGTGATTGTTGATGAGCCGGTTCAGCAGGTGCCTATTGAACTTTGATTTGTCAGTGTTTGCACCTATGTTTTCCACTGTGGGTGCATGTTGGTCCAATTCATCTGTACCTCCTGCAATAGGGTTAGTGCAATATGGTTCTACAGAAATTACATGCAGGGGTACAACACCCAAATCCAGTGTAACAGGCTGAACCTTAGATACATCCTCAAAACACGAATCAATTTCAAAATTAGAAACCATATTAATCGCAGACTCAGATTCATGTTCAATGCATGGAGAATAATTATTCGAATGTGATAGTAAAAAACGGTTCTCATCATGCACAGAGGAAAAATTAAAATCAGACTCAACAACTATATAATCATCAGCATACCAATCAACAGCATAATCAACAGAATAATCAATTTGCGGTATGCTTCCCTCCACTTCCTTGAAGATTTCTAAAGTGTGGGAAGATGAAGGTGGTCTACCTGGTTCAGGATTACTGCTTACTTCTGCCGGGTCCCCAAAATTTTCATCAGTCTCCTCAGGTACAAGAGTGGCCATCTGCCTGATTTGATCACTCAGATTCTGCATGGCAGCTTGAGTTTCCTGCTGGAACTCCATGCTCTCTTGCTTGAACTGCATGTTCCCTTTCTGAAACTGAATGTTCTGCATGGTCATCTGCTCCAATAACTCCTTCAATGTAGGTTCAGAAGTAGAAGGCTGAGGAGTTATTTGAATAGGAGAATCATACTGCTGACTCTCATATTGTGGAACTGGCTCCCAAAGAGAGCTCTCAGAAATTGGATGATGGAACATATTGTTCTCATCATAAAAATCAGCAGATTTAAAATCAAAGTAATATGCAGAATAAGAGTCATAATCACAGACATTGGCAGAATAAGCATTATTCACAACATTAAAATAGGTAGACATGGAAAAATAAAAAATAAAAACTAAAAACTAAAAATTACGAATCAGATAAAACAAAACACATTTATACATGCTACAAGCACACACAAGACAGAACATCAATAGTAAAAATTTTTAATTAATTTTTTTTTTTTAAATTTTTTTTTTAATAACAACTAAATACAGAACATAGCACAATTAAACACATATATACACAATATATATTAACACAGTAAAAATCTAAAACAAAAACCTGGATCTGAAGTGACAACGCCGCCAAAATTTGCTAAAGGTGTCGTTGTCTCCTACAAAAATACAAAACACAAAACACACAAAAGACACATATTAACAGAACAAAAATTTACACAACAAGAATCTAAAACCAAACCGTCTTTGGTCCCCGGCAACGGCGCCATTTTGATGAACGGGTCGCACCGCTCACAAAAGTTGTGCATAAAAGAATGCAGTATAGTTACTAGGAAGTGACTCCTAGGTCGTCTCTCAAGGACCAATTTGTGTCGGTTCAGTTTCAGATTTTTTACGAAGTGGGGGGGGTGTTTTTGTGTTTTTGGTTGCGGTAAAATAAATTAAAACTGGAATTTAAACAAAACAGGATTAAAAATACTAAAATAAATTTAAAAGACAATAAAAACTGAACAGTAAAAGATGGTAAAAATAGAAAACCTCTGAAAATAAAATGAACGGTAAAATGTAATGACAGATTTTAACGGTGCAAAAAATATGAACGGTAAATTGAACAGATAAAAAAAAACATTTAACTGAAAATGGAATTCATCATACGTTCAACACTTAAATTAAAATCCTTCAACACTGCAACTAAAATGAAACGAGCAAAGGGTACAAGCTTCAGAGATGAAAACTATATTTTACACTGTTTTAAATAGACAACTGAGAGAGTTATATGGAAGAGGAAGAGGCAAGAGCCTCTTCCAGACCGTGGCTTCCTACACTACTCCTCAGATCTCCAACTTCAGATTTTGTATCTTCTTCTCCTTCACCAAGCCATCATGCCTCCTCTACTCTTGCTGTCTCACGTGAAAAAGAAGAAAAGATGATGCCCCTTTCAAATTGCCGAGAGGAAGAAATTAAGAGAGATCTCCAAATCCTTGTGTTGTCTCCTTCTGACCATAGGCTCTAGGCTTGTCTCTTCTCCTAGCATCTAGCTTCCTCATTTTTCTTCAATCAATTCCCTGTGCTTGGATGTATCTATCCAATTAGTGTTTCATGTTGACAAACTGATGCCTATATCTTCACGTGCAATAAGCTAGAGTTCTCTGGAAGACTTTGTTCTGAGCATATGTTTTTGTTGCTAAAGCTTACTATGCATTTTCTCAATGTGATGTAGCAAACTAAAAAAAAACGTGACACTTCCTAATTCATGGGCAGTGAAAATTAGCTGTTGTGTGCACTCCAAAAGAAATTAATCTCTAAATTTTTATCCAACAATTTCCCTACAATTAAAATTGCAAATAATTAGACTCAGATAATTCAAATTAATTCAAATAAGAATTTCTGGTCAAATTAAACACAGTACAGAAAAATGGGAAAATATTGGATATTTGAGCACACTTCCCTGATTAACTCTAGCACAATAAACTAAGTGCAGTGCAGAAAATATCAACTCATCAATCTTCAAAGGAGCCATGTGGGATTGCAGAAGACATTGTAGTTTGTGTTGGCAAACTTCAATTTTTGGCAGACTTTGTGCTGATGAAGATGGAGACCGAAAAAATACCTTTCATACTGGGAAGACCGTTTATGAAAACGGCCAGGGCTATCATAGATGTTAATGAAGGTATAGTGGTGCTCTAGGACAGAGAGGAGAGAGTGGTGGTGGATGTTTTCAAAGATGAGATACAAGCAAAGGAGGAAGAGTCTAGTTATAAAGCTGTATTTCGAGATGCACCCATGACTAGAGGTAAAAATGAAAATCTTGAAGTTTCTGATAACCATTGTTTGTTTTTTCAGGTACCCAAGGTAGAAGAGATTGGAAAAGGAGAAGAAGTTCCTAGAGACTGGAAGAAAAGAAGACCCCAACTTGGCACACCTGTAAGACTCAAGAACAAGTTGTGGGTTATAAAAGGCTTTAAAGAGAAGGAGATGATAGAGATAGAGTCTCCATATTCTAGAGAATCCAAAACAATCCAAAGGAAGCAATTGAAAGGTTGGTGGAAGGACAACATCAACCATAAAGAAGATGGAACATGAGCTTTAACAGGGTCAAGCTAGTGACGTTAAAGGAGCGCTTGCTGGGAGGCAACCCAGTGGATTTACAAACTTTTGATTTGTTTTGGTTTTGTAACTTTTAATTTGTGAACATTATTCTGGACATTAATTTGTTGGATCTAGCATCTACTGAAGGATGCTAGGTGGTTAAGTATCTACTGAAGGATACTAAGTTTGTAACACCTACTGATGGGTGTTGGTGAGAAGATTTTGCACCTACTGATGGGTGCTGGTAAGTTTGAAACACCTACTGAGGGGTGTTGGTGGATTTTGGGTCAGGCTCGTGACGTTAAACAAGCGCTACCTGGGAGGCAACCCAGTTGATTGATTGTTTTTGCTTGTTTTAATTTTGTTAGGGTTTGCATAAGCATTTTTAACATTGAATTGCAGGGAACCTATGAGGGGTATGCTAGGAAGGTGATAACAGTTGAAAAACTGTTATTTTCATGCTTAAAATTGATACTAAAAGCAACCTTTAGACTTAGAAACTAGCTTGAAATCATGCCTTTTATCTATATTTTCATAAATAAGAGAGCTGGACAGGTTTATGCTTGATTTCAGTGTTTTTGTGCAGGTTTTAAGGTGAATTTGGTGAAAAGAGTGAAGAAGGAGAGAAGTGACATTAGAAAAGACAAGAAAGAGTGCAAAAAGAGAAGACGAAGGCACCGCTCAGCGGCAAACTACCGCTGAGCGGCACTCAGGAGGTGGCGTTGGAACCGCTGAGGGGCAAAATGGCCGCTGAGGGGAAGAAAGAAGACGCGTAACCACCGCTGAGCGGTAAATACCGCTGAGCGGCACTTTTTGGGCTTGGGCTTTTGTAATCTTTTGTAACTCTAGAATAGTATATAAGGGCTTGCACGTCCTTGGGATTAGTATCTTTGGCAGAAACGAGGCAAACACTCTCTCTTCCACCCCTTTGAAGGAGGATCTTGGATGCTCAGGCTACCTCTTCACCTTTATTGGGTTTATTCTTTCATTCTTCCATTGTTATTCATCTAGGTTCACCATGAATATGGTGAACTAAACCTTGTATGTTTGTTGGGGAATCAATGTAATCTCTTGAAGCTCTCATATATGGATTTGTTGAATACATCTTTTAAGTAAGACACATGCTTTCTTTCATCATTAGTTAGGGTTTTTCCTCTTTGCTCAATGCTTGCATAGTTTAACTCATTCCATGCATGATTATTGATTTTGTCGATACGGACACGTACGGGGAAGTCTAGATCCGAGGAATTTCTCCCAATATTATACTGACAATATTCTATTGGTTGCCTTTAAGCTCTTGCACTCATGAACTAATCATTAGGAATGCTAGGAATTGTATGAACTATTTGATTAGGGAGAAGCCATCTAGAATGGTACATTAGAGAGTGGCATTAACAATGATGATTTGAATGTTGAATTCCTAAAATATATGAGAGTGGATGAGATGAAATTGAACCCCAACAACATATTCATTCATATATTTCATTGAAAGTGTTTATCTTTTGTCTTTGCCATTGATCAAATTTCATGCATACATGTTTATTTTCGTCCTTGCATATTAAACTTTGAATATTTCGTTTATAAGTCCTAGCTAATCAACAAATCATATAACTAAACTAGGCCGTGAGTCCTTTGGGAAGAACGATACTTGGTCTTACCAAGTTTATTACTTGAACGATTCGGTCATACTTGCCGATTGTGAAACAAGTTTGTGACATCATAATTTTGGTGCTTACAAATTTGTCCATCAAGTTTTTGGCGCCGCTGCCGGGGATTCGTGGTTTAACTGGTTAATTTGTGTGATTATTGATTATCTTTGACTTTAATTTTAAATTTCTGTTTTTATTTTCTGTTTTTATCTTTTTCTGTTTTATCTTTTTAGATTAGATTTTATTTTATTTAGTTAGTTTAGATTTTATTTTATTTTTTTTTAATTTTATTTTAGTTTATCTTTTAGGATTATATTTTATTAGGTTAGATTTTATTTTATTTTTTTTATTTTTTTTTATCTTTTAGGTTATATTTTATTTTTAGGATTAGATTTTATTTTATTTTATCTTTCTATCTTCTAAATCTTTTATCTTTTTATCTTCTGAATCTTTTATCTTTCTATCTTTTGAATATATATCTTCTCTTATATCTTTTTGTGCTAACAAATATTTTCTAGGGTTTTGTTTTCTTGTGCATGCAGGAAGCAATTCGCACTAGAAGTAAGAAAACAACAGAACCACTTCTTGAAGGTCTAGAAGAGAGTAGAAGGAGGAGAAGAATCAGAACGTCTAGAGAACTTTTCCCTTCTCCTGAAACTCTCTTGCAATCATCACCACAAGGTTCTGTTCATAGCACAGGAAGTATGGAGGGCAATAATGTTAGAAGAACTCTTGCAGATTACACTAATCTTGCTGGACCTCAGCACTTCAATAGCATATCTAGACCTAGAGTCAATGCTGCCAACATGGAGGTCAAACCAGCACTGATTCAACTGGTGAAGAGTAATCAATTTAATGGGTTATCACATGAAAGCCCATATGAGCACCTTACTACCTTTAATGAGATCTGCAACACGGTCAAAATTAATGGGGTGCCAGACGAAGCAATCAAACTTAGTTTGTTTCCTTTCTCCTTGGGAGGCAATGCTAAGCTTTGGTTAAACTCTTTTCCAGAAGAAAGTTTCACAGAGTGGGAAGCAGTGGTTACAAAGTTTCTAAACAAATACTTCCCACAATCTAAAGTAACTAAAGGCAAGCAAGAGATATCTTCATTCAAGCAGGGCATGGAGGAATCACTGGGACATGCATGGGACAGGTACAAAAGCTTATTACGTAAAACTCCCACGCATGGCTTTGAGGATCAAGAAGTAGTCCTAACTTTCCTTGGAGGGCTTGGTTCACAAACCAAGATGATGCTAGATGCCTCAGCTGGGGGCAATATCAAATGGAAGACTCCAGAGGAAGCCACTGAGATTATTGAAAATATGGCTACAAGTGATAATGAGCTTCACAATGAAAGAGGCGCCCCTATGCAACAGAAAGGGGTTCTTCAATTACAAACCCATGATGCTCTGCTAGCCCAAAATAAAATTCTGACTCAACAGCTGGAGACTCTGACCAAAACTCTTGCTTCATTACCAAAAGAGTTAAAATCTGCTGCACAGGTACAAACCCAGTTGTGCGAACTATGTGGAGGAGATCACATCAATGGCCAATGTGCTTTTCCTGTGGAAGCCGTGGAGGATGTTAACTTCATGGCTAATCAGTTTCCATACCGTCAAGGTAATTATAATCAGGGTTGGAAACCACATCCAAGTATTGGCCAAGGACAAACTGGGCAGGCTAATCAATTTAATAAGCAACAGCAGCAGCAACCAACCATGTGGCAACAAATTTCTATGCTCAATGAAAGATCTACAAGGTTGGAAGAAACTCTTCAACAATTTATTCAGAAAACTGAATCCTCCCAAAAGAGCACTGAAGCTGCTATAAAGAACTTGGAGATTCAGATGGGTCAGATCACTAAGCAGTTGGAAGAAAGACCACACAGAAACTTTGGGGCTAATACTGAGGTTAACCCTAGAGAAGAATGCAAAGTGGTCAAGAGTGTAAATGAAGAGAGTATTGAGTCAGAAGAAGATGAAACAGAAGAGAGAAGAGAAGAAGAAAGAAAGGATACTTTTCCTTTTCTAACAAATCAGGAGAAACAAATGGATTTCACAGACTTATTCAGAATGGTTGATAATGAAGCTCCTTGGGAACAAATCTTACAGAAAATAGCAGTGTACACAAAATCTGATGAGGGAACCTCTACAAAAAGAAAACGTAGAGATGATGATGATGAAAAGTGTGTAACTGTTAAGAAAGAATCATTCCCACCAAAAGCTGCTGATCCAGGTAGTTTTTCTATCCCTTGCACTATAGGGAAGAAAAAGGTGAAGAAAGCTCTCCTTGACTTAGGCTCAAGTGTTAACTTGATGCCTTACTCTCTATTGGAGCAAATTGGCCATGTGAAAATAAAACCTGCAAAGGTTAATCTGGTAATGGCTGATGGATCTTCAAAGGAGCCATGTGGGATTGCAGAAGACATTGTAGTTTGTGTTGGCAAACTTCAGTTCTTGGCAGACTTTGTGGTGATGAAGATGGAGACCGAAAAGATACCTTTCATACTGGGAAGACCGTTTATGAAAATGGCCAGGGTTATTATAGATGTTAATGAAGGTATAGTGGTGCTCCAGGACAAAGAGGAGAGAGTGGTGGTGAATGTGTTTAAAGATGAGATACAAGCAAAGGAGGAAGAGGCCAGTTATAAAGCTGCATTTCAAGATGCACCCATAACTAGAGGTAAACATGAAAATTTTAAAGTTTCTGATAACCATTGTTTGTATTTTCAGGTACCCAAGGTAGATGAAAGTGGAAAAGGAAAGGAAGTTCTTAGAGACTGGAAGGAAAGAGGACTCCAACTTGGCACACCTGTAAGATTCAAGAACAAGTTGTGGGTTGTAAAAGGTTTTAAAGAGAAGGAGATGATAGAGATAGAGTCTCCATATTCCAGAGAATCCAAAACAGTCCTAAGGAAGCAGTTGATAAGTTGGTGGAAGGATAACATCAACTTTAAAGAAGATGGAACGTGAGCTTTATTGGGTCAAGCTAGTGACATTAAAAGAGCGCTTGCTGGGAGGCAACCCAGTGGATTTACAAACTTTTGACTTTTGATTTTGGTTGTGTAACTTTTAATTTGTGGACATTATTCTGGACAATATTTTGATGGATCTAGCATCTACTGAAGGATGCTAGGTGGTTAAGTGTCTACTGAAGGATACTAAGTTTGTAACACCTACTGATGGGTGTTGGTGAGAAATTTTGCACCTACTGATGGGTGCTGGTAAGTTTGAAACACCTACTGAAGGGTGTTGGTGGATTTTGGGTCAGGCTCGTGACGTTAAACAAGCGCTACCTGGGAGGCAACCCAGTTGATTGATTGTTTTTGTTTGTTTTATTTTAATTAGGGTTTACATAAGCATTTTTAACATTGAATTGCAGGGAACCTATGAGGGGTATGCTAGGAAGGCACGTAGGTCAAGAAAAGAAGGAGAGGAGCACTTCACGAAAGTGCCGCTGAGCGGCACTTACCGCTGAGCGGTACTCTCGCAGATGGGCTTTAGTTTTCCCTTAGCGGGATCCGAGCCCATTAGGGTATTTTTATACCCTAAGCTGCGTTTTGGTTTCTCTTTTCAGACTCTTCTCTGCACACACACTCTTACATACGTTTTCAAAGGTTCTCTACAACTTTTCCCTCATCCCTCTTTAGAAAATCTCCCTTCCACTCATTTGCTCACTAGTTTTCCATCTAAGTTTGGGGTTGGGAGAGAGCATCATTGAAGGGGCTGATTTCTTCATTGTGGTTTACTAATGCTTAACAATGTATCTTTTGGTTTTGTGAATTATGTTTGATGTAGGGATGGCCTCCTCATCGGGCAAAAAGAATCAAGACTATAAGATCCAAGAAGAGGAAGATACAGAGGACAGCTCAGACTGATGAGGAGCTGAGATAGCATTTACTGATGAATGCTATCATATGATTATGCTTTTGTGGTTTAAGTTTTCTGAACTTATTTGTTTTTGTTTTTAGATTAGGGTTTGATGTACTCTATTGAACACCTGGTTTATTATGATGGTTTGCTATTAACTGTGATTGTGTGATAAGTAATGCTTGATGATGCTTATTGATTGATTGATGTTGAGATGATGTGCACATTAAAATGCTTATACAGGTGATTCACAAGCTTTGTGAACAAATGCATGATATCATGATTGTGATTGTGAAATTAAGCAGGATGTGTATGTCAAATGTGAATGAGCTTATATGTGAGGTTTTGAGCTCCAGAGTTGTTATTGTTGAATGCTATTACTTTGAAAGCATGAATGATTTTGCCCAGGTTTTCTATGATTGAATCAATTGCTTGTTTTGCATCATGTGATCAAGGCCGTTTGTTGGAACCCTTTTTATTGGCCAAATTCATAAAGTTAGCCTACTAAAAGAGAACACTTTGTGTTCTATCCTTTGAACCCTTAGCCTTGAATATACACTGAACCCTTGATTGAAAAATCTTTACCTTGAGTTAAGTAGAAGATTTTGTGTGGTATTGATAAATGTTCAAGTTTGGGGTTGTTGGGAAAACATGAAAAAGGAAAAGCATTGAGCTAAGAGCTAAAAAGTAAGAATATGCAAACAAAAAGAAAAGAAAAGAAAAAGAAGTAAAGCTCAATGCAAATGCAAATGCAAAGGCAAAAGAAAGTTGGGAATGAATAAGAATAATTGTGTTGTTATGAATCTCTTAACTCAAGGATTTTGTGATCCAGAAAAACCAATTTTCTTGTTAGCCCAGCCACATTATAAGCCATTGAAAAGTCCTTGTGATGATGCATGCTTGTGAATGTTTTTGATTGTGGTAAAATGAAAGGCAAAGTTGATTCATGTGACATTGTGATAGTGGAGTGAATGAGTGAAACACTTTACCTCTTATACACTTGTGTGTTGAGTGAAACACTTTACCTAGTGAGGAAATATTCCATAAGCACATGAACATCCATGCTTAATTGATTGATCATTCATGCAAAATAGCATTTGTTGGAACTTAAATGACTTTGTGAACACTAAAGCATGTGCACATCTTGATTGAACTCTTGGTCATAAGTTTGAGTGAAGTTGTTACTTATCTTGAAAAGAGGATTTTGAATGAGTAAACCATCATATAAATTGGTTGGAGATAGAGTTACATTTTATTTGCTTGAGGACAAGCAAAGTTCTAAGTTTGGGGTTGTGATAACAGTTGAAAAACTGTTATTTTCATGCTTAAAATTGATACTAAAAGCAACCTTTAGACTTAGAAACTAGCTTGAAATCATGCCTTTTATCTATATTTTCATAAATAAGAGAGCTGGACAGGTTTATGCTTGATTTCAGTGTTTTTGTGCAGGTTTTAAGGTGAATTTGGTGAAAAGAGTGAAGAAGGAGAGAAGTGACATTAGAAAAGACAAGAAAGAGTGCAAAAAGAGAAGACGAAGGCACCGCTCAGCGGCAAACTACCGCTGAGCGGCACTCAGGAGGTGGCGTTGGAACCGCTGAGGGGCAAAATGGCCGCTGAGGGGAAGAAAGAAGACGCGTAACCACCGCTGAGCGGTAAATACCGCTGAGCGGCACTTTTTGGGCTTGGGCTTTTGTAATCTTTTGTAACTCTAGAATAGTATATAAGGGCTTGCACGTCCTTGGGATTAGTATCTTTGGCAGAAACGAGGCAAACACTCTCTCTTCCACCCCTTTGAAGGAGGATCTTGGATGCTCAGGCTACCTCTTCACCTTTATTGGGTTTATTCTTTCATTCTTCCATTGTTATTCATCTAGGTTCACCATGAATATGGTGAACTAAACCTTGTATGTTTGTTGGGGAATCAATGTAATCTCTTGAAGCTCTCATATATGGATTTGTTGAATACATCTTTTAAGTAAGACACATGCTTTCTTTCATCATTAGTTAGGGTTTTTCCTCTTTGCTCAATGCTTGCATAGTTTAACTCATTCCATGCATGATTATTGATTTTGTCGATACGGACACGTACGGGGAAGTCTAGATCCGGGGAATTTCTCCCAATATTATACTGACAATATTCTATTGGTTGCCTTTAAGCTCCTGCACTCATGAACTAATCATTAGGAATGCTAGGAATTGTATGAACTATTTGATTAGGGAGAAGCCATCTAGAATGGTACATTAGAGAGTGGCATTAACAATGATGATTTGAATGTTGAATTCCTAAAATATATGAGAGTGGATGAGATGAAATTGAACCCCAACAACATATTCATTCATATATTTCATTGAAAGTGTTTATCTTTTGTCTTTGCCATTGATCAAATTTCATGCATACATGTTTATTTTCGTCCTTGCATATTAAACTTTGAATATTTCGTTTATAAGTCCTAGCTAATCAACAAATCATATAACTAAACTAGGTCGTGAGTCCTTTGGGAAGAACGATACTTGGTCTTACCAAGTTTATTACTTGAACGATTCGGTCATACTTGCCGATTGTGAAACAAGTTTGTGACATCATAATTTTGGTGCTTACAAATTTGTCCATCAGAAGGCACGTAGGTCAAGAAAAGAAGGAGAAGGGCACATCACGAAAGTGCCGCTGAACGGCAATTACCGCTGAGCGGTACTATCGCAGATGGGCTTAAGTTCCCCTTAGCGGAACCCGAGCCCATTGGGGTATTTTTAAACCCTAAGCTGCGCGTTTTTACATTCTTTCAAGCCCTTCTCTGCACAAACACTTCCACATATCTTCTCTTAGGTTTCCCACATCTTTTTACTCTTCCCTCTTAGAAAAATTTCTCTTCCACTCACTTTTCCCTAGTGTGCCATCAAAGTTTGGGGTTGGAAGAGAGCATTCTAGTTTGGAAGCATTCTCATATCATCTAACATCTCCACCCAAGTAAGTAAAATGCATTTTGTTCATTCTAGGGTTCTTGAAATTGAATATGATTGTCAAAGCATGAATATTTAGGGGTTTTGATTTCTATGCATGATTTGATGATATATTTGATGTTTGAACCGATTAAACTGCTTGATTATGAACTGGAAAACGTAAAATTGCATTTGGGTGGAGTTAGGACAGTTTTAAAAAGAGATTTGCAAAAATCTGCAGATCACCGCTGAGCGGCAATTACCGCTGAGCGGCACTCTGCCAGACTTGGTTTTTTCTGGTTTTTGCGTGTTAGAATGTGGTACTGGTGGCGCTGAGGGGAAATTCTGGCCCTCAGCGGTGGTTTAGCTTCGAAAGGAGTTGTGTTCTGTGTTTACTAATGATTAACATCATGTTCTGTGGTTTTGGATTTGTGTCTGAATGCAGGAATGACATCCTCTTCAGGAAAGAGATTGAAAACCATGGCAACCAAGAGGAAGGAAAAGGAACCACAGCAACCCCATAATGGCAGGTTCCTCTCTAGGAAACATGAGAAGCACTTTAGGGTGGTTCAGGACAGGAGACTTCTAATGGAGAGAAAGGTTGGAATGATACCTAACTTTGCTCCTCAATTTGGAGAGCAAGTGTTAGGGAATGATTGGGGGAAGCTAGCCACTTATCCAGCGCCTGCCAACATAGCTGTGGTGAAGGAATTCTACACCAATGCAAAGAAGATTGGTGATTATCCAGCTGAGAATTATTTGGGCTATGTCAGAGGCCATGCCATCAGGTATGATCCTGATTCCATCAACAACTTCCTGGATACTGTGTGGGCTGGTGAGCAATGTCAGTTTGCTCTTAGCATGGAGGAAGGTGCTGACTTTGAGGATGTTGAGAGAGTATTGTGCATACCTGGAGGACAATTTCAAAGGAATAGATCTGGCACAGTGGTTAACATTAGGAGGACAGATTTGACTCCTCTTGCAAAGTATTGGATGGCATTTTCTCATGCCAACATTCAGCCATGCTCACATGTGTCAGATATTACTCTCAGCAGGGCACTACTCATCTACTGTGCTATCAGAAACTTGAATGTTAATATTGGGCAGGTGATAGCTGATGAGATTAGTGTGTGTGCTAACACCTCAAACAACAAAGCACCATTGGGACATCCTTCTTTGATCACTCACCTTTGCAAGCAAGCTGGGGTGGACACTTCTGTTCCACCATTTGAGAGGCCAAGAAAAGCTATAGATGAGGCCTATTACAGACAGTACTGTGGAGGTGAGGAGGCAGCTCAGCCAGTTCCACCACGCCAGGCTCGTAGAGAGAGAGGGCCAGCACAGAGCCGGACATCTGCTGATACACATGAAGCAGAACCATTCCAGATGAGGGACAGGTGGCCACGGCTGAGATGATAGTGGGGATGTATGATACCCCTCCAGCACACAGGTGGACTATGGATGAATTCCATAATGTGGTAGCTTGGCCAGAAGAACCATTGCATGGAGGAGCTGAAGCAGCTGAAGCTTCAGCCAGAGATATGGAAGAAGATGAAGCTGAGGAGGAGGATGCATTTGATGATGATGATGATGAAGAGGAGGAGGAAGATACAGAGGACAACTCAGACTGATGAGGAGCTGAGATAGCATTTACTGATGAATGCTATCATATGATTATGCTTTTGTGGTTTAAGTTTTCTGGACTTATTTGTTTTTGTTTTTAGATTAGAGTTTGATGTACTCTATTGAACACCTGGTTTATTATGATGGTTTGCTATGAACTGTGATTGTGTGATAAGTAATGCTTGATGATGCTTATTGATTGATTGATGTTGAGATGATGTGCACATTAAATGCTTATACAGGTGATTCACAAGCTTTGTGAACAAATGCATGATATCATGATTGTGATTGTGAAATTAAGCAGGATGTGTATGTCAAATGTGAATGAGCTTATATGTGAGGTTTTGAGCTCCAGAGTTGTTATTGTTGAATGATATTACTTTGAAAGCATGAATGATTTTGCCCAGGTTTTCTATGATTGAATCAATTGCTTGTTTTGCATCATGTGATCAAGGCCGTGTTTGTTGGAACCCTTTTTATTGGCCAAATTCATAAAGTTAGCCTACTAAAAGAGAACACTTTGTGTTCTATCCTTTGAACCCTTAGCCTTGAACATACACTGAAACCCTTGATTGAAAATCTTTACCTTGAGTTAAGTAGAAGATCTTGTGTGGTATTGTTAAATGTTCAAGTTTGGGGTTGTTGGGAAAACATGAAAAAGGAAAAGCATTGAGCTAAGAGCTAAAAAGTAAGAATATGCAAAGAAAAAGAAAAAGAAAAGAAAAAGAAGCAAATCTCAATGCAAATGCAAAGGCAAGTTGGGAAGAATAAGAATAATTGTGTTGTTATGATTCTCTTAACTCAAGGATTTTGTGATCCAGAAAAACCAATTTTCTTGTTAGCCCAGCCACATTATAAGCCATTGAAACGTCCTTGTGATGATGCATGCTTGTGAATGTTTTTGATTGTGGTAAAATGAAAGGCAAAGTTGATTCATGTGACATTGTGATAGTGGAGTGAATGAGTGAAACACTTTACCTCTTATACACTTGTGTGTTGAGTGAAACACTTTACCTAGTGAGGAAATATCCCATGAGCACATGAACATCCATGCTTAATTGATTGATCATTCATGAAAAATAGCATTTGTTGGAACTTAAATGACTTTGTGAACACTAAAGCATGTGCACATCTTGATTGAACTCTTGGTCATAAGTTTGAGTGAAGTTATTACTTATCTTGAAAAAGAGGATTTTTGAATGAGTGAACCATCATATGAATTGGTTGAAGATTGAGTTACATCTTGTTTGCTTGAGGACAAGCAAAGTTCTAAGTTTGGGGTTGTGATAACAGTTGAAAAACTGTTATTTTCATGCTTAAAATTGATACTAAAAGCAACCTTTAGACTTAGAAACTAGCTTGAAATCATGCCTTTTATCCATATTTTCAGAAATAAGAGAGCTGGACAGGTTTATGCTTGATTTCAGTGTTTTTGTGCAGGTTTTAAGGTGAATTTGGTGAAAAGAGTGAAGAAGGAGAGAGATGACATTAGAAAAGACAAGAAAGAGTGCAAAAAGAGAAGTCAAAGGCACCGCTCAGCGGCAAACTACCGCTGAGCGGCACTCAAGAGGTGACGTTGGAACCGCTGAGGGGCAAACTGGCCGCTGAGGGGAAGAAAAGGACGCGCAATCACCGCTGAGCGGTATTTACCGCTGAGCGGCACTTTTTGGGCTTGGGCTTTTGTAATCTTTTGTAACTCTAGATTAGTATATAAGGGCTTGCACGTCCTAGAATTAGGTATCTTTGGCAGAAACGAAGTAAACACTCTCTCTTCCACCCCTTTGAAGGAGGATCTTGGATGCTCAGGCTACCTCTTCACCTTTATTGGGTTTATTCTTTCATTCTTTCATTGATATTCATCTAGTTTCACCATGAATATGGTGAACTAAACCTTGTATGTTTGTTGGGGAATCAATGTAATCTCTTGAAGCTCTCATATATGGAATCTGTTGTTTACATCTTTTAATTAAGACATATGCTTTCTTTCATCATTAGTTAGGGTTTTTCCTCTTTGCTCAATGCTTGCATAGTTTAACTCATTCCATGCATGATTATTGGTTTTGTCGATACGGACACGTACGGGGAAGTCTAGATCCGGGGAATTTCTCCCAATATTATACTGACAATATTATATTGGTTGTCGTTAAGCTCCTGCACTCATGAACTAATCACTAGGAATGCTAGGAATTGTATGAACTCGTGATTAGGGAGAAGCCATCTAGAATGGTACATTAGAGAGTGGCATTAACAATGATGATTTGAATGTGGAATTCCTAAAATATATGAGAGTGGATGAGATGAAATTGACCCCCAACAACATATTCATCCATATATTTCATTGAAAGTGTTTATCTTTTGTCTTTGCCATTGATCAAATTTCATGCATACATGTTTATTTTCGTCTTTGCATATTGAACTCTAAATATTTCATTTGTAAGTCCTAGCTAATCAACAAATCACATAACTAAACTAGGCCGTGAGTCCTTTGGGAAGAACGATACTTGGTCTTACCAAGTTTATTACTTGAACGATTCGGTCATACTTGCCGATTGTGAAACAAGTTTGTGACATCATATTTTGGTGCTTACAAATTTGTCCATCAATGCGACATCAAAAATTGGTTCTCATCATGCATAGAGGGAAAATTAAAATCAGACTCAACAACAATATAATCATCAGCATACCTCTCAACAACATAATCATCAATATAATCAAATTGAGGTATGCTTACCTCCTCTTCCTTGAAGATTGCTAAAGTGTGGGAAGATGAAGGTGGTCTACCTGGTTCAGGATTACTGCTTATTTCTGCCTGCTCCTCAAAATATTCATCACTCTCCTCAGGTGCAAGGGTAGGGACATAGGATGATGGGAAAGTAGATGGCGCAACAGTAAGCTCATGACTCTTCTCCCCATCTTCCATGTTGATGCCACTATCATCATCATCTGGAATCTGAACAGTCTGAAATGGTAACTCTGAATCTTGAGACTGTTCCTGATTTAATTGAGTAGCCATCTGCCCTATCTGGTCATTCAAGCTCTGAATGGACGCTCTGGTCTCTTGCTGAAACTGCAGGTTCTGCATGGTCAACTGCTCCAACAACTCCTGCAATGTAGGCTCAGAAATAGAAGGCTGAGGAGCTATTTCGGCAGAAGCATCATATTGTTGACTCTGATATTGCTGGACTAGTGGAGGCATGAAAGTACTCTGGAATGGTGGTTCTTGATATTGATGCTGTGGAGCATTATACCATCCCAAGGTAGGGTCGTTCCATCCAAGACCGTTGCTGTAAGCATATTGCACAGGGGAAAATTTGCTCAGAAACTGATGCTCAAGATATCCCCAATCGGTAACGGATCTTAGAGGAAGAGAGTCTTTCCAATCCTTAGCTGCTCCTTGTACTGAATGCGGAAATGCGCTCAAGAAAATGTGATCAAGAGGGACATCTGGAGGCTTCATTGAAGAGCACATGATGTGGAACTCCTCCAAATGTCTATGTGGGCATTCTCCTGCAAAACCATGAAACTTAGGGGAGCAAATATGTCAGTCCAGTGCTTATAACGCAATAAAAATCATCCTTTGTAGGTGGAACCGGCTCACAAAGAGAGCTCTCAAAAGTTTGAGGATGAGCCATATTGTTCTCAGCATAAAAATCAGCAGAATAAACATGAGGACTGTACTCAGAGTTAGATGCAGAAGGAGAATCATACTCAGAGGCACTCACAGAATAAGCACCATTCACATAACCAAAATAGGTAGACATGGAAAAAGAAAAATACTAAAAATTACGAAACAAATAAAACACAACACATTTATACATGCACCACGCACACAAAACAGAACATCACATCACATCACATCACAACACAAGACAAAACACAACACACACAAACATAACAAAAACCTAAGACTGAACCGTTGGTCCCCGGCAGCGGCGCCATTTTGATGAGAGGGTCGCACCTCCCACAAAAGTTGTGCATAAAAGAATGCAGTATAGACTAGGAAGTGACTCCTAGGTCGTCTCTCAAGGACCAATTTGTGGTTCAGTCTCAGATCAAACACATTGTGGGGGGGAATTTTGTGAAGAGTTTTTTTGTGAATGCAATTAAACTAAATTGAAACCGAAAATTAAACAGAACCGAATATAACTGAAAGCTTCAAAATGCATGAAAACATTAAAGTAAACAATGCAATAGGTAAATATCCAAACGCAATTAAAGCTATCAAAATACAAACAATCAAATGCACACAGCTGGAATAAAACTTCAAAGCAAAAGTGTATGAACTAATTGAAAATGTAACTTTTAGCTAAAAATTTAAATGGTAAATGCGTGAAGAACACTTAAAATTAAATGCTTGAAGAAGTAAGTCGGACGTGGCAGCTGCTGGAATTAAACATCATATTTATGATACGTGCTTTCTTTTAAGATTTATGCTTTCTTTCATCATTAGTTAGGGTTTTTCCTCTTTGCTCAAAGCATGCATTGTTTAACTCATTCGATGTAATGATTATTGATTTTGTCAATATGAGAACGTACGGGGAAATCTAGATCCGAGGAATTTCTCCCAATAGTATATTGGTTGTCGTTAAGCTCCTGCACTTAAGAACTAATTACTAGGAATGCTAGGAATTGTATGAACTCGTAAGTAAGGATAGGCCTTCTTGCAAGGTGATTTAGAGAGTGGCATTAACAATTGATGAAAAGAATGTTGAATTCCTAAAGTATATGAGAGTGGATAAGATGAAATTGATAACCCCAACAACATACTCATCCATCTATTTCATTGAAGTGTTTGTATTTTGTTTTCGCCATTGATCACATTCATGCGTACATGTTTATTTACTGTCTTTTGCATTTAAACCTACACTCAATTTGTTCTTAAGTCTTAAATAATCAACAAATCACATAACTAATCTAGGCCATGAGTCCTTTGGGAGAACGATACTTGGTGTTAGCGAGTTTTATTACTTGAAACGATTCGGTCACACTTGCCGATTATTAAACAAGTTTGTGGCGCCGTTTTTCGGTGTTCATAAATTTGTCATCAAGTTTTTGGCGCCGTTGCCGGGGACTCGTGGTTTAACTAGTTGATTTGTGTGATTATTGATTATCTTTGACTTGAATTTTGAAATTTGAATTTCTGTTTTTATTTTCTGTTTTTATTTTTCGGTTTTTATTTTATTTTATTTTTATTTTATTTTCTATTTTTATTTTTCTGTTTTTATTTCCTATCTTCTTATCTTTTCAATTATATCCTTTGATTTTTTTTATCTATCTTCTCCATCTTTTTGTGCTAACAAATATTTTTTTAGAGTTTTGTGCCTAATGTTTGCAGGATGCAATTTGGACAAGAATTTAACTATATGGGCACTCAATTCTACTAAGGTAATTTCAACCACTGGTGGGAACTTCACTCAAGCATGGATAACAATCAATTTTGGCAAGCTATCGAACAATTTAAAAATCAACCACCACAACAATGGCAGCAAAAACCCTCTCTATCGGGAAGAAGGATAACGTTGGAGGACACAGTTCAACAGTACATACAGATCTAATTGTCATCACAAAAGCACTCAAGCTGCCGAAGAATTTAATAGGCCGCAACCACAACAATTGCAGCAACAACCCTCTCTATCAGAAAGTTTGGATGACACCCTTCAACGATTTTTGAAAAATTCCACCTCTACTCAGAAAAGCATTGAAGCATCATGTAAAAGGATGGAAATGCACCTTCGTTACATTAGTCAGAGATTGAACGTTAAGGTTAATACTGAAGTTAACCCTAAGGAGGAAGGTCAAGCTATTATCACTGAAAGTGACAAGATTTTTGCTGAGAAAAAAATAGGGAGCGATGAGGAAAAGATAGAGAGAAAAGAAAAAGAAGAGTTGAGTGAGAAAGAAAAAGATGAAGAAAAAGAAAAAGAAGTGGTTGAGAGAGAAGAGAGAAAGAAAATTTGTGTGAGAATAAAGAAGTTGAGAAGAAAAAGAGAAGGGAAGAAAAAAATAAGAGAAAAGAAAAAGAGAAAATTTGGGGAGAGGAAAAGTAAGAAAAATAAGATGAGAGGAAAAAAGAAGGAATCATATGAAAAACCCCATCTCATATATGGAATTTGTTTTAACATCTTACTTTTAAGACTTATGCTTTCTTTCATCATTAGTTAGGGCTTTTCCTCTTTGCTTAATGCTTGTTTTGTTTAAAGCATTCATTGCTATCATCATTGATTTTGTCGATATGGGAACGTACGGGGAAATCTAGATCCGGGGAATTTCTCCCAATAGTATATTGGTTGCCGTTAAGCTCCTGCACTTAAGAACTAATTACTAGGAATGCTAGGAATTGTATGAACTCGTAATTAAGGATAGGCCTTCTTGTAAGGTGATTTAGAAAGTGGCATTAACAATTGATGAAAAGAATGTTGAATTCCTAAAGTATATGAGAGTGGATAAGATGAAATTGATAACCCCAACAACATACTCATCCATCTATTTCATTGAAGTGTTTGTATTTTGTTTTCGCCATTGATCACATTCATGCATACATGTTTATTTACTGTCTTTTGCATTTAAACCTACACTCAATTTGTTCTTAAGTCTTAAATAATCAACAAATCACATAACTAAACTAGGCCATGAGTCCTTTGGGAGAACGATACTTGGTGTTACCGAGTTTTATTACTTGAAACGATTCGGTCACACTTGCCGATTGTTAAACAAGTTTGTGGCGCCGTTTTTCGGTGTTCATAAATTTGTCATCAAGTTTTTGGCGCCGTTGCCGGGGACTCGTGGTTTAACTAGTTCATTTGTGTGATTATTGATTATCTTTGACTTGAATTTTGAAATTTGAATTTCTGTTTTTATTTTCTGTTTTTATTTTTCGGTTTTTATTTTATTTTATTTTATTTTTATTTTATTTTCTGTTTTTATTTTTCTATTTTTATTTCCTATCTTCTTATCTTTTCAATTATATCCTTTGATTTTTTTTATCTATCTTCTCCATCTTTTTGTGCTAACAAATATTTTTTTAGAGTTTTGTGCCTAATGTTTGCAGGATGCAATTTGGACAAGAATTTAACTATATGGGCACTCAATTCTACTAAGGTAATTTCAACCACTGGTGGGAACTTCACTCAAGCATGGATAACAATCAATTTTGGCAAGCTATCGAACAATTTAAAAATCAACCACCACAACAATGGCAGCAAAAACCCTCTCTATCGGGAAGAAGGATAACGTTGGAGGACACAGTTCAACAGTACATACAGATCTAATTGTCATCACAAAAGCACTCAAGCTGCCGAAGAATTTAATAGGCCGCAACCACAACAATTGCAGCAACAACCCTCTCTATCAGAAAGTTTGGATGACACCCTTCAACGATTTTTGAAAAATTCCACCTCTATTCAGAAAAGCATTGAAGCATCATGTAAAAGGATGGAAATGCACCTTCGTTACATTAGTCAGAGATTGAACGTTAAGGTTAATACTGAAGTTAACCCTAAGGAGGAAGGTCAAGCTATTATCACTGAAAGTGACAAGATTTTTGCTGAGAAAAAAATAGGGAGCGATGAGGAAAAGATAGAGAGAAAAGAAAAAGAAGAGTTGAGTGAGAAAGAAAAAGATGAAGAAAAAGAAAAAGAAGTGGTTGAGAGAGAAGAGAGAAAGAAAATTTGTGTGAGAATAAAGAAGTTGAGAAGAAAAAGAGAAGGGAAGAAAAAAATAAGAGAAAAGAAAAAGAGAAAATTTGGGGAGAGGAAAAGTAAGAAAAAGAAGATGAGAGGAAAAAAGAAGGAATCATATGAAAAACCCCATCTCATATATGGAATTTGTTTTAACATCTTACTTTTAAGACTTATGCTTTCTTTCATCATTAGTTAGGGCTTTTCCTCTTTGCTTAATGCTTGCTTTGTTTAACTCATTCATTGCTATCATCATTGATTTTGTCAATATGGGAACGTACGGGGAGATCTAGATCCGGGGAATTTCTCCCAATAGTATATTGGTTGCCGTTAAGCTCCTGCACTTAAGAACTAATTACTAGGAATGCTAGGAATTGTATGAACTCGTAATTAAGGATAGGCCTTCTTGTAAGGTGATTTAGAGAGTGGCATTAACAATTGATGAAAAGAATGTTGAATTCCTAAAGTATATGAGAGTGGATAAGATGAAATTGATAACCCCAACAACATACTCATCCATCTATTTCATTGAAGTGTTTGTATTTTGTTTTCGCCATTGATCACATTCATGCATACATGTTTATTTACTGTCTTTTGCATTTAAACCTACACTCAATTTGTTCTTAAGTCTTAAATAATCAACAAATCACATAACTAAACTAGGTCGTGAGTCATTTAGGAGAACGAACTTGGTCTTACCGAGTTTTATTACTTGAAACGATTCGGTCACACTTGCCAATTGTTAAACAAGTTTGTGGCGCCGTTTTTCGGTGTTCATAAATTTGTCATTACCGCTCAGCGGTAAACTGCCACTCAGCGGTAATTGCAACCTCTCCTTTTGCACTTTTTGATGTCTTTTTTGATTCCATCTTTATCCTTCTTCACTTCTTTCACCAAATTCACCTTAAAACTTGCATAAAACACTCAAATCAAGCATAAACCTGTCCAACTCTCTTATTTCTGAAAATATGACCAAAAGCATGATTTTAAGCTAGTTTCTAAGTGTTAAAGGTTGCTTTTAGTATAAATTTTAAGCATGAAAATAACAGTTTTTCAACTGTTATCAATCATATTAATGGTCAATGCGTCTTTCTAGCAGAAGCTTTAGAAGATGTTAACTTCATGGCCAATCAATTTTCATACCGTCAGGGAAATTTCAATCAAGGGTGGAAACCACACCCAAGCACTGGTCAAGGAAAAAGTGGGCAACCTGGACAAACAGGGCAATTTAACAAGCAGTAGCAACAACCAACCTTATGGCAACAAATGTCTATACTTATGAAAGATCAATAAGGCTGGAAGAGACTCTTCAACAATTCACACAGAAAACTGAGTTTAATCAAAAGAGCACTGAAGCTACTATTAAGAACTTAGAGATGCGAATGGGTCAAATTACTAAGCAGTTGGAAGAAAGGCCTGAAAAAAATTTTGGGGCTAATACTAAAGAAAGTAAATGTTGAAACAGTTGAGTTAGAAAGAGAGAACGAAAAAGAAGAGAGAAAAGAGAGAGAAAAAGAAAAAGAAGAGAGAAAAGAGAAAGAAGAGATAAGAGAGATAAAGAGTGAAGGCAAACTATAGTTCTTGGCGGACTTTGTGGTGATGGAGATGGAGAGTGAAAAGATACCTATTATTCTTGGAAGACCGTTTATGAAAACGGCCAAAGCCATCATTGATGTGGATAAAGATGTAGTGGTGCTCCAAGACCGAGAAGAAAGAGTTGTTGTAGATGTCTTCAAAGAAGAAAGGGTGATGCAGGAGGAAGAAGCTAGTCATAAAGCTGCATATTAAGATGTACTCATGACTAGTCCTGAAGATGAAAAGCCAAAGGTTAAAGGTAAACATTGTTCTTTGTTTCAAGTACAGGTAGAAGAGAAGAATGGGAAAGGAAGAAAGTTCCATGATGACTGGATGAAAGAACGACTACAACTTGGTAAACCTGTAAAATTCAAAAACAAGTTGTGTGTTGTGAAAGACTACAAAGAAAATGAGGTGATAGAGATAGAGTCTCCATATTCCAAAAGAGTCAGAAAAGTGGACCGGAAGCAGTTGATGAGTTGGTGTGATATCAACATCAACCATGAAGAAGGAACATGAGCTTTATTGGGTCAAGCTAGTGACGTTAAAAGAGCGCTTGCTGGAAGGCATTCCAGTGATTTGAGGACAATTTTTCTTTTAATTTTATTTTGGTTTTGTAAATCTTTATAAATTTGGATATTACTTCTGTACTTTTTTGGGTATAGCATCTACTGAAGGATGCTAGGTGGTTAAGTATCTATTGAAGGATAGTAGGTTTGTTACACCTACTGATGGGTATTGGTAAGAAAGTTTTGCACCTACTGATAGGTGTTGGTGGATGATGAGTCAATATTTTATTGATTTCACTTAGTTTATTGTACCGAATTTAATCAAGGAATTGTGCTTGAATGTACAGTATTATCCTATTTTTCCTAATTGTGCTAAATTTGATCGGAAATTCTTATTTTAACTAATTTGAATTATCTGAGATAATTATTTTACAAGGAAAATTTGGAGATACAATTTGGGACATTTGAAGGTTAAATGAGAATTGGCAATTGAGCCCAATGTATTTCAGCCATTTCAGTTTTCGCTGGTTGCTGCGTGAATTTTGTGTCAGCTTGTTTGTTCTCGTTTGAGTTCAATTCTTATCCTTTTTCCATGCAATTTTTTTTCATAGTTTCGTCTAGATGTCTATTTTCACGTATAGCTTTTCGTTTGTTAAAATTCGTTTTGTTCTGTTCCCAGTATTTTTTTTACTCTCCTATGTCAGTCCAGTAATTACTGTTTTGAGTGTTCTAAAATGTTTGCATTGTTTGCTTGATGTTTAGTACTTGTGGTGGCCTAAATTGATCATTGGACAGTGCTAAGACTCTCCACAGAGTGTTCACAAGAAGGAGAGCTCAATGGATTTTGCAATGATTTATTCTAAGCAAAGCTTGCAACCCACATACACATCACACGGCCATTGGTTGGAATTTTCTTTGAGAAGTAAATCAATTGGCCACCAAGCAAAGGAAGCTCACGTCCAAGACCTCTAAAATCAAATGCTAAATTCTATTTGGATTGGTATTATGCAGGTTGCACGGCCCCATATCAACAATTTAATTTGGCATATATGTTTGGAAAAGGGGCCACCACATGTTTCTTGGCTGGAATGTGGTTTGTAATTGAAAAGAAAGCAATTCTAGCTCACATTCACGGATTAGAATAACTCCTTGCTTTCAAATAAAAATTTTGTAAAGGAAAAGACAATTGGAATCAAGGAGGGGGCCACCACTTAGTGGAGCTCACGGTTTTCTCCTTTCTTTTGGCTACATCTCACGTAAAAAAAGGGAAGAATAGAAGTGGAGTTGTTGGCTTGGCATGCAAATGCTGAATGTGTTGAAGTGAAATTGCTAAAAAATAATAATAGTGCAACCATACGGCAGAGGGGACCGCTTTCACACCTTATTCCATTCAACAATGGGTTGGTATTAATATTAAATGAAATTGAAGATGTAAGTGCAATTGAACACGGCCCACGTGCAAAAGAGAGTTGAAGTTTGGGAGCTGCAAAGTGAAGAGAAAACATCACACTCCCTGCCACCTTCACGGCCCTGGAAGAAGTGAAGATAAGCAAAAGAAAGTGCAGTCACCATACACTCCTTGGTCCATCATGAGATACTACATAGGTTGCTAGAAGAGAAGCGGTGCAGCCAGCAGCAGCTGCCACGCCTAAGCTCAGATCATCACGGTTGGAAAGAGAAGTTGATCATCACATTCACACAGGGTGCTTCCAGCATCAAGGGATGCAACACGGTTCCAGCTGTAGTGTCCACCATCTTCACGCAGTCCTGCTACTCTCGGTCACATCCAGCACCCTTGTAGAGCACCACGTAACAGCATCCACGTCTAGCTTGGAAAGAATGGAAGGCAGCGGAAGCACACACCCAAATGTGAATGGCAGGAAGGAGTTGGAAGAAAAGTGAAGCATGGTGATTGAATGAAGAAAGGTGTCTAGCAAAGAAGAGGTGTTGATTTATTCACGATGATTTTTGTCGTTGAAGTGAAGAAGTGATTAGTTGAAGGAAGTGGGGTGAACACATTGACAGCCAAGAGCATGCGGTCTGCTGGAAAAGAGAAAGGAAATGGCTTCAAGCATCCAAAACAGCAACAAGACCCATAGAGGAATTCACGTGGGCAGCATCAAGCTGATTGGAACGGAGAAGGAACAAGCACCCGTGAGCAATAAAAAAAGAATGTGCAGGATAAATGAGGAAGAAGAGGACAATATTAATTGGCAAAAGGATAGGCTCACGGGTTCATAAAATTGGTTATAAAACCAGGAGCAGCAGCAGCAGAAAGGGAAGTAGATTTTAGAGTGGATTTTAGGAGTAGTGTAGGAACTACCCACGTCTGGGAGGAGGCTACTGCCTCTTCCTCTTTCAATTAACTCTCTGTATTTTCATTTTCCAAACAGTGCAACAGTGATTTATTTTCTGAAGCGTATAATGTGTTACTGTAATTTTTATTTTCATTGTCCAGGAATTTAATTTCAAGTGTTGAATCTTTGCTAAATTTGATTTCCAATTAAATGCTTTTAATCTTATTGTGTCTTTATTTTACCTTTTAATATTTTTCTGCACCGTTAAATTCTGTCATTATGTTTTACTGGTCATTTATTTTCAAGAGTTGTTTTTACGGTTTATTTTTACTGGAACTATTGGTAAATTTTAATTACAGTGTTGTTTTGTCTTCTGCATATTTACTGTTCTGTGTTTTAATTTCCAACACTGTAATTTTTCCATTGTCTATTTTTACCATCTTTTACTGTTTAGTTTTTACCGTCGTTAAAATTTACTTCAGTGTTTTTAATTCTGTCTTATTTTAATTCCAGTTTTAATTTATTTTTCCGTACCACAAATCACAAAACCCCCCCCTCTTCGTAAAAAAAATCTGAGACTGAACCACCAAAAATTGGTCCTTGAGAGACGACCTAGGAGTCACCTCCTAGTAAACTATACTGCATTATTTTCTGTGCAAACAATTTTTGTGAGCGGTGCGACCCGTTGATCAAATTTTGGCGCCGTTGCCGGGGACCAATGGAGGTTTGGTTTTAGATTTTTGTTGTATAAATTTTTGTTCTGTTAATATGTGTCTTTTGTGTGTTTTGTGTTTTGTATTTTTGTAGGCGACAACGACACCTTCAGCAAATTTTGGCGGCGTTGTCACTTCAGTTCCAGGTTCTTGTTTTAGATTTTTGCTGTGTTTTTCGATTATGTTGTGTTAATATATGTTTTGTCTTTTATATTTTATTGTGCTGTGTTCTGTATTTAGTTGCTATATTTAAAAAAAAAATTATTTTTTTTTTTTTTTACTATTGATGTTCTGTCTTGTGTGTGCTTGTAGCATGTATAAATGTGTTTTGTTTTATCTGATTCGTAATTTTTAGTTTTTACTTTTTACTTTTTATTTTTCCATGTCTACCTATTTTAATGTTGTGAATAATGCTTATTCTGCCAATGTCTGTGATTATGATTCTTATTCTGCATATTACTTTGATTTTAAATCTGCTGATTTTTATGATGAGAACAATATGTTCCATCATCCAATTTCTGAGAGCTCTCTTTGGGAGCCAGTTCCACAATATGAGAGTCAGCAATATGATTCTCCTATTCAAATAACTCCTCAGCCTTCTACTTCTGAACCTACATTAAAGGAGTTACTGGAGCAGATGACCATGCAGAACGTTCAGTTACAGAAAGGGAACATGCAGTTCAAGAAAAATAGCATAGAGTTTCAGCAGGAAACTCAAGCGGCAATTCAGAATCTGAGTAATCAGATTGGGCAGATGACCATTCTTGCACTTGAGGAAAATGCTGATGATTTTGAGGACCAGGAAAGAATAAGCAATAATCTTGAACCAGGTGGACTACTTTCATCCTCCACTACTTTACCAATCTTCAAGGAAGTGGAGGTAAGCATACCGCAAATTGATTATTCTGTTGACTGTGTTATTAAAGATTATGCTGATGATAGGTATGCTTGTAATCATATTGTTGCTGAGCATGTTTTTAATTCTCCCTCTGAACATGAATCTGAGCCTGTTAAAGATATTATTTCTACATTTGAAACCGATTCATGTTATGAGGATTTATCTGAGGTTCAGCCTATTACACTAGAATTGGGTGTCATACCCCTGCATGAAATTTCTGCGGAACCACATTGCACTAACCATGTTGCAGGAGGTACGTATAAATTTGATCAACATACACCCACAGTGGAAAACAAAGGTGCTGACACTGACAGTTCAAAGATCAACAGGCACCTGCTGTACCCGCTCATCAACAATTGCTGCTTAGATCCGGTGGTGGAAGATATTTCCCTACTTGATCAGATTTGGAGGATGAAGCAGTTCGTCCTCAACACTTTCATGCTGGATCCTGAAGAAGGGAACATCTCCCTACAAGTCCAAAATTGGCAACTGCCACCCTGACCAGGGGAGTTTTCTTTTTCTTTCTTCCCCGTTTTCCTACTTTTATTGCATTTGTCCTTTATCTGTTAGTGTTTTTGATGATCTTATGCTTAGAACACGTTTAGGACAGTGTAGTTTAAGTGTGGTCTTGGGGGAGATTCTGATTTTTGTTTTAAGTTTGTTTTTCCTTTTCTTTTTAGTTTTCGAATTATTATTATTATTTAAAAAAAAAAAAAAAAAAAAAAACAATTTAAAAAAAAAAAAAAAGTGTTCTGTGTTTTATTTGCTTCGTGATTTTTAGTGTTTGTACTAAAAAGAAAAAATAAAAATAAAAATAAAAAATTTGTGTTGTGTTTCAAGTATGTTATTTTGTTAATGTATGTTTTGTAAATATATGTTTTGTCTGCTGTTTTTGACATTTGTGTTCTTTCTGCTTTGATATTTTGTGTTCGGTATTAGGTCTTTTGTTTCGTTAATATGTGTTCTGTTTTTATTTATTTAGTTTTTGAAAAAAAAAAATAATAAAAAATCAACATAGTGCATAATTAACATGTAAGGGCAGAGAGGTGTAATTTGAGCTAAAACTATCTGAGTACTTTTATTGAAAATACCAAATACACCGAAAACAGTCTGTCTTACACTGATAATAATAAAAATAAAAACAAAAACATAATAAAGATGTTCGTTGTTCGATCATTTCTGATCGTTAATATTACAAACCAAAAAACAAAAAAAAAAACATCATAAAAATAAAAACAACAAAAATATAAGTGTTCATATTACAGCCCATATTCTGGCCACACTCGGCCAATAAAAACATAAAAAAAAAAAAAAAAAAAAAAAAAAAAAACATAAAACATCAAAACTGAAAGAACTCTCGAGCTGGTTGTGGTGGTCTAAGAGAGAGCTCCGTTGAGGGAGCTCTGGTTCGGAATGCGAGCGGAGGCTTTGGTGGAGGAATTTCTCGTTCATTTCTGTCGTCATCGATGATGATCGGAACTGGAAACAAATTCAGCAGCCTCGGTGCCCTCATTATCACCCAGTTTTTTTCTTTCAAACAAAAAAATAAAAAATAAAAAAAATAAAAAACATGTGTTAATAATAGAAGAGGAAGTGAAAAAAATTTCAATGATGGTATGATGAGAGTTCTTACCGTACATGTACAGCGGCAGTTGTGAAAAGAGAGTGCCAGTGGGGTCTATCTCCGCTTGCCAGTGCTTGACCCGATTGCCGTGGTTGTTGAACCAGCAGTGTACGTTGTATTCAGTGGCTTCGCCGAAAGCCCTTAGTCGAGACGCGATCTCGACGACTTGCGCTCGGCTTGGGTGTGTGACCCCATAGTTGAATATTTTGGTCATCATCTGGATTTGATCGTCGGTAGGACGCCACCGTTGACTGGTATATCTCTCTGATTCCGTTTCACTCATCCTTCCTCTCGTAATATACAAATACATAAATAAAAAATAAATATAAAAATAAAAAGAACAAAAACATAAAAAAAGAAAAAAATAAACATAAAAAAATAATAAAAAGAACTAAAAAAAAGAGAAGCATAAAAAATTTTTAGATTAGTTCTGTGTTTTCTTTATTTGTTCTTGTTTTCCGTTAAATTTATTTTGTCCTGTCTGTCTTTGATTGTTTTTGTGTCTGGTCTCAGATCTGTTTCACGGTCCTTGCAAAGGGTCCTAAACGGATCTACGTCCAGTGTCCTTGTCCATATTGTTCTTGTATATTCAGTTTCTGTGTTTTAGTTTTAAGTGGGGTACGTGGCGTTGTTCTACCCGATTGTCTCTGCCATACCTTCAAACGAAGGGAGATTAACGTCTGGTTTCCAGCCGATATACCCCTTAAGTTTTAAGACAATTGTGTTTTATGTGTTTTAAGTGTTTAGCAGGTGAAAAATAAAGAGCAGAAAGCTGAAAATAAAGATGGAAAGCAGTAAAGGGAGAGCAGGGCAGAGATGAAAAATAAAGGTAATACAGAGAGAGAGAGAGGAGAAAAAACGGAAAGAAAGGCAGATCCAGGAGCAAAGGACTTACCTGGAGTAGTAGGCTGGCAGAGAAGCTCCTCGCAGATCTCAGACTCTTCAGATGGCACGGTGGCAGAGGTTCCACACAGCTCCAGATGCTCAGAGGAGAGGCTCCCTGCAGAGATCCAGACGCTCGAGAGAGTTGAGAGAGCAGAGAGAGTTGAGAGAGCAGAGAGTCGAGAGAGAGCAGAGAGTTGAGAGAGCAGAGAGAGAGAGCAGAGAGAGAGAGCAGAGGAGTAGAGAGAGATTGAGCGTTCAGAAATGGCGCTGGACGCGGAGGAGCAGCCTTTTATAGCCAAAGCTTTCCACTGTAGCAACAGTTCCGGTCGTTGCCACCGAGACTGTTGTCACAGTACCGGTCTCCTTTTTCAGAGAAAAAAAAAATAATAATAATAATAATAAAATAAAATAAAATAAAATGAAAAAAAAAATTTTAGCATCTACTGATGGGTGCTAGGTGTTTAAGACATCTGCTGATGGATGTCCCTGATAACATCTGCTGATGGATGTTACTGAAAAATTTCTTCCCATTTTTCCTAACTTTTTATTGCACTTGTCTATATTATTTGCTGCTCTGAAATTGATAATCTGATGATTGTGACACACTGAGGACATTGTGTGATTTAAGTGTGGTCTACTGGGAAGAAATTCTGATTTTTCTGATTTTTCTGTTAGATTGTATTTTGTGTGTTAAATTTTTTGTTTTTGAGTGTTAATTTTTTCTGTTTTCTGTTATTTTTTATCGAGTTTTGTGTGCAATAAATTTTACATTTTTCTCTTGATTTCTGGATGATGTTTAAGTTGTAGATTTTTCCTTCACTTACTTAATACTTATAGTTTGTAATCCTTGCTTTTCTCTGCCTGGAAAGATGATTATACGTTTGAGAGGTTGATTTGATTGTGACAAATACCCTGTGTGAGATTTGAGCCACTAAATTTTCTTTCTTGTGTGTGATATGTATCTTGAATGCTTGCACATATGCCTTGGCTTGATTCTTTTTGATAATTCTTGATTGATATGCATGTTCAGACGTGATAAAGGCATTTTATTTCTTGAGCCTCTTTAGCCAAATAAGCCTACCTTGTTATTATCCTTTGATAACCCCTTTGAGCCTATACTGTATATATTTCTTTGTGTTGAAGCTCATACACTGATCCTAAGTGAAAAATATATGATTACCTTAACCTTAGGAAAGTCTGGAGCTATAGAAGTATTTTGTGAATAAGTGTGGTCTCCTTGGGAATTCTGATGAATTGGCGAGTTGGTTCCTCATCTTATTTTATTGGAAATATGATTTATATCCTGTTGTGTGATAAAGAAGAAAAAAAAAAAAGAGAAAAGAGACAGGATGAAAAAAAAATGATGAGAAAGAAAAAAAAAATGATTTTGTGAATAATGGAGTCGAGAAGAGGATTAAATTAGAGGTTTGGGCGTAATTTCACTGTATTTTCACTTGTTCCCCATAGCTCCTCTATTTTCTTCTGAGTTGTAACTACTTATCCATATTTTATCCTCCCTTGTCCTTGGCCCCATTACAACCCTGAAAGACCTTTTGATCTGAACATGCATATGTTTTAAGTATTGATAATTAGAAGCTTGCCAAGTCTACTTGTGTTTGCTTTCTTGAGTGCATTGAGTTGAAATGTTTACCCTAGACACTTGAGAGAAACACTGTTAGTGCATCTGTGAGGTTTTGTTATTTTTGATTCACCTCTTGAACTGATTAATTATTTTACCATGTTTTGAATTGCTTGGATGATTTCTGTAAGTATCTGCTTTATTTGATTTTGTGTTGGAAATTTTCTGCTTCTTTTCTCTGTCCAGAATTCTTGAGAACTGTGTAAATTATGTTTATTTTTCTTGCGAGTTTTTATTTTCTGTCTGCTGAGTTTTGTGTCGCCTCCCTAAAAGTCTTTTGAACCATTCCCTGATTTGCGTCTTAATTTTGCCCAGGAGTGCAAAAGACTAAGTGTGGTCTATTTTGATGAGTCAATATTTTATTGATTTCACTTAGTTTATTGTACCGAATTTAATCAAGGAATTGTGCTTGAATGTACAGTATTATCCTATTTTTCCTAATTGTGCTAAATTTGATCGGAAATTCTTATTTTAACTAATTTGAATTATCTGAGATAATTATTTTACAAGGAAAATTTGGAGATACAATTTGGGACATTTGAAGGTTAAATGAGAATTGGCAATTGAGCCCAATGTATTTCAGCCATTTCAGTTTTCGCTGGTTGCTGCGTGAATTTTGTGTCAGCTTGTTTGTTCTCGTTTGAGTTCAATTCTTATCCTTTTTCCATGCAATTTTTTTTCATAGTTTCGTCTAGATGTCTATTTTCACGTATAGCTTTTCGTTTGTTAAAATTCGTTTTGTTCTGTTCCCAGTATTTTTTTTACTCTCCTATGTCAGTCCAGTAATTACTGTTTTGAGTGTTCTAAAATGTTTGCATTGTTTGCTTGATGTTTAGTACTTGTGGTGGCCTAAATTGATCATTGGACAGTGCTAAGACTCTCCACAGAGTGTTCACAAGAAGGAGAGCTCAATGGATTTTGCAATGATTTATTCTAAGCAAAGCTTGCAACCCACATACACATCACACGGCCATTGGTTGGAATTTTCTTTGAGAAGTAAATCAATTGGCCACCAAGCAAAGGAAGCTCACGTCCAAGACCTCTAAAATCAAATGCTAAATTCTATTTGGATTGGTATTATGCAGGTTGCACGGCCCCATATCAACAATTTAATTTGGCATATATGTTTGGAAAAGGGGCCACCACATGTTTCTTGGCTGGAATGTGGTTTGTAATTGAAAAGAAAGCAATTCTAGCTCACATTCACGGATTAGAATAACTCCTTGCTTTCAAATAAAAATTTTGTAAAGGAAAAGACAATTGGAATCAAGGAGGGGGCCACCACTTAGTGGAGCTCACGGTTTTCTCCTTTCTTTTGGCTACATCTCACGTAAAAAAAGGGAAGAATAGAAGTGGAGTTGTTGGCTTGGCATGCAAATGCTGAATGTGTTGAAGTGAAATTGCTAAAAAATAATAATAGTGCAACCATACGGCAGAGGGGACCGCTTTCACACCTTATTCCATTCAACAATGGGTTGGTATTAATATTAAATGAAATTGAAGATGTAAGTGCAATTGAACACGGCCCACGTGCAAAAGAGAGTTGAAGTTTGGGAGCTGCAAAGTGAAGAGAAAACATCACACTCCCTGCCACCTTCACGGCCCTGGAAGAAGTGAAGATAAGCAAAAGAAAGTACAGTCACCATACACTCCTTGGTCCATCATGAGATACTACATAGGTTGCTAGAAGAGAAGCGGTGCAGCCAGCAGCAGCTGCCACGCCTAAGCTCAGATCATCACGGTTGGAAAGAGAAGTTGATCATCACATTCACACAGGGTGCTTCCAGCATCAAGGGATGCAACACGGTTCCAGCTGTAGTGTCCACCATCTTCACGCAGTCCTGCTACTCTCGGTCACATCCAGCACCCTTGTAGAGCACCACGTAACAGCATCCACGTCTAGCTTGGAAAGAATGGAAGGCAGCGGAAGCACACACCCAAATGTGAATGGCAGGAAGGAGTTGGAAGAAAAGTGAAGCATGGTGATTGAATGAAGAAAGGTGTCTAGCAAAGAAGAGGTGTTGATTTATTCACGATGATTTTTGTCGTTGAAGTGAAGAAGTGATTAGTTGAAGGAAGTGGGGTGAACACATTGACAGCCAAGAGCATGCGGTCTGCTGGAAAAGAGAAAGGAAATGGCTTCAAGCATCCAAAACAGCAACAAGACCCATAGAGGAATTCACGTGGGCAGCATCAAGCTGATTGGAACGGAGAAGGAACAAGCACCCGTGAGCAATAAAAAAAGAATGTGCAGGATAAATGAGGAAGAAGAGGACAATATTAATTGGCAAAAGGATAGGCTCACGGGTTCAGAAAATTGGTTATAAAACCAGGAGCAGCAGCATCAGAAAGGGAAGTAGATTTTAGAGTGGATTTTAGGAGTAGTGTAGGAACTACCCACGTCTGGGAGGAGGCTACTGCCTCTTCCTCTTTCAATTAACTCTCTGTATTTTCATTTTCCAAACAGTGCAACAGTGATTTATTTTCTGAAGCGTATAATGTGTTACTGTAATTTTTATTTTCATTGTCCAGGAATTTAATTTCAAGTGTTGAATCTTTGCTAAATTTGATTTCCAATTAAATGCTTTTAATCTTATTGTGTCTTTATTTTACCTTTTAATATTTTTCTGCACCGTTAAATTCTGTCATTATGTTTTACTGGTCATTTATTTTCAAGAGTTGTTTTTACGGTTTATTTTTACTGGAACTATTGGTAAATTTTAATTACAGTGTTGTTTTGTCTTCTGCATATTTACTGTTCTGTGTTTTAATTTCCAACACTGTAATTTTTCCATTGTCTATTTTTACCATCTTTTACTGTTTAGTTTTTACCGTCGTTAAAATTTACTTCAGTGTTTTTAATTCTGTCTTATTTTAATTCCAGTTTTAATTTATTTTTCCGTACCACAAATCACAAAACCCCCCCCTCTTCGTAAAAAAAATCTGAGACTGAACCACCAAAAATTGGTCCTTGAGAGACGACCTAGGAGTCACCTCCTAGTAAACTATATTGCATTATTTTCTGTGCAAACAATTTTTGTGAGCGGTGCGACCCGTTGATCAGTGGACTTTGGGTCAGGCTCGTGACGTTAAATAAGCGCTACCTGGGAGGAAACCGAGTTGATTGATTATATTTTTGTTTGTTCTGCTTAAGTTGCATGATAGGGATTTGCGTAAGTGCTCTGAGAATTTAATTGCAGGGAGTAAGTGAGGGGCATGAGTAGGAGGCACCTAGATTAAGCAAGGAAGAAGAAGAACACTTCACGAAAGTGCCGCTAAGCGGTAGTGTCGCAGAATGGGCTTAGGTTGCCCATTAGCGGAACCCGAGCCCATTGGGGTATTTTTATACCCTAGGGCGCGCTTTGGCCGCTATTTTCAGATTCTTCTTTGCTCACACACTCCTACACACTTTTACTAAGGTTCCTTACCATTTGACCTTCTTTCCCTCTGAGAAAATCTCACTTTCTCACTAGTTTGCCATCTAAGTTTGGGGTTGGGAGAGAGCATCATTGTTCTTCATAGTTTGAAAGCATTATCCACTCATCTAGCAATCTCCACCGACGTAAGTCAAGTATTTTTCATTCTAGGGTTCTTGAACATGAGGAAGAAGAGGAGGATACAGATGACTGCTTAGATTGATGAGGAGCTGAGATAGCATTTACTAATGAATGCTATCAGCACTGGAGCCGGATTTATGCTTTTGTTTGGTTTTTCCTCTTTACTTAAAGCTTACGTTGTTTAACTCATTCATTGCCATGATTATTGATTTTGTCGATATGGGAACGTACAGGGAAATCAAGATCCGGGGAATTTCTCCCAATAGCATATTGGTTGGCGTTAAGATTCTTCACTTAAGAATTAATTACTAGGAATTGTAGGAATTGTATGAACTCATAATTAAGGATAGGCCTTCTTGCAAGATGATTTAGAGAGTGGCATTAGCATTGATGAAAGGAATGATGAATTCCTAAAAGTATATGAGAGTGGATAAGATGAAATTGATAACCCCAACAACATACTCATCCATCTAACTCATTAAAGTGTTTGTATTCCTCTTTTCCATTGATCAAATTCATGCATACATGTTTAATTATTGTCTCTTGCATTTAAAACCTACAATCAATTGATAACAAGTCTTAAATAATCAATAAATCATATAGCTAAATAGGTCGTGAGTCCTTTGGGAAAACAATAGTTGGTCTTACCTAGTTTTATTACTTGATATAATTCGATCACACTTGCCAATTGTTAAAAAAGTTTTTGGCGCCGTTTTTCGGTGTTCATAAATTTGTCATTAAGTTTTTGGCGTCGTTGCCGGGGACTCGTGGTTTAACTAGTTCATTTGTGTGATTATTGATTATCTTTGACTTGAATTTTGAATTTTGAAATTTGAATTTCTGTTTTTATTTTTCGGTTTTAATTTATTTTATTTTATTTTCTGTTTTTATTTTTTTCGGTTATTATCTTTTTATCTCTGAATCTTATATCTTCTTTTATATACCTTTTTGTGTTAACCAATTCTTCTAGGGATTTGTTTGCTTGTGTATGCAGGAAGCAATCCGAACTAGGATTAAGAAAACTGGAGAACCTCTTCTTGAAGGTTTAGACGAGAGTAGACGGAGGAGAAGAATCCGTATATCTAAAGAACTTTTTCCTTCTCCGGAAACTCTATTACAACCATCACCACAAGGTTCTGACCATAGCACTGAGAATATGGAGAATAATAATACTAGAAGAACTCTTGCAGATTACACAAATATAGCTGGACCTCAGCATTTTTACAACATAGCAAGACCAAGAGTCAATGCAGCCAACATGGAGGTGAAACCAGCATTAATCCAACTGGTGAAGAGTAATCAATTTAATGGGTTGTCTCACGAAAGCCCATATGAGCACCTCACAACTTTTAATGAGATCTACAACACGGTGAAAATAAATGGGGTGCCGGACGAAGCAATCAAACTTAGCTTGTTTCCATTCTCATTAGGAGCCAATGCTAAGCTTTGGTTGAATTCTTTTCCAGAAGGAATCTTTACAGAGTGGGAAGCAGTGGTGACAAAGTTCCTAAACAAATACTTTCCACAATCAAAGGTAAATAAAGGAAAGCAAGAGATTTCATCATTCAGGCAAGGCATGGAGGAATCATTGGGTCATGCATGGGACAGATATAAAAGCTTATTACGGAAGACTCCCACGCATGGATTTGAAGAAGTGGAAGTAGTCCTAATCTTCCTTGGAGGTCTTGATTCACAAACCAAGATGATGCTTGACCCCTTGATAACAGTTGAAAAACTGTTATTTTCATGCTTAAAATTGATACTAAAAGCAACCTTTAACACTTACAAACTAGCTTGAAATCATGTTTTTGGTCATATTTTCAAAAATAAGAGAGCTGGACATGTTTATGCTTGATTTCAGTGTTTTTGTGCAGGTTTTAAGGTGAATTTGGTGAAAGAAGTGAAGAAGGAGAGAGATGGAATCAGAAAAGACATCAAAAAGTGCAAAAGGAGAAGCCGCAACTACCGCTCAGCGGCAGTTTACCGCTGAGCGGCACTCAGGAGGTCACGTTGGATCCGCTGAGGGGCAAAATGGCCGCTGAGGGGAAGAGACCAACTCACGCACTTACCGCTGAGCGGCACTTTTATGGGCTTGGGCCTAATTTTTCTGTATTTTTAGAATAATATATAAGCTTTAGGACGTCCTAGGGTTTGTATCTTTGGCAGAAACGAAGCAAATACTCTCTTTTCCACCCCTTTGAAGGAGGATCTTGGATGCTCAAGCTACCTCTTCACCTTTTTAGGGTTTTATCTTTCATTCTTCCATTATTATTCATCTATTTTCACCATGAATATGGTGAACTAAACCTTGTATTATTGTTGGGGAATCAATGTAGTCTTGTGAAAATTTCATATATGGAATTTGTTTTAACATCTTACTTTTAAGATTTATGCTTTCTTTCATCATTAGTTAGGGTTTTTCCTCTTTGCTTAATGCTTGCTTTGTTTAACTCATTCATTGCCATGATTATTGATTTTGTCGATACGGGAACGTACGGGGAAATCTAGATCCGGGGAATTTCTCCCAATAGTATATTGGTTTCCGTTAAGCTCCTGCACTTAAGAACTAATTACTAGGAATGCTAGGAATTGTATGAACTCGTAATTAAGGATAGGCCTTCTTGCAAGGTGATTTAGAGAGTGACATTAACAATTGATGAAAAGAATGTTGAATTCCTAAAGTATATGAGAGTGGACAAGATCAAATTGATAACCCCAACAACATACTCATCCATCTATTTCATTGAAGTGTTTGTATTTGGTTTTCGCCATTGATCACATTCATGCATACATGTTTATTTACTGTCTTTTGCATTTAAACCTACACTCAATTTGTTCTTAAGTCATAAATAATCAACAAATCACATAACTAAACTAGGCCGTGAGTCCTTTGGGAGAACGATACTTGGTCTTACCGAGTTTCATTACTTGAAACGATTCGGTCACACTTGCCGATTGTTAAACAAGTTTGTGGCGCCGTTTTCTGATAACAGTTGAAAAACTGTTATTTTCATGCTTAAATTTGATACTAAAAGCAACCTTTAGACTTAGAAACTAGCTTGAAATCATGCAGTTTATCTATATTTTCATAAATAAGAGAGCTGGACAGGTTTATGCTTGATTTCAGTGTTTTTGTGCAGGTTTTAAGGTGAATTTGGTGAAAAGAGTGAAGAAGGAGAGAAGTGACATTAGAAAAGACAAGAAAGAGTGCAAAAAGAGAAGACGAAGGCACCGCTCAGCGGCAAACTACCGCTGAGCGGCACTCAGGAGGTTGCGGGAGTCACGCTGAGGGGCAAAATGGCCGCTGAGGAGAAGAAAAGGACGCGCAACTACCGCTGAGCGGTAAATACCGCTGAGCGGTAAATACCGCTGAGCGGTACTCTTTGGGCTTGGGCTTTTGTAATCTTTTGTAACTCTAAATTAGTATATAAAGGGTTGTACGTCCCTAGGATTAGTATCTTTGGCAGAAACGAGGCAAACACTCTCTCTTCCACCCCTTTGAAGGAGGATCTTGGATGCTCAGGCTACCTCTTCACCTTTATTGGGTTTATTCTTTCATTCTTTCATTGTTATTCATCTAGGTTCACCATGACGATGGTGAACTAAACCTTGTATGTTTGTTGGGGAATCAATGTAATCTCTTGAAGCTCTCATATATGGATTTGTTGAGTACATCTTTGAATTAAGACATATGCTTTCTTTCATCATTAGTTAGGGTTTTTCCTCTTTGCTCAATGCTTGCATTGTTTAACTCATTCTAATGCATGATTATTGGTTTTGTCGATACGGACACGTACGGGGAAGTCTAGATCCGGGGAATTTCTCCCAATATTTTACTGACAACATTATATTGGTTGCCTTTAAGCTCCTGCAGTAATGAACTAATCATTAGGAATGCTAGGAATTGTATGAACTATTTGATTAGGGAGAAGCCATCTAGAATGGTACATTAGAGAGTGGCATTAACAATGATGATTTGAATGTTGAATTCCTAAAATATATGAGAGTGGATGAGATGAAATTGACCCCCAACAACATATTCATTCATATATTCCATTGAAAGTGTTTATCTTCTGTCTTTGCCATTGATCAATTCATGCATATATGTTTATTTTTGTCTTTGCATATTAAACTTTGAATATTTCGTTTGTAAGTCCTAACTAATCAACAAATCACATAACTAAACTAGGCCGTGAGTCCTTTGGGAAGAACGATACTTGGTCTTACCAAGTTTTATTACTTGAACGATTCGGTCATACTTGCCGATTGTGAAACAAGTTTGTGACATCATATTTTGGTGCTTACAAATTTGTCCATCAAGTTTTTGGCGCCGTTGCCGGGGATTCGTGGTTTAACTGGTTAATTTGTGTGATTATTGATTATCTTTGACTTTAATTTTAAATTTCTGTTTTTATTTTCTGTTTTTATCTTTTTCTGTTTTATCTTTTTAGATTAGATTTTATTTTATTTAGTTAGTTTAGATTTTATTTTATCTTTTTAGATTTTATTTTATCTTTTAGGATTAGATTTTATTAGGTTAGATTTTATTTTATTTTATATTATTTTTATCTTTTTTATCTTTTAGGTTAGATTTTGTTTTTAGGATTAGATTTTATTTTTATTTTTTTTATCTTTTATCTTTCTATCTTCTAATTCTTTTATCTTCTTATCTTCTGAATCTTTTATTTTCTTTTTATCTTTTGAATATATATCTTCTCTTATATCTTTTTGTGCTAACAAATCTTTTCTAGGGTTTTGTTTTCTTGTGCATGCAGGAAGCAATTCGCACTAGAAGTAAGAAAACAACAGAACCACTTCTTGAAGGTCTAGAAGAGAGTAGAAGGAGGAGAAGAATCAGAACGTCTAGAGAACTTTTCCCTTCTCCTGAAACTCTCTTGCAATCATCACCACAAGGTTCTGTTCATAGCACAGGAAGTATGGAGGGCAATAATGTTAGAAGAACTCTTGCAGATTACACTAATCTTGCTGGACCTCAGCACTTCAATAGCATAGCTAGACCTAGAGTCAATGCTGCCAACATGGAGGTCAAACCAGCACTGATTCAACTGGTGAAGAGTAATCAATTTAATGGGTTATCACATGAAAGCCCATATGAGCACCTTACTACCTTTAATGAGATCTGCAACACGGTCAAGATTAATGGGGTGCCAGATGAAGCTATCAAACTTAGCTTGTTTCCTTTCTCCTTGGGAGGCAATGCTAAGCTTTGGTTAAACTCTTTTCCAGAAGAAAGTTTCACAGAGTGGGAAGCAGTGGTTACAAAGTTTCTAAACAAATACTTCCCACAATCTAAAGTAACTAAAGGTAAGCAAGAGATATCTTCATTCAAGCAGGGCATGGAGGAATCACTGGGACATGCATGGGACAGGTACAAAAGCTTATTACGTAAAACTCCCACGCATGGCTTTGAGGATCAAGAAGTAGTCCTAACTTTCCTTGGAGGGCTTGGTTCACAAACCAAGATGATGCTGGATGCCTCAGCTGGAGGCAATATCAAATGGAAGACTCCAGAGGAAGCAACTGAAATCATTGAAAATATGGCTACAAGTGATAATGAGCTTCACAATGAAAGAGGCGCCCCTATGCAACAGAAAGGGGTTCTTCAATTACAAACCCATGATGCTCTACTAGCCCAGAATAAGATTCTGACTCAACAGCTGGAGACTCTGACCAAAACTCTTGCTTCATTACCAAAAGAGTTAAAATCTGCTGCACAGGTACAAACCCAGTTGTGCGAACTATGTGGAGGAGATCACATCAATGGCCAATGTGCTTTTCCTGTGGAAGCCGTGGAGGATGTTAACTTCATGGCTAATCAGTTTCCATACCGTCAAGGTAATTATAATCAGGGTTGGAAACCACATCCAAGTATTGGCCAAGGACAAACTGGGCAGGCTAACCAATATAATAAGCAGCAGCAGCAACCAACCATGTGGCAACAAATTTCTATGCTTAATGAAAGATCTACAAGGTTGGAAGAAACTCTTCAACAATTTATTCAGAAAACTGAATCCTCCCAAAAGAGCACTGAAGCTGCTATAAAGAACTTGGAGATTCAGATGGGTCAGATCACTAAGCAGTTGGAAGAAAGACCACACAGAAACTTTGGGGCTAATACTGAGGTTAACCCTAGAGAAGAGTGTAAAGTGGTCAAAAGTGTGAATGAAGAAGTTATTGAGTTAGAAGAAGATGAAACAGAAGAGAGAAGAGAAGAAGAAAGAAAGGATACTTTTCCTTTTCCAACAAATCAGGAGAAACCAATGGATTTCACAGACTTATTCAGAATGGTTGATAATGAAGCTCCTTGGGAACAAATCTTACAGAAAATAGCAGTGTACACAAAATCTGATGAGGGAACCTCTACAAAAAGAAAACGTAGAGATGATGATGATGAAAAGTGTGTAACTGTTAAGAAAGAATCATTCCCACCAAAAGCAGTAGATCCAGGTAGTTTTTCTATCCCTTGCACTATAGGGAAGAAAAAGGTAAATAAAGCTCTCCTTGACTTAGGATCAAGTGTTAACTTGATGCCTTACTCTCTATTGGAGCAAATTGGCCATGTGAAAATAAAACCTGTAAAGGTTAATCTGGTAATGGCTGATGGATCTTCAAAGGAGCCATGTGGGATTGCGGAAGACATTGTAGTTTGTGTTGGCAAACTTCAGTTCTTGGCAGACTTTGTGGTGATGAAGATGGAGACCAAAAAGATACCTTTCATACTGGGAAGACCGTTTATGAAAACGGCCAGGGTTATTATAGATGTTAATGAAGGTATAGTGGTGCTCCAGGACAGAGAGGAGAGAGTGGTGGTGAATGTGTTTAAAGATGAGATACAAGCAAGGGAGGAAGAGGCCAGTTATAAAGCTGCATTTCAAGATGCACCCATAACTAGAGGTAAACATGAAAATCTTAAGGTTTCTGATAACCATTGTTTGTATTTTCAGGTACCCAAGGTAGATGAAAGTGGAAAAGGAGAGGAAGTTCTTAGAGACTGGAAGAAAAGAGGACTTCAACTTGGCACACCTGTAAGACTCAAGAACAAGTTGTGGGTTGTAAAAGGTTTTAAAGAGAAGGAGATGATAGAGATAGAGTCTCCATATTCCAGAGAATCCAAAACAGTCCTAAGGACGCAGTTGATAAGTTGGTGGAAAGATAACATCAAAGAAGATGGAACGTGAGCTTTACTGGGTCAAGCTAGTGACGTTAAAGAAGCGCTTGCTGGGAGGCAACCCAGTGGATTTACAAACTTTTAATTTTGATATTTGTTTTGTAATTTTTAAACTGTGAACATTATTCTGGACATTATTTTGTTGGATCTAGCATCTACTGAAGGATGCTAGGTGGTTAAGTATCTACTGAAGGATACTAAGTTTATAACACCTACTGATGGGTGTTGGTGAGAAGATTTTGCACCTACTGATGGGTGCTGGTAAGTGAAACACCTACTGAGGGGTGTTGGTGGATTTTGGGTCAGGCTCGTGACGTTAAACAAGCGCTACCTGGGAGGCAACCCAGTTGATTGATTGTTTTTGTTTGTTTTATTTTAATTAGGGTTTGCATAAGCATTTTTAACATTGAATTGCAGGGAACCTATGAGGAGTATGTTAGGAAGGCACGTCGGTTAAGAAAAGAAGGAGAAGGGCACATCACGAAAGTGCCGCTGAGCGGCATTTACCGCTGAGCGGTACTAACGCAGATAGGCTTAAGTTCCCCTTAGCGGAACCCGAGCCCATTGGGGTATTTTTAAACCCTAAAGCTGCGCGTTTTCACACTCTTTCAAGCCCTTCTCTGCACAAACACTTCCACATACCCTCTTTTAGGTTTTCCTACATCTTTCTACTCTTCCCTCTTAGAAAAATTTCTCTTCCACTCACGTTTTCACTAGTGTGCTATCAAAGTTTGGGGTTGGAAGAGAGCATTATAGTTTGGAAGCATTCTCATATCATCTAGCATCTCCACCCAAGTAAGTAAAATGCATTTTGTCATTCTAGGGTTCTTGATTTTGAATGTGATTGTCAAAGCATGATTATTTAGGGCTTTTGATTTTTATGCATGATTTGATGATATATTTGATGTTTGAACCGATTAAACTGCTTGATTATGTACTGGAAAACTGAAAATTTCATTTGGGTGGAGTTAGGATAGTTTAAAAACGAAATTTGCAAAAATCTGCAGGTCACCGCTGAGCGGCATTTACCGCTGAGCGGCACTCTGCCAGATTTGGTTTTTTCTGGTTTTTTCGTGTTGGATTGTGGCACTGGTGGCGCTGAGGGGAAATTCTGGCCCTCAGCGGTGGTTTAGCTTCGAAAGGAGTTGTGTTCTGTGTTTACTAATGATTAATATCATGTTCTGTGGTTTTGGATTTGTATTTGAATGCAGGAATGGCATCCTCTTCAGGAAAGAGATTGAAAACCATGGCAACCAAGAGGAAAGAAAAGGAACCAGAACAACCCCATAATAGCAGGTTCCTCTCCAGGAAACATGAGAAGCACTTTAGGGTGGTTCAAGACAGAAGACTTCTGATGGAGAGGAAGGTTGGAATGATACCTAACTTTGCTCCTCAATTTGGAGAGCAAGTGTTAGGGAATGATTGGGGAAAGCTAGCCACCTATCCAGCTCCTGCCAACATAGCTGTAGTCAAGGAATTCTACACCAATGCAAAGAAGATTGGTGACTATCCAGCTGAGAACTATTTGGGCTATGTTAGAGGCCATGCCATCAGGTATGATCCTGATTCCATTAACAACTTCCTGGATACTGTGTGGGCTGGTGAGCAATGTCAGTTTGCTCTTAGCATGGAGGAAGGTGCTGACTTTGAGGATGTTGAGAGAGTGTTGTGCATACCTGGAGGACACTTTCAAAGGAATAGATCTGGAGCAGTGGTTAACATTAGGAGGACAGATTTGACTCCTCTTGCAAAGTATTGGATGGCATTTTCTCATGCCAATATTCAGCCATGCTCACATGTGTCAGATATCACTCTCAGCAGGGCACTATTCATCTACTGTGCTATCAGGAGTTTGAATGTTAATATTGGGCAGGTGATAGCTGATGAGATTAGTGTGTGTGCTAACACCTCAAACAACAAAGCACCACTGGGACATCCTTCTTTGATTACTCACCTCTGCAAGCTAGCTGGGGTGGACACTTCTGTTCCACCATTTGAGAGGCCAAGAAAAGCTATAGATGAGGCCTATTACAGACAGTATTGTGGAGGTGAGGAGGCAGCTCAGCCAGTTCCACCACGCCAGGCTCGTAGAGAGAGAGGGCCAGCACAGAGCAGGACATCTACTGATACTCATGAGGCAGAACCATTCCAGATGAGGGACATGTATATGTCTCTTATAGGTGCTCAGTTGCAGTCCATTCACAGAGGGCAGGTGGCCACGGCTGAGATGATAGTGGGGATGTATGATACCCCTCCAGCACACAGGTGGACTATGGATGAATTCCATAATGTGGTAGCTTGGCCAGAAGAACCATTCCATGGAGGAGCTGGAGGAGCTGAATCTTCAGCTCGAGACATGGAAGAAGATGAAGCTGAGGAGGAGGATGCTTTTGATGATGATGATGATGAAGAGGAGGAGGAAGATACAGAGGACAGCGCAGAATGATGAGGAGCTGAGATAGCATTTACTGATGAATGCTATCATATGTTTATGCTTTTATGGTTTAAGTTTTCTGGACTTATTTATTTTTGTTTTTAGATTAGGGTTGATGTACTCTATTGAACACCTGGTTTCTTATGATGGTTTGCTATTAACTGTGATTGTTTGATAAGTAGTGCTTGATGATGCTTTTTGATTGATTGATGTTGAGATGATGTGCACATAAAATGCTTATACAGGTGATTCACAAGCTTTGTGAACAAATGCATGATATCATGATTGTGATTGTGAAATTAAGCAGGATGTGTATGTCAAATGTGAATGAGCTTATATGTGAGGTTTTGAGCTCCAGAGTTGTTATTGTTGAATGCTATTACTTTGAAAGCATGAATGACTTTGCCCAGGTTTTCTATGATTGAATCAATTGCTTGTTTTGCATCATGTGATCAAGGCCGTGTTTGTTGAAACCCTTTTTATTGGCCAAATTCATAAAAGTTAGCCTATTAAAAGAGAACATTTTGTGTTCTATCCTTTGAACCCATAGCCTTGAATATACACTGAACCCTTGATTGAAAATCTTTACCTTGAGTTAAGTAGAATATCTTGTGTGGTATTGATAAATGTTCAAGTTTGGGGTTATTGGGAAATCATGAAAAAGGAAAAGCATTGAGCTAAGAGCTAAAAAGTAAGAATATACAAAGAAAAAGAAAAGCAAAGAAAAAGAAGTAAAGCTCAATGCAAATGCAAAGGCAAAAGAAAGTTGGGAATGAATAAGAATAATTGTGTTGTTATGATTCTCTTAACTCAAGGATTTTGTGATCCAGAAAAACCAATTTTCTTGTTAGCCCAGTGTTGAACGGGTCGCACCGCTCACAAAAGTTGATTGCACGAAAATATGCAGTATAGCTAGGATTTGACTCCTAGGTCGTCTCTCAAGGACCAATTGTGTTGGTTCAGTCTCAGATTTGTTTCACACTAAGTGGGGGGTTTGTGGATGTTTTGTATACGGGAAAATTAAATTAAAATTAAAACAACAGTGCAGAAAACGTAAATGCAGTGAATAAATAAAGTACAAAAAAACCGTAAATTGCAAAACTAAATAAAAAGTGCTGAAATAAAATTCAAAACAGTAAAACGGTAATTAAATTGCAGAAACAGTAATTGTGTAGAAAATGGTAAAGGAAAATAAAATTCAACGAACATTGATTGAAAAACGCAAACTGAAAAATACAATTAAAATTCAACTTGGAAACTGGAATTTGAATCAAACACAGAACCTCCCCCAGAGGGGAGGAGGAAAAATGAACACTCAAAATAAAAAACGTCCGTGATTGCTCTCCCTAAAACTACTCCTAAAATCTAATAATCTTTCTCTGCTCTGCTGCTTCTCTTTTATATCCAACTCTCTCGTATCATCCTCCTTCAATTCAACTTTTGTTTGTCTGTTGTCCCCCTAGCTTCCTTCCTATTCTTCTAGACTTTGTGTGTTTTTCGTAGCTTTGAAGACTTTTTTAACCAAACATTCACTTCCTTGAAGGAATGAAAATAGGTGAGGGCCCTCCATTTTTCAACTCAACTTGTCTTCTTCTTCACTTGTTGCCGTGACACTTCTTCCTCTTTCAAGGAAATGATTTGCAGCCGTGGGTTCCCACTTCAAGTTGCTGGTCCGTGAACTTTGCTCCAGCTTTCACGGTTTGTCTTTTCTTTCCCATTTGCTTGAAGAATTTCTTCAACTAGACTAAGACCTTGCAGCATCTCTTCTACTGGACCAGCTACTGGATGTGCTTCCATTCTAAGATTATTGTTTCCTCTTCAAACTCAGCTGCTGTGTTTGGAAGTTTGCTACTGGAAGTGAAGGTGGCTTCAAGCTGGACAGTGAGCTTTCTCCTTATGCACATTCCAGCTTCATCTCCTTCATTCTTCCAAGCAGCCATGGCAGCGTGCTCCTCCTAGCTTCTTGCTGGATGCTTCTTCATGTGGCTGGACTGTCTTCTTCAAGTGTTGCGTGAAGGTGCTGGAAGATGAAGACTTCTCTTTGTTGTGCACACGTTCCAGCTCTCCCTCTCGGTAGCTGCAGCTCAACCGTTCTCCATTTTGTTTCTATAAGCCTTTGCATCCATCTGGGCGTGAACTTTTAAAATGTGGAATGTGTTCCAAATCAAAAAGCTACGTGAAATGAGTGAGTGGTGGCCCATGATTTCCCATCAAGCTTAACTTGTTTAATAATTGTAAAAGCTGTGAGCTGCGTGAAGCCCTTCTTCAAATGTAATAACACTTCATTCTTTATGCTTCTTTTACCGTGACAAATGTTTAGAAGTTGTGGCACCACGTTTCGTCTTTTATTTGACCATGTAATTCACTTTTCCAAATTGAAAACACCACTTCCGTAACAGCCCCATGAAATGCTTTCTCAAACCAATTAAAACCAAAAAGTGTGATAAGCCTTTGTTCCACTTTCTTCAATTAAATGGATGTGCAAAAGTGTAGGGACCGTGAGCTTCCTTAAAAAAATGAATATGCAAAGCCAAAGTGAAACATCACGTCAAAAATTCTGCACTCCAAGCCAAAGGATTCCACCTCTTTCTATGTGGGCCGTGTCACCACTTCTTTCTCCTTTACTCCACCTAATATTATTTTTCCAAAATGAAAGCTTTAAGTGGACTTTTGCATTCCAGCCAAGATGGTTTTAAAAAATCTTTTCTATGTGAATGTGGCACATAAACCTTGCTTAAGAGTGTTGGAAGATCTTAACACCTTCCAATGATAAATGCGAGCCACCACAAGTACTAAATAGCAAGCAAACAATGCAAACATATTAGAACACTCAAACAGTAATTACTGGACTGACATAGGAGAGTAAAAAACATACTGGGAACAACACAAAATGAATATGAACAAACGAAAAACTATATGTGAAAATAGACATCTAGACGAAACTATGAAAAAAAATTGCATGGAAAAAGGATAAGAATTGAACTCAAACGAGGACAAACAAGTTGACACAAAATTCACGCAGCAACCAGCGAAAACTGAAATGGCTGAAATAGATTGGGCTCAATTGCCAATTCTCATTTAACCTTCAAATGTCCCAAATTGTATCTCCAAATTTTCCTTGTAAAATAATTAGCTCAGATAATTCAAATTAGTTAAAATAAGAATTTCCGATCAAATTATAAGCACAAATAGTAAAAATGGGAAAATACTGGACTTTTAAGCGCAATTCCCTGATTAATTCTAGTACAATAAACTAAGTGAAGTGAAGAAAATAATGATTCATCAAAATAGACCACACTTAGTCTTTTGCACTCCTGGGCAAAATCAAGACGCAAATCAGGGAATTGTTCAAAGGATTTGAAAGGCGTAACACAGATGCAGCATACAGAAAATAAAAATTCGCAAGAAAATAAACATGATTTACACAGTTCTCAAGAATTCTGGACAGAGAAAAGAAGTAGAAAATATCCAACACAAAATCAAAGAAAAGCAGATACTTACAGAAATCATCCAAGCAATTCAAAGTATGGCAAAATGATTAGTTGGCTCAAGAGGTGATTTAAAAATAACATAACCTCACAGATGCACTACAGTGTTTCTCTCAAGTGTCTAGCGTAAACATTTCAACTCTATGCACTCAAGAAAGCAAATACAAGCAGACTTGGCAAGTTTCTAATTATCAATACTTAAAACATATGCATATTCAGATCAAAAGGTCTTTACTTGGTTGTAATGTGCCAAGGACAGGGGAGGATAAATATGGATAAGTAGCTATAGCTCAGAAGAAATAGAGGAGCAACGGGGAATAAATCGAAATACAGTCAAATCTCACCCAAACCTCTAATTCAATCCTCTTCTCGACTCCATTATTCACAGGATTATTTTTCAATTTTCTCTTTTTCTCATCATTTTTTTTTCATCCTGTCTCTTTTCTCTCTTTTTCACACAACAGGATATAAATTATATTTTCACAACATGATGAGGAATCAACTAGCCAATTTATCAGAATCCCCAAGGAGACCACACTTATTCACAAAACACTTCTATAGCTCCAGACTTCCCTAAGGTTTAGGTAATCATTTGTTTTTCACTTAGGATCAGTGTATGAGCTTTAACACAAAGAAATGGATACAGTATAGGCTCAAAAGGGGTATCAAAGGATAATAACAAGGTAGGCTTATTTGGCTAAAGAGGCTCAAGAACAAAATGCCTTTATCACTTCTAAAACATGCATATCAATCAAGTATATCAAAAAGAATCAAGCCAAGGCATATGTGCAAGCAATCAAGATACATATCTCACATAAGAAAGAACATTAAGTGGCTCAAATCTCACACAGGGTGTTTGTCACAATCAAATCAACCTCTCAAACGCATAATCATCTTTCCAAGCAGAGAAAAACAAGGATTTCAAACTAAGTATCAATGAAGTGGAGGAAAAATCTACAACTTAGACATCATCCAGAAATCAAGAGAAAAATGTAAAATTTATTTCACCCAAAACACACTAAAAACAACTTAAAATAGAAAAAATTTAACACTCAAAACAGAAAACATTTCACACACAAAACAAATAAAATTCAGAATCTCTCCCAATAGACCACACTTAAACTACACATTGTCCTCAATGTGTTCTAAGCATACATCAGCAATCAAAACAGGAAACATATTATGGACAAGTGCAATAAAAGTAAGGAAAAAGGGAGAGAAAGAAAATGCAAACTCCCGCAGGTTATGGTGGAAGCTGCCAATTTTGGACTTTCAGGGAGATGTCTTCAGAATCCAGCAAGGAAGTTTTGAGGACGAACTGCTTCATCCTCCAAATTTGATCAAGCAGTGAAATGTTTTCCACTGCTGGATTTATGCAGTTATTGTTGATGAGCAGGTTCAGCAGGTGCCTATTGTTGTTGAAACTTTGGTGAGCGGTGGCACCTTTGTCTTCCACTGTGGGTGCATATTGGTCAAATTCATTTGTACCTCCTGCAATAGGGTTAGTGCAAAATGGTTCCACCGAAATTTCATGCAGAGGTAAAACACCCAAATCCAGTGTAACAAGCTGAACCTCAGATACATCCTCAGAACATGAATCAATTTTAAAATTACATGCATTATCAACCACAGACTCATATTCATGTTCAGTGCATGGAGAATAAACATTTGAATGTGATAGTAAAAAGCAATTCTCATCATGCACAGAGAAAAAATTAAAATCAGACTCAACAACAATATAATCATTAGCATACCGATCATCATCACAATCAACAGAATAATCAAATTGTGGTATGCTTACCTCCACTTCCTTGAAGATTTGTAAAGTAGTGGAGGATGAAGGTGGTCTACCTGGCTCAAAAGTATTGCTTATTCCTGCCTGGGCCTCAAAATCTTCATCAGTCTCCTTAGGTGCAATAGTGGCCATCTGCCCGATCTGATCAGTCAGATTCTGAATTGCCGCTTGAGTTTCCTGCTGAAACTCTATGCTATTTTTCTTGAACTGCATGTTCCCTTTCTGTAACTGAACGTTCTGCATGGTCATCTGCTCCAGTAACTCCTTTATTGTAGGCTCAGAAATCGAAGGCTGAGGAGTAAATTGAGCAGTAGCATCATAGAACTGCATCTGCTGTTCTTGCTGGACTAGTGGAGGCATCAAAGTATTCTGGAATGGTGGTTCTTGATATCGATACTGTGGAGCACTGTACCATCCCAAGGTAGGGTCATTCCCTCCAGGACCGTTGCTGTATCCATCTTGTGCAGGGAAAAATTCAATCAGAAAATTTTGCTCAAGATCTTCCCATCTGGTAATGAGTCCTCGAGGAAGACAATTCAACCAATCCTTAGCTGCTCCTTGTAATGAATGCTGAAACGCCGTCAAGAAAATGTAATCATCTGGGACATTTGGAGGTTTCATTGCAGAACAAATTCTATAGAAATTTTCCAAATGTTCATGTGGGCATTCTCCTGCAAATCCATGAAACTTAGGGAGCAGATATATCAGTCCAGCGCTTAGAACGCAATGAATATCATCCTTTGTAGGTGGGACCGGCTCACTAGGAGCGCTCTCAGTAATTTGAGGATGATCCATATAATTCCCGACATAGAAATCAACAGAATTATAATCAGAGTAACATGCAGAAGGAGAATCATAATTATGGGCATAGACAGAATAAGCATTTTTCACAAAATTAAAATCGGTAGACATGGAAAATAAAAATAAAAATTAAACACTAAAAATTACTAGACAAACAAAATACAACACATTTATACATGCTACAGGCACACACAAAACAGAACATAAAAATAATTTTATTATTATTATTTTTTTAAAATTAATTTTTTTTTTTTTTACTTTTTTTTTTAATTAACAGACAAAATACATACGACACACATACAAAAAATAGAACATCACAACACAATTAAACATGCTACAGGCACAAACAAGACAGAACATCAACAAAACTTTTTTTTTTTTAAATATAACAACTAAATACAAAACACAACACAATAAAAATATAAAAGACAAAACATATATTAACACAACATAATCGAAAAACACAGCAAAAATCTAAAACAAAAAACCTGGAACTGAGTGACAACGCCGCCAAAATTTGCTGAAGGTGTCGTTGTCGCCTACAAAAATACAAAACACAAAACACACAAAATACACATATTAACAGAACAAAAATTTACACAACAAGAATCTAAAACCAAACCGTCTTTGGTCCCCGGCAACGGCGCCATTTTGTTGAACGGGTCGCACCGCTCACAAAAGTTGATTGCACGAAAATATGCAGTATAGCTAGGATTTGACTCCTAGGTCGTCTCTCAAGGACCAATTGTGTTGGTTCAGTCTCAGATTTGTTTCACACTAAGTGGGGGGTTTGTGGATGTTTTGTATACGGGAAAATTAAATTAAAATTAAAACAACAGTGCAGAAAACGTAAATGCAGTGAATAAATAAAGTACAAAAAAACCGTAAATTGCAAAACTAAATAAAAAGTGCTGAAATAAAATTCAAAACAGTAAAACGGTAATTAAATTGCAGAAACAGTAATTGTGTAGAAAATGGTAAAGGAAAATAAAATTCAACGAACATTGATTGAAAAACGCAAACTGAAAAATACAATTAAAATTCAACTTGGAAACTGGAATTTGAATCAAACACAGAACCTCCCCCAGAGGGGAGGAGGAAAAATGAACACTCAAAATAAAAAACGTCCGTGATTGCTCTCCCTAAAACTACTCCTAAAATCTAATAATCTTTCTCTGCTCTGCTGCTTCTCTTTTATATCCAACTCTCTCGTATCATCCTCCTTCAATTCAACTTTTGTTTGTCTGTTGTCCCCCTAGCTTCCTTCCTATTCTTCTAGACTTTGTGTGTTTTTCGTAGCTTTGAAGACTTTTTTAACCAAACATTCACTTCCTTGAAGGAATGAAAATAGGTGAGGGCCCTCCATTTTTCAACTCAACTTGTCTTCTTCTTCACTTGTTGCCGTGACACTTCTTCCTCTTTCAAGGAAATGATTTGCAGCCGTGGGTTCCCACTTCAAGTTGCTGGTCCGTGAACTTTGCTCCAGCTTTCACGGTTTGTCTTTTCTTTCCCATTTGCTTGAAGAATTTCTTCAACTAGACTAAGACCTTGCAGCATCTCTTCTACTGGACCAGCTACTGGATGTGCTTCCATTCTAAGATTATTGTTTCCTCTTCTAACTCAGCTGCTGTGTTTGGAAGTTTGCTACTGGAAGTGAAGGTGGCTTCAAGCTGGACAGTGAGCTTTCTCCTTATGCACATTCCAGCTTCATCTCCTTCATTCTTCCAAGCAGCCATGGCAGCGTGCTCCTCCTAGCTTCTTGCTGGATGCTTCTTCATGTGGCTGGACTGTCTTCTTCAAGTGTTGCGTGAAGGTGCTGGAAGATGAAGACTTCTCTTTGTTGTGCACACGTTCCAGCTCTCCCTCTCGGTAGCTGCAGCTCAACCGTTCTCCATTTTGTTTCTATAAGCCTTTGCATCCATCTGGGCGTGAACTTTTAAAATGTGGAATGTGTTCCAAATCAAAAAGCTACGTGAAATGAGTGAGTGGTGGCCCATGATTTCCCATCAAGCTTAACTTGTTTAATAATTGTAAAAGCTGTGAGCTGCGTGAAGCCCTTCTTCAAATGTAATAACACTTCATTCTTTATGCTTCTTTTACCGTGACAAATGTTTAGAAGTTGTGGCACCACGTTTCGTCTTTTATTTGACCATGTAATTCACTTTTCCAAATTGAAAACACCACTTCCGTAACAGCCCCATGAAATGCTTTCTCAAACCAATTAAAACCAAAAAGTGTGATAAGCCTTTGTTCCACTTTCTTCAATTAAATGGATGTGCAAAAGTGTAGGGACCGTGAGCTTCCTTAAAAAAATGAATATGCAAAGCCAAAGTGAAACATCACGTCAAAAATTCTGCACTCCAAGCCAAAGGATTCCACCTCTTTCTATGTGGGCCGTGTCACCACTTCTTTCTCCTTTACTCCACCTAATATTATTTTTCCAAAATGAAAGCTTTAAGTGGACTTTTGCATTCCAGCCAAGATGGTTTTAAAAAATCTTTTCTATGTGAATGTGGCACATAAACCTTGCTTAAGAGTGTTGGAAGATCTTAACACCTTCCAATGATAAATGCGAGCCACCACAAGTACTAAATAGCAAGCAAACAATGCAAACATATTAGAACACTCAAACAGTAATTACTGGACTGACATAGGAGAGTAAAAAACATACTGGGAACAACACAAAATGAATATGAACAAACGAAAAACTATATGTGAAAATAGACATCTAGACGAAACTATGAAAAAAAATTGCATGGAAAAAGGATAAGAATTGAACTCAAACGAGGACAAACAAGTTGACACAAAATTCACGCAGCAACCAGCGAAAACTGAAATGGCTGAAATAGATTGGGCTCAATTGCCAATTCTCATTTAACCTTCAAATGTCCCAAATTGTATCTCCAAATTTTCCTTGTAAAATAATTAGCTCAGATAATTCAAATTAGTTAAAATAAGAATTTCCGATCAAATTATAAGCACAAATAGTAAAAATGGGAAAATACTGGACTTTTAAGCGCAATTCCCTGATTAATTCTAGTACAATAAACTAAGTGAAGTGAAGAAAATAATGATTCATCAAAATAGACCACACTTAGTCTTTTGCACTCCTGGGCAAAATCAAGACGCAAATCAGGGAATTGTTCAAAGGATTTGAAAGGCGTAACACAGATGCAGCATACAGAAAATAAAAATTCGCAAGAAAATAAACATGATTTACACAGTTCTCAAGAATTCTGGACAGAGAAAAGAAGTAGAAAATATCCAACACAAAATCAAAGAAAAGCAGATACTTACAGAAATCATCCAAGCAATTCAAAGTATGGCAAAATGATTAGTTGGCTCAAGAGGTGATTTAAAAATAACATAACCTCACAGATGCACTACAGTGTTTCTCTCAAGTGTCTAGCGTAAACATTTCAACTCTATGCACTCAAGAAAGCAAATACAAGCAGACTTGGCAAGTTTCTAATTATCAATACTTAAAACATATGCATATTCAGATCAAAAGGTCTTTACTTGGTTGTAATGTGCCAAGGACAGGGGAGGATAAATATGGATAAGTAGCTATAGCTCAGAAGAAATAGAGGAGCAACGGGGAATAAATCGAAATACAGTCAAATCTCACCCAAACCTCTAATTCAATCCTCTTCTCGACTCCATTATTCACAGGATTATTTTTCAATTTTCTCTTTTTCTCATCATTTTTTTTTCATCCTGTCTCTTTTCTCTCTTTTTCACACAACAGGATATAAATTATATTTTCACAACATGATGAGGAATCAACTAGCCAATTTATCAGAATCCCCAAGGAGACCACACTTATTCACAAAACACTTCTATAGCTCCAGACTTCCCTAAGGTTTAGGTAATCATTTGTTTTTCACTTAGGATCAGTGTATGAGCTTTAACACAAAGAAATGGATACAGTATAGGCTCAAAAGGGGTATCAAAGGATAATAACAAGGTAGGCTTATTTGGCTAAAGAGGCTCAAGAACAAAATGCCTTTATCACTTCTAAAACATGCATATCAATCAAGTATATCAAAAAGAATCAAGCCAAGGCATATGTGCAAGCAATCAAGATACATATCTCACATAAGAAAGAACATTAAGTGGCTCAAATCTCACACAGGGTGTTTGTCACAATCAAATCAACCTCTCAAACGCATAATCATCTTTCCAAGCAGAGAAAAACAAGGATTTCAAACTAAGTATCAATGAAGTGGAGGAAAAATCTACAACTTAGACATCATCCAGAAATCAAGAGAAAAATGTAAAATTTATTTCACCCAAAACACACTAAAAACAACTTAAAATAGAAAAAATTTAACACTCAAAACAGAAAACATTTCACACACAAAACAAATAAAATTCAGAATCTCTCCCAATAGACCACACTTAAACTACACATTGTCCTCAATGTGTTCTAAGCATACATCAGCAATCAAAACAGGAAACATATTATGGACAAGTGCAATAAAAGTAAGGAAAAAGGGAGAGAAAGAAAATGCAAACTCCCGCAGGTTATGGTGGAAGCTGCCAATTTTGGACTTTCAGGGAGATGTCTTCAGAATCCAGCAAGGAAGTTTTGAGGACGAACTGCTTCATCCTCCAAATTTGATCAAGCAGTGAAATGTTTTCCATTGCTGGATTTATGCAGTTATTGTTGATGAGCAGGTTCAGCAGGTGCCTATTGTTGTTGAAACTTTGGTGAGCGGTGGCACCTTTGTCTTCCACTGTGGGTGCATATTGGTCAAATTCATTTGTACCTCCTGCAATAGGGTTAGTGCAAAATGGTTCCACCGAAATTTCATGCAGAGGTAAAACACCCAAATCCAGTGTAACAAGCTGAACCTCAGATACATCCTCAGAACATGAATCAATTTTAAAATTACATGCATTATCAACCACAGACTCATATTCATGTTCAGTGCATGGAGAATAAACATTTGAATGTGATAGTAAAAAGCAATTCTCATCATGCACAGAGAAAAAATTAAAATCAGACTCAACAACAATATAATCATTAGCATACCGATCATCATCACAATCAACAGAATAATCAAATTGTGGTATGCTTACCTCCACTTCCTTGAAGATTTGTAAAGTAGTGGAGGATGAAGGTGGTCTACCTGGCTCAAAAGTATTGCTTATTCCTGCCTGGGCCTCAAAATCTTCATCAGTCTCCTTAGGTGCAATAGTGGCCATCTGCCCGATCTGATCAGTCAGATTCTGAATTGCCGCTTGAGTTTCCTGCTGAAACTCTATGCTATTTTTCTTGAACTGCATGTTCCCTTTCTGTAACTGAACGTTCTGCATGGTCATCTGCTCCAGTAACTCCTTTATTGTAGGCTCAGAAATCGAAGGCTGAGGAGTAAATTGAGCAGTAGCATCATAGAACTGCATCTGCTGTTCTTGCTGGACTAGTGGAGGCATCAAAGTATTCTGGAATGGTGGTTCTTGATATCGATACTGTGGAGCACTGTACCATCCCAAGGTAGGGTCATTCCCTCCAGGACCGTTGCTGTATCCATCTTGTGCAGGGAAAAATTCAATCAGAAAATTTTGCTCAAGATCTTCCCATCTGGTAATGAGTCCTCGAGGAAGACAATTCAACCAATCCTTAGCTGCTCCTTGTAATGAATGCTGAAACGCCGTCAAGAAAATGTAATCATCTGGGACATTTGGAGGTTTCATTGCAGAACAAATTCTATAGAAATTTTCCAAATGTTCATGTGGGCATTCTCCTGCAAATCCATGAAACTTAGGGAGCAGATATATCAGTCCAGCGCTTAGAACGCAATGAATATCATCCTTTGTAGGTGGGACCGGCTCACTAGGAGCGCTCTCAGTAATTTGAGGATGATCCATATAATTCCCGACATAGAAATCAACAGAATTATAATCAGAGTAACATGCAGAAGGAGAATCATAATTATGGGCATAGACAGAATAAGCATTTTTCACAAAATTAAAATCGGTAGACATGGAAAATAAAAATAAAAATTAAACACTAAAAATTACTAGACAAACAAAATACAACACATTTATACATGCTACAGGCACACACAAAACAGAACATAAAAATAATTTTATTATTATTATTTTTTTAAAATTAATTTTTTTTTTTTTACTTTTTTTTTTAATTAACAGACAAAATACATACGACACACATACAAAAAATAGAACATCACAACACAATTAAACATGCTACAGGCACAAACAAGACAGAACATCAACAAAACTTTTTTTTTTTTAAATATAACAACTAAATACAAAACACAACACAATAAAAATATAAAAGACAAAACATATATTAACACAACATAATCGAAAAACACAGCAAAAATCTAAAACAAAAAACCTGGAACTGAGTGACAACGCCGCCAAAATTTGCTGAAGGTGTCGTTGTCGCCTACAAAAATACAAAACACAAAACACACAAAATACACATATTAACAGAACAAAAATTTACACAACAAGAATCTAAAACCAAACCGTCTTTGGTCCCCGGCAACGGCGCCATTTTGTTGAACGGGTCGCACCGCTCACAAAAGTTGATTGCACGAAAATATGCAGTATAGCTAGGATTTGACTCCTAGGTCGTCTCTCAAGGACCAATTGTGTTGGTTCAGTCTCAGATTTGTTTCACACTAAGTGGGGGGTTTGTGGATGTTTTGTATACGGGAAAATTAAATTAAAATTAAAACAACAGTGCAGAAAACGTAAATGCAGTGAATAAATAAAGTACAAAAAAACCGTAAATTGCAAAACTAAATAAAAAGTGCTGAAATAAAATTCAAAACAGTAAAACGGTAATTAAATTGCAGAAACAGTAATTGTGTAGAAAATGGTAAAGGAAAATAAAATTCAACGAACATTGATTGAAAAACGCAAACTGAAAAATACAATTAAAATTCAACTTGGAAACTGGAATTTGAATCAAACACAGAACCTCCCCCAGAGGGGAGGAGGAAAAATGAACACTCAAAATAAAAAACGTCCGTGATTGCTCTCCCTAAAACTACTCCTAAAATCTAATAATCTTTCTCTGCTCTGCTGCTTCTCTTTTATATCCAACTCTCTCGTATCATCCTCCTTCAATTCAACTTTTGTTTGTCTGTTGTCCCCCTAGCTTCCTTCCTATTCTTCTAGACTTTGTGTGTTTTTCGTAGCTTTGAAGACTTTTTTAACCAAACATTCACTTCCTTGAAGGAATGAAAATAGGTGAGGGCCCTCCATTTTTCAACTCAACTTGTCTTCTTCTTCACTTGTTGCCGTGACACTTCTTCCTCTTTCAAGGAAATGATTTGCAGCCGTGGGTTCCCACTTCAAGTTGCTGGTCCGTGAACTTTGCTCCAGCTTTCACGGTTTGTCTTTTCTTTCCCATTTGCTTGAAGAATTTCTTCAACTAGACTAAGACCTTGCAGCATCTCTTCTACTGGACCAGCTACTGGATGTGCTTCCATTCTAAGATTATTGTTTCCTCTTCTAACTCAGCTGCTGTGTTTGGAAGTTTGCTACTGGAAGTGAAGGTGGCTTCAAGCTGGACAGTGAGCTTTCTCCTTATGCACATTCCAGCTTCATCTCCTTCATTCTTCCAAGCAGCCATGGCAGCGTGCTCCTCCTAGCTTCTTGCTGGATGCTTCTTCATGTGGCTGGACTGTCTTCTTCAAGTGTTGCGTGAAGGTGCTGGAAGATGAAGACTTCTCTTTGTTGTGCACACGTTCCAGCTCTCCCTCTCGGTAGCTGCAGCTCAACCGTTCTCCATTTTGTTTCTATAAGCCTTTGCATCCATCTGGGCGTGAACTTTTAAAATGTGGAATGTGTTCCAAATCAAAAAGCTACGTGAAATGAGTGAGTGGTGGCCCATGATTTCCCATCAAGCTTAACTTGTTTAATAATTGTAAAAGCTGTGAGCTGCGTGAAGCCCTTCTTCAAATGTAATAACACTTCATTCTTTATGCTTCTTTTACCGTGACAAATGTTTAGAAGTTGTGGCACCACGTTTCGTCTTTTATTTGACCATGTAATTCACTTTTCCAAATTGAAAACACCACTTCCGTAACAGCCCCATGAAATGCTTTCTCAAACCAATTAAAACCAAAAAGTGTGATAAGCCTTTGTTCCACTTTCTTCAATTAAATGGATATGCAAAAGTGTAGGGACCGTGAGCTTCCTTAAAAAAATGAATATGCAAAGCCAAAGTGAAACATCACGTCAAAAATTCTGCACTCCAAGCCAAAGGATTCCACCTCTTTCTATGTGGGCCGTGTCACCACTTCTTTCTCCTTTACTCCACCTAATATTATTTTTCCAAAATGAAAGCTTTAAGTGGACTTTTGCATTCCAGCCAAGATGGTTTTAAAAAATCTTTTCTATGTGAATGTGGCACATAAACCTTGCTTAAGAGTGTTGGAAGATCTTAACACCTTCCAATGATAAATGCGAGCCACCACAAGTACTAAATAGCAAGCAAACAATGCAAACATATTAGAACACTCAAACAGTAATTACTGGACTGACATAGGAGAGTAAAAAAAATACTGGGAACAACACAAAATGAATATGAACAAACGAAAAACTATATGTGAAAATAGACATCTAGACGAAACTATGAAAAAACATTGCATGGAAAAAGGATAAGAATTGAACTCAAACGAGGACAAACAAGTTGACACAAAATTCACGCAGCAACCAGCGAAAACTGAAATGGCTGAAATAGATTGGGCTCAATTGCCAATTCTCATTTAACCTTCAAATGTCCCAAATTGTATCTCCAAATTTTCCTTGTAAAATAATTAGCTCAGATAATTCAAATTAGTTAAAATAAGAATTTCCGATCAAATTATAAGCACAAATAGTAAAAATGGGAAAATACTGGACTTTTAAGCGCAATTCCCTGATTAATTCTAGTACAATAAACTAAGTGAAGTGAAGAAAATAATGATTCATCACCCAGCCACATTATAAGCCATTGAAAAGTCCTTGTGATGATGCATGCTTGTGAATGTTTTTGATTGTGGTAAAATGAAAGGCAAAGTTGATTCATGTGACATTGTGATAGTGGAGTGAATGAGTGAAACACTTTACCTAGTGAGGAAATATTCCATGAGCACATGAACATCCATGCTTAATTGATTGATCATTCATGAAAAATAGCATTTGTTGGAACTTAAATGACTTTGTGAACACTAAAGCATGTGCACATCTTGATTGAACTCTTGGTCATAAGTTTGAATGAAGTTGTTACTTATCTTGAAAAGAGGATTTTGAATGAGTGAACCATCATATAAATTGGTTGGAGATGGAGTTACATTTTGTTTGCTTGAGGACAAGCAAAGTTCTAAGTTTGGGGTTGTGATAACAGTTGAAAAACTGTTATTTTCATGCTTAAATTTGATACTAAAAGCAACCTTTAGACTTAGAAACTAGCTTGAAATCATGCAGTTTATCTATATTTTCATAAATAAGAGAGCTGGACAGGTTTATGCTTGATTTCAGTGTTTTTGTGCAGGTTTTAAGGTGAATTTGGTGAAAAGAGTGAAGAAGGAGAGAAGTGACATTAGAAAAGACAAGAAAGAGTGCAAAAAGAGAAGACGAAGGCACCGCTCAGCGGCAAACTACCGCTGAGCGGCACTCAGGAGGTTGCGGGAGTCACGCTGAGGGGCAAAATGGCCGCTGAGGGGAAGAAAAGGACGCGCAACTACCGCTGAGCGGTAAATACCGCTGAGCGGTACTCTTTGGGCTTGGGCTTTTGTAATCTTTTGTAACTCTAAATTAGTATATAAAGGGTTGTACGTCCCTAGGATTAGTATCTTTGGCAGAAACGAGGCAAACACTCTCTCTTCCACCCCTTTGAAGGAGGATCTTGGATGGTCAGGCTACCTCTTCACCTTTATTGGGTTTATTCTTTCATTCTTTCATTGTTATTCATCTAGGTTCACCATGACGATGGTGAACTAAACCTTGTATGTTTGTTGGGGAATCAATGTAATCTCTTGAAGCTCTCATATATGGATTTGTTGAGTACATCTTTGAATTAAGACATATGCTTTCTTTCATCATTAGTTAGGGTTTTTCCTCTTTGCTCAATGCTTGCATTGTTTAACTCATTCTAATGCATGATTATTGGTTTTGTCGATACGGACACGTACGGGGAAGTCTAGATCCGGGGAATTTCTCCCAATATTTTACTGACAACATTATATTGGTTGCCTTTAAGCTCCTGCAGTAATGAACTAATCATTAGGAATGCTAGGAATTGTATGAACTATTTGATTAGGGAGAAGCCATCTAGAATGGTACATTAGAGAGTGGCATTAACAATGATGATTTGAATGTTGAATTCCTAAAATATATGAGAGTGGATGAGATGAAATTGACCCCCAACAACATATTCATTCATATATTCCATTGAAAGTGTTTATCTTCTGTCTTTGCCATTGATCAATTCATGCATACATGTTTATTTTTGTCTTTGCATATTAAACTTTGAATATTTCGTTTGTAAGTCCTAGCTAATCAACAAATCACATAACTAAACTAGGCCGTGAGTCCTTTGGGAAGAACGATACTTGGTCTTACCAAGTTTTATTACTTGAACGATTCGGTCATACTTGCCGATTGTGAAACAAGTTTGTGACATCATATTTTGGTGCTTACAAATTTGTCCATCATTTTCGGTGTTCATAAATTTGTCATCACGCCTCAGCAGGAGGAAATATCAAATGGAAAACTCAAGAGGAAGCTACAGAAATCATTGAAAATATGGCTACTAGTGATAATGAGCTAAGCAGTGAAAGAGGAGCTCCTATTCAACAAAAAGGAGTTCTAGAACTACAAACCAATGATGCCTTGCTAGCACAGAACAAGATACTAACTCAGCAACTGGAGACTCTTACAAAAACACTTGCACAACTGCCAAAAAAGTTAAAGACTGTTGCACAGATTCAATCACAGTTGTGTGAATTATGTGGGGATGACCATATCAATGGTCAATGCGCCTTTCCAGCAGAAGCCTTATAAAATTTGAAATTATTCTTTTAGTTTTTATAACATAGATCAATTTTGATTTAGTTCTTTTATAAAAAAAAATCATTAAATATAACTTCTCTAAATTTTTTAATATTTATTTTTAGTCTCTAATATTAATGTTAAAATGTAACTAAACAATTAGTATTCTTTTTAAGATTTAAAATGTTATTCTTAGTGGTACAAATGCCTACAACAATATATGTAACTTATAATAGGTATTTAACACTTTTTTTTTCAATAGACAGTAATTAATTAGTGTTATATAATTATAAAAAAAATCAATTTATAAAAAAAATTATAAAAACTAAAATAAAAGTTTGCTCCTAAAATAATAGTTAACTCATAAATTAATTACTCGGATATGAATCTCATTAATTGGTTTCATTATTTGAGTTTGTGACTTTTCATGGAGTCAAGTTAGAGTCATGCCAAAACAAATTTATCGAAAGACATAACTTCTAAAATAATTTCAGCAGACAAAAACGAAGCTTCAAATTTGAATGTTAAAACTTTATGATTAAACCTTTTTAATGTGTGTATTTTAATAATGCAACATCAAAAGGCAATTGATTAATCGCTATTGGGTGTTGGCTAGCTAAGTTGCATGGAAGAAGTGGTTGCATATATAGGAAGACAAATAATGGTAGAGAAAAATTATGAGAAAAGTGTTTGATGAAATACCTAGACGAGGTTCATTTATAAAAGCTTTTGCTAATTTTCTGTGGTGATTATTTTTGTACGAACGTGATTTTAAATAGTTATAATTTTGTCCACGATATTTACTTTCAAAAATGATAAGATGGTTGTTCACTAAAATTAGAAGATAGAACCAAAATTATCTCTAAATCAGTTAGCAAATATGCAGAAAAAAACAAGTTTGAACAGGTTTTTGAGCTTCCAAATATGGTAGAACCACATAGACACCACACAAAAATGGAACAGAACCTAGTGCATGGGCTATATAAAAGGATTCCATAGCACCCTCATTCTCTCATCACAAGGGGAGCAACATCAATAACCAATAAAAACAATAACACATTAATCACCATGGCAAGGTCATTTGCTGTTGTTGCCCTCTTTGTCTCAGTTGTGTGCTTCTCGTCTGCCTTAGCTCGCAAAACACCTGAAAGATTCTTCGTTGAAGGCAAGATTTATTGTGATCCTTGCCAGTTTGCATTTGAGTCCAGACTCAGCTTCCCCTTGCCAGGTAAATTTCCTTAATCACCATCATATTATCATGCATTTATATCTGTGTTACTAGTGTTCATAAGCAAGTTTTACTTGGAGCAGTAGCTACTAACTAGGCTTAAATGTACATGAGCTATAAAAGTCATAACTTAATCAAAGTTTTACTTGTAAGAGATTTTCATAACATTCAGAAACTGGGGTTTGTGATAAGTATCCATTCTAGTACATCAGATTAAGAAAAAGGAAGGTGCAGGAAGTGAAGAAGGATAACTAACAAATGTTTGAACATGTGTTTACAGGTGTGAATGTGACTTTGGAATGCATAATGGAAGAGAATGATACAGTGTCATATTCGAGGAAGAGCTCAACTGATGCAAATGGCTTGTACAGCATCCCTGTCCGTGGTGATCACGAGGAAGAGATCTGTGTGGTTGTTGCAAACCCACCAAATGAGGGACAATGCAGACAGGCAATGCCAAACAAGTCCGACAGAATCATTCTCACCAAAAACATGGGTGCCGCATCTCAGACTCGTTATGTCAATCCCCTTGGGTTCATGACACAGACAACTGATCCACAATGCACTGACGTTGTTCAGGAGCTAGGACTCGACAAACTTTTTGATGATTAAGTGGAAGAGAGAAATGAATTAAACTCAATCCACAAGAGAGAACAAAATATCATGTGATGTTGGATCAGTTTGTCTTGTATCTATTATAATTAACCATTATCCGTGATGTGTTGTCTGCAAACACTTTATTTATCAAATAAATGATATTTGGATTTTGGTAGACTCAAGTACACTCAGTTACAGATTACTGCATATCTGATAGCCTGTTTTGATGAAACTTTCCCATATAAAACTATCAAAAGTGGGTTACAATAACTTGTTTAAAACTGAATGAAATTAATTTGTAACGTGAAAATCAAGTCTATTAGTTATTGATTTGTTCTTTCTCTTTAAGGAATTACAATGTAAAGATGATTGATGAATCAAATATCATATTTGTTGCCTTCAACTGAAGATATTCTTCTCTGGTTTATCTTATCTGCCATAATTCCAAGCCAGTTCATGGTCTTTGATATTGTGGTTAGTCACACAGTCTGTTCCTGAAGCATTTTCTTGTTGTGGAGGACTTTTACAATGTCTTGTAGGCCTTCTCTAACATCAGAGATCTTTATTAGCTCTCCTGCAATTTCAGCTGGAGTCACTTGTAATGATAGGCCTTTACTGGTATATAGTAGAAGGAAAACCGGTACACATACCGGTACACAACCTAACTGCCAAGGCAGTTAGAGTGGGTAGTTAGGAGGTTTGTATATAAGGGCCGAGAGGGTATGTTGAGGGGTTAGCGAAGTAAATACTATTGATTGTCAGGGACGTGTATCCTGATAGGGAGACACTAGTGCAGCGAGGGGATTTTACCGCGGTTCATTTTCACTATACGTCGCGGTTTAAGAACCGCGGCATATTCAGCCGCGGTAGTAAGTCAGACACTTTAGGCCGCGGTTATAACCGCGGTATATAGGTTGCGGAATATGCCGCAGTTGTCGAGGGAACCGCTGCCTTAATCCATTTTTTTTTAAAAAAAAAAAAAATTCACTATATGCCGCGGTTCAACCGCGGCAAAAGACGGAAGCATATGCCACGGTTAGTGTTAAAACCGCGGCCATATGTCTCGTTTTAAAAAAAAACGAAACACTATATGTCGCGGTTCTGGTGAGAACCGCGGCATATTTCCCTGCAGTTTTTTAAAATTGCAGGTCTGTTTTTGTGATATCCACTACCACAAAAACAGACCTGCATATAAAAACATGTACACAAATTCAATTTGAACATAACAAACACATGTTCAAATGTATTTCAACATCAAATAAAGTACAAAGTGATAGGTTCTTGGGATCAAGAACCCATGGACAAAACACTCGAATACACACAAAGACAATTTATCTGAATTATACAGCCTCCTTTTTATTGAAAAGAATCAACAAGAATGGTGATACAACGTAACCCGAGAGCTTAACCTCCCTCCAAAGAACTACAAGAGTTCCCGCCCAACAATAACACTCAAAAACTACCCTCTCACCAACCAACCCACCCCTTTTATACTGACTTACCTAACTGCCTTGGCAGTTAGGCTGGTTAACGTTTCTCCTTCTACAATTAGTTCCCTAACACAAAGTCTAAGAAAATTCTATCTAATCAAATGCATTGTTTAAATCTAAGAGCTATTGTATAATCTAACTATATACTTCGCAGTAGCGTTCCTAATGAATAATAGTGACTTCTCAGGAACTGGTGTAGTAGTCTTGAATCTCTGCAAAAGACAATTCATTTTAATTAGTGTATATGAATTCAACATAAGTTAAAAAATCAAAATTTGTTAATGTTAAATATTACCGTTTCCCAGCGACTTGTGATGTGAGAACGAACAATATGGGTCATCCAATACATTACATAGTATCCACACTCATATGACCCATTTTGTCTGTTACACTACAATATATCATCACAGTTGATAATAGTTAGTGAATAACATTTGTTATAAAACAATTATAACAAAGTATGACTTTAGCATATGTCAAACCTTGAGAGAAATCCAAGCAATCTTTCTACTATTAACAATTGATCTCCCACCCATCATCATACTTGCTGGAATAGAACTGTATATAAAAAAAGGTTTTAGCATTCAGTTATATAACAAAGAAAGTCCAAACATTGAGGTTCTTACCAATCAATTGCTTGTTTGAGTTGTGTGGGAGGAGGCCTGTGCAATGAGCAAAACCACAAAGCATAGTTGTCTTGCATAGACATAACAAGAAGTTGCCAATGGCGCCTGAAATTCATAATAACGTAACTATTAAATATTAAAATCACATATGGAACATTATTATGTTAACAAAGTTCACTTACCCGGATATATAAGGCAAAAAGTATATTTTCTTGCCCCTTCCAAAACTCCTTATCAGACTCATGTTGATATGCTCAAAATCATTTGATTCATGAATTGATTGGGGATCAATGAATCCATAATCATCAGAACGCCCCAACTTATTACTGACCCGAGACATATACCTGAAATCAAAAATTAACTTTGATATAAGGATACTTGATATATAAATCATTTTTATATATAAATAATTGGTCATAAACTTACATCGTCCATAGTTGAATAATTGAAATATTCAACTCTTGTGTTCCCGACGCAAGCTCACGGACATCTTGGCTATTAAGGTATATTGGGACCTCAGAGCCTGCCCCAAATACATTAGCATCATACTCAACCTCCAAAGGCTTATCATCAAGGATGTCAGCAAGTAGATGCAATGAAGAAAGAGGGTCATCCTCAGATAGAGGAATCTTCTGTTGTGCCTGCATCTACTGTTACATGAAAAGATAAGATAAGTTTTGACATCAAAAACCTTTAAAATTGAGAAGTGTAAAGAAGAATTTCATACCGAGGGGTCAGAAACTGGTTTAACCAAAAAATTTAGGCCAAGTGATAAACGACTTATATGCTTGTTCCACAGTGAAAATCTCTTCCGTGGACAGAGGAATCGAGGCATCTGGTATGATTATTTCATCCACTGAGACCTTCACCTCATCCTCTAATAGTTGCATACCATGACATACAGTCGCTGACCTAAACTCTGTTCCACGAGCTACCAGCACCATCTCAGTATCCTCTAAAATGTATAGCAGACATGGACTACCATCGTCCATGTCATCCTCTGGGATGGCTGATGCGGAACAACTTCCTTTGCCGCTTCTCCCTGTCAGAGTAAATGTTAGATTATACAAGAGATAGAAATAATTGCACATAAATGTTTATTAAGTTTACCTGTGGGAGGGGGAGGGATAACATGTTCCTCTATAGGAGACTGCACCGGGCGCATGCTCTGAAACTGCTGCTGGTATAGCATCTGGAATTCAGCCCTCACCTCGGCCCTGATCTCCTGTATAAGGTCTTGTCGGACCTTTTTTGTGATCTCTTCTGTCATCCTTTGTGTATCACTGTATGAATATGAAGGCTGACGAGAAGAGCTCCCAAAATAATCTGTAATTCCTACTCCAGGACCTGCAGCACGTACACGTCCAGGGTGCTCAGGTCGTCCAATTGCAGCAACAAGAATATCCTGGCGACCCTCTGGAGTGAATTGGCCTTGGGAGCTCTGCTCAACCAAGGTGTCCTGTAACATTACAAAACACCATTATTCTTTAAATAGTTTAATGTAGTATGTATAATGACAATATTTATTATTTTAGGAACAGTGATAACTTACAATTCTTTCAGAAATCTCTCGTGCAGTGTCGGAAGAGTAGGTGCCCGATGGTCGCATACGGGCCAACTTCCATTTCTCATGTCTAGACGGTGGAGAAGGAGGCTGAGGAGGGCTATGATGGACAAATTTGTAAGCACCAAAATATGATGTCACAAACTTGTTTCACAATCGGCAAGTATGACCGAATCGTTCAAGTAATAAAACTTGGTAAGACCAAGTATCGTTCTTCCCAAAGGACTCACGGCCTAGTTTAGTTATGTGATTTGTTGATTAGCTAGGACTTACAAACGAAATATTCAAAGTTTAATATGCAAAGACAAAAATAAACATGTATGCATGAATTGATCAATGGCAAAGACAGAAGATAAACACTTTCAATGGAATATATGAATGAATATGTTGTTGGGGGTCAATTTCATCTCATCCACTCTCATATATTTTAGGAATTCAACATTCAAATCATCATTGTTAATGCCACTCTCTAATGTACCATTCTAGATGGCTTCTCCCTAATCAAATAGTTCATACAATTCCTAGCATTCCTAATGATTAGTTCATTACTGCAGGAGCTTAAAGGCAACCAATATAATGTTGTCAGTAAAATATTGGGAGAAATTCCCCGGATCTAGACTTCCCCGTACGTGTCCGTATCAACAAAACCAATAATCATGCATTAGAATGAGTTAAACAATGCAAGCATTGAGCAAAGAGGAAAAACCCTAACTAATGATGAAAGAAAGCATATGTCTTAATTCAAAGATGTACTCAACAAATCCATATATGAGAGCTTCAAGAGATTACATTGATTCCCCAACAAACATACAAGGTTTAGTTCACCATCGTCATGGTGAACCTAGATGAATAACAATGAAAGAATGAAAGAATAAACCCAATAAAGGTGAAGAGGTAGCCTGAGCATCCAAGATCCTCCTTCAAAGGGGTGGAAGAGAGAGTGTTTCCCTCGTTTCTGCCAAAGATACTAATCCTAGGGACGTACAACCCTTTATATACTAATTTAGAGTTACAAAAGATTACAAAAGCCCAAGCCCAAAGAGTACCGCTCAACGGTATTTACCGCTCAGCGGTAGTTGCGCGTCCTTTTCTTCCCCTCAGCGGCCATTTTGCCCCTCAGCGTGACTCCCGCAACCTCCTGAGTGCCGCTCAGCGGTAGTTTGCCGCTGAGCGGTGCCTTCGTCTTCTCTTTTTGCACTCTTTCTTGTCTTTTCTAATGTCACTTCTCTCTTTCTTCACTCTTTTCACCAAATTCACCTTAAAACCTGCACAAAAACACTGAAATCAAGCATAAACCTGTCCAGCTCTCTTATTTATGAAAATATAGATAAACTGCATGATTTCAAGCTAGTTTCTAAGTCTAAAGGTTGCTTTTAGTATCAAATTTAAGCATGAAAATAACAGTTTTTCAACTGTTATCACAACCCCAAACTTAGAACTTTGCTTGTCCTCAAGCAAACAAAATGTAACTCCATCTCCAACCAATTTATATGATGGTTCACTCATTCAAAATCCTCTTTTCAAGATAAGTAACAACTTCATTCAAACTTATGACCAAGAGTTCAATCAAGATGTGCACATGCTTTAGTGTTCACAAAGTCATTTAAGTTCCGACAAATGCTATTTTTCATGAATGATCAATCAATTAAGCATGGATGTTCATGTGCTTATGGAATCTTTCCTCACTAGGTAAAGTGTTTCACTCAACACACAAGTGTATAAGAGGTAAGTGTTTCATTCATTCACTCCACTATCACAATGTCACATGAATCAACTTTGCCTTTCATTTTACCACAATCAAAAACATTCACAAGCATGCATCATCACAAGGACTTTTCAATGGCTTATAATGTGGCTGAGCTAACAAGAAAATTGGTTTTTCTGGATCACAAAATCCTTGAGTTAAGAGAATCATAACAACACAATTATTCTTATTCATTCCCAACTTTCTTTTGCCTTTGCATTTGCATTGAGCTTTACTTCTTTTTCTTTGCTTTTCTTTTTCTTTGTATATTCTTACTTTTTAGCTCTTAGCTCAATGCTTTTCCTTTTTCATGATTTCCCAATAACCCCAAACTTGAACATTTATCAATACCACACAAGATATTCTACTTAACTCAAGGTAAAGATTTTCAATCAAGGGTTCAGTGTATATTCAAGGCTATGGGTTCAAAGGATAGAACACAAAATGTTCTCTTTTAATAGGCTAACTTTTATGAATTTGGCCAATAAAAAGGGTTTCAACAAACACGGCCTTGATCACATGATGCAAAACAAGCAATTGATTCAATCATAGAAAACCTGGGCAAAGTCATTCATGCTTTCAAAGTAATAGCATTCAACAATAACAACTCTGGAGCTCAAGACCTCACATATAAGCTCATTCACATTTGACATACACATCCTGCTTAATTTCACAATCACAATCATGATATCATGCATTTGTTCACAAAGCTTGTGAATCACCTGTATAAGCATTTTATGTGCACATCATCTCAACATCAATCAATCAAAAAGCATCATCAAGCACTACTTATCAAACAATCACAGTTAATAGCAAACCATCATAAGAAACCAGGTGTTCAATAGAGTACATCAACCCTAATCTAAAAACAAAAATAAATAAGTCCAGAAAACATAAACCATAAAAGCATAAACATATGATAGCATTCATCAGTAAATGCTATCTCAGCTCCTCATCATTCTGCGCTGTCCTCTGTATCTTCCTCCTCCTCTTCATCATCATCATCATCAAAAGCATCCTCCTCCTCAGCTTCATCTTCTTCCATGTCTCGAGCTGAAGATTCAGCTCCTCCAGCTCCTCCATGGAATGGTTCTTCTGGCCAAGCTACCACATTATGGAATTCATCCATAGTCCACCTGTGTGCTGGAGGGGTATCATACATCCCCACTATCATCTCAGCCGTGGCCACCTGCCCTCTGTGAATGGACTGCAACTGAGCACCTATAAGAGACATATACATGTCCCTCATCTGGAATGGTTCTGCCTCATGAGTATCAGTAGATGTCCTGCTCTGTGCTGGCCCTCTCTCTCTACGAGCCTGGCGTGGTGGAACTGGCTGAGCTGCCTCCTCACCTCCACAATACTGTCTGTAATAGGCCTCATCTATAGCTTTTCTTGGCCTCTCAAATGGTGGAACAGAAGTGTCCACCCCAGCTAGCTTGCAGAGGTGAGTAATCAAAGAAGGATGTCCCAGTGGTGCTTTGTTGTTTGAGGTGTTAGCACACACACTAATCTCATCAGCTATCACCTGCCCAATATTAACATTCAAACTCCTGATAGCACAGTAGATGAATAGTGCCCTGCTGAGAGTGATATCTGACACATGTGAGCATGGCTGAATATTGGCATGAGAAAATGCCATCCAATACTTTGCAAGAGGAGTCAAATCTGTCCTCCTAATGTTAACCACTGCTCCAGATCTATTCCTTTGAAAGTGTCCTCCAGGTATGCACAACACTCTCTCAACATCCTCAAAGTCAGCACCTTCCTCCATGCTAAGAGCAAACTGACATTGCTCACCAGCCCACACAGTATCCAGGAAGTTGTTAATGGAATCAGGATCATACCTGATGGCATAGCCTCTAACATAGCCCAAATAGTTCTCAGCTGGATAGTCACCAATCTTCTTTGCATTGGTGTAGAATTCCTTGACTACAGCTATGTTGGCAGGAGCTGGATAGGTGGCTAGCTTTCCCCAATCATTCCCTAACACTTGCTCTCCAAATTGAGGAGCAAAGTTAGGTATCATTCCAACCTTCCTCTCCATCAGAAGTCTTCTGTCTTGAACCACCCTAAAGTGCTTCTCATGTTTCCTGGAGAGGAACCTGCTATTATGGGGTTGTTCTGGTTCCTTTTCTTTCCTCTTGGTTGCCATGGTTTTCAATCTCTTTCCTGAAGAGGATGCCATTCCTGCATTCAAATACAAATCCAAAACCACAGAACATGATATTAATCATTAGTAAACACAGAACACAACTCCTTTCGAAGCTAAACCACCGCTAAGGGCCAGAATTTCCCCTCAGCGCCACCAGTGCCACAATCCAACACGCAAAAACCAGAAAAAACCAAATCTGGCAGAGTGCCGCTCAGCAGTAAATGCCGCTCAGCGGTGACCTGCAGATTTTTGCAAATTTCGTTTTTAAACTATCCTAACTCCACCCAAATGCAATTTTCAGTTTTCCAGTACATAATCAAGCAGTTTAATCGGTTCAAACATCAAATATATCATCAAATCATGCATAAAAATCAAAAGCCCTAAATAATCATGCTTTGACAATCACATTCAAAATCAAGAACCCTAGAATGACAAAATGCATTTTACTTACTTGGGTGGAGATGCTAGATGATATGAGAATGCTTCCAAACTATAATGCTCTCTTCCAACCCCAAACTTTGATAGCACACTAGTGAAAAAGTGAGTGGAAGAGAAATTTTTCTAAGAGGGAAGAGTAGAAAGATGTAGGAAAACCTAAAAGAGGGTATGTGGAAGTGTTTGTGCAGAGAAGGGCTTGAAAGAGTGTGAAAACGCGCAGCTTAGGGTTTAAAAATACCCCAATGGGCTCGGGTTCCGCTAAGGGGAACTTAAGCCTATCTGCGTTAGTACCGCTCAGCGGTAAATGCCGCTCAGCGGCACTTTCATGATGTGCCCTTCTCCTTCTTTTCTTAACCTACGTGCCTTCCTAGCATACTCCTCATAGGTTCCCTGCAATTCAATGTTAAAAATGCTTATGCAAACCCTAATTAAAATAAAACAAACAAAAACAATCAATCAACTGGGTTGCCTCCCAGGTAGCGCTTGTTTAACGTCACGAGCCTGACCCAAAATCCACCAACACCCCTCAGTAGGTGTTTCACTTACCAGCACCCATCAGTAGGTGCAAAATCTTCTCACCAACACCCATCAGTAGGTGTTATAAACTTAGTATCCTTCAGTAGATACTTAACCACCTAGCATCCTTCAGTAGATGCTAGATCCAACAAAATAATGTCCAGAATAATGTTCACAGATTAAAAGTTACAAAACCAAAACAAATCAAAAGTTTGTAAATCTACTGGGTTGCCTCCCAGCAAGCGCTCCTTTAACGTCACTAGCTTGACCCAGTAAAGCTCAAGTTCCTTCTTCTTTTTCTTCTTCTTTCTACTGAACTTCTTTAGAAATTTAATCAAACCAGGAACCTGTTGCAGTGTCTCAATCATAGGAACTTTAATCTCCAATTTCTTGAAGATTTCCATAAAGCACTTAAATTTCTTTTCCTTCCTATGATTCTTCTTTAGATGAGGATGGGATTTTTCATATGATTCCTTCTTCTTTCCTCTCATCTTCTTTTTCTTATGCTTCCTCTCCCCAAATTTTCTCTTTTTCTTTTCTCTTAATTTTTTTTTCCCTTCTCTTTTTCTTCTCAACTTCTTTATTTTCACACAAATTTTCTTCCTCTCTTCTCTCTCAACCACTTCTTTTTCTTTTTCATCATCTTTAACTTTCTCACTCAACTCTTCTTTTTCTTCTCTCTCTACCCTTTCCTCATCTCCCTCTAATTTTTCCTCATCAAGAATCTTGTCACTTTCAGTGATAATGACTTGCCCTTCCTCCTTAAGGTTAACTTCAGTATTAACATCATCATTCAATCTCTGATTGATGTAACGAAGTTGCATCTCCATTCTTTTACATGATTCTTCAATGCTTTTCTGAGTAGAGTCGGAATTTTTCAAAAATCGTTGAAGGGTGTCCTCCAACCTATCCAAACTTCCTGATAGAAAGGGTTGTTGCTGCCATTGTTGTTGTGGTTGGTTCTCAAATTGTCCAGCAGCTTGCCAAAATTGGCTTTGATCCATGCTTGAGTGAGGTTCCCACCAGTGGTTGAGATTACTTTGGTAGAATTGAGTGCCCATATAGTTAAATTCTTGATCGAATTGCATCCTGCATGCATTAGGCACAAAACTCTAAAAAATATTTGTTAGCACAAAATGATAGAGAAGAAGATATAGATTCAAAAGATAAAAAGATTTAGAAGATAAAAGATTTAGAAGATAGAAAGATAAAATAAGATAGAATAAAATAAAATAAAATCTAACCTAATCTAAAAGATAAAGATAAAATAAAATAAAATCTAACCTAACCAAATAAAATAAAATCTATTCTAATCTAAAAGATAAAACAAAATCTAACCTAATCTAAAAAAATAAGATAAAATAAAATCTAATCTAAAAATAAAATAAAATCAAATAAAATCTAATCTAACCTAAAAAGATAAGAAAAAAAATAATATAAAATAAAATAAAAACAGAAAAAATAAAAACAGAAATTCAAAATTAAAGTCAAAGATAATCAATAATCACACAAATTAACCAGTTAAACCACGAATCCCCGGCAACGGCGCCAAAAACTTGATGGACAAATTTGTAAGCACCAAAATATGATGTCACAAACTTGTTTCACAATCGGCAAGTATGACCGAATCGTTCAAGTAATAAAACTTGGTAAGACCAAGTATCGTTCTTCCCAAAGGACTCACGGCCTAGTTTAGTTATGTGATTTGTTGATTAGCTAGGACTTACAAACGAAATATTCAAAGTTTAATATGCAAAGACAAAAATAAACATGTATGCATGAATTGATCAATGGCAAAGACAGAAGATAAACACTTTCAATGGAATATATGAATGAATATGTTGTTGGGGGTCAATTTCATCTCATCCACTCTCATATATTTTAGGAATTCAACATTCAAATCATCATTGTTAATGCCACTCTCTAATGTACCATTCTAGATGGCTTCTCCCTAATCAAATAGTTCATACAATTCCTAGCATTCCTAATGATTAGTTCATTACTGCAGGAGCTTAAAGGCAACCAATATAATGTTGTCAGTAAAATATTGGGAGAAATTCCCCGGATCTAGACTTCCCCGTACGTGTCCGTATCAACAAAACCAATAATCATGCATTAGAATGAGTTAAACAATGCAAGCATTGAGCAAAGAGGAAAAACCCTAACTAATGATGAAAGAAAGCATATGTCTTAATTCAAAGATGTACTCAACAAATCCATATATGAGAGCTTCAAGAGATTACATTGATTCCCCAACAAACATACAAGGTTTAGTTCACCATCGTCATGGTGAACCTAGATGAATAACAATGAAAGAATGAAAGAATAAACCCAATAAAGGTGAAGAGGTAGCCTGAGCATCCAAGATCCTCCTTCAAAGGGGTGGAAGAGAGAGTGTTTGCCTCGTTTCTGCCAAAGATACTAATCCTAGGGACGTACAACCCTTTATATACTAATTTAGAGTTACAAAAGATTACAAAAGCCCAAGCCCAAAGAGTACCGCTCAGCGGTATTTACCGCTCAGCGGTAGTTGCGCGTCCTTTTCTTCCCCTCAGCGGCCATTTTGCCCCTCAGCGTGACTCCCGCAACCTCCTGAGTGCCGCTCAGCGGTAGTTTGCCGCTGAGCGGTGCCTTCGTCTTCTCTTTTTGCACTCTTTCTTGTCTTTTCTAATGTCACTTCTCTCCTTCTTCACTCTTTTCACCAAATTCACCTTAAAACCTGCACAAAAACACTGAAATCAAGCATAAACCTGTCCAGCTCTCTTATTTATGAAAATATAGATAAACTGCATGATTTCAAGCTAGTTTCTAAGTCTAAAGGTTGCTTTTAGTATCAAATTTAAGCATGAAAATAACAGTTTTTCAACTGTTATCAGGCTACCACCCTGAGATGGTGGTATAGCATCTGCCTTTTGCTTGAGGATTTTCTCCTCAAGCTTCCTATACCCACCACGAGATAATAGGTGGGGGTTTTTGTTCTAAGCACTTGTTCCTTGTGCTTTGCTTCTAATTGCCTGTCACATACACATTAATTAATTAGTTCATATGATATATATTTGTTAATGAGGAATTGAATAATATGAACTACACTAACCTGCCATTCCTCTGACATCCGACTCTCTTTAAAAAGCCGCCAAGTCTCCTCATCAATGGACTTATATGAACTACATGGACTTTTATGTTTAAGGTGTCCAAAGATGTACCTTGATGTCAACTTGCTTTTAAAGTTTCTGAAATTTTCTGCAACAGTTGACAAACACTTATTTCTAAGTGTTGTGACATTTGGAATGTCAAATGTCATCTGAAAAAAACATAATAAAGTTGTATTAGTACAAAATTATCAATATAAACAAATTTTAATTCAAATGCTATTAACTAACTTACCAATATATCTTGCCAAATAATGTTCCGATCACCCTCGGACACATGATCAAAAGATGGAATGAGAATGCTAATCTTATCACGTGCCACTACTCCAAGGTATGATCGGAAGTCATCTGCATGGGGACCAGTTGCCACACCCGTGGTGACATTCACATTCACCGGAGTTCTTTCACCACTATTTTTCCTTATCAATAGTTGTTTCATCCTAGTGGGTCCTCTAGTGGATCTGGTTGGGGGAGCCTCATCCCCTGAAGAATGTGGATGATCAGCCATATATCTGTCAAAATAAATAACAACATTAAAATTTATTTCAAGACTTATGTAATATCATATAAATTAACAAAACATGTAATAGTAATCATAGGAAATGTATAAAAGGAAAACTTATGTTATATTAATAAAATACTTATACAGAAATTGAAAATTCATACATAAAGATATGGATTCATCATATGTATATTCCCTCATCATGATCTGACCGAATTGCATGTACATCATCGTCAACTAGAGATTGGTCATCCAAATTTGTTGTAGTTTGAAATGAATGGTTGTCAGCAATATAAATATTATTCAGATTGTCTTCGTTAACTTCAATTTGTTTTTTGCCTTGAAGAGCAACATACCAATGGTCAGACGCAGGATCTTTGACATAAAAAACTTGAGATGCTTGATGTACCATGATAAACGGTTCGTCTCGGTAACCCACCTTGCGAAAATCAACCAGTGTCATACCCGAGTCATCTATTTTCACACCACTCTTATTGTCAAACCACTTACACTTGAACAATGGAACAAAAAACTTGGTGTAATCAACCTCCCATGTCTCTTCTATTATACCATAATATCTCATTGATCCAAGTACAGGAGATTGATCTTTTGATGTGGAAAATTGAAGTGACTCAGCTTCTAAACTGACTCCACTATTTTGTATTGTGCTTTTATCATCCAAAGTCTTCGTATAGAATGTGCAATTATTGACTTCATAACCTGTACAACACACGACATCAAACTTCAAACCATTTGCAAGCCACAATAAAGTTTCAGAAGAATGTGGCTCTTTGTCAATTTCAGATTTGAACCAAGACATAAATGTTTTGTTATGCTCCATAAATTGCCATTTCTCTGATTGTCTTGGATTTCTATTCTTAACAATGGCTTTGTGTGCTTCCAAAAAAGGGATCACCTCATCTGTGTTGTTCAATATATAAAGATGCGCTTGCAACAATTCTTCGCGATCTTTTGTCACCACATTGACACCTCGGATGCTTTTACTTGTAGAAAATTTATTCAACCATGCTGTGCGAGGAACTCCTATTGGATTCGTTGATGTCATGTAATCTGAACAAAACTCAATACTTTCTTCAGCAATATACCTTTCAATCATCGAACCTTCAGGACGATATGGATTTTTAACGTACCCTTTCAAAATCTTCATATAACGCTCAATAGGATACATCCATCTTAAGTATACCGGTCCGCACAACTTGATTTCTCTAACCAAATGAACAAGTAAATGTACCATGATGTCAAAAAAAGATGGAGGGAAAAACATCTCTAGTTGACACAAGATGATAACAATCTCGCCTTGAAGTTCATCTAACTTTGTAGGATCGATGGCTTTACTACATATTGACGAGAAAAATGAACACAACCTGTTTATGGTGTGCCTAACATTTTTGGGCAAAATTCCACGAATAGCCACCGGTAACAACTGTTGCATTAAGACGTGACAATCGTGAGACTTCATGCCAACAAGCTTTAAGTCCTGCATTGACACTAAACTCTTCATATTTGAAGAGTATCCTTGTGGTACTTTGATACTCTTTAAACATACACAAAAACTTATCTTCTTTTGTCTAGACATTGTGTAACATGCAGGGGGCAAATAAGTACGTTTACCAATCTCCTTGGGTGCCAACTCTTCTCGGATATTCATGTCAACCAAATCCAAACGAGCATTCACTCCATCTTTTGTCTTTCCCTGAATGTTGAGTAATGTACCAATCAAGCTATCACACACATTCTTTTCTACATGCATCACATCTATGCAATGTCGAACATCTAACTTTGACCAATATGGAAGATCAAAGAATATTGATTTCTTCTTCCAAGGGGTCGTTACAGATGACTTCTTCGATGTTTTCCCAAATACATGATGTATTTTATTAACTTTTTCAAGAACTTCAAGGCCAGTAAGTGGATTTGGTGCTTCGTCCCTCTCTTGATCTCCATTGAATGCTTTTTTTAACCATCGATATGGATGATTACGTTTTAGAAATCTCCGATGACGCAGATACACCGTCTTTCTTCCATCTTTCAATTGATGAGCTGCAGTGTTTTCTTCACATATAGGACACGCTTTATGACCCTTGACACTGTATCCTGACAAATTACCATAAGCAGGAAAGTCATTAATGGTGCAAAATAACATTGCACGCATCATAAAAGTCTCTGAAGCGAATGCATCAAATATTTCAACCCCATCTACCCACAAAACCTTCAAGTCTTCAACTAGTGGGCTTAGATAAACATCTATGTCATTTCCAGGCTGCTTTGGACCAGATATCATCATAGACAACATCATGTACTTCCTCTTCATGCACAATGCAGGAGATAAGTTGTAAATTATCAATATAACTGGCCAACAACTGTGATTGGTACTCAGATTACCAAATGGGTTCATTCCATCAGTGGCTAAACCAAGCCTAAGATTTCTACACTCTTTACCAAATTCGGGGAATTGTCGATCAATATTTTTCCATTGCTTTGAATCAGCTGGATGACGAAGCAGCCCGTCAATTTTTCTCTCATCTGCATGCCATCTAAGATTTTTAGCATCTTTGGGATTCGCAAACAAACGCTTAAGTCTGGGCACTATTAGAAGGTACCAAACTACTTTCAAAGCAGATCCATTTTTTTCTATCTGACCATTATCTTCACTATTGTTTTTTGACTTGTATCGTGATAAGCCACATTTTGGACACTTTGTCAAAAATTCAAACTCCTTCCTATACAAAATGCAGTCATTGGGACAAGCATGTATCCTTTTATACTCCATACCCATTGGACAAAGAATTTTCTTCGCATCATAATTACGAGTGGGCAGTGTATTTCCATCGGGCAACATTTCATTCAACAACGTCAACAGTTCTGTAAAACTCTTATCAGTCCATCCATTGCTCGCCTTCAAATTCATGAGCCTTAACACCGCTGATAAACGTGTGAACTTAGTTGAACCAACATACAAAGGTGTTTCCGCATCAGTCGACATCGTCTCATACACATGAGCTTTGGCAAAATTTTCTGCTCCAACATCGCGGATCATGTCCTCCAATTTGTCTTCATCCGGTCGATCTTCTTCCATGGTGGAATCAGTAACATTTACACTTTGAGAGTCAGTGGGAAAATGCATTTCTTCGCCGTGCCAGATCCATGTTGTATATCATCTTAGAAAACCATCACATATAAGATGTTCTCTAATTTGAGTTGCGTTCAACTTTCTCCCATTCAAACAGATCACACAAGGACATCTAAACTTCACTTCATCATCACTTCTCCCCTCATTACGTTGCACAAATTGTATAAATTCCTCTACACCTCTCTCGTACTCAGCACTAATACGTGGTAAATTAATCCAATTTCGATCCATATTCCTAAATATTACATAAAAAGATAAGCTACTAAAATCAAACTTGCAATTTCATACATATCATTGAAACTTAGTGAAAAATATTTTAAGGTTTATAAATAATACAAGAACTACAACACACATTACCAAAACTATAGCAAAAACCATACCATACATTACCAAAACTATAGCAATTTCATGCATTACCAAAATTAAAGCAAAAACTATACCATACATTACCAAAACTATAGAAACTTCATACATTACCAAAACTATAGCATTATGCAAAAACTAATGAAGAAATCATATTAAGAATGCAAAAGGGCATAAATACCTGGAAGAGGAACGACGAAAACGCTTGGTGCAAAAAAAACCAAATCGCAGCGGAGAGGGAATGACGCGTTTCAAACGATTTTGATCGGCTAAAACTGTTTTTTATCGTCACAAATGAGAAAGGACCGAACAATTTCAAGTTTAAACGGTGAAAAATGAGGTATCGGAGATGATGGGAGTCGAAGGGAGAACAAAAACGCGAAACAGAGAGCTTGCGGGAAGAAGACGATCACTGTTCCAAGTTTTAATTTTTAACTCTGAACTGGGGAATCTACCGCGGTTCACTACTTAACCGCGGTATAATATGGCTATATGCCGCGGTTTCACGCCCAACCGCGACATATACTGATTAAAAAAATAATCCTAAATGGCATTTTTGAAATTATTTTCAAACTATATGTCGCGGTTTCGCAGAGCAACCGCGGCATATACCCCTGTAACTTCTGAAATTCTCTGACTGGCAGAGAAGTTGAGAAGTTACTGCGGTATATGCCGCGGTTCTCTGGACAACCGCGACATATACCCTTGTAACTTTTGAAATTCTCTGACCCAGTGAGCCCCTGCAATAAATTGGCAGGGGTATATGCCGCGGTTCTCTGGACAACCGCGGCATATACGTTGTTATTTAATTTTTTATTCACACGTGGCGTCAAAGGGGATGATTGACTGGAGTATATGCCACGGTTCAGAGCAGAACCGCGGCATATGTGTTCGATTTATTTACAAAACTGCCATCGCGCACCATTATGCTGTGGTTTCCATTGAACCGTGGCATTATGTGCGCTGTAAAAACCCAATTTTTTACTAGTGAGAGGTTAGGCTCTCGGCATTGTATCCTTGTATGTGTGATGAATAAAGAATCATTGTTTTCAGTACTCTTGTGTTGTGTTTGAGTGAAGAGAAGTGAGTTACATTAGGTTCTTGATTAACGAACCTAACATTTGGTCCGACCTGCCGGATCCTAAAAGGAGAGGAATCAACGATGGGAAGCAAGATGGAGGGAAGAGTGGACAATTTGGAGATTACGGTGGATGGAATCAAGAAGGAGACAGCGTCGATCAGGCGTGATATACAACAATTAATAAAAGGGATGGGGGGAAGCAACAGTAGTCAAGGGAGTGGCTCGGATGGAAGTAGTAGTTCGGTAAGTGAGAACCAAGTAAGGCACGATAACGGGGGAATTCCCCAAAACTGGCGGAAAAGGGTCGAGTTGCCGTCATTTGAAGGAGTGGAACCACATAGCTGGATTAACCGGGCGGAACGATTCTTTGATATTCAAAAGGTGACAGAGGAAGATAAGGTAGAACTAGCCTACATTAGTATGGAGGGGAGCGCGAGTTACTGGTTCAAATATTGGAAAGAAAAGACCAAGAACTGTTCTTGGACTGGTCTTAAGGCTAGACTGATTAACCGTTTTGGAGGTGGCTTTAGGGGCACCGTATACGAACAATTAGCCACATTAAGGCAAGGAGGCACAGTGGAGGAATACGTTAGGAGCTTTGAGATGCTATTGGGGCAAACCCAGGGGTTATCGAAGGAGTTGATATTGGGGTTCTTCCTAGCTGGATTACAGGAAGAGATAAAAGGGCAAGTGCGAATCCAAGATCCCCAGGGTTTCATGATTGCGGTAAGGGTTGCGAGGGACGTGGAAGACGCAATGAACCACGCACGGGGTGTAGTCTGGCACGGAGGAAGGGTGAACCCGGTGAGTGTACGAGTGTCTTCAACGATCATTAGGGGAGACGGGGATCGTAACTCAGCAAGTCGGTCCAGTGGGGCAGAGGGAGGAGGAGCTACCAGAAAGGAAGGGTCGTCAATGGCCAGTAACACTAACGCGAGGGGAAATACGATTACCGGAGGCGGAGGAGGAGGAAGAATGGTACGAAACTTACCGTACCCGGAGTACCTGAAAAGGAGGGCAGAAGGGAGATGTTTCCAATGTGGGGGCCCTTTCGCTCCAGGCCATCGGTGCTCAGAGAAAAACCTGATAGTCTTATTGTTGGCGGAGGACAAGGGGGAAGAATCGGAGGAAGACGCAGGCGAGGAGATAAAACCGATGGAACTCTCGGCATGTTCCGCGGAGGGGTTAACGCCGCCAAAGACGATGAAGTTGACAGGATTAATCCAGGAAAAACGAGTAGTGATCCTGATTGACAGTGGGGCCAGTCACAACTTCATTAGCCGGAGAGTGGTTGAGGAATTGGAGCTGCCAGTGATGGATACGCCATCGTATACTGTGAGTTTGGGTGATGGGCATAAGAAAGTGACAAGGGGGAGATGCGAGAAAGTTCGAATAAGTTTGGGCGTCACTACGGTGGAAGAAGAGCTGTATGTGTTTGAAATGGGGGGTGTGGACGTCGTCTTGGGAATTGCCTGGTTGGCTAAACTGGGAGAAGTTGTAATCAATTGGAGGGAGATGTCGATGAGGTTTGGAGTGGGGAACGAGAAGATAACTATCCGGGGAGACCCCGCCTTATCTCGACAGCTGGTGGAACCCAGAGAATTATGGAAGATAATGGATGGTGACTCATGGGCGCTCGTATGGGAGTTAGGTGTAGTGTTGCAGGAAACAGGGGGTGAGGTGGCGCGCGATTTGACAGCGGCACAGGTAGTGGAATTACGAGCTGTCCTGCAAGCCCACGGACGCGTGTTCCAGGAGAGAGAAGGGTTGCCCCCTAGTCGTAATTTGGAGCATAAAATAGTACTGAAAGAAGGAACAAATCCTATCAATGTCCGGCCATATAGATATCCATATCTAATGAAAGAGGAGATTGAGAAGCAAGTTGCAGACATGCTGAAAGCGGGTATTATAAGACCCAGTCAAAGCCCATACTCGAGTCCAGTCATTTTGGTAAAGAAGAAGGACGGGAGCTGGCGGTTTTGCGTGGACTACCGGGCTCTGAACAAAGCCACGGTTCCGGATAAATTTCCGATCCCAGTTATTGAGGAATTGCTGGATGAACTCAAGGGGGCCAGATATTTCTCCAACCTGGATCTGAAGGCCGGCTATCACCAGATAAGGATGGGCGCCGCGGATATCTCGAAGATGGCTTTCCGTACCCACCAAGGCCACTTCGAGTTTCTGGTGATGCCATTTGGGCTAACAAATGCGCCGGCCACCTTCCAAAGTGCGATGAATGAATTAATGGCAGCTTATTTAAGGAAGTGGGTGCTCGTCTTCTTCGACGATATTCTGGTTTACAGCCCCACTTGGGACGAACATCTGACGCATTTGAAGATGGTGTTGCAGCTACTGGAACAGCACGAATGGGTTGCAAATCCAAAGAAATGTGAGTTTGGAAAGCGATGGGTCCATTATCTGGGTCATCAGATTTCGGAGCAGGGGGTGGAAATGGACCAAGATAAAATTAAAGCAATCGTAGAATGGGGAGCACCGAAGAACTTGAAAGCTTTGAGAGGCTTCTTGAGTTTGACCGGTTACTATAGAAGATTTGTGCAGAGATATGGGGAGCTGGCCAGACCATTAACTGAGTTGTTAAAAAAAGGGAAGTATGAGTGGACGGAGAAATCCGAAACAGCCATGGCAGCCCTGAAGGCCGCTATCACATCTGCACCAGTTTTAGTACTACCTGATTTTACTCAGGAGTTTCACCTCGAGTGCGATGCTTCAGGGGGAGGTGTTGGTGCGGTCTTGATGCAAAACCGGAAGCCCATTGCGTTGTTTTGTCGAGCTTTGTCCACAGGATCTTTGACAAAATCCATTTATGAAAAGGAATTAATGGCTTTGGTGATGGCCATTCAACACTGGAGGCCGTATCTGTTGGGGAGAAAATTTGTGGTGCATACAGATCAGCGCAGCCTTAAATATCTGTTGGAGCAGAGGATTACAACTTATAGTCAACAGAATTGGATAGCCAAATTGATGGGCTATGATTTTGACATAGTGTACAAACCGGGGAGTGCAAATAAAGTCGCGGATGCCTTGTCTAGAAAGGACGAAGGGGAGAGGGAGGAGCTGGAGATGAGCACTATATCCCGTCCTTATTGGCATGATTTCCAAGACGTTTTGAAGGAAGTAGAGGCGGATGACACACTCAGAAGGATCATCGAAGATGTAAGAAGGGATCCGAATACACATGCGGCCTATACTTTGGAGAAGGACCGCTTACATTATAAGGGGAGGTTGGTTTTGTCGGCCAAATCCAGCTGGATTCCTAGATTGTTAGCTGAATTTCACGTGACCAACACTGGGGGACATTCGGGAGTATTTCGAACATATAGGAGAATCGCTCAATCCTTATATTGGGTGGGAATGAAAAAAACGGTGACCGAATTTGTGGCTGCGTGCGTGATCTGTCAACAACATAAGTATCTGGCTGCATCACCCCAAGGGTTATTACAACCGCTGCCTATTCCGCAGGCGATTTGGGAGGAGGTAAGCCTAGATTTTATTGTTAAGCTGCCCAAATCTCAAGGCTTTGACGCTATCTTAGTGGTGGTAGATAGATTGAGTAAGTATGGCCACTTTATAGCGTTGAGACATCCTTATTCAGCACGTACAGTGGCAGAGACGTTCACTCAAGAGGTAGTCCGACTACATGGGATTCCTACATCGATTGTAAGTGATAGGGACCCTTTATTTCTCAGTATATTCTGGAAAGAACTCTTTAAACTGCAGGGTACCCAGCTCAAAATGAGTACAGCGTACCATCCAGAAACGAATGGTCAAATAGAGGTGGTGAATAGGATTCTTGAGGGGTATTTGAGGTGTTTTTGTTCCGAACAACCCAGGGGATGGAAGACGGTTTTACCTTGGGAAGAATACTGGTACAATACTGATAACAGTCGAAAAACTGTTATTTTCATGCTTAAAATTGATACTAAAAGCAACCTTTAGACTTAGAAACTAGCTTGAAATCATGCATTTTATCTATATTTTCATAAATAAGAGAGCTGGACAGGTTTATGCTTGATTTCAGTGTTTTTGTGCAGGTTTTAAGGTGAATTTGGTGAAAAGAGTGAAGAAGGAGAGAAGTGACATTAGAAAAGACAAGAAAGAGTGCAAAAAGAGAAGTCAAAGGCACCGCTCAGCGGCAAACTACCGCTGAGCGGCACTCAAGAGGTGGCGTTGGAACCGCTGAGGGGCAAAATGGCCGCTGAGGGGAAGAAAGAAGACGCGCAATCACCGCTGAGCGGTAAATACCGCTGAGCGGCACTTTTTGGGCTTGGGCTTTTGTAATTTTTTGTAACTCTAAATTAGTATATAAGGGCTTGCACGTCCTATAGTTAAGTATCTTTGGCAGAAACGAGGCAAACTCTCTCTCTTCCACCCCTTTGAAGGAGGATCTTGGATGCTCAGGCTACCTCTTCACCTTTATTGGGTTTATTCTTTCATTCTTTCATTGTTATTCATCTAGGCTCACCATGACGATGGTGAACTAAACCTTGTATGTTTGTTGGGGAATCAATGTAATCTCTTGAAGCTCTCATATATGGATTTGTTGAGTACATCTTTGAATTAAGACATATGCTTTCTTTCATCATTAGTTAGGGTTTTTCCTCTTTGCTCAATGCTTGCATTGTTTAACTCATTCTAATGCATGATTATTGGTTTTGTCGATACGGACACGTACGGGGAAGTCTAGATCCGGGGAATTTCTCCCAATATTTTACTGACAACATTATATTGGTTGCCTTTAAGCTCCTGCAGTCATGAACTAATCATTAGGAATGCTAGGAATTGTATGAACTATTTGATTAGGGAGAAGCCATCTAGAATGGTACATTAGAGAGTGGCATTAACAATGATGATTTGAATGTTGAATTCCTAAAATATATGAGAGTGGATGAGATGAAATTGACCCCCAACAACATATTCATTTATATAATTCATTGAAAGTGTTTATCTTTTGTCTTTGCCATTGATCAATTCATGCATACATGTTTATTTTCGTCTTTGCATATTAAACTTTGAATATTTCGTTTGTAAGTCCTAGCTAATCAACAAATCACATAACTAAACTAGGTCGTGAGTCCTTTGGGAAGAACGATACTTGGTCTTACCAAGTTTTATTACTTGAACGATTCGGTCATACTTGCCGATTGTGAAACAAGTTTGTGACATCATATTTTGGTGCTTACAAATTTGTCCATCAAGTTTTTGGCGCCGTTGCCGGGGATTCGTGGTTTAACTGGTTAATTTGTGTGATTATTGATTATCTTTGACTTTAATTTTGAATTTCTGTTTTTATTTGTCTGTTTTTATTTTTATTATCTTTTTATCTTTTTAGATTAGGTTAGATTTTATTTTATTTTATTTTGTTAGGTTAGATTTTATTAGATTTTATCTTTATCTTTTAGATTAGGTTAGATTTTATTTTTTTAGATTTGATTAGATTTGATTTTATCTTTTAGGATTAGATTTTATTTTTTTTTTATCTTTTAAATCTTTTATCTTTCTATCTTTTAAATCTGTTATCTCTTTATCTTTTGAATATATATCTTCTCTTATATCTTTTTGTGCTAACAAATCTTTTCTAGGGTTTTGTTTTCTTGTGCATGCAGGAAGCAATTCGCACTAGAAGTAAGAAAACAACATAACCACTTCTTGAAGGTCTAGAAGAGAGTAGAAGGAGGAGAAGAATCAGAACGTCTAGAGAACTTTTCCCTTCTCCAGAAACTCTCTTGCATTCATCACCACAAGGTTCTGTTCATAGCACAGAAAGTATGGAGGGCAATAATGTTAGAAGAACTCTTGCAGATTACACTAATCTTGCTGGACCTCAGCACTTTAATAGCATAGCTAGACCTAGAGTCAATGCTGCCAACATGGAGGTCAAACCAGCACTGATTCAACTGGTGAAGAGTAATCAATTTAATGGGTTATCACATGAAAGCCCATATGAGCACCTTACTACCTTTAATGAGATCTGCAACACGGTCAAGATGAATGGGGTGCCAGACGAAGCTATCAAACTTAGCTTGTTTCCTTTCTCCTTGGGAGGCAATGCTAAGCTTTGGTTAAACTCTTTTCCAGAAGAAAGTTTCACAGAGTGGGAAGCAGTGGTTACAAAGTTTCTAAACAAATACTTCCCACAATCTAAAGTAACTAAAGGCAAGCAAGAGATATCTTCATTCAAGCAGGGCATGGAGGAATCACTGGGACATGCATGGGACAGGTATAAAAGCTTGTTACGTAAAACTCCTATGCATGGTTTTAAAGAACATGAAGTAGTCCTAATTTTCCTTGGAGGGCTTGGTTCACAAACCAAGATGCTGCTGAATGCCTCAGCAGGAGGCAATATTAAATTGAAAACTCCAGAGGAAGCAACTGAAATCATTGAAAATATGGCTACTAGTGACAACGAACTCAATAGTGACACAGGAGATCTTAATCAGAAGGAGTTGTCAAAATTAAATGAGGCTCTGCTTGCCCAAAATAGATCTCTTTCTCAACAGCTTGAGGAAGTAACCATGAAACTTTCTCAAATACCACAGGGAATACAACAGGTGTCAATGGTTCAAGAGCAACAAAAATGGCAGATGCAATTCACTCCAGTTGAGAAAGCAACAAAGCTTGATGAGACTTTCCAGAGATTCTTGAAGACAAATGCGTCTTATTGTCATAATATGGATGCTGCATTTAAAAAAATGGAGAGTCATGTTGAGAGAATAGTTGACGAGATTAAATATGATAATCTTGGAAAGGATTGTAAAACTGTTGTGACCAGAAGTGGTAGAGTGTTAGAGGAGAGACAAAAAGAGAGAGAGAAAGAAAAAAATGAGAGTGAGAGTGAAAAAGAAAGAGTTGAGAGAGAGAAAAAGAGAAAAGAAGAAGAGGAGAGGAGAGAAAAAAATGAGAGAGAGGAGAGACAGAGAGAAAAAGAGTATGAAAAGCCACTTCCTTATCCAAAGGGTTATTCAAGGAAGGAGAAAGAAAAGCAGTTGGAGAGATTCATGGAACTGTTTAAGAAGTTGGAAATCACTATACCATTCTCTGAAGCATTGCAACAGATGCCAGCATATGCAAAATTTCTGAAGGAACTTCTCACAAAGAAACACAAGTACATTGAGAAGGAAACTATCAATATACAGGGCAATTGCAGTGCAATAATACAGAAACTACCTCCTAAACTTAAAGACCCAGGAAGCTTCACTATTCCATGCACTATAGGAGATGTGAAAGTTGGAAGAGCTTTGATTGATTTGGGAGCTAGCATTAATCTCATGCCGTTATCCATGTGCAGAACAATTCAGGGGTTGGAAATTAAACCAACCAGAATGGCTCTTCAATTGGCAGACAGGTCTCTTAAATATCCATATGGAGTGGTTGAAGATGTTCTAGTGAAGGTCGACAAATTTGTATTCCCAGTGGATTTTATTGTGATGGAGATGGAAGGAACTAGTGATGTTCCTCTTATTCTGGGGAGACCTTTTATGAAGACTGCTAGAGTTTTGATTGATGTAGAGAATGGTAAGCTTAAACTGAGAGTTGATGATGAAGAGGTCACTTTTGATGTATCCAAGGCCATGACATATCCAAATGATGACAAAGCATGTTTTCAATTTGATGAACTTGATGAAGTTTGTATGGTTCAGGAGAGAATGGTGCGTAATATTTCTCCATTGGAAAAAACTCTCATTGATGCATGTGAAGATTTGGATGAGGAAGAAGAAAAATTGATTGATGAATGTCTGAGGGACTTGGAAACATTGAAAAAGAGTCCAGAGGAAGATCCAATATTTGAAACAATTGATAAGGAAGAAACAATCAAAGCACAATCACCAGAATTAAAAAGATTGCCATCACATCTGAAATATGTGTTTTTAGAAGAGGGTGAAACAAAGCCAGTCATCATCAATAACTCTTTATCTTTACAAGAAGAAGAGCAGTTAATAGAAATTCTGAAAGCCAACAAAGAAGCAATTGGGTGGTCAATATCAGATCTCAAAGGTATAAGCCCAACTTATTGTATGCACAGGATTTTTATGGAAGAGGACTATAAACCAAGTGCTCAACCTCAGAGAAGGTTGAATCCTGTCATGAAGGAGGTGGTCAGAAAAGAAGTGTTGAAATTGCTAGAAGCTGGTATCATCTATCCAATCTCTGATAGTGAATGGGTGAGTCCAGTACATGTGGTTCCAAAGAAAGGTGGGATGACAGTAATTTATAATGATAAGAATGAGCTTATTCCTACTCGGACAGTTACTGGCTGGCGTATGTGCATTGATTATAGGAAACTGAATAAAGCTACTAGGAAAGATCATTTTCCTCTTCCCTTCATGGATCAGATGCTAGAAAGGTTATCAGGGCAGGCTTTCTATTGTTTTCTAGATGGATATTCTGGATATAATCAAATTGTGGTAGATCCAAAAGACCAGGAGAAGACGGCTTTTACTTGTCCTTTTGGTATCTTTGCATATAGAAAGATGCCTTTTGGATTATGTAATGCTCCAGCCACGTTTCAGAGGTGTATGCAGGCAATCTTTTCTGATCTTTTAGAAAAATGCATTGAAGTATTCATGGATGACTTCTCAGTTTTTGGAAATTCTTTTCAAAGATGTTTAGCTAATTTGAACACTGTCCTCAAAAGATGTGTTCAGACAAATCTGGTTCTGAATTGGGAGAAATGTCATTTCATGGTAACTGAAGGGATTGTACTGGGGCATAAACTTTCTGCTAAAGGAATTGAGGTGGATAAAGCCAAAGTAGAAGTCATTGAGAAACTGCCTCCCCCAACAAATGTAAGGGGGATTAGGAGTTTTCTTGGTCATGCTGGGTTTTATAGAAGATTCATCAAAGATTTCTCAAAAATTGCTAAGCCATTGAGTAATCTTTTGATGAAGGATGCTCCTTTTGTGATGAATGAAGACTGTCTGAAAGCTTTTGATATATTGAAAAAGAAGCTAGTGTCAGCTCCAGTGATTGTAGCACCAGATTGGAATCAAAATTTTGAATTAATGTGTGATGCAAGTGATTATGCATTAGGAGTTGTTCTCGGCCAAAGGAAAGAACAAAAGTTTCATCCAATCTATTATGCTAGCAAAGTGTTGAATGATGCTCAATTGAATTATGCTACCACAGAGAAAGAGTTTCTTGCCATTGTATATGCTCTAGAAAAATTTAGACCCTATCTCATTGGGTCTAAGGTGATTGTCTATACAGATCATGCAGCTATTAAATATTTGTTGACAAAACCAGATTCTAAACCACGTCTGATTAGATGGGTACTACTATTGCAAGAATTTGATGTAGAAATCCGTGATAAGAAAGGAAGTGAGAACTTAATTGCTGATCATTTGTCACGGTTAGTCAACAATGAGGTCACTAGCAAGGAGTCTGCAATTTGGGAATCTTTTTCATATGAATCACTCATGTATATTCAGCAGAGGCCCTGGTTTGCTGATATGGCAAATTTCAAAGCTGCAAGAGTCATACCAGATGACTTAACTTGGCAACAGAGAAAGAAATTTCTACATGAAGCCAAGCAGTTTGTGTGGGATGATCCATATTTGTTCAAAATTGGAGCAGATAATCTTTTAAGGAGATGTGTTACAAATGAAGAAGCAGAAGGAATTCTCTGGCATTGTCATGATTCACCTTATGGAGGACATTTTAATGGAGAAAGAACAGCAGCAAAAGTCCTTCAATCAGGATTCTATTGACCAACTTTATTTAAAGATGCTCATAATCATGCTAGGAATTGTGACAAATGTCAAAGAGCAGGGACAATCACTAAACGTCATGAGATGCCTTTACAAGGTATTTTAGAGGTTGAGGTTTTTGATTGTTGGGGTATTGACTTTGTTGGACCCTTCCCTCCATCTTTCAACAATGAATATATTCTGGTAGCAGTGGATTATGTGAGCAAATGGGTGGAAGCATTAGCTTGTCCAAAAAATGATGCTAGCACGGTAATTAAATTCCTGAAGAGACAGATATTCTCACGTTTTGGCACTCCAAGAGTGTTGATTAGTGATGGAGGATCTCATTTTTGCAATTATCAGCCAGAGAAAGTACTCAAGCACTATGGAGTAAAGCATAAGGTAGCTGCACCTTATCATCCACAAACCAATGGACAAGCTGAGGTATCTAACAGGGAGATAAAAAGAATCCTGGAAAAGACTGTGACTTCATCAAGAAAGGATTGGTCTCTCAAATTGGATGATGCTCTTTGGGCTTATAGAACAGCAATGAAGACGTCCATGGGATTATCACCATTTCAATTAGTCTATGGGAAAACATGCCATTTGCCAGTCGAATTGGAGCATAGAGCATTATGGGCTTTGAAATTCTTGAATTTTGATCCTTATGACACTCAATGTACACGTAGACGGCAGATTTTGGAGCTTGAAGAAATGCGTTTGCATGCATATGATTCATCCAAGGCTTACAAAGACAAAATGAAATTTTATCATGACAGGAAGTTGGTGAACAAAGTTTTCAATCCAGGACAACAGGTATTATTATTCAATTCAAGATTGAAGATATTTCCTGGGAAGCTGAAGTCAAAATGGACAGGACCATTTGTGATAAAAGAAGTGCATCCTCATGGGGCAATTGAAATATTTAATCCATCTGATGATCCACAGAGAAGTTGGGTGGTAAATGGTCAACGTCTCAAGCCTTATCTAGGGGGAGAGGTGCAACAATGTTCTACAATGATGTTGTTGGTTGATCCTTGAAAGTTTGGGTCAGGCTCGGGACGTTAAACAAGCGCTTACTGGGAGGCAACCCAGTGTTTTGTAAGTATTTGTTTTTAGATTAGGGTTTGATGTACTCTATTGAACACCTGGTTTTTTATGATGGTTTGCTATTAACTGTGATTGTGTGATAAGTAATGCTTGATGATGCTTATTGATTGATTGATGTTGAGATGATGTGCATATTAAAATGCTTATACAGGTGATTCACAATCTTTGTGAACAAATGCATGATATCATGATTGTGATTGTGAAATTAAGCAGGATGTGTATGTCAAATGTGAATGAGCTTATATGTGAGGTTTTGAGCTTCAGAGTTGTTATTGTTGAATGCTATTACTTTGGAAGCTTGAATGACTTTGCCCAGGTTTTCTATGATTGAATCAATTGCTTGTTTTGCATCATGTGATCAAGGCCGTGTTTGTTGAAACCCTTTTTATTGGCCAAATTCATAAAGTTAGCCTACTAAAAGAGAACACTTTGTGTTCTATCCTTTGAACCCATAGCCTTGAATATACACTGAACCCTTGATTGAAAATCTTTACCTTGAGTTAAGTAGAATATCTTGTGTGGTATTGATAAATGTTCAAGTTTGGGGTTGTTGGAAAAATGGAAAAGCATTGAGCTAAGAGCTAAAACGGAAGAATATGCAAAGAAAAAGAAAAGAAAAGAAAAAGAAGTAAAGCTCAATGCAAATGAAAAGGCAAACAAAAGTTGGGAATGAATAAGAATAATTGTGTTGTTATGATTCTCTTAACTCAAGGATTTTGTGATCCAGAAAAACCAATTTTCTTGTTAGCCCAGCCACATTATAAGCCATTGAAAAGTCCTTGTGATGATGCATGCTTGTGAATGTTTTTGATTGTGGTAAAATGAAAGGCAAAGTTGATTCATGTGACATTGTGATAGTGGAGTGAATGAGTGAAACACTTTACCTAGTGAGGAAATATTCCATGAGCACATGAACATCCATGCTTAATTGATTGATCATTCATGAAAAATAGTATTTGTTGGAACTTAAATGACTTTGTGAACACTAAAGCATGTGCACATCTTGATTGAACTCTTGGTCATAAGTTTGAGTGAAGTTGTTACTTATCTTGAAAAGAGGATTTTGAATGAGTGAACCATCATATAAATTGGTTGGAGATGGAGTTACATTTTGTTTGCTTGAGGACAAGCAAAGTTCTAAGTTTGGGGTTGTGATAACAGTCGAAAAACTGTTATTTTCATGCTTAAAATTGATACTAAAAGCAACCTTTAGACTTAGAAACTAGCTTGAAATCATGCATTTTATCTATATTTTCATAAATAAGAGAGCTGGACAGGTTTATGCTTGATTTCAGTGTTTTTGTGCAGGTTTTAAGGTGAATTTGGTGAAAAGAGTGAAGAAGGAGAGAAGTGACATTAGAAAAGACAAGAAAGAGTGCAAAAAGAGAAGTCAAAGGCACCGCTCAGCGGCAAACTACCGCTGAGCGGCACTCAAGAGGTGGCGTTGGAACCGCTGAGGGGCAAAATGGCCGCTGAGGGGAAGAAAGAAGACGCGCAATCACCGCTGAGCGGTAAATACCGCTGAGCGGCACTTTTTGGGCTTGGGCTTTTGTAATTTTTTGTAACTCTAAATTAGTATATAAGGGCTTGCACGTCCTATAGTTAAGTATCTTTGGCAGAAACGAGGCAAACTCTCTCTCTTCCACCCCTTTGAAGGAGGATCTTGGATGCTCAGGCTACCTCTTCACCTTTATTGGGTTTATTCTTTCATTCTTTCATTGTTATTCATCTAGGCTCACCATGACGATGGTGAACTAAACCTTGTATGTTTGTTGGGGAATCAATGTAATCTCTTGAAGCTCTCATATATGGATTTGTTGAGTACATCTTTGAATTAAGACATATGCTTTCTTTCATCATTAGTTAGGGTTTTTCCTCTTTGCTCAATGCTTGCATTGTTTAACTCATTCTAATGCATGATTATTGGTTTTGTCGATACGGACACGTACGGGGAAGTCTAGATCCGGGGAATTTCTCCCAATATTTTACTGACAACATTATATTGGTTGCCTTTAAGCTCCTGCAGTCATGAACTAATCATTAGGAATGCTAGGAATTGTATGAACTATTTGATTAGGGAGAAGCCATCTAGAATGGTACATTAGAGAGTGGCATTAACAATGATGATTTGAATGTTGAATTCCTAAAATATATGAGAGTGGATGAGATGAAATTGACCCCCAACAACATATTCATTTATATAATTCATTGAAAGTGTTTATCTTTTGTCTTTGCCATTGATCAATTCATGCATACATGTTTATTTTCGTCTTTGCATATTAAACTTTGAATATTTCGTTTGTAAGTCCTAGCTAATCAACAAATCACATAACTAAACTAGGCCGTGAGTCCTTTGGGAAGAACGATACTTGGTCTTACCAAGTTTTATTACTTGAACGATTCGGTCATACTTGCTGATTGTGAAACAAGTTTGTGACATCATATTTTGGTGCTTACAAATTTGTCCATCAAATACCAGTTATCAGGCTGCAGCGAGATGTTCCCCTTTTGAGATTGTGTATGGACGTTCCCCACCAGCGTTGAGTCGATTTATTCCTGGGGAAACAGCTGTTGAAACGGTGGCGCAAGATTTGATTACTCGTGATGAAGCGCTGCGGCAATTGCAGCAACATCTTAAGCAAGCGCAGGAGGCTATGGTACAACAGGCGAATAAAAAGAGGAGGGAAGCGGATATTAAGGTGGGCGACTGGGTTTATTTGCGGATCAGGCCCCACAGGCAGACTTCCATGCCAACCCGTTTACATCCTAAACTTGCAGCACGTTATTTTGGGCCTTTCCAGGTGTTACAACAGGTGGGCAAGGTTGCTTTTCGTCTACAGTTGCCCGAGACAGCTAGGATTCATCCGATCTTTCACGTGTCTCAGTTAAAGAAGGCGGTGGGGGAGCAGAGAGTGGAAAAGGAATTGCCAAGGGAGCTGCAAGCCGAGGGGCCCATGTTTTGGCCTGTGCGAATTTTGGACAGGAGGCAACGGCAGTTGGGTGAAGTTGCAGTCCCCCAAGTCCTGATAGAGTGGCAAGAAGGAGGCCCTGAGGGAGCGACCTGGGAAGATGTGGCTACTATTCAGGAACAATATCCTGAATTCAACCTTGGGGACAAGGTTGTTTTAGGCGAGGGAGTATTGATAGGCCTTTACTGGTATATAGTAGAAGGAAAACCGGTACACATACCGGTACACAACCTAACTGCCAAGGCAGTTAGAGTGGGTAGTTAGGAGGTTTGTATATAAGGGCCGAGAGGGTATGTTGAGGGGTTAGCGAAGTAAATACTATTGATTGTCAGGGACGTGTATCCTGATAGGGAGAGGTTAGGCTCTCGGCATTGTATCCTTGTATGTGTGATGAATAAAGAATCATTGTTTTCAGTACTCTTGTGTTGTGTTTGAGTGAAGAGAAGTGAGTTATTGAAGGCCAATTGCTTAGAACTAGAAAAGTTACAGTATGACAGATGAATATGCATGTCCATTCTGCCAGGTCTTAACAGAGCAGGATCCAGCTTCTCTTTGTGATTGGTTGTCAAAATAAAAATGCGTTCCTCTCCGCAGCATGACCATAGACCATCTATAACATTTAACAGTCCTGAAAAGTGTTATCTGTTGAAAATTAATAAACACAGCATTAGTCTAAATAAGTTCATGTTAAACATCATTATCATTATTAGTCCTTGCAGCAATATACTTTTTAATGTAAACTTTACATCAACAAAATAATAAGAATTGCAAGCATATAGATGTTGTTAACATGGATAGAGATAGATGCACACACTCATGTTCCTATATTTGTTATCATGTTATAAATCTGAGGAGTGTGTAATGAAAATTGACACAGCTTTTGAGAAGAAAAAAGAACCTTATTGTCTCTATTCTTAACTGCTTCTCCATCTTCTTCTCGGTTCTGCAGCTTTATAGTGCAATCAATGTCCTCTATCACAAGCATGGAGCGGTTAGACATGGCTAGGATCAAATTTTTTAATTCATTATTGTCTTGGACAGTGGTGAGATCCAAGTCATATATATCATAGTTCAGATAATCGGACATGGAAGCAATAAGGCTAGACTTGCCAGTGCCAGGAGGGCCATACAAGAAGTAACCACGTTTCCAAGCTTTCCCAGTTCTTTTATAGAACTCTTTTCCTTTCACAAACTTGTCCAAATCATTCACTATTTCCCTCTTAAGTTCTGCATCAATTGGAAGAGTCTTGAAAGTCATGGGGTGACCAAGTTTGATACCAGGAACTTTCCAATAACAACTATAATCAACCGTGTAAAGCTTCACTGCCTCATTTTCTTGTTTGATGTCCTTGGCTCTCTCCAACACGTATTGAAAATATGAACTGAATATCTTCTCCTTGTGTTTCTTTGGAAAACATAGCTCATAGTACCTTATTTCTGACCTCAAAGAGGAATTCATATCACGATGCTTATTCCGGATTGACTCAGCTTGTTTACATATGTATTTCCATCTTATTTCAACCCCTTCAAATTCATCATTCACTTCTTCATCTCTGTCTACACCGAATGATAGATTTTTATCATTCTCTGATTTGCTTGCTTTAACTCTTTGAGCTGAGAGAGTGGCTTTGGTGGTGAGATAGGCCTCTGCAGCCTCAAACACTTGGTTTCTGGACATGCCTTGAAATTCTTCGATGACGACAGTGAGTCGGGTGGATAATTTGCGAGATAGATTGTGAAGTCCTGAGTGAAAATATTCCAAGACTTCATTAGGAACAAACTCATTGGTAATACTTCTGAACAGCACAGCTGAAGCAGCAAGGGAGGCCACAGCAGTTAAAAGGGTCTTGCTATCGGACATGCTTTTGGTTAATGGAAAACAAGGTAACACAAAAGATAGACAAATTGTTCAAAACTTCAACTCAAAGATCAACTCTGAACCAAAATCAGTTCCTCAACATGAAACTAAACTTTAAACCCAACCAGGCAACAAAACTCTTTGTTTGGACCTTGTATGAGATGATCTCAAAATGCATATCAAAGACTTGCAATGTCCCTTTATATAATAGTACAAAACAAGACTAATTTATTGTTGACTCTGCTTTTTGGTCGTGGAAAGTGGATCTTGACGTGTTTACCACACATATTGACTTTATGGTCATTTTGAAACTTTCCGAGTACTTTCACTCCATGATCTGTTGCAAGTTAGAAACTTTCCAAGTGAAGTGTAAAAAAAGTATATGTATATGCATGCTTAATACTTCATATATACATGGTTTTGTTTAGCCAGAAGATTTCATGAACAGCGATGCAGAAGAACTGATAAACATAGCAGTATTAATATCTGGTTGATGCAGTACATATGTGTAGTAGCAGTATTGTATCAGTTACAAACTGAACATTCTAGTGTAACACTCTTTCTGTATTCTCTCAAGCAATAACATACCTGTTCGGTTTCCATTCAATTTTTAGAATTCCTACTCCCTTTGTTGTTCTTCGAAGCCCTTCCTGTTCGTAGAACATTCGTATTAAGTGGTATCAGAGCCTGATTTCGATCCAGGACTTGTGGATTATGAGACCTTTTCTACGATGAACTAAAATAACTTTTTGTAAGGTGTTAAGAAGTTGAAAGAAAAATTCAGTATAGTTGGAACATTCCCGTGTTCGCGTTTGACAGATTTACTACAAAGGTTGGTGAGATATAGATTTGTTACGTGTACGACTAGTCCAAGATGATGTTGCACTGTTTGAAACCAAACTTTTCAGTCATTGGTTGATGTTGACGCACCATTTTTGAACATTCAGAGAGGAGGAAGCTCTAGGGTTTGGATTGGAGAGTGGATTTGATAGAGGGAATTTGTGATGTTATTTGAATTAAAGAATTTGTGGAAAATGCTAGGAATTTGTGATGTTATTTGAATTAAAGAATTTGAACGAAGGGACGAAGATATTTGAAAGAAAAAGTTTGTTAGAATTTGTATAATAGATTAAACAATATTTTGATTGATAAAAACAAATGATTATTAATTTAGTCCAATGTAAAGATGTGAAACAAATTTAAATATAGAGTGTGAACATTATATTAAAATAAGATTTAATTTGTTACTTATTATAAAATATTTAATTAAAAAATAAAATTAAAATTTATAAAAGGAACTTAGAGAAATAAATTTCAAATACATTCTATTAAATAATTTATTTATATTATTATTAAAATTATTGTTAGTATTAATATTAATTATAGTTATAATTTGTTATTATTAATATTAGTTATAATTATAGTTATTAATACTAAAAATGGAATGTATTTTATTATAATAAATTCAAATTCAATACTGTCAAGAATCAATTTCATCATCTTTCAAATCATCTTTTAAATGAGAATAAATTTCATTATAATATAATCGATTCCAATATTATTTAGAATAAATTTTGTTATCTTTCAAATACTGAATCAATTTTAAGATTTATAGAATCGATTTCAACCTTTCTAGTTGGAATTGATTATTTCAACCCTTTTTTAATATTCAGATTTCACATTTCTAGAATTGATCCCACACCAATTTCATGTCTACTGTAAGGCCTCGAAAATTTAACTCTGCAAATATCTGTCTAATCATAATCAATGCACACCACATCACTGGTTCAGAGCCCATTAAAAACCCACTAAGCACTTGATGAGAGGGTCGCACCTCCCAACAACAGTTGTGCATAAAAGAATGCAGTATAGTACTAGGAAGTGACTCCTAGGTCGTCTCTCAAGGACCAAATGTGGTTCAGTCTCAAATCAAACACATAGTGGGGAGATTTTGAAAGATTTTTGTGAATGCAACTGAACTTAAATAAGACACTAATGCAAACGGAAATGTAAAAAAAAAAAAAAAAAAAAAAAAAAAAAAAAAAAAACCGTCTCAATTACAAAATTAAAGCGGTTGGTCACTAAAGCTAACATTACATTTAAATTAAAGGAGTGAAAATTAACTTTGTGATGATTAACATTGAAAGGAGAATATGGTAATCAAGCAAAGATCACTTAAAAATTAGCAAGCATTCAAACCTAAGTGTATGCAATATGAAAATTGTAACCTAATTAAGTGCAGGATTAAGTATTTAAAATAATATAAAAGTAGACCCTTGGAGCTCTCTGGACGTGGCAGCAGCTCCCTTCCGTCACCGTGCACCACACATTCATTTTTTTTATGTGCACACACTTCAATTTAAATCACTGTCTCGGGCTTCTCTTTAAAGAAAATTAAAATCATTAGAATGCTTCTTCTTTCTTCACGTAATTCACCACCAGCCACTGCCACTTTTTTGCTTCTCCTATCTAAGTTATCCATTCATTCTTAAAAGATAAAAAATTGTATCAATGACAGTGGGCCACCTCTTCCTTCACGTGAATGAACTTCTTCATAGATCAAAACAAACCAACTGTAAAGTGCTTCTCTTCTCCCACTCCACATAAGCCATCAACGTCCCATCATCCTATACTCTAACTTAATCATCCACGTCTCATGTGCATAAAGGTGTAGCAGCAATTGAAATAAAGAAATGAAGATGTGACCGTGCGTGCCACCTTTTCCAAAGCTAAATTGAAAGCATAAATCCCTGGATGTGACCGTGTGCTTCCTTTCTTCAACATTAAACGACAACCAAACCAATTAGATGTGTTGTGTGCTATCTCTCCAATTGAAATGAGCGTACGTGCAGCATTCCAACGTGCGTCTCTCCTTCCAGCCGTAACACTCCTGCACCCAAGCAATTAAGTAATCTTCTTCTTCCAACATTAACCAGCGTACGCATAGAATGAAAGAGCAAATCGCGAAGAAACGCAAACGCTGAGATGCCAAAAGGGTTAGATCGCTCTCTCCTCTTTCAACTTAAAGACTCCTTTCGTTTCTTCAATCTCAAGATCCCACGGCCCACACTCCATCACGCCTCCATCTTAAAGAAATTGAATGCCAGCTGTGACTGTCCCTGCACCGCTTACCTCCATTCTCCAAGTCCACTTCTTTCATTCCATGAAAATAAACGTTCCAAAGCCAAAGCGTAAAAGAAAAATTTCCAGCGCTCTACACACACCATGCCATGTGCTTAAAGGTAAGCGTAATCAAAAAGAAATTAAGAACCAATGCCAAACAATATCACCGTGACAGCTTTGGAATCAAGAAGACAAAATAGTGCTCAATCCATTTCTAAAGACAGCGTGAATACACTCCCAGTTTTTTTACATTTTTTCAGAAAAACCAAGCACAAGCCTAAGAAAAACATAAAACTGAGAGAATGGCCAGTGGCAGCTCCCACGCACGTCCAACAGCCCTCTCCTCAAAATGAAAATGTGCTTTTCTTTTATGTGGGAGGCAGTTGCCCTAGGCCGAGACACCCCTCCCTCCAAGCACGTGCTCTGCTAGGTGTGTTTCTCTTTTTCTGGATGGACTCCCGAGTTACTGTGTGCACTGCCTGTTGCTTGCGGATGATAGCTGGACTGCTCCGTGTGCACCTCCCGTGACTCCACCTTTGCAAGCTGGAATGCTGGATGCACCCCCTGCTTGCTGGACGAGCTGCTAGATGCGTGAATGAAACTCCCTGGACGCGTGCAGCCAAGTGTGGGTCGGGTGTGCTTCTCCCTCAACCCATTCTCCACGTGAAGCCCTTGGATGTGTGCTACTGGGCTGCTTCCGTGTGCACCTCCAAACTGCTTTTCTCTGCTGGACCGTGAGCGCTTTCTTTCCAAGCTGTTGGGTGCTCTTTACTCCAAGCACCTCTTCAAGTGGACCAGGCCGTGTGATGTGTTTTTCGTTCCAGCAAGCAACATGCGCATCTCCAAGTGCACCCGCAAATATGAAATTCACACCTCCTCACGCATTTAGCCTCTAAATGTCCCAAATTGTATTTCCAAAATTTTCCCTACAATTAATAATGCAAATAATTAGCTCAAATCATTCAAATTAATTAAAATAAGAATTTCTGATCAAATTAAGCACAATTAGGAAAAATGGGAAAATACCGAACATTTAAGCACAATTCCCTGATTAATTCTAGTACAATAAACTAAGTGAAGTGAATAAAATATTGACTCATCAAAATAGACCACACTTAGTCTTTTGCACTCCTGGGCAAAATCAAGACGCAGATCAGGGAACAGTTCAAAGGACATCCAGGGTTTGACACAAACTTAGCACACAGAAAACAAAGACTCGCAAGGAAACAAACAGAATTTACACAGTCCTCAAGAAATCTAGACAGAGAAAAGAAATAGACAATTCCAACACAGAATGAATCAGAGAAAGCAGATACTCATGAAATCATCCAAGCAATTCAAGACATGGCAAAATGATTAATCAGCTCAAGAAGTGAATCAAAAGTAACAAAACCTCACAGATGCACTATCAGTGTTTCTCTCAAGTGTTTAGGGTAAATCAATGTCACTCAATGCACTCAAGAAAGCAAACGACAACAGACTTGGCAAGCCTCTAATATCAACACTTAAACACATGAATGTTCAAATCAAAAGGTCTTTTATGGGTGAAATGGGGCCAAGGACAAGGGAGGATAAATGTGGATGAGAAGCTACAAACCAAACGAAATAGAGGAGCAATGGGGAATAAGTGTAAACACAATAAAATCACACCCGGACCTCTAATTCAATCCTCTTCTTGACTCCATTATTCACAATTATTCACATTTTTTTTTCACTATTTTTCTGCTCTCTTTTTTTTTTCATCCTGTCTCTTTTCTTTTCTCTCTTTTCAAAACAAAACTGTAAAAGACAAGATACACATATATTTACCAAAAGAAAACAAGAAGAGGAACCAACTAGCCAACTCATCAGAAACGCCAAGGAGACCACACTTGTTCCCAAGACACTTCCAAAGCTCCAAAATTCCCTAAGGTTAAGGTAATCATGGTTTTTCACTTAGGGCTAGTGTATGAGCTTCAAAACAAAGAAATGAGGAAAGTATAGGCTCAAAAGGGGTTATCAAAGGATTAGAACAAGGTAAGCTTATTTGGCTAGAGAGGCTCAAGAACAAAACTGCCTTTATCACTTCCAAACATGCATATCAATCAAGAATTATCAACAAGAGTCAAGCCAAGGCATATGTGCAAGCAATCAAGAGACATATCACACACAAGAAAGAACATAAAGTGGCTCAAATTCTCACACAGGGCATTTGTGTCACAATCAATTCAACTCTCAAACATCATGATCATCTTCCAAGCAAAGAAAAGCAAAGAATCCAACATCTCAGAGTATCAATGAAGTGAAGGAAAACTGACAACCTGACCACAATCCAGAATTCACGAAAAGCATGCAAAACTGTACACAAGACACAACAAAAACTACCTAGAAAAGAAAAAAAAATTTAACCAAGAAAACAAAAACTAATAGAAAAATCAGAATCTCCCCCAATAGACCACACTTAAACTACACAGTGTCCTCAATGTGTCATAAGCATAAGATCGGAAATCAAAACAGTGAACAGATCATGGACAAGTGCAATAAAAGTAGGGAAAGAGGGAGAAGAGAGAAAGGAAACTCCCCTGATCATGGTGGCAGTTGCCAATTTTGGACTTTCAGGGAGATGTCTTCCACCACAGGATCCAACAAGCAAGTTTTGAGGAAGAATTGCTTCATCCTCCAGATTTGATCTAGCAGGGAGATATCATCCACAGCTGGATCTAAGAAGCAAAGATTGTTGATGAGCAGGTTCAGCAGGTGCCTGTTGATGTTGAAACTTTCGTGAATGCTGGCACCTTTGTCTTCCAGCATGGGTGCATGTTGGTCAAATTCATTTGTACCTCCTGCAATAGGGTTAGTGCAATGTGGTTCCAAAGAAATAACATGCAGGGGTATAACACCTAAATTATCATACTGAACCTCAGATACATCCTCAGAACATGAATCAATTTCAAATTTAGAAACAATATCAACAACATGCTCAGATTCATGTTCAATGCATAGATAAGAAGTATTCAGATAGGATGACAAAAGTTGTTTCTCATCATGCAAAGAGTGGAAATGAAAAGCATGCTCATCAACAATATAGTCATCAACATAATCCTCAACAACATAATCATCAACATAATCAAATTGAGGTATGTTTACCTCCACTTCCCTGAAGATTGGAAGAGTGGTGGAAGATGATGATGGTCTACCTTTCTAAAAAATGTTGCTCATATCTGCCTGGTCCTCAAAATCTTTCTCGGTCTCCTCAGGTGCAAGAGTGGGACCATCTGAAGGTGGGAAAGTATGTGGCGCAGTAGTAAGCTCATAACTCTGCTCCCCATCTTCTATGTGGATGACACTAACATCATCAGGAGTCAGCACAGTTTGAAATGGTAACTCTGAATCTTGAGACTGTTCCTGATTTAACTGAGTAGCCATCTGCCCTATCTGGTCATTCAAGCTCTGAATGGACGCTTTGGTCTCTTGCTGAAACTGCAGGTTCTGCATGGTCAACTGCTCCAACAACTCCTGCAATGTGGGCTCAGAAATAGAAGGCTGAGGAGCTGTTTCGGCAGAAGCATCATATTGTTGACTCTGATATTGCTGGACTAGTGGAGGCATGAAAGTACTCTAGAATGGTGGTTCTTGATATTGATGTTGTGGAGCATTGTACCATCCCAAGGTAGGGTCATTCCATCCAAGACCGTTGCTGTAAGCATATTGCACAGGGGAAAATTTGCTCAAAAACTGGTGCTCAAGATATCCCCAATCGGTAACGGATCTCAGAGGAAGAGAGTCTTTCCAATCCTTAGCTGCTCCTTGTAATGAATGCGAAAATGCGCTCAAGAAAATGTGATCAAGAGGGACATCTGGAGGCTTCATTGAAGAGCACATGATGTGGAGCTCCTCCAAATGTCTGTGTGGGCATTCTCCTGCAAAACCATGAAACTTAGGCAGCAAATGTATCAGTCCAGAGGTGAGATCGCAATGAAGATCATCCTCCTTAAGTGAAACTGGCTCACAAAGAGCACTCTCAGAAATTAGAGGATGAGTCATATTGTTCTCAACATAGAAATCAGCAGAATATGAATTACAATCAGAGTAACATGCAGAAGGAGAATCATAATCAGAGGCACTAGCAAAACAAGCAGTATTCACGAAATCAAAATAGGTAGACATGGAAAAAGAAGAATACTAAAAATCACGAAACAAATAAATCACAACACATTTATACATGCAACACGCACACACAAAACAGAACATCACATCACATCACATCACAACACAAGACAAAACACAACACACACAAACACAGCAAAAACCTAAGACCGAACCATTGGTCCCCGGCAACGGCGCCATTTTGATGAGAGGGTCGCACCTCCCAACAAAAGTTGTGCATAAAAGAATGCAGTATAGTACTAGGAAGTGACTCCTAGGTCGTCTCTCAAGGACCAAATGTGGTTCAGTCTCAGATCAAACATGTTAGCAAAATGATGAAGATGAAGTTTTGATGATGTCCAAATCAAGTCAAGAACAAACAAGACTCATGAAGAATGATCTTAGAAGACTTGTAAAACCTTGTAAAAATTGTATGAACATAGGATAATTAGTAGTTTCATGTATGTATTCAAAAGTGATGTAAAAATAAATCAAGAACAAAATCTGTGCAGTGTTAATCGATTAACACAGGGTGTTAATCGATTAACGTTAATCGATTAACAGAGGGCGTTAATCGATTGTTCCAGAGGCAAATGGCGAAGCACAGAATTTCGGTGTTAATCGATTAACACAGGGTGTTAATCGATTAACGTTAAGGGAACTGTATCCTTTGGCTTATGGTATCCATCTGGAACGGAACCTAGTCTTGTAGGTTTTTCAGATGCAGATTATGGAGGTTGTAAGATAGATAGAAAAAGCACTAGTGGAACATGTCATCTTCTGGGTAGTTCATTAGTTTCTTGGCATTCTAAGAAACAAGCCTGCGTAGCCTTATCTACTACTGAGGCTGAATATATTGCTGCAGGAAATTGTTGTGCACAAATTTTATGGATGAAACAGCAATTAGAAGATTATGACATTCACTTAGATCATATACCACTTAAGTGTGATAATACAAGTGCCATAAACCTTACAAAGAATCCCATAATGCACTCTAGAACCAAGCACATTGAGATTAGGCACCACTTTCTTAGAGATCATGTGCAAAAAGGAGATTGTGAGATAGAATATATTGATACTCAACATCAATTAGCTGATATTTTCACCAAAGCATTGCCTAAGGATAGATTCTATGAGCTTAGAAGAGACTTAGGAATATTGAAAATATCTCAAAATTAGATATAGGTAAAAATTTGACGTTTTTCGGAAATCAGCGTCAGTTAATCGATTAACACAGGGTGTTAATCGATTAACGTTAATCGATTAACACACCCTGTTAATCGATTAACAACGGTAACCTGCAGTAAATTTTGCAGAATCTAGCCGTTTGTAACGGCTAAAAACGGCCATAAACGGCTCTTTGATGATTATGAACGTTGGGGGAGCCTTTTTAAGCCTATTTATACCCATCCAATCCTTCATTACACACTACCATTCACTCTCCCACTCAAAATCTCTTAAATTTCTTTGCTGTCCATTTTTTTTTGCTGTCCCAAAATTCTTTTCACACTCTCATGGCTGAACCATCAAGAAGAAGAAGGAGAAGAAGCTATGGATCGGAAAGCACGCCTCCCGCACGTGGTCCAAATATTCATGGTTGGATTTCCGATGTTGGAAGGCATGACGAATATCTGCAATGGTGGAAAGAAAGGAAGATTCTTCGCCAAAAGTTTGTTGATCTAAATTGGTTTACTGCAAATCAATTTCAGTTTTCTGGGCAATTAGTTGAGCAAGGAGTCCAACATTTCTTGCAACTTCAAGGACGTTATTATCCAGATTTGGTAAGAGTATTCTACTACAATCTTAAGAGTCAAGATGGTATTGTTTTCACTCGTGTTAAGGGAGTAGATATTATTTTGGATAATGACATTTGGACAAATGTTGCTCATCTTCCCATACTAGAAAATTCTCTGCATGTGCCAAATGACTTTGGTAATTTTAACAAAATTATGGCATATCGCTCCTTCATGCGTAATCCTCAACAACCACTACCAAATAGGAGATATCTTCTAGTTGGAAATCTTAGAATGGAAGAAAGAATTCTTCATTATCTAATTGTGTGGTTGCTTTGTCCAAGAGGTACCAACTTAGCCCAATGTTTTGAAACTGATTTGATGATCATGTCTGCACTAACTCAAAATATCAACATCAACTGGGCAAGTCTCATCTCAGATACTATGGTCCGTGCCAAGAGGTATGACAGAGGTCATCTCCCATATCCTCTCCTTGTTTCATTGATATGTATCTATAAAGGGGTGGATGTCACCGGAGAAAAACATCTCACTGTCTTACGTACCCATAAAATTGAAGAGTCTGCTTTGCATCAAATGGGATTTATAAGACAAGGAAATTTGTTTGTCCGCGCTGATGAAGATATTGCACAAGAAGAAGATGCCTCAGCTGAAGAGGAGGAAGATATCCCTATGCCTCAACCAACCAATGTTGCTGGACCATCAAATCCTCCACAAGAATATAGTCTAGAAAGTATTTCTAGACAAATTGAAGCCATGGCCACAATGCAACAAACACGAATGGACGATATGATGGCATATCACAATCTTCGTTATGATGAGATTAATACTCATCTTAATGAGATTGATGACAAACTTGCCAAACTATATGTCCCTGATAGTGATGATGATTAGGCATCTTTATGATTCTATGTTTTTATTTGTGTGTGCCCTTTATGTATGCTTCTATGCTTGTATGCCTCTTTAAAATTCAATAAAAATGTGTGTTCTCTTATCTTAATATTTCTATGCATCTATGCTTTTAGTAAGGGGGAGTAATTATACATCACTTTTTAATAATGATCAAAAAGGGGGAGAAATAGTTAATGTCTTAAAATATTTTTTTTAAGTTCACTAACAATTTTTTTCTTCCTTAAGTTATTTTTTTATACAGCTGGTTCACAAAAGCTTTAATTCAAGAAGGTTTTGATCATCATCAAAAAGGGGGAGATTGTTAGCAAAATGATGAAGATGAAGTTTTGATGATGTCCAAATCAAGTCAAGAACAAACAAGACTCATGAAGAATGATCTTAGAAGACTTGTAAAACCTTGTAAAAATTGTATGAACATAGGATAATTAGTAGTTTCATGTATGTATTCAAAAGTGATGTAAAAATAAATCAAGAACAAAATCTGTGCAGTGTTAATCGATTAACACAGGGTGTTAATCGATTAACGTTAATCGATTAACAGAGGGCGTTAATCGATTGTTCCAGAGGCAAATGGCGAAGCACAGAATTTCGGTGTTAATCGATTAACACAGGGTGTTAATCGATTAACGTTAATCGATTAACAAGGGCTGTTAATCGATTAACAAAGTGACCGTTTGAAAAACTAGCCGTTTTTTGAGACGTTGAACTATCCGTTGGAGTGTTAATCGATTAACAAGTGGAGCTAATCGATTAACACAGTCAGAAAGGCTGCAAACGAAAATGGAAGAGCCTTTTTGAGATGTCTATAAATAGACTCTCATTTTCTCTCAAATTCAACTCTTCCCTTGTGCAAAACATCTCTGAACTCTTTGAGAATTGTGTGCTCTTGCTTAGCTAAGGAAACTCTGTCTGTAGAGTTGGTTAAATACTGCTACGGTGATAGAGGAATAGCTGGATCATCCTTGGTGTGTCTGAGGAAGTGTCTGGAAGAGAATCATCCTTCGTGAAGCATTCGAAGGAGGTGATCATCCTTTGTGAAGATTCAAAGGAGGTGTTGTTTCATCTCTTGTGGTTTCAAGAGAGGTGGTAATTTCTAAACTGTTACAAATTGTTTTTCTGTGTGACTAATATTTGTAATAGTTTTGTGATAGTGAAAAAGGTTTATCTTATTTGAGATAAGCGACTGGACGTAGGATCTTAGTGATCTGAACCAGGATAAAATACCTGTGTAATTTTTCTCTTTCCCTTACTCTGTTATTTACGTTTAATTATCTGCTTAGTAAGAAATTAAGAGAAAAATATTAAAAAGGGATAATATTTGAATATAACCAATTCACCCCCCCTCTTGGTTTGTTTCCACGCTAACCATTCCGCTGCAGCCGCTCTGACAAAACACATAGTGGGGGGATTTTGAAAGATTTTTGTGAATGCAACTGAACTTAAATAAGACACTAATGCAAACGGAAATGTAAAAAAAAAAAAAAAAAAAAAAAAAAAACAGTCTCAATTACAAAATTAAAGCGGTTGGTCACTAAAGCTAACATTACATTTAAATTAAAGGAGTGAAAATTAACTTTGTGATGATTAACATTGAAAGGAGAATATGGTAATCAAGCAAAGATCACTTAAAAATTAGCAAGCATTCAAACCTAAGTGTATGCAATATGAAAATTGTAACCTAATTAAGTGCAAGATTAAGCATTTAAAATAATATAAAGGTAGACCCTTGGAGCTCTCTGGACGTGGCAGCAGCTCCCTTCCGTCACCGTGCACCACACATTCATTTTTTTTATGTGCACACACTTCAATTTAAATCACTGTCTCGGGCTTCTCTTTAAAGAAAATTAAAATCATTAGAATGCTTCTTCTTTCTTCACGTAATTCACCACCAGCCACTGCCACTTTTTTGCTTCTCCTATCTAAGTTATCCATTCATTCTTAAAAGATAAAAAATTGTATCAATGACAGTGGGCCACCTCTTCCTTCACGTGAATGAACTTCTTCATAGATCAAAACAAACCAGCTGTAAAGTGCTTCTCTTCTCCCACTCCACATAAGCCATCAACGTCCCATCATCCTATACTCTAACTTAATCATCCACGTCTCAAGTGCATAAAGGTGTAGCAGCAATTGAAATAAAGAAATGAAGATGTGACCGTGCGTGCCACCTTTTCCAAAGCTAAATTGAAAGCATAAATCCCTGGATGTGACCGTGTGCTTCCTTTCTTCAACATTAAACGACAACCAAACCAATTAGATGTGCTGTGTGCTATCTCTCCAATTGAAATGAGCGTACGTGCAGCATTCCAACGTGCGTCTCTCCTTCCAGCCGTAACACTCCTGCACCCAAGCAATTAAGTAATCTTCTTCTTCCAACATTAACCAGCGTACGCATAGAATGAAAGAGCAAATCGCGAAGAAACGCAAACGCTGAGATGCCAAAAGGGTTAGATCGCTCTCTCCTCTTTCCACTTAAAGACTCCTTTCGTTTCCTCAATCTCAAGATCCCACGGCCCACACTCCATCACGCCTCCATCTTAAAGAAATTGAATGCCAGCTGTGACTGTCCCTGCACCGCTTACCTCCATTCTCCAAGTCCACTTCTTTCATTCCATGAAAATAAACGTTCCAAAGCCAAAGCGTAAAAGAAAAATTTCCAGCGCTCTACACACACCATGCCATGTGCTTAAAGGTAAGCGTAATCAAAAAGAAATTAAGAACCAATGCCAAACAATATCACCGTGACAGCTTTGGAATCAAGAAGACAAAATAGTGCTCAATCCATTTCTAAAGACAGCGTGAATACACTCCCAGGTTTTTTACATTTTTTCAGAAAAACCAAGCACAAGCCTAAGAAAAACATAAAACTGAGAGAATGGCCAGTGGCGGCTCCCACGCACGTCCAACAGCCCTCTCCTCAAAATGAAAATGTGCTTTTCTTTTATGTGGGAGGCAGTTGCCCTAGGCCGAGTGATAACAGTTGAAAAACTGTTATTTTCATGCTTAAAAGTGATACTAAAAGCAACCTTTAGACTTAAAAACTAGCTTGAAATCATGCTTTTATCTATATTTTCATAAATAAGAGAGCTGGACAGGTTTATGCTTGATTTAAGTGTTTTTGTGCAGGTTTTTAAGGTGAATTTAGTGAAAGAAGTGAAGAAGGAGAGAGATGGAATCAGAAAAGGAATCAAAGAGTGCAAAAGGAGAAGCCGAAGGCACCGCTCAGCGGCATTTTACCGCTTAGCGGCACTCAGGAGGTCACGGGAGGTCCGCTGAGGGGCAAACTGGCCGCTGAGGGGAAGAAAAGGGACGCGCAGTCACCGCTGAGCGGTATTTACCGCTGAGCGGCACTTTTATGGGCTTAGGCTTTTGTAATCTTTTGTAACTCTAGAATAGTATATAAGGACTTGCACGTCCTAGAGTTAGTATCTTTGGCAGAAACGAGGCAAACACTCTCTCTTCCACCCCTTTGAAGGAGGATCTTGGATGCTCAGGCTACCTCTTCACCTTTTTAGGGTTTATTGTTTCATTCTTTCATTGTTCATCTAGGTTCACCATGAATATGGTGAACTAAACCTTGTATGTTTGTTGGGGAATCAATGTAATCTCTTGAAGCTCTCATATATGGAATTTATGCTTGCATCTTTTAATTAAGACTTATGCTTTCTTTCATCATTAGTTAGGGTTTTTCCTCTTTGCTTAATGCTTGCATGGTTTAACTCATTCGATGCATGATTATTGGTTTTGTCGATACGGGCACGTACGGGGAAGTCTAGATCCGGGGAATTTCTCCCCATAGTATATTGGTTGTCGTTAAGCTCGTGCACTTATGAACTGATCATTAGGAATGCTAGGAATTGTATGAACTCGTGATTAGGGAGAAGCCATCTAGAATGGTACTTTAGAGAGTGGCATTAACAATGATGATTTAAATGTTGAATTCCTAAAATATATGAGAGTGGATAAGATGAAATTGACCCCCAACAACATATTCATTCATATATTTCATTGAAAGTGTTTATCTTTTGCTTTTGCCATTGATCAAAAACTCATGCATACATGTTTATTTTCTGTCTTGCATAATACAATCCAATTATTTTGTTCTTAAGTCTTAGCTAATCAACAAACCACACAACTAAACTAGGCCGTGAGTCCTTTGGGAGAACGATACTTGGTCTTACCAAGTTTATTACTTGAACGATTCGGTCATACTTGCCGATTGTGAAACAAGTTTGTGACATCATATTTTGGTGATCATAAATTTGTCCATCACCGAGACACCCCTCCCTCCAAGCACGTGCTCTGCTAGGTGTGTTTCTCTTTTTCTGGATGGACTCTCGAGTTACTGTGTGCACCGCCTGTTGCTTGCGGATGATAGCTGGACTGCTCCGTGTGCACCTCCCGTGACTCCACCTTTGCAAGCTGGAATGCTGGATGCACCCCCCTGCTTGTTGGACCAGCTGCTAGATGCGTGAATGAAACTCCCTAGACGCGTGCAGCCAAGTGTGGGTCGGGTGTGCTTCTCCCTCAACCCATTCTCCACGTGAAGCCCTTGGATGTGTGCTGCTGGGCTGCTTCCGTGTGCACCTCCAAACTGCTTTTCTCTGCTGGACCGTGAGCGCTTTCTTTCCAAGCTGTTGGGTGCTCTTTACTCCAAGCACCTCTTCAAGTGGACCAGGCCGTGTGATGTGTTTTTCATTCCAGCAAGCAACATGCGCATCTCCAAGTGCACCCCCAAATATGAAATTCACACCTCCTCACTCATTTAGCCTCTAAATGTCCCAAATTGTATTTCCAAAATTTTCCCTACAATTAATAATGCAAATAATTAGCTCAAATCATTCAAATTAATTAAAATAAGAATTTCTGATCAAATTAAGCACAATTAGGAAAAATGGGAAAATACCGGACATTTAAGCACAATTCCCCGATTAATTCTAGTACAATAAACTAAGTGAAATGAATAAAATATTTACTCATCAGCACTGCATGCACGAGCGCCACTTGTCACGTTAGAAGCTTCTGAAGTCAGAAGTGGGGGTGCAGGTGTCAGCAGAGGAGACGCTCGGCCGTTTGGACGTGGAGTTAACAAAACTGGTTTTTTGGAAAAACTCCACCACTCACCTGCTCGCACTCTTCTTCTTCCTCAGAATCTAACCTTTCATCTTCTCCACCTTCTCTCTAGAAACCTTCACCTTCTCTCTACTGAAACTCACCACCCTCTTCTCCGATCAACTTTCAGAGACCGTAGGGACGTTCGCGGAACCGTGAGCTACAAGTTGAACCGAACAGTTTCAAAAGCTGAAACCGGTAAGTTCTCCTTCAGTAGTTCGTTCTTAGGTTTCCTGAAAACTCAGTTTTGGCTGCATGCAAGTGTGTAGTCTAAGTATTTTGATTTTCTTGTGGCTAGACTCGTTTTGGAAGAGTTAAGTGATATTGAGGGTAGAAAAACGTTAGTTGGACGAAGCCACAAATCTTGCGTCTAGGACAAGTTGTTTGCGAATCCGGGTAAGGGAAGCTTATTGATTTAATTCGTACGTTGTTGTATGTTTGCTGAAAACGAATGCATGTTGATGAATGAATGAATGTATGTATGCAGTATGAGTATGAATGCATGAATGGATGATGGCTGAGATGTATGAATATGAACATAGGTAGATATGGTGTATGAAATAAATCTGTATGATGATGTTGAATATGAATTATTAGAATGAATGTTATAAAGTTTGTAAATTGACATTGATATGAAGCATAAAGTATGAGCTGATAATGTTGAATATGAAATTTGTAATAGATGAAAAATCTGAATGTAAATTACTCCCTACGATAAAATACGTTCGTCATCGTACGGTCTTATACCGTTCGGTTTCCTAGTAAATGACTTAGAAAAGGAATTCTTTCATTCGGAAAGAATTCTGTTCGAGAACGAGCGTCCTCATTTGAAATGCTATGTTTGAGCGTTCGGCTCAACTTAGTGATACTGTATACCTTGATATAAATAATAGTCTATTTCACCCTTATACTTTAAAATAAGTAGCGCTCGGTCTTATACCAAGCGTTCGTCCTAAATAGCGCTCGGTCTTATACCAAGCGTTCGTCCTAAATAGCTCTCGGTCTTATACCAAGCGTTCGTCCTAAATAGCGCTCGGTCTTATACCAAGCGTTCGTCCTAAATAGCGCTCGGTCCTATACCAAGCGTTCGTTCTAAGTAGCGCTCGGTCTTGTACCAAGCGTTAGTCATAAGGGGTACTCGGTGTTATACCAAGCGCCCGTATTATTGAATACTCACTTTGATAAATAACGTTCGTTCAAGTAGTATCATATTTTCCTTTCCTCACGTTCGTTCAATTACTGGCATCGGTCTTCCAGATGCGAATTACTATAAAGATAGTTTCAATTATTCTTGACTCTCCTTTTTAAATTAGGTTTGGTCTAAGGTCTTTATAATGAAAATTTTCTAAGTACCAGAGTACCTCCGAAACGGGTTAGTTCATTTAACTGACTGACTAGATAGTAACGTTCGCTGTAGACTTCTGCGTTCGTTCAATACCTTTCTCTGGACGTTCGTCCTAGTTCTTCAGAGGACTGAACGTTCGTTATTTTATGAACTTAAATCTAAAGATGAAAATGATGATATATTATAAGGAATTTGAAGTGTGAATACTATATTGAGTGATTCTATGATTATGGATTTTGGACGAGCGTTCCAGGGAGGAACGTCTCATATATGTTGAATATTGGATTGGTAAAGTATGACTGTGGTTATGCTAATGCTGGCTTGGTCCATCCTGATATTCCGTGATACTCATCTTCACGTAGAGGAGAGTAGTTCATGTGTGGGAATGGCAGGAGGTTCTATTCCTTAGGGGTACTTTGGATAGAGCTAACCTCGAGTGGCAGCTGTTGAGTGTATCCCAGTTACTACATCACTCGGGTACAAGGACGCCTGTAGCTACACAGATTCATACAGTCTGGACGGTCTGTCTAGTATATATATATATATATATTTCTATGTTATTATATGTTAAGTTAACTGTTGTGTGAATCGGAATGTTAAGTGTATATGTTGATGTATGAATTAAATTATATAAGCTTACCCTTTCGTTTTCCTTGTGTTGTCAATTGTATATGTACGTTCGTCCTGTCCTTGCAATGATCATCCGTGTGGATGTGAGCAGAAGGCGAGGCCACTCTGGAAGACGTCATTGAAGAAGAAAATCTGGTCGAGGTGGAAGTCAAAGCCGAGCCTTAGAACGCTTGTTTATGATTAGGAGTTTAGATGTTAGTTTTCATTTTTGACGTTCGGTTAATTATTTTGTAAAACCGTTCGTTCTAGACTTTAACTGTTTCCACTTCGTGCACGTTATTTCTGTATTCAAGCCGTTCGGCTTTTGAACCTCGTTTTTTTTTAGTGTAAAGACTGCATTATTTTACTGTTAAATGTAATTAATTCTGATTTATGGTAATTACTGTATTTTGGGATGTTACATCTACCACAACACACCAAAATTGAATCCATCTCCCTTTTAGATAGCCAAGACTCCATCCTCTCTTCATAATCGAAAGATTTTTGTTGATCGAAAACGAATTCTGTTGTAGCGGTTTGTATAAAGAGCAATTCTCATATGAAAAACTATAATTCAAATAGACACAAAATTTTAAAACTTAGAAGATTTTGACATGTCTAAAATTTGAATGTTTTGATTTCAGCTTTCTCTTATTTTTAGATATTCACTAGTGCAGTTAAGAGAAACAACAACGGTTATTTTCACCCATAGGCAACGGTTCTTGAACTAAAGCATATATAGGCGAAGCAAAAAGAGGTACATTTTTTGCCTCGGTTGTGAACTGATGTAAAAAGGGGTAGGATTTTATCTCGGTGCACAAGTAGCCGAAGTAGTAGGGTTTTTTCCTTTTTTATTTTATTTTTTCGAAGGACTTTTCGCCTTGGTTCCCTCTGAACCGAAGCAGTATCTCGGACTCTACTGCCTTGGTTGGGACTTGAACCGAGGCAGTAAAGTGTTTTTATTTTTTCTTTTTTTGCTTTTTGATAACGGTTGAAAATACCGTTATCTTTGATTCAATTTTGATATTAAATCAACCCTTTTTTACTTAGAGGCTTGCTTAAACTCATGTTTTTAGTTTAGTTTTGTGAATAATTGAGTAGAGGGTATACTTGATGATTTTATCACTAATTTCCCTTGATTTTTGTAGGTTATTAGTGTATGATTTGGAAGAAGAGCAAAAGTATCAAGGGTTGGAATTCAAGAGGGACAGTTAAAACATAAAAAAAAGGAGCACAAGAGGTCATGCAGGGCGCTAGGAGCCAGTTTGTGTGGTGCAAGGCACCTGGGCATCCCATTTTAAGCGCCTGAGCGCCAACTTTTCCTGCACACCGCTTGGGCGCCCCACTTAGGGCACTCAGCGCTAGTGATGTGGACTTGGACCCGTTTTCTATTATTTCTTTAGCCGTATTTAAGGATTTACTCGACCTAGAGAGAGTATCTTTTGACAAAATTGACACATATTCAGATTTTCTTCAACTCTCTGGAGGCAGAAGTGGATGCGGAAGCTCTCCTATTCAGTTTTTAGGGTTTATCTTTCATTCTCGTTCCATTGTTCATCTAGTTCCTCCATGACAAGGGGGAACTAAATTCAATTTGTTGTTGGGGGATGATGTAACTGATGACAAATTTATGAACACCAAAATACGATGTCACAAACTTGTTTTACAATCGGCAAGTATGATCGAATCGTTTCAAGTAATAAACTCGGTAAGACCAAGTATCGTTCTCTCAAAGGACTCACGGCCTAGTTTAGTTGATGGAGGACCATCCAAGCTCAACATAGGACCCTTAACAAGAGCCATGTCTAAGAGAATCCAAGAGGAAGAGGGAGCACTCACTACTTTGCTCTTATGGAGTATTAATTACTAAAATCTTCCTCCTCTTTAAATAACTTTACATTGTTTTGTAGGTCATTAAATAAAGCTTGGCAAAACACTTGGAGGAGTAGCCAAGCAAGGAAAAGCAAAGGAGCTAAAATTGAAGATGTCGCTGTTACCGCTCAGATGCATGAATTATGTACTGCCCAGCGGCACCGCAGACAGCAACTTCATCTTCCTCTACAGTTCTGCTTAGCTGGCAAACTTAGCTTGCTTCCCAAGCTTCCTTTCATTGCATCACGTGCCTTTAGAATAGCTTGTATAACACGTCTTAGAAGTTCTCCTTCATCTATAAATAAGGGGCTTCATCCTTTGTAAATTCAACTTTGAATTGATAATGACATGCTGTTGAGATTTCTCCAGACATTCTTTCAGAGTTCAAACACTTTGTGCCTATTTTGCACATTCTCCTCTAGCTTCCTTCCCTCTTGGAAGGCTTTCGGAGCTTGAGATTCCTTGATCCACTCATACACCTTCATTGAAACATTCATCAAACACTTACCGTGCCTCATCGTCATCCAACTAACCGCTGCCTTCTCTGGTTTTGGAAGTGCTCGTGATTGAATTGCAAGGATGCTTCCATCATTTGGCATCAAGAGCCAGTCGTTTCAGTCACGCTTCAAGAGCTAAGTGTCTCGTATCCATTCCTCTGTTTTTTTTTTCGTCTTGTGTTGTTCATATATGTTACTGTTCCATTTTGTTTTTCTGGTTTGATTATGTGTTTGAGTGAATGTTTGATTTTGTTCTTCATTTTAATCGGTGCAATTCTTTTAATTGAATCCAATTCATCTAAATTCTTCTTTTCCAGTTTTGTCTCAGTCATGTGCCTTATGTGTAGTGTTGTTCCTGTTTCAAATGTTTGATTATGTTCTAGCTTTCAATTTTCATTTTCAAACTGTGTATTAGATGCACGTTTAGCAATGAATCAATCCACAAAGGCAAAGAGACAATGTCTAGCCTGGATTATATGAGCTAAAGCATCCAACATTTGCGTCAATTTTCACAAAATTCTGCACAATCTTTTCAAATCTGGTATCTGTACTTTAATCTGTTTCAGACCAAATTTCTTGCTTCTAAAGCTTTGTGCAAGTTTCCTTGGTGTTGTTAAGCATTGCTACAAGTGTACAAACTCATATTAAACTCAGAAAAGAAAAATGTGTGGTTGAGTTCATAAAATCTGGTTTCAAATTCCTCATTAGAATTCATTTCTACATTGATTTGGTGCATACTGTTTCTGCCAGTTTTGTTGTATCTAAAACTTGAGACAAGTTTCTTTTATGATTTTAAGCATGTTTCAAGTGATAGTCACTCCAATCAATCACATATTTGCAAAATGAGTTGTTGAGTTGTTTCAAAATTCACTAAACAATGCTGTCACATTTTTTGATCAGATTTTGCACCGTGCTTGCTGTCTTTGTGTGGTTTTAGGTCACTTTAAATCTTCTAGCTGATACTCTACAGTTAGATCTAGTTGTTTAGGACCTTTCTTGCATGATTGTTGATCCATCCAGCTTTTACTCTGTTGCATTTTAATTTTTGGTGCAGTTTTGTCACTTTTTTGCTGCATAATTAGCAACTCTGACTATGATTTCGAGCATGTGTATGTTTCTGTGCATTGCAACTATTTGAACACATTCATTTGATCATTTAAAACCTGCTTGCACTGTCCAATTTCTCTTTTCATAGCCGAGGTATCATTTCACATCTTGAACCATCATTTTACTTGAAATATGCAAGTGCACACCTCATATTGAGATCTTGTCTGTTTTAGATCAGTTTCATTGAGTTTGGAGTCATTTTTGGTGAATTGAAATTGGTTGGTTACTGTTCATATGGTAAATTTTGAGCCAAATTGGTATTGACTTGCTGCATCACCAAATTTTCCTCATTTTTAAGTAGTGTGTTACGACTGTCGCGGTCATACAAATTTGATGTGCAGAAATTTATGCAGTATAACTAGGATTTGACTCCTAGGTCGTCTCTCAAGGACCAATATTGGTGGTTCAGTCTTAGATTAGTCACGAAGTTGGGGGGGTTTGTGAATGTTTTGATTTGGTAAAATAAATTAAAACTGCACTGGAAATTAAACACAACTAAATTTAAAACACTGAAATAAAATTTAACCACGGTAAAAACTGAACGGTAAAAGACAGTAAAAAAAAATAGAAAACATCTGAAAATAAAATGAACGGTGAAATTCAACAGATAAAAACATATAACTGAAAATGGAATTTATAAAGGATTCAACACTTAAATTAAAATTCTTGACCGTACAAGATGAAATGACCAAACTGTGAAAACTTTTATTGAACTACACACTTTAGAAATCAAACTACAATTGTGCACAGAGATGGGAAACTGAGAAACTGAGAGAGAAAGAGCTCCTGGAAGGAGAAAGAACCGTGCCCCTTCCAGGCCTCCATGGCCGTCCCCTACTACTCTCCACTACCTCCTCTTTTATACACTCAGGGCACCACCTTTTCAATTTTGGAATTGAGAGACATGCTTGTCTCTGTGTGTCCTTCCACCCGTGAGTCTCTACTATTACATTCTTTAAATTATTCTCCCATTAATAGCTTCTTTCATATTTAGGTAGGCCCCTCCATTCTCGATTCATCTTCTCAAACTCCCTAGGTGCAGTCTCCTCCCGTGACACCATTCTCCAACTCAATCAACAAACGTGCTACTCTCCACCAAAAAGCATTTCTCCTCCCTCATCCATTCTCCGTGATTTCACTGCACACACCCAACCTCTTCTCCCTCTGGACGTGCTTGTCCTTTTCCTCCAAAAGTAAATCCCGTGAGCTGCTGGACGTGACCTGCTTCCAGCTCCAGCTTCCTAAAGCAAAATGAATTAGTTTCTCCTTTTAGAAGAAAGCAAAAACGCGCACTGCACTGGACGGTGCTGCTGCCACTTTGCGTGCGCTGCCTCTGCATCCAAACTCCGTGCACACCATTATCTCCCACTCGGTTGCAGGCTTTTGAGGATGTAGCTGGATAGTGAAGGCAGCTGGTTCTGCAAAAGTTCAATCACCGTGAGCTCCTCTCCCTCTGCATACATCTTCTCCAACGTGCTGGACTGATGGAGGTTGCTGGACTGGGAAACTGAGAGTGGCGGCTGGAGTTTGAAGCTTGCTGGACTTGCAACCAAGCTGGATGCTTGAAGCTGCTGCTGGTGTTTGCGCAGGCCGTGAGCTTTGCCAAATGAAGATCCAAATCTAAAAGTTTGTGTGTGGTGTGGAAGAGATGGAGAGTTAAAGAAAATCTGCACTCCAAGCCTCTCAAAAGCCGTGACCTTCCATAGGTGGTGGCTGCTCTTCTTCATTCCAGTCAGTAACTGCAGCACCGTGAGTGATCTTGGAGAAATGGAGTTGCTATACGGAGGTGTACTGGATGTGGTGAAGGTGTTTTCAGCGCTTCATCCTCTCCAAACTCTATTCAGCCATGGAGCCTGGAGCTCTTGCTGCACCACTTCTCTGCTCAAACTCCAGCTATGAAGTTGCTGTAGCTGGAAACGTGAGGTGTTTCTGCTGGTACAACCGTGTGAAATTTAAAGCCATTTTGCTGGTGGTCCCCTTCTTTGTCCCCTTTAGCATCTTGTAAATTCCCCTTTTTTTGCCTTGCTGAGCTTAATGCCGTGTGTGGTGTGTTCCAGCAAGTTTATTCATTTTGCAAAACTTTCCCACTTCCACGTGGAGATGGTTTCCTCCATTCACTTCTTTATTCCATTATATTGCCTTATTGCACCATGCTGAGAAAACCGTGGCTACCATTTGGAACGTGACAGTGCCTTCTTTCCATTTTTATTAAACAAAGAATGATTCCAAGCCAATAAATTTTTGTAAGAGCCGTGTGACATTATTGTTCCAGTAATGATATGTGCTTGCTTCTCAAAGTGAAGGTTTCTTAACTTCAAGAATTGGATGACATGGTTTGCCAATTGAGTGAACCACTTTATTTCCATCAACCAATCAAAATCAAAATATCCACAATTTTTTCCTTGCTTCAACACGCAAAATAAATCATTGGAGCGTAGCATCTCCCAATTAAATAACACCGTGTACAAATGAATGTTTTTCAAATATCCCAAAATATTATCCAACAATTTTCCTGTAAATAATTAATCTCAGATAATTCAAATTAATTAAAATTAGAATTACTGGTCAATTTAATCACAATTAGTGAAAAGAGGAAAATATCAGACATTTTAGCACAATTCTCTGATTAATTCTATTAAAATAAACTAAGTGAAGTGAAGAAAATATTGATTCATCAAAATAGACCACACTTAGTCTTTTGCACTCCTGGGCAAAATTAAGACTCAAATCAGGGAATAGTTCACAGATCATTTAGGGAGATGACACAAAACTCAGCAGACAGAAAAAATAAAAACTCACAAGAAAAATAAAAAGAATTTACACAGTTCTCAAGAATTCTGGACAGATAAAAGAAGTAGAAAATATCCAACACGTAATCAAGAAAAGTAGATACTTATAGAAATTATCCAAGCAATTCAATACGTAGAAAAATAATTAATAAGCTTAAGAGGTGATTGATAAACGGGTCGCACCGCTCACAAAAGTTTGTGCATAAAAGAATGCAGTATAACTACTAGGAAGTGACTCCTAGGTCGTCTCTCAAGGACCAAATTTTTGGTTCAGTTTTTAAGTCGATTACGAATTTGGGGGGGGGGGTTTATGTTTTGTTGTTTTAATGCGGTAAAATTAAATTAAACTGAAAATTAACTTTAAAACAGTAAACGTGAAAATGGTGAAGTAACATTTAAAACATTAAAAACCGAACGGTAAAAGATATCAAAATAAAATTAACGTGGGAATACTAAACGTAAAACGTTAAACACAAAAATAAAAGCATCAGTAAAAACAAATCGTAAACATAAAACTAAAACGGTAAAACTGAAATTAAAACAGTAAAACGAAATTAAACAGTAAAAACGAATTTGCTACAGTAAAAACGAAAATTCAAAAACATAAAACAGTGAAAATTAAATCTGAAACAGAAAACTAAAATATAGAAAACGAAAATACAGTAAATTGTAAATACAAAAAAAAACAGTAAAAACAGAAGACAGTAAATTTTAGAAAACAGTAAAAACAAAATTTCAGCATCATGAGAAAATAAAAATAAATCTGAAACAGAAAACTGCAGTACAGAAAACAAAAACACAAAAAAAAAACAGTAAAAACAGTAAAAACATAAAACAGTAAAAACAGAAAATGAAATTACAGCAGTAAATAATAATAACAGTACAGAAAATACAGATTTTCAGAATCCTAAATTGTAGCAATACAGAAACAGTAAAAACGTAATACAGAAAAATGTAAATACAGAAAACAGTAAATTACAAAATATGAAAACAGAATCAGAATTACTGCACCAGCATACAAAAAATAAAATTACAGTAAATAATTGAAAGTGAAATATTCAATGTCATAGTAAAGCAACGGCAGAGATTAAATTGTAGAAAAACTGAGTACAGTAATTAAATTAAAGCAACAATTAAATTACAGCAGCAAACAGAAACAGTAAAATGATATGGAAATTTAGCTACAGAACTTGAAACCAAACTTTGCATTGAATTTAAATTCATTACAACAGAGAAAATAAAATTGGAACCTAGTGTGTACACCATAGCTTTCAACCGTAGCCTTCCATTCTCAGTCACAAGCTCCTACAGTTCCAGCACCTCTTGCCATGAATTTTCCAGCCCCTTTTGTCCAGCACCCTCACTACTGGAACATGAATTCTCACCGCTGGACTCCCTACTGCCCCCTCACGGCACCCCTTACTTATACTCCAAAACCAATTTATTTTCCATTTGGAAGCATGCCAACAAAATGAGTGATAGGCCCTCCATAATTGTCTTCTTCTTCAATAGCAAAATCAGCCGTGACTTAGTTATGAGTTACTTCTCTTTTTGTTTTATTTTAATAAAAATCAATTTAAAACATCTACTCTCCACGGTGCATTGCCTTCAATAATGGTTCTTTGTCTCATTCTTCTCCAAAGCAATAAGAGAGGTCCCACTTGGACTTTACTTCCATCACTCGTGACACCAAGTGCTTCTTCTCTCCATGCAGCGTCTCTACCAGGAGAAGTCCGTGTGCTTCCGTGGTGTTCCAAGCCAAGACACCCATTTCTACCTAAGCCATCATCATCCAGCTGCTGCCCCATCTCCTTGGCACGTCCCCATCTCCTACACTTCCATTTACTCTACTTCTCCTTTCATAAAAAAAATAATATTTCCAAGTGCAAGAAAGGAAGAAAATGAATCTCATGCTGAACCAATTGCCTTGGATAGGTGTTGCTACTGCTGGACAAACATCTCCCCTAGCTGGATGTGCAGGACGTGAGACCTCCCAAGCTCCAACCAAGGTGACGCTGCAGGTGACGGTCTCCATGTGGTGTCCGTGAGCTTCCTCTAAGCTGCTTGCTTCTACTGGACCATGGAAATGCAGGTTGTGATTGAAAGCTAGAACGTGAAGCTTTTCAAGGGTGCTGCGGTGTGCTTCTTCTCCAAGCTTTGGACATGGCAACTGCTGGGTGATGCTACTTTTGGAAGTGCATGATTTGCTGGATGTAACACCTTTCATTTCATGTTATTCTCTCTTCTTCACGTGACATTGTTGGACATTAAAATGAAACACCTCTCCCTAATTTAAAAGAAAACTAACTCCTTTGACCGTGTGCCAACTTCCAGCAAACTAAAATACATTTTGCCTAAAGGAATTTAAATGAGCTGCTCTATATCAGGACATGACAACACTTGTGCATGAATGTGGTCCACGTGAATTCTTCACTCTTAGGTGGTGGCCCCCACTAGAAATTGTTCTTTGGACGTGAATTAAAGAGGCCATGTGATAGCAATGTTACTTCAACAAATTCAGCACTTTTCAGCACTTTGCATGCTAAGTCATCAATTCCACTTCCTTCTCCTATTTTTTACGTGAGCTGCACCCAAAAGAATGAAGAAAACCGTGTGTGCTTTCATTGCAACATTCTTTAAAAATAAAAGAAGAGGGGCCATGTGTCCAGCATTGATATTTCAACAATTTAGCACCTAATGTCCGTGAGTTATTAAGCTTGTGTGAGTGGAAGAGAATTAAAAATCTGCTGCACCTTTTTCTATTATGTGGGCCGTATGTATACCACCTTAATAATACCAGTTTAATCAATTTCAGCACTTCATTCTCCTGGCCCGTGATATGCTCCCAAGCATCAACTAACTTCCAAAATAAAGTCCTTGTGAAGAATAAAACGTGAGTGGTGGCCCCTTGGATTCTATGTGCTTCTTGATGTGTTTAATGCTTTCACAATTTTCCAAGTGCCCCTTTACAATGGCCGTGTGCTATTATTTTGTTGCAGCCGAGAATGGACATCACACTTTCTTCCTCATGTGCTTTAAACATGAATTGGCCGTGTGATGCATATGTGTGTTGCAAGCTTTGCTCCTAAAAATTCAAAGAAAAATATTCCATCTCAAGTTTCACACAAATTAAATTAATGCAACACAGGTTCGAGTAAATAACACAGCAAATGAAATTTCTTCTAAATGTCCTAAAATATCTTCAGAATTTTCCCTTCAATCAATAATGTAAATAATTAGTCTCAGATAATTCAAATTAGTTAAAATAAGAATTTCCAATCAAATTAAGCACAATTAAGAAAAATGGGAAAATACTGGACATTTAAACACAATTCCCTGATTAATTTTAGTACAATAAACCAAGTGAAGTGAAGAAAATAATGACTCATCAAATAGACCACACTTAGTCTTTTGCACTCCTGGGCAAAATTAAGACTCAAATCAGGGAACAATTCAAAGGACATCAAAGGACGTGACACAAATGCAGCATACAGAAACAAAGACTCGTAAGAAAAACATATTTACAGAGTTCTCAAGAAATCTGGACAGAGAAAAGAAGTAGAAAATATCCGACACAAAATCCAATAAAGCAAATACTTACAGAAATCTTCCAAGCAATTCAATACACAGAAAAATAATCAATCAGCTTGAGAGGTGATTCAAAAATAACATAACCTCACAGATGCACTCACAGTGTTTCTCTCAAGTGTTTAAGGTAAATGATTTCAACTCAATGTACTCAAGAAAACAAACACAAGTAGACTTGGCAAGCTTCTAATATCAACACTTAAAACATATGCATGTTCAGATCTAAAGGTCTTTCAGGGTTGTAATGGGGCCAAGGACAGTGGAGGATAAATATGGATAAGTAGCTAGATCTCAGAAGAAATAGAGGAGCACTAGGGAAAAAGTGTAAATGCAGTAAAATCTCACCCAAACCTCTAATTCAATCCTCTTCTCGACTCCATTATTCACAAAATTATTTTTCAATTTTTCTCATCATTTTTTTTTATCCTGTCCTTTTTTTTTTATCACACAACAGGATATAAATTATCATTTCAAAACATGATGAGGAACCAACTAGCCAATTCATCAGAATTCCCAAGGAGACCACACTTATTCACAAAATACTTCTATAGCTCCAGACTTTCCTAAGGTTAAGGTAATCATTTGTTTTTCACTTAGGATCAGTGTATGAGCTTCAACACAAAGAAATATATACAGTATAGGCTCAAAGGGGTTATCAAAGGATAATAACAAGGTAGGCTTATTTGGCTAAAGAGGCTCAAGAACAAAAATGCCTTTATCACGTCTGAACATGCATATCAATCAAGTATATAAAAAAAAATCAAGCCAAGGCATATGTGCAAGCATTCAAGATACATATCACACACAAGAAAGAAAATTAAGTGGCTCAAATCTCACACAGGGTATTCGTCACAATCAAATCAACCTCTCAAACGTATAATTATCTTTCCAAGCAAAGAAAAGCAAGGATTACAATCTATAAGTAGTAAGTAAGTGAAGGAAAAATCTACAACTTAAACATCATCCAGAAATCAAAAGAAAAATGTAAAATTTATTGCACACAAAACACACTAAAAACCACTTAAAACAGAAAAAATTTAACACTCAAAAACAAAAATTTTAACACACAAAATACAAACTTAACAGAAACTAACAGAAAATCAAAATTTCTCCCCAGTAGACCACACTTAAATCACACAATGTCCTCAGTGTGTTACAATCATCAGATTATCAATTTCAGAGCAGCAAATAATATAGACCAGTGCAATAAAAAGTTAAGAAAAATGGGAAGAAATTTTTCAGTAACATCCATCAGCAGATGTTATCAGGGACATCCATCAGTAGATGTCTAAAACACCTAGCACCCATCAGTAGATGCTAACATTTTTTATTTTTTTTTTATTAATTAATTTAATTTTTTTTTTTTTTTTGGAAAAGGAGAAGACCGGTACTGTGGCAACAGTCTCGGTGGCAAAGACCGGAACTGTTGCTACAGTGGAAAGAAATCCGGCTATAAATGAGGCACTCCTCCGCGTCCAGCGCCATTTCCTGACTTCCACTCTCTCTGCTCTTCTCTTCTCTCTCTACCCTCTCTTCTCTCGAGCGTCTGGATCTCTGCAGGGAGCCTCTCCACCCCGCGTCTGCTGAAGATCTGAGATCTGCGCAGAGCCTCTGTCCCTGCGTGCCTTCGGAGCGTCTGAGATCTGTGTCAAGCTTCTGTAAGCCCTACTACTCCGGGTAAGTTCTCTGCACCTTGGATCTCTATTTCTTCCTTCTATGCTTTCCATGTTCTGCTTCTCTTTAAAGCTTTTAGATCTTTCATTCTGCTGTTATACCTTCCTGCTTTCCTGCTTTCCATTTTTTTTCTTCCTGATCTCTTGCCTGCTCTCCCTCTTCCTTTGCCCGATCTATCTTCTCCTTTTCAAATTTTTTTTTTTATTTTTGAAACTTAAAACACTTAAACACATAAAACACAACTGTCTAAAAACTTAAGGGGTATATCGGCTGGAAACCAGACGTTAATCTCCCTTCGATTGAAGGTATGACAGAGACAATCGGGTAGAACAACGCCACGTACCCCACTAAAAAATAAAACACAGAAACTGAATATACATGAACAATATGGACAAGGACAACTGGACGTAGATCCGTTTAGGACCCTTTTGCAAGGACCGTGAAACAGATCTGAGACCAAACACAGAAATATCAAAGACTGACAGGACAACATAAATTTAACGGGAAACAAGAACAAATAAAGAAAACACAGAACTAATCTAAATTTTTTTATGCTTTTTTTTTATTGTTATTTATGTTATGCTTATTTTTCTTGTTTTTGTTCTTTTTATATGTATTTATTTTTTTTATTTATGTTTTTGTATATTACGAGAGGAAGGATGAGTGATATGGAATCAGAGAGATATACCAGTCAACGATGGCGTCCTACAGATGATCAGATCACGATGATGACCAAAATCTACAACTATGGGGTCACACACCCAAGCCGAGCGCAAGTCGTCGAGATCGCGTCTCGACTAAGGACCTTCGGCGAAGCCACTGAATACAACGTACACTGCTGGTTCAACAACCACGGCAATCGGGTCAAGCGCTGGCAAGCGGAGATAGACCCCACTGGCACTCTCTTTTCACAACTGCCGCTATACATGTACGGTAAGACCTCTGATCACACCTCCATTGAATTTTCCATTCCTCTTCTATTATTAACACAAGTTTTTTATTTTTTTATTTATTATTTATTTTTTTTTTTTATTTTTTTTATTTTTTGTTTGAAAGAAAACAACTGGGTGATAATGAGGGCACCGAGGCTGCTGAATTTGTTTCCAGTTCCGATCATTATCGATGACGACAGAAATGAACGAGAAATTCCTCCACCAAAGCCTCCGCTCGTGACTTTTCGAACCAGAGCTCCCTCAACGGAGCTCTCCCTTAGACCACCACAACCAGCTCGAGAGTTCTTTCATTTTTAATGTTTTGTTTATTTATTTTTTTTTTATGTTTTTATTGGCCGAGTGTGGCCAGAATATGGGCTGTAATATGAACACTTATATTTTTGTTGTTTTTGTTTTTTTTTTTTTTGTTTTTATGATGTTTTTGTTTTTTATTTGGTTTGTAATATTAACGATCACTAAAGATCGAACCTCGGACATCTTTATTTTATTTTTATGAATTTTTATGAATTTGAACAAATTTTTTTTTTTTTTAATTCATGCTCACAATTTAAAAATGAAATAAACACAACCATGAAAACACATCAGAAAAGCTAAATAATATGTACATAATGAGGAAAAAGAGTGCTCCCTGGTCATGGTGGCAGTTGCCAATTCTGGACAATCAGTGAGATATCTTCCACCTCAGGATCCGGCGAAGATGTCTTCAGGAGCAGCTCGCCCAGTACTGCCCTCTCACTCAAATCAAGACTTTTCTTCCTTCTTCTCCGAGCAAGTTGTTGAATCAACAAAATCAGGAGCCTTCTGTCCACCAGCAGTTGTTGAGTCTGTGACACCGGAGTAATAAGAGAAATAGCAGTATACTTTCCTTCATCTATCATTATTTCCTCTATGTCAGTACCTGTATTCTCATTTACTTTTGTAACCCGGTCATCAAACTCATAATCAATAGCATTTGTTATGAATTTAGAATCTGTTTGTAACACATAATCAATTTCAATACAAATCGGGCAAGAGTCAGATTCACAATCACATTCACAATTCTCAGAAAACTGAGTCAGATCAACGTTTTGTTCTAACTCTATCAAGTTATGCGATTGCAAAATTCCTGTCTCAAAATCAATATTGACATATGCATCATCAACAAAATCCAAATTCAGTGCAAAGCTATTATCAATGGAAATTTCATCACTGTAATCATGTTCATTCAACACAACATTTATACCAATGGTTTCAGAGACTAATACTGAATCAAAAACTTCAGAATTGTCAATCAAGTCTGTATCAGTTTCAATCCTAAAACCTGTAGAATCATTGTGCAACAAATCACAAGCAATTGAATGTATAGGTAGATCTGGTAAAGAGCTTGTAATCTCAGTTTCAGAATAAACATGTTTTTGCTCAGAATAAATTTTCTCATGAATTTCCAATTCATCAACTGCACATTCAAGTTGAGGTACGTTTACCTCCACGGTGGAAGATAAAAATGGTCTACCTGTCTCAACAGTGTTACTCATACCTGCCTGGTCCTTAAAATAATCATCAACAGTCTCAGGTGCAAGAGTGAGATCATAGAAAGGTAGGAAAGTGGGTGTAGTAGTAAACTCATAGCTTTGCTCCCCATCTTCTATGTTGATGCCACTATCATCTTGAAAGTGTTGAGTGGCCATCTGCCCGATCTGATCAGTCAGCTTCTGAATGGCAGCTTGAGTTTCCATGCTCTCTTGCTTGAACTGCATGTTCCCTTTCTGAAACTGAATGTTCTGCATGGTCATCTGCTCCAATAACTCCTTCAATGTAGGTTCAGAAGTTGAAGGCTGAGAAGCTACTTGGGCAGGAGCATCATACTGCTGACTCTGATATTGCTGAACTGGTGGAACCGGCTCCCAAAGGGAGCTCTCAGGAATTTGAGGATGATCCATATTTTTCTCAGTATTAAAATCAGCACAAGAATCAGAGTAATATGCAGAAAGAGAATCATAATTACAGGCACTTGTAGAATAAGCATTATTCACAAAATTAAAATAGGTAGACATGGAAAATAAAAATAAAAACTAAAAACTAAAAATTACGAAACAGATAAACTAAACACATTTATACATGCTACAAGCACACACAAGACAGAACATCAATAGTAAAAATTTTTAATTAATTTTTTTTTTTTTAATTTTAATTAATTTTTTTTTTAATAACAACTAAATACAGAACATAGCACAATAAAAATATAAAAGACAAAACATATATTAACACAACATAATCGAAAAACACAGCAAAAATCTAAAACGAAAAACCTGGAACTGAAGTGACAACGCCGCCAAAATTTGCTGAAGGTGTCGTTGTCGCCTACAAAAATACAAAACACAAAACACACAAAATACACATATTAACAGAACAAAAATTTACACAACAAGAATCTAAAACCAAACCGTCTTTGGTCCCCGGCAACGGCGCCATTTTTGATAAACGGGTCGCACCGCTCACAAAAGTTTGTGCATAAAAGAATGCAGTATAACTACTAGGAAGTGACTCCTAGGTCGTCTCTCAAGGACCAAATTTTTGGTTCAGTTTTTAAGTCGATTACGAATTTGGGGGGGGGGGGTTTTATGTTTTGTTGTTTTAATGCGGTAAAATTAAATTAAACTGAAAATTAACTTTAAAACAGTAAACGTGAAAATGGTGAAGTAACATTTAAAACATTAAAAACCGAACGGTAAAAGATATCAAAATAAAATTAACGTGGGAATACTAAACGTAAAACGTTAAACACAAAAATAAAAGCATCAGTAAAAACAAATCGTAAACATAAAACTAAAACGGTAAAACTGAAATTAAAACAGTAAAACGAAATTAAACAGTAAAAACGAATTTGCTACAGTAAAAACGAAAATTCAAAAACATAAAACAGTGAAAATTAAATCTGAAACAGAAAACTAAAATATAGAAAACGAAAATACAGTAAATTGTAAATACAAAAAAAAACAGTAAAAACAGAAGACAGTAAATTTTAGAAAACAGTAAAAACAAAATTTCAGCATCATGAGAAAATAAAAATAAATCTGAAACAGAAAAATGCAGTACAGAAAACAAAAACACAAAAAAAAACAGTAAAAACAGTAAAAACATAAAACAGTAAAAACAGAAAATGAAATTACAGCAGTAAATAATAATAACAGTACAGAAAATACAGATTTTCAGAATCCTAAATTGTAGCAATACAGAAACAGTAAAAACGTAATACAGAAAAATGTAAATACAGAAAACAGTAAATTACAAAATATGAAAACAGAATCAGAATTACTGCACCAGCATACAAAAAATAAAATTACAGTAAATAATTGAAAGTGAAATATTCAATGTCATAGTAAAGCAACGGCAGAGATTAAATTGTAGAAAAACTGAGTACAGTAATTAAATTAAAGCAACAATTAAATTACAGCAGCAAACAGAAACAGTAAAATGATATGGAAATTTAGCTACAGAACTTGAAACCAAACTTTGCATTGAATTTAAATTCATTACAACAGAGAAAATAAAATTGGAACCTAGTGTGTACACCATAGCTTTCAACCGTAGCCTTCCATTCTCAGTCACAAGCTCCTACAGTTCCAGCACCTCTTGCCATGAATTTTCCAGCCCCTTTTGTCCAGCACCCTCACTACTGGAACATGAATTCTCACCGCTGGACTCCCTACTGCCCCCTCACGGCACCCCTTACTTATACTCCAAAACCAATTTATTTTCCATTTGGAAGCATGCCAACAAAATGAGTGATAGGCCCTCCATAATTGTCTTCTTCTTCAATAGCAAAATCAGCCGTGACTTAGTTATGAGTTACTTCTCTTTTTGTTTTATTTTAATAAAAATCAATTTAAAACATCTACTCTCCACGGTGCATTGCCTTCAATAATGGTTCTTTGTCTCATTCTTCTCCAAAGCAATAAGAGAGGTCCCACTTGGACTTTACTTCCATCACTCGTGACACCAAGTGCTTCTTCTCTCCATGCAGCGTCTCTACCAGGAGAAGTCCGTGTGCTTCCGTGGTGTTCCAAGCCAAGACACCCATTTCTACCTAAGCCATCATCATCCAGCTGCTGCCCCATCTCCTTGGCACGTCCCCATCTCCTACACTTCCATTTACTCTACTTCTCCTTTCATAAAAAAAATAATATTTCCAAGTGCAAGAAAGGAAGAAAATGAATCTCATGCTGAACCAATTGCCTTGGATAGGTGTTGCTACTGCTGGACAAACATCTCCCCTAGCTGGATGTGCAGGACGTGAGACCTCCCAAGCTCCAACCAAGGTGACGCTGCAGGTGACGGTCTCCATGTGGTGTCCGTGAGCTTCCTCTAAGCTGCTTGCTTCTACTGGACCATGGAAATGCAGGTTGTGATTGAAAGCTAGAACGTGAAGCTTTTCAAGGGTGCTGCGGTGTGCTTCTTCTCCAAGCTTTGGACATGGCAACTGCTGGGTGATGCTACTTTTGGAAGTGCATGATTTGCTGGATGTAACACCTTTCATTTCATGTTATTCTCTCTTCTTCACGTGACATTGTTGGACATTAAAATGAAACACCTCTCCCTAATTTAAAAGAAAACTAACTCCTTTGACCGTGTGCCAACTTCCAGCAAACTAAAATACATTTTGCCTAAAGGAATTTAAATGAGCTGCTCTATATCAGGACATGACAACACTTGTGCATGAATGTGGTCCACGTGAATTCTTCACTCTTAGGTGGTGGCCCCCACTAGAAATTGTTCTTTGGACGTGAATTAAAGAGGCCATGTGATAGCAATGTTACTTCAACAAATTCAGCACTTTTCAGCACTTTGCATGCTAAGTCATCAATTCCACTTCCTTCTCCTATTTTTTACGTGAGCTGCACCCAAAAGAATGAAGAAAACCGTGTGTGCTTTCATTGCAACATTCTTTAAAAATAAAAGAAGAGGGGCCATGTGTCCAGCATTGATATTTCAACAATTTAGCACCTAATGTCCGTGAGTTATTAAGCTTGTGTGAGTGGAAGAGAATTAAAAATCTGCTGCACCTTTTTCTATTATGTGGGCCGTATGTATACCACCTTAATAATACCAGTTTAATCAATTTCAGCACTTCATTCTCCTGGCCCGTGATATGCTCCCAAGCATCAACTAACTTCCAAAATAAAGTCCTTGTGAAGAATAAAACGTGAGTGGTGGCCCCTTGGATTCTATGTGCTTCTTGATGTGTTTAATGCTTTCACAATTTTCCAAGTGCCCCTTTACAATGGCCGTGTGCTATTATTTTGTTGCAGCCGAGAATGGACATCACACTTTCTTCCTCATGTGCTTTAAACATGAATTGGCCGTGTGATGCATATGTGTGTTGCAAGCTTTGCTCCTAAAAATTCAAAGAAAAATATTCCATCTCAAGTTTCACACAAATTAAATTAATGCAACACAGGTTCGAGTAAATAACACAGCAAATGAAATTTCTTCTAAATGTCCTAAAATATCTTCAGAATTTTCCCTTCAATCAATAATGTAAATAATTAGTCTCAGATAATTCAAATTAGTTAAAATAAGAATTTCCAATCAAATTAAGCACAATTAAGAAAAATGGGAAAATACTGGACATTTAAACACAATTCCCTGATTAATTTTAGTACAATAAACCAAGTGAAGTGAAGAAAATAATGACTCATCAGTGATTCAAAAAATAACAGAACCTCACATATGCACTACAGTGTTTCTCTCTAGTGTCTAGGGTAAATAATTGTCACTCAATGTACTCAAGAAAACAAACACAAGCAGACTTGGCAAGCTTCTAATTATCAATACTTAAAACATATGCATCTTCAGATCAAAAGGTCTTTACTGGGTTGTAATGGGGCCAAGGACAGGGGAGGATAAATTTGGATAAGTAGCTATAGCTCAGAAGAAATAGAGGTGCACTAGGGAAAAAAATGTAAACACAGTGAAATCTCACCCAAACCTCTAATTCAATCCTCTTCTCGACTCCATTATCCACAAAATTATTTTTCAATTTTCTCTTTTTCTCATCAAATATTTTTTTTCATCCTGTCTTCTTTTTTTTTTTTTTTTTTTTCACACAACAGGATATAAATTATCATTTCAAAACATGATGAGGAACCAACTAGCCAATTCATCAGAATTCCCAAGGAGACCACACTTATTCTCAAAACACTTCTGTAGCTCCAGACTTTCCTAAGTTTAAGGTAATCATTGTTTTTCACTTAGGGTCAGTATATGAGCTTCAACACAAATAAATGGGGAAAGTATAGGCTCAAAGGGGTTATCAAAGGATAATAACAAGGTAGGCTTATTTGGCTAAAGAGGCTCAAGAAATAAAATGCCTTTATCATTTTCTAAACATGCATATCCATCAAGAATTATCAAAAAGAATCAAGCCAAGGCATATGTGCAGGCAATCAAGATACATATCACACAAGAAAGAAAATTAAGTGGCTCAAATCTCACACAGGGTATTTGTGTTATAATCAATTCACCCTCTCAAACATCATAATAATCTTCCCAAGCAGAAAAAAGCAAGGATTTCAAACCATAAGTATTACTGAAGTGAAGGAAAAAATCTACGATTTAGACATCATCGAGAAATCAAGAGAAAAATGTAAACTTTATTTCACACAAAACACACTAAAAACAACTTAAAACAGAAAAAATTTAACACTCAAAAACAAAAAATTTAACACACAAAATACAAACTTAACAGAAACTAACAGAAAATCAAAATTTCTCCCCAGTAGACCACACTTAAATCACACAATGTCCTCAGTGTGTTACAATCATCAGATGATCAATTTCAGAGCAGTCGAATAATATAGACAAGTGCAACAAAAGTTAGGAAAAATGGGAAGAAATTTTCAGTAACATCCATCAGTAGATGCTAATAATTTTTTTCATTTTATTTATTTATTTTTTTTTTTTATTTATTTATTTTTTTTTTATTTTTTTTATTTTTTTTTATTTTTTTTTTTTCTGAAAAAGGATACCGGTACTGTGACAACAGTCTCGGTGGCAAAGACCGGAACTGTTGCTACAGTGAAAGGCAATCTGGCTATAAATGAGGCACTTCTCCGCGTCCAGCGCCATTTCCTGACCTAGTCTCTCTCTCTAGTCCTCTGCTCTCTCAACTCTCTGCTCTTTCTACTCTCTGCTCTCTCAACTCTCTGCTCTCTGCTCGAGCGTCTGGATTCTCTACGGAGCCTCTGCCCCGGTGCCATCTGAAGAGTCTGAGATCCGCGAGGAGCTTCTCTGCCAGCTCTACTACTCCAGGTAAGTCCTCTGCTCCTGGATCTGCCTTTCTTTCTGCTAGCTTTACTTTCTTTCCGTCCTTTACCGCTTTTCCTGCTTTCCATTTTTTTATGCATTCCTCTTGCCTGCTCTCCCTCTTTATTTCCTGCTTTCCTGTTTCTCCATTTCCCTTTTTTTTTTTTTTTTTTTTTTCAGATCTTTCATTTTTTCTTTTTTCTTTTTCTGCTTTCTTTTCCTGCTTTCATTTAAGCCTTCAGTTCCTTCTTTATTTTCATTTTGCTTATTCTGCTGTTATGCCTTCAGTTTTTTTTCTTTTTTTTCAGCTCTTATTCGCTTTCTTCTTCACCTGCTAAACACTTAAAACACATAAAACACAATTGTCTAAAAACTTAAGGGGTATATCGGCTGGAAACCAGACGTTAATCTCCCTTCGATTGAAGGTATTGCAGAGACAATCGGGTAGAACAACGCCACGTACCCCACTTAAAACTAAATAAAACACAGAAACAGAATATACAAGAACAATATGGACAAGGACACAGGACGTAGATCCGTTTAGGACCCTTTTGCAAGGACCGTGAAACAGATCTGAGACCAGACACAGAAATATCAAAGACTGATCGGACAAAATAAACTGAAAAGGAAACAAGAACAAATACAGAAAACACTGAATTAAGACTCTAATAATAATTTTTTTTTTTATTATTATTTTTTTTTTTATTTATTTATTTTTTTTTTTGTTATTTATGTTATGCTTATTTTTCTTGTTTTTGTTCTTTTTACATTTATTTATTTATTATTTAAGTATTTGAATATTACGAGAGGAAGGATGAGTGAAACGGAATCAGAGAGATATACCAGTCAACGGTGGCGTCCTACCGACGATCAAATCCAGATGATGACCAAAATATTCAACTATGGGGTCACACACCCAAGCCGAGCGCAAGTCGTCGAGATCGCGTCTCGACTAAGGGCTTTCGGCGAAGCCACTGAATACAACGTACACTGCTGGTTCAACAACCACGGCAATCGGGTCAAGCACTGGCAAGCGGAGATAGACCCCACTGGCACTCTCTTTTCACAACTGCCGCTGTACATGTACGGTAAGAACTCTCATCATACCATCATTGAAATTTTTTTCACTTCCTCTTCTATTATTAACACATGTTTTTTATTTTTTTATTTTTTATTTTTTTGTTTGAAAGAAAAAAACTGGGTGATAATGAGGGCACCGAGGCTGCTGAATTTGTTTCCAGTTCCGATCATCATCGATGACGACAGAAATGAACGAGAAATTCCTCCACCAAAGCCTCCGCTCGCATTCCGAACCAGAGCTCCCTCAACGGAGCTCTCCCTTAGACCACCACAACCAGCTCGAGAGTTCTTTCATTTTTAATGTTTTGTTTATTTATTTATTTATTTATTTTTATTTTTTATTTTTTTTTTTTTATGTTTTTGTTGGCCGAGTGTGGCCAGAATATGGGCTGTAATATGAACACTTATATTTTTGTTGTTTTTATTTTTATGATGTTTTTGTTTTTTTTTTTTTTTTATTATGGTGTGTAATATTAACGATCAGAAATGATCGAACAACGAACATCTTTATTATGTTTTTGTTTTTATTTTTATTATTATCAGTGTAAGACAGACTGTTTTTGGTGTATTTGGTATTTTCAATAAAAGTACTCAGATAGTTTTAGCTCAAATTACACCTCTCTGCCCTTACATGTTAATTATGCACTATGTTGATTTTTTATTATTTTTTTTTTTTTTTTTTTTCAAAAACTAAATAAATAAAAACAGAACACATATTAACGAAACAAAAGACCTAATACCGAACACAAAAAATCAAAGCAGAAAGAACACAAATGTCAAAAACAGCAGACAAAACATATATTTACAAAACATACATTAACAAAATAACATACTTGAAACACAACACAAATTTTTATTTTTATTTTTATTTTTTCTTTTTAGTACAAACACTAAAAATCACCAAGCAAATAAAACACAGAACCCTTTTTTTTTTTTTTTTTTTAAATTGTTTTTTTTTTTTTTTTTAAATAATAATAATAATTCGAAAACTAAAAAGAAAAGGAAAAACAAACTTAAAACAAAAATCAGAATCTCCCCCAAGACCACACTTAAACTACACTGTCCTAAACGTGTTCTAAGCATAAGATCATCAGTTAAAACACTGAACAGATAAAGGACAAATGCAATAAAAGTAGGAAAACGGGGAAGAAAGAAAAAGAAAACTCCCCTGGTCAGGGTGGTAGTTGCCAATTTTGGACTTGTAGGGAGAGGTTTTCCACTTCATGATCCAGCACAGAAGTTTTGAGGAGGAACTGCTTCATCCTCCAGATTTGATCAAGCAGTGAAATGTCTTCCACGGCTGGATCCAAACAATTATTGTTGATGACTAGATTCAATAGGTGCCTGTTGATGTTGAAATCGTTCTGGGTTCTTGCACCTCTGTCCTCAATTGTGGGTGTCTGCTCATCAAATTTATACGTACCTCCTGTAGTGGTTAGTGCAAATTGGTTCCACAGAAATGTCATGCAGAGGTATAACACCCAATCCCAATTCATCATACTGAGCCTTAGATACAACCTCATAACATGAATCAGTTTGAAATGTAGAAACAATATCTATAACAGGTTCAGATTCATGTTCAGTGCATGGAGAACAAATATTTGAATGTGATAGTAAAAAGCGGTCCTCATCATGCACAGAGGAAAAATTAAAATCAGACTCAGCAAGAATATAGTCATTAGCATACCTCTCAACAACATAGTCATCAATATAATCAAATTGAGGTATGCTTACCTCCTCTTCCTTGAAGATTTCAAGAGTGTGGGAAGGTGAAGGTGGTCTACCTGGTTCAGGATTACTGCTTACTTCTGCCGGGTCCCCAAAATTTTCATCAGTCTCCTCAGGTGCAAGAGTGGCCATCTGCCTAATCTGATCACTCAGATTCTGTATGGCAGCTTGAGTTTCCTGCTGGAACTCCATGCTCTCTTGCTTGAACTGCATGTTCCCTTTCTGAAACTGAATGTTCTGCATTGTCATCTGCTCTAGTAACTCCTTTAATGTAGGTTCAGAAGTAGAAGGCTGAGGAGTTATTTGAATAGGAGCATCATACTGCTGACTCTGATATTGCTGAACTGGTGGAACCGGCTCCCAAAGGGAGCTCTCAGAAGTTTGAGGATGAGACATATTGTTCTCATCATAGAAATCAGCAGAATTAAAATCACAGTAATATCCAGAATGATAGTCATAGCTAGAGGCATCGACAGAATAAGCAGAATTCACGTAATCAAAATTGGTAGACATGGACAAATAAAAAGTAAAAACTAAAAACTAAAAATTACGAATCAGATAAAACAAAACACATTTATACATGCTACAAGCACACACAAGACAGAACATCAATAGTAAAAATTTTTAATTAAATTTTTTTTTTTTTTTTTTAATTTTAAATTTTTTTTTTTTTAATAACAACTAAATACAGAACATAGCACAATTAAACACATATATACACAATATATATTAACACAGTAAAAATCTAAAACAAAAACCTGGATCTGAAGTGACAACGCCGCCAAAATTTGTTGAAGGTGTCGTTGTCTCCTACAAAAATACAACAGACAGAACACACAAAACAAACATATTAACAGAACAAAACTTTATACAACAAAAATCTAAAACCAAACCGTCATTGATCCCCGGCAACGGCGCCAAAATTTGTTACGACTGTCGCGGTCATACAAATTTGATGTGCAGAAATTTATGCAGTATAACTAGGATTTGACTCCTAGGTCGTCTCTCAAGGACCAATATTGGTGGTTCAGTCTTAGATTAGTCACGAAGTTGGGGGGGTTTGTGAATGTTTTGATTTGGTAAAATAAATTAAAACTGCACTGGAAATTAAACACAACTAAATTTAAAACACTGAAATAAAATTTAACCACGGTAAAAACTGAACGGTAAAAGACAGTAAAAAAAAATAGAAAACATCTGAAAATAAAATGAACGGTGAAATTCAACAGATAAAAACATATAACTGAAAATGGAATTTATAAAGGATTCAACACTTAAATTAAAATTCTTGACCGTACAAGATGAAATGACCAAACTGTGAAAACTTTTATTGAACTACACACTTTAGAAATCAAACTACAATTGTGCACAGAGATGGGAAACTGAGAAACTGAGAGAGAAAGAGCTCCTGGAAGGAGAAAGAACCGTGCCCCTTCCAGGCCTCCATGGCCGTCCCCTACTACTCTCCACTACCTCCTCTTTTATACACTCAGGGCACCACCTTTTCAATTTTGGAATTGAGAGACATGCTTGTCTCTGTGTGTCCTTCCACCCGTGAGTCTCTACTATTACATTCTTTAAATTATTCTCCCATTAATAGCTTCTTTCATATTTAGGTAGGCCCCTCCATTCTCGGTTCATCTTCTCAAACTCCCTAGGTGCAGTCTCCTCCCGTGACACCATTCTCCAACTCAATCAACAAACGTGCTACTCTCCACCAAAAAGCATTTCTCCTCCCTCATCCATTCTCCGTGATTTCACTGCACACACCCAACCTCTTCTCCCTCTGGACGTGCTTGTCCTTTTCCTCCAAAAGTAAATCCCGTGAGCTGCTGGACGTGACCTGCTTCCAGCTCCAGCTTCCTAAAGCAAAATGAATTAGTTTCTCCTTTTAGAAGAAAGCAAAAACGCGCACTGCACTGGACGGTGCTGCTGCCACTTTGCGTGCGCTGCCTCTGCATCCAAACTCCGTGCACACCATTATCTCCCACTCGGTTGCAGGCTTTTGAGGATGTAGCTGGATAGTGAAGGCAGCTGGTTCTGCAAAAGTTCAATCACCGTGAGCTCCTCTCCCTCTGCATACATCTTCTCCAACGTGCTGGACTGATGGAGGTTGCTGGACTGGGAAACTGAGAGTGGCGGCTGGAGTTTGAAGCTTGCTGGACTTGCAACCAAGCTGGATGCTTGAAGCTGCTGCTGGTGTTTGCGCAGGCCGTGAGCTTTGCCAAATGAAGATCCAAATCTAAAAGTTTGTGTGTGGTGTGGAAGAGATGGAGAGTTAAAGAAAATCTGCACTCCAAGCCTCTCAAAAGCCGTGACCTTCCATAGGTGGTGGCTGCTCTTCTTCATTCCAGTCAGTAACTGCAGCACCGTGAGTGATCTTGGAGAAATGGAGTTGCTATACGGAGGTGTGCTGGATGTGGTGAAGGTGTTTTCAGCGCTTCATCCTCTCCAAACTCTATTCAGCCATGGAGCCTGGAGCTCTTGCTGCACCACTTCTCTGCTCAAACTCCAGCTATGAAGTTGTTGTAGCTGGAAACGTGAGGTGTTTCTGCTGGTACAACCGTGTGAAATTTAAAGCCATTTTGCTGGTGGTCCCCTTCTTTGTCCCCTTTAGCATCTTGTAAATTCCCCTTTTTTTGCCTTGCTGAGCTTAATGCCGTGTGTGGTGTGTTCCAGCAAGTTTATTCATTTTGCAAAACTTTCCCACTTCCACGTGGAGATGGTTTCCTCCATTCACTTCTTTATTCCATTATATTGCCTTATTGCACCATGCTGAGAAAACCGTGGCTACCATTTGGAACGTGACAGTGCCTTCTTTCCATTTTTATTAAACAAAGAATGATTCCAAGCCAATAAATTTTTGTAAGAGCCGTGTGACATTATTGTTCCAGTAATGATATGTGCTTGCTTCTCAAAGTGAAGGTTTCTTAACTTCAAGAATTGGATGACATGGTTTGCCAATTGAGTGAACCACTTTATTTCCATCAACCAATCAAAATCAAAATATCCACAATTTTTTCCTTGCTTCAACACGCAAAATAAATCATTGGAGCGTAGCATCTCCCAATTAAATAACACCGTGTACAAATGAATGTTTTTCAAATATCCCAAAATATTATCCAACAATTTTCCTGTAAATAATTAATCTCAGATAATTCAAATTAATTAAAATTAGAATTACTGGTCAATTTAATCACAATTAGTGAAAAGAGGAAAATATCAGACATTTTAGCACAATTCTCTGATTAATTCTATTAAAATAAACTAAGTGAAGTGAAGAAAATATTGATTCATCATAGTGCACTTGTCATCTTTTACAGCAGTCAATTTCTTTGCTGATTGAGTGCTTGGACACACCTATTATGATGATATAAAGCTGCTTGAAGTGTCATTGAGCAGTTGACTTCACTGCCATTCAAATTCCATACTGTTGTTTCTTATGTTTCAGCCACTTTTACTGTTGTTGTCATATTTTTAGCCACCATCTTCTATTCAAATTGTAAACTGGTTTGGCAAAAGTTGGGGATCTTGTCCCAAACACAATTAAATCCATACACAGGTGTAAACCAATCTGAAAAAGGCAATTAAATCCCTGCAATCCAGTTTACACATCAAAAACCAGAAAACACAAGTTCTACAGTTCTTTGTGGCATTTTGGACAAACAGTTTGGAAATTACATCAAACAGTTTTACAGCATAGATTTTCCTCATTGTTTTGAGTCTTTTCTTTCTTTTATAATCTGTTCTAGACCCTATCCTAGGTTCCTTTTGAGTGCTACCTTTTGTTCTAGCCGTATATCACTTGCATTCATCATTTTTGGCTTCCAAACTATGTTTAAATACTGGTTTTTGGTTAACTAATTTCTAGTGCAGCAGATTTTCCATCACCTCACGGTTTCAGTGTTTGACAGTGGAGTGTGACTTCATTTTGAGGTGATCCAAGTTCCAACAAGCTTCCTCCAAGAGGGTAGCATACTAGGAAGTGGAGAGTTTGTAGAATTGGCTACAAAGGTTGTTCTCCAAGCTGCATTCTTGTGCAGTTTTCAGCAGCATTTCCCCACCCTTCACACCAAAAATTTCACATACTTTTGGAGCTAAACTACATTCAGATTTGGTAGCCTTCCTTGTATACATAGAATAGCTCATTTTTTTCTCCAATTTTTAGCTTTGTATCACGGAACCTTTGGAGTTTAATTGCTTTACATTTCTCAAACTTAAAGTAACTTGGAAAAATGCTATCCAAGCAATTCCAAGTCTACTAAGCAACATTGTAATAATTAGTTCCCACTTATTAGAGTGAAAGTGTGTCAAGGGGCTCCAAGTGTCACTTGCACTTTCACATAGGGCCGGTTATCATTGTCTTCCATTTCCATTCATTTATTTTCTTGCTTGATTGTCTTTTAATACTTAGGAGCGCGTTTCACATAGTTAAACCTTCGTTTGGTTTCTAGGAGCATAACATCTTTGCATTCCAAAAAGGTTTTGAAAGACTTCTATCTAGAAACTTGGGTGAGAAGCGACATGAGACACTCTGGCTAAGGAAGGACAAGGTTTCTAAGCTTGTCCATTGTGACTCACCTCTCCTTCCTGGGAGCTATTCGGTTTCATCACCTTTAGAATCTCTATAGAAGTCATTTACCAAAAACACCTCAAATTCTCTTTTCAAAAGTTTTGATTCATACTTGTGCAAGGTTTTCAAATCATTGTGAAAACAATTTCTCTACTTCACAAGCATGAGTCACTCTAGTGTTCAAGGTAATGTCACTCAAGATCAAGAGAACATAGAGTTGCGAGAAGAGCTCAATAGAACCAAGACTGAGTTGAATGAACTAAGGCAAATAGTCGCCACTCTTACTATCAATCAAAGCAGGCACACACAGGGAACTCACTCTCATAGGCAAAATTATGATCAAGATGATCATTCCCACCATAGTGATCACCATACTTACCAACCTTATGATCACTATCAACACCCTCCTAGGCGACATCACAACCATAGAGAACATCATGCAGAACCTAAGCTTGACCTTCCTCCTTTCTATGGTAGAGATAATGTTGAAGAATACTTTGAGTGGGAGATGAAGGTTGAAAAAATTTTTGAATGCTACAACATAGATGATAGGAGGAGAGTGACCTTAGCCACCTTAACCTTTCAAGGTGCAGCCCTCTATTGGTGGACATCCATCATAAGGGACCAAAGGATGAATGGCGACTACAAAATCCAATATTGAAATGAGTGGAAAGCAGCCTTACACAGGCGACATGTCCCAGCCTATTATGCTAGAGAAGTCATGGACAAGCTCCATAGACTTCAACAAAGAAACATGAGTGTTGAAGAATATAGGCAAAAATTAGAGTTACTCATGTTGAGAGCGGGAATCAAAGAGGAGGAGAGATTCACCATAGCTAGATTCCAGAGTAGATTAAACTATGAGATTAGAGATAAGGTAGAACTCTTACCTTACTTAGATCTAAATGATTTTGTCCAGCTATGTGTGAGAGTGGAAGAACAAAACAAGAGAAAAGCTTCCACAAAAAGAACCTACTGATGAATCATTATTTTCTTCACTTCACTTAGTTTACTGTACTAAAATTAATCAGGGAGTTGTGCTTAATTGTCCAGTATTTTCCCGTTTTTACTGATTGTGCTTAATTTGATCAGAAATTCTTATTTTACTTAATTTGAATTATCTGAGAATAATTATTTACATTAGTGAATGCAGGGAAAATTCTGTAAATATTTTAGAACATTAGGAAGAATATTTATTTACACACTGTGTTATCTAGTCGAAGCCGTACTGCATTGAATTAATCTGTGTATTGATCCGTATAATGAAATATTTTTCTTGAGTTTGTAAAAGCAAAATAGGCTTGGCATCATTACACCTCACGGCAACTCTTTGGATTCAAATGAAGAATTTTGCAAAACATTTAGCCTAAGTTGGAATGAAAGAGAAGAGACCACCAAGTTCCAAGTGCAGCCCACTGTTTTATGAATTGTTTTGGAAAAGAATAGCATTGTCTTATGTATACAATTCACATTACAAATTAAATGAGGGAATGAGGGAAGTGACCATACTTGAAAGTCTCGGCCATACACATACCACCTTTGGAAAATTCAACATACAATTGAGAAAAGGTAGAATGAGCTAAATCCAAGAACAAAGTCATCCCGTGAAACACCAATTGGAGAGCTAAATCCAAGCACAGGGGATTAATTGAAGAAAAATGAAAAAGGCTAACTACTAGGTGGTGGATCAGTCGCTACTCTATGGCACAAAGAGACAACACACATGCTGATTTTTGGGGTCTCTTAAAACCTCCTTCCTCTCGGCAATTTGGGGGGCATCCTATCTTTTCTCTTTTCCCGTGGAGTATAGCAAGAGTATTACAGAGATCATGGCTTCATGAAGAAAGAGAAGGTGCTGGTGTGAGATGATACGTCCAGAGAGCTAGAAGAGGGAAGCAAAACTGTATTTGATTCTTGAAACACTACTGGAAGAAGACACAAGACCAAGAGGCAGCTAGTTTGTTTCCTTTACTTTGCTTTGCTTCTTTGTACTTTGAATGCTTTTCCTTGAGAACTGGAAACATGTTCATGATGAATGAATAGCTTATGTTTATTTTCTTTCTTGAATTGTAATTGCATCTTCCATTTTGGTTTTCTGCATTTTCATACAATCTCTTAGCATCTTGTAACCTTTGAAAAGATGATTCATGGCTTTGTGTAGAACCAAATATCATGTTCATTTGTTTTGCTTTCATAGTAGAGTAGAAAGGAACTGCCGTCACCTATTCAACATAAAAAACCACAAAAAGAAAGTTGTTTAATATGAGATGGGAGTTCACGGTAAAGAGAAGAGGAGAGGCCAGTGAAACCTTGTAGATGCTGATTTGTTTCTGCTGTATGGAAGAGTAAACCACACACACTTATTTGCTTGCTAAAGAGTAGAGAGGAAGAGAAGGATTTGTTACAAAGGGGAGAAGTGATTTTTGATGAGAAGGGAACGTAGTTGAAGAAGGAGGAAAGGAGAGTGCAACTGGAATGGATGCAGCAAAGTGGACGGTCATTAGCTTATAGAAAGGGTGTGTGCATTAAATTCTGCAGAAAAAGTGCAAGTGTCCACGGTCTTGCATCTTTTTATTCATTTGAACATGGCCAAGTAATTGTTTGCATGATGATGTGGATATGAATTCAGCCAGCATATACAATTTTATTTAGCTTTGAAGAAAGTAGTAGGGTCCTACTTGTTTTTTCTAAATGCTATGTTATCTTTGCCTTTCTTTTATATAATGCCGTGTAGTGTTGAGTCCATGGAGCAGCACCTTTGCACCTTTCCATCTTGTTTTGTTTTGATTAAAATGAAGGGAAACGTGAATCATTTATGCAGCACCGAGTTTGGTTTGTTAGAATAGGATTGTTATTGTTATTATTATAAGAAGTAGTGATTGATTTTAGATGGAAAGTAAGGAGGGTGAGCCGTGTGAAGAGTGCTTTGGAGAAGAAGACAAAAGCTTTCAAAGAGCATCTTTTGGAGGAGGAATTTACGTGAATGGAAACAACTTTTCAGAATTCTTAAACCAAGTGCTTTCTTTCATGTGATTGAGAAGAAGTGGCCCACGACCCCTTTCTTGCATTTCTTATTCTATTTGGAATTAGACATGACTATAATGGAGTAATGGTTGCACGTTAATTGCTTTCATTTTAATAGCTTTCAATTGCTCTTGGTAAATAGGTGGATTTAACCAATTCAAGTGCTGCTGCCACGTTTTTATGTATTAGTTCCAAGGCCTTATTTTAATTCATTTCACATGGAAACATATGCCAATTTATAGCTGCTGCACGTCCTTGTTTTGTTAGTTTTAAAGGTCTTCTTTAATTGTATTTCAAGTGGAAAACTAAGCCAATCTAGGAGGAGTGTAACGTCTTTCATTTCAAGCTTTAAAGGCATTCATTTAAATTATTTTCTTCTAGTAAAATGGTTCATGGTTAATGGTAGACACATTTTAATTTTATTTCTTGTCTTAAAATATTTTATATCATATGTTGAAATGATTTTCTGTATTTTTGTTTGTTGTATTTTGCTGCTGTAATTTTAATTCTGTTTTCATATTTGAATTTTTTCTGTTCCTGTATTTACTGTTTTGCTGTAATTATTTACTATTGTAATTTATTTTCTGTTTCTACTGTTTTCTATAATTATTATTTACTGTATTTTCGTTTTCTGTATTTAATTTTTTGGTCCAGATTTATTTTTACTGTTTTACGTTACTGTATTTTCATTTTCACTGTAGCAATTTCATTTTTTTTTAATTTCGTTTTACTATTTTAATTTTATTTCAACGCTTTTAAATTTCATCCGCAACCAAAACAATTTTCAAAACCCCCCCATTACGTGTTGACAAAAGACTGAACGACATTTGGTCCCTGAGAAACGACCTAGGAGTCAATTCCTAGCACTGTACTGCATTCTTAATTGCACATCAAATTTGATCGGCCGCGACAGCTGTATCAAATTTTGGCGCCGTTGCCGGGGACCAACGGTTCAGTTTTGAGTCTTGTGTCTGTGTTGTGTGATTTGTGTATGTGTTTGTGATAGTGTTGTTTTGCTACCTTGTGTTTATTTCTGTGGTTTGAATTTTCTGTGCTATTGTTTCTTGATTACAGGGTGTCGTGATTTAGTGCATGACTAGAGGAAATCCTGGATTCATACCACCCTTTGATCCTGAGATTGATAGGACTTTTCATAGCTTAATTAGGCATTCTAGGAATTTGTCTTTAGAGTCTGTTTTTGAACCTGTTCCATTAGATATTGTGCATCCTACTGTTGAGTATTCTGTGCATACTGCATCTACTGCATCTGTACTTGATTCTGATTCTGTTGTTTTTCACACTGAGAACAATATGGCACAACCTCCACCTCGCGAGAGGACTTTTAGGGAGATGGCTGCACCTGATTTCGATATTGAAAGCTTGTGCATCCAATATCCTGATGAGGACGTTCCGTATGTTCTCAAGACTGGACTGATCCATTTGTTGCCCAAGTTTCATGGTCTTGCAGGTGCGAGTCCACATAAGCATTTGAAGGAATTCCTGGTTGTTTGTTCCAGTATGAAACCGCACGATGTTCCTGAAGAGCACGTCTTCTTGAAGGCATTCCCTCATTCATTGGAAAATGTTGCTAAGGATTGGTTGTATAGTTTAGCGCCGAGATCCATTGCTAGCTGGGATGATCTGAAGAGGCTGTTCTTGGAGAAATTTTTCCCAGCATCCCGGACCACAGCTATCAGGAAAGACATAACTGGGATTAGACAGCTTAGTGGAGAGAACCTGTACGAATATTGGGAGAGATTCAAGACACTTTGTGCTAGCTGCCCCCACCATCAGATACCTGAACAACTCCTTATTCAGTATTTCTACGAGGGTTTGAACAACATGGATCGAGGTATGATCGATGCTGCCTGTGGTGGAGCTCTTGGAGACATCACACCTGCTGAGGCCAGACCATTGATTGAGAAGATGGCCTCCAACTCCCAGCAGTTTAGCAACAGGAATGATGCCATTGTGGTGAAGGGCGTACAAGATATTGCCCAGTCTTTATCAGCTGTTGAAAGCAAGTTAGAAGGCCAGATTAACTCTCTTGCGAAGATGGTGACACAGTTGACTACCAACCAGAGATCGACATCTCAATCTGCATCTGTTGCACGACTATGTGCTATTTGTCCTTCCAGTGACCACTACACAGATGCATGTCCTTCTTTGCAACATCCTGCTGCCTCTGATGTGCCTCAGGCTTATACTACAAACATCTACAACAACAGGCAGCCACAACAGCAAAATCATGACTTGTCCAGCAACAGGTACAACCCAGGGTGGAGGAATCACCCCAATCTTAGATGGAACAATGCGCCACAGCAACAGCAGCAGGCGCCACCTTTTCAGAATGCTGGAACACCTAACAGATATGTGCCTCCACCCATGCAACAACACCAAAGGCAACAACAACAGCAACAGCAAGAGGCACCTGCCCAACCAGCTGCCCAACCTTCCACTTCGTCTGAACCTTCATTGGAAGAGTTAGTGAGACAGATGACTGTGCAAAACCTGCAGTTTCAGAAAGATAACATGCAGTTTCAGAAAGACAACATGCAATTTCAGCAGGAGACTAGAGCGTCCATACAGAGCCTCACTAACCAGATAGGTCAGATGGCCACTCAGATAAACCAGGCGCAGTCTCAAAATTCTAGTAAGTTACCATCGCAGACTGTGCAGAATCCAAGAAATGTGAGTGCCATAACCCTCAGATCAGGGAAGCAGATTGTTGTACCTTCAGAGCCCGCCTCTATACCGACACCCGTGCCTGCTACTTCTCACAAAAAGGAGGACCAAGCTGGTCCAAGCAGGACATTTGAGGCAGGTGAATCTTCTTCTCCAGTCGGTGGTTCTTCTTCAGGAGGATCTCCTCCCTTAACCACCACTACTGCTGCCACACCATCTCCATTGATTGACCGACCTATCCCTCTTCCATTCCCTTCACGAGCACTTCCTAGCAAAAAGATGGAAGAGGTAGATAAAGAAATTCTGGAGACCTTCCGGAAGGTGGAGGTGAACATACCTCTACTTGATGCAATCAAGCAGATACCAAAGTATGCAAAATTCTTGAAGGAGCTGTGCACACACAAGAGGAAGATGAAGGGAAATGAAAGGATTAGCATGGGAAGAAATGTATCTGCACTTATTGGTAAGTCGGTCCCGCACATTCCTGAAAAGTGCAAAGATCCAGGTATATTTTGCATTCCTTGTGTAATTGGAAATAATAAATTTGAGAATGCCATGCTTGATTTGGGTGCTTCTGTTAATGTCATGCCTTTGTCTATATATGAATCTTTATCTCTTGGTCCTTTGCAAACCACGGGTGTGGTCATTCAGTTGGCTAATAGGAGTGTTACTCACCCAACAGGTTTCATAGAAGATGTCTTGGTAAGGGTTGGTGAATTGATTTTTCCTGCTGATTTTTATGTTTTGGAAATGGAGGAGGGATTCTCTCATGGATCCGCTCCCATTATTTTAGGCAGGCCATTCTTGAAAACTGCCCGAACTAAGATTGATGTGTATGCTGGAACTTTGTCTATGGAATTTGCTGATATTGTTGTTCATTTTAATATCTTTGATGCAATGAAATTTCCAGCTGAGGACCATTCTCTGTTTAGGATTGATACATTGGATGACATTATTGATGAATTTGTTGTTGACAACTTTAATTCTGTGCATGAGAAGAAGCATTCTTTTCTATCTTCTTTGCATTCATGTATTGAATCTAGATTCGAATCAGGTTTTGAGAATGATGTTGATAATGTTGTGGATTTTGATGAGGATTGTGATGTCCAGGATATTGATGCTATGAATGATATTGATGATGTTGTTGACATATCTGAGATGGACATTGATTTGGATTGTGATGAGATAAGTGATCTGCCTTTACCTGTACACTCTTTAGAGTCAGAATGCATTAACAATGTTGCAGGAAGTACACTTGAATCTGACTTGCAGGCACCCACTCTTGAGCTGAAACAGCTACCAGATAACCTCAAGTACGTGTACTTGGAGGATGATGAAAAGAAACCGGTGATCATTTCTACCTCCCTTGATTCTGTTCAAGAGGAGAAGTTGCTTGGTATACTGAGGAACAACAAGAAGGCCATTGGTTGGAGTTTGGCTGACATACCTGGTATTAGTCCATCCACATGCATGCATAGAATTCTTTTGGAAGAAGGGGCAAAGCCAGTGAGACAGCCACAAAGAAGGCAAAACCCCGTGATCATGGAAGTCATCAAGAAGGAGGTGACCAAGCTTTTGCAAGCAGGAATCATCTATCCTATTTCAGACAGTCAGTGGGTGAGCCCCATCCATGTCATACCCAAGAAAACTGGCCTCACTGTGGTGAAGAATGAGAGGGATGAGCTTATCCCAACTAGAGTGCAGAACAGCTGGAGAGTCTGCATTGACTATAGGAGGCTCAACCAAGCAACCAGGAAAGATCATTTTCCCCTGCCATTCATTGATCAGATGCTGGAGCGCCTGGCAGGTAAATCTCATTATTGTTTTCTTGATGGTTTTTCTGGATATTTTCAGATCAATATTGCTCCTGAGGATCAAGAGAAAACCACATTCACCTGCCCCTTTGGCACTTTTGCCTATCGGAGGATGCCCTTTGGTCTATGCAACGCTCCTGGTACCTTTCAACGGTGCATGCTTAGCATTTTTAGTGACTTTCTTGAGAGTTGTATAGAGGTGTTTATGGATGATTTTACTGTGTATGGATCTTCTTTTGATGTATGTTTAGACAGTTTGGAAAAAGTCTTGAAAAGATGCATAGAAACAAACCTTGTTCTCAATTTTGAGAAATGTCACTTTATGGTTGAACAAGGTTTGGTTTTAGGGCATATCATTTCTGAAAAGGGAATAGAGGTAGATCCTGCTAAGATATCTGTGATTTCACAGTTGCCTTACCCCTCTTGCGTGCGAGAGGTGCGATCTTTCCTTGGACATGCAGGTTTCTACAGGCGCTTCATCAAAGATTTCAGCAAGAAGGCGCTTCCCTTGTCCAGACTACTGCAGAAGGATGTTGACTTTGTTTGTGATGAAAAATGCAAGCAGGCTTTTGATTGCCTCAAGGAAGCTTTGACTACCACCCCTATCATTCAGGCACCGGATTGGACAGCCCCATTTGAGCTCATGTGTGATGCATCTAACTATGCATTGGGGGCTGTCTTGACACAGAAAATTGACAAGCTGCCAAGAGTGATTTACTATGCATCACGCACTTTGGATGCTGCCCAAGCAAACTATACCACCACTGAAAAAGAATTGTTGGCAATTGTTTTTGCTCTTGATAAGTTTAGGTCATATTTGCTTGGATCATCTGTTATTGTATATACTGACCATGCAGCTCTTAAGTTTCTGTTGAAAAAGGCTGAGTCAAAGCCTAGATTGATCAGATGGATGCTACTGCTCCAGGAGTTTGACTTGCAGATTAAGGACCGGAGTGGAGCACAGAATCTAGTTGCGGACCACCTTAGCAGGATTGAGAGAGCTGGGAATGAAGTTGATGTGCTGCCCATCCAGGATGACTTTCCTGATGAGAGTTTGTTGATGATTTCTTCTTCTCACCCGACTCCTTGGTTTGCACACATTGTAAATTATTTGGTTGCTTCTATTTTTCCTCCCTTAGCATCACGTGCTCAGATTGCTAAAATTAAGAGTGATGCTAAGTATTATGTTTGGGATGACCCATATCTGTGGAAGTTGTGCAGTGACCAGGTTACTAGGAGATGCATTCCAGACCATGAGATTGACTCGGTCCTGCAGTTTTGTCATGCCTCCTCACCTGGTGGTCATCTGGGGATACAAAGAACAGCTCGTAGGGTGCTTGATTGTGGGTTCTATTGGCCTTCCATCTTCAAGGATGCGGAGAAGATTTGTAGCACTTGTGAGCCTTGTCAGAAAGCAGGAGGACAAATTTCACAGAGACAAGAGATGCCTCAACAACCTATGCTATTCTGTGAGGTGTTTGATGTCTGGGGTATAGATTTCATGGGTCCTTTTCCTGTTTCTTTTGGTTTTTCCTATATTCTCCTTGCTGTGGATTATGTTTCAAAATGGGTGGAAGCTAAAGCCACCAGAACTAATGATGCTCGGGTTGTTGTGGATTTTGTTAGATCTCACCTCTTTTGCAGGTTTGGAGTACCTAGAGCAATTGTTAGTGATCAGGGAACCCATTTTTGCAACAGATCCATGCAAGCTTTACTCAAGAAATATGGGGTGACGCACAGAGTTTCTACACCTTACCACCCCCAAACAAATGGGCAGGCTGAGATCTCCAACAGGGAGATTAAGAGGATTTTGGAAAAGATTGTCCAGCCCAACAGGAAAGATTGGAGTAGTAGATTGGACGATGCTCTTTGGGCCCACAGGACTGCATACAAAGCACCGATTGGGATGTCTCCGTACAGGGTTGTCTTCGGAAAGGCATGTCATCTACCAGTTGAAATTGAGCATCGGGCATATTGGGCTGTGAAGACATGCAACTTCTCCATGGACCAAGCTGGAGAGGAAAGGAAGTTGCAACTGAATGAACTGGATGAAATCCGATTGGAAGCATATGAGAATTCGAAGTTCTACAAGGAAAGAACCAAGAGGTTCCATGATAACTCCATTGTTAGAAAGGACTTCGAGGTTGGCCAACAGGTTTTATTGTATAACTCTAGACTCGGCCTCATGGGTGGTAAGTTGAGATCAAAGTGGACTGGACCCTTTGTTGTGACTAATGTTTATCCTTATGGTGCAGTAGAAATCCAGGGTCCATCTGCAGCTAAAAGCTTCAAGGTGAACGGGCATAGACTGAAGCCCTTCCTCAGCAATCCTTCTCTGTTGGATGCAGTGGTGGAGGAGACGTCTTTGGTCTACCCCACCTACCCTCCCACCTGACTCAGGGAGTTTCTTCTCTCCTTCCCTCCTCACTTTTGTTGCACTTTGTCGATATCTGATGACTATTCTGATTGTTTTGATCTGCTGAATGTGACACACTGAGGACATTGTGTCGTTTAAGTGTGGTCTATTAGGGGAGGTTGTTTCTTTGTTTATGTTTCGTTTTTGTGTATTTTGTGGTGTCTTATGTACAGTTTTGCATGATTTTCGTGAATTCTGGACTATGATTAGGTTGTCAGTTTTCCTGCACTTCATTGATACTCTAAACTGTTGAATTCCTTGCTTTACTTTGCTTGGGAGATAATCATGATATTTGAGAGTTGAATTGATGGTGACCATATTACCTGTGTGAGATTTGAGCCATTTGATGATCTTTCTTGTGTGTGATATATGCCTTGATTGCTTGCACATATGTCTTGGCTTCACTCTTTGAATTGATTCTTGACTAATACGCATGTTTGAAAGGGATAAAGGCATTTTGTTGTTGAGCCTCTAAGCCAGATAAGCCTACCCTGTTTTGATCCATTGATACCCTTTTGAGCCTATGTTTTTCCCCATTTCTTTGTTTTGAAGCTCATACACTAGCCCTAAGTGAAAAACCATTATTACCTGAACCTTAGGGAATTTTGTAGCTTTGGAATTGTTTTGGGAATAAGTGTGGTCTCCTGGGAATTTCAGATGAATTAGTGAGTTCTCTTCATATCTTGTTTCTGTTTGTAAATATGTGGTGCATCTTGTCTCTTGAAATTGTGTGTTGAACAGAGTAAAGAAAAAAGACAGGATGAAGAAAAAAAAATGATGAAAAAAAAAAAAATCAGAAAAACAGAAAAAAATTGTGAACAACGGTGAATAATGGAGTTAACTAGAGGATGGAATTAGAGGCTGTAAGTGAGTTTGAATGTGTTTATACTTGTTCCCCATTGCTCATCTATCCCTTATGGTTTATAGCTTTTCATCCAGATATATCCTCCCTTGTCCTTGACCCCATTATGACCATAAAAAGACCTTTTGATTTGAACATGCGTATCTGTTTGAGTGTTGATATTAGAGGCTTGCCAAGCCTATTTGTGTTTGCTTTCTTGAGTTCATTGAGTGACATTGATTTACCTTAAACACTTGAGAGAAACACTGATTGTGTACATCTGTGAGGCTCTGTTGCTGTCGATTCATCTCTTGAACTGATTGATTGTTTTCCTTGTACTGAACTGTTTGGATGATTCTTTGAGTATTTGCTTTCATTGATTTTGTGTAGGATTCTGCCTGTACCTTTTACTGTCCAGATTTTGTGGGAATTGTGAAAGTGTGTTTCTGTTTTGGAGTTTGTGTTGTCTGTCAAGTCTGTGTCACTTTTCTAATGTTTGAACTGCTCCCTGGTTTTGTGTCTTAAGTTTGCCCAGGAGTGCAAACGACTAAGTGTGGTCTATTTTGATGAATCATTATTTTCTTCACTTCACTTAGTTTACTGTACTAAAATTAATCAGGGAGTTGTGCTTAATTGTCCAGTATTTTCCCGTTTTTACTGATTGTGCTTAATTTGATCAGAAATTCTTATTTTACTTAATTTGAATTATCTGAGAATAATTATTTACATTAGTGAATGCAGGGAAAATTCTGTAAATATTTTAGAACATTAGGAAGAATATTTATTTACACACTGTGTTATCTAGTCGAAGCCGTACTGCATTGAATTAATCTGTGTATTGATCCGTATAATGAAATATTTTTCTTGAGTTTGTAAAAGCAAAATAGGCTTGGCATCATTACACCTCACGGCAACTCTTTGGATTCAAATGAAGAATTTTGCAAAACATTTAGCCTAAGTTGGAATGAAAGAGAAGAGACCACCAAGTTCCAAGTGCAGCCCACTGTTTTATGAATTGTTTTGGAAAAGAATAGCATTGTCTTATGTATACAATTCACATTACAAATTAAATGAGGGAATGAGGGAAGTGACCATACTTGAAAGTCTCGGCCATACACATACCACCTTTGGAAAATTCAACATACAATTGAGAAAAGGTAGAATGAGCTAAATCCAAGAACAAAGTCATCCCGTGAAACACCAATTGGAGAGCTAAATCCAAGCACAGGGGATTAATTGAAGAAAAATGAAAAAGGCTAACTACTAGGTGGTGGATCAGTCGCTACTCTATGGCACAAAGAGACAACACACATGCTGATTTTTGGGGTCTCTTAAAACCTCCTTCCTCTCGGCAATTTGGGGGGCATCCTATCTTTTCTCTTTTCCCGTGGAGTATAGCAAGAGTATTACAGAGATCATGGCTTCATGAAGAAAGAGAAGGTGCTGGTGTGAGATGATACGTCCAGAGAGCTAGAAGAGGGAAGCAAAACTGTATTTGATTCTTGAAACACTACTGGAAGAAGACACAAGACCAAGAGGCAGCTAGTTTGTTTCCTTTACTTTGCTTTGCTTCTTTGTACTTTGAATGCTTTTCCTTGAGAACTGGAAACATGTTCATGATGAATGAATAGCTTATGTTTATTTTCTTTCTTGAATTGTAATTGCATCTTCCATTTTGGTTTTCTGCATTTTCATACAATCTCTTAGCATCTTGTAACCTTTGAAAAGATGATTCATGGCTTTGTGTAGAACCAAATATCATGTTCATTTGTTTTGCTTTCATAGTAGAGTAGAAAGGAACTGCCGTCACCTATTCAACATAAAAAACCACAAAAAGAAAGTTGTTTAATATGAGATGGGAGTTCACGGTAAAGAGAAGAGGAGAGGCCAGTGAAACCTTGTAGATGCTGATTTGTTTCTGCTGTATGGAAGAGTAAACCACACACACTTATTTGCTTGCTAAAGAGTAGAGAGGAAGAGAAGGATTTGTTACAAAGGGGAGAAGTGATTTTTGATGAGAAGGGAACGTAGTTGAAGAAGGAGGAAAGGAGAGTGCAACTGGAATGGATGCAGCAAAGTGGACGGTCATTAGCTTATAGAAAGGGTGTGTGCATTAAATTCTGCAGAAAAAGTGCAAGTGTCCACGGTCTTGCATCTTTTTATTCATTTGAACATGGCCAAGTAATTGTTTGCATGGTGATGTGGATATGAATTCAGCCAGCATATACAATTTTATTTAGCTTTGAAGAAAGTAGTAGGGTCCTACTTGTTTTTTCTAAATGCTATGTTATCTTTGCCTTTCTTTTATATAATGCCGTGTAGTGTTGAGTCCATGGAGCAGCACCTTTGCACCTTTCCATCTTGTTTTGTTTTGATTAAAATGAAGGGAAACGTGAATCATTTATGCAGCACCGAGTTTGGTTTGTTAGAATAGGATTGTTATTGTTATTATTATAAGAAGTAGTGATTGATTTTAGATGGAAAGTAAGGAGGGTGAGCCGTGTGAAGAGTGCTTTGGAGAAGAAGACAAAAGCTTTCAAAGAGCATCTTTTGGAGGAGGAATTTACGTGAATGGAAACAACTTTTCAGAATTCTTAAACCAAGTGCTTTCTTTCATGTGATTGAGAAGAAGTGGCCCACGACCCCTTTCTTGCATTTCTTATTCTATTTGGAATTAGACATGACTATAATGGAGTAATGGTTGCACGTTAATTGCTTTCATTTTAATAGCTTTCAATTGCTCTTGGTAAATAGGTGGATTTAACCAATTCAAGTGCTGCTGCCACGTTTTTATGTATTAGTTCCAAGGCCTTATTTTAATTCATTTCACATGGAAACATATGCCAATTTATAGCTGCTGCACGTCCTTGTTTTGTTAGTTTTAAAGGTCTTCTTTAATTGTATTTCAAGTGGAAAACTAAGCCAATCTAGGAGGAGTGTAACGTCTTTCATTTCAAGCTTTAAAGGCATTCATTTAAATTATTTTCTTCTAGTAAAATGGTTCATGGTTAATGGTAGACACATTTTAATTTTATTTCTTGTCTTAAAATATTTTATATCATATGTTGAAATGATTTTCTGTATTTTTGTTTGTTGTATTTTGCTGCTGTAATTTTAATTCTGTTTTCATATTTGAATTTTTTCTGTTCCTGTATTTACTGTTTTGCTGTAATTATTTACTATTGTAATTTATTTTCTGTTTCTACTGTTTTCTATAATTATTATTTACTGTATTTTCGTTTTCTGTATTTAATTTTTTGGTCCAGATTTATTTTTACTGTTTTACGTTACTGTATTTTCATTTTCACTGTAGCAATTTCATTTTTTTTTAATTTCGTTTTACTATTTTAATTTTATTTCAACGCTTTTAAATTTCATCCGCAACCAAAACAATTTTCAAAACCCCCCCATTACGTGTTGACAAAAGACTGAACGACATTTGGTCCCTGAGAAACGACCTAGGAGTCAATTCCTAGCACTGTACTGCATTCTTAATTGCACATCAAATTTGATCGGCCGCGACAGCTGTATCACCTACCCTACCACATCATCATATAGAAGAGATCTTAAGAGGGAGGGTAGCTTTCCAAGATATGAGGAAACAAAGGAGAGAGAGCAAGAAAGGACACAAGATAAGTTCAAAAGCAAAGATAGAGAGCTAAAAAGGGAAAAAGAAAGCTCTAAAGGAAAAGAACAAAGAATTCCAAGAGAGCCACCCAGAGATACCAGGGGTAGGGAGACTAGATGTTTCAAATGTGGGGCCAGAGGACACTATTCAACTGAGTGTCACTTTAAAAAGTCAACCTATATCCTTGAACATAAAAGTAATAGTGAGGAGTCATCCTCTAGTGTGTCTGAGTTGTCCTCATCTGAAGAGGAACATGAAGCTCAACCGATGGAGATCTTCTCATGGTTAGGAGACTCCTTGAGGCAAAGCATGTTGAGTTAGAACAAACTCAACGAGAAAACCTATTCCACACTCGCTGCAAAGTTCTTGATAAAACATGTTCTTTGATTGTGGATAGTGGTTCTTGTTGTAATTGTTGTAGCACTACAATGGTTGAAACGCTAGGCTTAACTCCTACTCCTCATCCTAACCCTCACAAACTTCAATGGATAAAAGAGGATGAAGGAATAGTTGTTAAGGAACAAGTAAGTGTTCCCATTTCCATAGGCAAGTATGAAGACCAAATCATTTGTGATATTGTTCCAATGGAAGCGGGTCACATTTTACTTGGACGGCCTTGGCAATTTGACAAACAGGCTTTACATGATGGAGTCACCAACAAGATCACCATTCAACATAAAGGCAAAAAGATTATCTTGATTCCTCTTACACCATCACAAGTGCGAGAGGATCAAATAATACTTAAGAAGAAGTTGGATGGTGAGAAGAAACTTTACTCTAATAAAGTTTCCAAAGAGAAGAAGTTGAGTTTGGTTGAAAGTGCCTCAACCAATGAAGTTGTCCCACCACACACTTCCAAAAATCTTTTCCTTGGACAACTTCACTTTCTTCTCTATTGTAAGGAGGCACTTCTTTCCATAAATCATCCACTTGATTCTCATCCAAAGGGGTTACAAAAGCTTTTGAAAGAGTTTGATGATTTATTTCCTAAAGAGGTTCCAAGTGGTTTACCACCTCTTCGGGGAATTGAACATCAAATTGATTTAATTCCAGGAGCCAGTCTTCCTAATAGGCCAGCCTATAGGACTAACCCCACAGAAACCAAAGAGATAGAGAAGCAGGTTAATGATTTATTGGGAAAAGGGTGGATACAGAAAAGCCTTAGCCCTTGTGCGGTGCCAGTGTTGTTAGTACCTAAGAAAGATGGATCTTGGAGAATGTGTACAGATTGCAGGGCTATTAACAACATTACAGTCAAGTATAGGCACCCTATTCCTAGATTGGACGATATGCTAGATGAATTACATGGAGCAAACATGTTCACCAAGATTGATCTTAAAAGTGGGTATCATCAAATCATAATTAAAGAAGGAGATGAATGGAAAACCACTTTTATGACCAAATTTGGCCTTTATGAATGGTTAGTCATGCCTTTTGGCTTAACCAATGCTCCTAGTACCTTCATGCGATTAATGAATCATGTCCTTCAGGAATACATAGGCAGCTTTGTTGTAGTCTACTTTGATGATATTTTAATTTATAGCAAAGGTCTTAAAGAACATCTTCATCATGTGAGGAAAGTATTGATTTTGCTTAGACAACACCATTTATTTGCCAACTTTGACAAATGTACCTTTTGTCAAGAGAGTGTTATTTTTCTAGGCTTCAAAGTTGGGAAAGAAGGAGTACATGTTGATCCTAGCAAAATCAAAGCTATCCAAGAATGGCCTACCCTCAAAACAGTGGGAGAAGTAAGAAGTTTTCTAGGTCTAGCAGGTTTCTATAGACGCTTTGTAGAAAATTTTTCTACTATTGCTGCTCCCCTTAATGAACTTTTGAAGAAGGATATGCCATTCAAATGGGATGAGAAACAAAGTCTAGCTTTTGAGACCTTAAAGCATAAGTTAACACATGCACCCATTCTACATTTACCTAATTTTTCCAAAGCTTTTCAAGTAGAATGTGATGCTTCTGGGGTAGGAATAGGCGTTGTTCTTATACAAGAAGGTCATCCAATAGCTTATTTTAGTGAAAAACTTAGGGGACCTACTTTGAACTATCCTACCTATGACAAAGAACTTTATGCCCTCATTCGAGCATTGAAAACTTGGGAGCATTACTTAGTGTCTCAAGAGTTTATAATAAACACTGACCATGAATCTCTCAAGTATCTTAAAGGGCAAGGAAAGTTGAACAAGCGGCATGCAAAGTGGATTGAGTACCTTGAGCAGTTTCAATACGTCATCAAACATAAAAAGGGGAGTACTAATGTTGTTGCGGATGCTTTATCTAGACGACATGCATTGCTAGTTACTCTAGGATCCCAAATACTAGGTTTTGATGACATTAAACAACTTTATGAATCTGATCCTATCTTTGCATCTACTTATGCATCTTGTCTTAAGAAGCCATTCGATGGATTTTATATTTCTGAGGGGTATCTTTTTAATAAAGGAAAACTATGCATACCCCAAGGATCTATTCGAAAGCTTCTTATCAAAGAAAGTCATGGTGGAGGACTCATGGGCCATCATGGAGTTGATAAAACTCTTCATACTTTGAAAAGCAAATTTTATTGGCCACACATGAGAATAGATGTCCAAAAGCATTGTTCTAGTTGCATAGTTTGTTTACAAGCTAAGTCTAAAGTAATGCCTCATGGACTCTATCTTCCTCTTCCCATAGCTAGTACCCCTTGGGAAAACATTAGTATGGATTTTGTCTTAGGTCTACCAAGAACTCAAAAGGGCTTTGATTCTATCTTTGTGGTGGTTGATCGATTTAGTAAAATGGCTCATTTTATACCTTGCCATAAAGTAGATGATGCTAGCTATATAGCAAAACTCTTCTTTAAAGAAGTTGTTAAATTGCATGGTTTACCCAAAACTATAGTTTCTGATAGAGATGTTAAGTTTCTTAGCTACTTTTGGAAAACACTTTGGGCTAAGCTAGGAACTAAACTACTATTTTCTACTACATGTCACCCACAAACTGATAGGCAAACAAAAGTAGTAAATAGGTCTCTATCTACTCTATTACGGGTAATGTTGAAGGGCAATATTAAAAATTGGGATGATCATCTACCTCATATAGAATTTGCTTATAATAGAGTAGTTCACAAAACTACTAAACTTTCTCCTTTTGAGGTTGTTTATGGTTTTAACCCTCTCACACCTCTTGATCTACTTCCCCTTCCAGAAACATCTTCTTTTCTTCATAAAGAAGGTCTTTCTAAAGCGGAGTTCATCAAAAAGTTGCATGAAAAGGTTAAAACACATATTGAAAAACAAACTCAAAAGTATTCTGAATACAACAACAAAGGGAGAAAACAAGTACTCTTAAAAGAAGGAGACTTAGTTTGGCTTCACTTGAGAAAGGATAGATTTCCTTCTCAACGCAAATCCAAATTAAGCCCTAGAGGTGATGGTCCTTTCAAAGTGATCAAGAAGATAAATGATAATGCATATCAGTTAGACCTTCCTGAAAGTTATGGCGTCAGTCCTACTTTTAACATTTGTGATCTAATTCCTTTCATAGGAGATGCCCAACAGGGTTCCCAAGATCTGGGGACAGATCTTTTTCAAGAGGGAGGGACTGATGGAGGACCATCCAAGCTCAACATAGCACCTTTAACAAGAGCCATGTCTAAGAGAATCCAAGAGGAAGAGGGAGCACTCACTACTTTGCTCTTATGGAGTATTAATTACTAAAATCTTCCTCCTCTTTAAATAACTTTACATTGTTTTGTAGGTCATTAAATAAAGCTTAGCAAAACACTTGGAGGAGTAACCAAGCAAGGAAAAGCAAAGGAGCTAAAATTGAAGATGTCGCTGTTACCGCTCAGATGCATGAATTCTGTACTGCCCAGCGGCACCGCAGACAGCAACTTCATCTTCCTCTGCAGTTCTGCTTAGCTGGCAAACTTAGCTTGCTTCCCAAGCTTCCTTTCATTGCATCACGTGCCTTTAGAATAGCTTGTATAACACGTCTTAGAAGTTCTCCTTCATCTATAAATAGGGGGCTTCATCCTTTGTAAATTCAACTTTGAATTGATAATGACATGCTGTTGAGATTTCTCCAAACATTCTTTCAGAGTTCAAACACTTTGTGCCTATTCTGCACATTCTCCTCTAGCTTCCTTCCCTCTTGGAAGGCTTTTGGAGCTTGAGATTCCTTGATCCACTCATACACCTTCATTGAAACATTCATCAAACACTTACCGTGCCTCATCGTCATCCAACTAACCGCTGCCTTCTCTGGTTTTGGAAGTGCTCGTGATTGAATTGCAAGGATGCTTCCATCATTAGTTATGTGATTCGTTGATTAGCTAAGACTTAAGAACGAAATAAGTGGAGTTTAATATGCAAAACAGAAAATAAACATGTATGCATGAGTTTTGATCAATGGCAAAACAAAATACAAGCACTTTCAATGGAATATATGGATGAATATGTTGTATTGGGGATCAATTTCATCTTATCCACTCTCATATATTTTAGGAATTCAACATTCTTTTCATCATTGTTAATGCCACTCTCTAAATTACCTTGACAAGAAGGCCTATCCTTAATTACGAGTTCATACAATTCCTAGCATTCCTAATAATTAGTTCTTTTAGTGCAGAAGCTTAACGACAACCAATATACTATTGGGAGTAATTCCCCGAATCTAGACTTCCCCGTACGTTCCCGTATCAACAAAATCAATAATCATGCATTGAATGAGTTAAACAAAGCAAGCATTCAGCAAAGAGGAAAAACCCTAACTAATGATGAAAGAAAGCATAGGTCTTAGATTAAGATGTAAACACAAATTCTATATATGAGAGTTTCAAAAGATTACATTGATTCCCCAACAAACATACAAGGTTTAGTTCACCATATTCATGGTGAACCTAGATGAACAATAATGAAAGAATGAAGGATAAAACCCTAGAAAGGTGAAGAGGTAGCCTGAGCATCCAAGATCCTCCTTCAAAGGGGTGGAAGAGAGAGTGTTTGCTTCGTTTCTGCCAAAGATACAAACCCTAGGACGTGCAAGTCCTTAAATAGGGCATAAAAATAACATAAGACAAGTCCAAGCCCATAAAAACAAAAGAAAACCGGTCCAGACCCACTTAGAATGGCGGTCAGCGGTATTTTACCGCTGAGCGGTACTAGCGGTTGATTCATTTTGCCCCCTAGTTGCTGTTTTGCCCCTCAGCGGTGATTTCGGCACCTGAAAACTGCCGCTCAGCGCCAAATTTCCGCTCAGCGCCACTCGGTCACATTTTTTTATGCATTCTGGTTGACTTTTTAGCATTCTGGTTGACTGGTTAACTTTTCTGGTTGACTAGTTGACTTTTCTGGTTGACTGGTTGACTTTTCTGGTTTCTGGTTTACTTTTCAGCACTCCAATCATTCGGTACTTCAATTCTTCTTTCAAATCATTTAATTAGCCTACAAAATCAAGGGAATCTTGCACAAAACCATTAAATTCACTTTCAACTCTCTTATTCAACAAACTAAAGCAAAAATATGAGTTCAAGCTAGTTTCTAAGTCTTAAAGGTTGCTTTTGGTATCAATTTTAAGCATAAAAATAACGGTTTTTCAACCGTTATCACAACCCCAAACTTAAAACTTTGCTTGTCCTCAAGCAAATAAGATGTAGCTCAATCTTCTGCCAATCTGTATAACGGTTCACTCATTCAAAAATCCTCTTTTCAAGATAAGTAAAAACTTCAATCAAATTTAGGACAAAGATTTCAATCAAGACGTGCACATGCTTTGGTGTTCACAAAGTCACTTAATATCCAACAAATGCTATTTTTCATGAATGATCAATCAACTAAGCATGGATGTGCATGTGCTCAATGAATATTTCCTCACTAGGTAAAGTGTTTCACTCAAACACAAGTGTATAAGAGGTAATCACTCATTCACTCCACTATCACAATGTCACATGAATCAACTTTGCCTTTCATTTAACCACAATCAAAAACATTCACAAGCATGCATCATCACAAGGACTTTTTCAATGGCTTATAACGTGGTTGGGCTAACAAGAAAATTGGTTTTTCTGGATAACAAAACCCTTGAGTTAAGAGAATCATATCAACACAATCATTCTTACTTTTCCCAACTTTCCTTTGCATTGAGCTTTGCCTTTTCTTTTCTTTTCTTTTTCTTTTTCTTTTTCACATTCTTAATTCTTAGCTCTTAGCTCAATGCTTTCAATTTCCTTTTCTATTTTCCAACAACCCCAAACTTGAACATTTATCAATACCACAAAAGAGTTTCTACTTAACTCAAGGTAAAGCTTTTCAACAAGGTTTTTCAATTTATGTTCAAGGCTAAGGGATCAAAGGATAGAACACAAAGTGTTCTCTTTTAGTGAGCTAACTTTATGAATTTGGCCAATAAAAAGGGTTCCAACAAACAGCCTTGGTCATATGATGCAAAACAAGCAATTGATTCAATCATAGAAAACCTGGGCAAAATCATTCATGCTTTCAAAGTAATAGCATTCAATCAATAAAAACTCTGGAGCTCAAAACCTCACATATAAGCTCATTCACATTTGACATACACAACCTGCTTAATCTCACAATCACAATCGTAATATCCTGCATTTGTTCACAAAGCTTGTGAATCACCTTTATAAGCATTTTATGTGCACATCTCAACATCAATCAATCTCAAAGTATCATCAAGCATTACTTATCACACAATCACAGTCAATAAGCAAACCATCATAATAGACAAAGTTTCCAATTGAGTACATCAAACCCTAGTCTAAAACAAAAGTAAATAAGTTCAGAACACTAAACCAAACAAAAGCATAAGTTCTGCTCTAGTTATGATAGCATTCATCAGTATATGTTATCTCAATCTCCTCATCAATCTGAGCTATCATCTGTATCTTCTTCCTCTCCTTCTTCTTGGATTTTATAGTCTTGATTCTTTTAGCATGATGAGGAGGCCATCCCTGCATCAAACATAATTCACAAAACCAAAAGATACATTGTTAAACATTAGTAAACCACATTGAAGAAATCAGCCCCTTCAATGATGCTCTCTCCCCAACCCCAAACTTAGATAGAAAACTAATGAGAAAGTGAGTAAAAGGGAGATTTTCTCAAGAGGGGAGAGGGAAAAGATGTGGAGAACCTTTGAAAAGGTATGTAGGAGTGTGTGTGCAAAGAAGATTCTGAAAAGAAAAACTAAAACGCAGCTTAGGGTATAAAAATACCCTAATGGGCTCGGGTTCCGCTAAGGGGTAACCAAAGCCCACTCTGCGTGAGTACCGCTCAGCGGTAAGTTTCCGCTCAGCGGCACTTTCATGATGTGCTCTTCTCCTTATTTGCTTAACCTAAGTGCCTCCTAAACATGCCCCTCACTGGTTCCCTGCAATTCAATGTTTTGAATACTTATGCAAACCCTATTATGCAACTAAAATTAAACAAAATAAAACATTTAATCAACTAGGTTGCCTTCCAGGTAGCGCTTGTTTAACGTCACGAGCTTGACCCAAAATCCACCAACACCCATCAGTAGGTGTTACAATACTTACCAACACCCATCAGTAGGTGCAAAATTTTCTTACCAACACCCATCAGTAGGTGTTACAAACTTAGTATCCTTCAGTAGATACTTAACCACCTAGCATCCTTCAGTAGATGCTATATCCAACAAAATATTTACAAAATAATGTCCACAAATTAAAACTTACAAAACCAAATCAAAAGTTTTTAAGTCACTGGGTTGCCTCCCAGCAAGCGCTCTTTTAACGTCATTAGCTTGACCCAATAAAGTTCAAGTTCCTTCTTCTTTTTCTTCTTCCTACTGAACTTCTTCAAAAATTTGATCACCCCAGGAACCTGTTGCAATGTCTCAATCATAGGAACTTTAATCTCCAATTTTTTGAAGATTTCCATAAAGCACTTAAATTTCTTTTCCTTCCTATGATTCTTCTTTAGATGAGGATGGGATTTTTCATATGATTCCTTCTTCTTTCCTCTCATCTTCTTTTTCTTACTCTTCCTCTCCCCAAATTTTCTCTTTTTCTTTTCTTTTATTTTTTTCTTCCCCTCTCTTTTTCTCATCAACTTCTTTATTTTCACACACATTTTCTTTCTCTCTTCTCTCTCAACCACTTCTTTTTCTTTTTCTTCATCTTTATCTTTCTCACTCAACTCTTCTTTTTCTTTTCTCTCTATCTTTTCGTCATCTCTCCCTATTTTTTCTTCAACATAAGTCTTATCACTTTCAGTGACAATGGCTTGACCTTCCTCCTTAAGGTTAACTTCAGTATTAACCTTAACATTCAATTTCTGACTAATGAAACGAAGGTGCATCTCCATCCTTTTACATGATTCTTCAATGCTTTTCTGAGTAGAATCGGAATTTTTCAAAAATCGTTGAAGGGTGTCATCCAAATTTACTGATAGAGAGGGTTGTTGCTGCCATTGTTGTGGTGGCGGCCTATCAAATTCTTCGGCAGCTTGAGTGCTTTTGTGATGACAATTAGGTATCTGTATGTACTGTTGAACTGCCTCCTCAAACGTTTTCCTTTTTCCCGATAAAGAGGGTTTTTGCTACCATTGTTGTGGTGGTCGATTCTTAAATTGTTTGACAGCTTGCCAAAATTGATCATTATCCATGCTTGAGTGAGATCCCACCAGTAGTTGAAATTACCTTAGTAGAATTAAGTGCCCGTTAAATTCTTGTCCGAATTGCACCCTGCAAACATTAGGCATAAAACTCTAGAAAATATTTGTTAGCACAAAAAGATATAAGAGAAGATATAAGATTCAGAGAATAAAATAAAATAAAATAAAATAAAAACTGAAAAAATAAAAACAGAAAATAAAAACAGAAATTCAAAATTAAAGTCAAAGATAATCAATAATCACACAAATTAACTAGTTCAACCACGAGTCCCCGACAACGGCGCCAAAAACTTGATGACAAATTTATGAACACCAAAATACGATGTCACAAACTTGTTTTACAATCGGCAAGTATGACCGAATCGTTTCAAGTAATAAACTCGGTAAGTGATGGACAAATTTATGATCACCAAAATATGATGTCCCAAACTTGTTTCACAATCGGCAAGTATGACCGAATCGTTCAAGTAATAAACTTGGTAAGACCAAGTATCGTTCTCCCAAAGGACTCACGGCCTAGTTTAGTTGTGTGGTTTGTTGATTAGCTAAGACTTAAGAACGAAATATTTGGAGTTTAACATGCAAGACAGAAAATAAACATGTATGCATGAGTTTTTGATCAATGGCAAAAGCAAAAGATAAGCACTTTCAATGAAATATATGAATGAATATGTTGTTGGGGGTCAATTTCATCTCATCCACTCTCATATATTTTAGGAATTCAACATTCAAATCATCATTGTTAATGCCACTCTCTAAGGTACCATTCTAGATGGCTTCTCCCTATATTCATGGTGAACCTAGATGAATAACAATGAAAGAATGAAAGAATAAACCCTAAAAAGGTGAAGAGGTAGCCTGAGCATCCAAGATCCTCCTTCAAAGGGGTGGAAGAGAGAGTGTTTGCCTCGTTTCTGCCAAAGATACTAACTCTAGGACGTGCAAGTCCTTAAATACTTTTCTAAAATTACAAAAGATCTAAGCCCAAGCCCATAAAAGTGCCAGAAAACAAGTCCAAGCCCATTAAGAATGGCGCTCAGCGATAAATACCGCTCAGCGGTGACTACGCTTCCCTTTTCTTCCCCTCAGCGGCCAGTTTGCCCCTCAGCGGACCTCCCGTGACCTCCTGAGTGCCGCTCAGCGGTAAAATGCCGCTGAGCGGTGCCTTTGGCTTCTCCTTTTGCACTCTTTGATTCCTTTTCTGATTCCATCTCTCTCCTTCTTCATTTCTTTCACTAAATTCACCTTAAAACCTGCACAAAAACACTTAAATCAAGCATAAACCTGTCCAGCTCTCTTATTTCTGAAAATATAGATAAAAGCATGATTTCAAGCTAGTTTTTAAGTCTAAAGGTTGCTTTTAGTATCAATTTTAAGCATGAAAATAACAGTTTTTCAACTGTTATCAAAAGGTGAAGAGGTAGCCTGAGCACCCAAGATCCTCCTTCAAAGGGGTGGAAGAGAGAGTGTTTGCAACACAGTCAAGATTAGTGGGGTGCCAGACGAAGCTATCCAACTTAGCTTCTTTCCTTTCTCGTTGGGAGGCAATGCTAAGCTTTGGTTGAATTCTTTCCCAGAAGAAAGTTTCACAGAGTGGGAAGCAGTGGTCACAAAATTTTTAAACAAGTACTTCCCACAATCTAAGGTGACAAAAGGCAAGCAAGAGATTTCTTCATTTAAGCAGGGTATGGAAGAATCACTGGGGCATGCATGGGACAGGTATAAAAGCTTGTTACGTAAAACTCCCACGCATGGTGATGAGAGGGTCGCACCTCCCAACAAAAGTTGTGCATAAAAGAATGCAGTATAGTACTAGGAAGTGACTCCTAGGTCGTCTCTCAAGGACCAAATGTGGTTCAGTCTCAAATCAAACACATAGTGGGGGGGGGGGTTTGAAAGTGTTCTTATGATTGGAAATAAACTAAATTAAAACACCAATAAGCAAAGCAGAATAAACAAGAGAACAGTCCGGAAATCTCAGAGAAACAATGTAATATCACTAATGACCAAACCAACTAACTTAAGCTAACATTAAATTAAAGAAAACTTGCGTGACTCACTTGAAAATGCACTAGGTAAATAAGAGAACACATCTAATATATTGAAATGCAATGATTTAGCTAAAAAAAATGAAGTAATGAAGTGCACATCCATCACGGAAATGGTACTAAAAACAATACGTGAACAGTAACTAGGTGAATTAAACTTTGGAGCTCTCTTGCTGTATGTAACAACATGTGCTTTCTAAAAGACAAATGATGCAAACTGAGAAGGAAAGTGAGCAATTCCAAAGCGCCTCTTGATAACAGCTGAAAAACTGTTATTTTCATGCTTAAAATTGATACTAAAAGCAACCTTTAGACATAAAAACTAGCTTGAAATCATGCTTTTATCTATATTTTCAGAAATAAGAGAGCTGGACAGGTTTATGCTTGATTTAAGTGTTTTTGTGCAGGTTTTAAGGTGAATTTAGTGAAAGAAGTGAAGAAGGAGAGAGATGGAATCAGAAAAGGAATCAAAGAGTGCAAAAGGAGAAGCCGAAGGCACCGCTCAGCGGCATTTTACCGCTGAGCGGCACTCAGAAGGTCACGGGAGGTCCGCTGAGGGGCAAACTGGCCGCTGAGGGGAAGAAAAGGGACGCGCAGTCACCGCTGAGCGGCACTTTTATGGGCTTAGGCTTTTGTAATCTTTTGTAACTCTAGAATAGTATATAAGGACTTGCACGTCCTAGGATTAGCATCTTTGGCAGAAACAAGGCAAACACTCTCTCTCTCACCCCTTTGAAGGAGGATCTTGGATGCTCAGGCTACCTCTTCACCTTTTTAGGGTTTATTCTTTCATTCTTTCATTGTTATTCATCTAGGTTCACCATGAATATGGTGAACTAAACCTTGTAAGTTTGTTGGGGAATCAATGTAATCTCTTGAAGCTCTCATATATGGAATTTATGCTTGCATCTTTTAATTAAGATTTATGCTTTCTTTCATCATTAGTTAGGGTTTTTCCTCTTTGCTTAATGCTTGCATGGTTTAACTCATTCGATGCATGATTATTGGTTTTGTCGATATGGGCACGTACGGGGAAGTCTAGATCCGGGGAATTTCTCCCAATATTATATTGGTTGTCGTTAAGCTCCTGCACTTATGAACTGATCATTAGGAATGCTAGGAATTGTATGAACTCGTGATTAGGGAGAAGCCATCTAGAATGGTACATTAGAGAGTGGCATTAACAATGATGATTTGAATGTTGAATTCCTAAAATATATGAGAGTGGATGAGATGAAATTGACCCCCAACAACATATTCATTCATATATTTCATTGAAAGTGTTTATCTTTTGCTTTTGTCATTGATCAAATCACATGCATACATGTTTATTTTCTGTCTTGCATATTAAATTCCAAATATTTCGTTCTTAAGTCTTAGCTAATCAACAAACCACACAAATAAACTAGGCCGTGAGTCCTTTGGGAGAACGATACTTGGTCTTACCAAGTTTATTACTTGAACGATTCGGTCATACTTGCCGATTGTGAAACAAGTTTGTGACATCATATTTTGGTGATCATAAATTTGTCCATCACCTCTACAATCCAGAATAAATCATTGTCTCTTGTTTTTTTTCAAGAAAGAAAGTAAAAGTCAACCACACTATTTTCTAAAAGAAAGAAAAGCTCCATCACCGCATCCTATTCTCTAAATAAAATGAAAACCGAGAATGAAAGTGCCCTTTCCTTCCAGTCGTAACAGCTGCTCAATCACCGTGCTCACAGCCCCTGAAATCAGCACCTCTTCTTCCAAGAATTGAATACACCGCTTATGTATAAAACAAGAAACTTGTATCACTTTTTCTATAAGGAAAACAAAGGTGCTTCTCTCCATGTCGTGACAGCACACTCCCGAAAAATCAATGCTTCTACTGCCAGCTCCTTTATTCTTCCGTGACCGAGCTGCTCTCCGTGCAATTGAATAAAATTTCTTCTCCCATTTGCCTAGCTAGACGCAAGCGTAATGTGGTACTTCCTTCTAATCAAATTTCTTTCCAGCCGTAACACCCCTTCTTCCACCTAATCTCTAAAAACAATGAAAACAGAAAGCTGATTCCCGTGTGCACACCATTTTCACTGCGCGCAGCTATGTGCTGGAATGAAAATCGAGAGATGCTTCCAACCGTGGCACCACATCCTTGCTCCAGCTCCTACTTGAATCAGCCGTGACACATCCCAACCGTGACACCTTCTGCAGCTTCCCTTCTTCCAACGCAACACGCCTCCTGGAGTACTAAAAAAAAGAGAACCGAGAGCTTTCCTTTACGAATAACCGTGCATAAAAATGTTCTTCCTCCATTCTCAGTGACCAAGTGTTCAAATGAAAAAAAAATAATTGTGTGCTGGAAAAAAAATAAGTCTTCAGTGCAAAAGTGCTTAAGCCATTTTTCATTCCATCCGAAATTTGAGAATAGCGTTTCAGCCAACACAAAAGCCCCAAAACCAAAGCTGAGACCGAGAGTAAATGGCAAAATGGCCAGTGACGGCTGCCCTAAAGGTCGTGGGTCACCTTTAATAAGGGTGGGGTCCACACAAAAACCCTAAGGTGCCAAGTCATTTTTTTCCTTCACATTTTGGGTCTAGTCTACTTTACCAAAAATTGTCCCAAAATGTAAAACTTGATACAGAAATTATAAACTACTGAATTACAATTTAATTAATTCAAAAATGTCTGTGTGGAGAGTCTTGAATTTATTTGGCATTCTTCCTGATGTCCCAAAATATATTTCCGAAATTTTCCTGCACTTCAAAAATGCACTTAATCAGCTCAGAAAACCCAAATTAGCACAATTACAAATTTCCGACCAAATTAAGCAGAATTCGGAAAACGGGGAAATAACAAACAATTAAACACAATTCCCTGGTTTATTTAAGTGCAATAAACTAAATATAATTCAAGAAATAACGACTCATCAAAATAGACCACACTTAGTCTTTTGCACTCCTGGGCAAAACCAAGACGAAAACCAGGGAACTACTCAAACATCAGGGAGCTGACACAGACTCGGCAGACAAACAACAAAGACTCCGAAACAGGAACAGAAACAGAATTACACAATTCTCACAAAATCTGGACGGTAAAAGGTATAGGTAGAATCCCACACAAAGTCAATGAAAGCAACTACTCAAAGAATCATCCAAACAGTTCAGTACAAGGAAAACAGTCAATCAGTTCGAGAGATGAATCAAAAGCAACAGAGCCTCACTGATGCACACAATCAGTGTTTCTCTCAAGTGTTTAAGGTAAATCAATGTCACTCAATGCACTCAAGAAAGCAATCACAAATAGACTTGGCAAGCCTCTAATATCAACACTCAAGCACATACGCATGTTCAAATCAAAAGGTCTTTTCATGGTTGTAATGGGGAACAAGTGTAAACACATTCAAACACACCCATTATTCAATCCTCTTCTTGACTCCATTATTCACAATTTTTTTTTCATTCATTTATTTTTTTCATTTTTTTTTTCATCCTGTCTCTTTTCTTTTCTTTCTTTTCAAAACAAAACTGTAAAAGACAAGATTTACAAAAACAAAACAATAATAGGAACCAACTAGCCAACTCATAAGAATCCCCAAGAAGACCACACTTGTTCCCAAAACGCTTCCAAAGCTCCGAAATTCCCTAAGGTTAAGGTAATCATGGTTTTTCACTTAGGGCCAGTGTATGAGCTTCAAAACAAAGAAATGAGGAAAGTATAGGCTCAAAAAGGGTTTTCAAAGAATCAGAGTGTTAAGAGGGTCGCACCTCCCACAAAAGTTGTGCATAAAAGAATGCAGTATAGACTAGGAAGTGACTCCTAGGTCGTCTCTCAAGGACCAATATTGCGGTTCGGTTTCAGATCTAAACATGTAATGGGGGTTTTTGATTGTTATTTTTGTGGAGAAAAATGTAAATGTTCAAAGCAATAAATTGACAAACCAATTAAACAGTAAAATCAAAATCACAGTAAAAATAAAATGCGGAACAGTAAATTGCAGAGACGCACAATTACGGAAATTAAATTTTGAAAGTGAAATTATTTCTAAAAATTCCTAAATGCCATAACATGTTGAGCTTCCACGTATTTCATTCAAAAGAAAAAAAATAAAACAAAAGGAAATAGGTTCTTCAAACAAAAAAACCGTGGCCTTTCAACATCCAATTCAATTTTATTTTCCAAGCAATTCACGTGCTTACCACTCGAAACTCTTACCACTTCTTGTCTTTTTCCCAAAAAGCAATTGGCATTTACTTCTCCTGCAAACCCCTTCCAATTGAACATATAATAAAATATTCCATAGTTGATCTATCATTCCCGTAACTCGTGCAGAAAATGAATTTGGAATTTCTTCTACCATGTAAACCGTGTCTCCTTCTTTTAGGTGTCTAATCCAAAGAAAAATGGGTAGCTTTCTACGTGGCCTAATTCTTCCACCTAGTGATTTCCATTCCAAAAGAAACAAAGAAATGCATAAGAGGCCGTGGGCCCTCCTTCATTCACTTTAGTCTTCATCAAAAATAAAAAAAATGCATCCAGAACTTTTGTCTTCTTCTTCACACATGGTTTTGTCTCCTTCTTCACACATGAAATAATTCTCCACGGCTCCACCGCCTTTTGTTTTCTATCTAAAGTCAATCATTATTCTCCATGGGCAGCTGCACTCTCCACGTAAATAATTCCATTTTGGCACCTAGCTAAATGAAAGATGTGCTTCCTTTCTACTATAAACCGACGCACCTCTTCAACAATTTTGCTGCTGGACCATTCTCTTAAACACCTTACTTCCTTCCTTGCAGCAACGTCCTCCTCTCCTCAAACGTATCAAATCCTTCTCTTCCTCTCTACGTGTACTTGCCTCCAACAAAGCAATTCAAAGTGTGTGGTGCCCCTTTCCATCCAGCAAAAAAATAGATCAACACCTCCAAGGTTTCACTTGCCTCTCCTCTTCTCTTTACCGTGAACTCCCTTCTCCAATTAAACAACTTTCTTTGTGTTTTTTTTTATTGAGTAGGTGACGGCAATCTCCTTGCTACTCTACTATGAAAGCTAAACAAATAAACTTGTTCTTTGGTTCTACACAAAGCCGTGAATCATCTTCCCAAAGGTTACAAGATGCTAAGAAGAGATTTTATAAAGGAGCAGGAAGCTAAATGAAATATGCAATCAGGATTCAAGAAAAGGAATAAACATCAACCAATTCATTCATCACGAAAAACACATTACAGTTCTCTTGAAATAAAAACATTCAAAGTGAAAGAACAAACAAGTAGTGCTTGGCTTGCTCCTGGCCGAATGCTTCTCCTTCCAGTCTCCACACCAGTTTGCTTTCTCCTTCTTCAATCCATGCTGAGTGTACTCCTTCGTAACTTCTCTATGTGTAGAATCATGGAAGTCGAATGATACCCAAAGCTCCCCCCCTCCTTAAACTAATAAAAAAAACTTCTTTTTAAGTGGCGGCTGGAGCCCTCCAAGTGTGCACAATTCCCAGACCTCAGGGCTTCTTCACGTAGACTCTCCCTTTTGCTTCGTGGACCGTGAGTTGCTGCTGCACCTCCTTTCTACCAGCGTGCAACCCCCTTTTTTTTTCTTTGGGCCGTGGGAACTTCCCATTTGCTGGACCGTGCACTTCCAAATGTGGGCCGTGTGCTTCTTTTCCAATAAATGAAGTCCTTGGACGTGTGCACCTCCTTTCACTTTTTAGCTTAAAATAAAATTGATTTGGTATTTTCTTTTGACCTTCAAAATGTCCCAAATTGTATTTCCAACATTTTCCCTACAATTAATAATGCAAATAATTTGCTCAAATAATCCAAATTAATTAGAATTAGAATTTTTGGTCAAATTAAGCACAATTAGTAAAAATGGAAAAATACTGGACAATTAAGCACAATTCCCCGATTAATTCTAGCATAATAAACTAGGTGAAGTGAACAAAATATTAACTCATCACAGAGCAAGGTAAGCTTATTTGGCTAGAGAGGCTCAAAAACAAAACTGCCTTTATCACTTCCAAACATGCATATCAATCAAGAATTATCAACAAGAGTCAAGCCAAGGCATATGCGCAAGCAATCAAGAGACATATCACACACAAGAAAGAACATAAAGTGGCTCAAATCTCACACAGGGTAATTCTGTCACAATCAATTCAACTCTCAAACATCATGATCATCTTCCAAGCAAAGAAAAGCAAGGAATCCAACATCTCAGAGTATCAATGAAGTGAAGGAAAACTGACAACCTGACCACAATCCAGAATTTACGAAAAGCATGCAAAAATGTACACAAGACACAACAAAAACTACCTAGAAAAGAAAAAAAAAATTAACACGGAAAACAAAAATTAACAAAGAAAAATCAGAATCTCCCCCAATAGACCACACTTAAACTACACAGTGTCCTCAATGTGTCATAAGCATAAGATCAGAAATCAAAACAGTCAACAGATCATGGACAAGTGCAATAAAAGTAGGGAAAGGGGGAGAAGAGAAAAGGAAAACTCCCCTGATCATGGTGGCAGTTGCCAATTTTGGACTTGCAGGGAGATGTCTTCCACCATTGGATCCAGCCAGGAAGTTTTGAGGAAAAATTGCTTTATCCTCCATATTTGATCAAGCAGGGAAATGTCTTCCACAGCTGGATCTAAGAAGAAGTGATTGTTGATGAGCGGGTTCAGCTGGTGCCTATTGATGTTGAAACTAGTGTGTATGTAAGCACCTTTTCCTTCCACTGTGGGTGCATGTTGGTCAAATTCATGTGTACCTCCTGCAACATGGTTAGTGCAATGTGGCTCCAAAGAAATGACATGCAGAGGTACAACACCCAATCCTAATTTATCAATCTGAACTTCAAATATACTCTCAGAACATGAATCACTTTCAAATTTAGAAACAATATCAACAAAATGCTCAGATTCATGTTCAATGCATAGATAAGAAGTATTCAGATAGGATGACAAAAGTTGTTTCTCATCATGCAAAGAGTGGAAATGAAAACCATGCTTATCAACAATATAATCATCAACATAATCCTCAACAACATAATCAAATTGAGGTATGTTTACCTCCTCTTCCTTGAAGATTGCTAAAGTGTGGGAAGATGAAGGTGATCTACCTGGTTCAGAATTACTGCTTATTTCTGCCTGCTCCTCAAAATATTCATCAGTCTCCTCAGGTGCAAGGGTAGGGACATAGGATGATGGGAAAGTAGATGGCACAGTAGTAAGCTCATGACTCTTCTCCCCATCTTCTATGTTGATGCCACTATCATCATCATCTGGAATCTGAACAGTCTGAAATGGTAACTCTGAATCTTGAGACTGTTCCTCAGTGAGTTGAGTGGCCATATGCCCTATCTGATCAGTCATACTCTGAATGACAGCTCCTATTTCTTGCTGGAACTGAAAGTTCTGCATGGTTATCTGCTCCAACAACTCCTACAATGTAGGCTCAGAAGTAGAAGGCTGAGGAGCTATTTGGGCAGGAGCATCATATTGCTGACTTTGGTACTGCTGGACTGGTGGAGGCATACAAGTACTCTGGAATGGTGGTTCTTGATAATGATGTTGTTGTTGGGTACCTTGCCATCCCAAGTTAGTCTCATTCCATCTAGGACCGTTGCTGTAACCATATTGCACAAGGGAAAATTTGCTCAGAAACTGGTGCTCAAGATATCCCCAATCGGTAACGGATCTTAGAGGAAGAGAGTCTTTCCAATCCTTAGCTGCTCCTTGTAATGAATGCGGAAATGCGCTCAAGAAAATGTGATCAAGAGGGACATCTAGAGGTTTCATTGAAGAGCACATGATGTGGAACTCCTCCAAATGTCTGTGTGGGCATTCTCCTGCAAAACCATGAAACTTAGGCAGCAAATATGTCAGTCCAGTGCTTAGAACGCAATAAAAAGCATCCTTTGTAGGTGGAACCGGCTCACAAAGAGAGCTCTCAGATGTTTGAGGATGAGCCATATTGTTCTCAGCATAAAAATCAGCAGAATAAACATGAGGACTGTACTCAGAGTTAGATGCAGAAGGAGAATCATAATCAGAGGCACTCACAGAATAAGCACTATTCACATAACCAAAATAGGTAGACATGGAAAAAGAAAAATACTAAAAATTACGAAACAAATAAAACACAACACATTTATACATGCAACACGCATACACAAAAAAGAACATCACATCACAACATAAGACACAACACAACACACACTAACATAATAAAATAAAAACCGAAGAAAATAAAAACAGAAATTTAAAATTCAAGTCAAAGATAATCAATAATCACACAAATTAACTAGTTAAACCACGAGTCCCCGGCAACGGCGCCAAAAACTTGATGACAAATTTATGAACACCAAAAAACGGCGCCACAAACTTGTTTAACAATCGGCAAGTGTGACCGAATCGTTTCAAGTAATAAAACTCGGTAAGACCAAGTATCGTTCTCCCAAAGGACTCACGGCCTAGTTTAGTTATGTGATTTGTTGATTATTTAAGACTTAAGAACAAATTGATTGGAGTTTAATATGCAAAAGACAGTAAATAAACATGTATGCATGAATTTGATCAATGGCTAAAACGGAATACAAACACTTCAATGAAATAGATGGATGAGTATGTTGTTGGGGTTATCAATTTCATCTTATCCACTCTCATATACTTTAGGAATTCAACATTCTTTTCATCAATTGTTAATGCCACTCTCTAAATCACCTTGAGAGAAGGCCTATCCTTAATTACATGTTCATACAATTCCTAGCATTCCTAGTAATTAGTTCTTAAGTGCAGGAGCTTAACGGCAACCAGTATACTATTGGGAGAAATTCCCCGGATCTAGATTTCCCCGTACGTTCCCATATCGAAAAAATCAATGATCATAGCAATGAATGAGTTAAACAAAGCAAGCATTAAGCAAAGAGGAAAAAACTGAACTACTGATGAAAGAAAGCATGTATCTTAAAGTAAGATGTTAACACAAATTCCATATATGAGAGTTTCACAAGACTACATTGATTCCCCAACAACAATACAAGGTTTAGTTCACCATATTCATGGTGAAACTAGATGAACAATAATGAAAGAATGAAAGAGATAGAAAAACCTGAGAAAGAGAAGAGGAGAGCCGTCACCATCTCCCAATCTACCCCAAAGGGGTGAAAAGTGTGTTTCTGCTTCCTCCCAGCCAAAGATACAAACCCTATGACGTCCTAAAGCTTATATACTATTCTAAAAATACAGAAAAATTAGGCCCAAGCCCATAAAAGTGTCGCTCAGCGGTAAACTGCCGCTCAGCGGTAAGTGCGTGAGTTGGTTTATTCCCCTCAGCGGCCATTTTGCCCCTCAGCGGATCCAACATGAACTTCTGAGTGCCGCTCAGCGGTAAACTGCCGTTGAGCGGTACTTGCGGCTTCTCCTTTTGCACTTTTTGATGTCTTTTCTGATTCCATCTCTCTCCTTCTTCACTTCTTTCACCAAATTCACCTTAAAACCTGCACAAAAACACTGAAATCAAGCATAAACCTGTCCAGCTCTCTTATTTCTCAAAATATGACCAAAAGCATGATTTCAAGCTAGTTTCTAAGTGTTAAAGGTTTGTTTTAGTATCAATTTTAAGCATGAAAATAACAATTTTTCAACTGTTATCACTAGACCAAGGCAGCATGGATCTTCCAAGTGAAGCATTTTTCCTCTAGTCAGGTCGTGACACCGTGCAACTCTCTCTACCTTTTCAAAATGAAAATGTCCCCACACATCTAGGTAGCGACAGGCCATAATTTCCCTTTCCATCACCGTTTCTTCATTCGAAAAGAAAAGAAGCTTCTCCAATTCCAGCGCATCTCTGTGTGCACCCCAAAAATAAATCCACACCTCTTCTTTAATTTTATATTAAAATATAATTGATGTGGCATTTATCTTAAAGTCCCAAAATATTATCCAATAATTTTCCTACAATTAATAATGCAAATAATTAGGCTCAGATAATTCAAATTAATTAAATAAGAATTTCTGATTAAATTAAGCACAATTAGCAAAAATAGGAAAATACTGGACATTCAAGAACAATTCCCTGATTAAATCTAGCAAAATAAGCTAAGTGAAATCAAGAAAACATTGACTCATCAATCATCACAACCATTCACGTCGAAGCCCCCTAGAGTTCGACGTTCTAGTGGAATTTAAAAAGGAAAAATTAAAAAGGGAGCGACCTTTGGGTCCGGATAACGAATAATACGTCTCATGGCCAAGGAATTTGACGTTTATTGTAGGTTTAAAGGTTTCTATGTCATAAAGGTTGTTTTTAATATCATAATTAAGTATAAAAATAACGGTTTTTCAATCGTTATCAACAACTAGAAAGGATCAACAATAATTCTACAATAGAAGAATATGTATTTTCGTTATTTGATTTTAATTTTGTAATCAGTGGCTTCTTAAGCCATCTTTTGTTTTGCTGGTTGTAATCATCTTTTGAATATTAATGAAATTCTCTTTTGGCAAACATTAGTGAATGGTGATTAAATTGTTTAAATTGATTAAATCACTTGTATGATTGTAGTTGAACATTGTAATGTTACATCATTGCATTGCATATTCATACTCAATTTGTGATAATTGTTATTGGAAAATATACCATTGCACTCTATCATTCTTTTTTTGTCTTTTAGAACACCAATAGTACGTCGACTGGTAAAGCTACTCGACACAATATTAATAGAAAAATAAAGATAGAAAATTATCAAAAATGATATTTGATAAAGAAAGATTTAGAGGGAAGCAAATGTTTGGTGAAGGAGGTGCAATGTTTTGAAACAAAGAGGTTCATGTCAATTTCTTCAGGCTTTGACGTATTATTGTCAGCCATATTACTCCCTTTTTAATTCCTTTTCCTTTTAAACCTACAATAAACGTCGAATTCCTTGGCCATGAGACGTATTATTCGTTATCCCGACCCAAAGGTCGCTCCCTTTTTAATTTTTCCTTTTCAAATTCCACTAGAACGTCGAACTCTAGGGGGCTTCGACGTGAATGGTTGTGATGACTGATGAGCCAATATTTTCTTGATTTCACTTAACTTATTTGGCTAGATTTAATCAGGGAATTGTTCTTGAATGTCCAGTATTTTCCTATTTTTTCTAATTGTGCTTAATTTGATCAGAAATTCTTATTTAATTAATTTGAATTATCTGAGCCTAATTATTTCCATTATTAATTGTAGGAAAATTATTGGATAATATTTTGGGACTTTAAGAGAAATGTCACATCAATTATATTTTAAGCTAAAATTAAAGAAGAGGTGTGGATTTATTTTTGGGGTGCACACAGAGATGCGCTGGAATTGGAGAAGCTTCTTTTCTTTTAGAATGAAGAAGTGGTGATGGAAAGGGAAATTGTGGCCAGCCGCTACCTAGATTTGTGGGGACATTTTCATTTTGAAAAGGGAGAGAGAGTTGCACGGTGTCACGACCTGACTAGAGTAAAAAGGATTCAATTGGAAGATCCATGCTGCCTTGGTCCAGCAAGCAGGTCCAACAGGTGTGTGCTTAGAGAGAATGGGAGGTGCACACGGAAGAAAGCAGAGGCTGCTGGTTGGAAGGAAGGAAAAGCACGTGGAAGTGAAGCACACGGCCTGCACCACAGCAGCAACACGTGTCCAAGGAGGGCCCAACAGACTGCTTGCACACGGAGGGCTTCACCACGGTCTAGCAAGCAAAGAGGGGGTTGTGTCCAACAAGAAGTGAAGCAGCATGCAGCATGGCCATTAGTTTGGCAGCAGCAAGACAACCGTTATTTTTATACTTAATTATGATATTAAAAACAACCTTTATGACATAGAAACTAGCATGGAATCATGTTTTTGCTTAAGTTCTGGAAATAAGAGAGTTGGATGGGTTTTATGCTTGGATTTCCTTGTTTTGGCAGGAATTCAGATGACTTAGATGAAAGAAGTTGACGTAGTAAGGAGCTGGACTCAGGAAAGGAAGTAAACGTGCACAAAAGAACAGTCGCATTCACCGCTCAATGCAACTTTTACCGCTGAGTGGCGTTCTGAAGCACCACAGTCACAGCTGAGGGCCAAAATTATAGATGAGCGTCATTCTGAAGAACCTCACTTACCACTAAGCGCTAAAAGTGCCACTGAGCGCCATTTAATTGGGCTTGGGCATATTTTTTATAAATTTTAGTAAACTATATAAGGGTTTAGTCGACCTAGGGTTGGTATCTTTGGACAGAAAGAGGCGAAATCACACTTTCTTCACCCCTTGGAGGCGGATTTTGGATGTGGAAGCTCCTTTCTTCAAATTCTAAGGTTCTATCTTTCACTCTTTCATTGTTTTTCATCTAGTTTGACCATGTCTATGGTGAACTAAACCTCCATTGTAGTTAGGGAATCGATGTAATCCTTTGAAACTCTCATGTATTGAATTGGTTCTATATTCTATATATATGCTTTGCTTCATTAATTGTTAGGGTTTTTCTTCTATACTCTATACATGCTTTGTTTAACTTATTCAATTGCATGATCATTGATGTTATTTATATGGACACATATAGATAAATCTAGAATTGAGGAAATTCTCCCAAGAGCAATATTACCTAGACATAGGGAGAGGAGGATTGGGTGCCTTTAAGCTTCTGTGTGAATGTAATGCATGAATAATTGGTAGGGAGACAAGACATTGTAAACTAGTGATTAGGAGTATGCTTTCTTCATCGAGACATCGGAGTTAAAGTAAATTAGAAAGTGGCATTAACATTAATGATGAAAAATGAATTCTTGAATACATAAGAGTTGATAGGATAAATCGGAAACCCGAACAACATCATCGTTCCATATTTTACATCAATCTCTTTTGCTTCTTTCAATCCAATTGATCAAAAACTTGCATTCATGTTTATTTTCCGCAATTCAAACACAATGATTTCGTTTACAAGTCTAATTTAATCAACAAATCACATAACTGTCTAGGACGTGAGTCCTTTGGGAAACGATACTTGGTCTTACCATTTTATTATTACTTGATACGATTCGGTACAATTGTCGAGTGTTAACAAGTGTTTGGCGCCGTTTTCGAGGACTCGTGGTCTAACTATTCTTTTTGTGTGAATATTGATTAACTTTGACTTGTTTTTTTTATCTTTTTATCTTTTTGTTTTATCTTTTTATCTTGTTATCTTTTAGTTTATCGTTTTATCTTTTTATCTTTCTATCTTTTTGTTTTATCTTTTTATCTTGTTATCTTTTTAGTTTATCTTTTTATTTTTTTATCTTTCTATCTTTTTGTTTTATCTTTTTATCTTGTTATCTTTTTAGTTTATCTTTTCTATCTTTTTGTGCTAACAATTGTTTCTAGGGTTTTGTGCTCTTGTGTATGCAGGATACAATTCGGACTAGGAGCAAGAAAACAACATAACCTCTTCTTGAAGGAATGGACGAAAGTAGAAGGAGAAGGAGAGTTCAAACTTCTAGAGAATTATTTTCGTCTCCGGAGACAATTCTACAACCCTCACCACAAAGATCTAACCAAATTACTAAAGAGATGGCCGGAGAGAACAATGGTAGACATACTTTAGCAGATTACACCAATGTTATTGGCCCTCATCACTTTAATAACATTGTTAAGCCGAGGGTCAATGCTGCAAACATGGAGGTGAAACCGGCATTGATACAATTGGTGAAGAGCAACCAATTTAATGGGCTATCACATGAAAGTCCATATGAGCATCTAACCACATTCAACGAGATTTGCAACACTATGAAAATCAATCATATGTCGGATGATGCAATAAAGCTAAGCTTGTTTCCTTTCTCATTGGGAGGCAATGCAAAACTATGGTTGAATTCTTTACCGGAGGATAGCTTTACTGAATGGGAAGTCGTGGTTTCAAAGTTTCTAAACAAGTACTTCCCACAATCCAAAATCAACAAAGGGAAGCAAGAAATTTCTTCTTTTAGACAAGGCATGGAGGAAACACTAGTCAAGCATGGGATAGATATAAGAGCTTGTTGAGAAAGATGCCTACTCAGGGCTTTGATGAAGCAACAATAGTCATTCTTTTCCTTGGAGGTCTTGGTTCACAAACCAAATTGATGCTAGATGCCTCAGCTGGAGGTAATATTAAATGAAATACTCCAAAGGAAGCTTTTGAATTTATAGAAAACATGGCTACTAATGAGAACGAGATGCATAGTGAAAGAGGAACTTCAATTCAATAGAAGGGAGTCTTACAATTGCAATCTCAAGATGCTTTGCTTACTTAAAATAAAATCACAACTCAACAGTTGGAGAATTTGACAAAGACAATCGCTCAGTTGCCAAAGGACTTGAAGAACGTTTCTCAGGTTCAACAACAACAACTCTGTGAATTATGTGGTTGTGACCATATCAATGGTCAATTTGCTTTTCCAGTGGAGGCCCTAGAAGATCTCAATTTTATGGCTGATGAGTCGTTGTTTCTTGAATTATATTTAGTTTATTGCACTTAAATAAACCAGGGAATTGTGCTTAATTGTTTGTTATTTCCCCGTTTTCCGAATTCTGCTTAATTTGGTCGGAAATTTGTAATTGTGCTAATTTGGGTTTTCTGAGCTGATTAAGTGTATTTTTGAAGTGCAGGAAAATTTCGGAAATATATTTTGGGACATCAAGAAGAGTGCCAAATAAATTCAAGACTCTCCACACAGACATTTTAGAATTAATTAAATTGTAATTCAGTAGTTTAGAATTTATGTATCAACTTTTACATTTTGGGACAATTTTTGGTAAAAGACTAGACCCAAAATGTGAAGGAAAAATGACTTGGCACCTTAGGGTTTTTGTGTGGACCCCACCCTTATTAAAGGTGACCCACGGCCCTTACCCAGCCACTACTTACATTTTTTGGCCACTGTTTTACTAGTTTTTTTTTCTGCTCTTGGCTTTTGAACGTTTTTGGAAGAATGGCATGTTACTTCGAACGGTGATTTTGAATCCAGCGTAAATTTATTTTGCTTTCAATCATGGATGGTGTCCGGTCTCGTTTTTTTTTCTTTTGCATGCTTGAATTAAAATCCCATCTTCATATTCTATAAATTAGGATTGTTATTTCAGTTTGAAAAGAAGCTTTGGTCCTCACGTTCGTCCAAGAGCTGTGTGGTGCCACGGTGCTGGAAGGAGGTGTCACGGCTTGGTGTTTCATTCCAGCACATAGCTGCACGGTCATGGCTGGAAGCTAGGAAAACATGCGTTGATTCAAGGTGCTGCACGGAGATTTAGAAGCTGGAGGTGTCACGGCTGATTTAGTTGCGTCCTGGGAGAAATGGTGTGCACGGTGGTTGAAGCTTTTAGAAAAGAAGAGTAGCTTGGTGAAGCAATGTATGAGGCACAGGTGGAAGCACGGGAATGAGGGAGAGATTAGGTGGAAGAAGGGAAGCTGCAGTAAGCATGTGAGGGTACGGCTTCTAGAAGAAAAGAGAATTATTTTTTTTCAATTGTGCTAGAATGAAAAAGTGGAAGTTAGACGAGTAGGTGTCACGGTTTTAAGAAGGTGTGCATGGAAGTGGAGCCCCTTTTTCTGTACTGCTCCGAGGAAGCAAGCAAATTGGTACTAATAGTTGCTCCAATGTTCACTACTTTATTTTAATGGAATTGAATTCTTGCTGGAAGAATATGTCGTGTGATACCACGTGAAGAAGCCATAAACTTTTGTATTAGAATAGAATTTTCATTTTGGTTTCATATGGAATGTGTTGGAGTTAAAGTGGTTGAATGTAGAAAGTGATTAGGTAGGCTACGTGTGGAGTTTGGTGTGCTCGGCAATTGGTATGGAATAGAAGGCTTGGATGAGAATTGTGAATTCTTTATTTAAAGAATGTGGAGTGGTTACGTGAAGTGTATGATTTGACAACCACTTTGAATAATTTATTGGTTTTTCATTTCATTTGAAGAATGGGAAGTATGAAGAAGTGGCACGACTCCCATGAGTAAAGGGCACGTTGATGATAGCAAACTCTATTTCCTTTTTATAAAAAAAAAGAAGTGGTAAGGTGTTGGTGGCTGGAAAACATATTAATTCACCAAAAAAATGAGGTTGAGATTGATATGGAAAGGCTACGGTTTTCGATGAGGAAAACAAGTTCCTATTTCATTTTTGTTTGAATTCTTATTGTTCCAATTTCATTTTCACTGTGTTAGTTTCGTTTTACTATTTTGGAATTTATTTCGTCATTTCCAATTCAGTCGTGTTTAAATTTCAGTTTAATTTAATCTTTCTGCATAAAACCAAAATTTTCAAACCCCCCCCACTATGTGTTGATCTGAGACTGAACCCAAATTGGTCCTTGTGAGACGACCTAGGAGTCACTTCCTAGTTTATACTGCATTCTTTTATGCACAACTTTTGTGGGAGGTGCGACCCTCTCAACAAAATGGTGCCATTGCCGGGGACCAATGGTTCGGTCTTAGGTCTTTTTGTTGTGTCAATGTGTGTTGTGTTTTGTCTTGTGTTGTGATGTGATGTGATGTGATGTGATGTTCTGTTTTGTGTGTGCGTGTTGCATGTATAAATGTGTTGTGTTTTATTTGTTTCGTAATTTGTAGTATTTTTCTTTTTCCATGTCTACCTATTTTGATTTCGTGAATACTACTTGTTTTGCTAGTGCCTCTGATTATGATTCTCCTTCTGCATGTTACTCTGATTGTAATTCATATTCTGTTGATTTCTATGTTGAGAACAATATGACTCATCCTCTAATTTCTGAGAGTGCTCTTTGTGAGCCAGTTTCACTTAAGGAGGATGATCTTCATTGCGATCTCACCTCTGGACTGATACATTTGCTGCCTAAATTTCATGGTTTTGCAGGAGAATGCCCACACAGACATTTGGAGGAGCTCCACATCATGTGCTCTTCAATGAAGCCTCCAGATGTCCCTCTTGATTACATTTTCTTGAGCGCATTTCCGCATTCATTACAAGGAGCAGCTAAGGATTGGAAAGACTCTCTTCCTCTGAGATCCGTTACCGATTGGAGTTATCTTGAGCATCAGTTTCTGAGCAAATTTTCCCTTGTGCAATATGTTTACATCAACGGTCCTGGATGGAATGAGACTAACTTGGGATGGCAATAGGTACCCCACAACAACATCATTATCAAGAACCACCATTCCAAAGTAGTTGTATGCCTCCACCAGTCCAGCAATACCAAAGTCAGCAATATGATGCTCCTGCCCAAATAGCTCCTCAGCCTTCTACCTCTGAGCCTACATTGTAGGAGTTGTTGGAGCAGATGACCATGCAGAACCTTCAGTTTCAGCAAGAGAACATGCAGTTCCAACAAGAAATAGGAGCTGCCATTCAGAGTATGACTGATCAGATAGGGCAGATGGCCACTCAACTCACTGAGGAACAGTCTCAAGATTCAGAGTTACCATTTCAGACTGTTCAGATTCCAGATGATGATGATAGTGGCATCAACATAGAAGATGGGGAGAAGAGTCATGAACTTACTATTGTGCCATCTACTTTCCCAACATAGAAAATGGCTAAGAAGTTGGAGGATATGCCTGACACGAGTTTTGGGGCTAATACTGAGGTTAACCCAAAGGAAGAGTGTAAAGCTATTGTGAGTATATGTGATGAGAGAGTGGATGACAAAGAGAGAGTTGAGTTAGAAAAGAGAGATGAAAACGAATAGAGAAAAGGTGAGGATGAGAAAAAAAAAGAAAGAAAAGAAGAGGGGAGTGAAAAATTTTGAGAAAAGTGAAAGAGTTTGATGGCAACTCCTTTAAGGATTTCCCATCCAAAGAAGTATCAACTTACACTAAGACTAAGAAAGGGAAGTGAATAAAAGACTTTCAACAAAAGTACTTTCCTTATTTAAGTCTTAGATAAATATACTTTGCTAAATAACATTTTGTATTATTTTGTAGGTCACCAATAAAGCTGGGAACCAATGCATATACATCTTAGAAGGTTTGCCAAGCCAAGGAGCAAAAAGGAAACAAGTATGAGTGCATGTCGCAGCTAGCCATGAAGCACATTTTCCACATTTTCCATGTGAAACACATCCAGTCATGCATCTTCTTTCTTTGGAGCACATTTCTTATATTTCTCATGTGGAACACAAGCCAACCGTGAAGCTCCTTCTATTTGAGCACGTTTGCATTGTGTTACACATGAAACACACGACCAACCATTGCAGCATCTTCATGCATGTTTGATATATGTATCTTTCTTTGCACGTTGGAGAGCTTCTCATCATCTATAAAAGAGAGCTCCAATCTTGTAAAAATAACTTGAATTGATATAGTGTTATATTGTTGAAATGCATTCAGCCACTACTTCTTCGAGTTCAAAACTTATAGCTGCTTTAGCTTGTTCTTCCTCTAGCTCCCTTCCCACTATAGTGATCAACATAGGCAAAACCATGATCATGGTGAACCTTCCCACTATAGTGATCAACATAGTATTCATCCTTATGATCACTATCAGCTTCCACCTAGGAGACACCACAATCATAGATAGCATCATGTGGAACCAAAGCTTGACCTTCCTCCCTTCTATGGTAGAGACAATGTAGAGGAATACTTTGAGTGGGAAATGAAGGTTGAAAATTTTTTTGAGTGTTACCACATAGATGATAGGCGGTGTGTGACCCTGGCCACCTTGACCTTTCAAGGTGCAGCTCTCTATCGGTGGACCTCTATCATTAGAGATCAACAGATGCATAGCGATTACACCATCCAATACTGGAATGAGTTAAAAGCATTCTTACATCGAAGACATGTTCCAAAATACTATGCAAGGGAGGTCATGGACAAGCTCCATCGACTTCAACAAAGAAACATGAGTGTCGAGGAATATCGACAAAAGCTGGAATTACTCATGTTAAGAGCTAGAATCAAAGAAGAAGAGATATTCACCATAGCTTGGTTCCAAAGCGGCCTTAACTATGAGATCAGAGATAAGGTAGAACTTTTACCTTATTTAAATCTCAATGACTTTGTGCAGCTATGTGTGAGAGTAGAAGAACAAATTAGAAGAAAAGCTTCCACTAAAAAAGATCACTTTGTTTCTTCATTTTATCATGGGGGATGTTCAAAACAAAGTGAAACCAAAAATATATTAAAAGCCAAGACTTATTCTCATAAATTTTTGTCAAAAGGCCATCCTTTTCTCTTATTATCATTGCATATATCTCCTTAATCATACTAATTTTTGTTGTCTTTTGTACATATATTTTTGATCTAAGAGGACAACAAAAACCAAAGATGTACTTCTTTCTTTCTTCTCGATTTGAGGACAAATCGTTTTTAAAGAGGGAGGGAATGATGGCAACTCCTTTAAGGATTTCCCATCCAAAGAAGTAGCAACTTACACAAAGACTAAGAAAGGGAAGTAAATAAAAGACTTTCAACAAAAGTACTTTCTTTATCTAAGTCTTAGATAGATATACTTTGCTAAATAACATTTGTATTGTTTTGTAGGTCACCAATAAAGGTGGGAATCCATGCATATACATCTTAGAACGTTTGTCAAGCAAAGGAGAGAAAAGGAAGCAAGTAGGAGTGCATGTTGCAGCCAGCCATGAAGGACATTTTCCACATTTTCCATGTGAAACACATTCAGTCGTGCATCTTCTTTCTTTGGAGCACATTTCACATACTTCTCATGTGGAACACAAGCCAACCATGAAGCTCCTTCTATTTGAGCATGTTTGCATTGTGTTACACATGGAACACACGATCAATCATTCCAGCATCTTCTGCACACTTCACATAAGCTCATGCACGTTTGATATATATATCTTTCTTTGCACGTTGGAGAGCTTCTCATCATCTATAAAAGAGAGCTTCAATCTTCTTGTAAAAATAACTTGAATTGATATAGTGTTGTGCTGTTGAAATGCATTTAGCCACTACTTCTTCGAGTTCAAAACTTAGAGCTGCTTTAGCTTGTTCTTCCCCGTTGGAAGGCTATCTGAATTAGAAACTTCACTTACACACTTGCAAACACCGAAACACATTTTCACAAACACCTTGCATGCACCAGATCTGCCATCAACTTCTCCCATTCCGCTGCCACTTTCTGGTTCGAAGAGTTGTTCAGTCTTAAAGATTGAAACAGCTTCTATCAGAGTTCTTCCTTATCCTAAGTGGAGTGAAAAATTTGATAAAGAGAGACAATATACACGTTTTAAAGATATCTTCAATCAATTGGAGATTAAGATACCTTTGACTAAAGCACTGCAACAAATTCCTGCTTATGCAAAGCACATGAAGCAAATCCTCGCAAAGAAGAGCTATTTTGGAGAAACCACTTCCTCCAAAATGAAAGATGTAGGAAGTTTTACTATTCCTTGCGTCATTAGGAAAGAGAATATAAGGAAGGCCTTGACTGATTTAGGGTCAAGCATTAATTTGATGCCCTTATCTATGCTTGAAAGGATTGGTGATCTTGAAGTCAATCCAACTAAGGTGACTTTGCTCATGGCGGATGGATCTTCCAAGAAACCCTATGGTGTAGTGGAAGATGTGGTGTCTTGCATAGACAAACTTAAATTCCTGGTGGATTTTGTGGTGATAAAGATGGAGGAAGATGAGAAGATCCCAGTTATTCTTGGAAGACTGTTTATGAAAACGACAAAGGTAATCATGAATGTGGATGATGGGATGATAGTGCTTCAAGACCGAGAAGAAAAGGTGATCTTTAATGTCTTCAAAGCTGAGCAGCAAATTCAAGAGAAGGAGGCTAGGCATAAAGCTGCATGTAAGGATGCACCCATGATTAACTCTAAAGCTGCAAACCCGGTCATCAAAGGTAAATTTAGTTTCTTGTCACAGGTTAGGGAAGAAGAAAAAGATGACAAAGGAAGAAAGATTCATGATGACTTGATGGATGCACAACTCAAACTTGGTACACCGGTAAGATTCAAGAACAAGTTGTGGGTTGTTAAGGATTTCAAAGAGAATGGAGTGACAGAGATTGAAGCTCCATATTCAAGGAGAGTAAAAAAGGTGGACCGAAAGCAATTGATGAGTTGGTGTGATGAAAGCAAGAGGAACACCAACATTGAAGAAGGAACATGAGCTTTATTGGGTCAAACTAGTGACGTTAAAAGAGCGCTTGCTGGGAGGCATCCTAGTGATTTGAGAACATTAATTTCTTTGAATTTATTTATTTTGGTGATGTAATTTGAAATTTTGGAACATTGTTATATTTGGGTTTAGCATCTACTAATGGATGCTAGGTTGGTGAGTATTTACTGAAGGATACTCAGAAGGTACACCTATTGAAGGGTGATGGTAAGATTTGCACCTACTAATGGGTGTTGGGGGATTTTGGGTCAGGCTTCTGACGTTAAACAAGTGCTACCTGGGAGGCAACCCAGTTGATTGAATTTATCTTTCTTTGTTTGTTTTGATTCTTCTCTAGTTGCATTATAAGGATTGAATGTTTGAGTGATGTGAGAGACAAAATGCATTGGGTAAGTGAGAGGCATTGGTAAAGGACACCTAGGGCAAGCTAGGAAAAAGGAGAATTGGTGCCGCAAATGCCGCTCAACGGTAGCGTGACTGCTGCAGTTATGCTGACTGGGCTTGTTTTAATTGGGCTCAACGGGTTTTCGCCCATTAGGTCATTTTTAAACCCTAAGGTGCGCCTTGGCCGCCACTTTCAGATGTCCCTCTTCCCACACACTCTCAAGAACTCTCCAAAGAGTTCTCTAGACTTTTTCCTTCTTTCCCCTTCATAAAATCTCTCTTTAAACCACTTTTGCATCAAGTTTCCATCCGAGTTTGGGGTTTGGTGAGAGCATTGCTATTAGGGGCTGATTTGTGCACATTCCTAGAGCATTCTACACATATTCAACATCTCCACCCAAGTAAGTATAAGCATTTTACATTCTAGGGTTTTTGAAAGCATAAATTGTTATGAACATGGTTGTCTAAGCATGATTCTTGATGAATTTTGATTTTTATGCATGATTAGATGAATTAATCATTGTTTGAACCGATTAAAGTGCTTTATTTGGGTCTGAAACTTGGAAGAATGCATGTGGGTGGAGATTAGAAGCATTTTTGGGTGATTTTGAAAAATCTGCAGAATTGCCGCTCAATGGAAATTTCACCTGAGCGCGATTTCTGCAGAATGGTGTTTTGAGTTTGTTTTGCTTGTTGGTTCTCTGCACAGGTTGTGCTGAGGGGTTTTGTTTGCCTCAACGGTGATAGGAATGGTTTTAAGGACTTGTTTGTGGTCTCTGATACTGTCAGCAGGGCTCTTCTTTTGTACTGTGTGTTGAGAGGGATGAGCATTAACATTGACCAAGCATAGCCAATGAGATACATGTGTGTGCATATACTATGAACAACAAGGCACCTTTGGGGCATCCTTCTCTGATCACACACCTCTATGAGCTAGCTGGAGTGAATATTTCTACATCGTCATTTCAGAGACCTAGGAAGGCGATTGATGAGGCCTACTATAGGCCGTATTGTGGCGGAGATGAGGCAACTCAACCAGTACCACCATGTCATCCTCGTAGAGGAAGAGGACTACCATAGGCATCTGCACAACCTCATGATGCAGAGTCATTTCAGATGAGAGATATGTATATGTCTCTTATAGATGCTAGAATGCAGTCTATCCACAGAGGGTAGGTGGCCACAGTAGAGATGATCAATTGCATGTATGATACACCCCCAGGACATCGGTGGACCATGGATGAGTTCAACAATGCGGTGGCATGGCCAGAGGAGTGATAACAGTTGAAAAACTGTTATTTTCATGCTTAAAATTGATACTAAAAGCAACCTTTAGACTTAGAAACTAGCTTGAAATCATGCAGTTTATCTATATTTTCATAAATAAGAGAGCTGGACAGGTTTATGCTTGATTTCAGTGTTTTTGTGCAGGTTTTAAGGTGAATTTAGTAAAAAGAGTGAAGAAGGAGAGAAGTGACATTAGAAAAGACAAGAAAGAGTGCAAAAAGAGAAGTCAAAGGCACCGCTCAGCGGCAAACTACCGCTGAGCGGCACTCAAGAGGTGGCGTTGGAACCGCTGAGGGGCAAAATGGCCGCTGAGGGGAAGAAAGAAGACGCGCAATCACCGCTGAGCGGTAAATACCGCTGAGCGGCACTTTTTGGGCTTGGGCTTTTGTAATCTTTTGTAACTCTAAATTAGTATATAAGGGCTTGCACGTCCTATAGTTAGGTATCTTTGGCAGAAACGAGGCAAACACTCTCTCTTCTCACCCCTTTGAAGGAGGATCTTGGATGCTCAGGCTACCTCTTCACCTTTATTGGGTTTATTCTTTCATTCTTTCATTGTTATTCATCTAGGTTCACCATGACGATGGTGAACTAAACCTTGTATGTTTGTTGGGGAATCAATGTAATCTCTTGAAGCTCTCTGATAACAGTTGAAAAACTGTTATTTTCATACTTAAAATTGATATTAAAAGCAACCTTTAGACTTAAAAACTAGCTTGAAATCATGTAGTTTATCTATATTTTCATAAATAAGAGAGCTGGACAGGTTTACACTTGATTTGAGTGTTTTTGTGCAGGTTTTAAGGTGAATTTAGTGAAAAGAGTGAAGAAGGAGAGAAGTGACATTAGAAAAGACAAGAAAGAGTGCAAAAATAGAAGACGAAGGCACCGCTGAGCGGCAAACTACCGCTGAGCGGCACTCAGGAGGTTGCGGGAGTCACGCTGAGGGGCAAATGGCCGCTGAGGGGAAGAATTGTGACGCGCAACTACCGCTGAGCGGTAAATACCGCTGAGCGGTACTCTTTGGGCTTGGGCTTTTGTAATCTTTTGTAACTCTAAATTAGTATATAAGGGCTTGCACGTCCTTTAGTTTAGTATCTTTGGCAGAAACGAGGCAAACACTCTCTCTTCCACCCCTTTGAAGGAGGATCTTGGATGCTCAGGCTACCTCTTCACCTTTATTGGGTTTATTCTTTCATTCTTTCATTGTTATTCATCTAGGTTCACCATGACGATGGTGAACTAAACCTTGTATGTTTGTTGGGGAATCAATGTAATCTCTTGAAGCTCTCATATATGGATTTGTTGAGTACATCTTTGAATTAAGACATATGCTTTCTTTCATCATTAGTTAGGGTTTTTCCTCTTTGCTCAATGCTTGCATTGTTTAACTCATTCTAATGCATGATTATTGGTTTTGTCGATACGGACACGTACGGGGAAGTCTAGATCCGGGGAATTTCTCCCAATATTTTACTGACAACATTATATTGGTTGCCTTTAAGCTCCTGCTGTAATGAACTAATCATTAGGAATGCTAGGAATTGTATGAACTATTTGATTAGGGAGAAGCCATCTAGAATGGTACATTAGAGAGTGGCATTAACAATGATGATTTGAATGTTGAATTCCTAAAATATATGAGAGTGGATGAGATGAAATTGACCCCCAACAACATATTCATTCATATAGTTCATTGAAAGTGTTTATCTTTTGTCTTTGCCATTGATCAATTCATGCATACATGTTTATTTTCTGTCTTGCATATTAAAACTTTGAATATTTCGTTTGTAAGTCCTAGCTAATCAACAAATCACATAACTAAACTAGGCCGTGAGTCCTTTGGGAAGAACGATACTTGGTCTTACCAAGTTTTATTACTTGAACGATTCGGTCATACTTGCCGATTGTGAAACAAGTTTGTGACATCATATTTTGGTGCTTACAAATTTGTCCATCAAGTTTTTGGCGCCGTTGCCGGGGATTTGGGGATTGAACCCGAGTCCTAGCACGGCTAATAAGTTTGGGTCATCAAGTTTTTGGCGCCGTTGCCGGGGACTCGTGGTTTAACTGGTTAATTTGTGTGATTATTGATTATATTTGACTTTAATTTTAAATTTCTGTTTTTATTTTCTGTTTTTTTATCTTTTTCTGTTTTATCTTTTTAGATTAGATTAGATTAGATTTTATTTTATTTGGTTAGTTTAGATTTTATTTTATTTTATCTTTTAGGATTAGATTTTATTTTATTAGGTTAGATTTTATTTTTAGATTTTATCTTTTTAGATTAGATGTTATTTTTAAATTTTATTTTATCTTTTATCTTTTTATCTTTTGAATCTTTTATCTTCTTATCTTCTGAATCTTTTATCTTTTTATCTTTTGAATATATATCTTCTCTTATATCTTTTTGTGCTAACAAATCTGTTCTAGGGTTTTGTTTCTTGTGCATGCAGGAAGCAATTCGAAATAGAAGTAAGAAAACAACAGAACCACTTCTTGAAGGTCTAGAAGAAAGTAGAAGGAGGAGAAGAATCAGAACGTCTAGAGAACTTTTCCCTTCTCCAGAAACTCTCTTGCAATCATCACCACAAGGTTCTGTTCATAGCACAGGAAGTATGGAGTGCAATAATGTTAGAAGAACTCTTGCAGATTATACTAATCTTGCTGGACCTCAGCACTTCAACAGCATAGCTAGACCTAGAGTCAATGCAGCCAACATGGAGGTCAAACCAGCACTGATTCAACTGGTGAAGAGTAATCAATTTAATGGGTTATCTCATGAAAGCCCATATGAGCACCTCACTACCTTTAATGAGATTTGCAATACAGTCAAAATCAATGGGGTGCCAGAAGAAGCTATCAAACTTAGCTTGTTTCCTTTCTCATTGGGAGGCAATGCTAAGCTTTGGTTGAACTCTTTTCCAGAAGAAAGTTTCACAGAGTGGGAAGCAGTGGTCACAAAATTTTTAAACAAATACTTCCCACAATCTAAGGTGACTAAAGGAAAGCAAGAGATTTCTTCATTCAAGCAGGGCATGGAAGAATCACTGGGGCATGCATGGGACAGATATAAAAGCTTGTTACGTAAAACTCCCATGCATGGCTTTAAAGAACATGAAGTAGTCTTAATTTTCCTTGGAGGGCTTGGTTCACAAACCAAGATGATGCTGAATGCCTCAGCAGGAGGTAATATCAAATGGAAGACTCCAGAGGAAGCAACTGAAATTATTGAAAATATGGCTACTAGTGACAACGAACTCAATATTGACACAGGAGATCCTAATCAGAAGGAGTTGTCAAAATTAAATGAGGCTCTGCTTGTCCAAAATAGAACTCTCTCTCAACAGCTTGAGGAAGTAACCATGAAACTTTCTCAAATACCACAGGAAATACAACAGGTCTCAATGGTTCAAGAGCAACAAAAATGGCAGATGCAATTTACTTCAGTTGAGAAAACAACAAAGCTTGAAGAGACTTTCCAGAGATTCTTGAAGACAAATGCGTCTTATTGTCATAATGTGGATGCTGCATTTAAAAAAATGGAGAGTCATGTTGAGAGAATAGTTGACGTGATTAAACATGATAACCTTGGAAAGGATTGTAAAACTGTTGTGACCAGAAGTGGTAGAGTGTTAGAGGAGAGACAAAAAGAGAGAGAGAAAGAAAAAAATGAGAGTGAGAGTGAAAAAGAATCATGTGAGTGGAAAGAAAGAGTTGAGAGAGAGAAAAAGAGAAAAGAAGAAGAGGAGAGGAGAGAAAAAAATGAGAGAGAAGAGAGAGAGAGAGAAAAAGAGTATGAAAAGCCACTTCCTTATCCAAAGGGTTATTCAAGGAAGGAGAAAGAAAAGCAGTTGGAAAGATTCATGGAACTGTTTAAGAAGCTGGAGATTACTATACCATTCTCTGAAGCATTGCAACAGATGCCAGCATATGCAAAATTTTTGAAGGAACTTCTCACAAAGAAACACAAGTACATTGAGAAGGAAACTATCAATATACAGGGCAATTGCAGTGCAATCATACAGAAACTACCTCCTAAACTTAAAGACCCAGGAAGCTTCACTATTCCATGCACCATAGGAGATGTGAAAGTTGGAAGAGCATTGATTGATTTGGGAGCTAGCATTAATCTAATGCCGCTAGCTATGTGCAGAACAATTCAGGGGCTAGAAATTAAACCAACCAGAATGGCTCTTCAATTGGCAGACAGGTCTCTTAAATATCCATATGGAGTGGTTGAAGATGTTCTAGTGAAGGTCGACAAATTTGTATTCCCAGTGGATTTTATTGTAATGGAGATGGAAGGAACTAGTGATGTTCCTCTTATTTTGGGGAGACCTTTTATGAAGACTGCTAGAGTTCTGATTGATGTAGAGAATGGTAAGCTTAAACTGAGAGTTGATGATGAAGAGGTCACTTTTGATGTATCCAAGGCCATGACATATCCAAATGATGACAAAGCATGTTTTCAATTTGATGAACTTGATGAAGTTTGTATGGTTCAGGAGAGAATGGTGCGAAATATTTCTCCATTGGAAAAAACTCTCATTGATTCATGTGAAGATTTAGATGAAGAAGAGGAGAAATTAATTGATGAATGTCTGATGGATTTGGAAACACTGAAAAAGAATCCAGAGGAAGATCCAATAATTGAAATAGTTGATAAGGAAGAAACAATCAAAGCACAGTCACCAGAATTAAAAAGATTGCCACCACATCTGAAATATGTGTTTTTAGAAGAGGGTGAATCAAAGCCAGTCATCATCAATAACTCTTTATCTTTACAAGAAGAAGAGCAGTTGATAGAAATTCTGAAAGCCAACAAAGAAGCAATTGGGTGGTCAATATCAGATCTCAAAGGTATAAGCCCAACTTATTGCATGCACAGGATTTTTATGGAAGAGGACTATAAACCAAGTGCTCAACCGCAGAGAAGGTTAAATCCTGTCATGAAGGAGGTGGTCAGAAAAGAAGTGTTGAAACTGCTAGAAGCTGGTATCATCTATCCAATCTCTGACAGTGAATGGGTGAGTCCAGTACAGGTGGTTCCAAAGAAAGGTGGGATGACAGTAATTTATAATGATAAGAATGAGCTTATTCCTACTCGGACAGTTACTGGCTGGCGTATGTGCATTGATTATAGGAAACTGAATAAAGCTACTAGGAAAGATCATTTTCCTCTTCCTTTCATGGATCAGATGCTAGAAAGGTTATCAGGGCAGGCTTTCTATTGTTTTCTAGATGGATATTCTGGATATAATCAAATTGTGGTAGATCCAAAAGACCAGGAGAAGACGGCTTTTACTTGTCCTTTTGGTATCTTTGCATATAGAAAGATGCCGTTTGGATTATGTAATGCTCCAGCTACGTTTCAGAGGTGTATGCAGGCAATCTTTTCTGATCTTTTAGAAAAATGCATTGAAGTATTCATGGATGACTTCTCAGTTTTTGGAAATTCTTTCCAAAGATGTTTAGCTAATTTGAACACTGTCCTCAAAAGATGTGTTCAGACAAATCTGGTTTTGAATTGGGAGAAATGTCATTTCATGGTAACTGAAGGGATTGTACTGGGGCATAAAATTTCTGCTAAAGGAATTGAGGTGGATAAAGCCAAAGTAGAAGTCATTGAGAAACTGCCTCCACCAACAAATGTAAGGGGGATTAGGAGTTTTCATGGTCATGCTGGGTTTTATAGAAGATTCATCAAAGATTTCTCAAAAATTGCTAAACCATTGAGTAATCTTTTGATGAAGGATGCTCCTTTTGTGATGAATGAAGACTGTCTGAAAGCCTTTGATATATTGAAGCAGAAGTTAGTGTCAGCTCCAGTAATTGTAGCACCAGATTGGAATCAAAATTTTGAATTGATGTGTGATGCAAGTGATTATGCAATAGGAGTTGTCCTTGGCCAAAGGAAAGAACAAAAATTTCATCCAATCTACTATGCTAGCAAGGTGCTGAATGATGCTCAATTGAATTATGCTACCACAGAGAAGGAGTTTCTTGCCATTGTATATGCTCTAGAGAAATTTAGACCTTATCTTATTGGGTCTAAGGTGATTGTCTATACGGATCATGCAGCTATCAAATATTTGTTGACAAAACCAGATTCTAAGCCACGTCTGATTAGATGGGTACTACTTTTGCAAGAGTTTGATGTAGAAATCCGTGATAAGAAAGGAAGTGAGAACTTAATTGCTGATCATTTGTCACGGTTAGTCAACAATGAGGTCACTAGCAAGGAGTCTGAAATCTGGGAATCTTTTTCAGATGAATCACTCATGTATATTCAGCAGAGGCCCTGGTTTGCTGATATGGCAAATTTCAAAGCTGCGAGAGTCATGCCGGAAGACTTAACTTGGCAACAGAGAAAGAAATTTCTGCATGATGCCAAGCAGTTTGTGTGGGATGATCCATATTTGTTCAAAATTGGAGCAGATAATCTTCTCAGGAGATGTGTTACAAATGAAGAAGCAGAAGGAATTCTCTGGCATTGTCATGATTCACCTTATGGAGGACATTTTAATGGGGAAAGAACAGCAGCAAAAGTCCTTCAATCAGGGTTTTATTGGCCAACGTTATTTAAAGATGCCCATAATCATGCTAGGAATTGTGATAAATGTCAGAGAGCAGGGACAATCACTAAACGTCATGAGATGCCTTTACAAGGTATTTTAGAGGTTGAGGTTTTTGATTGTTGGGGTATTGACTTCGTTGGACCCTTCCCTCCATCTTTCAACAATGAATATATTCTGGTAGCAGTGGATTATGTGAGTAAATGGGTGGAAGCATTAGCTTGTCCTAAAAATGATGCTAGCACGGTAATTAAATTCCTGAAGAGGCAGATATTCTCACGTTTTGGCACTCCAAGAGTGTTGATTAGTGATGGAGGATCTCATTTTTGCAATTATCAGCTAGAGAAAGTACTCAAACACTATGGAGTGAAGCATAAGGTAGCTGCACCTTATCATCCACAAACTAATGGACAAGCGGAGGTATCTAACAGGGAGATAAAAAGAATCCTGGAAAAAACTGTGACTTCATCAAGAAAGGATTGGTCTCTCAAATTGGATGATGCTCTTTGGGCTTATCGAACAGCAATGAAGACGTCCATGGGATTATCACCATTTCAATTAGTCTATGGGAAAGCATGCCATTTGCCAGTTGAATTGGAGCATAGAGCATTATGGGCTTTGAAATTCTTGAATTTTGATCCTTATGACACTCAATGCACACGCAGGAGGCAGATTTTGGAGCTTGAAGAAATGCGGTTACATGCATATGATTCATCCAGGGCTTACAAAGAAAAAATTAAATTTTATCATGACAGGAAGTTGGTGAATAGAGTTTTCAATCCAGGACAACAGGTACTATTGTTCAATTCAAGATTGAAGATATTTCCTGGGAAGCTGAAGTCAAAATGGACAGGACCATTTGTGATAAAAGAAGTGCATCCGCATGGGGCAATTGAAATATTTAATCCATCTGATAATCCACAGAGAAGTTGGGTGGTAAATGGTCAACGTCTCAAGCCTTATTTGGGGGGAGAGGTGCAACAATGTTCTACAATGATGTTGCTGGTTGATCCTTGAAAGTTTGGGTCAGGCTCGGGACGTTAAACAAGCGCTTACTGGGAGGCAACCCAGTGTTTTGTGAGTATCTTATTTGTTTTTGTTTTTAGAATAGGGTTTGATGTACTCTATTGAACACCCGGTTTCTTATGATGGTTTGCTATTAATTGTGATTGTGTGATAAGTAATGCTTGATGATGCTTATTGATTGAGTGATGTTGAGATTATGTGCACATTAAAATGCTTATACAGGTGATTCACAAGCTTTGTGAACAAATGCATGATATCATGATTGTGATTGTGAAATTAAGCAGGATGTGTATGTCAAATGTGAATGAGCTTATATGTGAGGTTTTGAGCTCCAGAGTTGTTATTGTTGAATGCTATTACTTTGAAAGCATGAATGACTTTGCCCAGGTTTTCTATGATTGAATCAATTGCTTGTTTTGAATCATGTGATCAAGGCCGTGTTTGATGAAACCCTTTTTATTGGCCAAATTCATAAAAGTTAGCCTATTAAAAGAGAACATTTTGTGTTCTATCCTTTGAACCCATAGCCTTGAATATACACTGAACCCTTGATTGAAAATCTTTACCTTGAGTTAAGTAGAATATCTTGTGTGGTATTGATAAATGTTCAAATTTGGGGTTATTGTGAAATCATGAAAAAGGAAAAGCATTGAGCTAAGAGCTAAAAAGTAAGAATATGCAAAGAAAAAGAAAAGAAAAGAAAAAGAAGTAAAGCTCAATGCAAATGAAAAGGCAAACAAAAGTTGGGAATGAATAAGAATAATTGTGTTGTTATGATTCTCTTAACTCAAGGATTTTGTGATCCAGAAAAACCAATTTTCTTGTTAGCCCAGCCACATTATAAGCCATTGAAAAGTCCTTGTGATGATGCATGCTTGTGAATGTTTTTGATTGTGGTAAAATGGAAGGCAAAGTTGATTCATGTGACATTGTGATAGTGGAGTGAATGAGTGAAACACTTTACCTCTTATACACTTGTGTGTTAAGTGAAACACTTTACCTAGTGAGGAAATATTGCATAAGCACATGAACATCCATGCTTAATTGATTGATCATTCATGAAAAATAGCATTTGTTGGAACTTAAATGACTTTGTGAACACTAAAGCATGTGCACATCTTGAATAAACTCTTGGTCATAAGTTTGAGTGAGGTTATTACTCATCTTGAAAAAGAGAATTTTTGAATGAGTGAACCATCATATGAATTGGTTGGAGATGGAGTTACATTTTGTTTGCTTGAGGACAAGCAAAGTTCTAAGTTTGGGGTTGTGATAACAGTTGAAAAACTGTTATTTTCATACTTAAAATTGATATTAAAAGCAACCTTTAGACTTAAAAACTAGCTTGAAATCATGTAGTTTATCTATATTTTCATAAATAAGAGAGCTGGACAGGTTTACACTTGATTTGAGTGTTTTTGTGCAGGTTTTAAGGTGAATTTAGTGAAAAGAGTGAAGAAGGAGAGAAGTGACATTAGAAAAGACAAGAAAGAGTGCAAAAATAGAAGACGAAGGCACCGCTGAGCGGCAAACTACCGCTGAGCGGCACTCAGGAGGTTGCGGGAGTCACGCTGAGGGGCAAATGGCCGCTGAGGGGAAGAATTGTGACGCGCAACTACCGCTGAGCGGTAAATACCGCTGAGCGGTACTCTTTGGGCTTGGGCTTTTGTAATCTTTTGTAACTCTAAATTAGTATATAAGGGCTTGCACGTCCTTTAGTTTAGTATCTTTGGCAGAAACGAGGCAAACACTCTCTCTTCCACCCCTTTGAAGGAGGATCTTGGATGCTCAGGCTACCTCTTCACCTTTATTGGGTTTATTCTTTCATTCTTTCATTGTTATTCATCTAGGTTCACCATGACGATGGTGAACTAAACCTTGTATGTTTGTTGGGGAATCAATGTAATCTCTTGAAGCTCTCATATATGGATTTGTTGAGTACATCTTTGAATTAAGACATATGCTTTCTTTCATCATTAGTTAGGGTTTTTCCTCTTTGCTCAATGCTTGCATTGTTTAACTCATTCTAATGCATGATTATTGGTTTTGTCGATACGGACACGTACGGGGAAGTCTAGATCCGGGGAATTTCTCCCAATATTTTACTGACAACATTATATTGGTTGCCTTTAAGCTCCTGCTGTAATGAACTAATCATTAGGAATGCTAGGAATTGTATGAACTATTTGATTAGGGAGAAGCCATCTAGAATGGTACATTAGAGAGTGGCATTAACAATGATGATTTGAATGTTGAATTCCTAAAATATATGAGAGTGGATGAGATGAAATTGACCCCCAACAACATATTCATTCATATAGTTCATTGAAAGTGTTTATCTTTTGTCTTTGCCATTGATCAATTCATGCATACATGTTTATTTTTGTCTTTGCATATTAAAGTTTGAATATTTCGTTTGTAAGTCCTAGCTAATCAACAAATCACATAACTAAACTAGGCCGTGAGTCCTTTGGGAAGAACGATACTTGGTCTTACCAAGTTTTATTACTTGAACGATTCGGTCATACTTGCCGATTGTGAAACAAGTTTGTGACATCATATTTTGGTGCTTACAAATTTGTCCATCAAGTTTTTGGCGCCGTTGCCGGGGACTCGTGGTTTAACTGGTTAATTTGTGTGATTATTGATTATCTTTGACTTATTTTTTTATTTTTAATTTAAATTTCGAATTTTTTATATATATATTTTTTTTTCTGTTTATATTTTACAGTTTGTATCTTATTTGATTTTAGTTTATTTTATTTTATTTTATTAGATTTTATTTTATTTGATTTTTTTTAGATTAGATTAGATTAGATTTTATTTTATTTGGTTAGGTTAGATTTTATTAGATTTTATTTTATCTTTTTATCTTTTTAGATTAGGTTAGATTTTATTTTTTAGATTTGATTAGATTTGATTTTATCTTTTTAGATTTTATTTTTAGATTAGATTTTATTTTATCTTTTAGGATTAGATTTTATTTTATTTTATCTTTTATCTTTCTATCTTCTAAATCTTTTATCTTCTTATCTTCTGAATCTTTTATCTTTTTATCTTCTGAATATATATCTTCTCCTTTTGTGCTAACAAATATTTTCTAGAGTTTTGTGCCTAATGTTTGCAGGATGCAATTCGGTCAAGAATTTAACTATATGGGCACTCAATTCGTCCAAGGTCAACAAAGGAAAGCAAGAGATCTCATCTTTCAGGCAAGGCATGGAGGAATCATTAGGTCATGCATGGGACAAATATAAAAGCCTATTAAGAAAGATTCCCACGCATGGATTTAACGAAGGAGAAGTAGTCCTAATCTTCCTTGGAGGGCTTGGTTCACAAACCAAGATGATGCTGGATGCCTCCGCAGGAGGCAATATCAAATGGAAGACTCCAGAGGAAGCCACAGAAATAATTGAAAGCATGACTACTAATGACAATAAGTGGAACAGTGAAAGAGGAGCTCCTATTCAACAAAAAGGAGTTCTGCAGATGCAATCCAATGATGCCTTGCTAGCTCAGAACAATATACTAACTCAACAATTGGAGAATCTCACAAAGATACTTGCACAACTACCCAAAGAGTTGAAGACTGCTGCACAGGTACAATCCCAGTTGTGCGAATTATGTGGAGGCGACCATATCAATGATCAATGTGCCTTTGGTCAAGGGCAAACTGGGCAAGCTGGTCAATTTAATAAGCAGCAGCAGCAACCCACCTTATGGCAACAATTTTCTATGCTTAATGAAAGGTCCATGAGGCTGGAGGAAATTCTCAACAATTTCATACAGAAAACTGAGTCTTCCCAAAAGAGAACTGAAGCTGCTATCAAAAATTTGGAGATTCAGATGGGGCAGATCATCAAACAGATGGAAGAAAGGCCAAGTAGAAATTGTGGGGCTAATACTGAGGTTAACCCCAGGGAAGAGTGTCAAGAGCTAGTGAGCGTAAATGTTGAAAAAGTTGAGTTGGAAAAAGAAGAGAGAAAAGAGAGAGAAGAGAAAGAAGAAGAGAAAATTTGTGTGAAGATTGAGAAGGTGAGTAGAAAAAGAAAAGACAAAAAGAAAGTGAGAGAAAAGAGAAAGAGGACGAGAGAAAAAAATAAAGAATCATATGAAAAATCTCGTCCCCATCCAAAGAAGTATCATAGGAAGAAGGAATTTGAGTGCTTTATGGAAATCTTCAAGAAATTGGAGATTAAAGTTCCTATGATTGAGACACTTCAACAAGTTCCTGGTTTGATCAAATTTCTGAAGAAGTTCAGTAGAAAGAAGAAAAAGAAGAAGGAACTGGGGCTTTATTGGGTCAAGCTAGTGACGTTAAAGAAGCGCTTGCTGGGAGGCAACCCAGTGGATTTACAAATTTTTGTTTTGGTTTTGTAGCTTTTAATTTGTGAACATTATTCTGGACATTATTTTGTTGGATTCAGCATCTACTGAAGGATGTTAGGTGGTTAAGTATCTACTGAAGGATACTAAGTTTGTAACACCTACTGATGGGTGTTGGTGAGAAGATTTTGCACCTACTGATGGGTGCTGGTAAGTTTGAAACACCTACTGATGGGTGTTGGTGGATTTTGGGTCAGGCTCGTGACGTTAAACAAGCGCTACCTGGGAGGCAACCCAGTTGATTGAATATTTTTGTTTGTTTATTTTAGTTAGGGTTTGCATAAGCATTTTTAAACATTGAATTGCAGGGAACCAATGAGGGGCATGTCTAGGAGGCACGTAGGTTAAGAAAAGAAGGAGAAGAGCACATCACGAAAGTGCCGCTGAGCGGCAACTTACCGCTGAGCGGTACTCTCGCAGAATGAGCTTTAGTTCCCCTTAGTGGGACCCGAGCCCATCAGAGTATTTTTATACCCTAAGTTGCGCAAATGCTTTTATTTTCAGGCTCTTCTCTGCACACACACTCCTACATACCTTTTCAAAGGTTCTCTACAACTTTTTCCTCATCCCTCTTGAGAAAATCTCCCTTCCACTCACGTTCTCACTAGTTTTCCATCTAAGTTTGGGGTTGGGAGAGAGCATCATTGAAGGGGCTGATTTCTTCATTGTGGTTTACTAATGCTTAACAATGTATCTTTTAGTTTTGTGAATTATGTTTGATGCAGGGATGGCCTCCTCATCGGGCAAAAAGAATCAAGACTATAAGATCCAAGAAGAAGGAGGATACAGAGGACAGCTCAGATTGAGGAGGAGTTGAGATAGCATTTACTGATGAATGCTATCATAACTAGAGCAGGACTTATGCTTTGTTTGGTTTAAGTTTTCTGAACTTATTTACTTTTGTTTTAGATTAGGGTTTGATGTACTCTATTGAACACCTGGTTTCTTATGATGGTTTGCTATTAACTGTGATTGTGTGATAAGTAATGCTTGATGATGCTTATTGATTGATTGATGTTGAGATGATGTGCACATTAAAATGCTTATACAGGTGATTCACAAGCTTTGTGAACAAATGCATGATATCATGATTGTGATTGTGAAATTAAGCAGGATGTGTATGTCAAATGTGAATGAGCTTATATGTGAGGTTTTGAGCTCCAGAGTTGTTATTGTTGAATGCTATTACTTTGAAAGCATGAATGATTTTGCCCAGGTTTTCTATGATTAAATCAATTGCTTGTTTTGCATCATGTGATCAAGGCCGTTTGTTGGAACCCTTTTTAATGGCCAAATTCATAAAGTTAGCCTACTAAAAGAGAACACTTTGTGTTCTATCCTTTGAACCTTTAGCCTTGAACATACACTGAAAACCCTTGATTGAAAATCTTTACCTTGAGTTAAGTAGAAGATCTTGTGTGGTATTGACAAATGTTCAAGTTTGGGGTTGTTGGGAAAACATGAAAAAGGAAAAGCATTGAGCTAAGAGCTAAAAAGTAAGAATATGCAAAGAAAAAGAAAAGAAAAGAAAAAGAAGCAAAGCTCAATGCAAATGCAAATACAAAGGCAAAAGAAAGTTGGGAATGAATAAGAATAATTGTGTTGTTATGATTCTCTTAACTCAAGGATTTTGTGATCCAGAAAAACCAATTTTCTTGTTAGCCCAGCCACATTATAAGCCATTGAAAAGTCCTTGTGATGATGCATGCTTGTGAATGTTTTTGATTGTGGTAAAATGAAAGGCAAAGTTGATTCATGTGACATTGTGATAGTGGAGTGAATGAGTGAAACACTTACCTCTTATACACTTGTGTGTTGAGTGAAACACTTTACCTGGTGAGGAAATATTCCATGAGCACATGAACATCCATGCTTAATTGATTGATCATTCATGAAAATATGACTTTGTGAACACTAAAGCATGTGCACATCTTGATTGAACTCTTGGTCATAAGTTTGAGTGAAGTTGTTACTTATCTTGAAAAGAGGATTTTGAATGAGTGAACCATCATATAAATTGGTTGGAGATGGAGTTACATTTTGTTTGCTTGAGGACAAGCAAAGTTCTAAGTTTGGGGTTGTGATAACAGTTGAAAAACTGTTATTTTCATGCTTAAAATTGATACTAAAAGCAACCTTTAGACTTAGAAACTAGCTTGAAATCATGCAGTTTATCTATATTTTCATAAATAAGAGAGCTGGACAGGTTTATGCTTGATTTCAGTGTTTTTGTGCAGGTTTTAAGGTGAATTTAGTGAAAAGAGTGAAGAAGGAGAGAAGTGACATTAGAAAAGACAAGAAAGAGTGCAAAAAGAGAAGTCAAAGGCACCGCTCAGCGGCAAACTACCGCTGAGCGGCACTCAAGAGGTGGCGTTGGAACCGCTGAGGGGCAAAATGGCCGCTGAGGGGAAGAAAGAAGACGCGCAATCACCGCTGAGCGGTAAATACCGCTGAGCGGCACTTTTTGGGCTTGGGCTTTTGTAATCTTTTGTAACTCTAAATTAGTATATAAGGGCTTGCACGTCCTATAGTTAGGTATCTTTGGCAGAAACGAGGCAAACACTCTCTCTTCTCACCCCTTTGAAGGAGGATCTTGGATGCTCAGGCTACCTCTTCACCTTTATTGGGTTTATTCTTTCATTCTTTCATTGTTATTCATCTAGGTTCACCATGACGATGGTGAACTAAACCTTGTATGTTTGTTGGGGAATCAATGTAATCTCTTGAAGCTCTCATATATGGATTTGTTGAGTACATCTTTGAATTAAGACATATGCTTTCTTTCATCATTAGTTAGGGTTTTTCCTCTTTGCTCAATGCTTGCATTGTTTAACTCATTCTAATGCATGATTATTGGTTTTGTCGATACGGACACGTACGGGGAAGTCTAGATCCGGGGAATTTCTCCCAATATTTTACTGACAACATTATATTGGTTGCCTTTAAGCTCCTGCAGTCATGAACTAATCATTAGGAATGCTAGGAATTGTATGAACTATTTGATTAGGGAGAAGCCATCTAGAATGGTACATTAGAGAGTGGCATTAACAATGATGATTTGAATGTTGAATTCCTAAAATATATGAGAGTGGATGAGATGAAATTGACCCCCAACAACATATTCATTTATATAATTCATTGAAAGTGTTTATCTTTTGTCTTTGCCATTGATCAATTCATGCATACATGTTTATTTTTGTCTTTGCATATTAAACTTTGAATATTTCGTTTGTAAGTCCTAGCTAATCAACAAATCACATAACTAAACTAGGCCGTGAGTCCTTTGGGAAGAACGATACTTGGTCTTACCAAGTTTTATTACTTGAACGATTCGGTCATACTTGCCGATTGTGAAACAAGTTTGTGACATCATATTTTGGTGCTTACAAATTTGTCCATCAAGTTTGTAAGAGAAAGAAAAAAATGAGAGAGAGGAGAGACAGAGAGAAAAAGAGTATGAAAAGCCACTTCCTTATCCAAAGGGTTATTCAAGGAAGGAGAAAGAAAAGCAGTTGGAGAGATTCATGGAACTATTTAAGAAGTTGGAAATCACTATACCATTCTCTGAAGCATTGCAACAGATGCCAGCATATGCAAAATTTCTGAAGGAACTTCTCACAAAGAAACACAAGTACATTGAGAAGGAAACTATCAATATACAGGGCAATTGCAGTGCAATAATACAGAAACTACCTCCTAAACTTAAAGACCCAGGGAGCTTCGCTATTCCATGCACTATAGGAGATGTGAAAGTTGGAAGAGCTTTGATTGATTTGGGAGCTAGCATTAATCTCATGTCGTTATCCATGTGCAGAACAATTCAGGGGTTGGAAATTAAACCAACCAGAATGGCTCTTCAATTGGCAGACAGGTCTCTTAAATATCCATATGGAGTGGTTGAAGATGTTCTAGTGAAGGTCGACAAATTTGTATTCCCAGTGGATTTTATTGTGATGGAGATGGAAGGAACTAGTGATGTTCCTCTTATTCTGGGGAGACCTTTTATGAAGACTGCTAGAGTTTTGATTGATGTAGAGAATGGTAAGCTCAAACTGAGAGTTGATGATGAAGAGGTCACTTTTGATGTATCCAAGGCCATGACATATCCAAATGATGACAAAGCATGTTTTCAATTTGATGAACTTGATAAAGTTTGTATGGTTCAGGAGAGAATGGTGCGTAATATTTCTCCATTGGAAAAAACTCTCATTGATGCATGCGAAGATTTGGATGAGGAAGAAGAAAAATTGATTGATGAATGTCTGAGGGACTTGGAAACATTGAAAAAGAGTCCAGAGGAAGATCCAATATTTGAAACAATTGATAAGGAAGAAACAAGTTTGTGACATCATATTTTGGTGCTTACAAATTTGTCCATCAAGGAGCAAGCTCAGGCTAGTGGAGCTAGAGTAGCTGAAGCTCCAACTATGGATGATGATGAGGATGATGATGATGAATTTGAAGATGCTGAAGATGACAGAGAGGAGAAAGATTCAAATGACAACATGGGTTGATGAGGAACTGAGATAACATCTACTGATGGATGTTATAACCTCTAGAGCAGGATTCTTTCTATCTTTTGTTTTGTATTGTTGAACTTATTTGCTTCTGTTATTAGAATAGGTTGTGATGTACGCAGTGTGAAACTTTATTTGCTATGATGGTTTGCTTGTGATTTATGCATGATGAGTATTTCTTGATGATGCTTGGATATTGATTGATGTTGAGATTGTGCACTATATGCTGATATACAGGTGGTTGTTCACAAGCTATGTGAACAGATGCATGATGTTGTGATTGTGATTATGATGCTAAGCAGGATGTGTATGTGGAATGTTGAATGAGCTTATATGTGAGGTTTTGAACTCCAGAGTTTTTCTGATTGAATGTTATTACATTGAAAGCATGAATTACTTTGCCCAGGTTTCTATGATTGAATCACTTGCTTGTATGTGTCATATGATCAAGGTCATTTGTTGGTAACCCTTTATTAGCCAAATGCATGATTTTAGCCCAATAAAAGAGAGCACAATGTGTTCTATCCTTTGAACCCTTAGCCTTGAACATGATAGAAAACCCTTTCTGAAAATCTTTACCTTGAGTTGAGTTGAACATATCTTGTGGTATTGACAAATGTTCAAGTTTTTAGGGTTGTTGGGAGGTCTAAAAAGGGAATATGAAAAGCATTGAGCTAACCACGTGAAAAGAAAAATAAAAAGGAAAGAAAAGGAAGAAAAAGAAAAGCTCAATTCAAAGGAAAGTTGGGAAGAAGTAAGAATGATTGTGTTTAAATGATGATTCTCTTAACTCAAGGATTTAGTGATCCATAAAAACATATTTTTTTATTAGCCCAGCCACATTATAAGCCATAGAAAAGTCCTTGTGATGATGCTTGCTTGTGAGTGTGTTTAATTGTGGTTAAACGAAAGGCAAAATTGATTCATGTGACATTGTGATAGTAGAGTGAATGAGTGACCTCTATATACACTTGTGTGATTGAGTGAAACACTTTATCTAGTGAGGAATAATTCCATGAGCACATGATTACATCTATGCTTAGTTAATTGATCATTCATGAGAGTTGGATACTTTGTGACTATGTGAACACCACAATGAGTTTGATTGAATTAAAGCATGTGTGCATCTTGACTAAATTCTTTTTTATGAGTTGATTTAAGTAATTACTTGTCTTGGAAAGAAAGAGTTTTCAAATGTGGTGAATCATTTGATGGATTGGTGGAAGATTGAGTTACATCTTGTTTGCTTGAGGACAAGCAAAGTTCTAAGTTTGGGGTTGTGATAATGGTTGAAAAACCGTTATTTTTATACTTAATTTTGATATTAAAAACAACCTTTATGACTTAGAAACTAGCTTGGAATCATGTTTTTGCTTAAGTTCTGGAAATAAGAGAGTTGGATGGGTTTTATGCTTGGTTTTCCTTGTTTTGGCAGGAATTAAGATGAATTAGATGAAAGAAGTTGAAGTAGTAAGGAGCTGGACTCAGGAAAGGAAGTAAAAGTGCACAAAAGAAGAGACGCATTCACCGCTCAGCGCAACTTTTACCATTGAGCGGCGTTCTTCCTTTCCCACTTTTTTCTTCTTCTTGTACCTGAAACAACAAACAATGTTTACCTTTGACCTTTGGCTTTTCATCTTCAGGGCTAGTCATGAGTACATCTTGATATGCAGCTTTATGACTAGCTTCTTCCTCCTGCATATGCCTCTATTCTTTGAAGACATCTACAACAGCTCTTTCTTCTCGGTCTTGGAGCACCACTACACCTTCATCCACATTAATGATGGCTTTGGCCGTTTTCATAAACGGTCTTCCGAGAACAATGGGTATCTTTTCATTCTCCATCTCCATCACCACAAAGTCCACCAAGAACTGTAGTTTGCCTACACAGACCATAACATCCTCTACTATACCAAAGGGATTCTTTGAGGATCCATCTGCCATTACTAAATTAATCTTTATAGGCTTCACATCAAGATCACCAATCTGCTCAAGTAAAGAATAAGGCATCAAGTTCACACTTGATCCTAAATCAAGTAAAGCCTTCTTTATCCTTTTCTTCCCTATTTTGCATGGAATGGAGAAACCTCCTGGATCTTTTGCTTTTGGAGGGAATGGCTTCTTTTTAACAGCTTTATACTCCTTTGTCTCATTATCTCTATGTCTTTTCTTTGTAGAGACTTCTTCCTCACGCTTTGTATAAATTGCAATGTGTTGTAATATCTCCTTCCAAGGTACATCATTATCCACCATCTTGAATATTTTTGTAAAATCCAATTGTTTCTCATGGTCTGTTGGAAAAGTGGCATTAACATTAATGAAGAAAGATGAATTCTTGCATACATGAGAGTGGATAGGATGAATTTTCGTTTAACGTCACGAGCCTGACCGAAAATCCACCAACAACCATCAGTAGGTGCAACACCCATAAGTAGGTGTAACAAACCTAGTATCCTTCAGTAGATACTTAACCACCTAGGATCTGTCAGTAGATGCTATACCCAAAAGTTTACAAAAGTACTATCCAAATTTATAAAGATTTACAAAACCAAAATAAACTCAAAAGAAAAATTACTGGAATGTGGAGATTCTATCTTGACCCAATAAAGCTCATGTTCCAGCAAGCGCTCTTTTAATGTCACTAGCTTGACCCAATAAAGCTCATGTTCCATCTTCATGGTTGATGTTCATATCCCACAAACTCATCAACCTCTTCCGGTCCACTTTTGTGACTCTTCTGGAATGTGGAGACTCTATCTCTATCACCTCATTTTCTTTGTAGTCTTTCACAACCCACAACTTGTTTTGAATTTCACAGGTTTACCAAGTTGGAGTCGTTCTTTCATCCAGTCATCATGGACCTTTCTTCCCTTCCCACTTTTTTCTTCTTCTTGTACCTGAAACAACAAACAATGTTTACCTTTGACCTTTGGCTTTTCATCTTCAGGGCTAGTCATGAGTATGATGGACAAATTTATGATCACCAAAATATGATGTCACAAACTTGTTTTACAATCGGCAAGTATGACCGTATCGTTCTCCCAAAGGACTCACAAACTTGTTTTACAATCGGCAAGTATGACCGTGAGCTCCTTTTCATTTTGCAATTCCCAAGTTTGCTGTGACAGGATGTGCATCGTTCCAGCTCCAAAATAATTCATGTGGTGATGTAAATTGCTTTCAATTCTGATAGCAAAATAAACATCACGTGCAAATACTTCTCTTATGCCAAAAAGAATTTTCCATGGGCCCATGACAAGGTGGTATGGCCGTGAACTTCATTTAGGTGACCCTTGCATTTTGGATCCATGAACATTAGCTTTCAAAGTGGTAGCCCCCTCTTTGATTCTATATAAAACAAAAAAATGTGAGAATTCAACGTGGTCCCTTATTTCCATTCACTTTGTGATTTGTTTAAAGGAAAGATGCCTTCTCCTTAGGTGGTTACAGCTGCTCCATTTTTCTTTTGGTGGGCCGTGTGTATATACTAAGTTATTTAAGAGAAGAAAGAACAAAGCCATTTCATGGTGATGTTGAAAAACGTGAACTCCTTTTGCTTCAACGTGGTCCCATGCCATTTACAAAGTTGATTCCTTATATGGTTTTCAAACCGCTTCCACGTGAACTAAGTCACCAAATAGGCCACCAATAAAAAAATAACTTAGCATAACAATTTAGAATGAAATATGCTTCTCCAAAAGAAAATATTTTGTTGGACCGTGATTTCTTTTTAAGCCAGCAACATGTATCTCTCCAAAGCTTAAAACATAATAGATGCAAATTTCTTTTTGTCTCAAATATTATCCAATAATTGTTTCTGTAATCAATAATGAAAATAATAAGTTCAGATAATTCAAATTAATTAAAATAAGAATTTCTGACCAGATTAACCTCAATCAGTAAAAACGGGAAAATACTGGACAATTAAACATAATTTCCTGATTAATTTTAATACAGTAAACTAAGTGAAGTGAGAAAAATAATGATTCATCATGTACTCTATTGAACACCTGGTTTGTTATGATGGTTTGATATTAACTGTGATTGTGTGATAAGTAATGCTTGATGATGCTTATTGATTGATTGATGTTGAGATGATGTGCACATTGAAATGCTTATACAGATGATTCACAAGCTTTGTGAACAAATGCATGATATCATGATTGTGATTGTGAAATTAAGCAGGATGGGTATGTCAAATGTGAATGAGCTTATATGTGAGGTTTTGAGCTCCAGAGTTGTTATTGTTGAATGCTATTACTTTGAAAGCATGAATGATTTTGCCCAGGTTTTCTATGATTGAATCAAATGCTTGTTTTGCATCATGTGATCAAGGTCGTTTGTTGAAACCCTTTTTATTGGCCAAATTCATAAAGTTAGCCCACTAAAAGAGAACACGTTGTGTTCTATCCTTTGAACCCTTAGCCTTGAACATACACTGAAAACCCTTGATTGAAAATCTTTACCTTGAGTTAAGTAGAAGATCTTGTGTGGTATTGTTAAATGTTCAAGTTTGGGGTTGTTGGGAAAACATGAAAAAGGAAAAGCATTGAGCTAAGAGCTAAAAAGTAAGAATATGCAAAGAAAAAAGAAAAGCAAAGAAAAAGAAGCAAAGCTCAATGCAAATGCAAAGGCAAGTTGGGAAGAATAAGAATAATTGTGTTGTTATGATTCTCTTAACTCAAGGATTTTGTAATCCAGAAAAACCAATTTTCTTGTTAGCCCAGCCACATTATAAGCCATTGAAAAGTCCTTGTGATGATGCATGCTTGTGAATGTTTTTGATTGTGGTAAAATGAAAGGCAAAGTTGATTCATGTGACATTGTGATAGTGGAGTGAATGAGTGAAACACTTTACCTCTTATACACTTGTGTGTTGAGTGAAACACTTTACCTAGTGAGGAAATATTCCATAAGCACATGAACATCCATGCTTAATTGATTGATCATTCATAAAAAAAAACAATAGCATTTGTTGGAATTTAAATGACTTTGTGAACACTAAAGCATGTGCACATCTTGAATGAACTCTTGGTCATAAGCTTGAGTGAAGTTGTTACTTATCTTGAAAAAGAGGATTTTTGAATGAGTGAACCATCATATAAATTGGTTGGAGATTGAGTTACATTTTGTTTGCTTGAGGACAAGCAAAGTTCTAAGTTTGGGGTTGTGATAACAGTTGAAAAACTGTTATTTTCATGCTTAAAAGTGATACTAAAAGCAACCTTTAGACTTAAAAACTAGCTTGAAATCATGCTTTTATCTATATTTTCATAAATAAGAGAGCTGGACAGGTTTATGCTTGATTTAAGTGTTTTTGTGCAGGTTTTAAGGTGAATTTAGTGAAAGAAGTGAAGAAGGAGAGAGATGGAATCAGAAAAGGAATCAAAGAGTGCAAAAGGAGAAGCCGAAGGCACCGCTCAGCGGCATTTTACTGCTGAGCGGCACTCAGGAGGTCACGGGAGGTCCGCTGAGGGGCAAACTGGCCGCTGAGGGGAAGAAAATGGAAGCGCAGTCACCGCTGAGCGGTATTTACCGCTGAGCGCCATTCTTAATGGGCTTGGACTTGTTTTTTGGCACTTTTATGGGCTTGGGCTTAGATCTTTTGTAATTTTAGAATAGTATTTAAGGACTTGCACGTCCTAGAGTTAGTATCTTTGGCAGAAACAAGGCAAACACTCTCTCTCTCACCCCTTTGATGGAGGATCTTGGATGCTCAGGCTACCTCTTCACCTTTTTAGGGTTTATTCTTTCATTGTTATTCATCTAGGTTCGCCATGAATATGGTGAACTAAACCTTGTATGTTTGTTGGGGAATCAATGTAATCTCTTGAAGCTCTCATATATGGAATCTATGCTTGCATCTTTTAATTAAGACTTATGCTTTCTTTCATCATTAGTTAGGGTTTTTCCTCTTTGCTTAATGCTTGCATGGTTTAACTCATTCGATGCATGACTATTGGTTTTGTCGATACGGGCACGTACGGGGAAGTCTAGATCCGGGGAATTTCTCCCAATATTATATTGGTTGTCGTTAAGCTCCTGTACTTATGAACTGATCATTAGGAATGCTAGGAATTGTATGAACTCGTGATTAGGGAGAAGCCTGATAACAGTTGAAAAACTGTTATTTTCATGCTTAAAATTGATACTAAAAGCAACCTTTAGACTTAAAAACTAGCTTGAAATCATGCTTTTATCTATATTTTCATAAATAAGAGAGCTGGGCAGGTTTATGCTTGATTTAAGTGTTTTTGTGCAGGTTTTAAGGTGAATTTAGTGAAAGAAGTGAAGAAGGAGAGAGATGGAATCAGAAAAGGAATCAAAGAGTGCAAAAGGAGAAGCCGAAGGCACCGCTCAGCGGCATTTTACCGCTGAGCGGCACTCAGGAGGTCACGGGAGGTCCGCTGAGGGGCAAACTGGCCGCTGAGGGGAAGAAAAGGGAAGCGCAATCACCGCTGAGCGGTATTTACCGCTGAGCGCCATTCTTAATAATGGGCTTGGACTCGTTTTCTAGCACTTTTATGGGCTTGGGCTTAGATCTTTTGTAATTCTAAAATAGTATATAAGGACTTGCACGTCCTAGAATTAGTATCTTTGGCAGAAACAAGGCAAACACTCTCTCTTCCACCCCTTTGAAGGAGGATCTTGGATGCTCAGGCTACCTCTTCACCTTTTTAGGGTTTATTCTTTTATTCTTTCATTGTTATTCATCTAGGTTCACCATGAATATGGTGAACTAAACCTTGTATGTTTGTTGGGGAATCAATGTAATCTCTTGAAGCTCTCATATATGGAATTTATGCTTGCATCTTTTAATTAAGACTTATGCTTTCTTTCATTATTAGTTAGGGTTTTTCCTCTTTGCTTAATGCTTGCATGGTTTAACTCATTCGATGCATGATTATTGGTTTTGTCGATACGGGCACGTACGGGGAAGTCTAGATCCGGGGAATTTCTCCCAATATGATATTGGTTGTCGTTAAGCTCCTGAACTTATGAACTGATCATTAGGAATGCTAGGAATTGTATGAACTCGTGATTAGGGAGAAGCCATCTAGAATGGTACTTTAGAGAGTGGCATTAACAATGATGATTTGAATGTTGAATTCCTAAAATATATGAGAGTGGATAAGATGAAATTGACCCCCAACAACATATTCATTCATATATTTCATTGAAAGTGTTTATCTTTTGCTTTTGCCATTGATAAAAAACTCATGCATACATGTTTATTTTCTGTCTTGCATATTAAACTCCAAATATTTCGTTCTTAAGTCTTAGCTAATCAACAAACCACACAACTAAACTAGGCCGTGAGTCCTTTGGGAGAACGATACTTGGTCTTACCAAGTTTATTACTTGAACGATTCGGTCATACTTGCCGATTGTGAAACAAGTTTGTGACATCATATTTTGGTGATCATAAATTTGTCCATCAAGTTTTTGCCGCCGTTGCCGGGGACTCTGGTTTAACTGGTTAATTTGTGTGATTATTGATTATCTTTGACTTTAATTTTGAATTTCTGTTTTTATTTTCTGTTTTTATTTTCGGTTTTTATTAGATTAGATTAGATTTTATTTTATTTTATTTTATTTGATTAGATTTGATTTTATTTTATTTTATTTTTAGATTAGATTTTATTTTATTTTATTTTATCTTCTATCTTTTAAATCTTTTATCTTTTTATCTTCTGAATCTTTTATCTTTCTATCTTCTGAATCTTTTATCTTCTTATCTTCTGAATCTTTTATCTTCTCCTATATCTTTTTGTGCTAACAAATATTTTGTAGAGTTTTGTGCCTAATGTTTGCAGGATGCAATTCGAACAAGAATTTAATGGGCATTCAATTCTACCAAAGTAATCTCAACCACTGGTGGGAACATGACTCAAGCATGGATGAAAGCCAATTTTGGCAAGCTGCCGGACAATTTGAGAACCAACCACAACAACAATGGCAGCAACAAAGCTTTAAAATCAACAAAGGGAAGCAAGAGATCTCTTCATTTAGACAAGGCATGGAAGAATCACTGGGGCATGCATGGGACAGGTACAAAAGCCTATTAAGAAAGACTCCCACGCATGGATTTAACGAAGGAGAAGTAGTCCTAATCTTCCTTGGAGGTCTTGGTTCACAAACCATGATGATGCTTGACGCCTCAGCTGGAAGCAATATCAAATGGAAGACTCCAGAGGAAGCCACAGAAATAATTGAAAGCATGACTACTAATGACAATAAGTGGAACAGTGAAAGAGGAGCTCCTATTGAACAAAAAGGAGTTCTACAGTTGCAATCCAAATATGCCTTGATAGCTCAAAACAAGTTAATAACTCAACAATTGGAGAATCTCACAAAGATACTTGAACAACTGCCAAAAGAGTTAAAGACTGTTGCACAGGTTCAATCACAGTTGTGTGAATTATGTGGAGGTGATCATATCAATGGTCAATGCGCCTGTCCAGCAGAAGCTTTAGAGGATGTTAACTTCATGGCCAATCAATTTCCATACAGTCAGGAGAATTTCAATGAAGGGTGGAAACCACACCCAAGTGTTGGTCAAAGACAAAGTGGGCAAGCTGGACAAACTGGGCAATTTAACAAGCAACAACAACAACCAACCTTATGGCAACAAATTTCTATACTTAATGAAAGATCAATAAGGTTGGAAGAAATTCTTCAGCAATTTATACAGAAAACTGAATCTTCTCAAAAGAGCACTGAAGCTGCTATTAAGAACTTGAAGATTCAAATGGGGCAGATTACCAAGCAGTTGGAAGAAAGGCCTGACACGGATTTTGGGGCTAATACTGAGGTTAACCCCAGGGGAGAGTGTCAAGAGCTAGTGAGTGTAAATGTTGAAAAAGTTGAGTTGGAAAAAGAAGAGAGAAAAGAGAGAGAAGAGAAAGAAGAAGAGAAAATTTGTGTGAAGATTGAGAAGGTGAGTAGAAAAAGAAAAGAAAAAAAGAAAGTGGGAGAAAAGAGAAAGAGGACGAGAGAAAAAAATAAAGAATCATATGAAAAACCTCGTCCCCATCCAAAGAAGTATCATAGGAAGAAGGAATTTGAGTGCTTTATGGAAATCTTCAAGAAATTGGAGATTAAAGTTCCTATGATTGAGACATTGCAACAGGTTCCTGGTTTGATCAAATTTCTGAAGAAGTTCAGTAGAAAGAAGAAAAAGAAGAAGGAACTTGAGCTTTACTGGGTCAAGCTAATGACGTTAAAAGAGCGCTTGCTGGGAGGCAACCCAGTGGATTTAAAAACTTTTGATTTTGATTTTGGTTTTGTAACTTTTAATTTGTGGACATTATTTTGTAAATATTTTGTTGGATCCAGCATCTACTGAAGGATGCTAGGTGGTTAAGTATCTACTGAAGGATACTAAGTTGTAACACCTACTGATGGGTGTTGGTGAAAAGATTTTGCACCTACTGATGGGTGTTGGTAAGTTTGAAACACCTACTGATGGGTGTTGGTGGATTTTGGGTCAGGCTCGTGACGTTAAACAAGCGCTACCTGGGAGGCAACCCAGTTGATTGATTGTTTTCTGTTTGTTTATTTTAGTTAGGGTTTGCATAAGCATTTTTAACATTGAATTGCAGGGAACCAGTGAGGGGTATGTCTTGGAGGCACGTAGGTCAAGAAAAGAAGGAGAGGAGCACTTCACGAAAGTGCCGCTGAGCGGCATTTACCGCTGAGCGGTACTATCGCAGAATGGGCTTTAGTTCCCCTTAGCGGAACCCGAGCCCATTAGGGTATTTTTAAACCCTAAGCTGCGCAATTTTTCATTCTTTCAAGCTTTTTCTCTGCACAAACACTTCCACATACCTTCTCCTAGGTTTTACACATCTTTTCACTCTTCCCTCTTAAGAAAATATCTCTTCCACTCACTTTTTCACTAGTGTGCCATCAAAGTTTGGGGTTGGAAGAGAGTATTCTAGCTTGGAAGCATTCTCATTGCATCTAGTATCTCCACCCAAGTAAGTAAAATGCATTTTGTTCATTCTAGGGTTCTTGAAATTGAATGTGATTGTCAAAGCATGAATATTTAGGGGTTTTGATTTCTATGCATGATTTGATGATATATTTGATGTTTGAACCGATTAAACTGCATGATTATAAACTGGAAAACTGAAAATTGCATTTGGGTGGAGTTAGGAAAGCTTTAAAACAGATTTTTCAAAAATCTGCAGAGTTACCGCTGAGCGGCAATTACCGCTGAGCGGCACTCTGCCAGATTTGATTTTTCTGGTTTGTGCGTGTTGGATTGTGGCACTGGTGGCGCTGAGGGGAAATTCTGGCCCTCAGCGGTGGTTTAGCTTCGAAAGGAGTTGTGTTCTGTGTTTACTAATGATTAACATCATGTTCTGTGGTTTTGTAATTGTGTTTGAATACAGGAATGGCATCCTCTTCAGGAAAGAGATTGAAAACCATGGCAACCAAGAGAAAGGAAAAGGAACCAGAGCAACCCCATAATAGCAGGTTCCTCTCTAGGAAACATGAGAAGCACTTTAGGGTGGTTCAGGACAGGAGACTTCTGATGGAGAGAAAGGTTGGAATGATACCTAACTTTGCTCCTCAATTTGGAGAGCAAGTGTTAGGTAATGATTGGGGAAAGCTAGCCACTTATCCTGCACCTGCCAACATAGCTGTAGTAAAGGAATTTTACACCAATGCAAAGACGATTGGTGATTATCCAGCTGAGAATTATTTGGGCTATGTCAGAGGCCATGCTATCAGGTATGATCCTGATTCTATCAACAACTTCCTAGATACTGTGTGGGCTGGTGAGCAATGCCAGTTTGCTCTTTGCATGGAGGAAGGTGCTGATTTTGAGGATGTGGAGAGAGTGCTGTGTATACCTGGAGGACACTTCCAAAGGAATAGATCTGGCGCAGTGGTTAACATTAGGAGGACAGATTTGACTCCTCTTGCAAAGTATTGGATGGCATTTTCTCATGCCAACATTCAGCCATGTTCACATGTGTCAGATATCACTCTCAGCAGGGCACTATTCATCTACTGTGCTATCAGAAATTTGAATGTTAATATTGGGCAGGTGATAGCTGATGAGATTAGTGTGTGTGCTAACACCTCAAACAACAAAGCACCACTAGGACATCCTTCTTTGATCACTCACCTTTGCAAGCTAGCTGGGGTGGACACTTCTGTTCCACCATTTGAGAGGCCAAGAAAAGCCATTGATGAGGCTTATTACAGACAGTACTGTGGAGGTGAGGACGCAGCTCAGCCAGTTCCACCACGCCATGCTCGTAGAGAGAGAGGGCCAGCACAGAGCCGGACATCTGCTGATACACATGAAGCAGAACCATTCCAGATGAGGGACATGTATATGTCTCTTATAGGTGCTCAGTTGCAGTCCATTCACAGAGGGCAGGTGGCCACTGCTGAGATGATAGTGGGGATGTATGATACACCTCCAGCCCACAGGTGGACTATGGATGAATTCCATAATGTGGTAGCTTGGCCAGAAGAACCATTGCATGAAGGAGGAGCTGAAGCAGCTGAAGCTTCAGCTAGAGATATGGAAGAAGATGAAAATGAGGAGGAGGATGCATTTGATGATGATGATGAGGAGGAGGAAGAGGAAGATACAGAGGACAGCTCAGACTGATGAGGAGCTGAGATAGCATTTACTGATGAATGCTATCATATGATTATGCTTTTGTGGTTTAAGTTTTCTGAACTTATTTGTTTTTGTTTATTAGATTAGGTTTGATGTACTTTATTGAACACCTGGTTTATTATGATGGTTTGCTATTAACTGTGATTGTGTGATAAGTAATGCTTGATGATGCTTATTGATTGATTGATGTTGAGATGATGTGCACATAAAATGCTTATACAGGTGATTCACAAGCTTTGTGAACAAATGCATAATATCATGATTGTGATTGTGAAATTAAGCAGGATGTGTATGTCAAATGTGAATGAGCTTATATGTGAGGTTTTGAGCTCCAGAGTTTTTGGTATGATTGAATGCTATTACTTTGAAAGCATGAATGACTTTGTCCAGGTTTTCTATGATTGAATCAATTGCTTGTTTTGCATCATATGATCAAGGCCGTTTGTTGAAACCCTTTTTATTGGCCAAATTCATAAAGTTAGCCCACTAAAAGAGAACATGTTGTGTTCTATCCTTTGAACCCTTAGCCTTGAATATACACTAAAAACCCTTGATTGAAAATCTTTACCTTGAGTTAAGTAGAAGATCTTGTGTGGTATTGCTAAATGTTCAAGTTTGGGGTTGTTGGAAAAACATGAAAAGCATTGAGCTAAGAGCTAAAAAGTAAGAATATGCAAAGAAAAGAAAAGAAAAACAAGCAAAGCTCAATGCAAATGCAAAGGCAAAAGAAAGTTGGGAATGAATATGAATAATTGTGTTGTTATGATTCTCTTAACTCAAGGATTTTGTGATCCAGAAAAACCAATTTTCTTGTTAGCCCAGCCAAATTATAAGCCATTGAAAAGTCCTTGTGATGATGCATGCTTGTGAATGTTTTTGATTGTGGTAAAATGAAAGGCAAAGTTGATTCATGTGACATTGTGATAGTGGAGTGAATGAGTGAAACACTTTACCTCTTATACACTTGTGTGTTGAGTGAAACACTTTACTTAGTGAGGAAATATTCCATAAGCACATGAACATCCATGCTTAATTGATTGATCATTCATGAAAAATAGCATTTGTTGGAACTTAAATGACTTTGTGAACAGTAAAGCATGTGCACATCTTGATTGAACTCTTGGTCATAAGTTTGAGTGAAGTTGTTACTTATCTTGAAAAAGAGGAGTTTTGAATAAGTGAACCATCATATGAATTGGTTGGAGATTGAGTTACATTTTGTTTGCTTGAGGACAAGCAAAGTTCTAAGTTTGGGGTTGTGATAACAGTTGAAAAACTGTTATTTTCATGCTTAAAATTGATACTAAAAGCAACCTTTAGACTTAAAAACTAGCTTGAAATCATGCTTTTATCTATATTTTCATAAATAAGAGAGCTGGACAGGTTTATGCTTGATTTAAGTGTTTTTGTGCAGGTTTTAAGGTGAATTTAGTGAAAGAAGTGAAGAAGGAGAGAGATGGAATCAGAAAAGGAATCAAAGAGTGCAAAAGGAGAAGCCGAAGGCACCGCTCAACGGCATTTTACCGCTGAGCGGCACTCAGGAGGTCACGGGAGGTCCGCTGAGGGGCAAACTGGCCGCTGAGGGGAAGAAAAGGGAAGCGCAATCACCGCTGAGCGATATTTACCGCTGAGCGCCATTCTTAATAATGGGCTTGGACTCGTTTTCTAGCACTTTTATGGGCTTGGGCTTAGATCTTTTGTAATTCTAAAATAGTATATAAGGACTTGCACGTCCTAGAATTAGTATCTTTGGCAGAAACAAGGCAAACACTCTCTCTTCCACCCCTTTGAAGGAGGATCTTGGATGCTCAGGCTACCTCTTCACCTTTTTAGGGTTTATTCTTTCATTCTTTCATTGTTATTCATCTAGGTTCACCATGAATATGGTGAACTAAACCTTGTATGTTTGTTGGGGAATCAATGTAATCTCTTGAAGCTCCCATATATGGAATTTATGCTTGCATCTTTTAATTAAGACTTATGCTTTCTTTCATTATTAGTTAGGGTTTTTCCTCTTTGCTTAATGCTTGCATGGTTTAACTCATTCGATGCATGATTATTGGTTTTGTCGATACGGGCACGTACGGGGAAGTCTAGATCCGGGGAATTTCTCCCAATATGATATTGGTTGTCGTTAAGCTCCTGAACTTATGAACTGATCATTAGGAATGCTAGGAATTGTATGAACTCGTGATTAGGGAAAAGCCATCTAGAATGGTACTTTAGAGAGTGGCATTAACAATGATGATTTGAATGTTGAATTCCTAAAATATATGAGAGTGGATAAGATGAAATTGACCCCCAACAACATATTCATTCATATATTTCATTGAAAGTGTTTATCTTTTGCTTTTGCCATTGATAAAAAACTCATGCATACATGTTTATTTTCTGTCTTGCATATTAAACTCCAAATATTTCGTTCTTAAGTCTTAGCTAATCAACAAACCACACAACTAAACTAGGCCGTGAGTCCTTTGGGAGAACGATACTTGGTCTTACCAAGTTTATTACTTGAACGATTCGGTCATACTTGCCGATTGTGAAACAAGTTTGTGACATCATATTTTGGTGATCATAAATTTGTCCATCAAAGCCATCTAGAATGGTACTTTAGAGAGTGGCATTAACAATGATGATTTGAATGTTGAATTCCTAAAATATATGAGAGTGGATGAGATGAAACTGACCCCCAACAACATATTCATCCACATATTTCATTGAAAGTGTTTATCTTTTGTTTTTGCCATTGATCAAAACTTCATGCATACATGTTTATTTTCTGTCTTGCATAATACAATCCAATCATTTCGTTCTTAAGTCTTAGCTAATCAACAAACCACACAACTAAACTAGGTCGTGAGTCCTTTGGGAGAACGATACTTGGTCTTACCAAGTTTATTACTTGAACGATTCGGTCATACTTGCCGATTGTGAAACAAGTTTGTGACATCATATTTTGGTGCTCATAAATTTGTTCATCAGGCGCCAAAAACTTGATGGACTTGGTAAGATCACCAAAATATGATGTCACAAACTTGTTTTACAATCGGCAAGTATGACCGAATCGTTCAAGTAATAAACTTGGTAAGACCAAGTATCGTTCTCCAAAGGACTCACGGCCTAGTTTAGTTTGTGGTTTGTTGATTAGCTAAGACTTAAGAACGAAATAATTGGATTGTATTATGCAAAAGATGAAAATAAATATGTATGCATGAGGTTTTGATCAATGGCAAAAGCAAAAGACAAATACTTTCAATGAGATATATGAATGAATATGTTGTTGGGGGTCAATTTCATCTCATTCACTCTCATATATTTTAGGAATTCAACATTCAAATCATCATTGTTAATGCCACTCTCTAAATTACCTTGTCAAGAAGGCCTATCCCTAATTACGAGTTCATACGATTCCTAGCATTCCTAATAATTAGTTCTTGTAGCACAGGAGCTTAACGACAACCAATATAATATTGGGAGTAATTCCCCGGATCTAGACTTCTCCGTATGTTCCCGTATCAACAAAATCAATAATCATGCATTGAATGAGTTAAACAAAGCAAGCATTAAGCAAAGAGGAAAAACCCTAACTAATGATGAAAGAAAGCATAAATCTTATATTAAGATGCAAGCATAAATTCCATATATGAGAGCTTCAAAAGATTACATTGATTCCCCAACAAACATACAAGGTTTAGTTCACCATATTCATGGTGAACCTAGATGAACAATAATGAAAGAATGAAGGATAAAACCCTAGAAAGGTGAAGAGGTAGCCTGAGCATCCAAGATCCTCCTTCAAAGGGGTGGAAGAGAGAGTGTTTGCTTCGTTTTTGCCAAAGATACCAACCCTAAGACATCTAGGTCTTTAAATAGGACATAAAAATAATAGAAAACGGGTCGAGGCCCAAACAGATCATAAAATCGCATAAAACTGACCCAAAACCCGTCTAGTTGACTTTTTTCGTATTCTGGTTGACTGGTTGACTTTTCTGGTTGACTGGTTGACTGGTTGACTTTTCTGGTTTCTGGTTGACTTTTCAGCATTCCAATCATTCGGTACTTCAATTTTTCTTTCAAATCATTCAATTAGCCTACAAAATCAAGGGAATCTTGCACAAAACCATTAAATTCAATTTCAACTCTCTTATTTCTGAAAATATGAATAAAAGCATGATTTCAAGCTAGTTTCTAAGTATAAAGGTTGCTTTTAGTATCAATTTTAAGCATGAAAATAACAGTTTTTCAACTGTTATCAGAGTACATCTTGATATGCAGCTTTATGACTAGCTTCTTCCTCCTGCATCTGCCTCTTCTTTGAAGACATCTACAACAACTCTTTCTTCTCGGTCTTGGAGTACCAATACACCTTTATCCACATTAATGATGGCTTTGGCCGTTTTCATAAACGGTCTTCCGAGAACAATGGGTATCTTTTCATTCTCCATCTCCATCACCACAAAGTCCACCAAGAACTGTAGTTTGCCTACACAAACCATAACATCCTCTGCTATACCAAAGGGATTCTTTGAGGATCCATCTGCCATTACTAAATTAATCTTTATAGGCTTCACATGAAGATCACCAATCTGCTCAAGTAAAGAATAAGGCATCAAGTTAACACTTGATCCTAAATCAAGTAAAGCCTTCTTTATCCTTTTCTTCCCTATTTTGCATGGAATGGAGAAACCTCTTGGATCTTTTGCTTTTGGAGGGAATGACTTCTTTTTAACAGCTTTATACTCCTTTGTCTCATTATCTCTATGTCTTTTCTTTGTAGAGACTTCTTCCTCACACTTTGTATAAATTGCAATGTGTTGTAATATCTCCTTCCAAGGTACATCATTATCCACCATCTTGAATATTTTTGTAAAATCCAATTGTTTCTCATGGTCTGTTGGAAAAGGAAGAATATCTTCACTCTTTATCTCTCTTATCTCTTCTTTCTCTTTTCTCTCTTCTTTTTCTTTTTCTCTCTTTTTTCTCTCTTCTTTTTCGTTCTCTCTTTCTAACTCAACTGTTTCAGGATTTACATTCTCCAACACCTTACATTCTTCCTTGGGTTAACATCAGTATTAGCCCCAAAATTTTTGTCAGGCCTTTCTTCCAACTGCTTAATAATCTGACCCATTTGCATCTTCATGTTCTTCATAGTAGTTTCGGTGCTCTTTGAGTGGATTCGGTTTTCTGTATGAATTGCTGAAGAGTTTCTCCCATCCTTATTGATCTTTCATTAAGTATAGACATTTGTTGCCATAAGGTTGGTTATTGTTGTTGCTTGTTAAATTGCCCTGCTTGTGAGATTCTCCAATTGTTGAGTTAGTATCTTGTTCTGAACTAGCAAGGCATCATTGGATTGCAACTATAGAACTCCTTTTTGTTGAATAGGAGCTCCTCTTTCACTGTTTAGCTCATTATCATTAGTAGCCATGTTTTCAATTATTTCCGTGGCTTCCTCTCGAGTCTTCCATTTGATATTGCCTCCAGCTAAGGCGTCAAGCATCATCTTAGTTTGTGAACCAAGACCTCCAAGGAAGATTAGGACTACTTCTACTTCGTCAAATCCATGCATGGGAGTCTTTCTTAATAGGCTTTTGTATATGTGCCATGCATGACTTAGTGATTCCTCCATGCCTTGCTTGAAAGATGATATCTCTTGCTTTCCTTTGTTAACCTTGGATTGTGGGAAGTATTTGTTCAAGAACTTTTTCACCACATCTTCCCACTCTGTAAAGCTCCCTTTTGGAAATTAGTTCAACCAAAGCTTAGCGTTGCCTCCTAATGAAAATGCAAATAGGCTAAGTTGATTGCTTTGTCAGACACCCCATTTATCTTCATTGTATTGCAAATTTCATTAAAAGTTGTGAGGTGCTCATATGGGCTTTCATGAGACAACCCATTAAATTGGTTACTCTTAACCAGTTGGATTAATGCCGGTTTCACCTCCGTATTAGCTGCATTGACCCTCCATATTAGCTGCATTGAGTCTGTCTAACATTATTATTCTCCATCTCCTCAGTGCTATGGTAAGAACCTTGTGGAGAAGGTTGTAAGAGATCTTCTGGAGGAGGGAAAAGTTCTCTAGATGTACGGATTCTTCTCCTCCGTCTACTCTCGTCTAAGCCTTCAAAAAGAGGTTCTGAGGTTTTCTTGCTTCTAGTTCGAATTGCTTCCTACATACACAAGAAAACAAGTCCCTAAAAAAATTTGTTAACACAAAAAGATAGAGAAGATATAAAATAAGAGATAAGAAGATAAAATAAAAACAAAAAAAATAAAAACAGAAATATAAAATAAAATAAAATAATAATCGAAAAAAATAAAAACAGAAAATAAAATAAAATAAAATAAAAAAATAAAATAAAACAAAATAAAATAAAATAAAACAAAATAAAAATAGAAATTCAAATTTCAAAATTCAAAATTCAAGTCAAAGATAACCAATAATCACACAAATAAACTAGTTAAACCACGAGTCCCCGGCAACGGCACCAAAAACTTGATGACAAATTTATGAACACTGAAAAACGGCACCAAAAACTTGTTTAACCCTCGGCAAGTGTGACCAAATCGTATCAAGTAATAAACTCGGTAAGACCAAGTATCGTTCTCCCAAAAGACTCACGGCCTAGTTAGTTATATGATTTCTTGATTACTTAAGACTTGTGAACAAATTCTTGAGGTTTCAAATGCAAAAGACAATAAGTAAACATGTATGCATGAGTTTTGATCAATGGAAAAGAGGAACACAAACACTTTGAACGAATTAGATGGATGAGTATTTTGTTGGGGTAATCAATTTCATCTTATCCACTCTCATATACTTTAGGAATTCATCATACTTTTCATCAATGTTAATGTCACTCTCTAAATTACCTTGCAAGAAAGTCTATCCTTAATTACGAGTTCATACAATTCCTAGCATCCCTAATGTTAACGGCAACCAACCCTCATATCCCTATGTCTAGGCAATATGTTATTGGGAGAATTTCCCCAGATCTAGATTTCCTCGTATGTTCCCATATCGACAAAATCAATAATCATGACATCGAATGAGTTAAACAATGCATGCTTTGAGCAAAGAAGAAAAAACCTAACTAATGATGAAAGAACGCATGTATCATAAATATGATGTTTAATCACAAAATTCCATATATGAGAGTTTCATAAGATTACATTGATTTCCCAACAACAATACAAAGTTTGGTTCACCATATTCATGGTGAAACTAGATGAACAATAATGAAAGAATGAAAGATAGAAACGTAGAAGGTTGAGTAGGTAGCCTTAGCATCCAAGATCTTCCTCCAAGCGGTCGAAAAGTGAGTGTTTGCTTCGTACTCTGCAAAAGATACCAACCCTAGGAAGTCCTGAAGCTTATATATTATTCGAAATATTATAGAAAAGTGAGCCTAAGCCCAAAAGACCACCACCGCTCAACGGTAAACTGTTGTTCAGCGGTACCAGCGTGTAGTCAATTCTCCCCTCAGCTGCACTTTCACCCCTCAGCGGAACCAACAGGTGTTCTTGAGTGCCGCTCAGCGGTAAACTGGCGTTGAGCAGTACTTGCGGCTTCTCTTCTTTTGCACTTTTTGAGTTCTTTTCTGATGCCATCTCTATCCTTCTTCACTTCTTTCATCAAATTCATCTTGAAACCTGCATAAAACACTGAAATCAAGCATAAACCTGTCCAACTCTCTTATTTCTAAAAATATGAACAAAAGCATGATTCTAAGCTAGTTTCTAAGTGTTAAAGGTTGCTTTTAGTATTAATTTTAAGCATGAAAATAACAGTTTTTCAACTGTTATCAACAACTCTAAGAGACCTGAAAACAAAAAAAATCCAAATTTTAATGTTTGGTATTTTATAAAGCATGAACTATGAACGTGTAGTGTAGTATCAACAACAAACAATAATAACCAACAACAAACAAGTTGAATCAAACAACAACAAACAAGTTCAACTAAACAACAACAAACAAGTTCAACAAAAAAAAAACAACAAACAAGTTCAACAAATAAGTTCTTCAAAACGAAAACTAACCGTCAAAAGGTGGGTTCGTCGAAATAAAGTTTCATAACGGTGAGAGAGAAAGCAAAATTTGCCTATGAAGAACAAGAGCACGAAAATAATCGGTTAAAACAAACAAAAATCATACATAAAGTAATTAATTAACATGCATTTGTATCAAATGAAAGAAAGATTACATGTGATGCTCGTCAAACTTCGTTCGAGAAAAGTTTGAGAAGAGAAGAGGGATCGTGCGCTAAGATAAAGTGAATGAATTTTCAATCTCCCTCTCAAATTTTTATTGAATTCAATAACCTTTTGACGTCGAATTTAAAATCCATTCAACGTTTTATTTCCTTTTACGTCGAATTATAATTCTAAACGACCTTTAGTAATTTCATTTATTTACAAAAATGTCACTGCTCATTTTTAATGTTGGTTATTCAGTAGTTGGACGTTGAACAACTGACGTTATACGCTGTTTTTGTACTAGTGATGGTTTGAAAATGGAAGAAAAAATGTGTGCTTTTGTACTTACTTGGGTAATATTACCTGGAAGATGTTTACTTGATCGTCTAACTATTGAAGATTTATTTTTGGTTCATGCCATAAAAGCCCGGATACCAACCAACTGGGTTGCTGTTATAAATGAGCACATGATTGAAATTGCAAGTAGTCATGGACATATTCTGCCATATGGTGTTTTTATCGGCAGTGTATTAAAGCTTCAAGTTGATCTTACTGGTGAAAAAAATATTTGATGCACCGAATCAAATGAAATAGGAAAAGCAACATTGAGACATAATGGTCTAAAGAAAACAAAAGATGGCTAGGTGTTCAAGGATGTTGACGAAACTCCTTCTACATTCACTCCACAGACTGAGTTTGAAAGATTTGTTGTGGATCAATTTCGGAGGCTTTCTACAAGAATTTCAAAAGTTGAAAAATCTTTGATCATGATTCACAAGAAATCATATGAAGACAATGCTCTCATAACTTCCTCAGCAAGTCAATCTGATGATGAAGACGACACAACATAAGATGAGTCTATGAAGTCATCTGACTCAGATTAGGAAGAAGAGTCCATTTTAGTTTATTTTTCTGAAATTAATTTAATATTTTTAATATATTTTTGTATGTTTGAACTTTGTTTGAAATTTTAATATATACTTTTCGTAGTTATACTTTCATATTTTTCCTTTGTTTAATGCTATTATGGATTTATTTTTTAAATCCTTGAAGTTTTTTTAAAATCCTTAATGTTATTATGAATTTTGAAAAAAGTCGATGTTTTAAAAGATAAAACTAAGTTGTAAAAGTTGACGTCAATGGTCAAGTCCATTTCTTTAAACACAATTAGGGATCCTTGATATAGTCCTCCACTTAAAAAATTTAGGCGTAACTTGTCACTCTGATAACTTTTTTTTTGTTTTCTCGTAGCTCTTTCAAGGTCACAAAAGTTTGGGTGAGACATGAAGGAGCTATAGAAATCCAAAGAAATAAGTTAATAGATTTGGATTTCGTTTCAAGTAGTACAATTTGCATGACTTTTTCTTTTGGTTTTCCATTCATTCCTCAACTAAACAAAGACATTTCTTTGTTAACGTTCAAGGAATGGTGGAAATCCAGAGGAAAATGTTAACGCTCATGAAATTTAAAAAAATTAAATATTTCTCTACGTCGAACGGGATGAGAGTTCGACGTCAACTGTGCAAGTTTTAAGATGTCGGCAAGTGTACCGAATCGTATCAAGTAATATAAAATGGTAAGACCAAGATCGTTTCCCAAGAGACTCACGACACTAGATTGTCATGTAATTATTTAACTAATTAAGACTTTTGAAGAACAATTTGGAATTTTTAATGCAAAACAAGAAAGTAAATATGAATGCACTTTTGACCAATTGAAAGAAAAACACAAAGGTGAAGGGATGATATTGAATATGGGATGAATATGGTTTTGGGGTTTAGATTTCACCTAGTTTCATCTCATGCATATATGAATTTGTGTTCTTCATTTAATTGTTAACATCACTCTCTAAATTACTTAAAACCCGATCCCTCGGCGAAGAAATCCTATCCTTAATTACTAGACCACAATCCTTTGCATCCCTAATAATTAATTATGCATTACGATTAGGAGCTTAAGATGAACAAAACTCATATCCCCATCCCTGAGAAATATTGCTTTTGGGAGCAATTCTCCAGAACATGAATTGTAAGATACCTCCCGACACTCATGCAAATCATACATCATGCCATGAATGAGTTGAACATAACAAGCATTGAGCAAAGAAGATTTACCCTAACAATCAATGAAATAAGCATATAATTAAGATCAATTCAAATACATGAGAGTTCACAAGGTTACATCATCTCCCAACAATAAATAATGTTTAGTTCCCCATCGTCATGGAAAAACTAGATGAACAATGGAATGTAAAAGATAGAAAAACCCTAAAACTGAAGAGGAGAGCTTCCACATCCACTTCTGCCTTCAGAGAGTTGGAGAAAAACTGAATTTGTCTCAATTCTGTCAAGAGATACCCTCTCTAGGACGAGCTAATCCTTAAATAGGGTAAATTGGGCGATGGGCCTATGTTGCCACCGCTAAACACCCCTACTTAGGGCGCTCAGGCGTGCTTGCGAGAGAATGATGCTCAGCGTCCAATGGAGGGCACTCAGGCGCGAAACATTGCTAGAAAGATGGCGCTCAACATCCCAAAAAAGGCGCCCAGGCAAGAATGCAAAGCTCCAGTGTTGAGGGTCATGAAAGGGGCGCCCAAGCGTGAGTGCGACCTTTATAACCTTCTCTTCGGGTACTTGTTTTGTCCTTTATGAGTTCCAACTTCTTGAAAACTTAACTCCTCTTCCAATTAATCCCAATTTCCTACAAAACCAAGGGGGTTTAGTGATAAAATCTTCAAGTGTAACCTCAACTCTCTTATTTCCCAAAATAAACCAAAATCAAGAGAACAAACAAGTTTCTAAGTCAAAAAGGTTTCATTTGATATCAAAATTTACTCTCAAATAACAGTGAAAACAACCGTTATCAGAAAACTTGAAACTTAGCTTGTCCTTGATGACAAATTTATGAACACCAAAATACAATGTCACAAACTTGTTTTACAATCGGCAAGTATGACCGAATCGTTTCAAGTAATAAACTCGGTAAGACCAAGTATCGTTCTCCCAAAGGACTCACGGCCTAGTTTAGTTATGTGATTCGTTGATTAGCTAAGACTTAAGAACGAAATAAGTGGAGTTTAATATGCAAAATAGAAAATAAACATGTATGCATGAGTTTTGATCAATGGCTAAAACAAAATACAAGCACTTTCAATGGAATATATGGATGAGTATGTTGTTGGGGTTATCAATTTCATCTTATCCACTCTCATATATTTTAGGAATTCAACATTCTTTTCATCATTGTTAATGCCACTCTCTAAATTACCTTGACAAGAAGGCCTATCCCTAATTACGAGTTCATACAATTCCTAGCATTCCTAATAATTAGTTCTTTTAGTGCAGGAGCTTAACGGCAACCAATATACTATTGGGAGAAATTCCCCGGATCTAGACTTCCCCGTACGTTCCCGTGTCGACAAAATCAATAATCATGCATTGAATGAGTTAAACAAAGCAAGCATTGAGCAAAGAGGAAAAACCCTAACTAATGATGAAAGAAAGCATAGGTCTTAAATATAAGATATAAACACAAATTCCATATATGAGAGTTTCACAAGACTACATTGATTCCCCAACAACAATACAAGGTTTAGTTCACCATATTCATGGTGAAACTAGATGAACAATAATGAAAGAATGAAAGATAAAACCCTAGAAAGGTGAAGAGGTAGCCTGAGCATCCAAGATCCTCCTTCAAAGGGGTGGAAGAGAGAGTGTTTGCTTCGTTTCTGCCAAAGATACAAACCCTAGGACGTCCTAAAGCTTATATACTATTCTAAAATTACAGAAAATTTAGGCCCAAGCCCATAAGTGTGCCGCTCAGCGGTAAAGTGCTGCTCAGCGGTAAGTGCGTGAGTTGGTTTCTTCCCCTCAGCGGCCATTTTTCCCCTCAGCGGCAGTTTACCACTGAGCGGCAGTTGCGGCTTCTCCTTTTGCACTTTTTGGTGTCTTTTCTGATTCCATCTCTCTCCTTCTTCACTTCTTTCACCAAATTCACCTTAAAACCTTCACAAAAACACTGAAATCAAGCATAAACCTGTCCAGCTCTTTTATTTATGAAAATATGAATAAAAGCATGATTTCAAGCTAGTTTCTAAGTGTTAAAGGTTGCTTTTTGTATCAATTTTAAGCATGAAAATAACAGTTTTTCAACTGTTATCAGTCCTCAAGCAAAAAAAAAATGTAACTCAGCCTAAACAACAATTCAATGATTCAGCATATCACAAAGACTTTCTTCCAAGACAAGTAATCACCCATAGTTGCTTATCATACAAATCTCAGTCAAGATATATTGATACAACAGATGCAAACACATGAATGATCAACAACTAAGCAAGAATGTTATCTTATAAGGCATTAAACTAATCCTCTCCAAAGATAGTGTTTCACTCAAAAAGTATCACTCAAACACTCAAAAGTGTATAGTGAGGCAACACTCTTGCATTCTACTATCACCATGTCACATGAATCAACTTTGCCTTTCATTTAACCACAATCAAACACACACACAACCAAGTTATCATCACAAGGACTTTTCAAGGCTTGTAACTTTGCCTTTCATTCTTTTTGGTTTCTCACCACTCCAAACTTGAATCATTTTCCATTACCAAATACACATACTCTACTAAACTCAAGGTAAGGATTTCAAAAAGGGTTTTTCAACTTCCAAATTTAAGCTCAAGGTGCAAAGGATAGAGAAAAATATTGATCTTTGTTGGGTTCACCTATAGGCATTGGCTCTAAGGGAGAAGAAAAACATGGCCTTGATCATTTGTAACAAGCAAGCAAGTGTCATAGAAACTTAAGCAAAATCAATCATGCTTCCAAAGCAATAACATTCAATCAATCAAAAACTCTGGAGCCCAACCTCTCACATGTTACTCAAGTTCCATCAATTTGATAAACATCCTGCTCAACACATTAATCACAATTAACATCATGCATCAGTTTCTAACAATCATGAGAAACCACCTACATATAAGACTTGAGCATCAATAAAACAATAAAGCAACACAAGATAGCAATTACTCATCACACACATATTATAGCCAAACCATCCAAACATATATCATTAACTTGAGTACATATTTCAAAGTCACAGTTCCACAAATTAAAGTAAAAGAAAAAGAAAACTCTTGTTAGGATAGCATTCATCAGTAAATGTTATCCAGTATTGATAACAGTTGAAAAACTGTTATTTTTAGACTTAATTTTGACCTCAAAGACCACCTTTAGACTTAGAAACTAGCTTGTAATCTTGCTTTTGCTTATGTTTTGGAAATAAGAGAGTTGGATGGGTTTTATGCTTGGTTTTCATTGTTTTTGCAGGTTTTAAGATGAATTGAATGGAAGAAGTGAAGTAGCCATAAGTTGGAGTCAGAAAAGGAAGAAAAAGTGCATAAAAGAAGAGCCGCAAGTATCGCTCAGCGGAAATTACCGTTGAGCGGCACTTTGAAGTCCCGTAGTCACCGTTGAGGGACAAAACTACAGTTGAACGTCAAATAGAAGAACCGTGATGAGTCGTTATTTCTTGAATTATATTTAGTTTATTTCACTTAAATAAACCAGGGAATTATGTTTGATTGTTTGTTATTTCTCCGTTTTCCGAATTTTGCTTAATTTGGTTGAAAATTCGTAATTGTGCAAATTTGGGTTTTCTAAGCTGATTAAGTGCATTTCTGGTTGCAGGAAAGTTGTGGAAACATCATTTGGTGCATTGGGATATGGCGTGACACACTCAAAGGCTCAAAATTTAGTCATTTAGATTCTAATTAAAGTTGTAATTTCGTTTTCTAGAAACCCTTAATTAGAATTAGGTGTTTAGGACCCTTTTAGGGGCAATTTTGTAAAAAAGACCCATTTGTAGGACATGTGCCTTTTTGGTTAGGGTTTTTAATTGATTGTGGACCCCATTTGGAAAAAAACTATCGGCATTTTAGAGAGCCTTGGCCAACCACACACAGGGGGGACACTCTTAGACACTTCATTTTTCATGTTTTGAGCTTTTTTCTCTCTTAGGGTTTCTTGTATGAACACTCTTATGGAGAGTTTGACTTGGGTGTCTCGGTTTTGGCCATTTCAATGAGCAAGATGAAGATTTTCTTCTTCTCTTAACTTACTCTTGGTTGTCTTAGCTTATTGGTTGTGAAAAACTATTCATTTCCACTTCCATTTGCTTGTTCTTGATGCTTGGAGTTTGAGTTTTGGAGCTTGTCTTTGCATTTCCATGGTGGATGTTGGGTTTGAGTAACTTTATATTTCGTTTCCTTTCCACTTGCTGTTGTTCCTCTCGGTTTTTATCTCATTCTATATGGTTGGATGATAAAAATGGAGTTCTATGTAGTTTTAGGTTGAAGAGAGCTAAAGATGATGTGTGGGTGTTGTGGGTTTAACTCTTTTCTTGCATTTTTCGGTTTTGATGCTTGAGACTAGGTTGGGATCAGATCTTGGTGACGTTATGGAGGCTGGACATAACTGGAATTGATGGTTTAAGTATTATTTTCGTTTTTGCAAAGAAATTTGAAGAAATGGTAGTGTGGAAGATGGGTTGATGAGTAGAAGTTTGGGTTTATTGTTCTTGTGTTCATTTGCAACTTTAACTTTGGTTTCTTGAAGTTGTTCTCTGTACTGAAGAGTGGAAGAAAGCTTTTGGATGCATAAATCTTGAAGAAAAACCGTTTGGTGTTTGTATGAGAGAGGAAATTGCTTCATTTAATTTTTACCACTTTTTGACCAACACAAAAGATGCTTGTTTTGACCTAAGGAATGTTTCCACTTTGAAATTTGGCCTTTGCTTGTTCCAGCCATGAATTGCAATGAGACATGGAGGTTTTTGGAGTTTGTTTTCATTTGATTAAGCTTACTTGGCACATTGGTAGGAGCACCCATGGTATCTTCCATTTGCACATTGGTGGTTCACATAAATTGTGTGCTTTGGTGTATAAAATCATTTATTTGCTGCATGGAAGGAGAGAGGGGACGGTCTTGCAGAGTGTGGAAGGCACATGCTTAATTTCTTGAAAAATGGTGCACATGGGAGAAGAAGTCAACACATTTTTTGGCTTATTTAAGGTGAAATTGAAGTTTGACTTGGGTGCATGGCGACTCACGGCCATGTGCTCTTTCTTTGGCCAATTGGACTTTTAAATTCATTTGTTAATTGCCATTGTGACAAGTAATTTTCTAGGATTAAATTGGGCTTGTTGGTTTCTTTGGTTTTTAATTAATTTAATTAATAGGTTTAGTTTATGTGTTTGAGTTAGTGTTGCATTTAATTATTTTTAATTGTGTTTGTTAATCAGTTTGTAACAGTGTTTGATGTTTGAATGTTGTCTAAGGCTTTTAATAGTACTAGTTTAATTACCACGCTAGCTTAAATTAGTTTTTTTACATCTGTGTCTTTATTGAGTTCTTTAATTTTTGCAAAACCTTTTCAAAACCTTTTTCTTTGTTAGACTTGATTTTCGAACCGCAAAATTGCTCCTTGAGAGACGACCTAGGAGTCAATTCCTAGCTATATTGCATTCCTTATATGCAATCAAATTTGTATGGGTCGCGACAGCCCACATCAAACCGCGCTTATCGCTGAGCGGTAATTATCGTTGAGCGCCATTTTAATGGGCCTTGGGCCACTTTTATGTAATTTTTAGGAGTCTATATAAGGTTTTAGTCGACCTAGGGTTAGTATCTTTTGGCAGAACGAAGCAAAATCACACTTTCTTCACCCCTTGCAGGAGGATTTTGGATGCTCAAGCTCCACCCTTCAAATTCTAGGATTCTATCTTTCATTCTTTCATTATTTTTCATCTAGTTTCACCATGATTATGGTGAACTAAACCTTCATTGTTGTTGGGGAATCAATGTAATCCTTTGAAACTCTCATGTATTGAATTGGTTCTTTAATCCATATGCTTTCTTTTATTAATTGTTAGGGTTTTTCTTCTATACTCTATGCATGCTTTGTTTAACTTATTCAATTGCATGATCATTGATTTTATTTGTATGGACACATATAAGTACATCTAGAACTGAGGAAATTCTCCCAAGAGCAATATTACCTAGACATAGGGATAGGAGGATTGGTTGCCTTTAAGCTTCTGTGTGAATGTAATGCATGAATAAATTCTAAGGAGACAAGACATTGTAAACTAATGATTAGGAGTAGGCTTTCTTCACCGAGACATCGGGTTTATGGTAAATTACAAAGTGGCACTAACATTAATGAAGAAAGATGAATTCTTGAATACATGAGAGTGGATCGGATGAATCGGAAACCCCAACAACATAAGCATTCATATTTTACATCAATCACTTTTGCTTCTTTCGATCCAATTGATCAATGATGACAAATTTATGAACACCGAAAAACGGCGCCACAAACTTGTTTAACAATCGGCAAGTGTGACCGAATCGTTTCAAGTAATAAAACTCGGTAAGACCAAGTATCGTTCTCCCAAAGGACTCACGGCCTAGTTTAGTTATGTGATTTGTTGATTATTTAAGACTTAAGAACAAATTGATTGTAGTTTTATATGCAAACGACAGTAAATAAACACGTATGCATGAATTTGATCAATGGCGAAAACAGAATACAAACACTTCAATGAAATACATGGATGAGTATGTTGTTGGGGTTATCAATTTCATCTTATCCACTCTCATATACTTTAGGAATTCAACATTCTTTTCATCAATTGTTAATGCCACTCTCTAAATTACCTTGCAAGAAGGCTTATCCTTAATTACGAGTTCATACAATTCCTAACATTCCTAGTAATTAGTTCTGAAGTGTAAGAGCTTAAAGGCAACCAATATGCTATTAGGAGAATTTCCCCGAATCTAGATTTCCTTGTACGTTCCCATATCGACAAAATCAATGATCATAGCAATGAATGAGTAAAACAAAGCAAGCATTACGCAAAGAGGAAAATCCCTAACTAATGATGAAAGAAAGCATAGGTCTTAAAAATAAGATGTTAAAACAAATTCCATATATGAGAGATTCACAAGACTACATTGATTCCCCAACAACAATACAAGGTTTAGTTCACCATATTCATGGTGAAACTAGATGAATAATAATGGAAGAATGAAAGATAAAACCCTAGAAAGGTGAAGAGGTAGCCTGAGCATCCAAGATCCTCCTTCAAAGGGGTGGAAAAGAGAGTATTTGCTTTGTCTCTGCCAAAGATACAAACCCTAGGACGTCCTAAAGCTTATATACTATTCTAAAAATACAGAAACATTAGGCCCAAGCCCATAAAAGTGCCACTCAGCGGTAAGTGCGTGAGTTGTTTTCTTCCCCTCAGCGACCATTTTGCCCCTCAGCGGATCCAACGTCACCTCCTGAGTGCCGCTCAACGGTAAACTACCGCTGAGCGGTAGTTGCGGCTTCTCCTTTTGCACTTTTTGATGTCTTTTCTTATTCCATCTCTATCCTTCTTCACTTCTTTCACAAAATTCACCTTAAAACCTGCATAAAAACAATGAAATCAAGCATAAACCTGTCCAGCTCTCTTATTTCTGAAAATATGACCAAAAGCATGATTTCAAGCTAGTTTCTAAGTTTTAAAGGTTGCTTTGTGATAAGTCAATATTTTATTGACTTCACTTAGCTTATTGTACCCGATTTAAACAAGGAATTGTGCTTTAATGTTCACTATTATCCTATTTTTCTTAATTGAGCTTAATTTGTCCAGAAATTCTTATTTTAATTAATTTGAATTATTTGAGGCTAATTATTTGCATTATTAATTGTAAGGAATTATTGGATAATAATTTTGGACATTTGGAAGGCTGCCACAAAAATTAAAGACTCTCCATTAAAGAAGTATTTACAATAAAGAGGACATTATGGTCATTTTACTCTTTGTAAGGGGTGCTTTGTTATTAGAAAATGGTGACATCTAGTAAAATGAAAAGACGCTGGAAGAAAGAAGCAAGGTGCTGCATGGTGATGGAGGTGATTCCCGTGGCTGTCCAGAGCCTTATCCATGCTACAATTGAATGTTGAAATTAGAATTGGCATCATGGATGTGGGAACGTGCAACAGTAGATGTGGGGGCTGCTATGTTGACATGGAAGAGCACCAAGTCACACGGTTGGGAACAAAAGAGGGGGCCACTTGTTGAAAGCTTACGTCTAGTGGAGAAACACATAATCACATCCAACAACTAAATTTCATTTTAGCTTGTACATTCACGGTGCATGTCACTGCTGAAACATGATTTAGTTGAGGGCCCTCTTGATAGTGTTGATTGAAGAAATTTTTAAAAGGTAGTTGCTGGAACCACACTTATTGAAGAGAGGCCACATGGAAGCAAGCACACGGGTTTGGCTTCAAGAGGACTCTCGGTTTCCATCCAGCAGCAAGCCTTCACTTGGGCAGCAGCTCATCACCTTCCAGCAACACCTGTCCAAGGATTTACAACCAGCAGCTGTTACAGGCTTGGATTCACGCAGAGAACACAAGAATAACAGCGTCTGGGAAGTGTGTACACGAGGCAATGGGCTGGACACGGTGCAGATACTGATTCACATATCCATGGAATGAACACGCAACCAGCAGCATGGTGAAGTGCAGCACGGTAATGGTCCACCAGCACATGATTATTCACGGAAAGAAGAACAAGGTGCCACGGCCTGTTGGCTTAATGGAGGGGCCTTGCTTAATTTTGGTACGTAAGAGAGAACAAAAGTGGAGAATAAGAAAGTTGCTAAAAGACAAAGCTATGAAAGAAGTGATGGTGGATGGCAAGAAAGAGACGTTCAAGTGTGCATGAGGACCCGTGATTTCTTTCTACTAAAGAAGAAAGTGGTGCACTAAAAAATAATTTCTCACTAAAACACAAATTTTTCTTGTGTGCATAAGCCATGGAGAAAAGGAGAAACGGCTCTTGGTGGATATAAAAGAGAGAGCCGTGAGGAGTAGAAAAAAAATACAGCTGCTGGACAGCAAGCACACGGACAGCAGTAGGGGCTGGAACATCAAGGGTGAAACGCAGTATGACAATGGAAGGCTACGGTTGAGAAAGAAATGGTGTACACACTAGGTTCTAATTTTATCATTTTTGTTTGTTGTAATCAATTTCAATTAAGTTTTAGTTTGATTTAATTTTCTGAACTTCCAAGTTTGTTACTGTTTTTATTTTGTTTCTGTAATTACATTTCTGCTGCTGTAATTAAATTCTGCAGTAATTTAAATTTCTGTTGTTATTTTTGTGAAATTAAATTTCTGTTGTTTTTACTATGTTGTTAATCATGTCTCTTTGAATCATTCATTGTAAATTTATTTTCTTTATTTTACTGCAGTAATTTTGACTCTGTTTTTACTGTTTTCGAAATTTACTGTTTTTCTGTATTTTTTGTTTTCTGTATTTCATTTTCTGTATTTTTTTTTACTGTTTTCCTGATTCTGTAATTCTGTATTTATTGTTTTTACTGCAATTATGAGCTGCTGTAATTTTATTTTCTAAAATTTACTGATTTACTGTTTTACTATTTTTACTATTTTCTGTATTTTCCATTTTCTATATTTTATGTTCTTTTTCTGTATTTTTGTTTTAACTGTTTTAGATTTATTTTCACTGTTTCATGTTACTGTATTTTCGTTTTTACTGTTTATAAAATTTACTATTTTACTCTTTCTACTGTATTCTGTATTTACTATGTACTGTATTTTCGTTTTTCTGTATTTTCGTTTTCTGTATTTTAGTTTTCTGTTCCAGATTTATTTTTTACTATTTTACCTTACTGTATTTTCGTTTTTGCTGTAGCAAAATCATTTTTACTGTTTTAAATTTGTTTTACTGTTTTAATTTCGTTTTTACCATTTTAGTTTTAAATTTTACGTATTGTTTTTAATTATGCTTTTATTTTTATGTTTAATGTTTAACGTTTTCTATACGTTTAATGTTCCCGCGTTTATTTTATTTTGATGTCTTTTACCATTGGGTTTTTACTGTACTGCATTTTACTTCACCGTATTTAATTTGGTGTTATTTAAATTCCAGTTCATTTTAATTTTTTCGCATTAAAACAAAAACATTCACAACCCCCCCACTTTTCGTGTTTAATCTGAAACTGAACCAAATTTGGTCCTTGAGAAACGACTTAGGAGTCAAATCCTAGCTATACTGCATTCTTAATTGCACTCAGGATCATTATAATTCTCATTATAGAATTCAGCAGAATTACAATCAGAGTAAGATCCAGAATAAGATTCATAATCACAGACCTCTCACTCTCTCTCTACTCCTCTCTGCTCTCTTCTCTCAACTCTCTCTCTGCTCTCTTCTCTCTCTGCTCTCTCCTGAGCGTCTGGATCTGTGAGGAAGCTCTGTCCCCGCGCCTTCTGAAGATCTGAGATCTGCGCAGAGCCCCTGTCCCTGCGTCTTCTGAAGAGTCTGAGTGAGATCCGCGAGGAGCCTCTGCAAGCCTACTTCCCCAGGTAAGTCCTCTGCTCCTGGATCTGCCTTTCTTCTTTTTCTGCTTAAGTTTCCAGATCTTTCACTGCTTTCTTTTCCTTTCTCTGCTTTCCAGTCTTTCCCTTTCAGCTTTTTCCTTTCATTCTGCTGTTATACCTTCCTGCTTTCCTGCTTTCTTTCTTCTCCTTTTCAATATTTTCATTTTTATTTTTTTGAAATTTAAACACTTAAACACATAAAACACAACTGTCTAAAAACTTAAGGGGTATATAGGCTGGAAACCAGACGTTAATCTCCCTTCGATTGAAGGTATTGCAGAGACAATCGGGTAGAACAACGCCACGTACCCCACTTAAAATTAAATAAAACACAAAAACATAAATTACAAGAACAACAAGGACAACAGGACAATTGGACGTAGATCCGTTTAGGACCCTTTGCAAGGACCGTGAAACAGATCTGAGACCAGACACAAAAACAATCAAAGACAGACAGGACAAAATAAATCTAAAAGGAAACAAGAACAAATAAAGAAAACAGAGAACTAATCTAATTTTTTTTATGCTTCTTTTTTTTTTTTTTTTTTTTATGTTTTGTTTTTCTTTTTTTATGTTTTTGTGCTTTTTATTTTTATATTTTTTTTATTAAGTTTTAGAATATTTCAAGAGGAATTATGACGAGTGAGATGGAATCAGAGAGATACACTAGTCAGCGATGGCGTCCTACAGATGATCAGATCAATATGATGACCAAAATCTACAACTATGGGGTCACACACCCAAGCCGAGCGCAAGTCGTCGAGATCGCGTCTCGACTAAGGACCTTCGCAGATGCCACCGAATATAACGTGCACTGCTGGTTTAACAACCATGGCAATCGGGTCAGGCGCTGGCAAGCGGAGATAGACCCCACAGGCACTCTCTTTTCACAACTGCCGCTATACATGTACGGTAAGACCTCTGATCACACCTCCAATGAATTTTCCATTCCTCTTCTATTATTAACACAAGTTTTTTATTTTTTATTTTTTTTATTTTTTTATTATTATTTTTTTTTTGTTTGAAAGAAAATAACTGGGTGATAATGAGGGCACCGAGGCTGCTGAATTTGTTTCCAGTTCCGATCATTATCGATGACGACAGAAATGAACGAGAAATTCCTCCACCAAAGCCTCCGCTCGTGACTTTTCGAACCAGAGCTCCCTCAACGGAGCTCTTCCTTAGACCACCACAACCAGCTCGTGAATTCTTCCACTTTTAAAGTTTTGTTTATTTATTTTTTTTTATGTTTTTATTGGCCGAGAGTGGCCAGAATATGGGCTGTAATATGAACACTTATATTTTTGTTGTTTTTATTTTTATTTTTTTTTTATGTTTTTATGATGTTTTTGTTTTTTTATTTGGTTTCTAATATTAACGATCACTAAAGATCGACCCCCGAACATCTTTTAATTTCATATATATCTACTGCAATTTCATTTTCAGTTCTGTGCTTTTATTTTATCTGTTGTATTTTATCGTTTAGCAGTTTCTGCATTGTTAAATTTCGTCATTACATTTTAATTTCAAACGTCGTTTTTAATCTGTGATAAATTTTATTTGCGATCAAGTGGTTCTATTTTTACTGTTTTCTATCGTTCAGTTTTTACCGTGGTTAAATTTTATTTCAGTGTTTTAAATTTTGTTTTATTTAATTTCCAGTTCCTTTTTTATTTTACCGCACAAAAACAAACATCCAAAAACAACCCCCCCCACTTCGTGTTAAATCTGAGACTGAACCACAAATTGGTCCTCGAGAGACGACCTAGGAGTCACTTCCTAGTAACTATACTGCATTCTTTTATGCACAACTTTTGTGAGCGGTGCGACCCGTTCATCAAAATGGCGCCGTTGCCGGGGACCAATCAATGGAGATTTTAGTGTAGTTTAGGTGTAGTGTAAGAAACACACGATCTGGGAGGAGGCTTCTGCCTCTTCCTTTCCTTTTCCAGTTCCATTTTCAAACAGTGCATAATGCAATTTCATTTCTGAGCGTGTAGTGTATTCTGAAACAGTTTGTTAGTTTTATTTTGGAATATTATTTTTAAGTGTTAAATCTTTTAATGAATTTCATTTTCAGTTCTGTGCTTTTATTTTATCTGTTGTATTTTATCGTTTAGCAGTTTCTGCATTGTTAAATTTCGTCATTACATTTTAATTTCAAACGTCGTTTTTAATCTGTGATAAATTTTATTTGCGATCAAGTGGTTCTATTTTTACTGTTTTCTATCGTTCAGTTTTTACCGTGGTTAAATTTTATTTCAGTGTTTTAAATTTTGTTTTATTTAATTTCCAGTTCCTTTTTTATTTTACCGCACAAAAACAAACATCCAAAAACAACCCCCCCACTTCGTGTTAAATCTGAGACTGAACCACAAATTGGTCCTCGAGAGACGACCTAGGAGTCACTTCCTAGTAACTATACTGCATTCTTTTATGCACAACTTTTGTGAGCGGTGCGACCCGTTCATCACTTTGAGTATCAATTTTAAGCATGAAAATAATAGTTTTTCAACTGTTATCACAACCCCAAACTTAGAACTTTGCTTGTCCTCAAGCAAACAAGATGTAAATCAATCTTCTACCAATTCATATAATGGTTCACTCATTCAAAAATCTTCTTTTCAAGATAAGTAAAGACTTCAATCAAACTTATGACCACGATTTCAATCAAGACGTGCACATGCTTTGGTGTTCACAAAGTCACTTAATATCCAACAAATGCTATTTTTCATGAATGATGAATCAATTAAGCATGGATGTTCATGTGCTCATGGAATATTTCCTCACTAGGTAAAGTGTTTCACTCAAACACAAGTGTATAAGAGGTAATCACTCATTCACTCCATTATCACAATGTCACATGAATCAACTTTGCCTTTCATTTAACCACAATCAAAAACATTCACAAGCATGCATCATCACAAGGACTTTTCAATGGCTTATAACATGGCTAGGTGATGGACAAATTTATGATCACCAAAATATGATGTCACAAACTTGTTTTACAATCGGCAAGTATGACCGAATCGTTCAAGTAATAAACTTGGTAAGACCAAGTCTCGTTCTCCCAAAGGACTCACGGGCTAGTTTAGTTGTGTGGTTCGTTGATTAGCTAAGACTTAAGAACGAAATATTTGAAGTTTAATATGCAAAACAGAAAATAAACATGTATGCATGAGGTTTTGATCAATGGCAAAAGCAAAAGACAAGCACTTTCAATGAAATATATAGGTGAATATGTTGTTGGGGGTCAATTTCATCTTATCCACTCTCATATATTTTAGGAATTCAACATTCAAATCATCATTGTTAATGCCACTCTCTAAATTACCTTGTCAAGAAGGCCTATCCCTAATTACGAGTTCATACGATTCCTAGCATTCCTAATAATTAGTTCTCTTAGCACAGCAGCTTAACGACAACCAATATAATATTGGGAGTAATTCCCCGGATCTAGACTTCCCCGTACGTTCCCGTATCGACAAAATCAATAATCATGCATTGAATGAGTTAAACAACGCAAGCATTAAGCAAAGAGGAAAAACCCTAACTAATGATGAAAGAAAGCATAAATCTTAGATTAAGATCCAAGCATAAATTCCATATATGAGAGCTTCAAAAGATTACATTGATTCCCCAACAAACATACAAGGTTTAGTTCACCATATTCATGGTGAACCTAGATGAACAATAATGAAAGAATGAAAGATAAAACCCTAGAAAGGTGAAGAGGTAGCCTGAGCATCCAAGATCCTCCTTCAAAGGGGTGGAAGAGAGAGTGTTTGCTTCGTTTCTGCCAAAGATACCAACCCTAAGACATCTAGGTCTTTAAATAGGACATAAAAATAATAGAAAACGGGTCCAGGCCTAAACAGATCATAAAATCGCATAAAACTGGCCCAAAACTCGTCTGGTTGACTTTTTTCGTATTCTAGTTGACTGGTTGACTTTTTGGTTGACTGTTGACTTTTCTGGTTGACTGGTTGACTTTTCTGGTTTCTGGTTGACTTTTCTGATTCCATCTCTATCCTTCTTCACTTCTTTCACTAAATTCACCTTAAAACCTGCACAAAAACACTGAAATCAAGCATAAACCTGTCCAGCTCTCTTATTTCTGAAAATATGGATAAAAGCATGATTTCAAGCTAGTTTCTAAGTGTAAAGGTTGCTTTTTGTGTCAATTTTAAGCATGAAAATAACAGTTTTTCAACTGTTATCACAACCCCAAACTTAGAACTTTGCTTGTCCTCAAGCAAACAAGATGTAACTCAATCTGCAACCAATTCATATGATGGTTCACTCATTCAAAAATCCTCTTTTTCAAGATAAGTAACAACTTCACTCAAACTTATGACCAAGAGTTCAATCAAGATGTGCACATGCTTTAGTGTTCACAAAGTCATTTAAATTCCAACAAATGCTATTTTTCATGAATGATCAATCAATTAAGCATGGATGTTCATGTGCTTATGGAATATTTCCTCACTAGGTAAAGTGTTTCACTCAACACACAAGTGTATAAGAGGTAAAGTGTTTCACTCATTCACTCCACTATCACAATGTTACATGAATCAACTTTGCCTTTCATTTTACCACAATCGAAAACATTCGCAAGCATGCATCATCACAAGGACTTTTCAATGGCTTATAATGTGGCTTGGCTAACAAGAAAATTGGTTTTTCTGGATCACAAAATCCTTGAGTTAAGAGAGTCATAATAACACAATTATTCTTATTCTTCCCAACTTGCCCTTGCATTTGCATTGAGCTTTGCTTCTTTTTTTTTTCTTTTCTTTTTCTTTGCATATTCTTACTTTTTTAGCTCTTAGCTCAATGCTTTTCCTTTTTCATGTTTTCCCAACAACCCCAAACTTGAACATTTAACAATACCACACAAGATCTTCTACTTAACTCAAGGTAAAGATTTTCAATCAAGGGTTTTCAGTGTATGTTCAAGGCTAAGGGTTCAAAGGATAGAACACAAAGTGTTCTCTTTTAGTGGGCTAACTTTATGAATTTGGCCAATAAAAAGGGTTCCAACAAACGGCCTTGATCACATGATGCAAAACAAGCAATTGATTCAATCATAGAAAACCTGGGAAAAATCATTCATGTTTCCAAAGTAATAGCATTCAATCATACCAAAAACTTTGGAGCTCAAAACCTCACATATAAGCTCATTCACATTTGACATACACATCCTGCTTAATTTCACAATCACAATCATGATATCATGCATTTGTTCACAAAGCTTGTGAATCACCTGTATAAGCATTTTAATGTGCACATCATCTCAACATCAATCAATCAATAAGCATCATCAAGCATTACTTATCAAACAATCACAGTTAATAGCAAACCATCACATAAACCAAGTGTCCAATAGAGTACATCAAACCCTAATCTAAAAACAAAAACAAATAAGTTCAGAAAACTTAAACCAACAAAAGCATAAGCATATGATAGCATTCATCAGTAAATGCTATCTCAGCTCCTCATCAATCTGAGTTGTCCTCTGTATCTTCCTTCTTCTTGGATGTTATAGTCTTGATTCTTTTTGCCCAATGAGGAGGCCATCCCTGCATCAAACATAATTCACAAAACCAAAAGATACATTATTAAGCATTAGTAAACCACAATGAAGAAATCAGCCCCTTCAATGATGCTCTCTCCCAACCCCAAACTTAGATGGAAAACTAGTGAGCAAGTGAGTGGAAGGGAGATTTTCTAAAGAAGGATGAGGGAAAAGATGTGGAAAACCTTGGAGAAGGTATGTGGGACTGTTTGTGCAGAGAAGAACCTGAAAGTATGAGCATATGCGCAGCTTAGGGTATAAAAATACCCTAATGGGCTCGGGTCCCGCTAAGGGGAAACTAAAGCCCATCTGCGAGAGTACCGCTCAGCGGTAAATTGCCGCTCAACGGCACTTTCGTGAAGTGCTCTTCTCCTTCTTTTCTTAACCTACGTGCCTCCTAGACATGCCCCTCACTGGTTCCCTGCAATTCAATGTTTAAAATACTTATGCAAACCCTAACTAAAATAAAACAAACAAAAACAATCAATCAATTGGGTTGCCTCCCAGGTAGCGCTTGTTTAACGTCACGAGCCTGACCCAAAATCCATCAACACCCATCTGTAGGTGTTTCAAACTTACCAACACCCATCAGTAGGTGTTACAAACTTAGTATCCTTCAGTAGATACTTAACCACCTAGCATCCTTTAGTAGATGTTGTATCCAACAAAATATTTACAAAATAATGTCCACAAATTAAAAGTTACAAAACCAAATCAAAAGTTTTTAAATCCACTGGGTTGCCTCCCAGCAAGCGCTCTTTTAACGTCATTAGCTTGACCCAGTAAAGCTCAAGTTCCTTCTTCTTTTTCTTCTTTCTACTGAACTTCTTCAGAAATTTGATCAAACCGGGAACCTGTTGCAGTGTCTCAATCATAGGAACTTTAATCTCCAATTTCTTGAAGATTTCCATAAAGCACTTAAATTTCTTTTCCTTCCTATGATTCTTCTTTAGATGAGGATGGTATTTTTCATATGATTCCTTCTTCTTTCCTCTCATCTTCTTTTTCTTATGCTTCCTCTCCCCAAATTTTCTCTTTTTCTTTTCTCTTATTTTTTTTCTTCCCTTCTCTTTTTCTTCTTATCTTCTTTATTTTCACACAAATTTTCTTCCTCTCTTCTCTCTCAACCACTTCTTTTTCTTTTTCATCATCTTTATCTTTCTCACTCAACTCTTCTTTTTCTTCTCTCTCTATTTTTTCCTCATTTCTCTCTATTTTTTTCTCAGCAAAAATCTTGTCACTTTCAGTGACAATGGCTTGACCTTACTCCTTAAGGTTAACTTCAGTATTAACCTTAACATTCAATTTTTGACTAATGAAACGAAGGTGCATCTCCATCCTTTTACATGATTCTTCAATGCTTTTCTGAGTAGAGTCAGAATTTTTCAAAAATTGTTGAAGGGTGTCATCCAAATTTACTGATGGAGAGGGTTGTTGCTGCCATTGTTGTGGTGGCGGCCTATCAAATTCTTCGGCAGCTTGAGTGGTTTTGTGATGACAATCAGGTATCTGAATGTACTGTTGAACTGCCTCCTCCAACGTTATCCTTCTTCCCGATAGAGAGGGTTTTTTCTGCCTTTGTTGTGGTGGTAGATTCTTAAATTGTTCGACAGCTTGCCAAAATTGATCATTATCCATGCTTGAGTGAGATCCCACCAGTGATTGAAATTACCTTAGTAGAATTGAGTGCCTATTAAATTCTTGTTCGAATTGCATCCTGCAAATATTAGGCACAAAACTCTAGAAAATATTTGTTAGCACAAAAAGATACAGGAGAAGATATATATTCAGAAGATAAAAGATTCAGAAGACAAAATAAGATAGAATAAAATAAAATAAAATCAAATCAAATTTAATATAATCTAATAAGAAAAAATAAAATAAAATAAAATCTAATCTAATCAAATCAAATAAAATAAAATCTAATCTAGTCAAATCAAATAAGATAAAATAAAATAAAATAAAAACAGAAAAATAAAAACAGAAATTCAAAATTAAAGTCAAAGATAATCAATAATCACACAAATTAACCAGTTAAACCAGAGTCCCCGGCAACGGCGCCAAAAACTTGATGGACAAATTTATGATCACTAAAATATGATGTCACAAACTTGTTTTACAATCGGCAAGAATGACCGAATCGTTCAAGTAATAAACTTGGTAAGACCAAGTATCGTTCTCCCAAAGGACTCACGGCCTAGTTTAGTTGTGTGTTTGTTGATTAGCTAAGACTTAAGAACGAAATAATTGGATTGTGTTATGCAAAAGACGAAAATAAACATGTATGCATGAGGTTTTGATCAATGGCAAAAGAAAAAGACAAGCACTTTCAATGAAATATATATATGAATATGTTGTTGGGGGTCAATTTCATCTTATCCACTTTCATATATTCTAGGAATTCAACATTCAAATCATCATTGTTAATGCCACTCTCTAAATTACCTTGTCAAGAAGGCCTATCCCTAATTACGAGTTCATATGATTCCCAGCATTCCTAATAATTAATTCTCTTAGCACAGGAGCTTAACGACAACCAATATAATATTGGGAGAGATTCCCCGGATCTAGACTTCCTCGTACGTTCCCATATCGACAAAATCAATAATCATGCATTGAATGAGTTAAACAAAGCAAGCATTAAGCAAAGAGGAAAAACCCTAACTAATGATGAAAGAAAGCATAAATCTTAGATTAAGATGCAAGCACAAATTCCATATATGAGAGCTTCAAAAGATTACATTGATTCCCCAACAAACATACAAGGTTTAGTTCACCATATTCATGGTGAACCTAGATGAACAATAATGAAAGAATGAAAGATAAAACCCTAGAAAGGTGAAGAGGTAGCCTGAGCATCCAAGATCCTCCTTCAAAGGGGTGGAAGAGAGAGTGTTTGCTTCGTTTCTGCCAAAGATACCAACCCTAAGACATCTAGGTCTTTAAATACGACATAAAAATAATAGAAAACGGGTCCAGGCCCAAACAGATCATAAAATCGCATAAACCTGGCCCAAAACTCGTCTGGTTGACTTTTTTCGTATTCTGGTTAACTGGTTGACTTTTTTGGTTGACTGGTTGACTTTTTGGTTTCTGGTTGACTTTTCAGCACTCCAATAATTCGGTACTTCAATTCTTCTTTCAAATCATTCAATTAGCCTACAAAATAAAGGGAATCTTGCACAAAACCATTAAATTCACTTTCAACTCTCTTATTCACAAAACTAAAGCAAAAATATGAGTTCAAGCTAGCTTATAAGTCTTAAAGTTTCTAAGTCAACCAGAAACCAGAAAAGTCAACCAGTCAACCAGAAAAGTCAACCAGTCAACAAAAAAGTCAAGCAGTAAACCAGAATACGAAAAAAGTCAACCAGACGAGTTTTGGGCCAGTTTTATGCGATTTTATGATCTAATTGGGCCTGGAGCCGTTTTCTATTATTTTTATGTCCTATTTAAAGACCTAGATGTCTTAGGGTTGGTATCTTTGGCAGAAACGAAGTAAACACTCTCTCTTCCACCCCTTTGAAGGAGGATCTTGGATGCTCAGGCTACCTCTTCACCTTTCTAGGGTTTTATCTTTCATTCTTTCATTATTGTTCATCTAGGTTCACCATGAATATGGTGAACTAAACATTGTATGTTTGTTGGGGAATCAATGTAATCTTTTGAAGCTCTCGTATATGGAATTTATGCTTGCATCTTAATCTAAGATTTATGCTTTCTTTCATCATTAGTTAGGGTTTTTCCTCTTTGCTTAATGCTTGCGTTGTTTAACTCATTCAATGCATGATTATTGATTTTGTCGATACGGGAACGTACGGGGAAGTCTAGATCCAGGGAACTACTCCCAATATTATATTGGTTGTCGTTAAGCTCCTGTGCTAAGAGAACTAATTATTAGGAATGCTAGGAATCGTATGAACTCGTAATTAAGGATAGGCCTTCTTGACAAGGTAATTTAGAGAATGGCATTAAAAATGATGATTTGAATGTTGAATTCCTAAAATATATGAGAGTGGATAAGATGAAATTGACCCCCAACAACATATTCACCTATATATTTCATTGAAAGTGCTTGTCTTTTGCTTTTGCCATTGATCAAAACCTCATGCATACATGTTTATTTTCTGTTTTGCATATTAAACTTCTAATATTTCGTTCTTAAGTCTTACTAATCAACGAACCACACAACTAAACTAGGCCGTGAGTCCTTTAGGAGAACGATACTTGGTCTTACCAAGTTTATTACTTGAACGATTCGGTCATACTTGCCGATTGTAAAACAAGTTTGTGACATCATATTTTGGTGACCATAAATTTGTCCATCAAGTTTTTGGCGCCGTTGCCGGGGACTCGTGGTTTAACTAGTTAATTTGTGTGATTATTGATTATCTTTGACTTTAATTTTGAATTTCTGTTTTTATTTTCGGTTTTTATTTGATTTGGTTTTATTTTATTTGATTTGATTTAATTTGATTTTATTTTATTTTATCTTATTTGATTTTATTTTATTTTATTTTATTTTATTTTATTTTATTTTATTTGATTTTATCTTATTTGATTTGATTTGATTTGATTTGATTTGATTAGATTTTATTTTATTTTATTTTATTTGATTAGATTAGATTTTATTTTATTTTTTTTTATTTTATATTATTTTATCTTATCCTCTGAATCTTTTATCTTCTGAATCTATATCTTCTCTTATATCTTTTTGTGCTAACAAATATTTTCTAGAGTTTTGTGCCTAATGTTTACAGGATGCAATTTGAACAAGAATTTAATAGGCACTCAATTCTACTAAGGTAATTTCAACCACTGGTGGGATCTCTCTCAAGCATGGATAATGATTAATTTTGGCAAGCTGTCAAACAATTTAAGAATCTACCACCACAACAAAGGCAGAAAAAACCCTCTCTATCGGGAAGAAGGATAACGTTGGAGGAGGCAGTTCAACAGTACATACAGATGCCTGATTGTCATCACAAAACCACTCAAGCTGCCGAAGAATTTGATAGGCCGCCACCACAACAATGGCAGCAACAACCCTCTCCATCAGTAAATTTGGATGACACCCTTCAACAATTTTTGAAAAATTCCGACTCTACTCAGAAAAGCATTGAAGAATCATGTAAAAGGATAGAGATGCACCTTCGTTTCATTAGTCAGAAATTGAATGTTAAGGGTAATACTGAAGTTAACCTTAAGGAGGAAGGTCAAGCCATTGTCACTGAAAGTGACAAGACTTTTACTGAAGAAAAAATAGAGAGAGATGAGGAAAAGGTAGAGAGAAAAGAAAAAGAAGAGTTGAGTGAGAAAGATAAAGATGAAGAAAAAGAAAAAGAAGTGGTTGAGAGAGAAGAGAGAAAGAAAATGTGTGTGAAAATAAAGAAGTTGAGGAGAAAAAGAGAAGGGAAGAAAAAAATAAAAGAAAAGAAAAAGAGAAAAATTAGGGAGAGGAAGCGTAAGAAAAAGAAGATGAGAGGAAAGAAGAAGGAATCATATGAAAAACCCCATCCTCATCTAAAGAAGAATCGTAGGAAGGAAAATAAATTTAAGTGCTTTATGGAAATCTTCAAGAAATTGGAGATTAAAGTTCCTATGATTGAGACACTGCAACAGGTTCTTGGTTTGATCAAATTTCTGAAGAAGTTCAGTAGAAAAAAGAAAAAGAAGAAGGAACTTGAACTTTATTGGGTCAAGCTAATGACGTTAAAAGAGCGCTTGCTGGGAGGCAACCCAGTGATTTAAAAACTTTTGATTTTGTTTTGTAACTTTTAATCTCTGGACATTATTTTGTAAATATTTTGTTGGATATAGCATCTACTGAAGGATGCTAGGTGGTTAAGTATCTACTGAAGGATGCTAGGTGGTTAAGTATCTACTGAAGGATGCTAGGTGGTTAAGTATCTACTGAAGGATGCTAAGTTTGTAACACCTACTGATGGGTGTTGGTGAGAAAATTTGCACCTACTGATGGGTGCTGGTAAGTCTGTAACACCTACTGATGGGTGTTGGTAAGTTTGAAACACCTACTAATGGGTGTTGGTGGATTTTGGGTCAGGCTCGTGACGTTAAACAAGCGCTACCTGGGAGGCAACCCAGTTCATTGATTGTTTTTGTTTGTTTTATTTTAGTTAGGGTTTGCATAAGTATTTTAAACATTGAATTGCAGGGAACCAGTGAAGGGCATGTCTAGGAGGCCCGTAGGTTAAGAAAAGAAGGAGAAGAGCACATCACGAAAGTACCGCTGAGCGGTACTCTCGCATATGTTTAGTTTCCCCTTAGCGGGACCCGAGCCCATTAGGGTATTTTTATACCCTAAGTTGCGTTTTGGTTTCTCTTTCAGACTCTTCTCTGTACATACACTCCTACATACCTTTTCAAAGGTTCTCTACAACTTTTCCCTCATCCCTCTTTAGAAAATCTCCCTTCCACTCACTTGCTCACTAGTTTTCCATCTAAGTTTGGGGTTGGGAGAGAGCATCATTGAAGGGACTGATTTCTTCATTATGGTTTACTAATGCTTAACAATGTATCTTTTGGTTTTGTGAATTATGTTTGATGCAGGGATGGCCTCCTCATCGGGCAAAAAGAATCAAGACTATAAGATCCAAGAAGAAGGAGGATACAGATGACAACTCAGATTGAGAAGGAGTTGAGATAGCATTTACTGATGAATGCTATCATAACTAGAGCAGGACTTATGCTTTTGTTTGGTTTAAGTTTTCTAAACTTATTTGTTTTTGTTTTTAGATTAGGGTTTGATGTACTCTATTGGAAACCTGGTTTGTGTGATGGTTTGATATTAACTGTGATTGTTTGATAAGTAATGCTTGATGATGCTTATTGATTGATTGATGTTGAGATGATGTGCACATTAAAATGCTTATACAGGTGACTCACAACCTTTGTGAACAAATGCAGGATATCATGATTGTGATTGTGAAATTAAGCAGGATATCATGATTGTGATTGTGATCTAATCAAATAAAATAAAATAAAATAAAATCTAATCAAATCAAATCAAATCAAATCAAATCAAATAAGATAAAATCAAATCAAATCAAATAAAATAAAATAAAATAAAATCAAATCAAATCAAATCAAATAAGATAAAATAAAATAAAATCAAATTAAATCAAATCAAATAAAATAAAACCAAATCAAATAAAAACCGAAAATAAAAACAGAAATTCAAAATTAAAGTCAAAGATAATCAATAATCACACAAATTAACTAGTTAAACCACGAGTCCCCGGCAACGGCGCCAAAAACTTGATGGACAAATTTATGATCACCAAAATATGATGTCACAAACTTGTTTTACAATCGGCAAGTATGACCGAATCGTTCAAGTAATAAACTTGGTAAGACCAAGTATCGTTCTCCTAAAGGACTCACGGCCTAGTTTAGTTGTGTGGTTCGTTGATTAGTAAGACTTAAGAACGAAATATTAGAAGTTTAATATGCAAAACAGAAAATAAACATGTATGCATGAGGTTTTGATCAATGGCAAAAGCAAAAGACAAGCACTTTCAATGAAATATATAGGTGAATATGTTGTTGGGGGTCAATTTCATCTTATCCACTCTCATATATTTTAGGAATTCAACATTCAAATCATCATTTTTAATGCCATTCTCTAAATTACCTTGTCAAGAAGGCCTATCCTTAATTACGAGTTCATACGATTCCTAGCATTCCTAATAATTAGTTCTCTTAGCACAGGAGCTTAACGACAACCAATATAATATTGGGAGTAGTTCCCTGGATCAAGACTTCCCCGTACGTTCCCGTATCGACAAAATCAATAATCATGCATTGAATGAGTTAAACAACGCAAGCATTAAGCAAAGAGGAAAAACCCTAACTAATGATGAAAGAAAGCATAAATCTTAGATTAAGATGCAAGCATAAATTCCATATACGAGAGCTTCAAAAGATTACATTGATTCCCCAACAAACATACAATGTTTAGTTCACCATATTCATGGTGAACCTAGATGAACAATAATGAAAGAATGAAAGATAAAACCCTAGAAAGGTGAAGAGGTAGCCTGAGCATCCAAGATCCTCCTTCAAAGGGGTGGAAGAGAGAGTGTTTACTTCGTTTCTGCCAAAGATACCAACCCTAAGACATCTAGGTCTTTAAATAGGACATAAAAATAATAGAAAACGGCTCCAGGCCCAATTAGATCATAAAATCGCATAAAACTGGCCCAAAACTCGTCTGGTTGACTTTTTTCGTATTCTGGTTTACTGCTTGACTTTTTTGTTGACTGGTTGACTTTTCTGGTTGACTGGTTGACTTTTCTGGTTTCTGGTTGACTTAGAAACTTTAAGACTTATAAGCTAGCTTGAACTCATATTTTTGCTTTAGTTTTGTGAATAAGAGAGTTGAAAGTGAATTTAATGGTTTTGTGCAAGATTCCCTTTATTTTGTAGGCTAATTGAATGATTTGAAAGAAGAATTGAAGTACCGAATTATTGGAGTGCTGAAAAGTCAACCAGAAACCAAAAAGTCAACCAGTCAACCAAAAAAGTCAACCAGTTAACCAGAATACGAAAAAACTCAACCAGACGAGTTTTGGGCCAGGTTTATGCGATTTTATGATCTGTTTGGGCCTGGACCCGTTTTCTATTATTTTTATGTCGTATTTAAAGACCTAGATGTCTTAGGGTTGGTATCTTTGGCAGAAACGAAGCAAACACTCTCTCTTTCACCCCTTTGAAGGAGGATTTTGGATGCTCAGGCTACCTCTTCACCTTTCTAGGGTTTTATCTTTCATTCTTTCATTATTGTTCATCTAGGTTCACCATGAATATGGTGAACTAAACCTTGTATGTTTGTTGGGGAATCAATGTAATCTTTTGAAGCTCTCATATATGGAATTTGTGCTTGCATCTTAATCTAAGATTTATGCTTTCTTTCATCATTAGTTAGGGTTTTTCCTCTTTGCTTAATGCTTGCTTTGTTTAACTCATTCAATGCATGGTTATTGATTTTGTCGATATGGGAACGTACGAGGAAGTCTAGATCCGGGGAATCTCTCCCAATATTATATTGGTTGTCGTTAAGCTCCTGTGCTAAGAGAATTAATTATTAGGAATGCTGGGAATCATATGAACTCGTAATTAGGGATAGGCCTTCTTGACAAGGTAATTTAGAGAGTGGCATTAACAATGATGATTTGAATGTTGAATTCCTAAAATATATGAAAGTGGATAAGATGAAATTGACCCCCAACAACATATTCATATATATATTTCATTGAAAGTGCTTGTCTTTTTCTTTTGCCATTGATCAAAACCTCATGCATACATGTTTATTTTCGTCTTTTGCATAACACAATCCAATTATTTCGTTCTTAAGTCTTAGCTAATCAACAAACACACAACTAAACTAGGCCGTGAGTCCTTTGGGAGAACGATACTTGGTCTTACCAAGTTTATTACTTGAACGATTCGGTCATTCTTGCCGATTGTAAAACAAGTTTGTGACATCATATTTTAGTGATCATAAATTTGTCCATCAAGTTTTTGGCGCCGTTGCCGGGGACTCTGGTTTAACTGGTTAATTTGTGTGATTATTGATTATCTTTGACTTTAATTTTGAATTTCTGTTTTTATTTTATTTTATTTTATCTTATTTGATTTGACTAGATTAGATTTTATTTTATTTGATTTGATTAGATTAGATTTTATTTTATTTTATTTTATCTTATTAGATTATATTAGATTTGATTTTATTTTATTTTATTTTATTCTATCTTATTTTGTCTTCTGAATCTTTTATCTTCTGAATATATATCTTCTCCTGTATCTTTTTGTGCTAACAAAAATTTTCTAGAGTTTTGTGCCTAATATTTGCAGGATGCAATTCGAACAAGAATTTAATAGGCACTCAATTCTACTAAGGTAATTTCAATCACTGGTGGGATCTCACTCAAGCATGGATAATGATCAATTTTGGCAAGCTGTCGAACAATTTAAGAATCTACCACCACAACAAAGGCAGAAAAAACCCTCTCTATCGGGAAGAAGGATAACGTTGGAGGAGGCAGTTCAACAGTACATACAGATACCTGATTGTCATCACAAAACCACTCAAGCTGCCGAAGAATTTGATAGGCCGCCACCACAACAATGGCAGCAACAACCCTCTCCATCAGTAAATTTGGATGACACCCTTCAACAATTTTTGAAAAATTCCGACTCTACTCAGAAAAGCATTGAAGAATCATGTAAATGGATGGAGATGCACCTTCGTTTCATTAGTCAAAAATTGAATGTTAAGGTTAATACTGAAGTTAACCTTAAGGAGTAAGGTCAAGCCATTGTCACTGAAAGTGACAAGATTTTTTCTGAGAAAAAAATAGAGAGAAATGAGGAAAAGATAGAGAGAGAAGAAAAAGAAGAGTTGAGTGAGAAAGATAAAGATGATGAAAAAGAAAAAGAAGTGGTTGAGAGAGAAGAGAGGAAGAAAATTTGTGTGAAAATAAAGAAGATAAGAAGAAAAAGAGAAGGGAAGAAAAAAATAAGAGAAAAGAAAAAGAGAAAATTTGGGGAGAGGAAGCATAAGAAAAAGAAGATGAGAGGAAAGAAGAAGGAATCATATGAAAAATACCATCCTCATCTAAAGAAGAATCATAGGAAGGAAAAGAAATTTAAGTGCTTTATGGAAATCTTCAAGAAATTGGAGATTAAAGTTCCTATGATTGAGACACTGCAACAGGTTCCTGGTTTGATCAAATTTCTGAAGAAGTTCAGTAGAAAGAAGAAAAAGAAGAAGGAACTTGAGCTTTACTGGGTCAAGCTAATGACGTTAAAAGAGCGCTTGCTGGGAGGCAACCTAGTGGATTTAAAAACCTTTGATTTGGTTTTGTAACTTTTAATTTGTGGACATTATTTTGTAAATATTTTGTTGGATACAGCATCTACTATAGGATGCTAGGTGGTTAAGTATCTACTGAAGGATACTAAGTTTGTAACACCTACTGATGGGTGTTGGTAAGTTTGAAACACCTACAGATGGGTGTTGATGGATTTTGGGTCAGGCTCGTGACGTTAAACAAGCGCTACCTGGGAGGCAACCTAGTTGATTGATTGTTTTTGTTTGTTTTATTTTAGTTAGGGTTTGCATAAGTATTTTAAACATTGAATTGTAGGGAACCAGTGAGGGGCATGTCTAGGAGGCACGTAGGTTAAGAAAAGAAGGAGAAGAGCACTTCACGAAAGTGCCGTTGAGCGGCAATTTACCGCTGAGCGGTACTCTCGCAGATGGGCTTTAGTTTCCCCTTAGCGGGACCCGAGCCCATTAGGGTATTTTTATACCCTAAGCTGCGCATATGCTCATACTTTCAGGTTCTTCTCTGCACAAACAGTCCCACATACCTTCTCCAAGGTTTTCCACATCTTTTCCCTCATCCTTCTTTAGAAAATCTCCCTTCCACTCACTTGCTCACTAGTTTTCCATCTAAGTTTGGGGTTGGGAGAGAGCATCATTGAAGGGGCTGATTTCTTCATTGTGGTTTACTAATGCTTAACAATGTATCTTTTGATTTTGTGAATTATGTTTGATGCAGGGATGGCCTCCTCATTGGGCAAAAAGAATCAAGACTATAACATCCAAGAAGAAGGAAGATACAGAGGACAACTCAGATTGATGAGGAGCTGAGATAACATTTACTGATGAATGCTATCATATGCTTATGCTTTTGTTGGTTTAAGTTTTCTGAACTTATTTGTTTTTGTTTTTAGATTAGGGTTTGATGTACTCTATTGGACACTTGGTTTATGTGATGGTTTGCTATTAACTGTGATTGTTTGATAAGTAATGCTTGATGATGCTTATTGATTGATTGATGTTGAGATGATGTGCACATTAAAATGCTTATACAGGAGATTCACAAGCTTTGTGAACAAATGCATGATATCATGATTGTGATTGTGAAATTAAGCAGGATGTGTATGTCAAATGTGAATAAGCTTATATGTGAGGTTTTGAGCTCCAAAGTTTTTGGTATGATTGAATGCTATTACTTTGGAAACATGAATGATTTTTCCCAGGTTTTCTATGATTGAATCAATTGCTTGTTTTGCATCATGTGATCAAGGCCGTTTGTTGGAACCCTTTTTATTGGCCAAATTCATAAAGTTAGCCCACTAAAAGAGAACACTTTGTGTTCTATCCATTGAACCCTTAGCCTTGAACATACACTGAAAACCCTTGATTGAAAATCTTTACCTTGAGTTAAGTAGAAGATCTTGTGTGGTATTGTTAAATGTTCAAGTTTGGGGTTGTTAGGAAAACATGAAAAAGGAAAAGCATTAAGTTGTTAGGAAAACATGAAAAAGAAAAGAAGAAGAAAAGCTCAATGCAAATGCAAAGGCAAGTTGGAAATGAATAAGAATAATTGTGTTGTTATGATTCTCTTAACTCAAGGATTTTGTGATCCAGAAAAACCAATTTTCTTGTTAGCCCAGCCACGTTATAAGCCATTGAAAAGTCCTTGTGATGATGCATGCTTGTGAATGTTTTTGATTGTGGTTAAATGAAAGGCAAAGTTCATTCATGTGACATTGTGATAGTGGAGTGAATGAGTGATTACCTCTTATACACTTGTGTTTGAGTGAAACACTTTACCTAGTGAGGAAATATTCCATGAGCACATGAACATCCATGCTTAATTGATTGATCATTCATGAAAAATAGCATTTGTTGGATATTAAGTGACTTTGTGAACACCAAAGCATGTGCACGTCTTGATTGAAATCTTGGTCATAAGCTTGATTGAAGTCTTTACTTATCTTGAAAAGAAGATTTTTGAATGAGTGAACCATTATATGAATTGGTAGAAGATTGAGTTACATCTATTTTGCTTGAGGACAAGCAAAGTTCTAAGTTTGGGGTTGTGATAACAGTTGAAAAACTGTTATTTTTATGCTTAAAATTGATACCAAAAGCAACCTTTAAGACTTAGAAACTAGCTTGAACTCATATTTTTGCTTTAGTTTTGTGAATAAGAGAGTTGAAAGTGAATTTAATGGTTTTGTGCAAGATTCCCTTTATTTTGTAGGCTAATTGAATGATTTGAAAGAAGAATTGAAGTACCGAATGATTGGGGTGCTGAAAAGTCAACCAGAAACCAGAAAAGTCAACCAGTCAACCAGAAAAGTCAACCAGTCAACCAAAAAAGTCAACTCGTCAACCAGAATACAAAAAAAGTCAACCAGACGAGTTTTTGGCTAGTTTTATGCGATTTTATGATCTGTTTGGGCCTGGATCCATTTTCTATTATTTTTATGTCCTATTTAAAGACCTAGATGTCTTAGGGTTGGTATCTTTGGCAGAAACGAAGCAAACACTCTCTCTTCCACCCCTTTGAAGGAGGATCTTGGATGCTCAGGCTACCTCTTCACCTTTCTAAGGTTTCATCTTTGATTCTTTCATTATTGTTCATCTAGTTTCACCATGAATATGGTGAACTAAACCTTGTATGTTTGTTGGGGAATCAATGTAATCTTTTGAAGCTCTCATATATGGAATTTGTGCTTGCATCTTAATCTAAGATTTATGCTTTCTTTCATCATTAGTTAGGGTTTTTCCTCTTTGCTTAATGCTTGCTTTGTTTAACTCATTCAATGCATGATTATTGATTTTGTCGATACGGGAACGTACGGGGAAGTCTAGATCTGGGGAATCTCTCCCAATATTATATTGGTTGTCGTTAAGCTCCTGTGCTAAGAGAACTAATTATTAGAAATGCTAGGAATCGTATGAACTCATAATTAGGGATAGGCCTTCTTGACAAGGTAATTTAGAGAGTGGCATTAACAATGATGATTTGAATGTTGAATTCCTAAAATATATGAGAGTGGATAAGATGAAATTGACCCCCAACAACATATTCATATATATATTTCATTGAAAGGGCTTGTCTTTTTCTTTTGCCATTGATCAAAACCTCATGCATACATGTTTATTTTCATCTTTTGCATAATACAATTCAATTATTTCGTTCTTAAGTCTTAGCTAATCAACAAACCACACAACTAAACTAGGCTGTGAGTCCTTTGGGAGAACGATACTTGGTCTTACCAAGTTTATTACTTGAACGATTCGGTCATACTTGCCGATTGTAAAACAAGTTTGTGACATCATATTTTGGTGATCATAAATTTGTCCATCACCTCCCAGCAAGCGCTCTTTTAACGTCATTGGCTTGACTCAAACAAGTTCAAGTTCCTTCTTCATGGTTGATGTCCTTGTGCCACCAACTCCTCAGCTGTTTCCTGTGTACTGTTTTGACTCTTCTAGAATATGGAGACTCTATCTCTATCATCTCCTTTTCTTTATAGCCTTTCACAACCCACAACTTGTTTTTGAATCTCACTGGTGTACCAAGTTGGGGTCTTCCTTTCATCCAGTCATCAGGAACTCTTCTTCCTCTTCCAATCTTTTTTCCTTTCTGTACCTGAAACAACAAACAATGTTTACCTTTAACCTTGGGCTTTTCATCTTGATGGCTAGTCATGTGTACATATTGAAATGCAGCTTTATGACTAGCTACTTCCTCCTGTATCTGCCTCTCATCTTTGAAGACATCTACAACAACTCTCTCCTCTCGGTCTTGGAGCACCACTATACCCTCGTTCACATCAATGATGGCTTTGGCCGTTTTCATAAACGGTCTTCCAAGAATAATAGGTATCTTTTCAGTCTCCATCTCTATCACCACAAAGTCTACCATGAACTGTAGTTTGCCTACACAAACTATAATATCTTCTGCTATTCCACATGGTTCCTTTGAAGATTCATCTGCCATTACTAAGTTAACCTTTACAAGCTTCACATCAACATCACCAATCTGCTCCAGTAAAGAATAAGGTATCAAGTTAACACTTGAACCTAAATCAAGTAGAGCTTTTTTAATCCTTTTCTTCCCTATGGTACAAGGAATAGAAAAGCCTCCTGGATCTTTCGCTTTTGGAGGGAATGGCTCCTTTTTAACAGCTTTATACTTCTTTGCCTCATCATCTCTACGTCTTTTCTATGTAGAGACATCTTCCTCAGATTTAGTATAAACTGTAATTTGTTTTAATATCTCCTTCCAAGGTGCATCATTATCCATCATGTTGAATAATTCTGTAAAATCTAGTTGTTTCTCTTGATTTATTGGAAAACGAAAAATATCTTTACTCTCTATCTCTCTTTTCTCTTTTTTCTCTCTCTTTTCTTTCTCTCTCTCTCCTTTTTCTAACTCAATTGTCTCATCTTTTGTACTCTCCAACACTTTACATTCTTCTCTGGGGTTAACCTCAGTATTAGCCCCAAAATTTTTATCTGGCCTCTCTTCCACCTGCTTAGTGATTTGACCCATCTGAATCTCCAAATTCTTGATAGCAGCTTCAGTGCTCTTTTGGGTAGACTCAGTTTTCTGTATGAACTGATTAAGAGTTTCTTCCATCCTTATTGACCTTTCATTAAGTATAGAAATCTGCTGCCATAAGGTTGGTTGCTGTTGTTGCTTGTTAAATTGCCTAGCTTGCCCAGTTTGTCCTTGACCAATGCTTGGGTGTAGTTTCCACCCTTGATTGAAATTCCCTTGACAGATTGATTGGCCATATAATTAACATCCTCTACGGCTTCTGCTGGAAAGGCACATTGACCATTGATATGGTCTCCCCCAAATAATTCACACAACTGTGATTGAGCCTGTGCAACAGTCTTTAACTCTTTAGGCAATTGTGCAAGTCTTTTTGTAAGAGTCTCCAGTTGTTGAGTTAGTATTTTATTCTGTGCTAGCAAGGCATCATTTGTTTGTAATTGTAGAACTCCTTTTTGTTGGATAGGAGCTCCTCTTTCACTGTTTAGCTCGTTGTCACTAGTAGCCATATTTTCAATGATTTCTGTAGCTTCCTCTAGAGTTTTCCATTTGATGTTTCCTCCTGCTGAGGCGTCAAGCATCATCTTGGTTTGTGAACCAAGACCTCCAAGGAAAGTTAGGACTACTTCCACTTCTTCAAATCCATGCGTGGGAGTCTTTCGTAATAAGCTTTTATATTTGTCCCATGCATGTCCCAGTGATTCCTCCATGCCTTGCCTGAATGATGAAATCTCTTGCTTTCCTTTATTCACCTTTGATTGTGGGAAGTATTTGTTTAGGAATTTTGTTACCACTACTTCCCACTCTGTAAAACTTCCCTCTGGAAAAAAATTTAACCAAAGCTTAGCGTTGCCTCCTAATGAGAATGGAAACAAGCTAAGTTTGATTGCTTCGTCCGGCACCCCATTTATTTTCACTGTGTTGTAGATCTCATTAAATGTTGTGAGGTGCTCATATGGGCTTTCGTGAGACAACCCATTAAATTGATTACTTTTTACCAGTTGGATCAACGCTGGTTTAACCTCCATGTTGGCTGCATTGACTCTTGGTCTTGCTATACTGTTAAAATGCTGAGGTCCAACTGTATTTGTGTAATCTGCAAGAGTTCTTCTGATATTATTATTCTCCATGTTCTCAATGCTATGGTCAGAACCTTGTGGTGATGGTTGCAACAGAGTTTCCGAAGGAGGGAAAAGTTCTCTAGATGTACGGATTCTTCTCCTCCGTCTACTCTCGTCTAAACCTTCAAGAAGAGGTTCTGTAGTTTTCTTGCTCCTGGTTCGGATTGCTTCCTGCATCCACAAGAAAACAAAACCCTAGAAGAATTTGTTAGCACAAAAAGATATAAAAGAAGATATAAAATTCAGAGATAAGAATAAATAAAAACAGAAAATAAAATAAAACAAAATAAAATAAAAACCGAAAAATAAAAACAGAAAATAAAAACAGAAATTTAAAATTCAAGTCAAAGATAATCAATAATCACACAAATTAACTAGTTAAACCACGAGTCCCCAGCAGCGGCGCCAAAAACATAATGACAAATTTATGAACACCGAAAAACGGCGCCACAAACTTGTTTAACAATCGGCAAGTGTGACCGAATCGTTTCAAGTAATAAAACTCGGTAAGACCAAGTATCGTTCTCCCAAAGGACGCACGGCCTAGTTTAGTTATGTGATTTGTTGATTATTTAAGACTTAAGAACAAATTGATTGTAGTTTTATATGCAAAAGACAGTAAATAAACATGTATGCATGAATTTGATCAATGGCGAAAACAAAATACAAACACTTCAATGAAATACATGGATGAGTATGTTGTTGGGGTTATCAATTTCATCTTATCCACTCTCATATACTTTAGGAATTCAACATTCTTTTCATCAATTGTTAATGCCACTCTCTAAATTACCTTGCGAGAGAAGGCTTATCCTTAATTACGAGTTCATACAATTCCTAACATTCCTAGTAATTAGTTTTGAAGTGCAGGACCTTAAAGCAACCAATATGCTATTGGGAGAATTTCCCCGAATCTAGATTTCCCCGTACGTTCCCATATCGACAAAATCAATGATCATCGCAATGAATGAGTTAAACAAAGCAAGCATTACGCAAAGAGGAAAATCCCTAACTAATGATGAAAGAAAGCATAGGTCTTAAAAATAAGATGTTAAAACAAATTCCATATATGAGAGTTTCACAAGACTACATTGATTCCCCAATAACAATACAAGGTTTAGTTCACCATATTCATGGTGTCACCATATTCATGGTGAAACTAGATGAATAATAATGGAAGAATGAAAGATAAAACCCTAGAAAGGTGAAGAGGTAGCCTGAGCATCCAAGATCCTCCTTCAAAGGGGTGGAAAAGAGAGTATTTGCTTTGTCTCTGCCAAAGATACAAACCCTAGGACGTCCTAAAGCTTATATACTATTCTAAAAATACAGAAAAATTAGGCCCAAGCCCATAAAAGTGCCGCTCAGCGGTAAACTACCGCTCAGTGGTAAGTGCGTGAGTTGTTTTCTTCCCCTCAGCGGCCATTTTGCCCCTCAGTGAATCCAACGTAACCTCCTGAGTGTCGCTCAGCGGTAAACTACCGCTGAGCGGTAGTTGCAGCCTCTCCTTTTGCACTTTTTGATGTCTTTTCTGATTCCATCTCTATCCTTCTTCACTTCTTTCACAAAATTCACCTTAAAACCTGCATAAAAACACTGAAATCAAGCATAAACCTGTCCAGCTCTCTTATTTCTGAAAATATGACCAAAAGCATGATTTCAAGCTAGTTTCTAAGTGTTAAAGGTTGGTTTTAATATCAATTTTAAGCATGAAAATAATAGTTTTTCAACTGTTATCAATCAACACATGCATTCATAATTATTTTTCAGCAATTGCATCTAAACCTACTAGATTTTATTTACAAGTCCAATTTAATCAGCAAATCACATAACTGTTTAGGCCGTGAGTCCTTTGGGAAACGATGCTTGCTCTTACCTTTTTATCATTACTTGATACAATTCGGTACACTTGTCGAGTATTAACAAGTTTTTGGTGCCGTTGTCGGGGACTCGTGGTTTAAGTATTCTATTTGTGTGATTATTTATTAGCTTTGACTTGATTTTTTGTCTTTTTTATCTTTTTGTTTTATCTTTTTATCTCTTTATTTTTTTGTTTATCTTTTTATCTTTTTATCTTTCTATCTTTTTTTTATCTTTTTATCTTGTTATCAATATATGAGACGTTCAAAGGATTACATTGATTTCCCAACAACAATGAAGGTTTAGTTCACCATAATCATGGTAAAACTAGATGAAAAATAATGGAAGAATGAAAGATAGAACCCTAGAATTTGAGGAGTGGAGCTTGATCATCCAAAATCCTCCTCCAAGGGTTGAAGAAAGTGTGATTTTGCTTCATTCTGGCCAAAGCTACTCAACCTAATTTGGCTGAAACCTTATATAGCCTTCTAAAGATTAAAGAAAAGTGGCCCAAGGCCCATTAAAATGGCGCTCAACGGTAAGTGTGGTTCTTCTATTTGATGCTCAGATGCAGTTTTGCCCCTCAACGGTGACTGCGAGACTTCAGAGTGCCGCTCAGCAATAAAAGTGGCGTTGAGCGATACTTGCGGCTCTTCTTTTATGCACTTTTTCTTCCTTTTCTGAATCCAACTTCTGACTACTTCACTTCTTCCATTCAATTCATCTTAAACACTACCGAAACAAGGGAAACCAAGCATAAAACCCATCCAACTCTCTAATTTCCAAAACATAAACAAAAGCATGATTCCAAGCTAGTTTCTAAGTCATAAAGGTTGTTTTTGATGTCAAAATTAAGTATAAAAATAACAGTTTTTCAACTGTTATTACAACCCCAAACTTAGAACTTTGCTTGTCCTCAAGCAAACAGGATGTAACTCAATCTTCCACCAATGCATACAATGGTTCACCACATTCAAAACTCCTTCTTTCAAGATAATAATTACTCAAATCATCTTAACACAAAGAATTCAGTCAAGATGCATGCATGCTTTAGTGTTCACATAATCACATAATATCCAAAACATGTTATTCTCATGAATGATCAATCAACTAAGCATAGATATAAACATGTGCTCATGGAATCTTTCCTCACCAGATAAAGTGTTTCACTCAAACACACAAGTATATAAGAGGTCACTCCTTCACTCTACTATCACAATGTTACATGAATTAACTTGCCTTTCATTTAACCATAACCAAACACATTCACAAGCAAGTATCATCACAAGCACTTTTCTATGGCTTATAATGTGGTTGAGCTAACAAGAAAATTTGTTTTTCTAGATCACAAAATCCTTGAGATAAGTGAATCATTTAAACTCAACCATTATTCCTTCTTCCCAACTTTCTTTTGCATTGAGCCTTTCTTTTTCTTTCTTTTCTTTCCTTTTTATTTTACTTTTCACATGCTTAGCTCAATGCTTTTCATATTCTCCTTTTTAAATCACCCAACAACCCCAAACTTGACCATTTATCAATACCACAAGATATCTTCAACTTAACTCAAGGTAAAGTTTTTCAAAACGGGTTTTCTACCATGTTCAAAGCTAAGGGTTCAAAGGATATAACACATTGTGTCTCTTTTATTGGGCTAAAATCTTTTGGCTAATGAAGGGTAACAACAGGTGGCCTTGATCATATGACACAAACAAGCAGGTGATTCAATCATAGAAACATGTGCAAAGTCATTCATTGTTTCAATGTAATTGCATTCATTCAAAAAAACTCTAGAGTTCAAAACCTCACATATAAGCTTATTCACATTCCACATACACATCCTGCTTAGCACATAAACACAATCACAACATCATGCATTTGTTCACATAGCTCATGAATAACCACCTGTATATCAGCATATAATGTGCAATCTCAACATCAATCAATATCCAAGCATCATCAAGCAATACTCATCATGCGTAAGTGATGGCAAATTTATGAACACCGAAAAACGGCGCCACAAACTTGTTTAACAATCGGCAAGTGTGACCGAATCGTTTCAAGTAATAAAACTCGGTAAGACCAAGTATCGTTCTCCCAAAGGACTCATGGCCTAGTTTAGTTATGTGATTTGTTGATTATTTAAGACATAAGAACAAATTGATTGTAGGTTTAAATGCAAAAGACAGTAATTTAAATATGTATGCATGAATTTGATCAATGGAAAAGAGGAATACAAACACTTTAATGAATTAGATGGATGAGTATGTTGTTGGGGTTATCAATTTCATCTTATCCACTCTCATATATTTTAGGAATTCATCATTCTTTTCATCAATGCTAATGCAACTCTCTAAATCACCTTGCAGGAAGGCCTATCCTTAATTACGAGTTCATACAATTCCTAGCATTCCTAGTAATTAGTTCTAAAGTGCAGGAGCTTAAAGGCAACAATTATGATATTGGAAGAAATTCCCCAGATCTAGATTTCCCCGTATGTTCCCGTATCGACAAAATCAATAATCATGGCAATGAATGAGTTAAACAAAACAAGCATTAAGTAAAGAGGAAAAACCCTAACTAATGATGAAAGAAAGCATGTATCTTAAAGTAAGATGTTAACACAAATTCCATATATGAGAGTTTCACAAGACTACATTGATTCCCCAACAACAATACAAGGTTTAGTTCATCATATTCATGGTGAAACTAGATGAACAATAATGAAAGAATGAAAGAGATAGAAAAACCCGAGAAAGAGAAGAGGAGAGCCGTCACCATCTCCCAATCTACCCCCAATGGGTGAAAAGTGTGTTTCTGCTTCCTCCCAGCCAAAGATACAAACCCTAGGACGTGCAAGTCCTTAAATAGGGCATAAAAATAACATAAGACAAGTCCAAGCCCATAAAAACAAAAGAAAACCGGTCCAAGCCCACTTCGAATGGCGCTCAGCGGTATTTTACCGCTGAGCAGTAATACCGCATGATCCATTTTGCCCCCAGCTGCTGTTTTTGCCCCTCAGCGGTGATTTTGGCACCTGAAAAGTGCCGCTCAGCGGTATTTTACCGCTCAGCGCCACTCGGTCACACTTTTTCTACGTTCTGGTTGATTTTTCAGCATTCTGGTTGACTGGTTGACTTTTCTGGTTGACATTTCTGGTTGACTTTTATGCACTCCAATCATTCGGTACTTCAATTCTTCTTTCAAATCATTCAATTAGGCTACAAAATCAAGGGAATCTTGCAGAAAACCATTAAATTCACTTTCAACTCTCTTATTCACAAAACTAAAGCGAAAATATGAGTTCAAGCTAGTTTCTAAGTCTTAAAGGTTGCTTTCAGTATCAATTTTAAGCATAAAAATAACGGTTTTTCAACCATTATCAGTAAGTCACAAACAAACCATCATAGCAGATAAAGTTTCAAACTGAGTACATCACAACCCTATTTTACAAACATAAGCAAATAAGTTCAACATACAAAACAAAAGATAACAAATCTTGCTCTAGAGGTGATAGCATCCATCAGTAGATGTTATCTCCGCTCCTCATCAACCCATGTTGTCATCTGTATCTTCCTCCTCTTCATCATCCTCAGCATCTTCAAAAGCATCCTCATCATCGTCATCATCCATAGCTGAAGATTCAGCTGCTCCAGCTCTACTGCCTTAGGCTTGCTCTTCTAGCCATGCCACCACATTATGAAACTCATCCATGGTCCACCTATGTGCTAGGGGTGTATCATACATCTCAATAATCATCTCTATTATGGCCACCTACCCTCTGTGGATGAACTGCATCCTAGCATCTATAAGAGACATATACATGTCCCACATCTAAAATGGCTCTGCCTCCTGAGGCTCTACAGATGCCTGGCCCTGTGGTGGTCCTCTCCCTCTACGAGGACGGTGTGGTGGTAGTGGTTGAGCTCCCTCGTCACCTCCACAATACTGTTTGTAATAGGCCTTGCCCATAGCTTTCCTAGGCCTCTCAAATGGTGGAGCAGAGATATTCACCCCAGCTAGCTCACATAAATGTGTAATCAAAGAGGGATGCCCTAAAGGTGCTTTGTTATTCATAGTGTTGGCACACACCTGTATCTCATTAGCTATGACCTGGCCAATGTTAATGCTCATCCCTCTGAGCACACAGTACAAAAGAAATGCCCTGCTAATTGTAATGTCTGAGACATGTGAGCCTGGATGGATGTTGGCATGAGAAAATACCATCCAATACTTTGCTAGAGGAGTCAGATCAGCTCTCCTGATGTTCACAACAACATTATTCATGTTTCTCTGAAAGTTTGTCCACCAGGCACACATAGCACACTTTACACATCACCAAAGTCTGCTCCTTCTTCCATATTTAGAGCAAACTGACATTGTTCACCAGCCCGTTCAATATTTAAAAGTCTATTAATGGAATCAGGGTCATATCGAATGGCGTGTCCTCTAACATAGCTCAAATAGTCCTCAGCAGGATGATCACCCAACCTTCTTGCGTTTGTGTAAAATTCTTTCACCACTGCTATGTTAACTGGTGCAGGGTAAGTGGCTAGCCTCGCCAAGTTCCTGTTCTCCAATTGCTCCCAAAACTGTGGAGCAACGTCAGGTATCAGTCCAACCTTCCTTTCCATTAGTAGCCTCCTATCTTGGACAACTTTGAAGTGGCGCTGATGCTTGCAGGATAGGAACTTATTGGCATCGAAGCATTCTGGCTCCTTATCCTTCCTCTTGGATCCTATAGTCTTGATTCTCTTGACCGATGAGGAGGTCATCCCTACATCAAACACAATTCACAAAACCACAAGACATATTGTTAAGCATTAGTAAACTACAAAAAACACCCTAAGATTAGTCCTATCACCGCTGAGGGCAATCAAAACCCCTCAGTGCAACTTATACAGCAAGCCAGCAGCCAAAAGAAGCAAAAAAAACACTCTGCCAGAATCGCGCTCAGGGGAAATTTTCGCTGAGCGGCGATTCTGCAGATTTGTCAAAATCTTGCAAAAATGCTCCTATTCTCCACCCACCTACATTCTTCCTATTTCCAGACCCAAATCAAGCAGTTTAATCGGTCCAAACAGTAGTTAATTCATTTAATCATGCATAAGAATTAAAATCCCTCAAGAATCATGCTTAGACAACCATATTCATACCAATTCATGCTTTCAAAACCCTAGAATGGAAAATGATTGTACTTACTTGGGTGGAGATGCTAAATGAGTAAAAAATGCTCTAGGAATGTGAAGAAATCAACCCCCAACAGCAATGCTCTCACCAAACCCCAAACTTGAATTAAAACTTGTTGCAAAAGTGAGTGGAAGAGAGGTTATGTGAAGGGGGGAGAAGGGGAAAAATGAGGAGAACTCTTTGGAGAGTGCTTGAGAGTGTGTGGGAAGAGGGAGATCTAAAAATAGAAGCAAAGTCGCGCCCTAGGGTATAAAAATACCCAAATGGGCCTAATCCCACTAAGCCCAATTGAACCAAAACAGTCCACCCAACTCTACAGTATTCTCGCTCAGCGGTAATTACCGCTGAGCAGCATTTGCGGCACCTATTCTCCTTCTTCCTAGCTTGCCCTAGGTTTGTTATACTCATGCCTCTCACTCACCTTATTCACGTATGTTCTCACATCACTCATACATTACATCCCTATCATGCATCTAAAGCAGAATCAAAACAAACAAAAATAAAGTAAATCAACTGGGTTGCCTCCCAGGTAGCGCTTGTTTAACGTCACGAGCCTGACCCAAAATCCTCTAGCACCCTTCAGTAAGCGGAAATCTTTCTTACTAACACCCATCAGTACGTGTAAACAAACCTAGTATCCTTCAGTAGATACTCAACCACCTAGCATCCATCAGTAGATGTTAGACCATAAAATCTTAAACAACATAAATCAATGTCCCAAAGTTTATAAAATTACATAACCAAAATCAAAGAATTTAATGTTCTCAAATCATTGGGGTGCCACCTAGTAAGCGCTCTTTTAACGTCATTAGCTTGACCCAATAAGCTCAAGTTCCATCTTCAATGTTGGTGTTCCTCTTTCTTTCATCACACCAACACATCAGTTGTTTCCGGTCCACCTTTTTTACTCTCCTTGAATATGGAGCTTCAATCTCTATCACTCCATTCTCTTTATAGTCTTTCACAACCCACAACTTGTTCTTGAATCTGATTGGTGTACCAAGTTTGAGTTGTGCCTGGATCAAGTCATCATGAACCTTCCCTCCTTTGCCATATTTTTCTCCTTCCCTAATGATGGACAAATTTGTAAGCACCAAAATATGATGTCACAAACTTGTTTCACAATCGGCAAGTATGACCGAATCGTTCAAGTAATAAACTTGGTAAGACCAAGTATCGTTCTTCCCAAAGGACTCACGGCCTAGTTTAGTTATGTGATTTATTGATTAGCTAGGACTTACAAACAAAGTATTCAAAGTTTAAGATGCAAGACAGAAAATAAACATGTATGCATGATTTTGATCAATGGCAAAGACAAAAGATAAACACTTTCAATGAATTATATGAATGAATATGTTGTTGGGGGTCAATTTCATCTCATCCACTCTCATATATTTTAGGAATTCAACATTCAAATCATCATTGTTAATGCCACTCTCTAATGTACCATTCTAGATGGCTTCTCCCTAATCGAATAGTTCATACAATTCCTAGCATTCCTAATGATTAGTTCATGAGTGCAGGAGCTTAAAGGCAACCAATATAATGTTGTCAGTAAAATATTGGGAGAAATTCCCCGGATCTAGACTTCCCCATACGTGTCCGTATCGACAAAACCAATAATCATGCATTAGAATGAGTTAAACAATGCAAGCATTGAGCAAAGAGGAAAAACCCTAACTAATGATGAAAGAAAGCATATGTCTTACTTAGAAGATGTACTCAACAAATCCATATATGAGAGCTTCAAGAGATTACATTGATTCCCCAACAAACATACAAGGTTTAGTTCACCATATTCATGGTGAACCTAGATGAATAACAATGAAAGAATGAAAGAATAAACCCAATAAAGGTGAAGAGGTAGCCTGAGCATCCAAGATCCTCCTTCAAAGGGGTGAAAGAGAGAGTGTTTGCCTCGTTTCTGCCAAAGATACTAATCCTAGGGACGTACAACCCCTTATATACTAATCTAGAGTTACAAAAGATTACAAAAGCCCAAGCCCAAAAAGTGCCGCTCAGCGGTATTTACCGCTCAGCGGTGGTTGCGCGTCTTCTTTCTTCCCCTCAGCGGCCATTTTGCCCCTCAGCGGTTCCAACGCCACCTCTTGAGTGCCGCTCAGCGGTAGTTTGCCGCTGAGCGGTGCCTTCGTCTTCTCTTTTTGCACTCTTTCTTGTCTTTTCTAATGTCACTTCTCTCCTTCTTCACTCTTTTCACCAAATTCACCTTAAAACCTGCACAAAAACACTTAAATCAAGCATAAACCTGTCCAGCTCTCTTATTTATGAAAATATAGATAAACTACATGATTTCAAGCTAGTTTCTAAGTCTAAAGGTTGCTTTTAGTATCAAATTTAAGCATGAAAATAACAGTTTTTCAACTGTTATCACCTAACTTGTGACATGAAACAATGTTTACCTTTGAAGACCGACTTTGCAGCTTTTGAACTAGTCAAGGGTGCATCCTTACATGCAAGTTTATGACTAGCCTCCTTCTCTTGAATCTGCTGCTCCCCTTTGAAGGCATTAAAGATCACCTTTTCTCCTCGGTCTTGAAGCACTATCATCCAATCATCCACATTGATTATTACCTTTGTCGTTTTCATAAACAGTCTTCCAAGAATAATTGGGACCTTCTCATCCTCCTTCATCTCAATCACCACAAAATCTACCAGGAATTTTAATTTGTTTATGCAAACCACCACATCTTCCGCCACACCATAGGGTTTCTTTGAAGATCCATCCGCCATTAGCAAAGTCACCTTTGTTGGCTTAACTTCAAGATCATCAATCCTTTCAAGCAGAGATAAATGCATCAAATTAATGCTTGACCTTAAATCAATTAGGGCTTTCCTTATTTTCTCCTTCCGTATGACGCAAGGAATAGTAAAACTTCGTGGATCTTTCACTTTTGGAGGAAGTGGCTTCTTTTCAATAACACTGTAATCTCCCTTTTCATCTACAAATCTCTTCTTTGTGGATACTTTCTTCATGTGCTTTGCATAAGCTGGAATTTGTTGCAATGCTTCATTCAAAGGTATTGTAATCTCCAATTGCCTGAAGATATCTTTAAAGCACCCATATTGTCTCTCTTTTTCAATTTTTTCACTCCCCTTAGGATAAGGAAGAATTTTTTCATTTGTCTCAATTTTTTTCTCTCCCCTCTTCTTTTCTTTCTCTTTTCTCTCATCCCCACCTATTGTCTCTTCTTTTCTCTCCACTCCTTTTTCCAACTCAACACTCTCTTTCTCATCAACCCTCTTATCATCTGCACTTACAATAACTTTACACTCTTCCCTAGGGTTAACCTCAGTATTAGCCCCAAAACACTTATCAGGCATATCCTTCAAATCCTTCGATATTTGGTCAATTTGTATCTCCAAATTTCTAATTGCAGCTTCAGTGCTTTTATGATTGGAGATGGTCACCTAAATAAATTGTTGAAGAGTTTCTTCAAGCTTTGATGATTTCTTATTTAATGCAGATACTTGTTGCCATATTGATGGTTGTTGTTGTGGTTTATTGAATTGTCCTACTTGTCCAGCTTGTCCATTCTGACCTTGCCATGCTTAGGTGTGGATTCCACCCTTGGTTGTAGTTCCCTTGGCGGTATGGAAATTGATTGGCCATGAAATTTACCACTTTTAAAGCCTCCACTGGAAAAGCGCATTGACCATTGATATGGTCACCTCCACACATTCACAAAGTTGTTGTTGAACTTGTGCAACATTCTTTAGCTCCTTTTGCAACTGAGAAAGTGTTTTAGTCAAATTCTCCAACTGTCGAGTTATGATTTTGTTCTGTGCAAGCAACGCATCATTTGATTGCAATTGTAGAACTCCCTTTTGTTGAATTGGAGCTCATCTCTCATTATGCAACTTAATATCATTTGTAGTCATGTTGTCAATCAATTTAGTGGCTTCCTCTAGAGTCTTGCATTTAATATTACCTCCAGCTGAGGCATTTGGCATCAACTTGGTTTCTGAACCAACACCTTGATGGACAAATTTGTAAGCACCAAAATATGATGTCACAAACTTGTTTCACAATCGGCAAGTATGACCGAATCGTTCAAGTAATAAAACTTGGTAAGACCAAGTATCGTTCTTCCCAAAGGACTCACGGCCTAGTTTAGTTATGTGATTTGTTGATTAGCTAGGACTTACAAACGAAATATTCAAAGTTTAATATGCAAGTCAGAAAATAAACATGTATGCATGAATTGATCAATGGCAAAGACAAAAGATAAACACTTTCAATGAATTATATGAATGAATATGTTGTTGGGGGTCAATTTCATCTCATCCACTCTCATATATTTTAGGAATTCAACAATCAAATCATCATTGTTAATGCCACTCTCTAATGTACCATTCTAGATGGCTTCTCCCTAATCAAATAGTTCATACAATTCCTAGCATTCCTAATGATTAGTTCATGACTGCAGGAGCTTAAAGGCAACCAATATAATGTTGTCAGTAAAATATTGGGAGAAATTCCCCGGATCTAGACTTCCCCGTACGTGTCCGTATCGACAAAACCAATAATCATGCATTAGAATGAGTTAAACAATGCAAGCATTGAGCAAAGAGGAAAAACCCTAACTAATGATGAAAGAAAGCATATGTCTTAATTCAAAGATGTACTCAACAAATCCATATATGAGAGCTTCAAGAGATTACATTGATTCCCCAACAAACATACAAGGTTTAGTTCACCATCGTCATGGTGAACCTAGATGAATAACAATGAAAGAATGAAAGAATAAACCCAATAAAGGTGAAGAGGTAGCCTGAGCATCCAAGATCCTCCTTCAAAGGGGTGGAAGAGAGAGTGTTTGCCTCGTTTCTGCCAAAGATACTTAACTATAGGACGTGCAAGCCCTTATATACTAATCTAGAGTTACAAAAGATTACAAAAGCCCAAGCCCAAAAAGTGCCGCTCAGCGGTATTTACCGCTCAGCGGTGATTGTGCGTCTTCTTTCTTCCCCTCAGCGGCCATTTTGCCCCTCAGCGGTTCCAACGCCACCTCTTGAGTGCCGCTCAGCGGTAGTTTGCCGCTGAGCGGTGCCTTCGTCTTCTCTTTTTGCACTCTTTCTTGTCTTTTCTAATGTCACTTCTCTCCTTCTTCACTCTTTTCACCAAATTCACCTTAAAACCTGCATAAAAACACTGAAATCAAGCATAAACCTGTCCAGCTCTCTTATTTATGAAAATATAGATAAACTGCATGATTTCAAGCTAGTTTTTAAGTCTAAAGGTTGCTTTTAGTATCAATTTTAAGCATGAAAATAACAGTTTTTCAACTGTTATCACAACCCCAAACTTAGAACTTTGCTTGTCCTCAAGCAAACAAAATGTAACTCCATCTCCAACCAATTCATATGATGGTTCACTCATTCAAAAATTCTCTTTTTCAAGATAAGTAATAACTTCACTCAAACTTATGATCAAGAGTTCAATCAAGATATGCACATGCTTTAGTGTTCACAAAGTCATTTAAGTTCCAACAAATGCTATTTTTCATGAATGATCAATCAATTAAGCATGGATGTTCATGTGTTCATGGAATATTTCCTCACCAAGTAAAGTGTTTCACTCAACACACAAGTGTATAAGAGGTAAGTGTTTCACTCATTCACTCTACTATCACAATGTCACATGAATCAACTTTGCCTTTCATTTTACCACAATCAAAAACATTCACAAGCATGCATCATCACAAGGACTTTTCAATGGCTTATAATGTGGCTGGGCTAACAAGAAAATTGGTTTTTCTGGATCACAAAATCCTTGAGTTAAGAGAATCATAACAACACAATTATTCTTATTCATTCCCAACTTTTGTTTGCCTTTTCATTTGCATTGAGCTTTACTTCTTTTCTTTTCTTTTCTTTTGCATATTCTTTCTTTTTAGCTCTTAGCTCAATGCTTTTCCTTTTTCATGATTTCCCAATAACCCCAAACTTGAACATTTATCAATACCACACAAGATATTCTACTTAACTCAAGGTAAAGATTTTCAATCAAGGGTTCAGTGTATATTCAAGGCTATGGGTTCAAAGGATAGAACACAAAGTGTTCTCTTTTAGTAGGCTAACTTTATGAATTTGGCCAGTAAAAAGGGTTTCAACAAACACGGCCTTTGATCATATGATGCAAAACAAGCAATTGATTCAATCATAGAAAACCTGGGCAAAGTCATTCAAGCTTCCAAAGTAATAGCATTCAACAATAACAACTCTGGAGCTCAAAACCTCACATATAAGCTCATTCACATTTGACATACACATCCTGCTTAATTTCACAATCACAATCATGATATCATGCATTTGTTCACAAAGCTTGTGAATCACCTGTATAAGCATTTTAATGTGCACATAATCTCAACATCACTCAATCAATAAGCATCATCAAGCATTACTTATCACACAATCACAATTAATATCAAACCATCATAAGAAACCGGGTGTTCAATAGAGTACATCAAACCCTATTCTAAAAACAAAAACAAATAAGATACTCACAAAACACTGGGTTGCCTCCCAGTAAGCGCTTGTTTAACGTCCCGAGCCTGACCCAAACTTTCAAGGATCAACTAGCAACATCATTGTAGAACATTGTTGCACCTCTCCCCCCAGATAAGGCTTGAGACGTTGACCATTTACCACCCAACTTCTCTGTGGATTATCAGATGGATTAAATATTTCAATTGCCCCATGCGGATGCACTTCTTTTATCACAAATGGTCCTGTCCATTTTGACTTCAGCTTCCCAGGAAATATCTTCAATCTTGAATTGAACAATAGTACCTGTTGTCCTGGATTGAAAACTCTATTCACCAACTTCCTGTCATGATAAAATTTAATTTTTTCTTTGTAAGCCCTGGATGAATCATATGCATGTAACCGCATTTCTTCAAGCTCCAAAATCTGCCTCCTGCGTGTGCATTGAGTGTCATAAGGATCAAAATTCAAGAATTTCAAAGCCCATAATGCTCTATGCTCCAATTCAACTGGCAAATGGCATGCTTTCCCATAGACTAATTGAAATGGTGATAATCCCATGGACGTCTTCATTGCTGTTCGATAAGCCCAAAGAGCATCATCCAATTTGAGAGACCAATCCTTTCTTGATGAAGTCACAGTTTTTTCCAGGATTCTTTTTATCTCCCTGTTAGATACCTCCGCTTGTCCATTAGTTTGTGGATGATAAGGTGCAGCTACCTTATGCTTCACTCCATAGTGTTTGAGTACTTTCTCTAGCTGATAATTGCAAAAATGAGATCCTCCATCACTAATCAACACTCTTGGAGTGCCAAAACGTGAGAATATCTGCCTCTTCAGGAATTTAATTACCGTGCTAGCATCATTTTTAGGACAAGCTAATGCTTCCACCCATTTACTCACATAATCCACTGCTACCAGAATATATTCATTGTTGAAAGATGGAGGGAAGGGTCCAACGAAGTCAATACCCCAACAATCAAAAACCTCAACCTCTAAAATACCTTGTAAAGGCATCTCATGACGTTTAGTGATTGTCCCTGCTCTCTGACATTTATCACAATTCCTAGCATGATTATGGGCATCTTTAAATAATGTTGGCCAATAAAACCCTGATTGAAGGACTTTTGCTGCTGTTCTTTCCCCATTAAAATGTCCTCCATAAGGTGAATCATGACAATGCCAGAGAATTCCTTCTGCTTCTTCATTTGTAACACATCTCCTGAGAAGATTATCTACTCCAATTTTGAACAAATATGGATCATCCCACACAAACTGCTTGGCATCATGCAAAAATTTCTTTCTCTGTTGCCAAGTTAAGTCTTCCGGCATGACTCTCGCAGCTTTGAAATTTGCCATATCAGCAAACCAGGGCCTCTGCTGAATATACATGAGTGATTCATCTGAAAAAGATTCCCAGATTTCAGACTCCTTGCTAGTGACCTCATTGTTGACTAACCGTGACAAATGATCAGCAATTAAGTTCTCACTTCCTTTCTTATCACAGATTTCTACATCAAACTCTTGCAAAAGTAGTACCCATCTAATCAGACGTGGCTTAGAATCTGGTTTTGTCAACAAATATTTGATAGCTGCATGATCCGTATAGACAATCACCTTAGACCCAATAAGATAAGGTCTAAATTTCTCTAGAGCATATACAATGGCAAGAAACTCCTTCTCTGTGGTAGCATAATTCAATTGAGCATCATTCAGCACCTTGCTAGCATAGTAAATTGGATGAAATTTTTGTTCTTTCCTTTGGCCAAGGACAACTCCTATTGCATAATCACTTGCATCACACATCAATTCAAAATTTTGATTCCAATCTGGTGCTACAATTACTGGAGCTGACACTAACTTCTGCTTCAATATATCAAAGGCTTTCAGACAGTCTTCATTCATCACAAAAGGAGCATCCTTCATCAAAAGATTACTCAATGGTTTAGCAATTTTTGAGAAATCTTTGATGAATCTTCTATAAAACCCAGCATGACCAAGAAAACTCCTAATCCCCCTTACATTTGTTGGTGGGGGCAGTTTCTCAATGACTTCTACTTTGGCTTTATCCACCTCAATTCCTTTAGCAGAAATTTTATGCCCCAGTACAATCCCTTCAGTTACCATGAAATGACATTTCTCCCAATTCAAAACCAGATTTGTCTGAACACATCTTTTGAGGACAGTGTTCAAATTAGCTAAACATCTTTGGAAAGAATTTCCAAAAACTGAGAAGTCATCCATGAATACTTCAATGCATTTTTCTAAAAGATCAGAAAAAATTGCCTGCATACACCTCTGAAACGTAGCTGGAGCATTACATAATCCAAAAGGCATCTTTCTATATGCAAAGATACCAAAAGGACAAGTAAAAGCCGTCTTTTCCTGGTCTTTTGGATCTACCACAATTTGATTATATCCAGAATATCCATCTAGAAAACAATAGAAAGCCTGCCCTGATAACCTTTCTAGCATCTGATCCATGAAGGGAAGAGGAAAATGATCTTTCCTAGTAGCTTTATTCAGTTTCCTATAATCAATGCACATACGCCAGCCAGTAACTGTCCGAGTAGGAATCAGCTCATTCTTATCATTATAAATTACTGTCATCCCACCTTTCTTTGGCACCACCTGTACTGGACTCACCCATTCACTGTCAGAGATTGGATAGATGATACCAGCTTCTAGCAGTTTCAACACTTCTTTTCTGACCACATCCTTCATGACAGGATTTAACCTTCTCTGTGGTTGAGCACTTGGTTTATAGTCCTCTTCCATAAAAATCCTGTGCATGCAATAAGTTGGGCTTATACCTTTGAGATCTGATATTGACCACCCAATTGCTTCTTTGTTGGCTTTCAGAATTTCTATCAACTGCTCTTCTTCTTGTAAAGATAAAGAGTTATTGATGATGACTGGCTTTGTTTCACCCTGTTCTAAAAACACATATTTCAGATGTGATGGCAATCTTTTTAATTCTGGCGACTGTGCTTTGATTGTTTCTTCCTTATCAATTGTTTCAAATATTGGATCTTCTTCTGGACTCTTTTTCAATGTTTCCAAGTCCATCAGACATTCATCAATCAATTTCTCTTCTTCTTCATCCAAATCTTCACATGCATCAATGAGAGTTTTTTCCAATGGTGAAATATTACGCACCATTCTTTCTTGAACCATACAAACTTCATCAAGTTCATCAAATTGAAAGCATGCTTTATCATCATTTGGATATGTCATGGCCTTGGATACATCAAAAGTGACCTCTTCATCATCAACTCTCAGTTTAAGCTTACCATTCTCTACATCAATCAGAACTCTAGCAGTCTTCATAAAAGGTCTCCCAAGAATAAGAGGAACATCACTAGTTCCTTCCATCTCCATCACAATAAAATCCACTGGAAATACAAATTTGTCAACCTTCACTAGAACATCTTCAACCACTCCATATGGATATTTAAGAGACCTGTCTGCCAATTGAAGAGCCATTCTGGTTGGTTTAATTTCCAACCCCTGAATTGTTCTGCACATGGATAACGGCATTAGATTAATGCTAGCTCCCAAATCAATCAATGCTCTTCCAACTTTCACATCTCCTATGGTGCATGGAATGGTGAAGCTTCCTGGGTCTTTAAGTTTAGGAGATAGTTTCTGTATGATTGCACTGCAATTGCCCTGTACATTGATAGTTTCCTTCTCAGTGTACTTGTGTTTCTTTGTGAGAAGTTCCTTCAAAAATTTTGCATATGCTGGCATCTGTTGCAATGCTTCAGAGAATGGTATAGTAATCTCCAGCTTCTTAAACAGTTCCATGAATCTTTCCAACTGCTTTTCTTTCTCCTTTCTTGAATAACCCTTTGGATAAGGAAGTGGCTTTTCATACTCTTTTTCTCTCTCTCTCTCTTCTCTCTCATTTTTTTCTCTCCTCTCCTCTTCTTCTTTTCTCTTTTTCTCTCTCTCAACTCTTTCTTTCCACTCACATGATTCTTTTTCACTCTCACTCTCATTTTTTTCTTTCTCTCTCTCTTTTTGTCTCTCCTCTAACACTCTACCACTTCTGGTCACAACAGTTTTACAATCCTTTCCCAGGTTATCATGTTTAATCACGTCAACAATTCTCACAACATGACTCTCCATTTTTTTAAATGCAACATCCACATTATGACAATAGGACGCATTTGCCTTTAAGAATCTCTGTAAAGTCTCTTCAAGCTTTGTTGCTTTCTCAACTGAAGTAAATTGCATCTGCCATTTTTGTTGCTCTTGAACCATTGAGACCTGTTGTATTTCCTGTGGTATTTGAGAAAGTTTCATGGTTACTTCCTCAATCTGTTGCGAGAGAATTCTATTTTGGACAAGCAAAGCCTCATTTAATTTTGACAACTCCTTCTGATTAGAATCTCCTTTTTCAATATTGAGTTCATTGTCACTAGTAGCCATATTTTCAATAATTTCAGTTGCTTCCTCTGGAGTCTTCCATTTGATATTACCTCCTGCTGAGGCATTCAGCATCATCTTGGTTTGTGAACCAAGCCCTCCAAGGAAAATTAGGACTACTTCATGTTCTTTAAAGCCATGCATGGGAGTTTTACGTAATAAGCTTTTGTACCTGTCCCATGCATGTCCCAGTGATTCCTCCATGCCCTGCTTGAATGAAGATATCTCTTGCTTGCCTTTAGTTACTTTAGATTGTGGGAAGTATTTGTTTAGAAACTTTGTAACCACTGCTTCCCACTCTGTGAAACTTTCTTCTGGAAAAGAGTTTAACCAAAGCTTAGCATTGCCTCCCAAGGAGAAAGGAAACAAGCTAAGTTTGATTGCATCGTCTGGCACCCCATTAATTTTGACCGTATTGCAAATCTCATTAAAGGTAGTCAGGTGCTCATATGGGCTTTCATGTGATAACCCATTAAATTGATTACTCTTTACTAGTTGAATCAGTGCTGGTTTGACCTCCATGTTGGCTGCATTGACTCTAGGTCTAGCTATGCTATTGAAGTGTTGAGGTCCAGCAAGATTAGTGTAATCTGCAAGAGTTCTTCTAACATTATTGCTCTCCATACTTCCTGTGCTATGAACAGAACCTTGTGGTGATGATTGTAAGAGAGTTTCTGGAGAAGGGAAAAGTTCTCTAGACGTTCTGATTCTTCTCCTCCTTCTACTCTCTTCTAGGCCTTCAAGAAGTGGTTCTGTTGTTTTCTTACTTCTAGTTTGAATTGCTTCCTGCATACACAAGAAAACAAACCCTAGAAAAGATTTGTTAGCACAAAAAGATATAAGAGAAGATATATATTCAAAAGATAACAAGATAAAAGATTCAGAAGATAAGAAGATAAAAGATTCAAAAGATAAAAAGATAAAAGATAAAATAAAATTTAAAAATAACATCTAATCTAACCAAATAAAATAAAATCTAATCTATTCTAAAAGATAAAATAAAATCTAATCTAAAAAATAAAATAAAATCAAATCTAATCTAATCTAATAAAATAAAAAAATTCGAAATTTAAATTAAAAATAAAAAAAAATAAGTCAAAGATAATCAATAATCACACAAATTAACCAGTTAAACCACGAGTCCCCGGCAACGGCGCCAAGAACTTGATGGACAAATTTGTAAGCACCAAAATATGATGTCACAAACTTGTTTCACAATCGGCAAGTATGACCGAATCGTTCAAGTAATAAAACTTGGTAAGACCAAGTATCGTTCTTCCCAAAGGACTCACGGCCTAGTTTAGTTATGTGATTTGTTGATTAGCTAGGACTTACAAACGAAATATTCAAAGTTTAATATGCAAGTCAGAAAATAAACATGTATGCATGAATTGATCAATGGCAAAGACAAAAGATAAACACTTTCAATGAATTATATGAATGAATATGTTGTTGGGGGTCAATTTCATCTCATCCACTCTCATATATTTTAGGAATTCAACAATCAAATCATCATTGTTAATGCCACTCTCTAATGTACCATTCTAGATGGCTTCTCCCTAATCAAATAGTTCATACAATTCCTAGCATTCCTAATGATTAGTTCATGACTGCAGGAGCTTAAAGGCAACCAATATAATGTTGTCAGTAAAATATTGGGAGAAATTCCCCGGATCTAGACTTCCCCGTACGTGTCCGTATCGACAAAACCAATAATCATGCATTAGAATGAGTTAAACAATGCAAGCATTGAGCAAAGAGGAAAAACCCTAACTAATGATGAAAGAAAGCATATGTCTTAATTCAAAGATGTACTCAACAAATCCATATATGAGAGCTTCAAGAGATTACATTGATTCCCCAACAAACATACAAGGTTTAGTTCACCATCGTCATGGTGAACCTAGATGAATAACAATGAAAGAATGAAAGAATAAACCCAATAAAGGTGAAGAGGTAGCCTGAGCATCCAAGATCCTCCTTCAAAGGGGTGGAAGAGAGAGTGTTTGCCTCGTTTCTGCCAAAGATACTTAACTATAGGACGTGCAAGCCCTTATATACTAATCTAGAGTTACAAAAGATTACAAAAGCCCAAGCCCAAAAAGTGCCGCTCAGCGGTATTTACCGCTCAGCGGTGATTGTGCGTCTTCTTTCTTCCCCTCAGCGGCCATTTTGCCCCTCAGCGGTTCCAACGCCACCTCTTGAGTGCCGCTCAGCGGTAGTTTGCCGCTGAGCGGTGCCTTCGTCTTCTCTTTTTGCACTCTTTCTTGTCTTTTCTAATGTCACTTCTCTCCTTCTTCACTCTTTTCACCAAATTCACCTTAAAACCTGCATAAAAACACTGAAATCAAGCATAAACCTGTCCAGCTCTCTTATTTATGAAAATATAGATAAACTGCATGATTTCAAGCTAGTTTTTAAGTCTAAAGGTTGCTTTTAGTATCAATTTTAAGCATGAAAATAACAGTTTTTCAACTGTTATCACACCTCCAAGGAAAAGAATGACTACAGTTGCTTCGTCAAAGCCATGAGTGGGTGTCTTTCTCAACAAGCTCTTGTATCTATCCGAGGCTTGACCTAGCGTCTCCTCCATGCCTTGTCTAAAAGAAGAAATCTCTTGCTTCCCTTTGTTCATTTTAGATTATGGGAAGTATTCAGTGTGATTTTGCTTCGTTCTGGCCAAAGATACTAAACCTAATTCGGCTGAAACCTTATATAGCCTTCTAAAGATTACAGAAAAGTGGCACAAGGCCCATTAAAGTGGCGCTTAGCGGTAATTACCGCTCAGCGGTAAGTGCGGTTCTTCTATTTGACGCTCAGTTGTAGTTTTGCCCCTCATCGGTGACTGCGGGACTTCAAATTGCCGCTCAGCGGTAAAAGTGGCGTTGAGCGGTACTTGCGGCTCTTCTTTTATGCACTTTTTCTTTCTTTTCTAAATCCAACTTCTGACTACTTCACCCAATCCCTCGACGAATAATTTTGTCCTTAATCACCAATTCATGCAATTCCTAGCATTCCTAGTAATTAAATTGAAGATCAAGAGCTTAAAGACGACCAAGACTCATACCCTCATCTTTGAGCAATTTTACTCTTGGGAGAATTCAACAAGAACCTGAATTGTAAGGAACCTCCCAACACTCATGCAATTCATAAATCATGCGATGAATGAGTTAAACAAAGCATGTAATAAGCACAGATGAATTAGTCTAACAATTAATGAAAAAGCATGTGTTGTTAAGAATCAATTCAAATACATGAGAGTTCACAAGGTTACATCATTCCCCAACAACAAATAGAGTTTAGTTCCCCATAGACATGGAGAGACTAGATGAATAATGGAAAAGCGTGAGATAGCAAAACCCTAAAAGTAGAGGAAGGACGCTTTCGCATCCAAATCCCCCTTTAGAGAGTGGAAGAGAGTGTTGTTGTGCTACTCCAGCCAGAGATACAAAACCTAGGACGTTTGGGTCCTTTAAATAAAGTGACAGCATAATAGAAACAAAGCCCAAGCCCGAGTCAGTGGCGTGCTAGTGCCCCACTTAGGGCGCCCTGGCGGCGAGCGGTGGTTGATGGACAAATTTATGAGCACCAAAATATGATGTCACAAACTTGTTTTTCAATCGGCAAGTATGACCGAATCGTTCAAGTAATAAACTTGGTAAGACCAAGTATCGTTCTCCCAAAGGACTCACGGCCTAGTTTAGTTGTGTGGTTTGTTGATTAGCTAAGACTTAAGGACGAAATAAGTGAAGTTTAATATGCAAGACAGAAAATAAACATGTATGCATGAAGTTTTGATCAATGGCAAAAAGCAAAAGATAAATACTTTCAATGAAATATATGAATGAATATGTTGTTGGGGGTCAATTTCATCTCATCCACTCTCATATATTTTAGGAATTCAACATTCAAATCATCATTGTTAATGCCACTCTCTAAAGTACCTTTCTAGAAGGCTTCTCCCTAATCACGAGTTCATACAATTCCTAGCATTCCTAATGATCAGTTCATAAGTGCAGGAGCTTAACGACAACCAACATAATATTGGGAGAAATTCCCCGGATCTAGATTTCCCCGTACGTGCCCGTATCGACAAAACCAATAATCATGCATCGAATGAGTTAAACAATGCAAGCATTAAGCAAAGAGGAAAAACCCTAACTAATGATGAAAGAAAGCATAAGTCTTAATTAAAAGATGTAAAAACAGATTCCATATATGAGAGCTTCAAAAGATTACGTTGATTCCCCAACAAACATACAGAGTTTAGTTCACCATATTCATGGTGAACCTAGATGAATTACAATGAAAGAATGAAAGAATAAACCCTAAAAAGGTGAAGAGGTAGCCTGCGCATCCAAGATCCTCCTTCAAAGGGGTGGAAGAGAGAGTGTTTGCCTCGTTTCTGCCAAAGATACAAACCCTAGGACGTCCTAAAGCTTATATACTATTCTAAAATTACAAAAGATCTAGGCCCAAGCCCATAAAAGTGCCAGAAAACCGGTCCAAGCCCATTTAGAATGGCGCTCAGCGGTATTTTACCGCTGAGCGGTACTAGCGGTTGATCCATTTTGCCCCCCAACTGCTGTTTTGCCCCCCAACTGCTGTTTTGCCCCTCAACGGTGATTTTGGCACCCGAAAAGTGCCGCTCAGCGGTATTTTTCCGCTCAGCGCCACTCGGTCACACGTTTTCTGCGTTCTGGTTGGTTTTTCAGCATTCTGGTTGACTGGTTGACTTTTCTGGTTTCTGGTTGACTTTTCAGCACTCCAATCATTCGGTATTTCAATTCTTCTTTCAAATCATTCAATTAGCCTACAAAATCAAGGGAATCTTGCACAAAACCATTAAATTCACTTTCAACTCTCTCCTTCTTCACTTCTTTCACTAAATTCACCTTAAACCTGCACAAAAACACTGAAATCAAGCATAAACTTGTCCAGCTCTCTTATTTCTGAAAATATGGATAAAAGCATGACTTCAAGCTAGTTTCTAAGTGTAAAGGTTGCTTTTTATGTCTATTTTAAGCATGAAAATAACAGTTTTTCAACTGTTATCAACTACCAATATACTATTGGGAGTAATTCCCCAGATCTAGACTTCCCCGTACGTTCCCGTATCGACAAAACCAATAATCATGGATTGATTGAGTTAAACAAAGCAAGCATTGAGCAAAGAGGAAAAACCCTAACTAATGATGAAAGAAAGCATAGGTCTTAAATATAAGATATAAACACAAATTCCATATATGAGAGCTTCAAAAGATTACATTGATTCCCCAACAAACATACAAGGTTTAGTTCACCATATTCATGGTGAACCTAGATGAACAATAATGAAAGAATGAAGGATAAAACCCTAGAAAGGTGAAGAGGTAGCCTGAGCATCCAAGATCCTCCTTCAAAAGGGTGGAAGAGAGAGTGTTTGCTTTGTTTCTGCCAAAGATACAAACCCTAGGACGTCCTAAAGCTTATATACTATTCCAAAAATACAGAAAAATTAGGCCCAAGCCCATGAAAGTGCCAGAAAACCGGTGCAAGCCCATTTAGAATGGCGCTCAGCGGTATTTTACCGCTGAGCGGTACTAGCGGTTGATCCATTTTGCCCCCCAGTTGCTGTTTTGCCCCTCAGCGGTGATTTCGGCACCTGAACACTGCCGCTCAGCGCCAAATTTCCGCTCAGCGCCACTCGGTCACATTTTTTTCTGCATTCTGGTTGACTGGTTGACTTTTCTGGTTGACTGGTTGACTTTTTTGGTTTCTGGTTTACTTTTCAGCACTCCAATCATTCGGACTTCAATTCTTCTTTCAAATCATTCAATTAGCCTACAAAATCAAGGGAATCTTGCACAAAACCATTAAATTCACTTTTAACTCTCTTATTCACAAAATATGAACAAAAACATGATTTCAAGCTAGTTTCTAAGTGTTAAAGGTTGCTTTTAGTATCAATTTTAAGCATGAAATAACAGTTTTTCAACTGTTATCATTTCTTCATGTCTATGAGGAACTAAACTCTATTTGTTTTGGGGGAATGATGTAACCTTGTGAATTCTCATGTATTTGAATTGATTCTTAATTCCATATGCTTTTTCATTAATTGTTAGAGTAATTCATATGTTCTTATTACATGCTTTGTTTAACTCATTCATCGCATGATTTATGAATTGCATGAGTGTTAGGAGGTTCCTTACAATTCAGGTTCTTGTTGAATTCTCCCAAGAGTAATATTTCTCAAGGATGAGGGTATGAGTCTTGGTCGTCTTAAGCTCTTGATCTTCACATTTAATTGCTAGAAATGCTAGGAATTGCATGAACTTGTGGTTAAGGACAGGCTTATTCGCCGAGGGATCAGGTTTATGTGATTTCGTGAGTGATGTTAACATTAATGCATAAAGAAGAATTCTTACATACATGAGAGGGAACTTTGTGAAATCTAACCCCAACAACATACTCATCTCATTATAAATAACATCCGTTCATCTTTGTTTACTTGATAACAGTTGAAAAACTGTTATTTTCATGCTTAAAATTAATACTAAAAACAACCTTTAACACTTAGAAACTAGCTTGGAATCATGCTTTTGTTCATATTTTTAGAAATTAGAGAGTTGGATAGGTTTATGCTTGATTTCAGTGTTTTACGCAAGTTTTAAGGTGAATATGGTGAAAGAAGTGAAGAAGGATAGAGATGGAATCAGAAAAGAACTCAAAAAGTTCAAAAGAAGAAGTCGCAACTACCGTTCAACGGCAGTTTACCACTGAGCGGCACTCAGGAAACCTCGTTGGCAACGTTAAGGGGTGAAAATGCCGCTGAGGTGAAAATGACTGGGCTTAGGTTGCCCTTAGCGGAACCCGAGCCCATTAGGGTATTTTTATACCCTAAGCTGCGCCTTGGCCTCTCTTTTCAGATTCTTCTCTGCACACACACTCCTACATACTTTTCAAAGGTTCTCTACAACTTTTCCCTCATCCCTCTTGAGAAAATCTCTCTTCCACTCACTTTCTCACTAGTTTTCCATCTAAGTTTGGGGTTGGAAGAGAGCATCATTATTCTTCATAGCTTGAAAGCATTCTCCATTCAACTAGCATCTCCACCCAAGTAAGCCGAGCATTTTTCATTCTAGGGTTCTTCTTGAGTTTGGATTTGATTGTTGAAGCATGAATTTTTAAGGGTTTTGATTTTTATGCATGATATAATGATTTAATTGATGTTTGAACCGATTGAACTAAATGATTTTGATCTAGAAGATTGGAAATTGCATGTGGGTGGAGTTAGGAAAGGTTAAAAGTGCATTTTTCAAAAATCTGTAGAGTCACCGCTCCGGTGTAAATTGCCACTGAGCGGCACTCTAACAGACATGTTATTTTTACTAGATTGTGTTCTGGATTGCTGCACTAGTGGCGCTAAGGGGTGATTTTGACCCTCAGCGGTTGTTTAGCTTCGAAATAAGGTGTTGTTTGTGGTTTACTAATGATTAACAACATGTTTTGTGGTTTTGTAATATGTGTTTGATGTAGGAATGGTATCCTCTTCAGGTAAAAGAGTGAAGATCATGGCATCCAAAAGAAAAGAAAAGGAACCAGAACAACCCTATTCTAGTAGGTTCCTATCTCGCAAACATGAGAAGCACTTTAAGGTGGTCCAAGATAGGAGACTCCTTATGGAGAGGAAGGTTGGAATGATACCTAACTTTGCTCCTCAATTTGGAGAGCAATTGTTGGGAAATGATTAGGGAAAGCTAGCCACATACCCTGCACCAGCCAATATAGCTGTGGTGAAAGAATTTTACACCAATGCAAGAAAGATTGGTGATTATCCGGCTGAGAATTACCTAGGCTATGTCAGAGGTCACGCTATTAGGTATGATCCTGATAAGCGACGCTCCGAGGAGAAGACGAAACTTGAGGCAGCGGAAACAACAGAAGAACTAAGAACCCTAGGTTTGGAGGTTTGATCGGGGAAAACTCTAGAAGCGGAAGAAACCCTAGGCTCCTGATGATGTTCGGTGAAGAGGCTCGAATGGATGTAGTCAAAGGTTGGATCAACGACAAACTGGAGCGAGGAACCCGATTGGTGACGAGAGGCACCACGGTGAAGATTCAGCGATGATGAGGAGGAGTTTTGTGGTTGAAGAGTTTTCAACAGAGAAAACGTAGGTGAAGACGCGAAATGAGGATATGGAAGCTATGCTGATGGAATCTCGTGAGGGAATAAGGCACGCGTGGCAGTAGATATGATGCAAGCCACGAGGAAGCTATCAATTGGTGAGAGTGGCGTGAGATGGATGTTACGGAGGAGAAAGAATCTGATAATGGAAAATGAGAGAATGGATGGTGTGAAGGGAAGGTGGCTAGAGGAGATCCTTTGGGATTCTCTAGCTTTGACTTTCAAGGGAATTAATTTCTGGAGTTCTCTCTATAGAAAGTTTAATTCATTATTCTCAAAAGTACCTTACAAGAGGTGGTGGCATGTCTATATATAGGACTAAAAGTCCCTCCTATCTAGCACATGCCTAACACCTTTTACACATGTTTTTAATAAAAGTAAAAGAAATACTATACTAAACTAATTAGCCTTGGTCCCCGCGTATCATCCCCTCCCCCTTGGAAAGGATTTGTCCTCAAATCTGATGGTGCTTTTGAAGACTTATTTTTGTTAGCTTCATAAGGGTTCCTCCTGGGTCAAATATCCATCTGCAATAAGCATCAAACATATCTCTAATTAGTTTTCTTTGACCCAATAAGATATATAAAAGAATATGTGTAGAAGAAGGTTTCCAAATTTTGAAATTTTTAATTTTAATATAACAAAGAAACCTTTCTTCATTTGAAATTTTATTTGTATCTTGAGTTATTGGTAACCATAAAGGTAACCATAACCCAAGTTGGAACTTTGCATGTGTTGAAAGTGATAAAATTTTTAAAGATGGAGTGGTCAATTCTTTGAAAGAAAAGTGAAATTTGGAAAATTCAAATATAAATGGATAAAAGTTAGAGAATAGAAAACCACCCCTTAAGAATCTAGCTTCTAGGGTAGGAGGAGATGTTGTCTTTAGTTGCCTTTTCTTTTCTTCCATTTCTATTCTTTCAACTTCTTCCTTTTCTCTTCTTTGTGCTTCTTTTCTCTCTTTCTCTCTTCTTTCCTCTTCTTCTTTTCTTTCTCTTTCTTCCTCTTTTCTTCTCTTGTTTTCTTCTTCTTCTCTTTTCTCTTGTTCTCTTCTTTTCTCTTCTTCTCTCCTCTCTCTTTCTTTTTTCTCTCTTACTTCTTGCTTTTGTTTTTCTCTTTTTAATCTCTCAATTCTATATTTGCTTGTCTCTTCCCATAGCCTCCTAAGTTTTTCTAGAAACTCACTTTCCCTACGGGAGAACCCACTTAAATTTTGAATGAATGACTCACCTTTTCTAATAAGCTCTCTCATAAGTTCTAAGTTTCTTTCAATTTCTCGAGGCACAAACTTTCTTCTCATACAAGCTTTCAATTCATTCCAATCATGAATGGGATATTGTCTACCTATCTCAACATGATATTGCCTATCATCCCACCACTCTCTTGCATGCTTTTTAAAACTAGAAGTGTAAAGACTAAGAATATAAGATTCACTATCTCTAGAATAGAAGGATTCAGATTTACTTTTTCTCACCATGAATGAATGCATATCATTAATTTCCTTTTCCCAAGCTAGGTATGTTAATGCACCAATATCATCACCAAAGAATGGAATATTTTCACTAGCTTGTTTATACAAATCATCTTCAATCCTATCAAATTCATAAGATGAACAAGACTTCCTTCTAGCTTTATCATGTTCTCTTTTGATGCCTTTGTAACTAATTTGCTTATCAAAATTAAATTTCCTAGCAGACCTATATGGATAACAAGACATCTTTGTTTTTAAAAGTTTTTCTGGTGTAAAAGACTTACAAGATTCACACTTAGACAAGTCCCAGGTAAGAGAGGTGAGTCATGAAGACTGCTTAAGTACCAAGTCTTGCCTTGCCAGAGATGTCTTAGGTTACTACTAGTTATCCTTTAAACTAAAATCACTTTTAAAATCAAAGAACACAACTCACAACAATCACAACAATTAAACACTAAAGAAAACAGCGGACTCTAATGACCCCTACGAGATACACAAATGAAGTCAATATTAAAGTCTACTCCTATGGTGAAGCTTGTAGCTTTGGCTAACAAGACACATTCACCTATCTAGCTATGCTACAAAAACAAAAATCAAAGCAAGTAAGGTTGCCAAGATTTTGAAAGAGCACCAAGGACTCTTCCAAAGAACTTGGACTTTATAAAAGGCCCTTTTATAAAACAAAAACTAAAGCTAACAGGGGGCTAAGACAAGCCCATTATAGTTCAGATGAATCAAACAAATACAGAGAAAATAAAAAAATCAAAACCATGATGCGGTCCTAGACCACTTCTTCATCTTGCACGAAATCTTCCAGAGGCCAAATATTCCTTTCAATTCTCGGCCTAAATCAAGAAAATTGCTTGTCCAATCCTGCAATCACACATGCACAAAACTGCTATGAGTATTCACTTGGTTAAAACAGATTGCAAAAGAGTATATAGGGTAGTAATAACTTCCCTTTCTCTTGGCTGCACAAGCTTTCCAAGCTTTCCACTAAGATTATGCTGCTGCTCAATTAATGGTCTCAACTTATACTGCACACACAATTCCAACTAAATCAGCCTTGGATCTCCTAACTTTTGTCTAATCTTCCCTTTCACTCGGTCTTGTGCAATTGATACATTGAATAATTCCTATTTGCTCTCAAACTGTTCCAAATATTCTGCACAGTTAATTTTCAACCAAAATCAGCAGGATATTCATTCAATATTATCACTTACATCACTTACAAGCTAAAACAGAATAACAATTCACAACAAAGGGTAAGTTAGACAACTTCCCTGTTTTGAATGGTTGTTTTTATCTTGTTCCAAAATCCACACTGAGGTGTTTCTGCTACTTTTTCTTCAGTAATATTCTGCTCAACTGTTGATTCATTCACATCAGCTCTGCACACATAATTCTCAACAAAATCCAGCACAAAATCCAGCAAGTGCAAATGGACAGTGAACTAGGTTAAGATTGGATGTAATTCAATGCAGAAACTAACCACCTAATTAATGCAACCGCCAAGTCAGAATTGGAAGTGAGGTGCTTTAGTCACTTCTTAAAACTGGAGGATGCATTGGCAATTAAAAACAATTTGATGCACAACTGATTATGACAAGAGCAGCCCCTTCAGAAAAATTAATGAATTACAGTGGACAGAAACACTTGACCAAACTAGTCAAGAACAATGTTCTAAAGATCAGTGGACCATGCTAATCAAATAAATGAACAAAGAGTAATGTGAGGCAAATCAGAAATTGGCATTTTTAAAACAGTGTTGTTGCACCAGAAATGCTCATAAAACAATCAGCACATTATTTGCAAATCCCCTATGCATCTACCAAGTTCCCATGGGTCTTTATCAAATCAGAATCAACATTCAACATGCCCAATTAAACCATAAAATCAACAATTCATTTTCAAAACAGTGATTATAACAATTAATTCAGCAAGCAATGTTTTAAAATAAAATGAGTGCAATGACAGTTTAAGCATTCACAAGTACAAATAGCATCACCAGGAAATCAATAATCAATGAAAACAACAGTTATTTCAGTTGCAGTTGTAACAAATCACAATTGCTCCATTCTAATTATTCCAACTTCTTTTCCTGCACAATGAACACAGTCAACAAATGGTTAATTGAAACTAAACTCTCTTGCAAATGCCAAGGAATTAAGGCTAAATTAGCCTTACTAAGCTCACAGCACTGAAGTTTCTCTTTAAAAATTTAAAGCACTCAAATGAAAGGGTTAAAAGAGAAATTTTCAGTCTAGGCCAGAGAATCCTGTGGATCACCACCACCTAATATGCTACCATTCACACTTACCTTCTTTCAAATCCAAAAACCAGATTGGAATCAGATTTCTCAAATCAGGAAAATGGTTAGGCTAAAACAAAGTGATGGACAAACAGGACAACCACTCAAACAGCAGAGCAGACTCTAACCAAGGAAACTCTAGACCAGATGAAATAAGCAATTAAAAGCTTCAATTAAAGATTGGCAGAATAGATTTCACATGCATTGCAAACAAAACTAGATAACCAATAAAGACAAGCAAGAAACAAAGCTATCAAGAAGGAAAGCACTCAAAATGAACCTAAGAATTGCTCTAGAGGGAATTAAGAAAGCAAGAAAAGAAACAAGCAAGTTAGAGCAGAAACAATTAAGTGACTCCAGTACTGAATTTTACAAATGCGTTTGATAATGTTTTCAGTTTCTGATTTGGAGCTTGTCTTAGTTGGATTGCACAAGGTCTGAACGCTTTTTAAACTTGTATAGATATTCTTTTTCACTTGTTTTGATTTCATTCAACAGACCCTAACTCTTACTACAATCCAACTGAATCATAAATGCACAAATCAAAATGTCAGTACTGCACTATACTTGCTTCATAAAAAAATTGACTTAAAAATGGTGGTTTCAAAAGGTGAAAAACGCATAAAGGCTGATATAACTCGAATTAACTATCTCAACATGTTTAAAACTTCAAATCAAACTTGTTTTGCATTAAAATTGGATGCAGAACATAGTAATTCAAAAATTGAACTTGCAATAGCCAATTATGCAATCAAACAGGTCAACCACACCACCAGTTTTAAGTTTCATTGAGTCAATTGACAAATTATTGATGAAAATGACTTTAAAACAACAATTGTAAACTTGAACAAGACACGAGGAAGTTAATGTAAGATTTCCAGCAAGATCTATATGCCAAACAGATTTTAAACACATAAAATGATTCAAACAAAGATAATGCAGATCGGCCAACTGCAATTTTGAACTCTGCTGAAGTTTTCTCAGTGCAAACAAGCATTGCCTAAGCAAGTCATTACTTATATGGTATGCACATGGTACTTGCTCAAATGTCTCACAGAGTTCAACTCTCGTTCACTTGCAACTGAACACAAAGGTAATTATAATACTGCAAAACAAATGAAGGCTGAATCTGATGTCATCCATCATGCACTCGAGCTCTAAGTGAATTTGTCATAGCTCATATGGAGTGCAGATAAGGAACATTCAATCAGATTGTTCAGCTCAATCAAAACACGGTTTCAACCCAGAATTTATGACAAATAAGCAACTGAACATGACTTTGACAAAAACAGAATATGATGCTCAAATAAAATGACTCAAACAAAATTTTGGACCGATTAAGATGATGAAAGACACAACCAAAACAAGGTTAGCATACAAGAATTTACTCAAGCAGAAACCTAATGAACAGATCAAGACCAAAAACACATGAATCAACACAAGACAGAGAAGGAATCATAATGAACAACACGAATAATTTGAAAAAGAACAAACGCACAGATTGAATCTCAAGAACAGAGAACAGATCGAGACAGAAAAATTTGAGAATCGACGAAGAGTAACTCAGATAAGAGAGAAACGAGATACTTAGCTCAAGCGGACGCGCCTAACCTAGGCTCTGAATACCACATGATAAGCGACGCTCCGAGGAGAAGACGAAACTTGAGGCAGCGGAAACAACAGAAGAACTAAGAACCCTAGGTTTGGAGGTTTGATCGGGGAAAACTCTAGAAGCGGAAGAAACCCTAGGCTCCTGATGATGTTCGGTGAAGAGGCTCGAATGGATGTAGTCAAAGGTTGGATCGACGACAAACTGGAGCGAGGAACCCTATTGGTGACGAGAGGCACCACGGTGAAGATTCGGCGATGATGAGGAGGAGTTTTGTGGTTGAAGAGTTTTCGACAGAGAAAACGTAGGTGAAGACGCGAAATGAGGATACGGAAGCTATGCTGATGGAATCTCGTGAGGGAATAAGGCACGCGTGGCAGTAGATATGATGCAAGCCACGAGGAAGCTATCAATTGGTGAGAGTGGCGTGAGATAGATGTTACGGAGGAAAAAGAATCTGATAATGGAAAATGAGAGAATGGATGGTGTGAAGGGAAGGTGGCTAGAGGAGATCCTTTGGGATTCTCTAGCTTTGACTTTCAAGGGAATTAATTTCTGGAGTTCTCTCTACAGAAAGTTTAATTCATTATTCTCAAAAGTACCTTACAAGAGGTGGTGGCATGTCTATATATAGGACTAAAAGTCCCTCCTATCTAGCACATGCCTAACACCTTTTACACATGTTTTTAATAAAAGTAAAAGAAATATTATACTAAACTAATTAGCCTTGGTCCCCGCGTATCATATCAACAGCTTCTTGGGTACTGTGTGGGCTGGTGAGCAGTGCCAGTTTTCTCTATGTATGGAAGAAGGCACTGATTTTGATGATGAGGAGAGAGTTTTATGTGTATCTGGAGGACATTTGCAGAGGAATAGAACTGGCTCTGTGGTAAACATTAGGAAAACTGACTTGACTCCTCTTGCAAAGTATTGGATGACATTTTCTCATGCCAACATTCAGCCATGTTCTCATGTGTCAGACATCACTCTTAGTAGGGCACTCCTCCTTTACTGTGTAATCAGAAACTTGAATGTCAATATTGGAAAGGTAATAGTTGATGAGATAAGGGTGTGTGCTAACATAATAAACAGCAAAGCACCCTTAGGACATCCTTCTTTAATTACACACCTCTACAAGATAGTTGGGGTGGATACTTCCGCTCCACCATTTGAAAGGCTAAGGAAAGCAATTGATGAGGCCTGTTGATAACAGTTGAAAAACTGTTATTTTTATGCTTAAAATTGATACCAAAAACAACCTTTAAGACTTAGAAACTAGCTTGAACTCATATTTTTGCTTTAGTTTTGTGAATAAGAGAGTTGAAAGTGAATTTAATGGTTTTGTGCAAGATTCCCTTTATTTTGTAGGCTAATTGAATGATTTGAAAGAAGAATTGAAGTACCGAATGATTGGAGTGCTGAAAAGTCAACCAGAAAAGTCAACCAGTCAATAAGAATACGAAAAAAGTCAACCAGACGAGTTTTGGGCCAGTTTTATGCGATTTTATGATCTGTTTGGGCCTGGACCCGTTTTTTATTATTTTTATGTCCTATTTAAAGACCTACATGTCTTAGGGTTGGTATATTTGGCAGAAACGAAGCAAACACTCTCTCTTCCACCCTTTTGAAGGAGGATCTTGGATGCTCAGGCTACCTCTTCACCTTTCTAGGGTTTTATCCTTCATTCTTTCATTATTGTTCATCTAGGTTCACCATGAATATGGTGAACTAAACCTTGTATGTTTGTTGGGGAATCAATGTAATCTTTTGAAGCTCTCATATATGGAATTTGTGCTTGCATCTTAATCTAAGATTTATGCTTTCCTTTATCATTAGTTAGGGTTTTTCCTCTTTGCTTAATGCTTGCTTTGTTTAACTCATTCAATGCATGATTATTGATTTTGTTGATACGAGAACGTACGGGGAAGTCTAGATCCGGGGAATTACTCCCAATAGTATATTGGTTGTTGTTAAGCTCCTATGCTAAGAGAACTAATTATTAGGAATGTTAGGAATCGTATGAACTCGTAATTAGGGATAGGCCTTCTTGACAAGGTAATTTAGAGAGTGGCATTAACAATGATGATTTGAATGTTGAATTCCTAAATTATATGAGAGTGGATAAGATGAAATTGACTCCCAACAACATATTCATCCATATATTGAAAGTGCTTGTCTTTTGCTTTTGCCATTGATCAAAACTCATGCATACATGTTTATTTTCTGTTTTGCATATTAAACTCCAATTATTTCGTTCTTAAGTCTTAGCTAATCAACAAACCACACAACTAAACTAGGCCGTAAGTCCTTTGGGAGAACGATACTTGGTCTTACCAAGTTTATTACTTGAACGATTCGGTCATACTTGCCGATTATAAAACAAGTTTGTGACATCATATTTTGGTGATCATAAATTTGTCCATCATGCATCCAAGATCCTCCTTCAAAGTCAATCAGTCAACCAGAAAAGTCAACCAGTCAACCAAAAAGTCAACCAGTCAACCAGAAACGAAAAAAGTCAACCAGACGAGTTTTGGGCCAGTTTTATGCGATTTTATTAACTGAAAATATCTTCCAAATAATGTTATAATTATTTAAATCTTTTAGTTATTTGGAAGATATAAGATAAAAGATTCTATCAACTGAATATTCAGAGTTCAAGCCCAATCAAGCCTATTTAAAGAGACCCAGGGGACTTCACTTCATTCATTCTCTCATACTCCTCTCACTTTTCTTTCATCTTGTATTCAAGTTCATTCATGGAGAGCTAAGCATCTAGGGCTATTCTACTGTAATTCCAAGACGGATTCTGAGGTTATGTTCAGTTAATGCAATTGTTTACTTTGATTATTGATTTAAGTTGTTCTCTCTATGTCTTTCATCTCTCTATCTTGTTAAAAGCAAAGATTTTTGCATCATAATATGTTTGAATCTACATGCATATTGATTATATGAGTTTTAGGGTTTCTAGGTTTAAATTGAGAATCTACTTTGATTTAATTTAGGAACTTTCATATGATTAAATGGTTTTTACTATCAATTAAGAATGTACTTTGGTTGGTAGTAATAATTTCAACTATAATCAATTGAGAATTTACTTTGATTGATTAACTTTTAACTTGGTTAGGAGATTTAAGAATAGACATGATTAAACACAATAGAATTTGATTGAGAATGTACTTTGATTGAATTTATTGTGAATAATCTAGAAAGTTTTTGCATTTGATTGAGAATTTACTTTGGTTAAATGCATGATTGCCCTCAAATTAATTGAGAATGTACTTTAATTAATTTGAAACTTAAACAATAATCAATTGAACAATTATCCGTGAATAATCGATGACGAATCTATCTTGGAAAAGCAATGGAATTAGCCTATTTAATCATAACTGTTTTTAAGTTTATTATTTGTTCTTTAAACATTCTTAAACCATTACTTTTATTCATAAGCATTGCATTCATAAGAATCATATATTCGAAAGCAATTCCGTGTTCGTTGGGAGTGATAAGTCAATATTTTATTCACTTTACTTAGTCTATTGTACCAGATTAAATCGGGGAATTGTGTTTAAACATCCAGTATTTTTCCGTTTTTCATAATTATGCTTAATTTGACCAGTAATTCAAATTTTAATTAATTTGAATTAACTAAAGATAATTATTTGTATTATTAATTGCTGGAAGTTATTGGATGATAGTTTTGGACATTAATTTTACTTTTATTTTTTTTTAGAAGCTTACATTTCAATTTTAATTTTTGAAAAAGAAAACAAAAATAGAAGTGGTGCACGTTGATGGCTCTCGGCTGCACTAGTAAATTGGAAATGGAATTGATGTGCAAGGGAACGTGTAAGAAAAAAATTAAGAGCTGCATGTGGTGGCTTGACACGTTGACATAGATAGCACCAGGTCATGGAAGAGCACTCACGGCCAAAAAAAAAAAAAGAAAATCTTCTTTCTCTTTTAAAAAGGAGCACTAAAAGAATGGCCCACAACACCACATACAGCACGTGAAAGAGAACCAATATGGAGAAAAGGCACGACCTTGGAGTCCACCACTTCTCAGCATGATGCATGCCACGCCCTTCCACATTATCTTCATCCAACAAAGTCCTTTCAATTATTATTTTTTTTTTTAAGTTGGCTTGGAATAAGTAAACACACAGCTGGATGGAGCACACTTGAATGGGCTGGTGCACCTCATGGAGAGAAGAGAATCGACCTTTTGGATTCACTTTATTTTGCTGTCAAGAAGTTGGAAGTCGTGCTGTGTGATGTTATGGTCTGGATGGAATCTTTCATTATATTAAGAGAAGCACATGTTAATGAATGGCCAGCTGAAGAAAGAAGCCTTCACTTGGGAAGATGCCACGGCAACAACACACATGAGCTGGAAACATAGCACTGCACGGTGATGGAAGTAAAGAGTTTTTTTTGACCACATGAGCAGGCTCGGAAAATTGTCACACCCCAATCTACTCCCTCTCGTTGCATTCTACTACGGAAAAGAAGAGAAGCTTTTGGTTCATGACTTTGCTGAAAATGGCAGCTTGGCCAGTCATCTTCACGGAAGAAGCGGAGTTGAGTTGAACTGGGCAACTCGTTTGAAGATCCATTGATCAAGAAATAGACTGTGAGAGAGAGAAGTCATCGAGACTGGTAGAAACTGAGTAGAGATGATCCAGTTCACTTCCACCTTCACCACCATCGTCACTCTCCTTCAACTCCTCAATCTCTGCCACAGCTTCCTTCCAACCCCACCTACTCTCCAAGTTCCATTCACAGCATCCCATTCCAATCCTTAACAGTTTCACCATCTCACCCTCTCCACTCCCTCTCCCAGGAATCTCCTTATCAAGCACCTCCGCATTCCACCCTTCGCTCACTATGGAGTTCACCCACGCCGCCAAATCCTCATTCGCTCCCTTCCCATGCCTCAGATAACTCGCAGGGAACTTTCCCGTCAAAAGCTCCAGTATCAGAATCCCCAGACACCACACATCGCTCTTCTCGCTTGGCTTCTCAGACTGGCTCGCCTCTGGAGACTTGTAAGCCACCATGAACCGCTGAGCGTGGCTTTTCTCCACCACCGCCACAAGTCCGTACTCTGCCAAACGAGCCTCGAAGGAACCATCCAGCAGCTGAGACGGGAAGCAGAAGTGTCTAGCTTTGGAGCAGCCATCACCGAGAAGAAAAGGGAGCTGGGACATGCTGTAACAGTTGCAACGTAATTGAAGGAGAAGCAATGATCTTATAATGGAAGCACATGCAGAAGCATCACGTCCAGCCACATCTAGAAGCACACGTTGAATGGAGAAGATCACGGTTCTGCTTGCACATCAAAGGAAGCTACAGGAGTTTGGAGTGGGTCACAAGGTTGAAAGGAATTTCTGAAAGCCTAAGCAAAAAGACAAACATGGAGACCCTCATCCTATTTTCTCACGGGAACAAATTGGGAGATGCTCACGGGAGGAGACTAACGGTGAGAGAATTGGCTATAAAATGGAGAAGCATCCAGGAGAGAAAACTCAGTAGATTGAGGAGTAGGAGTAGTGTAGTGTAGAAAGTTTTCCGTTTTCCAGTTCTCAGTAATTTTTCCCCCTTCCCCTTGGGGAGGTTTGGGGTTTCTTTTCATTTTCCAGTGTTTGTAATTGATGGTGATTGTATTTTTCTTTTCTGTAATGGACTCCAATTAAATTTCCAGTTACATTTCTATTTCCAGTGCTGAGCTTCCAGGTCTGTTTCTGTTGAACATTTAATTTCTGTGCAATTTAAATTCTGCCTTATGCTTTCTGCCATCTTGAATTTTCTGTTGCTGTTTAATATTTTGTTGCACTTTAATTTTTGTTTTTACTATTCTGCTATGAAAATTTTCGTTTCCGTTTTACTGTTTTCAATCTACTGCTTTCTGAACTTAAGTTTTCTGCTGCTTGGAATTTACGATTTCTATAGTGCTGAAATTTCGTTTTCTGGTATGAGCAATCTTAAGTTTTTGGTTCTGATTTCTGTGTTAAGCAATCTGATGAAGTCTGCGTTTTTACTGTTTAGTTTTACTGTTTGCATGTTTTTACTATCTTCTGTATTTCAGGTTTACTGTTTTAATTTTCGTTTTCTGTCTTTTACTGTTTCAATTTACTGTTTGAAATTTACTTTTATCGTTTTTATGTTTACTATTTAAATTTCGTTTTTACCATTTTAAAATTATTTTCGTAATTTAACTTCCTGCAATTAAAAACCAAAACAATCAAACCCCCCTTCTTTCGTGTAAAAGATCTAAAACTGAACCGCGAAAAATTGGTCCTTGAGAGACGACCTAGGAGTCAAATCCTAGTAAACTATACTGCATTAATTTCTGTGCATATAAAATTTGTATGACCGCGACAGTCGTATCAAATTTTGGCGCCGTTGCCGGGGACCAACAAAAGACGGTTTGGTTTTAGATTCTTGTTGTGTAAATTTTTGTTCTGTTAATATGTGTGTTTTGTGTGTTCTGTCTGTTGTATTTTTGTAGGCGACAACGACACCTTCAGCAAATTTTGGCGGCGTTGTCACTTCAGTTCCAGGTTTTTTGTTTTAGATTTTTACTGTGTTAATATATATTGTGTATATATGTGTGTAATTGTGCTATGTTCTGTATTTAGCTGTTAAAAAAAAATTTAAAAAAAATTAAAAAAAAAAAAAAAAAAATTTACAAATTTTTACTATTGATGTTCTGTCTTGTGTGTGCTTGTAGCATGTATAAATGTGTTTTGTTTTATCTGATTCGTAATTTTTAGTTTTTAGTTTTTATTTTTATTTTTCCATGTCTACCTATTCTAGTTATGTGAATTCTGCTTATTCTGCCAATGTCTGTGATTATGAATCTTATTCTGCATCTTACTCTGATTGTAATTCTGCTAAATTCTATAATGAAAATTATAATGATCCTGAGTGGAATGATCTTAACAACGAATGGTACGATACCCCACAAGATCATTATCTAGAACCACCATTCGAGAGTCCTTTCATGCCTCCACCAGTCCAGCAATATCAGAGTCAGCAGTATAATGCTTCTGCCCAAACAACTCTTCAGCCTTCAACTTCTGAACCTACATTGAAGGAGTTACTGGAGCAGATGACCATGCAGAACGTTCAGTTACAGAAAGGGAACATGCAGTTCAAGCAAGAGAGCATGGAAACTAAATCTGCCATTCAGAATCTGACTGATCAGATCAGGCAGATGGCCACTCTTGCACCTGAGGAGACTGATGAATATTTTGAGGACCAGGCAGGTACAAGCAGCTATTTTGAACCAGGTAGACCACTTTCATTTTCCACCAACATACCTCAATTTGATGATTATGCTGTTGAGAGGTATGTTGATAATTATATTGTTGCTGAGCATGATTTTAATTTTCCCTCTATGCATGACGAGAATAATTTTGTGTTATCAGATCTGAATATTTGTTCTCCATGCACTGAACATGAATCTGAACCTGTTATAGATATTGTTTCTACATTTCAAACTGATTCATGTTATGAGGTTGTATCTAAGGCTCAGTATGATGAATTGGGATTGGGTGTTATACTCCTGCATGAAATTTCTGGAGTGCCAAATTGCACTAACCATGCTGCAGGAGGTACGTATAAACTTGATGAGCAGACACCTACAATTGAAGACAGAGATGCGAGCACCCAGAACGATTTCAACAGGCACCTGCTGTACCCGCTCATCAACAATTGCTGCTTAGATCCGGTGGTGGAAGATATTTCCCTACTTGATCAGATTTGGAGGATGAAGCAGTTCGTCCTCAACACTTTCATGCTGGATCCTGAAGAAGGGAACATCTCCCTACAAGTCCAAAATTGGCAACTGCCACCATGACCAGGGAAGTTTTCTTTTTCTTTCTTCCCGTTTTCATATTTTTAATGCACTTGTCCTTTATCTGTTTAGTGTTTTAATTGATGATCTTATGCTTAGAAAACATTTAGGACAGTGTAGTTTAAGTGTGGTCTCGGGAAGTTTCTGATTTTTGTTTTTCTTTTAAGTTTGTTTTTCCTTTTCTTTTTAGTTTTCGAATTATTATTTTTAAAAATAAAAAAAAAAAAAAAAATTTAAAAACATAAAAAAACAATTTGTGATAAAATTTTTTGTTTAAAGCGTGCCAAATCTGTATTCTGATATGTATATATTTTTTTCTTCCTTCTTTCTTAGTTTTCACATTGTTATCCTTTAAAAAAAAAAAAAAAAAAAAAATTTCAAAAATTCAAAAAAATTGTTTTGCGTATTCTTTGATTTTATTTCGACCCTCAGTATCTTATTATTTCATATCAATAAACATTTCATTTCAGATCTCATTTTTTTTCCCTTATTTTTCTTCACTGTAAAATAATTTCTTAGTTGTTTCATCAGATCTTTGATTGAAAATTTTGTTTAGACTAAGAGAGATTTCATTCATCAATGCAAAAAAAATTACAATAATGGAAAAATGGAAATTTATCAGATCTGAAAATAAAATTGCAGTAGATATATATATAAATAAAAGATGTTCGGGGGGTCGATCTTTAGTGATCGTTAATATTACAGACCATAATAAAAAAAAAAACAACATAAAAAAATTAAAAACAATTGTTCAGATTACATGCCTTGTCCTTAATTCTGGCCACACTCGGCCAACAAAAACATAAAAATAAAAAAAAAAAAAAAAAAAAACATAAAACATTAAAACTGGAAGAATTCACGAGCTGGTTGTGGTGGTCTAAGGGAGAGCTCCGTTGAGGGAGCTCTGGTTCGGAATGCGAGCGGAGGCTTTGGTGGAGGAATTTCTCGTTCATTTCTGTCGTCATCGATGATGATCGGAACTGGAAACAAATTCAGCAGCCTCGGTGCCCTCATTATCACCCAGTTTTTTTCTTTCAAACAAAAAAAATAAAAAAATAAAAAAAAAAATAAAAAAAAATAATAAAAAATAATAATAAAAAATAAATAACTTGTGTTAATTATAGAAGAGGAAGTGAAAATTTTCAATAAAAATGGAGGTGTGATCAGAGGTCTTACCGTACATGTACAGCGGCAGTTGTGAAAAGAGAGTGCCAGTGGGGTCTATCTCCGCTTGCCAGTGCTTGACCCGATTGCCGTGGTTGTTGAACCAGCAGTGTACGTTGTATTCAGTGGCTTCGCCGAAAGCCCTTAGTCGAGACGCGATCTCGACGACTTGCGCTCGGCTTGGGTGTGTGACCCCATAGTTGAATATTTTGGTCATCATCGTGATCTGATCGTCGGTTGGACGCCACCGTTGACTGGTATATCTCTCTGATTCCGTTTCACTCATCCTTCCTCTCGTAATATACAAATACTTAATAAAAAAAAAAATATATATATATATATATAAAAATAAAAAGAACAAAAACAAGAAAAATAAGCATAACATAAAAAAAAAAGAGTAAAAAAAAAAAAAAAAAAAAATTAGATTAGTTCTCTGTTTTCTTTATTTGTTCTTGTTTCCTTTTAAATTTATTTTGTCCTGTCTGTCTTTGATTGTTTTTGTTTTTGGTCTCAGATCTGTTTCACGGTCCTCGCAAAGGGTCCTAAACGGATCTACGTCCAGTGTCCTTGTCCATGTTGTGCTTGTAAATTAAGATTTTGTGTTTATTTTTAAGTGGGGTACGTGGCGTTGTTCTACCCGATTGTCTCTGCAATACCTTCAATCGAAGGGAGATTAACGTCTGGTTTCCAGCCTATATACCCCTTAGTTTAAGACAGTGTGTTCTTGTTTTTGTTGTAGTTAAGAAAGAAAAATAAAAGGAGCAGAGAGCTTAAAGGAAGGCAGGAAAAAGCAAAATGAAAGATCTAAAAGCTTTAAAGAGAAGCAGAACATGGAAAGCAGAGAAAGGAAAAGAAAGCAGTGAAAGATCTGGAAAATGTAAAGCAAGCAGATAGAAACAGAGATCCAGGTGCTAAGGACTTACCTGGAGTAGTAGGGCTTGCAGAGGCTCCTTGAGGTTCTCAGACTCTTCAGCGGACGCGGGGGGAGAGGCTCCCTGCAGAGATCCAGACGCTCGAGAGAGTAGAGAGAGAAGAGAGCAGAGAAGAGAGCAGAGAGAGGAGTAGAGAGAGAGCAGGGAAGTCAGAAATGGCGCTCTGACGCTGAGGAGGTACCCTTTTATAACCAGATTGTTTCCACTGTAGCAACAGTTCCGGTCTTTGCCACCGAGACTGTTGCCACAGTACCGGTTTTCTCCTTTTCCAAAATAAAAATAAAAAAAAAAAAAAAATTTAATTATTAGCATCTACTGATGGGTGCTAGGTGTTTTAGACATCGGCTGATGGATGTCACTGATAACATCCACTGATGGATGTTACTGAAAAATTTCTTCCCATTTTTCCTAACTTTTTATTGCACTTGTCTATATTTTTTGACTGTTCTGAAATTGATCATCTAATGATTGTGACACACTGAGGACATTGTGTGATTTAAGTGTGGTCTACTGGGGAGAAATTTTGATTTTCTGTTAGTTTCTGTTAAGTTTGTATTTTGTGTGTTAAATTTTTTGTTTTTGAGTGTTAAATGTTTTCTGTTTTAAGTGGTTTTTAGTGTGTTTTGTGTGCAATAAATTTTACATTTTTCTTTTGATTTCTGGATGATGTTTAAGTTGTAGATTTTTCCTTCACTTACTTAATACTTATGGTTTGAAATCCTTGCTTTTCTCTGCTTGGAAGATGATTATAATGTTTAAGAGGTTGATTTGATTGGAACGAATACCCTGTGTGAGATTTGAGCCACTTTATGTTCTTTCTTGTGTGACATGTCTCTTGATTGCTTGCACATATGCCTTGGCTTGATTCTTTTTGATATACTTGATTTATATGCATTTTTGGAAGTGATAAAGGCAATTTTATTCTTGAGCCTCTTTAGCCAAATAAGCCTACCTTGTTATTATCCTTTGATAACCCCTTTGAGCCTATACTGTATATATTTCTTTGTGTTGAAGCTCATACACTGATCCTAAGTGAAAAACAAATGATTACCTTTAACTTAGGAAAGTCTGGAGCTATAGAAGTGTTTTGAGAATAAGTGTGGTCTCCTTGGGAATTCTGATGAATTGGCTAGTTGGTTCCTCATCATGTTTTGAAATGATAATTTATATCCTGTTTTGTGATAAAAAAAAAAAAAAAAAAAAAAAAAAAACAGGATGAAAAAATTTGATGAAAAAAAAAAAAAAAAGAGAAAATTGAAAAATCATTTTGTGAATAATGGAGTCGAGAAGAGGATTGAATTAGAGGTTTGGGTGAGATTTCACTGTGTTACATTTTTTTTCCTAGTGCACCTCTATTTCTTCTGAGCTATAGCTACTTATCCAAATTTATCCTCCCCTGTCCTTGGCCCCATTACAACCCAGTAAAGACCTTTTGATCTGAACATGCATATGTTTTAAGTATTGATATTAGAAGATTGCCAAGTCTATTTGTGTTTGCTCTCTTGAGTGCATTGAGTGAAATTGATTTACCTTAAACACTTGAGAGAAACACTATAGTGCATCTGTGAGGTTTTGTTATTTTCAATTTACCTCTTAAGCTGATTAATCATTTTGCTATGTTTTGAATTGCTTGGATGATTTCTGTAAGTATCTGCTTAATTTGATTTTGTGTTGGATAATTTCTACTTCTTTTCTCTGTCCAGACTTCTTGAGAACTTTGTAAATTCTGTTTATTTATCTCTTTAGTCTTTATTTTCTGTATGCTGCATTTGTGTCACGTCCTTTGAAAGTCCTTTGAACTATTTCCTGATTGCGTCTTAATTTTGCCCAGGAGTGCAAAAGGCTAAGTGTGGTCTATTTTGATAAGTCAATATTTTATTCACTTTACTTAGTCTATTGTACCAGATTAAATCGGGGAATTGTGTTTAAACATCCAGTATTTTTCCGTTTTTCATAATTATGCTTAATTTGACCAGTAATTCAAATTTTAATTAATTTGAATTAACTAAAGATAATTATTTGTATTATTAATTGCTGGAAGTTATTGGATGATAGTTTTGGACATTAATTTTACTTTTATTTTTTTTTAGAAGCTTACATTTCAATTTTAATTTTTGAAAAAGAAAACAAAAATAGAAGTGGTGCACGTTGATGGCTCTCGGCTGCACTAGTAAATTGGAAATGGAATTGATGTGCAAGGGAACGTGTAAGAAAAAAATTAAGAGCTGCATGTGGTGGCTTGACACGTTGACATAGATAGCACCAGGTCATGGAAGAGCACTCACGGCCAAAAAAAAAAAAAGAAAATCTTCTTTCTCTTTTAAAAAGGAGCACTAAAAGAATGGCCCACAACACCACATACAGCACGTGAAAGAGAACCAATATGGAGAAAAGGCACGACCTTGGAGTCCACCACTTCTCAGCATGATGCATGCCACGCCCTTCCACATTATCTTCATCCAACAAAGTCCTTTCAATTATTATTTTTTTTTTTAAGTTGGCTTGGAATAAGTAAACACACAGCTGGATGGAGCACACTTGAATGGGCTGGTGCACCTCATGGAGAGAAGAGAATCGACCTTTTGGATTCACTTTATTTTGCTGTCAAGAAGTTGGAAGTCGTGCTGTGTGATGTTATGGTCTGGATGGAATCTTTCATTATATTAAGAGAAGCACATGTTAATGAATGGCCAGCTGAAGAAAGAAGCCTTCACTTGGGAAGATGCCACGGCAACAACACACATGAGCTGGAAACATAGCACTGCACGGTGATGGAAGTAAAGAGTTTTTTTTGACCACATGAGCAGGCTCGGAAAATTGTCACACCCCAATCTACTCCCTCTCGTTGCATTCTACTACGGAAAAGAAGAGAAGCTTTTGGTTCATGACTTTGCTGAAAATGGCAGCTTGGCCAGTCATCTTCACGGAAGAAGCGGAGTTGAGTTGAACTGGGCAACTCGTTTGAAGATCCATTGATCAAGAAATAGACTGTGAGAGAGAGAAGTCATCGAGACTGGTAGAAACTGAGTAGAGATGATCCAGTTCACTTCCACCTTCACCACCATCGTCACTCTCCTTCAACTCCTCAATCTCTGCCACAGCTTCCTTCCAACCCCACCTACTCTCCAAGTTCCATTCACAGCATCCCATTCCAATCCTTAACAGTTTCACCATCTCACCCTCTCCACTCCCTCTCCCAGGAATCTCCTTATCAAGCACCTCCGCATTCCACCCTTCGCTCACTATGGAGTTCACCCACGCCGCCAAATCCTCATTCGCTCCCTTCCCATGCCTCAGATAACTCGCAGGGAACTTTCCCGTCAAAAGCTCCAGTATCAGAATCCCCAGACACCACACATCGCTCTTCTCGCTTGGCTTCTCAGACTGGCTCGCCTCTGGAGACTTGTAAGCCACCATGAACCGCTGAGCGTGGCTTTTCTCCACCACCGCCACAAGTCCGTACTCTGCCAAACGAGCCTCGAAGGAACCATCCAGCAGCTGAGACGGGAAGCAGAAGTGTCTAGCTTTGGAGCAGCCATCACCGAGAAGAAAAGGGAGCTGGGACATGCTGTAACAGTTGCAACGTAATTGAAGGAGAAGCAATGATCTTATAATGGAAGCACATGCAGAAGCATCACGTCCAGCCACATCTAGAAGCACACGTTGAATGGAGAAGATCACGGTTCTGCTTGCACATCAAAGGAAGCTACAGGAGTTTGGAGTGGGTCACAAGGTTGAAAGGAATTTCTGAAAGCCTAAGCAAAAAGACAAACATGGAGACCCTCATCCTATTTTCTCACGGGAACAAATTGGGAGATGCTCACGGGAGGAGACTAACGGTGAGAGAATTGGCTATAAAATGGAGAAGCATCCAGGAGAGAAAACTCAGTAGATTGAGGAGTAGGAGTAGTGTAGTGTAGAAAGTTTTCCGTTTTCCAGTTCTGAGTAATTTTTCCCCCTTCCCCTTGGGGAGGTTTTGGGTTTCTTTTCATTTTCCAGTGTTTGTAATTGATGGTGATTGTATTTTTCTTTTCTGTAATGGACTCCAATTAAATTTCCAGTTACATTTCTATTTCCAGTGCTGAGCTTCCAGGTCTGTTTCTGTTGAACATTTAATTTCTGTGCAATTTAAATTCTGCCTTATGCTTTCTGCCATCTTGAATTTTCTGTTGCTGTTTAATATTTTGTTGCACTTTAATTTTTGTTTTTACTATTCTGCTATGAAAATTTTCGTTTCCGTTTTACTGTTTTCAATCTACTGCTTTCTGAACTTAAGTTTTCTGCTGCTTGGAATTTACGATTTCTATAGTGCTGAAATTTCGTTTTCTGGTATGAGCAATCTTAAGTTTTTGGTTCTGATTTCTGTGTTAAGCAATCTGATGAAGTCTGCGTTTTTACTGTTTAGTTTTACTGTTTGCATGTTTTTACTATCTTCTGTATTTCAGGTTTACTGTTTTAATTTTCGTTTTCTGTCTTTTACTGTTTCAATTTACTGTTTGAAATTTACTTTTATCGTTTTTATGTTTACTATTTAAATTTCGTTTTTACCATTTTAAAATTATTTTCGTAATTTAACTTCCTGCAATTAAAAACCAAAACAATCAAACCCCCCTTCTTTCGTGTAAAAGATCTAAAACTGAACCGCGAAAAATTGGTCCTTGAGAGACGACCTAGGAGTCAAATCCTAGTAAACTATACTGCATTAATTTCTGTGCATATAAAATTTGTATGACCGCGACAGTCGTATCAGGGAGACGACTCAGGGTTACTTTAACCCTATCTACTTTATTGAATACTACTTGGCAATACTGAAGTTGCCTTGAAAAGTAGTATTAATTTGATAGCTTCAACGACAGCCTATCATATATCCAAATGATGATAAAGCATGTTTTCAATTTGATGAACTTGATGAAGTTTGTATGATGCAAGAAAGGATGGTGCGATATGTTTCTCCATTAGAGAAAACTCTCATTGATGCTTGTGAAGATATAGATGAAGGAGAAGAGAAATTAATTGAAGAATGTCTGATGAACTTGGAAATATTGAAGAAGATTCCAGTGGAGGATACAAAGTTTGAGATAATTGATAAGGAAGAAGAAGTCAAAGCAAAGAAGTTAGAATTAAAAATACTACTAGCACATCTGAAGTATGTTTTTCTAGAAGAAGATGGAACAAAGCCAATTATCATCAGTAACTCTTTATCTCAACAAGAAGAAGAACAGTTGATAGAAATTCTGAAAGCTAACAAAGAAGCAATGGGGTGGTCAATATCAGATCTTAAAGGTATTAGCCCAACTTATTGTATGCATAAGATTTTCATGGAAGATGATTATAGACCGAGTGTTCAACCACAGAGAAAATTAAATCCTGTAATGAAGGAGGTTGTTAGAAAAGAAGTGTTGAAACTTTTGGAAGCTGGTATCATTTATCCAATCTCTGACAGTGAATGGGTGAGTCTAGTACATGTGGTTCTAAAGAAAGGCGGAATGATAGTAATTCACAATGATAAGAATGAACTTATTCCCACTCGGACAGTTACTGGATGGCGAATGTGCATTGATTACAGGAAGCTATATAAAGCCACTCGGAAGCATCATTTTCCTCTTCCTTTCATGGACCAGATGTTGGAAAGATTAGCAAGTCAAGCTTTTTATTGCTTTCTAGATGGATATTCTGGATATAATCAAATTGTGGTAGATCCAAAAGACCAAGAGAAGACGACCTTTACTTGTCCTTTTGGTATTTGGATTATGTAATGCTCCAACTACTTTTCAAAGGTGTATGCAAGCAATTTTTGCAGATCTCTTAGAAAAGTGCACTGAAGTCTTCATGGATGATTTTTCAGTCTTTGGAAATTTTTTCCAAAGGTGTTTGACTAATTTGGATATTGTTCTTAAAACATGTGTTCAGACAAATCTTGTTCTGAATTGGGAGAAATGTCATTTCATGGTAACAAAAGGCATTGTGCTAGGACATAAAATTTCTGCTAAAGGGATTGAGGTGGATAAAGCCAAAGTAGAAGTCATTGAGAAACTGCCTCCACCAACACACGTAAAGGGGATAAGGAGTTTTCTAGGTCATGCTAGATTTTATAGAAGATTCATAAAAGATTTCTCAAAAATTGCTAAACCATTAAGCAATCTTCTTATGAAGGATGCCCCTTTTGTGATGAATGAAGAATGTTTGAAAGCTTTTGACACATTGAAGAGTAAATTAGTGTCAGCTGCAGTAATTATAGCTCCAGATTGGAATAAAAATTTTGAGCTAATGTGTGATGCTAGTGATTATGCAGGAGTTGTTTTTGGCCAGCGAAAGGAGCATATTTTTCATCCAATTTATTATGCTAGCAAAGTTCTAAATGATGCTCAGTTGAATTATGCTACTACGGAGAAAGAATTCCTACCTATAATGTATGCTTTAGAGAAATTTAGACCTTATCTTATTGGGTCTAAGGTGATTATTTATACAGATCATGCAACTATCAAATATTTGTTGACAAAACCAGATTCTAAGCCACGTCTGATTAGATGGGTATTACTCTTGCAAGAATTTGATGTGGAGATCCGTGATAAGAAAGGGAGTGAAAACTTAATTGCTGATCATTTGTCATGGTTAGTCAACAAGGATGTCACTAGCAAAGAATCAAAGATCTGGGAATCTTTTTCAAATGAAGCACTCATGTACATTCAGCAGAGGCCATGGTTTGATGATATGGCTAATTTCAAAGCTGCAAAGGTTATGCTAGAAGATTTAACTTGGCAACAAAGAAAAATTTTTTTGCATGATGCCAAGCAGTTTGTCTAGGATGATCCTTATTTGTTCAAGATTGGAGCAGATAATCTTCTGAGGAGATGTGTGACAAATATGTCTGCCAAAACAAGGAAAACCATGCATAAAACTCATCGAACTCTCTTATGTCCAAAACTTAAGCAAAAACATGATTTCAAGCTAGTTTCTAAGTCATAAAGGTTGTTTTTAATATCAAAATTAAGTATAAAAATAACAATTTTTCAACCGTTATCAATTTGCCATCATCTAGAAGCTTATTGTTAGCAAAATGATCAAGATGAAGTTTTGATGATGTCCAAATCAAGTCAAGAGAAATCAAGATTCAAGATGTTATGAAGACTTATATTGTGATGGAAAGCTTTTGTAATACTCTTAGAAATATGTATAGGACTTAGATTAGAAAAAGAAAAGTGTTTTGTAAAATTACTATAGTAAATCATTGCAACAAAACACTATAGTACTATTCATATGAATAGTAACACTATTCACGTGAATAGTGACGGTTAACGGTAAGAGTATCGCACTTAACACGGACGTTGGAGAAACTAGTCGTTGAAGAAACTAGCTGTTTATGACCGTTGGACAAACTAGCCGTTTATGGCCGTTGGACAAACTAGCCGTTTATGGCCGTTGGAGAAACTAGCCGTTAAGTTTGTCTTTTAGTGAATGGAAGAGTCTTTGGATGAGTCTATAAATAGACTCTCATTTTCTCTCAAGAAGAACATAACTAGAGACACAGAAACTCTTCCCTTGTGCTCAAATACTCAGAAATTCTTGAGACTTGTGTGTTCTTGTTCGGCTTGTGAAACTCTTGTCTGTGGAGCTGGTGAAGTGCTGCTACGGTGACAGAGGAAATAGCCGGTTCATCCTTGGTGTGTCTAAGGAGGTGTTCGGAAGAGAATCATCCTTCGTGAAGTATTCGGAGGAGGTGTTCATCCTTTGTGAAGACTCAAAGGAGGTGTAGGTTCATCTCTTGTGGTATCAAGAGAGGTGGTTTCTAAACTCTTACAAATTGTTTCTTTGTGATTGTAATTTGTAATTGTTTTGTGATTAGTGAATTGTTTATCTTGTTTGAGATAAACGACTGGACGTAGGATTGGTAAGATCCGAACCAGGATAAAATCATCTGTGCAAATTTCTCTCAACCTTACTCTCGCTTTATTTGTCTTTATTATTTGTTTGGTAAGTTTATTTGAGTAGAAATTAAAAGGCACACGTTCGTATTAAAAACCCTCTTGGTTTGTTATTCCACACTAACCCTTCCGCTGCAGCCGCTCCTGACAATTGGTATCAGAGCTTGCTTTGATAGTTATTCAAATGGCAGGATCACATCAAACCTTTGCAGAGGGTGCCTCTATCAATAGACCACCACTATTCACTGGTGAGAATTATGCATTTTGGAAGGTAAGAATGCAAATATTTATGGAGTCTATTGATATAGATATTTGGGATGCAGTTGCATCTGGTCCTTTTGTTCCAACTAACAATATGCAGGAACCAAAGCCCCGTGACCAATGGATTGCTGAAGACAAGAAAAAATTCGGTAATGATGTTAAAGCTCGCAATATAATTTCATCTGCTTTAACTGTTGATGAGTTTTACAGGATATCCATTTGTAAAACTGCACAAGAAATGTGGGAAGTACTTCAAGTAACCCATGAAGGTACAGATGATGTTAAAAGAGCTAGAAAGAATACCTTGATCCAGGAATACGAGATGTTCAGGATGAAGCAAGGAGAAACAATAGTAGATGTTCAGAAACGCTTCACCAACATCGTAAATCATCTCATTGGACTAGGTAAGTCTTTCGATACTGATGAATTAAATATAAAAATTTTGAAATCTTTAGACAGGGCTTGGCAACCAAAAGTGACTGCAATTTCTGAGTCACAAAATCTCAACACAATGACCATGGCGGCATTATTTGGAAAGTTGAGAGAGCATGAACTAGACCTTGGAAGATTAGAGGAAGAAGAAGCAAAAACGAAGAAAAAGACTCCAGCATTCAAATCTGAGGTAGAAAAGAGCAAAAGCAAGATGGAAGATGAAGACTCAGATGAAGATGAAAACTTGAGTCTACTAATCAAGAGGTTCAACAGATTCATGAAATCAAAAGGCAAAGGGAGATTCAGAAATGAAAAGAGAGAAAATCAAGGATCTTCCTCAAACTACAGATGTTATGGTTGCGGAGAAAAAGGACACTTGAAAGCAGACTGCCCAAATCAGAAGAAGGGTGAAGAAAATAAAGAAAAGAAATTTTTCAAGAAAAAGAAGGCATACATTGCTTGGGAAGACGACAATGAAACAATTACAGATTCAAGCGACTCAGATGAAGAAGCAAACATCTGTTTGATGGCAGATGACGATAATGACAGCCAAGTAAGTAGTTCAAACTATTCTGATAATGATAGTCATATTGATGAAAATGAAATGTATGCTGCATTATTAATTGAATCTGAAAAATTAGATGTTGCTCATAAAAAGCTAAAAAAGGACTTTAAAAATTTGAAATCTGAACTTAATAGCCTTCTTAAAGAAAATGAAGATTTGAAGTTTACTTCTGAAAGTTTTTCTAAATTAAATGATAATTTGAAAACTGAATTTACAAATTTATCTGAAGAAAACAGAAGTTTGAAAAATAAATTTTTATATCAAGCAGAAGAAATTAGAAATTTAAAAGGTAAAGTTTTATATTACGAAAAAGGCAAATTTTCTAGTAGTAATGAATGTGCATCCTGTATTAATTATAAGAAACTACTAGATGAAACAACCTTAGGAGAATGTAGTAAAATCAATGAAAATAAGGTTGTTAAGAATAAGTATGTTCCTAGAATTAAAAATAAGCATAATTATAGAACCCATAGAACTTGGGTAGAAAAAGGAACAACTTATAGGAACACAAATACTGCATCATGCTTTTATTGTATGAAAAAGGGTCATACATCTAATAAATGTAAAATTAAGCATTATGGTGTTCCAAGTGGTAGATATGCTTGGGTTGTAAAATGTTTTTAATCTTTTTAATCTAACCCAAAGGACCCATATACAAAATAGTTGGGTACCTAAATAGCTTGTTCTCTTTATGTTGTAGGAATTATTAAAACCAAGGAAGTATATGTGGTGTCTTGATAGTGGATGTTCAAAACACATGACCGGAGATAAGAAGAAATTTACAAGCTTCCAGAAAAAGGAACGAGGCTTTGTCACCTATGGTGACAACAACAAAGGAAAAATCCTTGGAATAGGAGATATTGGAAGTGAAGATACCTTGATGATCAAAGACGTGCTATATGTGGAAGGATTAAAGCACAACTTAATTAGCATTAGCCAACTATGCGATAAAGGATTCAAGGTAACCTTTGAACAAAATTCTTGCACCATTTATAAAAATGATTCTTCTGAAATTGCTTTAAAAGGAATTAGACATAACAATATTTATTTGATTGATTTAGAAAATGCATCAAATAGGAATATTTCATGTTTAGTTGTAAAAGAAGAAAATCCATGGTTATGGCATAAAAGAGCTGCACATATTCATATGCAACAATTGAATAAACTCATTTCTAAAGACTTAATAATTGGTCTACCAAAACTAAAATATGTGAAAAATAAATTGTGTGATGCATGTCAAAAGGGAAAACAAGTGAAATCATCTTTTCATTCGAAAAATGTTGTTTCTAGTTTAAAACCCTTAGAACTTTTGCACATGGATTTATTTGGTCCCTCTAGGATAAAAAGTTTTGGAGGAAATTATTATGCTTTAGTTATTGTAGATGATTATTCAAGATATACTTGGACTTTCTTTCTTACTCTTAAAAGTGAAGCTTTCAAAGAATTTAAAAAGTTTGCAAACTTAGTTCAAAATGAAAAGGACTTGAAAATAAAGGCTATTAGAAGTGACCATGGAGGTGAATTTCAAAATGAATCTTTTGAAACTTTTTGTGAAGAATATGGCATTTCTCATAATTTTTCTGCACCTAGAACTCCTCAACAAAATGGAGTTGTAGAAAGAAAGAATAGATCCTTAGAGGAACTTGCTAGAACTATGTTAAATGAATATAGTGTTCCTAAACAATTTTGGGCTGATGCTGTGAGTACTGCATGTTATGTATTAAATAGAATGCTTATTAGGCCAATTTTGAAATGTACTCCTTATGAACTTTTTAAAGGTAGAAAACCAAATGTTTCACATTTAAGAATTTTTGGATGCAAATGTTTTGTCCTAAACAATGGAAAACAAAATTTGGGAAAATTTGATTCTAAAGCCGATGAAGCTATTTTTCTAGGATACTCTCTCACTAGCAAAGCTTACAGAGTTTTTAATCGGAAAACATTTGAAATAGAAGAATCTGTGCATGTTGTCTTTGATGAAATTGTGGACCTTGAGGCAAAACCTCTTGAGTCAGATTGATGAGTCAATATTTTCTTCACTTCACTTAGTTTATTGTACTAGAATTAATCAGGGAATTGTGCTTAATCGTCCGTTATTTTCCTATTTTTCCTAATTGTGCTTAATTCGATCAGAAATTCTTATTTTAACTAATTTGAATTATCTGAACTTATTATTTTGCATTATTAATTATGGGAAAATTTTGGATATCTTTTTGGGACATTTGAAGGCTAAATGAGAAATGACAATTGAGCCCAATGCATTTCAGCCACTTCAATTTTCGCTGGTTGCTGTGTGAATTTTGTGTCAACTTGTTTGTCCTCGTTCGAGTTCAATTCGTATCCGTTTTCCATTCAATTTTTTTTCATAGTTTCGTCTAGATGTTTAGTTTCATGTATAGTTTTTACTTTGTTCAAATTCGATCTGTACTGTTCCCAGTAATTTGTTTACTCTCCTATGTCATCCCAGTGCTGCGTGAATGTTGTGTCAACTTGTGTGTCTTCGTTTGAATACAATTCTTATCCGTTTTGCATGCAATTTTTTTTCATAGTTTCGTCTGGATGTCGAGTTTCACGTATAGTTTTTACTTTGTTCAAATTCCTTTTGTGTTGTTCCCAGTAATTGTTTTACTCCCCTGTGTCAGTCAAGTTCTTACTGTTTAAGTGGCTTCTAATCTGTTTGCATTGTTTGCTTGTTGTTTAGTACTTGTGGTGGCTGGAATTGATCATTGGACAGTGCTAAGACCTCTTAACACTCTTAAGGAAGGTTTATGCCACATTCACATAGGAAATAATTTTAAAAGGATCTTGGCTGAAAGTAACACGTTAACTGTGTAGTCCATGGCACAAGTTTTATTTTAAATTCACACTTTGCATAGTACACGTACATGGCCCATCTTTTCTTACTTGGCATGATTGAAGAATTATTTTTGTAGGAGGCACATGTTGGGAAGAAGAAAACTAACGTCCTAGTCCTTTGACAAGTCAACAAAAGAATTAAAAGAGGGGACCACATGGAAGAAACAAACTCATGGCCATGGAGAAGTTATTTCAGCAAAATGATTTGGATGGAAACAAAAGAGAAGGGGCCACCACTTAGTGGAGCTCACGGTTTTGAAAGGAAACAATGCATAGAAATGTAATTCTTGGAAATGGCTGCCACATAATGTCACGGCCCCACACATAAGAAATGCACTTTGTCTTGAAGAAATGTGCAGATTTGTTTCACGGTGCCACAAACATTTGGTTTTGATTCATAAAATAAAAAGTTCATATGGCCCAGTTGCCACCAAAGGAGAGCAGCCACCACTTGGAAACTCACGGGTTTGGGAGGCCAACAATTCACATTCATAATTGGGCTATAAAATGGAGCAGCAGAGCAAAGATAAAAGAAGAAGATTTTTAGATCAGAATTTAGGAGTAGTTAGTACCACTCACGGCTTGGAAGAGGCTTATGCCTCTTCCTTCTTCCTTTTTCCTTTAAGCTCTATTAGTTTCCATTTTCAACAGTGCAAAGTGCAAAATGTAGTGTTTTATTTCGGAAGTGTATCAGTGTTTTGAAACAGTTTGTTAATTTTATTTTCACAACATTTTATTTCAAGTCTTGTGTCTTTGCTAAATTTGATTTCCATGTGCTTTTTATTTTTACTGTCTCTTTTATTTTACCATTTATTATTTTCTGAATCGTTTAATTTTACCATTTCTATTTTCACCATCTTTTACCGTTCAGTTTACAGTGTTTAAAATTTATTTCAGTGTTTTTAAATTCCGTTTTATTTAATTTCCAGATTTAAATTTATTTCTCCGCATCCAAACAAAATCTACAAAACCCCCCACTTTGTGTAAAAAATCTGAGATTGAACCGCCACAAAATTGGTCCTTGAGAGACGACCTAGGAGTCAAATCCTAGTTATACTGCATTAATTTCTGCACATCAAATTTGTATGACCGCGACAGTCGTATCAAATTTTGGCGCCGTTGCCGGGGAACAATCAATGGAGGTTTGGTTTTAGATTTTTGTTGTATAAAGTTTTGTTCTGTTAATATGTTTGTTTTGTGTGTTTTGTCTTGTATATTTCTGTAGGCGATAACGACACCTTCAACAAATTTTGGCGGCGTTGTCACTTCAGATCCAGGTTTTTGTTTTAGATTTTTACTGTGTTAATATATATTGTGTATATATGTGTTTAATTGTGCTATGTTCTGTATTTAGTTGTTATTAAAAAAAAAAAAAAAAAAAAAATTTAAAATTAAAAATTTTTACTATTGATGTTCTGTCTTGTGTGTGCTTCTAGCATGTATAAATGTGTTTTGTTTTATCTGATTCGTAATTTTTAGTTTTTAGTTTTTACTTTTTATTTTTCCATGTCTACCTATTTTAATGTTGTGAATAATGCTTATTCTGCCAATGCCTCTAGCTATGACTATCATTCTGGATATTACTGTGATTTTAATTCTGCTGATTTCTATGATGAGAACAATATGTCTCATCCTCAAACTTCTGAGAGCTCCCTTTGGGAGCCGGTTCCACCAGTTCAGCAATATCAGAGTCAGCAGTATGATGCTCCTGCCAAAGTAGCTTCTCAGCCTTCAACTTCTGAACCTACATTGAAGGAGTTACTAGAGCAGATGACAATGCAGAACATTCAGTTTCAGAAAGGGAACATGCAGTTCAAGCAAGAGAGCATGGAGTTCCAGCAGGAAACTCAAGCTGCCATACAGAATCTGAGTGATCAGATCAGGCAGATGGCCACTCTTGCACCTGAGGAGACTGATGAAAATTTTGGGGACCCGGCAGAAGTAAGCAGTAATCCTGAACCAGGTAGACCACCTTCACCTTCCTACACTCTAGAAATCTTCAAGGAAGAGGAGGTAAGCATACCTCAATTTGATTATATTGATGACTATGTTGTTGAGAGGTATGCTGATGACTATATTGTTGCTGAGCATGATTTTAATTTTTCCTCTGTGCATGATGAGGACCGCTTTTTACTATCACATTCAAATATTTGTTCTCCATGCACTGAACATGAATCTGAACCTGTTATAGATATTGTTTCTACATTTGAAACGGATTCATGTTATGAGGTTGTATCTAAGGCTCGGTATGATGAATTGGGATTGGGTGTTATACCTCTGCATGATATTTCTGTGGAACCATTTTGCACTAACCATATTGCAGGAGGTACATATAAATTTGATCAGCATGCACCCACGCTGGAAGACAAAGGTGCCAGTACATACAGCAGTTCGAAGATCAAAAGGCACCTACTGAATCTGCTCAGTGACAATATTTGCTGCTTAGATCCGGCGGTGGAGGATATTTCTCTGCTTGATCAGATTTGGAGGATGAAGCAATTTTTCCTCAAAATTTCCGTCTTGGATCCTGAAGAAGACATCTCCCTACAAATCCAAAATTGGCAACTGCCACCCTGACCAGGGAAGTTTTCTTTTTCTTTCTTCCCAGTTTTCATATTTTTAGTGCACTTGTCCTTTATCTGTTTGTTGTTTTAGTTTATGATCTTATGCTTAGAAAACATTTAGGACAGTGTAGTTTAAGTGTGGTCTCGGGAAGATTCTGATTTTTGTTTTTCTTTTAAGTTTGTTTTTCCTTTTCTTTTTAGTTTTCGAATTATTATTATTATTTAAAAAAAAAAAAAAAACTTTGTGATAAAATATTTTGTTTTAAGTGTGCCAAATCTGTATTCTAATATGTATATTTATTTATTTAATTATTTATTTTCTTTTTCTTAGTTTTCAAATTGCTATCCTTAAAAAAAAAAAAATTGTTTTGCGTAGTCCATGATTTTTTTTATTATTCGGCCCTCAGCTTCTTATTATTTCATACCAATAATTCATTGAAAATTTTTTCAGATCTCATTTTTTTCAATTTTCCTTATTTTTCTTCACTGTAAAATAATTTCTTAGTTGTTTCATCAGATCTTTGATTGAAAATTTTGTTTAGACTAAGAGAGATTTCATTCATCAATGCAAAAAATTACAGTAATGGAAAAATGGAAATTTATCAGATCTGAAATTGCAGTAGATATATATATAAATAAAAGATGTTCGGGGGGTCGATCTTTAGTGATCGTTAATATTACAGACCATAATAAAAAAAAAAAAAAAAAAAAAAACAACATAAAAAAATTAAAAACATAAGTGTTCATATTACAGCCCATATTCTGGCCACACTCGGCCAATAAAAAAATAAAAAAAAAAAAAAAAAAAAAAAAAACACAAAACTTTAAAACTGAAAGAATTCACGAGCTGGTTGTGGTGGTCTAAGGGAGAGCTCCGTTGAGGGAGCTCTGGTTCGGAATGCGAGCGGAGGCTTTGGTGGAGGAATTTCTCGTTCATTTCTGTCGTCATCGATGATGATCGGAACGGGAAACAGATTCAGCAGCCTCGGTGCCCTCATAATCACCCAGTTTTTTTCTTTCAAACAAAAAAATAAAAAAAATAAAAAAAAAACATGTGTTAATAATAGAAGAGGAAGTGAAAAAAAAAAATTTCAATGAAGGTATGATGAGAGTTCTTACCGTACATGTACAGCGGCAGTTGTGAAAAGAGAGTGCCAGTGGGGTCTATCTCCGCTTGCCAGTGCTTGACCCGATTGCCGTGGTTGTTGAACCAGCAGTGTACGTTGTATTCAGTGGCTTCGCCAAAAGCCCTTAGTCGAGACGCGATCTCGACGACTTGCGCTCGGCTTGGGTGTGTGACCCCATAGTTGAATATTTTGGTCATCATCGTGATCTGATCGTCGGTTGGACGCCACCGTTGACTGGTATATCTCTCTGATTCCGTTTCACTCATCCTTCCTCTCGTAATATACAAATACATAAATAAAAAAATAAATACATATAAAAAGAACAAAAAAACAAGAAAAATAAGCATAACATAAATAACAATAAAAAAAAAAAAAAAAAAAGGGCATAAAAACATTAGATTCTTAATTCAGTGTTTTCTTTATTTGTTCTTGTTTCCCGTTAAATTTATTTTGTCCTGTCATACTTTGATATTTCTGTGTCTGGTCTCAGATCTGTTTCACGGTCCTTGCAAAAGGGTCCTAAACGGATCTACGTCCAGTTGTCCGGTTGTTCTTGTCCATATTGTTCTTGTATATTATGTTTATATGTTTATTTAGTTTTAAGTGGGGTACGTGGCGTTGTTCTACCCGATTGTCTCTGCAATACCTTCAATCGAAGGGAGATTAACGTCTGGTTTCCAGCCGATATACCCCTTAAGTTTTAAGACAATTATGTTTTATGTGTTTAAGTGTTTTCAGTTTCAGAAAAATGAAAAAAATTTGAAAGAAGATAGATCGGGCAGGGGGAGAGAACAAGTATTGCAGAATAAGCAGGAAAACAGGAAAGCAGGAAATAAAGAGGGAGAGCAGGCAAGAGGAATGCATAAAAAAATGGAAAACAGGAAAAGCAGTAAAGGACGGAAAGAAAGTAAAGCAAGCAGAAAGAAGATGGAAAGCAGTAAAGGGAAAGAAAGGCAGATCCAGGAGCAGGGACTTACCTGGAGTAGTAGGCTGGCAGAGAAGCTCCTCGAGGTTCTCACTCAGACTCTTCAGAAGGCCGGGGACAGAGCTTCCTCGCAGAGGTTCCAGATGCTCAGGTTGAGAGTGAGGAGAGCGAAGAGAGAAGAGAGCAGAGAGAGTAGAGAGAGTTGAGAGAGGAGCAGCCTTTTATAGCAGAAAGCTTTCCACTGTAGCAACAGTTCCGGTCTTTGCCACCGAGACTGTTGTCACAGTACCGGTATCCTTTTTCAGAAAAAAAAAAAAAATAATAATAAAATAAAATAAAAAAAAAAAAATTAGTGATAAAAATTAATTAGCATCTACTGATGGGTGCTAGGTGTTTTAGACATCTGCTGATGGATGTCCCTGATAACATCTACTGATGGATGTTACTGAAAAATTTCTTCCCATTTTTCCTAACTTTGTATTGCACTTGTCTATATTATTTGACTGCTCTGAATTTGATCATCTGATGATTGTAACACACTGAGGACATTGTGTGATTTAAGTGTGGTCTACTGGGGAGAAATTTTGTTTTTTCTGTTAGTCTCTCTTAGTATGTATTTTGTGTGTTAAATTTTTTGTTTTTGAGTGTTAAATTTTTCTGTTTTAAGTTATTTTTATCGAGTTTTGTGTGCAATAAATTTTACATTTTTCTCTTCAATTCTGGACTGTGTTTAAGTTGTAGACTCGTACTTCACTTCACTTACTCACTACTTATAGATTGTAATCCTTGCTTTTCTTTGCTTGGAAAGATGATTATACGTTTGAGAGGTTGATTTGATTGTAACGAATGCCCTGTGTGAGAATTTGAGCCACTTAATTTTCTTTCTTGTGTGATATGTATCTTGATTGCTTGCACATATGCCTTGGCTTGATTCTTTTTGATATACTTGATTTATATGCATTTTTGGAAGTGATAAAGGCATTTTTGTTCTTGAGCCTCTTTAGCCAAATAAGCCTACCTTGTTATTATCCTTTGATAACCCCTTTGAGCCTATACTGTATATATTTCTTTGTGTTGAAGCTCATACACTGATCCTAAGTGAAAAACAAATGATTACCTTAACCTTAGGAAAGTCTGGAGCTATAGAAGTATTTTGTGAATAAGTGTGGTCTCCTTGGGAATTCTGATGAATTGGCTAGTTGGTTCCTCATCATGTTTTGAAATGATAATTTATATCCTGTTGTGTGAAAAAAAAAAAAAAAGAAGAAAACAGGATTAAAAAAAAAAATGATGAGAAAAAGAGAAAAATTGAAAAATAATTTTGTAAATAATGGAGTCGAGAAGAGGATTGAATTAGAGGTTTGGGTGAGATTTCACTATGTTTACATTTTTTCCCTAGTGCACCTCTATTTCTTCTGAGCTATAGCTACTTATCCAAATTTATCCTCCCCTGTCCTTGGCCCCAATACAACCCAGTAAAGACCTTTTGATCTGAACATGCATATGTTTTAAGTATTGATAATTAGAAGCTTGCCAAGTCTGATTGTGTTTGTTTTCTTGAGTGCATTGAGTTGAAATGTTTACCCTAGACACTTGAGAGAAACACTGTAGTGCATCTGTGAGGTTATGTTATTTTTAAATCACCTCTTAAGCTGATTGATTATTTTTCCGTGTATTGAATTGCTTGGAAGATTTCTATAAGTATCTGCTTTATTTGATTTGTGTTGGATAATTTCTACTTCTCTTATCTCTCCAGAATTCTTGAGAACTTTGTAAATTTTGTTTATTTTCTTGCGAGTTTTTATTTTCTGTATGTTGTATCTGTGTCAGTCCTTTGATGTCGTATTCCCTGATTTGCGTCTTGATTTTGCCCAGGAGTGCAAAAGACTAAGTGTGGTCTATTTTGATGAGTCAATATTTTCTTCACTTCACTTAGTTTATTGTACTAGAATTAATCAGGGAATTGTGCTTAATCGTCCGTTATTTTCCTATTTTTCCTAATTGTGCTTAATTCGATCAGAAATTCTTATTTTAACTAATTTGAATTATCTGAACTTATTATTTTGCATTATTAATTATGGGAAAATTTTGGATATCTTTTTGGGACATTTGAAGGCTAAATGAGAAATGACAATTGAGCCCAATGCATTTCAGCCACTTCAATTTTCGCTGGTTGCTGTGTGAATTTTGTGTCAACTTGTTTGTCCTCGTTCGAGTTCAATTCGTATCCGTTTTCCATTCAATTTTTTTTCATAGTTTCGTCTAGATGTTTAGTTTCATGTATAGTTTTTACTTTGTTCAAATTCGATCTGTACTGTTCCCAGTAATTTGTTTACTCTCCTATGTCATCCCAGTGCTGCGTGAATGTTGTGTCAACTTGTGTGTCTTCGTTTGAATACAATTCTTATCCGTTTTGCATGCAATTTTTTTTCATAGTTTCGTCTGGATGTCGAGTTTCACGTATAGTTTTTACTTTGTTCAAATTCCTTTTGTGTTGTTCCCAGTAATTGTTTTACTCCCCTGTGTCAGTCAAGTTCTTACTGTTTAAGTGGCTTCTAATCTGTTTGCATTGTTTGCTTGTTGTTTAGTACTTGTGGTGGCTGGAATTGATCATTGGACAGTGCTAAGACCTCTTAACACTCTTAAGGAAGGTTTATGCCACATTCACATAGGAAATAATTTTAAAAGGATCTTGGCTGAAAGTAACACGTTAACTGTGTAGTCCATGGCACAAGTTTTATTTTAAATTCACACTTTGCATAGTACACGTACATGGCCCATCTTTTCTTACTTGGCATGATTGAAGAATTATTTTTGTAGGAGGCACATGTTGGGAAGAAGAAAACTAACGTCCTAGTCCTTTGACAAGTCAACAAAAGAATTAAAAGAGGGGACCACATGGAAGAAACAAACTCATGGCCATGGAGAAGTTATTTCAGCAAAATGATTTGGATGGAAACAAAAGAGAAGGGGCCACCACTTAGTGGAGCTCACGGTTTTGAAAGGAAACAATGCATAGAAATGTAATTCTTGGAAATGGCTGCCACATAATGTCACGGCCCCACACATAAGAAATGCACTTTGTCTTGAAGAAATGTGCAGATTTGTTTCACGGTGCCACAAACATTTGGTTTTGATTCATAAAATAAAAAGTTCATATGGCCCAGTTGCCACCAAAGGAGAGCAGCCACCACTTGGAAACTCACGGGTTTGGGAGGCCAACAATTCACATTCATAATTGGGCTATAAAATGGAGCAGCAGAGCAAAGATAAAAGAAGAAGATTTTTAGATCAGAATTTAGGAGTAGTTAGTACCACTCACGGCTTGGAAGAGGCTTATGCCTCTTCCTTCTTCCTTTTTCCTTTAAGCTCTATTAGTTTCCATTTTCAACAGTGCAAAGTGCAAAATGTAGTGTTTTATTTCGGAAGTGTATCAGTGTTTTGAAACAGTTTGTTAATTTTATTTTCACAACATTTTATTTCAAGTCTTGTGTCTTTGCTAAATTTGATTTCCATGTGCTTTTTATTTTTACTGTCTCTTTTATTTTACCATTTATTATTTTCTGAATCGTTTAATTTTACCATTTCTATTTTCACCATCTTTTACCGTTCAGTTTACAGTGTTTAAAATTTATTTCAGTGTTTTTAAATTCCGTTTTATTTAATTTCCAGATTTAAATTTATTTCTCCGCATCCAAACAAAATCTACAAAACCCCCCACTTTGTGTAAAAAATCTGAGATTGAACCGCCACAAAATTGGTCCTTGAGAGACGACCTAGGAGTCAAATCCTAGTTATACTGCATTAATTTCTGCACATCAAATTTGTATGACCGCGACAGTCGTATCACAGATGAATCAGATGCAGGTGAAAATGAAGACTTGCAAAAGACAACAAATGAAGAGAAAATGAATAATCCTCAAGATGATGAAGATCTAAACAAAATATGGCAACAACCCAGAGGATTATCATTGGACAACATCATTGGCGACATATCAAAAGGGGTAAACACTAGAAGAAATTTAGTAAATTTTTGTATGAATGTAGCTTTCATGTCGCAGATAGAACCTAAGAACATTAAGGAAGCTCTTCAAGATGAACAATGGTGTATAGCAATGCAAGAAGAACTAAACCAGTTTGAAAGAAATCAAGTTTGGGAATTGATTCCTAGAGAAGATACTCATCAAGTAATTGGAACAAAATGGGTATTCAGAAACAAACTGGATGAAGATGGAAACATCATCAAGAATAAAGCTAGGCTTGTAGCTCAAGGATATAGTCAAGAAGAAGGTATAGATTATGATGAGACATATGCTCCAGTTGCCAGGTTAGAGGCAATACGCCTACTTCTTGCTTATGCATCTATAATGAAATTCAAGTTATTTCAAATGGATGTTAAAAGTGCATTTCTAAATGGTTTTATAAAAGAAGATGTGTATGTTAAACAACCACCTGGTTTTGAGGATTTTAAATTTCCAAATCACATCTATAAGTTAAAGAAAGCACTTTATGGTTTAAAACAAGCACCTAGATCTTGGTATGAAAGACTTAGCAATTTTCTTTTAGAAAATGGTTTCAATAGAGGAAAAGTTGATTTACTCTGTTTATTAAAAGAGTCAGAAAACATATTTTGATTATTCAAGTATATGTTGATGATATTATCTTTGGATCAACTAATAAATCTCTTTGTGAGGAATTTGCTAAGACTATGCAGGGTGAATTTGAAATGTCTATGATGGGAGAATTAACATTCTTCCTTGGTCTTCAAATTAAGCAAATGCAAGAAGGTACGTTCATTTCTCAAACTAAGTATTGTAGAGAAATTCTTAAGAAGTTTGAAATGGACAAAGCAAAGGAAGCATCTACACCTATGGGAACATCTTGCTATCTTGATAAAGATGAGTCAGGAAAAGAGTTATTTTTAAATACAGTTGGTTCACAAAAGCTTTAAATCAAGAAGGTTTTGATCATCATCAAAAAGGGGGAGATTGTTAGCAAAATGATGAAGATGAAGTTTTGATGATGTACAAATCAAGTCAAGAATAATTTAATCATGGAAGAAATCCCTCCATGAATGGGATGCAACACATGGTAAAATAAAAATGAGAGGAGTGGTGAATGATGCCTTCCAGTGGAGGAGTTTGAGAATGAATGAGTTATGATTTTTGTCTCCCTTGGGTCTCTTTATGTAGGCTTGATTGGGCTTGGACTCTGAATCTTATATTGATAAGATCTTTTATCTTATATCTAATATCTTCTAAATATTCAACAGATTTAATCAGTTTTTGAGAATATTTGATAATATCTTTTCTAGATTCAAAAAGATTTGGCTAATATTATTTTTTGATATTTATAGATATAGTTAAATAAGGTAATTATTTAACAATATAAAATAAAATATCTTAAGATATATTGATGGAAGCACCGGAAGGGTTCGGACCGACGGAGGCAGTAAAAGTGCGATCTGGATCCTCGAAGCTTCTCCGACGAGTGACGACGCAGCGGAATGGAGCGGAAACGCGAGATTGAATGGGAAAACTAAGGGCGGACAATAAGATCCCTAAGATCTAGGGTTTAATCGGTGGAAAATCTAGAGACCGAAGGAAAACGCGAAATGGACCAATTAAGCGGTGGAAAAGAGAAATGGAACCGATTAATTGGTTGAAGTTGAAGATTGAACGATGGAAAATGGTTTAAATGGTGAGAAATGGAGAACGATCGGTGGAAATCGAAGGAAGTGAGTGGGAAACCATAGAAGAAGATGAAGTAATGAGATGAATGACTAGAGAATACCTTCGAAGACGCGTATGGAGTGCGAATCTATGGTTGGAGACGAGGAATTCTCGAGAACGAGAATGAGATGCTCTGAGATGTGGCTAGATGTGTTATGGATGCACGAGGGAAGAAATGAGAGGCGCGGTCTGAAGACGTGGTTGATGCGTTGGAGTGGAGACGTAATGAGAAGCTGACGCGTGCAACGTAGGTGGCAGTGGAGCGTCAGTGTGGAGTATGAGAGAGAAAGCACAATGGAGAAATGTAGAAATTGAAGAACTGATAACAGTTGAAAAACTGTTATTTTAATGCTTAAAATTGATACTAAAAGCAACCTTTATACTTAGAAACTAGCTTGAAATCATGTTTTTATTCATATTTTCATAAATAAGAGAGCTAGACAGGTTTATGCTTGATTTCAGTGTTTTTGTGCAGGTTTTAAGGTGAATTTGGTAAAAGAAGTGAAGAAGGAGAGAGATGGAATCAGAAAAGACATCAAAGAGTGCAAAAGGAGAAGCCGAAGTTACCGCTCAGCGGCAGTTTACCGCTGAGCGGCACTCAGGAGCTTACGGGAGATCCGCTGAGGGGCAAAATGGCCGCTGAGGGGAAGAAACGAGACGCGCACTCACCGCTGAGCGGTACTTTACCGCTGAGTGGCACACTTATGGGCTTGGGCCTAGATTTTCTGTAATTTTAGAATAATATATAAGCTTTAGGACGTCCTAGGGTTTGTATCTTTGGCAAAGACGAAGCAAACACTCTCTCTTCCACCCCTTTGAAGGAGGATCTTGGATGCTCAGGCTACCTCTTCACCTTTCTAGGGTTTTATCCTTCATTCTTTCATTATTGTTCATCTAGGTTCACCATGAATATGGTGAACTAAACCTTGTATGTTTGTTCGGGAATCAATGTAATCTTTTGAAGCTCTCATATATGGAATTTGTGCTTGCATCTTAATCTAAGATTTATGCTTTCTTTCATCATTAGTTAGGGTTTTTCCTCTTTGCTTAATGCTTGCTTTGTTTAACTCATTCAATGCATGATTATTGATTTTGTCGATACGGGAACGTACGGGGAAGTCTAGATCCGGGGAATCTCTCCCAATATTATATTGGTTGTCGTTAAGCTCCTGTGCTAAGAGAACTAATTATTATGAATGCTAGGAATCGTATGAACTCGTAATTAGGGATAGGCCTTCTTGACAAGGTAATTTAGAGAGTGGCATTAACAATGATGATTTGAATGTTGAATTCCTAAAATATATGAGAGTGGATGAGATGAAATTGACCCCCAACAACATATTCATTCATATATTTCATTGAAAGTATTTGTCTTTTGCTTTTGCCATTGATCAAAACCTCATGTATACATATTTATTTTCGTCTTTTGCATAGTAAAATCCAATTATTTTGTCCTTAAGTCTTAGCTAATCAACAAACCACACAACTAAACTAGGCCGTGAGTCCTTTGGGAGAACGATACTTGGTCTTACCAAGTTTATTACTTGAACGATTCGGTCATACTTGCCGATTGTAAAACAAGTTTGTGACATCATATTTTGGTGATCATAAATTTGTCCATCAAGAACGAGGAATGTGCTTGGAAGGTGACTAGAGGCGGATCTCTTGGACTCTCTAGCCTGACTTTCAAGAGAGAATTGTGTCTGATTCAGAAAACTCAATTCTCATTAATATCAAAAGTGCCAATACAAGAGAGGAGCTGGGTATTTATAGTAACCCATGCTCCTTAAGAGCTAAGCTATGAAAGGTAAAAATATAAAAGAAGGACTGTGTCAAGCACGATTCCATCATATATTTTTTCCAAATTATTTTTTAAAATATCTAATAGATTTAAACTTGCCCAAAATTACATTTCAACTCTTTTTATTTTATTCAAAATTGTACGTAAGTTTAGAAATTTTTTATAATTGCACTTTAGTCTTTTCTTTCTTTTCAAAATTACATATAATCCCTAAATTGACTATATTGGACCAATTTTGATAGTTGACTATATGCAGTTATCAACAATAAAAGAGATCAAACTTTCAGAGAGAAATAAATCAAATTTTGAGAGAGAAAGAAATAAAATTAAGAGAAACTAGCTTTATTAGGTATGATGGAGTTTGAGTAAATAAACTTTTCTTTGTAAAACCCATTTATAATTTTGAAAACTTATATATATATATATATATATATATATATATATATATATATATATATATATATATTATCATAACATATATATATATTACTCTTAATGTTATTTTTAGGTTCTCATAATAATCCTTTTATGACTTCGCATGTTCGATTTTATTATCAATATTATAATATTTAGTCAAGGAATTTCACTAAATAACTTTTCATAAAATTTCATATAATTTAAAATTATTTAATGCCTTATTTATTAGTTTTACTTTAACATGTAATATACTTTTAAAATATAAATAAGTACAAATAAAATTTTCATACTTAATTTTTTAAAATGTATTGTACTTAATCATCAGAAAATAATATTTATATGATCAATAATTAAATTGACGAAATAAAGTTTCAATATATTTAACATTTATATATTTAAGATGTGGAATCAAACCTTTTTAAAGTTTATAAATGTAAAATTATTAAATTAAATTTCAAATAAATCAGAAATTATCAATAACGCGGTTAGTGATTATGATAATCTGGCTGTAATATTTACTATATTTTTTTCGACTCAAAGTCTTTACTATTTGTTACTATTAATTAGTTTTTTTCAGCAAAGCGAAAGTTATATAAATAGGAGCGAGTGAGAGATAATGTATTTTCATTGAGAATTTTTCTGTTTTGTGTTAGTGAGAGAAAGTTGTTTCTGTTTCTCTCTCTTTGACTCAAAACCCTATTGCGTGCTTTGCAATCGACCCTGATTATGGCCAACAGTAACCTTCCTCGAAGAATCATCAAGGTTTGTTTCCATTCTCTCCTCAAGATCCCCATTTCAATTTCATTGATCGATGCCAAATACCAAAAGAACCCAAAATCCGTTCGTGCTGTCTAGCTTTGTTCATTTTCTAGTATCGTGTGACCCATTAGCTTGATTGAACAATTAGCTGCTGTTTTCATTTAGGGTCGATTCCAAAGCGGTTTCTTTTTCGCTTTAAATTCCTTAATTTCAGTGATCATGAGCCGAAAACACAAATCGAAAGTCTTTGGTGCTAATTCGGGGTTCCACCCCCTTATTATGTTTCGGTTTTTGTTGCATCGAATTGTAGTTCTTCAATTTGATCCATTTTATGTTTGAATTTGGTGATTGTGAATGTTTTGGTGACTTCTTTTTGTTTGATCTCGACAGGAAACGCAGCGTTTGCTCAGTGAGCCAGGTAAGTTGAAATTTGTAGCAATTGTCTAGCGTTTTAGAAGCTCGTCCTATGCTAAATGAGTAGTTCCTATTTTAGTTTTAGTTTGGAGTTTTATGCATGGTTTTCGTCCTTGTTGTGTTTTGTTCCGGTGACTCAACTGATTCTGTATCTTGTGCTATGATCTGATGATGCAGCGCCTGGAATTAGTGCTTCCCCCTCCGAAGACAATATGCGATATTTCAATGTCATGATCCTTGGCCCTACTCAGTCGCCTTATGAAGGTAGTAATGAACTTAAGGGCTTGAATTTATACCTTGAAATTCTTAATGATTTGTAGTGACGGAGAAATAAAAAATAATTTCCGGTTGATTTGGGTGCTTATTGATGTTTTCTGTGCACTTCAGACAGTTGGATGTGTTTTGCTAAGATTTCTGAAAGTATAAGTTGTTTTTTACAACAATAATTCCGCTTTATTACATTTTATATCTGTCATCATATGTTAACAGTAATACTATGGCTAAATGGCCTGAGTATATAAAATGTTGGCCTGCTAGATTCTTGTTGTCTGGCAATATAAATGATGGGGTGGAAGAGAAGTATTAAGTGATATTATTATAATCGCTAATAACTATAGGTTTTTCTGCATTTTGAATTATTACGATGAACTTGCCCCATTCTACACATGAATCTCAGATAATTTTCTATGAGATGTATTATCTTGGTCTCCTTCATGTTTGTCACTGACCAGAGATATTTTTTAAATGGACATAGAACTTTCTAGACACCGTATATATAATCAATTTCTAAAGGTTGCCACCTCACTGCATCAAAAAACTGCTTTATGGCTCATTACTAGCATCCTTTGGTAATTAATTACTATTCATTATTATACCTAACAAAGCATTTTCTTGTGACCAAACTAAATTCAAAAGCATTCCATTTATAAACAGTGCTTTCTAGATACTTTTGGTTGCTTCGTCTCGACTACTCCTTCCAATTTCTTGAGTTGTTGCGCCAATACAAGTTGGATGCTACAATGATTAGAATTTGTATAGACTACAATACATTATGGTGTTTACAATGATTAATGCTAAGCTATCAAATATTCATGTCTTTGTTGAAGGTTGTGCTTCTATTTTCGTATTATATTAATTCTATTTGTTGTATCTTACTCGTTTTATAATTTTAAGAATATTTACTTTTTCGGTTTCATATTTTTTCCTTTGTGCTTATCCATGCCTCCTATATTTTTATGCTAACCAATTCATCTAATCAATTTTATTTGGATTATTCCATGAATGACGAGTTTATTTCTTTGTAACATCTGCAGCTGAAGTGTTGTTCTGCATCTAATAGTTGCTTGTGGGGGTTTAACACTTGAAGGATTGACTTGAGAAAGAGAGAAAGTAGATTAAAAGATTGGGTTGAAGGATTTTTGTAGGGTCTTTACATGTGTGATTAGTTCTTTTATTTAATTTTAGTTCCCTCTTTTTCAGCTCCTTGTAGAAAGTTGTAGGGTCCTATCTCCACTATAAAGAGTGTGATGGCTTTGGTTATGGATGGAAATTGAAACTAACCCAGCTAGTGTTATTATACATGACTATGTTCTCTTCATTGTGTACATTTAAAAATTTAATGTATGAAGGCCTTGTTTAGATAAATTATTCCTTAGTCACTTATAGAAGAGGAAAATAAAATGTAAAATGATTTTAGCTTCATCTATTAGCTATAATCAACTTAACTTTTGTAGAAGTTCTTTTCACATGACATTCAAAAGCTATCCTCAACACAGAAAAGAAAAAAAAAATATTAAACTAAGATGTACTAGTTGATTTTGTCTCGGTGAGAAACTCCATGCGTTTTACCTTATTTTTTTTTCTCTTGTAAGTGCTTATCGAGGGCCCTATCCAAATAAAGCTGGAACTTCTGGACTGTACACCTTTACAGCATAAAGTTTGGAATAGAAAATCAACTGCATACATTTTTATATAATACAAACACCTATGTAACTAATCACTGATATGATAGATTTCCTTATATTTTTGCATTAATAGTCTGCACTTTACTGTATGAGAGTAGTGTGCCCTGCACTATAATGCAGGATGGTTTCTTGTGTCAGGTGGATGAAATTTTGAACTCCCAAATTTAATACCTTACTTTTAGGCATGATGATATCCTACCTACTTTGATGATACTGATATTTTTATTTCCCCAAACCCAGAATAATGTCTCAAACAAATTGTCTGTAATACAGGTGGAGTTTTTAAACTAGAATTATTTTTGCCAGAAGAATATCCGATGGCAGCTCCTAAGGTAAATAATTTAATTTTTTCCTACATACATTGTAATAACCATTTGGTGTAAAATATCTATTGAGTTATCCACTAAAATATATTTTTATCTGAATTATTCTTAGCCCTGATTTTTCGTATCAATTATGTTGACTGCCTAGCTTTTATTAATGTCATAGGCTATATCCCAAAAACGTGTAATTAATTGAACAGCCACTTTTTAAAGTCTAAATTCAGTCACGTGCTCCTTGTCTTCTCTTGTTGAAACTGAAACAATGAACCAATTGTAAACAGACTTGAATTTAATGTCATTTTTTGTTTATTAATATAATTGAATTATTTCCTCCGTGATTTTGGTTGGCATAATGTTCAGCTGTTCTTAATATTTTGTCTTAGCATTTCATAGGCAGATAGAACTAGGATGATGCTAATTACCATGCCTTGGAAGCCATTACCTATTCCAGGAAAGGATTTAGGGAAAGTGTGTACTTATAGCTCTTACATCCATCTGATTGAGTTTTTTATGGGCCAAAGGAGTGCAGTTGGCTTTTCTTCCCCATCTCCCACCCCATCTTAAAGGAATAACTAATTATATCTATCTGGCATAATTGTATGATTGTGCAGTTTTCTCGTATTTGGCTGACTGTTTTGGGTTTAATTTTAATGATGATTATTATTGATTAATTTATGATGCCGTTAAAAAACATTTCTCCAATTATTTCTGATGCAGCCATGAAATGCTTATTTCAGGTTAGGTTTCTGACAAAAATATATCATCCAAACATTGATAAGGTAGGCACAGTTAGCTTCCCCTACATTTCCATTTTTTTCTTTGGTAATGATTATCTTAGACAAAGTTCATTTTAGCTTGGCAGGATATGTCTTGACATTCTGAAAGACAAATGGAGTCCTGCCCTTCAGATTCGCACTGTACTTTTGAGGTATGTTTAAGTTTAATTTTTTGCTAGTGGATCTATGTTGACAGACCTATTCATTTCCTTAAGAAATGTAGTAAATATCAATATAGTTGACTGAAAATAGAAGTTAATAAATTAAACATTGGTTTTAGTCACTTTGCTTGAAGATTTATTTTTTCCATTTTGTGGTGGAACTTTATTGCACTAAAGATGCTTCATAAAACTATACTGTGTTTTAGCTCCCTTAAAAATATTAAGAGAGAAACAGAAGCTGATGTGTGTTTCTAAGACATGTTATTTATATTGAAAAAAAAGGAATCATTATAATAAATAGAGGAGATTTTATATCCTCTAATAACAAAGATATGATAAAGGAATAAATAAAAAAGTTCTTAATAGTACAGAGATAATTTAGATATTCTTGATTATATAGGATCAACTCCTTATTTCTGTAATTATAACTCTCCACTTCATGCTGGAGCATTTAGGTCGTTTGTGCCTAGCTTGTTGTAAATATAATCAATTGATTCTTAGGGATTTAGTGAATATGTCAGCCAACTGTTTATTATTACAGTTGACAATTCTAGTGATGTCTCCAGACTCTAGTTTTTCTTGTATGAAATGACAACCATGAAAGATATGTTTGGTCCTCTCATAAAAGATAGGATTTGAAACAATGTGTAATGTTTCTGGGTTTTCACATACGAGGTGCTGTTGTTAACTTCAAATTTGAGCTCTTTTGGAAGAGTTGTTTTAAGTGTATGGACTCACGAGAGGCTTTGTATTTTTCTTTCACACTTGACCCTTGCCACAACTTTTTCTTTTTACTTTTTCCATGATATTAAATTACCTCCAACAAGGGTACAATGCCCTAAAGTGGAGTGTCTACCACATAGTGACCGTGCCTAGTCAAAAGAATGCCCAAAAATTTAAATATTTTCCTTATCTTCGTAAATGAGGCCTTTTCCAAGAGCCTTCTTAGTATACTTTAGGATCAACATGACTGCATCCCAATGTTCTTGACAAGTGTTTAAAAATTGACTTACTATGCCCACTGTAAAGGTGATGTTAGGATAGGTAACATTGAGGTAATCTAGCTTACCAACTAACCTTATGTATCTCCTAGGATTAGAATCCTTGATTAGGTACAAGTTTGTCACCTAGATCCATTGGTGTGTCTATAGGCTGCATTTATGATCCATGTTTCTTCTTGAATGTCGAGAGCTTGTTTTCTGAGATTTGACTAAACCATCATTGGGTTGTGCCACTTCTGTATGAAGGATATACCTTAGGTATCCAAGATCTTTCGCTTTGAACTTTTGAGCAAGATATGGTTTTAGTTGTAAACTAGTATCCTTATCACTAAGTGTGATAACAATATTGTGCACATACACAATGAGATATATACATCCTTGAGAAGAATGATGATACAGGAGATGGCTTCGGGGAAGGATCAATCATGCATGACATCTACAGGATCATTGTTTGTTGAAGATGGATCCTCATACTGGAATATTAATAGGCTGTGAACAATTTTGATACACCTGGTGTTAGGTTCCTGGGTTGGAAACCTAACTATGAACACTCACAGTAGGTAGAAACAGCAAAGAAAGAAGGGCTTCTATTATTGACAGCGATAGAAATCTATTTACAAAGAATGGATTGGGAGCATAACCTCCCTGGTTGAGAGCATAACCTCTCTCTACATGCCAAAGACCTGACTTTACAAAATATACTCGATGCCCCATTCAGAGTTTACAGGAGTCTATTTATAGCTTTAACAGCTCTGACCGACTCTTCCTTACCACAGAACCCTTCTCAAACCGAGACCAAACAGTTTCCCTATTATACTCGTTCGGCATGCCCTTGTTACGTTCGGCTATTACCGTTCGGCTTCAAACCTAAACCCTGTTACCGTTTAGCTTCAAACCTAAATCCCATCTATCCTATCCTCATATGTCCTAACACCTGAACTAACCAAGACCAGTTTTTAATCGAGGAAGAGAAGCAATTTGACATATTAAGAAAAGTCAACATTGTGTATGCACTTTTCGAGAGAAGGTAACGAGGTGTCCTGCTGACTAGAAACCCCAAGAAATGAGTTGGGAGGATGAAGTTCCAAGACATTTCTTTGTTTCACCAATGTGCATCTATCTTGTGCCAAATCTTTTGGATAGAAATCAAGGTCACACTGTGTGCATGAGCAATTGGGCATTAATGTGGGTATTAAAGACACCATACCCAAAGTAGCTATGCCTTGCTACGTGAAGGCCTACAATTTGATATTTTCCTCCATTGTTGATTACTATCAGTGACCCATAGTAGCTTTGTATTTGTTGGAAGTCCCACATCGACTAGAGATAAGGCCAATTCGGTTTATATAAGTGGGTGGAAACCTCACCCTACAAGGCGGTTTCGTGGAGTTATGTTAGGTTTAAAGTTCCCTTCTAACTAGGATCCCGCTCTGGTTTCTGTCTCGTAATATTTGTCTGGCGCCACAGTCCGTCGTCGCCGGCCACCGTCGTCCATCGCTATCACAATTTCGTTTGTCTAAACCCTTAGGGTTTTCTTATTCCTTGCTGGTACTATTCGTCTTCTTCAAAAATGGCATTTGGCAGTACTCTTTCCTTCTCCGGAAGTCCATCAATTACCTCCGAGAAGCTAAATGGAAAAAATTATCTATCATGGTCTGCAGCCGTTGAAATGTGGTTCCTTGGCCAAGGGCATTATGACCACCTTGAGCGATATGGAAGCCATGTGCCTACTGAAAAAGTTGATCAGTGGAAACAAGCAAATTTCCAGTTGTGTGCCCTGTTATGGCAATCAGTGGAACCCAAACTTCTTTTGTCTTTGAGGGCTTTCAAAACTTGTCACTCCTTTTGGAAGAAAGCCCAAAGCATTTATGCCAACGATATTCAACGTCTCTATGACACTATGAACAAGCTTGCATCTCTTAAAATGGCAAACCATGATATGCTGTCCTTCATGGCTAAAGCCCAATCTACTGTTGAAGAACTCAGGATGTTTTTAGAAGTGGATCCATTAGAGAATATAAAAAAGAAACTAGACAAATTTTACATGGTGTTGATTATTGTGACACTTTCTCTCCTGTAGGCAAGATGACTACTATTTGCCTCTTTGCCATGGCAGCCATTTGTCACTGGCCACTTCATCAATTGGATATCAAGAATGCATCTTAAGGAAGAAGTTTATATGGAGCAACCTCCTGGGTTTGTTGCTTAGGGGGAGTGTGGTATGGTATGCAAATTGCTTCGATCTCTATATGGCCTCAAGCAATCCCCACGTGCTTGGTTTGGAAAGTTTAGCTCCATTGTGCTAAAGTTTGGGCTAAAACGTAGTGAAGCAAACCATTCAGTTTTTTACTGTCATTCTTCTCTCGGGAAATGTGTTTACTTTATAGTATATGTTGATGATATTGTCATTACAGGAAATGATGTTGGAATATCTCAACTAAAAGAGTATTTGTGTAGACATTTTCAAACCAAGGATCTTGGAAGTCTCAAATACTTCTTAGGCATTGAAGCAGCGCAATCAAAAGATGGAGTTGTAATCTCCCAAAGGAAGTATGCTCTTGATATATTACAAGAAACAGACATGATTGATTGTAGACCGGTAGACGGTCCCATGGACCTAAACCAGAAATTAAGGACAAAAGAAGGTGAATTATTCTCCGATCTTGAGAGGTAAAGGAGGCTGGTTGGAAAACTGATTTATCTCACTATTACAAGGCCAAATCTATCCTTTGCAGTTGGAGTGGTTAGTCAGTTCATGCACGCTCCATGTGTTGACCATTGGAATGCCCTCATTCGCATTCTAAGGTATGTAAAGAAGGCTCCCGGGCAAGGATTGTTATATGATTGTCATTTTGTTCGTGAAAAGTTGTTGACTAAAGAAATATGTACTGAATTTATTGGGTCCAACGATCAACTCGCAGATGTATTGACCAAGTCATTAAGGGGTCCTCGGATTGAGTTTATTTGTTCCAAGCTTGGTAAATACAATTTTTATGCTTCAGCTTGAGGGGAAGTGTTTGGATATATATCCTATTTTATCATGATTATATTGTGTCAAGGGTTACCTTATTTATAATGATTATATTGTGTTTAGGATTACCCTATTTATCAGTATTATATTGTGTCTAGGATCACCCTATTTATCATGATTAGATTGTGTCTAGGGTTATCCTATTTATCATGTACTTTTGTATCAATTTATTCTTATAAATAGAAGATCATAAGAGGGATCAATTAAGCCCTCTAAAAATATTTTACATTTAATTCTCAAGCATGGTTAGAGTCTATCCTAGCAATAATTTGTTGTTTGCTAGAAATATTATTCCACCCGCTATCGGACCACCCATTAAAAATGTCTAATCCCACGCTCGCGATATATATACCTTTGTATATATACCTTTGTGTGAGGGGGTGTGTTGGAAGTCCCACATCGACTAGAGATAAGCTCAATTCAATGTATATAAGTAGGTGCAAACCTCAACCTACAAGTCGGTTTTGTGGGGTTGAGTTAGGCTTAAAGTTCACTTCTAACAGTATTGTCAAAATGCCATTGAAATAGGACGGTGTCTTCCTGACACAATCCCCGTGCCTAGTATCCAAATTTTCATCAACCACCATAGTTGTGACACCAACATACTTAAGAATAGAAAAGCAGCATGAGAACTGTCATTTGCAACCGAAATTTTTAGGAAGGGCTGCCTCAGAATCTCAGCAGAACAACTCCCATTGGTAATGTGGGAGGACATCTTTCACATCCGCTCCCTGATAGATGCACAATTCACTATCATCTAAATATTCCATTCTCTTGGTGGTGGGCAAGTTGTTTTTCTCCGCAGGGTCTTACAAATGTCACCAAGCGATTGCTACTTTCTATAGGAGGTGCAACTGATAGCATATTAATGAATACGTCAAATGCTTTTATTTCATAATGGAGAGATATTTTAGGGGAGATTTAGTTTTTTGAAATAAAGATGTTCTCCCTTTATATTAAGTCCACACTTTATTTATGTATTAGAGATTTCACATTGATCATATATAAGTCTTAGTAAGTCAGTTTTGGAACGTTAAATTAGGCTTAAAATTTTCATTTTTAAAAGAAGCCCAAATGACGAAAGATTTAAGAAACATGTTTGCAGATGTAGACTAAACTCGTATGTATCCGTCGATCTGGACCTTATTTTTTTATTTCTGGAGAATATCTGCCCCTGCCGGCGACAATGTTATGTTACAAACGAGTGAAAAGTATTAACTTGCCCTTTAATTTCAAAGAGTACTGATATTGTGATTTGTTGACCCTCTCTTTTAGTATTCAAGCTCTTCTAAGTGCACCAAACCCGGATGACCCTCTTTCTGAGAACATTGCGAAGCATTGGAAATCTAACGAGGCTGAGGCTGTGGAAACAGGTATCCTTCTTCTGCTTGTAAGATTACATAGAAGTTAGTTGTTAATGACTGCCTGGAAGATGTTATTAAACGGTGGCATTGAAATGTGCAGCCAAGGAATGGACTCGATTATATGCCATTGGCGCCTAATGCTCGATGGGTTGTGGGAACTTTTGGCTTCAAATAACTATAGTAGAAGTGTATGCTGTATAACTTTCAAATCTAAATGCAATTTGGAACTATCTATTAAACTATTTTGGAGTTAATATTTCCCATAGCTTCAGGTTACCTGTTTGTTACTTTCTTTCACCTGGAAGGCTTGTCTTGGAATCTGTATGAAAATGTGATATTTTATCTGACAAATTTAAACATAACTTCATCTCTCAACTCTTCCCAAGTAATTTGGGATCCTCAAACTTAATAGTACAAAATTTTCGAATAAGTTTCTCTTCATTTCTCTCCTTTTCCGTGACGCCGTACGTGTTAGCTGTTCTCATGATATTAGTTGGGAATTTTGAATTATTTTTGGGTCTTTATAAATAGGCCTAAAACTAACGAATTTTAATTGCATTCTTTTTATTTTACAATTATTTTTAAATTGGGTTTCAAGGGTTATAAGCTAATTTCATGGATTTGACAACAAAAAGCTATTGAATGTCTAGAATTTAATTACAATTATTTATATTTACTTAAGAAAACCTTATTTTCTGATTTTTTTTCACTCACTTGGATATAGAATTTTCTCATAGCATTCTGTATTAAAATATTTATATAGGTAACATCTTTTTTTTTTTCATTAGAATTTAGTCTGGAAAACTGAATTTTGAAGACTTTTTTTTTTGTAATTCTTTTCTTGAAAAGTTTAGTTCATATTTGTGCTTTGCAACTGAAGTCTGAATTTTTTAAAATCACAATTAAGAATTTGATTTTTGAAAAATTAAACTCTAGCCTAGAAAATTTGTTGCGTGATGCATTTTATAAGATAACTTGAAAATTTTACTTGGAGTATGCAATAAACATTCTTTCGTAAAAGCAATTATAATTTTCTAGTTGTGACAAATTTAAAAAGATGTTTTTTCTTCTGAGGATCAGAAAGAGTTAATAAAATTTTCAGCCGTTATTATTTGTAAGGTATAGAAAACAAAAATTTGATGATAAATATGATTAGATGTTTGTTTCATTTACATAGTTTTAAGATTTGGATAGTTAAAAGGGTGATATAGAATTTGGGTAGAACATTGTATAAAAGGTATTTTATTTGATGCTATTGAACTAGGATGGTTGCTAATTGGGCTAATCCATTAAAAAGTTATCAGGTTGTGTTTTTGTTAAGAGTGTTTCATCCTACACCTCCAACATCTCATCCTGCATTTTCGAAAATTACATTTTTAACCTTCTCATATTTGCACCTCTCATTTTTTTAAAAATTTTACTTTTTAATAAATATATTTTTATTTTCTTCTCTCTTATTAAAGACACTCTAATAAATATCTTTTTATTTTTTTCTCTTTCTTAATAAAGTCCCCCATCTTAATAATAATAATCTAATTTAATTTAAAATTTAAATATTATTTAACATAATTTTATATTTTAATAACTATTAAAATATGATTTATATCTTAATAATAATTATATTAAATAAATAAAAATCAAATAACTAAAATAAAAGCAATAATGATAAAAATAAAAAATAAAATAACAACAAAAATAATATAAAATTTGATTTAATATATTGAAATATATTAAATTATATTACAATATTACAATAAATTAAACAGTTATTAAATTTAAAATAAAAACAAAAATTTTAAATATGCTAACGGTTTTTTTTATTTAAAATTTAATAAATATTTAATTTAATTGAAAATTATAATATTATTTATTATATTTTAATAATTATTAAAATATAATGTATGCTTTTATAATAGTTTTATTAAAATTATTAAAAATAATAATAATAAAAATAAAAATAATATTTAAAACAACATTAAATATATATAAATATGTTAAATTATATTAAATTAAATTAAATAATTATTAAAATTAAATAAAAAACAAAATCTTAATTAAATTAAATAATTATTAAAATTAAATAAAACAAAATCTTAATTCTTAATCGGATATCCTATCCGATTCATATATATGGATTTCTATATCCGATTAACAAATTTTAAATTTATTTTTTATTTAAATTTTAATAATTATTTAATTAAATTAATATTTTAATATAATATAATAAATATTTTTAATGTGATTTTAAATATTATTTTTATTTTCATTATCATTATTTTTATTTTAGTTATTTTATTTTACTTTTTTAATAAATTATTATAAAATATAAATAATATTTTAATAATTATTAAACTATAAATATATAATAAATAATATGATTATTTTTAATTAAACTAAATATTTATTAAATTTTAAATAAAAAACTATTAACATATTTTACGGTACTCAATAAATAAAATTTTAAAAATTTTGTTTTATTTAAAATTTAATAACGGTTTAATTTATTGTAATATTTTAATATAATTTAATATATTTGAATATATTAAATCAAATTTTATATTATTTTTATTATTATTTTATTTTTTATTTTTATCATTATTACTTTTATTTTAATTATTTAATTTTTATGTATTTAATATAACTATTATTAAGATATAAATCATATTTTAATAATTATTAAAATATAAAATTATATTAAATAATATTTAAATTTTAAATTAAATTAGATTATTATTATTAAGATGATGTAGAGGTACTTTAATAAGAAAGAAAAAAAAAGTTTTTATTAAGGTGTCTTTAATAAGAGAGAAGAAAATAAAAATATATTTATTTAAAAATAAAATTTTTAGAAAAGTGGAAGGTATAGTTGTCAGAAGGTTAAAAATATAATTTTTGAAGGTGAAAGATGAGATGTTGAAGGTGTAGAATAAAACACTTTTTTGTTAAAGTCTGTCTACCCAGAAAACCTAGTCCACTCTTGAGTGGGTTTAAATAATTGGCTCAAATTTTTAACTTCTTTTTAAGTTATAATTTTCCAATATTAAATTAATTAAAAATAACAAATTTTATAAAAAATAATTTAGGAATCAAATAAAATACAACCTAATCTAATAATTAAGTTAATTTAAGTCATCAAGTAATTCGATCTAATAAAAACTGTACATTGAAATCCTGGAAGAGTTTCAATTACCAATCATTGTTGAGTTACATATCTTATGTGCTCATAAAAGCTTTTTCGTATGTGTACAGTATAAAATATTAACCGAGTGGTTACAAACAACCAACCGGATATTCAGGTAATCTGTTTATATCTTATTCTGTTTATATTTTATTGGGCTTATATCAGCTTAGAAGGGCCAAAAGCCAGGTACGTTCCACTTACGCATTATTCACTCTACGCTACTCTCAAATACTCAGTAGTGGAAATCATTCACTAAACATTCAACTAAGAGCCGAGGCTCCTCAAAATCACACGCCTAACTTGAGCGTCGGAGTACCTTTTGCAGGTACATCCACCCCCGTCCAAAAGGAGACCGATCGGCTTGCGCCAACACCGATCGGCCAATAGCAAGAGTTTGGAAGCGAGCGAGCGGCCCAGACACATCAACAGGTTAGTCTCTCGGTCCCCAAAATTATCCACCGAAACATTTTGGCGCCCACCGTGGGGCCGAGCGTCAAACCCAATGATGACCACGAGGAGCATGGATGAACAACAAAGCACCAGAAAGATGATTAGAAACCACAAGAAACCAAGACAAGCGTTCGGTCTCGACATCACTATTTCATATCAACACCAGAAACTTTCGACAAAGTGAAAACTACAGTAGAGGAATCATCATCTCTACGTGAGACGTCATCAACAAGATAAGTATTTTTTGAAATATGAATATTTCATAAAATGTCTAATTGATAATAGATATTATAACAACTATTTTATATAGATATTTTAAATATATATAATATATTCCATAATATATTATATGATATATGATATATGATATATTATATAGCATATAACTATAAATATAGTTATCTAATTATTGTGACCGAAACATTTTTTGGCATGATTAAAATAGTCAAAGAAATTGTTGTGTTAGAGATAACTATTAACGGCAATATTATAAAATCTCAAGACGGTTTTGATACCTTGTTTATTATATATGTTATTTATTCGGTGCAATTCGTAATATATGGTAACCGAATCATTTACTATACGGTTGTATACCGTAATATATATCATCATCAAAATTTTAGCAAGACAACATCTCGAAGAAATATATATCAAAATCCATGCATCAACTATGCAAGTGTAGACTAAGATCTTGTCATCATGCCTAAAGTATCATGGAATTCAATTAACATAGGGGAAGTCTCCTATTGCAAACACTGATTGCCAATTTCGTCAGCAAAGTTCATAGTTAATAATCAAGTCTAAGACCGAGCGGTAAATCCCGCTCAGCAGAAGGGTACAGCCCTCTCAAAGACCAAACGGTAAAGCCCGTTCCCTAGGAAGAAGTCCTAGGTCAAAGTCGAAGACCAAGAGGTAAATCCCTCTCGGCCGAGAGGTAAATCTCTCTCGCCAAGAAGCTCAAGTCCGAGATCGAGCGGTAAATCCCGCTCAGCAGAGAGGTAAAGCCCTCTCAAAAGCCGAACGGTAAAGCCCGTTCACTAGGAAGCACTCCTAGATCAAAGCAGAGAGGTAAAGCCCTCTCAAAGCCGAACGGTAAAGCCCGTTCCCCAGGAAGCACTCCTAGGTCAAAGACCGAGCGGTAAATCCCTCTCGGGAGAGAGGTAAAGCCCTCTCAAAGCCGAACGGTAAAGCCCGTTCACTAGGAAGCACTCCTAGATCAAAGCAGAGAGGTAAAGCCCTCTCAAAGCCGAACGGTAAAGCCCGTTCACTAGGAAGCACTCCTCGATCAAAGCAGAGAGGTAAAGCCCTCTCGATTAATGTTGAAGACCGAGAGGTAAATTCCTCTCGGTTCCTGTTGAAGGACGAGCGGTAAATCCCGCTCGGTTAATGTAGAAGGTCGAGAGGTAAATCACTCTCGGTTAAAGTAGAAGGTCGAGAGGTAAATCCCTCTCGGTTAATGTCGAAGGTCGAGAGGTAAATCACGCTCGGTTAATGTAGAAGGTCGAGAGGTAAATCACTCTCGGTTAAAGTAGAAGGTCGAGAGGTAAATCCCTCTCGGTTAATGTCGAAGGTCGAGAGGTAAATCACTCTCGGTTAAAGTAGAAGGTCGAGAGGTAAATCCCTTTCGGTTAATGTCGAAGGTCGAGAGGTAAATCCCTCTCGGTTAATGTCGAAGGTCGAGAGGTAAATCCCTCTCGGTTAATGTCGAAGGACGAGCGGTAAATCCCGCTCGGTTAATGTAGAAGGTCGAGAGGTAAATCACTCTCGGCTAAAGTCGAAGGTCGAGAGGTAAATCCCTCTCGGTTAATGTCGAAGGTCGAGAGGTAAATCCCTCTCGGTTAATGTCGAAGGTCGAGAGGTAAAGCCCTCTCGGTTAATGTCGAAGACCAAGAGGTAAATTCCTCTCGGTTCCTGTTGAAGGACGAGCGGTAAATCCCGCTCGGTTAATGTTGAAGGTCGAGCTGTAAAACGCTTTCAATTCCGCAAACGCAGCCTCCCTCAAACTCATTAGTCCTATAGTTAACCACGGCTAAAGCCAAACGCTTAACTCGGACTTGGGGGGCATAGTGTACAGTATAAAATATTAACCGAGTGGTTACAAACAACCAACCGGATATTCAGGTAATCTGTTTATATCTTATTCTGTTTATATTTTATTGGGCTTATATCAGCTTAGAAGGGCCAAAAGCCAGGTACGTTCCACTTACGCATTATTCACTCTACGCTACTCTCAAATACTCAGTAGTGAAAATCATTCACTAAACATTCAACTAAGAGCCGAGGCTCCTCAAAATCACACGCCTAACTTGAGCGTCGGAGTACCTTTTGCAGGTACATCCACCCCCGTCCAAAAGGAGACCGATCGGCTTGCGCCAACACCGATCGGCCAATAGCAGAAGTTTGGAAGCGAGCGAGCGGCCCAGACACATCAACAGGTTAGTCTCTCGGTCCCCAAAATTATCCACCGAAACAGTATGTTTTTTGTGACCTCTTGATTGGATTGGTTTTAACAGAGGAACTTTTACACCTGCTACTGTATAATAAGGCGCTTTTTGTGACCTCTTGATTGGATTGGTTTTAACAGATGAATTTTTACACCTGCGACTGTATAATAAGGCGTTTCAACAATGGTACTGTAGCTTTGAACATTCATATAAGTTTGTTCAGCTTAAGAAGATTGAAACATTCAATTATTGGTAGCAAGTAGCAAATAAGAAGAGTTTTGCATTGTAGAGAGAAAACAAGTTAAACACAAATTACTTTTTGAAATCCATGCAATGCAATAATTCAATTATTGGTAGCAAGCAGCAAATAAGAAGAGTTTTGCATTGTAGAGAGAAAACAGCGTTAAACACAAATTAGTCTTTGAAATCCATGCAATGCAATAATGCCTGTGGCGTGACATGATTAAGTCTGAACAAAAGAAGAAAACGACCTTTGAAATATATACCAAACGACACACACTTTCTCTCTTTTCATTATGTTGTCGTACACCGTACGTTTCCTACACTATCCTTCACCACTCCACTCAAATTCAACTCAACCCAACCTTCATTCTCTTTTTTATTTTTATATAATTAAAAAAGAAAAAGAAAAATTGAGGGTTTTATTATTTATTTAGAGCTTTACAGCGCACGTGTGGGCCACGTGAAGGCCCACCCTATGTGAATGGCTGTGGTTTTAACAGCTGGCATGACCGACAGAAGATTCCTCTTAGGATTAATCTGAGATTGTTCATTTTGATAGATATTTATTATTGAAAGAAACGAAGTTCTTAAATGGGCACATGTGACCCTAACCACCAACCCGGCATTTCCTTTATTTATTTATTCTTCTCCTTTTGAAGGCACCATTTTTTTAATTACCATCGACGCCTCCACCGCCCAATCAAATTACCAACATCCCCTTATCAATGCTATATCAACAACCTTTCCCTTTACATCTCAAACATACCCAACAAAACTCCATCATCTTAAATGCCATTACTCCCCTTTTCCACACTGTAACACAAACAAAAAATCCCAACTTTTTATTCATTAAATCGTTAACATTCAAAAAACAATGATAATAATAATAATAATAATAATTATAATGACATCTTCATCCTCAAACCCTTCTTCCACTCTCTTGTATATATCATCACATATATACATGTACAGTTTCCCCCTCCCCTCCCTTCATTCTATATCTCTCTCTATATATTTCTCTATCTTAACAGGTACGTTTAAACTCATAATTAAATCAATTGTACATACATTTAAAAACATCTTTTTTTTCCTTTTTTCTTTTTTTTTTTTTCCTTTTGGCCTTGAAGAAACTGGGGGTACAAGAACGGCTGACCACCTAAGGAGTAGAGAAGAAAACGAAAATGGAGAAAGGGTATTTGGGAGGAAGGAACATCGAAGCAAAGAGCAATGAGGAATGAATGAATAAATAAAAACTCCAAAAGGGACTACACTATCTCTGGGATCCAATGGCATTGGCTGCTGCTAAAGAGATTATTATCTGGTTTTCACTATGTCACAGGTATTATGGTGGGGTGGAGGAGGGGTGGAGGAGACAACAACAACAACATCTGCAGAACAAGACAACGGAGAAGGATCACCGCCCATCACTTCTAAAAGCTGTAATGCCTCACCGAGTGTTCCAACATCTCACGACTTGGGCAAACGATTTCCTTCACTCGGCTCCCATTTTTGTATATCTTGAAGGTTGGTACAATTCTAACGTTCTCCGCAGTTGCAACTGCTCGGCTTTCTTCAATGTCCACCTTCATTCAAACACACAAAACACACTTCCATGCATTAGAAACTTCCCATCTCTTGCTCTTTTGAACCTTAGATTTAGTAAAACAGCAGTTGCAGACTGAAAGAGACTTCGTTTAATGTGTAAAGTGAGCTACCTTGAGGAAGTTAATGGATGGATATCGACCGCATAGTGTATCGACAAACGGTGATATCTGTTTGCATTGCGAGTTAGATGCAACTTCAAAATGGACAAGACATACACCTGCCAAATTAACAGATATTATCAGAGAGACTTTAAGAATGACCAAAGTGAGTTGCAAAAGACTTTAAGAATTACCTGGTAAAGATATTGCAGCTCTAAACTGCTCCAGACCTGATATTTCTTCCACTTCGCCACCAAATTTTAGATTATATACTTCTTCCCCACGTGATTTCTTCAGGGCAACTTGTGCATGGAAAAGAGATTCAGCAACTTCGTTATCGTTTGGAAGTTCTCTCCTCAAGACCTCATAATCTTTGACGGCTTCCTCCCACCGTTCTAGCTGCATTTAATAGCAAGAAAACATTGTATATCACGGACACTCGAGGAAAGAAAACATTGTATAATATAAGAAATCAACTCACCTTGTTGTTTGATGCAGCCCTTCGAAGAAGGGCCTTGGTGTAATTTGGTTGGATGTGCAAAGCTTGGTTGGAGTCTTCAATTGATCTTTCCCACTGGCCAAGCTTAAACCAACAAGCTGCTCTGTTGCAATATAGCACAGAATTGGAAGGGTCCAGTCTCAGACCTTCTCCGTACGCCGAGCAAGCTTCGGTGTACCTTTCAGATTTAAAGAGATCATTGCCACGCACTCGAGCCCTTGCCACCATCCTCACATTGTTCAGCAAAACAGCAACTTCAACACTCCGTGGATCAATCTGACTGGCTTTCTCAGCAGCTGTAACGGCGTTCTCGAACCTGCAATACACCCATCATCCGATTTCACTTTCCAACACAAACCTTCACCATCTTAGGATTTCCCATCATGGCTATTCTATTAGTGTCTGATCTCACCTTCCCAATGCCATCTCAATCTGTGCTCTCACAAAATAGAAATACGCCTCAGAAAGCATCCCGAAAAATCTTGTCTGAGAAGTGGAACTGATGTGCAACTCTGATTTCGGTATATGGGACAAAACTGTTTCTGCATCATCAATCTGGTGGAGCTTCAAAAACGCTTCTGCTCTACACATAAAGAGCTGTAAATTCAATTTCCAACCAGTTCAGCCATTCATCCACTCCTCCAAAACATGGTACAACTCAGATTTCAACATAACAATGATAACAAACAACCAAGGTTTTAAATAACTGTAATTTCAGCCGCATTCTCACCACTGCAATGGCGGCTGCATCAGCCACATTTGTCAGCAAGGATCGCGACAAAACTGAAACCACAATCACAATCTAAAACCATGAAAACAGTAACAACATTATCCATACCTGAGGAGAAGAATCCGCTCCAGCAGCAACAGCGGCATCCACCTCCCTCAGAACACTCTTCCAATCCCCTATCCTCCTCACATCCCCGCATTTGCTTATATGCTTTTCCACCACTTGCAACCTCTGCATCTCAGACGGATCTGGCTGCATCCCAGGGTAGCAAAGGTGCTTCCTAGCATTCTCGACCTGTCCTAACCTGTCACATTACCACTTTACATTCACAGCAACATAATTCCACACTCTAACCTAACAAGGCAACCAAAATCTTGTTGAACAAACTCCTCCATAACACCAAAAGAGAATAAGAATGTCAACGAATTGAATTGAGCTTCTTCCACAAGTTAAAATCAACAAATGAGCCAACTTCTCTAAAAGCTGGGATTCAGAAGTTGATTTTAGCTTATGGAAGAAGACTCAAATCAACCAATGCCATCAAACTCTGACGGGTACCACCTTCAACAAAAATCAAACAGCAAATAAAAGAACACGATCAGTGATCCTCACCTGAGGAATAGAGAAGCCAAACGCTGATGAGCCCTTCCATAATTAGGATCCAATCTCACAGCCTCCTCGCATTCCCTCACGGCCTCACCCAGACGTCCCAGCCCTGTCAGCGCCGCCGCGCGGTTGCTCCGGTAAGCGGCACTAGCCGGCGACATCGCAATAGCGCGATCGTAAAGACTCAACGCATCAGCAAAGTTCCCTCTTTTATAACACTCATTGCCCAATCTCTTCAACTCCTCCGGATCCACACCCTGCACGTGCCCACCTCTCTTCACTGCCTCATTGCCGCCACCGCCGCGTGAGCTAACCGGCTCCGCCTTCCCGCCGCCGCGCATTATGCTCCCGTGGCCGTAGTTCCCCATGCCGGACCCCAAAACATCGCTTCTACTACTCCGATTCGCCACCATCCCCATCCCAGTCTTCAAGATCTTCCCGGAGGGGCAGATGTTCCCAGTGGGGAGAACATTCAACGCCGGCGAAGTAGCAGTCTGGCCGGAGTATATCAGCGGCGCTGGCGTGGATCCAGAGTCGGATCTCGTATGACCCGGTTTGAAACCACGGGCGGTGGGACTGTTCTCACTCGAACCAGAAAGCTCGCCGGAGTTGTTGTTGTTGTGGTTGCTACTACTGCTGTTGTTAGTGTTACTATTGGTGAGCGCAGAATCAGGCTTTCGGGGAATCTGGTTGGTCCCTGTTCGACCCGAGAAGGACCCAGACGAGCTTGAGCTGGTACTCGCCGCGGGTGCGCGCGTGGTGCGCAATGGCGACACCGGGGAGCCCAGATCGAGTTCTCGGAAGTCAGGCTTGTTAATGTTGCCGGCATCGTTGTTGCAGCTGAGCGCATGGCGGAATCGATCCGCGAAGTCGTCCAAGCCGGAGGAATGCGACATCGTTCGGGAGCAAAAGGGTGGGCTCAAAATTGAAGCTTGGGATGAAAAGGAAGAAGAAGAAGAAGAAAGAAGAAGCCTCTCCTCTCTCTGGGGGTTTAGTGTTAGCAATGGGTGGTGGTGACAGTGGTCGTGGAAGAGCGATAATTGGGAAGTTCTGAAGGAGAAGACATGAGCGAAAGAGAGAGAGAGGAGAGAGAGAGAGGAGAAGAAAGAAAGAAAGGGATGGGGATCTCGTGATATAAAAGGAGCAAGCAAAGAATGAATGTGAGTGAGTTGTTTCTGAGTGGAGTGTTGTTGGTGGTGGAATTCTGAGAGAGAGAGAGAGAGTGTTAGGGTAAATCAAATCAAATCAATTAAAGCTTTTTACTCTCTTTTTTTTCTAGCCAGAAGAAGAAGAATGGAGAAGAAAAAGATTCAACTTTTATTTTTCTTTTCCTCCTCCTTCACCTGCTGCTTCACGAGACAGGTTTTGTTCTGTCTTCCTTTTATTTTACCACTTTTTCTACCAATTTAATTGCCACTGTTTTTATAATAATGATAATCATAATCACCACCATTAAATTTAATTATTTGACATTTATTTTAGCAAATATGGCATATTAATTTAATTTAATTTGGTGTGTTTTGATGTGGCAAATGTCACCCACTCTCTCTTGGGAGGAAGTGATAATCACTCTCAGTCTCAGATCTCAGCTTCTCATTCCCTGTCATTTCTCTATTTTCACTTGCCACTTGTCCTCCTTCTTAATTACTCTACCAAAGTACATTTACTTTCCCCCTTTTCTTTTTCTTCTTTTTTCATTTAATAAATTCCCAAATTAGAACAATGAATTTTCATTTCTTCTGCACACTCATTAATGCTGCTATTTCATTCATTTCCTAACTCTTCAAATTTATACTCATCATTCACTCCCATTCTTTTTTATTGCTAAGTATGATGAATTTTTAACCTACCCCAGAATCTTATGGCTTCAATTTTTTACCTTTGCCTTCCAATTAAATACCATGCTTCAAAATAACTTCCATGTCAAGGAACTCACTATGAAATCAAATCCTTTCCAAAACAACAGCGATTAAAACTAATCAATTCGCTAATTCATGTGTTCAACGGCAATTAAAGTGTAATTAAGGCCCCCAACATCCAAATAAAGCACTTTTAGAAACCCGCATGGTTTATCACACAAACACCTACATTGCTAAAATATCTGTGGGTATCATCAATTATCACAACATTGATTTAATAGGCAAAGCTTCTGCTTATATTTTTTATAAGGACATGCATGTTTTTCTCATTAAAATAAAAACATTGGTAATAGGTTATTTCTAAGTATTTTATAAATGGTCGATGAACATTTTCTGACTGTGTAATTGCCTCTAGTATCAGTTTATATTACTCGATGATTAAAAACATTTGGAGATTTGTATTAGCTATATGAACTATGTCCTTAAAAATGAAAAGATAACGCAAATACAATATTTTTGTTTCTTATTAAATGACCCACACACATATATATATATATATATATATATATATATATATATATATGTATATGTATATGTATATGTATATGTATATGTATATACACACGTATATATATTTTTTAAATTCTAATTTATAGTGTTTATAATATCTAATACAAATCTTAAACTTTACTTGGAAAAGATTTTTGCATAAAAAGAATTGTTTCTTTATTTTATTAGAGTAGAATGAAAAGCTTCATCCACATATGATATAAAGGGAAAGTGGGGTTAGAGGGTTTTAGAAGAAGTAGAAACAATTAATTTGAGTGTTGTTTTGTTAGTGATAATGTGAGGTGTGTGTAGGTGATGTTTTCTTTTGAAAAGTTTATGGACTTTTACATTTTGGGTTGCTGAAAGAGGTCTCTCACTCAAATTAGATATTGCTAATTAAATTATCGTAACTTTCTTTGTTACAAATTTAGTTATTAAAAATGATTTCTAGAATCTCTTATAAGACTAATTTTTACTTTCCAATCATTTAATCTTTTAGTTGCTAAATTACGAAATTGATGACTAACCATTAAATTGGTCACTATCTTTGTTAGTGATTGCGATTTTATTAACTATCCATTTTTGTTTAGAGATTTAAAAGTTAAATTGTATGTTTAGTAACTAATTTGTTTTGTCACTATTTAACATTTGATAGAGATTTAATTAGTCAATCTAAAGACCCTTTTGTGAAATATTGAAAGCTTCATGAGTACGAAATTAAGTTGATGAAACAAACTTATGCAATACATTATTTTATAGAAAATAGATTAATGAAAGTTAAACTAAAGAAAATAAAAAGTGACGTTGAAATGCGTCACTTTTATACAAAGTGATGATGTCTCACTTTAATTTGATGACCAAGTAAAAAATTCTAAATTCTCATCGAGAAGAAACATAAGAAAGTTTAATTAATTATACTAATTAGTCTAGAAAAAAGAATGCATGCTCTTTATAAATAAATTAACAATTAATAAGGAATATTTTTTAATAGATATACATAATTAAGTAATGGATGTGATATTTTAATTATTTATTTATTGATGAAGTAAATACAGATATTGTGATATATTCGATTTGTATATATGAACTATCACCTAATAATTGTTGCTTATAATTTTATTTAAATAGTAAAAAATTTAAATAATTAAAGTAAAGCTAATTGTATGATAAATATTAAATTTTAAATAATTATTTATAATTTAATTTCAAATGTTTATATTTTTTATTTAGAAATTAAATGTGCTTTTAAAAAATCACTTACTTTTTAAACTTATACCGTGTGACACAATATATTCAAATTTGTCTTTTTGAAAATTTAAATTTATTTACGTGTAGTTTTAATAATTTAAAATTAATTCCTTTAATACAAGTTTATATTTTAAAGAATTATTTTTAAATAATTAATTTATAATTAAAAAAATAGTCATTGTCATGGTCAAATTATCATTTAAATTTCTTTTTTTTTCAAGATGTTTAATCACGCCACCTTTTTAAGTTGTATCTTAGTATTAGTTTTGCTACTCCATTTAAGTATAAGTTTAAGTGTAGATATTTTTTTAATTATCCCTGCAGATTTATCAGGTTCCATTTCATAAATTTTGTTCATTAGTATTACCAGGAGTTATTATTAAGCACGGATTTTAATCATAATTTAATTCAATTTGTAATATTAAAATGGAATATATGATAGATTTGCTAAAATATATGTGAAATAAATCAAATAATTATGATTTTACATTAAATTAAGTTATTTTATGAATTTAGTTCTCAATCTAATTGAACTCTCCTTCTGTAAGAACATGCAAAATAGAATATTAGAGTTGATAAGTATTTTAAAATAATGAGATCGAGTATTTTAAAGTTAAAATAAGTCAATAATATAAATAGAATTTCATAAACATGTCTCATTATCTAAAACATTCATCATCTCTTTAGAACTCTTTATTTGAGTTCTCTTTTCCTTCTCTTTACAATTTCTAACTCCAAGATTATCTGTTTGACGATCAGGAAGTGTCTAGGAGATCATAGCAGTGTAATCTTCATCATTATTCGATCAATTTCCTTCTAGAGCAAGTAAGTTGTTATCCATTTTTCCTTTAATTCTTCGGTTAGGACCATGTGCAAGAATCTTTCGTATGTTTCAATTAAGCTTCTTTTTTAGTTCTTTATGAATCTAAGGTTTTAAGGACTCACTTCGATAACAATTCAATGGTTTGTAGGTGTTGCTAGAGTTCCTTGAGCTTGAAGCAAGGATTGTGCGTGTTTAGAGTTTGGTAGCGTTTATGTGAAGGTAAGGGAAGCTAATGACATTTCTTTGATTTAATTTTACTTTGATATGTATGATTTATTATTGGTAGTAGATTATGTTGACTTGGTTGAAAGGGGAATAACTGCTTTAGTATAAATTGTTATTGAACTTGTAACTAGCTTTTGATGCTTAATGTTGTGAATGATGTTTATGGACTGTGATGATTATGTTTGGACTTGATTTTGGTTATGAATTTTTGTGGTTTTGAATGTTGGTGATGCCAAATTTTGTTGAAATGTTGAGAAGGAAGGATTAGGATGGATTACAGGTCAATTTTGGTCTAAAATGAGAGTTTTAATAGGTTAGTTTTACAAATAATGGTCTAAATGGAGATGTTGTGATTTTAAAACTGTTGTATGACTATTTGAGACTTTTTTAGGTGCACTACAAGAAACGCGTGTATTACCGACGATGTGTTTTCGAAGGCTTTTAAGGCCCTCGGTAATACTGAGGTGATTTTAATTATCGACGGTATAGGGCCTTCGGTAATTCGCTCCATCATTAAAACCCAGAATTGGGATTTCCCTATCTCAAATCGTAGTTTCGTCGTCCATGTTGTGATTCCTCCCGCCCTTGGTCTTTCGTCGATATGAAGTTGTTGGTGCAGCTCTGGTTTTTCGCGACGAATGTTCGGTGATGGTCGTTAGGTGGTTGAGCAAGTCCGATTTAGCAGACCAAAGAATACCTTTTTTCGCCTCCTCTAGAAAACCTAATTGCTTTTTCTTCCCTCCTAAAGCTGCAAGTTGGTCGTGGTTCTTCCCAGGTTGGTCTCGTGAGCAAAGGCGTTTGGTGCATTTGGGTCATTCAGTCATTGTTGTGAGGTGAGGTGTGTGGGCTATTGACGCTGTGATGAGGACATTGGTGTCGTGAGCAGAGGCGATTGATGCTACGGTTGGTGTTGTGGTTGAAGACTCTTAGTGGACGACGATTCCTACACATTCTTTGGCTGTCGTGGTGTAGGGAGGACGTTGTGGAGGTAGGGTGTCGAGAATCATCCCTTTCGCGTAGGTCAAATCTCTATTGTTGTTAATGGGTTGTTGTTTATGATGCAGGTCAATTCTTTTGGAGGATCTTCGTGAAGGGTGGGTCCTCCAGTTGAGGTTTTTTGTTGAAGGCTGGTGGAAGAGTGGTTGATCGAGCAAGAGGGGAGAAGCGACAATGCTCTTACCATCAAAACCGTAAGAGGTTAAAGTGGTTAGCAAGCTCAAGAAAAGTCTAGGTAAGGGGAGAACAAAGTTATATCTAATGCATGATGGGTTACATTAATGAATATGAGTTTTGGGTGGATGTTTTATGGTGCTTTTGTGTTTTCTCTTGTGTTTGGAAAAGTTCTATGTAATGAGAGTGACTTTGTTTATATTGGTTTATGTATGAATATGCATGAGGGAACAAATGACATTAATATGATGAACTTTTATATGTAAAATGTGATTGTATGAATGAGAAGAGTATTTTTATTGGGAAAGAAGCAAACACGGGATCCACTCTCGGTCTGTTCTTGGATTTGGTAAACCCAGTGTGTGACATGTTCATAGGATCAAGAGAGAAAGGTTAGAATGCAGCGTGGGAATTAGTTGAATGATGAGTGAGGAGGTTTAGAGTGTAAGGGTGTATTGGTGATGAAGGAAATAAGTGAAGGAGAAAAGAAGAGTATGAATGATGTAAGACGTGGAAGAAGAGAGAAGAGGAAATAAAGAGGTTAGATCTGCTAGTTTTAGAAGAATATGAGAGAGATATTGGAAAGAAAGAAAGTGGTTGTTTGAGTTAAAGAAAGGAATGAATGGTTTCAGGTATGTGCATAAGTAAGGGTTGTGTAACTTTTTAGAATGGAGAAGAAATAAGAAAGTTAGGAATATGAGTTAAGGATGGTCCTACAAAGCTTTATGAGGAAGAAAGAAAAGAAAAAGAAAAAGAAAAAGAGAAAGAATTAGGTTAAAATAGGCTGACCATGTGGGAAAAGCATGCATGTGGAAGGATTTCTTATTTTATTTCTGTAAGGTGTGGGTGATGTGTTTCAATAGAAGAGCCACAATGTGGTGGTGATGTGAAGAAAACAGAAGAAGAATAGACAAGAGTGTGTGGTTGTGAAACTATAGAGTAATTGTGTGTGAATAAAAAGAGAAAAGAGATACAAGAGGTTATGGTTAGGTTCAAAATGAGGAAAAACAGGGGAGTAGAGAATGGTGGCGTTAGGAGGGAGTATACAAAAGAGAGAAATAGAAATGAGAGTTAGTTAGGTATTATGAGTTTTAATTAAAAGAAAGAAGAAGAAAGACGTTCATAAACTAAGTTGAGGTTGCTTAAAGTATCCAATTTTCTTTCCACAATATACAAGATATTTTCCTATAGTAGCTGGTAAAGGCTGCTGATATCTGGTTTCATATATGCATATTTATGATAAGAAAATAAAACCATTATTAGTTTTCTGCAATAATAATAATAATAATTCAGTAACCATAACATCTTCTGCAGAATTTCAAACTTAGCAGTAGGTGGATTCTCCATAATATAGTACTAAGATTTAGAATTTTAGTTAATTTTTTAGCCTTTGTTGACTTGAGAAAATGTGTTTTAGGTTACTCATGTTTTAGTCAAAATTGGTTTGTCACTACATTTTAAAATTGGTAGTTTTGGTCTTTTGTATATTTTGAAATTTGATCAATTTAATCCCTAACGACAAAGTTTAAAATCCACCAAAACATGAAAGGACTAAAACTAATTTTTATCAAAATTTGAGATAAATAATACAACATAATTCTTCCTTTAAATGCCTTAAAAAACAAGTACTCAACCTTACAAAACCAATGAAAAGTTAAAGTAATTAGAATTTTTATGTTTCATGTTTATTAGCATTGTTAATAGAACATGATGAATATGATATTATTGTTGTTGTTCTTCACAGGGGATCCAAAAGAAGTGTTTGGTTCTTTGCACACTAGATACTTGGAACTGCAGTCACATTCCTGGGTGTCCTGAATGTATATCTTGGATTAGAAGCCTACCACCAAAATGGGTCTATAAACAAAATCAAGGATTACAAGTGTTTAAAGCATATAGAGTACTGGTGAATTTGAATTCAAAGATTGTAAATTACTTGGTTTACATGTTTTCTGTGTCTTGCTAAATCACTTTTTTGCAAGCATAATATTAATTACTTCTGGGAAATAAACGTCTATATAAAATTAAGATTTTTCAAGCGCAGATTGTCAACAATACACTAAACCAAAACAACTAAAAAAATACATTGCAGATAATTACCGAAGGCTTCTGCCCCTCGGTAATTACCGAAGGCTTTTGTCCTTCGGTAATTACCGAAGGGCAAAGGCCGTCGGTAATGGTTAGCGACAAGGGATTTACCGACAGTCATCTGACCGTCGCTAAGCCGTCGGTAATGACTTATTAACGACGGCTTTTGGATGTTTCTGAAGGATTATGGCCGTCGATAATGCCCTTTTTTACTGTAGTGGTGGTAAATTAGCAGAGAATTGGTCTAGAAATGGATGATAGACAATAGGTTATGATTTGAAGAATTTTGGTGTATTTTTGGGTTTTGGAGGGTAAGATTTTGATTTGGAAGGTTGAAGACAAAGTGGAATGTTTGGGGACTATCCTTGAGTCATGTGAGACTTGTTTAGATCCCTAAGTTTCTAAGTTATACATTAGAAAAGGTATAAATGATTTAAGGTCTATGAAATGGAGTTTTAGTTGACATGAGTTGGATTTTCATTGTACAATGAGTTTAAACATGATTGGAGTTGAGGTACATACTCTTGGATAGGTCAATTGTGGCTTAGAACACCAAATGAAACTAGTAGAAGTTGGTAGGAGTGCCTAAGATAAGTCATGTTAGGTTGAAAGGGTGCAAATTATGCAGAATTGATGTTTTATATAATTATGCAGAGTGGTTGGGCAAGCCAATCACTCGTTGAACAAGTAATTAAAGTGTTTTGGCAATGGTTTCAGTGGCTAGGCGAGCCAACTTGCTGGGCTGGTGGAACTCACTGTTTGTGCTCGTTAGAACTCGTTGATCATTCCATAATAGAAAATAAACAAACACACAAAAGAAAAATCAAGAATAAGTTAATGTATTAAAAAGAAGAAACTCAATAGAAAAGCAATACTAACTTATTATAAATAATATTAAAATATATTTCTGAAATAAAATTATTTCTTAGCTTAGAATTTTTCAGTTTTTTTTACTATACCACTACAATATGCATGGAGCGTATAATCTCTATAAAAATAAGTTTCGTTATGTTCTTATTCCTATTCAAGCCCTCAAGCTTAAACAAATTTCTCAAGTTATTTCATTTAATGAACATTCTCAAAAAAACTAGTCCAAAAACACAAAATAGTTCACATTCATCAAAATCAACTATCAACATTAATCCTTACAACTCTAACCAACCAACTCATTCATATCTCAACCCAAGTGGCTCAAACAACAACATATATAGAAATGTTGCTTCTTTCATATCACTCATTTCTTCTTTCAAAATTTGTATGATGAATAAACCAATATGATTCATCAAGTCATGACGGGGTTAACTTCACTAGCTTCGTAAGTATGAGCCTCTTTCATATCATATTATTTGTCAAGCGAAGTCTCCTTACACTCTCACCATCTAATTATCTTTCTCTATGCTAGTTAGATAATAATAGAGTTAAAATATTCTCACATAACACATTTCTTTCAATTTCCTTGGACTCAACTTAGATTAGTTTTCACGTTCCAATTTAAGGATCTAAGTTGTTTCAACAAGTGCACTAGTGTGTAGTATAACAAGAATGTATCCACAAGAATTTGGTTTGCTAAATATTTTATCTTTATTATGTTTATGCTTGATGTGTGAATCCATTATTGATGAATGAACCATACATAAAACAAATTGACACTAGTGCAAAAACAACGTATAATGTCACGCGTTCAACGTCTAATCACGGAATAACCAACGTTAAAAATGACTGGTAGCATTTTTGTAAATAAATGTAATTATTTGACGTTGTTTAGAATTGTAATTCGAAGTCAATTTGTTATAAGACGTCGCATATTGAGAAGTCTGACGTCCTATTGGGTAAATTTTGCAAAAAGACTTGGCGCGAAGGTGAAAATGTATTTATACATGACATCAAATGCCCTAGAATTAGACATCAAAAGGATATAAAACGTCGAATGCCCCAGCGCTAGACGTCAAAAGGTTAGTAAATTCAATAAAAATTTGAGCGGGAGATTGAAAATTCATTCACTTTCTCAGCTCAAACTTTTCTGGAGATGTTTGACGACCATCACATGTAATCTTTCTTTCATTTGATACAAGTGCATGTTAATTAGCTACTTTAGGTATGATTTTCGTTTATTTTGACCGCTTATTTTCGTGTTCTTGTCCTTCAGAGGAGCATTCTGCTTTCTCTAACACTCGACAACACTTTATTCCGACGAACCCACCTTTTGAAAGTTAATTTTCGTTTTCGTTTTGAAGAACTTATTGTTGTTTTTTTTTTGTTGAACTTGTTTGTTGTTGTTGTTTGGTTAAACTTGTTTGTTATTGTTGTTTGGTTGAACTTGTTTATTGATTGTTATTTTGTTGTTTGTTGTTTGTTGTTGGTACTACACTACACATTCATAGTTCATGTTTTATAAAATACCAAAAACTAAATTTGTTATTTTTCTGCTTTTCAGGTCTCGTAGAGTTGTAAAAAGGGATTACAATTAATTAAAAAAACAAAAAAAGTTATTAACATCGTATATTGACAAAATTCAACGTTAATTTGCTTTACTAGGAACGTCAAATTGTTCTATGTTTAACGTCAATTAATGTAAATTAACGTCAAATTTTTTAACCAGATATATGGTGTTTTTGTACTAGTGTGATAATCTCAAATCTGGTTGAAATAATTGATCAAACAGGGTATATAATCGATTAGATTTAATCAGATAACTTAGAAAGCTTAACAGGGGCAGCCTGTTTTATTGTAATCGATTATGCAGGTTGCATAACTGATTATACAGGTTGCATAACTGATTAAAACAGAGAAAATGTATAATTTGTTATATAAGTGAGATAATCGGTTAAAGATGACTAATGAATGACTAATATAGACAAGTATAGAAATAATCGACTATATAAGTTTGTTAATCGATTAAAGAGAAATAGTCTTATCCATTATATAAATACACCCCATCGAAGGACGTATTATCGGAACATAAAGAAGTAAAACCAATGAATAAATGAAAAGAAAATTACTTTTGAGTAACACTTCATATTAATAATTATTACTTTATTCAATAGTTTTTTTATTTACAAATATGTGGGTAGTACAGGTTAATTTTGTAATTAATCTTTTGTTTTAATAATTTTTCCCGAAGAGAGATAAGATGGGGATAACTAAAGAATAAAGGTTTAATACCTCTTTTGGTCCCTCGAAAGGGGGCAAATGTTCAAGTGTGTCCTACGTGTTTTAAGAAGTTCAATGTGGTCTCAACTTTTGTAAAAAGTGTGCAATTAAATCCTTTTTGGTAACGACGTTAATTTTTTAACGGGCCAGCTGACAGGGTGGACTGAAGTTTGCAACGTGTCTAGGGAAGGTTAATACGTGGTTGTGTGAGGGTAAACGTGTGTATATTATTGTGGTTAACAAATCAGAGGTTAGGGTTTGAGTTGCAGAGAAATTACGATTTGGGATTTATCATTGTGGAGGAAGTGTGTTGAAATCTGAAGCGCGAATTGGAAACCATAAATCTGAAGCGCACATTGGAAACCGCAAATCAGGTTAGGGTTTATTTATGTTTGATAATTTTATGAAATGTAGTTGTTGTATATGTTATCACTGTTGTCGCTTTATAGGGGGTTTAAGTAGGGGTGAAAAGTTGTCTTGTTTTGATGGTTGATAGTGGTCCCATAGATATTAGTTTAACTTAAATTAGTGGTCCCCATTTGCATTTGCAGGGTTTGGGTAGGGATGTGTGATGACATGTTTCAGGTTGTGGTTCATCACGATCGGACCTTGATCAAAGAAGTCCCCTTTAAGTATATGGGTGGAGAGATAGTTTATTGGGACGTAGATCCCGATAAATGGTGTTATTTTGGAGTATTAGGTTCACTTAAAGATCTGGGTTACATGGAAGTAAAAGAATTATATTACAATATCCAACATGTTTTACATAAGCTTGATGATGATAAAGGAGCTATGAACATGATGAAGGTGGTTAATTATTTGGGGAAAGTGAACCTCTATGTTGTGCATGGGGTGGACGAACCAACTATTGTAGAAAATGATGAGAATGAGATTCTGTACCTACGTGAAGGTTCAATAGAGAGTAGTGAGGGTAGTGACGTTGAGGAGAAGCACATGTTGAGGGTGGTGATGAAGGAATTAGGGACGTAGTGGAGGGTGTAGTGGAGGTTTAGAATGATGATGTAGTGGATGTTGAGAATGAAGATGTCTGGGAGGATGACAAGGAGGATGTTGAGAATGAAAATGTGTGGGAGTGATAACAGTTGAAAAACTGTTATTTTCATGCTTAAAATTGATACTAAAAGCAACCTTTATACTTAGAAACTAGCTTGAAATCATGCTTTTATTCATATTTTCAGAAATAAGAGAGCTGGACAGGTTTATGCTTGATTTCAGTGTTTTTGTGCAGGTTTTAAGGTGAATTTAGTGAAAGAAGTGAAGAAGGAGAGAGATGGAATCAGAAAAGATATCAAAAAGTGCAAAAGGAGAAGCCGCAACTGCCGCTCAGCGGCAGTTTACCGCTGAGCGGCACTCAGGAGTTCACGTTGCAACCGCTGAGGGGCAAAATGACCACTGAGGGGAAGAAACTACTCACGCACTCACTGCTGAGCGGTACTTTACCGCTGAGCGGTACACTTATGGGCTTGGGCCTAGATTTTCTATAATTTTAGAATAGTATATAAGCTTTAGGACGTCCTAGGGTTTGTATCTTTGGCAGAAACGAAGCAAACACTCTATCTTCCTCGATACGAGAACGTACGGGGAAGTCTAGATCCGGGGAATTACTCCCAATATTATATTGGTTGTCGTTAAGCTCCTGTGCTAAAAGAACTAATTACTAGGAATGCTAGGAATTGTATGAACTCGTAATTGGGGATAGACCTTCTTGACAAGGTAATTTAGAGAGTGGCATTAACAATGATGACTTGAATGTCGAATTCCTCAAATATATGAGAGTGGATAAGATGAAATTGACCCCCAACAACATATTCATATATATATATATATTTCATTGAAAGTGCTTGTCTTTTGCTTTTGCCATTGATCAAAACCTCATGCATACATGTTTATTTTCGTCTTTTGCATAATACAATCCAATTATTTTGTTCTTAAGTCTTAGCTAATCAAAGAATCACATAACTAAACTATGCCGTGAGTCCTTTGGGAGAACGATACTTGGTCTTATCGAGTTTATTACTTGAAACAATTCGGTCATACTTGCCGATTGTTTAACAAGTTGTGACATCATATTTTGGTGATCATAAATTTGTCCATCAGGGAGGATGACAAAGAGGATGCAGAAGATGTTGAGGTTGCAGTGGAGGTTGACAATGAGGACAGAGTTGAGTTTCAAAGTGAAGAAGTAGTGGAAGTGGATAATGTGGATGAAGTTGAGCTTGAAAATGATGAATTAATGGAAGTGGACATTGAGGATGGAGGGGAGGTTCATAGTGAAGAAGAATTGGAAGTGGACATTGAGGATGGAGGGGAGGTTCATAGTGAAGAAGAATTGGAAATGGACGTGGACAGTGATGATGAACCAGAAATGGATGATCTGAGTGGTGATGAATATGTGGATGCAGACAATGATCAAGAAACCCAACAACAATGCAGAGGTTTGTCAGACGATGATTGGGAGTCTGATATGCTTGTAACTCCTAAAAACAGTACAAGTGAGGAGGATGACAACGAGGATAGAGTATCTGTGGGTGGTTTCTCAAAATATGCAAAACAGAAGTCCATGGCAGATTACAAGTGGGAAGTGGGCACCATTTTCAGTGGGAAGGAAGACTTTAAGGATGCTATTAGAAGGTATGCTGTTCATGCTGGGAGGGATCTAAAATTTGTGAAGAATGATAACCGTAGGGTGAGGGTGCGCTGCATGGATGGCCAAGGTAAGTGCCCATGGGTAGCTTACTGTGGGTACTTGCCATCACGCAAAATTTGGCAATTAAGGAAGGTAATTGATACTCACGGTTGTAGTAGGCAACTTAACATCAAACTAATGAATGCTCAGTGGTTGAGTAAAGAAATAGATAGGTCTTTAGTTGACAATCCTAATTTAAGGGTGAATGATATTCGTACTAAAGCATTAAGAAAATGGAATACAAATGTGTCAATATCCAAGGCACGAAGGGTAAAGTTAATTGCCACAAGACAGGTTGAAGGAGATTTCAAATAACAGTATAAAAGGATATACGACTATGGACATGAGCTGTTGAGGTGTAACCCAGGTTCAACAATGCAGATTAAAGTTGAGTCTCATAATGGTGACCCAATCTTCCAAAGAATGTATGTTTGTCTGAAAGCTTGTAAAGATAGTTTCATAAGTTGTAGGCCCATTATATGTTTAGACGGATGTTTTTTGAAAGGTTATTACAAGGGGAGCTGCTCAGTGCTGTTGGTAGGGACCCAAACGATTAAATGCTACCCCTTGCCTATGCAATACTAGAACTGGAGAACAAAGACAGCTGGACATGGTTTTTGCAATTATTAATTCAAGACCTCGGGGGTAGTCAAGTATGTGGGGGGTGCACGTGGATGTCAGACCAGTAGAAGGTAAATATACTGCTTATATTCAATTTTAGTTAATGCTTTGTTAAAGGATCTTGTTTTATGACTAAAATTAATTGTGCAGGGGTTGGTCCCAGCTATCCAGGAGCTTCTGCCTAGGGCAGAACAAAGATTTTGTATGAGGCACCTGTATGCAAACTTTAGGAAAAGGTTTGGTGATCAAATTTTAAAAAATCTGATGTGGAGAGCTGCCACAAGCACATATCCACAGGCTTGGGAGAGAGAGATGCTGAAAATTAAAGAAGTCAATATTGAAGCATATAAATACCTCATAAGCATTCCCCCGAGGTAACCCATTAGCCATTACATACAATTTACTGTCCCTGATGCATTGTAACCCATTTGAGAAATGTTTTGTGCAACAGGTTTTGGTCAAGATCTCGCTTCACAGGTTAAGCAATGACTGATACACTAGATAACAACATCAATGAAGCTTTCAACAGTGTTCTTATTCATTCAAGAGGAAAACCTATTATGACCATGATGGAGGATATCAGAGTTTATCTCATGAAAAGGTGGGCCACCAATAGAACCAAGGTGACATCAATGGACTTCACAATATGCCCAAAGATAAAGAAGAGACTTGAGAAGGAATGTAATCTGTCAAGATTTTGGGTGCCAAGGTAATCTTATCAATTTATTTTATATACATGTTGTCATTTATCTACATTGCTAATGTGCTTAATTTCTTTCAGCTGGTCTGCACGAAAGAGTTTTGAGGTTAGGCATACTTCATCAATTGGGAACAAGTTCACACTGGACCTGGACACAAAGGAGTGTAGCTATAGAAAGTGGATGATCAGTGCCATCCCATGCTGTCATACGATTGCAGCAATGAACTTCTCAAACGTTGATCCACAGAATTTTGTCCCCACTGTGTTCACAAGATCCACATATGAAGAGGTGTATGCGTCCATAATTTTTCCACTCAATGGCCACCTACTATGGGAAACCACAAATTTCAATGATGTACTACAACCACTGATGAGGAAGATGCCAGGGAGGCCAAAGAAAAAAAGGAGGTTGGAAGCATGGGAGGTAACTAAGGATGACACTCAAATGCGTGTTGGTGGGCATAGGAAAAAATGTAGTATTTGTCGTCAGAGGGGGCACAACAAGAATAACTGCCCTTTAAAGCCCCAGCCAGCAGAAACAACACAACCATCACAGCCACCTCCAAGTTCCCCGACCCCTCAACCATCACAGCCATCAAGTCCCCAATCATCCCGGCCAACAAAATGCAAAAGTCAGAAGAAAAGATACTTAGATGAATTGGGTTATTAGATAGTTAACTTACATGGTGGTGTAATATGTACTGTTTGTTACATGGTGGTGTAATATGTACTGTTTGTTACATGGTGGTGTAATATGTACTGTTTGTTACATGGTGCTGAAAATTAGATACTTAACTTACTTAGTGAACTAATGTCTTTATGTCTTTGTTTTATGTGTGGTAATGAATGAAAGTGGTTTGATGATGTTTTGGTCAAAACTTGTACTTAAATTTCTTAATTTTGCAGAAACTGGTAATATGTGCTATTATTCATCATCATATGCATTATTGGGTTGACCTATGTGAACAATTTTAAAGCAAATAGGGGACTGATTTCAACATTTTTAAAACATAAGGGGGATTGATTTGAACATTATTCACTGAAATTAACTCATTAAAATAGTCAATGAAACGTAATACATTGAATTGCATAATTGATCTTACACCTTTCACAACATAGGATGTTACAATCTAACTAAATCAACCTAAACAGAACCTAAACATGACAAGGCACACCACAATACGCACACACAAAGCTACAACTAACATCTTCATCATTTTCTGCAAGTCCTTCACTGCATTTTCCAGCTGACTTATCCTCCTCACCATTGTGCAATCTTTTTCATCAACGTTCTCTTCAACACACCACTTGAAAAAGTTACACGAGCTGCTAATTGAAGATCCACCCTGTTATTCACTAAGTTAGGGAATCTATCAACAAATGCATCAAGTCAAAAAAACATTAACTCAAAAGGGTATACTTCAAACCTTGTAACGTGGACAACCTCAAAAATTTCTCCCAGCATTCTTCGTAGTTCTCGCCACTTTGGTTACAGCAACATCACCACAATAACAAGTAGGGATTATCCCACCTCTTCTCACACCACAACCATGGGACCACCGAGAAGATCCTTTGCCCCAACTTTTCGAACACGACGAACACCCTTCGGAAGAAGCCATTCGTATCTCAAAGACCAATTTCTCTGCAACTCAAACCCTAACCTCTGATTTGTTAACCATAGTAATATACACACGTTTACCCTCACACAGCCACGTATTACCCTCACACAGACACGTATTAACCTTTCCTAGACACGTTGCAAACTTCAGTCCACCCTGTCAGCTGGGCCGTTAAAAAATTAACGCCGTTACCAAAAAGGATTTAATTGCACACTTTTTACAAAAGTTGGGACCACATTGAACTTCTTAAAAAATGTAGGACACAATTGAACATTTGCCCTCTTTCGAGGGACAAAAAAGGTATTAAACAAAAAATAAATAAATATTGTGATCTATTTATATGTATGTTCAAATCTTAGCGTTAACGCGCAATCGTTCTGGTTATGGACCACACTGCTTGAAACATATTAGCTAGCCTTGATTTAATCCGAAGAGAATTTTAGTCATTGAATTTAGTTTTCACCTTGCAGAAAGAGCTAGGCGAAGGTTCACATGATGCTCAACTATAAGATTTTATTGTTAGTGGTTCAAGTTTTTCCAACTCACATTGTGCGGGAACTATCTTCGAATAAACTTTCCAACTTGCTATTAATTTTATAAATAATTGATATATACCTGAGAGAGTTTTGCAATTTATGGCTCAATCTCTTGAATCTCGTGTGTAAAAATAATTCTTAAATATATTACATTATATTTATTTAATGTTTCTTTCAATTTACATTAAGAAGTAAAAAGTAAAATCCACGGACGCCTAATGGAAGTTGACCTGGCTTGTAAGATTTGATTGTTCCCTGCAATGCACTTCAATTGCATTTTATATAATTTTCATCAGTAGACACTGATTATGCGCTGCATCATGCTTTAATTATCGAACAAACCTCTTCACCCCATCCTCAATAAAGAAAATCCTAGTAAGCATAATGCATACATGATAGTACATTATATCATATTATACATATATTTTTTATACCCTATGCATCTCAAATTCTCTTCAAAGATGTATTTGCAAATGGGTATGCCAACTTCAATTACCAAAAATGGTTGTTACTTCAACTTCCTTTACTTTCACGTTTTGAAAGTAAAACGTGCTTAGTTTCCTTTTATGATAGTCCACTCATATATGCTAATCTTATTGTAGTGTTAATTAAATGAGGGTATCTACCAATAATTGTCCTTAAACAAGAACCAAAATAGATTAAAAGGTGCGAATTAAGAAAAGAACCAATCTTTCGTAAGCAATAGACAACAAAATGGTATATGGTCTTCTAGGGATAGTTCAATGTACTAGACACTAAGAAAGCATCTACTTGGGGCACTGTATCACATTATAATATAATGTCACTCTCTTGCTTTTACCCAACATAAATAACTATTATCATTTCTTGGTTCGTTAAACAAAGCTAGGGCAAAACACCTTTTTTATGATATTACTTCAATTATGATATTAATTATATCAAAGAGTTCAGTCAAAGATACAAGAACTTAGTTTCTGTCTCTCTCACCATGGATGTATAATTTTGATTAAATTATTTCCTTCTTTTTTAAACAAAACCATTGAATTTTATTTATATTTTAATTGAGTTCACCCATGTAACTGTTGTTAGGAAAAAAACTTAACTAAAAAATTAAAAAAAATCTGAATAAACATTTTTAAACAGTTAAAAAGACTTGTGGTATAATTTAACCTATAATTTATATTACTCACAAGTTACCAAAACTATTGGGTTGACTAAGATAGTTTTGGTGGTATTCTAGTTGTGTGGAGTCAAAATTGTGAATATGCATGCATTTTGGGAGACTGATTGGGCATTCTTTGACACAATTTATGAGACTTTATGAGAATTGGCAGCGAATTGGACAAGTTTATTATATCTGAAATTTAACAAGAAGCAAAAAGCTAGCAATAAAGTATGGTACCAAATCTATAAATCACAAAGTTGCTTGCCAAATGGTTCATTCCTTTCATATTCAACCACCCCTGCTAGCTTCCTCCAAATTATAAGCCTCCGTTGATTGGTGATGGTGCAATGTTTTCTTCACTCTTATTGTGTGGCAAATGGGTTAGGTTAGGTAGGAGGTTTTTTCAAGCTGAAGAGTGTTTGACAATTATGTTTGTCTCAAAAGAAACAAAAGTATTTGTAATCTTTCTTTGGTAGATACGGATTGAATAATCACTCCCATAAAAAAAATACATTTATTAGAAATTATTTAAAAAATATTTTATAAATTTTTAAAATAAAATAAAAAATATATAAAATATAATATAAATTAAAGTTTAATTTTAATTAACCTAATAAAATATAAATTAATTTTAATTTTAATTAAATTAAATTTAATAAAATATAAATTAAATTTTATTTTAATTTTTTGTGAATAATAAATAACCGTAAATAATATGATATGCATTCAATCTATTCATAAGCCGATGTTAAAATAACTCGTTATCCACATATAATTAGTCTCTGTCACACATTTTATCTAGAGATTCCATGAGTATAAATATTTTTGTCATCCGTCTATGTCCATGTAACCACTTGCTTTTATTGTGATTATCTCCGTGTAACCCCTTGCTTTTATTGTGGTTAGATATATAGAGATTAACATGTTATTTATTCATTTCCTGAAAGGTAGAAGACAACAATGAAAACCATCTTCTACTGTGCAAAGTCACTGCTGTGAGTTAATTCAAGTTGCGTTTCCTGGTGAAAAAGTAATGGCTATGCTTCAATGTTAAAAATCGTTTTCTGGCTTGAGATTCACTCAAGAAGTCAAAGCTTTGTATCAGTTAGATCAACCTACTAGCCCTAAATTTACTAAGAAAATATCTAAGGATCATCTTAATTAACATGTACTTTGTTAATAAAACATGAAATAAAAATTAAAACAAAGTCTTTTTATACATTCAAATTAAAATACTTGATTAAATTTTTAATTATTTTAATCCTTTTGATAGTGTATTTATAACTGGTGTTTTTATCTGTCACGTCTCATTTAATACCATGCTTAGTCACCTCTCTGCTTCCATTAATGCACCATGCCACGCACTCTCTTCCATTAAAACGCACTCACACTCACACTGCATGCAAACTGCCAAGTGTCGCTTTGGAACATTCTAAAACGGTAGTGGAATCCAAGTGGCAGCAGAAGAATGGACGTTCGTCCTACGTGGGAAGAGAAATTAATTCTCTGGAAAACTTTTCCCATTCCTCTGCACGCTTCATCTTCTTCCTCAAACTTTTGAATTCCAGATTCTCCCCCTTCTCTCTAGAACCTTTCTTCTTCTCTCTTCTGTAACTCACCATTCTGCACTCCGATCACGTTTCAGCACCGTGAGAACGATCACTGCACCAAGAGCTCCAGATCGAACCGAACAACTTACAGTTCTGGTAAGTTTCACTTGGACGTTCGTTTCTGGAAATTCTGCAAACCGTATTCCGTTGCATGCAATGGTGTAGACTAAGCTCTTTCATTTTCCTTGGTTAGTTTAGTTGGAAAGCTTAAGTGAAACGTTGAGAGAGCCTCGTTTAGACGAATCAAGATCCACTCATTTTAGAACGTACACTATAATCCGGGTAAGGGAAGCTTATTAAGTTTAATTCTTGTGATTTACTGTGATGTATGAATGTACTGGAAATTCTATGTTCTGTACTGTATGAGAGTACTGTAAATTTGAATGCAGTGTGATGTTTGATAATTGATTTTGAGTATATGAATATGATATTAAATTGATTGTATGGAAATGATGAAAGGTTCTATGATTGGATTAAACTGAAATGTGCACTGTATGATGAGATGATGCATGATCATTAGAGATTTTGCTATGATATGCTTAAATTAAATGTATGAAAGTTATACTGGAAATGAGTTTACTGTAAATGAGAAATTGAGATTGAGATTTGTATGATAAAACACGTTCGTTATCGAACGGTCCTTGACCGTTCGGTATTCTTTGTAATTTTTCTGAAAAGCTGAATCCTTTCATTTGGAAAGAATTCGCGTGGAGGACGAACGCCCTCTTACATTAGCCTTACGGTTGTGCATTCGGCCAAACGTAAATATCCTGAGTGTTTGTGAGAAATTTGAGAAGCCTAAGAATATATTCAAACACTTAGTCATATTGTTCCCAAGGTAACTTCAACATTTTAACTTATGAAAAATCCTATTTCAAATGTATTGAATTAGTTATGGTTCTCGACCTAAGGCGTACGTCCTAAGTAGCGCTCGGTCTTATACCGAACGCTCGTCCAAATGTGTATGTGGTAAAGAACGCTCGGTCCTATACCGAACATTCGTTCCTTCTGTAATTATCAACGAGCGATAATAGCGTTCGTCCTGAATTTGAAATAGCGTTCGTCCATAAAATTTAAAATAGCGTTCGTCCAAGACTTCAGTGACGTTCGTCCAAACTTCATTAAAATGCCTACTTTCGCGCTCGGTCATTGACTAACGATTTGTCTCCTGAATTAACTCGTGTTCGGTTTATTTATCTAAACAAGTTTGTGATATGTCTATCCATTGGATTCGTTCCAGAGTTATTGAACTAAAATTATTCTAAGTATTATTTGGATCTTACAAGAGTCAGTTCATCTAACTGGTTCAAAGGAGTCTTTTCTCGGTCTTCCTCTAAACGTTCGTCCTTGTTATGAAGTGGAGTGAACGTTCGTCTTTTTAAGAGAGTGGAACATAGAATGAAAATGTATTTAAGAGGATGAATTAAGATGTGTGAACACTATGAGAACTGAAATTGTGATTGTGGATTTTGAACGAGCGTTCCAGGGTGGAACGACTCTTGAATGGATATTGAGATTTGTAAGTATGAACGTGGTAAGCTTAGATGGTGGTTCATCCTGATATTCCGTGAGTGCTCGTTCTCAAGTAGAGAGGAGTATGTCATGCGTGGGAATGACAGGAGGTCTAGTCCATAACTGTAACTTGGACAGAACAGACTAACCTCAGGTGGCTACTGATGAGCATTCCAGTTACCCACCTGGGTGCATGGACGCCTTAGCTACACAGGATTCATACAGTCCGGACGGTCGGTCTAGTATCAGGATTTGGATGGAATTTAATGTATGAATTGAATGTATATGTTGTGAATTTACTTGATGAATTTGATAAGTATGAAATGTATGTTTGACTTGAATTAAATTTCAATAAGCTTACCCTTGCGTTTCCATTGTGTTGTCTGTATATGTATATCCGTCATGTCTTTGCAATGATCATCCGTGTGGATGTGAGCAGATGGAGATGCCACTAGTAAAAAAATTGCTTTTTAACTCGCGGTATAGGTATCGGTTTAAGAAAAACCGAAGTCTATCAAAACACGGTGGCATTTTTGTAATTTAAGTGAACTTATATGCCTCGGTTCAAGGAAACCCGAAACATATAAGTAATATTACCTCGGTTCATAGCAAAACCGATGCCTAAAAGTTGTCTGACACAGAACCTATGGTTTCGGTTCAGTAAGAACCGGTGCAATTCCATATTTATGCCTCGGTTTAGGCGGAAACCGAGGCGTATAGCTATTTAATATTTTTTTTTTGAGGACTATATGCCTCGGTGGAAAGTGAACCGGTGCATTAAACTCCTGCGCGTTTCATTATTATGTTTCATTTCCCACGTTTCACTTTCCCTGCAACCCCTCCCATTCTCCTACAACCCCTCCCATTCTCCAACCCCTCCCATTCTCTTGCAACCCCTCCCATTCTCCAACCCCTCCCATTCTCCCGCAACCCTTCCCATTCTCCAACCCCTCCCATTCTCCTGCAACCCCTCCCATTCTCCAACCCCTCCCATTCTCCTGCAACCCCTCCCATTCTCCAACCCCTCCCATTCTCCTGCAACCCCTCCCATTCTCCAACCCCTCCCTCTGCATCCCCGGCTTCCATTCTCAAGTCCTCTCTCCCTCAACTTCACTGCGGCTCTCATTCTCCAGTCCCCTCTTCCTCAACTTCATCATTCTCTCACCAGATGGCTTCTACCTCTGCATCCCCAGGACGGTGCGGCGAGGCGAGATGAGACGAGACGGTGCGGCGACGGTGCGACGAGGCGAGACGGTGCGGCGAGGCGAGACGTTGCGGCGAGGCGAGATGGTGCGACGAGGACAAATCTCGCGACGGTGCGGCGAGAGCCCGCGACGGCGGCTGCAATGGCGGAAACCCTTTTCTGCGTTTTTTGGTTTTTGATTTTTGGTTTTTGATTCTCTTTCTTTGCAGGTAGATGACGAAATGCATTGATTTTTTGTTTTTGGTTTGGATCTCTATCTCCCGTCTGTCTTCTCTGCTTCCTATTCCCCTTCTTCTTCTTTGATTGTCAAAAGTAATTTTGTCCAAAGACATGGATGGAAAGAATTGCAGAAAAGAGAAAGAAGTTTAATCAAATAAACAAACATAAAAACTTTGATCTCGTTCTAATCTCGTTGGAAATAAAAAAAATTAAAAGACTCTACTGCCTCGGTTGTTTTTGAACCGAGTCAGAATGTGAAATCTTTTGATTCGGTTCAGGACCGAGTTAAAAAATCCATTTTTTTTACCTCGTGTGCATATACACCGGTTATAGAACCGGTGTCTATTTGAAAAAATAACTGAGGCAGTTGATGGACAAATTTGTAAGCACCCAAAATATGATGTCACAAACTTGTTTCACAATCGGCAAGTATGACCGAATCGTTCAAGTAATAAAACTTGGTAAGACCAAGTATCGTTCTTCCCAAAGGACTCACGGCCTAGTTTAGTTATGTGATTTGTTGATTAGCTAGGACTTACAAACGAAATATTCAAAGTTTAATATGCAAGACAGAAAATAAACATGTATGCATGAATTGATCAATGGCAAAGACAAAAGATAAACACTTTCAATGAATTATATGAATGAATATGTTGTTGGGGGTCAATTTCATCTCATCCACTCTCATATATTTTAGGAATTCAACATTCAAATCATCATTGTTAATGCCACTCTCTAATGTACCATTCTAGATGGCTTCTCCCTAATCAAATAGTTCATACAATTCCTAGCATTCCTAATGATTAGTTCATTACAGCAGGAGCTTAAAGGCAACCAATATAATGTTGTCAGTAAAATATTGGGAGAAATTCCCCGGATCTAGACTTCCCCGTACGTGTCCGTATCGACAAAACCAATAATCATGCATTAGAATGAGTTAAACAATGCAAGCATTGAGCAAAGAGGAAAAACCCTAACTAATGATGAAAGAAAGCATATATCTTAATTCAAAGATGTACTCAACAAATCCATATATGAGAGCTTCAAGAGATTACATTGATTCCCCAACAAACATACAAGGTTTAGTTCACCATCGTCATGGTGAACCTAGATGAATAACAATGAAAGAATGAAAGAATAAACCCAATAAAGGTGAAGAGGTAGCCTGAGCATCCAAGATCCTCCTTCAAAGGGGTGAGAAGAGAGAGTGTTTGCCTCGTTTCTGCCAAAGATACTAAACTAAAGGACGTGCAAGCCCTTATATACTAATTTAGAGTTACAAAAGATTACAAAAGCCCAAGCCCAAAGAGTACCGCTCAGCGGTATTTACCGCTCAGCGGTAGTTGCGCGTCACAATTCTTCCCCTCAGCGGCCATTTGCCCCTCAGCGTGACTCCCGCAACCTCCTGAGTGCCGCTCAGCGGTAGTTTGCCGCTGAGCGGTGCCTTCGTCTTCTCTTTTTGCACTCTTTCTTGTCTTTTCTAATGTCACTTCTCTCCTTCTTCACTCTTTGCACCAAATTCACCCTAAAACCTGCACAAAAACACTCAAATCAAGTGTAAACCTGTCCAGCTCTCTTATTTCTGAAAATAAAGATAAAAGGTGTGATTTCAAGCTAGTTTCTAAGTCTAAAGGTTGCTTTTAGTATCAATTTTAAGCATGAAAATAACAGTTTTTCAACTGTTATCACAACCCCAAACTTAGAACTTTGCTTGTCCTCAAGCAAACAAAATGTAACTCCATCTCCAACCAATTCATATGATGGTTCACTCATTCAAAATCCTCTTTTCAAGATAAGTAATAACTTCACTCAAACTTATGATCAAGAGTTCAATCAAGATATGCACATGCTTTAGTGTTCACAAAGTCATTTAAGTTCCAACAAATGCTATTTTTCATGAATGATCAATCAATTAAGCATGGATGTTCATGTGTTCATGGAATATTTCCTCACCAGGTAAAGTGTTTCACTCAACACACAAGTGTATAAGAGGTAAGTGTTTCACTCATTCACTCTACTATCACAATGTCACATGAATCAACTTTGCCTTTCATTTTACCACAATCAAAAACATTCACAAGCATGCATCATCACAAGGACTTTTCAATGGCTTATAATGTGGCTGGGCTAACAAGAAAATTGGTTTTTCTGGATCACAAAATCCTTGAGTTAAGAGAATCATAACAACACAATTATTCTTATTCATTCCCAACTTTTGTTTGCCTTTTCATTTGCATTGAGCTTTACTTCTTTTCTTTTCTTTTCTTTTGCATATTCTTTCTTTTTATCTCTTAGCTCAATGCTTTTCCTTTTTCATGATTTCCCAATAACCCCAAACTTGAACATTTAACAGTACCACACCAGATATTCTACTTAACTCAAGGTAAAGATTTTCAATCAAGGGTTCAGTGTATATTCAAGGCTATGGGTTCAAAGGATAGAACACAAAGTGTTCTCTTTTAGTAGGCTAACTTTATGAATTTGGCCAGTAAAAAGGGTTTCAACAAACACGGCCTTTGATCATATGATGCAAAACAAGCAATTGATTTAATCATAGAAAACCTGGGCAAAGTCATTCATGCTTTCAAAGTAATAGCATTCAACAATAACAACTCTGGAGCTCAAAACCTCACATATAAGCTCATTCACATTTGACATACACATCCTGCTTAATTTCACAATCACAATCATGATATCTTGCATTTGTTCACAAAGCTTGTGAATCACCTGTATAAGCATTTTAATGTGCACATCATCTCAACATCAATCAGTCAATAAGCATCATCAAGCATTACTTATCACATAAACACAGTTAATAGCAAACCATCACACAAACCAGGTATTCAATAGAGTACATCAAACCCTAATCTAGAAACAAAAATAAATAAGTTCAGAAAGTTTAAACCGCAAAAGCATAAAACATATGATAGCATTCATCAGTAAATGCTATCTCAGCTCCTCATCAGTCTGAGCTGTCCTCTGTATCTTCCTCCTCCTCTTCATCATCATCTTCATCAAAAGCATCCTCCTCCTCAGCTTCTTCTTCTTCCATGTCTCGAGCTGAAGATTCAGCTCCTCCAGCTCCTCCATGGAATGGTTCTTCTGGCCAAGCTACGACGTTATGGAATTCATCCATAGTCCACCTGTGTGCTGGAGGGGTATCATACATCCCCACTATCATCTCAGCCGTGGCCACCTGCCCTCTGTGGATGGACTGCAACTGAGCACCTATAAGAGACATATACATGTCCCTCATCTGGAATGGTTCTGCCTCATGTGTATCAGCAGATGTCCGGCTCTGTGCTGGTCCTCTCTCTCTACGAGCCTGGCGTGGTGGAACGGGCTGAGCTGCCTCCTCACCTCCACAATACTGTCTGTAATAGGCCTCATCTATAGCTTTTCTTGGCCTCTCAAATGGTGGAACAGAAGTGTCCACCCCAGCTAGCTTGCAGAGGTGAGTGATCAAAGAAGGATGTCCCAGTGGTGCTTTGTTGTTTGAGGTGTTAGCACACACACTAATCTCATCAGCTATCACCTGCCCAATATTAACATTCAAACTTCTGATAGCACAGTAGATGAATAGTGCCCTGCTGAGAGTGATATCTGACACATGTGAGCATGGCTGAATGTTGGCATGAGAAAATGCCATCCAATACTTTGCAAGAGGAGTCAAATCTGTCCTCCTAATGTTAACCACTGCTCCAGATCTATTCCTTTGAAAGTGTCCTCCAGGTATGCACAACACTCTCTCAACATCCTCAAAGTCAGCACCTTCCTCCATGCTAAGAGCAAACTGACATTGCTCACCAGCCCACACAGTATCCAGGAAGTTATTAATGGACTCAGGATCATACCTGATGGCATGGCCTCTAACATATCCCAAATAGTTCTCAGCTGGATAGTCACCAATCTTCTTGGCATTAGTGTAGAATTCCTTAACCACAGCTATGTTGGCAGGTGCTGGATAAGTGGCTAGCTTCCCCCAGTCATTCCCTAACACTTGCTCTCCAAATTGAGGAGCAAAGTTAGGTATCATTCCGACCTTTCTCTCCATCAGAAGTCTCCTGTCCTGAACCACCCTAAAGTGCTTCTCATGTTTCCTGGAGAGGAACCTGCCATTATGTGGCTGCTCTGGTTCCTTTTCCTTCCTCTTGGTTGCCATGGTTTTCAATCTCTTTCCAGAAGAGGATGCCATTCCTGCATTCAAACACAAATCCAAAACCACAGAACATGATGTTAATCATTAGTAACATACAGGACACAACTCCTTTCGAAGCTAAACCACCGCTGAGGGCCAGAATTTCCCCTCAGCGCCACCAGTGCAACACACCAACACTCAAAAAGCCAGAAAAAGCAAATCTGGCAGAGTGCCGCTCAGCGGTAAATACCGCTCAGCGGTGACCTGCAGATTTTTGCCAAACTCGTTTTTAAACTGCCCTAACTCCACCCAAATGCAATTTTCAGTTTTCCAGTACATAATCAAGCAGTTTAATCGGTTCAAACATCAAATATATCATCAAATCATGCATAGAAATCAAAAGCCCTAAATACTCATGCTTTGACAATCACATTCAAATTCAAGAACCCTAGAATGACAAAATGCATTTTACTTACTTGGGTGGAGATGCTAGATGATATGAGAATGCTTCCAAACTATAATGCTCTCTTCCAACCCCAAACTTTGATAGCACACTAGTGAAAAAGTGAGTGGAAGAGAAATTTTTCTAAGAGGGAAGAGTAGAAAGATGTAGGAAAACCTAAAAGAGGGTATGTGGAAGTGTTTGTGCAGAGAAGGGCTTGAAAGAGTGTGAAAACGCGCAGCTTAGGGTTTAAAAATACCCCAATGGGCTCGGGTTCCGCTAAGGGGAACTTAAGCCCATCAGCGTTAGTACCGCTCAGCGGTAATTGCCGCTCAGCGGCACTTTCGTGATGTGCCCTTCTCCTTCTTTTCTTGCCCTACGTGCCTTCCTAGCATACTCCTCATGGGTTCCCTGCAATTTCATTGTTAAACATGCTTATGCAATCCCTAATTAGAATAAAACAAACAAAGATAATCAATCAACTGGGTTGCCTCCCAGGTAGCGCTTGTTTAACGTCACGAGCCTGACCCAAAATCCACCAACACCCATCAGTAGGTGTTTCACTTACCAGCACCCATCAGTAGGTGCAAAATCTTCTCAGCAACACCCATCAGTAGGTGTTACAAACCTAGTATCCTTCAGTAGATACTTAACCACCTAGCATCCTTCAGTAGATGCTATAACAACAAAATAATGTCCAGAATAATGTTCACAGTTTAAAAATTACAAAATATTAAAACAAAAGTTTGTAAATCCACTGGGTTGCCTCCCAGGTAGCGCTCTTTTAACGTCATTAGCTTGACCCAGTAAAGCCCAAGTTCCTTCTTCTTTTTCTTCTTTCTACTGAACTTCTTCAGAAATTTGATCAAACCAGGAACTTGTTGCAGTGTCTCAATCATAGGAACTTTAATCTCCAATTTCTTGAAGATTTCCATAAAGCACTCAAATTCCTTCTTCCTATGATACTTCTTTGGATGGGGACGAGATTTTTCATATGATTCTTTATTTTTTTCTCTCGTCCTCTTTCTCTTTTCTCTCACTTTCTTTTTTTCTTTTCTTTTTCTACTCACCTTCTCAATCTTCACACAAATTTTCTCTTCTTCTTTCTCTTCTCTCTCTTTTCTCTCTTCTTTTTCCAACTCAACTTTTTCAACATTTACACTCACTAGCTCTTGACACTCTCCCCTGGGGTTAACCTCAGTATTAGCCCCAAAATCCGTGTCAGGCCTTTCTTCCAACTGCTTGGTAATCTGCCCCATTTGAATCTCCAAGTTCTTAATAGCAGCTTCAGTGCTCTTTTGAGAAGATTCAGTTATCTGTATAAATTGCTGAAGAGTTTCTTCCAACCTTATTGATCTTTCATTAAGCATAGATAACTGTTGCCAAAAGGTTGGTTGTTGCTGCTGCTTATTATATTGATTAGTCATGTAGTTTACATCCTCCATTGCTTCTACTGAAAAGGCACATTGACCATTGATATGGTCGCCTCCACATAATTCGCACAACTGGGATTGTACCTGTGCAGCAGTCTTCAATTCTTTGGGTAGTTGTGCAAGTATCTTTGTGAGATTCTCCAACTGTTGAGTTAGTATCTTGTTCTGAGCTAGCAAGGCATCATTGGATTGCATCTGCAAAACTCCTTTTTGTTGCATAGGAGCTCCTCTCTCACTGTGTAGCTGATTATCATTAGTAGCCATGTTTTCTATAATTTCAGTTGCTTCCTCTAGAGTTTTCCATTTAATATTGCCTCCTGCTAAGGCATCCAGCATCATCTTGGTTTGTGAACCAAGCCCTCCAAGGAAGATTAGGACTACTTCCACTTCGTCAAATCCATGCGTGGGAATCTTTCTTAATAGGCTTTTATATCTATCCCATGCATGACCTAGTGATTCCTCCATGCCTTGCCTGAAAGATGAGATCTCTTGCTTTCCTTTGTTGATCTTGGAAGAATTGAGTGCCCATATAGTTAAATTCTTGACCGAATTGCATCCTGCAAACATTAGGCACAAAACTCTAGAATATATTTGTTAGCACAAAAAGATATAAGAGAAGATATATATTGAAAAAAATAAAAGATTCAGAAGATAAGAAGATAAAAGATTTAGAAGATAAGAAGAAAAAAGATTTAAAAGATAGAAGATAAAATAAAATAAAATCTAATCTAAAAAGATAAAATAAAATCTAACCTAATCTAAAAGATAAAGATAAAATAAAATCTAATAAAATCTAACCTAACCAAATAAAATCAAATCTAATCTAATCTAATAAGATAAAATAAAATCTAATCTAACAATAAAATCAAATCTAATCTAATCTAATCTAATCAAATCAAATAAAATAAAATCTAATCAAACAAAATAAAATAAAATAAAATCAAATAAGATACAAACTGTAAAATATAAACAAAAAAAATAAAAACAAATATAAAAAATTCGAAATTTAAATTAAAAATAAAAAAATAAGTCAAAGATAATCAATAATCACACAAATTAACCAATTAAACCACGAGTCCCCGGCAACGGCGCCAAAAACCTGATGACCCAAACTTAATAGCCGTTGCTAGGACTCGGGTTCAATCCCCAATTCCCCGGCAACGGCGCCAAAAACTTGATGGACAAATTTGTAAGCACCCAAAATATGATGTCACAAACTTGTTTCACAATCGGCAAGTATGACCGAATCGTTCAAGTAATAAAACTTGGTAAGACCAAGTATCGTTCTTCCCAAAGGACTCACGGCCTAGTTTAGTTATGTGATTTGTTGATTAGCTAGGACTTACAAACGAAATATTCAAAGTTTAATATGCAAGACAGAAAATAAACATGTATGCATGAATTGATCAATGGCAAAGACAAAAGATAAACACTTTCAATGAATTATATGAATGAATATGTTGTTGGGGGTCAATTTCATCTCATCCACTCTCATATATTTTAGGAATTCAACATTCAAATCATCATTGTTAATGCCACTCTCTAATGTACCATTCTAGATGGCTTCTCCCTAATCAAATAGTTCATACAATTCCTAGCATTCCTAATGATTAGTTCATTACAGCAGGAGCTTAAAGGCAACCAATATAATGTTGTCAGTAAAATATTGGGAGAAATTCCCCGGATCTAGACTTCCCCGTACGTGTCCGTATCGACAAAACCAATAATCATGCATTAGAATGAGTTAAACAATGCAAGCATTGAGCAAAGAGGAAAAACCCTAACTAATGATGAAAGAAAGCATATATCTTAATTCAAAGATGTACTCAACAAATCCATATATGAGAGCTTCAAGAGATTACATTGATTCCCCAACAAACATACAAGGTTTAGTTCACCATCGTCATGGTGAACCTAGATGAATAACAATGAAAGAATGAAAGAATAAACCCAATAAAGGTGAAGAGGTAGCCTGAGCATCCAAGATCCTCCTTCAAAGGGGTGAGAAGAGAGAGTGTTTGCCTCGTTTCTGCCAAAGATACTAAACTAAAGGACGTGCAAGCCCTTATATACTAATTTAGAGTTACAAAAGATTACAAAAGCCCAAGCCCAAAGAGTACCGCTCAGCGGTATTTACCGCTCAGCGGTAGTTGCGCGTCACAATTCTTCCCCTCAGCGGCCATTTGCCCCTCAGCGTGACTCCCGCAACCTCCTGAGTGCCGCTCAGCGGTAGTTTGCCGCTGAGCGGTGCCTTCGTCTTCTCTTTTTGCACTCTTTCTTGTCTTTTCTAATGTCACTTCTCTCCTTCTTCACTCTTTGCACCAAATTCACCCTAAAACCTGCACAAAAACACTCAAATCAAGTGTAAACCTGTCCAGCTCTCTTATTTCTGAAAATAAAGATAAAAGGTGTGATTTCAAGCTAGTTTCTAAGTCTAAAGGTTGCTTTTAGTATCAATTTTAAGCATGAAAATAACAGTTTTTCAACTGTTATCAGCAGTATAGGTTGATTGCACTAGTGTGCTTCTCTGGAGCAAGCGCTTGAAGAAGAAATCCTAGTTGAAGAAAATCTAGTAGAAGTGGAAGTGAAGGCCGAACAGTAAAGGCGTTCGGTTTTAGATAGTTTAGTTAGGAGAACAAGTGGCTGTGAGTGAGCCCCTTTTTCTGATTGTAAATATTTGGACGTTCGGTAATGGTTTTGTAAACCGTTCGTCCTCATTCATTTTGTAAACGCTCGTTAATTTATATATGAAAGGCCGTTCGGCCACTTTTGAATTTCTGCTCCCTGTTATATTAAAACTGTTTTGCCATATTGATTAATGTGATTATTCTAAGTATATAGTTGATGACTGTATAATTTTGGGATGTTACATTATCTATTGAGGTTTTTTTTTGTCATATCTGTTCTCCATTTAAAATATACTAATATGCATTAATTTTGATGCTTTAAGATCCATTAAAAATCTTTTTAATATACTAAAAATAATATATTTTGAAAGTACATCATAGAACAACAGAAAAATTGAATCATTATTTAATTTATAATGAAAATATAAACAATATAAATTTCATCTAGTTATCAAATTGTTAATAATGTACTAAACGATATTTAATATTCTCGTAAGTGTTTACAAAATACACGGCTTTAGATAAAAGAAATAATTAATTTAATTTCTTTTAAAAAATATTCAATATGAAAAATATTTAATGAATAACTCTCCTTTTATGTTTTTTTAAACAAAACAAAATATTTTTGTTATTTAAAATTATGGTTAAATTACAATATTTGTCCTAACAGTGTTTATCTACAAGTTTGGTCTTTTAATAATTAGTTTTTAGGATTTGAATTACTACACTTTAAGAAATTCATAATTTTGATAAAAAGTATTATATATATATATATATATATATATATATATATATATATATATATATATATATTCTGTTAAAAATGGTTATAACTAATATCTTGAACCAATAGATGTTGAATTAGTTCTTTTGTAAAATTTGGTTCTTTTTATTTGTTAAGACAGTTTTTAGATACTCACTAGTAAAAAAAGTGTATTTTAACTCGCACACGACGCTTCGATTTTAGAAAAATCGAAGTCTATAGACCGAACGACCTCGGTTATTAATGAATCGATATCTAAAGATCGAACGATCTCGGTTTTTTGAGTGACCGAAACAGTAGTTTACCGAAAGGTCTCGGTGAACGCCTAACTAAGGTATTTAGTCTTGTCTAAGAGACCAAATGACCTCGGTTTTTTGTAGCACCAAAGAAATAGTTGACCGAACGACTTTGGTTGAGTGCCTAACCGAAGCATTTAGTCTTGTATAGACTTTACAGACCGAACGACCTCGCTTGTTTGCAAAACCGAGGTCTTTAGTCTTGTCATCCCTACCACTAACGTACAGACTGAACGACCTCGTTTGTTTGCAGAACTGAGGCAGTAGTTGACCGAACGACCTCGATTAAACGCCTAACCTAGGCATTTAGTCATGTCATCCCTGCAAATCCCTCTACTGCCACTGTCATGTATAGACTGAAGAGACCGAACAACCTCGTTTGTTTTGCAGAATTGAGGCAGTAGTTGACCGAACGACCTCGGTTGGGCGCCTAACCGAGGCATTTAGTCTTGTCATCCCTGCAAATCCCTCTGTTGCCACTATGACTGAAGAGACCAAACGACCTCTCTACCACTAACGTACAAACTAAACAGATTGAACGACCTCGCTTCTTTGCAGAACTGAGACAGTAGTTGACCGAACGACCTCGGTTGGGCGCCTAACCGAGGTATTTAGTCCTATCATCCCTGCAAATCCCTCTGCTGCCACTGTCGTGTACAGACTGAAGAGACCAAACGACCTCGTTTGTTTGTAGAACCGAGGCAGTAGTTGACCGAACGACCTTGGTTGGGGACGCCTAATCGAGACATTTGGTCTTGTCATCCCTGTAAATCCCTCTGCTGCCACTGTGACTGAAGAGACCGAACGACCTCTCTACCACTAACGTACAAACTGATTAGACCGAACGACCTCGCTTGTTTGTAGAACCGAGACAGTAGTTGACCGAACGGCTTCGGTTGAGCGCCTAACCGAGGAAGTAGAGCATTTCTAGCACTACACCTCCACTTTCGCGAACAGTTTTCTTCACGCAATCTTTCTTCTTCCTCTAAGCAAACACTATTATCCATCACTGCCCACTACTCGCGACGAACGCGTCGTTCTCGCCCCGCCTCTGTGGCCGCTGTCGGACCGCCTCCTTCGCTCCTTCCTCGCGAGGACACACTCATATCTCGTTACCGTGGGTCGTCGCCACTGGCGTTCATTGCTGCTGCCTTCGCCGGTGCTTCCATCTCGCTGTCTACATTTCGTGAACGAAGCATCCACCTCTATTTCTTTTTAGGCTGCCTGCATTACTCTCCAGGCTACACTACTGCTGTTCTCTAGGGTTTTGAGTTTGGGGAATTTCTTTTTGGGGATCCATTCGAGCTGTTTTGGTCCGTGAGGGTTGTTGATGGTTGCGCCAGTTGGAGAAGAAGACCTCGCGTGGTGGCCTGTGGTGGTCCGGTAAAGGTGGCATGATTGTTGGGTGGTGGTCTGGTATAGGTGGCACGACAAAGGTCTCGCGAGAGGTGGAAAAGCTGGTGAAACCGATTGGTTAAAAAAATAGAATAAAAAATACCCTATTGCCTCGGTTAATGTCCCAACCGAGGCATTTCAGTCTGAGATATTGCCTCTGTTCAGAAGGAACCGAGGCGAAAACCAATCCCTTTTTGACTCGGTTCAGAACCGAGACATTAAGCTTATCCCTTTTTACCTCGCCTGTATATGCCTCAGTTGCAAAACCAGTGCCTATTAGTAAAAATAATCAGTGTCATTTCCCTTGATTGCACTAGTGACTTCTTTAATCAATTAACAAGATATATGGATGATGTTCAATTAAGATACCTTAATAATCATCATGACGAAAAAATTCAAAAAATTAATATACAACACATAAATTTTTTATATTGATTTGATTTTACATGACTCTACATCTAGTTATCTAGAAAGTTTAGCTAGATTTTCACTAATAATATCAAAAGTTAGGATTACAAAATTTCCCACATAGCCTATATTGTAGATCTACAAAAATACTTAAAAAACCTTCAAGATTTACAAACAATGGTAATGCTACACATAATTACTCTAACCTATCACTAACAATGTGAAAATACTCTAACTTATCACTAACAAGGTGAAAAGAATATTGAATAAAGAATTACAAAAGAAAGAAGTTAACTGATTTATGAAGATTTTACAATTTAACCTAATTTCAAGTAGGATAGTTTTAAGTAATATTTGATCTTGATCTTTCTTAAATGAACAAAGAATTGTGTAATTGTTAATATCTTAAAACACTCTCTTCCACGTTCTTATAAGTTTGTAATATGAAAAGAATTTATTTAAAATGATACATATATTTTTTGGGTTAAATATGTTTTTAGTCCCTTAACTATCAAGCGATTTTGTTTTTCGTCCCTATTTCAAACTTTGTACGATTTGATCCCTCTCCTTAAGGAAACTATAATTTTTGGTCCTCCAAAATAAACGACGTTAAAAATCAGGTGAGGTGGCTAACAGTGGTGTGCCACATAATATTTTCATGCTTACTCAGCCGCTCAACATCTAGAATGATTAAACACTCATCCAGAGCGTCCCTCTAAACCTCTGCTTCTTTCCCTCCCTCGGTCTCTTTCCTTGCATCTTCGTCTCCGTCCACCGCCACAACCTCTGTCCCCATTCCCAACCACTGTCTTTCACGTTGAAGATCGCTCTCCATGGTTCTTTCGCCAAAATTTCATAAGTATAGTTTTTTTTTCGGTTCTCATCTCGCAGATCTCGTAAATCTCGCAAACCTCACTAACGTCTAAAAACAAAAGCTTCATTCTTTCAAATTTTATTTTTATTTCGTTTTTTTTTCACGGGGAATTAGGAAGCATGCAACATCACCTAAAGCATAAGAGAAGCTACAAGCAATGTCAGAGTGGATAAAAAGATGCAGACAGTGACCTTAGCCTGTGCATTTCGCGGTGATGGTGCTCTTGGTCCTAAAATAGGGCTTGATGGGGAAATTTTAGAAAGTGGAGGCAAAGGGGTTCTGTCACTTCATCTTCAGTCAGGGGAGGGGCTGGAGCCATAGCTGGTGGCAAGAGAGATTTATCCATGCCTTGCAAAAGGCCACCTACTACAACCGGTTCCATGTAAAGAGGTGTCTTATTGCCCAAATTTAAGCATTTGTTCCCTGTGTTAGGATGAGGAACAATAATATCAGTAATAAGATGGGAAGACTTCATTGTAGTCCTGAATTTGCTATGAAAACAATTTGAGACCCCGATTGCTGAATGTTTCCACATAAACAGAGAGATTGGAAGATTTGAACTTTGATACAATCTTTGTAGAGGCAATCAGGAATAATTCACTAATAGGATATACAAATGCCTTTTTGACAACCACATAATGAGCAAATCTTTTGATATCCGAAATAGATGAATCACCAGCACCACCAAATATCTCGTCAATCTTGTAGACAAGCTCATATTTGGCCACTTTGACGTTGCTCCCAACCCTACTCCGCTCCACGCGGGTGGAAATCGTGTGCCTCGCTGCAAACTGTCAAATTAATTTGAAGTAAACTTATTTAACTCTTCCTCTTCTTAAGTTTTTAAACTTCAGTTATTGAAGGATCCAAAACATCTTCGGAAAACTGAAGAATGATGCCCATTGATGCTCATCCCAGTGCTCTCTCCCCTTCTCAAAATTTCCGCCTCTACAAGATAATAGCTGACCCAATATGACTAAAAACTATTATTGTTCTAGATGGCTAGAAATTTTATCAAAACTAAAAACTATACTTTTATCTGCTATTGAGGTTCCTATTATTTAAGGAAGAACCTCGAAGAGTGATCTTTGACGTGGAAGATGGCGGTTGGGGATGGGGACCGAGGTTGCGGCGGTGGACGGTGAAGAAGATGTAAGGAAAGAGACCGTGTCGGTGAGGGAGGGAGAGAAGCAGATGTTCAGAGGGACGATCTGGATGAGTGTTTAAGCATTTTGAGTGAGCGGCTGAGTATCAAAGAGGTCCAGAGGAGAGAAGCATGAAAATATTACGTGGCACACCACCATTAGCCACCTCACCTGATTTTTAACGCCGTTTGTTTTGGAGGACCAAAAATTATAGTTTCCTTAAGGAGAGATATCAAATCGTACAAAGTTTGAAATAAGGACGAAAAACAAAATCGCTTGATAGTTAAAGGACTAAAAGCATATTTAACCCCTTTTTTTTAATATTGAACCGTCCATATTAATATGTAACTTACTTAATTGATTAATACAAAAACAAAAAATTATATTTTAGTATTTACTGAATTAATTGATTATCTTCAAGATGAATTGATTAATGTAGAGAAAAAAAATATAATTTTAATTTTGGATTAACATTAATTGATTATGTTATTAATGTAATTGATTAAAAAGATAATTTTTGTAATTTTTTCTTTTAAATTTGATTCATTTAGTATCAAAACTATCTATAATAATTGATTAAGATAGAAATTAAATTTATTTTATGAAGATCCTAACACTATACACATATCCTATTAATATTTATCTATCTTAAACCATTCATTGCATATAAACATCATAAAAAAAAACTTCTTTAAACATAGTAACAATGTGATTGTTTGGATTTCCTTTAGTTCTTTCATGATTTTTTCACTTAATATTGTTCAAAAAATTTCATTCTCCAAATTTAAAACAATCACATTCTTAACTCGCTTTTTAGTTGTAGGTAAAAGTAGGTAAAAGTTTATATATTAGTAACTACTTTTAATATATACCATAGTGCATATGTGTTTATTTTTTTTATGATAATAAAAAATAATAAAATTATTATTTTTATTGTTATTATTATAATTATAAAATTAAATATAAATATAAATATTTTTTATAATTTTATTATACTTTTTATTAATTTTGTAGGTAATTTTAATTAAAAAAGTTAACTTTTAAAAAGCGATCAAATTGGAAAAAACGGTTAAATTAAAAAAAAAACAGTTACTTAAAAAATTAATAAAATAATTATTTTTAATTGAAAAAGAAAGATAAAAATAAACTAAAAATTATACATTAGTAACTACTTTTAAAGCTTGAAATTGATCTCTGCCCAAAACTGATGGCATTTACTGAAGTTAATCTTAGAAAAAAAAGACACGAGTAGTATAAATAAATAAATAAATAAATAGTTAGTGATTGTTTTGACTAATGAATTTCAGTGTAGCTGACACAGTTTGTGGTTTCCAGTTAAGAAAATCACATGGAGTTTGTATGTACCAAGGTTGTGCGATGGGGGAAGCAAGCCGGAAGAAAGTTCAAGAAGTCTCCACTCAAAAGAGCCAAATAGTCACTTGATGTAGTTCATTCAAACATATGTGACCCTTTTGAAGTGCCATCACTTGGAGGTAATAGATACTTTGTAATCTTTGTAGATGGGTGGACTAGGAAGATATGGATTTATCTTTTTGAAAAAAAAGAAAGAAGTTTATTCACGCTTTGATAAATTTTGTGCCATGGTGGAGAGACAATCGGCCTTGCAGATAAAAATCTTCAGAACCGATAGTGGAGGAGTGTTGAGATTGCTGATAGGGGGAGTACTGGTTTAGTTGAACCCACAATCTCAGTAATATGAGTTTTTGATGATGATAACGCATAATTAATAACACATGTGTATTATGTGTTACATGTTCTATGCTTACATGTTATATGCGTGTGTATATGAGAACATGATTGTGTTGTTGCTATGTTGTTCATTGCATTTCACTGTGTTATATATGTGATTTTATACATGAATGCATGACACATGTTTTTGGATGAGAAAAACCACAAGCATTAATCTTGAATTTTAATTGTGTGGCAAAACAAGAGTTTGAAATCAATTACATTATGGGGTGAATCGATTAAAACTCGTGTCTTTGCACAAAATTTTTCAAGTGTATTGTGAGACTTTTCAAAGAGAAAAGTTTTAAAACTTTGCATAACATTGTTGCATAATCAATTGCATGTGATATGTATTCGATTAAGTTTGTTACTGTTTTGAAATTTGTTAATGCTTGATATAACTGTCATAACGACTATGTTTTTAAATGTGTTGACCAAGCATTAAATGTTATTTGACTGCATTAATTGTGAATTCAATTAATTGCTTTAACTGCTTTAACAAAAATATAATCAATCAACTGGGTTGCCTCCCAGGTAGCGCTTGTTTAACGTCACTAGCCTGACCCAAAATCCACCAACACCCATCAGTAGGTGTAAAACTTTCTTACCAATACCCATCAGTAGGTGTAACAAACCTAGTATCCTTCAGTAGATACTCTTCCGCCTAACATCCATCGATAGATGTAAACCTTGTAACAAACTTATAACAAGAAAAAAATACCCAAAAGTTCAAAATTACATCACCAAACCAAAAATTAAAAGTTCTTAAATCACTGGGTTGCCTCCCAGCAAGCGCTCTTTTAACGTATGCATGAATTTGATCAATGGAAAACAGGAACACAAACACTTTAATGAACTAGATGGATGAGTATGTTGTTGGGGTTATCAATTTCATCTTATTCACTCTCATATACTTTTAGGAATTCATCATTCTTTTCATCAATGTTAATGCCGCTCTCTAAATCACCTTGCAAGAAGGCCTATCCTTAATTACGAGTTCATACAATTCCTAGCATTCCTAATAATTAATTCTGAAGCACAGAAGCTTAAAGGCAACCAATATATTATTGGGAGACATTCCCCGGATCTAGATTTCCCCGTACGTTCCCATATCGACCAAATCAATAATCATGGCATTGAATGAGTTAAACAATGCAAGCTTTAAGCAAAGAGGAAAAACCCTAACTAATGATGAAAGAAAACATAAGTCTTAAAAATAAGATGTTAAAACAAATTCCATATATGAGAGTTTCACAAGACTACATTGATTCCCCAACAACAATACAAGGTTTAGTTCACCATATTCATGGTGAAACTAGATGAACAATAATGGAAGAATGAAAGATAGAAAAACCCTAGAAAGAGAAGAGGAGAGCTGTCACCATCTCTCAATCTACCCCCAAGGGGTGAAAAGTATGTTTCTGCTTCCTCCCAGTTAAAGATACTAACCCTAGGACGTCCTAAAGCTTATATACTATTCTAAAAATCCAAAAAGTAGGCCCAAGCCCATAAAAGTAACAGAAAACCGATCCAAGCCCACTTAGAATGGCGCTCAGCGGTAATAACACATGATCCATTTTTCCCCCAGCTGCTGTTTTTGCCCCTCAGCGGTGATTTTGGCACCTGAAAAGCGCCGCTCAGCGGAACTTTTTCTGTATTCTGGTTGACTTTTCAGCATTCTGGTTGACTTTTCTGGTTGACTGGTTAACTTTTCTAGTTTCTGGTTGACTTTTCAGCATTCTAATCATTCGGTACTTCAATTCTTCTTTCAAATCATTCAATTAGCCTACAAAATCAAGGGAATCTTGCACAAAACCATTAAATTCACTTTTAAATCTCTTATTCACAAAACTAAGGCAAAAATATGAGTTCAAGCTAGTTTCTAAGTTTTAAAGGTTGCTTTTGGTATCAATTTTGAGCATAAAAATAACGGTTTTTCAACCGTTATCAGAGACAAGACATTATGAACTAGAAATTAGGAGTAGGCTTTCTTCACCGAGACATCGAGGTTAAGGTAAATTAGAAAGTGACATTAAAATTAATGAAGAAGATGAATTCATATATGTATGAGAGTAAATTAGGTGAAATCCAAACCCAACAACAATATCATCAACTTCATCCATTCATTTTTGTGTTTAGCCTCAATTGATCAAAATGCATTCATGTTTATTTTATTGCATTTGCATTCAAAACCCCCAAAATTTGTTCCTAAGTCTTAATTGGTTAAGCGATTACATAATTGTTTAGTGCTGTAAGTCTCTTGGGAAACAATACTTGGTCTTACCATTTATTATTACTAGATACGATTCGATACACTTGCCGAGGTATTAACAAGTTTTTGACTCCGTTTTCGGGGATTAAAACTTTGTTTATCAGTTATAAGGCTAAAAGTAATAGGATAAACTAAAAAACAATTATTGATCTGAGTAAACCTACTACTAACGCATGCTTTTTCTGCAACACACTTGGTCACAATGTTAGAAACTGCTATTTTAGAAATGTTGGTGTTCCAAAGGGAAAATACAAATGGGTTCCCAAGGAACAACCTCCTGCAACTAACAAGACAGGACCCAAGTTCAAATTGGTACCAGCATCAAAACCTTTTAATTATTGTGCAGGAAAGGAGCAGTAGCTCCTGAAGCAGTATTAAACTCAAGGATGAACTACCATGATGAAATAAAAAATTCTTGAGTCATTGATTGTGGTAACTGTAACAAAACTCTTTCATGCATCATAAACATTTGTATGATTGATTGTTATATGCATGTTTGCTATATGCTGCTTGATTGATTGTTTTATGTTAAAATATAGTTGTGCGAATTTTAATCGATTATGTTATGGACTGAGTCGATTATAATCTGTGATTGTGTTTCTCTGTTTTTGGTTACACTCTGTTAATACATTAAGTTGACTTTGTTTTTAATAAAACCGATTAATAATCTCCGTTTTGATGCAATTCCTAGCAACCCCAATAATTAAATGTGAAGATCAAGAGCTTAAGACGACCAAGATTCATACCCTCATCCTTGAGAAATATTACTCTTGGGAGAATTCAACAAGAACCTGAATTGTAAGGAACCTCTCGACACTCATGCAATTCATAGATCATGCGATGAATGAGTAAAAAAGAAGACGAGAGGAAAGAAGAAGGAATCATATGAAAAACCCCATCCTCATCTAAAGAAGAATCAGAGGAAGGAAAAGAAATTTAAGTGCTGTATGGAAATCTTCAAGAAATTGGAGATTAAAGTTCCTATGATTGAGACATTGCAACAGGTTCCTGGTTTTATCAAATTCCTGAAGAAGTTCAGTAGAAAGAAGAAAAAAAAAAGATGGAACATGAGGTTATTGGGTCAAGCTAGTGACGTTAAAAGAGCGCTTGCTGGGAGGCAACCCAGTGATTTAAGAACTTTTAATTTTTGGTTTGGTGATGTAATTTTGAACTTTTGGGTATTTTTATTTTTGTTATAATTTTGTTAAAGGATATAGCATCTACTGAAGGATGCTAGGTGGTTCAGTATCTACTGAAGGATACTAGATTTGTTACACCTACTGATGGGTGTTGGTAAGAAAGTTTTGCACCTACTGATGGGTGTTGGTGGATTTTGGGTCAGGCTCGTGACGTTAAACAAGCACTACCTGGGAGGCAACCCAGTTGATTGATTATATTTTTGTTTGTTCTGCTTTAGTTGCATGATAGGGATTTGCATAAGGGATCTGAGAATTTAATTGCAGGGAACCAGTGAGGGGCTGATGGACAAATTTATGATCACCAAAATATGATGTCACAAACTTGTTTCACAATCGGCAAGTATGACCGAATCGTTCAAGTAATAAACTTGGTAAGACCAAGTATCGTTCTTCCCAAAGGACTCTGATAACAGTTGAAAAACTGTTATTTTCATGCTTAAATTTGATACTAAAAGCAACCTTTAGACTTAGAAACTAGCTTGAAATCATGCCTTTTATCTATATTTTCATAAATAAGAGAGCTGGACAGGTTTATGCTTGATTTAAGTGTTTTTGTGCAGGTTTTAAGGTGAATTTAGTGAAAAGAGTGAAGAAGGAGAGAAGTGACATTAGAAAAGACAAGAAAGAGTGCAAAAAAGAGAAGTCAAAGGCACCGCTCAGCGGAAAACTACCGCTGAGCGGCACTCAAGAGGTGACGTTGGAACCGCTGAGGGGCAAAATGGCTGCTGAGGGGAAGAAAGAAGACGCGCATGTTAGCAAAATGATGCAGATGAAATTTTGATGATGTCCAAATCAAGTCAAGACCAATCAAGAATCAAAATAATTTGAAGATTTGTATTGTGATGGAAAGCTTTTGTAATACTCTTAGAAATATGTATAGGACTTAGATCAGAAAAAGGAAAGTGTTTTGTAAAATTACTATAGTAAATCATTGCAACAAAACACTATAGTACTATTCACATGAATAGTAACACTATTCACGTGAATAGTGACGGTTAACGGTAAGAGTATCGCACTTAACACGGATGTTGGACAAACTAGCCGTTTATGGCCGTTGGACAAACTAGCCGTTTATGGCCGTTGGAGAAACTAGCCGTTAAGTTTGTCTTTTAGTGAATGGAAGAGCCTTTGGATGAGTCTATAAATAGACTCTCATTTCCTCTCAAGAATCAATAACTAGAGACACAGAAACTCTTCCCTTGTGCTCAAATACTCAGAATTCTTTGAGACTTGTGTGTTCTTGTTCGGCTTGTGAAACTCTTGTCTGTGGAGCTGGTGAAGTGCTGCTACGGTGACAGAGGAAATAGCCGGTTCATCCTTGGTGTGTCTGAGGAGGTGTTCGGAAGAGGTTCATCCTTCGTGAAGTATTCGAAGGAGGTGTTCATCCTTCGTGAAGTATTCGGAGGAGGTGTTCATCCTTTGTGAAGACTCAAAGGAGGTGTAGTTTCATCTCTTGTGGTATCAAGAGAGGTGTTTTCTAAACTCTTACAAATTGTATCTTTGTGATTGTAGTTTGTAATTGTTTTGTGTTAGTGAAACTGTTTATCTTGTTTTGAGATAAGCGACTGGACGTAGGATTGGTAAGATCCGAACCAGGATAAAATCATCTGTGCAAATTTCTCTCAGTCTTACTCTTGCTTTATTTGTCTTTATTAATTGCTAAGTAAGTTTAATTGAGTAGAAATTAAAATGCACACGTTAGTATTAAAAACCCCTCTTGGTTTGTTATTCCACGCTAACCATTCCGCTACAGCCGCTCTGACAATTGGTATCAGAGCTTGCTTTGATAGTCATTCAAATGGCGGGATCGTTTCAAATATTCGCAGAGGGTGCTTCTATCAATAGACCACCACTATTCACAGGTGAAAATTACGCATTTTGGAAAGTCAGAATGCAAATATTTATGGAATCTATTGATGTAGATATTTAGGATGCTGTTGCATTTGGTCCTTTTGTTCCAACTAACAATATGCAGGAACCAAAGCCCCGTGACCAATGGACTGCTCAAGATAAGAAAAAATTTGGTAATGATGTAAAAGCTCGTAATATTATTTCATCTGCTTTAACTGTTGATGAGTTTTACAGGATTTCTGTTTGTAAAACCGCTAAAGAAATGTGGGAAACTTTAAGAGTAACTCATGAAGGCGGAGATGAAATCGGGTGTGATAAAACGAATAATTTAATCATGGAAGAGAATAATTCAAGCTCTTCATCAAGCACAACATCAAGTATGGGTGATTCTGATGAGCAAGCATACATCTGTTTAGTAGTGAACGACGACACTGGAAGCCAAGTAAGTACATCTAGCGATTCTGATAATTCTAGTCAAATTAGCGAAAATGAATTGCATGAAATTTATGCTGCTTTAATAGTAGAATCTGAAAAATTAGATAAAGCCCATCAGAAATTGAAAAAGGATTTCAAAAATTTAAAATTAAATTTTGAAAATATTTCTGAAGAAAATAAAAATTTGAAATCAGACTTTGAAAATATTCTTGAAGAAAATAAGAATTTAAAATCAAATTTTAAAAATATTTTTGAAGAAAATAAAATTTTGAAAAATAAAATTTTATTTTATGAAAAAGGTAAATATACTAGTAGTGATGAATGTGCATCTTGTGTTAATTATAAGAAACTACTAGATGAAACAACCTCAGGAGAATGTAGTAAAAATAATGAAAATAAGGTTGTTAAAAATAAGTATGTTCCTAGAATTAAAAATAAACATAAAACCCGTAGAACTTGGGTAGAAAAAGGAACAACTTATAGGAACACAAACTTTGTATCATGCTTTTATTGTATGAAAAAGGGTCATACATCTAACAAATGTAAAATTAAGCATTATGGTGTTCCAAGTGGTAGATATATTTGGGTTGTAAAATGATTTCAAATTTTCAAACTAACCCAAAGGACCCATACAAAATAGTTGGGTGCCAAATGTTTCATATTTAAGAATATTTTTTAAAAATGTTTTTGTTTTAAATATTTGAAATAGAAGAATCTGTGCATGTTGTCTTTGATGAAATTGTGGACCTTGAGGTAAAACCTCTTGAGTCAGATGAATCAGATGCAGGTGAAAATGAAGACTTGCAAAAGACAACCAATGAAGAGAAAATGAATAATCCTCAAGATGATGAAGATCTAAACAAAATATGGCAACAACCTAGAGGATTATCATTGGACAACATCATTGGCGACATATCAAAAGGGGTAAACACTAGAAGAAATTTAGTTTGTTTATTGTATGCTTGCCTCTTTAAATTCAATAAAATGTATGTTGTTTTTCCTTAATATTTCTATGCATATATGCTTTTATTAAGGGGGAGTATAATTTCTAATAAATTTAGGGGGAGCAATCAAGCACAACTTTTTAATTATGATCAAAAAGGGGGAGAAAATGTTTAAAGCTTATTTGCTTATTTGTGTTTATTCACTAATTCACTTTTTCTTCCATAAGTTATGTTTTAAATACAGATTATTACCAAAAGCTTTAAATCAAGAAGTTTTTTGATCATCATCATTTGTGCTTATTCACTAATGCACTCTTTCTTCCATAAGTTGTGTTTTAAATACAGATTATTACCAAAAGCTTTAAATCAAGGAGTTTTTGATCATCATCAAAAAGGGGGAGATTGTTAGCAAAATGATGCAGATGAAATTTTGATGATGTCCAAATCAAGTCAAGACCAATCAAGAATCAAAATAATTTGAAGATTTGTATTGTGATGGAAAGCTTTTGTAATACTCTTAGAAATATGTATAGGACTTAGATCAGAAAAAGGAAAGTGTTTTGTAAAATTACTATAGTAAATCATTGCAACAAAACACTATAGTACTATTCACATGAATAGTAACACTATTCACGTGAATAGTGACGGTTAACGGTAAGAGTATCGCACTTAACACGGATGTTGGACAAACTAGCCGTTTATGGCCGTTGGACAAACTAGCCGTTTATGGCCGTTGGACAAACTAGCCGTTTATGGCCGTTGGACAAACTAGCCGTTTATGGCCGGTGGAGAAACTAGCCGTTAAGTTTGTCTTTTAGTGAATGGAAGAGCCTTTGGATGAGTCTATAAATAGACTCTCATTTCCTCTCAAGAATCAATAACTAGAGACACAGAAACTCTTCCCTTGTGCTCAAATACTCAGAATTCTTTGAGACTTGTGTGTTCTTGTTCGGCTTGTGAAACTCTTGTCTGTGGAGCTGGTGAAGTGCTGCTACGGTGACAGAGGAAATAGCCGGTTCATCCTTGGTGTGTCTGAGGAGGTGTTCGGAAGAGGTTCATCCTTCGTGAAGTATTCGAAGGAGGTGTTCATCCTTCGTGAAGTATTCGGAGGAGGTGTTCATCCTTTGTGAAGACTCAAAGGAGGTGTAGTTTCATCTCTTGTGGTATCAAGAGAGGTGTTTTCTAAACTCTTACAAATTGTATCTTTGTGATTGTAGTTTGTAATTGTTTTGTGTTAGTGAAACTGTTTATCTTGTTTTGAGATAAGCGACTGGACGTAGGATTGGTAAGATCCGAACCAGGATAAAATCATCTGTGCAAATTTCTCTCAGTCTTACTCTTGCTTTATTTGTCTTTATTAATTGCTAAGTAAGTTTAATTGAGTAGAAATTAAAATGCACACGTTAGTATTAAAAACCCCTCTTGGTTTGTTATTCCACGCTAACCATTCCGCTGCAGCCGCTCTGACAGCGCAATCACCGCTGAGCGGTAAATACCGCTGAGCGGCACTTTTTGGGCTTGGGCTTTTGTAATCTTTTGTAACTCTAGATTAGTATATAAGGGGTTGTACGTCCCTAGGATTAGTATCTTTGGCAGAAACGAGGCAAACACTCTCTCTTCCACCCCTTTGAAGGAGGATCTTGGATGCTCAGGCTACCTCTTCACCTTTATTGGGTTTATTCTTTCATTCTTTCATTGTTATTCATCTAGGTTCACCATGAATATGGTGAACTAAACCTTGTATGTTTGTTGGGGAATCAATGTAATCTCTTGAAGCTCTCATATATGGATTTGTTGAGTACATCTTTTAAGTAAGACATATGCTTTCTTTCATCATTAGTTAGGGTTTTTCCTCTTTGCTCAATGCTTGCATTGTTTAACTCATTCTAATGCATGATTATTGGTTTTGTCGATACGGACACGTACGGGGAAGTCTAGATCCGGGGAATTTCTCCCAATATTATACTGACAATATTATATTGGTTGCCTTTAAGCTCCTGTGCTAATGAACTAATCATTAGGAATGCTAGGAATTGTATGAACTATTTGATTAGGGAGAAGCCATCTAGAATGGTACATTAGAGAGTGGCATTAACAATGATGATTTGAATGTTGAATTCCTAAAATATATGAGAGTGGATGAGATGAAATTGACCCCCAACAACATATTCATTCATATTTTCATTGAAAGTGTTTATCTTTAGACTTTGCCATTGATCAAATTCATGCATACATGTTTATTTTCGTCTTTGCATATTAAACTTTAAATATTTCGTTTGTAAGTCCTAGCTAATCAACAAATCACATAACTAAACTAGGCCGTGAGTCCTTTGGGAAGAACGATACTTGGTCTTACCAAGTTTTATTACTTGAACGATTCGGTCATACTTGCCGATTGTGAAACAAGTTTGTGACATCATAATTTGGTGCTTACAAATTTGTCCATCAGACTCACGGCCTAGTTTAGTTATGTGATTTGTTGATTAGCTAGGACTTACAAACGAAATATTTAAATTTTAATATGCAAAGACGAAAATAAACATGTATGCATGAAGTTTGATCAATGGCAAAGACAAAAGATAAACACTTTCAATGAAATATATGAATGAATATGTTGTTGGGGGTCAATTTCATCTCATCCACTCTCATATATTTTAGGAATTCCACATTCAAATCATCATTGTTAATGCCACTCTCTAAAGTACCATTCTAGATGGCTTCTCCCTAATCACGAGTTCATACAATTCCTAGCATTCCTAATGATTAGTTCATGAGTGCAGGAGCTTAACGACAACCAATATAATATTGTCAGTATAATATTGGGAGAAATTCCCCGGATCTAGACTTCCCCGTACGTGTCCGTATCGACAAAACCAATAATCATGCATGGAATGAGTTAAACTATGCAAGCATTGAGCAAAGAGGAAAAACCCTAACTAATGATGAAAGAAAGCATAAGTCTTAATTAAAAGATGTAATCAACAGATTCCATATATGAGAGCTTTAAGAGATTACATTGATTCCCCAACAAACATACAAGGTTTAGTTCACCATATTCATGGTGAACCTAGATGAATAATGAAAGAATGAAAGAATAAACCCAATAAAGGTGAAGAGGTAGCCTGAGCATCCAAGATCCTCCTTCAAAGGGGTGAAAGAGAGAGTGTTTGCCTCGTTTCTGCCAAAGATACCTAATTCTAGGACGTGAAAGTCCTTATATACTAGTCTAGAGTTACAAAAGATTACAAAAGCCCAAGCCCAAAAAGTGCCGCTCAGCGGTAACTACCGCTCACATTTCTTCCCCTCAGCGGCCATTTTGCCCCTCAGCATGACTCCCGCAACCTCCTGAGTGCCGCTCAGCGGTAGTTTGCCGTTGAGCGGTGCCTTTGACTTCTCTTTTTTCACTCTTTCTTATCTTTCTAATGTCATCTCTCTCCTTCTTCACTTCTTTCACTAAATTCACCTTAAAACCTGCACAAAAACACTTAAATCAAGCATAAACCTGTCCAGCTCTCATATTTATGAAAATATAGATAAAAGCATGATTTCAAGCTAGTTTTTAAGTCTAAAGGTTGCTTTTAGTATCACTTTTAAGCATGAAAATAACAGTTTTTCAACTGTTATCAGGGGCATGAGTAGGAGGCACCTAGGTTAAGCTAGGAAGAAGAAGAAAACTTCCCGAAAGTGTCGCTGAGCGCAAACTACCGCTGAGCGGTAGTATCGCAGACTGGGCTTAGGTTGCCCCTTAGCGGAACCCGAGCCCTTTAGGGTATTTTTATACCCTAAGCTGCGTTTTGGTTTCTCTTTTCAGACTCTTCTATGCACACACACTCCTACATACCTTTTCAAAGGTTCTCTACAACCTTTCCCTCATCCCTCTTTAGAAAATTTCCCTTCCACTCACTTTCTCACTAGTTTTCCATCTAAGTTTGGGGTTGGGAGAGAGCATCATTGAAGGGGCTGATTTCTTCATTGTGGTTTACTAATGCTTAACAATGTATCTTTTGGTTTTTTGAATTATGTTTGATGCAGGGATGGCCTCCTCATCGGGCAAAAAGAATCAAGACTATAAGATCCAACGAGAAGGAGAGGAAGAAGACTCTGATGATAGCATGAGTTGATGAGGAACTGAGATAGCATTCACTGATGGATGCTATCAGCACTAGAGCAGGATTTGTTTTATCTTCTGTTTTGTTTTATCTTCAGTTTTGTTTTAAACTTATTTACTTTTGTTTTAGATTAGGGTTTGATGTACTCAATTGGAAGCTTAGTTTGTTATGATGGTTTGCTTATGATTGTGATTGTTTGATAAGTAATGCTTGATGATGCTTTGAGATTGATTGATGTTGAGATGTGCACATTATATGCTTATACAGGTGATTCACAAGCTTTGTGAACAAATGCATGATGAGGTGATTGTGATTATGATACTAAGAAGGATGTGTATGTCAAATGTGAATGAGCTTATATGTGAGGATTTGAGCTCCAGAGTTTGTGTGAATGAATGCTATTACTTTGGAAGCATGAATAACTTTGCCCAAGTTTTCTATGATTGAATTATTTGCTTGTTTGCATCATATGATCAAGGCCATTTGTTGGTAACCTGATGACAAATTTATGAACACCAAAATATGATGTCACAAACTTGTTGAACAATCGGCAAGTATGACCGAATCGTTTCAAGTAATAAACTTGGTAAGACCAAGTATCATTCTCCCAAAGGACTCACGACCTAGTTTAGTTATGTGATTCGTTGATTAGCTAAGACTTAAGAACAAAATAATTGGATTTTTACTATGCAAAAGACGAAAATAAACATGTATGCATGAGGTTGATCAATGGCAAAACAAAATACAAGCACTTTCAATGAAATATATGGATGAGTATGTTGTTGGGGTTTATCAATTTCATCTTATCCACTCTCATATATTTTAGAAATTCAACATTCAATTCATCATTGTTAATGCCACTCTCTAAATTACCTTGTCAAGAAGGCCTATCCCTAATTACGAGTTCATACAATTCCTAGCATTCCTAATAATTAGTTCTTTTAGCACAGGAGTTTAACGACAACCAATATACTATTGGGAGAAATTCCCCGGATCTAGACTTCCCCGTACGTTCCCGTATCGACAAAACCAATAATCATGCATTGAATGAGTTAAACAAAGCAAGCATTGAGCAAAGAGGAAAAACCCTAACTAATGATGAAAGTAAGCATAGGTCTTAGATTAAGATGTAAACACAAATTCCATATATGAGAGCTTCAAAAGATTACATTGATTCCCGAACCAACATACAAGGTTTAGTGACCATATTCATGGTGAACCTAGATGAACAATAATGAAAGAATGAAAGATAAAACCCTAGAAAGGTGAATAGGTAGCCTGAGCATCCAAGATCCTCCTTCAAAGGGGTGGAAGAGAGAGTGTTTGCTTCGTTTCTGCCAAAGATACAAACCCTAGGACGTCCTAAAGCTTATATACTATTCTAAAATTACAGAAAATTCAGGCCCAAGTCCATAAGTGTGTCGCTCAGCGGTAAAGTACCGGTCAGCGGTGAGTGCGTGAGTTATTTTCTCCCCTCAGCGGCCATTTTGCCCCTCAACGGATCCAACGTGACTTCCTGAGTGTCGCTCAGCGGTAAACTGCCGCTGAACGGCAGTTGCGGCTTCTCCTTTTGCACTTTTTGGTGTCTTTTCTGATTCCATCTCTCTCCTTCTTCACTTCTTTCACTAAATTCACCTTATAATCTGCACAAAAACACTGAAATCAAGCATAAACCTGTCCAGCTCTCTTATTTATGAAAATATGAATAAAAGCATGATTTCAAGCTAGTTTCTAAGTGTTAAAGGTTACTTTTAGTATCAATTTTAAGCATGGAAATAACAGTTTTTCAACTGTTATCATAACCCTTTTATTATCCAAATTCATAAAGTTAGCCCACTAAAAGAGAGCACTTTGTGTTCCATCATTTGAACCCGTAGCCTTGAACATAATTTGGAAACCCTTGTGAAAAGCTTTACCTTGAGTTAAGTAGAAAATCTTTTGTGGTATTGATAAATGTTCAAGTTTGGGGTTGTTGGAAGTTATGAAAGGGAAATTGAAAGCATTGAGCTAAGAACTAAGAGCTAAGAAATAAGAATGTGAAAAGAAAAAGAAAAAGAGAAAGAAAAGAGAAGAAAAGGCAAAGCTCAATGCAAAAGAAAGTTGGGAATAAATAAGAATGGTTGTGTCTATATGATTCTCTTAACTCAAGGGTTTTGTGATCCAGAAAAACCAATATTCTTGTTAGCCCAGCCACGTTATAAGCCATTGAAAAGTCCTTGTGATGATGATTTCTTGTAAGTGTTTTTGATTGTGGTTAAATGAAAGGCAAAGTTGATTCATGTGACATTGTGATAGTGGAGTGAATGAGTGATTACCTCTTATACACTTGTGTTTGAGTGAAACACTTTACCTAGTGAGGAAAGATTCCATGAGCACATAAACATCCATGCTTAGTTGATTGATCATTCATGAAAAACAACATTTGTTGGATATTAGGTGATTGTGTGAACATTAAAGCATGTGCAGGTCTTGACTGAAGTTTTTGTCATGAGCTTAATTGAGTACTTACTTATCTTGAAAAGAGGATTTTGAATGGAGTGAACCATTGTATTGATTGAAAGAAGATTGAGTTACATCTTGTTTGCTTGAGGACAAGCAAAGTTTTAAGTTTGGGGTTGTGATAACGGTTGAAAAACCGTTATTTTTATGCTTAAAATTGATACTGAAAGCAACCTTTAAAACTTAGAAACTAGCTTGAACTCATATTTTTGCTTTAGTTTTGTGAATAAGAGAGTTGAAAGTGAATTTAATGGTTTTGTGCAAGATTCCCTTGATTTTGTAGGCTAATTGAATTATTTGAAAGAAGAATTAAAGTACCGAATGATTGGAGTGCTGAAAAGTCAACCAGAAACCAGAAAAGTCAACCAGTCAACCAGAAAAGTCAACCAGAAAAGTCAACCAGTCAACCAGAATGCTGAAAAATCAACCAGAACGCAGAAAAAGTGTGACCGAGTGGCGCTGAGCGGTAAAATACCGCTGAGCGGCACTTTTTAGGTGCCAAAATCACCGCTGAGGGGCAAAAACAAGAGCTGGGGGCAAAATGGATCATGCAGTATTACTGCTCAGCGGTAAAATACCGCTGAGCGCCATTCTAAGTGGGCTTGGACTGGTTTTCTTTTGTTTTTAATGGGCTTGGACTTGTTTTATGTTATTTTTATGCCCTATTTAAGGACTTGCACGTCCTAGGGTTTGTATCTTTGGCTGGGAGGAAGTAGAAACACACTTTTCACCCCTTGGGGGTAGATTGGGAGATGGTGACGGCTCTCCTCTTCTCTTTCGAGGGTTTTTCTATCTCTTCCATTCTTTCATTATTGTTCATCTAGTTTCACCATGAATATATAACGATAGATATTTGTGTTCGTGTACTTATACTATGATACTTTATTTTTTTCCTTCAACGTATGATAGGTATTTATTTTTGTTTCTCTACGTAAGTTAGCTTTTTTTTCCATGTATTCTTTTCGTTCAGTGTAGTAGTATGGATCGAAGCTGAATTCATCATCGTCGTATTAGTGAAGAGTATGAGGCAGGGGTTTCTGAGTTCATACAATATGTTAAAGAACACGCAAAGCCAATGAACGAGGCCTATTTTTCTCCTTGTGTTTGTTGTCTCAATCAAGTATATGAAGACTTGGACAACATATGTGATCATCTGTTCATCTATGGAATAATGAGAAGTTATACAGTTTGGACTTGGCATGGGGAAGTATTATGTAAGCTAACAACTTTAAGAGGTTCGGATTACGTCGACGAATGGATGATTAATCATTTAGACGAAATGGTACATGACATTCGTGAAGAAAATTTTGGAAGAGCTCATTTATACGATAGTCTTAAGAACAATTCGGAGCAAGAGTTGTATCCAGGATGCATCAATTTTACAAGCTTATCGGCTACTTTGAAATTGTTTTGTTTGAAAGTAAGAAACGGATGGATTGATAAAAGTTTCACGGAATTGTTAGAGTTGCTGAAGGAGATGCCACCAGAAAATAAGACCTTACCTATCCGTAATTACGACGCGAAGAAAATTCTATGTCCAATGGGTTTAGAATACCAAAATTCTATGTATAGAGATCAGTATACTTCAATGAAGGTGTGTTCGACCTGTGGTTCGTCACGATTTAAGAAGAAACTTGATGGAAATAACGATGAACACAATGAAGGTCCGCCGGCTAAGGTCATGTGGTATTTACCTATAGTACCTAGGTTGAAATGATTGTTTTCTGTTGAAGAAGATGCAAAGAATCTTATGTGGCACGTTGATGGAAGAAAATGTGATAATCTTCTTCGACACCCAGTTGATTCACCACAATGGAAGAACATTGATGGCACATTTCCCGAATTTGGTGCAGAGCTGAGAAACTTAAGACTGACACTTGTTACCGATGGTATGAATCCTTATGGCAACGTAAGTAGGAAACATAGTTCATGGCCAGTTATTTTGATGATTTACAATCTATCGGTGCATGAAGAGAAAATACATGATGTTCTCTACGATGATATCGGGTCCTAGACAACTTGGAAATGACATTGATGTTTATCTAAAACCATTAATTTACGACTTAAAAATGTTGTGGGAAGAGGGCGTCGAGGTCTTCGATTCATATTCAGAAGAAAACTTTATGTTGCGTTCAATGTTGTTTTGCACCATAAATGATTTCCCAGCATATGGGAACTTGAGTGGTTACAGTGTTAAAGGTCATTTTGCATGTTCGATTTGTGAAGAAAATACTAGCCATCTTCAACTGAAGCATGGGCAGAAAACTGTATACACAAGGAAAGTTGGGAATAAGTAAGAATGGTTGTGTTTATATATATGACTCTCTTAACTCAAGGGTTTTGTGATCTAGAAAAACCAATTTTCTTGTTAGCCCAGCCACGTTATAAGCCATTGAAAAGTCCTTGTGATGATGATTTCTTGTAAGTGTTTTTGATTGTGGTTAAATGAAAGGCAAAGTTGATTCATGTGACATTGTGATAGTGGAGTGAATGAGTGATTACCTCTTATACACTTGTGTTTGAGTGAAACACTTTACCTAGTGAGGAAAGATTCCATGAGCACATAAACATCCATGCTTAGTTGATTGATCATTCATGAAAAACAACATTTGTTGGATATTAGGTGATTGTGTGAACATTAAAGCATGTGCATGTCTTGATTGAAATCTTTGTCATGAGTTTAATTGAAGTTTTTACTTATCTTGAAAAGAGAAATTTTGAATGGAGTGAACCATTGTGTGGATTGGTAGAAGATTGAGTTACATTTTGTTTGCTTGAGGACAAGCAAAGTTCTAAGTTTGGGGTTGTGATAACAATTGAAAAACTGTTATTTTCATGCTTCACATTGATATTAAAAGCAACCTTTAACACTCAGAAAGTAGCTTGAAATCATGCTTTTGGTTATATTCTCAGAAATAAGAGAGCTGGACAGGTTTATCCTTGATTTCAGTGTTTTATGCAGGTTTTAAGGTGAATTTAGTGAAAGAAGTTAAGAAGGATAGAAATGGAATCAGAAAAGACATCAAAAAGTGCAAAAGGAGAAGGCGAAATTACCGCTCAGCGGCAGTTTACCGCTGAGCGGCACTCAGGCAATCACGGTGGATCCACTGAGGGGTGAAAAGGCCGCAAAGGGGAAGAAAACAACTCACGCACTTACCGCTGAGCGGTAGTTTACCGCTGAGTGGCACTATTTTGGGCTTGGGCCTAATTTTCTATATATTTTAGAATAGTATATAAGCTTTAGGACGTCCTAGGGTTTGTATCTTTGGCGGAGACGAAGCAAACACTCACTTTTCCACCCCTTGAAGGAAGATCTTGGATGCTCAGGGTACCTCTTCATCTTTCTAGGGTTCTATCTTTCATTCTTTCATTATTGTTCATCTAGGTTCACCATGAATATGGTGAACTAAACCTTGTATTGTTGTTGGGGAATCAAAGTAGTCTTGTGAAACTCTCATATATGGAATTTGTTTTAACATCTTATCTTTAAGACTTATGCTTTCTTTCATCATTAGTTAGGGTTTTTCCTCTTTGCTTAAAGCTTGCTTTGTTTAACTCATTCATTGCCATGATTATTGATTTTGTCGATATGGGAACATACGGGAAAATCTAGATCCGGGGAATTTCTCCCAATAGCATATTGGTTGCCGTTAAGCTTCTGCACTTAAGAATTAATTACTAGGAATGCTAGGAATTGTATGAACTCGTAATTAAGGATAAGCCTTCTTGCAAGGTGATTTAGAGAGTGGCATTAGCATTTGTCAACACTCAATTTCGTCCGGGTTGATTAAATAAAATTTATTTTCATCAAAAAGAAATAAATATCAAAAAAATACAAAAAAAAGGGTATATAATAACAGGAATAAAAAAGAAAAGAAGGAAAGAAAACGTTCGTCCTCAACTGAGCGCGTTCGTCCTCTTTCGCAAAAAGAAAACCGTTCGTCCTTCCCCACTGTTGCTGCGACCGTTCGCCCAGAAGCGACTGCTTGAGCGTTCGGTCTTTCACACTTTTAGGACGTTCGGCAATTCTCATCTTCAACCGTTCGGTCATAATGTTTTGATGAACGTTCGGGCTCAATGATATATGTCTTCAGCGTTCGGCTTTGGACGATCGGCCCATTGTGGTGTTCAGCAAATAGCGTTCGGTCATGTTTATTCTTAGTGATCGTTCGGTTTTGATTTGTAATGTGTTAGCAAGCGTTCGGTTAAATTGTTTGTCGAACGTTCGGTCTTGCTGTCTTTACTGATGAACGTTCGTTCATTTTCTTTTTGGACGTTCGTTATTAATCAGTTTATTGTATAACGTTCGGTCTTGATTTGTTTATTGATGAACGTTCGGTCTTTTGTGTTGAACGTTCGACTTGATGTTGATGAACGTTCGTTCTCTATTGAATAAATGTTCGTCTCGGTCCTTTGGTACGTTCGTCCTCATCCACAACAGTTCGGTCGTCCACAGGCGTTTCAACCGTTCGGTCTTCATTTGGACGTTAGTGCTCGGTCATACTGGTCAACGTTCGGTTTTGAAGTTTTTTATCCTTAGTTGAACGCTCGTCCTTTTTGTGTTAGTGGTAATTAGCGTGTTGTTTTGAACGTTCGGTCACTTCTTGATTATTCCTATTTGAACGTTCGTTATTAATGTGGTTTTGTTCTCATTTAGCCGTGTTCGGTCTTGATGAGACGTTCGTCCGCTCGCTCCCCCTTTTCTGCCGTTCGTTCTCTCTGTTTGCCGCTCGTCCAAGTCACTCTTATTTTGTCGTTCGTCCTAATCACTCAATTTCTGCCGCTCGTCCAACTCACCTCCCCTTTCAAGCGTTCGTCCATAATTTCGCCTCTGCCGCTCGTCCTAAACAATTCCTACAATCTTCCAACGGTCCACTTCTAACCTCTCCCACTTCCCCAATCCTGGCCGACACCACCTTTGCTTCCCACTCACCATACACCAACCGTGAAACCCAATGCTACCAGGGATCATCACTTCCTCTTCAACCCTTTTCTTCACTGCCTCATCATCTCGAATCCTTCAATCACCACCGTGACCACTTCACTCATCTGCCACTATGTAGCACCTCCACTGGACCCCTAAGAACCCGGATCCTCATCCTCAGGAGAATCATAATCCATTCTCATTGATACCCCTCGAATCTCCAATTCCCTTCCACCATCTCCAGCATCACCATCCAGCTTGCACAGAAGAGGAAGCAACCACACGCACAGGGTGTCCACAGTATGAAGAGGAAGACAAGATTGAGGGACCCTCACCCTATTTTCTCACGGCCAAAAAAATTGTTGCTCAGCATGCACGAAGCAACCACACGCACAGGGTGTCCACAGTATGAAGAAGAAGATGAGATTGAGGGGCCCTCATCCTATTTTCTCACGGCCAAAAAAAACTATTGATCAGCATGCAAAGAAAAGAGGATCACGGGAGGAATTCTGAACAGATTGGGAAGCTCACGGGTTCTGAGATTTGGCTATAAAAGAAAGCAAGCAGCAGAAAAAAGAAAAGAGATTTTGTTGGCTCTTGATCACTCCACATATTCAGAGAATCCTTCCATTTTCCAGTGCTTCCTTTTCACTCATCAAAATCTAGCTCAAACTATCAGTTCGACCTCACTCTGCTCCTAAGGGAACCATCCCATAGAACCCATCGCCATCGTCCTTTTCCTCATCATTCCGCATCAACATCCTCATCTCGGGACCAACTTCATTCCAGCTCCCAGCCCGTAACCAATCAACCTCACCTCACGGCCAACACCTGTTACAACCATACCTCCCTACCATCACTGCACAGGCGTTTTTGTTTATCCCCTCAAACCTGCATGAAATAGGATCCAACAATCTTATCAAAAAAGGGAACAAGAGACATCTCTCCGAGAAGAGAGGAGAAGGAGAATCCAAGAGGAGAAACGTTTTAAAGCTGCGCAGGTATGTTCTTTATCTAAACTCTCAGCCTTTTCTGTGTGAACGCATGCCCTCTGTTTAGATATGAATGAATGAGGTTGAGTACGAATGGATGATGTCGTATGTATGAAATATGTTTGATCAGTACGTACTAGTTTGCTTCACCTGTGACTTCACGGTTTGATCAAGAACACACACCAATATGTAATTTCAATATCCAGATTCACTAAGTGTAAGTAATGATAGTTGAAACATGCGTGAACTGAAAGGCAGCCATACACTCATCAAACAGAAACCTCTAGAGAAACCGATTTCCTCCATCAAGCACATCGCGGGAATCTACCATTCCCCAACCATTTTCATCTAAAACACCTCTGAACCACCCCCATAATCACCTTCAGTGGCTGACTCCCTTTGCTTCTTCATCCTAACCTCACGGCCCTTTTCATTTTATCCTATTACCTCCAACACTTGATCTTCAAACCCATATACTACAACCTTCATACTATCACCCATTTTCATATTCCGACTTCAAGTTCAATTTTAAATTCATCTCTTCAACCTGCAAATTGATGTCCCTCACAATCATATGCACCCAACACATTAGTAATTTTCGATCCCAGCAAAGCAGCCAAACCAATCAATAAACAAAAAATGGGAAAAGGGTAGTGAGGACGCCGGAAAAGGAAGCAAGCTCCGGCGAGCAGCAACAGTGAAGCTGGGCCGCACACGAAAGAGCCCCAGTGACGGCCGACGATTGGTCTCGACGGTGGAGGTGGCTGGGTCGCGGTGGCCGTTTCGTCACAGCCGGCGATGATCCTGGCAGTAAAGAAGGCAGTAGCTGGAAGCAGTGACGCAGAGGTTGGTTTTGGCTGGAAGCAGTGACGCCGTGGCCATCGGTGGCTTTGGGCATACCTGCTGTCTCCGGCGATTTCAAAACTGGTTGAAGACGGTGGCCCTGGTTTGGTGGCATCAGCCGCGACTCGCGATGGTCGGGTTCCTTCAGATGGCGAAGACGCAGCACAGAGAGAACCTTGCACGCGAGAAAGGAGGAGAAGGGCTCCGGTGACGGCCGACGATGGTCTTGACGGTGAGCATGCTGGTGGCGGTTTGGATGTAGCCGGTGGCGGCCGGTTTGGGCGCAGACAGTGGCAAGTGTGCGTAACTGGGTGGGGGTACCTCTAGTTAGCTGCTTTGGAAGAAATACCTAGGTTTTTGGGGGTTGGATGAAGAGGATAAGAGTTCTGGAAGTTTTTCTGATGTAAGGAAAAAGGAAAGAGGCCTCGGGCCCAGCTGTGGATTAAATCATTTTCCCAGACATAAATTTCCATTCATCACCCCATTTCAGTTGGGCTTAAGCCCACTCTGCAAATAAAGATAAAAAAAAAAGAGGAATTGGACCGAACACACATTTCAGGATGCACTTCCGTTTTTATATTTACACTTCGACAGATACAAAGTTGAAGAAAGTGAATTTCGGCCCAAACTAAGGGAGCTCCAATTTTACTCCGCACGCAGCACTGGTTTTTATCTCTGTACCTCTATTCCTGGCTTTTCTTTTGCTCTTGTTTTCTTAATTGGTTTTATTGTCTGTAATCTCCCTTTGTATAGTTTCCCCATCCTTTTGTTTTATTTATATTTTTTTTTTTTTGAACTTGTTTGTTCCGTTTTACATAAAAAATTACAAAATATAAAAAAAAATAAAAATATAAAAATTAAGGACAAAAAGAAAAATGCAAAATTAAAAGATAATTTAAAAATTACAAAAAATATGTTTTGAAGGTTTAGGCACATGTGTGATCGCACGCATCGTCCTTGTGCCAAAGACCTTTTCTTTTTTCTTCAAAAATGCCAAAAATATGTTTCAAAGGTTTAGGCACATGTGTGATCGCACGCATCGTCCTTGTGCTAAAAACCTTTCCTGTTTCATAAAAATACAAAAAAACATAAAATCATCAAAAACTAAAAAACATCTATTTTTCAAGTCTACAAACAAAATCGCCTTGTAGAACTACGTGATCCTTGATTCTCCATCAAAAGTGGAGATACGTAGGAGCAAGGCCAGTCCTTGTCAGGTTCACTCTCCCAAAAATCCAAACTTATCCATAACAAATTCTCAAACAAATTTTCAAACAAGTTTCTCAAACAGTTTTCAAAAGAACTACGTAACCCTGATTTCTCATTTTGAATGAGAATACGTAGGAGCAAGGTCAATCCTTGTCGGGCCCAAAAAACTAAAAAATATTGTTTGTTTCTTTTGAGTCTTATTTTAGGGGAAAGTTAAACATTTTGAAAACCACATCCATATTCCCGCATTTAGTTAAAGGTACTGCCTTAGGGCAGGCGTTGTAGGGTGCTAATACCTTCCCTACACGTAACCGACTCCCGAACCGAGAATCTGGTTCAAATTGACCATGCCTTATCATTTTATGGTTTTTCCGTAGTTTTCCAGAATAAACTATGGTGGCGACTCCAAAATCTCTTTTCAAAACCCGTTTCTTTTCGGATCGTCGTCCCGTCGCGATTCCGGTTGCGACAGATGGCGACTCCGCTGGGGATCTTCAAAGAGTCAGGCCATTTAATTAGATGTGCGAATTCAATGTGGTTTTTCTTTGTGTTTTTATTCCCCTTTTTCTTTATCTTTGTTTGATATTTGTCATAATTGTATCTGTGTTTCTTTTATTTATATTGAACCCTAGGGTAGAAAACATGTTATATATGCCTGGGATTTTTCTGGTTGTTTTGCAGGTGAGGGTTTGGGGTGTACGATTGCATTCTCCCTTCACACACACACAATATGCATATCATGAGTGGGGCCCTATACCCGGGTCTGAGCGCAACTTAGAAATAGAGGGGTTGTGTAGCGGTGTCATTTGGGACATACTTCCTGTTTGGCTATCGTGAGAACCCCAGCCAGAGTCTGTTCTCTTCATTTGTGTCTCCACATCTAGTTGATTACTCTGACTGTTGTGGAGAAACAGTGAAAAGAGCCATAGCTCTGGTGGCCTGATTTAAGCATTAGGAAGCTATCCTTGTGAGTGCATATATTTTGCCTTAGAACTTTGGTCCTTCAACGTTTGATAGGGCACTAAGGGAGAGATGTGTACTGCTACCCGCATCCTGTTTGTTCTTTTCGAAAGTATTGACTTTGCATTTCATGTTACGCATGCATTTGTGTTGTTGGTCATGCTTTACTTCATTATGTTATCATGCATCGTGTTCATACATCATTTGGTGACATGCTGGTTTTAGGGGAAATCACAAGTGTTTACTTTGTTTTTTACAAGATGGAAGTTGATACAAGAGCTGATGCCACACAACATATCGATTCTGTCGTGTTGAGAAAGAAACCTCGCCTGAGGATTCATGGGGGTAAGCTGACAGGGCTGATAAGCTTAGGAAAACAACTAACGACCATAAAAAGAGAAACTTTCAGGAAAAAATATGGAAACCTGTTGAGCCTAATGGAAGTGGAGGTACAGTTGCCTGCCATCACAGCCTTAGCACAGTATTATGACTCCCCACTAAGATGCTTCACCTTCCTAGACTTTCAGTTAGCCCCGACTATAGAAGAGTTTGAGCATATCCTCGGTTTACCACTTGAGGGTACCACGCCATATCAGCATTTGGAGCATCATGCCTCTATCACGACCATTGCTACCATAATGAAACTACAGCCCCAGGAACTTGAAGATAAGTTGGTAACAAGACATCAAGAGCTTGGGCTGACGCAAGGGTATCTGGAACAGTACCTACAACATCTGGCCGATAAGGGAGAGTGGGAGACTTTTATGGATGTGTTAGCTCTTACCATATACGGCATTGTTTTATTCCCTAGAATAGAAGACTTTGTGGATTATACCGCAATAGATGTATTCGTGGCAAGAAAAATAAGATCGGAGAATCCTGTAACGGCAGTCCTTGCTGAGGTTTATGGGACCATGAGTTTCTGTCACGAAAGGAAGGGGAAGAAAATCCTTTGTTGTGTGTCGGCACTGTATGTTTGGATGACTGCACGTTTCTTTAAAGGTGCGGTCAATATCAAGCGTCCGTCGGAAGAACCGTCATGCCAGGGGCTTACGAACAAAGGAGGAAATAAGTGGGCTCATTTCTTTGCTAGTTTAAATGGAGAAAAAATAAGATGGCGTCTTCCTTGGTTTGAGCTCAAACAGCCTATCCAACATTGTGGCCGTTTTCCCAATGTACCTCTCATAGGGGCCCGGTATGGCATCAATTACAACCCTCTGTTGGTTCAAAGACAATTCGGGCATCCCATGAAAGGGGCACCTTCACCGGACTATCTCATAACATTTTTCATCTACTATGAAGATGGGCATTGCACTGAAATGCTGAGGAAAGCAAGAAGTGCTTGGGAAAGCATTGTGCGAGCGGAAAAGGATTTAAGGTTGGGAGTGATGGACGACAGGGTTAGTTATCACACCTGGATCCGGGAAAGGGTAAAGGAAGTCAAACTGCCTTTCAAGCCTATCTGTGATCAGCCAGCTAATGAAGAGCGATCCCAAGAACCAGAGAGCGAAGAGGTGAAGCAGTTGAAGATAGAAATGGAGAAACTAAGGGAGAAAAACGCTAGGATGGAAGAGGAATTACAAACTGTGCGCAACGATTTTGTTGATATGAGGAATGATAAAGAAGAAAAAACACTGGCCTATGAAGAAATTGTCAGAAGTCAGAAAGCCGAAAGAGATTATACATTCCGATTGAAACAAAACCTCGCAGCCGCAAGCAAAGAGCTGACCATGAGAGTGAAGGAGAAGAACGCAGCATTAGAAGAGGGAAAACAATGGAGGCTCCTCTACGAAGAGGCTAAAAGAGATAAGCGAGAGGCTCTGAAGAGACTAAGAGAAGCGCAGGTTCAAGTAGAAAAGGCGGGGCACAACATGAAGGAAATGGCCTTGTCTTTTGAGACAGATATGAACCAAGAGCGTTGGAAGCTAGCAGAGGCAGAAAAAGAGCATCGCATCATGATAAAACAAATGGAGGAGTACATTAAGGAGCAAGAGGAACGGTGGAGGTCAATGGAGTTTGAAGAGGGGCATCATGCCTTGTTAAAACAAATGAAAGACCACATCGTAGTGCAGGAAGAGGTTGTGAAGCATTGGAAGGGAAGTTTTGCCCAATTGGCTATGTTGGCCAACGGAGCGATTGAAGACATCCCCAAGATGGTGTTGGACGCCGAAGCCATGACCCACTTTTGTAATCCGCCTCACGAAATAATGCTTTTTATTAACCATTGTAAATGGCTAGTGGGCGAAATGAAAGCCTTCATTGCTCAAGCTAGAAAGTGACTCGTGTCTTGTTAGATTTTCTCTATATGAAAGACGTGAGATGTGTTGTATGGTATCAACTTGTATCAATTTCCATCATTAACGTTGTCGTGATCTTATGATTTCCACCTATCACTAGCATGCATCGCATTTTCTTCCTTTTCTTCTTTCTTTCCTTTTTGCTTGGCACATTTTCATCTAACTTAAGTTAATAATAAAGCAGTAAAAAAAACGGCCAACTTTCCACGACATCCCTACAGGACTCGAGCCAATTCAAGGATCATGGAAAGCTGGGAAGAGTCACAAGAATCCATCAAAGCTGAAATGAGTCAATTGAAAGACCAGGTTGGCCAAATCTTGGTTGCCCTTGAATCCTTGAAGGCCACTGGAGAGTCTTCATCTACACTGGTTGGCGGGAATGCCCATTTTTATCCCCCGTTATTCAACACTATGAGCCAATCGATTCCTTTCCCATTGTATGGGTTACCCCAGGGATATACTCCTCCAGTAGGAGAATATTCGGAAGGGGAGCATGCATCGTTTCCCATTCCCACAACTATTGATGTCCCGCCACTCACCACTCATGGACCTACCTCTGTGTCAGCTCCCTTGGTAAGTACTCAAACGAATGAAGCAATCACAGTTGAAGGAACACGAGTGACTACAATACCGCATATGATTGTTAACCACGATTCTTCAGCAAGAGCCGCATCACAAACCGCGGCGCGTGCAGGAACCGACATCATTAACGGTGCTAAAAACAGACTGGAGATTTTGGAGGAAAAAATGAGGGCTATTGAAGGGATGAAAAACTATGGGTTCAGAAATGTTGCAAGACTAAGTTTGGTTCCTGGAGTAAAAATACCGTATAAGTTTAAGGCGCCAGAATTCGAGAAGTACAAGGGTGATACATGCCCTAAAAACCATCTGGCCATGTATTGTAGTAAAATGGCTGCGTATGCCTATGACGACCAGTTACTTATCCATGTTTTCCAAGACAGTCTAGTTGGGACAGCATTAAATTGGTATACTCACTTAGAGCCATCTTGGATCCATTGTTGGGCAGATTTGGCCGACGCCTTTGTAAAACGGTATATATACAACACACATGTAGCACCAGACCGTCTGCAACTACAGAATATGGGGAAGAAAGACAATGAAACCTTCAAGGAATATGCCCAACGTTGGAGAGAATTGGCCACACAAGTGGAGCCGCCTTTGTTTGAAAAAGAAATGGTGGCGATGTTCGTAAATACGCTTCAGCCACCATTTTATGAATATATGGTGGGGAATGTGTCCGCCAATTTCGTCGACGTCGTCATAATTGGCGAGAGGATAGAGATTGGGGTGAAGAGCGGGAAGATTGTAGGCGGTCCATCTATGATGGAGAACTCTAAAAAGAAGCCTTCTTTCAATCCAGGAAAGAAAAAGAGGGAGATGTGCATGCGACATTGGCAATGCCTGTATGGAGAGGTCAGGCTCCTATGCATAATTATAGACCATACCTAGGCCAACTTCCATATTCAGCCAATGCGGCTTTTGCTCATCCAATCAGGCCTCAACAACAACAAGGATTCTACCAATCACAACCCGTCACGAGTAATGCTTGGAGGACTGGGCCAAGTGCAAATCCAAATCCAAATGCAGGTCAAGGCGGTTATCCAGGAAGAACACAGGAAAGAAACTTTGTCCACTTCACCCCCATCCCCATGACTTACACTGAATTATTACCTCACCTCGTCAAAAGGGGTCTGGTTGCTATATGCCCAATGATACCCATACAGCCTCCATACCCCAGGGGTTATGACGCCGATGCCAAGTGTAGTTATCATGGGGAAGGCGTGGGTCACTCGACTGAGAGGTGTATGGCCTTCAAGCGTAAAGTGCAGGCCCTAATTGATGCTGGGTGGCTAAAATTTCAAGAAGATAAACCTAGCGTTGATACTAATCCGTTATCCGGACATGGTAATGCCTCGACAAATGACATTGAAGTTAAGAAGCATGAACTGATAAGGGATGCAAGTAAGATCCGAAGTTCCAGAAGGTTTATTTTCAAGGAATTATTAAAGTCGGGAGTTTTAAACGGGTCTTATGATTTGGGAAGAGCATGTGGACTCCATCCATGCATGGAACACTCTATCGAGGAATGCATTGAATTCGAAAAGTTTCTACAAGATCTGCTTGATAGGAATTTGATGCAAGTGTGCTATGAAGACAAGGATGAGGAGGTGTTTGCACAAACTAGTATGGAGCCAGATGTAACTTTGCCAGAGCCGTTGATAATACGTTTCACTAGAACCACCCCTACACCAGTAATTCAAGGAAGATCGCCCGTTGTCATCCATACACCTGTTCCTTTTCCTTACAAAAGCGAGAAAGCTGTCCCTTGGAGGTATGGGACACATGTAGTCAACGAAGGACAGTGCGTTGAAAGCTATTTCTCTAGCCAGAATCCAGTTGTTGAAAATATATCAGGCATCGGCGGAATGACAAGGAGTGGTCGAATCTTCTCGCCACCAAATTTGATGAAAAGAGGAACTGGCAATAATGAAACACCGATGGACGCAAATACTAAGGAGCGTTCAAAAGGAAAGGGCGCGCAGGTAGAGGAGACCCCTGACAAGGCGAACAAGAAGGTAATCTCTGAGGAAGAGGCTTGCGAATTTTTGAAATTCATACAACAAAGTGAGTACAAAGTGGTGGAACAATTGAATCGTACGCCTGCTCGGATCTCCCTGTTAGAGTTACTCATGCACTCGGTCTCCCATAGAAAACTGTTGATGAAGGTACTGAGTGACGCCCATGTAGAACAAGGTATTTCCCTGGAAAGTTTCGAGGGCATTGCCAGCAACATCACTGCTAATAATTATCTCACCTTTACCGATGAGGAAATACCTGAGGAGGGGAGGGGGCATAACAAGGCTCTCCATGTTTCCGTGAAATGCCTAGATTACGTCATAGCACGCGTATTGGTAGACAACGGCTCCTCCCTAAATGTCATGCCCAAAACGACATTAGATAAGCTACCTTGTGACGGAGTACACATGAAGCCAAGCTTTATGATTGCGAGAGCATTTGACGGTAGCAAGAGAGAAGTTATGGGAGAAATAGAATTACCGGTCCAAATTGGCCCATGTGTTTTTCAAATAACTTTCCAGGTCATGGATATCCTCCCAGCCTATAACTGTCTGTTAGGCCGCCCATGGATCCATTCAGCGGGGGTTGTGCCCTCCACATTGCACCAAAAATTGAAATATATCATGGGAGATAAGTTGGTCATAGTTTCTGGAGAAGAGGATCTCCTTGTGAGTGGCCCATCCTCCACCCGTTACATAGAAGCAGCCGAGGAAGCTCTGGAAACAGCTTTTCAATCATTAGAAATTGTGGGAAACACCTATGTTGAGCCATTTCCTATGAATCCAAATTTATCATGCACCTCTATCATGATGGCCAAGGTCATGCTCAAAGAAGGGTATAAGTACGGGAATGGTTTAGGCAGGTATGGACAAGGGCGTACATTCCCATTGGAGGTGATTGGGAACAAAAACAGATATGGCCTGGGGTACAAGCCCAGCAAGGACGATAAGAAGAGGTTGGTTGAGGAAAGGAAGGAGCGCAATCTGGCTCGAATGGGGAAACGGGAACCAAAGGCGAGAAAAATCCACATTTGTGGTATCAAAGAGAGTTTTCGTAGTGCTGGATGGGTGCACACTAGCCATGTAGCGGTCGTGGAAGTGGAAGCTAGACCGGGAAGCTCAAACTTCGTGTGGGTTTGCTCCCCAGAGGCACAGCTCAACAATTGGAAGACTTTGGATTTACCCGTGATGTTTAAATCAAATGAAATGTAATTGCTTTACCCGGAGCTTTAGAATTCATGATTTACGGGTTGACGTTTTATTTTCGGTGTGATAATTGAATCGTGTTCATTCTCATTTCTATCATCATTTAGCCTTTTTCAGCGTTCTTCATGTGTATTTATTCTTTTTCGCAAACTTAAATAATGCAGATATGACAATGAATGTTTTGAAAATAATAATGTCAATATCCCTAAGTGGGAGCATCCTGTCATTAATACGGAAGATGATCCGGAAGATGATCTGGAACCCTCTCCAGAACTTTTGAGATTAGTGGAACAAGAGTCTAAAGAGATAAAACCCCATCAGGAGGAGATCGAAATACTCAACTTGGGAGAGAAGGATGAGATAAAGGAAGTGAAAATCGGTACTAGTATGAAAACGGGAGTGAGAGAAAGATTGCGTGCCCTATTGAAGGAGTTCAAAGATGTGTTCGCATGGTCTTACAATGACATGCCCGGTCTGGATACCGATATTGTGCAGCATAGGCTCCCACTCAAGCCAGAATGCCCTCCAGTCAAGCAAAAACTAAGAAGAATGAAGCCGGAAATGTCCTTAAAAATTAAAGGAGAGGTCCAAAAGCAATTTGACGCAGGATTTCTGGCTGTGGCAAAATACCCACAATGGGTGGCAAATATTGTACCAGTACCTAAGAAAGATGGGAAGGTTCGAATGTGCGTCGACTATCGTGATTTGAATCGTGCAAGTCCGAAGGATAACTTTCCGTTACCACACATCGACACTTTAGTTGACAATACAGCCAAGTACTCGCTATTTTCGTTCATGGATGGTTTCTCGGGGTATAATCAGATTAAGATGGCGCCAGAAGATATGGAAAAGACGACTTTTATTACATTATGGGGCACATTTTGTTATAAGGTGATGTCTTTCGGACTCAAGAATGCTGGGCCAACATATCAAAGGGCAATGGTGGCACTTTTCCATGATATGATGCACAAGGAGATTGAGGTTTATGTGGATGACATGATTGCAAAGTCTGAATCGGAAGAAGAACACGTCCTCAACTTGAAGAAATTATTTGAGAGATTGAGAAAGTATAAACTCAGGTTAAACCCTGCCAAATGCACATTTGGAGTGAAATCCGGGAAGTTGTTGGGCTTCGTGGTTAGCCAAAAAGGGATAGAAGTGGATCCTGACAAAGTGCGAGCGATATCAGAAATGCCTACGCCTAGCACGGAGAAGGAGGTTCGCGGTTTTCTAGGTAGATTGAACTACATTGCTAGATTCATCTCCCAATTAACCGCTACCTGCGAACCAATGTTCAAGTTGCTGCGAAAGAATCAGGTTATGGTTTGGAACGAGGATTGTCAAGCCGCTTTTGAAAAAATCAAACAATACCTGCAAGACCCACCTGTATTGCGTCCACCCGAGCCAGGAAGACCACTCATTTTGTACTTAACTGTATTGGAAAGGTCAATGGGTTGTGTATTGGGTCAATATGATGAAGCTGGAAAAAGGGAGCATGCGATATATTACTTGAGCAAGAAATTCACAGACTGCGAACAACGATATTCATCGTTAGAGCGAACTTGTTGTGCATTGGCATGGGCCGCTCATCGCCTAAGGCAATACATGTTGAGTCACTCTACGTTGTTGATATCCAAGATGGATCCTATCAAGTTTATTTTTGAAAAGCCCGCTCTCACTGGAAGGATAGCTCGGTGGCAGGTGCTATTGTCAGAGTATGACATCGTATACGTCACTCAGAAATCCGTCAAAGGTAGTGCATTAGCAGAATACCTGGCGCATCAACCCATCAGTGATTATCAGCCAATGCAACCCGAGTTTCCTGATGAAGATATCATGGCTCTATGCAAAGAAGGCAGGAAATACCGAGACGAAGAAACATGGATATTACTATTTGATGGAGCATCGAATATGATGGGGCATGGCATAGGGGCAGTACTAATCTCTCCAGAGCAGCAGTATATGCCCATGACGTCAAGGCTGTGTTTTGATTGCACGAATAACATTGCAGAATATGAGGCCTGCGCTATGGGTATTCGGGCGGCAATAGAGTTCAAAGTGAAAATTCTGGAAGTATATGGAGATTCAGCTTTAGTCATCAACCAGTTGAAGGGAGAGTGGGAAACAAGAGACTCAAAATTAATCCCCTACCAGGCATACATCAAAGGATTAATGGAGTGTTTCGACTTCATCACATTTAACCACATACCACGGGAAGATAACCAGTTAGCAGACGCGTTGGCTACTTTGTCATCCATGTTTGAGGTTGACCCGAATACAGAATTACCAGTGATTGAAATGAAGAGCTATGCGGAGCCAGCATATTGCCAGTTCATCAAGGAGGAGGTGGATGGTAAACCTTGGTACTTTGATATCAAGCGCTATCTTAAGACCCGAGAATATCCCGAAAAAGCATCTGAAAATGATAAAAGGTCGTTACGAAGGTTGGCTGGTAGTTTTATTTTAAGTGGGGACATTTTATACAAGAGAAATCATGACATGATTCTCCTCAGATGTGTAGATGCAAAAGAAGCCGAATTGATATTGAAAGAAGTGCACGAAGGTACATTCGGCACCCACATGAATGGGCACTCAATGGCTAGGAAAATCTTGAGAGCTGGTTACTTCTGGTTAACCATGGAAAATGATTGTTGTACACACGTGAGGAGGTGTGAGAAATGTCAGATGCATGCAGACAATATCAATGTATCGCCCACGACTTTGAATGTGTTGTCTGCACCATGGCCGTTTTCAATGTGGGGGATAGATGTTATTGGAGCTATAGAGCCAAAAGCGTCAAATGGACACCGCTTCATACTGGTCGCAATCGATTACTTTACCAAGTGGGTCGAAGCCGTTTCTTATGCCAACGTAACTAGAAAGGTGGTGACCAGATTCATAAAAAGGGAATTGATCTGCAGATATGGGCTGCCTAACAAGATCATCACTGATAATGCTACCAACCTGAACAACCGGATGATGGCAGAATTATGCGAGGAGTTCAAAATTCATCATCTTAATTCTTCTCCTTACCGTCCAAAAATGAATGGGGCAGTAGAAGCTGCTAATAAGAATATCAAGAAGATCGTGCAAAAGATGGTGGTCACCTACAAGGATTGGCATGAAATGCTTCCCTTTGCTTTACATGGATATCGTACTTCAGTACGAACGTCCACTGGTGCAACACCTTTCTCGCTGGTGTATGGGATGGAAGCAGTGCTTCCATTTGAGGTGGAAATCCCATCTCTACGAATTTTATTGGAAACCCAATTGGAGGAAGCTGAGTGGGTTCAAGCTCGGTTTGACCAGCTCAATCTCATCGAAGAGAAGAGACTGACAGCGGTGTGCCACGGGCAATTGTATCAAAGAAGAATGAAAAAGGCTTTCGCCAAAAAAGTACATCCAAGGGAATTCCATGAAGGCGAACTGGTGTTAAAGAAGATATTGCCCATACAAAGGGATTTCAGAGGCAAATGGACTCCAAATTATGAAGGGCCATTCGTGGTAAAGAAGGCATTCTCTGGAGGGGCACTAATCCTCACAAGGATGGACGGAGAGGAGTTACCTTTGCCAGTTAATTCGGATGCGGTAAAAAAGTTTTACGCATGATGATTCTGAGATAGGGGATGCTACTAAGCGATATTAACACTGTTTTGTGAAAATTTTGTTGTATTCTATGTTACTTCTTTCAATAAAATTATCCGACTTTTTCATCCTTTGCTCTTCGACACGATTCATATCACACTGAGTTTTAAAAGTAAAATAAAGGGAAATGACAATGACTAAAGCATCACGGGTATATTCCATTGAGCACAAACTCGCTCCTCAAGGATGTCGTGGAAGAAAACAAGTAAAAAAATATATAAAATAATACAATTCAAAAAAAAAGGGGGGTCATCAAAATTTCAAACTGTTCATTTTGTTTTACGAGATCTTTGTTCTTCTCTTCCCATTTCATTGTCTCATATGCATAATGTTTTCAAAATTGTGTTCTTCATGCTCATGGCGTTCGCTTTGGCTCATTTCATTCGAAGTCATTTTTCCGTAAATAATTTGTTTTCTGATGAACCCGGTTTTCCATTTTTTTCGTTTAGATTAGAAATTTTGTTTAGACTGAAATCAAAGAAAAACCATAAAAATCTAATTTTATTTCATCATTTGGGCAAGATTCACAGTAAGGTCGGAGAGATGTTTTTGAACAAAGACATCATTCTGAATACTCATACGATCTTAACATTTGATAAATAAAATAAAAATGCAAAAAAAAAAACAAAGATACACAAATTTAAAAAAAAAAAAACAAAAATCACAAGGTTACTTTACCTTACCAAAAAACAAAACACACACAAAAACAATAAAGGTAAACATGTCCACGGGTCGATCGCGGACGATCGTTAAGATTACAGTCCAGGAAATAAACAAAAAATTAAAAACATAAAAAATATAATTGTTCAGATTACATGCCTTGTCCATATTCTGCCCACACTCGGCCAACAAAAACATAAAAATAAAAAATAACATAAAACATTAAAACTGGAAGAATTCTCGAGCTGGTTGTGGTGGTCTAAGGGAGAGCTCCGTTGAGGGAGCTCTGGTTCGGAATGTGAGAAGCTTGGGTGGAGGGATTTGTCTCTCATCTCTATCATCGTCAATGATGATCGGAACGGGAAACAGATTCAGCAGCCTCGGTGCCCTCATAATCACCCAGTTGTTTTCTTTCAAACAAAAAAAAAATAATAAATCAAAAAATAAAAAAAAACTTGTGTTAATGATAGAAGAGGAATGGAAAATTCAATGGAGGTGTGATCAGAGGTCTTACCGTACATGTATAGCGGCAGTTGTGAAAAGAGAGTGCCAGTGGGGTCTATCTCCGCTTGCCAGCGCTTGACCCGATTGCCGTGGTTGTTGAACCAGCAGTGTACGTTGTATTCAGTGGCTTCGCCGAAAGCCCTTAGTCGAGACGCGATCTCGACGACTTGCGCTCGGCTTGGGTGTGTGACCCCATAGTTGAATATTTTGGTCATCATCTTGATTTGATCGTCGGTTGGACGCCACCGTTGACTGGTATATCTCTCTGATTCCGTATCACTCATCCTTCCTCTCGTAATATACAAATACTTTAATAAAAAATAAATAAATGTAAAAAGAACAAAAACAAGAAAAATAAGCATAACATAAATAACAATAAAAAAAAAATTTATTCAGTGTTTTCTTTATTTATTCTTATTTCCTTTTAGATTTATTTTTTCCAGTCATGCTTTGATGTTTCAGTTTTTGGTCTCAGATCTGTTTCACGGTCCTCGCAAAGGGTCCTAAACGGAGCTATGTCCAGTTGTCCTGTTGTCCTTGTTCTTGTATATTATGTTTATGTGTTTATTTAGTTTTAAGTGGGGTACGTGGCGTTGTTCTACCCGATTGTCTCTGCAATACCTTCAATCGAAGGGAGATTAACGTCTGGTTTCCAGCCTATATACCCCTTAAGTTTTAAGACAGTTGTGTTTTATGTGTTTAAGTGTTTTAAGTTTAAAAAAATGAAAAAAATTGTAGGAGAAGATAAATAAAGGAAAGCAGGGCAGAAAAGAAAAAAAAAACAAACACAAGAGATCAGAGAAGAAAAAAGGAAAGCCGAAAAGTAAGAAGAATCGGACAGCATAACGGAAAGAAATAAGCACAAAAGATGAACGGAAAGAGTAAAAGCAGGGAAGGGAAGGAGGAAAGAAAGACAAGAAAAGCAAAAAAGGGAAATAAAGGAAGATCTAGAAGAAGGAGGACTTACCCGGAAGCAGAAAGGCTTACAGAAGCTCGTCGCAGCACTCGGAGGCCTTCAGAGGCACGCGAGGACAGAGGCTCCTAGCAGATCCAGAAACTCAAGAGAGGGAGAGTTAGAGAGAAGGGAGAGCGGAGGAATGTTTTAGAGAGAGAGCGAGCGGTCAGGAAATGCCCTCAGATGCCAGGGAGTGAGCTTTTAAAGCTGAGTTGTTTCCACTGTTACAACAGTTCCGGTCTCAGTATCGAAACTGTTGTCACAGTCCCGGTCTTTCTGATTTCAAATTTCAAAAAAAAAAAAAAAAAAAATTTGATTGAAAAAATGAAAACGGGTAGGGTTTGTTGGGTCAATCCGGCCCAATAAGAGGCTTCTGGGAGGATCAGATTTCAAAAAAAAAAATATAAAACAAAAAAAATATGATAATTAGAAAATTTTCAAAAAAATAATAATTGGAGTGATGTAAAATTTGAAGTGTTCAAAATTCTTTTTCATCTGCGATAAAGGACATTTTTCAGGTTCATTGGGCCTCAGTGTCAGGTTAGCCTTCTTTGAACCCAATTCTTCTGAAATATAAATTTGAGTGAAAAATTATTTTGGAAATGTTCATAATTTTCACATCACACCAATTTGTTTGATTTAATTCCTTTTCCTTCTACATTTTGAATAAATCTAAAAAAATAAAAAAAAAAATAAAAAAAATAGTGCTCGAGCCCATTAGGCCCAATGGCCTTCATGGTTTTCTCTCGAGTCTACTTCTTTTGAAAAAAATATCAAAAATATTTTGTTTTCACATTTTGCTGTTGAATGATGTTTAGTACATTTGTTCAAATTGTCCTGTGTGATTTTCTTTGAATTTGTAGTTAAAAAAAAATCTGAAAATGAAAGGGAACAGTGCTCGAGCCCATTAGGCCCAATGGCCTTCATGGTTTTCTCTCGAGTCTACTTCTTTTGAAAATATGTCAAAAATAGTTTGTTTTCACATTTTGCTGTTGAATGATGTTTAGTACATTTTGTTCAAATTGTCCTGTGTGATTTTCTTTGAATTTGTAAAAAAAAAAATCTGAGAATGAAAGGGAACAGTGCTCGAGCCCATTAGGCCCAATGGCCTTCGTGGTTTTCTCTCGAGTCTACTTCTTTTGAAAATATGTCAAAAATATTTTGTCTTCACATTTTGCTGTTGAATGATGTATCATTCTGAGATTTGTCAAAAAAAAATATAAAAAAAAAAATAAAAAAAAAAGAATTCAAATTCCTTTTCACAAAGTTTCATGGTGAAAGTAAGAATAGTATTTGTTGAGTCCATCTGGGCCCATTTTCAGTGTGAAATTTATCTCAGTTTTGTTTTCTTAGAATTGAAAATAAAAATATTTCCCTCATCATGTTTCATAATTTTCACATAATGTCAAACTTCACTTTAAAACACAAAAAATAAAAATATTTTCAATTCCTTGTGTCGCACTCACATTTGGGTCCGTCCGGTCCGTTAAGCTGAGACTGCCTTGCATTTGGTTCGATTTGCTTCAGGTCAAAGCTTGAACCATTTTTCTTTGTAAGTCCTGCAAAATAAAAGTCAATCAAAACCTCAAAAAAAAAAATAAAAAATATCAAAATGATAATTTTGAATGCTTTCTACATTTGTTCAAATTGTCCTGTGTGATTTTCTTTGAGTTTGTAGTTGAAAAGATTTTGAAAAAAAAAAGAACAGTGCTCGAGCCCATTAGGCCCAATGCCTTTGTGTTATATTTTTTATTTTTTTTCTTGAGTTTACTTCTTTTGCAAAATGTAAAAAATATGTTGTTTTCACATTTTGCGTTTGTATAATAGGTTGTTGTAAAAAAAAATATCAAAAAAAAGGAATCAAGTTCATTTTCAAAAAAAAAAAAAAAAACATTTTAGTGCAAGAGCGTGAATAGTAGTTGTCGAACCCATTTGGGCCCATTTTGAATATTTGTTTTTCCTTAGCTTGTTTTCTCAAAAAAAAAAGGTATATATAAAAAATATTTCCCTTGCATAATTTTCACATATGTCATATTTCATTTACAACAAAAAAATGTAAAAATCAATTTCAGTTCCTTGATTCGCTTTGGTATTGGGTTTGTCAGGCCCATTAAGCTTACACTACCGTGCATTCATTTCAATTTGTTTCAGATCCAAGTTTGACCCAAGTTTCTCTGTAGTCTCGTAAAATAAAGGTCGAATAAAACATAAGAAAATCAAAATCATATCTCAAAATACAAATTTTCAACAGTATCTTTCCAATACAATTATCAAAATTATCATGTGTGATTTTCTCTGAATTTTTTGTCAAAAAAAACTGAGAATGAAAGATGAACAGTTTTTGAGCCCATTAAGCCACGTTGTCATATGTGTTTTCTCTTGAACCAGTGCATCTGAATTTCTGGAAAAAATAAAAAATACATGTTTATGTAGATTTTGTGTTTTCAATTAATAATTTCCCTTTCCATTTGTGTGAACAAGTATTTGTGCAAAAATAAATACAGGAATTCAGACCCTGGTCTGAAGATTTGGTCATGGTTGTAAAAAGAATAGTGTTGGGCCCATTGAGTCTAGTAATGTTGCAAAATTTTCTGGTGAAATCCTCTGATAATGAAAAATGGAAAAAATAAATTTCTTTTAGCTTGTTTCATAAACTATGAAAAATGAAAAAAATGTGTTTTCTTTGTCACCTTCTTGTGTTAAGTTCATACGGCTCAGGTCATCTGATCCATTGGGTCAATGTGCCTGGTAAGTCCAGCTTCCTTCTTTGTTACTTCTCCTCAGGTCCGATCCGATCTGGATTTTCTCGTGTCGAAAAGTAAAAAAGTAAAAAACAAAAAAAAATAATAAATAATAATCAAATCGAAATATGTTTTTTTGAAGATGTTCAAACGTTTTTGGCCCAACTCGGCCCATTACATGCATATTTCTCATTAATTTCTATTTTCTAAAAGATAAAAAACACAAAAACATTTTTCTAATATGCTTAATTTTTTTCACATTGTGTAAATAAAAAAAAATGATTGAATAAAAAAAAACATTTTTATTTTTCAAACGTTTTTCTAAAATCAAGTTTTCTCATATCAATTTTTTGCATTGCTCACCAAGCCGAGTTTCTGCACTGGTTCCCAAGCTCATTTTCCACATTAACCCAGAAAGTTCATTTTTTTCATAATGGCTTGCAAAGCCCAGTTTTCATGCTGGCTCGCAAGGCCCAAATTCCACAATGGCTGAAAAATCTCAATTGCTACATTGGCCCACAAAAGCCCAGTTCTTACACTGGCCCGTAAGCCCAGTTTTCACACTAGCCACCAAAACCTAATTTCCTCTAAAAAAAAAAAAAAAAAATCTGTTTTTCAACTGGTATCATCATTTCCATTTCATATTACTTTGCTTCACACATAAAACCAAAAAAAATACGCAAAAGTTGAGTCAATTGTTTTCGATGCAAATCATCCATTTTATGAGATTTCAAAAAATGTAATGGATGTCATAATCTCCTATGGTCAAATGTTTAAATCACATATTCTTAAGAGATATCTATGTGTGCATTGCTTGAAAACATCATCCTTCAGCCCTCGCTATACCAAGAGATTGACCCAATCATTGTTCTAGAGCCCAAATAATAAACACAAAGTTTTACACTAGGGCAGATTTTCCGTTACCTACACTGGCTTTCAGTTGGGAGATCCCTGATTCCTTTGGGACACAAAAAAAAAGGGGAAAAAGAAAAAGGATGAAAAATGACTCTTGTTGAGATCATTTAGTCTTGTCTCCTAATTAATCTTTTGAAAATGAAACAACCAAAATTTGAAATGATGTGTGGCCATCTTTCTTCATCCAAAAAAAAAAAAACAAAACTATGTATCCTTTGATACCAATTTTGAGCCAATAAGAAATTTCTTTTCAAAATTTACCCAAACAAGGTTTACCATCACGGTGGAAGTCAACTCAAATTGCAAAGGAACACACCTAGTGATCAAATGAAGTGATTTCCTCAAAAGTGAAGTAAAAATACAAAGAATCACAAAGTGATGACAAACAAAGAGTAAAATTTGCAAATTAGCAAAGAAAATCAACAGCTTTGACAAATAACTGGTACAAAGTGTAGATGGTAACTCTTGTTTCAAATAACCCACAAAAATTTATTTGAGCCTTTATATCCTTTCTTTCAATACCCTTTATCCCAAGCCACATTACAAGCCCAATAAAAGTCCACACGGATTGAATAATGGTTGCTTAAATTTTCATAAAGCTTAATTTTCAGACAAGACAAAAATGACTAACAATGCAGTTAAAAAAATTGATGAAAAATAAATGTCCTCGGATGAAGGGAATTCCCTATTGATCAAAATTATACAAAGGAAAATCAAGCCAATTGGGGCAATCTTTTCAAGCCAATCCTTTCCATATCCATCACAAATTCCTGAACACATTCGAATCCCATTCAAACTCTTCCCCTGATTCACAAACTAGGGGGTAATTTTTGGGCAACTTTATTCCATGTGTTTTGACCCTTCCGAAATATGGTCAACTTTGTTAGTCTCACATTTGTTTCATCTGTATATGCAAAGTTCATATCAAGACCAGGGCATCCCTTGTTCGGCCTCTCAGATTTGTCCACACTAAGATTCATAAATCCACCCTCAAGATAGGGGCAGACACTTTGGGGCTCTGAGTCCATCATTCGTAAACCCGAAATGGGGGGCAACTTCTTTTTGAACCTCACTTAAGTGACTCATACCCAAAACCAGGGGCAATTTTGCAAGAGTTATGTGAATTTCACACCCTCACAATTCACAGATACATTTGTCCATACTTATCTTTTTACCACGCCCCCAAACTGGGGCAACTCCTGACTTCATGTTGGCATTTGTATTTGTTTTAAGGAGTAAGAGGCCCAAGTAGCCAACCCGGTACTCTCCAAATCCTTTCACATATTTGTCCCAACCCCTGACATCAAGCATGTATACATAGGTATTTCATCAGAAAATGTCCAGCACAAACTTCATTTTGAACATTTGACTTTAGAATTTGGATATCCATCGTAAAAATAAAATGAAGGTCTAAATCTTCATAAATTTGATGATTCCAAAGAAAACAAATTGACTCGAAAAAAAAAATGCTTAAAACTCAGTTTTTTATCCAATGGTGACCTGTGTTCATCTGACTGGGTACCTGTGTTGGACTTTCTGTACAAATTTGAAATTTCTCTCGGGTAATTGATAACAGTTGAAAAACTGTTATTTTCATGCTTAAAATTGATACTAAAAGCAATCTTTAGACTTAGAAACTAGCTTGAAATCACACCTTTTATCTTTATTTTCAGAAATAAGAGAGCTGGACAGGTTTACACTTGATTTGAGTGTTTTTGTGCAGGTTTTAGGGTGAATTTGGTGCAAAGAGTGAAGAAGGAGAGAAGTGACATTAGAAAAGACAAGAAAGAGTGCAAAAAGAGAAGACGAAGGCACCGCTCAGCGGCAAACTACCGCTGAGCGGCACTCAGGAGGTTGCGGGAGTCACGCTGAGGGGCAAATGGCCGCTGAGGGGAAGAATTGTGACGCGCAACTACCGCTGAGCGGTAAATACCGCTGAGCGGTACTCTTTGGGCTTGGGCTTTTGTAATCTTTTGTAACTCTAAATTAGTATATAAGGGCTTGCACGTCCTTTAGTTTAGTATCTTTGGCAGAAACGAGACAAACACTCTCTCTTCCACCCCTTTGAAGGAGGATCTTGGATGCTCAGGCTACCTCTTCACCTTTATTGGGTTTATTCTTTCATTCTTTCATTGTTATTCATCTAGGTTCACCATGACGATGGTGAACTAAACCTTGTATGTTTGTTGGGGAATCAATGTAATCTCTTGAAGCTCTCATATATGGATTTGTTGAGTACATCTTTGAATTAAGACATATGCTTTCTTTCATCATTAGTTAGGGTTTTTCCTCTTTGCTCAATGCTTGCATTGTTTAACTCATTCTAATGCATGATTATTGGTTTTGTCGATACGGACACGTACGGGGAAGTCTAGATCCGGGGAATTTCTCCCAATATTTTACTGACAACATTATATTGGTTGCCTTTAAGCTCCTGCTGTAATGAACTAATCATTAGGAATGCTAGGAATTGTATGAACTATTTGATTAGGGAGAAGCCATCTAGAATGGTACATTAGAGAGTGGCATTAACAATGATGATTTGAATGTTGAATTCCTAAAATATATGAGAGTGGATGAGATGAAATTGACCCCCAACAACATATTCATTCATATAGTTCATTGAAAGTGTTTATCTTTTGTCTTTGCCATTGATCAATTCATGCATACATGTTTATTTTCTGTCTTGCATATTAAAACTTTGAATATTTCGTTTGTAAGTCCTAGCTAATCAACAAATCACATAACTAAACTAGGCCGTGAGTCCTTTGGGAAGAACGATACTTGGTCTTACCAAGTTTTATTACTTGAACGATTCGGTCATACTTGCCGATTGTGAAACAAGTTTGTGACATCATATTTTGGTGCTTACAAATTTGTCCATCAAGTTTTTGGCGCCGTTGCCGGGGATTCGTGGTTTAACTGGTTAATTTGTGTGATTATTGATTATCTTTGACTTTAATTTTAAATTTCTGTTTTTATTTTCTGTTTTTATCTTTTTCTGTTTTATCTTTTTAGATTAGATTTTATTTTATTTAGTTAGTTTAGATTTTATTTTATCTTTTTAGATTTTATTTTATTTTATCTTTTAGGATTAGATTTTATTAGGTTAGATTTTATTTTATTTTATATTATTTTTATCTTTTTTATCTTTTAGGTTAGATTTTGTTTTTAGGATTAGATTTTATTTTTATCTTTTATCTTTCTATCTTCTAAATCTTTTATCTTTTTATCTTCTGAATCTTTTGAATATATACCTTCTCTTATATTTTTTTGTGCTAACAAATATTTTCTAGAGTTTTGTGCCTAATGTTTGCAGGATGCAATTCAGTCAAGAACTTAACTATATGGGCACTCAATTCTTCCAAGATCAACAAAGGAAAGCAAGAGATCTCATCTTTCAAGCAAGGCATGGAGGAATCATTAGGTCATGCATGGGACAGATATAAAAGCCTATTAAGAAAGACTCCCACGCATGGATTTAACGAAGGAGAAGTAGTCCTAATCTTCCTTGGAGGGCTTGGTTCACAAACCAAGATGATGCTGGATGCCTCCGCAGGAGGCAATATCAAATGGAAGACTCCAGAGGAAGCCACAGAAATAATTGAAAGCATGACTACTAATGACAATAAGTGGAACAGTGAAAGAGGAGCTCCTATTCAACAAAAAGGAGTTCTGCAGATGCAATCCAATGATGCCTTGCTAGCTCAGAACAATATACTAACTCAACAACTGGAGAATCTCACAAAGATACTTGCACAACTACCCAAAGAGTTGAAGACTGCTGCACAGGTACAATCCCAGTTGTGCGAATTATGTGGGGGTGATCATATCAATGGTCAATGTGCTTTTCCTGTGGAAGCCCAGCAGCAACCCACCTTATGGCAACAGTTTTCTATGCTTAATGAAAGGTCCATGAGGTTGGAGGAAATTCTCAACAATTTCATACAGAAAACGGAGTCTTCCCAAAAGAGCACTGAAGCTGCTATCAAAAATTTGGAGATTCAGATGGGGCAGATCATCAAACAGATGGAAGAAAGGCCAAGTAGAAATTGTGGGGCTAATACTGAGGTTAACCCCAGGGAAGAGTGTCAAGAGCTAGTGAGTGTAAATGTTGAAAAAGTTGAGTTGGAAAAAGAAGAGAGAAAAGAGAGAGAAGAGAAAGAAGAAGAGAAAATTTGTGTGAAGATTGAGAAGGTGAGTAGAAAAAGAAAAGAAAAAAAGAAAGTGAGAGAAAAGAGAAAGAGGACGAGAGAAAGAAATAAAGAATCATATGAAAAATCTCGTCCCCATCCAAAGAAGTATCATAGGAAGAAGGAATTTGAGTGCTTTATGGAAATCTTCAAGAAATTGGAGATTAAAGTTCCTATGATTGAGACACTGCAACAGGTTCCTGGTTTGATCAAATTTCTGAAGAAGTTCAGTAGAAAGAAGAAAAAGAAGAAGGAACTTGAGCTTTACTGGGTCAAGCTAGTGACGTTAAAAGAGCGCTTGTTGGGAGGCAACCCAGTGGATTTAAAAACTTTTGATTTGGATTTGTAACTTTTAATTTGTGGACATTATTTTGTAAATATTTTGTTGGATACAGCATCTACTGAAGGATGCTAGGTGGTTAAGTATCTACTGAAGGATACTAAGTTTGTAACACCTACTGATGGGTGCTGGTGAGAAGATTTTGCACCTACTGATGGGTGCTGGTAAGTTTGAAACACCTACTGATGGGTGTTGGTCGATTTTGGGTCAGGCTCGTGACGTTAAACAAGCGCTACCTGGGAGGCAACCCAGTTGATTGATTGTTTCCTGTTTGTTTATTTTAGTTAGGGTTTGCATAAGCATTTTTAACATTAAATTGCAGGGAACCAGTGAGGGGTATGGCTAGGAGGCACGTAGGTCAAGAAAAGAAGGAGAGGAGCACTTCACGAAAGTGCCGCTGAGCGGCAATTACCGCTGAGCGGTACTCTCGCAGATGGGCTTTAGTTTCCCCTTAGCGGGATCCGAGCCCATTAGGGTATTTTTATACCCTAAGCTGCATTTTGGTTTTTATTTTCAGGCTCTTCTCTGCACACACACTCCTACATACCTTTTCAAAGGTTCTCTACAATTTTTTCCTCATCCCTCTTTAGAAAATCTCCCTTCCACTCACTTGCTCACTAGTTTTCCATCTAAGTTTGGGGTTGGGAGAGAGCATCATTGAAGGGGCTGATTTCTTCATTGTGGTTTACTAATGCTTAACAATGTATCTTTTGGTTTTGTGAATTATGTTTGATGCAGGGATGGCCTCCTCATCGGGCAAAAAGAATCAAGACTATAAGATCCAAGAAGAGGAAGATACAGAGGACAACTCAGACTGATGAGGAGCTGAGATAGCATTTACTGATGAATGCTATCATATGATTATGCTTTTGTGGTTTAAGTTTTCTGAACTTATTTATTTTTGTTTCTAGATTAGGGTTTGATGTACTCTATTGAACACCTGGTTTCTTATGATGGTTTGCTATTAACTGTGATTGTGTGATAAGTAATGCTTGATGATGCTTATTGATTGATTGATGTTGAGATGATGTGCACAATAAAATGCTTATACAGGTGATTCACAAGCTTTGTGAACAAATGCATGATATCATGATTGTGATTGTGAAACTAAGCAGGATGTCTATGTCAAATGTGAATGAGCTTATATGTGAGGTCTTGAGCTCCAGAGTTGTTATTGTTGAATGCTATTACTTTGAAAGCATGAATGACTTTGCCCAGGTTTTCTATGATTGAATCAATTGCTTGTTTTGCATTATGTGATCAAGGCCGTGTTTGTTGAAACCCTTTTTATTGGCCAAATTCATAAAAGTTAGCCTATTAAAAGAGAACATTTTGTGTTCTATCCTTTGAACCCATAGCCTTGAATATACACTGAACCCTTGATTGAAAATCTTTACCTTGAGTTAAGTAGAATATCTTGTGTGGTATTGATAAATGTTCAAGTTTGGGGTTATTGGGAAATCATGAAAAAGGAAAAGCATTGAGCTAAGAGCTAAAAAGAAAGAATATGCAAAAGAAAAGAAAAGAAAAGAAGTAAAGCTCAATGCAAATGAAAAGGCAAACAAAAGTTGGGAATGAATAAGAATAATTGTGTTGTTATGATTCTCTTAACTCAAGGATTTTGTGATCCAGAAAAACCAATTTTCTTGTTAGCCCAGCCACATTATAAGCCATTGAAAAGTCCTTGTGATGATGCATGCTTGTGAATGTTTTTGATTGTGGTAAAATGAAAGGCAAAGTTGATTCATGTGACATTGTGATAGTAGAGTGAATGAGTGAAACACTTACCTCTTATACACTTGTGTGTTGAGTGAAACACTTTACCTGGTGAGGAAATATTCCATGAACACATGAACATCCATGCTTAATTGATTGATCATTCATGAAAAATAGCATTTGTTGGAACTTAAATGACTTTGTGAACACTAAAGCATGTGCATATCTTGATTGAACTCTTGATCATAAGTTTGAGTGAAGTTATTACTTATCTTGAAAAGAGGATTTTGAATGAGTGAACCATCATATGAATTGGTTGGAGATGGAGTTACATTTTGTTTGCTTGAGGACAAGCAAAGTTCTAAGTTTGGGGTTGTGATAACAGTTGAAAAAATGTTATTTTCATGCTTAAAATTGATACTAAAAGCAATCTTTAGACTTAGAAACTAGCTTGAAATCACACCTTTTATCTTTATTTTCAGAAATAAGAGAGCTGGACAGGTTTACACTTGATTTGAGTGTTTTTGTGCAGGTTTTAGGGTGAATTTGGTGCAAAGAGTGAAGAAGGAGAGAAGTGACATTAGAAAAGACAAGAAAGAGTGCAAAAAGAGAAGACGAAGGCACCGCTCAGCGGCAAACTACCGCTGAGCGGCACTCAGGAGGTTGCGGGAGTCACGCTGAGGGGCAAATGGCCGCTGAGGGGAAGAATTGTGACGCGCAACTACCGCTGAGCGGTAAATACCGCTGAGCGGTACTCTTTGGGCTTGGGATTTTGTAATCTTTTGTAACTCTAAATTAGTATATAAGGGCTTGCACGTCCTTTAGTTTAGTATCTTTGGCAGAAACGAGGCAAACACTCTCTCTTCCACCCCTTTGAAGGAGGATCTTGGATGCTCAGGCTACCTCTTCACCTTTATTGGGTTTATTCTTTCATTCTTTCATTGTTATTCATCTAGGTTCACCATGACGATGGTGAACTAAACCTTGTATGTTTGTTGGGGAATCAATGTAATCTCTTGAAGCTCTCATATATGGATTTGTTGAGTACATCTTTGAATTAAGACATATGCTTTCTTTCATCATTAGTTAGGGTTTTTCCTCTTTGCTCAATGCTTGCATTGTTTAACTCATTCTAATGCATGATTATTGGTTTTGTCGATACGGACACGTACGGGGAAGTCTAGATCCGGGGAATTTCTCCCAATATTTTACTGACAACATTATATTGGTTGCCTTTAAGCTCCTGCTGTAATGAACTAATCATTAGGAATGCTAGGAATTGTATGAACTATTTGATTAGGGAGAAGCCATCTAGAATGGTACATTAGAGAGTGGCATTAACAATGATGATTTGAATGTTGAATTCCTAAAATATATGAGAGTGGATGAGATGAAATTGACCCCCAACAACATATTCATTCATATAGTTCATTGAAAGTGTTTATCTTTTGTCTTTGCCATTGATCAATTCATGCATACATGTTTATTTTCTGTCTTGCATATTAAACTTTGAATATTTCGTTTGTAAGTCCTAGCTAATCAACAAATCACATAACTAAACTAGGCCGTGAGTCCTTTGGGAAGAACGATACTTGGTCTTACCAAGTTTTATTACTTGAACGATTCGGTCATACTTGCCGATTGTGAAACAAGTTTGTGACATCATATTTTGGTGCTTACAAATTTGTCCATCAGTAATCGATTACAGGGGTGCTGTAAACGATTACCAGAGCACTTTTTTTGAACACTCTCACTCATTCCTTGCACAGCTTGCTCCTCCAACTCATGAGGGGTCTCCCCACCATCTTTGGCCTCACATCACATCACAATCCATCCTCTCCCACCACTGGAACACCTGCACAAGCCTCAAACAGGTGCAGATTAGCATAAAAGTCAGTTTTTTTGTCCAATGGTGACCTGTGTTCATCTAACTGAGTACCTGTGTTGGACTTTCTGTACAAATTTGCAATTTCTCTCGGGTAATCGTTTACAGGGGTGCTGTAAACGATTACCAGAGCCTTTTTTCAGCAGTCTCACTCATTACTTGCACCACTTTGTCCCCCTACTCATCACGGATCAAGAGCCAACATCATGTACACATTTTCATGAATGTTCATTCAAATTTTCTTCCTTCAAAAAAGATCAACATGCATCAAAGTTTTCTTCTCCAAATTTCAAAATTTACATCAACCATGTTTCTCTTGCACATTGAGATTTCAAAATCCATATACTTGTACAAAAATGCAACACTTGTTTCTTAATTTCAAAATTTTGAAAAAAAAAAAAAATCAAAATCAAAATCAAAAATTATCTCAAAATTTCAACCAATTCCAATTTTGCAATTCAAAAGCAATCAAACTTTTTTCTCTCTTCCATTTTTTATCTCGGCCATCTGCTAGATAATGGTCGAAAGCACCTTTTTCTCTTGTTTTATCTCGGCCATCTGCTAGATAATGGTTGAAAGCACTCTTCCATTTTTTATCTCGGCCATCTGCTAGATAATGGTCGAAAGCACCTTTTTCTCTTGTTTTATCTCGGCCATCTGCTAGATAATGGTCGAAAGCACTTTTCTCTTGTTTTATCTCGGCCATCTGCAAGATAATGGTCGAAAGCACCTTTCAGTTTTGTTTTATCTCGGCCATCTGCTAGATAATGGTCGAAAGCACTTTTCTCTTATCTCGGCCATCTGCTAGATAATGGTCGAAAGCACCTTTTGTTCTGTTTTTTTTATCTCGGCCATCTGCTAGATAATGGTCGAAACCACTTTTCAATTTTGTTTTTTATCTCGGCCATCTGCAAGATAATGGTCGAAAGCACCTTTCAGTTTTGTTTTATCTCGGCCATCTGCTAGATAATGGTCGAAAGCACTTTTCTCTTATCTCGGCCATCTGCTAGATAATGGTCGAAAGCACCTTTTGTTCTGTTTTTTTATCTCGGCCATCTGCTAGATAATGGTCGAAACCACTTTTCAATTTTGTTTTTATCTCGGCCATCTGCAAGATAATGGTCGAAAGCACCTTTCAGTTTTGTTTTATCTCGGCCATCTGCTAGATAATGGTCGAAAGCACTTTTCTCTTGTTTTATCTCGGCCATCTGCTAGATAATGGTCGAGCTCAATTTTGCTTTCTGTCATTGGTATCTCGACCCTCTGTAAGACAATGGTCGAGCCCATTTTGCTTTTTTCAAGCGACCCTCTGCATGGCAATGGTCAAGTCCAGATTTTATTTTTTTCAAACGACCCTCTGCATGGCAATGGTCATTGGTTTCAATTTTCAAAATTTCTCAAAAATCAAAATCAAAAAAATATTTTCTCAAAATTTCAAAAGACCCTCTGCATGGCAATGGTCAGTCCAAATTTTCAAAACGACCCTCTGCATGGCAATGGTCAAGTCCAGATTTTAATTTTTTTCAAAACGACCCTATGCATGGCAATGGTCGAACCCAACCAAATTCAAGTTTCCCATTTACTCAATGTTGTTCATTTTATTTATGCACTCAAAAAAAAAAAAAAGAGTTGTTCATTTTATTTATGCACTCAATGTTGTTCATTTTTCAAAATATTGTTCATCCTTAGCGTTGGTACACCCTCCGCGAGGTTGTCACACTTCATTGCTCACAGCTTTGTTTGTTTGTTTTAATCCCTGTTTGTTCCTTGTTTATCTTGAAACCCAGACGAAATTAGTATTTCTATCTTTACTTATCTTTTACTCTAATAATATGAAAACATTGTTTATCATATGATCTAGTAGAATCTAAGTAAAGAAGGGCAGCTGTCAACACTCAATTTCGTCCGGGTTGATTAAATAAAATTTATTTTCATCAAAAAGAAATAAATATCAAAAAAATACAAAAAAAAGGGTATATAATAACAGGAATAAAAAAGAAAAGAAGGAAAGAAAACGTTCGTCCTCAACTGAGCGCGTTCGTCCTCTTTCGCAAAAAGAAAACCGTTCGTCCTTCCCCACTGTTGCTGCGACCGTTCGCCCAGAAGCGACTGCTAGAGCGTTCGGTCTTTCACACTTTTAGGACGTTCGGCAATTCTCATCTTCAACCGTTCGGTCATAATGTTTTGATGAACGTTCGGGCTCAATGATATATGTCTTCAGCGTTCGGCTTTGGACGATCGGCCCATTGTGGTGTTCAGCAAATAGCGTTCGGTCATGTTTATTCTTAGTGATCGTTCGGTTTTGATTTGTAATGTGTTAGCAAGCGTTCGGTTAAATTGTTTGTCGAACGTTCGGTCTTGATGTGTTTACTGATGAACGTTCGTTCATTTTCTTTTTGGACGTTCGTTATTAATCAGTTTATTGTATAACGTTCGGTCTTGATTTGTTTATTGATGAACGTTCGGTCTTTTGTGTTGAACGTTCGACTTGATGTTGATGAACGTTCGTTCTCTATTGAATAAATGTTCGTCTCGGTCCTTTGGTACGTTCGTCCTCATCCACAACAGTTCGGTCGTCCACAGGCTTTTCAACCGTTCGGTCTTCATTTGGACGTTAGTGCTCGGTCATACTGGTCAACGTTCGGTTTTGAAGTTTTTTATCCTTAGTTGAACGCTCGTCCTTTTTGTGTTAGTGGTAATTAGCGTGTTGTTTTGAACGTTCGGTCACTTCTTGATTATTCCTATTTGAACGTTCGTTATTAATGTGGTTTTGTTCTCATTTAGCCGTGTTCGGTCTTGATGAGACGTTCGTCCGCTCGCTCCCCCTTTTCTGTCGTTCGTTCTCTCTGTTTGCCGCTCGTCCAAGTCACTCTTATTTTGTCGTTCGTCCTAATCACTCAATTTCTGCCGCTCGTCCAACTCACCTCCCCTTTCAAGCGTTCGTCCATAATTTCGCCTCTGCCGCTCGTCCTAAACAATTCCCACAATCTTCCAACGGTCCACTTCTAACCTCTCCCACTTCCCCAATCCTGGCCGACACCACCTTTGCTTCCCACTCACCATACACCAACCGTGAAACCCAATGCTACCAGGGATCATCACTTCCTCTTCAACCCTTTTCTTCACTGCCTCATCATCTCGAATCCTTCAATCACCACCATGACCACTTCACTCATCTGCCACTATGTAGCACCTCCACTGGACCCCTAAGAACCCGGATCCTCATCCTCAGGAGAATCATAATCCATTCTCATTGATACCCCTCGAATCTCCAATTCCCTTCCACCATCTCCAGCATCACCATCCAGCTTGCACAGAAGAGGAAGCAACCACACGCACAGGGTGTCCACAGTATGAAGAGGAAGACAAGATTGAGGGACCCTCACCCTATTTTCTCACGGCCAAAAAAACTGTTGCTCAGCATGCACGAAGCAACCACACGCACAGGGTGTCCACAGTATGAAGAAGAAGACGAGATTGAGGGGCCCTCATCCTATTTTCTCACGGCCAAAAAAAACTATTGATCAGCATGCAAAGAAAAGAGGATCACGGGAGGAATTCTGAACAGATTGGGAAGCTCACGGGTTCTGAGATTTGGCTATAAAAGAAAGCAAGCAGCAGAAAAAAGAAAAGAGATTTTGTTGGCTCTTGATCACTCCACATATTCAGAGAATCCTTCCATTTTCCAGTGCTTCCTTTTCACTCATCAAAATCTAGCTCAAACTATCAGTTCGACCTCACTCTGCTCCTAAGGGAACCATCCCATAGAACCCATCGCCATCGTCCTTTTCCTCATCATTTCGCATCAACATCCTCATCTCGGGACCAACTTCATTCCAGCTCCCAGCCCGTAACCAATCAACCTCACCTCACGGCCAACACCTGTTACAACCATACCTCCCTACCATCACTGCACAGGCGTTTTTGTTTATCCCCTCAAACCTGCATGAAATAGGATCCAACAATCTTATCAAAAAAGGGAACAAGAGACATCTCTCCGAGAAGAGAGGAGAAGGAGAATCCAAGAGGAGAAACGTTTTAAAGCTGCGCAGGTATGTTCTTTATCTAAACTCTCAGCCTTTTCTGTGTGAACGCATGCCCTCTGTTTAGATATGAATGAATGAGGTTGAGTACGAATGGATGATGTCGTATGTATGAAATATGTTTGATCAGTACGTACTAGTTTGCTTCACCTGTGACTTCACGGTTTGATCAAGAACACACACCAATATGTAATTTCAATATCCAGATTCACTAAGTGTAAGTAATGATAGTTGAAACATGCGTGAACTGAAAGGCAGCCATACACTCATCAAACAGAAACCTCTAGAGAAACCGATTTCCTCCATCAAGCACATCGCGGGAATCTACCATTCCCCAACCATTTTCATCTAAAACACCTCTGAACCACCCCCATAATCACCTCCAGTGGCTGACTCCCTTTGCTTCTTCATCCTAACCTCACGGCCCTTTTCATTTTATCCTATTACCTCCAACACTTGATCTTCAAACCCATATACTACAACCTTCATACTATCACCCATTTTCATATTCCGACTTCAAGTTCAATTTTAAATTCATCTCTTCAACCTGCAAATTGATGTCCCTCACAATCATATGCACCCAACACATTAGTAATTTTCGATCCCAGCAAAGCAGCCAAACCAATCAATAAACAAAAAATGGGAAAAGGGTAGTGAGGACGCCGGAAAAGGAAGCAAGCTCCGGCGAGCAGCAACAGTGAAGTTGGGCCGCACACGAAAGAGCCCCAGTGACGGCCGACGATTGGTCTCGACGGTGGAGGTGGCTGGGTCGCGGTGGCCGTTTCGTCACAGCCGGCGATGATCCTGGCAGTAAAGAAGGCAGTAGCTGGAAGCAGTGACGCAGAGGCTGGTTTTGGCTGGAAGCAGTGACGCCGTGGCCATCGGTGGCTTTGGGCATACCTGCTGTCTCCGGCGATTTCAAAACTGGTTGAAGACGGTGGCCCTGGTTTGGTGGCATCAGCCGCGACTCGCGATGGTCGGGTTCCTTCAGATGGCGAAGACGCAGCACAGAGAGAACCTTGCACGCGAGAAAGGAGGAGAAGGGCTCCGGTGACGGCCGACGATGGTCTTGACGGTGAGCATGCTGGTGGCGGTTTGGATGTAGCCGGTGGCGGCCGGTTTGGGCGCAGACAGTGGCAAGTGTGCGTAACTGGGTGGGGGTACCTCTAGTTAGCTGCTTTGGAAGAAATACCTAGGTTTTTGGGGGTTGGATGAAGAGGATAAGAGTTCTGGAAGTTTTTCTGATGTAAGGAAAAAGGAAAGAGGCCTCGGGCCCAGCTGTGGATTAAATCATTTTCCCAGACATAAATTTCCATTCATCACCCCATTTCAGTTGGGCTTAAGCCCACTCTGCAAATAAAGATAAAAAAAAAGAGGAATTGGACCGAACACACATTTCAGGATGCACTTCCGTTTTTATATTTACACTTCGACAGATACAAAGTTGAAGAAAGTGAATTTCGGCCCAAACTAAGGGAGCTCCAATTTTACTCCGCACGCAGCACTGGTTTTTATCTCTGTACCTCTATTCCTGGCTTTTCTTTTGCTCTTGTTTTCTTAATTGGTTTTATTGTCTGTAATCTCCCTTTGTATAGTTTCCCCATCCTTTTGTTTTATTTATATTTTTTTTTTTTGAACTTGTTTGTTCCGTTTTACATAAAAAATTACAAAATATAAAAAAAAATAAAAATATAAAAATTAAGGACAAAAAGAAAAATGCAAAATTAAAAGATAATTTAAAAATTACAAAAAATATGTTTTGAAGGTTTAGGCACATGTGTGATCGCACGCATCGTCCTTGTGCCAAAGACCTTTTCTTTTTTCTTCAAAAATGCCAAAAATATGTTTCAAAGGTTTAGGCACATGTGTGATCGCACGCATCGTCCTTGTGCTAAAAACCTTTCCTGTTTCATAAAAATACAAAAAAACATAAAATCATCAAAAACTAAAAAACATCTATTTTTCAAGTCTACAAACAAAATCGCCTTGTAGAACTACGTGATCCTTGATTCTCCATCAAAAGTGGAGATACGTAGGAGCAAGGCCAGTCCTTGTCAGGTTCACTCTCCCAAAAATCCAAACTTATCCATAACAAATTCTCAAACAAATTTTCAAACAAGTTTCTCAAACAGTTTTCAAAAGAACTACGTAACCCTGATTTCTCATTTTGAATGAGAATACGTAGGAGCAAGGTCAATCCTTGTCGGGCCCAAAAAACTAAAAAATATTGTTTGTTTCTTTTGAGTCTTATTTTAGGGGAAAGTTAAACATTTTGAAAACCACATCCATATTCGCGCATTTAGTTAAAGGTACTGCCTTAGGGCAGGCGTTGTAGGGTGCTAATACCTTCCCTACACGTAACCGACTCCCGAACCGAGAATCTGGTTCAAATTGACCATGCCTTATCATTTTATGGTTTTTCCGTAGTTTTCCAGAATAAACTATGGTGGCGACTCCAAAATCTCTTTTCAAAACCCGTTTCTTTTCGGATCGTCGTCCCGTCGCGATTCCGGTTGCGACAGCATTGATGAAAAGAATGATGAATTCCTAAAGTATATGAGAGTGGATAAGATGAAATTGATAACCCCAACAACATACTCATCCTTCTAATTCATTGAAGTGTTTGTATTCTATTTTTCTTCATTGATCAAATTCATGCATACATATTTAATTACTGTCTTTTGCATTTAAACCTACAATCAATTCTTAAGTCTTAAATAATCAACAAATCATATAACTAACTAGGCCGTGAGTCCTTTGGGAGAACGATACTTGATCTTACCGAGTTTTATTACTTGATACGATTCGGTCACACTTGCCGATTGTTAAACAAGTTTTTGGCGCCGTTTTTCGGTGTTCATAAATTTGTCATCACCTCTATACACTTGTGTGATTAAGTGAAACACTTTATCTAGTGAGGAATAATTCCATGAGCACATGATTACATCTATGCTTAGTTAATTGATCATTCATGAGAATATCATTTGTTGGATACTAGTGGCTATGTGAACACCACAATGAGTTTGATTGAATTAAAGCATGTATGCATTTTGACTGAATTCTTTTTTATGAGCTGATTTGAATAATTACTTGTCTTGAAAAGAAAGAGTTTTTGAATGTGGTGAACCATTGTATGAATTGGTGGAAGACTAAGTTACATCTTGTTTACTTGAGGATAAGAAAAGTCTAAGTTTGGGTTGTGATAACGGTTGAAAAACCATTATTTTTATACTTAATTTTGATATTAAAAACAACCTTTATGACTTAGAAACTAGCTTGAAATCATGCTTTTGCTTAAGTTTTGGAAATAAGAGAATTGGATGGGTTTTATGCTTGATTTTCCTTCTTTTGACAGGAATTAAGATGAATTAGATGAAAGAACTTGAAGTAGTAATGAGTTGGACTCACGAAAGGAAGTAAAAGTGCACAAAAGAAGAGTTGCATTCACCGCTCAGCGCAACTTTTACCGTTAAGCGGCATTCTGAAGCATCACAGTCACCGCTGAGGGCCAAAACTGCAACTGAGCGCCATTTAGATGAACCACACTTACCGATGAGCGCCAAAAGTGTCGTTAAGCGCCAAAAGTGTCGTTAAGCGCCATTTAATTAGGCTTGGGCCTATTTTATGTAAATTTTAATAAACTATATAAGGGTTTAGTCGACCTAGGGTTAGTATCTTTGGACAAAAAGAGGCAAAATCACACTGTTTTCACCCCTTAGAGGCGGATTTTGGATGCGGAAGCTCCTTTCTTCAAATTCTAGCGTTCTATCTTTCATTCTTTCATTGTTTTTCATCTAGTTTCACCATGTCTATGATGGACTAAACCTCCATTGTTGTTTGGGAACCGATGTAATCCTTTGAAACTCTCATGTATTAAATTTGTTCTATATTTTATATGCTTTGCTTCATTAATTTTTAGGGTTTTTCTTTTATACTCTATAATGCTTTGTTTAACTTATTCAATTGCATGATCATTGATGATATCTATATGGACACATATAGATACATCTAGAACTGAGGAAATTTTCCCAAGAGCAAGACATAGGGATAGAAGGATTGGTTGCCTTTAAGCTTCTGTGCGAATGTAATGCATGAATAATTACTAGGTGTTAGCAAAATGATGAAGATGAAGTTTTGATGATGTCCAAATCAAGTCAAGACCAATCAAGAATCAAAATGATTTGAAGATTTGTATTGTGATGGAAAGCTTTTGTAATACTCTTAGAAATATGTATAGGACTTAGATTAGAAAAAGAAAAGTGTTTTGTAAAAAGTACTGTAGCAAAATTACTGTAGCAAATTACTGTAGCACGGTACTGTAGCAAAGTACTGTAGCTAATCGATTAACAGAGGCTGTTAATCGATTGTTCCAGAGAAAAATGGAAAAATTCAGCAGTGCAGTGTTAATCGATTAACAGAGGGTGTTAATCGATTAACGTTAATCGATTAACAGAAGGTGTTAATCGATTAACACAGGGACCGTTTGAAAAACTAGCCATTTTTATAGCCGTTGGACTATCCGTTGGGGTGTTAATCGATTAACCACTGTAGCTAATCGATTAACACAGTGTGAAAGGCTGAAAACGAAAAATGGAAGAGCCCTTTGGATGAGTCTATAAATAGACTCTCATTTCCTCTCAAAAAACATAACTAGAGACACAGAAACTCTTCCCTTGTGCTCAAAATACTCAGAAATTCTTGAGACTTGTGTGTTCTTGTTCGGCTTGTGAAACTCTTGTCTGTGGAGCTGGTAAAGTGCTGCTACGGTGACAGAGGAAATAGCCGGTTCATCCTTGGTGTGTCTAAGGAGGTGTTCGGAAGAGAATCATCCTTCGTGAAGTATTCGGAGGAGGTGTTCATCCTTTGTGAAGACTCAAAGGAGGTGTAGGTTCATCTCTTGTGGTATCAAGAGAGGTGGTTTCTAAACTCTTACAAATTGTTTCTTTGTGATTGTAATTTGTAATTGTTTTGTGATTAGTGAATTGTTTATCTTGTTTGAGATAAACGACTGGACGTAGGATTGGTAAGATCCGAACCAGGATAAAATCATCTGTGCAAATTTCTCTCAACCTTACTCTCGCTTTATTTGTCTTTATTATTTGTTTGGTAAGTTTATTTGAGTAGAAATTAAAAGGCACACGTTCGTATTAAAAACCCTCTTGGTTTGTTATTCCACGCTAACCCTTCCGCTGCAGCCGCTCCTGACAATTGGTATCAGAGCTTGCTTTGATAGTAATTCAAATGGCAGGATCACATCAAACCTTTGCAGAGGGTGCTTCTATCAATAGACCACCACTATTCACTAGTGAGAATTACGCATTTTGGAAGGTAAGAATGCAAATATTTATGGAGTCTATTGATATAGATATTTGGGATGCTGTTGCATCTGGTCCTTTTGTTCCAACTAACAATATGCAGGAACCAAAGCCCCGTGACCAATGGACTGCTGAAGATAAAAGAAAATTTGGTAATGATGTAAAAGCTCGTAATATTATTTCATCTGCTTTAACTGTTGATGAGTTTTACAGGATTTCTATTTGTAAAATTGCACAAGAAATGTGGGAAGTTCTTAGAGTAACCCACGAAGGTACAGATGATGTTAAGAGAGCTAGAAAGAATACCTTAATCCAGGAATACGAGATGTTCAGGATGAAGCAAGGGGAAACAATAGTAGATGTTCAGAAACGCTTCACAAACATCGTAAATCATCTTATTGGACTAGGTAAGTCTTTCGATACTGATGAACTTAATATAAAAATTTTGAAATCTTTAGACAGGTCTTGGCAACCAAAAGTGACTGCAATTTCTGAGTCACAAAATCTCAACACAATGACCATGGCTGCATTATTTGGAAAGTTGAGAGAGCATGAACTTGACCTCGGAAGACTTGATGAAGAAGAATCAAAAGCCAAAAACAACAAGAAGAGTTTGGCGTTAAAGTCGGAGGTTGAAAGAAGCAAAGGTAAATCGGAAGATGAAGACTCAGACGAAGAAGAAGAATTGAGACTCATGATAAAAAGACTCAACAAGTTCATGAAGTCTAAAGGTAAAGGAAAATTTAGATACGAAAAGAAAGATAATCCAGTATCTTCCTCAAATTACCGATGCTACGGTTGCGGAGAAAAAGGACATTTAAAAGCAGACTGCCCAAATCAAAAGAAGGGTGAAGAAAAGAAAGAAAAGAAATTCTTCAAGAAAAAGAAGGCATACATTGCATGGGAAGACGACAATGAGACCATTTCAGATTCAAGCTACTCAAATGAAGAAGCAAACATCTGTTTAGTGGTGAACGATGACGCTGGAAGCCAAGTAAGTACATCTAGCGATTCTGATAATTCTAGTCAAATTAGTGAAAATGAATTGCATGAAATTTATGCTGCGTTAATAGTAGAATCTGAAAAATTAGATAAAGCCCATCAGAAATTGAAAAAGGATTTAAAAAATTTAAAATTAAATTTTGAAAATATTTCTGAAGAAAATAAAAATTTGAAATCAGATTTTGAAAATATTCTTGAAGAAAATAAGAATTTAAAATTAAATTTTGAAAATAATTTTGAAGAAAATAAAGATTTGAAAAATAAAGTTTTAATTTTTGAAAAGGGTAAATTTGCTAGTAGTGATGAATGTGCTTCTTGTGAAAATTTTAAGAAACTACTAGAACAAACAACCTTAGGAGAATGTAGTAAGAATAATGAAAATAAGGTTGTTAAAAATAAGTATGTTCCTAAAATTAAAAATAAACACAATCATAGAACCCGTAGAATTTGGGTAGAAAAAGGAACAACTTATAGGAACACAAATGTTGTATCATGCTTTTATTGTATGAAAAAGGGTCATACATCTAACAAATGTAAAATTAAGCATTATGGTGTTCCAAGTGGTAGATATATTTGGGTTGTAAAATGATTTCAATTTTTTTTTAAATTAACCCAAAGGACCCATACAAAATAGTTGGGTACCTATTGTTTAAAATTTAGAATTTCTTTAAAACAATATTTAATTATTATTCCAAGGTAGATGGAATTATTTTAATTTATTTTATATACAAAGCATATATAGTTTTCAAACGGAAAATATTTGAAATAGAAGAATATGTGCATGTTGTCTTTGATGAAATTGTAGACCTTGAGGCAAAACCTCTTGAGTCATTTGAATTACATGCAGACAATGATGAAGATTTGAAGAAGCAACAAATGAAGTGAAGAATGATGACAATCCTCAAAGATGAAGATCTAAACAAAATGTGAAAACAACCTAGAGGATTCTCATTACAAAATTGAAGGCATATCTAAAGGGGTGCTTTATGTTTCTATGTTTTTATTAGTATGTGCTCTTTATATTTTCTTGCATGCTTACCTCTTTAAAAATTCAATAAAATATATATTGTTTTTCCTTAATATGCATACATGCTTTTATTAAGGGGAGTATATTTTCTAATAAATTTAGGGGGAGCAATTATTCATCACTTTTTAATAATGATCAAAAAGGGGGAGAAATATTTAAAGTCTTAAATCTTAAACTTATTTTACTAACAATTGTTTCTTCCTTAAAGTTGTATTTTAAATACAGATTATTTTCAAAAGCTTTAAATCAAGAAGGTTTTGATCATCATCAAAAAGGGGGAGATTGTTAGCAAAATGATGAAGATGAAGTTTTGATGATGTCCAAATCAAGTCAAGACCAATCAAGAATCAAAATGATTTGAAGATTTGTATTGTGATGGAAAGCTTTTGTAATACTCTTAGAAATATGTATAGGACTTAGATTAGAAAAAGAAAAGTGTTTTGTAAAAAGTACTGTAGCAAATTACTGTAGCGCATTACTGTAGCACGGTACTGTAGCAAAGTACTGTAGCTAATCGATTAACAGAGGCTGTTAATCGATTGTTCCAGAGAAAAATGGAAAAATTCAGCAGTGCAGTGTTAATCGATTAACAGAGGGTGTTAATCGATTAACGTTAATCGATTAACAGAAGGTGTTAATCGATTAACACAGGGACCGTTTGAAACACTAGCCATTTTTATAGCCGTTGGACTATCCGTTGGGGTGTTAATCGATTAACCACTGTAGCTAATCGATTAACATAGTGTGAAAGGCTGAAAACGAAAAATGGAAGAGCCCTTTGGATGAGTCTATAAATAGACTCTCATTTCCTCTCAAAAAACATAACTAGAGACACAGAAACTCTTCCCTTGTGCTCAAAATACTCAGAAATTCTTGAGACTTGTGTGTTCTTGTTCGGCTTGTGAAACTCTTGTCTGTGGAGCTGGTAAAGTGCTGCTACGGTGACAGAGGAAATAGCCGATTCATCCTTGGTGTGTCTAAGGAGGTGTTCGGAAGAGAATCATCCTTCGTGAAGTATTCGGAGGAGGTGTTCATCCTTCGTGAAGTATTCGAAGGAGGTGTTCATCCTTTGTGAAGACTCAAAGGAGGTGTAGTTTCATCTCTTGTGGTATCAAGAGAGGTGGTTTCTAAACTCTTACAAATTGTATCTTTGTTATTGTAATTTGTAATTGTTTTGTGTTAGTGAAACTGTTTATCTTGTTTTGAGATAAGCGACTGGACGTAGGATTGGTAAGATCCGAACCAGGATAAAATCATCTGTGCAAATTTCTCTCAACCTTACTCTTGCTTTATTTGTCTTTATTAATTGCTAAGTAAGTTTAATTGAGTAGAAATTAAAAGGCACACGTTAGTATTAAAAACCCTCTTGGTTTGTTTTTCCACGCTAACCCTTCCGCTGCAGCCGCTTCTGACACTAGGGAGACAAGACATTGTAAACTAGTGATTAGGAGTAGGCTTTCTTCACCGAGATATCGGGTTTAAGGTAAATTAGAAAGCAGCATTAACATTAATGAAGAAAGATGAATTCATGAATACATGAGAATGGATAGGATAAATCGGAAACTCCAACAACATCGTCATTCCATATTTTACATCAATCTCTTTTGCTTCTTTCAATCCAATTGATCAAAACTTGCATTCATGTTTATTTTCTGCAATTCAAACACAATGATTTCTTTTACAAGTCTAATTTAATTAAGAATCACATAATTGTTTAGGTCGTGAGTCCTTTGGGAAACGATACTTGGGCTTACCATTTTATTATTACTTGATACGATTCGGTACACTTGTCGAGTGTTAACAGAACCTCAATCCAATCTTCACAAGATTGTAGACTCTGATCTCGCAGTTACACCCAAATGTGCAGAATTGATCAACCATTTGAATACACAACAAACTTGCTCTTCAAGAAATCACAAGGAGATGATCACCACGATCACTTCTTGATTCTTGGAGCTCTTTTCCTCTTTCTGTAAGATAGCACTTTCTGAAAAATATAACAAAAACTGTTAGATTCACAAAAGTTCTTACAGAAATCAAATTCCCGTCAATTTATAGTATCACACATCTTTGACGCATTTTAATCGACTAAGCTACTAATGTAGTCGAATATAACAATTCTGTTATAGCAGTTAGCAACAAGAAATGCAATTAATTGAATTCACAATTAATGCAGTCGAATGACATTTAATGCTTGGTCAACATATTTAAAAATATGTCCGTTAGACAGTTATATCAAGCATTAACAGAATTTTAAAACAGTAATAGACTTAGTCGAATGCAACACACATATAATTGACTATGTAACAATGTAAATCATAGTTTTGAAAAACTTTCTCACAACACACTTTGAAAAAGGTTTGTGTAAAGACATTAGTTTTAATCGACACACCCTATAAAGAAATTGACTTAAAACTATTGTTTTGCCACACAATTAAAATTCGACATGAGTGCTTGTGGTTTTTCTCATCCAGAAACATGTATCATGCCTTCATGTATAAAATCACATATATAACACAGTGAAATGCAGTGAAATGCAATGAACAACACAACAACAACAATATCATCTTCTCATATACGCATATAACATGTAAGCATAAAACATATAACACATAATACACATGTGTTATTAATTATGTGTTGTCATCATAAAAAACTTAGATATTACTGAGATTGTGGGTTCAGCTAAACTAGTGCTCCCCCTATCAATGTTAAGATGTCGACAAGTGTACTGAATCGTATCAAGTAATAATAAGTGGTAAGACCAAGTATCGTTTTCCAAGAGACTCATGACACTAAACAGTTGGGTAATTGCTTAACTAATTAAGACTTAAAAAGAATTTTTGGGGTTTTTGATTTCAAATGCAATAAAAATAAACATGAATGCAATTTGATCAATTGAGGCTAAACACTAGAATGGATGGATGAAGTTGATAATATGAGATGATAATGTTATTGGGGTTTAGATTTCACCTAGTTTTCTCTCATGCATATATGAATTTGTCTACTTCATTCAAGTGTTAACGTCACTCTCTAAATTACTTAAAACCCGATCCATCGGCGAAGAAAGCCTATCCTTGATTACTAGACCACAATCCCTTGCATCCCTAATAATTAATTCTGCATTACGATTAGGAGCTTAAGACGACCAAAACTCATAACCCCATCCCTGAGCAATACTGCTTTTGGGAGCAATTCTCCAGAACCTTAAATGTAAGATACCTCCCGGTACTCATGCAAATCATACATCATGCCATGAATGAGTTAAACATAACAAGCATTGAGCGAAGGAGAATTACCCTAACATTTAATGAAAAAAGCATATGTAATTAAATCCAACTCAAATACAATAGAGTTTAGAGGTTACATCTTCCCCAACAACAAATAAGGTTTAGTTCCCCATTAACATGGAGAAACTAGATGAAGAATGGAATGAAAGAACGAAAGAGATAGAAAAACCCTAGAAAGAAAAGGAGAGAGCTGTCACATCCCCAAATCTACCCTCAAGGGGTGAAAAATGTGTTTTTGTGCTCAAGCCATCAAAACATAAAATCCCTAGGACGTCCAAGTCCTTAAATAGAATATAAAAATAACAGAAAACAGGTCCAAGCCCACTTCGGTGGCGCTCAATGCCCTAAGTGGGGCGCCCAGGTGTGGTACGGGTCAAAATTGGCACTCAGGCACACTGACTTGGGCACTCAAGCGCCCTGGATACAAAGCTGGCGCTCAAGCGCCCAGAATGGGGTGCCTAGGCGCCCTGCGTGACCTCCTGTGCTCGTTTTTTGATGTTTTAACTGTCCCTCTTGAATTCCAACCTCTTGATACTTTTGTTCTTCTTTTAAATCATTTTGATAACCTACAAAATCAAGGGAATTTATTGATAAAATCATTAAGTACACCCTCTACTCACTAATTCACAAAACTAAACTAAAAACATGAGTTCAGGAAAGCTTATAATTCCAAAAAAATGTTGATTTAATATCAAAATTGAATCACAGATAACAGTATATATTTAACCGTTATCACAACCCCAAACTTGAAACTTTGCTTGTCCTCAAGCAAATTGTAACTTGGCTTAAACAAAATAATCATACTACAATGGTCAAGCATATAATAAAGCATTTTATTTTTAGACAAGTAAATCACTCATGAATGCTCATCATAAAAAGATTAGTCAAGATGTAATGATGCTTTAGCCAATCAAGCTTCAACTATGGTGCTCACATAATTAAGACATACACCACAATGCAAACCTCATGATTAATCTACAACCAAGCAAGAATGTTACCCTATATGCATGGAACTATTCCTCACCAAAGATAGTGTTTCACTCAAGCACTCAAAAGTGTTTCACTTAAACTCAAAGGTATATAGTGAGGTGACACTCTTACACTTTACCATCACAATGCCACATGAATCAACTTTGCCTTTCATTTAACCACATATCAAACACACTCACAAGCAAGTTATCATCACAAAGACTTTTCAAAGCTTGTATTGAGGCCGGGCTAAGAAGAAAATTCATTTTTCTAGACAACAAAATCCTTGAGTTAAGAGAGTGCATAACTCATATATTCACAATAACAATAATCTTTCTTTCTGCTTTTATGTGAAAAACCATTATTCAACTCATTCCCAACTTTCCTTTCATTGAGCTTAACCTTTTCTTTTCTTTCTTTTCTTCTCTTTTTCTTTTTTTCTTTTGCTCAATGCTCTTTAATGAATTTCACAAAGTTCTTTCCGATTCCTCACAACCCCAAACTTGAAACATTATCCATTACCATGTAACATACTCTGCTCAACTCAAGATAAGGGTTTCGAAAATGATATTCAAAATTTCACATTTAGGCTCAAGGTTCAAAGGTTAAAGAAAAACATTATTCTTTGTTAGGTTCACCTATTGACATTGGCTCTAAGGAAGAAGAAAACAAGGCCTTGATCATGTGTAACAAGCAAACAAGTGGTTCAATCATAGAAAATTAGGCAAAATCAATCATGCTTCCAAAGTAATAGCATTCAATCAATGAAAAACTCTGGAGTCCGACCTCTCAGGCTAAGTGAAGTTCCACAATTTAATAACATCTTGCCCAACACATTAATCACAATTGCAATCATGCATCTGTTTTTAACAAAAGTATGAGCAACCACCATCTATTCTTAAAACCCTCACAAATCATTAACTCAACATGCATCATAGAACAATAGAGAAAACACAAGAATATTACTCATCACAAACAACAATTTATCACATCATACACAAATTGGCGCTCAGGTGCCCATAATGAGGCACCCAGGCGCCCTGCGCGACCTCTTGTGCTCCTTTTTTGATGTTTTAATTGTCCCTCTTGAATTCTAATCTCTTGATACTTTTTCTCTTCTTTTAAATCTTTCCAATAACCTACAAAATCAAGGAAATTTAGTGAGAAAATCATTAAGTATACCTTCTACACACTTATTCACAAAACTAAATTAAAAATATGAGTTCAAGCAAGCTTCTAATTCTAAAAAAAGGTTGATTTAATATCAAAATTGAATCACATATAACAATATATTTAAACGTTATCAATCAACAATCTTAACAATCTCCCTCTTTTTTGATGATGCACAACCCAATATAGATTATCAATCAATTACCAATCAACATAATTCTCCCCCTTTGGGAATTAGAAAAAAAGGTAAGCACAGTGGTATTGATATACAGATAATCAAGCATACAGAGATGCATCAGATAATCATAAAAAAACAAATAATGATGCTTCCCTGTCAAAGATATTCACATGATTTTATATATACTCTCCCTCTTAAATGTAGGCACACTAAGGGAAAAATAGGATTTCATGACGGGATATTATGATAGATGAAATTCACCTATCGTAATACATTGACCGATAGCAATTTTGTAATAAAATTAAGATATATTATGATATATTTTAAGAAACCTATCATAATAGGTGTAGTGGTGGTATTTTCGTAATAAAAGATAGATATATTATGATAGGTAAAAGACCACCTATCATAATAGTTGAAAGATGTGGCAAAATTGAAATTATAGAAAAGGCTTAATACCCTCTTTGGTCCCCAAGTGGGTTTTGTCAATTAAGTCCCCATTTTTTAAAGTGTTTTTAATATGTCTAAAGTTATTCAAATTTGCGTCAATTTTGTCCCTTCTGTTAACTATCAGGAAACGGAGTCAATGCGTTGATGATGTGGTAGTAATTATTGGCAACATGTGAATAGATTGTTGTGTCTGTGGTGACGTGTATGTTAATAATAGAAGTAAACGTGCTGTAATAAAGATTGAGTTTTGTACTTTGGGGAAAATCTGATTTAGGGCATTGATATAAGGCAGTTGAAGATACATGGCAGCTGAGGAAGATTATAGACAAGCACACATGCAGTAGAGAATTTAACATCCGTTTAATGACTTCAAAATGGTTGAGTGGGAGGTTAGAAAAGACCATCAAAGAGAATCCCAATATTAATCTATATAACCTCCAAAACAAAGTTTCAAAGAAGTGGAACATTGGTGTTTCTCGGTCGACTACCTGTAGGGCAAAAGCAATGGCTTTTAAAAGAATTAAGGGTCATTTAAAAGAACAATATAAAAGAGTTTATGATTATGCAAATGAGTTGCTTCAGTCTAATCCTGGTTCAACTGTGAAAGTAAAGGTTGAACCTAATGAGGGCAATCCAATATTCAAGAGAATGTATGTGTGTTTGAAGGCTTGTAAAGACAACTTTGTGTCTTGTAGGCCTATTATAGGCTTAGATGGTTGTTTCTTAAAAGGAAAATATGGAGGTGAGTTGTTAACTGTAGTTGCAAGAGATGGGAATGACCAAATGTGTCCTTTGGCATATGCTGTTGTTGAAGTGGAGAATAAGGACAATTGGCATTGGTTTTTACAATTGCTCATTGATGATCTTGGTGGTGTAGAGCTTTGTTCAAGTAACACATATATTTCATATCAACAAAAAGTAAGTAACGTAGCCCAATGCTGTTATATATCTTTCAAACCTTCTTGTTTTCTATTATACCTTGTATAACTTCATGTTTGGAACTCTGATAGGGACTTCTGCCAGCATTACAAGAACTTCTCCCTGGTGTGGAGAGCAAAGATTTTGTGTTCGCCACATTTATGCAAATTTTGGGAAGAAATTTCCTGGCCAAATTCTAAGACGTCTATTATGGAAGGCAGAACACACCCTGCAGCGTCGGAGGCAATGATGAGAGATATTGAAGATGTCAATCCAGATGCATTTAAACACTTGCTAACAATTCTACCAAGGTAACATATATTGAAATTCATTCTTCTTGTTTTTGTCTAGCTGATTATATGTAACTGTTTTTTTATGTAATTAGATTTTGGTCACGTTCAAGGTTTACGGGTAGAGCTGTTTGTTACACCTTAGTGAATAATATGTTTGAAGCTTTTAACAAAGTCATATTACATGCAAGAGGTAAGCCCATCATTACAATGATGGAAGACATTCGTTTGTATCTAATGAAGAGATGGTCAACAAATAGATAGAAAATAACTACATTTGAAGGTCATCTTTGCCCAAAGATAAAAAAAAAAGATTTCAAAAGGAATTGCACATGACTCAATTTTGGCTACCTAGGTATGTGAACATCTGCACATAAGAATATGGATTTAATGTTGATGTTATAATTTTTGTTTCTATAGATACTTATTTAAATTGGTTGTCATTGTAGCTGGGCAGGAGATAAAATTTTTGAGGTGAGACACACTCCAATGATTGGTGAGAAGTATGTGGTTGACATAGACCAATTGGACTGTACTTGCAGAAAGTGGACTTTAACAGGCATGCCATGCTGTCATGCATTAGCTGCAATGAATCTTTTAAACATCAATGGAGAAGACTACGTCCCAAATTGGTTTATAAGGTCAACATACCAAGAAACATACATCCCAATCATATACCCTGTCAACGGTCATCAACTATGGGAAATGACTTATCAACCTGATGTTTTGCCCCCACCTAAAAGGACTTTACCTGGTAGACCAAAAAAGAAGAGAAGGCTAGAGGCTTGGGAACTAAAGAAGGATGAGACACAGCTAAAGCAAAATGGAACTCGTAAGAGATGTTCCATATGTAGACAACTTGGTCACAAAAGAAATACATGCCCACAACGTCATCCACCAAACCAATTTGAAGCAAGTCAGCAACCTGAAACCCAACGAACTTCCGGACCAAGTCAGCCACCACAAACCCAGCCAAGTACAGGACCAAGTCAGGAACGTCAAACCCAACCATCTACAATAGGACTTTAGAATATATATACAACTTCACTTGTATTTTGAACATTGACATCACAATATTGAGAACTTTAGCTTAAGTATTATAGCCATTATTGGCTTCTTTGTAAACATTGAGTTGTACTTTGATTTCCATTTTGAAGTGGGTATTTTGTTAGCTGTGATGTGGGTATTTTGTAAAGTTTAATATGTACTTGGATGCTTAAAATCTCAATGTCAATGACAGTTTGTCTTTTCGATGTGAATTTGATTTCCAATTTCTGATTATAATGTCAATTACAATATAAATTACTTGTGGTTATTTGTTGTGATGTATAGTCAATTTACAGGTACTCATCTTTTTCAGTCCAGGTTAGACTAAGTAGTAAATGTAACTTACCTTCATCTTTGTCAGTTCAGGGGACACTTACCTTTTTGTCATTAAAAATAATTCGGTTTTACTATCATTGTGCTTAAACCACTTCTTCATTTTATTTTAATTTCAAATTAAACTTCCAGCGTGCTTATGTTGTATATATGAGACAACATGTATATTCAGACCACAAATTAATATGCTATTCACAATAAGGCCAAAGTGTTCTTCTCATTCATTACAAAACATCATATTACAATAAGGACAAAATGCTCTTCAAAACATTAATCATAGTAGAACACATCATGGACTTCTAAACAAAATACATACAATGATGATGTTCATCAACCCCATCAAACATACCATCCCTAACCACATCTTCTCCCTTTTTTGACAACCCATAAGAGATTTCTCCAGACTATTAATCTTTCTCCTTTGCCAAGTAATAATACTACCACCATCATCTACATTATCATCATTACGCCATTTAAAGAAGTTGCATCCTTGAAATTCTTCATTTCTTGTCCGTTGTTCAAAGTATCCAACCATAAACATTTAGTTAATCACCAAAACAATTTATAACAAAAATTAAAGTACAAACCTTGTAATTAGGGCAGCCCTAGAATTGCTTCCCCTGGTTCTTAACTATTCTTGTCACTCTCCACACAGCAACCTCCCCGCAATGGCATATTTGGTTTGCAACGAATCCCCTCGATGAAGCACCACGAGAGCTCCCCCATGAGCAAGACGAATAACCTTGATTGAAAGACATTGCCAGTTAAAAGTGAAGCTCAAAGCGAGACAACCACCAACCGTGAACCACTTCGCCAACCAACTGTGAATGACCAAACATGAACTCGCCAAAGATGAACCGCCAAAGACGAACCACTACCTTATTGCCAACTCACAACAGTAGCATCCAAACTGTAAACAATAACAACATAGAGGAGAAGAAGACCTACCATTGTACCTGTGTCGTAATGGAGAAGACCCTTATTGGTTTTTTGTGTGCCCTAAATCAGTGCTCTACCAAATCTTTATTACAGCACGCTTACTTCTATTATTAACATACACGTCACCACAGACACAACAATCTATTCACACGTTGCCAATAATTACTGCCACATCATCAACGCATTAACTCTGTTTCCTGATAGTTAACGGAAGGGACAAAATTGACGCAAATTTGAATAATTTTGGACATATTAAAAACACTTTCAAAAATAGGGACTTAATTGACAAAATCCACTGAAACTGGGGACCAAAGAGGGTATTAAGCCTATAGAAAAAACATGAAACACGTATCATAAGTGCAAAACCCTTCCACTCTCGCAGTCCAGCTGACAACATTTCATTTCTTCCAACTCTCAATCTCTCGTCGTGCAGAGCTTTTCTTCCAATCTCAATCTCTCATCACGCAGAGTACAGAACACACCATCTCGAAACCCTCGAAGCATCCACATCGTCTCGAATCTTCAGGCTCTCTTCTCTTTGAGTTGACGTTATGCCTCCATTTTTTTCTTTTTTCAATGTTCTCTTCATTTTCAACCATCTTTGTCAGAATAATTTTTTTTCTCTTCACATCACGTTTTCCCCTCTGTACCTTCCCCCTCAGTGGCCTCCATGCATAGACGAAGAGTAAGCGAAAGAGAGCGCGATCATATGAGATAGAAGTAGGAACCCTAATTCCTTTCTTCTTCATTTTTTTTTTGTTTTTCTTGAATTAAACCCTAACCGAGAATGAAGGGAGTTGAAAGGCACACCCAAACCTTCTTTCGGGAGTGAAAACCACCAGCGCCAGTACTCAGATAACTTCCTCGATGCCTCTTCCAATGGTAACAGGTGGCTCCAATCGGCTGGCCTCTAACACATTCAATCCTCCACCAATCAACTTCCTCCGCTTCAGGTGATTTCATTTTCTTCTCTCTCTCTCGATTTCGCTACCGATCTTCTGTTTGACCGTTCGACATAAGTGTTTTTGTCAGATTTCATGAGATTTGTTTCGTTTTTGGAATGCGAGCAAGACTATATAACTTGAAGAATGTACTGGAACGCATAGAGGAGTGGGACTATAATTTATACTGCTAACATGGCGTTGTGTTTCCAGGGACCTGCCCAGGCTCAAAATCTTAGGGACTCGCTTGTTGAAGCAAAGTCCAGTATTGTGGTCAAGGTGTGGTTCTCGTTTTCATTTTTTATTTAGTTCAGTTTCGTTTATATATAATATATGAATGTATGCTGAAATTGTTGATTAATGGCTAACTGGCTGATTAAATGTATTGTTTTTCGTTTCTATGATTTAAAAATGCAGATGACTTTTGTTACCAACAATCTTGCTTGGATGCATATCCAAATCTGGCTCATCCTTCTTAAATTAATGACTTTTGTTTCCGACAGTTTAATATTCCAGAAAGATATACCATATCATACAATTTTAAATTTATCATGTTAACTTTTATAACGATACTACTTCTGGTTTATTTAAATTTCAAGCAGTGTTTCCTGAAATATTATTGTAGATTAACTATTGCTTGACAGGGAGTGAGGAGAAGCTAATTCTTTGCGTTGAAAGGGTAAAGGAGAAACTAGTGGACAAGGTAGTATCTCTTGCATGCATGCATGTTGTGATTTTCGTGTATTTTCTGTATTTATTGGCATTTAATACTTTATGTAGTGATTTTCTTGTATTTCTTGGCGTTCAAACTTTTCATTTTGCCGTTATTTAATTTCATTGACTCTGCTAAACATTACTGAAATATCAAGAGGGTAATTTATAGTCATTATATAACAAATCTCTTGGCGTCTTACAAACATATATATATATATATATATATATATATATATATATATATATATATATATATATATAATTAGAATGTTTTACTATAAAAATTTTCAACTCCCTTATGTGAATAATAAGTGCTTTGTGTTCCTCCATGATTGAGAGGAATGACAATTAAGGATCCATCTGCCCCCATGATGAACTTTGTCTTGTGATGGCTCCCAAGGTGTATTCTCTTTAATTTAAATTGAAAAAAAATTCTTTATGTGTTTTTTAGCATAGGAGTAAGATTTTTTTACGTTGTTAGAATATTTATCCTATTTTATCATCATTATAGTGTGTCAAGAGTTACCCTATTTATCATGATTATATTGTTGTGTCTAGGATTACTCTATTTATCATGATTATATTGTGTCTAGGATTACCCTATTTATCATGATTATATTGTGTCTAGGGTTACCCTATTTATCATGTACTTGTGTATCAATTTATTCTTATAAATAGAAGATTGTGAGAGGGATCAATTAAGCCCTATAGAATTATTTTACAGTTTTAATCTTAAGTTGGTATCAAAGCGGGTCGATCCCGCTTTGGTTTCTGTCTCGTAATATATATCTGTCCGGCGCCACAGTTCTTTGTCGCTCGCCACTGTTCGCCGCTGCCCGTTGCCCGCTGCCGACCACCGTTGCCGCCAGCCACCGCCCGCCGTTGCCGGCCACCGTTGTCCATCAGTGTCACAGTTTCCTTCGTCTAAACCCTTAGGGTTTTCTTGTTCCTCGCTAGTACTATTCCTCTTCTTCAGAAATGGCGTCTGGCAGTACTATTTGCTTCTCTGGAAGTCCATCAATTACTTCCGAGAAGCTAAATGGAAAAAATTATCTATCATGGTCTTCTACCGTTGAAATGTGGATCCTTGGCCAAGTGCATTATGACCACCTTGAGCGAGATGGAAGCCATGTGCCTACTGAAAAAACTGATCAGTGGAAACAAGCAGATTTCCAGTTGTGTGCCCTGTTATGGCAAGCAGTGGAACCCAAACTTCTTGTATCTTTGAGGGCTTTCAAAACTTGTCACTCCTTTTGGAAGAAAGCCCAAAGCATTTTTGCCAACGATATTCAACATCTTTATGACACTACGAACAAGCTTGCATCTCTTAAAATGGAAGACCATGATATGGTGGCCTTCATGGCTGAAGCTCAATCTGCTGTCGAAGAACTTAGGATGTTTTTGGAAGTAGATCCATTAGAGGATATAAAAAAGAAACTACACAAATTTTACATGGTGTTGATCCTTCGTGCCCTACATCCCGATTTTGATCATCTCAAAGATCAACTTCTAACTAGTCATGAGGTCCCCTCTATGGAAAACATTGACCACTCGCCTTCTGTGTGTCCCGGTACCTTAAACTCAAGAAGCGCATGAACTAGTGGAACCATCTGTCATGGTTGCCACACGAGGAAGAGGAGGATGTGGCACTAGAGGAGGAGGACGAGGAGGTCGGGGACGTCCTCAATGCACATACTGTAAAAGGATGGATCATACTCAAGAGAATTGCTACTCCTTACATGGTTTCCCTTCCAAAACCGCCAATTTTTCGAAGACTGAAACTTCTACTTATATGTTTTATGAGGATGAATATCAAGAGTATTTAAGGTTAAAGTCTAGCAGCTTGGCACAACCATCTCAATCTCTCAATACATCAACAACCTGCTGATGGACAAATTTGTAAGCACCAAAATATGATGTCACAAACTTGTTTCACAATCGGCAAGTATGACCGAATCGTTCAAGTAATAAAACTTGGTAAGACCAAGTATCGTTCTTCCCAAAGGACTCACGGCCTAGTTTAGTTATGTGATTTGTTGATTAGCTAGGACTTACAAACGAAATATTCAAAGTTTAATATGCAAAGACAAAAATAAACATGTATGCATGATTGATCAATGGCAAAGACAAAAGATAAACACTTTCAATGAATTATATAAATGAATATGTTGTTGGGGTTCAATTTCATCTCATCCACTCTCATATATTTTAGGAATTCAACATTCAAATCATCATTGTTAATGCCACTCTCTAATGTACCATTCTAGATGGCTTCTCCCTAATCAAATAGTTCATACAATTCCTAGCATTCCTAATGATTAGTTCATGACTGCAGGAGCTTAAAGGCAACCAATATAATGTTGTCAGTAAAATATTGGGAGAAATTCCCCGGATCTAGACTTCCCCGTACGTGTCCGTATCGACAAAACCAATAATCATGCATTAGAATGAGTTAAACAATGCAAGCATTGAGCAAAGAGGAAAAACCCTAACTAATGATGAAAGAAAGCATATGTCTTAATTCAAAGATGTACTCAACAAATCCATATATGAGAGCTTCAAGAGATTACATTGATTACCCAACAAACATACAAGGTTTAGTTCACCATCGTCATGGTGAACCTAGATGAATAACAATGAAAGAATGAAAGAATAAACCCAATAAAGGTGAAGAGGTAGCCTGAGCATCCAAGATCCTCCTTCAAAGGGGTGAGAAGAGAGAGTGTTTGCCTCGTTTCTGCCAAAGATACTAATTCTAGGGACGTGCAAGCCCTTAAATACTATTCTAGAGTTACAAAAGATTACAAAAGCCCAAGCCCAAAAAGTGCCGCTCAGCGGTATTTACCGCTCAGCGGTGGTTGCGCGTCTTCTTTCTTCCCCTCAGCGGCCATTTTGCCCCTCAGCGGTTCCAACGCCACCTCTTGAGTGCCGCTCAGCGGTAGTTTGCCGCTGAGCGGTGCCTTCGTCTTCTCTTTTTGCACTCTTTCTTGTCTTTTCTAATGTCACTTCTCTCCTTCTTCACTCTTTTCACTAAATTCACCTTAAAACCTGCACAAAAACACTGAAATCAAGCGTAAACCTGTCCAGCTCTCTTATTTATGAAAATATAGATAAACTGCATGATTTCAAGCTAGTTTCTAAGTCTAAAGGTTGCTTTTAGTATCAATTTTAAGCATGAAAATAACAGTTTTTCGACTGTTATCACAACCCCAAACTTAGAACTTTGCTTGTCCTCAAGCAAACAAAATGTAACTCCATCTCCAACCAATTTATATGATGGTTCACTCATTCAAAATCCTCTTTTCAAGATAAGTAACAACTTCACTCAAACTTATGACCAAGAGTTCAATCAAGATGTGCACATGCTTTAGTGTTCACAAAGTCATTTAAATTCCAACAAATGCTATTTTTCATGAATGATTAATTAATTAAGCATGGATGTTCATGTGCTTATGGAATCTTTCCTCACTAGGTAAAGTGTTGCACTCAACACACAAGTGTATAAGAGGTAAGTGTTTCACTCATTCACTCCACTATCACAATGTCACATGAATCAACTTTGCCTTTCATTTTACCACAATCAAAAACATTCACAAGCATGCATCATCACAAGGACTTTTCAATGGCTTATAATGTGGCTGGGCTAACAAGAAAATTGGTTTTTCTGGATCACAAAATCCTTGAGTTAAGAGAATCATAACAACACAATCATTCTTATTCTTTCCCAACTTTCTTTTGCCTTTGCATTTGCAATTGCATTGAGCTTTACTTCTTTTTCTTTTCTTTTCTTTTTCTTTTGCATATTCTTACTTTTTAGCTCTTAGCTCAATGCTTTTCCTTTTTCATGTTTTCCCAATAACCCCAAACTTGAACATTTATCAATACCACACAAGATATTCTACTTAACTCAAGGTAAAGATTTTCAATCAAGGGTTCAGTGTATATTCAAGGCTATGGGTTCAAAGGATAGAACACAAAGTGTTCTCTTTTAGTAGGCTAACTTTATGAATTTGGCCAATAAAAAGGGTTTCAACAAACACGGCCTTGATCACATGATGCAAAACAAGTAATTGATTCAATCATAGAAAACCTGGGCAAAATCATTCATGCTTTCAAAGTAATAGCATTCAACAATAACAACTCTGGAGCTCAAAACCTCACATATAAGCTCATTCACATTTGACATACACATCCTGCTTAATTTCACAATCACAATCATGATATCATGCATTTGTTCACAAAGCTTGTGAATCACCTGTATAAGCATTTTAATATGCACATCATCTCAACATCAATCAATCAATAAGCATCATCAAGCATTACTTATCACACAATCACAATTAATAGCAAACCATCATAAAAAAAACCAGGTGTTCAATAGAGTACATCAAACCCTAATCTAAAAACAAAAACAAATAAGTTCAGAAAACTTAAACCATAAAAGCATAAACATATGATAGCATTCATCAGTAAATGCTATCTCAGCTCCTCATCAGTCTGAGCTGTCCTCTGTATCTTCCTCCTCCTCTTCATCATCATTTTCATCAAAAGCATCCTCCTCCTCAGCTTCATCTTCTTCCATATCTCTAGCTGAAGCTTCAGCTGCTTCAGCTCCTCCATGCAATGGTTCTTCTGGCCAAGCTACCACGTTATGGAATTCATCCATAATCCACCTGTGTGCTGGAGAGGTATCATACATCCCCACTATCATCTCAGCCGTGGCCACCTGCCCTCTGTGAATGGACTGCAACTGAGCACCTATAAGAGACATATACATGTCCCTCATCTGGAATGGTTCTGCCTCATGAGTATCAGCAGATGTCCTGCTCTGTGCTGGCCCTCTCTCTCTACGAGCCTGGCGTGGTGGAACTGGCTGAGCTGCCTCCTCACCTCCACAATACTGTCTGTAATAGGCCTCATCTATAGCTTTTCTTGGCCTCTCAAATGGTGGAACAGAAGTGTCCACCCCAGCTAGCTTGCAGAGGTGAGTGATCAAAGAAGGATGTCCCAGTGGTGCTTTGTTGTTTGAGGTGTTAGCACACACACTAATCTCATCAGCTATCACCTGCCCAATATTAACATTCAAACTCCTGATAGCACAGTAGATGAATAGTGCCCTGCTGAGAGTGATATCTGACACATGTGAGCATGGCTGAATGTTGGCATGAGAAAATGCCATCCAATACTTTGCAAGAGGAGTCAAATCTGTCCTCCTAATGTTAACCACTGCTCCAGATCTATTCCTTTGAAAGTGTCCTCCAGGTATGCACAACACTCTCTCCACATCCTCAAAATCAGCACCTTCCTCCATGCTAAGAGCAAACTGACATTGCTCACCAGCCCACACAGTATCCAGGAAGTTGTTGATAGAATCAGGATCATACCTGATAGCATGGCCTCTAACATAGCCCAAATAGTTCTCTGCTGGATAGTCACCAATCTTCTTTGCATTGGTGTAGAATTCCTTGACTACAGCTATGTTGGAAGGCGCTGGATAAGTGGCTAGCTTCCCCCAATCATTCCCTAACACTTGCTCTCCAAATTGAGGAGCAAAGTTAGGTATCATTCCAACCTTCCTCTCCATCAGAAGTCTTCTGTCCTGAACCACCCTAAAGTGCTTCTCATGTTTCCTGGAGAGGAACCTGCTATTATGGGGTTGCTCTGGTTCCTTTTCTTTCCTCTTGGTTGCCATGGTTTTCAATCTCTTTCCTGAAGAGGATGTCATTCCTGCATTCAAATACAAATCCAAAACCACAGAACATGATATTAATCATTAGTAAACACAGAACACAACTCCTTTCGAAGCTAAACCACCGCTGAGGGCCAGAATTTCCCCACAGCGCCACCAGTGCCACAATCCAATACAAAAAACAGAAAAAACCAAATCTGGCAGAGTGCCGCTCAGCGGTAAATGCCGCTCAGCGGTGACTTGCAGATTTTTGCAAATTTCGTTTTGAAACTGTCCTAACTCCACCCAAATGCAATTTTCAGTTTTCCAGTACATAATCAAGCAGTTTAATCGGTTCAAACATCAAATATATCATCAAATCATGCATAAAAATAAAAAGCCCTAAATATTCATGCTTTGACAATCACATTCAAATTCAAGAACCCTAGAATGAACAAAATGCATTTTACTTACTTGGGTGGAGATGCTAGATGATATGAGAATGCTTCCAAACTAGAATGCTCTCTTCCAACCCCAAACTTTGATAGCACACTAGTGAAAAAGTGAGTAGAAGAGAAATTTTTCTAAGAGGGAAGAGTAGAAAGATGTAGGAAACCAAAGAGAGGATATGTGGAAGAGTTTGTGCAGAGAAGGGCTTGAAAGAGTGTGAAAACGCGCAGCTTAGGGTTTAAAAATACCCCAATGGGCTCGGGTTCCGCTAAGGGGAACTTAAGCCCATCTGCGATAGTACCGCTCAGCGGTAAATGCCGCTCAGCGGCACTTTCGTGATGTGCTCTTCTCCTTCTTTTCTTGACCTACGTGCCTTCCTAGCATACTCCTCATAGGTTCCCTGCAATTCAATGTTAAAAATGCTTATGCAAACCCTAATTAAAATAAAACAAACAAAAAACAATCAATCAACTGGGTTGCCTCCCAGGTAGCGCTTGTTTAACGTCACGAGCCTGACCCAAAATCCACCAACACCCCTCAGTAGGTGTTTCACTTACCAGCACCCATCAGTAGGTGCAAAATCTTCTCACCAACACCCATCAGTAGGTGTTATAAACTTAGTATCCTTCAGTAGATACTTAACCACCTAGCATCCTTCAGTAGATGCTAGATCCAACAAAATAATGTCCACAATAATGTTCACAGTTTAAAAATTACAAAACCAATATCAAAATTAAAAGTTTGTAAATCCACTGGGTTGCCTCCCAGCAAGCGCTTCTTTAATGTCACTAGCTTGACCCAGTAAAGCTCACGTTCCATCTTCTTTATAGTTGATGTTATCTTTCCACCAACTTATCAACTGCTTCCTTAGGACTGTTTTGGATTCTCTAGAATATGGAGACTCTATCTCTATCATCTCCTTCTCTTTAAAACCTTTTATAACCCACAACTTGTTCTTGAGTCTTACAGGTGTGCCAAGTTGGAGTCCTCTTTTCTTCCAGTCTCTAGGAACTTCCTCTCCTTTTCCACTTTCCTCTACCTTGGGTACCTGAAAATACAAACAATGGTTATCAGAAACCTTAAGATTTTCATGTTTACCTCTAGTTATGGGTGCATCTCGAAATGCAACTTTATAACTGACCTCTTCCTCCTTTGCTTGTATCTCATCTTTAAACACATTCACCACCACTCTCTCCTCTCTGTCCTGGAGCACCATTATACCTTCATTAACATCTATAATAACCCTGGCCGTTTTCATAAACGGTCTTCCCAGTATGAAAGGTATCTTTTCGTTCTCCATCTTCATCACCACAAAGTCTGCCAAAAACTGAAGTTTGCCAACACAAACTACAATGTCTTCTGCAATCCCACATGGTTCCTTTGAAGATCCATCAGCCATTACCAGATTAACCTTTACAGGTTTTATTTTCACATGGCCAATTTGCTCCAATAGAGAGTAAGGCATCAAGTTAACACTTGAGCCTAAGTCAAGGAGAGCTTTCTTTACCTTTTTCTTCCCTATAGTGCAAGGGATAGAAAAACTACCTGGATCTACTGCTTTTGGTGGGAATGATTCTTTCTTAACAGTTACACATTTTTCATCCTCATCATCTCTACGTTTTCTTTTTGTAGAGGTTCCCTCATCAGATTTTGTGTACACTGCTATTTTCTGTAAGATTTGTTCCCAAGGAGCTTCATTATCAACCATTCTAAATAAGTCTGTGAAATCCATTGGTTTCTCTTGATTTGTTAGAAAAGGAAAAGTATCCTTTCTTTCTTCTTCTCTTCTCTCTTCTGTTTCATCTTCTTCTAACTCAATAACTTCTTCATTCACACTTTTGACCACTTTGCATTCTTCTCTAGGGTTAACCTCAGTATTAGCCCCAAAGTTTCTGTGTGGTCTTTCTTCCAATTGCTTAGTGATCTGACCCATCTGAATCTCCAAATTCTTTATAGCAGCTTCAGTGCTCTTTTGAGAAGATTCAGTTTTCTGAATAAATTGCTGAAGAGTTTCTTCCAACCTTGTTGATCTATCATTAAGCATAGATAACTATTGCCACAAGGTTGGTTGCTGCTGCTGCTTATTATATTGGTTAGCCTGCCCAGTTTGTCCTTGGCCAATACTTGGATGTGGTTTCCAACCCTGATTATAATTGCCTTGACGGTATGGAAACTGATTAGCCATGAAGTTAACATCCTCCACGGCTTCCACAGGAAAAGCACATTGACCATTGATGTGATCTCCCCCACATAGTTCGCACAACTGGGTTTGTACCTGTGCAGCAGATTTTAACTCTTTTGGTAATGAAGCAAGAGTTTTGGTCAGAGTCTCCAGCTGTTGAGTTAGAATTTTATTCTGGGCTAGCAGAGCATCATGGGTTTGTAATTGAAGAACCCCTTTCTGTTGCATAGGGGCGCCTCTTTCATTGTGAAGCTCATTATCACTTGTAGCCATATTTTCAATAATTTCAGTTGCTTCCTCTCGAGTTTTCCATTTGATATTGCCTCCAGCTGAGGCATCCAGCATCATCTTGGTTTGTGAACCAAGCCCTCCAAGGAAAGTTAGGACTACTTCTTGATCCTCAAAGCCATGCGTGGGAGTTTTACGTAACAAGCTTTTATACCTGTCCCATGCATGTCCCAGTGATTCCTCCATGCCCTGCTTGAATGAAGATATCTCTTGCTTCCCTTTGTTGATTTTAAAGCTTTGTTGCTGCCATTGTTGTTGTGGTTGGTTCTCAAATTGTCCGACAGCTTGCCAAAATTGGCTTTGATCCATGCTTGAGTGAGGTTCCCACCAGTGGTTGAGATTACTTTGGTAGAATTGAGTGCCCATATAGTTAAATTCTTGACCAAATTGCATCCTGCAAACATTAGACACAAAACTCTAGAAAATATTTATTAGCACAGAAAGATATAGGAGAAGATATATATATTCAGAAGATAAAAGATTCAGAAGATAAAAAGATCAAAGATTTAAAAGATAAAAAGATAAAATAAAATAAAATCTAATCTAAAAGATAAAAATAAAATCTAACCTAATCTAAAAGATAAAGATAAAATAAAATCTAATAAAATCTAACCTAACAAAATAAAATCAAATCTAATCTAATCTAATCTAAAAAGATAAATCAGAATCTAATCTAACCTAAAAAGATACAAAATAAAATCTAACCTAATCTAAAAAGATAAAAAGATAAAATAAACTAAAAACAGAAAAAATAAAAACAGAAATTCAAAATTAAAGTCAAAGATAATCAATAATCACACAAATTAACCAGTTAAACCACGAGTCCCCGGCAACGGCGCCAAAAACTTGATGGACAAATTTGTAAGCACCAAAATATGATGTCACAAACTTGTTTCACAATCGGCAAGTATGACCGAATCGTTCAAGTAATAAAACTTGGTAAGACCAAGTATCGTTCTTCCCAAAGGACTCACGGCCTAGTTTAGTTATGTGATTTGTTGATTAGCTAGGACTTACAAACGAAATATTCAAAGTTTAATATGCAAAGACAAAAATAAACATGTATGCATGAATTGATCAATGGCAAAGACAAAAGATAAACACTTTCAATGAATTATATAAATGAATATGTTGTTGGGGTTCAATTTCATCTCATCCACTCTCATATATTTTAGGAATTCAACATTCAAATCATCATTGTTAATGCCACTCTCTAATGTACCATTCTAGATGGCTTCTCCCTAATCAAATAGTTCATACAATTCCTAGCATTCCTAATGATTAGTTCATGACTGCAGGAGCTTAAAGGCAACCAATATAATGTTGTCAGTAAAATATTGGGAGAAATTCCCCGGATCTAGACTTCCCCGTACGTGTCCGTATCGACAAAACCAATAATCATGCATTAGAATGAGTTAAACAATGCAAGCATTGAGCAAAGAGGAAAAACCCTAACTAATGATGAAAGAAAGCATATGTCTTAATTCAAAGATGTACTCAACAAATCCATATATGAGAGCTTCAAGAGATTACATTGATTCCCCAACAAACATACAAGGTTTAGTTCACCATCGTCATGGTGAACCTAGATGAATAACAATGAAAGAATGAAAGAATAAACCCAATAAAGGTGAAGAGGTAGCCTGAGCATCCAAGATCCTCCTTCAAAGGGGTGAGAAGAGAGAGTGTTTGCCTCGTTTCTGCCAAAGATACTAATTCTAGGGACGTGCAAGCCCTTAAATACTATTCTAGAGTTACAAAAGATTACAAAAGCCCAAGCCCAAAAAGTGCCGCTCAGCGGTATTTACCGCTCAGCAGTGGTTGCGCGTCTTCTTTCTTCCCCTCAGCGGCCATTTTGCCCCTCAGCGGTTCCAACGCCACCTCTTGAGTGCCGCTCAGCGGTAGTTTGCCGCTGAGCGGTGCCTTCGTCTTCTCTTTTTGTAGTCTTTCTTGTCTTTTCTAATGTCACTTCTCTCCTTCTTCACTCTTTTCACTAAATTCACCTTAAAACCTGCAGAAAAACACTGAAATCAAGCGTAAACCTGTCCAGCTCTCTTATTTATGAAAATATAGATAAACTGCATGATTTCAAGCTAGTTTCTAAGTCTAAAGGTTGCTTTTAGTATCAATTTTAAGCATGAAAATAACAGTTTTTCGACTGTTATCACCTGCATTTCTCAATCTATGGAAGGTCAAAATTCATGGGTAATTGACTCAAGTGCTTCTGATCACATTTCTGGTAATACCTCTTTGTTCTCATCTATTTCCTTTCGAGAAAAACCTCATTTCATAACCCTTGCAAATGGATCTAAAACTTCTTCCAAAGGAGTCAGTCATGTTTCTTTGTCTCCCTTCCTCAATCTCAACTCAGTCCTTTTTGTCCCTAATTGTCCTTTTAATTTAATTTTCTTAAGCTAGTGGACTAAAATGTTAAATTGTTCAATAACCTTTGATCATAAATCCTTTTTTTTTACAGCAGCGTGGTTCGGGGAGACAGATTGGAGAAGGATATGAAGCTGGCGGATTATACCATTTTGGATCTCGTCCAAGGGTGTCCTGTGTTGCTGCTCCTAATCCTAAAGTGCTACATGATGGACTTGGTCATCCTCATTTGTCCAAATTAAAAAAGATGTGTCCTGAACTTAGTAGTCTCCAAACCTTAGAATGTGAGTCATGTCAATTAGGAAAACATGTTAGATCTTCCTTTCCTAAAAGGTCTTAATCAATATGTAATTCTAGTTTTTCCATCATCCATTCTGATATATGGGAACCTAGTCGTATCTCCTCCTTTGGTTTTAGATATTTTGTTACCTATATTGATGAATATTCAAGATGTACTTGGGTTTATCTTATGAAAAATTGTTCTGAATTGTTAGCTATCTTTACATCATTTTTGAATGAAATCTAGAATCAATTTGGTCAAGTAATCAAAATATTAAGAAGTGATAATGCAAAAGAGTATTTCACATCATCCTTTTCTGCCATCTTGAGTTCCCATGGTATCTTACATCAGTCTACTTGTCCTCATACACCACAGCAAAATGGTATAGCAGAACGAAAAAATAGACACTTGGTTGAAACTACTCGTACCCTTTTGCTTGGTGCCCATATTCCTGTCTATCACTGGGGGGATGTCATCTTAACTGCATGTTATCTTACTAATAGGATGCCCTTTCTCATTTTGTTTCCTAATGATCCTCTCTTTCATACATCTCCCCTAGTGTTTGGCTGTGTATGTTTTGTTCATGACATGTCTCCAGGTCTAGATGATAACAGTTGAAAAACTGTTATTTTCATGCTTCAAATTGATATTAAAAGCAACCTTTAACACTCAGAAACTAGCTTGAAATCATGCTTTTGGTTATATTTTCAGAAATAAGAGAGCTGGACATGTTTATGCTTGATTTCAGTGTTTTATGCAGGTTTTAAGGTGAATTTAGTGAAAGAAGTGAAGAAGGATAGAAATGGAATCAGAAAAGACATCAAAAAAATGCAAAAGGAGAAGTCAAAATTACCGCTCAGTGGCAGTTTACCGCTGAGCGGCACTATTTGGGGCTTAGGCCTAATTTTTTGTATATTTTAGAATATTATATAAGCTTTAGGACGTCCTAGGGTTTGTATCTTTGGTGGAGAGGAAGCAAACACTCACTTTTCCACCCCTTGAAGGAAGATCTTGGATGCTCAGGCTACCTCTTCATCTTTCTAGGGTTCTATCTTTCAATCTTTCATTATTGTTCATCTAGTTTCACCATGAATATGGTGAACTAAACCTTGTATTGTTGTCGGGGAATCAATGTAGTCTTGTGAAACTCTCATATATGGAATTTGTTTTAACATCTTATCTTTAAGAGTTATGCTTTCTTTCATCATTAGTTAGGGTTTTTCCTCTTTGCTTAAAGCTTGCTTTGTTTAACTCATTCATTGCCATGATTATTGATTTTGTCAATATGGGAATGTACGGGGAAATCTAGATTCGGGGAATTTCTCCCAATAGCATATTGGTTGCCGTTAAGCTTCTGCACTTAAGAATTACTTACTAGGAATGCTAGGAATTGTATGAACTCGTAATTAAGGATATGCCTTCTTGCAAGGTGATTTAGAGAGTGGCATTAGCATTAATGAAAAGAATGATGAATTCCTAAAGTATATGAGAGTGGATAAAATGAAATTGATAACCCCAACAACATACTCATCCATCTAATTCATTAAAGTTTTTGTATTCCTCTTTTCCATTGATCAAATTCATGCATACACGTTTAATTATTGTCTCTTGTATTTAAAACCTACAATCAATTGTTAACAAGTCTTAAATAATCAACAAATCATATAGCTAACTAGGCCGTGAGTCCTTTGGGAGAACGATATTTGGTCTTACCGAGTTTTATTACTTGATACGATTCGGTCACACTTGCCGATAGTTAAACAAGTTTGTGGCGCCGTTTTTCGGTGTTCATAAATTTGTCATCACTAGACAAACTCTCCGCTCATGCTCTCAAATGTCTCTTCTTAGTCTATTCTTGAGTTCAAAAAGAATATCAGTGTTACTCTCTTGAAACTAAGAAGTATTACATGTCTGCCAATGTCACATTCTTTGAACATACTCCTTACTTCTCTCCATCTGTTTAGGATGTTTCTATCCTCTAGCAGGTCCTTCCTATTCCAATGACTGAGTCAAATAGCTCCACTGTCTCTGTCATTCCAAGTCTTGATCACAATCCTTCTACACTTGTTTCTCCACATACTGAGATCATCCCACACAGGGCCCCAATGGATAGTCCACCTCCCCAAGACAATGGTGCATCTCCTACTTCAGATTCTTCTCCCTCGTCACCTCCTCCCACGCCTCCTGGTGCAAATGATTCATTATGGCCTATTGCCCTCAAAAAAGGTACTCGTTCCACTCGAAACCCTCATCCCATTTATAATTTTCTAAGCTATCATTAATTTTCGTCCTCCTATTTTTCTCTTTTATCCTCAATGTCCTCTGTTGTTATACCCAAGAATGTGAAAGAAGCACTTGATCATCCTGGATGGCGACAAGCTATGATTGCAGAAATGCAGGCTCTTGACCACAGTAATACTTGGGAGTTGGTGCCCCTTCCCCCAAGAAAAAAGGTGGTTGGTTGTCAATGGGTGTATGCAGTTAAAGTTGGCCCTGATGGTGAAATTGATCGGATCAAAGCTCGACTTCTTGCAAAAGGTTACACTCAGGTTTATGGTCTTGATTATTGTGACACTTTCTCTCTTGTAGCCAAGATGACTACTATTCGTCTCTTCTTTGCCATGGCAGCCATTCGTCACTGGCCACTTCATCAATTGGATATCAAGAGTGCCTTCCTACATGGTGATCTTGAGGAAGAAGTTTATATGGAGCAACCTCCTGGGTTTGTTGCTCAAGGGGAGTCTGGTATGGTATGCAAATTGCATCGATCTCTATATGGCCTCAAGCAATCCCCACGTGCTTGGTTTGGAAAGTTTAGCTCCATTGTTCAAAAATTTGGGCTAAAACACAATGAAGCAGACCATTCAGTTTTTTATTGTCATTCTTCTCTCGGGAAATGTGTTTACTTAATAGTATATGTTGATGATATTGTCATTACAGGAAATGATGTTGTTGGAATATCTCAACTAAAAGAGTACTTGTGTAAACATTTTCAAACCAAGGATCTTGGAAGTCTCAAATACTTCTTAGGCATTGAAGTAGCGCAATCAAAAGATGGAGTTGTAATCTCCCAAAGGAAGTATGCTCTTGATATATCACAAGAAACAGGCATGATTGATTGTAGACTGGTACACAGTCCCATGGACCCAAACCAGAAATTAAGGACAGAAGAAGGTGAATTATTCTCTGATCCAGAGAGGTATAGGAGGCTGGTTGGAAAACTGATTTATCTTACTATTACAAGGCCAGATCTATCCTTTGCAGTTAGAGTGGTTAGTCAGTTCATGCAGGCTCCATGTGTTGACCATTGGAATGCTCTCATTCGCATTCTAAGGTATGTAAAGAAGGCTCCCGAGCAAGGATTGTTATATGAAGATAAAGGAAGCATTCAGGTCTCTGGGTATTGTGATGCAGATTGAGGAGGTTCACCTATTGATAGACAGTATACTACATGTTACCAATAAGGAGTATTGGTAAATCTTGAAGAAAATTCTTTTGATGATGCTGAAAGAAGTTTTAGTTGAAGAAGTTATTAGAATTATTTAAAAGCAATTTGTAAAAATTAAATATAGTAGGAAAGTCTTGTAAACTTTGTAAAACTTGCATTTTTAATTGCCATAATCGATTATGGAATGGCAATAATCGATTATCGCAAGTCATCCAGGAATAATCGATTATCACCTTATATAATCGATTATCACATTTTTGAAAACCTGTAACGAACTTGAATAATCGATTATCACTTACAATAATCGATTATTTGTGGCAGTTGAGACTTAACCTTAGATATTCAGAACATCTAGCTATATATTGGGTTTGTGTGAAGATCAAAGTAACATTGTTGAACAGAGGCTCTTGCAGAATATTGTTTGTCAGAGGAAGTTCTCAGAAGCTATAGTTCAAGTTCCCTTGCTTGGTCTCGTGAACAGGAGAGGCTCGCGTGTCGTGTGTCGATAGTCGGAGAAAGCTCTCTTCGAGTTAGCAAGGTGCTTTGCCTGGTCTCATGAATAGGAGAAGCTCGCGTTTCGTTTGTCGATAGTCGGAGCGGTTCTCTTCGAGTTGGCAGAGTGTTCTTCTTCCGGTTCGTTCGTCGAAGGAAGGTTTATTTATCTGCTTTATTCACTATTTATTGTAAGTTGTGAAACATCTTTTTAGTGGAATTGTTAATCACTTTTTATAGTGATTAACGACTGGACGTAGATTCTGTTGAATCGAACTAGTATAAAAATTACTCGTGTGATTTTCTATTCCCTACACTCTTTATCTTTTACGCATATCAACTGTTCGATAAATTTTCTGAAAGAAAATTGATTTTCTAAAAAACAGACCAAATTATTTTAAAAAGGTGACCGAACACGCTTTCTGCTACTCTAGCTTTATTCCGCTGCTTTACACTTTGTCTTGTACCAACCAACAATTAGTATCATAGCTTGCTTTGATAGTTTTTCAAAATTCGCGAAAATGGCCGATCACAACCAACACCTTGTATATGCCGAGGGTGCTTCTATTAACAGACCACCACTTTTTACTGGTGATAACTATGCGTTCTGGAAAGTCATAATGGAAATTTTTATGGGGTCTGTTGACAGAGGCATCTGGGAAGCTATACAAAATGGTCCTTATATTCCTAAAAATACAGTTGATGGTGTAGAAGTAGAAAAACCATTTTTTGAGTGGACTAATGAAGAAAATAGACGAGCTCAGTTTGATATTAAAGCTCGTAATATTATTTCATCTGCAGTTGTGCTTGATGAATTTTATAGAATTTTTGTGTAAGACAGCACAGGAAATGTGGGAAGTTCTCAGAGTCACACATGAAGGAACAGAGGACGTGAAACGTGCAAGGAAGAACACTCTTATTGAAGAGTATGAGATGTTCAGAATGCAACTTGGAGAAACAATTTATGATGTCCAAAAGCGTTTCACTCACATAGTGAACCACTTGACAGGGTTGGGTAAGACTTTTGATACTGATGAATTGAATGTAAAAATTTTGAAATCATTGGACAGGTCGTGGCAACCAAAGGTAACCGCCATCTCTGAGTCTCAAAATCTCACTCAAATGTCAATGCAAATTTTGTTTGGGAAACTCCGTTAGCATGAGCTTGAGTTGAGAAGATTGATGGCTGAAGAAGATCAAGGCAAAAGAAAGACATTAGCCTTCAAGTCCAAGATCTCCAAAGGAAAGAACTCTAAAAGGATTGAAGATGATGATTCTGATGATGAGGAGAACATGAGCCTCATGATAAAGAAATTTGCCAAGTTTATGAAGGCAAAAGGAAAGGACAAATTTCATAAAGAAAGGAGAGAAAATCAAGAATCTCCTTCAAGTGTTAAATGCTATGGATGTGGAGAAAAAGGGCACATGAAAACTGAATGTCCAAAGAACAAGAAAAGTGAAGAAAAGAAAGAAAGGAAATTCCCAAAGAAGAAGAAAGCTTACATAGCTTGGGAAGACAATGCATCTAGCTCAACAAGCTCAAGTGATTCAGATGAAGAAGCCAATATTTGTCTAATGGCTGAATCAGAACATTCTGGAAGCCAAGTAAGTGATTCCAACTTTGAATCTAGTGAATTAGACTTGCAAAAGGCTTTCTGTGAATTGTTGATTGAATCTGAAAAACTTGATGCTGCACATAAAAAACTTAAGAAAGAGCACAATGAATTAAAATTGAATTATGAAAAGTTGCTTGATGATGAAGTTGTCTTAAGAAATAAAGTTAGTTCTTTAGAAACAAAATTATCTTATGCAAATGCTACTGTTGAACCTGTTGAATGCTTGTCTTGTAAGAATCATATGTTTGATATTGACATACTTAAAAACTTACTTGCAAAGGAAACCAAGACTAATTCACATGCTAAGACAAACCTTAAGAGAAACAATGTTGAAAATAGAAATATGCATCAAATAAATAAGTCCAAAGAAAGAAGAACTCGTAGAGTTTGGGTTGAAAAAGGGACTTTTGTTAAAAACAAAGTAAGTAATGCTTGTTGTTTTTACTGTATGAAGCATGGACACACATCAAACAAATGCAACATTAAACATTTTAGTGTTCCAAATGGTAAATATGCATGGGTTAAAGTTGTAAAATGATTTATACTCGCATGAACTAACCCCAAGGACCCATAATTAGATTGGAGACCTAAAATTCTTGCTAATTTGTTTTGTAGGAATCTACTAAGTCAAAGAAGTCATTGTGATATCTTGACAGTGGATGCTCAAGACACATGACAGATGACAAGAAAAGATTCATCTCTTTTGAGAAGAAAAAGCAAGGATTTGTGACTTATGGGGATAACGACAAAGGTAGAATCATGGGTATCGGAGATATTGGAGGAGGAAATACATTGACTATAAGAGATGTGCTATATGTTGAAGGCCTCAAGCATAACCTCTTAAGCATAAGTCAATTATGCGACAAAGGTCTCAAGGTAACTTTTGAAAGTGATAAATGCACTGTTCACTTTAAAGATTCTGCTGATATTGCTTTGCAAGGTGTTAGGCATAACAATATTTATTTGATTGATATTGAAAGTGCATCTAATCATAGTATAACATGCTTAGTTGCTAAAGAAGAAAATCCTTGGCTATGGCATAAAAGAGCTGCACATATTCATACGCAACATTTAAATAAATTGATTTCAAAAGATCTTGTGATTGGTTTGCCTAAACTGAAATTTGAGAAAGACAAATTATGCATTGCATGTCAGAAAGGTAAACAAACCAAATATTCATTTTCATCCAAAAGAATGATTTCAACATCAAAACCTTTAGAACTTTTGCATATGGACTTATTTGGTCCATCTAGAATTAAAAGTTTTGGTGGAAATTACTAAGCTCTTGTAATTGTTGATGATTACACAAGATTCACTTGGACCTTCTTTTTAAATTTGAAAAGTGAAGCTTTCAAAGCCTTTAAATCTTTTGCAAAACATATTCAAAATGAAAAAGACTTGAAAATCAAAACATTGAGAAGTGATCATGGTGGAGAATTTGAAAATGAATCTTTTAAAAAGTTTTGTGAAGAATATGGCATAACACATAACTTTTCTGCACTTAGAACTCCCCAACAAAATGGTGTTGTTGAAAGGAAAAATAGATCGTTAGAAGAATTAGCTAGAACCCTTATGAATGAATCTAATGTGCCAAAATATTTTTGGGCTGATGCAGTTAGTACTGCTTGTTATGTGTTAAACAGGATGCTTATTAGGCCAATTCTGAAATTAACTCCATATGAACTCTTGAATGGTAGAAAACCAAATGTATCTCACTTAAAAATATTTGGGTGCAAATGCTTTGTCTTGAATAATGGAAAAGATAATCTAGGTAAATTTGATGCAAAATCTGATTAAGCAATTTTCCTAGGATATTCTTTGACCAGTAAAGCATATAGAGTATTTAATAGAAGAACTTTTAAAATTGAAGAATCAATGCATGTTGTCTTTGATGAGATTATGGACCTTGAGGAAAACCCTCTTGAGTCAATAAAACCTATTGCAGGTGATGAGGATTATTTGAAGGAAGCTCTTGAAGAGATGTATTTAAATGAAAACTATCCTCCATAACTTCAAGAAACACCTCAAGCTGTTGATTCTAAAAGTTATCAACAACCAAGAGGACTCTCCTTGGACAACATCATTGGAGATATTTCAAAAGGAGTAACTACTAGACATAATCTTAATAATTTTTGTCTAACTGCAGCTTTTGTGTCTCAGATAAAACCCAAGAATATAAAGGAAGCTCTTCAAGATGATAAGTGGTGCGTTGTTATGCAAGAAGAGCTAAACCAATTTGAAAGGAATGAAGTTTGGGAAATTATTCCAAGGGAAGATAATTATCAAGTCATAGGAACCAAATGGGTATTCAGGAACAAGCTTGATGAGGATGGAAACATCACAAAGAACAAAGCAAGGCTAGTTGCAAAGGACTACTGTCAAGAGGAAGGTATAGACTATGATGAAAAATATGCACCAGTGGCCAGGTTAGAAGCAATTAGATTGTTGCTTGCATATGCATCTTTGATGAAATTTAAATTGTATCAAATGGATGTGAAAAGTGCGTTTTTAAATGGTTTCATAAACGAAGAGGTATATGTTAGTCAACCTCATGGTTTTGAGGATTTCAAATTTTCTGATCATGTTTATAAGTTGAAAAAGGCCTTGTATGGTCTTAAACAGGCACCTAGGTCTTGGTATGAAAGACTTAGTACCTTCTTACTTGATAATGATTTTTCTAGAGGTAAGGTTGATTCAACCTTATTTATAAAGAAAGCAGGAAAATACATCTTGATTGTACAAGTTTATGTAGATGATATTATCTTTGGGTCAACTGATGACTCCTTATGTGAAGAATTTGCAAAAATAATGCAAGGTGAGTTTGAGATGTCTATGATGGGTGAGCTGAATTTCTTTTTAGGACTACAGATAAAACAGATGAATGGAGGTACTCTTATTTCCCAAACAAAATATTCTAGAGAAATTCTTAAGAAATTTGGTATGGATACGTGTAAAGAAGCTAGTACACCTATGAGTACTTCTTGCTATTTAGATAAGGATGAATCTGGAAAAGGAGTAAATGAAAATATGTTTAGAGGCATGATAGGATCTTTATTGTACTTAACTGCTAGTAGACCAGATATTATGCAAAGTATATGTGTGTGTGCTAGGTAGCAAGTAAATCCTAAAGAATCTCATTTGACTGTTGTCAAGAGAATCTTAAAATACCTTAAGGGAACCACTTCTTTTGGACTTTGGTATATCTGATGCTTCACTTAGTTTAATAGGTTATTTTGATGCAGACTATGGTATTTGTAAAATTGATAGGAAAAGTACTAGTGGTACTTGTCATTTTCTAGGCTGTTCTTTGGTATCCTAGAATTCAAAGAAACAAGCATGTGTAGCCTTGTCTACCATGAAGCAGAATATATTGCTGCTGGAAATTGTTGTGCCCAAATTTTGTGGATGAAACAGCAACTGGAAGACTTTGATATCTTCCTTGATAATATTCCTTTAAAATGTGATAATACTAGTGTTATAAATTTAACTAAGAATCCCATAATGCACTCAAGGACTAAGCACATTGAGATTAGACATCATTTCTTGAGAGACCATATTCAAAAGGGGGATTGTCAAATTGAATATGTTGATACCTTACATCAATTTAGCTGATATTTTCACCAAGGCGCTACCTAAGGATAGATTTTTTGAGCTTAGAAGAGAGTTAGGAGTATTAGACATGTCTTAGGATCAACGCTTATAAAAAATTTCACGTTTTCGTAAAATTTACGCTTCATAATCAATTATCACAAGGCAATAATCGATTATTCAAACTTAAAACTCGAATCTGGGAAATTTTGAATGAATAATCGATTATCATCAGGCATAATCGATTATCACGCTAACAGTTTCAAAAATAAAGTCGTTGGAGCATCCCATAACGGTTATAAACGACCATAATGATAACAGTTGAAAAACTGTTATTTTCATGCTTAAAATTGATACTAAAAGCAACCTTTAGACTTAGAAACTAGCTTGAAATCACACCTTTTATCTTTATTTTCAGAAATAAGAGAGCTGGACAGGTTTACACTTGATTTGAGTGTTTTTGTGCAGGTTTTAGGGTGAATTTGGTGCAAAGAGTGAAGAAGGAGAGAAGTGACATTAGAAAAGACAAGAAAGAGTGCAAAAAGAGAAGACGAAGGCACCGCTCAGCGGCAAACTACCGCTGAGCGGCACTCAGGAGGTTGCGGGAGTCACGCTGAGGGGCAAATGGCCGCTGAGGGGAAGAATTGTGACGCGCAACTACCGCTGAGCGGTAAATACCGCTGAGCGGTACTCTTTGGGCTTGGGCTTTTGTAATCTTTTGTAACTCTAAATTAGTATATAAGGGCTTGCACGTCCTTTAGTTTAGTATCTTTGGCAGAAACGAGGCAAACACTCTCTCTTCCACCCCTTTGAAGGAGGATCTTGGATGCTCAGGCTACCTCTTCACCTTTATTGGGTTTATTCTTTCACTCTTTCATTGTTATTCATCTAGGTTCACCATGACGATGGTGAACTAAACCTTGTATGTTTGTTGGGGAATCAATGTAATCTCTTGAAGCTCTCATATATGGATTTGTTGAGTACATCTTTGAATTAAGACATATGCTTTCTTTCATCATTAGTTAGGGTTTTTCCTCTTTGCTCAATGCTTGCATTGTTTAACTCATTCTAATGCATGATTATTGGTTTTGTCGATACGGACACGTACGGGGAAGTCTAGATCCGGGGAATTTCTCCCAATATTTTACTGACAACATTATATTGGTTGCCTTTAAGCTCCTGCTGTAATGAACTAATCATTAGGAATGCTAGGAATTGTATGAACTATTTGATTAGGGAGAAGCCATCTAGAATGGTACATTAGAGAGTGGCATTAACAATGATGATTTGAATGTTGAATTCCTAAAATATATGAGAGTGGATGAGATGAAATTGACCCCCAACAACATATTCATTCATATAATTCATTGAAAGTGTTTATCTTTTGTCTTTGCCATTGATCAATTCATGCATACATGTTTATTTTCTGTCTTGCATATTAAACTTTGAATATTTCGTTTCTAAGTCCTAGCTAATCAACAAATCACATAACTAAACTAGGCCGTGAGTCCTTTGGGAAGAACGATACTTAGTCTTACCAAGTTTTATTACTTGAACGATTCGGTCATACTTGCCGATTGTGAAACAAGTTTGTGACATCATATTTTGGTGCTTACAAATTTGTCCATCAAGTTTTTGGCGCCGTTGCCGGGGATTCGTGGTTTAACTGGTTAATTTGTGTGATTATTGATTATCTTTGACTTTAATTTTAAATTTCTGTTTTTATTTTCTGTTTTTATCTTTTTCTGTTTTATCTTTTTAGATTAGATTTTATTTTATTTAGTTAGTTTAGATTTTAGTTTATTTTTTTTAATTTTATTTTAGTTTATCTTTTAGGATTAGATTTTATTAGGTTAGATTTTATTTTATTTTTTTTATTTTTTTTTTATCTTTTAGGTTATATTTTATTTTTAGGATTAGATTTTATTTTATTTTATCTTTCTATCTTCTAAATCTTTTATCTTTTTATCTTCTAAATCTTTTATCTTTCTATCTTTTGAATATATATCTTCTCTTATATCTTTTTGTGCTAACAAATATTTTCTAGGGTTTTGTTTTCTTGTGCATGCAGGAAGCAATTCGCACTAGAAGTAAGAAAACAACAGAACCACTTCTTGAAGGTCTAGAAGAGAGTAGAAGGAGGAGAAGAATCAGAACGTCTAGAGAACTTTTCCCTTCTCCTGAAACTCTCTTGCAATCATCACCACAAGGTTCTGTTCATAGCACAGGAAGTATGGAGGGCAATAATGTTAGAAGAACTCTTGCAGATTACACTAATCTTGCTGGACCTCAGCACTTCAATAGCATATCTAGACCTAGAGTCAATGCTGCCAACATGGAGGTCAAACCAGCACTGATTCAACTGGTGAAGAGTAATCAATTTAATGGGTTATCACATGAAAGCCCATATGAGCACCTTACTACCTTTAATGAGATCTGCAACACGGTCAAAATTAATGGGGTGCCAGACGAAGCAATCAAACTTAGTTTGTTTCCTTTCTCCTTGGGAGGCAATGCTAAGCTTTGGTTAAACTCTTTTCCAGAAGAAAGTTTCACAGAGTGGGAAGCAGTGGTTACAAAGTTTCTAAACAAATACTTCCCACAATCTAAAGTAACTAAAGGCAAGCAAGAGATATCTTCATTCAAGCAGGGCATGGAGGAATCACTGGGACATGCATGGGACAGGTACAAAAGCTTATTACGTAAAACTCCCACGCATGGCTTTGAGGATCAAGAAGTAGTCCTAACTTTCCTTGGAGGGCTTGGTTCACAAACCAAGATGATGCTAGATGCCTCAGCTGGGGGCAATATCAAATGGAAGACTCCAGAGGAAGCCACTGAGATTATTGAAAATATGGCTACAAGTGATAATGAGCTTCACAATGAAAGAGGCGCCCCTATGCAACAGAAAGGGGTTCTTCAATTACAAACCCATGATGCTCTGCTAGCCCAAAATAAAATTCTGACTCAACAGCTGGAGACTCTGACCAAAACTCTTGCTTCATTACCAAAAGAGTTAAAATCTGCTGCACAGGTACAAACCCAGTTGTGCGAACTATGTGGAGGAGATCACATCAATGGCCAATGTGCTTTTCCTGTGGAAGCCGTGGAGGATGTTAACTTCATGGCTAATCAGTTTTCATACCGTCAAGGTAATTATAATCAGGGTTGGAAACCACATCCAAGTATTGGCCAAGGACAAACTGGGCAGGCTAATCAATTTAATAAGCAACAGCAGCAGCAACCAACCATGTGGCAACAAATTTCTATGCTCAATGAAAGATCTACAAGGTTGGAAGAAACTCTTCAACAATTTATTCAGAAAACTGAATCCTCCCAAAAGAGCACTGAAGCTGCTATAAAGAACTTGGAGATTCAGATGGGTCAGATCACTAAGCAGTTGGAAGAAAGACCACACAGAAACTTTGGGGCTAATACTGAGGTTAACCCTAGAGAAGAATGCAAATTGGTCAAGAGTGTAAATGAAGAGAGTATTGAGTCAGAAGAAGATGAAACAGAAGAGAGAAGAGAAGAAGAAAGAAAGGATACTTTTCCTTTTCTAACAAATCAGGAGAAACCAATGGATTTCACAGACTTATTCAGAATGGTTGATAATGAAGCTCCTTGGGAACAAATCTTACAGAAAATAGCAGTGTACAAAAAATCTGATGAGGGAACCTCTACAAAAAGAAAACGTAGAGATGATGATGATGAAAAGTGTGTAACTGTTAAGAAAGAATCATTCCCACCAAAAGCTGCTGATCCAGGTAGTTTTTCTATCCCTTGCACTATAGGGAAGAAAAAGGTGAAGAAAGCTCTCCTTGACTTAGGCTCAAGTGTTAACTTGATGCCTTACTCTCTATTGGAGCAAATTGGCCATGTGAAAATAAAACCTGCAAAGGTTAATCTGGTAATGGCTGATGGATCTTCAAAGGAGCCATGTGGGATTGCAGAAGACATTGTAGTTTGTGTTGGCAAACTTCAGTTCTTGGCAGACTTTGTGGTGATGAAGATGGAGACCGAAAAGATACCTTTCATACTGGGAAGACCGTTTATGAAAACGGCCAGGGTTATTATAGATGTTAATGAAGGTATAGTGGTGCTCCAGGACAGAGAGGAGAGAGTGGTGGTGAATGTGTTTAAAGATGAGATACAAGCAAAGGAGGAAGAGGCCAGTTATAAAGCTGCATTTCAAGATGCACCCATAACTAGAGGTAAACATGAAAATTTTAAAGTTTCTGATAACCATTGTTTGTATTTTCAGGTACCCAAGGTAGATGAAAGTGGAAAAGGAAAGGAAGTTCTTAGAGACTGGAAGGAAAGAGGACTCCAACTTGGCACACCTGTAAGATTCAAGAACAAGTTGTGGGTTGTAAAAGGTTTTAAAGAGAAGGAGATGATAGAGATAGAGTCTCCATATTCCAGAGAATCCAAAACAGTCCTAAGGAAGCAGTTGATAAGTTGGTGGAAGGATAACATCAACTTTAAAGAAGATGGAACGTGAGCTTTATTGGGTCAAGCTAGTGACGTTAAAAAAGCGCTTGCTGGGAGGCAACCCAGTGGATTTACAAACTTTTGTTTTAATATTTTGTAATTTTTAAACTGTGAACATTATTCTGGACATTATTTTGTTGTTATAGCATCTACTGAAGGATGCTAGGTGGTTAAGTATCTACTGAAGGATACTAGGTTTGTAACACCTACTGATGGGTGTTGCTGAGAAGATTTTGCACCTACTGATGGGTGCTGGTAAGTGAAACACCTACTGATGGGTGTTGGTGGATTTTGGGTCAGGCTCGTGACGTTAAACAAGCGCTACCTGGGAGGCAACCCAGTTGATTGATTATCTTTGTTTGTTTTTATGTTTGTTTTATTCTAATTAGGGATTGCATAAGCATGTTTAACAATGAAATTGCAGGGAACCCATGAGGAGTATGCTAGGAAGGCACGAAAAGAAGGAGAAGGGCACATCACGAAAGTGCCGCTGAGCGGCAATTACCGCTGAGCGGTACTAACGCTGATGGGCTTAAGTTCCCCTTAGCGGAACCCGAGCCCATTGGGGTATTTTTAAACCCTAACCTGCGCGTTTTGACATTTTTTTCAAGCCCTTCTCTGCAGAAACACTCCCTCATACTCTCTCTTAGGTTTCCCACATCTTTTTACTCTTCCCTCTTAGAAAAATTTCTCTTCCACTCACTTTTTCACTAGTGTGCCATCAAAGTTTGGGGTTGGAAGAGAGTATTCTAGTTTGGAAGCATTCTCATATCATCTAGGATCTCCACCCAAGTAAGTAAAATGCATTTTGTCATTCTAGGGTTCTTGAATTTGAATGTGATTGTCAAAGCATGAGTATTTAGGGCTTTTGATTTCTATGCATGATTTGATGATATATTTGATGTTTGAACCGATTAAACTGCTTGATTATGTACTGGAAAACTGAAAATTGCATTTGGGTGGAGTTAGGGCAGTTTAAAAACGAGTTTTGCAAAAATCTGCAGGTCACCGCTGAGCGGTATTTACCGCTGAGCGGCACTCTGCCAGATTTGCTTTTTCTGGCTTTTTGCGTGTTGGTGTGTTGCACTGGTGGCGCTGAGGGGAAATTCTGGCCCTCAGCGGTGGTTTAGCTTCGAAAGGAGTTGTGTCCTGTATGTTACTAATGATTAACATCATGTTCTGTGGTTTTGGATTTGTGTTTGAATGCAGGAATGGCATCCTCTTCTGGAAAGAGATTGAAAACCATGGCAACCAAGAGGAAGGAAAAGGAACCAGAGCAGCCACATAATGGCAGGTTCCTCTCCAGGAAACATGAGAAGCACTTTAGGGTGGTTCAGGACAGGAGACTTCTGATGGAGAGAAAGGTCGGAATGATACCTAACTTTGCTCCTCAATTTGGAGAGCAAGTGTTAGGGAATGACTGGGGGAAGCTAGCCACTTATCCAGCACCTGCCAACATAGCTGTGGTTAAGGAATTCTACACTAATGCCAAGAAGATTGGTGACTATCCAGCTGAGAACTATTTGGGATATGTTAGAGGCCATGCCATCAGGTATGATCCTGATTCCATTAATAACTTCCTGGATACTGTGTGGGCTGGTGAGCAATGTCAGTTTGCTCTTAGCATGGAGGAAGGTGCTGACTTTGAGGATGTTGAGAGAGTGTTGTGCATACCTGGAGGACACTTTCAAAGGAATAGATCTGGAGCAGTGGTTAACATTAGGAGGACAGATTTGACTCCTCTTGCAAAGTATTGGATGGCATTTTCTCATGCCAACATTCAGCCATGCTCACATGTGTCAGATATCACTCTCAGCAGGGCACTATTCATCTACTGTGCTATCAGAAGTTTGAATGTTAATATTGGGCAGGTGATAGCTGATGAGATTAGTGTGTGTGCTAACACCTCAAACAACAAAGCACCACTGGGACATCCTTCTTTGATCACTCACCTCTGCAAGCTAGCTGGGGTGGACACTTCTGTTCCACCATTTGAGAGGCCAAGAAAAGCTATAGATGAGGCCTATTACAGACAGTATTGTGGAGGTGAGGAGGCAGCTCAGCCCGTTCCACCACGCCAGGCTCGTAGAGAGAGAGGACCAGCACAGAGCCGGACATCTGCTGATACACATGAGGCAGAACCATTCCAGATGAGGGACATGTATATGTCTCTTATAGGTGCTCAGTTGCAGTCCATCCACAGAGGGCAGGTGGCCATGGCTGAGATGATAGTGGGGATGTATGATACCCCTCCAGCACACAGGTGGACTATGGATGAATTCCATAACGTCGTAGCTTGGCCAGAAGAACCATTCCATGGAGGAGCTGGAGGAGCTGAATCTTCAGCTCGAGACATGGAAGAAGAAGAAGCTGAGGAGGAGGATACTTTTGATGAAGATGATGATGAAGAGGAGGAGGAAGATACAGAGGACAACTCAGACTGATGAGGAGCTGAGATAGCATTTACTGATGAATGCTATCATATGTTTTATGCTTTTGCGGTTTAAACTTTCTGAACTTATTTATTTTTGTTTCTAGATTAGGGTTTGATGTACTCTATTGAATACCTGGTTTGTGTGATGGTTTGCTATTAACTGTGTTTATGTGATAAGTAATGCTTGATGATGCTTATTGACTGATTGATGTTGAGATGATGTGCACATTAAAATGCTTATACAGGTGATTCACAAGCTTTGTGAACAAATGCATGATATCATGATTGTGATTGTGAAATTAAGCAGGATGTGTATGTCAAATGTGAATGAGCTTATATGTGAGGTTTTGAGCTCCAGAGTTGTTATTGTTGAATGCTATTACTTTGAAAGCATGAATGACTTTGCCCAGGTTTTCTATGATTGAATCAATTGCTTGTTTTGCATCATGTGATCAAGGCCGTGTTTGATGAAACCCTTTTTATTGGCCAAATTCATAAAAGTTAGCCTATTAAAAGAGAACATTTTGTGTTCTATCCTTTGAACCCATAGCCTTGAATATACACTGAACCCTTGATTGAAAATCTTTACCTTGAGTTAAGTAGAATATCTTGTGTGGTATTGATAAATGTTCAAGTTTGGGGTTATTGGGAAATCATGAAAAAGGAAAAGCATTGAGCTAAGAGCTAAAAAGTAAGAATATGCAAAGAAAAAGAAAAGAAAAGAAAAAGAAGTAAAGCTCAATGCAAATGAAAAGGCAAACAAAAGTTGGGAATGAATAAGAATAATTGTGTTGTTATGATTCTCTTAACTCAAGGATTTTGTGATCCAGAAAAACCAATTTTCTTGTTAGCCCAGCCACATTATAAGCCATTGAAAAGTCCTTGTGATGATGCATGCTTGTGAATGTTTTTGATTGTGGTAAAATGGAAGGCAAAGTTGATTCATGTGACATTGTGATAGTGGAGTGAATGAGTGAAACACTTTACCTCTTATACACTTGTGTGTTAAGTGAAACACTTTACCTAGTGAGGAAATATTGCATAAGCACATGAACATCCATGCTTAATTGATTGATCATTCATGAAAAATAGCATTTGTTGGAACTTAAATGACTTTGTGAACACTAAAGCATGTGCACATCTTGAATAAACTCTTGGTCATAAGTTTGAGTGAGGTTATTACTCATCTTGAAAAAGAGAATTTTTGAATGAGTGAACCATCATATGAATTGGTTGGAGATGGAGTTACATTTTGTTTGCTTGAGGACAAGCAAAGTTCTAAGTTTGGGGTTGTGATAACAGTTGAAAAACTGTTATTTTCATACTTAAAATTGATATTAAAAGCAACCTTTAGACTTAAAAACTAGCTTGAAATCATGTAGTTTATCTATATTTTCATAAATAAGAGAGCTGGACAGGTTTACACTTGATTTGAGTGTTTTTGTGCAGGTTTTAAGGTGAATTTAGTGAAAAGAGTGAAGAAGGAGAGAAGTGACATTAGAAAAGACAAGAAAGAGTGCAAAAATAGAAGACGAAGGCACCGCTGAGCGGCAAACTACCGCTGAGCGGCACTCAGGAGGTTGCGGGAGTCACGCTGAGGGGCAAATGGCCGCTGAGGGGAAGAATTGTGACGCGCAACTACCGCTGAGCGGTAAATACCGCTGAGCGGTACTCTTTGGGCTTGGGCTTTTGTAATCTTTTGTAACTCTAAATTAGTATATAAGGGCTTGCACGTCCTTTAGTTTAGTATCTTTGGCAGAAACGAGGCAAACACTCTCTCTTCCACCCCTTTGAAGGAGGATCTTGGATGCTCAGGCTACCTCTTCACCTTTATTGGGTTTATTCTTTCATTCTTTCATTGTTATTCATCTAGGTTCACCATGACGATGGTGAACTAAACCTTGTATGTTTGTTGGGGAATCAATGTAATCTCTTGAAGCTCTCATATATGGATTTGTTGAGTACATCTTTGAATTAAGACATATGCTTTCTTTCATCATTAGTTAGGGTTTTTCCTCTTTGCTCAATGCTTGCATTGTTTAACTCATTCTAATGCATGATTATTGGTTTTGTCGATACGGACACGTACGGGGAAGTCTAGATCCGGGGAATTTCTCCCAATATTTTACTGACAACATTATATTGGTTGCCTTTAAGCTCCTGCTGTAATGAACTAATCATTAGGAATGCTAGGAATTGTATGAACTATTTGATTAGGGAGAAGCCATCTAGAATGGTACATTAGAGAGTGGCATTAACAATGATGATTTGAATGTTGAATTCCTAAAATATATGAGAGTGGATGAGATGAAATTGACCCCCAACAACATATTCATTCATATAGTTCATTGAAAGTGTTTATCTTTTGTCTTTGCCATTGATCAATTCATGCATACATGTTTATTTTCTGTCTTGCATATTAAAACTTTGAATATTTCGTTTGTAAGTCCTAGCTAATCAACAAATCACATAACTAAACTAGGCCGTGAGTCCTTTGGGAAGAACGATACTTGGTCTTACCAAGTTTTATTACTTGAACGATTCGGTCATACTTGCCGATTGTGAAACAAGTTTGTGACATCATATTTTGGTGCTTACAAATTTGTCCATCAAGTTTTTGGCGCCGTTGCCGGGGATTTGGGGATTGAACCCGAGTCCTAGCACGGCTAATAAGTTTGGGTCATCAAGAGGTAGCCTGAGCATCCAAGATCCTCCTTCAAAGGGGTGGAAGAGAGAGTGTTTGCCTCGTTTCTGCCAAAGATACTAAACTAAAGGACGTGCAAGCCCTTATATACTAATTTAGAGTTACAAAAGATTACAAAAGCCCAAGCCCAAAGAGTACCGCTCAGCGGTATTTACCGCTCAGCGGTAGTTGCGCGTCACAATTCTTCCCCTCAGCGGCCATTTGCCCCTCAGCGTGACTCCCGCAACCTCCTGAGTGCCGCTCAGCGGTAGTTTGCCGCTCAGCGGTGCCTTCGTCTTCTATTTTTGCACTCTTTCTTGTCTTTTCTAATGTCACTTCTCTCCTTCTTCACTCTTTTCACTAAATTCACCTTAAAACCTGCACAAAAACACTCAAATCAAGTGTAAACCTGTCCAGCTCTCTTATTTATGAAAATATAGATAAACTACATGATTTCAAGCTAGTTTTTAAGTCTAAAGGTTGCTTTTAATATCAATTTTAAGTATGAAAATAACAGTTTTTCAACTGTTATCACAACCCCAAACTTAGAACTTTGCTTGTCCTCAAGCAAACAAAATGTAACTCCATCTCCAACCAATTCATATGATGGTTCACTCATTCAAAAATTCTCTTTTTCAAGATGAGTAATAACCTCACTCAAACTTATGACCAAGAGTTTATTCAAGATGTGCACATGCTTTAGTGTTCACAAAGTCATTTAAGTTCCAACAAATGCTATTTTTCATGAATGATCAATCAATTAAGCATGGATGTTCATGTGCTTATGCAATATTTCCTCACTAGGTAAAGTGTTTCACTTAACACACAAGTGTATAAGAGGTAAAGTGTTTCACTCATTCACTCCACTATCACAATGTCACATGAATCAACTTTGCCTTCCATTTTACCACAATCAAAAACATTCACAAGCATGCATCATCACAAGGACTTTTCAATGGCTTATAATGTGGCTGGGCTAACAAGAAAATTGGTTTTTCTGGATCACAAAATCCTTGAGTTAAGAGAATCATAACAACACAATTATTCTTATTCATTCCCAACTTTTGTTTGCCTTTTCATTTGCATTGAGCTTTACTTCTTTTTCTTTTCTTTTCTTTTTCTTTGCATATTCTTACTTTTTAGCTCTTAGCTCAATGCTTTTCCTTTTTCATGATTTCCCAATAACCCCAAACTTGAACATTTATCAATACCACACAAGATATTCTACTTAACTCAAGGTAAAGATTTTCAATCAAGGGTTCAGTGTATATTCAAGGCTATGGGTTCAAAGGATAGAACACAAAATGTTCTCTTTTAATAGGCTAACTTTTATGAATTTGGCCAATAAAAAGGGTTTCATCAAACACGGCCTTGATCACATGATGCAAAACAAGCAATTGATTCAATCATAGAAAACCTGGGCAAAGTCATTCATGCTTTCAAAGTAATAGCATTCAACAATAACAACTCTGGAGCTCAAAACCTCACATATAAGCTCATTCACATTTGACATACACATCCTGCTTAATTTCACAATCACAATCATGATATCATGCATTTGTTCACAAAGCTTGTGAATCACCTGTATAAGCATTTTAATGTGCACATAATCTCAACATCACTCAATCAATAAGCATCATCAAGCATTACTTATCACACAATCACAATTAATAGCAAACCATCATAAGAAACCGGGTGTTCAATAGAGTACATCAAACCCTATTCTAAAAACAAAAACAAATAAGATACTCACAAAACACTGGGTTGCCTCCCAGTAAGCGCTTGTTTAACGTCCCGAGCCTGACCCAAACTTTCAAGGATCAACCAGCAACATCATTGTAGAACATTGTTGCACCTCTCCCCCCAGATAAGGCTTGAGACGTTGACCATTTACCACCCAACTTCTCTGTGGATTATCAGATGGATTAAATATTTCAATTGCCCCATGCGGATGCACTTCTTTTATCACAAATGGTCCTGTCCATTTTGACTTCAGCTTCCCAGGAAATATCTTCAATCTTGAATTGAACAATAGTACCTGTTGTCCTGGATTGAAAACTCTATTCACCAACTTCCTGTCATGATAAAATTTAATTTTTTCTTTGTAAGCCCTGGATGAATCATATGCATGTAACCGCATTTCTTCAAGCTCCAAAATCTGCCTCCTGCGTGTGCATTGAGTGTCATAAGGATCAAAATTCAAGAATTTCAAAGCCCATAATGCTCTATGCTCCAATTCAACTGGCAAATGGCATGCTTTCCCATAGACTAATTGAAATGGTGATAATCCCATGGACGTCTTCATTGCTGTTCGATAAGCCCAAAGAGCATCATCCAATTTGAGAGACCAATCCTTTCTTGATGAAGTCACAGTTTTTTCCAGGATTCTTTTTATCTCCCTGTTAGATACCTCCGCTTGTCCATTAGTTTGTGGATGATAAGGTGCAGCTACCTTATGCTTCACTCCATAGTGTTTGAGTACTTTCTCTAGCTGATAATTGCAAAAATGAGATCCTCCATCACTAATCAACACTCTTGGAGTGCCAAAACGTGAGAATATCTGCCTCTTCAGGAATTTAATTACCGTGCTAGCATCATTTTTAGGACAAGCTAATGCTTCCACCCATTTACTCACATAATCCACTGCTACCAGAATATATTCATTGTTGAAAGATGGAGGGAAGGGTCCAACGAAGTCAATACCCCAATAATCAAAAACCTCAACCTCTAAAATACCTTGTAAAGGCATCTCATGACGTTTAGTGATTGTCCCTGCTCTCTGACATTTATCACAATTCCTAGCATGATTATGGGCATCTTTAAATAACGTTGGCCAATAAAACCCTGATTGAAGGACTTTTGCTGCTGTTCTTTCCCCATTAAAATGTCCTCCATAAGGTGAATCATGACAATGCCAGAGAATTCCTTCTGCTTCTTCATTTGTAACACATCTCCTGAGAAGATTATCTGCTCCAATTTTGAACAAATATGGATCATCCCACACAAACTGCTTGGCATCATGCAGAAATTTCTTTCTCTGTTGCCAAGTTAAGTCTTCCGGCATGACTCTCGCAGCTTTGAAATTTGCCATATCAGCAAACCAGGGCCTCTGCTGAATATACATGAGTGATTCATCTGAAAAAGATTCCCAGATTTCAGACTCCTTGCTAGTGACCTCATTGTTGACTAACCGTGACAAATGATCAGCAATTAAGTTCTCACTTCCTTTCTTATCACGGATTTCTACATCAAACTCTTGCAAAAGTAGTACCCATCTAATCAGACGTGGCTTAGAATCTGGTTTTGTCAACAAATATTTGATAGCTGCATGATCCGTATAGACAATCACCTTAGACCCAATAAGATAAGGTCTAAATTTCTCTAGAGCATATACAATGGCAAGAAACTCCTTCTCTGTGGTAGCATAATTCAATTGAGCATCATTCAGCACCTTGCTAGCATAGTAGATTGGATGAAATTTTTGTTCTTTCCTTTGGCCAAGGACAACTCCTATTGCATAATCACTTGCATCACACATCAATTCAAAATTTTGATTCCAATCTGGTGCTACAATTACTGGAGCTGACACTAACTTCTGCTTCAATATATCAAAGGCTTTCAGACAGGCTTTCAGACACTAACTCCTAATCCCCCTTACATTTGTTGGTGGAGGCAGTTTCTCAATGACTTCTACTTTGGCTTTATCCACCTCAATTCCTTTAGCAGAAATTTTATGCCCCAGTACAATCCCTTCAGTTACCATGAAATGACATTTCTCCCAATTCAAAACCAGATTTGTCTGAACACATCTTTTGAGGACAGTGTTCAAATTAGCTAAACATCTTTGGAAAGAATTTCCAAAAACTGAGAAGTCATCCATGAATACTTCAATGCATTTTTCTAAAAGATCAGAAAAGATTGCCTGCATACACCTCTGAAACGTAGCTGGAGCATTACATAATCCAAACGGCATCTTTCTATATGCAAAGATACCAAAAGGACAAGTAAAAGCCGTCTTCTCCTGGTCTTTTGGATCTACCACAATTTGATTATATCCAGAATATCCATCTAGAAAACAATAGAAAGCCTGCCCTGATAACCTTTCTAGCATCTGATCCATGAAAGGAAGAGGAAAATGATCTTTCCTAGTAGCTTTATTCAGTTTCCTATAATCAATGCACATACGCCAGCCAGTAACTGTCCGAGTAGGAATAAGCTCATTCTTATCATTATAAATTACTGTCATCCCACCTTTCTTTGGAACCACCTGTACTGGACTCACCCATTCACTGTCAGAGATTGGATAGATGATACCAGCTTCTAGCAGTTTCAACACTTCTTTTCTGACCACCTCCTTCATGACAGGATTTAACCTTCTCTGCGGTTGAGCACTTGGTTTATAGTCCTCTTCCATAAAAATCCTGTGCATGCAATAAGTTGGGCTTATACCTTTGAGATCTGATATTGACCACCCAATTGCTTCTTTGTTGGCTTTCAGAATTTCTATCAACTGCTCTTCTTCTTGTAAAGATAAAGAGTTATTGATGATGACTGGCTTTGATTCACCCTCTTCTAAAAACACATATTTCAGATGTGGTGGCAATCTTTTTAATTCTGGTGACTGTGCTTTGATTGTTTCTTCCTTATCAACTATTTCAATTATTGGATCTTCCTCTGGATTCTTTTTCAGTGTTTCCAAATCCATCAGACATTCATCAATTAATTTCTCCTCTTCTTCATCTAAATCTTCACATGAATCAATGAGAGTTTTTTCCAATGGAGAAATATTTCGCACCATTCTCTCCTGAACCATACAAACTTCATCAAGTTCATCAAATTGAAAACATGCTTTGTCATCATTTGGATATGTCATGGCCTTGGATACATCAAAAGTGACCTCTTCATCATCAACTCTCAGTTTAAGCTTACCATTCTCTACATCAATCAGAACTCTAGCAGTCTTCATAAAAGGTCTCCCCAAAATAAGAGGAACATCACTAGTTCCTTCCATCTCCATTACAATAAAATCCACTGGGAATACAAATTTGTCGACCTTCACTAGAACATCTTCAACCACTCCATATGGATATTTAAGAGACCTGTCTGCCAATTGAAGAGCCATTCTGGTTGGTTTAATTTCTAGCCCCTGAATTGTTCTGCACATAGCTAGCGGCATTAGATTAATGCTAGCTCCCAAATCAATCAATGCTCTTCCAACTTTCACATCTCCTATGGTGCATGGAATAGTGAAGCTTCCTGGGTCTTTAAGTTTAGGAGGTAGTTTATGTATGATTGCACTGCAATTGCCCTGTATATTGATAGTTTCCTTCTCAATGTACTTGTGTTTCTTTGTGAGAAGTTCCTTCAAAAATTTTGCATATGCTGGCATCTGTTGCAATGCTTCAGAGAATGGTATAGTAATCTCCAGCTTCTTAAACAGTTCCATGAATCTTTCCAACTGCTTTTCTTTCTCCTTCCTTGAATAACCCTTTGGATAAGGAAGTGGCTTTTCATACTCTTTTTTCTCTCTCTCTCTCTTCTCTCTCATTTTTTTCTCTCCTCTCCTCTTCTTCTTTTCTCTTTTTCTCTCTCTCAACTCTTTCTTTCCACTCACATGATTCTTTTTCACTCTCACTCTCATTTTTTTCTTTCTCTCTCTCTTTTTGTCTCTCCTCTAACACTCTACCACTTCTGGTCACAACAGTTTTACAATCCTTTCCAAGGTTATCATGTTTAATCACGTCAACTATTCTCTCAACATGACTCTCCATTTTTTTAAATGCAGCATCCACATTATGACAATAAGACGCATTTGTCTTCAAGAATCTCTGGAAAGTCTCTTCAAGCTTTGTTGTTTTCTCAACTGAAGTAAATTGCATCTGCCATTTTTGTTGCTCTTGAACCATTGAGACCTGTTGTATTTCCTGTGGTATTTGAGAAAGTTTCATGGTTACTTCCTCAAGCTGTTGAGAGAGAGTTCTATTTTGGACAAGCAGAGCCTCATTTAATTTTGACAACTCCTTCTGATTAGGATCTCCTGTGTCAATATTGAGTTCGTTGTCACTAGTAGCCATATTTTCAATAATTTCAGTTGCTTCCTCTGGAGTCTTCCATTTGATATTACCTCCTGCTGAGGCATTCAGCATCATCTTGGTTTGTGAACCAAGCCCTCCAAGGAAAATTAAGACTACTTCATGTTCTTTAAAGCCATGCATGGGAGTTTTACGTAACAAGCTTTTATATCTGTCCCATGCATGCCCCAGTGATTCTTCCATGCCCTGCTTGAATGAAGAAATCTCTTGCTTTCCTTTAGTCACCTTAGATTGTGGGAAGTATTTGTTTAAAAATTTTGTGACCACTGCTTCCCACTCTGTGAAACTTTCTTCTGGAAAAGAGTTCAACCAAAGCTTAGCATTGCCTCCCAATGAGAAAGGAAACAAGCTAAGTTTGATTGCTTCGTCTGGCACCCCATTAATTTTAACTGTATTGCAAATCTCATTAAAGGTAGTGAGGTGCTCATATGGGCTTTCATGAGACAACCCATTAAATTGATTACTCTTCACCAGTTGAATCAGTGCTGGTTTGACCTCCATGTTGGCTGCATTGACTCTAGGTCTAGCTATGCTGTTGAAGTGCTGAGGTCCAGCAAGATTAGTATAATCTGCAAGAGTTCTTCTAACATTATTGCACTCCATACTTCCTGTGCTATGAACAGAACCTTGTGGTGATGATTGCAAGAGAGTTTCTGGAGAAGGGAAAAGTTCTCTAGACGTTCTGATTCTTCTCCTCCTTCTACTCTCTTCTAGACCTTCAAGAAGTGGTTCTGTTGTTTTCTTACTTCTATTTCGAATTGCTTCCTGCATGCACAAGAAACAAAACCCTAGAACAGATTTGTTAGCACAAAAAGATATAAGAGAAGATATATATTCAAAAGATAAAAAGATAAAAGATTCAGAAGATAAGAAGATAAAAGATTCAAAAGATAAAAAGATAAAAGATAAAATAAAATTTAAAAATAACATCTAATCTAAAAAGATAAAATCTAAAAATAAAATCTAACCTAATAAAATAAAATCTAATCCTAAAAGATAAAATAAAATAAAATCTAAACTAACCAAATAAAATAAAATCTAATCTAATCTAATCTAAAAAGATAAAACAGAAAAAGATAAAAAACAGAAAATAAAAACAGAAATTTAAAATTAAAGTCAAATATAATCAATAATCACACAAATTAACCAGTTAAACCACGAGTCCCCGGCAACGGCGCCAAAAACTTGATGACCCAAACTTATTAGCCGTGCTAGGACTCGGGTTCAATCCCCAAATCCCCGGCAACGGCGCCAAAAACTTGATGGACAAATTTGTAAGCACCAAAATATGATGTCACAAACTTGTTTCACAATCGACAAGTATGACCGAATCGTTCAAGTAATAAAACTTGGTAAGACCAAGTATCGTTCTTCCCAAAGGACTCACGGCCTAGTTTAGTTATGTGATTTGTTGATTAGCTAGGACTTACAAACGAAATATTCAAAGTTTTAATATGCAAGACAGAAAATAAACATGTATGCATGAATTGATCAATGGCAAAGACAAAAGATAAACACTTTCAATGAACTATATGAATGAATATGTTGTTGGGGGTCAATTTCATCTCATCCACTCTCATATATTTTAGGAATTCAACATTCAAATCATCATTGTTAATGCCACTCTCTAATGTACCATTCTAGATGGCTTCTCCCTAATCAAATAGTTCATACAATTCCTAGCATTCCTAATGATTAGTTCATTACAGCAGGAGCTTAAAGGCAACCAATATAATGTTGTCAGTAAAATATTGGGAGAAATTCCCCGGATCTAGACTTCCCCGTACGTGTCCGTATCGACAAAACCAATAATCATGCATTAGAATGAGTTAAACAATGCAAGCATTGAGCAAAGAGGAAAAACCCTAACTAATGATGAAAGAAAGCATATGTCTTAATTCAAAGATGTACTCAACAAATCCATATATGAGAGCTTCAAGAGATTACATTGATTCCCCAACAAACATACAAGGTTTAGTTCACCATCGTCATGGTGAACCTAGATGAATAACAATGAAAGAATGAAAGAATAAACCCAATAAAGGTGAAGAGGTAGCCTGAGCATCCAAGATCCTCCTTCAAAGGGGTGGAAGAGAGAGTGTTTGCCTCGTTTCTGCCAAAGATACTAAACTAAAGGACGTGCAAGCCCTTATATACTAATTTAGAGTTACAAAAGATTACAAAAGCCCAAGCCCAAAGAGTACCGCTCAGCGGTATTTACCGCTCAGCGGTAGTTGCGCGTCACAATTCTTCCCCTCAGCGGCCATTTGCCCCTCAGCGTGACTCCCGCAACCTCCTGAGTGCCGCTCAGCGGTAGTTTGCCGCTCAGCGGTGCCTTCGTCTTCTATTTTTGCACTCTTTCTTGTCTTTTCTAATGTCACTTCTCTCCTTCTTCACTCTTTTCACTAAATTCACCTTAAAACCTGCACAAAAACACTCAAATCAAGTGTAAACCTGTCCAGCTCTCTTATTTATGAAAATATAGATAAACTACATGATTTCAAGCTAGTTTTTAAGTCTAAAGGTTGCTTTTAATATCAATTTTAAGTATGAAAATAACAGTTTTTCAACTGTTATCACCTCTTCACCTTTATTGGGTTTATTCTTTCACTCTTTCATTGTTATTCATCTAGGTTCACCATGACGATGGTGAACTAAACCTTGTATGTTTGTTGGGGAATCAATGTAATCTCTTGAAGCTCTCATATATGGATTTGTTGAGTACATCTTTGAATTAAGACATATGCTTTCTTTCATCATTAGTTAGGGTTTTTCCTCTTTGCTCAATGCTTGCATTGTTTAACTCATTCTAATGCATGATTATTGGTTTTGTCGATACGGACACGTACGGGGAAGTCTAGATCCGGGGAATTTCTCCCAATATTTTACTGACAACATTATATTGGTTGCCTTTAAGCTCCTGCTGTAATGAACTAATCATTAGGAATGCTAGGAATTGTATGAACTATTTGATTAGGGAGAAGCCATCTAGAATGGTATATTAGAGAGTGGCATTAACAATGATGATTTGAATGTTCAATTCCTAAAATATATGAGAGTGGATGAGATGAAATTGACCCCCAACAACATATTCATTCATATAATTCATTGAAAGTGTTTATCTTTTGTCTTTGCCATTGATCAATTCATGCATACATGTTTATTTTCTGTCTTGCATATTAAACTTTGAATATTTCGTTTCTAAGTCCTAGCTAATCAACAAATCACATAACTAAACTAGGCCGTGAGTCCTTTGGGAAGAACGATACTTGGTCTTACCAAGTTTTATTACTTGAACGATTCGGTCATACTTGCCGATTGTGAAACAAGTTTGTGACATCATATTTTGGTGCTTACAAATTTGTCCATCACATAAACGGCTAGTTTTTCCGTTCTTCTTATAAATAGCCTCCTATAATCGATTATTAGACACTTCTTTGCACCCAGAAACTGCTGAAATCAAATTTTGAGCTCAAAACCTCTCCATTTTTATTAATTTTCTCAAAATCTCACTACCTCAAACTTTCTCCATGGCGGATTCAAGAAGACATTGCCGCAGAGCTGCTGGAGCATCCTCTTCCTCTCAACCACGTCCTGCAACTATTGATGGGTGGATTTCAGATCCAAGAAAACATGTGGACTATGTTAATTCTTGGCAAGAAAGAAGAATCATGGCGGTAAAGTATATTCTCCTTGATTTTTTCCGTTTCTATGGATTTCAATTTCCAGATCTTTTTGCTGTTCAAGGACTCACGAATCTGGTGGAGCAAAAAGGTTGCATTTATCCCGATCTCATAAGAGTTTTCTACTTCAACTTGAGATATCGAGATGGGATTATATCCACTAAAGTAAAGGGTGTCCGCATAATTTTAGATGATGATGTGTGGACCAACGTTGCTCAACTTACCATCTGGGATGATGCTGTAAAAGTTCATCTAGGACTTCAAGATTTCAATAGGTTGATGACTTTCCAATCCTTCTCGCGTCACCCTGAACAACAGACTAATCGAAGGCAATTGCTTGTTAGAGGTTTCAAGGTTGAAGAAAGGATGATTCACTACTTGATTGTCTGGATACTATGTCCTCGAGCAACCAATCATGCTCAATGCTCTAAGCAGGATCTACTTCTTCTGTATGGGATCCTAAATAACGTACACATCGATTGGCCTGCTCTCATTGCTGACACAATGGTAAAAGCTAAGAAATCCCATTCTTATCAATTTCCTTATGCTCTTCTTGTTTCTAGGATTTTGGAGTATAAAGGTGTAAATGTTGAAGGAGAACTTGTCCAAGTCATTCAAGCTGTTGGCTCGGAAATTGGAGATACTACCTTTCGTCAGATGGGATTCATTACTAGAGGACGAGTTCTCATTCACAAAGATGATGACCATCCTGATGATGATGAAGATGATGACATCGATACTCATATGGCATAACCAGTTAGGGTTGCTGCTCCTTCTGATGCTGGTCCATCTACCATGCCCTCATCCTCCTCACTCTCCATGGAAGAACATTTTGCTAGATTATCTAAGCAATTAGAGGATATGAGTCTAGCACAAAGAACACATTTTGAGGAGATTTATGAGTGGCAACAATCTATTGATGAGTACATGGTTGATCAATTTCTTGATCTTGATGTTCGCCTATCTAACATCGAGAATCATCTCAACCTTCAACCTCCAGAAAGATCTCCTAGTCTTGAGTTTTAGATATAGGTTCTATGTCAGCATGTTTTGTTGTTTGCTTGCTATTTCCATCTACCATGCCCTCATCCTCCGCACTCTCCATACAAGAACATTTTGCTAGATTATCTAAGCAATTAGAGGATATGAGTCTAGCACAAAGAACACATTTTAAGGAGATTTATGAGTGGCAACAATCTATTGATGAGTACATGGTTGATCAATTTCTTGATCTTGATGTTCGCCTATCTAACATCGAGAATCATCTCAACCTTCAACCTCCAGAAAGATCTCCTAGTCCTGAGTTTTAGATATAGGTTCTATGTTAGCATGTTTTGTTGTTTGCTTGCTATTTCATCTATGTTATAATTCTGTCTTTTATGTTTCTTCTTGTAATGTAATCTTTCTCTTCATAAATAAAATGATCTCTTGATTATATGCATACTTTGTCTAATTGAGGGGGAGATCGTATTTAGGGGGAGCTTTTTACATCAAATCTTTTTGCTTATGATCAAAAAGGGGGAGAAGAATAATATAAGGGGATAAGTATACATTAATGCAGGTATTGCTAACTCTGTTGTTGTCTGTTAGCTTGTATGTTTTGCAGGTAAGCCAAAATTGCTTTTAAAATTGAATTTTTTGATCATCATCAAAAAGGGGGAGATTGTTACTAATAAGGAGTATTGGTAAATTTTGAAGAAAATTGTTTTGATGATGCTGCAAGAAGTTTTAGTTGAAGAAGTTATTAGAATTATTTAAAAGCAATTTGTAAAAATTAAATATAGTAGGAAAGTCTTGTAAACTTTGTAAAACTTGCATTTTTAATTGCCATAATCGATTATGGAATGGCAATAATCGATTATAGCAAGTCATCCAGGAATAATCGATTATCACCTTATATAATCGATTATCACATTTTTGAAAACCTGTAACGGACTTGAATAATCGATTATCACTTACAATAATCGATTATTTGTGGCAGTTGAGACTTAACCTTAGATATTCAGAACAGCTAGCTATATATTGGGTTTGTGTGAAGATCAAAGTAACGTTGTTGAACAGAAGCTCTTGCAGAATATTGTTTGTCAGAGGAAGTTCTCAGAAGCTATAGTTCAAGTTCCCTTGCTTGGTCTCGTGAACAGGAGAGGCTCGCGTGTCGTGTGTCGATAGTCGGAGAAAGCTCTCTTCGAGTTAGCAAGGTGCTCTACCTGGTCTCATGAATAGGAGAAGCTCGCGTTTCGTTTGTCGATAGTCGAAGCGGTTCTCTTCGAGTTGGCAGAATGTTCTTCCGGTTCGTTCGTCGAAGGAAGGTTTATTTATCTGCTTTATTCACTATTTGTTGTAAGTTGTGAAACATCTTTTTAGTGGAATTGTTAATCACTTTTTATAGTGATTAACGACTGGACGTAGATTCTGTTGAATCGAACTAGTATAAAAATTACTCGTGTGATTTTCTATTCCCTACACTCTTTATCTTTTACACATATCAACTGTTCGATAAATTTTCTGAAAGAAAATTGATTTTCTAAAAAACAGACCAAATTATTTTAAAAAGGTGACCGAACACGCTTTCTGCTACTCTAGCTTTATTCCGCTGCGTTACACTCTGTCTGGTACCAACCAACACTACAGGATATTATGTTTTTCTGGGAGGAAACATTATTTCATGGAAAAGTAAGAAACAAAATGTAGTAGCTCAATCAACCGCGGAAGCCGAGTATAGGGCAATGACATCACTAACATGTGAACTTATATGGGTGAAACAATTCCTTCAAGAGGTTAAATTTTGTGACATCCATACTATGAAGATGTATTGCGACAATCAAGCTACTCTCCACATTGCATCAAATCCAGCGTTTCACGAGAGGACTAAACATATAGAAATTGATTGTCATTTTGTTCGTGAAAAGTTGTTGACCAAAGAAATATGTACTGAATTTATTGGGTCAAACGATCAACTCGCAGATGTATTGACCAAGTTATTAAGGGCTCCTTGGATTGAGTTTATTTGTTCCAAGCTTGGTACATACAATTTGTATGCTCCAGCTTGAGGGGGAGTGTTAGAATATTTATCCTATTTTATCATCATTATAGTGTGTCAAGGGTTACCCTATTTATCATGATTATATTGTGTCTAGGATTACCCTATTTATCATTATTATATTATGTCTAGGATTACCCTATTTATCATGATTATATTGTGTCTAGGGTTATGTACTTGTGTATCAATTTATTCTTATAAATAGAAGATTGTGAGAGGGATCAATTAAGCCCTCTAGAATTATTTTACAGTTTCAATCTTAAGTTACGTTAATGTAGTAGGCTAGAGGAAGAATGCTACTTTGTCCGAGAGAGTGTAAACAAGCAAAAGGAGGAGTAGGCGTTGCCTACTATTATGTGTAGCTTTGACAAAGACATATGCTCAACAGGTTTAACTCAATTTATATAGTTACTTCTTTTAAAATTTCCCTTTATTTACAATATCTAGTTGTTCAACTTAGTTGAATTCCATCAGAGTGGAAAATTTAACTTGAAAGGCTATGTTTATACATGTAAATGTTATCTACATATTATCCTTCTACTGGTTTTAGCTGCTACCAAATCTGATTTAAAGTGTGGATTCATACATTTCATGTTGTTCATTCTCTCTACATACTTCTCACGTATATTTCTATTGATTCAAATAGGTCCTTGACACCTGCATATCAAACCAAAATTGCACTTTTGCTGAAAAGTTAATGAACTTTCACTTGTTGGGAAGTTTTTCTAAATCTGGTTTCAAGAGTGATTTTTAGTATTGTGAGTGTTTTATTAGTTCTGCATGCATATCATGAGTGGTTTTAGGCATCATGAGTGGTTTTATGATGTGCATTTTATCGAACACTTAGCATGCATACGATTTTCTCTTAGGCATTTTCAAAAACAGTTTTTGTTTTCACATCTCTGCATCAGTTTAGGTAGTTTTAAATAGGTTTAATATCATTTGTTTGACACATTTCATGCATTCCTATCTCATTTCCACGCATTAGAACTCATTTTAGAAGATTAAACTATTGCATTTAGAATTATAGAACCAAACATTTAGAATTGTAGATCCATGCTTGTTGCTCATTACAATATTCTTTTAGCTCCATTATTTTATTTGTAGAATTTTAATTATTCATCTCCAATGGAAGCTCCAGACATTGAAGAACCAAGTGAACTTTTTTTATTTTAAGTGTTAGTAAATTGTAGAAACTTGACTACAATTTAGTAGAGTATGTAGGTTAATGTAATATATGGATTTAATGTATAGTTTGATGTACAAATTATGAATTTAATATTATTAGACAATTTAATGTATGAAATGAATTTCATTTTGTTAGTTCAATTGAATCTATTCATTTCGTGTTATAGTGATTATAAATTGATTGGATGAGATAATAATAATTCTAAATTGATTGGATATGTAAAATGTAATAATGATTTTTTTTTAAAAAAAACAAGTTTTTATGATAGGTGAATAATGTATGTAATAAAAGCTTATTTTTGAAAAGTATATATTATGATAGGTGCAATTACTTGTCATAATATATTCTACATATTATGATAGATAAAGAAATATACATCATAAAACGCTACATATTATGATAGGAAAATCCAGTTGCATCATAATAAATTCGCTATATTATGATTGATAAGTGAAAATCTATCATAATACATTAGACCTATTATGATAGGTGGCAGAAAGTATGTCATAATACGCTGGACCTATTATGATGGACTTTTCTGTCTATCATAAAATGCGCAAACCTATTATGATTCCCAGAACTATGATGCCAGATTACCTATCATAATAGGTCATTTTTACCTATCATAAAAAGCGATTTTTCCACTAGTGGCATGTGAAGCATCTCAATGTATATGCAATGCTCCCCTGTCATTATGCATGTTTTAATCTCAAAACACAGATGCACAATACAATATTTACAGTATATATCAGAGCATATATCAGCATATGTCAAAATTGTATCAGATCAGAAACAATACAAAAATATCAATGCAACAATGATACAATATCATTCATCAAAAGAAATATAATCTCTTAATCATCTCAATTCAACTCTAGCTAAGAGATATATTGAAAGTAAACTAGTGCTCCCCCTATCAACAAGCTCAACACGGAAAACTAAGTTAATAGTATAAAATAGTGATTCATCAACCAGATTGGACCAAATAAAATTTTTGCATAAATGAGTAAAATTCTAACTTCAGCTGCACAAATAAACATTAGAACATCTAAAATAATTTTTGCAACTAAGAATCACATTTTAAGCATCTTTAATTCTCATACCCAATAAATTCAATCGTCAGAAATTCACTTTAAATCAATCACTTAAGCATAAGAAGCTCATCAAAAAATTGAATTTTAAAACATAAATGTGAGCATAAATATGCACTCATTAGCTATTCTCAAAGCTTATAATGTTTAAAGTTCTTCACTTTAAGACAAATAAGTTCACATATTTCATTGTATTGTATTTATCCACTCTTTGAGAGTTATTTGAATTTGTACTTATAATCAAAACACTTCTATTGTTTAACTCAATTGAGTTAAGAATTCTAGACAATTGTCTAGAGAAACTAAAAGTAGTTGATAATACTTGTATACTAGGAGTGGTTAAACTCGAACTAGTTAGGTTGACTAGGGGAACCATGAGTGGTGATAATACCTAATGTCTACTAGGAGTGGTTTGTACTCGTTCGTAATCTTTGAAAAAGATTAGAGGTCTTAAGGGAGACTGGACGTAGCTTAGGTTTGAGTGAACCAATATAAAAGTACTTGTGTTATTGCCTCTCTTGTTTAAAACATTTTTCCTAAAATGCTTTATTAAAAACATACACGTCTAACAACTATTGCAGACTGTACAACTCCTACGGTAGTTATTAAGCGTTGATTTGCAATAGAATTTAAAACATTTCACTTAACTTTGCACCATATTGTATTAGTGAATTGTGTTTAATTATTCATTATTGTCTCATTTTCACTATTTGGGCTCAATTGGACTAATAATTCTTATTTTAATTAATTTGAATTATTTGGTCTTAATTATTTCAATTATTAATTGCAGGACAATTTAGGAATCATATTTTGGGACAAGAAGAGCCTGGCCACGTCAACATTATAGTTTAATTTCATTTTGAATTCGTTTATAATGTAATTGGGTCAAACTTTATGATTTTGAATCCATTTTTGTCATCATTTAGGAGAAGCCATTTAGAGGGTATTTTCGTCTTTTGGGGTTTTCAAATACCCAAATCAGATTTAGGTCACTTCTTCCTCCCTCATTTTGGCGTTTTCTCTTCTTAGGTTAGGAGCTTTGGTGTGTTTTCCACCCCTCGCCTTGGGGGCTTAGGTTTTGTTCTCTTTTCCTTTCAATTAATGAATGAATCAGATTTTTAATTTCAATTGCAATTGTGTTTTCGTTCTTGCTTCATTTTCGCATTCTCATTTCTTTTCAAGCTTTCATTTACGCTTTACGTTTTAAATTTGTTATCGAATTTAGATTTGCGTTTTGATTTTCGTTTGTTGTTGTTGTTACGTTTTATGTTAATTCCATTTCGTTTGTTGTTTTAACTTTACTTCAATGGTAGGTGATGAACGGGTCGCACCGCTCACAAAAGTTGTTGCAATTAAGAATAATGCAGTACAGTTACTAGGAAGTGACTCCTAGGTCGTCTCTCAAGGACCAATTTTGGTGGTTCAGTCTTAGATCAGTCACGAAGTGGGGGGGGTTTTGTGAATGTTTTGATTTGGTAAAATAAATTAAAACTGCACTGGAAATTAAACAAGACAGAATTTAAAAACACTGAAGTAAATTTTAAAGATAGTAAAAATAAACGGTAAAAGATGGTAAAAACAGAAAATGGAAAATTACGCAGTGTTTGAAATTAAAATGCTGGAACTGTAAACATGCATAAAACGTAACAGCAGATGGTAAAATAAATAGACAATAAAATAAAATCACTTGACTGAAAATGAAATTTATCAAAAGATTCAATACTTGAAATTAAAATGTTTGAACATATGAAAATGAAAATGATCAAATTAATGTAACAAACGTTCAAAAATAAAATTCTACTGGAAAATAAAAACACAGAGAGCTTTGGAAAAGGAAGAGACGAGAGCCTCCTCCCAAGCGTGATGCTATCCTAAACTACACTAAAATCTACTTTATTTTCTTTCTCTGCCTGCTTGCAATTTATAACCATTTCTCTGGACCAACTCTTGTGCAATTTTCCTTCATTTCAGCCTTGGTTGTTTTGTCTTATCTCCAATTGGCAGCCCGTGAATTCCTTCCAGCTTTCCACTTCCTCTACTGCCACGTCCGTGAATCAACACTCCATTTACCAATTTAAACTCCAAAACTTCTCTATTCATGTGGGCCATGATGTTTGCCAACCTTTCTACAATTCTAGAGAAACCGTGAACTCCTCTCCTTAGTTCCTCATCTCCCAAGCTTTTCCACTCCATAGAAGCTTTTGCTTCACCGTGCATCTCTCCCTTTTCTTCTCTCAAGTGGCTGCTGGTTGCTCATGCTTCTTTGGTGGCTGGACCGTGTGCTCTCCAAGGGTGCTGGATTGCAAACCAAGAGAGGTCTTCTTGCTGGAACAAGTTTGCTGCCTCCAAACTGCTGGAATACCATGTTGCTGCTGGATGAAGATCTTCCTCTCGGTGGCAGCTGGATGTGCTTCTTCCCTTGCTTCTCTGAACCAGCTGTTGCACTCTCTTTTCATGGACGTGACAAAACTGCATGCGGGGAGTGGTGGCTGGTGTGCTTAAGGTCGTGTGGTGTATGAGTTCCAAGAAGACCTCTGCAACGTGCCATGTGTTTGTCCAAGAAAAATATATTGAATATTCCACTTTCTTTCTAGTAAATGAGTGACTCTTTTCCTTATCTTTTCGGTAGCTACTCTGCTGACTCCTCTTTCTTCAAATAATTGCTAGATGTGCCAAAAGCCATGAGGGCCCTCTTTTGTTGCAAAAGTTTATTCCTCTTTAATAGTACCGGTTGTGTATTGCTTCTAAACCATTTCCACGTGAAATGGGTCATCAAATAGGCCACAAAACCATTTTAAATATGTTTCTCCCAAAATAAGTGGTCGTGGCATGCTAAGTGAATTACCATAAAACTTCTCCAAAATGTAACGTGGTCCCCTCCATTGTTGGATGAAAACCTTGGAATGTGACTTAACAAAATGAAAGGACCGTAAGCATATTTCAACGTGGCCCCTCTTTTCTTTTATTCCATCATGTGATGCCAAAACCAATGGGTCGTATGTTTCTTGCAAAATTCTTCAATTAATTTAGCCAAAAGTAAGACAATGTGTATTGGTTCCAAGCTTACGTTCTTGCACCCCCTCATGCCACATGCCATCTTCTCCTTTCCATGTAGACTTTGTAGCTTTCACGTAGAGTGCAGCACCATTCATTTCAATTCAAATGTGTCGTGAGTGCTTCATTCTTTTAAGAATTCAAATTCCATTTTTTTTTTCATTTTGTGGCTGGTTGCAATGGCCTTGTGGTGTAATGATCCCAAGCCAATTTTTCTTCTTAAAATTTAAGAAATGAAGGACTTGCTTAAGAGTGTTGGGAGGTCTTAGCATCGTCCAATGATTAATTCCAGCAACCACAAGTACCAAACAGCAAGCAAACAATGCAAACAGATTAGAAATCACTCAAACAGTAATCACTAGACTGACATAGTGGAGTAAAAACAATACTGGGAACAACACAGAATGAATTTGAACAAAGTAAAAACTATACATTAAAATAGACATCCAGACGAAACTATGAAAAAAAATTGCATGGAAAACGGATAAGAATTGATCTCGAACGAAGACACACAAGTTGACACAACATTCACGCAGCAACCAGCGCGAAAATTCAAATGGTTGAAATGAATTTGGCTCAATTTTCATTTCATTTAGCCTTCAAATGTCCCAAAAAGTTATCCAAAATTTTCCCGTAATTAATAATGCAAAATAATAAGCTCAGATAATTCAAATTAGTTAAAATAAGAATTTCCGATCAAATTAAGCACATTTAGCAAAAACAGAAAAATACCGGACGTTTAAGCATAGTTCCCCGACTAATTCTAGCACATTAAACTAAATGAAGTGAGGAAAATATTGGTTCATCAGTAGGTTAAGTGTGTTTGGTTGGTCAGTAGTGAAATTGCATTGTTTCTATGAGATTTCTGAGCTGGAAGTATGTTTTTGCTGCTCTAACATGGTTAATATTGAATTTGTTTTACGCTTGCAATTGGATATAAACTTAGTTGCCTAATTGGTGTCTAATCTTTGCTTTTTTGATGAAATGGTATGATGCAAAATTGGTTGAATATTAGTGTTGAACTTGCTTAATTCACTTTTATGAAAACATGGTTAGGCTTCGCTTAATTTTAATTCATGTTGGATTAGGGGTTAGAGTAGTGTGTAATTGTTGTTAATCTGTGATTGGAAGCATTGTAATTGAGTTAGTGACCAATCGTTTTCAATTAGTGTTCAATTTGTGCTTTAATTTGTTTGATTTCACTACACAAATTTGTCCATAAACACCCCCTACCAAGTGTTCGATCTAATGGTTGAACCAATAATTGGTCTTTGAGAGACAACCTAAGAGTCATTTCCTAGTCTATATATCACTTTAATTACATATTAATTTGATTCGGGTACGACCTCGATCACAACGTAATTAGCTTTCCTTGAAAGAATACCAAAAAGCTCTAGAATCCTCAAAACACCTTTAGGAACTCAAAAGCTTTTACTACCCCTTTGAATAGCACAAACAATCAGACATACGATTAGGACCACTAATTAGAAAAGACTCTTAAAGAAGATTCAAACACCAAATGCGATCTCAAATGGTTCACATGCAAAGGATGACTCAACAAACCAAAGAAAGAGGCAGAAGACCAACTTACTCTACTGAAAAAACTGATAGGATAAGAATGGACAATTTGTCTTAAAGATCATTCTAGTAGTTTTTGATCTTTAGATAAATGAACAGGTTGTAAGAAAGCATAGAGAGAAGGAAGAGCTCTAAAGAAAAAAAAGATTTAGCTAGATTTTGTACTTCTAAAATAATAAAACTCATTTGTAAAAAACTTTATTTCTATTTTAAACTTTTAATATTAAAATAATTGAGTTTTACTATTATAAACATACTATTAATTCTAAAACGATAGACTCTTACATATTTTGCTATATGCACAATTATTTTTTAACTTTTTGTATGTAGTTTGCTTTTCTTAACATCATGCACACTCCGAATGTTTAGTTTCTAACCAAGCGAAAATAAAATAATTTCTTAAATTAATTTCCTAAACATAAGTTAAAATACTATAAAATACATTAAAATAAATAATTTCATAAATTAATTAGACTAAATTTACATTAATATTAATATAATATAATTTAAGTTTATTTCCTACGTAAGTTTGAAACAAATTCTGTGTGACATTCTTGATTATTTCTAAGCATACCTTTAATTACTATACAATTTTCTAAAATGAAATAATTTCCTAAACTAATATATAGTAAACTTAGGATAAATTAGATGAGTAATTTTTTAAATGTGATGTTTTCATTTTTCAATTACTAATCAATATCTTATTATTTTTAATTCAATTATGTTTATTAATTAATTAATTTAATTTATATTTTCAAAATTAATCTTAGTTTTGGATAAACAAATTTTTCTCATATATAAAATATAGGCTCAATAGCTTACTTCGTCCCCATGTTAAGGGGTGAATTTATGTTTAGTACCTGGTTTTAAAATGTTTCTATTTTATCCTCGAGTAGTATAAATTGTATCAATTAGATCCCTTCCGTTAAATTCACATAAACGGATTTAACTCTAGCTGACGAATCTGAACTTTTTCTTCTCTCTCCTCTGCATTTCCTATGATGTTTCAGCTTTTTCTGTTATTCTTACTCCCTTTTTCTTCTCTCTCTTCTACATTTCCTACACTAATATATTGGATTGTAGTATCAGACTTCTTTTTCCATGGATGTGGCGGGTAAAACTCTTTTAACACAGATAATGCAAACCAAATGCAGCGTGGGAGTAAGCTAAATGAGGAGTGATGAGGTTTGGTGTATCAGGGTGTATAGGTGATGAAGGAAATAGGTGAGTGGGTGATGCACAAATTTATGATCACCAAAATATGATGTCACAAACTTGTTGAACAATCGGCAAGTATGACCGAATCTTTTCAAGTAATAAACTCGGTAAGACCAAGTATCGTTCTCCCAAAGGACTCACGGCCTAGTTTCACTACAAGAAAAATCGCATTTATATACGGCCAAAATCCGTATATAACATCGAAAATCCGTATAAAAAGTGGTGTTATATACGGATTATATACGGTCAAAAATCCGTATATAAAAAGGGCGTAGATAAGATTACATACGGATAATCCGTATATAATTTATATACGGAATATCCGTATATAACTTATATACGGAATATCCGTATATAACTTATATACGGAATATCCGTATATAACTTATATACGGAATATCCGTATATAACTTATATACGGAATATCCGTATATAACTTATATACGGAATATCCGTATATAACTTATATCCGTATATAACTTATATACGGATATTCCGTATATAAGTTACATACAGCTTGACTTGAATAGCAGACCTGGTCATCCAACATCCAAAAAGAGACAATTTACAAGACCTGCCCATACCACACAGACAATTCACAAGACCTGGACATTATATCCGTTCACAAATTTGATAAATAAATTAAGTCTTTAAAACCTACAAACATGCATTTCACATTAATCATAATATGAAAGTTTACATAATTGTTAATCATAATAAGTTCAAATAACATGAAAAAAGTCATTGAGGGAATAAGTGTGAGTCATACACATGTCCTACTTCTAAAAACATAACTAGTAATCTCCATAAACAGTATCATCTTGTGGTTGATCTGTTGGTTGCTGTGGTTGATCTGTTGGTTGCTGTGGTTGTTGTGGTTGTTGTGGTTGTTGTGGTTGAACATTAGCTTGCGGCTGATTTTGGGATTGAAGAAATTGTTGTGCAATTGCGGCTGCAGGAGGTGGAAGATACTGCATCATGACACCAATAAAGCCTTGCAACTTAGAGTTCATCTGTCGAAGTTGGTCATCATGGGTTGATACTCGTGTGTGGAGGTTAAGAATGTCCTCTGCAATCAGTTGCTGAGAAGAAGATGCCTGTGTCTGTTGTATGTAACTATCGACACAGTCATCTTGAGCACTGACATTTCCAATGCCGTATACGCGTCCCTTGTACCTTCCACCAGCAACATCCAACCAACATTGGTTCCTCAATCTTTCCTCATCTGCAGGGTCTAGGGGAGCACATGTTGAAGCCCCAACGGATGCTGTCTCAGATCTTATTTGAGAAAATCTGGCTTCAAACTCTTCCTGTTAAATGAATACATGATTATCGTTAAATAGATAGACCTAAGAATTATATAACCTAATAAAGAATAAGTTAGTAGAAACTAACATGTGTCCGCCTAGACCTTTGATGGACAAATTTATGAGCACCAAAATATGATGTCACAAACTTGTTTCACAATCGGCAAGTATGACCGAATCGTTCAAGTAATAAACTTGGTAAGACCAAGTATCGTTCTTCCCAAAGGACTCACGGCCTAGTTTAGTTATGTGATTTGTTGATTAGCTAGGACTTACAAACGAAATATTTAGAGTTCAATATGCAAAGACGAAAATAAACATGTATGCATGAAATTTGATCAATGGCAAAGACAAAAGATAAACACTTTCAATGAATTATATGAATGAATATGTTGTTGGGGATCAATTTCATCTCATCCACTCTCATATATTTTAGGAATTCAACATTCAAATCATCATTGTTAATGCCACTCTCTAATGTACCATTCTAGATGGTTTCTCCCTAATCACGAGTTCATACAATTCCTAGCATTCCTAATGATTAGTTCATGAGTGCAGGAGCTTAACGACAACCAATATAATATTGTCAGTATAATATTGGGAGAAATTCCCCGGATCTAGACTTCCCCGTACGTGTCCGTATCGACAAAACCAATAATCATGCATGGAATGAGTTAAACTATGCAAGCATTGAGCAAAGAGGAAAAACCCTAACTAATGATGAAAGAAAGCATAAGTCTTAATTAAAAGATGCAAGCAACAAATTCCATATATGAGAGCTTCAAGAGATTACATTGATTCCCCAACAAACATACAAGGTTTAGTTCACCATATTCATGGTGAACCTAGATGAACAATGAAAGAATGAAAGAATAAACCCAATAAAGGTGAAGAGGTAGCCTGAGCATCCAAGATCCTCCTTCAAAGGGGTGGAAGAGAGAGTGTTTGCCTCGTTTCTGCCAAAGATACTAATTCTAGGACGTGCAAGTCCTTATATACTATTTTAGAATTACAAAAGATCTAAGCCCAAGCCCATAAAAGTGCTAGAAAACGAGTCCAAGCCCATTATTAAGAATGGCGCTCAGCGGTAAATACCGCTCAGCGGTGACTGCGCTTCCCTTTTCTTCCCCTCAGCGGCCAGTTTGCCCCTTAGCGGACCTCCCGTGACCTCCTGAGTGCCGCTCAGCGGTAAAATGTCGCTCAGCGGTGCTTTCGGCTTCTCCTTTTGCACTCTTTGATTCCTTTTCTGATTCCATCTCTCTCCTTCTTCACTTCTTTCACTAAATTCACCTTAAAACCTGCACAAAAACACTTAAATCAAGCATAAACCTGTCCAGCTCTCTTATTTATGAAAATATAGATAAAAGCATGATTTCAAGCTAGTTTTTAAGTCTAAAGGTTGCTTTTAGTATCAATTTTAAGCATGAAAATAACAGTTTTTCAACTGTTATCACAACCCCAAACTTAGAACTTTGCTTGTCCTCAAGCAAACAAAATGTAACTCAATCTCCAACCAATTCATATGATGGTTCACTCATTCAAAAATCCTCTTTTTCAAGATAAGTAGCAACTTCACTCAAACTTATGACCAAGAGTTCAATCAAGATGTGCACATGCTTTAGTGTTCACAAAGTCATTTAAGTTCCAACAAATGCTATTTTTCATGAATGATCAATCAATTAAGCATGGATGTTCATGTGCTTATGGAATATTTCCTCACTAGGTAAAGTGTTTCACTCAACACACAAGTGTATAAGAGGTAAAGTGTTTCACTCATTCACTCCACTATCACAATGTCACATGAATCAACTTTGCCTTTCATTTTACCACAATAAAAAACATTCACAAGCATGCATCATCACAAGGACTTTTCAATGGCTTATAATGTGGCTGGGCTAACAAGAAAATTGGTTTTTCTGGATCACAAAATCCTTGAGTTAAGAGAATCATAACAACACAATTATTCTTATTCTTCCCAATGCCTTTTGCCTTTGCATTTGCATTGAGCTTTACTTCTTTTTCTTTTCTTTTCTTTTTCTTTGCATATTCTTTCTTTTTAGCTCTTAGCTCAATGCTTTTCCTTTTTCATGTTTTCCCAACAACCCCAAACTTGAACATTTAACAATACCACACAAGATCTTCTACTTAACTCAAGGTAAAGATTTTCAATCAAGGGTTTTCAGTGTATATTCAAGGCTAAGGGTTCAAAGGATAGAACACAAAGTGTTCTCTTTTAATAGGCTAACTTTATGAATTTGGCCAATAAAAAGGGTTCCAACAAACGGCCTTGATCATATGATGCAAAACAAGCAATTGATTCAATCATAGAAAACCTGGGCAAAATTATTCATGTTTCAAAAGTAATAGTATTCAACAATAACAACTCTGGAGCTCAAAACCTCACATATAAGCTCATTCACATTCCACATATAACATCCTGCTTAGAATCATAATCACAATCACAACATCTTGCATTTGTTCACAATGCTTGTGAACCACCTGTATAAGCATTTTAATGTGCACATCATCTCAACATCAATCAATCAATAAGCATCATTCAAGCATTACTTATCAAACAATCACAGTTAATAGCAAACCATCACACAAACCAGGTTTCCAATAGAGTACATCAAACCCTAATCTAAAAACATAAACAAATAAGTTCAGAAAACTTAAACCACAAAAGCATAAGTCCTGCTCTAGTTATGATAGCATTCATCAGTAAATGCTATCTCAACTCCTCCTCAATCTGAGCTGTCCTCTGTATCCTCCTTCTTCTTGGATCTTATAGTCTTGATTCTTTTTGCCCGATGAGGAGGCCATCCCTGCATCAAACATAATTCACAAAACCAAAAGATACATTGTTAAGCATTAGTAAACCACAATGAAGAAATCAGCCCCTTCAATGATGCTCTCTCCCAACCCCAAACTTAGATGGAAAACTGGTGAGCAAGTGAGTGGAAGGGAGATTTTCTAAAGAGGGAAGAGGGAAAAGATGTGGAGAACCTTGGAAAAGGTATGTAGGAGTGTGTGTGCAGAGAAGAGCCTGAAAATAGAAGCTTATGTGCAGCTTAGGGTATAAAAATACCCTATGGGCTCGGGTCCCGCTAAGGGGGACTAAAGCCAATTCTGCGAGAGTACCGCTCAGCGGTAAATGCCGCTCAGCGGCACTTGCGAGAATTGCTCTTCTCCTTCTTTTCTTGACCTACGTGCCTCCTAGACATACCCCTCACTGGTTCCCTGCAATTCAATGTTTAAAAATTCTTATGCAAACCCTAACTAAAATAAACAAACAGAAAACAATCAATCAACTGGGTTGCCTCCCAGGTAGCGCTTGTTTAACGTCACGAGCCTGACCCAAAATCCACCAACACCCATCAGTAGGTGTTTCAAACTTACCAGCACCCATCAGTAGGTGCAAAATCTTCTCACCAATACCCATCAGTAGGTGTTACAACTTAGTATCCTTCAGTAGATACTTAACCACCTAGCATCCTTCAGTAGATGCTGGATCCCACAAAATATTCACAAAATAATGTCCACAAATTAAAAATTACAAAACCAAATCAAAAGTCAAAAGTTTGTAAATCACTGGGTTGCCTCCCAGCAAGCGCTCTTTTAACGTCATTAGCTTGACCCAGTAAAGCCCAAGTTCCTTCCTCTTTTTCTTCTTTCTACTGAACTTCTTCAGAAATTTGATCAAACCAGGAACTTGTTGCAGTGTCTCAATCATAGGAACTTTAATCTCCAATTTCTTGAAGATTTCCATAAAGCACTCAAATTCCTTCTTCCTATGATACTTCTTTGGATGGGGACGAGATTTTTCATATGATTCTTTATTTTTTTCTCTCGTCCTCTTTCTCTTTTCTCTCACTTTCTTTTTTTCTTTTCTTTTTCTACTCACCTTCTCAATCTTCACACAAATTTTCTCTTCTTCTTTCTCTTCTCTCTCTTTTCTCTCTTCTTTTTCCAACTCAACTTTTTCAACATTTACACTCACTAGCTCTTGACACTCTCCCCTGGGGTTAACCTCAGTATTAGCCCCAAAATCCGTGTCAGACCTTTCTTCCAACTGCTTGGTAATCTGCTGATGGACAAATTTGTAAGCACCAAAATATGATGTCACAAACTTGTTTCACAATCGGCAAGTATGACCGAATCGTTCAAGTAATAAACTTGGTAAGACCAAGTATCATTCTTCCCAAAGGACTCACGGCCTAGTTTAGTTATGTGATTTGTTGATTAGCTAGGACTTACAAACGAAATATTTAAAGTTTAATATGCAAATACGAAAATAAACATGTATGCATGAATTTGATCAGTGGCAAAGACTAAAGATAAACACTTTCAATGGAAATATGAATGAATATGTTGTTGGGGGTCAATTTCATCTCATCCACTCTCATATATTTTAGGAATTCAACATTCAAATCATCATTGTTAATGCCACTCTCTAATGTACCATTCTAGATGGCTTCTCCCTAATCAAATAGTTCATACAATTCCTAGCATTCCTAATGATTAGTTCATGAGCGCAGGAGCTTAAAGGCAACCAATATAATATTGTCAGTATAATATTGGGAGAAATTCCCCGGATCTAGACTTCCCCGTACGTGTCCGTATCGACAAAACCAATAATCATGCATTAGAATGAGTTAAACAATGCAAGCATTGAGCAAAGAGGAAAAACCCTAACTAATGATGAAAGAAAGCATATGTCTTAATTAAAAGATGTACTCAACAAAGATTCCATATATGAGAGCTTCAAGAGATTACATTGATTCCCCAACAAACATACAAGGTTTAGTTCACCATATTCATGGTGAACCTAGATGAATAACAATGAAAGAATGAAAGAATAAACCCAATAAAGGTGAAGAGGTAGCCTGAGCATCCAAGATCCTCCTTCAAAGGGGTGGAAGAGAGAGTGTTTGCCTCGTTTCTGCCAAAGATACTAATCCTAGGGACGTACAACCCCTTATATACTAATCTAGAGTTACAAAAGATTACAAAAGCCCAAGCCCAAAAAGTGCCGCTCAGCGGTATTTACCGCTCAGCGGTGATTGCGCGTCTTCTTTCTTCCCATCAGCGGCCATTTTGCCCCTCAGCGGTTCCAACGTCACCTCTTGAGTGCCGCTCAGCGGTAGTTTGCCGCTGAGCGGTGCCTTCGACTTCTCTTTTTGCACTCTTTCTTGTCTTTTCTAATGTCACTTCTCTCCTTCTTCACTCTTTTCACTAAATTCACCTTAAAACCTGCACAAAAACACTTAAATCAAGCATAAACCTGTCCAGCTCTCTTATTTATGAAAATATAGATAAACTGCATGATTTCAAGCTAGTTTTTAAGTCTAAAGGTTGCTTTTAGTATCAATATTAAGCATGAAAATAACAGTTTTTCAACTGTTATCACAACCCCAAACTTAGAACTTTGCTTGTCCTCAAGCAAACAAAATGTAACTCCATCTCCAACCAATTCATATGATGGTTCACTCATTCAAAAATTCTCTTTTTCAAGATAAGTAACAACTTCACTCAAACTTATGACCAAGAGTTTATTCAAGATGTGCACATGCTTTAGTGTTCACAAAGTCATTTAAATTCCAACAAATGCTATTTTTCATGAATGATCAATCAATTAAGCATGGATGTTCATGTGCTTATGGAATATTTCCTCACTAGGTAAAGTGTTTCACTCAACACACAAGTGTATAAGAGGTAAAGTGTTTCACTCATTCACTCCACTATCACAATGTCACATGAATCAACTTTGCCTTTCATTTTACCACAATAAAAAACATTCACAAGCATGCATCATCACAAGGACTTTTCAATGGCTTATAATGTGGCTGGGCTAACAAGAAAATTGGTTTTTCTGGATCACAAAATCCTTGAGTTAAGAGAGTCATATCAACACAATCATCTTATTCATTCCCAACTTTCTTTTGCCTTTGCATTTGCATTGAGCTTTGCTTCTTTTTCTTTTCTTTTCTTTTTCTTTTTCTTTGCATATTCTTACTTTTTAGCTCTTAGCTCAATGCTTTTCCTTTTTCATGTTTCCCCAACAACCCCAAACTTGAACATTTAACAATACCATACAAGATCTTCTACTTAACTCAAGGTAAAGATTTTCAATCAAGGGTTTTCAGTGTATGTTCAAGGCTAAGGGTTCAAAGGATAGAACACAACGTGTTCTCTTTTAGTGGGCTAACTTTATGAATTTGGCCAGTAAAAAGGGTTCCAACAAATGGCCTTGATCACATGATGCAAAACAAGCAATTGATTCAATCATAGAAAACCTGGGAAAAATCATTCATGCTTTCAAAGTAATAGTATTCAACAATAACAACTCTGGAGCTCAAAACCTCACATATAAGCTCATTCACATTTGACATACACATCCTGCTTCATTTCACAATCACAATCATAATATTATGCATTTGTTCACAAAGCTTGTGAATCACCTGTATAAGCATTTTAATGTGCACATCATCTCAACATCAATCAATCAATAAGCATCATCAAGCATTACTTAGCAAACAATCATAGTTAATAGCAAACCATCATAATAAACCAGGTGTTCAATAGAGTACATCAAACCCTAATCTAAAAACAAAAACAAATAAGTTCAGAAAACTTAAACCACAAAAGCATAATCATATGATAGCATTCATCAGTAAATGCTATCTCAGCTCCTCATCAGTCTGAGCTGTCCTCTGTATCTTCCTCTTCTTGGATCCTATAGTCTTGATTCCTTTTGCCCGATGAGGAGGCCATCCCTGCATCAAACATAATTCACAAAACCAAAAGATACATTGTTAAGCATTAGTAAACCACAATGAAGAAATCAGCCCCTTCAATGATGCTCTCTCCCAACCCCAAACTTAGATGGAAAACTAGTGAGCAAGTGAGTGGAAGGGAGATTTTCTAAAGAGGGATGAGGGAAAAGTTGTAGAGAACCTTTGCAAAGGTATGTAGGAGTGTGTGTGCAGAGAAGAGTCTGAAAATAAAAGCATTTGCACAGCTTAGGGTATAAAAATACCCTAATGGGCTCGGGTTCCACTAAGGGGAACTAAAGCTCATTCTGCGAGAGTACCGCTCAGGGCACTTTCGTGATGTGCTCTTCTCCTTCTTTTCTTAACCTACGTGCCTCCTAGACATGCCCCTCATTGGTTCCCTGCAATTCAATGTTTAAAAATGCATATGCAAACCCTAACTAAAATTAACAAACAAAAATATCCGATCAACTAGGTTGCCTCCCAGGTAGCTCTTGTTTAACGTCACGAGCCTGACCCAAAATCCACCAACACCCATCAGTAGGTGTTTCAGACTTACCAGCACCCATCAGTAGGTGCAAAATTTTCTCACCAACACCCATCAGTAGGTGTTACAAACTTAGTATCCTTCAGTAGATACTTAACCACCTAGCATCCTTCAGTAGATGCTGTATCCAACAAAATATTTACAAAATAATGTCCACAAGTTAAAAGTTACAAAACCAAATCAAAAGTCAAAAGTTTGTAAATCACTGGGTTGCCTCCCAGCAAGCGCTCTTTTAACGTCATTAGCTTGACCCAGTAAAGCCCAAGTTCCTTTTTCTTTTTCTTCTTTCTACTGAACTTCTTCAGAAATTTGATCAAACCAGGAACTTGTTGCAGTGTCTCAATCATAGGAACTTTAATCTCCAATTTCTTGAAGATTTCCATAAAGCACTCAAATTCCTTCTTCCTATGATACTTCTTTGGATGGGGACGAGATTTTTCATATGATTCTTTATTTTTTTCTCTCGTCCTCTTTCTCTTTTCTCTCACTTTCTTTTTTTCTTTTCTTTTTCTACTCACCTTCTCAATCTTCACACAAATTTTCTCTTCTTCTTTCTCTTCTCTCTCTTTTCTCTCTTCTTTTTCCAACTCAACTTTTTCAACATTTACACTCACTAGCTCTTGACACTCTCCCCTGGGGTTAACCTCAGTATTAGCCCCAAAATCTGTGTCAGGCCTTTCTTCCAACTGCTTGGTAATCTGCCCCATTTGAATCTTCAAGTTCTTAATAGCAGCTTCAGTGCTCTTTTGAGAAGATTCAGTTTTCTGTATAAATTGCTGAAGAGTTTCTTCCAACCTTATTGATCTTTCATTAAGTATAGAAATTTGTTGCCATAAGGTTGGTTGTTGTTGTTGCTTGTTAAATTGCCCAGTTTGTCCAGCTTGCTCACTTTGTCTTTGACCAACACTTGGGTGTGGTTTCCACCCTTCATTGAAATTCTCCTGACTGTATGGAAATTGATTGGCCATGAAGTTAACATCCTCTAAAGCTTCTGCTGGACAGGCGCATTGACCATTGATATGATCACCTCCACATAATTCACACAACTGTGATTGAACCTGTGCAACAGTCTTTAACTCTTTTGGCAGTTGTTCAAGTATCTTTGTAAGATTCTCCAATTGTTGAGTTATTAACTTGTTTTGAGCTATCAAGGCATATTTGGATTGCAACTGTGGAACTCCTTTTTGTTGAATAGGAGCTCCTCTTTCACTGTTCCACTTATTGTCATTAGTAGTCATGCTTTCAATTATTTCTGTGGCTTCCTCTGGAGTCTTCCATTTGATATTGCCTCCAGCTGAGGCGTCAAGCATCATCATGGTTTGTGAACCAAGACCTCCAAGGAAGATTAGGACTACTTCTCCTTCGTTAAATCCATGCGTGGGAGTCTTTCTTAATAGGCTTTTGTACCTGTCCCATGCATGCCCCAGTGATTCTTCCATGCCTTGTCTAAATGAAGAGATCTCTTGCTTCCCTTTGTTGATTTTAAAGCTTTGTTGCTGCCATTGTTGTTGTGGTTGGTTCTCAAATTGTCCGGCAGCTTGCCAAAATTGGCTTTGATCCATGCTTGAGTCATGTTCCCACCAGTGGTTGAGATTACTTTGGTAGAATTGAGTGCCTATTAAAGTCTTGTTCGAATTGCATCCTGCAAACATTAGGCACAAAACTCTAGAAAACATTTGTTAGCACAAAAAGATATAGGAGAAGATATATATATTCAAAAGATAAAAAGATAAAAGATTCAGAAGATAAGAAGATAAAAGATTTAGAAGATAGAAGATAAAATAAAATAAAATAAAATCTAATCTAAAAATAAAATAAAATCTAATAAGATAAAATAAAAACAAATCTAATCTAATCTAATCAAATACGATAAAATAAAATCTAATCTAGTCAAATCAAATAAAATCTAATCTAATCAAATAAAATAAAATAAAATAAAATCAAATTAGATACAAACTGTAAAATATAAACAGAAAAAAAAAAGAAAAAAAAATTCGAAATTTAAATTAAAAATAAAAAAATAAGTCAAAGATAATCAATAATCACACAAATTAACCAGTTAAACCACGAGTCCCCGGCAACGGCGCCAAAAACTTGATGGACAAATTTGTAAGCACCAAAATATGATGTCACAAACTTGTTTCACAATCGGCAAGTATGACCGAATCGTTCAAGTAATAAACTTGGTAAGACCAAGTATCGTTCTTCCCAAAGGACTCACGGCCTAGTTTAGTTATGTGATTTGTTGATTAGCTAGGACTTACAAACGAAATATTTAAAGTTTAATATGCAAATACGAAAATAAACATGTATGCATGAATTTGATCAATGGCAAAGACTAAAGATAAACACTTTCAATGGAAATATGAATGAATATGTTGTTGGGGGTCAATTTCATCTCATCCACTCTCATATATTTTAGGAATTCAACATTCAAATCATCATTGTTAATGCCACTCTCTAATGTACCATTCTAGATGGCTTCTCCCTAATCAAATAGTTCATACAATTCCTAGCATTCCTAATGATTAGTTCATGAGCGCAGGAGCTTAAAGGCAACCAATATAATATTGTCAGTATAATATTGGGAGAAATTCCCCGGATCTAGACTTCCCCGTACGTGTCCGTATCGACAAAACCAATAATCATGCATTAGAATGAGTTAAACAATGCAAGCATTGAGCAAAGAGGAAAAACCCTAACTAATGATGAAAGAAAGCATATGTCTTAATTAAAAGATGTACTCAACAAAGATTCCATATATGAGAGCTTCAAGAGATTACATTGATTCCCCAACAAACATACAAGGTTTAGTTCACCATATTCATGGTGAACCTAGATGAATAACAATGAAAGAATGAAAGAATAAACCCAATAAAGGTGAAGAGGTAGCCTGAGCATCCAAGATCCTCCTTCAAAGGGGTGGAAGAGAGAGTGTTTGCCTCGTTTCTGCCAAAGATACTAATCCTAGGGACGTACAACCCCTTATATACTAATCTAGAGTTACAAAAGATTACAAAAGCCCAAGCCCAAAAAGTGCCGCTCAGCGGTGATTGCGCGTCTTCTTTCTTCCCATCAGCGGCCATTTTGCCCCTCAGCGGTTCCAACGTCACCTCTTGAGTGCCGCTCAGCGGTAGTTTGCCGCTGAGCGGTGCCTTCGACTTCTCTTTTTGCACTCTTTCTTGTCTTTTCTAATGTCACTTCTCTCCTTCTTCACTCTTTTCACTAAATTCACCTTAAAACCTGCACAAAAACACTTAAATCAAGCATAAACCTGTCCAGCTCTCTTATTTATGAAAATATAGATAAACTGCATGATTTCAAGCTAGTTTTTAAGTCTAAAGGTTGCTTTTAGTATCAATATTAAGCATGAAAATAACAGTTTTTCAACTGTTATCACAACCCCAAACTTAGAACTTTGCTTGTCCTCAAGCAAACAAAATGTAACTCCATCTCCAACCAATTCATATGATGGTTCACTCATTCAAAAATTCTCTTTTTCAAGATAAGTAACAACTTCACTCAAACTTATGACCAAGAGTTTATTCAAGATGTGCACATGCTTTAGTGTTCACAAAGTCATTTAAATTCCAACAAATGCTATTTTTCATGAATGATCAATCAATTAAGCATGGATGTTCATGTGCTTATGGAATATTTCCTCACTAGGTAAAGTGTTTCACTCAACACACAAGTGTATAAGAGGTAAAGTGTTTCACTCATTCACTCCACTATCACAATGTCACATGAATCAACTTTGCCTTTCATTTTACCACAATAAAAAACATTCACAAGCATGCATCATCACAAGGACTTTTCAATGGCTTATAATGTGGCTGGGCTAACAAGAAAATTGGTTTTTCTGGATCACAAAATCCTTGAGTTAAGAGAGTCATATCAACACAATCATCTTATTCATTCCCAACTTTCTTTTGCCTTTGCATTTGCATTGAGCTTTGCTTCTTTTTCTTTTCTTTTCTTTTTCTTTTTCTTTGCATATTCTTACTTTTTAGCTCTTAGCTCAATGCTTTTCCTTTTTCATGTTTCCCCAACAACCCCAAACTTGAACATTTAACAATACCATACAAGATCTTCTACTTAACTCAAGGTAAAGATTTTCAATCAAGGGTTTTCAGTGTATGTTCAAGGCTAAGGGTTCAAAGGATAGAACACAACGTGTTCTCTTTTAGTGGGCTAACTTTATGAATTTGGCCAGTAAAAAGGGTTCCAACAAATGGCCTTGATCACATGATGCAAAACAAGCAATTGATTCAATCATAGAAAACCTGGGAAAAGTCATTCATGCTTTCAAAGTAATAGTATTCAACAATAACAACTCTGGAGCTCAAAACCTCACATATAAGCTCATTCACATTTGACATACACATCCTGCTTCATTTCACAATCACAATCATCTGCCTCTTTGAAATCTTCAAGTTCTTAATAGCAGCTTCAGTGCTCTTTTGAGAAGATTCAGTTTTCTGTATAAATTGCTGAAGAGTTTCTTCCAACCTTATTGATCTTTCATTAAGTATAGAAATTTGTTGCCATAAGGTTGGTTGTTGTTGTTGCTTGTTAAATTGCCCAGTTTGTCCAGCTTGCCCACTTTGTCTTTGACCAACACTTGGGTGTGGTTTCCACCCTTTATTGTAGCTCCCTTGACGGTACTGATTGGTCATGTAGTTTACATCCTCTACGGCTTCAACTGGAAAGGCACATTGACCATTGATATGGTCACCTCCACACAATTCGCACAACTGGGATTGTACCTGTGCAACAGTCTTTAACTCTTGTGGCAATTGTTCAAGTATCTTTGAGAGATTCTCCAATTGTTGAGTTATTAACTTGTTCTGAGCTATCAAGGCATCATTGGATTGCAACTGTAGAACTCCTTTTTGTTGAATAGGAGCTCCTCTTTCACTGTTCCACTTATTGTTATTAGTAGTCATGTTTTCAATTATTTCTGTGGCTTCCTCTGGAGTCTTCCATTTGATATTGCCTCCAGCTGAGGCGTTAAGCATCATCATGGTTTGTGAACCAAGACCTCCAAGGAAGATTAGGACTACTTCTCCTTCGTTAAATCCATGCGTGGGAGTCTTTCGTAATAGGCTTTTATACCTGTCCCATGCATGCCCCAGTGATTCTTCCATGCCTTGTCTAAATGAAGAGATCTCTTGCTTCCCTTTGTTGATTTTAAAGCTTTGTTGCTGCCATTGTTGTTGTGGTTGGTTCTCAAATTGTCCGGCAGCTTGCCAAAATTGGCTTTGATCCATGCTTGAGTCATGTTCCCACCAGTGGTTGAGATTACTTTGGTAGAATTGAGTGCCTATTAAATTCTTGTTCGAATTGCATCCTGCAAACATTAGGCACAAAACTCTAGAAAATATTTGTTAGCACAAAAAGATATAAGAGAAGATATATATTCAAAAGATAAAAAAATAAAAGATTCAGAAGATAAGAAGATAAAAGATTCAGAAGATAGAAAGATAAAAGATTCAGAAGATAAAAAGATAAAAGATTTAAAAGATAGAAGATAAAATAAAATAAAATAAAATCTAATCTAAAAATAGAATCAAATCAAATCTAATCTAATCAAATAAAATAAAATAAAATAAAATCTAATCTAATCTAATAAAAACCGAAAAAATAAAAACAGAAAATAAAAACAGAAATTTAAAATTAAAGTCAAAGATAATCAATAATCACACAAATTAACCAGTTAAACCAGAGTCCCCGGCAACGGCGCCAAAAACTTGATGGACAAATTTATGAGCACCAAAATATGATGTCACAAACTTGTTTCACAATCGGCAAGTATGACCGAATCGTTCAAGTAATAAACTTGGTAAGACCAAGTATCGTTCTTCCCAAAGGACTCACGGCCTAGTTTAGTTATGTGATTTGTTGATTAGCTAGGACTTACAAACGAAATATTTAGAGTTCAATATGCAAAGACGAAAATAAACATGTATGCATGAAATTTGATCAATGGCAAAGACAAAAGATAAACACTTTCAATGAATTATATGAATGAATATGTTGTTGGGGGTCAATTTCATCTCATCCACTCTCATATATTTTAGGAATTCAACATTCAAATCATCATTGTTAATGCCACTCTCTAATGTACCATTCTAGATGGCTTCTCCTTAATCACGAGTTCATACAATTCCTAGCATTCCTAATGATTAGTTCATGAGTGCAGGAGCTTAACGACAACCAATATAATATTGTTAGTATAATATTGGGAGAAATTCCCCGGATCTAGACTTCCCCGTACGTGTCCGTATCGACAAAACCAATAATCATGCATGGAATGAGTTAAACTATGCAAGCATTGAGCAAAGAGGAAAAACCCTAACTAATGATGAAAGAAAGCATAAGTCTTAATTAAAAGATGCAAGCAACAAATTCCATATATGAGAGCTTCAAGAGATTACATTGATTCCCCAACAAACATACAAGGTTTAGTTCACCATATTCATGGTGAACCTAGATGAACAATGAAAGAATGAAAGAATAAACCCAATAAAGGTGAAGAGGTAGCCTGAGCATCCAAGATCCTCCTTCAAAGGGGTGGAAGAGAGAGTGTTTGCCTCGTTTCTGCCAAAGATACTAATTCTAGGACGTGCAAGTCCTTATATACTATTTTAGAATTACAAAAGATCTAAGCCCAAGCCCATAAAAGTGCTAGAAAACGAGTCCAAGCCCATTATTAAGAATGGCGCTCAGCGGTAAATACCGCTCAGCGGTGACTGCGCTTCCCTTTTCTTCCCCTCAGCGGCCAGTTTGCCCCTCAGCGGACCTCCCGTGACCTCCTGAGTGCCGCTCAGCGGTAAAATGCCCCTGAGCGGTGCTTTCGGCTTCTCCTTTTGCACTCTTTGATTCCTTTTCTGATTCCATCTCTCTCCTTCTTCACTTCTTTCACTAAATTCACCTTAAAACCTGCACAAAAACACTTAAATCAAGCATAAACCTGTCCAGCTCTCTTATTTATGAAAATATAGATAAAAGCATGATTTCAAGCTAGTTTTTAAGTCTAAAGGTTGCTTTTAGTATCAATTTTAAGCATGAAAATAACAGTTTTTCAACTGTTATCAACCTTTCATCGACAAATTCTCCTGTTGATGCTCGAATATGTGTTTGCTGAAATATTTCATCAACATGCACTGATCGACCAAGCTCCTGTGACTGCAAGCAAAGAAGATGTAAGTTGTTAACATCAAATATTTTTAAAGTTTATCCGTATAGAAATGTAAAAATAAATTTATATGTACCAGACGAATTGCATGCTCATGCACGCTAATGGATCCCCCAGTGTGCAAACAACCACCCTTGTCAGATGTCCTGTTCTTTTTGGCCGTTTCACATTTTTGTCTATAAAGTGGCATGTTCCACTTCTCCAAAAGACCATTCCAAACAATATCCCCCATCCAATCAGGTTTTTTTCCTTCTGTTCGAGCTTTTTTAAACATCTCAGATAATCTATGAGATGCTTTTGTGTGGAAATTTTTTTTTCACCTTTTCTTCATGGTTAGACCTCCATGAAACCTTTCTCTGTTGACAAAAAAGATGAATATTGGATAAGATAATTGAGGACCTTAACATTTAAAATTAAGTGTAGTACATAATGTAAATGAACACAAGTGTTACCCTAAAACGCTCAAAGAAAACATCTCTTCGTGTCTGAGGTATTTGTCCCCATGTCACCCATGGCTCATCAAACTGTGCCTTGATGGTGGCTGTGATTGCTTTGGATGCTGTTTTTGTTGGATAAAAGCTATACCAAAATAAAAGTCAAATATTAGAATAATACAGTATATGCTTGGAACATTAAATTGATGTTTTCTTACCCTCCTCCAATAGGTGTAATGATTGGACGATTGTTGGAAACATCTTCAAAGTCATTGGCTGCTGAACTTGAACGTGGAGGGTTATCCCCTATAGGAGATGGTGATGGCATATTTGTGGGAGTTGTTGGGTTAGAACCAACATGGGGGGAGGGTGATCTCCATTGATCAGCAGCAAATTGTTGTGAACTAGGTGTCAAAGGAGGAACTTCCAACGAAGGTGGAATTGGTGGTGGAGTAGGTGTCAAACCAGGAACTTGTAATGGTGGTGGAACAAATCTAGCAGTGGAGGTAGAGGTAGGTGTAGATGGCTGACTACTTGAAGCATTTACGTTATTGAAACGGTTTAACAACTTGACCATATAAGATTTCTTCTTGCCCTTCTCCTTTTTTGATTTTGCTGAAGGTGGAATAGGAGGGTCACAACCATCTGATGCCATATTCTTGAACAAAAAACAAAATTGTACGGTCAATTTATTTTTACAATTGAATGGAAAGGAAAAGTAAGAAAAGAACATTTTGTGTTATTATGATATTACCTATTAAATGTGCAGGAAAAAATTGCAAAACCTATTATTGAAGCCTTGAAAAGGAAAGGTGCTTCTGCTATGGGATTTGTTGGTTTCTATTGGGGTGGTAAGTGGCTTCCACTAAATTGGTTTCTATTGGGGTGGTAAGTGGCTTCTGCTATGGGATTTGTTAGCTATAAAATGAAGTTTTTTTTTTGCAGTGAAAAAACTTCATTTTATAGTGCAGTAAACTGGAGAGATATTGTTGGTAAGCTGGTCTAGGTGCTGTGAAGAGTAGTGCAGTGGGAAACCTCCACCTGACAGTAATCTGAAGTTACAAGAGAGAAGTCTAATTTGAACATGAATTGATCTGAGATAGGGATGTGTGAACTGTTGGACCAGTCAACTTGTTGCTGCCAGTCAAAAACTCTAATGGACAGTTCAGATTATTCTTATGCAACTTGAGATAGCAAGTCATTACATCTGAAGATGAAGAGCTGGAAAAGAGTTGGACTTATAAACTGGTCACTTGAGTTACTTATAAATATAGCTAGTGTAGGTTTTAAGTCAGATTAGCAATCTCACATTTGTAAACTGTCATAGACAGTTGACCCATTTCTGATTTCCACTCACGGGTATACAAGGCAGAAACACATTCCATTAGATATGGGTATACAAGGCAGAAACACATTCCATTACATACAGTTCATTCGTTCCAACAACTTTCAGTTTCTTAGTTTTAGTTTTCTGATTGGGTTCTTACAAAGCATTGTATGATTACTCATTAGCATGTTTTCTGTGTCACCCTTGCCATGAAAGCAACTAGGTGATCATTATAAATAAAGCACACTTTTCAAACGGATTGCACTACAAGCAAGCTTTCCTTCCTATTTCTCTCAGAGTTGTTGCTGCTTTCAAGCTGTAACATTCCATTCGAGAGTCATGGTAACTATCTGCATATTGCCTGCAATATGCAGTTTTAGACTTTGCCTGTATAAGGGTTCACAGTTTTCTGGTTCATATATATTATACATTATCCACATCCCTTTTGTTATATGTTTATCTTTGGCTCATTCAAATAGTTCAAAAATGATTCTGCATGCTCATTAACAAATCAGATCACTCTTAGATGTTTATTCATTTGGTTAATTGAATGCGATGTTTTACACTGAAGGATTTGAAAGCTGAGGATAAGTTGGGAGATGTTGAGTACCAAGCAGATAAGACTACGAGACAAGGAGGATATACAGCCACAAATTCGAGTGTAGTATATATATATTAGTATGTGTGCATAAAATCAGATTCAATTTACTTTTTTATGTTTTAGTTCTTCTGTTTCCTTTTACTTTTTTAATCAGTTTTTAGTTTTTACTAACATTAATTCTTTACACATCATTCAAGCAAAATTTAGCGAGGATTGACTATTCACAGCAATTAGAAGGAATAATAGAAGATCTAATAGTAAGCAAACATAAGAAACCACAAAATTATCCAAGAAAAAAAAACTATGATTTTGGAGAGTTATGCACAGACTTCAGAAGATTAATAAGATGATCTTCTAAAGCCCTTTTGTGCTCCCCCAACAGCCTTTCAATCATTGTCGGAAGATTCTTCTGAGGAACTTGTCTCAGCAAGACTTTCAACCTGATTGCTCTTTGGCTTCTTCCTTCCACTAGAAGATTCTCCTAATGTAAGTGTACGTTTCTTAGGATTCTCTTCTGGTGCATCAAGTAGAAGTCTTTCTCCTCTTGCGGCTCTGCTTGAGAGAATGATTTCTAGATTTGGGTTTGGAAAGGATGGGTCAGAGATGCGGTTTAGGATTATCATCTGAGTAAGAATCTTGAAGATGAGAAGGGAGCAATAACATTCTTCTATGTTTGGATTGTAGTTGGCTAAGGTTGAAGGGGTTGTTGGTCAGCAGATTGAAGAGGGCAAACTTCTCTAGCTCCGTTACCTTCCTGGAGGGGTTAGAGTGCAGAGTGGTTCTCCTACACATGCGAAGCAGATTCTTGGCTTCTTCAATCATCATATCGATGACAATGTCATCGCTGATGAATGTCCATTCAAAGTTCTCACCATAGAGAACTTTTTCTACGTTCTAGTTGAAGGCATATTCTTCATCCTAGTCATCCTAGTCATCCGTCAAACAAATTCGAGTGTAGTATATATATATATATTAGTATGTGTGCATAAAATCAGATTCAATTTACTTTTTTATGCAAAATTTAGAACACCCTTGGTTCAAGATGGGCCTTTCTTTCTAGTCAATTTATTTGGCACTAAGCAATAATTTTCTTGAAAATAGTACACTACAGAAGACTGGATTGCTCCTGCACAATCCAAAAAAGAGCTTAATTATTGAGTTAAGTACGACTGGCTTAGTGTTGATGTGTCGTTCCTAATATATTCTCCTTTGGATTGGTTGATATAAAGTGTGCAGCGTCAACATCACACTTGCAGCATCAACTGCATTTGTTTGTCACATGCTTACCTGCTTTCTCAGGAATGTTGTCTCAAATCTTGTTTAACTTTACTGCTTAATGTTTTCCTTCAAGTTGTTTTCATGACCAATATTTTCTATTAACTGTGCATGTGGAACAAGGCCAAAATACTTGACTAACAATGAGGACGTTCCCATTTTACAAACAATTTCTTCGCATCACGACACTAGTTCACTATGTTTCAACAGGGGAATATGACCCAAGTCCTAGCCCAATAATTGCTTAGTCAGATAGGTTTATTACTGATTCTAACAAATCCCACTAATGAGCTCAACTTTTGTGTTATGGCATCTTCAAATTTAGCAGCAAGCTGGGCAGACTAACTTGAAACTTGCCATTTGCTAGTAAGGACAGAGCCAAGTCAGCCATTCAAAAAGTGATATCCAAAACAAACACTAAGTCTTTAGAGTTATGGGGTCACCTTAGTCAGTGTAGCAGGGTACATGTGTGACCCATATAAAGGATAGATGGTGACCATGTGAATTCCACGTGACTATGAAACTGAATCTGGTTTATACTTATAATTTAAGCAAATAATCAAAACCCAGTCTCTTCTTACAACCACTGACTTATCTTCTTTCCAAATATTCAAATATCTTCAACTAAGATCTACCCAACTAATGTCAACATCAGATCACCACACGACATAATACCCTCTTAGGACCATAGATTGAAAATTGCTCTATAATCCGTTATTGGATGATCTAACTATTAGTAGTTGATCCAATTCTAAAAGATGCCAAAAGACGATAGACTTCACAATCAAACCAAAGAGCTACTAAAATGAACACAAAACTACACTCCACATTCAACACGTATTACAAACTTAGATAAAAGCAGAGTAATTATGCGAGGGGAAACAACACCCAGATAAAGCAGAGTAATTATTAATTTTAAAAGTATAAAAGACAACAAAAAAAGATGGATAGATAGATCTACAATTTGGAAGCAGGTGAATAATCCAATCTTTTATATTCTTGAAGATTAAAATATAAAAGATTTATTTGTAAAAATCATGTGATGTTTAAACCAGTAAAGAGATTAGATTTTCATGAATAAAACAGTTAACTGAATTGTACTGAACTAAAAAATAGTTCAGATCAGTTACTTTGAGCTGTTTTTAAGTACATTACAGTTTTCCTAAACTAGTTTATAGTTAACTATAAAATTTTACAATACAATGTAGTACAGTGTGCTTTGCCCACCCCTAATCAAAATAACACGGAAATTGAAATTACATAAATGAATTCATCACTTCTTCTTTCTCCCCTCTACAAGTATGGGTTTATGATCACCCATGGGTACACCAACACATCGTAACTCTATTCACTGCTAGAACTGTGAAATGAATCTTCATCCTCATCTTCACTTTGTCCCTCTTCACTGCATTCTTCTTCCGATTCACTTGTTTCTTCATCCATATAGCGTTCAACTGATGGTACATTGTTGGGGTCCACTTCTTCAAGACCGGCTTCTATATCTTGCAATCGGATAACTTCTTCAACTTGAATGATGTCCTTAACATGTGACATTTCCTCCACTTGGTATGGCTCAATGGCATCTACCTCATTAGAGTCTATACGACCTCTAGGTTTGGTCTTTATTGCAACACACCAACCCCGTTTGTCGGTGCACGATGCAGGATATGGTACATAATACACTTGTTCTACATTATGTGCAATTATAAAAGGATCAAACAAGATATATCTTTTATCCATTCGAATATCCACAGTGCCATACTTTGAATCCACTCTTGTCCCTATTCTTGATGGATCAAACCAATCACAATAAAATAATACAACCTTCTTTTCAATGGTTGAGGTATTATACTCGAGCTCATATATGTGCTTAATGACACCATAGAAATCATCTTCACCCCCTTCTGTAAGGCCTTTAACATGAACCCCACTATTTATAGTCTTCTTGCCCTGGCTCCATGCATGGGTATGAAATTTATATTCATTGACAAAGTAGGTATGCCATTCCTTCACACATCTTAAAGGACCAAGTGATAAATCTCTAAGATGTTGGTTTCTGACACTTAAAGGATCGTTATGAACCTACAAAAATATATGAACCTATTCAATATAATTAAAAATGAATCAATATGTGAATAACAAATTTATGTCGAAGAATTTGATAAGTTGTACTTGATCCCTGAACCACAATGGGAAATTTGCATGTATATGTGTCGAACTGTTTGACTCTGAAAGTTGATAGGTATGTAAGAATGAGTTGTCCATAGGTATGAGATTATTCAGTCAATATCAATTTAATACTTAAAAACAAAATCCATAGACAAATGCAATTTATTTGGAGCCTTACTGAAGATAAGGTTGAACTTCATTGCAATTGATCAAGAGATGAACATGAGCTGATCTCAATTCTTCGTCACTTAGCCAATGAGTTGATTCCCTCCCGGAATGACGACCACCTTCGTCAAACACTGATAATGTTGTCCTTTCAACTTCAGTGTCTACTTCATTTCTTATGCTTTGTGGTGTTAACATAAAGTTCTTGAAGTAGTGTGAACAAAAATGAGTTGTTTCTTTGTGCAAATATGATGCCACTATTGATCCTTCAACCCTAGCTTTATTCTTAACTGAACGTTTAGCATATCCCATGAACCTACAATTTAAGAAAGTGGTATGTTAGTTTCAATATGTGTTGCATCTAAATTCAACACTTGAATGAGATATTGTCACCTTTCAAATGGGTACATCCACCTATATTGGACCGGTCCACCAAGTCTTGCCTCATATGGAAGATGTACAGGGAGATGTTCCATACAATCAAAGAATGAGGGGGGGGAATATTCTCTCCATCTTGCAAATAATGATTGGAATGTTTTCTTCCATCTTCCGAAGGTCGACCTCATTCAATGTTGTACAACATAAATCTCTAAAGAAATGACTTACTTCTGTAATGGGATTGAGAACATGAGTCGGTAAAGAACTAAACGCTATAGGAAGTAAGCATTCCATAAACACATGGCAGTCATGACTTTTCATCCCAATGACCTTTCCCCTATTCACATCAACACACCTTGACAAGTTAGAAGAATATCCGTCTGGCATCCTAAGATCTTTCAACCACTGACAGACCTGTTTTGATTGGTCTACTGAAAGTGTATAATTAGCTTTTGGCTTGTACATCTTTCCATTTGTATGAGTTTTGAGCTCCAAGTCTTTTCGTTTACAATACAAGCCTAAATCCATTCGGGCCTTTTCATTGTCTTTTGACTTTCCACTGACATTCATCACAGTATTAAAAATGTTGTCAAAAAAATTCTTCTCAATATGCATGAAATCAAGATTATGCCTTAACAAATTATCCTTCCAATATGGTAGATCCCAAAAGATGTTTTTTTTCGTCCAATTATGCCACTCACTGTATCCATCTATTCTTGGTGCACCATTTTCAGTTACTTTAGGATAACCATTAACTCTATTCCAAACTTCTGTTCCCGTCAAATATGGTGGCGCGTCTTCCATGTCCACTTCCCCCTTTTTGAAAGCATTCTTATTTCTCCTAAAGGCATGGTCATTTGGTAAAAACCTCCGATGGGAGTCAAACCACAAATTTTTTCGCCCATTATATAATCTAAAAGCCTTTGAATGCTCCATGCAATGTGGACAAGCCAATTTACCATGGGTGCTCCATCCAGACAGCATACCATAAGCAGGAAAATCATTAATTGTCCACATTAGCATTGCCCTCATGATAAAGTTTTGTCGCCTTGAAATATCGTATGTTATGACACCACTCCACAACTTTTTCAAGTCATCTATCAAGGGCTCTAGGTATACATCAATGCGTAATTTTGGATTGAATGGCCCCGGAATGAGACAAGTCAAAAACATGTAGGGTTTAGACATGCACATTTCTGGAGGCAGGTTGTTGATAACAGTTGAAAAACTGTTATTTTCATGCTTAAAATTGATACTAAAAGCAACCTTTAGACTTAGAAACTAGCTTGAAATCATGCCTTTTATCCATATTTTCAGAAATAAGAGAGCTGGACAGGTTTATGCTTGATTTCAGTGTTTTTGTGCAGGTTTTAAGGTGAATTTGGTGAAAAGAGTGAAGAAGGAGAGAGATGACACTAGAAAAGAGATCAAAGAGTGCAAAAAGAGAAGTCGAAGGCACCGCTCAGCGGCAAACTACCGCTGAGCGGCACTCAAGAGGTGACGTTGGAACCGCTGAGGGGCAAAATGGCCGCTGAGGGGAAGAAAGAAGACGCGCAATCACCGCTGAGCGGTAAATACCGCTGAGCGGCACTTTTTGGGCTTGGGCTTTTGTAATCTTTTGTAACTCTAGATTAGTATATAAGGGGTTGTACGTCCCTAGCATTAGTATCTTTGGCAGAAACGAGGCAAACACTCTCTCTTCCACCCCTTTGAAGGAGGATCTTGGATGCTCAGGCTACCTCTTCACCTTTATTGGGTTTATTCTTTCATTCTTTCATTGTTATTCATCAAGGTTCACCATGAATATGGTGAACTAAACCTTGTATGTTTGTTGGGGAATCAATGTAATCTCTTGAAGCTCTCATATATGGATTTGTTGAATACATCTTTTAAGTAAGACATATGCTTTCTTTCATCATTAGTTAGGGTTTTTCCTCTTTGCTCAATGCTTGCATTGTTTAACTCATTCTAATGCATGATTATTGGTTTTGTCGATACGGACACGTACGGGGAAGTCTAGATCCGGGGAATTTCTCCCAATATTATACTGACAATATTATATTGGTTGCCTTTAAGCTCCTGCACTCATGAACTAATCATTAGGAATGCTAGGAATTGTATGAACTATTTGATTAGGTAGAAGCCATCTAGAATGGTACATTAGAGAGTGGCATTAACAATGATGATTTGAATGTTGAATTCCTAAAATATATGAGAGTGGATGAGATGAAATTGACCCCCAACAACATATTCATTCATATTTTCATTGAAAGTGTTTATCTTTAGTCTTTGCCATTGATCAAATTCATGCATACATGTTTATTTTCGTCTTTGCATTTTAAACTTTAAATATTTCGTTTGTAAGTCCTAGATAATCAACAAATCACATAACTAAACTAGGCCGTGAGTCCTTTGGGAAGAACGATACTTGGTCTTACCAAGTTTTATTACTTGAACGATTCGGTCATACTTGCCGATTGTGAAACAAGTTTGTGACATCATAATTTGGTGCTTACAAATTTGTCCATCAAGTTTTTGGCGCCGTTGCCGGGGACTCTGGTTTAACTGGTTAATTTGTGTGATTATTGATTATCTTTGACTTATTTTTTTTATTTTTAATTTAAATTTCGAATTTTTTATTTTTTTTATTATTTTTTTTTTCTGTTTATATTTTACAGTTTGTATCTTATTTGATTTTATTTTATTTGATTAGATTAGATTTTATTTTATTTTTATCTTTTAAAATTAGGTTAGATTAGATTTTATTATTTTTATCTTTTTAGGTTAGATTGGATTTTATTTTATTTTGTTAGGTTAGATTTTATTAGATTTTATTTTATCTTTTAGGATTAGATTTTATCTTTTATCTTTCTATCTTCTAAATCTTTTATCTTCTTATCTTCTGAATCTTTTATCTTTTTATCTTTTGAATATATATCTTCTCTTATATCTTTTTGTGCTAACAAATCTTTTCTAGGGTTTTGTTTTCTTGTGCATGCAGGAAGCAATTCGAACTAGAAGTAAGAAAACAACAGAACCACTTCTTGAAGGCCTAGAAGAGAGTAGAAGGAGGAGAAGAATCAGAACGTGTAGAGAACTTTTCCCTTCTCCAGAAACTCTCTTGCAATCATCACCACAAGGTTCTGTTCATAGCACAGGAAGTATGGAGGGCAATAATGTTAGAAGAACTCTTGCAGATTACACTAATCTTGCTGGACCTCAGCACTTCAATAGCATAGCTAGACCTAGAGTCAATGCTGCCAACATGGAGGTCAAACCAGCACTGATTCAACTGGTAAAGAGTAATCAATTTAATGGGTTATCACATGAAAGCCCATATGAGCACCTTACTACCTTTAATGAGATCTGCAACACGGTCAAAATTAATGGGGTGCCAGACGAAGCAATCAAACTTAGCTTGTTTCCTTTCTCATTGGGAGGCAATGCTAAGCTTTGGTTGAACTCTTTTCCAGAAGAAAGTTTCACAGAGTGGGAAGCAGTGGTCACAAAATTTTTAAATAAATACTTCCCACAATCTAAGGTGACTAAAGGAAAGCAAGAAATATCTTCATTCAAGCAGGGCATGGAAGAATCACTGGGACATGCATGGGACAGGTATAAAAGCTTGTTACGTAAAACTCCCACGCATGACTTTGAAGATCAAGAAGTAGTCCTAACTTTCCTTGGAGGGCTTGGTTCACAAACCAAGATGATGCTGGATGCCTCAGCTGGAGGCAATATCAAATGGAAGACTCCAGAGGAAGCAACTGAAATTATTGAAAATATGGCTACAAGTGATAATGAGCTTCACAATGAAAGAGGCGCCCCTATGCAACAAAAAGGGGTTCTTCAATTACAAACCCATGATGCTCTGCTAGCCCAGAATAAAATTCTAACTCAACAGCTGGAAACTCTGACCAAAACTCTTGCTTCATTACCCAAAGAGTTAAAATCTGCTGCACAGGTACAAACCCAGTTGTGCGAATTATGTGGGGGTGATCACATCAATGGCCAATGTGCTTTTCCTGTGAAAGCCGTGGAGGATGTTAACTTCATGGCTAATCAATTTCCATACCGTCAAGGCAATTATAATCAGGGTTGGAAACCACATCCAAGCATTAGCCAAGGACAAACTGGGCAAGCCAATCAATATAATAAGCAGCAGCAGCAACCAACCTTGTGGCAACAATTATCTATGCTTAATGATAGATCAACAAGGTTGGAAGAAACTCTTCAGCAATTTATACAGAAAACTGAATCTTCTCAAAAGAGCACTGAAGCTGCTATAAAGAATTTGGAGATTCAGATGGGTCAGATTACCAAGCAATTGGAAGAAAGACCACACAGAAACTTTGGGGCTAATACTGAGGTTAACCCCAGAGAAGAGTGCAAAGTGGTCAAGAGTGTAAATGAAGAGATCATTGAGTTAGAAGAAGATGAAACAGAAGAGAGAAGAGAAGAAGAAAGAAAGGACACTTTTCCTTTTCTAACAAATAAGGAGAAACCAATGGATTTCACAGATTTATTCAGAATGGTTGATAAAGAAGCTCCTTGGGAACAAATTCTACAGAAAATAGCAGTTTACACAAAATCTGATGAAGGACCCTCTACAAAAAGAAAACGTAGAGATGATGAGGAAGAAAAGTGTATAACTGTTAAGAAAGAGTCATTCCCACCAAAAGCAGCTGATCAAGGTAGTTTTTCTATCCCTTGCACTATAGGGAAGAAAAAGGTAAAGAAAGCTCTCCTTGATTTAGGCTCAAGTGTTAACTTGATGCCTTATTCTCTATTGGAGCAAATTGGCCATGTTAAAATAAAACCTGTAAAGGTTAATCTTGTAATGGCTGATGGATCTTTAAAGGAGCCATGTGGGATTGCGGAAGACATTGTAGTTTGCGTTGGCAAACTTCAGTTTTTGGCAGACTTTGTGGTGATGAAGATGGAGAATGAAAAAATACCTTTCATACTGGGAAGACCGTTTATGAAAACGGCCAGGGCTATCATAGATGTTAATGAAGGTATAGTGGTGCTCCAAAACAGAGAGGAGAGAGTGGTGGTGGATGTTTTCAAAGATGAGATACAAACAAAGGAGGAAGAAGCCAGTTATAAAGCTGCATTTCGAGATGCACCCATAACTAGAGGTAAAAATAAAAATCTTGAGGTTTCTGATAACCATTGTTTGTATTTTCAGGTACCCAAGGTAGAAGAGACTGGAAAAGGAGAAGAAGTTCCTAGAGACTGGAAGAAAAGAGGACTCCAACTTGGCACACCTGTAAGACTCAAGAACAAGTTGTGGGTTATAAAAGGCTTTAAAGAGAAGGAGATGATAGAGATAGAGTCTCCATATTCTAGAGAATCTAAAACAGTCCAAAGGAAGCAGTTGAAAAGTTGGTGGAAAGACAACATCAACTATAAAGAAGATGGAACGTGAGCTTTATTGGGTCAAGCTAGTGACGTTAAAGAAGCGCTTGCTGGGAGGCAACCCAGTGGATTTACAAACTTTTGTTTTGGTTTTGTAACTTTTAAATTGTGAACATTATTCTGGACATTATTTGGTTGGATCTAGCATCTACTGAAGGATGCTAGGTGGTTAAGTATCTACTGAAGGATACTAGGTTTGTAACACCTACTGATGGGTGTTGGTGAGAAGATTTTGCACTTACTGATGGGTGCTGGTAAGTGAAACACCTACTGATGGGTGTTGGTGGATTTTGGGTCAGGCTCGTGACGTTAAACAAGCGCTACCTGGGAGGCAACCCAGTTGATTGATTGTTTTTGCTTGTTTTATTTTAGTTAGGGTTTGCATAAGCATTTTTAACATTGAATTGCAGGGAACCTATGAGGGGTATGCTAGGAAGGCACGTAGGTCAAGAAAAGAAGGAGAAGGGCACATCACGAAAGTGCCGCTGAGCGGCAATTACCGCTGAGCGGTACTAACGCAGATGGGCTTAAGTTCCCCTTAGCGGAACCCGAGCCCATTGGGGTATTTTTAAACCCTAAGCTGCGCGTTTTTACATTCTTTCAAGCCCTTCTCTGCACAAACACTTCCACATATCTTTCTCTTAGGTTTCCCACATCTTTTTACTCTTTCCTCTTGGAAAAATTTCTCTTCCACTCATTTTTTCACTAGTGTGCCATCAAAGTTTGGGGTTGGAAGAGAGCATTCTAGTTTGGAAGCATTCTCATATCATCTAGCATCTCCACCCAAGTAAGTAAAATGCATTTTGTTCATTCTAGGGTTCTTGAGTTTGAATGTGATTGTCAAAGCATGAATATTTAGGGGTTTTGATTTCTATGCATGATTTGATGATATATTTGATGTTTGAACCGATTAAACTGCTTGATTATGTACTGGAAAACTGAAAATTGCATTTGGGTGGAGTTAGGAAAGCTTTAAAACAAAATTTGCAAAAATCTGCAGGTCACCGCTGAGCGGCATTTACCGCTGAGCGGCACTCTGCCAGACTTGGATTTTTCTGGTTTTTGCGTGTTGGAATGTGGCACTGGTAGCGCTGAGGGGAAATTCTGGCCCTCAGCGGTGGTTTAGCTTCGAAAGAAGTTGTGTTCTGTGTTTACTAATGATTAATATCATGTTCTGTGGTTTTGGATTTGTATTTGAATGCAGGAATGACATCCTCTTCAGGAAAGAGATTGAAAACCATGGCAACCAAGAGAAAGGAAAAGGAACCAGAGCAGCCCCATAATGGCAGGTTCCTCTCCAGGAAACATGAGAAGCACTTTAGGGTGGTTCAGGACAGGAGACTTCTGATGGAGAGGAAGGTTGGAATGATACCTAACTTTGCTCCTCAATTTGGAGAGCAAGTGTTAGGGAATGATTGGGGGAAGCTAGCCACTTATCCAGCACCTGCCAACATAGCTGTAGTCAAGGAATTCTATACCAATGCAAAGAAGATTGGTGACTATCCAGCTGAGAATTATTTGGGCTATGTCAGAGGCCATGCTATCAGGTATGATCCTGATTCTATCAACAACTTCCTGGATACTGTGTGGGCTGGTGAGCAATGCCAGTTTGCTCTTAGCATGGAGGAAGGTGCTGACTTTGAGGATGTTGAGAGAGTGTTATGCATACCTGGAGGACACTTTCAAAGGAATAGATCTGGAGCAGTGGTTAACATTAGGAGGACAGATTTGACTCCTCTTGCAAAGTATTGGATGGCATTTTCTCATGCCAACATTCAGCCATGCTCACATGTGTCAGATATCACTCTCAGCAGGGCACTATTCATCTACTGTGCTATCAGAAATTTGAATGTTAATATTGGGCAGGTGATAGCTGATGAGATTAGTGTGTGTGCTAACACTTCAAACAACAAAGCACCACTGGGACATCCTTCTTTGATCACTCACCTTTGCAAGCTAGCTGGGGTGGACACTTCTGTTCCACCATTTGAGAGGCCAAGAAAAGCTATAGATGAGGCCTATTACAGACAGTATTGTGGAGGTGAGGAGGCAGCTCAGCCAGTCCCACCACGCCAGGCTCGTAGAAAGAGAGGGCCAGCACAGAGCAGGACATCTGCTGATACTCATGAGGCAGAACCATTCCAGATGAGGGACACGTATATGTCTCTTATAGGTGCTCAGTTGCAGTCCATTCACAGAGGGCAGGTGGCCACGGCTGAGATGATAGTGGGGATGTATGATACCCCTCCAGCACACAGGTGGACTATGGATGAATTCCATAACGTGGTAGCTTGGCCAGAAGAACCATTGCATGGAGGAGCTGAAGCAGCTGAAGCTTCAGCTAGAGATATGGAAGAAGATGAAGCTGAGGAGGAGGATGCATTTGATGAAGATGATGATGAAGAGGAAGAGGAAGATACAGAGGACAGCTCAGACTGATGAGGAGCTGAGATAGCATTTACTGATGAATGCTATCATATGATTATGCTTTTGTGGTTTAAGTTTTCTGGACTTATTTGTTTTTGTTTTTAGATTAGGGTTTGATGTAATCTATTGAACACCTGGTTTGTTGTGATGGTTTGCTATTAACTGTGTTTGTGTGATAAGTAATGCTTGATGATGCTTATTGATTGATTGATGTTGAGATAGATGTGCACATTAAAATGCTTATACAGGTGATTCACAAGCTTTGTGAACAAATGCATGATATCATGATTGTGATTGTGAAATTAAGCAGGATGTGTATGTCAAATGTGAATGAGCTTATATGTGAGGTTTTGAGCTCCAGAGTTGTTATTGTTGAATGCTATTACTTTGAAAGCTTGAATGACTTTGCCCAGGTTTTCTATGATTGAATCAATTACTTGTTTTGCATCATATGATCAAGGCCATTTGTTGGAACCCTTTTTTATTGGCCAAATTCATAAAGTTAGCCTACTAAAAGAGAACACTTTGTGTTCTATCCTTTGAACCCATAGCCTTGAATATACACTGAAAACCCTTGATTGAAAATCTTTACCTTGAGTTAAGTAGAAGATCTTATGTGGTATTGACAAATGTTCAAGTTTGGGGTTGTTGGGGAAAAATGAAAAAGGAAAAGCATTGAGCTAAAGAGCTAAAAAGTAAGAATATGCAAAGAAAAAGAAAAGAAAAGAAAAAGAAGTAGAGCTCAATGTAAATGCAAATGCAAAGGCAAAAGAAAGTTGGGAAGAATAAGAATAATTGTGTTGTTATGATTCTCTTAACTCAAGGATTTTGTGATCCAGAAAAACCAATTTTCTTGTTAGCCCAGCCACATTATAAGCCATTGAAAAGTCCTTGTGATGATGCATGCTTGTGAATGTTTTGATTGTGGTAAAATGAAAGGCAAAGTTGATTCATGTGACATTGTGATAGTGGAGTGAATGAGTGAAACACTTTACCTCTTATACACTTGTGTGTTGAGTGAAACACTTTACCTAGTGAGGAAATATTCCATAAGCACATGAACATCCACGCTTAATTGATTAATCATTCATGAAAAATAGCATTTGTTGGAACTTAATTGACTTTGTGAACACTAAAGCATGTGCATATCTTGAATAAACTCTTGGTCATAAGTTTGAGTGAAGTTGTTACTTATCTTGAAAAAGAGAATTCTTGAAGGAGTGAACCATCATATGAATTGGTTGGAGATGGAGTTACATTTTGTTTGCTTGAGGACAAGCAAAGTTCTAAGTTTGGGGTTGTGATAACAGTTGAAAAACTGTTATTTTCATGCTTAAAATTGATACTAAAAGCAACCTTTAGACTTAGAAACTAGCTTGAAATCATGCCTTTTATCCATATTTTCAGAAATAAGAGAGCTGGACAGGTTTATGCTTGATTTCAGTGTTTTTGTGCAGGTTTTAAGGTGAATTTGGTGAAAAGAGTGAAGAAGGAGAGAGATGACACTAGAAAAGAGATCAAAGAGTGCAAAAAGAGAAGTCGAAGGCACCGCTCAGCGGCAAACTACCGCTGAGCGGCACTCAAGAGGTGACGTTGGAACCGCTGAGGGGCAAAATGGCCGCTGAGGGGAAGAAAGAAGACGCGCAATCACCGCTGAGCGGTAAATACCGCTGAGCGGCACTTTTTGGGCTTGGGCTTTTGTAATCTTTTGTAACTCTAGATTAGTATATAAGGGGTTGTACGTCCCTAGGATTAGTATCTTTGGCAGAAACGAGGCAAACACTCTCTCTTCCACCCCTTTGAAGGAGGATCTTGGATGCTCAGGCTACCTCTTCACCTTTATTGGGTTTATTCTTTCATTCTTTCATTGTTATTCATCTAGGTTCACCATGAATATGGTGAACTAAACCTTGTATGTTTGTTGGGGAATCAATGTAATCTCTTGAAGCTCTCATATATGGATTTGTTGAATACATCTTTTAAGTAAGACATATGCTTTCTTTCATCATTAGTTAGGGTTTTTCCTCTTTGCTCAATGCTTGCATTGTTTAACTCATTCTAATGCATGATTATTGGTTTTATCGATACGGACACGTACGGGGAAGTCTAGATCCGGGGAATTTCTCCCAATATTATACTGACAATATTATATTGGTTGCCTTTAAGCTCCTGCACTCATGAACTAATCATTAGGAATGCTAGGAATTGTATGAACTATTTGATTAGGGAGAAGCCATCTAGAATGGTACATTAGAGAGTGGCATTAACAATGATGATTTGAATGTTGAATTCCTAAAATATATGAGAGTGGATGAGATGAAATTGACCCCCAACAACATATTCATTCATATTTTCATTGAAAGTGTTTATCTTTAGTCTTTGCCATTGATCAAATTCATGCATACATGTTTATTTTCGTCTTTGCATTTTAAACTTTAAATATTTCGTTTGTAAGTCCTAGCTAATCAACAAATCACATAACTAAACTAGGCCGTGAGTCCTTTGGGAAGAACGATACTTGGTCTTACCAAGTTTTATTACTTGAACGATTCGGTCATACTTGCCGATTGTGAAACAAGTTTGTGACATCATAATTTGGTGCTTACAAATTTGTCCATCAGTTGTACGGCGTGACAATTACTGGCCAACACGAATATGGTATAGATGATGCCTGCACATATGGATTAAAACCATCGGAGCATAAACCAAGTCGAACATTGCGTGGCTCAATGGAAAAATCACGATGTACTCTATCAAAGTGCCTCCACGCCTCTCCATCACATGGATGACGCAAAACACCATTTGACGACTTGTTGTGATGGTGCCATGTCATTTCTGTTGCAGTTTCTTTTGAGGCATACAATCTTTGAAGTCTTGGAATTATTGGCAAATAGAACATGGATTTAACGGGAACTTTTTTTTTTGAACTTGCTCCTGTCTTGTGTTGTTGATACCTTGGCTTCCCACAAAATTTGCATTCAACTAACGCTCCATCCATCTTACCATATTCATTATCATAGAATAGCATGCAACCATCCACACAACAATCAATCCTCTGCGACTGTAATCCCAGCTTCGACACTATCTTTTTTGCATCGTAGTAAGTTTTCGGTAAACCACATTTGTGTGGTGTTACATCCAAAAGCATTTTTGCAAAAAAATCTATGCATTGGTTAGGAATATTCCAATTCGACTTGCAAGCTAAAAGCCTCACACACATTGATAATTTGGAGTCTGATGCTCCTTCATACAAAGGCGTATTTGCCTCCAACAAAAGGTTATAAAACCTTTGAGTTTCTTCATTTGGAGCCTCTTCTATGTTAGAAGAATTTGATGCTTGGAAGGGTTGTCTTTGTATGAGAGCATCATGGACCATGTCTTCCATCGTGATAACTTGTTCATTTGGTTCACCTTCTGTCTCCACACCCCTGAAAGTGACATCATTATCTAAATCAGCTTCTTGCATGGTTTCCCCGTGATCCTCCCAAATGAAATAATTAGGCTTGAAACCGTTTTTATACAGGTGAACCTTCACAACTCTTTCGTTCAAAATCTTTGTACAATCGCACTTTGAACATGGACATCGAAGCCCCCCATCTCTTTGATAACGGTCTTGTTCACAAGCTTTAATTATAAACTCTTCAACACCCAATACAAATGACTCTTTCAACGCACCTCTTCCTCTATAACACCTATCGTACATCCATGAACGATTTGGTGGAACTTGATCCATGTTCTGTATACATATCAATTAACGACAAATTAGCCATTACTTAATACAAGGCTAAATTAATTGAAAGTTCAACACTAAACAATCAAGTAATTGAATTTCCATCACTGCTCCTTGGAAGGTAATGTTAGGTAAGTACTTAGTCATGTTAGTTTACAAGGTTTGGCATATTACATGGTGTATAGATGTTCATGCTTTATGAAAAGTGATGTTGTTATAAAGAGTACACATGGTTGGATACTTTGGGATGTTGTTTGTGTATGAAAAAGTGTCATGGATACACTTTAAAACCATGTATATTGTGGATATCTTGTTTTTAGCCTATTGCATTAAGTATACATTGTTGGGGCACTTATCTATACTCTTTGACCAAGAGTGCGGGTAAGAGAGTATTGAGTATTCTCTTCCATTGTTTGAAGAGAAAAGATCGAGTTTTAAGTATGAGAGGAGTGGAAGTGAGGTTTGAGTGAGTTGGGGTACATGGGTTCATACAAATAATGAAGAAAGGAGAACTTTGGTGTCAATGGTGTGGAAAAAGATCATGAAAGAATAATAGTGTTAGTGGAGTGAGGAGATGGACATGTTACAAATCACCTAGCAAGGCAAGAAGAGAAGATGGAAGTTTTGGAGTTGGAGTTGAGAAGGGGCATACTTTGATTGAGCCTCAACAAAATGAGGAGGAGGATTAGGAAGAGCTGAAAAAAAATTTCAATATTTGAAATGGAACAAGACTGGCAGAATCATGTGACCATATGTCATTACCAGACAAAGCCAAAAAATGCCAGTGACACCATGGATATTTTGTTATTAAAAAATAAACTGTCAAATTAGGAAATGCTAAGAGGAAAACAAGCATAAATTATGCTTGTAAGAAGGAGGCAAGAGCAAGAAGAACTCAGTATAAGAGGTGATTCCTTCACAGGAATAGAATTGATTTTATTGGAGTGTGCGTCCTCAAAGAACTTCGACTTAATGGATTAGGTTATTAGAAATTGTAGCTGACACCTACAAGGTTCCGAGCTGTGATGAGTGAGTTTATCTCCTCCTTATAAGAAAAGTTGGAGTATGTGAAGAAACTATTGAAGAGTCACTATGTACAGAGAAAATATGTTCAATTATTTCCATATGTAGACAGATAAGAAGAACAGAACCTTGATCAAATTTTGTTAATCATCCAACAGATTCTATGTAGGTGAAGAGCATTTATGTGGAACTCTACTTTTACCTAGATACACTGATCCAGGTGTTTTCTCATATGAATTCACCCCAGATTTTCCCCAGATGCAATAACCGTGATGGGTAACCTAAATGCCCTGGCCCCAACTTTTTCCATAATGCATTGGTCCTGGTTTTTCCCTAAATTCACTGTCCCCAACGCTAGATGCACTAGCTCCAACTATTGCCAATTTACCATTGGTCCTAGTAATTCCTGCAATGACCCCAACTATTTTCTAAACTCACAAGTCCCAACTTTATTCCAAATGCAAAGGCCTCAACTTTGTCCCAAATCCCAGAGTTGTTTCTCCAACCATTGTTTTCAGTCAATTTTGATTTTTATGTTTTTAAACATTGAACTTGCAGGGCAGTGAATTATTTTCTTGTAACAAGCTGACACTCAGTAAACATCCTCTTATGGAGGAGTGTAGAAAGACAGTAAATATCTAAAGATATTATCTTGATATTAGAGGGTAGTGGTGAAGTTTGTAAGGTCACTGTTTGTTAGGGAAAGGAAGTTTGTAAGATGGGAAATTGGAAAAGGAATGTTTGGGGTATTGTTTACTAAAGAACCAAAGTAATAAATAAGGATTCCAAAACAAGCAATGGTGCTGCTTGCAGCACTCATTCTAATGTACAAGAAAACAAAATAAAAATATGGCAGAAGGCATGATAGCCAATAGTAGAAAAAAAATTAATAAATATATCTATAAATGCTAAATATAGAAAATAGAATAGAAGATAAATAAATAAATTAAAGAAAACAAACTCATTGACTAAAATCCAAGAAAACATCACAACTCCAACATTAATTTGGGAAAATTAATCCAAATAAAAGGTTAGAACCACTTACTTGAGTTTTGATTTCACTGTTTTACTACAAATTTGGGGGAAATTTTTACCTGATGATTAACATAGTTCACAGTCAAGACAAACAACACATCTTACTGGAGTCCTAAGAAATCAGACCACACACAGGACAACCACACCATACACACAAGGAACAAAGAAACCAACACAGAGCAAAACACAGGAGTAAACATACCTTGCTTCAGTTTCTGATAGATCTTTTGCTTCACTGTACAACACTTTAAGCCTTCCCAATGAGGTTCCCCACAATTCTCAACCACTTCAGCTCCTATATCAAAGTCAGAATAAAATTTCAACAAAAAATAAACACATATTATAGCAGAATAAAATCACAAACATCTAATTATCATTCTCAAAAATGGAACCAGCACCCTAAATGAAATATGTTATGGATGATTCCTTATAGATTTCTAAATATGTGAGTTAATAGTAATATTGAAAGGTGATGTGCAGAATAGATTGAGGTTCATGATGAGTAAAGGTGAAATGAAAAGGTGGTCAAATTTTGCTCAAGTTAAGATGTCCCTCCTAGGTCTTTTGTTTAGCCTATAAAATTACGTAAAGCATTCTAAATTGGTCCCATAGATGTGGGTTGCTCAAGTCCCTAAATTGACAAGTGAAATTAATTAAAATGTAACAGGTTTTACAGACATCCCTTCCCCTTCCCTGCTTTTTATTTTCTATTATATTTTGTAATTCTAATGTGCCCAAAATGAGAGTTAAATTGCTCCAATAAACCAATGAAGTTGCTTCCTAGGTACTTTGTTGCACCATCACTACGGGAGAGAATTAATGCATTGTCCAATCAATGCATTAAAAAAATCATCTTACTTTCTTTTCAATGCCAAAACAACTCCCTCAATTATTCACCTCTCTATGCTCCTCCTCAATCATACCTTACAATAAGTATGTATATATATATATATATATATATATATATATATACTATAATACAACTTATCCCTAAAGTAATTGTGTTCCTAATTTCAGGCTTGCCATTTGGCCTTATGCCAAGTTGATACTTAGTTGCAAGCAACATTAGACACAAAACAGAACATTGAAAGCAACATTAGACAGAAAACAGAACATCATTTCAAACAATTAAATGGAATCTCACAACAACTCAATAAATGCCAACAAAAACCATTAATCTCTTCATTGCAGATTAACAAAAGAAACAATATATAGCACTTTATCTCTTGAGATATCAGTATTACATTATCCTCTGCTCATACTAAGGTTATATTTTAAAGGATTTCATGGCTCTTTTTGTCTTCATTTGGTGAATATATATATATATATATATATATATATATATACGTAATATTAAATTTTACTACTAGATATTGCTCATGCAGAATATATTGTTTTGGTTTTGTAAAATTTAGGTTGAAGTTGTGTTAAACAATCAAGGTGAAGAGGAGAGATGGATGCATTATCTTCAGGAATCATTACTCAGGCTCTTTTCTTTGCTTTGAGATATCATATAACAACATAGTATTAATTTTTATTTATTTATCATATAACAACTTTATATGATTAAATTGAAGGTGTTCAAACTGTCAAACAGCAAGGAAAAAGACCACACCCGAAACTCACTGGTCCACTTAAAAAAAATAACCAAATCAATGGTTGGAAACTGATTTTGCAGTGCTGGTGTAAAATTAACCAAATGAACAGTAACTACAAGTTTCAAACGGTAAAAGACACATGCACAAATGTTTAAACTGCACTGAAACAATCAGATTCTATAATTCACAACAGTTGTAGCTTAAAATGCAGCAAAATGTGATGGTTTAAAGGTGAATTGTGCATATAGGCTTCTCAAGGACCATTTGAAAATTGCACACAACTTTCAATTGACAACATACACTTGCTCAATTGGTTAGAATACATAGAAACAGCCAGTGGCTTCATATGACAGCAGCAGTTGTTTAAAATGTCGAAAAATGCATTGAAAACTTTTGCAGATTTAATAAAACAGTAGATTCAAAGCTGGCTGGTTCAAATAAAGACTCAAAGAATGCCTAAACACTAGATCTAACTGCAGGATATCAGCTACAACATTTAAAGTGACCTAAAACCACACAAAGACAGCAAGCACGGTGCAAACACTTCATTTAAAATTGTGACAGTTTTGAAATCCAGAATTTAATCAACTCAACCATTCATTTTTCAATTCTGTGATTGATTGGAGTTGCTATCACTTGAGACATGCTTAAAATCATAAAAGAAACTTGTCTCAAGCTTTATACACAACAAAACTGAGCATAAACAGTATTGACCAAAGCAGACCAAATCAGAATACTTGGAGTATATATGAGAAAAAGAGCTTCAGACTAGATCTCTCTACTGATTTACTGATTTATATTCATATGTGTGTGTGTAAGGACCACTGGCTTAGAACCAAAGCTCAAGAAAAGAAAGAAAAATACAATAGAGTTTACCATTTTAGGTTACAGATGAATACAACACAAAACAACTATTCTATCAAGGATACAAAAGGGAAATGTGATAGGTTTGGAATTGGTTATAAGAGGAGGGATAAGAGGTATAACTGAATATGACAGTTATAACCTCTTGTAAATGTTTCTTTTTTTTCATAGAAACTGACTATTATAAGTAGTCATTGTGGTGGGAGGGAAAAGAGGTTGTTGATATTTCCTAGGAAGTAATAGGTTGTGGGAGTTTGAGGACAACTCGAAAGTCCTTCTGTGTTGATGTTTTATAGTCTTGTACCATATTGGTAGAAACAGTGCTTGTTTCAATAAGAACCTACCAAGAACGTGTCTTCTTTGTTCTATAATATTGGTTGAATCTATCAATTGGTATTTAGAGTTGGTTCTGTGGGGGACACAAAATAGGGTATGGTGCGTATGAGAATGGAGTCACACATGGATAATATGGAAAAGATGATGCAAGAAATGGTTCAAGATCAAATGAATATCATGGGAGGTTTCAGTGCTGGGAAGATTTTAGTCGTGGGCTAGCTGTGGTGGTGGAGCAAATGTCAGCAGCAAGGAATATGTCTGACGATAATTCTAGCTGTGGTTTCATGTTTTAAACACTTGAATTCGCCAGACAAATTCGACATCTATAGTGCTGGTTTAATCTTTCTATAATTGGTAATTATATAATGGTGACAAATTCTTCTCCTATGATTGGAACTAATCAGTCAATATATGTATTAAATTTTATATGCATCCACATATAGCTCCCTTTATCTGATTAAGCTCATATTTTGAAATGCTTAAGGTTTATACCACCCTCTTATAGGCTTTCCCTGGTCTAAGGACTTATAATAGCCTTATTCAATACACAATAAAAGACAACACAAGATCATTCTTTGATTTCTTATACAGTGTATCTATAGGATATTTGATAGGTCCTCTTTAACTGTGTAATTTCTAAAGGGTTGTAAATATAATTGGGAAAAGAATCAAGGTTAAAATGTAAGGTCTGGGGCAATCAAGAAACAAAAGCTGCCATTTTTTATAAACACCAGAACAACACATTAATTTATTACTGAAAAATGAACATAATATTACAAGATCTTACAAGATAATATATCTTAAATTATAAAAACATGCAATACAGGCCTTTTCTGTATTCAGAAAGATGATTATGAGAGATAAGTAACTAAAACACAACCATCATTGACATACAAGATTGAGTAATACCTGTAGGAGTATCGAATACAGCTAACAATCTCCTGCCAAGATCTTCAGCTAAGTTTAGTACTTAAAACTTGGTTTGAAGAGGCTGGATAAACATGAATTTCAGAAAATATGTCAATAAATCTCTTCCACAGGTGCACACATCCTAACAGTAAGAAAGATGTTTATGTTTGTATCCAAACTAGTAGAAAACAAATACTTCTACATGTAATCATAAATAAAAAGATCAATCATTTCAAACATTAATCAAATTATACTCTAAATCCTGACCAACTTCTTAAAAAAAATCTTAAACACAACACTTGCCATCAGATAAGATGCTTCAGTTACATATCACATAAAAAGCCAGAATCTGACATCATTTATTATATTTACAAAAGAAGAAAATCATATCAAACCAAAGTAACAAGACAAACCAAAACCAACCTTAAACACTTACAGATTCAATATGCCCAGTCAATGAGTATACTAAGCTTTCGTCAAATGCATTCCAAACACAAATTCTGCATCTGCAAGAATATCATGCAACCAGATAAAATAATAATCTTCTAGCTTCAAATCATGAAACAAGATTACAACGGCTACAACATTATTATCCTCACACTTGCACAAGACTTGTATGATAACAAGAACAATGCTTAAGTAATTAAGGGTTTGCTTAGTAAAGAAAATTATTTTACATTTTCATCACTTGTCCTATTACTTATAACAAAAGAAGCTACTTGTTTTCAAACATTTGCACGTTAAAGGATGAAAACACCAAAATGTTGTTTCACTCTTTCCCTTCAAATCAAATATCTAAACACAAAATAACTTCAAAACAATGTCACAGTTATCAAATCTTTTAATAACCACTTATTTCAGGATGCAGAGGTAAACACATAAATGGAATACACACTTTCTTGCATTTTTCGACCTCCTCAACACAAAAACTCATCTCCATCAACATCCCATATCCCGTCCCCTCCCTGAACACCCATTTTCAATAACACTCAAGGTTTAACACAAACCTAAATCTAAACAATTGAAACTTACAAGGTGTAGAAGAGAATGCCAGCTCCAGCTTATATCTTCCACATTGACAAAACCAACCTACGTTTCCTTAATCACAATTTCAAACCTCCAAACAACGACAACCAAAAATAGGTCAATGTGACAACAACTAGAGCAAAAGGAAAAAAATTAACCTCAAAGCTTCAACTACTCACCGGGATTCGAGGATGACGAAAACTACGGTTCGACTCAGGGAAAACGATGCCTGCAATGCCACACTACGGTTCGGAGAACGAATGCCAAGTTACCGTTTCAGTGAAAGCGATTTCGGAGAACGAATGCCAACGTGAGCTCAAGACTAACAGAGTTGCAATCGGACACGGAGAATGAGTGGAGGGAAGAAGACAGTGCAGGGAGAATGTTAGGGATGCATAATGAGAAGAGTAAGGGGGAGAAGGTTAGGGCTGGAGAGTGAGAAGAATCGAAAGTAAGAAACAATCGAGACTGAGAAGACTCTAAGAACAGTGCACGTGCTAATTTTTTTAATTACATACCGATATTACAGAGGGATAATCCGTATATAACATTTTCCCCCAATTACATACGGAAAATCCGTATGTATTGCCATTATTCACATCCGTATAAAAATTCCGTATGTAAAATTCACATTATATACGGATAAAAATCCGTATATAAAATTCCGTATATAAATACCATTTTTCTAGTAGTGTTTAGTTATGTGATTCTTTAATTAGCTAAGACTTAAGGACGAAATAATTGGATTGTATTATGCAAAAGACGAAAACAAACATGTATGCATGAGGTTTTGATCAATGGCAAAAGCAAAAGACAAACACTTTCAATGAAATATATATATGAATATGTTGTTGGGGGTCAATTTCATCTTATCCACTCTCATATATTTTAGGAATTCGACATTCAAGTCATCATTGTTAATGCCACTCTCTAAATTACCTTGTCAAGAAGGCCTATCCCCAATTACGAGTTCATACAATTCCTAGCATTCCTAGTAATTAGTTCTTTTAGCACAGGAGCTTAACGACAACCAATATAATATTGGGAGTAATTCCCCGGATCTAGACTTCCCCATACGTTCCCGTATCGACAAAATCAATAATCATGCATTGAATGAGTTAAACAAAGCAAGCTTTGAGCAAAGAGGAAAAACCCTAACTAATGATGAAAGAAAGCATAAGTCTTAGATTAAGATGCAAACACAAATTCCATATATGAGAGCTTCAAAAGATTACATTGATTCCCCAACAAACATACAAGGTTTAGTTCACCATATTCATGGTGAACCTAGATGAACAATAATGAAAGCATGAAGGATAAAACCCTAGAAAGGTGAAGAGGTAGCCTGAGCATCCAAGATCCTCCTTCAAAGGGGTGGAAGAGAGAGTGTTTGCTTCGTTTCTGCCAAAGATACAAACTCTAGGACCGTCCTAAAGCTTATATACTATTCTAAAATTACAGAACATCTAGGCCCAAGCCCATAAGTGTGCCGCTCAGCGGTAAGTGCGTGAGTAGTTTCTTCCCCTCAGCGGCCATTTTGCCCCTCAGCGGATCTCCCGTGAACTCCTGAGTGTCGCTCAGCGGTAAACTGCCGCTGAGCGGTAACTTCGGCTTCTCCTTTTGCACTTTTTGATGTCTTTTCTGATTCCATCTCTCTCCTTCTTCACTCCTTTCACTAAATTCACCTTTAAACCTGCACAAAAACACTGAAATCAAGCATAAACCTGTCCAGCTCTCTTATTTCTGAAAATATGAATAAAAGCATGATTTCAAGCTAGTTTCTAAGTATAAAGGTTGCTTTTTGTGTCAATTTTAAGCATGAAAATAACAGTTTTTCAACTGTTATCACAACCCCATACTTAGAACTTTGCTTGTCCTCAAGCAAACAAGATGTAACTCAATCTTCAACCAATTCATATGATGGTTCACTCATTCAAAAATCCTCTTTTTCAAGATAAGTAAAAACTTCAATTAACCTTATGACCAAGAGTTCAATCAAGATGTGCACATGCTTTAGTGTTCACAAAATCATTTAAATTCCAACAAATGCTATTTTTCATGAATGATCAATCAATTAAGCATGGATGTTCATGTGTTTATGGAATATTTCCTCACTAGGTAAAGTGTTTCACTCACACACAAGTGTATAAGAGGTAATCACTCATTCACTCTACTATCACAATGTCACATGAATCAACTTTGTCTTTCATTTTACCACAATCAAAAACATTCACAAGCATGCATCATCACAAGGACTTTTCAATGGCTTATAATGTGGCTGGGCTAACAAGAAAATTGGTTTTTCTGGATCACAAAATCCTTGAGTTAAGAGAATCATAACAACACAATTATTCTTATTCATTCCCAACTTTCTTTTGCATTGAGCTTTGCTTCTTCTTTTCTTTTCTTTTCTTTCTCTTTTTCTTTTTCTTTGCATATTCTTAACTTTTAGCTCTTAGCTCAATGCTTTTCCTTTTTCATATTTTCCCAACAACCCCAAACTTGAACATTTATCAATACCACACAAGATTTTCTACTTAACTCAAGGTAAAGATTTTCAACAAGGGTTTTCAATTGATGTTCAAGACTAAGGGTTCAAAGGATAGAACACAAAGTGTTCTCTTTTAGTGGGCTAACTTTATGAATTTGGCCAATAAAAAGGGTTCCAACAAATGGCCTTGATCACATGATGCAAAACAAGCAATTGATTCAATCATAGAAAACCTGGGCAAAGTCATTCATGCTTTCAAAGTAATAGCATTTAACAATAACAACTCTGGAGCTCAAAACCTCACATATAAGCTCATTCACATTTGACATACACATCCTGCTTAATCTCAAAACCACAATTATAATATCATGCATTTGTTCACAAAGCTTGTGAATCACCTGTATAAGCATTTTAATATGCACATCATCTCAACATCAATCAATCAATAAGCATCATCAAGCATTACTTATCAAACAATCATAGTTAATAGCAAACCATCATAACAAACCAGGTTTCCAATAGAGTACATCAAACCCTAATCTAAAAACAAAAACAAATAAGTTCAGAAAACTTAAACCAACAAAAGCATAAGCATATGATAGCATTAATCAGTAAATGCTATCTCAGCTCCTCATCAGTCTGAGCTGTCCTCTGTATCTTCCTCTTCCTCCTCATCTTCATCATCTTCAAATGCATCATCATCATCAGCTTCATCTTCTTCCATCTCTTTAGCTGAAGCTTCAGCTGCTCCAGCCCCTCCTCCATGCACTGGCTCCTCTGGCCAAGCTACCACATTATGGAATTCATCCATAGTCCACCTGTGGGCTGGAGGTGTATCATACATCCCCACAATCATCTCAGTAGTAGCCACCTGCACTCTGTGAATGGACTGCAACTGAGCACCTATAAGAGACATATACATGTTCCTCATCTGGAATGGTTCTGCTTCATGTGTCTCAACAGATGCCTGGCTCTGTGCTGGCCTCTCTCTCTACGAGCACGGCGTGGTGGAACTGGCTGAGCTGCCTCCTCACCTCCACAGTACTGTCTGTAATAGGCCTCATCAATAGCTTTTCTTGGCCTCTCAAATGGTGGAGCAGAAGTGTCCACCCCAGCTATCTTGCAAAGGTGAGTGATCAAGGAGGGATGTCCTAGTGGTGCTTTGTTGTTTGAGGTATTGGCACACACACTAATCTCATCAGCTATCACCTGTCCAATGTTAACATTTAAGTTTCTGATAGCACAGTAGATGAATAGTGCCCTGCTGAGAGTAATATCCGACACATGTGAACATGGCTGAATGTTGGCATGAGAAAATGCCATCCAATACTTTGCAAGAGGAGTCAAATCCGTCCTCCTAATGTTAACCACTGAGCCAAATCTATTCCTTTGGAAGTGTCCTCCAGGTATGCATAGTACTCTCTCCACATCCTCATAATCAGCACCTTCCTCCATGCAAAGAGCAAACTGGCACTGCTCACCAGCCCACACAGTGTCCAGGAAGTTATTGATAGACTCAGGATCATACCTGATAGCATGGCCTCTGACATAGCCCAAATAATTCTCAACTGGATAATCACCAATCTTCTTTGCATTGGTGTAGAATTCCTTTACCACAGCTATGTTGGCAGGTGCAGGATAGGTGGCTAGCTTTCCCAAGTCATTCCCTAACACTTGCTTTCCAAATTGAGGAGCAAAGTTAGGTATCATTCCAACTTTTCTTTCCATCAGAAGTCTCCTGTCCTGAACCACCCTAAATTGCTTCTCATGTTTCCTAGGGAGGAACCTGCTAGAGTGGGGTTGCTCTGGTTCCTTTTCCTTTCTCTTGGTTGCCATGGTTTTCAATCTCTTTCCTGAAGAGGATGCCATTCCTGCATTCAAACACAAATACAAAATCATAGAACATGATGTTAATCATTAGTAAACACAGAACACAACTCCTTTCGAAGCTAAACCACCGCTGAGGGCCAGAATTTCCCCTCAGCGCCACCAGTGCCACAGTCCAGAACGCAAAAATTCAAGAAAAATCAGGTCTGGCAGAGTGCCGCTCAGCGGCAGTTTACCCCTGAGCGGTAACTCTGCAGAATTTTGAAATACCTCTTTTCAAGCTGTCCTAACTCCACCCAAATGCAATTTTCAGTTTTCCAGTTCAAAATCATGCAGTTTAATCGGTTCAAACATCAATTATATCATCAAATCATGCATAGAAATCAAAACCCCTAAATCTTCATGCTTTAACAATCACATTGAAATTCAAGAACCCTAGAATGAACAAAATGCATTTTACTTACTTGGGTGGAGATACTAGATGCAATGAGAATGCTTCCAAGCTAAGATACTCTCTTCCAACCCCAAACTTTGATGGCACACTAGTGAAAAAGTGAGTGTGAGAGAAATTTTCTTAAGAGGGAAGAGTGAAAAGATGTGGAAAACCTTGGAGAAGGTATGTGGGAGTGTTTGTGCAGAGAAGAGTCTGAAAGTATGAGCAAATGCGCAGCTTAGGTTATAAAAATACCCTAATGGGCTCGGGTCCCGCTAAGGGGAACTAAAGCCCATTCTGCGAGAGTACCGCTCAGCGGTAAGTTGCCGCTCAGCGACACTTTCGTGATGTGCTCTTCTCCTTCTTTTCTTAACCTACGTGCCTCCTAGACATGCCCCTCACTGGTTCCCTGCAATTCAATGTTTAAAATACTTATGCAAACCCTAACTAAAATAAAACAAACAAAAACAATCAATCAACTGGGTTGCCTCCCAGGTAGCGCTTGTTTAACGTCACGAGCCTGACCCAAAATCCACCAACACCCATCAGTAGGTGTTTAAAATCTCATCAACACCCATCAGTAGGTGTTAAAAACTTACCAACACCCATCAGTAGGTGTTACACACTTAGCATCCTTCAGTAGATGCTATATCCAACTAGCATCCTTCAGTAGATGCTATGTTCAGTAAAATATTTACACAATAATTTTCAACAGATTTAAAAATTACAAACCAAAGTAAAATTTAAAAGTTCTAAAATCACTGGGTTGCCTCCCAGCAAGCGCTCTTTTAACGTCATTAGCTTGACCCAGTAAAGCTCAAGTTCCTTCTTTATAGTTAATGTTGTCATCCCACCAACTCCTCAGCTGTTTCCTGTGAACTGTTTTGATTCTTCTAAGACGTGGAGATTCTATCTCTATCATCTCCTTCTCTTTAAAGCACTTCACAACCCACAACTTGTTCTTGATTCTTACAGGTGCACTAAGTTGGGGTCTTCTTTTCTCCCAGTCACCAGGAATTTCTCCTCCTCTTCCAATCTTTTCTTCCTTGTGTACCTGAAACAACAAACAATGGTTACCTGCAACCTTGAGATTTTCATCTTTATGGCTAGTCATGAGTGCATCTTGAAATGCAGCTTTATAACTAGCTTCTTCCTCCTGTGTTTGCGTCTCATCTTTAAAGACGTCTACAACCACTCTCTCCTCTCGGTCCTGGAGCACCACTATACCTTCATTTACATCAATGATAGCTCTGGCCGTTTTCATAAATGGTCTTCCAAGTATGATAGGTATCTTCTCTGTTTCCATCTTCATCACCACAAAGTCTGCCAAGAACTGAAGTTTGCCAACACAAACTATAATGTCCTCTACAATTCCACATGGCTCCTTTGAAGATCCATCGGCCATTACTAGATTAACCTTTACAGGTTTCACATTAACATTGCCGATTTGCTCCAGTAAAGAGTAAGGTATCAAGTTAACACTTGAACCTAAATCAAGAAGAGCTTTCTTCACCCTTTTCTTCCCTATGGTACAAGGGATAGAAAAACTTCCTGGATCTGTTGCTTTAGGAGGGAATGACTCTTTTTTAACAGTTACACACTCCTTTGCCTCATCATCTCTACGTCTTTTCTTTGTAGAGATGTTTTCATCAGATTTCGTGTAAACTGTGATTTGTTGTAGAATCTGCTCCCAAGGTGCATCATTATCCACCATCTTGAATAATTCTGTGAAGTTCAGTTGTTTCCCTTGATGCATTGGAAAAAGAGAAGTATTTTTGCTCTCTATTTCTTCTGTTTCTCCATTTTCTAACTCAACTGTCTCATCTTCGGCACTCTCTACCACCTTGCATTCTTCTCTGGGGTTAACCTCAGTATTAGCCCCAAAATTTCTATTTGGCCTTTCTTCCACCTGCTTGGTGATCTGCCCCATCCGAGTCTCCAAATTTTTGATAGCAGCTTCAGTGCTCTTTTGGGTAGACTCAGTTTTCTGTATGAAATTGTTGAGAGTTTTCTCCATCCTCATGGACCTTTCATTAAGCATAGATAACTGTTGCCATAAGGTGGGTTGCTGTTGCTTATTATATTGACCAGCTTGCCCAGTTTGCCCTTGACCAATAAGGTGTGGTTTCCACCCCTGATTGTAGCTCCCTTGACGGTACTGATTGGTCATGTAGTTTACATCCTCTACGGCTTCAACTGGAAAGGCACATTGACCATTGATATGGTCGCCTCCACACAATTCGCATAATTGGGATTGTACCTGTGCAGCAGTCTTCAACGCTTTGGGTAATTGTGCAAGAGTTTTAGTCAGAGTCTCCAGCTGTTGATGCTGCGGTCAGAACCTTGTGGTGATGGTTGTAACAGAGTTTCCGAAGGAGGGAAAAGTTCTCTAGATGTTCGGATTCTTCTCCTCCGTCTACTCTCGTCTAAACCTTCAAGAAGAGGTTCTGCAGTTATCTTACTCCTAGTTCGAATTACCTCCTGCATACACAAGAAAACAAAACCCTAGAATATTTGGTTAGCACAAAAAGATATAGGAGAAGATATAGATTCATAGGATAAAATAAAATAAAATAGAATCGAATCAAATAAAATAAAATAAAATAAAATAAAATAAAATAAAAACCGAAAAAAAATAAAAACAGAAAAATAAAAACAGAAATTCAAAATTAAAGTCACATATAATCAATAATCACACAAATTAACCAGTTAAACCACGAGTCCCCGACAACAGTGCCAAAAACTTGATGCACAAATTTATGATCACCAAAATATGATGTCACAAACTTGTTGAACAATCGGCAAGTATGACCGAATCGTTTCAAGTAATAAACTCGGTAAGACCAAGTATCGTTCTCCCAAAGGACTCACGGCCTAGTTTAGTTATGTGATTCTTTGATTAGCTAAGACTTAAGGACGAAATAATTGGATTGTATTATGCAAAAGACGAAAATAAACATGTATGCATGAGGTTTTGATCAATGGCAAAAGCCAAAGACAAGCACTTTCAATGAAATATATATATGAATATGTTGTTGGGGTCAATTTCATCTTATCCACTCTCATATATTTTAGGAATTCGACATTCAAGTCATCATTGTTAATGCCACTCTCTAAATTACCTTGTCAAGAAGGCCTATCCCCAATTACGAGTTCATACAATTCCTAGCATTCCTAGTAATTAGTTCTTTTAGCACAGGAGCTTAACGACAACCAATATAATATTGGGAGTAATTCCTCGGATCTAGACTTCCCCGTACGTTCCCGTATCGACAAAATCAATAATCATGCATTGAATGAGTTAAACAAAGCAAGCTTTGAGCAAAGAGGAAAAACCCTAACTAATGATGAAAGAAAGCATAAGTCTTAGATTAAGATGCAAGCACAAATTCCATATATGAGAGCTTCAAAAGATTACATTGATTTCCCAACAAACATACAAGGTTTAGTTCACCATATTCATGGTGAACCTAGATGAACAATAATGAAAGAATGAAGGATAAAACCCTAGAAAGGTGAAGAGGTAACCTGAGCATCCAAGATCCTCCTTCAAAGGGGTGGAAGAGAGAGTGCTTCCTTCGTTTCTGCCAAAGATACAAACCCTAGGACGTCCTAAAGCTTATATACTATTCTAAAATTACAGAAAATCTAGGCCCAAGCCCATAAGTGTGCCCCTCAGCGGTAAAGTGCCGCTCAGCGGTAAGTGCGTGAGTAGTTTCTTCCCCTCAGTGGCCATTTTGCCCCTCAGCGGATCTCCCGTGAACTCCTGAGTGCCGCTCAGCGGTAAACTGCCGCTGAGCGGTAACTTCGGCTTCTCCTTTTGCACTTTTTGATGTCTTTTCTGATTCCATCTCTCTCCTTCTTCACTCCTTTCACTAAATTCACCTTTAAACCTGCACAAAAACACTGAAATCAAGCATAAACCTGTCTAGCTCTCTTATTTCTGAAAATATGAATAAAAGCATGATTTCAAGCTAGTTTCTAAGTATAAAGGTTGTTTTTTGTGTCAATTTTAAGCATGAAAATAACAGTTTTTCAACTGTTATCAGTGGGGAAAAGAGAAGTGTGAGGGTTTTGAGCGAGAAGATGGTTGGGTTAGATTGGGAATACAGGAAGGTGATGGATCCGTGAGGGGTTGAGGGAGATGATGAAGATTCCCTAGGTTTGGGTTATTGGTGTTAAGAAAGAAAAGAAGAAGTAGGACGTTGCATGAAGTTGGATAGCTAAGAAGATGGGTTGAAATATTAGAGCAGGAAAGGTTGAAAGATGAAGGTGGGTATCAGTTTGATGAAGAGGAGCAGCTCTAGAGTTGCCTCAAATGAAGGAGTAAAGTGGTGAGAGTGTTGGTGATGAATGAGTGTTAGAGGAGAAGAACTTTAGGGTGGTTGTGTTGTTACTAGAAAACAATGAAAGTTGGGTTAAAGAACCGTGAATGGGTTATGTTGTAAGAAAAAGAAAGTGAAGTTGGGTGTTTAGTGGAGTAGAAAAGAGGAGAAGTTGGAGGATATAAAATGGTTGTTTTATGATTTGGGGAATATATGTAGGTAAGCTTGGAGAAACTATAGGAGAAAGTGAATTAAGGGAAGTTCTACATGGTTTTAGAGGTGTATACGTAAGATTTAAACGATAAAAGATAAGGTATGGGTCCCATGACAAGAATGGAAAAGAAGACTTAAAATCCTTTTAACAGTGGCGCACAGATCTTTTATGCAGAAGCAATGTTTTATTCTCTTTTTGGTTTATGAAGTGGTTCTTTAGGAAATAATAAGAATTTGTATAGAGATATTTAGAATGAGTCCGCACGAGGAGTATGGTTAATGAAGTGATGTGTCCTTTTAAAAATAGGAGTATAGGTTCACGAGTTTAAGAGTTAGGATTTTATCTCCTTGGCAAGTTATATTGGGTATTAGTAGGTACACTGGTGGGTTCCTTGTTGAAAGAAAAGATTGAATTAGAAATGAGTGAATAGGAAGAAGAAAGAGAATACATTACTCAACTCTTATACACACAAACATTCATAGCCAGAGCCACCGGAATTCGGATTGTTGGTGTCGCAGCCACCGTCACGAGTGTCGTTTCCGCTTGAGCCGCTGTCGGAGAGGGAAAAAAGACGAGAATTGGGTATGCAGAGGAGGGAGGGTTTGAAAGGAGTGGCAGAGTGATTGAAGTTGAAAGGATGAGAGAGAGGAACAAGTATGGAAGTGAAGGCACGTGGCAGGAGAGACAAAAAGCTGATGAAGAGAGACAAAAAACGGGAGTTAACCCGGTTTAATGTTAATTTAACGGACTAATAACACAGGAACTCGTTATCTTCATTTTAAAAATCGGATCCTAAACTGAAATTCATCTTGGAACGAAATAATTATTAAACCTAAAATATATGATATAACACATCTTCTGTAATGTACTTCCTATATGTAAAAGAACAAATATTACAAGCATATAAATAAAATTAAGAACGTAAGGCATAAAAATTAAAACTAAGAACATGTAATTAGTTAGCAATAGTAGAAACTAAATCAGTGGATGAAACGATTTTATCAGTTCTTTCACTCAGAAGCATCATCCAAATATAGGACAGAACAAAGCGAAAACTTCTTTTGTTTAAACCAAAGCCTAGGCAGATTGAGAAGCTGACTCTTTCCCTGTCTTATTCATTTGGATTTTCCATAGTTAAAAAGTGGAGTAATTTGAAGACAGGCAAACAAACAAATGAAATCTATAAAATTAAGAAAAAGTGTTTGTTTTAGATGTTGGAGAAATGAAGCATATGAATAGAGAAAAGAAGGGAAATTGAAGGCACGGATACAATGACAGAATATATAAAAGCGAGATTAATATTCTAAGAGTAAAATGTAAAAGGTCAACTTTACATATAAATCAAGAGAATCTATCTAAATGATTTATATACAAGATGAGGAATGTAATCATTTATATACTTTGAGTGGGATCTCTTGTCTTATTGTATTAGAAGTAAATCAAAATAGTGTTTGCCAGAGTCTTTGTATATCTTTATCGAAAGATTATATGAAATAAATTAGGGTTTGATTATCCCTGCAAGCTATGCAGCAGCACGTGAGTGAAATGAATTGGAGAGTTTGGAAATTTAGAATGTGTAGGAGTTTGAAACCTAAGTTTGAAAGATAGGGTGAGTTAAGAGCATTTGAGGATTACACTGCAGAGGCAACAATGATGGGTGTCAGATCCAGCAAGCACATCACATGAGAGTAAGGAAATTTTGGGCTTTGGGAAAAGGGAGAGGTGGTGGTGGTGATGCAATTTCGTCCTTCTTTTGCTGTTCAATTTTTGTCCCTCATTGTGTTTCAGTCAGAGCTGTTAAATGCTGATATTATTATGGTTTTTAGCTTTTGTTCTCACTCGCCACAATGCAGATGCAAAGTACTGATGCAGGGTTTATTTCTTTCTCTTTCTTTCCCTTCGCCCCAAAATTCAGTGTCTGTAATAACTCTCTTTCACTCCTTAATGATCATCAAAGTCTCAACAATTGGAATGGATAAGGAGATATTTTGTCATGGAGCAACAATGACACGTGATAGTCCATGTGGTGTAGTGGAAGAGAAATCATAAACCTTTAGGTCGACTTTGCCACTGTAAAATCCTTTTCTTTAGCTTTTCTATATCTGTCTAAAGGAGCACCATTTCTTATCCTTCTCTATCCTTATCCCTCAACACACACATGTTTGATTCTCCTATCTTCATCTTCAACTTCAACTAAATTCAAACCATACCAAACCAACACAATCACAATCTTCAACATAGTACCTCACCATGAACCTCAAAACATGCAGTGGGTTAGTCTTGGGGGGATAGATGCATAATTAAACAAAGCCACCGATCGAGCCTGCTGGTCCACGGAAGATTAGAAACCAAACCACCGATAGACATTAAAACTTTTGAAGTTGAAGTTGGTAATTTCCAAGAGGATAAAATGGCATGTGAAGTAGCTTGCAAGAAATGGTGCTGGAACTTGGAATGTTGTCAGAAGTATCATCGAATTATACCAGTACGGTTTATATAATTGAAGGAAATTTTTGGGACACTGTAATCATGGGTTTCAGGAACATTACTACACGGATCCATCGGTATAGGTATAGACTAGACATACCTATCTTTAGGCTTTCATGTCTTGTTCTTTGTCATAGAGAAAAAAGAGAGGCAACTGAGTGACATGCTTTTGTTTAGGTACCTTGTCCTTAGATAAAGAATGAACTCAAAATATGGATCACGATTCATGGCCTAAACACTATATTGTACAACTAATACAGCATTCATGTGAAAGTGTGGAACATTTCCTAATGAAGGGATGCACTAGAAAATAATATGGTTTGCTTTAGACATGTTAAATCCTTATAAAACACACAAAGTCCATCTAGGCATAAAGCTATGAGAATGATGTTGGATTTATGGTAGAAAATGTTGAGGAGTTGTAGATGTTGTTCGGGGGTATAGGCACATGGCAATTATAATTGGGAAGAGGTGGAAGAACTTTTTTAATGTCTGCTAAAATAAGGGCCACATAGGATTCTTGGAGTGGCAACTAATGGGATTCATTAGTTTTCTTCAGGGAAGGTCTCTGTTGTCCTGTCCTCTTTTGTGTTCAGTCATTGTTTTTATTCTCAACTACATTATTATTTTTACATGCTTTGGATCTCCTTTCTGTAATTGTGTTCATAACGGTGTTACGTGTTACCTTAAATTGTGGTTAAATTAAGAACTATCAAATATGTTTTTAAATTAGATTTTGATCTTATCATAAAACTGAATATGATTTCATTCTTCAATTTTAAAAATAAATAAACGTAATTTTTTAAATTTAATTGTGTTAATTCCTTTATATATCAAATCATGTTTTAGATTAACATTTGATATATTTATAGATTTATGTTAACTCAAATGTTAATTTAAAATATTATTTAATACTTAAAGAAATTAAGAAAGTTAACTAGATTATATCTATTTATTTTTAAAATTTAAAATCAAAACTTATCCAAATTTTAAATATAAATAAATCATTGAAATTTAAAAAATAAGATCCTATTTATTAAATATATTATAATATGAAATAGATGGAGTGGAACGTGTTTCAAGTAAGACCTATTACCATCATTCTTTCTTCTTATACGGAAATGGAATAATTCCCTTATGGTTCTTTTCATAATTTTTCAAAACATCCATTTAGTATTCATAGAATATCTATTACAATTCTGTAATTATTGATATCATCATAATTATTCTTCTTTTGGCCATAATTATTTTCTAAATGATTATGATTTTAACTGATACATTTTGAGTATGAGTTTCATTACAAAAGAGAAACATAAGTTACTATTAGATGGAATTAGGATTGTCTTCTTCCTTTTTCACACTTTATTAAACCACCATTCAAAACTTTTAAATCACTATGGCAGAGACTAAACTACCCCAATTAATCAAGAAATTCTTTTCTAACAAACATAAGAAAAAGAAGAAAAATTTCGTATTGTGATTACTTCCCCCACAATTTCCAATCTAGTCACGTTTATGGTTCACACTATGTCCTTTTTCTTTTCTTTTTCTAAATGTATTCTTAAAAAATTAAAGTATATTAATGTGTAATTATTTAAGTTATAATTATAATTATTAAATAAATATTTAATAAATTTATTGTACTGGAAATTGTAAACATAAAAGTATTAATTTTTTATTATTTGAATAAATAATAAATAAAATTAATGGTTAAAAATTTTATGTCAACTACAATATAAAAAGAATTTACACAAGTATAAATTACACCAAATAAATTAATTTTATAAAATTGAGTTATACTTAAAAGTATTTTTTTAATATTAATATTATAATAAAAATTATTAATTATTTTAATCATTAATTAATTAATGGACGGTTATTAAAAGTTAAAGTAAGTTATTTGATTATTTAAATTTTATTAAATTAAATAAAAATATTAATTTTAAATAATTATTTAATAATAAAATTGTTAATAAATTTTTTTATTAGTAAATTTGTAAATACTAAATAAATAAATAAATTATAACACGGTAAACAATACTTATTGTTAATTACTAATTATTAATAAAAATTTTAAAAATTAAAATAATTAATACTTCATAATGAACAAAATATTCAATGAATAAATCTTGAAAACACAAAAAGAAAACGTAAAATAAACGAATTAAAATTATGATGACATAAATACTTACCCATCGACCAATCTATAGCAGGGTATAATAAGTTTTTACAACTTTATATTTTAATTTTAATTAAACAGATATTAATTTAAAAACTAATATTATTTATTCTAAATTTAATATTTTCAAATTTAATTAAAATAAACTTATTAAAAATTTATTAATTAAATAATTAACAAAATTAAAATTCTTTATTTAATTTATTAAATTAATTGATTAATAATATTTATCAATTATTAAAATATTTACTGATTACATAATTAGCAAATTATTATATATGAATTAAATGGTGATAATTTAACAATTTTATATTACAATTGTAAACACAATAAATTTATTAAAATATACTTAGTAATTATAACTTAAATAAGCACAGATTATTATAGTAACTATGGCTAGATTGGGAATTATGAAGCACAGGTGACTGCAAATAGGAATTTGTTTTTATCTTTTTCGATGTATTAAAAAGAATTTATCTGTCTACACCACTTTGTCTCTATTTCATTTTCTATTTCACATCTTTATTTCCGTTAATATTAATTAGGATGATAACGAGTTAGGAAAGAATAATGCTTATTTGTTATCTGTTTTGTTTAAGAAAATATATTTTGTTATTGGTTAGATATTCGCAGAATATATCACTAGTACAGGAAGGGAAAATTGCATCGGTTAAATTTGCTTATAGGCACCGGTTCTGCAACCGAGGCATATACGAACGAGGTAAAAAGGGGGTGGCTTTATGCCTCGGTTCTGAACCGGGTTAAAACGATATCGGATTATGCCTCGGTTCTTAAATAACCGAGGCAAGAACATGTTTTTTTTTTGGTATGCACAATCCACTTCCCCCTCTTCCTTCCACATCACTCTTCCTTGCACAGTCCATTTCTCCCTCTTCCTTGCACACTTCACAGTCCAAGTAGAATTCAAGCACAGTTCAAACAAAACAGTCCAGAATAGTCCAGAATTCAAGCACAATTCAAGCAAAACAAAACGGTCCAAGCAAAAGAGTTATTGAATTTTTCTTCCCTGAACCAAATCTCAAAAATACAGAACCAAATATCAGAAGCAAATATCAGAAGCAAAAATACGCCCTTGCCACGACCTCACCGGGACCTTGCTGCCACCTCGCTACCGTCTCGCCGCGGCCTCGCTGCCGTCTCGTTGCGGCCTCGCTGCCGTCTCACCGCGGCCTCGCTGCGGTCTCGCTGTGACCTAGCCACCACCTCGCCTCCACAGAAACCACCGCGATTCGTTCAACCCTTAGATCAGCGAGTCACCATCGCGTCCCCTATGCTTTCGACGCCGGCCACCATCGCGCCTCCCCTCCGCTTTCGACGCCGGCCACCATCGTGCTTCTCCTCCACTTTCGACGCCGGCCACCATCGCGCCTGATAACAAATTTATGATCACCAAAATATGATGTCACAAACTTGTTTTACAATCGGCAAGTATGATCGAATCGTTTCAAGTAATAAACTCGGTAAGACTAAGTATCGTTCTTCCAAAGGACTCACGGCCTAGTTTAGTTATGTGATTCGTTGATTAGCTAAGACTTAAGAACAAAATAATTGGATTTTAATATGAAAAAGACGAAAATAAACATGTATGCATGAGGTTGATCAATGGCTAAAACAAAATACAAACACTTTCAATGGAATATATGGATGAATATGTTATTGGGGTTTATCAATTTCATCTTATCCACTCTCATATATTTTAGGAATTCAACATTCAATTCATCATTGTTAATGCCACTCTCTAAATTACCTTGTCAAGAAGGCCTATCCCTAATTACGAGTTCATACAATTCCTAGCATTCCTAATAATTAGTTCTTTTAGCACAGGAGCTTAACGGCAACCAATATACTATTGGGAAAATTCCCCGGATCTAGACTTCCTCGTACGTTCCCGTATCGACAAAACCAATAATCATGCATTGAATGAGTTAAACAAAGCAAGCATTGAGCAAAGAGGAAAAACCCTAACTAATGATGAAAGAAAGCATAGGTCTTAAATATAAGATATAAACAAAAATTCCATATATGAGAGTTTCACAAGACTACATTGATTCCCCAACAACAATACAAGGTTTAGTTCACCATATTCATGGTGAACCTAGATGAACAATAATGAAAGAATGAAGGATAAAACCCTAGAAAGGTGAAGAGGTAGCTGATAACAGTTGAAAAACTGTTATTTTCATGCTTAAAATTGATACTAAAAGCAACCTTTAGACTTAAAAACTAGCTTGAACTCATGCTTTTATTCATATTTTCAGAAATAAGAGAGCTGGACAGGTTTATGCTTGATTTAAGTGTTTTTGTGCAGGTTTTAAGGTGAATTTAGTGAAAGAAGTGAAGAAGGAGAGAGATGGAATCAGAAAAGGAATCAAAGAGTGCAAAAGGAGAAGCCGAAAGCACCGCTCAGCGGCATTTTACCGCTGAGCGGCACTCAGGAGGTCACGGGAGGTCCGCTGAGGGGCAAACTGACCGCTGAGGGGAAGAAAAGGGAAGCGCAGTCACCGCTGAGCGGTATTTACCGCTGAGCGCCATTCTTAATAATGGGCTTGGACTCATTTTCTAGCACTTTTATGGGCTTGGGCTTAGATCTTTTGTAATTCTAAAATAGTATATAAGGACTTGCACGTCCTAGAATTAGTATCTTTGGCAGAAACAAGGCAAACACTCTCTCTTCCACCCCTTTGAAGGAGGATCTTGGATGCTCAGGCTACCTCTTCACCTTTTTAGGGTTTATTCTTTCATTCTTTCATTGATATTCATCTAGGTTCACCATGAATATGGTGAACTAAACCTTGTATGTTTGTTGGGGAATCAATGTAATCTCTTGAAGCTCTCATATATGGAATTTATGCTTGCATCTTTTAATTAAGACTTATGCTTTCTTTCATCATTAGTTAGGGTTTTTCCTCTTTGCTTAATGCTTGCATGGTTTAACTCATTCGATGCATGATTATTGGTTTTGTCGATACGGGCACGTACGGGGAAGTCTAGATTCGGGGAATTTCTCCCAATATTATGTTGGTTGTCGTTAAGCTCCTGCACTTATGAACTGATCATTAGGAATGCTAGGAATTGTATGAACTCGTGATTAGGGAGAAGCCATCTAGAATGGTACTTTAGAGAGTGGCATTAACAATGATGATTTGAATGTTGAATTCCTAAAATATATGAGAGTGGATGAGATGAAATTGACCCCCAACAACATATTCATTCATATATTTCATTGAAAGTGTTTATCTTTTGCTTTTGCCATTGATCAAAAACTCATGCATACATGTTTATTTTCTGTCTTGCATATTAAACTCCAAATATTTCGTTCTTAAGTCTTAGCTAATAAACAAACCACACAACTAAACTAGGCCGTGAGTCCTTTGGGAGAACGATACTTGGTCTTACCAAGTTTATTACTTGAACGATTCGGTCATACTTGCCGATTGTGAAACAAGTTTGTGACATCATATTTTGGTGATCATAAATTTGTCCATCAGTAGCCTGAGCATCCAAGATCCTCCTTCAAGGGGTGGAAGAGAGAGTGTTTGCTTCGTTTCTGCCAAAGATACAAACCCTAGGACGTCCTAAAGCTTATATACTATTCTAAAATTACAGAAAATTTAGGCCCAAGCCCATAAGTGTGTCGCTCAGCGGTAAAGTGCCGCTCAGCGGTGAGTGCGTGAGTTATTTTCTCCCCTCAGCGGCCATTCTGCCCCTCAGCGGATCCAACGCGAGCTTCTGAGTGCCACTCAGCGGTAAACTGCCGCTGAGCGGCAGTTGCGGCTTCTCCTTTTGCACTTTTTGGTGTCTTTTCTGATTCCATCTCTCTCCTTCTTCACTTCTTTCACCAAATTCACCTTAAAACCTGCACAAAAACACTGAAATCAAGCATAAACCTGTCCAACTCTCTTATTTCTGAAAATATGAATAAAAGCATGATTTCAAGCTAGTTTCTAAGTATAAAGGTTGCTTTTAGTATCAATTTTAAGCATGAAAATAACAGTTTTTCAACTGTTATCAGCGCCTCCCCTCCGGAGCGCAAGCTGCTGCAATGGAGGAAAGAGCGTCCTCACGCTGTGGCTGCCAAGTGGGAGAAGAGATATTCCCCTTTTCTGCTGCGAGAGTTTCTGCTTCTGCTCTGCGAGAAAGAAAAGCGTTTCTGGAAAATGAAAAAGGAGATACGAGAGTATAGGTCTGCGAGAGGTAATAGGCCTCGGTTCTCTTTAACCGAGTCAATACCCAAATTACAGAGCTCGGTTGTACCTTTAACCGAGTTAATAGGTTGGAATGTGTGCTATATGCTTCGGTTCTCACTGAACCGAGGCATATAAATTCATCAAAACTACAAAATTGCCACCGGTTTCTGATAGGCTTCGGTTTTTTTTAGACCGAAGTCTATTAAGCGAGTTAGAAAGCATTTTTTTTACTAGTGTATCGGTAATTTTTTATATACTCACAAATATTCATTAATATTTACAACTATTTTTATATTTTATGTTTTTAATTTTAAATAAAATTATTAAATCTGTAAAACATAAACTTAGAAAAAAATCAATTTTAAAGTATATTTGTGTAACATCTCCAAAAATACATTAATAAATCATACAATAGAAATAATTACAATTAGTAATAAGTCAGTTCAGTCTTACATTAAAGAAAACGTACGGTTCTGACCGAACGCGCGTAAACAGTAAGAGTTCAAAATTTAACTATAAGATCAGGACTAATCAAAAGGAAAAGTGGCCGAACGTAACCTTACGCTAACTAAATTATTCTACTAACCGAACGTACTACGGTTCGGCCTTAACTTCAACTTCCACGAGCTTCTCTTCCTCCAAATTTCCTTCTTCCAGCGCCTCTTCCAGTAGCGTGTCTCCTTCTGGTCACATCCACACGGATGATCATTGCAACGACAAGACGAACGTACAAGACGGAACAACACAAGGAAAAACACAGGGTAAGCTTACCTAATTTAATTCACATGATAAAATACATTTCTCATATTCACACACATCAAGTACCTTTGCAACATATGATTCAAATAAGACCTATTACTAGACCGACCGTCCGGACTGTATGAATTCTATGTAGCTACGACGTTCGTGCACCCGGGTGATGTAGTAACTGGAATTCTCATCAGCTACCACCCGAGGTTAGTCCGTTCCGTCCAAAGTACCCCTAAGGACTAAGACCTCCTGCCATTCCCACACATGATCTACCCTCCTCTACATGAGGACGAGTACTCACGGAACATCAGGATGAACCGCCAGCTAAGCATTACCACATTCATACTATACGAATTCCAATATACATACAAGAGTCGTTCCTCCCTGGAACGCTCGTCCAAATTACACAACCTTCCTTTCATCTCTGATGAATCATTATTTTCTTCGCTTCACTTAGTTTATTGTGCTAGAATTAATCGGGGAATTGTGCTTAATTGTCCAGTATTTTCCCATTTTTCTTAATTGTGCTTAATTCGATCGGGAATTCTTATTTTAATTAATTTGAATTATCTGATATTAATTATTTACATTATTGAATGCAGGGGAAAATTCTGTAAATATTTTAGGACATTTGAAAAATATTCATTTACACACCGCATTAATTGGAAGAAGCTAAGATATTTGGTTCATGAAGCTGGGTTTCGGTTTTGTTGCTGGAATTAATTGGCAAATAAAATGATAGAGGAAGCACGTTTTCAATCCTTTCTTCTACAAGTATCACAGCATAATGGCACAAGGGCCCCTTTGTCTTTTGTCTTTTGCTTTGAAGAAAATTTGCCAATGAAAATTATCGTGAATGAAACGGTTTTGGCAAGCATTTGGCAAAATTGATGTCCACTTTTAGAAGCTTACGACAATTACATCTGCAACTCATTTCTTTCAAATGAAAAAAATCTTGCAAAAGGACAAAACAAAAGAGCAATTGGAGTCAAATAGGGGGCCCACATTTGGTGGAAATTTACGTTGGGAAGTTGCTATTCCCTTGCAATGTCACGGTTACATATGCTAGACCCATGGACAAGTTATTTTGGTGAAGCATTCAGCAAAACATCTTTTTGAATGAGGGGGCCACCATTTGGGTCACATTCACGGTCAGGAGGAACTCTAAAATGCTAATGAATATTTGTTGAAGTGTAAAGAGAACACGGTCCCACACTTGTGCACATCCATTATTCCTAGAATAAAAATGGGAGCCACCAATTATTGGAAGTTCACGGATACTGATTTGGAAGCTGGGAGAAGATGGAGACGGAAAGGGCAGCAGCTTGGTTGAGCACTTCACGGTGGCTGCTGAAAGAGAAGAAGACTCCCGTTCAGTAGTAGCCATTACCGAGAGGGAGAAGATGGAAGAAGCAAGGATGCAGCAACCGGTCCAGCACACACCTTCGGAAAGCTCTCGGTCACACACCAAAGGAGTCCAGTAACGTCCGTCCATGTTTTCAAGAGAGGAGGAAGTTCTCGGTCTTCCATTACAGCAGCAGCCACCACGTTGAGGGATTGAGGCTCACACAGTTTCTTGAGAAGCATGGCAGCAGCTTGGAGTGGGAGCTCATGGTTGAAACAAATTTCCGTGAAAGAGGAAGAGTGTCCCGTGAGATGATTATTTGGAATGGAGAAGAAGGGTGTGCACTGAACAAGTTGAAGAAGAAGCTTGGATGGGCTACCTTGAGTCACTCACGGCCTTAGTCAGCAAGGTACTTGGGTGAAAATAGGAGAAGGGCAGCAGCATGTGGTGGCAAAAGAAGCTACACATCACGCTCCAACTTAACCACGGTACAGCTTCCAGCAGCTTGAGAGCATGGGGGCCAACTTACGTCCAAGTGCAGCTAACGGCTTATGGTTCCATCCTTCACGCTGCAGTTTACATTCCAATCCAGCACGTCCTGATGGAAGTAGAAGAATTGAGAAAGGAGCCCACGGCTCCAAGGTGTAGAAGATGACATAATGGAGGGGCCCTCACCCTATTTTCTCACGGGAAGGCAAAGAAAATATGCTCACGGGAATAGGTTCAGGATTTTAGCTATAAATCCAGCAGCATGCAGAGAAGCAAGAAAAGCAGATTTTAGGATTGTATTAGGAGTAGTTTAGGAAACCACTCACGGCCCCTGGAAGAGGCTCTTGCCTCTTCCTTCCTCAATAGCTTTCTAAATTTTCCATTTCCAAACAGCACAAATGTAGTTTGTATTTCTGAAGTGTGTAGTTCAGTAGAAATTTTCACAGTTTGCTCATTAAATTTTCATCTGTACCAGATATTTTATTTCAAGTGTTAGAATCTTCAGTGAATTCCATTTTCAATTAATTGTTTTTATTTTTACTATCTCTTTTATTTTACCATTTAGTGTTTTCTGCACTGTTAAATTCTGTCATTTCATTTTACCGTTCGTTTTGTTTTCAGACATTTTCTATTTGTACCATCTTTTACCGTCCAGTTTTTACAGCCGTTAAAATTTATTTCAACGTTTTTAATTTTTTTTTTATTTAATTTCCAGTTCCAATTTAATTTTCCGCATCAAACAAAAATCACACAAACCCCCCCCACTTCGTGATAAATCTGAGACTGAACCCAAAATTGGTCCTCGAGAGACGACCTAGGAGTCACTTCCTAGTTATACTGCATTCTTTTATGCACAAACTTTTGTGAGCGGTGCGACCCGTTCGTCAAAAATGGCGCCGTTGCCGGGGACCAATGGAGGTTTGGTTTTAGATTTTTGTTGTATAAAGTTTTGTTCTGTTAATATGTTTGTTTTGTGTGTTTTGTCTTGTATATTTTTGCAGGCGATAACGACACCTTCAACAAATTTTGGCGGCGTTGTCACTTCAGTTCCAGGTTTTTCGTTTTAGATTTTTGCTGTGTTTTTCGATTATGTTGTGTTAATATATGTTTTGTCTTTTATATTTTATTGTGCTGTGTTCTGTATTTAGTTGCTATATTTAAAAAAAAAAAATTAATTAAAAATTTTTACTATTGATGTTCTGTCTTGTGTGTGCTTGTAGCATGTATAAATGTGTTTTGTTTTATCTGATTCGTAATTTTTAGTTTTTAGTTTTTACTTTTTATTTTTCCATGTCTACCTATTTTAATGTCGTGAATAATGCTTATTCTGCCAATGTCTGTGATTATGATTCTTATTCTGCATATTACTTTGATTTTAAATCTGCTGATTTTTATGATGAGAACAATATGTTCCATCATCCAATTTCTGAGAGCTCTCTTTGGGAGCCAGTTCCACAATATGAGAGTCAGCAGTATGATTCTCCTATTCAAATAACTCCTCAGCCTTCTACTTCTGAACCTACATTAAAGGAGTTACTAGAGCATATGACAATGCAGAACATTCAGTTTCAGAAAGGGAACATGCAGTTCAAGCAAGAGAGCATGGAGTTCCAGCAGGAAACTCAAGCTGCCATGCAGAATCTGAGTGATCAGATCAGGCAGATGGCCACTCTTGTACCTGAGGAGACTGATGAAAATTTTGGGGACCCGACAGAAGTAAGCAGTAATCCTGAACCAGGTAGACCACCTTCATCTTCCCACACTCTAGAAATCTTCAAGGAAGAGGAGGTAAGCATACCACAATTTGATTATTATGTTGATTGTGATGATGATCGGTATGCTAATGACTATATTCTTGCTGAGTCTGGTTTTAATTTTTCCTCTGTGCATGATGAGAACCGCTTTTTACTATCACATTCGAATGGTTATTCTTCATGCACTGAACATGAATCTGAGTCTATGATTAATATTGCATGCAATTTAGAAATTGATTCATGTTATGAAGATTTATCTAAGGCTCAGTATGATGAATTGGGATGGGGTGTTATACCTCTGCATGAAATTTCTGCAGTGCCACATTGCACTAACCATGTTGCAGGAGGTACGTATAAATTTGATCAACATACACCCACAGTGGAAAACAAAGGTGCTGACACTGATAGTTTGAAGATCAACAGGCACCTACTGAATCCGCTCAGTAACAATATTTGTGGTTTAGATCCGTGAGCTGCACTTGTTGCAACGTGGTCCCCTCATCATTTCCCATATGGTTTTGTGTTTGTCACGTGAATTCTCCATGTACCTATTCTCTTCAATAATTTTGAGAAACTTAACTTCAAGGTGGTCCCCTCCATTTTCTTAAAATTCAAGATGTTTCAAGATAAGAAAGGATGTGGGGCTCCCTTGTCTTCTACTTGTTTTACGTGTACAACCCAATTTTATTCTTCAATTTCACACATTTGAGTACAAGAGCCGTGTGCTTCTATATACTGGTACACTTCTTCAAATCTTTTTCAATTCAACACAAAATAAGTGAATGCAGTGCAGCGTTTTCCGATTAAATAACAAAGTGTAAAAATGAATATTCTTTTAAATGTCTCAATTTGCATTTCCAAAATTTCCTGTAATCATTAATAAGAAGCTCAGATAATTCAAATTAATTAAAATAAGAATTTCTGATCAAATTACGCACAATTAACGAAAACGGAATAATATCAGACATTTAAGCACAATTCCCTGATTAATTCTAGCACAATAAACTAAGTGAAGTGAATAAAATATTGATTCATCAAAATAGACCACACTTAGTCTTTTGCACTCCTGGGCAAAATCAAGACACAGATCAAGGAAAAATTCAAAAGACTTTTAGGGAGGCGACACAAAACTCAGGAGACAGAAAAATAAAACTCAAAAGAAAGTAAATAGAATTTACATAGTTCTCAAGAAGTCTGGACAGAGAAAAGATGTAGAAAATATCCAACACATCATCAATAAAAGCAGATACTCATAGAAATCATCCAAGCAATTCAATACATAGCAAAATGATTAATCAGCTCAAGAGGTGATTTGAAAATAACAAAACCTCACAGATGCACTATAGTGTTTCTCTCAAGTGTCTAGGGTAAATAATAATATCAGCTCGATGTACTCAAGAAAACAAACACAAGTAGACTTGGCAAGCTTCTAATTGTCAATACTTAAAACATATGCATCTTCAGATCAAAAGGTCTTTACTGGGTTGTAATGGGGCCAAGGACAGGGGAGGATAAATTTAGATAAGTAGCTATAGCTCAGAAGAAATAGAGGTGCACTAGGGAAAAAGTGTAAACTCAGTGAAATCTCACCCAAACCTCTAATTCAATCCTCTTCTCGACTCCATTGTTCTCAAAATTATATTATTATTTTTTTATCATTTTTTTTCTTTCTCATCATTTTTTTTTTCTTCATCCTGTCTATTTTTTTTTTCTTTCTTTATCACACAACAGGATATAATTTATATTTTCAGAACATGATGAGGAACCAACTAGCCAATTCATCAAAATTCCCAAGGAGACCACACTTTTTCACAAAATACTTCTATAGCTCCAGACTTCCCTAAGGTTAAGGTAATCATGGTTTTTCACTTAGGGCCAGTGTATGAGCTTTAAAACAAAGAAATGAATACAGTATAGGCTCAAAAGGGGTATCAAAGGATAACAAGGTAGGCTTATTTGGCTAAAGAGGCTCAAGAACAAAAATGCCTTTATCACGTCTGAACACGCATATCAATCAAGTATATCAAAAAGAATCAAGCCAAGGCATATGTGCAAGCAATCAAGATACATGTCACACACAAGAAAGAAAATAAAGTGGCTCAATTTCTCACACAGGGCATTCGTCACAATCAAATCAACCTCTTAAACATTATAATCATCTTCCAAACAGAGAAAAGCAAGGATTTCAAACTATAAGTATTAATCAAGTGAGGGAAAAATCTACAACTTAGACATCATCCAGAAATCAAGAGAAAAATGTAAAATTTATTGCACCCAAAACTCGATAAAAATAACTTAAAATAGAAAAAATTTAACACTCAAAAACAAAAAATTTAACACACAAAATACAATCTAACAGAAAAATCAGAATTTCTTCCCAGTAGACCACACTTAAATCACACAATGTCCTCAGTGTGTTACAATCATCAGATTATCAATTTTAGAGCAGCAAATAATATAGACAAGTGCAATAAAAAGTTAGGAAAAATGGGAAGAAATTTTTCAGTAACATCCATCAGCAGATGTTATCAGGGACATCCATCAGCAGATGTCTAAAACACCTAGCACCCATCAGTAGATGCTAATAATTTTTATTATTATTATTATTATTATTTTTTTTTTTTCATTTTTTTTTCTGAAAAAGGAGACCGGTACTGTGACAACAGTCTCGGTGGCAAAGACCGGAACTGTTGCTACAGTGGAAAGCAATCTGGCTATAAATGAGGCATTCCTCCGCGTCCAGCGCCATTTCTGACCCCTCACTCTCTCTCTACTCTCTTCTCTCTGCTCTCTTCTCTCTGCTCTCTCAACTCTCTGCTCTCTCAACTCTCTGCTCTCTCAACTCTCTGCTCTCTGCTCGAGCGTCTGGATCTGCAAGGAAGCTCTGCCCCTTCGCCTTCTGAAGAGTCTGAGTGAGATCTGTGAGGAGCCTCTGCCTGTGTGCCTTCGGAGCATCTAAGATCTGCGTCAAGCTTTTGTAAGCCCTACCACTCCGGGTAAGTCCTCTGCACCTTCCTTCTTTCCTTCTTTCTTATCTTTCTGCTTGCTTTTTCTGCTTTTATTTATGATTTTCGTTCCTTCATTTAAGCTTACTCTGTTTTGCTCTCCCTTTCCCTTTTCCTGCTTTCCAGATCTTTCATTTTTTTTTCTTTTTCTGCTTTCTTTTCCTTGCTTTTCAGCTCTTATTCGCTTTATTTTTCACCTGCTAAACACTTAAAACACATAAAACACAATTGTCTTAAAACTTAAGGGGTATATCGGCTGGAAACCAGACGTTAATCTCCCTTCGTTTGAAGGTATGACAGAGACAATCGGGTAGAACAACGCCACGTACCCCACTTAAAACTAAAACACAGAAACTGAATATACAAGAACAATATGGACAAGGACACTGGACGTAGATCCGTTTAGGACCCTTTTGCAAGGACCGTGAAACAGATCTGAGACCAAAAACTGAAACATCAAAGCATGACTGGACAAAATAAATCTGAAAGGAAACAAGAACAAATAAAGAAAACACTGAATTAAGAATCTAATGTTTTTATGTTTTTTTTTTTTTTTTTTTATGTTATGCTTTTTTTTTCTTGTTTTTGTTCTTTTTATATGTATTTATTTTTTATTTATGTATTTGTATATTACGAGAGGAAGGATGAGTGATATGGAATCAGAGAGATATACCAGTCAACGATGGCGTCCTACAGATGATCAGATCACGATGATGACCAAAATCTACAACTATGGGGTCACACACCCAAGCCGAGCGCAAGTCGTCGAGATCGCGTCTCGACTAAGGACCTTCGGCGAAGCCACTGAATACAACGTGCACTGCTGGTTTAACAACCATGGCAATCGGGTCAGGCGCTGGCAAGCGGAGATAGACCCCACAGGCACTCTCTTTTCACAACTGCCGCTATACATGTACGGTAAGACCTCTGATCACACCTCCATTGAATTTTCCATTCCTCTTCTATTATTAACACAAGTTTTTTATTTTTTTTTATTTTTTTATTTTTTATTTTTTGTTTGAAAGAAAACAACTGGGTGATAATGAGGGCACCGAGGCTGCTGAATTTGTTTCCAGTTCCGATCATTATCGATGACGACAGAAATGAACGAGAAATTCCTCCACCAAAGCCTCCGCTCGTGACTTTTCGAACCAGAGCTCCCTCAACGGAGCTCTCCCTTAGACCACCACAACCAGCTCGAGAATTCTTCCAGTTTTAATGTTTTGTTTATTTATTTTTATGTTTTTGTTGGCCGAGTGTGGCCAAAATTTGAATAAGGCATGTAATCTGAACAATTATATTTTTTTTTATGTTTTTAAATTTTTTTTTATGTTGTTTTTGTTTTTTATTTGGTTTGTAATATTAACGATCACTAAAGATCGACCTCGGACATCTTTATTTTATTTTTATGAATTTTTATGAATTTGAACAATTTTTTTTTTTTTTTTTAATTCATGCTCACAATTTAAAAATGAAATAAACACAACCATGAAAACACATCAGAAAAGCTAAATAATATGTACATAATGAGGAAAAAGAGTGCTCCCTGGTCATGGTGGCAGTTGCCAATTCTGGACTATCAGTGAGATATCTTCCACCTCAGGATCCGGCGAAGATGTCTTCAGGAGCAGCTCGCCCAGTACTGCCCTCTCACTCAAATCAAGACTTTTCTTCCTTCTTCTCCGAGCAAGTTGTTGAATCAACAAAATCAGGAGCCTTCTGTCCACCAGCAGTTGTTGAGTCTGTGACACCGGAGTAATAAGAGAAATAGCAGTATACTTTCCTTCATCTATCATTGTTTCCTCTATGTCAGTACCTGTATTCTCATTTACTTTTGTAACCTGGTCATCAAACTCATAATCAATAGCATCTGTTATGAATTTAGAATCTGTTTGTAACACATAATCAATTTCAATACAAATCGGGCAAGAACCAGATTCACAATCACATTCACAATTCTCAGAAAACTGAGTCAGATCAATGTTTTGTTCTAACTCTATCATGTTATGCGACTGCAAAATTCCTGTCTCAAAATCAATATTGACATATGCATCATCAACAAAATCCACATTCAGTGCAAAGCTATTATCAATGGAAATTTCATCACTGTAATCATGTTCATTCAACACAACATTTATACCAATGGTTTCAGAGACTAATACTGAATCAAAAACTTCAGAATTGTCAATCAAGTCTGTATCAGTTTCAATCCTAAAACCTGTAGAATCATTGTGCAACAAATCACAAGCAATTGAATGTATAGGCAGATCTGGTAAAGAGCTTGTAATCTCAGTTTCAGAATAAACATGTTTTTGCTCAGAATAAATTTTCTCATGAATTTCCAATTCATCAACTGCACATTCAAGTTGAGGTACGTTTACCTCCACGGGGGAAGATAAGAATGGTCTACCTGTCTCAACAGTGTTACTCATACCTGTCTGGTCCTTAAAATAATCATCAACAGTCTCAGGTGCAAGAGTGGGATCATAGAAAGGTAGGAAAGTGGGTGTAGTAGTAAACTCATAGCTTTGCTCCCCATCTTCTATGTTGATGCCACTATCATCTTGAAAGTGTTGAGTGGCCATCTGCCCGATCTGATCAGTCAGCTTCTGAATGGCAGCTTGAGTTTCCATGCTCTCTTGCTTGAACTGCATGTTCCCTTTCTGAAACTGAATGTTCTGCATGGTCATCTGCTCCAATAACTCCTTCAATGTAGGTTCAGAAGTTGAAGGCTGAGAAGCTACTTGGGCAGGAGCATCATACTGCTGACTCTGATATTGCTGAACTGGTGGAACCGGCTCCCAAAGGGAGCTCTCAGGAATTTGAGGATGATCCATATTTTTCTCAGTATTAAAATCAGCACAAGAATCAGAGTAATATGCAGAAAGAGAATCATAATTACAGGCACTTGTAGAATAAGCACTATTCACAAAATTAAAATAGGTAGACATGGAAAATAAAAATAAAAACTAAAAACTAAAAATTACGAAACAGATAAACTAAACACATTTATACATGCTACAAGCACACACAAGACAGAACATCAATAGTAAAAAAAAAAAAAAATTTTTTTTTTAAATATAGCAACTAAATACAGAACACAGCACAATAAAATATAAAAGACAAAACATATATTAACACAACATAATCGAAAAACACAGCAAAAATCTAAAACGAAAAACCTGGAACTGAAGTGACAACGCCGCCAAAATTTGCTGAAGGTGTCGTTGTCGCCTACAAAAATATACAAGACAAAACACACAAAACAAACATATTAACAGAACAAAACTTTATACAACAAAAATCTAAAACCAAACCTCCATTGATTGGTCCCCGGCAACGGCGCCATTTTGATACGACTGTCGTGGTCATACAAATTTTATGTGCACGAAAATTTATGCAGTATAACTACTAGGAAGTGACTCCTAGGTCGTCTCTCGAGGACCAATTTTGTGTCGGTTCAGTCTTGGATTTTGTCACGAAGGGGGGGGGTTTATGATTTGTGTTTGATGCGAAAAATTAAATTGGAACTGGAAATTAAATAAAACAAAATTAAAAACGTTAAAATAAATTTTAACGACAGTGACAACCAAACGGTAAAATCAGAAAATAGAAAATTACGCAGTATTTGAAAATAACATGAACAGTAAAACACAATGATAGAAATTAACGCTGCAGAAAATAATGAACGGTAAAATAAAATAGACGGTAAAAACAAAACCACCTTGAAAATCAAATTTATTAAACATTCAACATTAAATTAAAATTCCTGGACGGATAAAAATAAAATGAACAAACTAACACAGTACAGAAATTAAATTCTACATTTTTTTTTTCTGAAAATGAGCAAGGACCTAAAGCTACTGGAAGAGAGAGTCTCTCCCAGGCGTCTCCTACTCTACTGGAACAACTCCCCTTCCTACACTACCGAGAGCTCCTTTTGTTCTTGAACGTGCTCTACTCCCTATGCTCTTGGACCAAAAAAAATAAGCAAATGGACCCTCCATTTAATTTTGTCTGTGAACTATTCTTCACGTGAATTCCTTCTAGCCGTGGGTTCTCTTTTCTATTCCACCAAGACAAAGAATCAACTGTTCTCCAAGGCATGGCAGCTGTAGCTTACGTAGTGTTCTTCTCCCAAGGTCGTGCCATGCTTTCTCTGCCTGGACACTGCTGGTGGTGATGAAGCTTTGCTGGATGATGATGGACCGAGAGTGAAGATGGTGGGAGTGTGGTGGCTGCACTGCTAGAATGATTGGTGAAGGTTGTTGCACTGCATCTAGCTGCTGCTTCTACTGGTGGAGATTCCCATACGGCTTCTCTTCATTCAAGCATTACTCCCCTCCGTTCCAGCACCTTCTGTTTGCACGTTCCCACCATCAAGTGAACAACGTTCCTGGATGAAGCTCCTCTGCTGATGGATGAAGATCTCCCTCTGTGGCAGCTGGACATTATGAACGCGACATCACCTTCTTCTTGCTTCCTTCAATTTTGTGTGTGCTAACAACAAGAAGGTGGAGAGGTCTTCTCGGTGGTGGCTTCAAGCTTGTTGTATGCTGCACCTAGTGCCAAGAAAATTAATTCCATGGGGAAAAACCGTGAGCCAAAACCAAGAGCCTTCCTTTTTGAATATGTGAAAACCATGTGCTTGACAAAACTGAGCTGCACTTGTTGCAACGTGGTCCCCCCATCATTTCCCATATGGTTTTGTGTTTGTCACGTGAATTCTCCATGTACCTATTCTCTTCAATAATTTTGAGAAACTTAACTTCAAGGTGGTCCCCTCCATTTTCTTAAAATTCAAGATGTTTCAAGATAAGAAAGGATGTGGGGCTCCCTTGTCTTCTACTTGTTTTACGTGTACAACCCAATTTTATTCTTCAATTTCACACATTTGAGTACAAGAGCCGTGTGCTTCTATATACTGGTACACTTCTTCAAATCTTTTTCAATTCAACACAAAATAAGTGAATGCAGTGCAGCGTTTTCCGATTAAATAACAAAGTGTAAAAATGAATATTCTTTTAAATGTCTCAATTTGCATTTCCAAAATTTCCTGTAATCATTAATAAGAAGCTCAGATAATTCAAATTAATTAAAATAAGAATTTCTGATCAAATTACGCACAATTAACGAAAACGGAATAATATCAGACATTTAAGCACAATTCCCTGATTAATTCTAGCACAATAAACTAAGTGAAGTGAATAAAATATTGATTCATCAATCCGGCGGTGGAGGACATTTCACTGCTTGATCAAATCTGGAGGATGAAGCAGTTCGTCCTCAACAATTTCATGTTGGATCCTGAAGAGAAGAACATCTCCCTACAAATCCAAAATTGGCAACTGCCACCCTGACCAGGGGAGTTTTCTTTTTCTTTCTTCCCCGTTTTCCTACTTTTATTGCATTTGTCCTTTATCTGTTTAGTGTTTTAATTGATGATCTTATGCTTAGAACACGTTTAGGACAGTGTAATTTAAGTATGGTCTCGGGAAGATTCTGAATTTTGTTTTCTTTTATGTTTATTTTTCCTTTTATTTTTCTTTATTAGTTTTCCAGTTATTATTTTTTAAAAAAAAAAAAAATTTATTTGTGATAATTTTTTTTAAGTGTGCAAAAATTTTTCTTTTCAAATTTTATTGTTATGAGATATACATATATTTATTTTTCATATATTTAAAAAAAAATGTGTTTTATGTTTTATTTTGCTTCGTGATTTTTAGTGTTTTTACTTAAAATAAAAAATAAAAAAAAATCAAAAAATCAAAAAAATTAAAAATTGTTTTGCGTAGTCCTTGATTTTATTTCGACCCTCAGTTTCTTACCAATATTTCATTAAAACTTTTCACTTCAGATCTCATTTATTTTCCTTATTTTCCTTCACTGTAAATACAATTTCTTAGTTGTTTTCATACAGATCTTTGATTGCAAATTTTTAGACTAAGAAAATATTTCATTCATAATAGCAAAATTACAGTAATGGAAAATAGGAGCTTGAACAGATCTGAATATAAAGATGCAGTAGATATATATGAAAATAAAAGATGTTCGGGGGTCGATCTTTAGTGATCGTTAATATTACAAACCAAATAAAAAAAAAACAACATAAAAAAATTAAAAACATAAAAAACATAAGTGTTCATATTACAGTCCTCATTAATATTCTGGCCACACTCGGCCAACAAAAACATAAAAAAAAAAAAAAAAAAAAAAACATAAAACATTAATAATGAAAGAATTCACGAGCTGGTTGTGGTGGTCTAAGGGAGAGCTCCGTTGAGGGAGCTCTGGTTCGAAAAGTCACGAGCGGAGGCTTTGGTGGAGGAATTTCTCGTTCATTTCTGTCGTCATCGATAATGATCGGAACTGGAAACAAATCCAGCAGCCTCGGTGCCCTCATTATCACCCAGTTGTTTTCTTTCAAACAAAAAAAAAATAAAAAAATAAAAAAATAAAAAATAAAAAACTTGTGTTAATAATTGAAGAGGAAAGAAAAAAAAAATCAATCAATAAAAATTGAGGTGTGATCAGGGTCTTACCGTACATATATAGCGGCAGTTGTGAAAAGAGAGTGCCAGTGGGGTCTATCTCCGCTTGCCAGCGCCTGACCCGATTGCCATGGTTGTTAAACCAGCAGTGCACGTTATATTCGGTGGCATCTGCGAAGGTCCTTAGTCGAGACGCGATCTCGACGACTTGCGCTCGGCTTGGGTGTGTGACCCCATAGTTGTAGATGTTGGTCATCATCTTGATCTGATCATCTGTAGGACGCCATCGCTGACTAGTGTATCTCTCTGATTCCATCTCACTCGTCATCATTCCTCTTGAAATATTCTAAAACTTAATAAAAAAAATATAAAAATAAAAAGAACAAAAACATAAAAAAGAAAAACAAAACATAAAAAAAAAAAAGAAGCATAAAAATATATTAGATTCTTAGTTCAGTATTTTCTTTAATTGTTTGTTCTTGTTTCCTTTTAGATTTATTTTGTCCTGTCTGTCTTTGATTGTTTTTGTGTCTGGTCTCAGATCTGTTTCACGGTCCTTGCAAAGGGTCCTAAACGGATCTATGTCCAGTTGTCCTTGTCCATATTGTTCTTGTATATTATGTTTCTGTGTTTTATTTAGTTTTAAGTGGGGTACGTGGCGTTGTTCTACCCGATTGTCTCTGCCATACCTTCAATCGAAGGGAGATTAACGTCTGGTTTCCAGCCTATATACCCCTTAAGTTTTTAGACAGTTGTGTTTTATGTGTTTAAGTGTTTTCAGTTTTAAAAAAAAAATGAAAAAAATTGAAAAGGAGAAGAAAGAAAGCAGAAAAAGCAGAATGAATGGAAAGAAGGAAAATGAAAGCATGAAGAGAAAGCAGGAAAGGAAATACAGAAAGAAGATGGAAAGCAGTAAAGGGAGAGCAGGCAAGAGGAAAATAGAAGGAAAAACAAGGAAAGTAGAAAGAAAGGCAGATCCAGGAGCAGAGAACTTACCTGGAGTAGTAGAGCTGGCAGAGAAGCTCCTCGCGGATCTCAGACTCTTCAGTTGGCACGGTGGCAGAGGCTCCTTGCAGGGCTCGTACACCTTCAGAGCACGCGGACGCGGGGGGGAGAGGCTCCCTGCAGAGATCCAGACGCTCGAGAGGAGTAGAGAGAGAGTGAGGGATCAGAAATGGCGCTGGACGCGGAGGAGTGCCCTTTTATAGCCTAAATTTCTGCCACTGTAGCAACAGTTCCGGTCATTGTCACCGAAACTGTTGTCACAGTACAGGTCATCCTTTTCAAAAAAAAAATAAAAAATAAAAAATAAAAAAAACAAAATAAAAAAAAAAAAATAAATAAGTAAATAATAATAATAAAAATTGTTAGCATCTACTGATGGGTGCTACGTGATTTAGACATCTACTGATGGATGTCAATGATAACATCTACTGATGGATGTTTCTGAAAATTTCTTCCCATTTTTCTACTTTTGTTGCACTTGTCTATATTATTTGACTGCTCTGAAATTGATCATCTGATGATTGTAACACACTGAGGACATTGTGTGATTTAAGTGTGGTCTACTGGGAAGAAATTCTGTTTTTTCTGTTAAATTGTATTTTGTGTGTTAAATTTTTGTTTTTGAGTGTTAAATTTTTTTTCTGTAAAGTTATTTTTATCGAGTTTTGTGTGCAATAAATTTTACATTTTTCTCTTGATTTCTGGATGATGTTTAAGTTGTAGATTTTTCCTTCACTTCATTAATACTTATGGTTTGAAATCCTTGCTTTTCTCTGCTTGGAAGATGATTATAATGTTTAAGAGGCTGATTTGATTGTAACGAATGCCCTGTGTGAGAATTTGAGCCACTTAATTTTCTTTCTTGTGTGATATGTATCTTGATTGCTTGCACATATGCCTTGGCTTGATTCTTTTTGATATACTTGATTTATATGCATTTTTGGAAGTGATAAAGGCATTTTTGTTCTTGAGCCTCTTTAGCCAAATAAGCTTACCTTGTTATTATCCTTTGATAACCCCTTTGAGCCTATACTGTATATATTTCTTTGTGTTAAAGCTCATACACTGATCCTAAGTGAAAAACAAATGATTACCTTAACCTTAGGAAAGTCTGGAGCTATAGAAGTATTTTGTGAATAAGTGTGGTCTCCTTGGGAATTCTGATGAATTGGCTAGTTGGTTCCTCATCATGTTTTGAAATGATAATTTATATCCTGTTGTGTGATAAAAAAAAAATGATGAGAAAAAGAGAAAAATTGAAAAATAATTTTGTAAATAATGGAGTCGAGAAGAGGATTGAATTAGAGGTTTGGGTGAGATTTCACTGTGTTTACATTTTTTTCCCTAGTGCACCTCTATTTCTTCTGAGCTATAGCTACTTATCCAAATTTATCCTCCCCTGTCCTTGGCCCCATTACAACCCAGTAAAGACCTTTTGATCTGAAGATGCATATGTTTTAAGTATTGATAATTAGAAGCTTGCCAAGTCTGCTTGTGTTTGTTTTCTTGAGTGCATTGAGTGACATTGATTTACCTTAAACACTTGAGAGAAACACTATGAGTGCATCTGTGAGGTTTTGTTATTTTCAAATCGCCTCTTGAGCTGATGGATTATTTTTCCATGTATTGAATTGCTTGGAAGATTTCTATAAGTATCTGCTTTATTTGATTTGTGTTGGATAATTTCTACTTCTTTTAATTGTCCAAATTCTTGAGAACTGTGTAAATTTTGTTTTCTTGCGAGTTTTTATTTTTCTGTCTGCTGAGTTTTGTGTCACCCTCCACAAAAGTTCTTTGAACCAATCCCTGATTTGCGTCTTAATTTTGCCCAGGAGTGCAAAAGTCTAAGTGTGGTCTATTTTGATGAATCATTATTTTCTTCGCTTCACTTAGTTTATTGTGCTAGAATTAATCGGGGAATTGTGCTTAATTGTCCAGTATTTTCCCATTTTTCTTAATTGTGCTTAATTCGATCGGAAATTCTTATTTTAATTAATTTGAATTATCTGATATTAATTATTTACATTATTGAATGCAGGGGAAAATTCTGTAAATATTTTAGGACATTTGAAAAATATTCATTTACACACCGCATTAATTGGAAGAAGCTAAGATATTTGGTTCATGAAGCTGGGTTTCGGTTTTGTTGCTGGAATTAATTGGCAAATAAAATGATAGAGGAAGCACGTTTTCAATCCTTTCTTCTACAAGTATCACAGCATAATGGCACAAGGGCCCCTTTGTCTTTTGTCTTTTGCTTTGAAGAAAATTTGCCAATGAAAATTATTGTGAATGAAACGGTTTTGGCAAGCATTTGGCAAAATTGATGTCCACTTTTAGAAGCTTACGACAATTACATCTGCAACTCATTTCTTTCAAATGAAAAAAATCTTGCAAAAGGACAAAACAAAAGAGCAATTGGAGTCAAATAGGGGGCCCACATTTGGTGGAAATTTACGTTGGGAAGTTGCTATTCCCTTGCCATGTCACGGTTACATATGCTAGACCCATGGACAAGTTATTTTGGTGAAGCATTCAGCAAAACATCTTTTTGAATGAGGGGGCCACCATTTGGGTCACATTCACGGTCAGGAGGAACTCTAAAATGCTAATGAATATTTGTTGAAGTGTAAAGAGAACACGGTCCCACACTTGTGCACATCCATTATTCCTAGAATAAAAATGGGAGCCACCAATTATTGGAAGTTCACGGATACTGATTTGGAAGCTGGGAGAAGATGGAGACGGAAAGGGCAGCAGCTTGGTTGAGCACTTCACGGTGGCTGCTGAAAGAGAAGAAGACTCCCGTTCAGTAGTAGCCATTACCGAGAGGGAGAAGATGGAAGAAGCAAGGATGCAGCAACCGGTCTAGCACACACCTTCGGAAAGCTCTCGGTCACACACCAAAGGAGTCCAGTAACGTCCGTCCATGTTTTCAAGAGAGGAGGAAGTTCTCGGTCTTCCATTACAGCAGCAGCCACCACGTTGAGGGATTGAGGCTCACACAGTTTCTTGAGAAGCATGGCAGCAGCTTGGAGTGGGAGCTCATGGTTGAAACAAATTTCCGTGAAAGAGGAAGAGTGTCCCGTGAGATGATTATTTGGAATGGAGAAGAAGGGTGTGCACTGAACAAGTTGAAGAAGAAGCTTGGATGGGCTACCTTGAGTCACTCACGGCCTTAGTCAGCAAGGTACTTGGGTGAAAATAGGAGAAGGGCAGCAGCATGTGGTGGCAAAAGAAGCTACACATCACGCTCCAACTTAACCACGGTACAGCATCCAGCAGCTTGAGAGCATGGGGGCCAACTTACGTCCAAGTGCAGCTAACGGCTTATGGTTCCATCCTTCACGCTGCAGTTTACATTCCAATCCAGCACGTCCTGATGGAAGTAGAAGAATTGAGAAAGGAGCCCACGGCTCCAAGGTGTAGAAGATGACATAATGGAGGGGCCCTCACCCTATTTTCTCACGGGAAGGCAAAGAAAATATGCTCACGGGAATAGGTTCAGGATTTTAGCTATAAATCCAGCAGCATGCAGAGAAGCAAGAAAAGCAGATTTTAGGATTGTATTAGGAGTAGTTTAGGAAACCACTCACGGCCCCTGGAAGAGGCTCTTGCCTCTTCCTTCCTCAATAGCTTTCTAAATTTTCCATTTCCAAACAGCACAAATGTAGTTTGTATTTCTGAAGTGTGTAGTTCAGTAGAAATTTTCACAGTTTGCTCATTAAATTTTCATCTGTACCAGATATTTTATTTCAAGTGTTAGAATCTTCAGTGAATTCCATTTTCAATTAATTGTTTTTATTTTTACTATCTCTTTTATTTTACCATTTAGTGTTTTCTGCACTGTTAAATTCTGTCATTTCATTTTACCGTTCGTTTTGTTTTCAGACATTTTCTATTTGTACCGTCTTTTACCGTCCAGTTTTTACAGCCGTTAAAATTTATTTCAACGTTTTTAATTTTTTTTTTATTTAATTTCCAGTTCCAATTTAATTTTCCGCATCAAACAAAAATCACACAAACCCCCCCCCCACTTCGTGATAAATCTGAGACTGAACCCAAAATTGGTCCTCGAGAGACGACCTAGGAGTCACTTCCTAGTTATACTGCATTCTTTTATGCACAAACTTTTGTGAGCGGTGCGACCCGTTAGTCAATCTCATATACCATTCATCTCTTGTAATTCTTCATTTTAAAGTCATTTTTATCTTAAGTTCCAAAAACATGGAAAATCGAACGTTCAACCCTCTTCAAAACGAGGACGAACGCGAGTAACGAGACCGAGAATTCTACAGTTACAGAATAGGAAAGATCGAGAGAGTTACTTTCATATTGAAAATGAATTAAGTACAATCACATAAATATGACGAACGTTATTTACCACGTGAATTGGTTGAATGAACTGACTCTCGTGAGTTCAAACCAATACTCAGAGTATAATTTATGTATGGGGGCTTTAGGCCGGATCAAAAGGATGTAGTCACATCTAGACGTTAAATAACCTTATTACAATAACTTAATGCCAGTCAATGACCGAACGCTATAATAGAGGTTCTACCAAAATTGGATGAACGATGTTTTTCATCATCGTAGATTATATAAGAGACAAATACGAGCGCTTGGTGTAAGACCGAGCACTACTCAGTACGAGCACTTGGTATAAGACCGAGCACTACTCAGTACGAGCGCTTGGTATAAGACCGAGCACTACTTAGTACGAGCGCTTGGTATAAGACCGCACTTCAAATCTTAAAGTACAAGGTTTGATAAAAGAAATAGGATAATATCGAAATAGGATTTACGAACGACGAAATCAAACCATTGCATATATAAATATATATTTCACTTTATCAAGGAATATCCAGATACAACTATGCTTGGCTGAACACTCAAGCATAGTATTACCACACGGGGACGCTCGTCCTCAACTAGGGTTCTCTCCAAATGAAAAATCTCATTTTACTATGTTTACCAGGAATACCGAACGGTCAATGACCGTTCAGTAACGATCGTACTTTTTCATATGAAACTTTCATACCAAAATTATTTCTTTCCAACAATCATTTCTTAACATATACTTTCATAACTTTATACATTCCTATCAGATTCAATTTTCATACTTCATATAATACATATCACATAAATCTCATATAACTCATACATCATAACATAACTCAACCATATTTCATTTCCACTCATTAAATAAACAAACGTTCATAAAATCAATTCATATCAACCATCATGTATCAAACTCATTCAACCAAACTACGGACGTTCATTCATTTCAAAAATAATCAAAATTAAATCAAGTAAGCTTCCCTTACCTTTACTGTGAACGAACGTCCTAGAGGCAGAATATGGTTGGTCTGACTAAAATCTCTCCTACCCTTACGTTCCACAACTCTTGAACTACTTAACAGCAAAACAACCAAAAGTGAATCAGCCATGATACAAGAATGCATCCGAGGCTTGGCTTGCATGCACTATGGAACGAACGACTAAGGACAAAAGACTTACCAGGTTCAGAACTCGGAAATGTTCGGTTCAGAATGAAGCTTATGATGCCGGGAACGCTTCTACGGTCTCTGAAATATGATCGGAGGAGTAGATAGATGAGTTTTGGTAGAAAGAATAGAAAGCTTTTAGAGAGAAGTAGGAGAAGATGAAAAGATCAGAGTTTTGGGGAAGAAAGGGTGCATGCAGAGTGAGTGAGACGGGTTTTCAAAAATTCAGTTTTGCTTCCCACGTTAGGACAAACGTCCGCTCACTCGTTGACACCTGCCTTCCACTATTTAATTTTCGAATCTTCGATGCTTGACACCTGGCGTCCGCGCAGAGGGTTTTGGGTGCGTTTTCCGAGGTCTGACAATTTGAAATAAAAAGTTCCAAAATATTAATACAAAAAGTTCAATTTTTAAGAAAACAAATTTAAAAAAGTTTCGACGGTAACATCTAATTTTTCATAGTATTTAACTACTATAGTATATATCATAATCTTGATATTATATAGTACTTAACTCAATTAAAACATATAAATTCTTATTACAATAATTTATAATAGAAATCTCCGTATGCACGTCCATTTATATTATAATGATACATATTACACTGAACCAAAAGAGTAAGGTAAACATTACAAACAAAAGAAAAGATCAAAACTTCTTACTCTAAGCTTTAGCTCTACGACCAACCATCATTTGCTCCCCAGAGATTCCACATAAGCTCACACCATTAAGGTGATCATTGCAAAAAGAGTAACATACGCAAAGAAAAACAACGCAAAAGTAAGGGTAAGCTAAACTATCAAAACATTATACATATAGTTTAAAATAATAACAATATACAGGACACTATAGGAAAGAGAGTTATTACCGACAGGCATTTACCGACGGCCTTTAGGCCTTTGGTAATGTGTTGGTGACATAATTTATGGACGGCCTGTAGGCCTTCGGTAATGTTTGTGATGGCTTAAATTAGAAATTTGGGTTTCGTTCCCCAAATTCCCCAATTTCAAAATTCATTCTCTCTCATTCCCTCGTCTCCCCAGTTTCAGAAATCCCTCTCTTCCTTTCCCTCGTCATTCCTCGTTGCCCTAAGATGAATTTGGTAAGACCAAGTATCAAGTAATAATAAAATGGTAAGACCAAGTATCGTTTCCCAAAGGACTCACGGCCTAAACAGTTATGTGATTTGTTGATTATCTTAGACTTGTAATCGAAAATATTGTTGTTGAACTATGAAAAATAAACATGAATGCAAAGTTTTGATCAATGGACTTGAAAGATGCAAAAACGGTTGATGTATAATATGAATGATTATGTTGTTGGGGTTTCTGATTCATCCTATCCACACTAATTCAGAAAAGGCTATAGACGTCCGTTCTTTTGCCCTTTTGACGTTCGATCTTCCCCCGACATCTTTGTGGGTGACGTTACTCAGAGTGTCAGGCCGGATGTTAGTGCACTGTCGGACGTCTATAGACGTCTTTATGGGTGTGTCAGGCCGGATGTCTATATAGACGTCTGGTGTACATCCTCGGACGTCTGTATAGATGTCCGGTGTACACCCTCAGACGTTTGTATAGACGTCCCGTGTGCCAGACCGGACGTCTATATAGACGTCCGTTCCTCCCTCCCTGGACGTCCAGTTGCCTGAATTGTTTGTGGTAGGGGCTAGGGGTTGGACGTTCGTTTGTGCACTGCCAGACGTCTATAGACGTCCGGCAGTGCACTAACCGATGTCTACTAGTCGTGTTTTTTAAAAATTAATTTATTTTTGCAATAAAAACACACCTGAAACGCAGAAAATTGTCCCAAAACAATTTTGCAATAATATAAATATATGTTTCATATAAACAAAGTTCTACTTAATGTGGAGTTGAATCCACTACCAAAACTATCAACATAAAACTTAAACTAAAACTAAGCAATGTTCAACAAGAAATAAAACTATTCCTAACTCCATCTTTGCAGAAGATAAGCAGTCCGCTCCTGCCTTATCTATTTAATTGTGTCCTTTGAAATAGGCGATGTACTCTTGAAGCGCTGCAAAATTCAAGAAAGATTCATTATGGTTTCATATATATTGAAGATGAATTTGATTTGTAATGTATTGAAGGTATACATCATTACCTCATTCCAGTTATCTGTAATGACAGCTCGAATGATGGTCTTAATCCAACACATCACATAGAAGCCACATTCCCATGAATCTAGCTGCTGGTTACACTGAAATCACAAACTAAATAGTTAAGAATTTAGATCATTCAATAACATTGAAAATGAATTAGAAACTATAAATGACTTACAACCTTTGGATACAAATTTGAACTAGTTGACCACGAGATTTACCAATAACTCTGTACAGATTGAAAACACAAAGTAGAATTAATATGACTATATTTATAATAAAAGTTGAAGGTGAACATCAAATTCAAATTCATTTTTGGAGAAACACTTACCCTTGAAGCATGGTTCTCAAGTCATTTTTCATCTTCCTGTGCAACGAACAAAACCATATAATTTTACATTGTTTGGGAATGATGACCATCAACTGCCAGTGCGACCTATCATAAAGGACAAATAGTTATTCAACTAATTAAGGAAACTATAATAATGAACTGACCACATATAACAACACTTACCCCTCAATGTATATGGCACAAGGTATATGTCTCTTTTTGACTCATCCATCCATGTTTGCAAATAATGTTGTCTGTTTTGAAGTGTGTTACCAGACGGTTGAATGGTTTGAGGTTCAACAAATTCGTACATCGAAGACTGACCTTGGTCTACAACGATTGTGTCCATGTACCTAAAACAACAAAGTTAAGTTGTTAGAAACTATAACAATGTAAATAAAAGTAATATGAAAGACCAAATTGACTATCTTACATGCACCACAGGTGAATGATGGAAATATTCAACATCCTGTCTCCCCCAATCACCTCCAATGCATCAGAGAATGTGATATAAACTGGAACATGTGGGGGAAGACCAAATACTCTGAAATCCCAGTATAGTTGTAATGATGCTTTCTTCAATCTGGGTAATTTTTTTATTAGCTTTGATAGAGGATCATCCTCCGCTTCAGCCATCTCATCATCTTCATGTATGACTGTATCAATTGGCTGCTTCTGAGGACATGTGAACTGAAGATAAGAATTTACGTCAAAGCGTTATCAACAATTATTTGAAGAATAAACATAGAAATACTAAGGAAAAATACATTATACATGTGGAGTAGCGATGTGGGACATGATCAATGCTCTAGGCCAGGCAATAAATGATCCTATGGCCTCCCCCACAAAGTTAATTTCTGGAGTGGGTACAGGCACCTGAGCCCGGGGATCCCGAACCTCGTTAACGATCACACGCACGTGCTGGGGTAATATGGGAACACCATGGATAGTCTGCCCTCCCTCAAGCACTCGTCCGACAGCCACAACGCATGGGGGATCCCCATCAACCAACAGCTCATATTGATTGCTATACTGAGTGGGGTCTACAGCTGAGCATGATCCTCTAGTGCTGACACGAGGTGCTGTGGGAGTTTCATCGACCCCATGTTGCCTTGCGTCATGGAATGCAGCTTTTCTTCTAGCCCTCTTTGTATTTCTTTTTGTTCTTGTAGTTTCTCCATGAATCGTTGCTCCATTGATCTCATGCTTTGGTTGAGTCTTTCCTCCCACTGAAGATCCATCTGCCTCAGTGTCTCCTGACTCATTGGTTGGGGGGTTTTCTGTGCAGGGCCAAAGTAGTCACGAAGACCAATCGCCCCAGGAACTCCACGTACACGTCCTAGGCGCTCGAGCCTTACAATGGTCGTTGTTAGAATGTCGTCCCTACCTTGGCCAACAAATGTGCCCTGAGTCTGCTGCTCAACCAACTCATCCTGCACATAAAAAGACCAAGTTACTTAGAAGACATGTTGTGATAGATACACAATCACAGAACTGCTTATATTTTGAACTTACAATTCTCTGTGAGATCAAGGCAGCTGAGGAAGATGTCATGTTCCCATCAGATTTAGTCCGAGCAGCCTTCCACAGCTCGTACCTAGCAAGTGCAGGTGCTAGGTCCGGCGACTCAAGTCCCAAGGCATCCGCTCTAGACTTTCTCAGTTTCTTCTCCAGTTTTGCATATCCACCTTGTGATAACATGTGGGGTGCATCGTTTAGCCTTTGTCTTTCTTGGGTGCTAACCTTTTATCCTGTGAAACCATGTATATAAATAAGTGTAAAATCATAAAAACTCAATGAAAGACGATGTTAAGAAACATACCTTCCATTCCTCAGACTCTCTAGATGCACGGAACTGCATCCAATCCTCCTCTGTGAATGTATATTGCTGACAGGGATTTTCATGTTGCCTGTCTCCAAAGACATACAATCGTGTCAGCCTTGTCTTGAAATCCCTCCATCTTATCGTTATATGCGATAACACTTTCTTTCTAATTTGCATTGTGTTTGGAATACCAAAATGTTGCTGTTTAAAACAAAAAACTTGTTATTCCAAAATAAAACATAAAAGATAAGTATATCACAAATTGCATGAAGTATAAACATACCTGAATATCTTGTCATAAGAGGTTATTGTCGACCTCTAGGACGTCATCCCAACATGCATGAAGGATAGAGACATGACTTTTTGCTAACTTACCCATATAACTCCTAAACCTATCAGCATTTGGCCCTGATGGATGACCTGATCTGGGGTCGATGTCAACATGTCTCCTCAGGACGTCTATAATATTATAGACGTCTATGCCCCTCAGGATGGACGTTTAAGGGGCTGACATGGGGAGTTGAAGCATTCATTTATTCAGCCTCGTAAACGTCCGTCCCCCCACACAACGGACGTCTAGAGTTTCACTTATTTACGAGTATGCCACCGGTCAATTATTTACATTGGGACAAATAAGGACGGACGTCTATGGGGGACGTTAAAAGCCAATTCTGCACTAGTGTCACTCTCATGTATTCAAGAATTCATCTTTCTTCATTAATGTTAATGTCACTTTCTAATTTACCTTAAACCCGATGTCTCAGTAGAGAAAGCCTACTCTTAATCACTAGTTTACAATGTCTTGTCTCCCTCTCCCTAGAAATTATGCATGCATTACATTCGTACAAAAGCTTAGAGGCAACCAATCCTCCTATCCCTATGTCTAGGTAATATTGCTCTTGGGAGAATTTCTTCAGTTCTAAATTTACTTATATGTATCCATACAAATAACATCAATGATCATGCAATTGAATGAGTTAAACAAACCATGCATAGAGTATAGAAGAAAAACCCTAACAATTAATGAAAAAAAGTATATAGATTAAATAACAAATTCAATACATGAGAGTTTCAAAGGATTACATCGGTTCCCCAACAACAATGAAGGTTTCGTTCACCATAGACATGGTGAAACTAGATGAAAAACATTGAAAGAATGAAAGATAGAACCCTATAAGTTGAAGAATAGAGCTTGAGCATCCAAAATCCTCCTCCAAGGGGTGAAGAAAGTGTGATTTCGCCTCTTTCTGTCCAAAGATACTAACCCTAATTCGGCTAAACCCTTATATAGATTCTTAAAAATTACAGAAAATAGGCCCAAGCCCAAACTAAATGGCGCTTAGCGGTAATTAGCGCTCAGCGGTAATTAGCGCTCAACGGTAATTAGCGCTCAACGATAAGTGCAGTTCTTCTATTTTGACGTTGAGCTGCAGTTTTGCCCCTCAGCTGTGACTGCGAGACTTCAGAGTACCGCTGAGCGGTAAAAGTGGCGTTGAACGGTAACTACAAATCTTCTTTTGTGCACTTTTCCTTCCTTTTCTGAGTCCAACTCCTGGCTACTTCACTTCTTTCATTCAATTCATCTTAGAACCTACCAAAACAAGGAAAACCAAGCATAAAACCTATCCAACTCTCTTATTTCCACAAAATAAGCAAAAAACATGATTTCAAGCTAATTTTTAAGTCATAAAGGTTGTCTTTAAGGTCAAAATTAAGTATAAAAGTAACAGTTTTTCAACTGTTATCATCACCCTAAGCCGTTGTCGTCACTGGTACAAAAACAGCGTACAACGTCGAATATTTTTGGCTTTTAACGACGTATTCGCGTTCGACATCATATCGTGAGACGTAATTTTGACGTCAAACACCTATAGCTCAACGTTACGCCTTTATATCCACGTCACTCTATAGAGTTCGACGACTAATATCTGAATAACTAGTTATATTTAACGGAAGATTTGACGTCAAATGTGAGGGGAGAGACATAAAGTTGACGTCATGGACAAAGATGTATGACATAAAGTTGACGTCCATTTATTTAGCTCAACGTTACTTGTTGTTTATAGACACGTCGGATATTAAAGTTCCTGACATTTAATATTTGAATAAATATTTATATTTACAACAAAATTTGGCATCAATTGGAATGGAACGACGTAAAGTTGACATAACTTGGACGTCGAAGTTAGCCGAACGACGTCATGTTTTGTTCATATACACGTCGAGTAGTAGAGAATGGACATCTAATATTTGAATAAATATTTATATTTAAATGAAGAGGCTTGACGTAAGTTTAACGTCGAAGTGGTTTATGTTTGACGTTACATTTTTATCGTACATCCACTATATTATACGAACGTCAATCAGTGCATAGTGCGACGTCACATTTTCTTCAATATGAACGTCGAACAGTGTATAGTCCGACGTCAAGTTTTTTTTTTTTTTTAAATTTGGTTCGTTATAGCTCATTTTACCAAACCTGAAATACATAAACCAGTTCTCCAATTCATATATTCACAGAATTAATTAATTTAAACCATGCTATCATCAATTCATCAATCCAATTAAATAGTAAAACTAAAAGACACCAATGCTATCATCAAAAATTAAAAGAATCCAGTTTTCGATTCATCTATTCACAATATTCATTTATTCACAACTTAAACGATGCTATTATCAATTCATGCATTCAAAAAGATGCATAAGTAAAACTAAAAGCTAAACAAATGCTACTATCAACAAAGGAAAAACCTATAGCTATAGCTATTTAAAATGTTTATTCAAATATTGTGCCCATTCCTCTCTTATCGTTTTTATTACTGCATCTGACAATGTAGAGGTAGTGTTGAACTACTACAAAATCAAGGAAATTTTTCTATTATATTCATTTTAATGTGAAAAGTTTATTGATATTTGTAGGATTTTCAAGTGTAAATTTGTACCTAAGTCCAATCTCCTCAGATTTCTACTCGGATGATTGCCTTCATCCATGACATGATGTAGTAGCCACATGCCCAGGAATCATTCTACTTATTACACTAAATATGTGAAAGAACTTAGTCAAATGTAATGGTTTAAATTTGACTACGAAAATTAATGGTTAAAGATCAACGAATTCCAACCTTAGGATATATAATTTCAATTTGTTGTCCTCTAGTCCTAGCCACAACTCTAAACAAATTTGAAACATTTGAAACATTAGAAACATAAATTAATATATTAATATCATCATGAATTGATATGAATGAATGTAAAACTTACGATTGTAACAAGGACTTCAACTCTGATTTCATCTTCCTATGAAGAGAACAAAACCATACAACTTGTGCTTTTTTTGGAATGATCACCATTAGTTGCTAGTGTCCCCTATCATATACCAACAAGTAGTGAGTTTATTGATTAAAATTTGATAAAAGTTGACAATATTGGGAAACACATATGCATCAATGTATGGCGTGATATATATCTCTCTATCAGACTCAGTCATCCACGTTTGCATATATGATTTTCTTGAGTCTAATGTGTTTCCAGATGGTTGAATGGTCTGAGGTTCAAGAAAGTCATAAACTAGTGCTCGACCTGATTCCACTACGACGGTGTCCATGTACCTATAACAATAGAGTTAAGTATATTTATTAAAAAGTAATAATACTACTATACAAATTGGGAAGTAACAATTAAAAAACTTACATGCACCATAGTTGTATCCATGAAATGTTCAACATTGTTTCTCCACCAGTGATCTCAAATGCATCATTGAAAGCAATATACAAAGGATACAAGTAGTGAGTTTATTGATTAAAATTTGATAAAAGTTGACAATATTGGGAAACACATGTGCATCAATGTATGGCGTGATATATATCTCTCCATCAGACTCAGTCATCCATGATTGCATATATGATTTGATGCACAACTTGGTAAATACTAGATTTGATACACGCACTCAGTATTTTCTAAACTGAAGAGTTACAAACCCTAGAAATGTGAAAGACGTTCCAGAATCTGATCAGAAATTACTTCTTCATCATCATCAAGAAGAAAATGGAAGGTTGCCCGAATTGCAAGGAATGCTAATCCTACAGGTTGGATTAGTGATGAAGACATTCGAGGGAAGCTTTTTAGTCTAAAGAAGATTAAAACTGTGGTTTCTCATAGATATCTGAAACTGGTGATGGTTTTCTACTCCAACTTAAAGATGAGTGATGAAACATTTTGTAACACAATCAAGGGGGTTGATATAAAGTTGATCTAAGAGTTTTGGATTGGGATTGTCGTTTTTCAACCGATTAGGAAAGAAGGTTTTCTCTTTCAAATATGGATTGGTCACCAAAGACTTATGGGATTCACCATGATAAAAAATGATGATCATTAGCAAGTTTATCTCATCTCTGAATCTTGGAGTGCAAACAAAACAAATTTGACAAAAACTGAAGAAGATGAGTGGGCTAGATGGTTATGCGGTGAAAATAGATTGTATGTCAGAATCGCTTAACAAGATACTTGGGACTCAAGTAAATTGAAAACTGACACAGTCATTGAAATAAGACTCTAAGGATTGAAAAATCACCGATCAAAATGGAAAGGAAGGTGATGTGAACAACCAAAAAGGGATCAACAATAATTTTGCAACAGAAGAATATGGATTTTTGTTATTTGATTTTAATTTTGTAATCAGTGTCATCTTAAGCCATCTTTTGTTTTGTTGGTTGTAATCTTCTTTTAAATATTAATGAAATTCTCTTTTGGCAAACATTAGTGAATGGTGATTGAATTGTTTAAATTGATTAAATTACTTGTACGATTGTAATTGAACATTTTAATGTTACATCATTACATTGCATATTCATACTCAATTTGTGGTTATTACACAATATACCATTGCACTCTTTTTTTTCAAAACACCAATAGTACGTCAATTGGTAAAGTTACTCAACGTATATTAATAGAAAAATAAAGATACAAAATTATCAAAAATGATATTTGATACAGAAAGATTTATACGGAAGCAAATGTTTGGTGAAGGAGGAGCAACATTTTGAAACGAAGAGGTTAACGTCAATTTCTTCATACTTTGACGTATTATTGTCAACCAGATTACATCCTTTATAATTCTTTTTCCTTTTAAACCAACAATAAACGTCCAATTCCTTGGGATGTGACATATTATTCGTTATCCGAACCCAAAGGTCACTCCCTTTTTTTTATTTTTCCTTTTTAAATTCCAATAGAACGTCGAACTCTAGGGGTTCGACGTGAATGGTTGTGAGCATTAATTTTGTGCTATTACTAGAGTTTTTGAATTAACTCTATAAATATTATCCTTAACTCTATACAATTTCACATTTTGATCACTTTTTAATGATTCATTTTTTAAGTTTTCTTGGAGTTTTTTTCTCCAAAATCAGATCCACTGAATGTGTAGGAAACAACTTTAAGAAACTTAAAGATTCAATCATATATACAATGGGATGTCTACTTAATAATGATAAATGTTGTTAGTAAGCACCGAAGAGATTCACGTCAATCATTGGCACCACTCAACGTCTACTTTATATGGGAAAACGCAGTTGGTTGGGCTTGATAAATGTTGTTAATAACAAAGAGATCCACGTCATATACTAACACCACTCGACGTTCAGGTATATGGGAAAAGGTTGTTGGCTGGGCCTGATAAATGCTATGTTAAAACGAAGAGATACACGTCCAATATTGACACCACGCGACGTCCACGTTATTTGGGAAATACATAGGGACGTCGTTTTCCTTCAGTATTCGACATAAAATTATTTGAAGGATTTCTAAAGGAAATCAAATTTACAGAGCGTAGGTTCATAAATGGAAACGAAACAAAGGAAAAACATAATAACACTAAACATAGGAAATGAAAATCAAACCACGAAAAGATATGAGAGATTGTTAAACTATAGAAGGATTTTTGTGAATAGAGGTTCTAGCATTTTGAAAGGGTGCAAAATCCAAATCTCTCAACCTTTTTCTTTGGATTCTATCACTCTTTCAAGCTCTTCGCCATGATAAAGAATCAAACCACAAGGAAATTACTCGCTTTTGTGAAATTGAAAGAACTTATAGAAAGACAAAGAAAAACATAATAACACTAAACATAGGAAAAAAATGAAAATCTAACCATGAAAAGATCCACAAGATAGTTAAAATATAGAAGGATTTTGGTGAATGGAGGTTGTAGCGTTTTGAAAGGGTACGAAATCCAAATGTATCAACCTTTTCTTTGTGTTTCTATCACTCCTTCAAGCTTTTCAACATGACAAACAATCAAAACCACAAAGAAATGACTCGTTTTTGTCACCTTCAAAGAGCATATTCACGTCAATTATTAACAAAATAGAGTCTATTTTAAATTCATAAGTGTTAACATTTTCCTCTGGTTTTCTACCATACCTTCATCGTTAAGAAAGAAATGTCTTCGTTTAGTAGAGGAATTAATAGCAAACCAAAGGAAAAAGTTAACATGAATTTGGTTACGGAAGTTCTGTAGTTTAGTGAAGAAGGAGTAGTGTTTTGAAAGGATGCGAAATCCAAATATATCAACCTTTTCCTTTGGTTTTTTAGACTCCTTCAAGCTTTTTTGTGTCCTTGAAGGAGTTAACAAGAAAACACAGAAAAAAATTAATAATTCTATTAAAGTAAAAGTTAAATTTTACAATAGTGTTTTATTTGGACCAATAAAGCAGGTTCATTTATGTTATTGAAAGTACAAAATAAATTCAAGTATCGGTTTGCTTGAAGATATATAGTAACAAAAGTAACAGATAAGTCATACATGGGTCACACAAATACATAGTTATAGAGATGAAGTTAATTTTTATTACTTTTACACTTTAGAATTATTTTTGTAATTTATGCGATGCATTTATTTATGATACATTGATGATGTACAAAATGATGAGAAAAGTAGCTGGTACAAACTGACTTTGTTTGGCAGGTTGCAATTGTCGGTAACCAATGAGAAGCACTTACTCTTCAATTGGATGAAAATGATTTTGCCATCTGTGTATGAGCACATAATACCTTAATTTCTTGGCTATTAACATGAAAATGGTCAAATTCAACAATTGTTTACCCTTTAAGCTTCTTCTTTTTTCATTTTATTGTTTCTTCAAATTTTTACTAACATTTTTTTTATATTTAATGTTGATATGAGTTTAACATAAAAATGGGTAAGATTAGAAATGACTAAAAAAGATATCATATTTGGGGACATAGGTGGATAACATGTGTAATCGATATTTTAATAGATATTTTTAAAAAATACATATAAATATTTAATTACTTTATTTCCTGAGAAAGCGAATAATTTTTAGTGAATTTTATTTTAATACTTTTTTAAAACTTAAGCGATGTTATTAGTGATAAATAATTTCTTAGAATTTTATTTTACATATATATTTTTTTTATTTTGACATATGAAATTAAAGTTATATTTTAGAAAAATGTTTTTTTTAAATTAGTGATGTAAGTTTCCAGAAAATAGAGTATTAGAGTTGATAAGTATATTAAAATAATGAGATAAAAAATTATATTTTAAAATAACTGAATAATATAAATTAAAGTTCTTAAACTCGTGTCATTATTTAAAACACAGTTCATATCTCTAAAACTCATCCTCTCAATTCTTTATACTTTCTCTCTAACTTTTCTAACTCCTTGATCATCTATTTGATGATCAAGAGGTACCTAGGAGATCACGACGATGTAATCTCCACATCTATCCAATTGGTTTATGCAATAGAGCAAGTAAGTTTCGACTCCTTTGCTCTTTGTCTTTTACTCGAGTTTACGCATTGAATTTGCTATCACATTTATGTTTCAATTTGTCTTCTTAAATCCTTTTCAATCAGAGATCCTAAGGATTCTCCTTGTTTCTCTTTTCGGTGTCTCGTAGGTGTATTTATAGTTCCTTGAGTCGAAAGATATGGGTGTGCGGTTCTAGAGTTTGATAGACAATTTTGTGAGGTAAGGGAAGCTAAAGTTATTTTATAATTTAGTTGTAGTGTATGAAATAATATTTTGCAATTCATGAATCTGATGCATGTTGATAATTTAGTTAAAATGATTTTATTGAGTTTAGAGTATTATTTGAATGGTGATTATTCGTTGAATGAGGTTGTTATGTCCTGCTGATTCTGTTGATAAATGATCTTTATTATGAATGTGTTATTGAATTGTTAGAAGTATCAATTGAGTTGTCATGTGGAGATGAGATAGTTTGGTTTGTTCCAAGTCTTCATTTCAACAAAAAGAGAGGTTTTGATTGGTGTTTTTCTGTAAAACTGGTTGGATGAAGAGAGCATAGGTTTAGGGGTAGTTTTTAAGTCATATGCGTCATTGGGGGGAGGAGAGCGGGGTTAGGGTTTTGGATATCAGTTTTGGACATTCTTTAGGTCGTTTTGGGGGGTTTTGGACCTGTCCGGAGTTGGTGTGAGAGTTTCCAAATTGTTTTCCTTACCTAATATGGGTATCAAGATGCTATAAAGAAAAATGTTGTTATTATGTGACTTCTGATGACTTGTCAGGATGTTTCTAGCTGTTTAATGTATAATTAGAGGTTTCAAGTGATAATATGCAATGATTGTTGATGATCGGGTCGCACCGCTCACAAAAGTTGATTGCACGAAATTAATGCAGTATATTTACTAGGAAGTGACTCCTAGGTCGTCTCTCAAGGACCAATATTTGTGGTTCGGTCTCAGATTTGACACGAAGTGGGGGGGGTGTTTTTGTGATTTTGTTTGAATGCGGTAAATAAAATTAAACGGTAAAAATGGAACAGTAAATATTCAAAAACTGTAAAATTAAACGTAGAAATAAAAACATCAGTGAAAATACATTGACAGAGAATAAACCGCAAAAATAACGTTTGAAAATAAAATGAACAGAAAAATACATTGACAAAATTTAACGATGAAGAAAACAATAAACGGTAAAATAAAGAGACAGTAAAATTAAAAGCACTTAATTGGAAATCAAATTTAGCAAAGATTCAACACTTAGAAATTAAATTCCTGGACAGTAAAAATAAAAATTACAGTAACACACTACACTCTTCAGAAAATAAATCACTGTTGCACTGTTTGGAAAATGAAAATACAGAGAGTTAATTGAAAGAGGAAGAGGCAGTAGCCTCCTCCCAGACGTGGGTAGTTCCTATACTACTCCTAAAATCTAATTAAATTCTAATCCTAAAATCTGCTAATTTCTCCTCTGCTGCCCATTCCATTTTATAGAGAAAACTCATCCTCCCGTGACTTCTCCTTCATTTCAACAATTGCAAAAGAATTAGGATGGGTCCCTTCATTCTTGTATCTGTTTGCTTCCTTGCTTCCCAGCTAAAATTCTCGTGAGTTTCCTTCCAACCATGGCTCTTTTCACTATTCCATTCTCTTCCCGTGAACACCTCCTGGAAGTGGCAGCAACAACTCCCTCTTTTATGGATCGTGAAGGTGCTGGATTAGCTGGACTCTCACGGCCTCCCCCTCAAACTCGCGGCCTCTCCCTCTTTGAAACCGCATTCTCATATCTCCAAAACAATGAAAAACAAAAGTGACAAAGGTGGCCACTCTCTTCTGACAATTCAGCGCCCCTTTCTTTCCAATTGTTGAGTTTTGCGTTTCCATAAATTCATTCTTTAATCTTCACCCATGCCAAGTCAAAAACGCATATGCTTTACTTTAAAAGAGATTCTCTCTTTTTTTTTCCTCCAAGAATCGTAAACTTCTTTCCTTGTGGTCCCCTCCATCTTTCTTTATTTGTTAAATAGAATGTGAATTCTCTTTCACGTGATCATTGTCTCCCAAGGTTATGAATTTTGGCACATTATCAAGTGAAAACCGTGAATGAGTGGTGGCCCTTTTCCAAACATATATGCCAAATTAAATTGTTGATATGGGGCCGTGCAACCTGCATAATACCAATCCAAATAGAATTTAGCATTTGATTTTAGAGGTCTTGGACGTGAGCTTCCTTTGCTTGGTGGCCAATTGATTTACTTCTCAAAGAAAATTCCAACCAATGGCCGTGTGATGTGTATGTGGGTTGCAAGCTTTGCTTAGAATAAATCATTGCAAAATCCATTGAGCTCTCCTTCTTGTGAACACTCTGTGGAGAGTCTTAGCAATGTCCAATGATCAATTTCAGCCACCACAAGTACTAAACATCAAGCAAACAATGCAAACATTTTAGAACACTCAAAACAGTAATTACTGGACTGACATAGGAGAGTAAAAAAAATACTAGGAACAGAACAAAACGAATTTTAACAAACGAAAAGCTATACGTGAAAATAGACATCTAGACGAAACTATGAAAAAAAATTGCATGGAAAAAGGATAAGAATTGAACTCAAACGAGAACAAACAAGCTGACACAAAATTCACGCAGCAACCAGCGAAAACTGAAATGGCTGAAATACATTGGGCTCAATTGCCAATTCTCATTTAACCTTCAAATGTCCCAAATTGTATCTCCAAATTTTCCTTGTAAAATAATTATCTCAGATAATTCAAATTAGTTAAAATAAGAATTTCCGATCAAATTTAGCACAATTAGGAAAAATAGGATAATACTGTACATTCAAGCACAATTCCTTGATTAAATTCGGTACAATAAACTAAGTGAAATCAATAAAATATTGACTCATCAAAATAGACCACACTTAGTCTTTTGCACTCCTGGGCAAAATTAAGACGCAAATCAGGGAATGGTTCAAAAGACTTTTAGGGAGGCGACACAAAACTCAGTAGACAGAAAAATAAAACTCACAAGAAAGTAAACAGAATTTACATAGTTCTCAAGAAGTTTGGACAGAGAAAATATGTAGAAAATATCCAACACAAAATCAAGAAAAACAGATACTTACAGAAATCATCCAAGCAATTCAATACATAGCAAAATGATTAATTAGTTCAAGAGGTGATTCAAAAATAACAAAACCTCACAGATGCACTACAGTGTTTCTCTCAAGTGTCTAGGGTAAATAATAATATCAGCTCCATGTACTCAAGAAAACAAACACAAGTAGACTTGGCAAGCTTCTAATTATCAATACTTAAAACATATGCATGTTCAGATCAAAAGGTCTTTACTGGGTTGTAATGGGGCCAAGGACAGGGGAGGATAAATTTGGATAAGTAGCTATAGCTCAGAAGAAATAGAGGTGCACTAGGAAAAAAATGTAAACACAGTGAAATCTCACCCAAACCTCTAATTCAATCCTCTTCTCGACTCCATTATTTACAAAATTATTTTTCAATTTTTCAATTTTTCTCATCATTTTTTTTTCCATCCTGTCTTTTTTTTTTTTTTTTTTTTTTTTCACAACAGGATATAAATTATCATTTCAAAACATGATGAGGAACCAACTAGCCAATTCATCAGAATTCCCAAGGAGACCACACTTATTCACAAAATACTTCTATAGCTCCAGACTTTCCTAAGGTTAAGGTAATCATTTGTTTTTCACTTAGGATCAGTGTATGAGCTTCAACACAAAAAAATATATACAGTATAGGCTTAAAGGGGTTATCCAAGGATAATAACAAGGTAGGCTTATTTGGCTAAAGAGGCTCAAGAATAAAATTGCCTTTATCACTTCTAAACATGCATATAAATCAAGTATATAAAAAAGAATCAAGCCAAGGCATATGTGCAAGCATTCAAGATACATATCACACAAGAAAGAAAATTAAGTGGCTCAAATCTCACTCAGGGTGTTTGTCATAATCAAATCAACCTCTCAAACGTATAATCATCTTTCCAGGCAGAGAAAAGCAAGGATTTCAAACCATAAGTATTAAGTAAGTGAAGGAAAAAATCTACAACTTAAACCTCATCCAGAAATCAAGAGAAAAATGTAAAATTTATTGCACTCAAAACTCGATAAAAACAACTTAAAAACAGAAAAAATTTAACACTCAAAAACAAAAAAATTTAACACACAAAATACAATCTAACAGAAAAATCAGAAAAATCAGAATTTCTTCCCAGTAGACCACACTTAAATCACACAATGTCCTCACTGTGTTACAATCATCAGATTATCAATTTCAGAGCAGTCAAATAATATAGACAAGTGCAATAAAAAGTTAGGAAAAATGGGAAGAAATTTTTCAGTAACATCCATCAGTAGATGTTTTCAGTGACACCCATCAGCAGATGTCTAGTCGCATAGCACCCATCAGTAGATGCTATAATATTTTTTTTATTTTATTTTATTTTTTTTTCTTTTATTTTATTATTTATTATTTTTTTTTTTTTTTCTGAAAAAGGATACCGGTACTGTGACAACAGTCTCGGTGGGCATGACCGGAACTGTTGCTACAGTGGAAAGCTTTGGCTATAAAAGGCTGCTCCTCCGCGTCCAGCGCCATTTCTGAACGCTCAATCTCTCTCTACTCCTCTGCTCTCTCTCTCTGCTCTCTCTCTCTGCTCTCTCAACTCTCTGCTCTCTCTCGACTCTCTGCTCTCTCTCGACTCTCTGCTCTCTCAACTCTCTCTGCTCTCTCAACTCTCTCTGCTCTCTCAACTCTCTCGAGCGTCTGGATCTCTGCAGGGAGCTCTGCCACCGCGCCTTCTGAAGAGTCTGAGATCAGCCAGGAGCTCCTCTGCAAGCCTACTACTCCAGGTAAGTCATCTGCACCTAGATCTACCTTTCTTCCAGCTTTCATTTCCTTTCTCTCCTTTCCAATCTTTCCCTTTCAGTATTTCCTTTATTTTTCATCTCTGCCCTGCTCTCTTTACTGCTTTCCATCTTCTTTCTGTTATGATCTGTTGCCTGCTCTCCCTCTTCCTTTTCAATTTTGTTTTTTTTTTTTCATATTTTTGAAACTGAAAACACTTAAACACATAAATCATAACTGTCTAAAAACTTAAGGGGTATATCGGCTGGAAACCAGACGTTAATCTCCCTTCGACTGAAGGTATTGCAGAGACAATCGGGTAGAACAACGCCACGTACCCCACTTAAAACTAAATAAACACATAAACATAATATACAAGAACAATATGGACAAGAACAACCGGACAACTGGACGTAGATCCGTTTAGGACCCTTTGCGAGGACCGTGAAACAGATCTGAGACCAAAAACTGAAACATTAAAGCATGACTGGACAAAATAAATCTAAAAGGAAACAAGAACAAATAAAGAAAACAGAGAACTAATCTAATTTTTTATGCTTCTCTTTTTTTTTTTTTAGTTCTTTTTATTTTTTTTATGTTTATTTTTTTTATGTTTTTGTTCTTTTTTTATTTTATTTTTTATTTATGTATTTGTATATTACGAGAGGAAGGATGAGTGAAACGGAATCAGAGAGATATACCAGTCAACGGTGGCGTCCAACCGACGATCAGATCACGATGATGACCAAAATATTCAACTATGGGGTCACACACCCAAGCCGAGCGCAAGTTGTCGAGATCGCGTCTCGACTAAGGGCTTTCGGCGAAGCCACAGAATACAACGTACACTGCTGGTTCAACAACCACGGCAATCGGGTCAAGCACTGGCAAGCGGAGATAGACCCCACTGGCACTCTCTTTTCACAACTGCCGCTATACATGTACGGTAAGACCTCTGATCACACCTCCAATGAATTTTCCATTCCTCTTCTATTATTAACACAAGTTTTTTTATTTTTTTATTTTTTTATTTTTTATTTTTTGTTTGAAAGAAAACAACTGGGTGATAATGAGGGCACCGAGGCTGCTGAATTTGTTTCCAGTTCCGATCATTATCGATGACGACAGAAATGAACGAGAAATTCCTCCACCAAAGCCTCCGCTCGTGACTTTTCGAACCAGAGCTCCCTCAACGGAGCTCTCCCTTAGACCACCACAACCAGCTCGTGAATTCTTTCAGTTTTAAAGTTTTGTTTATTTATTTTTTTTTTTTTATGTTTTTATTGGCCGAGTGTGGCCAGAATATGGGCTGTAATCTGAACAATTAATTTTTTTTTTTTTTTATGTTTTTATTTAATATGGTGTGTAATATTAACGATCAGAAATGATCGACCCCTGAACAACTTTATTTTCACATATATCTATTGCAATTTCATTTTCAGATCTGAAAAATTTCCTTTTCTCAATCACTGTAATTTTTGCTCAAATGAATGAAATCTTTCTTAGTTAAACAAAATTTTTCAATCAAAGATCTGTATGCAAACAACTAAGAAATTATATTTACAGTGAAGGAAAATAAGGAAAAATAAGATCTGAAGTGAAAATTTTTATTGGTATGAAATAATAAGATAGTGAGGGTCGAAATAAAATCAAGGAATACGCAAAACAATTTTTTGAATTTTTGAATTTTTTTTTTTTTATAAGGAGAACAATGTGAAAACTAAGAAAAAAGAATAATTATACATATCAGAATACAGATTTGGCACGCTTTTAAACAAAAACAATTTTATCACAAAATATTTTTTTTTTTTTTTTGTTTATTTTTTATTTTTAAAGATAACAATTCGAAAACTAAGAAGAAAAGGAAAAACAAACTTAAAAGAAAAACAAAATGCAGAATCTCCCCCAGACCACACTTAGACTACAATGTCCCAAATCAGTTAAAGGCATAAGATCATCAGTTAAAACACTAAACAGATAAAGGACAAATGCAATAAAAGTAGGAAAACGGGGAAGAAAGAAAAAGAAAACTCCCCTGGATTATGGTGGCAGTTGCCAAAATTGGACTATCAGTGAGATATCTTCCACCTCAGGATCCGGCGAAGATGTCTTCAGGAGCAGCTCGCCCAGTACTGCCCTCTCACTTGAATCAGGACAAATCCCAGTAGCCACGCCACTTCTCCGAGCAAGTTGTTGAATCAATAAAATCAGGAGCCTTCTGTCCACCAGCAGTTGTTGAGTCTGTGACACCGGAGTAATAAGAGAAAAAGCAGTATACTTTCCTTCATCTATCATTATTTCCTCTATGTCAGTACCTGTATTCTCATTTACTTTTGTAACCTGGTCATCAAACTCATAATCAATAGCATTTGTTATGAATTTAGAATCTGTTTGTAACACATAATCAATTTCAATACAAATCGGGCAAGAATCAGATTCACAATCACATTCACAATTCTCAGAAAACTGAGTCAGATCAACGTTTTGTTCTAACTCTATCAAGTTATGCGACTGCAAAATTCCTGTCTCAAAATCAATATTGACATATGCATCATCAACAAAATCCACATTCAGTGCAAAGCTATTATCAATGGAAAATTTATCACTGTAATCATGTTCATTCAACACAACATTTATACCAATGGTTTCAGAGACTAATACTGAATCAAAAACTTCAGATTTGTCAATCAAGTCTGTATCAGTTTCAATCCTAAAACCTGTAGAATCATTGTGCAACAAATCACAAGCAATTGAATGTATAGGCAGATCTGGTAAAGAGCTTGTAATCTCAGTTTCAGAATAAACATGTTTTTGCTCAGAATAAATTTTCTCATGAATTTCCAATTCATCAACTGCACATTCAAGTTGAGGTACGTTTACCTCCACGGTGGAAGATAAAAATGGTCTACCTGTCTCAACAGTGTTACTCGTACCTGCCTGGTCCTTAAAATAATCATCAACAGTCTCAGGTGCAAGAGTGGGATCATAGAAAGGTAGGAAAGTGGGTGTAGTAGTAAACTCATAGCTTTGCTCCCCATCTTCTATGTTGATGCCACTATCATCTTGAAAGTGTTGAGTGGCCATCTGCCCGATCTGATCAGTCAGCTTCTGAATGGCAGCTTGAGTTTCCATGCTCTCTTGCTTGAACTGCATGTTCCCTTTCTGAAACTGAATGTTCTGCATTGTCATCTGCTCTAGTAACTCCTTTAATGTAGGTTCAGAAGTAGAAGGCTGAGGAGTTATTTGAATAGGAGCATCATACTGCTGACTCTGATATTGCTGAACTGGTGGAACCGGCTCCCAAAGGGAGCTCTCAGAAGTTTGAGGATGAGACATATTGTTCTCATCATAGAAATCAGCAGAATTAAAATCACAGTAATATCCAGAATGATAGTCATAGCTAGAGGCATCGACAGAATAAGCAGAATTCACGTAATCAAAATTGGTAGACATGGACAAATAAAAAGTAAAAACTAAAAACTAAAAATTACGAATCAGATAAAACAAAACACATTTATACATGCTACAAGCACACACAAGACAGAACATCAATAGTAAAAATTTTTAATTAATTTTTTTTTTTTTTTTTTAATAACAACTAAATACAGAACATAGCACAATAAAAATATAAAAGACAAAACATATATTAACACAACATAATCGAAAAACACAACAAAAATGTAAAACAAGAACCTGGAACTGAAGTGACAACGCCGCCAAAATTTGCTGAAGGTGTCGTTATCGCCTACAAAAATATACAAGACAAAACACACAAAACAAACATATTAACAGAACAAAACTTTATACAACAAAAATCTAAAACCAAACCTCCATTGTTCCCCGGCAACGGCGCCATTTTGATGATCGGGTCGCACCGCTCACAAAAGTTGATTGCACGAAATTAATGCAGTATATTTACTAGGAAGTGACTCCTAGGTCGTCTCTCAAGGACCAATATTTGTGGTTCGGTCTCAGATTTGACACGAAGTGGGGGGGGTGTTTTTGTGATTTTGTTTGAATGCGGTAAATAAAATTAAACGGTAAAAATGGAACAGTAAATATTCAAAAACTGTAAAATTAAACGTAGAAATAAAAACATCAGTGAAAATACATTGACAGAGAATAAACCGCAAAAATAACGTTTGAAAATAAAATGAACAGAAAAATACATTGACAAAATTTAACGATGAAGAAAACAATAAACGGTAAAATAAAGAGACAGTAAAATTAAAAGCACTTAATTGGAAATCAAATTTAGCAAAGATTCAACACTTAGAAATTAAATTCCTGGACAGTAAAAATAAAAATTACAGTAACACACTACACTCTTCAGAAAATAAATCACTGTTGCACTGTTTGGAAAATGAAAATACAGAGAGTTAATTGAAAGAGGAAGAGGCAGTAGCCTCCTCCCAGACGTGGGTAGTTCCTATACTACTCCTAAAATCTAATTAAATTCTAATCCTAAAATCTGCTAATTTCTCCTCTGCTGCCCATTCCATTTTATAGAGAAAACTCATCCTCCCGTGACTTCTCCTTCATTTCAACAATTGCAAAAGAATTAGGATGGGTCCCTTCATTCTTGTATCTGTTTGCTTCCTTGCTTCCTAGCTAAAATTCTCGTGAGTTTCCTTCCAACCATGGCTCTTTTCACTATTCCATTCTCTTCCCGTGAACACCTCCTGGAAGTGGCAGCAACAACTCCCTCTTTTATGGATCGTGAAGGTGCTGGATTAGCTGGACTCTCACGGCCTCCCCCTCAAACTCGCGGCCTCTCCCTCTTTGAAACCGCATTCTCATATCTCCAAAACAATGAAAAACAAAAGTGACAAAGGTGGCCACTCTCTTCTGACAATTCAGCGCCCCTTTCTTTCCAATTGTTGAGTTTTGCGTTTCCATAAATTCATTCCTTAATCTTCACCCATGCCAAGTCAAAAACGCATATGCTTTACTTTAAAAGAGATTCTCTTTTTTTTTTTCCTACAAGAATCGTAAACTTCTTTCCTTGTGGTCCCCTCCATCTTTCTTTATTTGTTAAATAGAATGTGAATTCTCTTTCACGTGATCATTGTCTCCCAAGGTTATGAATTTTGGCACATTATCAAGTGAAAACCGTGAATGAGTGGTGGCCCTTTTCCAAACATATATGCCAAATTAAATTGTTGATATGGGGCCGTGCAACCTGCATAATACCAATCCAAATAGAATTTAGCATTTGATTTTAGAGGTCTTGGACGTGAGCTTCCTTTGCTTGGTGGCCAATTGATTTACTTCTCAAAGAAAATTCCAACCAATGGCCGTGTGATGTGTATGTGGGTTGCAAGCTTTGCTTAGAATAAATCATTGCAAAATCCATTGAGCTCTCCTTCTTGTGAACACTCTGTGGAGAGTCTTAGCAATGTCCAATGATCAATTTCAGCCACCACAAGTACTAAACATCAAGCAAACAATGCAAACATTTTAGAACACTCAAAACAGTAATTACTGGACTGACATAGGAGAGTAAAAAAAATACTAGGAACAGAACAAAACGAATTTTAACAAACGAAAAGCTATACGTGAAAATAGACATCTAGACGAAACTATGAAAAAAAATTGCATGGAAAAAGGATAAGAATTGAACTCAAACGAGAACAAACAAGCTGACACAAAATTCACGCAGCAACCAGCGAAAACTGAAATGGCTGAAATACATTGGGCTCAATTGCCAATTCTCATTTAACCTTCAAATGTCCCAAATTGTATCTCCAAATTTTCCTTGTAAAATAATTATCTCAGATAATTCAAATTAGTTAAAATAAGAATTTCCGATCAAATTTAGCACAATTAGGAAAAATAGGATAATACTGTACATTCAAGCACAATTCCTTGATTAAATTCGGTACAATAAACTAAGTGAAATCAATAAAATATTGACTCATCAATTGTGTGTATATGTATATGAATATGATTATGTATTGAATATGATGATGATGTTCAAGTAATATGTGTGGTATGAATTTCATGTATCATGTGAGAAAGGAATTCCAAGGAGGAATATCAATTGGAATGTTTTCGAAATGCTAGTTAAATTTGCTACAATAAAAGTCTAAGATTCAATCATCGTCATCACCATCGCAATTTTAGGTGCTCAATGGTCAAATTTTGATTGTCATGGAATTTTTGAATTGTCACCTTATTTTTATCTTTCTTTTATGTTTTAAAACTTGTCTGGATAGTTAGTTTACTATTTTGGTTAGTACTTTAATACACTTTGCATTCTTAGCATTTATAATGTATTCTAGGTACTACTTTTAGGTTTTAGGTTGTCAGATTTTGATTTTTTTGTAGTTTTTGTACTGTGAGTTCTTAATTAACTAGGTTTTACCATTCTAAACTTGTTAGGATACTTTCTTTCAACTTTCTTGTTCTAGTTTAGTGCACTTTTCTTGCCTTTATGTTCCTATCAACATAACAAAAAGTGGGGTTCTCACTTTTGTTCAAAGCAATATTCATTACTTCAATTCAATTTCATTATGGCACTTTCAATTGCAAGTTGAAGCCACTGACTAAAGACTTTATAGTCAACTTTCCATAACCGCATGCTTCCTCTATTCAATTATATTTTTCATACAACTGAATAACTTAGAAGTTACAACTTTCAAACTTAAGCAAATGAATTTGGAAAAGGATTACACAACCTATGACTTAAATTTGTTATTGTCAGACTTTGCAAGAAACATCTCATTAATGACTGATAAGAAAATATGAAGGATGTAACAAAGTTGGTTTTCTCTTCTAAAAGAGTAGTAGCTATGTAAAATTAACATGAACATGACTATGTAAAAATTAAAAGAGATCATATAAAGGTCCTATGTACGAGAAAACAACCTTATATATGACATTTGACATAACATGTTTCAATACATTGACTTTAAAAATAGAATGATGTATTATATTCAAGGTTTTGTTTCCAAATTAAACTAAAGCTATGATGGTTTGCATTTAATCTAGAGTGCTTATATGTTATTATGTAGCTGCCAAAATAAATAGTGTTCAATATGCTAAATACATCACTCAACTCTGAAATTTAGTTAATATGCTATACCAAAATGCCAAGGCCAAAGGTACTTGGCCCTCCAGGTTTTTATAGTAAAAAATGGTTTGATAGCTTCCTAGAGAATGTTGGACATTATGTGGTTGATGATAAATAATATCTTCAATTTCGTTTTAATATAATTTTCACTATTTACACATACATTTATATCACATTTCTCTTAAGAGTAAAATACTAATAATATATTTTTATTTATTAAAAAAAATTTTAATCTATCATATGAATCAAATCATATATTAGATAAGACTAGATAGGAGAATGTGTGTGTATATATATATATATATATATATATATATATATATATATATATTGTCAAGAGCGGCTGCAGCGGAAGGGTTAGCGTGGAATAACAAACCAAGAGGGTTTTCAATACTAACGTGTGCCTTTTAATTTCTACTCAATTAAACTTACTTAGCAATTAATAATAACAATTAAATAGAGTAAGGTTGAGAGAAATTTGTACAGATGATTTTATCCTGGTTCGGATCTTACCAATCCTACGTCCAGTCGCTTATCTCAAAACAAGATAAATAGTTTCACTAACACAAAACAATTACAAATTACAATCACAAAGATACAATTTGTAAGAGTTTAGAAACCACCTCTCTTGATACCACAAGAGATGAAACTACACCTCCTTTGAGTCTTCACAAAGGATGAACACCTCCTCCGAATACTTCACGAAGGATGAACACCTCCTCCGAATACTTCACGAAGGATGATTCTCTTCCGAACACCTCCTTAGACACACCAAGGATGAACCGGCTATTTCCTCTGTCACCGTAGCAGCACTTCACCAGCTCCACAGACAAGAGTTTCACAAGCCGAACAAGAACACACAAGTATCAAGAGTTTCTGAGTATTTGAGCACAAGGGAAGAGTTTCTGTGTCTCTGTATATTTTTAAGAGGAAATGAGAGTCTATTTATAGACTCATCCAAAGGCTCTTCCATTCACTAAAAGACAAACTTAACGGCTAGTTTGTCCAACGGCCATAAACGGCTAGTTTGTCCAACGGCCATAAACAGCTAGTTTGTCCAACGGCCATAAACGGCTAGTTTGTCCAACGGTCATAAACGGCTAGTTTCTTCAACGACTAGTTTCTCCAACGTCCGTGTTAAGTGCGATACTCTTACCGTTAACCGTCACTATTCACGTGAATAGTGTTACTATTCATATGAATAGTACTATAGTGTTTTGTTGCAATGATTTACTATAGTAATTTTACAAAACACTTTTCTTTTTCTAATCTAAGTCCTATACATATTTCTAAGAGTATTACAAAAGCTTTCCATCACAATATAAGTCTTCATAACATCTTGAATCTTGATTTCTCTTGACTTGATTTGGACATCATCAAAACTTCATCTTGATCATTTTGCTAACAATCTCCCCCTTTTTGATGATGATCAAAAACTCCTTGATTTAAAGCTTTTGGTAATAATATGTATTTAAAACACAACTTATGGAAGAAAGAGTGCATTAGTGAATAAGCACAAATAGTACAAATAGGCAAATAAGCTTTAAACATTTTCTCCCCCTTTTTGATCATAATTAAAAAGTTGTGTTGATGTTCTCCCCCTAAGATAATACTCCCCCTTAATAAAAGCATGTATGCATATGAGCTAAAAATATTTCAAATTTAAAGATTCATTCAAACATGCACAATAGGATATTTAAAGCAAATATTTTTAGGAGAAAGATCTTATAAAACATTGTTTAGATCTTTATCTTGAGGATTGTCATCATTATTTGCTTCATTTGTTGTCTTCTACAAATCTTCGTCATTGCCTGCATGTAATTCAACTGACTCAAGAGGTTTTGCCTCAAGGTCTACAATTTCATCAAAGACAACATGCTCACATAAAAATTTTTCCGATTGAAAACTATATATGCTTTGTATATTAGAAGATATAAAAATAGTTTTACCGGTCTTGAAAAAATTTTCTTAAAATTTGTTTTAAAGAAATTCTTAAATTTTTAAACAATAGTTACCCAACTACTTGTATGGGTCCTTTGGGTTAGATTTAGAAAAAAGAAATTATTTTATAACCCAAACATATCTACCACTTGGAACACCATAATGCTTAATTTTACATTTATTAGATGTATGACCCTTTTTCATACAATAAAAGCATGATACAACATTTATGTTCCTATAAGTTGTTCCTTTTTCTACCCAAGTTCTACGGGTTCTATGATTGTGTTTATTTTTAATTCTAGGAACATACTTATTTTTAACAACCTTATTTTCATTATTTTTACTACATTCTCCTGAGGTTGTTTCATCTAGTAGTTTCTTATAATTAACACAAGATGCACATTCATTACTACTAGTAAATTTACCCTTTTCAAAAATTAAAACTTTATTTTTCAAATCTTTATTTTCTTCAAAAGTATTTTCAAAATTTAATTTTAAATTCTTATTTTCTTCAAGAATATTTTCAAAATTTAATTTTAAATTTTTGAAATCCTTTTTCAACTTCTGATGGGCTTTATCTAACTTTTCAGATTCTACTATTAAAGCAGCATAAATTTCATGCAATTCATTTTCACTAATTTGACTAGAATTATCAGAATCGCTAGATGTACTTACTTGGCTTCCAGCGTCGTCGTTCACCACTAAACAGATGTTTGCTTCTTCATCTGAGTAGCTTGAATCTGAAATGGTCTCATTGTCATCTTCCCATGCAATGTATGCCTTCTTTTTCTTGAAGAATTTCTTTTCACCCTTCTTTTGATTTGGGCAGTCTGCTTTTAAATGTCCCTTTTCTCCGCAACCGTAGCATCGGTAATTTGAGGAAGATACTGGATTATCTTTCTTTTCGTATCTAAATTTTCCTTTACCTTTAGACTTCATGAACTTGTTGAGTCTTTTTATCATGAGTCTCAATTCTTCTTCTTCGTCTGAGTCTTCATCTTCCGATTTACCTTTGCTTCTTTCAACCTCCGACTTTAACGCCAAACTCTTCTTGTTGTTTTTGGCTTTTGATTCTTCTTCATCAAGTCTTCCGAGGTCAAGTTCATGCTCTCTCAACTTTCCAAATAATGCAGCCATGGTCATTGTGTTGAGATTTTGTGACTCAGAAATTGCAGTCACTTTTGGTTGCCAAGACCTGTCTAAAGATTTCAAAATTTTTATATTAAGCTCATCAGTATCGAAAGATTTACCTAGTCCAATAAGATGGTTTACGATGTTGGTGAAGCGTTTCTGAACATCTACTATTGTTTCCCCTTGCTTCATCCTGAACATTTCGTATTCCTGGATTAAGGTATTCTTTCTAGCTCTCTTAACATCATCTGTACCTTCATGGGTTACTCTTAGTACTTCCCACATTTCTTGTGCAGTTTTACAAACAGAAATCCTGTAAAACTCATCAATAGTTAAAGCAGATGAAATAATATTACGAGCTTTTACATCATTACCAAATTTTTTCTTATCTTGAGCAGTCCATTGGTCACGGGGCTTTGGTTCCTGCATATTGTTAGTTGGAACAAAAGGACCAAATGCAACAGCATCCCAAATATCTATATCAATAGATTCCATAAATATTTGCATTCTTACCTTCCAGAATGCGTAATTTTCACCTGTGAATAGTGGTGGTCTATTGATAGAAGCACCCTCTGCGAATGTTTGAAACGATCCCGCCATTTGAATGACTATCAAAGCAAGCTCTGATACCAATTGTCAAGAGCGGCTGCAGCGGAAGGGTTAGCGTGGAATAACAAACCAAGAGGGTTTTCAATACTAACGTGTGCCTTTTAATTTCTACTCAATTAAACTTACTTAGCAATTAATAATAACAATTAAATAGAGTAAGGTTGAGAGAAATTTGTACAGATGATTTTATCCTGGTTCGGATCTTACCAATCCTACGTCCAGTCGCTTATCTCAAAACAAGATAAATAGTTTCACTAACACAAAACAATTACAAATTACAATCACAAAGATACAATTTGTAAGAGTTTAGAAACCACCTCTCTTGATACCACAAGAGATGAAACTACACCTCCTTTGAGTCTTCACAAAGGATGAACACCTCCTCCGAATACTTCACGAAGGATGAACACCTCCTCCGAATACTTCACGAAGGATGATTCTCTTCCGAACACCTCCTTAGACACACCAAGGATGAACCGGCTATTTCCTCTGTCACCGTAGCAGCACTTCACCAGCTCCACAGACAAGAGTTTCACAAGCCGAACAAGAACACACAAGTATCAAGAGTTTCTGAGTATTTGAGCACAAGGGAAGAGTTTCTGTGTCTCTGTATATTTTTAAGAGGAAATGAGAGTCTATTTATAGACTCATCCAAAGGCTCTTCCATTCACTAAAAGACAAACTTAACGGCTAGTTTGTCCAACGGCCATAAACGGCTAGTTTGTCCAACGGCCATAAACGGCTAGTTTGTCCAACGGCCATAAACGGCTAGTTTGTCCAACGGTCATAAACGGCTAGTTTCTTCAACGACTAGTTTCTCCAACGTCCGTGTTAAGTGCGATACTCTTACCGTTAATCGTCACTATTCACGTGAATAGTGTTACTATTCATATGAATAGTACTATAGTGTTTTGTTGCAATGATTTACTATAGTAATTTTACAAAACACTTTTCTTTTTCTAATCTAAGTCCTATACATATTTCTAAGAGTATTACAAAAGCTTTCCATCACAATATAAGTCTTCATAACATCTTGAATCTTGATTTCTCTTGACTTGATTTGGACATCATCAAAACTTCATCTTGATCATTTTGCTAACATATTATATATATATATATATATATATATATATATATATATATATATATATATATATATATATATATATATATATATATATATATATATATATATATATATATATATATATATATATATATATATATATATATATATATGCCTACGAGGACCAAGGTTGTAAATGTGGTGGGTCACTCCATCAACCACATAATGTCCAACATTCTCTAGGAAGCTATCAAACCATTTTTTACTATAAAAACCTGGAGGGCCAAGTACCTTTGGCCTTGTATTGGCATTTTGGTATAGCATATTAACTAAATTTCAGAGTTGAGTGATGTATTTAGCATATTGAACACTATTTATTTTGGCAGCTACATAATAACATATAAGCACTCTAGATTAAATGCAAACCATCATAGCTTTAGTTTAATTTGGAAACAAAACCTTGAATAATACATCATTCTATTTTTAAAGTCAATGTATTGAAACATGTTATGTCAAATGTCATATATAAGGTTGTTTTCTCGTACATAGGACCTTTATATGATCTCTTTTAATTTTTACATAGTCATGTTCATGTTAATTTTACACAGCTACTACTCTTTTAGAAGAGAAAACCAACTTTGTTACATCCTTCATATTTTCTTATCAGTCATTAATGAGATGTTTCTTGCAAAGTCTGACAATAACAAATTTAAGTCATAGGTTGTGTAATCCTTTTCCAAATTCATTTGCTTAAGTTTGAAAGTTGTAACTTCTAAGTTATTCAGTTGTATGAAAAATATAATTGAATAGAGGAAGCATGCGGTTATGGAAAGTTGACTATAAAGTCTTTAGTCAGTGGCTTCAACTTGCAATTGAAAGTGCCATAATGAAATTGAATTGAAGTAATGAATATTGCTTTGAACAAAAGTGAGAACCCCACTTTTTGTTATGTTGATAGGAACATAAAGGCAAGAAAAGTGCACTAAACTAGAACAAGAAAGTTGAAAGAAAGTATCCTAACAAGTTTAGAATGGTAAAACCTAGTTAATTAAGAACTCACAGTACAAAAACTACAAAAAAAATCAAAATCTGACAACCTAAAACCTAAAAGTAGTACCTAGAATACATTATAAATGCTAAGAATGCAAAGTGCATTAAAGTACTAACCAAAATAGTAAACTAACTATCCAGACAAGTTTTAAAACATAAAAGAAAGATAAAAATAAGGTGACAATTCAAAAATTCCATGACAATCAAAATTTGACCATTGAGCACCTAAAATTACACTAGAATAGGATAAATGTGCTAAGCATGAAGATGTTCAATATGCACAATGCATGAAAACATTTATTGTTGGATAGAAGACACCAATGTCAACTTCCTTAGTATTTTCTGCCACTAATTGATGATCATGTCCCTATACTAATTTAAAAGTTGTGGGTTGATAGATCCTCTGAGCTGGGCAATGTATTGATCATGAAATACCTCATTTTTTTGTGTCCTCTAATATGAATAACAGCTTACACCTTTTGTAAAGTTTGGTTTTAACATTTTAACCAAACATCTGACTTCAATTTCTTCATTTTGATTAGGTTGTGTGTTGTTTAAATTTTGACTTGTTATAATAAGACAACTCATTTAGTTTGTTTGGGTTCTTGATGTAGATTTGACCGTGACTGGAAAAGGATTGAAGCATTTCTTGGATCAAAGTAATTTTAAATGTAAAATTTGTGTACAAGTCATTGATGGGAGTAGAAAGAGGAATTCTACAATAGTTGAAAGGCTATTGATGATGTTGATTGGTTTGTGTATTGCAAATTTGCATGAATGTTGCGCTGACAGAGTTTTACAATGTTTTGATTTTCTTTTCATAATTGATTGATTGTGTATATAAGTTATTATGCGGGTAAATTGTGTTGTTGGATTGGTATTATTATGCTTGTGCATGACTTTGTGCTATATATTGATTTCAATTATATAATTGTATATTTTTGGATCCGTTGAAGTTGGTTTTTGGTTAATAATTGCTTTTTAAAGTCAAAGATAGGAATTTAATGTGCGTAGTGGTAACCTCTTTAAAGGTGGTTACTTGTAAGAACTCTCCAAACAGAAAAAACTACTTCATTGTAGTTTAAATTGGACTACCTAAGACCTAAAACTAGCAACTAAACTAGTCAAATAAAGGTAAAAACTAACCTAAATTCCAAAAATAGTCCAAACTACTTGGATCAAGTAGCTTCATCTCAATTATTGGGTACTTAAAACCTTAAAGGTATACTAAATAGGTGAATTGTTTAGTGTTAGCCTACTTCCTAGTAATTGACATTGGAGTTTTCAGTGTTGCCAAACCAGCCTGAAGAGCCTCCAACTGTGTAATTATTTTAATCATAAGCAGATCCTAAGAGAGAGAACAAAAGGAGAAGACAAGAGAGATAATGTTGTTGGAGCTTCTTCCTCTTCCCTATTTCATTCTTGTTGCCCCACTAATATTTCCCCATCTTCTTGTTCTTCTTCTGCATCATTGTCTTACAGTTCTGAGTAGAAGAAACAATTCCTCCCTCATTTATCATCATCTCGCACTAGAATAAGTCCTGTAATTGTTTTCATCTGTGTCATTCTAGCTATTGTGTTTTTCATCTCTGGTCTCCTTCACTTGCTTGTTAGATTCCTTATAAGGCACATGTCCTCTTCGTCAATTTCCTAGTCCAATAAGTATAAACCTACAATAACCTACAATGTCTTCTTATATGTGTGATCCTTATTTGATCCTTAGTTCAAATTAGACAATCTATCTATAACCTACAATTTAAGAGCCAAAACTTAGTAAAAGGAAAAATATGCAAATCTATAAAAATCATTCAAAAATAAAGGTAAAATCTATTTAAACAAATTTTGAATGACTAAACAAAGCTAGAAATCAACTTACAAATTAAAATCTTCAAGACTAATCTAATTAGTACAAATACATCAAATGCATATTAAACTAAGTAAAAACTGAAACTGCACTAAGTAGCAAATAAAATTGGAATGTACATACATATCTAGACAACTTTAAAATGCTAAAAGACTAATAAAAACTAAACTAACTACTCAAATTGACTTGGAAATAAAAATCTGCCAATTGCAATCCTGACTAAATGTGACAGTATTTTCATAATATTATTTCATCTCTACTTTCTGTCATTGCTACATTGATATTGAAATCTAAACTCAAGTTCAAATTTCAATATGAAATTCAATGAACCAAAAAAGTAAAATGCAATGCAGCTTTGTAAACAAGTTTTAAATGTTAAAAGAAAGTCAAGAAACAACCTAAAACCTACCTCTCTACAAAACCTCAAAAATTCACTATTGAGAACCTAAAATTATGCTAAAACTAATCTCAAATCATGAAAACTGCTCTAAACGAACGGATGAAACTGTAATGTAACTATCTAAACATGTTTTAAGTGGTATAAGACTATTGAAAACTATGGTAAGTGATGAAAATAGGAAATAAATCAAAATCTGCTTATGAAAACCGAAAAGATGCACTAGAAAGGTCAAAAATTGCAAATTGCACTAAAGTAACTTAAGAATGTGCAATCTTCATATCCTTAAACGTTCACTTAAAGGGTGACAAATTGTCAATTCACTTAAAGTAGAGTAATTTTAAGTTATGTGATGAGTGCATATTTATGCCCACATTTATGTTTTAAAATTCAAATTTTTAATGGGATAATTGTGCTTAAATGGTTGATTTTAAGTGAATTTGTGATGATTGGAATTGTTGGGTTTGGGAATAAAAAGGGACTTAAAAGGTGATTTTTAGTTGCATAAATTATTCTTGGAAATTCTTACGTTTATTTGTGCAGCTCAGAATATAACCTATATTGGTCCAAATGGTAATTCAAGGCCCAAAATAAGACTTTATTTGGAAAATAACATACAAATGGGCTAAACAGACAGACTTTACCTTTGCACCTCCTAAATTTCCCTACATACACTCTTATTTCTGAAATAGGCCAACAACGAAGCCCAAACACTAAGCCGTTTCTCCTACACCTCCCTATGTTTCCTATACACACCTGATACATCCTAGGAGATGTGGAGAAGCAGATCCGTGAGATAGGAAGTGTAAAGAGACGTGGACAGCTGCTGGAAAACCAATGTAACAGTAGCTGGTGTTGTGCAGTCATGGAATTCAGTAGCAGATTGGAGGAGAGTTTTGGATGTGAAGCAGCGGAGGTTTGGAGTTTATGGTGAATGGATATGGAGGCTAGCTTGGAGAGGTGATTTCACAACTCAGAAGGCTTCCTAGAGTGGAAGGAAGTTGCAATGGAAATCAAGCTAAGAAGGGACTCTTGGAGAAGGAATTTGCTATGCATTTCAGCAGAAATTCTTTACTACAATCCAAAAGTGATTTACAAGCTTTTCCTATGAGATTTTATAGATTAATCTCAAGGCTTTAAGCAAGGAAATTTCACGTTGCAGATCTGATCCCATGTGCTACATGTTTAGCTTCTAAAACACGTGAAAATCAAGTTTTATGTGAAGAAAAGCAATTACTCATGCAGCCCCATAGAAGGATAAGTACACCCCTTTTGTATAGAAATGTCCTTTTTACCCTTCTCCATGTTTTGTCAGATTTGGCATATCTTCTTGTTCTCCAATTTTCCATCCAAAGATAGCAAATAGTACTTGACCTTGAGGAGAATATTCATCTTGGAGCTTTTTGGCCATTCCTCTTGTGATGGGTCCTACGGTGTTAGACCTTCTTGTATCATCCCCTCCCTCTTGAGAAGGATTTGCCCTCAAATCCAAAAGATCATCATCTTCACTATCAAATCCTGCAAAAGGTTTAAGATCAGATACATTGAAGGTAGCATGAACACCATATTCAGGAGGAAGATCAAGTTGATATGCATTGTTATTAATCCTCCTGATCACTCTAAAGGGTCCATCTCCTCTAGGATTGAGTTTGGATTTTCTTAGTTGAGGAAATCTTTCCTTTCTAAGATGAATCCAAACTAAATCTCCTTCATTGAAGATTAACTCTTTCTTGCCTTTATTATGTTTCTTGGCATATTTCTCATTTTGTTGTTGAATTTGAATTTTAACCCTTTGATGTAAATCTTTGATAAATTTAGATTTAGATACCCCATCTTGATGAACAAAATCAATAGAATTTGGAAGAGGTATTAAATCCATGGGTGTCAAAGGATTAAAACCATAAACAACTTCAAAAGGAGACAATTTAGTAGTTCCATGAACTACTCTATTGTAGGCAAACTCAACATGAGGCAGGTACTCATCCCAAGATTTGTGATTTCCTTTAAGAACTACCCTTAGTAAAGTGGAAAGAGATCTATTGACTACTTCAGTTTGACCATATGTTTGAGGATGGCAAGTAGTAGAAAAAGATAACTTAGTCCCTAATCTAGACCATAAGGTCCGTCAAAAGTGACTAAGAAATTTTGTATCTCTATCCGAAACTATTACCTTAGGTAACCCATGAAGTTTAACCACATCTCTAAAGAATAACTTTGCAATGTTGCTTGCATCATCTACTTTGTGGCAGGGTATAAAATGAGCCATTTTGCTAAATCTGTCTACCACCACAAAGATAGAGTCAAAACCCCTAGAAGTTTTGGGAAGACCTAACACAAAATCCATACTTATCTCTTCCCAAGGGGTGGAAGCAACATTTAAAGGAGTATACAGTCCATGAGGCATTGATTTAGATTTAGCTTCTAAACAAGTTATACACTTAAAGCAATGCCTTTGAACATCCCTTCTCATGTGAGGCCAAAAAAATTTTTCTTTCAACATGCCAAGGGTCTTTTCTACCCCAAAATGCCCCATTAATCCTCCCTCATGTGTCTCTTTAACAAGGAGTTTTCTATGTGAACCTTGGGGAATGCAAATTTTTCCTTCTTTAAAAAGATACCCTTCTTTCACATAGAATCCTCCTTGAGGCTTATTGAGACATTCCTCATAGATATGAGCAAAATCAAGATCTTGTGAATATAATTCAAGAATGTTATTAAATCCAAGAATTTGAGCTCCCAATGTGGCTAATAGATTAATTTTTCTTGACAAAGCATCAGCCACCACATTGGATTTTCCTTTCTTGTATTTAATAACATAAGTGAATTGTTCAATGAATTCCAACCACTTAGCATGCCTCTTTTGTAACTTGTGTTGACTCTTCAAATACTTAAGTGATTCATGATCACTATGAATGATAAACTCCTTGGCAACAAGGTAATGTTCCCAAGTTTGAAGAGCCCTCACAAGTGCATAGAGTTCTTTGTCATAGGTGGGGTAATTACAAGAGGCACCATGAAGTTTTTCACTAAAGTATGCAATTGGGTGTCCTTCTTGTAATAATACTGCACCTATGCCAAATCCTGAAGCATCACATTCTAGCTCAAAAGTTTTGGCAAAATTTGGCAAAGCTAGAATGGGTGCTTGTGTGAGCTTCTCTTTGAGTAGCTCAAAAGCTTTTTGTTGTTTATCCCCCCAATGGAATGTAACATCTTTTTTCACCAACTCATTGAGGGGTGAAGCAAGACTAGAGAAGTTAGGAACAAATCTTCTGTAAAAGCTTGCCAACCCATGGAAGCTCCTTACTTCTCCTACATTCTTTGGAGGAGGCCAATCTTGGATGGCCTTTATTTTTTCTGGGTCCACATGAACCCCATTTTTGGTGACCACAAATCCAAGAAATATGACACTATCAACACAAAAGGTACACTTGTCAAAGTATGCAAACAATTTGTGTGTTCTAAGAATTGTTAAAACAACTCTCAAATGATTTTCATGAGTTTGCAAATTTTGACTATATACCAAGATGTCATCAAAGTAAACAACTACAAACTTCCCAATGCAATCCCTAAGGACATGATTCATAAGTCTCATGAATGTGCTTGGAGCATTTGTAAGACCAAAAGGCATAACTAGCCATTCATATAATCCAAACTTGGTCTTAAAGGCAGTTTTCCATTCATCACCTTCTTTAATTCTTATTTGGTGATAGCCACTTTTTAAATCTACCTTTGAAAATATTTGTGCTCCATGCAATTCATCCAACATATCATCAAGCCTAGGAATGGGATGTCTATACTTGATTGTGATGTTGTTGATAGCTCTACAATCACAACACATGCGCCACTTTCCATCTTTTTTTGGTACCAGCAACACTGGTACAGCACAGGGACTTAGACTCTTTTGAACTAAGCCTTTATCTAGTAGCTCTTGGACTTGTGTCTCAATCTCCTTAGTTTCTTGGGGATTTGTCCTATAGGCTGGCCTATTAGGAAGAACTGCCCCTGGAATGAAATCAATTTGATGTTCTATTCCTCTTATGGGTGGAAGCCCTTTTGGAATTTCTTGGGGGAATAGATCATCAAATTCTTTCAAAAGTTTTTGAATGGATGGAGAAAGAGTTGAAGTCTTTGAATCACTAGATGTACATGTAAGTGTCCCTTGACAAAGAAGAAGATATGAAGGTTGCTCAACTTGAAGTGTATTGATTAAAGTCTTTTTGTTTAAAAGAACTTCATGTTGAGTGACCTTAGGTGGCACACTTGTTTCCCTACCCTCCTTTCTTTTTGACTTTTTCTTTTGGTCATGTTCTTGTTTTCTTAAAGACTTCATTTGTGCTTGATCCTTAGCCACTTGGGTAGGAGTCAAAGGATGAAGCACAAACTTCTTGTCCTTTTGATGGATAGTGATGGTATTGGTTAGACCATGATGGATAGTTTGATGATCAAATTGCCATGGTCTCCCCAATAACACATGACATGCTTCCATGGGAACTATATCACATAAAACTTCATCTTTGAAGTTCCCAATGGAAAATGCCAACTTCACTTGATTCTTGACTATTATATCCCCATCTTCATTTAGCCAATGAAGTTTATAAGGTTTTGGATGGGGTATAATATCAAGCTTCAACTTCTCAACCAACCTTGTGCTACAACAATTGCAACAAGATCCACTATCAACAATGAGAGAACAATGATTTTCTTGAATTTTACATCTTGTATGAAAGATGTTCTCTCTTTGTGATATGTGTTCAAGACTTGGTTGGTTGCTAAGTATCCTTCTTACCATGAGAAGTTGCCCATCATCAGCATATATTTCCTCTTCCCTCTCTTCTTCCTCACTCTCACTTGTACTAGTTGGGGTGTCACTTTCACTACTATAAATGTCCTTGCCTTTCAAAATAATGTTTCTTTTTGTAGGACATTGAGTAGCTACATGACCCCTTCCTAGACATTTGAAGCATTTGATTTCACTTGTTCTGGTGTGTGAGGGTGTTTCTTTCTTGGGTCTCTCTTCTATTTTGGCTAGAGGTTTAAATGGCTCTTTTTCTTAAAAAATTTTCTTTTCAAAAGTAGGTTGAACTTGAATTCTTTTAGAAGAAGATTTTCTCAAGTTTTGTTGTTCTACCTTTATACACATTTGAACAAGATCATTCAAATCTCTATAAGGTAGAAGTTCAACCCTATCTCTTATGTCAAAATTGAGCCCACTTAAAAATCTAGCTAAAGTAATTTCTGGACCCTCCACTATGCCTGCCCTCATCATATACAACTCCATCTTTTGTCTATATTCTTCAACTGTCATAGACCTTTGTTGTAACCTTTGGAGTTTATCCATGAGTTCTCTATTGTAGTAGGAGGGAATGTGTCTCCTCCTAAGGGCAGACTTGAGATCATTCCAATAGTGGATGGGAGGGGCTTGATGTCTAAGCCTCTCTTTGACCAAAGCAGTCCACCAATACATTGCATACCCTTGAAAGCTTAGGGTAGCTAGAGAGACCTTCCTCTCTTCACTCACTTGGTGGCATTCAAATAATTGTTCCACCTTCATCTCCCAATCAAGATAAGCCTCTACATTGTCCTTTCCATGGAAGTGAGGCAACACAACATTGACTTCTTTAGGGGGTGGAGGTGCATGAGAATTTCTCCTATGCCTTCTAGAAGTAGAAGGCTGATGAGGGTAATAATCACCCAGACTCATGGTCATCCCTCCCTCTTGAGAGTTTTCACTCTGACTTCCCCTAAACTTACTTTTTCTTATCATTCTCAACTCATCTTGAATAACAGCATTTTGAAGCTCTCTATTGACTTTCTCTTCATTCATTTCTCTTCTTATTTCCTTGAATTCATTAACTAAAGTTTGAAGAGAAAAATGTTCTTTTTCACTATCACTAATCCTAGGAGAATGCCTTCTAGACATTATGATGGACTTAAATGTTATTCTTGAAGTAAAGACTAGAGCTTTTCACTTGAAGCAATATTCCAGGTAAGGGAGGTGATTCACTAGGAATGCTTAAGTACCAAGCCTTTTCCTTGCCAAATATGCTTCTTGCTACTTACTAGAGTCCTTATATCAAAATCACTCTTAAATCCACTTAAGTCTTAAAGACAACAAAGAAAACAAAAAGCAAAGAAAAGAACACAACCTAACTCTAAATTCGGACCCCTAAGAGAGCTTCCTATTCGCACAAGATATATGTTATCTAGTCGACAATTGGAAAAACCATTAAAGTGAGGTCTCCTAGGTGAGGCTTAGACTTTGGATCTAAGACACACTCACCGACTACTCAATTTTAGGTTGTGAGACTTCTTTGAGTCTAGTTACAAATGAGGGAAGATGATAACAGTTGAAAAACTGTTATTTTCATGCTTAAATTTGATACTAAAAGCAACCTTTAGACTTAGAAACTAGCTTGAAATCATGCAGTTTATCTATATTTTCATAAATAAGAGAGCTGGACAGGTTTATGCTTGATTTTAGTGTTTTTGTGCAGGTTTTAAGGTGAATTTGGTGAAAAGAGTGAAGAAGGAGAGAGATGACATTAGAAAAGACAAGAAAGAGTGCAAAAAGAGAAGTCGAAGGCACCGCTCAGCGGCAAACTACCGCTGAGCGGCACTCAGGAGGTTGCGGGAGTCACGCTGAGGGGCAGAATGGCCGCTGAGGGAAAGAAAGAAGACGCGCAATCACCGCTGAGCGGCACTTTTTGGGCTTGGGCTTTTGTAATCTTTTGTAACTCTAGATTAGTATATAAGGGCTTGCACGTCCTTGGGATTAGTATCTTTGGCAGAAACGAGGCAAACACTCTCTCTTCTCACCCCTTTGAAGGAGGATCTTGGATGCTCAGGCTACCTCTTCACCTTTATTGGGTTTATTCTTTCATTCTTTCATTGTTATTCATCTAGGTTCACCATGACGATGGTGAACTAAACCTTGTATGTTTGTTGGGGAATCAATGTAATCTCTTGAAGCTCTTATATATGGATTTGTTGAGTACATCTTTGAATTAAGACATATGCTTTCTTTCATCATTAGTTAGGGTTTTTCCTCTTTGCTCAATGCTTGCATTGTTTAACTCATTCTAATGCATGATTATTGGTTTTGTCGATACGGACACGTACGGGGAAGTCTAGATCCGGGGAATTTCTCCCAATATTTTACTGACAACATTATATTGGTTGCCTTTAAGCTCCTGCAGTCATGAACTAATCATTAGGAATGCTAGGAATTGTATGAACTATTTGATTAGGGAGAAGCCATCTAGAATGGTACATTAGAGAGTGGCATTAACAATGATGATTTGAATGTTGAATTCCTAAAATATATGAGAGTGGATGAGATGAAATTGAACCCCAACAACATATTCATTTATATAATTCATTGAAAGTGTTTATCTTTTGTCTTTGCCATTGATCAATTCATGCATACATGTTTATTTTTGTCTTTGCATATTAAACTTTGAATATTTCGTTTGTAAGTCCTAGCTAATCAACAAATCACATAACTAAACTAGGCCGTGAGTCCTTTGGGAAGAACGATACTTGGTCTTACCAAGTTTTATTACTTGAACGATTCAGTCATACTTGCCGATTGTGAACAAGTTTGTGACATCATATTTTGGTGCTTACAAATTTGTCCATCAAGTTTTTGGCGCCGTTGCCGGGGACTCGTGGTTTAACTGGTTAATTTGTGTGATTATTGATTATCTTTGACTTATTTTTTTTATTTTTAATTTAAATTTTGAATTTTTTTTATATTTTTTTTTTCTGTTTATATTTTACAGTTTGTATTTTATTTTATTTTATTTTATTTTTCTGTTTTTTGTTTTTATTTTTTCTGTTTTTATTTTATCTTTTTATCTTTTTAGATTAGGTTAGATTTTATTTTATCTTTTTAGGTTAGATTAGATTTTATTTTATTTTATTTTTAGATTAGATTTTATTTTTATCTTTTAGATTAGATTTTATTTTATTTTATCTTTTTATCTTTTAAATCTTTTATCTTTTTATCTTCTTATCTTCTGAATCTTTTATCTTCTGAATATATATCTTCTCCTATATCTTTTTGTGCTAACAAATATTTTCTAGAGTTTTGTGCCTAATGTTTGCAGGATGCAATTCGGTCAAGAATTTAACTATATGGGCACTCAATTCTTCCAAGGTCAACAAAGGAAAGCAAGAGATCTCATCTTTCAGGCAAGGCATGGAGGAATCATTAGGTCATGCATGGGACAGATATAAAAGCCTATTAAGAAAGACTCCCACGCATGGATTTAACGAAGGAGAAGTAGTCCTAATCTTCCTTGGAGGTCTTGGTTCACAAACCATGATGATGCTGGACGCCTCAGCAGGAGGCAATATTAAATGGAAAACTCCAAAGGAAGCAACTGATATTATAGAAAATATGGCTACTAGTGATAATGAGCTGCACAGTGAAAGAGGAGCTCCTATGCAACAAAAAGGGGTTTTTCAATTACAAACACATGATGCCTTGCTAGCCCAGAATAAATTTCTAACTCAACAGCTGGAAACTCTGACCAAAACTCTTGCTCAATTACCCAAAGAGTTGAAATCTGCTGCACAGGTACAAACCCAGTTGTGCAAATTATGTGGGGGTGATCATATCAATGGCCAATGTGTTTTTCCTGTGGAAGTCGTGGAGGATGTTAATTTCATGGCTAATCAATTTCCATACCGTCAAGGGAACTACAATCAAGAGTGGAAACCACACCCAAGCATTGGTCAAGGACAAACTGGGCAAGCTGGTCAATTTAATAAGCAGCAGCAGCAACCCACCTTATGGCAACAGTTTTCTATGCTTAATGAAAGGTCCATGAGGCTGGAGGAAATTCTCAACAAATTCATACAGAAAACTGAGTCTTCCCAAAAGAGCACTGAAGTTGCTATCAAAAATTTGGAGATTCAGATGGGGCAGATCATCAAACAGATGGAAGAAAGGCCAAGTAGAAATTGTGGGGCTAATACTGAGGTTAACCCCAGGGAAGAGTGTCAAGAGCTAGTGAGGGTAAATGTTGAAAAAGTTGAGTTGGAAAAAGAAGAGAGAAAAGAGAGAGAAGAGAAAGAAGAAGAGAAAATTTGTGTGAAGATTGAGAAGGTGAGGAGAAAAAGAAAAGAAAAAAAGAAAGTGAGAGAAAAGAGAAAGAGGACGAGAGAAAAAAATAAAGAATCATATGAAAAATCTCGTCCCCATCCAAAGAAGTATCATAGGAAGGAAAAGAAATTTAAGTGCTTTATGGAAATCTTCAAGAAATTGGAGATTAAAGTTCCTATGATTGGGACACTACAACAAGTTCCTGGTTTGATCAAATTTCTGAAGAAGTTCAGTAGAAAGAAGAAAAAGAAGAAGGAACTGGGGCTTTACTGGGTCAAGCTAGTGACGTTAAAGAAGCGCTTGCTGGGAGGCAACCCAGTAGATTTACAAACTTTTGATTTGTTTTGGTTTTGTAATTTTTAATCTGTGAACATTATTCTGGACATTATTTTGTTGGATCTAGCATCTACTGAAGGATGCTAGGTGGTTAAGTATCTACTGAAGGATACTAGGTTTTTAACACCTACTGATGGGTGTTGGTGAGAAGATTTTGCACCTACTGATGGGTGCTGGTAAGTTTGAAACACCTACTGATGGGTGTTGGTGGATTTTGGGTCAGGCTCGTGACGTTAAACAAGCGCTACCTGGGAGGCAACCCAGTTGATTGATTGTTTTTGTTTGTTTTATTTTAATTAGGGTTTGCATAAGCATTTTTAACATTGAATTGCAGGGAACCTATGAGGGGTATGCTAGGAAGGCACGTAGGTCAAGAAAAGAAGGAGAGGAGCACTTCACGAAAGTGCCGCTGAGCGGCAATTACCGCTGAGCGGTACTCACGCAGATGGGCTTTAGTTCCCCTTAGCGGAACCCGAGCCCATTAGGGTATTTTTAAACCCTAAGCTGTGCAATTTCTCAGTCTTTCAAGCTCTTCTCTGCACAAACACTCCCACATATCTTCTCTTAGGGATGGCCTCCTCATCGGGCAAAAGGAATCAAGACTATAAGATCCAAGAAGAGGAGGACACAGATGATAGCTCAGATTTAGGAGGAGCTAAGATAGCATTTACTAATGAATGCTATCATATGCTTATGCTTTTGTGGTTTAAGTTTTCTGAACTTATTTGTTTTTGTTTTTAGATTAGGGTTTGATGTACTCTATTGAACACCTAGTTTCTTATGATGGTTTGCTATTAATTGTGATTGTTTGATAAGTAATGCTTGAATGATGCTTATGATTAATTGATGTTGAGATGATGTGCACATTAAAATGCTTACACAGGTGATTCACAAGCTTTGTGAACAAATGCATGATATCATGATTGTGATTGTGAAATTAAGCAGGATGTGTATGTCAAATGTAAATGAGCTTATATGTGAGGTTTTGAGCTCCAGAGTTGTTATTGTTGAATGCTATTACTTTGAAAGCATGAATGATTTTGCCCAGGTTTTCTATGATTGAATCAAATGCTTGTTTTGCATCATGTGATCAAGGCCGTTTGTTGGAACCCTTTTTATTGGCCAAATTCATAAAGTTAGCCCACTAAAAGAGAACACTTTGTGTTCTATCCTTTGAACCCTTAGCCTTGAACATACACTGAAAACCCTTGATTGAAAATCTTTACCTTGAGTTAAGTAGAAGATCTTGTGTGGTATTGTTAAATGTTCAAGTTTGGGGTTATTGGGGAAACATGAAAAAGGAAAAGTATTGAGCCAAGAGCTAAAAAGTAAGAATATGCAAAGAAAAAGAAAAGAAAAGAAAAAGAAGTAAAGCTCAATGCAAATGCAAAGGCAAAAGAAAGTTGGGAATGAACAAGATGATTGTGTTGATATGATTCTCTTAACTCAAGGATTTTGTGATCCAGAAAAACCAATTTTCTTGTTAGCCCAGCCACATTATAAGCCATTAAAAAGTCCTTGTGATGATGCATGCTTGTGAATGTTTTTGATTGTGGTAAAATGAAAGGCAAAGTTGATTCATGTGACATTGTGATAGTGGAGTGAATGAGTGAAACACTTTACCTCTTATACACTTGTGTGTTGAGTGAAACACTTTACCTAGTGAGGAAATATTGCATAAGCACATGAACATCCATGCTTAATTGATTGATTATTCATGAAAAATAGCATTTGTTGGAACTTAAATGACTTTGTGAATACTAAAGCATGTGCACATCTTGATTGAACTCTTAGTCATAAGTTTGAGTGAAGTTGTTACTATCTTGAAAAAGAGGATTTTTGAATGAGTGAACCATTATATGAATTGGTTGGAGATTGAGTTACATTTTGTTTGCTTGAGGACAAGCAAAGTTCTAAGTTTGGGGTTGTGATAACAGTTGAAAAACTGTTATTTTCATGCTTAAATTTGATACTAAAAGCAACCTTTAGACTTAGAAACTAGCTTGAAATCATGCAGTTTATCTATATTTTCATAAATAAGAGAGCTGGACAGGTTTATGCTTGATTTTAGTGTTTTTGTGCAGGTTTTAAGGTGAATTTGGTGAAAAGAGTGAAGAAGGAGAGAGATGACATTAGAAAAGACAAGAAAGAGTGCAAAAAGAGAAGTCGAAGGCACCGCTCAGCGGCAAACTACCGCTGAGCGGCACTCAGGAGGTTGCGGGAGTCACGCTGAGGGGCAGAATGGCCGCTGAGGGGAAGAAAGAAGACGCGCAATCACCGCTGAGCGGCACTTTTTGGGCTTGGGCTTTTGTAATCTTTTGTAACTCTAGATTAGTATATAAGGGCTTGCACGTCCTTGGGATTAGTATCTTTGGCAGAAACGAGGCAAACACTCTCTCTTCTCACCCCTTTGAAGGAGGATCTTGGATGCTCAGGCTACCTCTTCACCTTTATTGGGTTTATTCTTTCATTCTTTCATTGTTATTCATCTAGGTTCACCATGACGATGGTGAACTAAACCTTGTATGTTTGTTGGGGAATCAATGTAATCTCTTGAAGCACTCATATATGGATTTGTTGAGTACATCTTTGAATTAAGACATATGCTTTCTTTCATCATTAGTTAGGGTTTTTCCTCTTTGCTCAATGCTTGCATTGTTTAACTCATTCTAATGCATGATTATTGGTTTTGTCGATACGGACACGTACGGGGAAGTCTAGATCCGGGGAATTTCTCCCAATATTTTACTGACAACATTATATTGGTTGCCTTTAAGCTTCTGCAGTCATGAACTAATCATTAGGAATGCTAGGAATTGTATGAACTATTTGATTAGGGAGAAGCCATCTAGAATGGTACATTAGAGAGTGGCATTAACAATGATGATTTGAATGTTGAATTCCTAAAATATATGAGAGTGGATGAGATGAAATTGAACCCCAACAACATATTCATTTATATAATTCATTGAAAGTGTTTATCTTTTGTCTTTGCCATTGATCAATTCATGCATACATGTTTATTTTTGTCTTTGCATATTAAACTTTGAATATTTCGTTTGTAAGTCCTAGCTAATCAACAAATCACATAACTAAACTAGGCCGTGAGTCCTTTGGGAAGAACGATACTTGGTCTTACCAAGTTTTATTACTTGAACGATTCAGTCATACTTGCCGATTGTGAACAAGTTTGTGACATCATATTTTGGTGCTTACAAATTTGTCCATCAGAAGAGCACTTGTGAACTCTAGCACCTCACTTGCTTGGATTTGGAACTTACAACCAAAGAAAAACAATGGAAATTACAAAGAAATTTGGTAAATTGGAAAGGAAAAGTTAAAATAGGCTAAGGGACAATGTGTGCAGCTTTGGTTGCTCTCAAAGAACTTGAATCTACTGGATTCCAAACAATTCTCTCAGCTGCAAGGTGCCTAAACCAAGAAATTAATTTTCTGCAGTATAGAATGCTGCTGCAGTCACGGCTTTTCCTTCTTCAAGGTTCAACTTCATTCACTTTTCTTCACCAATTGAACTTCCTTTGATGCTTCCACTTGCAGTGAGCCATTTGAGTTATAGTTCACCTATCCAATAAACCAATTAGTCACAGAAACTACCACCACAATTGCCAGCAAAATCACATCCAAGTGACAGCAACACCAGGACTTTTGGCAAACAGATGGTGTGCAGAGTGTTCAAAATTCAGAAAACAAGCAATTAAGTGGCTATCAATCACGGTGGCACATCAAAATGATCTTAAGAATGGCTCTAGAACATAATTAAAACGCAATAAAAGACTTTAAATCAGAATCACACATGAATTGGCTATGCATTGAAAATTGACAAAACTGTTTGATGAAATGCCTGAATGAATTGCACCAGATTTTTGCACCAGATTTCTGCACCAGATTTCTGCACCAGATTTTTATACACTTCAAACTTTCGAAACTGATGATGCAATGGTCCTAATTGCCTTTTAACGTTTGTAATATCTCTTTTGAATTGTTATCTTAATATCTTAAATGGACCATGGCTTTTACTGCATCTAAAAATGATGAATCAAGCAAAGTAATGCAGTGCAGAATTTGACAGAAAAAACCAGCACAGTTTTTGGCAGCAGAGTCAATTTTTCAATGCAGAAAAATAGACCAAATGAACAGTACTGCACCTAGTTGTTTTCCAATGATTCAAACATGTTTTGATGATGAATGATGACTTGTTGGAACTAATTGGATGCATCAAAACTATATAAAACAGAAAATCACTACTGCAGTACCAGATTTCAGCTAACTTTAACAACTAGCATGGTCAAATTTTGATTCAAAAGTAATTCTGACTTGAAAATAGCAAGGAGGAGTTAGAAATGGTATTTGAAATTTGCACAAATGCAGAAATTCAGTGTTGATGATGATTAGCAATGATCTAATACTAACCACACACAATTAAGCAGAATTGACTCAAGGAAACTCATGCATCTCGGCCAAATGCTTGGACACTCTTGCCACATGACAAACTATTTGGAATCAACTCATTTCATCTTCCAAATGGTTCAGACAATGGATCAACCAACTGCTGTTCAATAGAACAGTAAATGACCATAAAAACAGTGGCAATGCAGCACAAAAACAGAACTGAAATGCTGTCAGGATTTAAAAAAAAAACTGCACAGATTTTGAGTTTGAATGATAGATCTAAACACCTGAGCTCATTTCTGAAGTATTCATTGCTCTTACTTGGTGTAGCCACATTCAAACAACTCAGATTTTTGGTAAAACTTGGTAGAAAAACCAGATTTGATAACAAAACAGCAAAGTACTAACAAGACTTAAGACAAAACCAGAAATGATATTTAAATGATTAAAATGACTCAAAACAGCAAGAGATAACCGAATAAAATGTTGATAGACTCAAGCAAATAGAGCTGGTATCAATAAAACTCAAAACATAGAAGCCTAAACACATCATATATGCTGAAACAGAAACAGAATTTAGAAAAACCACAAGACATAGCAGGAATTTGAATGACAGTTTGAAAAAATGCAAAATGAAGCCACTTATCTCACGGTTCAAGTTAGAACCTGGCTCTGATACCACTTGATACATCCTAGGAGATGTGGAGAAGCAGATCCGTGAGATAGGAAGTGTAAAGAGACGTGGACAGCTGCTGGAAAACCAATGTAACAGTAGCTGGTGCTGTGCAGTCATGGAATTTAGTAGCAGATTGGAGGAGAGTTTTGGATGTGAAGCAGCGGAGGTTTGGAGTTTATGGTGAATGGATATGGAGGCTAGCTTGGAGAGGTGATTCACAACTCAGAAGGCTTCCTAGAGTGGAAGGAAGTTGCAATGGAAATCAAGCTAAGAAGGGACTCTTGGAGAAGGAATTTGCTATGCATTTCAGCAGAAATTCTTTACTACAATCCAAAAGTGATTTACAAGCTTTTCCTATGAGATTTTATAGATTAATCTCAAGGCTTTAAGCAAGGAAATTTCACGTTGCAGATCTGATCCCATGTGCTACATGTTTAGCTTCTAAAACACGTGAAAATCAAGTTTTATGTGAAGAAAAGCAATTACTCATGCAGCCCCATAGAAGGATAAGTACACCCCTTTTGTATAGAAATGTCCTTTTTACCCTTCTCCATGTTTTGGCAGATTTGGCATATCTTCTTGTTCTCCAATTTTCCATCCAAAGATAGCAAATAGTACTTGACCTTGAGGAGAATATTCATCTTGGAGCTTTTTGGCCATTCCTCTTGTGATGGGTCCTATGGTGTTAGACCTTCTTGTATCAACACCCCTCCTAAACTAGACTCCACCAGATCATGCCATGTGGCAATCTAAAACCTTAAGTGCTATCCAACCACATGCTGCCACATCACCCCCTCTACCACATCATCATCTTCTCCTCAGAAACCCTAATTCCCAATCCAAACCCTAGCCGGCGTTTCGCTTCTGCCAGGCCATGCGTCGTCGCCGTCATCCTCATCGACAGCTGCTGTCACGTGAAGCAACCTCACCGGACCACCATCAGGCCGGCGTCGCCACCTTGAAACTGCGTCTCCAGTGGCCACGATCAACCACCTCACCGCAACATCCACCTTCATCGCATCACTCCCCCTTCTTCCTCGTGAAATCGCACCGTCACACAGCAACCCCAAGCCGCTGTCACAGAAACCCTGGCGTCATCATCGTCGCAGACCTGACCAACCAGTCTCGCCGCCAACAGCAAAACCTCCATGTCGCCGTGAAGCCACCACCATCGCGAGACCAGACGAGAGTTCTTCACACCATCGCGTTGCTGCTCACCTCCACTGCGTCGCGAGAATCGCGCCCAGCCAGTAACCTTTTTCCACGGCCAATCACCTTCTTCCACCGCCGCTGTCGTGCAACCTCCACGACCACCATCATCTTCTTCGCACCACCTCCAGCACCGCATCAGAACCTGCATCAAAATCATACCTGCAAAGAAACACAAATCCAGGATCATGACGCACCTCCATCCTCGTGAGTTCATCCTCATCGCACACCGAAAAAGGCGAAAAGCTTATTCTCCAATAGCAGCACGGCGTAGGGGCAAGCCTTTCCCCAATCTGAACCCTAATTTGGGAGAAAGGGGGAATTCCACGTGGCAGGGCCCCATTGGCTACGAAAAACTAGTCGAACAGATTGGTTCTAGTAAACTAAAGGGCTTCTGCTGCAATTTTGGAGAATTTTGAAGGGGCTAAAGTGCAGATAGAAGAAATTTCAGGGCATTTGTACAATTTATGGAAAGTCATAAAAGCTAAAAGATAAAATTCAGTTATTGAATTAATTTAATTTGGGAATATCAACAGAAAATATCTTCCAAATAATGTTATAATTATCTAAATCTTTTAGTTATTTGGAAGATATAAGATAAAAGATTCTGTCAACTGAATATTCAGAGTCCAAGCCCAATCAAGCCCTATATAAAGTGACCCAGGGGAGGCAGAAAAGGACTTCACTTCATTCATTCATTCACCACTTCTCTCTCTCTTATTTCATCTTGTATTCTACTCCATTCATGGAGAGCTAAGCATCTAGGGCTATTCTGTTGTAACTCCATTATGGATTCTGTTTATTTTGATTATTGATTTAAGTTGTTCTCTCTCTATGTCTTTCATCTCTCTATCAAATTAAAAGCAAAGATTCTTGCATCATAATGTGTTTGAATCTACATACATATTGATTATATGAGTTCTAGGATTTCTAGGTTTAATTGAGAATCTACTTTGATTTAATTTAGGAACTTTCATATGATTAAATGAATTTTACTATCAATTGAGAATGTACTTTGATTGGTAGTAATAATTTCAACTATAATCAATTGAGAATTTACTTTGATTGATTAGTTTTTAATTTGGTTAGGCGATTTAAGAATAAACATGATTAAGCACAATAGGATTTGATTGAGAATGTACTTTGGTTGGATTCATTGTGAATAATCTAGAAAGGTTTTGCATTTAATTGAGAATTTACTTTGGTTAAGTGCATGATCGCCCTCAAATTAATTAAGAATGTACTTTAATTAATTTGAAACTTAAATAATAATCAATTGAACAATTATTTGTGAATAACCAATGATGAATCTATCTTGGAAAAGTAGTGGAATTAGCCTATTTCATTATAATCGTTTTTAAGTTTCTTATTTGTTCTTTAAACCTTCTCCAAACATCATTTTTATTCTTGAACATTGCATTGCATTCATAAGATTCAAATATTAAAAGGCAATTCCGTATTCGTTGGGAGACGACTCAGGGTTACTTTAACCCTATCTACTTTCTTGAATACTACTTGGAAATACTGAAGTTGCCTTGAAAAGTAGTATTAATTTGATAGCTTCAACGACAGCCTATCAAATTTGTAACGCCCCTAACAAGTCTAAAGTAGTGAAATGAACCTAGGAAACTAGTCAAAAGCAAAGAATTAGGTAAAACTCAAAGTTTGAGTTGTTAGAACCTAAAAAGGTTTGCTTAAAGGGTGAGAAATTGGCAATTTTATAATGTTTATTATTATGTTGTGAATTCCATATCGTTGGTGTATATATTATATATTCATGCTTTTGTTGTGCAGGTGTGACTTATTGATCAAAATAAATGTTTATTGTATGTTCACTAACAATGTTGTATGTTGATGTATATGTTGTATGTTGATGTATATATTGTATGTTCATGTATATTGTATGTTCATTTATTAGGCTACAACTTGATTAAAATCCTATAGTACTACGCACATTCTCAATGGAATGAGAAGGGTAAAAGTACTATAAACACTTAGAACCTACAAAATATGTGGAAGTACTCTATAAAAGAGAACTTCAGTAATAATAAGTTGTCTCTCCCAAATTTAATACACAACCCCTTAGGATGTCTAAGGCATTTCAATACTGAGGATTCTCTTTGCATGCCCTTATTGTATGCCTATGACAGTAATGTTCAACATTGTCGATCATTGTGAATGGTTTGATCCTTCTAGAACTAGTACTAGAGTGGATCCTAGGTTTAACATTGTCGAACTATAAATGAGATTAAGATATCGACCGTTTGATCCTTTCATTCTACCAACTAATGTCAGACATGTTTATTATGTGTCATATCCACCATTCTATAATATTGACAAACGTGGTTGGGTTGTTGCAATAAAAACCAAGCCTAGAGGTCGCATTGACTCAAATGAGGTTGAAGAAAATGTTGCCTACCAACTTGACCAAATGTCACAAGCATAAGAAATTATTGAAGTTGAACGTGTAACTGCATTGCACGACCCTAATGGTGATGGAGATGAATTAGAAGCACCAATACAAGGAGGACAAGAAGAAGAAGAAGAAGATGATGATAATGATGAACAAGAAGAAGAAGAAGATGAATGAAGATATTATTTATAATAAAAAATTAAAATTGGAAAAATAAAATTAAAATTAAAAGAGATTAATAAGAATAAATTTTAAATACATTTTCTTAAATAATAATTTGTATATAATTATTACAACTATTGTTAAAAAGTTCAAATTTTATATAATGATATTAAATCATAACATAAATTGACAATAATATTGTTTTTATTATTAATATTATAGTTATTATGAATATTATTTATTTTATTAATATTCAATTTAATAATATTAATTATTATTATCATTAATATTATTCTTAATGTTATTAATATTATACTCACACCTATTATGAACTTCTATTTTTAGTATTATTATTATTTTAAAGCACATTTTAAATAGATTATTACTATTCTTAATTCTTATTATTAATTTTTTAAATAAAGAAAACAGAATGAATCTACCCTACACACCCATTGATAGATAGGCCAAACTCAATTATTTTTCTTATTGGTATAAAACTAATATTAATATTGTTACAAACATAATTATAAACAAGAAAAATTATATGTACTTATTTAAAATTGATCTAATTTTATTTTTTAAAAGTATTAAATGATTATTATAATATGGATGAAATATGTTTTCATGAAAATTAGAATTAGTTTTTTTTTCAAAATTTTAATCTAGTTTTTCAATTTTAAAAATGCGTTAATTTAACATTCCAATGTATTTTATAATAACATTTAAGTTTTTTTATATTGATTGATATATTTTTGCTTTAATATTAAATGAGAAATACATTTGAAATGTCAAATAAACTTAGTGTTGTCAAAATGGGTCACCGGTTCAACCTTGCCCAGCTCACCATGAGTTGGTCATTCAGTGAGACAACTCAATCTGACTAATTTATTAGCGAACCAAAAAAATTTGAACTCAGTCCGACTCACCAAGGGTTGTTGGGTTAATTGGGTTAGCTCTCTAGCTCATTTAATTACAATTTTTTAAAATAAAAAAATTACAATTTATTTTGTAATTCAAATTTAAATAATTTCACTCATTTAAACTCCAAAGACAATTCAAAATAAAAAAAAACATTAACATACAAGTAATCCAAAAGCAAACCCAAAAAGCCAATAAATAAGTTTATAATATTGATAATTTTTGTGTCACTTATCTATTTATAAGAATAGAATATTGAATGAATAAACTTATAATATTTTGTTCTCTTGAAATATCTTTTTCTTTATTCTCATTTACAATAATATAAAAAAATGTTAGCAAATAATATTAAAACACAATAATAAATAATTAAATTAAACTAGGTAGGTTGGTGAGTCAACCCCGCTCACCACAGGTTCAACTCGAGTGAACCGAGTTTTAAGTGAACCGGATTGAAAATTGACTCAGATTAAAATTTTCTAAGCAATCTGGCTCTAATCCATGTTGGACCGAATTGACCCATATGTTCTCATCCATTTTGATTGAAAAGACTAAATTTATGTATAAAACTAAATTAGACCAAAATTTAAAAAAATAACTAATTTTAATTTTTACTAATATATTTAATCCTTATAGTATTGATAAGGTGACAATTGGAGTAGATGCAACATTGGAAGAAAATGGCGTGGAGTAGAATCCGTTAGAATGGGAATTCATTCTCACCTCTGCACACCATTTCACATATAAAAGAATTGATTATTATCTTTTTGAATCACCCACAATCCATTCCAAAACCAAGACAATCAATTCTAAATCATCAAAAACATATCCAAAATCAATTTCAAACCAGCACAAACTATATGGTATATAATCACGGACCGAACGGTAAACATCCAAGACCGTTCGGTCTATCTATTGGGATCGAACGGTTAACATCCAAGATCGTTCGGTCTATCTACTAGGACCGAACGGTTAACATAATACCATTCGATTTATCTACTGTAGCAGCGTTCGATAACCAGGTCAAACCAGGTTAAATGATGTTGGGCCACAATTGGGTCAGCATTTAAGTTATTGGGCTAATAATCAAGTAGAGGATAAAATAATCAAATATATCTGATTAAAGATACTCATAAAGTTGTTTATGAACAACTGACCAAATTTTAAGGTAAATCTGTTTAGGGCAAGTCTGTTTATATTTTATTAGGCTTGTGATAACCTATAAATACAGGGTCAAGGCTAAAAGCTATCTACGTTCTACTCACACTCGAAAATACTCCACAGTGATAACAAAATCACTTTCTTGAGAGCTAAGGCTCCATAACCTACGCCTAACATGAGCATCGGAGTGCCTTTTGCAGGTACCTCCCCCCATCCAGAGTACAACCGAACGGCATCCAGAGTACACCCAAACGAAATCCAGAGTCCAAGCAGGAGGAGCACTCGATCCAGACGTTCGGAAGCAAGGAAGACACATCAGAAAAGGTTAGTCTCTCGGTCCTACAAATCCCTACCGAAACATTTTGGCGCCCACTGATACGACTGTCGCGGTCATACAAATTTGATACAGATAAATAATGCAGTATAGTTTACTAGGAAGTGACTCCTAGGTCGTCTCTCAAGGACCAATTTGTGTTGGTTCAGTCTCAGATTTTACACACGAAGTGGGGGGGGGGGGTTTTGTGGATTTTTGGTTGGGATGCAGAAAAATAAACTAAATTAACACTGGAAATTAAATAAGACAGAATTAAAAACACTGGAATAAATTTTTAAAGACAATAAAAATAAACGGTAAAAGACGGTAAAAAACGGAAAATGGAAAATTACGCAGTGTTTGAAATTAAAATACTGGAACAATAAACATGCAGAAAACATAACAGCAGTGTAAATAAAATTTTCCCAAAGCAACAGTGAAAATGAATAGTAAAAACAACGTTGAAAATAAACTGAACGGTAAAACGCAATTACAGAAATTAATAGTGCAAAAAAAAATCATGAACGATAAAATAGAAGAGACAATAAAAATAAAAACACTTAATTGAAATGGAATTTATCAAACATCACTTGAAAGAAAATTCTTGGACAGTACAACAAAATAAAAATGAAACGATCAAAGGTGACAGAAATGAAAACTTGACACATTACAGAGAGTTTGGAAAAGGGAGAGGCAAGAGCCTCCTCCCAGACGTGAGTTCCTAAGCACCTAAATCTACTCTAAATTCTGATTCCCCTTCCTCATACCAAGTCTGCTCCTTTTATAGCTAAATTTCTGAACATTCTGTACTGCTGGCCTCCCAAACCCGTGAACCTCCCAGCTGCGTGCTTCCAAAGCGTCACACCATTCTCCAATTCAATCAACACATAAAAAAAATAATTCAGCTCCTGTGACAGCCCTCCAATTCCCGTGAACCTCTTCCTTTCCAAAAAGTGAATATTAAATAAAGAACTTCTCCCTGCTTCCAGCTTAAATCCCAAGCCGTGACACTTTCTTCTACTCCCAGCCATCACCGTGTACATCTTCTCTTGCTGGACTCCACTTCCGTTTTAAGCTGCTAGATGGGTGCTACACTTTCATTTGCTGTTGGATGAAGACTTCCCTCTTGGTGGCTGCTTCTTCAAGGTGATGGACTGCTCTACGTGCTGCACCTCCTCCATGAGCATGCTTTCCTTCCCAGTTGTTGCTACCGTTCCAGCCAAGACCGTGAGCTCTTCTGCTTGTGCAGCACCGTGCTTAGCCAGTTAAGACCAGTAGTCTTCTTCCTTATTCAGTGGCAGCTCCAACGCATCAGCTTCAGGCGGAGACTACTACATGGATAGTTATGTTGGGAAGATTGGAGATGTTGAATGTGGCTTCTCCCATTTCTGGTGCAGACCGTGTGTTTGTGTTGTGCTTCCTATCCAAACCGTGAGATGTGTTTCTCTCTTTCCTTTACAGCCCCCAAAGGAGAATGTTTCTCCGAAACCAGAGTTGGAAGCTACGTTCCAAGCAAGAAAGTGAGATGGGGCCGTGAGGTGCCATTCCTAGTATGCTTGACACAATGAATTAACCATGGGCCACATGTAACCTACTCTCTTCCAAAAGTGTGAGCTGCACTTCCAATGTGGTCCCTCCATTATGCTTCACGGTTTATGCTTGGCAAAAAATGAATGGGCAGTGTGCTTTTAGCAGGCCAAATATGATACTTCAGCACCTTGAATCCGTGACCTTCACCTTGTGGTCCCCTCCATCTTTCTTTATTTACTAAATGGAATGTGAATTGAAGTGTGCTCTTCTTTCACGTGTCCACTTCTCTAATTAAAAAGCTACATACCAAGAAAGGTTGTGGGCTCCCATTTTCTTCAATTAATACGTGCAAACATAATGAGGGGGCCGTGGGCTATTATTTTATTTTTGTGCTGCAATGATACTTCAAAAAATCAAAGTGAAATAAACTAAAGTAAAGCTTTCTAAAATAAAATTTCCAATGGACCATAATCCGCTTGCAGCTGGTTCCGTGTGCATTTCTCATTCAATTTTTCAATTGGAATTTCAAGCCTCTTTACGTGTGCAAAGTGAAAATGAATTTTCACCTTTGTAATTGATGAGAATTTTACCTTTCAGTCCCAAAACATTATCCAATAATTTTTCCTGCAATCAATAATGAAAATAATTAGCTCAGATAATTGAAATTAGTTAAAATAAGAATTTCTGATCGAATTAAGCACAATTCAGAAAAATGGGAAAATACTGGACAATTAAGCACAATTCCCTGATTAATTTTAGTACAATAAACTAAGTGAAGTGAAGAAAATAACGATTCATCAAAATAGACCACACTTAGTCTTTTGCACTCCTGGGCAAAATTAAGACGTGAATCAGGGAAGGATTCAAAGGACTTCTAGGAAGGTGACACACACTCAGCACACAGAAAAATTAAAGCTCACAAGAAAACAAACTGAATTTACACAGTTCTCAAGAATTCTGGACAGAGAAAGGAAATAGAAATTATCCAACACAAATCCAATAAAGCAGATACTTACAGAAATCATCCTAGCAATTCAAAGTATGGCAAAAATAATTAATCAGTTCAAGAGGCGATTTAAAAATAACAAAACCTCACAGATGCACTCACAGTGTTTCTCTCAAGTGTCTAGGGTATACAGTTTCAACTCAATGTACTCAAGAAAACAAACACAAGTAGACTTGGCAAGCTTCTAATATCAACACTTAAAACATATGCATCTTCAGATTAAAAAGGTCTTTCAGGGTTGTATTGGGGCCAAGGATATGGGAGGATAAATATGGATAAGTAGGTATAGCCCAAAAGAAATAGAGGAGCAATGGGGGAATAAGTGAAAATACAGTGAAATCTCACCCAAACCTCTAATTCAATCATCTTCTCGACTCCATTATTTACAAAATTATTTTTTTATCATCATTTTTTTTTTCTTTTCTCATCAATTCTTTTTTATCCTGTCTCTTTTCTTTTTTTTTTTTTTTCTTTATCACACAACAGGATATAATTCATATTTTCAAAATATGATGAGGAACCAACTAGCCAATTCATCAGAATTCCCAAGGAGACCACACTTATTCACAAAATACTTCTATAGCTCCAGACTTTCCTAAGGTTAAGGTAATCATTTGTTTTTCACTTAGGATCAGTGTATGAGCTTCAACACAAAGAAATATATACAGTATAGGCTCAAAGGGGTTATCAAAGGATAATAACAAGGTAGGCTTATTTGGCTAAAGAGGCTCAAGAACAAAAATGCCTTTATCACATCTGAACATGCATATCAATCAAGTATATCAAAAAGAATCAAGCCAAGGCATATGTGCAAGCAATCAAGAGACATATCACACACAAGAAAGAAAATTAAGTGGCTCAAATCTCACACAGGGTATTCGTCACAATCAAATCAACCTCTCAAACGTATAATCATCTTTCCAGGCAGAGAAAAGCAAGGATTACAAACTATAAGTATTAAGTAAGTGAAGGAAAAATCTACAACTTAGACCTCATCCAGAAATCAAGAGAAAAATGTAAAATTTATTGCACACAAAACACACTAAAAACCACTTAAAACAGAAAAAATTTAACACTCAAAAACAAAAATTTTAACACATAAAATACAAACTAACAGAAAAATCAGAATTTCTTCCCAGTAGACCACACTTAAATCACACAATGTCCTCAGTGTGTTACAATCATCAGATGATCAATTTCAGAGCAGTCAAATAATATAGACAAGTGCAATAAAAAGTAGAAAAATGGGAAGAAATTTTCAATAACATCCATCAGTAGATGTTTTCAGTGACACCCATCAGTAGATGTCTAAATCACGTAGCACCCATCAGTAGATGCTAATAATTTTTTTTCATTTTATTATATTTTTTTTTTATCTATTTATTTATTTTTTATTTTTATTTTTATTTTTATTTTTATTTTTATTTTTTTATTTTTTTTTTTTAAAATAAAAGAGACCGGTACTGTGACAACAGTCTCGGTGGCAAAGACCGGAACTGTTGCTACAGTGGCAGAGCTATCTGGCTATAAATGGCCCGCTCCTTCGCGTCCAGCGCCATTTCTGATCCCTCACTCTCTCTCTACTCCATTCTCTCCTCTCTGCTTCTCTCTCAACTCTCTCTGCTCTCTTCTGAGCGTCTGGATCTGTTAGGAAGCTCTGTCCCCGCGCCTTCTGAAGATCTGAGATCTGCGCAGAGCCCTTGTCCCTGCGTCTTCTGAAGAGTCTGAGTGAGATCCGCGAGGAGCCTCTGCAAGCCTACTTCCCCAGGTAAGTTCTCTGCACCTTGGATCTCTATTTCTTCTTTTTCTGCTTAAGTTTCCAGATCTTTCACTGCTTTCTTTTCCTTTCTCTGCTTTCCAGTCTTTCCCTTTCAGTATTTCCTTTACCGCTTTTCCTGCTTTCCATTTTTTTATGCATTCCTCTTGCCTGCTCTCCCTCTTTATTTCCTGCTTTCCTGTTTCTCCTTTTCCTGCTTTCCAGATCTTTCATTTTCATTTTTTTTTTCTTTTTCTTATTCTGCTTTCTTTTTCACCTGCTAAACACTTAAAAAACACATAAAACACAACTGTCTAAAAACTTAAGGGGTATATCGGCTGGAAACCAGACGTTAATCTCCCTTCGTTTGAAGGTATGGCAGAGACAATCGGGTAGAACAACGCCACGTACCCCACTTAAAACTAAAACACAGAAACTGAATATACAAGAACAATATGGACAAGAACACTGGACGTAGATCCGTTTAGGACCCTTTTGCAAGGACCGTGAAACAGATCTGAGACCAAACACAGAAATATCAAAGACTGACAGGACAAAATAAATTTAACGGAAAACAAGAACAAATAAAGAAAACACAGAACTAATCTAAAAATTTTTTATGCTTCTTTTTTTTTTTTTTTTTTTTTTATGTTATGCTTTTTTTTTTCTTCTTGTTTTTGTTCTTTTTATTTTTATATTTATTTTTTTTTTTTTATTTATGTATTTGTATATTACGAGAGGAAGGATGAGTGAAACGGAATCAGAGAGATATACCAGTCAACGGTGGCGTCCAACCGACGATCAAATCACGATGATGACCAAAATATTCAACTATGGGGTCACACACCCAAGCCGAGCGCAAGTCGTCGAGATCGCGTCTCGACTAAGGGCTTTCGGCGAAGCCACTGAATACAACGTACACTGCTGGTTCAACAACCACGGCAATCGGGTCAAGCACTGGCAAGCGGAGATAGACCCCACTGGCACTCTCTTTTCACAACTGCCGCTGTACATGTACGGTAAGACCTCTGATCACACCTCCATTTTTATTGAAAATTTTCACTTCCTCTTCTATAATTAACACAAGTTATTTATTTTTTTATTTTTTTATTTTTTATTTTTTGTTTGAAAGAAAACAACTGGGTGATAATGAGGGCACCGAGGCTGCTGAATCTGTTTCCAGTTCCGATCATTATCGATGACGACAGAAATGAACGAGAAATTCCTCCACCAAAGCCTCCGCTCGTGACTTTTCGAACCAGAGCTCCCTCAACGGAGCTCTCCCTTAGACCACCACAACCAGCTCGTGAATTCTTTCAGTTTTAAAGTTTTGTTTATTTATTTTTTTTTTATGTTTTTATTGGCCGAGTGTGGCCAGAATATGGGCTGTAATATGAACACTTATATTTTTGTTGTTTTTAATTTTTTTTATGTTGTTTTTGTTTTTTATTTGGTTTGTAATATTAACGATCAGAAATGATCGACCCCCGAACAACTTAAATTTCATATATCAACTGCAATTTTATTTTCAGATCTGTTCAATCCTTTTTCTCCATTACTGTAATTTTTGCATTGATGAATGAAATATTTTCTTAGTCTAAAAAAAATTGCAAACAAAGATCTGTATGAAAACAACTAAGAAATTGTATTTACAGTGAAGGAAAATAAGGAAAAAAAATGAGATCTGAAGTGAAAATTTTTATTGGTAAGAAACTGAGGGTCGAAATAAAATCAAGGACTACGCAAAACAATTTTTGAATTTTTGATTTTTTTTTTTTTTTTAAGGGATAACAACTGGAAAACTAAGAAATAAATATACATATCGGAATAAAAATTTGGCACGCTTAAAACAAAATATTTTATCACAACAGAAAATTTTTTTATGTTTTTTTTTTTTTAATTCATGCTCACAATTTTAAAAATGAAATAAACACAACCATGAAAACACACCAGAAAAGCTAAATAATATGTACATAATGAGGAAAAAGAGTGCTCCCTGGTCATGGTGGCAGTTGCCAATTCTGGACAATCAGTGAGATATCTTCCACCTCAGGATCCGGCGAAGATGTCTTCAGGAGCAGCTCGCCCAGTACTGCCCTCTCACTTGAATCAGGACAAATCCCAGTAGCCACGCCACTTCTCCGAGCAAGTTGTTGAATCAATAAAATCAGGAGCCTTCTGTCCACCAGCAGTTGTTGAGTCTGTGACACCGGAGTAATAAGAGAAAAAGCAGTATACTTTCCTTCATCTATCATTATTTCCTCTATGTCAGTACCTGTATTCTCATTTACTTTTGTAACCTGGTCATCAAACTCATAATCAATAGCATTTGTTATGAATTTAGAATCTGTTTGTAACACATAATCAATTTCAATACAAATCGGGCAAGAATCAGATTCACAATCACATTCACAATTCTCAGAAAACTGAGTCAGATCAACGTTTTGTTCTAACTCTATCAAGTTATGCGATTGCAAAATTCCTGTCTCAAAATCAATATTGACATATGCATCATCAACAAAATCCAAATTCAGTGCAAAGCTATTATCAATGGAAATTTCATCACTGTAATCATGTTCATTCAACACAACATTTATACCAATGGTTTCAGAGACTAATACTGAATCAAAAACTTCAGAATTGTCAATCAAGTCTGTATCAGTTTCAATCCTAAAACCTGTAGAATCATTGTGCAACAAATCACAAGCAATTGAATGTATAGGTAGATCTGGTAAAGAGCTTGTAATCTCAGTTTCAGAATAAACATGTTTTTGCTCAGAATAAATTTTCTCATGAATTTCCAATTCATCAACTGCACATTCAAGTTGAGGTACATTTACCTCCACGGTGGAAGATAAAAATGGTCTACCTGGCTCAACAGTGTTACTCATACCTGCCTGGTCCTTAAAATAATCATCAACAGTCTCAGGTGCAAGAGTGGGATCATAGAAAGGTAGGAAAGTGGGTGTAGTAGTAAACTCATAGCTTTGCTCCCCATCTTCTATGTTGATGCCACTATCATCTTGAAAGTGTTGAGTGGCCATCTGCCCGATCTGATCAGTCAGCTTCTGAATGGCAGCTTGAGTTTCCATGCTCTCTTGCTTGAACTGCATGTTCCCTTTCTGAAACTGAATGTTCTGCATGGTCATCTGCTCCAATAACTCCTTCAATGTAGGTTCAGAAGTTGAAGGCTGAGAAGCTACTTGGGCAGGAGCATCATACTGCTGACTCTGATATTGCTGAACTGGTGGAACCGGCTCCCAAAGGGAGCTCTCAGGAATTTGAGGATGATCCATATTTTTCTCAGTATTAAAATCAGCACAAGAATCAGAGTAATATGCAGAAAGAGAATCATAATTACAGGCACTTGTAGAATAAGCACTATTCACAAAATTAAAATAGGTAGACATGGAAAATAAAAATAAAAACTAAAAACTAAAAATTATGAAACAGATAATTCACAACACATTTATACATGCTACAGGAACACACAAAACAACACATAAATTTTTTTTTTTTTTTTTTTTTTAATTTTAAATCTTTTTTTTTTTAATAACAACTAAATACAGAACATAGCACAATTAAATATAAAAGACAAAACATATATTAACACAACATAATCGAAAAACACAGCAAAAATCTAAAACAAGAACCTGGAACTGAAGTGACAACGCCGCCAAAATTTGCTGAAGGTGTCGTTGTCGCCTACAAAAATACAAAACACAAAACACACAAAAGACACATATTAACAGAACAAAACTTTATACAACAAAAATCTAAAACCAAACCTCCATTGTTCGGTCCCCGGCAACGGCGCCAAAATTTGATACGACTGTCGCGGTCATACAAATTTGATACAGATAAATAATGCAGTATAGTTTACTAGGAAGTGACTCCTAGGTCGTCTCTCAAGGACCAATTTGTGTTGGTTCAGTCTCAGATTTTACACACGAAGTGGGGGGGGGTTTTGTGGATTTTTGGTTGGGATGCAGAAAAATAAACTAAATTAACACTGGAAATTAAATAAGACAGAATTAAAAACACTGGAATAAATTTTTAAAGACAATAAAAATAAACGGTAAAAGACGGTAAAAAACGGAAAATGGAAAATTACGCAGTGTTTGAAATTAAAATACTGGAACAATAAACATGCAGAAAACATAACAGCAGTGTAAATAAAATTTTCCCAAAGCAACAGTGAAAATGAATAGTAAAAACAACGTTGAAAATAAACTGAACGGTAAAACGCAATTACAGAAATTAATAGTGCAAAAAAAAATCATGAACGATAAAATAGAAGAGACAATAAAAATAAAAACACTTAATTGAAATGGAATTTATCAAACATCACTTGAAAGAAAATTCTTGGACAGTACAACAAAATAAAAATGAAACGATCAAAGGTGACAGAAATGAAAACTTGACACATTACAGAGAGTTTGGAAAAGGGAGAGGCAAGAGCCTCCTCCCAGACGTGAGTTCCTAAGCACCTAAATCTACTCTAAATTCTGATTCCCCTTCCTCATACCAAGTCTGCTCCTTTTATAGCTAAATTTCTGTACATTCTGTACTGCTGGCCTCCCAAACCCGTGAACCTCCCAGCTGCGTGCTTCCAAAGCGTCACACCATTCTCCAATTCAATCAACACGTAAAAAAAATAATTCAGCTCCTGTGACAGCCCTCCAATTCCCGTGAACCTCTTCCTTTCCAAAAAGTGAATATTAAATAAAGAACTTCTCCCTGCTTCCAGCTTAAATCCCAAGCCGTGACACTTTCTTCTACTCCCAGCCATCACCGTGTACATCTTCTCTTGCTGGACTCCACTTCCGTTTTAAGCTGCTAGATGGGTGCTACACTTTCATTTGCTGTTGGATGAAGACTTCCCTCTTGGTGGCTGCTTCTTCAAGGTGATGGACTGCTCTACGTGCTGCACCTCCTCCATGAGCATGCTTTCCTTCCCAGTTGTTGCTACCGTTCCAGCCAAGATCGTGAGCTCTTCTGCTTGTGCAGCACCGTGCTTAGCCAGTTAAGACCAGTAGTCTTCTTCCTTATTCAGTGGCAGCTCCAACGCATCAGCTTCAGGCGGAGACTACTACATGGATAGTTATGTTGGGAAGATTGGAGATGTTGAATGTGGCTTCTCCCATTTCTGGTGCAGACCGTGTGTTTGTGTTGTGCTTCCTATCCAAACCGTGAGATGTGTTTCTCTCTTTCCTTTACAGCCCCCAAAGGAGAATGTTTCTCCGAAACCAGAGTTGGAAGCTACGTTCCAAGCAAGAAAGTGAGATGGGGCCGTGAGGTGCCATTCCTAGTATGCTTGACACAATGAATTAACCATGGGCCACATGTAACCTACTCTCTTCCAAAAGTGTGAGCTGCACTTCCAATGTGGTCCCTCCATTATGCTTCACGGTTTATGCTTGGCAAAAAATGAATGGGCAGTGTGCTTTTAGCAGGCCAAATATGATACTTCAGCACCTTGAATCCGTGACCTTCACCTTGTGGTCCCCTCCATCTTTCTTTATTTACTAAATGGAATGTGAATTGAAGTGTGCTCTTCTTTCACGTGTCCACTTCTCTAATTAAAAAGCTACATACCAAGAAAGGTTGTGGGCTCCCATTTTCTTCAATTAATACGTGCAAACATAATGAGGGGGCCGTGGGCTATTATTTTATTTTTGTGCTGCAATGATACTTCAAAAAATCAAAGTGAAATAAACTAAAGTAAAGCTTTCTAAAATAAAATTTCCAATGGACCATAATCCGCTTGCAGCTGGTTCCGTGTGCATTTCTCATTCAATTTTTCAATTGGAATTTCAAGCCTCTTTACGTGTGCAAAGTGAAAATGAATTTTCACCTTTGTAATTGATGAGAATTTTACCTTTCAGTCCCAAAACATTATCCAATAATTTTTCCTGCAATCAATAATGAAAATAATTAGCTCAGATAATTGAAATTAGTTAAAATAAGAATTTCTGATCGAATTAAGCACAATTCAGAAAAATGGGAAAATACTGGACAATTAAGCACAATTCCCTGATTAATTTTAGTACAATAAACTAAGTGAAGTGAAGAAAATAACGATTCATCAAAATAGACCACACTTAGTCTTTTGCACTCCTGGGCAAAATTAAGACGTGAATCAGGGAAGGATTCAAAGGACTTCTAGGAAGGTGACACACACTCAGCACACAGAAAAATTAAAGCTCACAAGAAAACAAACTGAATTTACACAGTTCTCAAGAATTCTGGACAGAGAAAGGAAATAGAAATTATCCAACACAAATCCAATAAAGCAGATACTTACAGAAATCATCCTAGCAATTCAAAGTATGGCAAAAATAATTAATCAGTTCAAGAGGCGATTTAAAAATAACAAAACCTCACAGATGCACTCACAGTGTTTCTCTCAAGTGTCTAGGGTATACAGTTTCAACTCAATGTACTCAAGAAAACAAACACAAGTAGACTTGGCAAGCTTCTAATATCAACACTTAAAACATATGCATCTTCAGATTAAAAAGGTCTTTCAGGGTTGTATTGGGGCCAAGGATATGGGAGGATAAATATGGATAAGTAGGTATAGCCCAAAAGAAATAGAGGAGCAATGGGGGAATAAGTGAAAATACAGTGAAATCTCACCCAAACCTCTAATTCAATCATCTTCTCGACTCCATTATTTACAAAATTATTTTTTTATCATCATTTTTTTTTTCTTTTCTCATCAATTCTTTTTTATCCTGTCTCTTTTCTTTTTTTTTTTTTTTCTTTATCACACAACAGGATATAATTCATATTTTCAAAATATGATGAGGAACCAACTAGCCAATTCATCAGAATTCCCAAGGAGACCACACTTATTCACAAAATACTTCTATAGCTCCAGACTTTCCTAAGGTTAAGGTAATCATTTGTTTTTCACTTAGGATCAGTGTATGAGCTTCAACACAAAGAAATATATACAGTATAGGCTCAAAGGGGTTATCAAAGGATAATAACAAGGTAGGCTTATTTGGCTAAAGAGGCTCAAGAACAAAAATGCCTTTATCACATCTGAACATGCATATCAATCAAGTATATCAAAAAGAATCAAGCCAAGGCATATGTGCAAGCAATCAAGAGACATATCACACACAAGAAAGAAAATTAAGTGGCTCAAATCTCACACAGGGTATTCGTCACAATCAAATCAACCTCTCAAACGTATAATCATCTTTCCAGGCAGAGAAAAGCAAGGATTACAAACTATAAGTATTAAGTAAGTGAAGGAAAAATCTACAACTTAGACCTCATCCAGAAATCAAGAGAAAAATGTAAAATTTATTGCACACAAAACACACTAAAAACCACTTAAAACAGAAAAAATTTAACACTCAAAAACAAAAATTTTAACACATAAAATACAAACTAACAGAAAAATCAGAATTTCTTCCCAGTAGACCACACTTAAATCACACAATGTCCTCAGTGTGTTACAATCATCAGATGATCAATTTCAGAGCAGTCAAATAATATAGACAAGTGCAATAAAAAGTAGAAAAATGGGAAGAAATTTTCAATAACATCCATCAGTAGATGTTTTCAGTGACACCCATCAGTAGATGTCTAAATCACGTAGCACCCATCAGTAGATGCTAATAATTTTTTTTCATTTTATTATATTTTTTTTTTATCTATTTATTTATTTTTTATTTTTATTTTTATTTTTATTTTTATTTTTATTTTTTTATTTTTTTTTTTTAAAATAAAAGAGACCGGTACTGTGACAACAGTCTCGGTGGCAAAGACCGGAACTGTTGCTACAGTGGCAGAGCTATCTGGCTATAAATGGCCCGCTCCTTCGCGTCCAGCGCCATTTCTGATCCCTCACTCTCTCTCTACTCCATTCTCTCCTCTCTGCTTCTCTCTCAACTCTCTCTGCTCTCTTCTGAGCGTCTGGATCTGTTAGGAAGCTCTGTCCCCGCACCTTCTGAAGATCTGAGATCTGCGCAGAGCCCTTGTCCCTGCGTCTTCTGAAGAGTCTGAGTGAGATCCGCGAGGAGCCTCTGCAAGCCTACTTCCCCAGGTAAGTTCTCTGCACCTTGGATCTCTATTTCTTCTTTTTCTGCTTAAGTTTCCAGATCTTTCACTGCTTTCTTTTCCTTTCTCTGCTTTCCAGTCTTTCCCTTTCAGTATTTCCTTTACCGCTTTTCCTGCTTTCCATTTTTTTATGCATTCCTCTTGCCTGCTCTCCCTCTTTATTTCCTGCTTTCCTGTTTCTCCTTTTCCTGCTTTCCAGATCTTTCATTTTCATTTTTTTTTTCTTTTTCTTATTCTGCTTTCTTTTTCACCTGCTAAACACTTAAAAAACACATAAAACACAACTGTCTAAAAACTTAAGGGGTATATCGGCTGGAAACCAGACGTTAATCTCCCTTCGTTTGAAGGTATGGCAGAGACAATCGGGTAGAACAACGCCACGTACCCCACTTAAAACTAAAACACAGAAACTGAATATACAAGAACAATATGGACAAGAACACTGGACGTAGATCCGTTTAGGACCCTTTTGCAAGGACCGTGAAACAGATCTGAGACCAAACACAGAAATATCAAAGACTGACAGGACAAAATAAATTTAACGGAAAACAAGAACAAATAAAGAAAACACAGAACTAATCTAAAAATTTTTTATGCTTCTTTTTTTTTTTTTTTTTTTTTTTTTTTTTTTATGTTATGCTTTTTTTTTTTCTTCTTGTTTTTGTTCTTTTTATTTTTATATTTATTTTTTTTTTTTTTTATTTATGTATTTGTATATTACGAGAGGAAGGATGAGTGAAACGGAATCAGAGAGATATACCAGTCAACGGTGGCGTCCAACCGACGATCAAATCACGATGATGACCAAAATATTCAACTATGGGGTCACACACCCAAGCCGAGCGCAAGTCGTCGAGATCGCGTCTCGACTAAGGGCTTTCGGCGAAGCCACTGAATACAACGTACACTGCTGGTTCAACAACCACGGCAATCGGGTCAAGCACTGGCAAGCGGAGATAGACCCCACTGGCACTCTCTTTTCACAACTGCCGCTGTACATGTACGGTAAGACCTCTGATCACACCTCCATTTTTATTGAAAATTTTCACTTCCTCTTCTATAATTAACACAAGTTATTTATTTTTTTATTTTTTTATTTTTTATTTTTTGTTTGAAAGAAAACAACTGGGTGATAATGAGGGCACCGAGGCTGCTGAATCTGTTTCCAGTTCCGATCATTATCGATGACGACAGAAATGAACGAGAAATTCCTCCACCAAAGCCTCCGCTCGTGACTTTTCGAACCAGAGCTCCCTCAACGGAGCTCTCCCTTAGACCACCACAACCAGCTCGTGAATTCTTTCAGTTTTAAAGTTTTGTTTATTTATTTTTTTTTTTATGTTTTTATTGGCCGAGTGTGGCCAGAATATGGGCTGTAATATGAACACTTATATTTTTGTTGTTTTTAATTTTTTTTATGTTGTTTTTGTTTTTTATTTGGTTTGTAATATTAACGATCAGAAATGATCGACCCCCGAACAACTTAAATTTCATATATCAACTGCAATTTTATTTTCAGATCTGTTCAATCCTTTTTCTCCATTACTGTAATTTTTGCATTGATGAATGAAATATTTTCTTAGTCTAAAAAAAATTGCAAACAAAGATCTGTATGAAAACAACTAAGAAATTGTATTTACAGTGAAGGAAAATAAGGAAAAAAAATGAGATCTGAAGTGAAAATTTTTATTGGTAAGAAACTGAGGGTCGAAATAAAATCAAGGACTACGCAAAACAATTTTTGAATTTTTGATTTTTTTTTTTTTTTAAGGGATAACAACTGGAAAACTAAGAAATAAATATACATATCGGAATAAAAATTTGGCACGCTTAAAACAAAATATTTTATCACAACAGAAAATTTTTTTATGTTTTTTTTTTTTAATTCATGCTCACAATTTTAAAAATGAAATAAACACAACCATGAAAACACACCAGAAAAGCTAAATAATATGTACATAATGAGGAAAAAGAGTGCTCCCTGGTCATGGTGGCAGTTGCCAATTCTGGACAATCAGTGAGATATCTTCCACCTCAGGATCCGGCGAAGATGTCTTCAGGAGCAGCTCGCCCAGTACTGCCCTCTCACTTGAATCAGGACAAATCCCAGTAGCCACGCCACTTCTCCGAGCAAGTTGTTGAATCAATAAAATCAGGAGCCTTCTGTCCACCAGCAGTTGTTGAGTCTGTGACACCGGAGTAATAAGAGAAAAAGCAGTATACTTTCCTTCATCTATCATTATTTCCTCTATGTCAGTACCTGTATTCTCATTTACTTTTGTAACCTGGTCATCAAACTCATAATCAATAGCATTTGTTATGAATTTAGAATCTGTTTGTAACACATAATCAATTTCAATACAAATCGGGCAAGAATCAGATTCACAATCACATTCACAATTCTCAGAAAACTGAGTCAGATCAACGTTTTGTTCTAACTCTATCAAGTTATGCGATTGCAAAATTCCTGTCTCAAAATCAATATTGACATATGCATCATCAACAAAATCCAAATTCAGTGCAAAGCTATTATCAATGGAAATTTCATCACTGTAATCATGTTCATTCAACACAACATTTATACCAATGGTTTCAGAGACTAATACTGAATCAAAAACTTCAGAATTGTCAATCAAGTCTGTATCAGTTTCAATCCTAAAACCTGTAGAATCATTGTGCAACAAATCACAAGCAATTGAATGTATATGTAGATCTGGTAAAGAGCTTGTAATCTCAGTTTCAGAATAAACATGTTTTTGCTCAGAATAAATTTTCTCATGAATTTCCAATTCATCAACTGCACATTCAAGTTGAGGTACATTTACCTCCACGGTGGAAGATAAAAATGGTCTACCTGGCTCAACAGTGTTACTCATACCTGCCTGGTCCTTAAAATAATCATCAACAGTCTCAGGTGCAAGAGTGGGATCATAGAAAGGTAGGAAAGTGGGTGTAGTAGTAAACTCATAGCTTTGCTCCCCATCTTCTATGTTGATGCCACTATCATCTTGAAAGTGTTGAGTGGCCATCTGCCCGATCTGATCAGTCAGCTTCTGAATGGCAGCTTGAGTTTCCATGCTCTCTTGCTTGAACTGCATGTTCCCTTTCTGAAACTGAATGTTCTGCATGGTCATCTGCTCCAATAACTCCTTCAATGTAGGTTCAGAAGTTGAAGGCTGAGAAGCTACTTGGGCAGGAGCATCATACTGCTGACTCTGATATTGCTGAACTGGTGGAACCGGCTCCCAAAGGGAGCTCTCAGGAATTTGAGGATGATCCATATTTTTCTCAGTATTAAAATCAGCACAAGAATCAGAGTAATATGCAGAAAGAGAATCATAATTACAGGCACTTGTAGAATAAGCACTATTCACAAAATTAAAATAGGTAGACATGGAAAATAAAAATAAAAACTAAAAACTAAAAATTATGAAACAGATAATTCACAACACATTTATACATGCTACAGGAACACACAAAACAACACATAAATTTTTTTTTTTTTTTTTTTTTTAATTTTAAATCTTTTTTTTTTTTTAATAACAACTAAATACAGAACATAGCACAATTAAATATAAAAGACAAAACATATATTAACACAACATAATCGAAAAACACAGCAAAAATCTAAAACAAGAACCTGGAACTGAAGTGACAACGCCGCCAAAATTTGCTGAAGGTGTCGTTGTCGCCTACAAAAATACAAAACACAAAACACACAAAAGACACATATTAACAGAACAAAACTTTATACAACAAAAATCTAAAACCAAACCTCCATTGTTCGGTCCCCGGCAACGGCGCCAAAATTTGATACGACTGTCGCGGTCATACAAATTTGATACAGATAAATAATGCAGTATAGTTTACTAGGAAGTGACTCCTAGGTCGTCTCTCAAGGACCAATTTGTGTTGGTTCAGTCTCAGATTTTACACACGAAGTGGGGGGGGGGTTTTGTGGATTTTTGGTTGGGATGCAGAAAAATAAACTAAATTAACACTGGAAATTAAATAAGACAGAATTAAAAACACTGGAATAAATTTTTAAAGACAATAAAAATAAACGGTAAAAGACGGTAAAAAACGGAAAATGGAAAATTACGCAGTGTTTGAAATTAAAATACTGGAACAATAAACATGCAGAAAACATAACAGCAGTGTAAATAAAATTTTCCCAAAGCAACAGTGAAAATGAATAGTAAAAACAACGTTGAAAATAAACTGAACGGTAAAACGCAATTACAGAAATTAATAGTGCAAAAAAAAATCATGAACGATAAAATAGAAGAGACAATAAAAATAAAAACACTTAATTGAAATGGAATTTATCAAACATCACTTGAAAGAAAATTCTTGGACAGTACAACAAAATAAAAATGAAACGATCAAAGGTGACAGAAATGAAAACTTGACACATTACAGAGAGTTTGGAAAAGGGAGAGGCAAGAGCCTCCTCCCAGACGTGAGTTCCTAAGCACCTAAATCTACTCTAAATTCTGATTCCCCTTCCTCATACCAAGTCTGCTCCTTTTATAGCTAAATTTCTGAACATTCTGTACTGCTGGCCTCCCAAACCCGTGAACCTCCCAGCTGCGTGCTTCCAAAGCGTCACACCATTCTCCAATTCAATCAACACGTAAAAAAAATAATTCAGCTCCTGTGACAGCCCTCCAATTCCCGTGAACCTCTTCCTTTCCAAAAAGTGAATATTAAATAAAGAACTTCTCCCTGCTTCCAGCTTAAATCCCAAGCCGTGACACTTTCTTCTACTCCCAGCCATCACCGTGTACATCTTCTCTTGCTGGACTCCACTTCCGTTTTAAGCTGCTAGATGGGTGCTACACTTTCATTTGCTGTTGGATGAAGACTTCCCTCTTGGTGGCTGCTTCTTCAAGGTGATGGACTGCTCTACGTGCTGCACCTCCTCCATGAGCATGCTTTCCTTCCCAGTTGTTGCTACCGTTCCAGCCAAGACCGTGAGCTCTTCTGCTTGTGCAGCACCGTGCTTAGCCAGTTAAGACCAGTAGTCTTCTTCCTTATTCAGTGGCAGCTCCAACGCATCAGCTTCAGGCGGAGACTACTACATGGATAGTTATGTTGGGAAGATTGGAGATGTTGAATGTGGCTTCTCCCATTTCTGGTGCAGACCGTGTGTTTGTGTTGTGCTTCCTATCCAAACCGTGAGATGTGTTTCTCTCTTTCCTTTACAGCCCCCAAAGGAGAATGTTTCTCCGAAACCAGAGTTGGAAGCTACGTTCCAAGCAAGAAAGTGAGATGGGGCCGTGAGGTGCCATTCCTAGTATGCTTGACACAATGAATTAACCATGGGCCACATGTAACCTACTCTCTTCCAAAAGTGTGAGCTGCACTTCCAATGTGGTCCCTCCATTATGCTTCACGGTTTATGCTTGGCAAAAAATGAATGGGCAGTGTGCTTTTAGCAGGCCAAATATGATACTTCAGCACCTTGAATCCGTGACCTTCACCTTGTGGTCCCCTCCATCTTTCTTTATTTACTAAATGGAATGTGAATTGAAGTGTGCTCTTCTTTCACGTGTCCACTTCTCTAATTAAAAAGCTACATACCAAGAAAGGTTGTGGGCTCCCATTTTCTTCAATTAATACGTGCAAACATAATGAGGGGGCCGTGGGCTATTATTTTATTTTTGTGCTGCAATGATACTTCAAAAAATCAAAGTGAAATAAACTAAAGTAAAGCTTTCTAAAATAAAATTTCCAATGGACCATAATCCGCTTGCAGCTGGTTCCGTGTGCATTTCTCATTCAATTTTTCAATTGGAATTTCAAGCCTCTTTACGTGTGCAAAGTGAAAATGAATTTTCACCTTTGTAATTGATGAGAATTTTACCTTTCAGTCCCAAAACATTATCCAATAATTTTTCCTGCAATCAATAATGAAAATAATTAGCTCAGATAATTGAAATTAGTTAAAATAAGAATTTCTGATCGAATTAAGCACAATTCAGAAAAATGGGAAAATACTGGACAATTAAGCACAATTCCCTGATTAATTTTAGTACAATAAACTAAGTGAAGTGAAGAAAATAACGATTCATCACCCACCATGGAGACGAGAGCAAGTTGAAGTAACCCAATGATAACCACGAAAAACACAGAGATGCAACGGAAGCACGAAGGTCCAACATTCTCATCACACTAACCCGAACAGTTGGAAAAAGAGGTAACCAATACTCCAGCAAGTCGTTCAACCAGACAGTTTCCATTCAGCCATTCGACCATACAGGTAATCGGTCATTCAGCCATACAGGTAATCGGCCATTCGGCCTCAGGTATTTATCCGTTCAACCTCACAGCAATTCAGTCATTCGACCTCACAGCTATTTGGCCATTCGGCCTTACAGAAATTCGGTCATTCGACCTCACAAGTATTTGGTCAGTCGGCCTCACAGGAATTCGGCCATTCGGTCTCACAAGCGCTCGGCCCCTTCAGCCTCGACTGCTCGACATTTGTCCATTCGGCACCTACTTCTCGGCCTTCCATGGCCTCAAGTATTAGGTCATTCGACCTCCACGTATTCGGCCCTTCGGCCTCAATCGCTCGGCCTTTCATGGCCTCAAGTACTTAGCCAAATTTGGCATCAAGCGTGAAACCTTCCACCCTTTGGTCATTCGGTCTCACAAGGTATTCGGCCTTTCGGCCTCCACTGCTTGGCCCTCCCTTGGCCTCAAGTCACAGCACTAAAGCAAGTACATCCCGGCCATCACACATCCTAATACGAAATCTTCAGTTTGGTTTAAAACATTCAACCAAAGACTGAGCAGTCTTACTCAATTGGCCGCTCGGCCTTAGAGCATAACCTATTTCAATATTAATAACCTTGTGAATGAATTGGTTTATCTGACTACTCAATTTCTCACCATGTAAATTGTTATATTTCTTTAGTGCAGATAATCACATCTTGCATACAAATTACTGAGCGGACGCCAGAGAACCGTTCGTGCTGAAGCACTGATAATAGTTGAAAAACTATTATTTTCATGCTTAAAATTGATACTAAAAGCAACCTTTAACACTTAGAAACTAGCTTGAAATCATGCTTTTGGTTATATTTTTAGAAATAAGAGAGTTGGACAGGTTTATGCTTGATTTCAGTGTTTTTATGCAGGTTTTAAGGTAAATTTGGTGAAAGAAGTGAAGAAGGATAGAGATGGAATCAGAAAAGACATGTAAAAGTGCAAAAAGAGAAGCCGCAAGTACCGCTCAGTGGTAGTTTACCGCTGAGCGGCACTCAGAAGCTCACGTTGGATCCGCTGAGGGGAAGAAAACAAGTCACGCACTTACCGCTGAGTGGCAGTTTACCGCTGAGCGGCACTTTTATGGGCTTGGGCCTAATTTTTCTTTATTTTTAGAATAGTATATAAGCTTTAGGACGTCCTAGGGTTTGTATCTTTGGCAGAGACGAAGCAAATACTCTCTTTTCCACCCCTTTGAAGGAAGATCTTGGATGCTCAGGCTACCTCTTCACCTTTCTAGGGTTTTATCTTTCATTCTTCCATTATTATTCATCTAGTTTCGCCATGAATATGGTGAACTAAACCTTGTATTGTTGTTGGGGAATCAATGTAGTCTTGTGAAACTCTCATATATGGAATTTGTTTTAACATCTTACTTTTAAGACTTATGCTTTCTTTCATCATTAGTTAGGGTTTTTCTTCTTTGCTTATTGCTTGCTTTGTTTAACTCATTCATTGCCATGATTATTGATTTTGTCGATATGGGAACGTACGGGGAAATCTAGATCCGGGAAAATTCTCCCAATAGCATATTGGTTGCCTTTAAGCTCCTGCACTTCAGAACTAATTACTAGGAATGCTAGGAATTGTATGAACTCGTAATTAAGGATAGGCCTTCTTGCAAGGTGATTTAGAGAGTGACATTATCAATTGATGAAAAGAAGGTTGAATTCCTAAAATATGAGAGTGGATAAGATGAAATTGATAACCCCAACAACATACTCATCCATATAATTCATTAAAGTGTTTGTATTCTGTCTTTTCCATTGATCAAATTCATGCATACATGTTTATTTACTGTCTTTTGCATATAAAACTACAATCAATTTGTTCTTAAGTCTTAAATAATCAACAAATCACATAACTAAACTAGGCCGTGAGTCCTTTGGGAGAACGATACTTGGTCTTACCGAGTTTTATTACTTGAAACGATTCGATCACACTTGCCGATTGTTAAACAAGTTTGTGGCGCCGTTTTTCGGTGTTCATAAATTTGTCATCAAGCTCTCAACTAGGGAAACACTCTTAGACCTGGGACATGTTCGCCCAAGAACACCTACCGTATTGCATATAGGGACACACTCCCTTTGGGACATGTTCTCCCAACAACACCCAAGCGCATTAAATATAGGGATACACTCCCTCTGGGACATGTTCGCCCAAGAACACCCAGTTCATTAAATATAGGGATACACTCCCTCTGGGATATGTTCACCCAAGAACACCCAACACATCAAACCTAGTGGACCACCCCCCCTAGTCTAGGCCATGTTCGCCCAAGAACACCTAGCACACGCCAGCATAAATGCAATCTACCTATTATGGAACCAGGCAGGTGTTCGACAACTTGGCCTCAACCGTTCGGCCTTCCATGGCCACAAGCATTCCAACATTTGGACATTCGGCCTCGTAGTTGTTCGGCCATTCGACCTCAACTTTCGGTCTTCCATGGCCTCAAGCGTTCCAACATTCAACAATTCGGCCTCGCAAGTGTTCGGTCACTCGACCTCAACCGTTTGGCCTTCCATGGCATCAAGCGTTCCAGCATTCGGCCATTTGACCATTCTGCCTCGCAGGTGTTTGGTCACACGGCCTCAACCGTTCGGCCTTCCATGGTCTCAAGCATTCCAGCATTCGGTCATTTGGCCTCGCAGGTGTTCAGCCACTCGGCCTCAACCGTTCGGCCTTCCATGGCCTCAAGCGTTCCAGCATTCGGCCATTCAGCCTCCCAAGTGTTCAGACACTCGGCCTCAGCCTCATGGTCTCGAGCGCTCCAGCATTCGACCATTCAACCTCGCAGGTGTTCGACCACCTCAATCGTTTGGTCTTTCATGGCCTCAAGCATTCCAGCATTTGGCCATTCGGCCTCTCGGCCCTTACTGCTCGGCCATTCGACCTCGGGTATTCGGTCACTCGGCCTCAACTACTCGGCCTTCCATGGCCTTAGCTGTCCAAGCATTCAACGATTCAGACTATCATTCACGTCTACTAGGAGGTTCTCCAGGAACTCCTGGACCACAGACGATCATTCTCATCTATTGGGAGGTTCTCCAGGAACTCCTAGATCGAAAACCAAGAGCTGAGGAACAATCACCCTCATCCGAGCATCTTCAACCGAGCGGTCTCCCCTGCTTGGCTATTCTATATTATAAAAGGGGGGGGGGGGAATTTCTAAAAAGAACTTCCATCATTTACTGCTCGACCTATGGCAAAGTTCAAAAAGAAAACTCATAAAGCTCCTCGTTCGGTCCACAGATGAGCAATGCCTAGAAGCATGCTCCCCAATACAGCAAATACAGCCTCCCTCAAACTCATAAGTCCTATAGTTAATCATAGCTAAAGTCGAACGATTAACTCAGACTTGGGGGACATATGTATGGTATATAATTAGGGACCGAACGATTAACATCCAAGACCGTTTGGTCTATCTACTGTAGCAGCGCTCGTCAACCAGGTCAAACCAGGTTAAATGATGTTAAGCCACAGTGCTCATCAACCAGGTCAAACCAGGTTAAATGATGTTAAGCCACAGTGCTTGTCAACCAGGTCAAACCAGGTTAAAAGGTGTTGAGCCACAATTGGGTCAACATTTAAGTTATTGGGTTAATAATCCAACAGAGGATAAAATATTCAAATATATCTGATTAAAGATATTCATAAAGTTGTTTATGAGCAACCGATCATATTTTAAGTTAAATTTGTTTAAGGTAAGTTTGTTTATATTTTATTAGGCTTGTAATAACCTATAAATGCAGGGTCAAGGCTAAAAGCTAGGCACGTTATACTCAACTCGAAAATACTCCACAGTGATGTCAAAATCACTTTCTTGAGAGCTAAGACTCCATAACCTACGTCGGAGTTCCTTTTGCAGGTACCTCCCACATCCAGAATACAATCGAACGACATCTAAAGTCCAAACGAGCAGAACACTCGATCCAGAAGTTTAGAAGCAAAGAAGACACGTCAGAAAAGATTAGTCTTTCAATTCTACAAATCCTTACGAAAAACACAAAGAAATTGAAAATCAATCACACACTGTCATAATCAATTTCATTGTCTCAAAAATACACCCAAAATTAATTCAAACCACTTAAATATGTCCTACCTTGGCAAACGTATTTCAAATTACAATGGAGGCCATTTTTGTCCGTGACTCTTGTTTCTACATTACATCCTCCCATATTTCATTCTTCATGCTTGGATGGTTAAGTGCTTCCTCCAACAAATCTACGTTTTCAAATCATCACAAATTAGCTGAAACAAACGTATGATAAAGTCGCATTCGTCCTCACAATACTTTTAAGAGTGTCATCAATGTGTTTTATAATCATGGTTTATTTTTCAAGCCTCATATTTTTGCATAATGATTGTTCCTTCTCTGACAAAATCTCATTTCTTCAAAACCTAGGTTGTTGTTTCTGCTTGTAGTGCTGTCTGACTCACCATCCATATAATGAGGCCACAGAAACTACTATATATGAAAGACAATTAGCACAATAATCACACAACATTGTCATGATTTACATAATTATGCTGTGATTTTCTTCCACCACCCAAGTTTTCAAATTTAAACACAATAAAAAATTATTTTACGTCCACAAGCTGTTTCTTTAGAAGGGGATCACAAAGATGCTTTTATGTCATTGACTAGTTTGAAATTTTATTCTCCGCAAAAAAAAAATTATATATATTATTTTTATTTTCTTTCTTTTGGTAAAGGTCTTTTGCGAATCTAGAGAAAGCTAAATTATATATCATTAACTCAGTCTTGATCTCACTTCGTTGTCTTGGTCATGTCTAACTTCTAACTAACACAAGTAAATAAACTATCTGTTACACTGTTATGTTTTTTTCTTGCAAATTGTACACACATATTCATACAAATTTGAATAATTTGATTTTTTTAACTAGTTTCTGGTGCAACCACACAATCATGAAGCGTGTCGGTAATATATATGCATAATGGTAAAAAACAAATAGTACAGCAAGAACTATTCATTCAGAGCCAGCCATGCTTCAATTATTATTTTTTCATGTCAAATCAGATAAACATAGCTTTAGTTTTATGTGAAAATTATGCAATAATATTACCCCTATCGTGAAAATAAGGGTGCACAAATCCTTGGAAAAACTGTGAAAAGTTCTCATTTTAGTATAATTAGTATCACTTCATTTACAATTTTTTTAAAATTGTTACTTTAGTTTCTGAAAATGTATTTAATTATTTCTTAAGAACAATTTTTTTAAATATATATTTTTAATTATATTTAAGTATTTTTAATTAATTTTTTTTAAAATTGTTACTTTAAGTATATTTAATTAAATTTTTACCTAAAATTTGACATATTAATCGATTATAATTTTTTTTTTTATTTAAATTCAATGTTTACTTGATTTTGTTGTCATCAAAATAATATGATCCTTAATTTTATATTATCGTCTTACCATTTAAATCATACATTTTCTCTTTAATATATTCTAAATTGATGGAGAACTTATTCTTTCTTTTTCCAAAACTAAATTGACTGACAAACCCAAAAAAGTTAAAAAAAATATATCAACGAATAAAAAAGATAAAAAAGGTAATGATCTTGTTATCTTGAGAATATGATTAAATTAATATTTGATTTGACCCTTAAATAAATTTACATAAAATTTTAAATATTTAAATATATTTTTCTTCATTAATCTCTTAAAAAAAATGATGACAAAAGTTCAAACTATTAATCAATAATAAACAAAATCATTATAGAATTTCAATACTTAATTGGCTTGATATTATCTTAATATGAAGTTTTATCGAACTAGGATAAAATAAGTAATAAACGATCTTTCAGTAACTTATTATATTTTCTTTGTTTGTATATTAAAATCGATATTTGATTTGGCTAATGGGTAACTATGTTAAGGGTAGGAGGTAGGAAATATGTCAAGTCCACGTCAGCAGGATCACGTCAGCAGGATCACGTCAGCAGGAAGCAAGTTCATTAGTTGTTTTAGGTTTAATAGCTTATTTTGTTCCTAGTTTTAGTGAGTTGTGTTAATTACGTCTATTTTTTAAAAAACAGTTAATTGCATGCTCACTTGATAAATTTTGTCTCAATCAAGTCTCTTCCGTTAAATACTCATAACGGCGTTAACTTTTTATTCTTACTCTTTTGTTTCTCTGCAACGTAGCAGACCTTTATGTCAATGTTATCTTTTCGTCCTTTTATGCAGTGATACTTCCAATTCCAATCCAAAAATACTTCCAATTCCAATCCAAAGCAAAATGCACAATCTCCATTTTTCCACCTCCATTATATCCTATTCTGCAAGAGCCACGACGTCAACGACATTGCTGGTTATAGAGGGGTGGTGGCAAAAGGAAGCTTGCCCTGACTGTGTTTGTACATAGAAGAAATGGATGGAGAAGAAAACCCACACGTAGATAAACGATTTATGGACAGTGGAACACAGATTGGGCCAAGCCTAAACCTAAGGGTTTCTTTCTTCTATTACAATCTCAAAAAAAAATCAAACTTTTTCTTGTCTTTTTTTCTTTGGCTTTTTGGAAATTATGTCAAAGAGAAGAAGACTGAAGAGGAATTTATAGAACACAAACATAAAGCTAAATAAGTTGGTCTGGTTTTCCTGTCTCTAGAGTAACCACACCAACACATTATACTATGATATTCTCTCTCTTGAGCCTTCTCATTTTCATCTTGTTTTGTCTTTCTTCCTCTTTTTAGTGGAAAGAGTGGATGCATATCTTGAGGTTGAGTGGAGTGAAAGGACAAAAGTAACTCTACCATGGGATTAGGAACTACCCTTGCAACCCTTTTTTTCCAATTTATTCTGCAAAACTAAATTTAAATTTTGTCACACATTTCCAACATATGCATGCACTACAAAATTAACTTGTCAGGTTGATTTCTATACCCATAAACCAAAATTCATGTTTTCGAGTTCAGTTTCTATACCCTTTTACTTTTTTTGTATATGCTATCAGAAAATTAAGTTTTTTTTATTAATGTTGCAAGGGGTGCACCACCATTGATGTTGAAGTGGTCCATGTCGTTTTCAGGCGTTGAGAACAAGTGCGATGAGGTTAACGAAGATGATGAGTTATCCGACAACGGGAACTTTCAGTGTGGGGAGAAGAGAGTTTGTAGGGGATGTCCGCTAGGAGAAACGAATTAAAAGGAATGGTTTTTAACTCAAATACGTTTCATATTTCTTTTTATGAAACGTTGTTTATGGATGGTCTTCCTTATCTCCGGTAAGGAATAATCAGTTTGACTTCTTTGCATATTATGATACCTGGTGTTTAGATCTCTTTTTTTTTATCACATTTTCTAGTGCAATATGACTTATGGTTGTAGAATTTGCGTGCTATATTTTTTCTCTCTATGAATTTATAGTGTTTACTCTTGGCTTTTGCAGGTGCCTCTATTCAACTAACTATATCTTTTAAAGCTTATGTTTTTTCATTTTGCAATTGAATTTACTTGTTTCAATACCAATTTGGTTCCACAGTTTTCGGGCAATTTTGGTTGAGTATCTTTGAATTAATTAATTAATTAAATGATAATTTATCATGGTTTATGAAGAATTTAAGACAAATATAAGGATAAACTCAGTACTCTGTTAATTAATTTGCATTTCTGTTTTTGTGTATAAGCTTGCAATCAATTATACAAGTTTAAGTATTTTGAATCTTTCATAAATTCTCTGTATCCATAAACTCAATTTGTTATATTTTGTGAGTAGAGTTTTCTTATTGCTCGTGTTTTTTTTTTTTGGCTTTATAGGAAAAGGATAACCTTTCCATATTTCTATATTTTCTTACTGCTCACTGTCAGGGCCCATGCCTGTAACAAGTTGCAACGTGTTTTAATTTTTACCATAATTAACAGACACATTGCATACGATCCAAGTAATGTTTTAAGCTTCTGACAAAAGAAAGAGAGAAGTCTGCTTTGGGACAGAAGAGTAGAAGAGAGAGAAAAAAAGTTAACACTGTTTGTGTGCACTTAACGAAAGGGACGACATTGACGCAAAATTTACTAAATGAAAATTAATTTGACACACTTTTAAAAGGAGAGACCTAATTGAGAAAATTCAACAAAATTAGGGAAAAAAACTATTAAGCCTTGTTTTTACTAATTAGAACACAAATATAGTGGTTTGATGGGCCACGTGGGTCCCTTTGTATCCTCATCCATTGCAAGCCATTCCCGAATTAGGACAATGGCCCAGAATGATTGACTTTTGATGGCCCATTAATGGGTCCATGATTGGAGGCCCATATTACGAATCTTGCTAAGTACTATCAAACTCACTCTGACTCCATTCATTGGAAGCATTCAAGAAGGGTTCCCAAATAAGATCACAATATTAATATATTAAAATAAAATCAACAACAAGCTTGATTTCAAAGAAAAGTAAAAAGTTATTCGTACTTTTATTATTTATTTATTTCGGAAAGAAAATTGTGATAAATTGATTTATAAGTTAATGGGGTCCAATTTCTTTTGATTTAGGTATACCCATTCTTTCCGCCAATAATATTCATTCATAATGTTATTTGTCACTTCTTATTGTTAATTTTTTCTTTACAGGAAGAACATGGAGGGACTAGCCACAAACGTTGACAAATCAAACAACAAGAATTATCTATCAGATTTAGTTTTTTTTTTCTATATTATTAATTAGGCTACTTGCCTAAAACAATAATTTATGCCAAATTGTTTAAGGTTTAAAAAGTGCACAAATTGTAGGATCTATATTTTGTTTCTATAGGATAGGTAAAAAAAATACTAGAAAAATGAGGATGGTGGCTTAAGGGAAACATTACATACTTTCATATTGGTTTCAAAAACTTATTAAATATAATTATTTTTTACAACAAAAAGCGTGAACAGCAGGATTTCTAGTCATGCCCGATAACCACTCTGGCATGTTCACTGCAGTTGTATTTCTGAAACCAAATTTATAAGTTATAAAAAATAAAATAAGGCTTGTCAGTTGCATATACCAGATCATACATATCATTTAAATGTTTGAGGGCTAAATTTTTCAGAGTGTACAAAAACATATTGGAAATTAAGGGTTCAAAACAAAGAAGAATTTTTATTCACAATCCATAATAAATCTCTTATTTACTGTTGAGTTTAAACATGTGAGCTAACTCAATTTACAACAACTTCAAATTGTGTCAGAGTTAATAAAAAAAGGTTTAATACCTCTTTTGGTCCCTCGAAAGGGAGCAAATGTTCAATTGCGTCCTACGTTTTTTTGGAAGTTCAATGTGTTCTCGACTTATGAAAAAAATGTGCAATTAAGTCCTTTTTGGTAACGGCGTTAATTTTTTAACGGTGCAGCTGCTACCCTAGACAAAAGTTAATGACGTGTACAGTTTCTTTGACTGTGTGGCAACCCTAATTCCACAACCCTAGCTTCCTTGTGCCGCCAGCACCATGGACAACCGTAGGCCGCCGTCAGCCACCCTGCCGTCTTGCCGCAACCTCGCCATCACCCAACACCAGCGTCGTCGCCGGTAGCCACCACCGTCACCAATACAGAACGCGAACACCAAAGTTGCGAGTCCTCCATCATCATCTTCAGCATCTTCCTCGACTTCCTTCTCCACCATGAGACACTTTTCAGGTCGTCGTAGAGCTGCAAGGACCACCATCCACCATGACCATTGCAAGAGCACTCTCTCGCACACACCTGTAGAAACCCAAACGGAGAAATCCCCAATTCCAAAAATCTTTCGAAACCTAAATCACCGCCACAACTCTTCAATTCATCTGCTCGTGAGTTTCGCCCAACCTTGAGCTAGCCATCAGCGCCTCCACCAGACCTAAATCACGACATCTCCCCCTACGATAGAAACCCACCATGGCCAATGTTCATCATCTTCTTCGCACGGTAGAACCATCACGCCGCACCTCCAGATCGCAACCTGCACACCATGGTTTCTCCACCTTCGTAAAGCACGAGCACCTACAAGAAAAGAAATCTAGACAGAGATTCCAGATCCAAATTGTAATTCTGATCGCTCAACCATGGTTTCTAAATCACAGCTTTAGGGAGCCTGAAACGTCAGGCGAGGTTGCGGCAAGATGGGAGGGTAGCTGACAGCGGCCTACGGTTCCCAATGGTGCTGGCGGCACAAGGAAGCTAGGGTTTGGGAATTAGGGTTGTCACGTATTAACCTTCCCCAGACACGTTGCAAACTTCAGTCCACCTTGTTAGTTGGCCTGTTAAAAAATTAACGCCGTTACCAAAAAGGACTTAATTGCACATTTTTTTCATAAGTCAGGAACACATTGAACTTCGAAAAAAACGTAGGACGTAATTGAACATTTGCCCCCTTTCGAGGGACCAAAAGAGGTATTAAACCATAAAAAAAAGTCAGTTTTTTCTTCTTTTTTAAATTTGGATCAAATTCGGTGCAAATGCAAAAATAGAATAGGGTCTTCTAGTGTTTCGGGTTAAAGGCGGTATATAGGGTCTATTGTTTTAAGCTAACCTAGGATTTTGACAAGTTCAGTAAGCTTTTTGTTTTCTAGCCTTAAGTATTATGAAAGAATCATTGGCCTTACACTACTCTAATTCTATTACGTTGCACAAGATGAACTCCAGTACTATTGCAAATGCTGAATACGATCCAAGTAATGCTCCATATGTTTTTATTGATCGTTCTAAGAAGTTCATCCGTCAGTCAATTTATCTTAAAGATTGTGTTACAAGTTACGGAGAAGAAATATTAAATATAAGGAATAGTGCTTCTCTGTTTTTTCTCTTACATATTCAAATGAGTTTGAATTGGGTTGAATATGAATTAAGCTATAATTTATCCAACAAAATAAATTTCATAAACTTTTTTATAACAATTATTTACTATTTTTAATTATGTAAATTAATAATTTAATTTTTTAAACACTAAAATATTGTTCAATAATATTTAAATAGTTTAATATCTTATTAATTTATTTATTAAATTATATATATTATGTCAGACCTCATTAAAACATACCCAAAAACCCCTTTGCACGGGCGCCAGGTGTCAAGCAACTAGGATCTGAAATCAGATAGTGGAAGGCAGGTGTCGGCAGAAGAACGGACGCTCGTTTGGACGTGGGAAGAAAATGATTGTTTTTTAAACTTTCGTCCCACTCTCTTTTGCATGCACCCTTCTTCCCAAACTCTGAACTTTTCAGTTTCTCCTCCTTCTCAGTAGAAAATTTGTCTTCTCTCTAAGAACACTCACCCTTTCTCTTCTCCGATCATCATTCAGAGACCGTAGAAGTACTTCCAACGTCAAGAGCTTCCGGTTAAACCGTTTGGTTTGTGAATCTGAGCTGGTAAATCTTTCTCTTCACACAATCGTTCGTTTTCTTAGGCATGCAAATCCAGTTTTGTTTGTCTGTGTTGATCACCATTCTTCAAATGAGTAGTCTGAGAGTGTTTTGATTTTCTATGTTTAGTTGAAAGATTGTTGATCCTTGATAGTAGAAGAACTGGTAGTGGTGGATTGTATTTTCTGCCTCTAGGATGATCGTTCACACTAGAGGTAAGGGAAGCTTATTAATTTAATTTACGTGTTTATGTACTAAATGAACGTTCGTTGACTTGATGATAGTATATGAAAAATGATTGAGTATGTTATGATGCATGAAATGTATGAATTCTCTATGTTTGAATGTTATGAAATGTGAAAATGATTATGGTATGAATGTGAAGGATTATAAAGTTTATATGTTAAGAAATGAGTTGGAATATAAATAATTCTGGTATGAAATTTCCAATATGAAATTGTACGTTCGGTACTGAACGGTCCTAAACCGTTCGGTATTTCTAGTAATCTAGGTTGAAGTTGGATTCTTTCATTTGGAAATAATCCTAGTTGAGGACGAGCGTCTTCGTGGGGTAATACTATGCTTGAGCGTTCGGCCAAGCGTAGTTGCATTTGAGTAGTATGTGATAAACTTAAAATTTGGTAAATCTATGTATTTGTATATTTAGTCATTTTAAACACTATTCCAACAATATCTAAGTATAATTATCAAGCCTCTTTTCTCTAAGTTTAGTAGCACAAGGTCTTATACCAAGTGTTCGTCCTAAGCAAGTGTTTGGTCTTACATCAGGCTCTCGTTCGATCCCCTTAAATTAAACTTCATAATATGAGCGTTCGTTTAAGCCCTCTAGGGTTAGCTCAATATAGTGTTCAGTCTTTGACTGACAATTTGGATTCCTTAATACTAAACTCAGTAAACTAAGTTTTCATAGTGTTCGGTTTCTTCATGAGAATTATCCTAAGTCTTCTTCTTGGAGAGTCTAGAAGTATTTGTATTCATTAGTTATAACATAGAGTCATAGTACGGGACATGGTAATTTAGATGTTCGGTTGAAGTCCTCAAAAGTTAGTTCATCTAATTCACTCACTTTTAAATAATGCTCGTTCCATTCGTTTGTTGTTATAATTGATTTTGCTCGATTTCCTTCTCAACCCGATAATACCCTTTAGTCTAAATCTCGTATGGAACTGAAGATTTCTAAGTCTCGCTTCAATTGTTCGGTCTCACCCTATGTGTTCGGCCCAGTTTTAAGTTCAGGTTGAACGTTCGTTATTTGTAATCCTCATGAATCTTTGAACGATGTGACTAAATGAAATATTTATTAGTGAAAGGTGAAGAGAATGTGATACAGAAATGTTATGGTTTATGGACGAGCGTTCCGGGGAGGAACGACTCATGTATGAATTTGGAATTTGTAAAGTATGATTGTGGGCATGCTAAGCTGGCTGTTCATCCTGATGTTCCGTGGGTACTTGTCTTCACGTAGAGGAGGGTAGGTCATGTGTGGGAACAGCAGGAGGTCCTAGTCCTTAGGAGTACTTTGGACAGATAGGGCTAACCTCGGGTGGCAGCTGATGAGAGTATTCCAGTTACTACACCACTGATGACAAATTTATGAACACCGAAAAACGGCGCCACAAACTTGTTTAACAATCGACAAGTGTGACTGAATCGTTTCAAGTAATAAAACTCGGTAAGACCAAGTATCATTCTCCCAAAGGACTCACGGCCTAGTTTAGTTATGTGATTTGTTGATTATTCAAGACTTAAGAACAAATTGATTGTAGTTTTATATGCAAAAGACAGTAAATAAACATGTATGCATGAATTTGATCAATGGAAAAGACAGAATACAAACACTTTAATGAATTATATGGATGAGTATGTTGTTGGGAGTTATCAATTTCATCTTATCCACTCTCATATACTTTAGGAATTCAACATTCTTTTCATCAATTGTTAATGCCACTCTCTAAATCACCTTGCAAGAAGGCCTATCCTTAATTACGAGTTCATACAATTTCTAGCATTCCTAGTAATTAGTTTTGAAGTACAGGAGCTTAAAGGCAACCAATATGCTATTGGGAGAATTTTCCCGGATCTAGATTTCCCCGTACGTTCCCATATCGACAAAATCAATAATCATGGCAATGAATGAGTTAAACAAAGCAAGCAATAAGCAAAGAGGAAAAACCCTAACTAATGATGAAAGAAAGCATAAGTCTTAAAAGTAAGATGTTAAAACAAATTCCATATATGAGAGTTTCACAAGACTACATTGATTCCCCAACAACAATACAAGGTTTAGTTCACCATATTCATGGTGAAACTAGATGAATAATAATGGAAGAATGAAAGATAAAACCCTAGAAAGGTGAAGAGGTAGCCTAAGCATCCAAGATCTTCCTTCAAAGGGGTGGAAAAGAGAGTATTTGCTTCGTCTCTGCCAAAGATACAAACCCTAGGACATCCTAAAGCTTATATACTATTCTAAAAATACAGAAAAATTAGGCCCAAGCCCATAAAAGTGCCGCTCAGCGGTAAACTACCGCTGAGCGGTACTTGCGGCTTCTCCTTTTGCACTTTTTGATGTCTTTTCTGATTCCATCTCTATCCTTCTTCACTTCTTTCACCAAATTCACCTTAAAACCTACATAAAAACACTGAAATCAAGCATAAACCTGTCCAGCTCTTTTATTTCTAAAAATATAACCAAAAGCATGATTTCAAGCTAGTTTCTAAGTGTTAAAGGTTACTTTTAGTATCAATTTTAAGCATGAAAATAACAGTTTTTCAACTGTTATCAACCACCCGGGTGCACGAACGCCTGTAGTTACGCAGATTTCATACAGTTCGGACAGTCAGTCTAGTGATAGGCTTTGTATGGTACTTATAATGAAATTTATCTTGTATGTTGTATTGTATGAAATGAATGTGTGTGTATAAATTAAATTACATAAGCTTACCCTGTGTATTCCTTGTGTTGTCTGGTTTTGTACGTCCGTCTTTGTCGTTGCAATGATCATCCGTGTGGATGTGAGCAAAAGGAGACGCGCTGTTGGAAGAGGCGCTGGAAGAAGAAAATTTGATAGAGGTGGAAGTGAAGACCGAACCGTAGGAACGTTCGGTTAATAGATAATAGTTTTATTGTGAGGTGATCGTTCGGTCACCTCCTCTCTTCTTTTGTTTATCTGACCGTTTGGTAAGTCCTTTTGTAAACCATTCGGTCATGTTTTCTCTTAATTTGTACAGTTTTAATTTGGAAGCTTATGTAAGGCCGTTCGACCATAAGCGTACGTTGATTAGTGTAAGACTGAACTGATATATTATTAAATGTAATTATTTCTAGGCTTAATTACCTACTTAGTCCCCATGTTAGGAGGTAATTTTCTGTTTAGTACCTGGTTTTAAAAATGTAGGCATTTGGTACCTATGTTTTGAAATTTGTATCAATTCAATCCTATCCAGTTAACGGCGTTATAATTGATGCGAGAAATTAAGGACGTTAATGATAGCCTGGGTGGAATAGCTATCAAATGTTTGAATGTATCTTCATTAACGTCTTTAATTTCTCGCATCAATTATAACGCCGTTAATTGGATAGGATTGAATTGATACAAATTTCAAAACATAGGTACCAAATGTCTACATTTTTAAAACCGGGTACTAAACAGAAAATTACCTCCTAACATGGGGACTAAGTAGGTAATTAAGCCTTATTTCTATTATATGGTTTATTACTACATTTTTGGGATGTTACATATTCACACTTTAATTTTTAAATATTTTATAATGTTTGATAAAACATGAGTATTTTGATAAAATGGTTATGAAAATGTGAATTGAATTAATCTATTTTAATTAAATTGTGATAAATATCTAAAATACATGGTGAATCGTTTAACAACTCTAGTGCCAATGTGATATACGTAATTTAGAATTGAACCTTGCACATTCTCTTTATTTAGGGCATGAATATATTATCACAAGTCACTTTAGTTGTTTCTGTAAAATATGTTTAACCAGTATATTAGAGGATTTCATCAAAATAACTTTATTCAGTATAGTTAAACAATTGAAGAGGCAAATGCTAGTATTAGTGTAAAAAAATTGCAATTAAAATGGAGATTGGGTGTATTTTTTTAAAAGTGCCAAATTCTTTAAAAAATAATAATAATATGACGTAAGTGTTTATATGGAAAAATAGGTCTTCCATGATCCATTTATATACAATAGGTTACACAACTCTGGTGTCATTATGTCTTATTTTCTCATCAAGATTCATTATCGATTCCACGGATGAATTTTTGAACATTTTCCTGATAGATTACAATGCGTACAAGTAAACTAGAACCATTTTTTGTTAATGTAAGTTAAAATTAATTTATGTATAAGTTAATTTCTAGAATGTCTCATAATCTTAAAAAAGAATGAAATTGAAATTATGAAATTAGTGAAGTTAATGGTATGTAAAGTGTACCTACTAGCTTTGTGTGGTTTATAAAAACTACAAAGCCTTCTTCCCTAAAGAAGGTAGAAAGAAAGAGGGAAGAAAATATAAGAGAAATTTGAATGAAAAAAATAAGATACATGAAAGTCTCTAGACATGAACAAATATGAATCAGAAAGAGAAAGATGAATGGATAGAAAGGGATTGCAATGGCAGCAGTAAAACATTAACTAGTCCCACAAAAACTATTCATCAGAGTCCAAAGTTGGACTCTTAGCACAACTTTCTTGCTGATGGAGTTCCAACATTCTCTTTTCTGGATTGCAGAGACCTGTAGAACAATCCCAGGATCATTAGATAAAATATTTTACTTTGACGTGCAACTTCATCTTATATTGTGTAGAATTTAATCTTGATAGTGTATAAAAGTTTTGTTTTGAAGTAATCTTGAATATGATTATTTAAGGGATTAGGAATTCCAGTATGAGTTGAAAGTCCTAAAGTAGAAATATGAAAAAGTTGAGTGGTATATAAGAAAAACAAATACCCAAAATCATAAAACTTTAAGATTTTATGTTGGAAGTGATGTAAATTGTTTAAAGTCTCACATCAACTAAAATAAGACCAATTTGTAATATATAAATAGGTGCAAACCTCACCCCCTTACAAGTAGTTTTGTAGGATTGAGTTAGGTTTAAAATTCATTTCTTAATATGGTATCGGAGTCATTGTTAGAGTCTATTGTAACTAAATTTATTGTTTGCTGAACATAGTGTCCCACCCCTATCGACTCGAGTTGGTTTGATTTTGTAGAATTGAATTAGACTTGAGATCCACTCTGCTGTAAGAGTAAAAAGCTTTTTGAAGAGAATGTCATGATAGAATTAAAAGGTTGTGAAAAAAAGGTGAAATAGGAACCTGAACACTTGGGAATATCCCACACAGCAATTGATGTGGAGGTACACTCTGGAGCACAGAGTTCACGACTATTTTCATGGTTGACATTCATTGCAAGCATCCAAGCTCCAATTGTAACATCCTCATTGCTGAACATCCGGAAACTGTGATAAGGTACAAACATTATGTTCATTACAAAACCATATCATTAAAAATATGAAAACTAATCCTAATAAGAGACAATTATCCCAAGATACTATAGGAAGTTCTTCATAATGGAACATACCTGTTATTCTTAAGCGCTACCAAGCTTGATACGACATCGGCAGAAAGAGCATATATTGGACCATAAGCATGAAGAAAATATTCCTTTCCAAGCAAATTAGACAGTGGCTCATACCTGCAAGATTTATCACAGAAGTGATGATGAGGCAAGATATCACACATTACAAAACATTTGATCCTCAAGCTTACATTTGCATGGTTGGAAGAGGTGACGAGACCAAAAGAAAGAGAATAAAAAAAATGACAAAAGAATGAGAATTTGATTGATTATCCTTCACTGTGAGTGGATGTTTAAGGCTGTCATAAACTATTTAAAATATTCATAGAAATAAATAACTGAGGATCTTATAAGATAATAATTTATTTTCTCAAATTCATTCATCAATACCTGGGAAGCTTATTTAAGCCATTCCCTTTTCTAAACTTTAACTCTTTTATCCTTCATCAAAACATGCACTAAAAATCAATGTTAAAAATCCATTCCCCTAGGAAAATGGTGGTGAAAATAATTTTCTACACAGTATAGTTGACAGTTGACACTGCAGTAAAAGGAGGACATCAATTTTCATATTGTTTTGTTTGTAAATATATTTATAATAGAGCCTGAAAAGTGAATATACTGATGTACACACATCTGCACTCACTCTGGTATGAGAGCCATTAAAGGTGGAGCTCAGTCAGTAGAATGCATTGTGATTCTAAAATTTTTACACCAAATCATTATGAGTATGAGTTCTCAAATAGTTATTATAAAAGTCAACGACTTTATGATATACCATAGTTTGCAATTGGATGATAGAAAAAATATTATTTGTTCTTGAAGATGTTTGATAAGGGCTAGTTAGATTAGATTAACATGATATAACAGAATACAGTGAGATAAAAAAATAAAAGGATAATAATATGATAATGTATAATCACATTAATGTTTGGTGCATACAAACAAAATAATGTTAGGATGTAACATAAATTATGTTTAAATGACAATTTTTACTGAAATTACATACAATTTTCAAAATCATTACTTTTAATTTATTTTTTTTATAAATTATGCAAATTATTAAAAAAAATTAACTAAATTATACAAAATTATATATAACTATTTTTATATTATGAAAAGTATACAAGATTTTAAAACTATAAATAAATAATATCTTAAAAAACATTTAAATTATTATTACTTAATTTAATATTCTAATAAATAATATCCTTTGAATTTATGTATCACAATAACTATAAATTTAGTTAAATAAAAAAATATGATATATATTATCATATCAATTAATATTAAAAAATTATACAAAATTTTATTTAGTTATATAGTTACTTTTTCTTAAAATTATAAATAAATATAAGTTTTGTAAAATTAGTATTATGATGCAAGTATTTTTCTTTAAAATATATTTGAATAACAAGAGATTATTTGTATATTTTAATTATCATCATAATTACATTTATGAGTGAATATTTCATTAGAGAGAGGCAGATAGAGTTTACCTATTTGTTAAACCAGACACAACTCCAAGAGATACAAAATACACAACAATGACATGATAGGATAGGTGATAAAAACAATACTGTCATATCATGCTGACACAACAAACATCATATTATAATATGATAGAATAGTTATCATATTTTATCCTGTTCATAAAATGGGTCCTGAGGAATAAAAGGACAATGGAATCTTATGATGTCTAATTAGTTATTGCTGAATGTTACAGGACAGTACACTATTTGGTGTGACAATTATTTGAGTGGTCTCCATTGTTTGTAACACAGTTATCTACTTGTGGTGAGAGTTATTTGTGTAAAAATAGATGAAGAAGTGGTGAGCAATATATTCATTATGAGGTAGTGGAAAAATCCTTGTTAGGAGGAAAAAAATAGTTGAAGTTCGAATTTGTTTAAGTGTTCAAACTCTTGAGCCTAACACTCTTCTATCTGCTTCAAGAAAAGTCATGTCCCCAAAACAAAAAATGAAGAAAGAAAACTACATTTAGAACTAGTAAGAATTTGATTTTTCAAAGTAGTTCAGGATGATGCATGTAATTAAAACTTCTGCTTGCAAGGTGAAAGGTACAGGGTAGGGGAAATTAAACCAATACATGATAAACTTAAAAAGTGGAGACAAAATATAGTTAATATAAACAGAACTAACCATTTTAGTTTGGGATCAGTGAAAACAGGGCCTTTTTTCATGCATCCTATGTAAGTCTGAGGGTGAGATCGCTCTTTTGCCAGCATAAAGAAAGACGGTCTGACAGAAAAAGTAAATATAATTGCATAAGTTTTAATTATAGAGTAATTATTAATCTCATAAAGAAAGTTCATGACCATATTTTACAAAGTCAGGCACTGAAAGATAGGGCACCTGGCCTTAAGTATATGTCATCATCAGCTTTGACATAAAAGTCTGCCTCAAAAAGTGCATAAGCAGCTTTGAAGAAAGCTAACCTGTAATAAAATGGCCAAATTCAGCTCAGCAACAAACTACAGACATAAAATTTAGCAGTTTACTAACCCTCAGAACACACGTTTTGTATGGGAGCTTACTATACTCCTCTTCTATATCCAGTAAAATGAAATCATCATATTGTGCCACTTCCTTCTGAAGTGCAGACATCTTCGATCTGTCACTCGTTCTACCAACCACAAACCTAAAAGCCAAGCCAGTGGCTTCTTCCAAGCTGCAAGAAACAAAACAAGTTTGGCATATTATAATGAGTAAAGATTTCCATTAGATCACATCACTCTCGGACAGAAACTCCTTCAACCTACCCAACAATCTGAGAGGTTCATTTCATGCATACAGCTAACCGGTGGCCTATATAACTACATCGGAGCTAAAATTCTAGGAATTAGAAATTCCAAAATAGAAATAAAATTGGCAATATTACAGATGCCCAAAAAGTTTAGCAATATTCATAAAGCAGAAACATAAACTCACCCATCTGACCATGGAAAATATACCAGTTTAGTTTTAACCATTGGTCAATTTCAATGACAATTACAGAACTTATTATCCTATTAATATAATGTAAACAGAATGGATTGATATAAAATTAAAATAATTTCTGTAAAAGTAGATTAATTCCCCCTTCTGTCCACAAATTTTGATATGCTGGATAAATCTGAATTAGGCCACACAAATACAGATAAGAACCTAGTATCTTCTATGCTAAAACTGCAATACAACTTAAGAAGACATGGCAATGACAACAACTCCAAGCAATCAAATAGTTAGAAACATATATTCATCTCCTCTTCCAGCTCATTTCTACCAAATTTCTTATTTATCTGTCTTTTCTTTTCTAGTGACACCCATGATCCGAAGCAACTCCTGTTTCTAAAGCAGATCAGAGATAACAGTTTAATATAAGACAACGCAAATCATTCACTTTCTCCCCCATCTAATTTCTACCGTATTTCTACATCCTATTTCTTCTTTCTACCTCATTCTATCCTCCACTTATATATACTTCAAAATGGAGTGTTTATCAGAAAATCCAAGTAATCTCATTTCCCAAAATTAAGCAGATCAATAACAGTTATCCAATAAGATTACTTAAATACTTCTCATACAAATAGATACCAAAATCCACAACACTCAGCCTAGTGGTGGAGTTGGGACACACGCATAAGGTAAAAGGTCAAGTCTTTCCTGTCGTTAACTTACGTGCAGGATGTGCTATTCTCGAATGACAATTGAAGACTCACTTCTGCGAGGTGAGATTCTTTATTACCCAGATTAGCGAAGTGAATCTATACTTAAGTTTTGTCGAAAAACAAACATTGCAAAGAAGAGGAAATAAATAAAGAAAGGTTGAACCCTTGAAGTGCATGTGGATCGGAAGGAAACCAAGTGTTCCTGAGAGATTGGCGCCTGCCCACGGATCCGAACCCGGTTTGAATGCCCACAAAGGCAATAACTTTGTGTCTGTGATGAAGCGGAGGGTCGTGGTGGGCGGTGGGGCGGTGGTCCCAGAGGACTCGAACCGATGTGGGGGTGCGGTTGGAGCAGGGAGGGTCCCAATCCCAAAGGGGTCTGAGGAAAGCGAAGAAGAAAGCGGAGAGAGAGAGGAAGAGGCATGTGAGAATAAGGAAGGTGGTTCTGCGACGGGGAGGGCGAGGGTAGAAGGATTTGGGTGAAGAAGAAGGCATGGCTTCAGGAAGGGATTCCCGGAACTGGAAGAAGCTCCGGGTGTGAGAAAATGGAGGTTTGAATCATGTGATGCGATGGAAATGAAGATCAAAGGTGGTTCAGAGTGGGAAGACGAAGTGAAAGAAAATGCTTAACCAACAACAAGCATTTGTTATTGACAGTGTTTCTCATCAGTGTTTCTCATCACCCCCAACAACACATCCATTTAACCCATGTTTGTTTTTATGTTTAACTTTCTTCTGTCCTTTTTTCCATTGTTTTTTTTTTATATTTTGAACTTTGTGATGGTTTATCTTATCCAGAAAAAGTAGGAAGAGTTAAACAATCTCACATGAAAAAACTTCGTACAAAAGAAAGAAATACACATGTCGTAGTAGGTTAGAAATACATATGTCGTAGTAGGTTAGGAAAAAAATTGTGAAGCATAGTTAATTTGATAAAGTATAATTATAATTTCACAACATTTTCTTTATGATTGGTCCATCTTGATATTTATGATTATTATTATTCATTATAATTTTAGACCAATCACAGAATGACATTTAGATAATGTTAAACTATTGTAAAAAATTGTATTCAAAGTATATTATCCTTTTATAAAAAGCTTGAAACATTTTATATATATCATTTAAATAAAAAATTTAAATATTGAAATTTTAAAACTTTAAAAAAGGAATTTGATGATTTAAATTTAGAAAATTAAATTATATTTAAATAGAAAGAATTTTGATTTTTTTTTATTTTTTGTAATGAATTCATGTTTAAATTTTTATTTTTTTATTTCGTTTTCGTTTTGAAATTGAGATACAAGTACTTTAACACATATTTTACCAACAATAATGAATATTTCTCTCATGTTAAAAATCGATTGCGGTTATTTTCCAGATTTATTTTGTATTTCGGTAGGGATTTGTAGGACCGAGAGACTAACCTTTTCTGACGTGTCTTCCTTCCGAACACCTGGATCGAGTGTTCCGCTCGCTTGGAATCTGATGTCATTCGGTTGTACTTTGGATGTCGTTCGGTTGTACTTTGGATGTTGTTCAGTTGTACTCTAGATGGGGGGAGGTACTTGCAAAAGGCACTTCGACACTCAAGTTAGGCGTAGGTTATAGAGCCTTAGCTCTCACGAAAGTGATTTTGTTATCACTATTAGAGTTGTCAAAACGGGCCACCGACCCAACCCAGCCCCCCACGGGTTGGTCACTTAGTGAGTCAATCCAACCTGACTCATTTATTAGCGAGCCAGAAAAATTCGAACCCAGCCCGATCAACCACGGGTTGGTGTGTAAACGGGTTGCAGCATTGACCCTCGACCTTACAATGCTATTAAAATGATGAGGGCCAACTACTATTATGTAATCTGCCAGAGTGCATCTGCCATTATTTTCACTAGCCATCTCTTTAGTTTTATGGTCAGATCTTTGCAGTGAAGGGAATAATTCTCTAGATGTTCAAATTCTCCTCCTCCTTCTACTCTCGTCCAATCCTTCAAGAAGAGGTTCTGAGGTTTTCTTGCTTCTAGTTCTAATTGTATCTTACATACACAAGAAAACAAAACCCTAAAAAGCACTTTTAAAACAAAACAAAACAAAATAAAAAAAATCAAATCAAAGTTAATCAATAATCATACAAATAGAATAGTTAAACAACGACTCCCTAACAACAGTGCCAAAAACTTGTTAATACCTCGACAAGTGTACCGAATCGTATCAAGTAATAAATATAGTAAGACCAAATATCGTTTTCCAAAAGACTCACGGCCTAAACAGTTATGTGATTTCTAGATTAAATATGACTTGAGAACAAAATATTTTGGTTTAAAATGTAGAAAATAAACATGAATGCAAGTGTTGATCAATTGACAATGAGAATGCGCAGGTGATTGGTTTGTAAAATATGGAATGATTATGTTGTTGGGGGTTCGACTTATCCTATCCAGTCTCATGTATATATGAATTCGTCTTCTTCATTAATGTTAATGCCACTTTCTAATTTACTTTAGATCCGATGTCTCGACGAAGAAAGCCTATCCTTAATTACTAGTTTACAATGTCTAGTCTCCCTAGTAATTAATTCTGCATTATAAATGCACAGAAGCTTAAAGGCAATCAACCCTCATATCCCTATGTCTAGGCAATACTGCTTTTAGGAGAGATTCCCCAGATCTAGATTTTCCCGTATGTGTCCATATCGACAAAATCAATTATCATGCTATGAATGAGTTAAACAAAGCAAGCATAGAGTATAGAGGAAAACCCCTAAAAATTAATGAACAAAGCATTTAAAATAAGAATCAACTCAATACATGAGAGTTTCAAAGGATTACATCGTTTCCCCAACAACAATTGAAGTTTAGTTCACCATAGACATGGTGAAACTAGATGAATAGTGGAAAAGAATGAGATAGAAAAACCCTAAAACTTGAAGATAGGAGCTTTCGTCTCCAAATCTGCCTCCAAGAAGGTGTTTTTGCGTCTCCTCTATCAAAAGATTTCAAGCCTAGGATGTCCAAATCCTTAAATAGAGCACATAAAAAGTTCAAGCCCACGAGACTGGCGCTCAGCGCCCCAACTTAGGGTGCCTAGGCGTGAGTTGCGGTACTAACTGGCGCTCAGCGGCACAAAAAGGGCGATCAGGTGCCAAGGCGAGACTTCAGCACTGAGGGCCTCCAAAAGGGCGCTCAGGCGCCACCTACGATCCTTCTCTCTAATGATTTTCTAGTTTTACCTGAGTTCCAACTCCTTGATGCTTCAACTCTTCTTCCAAACCATCCTAATTCTTGTTAAAACAAGGAAAACCAAGCTTAAAACCAATAATTCCACCTTCAACTCTCTTATTCTCATAACTAAAGCCAAAAGCATGATTTCAAGCTAGTTTCTAAGTCATAAATGGTGTTGTTAGTATAAAATTAAATATCAAATAACGGTATTTTCAACCATTATCACAACCCTAAACTTAAAACTTTGCTTGTTCTCAAGCAAACAATATGTAACTTAACTTTCACTTATTCCCAACTTTCCCTTGCATTGAGCTTTTCTTTCTTTCTTTTCTTTTCTTTTTCCTTTGCTTTCATTTGCTTAATACTTAGCTCAATGCTTATTCTTTTCATTTTCTTTTTCCCAACAATCCCAAACTTGAACCTTTATCAATACTACACAAAATATTCTCAACTTCACTCAAGGTAAATATTTTCAACAAAGGGTTTTATTTCATGATTTAAGGCTCAAGGTTCAAAGGATAAAACACATTGTGCTCTTTTTGTTGGACTAAAATCATGCATTGGCTAAAAAGGGATAACAACAGATGGCCTTGATCATATGACACATGAAAGAAAGTGATTCAATCATAGAAACCTGGGCAAAATCATTCATGCTTTCAACAGAATAACAATCATTCGCAACACAAGCTCTAGAGCTCAAAACCTCACAGACAAGCTAATTCAAAGTTCTAGATAATTCAGATAAACATCTTGCTCAGCATCATAATCACAATCATAACATCATGCATATGTTCACACATCTTATGAGCAACCACTTGCATATCAGTATCTTATGCACCATCTCAACATCAATCGATTATAATAGCATCATCAAGCAATACTCATCACAACACAACATCATCAAACGATTGCATCAGATATAAGTTTTAGCCAAGTACATCACAACCTATTCTAAAAATACAAACAAATAGCAAGAAAAATTTTAGAAAACTGGGTTGCCTCCCAGTAAGCGCTTGTTTAACGTCGCGAGCCTAACACATGCATCTTCCAACACCCATCAGTAGGTGCACCTCTTCTTATCAACACCCATTAGTAGGTATTTAATCACATATCATCCATCAGTCGATGCTAATCTTCCTCAATCTTATCATAGCAACATCCATCATTAGATGTTGTAGAGCATCCATTAGTAGATGTTGTGCCAGAGGAGGCTCATAACCAAATAATAAAATATAACTAAAATTTAAATTACACCATCAAAATAAAAAATCAAAGTTTTTAAATCACTGTTAAGACTCCGACAAGTGTACTGAATCGTATAAAGTAATAGTAAATGGTAAGACCAAGTATCGTTTCCCAAGAGACTCATGACCTAGACATTCATGTGGATTCTTGATTAATTAAGACTTGTAAACAAGATCATGGTGTTTATAATGCAGAAAATAAATATGAATGCAAGTGTTGATCAATTGACTTGAAGAATGCACAGGTGATTGGTGTATAAAATATGGAATGATTAGGTTGTTGGGGTTTTCGACTTATCCTATCCACTCTCATGTATTTATGAATTCATCTTCTTCATTAATGTTAATGTCACTTTCTAATTTACCTTAAACCCGATGTCTCGGTGAAGAAAGCCTACTCTTAATTACTAGATCACAATGTCTTGTATCCCAAGTAATTAATTATGCATTACATTCGCACAGAAGGTTAAAGGCAACCAACCCTCATATCCCTATGTCTAGGTAATATTGCTTTTGGGAGAATTTCCCCAGTTCTAGATTTCCTCATATGTTTTCATATTGACAATATCAATAATCATGCAATTGAATGAGTTAAACAAAGCATGCATAGAGCGTAGAGGAAAAACCCAAACAATTAATAAAATAAAGCATTTATAATATAAATCAATTTAATACATGAGAGTTTCAAAGGATTACATTGTTTCCCTAAGATCAATAGAGGTTTAGTTCACCATAGACATGGTGAAACTAGTTGAAAATATGGAAAAGAATGAAAGATAAAACCCTAAAAGTTGAAGATCGGAACTTCCGCATCCAAAATTCGCCTCCGAGAGATGAAATGAGTGTTTTTGCGCCTCTTTCTGTCAAAAGATACAGTCTCTAGGATGTCCAAAACCATAAATAGTTCATAAAAATAACATAAAACAGGTCCAAGCCCACGTAGTCGGCGCTCATCGCCCCAAAAGGGCGCCCAGCGGTGGTTGCGGCACTAAACTGACGCTCATCGGTGGCGCTCAAGCGTGAGACAGGGGTTACGACACTAAACTGACGCTCAGCGGTGGCACTCAGGCGTGAGACAGTAGACCTTGGCGCTCAGTGCCCCAAAATGACGCTCAACGCTATCTGCAATTCTTCTATGTGCTACTTTTCCAGCCTTTCCTGACTTCAACTCCTTGCTACTTTAACTTCTTCATCTAATTCATCTTAATTCCTGTTAAAACAAGGAAAACCAAGTATAAAACCAATAATACCACCTTCAACTCTCTTATTCTCACAACTTAAGCAAAAGCATGATTTCAAGCTAGTTTCTAAGTCATAAAGGGTGTTTTTAATATCAAAATTAAGTATAAAAATAACGGTATTTCAACCGTTATCACAACCCCAAACTTAGAACTTTTCTTTTTCTCAAGCAAATAAGATATAACTCAGTCTTCCACCAATCAATACAATGGTTCAACACATTCAAAAAATCTTTCTTCCAAGACAAGTAATTACTCAAATCAGCTCATCAAACAGAATTCAGTCAAGATGTACCCATGCCTTGATTAAAATCACTCATCATGGTGTTAACATAATTGCATAATATCCAACAGATGTTATTCTCATGAATGATCAATTAACTAAGCATAGATGTAATCATGTATTCATGGAACTCACTAGTACAAAAACAACGTATAACGTCACACGTTCAACGTCCAACAACTAAATAACCAACGTTAAAACTGAGCAGTGACATTTTTGTAAATAAATGCAATTATTAAACATCGTTTGGAATTGTAATTCGATGTAAAAGGATATAAAATGTCGAATGACTTTTAAATTCGACGTCAAAAGGTTAGTGAATTCAATAAAAATTTGAGCAGGAGATTGAAAATTCATTCACTTTATCTTAGCGCGTGATACCCTCTTCTCTTCTCAAACTTTTCTCAAACGAAGTTTGACGAGCATAACATGTGATTTTTTTTTCATTTGATACAAAATGCATTAATTACTTTATGTATGATTTTTGTTTGTTTTAACCGATTATTTTCGTGCTCTTGTCCTTCATAGGCGCATTCTGTTTTCTCTCTCACTATGACGAAACTTTATTCCAACGAACCCACCTTTTGAAGGTTAGTTTTTCGTTTTCGTTTTCGTTTTCGTTTTCGTTTTGAAGAACTTATTTGTTGAACTTGTTTGTTTTTTTTTGTTGAATTTGTTTGTTGTTGTTGTTGTTTAGTTGAACTTGTTTGTTGTTGTTGTTTGATTGAACTTGTTTGTTGTTGTTGTTGTTTGATTGAACTTGTTTGTTGTTTGTTATTATTGTTTGTTATTGATACTACACATTCAATCTACTTATCCCAATGTCACATAGAACAAAATTTCCTTTCATTTACCACAATCAAACATACTCACAAACAAGTATCATCACAAGGACTTTCCATGGCTTGTAACGTGGCTGGGCTGAGAAGAAAAATTGGTTTTTCAAGATCACAAAATCCTTGAGTTAAGAGAATCATTCATAAATTTATCATTCAAATACAATCTCTCTTTAGACAAACCAATCTCACTCATTCCCAACTTTCCCCCTTTTTCATTGAGCTTTTCTTTCTTTACATTCTATTTTCTTTTCCCTTTTTCATACTTGCTCAATACTTAGCTCAATGCTTTTCATTACTTTCTTTTTCAATTCTTCCAATCCACCCTAAACTTGAACCTTTATCAATACCACACTATGATTCTCAACTTAACTCAAGGTAAAGATTTTCTCAAGGGATTTTATTTAATCTATTTAAGGCTTAAGGTTCAAAAAGAGTAGAACACTTTGTGCTCTCTTTCATTTGGGCTAAAATCATACATTGGCTAAGAAAAGGGGTTGTCAATACCAAATTTCGTCCGGATCGTTTTCGGCTTTACTGTGATCTATTATTTATTTCTTTGTATCTTTGTTTTTATTCTCATTTTTGTGTTGTATTTATTTATTGTTACTTGTTTATTTGTTTTTTTTATTATTATTTATTATTTGTTTTTTTTGTTTTATTTATTACTATCATCATTTTTGTTTTATCTATTTTTATATGTTATCTTATTTTTGTCCATATATATGTATATATATATTTTTATTTCTTTTATTTTATTATTTTTTTTACGTTATTTTTATTTTTAAATTTTACTATTTAGTTATTGTTTTTAGTTTTTATTTTCGTTTTAGTGTTAAGTTTTACCTATTTTAAATATTTTGTTTATTACGGCTATAAAAGATAAAAAAAAAAAAAAGAGAATGATGAGAAAAGATACGAGAAAAGAGAGAATGTTTTGGGGTTGGGGGACCAAAAAGCAAAGAGCAGGGTATGTGCTGGAGGGGGAGAGGCAGAAACGGTTTTCTGCAGAGAGTGAGTGGTGGCAGATGCATTAGGGGTGTACGAAATTGGTACAAGGCGATTTGGGCATACGGGCTGGGTGCGGAACGATTTGAGGGCAGAGAGAATTGCACAAAAAGCACAGAGAGAGCAGAGATAAGGGGGGATTCTGGTTTTTGGACAGAAAGGCAAGGAGCAAATATACACACAGCGGGGGTTGTTTGGGGGCATCCATCATCTTCGATCATTGGTGAAGGCTGCTAGTGGACCTCCACCATTAGCACCTGCAAAGAAGAACAAGAGACATTATTCTCAGAAAAGGGAGGGGAGAAGTCGGCCACTCAAGGGAGAAGGGGATTCATTGGAGACGCAAGGTGGGCAATAGCAAACGGATCTTCGAGAGGTAAGTAATACCTTACACTCCATGTTCTACTGAGTTGGTTACTCGCCCATAACATATCTCTGTTACGATTGTTGTTAAATTTGTATATGAATGTGTTGAATACACTGGATTTGTATATGCTCATTGTTACCGAACATCATCGTCACCCTTCCCACACCCACTCCTATCCATTTCTCTGGTTTTATTTCCATCTCTCTCCTCCGACTCCATCTACTCAAGATTCTATCAAAAATAGGCTTCAACGCCTCTGCCCATTTCCAGCCATCAACATTGGAATTGAAACAGCAAACAGATACTCACAAAGAAAAATCATATAACAGAGATAATAGAACAGTGTCTTCATCCTCACATAACCATTCCACTCACCCTTTTGAACCTCCATCCCAACTCACGCATAACACAATCCTCAACTTGCATTGCAAAGTCACCGAGATTAAGCACCAATCACCGAGAACAATGACCAACTCCCAGCACCCAAACACAAGCTCGTGCTTTACCTTCACTGAATCAAAGCCAGAATTTGCCACTGTGCCATCCACCATCGCCTTCCACCATTCAACACCAATCTCCACTTTCATTCATTCTTGTCCAATCTAAGAGGAGGCACACTCACCCACCTTCAGGCTCACCATCACGTTGTAGAACACTAGATTAAGGTAGTAGTGCGTAGAGGGAGAAGAGAAACAGAGAAGGAAAGAAGGGCTTGGAGCTGTGGCCGGTGACGATTAGGGGCGAGTGGGAGTGCTTTCGACGTTTCTGCCGCGACTCGCAGTGGGTGGTTTCGACTGAGGCGGCGGCCCGAGCGCGACGAGCGACGGAGGAGGAGAGATTTCGCCTCGACTGGCGACGGCTCCGGTGGCTCGCGGCTGCCAGTCGGATGGAGGTTGGGCGTGCGGCGGGGGCTGGAAGCAGTAACGCCGTGGCCGCCGTTTGGTTTTGAGCACACCGGCAGCGAGAGGAGAGGGACCTTGGATCTTTGAATCTGAGTGGGTGAGGAATGGAAGGGAAGGTGCCAAACCCCTAGGAGATTCTAGGTTAGAAACCACCCGGATGGGCCAAGCCCAGAAAGAACGTACGTTAAGCCTTTTTCGAACGAACGTCCGTCCGTCCACTTCTTGGACGGACCATTTGGTGACCAACTCCCAACCGAACGCTCGCCAACAACGAACGCTCATCCACAGTGAACGCTCGTCATTCAACGCCAACAACGAACGCTCGTCCCAGCGAGCGCTCGTCATTCAACTCCCAACCGAACGCTCGCCAACAACGAACGCTCGTCCCAGCGAGCGCTCGTCATTCAACGCCAACAACGAACGCTCGTCCCAGCGAGCGCTCGTCATTCAACTTCAAACCGAACGCTCGTCCCCAACGAACGCTCGTCCAAGCGAGCGCTCGTCATTCAACGCCAACAACGAACGCTTGTCCCAGCGAGCGCTCGTCATTCAACTCCAAACCGAACGCTCGTCCCCAACGAGCGCTCGTCATTCAGCCCTTTCCCAACGAATGCTCGTTATTTCTCCTTATTCACAACATCCAGATTCCCCCCAACGCTCGTTATTTTTATTTGTTTGTTTTTCTTATTTTATTTTATTCTATTTCATTTATTTTTGGTCTATCTTATTTCATTTGTTTTATTTATTTCTTTTATTTTTTATTTTTATTTTTATTTATTATTTTATTATTTTATTTTGTTCTATCCATTTATTCTAGATATTTACTTTTTCTAAAATATATATTTAATAATGCAATATTTACAATTTAAATAAAGAAATTTATGAAAATACGTTTTAAGGGTTAGGCACATGTGTGATCGCACGCATCGTCCTTGTGCTAAAAACCTTTTCTTTTCCTTAAGTAAAATTAACAAAAAAATATGTTTTAAAGGTTTAGGCACATGTGTGATCGCACGCATCGTCCTTGTGCTAAAAACCTTTTCTCTTTCTTAATAAAAATCACAAAAATATGTTTTGAAGGTTTAGGCACATGTGTGATATCGCACGCATCGTCCTTGTGCTGAAAACCTTTTCTCTTTCTTAATTAAAATTATAAAAATATGTTTTAAAGGTTTAGGCACATGTGTGATCGCACGCATCGTCCTTGTGCTACAAACCTTTTCTTTTCCTTAAGTAAAATTAACAAAAAATATGTTTTAAAAGGTTTATGCACATGTGTGATCGCACGCATCGTCCTTGTGCTAACAACCTTTTCTCTTTCTTAAACAAAATACAAAAAAGTATAAAATCTTCAAAAACCCAAAAACGTCAGCAATTTTAAACAACAAACAATCTTCCTAGCCTAGAACTACGTGATCCTTGATTCTCCATCAAAAATGGAGATACGTAGGAGCAAGGCCAGTCCTTGTCAGGTTCACTTCCCCAAAAATCCAAATTTTCTAAACAATTTCCAAATGAATTTCTCAAACAGTTTATAAAGAACTACGTAACCCTGATTTCTCATTATGAATGAGAATACGTAGGAGCAAGGTCAATCCTTGTCGGGCTCAAAAAACTAAAAAATATATTTTGTTTATTTAGAATTTTATTTTAAGGGATAGTTAAACATTTTTTAAAACCACATCATATTCGTGCATTTAGTTAAAGGTACTGCCTTAGGGCAGGCGTTGTAGGGTGCTAACACCTTCCCTACACGTAACCGACTCCCGAACCCAGAATCTGGTTTTCGTGGACCGTGCTTTATCGCTTTTGTGGTTTTTCCGTAGTTTTCCATAATAAACTATGGTGGCGACTCCAAATCTCTTTTCGAAACTCCGTTTCTGTTTGGATCGTCGTCCCGTCGCGATTCCGGTTGCGACAGGGGTAATAAAAAATGGCCTTGATCATATAACATAACCAGGCAAGTAGTTTAATCATAGAAACCTGGGCAAAATCATTCATGCTTTCAAAAGAATAACACTCATTCACACAAATACTCTGGAGTTCAAAACCTCACATATAAGCTAATTCAATGTTTCACATACACTAAATACATATCCTGCTTAGCATCATAATCACAATCATAGCATCATGCATCTGTTCACACAGTTTGTGAACAACCACATGTATATCAGCATCTTGTGCAACATCTCAACATCAATCAATATCAAAGCATCATTAAGCAATACTCATCATACACAAATCAATATCAAACCATCGCATCAAATATAAGTCTCAAACTGAGTACATGAAAACCTATTCTAAAAACATAAGAAAAATAAAGTTCACAAGACAAAGATAAGAAAAATCATGTTTTACTACAAATAACATTCATCAGTAAATGCTATCATCATCCTCTACTATCATCTGATTCCTCCTCCTCATCATCATCTTCCTCTTCTTCATCACCATCTTCATAATCATCATCTTCATCATCATCTTCCACGGCCGAAGCTTCAGCTGTTCTAGCTCCACTAGCATGTGCTTGATCCTCTGGCCATCCCACCATAGTGTTAAACTCGTCCATCGTCCACTACCGTCTAAGGGGTGTATCATACATCCCTATAATCATCTCTTTAGTGGCCACTTGCCTCTATCCAATGCCTATATCCTAGACTCCATCAGGGACATATACATGTCCCTCATCTGAAAAGGCTCTGCATCCTGAGGCTGTGTTAACACTTCGACAAGTGTACCGAATCGTATTAAGTAATAATAAAGGGTAAGACCAAGTATCGTTTCCCAAGAGACTCACGACACTAAACAGTTATGTGATTACTCAACTAATTAAGACTCTAAAGAACAAATTTTGGGGGTTTTGAATGCAAATGCAATAAAATAAACATGAATGCAATTTGATCAATTGAGGCAAAACACAAGAATGAATGGATGAAGTTGATGATATTGTTGTTGCGTTTAGATTTCACCTAATTTACTCTCATGCATATATGAATTCATCTTCTTAATTAATGTTAATGCCACTTTCTAATTTACCATAAACTCGATGTCTCGGTGAAGAAAGCCTACTCCTAATTACTGGTTCACAATGTCTTGTCTCCCTAGCAATTAATCATGCATTACATTCGCACAGAATCTTAAAGGCAACCAACCCTCCTATCCCTATGTCTAGGTAATATTGCTTTTGGGAGAATTTCCCCAGTTCTAGATTTTCTGATATGTGTCCATAGTGACAAAACCAATAATCATGCAATTGAATGAGTTAAACAAAGAATGCATAGAGTGTAGAAGAAAAACTCAAACAATTAATGAAGTAAAACATTTTATAATAAGAATCAATTCAATACATGAGAGTTTAAGAGGTTACATCTTTCCCAACAACAAATAAGGTTTAGTTTCCCATTATCATGAAGTAACTAATTGAATGGAATGAAAGAATGAAAGAGATAGAAAAACCCTAAAAAGAGAATAGGAGATTCTCGCATCCCCAAATCTGCCCCTAATGGGTGAAAAATGTGTTTTTGTGCTCAAGCCATCAAAAGATACAATCCCTAGGACATTCAAGTCCTTAAATAGACCAGAAAAATTACAGAAAACGAGTCCCAAGCCCAAAATATATCAGAAAAATAACAGAAAACGGGTTCAAGCCCACGAAACTGGCGCTCAGCCCAAAACTGGCGCTCAATGGTGGCTTTGCGGCACTTAACTAGCGCTCAGCCCAAAATTCGCGCTCAACGCTACTTTTCTGCACTCTGGTTGACTTTTCTACATTCTGGTTGACTTTTTCATTCCAACTATTTGGTACTTTAACTCTTCTTTCAAATCATTCAATTAACCTACAAAATCAAGGAAATTCAGTGATAAAATCATCAAGTATAACCTCAATTCTCTTATTCACAAAACTAAAGCAAAAACATGAGTTCAAGCAAGCTTCTAAGTCAAAAAGGATGTTTTTAATATCAAATTAAGTATAAAAATAACAGTTTTTCAACCGTTATCACAACCCCAAACTTGAAACTTTGTTTTTCCTCAAGCAAAATGTAACTTGGCTTAAACAACATACTTATACTACAATGATCTAGCACACCAAAAAACATTTTTCTCTTAGGACAAGTAAATCACTCATGAATGCTCATCATAGAAAGATTAGTCAAGATATAATGATGCTTTAGCCAATCAAGCTTCAATTATGGTGCTCACATAATCAAGACATACACAATAGATGTAAACCTCACGAATAATCAACCAACCAAGCAAGAATGTTGTCATATAGTGCATGGAACAATTCCTCACCAAAGACAGTGTTTCACTCAAGCACTCAAAAGTGTTTCACTCAAGCACTCGAAAGTGTTTCACTCAAACTCAAAGGTGTATAGTGAGGTGTCACTCTTACACTCTACCATCACAATGTCACATGAATCAATTTTGCCTTTCATTTAACCACATATCAACACACTCACAAGCAAGTTATCTTACAGGTGTGCTCAGTTTGAATTGTGCATCCACCAAGTCATCACGAACCATCCTTCCTTTGTCATCTTTTTCTTCTTCCCTAACCTGTGACAAGAAACAATTTTTACCTTTGATGACTAGCTTGGCAACTTTAGGGCCAGTCATTGGTGTATCCTTACATGCAACTTTATGATTAGACTTCTTCTCTTGAATATACTGCTCAGCTTTGAAGACATTAAAGATCAACTTTTCCTCTTGGTCTTGCTGCAGTGCTTCGGTCAAAGGTATAGTAATCTTCAATTGCCTGAAGATCTCCTTAAAACGCTCATATTGTCTCTCATTATCTATTTTTTCATGCCCCTTAGGATAAGAAAGAAATTTTTCAATTTTCTACAAATTTTTCTCTCCCCTCTTCTTTTCTTTCGCTTTCGTCTCAACCTCACATATTCTCTCTTCTCTTTCTTCTCTCTTCTCTAACTCAACTCTTTCTTTGCTCTCTTCCACCCTCTCATCATCTATGCTCGCAATAGCTTTACACTCTTCCATAGGGTTAACCTCAATGTTAGCCCCAAATTGCTTTTCCGCTTTGTCTTCCATCTTCTTGGCCAGTTGGCCGACCTGCATCTCCAAATTTCTTATAACACCTTCAATGCTCTTATGATCGGAGATAGTCACCTGCATAAATTGTTGAAGACTGTCTTCTAACATTGTTGATCTCTCAATTAACGCAGATACTTGTTGCCATAGTGATGGTTGCTGTTGTGGTCTATTAAATTGTCCTGCTTGTCTACCTTGTCCATTTTGACCTTGACCCATGCTTGGGTGAGGTTTCCACCCTTGGTTGAAGTTTCCTTGGCGTTATTGGAATTGATTTCTCATATAATTGACATCTTCTTGGGCCTCCACTGGAAAAGCACATTGACCATTTATATGATCACCACCACATAATTCACAGAGTTGTTGTTGAACCTGTGAAACATTCTTAAGCTCCTTTGGCAACTGAGCGAATGTCTTCGTCAAATTCTCGAACTGTTGAGTTATAATTTTATTTTGTGCAAGCAAGGCATCTTGAGATTGTAATTGTAGAACTCCCTTCTGTTGAGGTGAAGCTCCTCTTTCACTATGCATCTCGTTATCATTAGTAGCAATGTTGTTAATCAATTCAAAAGCTTCCTTTGAAGTCTTACACTTAATATTACCTCTAGCTAAGGCATCTAGCATCAATTTGGTTTGTGAACCTAGACCTCCAAGGAAAAGAATGATTATTGTTGCTTAATCAAAGCCATGCGTGGGCGTCTTCCTCAGCAAACTCTTGTATCTATCCCATGCTTGACCTAACGTCTCCTCCATGCCTTGCTTGAAAGAAGAAATTTCTTGTTGATCTTTGACTGTGGGAAGTACTTGTTCAGAAACTTTGAAACCACAACTTCCCATTCAGTAAAGCTATCCTCTGGGAAAGAATTCAACCATAGCTTAGCATTGCCTACCAATGAGAAAGAAAATAAATTAAGCTTTATAGCGTCATTCGACAGACCATTGATCTTCACATTGTTGCAAATCTCGTTGAATGTGGTCAAATGTTCATATGGACTTTCATGAGACAGTCCATTAAATTGGTTGCTCTTCACCAATTGTATCAATGTCGATTTCACCTCCATATTTGTAGCATTGACCCTCGGCCTTGCAATGCTGTTAAAGTGATGAGGGCCAAAAACAGTGGTGTAATCCGCCAGCGTCTGCCATTATTTTCTCCAGCCATCTCTTCAGTACTCTGGTCAGATTCTTGTGGTGAGGGTTGTAAAAGTGTCTCCGGAGAAGGAAATAATTCTCTAGATGTTCGGATTCTCCTTCTCCTTCTACTCTCATCCAATCCTTCAAGAAGAGGTTCTGAGGTTTTCTTGCTTCTAGTTCGAATTATACCTGCATACACAAGAAAAAAAAACCCTAAGAAGCAGCTTTAAAACAAAACAAAAAAAAATACACTAAAGTAAAAAAATCAAGTCAATGATAATCAATAATCACACGAATAGAATAGTTAAACCACGAGTCCCCGACAACGGCGCCAAAAACTTGTTAAGACTCCGGCAAGTGTACCGAACCGTATCAAGTAATAATAAATGGTAAGACCAAGTATCGTTTCCCAATAGACTCACGACCTAGACATTCATGTGGGTTCTTGATTAATTAAGACTTGTAAACAAGATCATGGTGTTTATAATGCAGAAAATAAATATGAATGCAAGTGTTGATCAATTGACTTGAAGAATGCACATGTGATTGGTGTATAAAATATGGAATGATTAGGTTGTTGGGGTTTTCGACTTATCCTATCCACTCTCATGTATTTATGAATTCATCTTCTTCATTAATGTTAATGTCACTTTCTAATTTACTTTAAACCCGATGTCTCGGTGAAGAAAGCATACTCTTAATTACTAGATCACAATGTCTTGTATCCCCAACAATTAATTATGCATTACATTCGCACAAAAGCTTAAAGGCAACCAACCCTCCAATCTTCTATGTTGGTGTTCCTCTTACTTTCATCACACCAACTCGTCAATAGGTTCCTGTGCACCTTTTTTACTCTTCTAGAATACAGAGCTTCAATCTCTATTACTCCATTCTCTTTAAACTCTTTCACAACCCAAAACTTGTTCTTGAATCTCACCGGTGTGCCAAGTTTGAGTTGTTCATTCACTGATTCATGATGAAATATCTTCCATTTACCATCTTTTTCTTCCTCCTTAACCTGTGACAAGAAACAATTTTTACCTTTGTTGATCGGCTTAGCATCTTCAGGCGTAGTCATTAGTGCAGCTTTATGACTATTCTTCTTAACTTGAATCTGCTGCTCCACATTGAAGACATTAAAGATCACCTCCTCTTCTCGGTCTTTAAGTGTTATCGTCCCATCATCCACATTGATGATTACCTTGGTCGTTTTCATGAATGACCTTCCAAGAATAATAAGAATCTTCATGTCTTCCTCCATTTCCATTACCATAAAATCAACCAAGAATCTAAGTTTGTCTATGCAAACCACAACATCCTCTGCAAAGTAACCTTAGCAGGCTTCATTTTAAGACCACCAATCCTTTTAAGCACAGATAAGAGCATCAAATTAATGTGTGACCCTAAATCAATTACGACTTTCCCTATCTCAACATTCCCTATGACGCAAGAAATAATAAAACTTCCTGGATCTTTAACTTTTGGAGGAAGTGCCTTATGCAAGATAACACTACAATTGCCCTGTACATCAATAGTTTCCTCATCTAAATATCTCTTCTTTTTTAGTACTTTCTTCATGTGCTTCGCATAAGCAGGAATTTGTTGTAGTGCTTCGGTCAAGGGTATAGTAATCTCCAATTGCTTGAAGATCTCCTTAAAACTCTCATATTGCTTCTCTTTATCATTTTTTTCACACTCCTTAGGGTAAGGAAGAATCTTTTCAATTTTCTCAATTTTTTTCTCTCCCCTCTTCTTTTCTTTGTCTTTTCTCTCAACCTCACCTATTCTCTCTTCTTTTTCTTCTTTCAACTCAACTCTTTCTTTTCTCTCCTCTACTATCTCATCACTTATGCTCACAATAGCTTTACATTCTTCCTTAAGGTTAACCTCAGTATTAGCCCCAAATTGCTTCTCAACTTTGTCCTCCAACTTCTTAGCTAGTTGGCCCACCTGCATCTCCAAATTCCTTATAGCAGTTTCAGTGCTCTTGTGGTTGGAGATAGTTACCTACATAAATTGTTGAAAAGTTTCTTCAAGCTTTGAAGTTTTGTCAGATAATGTAGATATCTGTTGCCATTGTGATTGTTGTTGCGGTGGTCTATTAAATTGTCTTGCTTTCCCATATTGCACAAATTGACCTTGACCCATACTTGGGTGAGGTTTCCAACCATGGTTGAAATTACCTTCGCGAAATTGATTGCCCATATAGTTGGCGTCTTCTTGGGTCTCCACTGGAAAAGCACACTAATCATATATATGATCATCACCACATAGTTCACAGAGTTTCTGTTGAACCTGTGAAACATTCTGCATTTGAGAGAGTTTCTTTGTCAAATTCTCCAATTGTTGAGTGATAATTTTATTTTGTGCAAGCAAAGCATCATGATATTGTAACTGTAGGACTCCCTTCTGCTGAGATGGAGCTCTTCTTTCATTATGCATTTCATTATCATTAGTAGCCATGTTGTCAATCAATTCATAGGCTTCCCCTAGAGTCTTGCACTTGATATTACCTCCAGTTGAGGCATCTAACATCAATTTGGTTTGTGAACCAAGACCTCCAAGGAAAAGAATGCTTATTATGGCTTCATCAAATCCATGTGTGGGCGTCTTTCTCAACAAGCTTTTATATCTATCCCACGCTTGACCTAACTCCTCCATGCCCTGCCTGAAAGAAGAAATTTCCTGTATACCTGTATTGATTTTAGATTGTGGGAAATATTTGTTCAAGAACTTTCCAACCACATCTTCCCATTCGGTAAAGCTATCTTCTGGGAAAGAAATCAACCATAACTTAACACTGCCTCCCAATAAGAAAGGAAACAAACTAAGCTTTATAGCATCATCTGACACTCCATTGATCTTTACAGTGTTACAAATCTCATTGAAAGTTGTCAAATGCTCATATGGATTTTCATGAGACAATCCATTAAATTGGTTGCTCTTCACCAATTGCATCAACGCAGGCTTTACTTCCATGTTTGCAGCATTGACCCTCGGCCTTGTAATGTTATTAAAATGATGCGGGTCAACTACTATTGTGAAATCTGTCAGAGTGCATCTGCCATTATTTTCACCAGCCATCTCTTCAGTTCTCTGGTCAAATCTTTGCGGTGAAGGTTGTTGATAACAATTGAAAAACTGTTATTTTCATGCTTAAAATTGATACTAAAAGCAACCTTTAACATTTAGAAATTAGCTTGAAATCATGCTTTTGGTCATATTTTAAGACATAACAGAGATGAACAGGTTTATGCTTGATTTCAGTGTTTTATGCAGGTTTTAAGGTGAATTTGGTGAAAGAAGTGAAGAAGGATAAAGATGGAAGCAGAAAATACATCAAAAACTGCAAAAAGGAGAGGTCGCAATTACCGCTCAGCGGCCGTTTACCGCTCAGCGACACTCAGGCACTCACGTTGGATCCGCTGAGGGGTGAAAAGGCCGCTGAGGGAGAAGAATCAACTCATGCACTTACCGTTGAGCGGTAGTTTACCGTTGAGCGACACTTTTATGGGCTTGGGCCGAATTTTCTATATTTTTAGAATAGTATATAAGTTTTAGGACGTCCTAGGGTTTGTATCTTTGGCTGGGAGGAAGCAGAAACACACTTTTCACCCCTTGGGGGTAGATTGGGAGATGGTGACGGCTCTCCTCTTCCCTTTCTAGGGTTTTTTTTATCTCTTTCACTCTTTCATTATTGTTCATCTAGTTTCACCATGAATATGGTGAACTAAACCTTGTATTGTTGTTGGGGAATCAATGTAGTCTTGTGAAACTCTCATATATGGAATTTGTGTTTTAACATCTTATTTTAAGATACATGCTTTCTTTCATCATTAGTTAGGGGTTTTCCTCTTTGCTTAAAGCTTGCATTGTTTAACTCATTCAATGCCCTGATTATTGATTTTGTCGATATGGGAACGTACGAGGAAATCTAGATCCGGGGAATTTCTCCCAATAGCATATTGCCTAGACATAGGAATATGAGGGTTGATTGTCGTTAAGCTTCTGCGCTTCATAATTAATTATTAGGAAGGCTAGGAATTGTATGAACTCGTAATTAAGGATAGACCTTCTTGCAAGGTGATTTAGAGAGTGACATTAACATTGATGAAAAGAATGATGAATTCCTAAAAGTATATGAGAGTGGATAAGATGAAATTGATAACCCCAACAACATACTCATCCATCTAATTCATTAAAGTGTTTGTATTCCTCTTTTCCATTTATCAAATTTAAGCATACATGTTTAATTATTGTCTCTTGCATTTAAAACCCACAATCAATTGATAACAAGTCTTAAATAATCAACAAATCATATAGCTAACTAGGCCGTGAGTCCTTTGGGAGAACGATAGTTGGTCTTACCGAGTTTTATTACTTGATACGATTCGGTCACACTTGCCCATTGTTAAACAAGTTTTTAGCGCCGTTTTTCGGTGTTCATAAATTTGTCATCAAGTTTTTGGCGCCATTGCCGGGGACTCGTGGTTTAACTTGTTCATTTATGTGATTATTGATTATCTTTGACTTGAATTTTGAATTTCTGTTTTTATTTTCTGTTTTTATTTTTTGGTTTTTATTTTATTTTTTTGTTTTTATTTTTATTTTATTTTATTTTATTTTTCTGTTTTTATTTTCTCTGTTTTTATTTTTTTTATCTCTGAATCTTATATCTTTTTTTATATCTTTTTGTGCTAACCAATTCTTCTAGGGATTTGTTTGCTTGTGTATGCAGGAAGCAATCCGAACTAGGAGCAAGAAAACTGCATAACCTCTTCTTGAAGGCTTAGACGAGAGTTGACGGAGGAGAAGAATCCGTACATCTAGAGAACTTTTCCCTTCTCCTGAAACTCTGTTACAACCATCACCACAAGGTTCTTACCATAGCACTGAAAATATGGAGAATAATAATACCAGAAGAACTCTTGCAGATTACTCTAATATAGCTGGACCTCAGGATTTCAATAGCATAGCAAGACCAAGAGTCAATGCAGCCAACATGGAGGTGAAACCAGCATTAATCCAACTAGTGAAGAGTAATCAATTTAATGGGTTGTCTCACGAAAGCCCATATGAGCACCTCACAACTTTTAATGAGATCTGCAACACGGTGAAATTAAATGGGGTGTCGGACGAAGCAATCAAACTTAACTTGTTTCTATTCTCATTAAAAGGCAACGCTAAGCTTTGGTTGAATTATTTTCCAGAAGGAAGCTTTACAGAGTGGGAAGCAGTGGTGACAAATTTCTTAAACAAATACTTTCCACAATCAAAAGTAAATAAAAGAAAGCAAGATATTTCATCATTCAGGCAATGTATGGAGGAATCACTGGGTCATGCATGGGACAAATATAAACGCTTATTACGAAAGACTCCCACGCATGGATTTGAAGAAGTGGAAGTAGTCCTAATCTTCCTTGGAGGTCTTGGTTCACAAACCAAGATGATGCTTGACGCCTCAGCAGGAGGAAATATCAAATGGAAAACTCTAGAGGAAGCTACAAAAATCATTGACAATATGGCTACTAGTGATAATGAGCTAAACAGTGAAAGATGAGCTCTTATTCAACAAAAAGGAGTTCTATAGCTACAAACAAATGATGCCTTGCTAGTACAGAACAAGATACTAACTCACCAACTGGAGACTCTTACAAAAACACTTGCACAACTGCATAAAGAGTTAAAGACTGTTGCACAGGTTCAATCACAATTGTGTGAATTATGTGGGGGTGACCATATCAATGGTCAATGCGCCTTTCCAGCAGAAGCCTTAGAGGATGTTAACTTCATGGCCAATCAATACCGTCAGGGGAATTTCAATCAAGGGTGGAAACCACACCCAAGCATTGGTCAAGGACAAAGTGGGCAAGTTGGACAAACTGGGCAATTTAACAAGCAACAACAACAACCAACCTTATGGAAACAGATTTCTATACTTAATGAAAGGTCAATAAGGATGGAAGAAACTCTTCATCAGTTCATACAGAAAACTGAGTCTACTCAAAAGAGCATTGAAGCTGCTATCAAGAATTTGGAGATTCAGATGGGTCAGATTACCAAGCAGTTGGAAGAGAGGCTAGACAAAACTTTTGGGGCTAATATTGAGGTTAACCCCAGAGAAGAATGTAAAGTGTTGGAGAGTACAAATGATGAGATAGTTGAGTTAGAAAAAGGAGAGATAGAAAGAGAAAAGAGAGAAAAGAAAGAAAAGAAAGAAAAAGAAAAAGAAAAAAAGGGAAAAGGAGAGAAAAGAGAGATAAAGAGTAAAGATATTTTTCCTTTTCCAATAAATCAAGAGAAACAATTTGATTTTACAGAATTATTCAAGATGGTGGACAATGATGTACCTTGGAAGGAGATATTACAACAAATTGCAGTTTATACTAAATATGAGGAAGAAGTCTCTACAAAGAAAAGACGTAGAGATGATGATACAAAGAAGTATAAAGCTGTTAAAAACGAGTCATTCCCTCCAAAAGCAAAAGATCCGGGAGGATTTTCCATTCCATGCACAATAGGGAAGAAAAGGATTAAAAAAACTTTACTTGATTTAGGATCAAGTGTTAACTTGATACCTTATTCTTTATTGGAGTAGATCGATGATGTTGATGTGAAGCCTATAAAGGTTAACTTAGTAATGGCAGATGGATCTTCAAAGGAACCTTATGGAATAACAGAGGATATTATAGTTTGTGTAGGCAAACTCCAGTTCTTGGTAGACTTTGTGGTGATGGAGATGGAGACTGAAAAGATACCCATTATTCTCGGAAGACCGTTTATGAAAACGGCCAAAGCCATCATTGATGTGAACGAAGGTATAGTGGTGCTCCAAGACCGAGAGGAGAGAGTTGTTGTAGATGTCATCAAAAAAGTGAGGCAGATGCAGGAGGAAGAAGCTAGTCATAAAGCTTCATATCAAGATGTACTCATGACTAGCCCTGAAGATGAAAAGCCCGAGGTTAAAGGTAAACATTGTTTGTTTTTTCAGGTACAGGAAAAAGAAAAGATTGGAAGAGGAAGAAAAGTTCCTGATGACTGGATGAAAGAACGACTCCAACTTGGTACACCTGTGAGATTCAAAAACAAGTTGTGGGTTGTGAAAGGCTACAAAGAAAAGGAGATGATAGAGATAGAGTCTCCACATTCTAGAAGAGTCAAAATAGTACAGTGGAAACAGTTGAGGAGTTGGTGGGATAAGGACATCAACCATTAAGAAGGAACTTGAACTTTATTAGGTCAAGCTAATGACGTTAAAAGAGCGCTTGCTGGAAGGCATTTCCAGTGATTTGAGGACAATATTTCTTTTGATTTTATTTGGATTTTGTAATTTTTAATCAATTGGACATTATTTCTGTAAATATTTTTTTTGGGATATAACGTCTACTGAAGGATGCTAGGTGGTTAAGTATCTACTGAAGGATACTAGGTTTGTTACACCTACTGATGGGTGTTGGTAAGAAAGTTTTGCACCTATTGATGGATGTTGGTGGATTTTGGGTCAGGCGCGTGAGGTTAAACAAGCGCTACCTAGGAGGCAACCCAGTTGATTGATTATATTTTTGTTTGTTCTGATTTAGTTGCATGATAGGGATTTGCATAAGTGATCTGAGAATTTAATTGCAGGGAACCAGTGAGGGGCATGAGTAGGAAGCACCTAGGTTAAGCTAGGAAGAAGAAGAACACTTCCCGAAAGTTCCGCTGAGCAGCAAACTACCGTTGAGCGGTAGTATCGCAGACTAGGCTTAGGTTGCCCCTTAGCGGAACCCGAGCCCATTAGGGTATTTTTATACCCTAAGCTGCGTTTTAGTTTCTCTTTTCAGACTCTTCTCTGCACACACACTCCTACATACCATTTCAAAGGTTCTCTACATCTTTTCCCTCTTCCCTCTTGAGAAAATCTCCCTTTCACTCACTTTCTCACTAGTGTTCCATCTAAATCTGGGGTTGGAAGAGAGCATCATAGCTTGAAAGCATTTTCATTTCATCCAGCATCTCCACCCAAGTAAGTCAAGCATTTTTCATTCTAGGGTTCTTGAGTTTGAATTTGATTGTTAAAGCATGAATCTTTAGGGGTTTTGATTTCTATGCATGATTTGATGATTTAATTGATGTTTGAACCGATTGAACTAAATGATTTTGATATGGAAAACTGAAAATTGCATGTGGGTGGAGTTAGGACAGGTTAAAAAGGAAATTTTCAAAAATCTGCAGAGTCACCGCTCAGGGGTAAATTGTCGTTGAGTGGCACTCTAACAAACATGTTATTTTTGCTGAGTTACGTTTTGAATTGCTGCACTGGTGGCGCTGAGGGGTGATTTTGCCCCTCTGTGGTGGTTTAGCCTCGAAATAAGGTGTTTTCTGTGTTTTACTAATGATTAACAACATGTTTTGTGGTTTTGTATCTGTGTTTGATGTAGGAATGGCATCCTCTTCAGGCAAAAGAATGAAGACCATGGCATCCAAAAGAAAAGAAAAGGAACCAGAACAACCCCATTCGAGTAGGTTCCTATCTCGCAAACATGAGAAGCACTTCAAGGTGGTCCAAGATAGGAGACTCCTTATGGATAGAAAGGTTGGAATGATACCTAGCTTTGCTCCTATATTTGGAGAGCAATTGTTAGGGAATGATTGGGGAAAGCTAGCTACATACCCTACACCTGCCAATATAGCCGTGGTGAAAGAATTCTACACTAATGCAAGGAAGATTGGTGATTATCCGGCTGAAAATTACCTAGGCTATATCAGAGGCCATGCTATTAGGTATGATCCTGATTCCATCAACAACTTTTTGGATACTGTGTGGGCTAGTGAGCAATGCTAGTTTGCTCTCTGTATGGAAGAAGGTGCTGATTTTGATGATGTGGAGAGAGTTTTATGTGTACCTGGAGGACATTTTCAGAGGAATAGAATTGGCTCTGTGGTGAACATTAGGAGGACTGGCTTGAATCCTCTTGCAAAGTATTATGGTGTTTTCTCATGCCAACATTCAGTCATGTTCTCATGTGTTAGACATCACTCTTAGCAGGGCACTCCTCCTTTACTATGCAATCAGGAACTTGAATGTCAATATTGGACAGGTAATAGCTGATGAGATAAGGGTGTGCGCTAACACAACAAACAATAAAGCACCCTTAGGACATCCTTCTTTAATCACACACCTATGCAAGATAGCTGGGGTGGATACTTCTGCTCCACCATTTGAAAGGCCAAGGAAAACCATTGATGAGGCTTATTATAGACAATACTGTGGACGTGAGGAAGCAGCTCAACCAATTCCACCACGCCGTACTCGCAGAGAAAGAGGGCAAGCACAGAGTCAGACATCTACTGAGACACATGAAGCAGAACCTTTCCAAATGAGGGACATGTACATGTCTCTTATAGGTGCATAGTTACAGTTTATCCATAAAGGACAGGTGGCCACTGCTGAGATGATTGTTGGAATGTATGATACACCTCCAACACACAAGTGGACTATGGAGGAGTTTCATAATGTGGTAGCTTGGCCAGAAGAGCCGATACAAGGAGGCAGAGCTGAAGCAGTTGAAGCTTCAGCTAGGGAGATGGATGAAGATGATGTTAATGATAATGATGATGCATTTGAGGATGCTGAAGATGAGGAAGAAGAGGAGGATACAGATGACAGCTCAGATTGATGAGGAGTTGAGATAGCATTTACTGATGAATACTATCATAACTAGAGCAGGACTTATGCTTTTATTTGGTTTAGTGTTCTGAACTTATTTACTTATGTTTTTAGAATAGGGTTTGATGTACTCAATTTGGAAACTTTGTTTGTATGATGATTTGCTTATGATTGTGATTGTTTGATAAGTAATGCTTGATGATGCTTTGAGATTGATTGATGTTGAGATGTGCACATTATATGCTTATACAGGTGATTCACAACCTTTGTGAACAAATGCATGATGTTGTGATTGTGGTTGTGATATTAAGCAGGATGTGTATATCAAATGTGAACGAGCTTATATGTGAGGTTTTGAGCTCCAGAGTTTTTGAGATTGAAAGCATGAATGATTTTGCCCAGGTTTTCTATGATTGAATCAATTGCTTGTTTGCATCATATGATCAAGGCCATTTGTTGGTAACCCTTTTATTAGCCAAATTCATGAATTTAGCCCATTAAAAAGAGAGCACTTTGAGTTTTATCCTTTGAACCCTTAGCCTTGAACATGATTTGAAAACCCTTGTTGAAAAGTTTCTTTACCTTAAGTTAAGTATAAAATATTTTGTGGTATTGATAAATGTTCAAGTTTGGGGTTGTTGGAAGTTATGAAAGGGAAATTGAAAGCATTGAGCTAAGAGCTAAGAAATAAGAATGTGAAAAGAAAAAGAAAAAGAGAAAGAAAAGAAAAGGCAAAGCTCAATGCAAAAGAAAGTTGGGAATAAATAAGAACGATTGTGTCTATATGATTCTCTTAACTCAAGCGTTTTGTGATCTAGAAAAACCAATTTTCTTGTTAGCCCAGCCACATTATAAGCTATTGAAAAGTCCTTTTGATGATGCATGCTTGTGAATGTATTTGATTATGGTTAAACGAAAGGCAAAGTCAATTCATGTGATATTGTGATAGTAGAGTGAATGAATGATTACCTCTTATACACTTGTGTTTGAGTGAAACACTTTATCTAGTGAGGAAATATTCCATGAGCACATGAACATCCGTGCTTAGTTGATTGATCATTCATGAAAAATAGCATTTGTTGGATATTAGGTGATTTTGTAAACATTAAAGCATGTGCATGTCTTGATTGAAGTCTTTGTCATGAGCTTAATTGAAGTACTTACTTATTTTGAAAAGAGGATTTTTGAATGGAATGAACCATTGAATGGACTGGTATAAGATTGAGTTACATCTTGTTTGCTTGAGGACAAGCAAAGTTCTAAGTTTGGGGTTATTATAACAATTGAAAAACTATTATTTTCATGCTTAAAATTGATACTAAAAGCAACCTTTAACACTTAGAAACTAGCTTGAAATCATGCTTTTGGTCAAATTTTTAGAAATAAGAGAGCTGGGCAGGTTTATGCTTGATTTCAGTGTTTTATGCAGATTTAAAGGTGAATTTGGTGAAAGAAGTGAAGAAAGATAAAGATGGAAGCATAAAAGACATCAAAAAGTGCAAAAGGAGAGGTCGCAATTACCGCTCAACGGCACTTAGGCACTCATGTTGGATCCGCTGAGGGGTGAAAATGCCGCTGAGGGGGAAGAATCAACTCACACACTTACCGTTGAGCGGTAGTTTACCGCTGAGCGGCACTTTTATGGGCTTGGGCCTAATTTTCTGTATTTTTAGAATAGTATATAAGCTTTAGGACGTCCTAGGGTTTGTATCTTTGGCTGGGAGGAAGCAGAAACACACTTTTCACCCCTTGGGGTAGATTGGGAGATGGTGACGGCTCTCCTCTTCTCTTTCTAGGGTTTTTTGTATCTCTTTCACTCTTTCATTATTGTTCATCTAGTCTCACCATGAATATGGTGAACTAAACCTTGTATTGTTGTTGGGGAATCAATGTAGTCTTGTGAAACTCTCATATATGGAATTTGTGTTTTAACATCTTATTTTAAGATACATGCTTTCTTTCATCATTAGTTAGGGTTTTTCCTCTTTGCTTAAAGCTTGCATTGTTTAACTCATTCAATGTCATGATTATTGATTTTGTCAATATGGGAACATACAGGGAAATCTAGATCCGGGGAATTTCTCCCAATAGCATATTGCTTAGACATAGGAATATGAGGGTTGGTTGTCGTTAAGCTTCTGCGCTTCAGAATTAATTATTAGGAATGCTAGGAATTGTATGAACTCGTAATTAAGGATAGACCTTCTTGCAAGGTGATTTATAGAGTGGCATTAACATTGATGAAAAGAATGATGAATTCCTAAAAGTATATGAGAGTGGATAAGATGAAATTGATAACCCCAACAACATACTCATCCATCTAATTGATTAAAGTGTTTCTATTCCTCTTTTCCACTGATCAAATTCATGCATACATGTTTAATTATTGTCTCTTGCATTTAAAACCCACAATCAATTGATAACAAGTCTTAAATAATCAACAAGTCATATAGCTAACTAGGCCGTGAGTCATTTGGGAGAATGATACTTGGTCTTATCGAGTTTTATTACTTGATACGATTCGGTCACACTTGCCGATTGTTAAACAGGTTTTTGGTGCCGTTTTTCGGTGTTCATAAATTTGTCATCAGTTGTAAAAGTGTCTGTGGAGAAGGGAATAATTCTATAGATGTTCGAATTCTCCTCCTCCTCCTACTCTCGTCCAATCCTTCAAGAGGAGGTTCCGAGGCTTTCTTGCTTCTAGTTCTAATTATATCCTGCATACACAAGAAAATAAAACCCTAAAAAGCACTTTTAAAACAAAATAAAAAAAAATCAAATCAAAGCTAATCAATAATCACACAAATAGAATAGTTAAACCACGAGTCCCCGGCAACAACGCCAAAAACTTGTTAAGACCTCGACAAGTGTACTGAATCGTATCAAGTAATAAATATGGTAAGACAAAGTACCGTTTTCCAAGAGACTCACGACCTTAACAGGTATGTGATTTCTTGATTAAATATGACTTTAGAACAAAATCGTTTGGTTTAAAATGCAGAAAATAAACATGAATGCAAGTGTTGATCAATTGACAATAAGAATGCATAGGTGATTGGTTTGTAAAATATGGAATGATTATGTTGTTGGGGGTTCGACTTATCCTATCCACTCTCATGTATATATGAATACGTCTTCTTCATTAATGTTAACGCCACTTTCTAATTTACTTTAGACCCGATGTCTCGGCGAAGAAAGTCTATCCTTAATTACTAGTTTACAATGTCTTGTCTCCCTAGCAATTAATTCTGCATTATAAACGCACATAAGCTTAAAGTCAACATACCCTCATATCCCTATGTCTAGGCAATACTGCTTTTGGGAGAGATTCCCCAGATCTAGATTTCCCCGTATGTGTCCTTATCGACAAAATCAATTATCATAACAAAATCAATTATCATCCTATGAATGAGTTCAACAAAGCAAGCATAGAGTATAGAGGAAAAACTCTAGCAATTAATGAATGAGTTCAACAAAGCAAGCAAGCATTTAAAATAAGAATCAACTCAATACATGAGAGTTTCAAAGGATTACATCGTTTCCCCAACAACAATTGAAGTTTAGTTCATCATAGACATGGTGAAACTAGATGAATAATGGGAAAGAATGTGATAGAAAAACCCTAAAAGTTGAAGATAGGAGCTTCCGTCTCCAAATTCGCCTCCAAGAGAGTTTTTTGCGCCTCCTCTGTCAAATGATTCCAAGTCTAGGATGTCCAAATCCTTAAATAGAGCACAGAAAAAGTCCAAGCCCACGAGACTGGCGCTCAACGCCCCAACTTAGGGCGCCCAGGCGTGACTGCGGAAGCATCTGCGCTCAGCACCCCTGGAAGGGCGCTCAGGCGTGAGTTGCGGTACTAATTGGCGCTCAGCAGCATAAAAAGGGCGCTCAGGCACCTAGGCGAGACTTCAGCGCTGAGGGCCTCCAAAAGGGCGCTCAGGCGCCACCTACAGTCCTTCTCTCTGATGATTTTCCAACTTTTCCTGAGTTTCAGCTTCTTGATACTTCAAATCTTCTTCCAAACCATCCTAATTCCTGTTAAAACAAGGCAAACCAAGCGTAAAACCAATAATTCTAGCTTCAACACTTTTATTCTCATAACTAAATCCAAAAGCATGATTTCAAGCTAGTTTCTAAGTCATAAGGGTCTTTTTAGTATCAAAATTAATTATCAAATAACATTATTTTCAACTGTTATCAATAATACTACATTATCTTTTTAAACTTCCTTCTCTCCAACTTATAAAACTCTACATTACCCAAATCCTCCTAAAACTCTTCTTTACCTTATACATGTTTTCAAAATATTTGTGCCTCCTAGTCTATTTCAGGTCAAGTTATCCTCGAATCTATATTCCTCTACCACTATATAGAAAAATACACTTCCACAAAGGCAAGAACAAGACAGAATCACTATACACCAACACTGGAATCACAAACATTTTTTTTTATCCCCAAACCTTCAGAATTAAAAAAGGAGAAAGACCTTCAAGTTAAGACCATGGTGGGTTCTGCACTTGTGTGGTGGAACAACTGATCCACTCAAAGCTATCACACAAGGTTAGTCCTTTAACTTGCCCTTTGCCAACTGAAGAAAAACCCCCAGGCTAGGACCTCCTGCTCCTCTCACGACATGACTCATCACTCTTTACTTGAGCATTGATGATAATTAGAGTGTCAGGATAACCCATCAGAACTGAACTTCATACACTCATACCTACAATACTAAGAAACCACCACTGATAAGGTCCTCCTTGAAACTCTCTTCCATACTTTTGAAACCATTGAGATCACTTCACATTCACATAGTACAAAAAAAAAAACATGAGACTACTGATAACGGTTGATTTCACCATTATTTGGAATTGAATTTTGATAATAAATGAACCCTTTTTGACTTAGAAACTTGTTTGTTCTCTTGTTTATAGCTTATTTTAGTGAATAAGAGAGTTGAGGTTATACTTGAAGAATTTATCATTAAATTCCCTTGATTTTGTAGGAAACTGGGATGAATTGGAAGAGGAGTTAAAATTTCAAGAAGTTGGAACTCAGAATGGACAGAAAGAGCACCAGAAAAGAAGGCTGCTGAAGGTTGCAGGACGCTTGGGCGCCCTTTCCTGGGACCCTCAGTGCAGGATGCCTCACACCCACGCTTGAGCGCCCTTTCAGGGACGCTGACCGCTAGTCTTCAAGTAACGTTTCACGCCTGGGAGGTTAGAGGTCTGTTATTATACATACTAGGACTTGTTTAGGTATTAAAATCAATAAAATATGTCATGGAAGTGATAATGGCTTCATAAGTTGAGTTTTTACTCCATTTTAGAGATTTTAGGTGTTGGAAATTGAAAGTAGGACAATTGGGATGAAACTGAGGTATTGAAGTATGCTAACAAGTGTATTTAGACTTGTTTATGCAGTTGGTTGATAACAGTTGAAAAACTGTTATTTTCATGCTTAAAATTGATACTAAAAGCAACCTTTAGACTTAGAAACTAGCTTGAAATCATGCCTTTTATCCATATTTTCAGAAATAAGAGAGCTGGACAGGTTTATGCTTGATTTAAGTGTTTTTGTGCAGGTTTTAAGGTGAATTTAGTGAAAAGAGTGAAGAAAGAGAGAGATGACATTAGAAAAGACAAGAAAGAGTGCAAAAAGAGAAGTCGAAGGCATCGCTCAGCGGCATTTTACCGCTGAGCGGCACTCAGGAGGTTGCGGGAGTCACGCTGAGGGGCAAACTGGCTGCTGAGGGGAAGAAAAGTGACGCGCAATCACCGCTGAGCGGTAAATACCGCTAAGCGGCACTTTTTGGGCTTGGGCTTTTGTAATCTTTTGCAACTCTAGAATAGTATATAAGGGCTTGTACGTCCTAGAATTAGGTATCTTTGGCAGAAACGAGGCAAACACTCTCTCTTCCACCCCTTTGAAGGAGGATCTTGGATGCTCAGGCTACCTCTTCACCTTTATTGGGTTTATTCTTTCATTCTTTCATTGTTCATCTAGGTTCACCATGAATATGGTGAACTAAACCTTGTATGTTTGTTGGGGAATCAATGTAATCTCTTGAAGCTCTCATATATGGAATTTGTTGCTTGCATCTTTTAATTAAGACTTATGCTTTCTTTCATCATTAGTTAGGGTTTTTCCTCTTTGCTCAATGCTTGCATAGTTTAACTCATTCCATGCATGATTATTGGTTTTGTCGATACGGACACGTACGGGGAAGTCTAGATCCGGGGAATTTCTCCCAATATTATACTGACAATATTATATTGGTTGTCGTTAAGCTCATGCACTCATGAACTAATCATTAGGAATGCTAGGAATTGTATGAACTCGTGATTAGGGAGAAGCCATCTAGAATGGTACATTAGAGAGTGGCATTAACAATGATGATTTGAATGTTGAATTCCTAAAATATATGAGAGTGGATGAGATTAAATTGACCCCCAACAACATATTCATTCATATAATTCATTGAAAGTGTTTATCTTTTGTCTTTGCCATTGATCAAATTTCATGCATACATGTTTATTTTCGTCTTTGCATATTGAACTCTAAATATTTCGTTTGTAAGTCCTAGCTAATCAACAAATCACATAACTAAACTAGGCCGTGAGTCCTTTGGGAAGAACGATACTTGGTCTTACCAAGTTTATTACTTGAACGATTCGGTCATACTTGCCGATTGTGAAACAAGTTTGTGACATCATATTTTGGTGCTCATAAATTTGTCCATCAAGTTTTTGGCGCCGTTGCCGGGGACTCTGGTTTAACTGGTTAATTTGTGTGATTATTGATTATCTTTGACTTATTTTTTTATTTTTAATTTAAATTTCGAATTTTTTTTATTTTTTATTTTTTTTCTGTTTATATTTTACAGTTTGTATCTTATTTGATTTTATTTTATTTTATTTTATTTGATTAGATTATATTTTATTTGATTTGACTAGATTAGATTTGATTTGATTTTATTTGATTAGATTTTATTTTATCTTATTAGATTAGATTAGATTTTATTTTATTTTATTTTATTTTATTCTATCTTATTTTATTTTATCTTCTGAATCTTTTATCTTCTGAATATATATCTTCTCCTATATCTTTTTGTGCTAACAAATATTTTCTAGAGTTTTGTGCCTAATGTTTGCAGGATGCAATTCGAACAAGACTTTAATAGGCACTCAATTCTACCAAAGTAATCTCAACTACTGGTGGGAACATGACTCAAGCATGGATCAAAGCCAATTTTGGCAAGCTACCGGACAATTTGAGAACCAACCACAACAACAATGGCAGCAACAAAGCTTTAAAATCAACAAAGGGAAGCAAGAGATCTCTTCATTTAGACAAGGCGTGGAAGAATCACTGGGGCATGCATGGGACAGGTATAAAAGCCTATTACGAAAGACTCCCACGCATGGATTTAACGAAGGAGAAGTAGTCCTAATCTTCCTTGGAGGTCTTGGTTCACAAACCATGATGATGCTTAACGCCTCAACTGGAGGCAATATCAAATGGAAGACTCCAGAGGAAGCCACAGAAATAATTGAAAACATGACTACTAATAACAATAAGTGGAACAGTGAAAGAGGAGCTCCTATTCAACAAAAAGGAGTTCTACAGTTGCAATCCAATGATGCCTTGATAGCTCAGAACAAGTTAATAACTCAACAATTGGAGAATCTCTCAAAGATACTTGAACAATTGCCACAAGAGTTAAAGACTGTTGCACAGGTACAATCCCAGTTGTGCGAATTGTGTGGAGGTGACCATATCAATGGTCAATGTGCCTTTCCAGTTGAAGCCGTAGAGGATGTAAACTACATGACCAATCAGTACCGTCAAGGGAGCTACAATCAAGGGTGGAAACCACACCCAAGTGTTGGTCAAAGACAAAGTGGGCAAGCTGGACAAACTGGGCAATTTAACAAGCAACAACAACAACCAACCTTATGGCAACAAATTTCTATACTTAATGAAAGATCAATAAGGTTGGAAGAAACTCTTCAGCAATTTATACAGAAAACTGAATCTTCTCAAAAGAGCACTGAAGCTGCTATTAAGAACTTGAAGATTCAAATGAGGCAGATTACCAAGCAGTTGGAAGAAAGGCCTGACACGGATTTTGGGGCTAATACTGAGGTTAACCCCAGGGGAGAGTGTCAAGAGCTAGTGAGTGTAAATGTTGAAAAAGTTGAGTTGGAAAAAGAAGAGAGAAAAGAGAGAGAAGAGAAAGAAGAAGAGAAAATTTGTGTGAAGATTGAGAAGGTGAGTAGAAAAAGAAAAGAAAAAAAGAAAGTGAGAGAAAAGAGAAAGAGGACAAGAGAAAAAAATAAAGAATCATATGAAAAATCTCGTCCCCATCCAAAGAAGTATCATAGGAAGAAGGAATTTGAGTGCTTTATGGAAATCTTCAAGAAATTGGAGATTAAAGTTCCTATGATTGAGACACTGCAACAAGTTCCTGGTTTGATCAAATTTCTGAAGAAGTTCAGTAGAAAGAAGAAAAAGAGGAAGGAACTTGGGCTTTACTGGGTCAAGCTAATGACGTTAAAAGAGCGCTTGCTGGGAGGCAACCCAGTGATTTACAAACTTTTGACTTTTGATTTGGTTTTGTAATTTTTAATTTGTGGACATTATTTTGTGAATATTTTGTTGGATCCAGCATCTACTGAAGGATGCTAGGTGGTTAAGTATCTACTGAAGGATACTAAGTTGTAACACCTACTGATGGGTGTTGGTGAGAAGATTTTGCACCTACTGATGGGTGCTGGTAAGTTTGAAACACCTACTGATGGGTGTTGGTGGATTTTGGGTCAGGCTCGTGACGTTAAACAAGCGCTACCTGGGAGGCAACCCAGTTGATTGATTGTTTTCTGTTTGTTTATTTTAGTTAGGGTTTCCATAAGTAACGAGCGGGTCGCACCGCTCACAAAAGTTGATTGCACGAAAATAATGCAGTATAGACTAGGAAGTGACTCCTAGGTCGTCTCTTAAGGACCAAATATGGTTCAGTTTCGAATCAAACACGAGGGGGGGTGTTTTTGTGATTTTGTTTGAATGCGGTAAATTAAAATTAAAACCGACTGGAATTTAAATAAGACAACTGAATTTAAAAACACTGAAATAAATTTTAACGACGGTAAAAACAAGCGGTAAAATACAGTAAAAACTGAACCGTAAAAATTCAGAAACGGTAAAATTAAACGCAGAAATAAAAACATCAGTGAAAATACATTGACAGAAAATAAACCGTAAAAATAACGCTTGAAAATAAAATGAACAAAAAAATACATTGACAGAATTTAACAGTGCAGACAATCATGAACGATAAACTTAACAGATGAAAATATTTAACTGAAAATGGACTTCACCAGAGATTAAACACTTAAATTAAGAAAGCGTTAAATTGCAAAACAATTAAACTCCTGACAGAATTAAAATTGCAAATCTAAAAATTCATAAACAAAATTTCATCCAAAGTTTAAAGGTGAAAACGGAGTGCGTAAATGAAAATTAAATTCAACCTCAATTGGAAAATGCAGAGTGGAAACTACAATGGAAATTCAATTCTTGAAACTAAAAATTACAAGAAATCTAAAACCTCCCCAAGAGGGGAGGAGAAGAAAAATGAACTCTCAGAACGTATGCACTCCTCCCTCAAATCCCCCCTTTCTTCTTCTCTGCTGCTGCCAATTTATAACTACTTCTCTCGACAAAGTCTCCGTATTTCCCTCTCAATTTCAAGGAGCTTGTCTGCTTCTCGGTTTGTCCTCAATTGGTAGCTCCTGTTTTGGGAAATTTCTCCCACCAATTTGCTCCTAGTCGTTCCAAAGAAATGAGGTTGTGGGCCCTCCATTCTTGTGTCTGTTTGCTTCCCTGTTTCCAATCAAAATTCACGTGAGTTTCCTTCCAGCCATCATGCCTTGCACTTCCTCCTCTCCATTCCACGTTTCTCTCCTTTCACACCAGCTCCTTTCTTCTCTCTCCATCCAAGCACTCATCCCTTCCATTCCGACACTTTGTCCATGCTTATTTACTCAAAGAAGGAAGGCGTGAACGTGCAGCACCTCACTTTCCTTTCAGCCAGCCATGTTACCACCGAGAGGAAGTTGCTGGAACGTGTGAAGATCACTTCCCTTGATGGATCGTGATGCTTGCTATCTTCAACCAAGAGCAACTCCTTGCTGCTGGACCATGAAAGTGCAGCCCACGTTAAATATGGATGTTTCTCCAAGCCTCCATTTTCTTTGCTGCTGGATGCTTTCAAAACCAAGGCTGTTACAACTGAGTTATTTCCTTCAACATGCACACCATCCCCCTTTCTCCTTTGGACGTGAGATGAAGAATGAATGGGGTGCAGCTGCTGGATGCCTCTCAAAGGAAACCGTGAGCTTGTTTTCCAAAAGAAGGTCTAAAACCAAATGTGGATTGGGAGAGGACGGTCACCAAAAAATTCTGCACATCTCTTCAAGCCAAAATTAATGCATTTCCTTTACATGTGGGTCGTGAGCTTTTGAACGTAAGGTGGACTTGGTAGGATGGCTTCATTCTTTCTTCACTTAATGGTTCTTTGATGTGCCAAAAGTCATGAAGGGGCCCTCCATTTTACTCCTTACGTGACATGGCTTCTTGTTTTTTTTAAAAAAACAAAATAAAACAAAAAGTGTGCTTCCATTATTCTTTCCAAAACCGTGAGTGATGTGTTGTTTCTTTCTCCAATTTTTCAAGCTAGCGGGGCCATGAAACCACTTCCATTAATATAACATTAATATAATAAAATCCATGAGCTCACGTGAACTTTCCTTTGGTGGCCCTCCTTCATTCCAAATTCTTGCCAATTGCAAAATTCCTCACTTGGGAACAAGGAGTTGCCGTGGCCTTTTCTTAAAGAGTGTGGTTTCCTTCCAAATTAAAATTGTTATCTTCCAATTATTTGAGAACCGTGGGCTGAATGCAAGGTGGTCCCTCTCCATCATTTCAATTGGTGTGCCTTTGTGCTAGCTATTGCCGTGAGATTGCTTCTTGTTTCTCTTAGAAACCAAAATGACAACAAAAGAAATGTGCTTGCATTATTCTCTCCATGACCGTGAAAATAAATTTTCTTCCAAATATCTTAGAATATGTTTCCAAAATTCTTCCTGAAATTATTAATGCAAATAATTAGCTCAGATAATTCAAATTAATTAAAATAAGAATTTCCGATTAAATTACGCACATTTAACAAAAACGGAAAAATACCGGACATTTAAGCACAATTCCCTGATTAAATTTGGTACAATAAGCTAAGTGAAATGAAGAAAATATTGACTCATCAATAAGCATTTTTAAACATTGAATTGCAGGGAACCAGTGAGGGGTATGTCTAGGAGGCACGTAGGTCAAGAAAAGAAGGAGAAGAGCAATTCTCGCAAGTGCCGCTGAGCGGCATTTACCGCTGAGCGGTACTCTCGCAGAATGGGCTTTAGTCCCCCTTAGCGGGACCCGAGCCCATTAGGGTATTTTTATACCCTAAGCTGCACATAAGCTTCTATTTTCAGGCTCTTCTCTGCACACACACTCCTACATACCTTATCCAAGGTTCTCCACATCTTTTCCCTCTTCCCTCTTTAGAAAATCTCCCTTCCACTCACTTGCTCACTAGTTTTCCATCTAAGTTTGGGGTTGGGAGAGAGCATCATTGAAGGGGCTGATTTCTTCATTGTGGTTTACTAATGCTTAACAATGTATCTTTTGGTTTTGTGAATTATGTTTGATGCAGGGATGGCCTCCTCATCGGGCAAAAAGAATCAAGACTATAAGATCCAAGAAGAAGGAGGATACAGAGGACAGCTCAGATTGAGGAGGAGTTGAGATAGCATTTACTGATGAATGCTATCATAACTAGAGCAGGACTTATGCTTTTGTGGTTTAAGTTTTCTGAACTTATTTGTTTATGTTTTTAGATTAGGGTTTGATGTACTCTATTTGAAACCTGGTTTGTGTGATGGTTTGCTATTAACTGTGATTGTTTGATAAGTAATGCTTGAATGATGCTTATTGATTGATTGATGTTGAGATGATGTGCACATTAAAATGCTTATACAGGTGGTTCACAAGCATTGTGAACAAATGCAAGATGTTGTGATTGTGATTATGATTCTAAGCAGGATGTTATATGTGGAATGTGAATGAGCTTATATGTGAGGTTTTGAGCTCCAGAGTTGTTATTGTTGAATACTATTACTTTGGAAACATGAATAATTTTGCCCAGGTTTTCTATGATTGAATCAATTGCTTGTTTTGCATCATATGATCAAGGCCGTTTGTTGGAACCCTTTTTATTGGCCAAATTCATAAAGTTAGCCTATTAAAAGAGAACACTTTGTGTTCTATCCTTTGAACCCTTAGCCTTGAATATACACTGAAAACCCTTGATTGAAAATCTTTACCTTGAGTTAAGTAGAAGATCTTGTGTGGTATTGTTAAATGTTCAAGTTTGGGGTTGTTGGGAAAACATGAAAAAGGAAAAGCATTGAGCTAAGAGCTAAAAAAGTAAGAATATGCAAAGAAAAAGAAAAGAAAAGAAAAAGAAGTAAAGCTCAATGCAAATGCAAAGGCAAGTTGGGAATGAATAAGAATATTGTGTTGTTATGATTCTCTTAACTCAAGGATTTTGTGATCCAGAAAAACCAATTTTCTTGTTAGCCCAGCCACATTATAAGCCATTGAAAAGTCCTTGTGATGATGCATGCTTGTGAATGTTTTTGATTGTGGTAAAATGAAAGGCAAAGTTGATTCATGTGACATTGTGATAGTGGAGTGAATGAGTGAAACACTTTACCTCTTATACACTTGTGTGTTGAGTGAAACACTTTACCTAGTGAGGAAATATTCCATAAGCACATGAACATCCATGCTTAATTGATTGATCATTCATGAAAAATAGCATTTGTTGGAATTTAAATGACTTTGTGAACACTAAAGCATGTGCATATCTTGGTTGAACTCTTGGTCATAAGTTTGAGTGAAGTTATTACTTATCTTGAAAAAGAGAATTTTTGAATGAGTGAACCATCATATGAATTGGTTGGAGATTGAGTTACATTTTGTTTGCTTGAGGACAAGCAAAGTTCTAAGTTTGGGGTTGTGATAACAGTTGAAAAACTGTTATTTTCATGCTTAAAATTGATACTAAAAGCAACCTTTAGACTTAGAAACTAGCTTGAAATCATGCCTTTTATCCATATTTTCAGAAATAAGAGAGCTGGACAGGTTTATGCTTGATTTAAGTGTTTTTGTGCAGGTTTTAAGGTGAATTTAGTGAAAAGAGTGAAGAAGGAGAGAGATGACATTAGAAAAGACAAGAAAGAGTGCAAAAAGAGAAGTCGAAGGCACCGCTCAGCGGAATTTTACCGCTGAGCGGCACTCAGGAGGTTGCGGGAGTCACGCTGAGGGGCAAACTGGCCGCTAAGGGGAAGAAAAGTGACGCGCAATCACCGCTGAGCGGTAAATACCGCTAAGCGGCACTTTTTGGGCTTGGGCTTTTGTAATCTTTTGTAACTCTAGAATAGTATATAAGGGCTTGTACGTCCTAGAATTAGGTATCTTTGGCAGATACGAGGCAAACACTCTCTCTTCCACCCCTTTGAAGGAGGATCTTGGATGCTCAGGCTACCTCTTCACCTTTATTGGGTTTATTCTATCATTCTTTCATTGTTCATCTAGGTTCACCATGAATATGGTGAACTAAACCTTGTATGTTTGTTGGGGAATCAATGTAATCTCTTGAAGCTCTCATATATGGAATTTGTTGCTTGCATCTTTTAATTAAGACTTATGCTTTCTTTCATCATTAGTTAGGGTTTTCCTCTTTGCTCAATGCTTGCATAGTTTAACTCATTCCATGCATGATTATTGGTTTTGTCGATACGGACACGTACGGGGAAGTCTAGATCCAGGGAATTTCTCCCAATATTATACTGACAATATTATATTGGTTGTCGTTAAGCTCTTGCACTCATGAACTAATCATTAGGAATGCTAGGAATTGTATGAACTCGTGATTAGGGAGAAGCCATCTAGAATGGTACATAGAGAGTGGCATTAACAATGATGATTTGAATGTTGAATTCCTAAAATATATGAGAGTGGATGAGATGAAATTGACCCCCAACAACATATTCATTCATATAATTCATTGAAAGTGTTTATCTTTTGTCTTTGCCATTGATCAAATTTCATGCATACATGTTTATTTTCGTCTTTGCATATTGAACTCTAAATATTTCGTTTGTAAGTCCTAGCTAATCAACAAATCACATAACTAAACTAGGCCGTGAGTCCTTTGGGAAGAACGATACTTGGTCTTACCAAGTTTATTACTTGAACGATTCGGTCATACTTGCCGATTGTGAAACAAGTTTGTGACATCATATTTTGGTGCTCATAAATTTGTCCATCATTGGTAAACCGATATAGGGATTATAAAGTGTTGTTTTGAGTTTAGGTAATTTTGGAGGTTTCGAAAGAACTTAATGCACCTAATTTTGGGTCTAATGATCAAATGGATACTTTGTTTCAATTCTAAATATGTTTCTGCATCAACTCTAGTGTTTAAGGAATCCATTTGATCATAAGAATAAGTCTCAAGTGCATCAAAGTCCATGAAAACAATGTGTTGTCAACTAATATGATGCTGAGGAGTAGTTTTCTGGCATTAAGCACCACCATTACAGGGGCGCCAGCTTTCTGATGTTGAGCGCCACCATTCCAGTGGCTCTGGCGCTTAGGGATCTTCTAGGCGCTGAACGCTACCGCGTCAATTTTGGTTTCTTTTTTCGATTTTGGAAATACCAAATTTGGGGTTTCATGTACCAATTTTGGACGTTCTTTAGGTCATTTTGGGGGTTTTGGACCCTTTCGGAGCTTTTGGTGAGGGTTTCAAAGTTGTTTTTCTTACCTAAATGAGAGTATCATGATGCCATGAAGAAATTATGTTATTGTGTGATTTTTGATGATTTATATGGGTGTTCAAATTTGTTTAATGTATGATTAGTAATTGTTAAGACCTCGGCAAATGTATCGAATCATATCAAGGAACAATAATTGGTAAGACGAAGTATAGTTTCCCAAGAGACTCACGACACTAAATAGTCATGTAATTACTTAACTAATTAAGCCTTCTTCCAAGCTCCCTCTAAAACTCAGGTGCCATGGTGGGTATTGATAACAGTTGAAAAACTGTTATTTTTATAGTTAAAATTGACTTCAATTACAACCTTTATGACTTAGAAATTAGCTTGAACTCATTATTTTGTTGAATTGTTGGAAATAACAGAGTTGGACAGGTTTTATGCTTGATTTCCTTGTTTTTGCAGGTTTTGAGATGAAATTGATGAAAGAAGTGAAAAGGGATAGAGATGGAATCAGAAAATGACACAAAAAGTGCAAAAGAAGAGAATCAGCAAGTACCGCTCAGCGTCATTTACCGTTGAGCGGCATCTTTCAGTAATCGTTGGCACCACTGAGGGGAAAACTTGCACTGAGGGGAAGAATTGACACGCGCTAGTACCGCTGAATGGTATTTATCGATGAGTGGCACTTTTCTGTATTTTTTAGAATAATATATAAGCTTTAGGACGTTGTAGGGTTTGGATCTTTGGCTAGAATGAAGTAGAAACACACTTTTCACCCCTTGGATGTAGTATTGGAGATGGTGATGGCTCTCCTCTTCTCTTTCTCGGGTTTTTCTATCTCTTCCATTCTTTCATTCCATTGTTCATCTAGTTCTACCATGAATATGGTGAACTAAACTTATTTTGTTGTTGGAGAATCAATGTAAATCCTTAGAAACTCTCTTGTATGGAATTTGTTCTTCAATATCATTTTTATGATACATGCTTTCTTTCATTAATAGTTAGGTGATAACAGTTGAAAAACTGTTATTTTCATGCTTAAAATTGATACTAAAAGCAACCTTTATACTTAGAAACTAGCTTGAAATCATGTTTTTATCCATATTTTCATAAATAAGAGAGTTGGACAGGTTTATGCTTGATTTCAATGTTTTTGTGCAGGTTTTAAGGTGAATTTAGTGAAAGAAGTGAAGAAGGAGAGAGATAGAATCAGAAAAGAAATCAAAGAGTGCAAAAGGAGAAGTCGAAGTCACCGCTCAGCGGCACTTTACCGCTGAGCGGCACTCAGTAAGTCACGGGAGGTCCGCTGAGGGTCAAAATGGCCGCTGAGGGGAAGAAACGAGACGCACACTCACCGCTGAGCGGTACTTTACCGCTGAGCGGCACACTTATGGGCTTGGGCCTAGATTTTCTGTAATTTTAGAATAGTATATAAGCTTTAGGACGTCCTAGGGTTTGTATCTTTGGCAGAAACGAAGCAAACACTCTATCTTCCACCCCTTTGAAGGAGGATCTTGGATGCTCAGGCTACCTCTTCACCTTTCTAGGGTTTTATCCTTCATTCTTTCATTATTGTTCATCTAGGTTCACCATGAATATGGTGAACTAAACCTTGTATGTTTGTTGGGGAATCAATGTAATCTTTTGAAGCTCTCATATATGGAATTTATGCTTGCATCTTAATCTAAGATTTATGCTTTCTTTCATCATTAGTTAGGGTTTTTCCTCTTTGCTTAATGCTTGCTTTGTTTAACTCATTCAATGCATGATTATTGATTTTGTCGATACGGGAACGTACGGGGAAGTCTAGATCCGGGGAATATCTCCCAATATTATATTGGTTGTCGTTAAGCTCCTGCACTTGATGAACTAATTATTAGGAATGCTAGGAATTGTATGAACTCGTAATTAGGGAGAAGCCTTCTTGAAAAGTACTTTAGAGAGTGGCATTAACAATGATGATTTGAATGTTGAATTCCTAAAATATATGAGAGTGGATAAGATGAAATTGACCCCCAACAACATAATCATCCATATATTCCATTGAAAGTGCTTGTCTTTTGCTTTTGCCATTGATCAAAACCTCATGCATACATATTTATTTTCGTCTTTTGCATAGTAAAATCCAACTATTTCGTTCTTAAGTCTTAGCTAATCAACAAACCACACAACTAAACTAGGCCGTGAGTCCTTTGGGAGAATGATACTTGGTCTTACCAAGTTTATTACTTGAACGATTCGGTCATACTTGCCGATTGTAAAACAAGTTTGTGACATCATATTTTGGTGATCATAAATTTCTCCATCATTAGGGTTTTTCCTCTTTGCTCAAAGCATGCATTGCTTAACTCATTTGATGTCATGATTATTGGTTTTATCGATATGGACACATACGGGGAAATCTAGATATGGGGAATCTCTCCCATCAGTATATTACAAACCTAGACATAGGAGTATGATAGTTGGTTGCCTTTAAGCTTCTGTTCACTGTAATGCATGATTAATTGCTAGGGAGACAAGACATTGTAAACTAGTGATTATGATTAGGCTTTGTTCGCCGAGACATCGGGTTTTAAGTAATTTAGAAAGTGGCATTAACATTAATGAAAAGAATGATGAATTCCTAAATACAAGAGAGTGGATAGGATAAAATTGATAAACCCCAACAACATATTCATCCATATATTTCAATTCACCAGTTTTGTTTCTTCTTGCTCATTGATCATCACATGCATACATATTTACGTTTCAGTCTATTGCATTTGAAACTTACAACAATTTGTTCGCAAGTCTTAATTCATCAATAAATCACATAATTGTCTAGGCCGTGAGTCCTTTGGGAGAACGATACTTGGTCTTACCAGGTTTATTACTTGATACGATTCGGTTACACTTGCCAATGGTTAACAAGTTTTTGACTCCATTTCGGAGATCGAAAATTTGTTCATCAAGTTTTTGGCGTCGTTGTTGGGGACTTGTGGTTTAACTAGTCTATTTGTGTGATTTTTGATTATTTTTTACTTGTTGTGAATTTTGTTTTCTGTTTTCATTTTTCTTTTTATTTTTTTATTTTTCGATTATTATTTTATTTTATTTTCCGTTTTATTTTCTGTTTTTATTTTCTGTTTTTATTTTTCGGTTATTATTTTATTTTATTTTATTTTATTTTTTTATTTTTCAGTTATTATTTTATTTTATTTTATTTTTTGTTTTTATTTTCTGTTTTTATTTTTCAGTTTTTATTTCCTATCTTCTTATCTTTTCAATTATATCTTTTGATTATTTCTTCTCTTTACTATCTTTTTTGTGCTAACAAAACTTTTCTAAGGTTTTGTTTCCTTCTGTATGCAGGGTAATATTCAGACTAGAAGCAAAAAGAATTTTGAACCTCTTCTTGAAGGCCTGGACGAAAATAGAAGGAGGAGGAGAATTCGAACTTCACGAGAACTACTCCCTTCTCTTGAGACACTCTTACAACCTTCACCACCAAGGTCTTACCATAACACTGAAAATATGACAGAGGAGAATAATGGTAGACGAACTCTTGCAGATTACACCACTTTTGTTGGCCTTCAACATTTTAATAGTATAGCAAGGTCGAGGGTCAATGCTACAAACATGGAGGTGAAACCAGCATTGATATAGTTGGTAAAAAGCAATCAGTTTAATGGGCTATCACATGAAAGCCCGTATGAACATCTCACCACCTTCAATGAAATCTGTAACACCGTGAAGATAAATGGAGTGTCAGATGAAGTAATCAAGCTTAGTTTGTTTCCTTTCTCATTGGGAGGCAATGCTAAGTTGTGGTTAAATTCTTTTCCAGAAAGTAGTTTTACAGAATGGGAAGTTGTGGTTGCAAAGATTTTGAATAAGTACTTCCCACAATCTAAAGTCAACAAAGGGAAGCAAGAGATCTCTTCTTTCAGACAAGGCATGGAGGAGACATTAGGTCAAGCATGGGACATGTACAAAAGCTTTTTGAGAAAGATTCCCATGCACGGTTTTGATGAAGCAGCAGTAGTTCCACTTTTCCTTGGAGGTCTTGGTTCACAAATCAAGTTGATGTTAGATGCCTCAGCTGGAGGTAATATTAAATGTAAGACTCCAGAGGAAGCAACAGAATTGATAGAGAATATGATTGTTAATGACAATGACATACATAGTGAAAGAGGAGCACCTATTCAACAGAAAGGGGCTCTACAATTGCAATCAAATGATGCCTTACTTGCTTAGAATAAGATTATAACTCAACAGTTAGAGAATCTAACAAAGACACTTACTCAATTGCCAAAGGAATTAAAATTGTTGTTCAAGTTCAACAACAGATGTGTGAACTATGTGGTGGTGACCATATCAATGTTCATGAAATTGGTAATTGAAATTTCCAAATATTAAAGATATTTAAGATATTTCTAATTAAATATCTTAATTGACCATTGATACCTTATTTAAGATATTTAAGAAATTGATTGTTCATGAAATTTACATCTTCTAAGCCTCCACTAAAAAACACATTTAAGATATTTAATTAGAAATATCTTAAATATCTTCAATATTTAGAAATTTCAATTACCAATTTAGCTATCTATACAGGACAAAATATCTTTTACTTTATAGAGTATATAAAGAAATTATGGGGTATAAGAAGAAAGTGCAGCTAAAAAATAGCCCTAACTCCAGACCCGCAGCCTAGTTACCCACAAATTTGTGAGGCAGCTTCTTTCTGTACCTACATACATTTCAACCTGCACCCCATTGAGTTGTAAGATGAAATTATGGAAGGGCAAGAACACTCAGCTAATTTGTAACCGTGAGAAGATCTTAGTTATTAAATTCATAGATTATATCCAAATTTAATTATGAGAATGTCCATAAATCACCAACATTAATAAATATCCATTCATAATTCCATAATCGTAAGTTGCTTTAGATTATCACATTCAATTAATCAAAGTTATAAAGGCTAGAATTCTTAACATTTCCAATTTATGCAATGGAAGCAGATAATTCATATTGCACCAAGCTGCGACAATATTTGCTACCGTTGTTGAGACTAGCCTTTACAAGTTAACAAGAAAATGTTAACTTTTTTCTTGATGAAGCTGAATGATTCTTTATGATAAGAATTGAAGGTGCATTGATAAAGTGATTTGAGTAAACTAACGAGATCTGAGTAGCACAACCTTCATTCACATCTTATCTTTCCTTACCAAGGCAAGACCAAAAAGCATTTTTATTTGCATCCATCTTATGCTGCACACTAAGTCCCTAGCTACACACAATGGGTCACAATTTTAACTTATCTAGCCCTGTTGTCTAGAACCCATTTTATGTTTCCATATTTTGCAGTTAGTTTCCGTAAGATACCCTACACAGGTTTGTTATGAGCATCACAACATCTCTCTAAACATCTACTTTCTTTCAACTTCTGATTCAGCTTGCAGACTTTGAAAATGTTCCAAAAAAAGCTGTTTCATCATACATCACTGAGCATTCAATACTGGAATCCGTGTCAAAATTGCTGCCTAAAAATGTTTTGCAGGATAGATTTGAAAAATGGCCCTGCAAAGCATTTTCCTGACCCTCCCCTATTTTGATATTCGTGTCCTCCACAATACTTATACTTGGTTCAGCACCATCTTGGATTGCACAAAAATTCTCACTAGATTGCTGTACTGAATCACTTTCCATTTCCACTTTATTGCATGTTCTCAGTTCGCTCACATTGTTCTCTTCCATAGATTTCTCTGAGCCACCTGACACTGTTAAGTGGATGATCTCTTCCGTAAAACAGCTACTACTTATTTCTGTTGATTCTTTGGCTTCCAATGCAGTGTCAACAGGTTGTGTATTGTCTTTTCTGAGGGTATCACTGCCAGCTTCATAGTCTGACTGATTTTTACCGTCCACAGGTTCATGTTCTGACTTTGCTTCAACTTGATTGGTGGTAATGTTTGCAACATCTGGTAGAAATGAGTCAGTAATGGTCATTCCTTCAGAACTGATGCATACCTTGACGGAATCCGTTGCTTGAGTTGATTCATCACACAGTCCTGTTTCAACTGAAAAGAAAATTAAGTTTAGTTACGTATTTAACAATAATAGTACACTAAACAAAATACACTAAAAAAAAATACCTTCAGTTTTCATCTTCCTGTGTAACGGTTTCTCAAGAAACACTGTCCCGGGAAATATCATCATGTTAAACTTATTCAATCTTTTCCTTTCAACATCATCAACGGGTTTGAATCCAAAGCCCTTAGTCCATGTCTCAACCAAATCAGGAATGGCAGATACCACAAGCCTTTCCACCTTGAAAGATGTTAACATCTGCTAATGACAGATAAATTTAGAAACACAAAAGGCCAAAATGAAGTGTGGGAAAATTTCTAACTCAACAATTATAGGAAAAAGAAGTCACTAAGCGAAAAATCACTACAATTTGTTGAACAAATACAAGAAACTAGCCAAATTGTACCTCCTCGATAGCACTCACAAGGAGCCGGCACATTCCCTGGCGACGAAATCGACTGCAAGTAGCAATTAGAGGCATCTCTGCTACTGTGGTTCCATGCACCCTGTAAAAATGTAAATGAGATGAGAACAATGCAATAAAACAAGTATAGCATCTTATATAAATCAAACAAATGTAACTATAAATCAGCTGGAAGAGATTAAAATAGCATCTAAACTACAACCACTTCACACAAAGATAAGAATAAACATTTACAAACATCAAATTCCACCATAAATTTCATAAGAAAAATTCTATATTTTAAATTTTACCTGATAGATGCTACAGATACTAACACATCCTGTTTTTCCAATACCATGGTGTAAAACCCTTGAAAATTCAGACGAGCAAACTCAGACCTGAACATCACTTGAAATAAAGCCTCTCAAATCAAAATGAAATTTAAAAAAGAGTACAAGGGGCAGGAGATTACTTAGACAGGTATAAAACTATAAATAAGGAAGCACACAAAAATGAAGGGAAGAGGCACTAACCCCCAGTTGTATAAAACTTGAGGTATCATGTGGATGCCTGTTCTTGGATCAAGCATCGACACAAAACACTCCTCCATGATAGTAAGAGCAACTGCTAATTTCGTATTGCATACTGCCTTTAGGGCAAACCACTGTGCAGAATGAACTTTTTGGTCATCATGAATGCATCTAAGAAGCGTCCATGAGATGTCATCAGCAACTTGATTAACTAACCCCACCTGAGATTGGAGTCCAGTGTACACCTGCACAAACAAGAATCTCGAGTCCTTGAATAAAGTCATGGGTAACATAATTAGGTTATTCAACTAGTGTGTACTTGACCTGATTATTAACATAATAGGATTAGTATGTCCAAACACGATAACTGTTAGGAATCCGAGAATAATTTCCTAACCGTGTCGCTGATACGCACTCTCACACAACAGAAAGAATTAAATAATGGGTATATTATTCACTGTAACGAATAAAGAGAACACATGTAAGACGAGGGCCTCTCACCAGGTCCTGAAACAGGTCTATACAAATTATATTATTTTCTCTGTCCCCACAGTATAATGCGTTATTTCTTTTATACCCATACTTCCCGCCTTTTCCTAACTGCCTACTCTCTTTTCTTTCTTCTCTCATAAACTATCCAACTCCTAACATTACCCCCATCCTGAAAATCAACCTTGTCCCCAAGGTTGAATTCTGGAAACTGCTTGTTGCTCCATCCACCCCTCCTTCATTCCCTTCTATCAGCACTTGCTCTCTTAACTCCTCTTCGAGTTGCTGTTGTCTTCTATTCAAAACACGTATTGGCCAGCAATGAAAACTTTCCATCTTGATAATATTTAGTATGAGGGCAACTGGAAGAAAAATTAAAGCATTGAAAAGCCCAAGATATCCCAGAAACTGAGCTGTACTAGCTTCACCACTCTTTCCATCACTATCCGGTAATTTCATGCGAATAAGAGTTATATAAACTGCATATAATCCCAAGAATGCTAGGGAGACCAAGAAGGTAAAAAGACTGGATGCACTGCTTAAGATTGTGTTTGATGTGACTGTAGTATACTTCAATGACAAGTTAAAGGTGAGTTGAGCCAAAAACCAAAATGGGCAGATTAAAAAACTAACTTTGGCCACTCTACACCGACTCCACCGCCCTTTCTCATCAAACGGATGATCAACTTTTTCAATCACATTAACTTGATCATCAACCAATACCCTTGTCACTGTCTCAGTGTTAGGAATCTTTAGCAAGGCCTCAGGTGCTATTACTTCCCGCACCAAGGTCGGGTCCCCTCGGATTATCACTTCTCTTCCTCCTTGTTTGAAGGACATGGTCAACTTGTCCCAATTCGTCACTACCTCCCCCAACTTAGCTAGCCAATCCACTCCCAGAATCAGATCAACACCCCCTAATTCGAAGACATGATACTGCTCTATAATCTCGACTCCTCCAATTTGTAACACTACCCCTCTGTAACGACCTTGGGTTTGTTTCCTTTGTCCGTCCCCCAAACAGACCGAATAAGTCTAGCCTTTATCCACCTCCAATTGAAACTCCTCAACCAACGCTTTGGATATAAAGTTGTGACTAGCGCCACTATCCACCATGATCAACACCACCCTGTCCCCTAAACTCCCTTGAAGTTTCATGGTTCTCGGCTGGATCAATCCTCCTGCCAAGAGAAAGGATAATTCTAGCCGCTTGTGTTCGACCTCTGCCTTGTTTTGTCCAGGGTCTTCCTCCTCATCCTCACCCAAAATCAACACCCTCAAGCTGCTTTCCAGACAACGGTGACCAGGGCCAAATTGCCCCCCACATGTGAAACAACGTCCTTCTTCCCATCTCTTGAGATATTCGTGATATGGAAGGTTTCGCACCCCTCTGCCCATGGTGTTGTTCCCCGTAGCACTTGCACCCCTCCTTGCAGTCTTTCCTGAGTTTCCATCTCTTCCCTAGAGCCTACATTCTCCGTGTCGGCCGTCCGTCTCTCCGGACTACACATCAGTTCCACTCGGGTTATCGTCCCCGACGTTCGTCGCCCCGATACCTGTGGTCGATTCGCGCCTCCTCCCTAAGCCTTAGCTCCTCCCAGTAGAACCTCCACATCTCTCGCGATTCGCATCGCTGTCATGAGTTCTTGTAGATCATGCGATCGCACTCGATTCCTCACGTCTTCCTGTAAACCCCCAAGGAAATAGCCCAGGAGCTACTCGTCCGTCACCCCGCTTGTTTGCCCCACCAAAATCTCGAAGCCTCTGATGTACTCCTTGACCGTCTCAGTCTGACGGTTCGTCATGAGCCTTTCAAAAATCGAGCCTCAATTCCTTTCCCCAAATCTTCCGATCATCGCACATTTTAGCCCTTCTCGTGTGCAGTTGTCGCTTTTTCCCGCCAGAACCGATACCAATAGCCAGCGCTCCCTTCCATGCTGACATATGCGATGCTGACCCTCTCTTCCTCCGTCACTATTTGTAACTCGAAGAAACGCTATGCCCAATTGATCCAGTTCAGAGGATCCACTCCATCAAAAACGAAAAGCTCCACCTTCTTCCTCCAATGGAACTGTCCCTCCGATCGATCCACCTCGCGCCCTCTGTTCTCACCCTCTCGCCTCGTCCTTCACATACCGTTCACCGATGCTTGACTCCCATCCGATCCATCTTCGTGTTCGGGATTGTGATTCCCTAACATTCGCATGATTTCCTAAAGATCCTGGCGAATGGCCGCCAAGTCTTGTCTTATCGCTACGTTTTCAGCCTTCAGTCCGTCTACTGCAATCTCTATAGCTTTGAGTTGGTTCTCCACCACGTTTAGACGTCCTTCGTTTCTTCCCTCCATTACTCCGATCTCTCTCCGCAAGGATCAGGTAGGTCGGACCACTCTTTTAGGAATCTGAGAATAATTTCCTAACAGTCTACCTCACTCACTAATACGCATTCTCACACAACAGAAAGAATCAAATAATGGGGAAATTATTCACTGTAACGAATAAAGAGAACACGTGTTAAGACGAGGGCCTAACCCCTCTCACCAAGTCCTGAAACCGGTCAATACAAATTATATCATTTTCTCTGCCCCACACAGTATAATGCGTTATTTCTTTTATACTCATACTTCCCCCCTTTTCCTAACTGCCTACTCTCTTTTCTTTCTTCTCTCATAAACTATCCAACTCCTAACAATAACACATTGTTATACCAATAACAATAGATTATTCATTGCCCACAGAAGAGAAAACAATATTGTTTCTAGCCCAGAAAAAAATGTTAACTGAGACTACAGTGAAAAAAGAAATTCATGTTGTCCAGTAATATATTGTGCTAGAAACACACACGTTAACTAAAACCCAAAAAAAAATCATACGAATAATGAACCCACCCTATTATTCTACCATCAACTAGAGTATCCACATAGAGAAATCATAATTATTCAAATGTAACACATTCCTTCTTCCTCGACTGAATATCCTAAGCTGTTGAATTTAAATGAGGATTTGAGAGAGGGAGAGGGGGAGAGCGAGGGAGAGGGAGAGGGAGAGAGAGAGAGAGAGAGAGAGAGAGAGAGAGAGAGAGAGAGAACGGAATATTTTAGGAAATGAGATTTTTTTAATTAAGTAAAATGAGTACTCAACTTATGCACACCATCCATATCTATAGACTCTAAAGTCTTGACAGCTATAGTGGAGACAATTTCCAAGGCTATACTAATCCAGTCCAACTTCCTAAACACTAATTCCCAGGAAAACTAAAGCACTTTATCATGTGATCCAGAAACAAGCTATTTCCTATTTTACAAAATTTTACTATTTCCAACACTCCCATTCAAGCAGTCAATCCAAAGCTTACTAAGCTTTAAGCTTATTACAACAAAGATTTTTAATAGTAACATATCTTTTACCGAGAATAGATTTTAACAATGGTGGCATGTGATCCATGTAGCCAACCTCTCCGAGAGAGATACGGTTTTCATTGTTTAAATTATCGTATCAGATTGTAAAACACAATTGAAAAGGCAAGAGAGGGCTGCTGTAATGAAGTTAAACTGTGAACTGGGAGAGCCACTGGGCCAGGATAATTTTCTAGGTATGTCACACTGCTAGACTGCTTTTATATTTCTTCCCCTTAGGGATAGAAAGAGAAAAGAAGCTAAACAGAATGTCAACGCTTTGAAAAGTCACAGGGAACCAAAGCTTCCCCGATTTATATACTAAGTGATTCTATTGGATACAACTATGCCAACAAGTCTACATTACGTTACGTGGTTACTCATAGGGCTAGACTCTTCCACATTCTATATGGGTTTAAAAAGCTATCCCATTTGTACTGCTTTTGGCAAACACTAGAGTCATGGATGTTTCTGTGTTATACTGCTCTCAATTATTATAACCATTAACTTATATTTGGACAGAAGAATTTGAAGGACATCACAATCACCTTATTAATTACCTCGAACTTTTGTTCAACTCAGACTAAATTTCAAATTTATTAATCTTAAACTTATGTGCCCGGAAAAGCAACTTTTAGAATTTTATCTACCACTTATATAAACTTTAGGCTTAATTATTATTTTTGTCCAAATTTTTGTTGCTTTTATTCAATTTGGTCCCTTATTATTTTTTTCAATTAAGTCCCTTTGTATTAAATTGATTCAATTTAGTTCTTTCCTTATAAAGAGCATTAACATATTAATATGTTAATGCCACATATTAATATGTTAATGCCAGGTGACACTAATAGTATTTTTTTTTTCTAATTTTTAATTGTTTTTCCCGATAATTTCTTGTATTCAATTCAATTTCTAAATTTATTTTTTAACTCGATTAAATCTTTTTTTTTAAATCGAACAATTTTGTCTTTACCAAAACAAGACCAATATCCATGTTAAAATAATTATTTATAATTTATATATCAAATCACTACACCTAAATATTAAATTAAATTAATTTTTTTAATTTAAATTTAAAGAAACAATATTATTGTAATTTTTAATATTTGAAAAATTAATATATATATATATATATATATATATATATATATATATATATATATTTCATTTGTTATCTTATTTATAAATTTAATTCCTCTAATAAAGATAATATTTATAACATAAATAATATCTATTATAATTTTTCATAAAATAGAACAAGCTTTATAATTTACTTATTGTTATTGGTTTTTCAACTATATTTTGGATGGGACAACATTGCTTGATTTTTTAAAAAAATGGGACAATTATGTAAACAAATAAATATAAAAACAGAATTGAATACAAGACTATGCCTCATGACGCTACACTGACACTTTAGTGACACTATCATGTGAACACTTTAGTGACACTAACATGTGAACACTTTAGTGACACTAACATGTGAACACTTTAGTGACACTAACATGTGAACGCTAACATAAAGAACTAAATTGAATCTATTCAACACAAAATGAGACTTAATTGAACAAAAAAAAAATTAAGGAGACCAAAGTGGCACACGGTTTGGAATATAAACCAAAGTTTCTTTGAACATCTTCAAATTATAGATAGTAAAATGACCAACTCACATTACAAGCCACTACACCATCGTGTAATATAACAAACAATTAGAAATCTATTTCAAATGGAAGTCTAGAAATTTGAGAAATTGTTGTATAGTACCTCCTGACAACTCTGACCACAAAACCAAATGTCTGAGGCTGCTCCTTCTCTTGTTTCTCTATCTTTCAGGCATGTCTCGTGATCTATTTAGTACAAAGATCACAATAGTCAGACGGATCATTGAAGCATTACAAAGGGAAAATAATGCATAGACTTCTTATCAAAGAAATCTTCAGTCATGATCATTAACTTATTGTAATAAATATATAAATGCATGAGATCATGAAGCTCCCACTATTGTGGCATTTAACGAGACTCAGACACAATCATGACAATAATCAAACGAACAAATTGTTTATCCATTAAACAAATTACAGTATTTCAATTATTCAAACAAGAACAAATTATATAACTTGTTCTCTATCTACACCCTACAGGGTCTACAACCATGACATTGGTAATGTCATAATGCAACATGATCATACAGGGCATACTTACATTTATGTTCACACTGTGAACATTGTAACAAATCCTGCAGATCTGAAGTGTCTTTATCAATAACCAAATTTCCACATATCCTACAAGTGCAGTTTGCACAGTACCAGTCACCATCTGGGATCTCCTGATGTACATAGGCAAAAAAAGATTGTATTATTCTTCTAAGGTACTTGATAGTAATCACATCAACAACAATAAGCACATCCACAAAAATACAAAGGACCTTGTTTAATGTTAAATACATCACATGAAAAGAAACAATACAAGAGCAACATAAATAAACAAATATAAACACTAATAACACACTAACACAAAGCAACCCATCCATACCATCAAACTACCTACTATATATAATATATAAAATCTGAACCACAAGTCGTGGAGTTGAAATGTTAGCCTGTAAATTTCCTTTGAGCCACATTAGCTTTTTGTATGTTCTCATGTATCTGGTTACAATGGAGTCATTTTAAATGTAGGTGGAATATACTAATATGTTTTAATAATAAATAATTACCAAATAAATGAGATTCTCATGAAATGATTAATGAATAATTTTTTATTTATATTTTGTAATCCCTTGAGATGTTTGTACCAAGCTCTCGCTATTGATGGTATGGGTTCAAGAGCAACCTAATAAGCTACTGTTCGTGATTGCTACAATGCTTCTCCAAATTCCTCCGAGTTACAAAGGATCCTAGACATATTGTTTGATAGTGATGGATTTAGAGACAATAAGGGAATAGTATAGTTTAGGTTGATGTTAAGAAAGGCCTATATGAGTGTCCACAACTATCACACAATCAACATAGCGTATTTCAAATTGTTTCAATTTTTCTTTAGAATTTACACATTTATTTTCAATTGATTTATAATAAATATATTTTGATATGCAACTACCATCGTTTTTGTTTTGTAATGTCAACATTTTTGCTTAAGTGTCATGATAGGTTCCTGAATTGGGAACCTAATCAAAGACTCTCTCACTCACCAAGATGACACAACAAAGAGAGAAAACAGAATATTATTTCCAGTAAGAGTGTCTGTACAGAAAGAATTCAGAGGCTTAACCCTCTTCACAGGTCATACCCTGTCTACAATCAATGTACTCAAAAACTCCGTTCTAACTATTCAATCAGTCTATTTATACCATTCCTCTGCCATTTGTCCTAATCCCCTTTCCCGTTATATCCAAAAACCCTATATCCTAACATTACACCCCGCTGCAGAACAACCTTGTCCTCAAGGTTGGAATCGGGAAGCTTGATCTCATGGCTTCTCGTCCTCATTGGGTTACCATATGAAGGGAACCCACTGGCTATGTCCTCCAATTCAAGTCAGGAGGCTTGGGTTCTGGTTCAGCCTCGCTCTCTTTTTCCTCTTCTTCGGCCAATATCAACATTCTTAATCCCCTCTCTGGGCATAGATGGCCGGGGCTGAAAGACCTGCCGCACCGGAAGCATCTTCCCTCCTCCCACCTCTTTACGAACTCCGAGTACGGTAGGTTGCGAGTATTCCTTTCTATTCCATCGCCGGTGGTTCTTGCGGTGCCGCCTCCTTGGGTCACCCCTCTCCTTACGGACCCAACACTTTTGGCGGCCCCTCCCCGATTCTGCATGTTCCACTCGCCAACTACCCCGCCGTTCGTCCCCACGAACTCTGACTTTTGGACGCCGATCCTCCTCCCGTCATTGCGACCGTGCATAATTTCTCCACATCCCGCGCGACTCTCATGGTCGTCATCAGGTCTTGGGGGTCGTGTAGCCTGACATGGTCGCCCACCTCCTCCCGGAGTCCTGCCATGAAGTAACCCAAAATTTGCTCCTCTGGAATCTGGGTCGACTGTCCCACCAAGACTTCGAACTCTTTGACATAGTCCTCAACCGCCCCCGCCTGCTTGATGGTAGATAGCCTCTCATATATCGTTCCCCGTGTTCCTCCTCCGAACCTAATCCCCAACGCTCCTTCAACCCCTCCCAAATGGTTCGTGGTTTTCTCCCTCCAAAATCGAAACCAACTTCCCGCATAACCCTCCATGCTAATGAAAGCTATCCTCCTCTCCCTTCTGCACCTCGAAAAATTTTTCTTCCCTACCAATCCAATTCCACGGTTCACCTCCTTCGAACACGGGTAGCCCCACCCGTTTCCTCCAGTTCGTCAATCCAGCTTGATTTCCCTCTCCTCTTCTTCCTCTCTCCCCGTTCGGTCCGCCATCATTATCATTCACTGATGATTGGCTTCCCTCTTGGCGTTGGCTGTGTGGGTCGCGATTGCAATCTCCTAAAATCTTCAGGATCGTTTGGATATCTTGGTGCATTACTTCGTAGTTCTGTCTTAAGGCCCCTGTTTCATGTATGAGAAAAACCGTATCAGCCTTCGTTTCTGCTATCGCAATTTCCACCGCCTCCAACTGTCCCTCTACCGCCACCACTCTTCCCTCCATCGCACCCGAAACGTCGCCTCACGGATAGGGTAATCCGGCAAGTCGGACCAATTGATAGGTTCCTGAATTGGGAACCTAATCAAAGACTCTCTCACTCACCAAGAAGACGCAAGAAAGAGAGAAAACTGAATATTATTTCCAGTAAGAGTGTCTGTACAGAAAGAATTTAGAGGCTTAACCCTCTTCACAGGTCATAACCTGTCTACAATCAATGTACTCAAAAACTCCCTTCTAACTATCCAATCAGTCTATTTATACAATTCCTCTGCCTTCTATCCTAATCCCCTTTCCCATTATATCCAAATACCCTATATCCTAACATGTCATCTCTTACATAAATCTAATAATTTTCAAAACAATCTTAACTCATGACTCAACCATAAGCACATCTTTTTAACAATTTAATCTCACCCTATTTGCTTAAATATATTTTATAATTAAATAAAATACTACCAAATGTTTCCTACACAGTAAAAGATAAGATAACTCCTACTACTATTTTATGGCACTAATGCACAGGTGTATACTCACTGAAATTCTTTATCAAACCACAGCTAAACTAAGCACAAAGTTTGTTAATTCTTGGCTAAAAGCAATTAAATTACAGTGGACGCCCTTGATCATTTATTCATATTCACAGAAGTGAACTCACTTATAAAAAGTTCTAATTATCATATGCCACATTTTCAAGTAATCAGCTGAGTCAGAATAAACATTCCTAACTACAGCTCAGAAAGATTATACTGCAAGTACAGTTTGATGGAAAAAGAGAACAACATGTTTATGCTAATGCAAAGACATATACAAACATACACACAGAGGAATGGCATAGGAGCCTGTTATATCAACCACTTATATTAGGATTTCCAAAACAAATAAAAGAATAAAGCTTGCCTAGACCAAGAGCAGACAAACCTGAGTGGACAAACAAGCTGCGTGGAAAGTAGATGGACAATTATCACAACATATCAGCTCACCCCCTTCACCACATAACCCGCATGAATCATCATTTTTGTCATTATCTTCAGCCTGCACAGCTTGATTCAGACTTTTCCTGGCTTTGTATTCAGCTGACCAAGCTTGAAGGAGGCACAATGTAAAGGGCTCGCCAGACTCCATAAAAACATTCATGCAGGGGCGATTCAATGTAAACCCAGCATGCAACTTGAACTCAGATAATGTAAGCACCTTACCACAACATATACATATAATACCATCTTTGGTGATCCTACCATCCTTAATGACAACATTATCCTTAGCATTTCGGTATTGAATCACATCATTTAAAGATATGACCCCATTATCCATCAACCAGGACAATATTGTCCTTGATCCCAAATAAAACCTATTACAGTCCTTATTGTATTTCCCTCCATTACAGGGGTTCCTTGGCAGCAACCTGCAACGACCCTTTTGGCTTTTAAGTTTTTTCTGGCCCCTTGATTTGCAGGATTTAGCTCTAGAATTTCCCCGGATTGCCTTTGGTCCGAAGTCCTTATTCCTGAATATTGCAGACACCAATAAATCATCATCTTTAATTTGGCATCTGTTAGACCTATCCGTTCCAGTTACGGAGCAGTTTGTTTTCCTGATATTTCTCTGAATTGGACTGGCAGATGATAACTTTTTGCAGCTTCTTTTCCTTCCAGAATTGTCAATTAGATAATTCTTGACCTCTTCCAAACCACATGATTCACCATCTAGTGACTGCACCTGGTTAGTGACAGTTGAGCCCAGCATGTCACCATGGTAGGACATACTCATTCTAATTTCAGATACCCTTTTGCACTTCCTTCTCATTTTCTTTCTCAGAGTAAGATTAAAAACAGAATATGTGCTATCTTTCCCAGATGCAGGGTCTACTAAAATTTTCCCACCCTCTTCCTCACTACATTCAGACTGTTGTATAGCCCTTGAGTCATGAGAATGAACCAGGCCATAGCTCACACTGGATGTGTTATTTTCTTCTGACATGTCCATTGGCTCATGTTCATCAATAATATTATCTGTTTCCTGATAGTTTTCTGAACTCTGCTTATGAAGACTTTTAGAATTTCTAATTTTGGCTTGACGAACAGAATTTACATTAGACCCTCCAGGTACCTGATTCAAATTTCCAGAGCTTGAATCAATGGGAGCACATGACACCTTATACTTACTAGAAACTAAACTCCAAGTTGCTTTCACTACCTCCCCCTTTTTCAGGGCACCAATCTTTCTATCAACAAATATAACCACTACAAAAGGATCCAAAAGCCACCATCGATAAGCCAACATTGCAGCAGGGTCTTCTGACTGCATCTTTGTTTTATCAACATTTATCAGTGCACTGGATAGATCAGACCAGAATTGACTAATATCAATCCACTCCTTATAATCTCTGCACATTAAATTGCTTTTTTCAACAGACAATAGCTCACCACATATTCTCCAAGCCTTTGTAAATTCCCGAATAGGCTTTCCCTTGGGAGTCCTATAAACTGACTCTGGATAACGCCTGCTCGGCCGTTGACGCTTCTCAATAGTCCATCCTGCCATAGTAAGCAACTGAATAATCTGAAACTGCAGCATAGTACGAGGGTCCTCTTCCTGTAGTGTTGAGGGTGAATTTGAGATGTCCGCATTAGTCAATTCTGGCATTTCTTCAGGATTTAAAGGAGACCCAGACTTCTTCACAACAGTGATTGATGGACTAGTAACAACAAGCCTGCTCGCAAAGCTCTCCTGGGAAACGGGAGAAGCAGCTGCTTTACTTACAGACACTTCTTTTGCAATATGTCCGTCTGATGTTGCTGTGTTAAAGTTTGTAACATCTACCTCATCCTTAACAGCCTGTTTATTTAAATTGTTACGGTTCAATAGATAACAACTAGATATCACACCATGTTTGGATGATTCAACCAACCGGAATGTAATTGGTTCCCTATCACAGCCTGTACCAGCACTAGAAAGGTTAGAAACTGCTACTTTTGAGAGTCGTGATAAACTCAATTTTTTTTCTGAATCGGATCTACTAGAAGCAAGTTCATGCAGAGAAAATTTCATTCGTTTGACATTCACATCCTCGTCATTCTGTTCTTCACAAATGAAACTCTCTGGCAAACATCCAGGAGCAGCCTCTTTAGAATGATCAATTACCATAAAGTTCCCCTCTTCAGGGTGTGTAAGTCTAGAAGACGAGGGATGCAATGCAACTGAATTTTCGTTACTAGAGCAGAATGATTTAAATGTGTTTTTAGCAGATTCATGTTCAAAGCTGATAACTCCTGGAATAACACATTTCTGACCGGACTGAAAAATGTCATTACCAGAAAAGACCTCTGAAAAAATCTGTCTTTCTTCGTTAGATCCTTCAAAGTTATCATCAAACAAATCCTCTACTTCGTTGCTGATCAACATCTCTGCTGACAGATGCGATTTCACTATGCAGTTTCTGTTGCTGGTCTACATGTTGGCACAATTACAAAAAGCTAAACCAACATATGAAGCCATAAATTATTGGTTAACATACTTCGTCACTATTGACACCAATTAATAGAAAAAGGTCTCCTGCTAAAGGCTTTAGAATCTGCAGAAGAAATTGAGATGTTGTTATTAAATTGTCTTTGAAAATAAAAAGATTCAAAACAAACTTTACCTTCATAATTAAATTACTGAAAGAAAGTATGCATGGAAGATATCATGCAACAACAATAAAAGAAATCGTGTAAGTGCATTTTTATTTATTGGTATCATTTTCCCTCAGAGTCATTGTTGCATTAAATACAAAACTGAAATGTAAATAAAGTGAAAGATTATCGGACAACAGCTACACATTCGATTTTGCACCCATGAGCGTCCATCACAAGGATTCATTCAAAGATTCTTTATCTCTCTCCACTAAAATTACGAATATCCCATTATCTCATCTCATTAATCACAAAATGTAAAGTAAAACAAGGTGTGGGTAAACTGTATTTATAAACAAACAAAAAGCCACAAAAGTAATTAAGCATTTAAACACTAAATATGGAAGTTTTTAGTTTTGGAATAAGTTAACTTCCATCTTATCTTCTAGATATGGAACTATAAGTACTCTTTTGGTTTCATCAGCATGACTGCCTAACTGCCAAAGAAGACCAAGCAAAGCCAACAATATATTATTTGCCCACAATTACATGTGTTTTTCATTGTTGATCCATGGCATAGGGTACAGAATATATTGACTTTCATGCAACAGTTTCTTCTAGAGAAATATTCTCCTCCGACAAAAACAGCATATCAAACTAAGGGATAAGGAATCAGAATTCAGAAATAATATATTTTTCACGCAACTATGATTTTCGACAGAGGGAGACTCATGTCTTCCAGTGCCATTTGCAGATCTAGTATTAGTGCTTCAATGAGTACCTTCAAATTATTAACTATAAAAGCCTCATTAAAAACTTCTTCAAAATACTCATCATGGTTTCCCTTGTTAAAAAATTCAAGCTCAACACAGAAGTGATATAGAATGGTCTTTGACGACAAAAAATGACTAAACATTACATTCACAGAAACACACGACCAAATGCAATGTAAAGGTTGGGTTGAATCAAAATGCACATGCAATCCTCCAGTAGTTTATGCCTGGAGAGAACACAACTCCGTTTTTAAAAGAGAACGGTGAGGGAAACCAAAAGTTATCCAACTCAAAAAGCTAAAATATTAAGAATACAAATTTTAATAACATTAAAATTTAATACACGCACAATGCTTTCAATCTAATAAATATTCTCATTTTCATTAAATACTAAATATTCCCTTCAATTAAAGCAGCAAATCACTTGAAAGAGACGCGGAACCCAGAATTCCGGGACAAAAGTGAAGCATAAAATCGACATGCATGAATCCAGAAGCAGCATTGGGACACAGAACAAACATCAGGTCCAGAAATGGATGACAGAACCGCAAATCCAGAGCACAAACCCTCATTCTCAACACAGATCACAACCTACCCTACCCATCCCAGACTCTCGAAAAAGAAATTCACAACTCATAATCAGAAACCACACACACAAAAAAAAAAAAAAAAAAAAAAAAACTATTCATCAAAAAGACACGACCGAGAAACTCCTATAGACGTAACAATGCCCAGAGCCACGCACCAGAGCAGCACAATCTCAGGCACAATTAGGGTTCCTTAAAATCACAGAAGCAATTGAACATTTCTGAGCATAAAAACAGAAATCGAAATCTTCCTTGGCTTCATCCCTCACCTTCAACCCCACCAGAAATAAAAAGAGCTCTGAGAAACCCAACAATGCTACCACACTACAAAAGATGGCAAACAGAAAGGAACAGCACTTTCTCTCTCTAGAACCCTGTTTCTCTCTCTAGGAGCATCTACCACAGCATGTGAGAGTTGTATCTATGTCATGGACTACTTACATGTACAGTTGTACCCTCTTTCATTGCCACTAGGCCTTGTCCATTTCTGCCCTTTTTTTTTAAACCCTTTTTGAATGAAGCACCTACGCTCCCGTTCTGATTCACTTCCTCTCTAAGCAAATGCCAAAATGGGCCCCCGTTAACGCATTTTCTTTCCATTTTTCCTAAATACAATTCTATCCAAGTATAACACACTTTCAACGTAATAGCTAAAATTCAAAATAAAATTAAAACAACAGTCCTGTTAAAAATAGCATTTCAAGGTTTTGACAGTTAAATTAGGTGTCAAATTCATGATTCACCAGTTCTTTTGTTCCTCTCCACTTCATATTATAAATAGCATTAAATGATATTATTTATCAAATATGTGATTAAGAATTTAATAAAAGATATGTTGAGAGAGAGAGAGAGAGAGATTTATATTTAACTTGTCGCTATAAATATCTATGAATCATTAATTAAAAGGTCTATATTTAAAAGATACTATCTTTCATTAAATGTGAAGAACACCCTTTTCACAAGATTCAATTTTTAGTTGATTGAAGAGACATTGTGAGAGATGAACACAGCTTCCTCTAGACATGCCAATATCGACCAAATGAAGCAAGTATTATTGGTGACACAAGGGAACAATTATGGGTGTGTTGATTTCCTCTTTCTCTTTGGCATTTCCCTCTTTATGGCAGCATATTTTGTTTTATGCAGTGTGTGTTGAAGGTACTTGTCTTGAGGAAGGGACACAGTGTTACTCTCACCAGTTCGGCTAGAGAGGGCCTAGAAGATTTTTCTGCTCCAAATAATACTATATATGATATCACTCATTCAACCCATGTTTTTCTTTTTCTCTCTTTTACCCACTGCTTTATTCCCTGCCTCCATCACATACACCCACGCACGTGTGTCACTTCTCATCATCTTCTTTGAGAGGCACGTAATAAATATCAAGGAAAGTTTTCTAGTTTTTTCTATGGTTGATGTTCATATCATGTTTACAAACTCTTAACGTGAGATCCTAATAGGTCTTTTCATGGAGATTTATAGAGAAACACATGGAACATGAGTTAAAATTTTATAAAAGAATCATATCAAATTTTTTTATGTTTATTTAATGTAAAACTTAGATTTATAATTAAGTTTCTAATAATATATCTATAAAGTTTTCGTAAGAGAGCAAAAAACCATAATATTATTCCATAATTAATTACAAGACTTGATATTATAAAACAATGGAACTTGTGCCTAAAGCAAAGGTGATATAAAAAATAAGAAAATTAAATTAGAAACTTTATCTATGAATTTGGTATTTATTCATGATTTATTGTGAAGAAAGATGAGGATAGTGGTCCAAACAAAAAGTGGGGTTAATGATTTTCCTTGTTGAAACGGAAGCAGGAGTTGATATTATGGATTTGGCTGAAGAGACTGTGATGAGACCATTCAATTATAAATTTTAACATTTTTCACTTTTGAATATATCACTGGTACAGAAGATTCCATATTAATTTAATTTAAACAACACTAACTAAATGTTTATCATGAAGTCACATTTAAAAATATAATTTATTATCTGTGCAGAAGATAAATACGCCTTAATTATAAAAAAAAAAAAGAGACACTTTACACATCATTCTGCATTTATTGTTTTCTCGATGTAATGATGATTTTTGGGACCAGGACAACTCGTGAAGCAGTTTTCCAGATTTGGCAATTTCACGTACCATAATTGCGAAATTGACATTGAAGGAATGTTTTAAAGCCAAATGGTTATCATTTATTCAGTGAAATAACCTAGTTAACTAATAGGTGGATAAATTATTCCATCCTTCCCAAAAATTAATTAAAATTAAAGTAACGTATAAAATGGGTTGAATTTAATTTAAATTTCAACTTAACACAATTAAATTTAGTTATATTAATGTAAATCACGTGGAGTTTATTTTTGTATTTAATAACTCGGGTAAAAATAAATATTTAGAATATTTCTTGATAGGTATAAGGCAAAACAATACTTGCCTAAATAAATAAGATTAACGCAGTTCGCTTACTGTTCAAGCGCGAGCGATGATCGGAAAATACAATCGTGTTCGGATGAGAGCAAACGTGAGAAAAGGCGAAGATAGATTTGCGGAATACCACGGTTTTTTATCACCCTCGATTTCAAATTTTTTAGAAGTTATTACTTGGATAAAGGTTACTTAAGGTTTATATATGAAATAACTATTCTATTTTCTACCTTAATTTCCACCATTTTTGTTTTCTTTTGTAGTGTCAAGAGAGCAAAAGTTACATATGATTACATTTCAAACATTTTGACATTTGTAGTCAATTTTTACCCGATACGTACACAAGTTTTTCTATTTATAATAAAGTTAATAAACGGCGTAATCATGGATAGTAAACTTGGTTATTTTGGATCTTTGAGTGTTTGAAACTTATTTAACTAGCTAATTAATTAATTAATCTTTGAGCTTAGTTTTGGATTCCCACTATACAAATTTTAAATACGTTAATATGGATACTATCTTATTTTAAATAAATAATGAAAATAAATAACTAAGTGATAAGTAAGGTCTGTTGACTTGAAATCCATGGAAATTTTGGTGTATTTATATGTGCACTTGACCATGGTTCTTTTGAAGTTGGAGATTGCATCTTAGATCCTTTACTTCTATACGATTTCGTTTTCTGTCTATTGGCAAGAGATTAGAATTTCATAAATAAATTAACTAATATGGATACAATTTCACTTCTATAACAAATAAACTCATACTATTTGGTATAAAATTATATTATAAATCAATATTACATTTAACATTTTACTAAATATTAATTTTGTTACAATTAATAAATAATTTTTAATTAATATTTCAAATTTTTACTCTTTATAAATTTTTTTACAATTAAATATAACATTAACAAATAACATTTTATATTGTTTTAATAACTAGGAACATTTTGGTAATCTTCATTTTTTATCAATTATACAAATTTTTGATATGTGTCCCATCAATCAAATTCTATCATAATTCTCACAAACTTTACTTTCAAATCTACTCTCAATTACTTCCAAATTCACTCAAACAAACAACAAAAATTTTACCCTTAAATCCCCTCAAATCCACTCAATTACTCTTCCCCAAATCATCTTCTATAAATCTGCGCAAATTAACAAAGCATAACTTATGAAGCATTGACGGAAGGGGATAAATGTTTATGAAGTAAAATAATATCATAAACTAATGTAATTGTGTGTAGTTTTATTAGAATTATTGTACCGAGAAGAGGATAAAAGTAATATAATGATTATTTTGGAATGCCTTGTTGAGATGAAAGATATATATATTAAGTGGAAGAGATCTGAGATAAAAAAAAATTATAAAGTAGAAAAACTAATGTCTTTAATCAAGACAAATAAGCGAATAAGAGTGGAAAGAGATTAAAAATATAATAAAAAATCATTAATAAATAAAATGTTTAATAAAACAAATAAATTATTGATTCGTGTTAAAAGAATAAATTATTAATTGGTATATATAACACTTACTGTCACGTCTCATTTAATTAAATGCTGAGTCACCTGCTAGCTTCCATAAATGCACCACGCCACACGTGCAGTACCATTAAAACGCACTCACATCCTCTGACACACGTCTGCCATGTGTCAAATTGGAATGTTCTGAAATCAATAGTGGAAGACAGGTGTCAGCGTGTGAGAGAACGTTCGTTTGACATTGGGAGGGGAAATGATTTTTCTGAAACACTCCTTCCCATTCTCTGCGTGCACCTTTCTTCTTCCTCAGAAATTCAACTTCCATTTTCTCCTCCTTCTCTCTAGAACCATTTCACCTTCTCTCTACTGTAATTCACCACCCTCTTCTCCGATCACGTTTCAGAGCCGTAGGAACGTTCCCTGCGTCGTGAGCTCCATTTTGGATCGAACAACTCCCGATTCTGTAACATGTAAGTTTCCCAACCTAGACGCTCGTTTATGAGTTATATGCGAACCCAGTTTCAGCTGCATGCAAGGGTATAAACCAAGTTCTGTGCGTTTTCTTTTGGTTAGTTTTAGTTGAAGAGCTTAAGAGAAAAGTTGAGAGTAGAAAGCCATATTTGGACGAGTCAAGATCACACACTCTTAGAACGATCACTACTGGTCCAGGTAAGGGAAGCTTATTTAATTTAATTCCTATGTTTGTACTGTACTGTATACACGTTCTGTAAAAGGTATGAAGTATGATTTATGATATTGGATTTTTGGTATATGAATATGATCATGAATTGATGTGTGAAAATGATGAAATGTACTATGGTATATTAAACTGAAATATGAGATATATGATAAGATGAATATTTGAAAGTATATGCTGAGAAATGTGTAATGTAAATGAAACCTTGATTATGAATTTTCTTATGATATTGAACGTTCGTCATCGAACGGTCTTTGACCGTTCGGTGTTGTTGCCAAATTCATTTGAAATGGAATTCTTTCATTTGGAAAGAATTCTAGTTGAGGACGAACGCCCTCTTGTATTAGAGCTACGTTTGAGCGATCGGCCAAACATAGATATCCTGAGTATTGTGTGAGAAATTGAGAAGCTTATAAATACACATTTGGACTCTTAATCATTTGAAACTCTAATTTCACTATCGTTTAGTTCCCCACTACTTTCCTTTATTTATGAACTCAAATTAGCAAAGGGTCTCGACTCAAAGCGTACGTCTTAAGTGGCGCTCGGTCTTATACCGAACGCTCGTTCCTTTCCCTTAATTACCAAACGGGTAGAAATAGCGTTCGTCCAAAAGTTAAATAGCGTTCGTCCAAAACTTTAGTAGCGTTCGTCCAAAAACCTCAATAAATATATATTACCGTGCTCGGTCATTGACTGGCGGTTGGTCTCTTGAACTAAATCGTGTTCGGTTTAATTATCTAAACAACTTGTGGGGTATCTATCCATTGGATTCGACCTAGAGTTATTGTACTTAAATTATTCTAAGTATCATCTGAATTGTTCTAGAATCAGTTCATTTAACTGATTCAGGTGGTCATAACGTTCGTCATCGGAAAGGTGTTCGTTTCTTTCTGTTCAGAAACGAGGATTACTCTATATCGTGTTAACGTTCGTCCTCATTTATAAGAGGGCTGAACGCTCGTCCTTTTATGGAAATTGAACGGAAGATGAAAACAATATTAAGAGGAAAGATTATAATGTGCGAACGGTATAAGAAATGAAATTATGGTTATTGATTTTGAACGAGCGTTCCAGGGAGGAACGACTCTTGGATGAAAGTTGAGATTTGTAAAGTATGAATGTGGTAAGCTTAGCTGGCGGTTCATCCTGATATTCTGTGAGTGCTCGTTCTCAAGTAGAGAGGAGTATGTCATGTGTGGGAATGGCAGGAGGTCCTAGTCCATAACTGTAACTTGGACGGAACGGACTAACCTCAGGTGGCAGCTGATGAGAATTCCAGCTATTCCACCTGTGTGCACGAACGTCGTAGCTACACAGAATTCATACAGTCCGGACAGTCAGTCTAGTATCAGGAATTTGATTGAGTTAATGAATGAATTGAAGTATATGTTGTGAATCATTTGATGTGTTTGATATGTTATGTAATGTATGTTGTACTTGAATTAAATTCAATAAGCTTACCCTTCGTTTTCCATTGTGTTGTCTGTATCTGTACGTCCGTCTTGTCCTTGCAATGATCATCCGTGTGGATGTGAGCAGAGGGTGATGCATTACTGGAAGAAACGCTCGAGGAAGGAATACTGACTGAAGAGAATTTAGTGGAGATCGAAGTGAAAGCCGAATAGTAGGACGTTCAGTTATATGTTCGTTTAGTTAGGTTAGCGGGCTGGTTTAGAACGAACGCCCTTTTGCTTTATGTTAAGTATTTGAACGTTCGACATTTTATTTTGTAAGTCGTTCGTTCGTGTTACTCAGCGAACGCTCCTTTTATTGTGTAACTATGTAAGGCCGTTCGGCCAAGAGCGTACGTTATTTCTTTACTGTAAGACTGATTTGACATATTAATATATGTGATTATTCTATTATATATAGTTGATGACGGTATAATTTTGGGATGTTACACTTACCATGTGTTTGCTTTCATGTGTATTGTTTATGCTAATAAATTGTTGTTTGTTTATGCTCATTTACATTAAACTGTGAGGGAAAAAATAGATGAGAAATGCTATTGGAAGAACATAAATAAAAAGAATATCATGTGACAAATTTGATTTTGTTGTTTTGTTGTTGCATGCAATATATATATATATATATATATATATATATATATATATATATATATATATATATATATATATATAATTGAAGTTGCAATATTGAGAATATAGATAACCAATCAAAATTTTAAGCTGCAATCTTTAGCAATTTTTAATAATTTTTAATGTATTTGAAAGTGCAATCTTAATCGATGTGAGGTTATTTGTATCAAAATAATATTTATTAATTGTTGGTATGAAGGGTTCATATAATCTTTAATCATTAGGTTCGAAATCTCATGTTTAATATCTATATATTTTGACGTTCGTGTGATGTGTTGTGTAAGTAATTTTTATAATTTTAATTAAATAAAAATATATACAATATTGAATTTTATAATTCTCACATACTTACATATATATTTATTAATTATGAAGAAAAAGAATTTGTCTAACTAAAAGAATTTGTCTAACTAAAAGAATTTATTTAGATCTATGGTTAGTTTTTTAATAATTTTTTTCTTCTTTTACTTTTTTAATCTCTTAGATGACATTTTAATGATAGAAAATATATAAATTGTTACGATAAGAAGTTTCCTTATCTCAAAGTCATGTTTGTTTTCTCTTTTGAAGAATGTAATTTTTGTTCTATATTTCAAGAACATAACATTTTCACAAAAGTAAACAAAGTCTCTATTTTATGATATTTTACAAACTTCAATAAATACCAAAATGACCGTTTTGAAATGAGAAGAGATAAATTAATTTTAATAACTTTAAAATAATTCCTATAACTTTAATACATTTATAGTTTAATAATGATCACATTAGAATCCTTACATCAAAATTATTCTTTAAATTACACGAACCAAATATTAAATTAATATAATTTAACATTCTCCGACTTAGTTCATGTGATGACTTAAAAGATCTAAAACTAAACTTTAAGTGTGTGCCATTCATTAGAATTATTAAGTCATTATCCTTATATGAATTGAAATGACTGGATCACGACAAACAAAAGTCATGAATGACAAGATTCCTTCCATGTATCACATAATCAAACCAACTCAACATAACTTTAATCAATCTTATAACTTTCATATCTCTAAAAGAAACATAACATGTTACCACAATCAATAATACATGTATATAACTTAACATGGATAACATAAATAAAGAGAAACATAACTTTAATTGAATTCACAAGTGTCATGACAGTACAACCATAAAATTATACATATCCATACAGATAGTTAACATCATCATGTTAATATTGACTTATCCATAATGTTCATACTTGCCAATAAAAGTTTTTGGACAGTAGTCCTTTAGTTAACTGATTTTCTATCATCAAATCAGTACCAATATGCTTAATCAATGTTTATACACTTCTTCTTTGACCAACAAGTACTTCAAATCCATGTGTTCAACACCTTTTAAGTACTTGTCATTTTTGGAGAAGAAGACAGTTCACTAGTGAAAAAATCGCTTTTTATGACACATAAAAGTGACCTATTATGATAGGTAACCTGACATCATAGTTCAGGGCATCATAATAGGTCTGCACATTTTATGACGTAGCAGAAAGTTGTGTCATAATAAGTTCAGCGTATTATGACGTACTTTCTGTCACCTATCATAATAGGTCCAGTGTATTATGACAAATGCACACTTATCAGTCATAATATAATGAATATATTATGATGTAGCTAGATTTACCTATCATATTATGTAGCGTTTTATGACATAAATTTATTCACCTATCATAATATGTCGAATATATTATGACAAGTAATTGTTTACCTATCATAATATATGCTTTTCAGAAATAAGCTTTTATTACATACATTGTTCACTTATCATAAAAACTTGTTTTGTTAAAAAAATCATTATTACATTTGACATATCCAATCAATTTATAATTAATTTCATGTATTATCATCTCATCAATCAATTTATAATCAATATAACATGAAATGAACATATTCAATTAAACTATCATAATGAAATTCATTTCAAACATTAAATTGTCTAATAATATTTAATACATAATTTGTACATCAAACCATATATTAAATCCAAATATAACATTAACCTACACTACATTGTAGTAAAGTTTGTACAATTTACTAACACTTAAAATAAAAGAAGCCCACTTGGTTCTAATGTCTTCAATGTCTGGAGCCACTAGTGCAGAAAGGGCTTTAGACGTCTGTTCTTTTGGCTTTTTGACGTCCGACCTGCACCCGACGTCTTTGTGGGTGATGTTAGTCAGACGTCTGTTGTGACAGGTCGGACGTCTATATAGACGTCGGGTCTGTGGCAACGGACGTCTATATAGACGTCCGGCGAAGCCACACCAGACGTCTATATAGACGTCCGGTCCGGCACAACAAACGTCTATATAGACGTCCGGTGTGCCAAGCCGGACGTCTATATAGACGTCCGATGTGGCTTCTCCGGACATCTATATGGCTGAACGGATTGGTTAGGGGTTACGGGGTTGGACGTCTGTTTGTGCACTGTCAGACGTGTATAGACGTCGGTTTGTGCATTATATAACAGAAAATCGTCCGAGAACAATATATAGTAGTATATTTGCGTTTCATATAAAGAAAGTTCTACTTAATGTACAAAATAATCCAATACCAAAACTATCAATATATAAACTTATAAAACTAAAATTAATCAATGTTCAACAACAAATAAAACTGTCCCTAACTCCATCTTTGCAGAAGATAAGCTATCCACTCCTGCCTTATTTGTCTAATGGTGTCCTCTGATATAGGAGATGTACTCTTGAAGCGTTGAAAAATTGAAGAAAGATTCATTATGGTTTCATATATGTTTAAAGATGAATTTGATTTGTAATGTAGTCAAGGTATGCATCATTACCTCATTCCAGTCATTTGTAATGATAGCTCGAATGATGGTCTTATTCCAATACATGACATAGAAGCCACATTCCCATGAATCCTGCTGCTGGTTACACTAAAATGATGCACTAAATTGTCAATAATTTAGATCATTCAATAACATACAAAATGAATTATAACTATAAATGACAATCAACCTTTGGATATAAAATTTGAACTAATTGACCTCGAGATTTACCAATAACTCTGTACATATTAAAAACACAAAGTAAAATTATCATAACTATATTTATCATAAAAGTTTAAGGGGAATATCAAATTCAAAGTCATTTTTGGAGAAACACTTACCCATGAAGCATGGTTCTCAAGTCATTTTTCATCTTCCTGTGACACGAACAAAACCATATAATTTTACATTGTTTGGGAATGATGACCATCAGCTGCCAGTGCGACCTATCACGAAGGACAAAAACTAAGTAATTAAGGAAACTTTAATAATGAACTTTTACATATAACAACACCTACCCATCAATGTATGGCACAAGGTATACGTCTCTTTTTGACTCATCCATCCATGTTTGCAAATAATGTTGTCTGTTTTCAAGTGTGTTACCAGAAGGTTGAATGGTCTGAGGTTCAACAAATCCGTACATGGAAGACCGACCTTGGTCTACAACGATTGTGTCCATGTACCTAAATGATCAAAGTTAAGTTGTTAGAAACTATAAGAATCAAACAAAAAGACATATGGAAGACAAAATTAACTATCTTACATGCACCACAGTTGAATGATGGAAATATTCAACATCCTGTCTCCCCCAATCACCTTCAATGCATCAGACAATGTGATATATACAGGCACATGGGGGGGCAGACCAACTACTCTCAAATTCCAGTATAGTTCTAGTGGTGCTCTCTTCAACTTAGGTAATCTTGTCATTAGCTTTGATAGAGGATCATCCTCTGCTTCAGCCATGTCATCATCTTCATGTATGACTTTGTCATGAATCAGCTACTTCTGAGGACGTGTGAACTGAAGATAAGAATTTCATCAAAGAGTTATCAACAAATATTTTTAAACTTAACATAGAAATACTAATAACAAAGACATTATACCTGTGGAGTAGCAATGTGTGACATGATCAATGCTCGAGGCCAGGCTATAAATGAGCCTATGGCCTCCCCCACAAAATTAATTTTTGGAGTGGGTACAGGCACTTGAGCCTGGGGATCTCGAACCTCGTCAATCGTCACACGCACGTGGTGGGGTAATATGGGAACACCATGAATAATGAGCCCTCCCTCAAGCACTCGTTCGACAGCCACAATGCGTGGGGGATCCCCATCAACCAACAGCTCATATTGACCATTGTACTGAGTAGGTTCTACAGCAGAGCATGATCCTCTAGTGCTGACATGGGTGATGCTGACATGAGGTTGCCCTGCGTCATGGAATGCAGCTTCTGTTGAAGCACTCTTTGTATTTCTTTTTGTTCTTGTAACTGTTCCATGAATCGTTGCTCCATTGATCTCATGCTTTGGTTGAGTCTTTCCTCCCACTAAAGATCCATCTGCCTTAGTGCCTCCTGACTCATTGATTGAGTGGTTTTCTCTGTGGGGCCAAAGTAGTCACGAAGACCAATCGCCCCAGGAACTCCACGTACACGTCCTGGGTGCTCGGGTCTTCCGATGGCCGTTGTTAGAATGTCGTCCCTACCTTGGCCAACAAATGTTCCCTAAGTTTGCTGCTCAACCAACTCATCATGCACATACAAAAATGAAGATACTTAGAAGACATGTTGTGATAGATACACAATCAAACAATGTTTAGAATTTGAACTTACAATTCTTTGTGAGATCAAGGCTGCTGAGGAAGATGTCATGTTCCCATCAGATTTAGTCCGAGAAGTCTTTCACAGCTCGTACCTAGCAGGTGCATGTGCTAGGTCCAGCGACTCAAGTCCCAAGGCATTCGCTCTAGACTTTCTAATTTTTTTTCCAGTTTTGCATAACCACCTCGTGATAACAAGTGTGGTGCATCGTTTAGCCGTTGTCTTTCTTGGGCGGCTAACCTTTTACCCTGAAACCATGTAAGTAAAGGTTAACCATCGTAAGAACTCAATGAAAGGTTTTAAGTTATTAAGAAACAAACCTTCCATTCCTCAGACTCTCTGGATGCACGAAACGGTATCCAATCCTCCTCTGTGAAGGTATACTACTGACATGGATTTTGATCTTGTCTGTCTCTAAAGACATATAGTCGCATCAGCCTTTGATAACAGTTGAAAACCTGTTATTTTCATGCTTAAATTTGATGCTAAAAGCAACCTTTATGCTTAGAAACTAGCTTGAAATCATGCTTTTACTCATATTTTCAGAAATAAGAGAGCTGGACAGGTTTATGCTTGATTTTAGTGTTTTTGTGCAGGTTTTAAGGTGAATTTAGTGAAAGAAGTGAAGAAAGAGAGAGATGGAATCAGAAAAGACATCAAAAAGTGCAAAAGGAGAAGCCGCAACTGCTGCTGAGCGGCAGTTTACCGTTGAGCGATAAGATGGAGGGATTTCAAGACAAGGCTGATGACAAATTTATGAACACCGAAATACGGCGCCACAAACTCGTTTAACAATCGGCAAGTATGACCGAATCGTTTCAAGTAATAAACTCGGTAAGACCAAGTATCGTTCTCCCAAAGGACTCACGGCCTAGTTTAGTTATGTGATTTTTTGATTAGCTAAGACTTAAGAACAAAATAATTGGAGTTTACTATGCAAAAGACGAAAAAATAAACATGTATGCATGAGGTTGATCAATGGCTAAAACAAAATACAAACACTTTCAATGGAATATATGGATGAGTATGTTGTTGGGGTTATCAATTTCATCTTATCCACTCTCCTATATTTTAGGAATTCAACATTCAATTCATCATGGTTAATGCCACTCTCTAAATTACCTTGACAAGAAGGCCTATCCCTAATTACGAGTTCATACAATTCCTAGCATTCCTAATAATTAGTTCTTTTAGCGCAGGAGCTTAACGACAACCAATATACTATTGGGAGAAATTCCCCGGATCTAGACTTCCCCGTCCGTTCCCGTATCGACAAAATCAATAATCATGCATTGAATGAGTTAAACAAAGCAAGCCTTGAGCAAAGAGGAAAAACCCTAACTAATGATGAAAGAAAGCATAGGTCTTAAATATAAGATGTAAGCACAAATTCCATATATGAGAGTTTCACAAGACTACATTGATTCCCCAAAAACAATACAAGGTTTAGTTCACCATATTCATGGTGAAACTAGATGAACAATAATGAAAGAATGAAAGATAAAATCCTAGAAAGGTGAAGAGGTAGCCTGAGCATCCAAGATCCTCCTTCAAAGGGGTGGAAGAGAGAGTGTTTGCTTCGTTTCTGCCAAAGATACAAACCCTAGGACGTCCTAAAGCTTATATACTATTCTAAAATTACAGAAAATTCAGGCCCAAGCCGATAAGTGTGTCGCTCAGCGGTTAAGTGCCGCTCAGCGGTAAGTGCATGAGTTGGTTTCTTCCCCTCAGTGGCCATTTTGCCCCTCAGCGGATCTCCCATGAACTCCTGAGTGCCGCTCAGCGGTAAACTGCCGTTGAGCGGCAGTTGCGGCTTCTCCTTTTGCACTTTTTGATGTATTTTCTGATTCCATCTCTCTCCTTCTTCACTTCTTTCACTAAATTCACCTTAAAACCTGCACAAAAACACTGAAATCAAGCATAAACCTGTCCAGCTCTCTTATTTCTGAAAATATGAATAAAAGCATGATTTCAAGCTAGTTTCTAAGTATAAAGGTTGCTTTTAGTATCAATTTTAAGCATGAAAATAACAGTTTTTCAACTGTTATCAATATCTTGCCATAAGAGGTTCTTGTCGACCTCTGGGACGTCATCCCAAGTTGCATGAAGGATAGAGACATGGCTTTTTGCTAACTTACCCAGATAACTCCTAAACCTATTATCATTCGGCCTTGATGCCTGACCTGATCTGGGGTCAATCTTAACATGTCTCCTCTGCCCATCAACACGTCCAGCTGTCACATCTGCCAATCTTGTGACGCCTCAACCACGTATAGTCTGTCCCGATCCTGAGTCTTAGGCCGACATACCTGAAAAATTATACAAGGTTAGTAATAATTCAATTTTGATGAACATAAACATAATGTCAATAATTAACTATCATAACCTATTAAAATATTGTTTTCTCCCAAATCCCTTCATTGTGATCACTACGAATTGCTTGGATGACATCGGCAATGTCATCAACTGGTTCTTCAATGGGTCTAAATGCAACAGATGTTGTCTCAAGTATATCAAGAGAATCGTCATCATCATGTCCATGCATGTTTTTTCCTTCTAAAACCACTGACAATTTTTTATTCGCTGGATCATTTACGTAAAATATTTGTCTTACTTGACTAGCCATGATAAATGGTTCATCAATGTAATTCATCTTGTTCAAGTCTACCAATGTGAAACCAAGGTCATCTGTCATGACACTAGAATTTATATCAACCCATTTACACTTGAAAACTGGGACTTTAATAGTGACATAATCAACTTCCCATATTTCTTGTATTATTCCAAAATAACTCATGGATGCTGTGATTGAATTTTTGTCTTTAGAACTAGCAAAGTGGACAGCCTCAACTTGTAGTGTGACGCCACTATTTTGAACTCTACTTTTTTTATCTTCTACCTTTGTCTGAAAAGAAATATTGTTTATATAGTACCCACCATATGTAAATACATCTGCGTTTGGTCTACGAGATAACCTCAATAAACTTTTAGAAACATCTGGAGTCGCATAAATCTTTTTCTTAAACCATTGTAAGAAGGTTTTCACTTGTTCACTAAGATGCCATTTTTCACTCATTCTTGGGTTTACTGCCTTTATTTCATTAACGTGGTCAGAAATGTAAGGAATCACATCAACAGTGTTGTTTAAGATGTATAAATGAGCTTGGTCAACTTTTTTTCTGCTAACACTTTGAATTCTCACACCTCGAACACCCATACCTTCACATTTTCCTTCATGTCTGCTCTTGGGACGACCCACTGGTTCACAAGATGACATATAACTTGAACAAAATTCAATGACTTCCTCTGCAATGCATCGCTCTATGATTGAAGCTTCTGCCCTATACTGATTTTTGACATATCCCTTTAAGATCTTCATGTATCCTTCAACTGGGTACATCCACCTTAAGAAGACCGGCCCACATATTCGAATTTCTCTAACTAGATGAACAATCAAATTACCATGATATCAAAAAAAGAAGGTGGAAAATACATCTCCAATTCATCTAAACCTCGAGGGTCAACAACTTTCTTGCAAATGGCATTAAAGAACAAATTCAAGCGTGTCAGAATACCCCTAACAGAATGAGGTAATATGCCTCGAATAACAACAGGTAACAATTGTTGCATCAATACATGACAATCGTGGGACTTTAAACCAACTAACTTTAACTCTTGCATAGAAACAAGGTTACTAATATTTGAAGAATAACCTTGTGGAACCTTCACACTTCTTAAACAGTTACAAAAACTTTGTTTTTCTTTTTTAGAAAGTGTGTGACAGGCTGGGGACAGATAGGTGTGTCTTCCTATTATCTGTGGATGTAACTCAGATCGAATTCCCATGTCAGCCAAATCTTGTCGTGCTTTTATTCTGTCTTTCCTCTTCCCTTTGACGTTTAATAAAGTTCCGATGACACTGTCACAAACATTTTTTTCAACGTGCATCACATCAATACAATGTCTAACATCAAGTTGACACCAATATGGAAGCTTAAAAAATATTGATTGTTTCTTCCAAATGTTTTTTGCAAGGGTACTTTTATGATGTTTTCCAAACACAATGTCAATGATTTTGACTTCGTTGTACACCTCTTCACCATTTCGGGGTCTGCAGACAACCTCATCCTCAGCACTTCCATTAAATGCTTTTTTCAATCTACGATAAGGATGATTACGAGGAAGGAATTTTCGATGTCTTGTATATATCGTCTTCTGTCCATGCTTCAATTGAAGGTAACTAGTGTTTTCTTCACATATGGGACATGCAAAATGACCTTTAACACTATAACCGCTCAAGTTTCCATACGCTAGGAAATCATTTATAGTGCAAAACAACATTGCACGCAAACAGAACTGTTCCTGAACATGTGAATCAAACATGTCCACCCCTTCTTCCCACAACAATTTCAAATCACCAATTAAAGGTTTTAAGTAAACATCAATGTCATTTCCAGGTTGTCTAGGACCCGATATCATCATGGACAACATCACATATTTTCTCTTCATGCACAACATAGGAGAAAGATTATAAATCATCAACATAATTGGCCATGAACTGTGTTTGCTACTTAAGTTTCCATAAGGATTCATATCATCAGTTGCAAGTGCAAGTCTTAAGTTCCTTGGATCTGCACCAAACTCTGGAAATTTTTCATCAATCTTTATCCATTGGGGTGAATCAGCAGGGTGTCGAAGAAGATTATCGCACTTTCTTCCGTCAAAGTGCCATTTAAGGTTCTTTGCATCTTCTTTAACAGAAAACATACGTTTGAACCTATGTATTATAGGTAAATACCACATCACCTTAGTAGGTGCACCATCATTACCTTCATCAACAGTGTTTCTGTCATATTTCTTTTTAAAACGGGATAAACCACATGTTGGACAATACTTTAGCGAAGCAAACTCCTTTGTGTACAAAACACAATCATTAGGACATGCATGCATCTTTTGATATTCAAGACCCATTGGACATAAATTGTTTTTTGCCTTGTAATTACGAATAGGTAGAGTATTATTTTCTGGAAGCATCTCCTTCAACAACTCCAACAACTCGGTGAAACTTTTATCCGTCTATCCATTCCTTACTTTTAAACTAAACAACTTTAAAGTTGAAAACAGACGTGTAAAGTTCGAGCATCCAGGGAACAACAATTGCTCTGAATCATTTATAAGAGAATTATACAAATTAGCTCTTCCAAAATTATCTTCACCGACATCACGTATCATGTCCTCTAAATGATCACTCATCCATTCTTCCACATAATCTGTTCCTTGTGACGTGGTAGGCTGGTCCAATACTTCTCCATGCCAAGTCCAAACGATATAAGTCCTCATGATGCCGAACATGAATAGATGGTCACACACATTGCCTAAGTCTTGTCGTATTTGATTAAGACAACGCACACAAGGACAAAAATATGTCCAGTTCACAGACTTAGCATTTTGTTCAACGTATGGCAAGAACTCCGAAACACCCTTATCATATTCTTCACTGATGTGACGTTCATTCATCCAGCTTCGATCCATTCTATGTTCGTCAAATCATCAGTTTAAGTTTTTAACTCTCACAAGGTTAGGCCCTACCCATTCAAAAAAATTAATTTTCATAATTTGCTAAGACACGTGAAAAGAAGTCTACATAATAAAATTGATAAAATTTCGGCAGCATTTCGCATTGGTCTCCGAAATACACGAAATGTGTGTAGTCAACGATGACCACAATCAAATATGCATCCGGAGAACAACATAAATACTGAACCGAAATTTTATCAATCTTATCCATAGACTCCAACTTACATGTTATTACAAATTATGAAAATTAATTTTCTCAAACTGTCCGATCGGATAATTCAAAATTTAACACAAAAAATTAAAAGATTAATCGTTTGTGTTAAATTTCAAATGGGAACTAAGGGTCACTCAGTGATTTGATACTTATAATCTAACATGAAAATTATAATAACACAACTAATACATGCATATTCAAAAGCCAATAACACATATGCAGACCTTAAAGTCTAAAACATGCATACACAAAACCCAATAACATGCATACAAAAAAATTATCAACGAAGAAGCTAACCTGAAAAGCAGATTGCAAATGAAATGGAGGGAAATGGAGGAGGGCACGACCTAAAACGTAGGCCCAAAACAGTCAAAAACGCCACCCAAGAACACGCAAGAAACTGCACCAAAACGATTTCTAATCGGTTCAAATCAAAGATATTTCATCACAGAACAATTTAATCGGATTAAAAGTAAATTTAAACGGTCCAAAATAGAGAAAAACCAACCCGGAAATGCACTGCCGCAGAGTGAAATCACGAGGAAGACGATGAATAGTGAGCGTAACTCCTCGCGGGTTCGTGTTTTACTATAAATGCCCCGAGACGTCGGTTGTGGGTAGGGCCCGACGTTTATAATATTATAGACGTCGGGGCAGTCACTAATATGACCTGTTTTGGATTTAAATATTGATATTCGCGGGGGGTTTTAAATGTCCGTTAGGGGACTCCGACGTCTATAATATTGTAGACGTCCGGCCCCCTCCAGAACAGACGTCTAAGAGGCTGAACACCATTAACTCTTCAACTACCCTATCAGCAACTTAGACGTTCGTTCTGGAGGGGGCCGGACGTCTATAATATTATAGACGTCGGGCCCCCCCTAACGAACGTTTAAAAGGTTGAAGCAATGAGCTTTTCAACTTCCCTGGCAGACGCTTAGACGTTCATTATGGGGGGTCGGACGTCTATAGTATTATAGACGTCTGGCCTCCTCCAAAACGGACGTCTAAGTTGCTGACAAAGTAGTTGAAGAGTTAATGGTGTTCAGCCTCTTAGACGTCCGTTCTGGAGGGAGCTGGACGTCTATAATATTACAGACGTCCGCCTCCCCCCCCCCCGAATTGACGTCTATGAGGCTGAAGCAATCAATTCTTCAACCACACTGTCAGCCGCTTAAACGTCCGTTCTGGGGGGTTGACGTCTATAATATTATAGACGTCGGGGCCCCTCCAGAACCGACGTCTACAGTCCCACTTATTTACGGATGTGCCACCAGTCAATTATTTACGTTGGTGTTTTCGTGGACAGACGTCTATTCGGTGACGTTAAAGGTCAATTCTGCACTAGTGAGCTTCCATTGGAGATCAATCATTAAAGATCTACAAATAAAATAATTAAGTTAGAGCTTCAATATATGAATTTGCTAATTGATAAAATAAAGATCCCCCTCCCAACAAATTGAAAAGATCTCATCTAATGGCACTCAACGAGACAAGGCAACTGGCAACAGTGTACTTGACATACATACTATATATAAACACTGCAGACAACAATATCATTTGCCAAAAACACTTTAAATTAGTTGTAGTAAAGACATATGTTCTTGGGGTCCTATGACCAGTCTAGAGTTACCACTATTGGATAAGTGTTGTAAATTATTCTGGCATGATGGCTGTTGCTCAAATTCCTGCTGTTCAAATTCCTGCTGTTGCAAGGCTATTGCTAATTGCATATCAGAATTGTTACAATTGCACACTAGTTAAGACTATAATTTTCAAAAAGGAATAATTTACAAGTTTTCATGGCCAACAAAAAATTATGAAAATTACTTGATATCTAAGCCTGCCTGTGTTGCACTATCGATACTGGCAAGATAGTCGTAAAACGAGAAGATGTCCAAATATCTAAGAAAAATTGATTTGCAAAGATTAATATATATACATACAGTAGTTTTGGTCAGGACATTGTTTTAATCCCACGTGCTATTTTCATGATTTTCTACCTTGAATTCCTTGAAATTATTGGTCATAATCAATGAATCATTGTTGACCTGAAAAATAAGAACATAAACTTTCTGCAATTCAATATTGCTCAACGACAGTAAGGAAATACACAATATAATAAGATGGAACGAGAAGGATATGCAAATAGTATAATAAAAAATGAAACTATATGGTACAACATTCTAATAAAGATTCGTGCACATAGAATTTACGACAAGTTTAAAAAAAAAAACTACATGCACAACTTGTCCCTAAGTATTGAAGGAGTTCAAATCACAAAGCATATATACTCAGCTTTAGGGATGTTTAGTTGAGAATATCTACATTTACCTATGGCAATATAGAAGGAAATTTTTAAAATGATCCCAACAAAAAAGATCATATAACAATACTTTTTACCTCATTCAGTTTTTCCCACACCAGATCTGGCTGATTAATGTAACCTTGATCAATGGCTAGAAGATAAAGCTCACCCTCATACTATGGATATAGAGAAAATAACTTTAGTATGAAGACTCTTCAAGACAAAGCCAACATTTTTTTCTCAAGGACAAAAAAGTGCTACTGACTGCACTTGATATCAGTAATCTAAATGTCCAAAGAAGTAATATTCCAAGACTTTTACTGACCTTGAACATAGTGGTAAAATACATCTAGAATAAAGTATGAAACCAACTGGGTGCAATTGCTTTTACTTAGGAAATAATTTCATCGTGAATTTTTTAAGCCAAATCTATTCTCCAGTGAACCCCATACTCAATGACTAAGAAATCTATTGAGCTATACTAAACATTCCAAATCTATGAGAGTAAAAACTTAATTGTAGAAAATTAATATAGATAAATAATTTTGAACGACAAGAAACTTACATGCTACTTCCATCCTTCAGGACTGAATTCAGTTTACCAGTCACATAACTAACAGAAGCAATGCCAAACTGTTTAATTCATTGTGTCAATACTTTGTACATAAAAACAAATATTTAGTTTCATTATTAAAAACTGCTTACATTTCATGATTTTGGAATCATGAAAATTGGTTGAAATATATCTCACTTTAGTAGACAATTTACTTTCAAATGCAAAGATCTGTTATCTCCATAAGTTCTTTTGATAGACGACGCTCCGAGGAGAAGACAGAACTTGAGCGATTTGGACTCCTCGAGGCGTCCTTGACATTGATGCACAACGGAAAGAAGTAGAGGAAGCAAATGAGGCAGCAGAAACAGCGGAGGAACTAAGAACCCTAGGTTGGGAGGTTTAATCGGTGAAAACTCTAGGGTTGAAGGTAAGGGAGGATTTAATCGATGTAGAAGAAGATCTAACCAATGGAACTGAAGGAAATCTAAGAAATAACCTAGAGGCAGAAAAAAAACCTAGGCTCGTGACGATATTCGGTGAAGAGGCTTAAATGGATGTGGTTCGAAGAGGCTAAGGCTGGATCGACGACAAACTGAAGTGACGAACTTGATTCGGTGATGAGAGTCACCACGGTGAAGGTTCAGCGATTCTAACGATGGGGTTTGTGGTTGAAGAGCTCTCTCGAGAGAAAACGTGGGTGAGGATGCGAAATGAGGATATGAGAGTTGTGCTGATGGAATCTCGTGAGAGAAAAGGCACGCGTGGCAGTAGGCTTGATGCAAGCCACGAGGAAGCTGATAATTGGTGACAGTGGCGTGAGATGGATGCTACAGAGGAGTGAGAATCTGATAATGGAAAAATGAGAGAATGATAGTGTGAGATGGAAGGTGGCTAGAGGATATCCTTTGGGATTCTCTAGACTTGACTTTCAAGGTAGAATTGCTATGGAGTGCTCTCAACAGAATAACAATTCATTATGCTCAAAAGTGTCTTACAAGAGGTGGTGGCATGTCTATATATTATACAAAAAGTCCCTCCTATCTACCACATGCCTAACACCTTTTACACATGCTTTAATAAAAAATAAAAGAAATACTACACTAAGATAATTGGGCTTGGGCCCCATTTATCATCTTCTCCCTTAGGTTTTAAGTCAAAATTATACATTAGAGTAAGATGCTTTCAAAAATCGTTAGATTATGAGAGAAAGTAAAAAAAAATCAAATAATCATATTAAAAAATGAAAACAAGAAAAGGAATTAGGATGTCGTACAAGGTCTGCAAGTTGATTAGTTTTCCAATCTCAGGTGGAACAACAACATAAAATTGGTTTGCTTCAAGCATTCTAATAGGAAACAAGACAAATGAAGAGGTTAGTAAGTTATACCTCATTCTTGAGGATTTCAACAAACCTGATAATATCTTGGATAAATATGAATGAATTAAATTAGAGCTTGGAACATACATATATTTAAGAGTTGTAAAATTTCCAAGATGCTTTGGAATTTCCCTAGATAAGCGATTCACAAGAAGAGAACTACAGACAATTGTATGTAATATATCAGTAATATAAAATAAGAATGATAGAGCGAAAAGTTTGCAGTAGTTGGAAAAGACTCAGACTCAAATCGAAGCTAATTTCATTGAAGCCCCCTCTAGAATTGAATCGGTGAAACAATTGTAAGCAAAATCTCTATCCATAGAGGAATTTTTTTCTAAATATTAAGATAAAAGAGTCACTGAACTATAAAATGTTCATAATGGGAATGAACCAAATCAAGTTGTAAGAACCCATTCAATTTTCGTAACAAGAAACAACGATTAACTTATTTAAATTGGTCATACACTTCTTGGAGAAAAGGTAGTTTGGCCAGTTGAGGTGGGAGTGTGCCAGGTAGACTAAGCCGCTTAAGAGTCCTAAAACATACAAACATTGTTCATCATATCTAAAATAGAAATTTGAGACTACTTCTGGATTTAGATAACTAAATGTGGAAATTCAAGAGGTAAAATCGTGAAAACACGTAACCCAAGGAAAATAAACTAGTTTCGTAGTCATACATCTCACAACAGGATAGAAAATACTTGCTAACTCATTGACAAGTGTACCAAATCGTATCAAGTAATAAAAAATATAAGACCAAGTATCGTATCCTAGAAGACTCACGATACTAAACAATCGTGTAATTACTTAACTAATTAAGACTGCAAAGCTATTTTGTTGGTGTTTAAATGCAAATGCAACAAAAGTAAATACGAATGCAAATTGATCAATTGAGGCTTAACACAAGAATGAATGGTGTTAATAATATGAGATGATTATGTTGTTGAGGTTTAGATTTCACCTTCCTTACTTTAATGTATATAAGAATTCATCTTCTTCATTAAATTGTTAACGTCACTTTCTAAATTACTTAGAACCTGATCCCTCGACGTAAAAAGCCTATCCTTAATTATTAGACCACAATCCCTTGCATCTCTAATAATCAATTCTGCATTACGAACATAAGCTTAAGACAACCAAACATCTTATCCCTATCCCGAGGCAATATTTCTTTTGGGTGAAATTCTTCAGATCAAGGTTTTTAGGTATTTCCCAATAATAAAGAAATCTAAACATCATGCTATGAGTGATCAACACATAACAAGTATTTATCAAAGGACGAAATCACTAACAATTAATTAAAGAAGCATAAAATAATTTAAATCATATTCAACTACATGAAAGTTTAGAGGTTACATCTTCCCCAACAACAAATGAGTTTAGTTCTCCATAGTCATGAAGAACCTTGGTGTACAATGGAATGAAAGTGAGATAAAAACCCTAGAAAAGCAAGAGGAGAGCTCCCGCATCCAAATTTGCCTCCAAAGGGTCAAAAAATGTGTTTGTGCGCTTCAGCCTTCCAAAGATATGAACCCTAGGGCGTGCAAATCCTTAAATAGATAAAAAATAAATCGAAAGGCCCAACACGCTAGTGCTCAATGCCTCTACATAGAGCAACCGGGCGAGCTTGCGAGAGAAGTGGCATTGAGGGCCCTGAAAGGGGCAACCAAGTGTCCTGCGGTACCTGAGTGCCCCTCAAGGGGCAAGCAGACGCTGGTGCATGACTGCTGGCGCTGAAGGCCCCAGAAAAGGGCAACCAGGCGTCCTGTGACCTTTTGTAGCCTTCTCTTCTGGTGCTTTTTCTGTCCTTTATGGGTTCCAAGTCCTTGATACTTTAACTCCTCTTCCAAATTATTCCAATAACCTACAAAATCAAGGGAATTAGTGATTAAAATCATCAAGTATAACCGCAACTCTCTTATTCACACAATTAAACTCAAAACGAGAGATTAAGGAAGTTTCTAAGTCAAAAAGGGTTAATTTAGTATCAAAATTGAATCACAGATAACGGTAAAATCAACCGTTATCACAACCCCAAACTTGAAACTTTGTTTGTTCTCTAGCAAAACAAAATGTAACTTAGCCTAAACAAAATAGCAACACTATAATGGTTTAACACACCGAAAAACATTTTCTTCTCAAACAAGTAAATTATTCATGTCTGCTCATCATAGAAATATCAGTCAAGATGTAATGATGACTTAGCCCCTCAAGCTTAACTATGGTGCTCACATACTCAAAAAATATACAACAAATGCAAACCTTATGAATGATCAACAACCAAGCAAGAATGTTATCCTATAGTGCGTGGAACTATTCCTAACCAAGAAAAGTGTTTCACTCAAGCTCAAAGGTGTATATTGTGGTGACTCTTTCACTCTACCATCACAATGTCACATAAATCAACTTTGGCTTTCATGTAACCAACATCAAACACACTCACAAGCAAGTTATCATCACAAGGACTTTTTAAGGCTTGTATCATGGTTGGGCTAAGAAGAAAATTGTTTTTTTTGGACAACAAAATTCCTTGAGTTAGAGAGTCAACAATTTATTTCATGATATAGAACTAATCTCTCTTTCTTCTTTTCACTTGAGAAACCATTCCCAACTTTTATTCATTGAGCTTTTCCTTATCCATCTATTCCTTTTTCTCTTTTCTTTAGCTCAATGCTCTTTTTCTTTTTCCTTACCTTTTTCTGCAATAATTTCCAATTTCAAAACAACCCCAAATTTTGAACCATTCTCCTATACCATACAATCATACTCAACTTAACTCAAGGCAAAAAATTTAAGAAGTTTTTTTTTCACATATTCAGCTCAAGGTTCAAAGGATAGAACAAAAATTGTTCTTTGTTGGGCTAACATATTGGTATTGGCTTACATGGGATAAGAACAGATGTCCTTGATCATTTGTAACAAGCAAGCAAGTGGTTCAACATAGAAAATCAAGAAAAATCACTTATGATTCCAAAGCAATAGCATTCAATCAACAAAAACCCTAGAGTCCAACCTCTCACGGGTTAACTCAAGTACTACAATTATGATAACAATCCTGCCCAGCACATCAATCACAATTATTTAAATCATGCATTTTTTTAAACAATTAAGAACAACCACTTGTCTTAAGGGCTAAACCAACCATTATCTCAACATCAATCACAATCAATCAAGCAACACACAATAATATTTATTACTCATCAAACAATTTATCACATAATCAAACCAATGTAGCACTATTCATTTAAACCAAGTACATCATCACACTAATACTAAACAAAATAAACATAATTAAAATAGTCATAAACTAAAGATAGCAAGTTCATTCTTTCATTATTGTTCATCTAGCTTCACCATGAATATGGTGAACTAAACATTGTATGTTTGTTGGGGAATCAATGTAATCTTTTGAAGCTCTCATATATGGAATTTGTGCTTGCATCTTAATCTAAGATTTATGCTTTCTTTCATCATTAGTTAGGGTTTTTCCTCTTTGCTCAATGCTTGCTTTGTTTAACTCATTCAATGCATGATTATTGATTTTGTCGATACGGGAACGTACGGGGAAGTCTAGATCCGGGGAATGACTCCCAATATTATATTGGTTGTCGTTAAGCTCCTATGCTAAGAGAACTAATTATTAGGAATGCTAGGAATCGTATGAACTCGTAATTAGGGATAGGCCTTCTTGACAAGGTAATTTAGAGAGTGGCATTAACAATGATGATTTGAATGTCAAATTCCTAAAATATATGAGAGTGGATGAGATGAAATTGACCCCCAACAACATATTCACCTATATATTTCATTGAAAGTGCTTGTCTTTTGCTTTTGCCATTGATCAAAACCTCATGCATACATGTAATTACTTAACTAATTAACACTGAAAAGCTATTTTGTTGGTGTTTCAATGCAAATGCAACAAAAGTAAATATGAATGCAAATTGATCAATTGAGACTTAACACAAGAATGAATGGTGTTAGTAATATGAGATGATTATGTTGTTGGGTTTAGATTTCACCTTCCTTACTTTTATGTATATAAGAATTCATCTTCTTCATTAAATTGTTAACGTCACTTTCTAAATTACTTAGAACCCGATCCCTTGGCGTAAAAAGTCTATCCTTAATTATTAGATCACAATCCCTTACATCCTTAATAATCAATTATGCATTACGAATAGAAGCTTAAGACAACCAAACATTATATCCCTATTGATAACGGTTGATTTCACCGTTATTTACGATTAAATTTTGATAATAAATGAACCATTTTTGACTTAGAAACTTGTTAGTTCTCTTGCTTTTAGCTTATTTTCGTGAATAAGAGAGTTGAGGATATACTTGAGGATTTTATCACTAAATTCCCTTGATTTTGTAGGAAACTGTGATGAATTGAAGAGGAGTTAAATTGTCAAGAAGTTGGAACTCAGAAAGGACATAAAGAGCACCAGAAGAGAAGGCTACAGAAGGTCGCAAGACAATTGGGCGCCCTTTTCTGGACCCTCAGTGTTGGAGGTCTCGCACTCATGCTTGGGTGCCCTTTCAAAGATGCTGATCGCCAATCTTCAAGTACCATTTCACGCTTGGGTGCCCTTCTAGGGTGCTGAGCGCCATTTCTCTCGCAAGCTCGCCTAGGTGCCCTAAGTAGGGGCGCTGAGCATTGACGACGTTGGCCCATGATCCAATTCAGCTATATGTAAGGACTTGCACACCTTAAAGGGGGTATCTTTTGACAGAAGTGACACATATTCAGACTTTTCCAACTCCCTAGAGGTAGAAGTGGATGCGGAAGCTCTCCTCTTTGGTTTTTAGGGTTTATCTTTCATTCTCATTCCATTGTACATCTAGTTTCTCCATGACAAGGGGGAACTAAATTCAATTTGTTGTTGGCGGAAGATGTAGACTCTAAACTCTCATGTATTTGAATTGATCCTGGTTTATATATGCTTCTTTCACTAAGTGTTAGGGTTATTCTCCTTTGCTTTATGCTTGTTATGTTTAACACATTCATGGCATGATTTGTGGTCTTCTTTGTTATTGACAAATACCTAGAAACCTATAACTGAGGAATTTCTCCCAAGGGAACTATTGCCTAGACATAGGGATAGAACGCTTGGTTGTCTTAAGTTTTTGTTCGTGATGTAAAATTAATTATTAGGGATGCAAGACATTGTGGTCTAGTAATTAAGGATAGACTTCTTTCGCCGAGACATCGAGTTCTAAGTAATTTAAAAATTGACATTGAAATTTAATAAAGAAGAAGAATTCTTATATACATGAGAGTCATTAGGTGAAATCTAAACCCCAACAACATCTTCATCTCATAATACGAACATCGTCATTCACTTTTGCGTTTCTCTTCAATTGATCAAAATTGCATTCATATTTACTTTCTTGTTTTTGAATTTAAAAACCTTAAATTGTTCTTCAAAGTCTTAATTAGTTAAGTAATTACATGACTATTTAGTGTCGTGAGTCTCTTGGGAAACGATACTTGGTCTTATCATTTATTATTATTTGATACGATTTGGTACACTTGTTGAGGTCTTAACACCTATCCCTAGGCAATATTTCTTTTGGGTGAAATTCTCCAGATCAAGGTTTTTAGGTAATTCCCAATAACAAAGAAATCTAAACATCACAATATGAGTTATCAAAACATAACAAGCATCTAGGAAAGGAGGAAATCACTAACAATTAATGAAAGAAGCATAAAATAATTTAAATCATATTCAACTACATGAAAGTTTAGAGGTTACTGGTGACGGTTGAATTTACTGTTATTTGATACTTAATGTTGATACTAAAAGCAACCTTTTTGACTTAGAAACTAGCTTGAAATCATAGTTTTGTGTGAATAAGAGTGTTGAAGGTGAATTTAATGATATTATGCTAGATTTCTTTGTTTTAAACAGGAATTGAGATGATTTGGAAGAAGAGTTGAAGTAGTAAGGAGTTGGAACTCAGGAAGAGCAGTAAAAGCATCAGAAAGGAGGAACGCAGCAAGGTTGAGCGCCATTTTAGGGACCCTGAACGCCAGATTACATTGTCTTACGCTTGGCTGCCCTTTTTCTGGATCCCTCAGCGCAGGAAGTCCCTGTCTCGCGCCTGGGTGCCCTTTTTGGGGTGCTGAGCGCCACTCCCTCGACTCGCACCATGCCCACTTGCCTTCTAAGCTGACCTTGAGCGACATACGATCCCATACGACGCCTGGGCGCTGATGGACAAATTTATGATCACCAAAATATGATGTCACAAACTTGTTTCACAATCGGCAAGTATGACCGAATCGTTCAAGTAATAAACTTGGTAAGACCAAGTATCGTTCTCCCAAAGGACTCACGGCCTAGTTTAGTTGTGTGGTTTGTTGATTAGCTAAGACTTAAGAACGAAATATTTGGATTTTAATATGCAAGACAGAAAATAAACATGTATGCATGAGTTTTTGATCAATGGTAAAAGCAAAAGATAAACACTTTCAATGAAATATATGAATGAATATGTTGTTGGGGGTCAATTTCATCTCATCCACTCTCATATATTTTAGGAATTCAACATTCAAATCATCATTGTTAATGCCACTCTCTAAAGTACCATTCTAGATGGCTTCTCCCTAATCACGAGTTCATACAATTCCTAGCATTCCTAATGATCAGTTCATAAGTGCAGGAGCTTAACGACAACCAACATAATATTGGGAGAAATTCCCCGGATCTAGACTTCCCCGTACGTGCCCGTATCGACAAAACCAATAATCATGCATCGAATGAGTTAAACCATGCAAGCATTAAGCAAAGAGGAAAAACCCTAACTAATGATGAAAGAAAGCATAAATCTTAATTAAAAGATGCAAGCATAGATTCCATATATGAGAGCTTCAAGAGATTACATTGATTCCCCAACAAACATACAAGGTTTAGTTCACCATATTCATGGTGAACCTAGATGAATAACAATGAAAGAATGAAAGAATAAACCCTAAAAAGGTGAAGAGGTAGCCTGAGCATCCAAGATTCTCCTTCAAAGGGGTGGAAGAGAGAGTGTTTGCCTCGTTTCTGCAAAAGATACTAATTCTAGGACGTGCAAGTCCTTATATACTATTCTAGAATTACAAAAGATTACAAAAGCCCAAGCCCATAAAAGTGCCGCTCAGCGGTAAATACCGCTCAGCGGTGACTGCGCGTCCCTTTTCTTCCCCTCAGCGGCCAGTTTGCCCCTCAGCGGACCTCCCGTGACCTCCTGAGTGCCGCTCAGCGGTAAAATGCCGCTGAGCGGTGCTTTCGGCTTCTCCTTTTGCACTCTTTGATTCCTTTTCTGATTCCATCTCTCTCCTTCTTCACTTCTTTCACTAAATTCACTTTAAAACCTACACAAAAACACTTAAATCAAGCATAAACCTGTCCAGCTCTCTTATTTCTGAAAATATAGATAAAAGCATGATTTCAAGCTAGTTTTTAAGTATAAAGGTTGCTTTTAGTATCAATTTTAAGCATGAAAATAACAGTTTTTCAACTGTTATCACAACCCCAAACTTAGAACTTTGCTTGTCCTCAAGCAAACAAAATGTAACTCAATCTCCAACCAATTCATATGATGGTTCACTCATTCAAAAATCCTCTTTTCAAGATAAGTAAAAACTTCAATTAAACTTATGACCAAGAGTTCAATCAAGATGTGCACATGCTTTAGTGTTCACAAAGTCATTTAAATTCCAACAAATGCTATTTTTCATGAATGATCAATCAATTAAGCATGGATGTTCATGTGCTCATGGAATATTTCCTCACTAGGTAAAGTGTTTCACTCACACTCAAGTGTATAAGAGGTAATCACTCATTCACTCCACTATCACAATGTCACATGAATCAACTTTGCCTTTCATTTTACCACAATCAAAAACATTCACAAGCATGCATCATCACAAGGACTTTTCAATGGCTTATAATGTGGCTGGGCTAACAAGAAAATTGGTTTTTCTGGATCACAAAATCCTTGAGTTAAGAGAATCATAACAACACAATTATTCTTATTCATTCCCAACTTTCTTTTGCCTTTGCATTTGCATTGAGCTTTGCTTCTTTTTCTTTTCTTTTCTTTTTCTTTGCATATTCTTACTTTTTAGCTCTTAGCTCAATGCTCTTCCTTTTTCATGTTTTCCCAACAACCCCAAACTTGAACATTTAACAATACCACACAAGATCTTCTACTTAACTCAAGGTTCAATCAAGGGTTTTCAGTGTATATTCAAGGCTAAGGGTTCAAAGGATAGAACACAAAGTGTTCTCTTTTAGTAGGCTAACTTTATGAATTTGGCCAATAAAAAGGGTTCCAACAAACGGCCTTGATCATATGATGCCAAACAAACAATTGATTTAATCATAGAAAACCTGGGCAAAGTCATTCATGCTTTCAAAGTAATAGCATTCAATCATACCAAAAACTCTGGAGCTCAAAACCTCACATATAAGCTCATTCACATTTGACATACACATCCTGCTTAATTTCACAATCACAATCATGATATCATGCATTTGTTCACAAAGCTTGTGAATCACCTGTATAAGAATTTTAATGTGCACATCATCTCATCATCAATTAATCATAAGCATCATTCAAGCATTACTTATCACACAATCACAGTTAATAGCAAACCATCATAAGAAACCAGGTGTCAATAGAATACATCAACCTAATCTAAAAACATAAAATACTTACAAAATACTGGGTTGCCTCCCAGTAAGCGCTTGGTTAACGTCCCGAGCCTGACCCAAACTTTCAAGGATTAACCAACAACATCATTGTGGAACATTGTTGCACTTCTCCCCCTAGATAAGGCTTAAGACGTTGACCATTTACCACCCAACTTCTCTGTGGATCATCAGCAGATGGATTAAAAATTTCAATTGCTCCATGCGGATGCACTTCTTTTATCACAAATGGTCCTGTCCATTTTGACTTCAGCTTCCCAGGAAATATCTTCAATCTTGAATTGAACAATAGTACCTGTTGTCCTGGATTAAAAACTCTATTCACCAACTTCCTGTCATGATAAAATTTAATTTTGTCTTTGTAAGCCTTGGATGAATCATATGCATGTAACCGCATTTCTTCAAGCTCCAAAATCTGCCTTCTGCGTGTGCATTGAGTTTCATAAGGATCAAAATTCAAGAATTTCAAAGCCCATAACGCTCTATGCTCCAATTCAACTGGCAAATGACATGCTTTCCCATAGACTAATTGAAATGGTGATAATCCCATGGACGTCTTCATTGCTGTCCTATAAGCCCAAAGAGCATCATCCAATTTGAGAGACCAATCCTTTCTTGATGAAGTCACAGTTTTTTCCAGGATTCTTTTTATCTCCCTGTTAGACACCTCAGCTTGTCCATTGGTTTGTGGATGATAAGGTGCAGCTACCTTATGCTTTACTCCATAGTGTTTGAGTACTTTCTCTAGCTGATAATTACAAAAATGAGATCCTCCATCACTAATCAACACTCTTGGAGTGCCAAAACGTGAGAATATCTGCCTCTTCAGGAATTTAATTACCGTGCTAGCATCATTTTTAGGACAAGCTAATGCTTCCACCCATTTACTCACATAATCCACTGCTACCAGAATATATTCATTGTTGAAAGATGGAGGGAAGGGTCCAACAAAGTCAATACCCCAACAATCAAAAACCTCAACCTCTAAAATACCTTGTAAAGGCATCTCATGACGTTTAGTGATTGTCCCTGCTCTTTGACATTTATCACAATTCCTAGCATGATTATGGGCATCTTTAAATAAAGTTGGCCAATAAAACCCTGATTGAAGGACTTTTGCTGCTGTTCTTTCCCCATTAAAATGTCCTCCATAAGGTGAATCATGACAATGCCAGAGAATTCCTTCTGCTTCTTCATTTGTAACACATCTCCTTAGAAGATTATCTGCTCCAATTTTGAACAAATAGGGATCGTCCCACACAAACTGCTTGGCATCATGCAGAAATTTCTTTCTTTGTTGCCAAGTTAAGTCTTTCGGCATGACTCTTGCAGCTTTGAAATTTGCCATATCAGCAAACCAAGGCCTCTGCTGAATATACATGAGTGATTCATCTGAAAAAGATTCCCAGATTTCAGACTCCTTGCTAGTGACCTCATTGTTGACTAACCATGACAAATGATCAGCAATTAAGTTCTCACTTTCTTTCTTATCACGGATTTCTACATCAAATTCTTGCAATAGTAGTACCCATCTAATCAGACGTGGCTTAGAATCTGGTTTTGTCAACAAGTATTTGATAGCTGCATGATCTGTATAGACAATCACCTTAGACCCAATAAGATAAGGTCTAAATTTCTCTAGAGCATATACAATGGCAAGAAACTCTTTCTCTGTGGTAGCATAATTCAATTGAGCATCATTCAACACCTTGCTAGCATAATAGATTGGATGAAACTTTTGTTCTCTCCTCTGGCCAAGGACCACTCCTATTGCATAATCACTTGCATCACACATTAATTCAAAATTTTGATTCCAATCTGGTGCTACAATTACTGGAGCTGACACTAGCTTCTTCTTCAATATATCAAAAGCTTTCAGGCAATCTTCATTCATCACAAAAGGAGCATCCTTCATCAAAAGATTACTCAATGGTTTAGCAATTTTTGAGAAATCTTCTATAAAACCCAGCATGACCAAGAAAACTTCTAATCCCCTTTACATTTGTTGGTGGAGGTAGTTTCTCAATAACTTCTACTTTAGCTTTGTCTACCTCAATTCCTTTAGCAGAGATTTTATGCCCCAGTACAATTCCTTCAGTCACCATGAAATGACATTTCTCCCAATTCAAAACCAGGTTTGTCTGAACACATCTTTTGAGAACAGTGTTCAAACTAGCTAAACACCTTTGGAATGAATTTCCAAAAACTGAGAAATCATCCATGAATACTTCAATGCATTTTTCTAAAAGATCTGCAAAGATTGCCTGCATACACCTCTGAAACGTAGCTGGAGCATTACATAATCCAAAAGGCATATTTCTATATGCAAAGATACCAAAAGGACAAGTAAAAGCCGTCTTCTCCTGGTCTTTTGGATCTACCACAATTTGATTATATCCAAAATATCCATCTAGAAAACAATAGAAAGCCTGCCCTGATAACCTTTCTAGCATCTGATCCATGAAGGGAAGAGGAAAATGATCTTTCCTAGTAGCTTTATTAAGCTTCCTGTAATCAATGCACATACGCCAACCAGTGACTGTCCGAGTAGGAATGAGTTCATTCTTATCATTACAAATTACTGTCATCCCACCTTTCTTTGGAACCACCTGTACTGGACTCACCCATTCACTGTCAGAAATTGGATAGATGATACCAGCTTCTAACAGTTTCAACACTTCTTTTCTGACCACCTCCTTCATAACAGGATTTAACCTTCTCTGTGGTTGAGCACTTGGTTTATAATCTTCTTCCATAAAAATTTTGTGCATGCAATAAGTTGGGCTAATACCTTTAAGATCTGATATTGACCATCCAATTGCTTCTTTGTTGGCTTTCAGAATTTCTATCAATTGCTCTTCTTCTTGTAAAGATAAAGAGTTATTGATGATCACTGGCTTTGTTTCACCTTCTTCTAAAAACACATATTTCAGATGTGATGGCAATCTTTTTAATTCTGGCGACTGTGCTTTGATTGTTTCTTCCTTATCAATTATTTCGAATATTGGATCTTCCTCAGGACTCTTTTTCAATGTTTCCAAATCCATCAGACATTCATCAATCAATTTCTCTTCTTCTTCATCTAAATCTTCACATGCATCAATGAGAGTTTTTTCCAATGGAGCAATATTTCTGATGGACAAATTTATGATCACCAAAATATGATGTCACAAACTTGTTTCACAATCGGCAAGTATGACCGAATCGTTCAAGTAATAAACTTGGTAAGACCAAGTATCGTTCTCCCAAAGGACTCACGGCCTAGTTTAGTTGTGTGGTTTGTTGATTAGCTAAGACTTAAGAACGAAATATTTGGAGTTTAATATGCAAGACAGAAAATAAACATGTATGCATGAGTTTTGATCAATGGCAAAAGCTAAAGATAAACACTTTCAATGAAATATATGGATGAATATGTTGTTGGGGGTCAATTTCATCTCATCCACTCTCATATATATTAGGAATTCAACATTCAAATCATCATTGTTAATGCCACTCTCTAAAGTACCATTCTAGATGGCTTCTCCCTAATCACGAGTTCATACAATTCCTAGCATTCCTAATGATTAGTTCATAAGTGCAGGAGCTTAACGACAACCAATATAATATTGTCAGTATAATATTGGGAGAAATTCCCCGGATCTAGACTTCCCCGTACGTGCCCGTATCGACAAAACCAATAATCATGCATCGAATGAGTTAAACCATGCAAGCATTAAGCAAAGAGGAAAAACCCTAACTAATGATGAAAGAAAGCATAAATCTCAATTAAAAGATGCAAGCATAGATTCCATATATGAGAGCTTCAAGAGATTACATTGATTCCCCAACAAACATACAAGGTTTAGTTCACCATATTCATGGTGAACCTAGATGAATAACAATGAAAGAATGAAAGAATAAACCCAATAAAGGTGAAGAGATAGCCTGAGCATCCAAGATCCTCCTTCAAAGGGGTGAGAGAAAGAGTGTTTGCCTCGTTTCTGCCAAAGATACTAATTCTAGGACGTGCAAGTGCTTATATACTATTCTAGAGTTACAAAAGATTACAAAAGCCCAAGCCCAAAAAGTGCCGCTCAGCGGTGCTTGCGCGTCCTTTTTCTTCCCCTCAACGGCCAGTTTGTCCCTCAGCGGACCTCCTGTGACCTCCTGAGTGCCGCTCAGCGGTAAAATGCCGCTGAGCGGTGCTTTCGGCTTCTCCTTTTGCACTCTTTGATTCCTTTTCTGATTCCATCTCTCTCCTTCTTCACTCTTTTCACTAAATTCATCTTAAAACCTGCACAAAAACACTTAAATCAAGCATAAACCTGTCCAGCTCTCATATTTATGAAAATATAGATAAAAGCATGATTTCAAGCTAGTTTTTAAGTCTAAAGGTTGCTTTTAGTATCACTTTTAAGCATGAAAATAACATTTTTTCAACTGTTATCACAACCCCAAACTTAGAACTTTGCTTGTCCTCAAGCAAACAAAATGTAACTCAATCTCCAACCAATTCATATGATGGTTCTCTCATTCAAAAATTCCTCTTTTTCAAGATAAGTAACAGCTTCACTCAAACTTATGACCATGAGTTCAATCAAGATGTGCACATGCTTTAGTGTTCACAAAGTCATTTAAATTCCAACAAATGCTATTTTTCATGAATGATCAATCAATTAAGCATGGATGTTCATGTGCTCATGGAATATTTCCTCACTAGGTAAAGTGTTTCACTCACACTCAAGTGTATAAGAGGTAAAGTGTTTCACTCATTCACTCCACTATCACAATGTCACATGAATCAACTTTGCCTTTCATTTTACCACAATCAAAAACATTCACAAGCATGCATCATCACAAGGACTTTTCAATGGCTTATAATGTGGCTGGGCTAACAAGAAAATTGGTTTTTCTGGATCACAAAATCCTTGAGTTAAGAGAATCATATCAACACAATCATCTTATTCATTCCCAACTTTCTTTTGCCTTTGCATTTGCATTGAGCTTTGCTTCTTTTTCTTTTCTTTTCTTTTTCTTTTTCTTTGCATATTCTTACTTTTTAGCTCTTAGCTCAATGCTTTTTCTTTTTCATGTTTTCCCAACAACCCCAAACTTGAACATTTAACAATACCATACAAGATCTTCTACATAACTCAAGGTAAAGATTTTCAATCAAGGGTTTCAGTGTATGTTCAAGGCTAAGGGTTCAAAGGATAGAACACAACGTGTTCTCTTTTAGTGGGCTAACTTTATGAATTTGGCCAATAAAAAAGGGTTTCAACAAACGGCCTTGATCACATGATGAAAAACAAGTAATTGATTCAATCATAGAAAACCTGGGCAAAATCATTCATGCTTTCAAAGTAATAGCATTCAACAATAAAAACTCTGGAGCTCAAAACCTCACATATAAGCTCATTCACATTTAACATACACATCCTGCTTAATTTCACAATCACAATCATGATAACATGCATTTGTTGACAAAGCTTGTGAATCACCTGTATAAGCATTTTAATGTGCACATCATCTCAACATCAATCAATCAATCAGTGTCATCAAGCATTACTTATCACACAATCACAGTTAATAGCAAACCATCATAATAAACCAGGTGTTCAATAGAGTACATCAAACCGTAATCTAAAAACAAAAACAAATAAGTTCAGAAAACTTAAACCAAACAAAAGCATAAGTCCTGCTCTAGTTATGATAGCATTCATCAGTAAATGCTATCTCACCTCCTCATCAGTCTGAGCTGTCCTCTGTATCTTCCTCTTCTTGGATCTTATAGTCTTGATTCTTTTTGCCCGATGAGGAGGCCATCCCTGCATCAAACATAATTCACAAAACCAAAAGATACATTGTTAAGCATTAATAAACCATAATGAAGAAATCAGCCCCTTCAATGATGCTCTCTCCCAACCCCAAACTTAGATGGAAAACTAGTGAGCAAGTGAGTGGAAGGGAGATTTTCTAAAGAGGGATGAGGAAAAAATTGTAGAGAACCTTTGAAAAGGTGTGTAGGAGTGTGTGTGCAGAGAAGAGCCTGAAAATAAAAACCAAAATGCAGCTTAGGGTATAAAAATACCCTAATGGGCTCGGATCCCGCTAAGGGGAACTAAAGCCCATTCTGCGATAGTACCGCTCAGCGGTAAATGCCGCTCAGCGGCACTTTCGTGAAGTGCTGCTCTCCTTCTTTTCTTGACCTACGTGCCTCCTAGACATACCCCTCACTGGTTCCCTGCAATTCAATGTTAAAAATGCTTATGCAAATCCTAACTAAAATAAACAAACAGAAAACAATCAATCAACTGGGTTGCCTCCCAGGTAGCGCTTGTTTAACGTCACGAGCCTGACCCAAAATCCACCAACACCCATCAGTAGGTGTTTCAAACTTACCATCACCCATCAGTAGGTGCAAAATCTTCTCACCAACACCCATCAGTAGGTGTTACAAACTTAGTATCCTTCAGTAGATACTTAACAACCTAGCATCCTTCAGTAGATGCTGGATCCAACAAAATATTCACAAAATAATGTCCACAAATTAAAAGTTACAAAACCAAATCAAAAGTCAAAAGTTTGTAAATCCACTGGGTTGCCTCCCAGCAAGCGCTCTTTTAACGTCATTAGCTTGACCCAATAAAGTTCAAGTTCCATCTTCTTTATAGTTGATGTTGTCAGTACACCAACTTCTCAGCTGCTTCCTTTGGACTGTTTTGGTTCTTCTAGAATATGGAGACTCTATCTCTATCATCTCCTTTTCTTTAAAGCCCTTTATAACCCACAACTTGTTCTTGATTCTTACAGGTGTGCCAAGTTTGAGTCTTCTTTTCTTCCAGTCTCTAGGAATTTCTTCTCCTTTTCCAATTTCTTCTTCCTTGGGTACCTGAAACAACAAACAATGGTTACCAGAAACCTCAAGATTTTCATCTTTACCTCTAGTTATGGGTGCATCTCGAAATGCAGCTTTATAACTAGCTTCTTCCTCCTTTGCTTGTGTCTCATCTTTGAAGACATCCACCACCACTCTCTCCTCTCTATGCTGGAGCACCACTATACCTTCATTTACATCTATGATAGCCCTGGCCGTTTTCATAACGGTCTTCCAAGTATGATAGGTATTTTCTCGGTTTCCATCTTCATCACCACAAAGTCTGCCAAAAACTGGAGTTTGCCAACACAAACTACAATGTCTTCTACAATCCCACATGGCTCCTTTGAAGATCCATCGGCCATTACTAAATTAACCTTTACAGGTTTCATTTTAACATTGCCAACTTGCTCCAGTAAAGAATAAGGTATCAAGTTAACACTTGAACCTAAATGAAGGAGAGCTTTCTTTACCTTTTTCTTCCCTATAGTACAAGGGATAGAAAAACTACCTGGATCTGATGCTTTAGGTGGGAATGATTCTTCTTTAACAGTTATACACTTTTTTTCCTCATCATCTCAACGTCTCTTCTTTGTAGAGCTTTCTTCATTAGATTTGGTGTAAACCGTAATCTGTTGCAAAATTTGCTCCCAAGGTGCATCATTATCCACCATTTTGAATAACTCTGTGAAGTCCATTGGTTTCCCTTGATGGATTGGAAAAGGAAACGTGCTTTTGCTCTCTGTTTCACTTCTCTCTTCTGTATCTAACTCAACTTTCTCATCATCAGCACTCTCTACCACCTTGCACTCTTCTCTTGCTTTCCTTTAGTCACCTTAGATTGTGGGAAGTATTTGTTTAAAAATTTTGTGACCACTGCTTCCCACTCTGTGAAACTTTCTTCTGGAAAAGAGTTCAACCAAAGCTTAGCATTGCCTCCCAATGAGAAAGGAAACAAGCTAAGTTTGATTGCTTCGTCTGGCACCCCATTAATTTTAACTGTATTGCAAATCTCATTAAAGGTAGTGAGGTGCTCATATGGGCTTTCATGAGACAACCCATTAAATTGATTACTCTTCACCAGTTGAATCAGTGCTGGTTTGACCTCCATGTTGGCTGCATTGACTCTAGGTCTAGCTATGCTGTTGAAGTGCTGAGGTCCAGCAAGATTAGTATAATCTGCAAGAGTTCTTCTAACATTATTGCACTCCATACTTCCTGTGCTATGAACAGAACCTTGTGGTGATGATTGCAAGAGAGTTTCTGGAGAAGGGAAAAGTTCTCTAGACGTTCTGATTCTTCTCCTCCTTCTACTCTCTTCTAGACCTTCAAGAAGTGGTTCTGTTGTTTTCTTACTTCTATTTCGAATTGCTTCCTGCATGCACAAGAAACAAAACCCTAGAACAGATTTGTTAGCACAAAAAGATATAAGAGAAGATATATATTCAAAAGATAAAAAGATAAAAGATTCAGAAGATAAGAAGATAAAAGATTCAAAAGATAAAAAGATAAAAGATAAAATAAAATTTAAAAATAACATCTAATCTAAAAAGATAAAATATAAAAATAAAATCTAACCTAATAAAATAAAATCTAATCCTAAAAGATAAAATAAAATAAAATCTAAACTAACCAAATAAAATAAAATCTAATCTAATCTAATCTAAAAAGATAAAACAGAAAAAGATAAAAAAACAGAAAATAAAAACAGAAATTTAAAATTAAAGTCAAATATAATCAATAATCACACAAATTAACCAGTTAAACCACGAGTCCCCGGCAACGGCGCCAAAAACTTGATGACCCAAACTTATTAGCCGTTGCTAGGACTCGGGTTCAATCCCCAAATCCCCGGCAACGGCGCCAAAAACTTGATGGACAAATTTGTAAGCACCAAAATATGATGTCACAAACTTGTTTCACAATCGGCAAGTATGACCGAATCGTTCAAGTAATAAAACTTGGTAAGACCAAGTATCGTTCTTCCCAAAGGACTCACGGCCTAGTTTAGTTATGTGATTTGTTGATTAGCTAGGACTTACAAACGAAATATTCAAAGTTTAATATACAAAGACGAAAATAAACATGTATGCATGAATTGATCAATGGCAAAGACAAAAGATAAACACTTTCAATGAATTATATAAATGAATATGTTGTTGGGGTCAATTTCATCTCATCCACTCTCATATATTTTAGGAATTCAACATTCAAATCATCATTGTTAATGCCACTCTCTAATGTACCATTCTAGATGGCTTCTCCCTAATCAAATAGTTCATACAATTCCTAGCATTCCTAATGATTAGTTCATGACTGCAGGAGCTTAAAGGCAACCAATATAATGTTGTCAGTAAAATATTGGGAGAAATTCCCCGGATCTAGACTTCCCCGTACGTGTCCGTATCGACAAAACCAATAATCATGCATTAGAATGAGTTAAACAATGCAAGCATTGAGCAAAGAGGAAAAACCCTAACTAATAATGAAAGAAAGCATATGTCTTAATTCAAAGATGTACTCAACAAATCCATATATGAGAGCTTCAAGAGATTACATTGATTCCCCAACAAACATACAAGGTTTAGTTCACCATCGTCATGGTGAACCTAGATGAATAACAATGAAAGAATGAAAGAATAAACCCAATAAAGGTGAAGAGGTAGCCTGAGCATCCAAGATCCTCCTTCAAAGGGGTGGAAGAGAGAGAGTTTACTTCGTTTCTGCCAAAGATACTAAACTAAAGGACGTGCAAGCCCTTATATACTAATTTAGAGTTACAAAAGATTACAAAAGCCCAAGCCCAAAGAGTACCGCTCAGCGGTATTTACCGCTCAGCGGTAGTTGCGCGTCACAATTCTTCCCCTCAGCGGCCATTTGCCCCTCAGCGTGACTCCCGCAACCTCCTGAGTGCCGCTCAGCGGTAGTTTGCCGCTCAGCGGTGCCTTCGTCTTCTATTTTTGCACTCTTTCTTGTCTTTTCTAATGTCACTTCTCTCCTTCTTCACTCTTTTCACTAAATTCACCTTAAAACCTGCACAAAAACACTCAAATCAAGTGTAAACCTGTCCAGCTCTCTTATTTATGAAAATATAGATAAACTACATGATTTCAAGCTAGTTTTTAAGTCTAAAGGTTGCTTTTAATATCAATTTTAAGTATGAAAATAACAGTTTTTCAACTGTTATCACAACCCCAAACTTAGAACTTTGCTTGTCCTCAAGCAAACAAAATGTAACTCCATCTCCAACCAATTCATATGATGGTTCACTCATTCAAAAATTCTCTTTTTCAAGATGAGTAATAACCTCACTCAAACTTATGACCAAGAGTTTATTCAAGATGTGCACATGCTTTAGTGTTCACAAAGTCATTTAAGTTCCAACAAATGCTATTTTTCATGAATGATCAATCAATTAAGCATGGATGTTCATGTGCTTATGCAATATTTCCTCACTAGGTAAAGTGTTTCACTTAACACACAAGTGTATAAGAGGTAAAGTGTTTCACTCATTCACTCCACTATCACAATGTCACATGAATCAACTTTGCCTTCCATTTTACCACAATCAAAAACATTCACAAGCATGCATCATCACAAGGACTTTTCAATGGCTTATAATGTGGCTGGGCTAACAAGAAAATTGGTTTTTCTGGATCACAAAATCCTTGAGTTAAGAGAATCATAACAACACAATTATTCTTATTCATTCCCAACTTGCCTTTGCATTTGCATTGAGCTTTACTTCTTTTTCTTTTCTTTTCTTTTTCTTTGCATATTCTTACTTTTTAGCTCTTAGCTCAATGCTTTTCCTTTTTCATGATTTCCCAATAACCCCAAACTTGAACATTTATCAATACCACACAAGATATTCTACTTAACTCAAGGTAAAGATTTTCAATCAAGGGTTCAGTGTATATTCAAGGCTATGGGTTCAAAGGATAGAACACAAAATGTTCTCTTTTAATAGGCTAACTTTTATGAATTTGGCCAATAAAAAGGGTTTCATCAAACACGGCCTTGATCACATGATGCAAAACAAGCAATTGATTCAATCATAGAAAACCTGGGCAAAGTCATTCATGCTTTCAAAGTAATAGCATTCAACAATAACAACTCTGGAGCTCAAAACCTCACATATAAGCTCATTCACATTTGACATACACATCCTGCTTAATTTCACAATCACAATCATGATATCATGCATTTGTTCACAAAGCTTGTGAATCACCTGTATAAGCATTTTAATGTGCACATAATCTCAACATCACTCAATCAATAAGCATCATCAAGCATTACTTATCACACAATCACAATTAATAGCAAACCATCATAAGAAACCGGGTGTTCAATAGAGTACATCAAACCCTATTCTAAAAACAAAAACAAATAAGATACTCACAAAACACTGGGTTGCCTCCCAGTAAGCGCTTGTTTAACGTCCCGAGCCTGACCCAAACTTTCAAGGATCAACCAGCAACATCATTGTAGAACATTGTTGCACCTCTCCCCCCAGATAAGGCTTGAGACGTTGACCATTTACCACCCAACTTCTCTGTGGATTATCAGATGGATTAAATATTTCAATTGCCCCATGCGGATGCACTTCTTTTATCACAAATGGTCCTGTCCATTTTGACTTCAACTTCCCAGGAAATATCTTCAATCTTGAATTGAACAATAGTACCTGTTGTCCTGGATTGAAAACTCTATTCACCAACTTCCTGTCATGATAAAATTTAATTTTTTCTTTGTAAGCCCTGGATGAATCATATGCATGTAACCGCATTTCTTCAAGCTCCAAAATCTGCCTCCTGCGTGTGCATTGAGTGTCATAAGGATCAAAATTCAAGAATTTCAAAGCCCATAATGCTCTATGCTCCAATTCAACTGGCAAATGGCATGCTTTCCCATAGACTAATTGAAATGGTGATAATCCCATGGACGTCTTCATTGCTGTTCGATAAGCCCAAAGAGCATCATCCAATTTGAGAGACCAATCCTTTCTTGATGAAGTCACAGTTTTTTCCAGGATTCTTTTTATCTCCCTGTTAGATACCTCCGCTTGTCCATTAGTTTGTGGATGATAAGGTGCAGCTACCTTATGCTTCACTCCATAGTGTTTGAGTACTTTCTCTAGCTGATAATTGCAAAAATGAGATCCTCCATCACTAATCAACACTCTTGGAGTGCCAAAACGTGAGAATATCTGCCTCTTCAGGAATTTAATTACCGTGCTAGCATCATTTTTAGGACAAGCTAATGCTTCCACCCATTTACTCACATAATCCACTGCTACCAGAATATATTCATTGTTGAAAGATGGAGGGAAGGGTCCAACGAAGTCAATACCCCAACAATCAAAAACCTCAACCTCTAAAATACCTTGTAAAGGCATCTCATGACGTTTAGTGATTGTCCCTGCTCTCTGACATTTATCACAATTCCTAGCATGATTATGGGCATCTTTAAATAACGTTGGCCAATAAAACCCTGATTGAAGGACTTTTGCTGCTGTTCTTTCCCCATTAAAATGTCCTCCATAAGGTGAATCATGACAATGCCAGAGAATTCCTTCTGCTTCTTCATTTGTAACACATCTCCTGAGAAGATTATCTGCTCCAATTTTGAACAAATATGGATCATCCCACACAAACTGCTTGGCATCATGCAGAAATTTCGTTCTCTGTTGCCAAGTTAAGTCTTCCGGCATGACTCTCGCAGCTTTGAAATTTGCCATATCAGCAAACCAGGGCCTCTGCTGAATATACATGAGTGATTCATCTGAAAAAGATTCCCAGATTTCAGACTCCTTGCTAGTGACCTCATTGTTGACTAACCGTGACAAATGATCAGCAATTAAGTTCTCACTTCCTTTCTTATCACGGATTTCTACATCAAACTCTTGCAAAAGTAGTACCCATCTAATCAGACGTGGCTTAGAATCTGGTTTTGTCAACAAATATTGGATAGCTGCATGATCCGTATAGACAATCACCTTAGACCCAATAAGATAAGGTCTAAATTTCTCTAGAGCATATACAATGGCAAGAAACTCCTTCTCTGTGGTAGCATAATTCAATTGAGCATCATTCAGCACCTTGCTAGCATAGTAGATTGGATGAAATTTTTGTTCTTTCCTTTGGCCAAGGACAACTCCTATTGCATAATCACTTGCATCACACATCAATTCAAAATTTTGATTCCAATCTGGTGCTACAATTACTGGAGCTGACACTAACTTCTGCTTCAATATATCAAAGGCTTTCAGACAGTCTTCATTCATCACAAAAGGAGCATCCTTCATCAAAAGATTACTCAATGGTTTAGCAATTTTTGAGAAATCTTTGATGAATCTTCTATAAAACCCAGCATGACCAAGAAAACTCCTAATCCCCCTTACATTTGTTGGTGGAGGCAGTTTCTCAATGACTTCTACTTTGGCTTTATCCACCTCAATTCCTTTAGCAGAAATTTTATGCCCCAGTACAATCCCTTCAGTTACCATGAAATGACATTTCTCCCAATTCAAAACCAGATTTGTCTGAACACATCTTTTGAGGACAGTGTTCAAATTAGCTAAACATCTTTGGAAAGAATTTCCAAAAACTGAGAAGTCATCCATGAATACTTCAATGCATTTTTCTAAAAGATCAGAAAAGATTGCCTGCATACACCTCTGAAACGTAGCTGGAGCATTACATAATCCAAACGGCATCTTTCTATATGCAAAGATACCAAAAGGACAAGTAAAAGCCGTCTTCTCCTGGTCTTTTGGATCTACCACAATTTGATTATATCCAGAATATCCATCTAGAAAACAATAGAAAGCCTGCCCTGATAACCTTTCTAGCATCTGATCCATGAAAGGAAGAGGAAAATGATCTTTCCTAGTAGCTTTATTCAGTTTCCTATAATCAATGCACATACGCCAGCCAGTAACTGTCCGAGTAGGAATAAGCTCATTCTTATCATTATAAATTACTGTCATCCCACCTTTCTTTGGAACCACCTGTACTGGACTCACCCATTCACTGTCAGAGATTGGATAGATGATACCAGCTTCTAGCAGTTTCAACACTTCTTTTCTGACCACCTCCTTCATGACAGGATTTAACCTTCTCTGCGGTTGAGCACTTGGTTTATAGTCCTCTTCCATAAAAATCCTGTGCATGCAATAAGTTGGGCTTATACCTTTGAGATCTGATATTGACCACCCAATTGCTTCTTTGTTGGCTTTCAGAATTTCTATCAACTGCTCTTCTTCTTGTAAAGATAAAGAGTTATTGATGATGACTGGCTTTGATTCACCCTCTTCTAAAAACACATATTTCAGATGTGGTGGCAATCTTTTTAATTCTGGTGACTGTGCTTTGATTGTTTCTTCCTTATCAACTATTTCAATTATTGGATCTTCCTCTGGATTCTTTTTCAGTGTTTCCAAATCCATCAGACATTCATCAATTAATTTCTCCTCTTCTTCATCTAAATCTTCACATGAATCAATGAGAGTTTTTTCCAATGGAGAAATATTTCGCACCATTCTCTCCTGAACCATACAAACTTCATCAAGTTCATCAAATTGAAAACATGCTTTGTCATCATTTGGATATGTCATGGCCTTGGATACATCAAAAGTGACCTCTTCATCATCAACTCTCAGTTTAAGCTTACCATTCTCTACATCAATCAGAACTCTAGCAGTCTTCATAAAAGGTCTCCCCAAAATAAGAGGAACATCACTAGTTCCTTCCATCTCCATTACAATAAAATCCACTGGGAATACAAATTTGTCGACCTTCACTAGAACATCTTCAACCACTCCATATGGATATTTAAGAGACCTGTCTGCCAATTGAAGAGCCATTCTGGTTGGTTTAATTTCTAGCCCCTGAATTGTTCTGCACATAGCTAGCGGCATTAGATTAATGCTAGCTCCCAAATCAATCAATGCTCTTCCAACTTTCACATCTCCTATGGTGCATGGAATAGTGAAGCTTCCTGGGTCTTTAAGTTTAGGAGGTAGTTTCTGTATGATTGCACTGCAATTGCCCTGTATTTTGATAGTTTCCTTCTCAATGTACTTGTGTTTCTTTGTGAGAAGTTCCTTCAAAAATTTTGCATATGCTGGCATCTGTTGCAATGCTTCAGAGAATGGTATAGTAATCTCCAGCTTCTTAAACAGTTCCATGAATCTTTCCAACTGCTTTTCTTTCTCCTTCCTTGAATAACCCTTTGGATAAGGAAGTGGCTTTTCATACTCTTTTTCTCTCTCTCTCTCTTCTCTCTCATTTTTTTCTCTCCTCTCCTCTTCTTCTTTTCTCTTTTTCTCTCTCTCAACTCTTTCTTTCCACTCACATGATTCTTTTTCACTCTCACTCTCATTTTTTTCTTTCTCTCTCTCTTTTTGTCTCTCCTCTAACACTCTACCACTTCTGGTCACAACAGTTTTACAATCCTTTCCAAGGTTATCATGTTTAATCACGTCAACTATTCTCTCAACATGACTCTCCATTTTTTTAAATGCAGCATCCACATTATGACAATAAGACGCATTTGTCTTCAAGAATCTCTGGAAAGTCTCTTCAAGCTTTGTTGTTTTCTCAACTGAAGTAAATTGCATCTGCCATTTTTGTTGCTCTTGAACCATTGAGACCTGTTGTATTTCCTGTGGTATTTGAGAAAGTTTCATGGTTACTTCCTCAAGCTGTTGAGAGAGAGTTCTATTTTGGACAAGCAGAGCCTCATTTAATTTTGACAACTCCTTCTGATTAGGATCTCCTGTGTGAACATTGAGTTCGTTGTCACTAGTAGCCATATTTTCAATAATTTCAGTTGCTTCCTCTGGAGTCTTCCATTTGATATTACCTCCTGCTGAGGCATTCAGCATCATCTTGGTTTGTGAACCAAGCCCTCCAAGGAAAATTAAGACTACTTCATGTTCTTTAAAGCCATGCATGGGAGTTTTACGTAACAAGCTTTTATATCTGTCCCATGCATGCCCCAGTGATTCTTCCATGCCCTGCTTGAATGAAGAAATCTCTTGCTTTCCTTTAGTCACCTTAGATTGTGGGAAGTATTTGTTTAAAAATTTTGTGACCACTGCTTCCCACTCTGTGAAACTTTCTTCTGGAAAAGAGTTCAACCAAAGCTTAGCATTGCCTCCCAATGAGAAAGGAAACAAGCTAAGTTTGATTGCTTCGTCTGGCACCCCATTAATTTTAACTGTATTGCAAATCTCATTAAAGGTAGTGAGGTGCTCATATGGGCTTTCATGAGACAACCCATTAAATTGATTACTCTTCACCAGTTGAATCAGTGCTGGTTTGACCTCCATGTTGGCTGCATTGACTCTAGGTCTAGCTATGCTGTTGAAGTGCTGAGGTCCAGCAAGATTAGTATAATCTGCAAGAGTTCTTCTAACATTATTGCACTCCATACTTCCTGTGCTATGAACAGAACCTTGTGGTGATGATTGCAAGAGAGTTTCTGGAGAAGGGAAAAGTTCTCTAGACGTTCTGATTCTTCTCCTCCTTCTACTCTCTTCTAGACCTTCAAGAAGTGGTTCTGTTGTTTTCTTACTTCTATTTCGAATTGCTTCCTGCATGCACAAGAAACAAAACCCTAGAACAGATTTGTTAGCACAAAAAGATATAAGAGAAGATATATATTCAAAAGATAAAAAGATAAAAGATTCAGAAGATAAGAAGATAAAAGATTCAAAAGATAAAAAGATAAAAGATAAAATCTAAAAATAAAATCTAACCTAATAAAATAAAATCTAATCCTAAAAGATAAAATAAAATAAAATCTAAACTAACCAAATAAAATAAAATCTAATCTAATCTAATCTAAAAAGATAAAACAGAAAAAGATAAAAAAACAGAAAATAAAAACAGAAATTTAAAATTAAAGTCAAATATAATCAATAATCACACAAATTAACCAGTTAAACCACGAGTCCCCGGCAACGGCGCCAAAAACTTGATGACCCAAACTTATTAGCCGTTGCTAGGACTCGGGTTCAATCCCCAAATCCCCGGCAACGGCGCCAAAAACTTGATGGACAAATTTGTAAGCACCAAAATATGATGTCACAAACTTGTTTCACAATCGGCAAGTATGACCGAATCGTTCAAGTAATAAAACTTGGTAAGACCAAGTATCGTTCTTCCCAAAGGACTCACGGCCTAGTTTAGTTATGTGATTTGTTGATTAGCTAGGACTTACAAACGAAATATTCAAAGTTTAATATGCAAAGACGAAAATAAACATGTATGCATGAATTGATCAATGGCAAAGACAAAAGATAAACACTTTCAATGAATTATATAAATGAATATGTTGTTGGGGGTCAATTTCATCTCATCCACTCTCATATATTTTAGGAATTCAACATTCAAATCATCATTGTTAATGCCACTCTCTAATGTACCATTCTAGATGGCTTCTCCCTAATCAAATAGTTCATACAATTCCTAGCATTCCTAATGATTAGTTCATGACTGCAGGAGCTTAAAGGCAACCAATATAATGTTGTCAGTAAAATATTGGGAGAAATTCCCCGGATCTAGACTTCCCCGTACGTGTCCGTATCGACAAAACCAATAATCATGCATTAGAATGAGTTAAACAATGCAAGCATTGAGCAAAGAGGAAAAACCCTAACTAATGATGAAAGAAAGCATATGTCTTAATTCAAAGATGTACTCAACAAATCCATATATGAGAGCTTCAAGAGATTACATTGATTCCCCAACAAACATACAAGGTTTAGTTCACCATCGTCATGGTGAACCTAGATGAATAACAATGAAAGAATGAAAGAATAAACCCAATAAAGGTGAAGAGGTAGCCTGAGCATCCAAGATCCTCCTTCAAAGGGGTGGAAGAGAGAGAGTTTACTTCGTTTCTGCCAAAGATACTAAACTAAAGGACGTGCAAGCCCTTATATACTAATTTAGAGTTACAAAAGATTACAAAAGCCCAAGCCCAAAGAGTACCGCTCAGCGGTATTTACCGCTCAGCGGTAGTTGCGCGTCACAATTCTTCCCCTCAGCGGCCATTTGCCCCTCAGCGTGACTCCCGCAACCTCCTGAGTGCCGCTCAGCGGTAGTTTGCCGCTCAGCGGTGCCTTCGTCTTCTATTTTTGCACTCTTTCTTGTCTTTTCTAATGTCACTTCTCTCCTTCTTCACTCTTTTCACTAAATTCACCTTAAAACCTGCACAAAAACACTCAAATCAAGTGTAAACCTGTCCAGCTCTCTTATTTATGAAAATATAGATAAACTACATGATTTCAAGCTAGTTTTTAAGTCTAAGGTGAAGAGGTAGCCTGAGCATCCAAGATCCTCCTTCAAAGGGGTGGAAGAGAGAGTGTTTGCCTCGTTTCTGCCAAAGATACCAACCCTAAGACATCTAGGTCTTTAAATAGGACATAAAAATAATAGAAAACGGGTCCAGGCCCAAACAGATCATAAAATCGCATAAAACTGGCCCAAAACTCGTCTGGTTGACTTTTTTCGTATTCAGGTTGACTGGTTGACTTTGTGGTTGACTGGTTGACTGGTTGACTTTTCTGGTTTCTGGTTGACTTTTCTGATTCCATCTCTCTCCTTCTTCACTTCTTTCACTAAATTCACCTTAAAACCTGCACAAAAACACTGAAATCAAGCATAAACCTGTCCAGCTCTCTTATTTCTGAAAATATGGATAAAAGCATGATTTCAAGCTAGTTTCTAAATGTAAAGGTTGCTTTTTTTCTCAATTTTAAGCATGAAAATAACAGCTTTTCAACTGTTATCACAACCCCAAACTTAGAACTTTGCTTGTCCTCAAGCAAACAAGATGTAACTCAATCTTCAACCAATTCATATGATGGTTCACTCATTCAAAAATCCTCTTTTTCAAGATAAGTAACAACTTCACTCAAACTTATGACCAAGAGTTCAATCAAGATGTGCACATGCTTTAGTGTTCACAAAGTCATTTAAATTCCAACAAATGCTATTTTCCATGACTGATCAATCAATTAAGCATGGATATTCATGTGCTTATGGAATATTTCCTCACTAGGTAAAGTGTTTCACTCACACACAAGTGTATAAGAGGTAATCACTCATTCACTCTACTATCACAATGTCACATGAATCAACTTTGCCTTTCGTTTTACCACAATCAAAAACATTCACAAGCATGCATCATCACAAGGACTTTTCAATGGCTTATAATGTGGCTGGGCTAACAAGAAAATTGGTTTTTCTGGATCACAAAATCCTTGAGTTAAGAGAATCATAACAACACAATTATTCTTATTCATTCCCAACTTTCTTTTGCATTGAGCTTTGCTTTTTCTTTTCTTTTCTTTTCTTTCTCTTTTTCTTTTTCTTTGCATATTCTTAGTTTTTAGCTCTTAGCTCAATGCTTTTCCTTTTTCATGTTTTCCCAACAACCCCAAACTTGAGCATTTATCAATACCACACAATATCTTCTGCTTAACTCAAGGTAAAGATTTTCAATCAAGGGTTTTCGGTGTATGTTCAAGGCTAAAGGTTCAAAGGATAGAACACAAAGTGTTCTCTTTTAGTGGGCTAACTTTATGAATTTGGCCAATAAAAAGGGTTCCAACAAACGGCCTTGATCACATGATGCAAAACAAGCAATTGATTCAATCATAGAAAACCTGGGCAAAATCAGTCATGCTTCCAAAGTAATAGCATTCACTAAATAACAACTCCCGAGCTCAAAACCTCACATATAAGCTCATTCACATTTGACATACACATCCTGCTTAATTTCACAATCACAATCATGATATCCTGCATTTGTTCACAAAGCTTGTGAATCACCTGTATAAGCATTATGTGCACATCTATCTCAACATCAATCAATCAATAAGCATCATCAAGCATTACTTATCAAACAATCACAGTTGATAGCAAACCATCACACAAACCAGGTTTCCAATAGAGTACATCAAACCCTAATCTAAAACAAAAATAAATGAGTTTAGAAAACTTAAACCAACAAAAGCATAAGCATATGATAGCATTCATCCGTAAATGCTATCTCAGCTCCTCATCAATCTGAGTTGTCCTCTGTATCTTCATCTTCTTGGATCTTATAGTCTTGATTCTTTTGCCTGATGAGGAGGCCATCCCTGCATCAAACATAATTCACAAAACCAAAAGATACATTGTTAAGCATTAGTAAACCACAATGAAGAAATCAGCCCCTTCAATGATGCTCTCTCCCAACCCCAAACTTAGATGGAAAACTAGTGAGCAAGTGAGTGGAAGGGAGATTTTCTAAAGAGGGATGACGGAAAAGATGTGGAAAACTTGGAGAAGGTATGTGGGAGTGTTTGTGCAAAGAAGAGCCTGAAAGTATGAGCTAATGCGCAACTTAGGGTATAAAAATACCCTAATGGGCTCGGGTCCCGCTAAGGGGAACTAAAGCCCATCTGCGAGAGTACCGCTCAGCGGTAAGTTGCCGCTCAGCGGCACTTTCGTGATGTGCTCTTCTCCTACTTTTCTTAACCTACGTGTCTCCTAGACATGCCCCTCACTGGTTCCCTGCAATTCAATGTTTAAAATACTTATGCAAACCCTAACTAAAATAAAACAAACAAAAACAATCAATCAACTGGGTTGCCTCCCAGGTAGCGCTTGTTTAACGTCACGAGCCTGACCCAAAATCCACCAACACCCATCAGTAGGTGTTTCAAACTTACCAACACCCATCAGTAGGTGTTACAGACTTACCAGCACCCATCAGTAGATGCAAAATTTTCTCACCAACACCCATCAGTAGGTGTTACAAACTTAGTATCCTTCAATAGATACTTAACCACCTACCATCCTTCAGTAGATGCTGTATCCAACAAAATATTTACAAAATAATGTCCACAAATTAAAAGTTATAAAACCAAATCAAAAGTTTTTAAATCCACTGGGTTGCCTCCCAGCAAGCGCTCTTTTAACGTCATTAGCTTGACCCAGTAAAGCTCAAGTTCCTTCTTCTTTTTCTTCTTTCTACTGAACTTCTTCAGAAATTTGATCAAACCAGGAACCTGTTGCAGTGTCTCAATCATAGGAACTTTAATCTCCAATTTCTTGAAGATTTCCATAAAGCACTTAAAATTCTTTTCCTTCCTATGATTCTTCTTTAGATGAGGATGGGATTTTTCATACGATTCCTTCTTCTTTCCTCTCATCTTCTTTTTCTTTCTTTTCCTCTCCCCAAATTTTCTCTTTTTCTTTTCTTTTATTTTTTTCTTCCCTTCTCTTTTTCTCCTCAACTTCTTTATTTTCACACGCATTTTCTTTCTCTCTTCTCTCTCAACCACTTCTTTTTCTTCTTCTTCATCTTTACCTTTCTCACTCAACTCTTCTTTTTCTTTTCTCTCTACCTTTTCCTCATCTCTCTCTATTTTTTCTTCAGCAAAAGTCTTGTCACTTTCAGTGACAATGGCTTGACCTTCCTCCTTAAGGTTAACTTCAGTATTAACCTTAGCATTCAATTTCTGACTAATGAAACGAAGGTGCGTCTCCATCCTTTTACATGATTCTTCAATGCTTTTCTGAGTAGAGTCGAAATTTTTCAAAAATCGTTGAAGGGTGTCATCCAAATTTACTGATGGAGAGGGTTGTTGCTGCCATTGTTGTGGTGGCGACCTATCAAATTCTTCGGCAGCTTGAGTGGTTTTGTGATGACAATCAGGTATTTGTATGTACTGTTGAACTGCCTCCTCCAACGTTATCCTTCTTCCCGATAGAGAGGGTTTTTTCTGCCTTTGTTGTGGTGGTAGATTCTTAAATTGTTTGACAGCTTGCCAAAATTGATCATTATCCATGCTTGAGTGAGGTCCCACCAGTAGTTGAAATTACCTTAGTAGAATTGAGTGCCTATTCAATTCTTGTTCGAATTGCATCCTACAGGCACAAAACTCCAGAAAATATTTGTTAGCACAAAAAGATATAGGAGAAGATATATATTCAAAAGATAAAAGATTCAGAAGATAAAATAAAATAAGATAGAATAAAATAAAATAAAATCTAATCTAATAAAATCAAATCTAATCTAATCAAATAAGATAAAATCAAATAAAATCAAATAAAATCAAATCTAATATAATCAAATAAAATCAAATCAAATCAAATCTAATCAAATAAGATAAAATCAAATCAAATCAAATCTAATATAATCAAATAAAATAAAAAAAATCAAATCTAATCAAATCAAATAAGATAAAATAAAATAAAAACAGAAAAATAAAAACAGAAATTCAAAATTAAAGTCAAAGATAATCAATAATCACACAAATTAACCAGTTAAACCAGAGTCCCCGGCAGCGGCGCAAAAAACTTGATGGACAAATTTATGAGCACCAAAATATGATGTCACAAACTTGTTTCACAATCGGCAAGTATGACCGAATCGTTCAAGTAATAAACTTGGTAAGACCAAGTATCGTTCTCCCAAAGGACTCATGGCCTAGTTCAGTTGTGTGGTTTGTTGATTAGCTAAGACTTAAGAACGAAATATTTGAAGTTTAATATGCAAAGACGAAAATAAACATGTATGCATGAGTTTTGATCAATGGCAAAAGCTAAAGATAAACACTTTCAATGAAATATATGGATGAATATGTTGTTGGGGGTCAATTTCATCTCATCCACTCTCATATATTTTAGGAATTCAACATTCAAATCATCATTGTTAATGCCACTCTCTAAAGTACCATTCTAGATGGCTTCTCCCTAATCACGAGTTCATACAATTCCTAGCATTCCTAATGATTAGTTCATCAGTGCAGGAGCTTAACGACAACCAATATAATATTGTCAATATAATATTGGGAGAAATTCCCCGGATCTAGACTTCCCCGTACGTGCCCGTATCGACAAAACCAATAATCATGCATCGAATGAGTTAAACCATGCAAGCATTAAGCAAAGAGGAAAATCCCTAACTAATGATGAAAGAAAGCATAAATCTTAATTAAAAGATGCAAGCATAAATTCCATATATGAGAGCTTCAAAAGATTACATTGATTCCCCAACAAACATACAAGGTTTAGTTCACCATATTCATGGTGAACCTAGATGAATAACAATGAAAGAATGAAAGAATACACCCTAAAAAGGTGAAGAGGTAGCCTGAGCATCCAAGATCCTCCTTCAAAGGGGTGGAAGAGAGAGTGTTTGCCTCGTTTCTGCCAAAGATACCAACCCTAAGACATCTAGGTCTTTAAATAGGACATAAAAATAATAGAAAACGGGTCCAGGCCCAAACAGATCATAAAATCGCATAAAACTGGCCCAAAACTCGTCTGGTTGACTTTTTTCGTATTCAGGTTGACTGGTTGACTTTGTGGTTGACTGGTTGACTTTTCTGGTTGACTGGTTGACTTTTTTGGTTTCTGGTTGACTTTTCTGATTCCATCTCTCTCCTTCTTCACTTCTTTCACTAAATTCACCTTAAAACCTGCACAAAAACACTGAAATCAAGCATAAACCTGTCCAGCTCTCTTATTTCTGAAAATATGGATAAAAGCATGATTTCAAGCTAGTTTCTAAATGTAAAGGTTGCTTTTTTTTCTCAATTTTAAGCATGAAAATAACAGCTTTTCAACTGTTATCATTAAGCAAGAGTTTTGGTCAGAGTCTCCAACTATTGAGTTAGAATTTTATTCTGTGCTAGCAAGGCATCATGGGTTTGTAATTGAAGAACCCCTTTCTGTTGCATATGAGTTCCTCTCTCACTGTGCAGCTCATTATCACTTGTAGCCATGTTTTCAATAATTTCAGTTGCTTCCTCTGGACTCTTCCATTTGATATTGCCTTCAGCTGAGGCATCCAGCATCATCTTGGTTTGTGAACCAAGCCCTCCAAGGAAAGTTAGGACTACTTCTTGATCTTCAAAGCCATGCGTGGGAGTTTTACGTAACAAGCTTTTATACCTGTCCCATGCATGTCCCAGTGATTCTTCCATGCCTTGCTTGAATGAAGAAATCTCTTGCTTTCCTTTAGTCACCTTAGATTGTGGGAAGTATTTGTTTAAGAATTTTGTGACCACTGCTTCCCACTCTGTGAAACTTTCTTCTGGAAAATAGTTCAACCAAAGCTTAGCATTGCCTCCCAATGAGAAAGGAAACAAGCTAAGTTTGATTGCTTCGTCTGGCACCCCATTAATTTTGACTGTGTTGCAAATCTCATTAAAGGTAGTGAGGTGCTCATATGGGCTTTCATGAGATAACCCATTAAATTGATTACTCTTCACCAGTTGAATCAGTGCTGGTTTGACCTCCATGTTGGCTGCATTGACTCTAGGTCTAACTATGCTATTGAAGTGCTGAGGTCCAGCAAGATTATTGTAATCTGCAAGAGTTCTTCTAACATTATTGTTCTCCATACTCCCTGTGATATGAACAGAACCTTGTGGTGATGATTGTAGGAGAGTTTCTGGAGAAGGGAAAAGTTCTCTTGATGTTCTGATTCTTCTCCTCCTTCTACTCTCGTCTAGACCTTCAAGAAGAGGTTCTGTTGTTTTCTTACTCCTAGTTCGAATTGCCTCCTGCATACACAAGAAAACAAAACCCTAGAAAATATTTGTTAGCACAAAAAGATATAAGAGAAGATATATATTCAAAAGATAAAAAGATAAAAGATTCAGAAGATAAGAAGATAAGAAGATAAAAGATTCAGAAGATAGAAAGATAAAAGATTCAAAAGATAAAAAGATAAAAGATAAAATAAAATAAAATCTAATCCTAAAAGATAAAAGATAAAATAAAATCTAATCTAAAAATAAAATCTAATCTAATAAAAACCGAAAAAATAAAAACAGAAAATAAAAACAGAAATTTAAAATTAAAGTCAAAGATAATCAATAATCACACAAATTAACCAGTTAAACCACGAGTCCCCGGCAGCGGCGCCAAAAACTTGATGGACAAATTTATGATCACCAAAATATGATGTCACAAACTTGTTTCACAATCGGCAAGTATGACCGAATCGTTCAAGTAATAAACTTGGTAAGACCAAGTATCGTTCTCCCTAAGGACTCACGGCCTAGTTTAGTTGTGTGGTTTGTTGATTACCTAAGACTTAAGAACGAAATATTTGGAGTTTAATATGCAAGACAGAAAATAAACATGTATGCATGAGTTTTGATCAATGGCAAAAGCTAAAGATAAACACTTTCAATGAAATATATGGATGAATATGTTGTTGGGGGTCAATTTCATCTCATCCACTCTCATATATATTAGGAATTCAACATTCAAATCATCATTGTTAATGCCACTCTCTAAAGTACCATTCTAGATGGCTTCTCCCTAATCACGAGTTCATACAATTCCTAGCATTCCTAATGATTAGTTCATAAGTGCAGGAGCTTAACGACAACCAATATAATATTGTCAGTATAATATTGGGAGAAATTCCCCGGATCTAGACTTCCCCGTACGTGCCCGTATCGACAAAACCAATAATCATGCATCGAATGAGTTAAACCATGCAAGCATTAAGCAAAGAGGAAAAACCCTAACTAATGATGAAAGAAAGCATAAATCTCAATTAAAAGATGCAAGCATAGATTCCATATATGAGAGCTTCAAGAGATTACATTGATTCCCCAACAAACATACAAGGTTTAGTTCACCATATTCATGGTGAACCTAGATGAATAACAATGAAAGAATGAAAGAATAAACCCAATAAAGGTGAAGAGATAGCCTGAGCATCCAAGATCCTCCTTCAAAGGGGTGAGAGAAAGAGTGTTTGCCTCGTTTCTGCCAAAGATACTAATTCTAGGACGTGCAAGTCCTTATATACTATTCTAGAGTTACAAAAGATTACAAAAGCCCAAGCCTAAAAAGTGCCGCTCAGCGGTAAATACCGCTCAGCGGTGCTTGCCCGTCCTTTTTCTTCCCCTCAGCGGCCAGTTTGCCCCTCAGCGGACCTCCCGTGACCTCCTGAGTGCCGCTCAGCGGTAAAATGCCGCTGAGCGGTGCTTTCGGCTTCTCCTTTTGCACTCTTTGATTCCTTTTCTGATTCCATCTCTCTCCTTCTTCACTCTTTTCACTAAATTCATCTTAAAACCTGCACAAAAACACTTAAATCAAGCATAAACCTGTCCAGCTCTCAAATTTATGAAAATATAGATAAAAGCATGATTTCAAGCTAGTTTTTAAGTCTAAAGGTTGCTTTTAGTATCACTTTTAAGCATGAAAATAACAGTTTTTCAACTGTTATCAATTTCGCACCATTCTTTCCTGAACCATACAAACTTCATCAAGTTCATCAAATTGAAAACATGATTTGTCATCATTTGGATATGTCATGGCCTTGGCTACATCAAAAGTGACTTCTTCATCATCAACTCTCAGTTTAAGCTTACCATTCTCTACATCAATCAGAACTCTAGCAGTCTTCATAAAAGGTCTCCCAAGAATAAGAGGAACATCACTAGTTCCTTCCATCTCCATCACAATAAAATCCACTGGAAATACAAATTTGTCGACCTTCACTAGAACATCTTCAACCACTCCATATGGATATTTAAGAGACCTGTCTGCCAATTGAAGAGCCATTCTGGTTGGTTTAATTTCCAGCCCTTGAATTGTTCTGCACATGGATAGCGGCATTAGATTAATGCTAGCTCCCAAATCAATCAATGCTCTTCCAACTTTCACATCTCCTATGGTGCATGGAATAGTGAAGCTTCCTGGATCTTTAAGTTTAGGAGGTAGTTTTTGTATGATTGCACTGCAATTTCCCTGTATATTGATAGTTTCCTTCTCAGTGTACTTGTGTTTCTTTGTGAGAAGTTCCTTCAAAAATTTTGCATATGCTGGCATCTGTTGCAATGCTTCAGAGAATGGTATAGTAATCTCCAGCTTCTTAAACAGTTCCATGAATCTTTCCAACTGCTTTTCTTTCTCCTTCCTTGAATAACCCTTTGGATAAGGAAGTGGCTTTTCATACTCTTTTTCTTTCTGTCTCTCTTCTCTCTCTTTTTTTTCTCTCCTCTCTTCTTCTTCTTTTTTCTCTTTCTCTCTCTCAACTCTTTCTTTCCACTCACAAGATTCTTTTTCACTCTCACTCTCATTTTTTTCTTTCTCTCTCTCTTTTTGTCTCTCCTCTAACACTCTACCACTTCTAGTCACAACAGTTTTACAATCCTTTCCCAGATTATCATGCTTCATCTCGTCAACTATTCTCTCAACATAAACCTCCATTTTTTTAAATGCAGCACCCACATTATGACAATAAGACTCATTCGTCTTCAAGAATCTTTGGAAAGTCTCTTCAAGCTTTGTTGCTTTCTCAACTGGAGTGAATTGCATCTGCCATTGTTGTTGTTGCGCTTGAACCATTGACACCTGTTGTATTTCCTGTGGTATTTGAGAAAGTTTCATAGTTACTTCTTCAAGCTGTTGAGAGATAATTCTATTTTGGATAAGCAAAGCCTCATTTGATTGTAACAACTCCTTCTGACTAAGATCTCTCTTTTCAAGATTGAGTTCGTTGTCACTAGTAGCCATATTTTCAATAATTTCAGTTGCTTCCTCTGGAGTTTTACATTTAATATTGCCTCCTGCTGAGGCGTTCAGCATCATCTTGGTTTGTGAACCAAGCCCTCCAAGGAAAGTTAAGACTACTTCATGTTCTTTAAAGCCATGCATGGGAGTTTTACGTAACAAGCTTTTATACCTGTCCCATGCATGCCCCAGTGATTCTTCCATGCCCTGCTTGAATGAAGAAATCTCTTGCTTTCCTTTAGTCACCTTAGATTGTGGGAAGTATTTGTTTAAGAATTTTGTGACCACTACTTCCCACTCTGTGAAACTTTCTTCTGGAAAAGAGTTCAACCAAAGCTTAGCATTGCCTCCCAATGAGAAAGGAAACAAGCTAAGTTTGATTGCTTCGTCTGGCACCCCATTAATCTTGACTGTGTTGCAAATCTCATTAAAGGTAGTGAGGTGCTCATATGGGCTTTCATGAGATAACCCATTAAATTGATTACTCTTCACCAGTTGAATCAGTGCTGGTTTGACCTCCATATTGGCTGCATTGACTCTAGGTCTAGCTATGCTGTTAAAGTGTTGAGGCCCAGCAATATTGGTGTAGTCTGCAAGAGTTCTTCTACCATTATTGTTCTCCATACTTCCTGTGCTATGAACAGAACCTTGTGGTGATGATTGTAAGAGAGTTTCTGGAGAAGGGAAAAGTTCTCTAGATGTTCTGATTCTTCTCGTCCTTCTACTCTCGTCTAGACCTTCAAGAAGAGGTTCTGTTGTTTTCTTACTCCTAGTTCGAATTGCCTCCTGCATACACAAGAAAACAAAACCCTAGAAAATATTTGTTAGCACAAAAAGATATAAGAGAAGATATATATTCAAAAGATAAAAAGATAAAAGATTCAGAAGATAGAAAGATAAAAGATTCAGAAGATAGAAAGATAAAAGATTCAGAAGATAGAAAGATAAAAGATTCAGAAGATAAAAAGATAAAAGATTTAAAAGATAGAAGATAAAATAAAATAAAATAAAATCTAATCTAAAAATAAAATCAAATCAAATCTAATCTAATCAAATCAAATCAAATAAAATCTAATCTAATCTAATAAAAACCGAAAAAATAAAAACAGAAAATAAAAACAGAAATTTAAAATTAAAGTCAAAGATAATCAATAATCACACAAATTAACCAGTTAAACCACGAGTCCCCGGCAACGGCGCCAAAAACTTGATGGACAAATTTATGATCACCAAAATATGATGTCACAAACTTGTTTCACAATCGGCAAGTATGACCGAATCGTTCAAGTAATAAACTTGGTAAGACCAAGTATCGTTCTCCCAAAGGACTCACGGCCTAGTTTAGTTGTGTGGTTTGTTGATTAGCTAAGACTTAAGAACGAAATATTTGGATTTTAATATGCAAGACAGAAAATAAACATGTATGCATGAGTTTTTGATCAATGGCAAAAGCAAAAGATAAACACTTTCAATGAAATATATGAATGAATATGTTGTTGGGGGTCAATTTCATCTCATCCACTCTCATATATTTTAGGAATTCAACATTCAAATCATCATTGTTAATGCCACTCTCTAAAGTACCATTCTAGATGGCTTCTCCCTAATCACGAGTTCATACAATTCCTAGCATTCCTAATGATCAGTTCATAAGTGCAGGAGCTTAACGACAACCAACATAATATTGGGAGAAATTCCCCGGATCTAGACTTCACCGTACGTGCCCGTATCGACAAAACCAATAATCATGCATCGAATGAGTTAAACCATGCAAGCATTAAGCAAAGAGGAAAAACCCTAACTAATGATGAAAGAAAGCATAAATCTTAATTAAAAGATGCAAGCATAGATTCCATATATGAGAGCTTCAAGAGATTACATTGATTCCCCAACAAACATACAAGGTTTAGTTCACCATATTCATGGTGAACCTAGATGAATAACAATGAAAGAATGAAAGAATAAACCCTAAAAAGGTGAAGAGGTAGCCTGAGCATCCAAGATTCTCCTTCAAAGGGGTGGAAGAGAGAGTGTTTGCCTCGTTTCTGCCAAAGATACTAATTCTAGGACGTGCAAGTCCTTATATACTATTCTAGAATTACAAAAGATTACAAAAGCCCAAGCCCATAAAAGTGCCGCTCAGCGGTGACTGCGCGTCCCTTTTCTTCCCCTCAGCGGCCAGTTTGCCCCTCAGCGGACCTCCCATGACCTCCTGAGTGCCGCTCAGCGGTAAAATGCCGCTGAGCGGTGCTTTCGGCTTCTCCTTTTGCACTCTTTGATTCCTTTTCTGATTCCATCTCTCTCCTTCTTCACTTCTTTCACTAAATTCACTTTAAAACCTGCACAAAAACACTTAAATCAAGCATAAACCTGTCCAGCTCTCTTATTTCTGAAAATATAGATAAAAGCATGATTTCAAGCTAGTTTTTAAGTATAAAGGTTGCTTTTAGTATCAATTTTAAGCATGAAAATAACAGTTTTTCAACTGTTATCAGGCGCCTTAAGTGGGGCGTTGAGTGCTAGTTTTGTGGGCTTGGACCTGTTTTATGTTATTTTTATGTTCTGTTTAAGGACTTGGACATCCTAGAGATTGTATCTTTGGATGGAATAGGCACAAAAACACCCTCTTGGATCCCTCGGAGGTGGATTTGGATGCGGAAGCTCCTATCTTCAACTTCTAGGGTTTTATCTTTCATTATTTTTCCATTATTCCTCTAGTTTCAGCATGTCAATTGTTGAATATAGAATGACTTAATTTCTCACACCAAGAGGGGGTGAATTTGTGAAATATAAAAACAACGTTTTCTTTAAATCTTTTTTGCAAAGTGGATACCTTTAAAAGCTTTCTTGAAATGCAAGGAAAAATATTTGTTTATGTAGTGGAAATTAAATCGATTTAGTTCAGTATGAAGTCGACTAAATAAAAGAGTGCAGGGATAGAAAGATCAAACGCTGAGTTTTTATACTAGTTCGGCCAAGCCTACATCTAGTGTGCTTCAAACCACAGAAAGCCAATGCACTATAATGATCAAGGTTTTTACAACAAGGTTTTTATAGCGACCTCACATCAAAAATATAAAACACCTCTCTAACCCTCTAATCAAAATATAAGCATATACAAACACACTAGCCGCAAAAATCCTCTCTCCTGTAGTCTAAACCCTTTGAGCCACCCTCAAAGTCAAGAACGCATCACACTCTTCTTCCTGTAATCACAGCAGGGAACCTCAATCCAATCTTCACAAGATTGTAGCCTCTGATCTCTTAGTTACACGCAATGTACAGATATGATCAGCCTTTGTACATGCAACTAACTGGCTCTTCAAGAATCCACAAGTAGATGATCACCACGATCACTTCTTCTTTCTTGAAGCTCTTTCTCTCTTTATGTAAAAATGCACTTTCTGCAAAAGATATCACAAACTGTTAGATTCACAAAAGTTCTTACAGAAATCAAGTTCGCGTCAATTTATAGATTTTCACAATTCAGACGCATTTTAATCGACTAAGCTACTAATGCAGTTGAATATAAAAATTTTGTTATAGTAGTTAGCAGCAATCAATGCAGTTAATTGAATGTATAATTAATGCAGTCAAATCTCATTTAATGCTTGGTTAACATATTACAAATATAGTCGTTGTACCATTTAATTCAAGCATTAACAGAATTTCAAAACTGTAACAAACTTAGTCGAATGCAGGTTGCATGTAATCGACTATGTAACACAGTTAAACAAAGTTTTGAAAAACCTTCACTTTGAAAAATCCTCATAGCACACTTTGGAAATGGTTTGTGCAAAGCCATGAGTTTTAATCGACTCACTTCATAATGAAGTCGACTTAAAATTATTGTTTTGCCACACAATTAAAAGTTCAACATAAGTGCATGTGGTTTTCCTTTTATAAAACATCAGACATGCATTCACCAATAAAATCAATTATAGAGCACAATGAAATGCAATGTATAAACTCAATCATGTTCTCAATGCTTTAAACAAATTTACACAATAATTAAAACAAATAGCATGTAAGCAATAGAACATGTAACACATAAATAGTACATGTGTTATTAAGTATGTTGTCATCATCAAAAACCATAAGCTCTGAGATTGTAGGTTCAGCTAAACCAGTGCTCCCCTATCAACAATCTCAACATCAATGGTGAACTAAGTTCTATTTGTTGTTGGGGAATTGATAAACAAATTTTTAACCCCTGAAAACGGAGTATAAGACTTGTTAAGACCTCGGCAAGTGTACCGAATTGTATCAAGTAATAATAAATGGTAAGACCAAGTATCGTTTCCCAAGAGATTAACGGCACTAAACAGTTATGTGATTACTCAACTAATTAAGACTCTAAAGAACAAAATTTGGGGTTTTTGGATGCAAATGCAATAAAATAAACACGAATGCAATTTGATCAATTGAGGCTAAACACAAGAATGAATGGATGAAGTTGATGATATTGTTGTTGGGTTTAGATTTCACCTAAGTTACTCTCATACATATATGAATTCATCTTTCTTCATTAATGTTAATGTCACTTTCTAATTTACCTTAAACCCGATGTCTCGGTGAAGAAAGCCTACTCATAATCACTAGTTTACAATGTCTTGTCTCCCTAGCAATTATTCATGCATTACATTCGCACAGAAGCTTAAAGGCAACCAGTCCTCCTATCCCTATGTCTAGGCAATATTGTTATTGGGAGAATTTCTTCAGTTGTAGATTTACTTATATGTGTCCATACAAATAACATCAATGATCATGCAATTGAATGAGTTAAACAAAGCATGCATAGAGTATAGAAGAAAAACCCTAACAATTAATGAAAGAAAGCATATCAATTAAAGAATCAATTCAATACTTGAGAGTTTCAAAGGAATACATTGGTTCCTCGATGACAATAAAGGTTTAGTTCACCATAGGCATGGTGAAGCTAGATGAAAAACAATGAAAGTGTGAAAGATAGAACCCTAGATGTTGAAGAATAGAGCTTGAGCATCCAAAATCCTCCTCCAAGGGGTGAAGAAAGTGTGATTTCGCCTCTTTCTATCCAAAAATACTAACCCTATTTCGACTAAAACCTTATATAGTTTCCTAACGATTACAAAAAATAGGCCCAAGCCCAAATTAATGGCACTCAGCGACACTTTTTCCCCTCAGCGGTAACTGCAAGTCTTCAGAATTGACGCTCCACTGCAGTTTTGGCCCTCAACGGTCAGTGCAGGACTTCAGAATGCCGCTCAGTGGTAGAATATCGCTCAGCGTTGACTGCGACTTCTTTTAAGCACTTTAACTTCCTTTCTTGAGTCCAGCTCCTTACTACTTCAACTTATTTCATCTAATTCATCTCAGTTCCTACAAAACAAGGAAAACCAAGCATAAAACCCATCCAACTCTTATCTCCAAAACATAAGCAAAAGCACGATTCCAAGCTAGTTTCTAATTCATAAAGGTTGTTTTTGATGTCAAAATTAAGTATAAAAATAACAGTTTTTAACCTGTTATCAATGAGCGCACAACATCTACTGATGGATGCTAGGTGATTAAGTATCTATTGAAGGATACTATGCTACCAGACACATACTGATGGGTGTTGATGAGAAGGTTTGCACTTACTGATGGGTGCTGGAAGACTTATTGGGTTATGCCCATGACGTTAAACAAGCACTTATTGGGAGGCAACCCAGCTTTCTAACCTTATTTCTTTTGTTTATGCAATATTTGCTTTTGTTAGTAGTATAGGATTTGATGAACTTAGCTTAAAACTTAATCTGTGATGAAATGGTTGATGATGATATGATGTTTATTGATGCGAGTGTCGCGACCCGTCAAATTTGTTGTGCATTAAATAATGCAGTATAGTTTACTAGGAAGTGACTCCTAGGTCGTCTCTCAAGGACCAATTTTTGGTGGTTCAATCTCAGATTTTTTACACAAAGTGGGGGGGGTTTTGTGATATGGTTTTGTGCAGTAAAATTAAAGTGGACTGGAATTTAAACGAGACAGAATTTAAAATACTGAAATAAATTTTAACAATGGTAAAAACAAGCGGTAAAAGATGGTAAAACTGAACGGTAAAATTAAACGCATAAATAAAAACATCAGTGAAAATACGTTGATAGAAAATAAACCGTAAAAATGACGTTGAAAATAAACTGAACAGTAAAAAGCAATGACTGAATTTAACAGTACAGAAAATACTGAACGATAAATTTAACAGATAAAAACATTTAACTGAAAATGGAATTCATCACAAATTGAACACTTAAATTAAAATTCTGGACAGTAAAAAGGAAACGAGCAAAGGTGACACATTCAGAAATGAAAACTATATTTTGGCACTGTTGAAAATAAATTACAGAGAGCTTTGAAAGAAGAAGAGGCAAGAGCCTCTTCCAGGGACCGTGAGGGGTTCCTAAACTACTCTAAATTCTACTACTAAAATCTTACACTAAAATCTACTTGCTGATGCTCTTTTATAGAGCAAATTTTAGAACATCCTCCCGTGATCTCCTCCATTTCAGCCTTGGTTTTCTGTTTTGTTTTGTCTTGCATCTTTTCCTTGCACGCTGAGTAATAGTTTCTTGGCCGTGAGAAAATAGGGTGAGGACTCCTCCAAGCCGTGCCAAGAAAGTAGGTATGGGCCCTCCATTTTGCCAACTTGTCTTCTTCAATTCCATGCTAGCCGAGATTGTGGTTGCTGGATGTGCAGATTCCATGCCTTTCTCCATGCTCCCAAACTGCTGGACTTTGTTCTATTTATTTGGACGAAGGCTGGACCGTTTAGCTGCTGTTGTCTAGACCAGCCGTGAGCTTCTTTCTTGGAATTGAAAAATATCACTTCTTGGTGGATGGATGCCATTAGCTTATCAACTGTAAAATGAAAAACCATTGTGGAGTGGAAGAATACAGAGCAACAAAATCTGCACTCCAAGCCATGACAAAAACCGTGAGGTAGCTAGATGTATCTTTGTGCAGCTCTCCAAATTAATTAGTTGTTTTCTCCTCCGTTCAAGAATTACGTTCCAAGCTAAGGTGTGCTCCATGTGTGCTTTTCTTCCAGCCAATAAATCACTTGATGCTTCAACATGTTGCTTCTTCATCCAAGCCGTGAATCAACTCCTCTTCCTTTCCACTTCCAGCAGCTGTGACTTCCTCTACTGGACCAGCTGCTTCTTCACGTCCCATTCCAGCCACCTTTTCTCTTCTCCCATTTAATCATCTTCTGAGAGCTTCTCTTCTTCGTGTGGCTGCTGCACACCGTGATGTTGTGTGCCTTCCTCCCAGCCAGCAACATGCTGCTGCTGCTTGGTAGTGACTACTCCAGCTCTATCCAGGCCGAGACATTTTGTTGGATTAAGTAATGAGAAGCTTACTCCAAGTCTGCTGCTCCTTCACGTTAATTTTCTCCAATGTGGTCATGATTTTTTTTTTGCCAAGCCATCAAGCATAAACCGTGAGTGGTGGACCATGTGTTGTCTGCTTTATAATTTTCTTCACTTAAAAGCAATGAGTTGCAGCCGTGGCACCCTACCCAACGTCTCTATGTGCTTCTTTTTTTTTCAATAATATTCCTTTGGACTTAAGCTTGCTGACATCCTTTCAAAACCGTGAGCTCTTAGTTTTGGTCCCCTCCTTCCATTTAAATTGATGCTTGCTAAAAATAATTGGCCGTGTCATGTGCTACGTGAATTAGCATAACACTTCTCCAATTTCCTTATGCAATGTGCTACCAAGTGGGCCATGACACCACTTTCCTCTTTTTCCACCATCTTTTCTTTTCTTTCCATTGAAAAACCACGTTGAAGCAAGAGTAAATGTGGTGGTCCCTTTGTCATTCCATTGTTGACTTGCCAAATGAGAATTCTCCAAGTGGCTCCCACTCTTTTGATTCCACTTCAATGTGCTACTCTTCTACGTGGAATTTGCCAACCATCACACAAATGCTTCTCAATAAAACGTGATGTGGTAGCCCATTAACACCTTGAATAATTTTCTTCATTCATCTTTTGTTACATAAGAAGGCCGTGAAGTGTATAGGAGTTCCAAATCATTCTTAAAATTTAATAAATGAAGAACTTGCTTAAGATTGTTGGGAGGTCTTAGCACCGTTCAACGATCAATTCCAGCCACCACATGTACCAAACAACAAGCAAACAATGCAAACAGATTAGAAATCACTTAAACAGTAATCACTGGATTGACATAGGAGAGTAAAATAAATACTGGGAACAACATAGAACGAATTTGAACAAACGAAAAACTATACGTGAAAATAGACATCCATACGAAACTATGAAAAAAAATTGCATGGAAAACGGATAAGAATTGAACCTGAACGGGGACAAACAAGTTGACACAAAATTCACGCAGCAACCAGCGAAAACTGAAATGGCTGAAATACATTGGGCTCTATTTCCATTTCTTATTTAACCTTCAAATGTCCCAAATTGTATTTCCAAATTTTCCTTGTAAAATAATTAGCTCAGATAATTCAAATTAATTAAAATAAGAATTTCTGATCGAATTAAGCACAATCAAGCAAAATGGGAAAACACTGGACATTTAAGCACAATTCCCTTATTAATTCTAATACAATAAACTAAGTGAAGTGTAGAAAATATCGACTCATCATTTATCATGAGTGTTGCTTTATGATGCTGATTATATTGATTTATGTTTAGATAATGCATGATGCTGATATACAGGTGGTTGCTCACAATATTGTGAAACAGATGCATGAGGTAAACTGGTGATTATGTTATTGAGCAGGATGTTTATCTAAATGTTGGAACTTGAATTAGCCTGTGTGAGGATTCAACTCCAAAGTTTTTGTGAATGATTGCTATTACTTTGAAAATAGAAATGATTTTGCCCAGGTTTCTATGATTGACTCGCTTGCTTGCATGTTTCATATGATCAAGGCCATCTGTTGTTATCCCTTTTTAGCCAATGCATGATTTTAGCCCAATAAAAGATAGCAAAATGTGTTCTATCCTTTGAACCTTTAGCCTTAAACATGATATGAAAACCCTTTGTGAAAATCTTTACCTTGAGTTAAATTGAGAATATTTATGTGGTATTGATAAAGGTTGAAGTTTGGAGTTGTTGGGAAATCTGAAAAGGGAAAATAAAAAGAATAAGCATTGAGCTAAGTGTTGAGAAAATGAAAAGCAAAAGAAAAAGAAAAGAAAAGAAAGAAAAGAAAAGCTCAATGCAAGGGAAAGTTGGGTTGAAAAAGAGAGATTGTGTTTAAATAATGAAATTATGAACGATTCTCTTAACTCAAGAATTTTGTGATCTAGAAAAACCAATTTTCTTCTTAACCGAGCTACATTACAAGCCATAGAAAAGACCTGGTGATGATACTTGCTTGTGAGTATGTTTGATTGTGGTTAAACGAAAGGCAAAGGTTGATTTATGTGACATTGTGATAGTAGACTGAATGAGCCACCTCCTATTCGTATGTCTAGGTAATATTGCTTCCGGGAGAATTTCCCCTGTTCTAGATTTCCCCATATGTGTCCATATCGACAAAATCAATAATCATGCAATTGAATGAGTTAAACAAAGCATGCATAGAGCATAGAGGAAAAACCCTAACAATTAATGAAGTAAATCATATATAATCAAGAATCAATTCAATACATGAGAGTTTCAAAGGATTACATCATTTCCCTAACAACAATGGACGTTTAGTTCACCATAGACATGGTGAAACTAGATGAAAATAATGAAAATAATGAAAGATAGAACCCTAAAAGTTGAAGATCGGAGCTTCCGCATCCAAAATCCGCCTTCAAGGGGTGAAAGGATTGGAATTTCACCTCTTTCTGTCCAAAGATCTCAACCCTAGGTCGACTAAACCCTTATATAGTTTATTAAAAATACAGAAAAATGGCTCAAGCCCAATTAAATAGCGCTCAACGGTAAAATGACGCTCAGTGGTAAGTGCGACACTCATAATTAGCCCTCAGCGCTTAAGCGCTAGACAATGTACTCAACAAGCAAGCTTGGTACTTAGCGGTGAAATAGCGCTGAGTGGTCACTACGATACTTGAATTGTGCACTTTTCCTTCCTTTCCTGAGTCCAACTCCTTGCTACTTCAACTTCTTTCATCCAATTCTTCTAAATTCCTGCCAAAACAAGGAAAACCAAGCATAAAACCCATCCAACTCTCTTATTTCCACAACATAAGCAAAAACATGATTTCAAGCTAGATTATAAGTCATAAAGGGTGTTTTAGATGTCAAAATTAAGTATAAAAATAACAGTTTATCAACTGTTATCAAGCACCACAATTGAATCAAGGCATTTATGCATCTTGACTGATATTCTTTATAATAAGCTGATAAGAGTGATTACTTGTCTTGAAAGAAAATATTTTGAAATGTGTTGAAACCATTCTATTGATTGTTCCAAAGCTAAATTACATTGTGTTTACTTGAGGATAAGCAATGTTCTAAGTTTGGGGTTGTGATGACGGTTGAATTTACCTTTATTTGATACTTAATTTTGATACCAAAAATAACCTTTTTGACTTAGAAACTAGCTTGAAATCATAGTTTTGTGTGAATAAGAGAGTTGAAGGTGAATTTAATGATATTATGCTAGATTTCCTTGTTTTAAACACGAATTGATATTATTTGGAAGAAGAGTTGAAGTCGTAAGGAGTTGGAACTCAGGAAGAGATGGAAAAGCATTAGAAAGGAGGAATGCATCAACGTTGAGCGCCATTTTAGGGGCCCTCAGCATCGGATTACACTGTCGCACGCTTGGTTGTCCTTTTTCTGGATCCCTTAGCGCAGGAAGTCCCTGTCTCGCGCCTGGGTGCCCTTTTTAGGGCATTGAGCGCCACTCACTCGAGTCACACCATGTATGTTTGCTTATTGAGCTGACCTTGTGCGTCATATGATCTTGTACGCCGCCTGGGCGCCCTAAGTGGGGTGCTGAGTGTTGATGGATTGGCAAGTCTACCAAATCACACAGGTAATATAAAATCGTAAGACCAAGTATCGTATCCCTGAAGACTCTCGGCACTAGACAGTTGTGTGATAACTTGATTAATTAATACTTAAATAAAACGAGGTTATTGGTTTCAAATGCAAAGACATAAAATTAAATACAAATGCAAATTGATCAATAGTAGAGTAACACAAAGATGAACGGATGTTGTTTAATATGAGATGAATATGTTGTTGGGGTTTGATTTCACCAAGTTTACTTTCATGTATATAAGAATTCTTCTTTTTACATTAATGTTAACGTCACCCACTAAATTACTTAGAACCCGATCCCTCGGCGCAATAAGCCTGCCTTAATTCCTAGTCCGTGCAATTCCTAGCGTTCCTAGAAAATTAAGTCTGAAGATCAAGAGCTTAAGACGACGAAGTACTTATACCCTCATCCCTGACATATTACCCTTGGGAGAATTCAACAAGAACCTGAATTGTAAGGAACCTCCCGGCACTCATGCAATTCATAAATCATGCTACTAAATGAGTTAAATAAAGTAAAACATTGAAACATATGAATTCCCTAACAATTAAGGGAAAAACATATAAATTAAGAATCAATTCAAATACATGTGAGTTCACAAGGTTACATCATTCTCTAACAACAAATAGAGTTTAGTTCCCCATAGACATGGAGGAACTAGATGAATAATGGAAAAGCATGAGATAGTGAAACCCTAAGAGTAGAAGAGGAAGCTTCTGCCTCTAGATTCGCTTTTAGAGAGTAGAAGAGTGTGTTGTTGTGTTTCTCCAGCCAGAGATACAAAACCTAAAGCGCTTGGGTCCTTTAAATAAAGTCAGAAAAGAGTAAAAACAGGGTCCGGTCTAAAAAAGTTGAAACAGAGCAAAAACTGGGCCTAATCCATGATGCTCGGGCGCCCCATTTAAGGTGCCCGAGCGGTGGACGTCGATTTCTAGCGCTCAAGCCTCCAAAAAAGACGCCCAAGCCTCGCAGACTGCATTCTAGTTGACTTTTCTACACTCTGGTTGACTTTTCTACACTCGGGTTGACTTTTCCGTACTCTGGTTGACTTTTCTGCATTCCAACTATTTGGTACTTTAATTCTTCTTTCAAATCATTTTAATATCCTACAAAATCAAGGGAATTTAGTAATAAAATCATCAGTTATAACCTCAACTCTCTTATTCACAAAACTAAAGCAAAAATATGATTCCAAGTAAATTTTTAAGCAGAAAAGGGTGCATTTGGTATCAAATTACATCACAAATAACCTTATTTTAAACCGTTATCACAACCCCAAACTTAGAACTTTACTTGTCCTCAAGCAAAATAGAATGTAACTCAGCCTTTCAAAATAATCACTACAATGACTCAACACTTTTCAAAAACTTTTTCTTCCAAGACAAGAGATCACTTTTATCAACTCAGCATACACATGTCAGTCAAGATGTACAAATGCCTTATTCCAATCAAAATCAATGTCATACTCATATACTTCAACATATGTTATCCTTAAGAATGATCAATCAACTAGGCAAGGAGTAATAAAAAATTCAAAGAACTGTTCCTCACCAAGGCAAGTGTTTCACTCAAGCGCTCAAAAGTATATCACTCAAGCACTCAAAAGTGTATCACTCAAACTCACAAGTGTATAGTGGGATCTCTCAATCACTCTGCTATCGCAATGTCACAGAAATTAATTTTGCCTTTCATTTTACCAAAATCAAACATACTCAAAAGCACGTTTTCATCACAAGGGCTTTTCTTGACTTGTAACTTGGCTGGGCTAAGAAGAAACATGGTATTTTTAGGAATGCAAAATCCTTGAGTTAAGAGAGATATTTATGAAATTAACAATTACACAAAGGTTCTCTTTTCAAGAAGATCTTTCCCAACCATTTTCCCTTATAGTGAGCTTTCTTTTCTTTCTTTTTATTTTTCTTTTCATTTTTCTTTACTTTGATTTTTCTTTTTCTTTTTGCTCACTGCTTATTTTCCTACAACCCCAAACTTGAACCTTTTTCAATACCTCACAAATATTCTCGACTCAACTCAAGGTAAAGAATTTAAAACAGGGTTTTCAAAACATGCTTAAGGCTAAAGGTTCAAAAAGGGTAAAAAAAATTGTTTTCTTTTTAGTGGACAAAATCATGTGAAGGCTAAAAGAATAAGGGATAACAAAAGATGGCCTTGATCATATGAAAACTGCAAGCACGTAGTTCAATCATAGAAAATTTGGGCAAAATCGTTCATGCTTCCAAAGTAATAGCAATTATTCACAACAACTCTGAAGCCGAAAACTCACACAAGTAAACTCTCAAGTCCCAGAATTCAGAAAAACACCCTACTTAGTATCTCAATCAAGTTTTACTTCAAGCACCTGTTTCATACACTATGAGCCATCACTTGTATATTAGCACATCATGCATCATCTCAACATCAATCAATACACTAGAATATCACAAAGCAATACTTATCACAAAACACAACATAGTTGAACCAAAGCAGTGTAGTTCATTCAAGCAAAGTACAATAACAAAACAATTGATTAAAAAGAAAGGTTTAGAAAGTTGGGTTGCCTCCTAGTAAGCACTTCTTTAACGTCACTAGCTTGACACCATCTTCATCATCATAGCATCCATAGTAGATGCTGTTAGTAACATCCATCAGTAGATGTCTGATCACATAGCATCCATCAATAGATGCTAATATTTCTTATCTTCATTGGTATCCCTCACTAAACACCAATCTTTCTCATCTTCATCGGCATTCATCAGTAGATGCCTAATCACCTAACATCCATCAGTAGATGTCTAGTCAACGTCCTATTCCATAACAGCATCCATCAATAGATGATGTCATTCATCATCCTCATCATAGCAACATCCATCAGTAGATGTTGTAGAAGCATCCATTAGTAGATGTTATCATTACTACCATCAGAAGCAGCATTTAACCTAAAAAAACTCAAACACACAAAGAAAAAAATCAAATCAAAACCACACAATTAAATCAACTAAAAAAAAAATCAGAAATTGGGTTGTTTCCTAATAAGCGCTTGTTTAACGTTACGAGCCTGACACCATTAAGCACAATCTGCATCTATGATGTTAGTGTTCCTTTTGCTTTCATCACACCAACTTATCTGCAACATCTTCTTGTTCACCATCTTTGATATCTTTAACCACTTCATGCACAGAGTCTTGATGAACATAACACTTAAAGGTCGGCGCTCAGCGCCCTTAATGGGGTGCCCAGGCGCACCCTACGACCTTCTTCCTCCTTCTTCTTTTGATGATCTTGTGCTCCTAGTACATATTTTCAAATTTTACCCTGCAAACACTAAAGAACACTGCACTAGAGCACCCAATTAGCACTAAAAGATAAAAAGATAAAGATAAAGATAAAAAAAATAAAAAGATAAAAAATAAAAAGATAAAAGATAGAAAGATAAAAAGATGAAAATGATAAAAAGATAAAAAAATTGAAAAGATAAAAAGATAAAAAAAATAAAAAAGATAAAACATAAAAAGATAAAAAGATGAAAAGATAAAAAGATAAAAAAAGAAATAAAAGATAAAAAAAAATTAAAAAAAATAAAAAAGATAAAATTAAAGATAAAGTCTAATCGGTTAAGAATCACATAAATAGAAAAGTTATACCACGAGTTCCCGGGTCGTCCGCATGACAGGCTGAAATACTTACCACTATACTAAAATTAAATTAAAAAAATCAGAAACTGAGTTGTCTCCCAACAAGCGCTTCTTTAATGTCACTAGCTTGACCTACTGCAATTGCCCTGTGCCTCAATTGTTCCCTTTTCTGGATTTTTTTTTTCTTTTTGTTGAATTTTTTTTAAGAATTTAATATAACCAGGAACCTGTTGCAGTGTCCCAATCATAGGAATTTTAATCTCCAATTTCTTGAAGATTTCCATGAAACGCTCAAACTGTTTTTCCTTCTCCTTCCTATGATACTTCTTTGGATGAGGAAGGGTTTTTTCATATGATTCTTTCTTTTTTCTCTCATCCTCCTTCTCTCCCTTTTTCTTTTCTTCCCTCTCTTTTTCCTTTTTGTAACACTCCTTAAGGTATAAAAGATTTTTCTCAATTTTTTTCTTTTCTCTCTCAACCTCTTCTTTTTCTTTTATCTCTTCATCTTTCTCTTTTTCACTCAGACTTTCTTTTTCTTTTGTCTCTATTTTTCTCCAATTCTCTTTCTTTTCTTTCCTCTCCTTTTCTTTTCTCTCACTCTCTTATTTTTCTTTCTTTTCCTCTACATCTTTCTCTTTTTCACTCAAACTTTCTTCTTCTTTTCTCTCTATTTTTCTCTCATCTAAAACCTTGCCACTTTCATTGATAATTGCTTGACATTCCTCTCTGGAGTTAGCTTTCATGTTACTCACAAAATCGTCCAACTTCTGAATTATGAACCTACACTACAACTTCATCCTTTTGCATGTTGCTTGAGTGTCATTATGATGAGACTCAGACATCTGTATGAATTATTGAAGTGTGTCATCCATCTTAGCCCATCTTTCTGATATAAAGGGTTGTTGTTGCCATTGTTGTTGTCCGACAGCTTGTCCAAATTAACCTGGTCCCATGTTTGAGTGAGGTTCCCACTAGTGGTTGAAATTATCTTGGTGGAATTGAGTGTCCATATAGTTAATTTCTTGTCTGAATTGCATCCTGCAAGCACTAGACACAAAACCCTAAAAATTATTGTTAGAACAAAAACAAAAATTAAAAATTAAATGACACAAAACAAAAATTAAAAATAAAAATAAAAATAAGAAAATTAAAAATAAAGTCAAAATTAATCAAGAATCACACAAATATAATAGTTTAAACTGTGAATCCTCGGCAACGACGCCAAAAACTTGTTGACAATATTTTTGATCCCCGGTAACGGTGCCAAAAACTTGTTGATGGATTGACAAGTGTACCAAATCGCACAAGTAATATAAAATGGTAAGACCAAGTATTGTATCCCTGAAGACTCTCGGCACTAGACAATTGTGTGATAACTCGATTAATTAAGACTTAAATAAAACGAGATTGTTGGTTTCAAATGCAAAGACATAAAATTAAATATGAATGCAAATTGATCAATAGTAGAGTAACACAAAGATGAACGGATGTTGTTTAATATAAGATGAATATGTTGTTGGGGTTTGATTTCACCAAGTCATGTATATAAGAATTCTTCCTTTTACATTAATGTTAACGTCACTCACTAAATTACTTAGAACCCGATCCCTCGGCGCAATAAGCCTGCCTTAATTCCTAGTTCGACAATTCCTAGCTTTCCTAGAAAATTAAGTCTGAAGATCAAAAGCTTAAGACGACCAAGTACTCATACCCTCATCCTTGAGAAATATTACCCTTGGGAGAATTCAACAAGAACCTGAATTGTAAGGAACCTCCCGACACTCATGCAATTCATAAATCGTGCTACTAAATGAGCTAAATAGAGCAAGCATTGAAACAGGTGAATTCCCTTACAATTAAGGAAAAAAACATATAAATTAAGAATCAATTCAAATACATGAGAGTTCACAAGGTTACATCATTCCCCAAAAACAAATAGAGTTTAGTTAGTTCCCCATAGACATGGAGAAACTAGATGAATAATGGAAAAACATGAGATAGTGGAACCCTAAGAGTAGAAGAGGAAGCTCCCGCCTCCAAATCCTCTTTTAGATAGTGGAAGAGTGTGCTGTTGTGTTGCTCCAGCCAGAGATACAAAACATAGAGCGCCTGAGTCCTTTAAATAAAGTCGAAAAAGAGTAAAAACAGAGCCCGGTCCAAAAGAGTCGAAACAGAGCAAAAACTAGGCCTAATCCACGACGCACGTCGCTCGGGCGCCCCATTTAGGGCGCTCGGGTTGTGCACGTCGATTTCTGGCGCTCAAGCCTCCAAACAGGGCGCCCAAGCCTGGGACACTGCATTCTGGTTGACTTTTTTGCACTCTAGTTGAATTTTCTACACTTTGGTTGAATTCTCTGCATTCCAACTATTTGGTACTTTAATTCTTCTTTCAAATCATTCTAATAGCCAACAAAATCAAGGGAATTTATTAATAAAATCATTAAATATAACCTCAACTCTCTTATTCACAAAACTAAAGCAAAAACATGATTCCAAGCAAGTTTCTAAGCAGAAAAGGGTGCATTTGGTATCAAAATTACATCACAAATATCCTTATTTTAAACTGTTATCACTGAGCGCCAGTTTCGTTGGCTTTAACCTGTTTTCTGTTATTTTTATGTTCTATTTAAGGACTTGGATGTTCTAGGGATTGTATCTTTGGACGGAATAGGCACAAAAACACATTATTTGATCCCTCGGAGGTGGATTTGGATGCGGAAGCTCCTATCTTCAACTTCTAGGGTTTTATCTTTTATTCTTTTTCCATTATTCATCTAGTTTCACCATGTCAATGATGAACTAAGTTATAATTCTTGTTGGGGAATGATGTAAACATTTTAAACTCTCATGTATTGAATTGATTCTTGATTATATATGCTTGTTTCATTAATTGTTAGGGTAATTCTTTTTCGCTCATTGCTTGGTTTGTTTAACTCATTCATTAACATGATGTATGATTTGCATAGTACCGAAAGGTATCTTACAATTCAGGTTTTGGAGAATTATTTCCAGAAGGAGTATTGCTTAGGAATGGGGGTATGAGTTCTGGTTGTCTTAAGCCTCTGTTCGTAAGAATTAGTTATTAGGGATGACGAAAGATGTTATGATCTATAAATAAGGATAAGCTTTCTTCGCCGAGGAATCGGGTTTTAAGTATTTTAGATAGTGACATTGGCATTAATGAAGAAGTAGAATTTGTATATACATGAGAGTAAACTAGGTGAAATCTAACCCCAACAACATATTCATCCCATAATCTCAAATCTGTTCATCTTTGCACTTTTATCCAATTAATCAAATTGCATGCATATTTACTTTTATGTATTTGCATTTTAAACCAAAAGATTTTGTTTTCAAGTCTTATTTAATCAATAAATCACATAACTGTTTAGGCCGTGAGTCTCTAGGGAAATGATACTTGCTCTTACGATGTTTATTACTTGATACGATTCGGTACACTTGCCGGAGTATTCACTTACATCTTCCCCAACAACAAATGAGTTTAGTTCTCCATAGTTATTGAGAACCTTGGTGTTCAATGGAATGAAAGTGAATCATACGTTAGGTAGAGGCAATCCCCACTGATGTTGCCCTTAACAATTTTGTTAGAGGACAAAGCCTCCCATAAACCAACCACATCACCATTCAATGTCGATGCCACCATAGAGCTAGCCTCACCATCGTTGGTGTAGGGAACGTCGTAGTTGATGGAAGAGGCAATGGCGGCGTTCTCATCGCATGCGACCATAGTCTTCTCTCCTTCAAAAGATGTCTCCACCTTTTGTCGTTGGGATTAAGTTCATCGTTGATGAAATCATTTGGCACTACTCTGTTGTGCGCGACGATGGTGGCAATTCAAGGCTAGAGCTCACAATGAAAGTTCAATTGAACTCGTTATTTATTATAGTGAAATTGTGGTGGTCAACAACAAGGTTTGGCATTATGGTGAAGCTGATGCTGGTGCACGATTATTGTCGATCTACGTCGGCGAGGTGTAGTTAAATGGTAGCTTGATGGTGGCAACATCGATTAAGTGGGTTTGCTAGGAGAATATAGAGATGAAGATGATGATATGGCAACCTAACATTGGTCAAATTTGTGAGTGGTGGATAAATTCCATGTGTTAGTCTTTGGTCTTCCAAATTGAGAGAGTTAGGATACTACCATGTGACAACTTCTGATTGGCTAGCTTTATGAGTGGAGATTGCTTAAAAAGTGGAGTGTATAAGAAAATTATGGGGTGTGAAATCTTTCTAGAATTTGCTAATTTTGGCCTTATTTTGAAGGTGTTTTATAACTTTAATTTGTTTATTTTCAAACATTAAAATATTGAAGAAAATGTTTTATTCAACTAAAAAGCTATTTTTGAAAAATTTTTATTCAACTTTCAAACACTCCTCGCCAATAGCAGAAGAGGTGGGAACAATGTTTGATAGGGTTGACATGTTGTCATCTTCTTATGACTATCCAAAATTTGGATCATGATGTTGTTGAACTTGTTCCTTCTTAATGTAACCACCATTTGAACTTATAACATTTATTGAGGAAGACATTATTAAAGCGAAGGCAAAAAGCTTTTTTGACACTTATTATCCAAAAACTTATAATAAAATTATAATGTATAAATGCTCATGGTAGCATGAGTGAGATAATTATCAATAATCATGATCTCATGTAAAGATAATATAAAATGTGGAGGTAAGATCAAATTTTACTTGGGTCCTCAGTGAATGTCAAATGTTCTTATGGTTAGAATTGAATTTCTCGTGTTCCAAAGGAAGAAGATTCACTTATAAAAGACTCTTTGACACTCAAGTTAATAAGAGATTTCGAATCTTTATCAGTAAAAGACAGAGTATGAGATAACTATGTTCATTTTCTAGTGAAATGCTGTGTTATATAAAATGTTATCAAAATTTTTAAATTATTAAAAAAATATATTAAAATTAAAAATATATGATTATATAAAAGGTTTGAAAATGTTACAAATTTTTAAAATCAATTAATGAAATTATTAAAAAATTAAAATAAAAGGTTATATATATATATATATATATATATATATATATATATTAAAATTTAGAAAGATGAAAAGGAATTAAAGAAAAAAGGAAAAGAGAATTCGTGCATAAAGAACATGACATCTGTATAAAAAAACATAAAAATAATATAAAAATTAAAAAGTCATCATAACTATGTATAATTTCAGTGTTTTTTATTTACGGAAGAAATCTCATCACTTCTACTATCTAAGTGAAACAGAATTTGCCCACCTCTTCCATGATTTTAATTAAATATATTATTAAATATAATTATATTACACGATTCATCTCCACTTATCTCAAGTTATCTGTATCACTTCTTCCCAATAATATTGTAGCATACAGATACATACATTCACCCATAGATGTAACCTTTTAAAATTAAACCCAGATCCGTCATTTTAAAATCAAATTAACAGCTATTAAAATTGAAATAAAAAATTATACATGTTCTAAACATAGAATCTGGTACTACAGGAGATAAACCGGCACGTGAAGGAGACACGTAGACGAACACATTGACACAGCGAGGGACACCTCTGAAGAAGAAGGGAAAAAAAACGCACAAATGGCATTGCGTCATATACCATTCTTCTCTCAGACACTTTCTCTCACCTTCACTTCCAAACCCAAACTCAACAACAATAACAAAAACCGTTTCTCCTTCTTCGCTCCCTCACTCTCTTCCACTGCTCTCATGGCCACTTCTCACAAGGTCTTGCTTCCAATTGCAGAGGGCACCGAGCCCATGGAGGCTGTCATAATCGCCGACGTCCTCCGCCGCGCCGGAGCCGACGTCATAGTCGCCTCCGTCTCCGCCAGCCTTTCCGTCCTAGCTCGCCACGATGTCAAGATCATCGCAGACGCCCTCGTCTCGGATGTCGTCGGCACCTCGTTTGACCTCGTCGCAATCCCTGTACCTCTCCTTCGATATGTTTTTCTAGAGATTGTGTTCAACGTTGATAATCGAATTTAAGACGTTTTCCATTAATCGATTAGCTATTAGTTGTGCATTGAATTGTTATTTAACGTCATGGATTGATTGATTTAATTCAGATTAGTCTATCGTTGAGTTCATGAAGAGTGTCATGCATGTGTGTGTCGTTCAATCACAAGTATGATAATGATTTCTCATTAATTGACTGTGTAAAAAAATTTACACTGACAAAGCATCACTATTAAACAGTTTTTAGAAGGTAAGAGGTAAACACTGGCGTTTAAAGTCTTAGGGACTAATATGCTGTTTACTAATTATTATTGTTGTGATTTGTGCGTGTAGGGAGGGATACCGGGTGTTGAAAATCTGAGGGACTGTAAGGTTTTGGAAGGGTTGGTGAAGAAGCATGTGGAGGAAGGACGGCTTTATGCTGCGGTGTGTGCTGCTCCTGCGGTAGTGCTTGGGCCTTGGGGTTTGCTGAATGGATTGAAGGTAAGGTTTGCTTTGCAGTCCACTTTGTTATGTTGTGTTGCTGGTGGTGATGGTTTTGGTGACTCTGTGTGTGTGGTGGTTGGACAGGCCACTTGTTTTCCTACATTGATGGAGAAATTGGCCTCTTACGCAGCCACTACTGTCGAGTCTAGGGTGCAGGTGGATGGGAAATTAGTGACCAGTCGAGCGCCGGGAACTACCATGGAGTTTGCTGTTGCGCTGGTTGAGCAGTTAATGGGAAAAGTGAAAGCAGAAGAAGTTGCTGGCCCTCTGGTGAGGATTTCATTCGTGCCTTGACAATTCTACTTGTTTTTTAAATGCAGAAAAATGTAGTATACACGAACCTGTTGCATTTCAGGTGACTGGTGGGTGGAATTAATCTAAACTATATAATTATATGTGGGTTATCAGGTTGAAATGATATTGATCATCACCAATGTAAAATTAAATGGTCCTGATTAGTTCTTCTCTCCTGTCATGCTATCACCTGATAGCTTGATACCCTTTTTATATCTACAAGGTTGGTGTCTGCTTATAACTGATAATATGCTTAATCTGTCAGTATCCGGGGGAATAATCTGGGAATTAATATGGTTGGAAAATCCTCTCTGACATGTTTTGTGATATTTGGAAAAAGAATAGATATGTGTTTGGTATTTGAAGATAATAATTCGAGGAAAAGAGTTCGATATATGAACATATTTGAGGCTTGGTCTACATGTCAAAGATGAATTTGCTGCTGAAACCAGGCAGAGAAAAATATACTCAAAACAAAAGCTGTTGTGAGTTATGATTAAGGTCTTATTTGTGTAAGTTCCTCCATAAATATTAATAGAGGTAAAGAATTAGATGGTGAAATGAATTGAGGTTCTCCCAAGAGCTAAACCAACTCATGCACTTCACTTTGGAAAAATTAAAAGGAGTGCTTCTTTAAAAGTTAAGTGCTTGAGTTTATCCAAACAAGGTCTAATATTGTAAATTGTCCGAGCTGTTGCGATTAATTGCAAAAGATGGATAGCCGTGGAATTCAAACATCGAGTGTTCATAATTGGATGAAGCTATATGTGCTTTGCTCTGCGCTACCATTGTGTGTTAAAGAAAATGTGACACAAATAATTGGACTCTTCAATTCACTATGGTTATTTTCATTGAACCTTGACACTCTTTAAATAGGTATAAATAGAACTTTGAACCAAGTATAAATAATAAAAACTAAAAACAAAATATATCAACTCACTCAAAGTAAAAATAACTACTTAATCTATTTCTATCATATACGAACAAAATAAAATAATTTTGCACCTAAATAAATGAAAATAAAAACTATCTATCTCTATTTTTTCTCCCTCAAAATCAAACTAAATATTACTAGACTCAAACTAATAAAATAAAACTCAAACAAAATTACTAATAAACCCCTAAAATTTAAGTTTATCCTAACAAAACACTCCATAAACTTAAATTTTTCATCCTTTATTCGGCTTTTCAGGTGCATCATCCAACATTGAGCTTGTTTCTTTCAATCAAATTCGAGTTATTCTTTTTCCTTTTGGCCATCATGTCTTTTACCTTGGTTGACCTCTTTAATGCTTTGATTTTCTTCTTGTATACTCACTTCACACCAATTGGTCGAGCTCCTTTGGGTAAATCTGTCACCTCCCACATTTTGTTGTTTTCAATTGAGCTGATCTCTTCATCCATAACTTTCTTCCATCTTTCATCAAGCACGACTTCTTCAAATTTTACATCTTCTGCACCACCTATTAACAAACATGCTACATGTACCTAATCAATGGAGTTATCCAAGCTCTTGCTAGTCATATCTTGCTTCAAGCACCTTTTCTGCAAGATCTTCAGCCCCAATTCATACAACTGGTTTTTCTTCGCTTTTACATGGGTTGCTAGACGATTGTGCTTATCCCTTAAATACAATACTTGGTCCTTCACAAAAACTGAATTACCTTTTTCAATTATCTAACCCATTCTTAAAATATTGCTCTTCAACTCGGGAACATAGTAAATGTCCCTAATCTCTCCAACTTGTCCATCCTTTTGCATATGCCGGATTGTTCCACACCCTTTCATGGCCACCTTGGAGTCATCTTCGAAAGACACAAATTTGTCCTTCACCTTGGTGAGTTTATCAAAGTTCTCATCTCAACACATATGGTTGCTAGCTCTAATATCTAGATACCATACCGAGTTGGTAGAAGTCTACTCAGCCTTTGATTTCAAGCATGGTCCAAGATGAAAAAGATTAGAAATGATATGGGTCGGTAATGTTAGGGTTATATTTCATCAACTTCACTCATGCATTTAATCACTCAACTCTTTTCCATTATAATGCCAAAGTTAACTGACAAGTTTACTCAAACCCTAATTCCTTAGTAGAACAAGCATAGGTTTCTTTATTAAGAATCAATCCCTTGAACCCTAATAAACAAACCTATTTTAGTAACTAGGGTTTAAGACAATTAATGAATCAAGCTCTAGTCCTAAATACAAGCTTTTTTAGGTATCTTGTTTTCCAATACCTAATGAACCAAGTATCAAGCTATGGGTGATCGAACCAAAGCATTAAGCACAAAAACAAAAATAGGAACATTCAATGGAAATAAAAAACAAATTCTATCACATATAAGATACGCTTATTGGTAATGTATGAGCGAACTGTTGCACATGGGTGCATTGGGTCTTCTACTACTGAATGTTTGAGATGCAATAGAAGTGCTATTTTTTAATGCTTTATTATATCAGATCCTTGCTATGATGTAAATTATTTTCCTTTCTCTCATCAGGTTTGTGGGTAATTGAATGTTCAGGTCATGCGTTCCAAACATGATGAGGAACATACTTTCAAGGAGTTTAACCCAGTGCAGTGGACATTTGACAATCCACCCAGGGTGAGGTGTTGACATTTTTGCTGTTGAATTTCTGTGTATTGACAAGAATATCTCTGAACGGAAGCTGATCTATCATTATTTTGAATTTCGTTGGAAGGAGTTTGTATACACCCTTCAAATTTAGATTTTATCATTGGTATTTGCACTCATCTTCTTTTCAGATTCTTGTACCAATTGCTTATGGTTTTGAGGAAATGGAAGCTGTGATTATCATTGATATTTTGCGAAGAGCAAAGGCAAATGTTGTGGTTGCTTCTGTTGAGGATTATCTAGAGATTGTGGCATCACGAAATGTTAAACTGGTGGCAGACATGCTCCTTGACGAAGCAGCCAAACTTTCGTATGACCTTATTGTCTTACCTGTAAGATGTCTTCTTATTTTTGTCCAAGTACTGAATTATTACATAACATTTAGTTTACGTATATAGTCAATTTTCTACAGGGTGGACTTGGTGGTGCCCAAGCATTTGGAAACTCAGAAACCTTGGTGAAATTGCTGGAAAAACAAAGAGAATCAAACAAATATTATGGAGCAATTTGTGCATCGCCCGCCTTAGTCTTAGAGCGCCATGGTTTGCTCAAGGTATCTGTTTTCTGGGTCAATCCATGATCCTAAGCATGATTTAGTAAAATGACAATATACGTGAAATTCTCTTAGTTGCATGTAACTTGATATAAGTGCATTTGGTTTGGTTTTCTGTAATCAATTTTGTCACTTGGCCTGCAACAATCAGCAGGGTTTAGAAAAACATGCCTGACAAACTGCACATGATGTTCACGTTCATTTAGATACTCTCTGTTGCTAATTCCCCTGTGGAGTCTTCATTCTAATTATTTTGTGGTTATAAAATGCTTGCTTGCCCTAAATATTTCCTTAAACTTTATTTCAAATGTATGCTTTTCCGATTGCTCCATGGTGTTAATTCGAGATATGGTTCTTTATTTTCTTCAATACAGGGTAAAAAGGCCACTGCCTATCCTGCAATGTGCGACAGGTTATCTGATCAGAGTGAAGTAGAAAACAGAGTGGTAGTTGATGGGAATCTCATTACCAGTAGAGGCCCAGGAACCTCCATTGAGTTTGCATTAGCTATTGTGGAGAAGCTGTTTGGACGCCAGTTAGCTCTAGAACTTGCAAAGGCAGTAGTGTTCGCGCGCCCGTAGGATTTATGAATGCGAAGCCTTTTGTACCGACGCATTATTATATATTTGTGTATGAATAATTGAGTATTTGTCCTTGGCTGGTTCCCTGAGTTGTAAAAGAACGCGAAGAAAGTAGTTGTTGGTAACCTTGATTTCTCTTTGGTAGTTGCTTTTGTTGTGGAATCTAAATTACTTAAAAGAAAAATATATTTCACTCACAACCCTTATTAGATAAGCTTATTATAATAATATTAATATATATGTCACATTAGACTTGTCAAGATAGGATAGGTAATTTATCACTATTCTTGCTTAAAGTGGAAGGGGAGAGTTCCACTGGATCTATGCTGTGGTTATAAAACTGGTTTAGACAGGGAGATGTTAATTTTCTTTATTGTTTTTGGTTGAATCTATACATTTTACCTTATAAATTAAAATATGCAACTTAGGGCTAGGCTCAGAGTTATATTGCATGTAGTTTTTTGGTTGTTTTTGTTATTTACTTTGCAATTCCAAAAGTACTGTCAAGACACCTGATATTCTATCTGTTTCTAAAGTTTTGTGCTAGAGTTTGAGAAAAAGTTTCTATCTGTTTATAAAGTTTTGTACTAGAGTTTGAGAACAAAACGTTTTCAAATTTTTCTGAACAAACATTTGAAATCAGGAAACAATTTAAAAGTAGGCGATTTTGTTGTAAAAATAGTAATAAAATGAAAACATGAAATAAAAATGCATAGTTTTAATGAGACTGCAGGAATAACACACCCGAGGGAAAAAAATTGCCCATTCTGATCATGATATAGACTGGAGTTTTGAGGTAACAAAGGTGAGTTTGTGTTAGGGGTTGGAAGGTATACGAGAGATAATTAAAGTTATATCCTAGAAAAATATTCAATTAGTTACAAAAATATATCCTAAAAAGATATTCAATATAAATTAATTATAATAAAAAGAATTATATTATATTATTCAGTATAAATTAATTATAATAAATAATATAACTTAATTATAATAAATATAATTATATCTTAGTAAAATATTTAATATAAATAAAGTTTAATGTTACAATAGAAGACAGACTTCTGATTATTGAGTTTGAAGACAGGTAACTATAGTCCTCTGAGGGAGGTTATATTTCTAATATATTTGTTACTTTTGTTTATTCAATTATCATCAATAAAATAAATTCATTCAATTACTTCGATTTACTGAGAGTCGAGTGTTATCTTTTTATCTACGTGGTTAGTTACGTCTTCTTCTATTCGGATACGTAACAGTTTGTGACTTGTATTTGTGTTACCAGATTTCCACCCGTCATAATCTGAACTGACATTGAATATTCAATCCGTCCATGATGTTTGGATATGATGTTAGATATTCAATACATATGCCCTGTTATGTTCTGTTTATAGTGGTCTGCAACTACATTTTCGGAATGCATTGGTTGCTTTCCGGTTGTTGGTAGTGTACTCGTTTCTGCAGTGAAGAAAAGAAACTGAATGATCATTTTTAGTTTCTATCGTTCTCTTTCTTGAGTTAATAGTTGTTAAAGTATACACTGTTTGGCTTCGAATAGAAAGCACTGTAAATATTACGTACAAATATGAGGCATTCATAGCAGTATGGAAAATTCAGAAGAATCAGAAAAAATATTGATAGCCTTTTTTTTATTGGTACAAATAGTGATAGAGTTTTACTGCATGTAAATATGAGCTATGCACTATCATTGGTTAAAAAACAATAAAATCCATGGAAGGACTGTAACGAGTACCTAATACTATTTTCTTGTCCTGTAGCATCTGAACCAAAGAATAAAAAAGTTAAGCACTCTGTATCCCACTATGAAACTCAACATTACAGGCAAATTGCTCCATTTTTGTGAATCTTTCAGACCCTGTTGTCTTAAGAATTCAACTCCATGTAGTATGCATTTTCCATTGCTAATTTCTAAGCACTTCGTCTTCCCTCTCTCCCCACCATACTCATTAATCATAAGGCACTCAAATGGATACTTGAATAGGCTCAAATAATGCATAAAAATCCAATAACTTGGTATTTTTTCCTCAGATATGAAATACCCTGAGAATAGAAAGAAAGACCCCATCAGACCTGCAATCACTGAGGTTCCCAGGATGAAATTTGGCACCAGAGCGCTGAAACAAGCCACAAGAGAATTGGACATGAGTAGAACCAACCAAACCACTAAGGAGAAATAAAGGAAACCATCGATATCTTTCCTTAACCCTACAAGCCAATAAACTGGAGTAGAGTACAGAAGACCAACCAATAGAAGGAAGGGAAGGAACACAAGGGCATTAGCTAAAACATAGGAACAAACTCTATAAGCTCCTCCAGAGGTCTCTCTCATAAAAGTTCTTCTCTCCTCCAAGAAAATAGGCAAGCCTTCTGTTGTAGATGATAACAAAAAGGTAAGGCTGAAAGCAAAGAAGCCACTTCTTGTTTGCAATGCTACATGACTTTGTTGATTTCCAACATTGAAAAAAATGCTCCCCAGAACAAAACCAGCTACTATGGCCTGTATGATTCTGGTGACAAATAATTGCTTGGTTCTGAATATGTTGCAGCAAAATCTTTGTCCCAGGATTGCAATCTCCTCCGTAGGAGAATTTGAATATGAAATTGCCTTTACTTTGACAACCTTAGAATGCTGCATTATCATTTTATGATCTTGGTTCTCTTTGAGCAGAAACTGGTTGTCCCCAGATTCTGAAGTATGTATAACCAAGCTTTCCATGACATCAAGAGCAAACTCAAGGACATTGACATGGTCGGGAATGTGGTGTCCAGCTAACTTGAGTCTAGCTTCAAGAAGATTCAATGATCCATTATGCATCACAAATCCATCGGCCAGCAAAACGAGGCCATCAAACAGCTCTAAGATTCGGAAACCAGGTTGGTGGATAGTTAAGATAATTGTCTTACCTTGATTAAACGCCACAAGTCTAAGCAATGCGACTACATTAAGAGCTGATGCTGAATCCAAACCCGAAGTTGGCTCATCAATCAAAATAACAGCAGGGTCATGAACCAAGTCCACACCAATGGAAACTCTACGCCTTTCTCCTCCGGATATACCATGGTCTATTCCACCTCCAATTCTTGAATCTGCAATATGGTCCAACCCAAGCTCCTTCATCAACTCTTCTACTCTGACTGCAGCAACTTTTCTTCCCCCAGGAAGCCTCAGCATGGCACTATACATTAGTGTCTCTCTAACAGTCAGTGAAGGGAATAAAGCATCATCTTGTGTCACATACCCTGATGTTCTTCTAAACCAGTTCACATCCATAGGCCTATGATTGACAAGCACATGACCAGAAACTTTATTACATGGGGGTATTCTCCCTGCAAGAATCTCAAGCAGTGTGGTTTTTCCAGCTCCACTAGGACCAGCAATAGCCGTCAGCTCCCCTGGCCTTGCCTCACAATTCACATCCTTCAAAATGAACTTGGCACCTCTCCCTGGACTGGAACCAAAACAAAGACTTCTATACTCATCAAGTTGGCTGCACAACTTGTATGACAAGTTTCTGGTTTCTATTCTGTATGGAGTTTTTCTGGTGCATGAGATTGGTCTGAATGGTGACCCCATTGTGCGTTTGATTGCATGCAAAGTGGTAGAAGAAATGCATGTATTGGCTATGTTATGTGAAGAAGAGGAGACCAGAGAGCAAGATAGGGAGATGAACTAACACACCAAACTGTGTGCCAGTTATAGGTTTTGTAATGCAAATGGGGTTTGACTCTTTGCACAAGGGGCTTGACTTGGTGTTCTCTTGTACTTCAATTGGTGTGTGGTATTTGGAAATAGTTTGGTTGAGTTACAGTGATTCAAGAAAGCCAAAGAAAGATAGAAAGTAAACGTAGAAAGGTTTTTTCTGGTGAACTGAACATTGACTGTTCTGTGTGTGTGTTTGGTTGCCCCACCATCTTCCCCACATGCTGAAGCAAGCAACTCACAGTTTAGTTGGTGGAAGATCAAAATTATCAAATTCAGCTTTACAAGTTAACTGCAATTCTCTTCACATGATTCACCATTTTCTGTTTAAGTGTTGATAATTCTGCTATGTCAAGAATGGTAAACTTCACTTTTTAAGAAAAGAAAATTGTATATTTTCTGTTCTAAACTTTATTTTTATCTCAATTATTACTTAAACTTTATCCTTTTGAATGTTAATTTATCTGCCTCGGAAAAATTGTACTCCCTTTGACAACTTCAGCACCTGATTATAGATAAACTTAATTAAATGCCTCTTTACGTGCACGTAATGTAAGAAGCTACTTTGTTTTACCCTAACCCTATATTTTAAATTGAGTTGGTATGGACAAAGTATAGTTTAGATCCCTTCAAACATTTAGAAAAATATTCCACGAGAAATACATGTCATTTTACATTAAAAAGTTGGGAACTAGAAAAAGATAAATAAAAGACTAAAAAGCCGATAACAGTGAATATTAAAATTATCCTTGTTATAAATTAGAAAAATAGTTTTTTAACAATTTTTTTTATAACATTTCTACAATGTTCACGTGTTAATTTGTGATTCTTGCGTTTAATTATTTTTTTTAAATAAATTCAAAGAGACTAATAAAATTGTGACACGAAATTTATTGCTACAAAGTTATAAAAAGAAGTTGTCAAATGTTAGTCTATTTTTTTTTATTCATTTTACCTCTCAAATTAGATCAAATAATTATTCTGTTTTCATAATATTTCTTTTTGATATGATAATATGAGTTGTAAGGGGAGATATTTAGAAAGAAAAGAATTGAGAGTCACTTTTATATTTTTAAATTATGAGAATTTTGTGTTATTTTCAAAAGCAAAATAATGAGAAACAACTCTTAATACATCATTTTATATCTTATATTATTAATATCATTAAAATGAGTTAAAAATATTTATGTAAAATGAAAATCTTTCTCAGTTCTTTTTCACATCTTAACATACTTTCAAGTATTTACTTTAAATTTCCTTTGCTTTGACTTAAAAACATTTTTTATATGACCATGCAAAAATTTATTTGCTTAAAAATAATTAAATAGTAATTTTTTTTGAAATAAGGATAAATTAGAGAATTATAAAATACGTAAATTTTATTTCCTTAACAAAATCAAATAGTTTTTTTTTAAAAAAGGATAAATTAGAGAATTATAAAATAAGTAAACAACTATTCAAGACATGAGAAATCAAAGGGAATAAATTATCACCATTTATAGGTTAAACATATAATTTAGCTTCTTAAATTATCAATTTAACCTCTTTAAGTATTTTTTTTTATCAAATTACTTTTATAGATAAATATTATGAAATTGAAATATGGAGTTATGAATGAATTACTTCAAACACTTTTAATTTGATTTATGCATATGCCATATATTCTTAATTTGATCCTTCTATGTGTAATGTATTTTTAATTTTGTTCATATATGCATTATCAATTATTACATGAATTAAGAATGCTTAATTTTTATAAGCAAACCTAAAAAAGTATTTATGCATACATGGACCTCTTGAAAAAAACACTGTATATATAGAGATTAAATTATGAACAAACAATAGTATGAAATTAAAAATGCATATATGATAATATTAATACCTGTAAGAACCAATCCAATATTCTTTTTACATATAATTTAAATTTAAAGTCTACATCAATTATAAAAATTAAATTATGTGTTTGACTACTTCAATTAACATACTAATTACATTTAAAAAAAATGAGTGTTTTTGTTCTTTTCAATATCCTACTTTTTATCACACAATTATAAATTATTTAGATAAGTGTATATTTACTATGAGGTATAAATTAAATAAAGTAGCAAATTTCACAATCATTACCTTCATGGAATGTTCATTGGTGAAGTGTAAGAGATTAACTAATAAAAATGAAGAAAAAATAAATAAATATAGAGATAAGATATTTTACAGTGTTTGGTTGTGCAACACATTCTAGAACCATCCCTCTATAAGGCTGAAACAAAGAGAGAAAACCCTAAACCCTTTCATTTCACTATCTTCTTCTCAAACCCGTAGAAACTCTTCAACCATGGCTACTCAGATCCTCTCTCGCGTCTTTCCCAAAACCCTAACCCTAGCCCCCTTTCTCTCTCGCTCCTTCACCTCCCCTCCGCCTCCCACTCTCTCCGCCCTCTCCTTCCTCCGTCGCATCTCCGTCGCTGCCAATCCCTCTTTCTGCCGCCTCCTCCTCCCCTCTACCCCATCCTTGCGCGCCCTCTCCACCCGCGCCACTACCTCCTCCCTCAACGACCCCAACCCTAACTGGTCCAACCGCCCCCCGAAAGAAACCATATTGCTCGATGGCTGCGACTTCGAACACTGGCTCGTCGTCATGGAGAAGCCTGAAGGTGATCCCACTCGCGATGAAATCATCGATAGCTACATCAAAACCTTGGCCAAGGTTATCGGAAGGTAACGACAACAGCATTCGCTTGTGCTCTTAATTTTATTCATGTTTTATCTATATTTCGTGTGGTTTTTATCACTCGGTGCAATTTTTGGTATTATGTTGGATTGTCCCAATATAATAGGAACAGAGAAAAGGCACCTGTTTGATTTGTGGGTATGGTAAATAACTTGATTAAGTTTTTATTTATTTATTTATTTTTATAATTACCAGAATGTTTTCTGTTTTTATGATAATATGAATCTTTATTTTTATAAGAAATGGTAAGATGAACATAAATGAGCCATGTAGAAGTTGTCAAGGTCGAAGATGTGCACATCGTACTTGGTTTCCTGTTTCTGGGCTGATTATTTTGAGTGTTTGATTTTGGTTTTTATAGTGAAGAGGAAGCTAGGATGAAGATATATTCAGTTTCCACTAGGCATTACTTTGCGTTTGGGGCGCTTGTATCGGAAGAGCTTTCTTACAAGATTAAAGGTATCTGTGTTTTTGAACCTTCACGATTTTGTTTGTATTTTATGCTGATGAGGATTTCTTATGCATGGGTTTTTTTGGTATTGCAGAATTGGAAGGTGTCCGGTGGGTGCTTCCTGATTCGTATTTGAATGTTAAGGAAAAGGATTATGGAGGTAAGCTCTGTTGTTCTGTTGTCTGCATTTGTGTGCGTATTTGGTGTTTTAAGTATGGTTGTTGTGACCATGCCTTTATTTGCATAAATGTTTTTGGATAACATGAGCATAGTATGGCATGTTATGATTGTTAGAATATTTCGTAGTGGGTTAGGATGTTATGTTATGATTGATAGGATGTTTCATGTTGGGTTAGGACGTGAATTCTGCCTTGGAGCAACAAATGGCATAACTATGTGCCCTAAACTTTTCTCTTTCCCTGATCAGGTGAGCCCTTTATTAATGGGCAAGCAGTTCCTTATGATCCCAAGTATCATGAAGAGTGGGTTAGAAACAATGCCAGGGCAAATGAGAGAAACAGGCGCAACGACAGGCCCCGCAATGCTGATAGGTCAAGGAACTTTGAGAGGAGGAGGGAGAATGTTGTGAACAGAGACATGCAGGGTAGGCCTCCTATGCCAAATAGTGGTGCTCCACCAAGCAATGCAGGTGGATATGCAGCTCCTGGTAACCAGGGGGGATATGCACCTCCCAGCAACCAGGGAGGATATGCACCTCCCAGCAACCAGGGAGGATATGCTCCTCCCAGCAACCAAGGTGGATATGCTCCTCCCAGCAACCAAGGTGGATATCCTCCTAACAATGCCGGTGGGTACGCCCCACCAAATGCAGGTGGATATGCTCCACCCAATGCTGGAGGTGGTTACCCTCCTCCTACTCCTAACATGGGTGGTGGCTATGGTCCTGGAGGTGGTTCGCCTCAGAGTAACTACACTGGTAACATGGGAGGGGTATCCCCCAACCAGAACACAGGAGGTTTTCAACCGAATGCAGGATGGTCAAACAATGCTCCTAGTAGAGACGTGCCAAGCAGGGATATGGGAGGAGCACCTGGTGGAAACCCATACACAGCGTGAGATCACTGTTGATTTTTCTAGCCTATGTAGATAATGAAGAATTGTGCCAAGACAACATAGAGTTTATGCCAATGTTTCTCAACGAATTAAAATTTATTTTTCTTAATTGTTACTCCTATTTCCTAATGAACCTGCTTGTTGTGTATCTCAAGTTCAGAATTTTTGATGGCTAGATTCGATCTATTGGCTTATGACTGTCTAACTTATGTATGATTGACGTTACTTTACAAACCTATGTAACGGTTGGCAGTAATATATCTTTAGCGTCTTAGTTTCTTGAGAAGCTTGACTCTTTTAGGAGCACTATTAAGAATATTTAAGTTGAGTAAAACTTTAAGATGATATGAAGATTGGTCCGCAATACCCAAATAAGAAGGCTGAGAATAGGCATGTCAAGGCACTACCGGAGAGGCACTCCCGGAGAAACACTCCCAAGTATTCGGAGGTATAGTCTGACTTTATGTAATGGAATATACTTTTTTTTAAACAAAAATTAAATGACTTACAGCATAATCTCTATCAGAAGTAATTATATACTTTATTTTAAAATGATCATTTTATATAAGGTTTTTTTTAGCTGGGATATCTTCATTAAAGAAAACATACTTTAAATCCAAAAGTATTTTATTAATCTTAAAATTTAATTTAAAATAAAAAAATAAAAAGCAGTTATTTATCATTTATATCTTTATAGTTGTTGCATGTTGTTTTTCAAAATAAAAAAGTAATTATTTATCATCTGACTTTAGGATTATTTTTAATTATAATATTTTAGAAATATATAACTTTTAAGAATATATAATTTTTAAAAATGAATGTAATTGTATAAAATAAATAAGATTTTTTATTATAATTTTTCACCCATAGCATTCTTGTAAGGAAAATGATACTTGAACAATCATTTTTGACAACATTTAGACACGCGCACACGTGTCTAAATTTGAGTGGTCCATTTTCATTTAATTTTTCCAACTGGATCACTTAAATTTAGACGTGTCTAAATGTTGTCAAAAATGGTTGTTCAAGTGTCATTTTCCTTCTTGTAATATATGATTTAATGTAACTTGTAATAGATGATTTAATGTATAATTATGTTAAAATGTGAGATTTGTATTATATTTTCTTCCTAATAAAACAAAGTTGACACACACACACCATATATCACAACATATATTTAATCGATACAAAAACTTTAATATATATATATATATATATATATATATATATATATATATATATTTATTTATTTATTTATTTATGAACTATTTTCACATATAAGACTTATTAAAATGTCACAACTTTTGTAAAGAAGAACTTCAAGTAGAAACTCTAAATAATAACATGCGAACATAAATATGAATAAAATAATCAGTAATATTATTATTTACTGTGAAAAAATTCTTTACTACTTTCCCTTGTAAATTAGAATTTGTAACTCTAAACTCGGATAAATTAAAAGTAACAATGAGCTAAACAATATATCTGTTATCCAGTCTTAATATACCTCGGTTTGAACTTGGCACGCTTCACTCCCACTGCAACTTCGACCATGATTAAAAATGGAGTCTGCACTCTCCGCACCTGCTTCCGTTTTCCGGGGAGGTCGCTATTCCCACCATTGCAGCGCTCGTTCACTTTCCGGCGGCGGTTTCTGGTGACTGCATCCCAAAGGAAGAAGAAAGAGAAGGTTATTGTCATTTCTGGACCCACCGGTTCGGGCAAGAGCCGCCTCGCATTGGAACTCGCTAAGAGCCTCAACGGCGAAATCGTCAGTGCAGACTCTGTCCAGGTAATATTATATTTGAACACAAACAACCATTTTCCTCAATCGTGTTTTTGCACTGCGTATGAGGTGGTGGTAGTGATGCTCGTAGGGTTTTGGGGATTTTAAGTTCAAAAGTTAGCAATCACCATGGAAATTGACATTCAGCAAATCATGTATAATAAGTTTGTTTAGCTGCTGAATTAGTATTACTACTACTATTATAATTTCATGAGATGAAATACTATTGATTTAAATTGTTGCAGCACATTATTTTGTAAAAGGAGAAGTTATGATTATGGGGCAAAATTGATTTTTCATGAAGATGCTATGGATGGAAACGATATTTATTTGAGTTTGGAAATATGTATGTGTATTGTAATTGAACAATTGTACGAGTTTTGTTGTTTTTGTTGACTTTAGTTCGGATAAATTCGGTGTAAACTTTACATTGTCTTTCCCTTTAAAGAATGTTGATTTCTGGAATAATTACTTTAAAAGTTATGTCGAAGGTGATACGTAATTCGTTTTATGATGTATGAAATAATGCTCTTTATTTATTCACGTGGCTTCATTGGCTTGTATTGTACCACAGGTATATCGGGGGCTTGATGTTGGATCTGCAAAGCCTTCCCCAGATGAAAGAAAGGTGTGCGATTGTGACATAACGCATGGTTTACCCATATTGTTATAAGCTTTTTGAATTTCTTCTTTGCTTGAACAATCATTTTTGGAACCTTTGTTTTAGTTCGTTTACTTTTGTTTTGTTTGCTTCTCTTGTTAGGAGGTACCACATCATCTGGTTGACATACTGCTCCCATCTGAAGGTGTGTTTTATGTTGGACTGAGTATAATTTTTCCTGTGTCTTCTATGAAGCATGTTCTTTGATCTGGACACCAAATACTCCTGCTAATGTCTAAAATATAGCACACTGAGATGCTACATAACAAATGAAATGAAATATGGGAAACATTAGAGCGTAACAAAATATCTATATTAATAAACAATATTTATTTATTCTAGTATGTTCACCTTTCGTCCATGGTGATGACCCTCACAAGAGATTATTGGGATACATTAATTTATTTTGCAATGTCAGCGCTTAATTTCTTTACAAAAAAGTCCCAAAGTGAGATGCATTACACCTTTCCACAAAGGTATATTAAACTTTTCAAATCAGCATGTTAAGTTTTATAATTTTTCTATGATAATGACTCTAACAAACAAAAGTTGAGAAATGTTTTAAATATTTTAAATATTTTAAATTGACTTTTCTAAAAGTCAAAATATGATTTTTCTAAACACTTTTGTCTCCATTGATACTGAGGTGTTGGCTCAAGTGTTTGAGAAGACAATATATTTTTAATTGAAGCTATTGAGATTTGTCTGAAAATGTGTTCAACACGTGACACTTCATATACAGGAGGTGTTTGTGCTGCATAGCTCATGTTATTTTTGTTATTGAAACTTTGAAGGACTTCTATTTTGACTAATTAAAACTAATCATTATTTATCAGACTATTCTGCTGGGCAGTTTTTTGAGGATGCAAGGCAAGCTACAAGATGTATTCTTGACAATGGCCGTGTTCCCATAGTTGTTGGAGGCACTGGATTGTATTTAAGATGGTATGTCTTTTACAATTACCTATTTTGTTGATGTTAACTACTTTTTACTCCTTATTGCATTCTCTAATTGTTGCATAATGGTTGTATTATATATCTGTAAACTTCTTTCAAATGGAGGAAGCAGTATGGGATTCACTGTATGGATTGTCAATGTTATATCTCATTGTTATTGAGTTTATTTTCTATATGTAGCTGTTGATGTGCTAATGCGGGACACTATACCTGAGTTATGTTTGAAATTTTAAATATAAGGTTCATATATGGAAAGCCAGATGTACCTAAATCTTCTTCAGTGATTACATCTGAAGTAAATCAAGAATTAGCTGAACTACAGAGGAATGAAGACTGGGATACAGCTGTACAGTTGGTGGTAAAAGCAGGAGACCCAAAGGCTCAATTTCTAGCAGTGAATGATTGGTATCGACTACGGCGTAGCCTAGAGATTACTAAGGTATGCTTGCCAAGTTACGGATAGTCTCATGCAACTCTAAATTCTATCCTGGCTACTAATCTTATCGAAAGATTGAAGAAGACTCTCTTTCATATGCTGGACATGTGTGTTGATATTGCATACCAACCACAGTGAAAATGTTAGGTTCCTAATTCAAGAACCTAAAGTAAACGCAAACTAAACACACCCGAAACTTCTGTATAACTTTGTTGTATTATCCACAAACCCGAATACAATGCCTGGATACAGCTAGAGAGCTTAACCTCCCCCTACAGGAGTCACGCTTCTCGTACAACTCACAAAAACAATCCCCCCTTCTCTATTCAATTATTCACCCTTTTATACTACCCATCCCGCCTTTCCTAACTGTTATGGCAATTAGGCTAACTAACTTCTACTTACTTCTTTTTCTCCTCTCATATACACGTAACTTCCTAACATTACCCTCCCCTTCTTCAGCAACCTTGTCCTCAAGGTTGAAATTAAAATCAGGATACTGATCTTGGATAGTCAACACGTCTTTCCACGTAGCTCCTTCACTGCCACCCTCCTGCCACTGAACCAGGATCTGTTGTATTCTCTCATTCCCTTGCTGTCGTTGCCTCGTCCCCAACACTCCCACTGGCCAATATGTAGGCCCCTCTGCTTGTAGCTCAGCTGGTAGGTCCTTCTCAACCTTCTTTGTTCCCACCGCTTTTTTAAGTTGTGACACATGAAAGACTGCATGTATACGTGCATTTTCTGGCAGCTGTAGTCGGAATGCCACTGGGCCCACCTGCTGTAGCACCTGGAAAGGGCCAAAGTAACGAGCTGCTAGTTTAGGATGTACACTGGTTTAGACGCTTGCTTATGGGGTCTAATTTTAAGATAGACCCATTCCCCCACTTTAATGTCCACATCTCTTCTCTTCTTATTCGCTTGGCTCACCATTAAATCCTGAGCACGACTTAGGTGAAATTTCAGTTGCCTCAAAGCCTCGTCCCTTGTCATGAGACCTTGTGCGACTGCCTCTACCACTGACTCCCCCGGTACAAATCTGTTCAAAGACGGAGGAGCTCTTCCATAAACCGTTTCAAAAGGCGTGCATCTCGCAGCTCCCTGGTAGCTGGTGTTGTACCAGTACTCAGCCCACGGTAACACTGCATGCCAGTTCTTGGGCTGCTCTGAGCAAAAACATCTCAGATATCCCTCCAAAATTCGATTAATTACCTTTAGCTGTCCATCCGTGGCCGGGTGGTAAGCATTACTCATATTGAGCTGTGTCCCCTGCATTCTAAAAAGCTCCCTCCAAAACGTACTCAAGAACAAAGGATCTCGATCACTCACAATTGAGACAGGAACCCCATGTAGCCTGACAACCTCTCGGATAAATACCTCCGCCACTGTTTTAGCCGAATAAGGATGTCTAAGTGCCATAAAGTGTGCGTATTTGCTCAGCCTATCCACCACAACCAATATAGCATCATAACCTTGTGATTTAGGTAGCTTTACAATAAAATCCATGGTGATCTCCTCCCATACTGCTTGCGGTATCGGTAGAGGTTGCAACAACCCTTGGGGAGAAGCTGCCATATACTTGTGCTGCTGACAAATTACGCATCCTGCCACAAAATTGGTGACAACTTTCTTCATACCCTTCCAATAAAGCGATTGGGCTATCCTCCTATATGTTCTAAATGTTAGAATCGCTGCAGCGGAATTGTTAGCGTGGAATAACAAACCAAGAGGGTTTTTAATACGAACGTGTGCCTTTTAATTTCTACTCAATTAAACTTACCAAGCAAATAATAAAGACAAATAAAGAGAGTAAGGTTGAGAGAAATTTGCACAGATGATTTTATCCTGGTTCGGATCTTACCAATCCTACGTCCAGTCGCTTATCTCAAACAAGATAAACCTTTTTCACTAACACAAAACAATTACAAATTACAATCACAAAGAAACACAATTTGTAAAAGTTTAGAAACCACCTCTCTTGAAACCACAAGAGATGAACCTACACCTCCTTTGAGTCTTCACAAAGGATGAACACCTCCTCCGAATACTTCACGAAGGATGATTCTCTTCCAAACACCTCCTTAGACACACCAAGGATGAACCGGCTATTTCCTTTGTCATCGTAGCAGTACTTCACCAGCTCCACAGACAAGAGTTTCACAAGCCGAATAAGAGCACACAAGTCTCAATGATTTATGAGTACTAGAGCACAAGGGAAGAGTTATTTTTGAGATCAACAGAGAGCCATCTTATAGGCTCAGCCAAATACTCTTCCATTCTTCGAAAACGGGCCATCTAACGCATTTAATCGATTAACACAAGTATTAATCGATTAAAATGAGTACAACGGCTAGTTTTTCAAATCTGAAATCCCCAACGGTCAGCTTTAATCGATTAAAATGTATTTTAATCGATTAGCTAATAGATTAAAAAGAGTTTTAATCTATTAAAACAGAAAAGGTTGAGTTTTCAGCTTTTACTCGTTTTAATCGATTAATACTTGTTTTAATCGATTAAAACAGTGCGATTTTGACTCAGTACATTAATTATATAATATAAAATTACATGGAATCAAAACCACTAAAAATCTAAGTCCTAGACACTAAACTACAATTATTACAAAAGCTTTCCATAGCAATACAAGTCTTCATAACATCTTGAATCTTGATTTCTCTTGACTTGATTTGGACATCATCAAAACTACATCTTTGATTTTTGCTAACACTAAATACCCCAGAATGTCCTTCGGTATTCGTTACGTGAAACTCAACCAATAATTTGGGAATCCAGGTAGATGTTTCGGATATTACAAGTCTCCCCTTGTAGTGCAGTCGATCATTTTCTAGGGTATACGCCGCATGGCAGTCGGGATCCCTTTTAATGTCAGCTATTATCTTTTTCAATGTCTCGTCTCTTTCTACCTCCTTTAACACCTCCTGAAAATCCTGCCAATAGGACCTGGACATCACCCGTAACTCTGCCTCCTCCATTTCTCCTTCTTCCTTCCTTGATAAAGCATCAACCACCGTATTGGAACTCCCCTTCTTATACATGATTTCGAAATCATAGCCCATCAACTTGGCTATCCAGTTTTGTTGGCTGTATGCAGTAATCCTTTGCTCCAACAGATACTTTAAACTGCGTTGATCAGTATGCACCACAAATTTCCTTCCTAGTGATAAGGTCTCCAGTGTTGGATGGCCAACACCAATGCCATTAACTCTTTTTCGTGTACCGATTTGTTCATGGAAGTCTCGGACAGTGCTTTGCTAAAAAACGCTATGGGTCTCTTGCTTTGAGTGAGTACAACTCCTATTCCCCCTCCTGAGGCATCGCATTCAACGTGGAACTCCTGAGTAAAATCAGGCAAAGTTAAAATTGGCGCTGTAGTGACCGCCTTCTTCAGTTCTACCATGGCGTGACTGGCTTGCTCTGACCATAAAAATTTGCCTTTCTTCAACAACTCCGTCAAAGGCTTAGCTATTTTTCCATATCCCCTTACAAACCTCCGGTAATACTCTGTTAAACCTAGGAATCCCCTTAATGCTTTCAGATTCTTTGGTTCTTCCCATTCTACCACGGCTTTAACTTTGTCTCCATCCATTTCCACTGCTGCTTCTGAAATTTGATGCCCCAAATACGCTATCTTCTTTTTCCCAAACTCACATTTCTTTTTATTAGCTATCCAGTCACTTCCTTCTAATACTTCCAACACCAGATTTACATGTCCAAGGTGCTTCTCCTAGCTGGCACTGTATACTAAAATATCATCGAAGAAGACCAATACAAATTTTCGCAAGTACCTTTGTAACAGTTCATTCATCACATTCTGGAACGTTGACGGTGCATTCGTGAGACCGAAGGGCATCACGAGGAACTCGTAATGGCCCTGGTGAGTCCTAAATGCCGTTTTGTGCATGTCTTCTTCCCCATTCTGATCTGGTGATAGCCGCTTTTAAGGTCAATCTTTGAAAAATATGCAGCCCCTCTCAACTCGTCTAGGAGCTCTTCGATGACAGGGATGGGAAATTTGTTCGGAATAGTCGCTCGGTTTAACGCCTGATAGTCCACGCAAAAACGCCAGCTTTTATCTTTCTTTTGTACCAGTATCACCGGACTGGAATATGGACTCAAACTGGGCCATAGTATTCCCGCTCGCAGCATGTCAGCCACTTGCCTCTCGATTTCTCCTTTTAACAGATGTGGGTAACGATAGGGGCGGACGTTCACTGGGTTTTCTCCTTCTTTTAATGTTAATCGGTGCACCCAGTCTCGAGTCGGTGGTAACCCCTGCACATCTCGGAAAACACTATAGTGCTTCTGCAAAAGCGTCCCCATCTCTGCCCTCTGTACTTCTGTCAAATCCACCTCTTCTTCCCGGTCCAGCTCATTCTCCACTCGGCCCAACTCCCAAATAATCATCCATGACTCAGCATCTGTCATTTTCAACAAAGCGTGTGGCTCCACCAGCTGCCGGTTAGAGCAGGATCTCCTTGTATCACCACCCTTTTACGCCCGTGCAATACTCCATGGTCATTGCCCTCCAATTTAACACTACTTCACCCAATTTTTCTAACCATTCCACCCCCAATATAGCATTGACTCCGCCTAACTCAAAATGATGGAACTTCTCTTCAACCTCTGCCTCTCCCAGAACAACGACGACTCTCTCAAAGCAACCCCTCGTTATCTTTCTCTGTCCATCCCCTAGACTTACAGTATACGGGGCCGTATCTGTAATGGTTAGTTCCAACTCCTCCACCAACCTCTGATTAATAAAATTGTGGCTGGCCCCGCTATCAATGAGGACCAAAACCTCCCGGTCTCCTATCTTCCCCTTCACCTTCATTGTTTGAGGTTGAGTTAAACCCCCCGCTGAGCATGCAAATAATTCCATCGGTTTGACTTTTTGATCGGTTTCATCATCGCCGTCGTCCTCCTCATCCTCCGCCAGCAACAAAACTCTCAAGCTCCCTTCGGAACAACGATGGCCCGGCGCAAAAGGACCCCCACATCAGAAACAATGTCCTTCTTCCCTCCTCTTCAGATATTCGGGGTAAGGTAAGTTGCGCACCGCTCGCGCTCTGTTATCACCACCTCCGAAGGTACTTCCCCTTACATTACCATTTGTCGTCCCCCCTTCTCGCCTGTTCGCGCCATTGATCTCCGTCCCCCCCTGCCGATTCACCGATGACCGATCGGCATCTCCTCGAACGACCGCCGACGAAACCCGCGTACTCGTGGTGTTCGGCCTAAAGCCATTCCACACCCCTCCCCGGGCTTTGAACATTGCATCCTCCACGTCCCGCGCAATTCCCACCGCCACCATGAATTCTTGGGGGTCTTGGATACGAACCTGTCCCTTAACGTCCTCTCGTAAACCCGCTAGAAAAAACCCCAATACTAACTCTTCCGCCAATCCATGGGTTTGGCCCAGCAAGATTTCGAAATTTCTGACGTATTCTTCCACCGTTCCCTCCTGTTGTAGCGTCGCCATCTGTTCGAACACAGTTCCTTTGAAACCTCCTCCAAACCGTTTCAACAAAGCCAACTTCAAACCAATCCACAAACGATCGGTTGCTTTATCTTTCCAGACCTTAAACCAATAACTCGCACTACCTTCCATGCTAATGTAGGCAAGTTCCACCTTGTCCTTCTCCGCTACCCTCTGGATGTCGAAGAAACGTTCTGCCCTATTAATCCAACTGTGTGGCTCCATTCCCTCGAACGTCGGTAGGTCCACCCGTTTCCGCCAATTCTGTTGGAAGCTACCTTGATCACGTCTCTCTTGATTATCGTTCACTGAGTTACTGCTTCCGTCAGACCTTCCATCTTGATTGTTTGCTCCTCCTCCCATGAGCCGCATCATCTGCTGCATGTCCCGTTGTATCGCATCGGTTTCCGCCTTAATCCCTTCTACAGTAATTTCAAGGGTCTCCAACCTTCCCTCCGTTTTGCTCTCCATCTCCGTGTCAACCCCTCTTTCGAATCCGGCAAGTCGGACCAAATGTTTGGTTCCTAATTCAAGAACCTAAAGTAAACGCACACTAAACACACCCGAAACTTCTGTATAACTCTCGTTGTATTATCCACAAACCCGAATACAATGCCTGGATACAGCTAGAGAGCTTAACCTCCCCCTACAGGAGTCACGCTTCCTGTACAACTCACAAAAACAATCCCTCCTTCTCTATTCAATTATTCACCCTTTTATACTACCCATCCCACCTTTCCTAACTGTTATGGCAGTTAGGCTAACTAACTTCTAGTTACTTCTCTTTCTCCTCTCATATACACGTGACTTCCTAACAGAAAATATCCATTTTTTTTGGAGTAAAATGGTTGTTGTGCGATTATCTCTTTTAAATGAACTACATTGTAGTCGACTTGTCACGTACATGCCTGTATGTTTCTGTGGATATATATGTCAAATTCATGATTTCCATGGTTTACTGAATTGTGTGAAATATGTTTATGAATTCACCATTTATGTATATTTCTTTCGAATGGCAGTCTAGTGGATCACCTCGTTCTGCATTTCGGGTACCATATGATTCTTTCAGGGAACAGGGTGAATGTAGTGTTGATGATTCTGAGTCATCTGATATGAACACGTACGGTGATGGAAGGGAAGAAACCAGCTCATCAGAGTTAGACTATGAGTTTATGTGCTTTTTCCTTTCTAGTCATAGACTTGACCTCTATAGATCAATTGATTATCGATGTGAAGATATGCTTTTAGGTATACCCCGAACAGGAAAACACTCAATTAGTATATGAATCCCCTACATTTTGTAGAGCATTCTGCATGCACGGGCACAGTGCATACCTTGCTGTTATAACAATACATGCAAGCTCTCTGTCAATAATAAATGAATATTTGATTGCAACAAGTCTCTTAGCTCTCTTCAACTGCAGGAAGGGATGGGATTTTGTCCGAGGCTCAGTGGCTTCTTGATACGGGTCTTCATCCAAACTCCAATTCTGCAACTAAAGCAATTGGTTACAGACAAGTATATCTTACATTTTCTCTATCAGATTTTAATGTTACAATCTTAAAATTTCAAATGATGAAATATATTTGTATATTGTGTACCTCAAGAAGTTCTTTATACAATAAAACAGTGTTGGTTGAAATTGAAGTAGAAAATGACTCCAACTTTTGCCTTTTGAATGGCGTGCTTAATATAAAATTACAGTACTATATTAAGCATTAATGATGTAAAATAGTTGATGGCCCATAGAACATGTGTATTATGTTGATCATTTTATTTTCTACTGAAATAGTTGTGATGAATTTATTTATTTTGTATACGTGATTCACCAATTTAAGGCCATGGAGTACTTACAAAGATGCAGAGAGCAAGGGGGTCAGAGTTCTGCCGCAGAGTTTTACAAATTCTTGTTTGAATTTCAAAAAGCATCACGGTAATGCATTTTGTTTTATAAGATAAAAGTAGCATAGTACTTTTGTTTTTCTTTTCAGTTAAAATATTCTGTATATATTAAAAATTAATTCTTTTCCTTTAAATGATTTTGGTTTGAGTAAATCTTTGTTCACTGAATGTTTCTACTGTTAAAATATTACAGCTTTGTTGTTATAAAATTTAATTAAATGAGAAATTTAGAATACAGACTACAGAACATGCTCTTTCATTGTGTTTGAGAACTTTTAAGACCATGCGAGGATCCTCTATCTCTTTCTTGTGTCTAATAACCATTTGAGATTACTTGGATCAACAAGTGAAATGTGCAAGAGGAAGCACTGCTTCAATTCTGAATGCTGCCTCTTCTAGGAATTTTTCCATGCTAGTTATTCCAAATCTCTATTGGTGAAATTCTCCAAAACTTTGTTTGGGCTTTTATGTTAGTGTTGGTTTTGTAGTTGTTGTTTTCTTAAATGGTATCACTATTACTTTAGGCTGCCTTCACATACTAAAAAACGAAATGTATATAAAGAAGAAAAGAAAAGTGCTACTATGATAAGTTATTCTCCAGTTCAAACAGGCAAGATATAAATATGTGAGCTTGACTTATGTTTTCTCTTGCCATGGAATTCAAGGTTAATGTTTTCATGTATAGTGTAGTGACAAGGTGCTAAATTGATCGCATAGAACATATATCCCTATCCCAGGATGATCTCTTTTATGTTTTAATTCCAAAGTGAGCACTAGGGGTTTGTATAATTAAATGTCAAGTTCGGCAACATGCTCAGTGGATGTTATACCATGTACCCATGATATTAACTAAAAAGGTGCTCAGCTTAAAATAAGTTCAGTAACAAAACCCAATTATGATTCATGAATTTTCAATCTTTTGTAGTATCTAAATCAGATAACAATTTTTGAGCAAGTTGTTTGTTTGCTTATTTTGATGTTCTACTTGCTTGTCCTGTTTCAAAAACTGGTGTATGCTGTTAATTAGTATTATGTACACTTGACTGTTTTAATAAAGATTTCCTTGGTCGGCTTCAATCTATCATATGTCGAGGATGGTGGCTTATGCTTTCACATCTTGTTTATGTCGAAAGTGTTTCTATTCTTAGCCTATTACTATGATGTGGTTCAAGTAGATCATTACCATCATTTATACCCACCCATATAATACATGCTGGTATGTTGAAATTATTTCATCAGGAAAAAAGCCTATAGTACCTTAGTTCTATCTCGCCAATGCACCACAATGTTTATCCTCTGCTGTTGTTTGGTATTTTGTTTCCACTGGATTTCATATTTATTTGATCTTTAGATGCTTGCATGTTTTGTTGCTACAGAGCAGCAGCGTAATTCAGTTATTTAACAAGTTATTTCTTATACTTTCTACAGGAATTTTGCAAAAAGGCAGTTGACATGGTTTCGCAATGAAAAGATATACCAGTGGCTTGATGGTTCTAAACCTCTGGTATAACAATCGAATCTTTCGCCACTGGGTGTTACCTCGTTAATACATGTTTCTTTTTTTATTTCACATTAACACTACTCTAAAGCCAACAAACTTGTGTTCTCATCAATTTTGAATTCATAGAAAACTACTAAAGTTATGTCTCCCTAAGATTGAAGATGTAATTGCTAGTAGTACCTTTTTCAAGTATTAGGGGGTTGGAACTTGGAAACAGCTGTTAACTTTCGTATTCCATTAAACCTTACGGAAAATGTTTGTTTTACTGTTGGGTAATCCGTTCTTTTGTTTATTTCTCTCTTGTATGCTTTATCTTGAAATGAACTACTCATGCCAGGAAACCATTCTCAGTTTCATTAATGGCGCATACCATGACTGGAATGGAAGTCTTCCTGTGCCTGAACACTTAAAAATGTCGAGAGATATTTCTAATCGCCGAGAAGAAAAACATCTAAAGTCTTACCGCACCAGAAATAGGTACCTTTATTTGTTTTGAGCAAAGTATAATATTAACTTATGCTAAACTATATTTCTTGCAACATAACGATTTAATTTAAGTGTTGTTTTCTTATGAAGGCATTTTGTGAAGGGGGAAGATTGTTCTCATATTCTTAATTGGATAAGCAAGACTCAAAGGTGAAGTGATGGATATTATTTTCCTTTTGCATTCTTGAACTGACTTTGAATTTCAAATTCTAGAGTTTCCCGGTCAGAGAGAAAGTTTTGTTTTCATTAACTTTTCTTCATTACATCCTTTTGTCATCTGTAATGTAATATTGTTTTCTGGAATATTATAATGACAGCTGAACTTGGAAGTTTAAGTTCTTTCCATCCTTTTTTGTGAAACAATGTGTGTGAGAGAGAAGAATAAAATTTTACCTTAACAATTACATCATTAATAATTTAGTATAAATTGATAATTTTATTTATTCCATCAATCAATATAGCTTCATAAACTATTACTCTATCAATAATTGTATACATAATATTGATTTAAGCATTGATTATAATTATGTATTATTTTGATTGTTTGTTCCATTTTTTTTTTCAAAATTTTACAAATATGATATTTTTAATTTACATGATTTCTTTTTTTAATTTACATGAATGATAAAATTTTAAACATGATTTAATATAGGAAATTTAAAAATGATCTAATAATAATGAATGGTTTGACAATACGTGATTTTTATATAAGTATAATTTCTTTTCTCTAAGAACGTAGTATATTATAGTTTGAACACGTGTTTTCTTATATAATTTCTTTTCTCTTTTTATTATGTATTTATAAGAACATATTATGCGTATCTTCTTATTCATTTGAAATGGGTATAAACAGTGAAGTTAAATGACTACATTCAACTCTCTAATTTATGCATAGCATAATTAATAGGAACTATTGACTTAATTGTAAGAAATCAATTAATAGAGGATAATTTTGAGCCTAATAACACAATCAATTAGCTTAATTACATAAGAATAATTCATATTTCATAACCATCATGCACAAATGTTAGATGGGGCTGAAAATTTTCAAAAGAATACAAGGTAATAGGCCGAAGATATAAGATATTTGGTGATGAAAAAGTATATGAAGAACTCGTGCTTGTTTGTATGTTACTTTTTCTCAAACAAAATGAATATCTATTTCAATATGTTTTGTATGTTGATATTGAATAGGATTATTGGATATATAAATGACACTAACATTATCGCAATATACCAAAGTAACTTAAGGGAGAGGAAAATGAAGCTTTAAGAGAAGATTGCAGGGCCAACAAGATTCTGAAACAACATTGGCAAGAGATGATGTTGTCATCAAGAGACATATGGTAACCAAATGTGGAGCGTTTGGTGTCAGGACATCCACCCCAATCAACTTCAATATAAGAAATAAGTTTCTCAATTACAAATAGAGTTGCATATCATACTATAAGGTACCTTGAACATATTATAGAATGAGTTTTAATGTTATAATGTGCCCGGTGTAAAGGGCATGCATGTAAAGACAGACTTGCTGAACAACATATGAAATATTAGGGTAAGTGAAGGTGATATACTATAGGGTGCCGATAAGATTCTAGTACATAGTGTGATCCTCATATGGTGTGCTAAAGGATGTATTGAGCTTTTGCTTGGTATTAACTAGAGTAGTAGAAGGATTACAAGAAGTCATGTCGATGCATGAAATGATGTCACAAACATAGGTACTCTGACTGAGGAATAAGACTCGCATGTCTTGTCATAAAAATGCTAAGAAAATAACTCAAAGGACCACGATCTTTCATAGCAAATTCAGAGGCAAGGAATGTCATGATATTTGTACTAGTTATGGGATGAGGTGATGAGAATGATGTCATCAACATAAAGAAGGATGTATACCATGTTAGAACCACATTGGTAGATGAAGAGGGAGTAATATGAAACGCTATGTTGGAACCCAATGGTAGAAACATAGTCAGTAAAATGTTGATAACAAGCTTGAGGCGCTTGCTTCAAATCATAAAGAGATTCCCTCAGACGATAAACGTGATTAGGGTAAAAGAGATAACGGAAACCAAACAATTGGTGCATGTATACACTCTTATGTAGATTACCATGGAGAAATCCATTCTAAACATCTAACTGATGAATGAGCTAGGATTTGGAGAGAGCAATGGTAAGAATCGTGCGAATGGTTGTTGGTTTCACCACGGGAATAAACGACTAGTCACAATTCGCACTTACAATTTGAAACCTGCCATCACCTACAAGATGAGCTTTGTAATTCTCAAAACAACCATTAGATTATTTTTACATATGAAAATCCACATACAGTGAATGATATTAACATCACAAGGTCGTGAAACCAAATCACATGTATTATTTTTAATTAAACCATCAAATTCAAACTACATGGTAGATTTTCAGTTAGGACCCAATAAAGTAAGGGTGAAACTTTTTGGAAGAGGTGATATTGTCGACTCGACAATGGAAAAATAAAGGTTAAAGAACTTTATGGTTTTGTAGACACCAGTCATATTACGAGTGGTCATGGTCCTAGTAGGAGGGGTTGGTGTGATGAAAGTGTAGGGTTCGGAGGTAGGGTAGACTGATCTAAATTAAGAAAGGTAGATAGGCTGGTCGTGGAGTGTGATGTGTTGGATGAAGATGAAGGTAATCTTGCAGAATGTCAGCTTGCTTTGAAGATCCTATAGGACAAGTCCATTGAGATGTGGGATAAGGACAAAGAGGTATGCCCCAAGGAGGGGAGTCCAACCCCATGGATTCTAAGGAAAACACTGAGGTGGCTGCCATGATGGAGAAAGAGCTACAATAAGAGAAGTAGACAAACCAAATGAACTAGTTGAGTGAGATCTATTACGTTGATTATGCCTACCAGAGTGACCTTGGCTGCTGCGATTCGATTGGACCCATAATGATTGTTTGAGTAACAGTTGAAGCGTTGCTGTGAGGAGTGATTAATGTCTTGTGAGGATGAAGTGTGCACAACAGTATGAGAAGTAGTGGTTTGCATCTTTGCCATACCAGATTCCTCAAAAGTGAGCATATAATGAGTCTGACAGAAGGGAGGCAAAAGGTTGTTTAGACAAATTAGGATGACTACACCACGAAAGGGCTCAGAAAAACTAGAGACTAGCTATAGTACCAAATGATGATTGTTAACAGGAACACCAACATTTTCCAATTGATTATAGATTTGTTTGAGTCATTGATAGTATGCAAAAACATTTAGAAAGTCATTCATGAGAGCGAATGTGAAATTCTACTTGAGAGCAAAAACACAAGAATTTTTTTTTGTCCTAACAAATGGTAGTTAAACAATTCTAGATACCACAAAATCAATAGTCACTAAAAAAAAGTTGATATTTTTTGAAAATTTTTATTCCAATTTACGGGGGTTAATACCCTTTGCAAATTAATTTGTGGGGGGCTTTTTAAACCTCCACAAATAGAGCCACAACCATTTTGTAGAGGTTTATGATGACCCTTAGTATTGAATTTATATTGTGGAGGTTTTCTTATAAGGGTTTTAATCTCTTCTATTTTCAAATGCAAATGCAAAGAATACTCCTAAGCCCAAAGAAATTTTTTTTCTAAAATGCTTTCAAACAACCTAAGTACCATGAAGACTAAAAAGAAAAACAAGACAATGTATAAAAGGAAAGTAGAAGGAATTAAATGCTATGTAAAGAAGTAAACTAACGGGCCTATGGAAAGATGCAAATGACACTTAGGAGCCACTTGACACACCTTCAATTCTAAGAGTGGAAACTAAACTATTACACAATTTTAGCAAAGGAGATGAGATTGTATCAAAGACATTTTCCCAAGACACCAAGCAAATAAGCAAATGAAACCAAAAAATTACAAGAAGACAAATGTTCCATGATACAAAAATAGCAAATAAAAGTGCAAAAACAATTCCTAAATTCTTGGTTCCTTCAAGTGTTTATCCTATCTTGATGTTCACTCCAAATCCGTGTATAACTCCTTCTCCCAAAGTTCAAAGAAATGCTTCTATTAGCCTTCTTTCAAGCCTTCAAGATGCTACATTCAAAATTAGTTAAACTCATAAAAGAAAGCACAAAAAAATTTGATTTCAAGCACTAAAGAGGCCAAAGAATGAAAGCAACAAAAGCACAATTTGAAAGGTAAACTCAAATGGAGTAAGATGAGACAATATTTCAAAGAAAGCCAAGAATGACAAGCAAAAAATTAAGGCTATCAATTAGGTAAGTACTAAAAAGGAATCCCTAGGGAACTGTGTTAGAATAGAGGAATAAAATCAAAATAAAACTAAGAATACAAGACCAAACAACTTAGCCAAGTTAAAATACTTGCTTGAAAATGCAAACTATATTAAAATTCAAGTCCAGAATGAGTTTACAAGTTGTTGTTGTGTCCTTTTTCTTTTGGTATTTTTTTCAACTTCTTTTGTCCCTTTTCTTTTCTTCTTTTGCTTTGTTTTTATTGAGGGAAATTTTGTTTTTCTCAATATATTTTCCAGAACACAACAATCATCATATTTCTTTCACAACTCATACTCAAAATCAAGGATAAAGCAACTAGTGTATATATAAGGTTAGAACTTTGAAGGAAATTTCAAAACTTAGTAAAAATGGGAAACAAAACTTTCAAAACGTTAATATCTTGAGCACAGAACTCCGATTGGGGTGTTTCCAAAACGAGACGAAAGCTCACATTCTAAAGTTCAATTTTGGCTCAATAAATACTCAATTTGGACACGTAAAACATAAATTATGACTATGAGATAAACTGGACAAAATCGAATTTCTGTAAATCAGGAGGAAGAAAGAAAAACAAAGTGACAAAGAAAATTGAAAGGAAAGAATCACTCTTTTCTCTTTTCTTTTTCAACTTTTTCTTTTCTTTTCTCTTTTCGTTTTCTTCTCTCTCTTTTAACTCAACTTTTTCTTTTCTCTCTTTTTCTTTCTCTTTCTCCCTCTCATTTTCTATTCTCACAATAACTTTTCATTCTTCCTTGGGGTTAACTTCAGTATTAGCCCCAAAACTATTGATAGGTATCTCTTCCAACTTCTTGGCTATTTGACCAACCTGCATCTCTAGATTCCTTATAACAACTTCAGTGCTTTTTTGGGTGGAAAGAGTTGCCTGCATGAACTGTTGAATAGTCTCCTCAAGCTTTGTAGTTTTGTCAGCTAGAGAGGGTTGTTGTTACCACTATTGTTGTTGCTGTTATGGTGGTCTATTGAATTGTCCACCAGTTTGCCCAAACTGACTTTGTCCCATGCTAGGATGAGATTTCCACCCTTGATTGTAATTGTTGGAACGAAACTGGTTGCCCATTTAATTAACTTCTTCATTAAGATTCTTAGGCACGTCACATTGACCATTAATATGATCACCACCACATAGTTCACAAAGTTGCTGTTGAACCTGTAAGACATTCTGGCACTCCTTTGGTGGCTGAGAAAGCTTCTTTGTCAAGACCTCTAATTGTTGAGTTATAATCTTATTTTGAGCAAGCAAGGCATCATAAGAGTGTAACTGTAGAACTCCCTTAGATTGTGATGAAGCTCCTCTTTCACTGTGCATCTCATTGTCATTGGTAGCCATGTTGTCAATCAATTCATATGCTTCCTCTGGAGTCTTACATTTGATATTGCCTCTAGCTGAGGCATCAAGCATCAATTTAGTTTGTGAACCAAGACCTCCAAGGAAAAGAATGACTACCGTTGCTTCATCAAAACCATGAGTAGGTGTCTTTCTCAGCAAGCTCTTGTATCTATCCCATGCTTGCTCCAAGGTTTCCTTCATGCCTTGACTGAAAGAAGAGGTTTCCTACTTCCCTTTGTTGATCTTTGACTGTCGGAAGTATTTGTTTAAGAACTTTGCAACCACATCTTCCCACTCAGTCAAGCTATTTTCACTAAAAGAGTTCAACCACAGTTTAGCATTGCCTCCCAGTGAGAAAGGAAACAAGCTCAGTTTAATAGCATCATCTGGAACTCCATTCAACTTCATAGTATTGCATATCTCATTAAAGGTTGTCAGATGCTCATATGGACTTTCATTTGACAGTCCATTGAATTGGTTGCTCTTCACTAGATGGATCAACGCAGGCTTCATCTCCATACTTGCGGCATTGACCCTCGGCCTTGCAATACTGTTAAAATGGTGAGGACCAACAACTGTTGCATAATCTGCCAAGGTATGTCTACCACCATTGTTGTCCATGCTTTCCTGATCAGATTGTAAGGCCTGTGAAATTCTCTTTAGAGAAGTTTCTCTAGATAATCTGCTTCTTCTCGATCTTCTATTAGTCTCAAGTCTTGCAAGAAGAGTTTCAGAACTTTTGTTGCACCTGGTCCTAACTGTATCCTGCATAAACTATACACAAAACCCTAGAAAACTCTATCAGGACAAAAACAAAGAAAAATGACACCAAACACAAATGAAAAATTAGACAAAATTCAAATTAAAAAATAAAAGCAAAAACAAAATCAAAGTTAATCAAGAATAACACAAATAGAATAGTTTAAACCGTGAGTCCCCAACAATGACGCCAAAAACTTGTTGACGTGTCGGCAAGTGTACCAAATCGCATAAGAAATATAAAATGGTAAGACCAAGTATCGTATCCCAGAAGACTCTCGGCATTAGATAGTCGTGTGATAACTCGATTTATTAAGACTTAAAGAAAACGAGATCATTTGTTTCAAATGCAAAGACAGAAAATTAAATATGAATGCAGTTTGATCAATAGCAGAATATCACAATGAATGGATGTTGTTTAATATGAGAATATGTTGTTGGGGTTAGATTTCACCAAGTTCCCTCTTAAGAATTCTTCTGTATACATTAATGTCAATGTCACTCACTAAATCACTTAAACCCGATCCCTCGACGAAGAAGCCTGTCCTTAATCACCAGTTCATGCAATTCTTAGCATTCCTAGTTATTAAATGTGAAGATCAAGAGCTTTAAGACGACAAAGACTCATACCCTCATCCCTGAGCAATATTACTCTTGGGAGAATTCAACAAGAACCTGAATTGTAAGGAACCTCCCGGCACTCATACAATTCATACATCAAGCTATGGATTGAGCAGTCTAAGATGAAGGATGATCGAACGATCACAAATCCTTAAAATCCTTAAGTAATAGTCTTAATGAAGTTTACAAGCAAAAGGTGTTTACCAGGTATTGAGCCATGATTATAATTATGCTAATTACAAGTCTGAGGTAAGGAAATAGGTGATTGCATTTATTGTAAATTTAAGATTTTACTTTGATAACCGATATTACTAACTTAAGCATTGAAGTGCCTTTGACAAGTATCCACCTGTACGGTTTGGAGTTGGAATGCTAAAGACGTAGGAGAAATTTGTAACAAGTCGAAGACAACATTAAGAGACTTTGAGAAAAAAAATGTAAAAGAATATTTTAATTGTGATCATCAACCCCACACTCTGAAACAATAAGTTTTACTTTAGAGTAAAATTAACTATCGAAATCAATGAAGAATTTGAAAATTTAACTTTATACAAATTCATAGGTGGGAGTTCTTCCATATGCAATCATGACAAGAGTGACATAGTTTTTGTTGTCAACAAGCTATGTTAGTTCGTGCATTAGCTCTCTATCATCAATAGAAAAAAATCATTAACAAAAGTAATAAGAAGATTTCATATAAGCATGAATAGAATAATAAAGTATGACTTTAAATCATCTAAAAATCTCAATATCACATTTTACTTTGATGTGAAACTATAAGCTTATCCTAGTGCTAAAAGACGAAAGAGATTATGAAAAAAGTTGTGGGTTCAACTTTTTCCTACTAACCTTTTGGAAGATATAAAATTGATTTGAAAGATTTAGAACCACTAACAAAATTAATAACTAACATTCTTCGATAAAAAAGAAAGTTGTGTAATTTCGTAAAAAAGAATAAGACTTAAATAAACAATGTCTAAATCCAAATTATAATCATAGGTGCTCTTGTTGCTCAAGTTAAATTTCTTCTTATTGAATTTTAAATATAGTTAAACAAGCCACCTTTATATGGTGTGATAAGTTTAGTACTGTTCTTGTCAATACAAATCCAATTATTCATTAAAAATCAATATGAAAAATCATTTTGAGAAATCACAATTAAGCACACACCATGTAACTTTCATCCAGGCGATTTCCTAGCCAAACCACCACCTAGTGACAGTTTTCTAATATATATATATATATATATATATATATATATATATATATATATATATATATATATATATATATTCTTTTTTCTTTTAAAAAAAGAATATTCAATCTTATGATCTTTCCTTCTTCTCTTTGTCGTATTTTTTATTTTTCTTTCAATATCCTTATAAACTTATACTAAAAAGTTAGAGAGAAACATAAGAAACTAAATTACTTAAAATTCAATTAACTATTTACAATTTTAATAATTGTGAATTTATCCTTTGTATATTTTTTAAAATATATCTTATTCATTTGTTTTCCATTAAACGACATTTATATCTTTTTGTTATTTTACTGACCAAATTTGTACAAGCACTCAAACACTGACACTCAGCGTCCCTGTAAGGCCGCTCAGGCGTTAATGCGAAACTCTTGCCCTGAGGTCCCTAGAGGAGGGTGCCCAAGTGTCTTGTGACCTTTAACAACCTTTTCTTCTGGTGCTCTTTCTGTCCTTTCTGAGTTTCAACTTCTTGACATTTAAATCCTTTTGCAATTCATCCGAGTTTCCTACAAAATCAAGGGAATTTAGTGATAAAATCTTCAAGTATAACCTCAACTCTCTTATTCACCAAAATCAGTTAAAAACAAGAGAACAAGAAAGCTTCTAAGTCAAAAATGGCTCATTTGTTATCAAAATTTACTCTCAAATAACGGTGAAATCAACCGTTATCAAAATCCTAAACTTGAAACTTTGCTTGTCCTCAAGCAAAACAACATGTAACTCAGCCTAAACAACACTTCAATGGTTCAGCATATGACAAAGAACTTCTTCTAGGACATGTAATCACTCATACTGCTTATCATAAAAATATCAGTCAAGATGCATTGATGCATTGGCCAATCAAGCTCAACTATGGTGCTCACATATTCACAACATATAACAGATGCCAACTCATGAATGATCAACAACCAAGCAAGAATATTATCCTATAGTGCATGGAACTATTCCTCACCAAAGATAGTGCTTCACTTAAGAACTCAAAAGTGTATAGTGAGGTGACACTCTTACACTCTACATCACAATGTCAAATGAATCAACTTTTCCTTTCATTTAACCACATATCAAACACACTCAAAAGCAAGTTATCATCACAAGGACTTTTTTGAAGCTTGTATTCAGGCCAGACTAAAAAGAAAATTGGTTTTTCTACACAACAAAATTCCTTGAGTTAAGAGAGTGCACAATTCATTCATTCACATTAACAAGCAACTCTCTTTCTTCGTTTATTCGAGAAACCAAATTTTGAACTTATTCCCAACTTTACTTGCATTGAGCTTAACCTTTTCTTTTCTTTTACTTTTTGCTTTTGCTCAATGCTCTTTAATGAATTTCACAAAGTTCTTTCCGGTTTCTCACAACCCCAAACTTGAACCATTCTCCATTACCATATAAACATTCTACTTAACTTAAGGTAAGGATTTCAAAAAGGGTTTTCCAATTTTAAACTTTAGGCTCAAGGTTCAACGGATAAAGAGAAACATTGTTCTTTGTTAGGTTCACCTATGGGCATTGACTCTAAGGGAAAAGAAAACAAGGCCTTGATCATGTGTTACAAGCAAGCAAGTGGTTCAATCATAGAAAATTAGGAAAAATCAATCATGCTTCCAAAGCAATAGCATTCAATCAATCAAAACTCTAGAGCCCAATCTCTCACAAGTTAACTGAAGTTCCACAGTTTAGTAACATCCTGCCCAGCAAATTAATCACAATTGAAATCATGCATCAGTTTCTAACAATCATGAGCAACCACCTATGTATAAGACTAGACCATGCATTATCTCAACATCATTCAACACAATAAAGAAGCACAAGATACATTACTCATCACAAACACATTAACCAAACCATTCAAGCATAATTCATTAGGCCAAGTACAATACATATTAAACAAAATTTTAAAACTTCTAAAGAGATAAGTTTAGAAAGTTGGGTTGCCTCCCAGTAAGCGCTTCTTTAACGTCACTAGCTTGATACCATTATGCTCAAGGATCCACCAACTTCATAACTGTTGAAAGACGTTCAATCTCTCCACCCAGATAATGCTTGAGACGTTGCCCATTAACCACCCAACTTCTTTGTGGATCATCAGACGTTGGATTTGTCAACTCAATCACCCCATGCGGTTTGATGTCCTTAATTATGAACGACCTAGACCACTTAGACTTCAATTTTCCAGGAAAAAGCTTTAGCCGTGAATTGAACAATAACACCTACTGCCCTGGATGAAAAACCTTCTTTACCAGCTTCCTGTCATGATAAAATTTTATCTTCTCTTTGTAATTCTTAGAAGAATCATAAGCATGCAAACACATCTCTTCAAGCTCAAGAATTTGCCTTCTTTTATTAGCAATGTCAAAGAGATCAAAATTTAAGAATTTTAATGCCCATAAAGCTCGATGCTCCATCTGCACTAGCAAATGGCATGCTTTTCCATAGACTAACTGAAAAGGAGATAACCCTATAGCAGTCTTCAATGCAGTTCGGTATGCCCAAAGTGCATCATCTAGCTTTTGAGACCAATCCTTCCTTGAGTACTTTTGCTAGCTGAGCATTGCTTAAATGAGATCCCCCATCACTGATAAGAACTCTTGTAACTCCAAACCGAGCAAAAGTTTGCCTTTTCAAAAATTTAATGAGAGTGCTGTCATCATTCCTAGGACAAGCCATTGCTTCCACCCACTTACTCACATAATCAACTGCCACCAAAATATATTCATTATTGAAAGATGGTGGAAAAGGTCCAACAAAATCTACCCCCTAGCAACCTCCAGAATGCCCTATAATGGCATTTCATGTCTTCTTGGGATGCTTCTAGTTCTCTGACATTTATCACAATTTCTAGCATTATTATGAGCATCTTTAAACAAAGTAGGTCAGTAGAATCTTGACTGGAGAATCTTTGCAACTGTTCTCTCTCCATTAAAATTTCCTCCATAAGGTGAATCATGACAATGCCAAAGAATTCCTTCTACTTCTTCACTAGTAACACAATGCCTCAAAAGATTGTCTACTCCAATCTTAAATAAAAACGAATCATCCCAGATAAATTGTTTTGCATCATGCAAAAAAATTTTCTTCTGCTGCCAATTAAAATCTTCTGGGATTACTCCTACAGCTTTAAAATTAGCCATATCAGCAAACCATGGTCTCTGTTCAATATACAGGAGTGTTTCATCTGAGAAGGACTCCCAAATTTCTTTCTCCTTGTTTGTGACTACACTGCTTACTAACTTGGATAGATGATCAAAAATCACATTCTCAATGCCCTTCTTATCACAGATTTCCACATCAAACTCTTGCAATAAAAGAACCCATCTAGTCAAGTGTGGTTTAGAATCTGGCCTGGTTAGTAAATACTTAATAGTTGCGTGATCCGTGTATATGATCACCTTAGACCCAATGAGATAAGGTCTAAATTTCTCCAAGGCATATACTATAAGCAGGAATTCTTTTTCTATAGTTGCATAATTGAACTAGCTTCATTCAAGACTTTGCAAGCATAATAGATAGTATGAAAAACCTTCTCTCTCCGCTGGCCAAGCACAACACCTATAGCATAATCACTAACATCACACATTAACTCAAAGTCTTGATTCCAATCTGGCGCTACAATCACTGGCGCAAAAAACCAATTTCTTCTTCAAAATGTCAAAAGCGTTCATGCATTCATCACAAAAGACACATCTTTGACAAGGAGATTGCTTAAAGGTTTGGCAATCTTGGAAAAATCTTTAATGAATCTTCTATAAAACCCGGCATGTCCTAGAAAACTCCTGATTCCTTTCACATTGGTAGGTGGCGAAAGTTTCTCAATGACTTCCACTTTTGCTTTGTCAACCTCAATTCCCCTGTAAGAAACTTAATAAACAAGCATGTTGTACAAATCAAATTATATCATATCAAAATGTATTAGAGCAAATGATCAGCAAATTATAAGAGCAAACGTTGAAATATTCTCATTTTTGATTCAAAGAAAAAACATATCAATTCATATCAGAACATATCAGAATATATCAGAGCAAACAAAATGTATATCAAAGCTCAAAATGAATATCGGAGCATTCTCCCAACATTCTCCCCCTTTGTGCATTAGCAAAAAAGGTATGCCTTATGATAATGATATGCTGACAAACAGTTATTCAGAGATGCATCAGTAAATCATATTAATCAAACAATGATTCTCCCCTATCACAAATAATCACATGATAAATGCTCCCCCTGTCACAGATAATCACATCATAAAGATATAATTTCCCCCATAAGTGTAGGCATGTGAAATTATCTAAGATCCTATGCAATGCTCCCCTTGCCATTATTCATGTTTTATAATCAAAACCCAAATGCACAATGCAGTATTTACAGAACATTTCAGAGCATGTATAAATATGTGACAATATTGTATCAAGACATAAATTGTGCGAACACATCAATGAAGCATAGATACAATATCAATCAACAATCATTTATAGAACAAAGATATATTGAAAAAAGAACAATCAATAGAATATGATCAATGAACCGAATAACCAAATTTCAAATCATGGAACTTATAACCCCTGTTAAACAGTAATCGATTGATCCATAGTTGCAATCGATTTCATTGCTTTCCATTTGAGTTAATCTCCAAGTGTTCATCCAGAAGCAATGTTCCTGCAAAACCTTTCAAGATCTTTTCCAGATCAAGCATTTTAGAATCATTGTAATGCAAGAATTATTACAAGTAATAAATGAGTATGCAAAATGTATTAATGTAACAGTAAACAGTAACATACTCAACTTCATCCATCACATAATCGACTTTAAGCAATACTGATTGAATTTAAGCAAAATATCTGATTTCATTAATTCTTAAAAGATATTAAAATCAGATTAACCAAAAGATAATGGCTTATAAAGCCTACTACAAACTAACACGAAAAACAATAGAACAAACAAACTAAACACATGATCACACAACAATAGACCCTAAGCTGACAATACAAGACCCCTATTATGTATAAATCTTCACTATTGTTCTTAATTAGATGAATCCATAGAGTCATTATCAAATTGCCCTTCTTCTTCTCCTTGTTGCTGAGCATGGTCAATTTTCCACTCAAGCTGATTTAGTTTTTCAATCACCACTTTGAATTGATCAGCAACAAAACGTTCAAAGGTAGTTTCGGGAGAGAAATTCGTTCTGTTTTCATTTTCGACAAAAGTACTCCCTGAACCATAGATCAGATTTTGTTCTCCTCTAAAACACCATCCTCTCATAGTCCTTACCAATCCAAGTGATACAAGAGTGTTTCAATTTATAACATTTGAGCAATTGCATGAATGTTTTCTTTCTCCATTTGTATCCATTCCTTGGTGTACAAGTATATTGCTTACAAGAACAACATATGGTAAAAAATGAGATTTTTTGAGAGCAGCTTCAACCATGTGATCTTTTAGAACCTCCACCCAGTTGGTGGGAATGTCATTCTTTATAGCATGCAAGAGGTAGATATCCTTTGTAGTCATTTCATCCTGCATCATTCTTCCAGGTAGGATCACCCAAGCAAGGAGATGTGTAGTAATCACCTCTTCCATTTTAAGACCTTCATGCAAATAAGGACTTTCTCTTGTGTCACTTCCTGAAAATCTAAGCCAGCCTTTGTAGATATCCTTTTTCTTTAACCAACAATTTGTTTCAGAGTTTGGTAGATGACCAGTTATTTGTTGCCAAACATCATTGTCAATGTAAATGTTGACACCTTTTACCCTTGATTGAATATCACCATTGACCATCTTGAAATTGTGGTAGAATAATTTTATGAGATCAGGATACCAATCACCTTTCATTTGAACTAGTGTTGAGAGTTCTTGTGTTTCAACCTATCCAGGAAACTAGAAGTTTTCTCTCTCAAACAGACTCAACTCTAAGTATTTGGGTGATACAACAATTTTTACACAACCGTCAGCAAATCTCATACGAGTATCATAATCATTTATCCAGCCTCCGAGATTAGCTTCTCTTACTGATTTCATACCTTTTCCACTGTTTTCTTTCAAAGGTCGAGATGAAGACACCATTTTGATATTATCTCTTGTACTCACTGTTTTTCAGTTTAGGGTTATGAAGATATGTAGATAGAGTTCTCGTACTGTCAGCACAACTTACACTCAAATATATATAACAGAGCAAAGCACACAAGTTCAATTTTGACCCATTTAAATTTTCAAATATATAAAGCCCTAAAACAGAGATATTTAGTCGATTTCATTAATTGTAAAGTTAACTTCTGTATGACAGAAGGTTTTCACAAAAAACAGAAACATTCATACAACAACATGTAATCAACTATGTACTTAATCCAATCGATTAAAATTCATAAAAATGGATTTTCACATAAAACAATCTCAATCAATCAACAATCATACATTCATCAAACAATCATTCAAACAAATATCATGCATGATGGGGTGAGATAATAATCGTTACCACTTGTAGATACTCATGAACTTTGATACCATCAAGTTAGTTCATCCATGAGTTATGCACTGCTACAACATCATTTGCTTTCCTGCAAAACAACTTAGATTTTTGATGCAGGTACCCATTTTAATTTGGGTCCTTGTTTGTTAGCAGAAAGTTGTTCCTTAGGAATCCATCTATATAATCCTTTAGGAACTCCAACGTTTCTATAAAAGCAGTTTCTAACATTATGTCCAATATTATTACAATAGAAACATGCATGTGTAACAAGCTTACTTATATCAACAAATTTCTGTGTTTGTCTTGCTACTTTGAGCTTTGTAGCCAATGCCTTGTCTGAATACAACTCTTCCAAATGCCTTTAACACAATATCCAAGTTGTCTCTGCCCTGTGTGAATTTTGCTATCGTGCAAGTCAAGTAATGAATCGTTTTAACCAATATAGGACAGTTTTGACAATCCTTTTCAACACACTTTGTTTCAGCATTACTTTTCTTCACAGATTCTAAAGCATCATTTAAATCCTTTTCCAGTCTTTCATTCTCCTCAGCTAGATTGTTGATTCTGTGATTATAACCTCTTCTTTCAAATATAAGTCGATTGACCTTATATTGCAATCGCACAACCTCTGCATGAACCTCTTGAAATGCATCACGTAACATGCCCTATTTGACCTCAATTATCTTATTTTCGAATTCTGCATCACTATCATATTCATTTTTTGTTGAGCCAGCCATAAAGCAGATGTTGGATTCTTCTTCACGATCACAATCTTCATCACTGGAAGAATCTGTATCACTATTTTTCCAAGCATTATATGCGCTTTTCTGCTTCTTGCTCTTGTCTTGAGGAAATCTTCTACTTGGCCTTTGCTTGACTTTCAGGTCTGGACATTCAGGTTTAATGTGACCCTATTTGCCATACTCATAACACTGAACAACAGTTAATTTCGTACCTTTCTTTGCTTTGCCATTACCTGCATGGTCAGTAAGTTGACTTTTATTTTTCATAAACCGATTAAACTTTCTTACCACCATGGACATCAGCTCATTGTTGTCTAGTTCAACATCAGATTCATCCTCAGATGATCCAATCTTTGAGGTTTTTTTCTAGTGGCTTTCAAGGCTATGGACTTCTTTTCTTCAATTTCTTCCTCTTCTTTTAGTCTTCCAAGTTCAAGCTCATGTTGTCTTAGCTTGCCGAACAAGGTAGCCATATTCATGCTTGTAAGATCTCTTGATTCAGAAATTGCAGTAACCTTGGGTTGCCAACATCTATTCAAACTTTTCAATATCTTGATATTGATCTCATCTTTGTCAAACACTTTTCCTAGAGCCATTAGGTGGTTGGCTATGTGAGTAAATCTTTTTTGTACTTCATATATAGTCTCTCAAGCCTTCATCCTGAACAGTTCATACTCCTGTATCAATGAGTTCTTTTTGGCTCGTTTGACTTGTTCCGTGCCTTCATGCGTGACCTCCAAAACGTCCCACATTTCCTTTGCTGTCTTGCATTGTAAATTCATCCATAGTTAGTGCAGAAACAATTACATTACGTGCTTTGACATCATATTGTGCTCTACGGTTTTCATCCTGAGTCCACTCAGAAAATTTTTTCAAAAAAGTTTTTCCGTTAATAACATGGGTTGGCTCATATGGACTGTTTAGTGTTGCATCCCAAAAACCTTTATCCACGGATTCAAGAAAGATTTGCATCCAGATTTTAAAAGAAAACATAGTGGTGGTCTATTTGTTGATGCACCTTCACCAAAGGTTTGAGAACTAAAAGGCATTTTCGAGGAATAGTCGACTTAAAGAAAAAAGTAATCGACTTGTTTTTCAAATATCTTATGAAAATCGCTCTGATACCAGCTGTTGAAAACAGGATGACTTAGTTTCAATACCAAGAGGGGGGGGTGAATTAGTGAAACATAAAAATAAGAGTCTTTTAAAAATCTTTTTCACAAAAGGATGATCTTTCAAAAGTTTCTTGAACCGCAAGGAATAAGATTTTTTAAGTGCAGTGGAAATAGTTGACTACGAGAAAAGTAAAGTCAACTTAGAAAATTGAAAGTGCAGGGATAGAGAATTCAATCGCATGTTTTTATACTGGTTCTGCTAAACTGCCTACATCTAGTGTCCTTTCAATCCTAGGAAGCAAATGCACTATAATGATCAAAGTTTTTACAACAAGGCTTTTATAGCGACGTCCACGTCAAAATATAAAAGACCTCTCTAACCCTCTAATCAAAATATAGGCGTGTACAAATAAAGAACAACAACAAGATGTCGCCTCTCCTGCAGTCTTTAATCACTTTGACCAATCCTCAAAGTCCAAAATGCCACACGTTCTCTTCCTGTAGTCACAACAGGGCAGCCACAATCTTCACAAGATTGAGAGAAGAAGTTGATCATGTATCAGACAATTCAAGTGCAGGTTGATCAATCAGTCAATGCGCTGATAACAGTTGAAAAACTGTTATTTTCATGCTTAAAATTGATACTAAAAGCAACCTTTAGACTTAGAAACTAGCTTGAAATCATGCATTTTATCTATATTTTCATAAATAAGAGAGCTGGATAGGTTTATGCTTGATTTCAGTGTTTTTGTGCAGGTTTTAAGGTGAATTTGGTGAAAAGAGTGAAGAAGGAGAGAAGTGACATTAGAAAAGACAAGAAAGAGTGCAAAAAGAGAAGTCGAAGGCACCGCTTAGCGGCAAACTACCGCTGAGCGGCACTCAAGAGGTGGCGTTGGAACCGCTGAGGGGCAAAATGGCCGCTGAGGGGAAGAAAGAAGACGCGCAACCATCGCTGAGCGGTAAATACCGCTGAGCGGCACTTTTTGGGCTTGGGCTTTTGTAATCTTTTATAACTCTAGATTAGTATATAAGGGCTTGCACGTCCTTGGGATTGGTATCTTTGGCAGAAACGAAGTAAACTCTATCTCTTCCACCCCTTTGAAGGAGGATCTTGGATGCTCAGGCTACCTCTTCACCTTTATTGGGTTTATTCTTTCATTCTTTCATTGTTATTCATCTAGGTTCACCATGACGATGGTGAACTAAACCTTGTATGTTTGTTGGGGAATCAATGTAATCTCTTGAAGCTCTCATATATGGATTTGTTGAGTACATCTTTTAAGTAAGACATATGCTTTCTTTCATCATATAGTTAGGGTTTTTCCTCTTTGCTCAATGCTTGCATTGTTTAACTCATTCTAATGCATGATTATTGGTTTTGTCGATACGGACACGTACGGGGAAGTCTAGATCCGGGGAATTTCTCCCAATATTATACTGACAATATTTTATTGGTTGCCTTTAAGCTCCTGCACTCATGAACTAATCATTAGGAATGCTAGGAATTGTATGAACTATTTGATTAGGGAGAAGCCATCTAGAATGGTACATTAGAGAGTGGCATTAACAATGATGATTTGAATGTTGAATTCCTAAAATATATGAGAGTGGATGAGATGAAATTGACCCCCAACAACATATTCATTCATATAATTCATTGAAAGTGTTTATCTTTTGTCTTTGCCATTGATCAATTCATGCATACATGTTTATTTTCGTCCTTGCATATTAAACTTTGAATATTTCGTTTGTAAGTCCTAGCTAATCAACAAATCACATAACTAAACTAGGCCGTGAGTCCTTTGGGAAGAACGATACTTGGTCGTACCAAGTTTATTACTTGAACGATTCGGTCATACTTGCCGATTGTGAAACAAGTTTGTGACATCATATTTTGGTGCTTACAAATTTGTCCATCATGCGCATAGATTCTTGCTCGTCAAGCAATCACCAAAGAATGAACACCTCGGTCTTTCTTGATGGATTCTTGGAGCTTTAGCACATTCTGCCAGAGATCAATAATCTGAAACAATTCAATCAAAACGTTAGATTCACAAAAGTCTTTGCAGAAATGAAATTCGTGTCTATATATACTTTTCCATAAAACTGATGCTCCTAAGTCGACTATGCTACTAATAGAGTTGATTATACTCAGACAATTATTACAGTTAGTAGTAATCAAACCAACTTAATTGATTTTGCATTTAATACAATTGACTCACAATTAATGCTTGGTCAAAGATATAAAATATAGTCGTTAGAGATCACAAGCATTAACAAAATTTCAAAACATAACTAAGTTGAGTAGCTTGTGCATACAGTCGACTTTGTAACACTTCAATAAAGTTTTGAAAATCTTTCTTTCCAAAAAAACTCAGCACAGTTTGGAAAAGTTTTTGCAAAGCCTCAAGTTTTAATCGACTTACTTGATAATGAAGTCGACTTAAAACTACTGTTTTGCCACATATTATAAGTTCAACAAAAGTGCATGTGGTTTTCCTTTTCTAAAACATATGTCATGCATTCCAAGATAAGATCTCATGTAAAACACAGTGAATTGCAGTAGTGACAAAATCAACACAAACATGTTCTCAAATAATCATAAACATTAAAGCTATGAACATGTAACACATAAAAAACACATAACAACACATGTTGTTATTAATAATGTTGTCATCATAAAAAACCAGAAGTTCTTTGAGATTGTAAGGTTTGGCTAAACCAGTGCTCTCCTTATCAACAATCTCAACAATCTCCCCCATTTTTGATTATGTACAACCATGATTAATAAACAACCATGTTGTACAAATCAAATCATATCATATTAAAATGTATCAGAGAAAATGATCAGCAAATGATCAGAGTAAACGTTGAACTATTCTCATTTTTGAGTAAGAGCAAAAAACATATCAATTCATATAAGAACATATCAGAGTATATTAGAGGAAACAAAATGTATATCAAAACTGAAAATGAATATCGGATCATTCTTCCCCTTTGTGCATTAGCAAAAAAGGCATGCCTTATGATAATGATATGCTGACAAACAGATATTTGAGGTGGTGGCTGTAAATGAGTCTCAGGAGAAGGAAAAAGTTCTCTAGACGTCCTGTTCCTTCGTTTTCTTCTACTATTGTCCAAACCTGCAAGAAGAGGTTCAGAGACTTTTGTGCTTCTAGTCTGAATTGTACCCTGCATACACTAGAGAACAAAACACTAGAGCACCCAATTAGCACTAACAGATAAAAAAGATAAAATTAAAGATAAAATAAAAATTAAAGATAAAAAGATAAAAGTAAAAGATAAAGAAGATAAAAAGATAAAAATTCAAGATAAAAAGATAAAATTAAAGATAAAGTCTAATCGGTTAATAATCACACAAAAGTATAGTTTAAACCCCGAGTCCCTGGCAATGGTGCCAAAATCTTGTTAAGATCTTGGCAAGTGTACCGAATTGTATTAAGTAATAAACATGGTAAGACCAAGTATCGTTTCCCAAGAGACTCACGACCTAAACAGTTATGTGATTTCTTGATTAAATAGGACTTGAAAAACAAACTCTTTTGGTTTAGAATGCAAATACTGAAAAGTAAATATGGATGCAATTTGATCAATTGGACAAAAGTGCAAAGATGAACAAATTTGATATTATGGAATGAATATGTTGTTGAGGTTAGATTTCACCTAGTTTACTCTCATGCATATACGAATTCTACTTCTTCATTAATGTTAATGTCACTATCTAAAATACTTAAAACCTGATTCCTCGGTGATGAATCATTATTTTATTCACTTCATTTAGTTTATTGTGCTAGAATTAATCAGGGAATTGTGCTTAATTGTCCAGTATTTTCCCATTTTACTGAATTGAGCCTAATCCGATCAGAAATTCTTATTTTAATTAATTTGAATTATCTGAAACGAATTATTTACATTATTGAGTGCAGGAAAAATTTTGGAAAATATTTTTGGACATTTAGACTTTCTGTACAAATTCCCAATTTCTCTCGGGTAATCGTTTACAGGGGTGCTGTAAACGAGGGTCACCCCACACTCCTTGGCCTCACATCACATCACCATCCACCCTCTCCCACCACTGGAACACCTGAACAAGCCTCAGACAGGGGCAGAAGTGCCTAAAAGTCAGTTTTTTTGCCAATGGTGACCTGTGTTCACCTGACTGAGTACCTGTGTTGGACTTTCTGTACAAATTTGCAATTCCTCTCGTGTAATCGTTTACAGGGGTGCTGTAAACGATTACCAGTGCTGCGTGAATTTTGTGTCAACTTGTGTGTCTTCGTTCGAGATCAATTCTTATCCGTTTTCAATGCAGTTTTTTTTCATAGTTTCGTCTAGATGTCTAGTTTCATGTATAACTTTTACTTTGTTCAAATGCGTTCTGTACTGTTCCCAGTAATTTGTTTACTCTCCTATGTCAGCCTAGTACTACGTGAATGTTGTGTCAACTTGTTTGTCCTCGTTCGAATTCAATTCTTATCCGTTTTGCATGCAGTTTTTTTTCATAGTTTCGTCTAGATGTCTAGTTTCATGTATAACTTTTACTTTGTTCAAATGCGTTCTGTACTGTTCCCAGTAATTTGTTTACTCTCCTATGTCAGCCTAGTACTACGTGAATGTTGTGTCAACTTGTTTGTCCTCGTTCGAATTCAATTCTTATCCGTTTTGCATGCAGTTTTTTTTCATAGTTTCGTACGGATGTCTATTTTCATGTATAGTTTTTACTTTGTTCAAATTCGTTATGTGTTGTTCCCAGTAATTGTTTTACTCCCCTGTGTCAGTCAAGTTCATACAGTTTAAGTGGCTTCTAATTTGTTTGCATTGTTTGCTTGTTGTTTCATACTTGTGGTAGCTGGAATTGATCATTGGACGATGCTAAGACCTCCAAACACTCAAGGATTCAACACTCATATTGGCACTTTTGTTTTCATTTTGGTTTCTAAGAGAAACAAGAAGCAACCTCACGGCCTCATAATTTGGAAAACAAAGTAGATTTGAAGCAAAATGATGGAGAGAGACCACCTTGCATTCAGCCCACGGTTCTCAAATGTGGAAGATAACAATTGTGATTTTTTTTTATCATGGAGGAAGCCATATTCTGAGTATATGCCACGGCAATGTAAATTGGCTAGCACAAAAGAACAAATCAATTGGAATTGAAGAAGGGGCCACGTTGGAGACAACACATGGGCCACCACTTTGTTATTTAATGGATGATTGGCAAAACAAAACTCATGCTCACGTTGTTGGAATGATACATAGAAGACCACACATAATGGAGTGAGATAATGGAGGGGACCACGTTTTTGAAGAAAGAAAGCTTATGGTTCTCTTAATTTTGGAGTGGTGTACAAGGGGCTGCACTTCCACGGTACCAAACCAAAGGTGAAAAGCAAAAAGAGAAGACACGGCCATTGCTGCAAAGAGCATCCAGTCCAGTACCGTCCAGCAGCATGTTGAAGAGAAATAAGGAGATGGCACAGGGAAGGTCCTCCTCTTTCAGCACGTCCAAACAGCCACCATGTTAAGGGAGTGAAGCATCAAGGTTGGAAGAGGCAAATGCTGGAAGGAGGTGCTCACGGTGATCTTCATTTTAGAAGTGATGGAAGTAGAAGCAATGGAGTGGGAGCCCACGGCAGAAAACCATTTCCGTAAAGAGATAAAGAAGTGTGTGGCAACTAATTGAAGAAGACGTCTAGCTTGGAGCAGCCACCAGTAGAGAAGATCCACATGTCCAGCTGCTGGTCCAGTAAAGGAGATGCTCCACAATCTTAATCTAGTTGAAGAAGAAGAAGCCGTGAGCAAGGAGCTGGAAAATGGAAGCAAAGGCAACAACACCAGCAGCACTTGAAGAGTTACGTTCCAGCACATGTCCAGGGAGAAAAGTGGATTCTTAGAATGAAGAAGGGAGTTCTCGGTAAAGAGCTGGAGTAGCCACGGTCCAACAGCTTCACGTGCAGCAACAACAACATCCACCATGCACAGCAGAGGAAGCTACAGCAGTTTGGAGTGGGGCACACGGTTGAAAGGAATTTGCGTGAATGGGGGAAGCCTAAGCACAACCTAAGCAAACGGACACCACATAGAGGACCTCTTTTGGCACGACTAGGAGCAAATTGGTGGGAGAAATTCCCCAAAACAGGAGCTGCCAATTAGGACAAACCCATAAGCAGACAAGGTCCGTGAAATGAAGAAGGAAATCAGGAGACTTTGTTAAGAGAAGTGGTTATAAATTGGCAGCAGCAGAGCACACTTTGGAAGAGATTTTAGATTAGAATTAGGGGTAGTTTTAATGCACGGCCCGGAAGAGGCTCTGCCTCTTCCCTCCCAGTAGATGTCTCAGTTATTTTCATTTCAAACAGTGCAATAGTGTGGAATTTTATTTCGTCAGTGTTTGGAGCTGTATCTTCATTTAATTTTTATCTTTTGTTCAGAATTTTAATTTAAGTATTGAATGCTTTGATGAATTCCATTTTCAATTAAGTACTTTTATTTTTTACTGTCTCTATTATTTTACCATTTAGTATTTTCTGCATCGTTAAATTCTGTCATTGTGTTGTACTGGTCATGTTATTTTCAAGAATCGTTTTTACGGTTTATTTTTACTGGAGCTATTGGTAAATTTTAATTACACTGTTATTTTGTCTTCTGCATATTTACTGTTCTGTATTTTAAATTCCAACACTGTAATTTTTTCCATTGTCTATTTTTACCATTTTTTTTTTACCGTTCAGTTTTTACCACTGTTAAAATTTATTTCAGTGTTTTTAAATTTTGTTGTCTTATTTAAATTCCAGTCAGTTTTAATTTTATTTTTCCACACAAAAATATCCACAAACCCCCCCCACTTCGTGATAAATCTAAGACTGAACCTAATATTGGTCCTTGAGAGACGACCTAGGAGTCAAATCCTAGTTATACTGCATTAATTTCTGCACATCAAATTTGTATGACCGCGACAGTCTTATCACTCGGTGAAGTTAGCCTATCCTTAACTATTAGTTCATACGATTCCTAACATTCCTAATGATAAGTTCTGAAGAACAGAAGCTTAAGACAACCAGAACTCATTCCTGAGTAATACTACATTTGAGAATAATTCTCTAGATCATGAATTGTAAGATACCTTCCGATACTCATGCAAATCATGCTATAGAATGAGTTAAACAAAGCAAGCACTACGTGAAGAAGAATTACCCTAAGAATTAATGAAAGAAACAAATATAATCAGGAATCAATTAAAATACACGAGACTTTACAAAGATTACATCATTCCCCAACAACAAATAGAGTTTAGTTCACTATTGACATGGTGAAACTAGATGATTAATGGAAAAAGATGAAAGATAAAGCCCTATAAATTGAAGATAGGAGCTTCCGCATCCAAATCCGCCTCCGAGGGATTAAAGAGTGTGTTTCTGTGCCTATTCCGTCCAAAGATATGAACCCTAGGACGTCCAAGTCCTTAAATAGAACATAAAAATAACAGAAAACGGGTCAAAGCCCACGAGACTGGCGCTCAGCGCCCCACTTAGAGCGCCCAAGCGGTGTGCGGGTCAGAACTAACGCTCAGGGTCAGCTCAGCGCCCCAAAAAGGGCATCCGGGTGTGACACAAACGAAATTGGCGCTCATCGCCCCTAAAAAGGCGCCCGGGCGGTTGTAGAGTGGTGCTTAGCAAATGTCATGGACCGTTCGGTTTCACTGTTGACTGATCGGTCTCCTCTTTAACCGTTCGACCAATCATCCACCAAACCATTCGGCTTGTCCTTTCACAAGCCGTTCGGTTTGTCTATCTTTCTCTCAAACTGTCCATCCCTAGTTACACGTTCGGCAGTAGTCTTTCTTGCTCACACCATTTGGCCTATGTTCCACCACCTTCATACCGTTTGGTCTATCTTCTTCTCTGTCAGATCGTTTGGTCTGTCTCCTTAACCGTTCGGTCTGGATCCTCCTTTATCAGACCGTTCGGTCTGGTGCTTTTTCTATCTTTTCTGGGTTCCAACTCCTTGGTACTTTTGCTATTCTTCCAAATCATATCAATAACCTACAAAGTTAAGGGAATCTAGCATAGAATCATTAAATTCACCTTCAACTCTCTTCTTCACACAAAACTATGATTTCAAGCTAGTTTCTAAGTCAAAAAGGTTGTTTTTAGTATCAAAATTAAGTATCAAATAACGGTAAATTCAACTGTTATCACAACCCCAAACTTAGAACTTTGCTTGTCCTCAAGAAAACAAAATGTAACTTAACTTTCAAACAATCAATACAATGGTTTCAACACATTTCAAAACCTTTTCTTTCAAGACAAGAAATTGCTTATATCAACTTATTATAAAGAGTATCAGTCAAGATGAATAAATTCCTTGATTCAATTAAGCTCATTGTGGTGCTCACATAATCACAGAATATTCAACAAATGCTATCCTCATGAATGATCAATCAAGCAAAGACGTAATCATGCAAACATGGAACTACTCCTCACCAAGGAAAAGTGTTTCTCTCAAACACACAGGTGTATATAGAGGTGACTCATTTACTCTACTATCATAATGTCACATAAATCAACTTTGCCCTTCATTTAACCACAATCAAACATACTCACAAGAAAGTATCATCACAAGGTCTTTTCTATAGCTTGTAATGTGGCTGGGCTAAGAAGAAAATTGGTTTTTTCGGATCATAAAATCCTTGAGTTAAGAGAGTCATTCATAATTTCATCATTTAAACACAATCTCTCTTTTTCAAGAAACCATTCTCACTTATTCCCAACTTTCCCTTGCATTGAGCTTTTCTTTTCTTTGTTTTCTTTCTTTTCTTTTCTTTTTCTTTTGCTTTGTCATTTTCTCAAGACTTAGCTCAATGCTTACTCTCTTTATTTTCCCTTTTCAGATTTCCCAACAACCCCAAACTTGAACCTTTATCAATACCACACAAATATTCTCAACTTAACTCGAGGTAAAGATTTTCAAAAAGGGTTTTCATATCATGTTTAATTAAGGCTAAAGGTTCAAAGGATAAAACACATTGTGCTCTCTTTTATTGGGCTAAAATCATGAATTGGCTAAAAAGGGATAACAACAGATGACCTTGATCATATGACACATGCAAGCAAGTGATTCAATCATAGAAACCTGGGCAAAATCATTCATGTTTTCAAAGTAATAGCAATCATTCACAAAAACTCTGGAGTTCAATCCTCACACAGGCTAATTCAAGTTCCAACATTTATATAAACATCTTGCTCAATATGACAATCACAAGTTTACCTCATGCATCTGTTTCACAATATTGTGAGCAACCACCTATATATCAACATCACACACCATCTCAACATCAATCAATATAATCAGCATCATAAAGCAATACTCGTCACAAACATCATATAATCATCAAACCATTGCATCACAGATTAAGTTTTAAGCCAAGTACATCATAACCTATTCTAAATAACATAAAGATGAAATAAATTAAAAAAGATAAGTTTAGAAAGTTGGGTTGCCTCCCACTAAGCATTTCTTTAATGTCACTAGCTTGACCAAATAAAGCTTAAGTTTGATTTTCAATGTTGATGTGCTTCTTCCTTTCATGACACCAACATAATTTCACCATCTTTCTTGTCACTAACTTGACTCTCCTAGAGTAAGGAGCCTCAATCTCAAGAACTCCATTTGCCTTTATATCCTTGATAACCCATAACTTGTTCTTGAATTTCACTGGTTTGCCAAGGTAGGGTTTATTATTTTCCATCACAGAGTCATGGTTAACAAGTTTTTCTTCATTATCTCCATCATCTTCCTTCAGCCTTGGAAAGCAAAAACTATGATTCCTTTGACCGTCTTGGCAACTTTATCAGGTAGACTAGTCATTGATAGAACTTCGTCTTTAGCTTTAGGACTAGTCTTTGTTACTTGTATTGGCTGCCCAGCTTCAAAGACATTGAAAGTCAGCTCTTCATCTTGGTCTTTCAACATTATAACTTCAACATTATAACTTCTTCATCTTAGTCTTTGTTACTTGGACAAATTTATGAGCACCAAAATATGATGTCACAAACTTGTTTCACAATCGGCAAGTATGACCGAATCATTCAAGTAATAAACTTGGTAAGACCAAGTATCGTTCTCCCAAAGGACTCACGGCCTAGTTTAGTTGTATGGTTTGTTGATTAGCTAAGACTTAAGAACGAAATATTTGGAATTTAATATGCAAGACAGAAAATAAACATGTATGCATGAGTTTTGATCAATGGCAAAAGCAAAAGATAAACACTTTCAATGAAATATATGAATGAATATGTTGTTGGGGGTCAATTTCATCTCATCCACTCTCATATATTTTAGGAATTCAACATTCAAATCATCATTGTTAATGCCACTCTCTAATGTACCATTCTAGATGGCTTCTCCCTAATCACGAGTTCATACAATTCCTAGCATTCCTAATGATCAGTTCATAAGTGCAGGAGCTTAACGACAACCAATATAATATTGGGAGAAATTCCTCGGATCTAGACTTCCCCGTACGTGCCCGTATCGACAAAACCAATAATCATGCATCGAATGAGTTAAACCATGCAAGCATTAAGCAAAGAGGAAAAACCCTAACTAATGATGAAAGAAAGCATAAATCTTACTTAAAAGATGCAAGCATAAATTCCATATATGAGAGCTTCAAGAGATTACATTGATTCCCCAACAAACATACAAGGTTTAGTTCACCATATTCATGGTGAACCTAGATGAATAACAATGAAAGAATGAAAGAATAAACCCTAAAAAGGTGAAGAGGTAGCCTGAGCATCCAAGATCCTCCTTCAAAGGGGTGGAAGAGAGAGTGTTTGCCTCAGTTCTGCCAAAGATACTAATTCTAGGACGTGCAAGTCCTTATATACTATTTTAGAATTACAAAAGATCTAAGCCCAAGCCCATAAAAGTGCCAGAAAACGAGTCCAAGCCCATTATTAAGAATGGCGCTCAGCGGTAAATACCGCTCAGCGGTGACTGCGCGTCTTGTTTCTTCCCCTCAGCGACCATTTTGCCCCTCAGCGGACCTCCCGTGACCTCCTGAGTGCCGCTCAGCGGTAAAATGCCGCTGAGCGGTGCCTTCGGCTTCTCCTTTTGCACTCTTTGATTCCTTTTCTGATTCCATCTCTCTCCTTCTTCACTCTTTTCACTAAATTCACCTTAAAACCTGCACAAAAACACTTAAATCAAGCATAAACCTGTCCAGCTCTCTTATTTATGAAAATATAGATAAAAGCATGATTTCAAGCTAGTTTTTAAGTCTAAAGGTTGCTTTTAGTATCACTTTTAAGCATGAAAATAACAGTTTTTCAACTGTTATCAATAACCCATAACTTGTTCTTGAATTTCACTGGTTTGCCAAGGTAGGGTTTATTATTTTCCATCACAGAGTCATGGTTAACAAGTTTTTCTTCATTATCTCCATCATCTTCCTTCAGCCTTGGAAAGCAAAAACTATGATTCCTTTGACCGTCTTGGCAACTTTATCAGGTAGACTAGTCATTGATAGAACTTCGTCTTTAGCTTTAGGACTAGTCTTTGTTACTTGTATTGGCTGCCCAGCTTCAAAGACATTGAAAGTCAGCTCTTCATCTTGGTCTTTCAACATTATAACTTCATCATCCACATGAATGACAACCTTAGTTGTCTTCATGACTGGCCTTCCAAGGATGAACGGTATCTCTACATTTTCCTCAATCTCCATCACTACAAAATCCACCAGAAATTTGAGTTTATCAATTTTCACCACCACGTCTTCTACCACACCATAAGGATGCTTAATGGACCTGTCTGCCATTTGCAAGATTGCTTTTGTAGGTTTGACCTCCAGACCACTGATGAACAAATCTTCAATCCCTGAAAACGGAGTCAAAACATTGTTAACCTCGACAAGTGTAACCGAATTGTATCAAGTAATAAACCTGGTAAGACCAAGTATCGTTCTCCCAAAGGACTCACGGCCTAGACAGTTATGTGATTTATTGATTAATTAAGACTTATGAACAAATTGTTGTAAGTTTCAAATGAAAAAGACTGAAAAGTAAATATGTAAGCATGTGATGATCAATGGGCAAGAAGAAACAAAACACGTGAATTGAAATATATGGAGGAATATGTTGTTGGGGTTTATCAATTTCATCCTATCCATTCTCTTGTATTTAGGAATTCATCATTCTTTTCATTAATGTTAATGCCACTTTCTAAATTACTTAAAACCCGATGTCTCGGTGAAGAAATCCTATCCTTAATTATGAGTTCATACAATTCCTAACTTCCCTAATAATTAATTCTGAAGCATTGAAGCTTAAAGGCAACCAACCATCATACTCCTACTAGAATAGGGTTGTTCTGGTTCCTTTTCTTTTCTTTTGGATGCCATGGTCTTCAATCTTTTGCCTGAAAAGGATGCCATTCCTACATCAAACACAAATGCAAAACCACAAAACATGTTGTTAATCACTAGTAAAACACAGAACACACCTTATTTCGAAGCTAAACCACCGCTGAGGGTAAAAATCACCCCTCAGCGCCACCAGTGCAGCAATCCAGAACACAATGCAGCAAAAATCACAAGTCTGTCAGAGTGCCGCTCAACGGCAATTTACCCCTGTGCGGTAATTCTGCAGAATTTTGAAAAACTTCTTTTGGCTTATCCTAACTCCACCCAAATACAATTTTCATGTTTCCAGCTCAAAATCATTCAGTTCAATCGGTTCAAACATAAATTAAATCATCAAATCATGCATAGAAATCAAAACCCCTAAAGATTTATGCTTTAACAATCACTTTCAAACTCAAGAACCCTAGAATGAACAATGCTGGACTTACTTGGGTGGATATGCTAGATGAAATGATGATGCTTTCAAGCTATGATGCTCTCTTCCAACCCCAAACTTAGATGGAACACTAGTGAGAAAGTGAGTGAAAGGGAAATTTTCTCAAGAGGGAAGAGGGAAAAAATGTAGAGAACCTTTGAAAAGGTATGTAGAAGTGTGTGAGCAGAGAAGAGTCTGAAAAGAGAAACCAAAACGCAGCTTAGGGTATAAAAATACCCTAATGGGCTCTGGTTCCGCTAAGGGGAAACCTAAGCCCGGTTTGCGATACTACCGCTCAGCGGTAGTTTGCCGCTCAACGACACTTTCGGGAAGTTTTCTTCTTCTTCCTAGCTTAACCTAGGTGCCTCCTACTCATGCGCGTCACTGGTTCCCTATAATTAAATTTTCAGATTACTCATGCAAATCCCTATTGATAACAGTTGAAAAACTGTTATTTTCATGCTTAAAATTGATACTAAAAGCAACCTTTATACTTAGAAACTAGCTTGAAATCATGCTTTTATTCATATTTTCAAAAATAAGAGAGCTGGACAGGTTTATGCTTGATTTCAGTGTTTTTGTGCAGGTTTTAAGGTGAATTTAGTGAAAGAAGTGAAGAAGGAGAGAGATGGAATCAGAAAAGACATCAAAAAGTACAAAAGGAGAAGCCGAAGTTACCGCTCAGTGGCAGTTTACCGCTGAGCGGCACTCATGAGCTCACGGGAGATGTAATCTTTTGTGTTGAGGAATCAATGTAATCTTTTGAAGCTCTCATATATGGAATTTATGTTTGCATCTTAATCTAAGACCTATGCTTTCCTTCATCATTAGTTAGGGTTTTTCCTCTTTGCTCACTGCTTGCTTTGTTTAACTCATTCAATGCATGATTATTGATTTTGTCGATACGGGAACGTACGGGGAAGTCTAGATCCGGGGAATCTCTCCCAATAAGTATATTGGTTGTCGTTAAGCTCCTGTGCTAAAAGAACTAATTATTAGGAATGCTAGGAATTGTATGAACTCGTAATTAGGGATAGGCCTTCTTGACAAGGTAATTTAGAGAGTGACATTAACAATGATGAATTGAATGTTGAATTCCTAAAATATATGAGAGTGGATAAGATGAAATTGATCCCCAACAACATAATCATCCATATATTCCATTGAAAGTGCTTGTCTTTTGCTTTTGCCATTGATCAAAACCTCATGCATACATGTTTATTTTCGTCTTTTGCATAGTAAAATCCAATTATTTTGTTCTTAAGTCTTAGCTAATCAACAAATCACATAACTAAACTAGGCCGTGAGTCCTTTGGGAGAACGATACTTGGTCTTACCGAGTTTATTACTTGAAACGATTCGGTCATACTTGCCGATTGTTCAACAAGTTTGTGACATCATATTTTGGTGATCATAAATTTGTCATCAAGTTTTTGGCGCCGTTGCCGGGAACTCGTGGTTTAACTGGTTAATTTGTGTGATTATTGATTATCTTTGACTTTAATTTTGAATTTTTGTTTTTTATTTTCTGTTTTTATTTTTTCGGTTTTTATTTTATTTTATTTTTATTTTATTTTATTTTATTCTTTGAATCTTATATCTCCTCCTATATCTTTTTGTGCTAACCAAATTTTTTAGGGTTTTGTTTTCTTGTGCATGCAGGAAGCAATTAAAACAAGAAGCAAGAAAACAACAGAACCTCTTATGGAAGGTCTAGACGAGAGTAGACGGAGGAGAAGAATCCGAACATCTAGAGAACTTTTCCCTCCTCCGGAAACTCTGTTACAATCATCACCACAAGGTTCTGTTCATAGCACAGAAAATATGGAGAATAACAACATCAGAAGAACTCTTGCTGACTACACCAATATAGCTGGACCTCAGCCCTTTAATAGTATAGCTAGACCTAGAGCCAATGCAGCTAATATGGAGGTCAAACCAGCACTGATCCAACTGGTGAAAAGCAACCAATTCAATGGGTTATCTCATGAAAGCCCATATGAGCACCTCACCACATTCAATGAGATTTGCAACACAGTCAAAATTAATGGGGTGCCAGATGAAGTGATCAAACTTAGCTTGTTTCCTTTCTCACTGGGAGGCAATGCTAAGCTTTGGTTAAATTCTTTCCCAGAAGGAAGTTTCACAGAGTGGGAAGTAGTGGTAACAAAGTTTTTAAACAAGTACGTCCCACAATCCAAGGTGACTAAAGGCAAGCAAGAGATTTCTTCATTTAACCAGGGCATGGAAGAATCACTGGGACATGCATGGGACAGGTATAAAAGCTTGTTACGTAAAACTCCCACGCATGGTTTTGAAGATCAGGAAGTAGTCTTAACTTTCCTTGGAGGTCTTGGTTCACAAACCAAGATGATGCTGGATGCCTCAGCAGGAGGCAATATTAAATGGAAAACTCCAGAGGAAGCAACAGAGATTATAGAAAACATGGCTACTAGTGATAATGAGCTTAACAGTGAGAGAGGAGCTCCTATGCAACAGAAAGAAGTTCTACAATTACAGACACATGATGCCCTGCTAGCTCAAAACAAAATTCTAACTCAACAGCTGGAGACTCTTACTAAAACTCTTGCACAATTGCCCAAAGAGTTGAAGACTGCTACACAGGTACAATCCCAGTTGTGCGAACTATGTGGAGGCGACCATATCAATGGTCAATGTGCCTTTCCAGTGGAAGCCGTAGAGGATGTGAACTACATGACCAATCAATACCGTCAAGGGAGCTACAATCAAGGGTGGAAACCCCACCCAAGCATTGGTCAAGGGCAAACTGGGCAAGCTGGTCAATTCAATAAGCAGCAGCAGCAACCCACCTTATGGCAACATTTATCTATGCTTAATGAAAGGTCCATGAGGATGGAGGAAACTCTCAATAATTTCATACAAAAAACTGAGTCTACCCAAAAGAGCACTGAAGCTGCTATCAAAAATTTGGAGATTCAGATGGGGCAAATCACCAAGCAGGTAGAAGAAAGGCCAAATAGAAATTTTGGGGCTAATACTGAGGTTAACCCCAGAGAAGAATGCAAGGTGGTAGAGAGTACTGAAGATGAGATAGTTGAGTTAGAAACAGAAGAGAGAAGTGAAGTAGAGAGCAAAAATGCTTCTCCTGTTCCAATACATCAAGGGAAACAACTGGACTTCACAGAATTATTCAAGATGGTGGATAATGATGCACCTTGGGAGCAGATTCTACAACAGATTACAGTTTACACTAAAACTAATGAAGACGTCTCTACAAAGAAAAGACGTAGAGATGATGAGGCAAAGGAGTGTATAACTGTTAAAAAAGAGCCATTCCCTCCTAAAGCAACAGATCCAGGAAGCTTTTCTATCCCTTGTACCATAGGGAAGAAAAGGGTTAAGAAAGCTCTTCTTGATTTAGGTTCAAGTGTTAACTTGATACCTTACTCTTTACTGGAGCAAATCGGCAATGTTAATGTGAAACCTGTAAAGGTTAATCTAGTAATGGCCGATGGATCTTCAAAGGAGCCATGTGGGATTGCAGAGGACATTATAGTTTGTGTTGGCAAACTTCAGTTCTTGGCAGACTTTGTGGTGATGAAGATGAAGACAAAGAAGATACCTATCATACTTGGAAGACAGTTTATGAAAACGGCCAGAGCTATCATTGATGTAAATGAAGGTATAATGGTGCTCCAGGACCGAAAGGAGAGAATGGTTGTAGACGTCTTTAAAGATGAGACGCAAAAACCGGAGGAAGAAGCTAGTTATAAAGCTGCATTTCAAGATGCACACATGACTAGCCATAAAGATGAAAATCCCAATGTTGCAGGTAACCATTGTTTGTTGTTTCAGGTGCACAAGGAAGAAAAGATTGGAAGAGGAGGAGAAATTCCTAGTGACTGGAAGAAAAGAAGACCCCAACTTGGTGCACCTGTGAGAATCAAAAACAAGTTGTGGGTTGTGAAGGGCTTTAAAGAGAAGGAGATGATAGAGATAGAATCTCCACATCTTAGAAGAATCAAAACAGTTCACAGGAAATAGCTGAGGAGTTGGTGGGATTACAACATCAACTATGAAGAAGGAACTTGAGCTTTACTGGGTCAAGCTAATGACGTTAAAAGAGCGTTGGCTAGGAGGCAACCCGGTTGATTTAAAAACTTTATTTTGGTTTGTAATTTTTAATTTGTTGAACATTATTTTGTAAATATTTTGCTGAACATAGCATCTACTGAAGGATGCTAGTTGGATATAGCATCTACTGAAGGATGCTAAGTGTGTAACATCTATTGATGGGTGTTGGTGAGAAACTTTTGCACCTACTGATGGGTGTTGGTGGATTTTGGGTCAGGCTCGTGACGTTAAACAAGCGCTACCTGTGAGGCAACCCAGTTGATTGATTGTTTTTGTTTGTTTCATTTTAGTTAGGGTTTGCATAAGTTTTTTAAACATTAAATTGCAGGGAACCAGTGAGGGGCATGTCTAGGAGGCACGTAGGTTAAGAAAAGAAGGAGAAGAACACATCACGAAAGTGCCGCTGAGCGGCAACTTACCGCTGAGCGGTATTCTCGCAGATGGGCGTTAGTTTCCCCTTAGCGGGACCCGAGCCCATTACGGTATTTTTATACCCTAGGCTGCGCATTTGCTCGTATGTTCAGGCTCTTCTATACACAAACACTCCCACATACCTTCTCAAGGTTTTCCACATCTTTTCACTCTTCCCTTTTAAGAAAATTCTCTTCCACTCACTTTTTCACTAGTGTTCCATCAAAGTTTGGGGTTGGAAGAGAGCATTCTAGCTTGGAAGCATTCTCATTACATCTAGTATTTCCACCCAAGTAAGTAAAATGCATTTTGTTCATTCTAGGGTTCTTGATTTTGAATGTGATTGTCAAAGCATGAAGATTTAGGGGTTTTGATTTCTATGCATGATTTGATGATATAATTGATGTTTGAACCGATTAAACTGCATGATTTTGAACTGGAAAACTGAAAATTGCATTTGGGTGGAGTTAGGACAGCTTAAAAAGAAGATTTTCAAAATTCTGCAGAGTTACCGCTCAGGGGTAAACTGCTGCTGAGCGGCACTCTGCCAGACTTGAGTTTTTCTGGTTTTGTGCATTCTAGAATGTGGCACTGGTGGCGCTGAGGGGAAATTCTAGCCCTCAGCGGTGGTTTAGCTTCGAAAGGAGTTGTGTTCTGTGTTTTACTAATGATTAACATCATGTTCTGTGGTTTTGTATTTGTGTTTTAATGTAAGAATGACATCCTCTTCAGGAAAGAGATTGAAAACCATGACAACCAAGAGAAAGGAAAAGGAACCAGAACAACCCCACTCTAGTAGGTTCCTCTCTCGGAAACATGAGAAGCACTTTAGGGTGGTTTAGGACAGGAGACTTCTGATGGAGAGAAAGGTTGGAATGATACCTAACTTTGCTCCTCAATTTGGAGAGCAAGTGTTAGAGAATGACTGGGGAAAGCTAGCCACATATCCTGCACCTGCAAACATAGCTGTGGTAAAGGAATTCTACACCAATGCAAAGAAGATTGGTGATTATCCAGTTGAGAATTATTTGGGCTATGTCAGAGGCCATGCTATCAGGTATGATCATGATTCTATCAATAACTTCCTGGACACTGTGTGGGCTGGTGAGCAGTGCCAGTTTGCTCTTTGCATGGAGGAAGGTGCTGATTATGAGGATGTGGAGAGAGTACTATGTATACCAGGAGGACACTTCCAAAGGAATAGATCTGGCTCAGTGGTTAACAATAGGAGGACAGATTTGACTCCTCTTGCAAAGAATTGGATGACATTTTCTCATGCCAACATTCAACCATGTTCACATGTGTCAGATATTACTCTCAGCAGGGCACTATTCATCTATTGTGCTATCAGAAACTTAAATGTTAACATTGGGCAGGTGATAGCTGATGAGATTAGTGTGTGCGCCAATACCTCAAACAACAAAGCACCACTAGGACATCCCTCCTTGATCACTCACCTTTGCAAGATAGCTGGGGTGGACACTTCTGTTCCACCATTTGAGAGGCCAAGAAAAGCTATTGATGAGGCCTATTACAGACAGTACTGTGAAGGTGAGGAGGCAGCTCAGCCAGTTCCACCACGCCGTGTGCGTAGAGAGAGAGGGCCAACACAGAGCCAGACATCTGCTGAGACTCATGAAGCAGAACCATTCCAGATGAGGGACATGTACATGTCTCTTATAGGTGCTCAGTTGAAGTCCATTCACAGAGGGCAGGTGGCCACTGCTGAGATGATTGTGGGGATGTATGATACACCTCCAGCCCACAGGTGGACTATGGATGAATTCCATAATGTGGTAGCTTGGCCAGAGGAGCCAGTGCAAGGTGGAGGAGCTGAAGCAGCTGAAGCTTCAGCTACAGAGATGGAAGAAGATGAAGCTGATGATGATGATGCCTTTGAAGATGATGAAGATGAGGAAGAAGAGGAAGATACAGAGGACAGCTCAGATTGATGAGGAGCTGAGATAGCATTTACTGATGAATGTTATCATATGCTTATGCTTTTGTTTGGTTTAAGTTTTCTGAACTTATTTGTTTTTGTTTTTAGATTAGGGTTTGATGTACTCTATTGGACACCTGGTTTTTTATGATGGTTTGCTATTAACTGTGATTGTTTGATAAGTAATGCTTGATAATGCTTATTGATTGATTGATGTTGAGATGATGTGCACATTAAAATGCTTATACAGGTGATTCACAAGCTTTGTGAACAAATGCAGGATATCATGATTGTGATTGTGAAATTAAGCAGGATGTGTATGTCAAATGTGAATGAGCTTATATGTGAGGTTTTGAGCTCCAGAGTTGTTATTGTTGAATGCTATTACTTTGAAAGCATGAATGACTTTGCCCAGGTTTTCTATGATTGAATCAATTGCTTGTTTTGCATCATAAGATCAAGGCCATTTGTTGGAACCCTTTTTATTGGCCAAATTCATAAAGTTAGCCCACTAAAAGAGAACACTTTGTGTTCTATCCTTTGAACCTTTAGCCTTGAACATAAATTGAAAACCCTTGATTGAAAATCTTTACCTTGAGTTAAGTAGAAGATCTTGTGTGGTATTGTTAAATGTTCAAGTTTGGGGTTGTTAGGGAAAACATGAAAAAGGAAAAGCATTGAGCTAAGAGCTAAAATTTAAGAATATGCAAAGAAAAAGAGAAAGAAAAGAAAAGAAAAGAAAAATCAAAGCTCAATGCAAAAGAAAGTTGGGGAAAATAAGAATAATTGTGTTGTTATGATTCTCTTAACTCAAGGATTTTGTGATCCAGAAAAACCAATTTTCTTGTTAGCCCAACCACATTATAAGCCATTGAAAAGTTCTTGTGATGATGCATGCTTGTGAATGTTTTTGACTGTGGTAAAATGAAAGGCAAAGTTGATTCATGTGATATTGTGATAGTGGAGTGAATGAGTGATTACCTCTTATACACTTGTGTGTTGAGTGAAACACTTTACCTAGTGAGGAAATATTCCATAAGCACATGAACATCCATGCTTAATTGATTGATCATTCATGAAAAATAGCATTTGTTGGGTATTAAGTGATTTTGTGGAACACCAATGCATGTGCACATCTTGATTGAACTCTTGGTCATAAGTTTGATTGAAGTTGTTACTTATCTTGAAAAGAGGATTTTTGAATGAAATGAACCATCATATCAATTGGTTGAAGATTGAGTTACATCTTGTTTGCTTGAGGACAAGCAAAGTTTTAAGTTTGGGGTTGTGATAACAGTTGAAAAACTGTTATTTTCATGCTTAAAGTTGATACTAAAAGCAACCTTTATACTTAGAAACTAGCTTCAAATCATGCTTTTATTCATATTTTCAGAAATAAGAGAGCTGGACAGGTTTATGCTTGATTTCAGTGTTTTTGTGCAGGTTTTAAGGTGAATTTAGTGAAAGAAGTGAAGAAGGAGAGAGATGAAATCAGAAAAGACATCAAAAAGTGCAAAAGGAGAAGCCGAAGTTACCGCTTAGCGGCAGTTTACCGCTGAGCGGCACTCAGGAGCTCACGGGAGATCCGCTAAGGGGCAAAATGGCCGCTGATGGGAAGAAACAACTCACGCACTTACCGCTGAGCGGCACTTTACCGCTGAGCGGCACACTTATCGGCTTGGGCCTGAATTTTCTGTAATTTTAGAATAGTATATAAGCTTTAGGACGTCCTAGGGTTGGTATCTTTGGCAGAAACGAAGCAAACACTCTCTCTTCCACCCCTTTGAAGGAGGATCTTGGACGCTCAGGCTACCTCTTCACCTTTCTAGGGTTTTATCTTTCATTCTTTCATTATTGTTCATCTAGGTTCACCATGAATATGGTGAATTAAACCTTGTATGTTTGTTGGGGAATCAATGTAATCTTTTGAAGCTCTCATATATGGAATTTGTGCTTACATCTTAATCTAAGACCTATGCTTTCTTTCATCATTAGTTAGGGTTTTTCCTCTTTTCTCAATGCTTGCTTTGTTTAACTCATTCAATGCATGATTATTGATTTTGTCGATACGGGAACTTACGGGGAAGTCTAGATCCGGGGAATCTCTCCCAATAAGTATATTGGTTGTCGTTAAGCTCCTGTGCTAAAAGAACTAATTATTAGGAATGCTAGGAATTGTATGAACTTGTAATTAGGGATAGGCCTTCTTGACAAGGTAATTTAGAGAGTGACATTAACAATGATGAATTGAATGTTGAATTCCTAAAATATATGAGAGTGGATAAGATGAAATTGATCCCCAACAACATAATCATCCATATATTCCATTGAAAGTGCTTGTCTTTTGCTTTTGCCATTAATCTTTTGCACTCCTGGGCAAAATTAAAACACAGATCGGGGAATATTTTCAAAGGACATTAGGAAAGTGACACAACACAGAAGACAACAAACAAACACTGTACAAGAAAATAAATTCATTTTACACAATTCTCAATAAATCTGGACAAAAAAAAAATATGTAGATAAAATTAAAGTATTGAGATACTCATGAAATTATTTAAGCAATTCAAAGCATGACAAAATAATCAATTAATTTGAGAGATGAATGAAAAGTGACAAAACCTCACAGATGCACTATCAGTGTTTCTCTCAAGTGTATGGGATAAGCAATGTCAACTCGATGTACTCAAGAAAGCAAACACAAATAGATTTGGCAAGCCTCTAAAATTAATTCTCAGAATCATGCATATTTAAATCAAAAGGTCTTTTCAGGGTTATAGTGGGGCCAAGGACAGAGGAGGATAAATATGGACAAGTAGCTGTAATTCAATAGAAATAGAGGAGCGGGGAACAAGTGTAAACATAGTCAAAGCACATCCAAAACTCTACTTCAATCCTTTTCTTGACTCCCTTATTTATAGCCATTTTTTTAATTCTGTCTCTCTTCTTTTTTTTTTATATATATTATTGTAAGAGACAATTGTTGAACTAATTAGCCAATTCTTTAGAATTCCCCAGTAGACCACACTTATTTGAAAAATATTTCTTTAGCTCCAGAATTCCCTAAGGTTAAAGTAATCATCGTTTTTCACTTAGAGACAGTGTATAGCTTGAAAATAAAGAAATTAGAGGAGTGTAGGCTCAAAAGTGGGTATCAAAGGATTATAACAGGGTAAGCTTATTTGGCTACAGAGGCTTAAAAAAAATGCCTTTATCATTTTCAAATATGCATATTAATCAAGAAATATTAAGAGTCAAGCCAAATCATATGTGCAAGCGATCATGAGTCATATCACACAAGAAAGAACAATAAAGTGGCTCAATTCTCACACAGGGTATTTCTGTCACAATTAATTTAACTTCTCAAACTTCAAAATCATTTTCCCATGCAAAGAAAAACAAGAATTTCAAACCTCAAGTATCAGTGAATGAAAGATATATCTACATTTTTAAACAATGTCCAGAAATTAAGAAACATGCAAAATTTATTACACACAAAAGAAACAAAAACTACCTAGAAAAACAAAAAATTTAACACAAAAAACAGAAATAAACAGAAAAATTCAGAATTTCCCCAGTAGACCACACTTAAACTACACAATGTCCTCATTGTGTTACAATCATCTGATTAACAATTTAGAGCAGTCAAATAATATAGACATGTGCAGTAAAAGGTAGGGAAAGGGGAAGAAATTTTCCATAACATCCATCAGTAGATGTTTTGATCGCACAATACCCATCAGTAGATGCTCAGAATTTTTTTTAATTATTATTATTATTTTTAATTGTTGATATCCTTCAGTAGACACCAATGTTTGTCATTTTTATCGGCATCCATCAGTAGATGCCAAATTGTCCAACATCCATCAGTAGATGTCGTGGAAGCATCCTTCAGTAGATACTATCATTACTGCCATCAGTAGCAGTATTGAACCTGAAAGCTGAAACTTAAACACACAAAGAAAGAAAAAAAAAATTAAATCCAAACCAAGCAAATAAATAAATTAAAAAAAAAAAATTCAGAGCAAATTGTGCTATCATCCATCGTAACAACATCCATCAGTAGATGTTGTCATCTGAATCCTTTTAGCATCCCTCAGTAGATGTTGTCCAGGATTCATCAGCAGATGTTGCAGAAGCATCCTTCAGTAGATGCTGCAAAACAAAAATCAAATCCACACACAACTAGGTCCAGAATTTCACCTAGTCATGCACTCAGTAACAACATCCCAATGAAATGATAGTACAAAAATTTCAAAACACACAAAATTTCCAAGCAAACAAAACACAAAAATAGAAACCAGAACATATATTTACAAAACGAAAAATCTAAAACTTTACCGACAAATCATTGATCCCCGGCAACGGCGCCATTTTGATTATGAGCGGGTCGCACCGCTCACAAAAGTTTAGTGCACGAAAATAATGCAGTATATTTTACTAGGAAGTGACTCCTAGGTCGTCTCTCAAGGACCAATTTATGCGCGGTTCACTTTTAGATCTTTTTTTTTTACAAAAAGGGGGGGGTTTTAAGGTTGTTTTGGGACAGAAAATTAAATTGCAGTGAAAATAAAATTGCTGAAAAGTAAAAAAAACGAAATTAAATAAGTAAATGTAAAAACATTGAAATACAATTCAGACAGTAAAAACCGAGCAGTAAAATAAATTGCAGAAACGGTAAATGTACAAGACAGTCAAAACGTGTAAAACAGTAAAAACGCACAGAAGAGTAAAATCGCAGACAGTAAAAACGTAAATCAACCCAGTGCAGTAAAATGAAGCTGAAAAACATGACTGAATAGTAAATGTGCAGAAAACAGTAATTTCAGAAACATTAACTTCAGAAAACTTTAAATTGCAAAACAAGAAAACAGAAGCAGAATCATTGCAGCAGAATACAGAACGAAATTTATCAACAACAGAAGAAATAAAAGCAGCAGTAAAAATTAAATCGCAGATGAAATTAAATGGCAGAAAACGTAACACAACAGAGATTAAAATTGCGCAGAAATTAAATGGAAGCATTAGAACAGACCTGGAATTTTAGTGCGGAAATTGAAATGAAACTGAAAGTTAAACTGATTCGTTACAGGAAAACAGAAATTACATTCATCATCGAAGAACACTCAGGAAAACGAAAATAACCCAAAACCTTCCCAAGGGGAAGGGGGAAAAATTGAAAGCCAGACTACACTACTCCTACTGTCTACTGCCTACTCTTCTCTGCTCTGCTGCCCTTTTATTGCCAATCTTCTGGACAAACTTCTTCAATTCAGCATTTTGGGTTTTTGTCTCCACTTGGAGCCCGTGACCTTCCAGCTTTCACATTTGTTTTGTCTGTAATTGGCAGATGGAATTTCTTGTCAAATGTTCAGCTACATGAGATCCTTAGACGTGCCAAATTCAAAAAGATAGGGACCCTCACTTGTCTTCTTCTTCAATTTGTTGCCGCACACTTCTTCCTCTTTCAGGAAAATGGTTTTCAACCGTGGGCTCCCACTTAAATGTGTTGTCCGTTTGCTTAGGCTGCTTAGGCTTTCACGGAAATTTGCTCCTACTCCAAACTGCTGTAGCTTGCATGCTATGGACCGTGATCTTCTCCATCCAACGTATGTGTTTCTCCCTCTCAATGTGTTGGATATGATGCTGCCCACGTGAACTCCTCTCCAACCGTGATAGCATCTCAAGCTTTCTCCTTTTCATTCACCCAAAATCCAAGACCATGGGTGCCACTTCTTTTTCTTCTTTCTTCTCCCGTGAATCACCTTACACTTTCGTCCAGCTAGGCCGTGAAATTACTTCCAGCTAAACGTAAAATCTGCAGCTGCTCCTTCTGGACCGTTATGCTTTCTTCCAAGCTCCATTTGTTCATCCAACTCATGTGCCCTTTTCTAAATTGAAAATAAAATTTGTTGGACATAGCCGTGAGGTGCTTGTGGATGTATCATGATGAAACATTTTTTTTTCCTTTGTGGGCCATGAGCTTCCTTTAGTTGGACGTGGCAGCTGGTTCTCAATTTAAGGTGCTACAATTTTAAAAACCAAAACCCCGTTTGCTGAATCCAAAAAAAAAACCGTGGCCTGCCATGAATTAAGTGGTGGCCCCTTTGGTAGAAACCGTGTGGTCATCTCTGGAAAGTGTTGTTTTAGTGCTCCATGTCATAGTGCACTTCCATTTGCTTCCAAAACATCATGGTGTCCACACGGCCCCACTCTTTTACCCCTTCATTCTCCATGTGTCGTCAGATAACTTAATGTGCTGAACATTCCATTCTTCCACATGCCATGTGCTACCAACACTCCACTTCCCTTTCCTTCTTCTTGTGCGTGACCAATTGTGGCCCCTTCTCTCCATTGTGGTGTCTATCATTTAATAAAAGATAAAGAAGATTCCTCTTTTGTGGAAAATGTGCTGGACTAAGAGCATGCCCTTGAAATCTTACACCAATTTTCCGTGGTTGTGCTTTGCTTTCTCCACACATCATTCCTCCCATGTGCCGCATGCTATGAAACTAGTGTTGGCCATCTTTTACATTCCATGAAGAATTCCCACGTGACCACCTAAACTGCTGGAATGTTGGACTTTGGAGGCTGCTGGATGAAGATGAGCGTGATGGAGCTGCTAGATGGTGGACAGCTGGCTGGACGTTGGAACTGGAGCTGCTGGATGACCAGAAGTGTTGGATGCTTCCACCAAGCTGCTTGGTGGTCCGCGTGCATGGAGTTATTGGATCAGCTGGAGGCGTGAAGATGTTTGGACATGCTGGACGCTCCTTCTCCCTTCTCAAGTTGCTGCTCCAATGACCACGATGAGCGTGCTGCATGGAGGGAAACCGAGAGTGACCCTTTTGGTGGTTGTTCCAACAGAGCAAAGAAAAACTGCTGGAAGTGAATTCCAGCCCAACCCGTGTGCAAACAAACCGTGACAGTGTGCTTGTCCTTCAAAATAAAATGTGCACCTTCTAATTAATTGGTTCACAAAATAAATTAGTCTATAAATTTTATCCAATAATTCCCTTTAATTAATAATGAAAATAATTAATCATAGATAATTCAAATTAATCAAAATAAGAATTATCAGTCAAATTAAGCATAATTATGAAAAATGGGAAAATACCGGACAATTAAACACAATTCCCCGATTAAATCCGGTACAATAGACTATGTGAAGTGAACAAAATATTGACTCATCACATACATGTTTATTTTCGTCTTTTGCATAGTAAAATCCAATTATTTTGTTCTTAAGTCTTAGCTAATCAACAAATCACATAACTAAACTAGGCCGTGAGTCCTTTGGGAGAACGATACTTGGTCTTACCGAGTTTATTACTTGAAACGATTCAGTCATACTTGCCGATTGTTCAACAAGTTTGTGACATCATATTTTGGTGATCATAAATTTGTCATCACCTATCATGCAACTAAAGCAGAACAAACAAAAATATAATCAATCAACTGGGTTGCCTCCCAGGTAGCACTTGTTTAACGTCACGAGCCTGACCCAAAGTCCACCAACACCCATCAATAGGTGCAAAACTTTCTTACCAACACCCATCAGTAGGTGTAACAAACCTAGTATCCTTCAGTAGATACTTAACTACCTAGCATCCTTCAGTAGATGATATATCCAAAAAAATATTTACAGAAATAATGTCCAACTGATTAAAATTACAAAAACAAAAGAAAAATTGTCCTCAAATCACTGGAATGCCTTCTAGCAAACACTCTTTTAACGTCATTAGCTTGACCCAATAAAGTTCAAGTTCCTTCTTCATGGTTGATGTCCTTGTCCCACCAACTCCTCAACTGTTTCCGGTATACTATTTTGACTCTTCTAGCATACGGAGACTCTATCTCTATCATCTCCTTTTCTTTGTAGCCTTTAACAACCCACAACTTGTTTTTGAATCTCACAGGTGTACCAAGTTGGAGTCGTTCTTTCATCCAGTCATCGGTATCTTTTCTTCCTTTTCCAATCTTTTCTCCTTCCTGTACCTGAAACAACAAACAATGTTTACCTTTAACCTTGGGCTTTTCATCTTCAGGGCTAGTCATGAGTACATCTTGATATGCAGCTTTATGACTAGCTTCTTCCTCCTGCATCTGCTTCTCTTCTTTGAAGACATCTACAACAACTGTTTCTTCTCGGTCTTGGAACACCACTATACCTTCATTCACATTAATGATGGCTTTGGCCGTTTGCATAAACGGTCTTCCAAGAATAATGGGTATCTTTTCAGTCTCCATCTCCATCACCACAAAGTCTACCAAGAACTGGAGTTTGCCTACACAAACTATAATATCCTTTGCAATTCCATACGGTTCCTTTGAAGATTCATCTACCATTACTAAGTTAACCTTTATAGGCTTCACATTAACATCACCAATCTGCTCCAGTAAAGAATAAGGTATCAAGTTAAAACTTGATCCTAAATCAAGTAAAGCTTTTTTAATCCTTTTCTTCCCTATGGTACAAGGAATGGAAAAGCCTCCTGGATCTTTTGCGTTTGGAGGGAATGACTCCTTTTTAACAGCTTTATACTTCTTTGCCTCATCATCTCCACGTCTTTTCATTGTAGAGACATCTTCCTCAGATTTAGTATAAACTACAATTTTTGGAATATCGCCTTCCAAGGTGTATCATTGTCCACCATCTTGAATAATTCTGTAAAATCAAAATGTTTCTCTTGATTTATTGGAAAAGGAAAAATATCTTTACTCTTTATCTCTCTTTTCTCTCCTTTCTCTTTTTTCTCTTTGATGAGTTAATATTTTATCGATTTCACTTAGTTGATTGTACCAAATTTAATCAGGAAATTGTGCTTAATTGTCCAGTATTTTCCCATTTTTGCTAATTGTGCTTAATTTGACCAAAAATTCTTATTTTAATTAATTTAAATTATCTGAGACTTACTATTTGCATTATTGATTGTAGGAAAATTGTAGGATAATATTTGGGACATTTTGGAGGTCAAAAGAAAATGTCACATCAAATATACTTTAAAGTAAAATGAGTGAGGAGGTGTGGATTTAAATTATGGGAGTGCACATGGAGATGGGCTTGGTTGGAGAAGCTAAGAAGTGGTGCTAGAAGAACGTCCAGGGGTGTGTCCAGCAATCCTTGGTCCAGCAAGAGCAGCCACGTTGAGGAGAGTATAATGGGCTAAAGGTGTGTGCTTGGAGAGAAAGGGGTGCACGGTGATAGAATTTTGGTGAGCACATGGAGGCAGCCCCTTTGCACAGCGTCCAGTAGCTGACGCGCCTAGCAAGCTTGAAGCGGGTAGCGTCCAAAGGACGGAGCATCACGCGTGGAGGGAGGCTTTCAGCCCAGCTTCACCACGACCCAAGAGATAGCAGCAGAAGAAATGGCTTTCAGCCCAGCTTCACCACTTCCTAGTTTATACTGCATTAATTTTGCAATCAACTTTTGTGTGAGGTGCGACCCTCTCAACAAAATGGTGCGGCTGCCGGTGACCAACGGTTCGGTCTTAGGTCTTTTGTTGTGTTAGTGTGTGTTGTGTTTTGTCTTGTATTGTGATGTGATGTTCTGTTTTGTGTGTGTTATTGTGTGTGCGTGTCGCATGTTCAATTGTGTTGTGTTTTGTTCGTTTCGTAAATTTTAGCATTTCCTTTCTACCTTTCCCCTTCTCTTTCCATGTCTACCTATTTTGATTTTGTGAATACTGCTTATTCTGCCAATGCCTCTGATTATGATTCTCCTTCTGCATATTACTCTGATTGTAATTCATATTCTACTGATTTGTATGTTGAGAACAATATGGCTCATCCTCCTACTTCTGAGAGTTCTCTTTGGGAACCGGTTCCACCTACTGAGGATGATGTTCATTGCGTTCTCAAGACTGGACTGATACATTTGCTGCCTAAGTTTCATGGTTTTGCAGGTGAATGCCCACACAGACATTTGGAGGAATTCCACAACATTTGCTCTTCAATGAAGCCTCCACATGTACCGGTTGATCACATGTTCTTAAGGGCATTCCCACATTCATTACAAGAAGCAGCAAGGGATTGACTGTATTGTCTTCCTCCAGGATCCATCACTTCTTGGGAAGATCTTAAGCATATGTTCTTGGATGAATTCTTCCCCGCTCAGTATGGTTACAACAACGATCCTAGATGGAATGACCCTAGCTTGGGATGGTATGATGCTCCACAACAATATCATAAAGCACCATTTCATAACACTTATATGCCTCAACCAGTCCAGCAACAACAACAGCTGCAACTTTATGAGTCTGCCCAAATAGCCCTCACCCTTCTACTTCTTTTCCTACATTGCAGGAGTTGTTGGAGCAGATGACCAATGAGAACATGCAGTTTCAGCAAGAGACCAGAGCATCCATTCAGAGCTTGAATGACTAGATAGGGCAGAGGGCCACTCAACTCAATCAGGAACAATCTCAAGTATCAGAGGAATCACCATTTCAGACTGTTCAGACTCTTGATGATGTTGGTGTCACCTATACAGGAGATGTGGACCAAAGTCATTTTCTCATTGTGCCACCTACTTTCCCATCGTCCTACGTCCCTACTCTTGCACTTGAGGAGACTAATGAAATTCTTGAGGACCAGGCAAAAATTAGCAGTAATTTCGAATCAGGTAGACCATTTTCATCTGCCACCACTTTTCCAATCTTTAGGGAAGTGGCGGAAAACATACCTGAATTTGATTATGCTGTTGATGATTATGCTTTTAATGATTATGCTGTTGAGAGGTATGTTGATGATCATATTGTTGCTGAGCATGTTTTTAATTCTCCCTTTGTGCATGATGAGAACCACTTTTTGATATCACATCCTAATGTTTATTCTCCATGCACTGAACATGAATCTGAGTCTGTTATTGATATTACTTGTGATTTAGAAATTGATTCATGTTTTGAGGATGTATCTAAGGTTCAGCCTGTTACACTAGGATTGGGTGTTATACCCCTGCATGAAATTTTTGTAGAGACACATTGCACTAACCATGTTGCAGGAGGTACACATGAATTTGACCAACATGCACCCACAGTGGAAGAAAAAGGTGCTTACATACACAACAGTTTCAACATCAATAGGCACCAGCTGAACCTGCTCATCAACAATCACTTCTTAGATCCAGCTGTGGAAGACATTTCCTTGCTTGATCAAATTTGGAGGATGAAGCAGTTCTTCCTTAAAACTTCCTTGCTGGACCCCAAGACGGAAGACATCTCCCTACAAGTCCAAAATTGGCAACTGCCACCATGATCAGGGGAGTTTTCCTTTTCTCTTCTCCTCCTTTTCCTACTTTTATTGCACTTGTCCATGATCTGTTGATTGTTCTGATTTCTGATCTTATGCTTATGACACATTGAGGACACTGTGTATTTTAAGTGTGGTCTATTGGGGGAGATTTTGATTTTTCTTTGTTAGTTTTTGTTTTTCGTGTTAAATTTTTTCTTTTCTAGGTAGTGTTTGTTTTGTTTTGTGTACAGTTTGCATGTTTCTCATGATTTCTGGACTTTGTTTAGGTTGTAGACTTGACCTTCACTTCATTGATACTTGGCTTGAAATCCTTGCTTTTATTTGCTTGAGAAGATGATTAATATGTTTGAGAGGTTGAATTGATTGTGACATAAATGCCCTATGAGAGAATTTGAGTCACTTTATGTTCTTTCTTGTGTGTGATATGTCTCTTGATTGCTTGTACATATGCCTTAGCTTGACTCTTTTTGATGATTCTTGATTGATATGCATGTTTGGAGATGATAAAGGCATTTTTGTTCTTGAGCCTCTCTAGCCAAATAAGCTTACCTTGTTCTGATTCTTTGAAAACCCTTTTTGAGCCTATACTTTCCTCATTTCTTTGTTTTGAAGCTCATACACTAGCCCTAAGTGAAAAACCACGATTACCTTAACCTTAGGGAATTTTGGAGCTTTGGAAGTGTTTTGGGAACAAGTGTGGTCTCCTTAGGGATTCTTATGAGTTGGCTAGTTGATTCCTCTTCTTGTTTTGTTTTTTTTTAAATATATGTGTATCTTGTCTTTTACAGTTTTGTTTTGAAAAAGAGAAGAAAAGAGATAGGATGAAAAAAATAGAAAAAAAAAATGAATGAAAAAAAAATGTGAATAATGGAGTCAAGAAGAGGATTGAATTAGAGGTCTGGGTGTGATTTTACTGTGTTTACACTTGTTCCCCATTGCTCCTCTATTTCTTTTGGTTTGTAGCTTCTCATCCATATTTATCCTCCCTTGTCCTTGGCCCTATTACATCCATAAAAGACCTTTTGATTTGAACATGCATATGTTTTGAGTGTTGATATAAGAGGCTTGCCAAGTCTGTTTGTTGCTTGTTTTCTTGAGTACATTAAGTTGACATTGTTTACCTTATACACTTGAGAGAAACACTCATAGTGCATATGTGAGTTTTTGTTACTTTTGATTAACCTCTTGAGCTGATTGATCATTTTTCCATGTCTGGAAGTGCTTGGATAATTTCATGAGTATCTGTTTTCTTTGATTTTGTGTTGGGTATTGTATACTTCTTTTCTTTGTCCAGATTTATTGAGGACTATGTAATTCTATTTGTTTCGGTCCTTGCGAGTTTTTGTTTTTTCTGTGTTCTGAGTTTGTGTCGTACACCTGATGTCCTTTGAACTATTCCCTGATTTGCGTCTTGATTTTGCCCAGGAGTGCAAAAGACGAAGTGTGTTCTATTTTGATGAATTAATATTTTATCGAATTCACTTAGTTGATTGTACCGAATTTAATAAGAAAATTGTGCTTAATTGTCCAGTATTTTCTCATTTTTGCTAATTGTGCTTAATTTGACCAGAAATTCTTATTTTAATTAATTTGAATTATCTGAGACTTATTATTTGCATTATTGATTGTAGGGAAATTGTTGGATAATATTTGGGACATTTTGGAGGTCAAAAGAAAATGCCACATCAAATATACTTTAAAGTAAAATGTGTGAGGAGGTGTGGATTTAAATTATGGGAGTGCACATGGAGATAGGCTTGGTTGGAGAAGCTAAGAAGTGGTGCTGGAAGAACGTCCAGGGGTGTGTCCAGAAATCCTTGGTCCAACAGGAGCAGCCACGTTGAGGATAGTATAATGGGCTAAAGGTGTGTGCTTGGAGAGAAGGGGGTGCATGGTGATAGAATTTGGTTGTTGCTCCCTTCACCACCACCAATCGCTCCCTACACCTCCCCATACCTTATTTACCCTTCTATAAAACGGATGTCAACATCCGTTTCACCTTCAACGGATGTTGACATCCGTAACATCCATTTACATATTTCATATTTTAGTTTATTATTTTTATTTAAAAAAAAAAACTTCAACGGATGTGGCCACATCCGTTAATGGATGTGCCACATCCGTTTAATAGATTTTTAAAAAGTTTTTTATTTATTATTTAAATAATAATATATAAATTAAAATAATAATTATTATTTTATTAAATAAAATAAATTTAATTTATAAATAATTAAATAATAATTTTTCAAAAATTAAATAATATTTATATATTAATTTAAAATATAAAAAATTAAAAAACTAAAAACAAAAAAAGGCAACGGATGTCGCCACATCCGTTAACGGATGTGGCACATCCGTTTTAATATATTTATAACAAATTTTTAATTATTATTTACATAATAATACATAAATTAAAATTAATAATAATTATTTTATTAAATAAAATAAAATTAATTTATAAATAATTAAGTAATAATTTTAAAATAATGAAATTATATTTATATATTAATTTAAAACAAAAAAAATAAAAAAACTAAACTAGAAAACAAAAAACACAACGGATGTCGCCACATCTGTTAACGGATGTGGCACATCCGTTTTAATATATTTATAATAAAATTTTTAATTATTATTTAAATGATAATACATAAATTAAAATTAATAATAATTATTTTATTAAATAAAATAAATTTAATTTATAAATAATTAAGTAATAATTTTAAAATAATTAAATAATATTTATATATTAATTTAAAACAAAAAATGAAAAAACTAAAAACTAAAAAAAGAAAAGGCAACGGATGTCGCCACATCCGTTAACGGATGTAGCACGTCCGTGGAAGAATTTTTTCCTCAACGGATATTGACATCCGTTGAAGAAAATGAGTGGGGGTGTAGAATATTTTAAAATATAAAGGATAGTTTTGGAATTTTAAAAAAATGTGGTGGTACAGGGAGCAAACTGGGGTGGTATAGGGAGCAACTCTCATAGAATTTTGGTGAGCACATGGAGGCAGCCCCTTTGCACAGCGTCCAGTAGCTGACGCGCCTAGCAAGCTTGAAGCGGGTAGCGTCCGAAGGACGGAGCATCACGCGTGGAGGGAGGCTTTCAGCCCATCTTCACCACGGCCCAGGAGATAACAGCAGAAGAAATGGCTGTCTCGGCCTGGAGCTAGGGAACACGCTCATTAGGGCAGCAGCCGCCACCCAAGGAGCACCTTTATTTTTTGTTAATGGTAGCAACACGTTAGGTAGTGTATTGTCACGGAGATGGAAAGAGTTTTTATTAGGGATGGTATGTAGATAAAGGGGGGACGCCAGCCGCCACCTATTAGAATTGATCTTTTTTTGCTTTAAAGAGAGGAGAGCAGCACATTGCGTCTGAAGAAGAGGGAAGCTGGATGGAAGCACAATGTTGCCATGGTAGGAGAACGCTATTACGGGAATTGCATGAGTAGAATGTTTTTTGTTATTTTTCCTTTTCATTCATGAAAAGTGCACATGAAGAAGTGCATTCAATTTCTTAGAAGATGGAAGCACGGTGATTTTGATTTTTTTCTTCAAGCTTAAACTAAGAATCTTGAATGCATTAATGGAAGCAGCTTGGTCATTTATTCTATTACGCTTTCTTACTTGTTGATAAAATTGCATTTTATTTACTAGATAAAGCATAACTTCTTTTATCCAGCATTGATGCATTTTTTTTATTTATTTTTTTTTCATTTCAATTTGTCACGCAATTTGAGCATTTAATTTTTAAATTCCAAGATATATTGAGCATTTAATGTTTTAGCTTAAGTATTGCATTTGAATAGCGCACCACATGTTTCTTTATTATTTGTTGCATTTTAATTAGTTCACACATCTTATTTTAGGAATGTTCGGTTCACTGCTTTCATTTACTTTAATTAGTTTAATATTTTCGTTCACTATGATGTCTATTCTGTTCGGCTTCTTTATCTTCGTGCATTTCCAATTTCCTCACTTGCTTTAGAGACCGTTCGGTCTTAATGTAGAACCGTTCGGTCATTTGTAGGACCGTTCGGTCTTCACGCTTTGTTAATTCATTTCACTGTTTTCAATTATGTTTAGTTGTATTTAATTTCAAGTTTTAATTTAGTTCATTTAAAATTATAAAAACACTTTCAAAACCCCTCACTACGTGTTTGATCTGAGACTCGAACCACATTTGGTCCTTGTGAGACGACCTAGGAGTCACTTCCTAGTTTATACTGCATTAATTTTGCAATCAACTTTTGTGTGAGGTACGACCCTCTCATCTCTCTTCTTTCTCTTTTTCTCTCTTTTCTTTTTCTTGCTCTCCTTTTTCTAACTCAACTGTCTCATCATTTGTACTCTCCAACACTTTACATTCTTCTCTGGGGTTATCCTCAGTATTAGCCCCAAAATTTTTGTCTGGCCTCTCTTCCAACTGCTTGGTAATCTGACCCATCTGAATCTCCAAATTCTTGATAGCAGCTTCAGTGCTCTTTTGAGTAGACTCAGTTTTCTGTATGAACTGATGAAGAGTTTCTTCCATCCTTATTGACCTTTCATTAAGTATAGAAATCTGTTGCCATAAGGTTGGTTGTTGCTGTTGCTTGTTAAATTGCCCAGCTTGCCCAATTTGTTCTTGACCAATGCTTGGGTGTGGTTCCTACCCTTGATTGAAATTCCCCTGACGATATTGATTGGCCATGAAGTTAACATCCTCTAAGGCTTCTACTGGAAAGGCTCATTGACCATTGATATGGTCACCTCCACATAATTCACACATATGTGATTGAACCTGTGCAACAGTCTTTAACTCTTTTGGCAGTTGTGCGAGTGTTTTTGTAAGAGTCTCCAGTTGTTGAGTTAGTATCTTGTTTTGTGCTAGCAAGGCATCATTTGTTTGTAACTGTAGAACTCCTTTTTGTTGAATAGGGCTCCTCTTTCACTATTTAGCCCGTTGTCACTAGTAGCCATATTTTCAATGATTTATGTAGCTTCCTCTGGAGTTTTCCATTTGATATTTCCTCCTCCTGAGGCGTCAAGCATCATCTTGGTTTGTGAACCAAGACCTCCAAGGAAGATTAAGACTACTTCCACTTCTTCAAATCCATGCGTGGGATTCTTCCGTAATAAGCTTTTATATTTGTCCCATGCATGACCCAGTGATTCCTCCATGCCTTGCCTGAATGGTGAAATCTCTTGCTTTCCATTATTCACCTTTGATTGTGGAAAGTATTTGTTTAGGAACTTTGTCACCACTGCTTCCCACTCTGTAAAGCTTCCTTCAGGAAAAGAATTTAACCAAAGCTTAGCGTTACCTCCTAATGAGAATGGAAACAAGATAAGTTTGATTGCTTCATCTGACACCCCATTTATTTTCACCGTTTTGCAGATCTCATTGAAAGTTATGAGGTGCTCATATGGGCTTTCGTGAGACAACCCATTGAATTGATTACTTTTCACCAGTTGGATTAATGCTGGTTTCACCTCCATGTTGGTTGCATTGACTATTGGTCTTGCTATGCTGTTAAAATGCTGAAGTCCAACTATATTTGTGTAATCTCCAAGAGTTCTTCTGAAATTATTATTCTCCATATTCTCAGTGCTATGGTCAGAACCTTGTGGTGATGGTTGCAACAGAGTTTTCGGAGGAGGGAAAAGTTCTCTAGATGTACAGATTCTTCTCCTCCGTCTACTCTCGTCTAAACCTTCAAGAAGAGGTTCTACAGTTTTCTTGCTCCTGGTTCGGATTGCCTCCAGCATACACAAGAAAACAAAACCCTAGAAGAATTGGTTAGCACAAAAAGATAGAAAAGAATATATAACATTCAAAGATAAGAAGATAAAATAATAAAAAAAAATAAAAATAGAAAACAGAAAAATAAAACAGAAAATAAAATAAAATAAAACAGAAAAGAAAAACAGAAATTCAAAATTCAAGTCAAAGATAATCAATAATCACACAAATGAACTAGTTTAACCACGAGTCCCCGGCAACGGCGCCAAAAACTTGATGACAAATTTATGAACACCGGAAAACGACGCCACAAACTTGTTTAACAATCGGAAAGTGTGACCGAAACGTTTCAAGTAATAAAACTAGGTAAGACCAAGTATCGTTTTCCCAAAGGACTCACGGCCTAGTTTAGCTATATGATTTATTGATTATTTGAGACATGAGATTAAATTGATTTTAGGTTTAAATGCAAAAGACAGTAATTAAATATGTATGCATGAATTTGATCAATGGAGAAAAACAAAATACAAACACTTCAATGAATTAGATGGATGAGTATGTTGTTGGGGTTATCAATTTCATTTTATCCACTCTCATATACCTTAGGAATTCATCATTCTTTTCATCAATGCTAATGCCACTCTCTAAATCACCTTGCAAGAAGGCATATCCTTAATTACGAGTTCATACAATTCCTAGCATTCCTAGTAATTAATTCTTAAGTGCAGAAGCTTAACGACAACCAATATGCTATTGGGAGAAATTCCCCGGATCTAGATTTCCCCGTACGTTCCCATATCAACAAAATCACTAATCATGACAATGAATGAGTTAAACAAAGCAAGCTTTACGCAAAGAGGAAAAACCCTAACTAATGATGAAAGAAAGCATAAGTCTTAAAAATAAGATGTTAAAACAAATTCCATATATGAGAGTTTCACAAGACTACATTGATTCCCCAACAACAATACAAGGTTTAGTTCACCATATTCATGGTGAATCTAGATGAATAATAATGAAAGAATGAAAGATAAAACCCTAGAAAGAGGAGGAGGTAGCTTGAGCATCCAAGATCTTCCTTCAAGGGGTGGAAAAGTGATTGTTTGCTTCGTCTTAGCCAAAGATACAAACCCTAGGACGTCCTAAAGCTTATATACTATTCTAAAAATACGGAAAATTAGGTCCAAGCCCATAAAAGTGCCGCTCAGCAGTAAACTACCGCTCAGTGGTAAGTGCGTGAGTTGATTCTTCCCCCTCAGCGGCATTTTCACCCCTCAGCGGATCCAACGTGAGTGCCTGAGTGCCGCTCAGCGGCGGTAATTGTGACTTCTCCTTTTCTAATTCCATTTCTATCCTTCTTCACTTCTTTCACCAAATTCACCTTAAAACCTGCATAAAATACTGAAATCAAGCATAAACCTGTCCAACTCTCTTATTTATGAAAATATGACCAAAAGCATGATTTCAAGCTAGTTTCTAAGTGTTAAACGTTGCTTTTAGTATCACTTTTAAGCATGAAAATAACAGTTTTTCAACTGTTATCAGCACCAGGTGTAGTATGAACAAAATGTGGAGCACTGGATATAGGAGGAGACTCATATATCCAGTGCACAAGCAAAAGAAGCAGTATGCTCATAATCAAAATAGGTAGACATGGTAAAAGAAGGGGGGAAGGAAGAATGCAATGAAAATATGCAATTAAAGCTATTTAAATGCAACACACAAAAAACAGAACATAACACTTACAACAAGATAAAACACAACAGACACTAACACAACAAAAGACCTAAGACCGAACCGTTGGTCCTCGACAACGGCGTCAAAATTTGATGGGTGTCGCACCCCATACAAATTTGATGTGCAATTAAGAATGCAATATAGACTAGGAAGTGACTCCTAGAAATTAAAGACAACGAAACATAATTAAAAACACTGTGATAACAGTTGAAAAACTGTTATTTTCATGCCTAAAAGTGATAATAAAAGCAACCTTTAGACTTAAAAACTAGCTTGAAATCATGCTTTTATCTATATTTTCATAAATAAGAGAGCTGGACAGGTTTATGCTTGGTTTAAGTGTTTTTGTGCAGGTTTTAAGGTGAATTTAGTGAAAGAAGTGAAAAAGGAGAGAGATGGAATCAGAAAAGGAATCAAAGAGTGCAAAAGGAGAAGCCGAAAGCACCGCTCAGCGGCATTTTACCGTTGAGCGGCACTCAGGAGGTCACGGGAGGTCCGCTGAGGGGCAAAATGGCCGCTGAGGGGAAGAAACAAGACGCGCAGTCATCGCTGAGCGGTATTTACCGCTGAGCGCCATTCTCAATGGGCTCGGACTTGTTTTCTGGCACTTTTATGGGCTTGGGCATAGATCTTTTGTAATTCTAGAATAGTATATAAGGACTTGCACGTCCTAGAGTTAGTATCTTTGGCAGAAACGAGGCAAACACTCTCTCTTCCACACCTTTGAAGGAGGATCTTGGATGCTCAGGCTACCTCTTCACCTTTTTAGGGTTTATTCTTTCATTCTTTCATTGTTATTCATCTAGGTTCACCATGAATATGGTGAACTAAACCTTGTATGTTTGTTGGGGAATCAATGTAATCTTTTGAAGCTCTCATATATGGAATTTATGCTTGCATCTTTTAATTAAGACTTATGCTTTCTTTCATCATTAGTTAGGGTTTTTCCTCTTTGCTTAATGCTTGCATGGTTTAACTCATTCGATGCATGATTATTGGTTTTGTCGATACGGGCACGTACGGGGAGGTCTAGATCCGGGAAATTTCTCCCAATATTATATTGGTTGTCGTTAAGCTCCTGAACTTATGAACTGATCATTAGGAATGCTAGGAATTGTATGAACTCGTGATTAGGGAGAAGCCATCTAGAATGGTACTTTAGAGAGTGGCATTAACAATGATGATTTGAATGTTGAATTCCTAAAATATATGAGAGTGGATAAGATGAAATTGACCCCCAACAACATATTCATTCATATATTTCATTGAAAGTGTTTATCTTTTGCTTTTGCCATTGATCAAAAACTCATGCATACATGTTTATTTTCTGTCTTGCATATTAAACCTCAATTATTTCGTTCTTAAGTCTTAGCTAATCAACAAACCACATAACTAAACTAGGCCGTGAGTCCTTTGGGAGAACGATACTTGGTCTTACCAAGTTTATTACTTGAACGATTCGGTCATACTTGCCGATTGTGAAACAAGTTTGTGACATCATATTTTGGTGATCATAAATTTGTCCATCAAGTTTTTGGCGCCGTTGCCGGGGACTCTGGTTTAACTGGTTAATTTGTGTGATTATTGATTATCTTTGACTTTAATTTTGAATTTCTGTTTTTATTTTCTGTTTTTATTTTTTCGGTTTTTATTAGATTAGATTAGATTTTATTTTATTTTATTTGATTTGATTAGATTAGATTTTATTTTATCTTATTAGATTAGATTAGATTTTATTTTATTTTATTTTATTCTATCTTCTGAATCTTTTATTTTTTTTATCTTCTGAATCTGTTATCTTTTTATCTTCTGAATCTTTTATCTTTTTATCTTCTGAATCTTTTATCTTCTGAATATATATCTTCTCTTATATATTTTTGTGCTAACAAATATTTTCTAGGGTTTTGTTTTCTTGTGTATGCAGGAGGCAATTCGAACTAGGAGTAAGAAAACAACAGAACCTCTTCTTGAAGGTCTAGACGAGAGTAGACGGAGGAGAAGAATCAGAACATCTAGAGAACTTTTCCCTTCTCCAGAAACTCTCTTACAATCATCACCACAAGGTTCTGTTCATAGCACAGGAAGTATGGAGAACAATAATGGTAGAAGAACTCTTGCAGACTACACTAATATTGCTGGGCCTCAACACTTTAAGAACATAGCTATACCTAGAGTCAATGCAGCCAATATGGAGGTCAAACCAGCACTGATTCAACTGGTGAAGAGTAATCAATTTAATGGGTTATCTCATGAAAGCCCATATGAGCACCTCACTACCTTTAATGAGATTTGCAATACAGTCAAGATTAATTGGGTGCCAGACGAAGCTATCAAACTTAGCTTGTTTCCTTTCTCATTGGGAGGCAATGCTAAGCTTTGGTTGAATTCTTTTCCAGAAGAAAGTTTCACAGAGTGGGAAGTAGTGGTCACAAAATTCTTAAACAAATACTTCCCACAATCTAAGGTGACTAAAGGCAAGCAAGAGATTTCTTCATTTAAGCAGGGCATGGAAGAATCACTGGGGCATGCATGGGACAGGTATAAAAGCTTGTTACGTAAAACTCCCACGCATGGTTTTGAAGATCAAGAAGTAGTCTTAAATTTCCTTGGAGGGCTTGGTTCACAAACCAAGATGATGCTGGACGCCTCAGCAGGAGGCAATATTAAATGGAAAACTCCAGAGGAAGCAACTGAAATTATAGAAAACATGGCTACTAGTGATAATGAGCTACATAGTGAAAGAGGAGCTCCTATGCAACAAAAAGGGGTTCTTCAATTACAAACACATGATGCCTTGCTAGCTCAGAATAAAATTCTAACTCAACAGCTGGAAACTCTGACTAAAACTCTTGCTCTATTACCTAAAGAGTTGAAATCTGCTGCACAGGTACAAACCCAGTTGTGCGAATTATGTGGGGGTGATCATATCAATGGCCAATGTGCTTTTCCTGTGGAAGCCGTGGAGGATGTTAATTTCATGGCTAATCAATTTCCATACCGTCAAGGGAATTATAATCAGGGGTGGAAACCACATCCAAGCATTGGTCAAGGACAAACTGGGCAAGCTAATCAATATAATAAGCAACAGCAGCAACCAACCTTTTGGCAACAGTTATCTATGCTTAATGAAAGATCAACAAGGTTGGAAGAAACTCTTCAGCAATTCATTCAGAAAACTGAATCTTCTCAAAAGAGCACTGAAGCTGCTATAAAGAATTTGGAGATTCAAATGGGTCAGATTACCAAGCAATTGGAAGAAAGGCCGAATAGAAACTTTGGGGCTAATACTGAGGTTAACCCCAGAGAAGAGTGCAAGGTGGTAGAGAGTGTTGATGATGAGAAAGTTGAGTTAGATACAGAAGAGAGAAGTGAAATAGAGAGTAAAAGCACGTTTCCTTTTCCAATCAATCAAGGGAAACCAATGGACTTCACAGAGTTATTCAAAATGGTGGATAATGATGCACCTTGGGAGCAAATTTTGCAACAGATTACGGTTTACACCAAATCTAATGAAGAAAGCTCTACAAAGAAGAGACGTAGAGATGATGAGGAAAAAAAGTGTATAACTGTTAAGGAAGAGTCATTCCCACCTAAAGCATCAGATCCAGGTAGTTTTTCTATCCCTTGTACTATAGGGAAGAAAAAGGTAAAGAAAGCTCTCCTTGATTTAGGTTCAAGTGTTAACTTGATACCTTATTCTTTACTGGAGCAAATCGGCAATGTTAAAATGAAACCTGTAAAGGTTAATTTAGTAATGGCCGATGGATCTTCAAAGGAGCCATGTGGGATTGCAGAAGACATTGTAGTTTGTGTTGGCAAACTTCAGTTTTTGGCAGACTTTGTGGTGATGAAGATGGAAACCGAGAAAATACCTATCATACTTGGAAGACCGTTTATGAAAACGGCCAGGGCTATCATAGATGTAAATGAAGGTATAGTGGTGCTCTAGGATAGAGAGGAGAGAGTGGTGGTGGATGTCTTCAAAGATGAGACACAAGCAAAGGAGGAAGAAGCAAGTTATAAAGCTGCATTTCGAGATGCACCCATAACTAGAGGTAAAGATGAAAATCTTGAGGTTTCAGGTAACCATTGTTTGTTGTTTCAGGTACCTAAGGAAGAAGAGATTGGAAGAGGAGAACAAATTCCTAGAAACTGGAAGAAAAGAAGACTCCAACTTGGCACACCTGTAAGAATCAAGAACAAGTTGTGGGTTGTGAAGGGCTTTAAAGAAAAGGAGATGATAGAGATAGAGTCTCCATATTCTAGAAGAACCAAAACAGTTCAAAGGAAGCAGCTGAGAAGTTGGTGGACTGACAACATCAACTATAAAGAAGATGGAACTTGTGCTTTACTGGGTCAAGCTAATGACGTTAAAAGAGCGCTTGCTGGGAGGCAACCCAGTGGATTTAAAAACTTTTGATTTGGTTTTGTAACTTTTAATTTGTGGACATTATTTTGTAAATATTTTGTTGGATACAGCATCTACTGAAGGATGCTAGGTGGTTAAGTATCTACTGAAGGATACTAAGTTTGTAACACCTACTGATGGGTGTTGGTGAGAAGATTTTTGCACCTACTGATGGGTGCTGGTAAGTTTGAAACACCTACTGATGGGTGTTGGTGGATTTTGGGTCAGGCTCGTGACGTTAAACAAGCGCTACCTGGGAGGCAACCCAGCTGATTGATTGTTTTCTGTTTGTTTATTTTAGTTAGGGTTTGCATAAGCATTTTTAACATTGAATTGCAGGGAACCAGTGAGGGGTATGTCTAGGAGGCACGTAGGTCAAGAAAAGAAGGAGAGAAGCACTTCACGAAAGTGCCGCTGAGCGGCAATTACCGCTGAGCGGTACTCTCGCAGATGGGCTTTAGTTCCCCTTAGCGGAACCCGAGCCCATTAGGGTATTTTTATACCCTAACACTACTGCAGAATTGACCTTTAACGTCACTCCATAGACGTCCGTCCAGGAAAACTCCAACGTAAATAATTGACCGGTGGCATAAATGTAAATAATTGAGTGTTGAGACGTCCGTCCTAGAGGGAGCCGGACGTCTATAATAGAGTAGACGTCCGTCCCCCTACAGGACGGACGTTCAAGAGGCTGACAGAGTGAACCAATCAGCCTCTTGAACGTCCGTCCTGGAGGGGGACGGACGTCCATATATAATGGACGTCCGCCCCCTCCAGGACGGACGTTCAAGAGGCATATGGACGTCCGTCCCCCTCCAGGACGGACGTTCAAGAGGCTGATGGGTTCACTACCCTGTCAGCCTCTTGAACGTCCGTCCTGGAGGGGGACGGACGGCCATATATAATGGACGTCCGTCCCCCTCCAGGACGGACGTTCAAGAGGCTGATGGGTTGTACTACCCTGTCAGTCTCTTGAACGTCCGTCCTGGAGGGGGACGGACGTCCATATAAAATAGACGTTCGTCCCCCTCCAGGACGGACGTTCAAGAGGCTGACAGGGTAGTACAACCCATCAGCCTCTTGAACGTCCGTCCTGGAGGGGGACGGACGTTCTAAAGGCTGCCGTAGTCAATCTCTGAACGTCCGTCCTGGGTCTAGCTGGACGTTTATAACACTATAGACGTCCGCTCCCCTCAGGACGGACGTTCAGAGGACTGACAGAGTGGCTGGGTAATAATTACTTTCAGTCCCCTGAACGTCCGTCCTGAGGGGCGCGGACGTCTATAATATTATAGACGTCCGCGCCCCTCAGGACGGACGTTCAGAGGACTGACAGAGTGGCTGGGTAATAATTACTTTCAGTCCTCTGAACGTCCGTCCTGAGGGGCGCGGACGTCTATAATATTATAGACGTCCGCGCCCCTCAGGACGGACGTTCAGAGGACTGACATGTAGTTGAATCGTTTTAGGGTTTTCAGCAGAATTTTAGACGTCCGTCTTGAGACGGACGTTGATAAAATTATAGACGTCCGAGCCCTGGGAACGGACGTTTAAAGCCCCGCGAAATTCAAATTTTAAATTCGTTACACGTCATATTAGTGGCGGGCCGGATGTCTATAATATTATAGACGTCCGGCCCACGTGGCTCGGACGTCTAGGTTTATTAAAATGCAAACCGCGAACCAGTCACTCGTCTTCTTCCCCGCAAACGCCGTCACTGCTGCTGCGCCGTTCGGTTTCCAGGTTGGTTTTCTCACTTTTGGACCGTTTAAAATTACATTTAATCCGATTACATTGCTATGTGATGAAATGTCTTTGATTTGAACCGATTAAAAATTGTTTTCGGTCCGTTTTTTTGCAGACTCTTGCGTGTTCTTGGACGGCTTCCTTGACTCTTTTTGGACTGCGTGTTAGGCCGTTTGCTCCTCCACTTCCCTCCTTCGGATTTGGAATCTACTTTTCAGGTTAGCTTGTTGGTTGAAAATTTTGTGTATGCATGTATGTGGATTTTGTGTATGGACGTTTTTGACTGTAAAATGTGTATGAGTAATGTTATTGTGTTAAACGATTAATGCGAAATGTGTATTAATGTATGGACGTTTTTGACTGTTAAATTTTGTGTATGCATGTATGTGTTATTGTGTAAAATGTGTATTAGTTATTGCCATACATTGAGTGACACTTAGTTCCCGTTTGAAATTTAAGACAAACGATTAATCTTTTAATCGTTTGTGTTAAATTTTGAATTGTCCGATTGGACAGTTTGAGAAAATTAATTTTCATAATTTAAAACACTTGAACTGATGATTTTACGAACATAGTATGGATCGAAGATGGATGAACGAACGTCGCATGAGTGAAGAATATGACAAGGGTGTTTCGCAGTTCTTGCAATACGTTGAACAAAATGCTAAGTCTGTCAACGGGACATATTTTTGTCCTTGTGTGCGTTGTCTTAATATTACTTTTATTTACATTCTTATATAGTTTCTAACGACTTAACTTTGTTGTTTTAGGTACATGGACACAATCGTTGTAGACCAAGGTCGGTCTTCCATGTACGGATTTGTTGAACCTCAGACCATTCAACCGTCTGGTAACACACTTCAAAACAGACAACATTATTTGCAAACATGGATGGATGAGTCCAAAAGAGACATATACCTTGTGCCATACATTGACGGGTACGTGTTTTTATATGTGGTCAGTTTATTATTATAGTTTCCTTAATTAGTTGAATAACTATTTGTCCTTCGTGATAGGTCTCACTGGCAGCTGATGGTTATCATTCCCAAAGAATGTAAAATTATATGGTTTTGTTCGTTGCACAGGAAGATGAAAAATGACTTGAGAACCATGCTTCAAGGGTAAGTGTTTCTCCAAAAAATGACTTCAATTTGATGTTAACCTTCAACTTTTATGATAAAATAGTCATATTAATTATACTTTGTGTTTTCAATCTGTACAGAGTTATTGGTAAATCTCGTGGTCAATTGGTTCAAATTTTGTATCCAAAGGTTGTAAGTCATTTATAGTTTCTAATTCATTTATGTTATTGAATGATCTAAATTTTTAACTATTTAGTTTGTTATTTTAGTGTAACCAGCAGGTAGATTCATGGGAATGTGGCTTCTATGTGATGTGTTGGATTAAGACCATCATTCGAGCTGTCATTACAGATGACTGGAATGAGGTAATGATGTATACCTTCAATACATTACAAATCAAAATCATCTTCAACTATATATGAAACAATAATGAATCTTTCTTGAATTTTGCAGCGCTTCAAGACTACATCGCCTATTACAGAGGACACAATTAACCAGATAAGGCAGGAGTGGACTGCTTATCTTCTACAAAGATGGAGTTAGGAATAGTTATATTTCTTCTTGATTGAACATTGTTTGGTTTTAGTTTTATTTTTATGTTAATAGTTTGGTAGTGGATTGAACATTAAGTAGAATTTTGTTTATATAAAACGCATATTTATGTTATTGGAGAATTGTTCTGGGACATTTTTCTGTTTTTCAGGTGTGGTTCTATTGAAAAAACAAACAAATTTTTTAAAAAAAAACGCCCACTAGACGTCCGTTAGTGTACAGTCGGACGTCTATAGACGTCCGTCTGTGCACATACGGACGTCCCACGCCCAGCCTGCACCAAAAAACTCAGCAAGGTAGACGTCCGTCCTCAGACAGCAGCGGACGTTTATATGGACGTTCGTCCTCAGACAGCGGACGTTTATGACAAACGTCCGTGCTCAGGCAACGGACGTTTATAATAAACGTCCGTCCTCAGGAAACGGACGTTTATATAAACGTCCGTCCTGATGCAGCGGACGTTTATAATAAACGTCCATCCTCAGGCAGAGCGGACGTTCATATAGACGTCCGTCCTCAGGCAGAGCGGACGTTCATATAGACGTCCGTCTTGCCAGGACGGACGTGTGAGGGACGTCTACCGCATAGACGTCCGGCGGACGCCGGACGTCAAAAGGCCAAAATATCGGACGTGAAAGACCGTTTCTGCACTAGTGTAAGCTGCGCAATTTCTCATTTTTTCAAGCTCTTCTCTGCACAAACACTCCCACATACCTTCTCTTAGGTTTTCCACATCTTTTCACTCTTCCCTCTTAAGAAAATATCTCTTCCACTCACTTTTACACTAGTGTGCCATCAAAGTTTGGGGTTGGAAGAGAGCATTCTAGCTTGGAAGCATTCTCATTGCATCTAGTATCTCCACCCAAGTAAGTAAAATGCATTTTTTTCATTCTAGGGTTCTTGAATTTGAATGTGATTGTCAAAGCATGAATATTTAGGGGTTTTGATTTCTATGCATGATTTGATGATATATTTGATGTTTGAACCGATTAAACTGCATGATTATGAACTGGAAAACTGAAAATTGCATATGGGTGGAGTTAGGTGATAACAGTTGAAAAACTGTTATTTTCATGCTTGAAATTGATACTAAAAGCAACCTTTAGACTTAAAAACTAGCTTGAAATCATGCAGTTTATCTATATTTTCATAAATAAGAGAGCTGGACAGGTTTATGCTTGATTTAAGTGTTTTTGTGCAAGTTTTAAGGTGAATTTAGTGAAAAGAGTGAAGAAGGAGAGAAGTGACATTAGAAAAGACAAGAAAGAGTGCAAAAAGAGAAGACAAAGGCACCGCTCAGCGGCATTTTACCGCTGAGCGGCACTCAGGAGGTTGCGGGAGTCACGCTGAGGGGCAAACTGGCCGCTGAGGGGAAGAAATGTGACGCGCAATCACCGCTGAGCGGTATTTACCGCTGAGCGGCACTTTTTGGGCTTGGGCTTTTGTAATCTTTTGTAACTCTAAATTAGTATATAAGGGCTTGTACGTCCCTAGGATTAGTATCTTTGGCAGAAACGAGGCAAACACTCTCTCTTCCACCCCTTTGAAGGAGGATCTTGGATGCTTAGGCTACCTCTTCACCTTTATTGGGTTTATTCTTTCATTCTTTCATTGTTATTCATCTAGGTTCACCATGAATATGGTGAACTAAACCTTGTATGTTTGTTGTGGAATCAATGTAATCTCTTGAAGCTCTCATATATGGATTTGTTGAGTACATCTTTTAATTAAGACATATGCTTTCTTTCATCATTAGTTAGGGTTTTTCCTTTTTGCTCAATGCTTGCATAGTTTAACTCATTCCATGCATGATTATTGATTTTGTCGATACGGACACATACGGGGAAGTCTAGATCTGGGGAATTTCTCCCAATATTATACTGACAATATTATATTGGTTGCCTTTAAGCTCCTGCACTCATGAACTAATCATTAGGAATGCTAGGAATTGTATGAACTCGTGATTAGGGAGAAGCCATCTAGAATGGTACATTAGAGAGTGGCACTAACAATGATGATTTGAATGTTGAATTCCTAAAATATATGAGAGTGGATGAGATGAAATTGACCCCCAACAACATATTTATTCATATATTTCATTGAAAGTGTTTATCTTTAGTCTTTGCCATTGATCAAACTTCATGCATACATGTTTATTTTCTGTCTTGCATTTTAAACTCTAAATATTTCGTTTGTAAGTCCTAGCTAATCAACAAATCACATAACTAAACTAGGCCGTGAGTCCTTTGGGAAGAACGATACTTGGTCTTACCAAGTTTATTACTTGAACGATTCGGTCATACTTGCCGATTGTGAAACAAGTTTGTGACATCATAATTTGGTGCTTACAAATTTGTCCATCAAGTTTTTGGCGCCGTTGCCGGGGACTCGTGGTTTAACTGGTTAATTTGTGTGATTATTGATTATCTTTGACTTTAATTTTAAATTTATGTTTTTATCTTTTTCTGTTTTATCTTTTTAGATTAGATTTTATTTTATTTGGTTAGGTTAGATTTTATTAGATTTTATTTTATCTTTTTATCTTTTTAGATTAGGTTAGATTTTATTTTTTAGATTTGATTAGATTTGATTTTATCTTTTTAGATTTTATTTTTAGATTAGATTTTATTTTATTTTTTAGGATTAGATTTTATTTTATTTTATCTTTTATCTTTTTATCTTCTGAATCTTTTATCTTTCTATCTTCTAAATCTTTTATCTTCTTATCTTCTGAATCTTTTATCTTTCTATCTTTTGATTATATACCTTCTCTTATATCTTTTTGTGCTAACAAATCTTTTCTAGGGTTTTGTTTTCTTGTGCATGCAGGAAGCAATTCGAACTAGGAGTAAGAAAACAACAGAACCTCTTCTTGAAGGTCTAGAAGAAAGTAGAAGGAGGAGAAGAATCAGAACGTCTAGAGAACTTTTCCCTTCTCCAGAAACTCTCTTGCAATCATCACCACAAGGTTCTGTTCACAGCACAGGAAGTATGGAGGGCAATAATGTTAGAAGAACTCTTGCAGATTACACTAATCTTGCTGGACCTCAGCACTTCAATAGCATAGCTAGACCTAGAGTCAATGCTGCCAACATGGAGGTCAAACCAGCACTGATTCAACTGGTAAAGAGTAATCAATTCAATGGGTTATCTCACGAAAGCCCATATGAGCACCTGACTACCTTTAATGAGATTTGCAATACAGTCAAGATTAATGGGGTGCCAGATGAAGCTATCAAACTTAGCTTGTTTCCTTTCTCATTGGGAGGCAATGCTAAGCTTTGGTTGAACTCTTTTCCCGAAGAAAGTTTCACAGAGTGGGAAGCAGTGGTCACAAAATTCTTAAACAAATACTTCCCACAATCTAAGGTGACTAAAGGAAAGCAAGAGATATCTTCATTCAAGCAGGGCATGGAAGAATCACTAGGACATGCATGGGACAGGTATAAAAGCTTGTTACGTAAAACTCCCACGCATGGCTTTGAAGATCAAGAAGTAGTCCTAACTTTCCTTGGAGGGCTTGGTTCACAAACCAAGATGATGCTTGATGCCTCAGCTAGAGGCAATATCAAATGGAAGACTCCAGAGGAAGCCACAGAAATAATTGAAAGCATGACTACTAATGACAATAAGTGGAACAGTGAAAGAGGAGCTCCTATTCAACAAAAGGGAGTTCTACAGTTGCAATCCAAATATGCCTTGATAGCTCAAAACAAGTTAATAACTCAACAATTGGAGAATCTCACAAAGATACTTGAACAACTGCCAAAAGAGTTAAAGACTGTTGCACAGGTTCAATCACAGTTGTGTGAATTATGTGGAGGTGATCATATCAATGGTCAATGCGCCTGTCCAGCAGAAGCTTTAGAGGATGTTAACTTCATGGCCAATCAATTTCCATACAGTCAGGAGAATTTCAATGAAGGGTGGAAACCACACCCAAGTGTTGGTCAAAGACAAAGTGGGCAAGCTGGACAAACTGGGCAATTTAACAAGCAACAACAACAACCAACCTTATGGCAACAAATTTCTATACTTAATGAAAGATCAATAAGGTTGGAAGAAACTCTTCAGCAATTTATACAGAAAACTGAATCTTCTCAAAAGAGCACTGAAGCTGCTATTAAGAACTTGAAGATTCAAATGGGACAGATTACCAAGCAGTTGGATGAAAGGCCTGACACGGATTTTGGGGCTAATACTGAGGTTAACCCCAGGGGAGAGTGTCAAGAGCTAGTGAGTGTAAATGTTGAAAAAGTTGAGTTGGAAAAAGAAGAGAGAAAAGAGAGAGAAGAGAAAGAAGAAGAGAAAATTTGTGTGAAGATTGAGAAGTTGAGTAGAAAAAGAAAAGAAAAAAAGAAAGTGAGAGAAAAGAGAAAGAGGACGAGAGAAAAAAATAAAGAATCATATGAAAAATCTCGTCCCCATCCAAAGAAGTATCATAGGAAGAAGGAATTTGAGTGCTTTATGGAAATCTTCAAGAAATTGGAGATTAAAGTTCCTATGATTGAGACACTGCAACAAGTTCCTGGTTTGATCAAATTTCTGAAGAAGTTCAGTAGAAAGAAGAAAAAGAAGAAGGAACTTGAACTTTACTGGGTCAAGCTAATGACGTTAAAAGAGCGCTTGCTGGGAGGCAACCCAGTGATTTACAAACTTTTGACTTTTGATTTGGTTTTGTAACTTTTAATTTGTGGACATTATTTTGTGAATATTTTGTTGGATCCAGCATCTACTGAAGGATGCTTGGTGGTTAAGTATCTACTGAAGGATACTGAGTTTGTAACACCTACTGATGGGTGTTGGTGAGAAGATTTTGCACCTACTGATGGGTGCTGGTAAGTTTGAAACACCTACTGATGGGTGTTGGTGGATTTTGGGTCAGGCTCGTGACATTAAACAAGCGCTACCTGGGAGGCAACCCAGTTGATTGATTGTTTTCTGTTTGTTTATTTTAGTTAGGGTTTGCATAAGCATTTTTAACAGTGAATTGCAGGGAACCAGTGAGGGGTATGTCTAGGAGGCACGTAGGTCAAGAAAAGAAGGAGAGGAGCACTTCACGAAAGTGCCGCTGAGCGGCAATTACCGCTGAGCGGCAATTACCGCTGAGCGGCAATTACCGCTGAGCGGTACTCTCGCAGATGGGCTTTAGTTCCCCTTAACGGAACCCGAGCCCATTAGGGTATTTTTAAACCTTAAGCTGCGCGATTTTTCATTCTTTCAAGCTCTTCTCTGCACAAACACTTCCACATATCTTCTCCTAGGTTTTCCACATCTTTTTACTCTTCCCTCTTGAGAAAATCTCCCTTTCACTCACTTTCTCACTAGTTTTCCATCTAAGTTTGGGGTTGGGAGAGAGCATCATTGAAGGGGATGATTTCTTCAGTGTGGTTTACTAATGCTTAACAATGTATCTTTTGGTTTTGTGAATTATGTTTGATGCAGGGATGGCCTCCTCATCGGGCAAAAGGAATCAAGACTATAAGATCCAAGAAGAGGAAGATACAGAGGACAGCTCAGACTGATGAGGAGCTGAGATAGCATTTACTGATGAATGCTATCATATGATTATGCTTTTGTGGTTTACGTTTTCTGAACTTATTTGTTTTTGTTTTTAGAATAGGGTTTGATGTACTCTATTGAACACCTGGTTTCTTATGATGGTTTGCTATTAACTGTGATTGTTTGATAAGTAATGCTTGATGATGCTTATTGATTGATTGATGTTAAGATGATGTGCACATTAAAATGCTTATACAGGTGATTCACAAGTTTTGTGAACAAATGCATGATATCATGATTGTGATTGTGAAATTAAGCAGGATGTGTATGTCAAATGTGAATGAGCTTATATGTGAGGTTTTGAGCTCCAGAGTTGTTATTGTTGAATGCTATTACTTTGGAAGCTTGAATGACTTTGCCTAGGTTTTCTATGATTGAATCAATTGCTTGTTTTGCATCATGTGATCAAGGCCGTTTTGTTAAAACCCTTTTTATTGGCCAAATTCATAAAGTTAGCCTACTAAAAGAGAACACTTTGTGTTCTATCCTTTGAACCCTTAGCCTTGAACATACACTGAAACCCTTGATTGAAAATATTTACCTTGAGTTAAGTAGAAGATCTTGTGTGGTATTGTTAAATGTTCAAGTTTGGGGTTATTGGGAAAAAAATGAAAAAGGAAAAGCATTGAGCTAAGAGCTAAAAAGTAAGAATATGCAAAGAAAAAGAAAAGAAAAGAAAAAGAAGTAAAGCTCAATGCAATTGCAGATGCAAAGGCAAAAGAAAGTTGGGAATGAATAAGAATAATTGTGTTGTTATGATTCTCTTAACTCAAGGATTTTGTGATCCAGAAAAACCAATTTTCTTGTTAGCGCAGCCACATTATAAGCCATTGAAAAGTCCTTGTGATGATGCATGCTTGTGAATGTTTTTGATTGTGGTAAGATGAAAGGCAAAGTTGATTCATGTGAGTCCTTTGGGAAGAACGATACTTGGTCTTACCAAGTTTATTACTTGAACGATTCGGTCATACTTACCGATTGTGAAACAAGTTTGTGACATCATAATTTGGTGCTTACAAATTTGTCCATCATTAGGAAAGCTTTAAAACAGATTTTTCAAAAATCTGCAGAGTTACCGCTGAGCGGCATTTACCGCTAAGCGGCACTCTGCCAGATTTGATTTTTCTGGTTTGTTGCGTGTTGGATTGTGGCACTGGTGGCGCTGAGGGGAAATTCTGTCCCTCAGCGGTGGTTTAGCTTCGAAAGGAGTTGTGTTCTGTGTTTACTAATGATTAACATCATGTTCTGTGGTTTTGTAATTGTGTTTGAATGCAGGAATGGCATCCTCTTCAGGAAAGAGATTGAAAACCATGGCAACCAAGAGAAAGGAAAAGGAACCAGAGCAGCCCCATAATAGTAGGTTCCTCTCTAGGAAACATGAGAAGCACTTTAGGGTGGTTCAGGAGAGAAGACTTCTGATGGAGAGAAAGGTTGGAATGATACCTAACTTTGCTCCTCAATTTGGAGAGCAAGTGTTGGGGAATGATTGGGGAAAGCTAGCCACTTATCCTGCACCTGCCAACATAGCTGTAGTAAAGGAATTTTACACTAATGCAAAGAAGATTGGTGATTATCCAGCTGAGAATTATTTGGGCTATGTCAGAGGCCATGCTATCAGGTATGATCCTGATTCTATCAACAACTTCCTGGATACTGTGTGGGCTGGTGAGCAATGCCAGTTTGCTCTTTGCATGGAGGAAGGTGCTGATTTTGAGGATGTGGAGAGAGTGTTGTGTATACCTGGAGGACACTTCCAAAGGAATAGATCTGGCGCAGTGGTTAACATTAGGAGGACAGATTTGACTCCTCTTGCAAAGTATTGGATGGCATTTTCTCATGCCAACATTCAGCCATGTTCACATGTGTCAGATATCACTCTCAGCAGGGCACTATTCATTTACTGTGCTATTAGAAATTTGAATGTTAATATTGGGCAGGTGATAGCTGATGAAATTGGTGTATGTGCTAATACCTCAAACAACAAAGCACCACTAGGACATCCTTCTTTGATCACTCACCTTTGCAAGCTAGCTGGGATGGATACTTCTGTTCCACCATTTGAGAGGCCAAGAAAAGCTATTGATGAGGCTTATTACAGACAGTACTGTGGGATGGACAAATTTGTAAGCACCAAATTATGATGTCACAAACTTGTTTCACAATCGGCAAGTATGACCGAATCGTTCAAGTAATAAAACTTGGTAAGACCAAGTATCGTTCCTCCCAAAGGACTCACGGCCTAGTTTAGTTATGTGATTTGTTGATTAGCTAGGACTTACAAACGAAATATTCAAAGTTTAATATGCAAAGACGAAAATAAACATGTATGCATGAATTGATCAATGGCAAAGACAAAAGATAAACACTTTCAATGAATTATATGAATGAATATGTTGTTGGGGGTCAATTTCATCTCATCCACTCTCATATATTTTAGGAATTCAACATTCAAATCATCATTGTTAATGCCACTCTCTAATGTACCATTCTAGATAGCTTCTCCCTAATCAAATAGTTCATACAATTCCTAGCATTCCTAATGATTAGTTCATTACTGCAGGAGCTTAAAGGCAACCAATATAATGTTGTCAGTAAAATATTGGGAGAAATTCCCCGGATCTAGACTTCCCCGTACGTGTCCGTATCGACAAAACCAATAATCATGCATTAGAATGAGTTAAACAATGCAAGCATTGAGCAAAGAGGAAAAACCCTAACTAATGATGAAAGAAAGCATATGTCTTAATTCAAAGATGTACTCAACAAATCCATATATGAGAGCTTCAAGAGATTACATTGATTCCCCAACAAACATACAAGGTTTAGTTCACCATCGTCATGGTGAACCTAGATGAATAACAATGAAAGAATGAAAGAATAAACCCAATAAAGGTGAAGAGGTAGCCTGAGCATCCAAGATCCTCCTTCAAAGGGGTGAGAAGAGAGAGTGTTTGCCTCGTTTCTGTCAAAGATACTAATCCTAGGGACGTACAACCCTTTATATACTAATTTAGAGTTACAAAAGATTACAAAAGCCCAAGCCCAAAGAGTACCGCTCAGCGGTATTTACCGCTCAGCGGTAGTTGCGCGTCCTTTTCTTCCCCTCAGCGGCCATTTTGCCCCTCAGCGTGACTCCCGCAACCTCCTGAGTGCCGCTCAGCGGTAGTTTGCCGCTGAGCGGTGCCTTCGTCTTCTCTTTTTGCACTCTTTCTTGTCTTTTCTAATGTCACTTCTCTCCTTCTTCACTCTTTTCACCAAATTCACCTTAAAACCTGCACAAAAACACTGAAATCAAGCATAAACCTGTCCAGCTCTCTTATTTATGAAAATATAGATAAACTGCATGATTTCAAGCTAGTTTCTAAGTCTAAAGGTTGCTTTTAGTATCAAATTTAAGCATGAAAATAACAGTTTTTCAACTGTTATCACAACCCCAAACTTAGAACTTTGCTTGTCCTCAAGCAAACAAAATGTAACTCCATCTCCAACCAATTTATATGATGGTTCACTCATTCAAAATCCTCTTTTCAAGATAAGTAACAACTTCATTCAAACTTATGACCAAGAGTTCAATCAAGATGTGCACATGCTTTAGTGTTCACAAAGTCATTTAAGTTCCAACAAATGCTATTTTTCATGAATGATCAATCAATTAAGCATGGATGTTCATGTGCTCATGGAATATTTCCTCACCAGGTAAAGTGTTTCACTCAACACACAAGTGTATAAGAGGTAAGTGTTTCACTCATCCACTCCACTATCACAATGTCACATGAATTAACTTTGCCTTTCATTTTACCACAATCAAAAACATTCACAAGCATGCATCATCACAAGGACTTTTCAATGGCTTATAATGTGGCTGGGTTAACAAGAAAATTGGTTTTTCTGGATCACAAAATCCTTGAGTTAAGAGAATCATAACAACACAATAATCTTATTCATTCCCAACTTTCTTTTGCCTTTGCATTTGCATTGAGCTTTACTTCTTTTTCTTTTCTTTTCTTTTTCTTTGCATATTCTTACTTTTTTAGCTCTTAGCTCAATGCTTTTCCTTTTTCATGTTTTCCCAACAACCCCAAACTTGAACATTTGTCAATACCACACAAGATCTTCTACTTAACTCAAGGTAAAGATTTTCAATCAAGGGTTTCAGTGTATGTTCAAAGCTAAGGGTTCAAAGGTTAAAACACAAAGTGTTCTCTTTTAGTAGGCTAACTTTATGAATTTGGCCAATAAAAAGGGTTTCAACAAAAACGGCCTTGATCACATGATGCAAAACAAGCAATTGATTCAATCATAGAAAACCTGGGCAAAATCATTCATGCTTCCAAAGTAATAGCATTCAACAATAACAACTCTGGAGCTCAAGACCTCACATATAAGCTCATTCACATTTGACATACACATCCTGCTTAGTTTCACAATCACAATCATGATATCATGCATTTGTTCACAAAGCTTGTGAATCACCTGTATAAGCATTTTATGTGCACATCATCTCAACATCAATCAATCAAAAAGCATCATCAAGCATTACTTATCAAACAATCACAGTTAATAGCAAACCATCATAAGAAACCAGGTGTTCAATAGAGTACATCAACCCTAATCTAAAAACAAAAATAAATAAGTCCAGAAAACTTAAACCATAAAAGCATAAACATATGATATCATTCATCAGTAAATGCTATCTCAGCTCCTCATCATTCTGCGCTGTCATCTGTATCTTCTTCCTCTCCTTCTTCTTGGATCTTATAGTCTTGATTCTTTTAGCATGATGAGGAGGCCATCCCTGCATCAAACTTAATTCATAAAACCAAAAGATACATTGTTAAGCATTAGTAAACCACAATGAAGAAATCAACCCCTTCAATGATGCTCTCTCCCAACCCCAAACTTAGATGGAAAACTAGTGAGAACGTGAGTGGAAAGGAGATTTTCTCAAGAGGGAAGAGGGAAAAGATGTGGAGAACCTTGGAAAAGGTATGTAGGAGTGTGTGTGCAGAGAAGAGCCTGAAAATAGAAGCTTATGTGCAGCTTAGGGTATAAAAATACCCTAATGAGCTCGGGTTCCGCTAAGGGGAACTAAAGCCCATCTCCGAGAGTACCGCTCAGCGGTAAATGCCGCTCAGCGGCACTTTCTTGAAGTGCTCTTCTCCTTCTTTTCTTGACCTACGTGCCTCCTAGACAAACCCCTCATGGGTTCCCTGCAATTCAATGTTAAAAATGCTTATGCAAACCCTAACTAAAATAAAACAAACAAAAACAATCAATCAACTGGGTTGCCTCCCAGGTAGCGCTTGTTTAACGTCACGAGCCTGACCTAAAATCCACCAACACCCATCAGTAGGTGTTTCAAACTTACCAGCACCCATCAGTAGGTGCAAAATTTTCTCACCAACACCCATCAGTAGGTGTTACAAACCTAGTATCCTTCAGTAGATACTTAATCACCTAACATCCTTCAGTAGATGCTAGATCCAACAAAATAATGTTCAGAATAATGTTCACAGATTAAAAGTTACAAAACCAAAACAAATCAAAAGTTTGTAAATCTACTAGGTTGCTTCCCAGCAAGCGCTTCTTTAACGTCACTAGCTTGACCCAGTAAAGCCCAAGTTCCTTCTTCTTTTTCTTCTTTCTACTGAACTTCTTCAGAAATTTGATCAAACCAGGAACCTGTTGCAGTGTCTCAATCATAGGAACTTTAATCTCCAATTTCTTGAAGATTTCCATAAAGCACTTAAATTTCTTTTCCTTCCTACGATTCTTCTTTAGATGAGGATGGGGTTTTTCATATGATTCCTTCTTCTTTCCTCTCATCTTCTTTTTCTTACGCTTCCTCTCCCCAAATTTTCTCTTTTTCTTTTCTCTTATTTTTTTCTTCCCTTCTCTTTTTCTTCTCAATTTCTCAATCTTCACACAAATTTTCTCTTCTTCTTTATCCAAATCTTCACATGCATCAATGAGAGTTTTTTTCAATGGAGAAATATTTCGCACCATTCTCTCCTGAACCATACAAACTTCATCAAGTTCATCAACTTGAAAACATGCTTTGTCATCATTTGGATATGTCATGGCCTTGGATACATCAAAAGTGACCTCTTCATCATCAACTCTCAGTTTAAGCTTACCATTCTCTACATCAATCAGAACTCTAGCAGTCTTCATAAAAGGTCTCCCAAGAATAAGAGGAATATCACTAGTTCCTTCCATCTCCATCACAATAAAATCCACTGGAAATACAAATTTGTCAACCTTCACTAGAACATCTTCAACCACTCCATATGGATATTTAAGAGACCTGTCTGCCAATTGAAGAGCCATTCTGGTTGGTTTAATTTCCAACCCCTGAATTGTTCTGCACATGGATAACGGCATTAGATTAATGCTAGCTCCCAAATCAATCAATGCTCTTCCAACTTTCATATCTCCTATGGTGCATGGAATGGTGAAGCTTCCTGGGTCTTTAAGTTTAGGAGGTAGTTTCTGTATGATCGCACTGCAATTGCCCTGTACATTGATAGTTTCCTTCTCAGTGTACTTATGTTTCTTTGTGAGAAGTTCCTTCAAAAATTTTGCATATGCTGGCATCTGTTGCAATGCTTCAGAGAATGGTATAGTAATTTCCAGCTTCTTAAACAGTTCCATGAATCTTTCCAACTGCTTTTCTTTCTCCTTCCTTGAATAACCCTTTGGATAAGGAAGTGGCTTTTCATACTCTTTTTCTCTCTCTCTGTTGATACGACTGTCGCGGTCATACAAATTTGATGTGCACAGAAATTAATGCAGTATATGACTAGGAAGTGACTCCTAGGTCGTCTCTCAAGGACCAATTTTGTCGGTTCAGTCTCAGATTTTTTACACGAAGTTTGGGGGGGTTTTGTGAATTTTTGCTTGGATGCTGAAATATTAAATTTTACTGGAATTTAAATAAAATGAAATTTAAAAACACTGAAGTAAATTTTAACGACGGTAAAAACTGCACGGTAAAAGACAGTAAAAATCACAAAACGGAAAATTACACAGTGTTTAAAATTAAAATGCATGAACAATAACATACTGAAAAAACGTAAAAAAAAAACATTGTAATTAAAATTTACCAAATTCATCAGTGAGAATAAACCGTAAAAACGACTCTTGAAAATAACATGACCAGTAAAACACAATGACAGAATTTAATGGTGCAGAAAATACTAAACGGTAAAATACAACAGATAAAATAAAAACACTTAATTGAAAATGGAATTCACCGAAGATTCAACACTTAATAATTGGTACAGATGAAAATGAAATAGCAAATTGTAAAAACCTCTACTGAACCACACCCTTCAGAAATAAAATTCTACAACATTTAGTGCACTGTGAAAATGAAAATCCAGAGCCCCGGGAAGAGAAGGCAACGAGAGCCTTTCCCAGGCCTCCAAGCCGTCTGCCTACTTACTCTACACTACTGAGAGCTTTACTACACTACTGGAGACTCTACGAGAAGAGAGACTCCTCTCCCCGGCCGTGTGCTTTTCCATTCACTTATTAATCACCACTTTTCCAAATTGTTCACGTGACCTTTGTGCTATTAAAATGTAATTTGAATTAGTGTGATTTCTAAAGTAAGGCTACGTGAAATCAGCAATAACTCTTCCCAAGCCAAATTTTCCAATCCTAGGTGGCGGCTCCACTTCCAAAAGACAAAAGAGATTCCCCATTATTTGTGTTTGCAGCCGTGAAGTGTCCACCTTCTTTCCATATTTTCTTCAACCAAAACTATCAAGGGGCCCTCCACTGATTGATATTTCAGCCGTGACATGCCATGTACGCCAATTAATGCCCCTTAAAATCCACGAAATGAAGGACTTCACGTGAAAGCATGTGTAATTTTGGATGTTGCCACAAAACCTTTGGACCGTGCACTTCTAATTTTTAGCCAATTCAAACAAATTATTTCATCTCAAGTTTCCATGTATCACCACACAAAATAAATCTTCCAAGTAAATAACACTCTGTATAAATGAATATTCTTCCAAATGTCCCAAATTGTATTTTCAATATTTTTCCTGCAATTACTAATGCAAATAATTAGCTCAGATGATTCAAATTAATCAAAATTAGAATTTCTGGTCAAGTTAAGCACAATTAGCAAAACGGGATAATATCGGACATTCTATCACAATTCCCTGATTAAATTCGGTACAATAAGCTAAGTGAAGTGAAGAAAATAATGATTCATCACTCTCTCTCTTCTCTCTCATTTTTTTCTCTCCTCTCCTCTTCTTCTTTTCTCTTTTTCTCTCTCTCAACTCTTTCTTTCCACTCACATGATTCTTTTTCACTCTCACTCTCATTTTTTTCTTTCTCTCTCTCTTTTTGTCTCTCCTCTAACACTCTACCACTTCTGGTCACAACAGTTTTACAATCCTTTCCAAGGTTATCATGTTTAATCACGTCAACTATTCTCTCAACATGACTCTCCATTTTTTTAAATGCAGCATCCACATTATGACAATAGGACGCATTTGTCTTCAAGAATCTCTGGAAAGTCTCATCAAGCTTTGTTGCTTTCTCAACTGGAGTAAATTGCATCTGCCATTTTTGTTGCTCTTGAACCATTGAAACCTGTTGTATTTCCTGTGGTATTTGAGAAAGTTTCATGGTTACTTCCTCAAGCTGTTGAGAGAGAGTTCTATTTTGGACAAGCAGAGCCTCATTTAATTTTGACAACTCCTTCTGATTAGGATCTCCTGTGTCAATATTGAGTTCGTTGTCACTAGTAGCCATATTTTCAATAATTTCAGTTGCTTCCTCTGGAGTCTTCCATTTGATATTGCCTCCTGCTGAGGCATTCAGCATCATCTTGGTTTGTGAACCAAGCCCTCCAAGGAAAATTAAGACTACTTCATGTTCTTTAAAGCCATGCATGGGAGTTTTACGTAACAAACTTTTATATCTGTCCCATGCATGCCCCAGTGATTCTTCCATGCCCTGCTTGAATGAAGATATCTCTTGCTTGCCTTTAGTCACCTTAGATTGTGGGAAGTATTTGTTTAGAAACTTTGTAACCACTGCTTCCCACTCTGTGAAACTTTCTTCTGGAAAAGAGTTTAACCAAAGCTTAGCATTGCCTCCCAAAGAGAAAGGAAACAAGCTAAGTTTGATAGCTTCGTCTGGCACCCCATTAATCTTGACCGTGTTGCAGATCTCATTAAAGGTAGTAAGGTGCTCATATGGGCTTTCATGAGATAACCCATTAAATTGATTACTCTTCACCAGTTGAATCAGTGCTGGTTTGACCTCCATGTTGGCTGCATTGACTCTAGGTCTAGCTATGCTATTGAAGTGCTGAGGTCCAGCAAGATTAGTGTAATCTGCAAGAGTTCTTCTAACATTATTGCCCTCCATACTTCCTGTGCTATGAACAGAACCTTGTGGTGATGATTGCAAGAGAGTTTCTGGAGAAGGGAAAAGTTCTCTAGACGTTCTGATTCTTCTCCTCCTTCTACTCTCTTCTAGACCTTCAAAAAGTGGTTCTGTTGTTTTCTTACTTCTAGTTTGAATTGCTTCCTGCATACACAAGAAAACAAACCCTAGAAAAGATTTGTTAGCACAAAAAGATATAAGAGAAGATATATATTCAACAGATAACAAGATAAAAGATTCAGAAGATAAGAAGATAAAAGATTCAAAAGATAAGAAGATAAAAGATAAAATAAAATTTACAAGTAACATCTAATCTAAAAAGATAAAAATAAAATCTAACCTAATCTAAAAAGATAAAAAGATAAAATAAAAACAGAAAAAAATAAAAACAGAAAACAGAAAAAAATAAAATAAAATCAAATAAAATACAAACTGAAAATATAAACAGAAAAAAAAATAAAAAAAATTCGAAATTTAAATTAAAAATAAAAAACAATAAGTCAAAGATAATCAATAATCACACAAATTAACCAGTTAAACCACGAATCCCCGGCAACGGCGCCAAAAACTTGATGGACAAATTTGTAAGCACCAAATTATGATGTCACAAACTTGTTTCACAATCGGCAAGTATGACCGAATCGTTCAAGTAATAAAACTTGGTAAGACCAAGTATCGTTCTTCCCAAAGGACTCACGGCCTAGTTTAGTTATGTGATTTGTTGATTAGCTAGGACTTACAAACGAAATATTCAAAGTTTAATATGCAAAGACGAAAATAAACATGTATGCATGAATTGATCAATGGCAAAGACAAAAGATAAACACTTTCAATGAATTATATGAATGAATATGTTGTTGGGGGTCAATTTCATCTCATCCACTCTCATATATTTTAGGAATTCAACATTCAAATCATCATTGTTAATGCCACTCTCTAATGTACCATTCTAGATGGCTTCTCCCTAATCAAATAGTTCATACAATTCCTAGCATTCCTAATGATTAGTTCATTACTGCAGGAGCTTAAAGGCAACCAATATAATGTTGTCAGTAAAATATTGGGAGAAATTCCCCGGATCTAGACTTCCCCGTACGTGTCCGTATCGACAAAACCAATAATCATGCATTAGAATGAGTTAAACAATGCAAGCATTGAGCAAAGAGGAAAAACCCTAACTAATGATGAAAGAAAGCATATGTCTTAATTCAAAGATGTACTCAACAAATCCATATATGAGAGCTTCAAGAGATTACATTGATTCCCCAACAAACATACAAGGTTTAGTTCACCATCGTCATGGTGAACCTAGATGAATAACAATGAAAGAATGAAAGAATAAACCCAATAAAGGTGAAGAGGTAGCCTGAGCATCCAAGATCCTCCTTCAAAGGGGTGAGAAGAGAGAGTGTTTGCCTCGTTTCTGCCAAAGATACTAATCCTAGGGACGTACAACCCTTTATATACTAATTTAGAGTTACAAAAGATTACAAAAGCCCAAGCCCAAAGAGTACCGCTCAGCGGTATTTACCGCTCAGCGGTAGTTGCGCGTCCTTTTCTTCCCCTCAGCGGCCATTTTGCCCCTCAGCGTGACTCCCGCAACCTCCTGAGTGCCGCTCAGCGGTAGTTTGCCGCTGAGCGGTGCCTTCGTCTTCTCTTTTTGCACTCTTTCTTGTCTTTTCTAATGTCACTTCTCTCCTTCTTCACTCTTTTCACCAAATTCACCTTAAAACCTGCACAAAAACACTGAAATCAAGCATAAACCTGTCCAGCTCTCTTATTTATGAAAATATAGATAAACTGCATGATTTCAAGCTAGTTTCTAAGTCTAAAGGTTGCTTTTAGTATCAAATTTAAGCATGAAAATAACAGTTTTTCAACTGTTATCAAGGTGAGGATGCAGCTCAGCCAGTTCCAGCACGCCAGGCTCGTAGAGAGAGAGGGCCAGCACAGAGCCGGACATCTGCTGATACACATGAAGCAGAACCATTCCAGATGAGGGACATGTATATGTCTCTTATAGGTGCTCAGTTGCAGTCCATTCACAGAGGGCAGGTGGCCACTGCTGAGATGATAGTAGGGATGTATGATACACCTCCAGCACACAGGTGGACTATGGATGAATTCCATAATGTAGTAGCTTGGCCAGAAGAACTAGCACATGAAGGAGACGCTGGAGCAGCTGAAGCTTCAGCTAGAGATATGGAAGAAGATGAAGCTGAGGAGGAGGATGCATTTGATGATGATGATGATGAGGAGGAAGAGGAAGATACAGAGGACAGCTCAGACTGATGAGGAGCTGAGATAGCATTTACAGATGAATGCTATCATATGATTATGCTTTTGTGGTTTAAGTTTTCTGAACTTATTTATTTTTGTTTTTAGATTAGGGTTGATGTACTCTATTGAACACCTGGTTTCTTATGATGGTTTGCTATTAACTGTGATTTTGTGATAAGTAATGCTTGATGATGCTTATTGAGTGATTGACGTTGAGATAGATGTGCACATAAAATGCTTATACAGGTGATTCACAAGCTTTGTGAACAAATGCATGATATCATGATTGTGATTGTGAAATTAAGCAGGATGTGTATGTCAAATGTGAATGAGCTTATATGTGAGGTTTTGAGCTCCAGAGTTGTTATTGTTGAATGCTATTACTTTGAAAGCATGAATGATTTTGCCCAGGTTTTCTATGATTGAATCAATTGCTTGTTTTGCATCATGTGATCAAGGCCGTTTGTTGGAACCCTTTTTATTGGCCAAATTCATAAAGTTAGCCCACTAAAAGAGAACACGTTGTGTTTTATCCTTTGAACCCTTAGCCTTGAACATACACTGAAACCCTTGATTAAAAAATCTTTACCTTGAGTTAAGTAGAAGATCTTGTGTGGTATTGTCAAATGTTCAAGTTTGGGGTTGTTGGGAAAACATGAAAAAGGAAAAGCATTGAGCTAAGAGCTAAAAAGTAAGAATATGCAAAGAAAAAGAAAAGAAAAGAAAAAGAAGCAAAGCTCAATGCAAATGCAAAGGCAAAAGAAAGTTGGGAATGAATAAGATGATTGTGTTGTTATGATTCTCTTAACTCAAGGATTTTGTGATCCAGAAAAACCAATTTTCTTGTTAGCCCAGCCACATTATAAGCCATTGAAAAGTCCTTGTGATGATGCATGCTTGTGAATGTTTTTGATTGTGGTAAAATGAAAGGCAAAGTTGATTCATGTGACATCGTGATAGTGGAGTGAATGAGTGAAACACTTTACCTCTTATACACTTGTGTGTTGAGTGAAACACTTTACCTAGTGAGGAAATATTCCATAAGCACATGAACATCCATGCTTAATTGATTGATCATTCATGAAAAATAGCATTTGTTGGAATTTAAATGACTTTGTGAACACTAAAGCATGTGCACATCTTGATTGAACTCTTGGTCATAAGTTTGAGTGAAGTTGTTACTTATCTTGAAAAAGAGAATTTTTGAATGAGTGAACCACCATATGAATTGGTTGGAGATTGAGTTACATTTTGTTTGCTTGAGGACAAGCAAAGTTCTAAGTTTGGGGTTGTGATAACAGTTGAAAAACTGTTATTTTCATGCTTAAAAGTGATAATAAAAGCAACCTTTAGACTTAAAAATTAGCTTGAAATCATGCTTTTATCTATATTTTCATAAATAAGAGAGCTGGACAGGTTTATGCTTGGTTTAAGTGTTTTTGTGCAGGTTTTAAGGTGAATTTAGTGAAAGAAGTGAAAAAGGAGAGAGATGGAATCAGAAAAGGAATCAAAGAGTGCAAAAGGAGAAGCCGAAAGCACCGCTCAGCGGCATTTTACCGCTGAGCGGCACTCAGGAGGTCACGGGAGGTCCGCTGAGGGGCAAAATGGCCGCTGAGGGGAAGAAACAAGACGCGCAGTCACCGCTGAGCGGTATTTACCGCTGAGCGCCATTCTCAATGGGCTTGGACTTGTTTTCTGGCACTTTTATGGGCTTGGGCTTAGATCTTTTGTAATTCTAGAATAGTATATAAGGACTTGCACGTCCTAGAGTTAGTATCTTTGGCAGAAACGAGGCAAACACTCTCTCTTCCACCCCTTTGAAGGAGGATCTTGGATGCTCAGGCTACCTCTTCACCTTTTTAGGGTTTATTCTTTCATTCTTTCATTGTTATTCATCTAGGTTCACCATGAATATGGTGAACTAAACCTTGTATGTTTGTTGGGGAATCAATGTAATCTTTTGAAGCTCTCGTATATGGAATTTATGCTTGCATCTTTTAATTAAGACTTATGCTTTCTTTCATCATTAGTTAGGGTTTTTCCTCTTTGCTTAATGCTTGCATGGTTTAACTCATTCGATGCATGATTATTGGTTTTGTCGATACGGGCACGTACGGGGAAGTCTAGATCCGGGGAATTTCTCCCAATATTATATTGGTTGTCGTTAAGCTCCTGAACTTATGAACTGATCATTAGGAATGCTAGGAATTGTATGAACTCGTGATTAGGGAGAAGCCATCTAGAATGGTACTTTAGAGAGTGGCATTAACAATGATGATTTGAATGTTGAATTCCTAAAATATATGAGAGTGGATAAGATGAAATTGACCCCCAACAACATATTCATTCATATATTTCATTGAAAGTGTTTATCTTTTGCTTTTGCCATTGATCAAAAACTCATGCATACATGTTTATTTTTTGTCTTGCATATTAAACCTCAATTATTTCGTTCTTAAGTCTTAACTAATCAACAAACCACATAACTAAACTAGGTCGTGAGTCCTTTGGGAGAACGATACTTGGTCTTACCAAGTTTATTACTTGAACGATTCGGTCATACTTGCCGATTGTGAAACAAGTTTGTGACATCATATTTTGGTGATCATAAATTTGTCCATCACACTGCAAAGGATGTAGAAGCATAAAGACCGAACGGTCTCTAAAGAAAGGAAATGGAAATGCAGGAAATTTGAAAACCGAACGGTAAAAGCAACTTGAACAGCAAAGGAAAGGGCCGAACGGTTCTATAGTGAGACCGAATAGTGTGAATGTAAAACTAGCTCATGGAAATGAAAATGAACACTTGAAACAAGCCGAACGATGTTAACGTTGACCGAACGGTATAAAGAAATTGAAGAAACAATAAAACGCACAGAATCTAAACGCAACAGAATCTAAGCACAATAGAATCAAAACACAATTGAACTTAAAAAGAAAGCAGTAGCAGAGGTAACAACCAGAAGACGAAAATCATTGAAATTAAACAGTAACTTAAAGGAGGAGCTGGAATCATAATGGTAATGCAAGAACGGAGAATGAAAACCATAGCGTAAACAGTACTGGAAATCAAAATGCTAATGCGGAATAGTAACTCAACTCAATGGAGATGAAGATGAACAGTAAAAACGCAGAATAGTAAAATGCAACAGTGAATAAGACAATGAACAGTAAAACGAAACTGAAAAGTGGATGCAACAATGATTTTAACTCTTAAATTGCAATGTAAACAAGATTCAGTACATGAAATTAAAAAGGAAACAAAACCTAAACATCCCCAAAGGGGGAGGAGGAAGAAGATGCTCCCCAAGAACAATAACGTAAGTGGCGGCTGGGAGAGAGTTGAGAAATATGATTTTAGGGTTTTTATAGAACCCAAAAGACCAAAACACCCTCCTAATGAGCTTGTCGTACAAAATGACCTAAAATTGGGTCCAAAGTCCTACAGTTTGACCCAATCACCTTCTAAAACGATATTAAACTACATCATTAACGTGGACACCCTCTTGAAGTCCCATAATGTGCTTTCAACACTGTTGCTGAACTCCTCTGGTCACCTCTTCTAATCGATCGGTCATGAAAGGCTCATACCGTTCAGTCATTATGTTCAACAGTGCTCAGTTGGTAGCTAACCGTTCGGTGGAGGCTTCAGGCAAGGCTCTCTCAGCTCGTTTGGTGCAGACTTCAACAGACCGTTCGGTTAAGGGAAATTCATGCACTAAGCTTATGCCGTACGGTTCAATCAGTTGAGCTAGGTTTCCAAAAACCGTTCGGCCAATCCTTCAACAAACCGATCGGTAGTGTGGTAGTGCTCTGCCATTCATTGCAGGTTCTCAACATACCGTTCGGTCATGCCTTTAGTAGACCGTTCAGTCAATGCTTCACAGACCGTTTGGTCAAGCCATTCTGTGCAATAAGTTCTGCCACTCGGTAGAGGCTTCCGTAGACCGTTCCATGCTCGGTCATCTAATATAGGCTTACAACAGGCCATTTGGTCAAAGCTTCCAAGACCGTTCGGTATTCATTCACGGACCATTCGGACAAGCCTTCAAAAGACCGTTCAGTCAAGGCTTCTGCAGACCGTACAATTGTGCGGATTCTCTACCGTCTTGTACACTACTTCACAGACCGTTCGGCCATCTTCAGCAGATCCTTTCTCAACCTTTCAACAGTGATTGTCCTGCACAAAGTTATTGAAATAATTAAGCCCAAATAATTCAAATTATTTAAAATAAGAATTAGTCTTGAAATTAAGCCCAAATAGTGAAAATGAGATAAATAACGAGAATTAAACACAATTCACAAACACAATATGGTGCGAAAAGCTATGTTACTAATAGAAAATAATGACTCATCACTGAGGCATCTAACATCAATTTAGTATGTGAGCCAAGTCCTCCAAGGAATAGAATGACTATTGTGGCTTCATCAAAGCCATGTGTGACCGTCTTTCTCAGTAAGCTTTTGTATCTATCCAACGCTTGACCTCAGGTCTCCTCCATGCCCTGTTGAAAAGAAGATATTTCTTGTTTACCTTTGTTTACCTTTGATTGAGGGAAGTATTTATTCATGAACTTTGGTACCACATCTTCCCACTCAGTGAAACTATTCTCAGGGAAAGAATTTAGCCAAATCTTAGCATTGCCTCCCGAAGAGAAGGGAAACAAACTAAGTTTAATATCTTCATCTAGTACATCCTGAATCTTCACTTTATTGCATATCTCATACAAAAAGGTCATATGCTCATATGGATTTCCATGTACTAATCCATTGAATTGATTGCTCTACTCCAAGTGAATAAGAGCATGCTTCATCTCCATGTTGGTAGCATTTACCCTTGGCCTGGCAATACTGTTAAAATACAAAGGACCAGTGACTGTTGCGTAATCCTCCAGAGTTTGTCTCACTGGACCCATATTTCGATTGCCATCCATGTCTTCTGTTTCATAATTTGTAAAGAGAGGTTAGAATTTTTCCTTGCTTCTAGTGCGACTTGTATCCTGCATGCACAAGAAAACAAACCCTACAAAACAATTGTTACCACAACACAAAAAAAAAATAAAAATAATCAAGTCAAAGCTAATCAATAATAACACAAATAGAATAGTTAAACCATGAGTCCTCAGCAACGATGCCAAAAACTTGTTAAGACTCTGGCAAGTGTACCGAATCGTATCAAGTAATAAACATGGTAAGACCAAGTATCGTTTTCCTAGAGACTCACGGCCTAAACAATTATGTGATTTCTTGATTAAATAAGACTTGAAAAACAAACTCTTTTGGTTTAGAATGCAAATAATGAAAAGTAAATAAGCATGCAATTTGATCAATTGGACAAAAGTGCAAAGATGAACGAATTTGATATTATGGAATGAATATGTTGTTGGGGTTAGATTTCACCTAGTTTACTCTCATGCATATACGAATTCTACTTCTTCATTAATGTTAATGTCACTGTCTAAAATACTTAAAACCCGATTCCTCGGCGAAGAAAGCCTATCCTTAACTATTAGTTCATACGATTCCTAGCATTCCTAATAATTAATTCTGAAGAACAGAAGCTTAAGACAACCAAAACTCACACCCCCATTCCTGAGCAATACTGCATATGGGAATAATTCTCCAGATCATGAATTGTAAGATACCTTCCAGTACTCATGCTAAAGAATAAGTTAAACAAAGCAAGCATTACGTGAAGAAGAATTACCCTAACAATTAATGAAAGAAGCATATATAATAAAAAATCAATTCAATACATGAGAGTTTACAAAGGTTACATCATTCCCCAACAACAAATAAAGTTTAGCTCACCATTGACATGGTGAAACTAGATGAATAATGGAAAAAGAATGAAAGATAAAACCCTAGAAATTGAAGATATGAGCTTCCGCATCCAAATTCGCCTCCAAGGGATCAAAGTGTGTTTCTGTGCCAATTTCGTCGAAAGATATGAACCCTAGGACGTCCAAGTCCTTAAATAGAACATAAAAATAACACAAAACAGGTCCAAGCCCATGAGACTAGCACTTAGGGCGCCCAGGCGGTGTGCGGTTCACAACTGACGCTCAGGGTCAGCTTAGCAAGCAAGTAGGCGTGGTGCGAATCGAGGAAGTGGCGCTCAACGCCCCACAAAGGGCGCTTGGGTGGTGCAAAGTGGTGCTCAGTAAATGTGATGGACCGTTAGCTTTCAATGTTGACTGATTCGTCTCCTCCTTAACCGTTCGACCAATCTTCCACCAGACCAATTGGCTTGTCCTTTCACAAACCGTTCGATTTGTCTATCTTTCTCTCAAACTGTCCGACGCCAGTTACACCGTTCGGAAGTTGTCTTTCTTGCTCACACTGTTCGGCCTAGGTTCCACCACCTTCACACTATTCGGTCGATCTTCTTCTCTATCAGACCGTTCGGTCTGTCTCCTTAATCGTTGATGAGAGGGTCGCACCTCTCATAAAAGTTGTGCATAAAAGAATGCAGTATAGACTAGGAAGTGACTCCTAGGTCGTCTCTCAAGGACCAATTTGCGGTTCAGTCTCAGATCGAACACGTAGTGGGGGGGTTTGTGAAAGGTTTGTGAATGCAATTCAACTCAACTTTAAAACACGACTGTAAACACAGGATTAAAACAGTTAAACTAACATCAATACTAAAATATCACAACCAAGAAAAATAGAGAACATTAAATTGAAAAGTACTTTAACCAAATTAAAAGTGCAACCTTTAGCCAAACAATTAAATGCAAACTGAGAATGGCGGGAATTGAAATGAATGCTTAAAGAAATTTAACATTAAATGTTTGAAGAAGTAAAGAAAACTAAACCCGTTACTCCATTAAACTGTGACAACACGCCACTTCCGAGTGCATCCCCTTCTTCACCGTGCAACCCTTTTGTCAAGCCAAAAAGAAAATGAATTTCACTTAGGTGGCAGTCGGTCCTGTGTGAAGCCATGCGTGTTGTGCTTCCTAAAAGCCAACAAGACCGTGACACCTCTCTTTTCTTCTCCGTTCCAGCAAGAAAAAAAAAATTAAAGCTTTAATAAAAAAAAATATTGGAATGTGTGCATCCTAATTAAAGAGAAATCAATCTCCGTTCCAGCAAAGAAGTTGAGTGCAGCCGTGACACCACACTCTTTCAATATCCGTGTGCCTCCATTCTTTCCCCTTCAAATCAGCGTTCAACATACTTTGACCGTGCACACCCTTGCAACATGTGCGTGGCCTCCCCCTTAGTGGCTAGACAAATCCCAACAAATCAAACGAATACTGCTACTGGACGCTAATAAAGAAAGCTTGCTGGATGGGAAAACCAAATTAAATCACGCTTCTCCTATACTCCACGTAACCATGTGCGTGTCAAAACCATCCCGTGAGCTTCTCTTCCTCTAAAGCAATTGAGGGCGGCATGTGTTGCCTCCCTTTCCGTGACACCACACTGCTGGATGTAAGCCTCCAAAAGAGTTCCCTCATGCTGGACATAACAGTAGCCAAATCAAAACCAAAATGGAATCTCCTCTTTGTGGGACGTGTCAGCCAAAGAATCGTGATGTTGTGTCACTCCTCTTCTCTCATCCAGCACCTCGTCATTCCCAAAAGAAAAGGAAAGATGTCCTTCTCATAACGCGTGGCGGCTGGAGCTCTCCCTATGCAACAACCATTTTTTTTTCTTCAACCGAGAGCCCCTGGACGCGTAACTCCCTCTAAGGACGTGGCAGCTCCAACTGGGTGCAGCAAGCTGAGCGTGTCTCTCCCAAAACCAAACCAATCTCCGTGTGAAAGCAGGCCTTTCATCCCCTCATCACCAACCCGTCAGCATATTGGAATTCAAAGACAAAAAGAACATTTAATCAAAGTGTTGTAACTAAAATGGAAGCGGCAATGAGAATTCAACAAAGATGATAAATATTCATTCCATTCCTTTAATTCAAAAACAACGTTCCAGCCCCCCCAAGAAAAAAAATTCGAAAAAAAAAAAAAACCCAGCCTATATCTCAAAACCGAGAAATGTCCCCCCCAAAACCAAGGAGTAACCCGTGCCAAAAGCTAAAATCCGAGAGAGTGTGGGAGCATGTTTTTCAAGTGGCGGCTGAACTCCTTTTCTAAGGGCCGTGTGTCCCTTTTTAGGGTAGGGTCCACACATACAAAAACCCTAGGTCCAAGTCACTAACTTCTAATTTTTGGGTCTACTCTAATTTACCAAAAATTGACCCAAAATATAAGAGTTGATACAGAAATTCTAAACTACTGAATTACAATTTAATTAATTCTAAAATGTCTGTATGGAGAGTCTTGAATTTATTTGGCATTCTTCCTGATGTCCCAAAATGTATTTCCGAAATTTTCCTTCACTTCCAAAATGCACTTAATCAGCTCAGAAAATCCAAATTAGCACAATTACAAATTTTCGACCAAATTAAGCAAAATTCGGAAAACGGGGAAATAACAAACAATTAAACACAATTCCCTGGTTTATTTAAGTGCAATAAACTAAATATAATTCAAGAAATAACGACTCATCAATCGTTCGGTCTGGATCCTCCTTTATCAAACTGTTCGGTCAGGTGCTTTTTCTGTCTGTTCTGGGTTCCAACTCCTTGGTACTTTTGCTCTTCTTCCAAATCATATCAATAACCTATAAAGTTAAGGGAATCTAGCATAGAATCATTAAATTCACCTTCAATTCTCTTCTTCACACAAAACTATGATTTCAAGCTAGTTTCTAAGTCAAAAAGGTTGTTTTTGGTATCAAAATTAAGTATCAAATAATGGTAAAATCAACCGTTATCAATCAAGTAATAATAAATGGTAAGACCAAGTATCGTTTTCCAAGAGAATCACGACACTAAACAGTCATGTGATTACTCAACTAATTAAAAATTTTGAATAACAATTTAGGATTTTGAATGCAAAAACAAGAAAATAAATATGATTGCACTTTTGATCAATAGAAGCAAAATACAAAGGTGAATGAATGATATTGAAATTATGAGATGGGTATGTTGTTGGGGTTTAGATTTCACCGAGATTACTATCTTGTATATAAGAATTCATCTTCTTCATTCAATTGTTAACATCACTTTCTAAATTACTTAAAACCCGATCCATCGACAAAGAAAGCCTATTCTTAATTACTAGACCACAATCCCTTGAATCCCTATTAATTAATTATGCATTACGATTAGAAGCTTAAGATGACCAAAACTAATACCCTCATCCCTGAGCAATACTGCTTTTGGGAGAAATTCTCCAGATCATGGTTTCTAGGTATTTCCCAATAACAAAGAAGACCATAAAATCATGCCATGAGTGATCAAAACATGACAAGCATAGAGCAAAGGAGAAAATCCCTAAAAATTAATGAAAGAAGCATATATAATTAAAACCAATTCAAATACATGAGAGTTCACAAGGCTACATCATCCCCCTATAATAAATTGAATTTAGTTCCCTATTTTCATGGAGAAACTATATGAAAAATGGAATGAGAATGAAAGATAAACCCTAAAAATTGAAGAGGAGAGTTTTCGCATTCACTTTTGCCTCTAGAGAGTTGGAGAAAATTTGAGTTTGTGTCAATTCTGTCAAAAGATACTCCTTCTAGGACGTGCTTATCCTTAAATAGGGCTGAATTTGATCGTAGGCCAATGTTGACACCGCTTAGCGCCCCTACTTAGGGCCCCAAGCGAGCTCTCAAGAGGAGTGGCGCTCAGCACCCCAGAAAGGGCGTCTAAGTGTGAAACGTTACTTGAAGACTCGCATTCAGCGTCCCTGAAAGGGTGCTCAGGCGTGAATTCGAGAATATTGCGCTGAGGGCCTCAAAGGAGGGCGCCCAAGTGTCCTGCTGATAACAGTTGAAAAATTGTTATTTTCATGTTTAAAATGTCAGAGCGGCTGCAGCGGATGGGTTAGCGTGGAACAACAAACCAAGAGGGGGGGTGAATTGGTTCTTACTAAAAACGTGTGCCTTTAAAAATTTCTACTCAATTAAACTTACTTAGCAATTAATAATAACAGTTAAATAGAGTAAGGTTGAGAGAAATTTGCACAGATGATTTTATCCTGGTTCGGATCTTACCAATCCTACGTCCAGTTGCTTATCTCAAAACAAGATAAACAATTCACTAATCACAAAACAATTACAAACTACAATCACACAGATACAATTTGTAAAAGTTTAGAAAACACCTCTCTTGATGCCACAAGAGATGAATCAACACCTCCTTTGAATCTTCACAAAGGATGAAACACTTCCTCCGAATACTTCACGAAGGATGACTTTCTCTTCCGAACACTTCCTTAGACACACCAAGGATGAACCAACTATTCCTCTATCACCGTAGCAGTATTTCACCAACTCTACAGACAGAGTTTCCTTAGCTGAGCAAGATCACACAATTCTCAAGAGTTTCTGAGTATTTGAGCACAAGGGAAGAGTTGTGGTTCTTTCTTGAGAGGAAATGAGAGTCTATTTATAGACTCATCCAAAGGCTCTTCCATTTTTCGTTTTCAGCCTTTCACACTGTGTTAATCGATTAGCTACAGTGGTTAATCGATTAACACCCCAACGGATAGTCCAACGGCTCTAAAAACGGCTAGTTTTTCAAACGTTCACTTTGTTAATCGATTAACACCCCTTGTTAATCGATTAACGTTAATCGATTAACACCCTCTGTTAATCGATTAACACTGAAATGCAGTGCTTCGCCATTCGTCTCTGGAACAATCGATTAACACCCTCTGTTAATCGATTAACGTTAATCGATTAACACCCTCTGTTAATCGATTAACACTGCACAAAATTTTGCTGTTGGTTTATTTTTACATCACTTTTGAATGAATACATAAAACTACTAACAATCTAAGTCCTAGATACTAAACTATAATTATTACAAAAGCTTTCCATAGCAATACAAGTCTTCATAATATCTTGAATCTTGATTTCTCTTGACTTGATTTGGACATCATCAAAACTTCATCTTCATCATTTTGCTAACAATCTCCCCCTTTTTGATGATGATCAAAACCTTCTTGATTTAAAGCTTTTGATAATAATCTGTATTTAAAACACAACTTAAGGAAGAAACAATTGTTAGTGAACTTAGAAATAAGTTTAAGAAACAATTGTTAGTGAACTTAGAAATAAGTTTAAGGCTTTAAATATTTCTCCCCCTTTTTTATCATTATTAAAAAGTGATGTATAATAGCTCCCCCTAAATTTATTACAAATAATACTCCCCCTTAATAAAAGCATGTATGCATAGAAATAATAAGAAAGGCAACATACATTTTATTTGAATTTTAAAGAGGCAAGCATATAAGGAAATATAAAGGGCACACACTAATAAAAACATAAAGTACCCCTTTAGATATCCTCCAACTTCGTAATGATAATCCTCTAGGTTGTTTCCACATTTTGTTTAGATCTTCATCTTTGAGGATTGTCATCATTCTTCACTTCATTTGTTGCTTCTTCAAATCTTCATCATTGTCTGCATGTAATTCAAATGACTCAAGAGGTTTTGCCTCAAGGTCTACAATTTCATCAAAGACAACATGCACATATTCTTCTATTTCAAATATTTTCCGTTTGAAAACTATATATGCTTTGTATATTAAAAAAAATTGTTCCATATTCTTTAAAATAAAAATTTCTTAATTCTTCTTTTCAAATATTTAAAAAAAAAATAATTTTTAAAAAAAAATTTCTTAAATATGAAACATTTGGTACCCAACTATTTTGTATGGGTCCTTTGGGTTAGTTTGAAAATTTGAAATCATTTTACAACCCAAATATATCTACCACTTGGAACACCATAATGCTTAATTCTACATTTGTTTGAAGTATGACCCTTTTTCATACAATAAAAGCATGATACAACATTTGTGTTCCTATAAGTTGTTCCTTTTTCTACCCAAGTTCTACGGGTTCTATGATTGTGTTTATTTTTAATTTTAGGAACATACTTATTTTTAACAACCTTATTTTCATTATTCTTACTACATTCTCCTAAGGTTGTTTGTTCTAGTAGTTTCTTAAAATTTTCACAAGAAGCACATTCATCACTACTAGCAAATTTACCCTTTTCAAAAATTAAAACTTTATTTTTCAAATCTTTATTTTCTTCAAAAATATTTTCAAAATTTAATTTTAAATTCTTATTTTCTTCAAGAATATTTTCAAAATCTGATTTCAAATTTTTATTTTCTTCAGAAATATTTTCAAAGTTTAATTTTAAATTTTTGAAATCCTTTTTCAATTTCTGATGGGCTTTATCTAATTTTTCAGATTCTACTATTAACGCAGCATAAATTTCATGCAATTCATTTTCACTAATTTGACTAGAATTATCAGAATCGCTAGATGTACTTACTTGGCTTCCAGCGTCGTCGTTCACCACTAAACAGATGTTTGCTTCTTCATTTGAGTAGCTTGAATCTGAAATGGTCTCATTGTCGTCTTCCCATGCAATGTATGCCTTCTTTTTCTTGAAGAATTTCTTTTCTTTCTTTTCTTCACCCTTCTTTTGATTTGGGCAGTCTGCTTTTAAATGTCCTTTTTCTCCGCAATCGTAGCATCGGTAATTTGAGGAAGATACTGGATTATCTTTCTTTTCGTATCTAAATTTTCCTTTACCTTTAGACTTCATGAACTTGTTGAGTCTTTTTATCATGAGTCTCAATTCTTCTTCTTCGTCTGAGTCTTCATGTTCCGATTTACCTTTGCTTCTTTCAACCTCCGACTTTAACGCCAAACTCTTCTTGTTGTTTTTGGCTTTTGATTCTTCTTCATCAAGTCTTCCGAGGTCAAGTTCATGCTCTCTCAACTTTCCAAATAATGCAGCCATGGTCATTGTGTTGAGATTTTGTGACTCAGAAATTGCAGTCACTTTTGGTTGCCAAGACCTGTCTAAAGATTTCAAAATTTTTATATTAAGCTCATCAGTATCGAAAGACTTACCTAGTCCAATAAGATGGTTTACGATGTTGGTGAAGCGTTTCTGAACATCTACTATTGTTTCCCCTTGCTTCATCCTGAACATTTCGTATTCCTGGATTAAGGTATTCTTTCTAGCTCTCTTAACATCATCTGTACCTTCATGGGTTACTTTCAGTACTTCCCACATTTCTTGTGCAGTTTTACAAACAGAAATCCTGTAAAACTGATCAACAGTTAAAGCAGATGAAATAATATTACGAGCTTTTACATCATTACCAAATTTTTTCTTATCTTGAGCAGTCCATTGGTCACGGGGCTTTGGTTCCTGCATATTGTTAGTTGGAATAAAAGGACCAAATGCAACAGCATCCCAAATATCTATATCAATAGATTCCATAAATATTTGCATTCTTACCTTCCAGAATGCGTAATTTTCACCTGTGAATAGTGGTGGTCTATTGATAGAAGCACCCTCTGCGAATGTTTGAAACGATCCCGCCATTTGAATGACTATCAGAGCAAGCTCTGATACCAATTGTCAGAGCGGCTGCAGCGGATGGGTTAGCGTGGAACAACAAACCAAGAGGGGGGGTGAATTGGTTCTTACTAAAAACGTGTGCCTTTAAAAATTTCTACTCAATTAAACTTACTTAGCAATTAATAATAACAGTTAAATAGAGTAAGGTTGAGAGAAATTTGCACAGATGATTTTATCCTGGTTCGGATCTTACCAATCCTACGTCCAGTCGCTTATCTCAAAACAAGATAAACAATTCACTAATCACAAAACAATTACAAACTACAATCACACAGATACAATTTGTAAAAGTTTAGAAAACACCTCTCTTGATGCCACAAGAGATGAATCAACACCTCCTTTGAATCTTCACAAAGGATGAAACACTTCCTCCGAATACTTCACGAAGGATGACTTTCTCTTCCGAACACTTCCTTAGACACACCAAGGATGAACCAGCTATTCCTCTATCACCGTAGCAGTATTTCACCAACTCTACAGACAGAGTTTCCTTAGCTGAGCAAGATCACACAATTCTCAAGAGTTTCTGAGTATTTGAGCACAAGGGAAGAGTTGTGGTTCTTTCTTGAGAGGAAATGAGAGTCTATTTATAGACTCATCCAAAGGCTCTTCCATTTTTCGTTTTCAGCCTTTCACACTGTGTTAATCGATTAGCTACAGTGGTTAATCGATTAACACCCCAACGGATAGTCCAACGGCTCTAAAAACGGCTAGTTTTTCAAACGTTCACTTTGTTAATCGATTAACACCCCTTGTTAATCGATTAACGTTAATCGATTAACACCCTCTGTTAATCGATTAACACTGAAATACTGTGCTTCGCCATTCGTCTCTGGAACAATCGATTAACACCCTCTGTTAATCGATTAACGTTAATCGATTAACACCCTCTGTTAATCGATTAACACTGCACAAAATTTTGCTGTTGGTTTATTTTTACATCACTTTTGAATGAATACATAAAACTACTAACAATCTAAGTCCTAGATACTAAACTATAATTATTACAAAAGCTTTCCATAGCAATACAAGTCTTCATAATATCTTGAATCTTGATTTCTCTTGACTTGATTTGGACATCATCAAAACTTCATCTTCATCATTTTGCTAACATAAAATTGATACTAAAAGCAACCTTTAACACTTAGAAACTAGCTTGAAATCATGCTTTTGGTCATATTTTTAGAAATAAGAGAGCTGGACGGGTTTATGCTTGATTTCAGTGTTCCATGCAGGTTTTAAGGTGAATTTGGTGAAAGAAGTGAAGAAGGATAGAAATGGAATTAGAAAAGACATCGAAAAGTGCAAAAAGAGAAGTCACAATTACCATTCATCGGCAGTTTACCGCTGAGCGACACTCAGGCAATCACGTTGGATTCGCTGAGAGGTAGTTTACCGCTGAGCGACACTTTTATGGGCTTGGACCTAATTTTCTGTATTTTTAGAATAGTATATAAGCTTTAGGACATCCTAAGGTTTGTATCTTTGGCTGAGACGAATCAAACACTCACTTTTTCACTCCTTGAAGGAAGATCTTGGATGCTCAGGCTACCTTCTCCTCTTTCTAGGGTTTTATCTTTCATTATTATTCATCTAGATTCACCATGAATATGGTGAACTAAACCTTGTATTGTTGTTGGGGAATCAATGTAGTCTTGTGAAGTTCTCATATATGGAATTTGTTTTAACATCTTATTTTTAAGACTTATGCTTTCTTTCATCATTAGTTAGGGTTTTTCCTCTTTGTGTAAAGCTTGCTTTGTTTAACTCATTCATTGCCATGATAATTGATTTTGTCGATATGGGAACGTACGGGGAAATCTAGATTCGGGGAATTTCTCCCAATAGCATATTGGTTGCCGTTAAGCTTCTGCACTTAAGAATTAATTACTAGGAATACTAGGAATTGTATGAACTCGTAATTAAGGATAGACCTTCTTGCAAGGTGATTTAGAGAGTGGCATTAGCATGGATGAAAAGAATGATGAATTCCTAAAGTATATGAGAGTGGATAAGATGAAATTGATAACCCCAACAACATACTCATCCATCTAATTCTTTGAAGTGTTTGTATTCTGTTTTCTCCATTGATCAAATTCATGCATACATATTTAATTGTTGTCTTTTGCATTTAAACCTACAATCAATTGGTTCTCAAGTCTCAAATGATCAATAAATCATATAGCTAAACTAGGCCATGAGTCCTTTGGGAAAACGATACTTGGTCTTACCATATTTTATTACTTGATACGATTCGGTCACACTTGCTGATTATTAAACAAGTTTGTGGCGCCGTTTTTCGGTGTTCATAAATTTGTCATCACCTGCAACCTTTAACAACCTTCTCTTTTGGTGCTCTTTATATCCTTTCTGAGTTCTAATTTCTTGACATTTAACTCCTCTTCCAATTCATCCCAGTTTCCTACAAAATCAAGGTAATTTAATGATAAAATCTTCAAGTATAACCTCAACTCTCTTATTCACCAAAATCAGCTAAAAGCAAGAGAACAAGCAAGCTTCTAAGTCAAAAAGGGTTCATTTGTTATCAAAATTTACTCTCAAATAATGGTGAAATCAATCGTTATCACATTCATCATTCATCACAAAAATGCACATCTTTGACAAGGAGATTGATTAAAGGTTTGGAAATCTTGCTGAAGTCTTTAAGAATTCTTCTATAGAACGTGGCATGCCAAAAAGCTCTTGATTCATTTCACTTTTGTCAGTGGTGGAAGCTTTTCAATGACTTCCACTTTAGCTCTGTCAACCTCAATTCCCATGGAAGAAACTTTGTGCCCCACAACAATACGTTTAGTTATCATGAAATGGCACTTTTCCCAGTTAAGCATAAGGTTTGTCTGGATGCACCTTTTAAGAACACTGTCCAAGTTAGATAAACACACTTGGAAGGAATAACCAAATACCGAAAAATCATCCATAAAGACTTCAATGCAATTTTCTATCATATCCTCAAAGATTGCCTGCATACATCTTTGAAATGTGGCTGGAGCATTACACAAGCCAAATGGCATTTTTCTATAAGGAAAAATACCGAATGGACATGTAAAAGTTGTCTTTTCCTGGTCTTTTGGATCCACTAAAATTTGATTGTACCCTGAGTAACCATCCAAGAAGCAATAGAAAGCTTGTCTAGCCAATCTCTCCAACATTTGATCCATGAAAGGAAGGGGAAAGTGATCCTTACTTGTAAGACTCCAACCAATCTCTCCAACATCAATTAAGACTCAAGCCATCTTCATAAAGGGTCTCCCAAGAATGAGAGGCACATCAATATCATCTTCCCATGATGACAAAATCCACCGGAAATAAGAATTTGTCCACTTTAACAAGCACATCTTCAACCACCCCATAAGGGTATTTAAGAGATCTATCCGCTTAATGAAGAGTCATCCGAGTAGGCTTGAATTCCAAACCTTCAATCTTTTTTAACATAGAGAGCGATATTAAGTTGATGCTGCTTCCAAATCAATCAACGCCCTTCCAACAACTAACTTCCCTATAGTACATGGAATGGTGAAGCTTCCTGGATCTTTAAACTTAGGAGGTAAGAGTTTCTGTATGATACCACTGCAATTCAATTGCACTTCAATAGTTTCCTCTTCAATGTATTTCCTCTTTTTCGTGAGAAGTTCCTTCAAAAATTTAGCATATGAAGCCATTTGCTGCAGTGCCTTAGAGAAAGGTATGTTGATCTCCAGTTTCTTAAAAATTTCCATAAAACGCTCAAATTGATTTTCTTTTTCCTTGAATAATTCTATGGGTAAGGAAGGGGTTTTTCAAATTTCTTTTTTTTTTCGTCCTCTTCTTCTCTTGTTTTATCTTCCTCATCTCTCTCCTTTTCTTTTCTCTCACTCTCTTATTTTTCTTTCTCTTTTCTCTCAGCTTCTTCTTTTTCACTCAACTTCTCTTTCTCTTTTCTCTCTATTTTTCTCTCATCTAACAACTTCCCACTTCTAGTAATAATGGATTTACACTCCTCCCTCAGATTAACTTCAATATTAGCTCCAAAAGCCTTTAACTTCTTAACTAGCTGACCAACCTGGATCTCCAAACATCTAATTGTAGCTTTAGTGCTTTTATGATGGGAGATGGACACCTGTATAAATTGTTGAAGTGTGTCATCTAGCTTTGCCATTCTGTTAGATAAGGACGGTTGTTCTTGCTATTGTTGTTGTGATGGTCTATTGAATTACCCAACTTTCCCTTGACCCCTACTTGGGTGAGGTTTCCACCCTTGGTTGTAATTATCTCGACGGAATTGATTACCTTGCCCATAAACTTGACATCCGCTTGGGTAACTTCTAGCATAACACATTCACCATTAATATGATCTCCACCACATAACTCACAAAGTTGTTGTTGAACATGTGAAACATTCTACAACTCCTTTAGCAATTGAGAGATTTTCTTCATCAGAGTTTCCAGCTGTTGAGTCATAATCTTGTGTTGCGCCAACATAGCATCTTGAGATTGTAGTTGTAGAACTCCTTTCTATTAAAGTTGAGCTCCTCTTTCACTATGCATCTCATTATCATTCGTAGCCATATTTTCAATCAACTCATAGGCTTCCTCTGAGGTCTTGCATTTAATATTACCTCCAATTGAGGCATCTAGCATCAATTTAGTTTGTGAGCTTAGACCTCCAAGGAATAGAATGACTACTGTAGGTTCATCAAAGCCATGAGTGTGCATATTCCTCAACAAGCCTTTAAATTTATCCCATGCTTGACTTAATGTTTCATCCATACCCAACTTGAAAGAAGAAATTTCTTGTTTGCTTTTTTTCACCTTTGATTGTGGGTAATATTCGTTCAGAAATTTTGCAACCACTGCTTCCCACTCAGTAAAGTTGTTCTCTAGAAAAGAGTTCAACCACATCTTAGCATTGCCTCCCAAAGAGAAAGGAAACAAGCTAAGTCTAATAGCTTCATTTGGCACGCCATTAATCTTCACAGTATTGCATATCTCATTGAATGTGGTCATATGCTCATATGGATTTTCGTGTGATAATTGATAGACAAATTTTTAATCCCCGAAAACGGAGTCAAAATCTTCTTAAGACCTCGGCAAGTGTACCGAATTGTATCAAGTAATAATAAATGGTAAGACCAAATATCGTTTTCAAAGAGACTCACGACACTAAACAGTTATGTGATTACTCAACTAATTAAGACTCTAAAGAACAAATTTTGGGGTTTTTGAATGCAAATGCAATAAAATAAACATGAATGCAATTTGATCAATTGAGGCTAAACACAAGAATGAATGGATGAAGTTGATGATATTGTTGTTGGGTTTAGTTTCACCTAATATTGCTTCCGGGAGAATTTCCCCAGTTCCAGATTTCCTTGTATGTGTCCATATTGACAAAATCAAAGATCATTCAATTGAATGAGTTAAACAAATCATGCATAGAGTACAGAGAAAAAACCCTAACAATTAGTGAAGTAAAACATATATAATCAAGAATCAATTCAATACATGAGAGTTTAAGAGGTTACATCTTTCCCAACAACAAATAAGGTTTATTTCTTCATTGTCATTGAAGAACTAGATGAACAATGGAATAAAAGAATGGAAGAGATAGAAAAACCTTAGAAAGAGAAGAGGAGAGCCATCACCATCTCCAAATCTACCTCCAAGGGGTGAAAAATGTGTTTCTATGCTCAAGCCATCAAAATATACAATCCCTAGGACGTGCAAGTCCTTAAATAGAACATTTAAATAACAGAAAACAGGTGCAAGCCCATGTCGTCGGCACTCAGCACCAAAATGGCGCTCAGCGGTAGCTGCGGCATTGGCGCTCAACGCAACTTTTTCTGCACTCTGGTTGACTTTTCTTTACTCTGGTTGACTTTTATACATTCTGGTTGACTTTTCTGCATTCCAACCATTCGGTACTTTAAATCTTCTTTAAAATCATTCCAATAGCCTACAAAATCAAGGCAATCTAGCACAAAACCATTAAATTCTCCTTCAACTCTCTTATTCACAAAACTAAAGCAAAGACATGAGTTAAAGCAAGTTTCTAAGTCAGAAAGGGTGTTTTTAATATCAAAATTAAGTATAAAAGTAATGGTTTTTCAATCGTTATCACAATCGCCAATGATAATGAGATGCATAATGAAAGGGCTCAATTTCAACCGAAAGGAGTTCTACAATGACAATCTAAAGATGCTCTGTTGGCTCAGAACAAAATAATGACTCAGCAGTTGGAGACTCTGATGAAGAAAATCTCTCAACTGCCCCAAGAATTACAGAAATTTTCTCAAGCTCAACATCAACTTGGATGTGTAGGAGATCATATTAATGGACAATGCGTCGTGCAAGTTATTACCCAAGAAGAAGTTAATTTTACGGGTAATTAGGGCCGCCAAGGTAATTACAACCAAGGGTGGAAACCTCACCCAAGCATGGGTCAAGGGCAAGCTGGACAATTCAATAGATCATCACAGCAGCAATGGCAACCACAACCCTCCTTATATGAAAAGACTACAAAGCTAGAGGAGACGCTGCAACAGTACATGCAAGTGTCAATCTCCAATCACAAAAGCACTAAAGCTGCCATTAGAAATTTGGAGATGCAGGTTGGCCAATTGGCTAAGAAGTTGGAGGAGAAACCTGAGAAGAATTTTGGGGCTAATACTAATGTTAACCCTAAGGAGGAGTGTAATGTCATTATGACTAGAAGTGGTAAGATGTTAGAGGAGAGAAAAGAGAAAGGTGAGTTGAGTGAGAAAGAAAAAGAAATTGGAGAAATGAGGAGGTTGAGAGAAAAGAAATTGAGAGAGATGAGGGAGAGAAAAAGAAAGAAGAAAAGGAAAAGAAAAAAGAAAAAGGAGAAAAAGTTGAGAAGCTCCTCCCTTGGCCTAAAGTACATTCAAGGAATGAAAAAGAGAAGCAATTTGGGCGGTTCATGGAGATCTTCAAGCAATTGCAGATTATTATACCCTTGACCGAAGTACTACTTCAAATTCCTGCTTATGCAAAACACTTGAAGCAATTCCTCAGCAAGAAGAAGAAATATTTAGATGAGGAGACAATTGAAGTGCAGGGTAATTGTAGTGCCATCATGCAGAAGAGTCTTCCTCCAAAATACAAAGATCCGGGAAGTTTCAATATTCCTTGTACCATTGAGAATCATGACATAGGAAAAACTCTGGTTGATTTAGGGGCTAACATCAATCTGATGCCTCTATCTATGCTGAAGAAGATTGGTGGTCTTGAGGTCAAACCGATAGGAATGATCTTGCAAATGGTAGATAGATCCATCAAGCATCCTTATGGTGTAGTAGAAGATGTTGTGGTTCATATTGATAAACGCCAATTCCCAATTGATTTTGTGGTGATGGAGATGGGGGAAGATGTAGAAATCCCTCTCATTCTTGGAAGACCATTCATGAAGACAACCAAGGTTGTAATTCATGTAGAAGATGGAGTTTTAAAATTGAAAGATCAAGATTAAGAGGTGACTTTTAATGTCTTTGAAGATGTGCATCCAATTCAAGCAAACAAGACTAGTCCAAAAATAACAGATGAAGTTCTATCAGTGACTAGTTTACCTGATCAAGATGCTAAATTGGTCAAAAGGAGCCATATTTGTTTTACTTCAAAAGTAAAGGAGGAGGAAGGAGATAATGAAAAGAAACTAGTGCACCAGGACTCGGTGATGGACAAAAATGAACTCAAACTTGGTAAATCAATGAAATTCAAGAACAGGTTATGGGTTACCAAGGATATCAAAGCAAATGGAGTTCTTGAGATTGAGGCTCCTTATTCAAGGAGAGTCAAATTGGTGACTAGGAAGCTATTGAAATTATGTTGATGTGATGAAAGAAAGAACCACGCCAATATGAAGAATCCAAATTGAGCATAATGGTGTCAAGCTAGTGACGTTAAAGAAGTGCTTGTTGGAGGCAACCCAGTTTTCTTAACCCTTTCTTGTTTGTGTGTTTAGGTTATATGCTATTTCTCCCAGACTTCAGGGCATTTTACTTAATGAGTTCATCACTCGAATGTTTTGGCCTTGGGACCAGACCCAAGCAAGTGGAGGAGGTGGCAAGTCCGGAGCATTTAGATGTCTTGGAGGGGAGTATTAACAACATCTTCTGTTTTTGTTATTTTTATGCTTTGTTTAGCTTGATCTTAATTGGAGTTTAAGTAAGTCATGTACTTGGTTAAATGAACAGTGTGCTGCTCTAATGGTTTAGTATGAAGGGATAAACTATTTGTGTGATGATGAGAAGTATGATTGTCTTGTGTTTGCCTTATTAAAGTGTGATTGATGTTGAGAAATGATTGCTTTAGCCTTTAAGCATAAATGGTGGTTGCTCATAATTGTTTAAGATAGATGCATGGTTTCAATTGTTATTAATATGCTGGGCATGATGTTTATCAAATTTTGGAACCTTGAGTTAACCTGTGAGATGTTGAGCTCCAGAGTTTTTGTTGATTGAATGCTAGTGCTTTGGAATCATAGTTGATTTTGTCTGACTTTTGTTGTTGAACTATTTACTTGCTTCTTAAAAAGGATCAAGGCCATCTGTTCTTATCCCTTGTAAGCCAATGCAAAAATTTCAACCCAAAAATTTTGAAATTTTTTTTATCGTTTGAACCTTGAGCCTAATGTGAAAAAAATAATACCCTTGAAATCTTTGCCTTGAGTTGAGTGGAGTATGAATGTGTGGTATAAGAGAATGGTTCAAGTTTGGGGTTGTTGGGTTGTTCAAAGTGAAAAGAGCATTGAGAAAAGTAAATAAAGCAAGATAAAAGCAAAAGAAGAGAAAGGCAAGCTCAATGCATAAAAGTCAGGATTAAGCTGAGAAGTGGTTTCTCAAATGAAAAATAGAAAGAGAGATTAATGCTATATTATGAAGTAAATTGTTCACTCTCTTAACTCAAGGAACTTTGTGTATCTAGAAAAACTAGTTTTCTTCTTAGCCCAGCCACAATACAAGCCTTAAAAAGTCCTTGGGATGATAACTTGCTTGTGAATGTGTTTGATGTGTTTAAATGAAAGGCAAAGTTGAATTGTGTGACATTGTGATGGTAGAGTGAAACATACACCTCACTATACACCTTTGAGCTTGAGTGAAACACTTTCTTTCCTTGGTGAGGAATTGTTCTATGCACTATAGGATAATATTGTGCTTGGTTGTTGATCACTCATAAGGCTTGTGCATTTGTGTGCATTATGTGTTATGTGAGCACCATAGTTGAAGGTTGATTGGATAAGACTTCATTATATCTTGACTGATCTTTCTAAGATAGGCAGACATGAGTGATTTACTTGTCTTAGAAGAGAATGTTTTTGGTGTGCTAAACCATTGTAGAATGGCTATGTTGTTTGGGCCAAGTTACATTTTTGCTTGAGGACAAACAAAGTTTCAAGTTTGGGGTTGTGATAACGGTTGAATTTACCGTTATTTGTGATGCTATTTTGATACTAAATTAACCCATTTTGACTTTGAAGCTGGCTTAAAGTCTTGTTTTAGTTGAATTTGATAAATAAGTGAAAAGAGGTTATACTTTATGAATTTGATCACTAATCCCTTCAATTTTTTAGGTTATTGGGATGATTGGAAGAGAAGTAAAAGTATCAAGGACTTGGAACCCTGGAGGGACAACATAAGCATTGGGAAAGAAGGCTGAAGAAGGACCGTAGGACGCCTAGTTTCCCTCTTTATGGGCCCTCAACATCACAAGTCTCGCAAGGAAGCGTGGCTGCCCCCATTTGGGGCGTTGAGCGCCACTATCCTCGTAAGCACGCCTGAGCGCTCCTTCCAGGGGCGTTGAGCGCCAGCAAGCCACACCGTAGGACACCTGGCTGCCCTCAGCAAGACGTTGAGGGCTAGTCTGTTCGCAGTCACGCCTGGGCGCCCTTAGATGGTGATGGACAAATTTGTAAGCACCAAAATATGATGTCACAAACTTGTTTCACAATCGGCAAGTATGACCGAATCGTTCAAGTAATAAAACTTGGTAAGACCAAGTATCGTTCTTCCCAAAGGACTCACGGCCTAGTTTAGTTATGTGATTTGTTGATTAGCTAGGACTTACAAACGAAATATTCAAAATTTAATATGCAAAGACAAAAATAAACATGTATGCATGAATTGATCAATGGCAAAGACAAAAGATAAACACTTTCAATGAATTATATAAATGAATATGTTGTTGGGGGTCAATTTCATCTCATCCACTCTCATATATTTTAGGAATTCAACATTCAAATCATCATTGTTAATGCCACTCTCTAATGTACCATTCTAGATGGCTTCTCCCTAATCAAATAGTTCATACAATTCCTAGCATTCCTAATGATTAGTTCATGACTGCAGGAGCTTAAAGGCAACCAATATAATGTTGTCAGTAAAATATTGGGAGAAATTCCCCGGATCTAGACTTCCCCGTACGTGTCCGTATCGACAAAACCAATAATCATGCATTAGAATGAGTTAAACAATGCAAGCATTGAGCAAAGAGGAAAAACCCTAACTAATGATGAAAGAAAGCATATGTCTTAATTCAAAGATGTACTCAACAAATCCATATATGAGAGCTTCAAGAGATTACATTGATTCCCCAACAAACATACAAGGTTTAGTTCACCATCGTCATGGTGAACCTAGATGAATAACAATGAAAGAATGAAAGAATAAACCCAATAAAGGTGAAGAGGTAGCCTGAGCATCCAAGATCCTCCTTCAAAGGGGTGAGAAGAGAGAGTGTTTGCCTCGTTTCTGCCAAAGATACTAATCCTAGGGACGTACAACCCCTTATATACTAATCTAGAGTTACAAAAGATTACAAAAGCCCAAGCCCAAAAAGTGCCGCTCAGCGGTATTTACCGCTCAGCGGTGGTTGCGCGTCTTCTTTCTTCCCCTCAGCGGCCATTCTGCCCCTCAGCGTGACTCCCGCAACCTCCTGAGTGCCGCTCAGCGGTAGTTTGCCGCTGAGCGGTGCTTTTGACTTCTCTTTTTGCACTCTCTCTTGTCTTTTCTAATGTCACTTCTCTCCTTCTTCACTCTTTTCACCAAATTCACCTTAAAACCTGCACAAAAACACTGAAATCAAGCATAAACCTGTCTAGCTCTCTTATTTATGAAAATATAGATAAACTACATGATTTCAAGCTAGTTTCTAAGTCTAAAGGTTGCTTTTAGTATCAAATTTAAGTATGAAAATAACAGTTTTTCAACTGTTATCACAACCCCAAACTTAGAACTTTGCTTGTCCTCAAGCAAACAAAATGTAACTCCATCTCCAACCAATTAATATGATGGTTCACTCATTCAAAATCCTCTTTTCAAGATAAGTAACAACTTCACTCAAACTTATGACCAAGAATTCAATCAAGATGTGCACATGCTTTAGTGTTCACAAAGTCATTTAAGTTCCAACAAATGCTATTTTTCATGAATGATCAATCAATTAAGCATGGATGTTCATGTGCTCATGGAATATTTCCTCACTAGGTAAAGTGTTTCACTCAACACATAAGTGTATAAGAGGTAAGTGTTTCACTCATTCACTCCACTATCACAATGTCACATGAATCAACTTTGCCTTTCATTTTACCACAATCAAAAACATTCACAAGCATGCATCATCACAAGGACTTTTCAATGGCTTATAATGTGGCTGGGCTAACAAGAAAATTGGTTTTTCTGGATCACAAAATCCTTGAGTTAAGAGATTCATAACAACACAATTATTCTTATTCATTCCCAACTTTCTTTTGCCTTTGCATTTGCAATTGCATTGAGCTTTACTTCTTTTTCTTTTCTTTTCTTTTTCTTTGCATATTCTTACTTTTTAGCTCTTAGCTCAATGCTTTTCCTTTTTCCCAACAACCCCAAACTTGAACATTTATCAATACCACACAAGATATTCTACTTAACTCAAGGTAAAGATTTTCAATCAAGGGTTCAGTGTATATTCAAGGCTATGGGTTCAAAGGATAGAACACAAAGTGTTCTCTTTTAGTAGGCTAACTTTATGAATTTGGCCAATAAAAATGGTTTCAACAAACACGGCCTTGATCATATGATACAAAACAAGCAATTGATTCAATCATAGAAAACCTGGGCAAAATCATTCATGTTTCCAAAGTAATAGCACTCAACAATAACAACTCTGGAGCTCAAAACCTCACATATAAGCTCATTCACATTTGACATACACATCCTGCTTAATTTCACAATCACAATCATGATATCATGCATTTGTTCACAAAGCTTGTGAATCACCTGTATAAGCATTTTAATGTGCACATCATCTCAACATCAATCAATCAATAAGCATCATCAAGCATTACTTATCAAACAATCACAGTTAATAGCAAACCATCATAATAAACCAGGTGTCCAATAGAGCACATCATACCCTAATCTAAAAACAAAAAACAAATAAGATTAGAAAACTTAAACCAACAAAAAGCATAAGCATATGATAGCATTCATCAGTAAATGCTATCTCAGCTCCTCCTCAATCTGAGCTATCCTCTATATCTTCCTTCTTCTTGGATCTTATAGTCTTGATTCTTTTTGCCCGATGAGGAGGCCATCCCTGCATCAAACATAATTCACAAAACCAAAAGATACATTGTTAAGCATTAGTAAACACAATGAAGAAATCAGCCCCTTCAATGATGCTCTCTCCCAACCCCAAACTTAGATGGAAAACTAGTGAGCAAGTGAGTGGAAGAGAAATTTTTCTAAGAGGGAAGAGTAGAAAGATGTAGGAAACCAAAGAGAGGATATGTGGAAGAGTTTGTGCAGAGAAGGGCTTGAAAGAGTGTGAAAACGCGCAGCTTAGGGTTTAAAAATACCCCAATGGGCTTGGGTTCCGCTAAGGGGAACTTAAGCCCATCTGCGATAGTACCGCTCAGCGGCACTTTCGTGATGTGCCCTTCTCCTTCTTTTCTTGACCTACGTGCCTTCCTAGCATACCCCTTATAGGTTCCCTGCAATTCAATGTTAAAAATGCTTATGCAAACCCTAATTAAACAAACAAAAACAATCAATCAACTGGGTTGCCTCCCAGGTAGCGCTTGTTTAACGTCACGAGCCTGACCCAAAATCCACCAACACCCATCAGTAGGTGTTTCAAACTTAGTATCCTTCAGTAGATAGTTAACCACCTAGCATCCTTCAGTAGATGCTAGATCCAACAAAATAATGTCCAGAATAATGTTCACAAATTAAAAATTACAAAACTAAAACAAATCAAAAGTTTGTAAATCTACTGGGTTGCCTCCGAGCAAGCGCTTCTTTAACGTCACTAGCTTGACCCTGTTAAAGCTCAAGTTCCTTCTTCTTTTTCTTCTTTCTACTGAACTTCTTCAGAAATTTGATCAAACCAGGAACCTGTTGCAGTGTCTCAATCATAGGAACTTTAATCTCCAATATCTTGAAGATTTCCATAAAGCACTTAAATTTCTTTTCCTTCCTATGATTCTTCTTTGGATGAGGAAGAGGTTTTTCATATGATTCTTTCTTTTTTTCTCTCGTCCTCTTTTTCTTTTCTCTCACTTTCTTTTTTTCTTTTCTTTTTCTACTCACCTTCTCAATCTTCACACAAATTTTCTCTTCTTCTTTCTCTTCTCTCTCTTTTCTCTCTTCTTTTTCCAACTCAACTTTTTCAACATTTACACTCACTAGCTCTTGACACTCTTCCCTGGGGTTAACCTCAGTATTAGCCCCACAATTTCTACTTGGCCTTTCTTCCATCTGTTTGATGATCTGCCCCATCTGAATCTCCAAATTTTTGATAGCAGCTTCAGTGCTCTTTTGGGAAGACTTAGTTTTCTGTATGAAATTGTTGAGAATTTCCTCCAGCCTCATGGACCTTTCATTAAGCATAGAAAATTGTTGCCATAAGGTGGGTTGCTGCTGCTGCTTATTAAATTGACTAGCTTGCCCAGTTTGTCCTTGACCAATGCTTGGATGTGGTTTCCAACCCTGATTATAATTCCCTTGACGGTATGGAAATTGATTAGCCATGAAGTTAACATCCTCCACAGCTTCCACAGGAAAAGCACATTGGCCATTGATGTGATCACCCCCACATAATTCGCACAACTGGGTTTGTACCTGTGCAGCAGATTTCAACAACTCTTTGGGTAATTGAGCAAGAGTTTTAGTCAGAGTCTCCAGCTGTTGAGTTAGAATTTTATTCTGTGCTAGCAAGGCATCATGGGTTTGTAATTGAAGAACCCCTTTCTGTTGCATAGGAGTTCCTCTCTCACTGTGCAGCTCATTATCATTAGTAGCCATGTTTTCAATTATTTCTGCGGCTTCCTCTGAAGTTTTCCATTTGATATTTCCTCCTGCTGAGGCGTCAAGCATCATCTTGGTTTGTGAACCAAGACCTTCAAGGAAGATTAGGACTACTTCCACTTCGTCAAATCCATGCATGGGAATCTTTCTTAATAGGCTTTTATATCTGTCCCATGCATGACCTAATGATTCCTCCATGCCTTGCCTGAAAGATGAGATCTCTTGCTTTCCTTTGTTGATTTTAAAGCTTTGTTGCTGCCATTGTTGTTGTGGTTGGTTCTCAAATTGTCCTGCAGCTTGCCAAAATTGGCTTTGATCCATGCTTGAGTCATGTTCCCACCAGTGGTTGAGATTACTTTGGTAGAATTGAGTGCCTATTAAAGTCTTGTTCGAATTGCATCCTGCAAACATTAGGCACAAAACTCTAGAAAATATTTGTTAGCACAAAAAGATATAAGAGAAGATATATATTCAAAAGATAAAAAGATAAAAGATTCAGAAGATAAAAAGATAAAAGATTTAGAAGATAGAAAGATAAAAGATTCAGAAGATAGAATAAAATAAACTAAATCTAATCTAATCTAATAAGATGAAATAAAATCTAATCTAAAAATAAAATCAAATCTAATCTAATCTAATAAGATAAAATAAAATCTAATCTAAAAATAAAATCAAATCTAATCTATTCAAATCAAATAAAATCTAATCTAATCAAATAAAATAAAATAAAATCAAATAAGATACAAACTGTAAAATATAAAAAAAAAAATAAAATAAAATAAAAAATTCGAAATTTAAATTAAAAATAAAAAAATAAGTCAAAGATAATCAATAATCACACAAATTAACCAGTTAAACCACGAGTCCCCGGCAACGGCGCCAAAAACTTGATGGACAAATTTGTAAGCACCAAAATATGATGTCACAAACTTGTTTCACAATCGGCAAGTATGACCGAATCGTTCAAGTAATAAAACTTGGTAAGACCAAGTATCGTTCTTCCCAAAGGACTCACGGCCTAGTTTAGTTATGTGATTTGTTGATTAGCTAGGACTTACAAACGAAATATTCAAAGTTTAATATGCAAAGACAAAAATAAACATGTATGCATGAATTGATCAATGGCAAAGACAAAAGATAAACACTTTCAATGAATTATATAAATGAATATGTTGTTGGGGGTCAATTTCATCTCATCCACTCTCATATATTTTAGGAATTCAACATTCAAATCATCATTGTTAATGCCACTCTCTAATGTACCATTCTAGATGGCTTCTCCCTAATCAAATAGTTCATACAATTCCTAGCATTCCTAATGATTAGTTCATGACTGCAGGAGCTTAAAGGCAACCAATATAATGTTGTCAGTAAAATATTGGGAGAAATTCCCCGGATCTAGACTTCCCCGTACGTGTCCGTATCGACAAAACCAATAATCATGCATTAGAATGAGTTAAACAATGCAAGCATTGAGCAAAGAGGAAAAACCCTAACTAATGATGAAAGAAAGCATATGTCTTAATTCAAAGATGTACTCAACAAATCCATATATGAGAGCTTCAAGAGATTACATTGATTCCCCAACAAACATACAAGGTTTAGTTCACCATCGTCATGGTGAACCTAGATGAATAACAATGAAAGAATGAAAGAATAAACCCAATAAAGGTGAAGAGGTAGCCTGAGCATCCAAGATCCTCCTTCAAAGGGGTGAGAAGAGAGAGTGTTTGCCTCGTTTCTGCCAAAGATACTAATCCTAGGGACGTACAACCCCTTATATACTAATCTAGAGTTACAAAAGATTACAAAAGCCCAAGCCCAAAAAGTGCCGCTCAGCGGTATTTACCGCTCAGCGGTGGTTGCGCGTCTTCTTTCTTCCCCTCAGCGGCCATTCTGCCCCTCAGCATGACTCCCGCAACCTCCTGAGTGCCGCTCAGCGGTAGTTTGCCGCTGAGCGGTGCTTTTGACTTCTCTTTTTGCACTCTCTCTTGTCTTTTCTAATGTCACTTCTCTCCTTCTTCACTCTTTTCACCAAATTCACCTTAAAACCTGCACAAAAACACTGAAATCAAGCATAAACCTGTCCAGCTCTCTTATTTATGAAAATATAGATAAACTACATGATTTCAAGCTAGTTTCTAAGTCTAAAGGTTGCTTTTAGTATCAAATTTAAGTATGAAAATAACAGTTTTTCAACTGTTATCAGATGGCGCTGAGCGCCAGCAATGTTGGCCCATGATCTAATTTGGTTCTATTTAAGGGTTTATACACTCTAGGGTTCACATCAATGGACGATTGAAGCACATAAAAGCTGATTTCGACCCTTTGGAGGGAGATTAGGCATGCGAGAGCTTTCCTTCTCATTTTCTAGGGTTTGCATTCATTCATTCTTCCATTGTAAGCCAAGGTTCTCCATGACAATGAAGAACTAAACTCATTTATTGTTGGGGATGATGTAACCTCTAAACTTTCATGTATTTGAATATGGTTTAAACATTTTATGCTTCTTTCATTGAATGTTAGTGATTTTCTCTTGTTCTTAATGCTTATTATGTTTTGGCCACTCATGACTTGATGTTTGATTTATTTGAGTATTAGGAAATATCTTATGAATCATGATCTGGAAGATTTCACCCAAAGGGAATACTGCCTAGGGATAGGAATAGGACGTTTGGTTGTCTTAAGCTTCTTTTCTTAATGCAGAATTGATTGTTAGGGTTTTTAAGGGATTAATGTCTAATAATCAAGACTAGGCTTTTTATGCCGAGACATCGGGTTCTAAGTAATTTAGAAAGTGACATTAACATTCCAATGAAGAAGATGAATTCTAATATGCATGAAAGTGAAGTAAGTGAAATCTAACCCCAACAACAACATCATCTCATATTATCAACCTCATCCATTCATTCTTATGTCAAGCCTCAATTGATCAATTTGCATTCATATTTACTTTTGTTTCATTTGGATTTAAATAGCAACAAAATAACTTTTGAGTCTTAATTAATTAAGGTATTACACACTTGTTAAGTAAATACGAGTCTATTGGGAAACGATACTTGGTCTTACCAATTTATATTACTTGATATGATTTGGTACACTTGCCAATGTATTAACACTTGGCACAAATTTGTTTGATGTTATTGGAAGTGCCTAAAGGTGTGACACACCATTACAAACAATGAAATGCTATTTGCATAGCTTGGTTGTGCACAAACACTAGCATTCCACTATTACAGTTTGTCTTTCCAGCTTTCACCGTGCTATTACTCCTTGATTGGTTTCTTCCAGTTTGGTCATGCTAAGCCTTTTAATTCTAGCTTAGTTCTGTGCAATTACACTTCCTTGAGTCAATGTGATCGTTGTTCCAGCCTTTGATGCTATTAAATCTTATTTTGGGTGGTGAATTGAAGTGTTTTACTGCATAATTGGCCATAGCAAGGTGTGATTTCGGTCTGTGCAGTTTCTGTGTTGTTTAAAAGGTTGAACAAGTTCAAAATGATGTTTAGAACTTGTTAGCACTATTAATTTGGTCATATATGAGCCTATATGCAGAATTGCTTCTTAAATCCTCATTTTTTGAGTTAAAATGGAAGTAGGATGATGATTTTGAGTTTCCAGCCATTTATAAGGTGTTTCAGAGTTTGAACACACACAAAATCATCAATTAAAGTTGCTTGAACTGTTAGTTGAGAGTTTAAGACACTTCCATACAGTTTTAGGTATCAAACCACCAAAATCAGTCTACTTTTCTGGTGCAGATTTCATTTTTCCAACTACTGTTTGCTTATTTTCTTTGCTCAAATTCAATTCTGGATTGGTAAAAATTGGTTCAACGTTTGAAATAAAAATAAATGATCAAAAGAAGTATATTCAAGTGATAAAAAGCTTATAGAACCATACAATCCAGTTTAGAGGCCCTAAAACTCAAAAACTCAAAATCTGAAATTCATTGGGGCATTTTATCAAACACTTTGGAAAAATATCAAACAGTTTGGGTTTAGACTTGGTTTAATCTATGATTTTAATTTTCTTACTTTCTTAATCCGTTCTAGCACCTTTCTTAGGTTCCATTTGTGTGCTTACTATTGTTCAACACCTATAATCACTTGATTTCCCATTTCTTGAGTCTAGAATGTCCATTTCATATCTGTTATGCTGAGAACTCTAGTGCAACGAATTTAATTCTTTTTGGTGATTGTGTTGGCTGATTTCAACGGTGTTGTGAAGCCAATTGGAGCATTCAAGTTGCAGAACCCTTTCCCTACCAAGGTAGCATCTTAGTAAGTAGAGAGGAACCTGAATTTTGAAATTCAAGTGTGCTGTCCAGCAAGCATAAATTGCATTTTTTTAGCAGCATAAAACACTTTTTTGTAGTCAGGATTTGAGTGAATATTGGCAACTCCTACAGCCAAATTTTGAGAGACCAACTCCATACCAAAGTGAATGAGAGATTGAGTGTTTGAACCCTAAAAGAAACTTGCTAGAGCACCTTAAAACAGTTCAGAAGTGAGATTTGAGTGGCTGCAGCTAAAGCCAAATAGCCTTGTCGAGAGAAATACTGCACTATATTTTCCAAAGCTGAAAAAGTTCAGTTTCTGAATCTAATTTGAGTTATGCAATTAGCTTATACAGTTCTGATTTGAGAGGCATTCTAAATGATCAAAAGGATTTTTAAAACACTTGATTGAATTGGTTTTACAACTTGAAGTGTAGAATTCAAATCATTAAAGCTACTCAAAATAGTTTTTCATCACTCCTTGTTTAGACTAATTGGTTTTCTGGTTTACTGGTGCTGCTATATATTTTGACCAGCTTGGTTCATTATTGGTGATCAATTAAAACAAACAATTTTCTCATTTCACGTTAATTGACACTAATGAACTGAGTCTTTTGCTGCTTGAGTAAAATTGATTTTGGAAAACTGATACATCATAAACAAAAACTCAGTTTTGAAAATTTAGTTGCTGCACTACTTAGGATCCTATAATCATTTTGCTAAATTGAAATTTTAGTTGCAAGTTCTAGATGTAGTATATTTGCTGGTTATGGTGTGTAACAACGCAGGTTTCATTGAATTGAAAAGAGAAAGCAAAATGAACATTGGTCCATAAAGCACAAGTCTGAAGTTTCCAATTCAGTAAACAACAACAGTGTATGAATTTAAGGCTAGTGGCAGACTTTACAAGCAATTCTGGCCAGAATCCTTTCTCCAATATAGCAGCTTTCATCTTGGAAACGTGGCAGAATTCTACTTAATTTCTTCACATCAAATCCAAGGAGGTGTAAGACCAAGGAGTAGATTTAAAGAAATGCAACCAATGGAGCAGCTGAACCAATTTCCAAAAGCGGTGCATACATGGAGCAGTAGAGTAGTGTAGCTTGGTTCTAGTTTGTTTTAGATTTAGCTTCCTTTTGTTTTCTTGTAAAAAGGCCATTAAGACCATGTGTTTGAAAGAGTCCTTGGTGCTCTCTCCAATCTTGGCAATTTTCATTGCTTGCATTGATAGTAGACGGTGAGTGTGTCTTGTTAGTCAAAGCTACAAGCCTCACCATAGGGGTAGAATTTGATATTGTTTGCCTTTGATTCTTGTGTTTCACGTTTAGGGGTGATTAGAGTCTGAATTATTTATTTATTTATTTATTTATTTGTGTTTGAGTCCTGTCCTTTGATTTTAAAAGTAATTTTAGTTTAAGGGGAAAATAGTTAGTAACCTAAGACATTTCTGGCAAGGCAAGATTTGGTACTTAAGCAATCTTCATGACTCACCTCTCTTACCTGGGAATTGTCTAAGTGAATCTTCTAACCCTTTAGATTATGAAAACTTTCAAAAACAAAGATGTCTTGTTATAGTTCATATAGGTCGTCTAGGTTAGATAATGTTGATGAAATGTATAATCAAGCTAGCAAAATTCCATTGTTTGGTAAAGATAAAGGTGCATTAACATACCTAGCTTGGGAACAAGAAATTGTTAAAATAAATCGTTGGTTTTATAGAGAGAGTGAATCTTATATTCTTAGCATATGTCTCTCTAAGTTAGAAGAGCGTGCAAGATAGTGGTGGGATGAAAGGCAATATAGGGTTAATAAAGGTAGAAAATCCTCCGTTCATAATAGGTATGAATTAAAATCTTGAATGAGAAGAAAGTTTGTGCCTCCAACCATTAGAAGAAACCTAGAACTAATTAGAGATTGCATTGAAGATGGAAAAATATTTCTTGAGAGTTTAAATGCTCATGGTTTTCTTTGTAGAGAAATTGAGTTTGGGGCAAGACTTAACGAGCTTATGGATAAGAAAAGAGAAAGAGAGATTGAGAGAAAAGAAGAGGAAGAAAGAAGAGAGATTAAAAGAGAAGAAGAGGAAGAGAAGAAAAAGAGAAAAGAAAAAAAGAAAAGAAAAAGAGAAAAGAGAAGAGGAAGAAAGAAGAAAAGAAGAAGAAAAAAATAAAAGAAGAAAGAAGAGATGAAGAGAAAGAGAGAAAAGGAGAAATTCCTATTGATGGCAAATTCAACTTCTCCAAACATCATGGAACTCAAAAGGGAAGGTTCCCAATTCCTTAATTCTTTCCTATTTTAAGTCTTTAAATGTTAACTTCTTCCTTAAACAAATTGGCATACCATTTTCCATTATACTACCCTTTTAAAAATATGACAATTTAAATCTTGAGTTATTGTTACCCTTAAGGATACAAGAAACTCAAGGTAAAAGAAAAGTAACTTGTGAATTAGGACTTTCAAATTTTCTTAAAACTATAAAATAAAATATAAAAATTCCTTATTCTAAAGTTACTTCCATTAAAAAATACTTTCTTGGATTGATACTAATTGGAGATATATTTGATGCTTATTATAGATATATTTTTTTATCTTGGAGGAAAGCAAAAACCAAAGTTGTGTTTCTTATATCTTCCTGATTTGAGGATAAATCTTTTTTCAAGAGGGAGGGTATGATGGAAACCCCTTTCGAGAATTCCATTCAAAGGAGTACCAACTTAAGGTAAGGTTAAGAAAGGGAAGTTGGAGAAGGACTTTTAGAAGCTCTTTCTTGATTTTCTTTCTCTATGTCTTAGAATGATTCTTTATAATATGTCTATATGTTGTTTTGTAGGGTCCAATAAGGCTAGGAGATCATGAACTAACCAGCCAAGAACCCCTTTGATCAAAGGAATCAAAAGAACAAAAAGAAGGGAAATTTCTGGATGACTTCCGGATTGGAAGCAAGCTTTCTGGATTGGAATTGTGAAAACAAATGCCTTCCAGAACAGGTTTTGGCCCAGCCAAAACCCTTTAAAGCCAAACCGTGCGAATGACATGTTTCCCATGGGTCTTTGCTAACCTGTTTGAAGCATGGCATGCATGAACCAACCAACTAGCCTTCTTGGCTCGAAATGTATTTGAATTTTGGAGGGAAACTTGGTCAGATTGAGGGCTCCCCTTCACCTATAAATAAGAGTGCCAATACCTTGTAAAAATCACTTTTGAGCTTAATGAAATGTTGTAGGATTGATTCCAACTTCTTTTGCTCTTTAGTCACCTGAGAATTTCTAATTCTCTCACTCTCCTCTAGCTTCCTTACTTAGTAGGAAGACCTTCTGAGCTTGGAGGTATCATACACACACCACACCTTCATCCAAAATTTCACTAAACACCTTCTATAGATCCATTTCACTGCATCAATTATCATTCCGCTGTGCATCTGTTTTGGAGCTTCTTTTTGCGTGCTTAATGCTAGGAGAGGGTTCCATCACCTACTTTTTAAATCATCACACTCTCAATACCACAACTTATTGTGATGTAGGCTTGCAAATTGATTCTCTTTACATGTAGTCTACTACCAGGGTTATATATCTTCTTGGAAGACAATATAATTTCATGGGCTATAGATGAAAACATTCAATTTCTAGATCTAACACTGAAGTTGAATTTAGAGTCTCAACTACTTTTGGTGCTTAAATACAATGGTTAAACTCTTTTCTGGTTAAACATCAAATTGAACTAATCAAACCATATTTGATATGATGTGACAAGCCTAAGATTATTTTGGCTTAATACTTCTTTTGGTCCCTCGAAAGAGGAGGATTGTTCAAAGTGGTCCTACCTTTTTTAAAAAGTTTGAAGATGTCCCAACTTGTGAAAAATCAGGTCAAGTTAATCTTTTTTGGTTACGACATCAAAATTTTAACGGTGCAGGTGCCCCCATGAGGTGTCCAGTTTTTGTGATTGCGTGGTGTTAAAATATAATGACTTAATTTTCAACACCAAAAGGGAGGGTGAGTTGGTGAAATACAAAAACAATGTTTTCTTTAAATCTTTTTCGCAAAGTAGATGACTTTAAAAACTTTCTTGAAACACAAAGAAAAAGATTTTTAAGTGCAACAGAAATAAAGTTGATTAAACGCAGTACATAGTTGATTAAGTAAAAGTGTAGGGATAGAAAAATCAAACACTACTTTTTATACTGGTTCGGCCAAGCCTACATCCAATGTCCTTCCTCACCAGGAAGCAAATGCACTAAAATATGATCAAGGTTTTTACAACAAGGCTTTTATAGAGACCTCCACGTCAAAAATATAAAACACCTCTCTAACCCTCTAATCAAAATATAGGCATACAACACACAAAGACCAACAACAAGATGTCCCCTCTCCTGCCGTCTTCAACCCTTTGAGAAACCCCTCAAAGTCCAAAACACAGGATGTCCTCTTCCTGTAGTCGCAACAGGGCAACAACATCAATCTTCACAAGATTGAATTCCTGATCACCAAAACAGACACCTTCAGTGCAGATTTGATCAGACAATAAAAACACACAATCCTTCCTCTTCAAGCTATCTCCAAAGATGAACACCATGGTCTTCTGTAAGAGTTCTTGGAGCTTTTCATAAATCTGTAAGACAACACTAATATGAAAATTATCACACATTTCATTAGATTCTCAAAACTACTTACAAAATTCAAATTTGCATGAATATATAGTCTTTCAAAATTCTGACGCTCTTTAGTCGACTTTGCCACTAATGAAGTCGAATACAGTCATGACAGTTATAATAGTTAATAGTAGTTATAATAATTAATTGATTATGCAATTAATGCAATTGATTCACAATTAATGTTTGGTCAAACATATTTAAAAATATAGTCGTTAGACACTTTAAGGCAAGCTTTAACAGAATTTCAAAACATAACAAACTTAGTCGAATCGTTTGCGCACATAGTCGACTTTGTAACAGTTAAAAACATAGTTTTGAAAAAATTTCTCTTCAAAAAAATCTCACAACACACTTTGAAAAAGTTTGTGCAAAGCCACGAGTTTTAATCGACTTACTTCATAATTAAGTCGACTTAAAATTGTTGATTTGCTACACAATTTAAGTTAAACTAAAGTGCATGTGATTTTTCCTTTCCAAAACAATTTTCATGCAATCATAGATTAAATCTCTCATATATAACGTAGTGAATTGCAATGATTAACACAACACAAACATGTTCTCATATAATCATAATCATGAAAGTAATGAACATGTAACACATAAACACATGTGTTATTAATTATGTGTTGTCATCATAAAAAAACAGAAGCTCTGAGATTATAGGTTCAGCTAAACCTGTGCTCCCCTATCAACAATCTCAATAATCTCTTCCTTTTTTTATGATGCACAACAATGATTAATAAACAACTATGTTGTACACAACAATACAGATTATCAAACAAATATATATCCATATATCCATATATCCATATATCAGTATAATTCTCCCCCTTTGGGTATTAGCAAAAAAGGTATGCAAACAGGTATTGATATTCAGATAATCAATTATTTCAGAGATGCATTAGTAAATCATAAAGCAAACACAAATGCTCCCCCGTCACAAATAATCGCATAAGAAAGAATGTACTCTCCCCCTTAAGTATAGGCATGTGAAATATCTAAAAGATATGTAATGCTCCCCTTGTCGTTATGCATGTTTCATATTCAAAACCCAGATGCACAATGCAGTATTCATAGATTATAAGAGCATTTATTGAGTTGTACATTTAATATATGAGTTATAGTTATTTTTTTTAAAACTCATGTTTGGGTCATTTGTTTGAGGTCCTATAGAATTTTTCAATAATATTTTTTATCTTTATATTTATAATAATAATAATTAAGTAATTTTTTATATTTTAAAAAAAAAGAATGAATGTAGTTTTTCGTTGGATTAATGTTAATGTCATAATAAATTGACATATGTTAATATAAATTCTTTTTATGTATTTATGATATAATCTCGTAGATAAAGTAGAAGGAATGACATTAATGTTGATCTAACATTCAGATATTTTGAGTCTATTAAAAATATATACATTGAATAAAAAATAAATAAATAAAAACATTAAAAAAATGTTACTAAACCTTTTTTTTTAACTTTTGGTATTGAAATTTAAGTGCAATAATTTCTGTCATAAACAACTAATGTTTTTAATAATTGTCTTAAATTCTTTGATTAAGTTTCACAACTTGACCCTTTGAACAAGTTTATCTTCATCATCATTCTTAGAGTGTACTATTATATTTAAATGTGGGAGCTTGTCGTTCTCATAGTTGAGTATATATGGAAGGATATTGTAATAACAAAGAAGAGGACCAAACACTAACAATAAGGAATTATAACATAAGTTACTATCCAAGCAAATGATATATGTTTTATTGTCTTACTAAGCAATTTGTCTTATTAACATAAGTCACTGTACTGCTTTTGAATTGCTTAATTTACTGGTTGCTTTTCAATTGTTGGACTCACTTTAAGTGAACCTTATTGTTTCTGTTAGCACTAATTCGAATGCTTCCATACATAAACCAAGAAGTATTTTATGTTGGTCAAAGCCATGATCAACGTTTTTCTAACGTGAAACATGCCATCAATTATATTAAAATACCTTTTTTTTTCTACTTTTCATATTTTAATTTAATAATTATTTACTACTAGTTCAAATTTTTTGTGATGTTAACCAATCTAAAATCATTATTAGTATGACTTTTTTGGATAATTTTTATAAAAGTCAAGACATTTACAATGCATTATACTTTATAGTCTCATGATGATAATTAAAAATCATTTAAACGGTTAATATATAACTTCTTTTTTCTTTCAAGTTCCGTTTTCGTAATTTTGCAATATATTATTATACCAAATTCAGTCAAGTGACTTTTTGTTAACCATTGTATTTTGGGGAGTGATTTCTTATAGATAGTATGCTTATGTGTATTAGCTCAAATATTAATGAATTAGAAAATAACTTAACTAATGGATATATTAACAATTATATGGTGTTAGAAACTTAGCTATCTTTCTAATTATATAGGATTATCTAAAATAAAAACCGTATACAATTATCTTTAATTTGGATCTTCAGGGTTTACCTATATATTATATAAATTTTTTACTTAAAAAATAAAAACTTCCCTGTATTTCGCCATTCCACGTACCAGATCCAAGGTGACTTTTTTTGTTTTGCCATTTTTCTCTCTCTTACTAGGTCTCACGTCTTCAAAATTAGTAATTTCTACATAGATAGATATCATAGAATCACTACAAAAAAGTAGGGCATTACCGAAGGCCAGAAGCCCTCGGAAAATGCCATAAGCCGTCGGTAAAGGGTGTTTACCGAAGGCTTATCGACGGCCAAAAATCCTTCGGTAAATCTCTTGTCGCTAACAATTACCGAGGGCCAAAAGCCTTCGGTAATTACCGAAGGCCAAAAGCCCTCGGTAATTACCGAAGGCCAAAAGCCCTCGGTAATTTCCAAAGGGCAAAAGCACACATACGTGGCCACTCTTTTATTCCTTTTGCCTCAATTGATTGCAAAGAAATAAATTCTGAAAAGAAGCCAAAAGCACACGGCCTAGGGCCCATGAAGGAGCAAACAATCAACAAAGTTGGAATTAAAATTGGGAGCCACCAGCTTTGTTTTCTTTTGCTGAAGTAAGGCAAAACCGTGGAAATGCATGGCAGCAGAGCACACAGCAGCCACGTCCAAGGAAGCTTACGGCCTTCACACAACCAAAATAACACCCAAGCTCCATCACGGCTGGAAGGAACACTTCACCACTCTTGAATGGCTCTCGGTTCAAACTGCAAAATGGAAGATGGACTTGGTATCATGTGGAGTGTTCACGGTTGTCTCAATATTGATTGGAAAATAATGGCATGGCCCATGGACAACTCACGTTAGCACACACACCAAAATCAAAAGGGCCATTACTCACAGCATTATTCTCCACTCAAGGTTTCATTTTGGCATTTAGTTTCAGTTGATGCCTTGGGGAAATTTACGTCCATCTGCTTTTTCCACTCCAAAGCTCACGGCCAAGGGGTCTATTCACCACTTACAACATAATATTTGGAAGAAAGAAATGCATTCATGGACCCAAGTCATTCCAGCTGGAAGAAGTAGTGCACACAAGGTTTGAAGTAAACAAGTGATAGTTCAGGATTTACCCCTTTCATCAGAGAAGTCACAGCAACAAAGATAAAAAAACACACACGGCCCTTGGACAACTAAGCATTCAGCAAAACGTATGTTGGGATAAAAAGCGGGAGCAGCCACTGAAGGGAATATTATCTTCACTGAAAAGCTTGGCAGAAGACATGGAGAGGGGGGGCCATGATTGAACGGAAGAGATGGCCAATAGCTGGCTGTTTTTCCCTTTAAAAATGAAGAGACACACAAGAGGAAGACTGGCTACTGGGAGTCTGGACACTACTCTTAGTACACACATTCACGGACACACTCTTTGGGGGAACGTTTTGGAAAGTTACTGGGAAGCTTTTGTGGCTGGGAGGTTCTGGACGTTACACAGATGCTGGATGCTACTCTTGGATGGAGTTCTCTGCAGAAAAACAATTTGGTTGGAGGGCAATGAGCAGGGGAGGGATAAGTTTGGTTGTTCGGTTTTGCTAAAATGATGAAGTGTTGAAAGGTGGCAAAGTGAGTGGTTATTGAGAGCAAATCATTCATTAAAACTCTGAAAAGCATTGCCATGAAGCCTAGCTCATACGGTTATGAATAAAAAAATTGAAAGTGGAAACTAAATTGAAGTATGTGTCATAGTTTTGGAAAAGAAAAGGAAGTGGGTTTTGGCTTTGAATATTGCTTGAATATTGCATGGTTCCTATTAGTTCACGATTTTTGGGGAGAGAAAGAAGTGTATTTTAATCATTTGTGAAGCTCATGGTGTAGCACGTTTGTTTATTCTATTTCTTTCTTTGGATGTAAAGCTTGTTGATTAGATGGGAGTAGGTAGTGGAAGTGGTGATTCACGGCTGGAAGAAAACAGAATTGTCTTTCTTGTTTGAGATTGAAGAAGTGATTAGATGTGGTAGGTGTACGGTGATAATTTGGAGAGAAGAAGTCTTATTCATATGCTTGGAGAATGAAGCACATGCATAGGTGCTGGTTGGGTGCTCGGGAATTGCTTTAGAGTAGAAGGGAAAATTCTTTTGGATGAGAATAAGAAGATGTACACGGAAGTGGAGCTCTTTTTTTACTGCACCGAAGAACCATACATCTAATTTGGAATTACTAGTTGCTCCAATGTCCATTACTTCATAGTTTTTTTAATGGAACTTATTCCAATTGAATTCTTGCTGGAAGACCAAAGCCGTGAGATACCATGTGAAGAAGCAATCAACTTTGGCATTAGAATAGAATATTGAAATTGGTTTTATGCGGAAGAATACTTTGGAGGTAATTGGTTGGATGTATGTAGGTGAGGTAGTGTGTAGGGTTACGTGTGGGAAGCTTGAAAAGCCACGGCAGAGGACTTTCAGAAGTTTTCCAAGTGATCCAAACAAAGCCTCTAATAAGTAATGAATCAGAAGGGAAGATGCCTAGCAGAATCAAAGGTGACATTGACTTTCAAGATGTTCACTTTTCCTACCCATCACGCCCAGACAAACCAATCCAAACTAAAAGAGGAACTTCTAAATGCAGTTAACTACAACGGTGGAAGATAGCAAACCTGATAAAAAGCTCCACAGCACCCTCTGCAATGGCAGACCCAGCCCAACTACACCACCAGTTAAAGCAACGTCCACAACACGTCACCACCGCAATGCCCTCCCACGCTATCCACGAAGCACCATCCCTGCTGCCACAACCACAATCCAATATAGAATGACTTGCAAGGAATTGCAAGAATTTGGAAGCACGAAAACAAATACAAATCAATTAAGGAGGAAGCCCCAAACCTAAAATTCAAATGAACAGAACACTAACCTTACGGCAATCCTAGCGGGAACACCCTCCCCGGAGAATCCCTCAACAACACCTCCAAGCCTACCGAATGAAGATGACACCTCAGTCACCAACCCTCCTACTCCACGCCAGTTGCCTCAGTCACCAACCGTCAACGACAACCACTGTCACGCCGCCTCACTAACACGACCGAATGAAGGATGAGCTCGACGGACAACCGTGACGACAGAGACAATGCGCCTGAGGAGATGATTCGCAGGGAGAGGGAAATAGGCTTTTCGTCGACGAGCTCGAAATGGGAGAGGGAAATCAGAAGTTTTGGTTTTAATTCACCCTCAAACATACCGACGGCCTAGCACCCTCGGTTTTTAAAATCACCCGCCTGTATTTTGCGCTATTTTGTATTCAATACCGAGGGATCATAGACCTTCGGTAATACTATAACTGACCGTCGGTAAATTACTTTTACCGAAGGTCGTGAGGCCGTCCGTAAATACCCTTCGGTAATCCAGCAATTTCTTGTAGTGAATGCTAGTTCAAATAAATTTAGTAAGTCTGCAATTTTTTTACACCCTTAAAAAGTTATGGGTACTTGATTCTTTATAAGTAATTCAACACAAATGCCAAATTTGAAAAATTATTTGTTTTTAACCAACCATGTACAAAAAAAAAAATTAGTGGGATTATTTTGTGAAAAATAATTGGATACATCTAGTCAAGAGTCTAATCACAAAGAACATAGTCAAACAAATTTAAGAAAAGTTAGAGTCATCTATGTAAGGTGAAACTAAGCTCTCATTCATTTGGATCATCATGAAGTATTTATAGACCTTGTATTAAAATTTAAGTAGAGTAGAATTTTGTTTTAGGCCTTGTATTAAAGGTCAAGTGGTGTATGATTTTTGAACAATCTTTCTTAAGTTGTAGGAAAGTATTTGTGCCTAGCTTAAGTTAATCTTGGATGATTAGTTTTGTAACCCTAGCTTGGTGTAAGGTGTCCACATGAGACATGGTGGCCATACACAAGCTCTTAGTTAAGAGTTTTCTAAAAAAGGTAATGGTCATATGTCATTTTCTTAATGGAGAAACTTTTCTAAAGTTGTTTTTCACATGACACTTTAGGAGTGAAGAATTTTTCTAAAAGTTGGAGTGCAACATGTCAAGCTCTCCTTCTTCAAGATAGGATTTCTACAGTTTGATGCAACTTGTGACTAACGAGAGACATGGTAAAATTGTCTCTGAAGCAGATAAACTCAATTACATGATCAACCCTTACCAATTATCACCTTACCTCCACGACAACTAAAAACTAAACATGAAGCCATCCTAACCCTAGTAAAGGCTGCCTTAGTGGAGCAAGATGCCAAAGTCGAGACCAGGCTTGAAGCATTTCACCAAGAGCAATCCTCTCAACTACAACTTGTTCTCCAACTGGATAGTCTTGCAACCAAGTTCTCATCAACGACCCCAAATCATCACACTCTCAAACTTCTTGTCATCAATCGTGAATTTTTTTATATTCACATCGTTTAACATACACTAGCTTAGTTTGAAAAGATACTTCTAATGCTTAATCTATATCATCTCATTTATACATATAATAGTTTGTTATCTCTATCTGTGTTCAATTTCTACATGCATTCATACAATCTGATCATGCTAATATATATATATATATATATATGTGTGTGTGTATGTATGTATGTATGTATGTATGTATGTATTAATGGGGAAAGGGCCAAAAAGATATAACAACTTAGCAAAGAGTAATAATGAAGCGGAAGATGAAAATTCTCCAAAATGGGGTTGTTGATGCAAGATTGATTTCTCCTAAACTAGACCTCTGATTGACGATCCGAACTATCAAAATGAATAACCATATGTCTGGAACCCAATGTCCAAAAATTAGCCCGATCCAACAGTGAACAACTTCACAACGACGAAAACACCAGTAGAAGTTTAGGGTTATGCGAGAAAGGCTTTCTCTCTTTCTTTTTCTCTTACTTGGCTTTTGTCTCTCTTCAAATGAATCTAATGTGTCCTACTAATATGACCCATCTCCATTTAACCTAGTGAGACATAATGGTCCACATTATTTGGGTCCATTCTCCACATAGGAAGGGAGCCCAATAACCCAACAAATCTCCCCCTCACGACTATGTGGAAATATCCGTCAAACTGACGATCTCACAACAAACTTCAAACTTTCCTCTTGGAAATGCCTTGGTCATCATACCATTATCATTCGTATGAACTTTAGCTAATTTCAACAACTTAGCATCCAAAACATCACGTATCTAATGATTCCTCACATCAATATGTTTGGATTTAGAATGAAAAGTTGGATTCTTATCAAGATGAATAACACTTTGACTGTCACAATACAACAAGTATTTACCTTGCACAAAACTAAGCTCTTGCAAGAATTTCTTCACCCATAACAAATCCTTACATGGTTCAGAAAATGCAATGAATTATGCCTCAGTAGTAGACAATTTTACACACTTTTGCAACTTTGATTGCCAAGCCAAGGCTCCCCCTGCAAACTGAGTCAAATATCCTGAAGTGAACTTTCTATAATCAATGTCTCCAGCCATATCTGAATTTGAGTAACCCACCAAAGTAGGCTTATCACCTCCAAAACAAAGCCTCAAACCACTAGTACCACGAAGATACCTTAAAATCCATTTCACAACATTCCAATGCTCTATACCTGGATTTGACAGAAATCTACTAACTGTACCAACAACATGTGCAATATCAGGCCTTGTACATACCATTGCATGCATTAAACTACTCACCGCAGAAGCATAAGGAAATTTTTCATGTCTATCTTCTTAGTTTTATTTGAAGGACATTGTTTGACACTCAACTTAAAATGAGTAGCAAGAGGAGTACATACAACTTTAGTAGTTTCCATTTGGAATCTTTGCAACACCTTCTGAATGTAGTGCTCCTATGATAGTCAAAGTTTCTTCTCTTTTCTATCACGAGTGATACTTATACTAAGAATCTTCTTAGCAGCTCCCATGTTTTTCTGATAACAGTTGAAAAACTTTATTTTTATACTTAAAATTGACTTCAATTACAACCTTTATGACTTAGAAATTAGCTTGAACTCATGATTTTGTTGAATTATTGGAAATAACATAGTTGGATAGTTTTTGTGCTTGATTTCCTTGTTTTTGCAGGTTTAAAGACGAATTTGATGAAAAAGTGAAGTAGGAAAGAGATGGAGACAGAAAAGGACACAAAAAGTGCAAAAGAAGAGAATTAGCAAGTATCGCTCAACGCCAATTACCATTGAGTGGCACTTTTCAGTACCCGTTGGCACCGCTGAGGGGAGAACTAGCGCTGAGGGGAAGAAGTGAAACGCGCTAGTATCGCTGAGCGGCACTTTTCTGGGCTTGGGCCTACTTTGTATTTTTTAGAATAATATATAAGCTTTAGGACGTCCTAGGGTTGGTATCTTTGACTGGAACGAAGCAGAAACACACTCTTTTACCCCTTGGAGGAGGATTTTGGATGCTAAGGCTTCGTTCTCAACTTTCTAGGACACATACGGGGAAATCTAGATCTGGGAAATTGATAACAGTTGAAAAACTGTTATTTTCATGCTTAAAATTGATACTAAAAGCAACCTTTAGACTTAGAAACTAGCTTGAAATCACACCTTTTATCTTTATTTTCAGAAATAAGAGAGCTGGACAGGTTTACACTTGATTTGAGTGTTTTTGTGCAGGTTTTAGGGTGAATTTGGTGCAAAGAGTGAAGAAGGAGAGAAGTGACATTAGAAAAGACAAGAAAGAGTGCAAAAAGAGAAGACGAAGGCACCGCTCAGCGGCAAACTACCGCTGAGCGGCACTCAGGAGGTTGCGGGAGTCACGCTGAGGGGCAAATGGCCGCTGAGGGGAAGAATTGTGACGCGCAACTACCGCTGAGCGGTAAATACCGCTGAGCGGTACTCTTTGGGCTTGGGCTTTTGTAATCTTTTGTAACTCTAAATTAGTATATAAGGGCTTGCACGTCCTTTAGTTTAGTATCTTTGGCAGAAACGAGGCAAACACTCTCTCTTCCACCCCTTTGAAGGAGGATCTTGGATGCTCAGGCTACCTCTTCACCTTTATTGGGTTTATTCTTTCATTCTTTCATTGTTATTCATCTAGGTTCACCATGACGATGGTGAACTAAACCTTGTATGTTTGTTGGGGAATCAATGTAATCTCTTGAAGCTCTCATATATGGATTTGTTGAGTACATCTTTGAATTAAGACATATGCTTTCTTTCATCATTAGTTAGGGTTTTTCCTCTTTGCTCAATGCTTGCATTGTTTAACTCATTCTAATGCATGATTATTGGTTTTGTCGATACGGACACGTACGGGGAAGTCTAGATCCGGGGAATTTCTCCCAATATTTTACTGACAACATTATATTGGTTGCCTTTAAGCTCCTGCTGTAATGAACTAATCATTAGGAATGCTAGGAATTGTATGAACTATTTGATTAGGGAGAAGCCATCTAGAATGGTACATTAGAGAGTGGCATTAACAATGATGATTTGAATGTTGAATTCCTAAAATATATGAGAGTGGATGAGATGAAATTGACCCCCAACAACATATTCATTCATATAGTTCATTGAAAGGGTTTATCTTTTGTCTTTGCCATTGATCAATTCATGCATACATGTTTATTTTCTGTCTTGCATATTAAACTTTGAATATTTCGTTTGTAAGTCCTAGCTAATCAACAAATCACATAACTAAACTAGGCCGTGAGTCCTTTGGGAAGAACGATACTTGGTCTTACCAAGTTTTATTACTTGAACGATTCGGTCATACTTGCCGATTGTGAAACAAGTTTGTGACATCATATTTTGGTGCTTACAAATTTGTCCATCAAGTTTTTTGGCGCCGTTGCCGGGGACTCGTGGTTTAACTGGTTAATTTGTGTGATTATTGATTATCTTTGACTTTAATTTTGAATTTCTGTTTTTATTTTTTTCTGTTTTTATTTTATTTTATCTTTTTATCTTTTTAGATTAGATTAGATTTTATTTTATATTTTTTTTTAGATTAGATTAGATTTTATTTTATCTTTTTAGGTTAGGTTAGATTTTATTTTATTTTATCTTTTTAGATTAGGTTAGATTTTTATTTTATTCTATCTTATTTTATTCTATCTTCTAAATCTTTTATCTTCTGAATATATATCTTCTTCTATATCTTTTTGTGCTAACAAATATTTTCTAGAGTTTTGTGCCTAATGTTTGCAGGATGCAATTCGATCAAGAATTCAACTATATGGGCACTCAATTCTTCCAAGGTCAACAAAGGAAAGCAAGAGATCTCATCTTTCAGGCAAGGCATGGAGGAATCACTAGGTCATGCATGGGACAGATATAAAAGCCTATTAAGAAAGACTCCCACGCATGGATTTAACGAAGGAGAAGTAGTCCTAATCTTCCTTGGAGGTCTTGGTCCACAAACCATGATGATGCTTGACGTCTCAGCTGGAGGCAATATCAAATGGAAGACTCCAGAGGAAGCAACTGAAATTATTGAAAATATGGCTACTAGTGATAATGAGCTGCATAGTGAAAGAGGAGCTCCTATGCAACAAAAAGGGGTTCTTCAATTACAAACCCATGATGCCTTGCTAGCTCAGAATAAAATTCTAACTCAACAGCTGGAAACTCTGACCAAAACTCTTGCTCAACTACCCAAAGAGTTAAAATCTGCTGCACAGGTACAAACCCAGTTGTGCGAATTATGTGGGGGTGATCACATCAATGGCCAATGTGTTTTTCCTGTGGAAGCCGTGGAGGATGTTAACTTCATGGCTAATCAATTTCCATACCGTCAAGGGAATTATAATCAGGGGTGGAAACCACATCCAAGCATTGGTCAAGGACAAACTGGGCAAGCTAGTCAATTTAATAAGCAGCAGCAGCAACCCACCTTATGGCAACAGTTTTCTATGCTTAATGAAAGGTCCATGAGGCTGGAGGAAATTCTCAACAATTTCATACAGAAAACTGAGTCTTCCCAAAAGAGCACTGAAGCTGCTATCAAAAATTTGGAGATTCAGATGGGGCAGATCATCAAACAGATGGAAGAAAGGCCAAGTAGAAATTGTGGGGCTAATACTGAGGTTAACCCCAGGGAAGAGTGTCAAGAGCTAGTGAGTGTAAATGTTGAAAAAGTTGAGTTGGAAAAAGAAGAGAGAAAAGAGAGAGAAGAGAAAGAAGAAGAGAAAATTTGTGTGAAGATTGAGAAGGTGAGTAGAAAAAGAAAAGAAAAAAAGAAAGTGAGAGAAAAGAGAAAGAGGACGAGAGAAAGAAATAAAGAATCATATGAAAAATCTCGTCCTCATCCAAAGAAGTATCATAGGAAGAAGGAATTTGAGCGCTTTAGGGAAATCTTCAAGAAATTGGAGATTAAAGTTCCTATGATTGAGACACTGCAACAGGTTCCTGGTTTGATCAAATTTCTGAAGAAGTTCAGTAGAAAGAAGAAAAAGAAGAAGGAACTTGGGCTTTACTGGGTCAAGCTAATGACATTAAAAGAGCGCTTGCTGGGAGGCAACCCAGTGGATTTACAAACTTTTGACTTTTGATTTTGGTTGTGTAACTTTTAATTTGTGGACATTATTCTGGACAATATTTTGATGGATCTAGCATCTACTAAAGGATGCTAGGTGGTTAAGTATCTACTGAAGGATACTAAGTTTATAACACCTACTGATGGGTGTTGGTGAGAAGATTATGCACCTACTGATGGGTGCTGGTAAGTTTGAAACACCTACTGATGGGTGTTGGTGGATTTTGGGTCAGGCTCGTGACGTTAAACAAGCGCTACCTGGGAGGCAACCCAGTTGATTAATTGTTTTCTGTTTGTTTATTTTAGTTAGGGTTTGCATAAGCATTTTTAACATTGAATTGCAGGGAACCAGTGAGGGGTATGTCTAGGAGGCACGTAGGTCAAGAAAAGAAGGAGAGGAGCACATCATGAAAGTGCCGCTGAGCGGCAACTTACCGCTGAGCGGTACTATCGCAGATGGGCTTAAGTTCCCCTTAGCGGAACCCGAGCCCATTAGGGTATTTTTAAACCCTAAGCTGCGCAATTTCTCAGTCTTTCAAGCTCTTCTCTGCACAAACACTCCCACATACTTTCTCTTAGGTTTTCCACATCTTTTTACTCTTCCCTCTTAAGAAAATCTCCCTTCCACTCACTTGTTCACTAGTTTTCCATCTAAGTTTAGGGTTAGGAGAGAGCATCATTGAAGGAGCTGATTTCTTCATTATGGTTTACTAATGCTTAACAATGTATCTTTTGGTTTTGTGAATTATGTTTGATGCAGGGATGGCCTCCTCATCGGGCAAAAGGAATCAAGACTACAAGATCCAAGAAGAAGGAGGATACAGAGGACAGCTCAGATTGAGGAGGAGTTGAGATAGCATTTACTGATGAATGCTATCATATGATTATGCTTTTGTGGTTTAAGTTTTCTAAACTTATTTGTTTTTGTTTTTAGATTAGGGTTTGATGTACTCTATTGAACACCTGGTTTATTATGATGGTTTGATATTAACTGTGATTGTTTGATAAGTAATGCTTGATGATGCTTATTGATTGATTGATGTTGAGATGATGTGCACATTAAATGCTTATACAGGTGATTCACAAGCTTTGTGAACAAATGCATGATATCATGATTGTGATTGTGAAATTAAGCAGGATGTGTATGTCAAATGTGAATGAGCTTATATGTGAGGTTTTGAGCTCCAGAGTTGTTATTGTTGAATGCTATTACTTTGGAAGCTTGAATGACTTTGCCCAGGTTTTCTATGATTGAATCAATTGCTTGTTTTGCATCATATGATCAAAGGCCGTGTTTGTTGAAACCCTTTTTACTGGCCAAATTCATAAAGTTAGCCTACTAAAAGAGAACACTTTGTGTTCTATCCTTTGAACCCATAGCCTTGAATATACACTGAACCCTTGATTGAAAATCTTTACCTTGAGTTAAGTAGAATATCTTGTGTGGTATTGATAAATGTTCAAGTTTGGGGTTATTGGGAAATCATGAAAAAGGAAAAGCATTGAGCTAAGAGCTAAAAAGAAAGAATATGCAAAAGAAAAGAAAAGAAAAGAAGTAAAGCTCAATGCAAATGAAAAGGCAAACAAAAGTTGGGAATGAATAAGAATAATTGTGTTGTTATGATTCTCTTAACTCAAGGATTTTGTGATCCAGAAAAACCAATTTTCTTGTTAGCCCAGCCACATTATAAGCCATTGAAAAGTCCTTGTGATGATGCATGCTTGTGAATGTTTTTGATTGTGGTAAAATGAAAGGCAAAGTTGATTCATGTGACATTGTGATAGTAGAGTGAATGAGTGAAACACTTACCTCTTATACACTTGTGTGTTGAGTGAAACACTTTACCTGGTGAGGAAATATTCCATGAACACATGAACATCCATGCTTAATTGATTGATCATTCATGAAAAATAGCATTTGTTGGAACTTAAATGACTTTGTGAACACTAAAGCAAGTGCATATCTTGATTGAACTCTTGATCATAAGTTTGAGTGAAGTTATTACTTATCTTGAAAAGAGGATTTTGAATGAGTGAACCATCATATGAATTGGTTGGAGATGGAGTTACATTTTGTTTGCTTGAGGACAAGCAAAGTTCTAAGTTTGGGGTTGTGATAACAGTTGAAAAACTGTTATTTTCATGCTTAAAATTGATACTAAAAGCAACCTTTAGACTTAGAAACTAGCTTGAAATCACACCTTTTATCTTTATTTTCAGAAATAAGAGAGCTGGACAGGTTTACACTTGATTTGAGTGTTTTTGTGCAGGTTTTAGGGTGAATTTGGTGCAAAGAGTGAAGAAGGAGAGAAGTGACATTAGAAAAGACAAGAAAGAGTGCAAAAAGAGAAGACGAAGGCACCGCTCAGCGGCAAACTACCGCTGAGCGGCACTCAGGAGGTTGCGGGAGTCACGCTGAGGGGCAAATGGCCGCTGAGGGGAAGAATTGTGACGCGCAACTACCGCTGAGCGGTAAATACCGCTGAGCGGTACTCTTTGGGCTTGGGCTTTTGTAATCTTTTGTAACTCTAAATTAGTATATAAGGGCTTGCACGTCCTTTAGTTTAGTATCTTTGGCAGAAACGAGGCAAACACTCTCTCTTCCACCCCTTTGAAGGAGGATCTTGGATGCTCAGGCTACCTCTTCACCTTTATTGGGTTTATTCTTTCATTCTTTCATTGTTATTCATCTAGGTTCACCATGACGATGGTGAACTAAACCTTGTATGTTTGTTGGGGAATCAATGTAATCTCTTGAAGCTCTCATATATGGATTTGTTGAGTACATCTTTGAATTAAGACATATGCTTTCTTTCATCATTAGTTAGGGTTTTTCCTCTTTGCTCAATGCTTGCATTGTTTAACTCATTCTAATGCATGATTATTGGTTTTGTCGATACGGACACGTACGGGGAAGTCTAGATCCGGGGAATTTCTCCCAATATTTTACTGACAACATTATATTGGTTGCCTTTAAGCTCCTGCTGTAATGAACTAATCATTAGGAATGCTAGGAATTGTATGAACTATTTGATTAGGGAGAAGCCATCTAGAATGGTACATTAGAGAGTGGCATTAACAATGATGATTTGAATGTTGAATTCCTAAAATATATGAGAGTGGATGAGATGAAATTGACCCCCAACAACATATTCATTCATATAGTTCATTGAAAGTGTTTATCTTTTGTCTTTGCCATTGATCAATTCATGCATACATGTTTATTTTCTGTCTTGCATATTAAACTTTGAATATTTCGTTTGTAAGTCCTAGCTAATCAACAAATCACATAACTAAACTAGGCCGTGAGTCCTTTGGGAAGAACGATACTTGGTCTTACCAAGTTTTATTACTTGAACGATTCGGTCATACTTGCCGATTGTGAAACAAGTTTGTGACATCATATTTTGGTGCTTACAAATTTGTCCATCAGAAATCTAGATCTGGGAAATCACTCCCAACAGTATATTACCAACCTAGACATAGGACTATGATGGTTGGTTGCCTTTGTTAGCAAAATGATGAAGATGAAGTTTTGATGATGTCCAAATCAAGTCAAGAACAAACAAGACTCATGAAGAATGATCTTTGAAGACTTGTAACCTCTTGTAAAAATTGTATGAACATAGGAAAATTAGTAGTTTCTTGTATGTATTCAAAAGTGATGTAAAAATAAATCAAAAGCAAAATCTGTGCAGTGTTAATCGATTAACACAGGGTGTTAATCGATTAACGTTAATCGATTAACAGAGGGCGTTAATCGATTGTTCCAGAGACGAATGGCGAAGCACAGAATTTCAGTGTTAATCGATTAACAGAGGGTGTTAATCGATTAACGTTAATCGATTAACAAGGGGTGTTAATCGATTAACATAGTGAACGTTTGAAAAACTAGCCGTTTTTAGAGCCGTTGAAGTATCCGTTGGGTTGTTAATCGATTAACCACTGTAGCTAATCGATTAACACAGTCAGAAAGTCTAAAAGCGAAAATGGAGGAGCCTTTGGATGAGTCTATAAATAGACTCTCATTTTCTCTCAACCATAACTCTTCCCTTGTGCAAAACATCTTTGAACTCTTTGAGAATTGTGTGCTCTTGCTCAGCTAAGGAAACTCTGTCTGTAGAGTTGGTTAAATACTGCTACGGTGATAGAGGAATAGCTGGATCATCCTTGGTGTGTCTGAGGAAGTGTCTGGAAGAGAATCATCCTTCGTGAAGCATTCGAAGGAGGTGATCATCCTTTGTGAAGATTCAAAGGAAGTGTAAGTTCATCTCTTGTGGTTTCAAGAGAGGTGGTAATTTCTAAACTGTTACAAATTGTTTTTCTGTGTGACTAATATTTGTAATAGTTTTGTGATAGTGAAAAAGGTTTATCTTATTTGAGATAAGCGGCTGGACGTAGGATCCTAGTGATCTGAACCAGGATAAAATACCTGTGCAATTTTTCTCTTTCCCTTACTCTTTTATTTACGTTTAATTATCTGCTTAGTAAGAAATTAAGAGAAAAATAATAAAAAGGGATAATATTTGAATATAACCAATTCACCCCCCCTCTTGGTTTGTTTCCACGCTAACCATTCCGCTGCAGCCGCTCTGACAATTGGTATCAGAGCTTGCTTTGATAGTCATTCAAATGGCGGGATCGTTTCAAACATTCGCAGAGGGTGCTTCTATCAATAGACCACCACTATTCACAGGTGAAAATTACGCATTCTGGAAGGTAAGAATGCAAATATTTATGGAATCTATTGATATAGATATTTGGGATGCTGTTGCATTTGGTCCTTTTGTTCCAACTAACAATATGCAGGAACCAAAGCCCCGTGACCAATGGACTGCTCAAGATAAGAAAAAATTTGGTAATGATGTAAAAGCTCGTAATATTATTTCATCTGCTTTAACTGTTGATGAGTTTTACAGGATTTCTGTTTGTAAAACTGCACAAGAAATGTGGGAAGTACTAAGAGTAACCCATGAAGGTACAGATGATGTTAAGAGAGCTAGAAAGAGTACCTTAATCCAGGAATACGAAATGTTCAGGATGAAGCAAGGGGAAACAATAGTAGATGTTCAGAAACGCTTCACCAACATCGTAAACCATCTTATTGGACTAGGTAAATCTTTCGATACTGATGAGCTTAATATAAAAATTTTGAAATCTTTAGACAGGTCTTGGCAACCAAAAGTGACTGCAATTTTTGAGTCACAAAATCTCAACACAATGACCATGGCTGCATTATTTGGAAAGTTGAGAGAGCATGAACTTGACCTCGGAAGACTTGATGAAGAAGAAGCAAAAGCCAAAAACAACAAGAAGAGTTTGGCGTTAAAGTCGGAGGTTGAAAGAAGCAAAGGTAAATCGGAAGATGAAGACTCAGACGAAGAAGAAGAATTGAGACTCATGATAAAAAGACTCAACAAGTTCATGAAGTCTAAAGGTAAAGGAAAATTTAGATACGAAAAGAAAGATAATCCAGTATCTTCCTCAAATTACCGATGCTACGGTTGCGGAGAAAAGGGACATTTAAAAGCAGACTGCCCAAATCAAAAGAATGGTGAAGAAAAGAAATTCTTCAAGAAAAAGAAGGCATACATTGCATGGGAAGATGACAATGAGACCATTTCAGATTCAAGCTACTCAGATGAAGAAGCAAACATCTGTTTAGTGGTGAACGACGACGCTGGAAGCCAAGTAAGTACATCTAGCGATTCTGATAATTCTAGTCAAATTAGTGAAAATGAATTGCATGAAATTTATGCTGCTTTAATAGTAGAATCTGAAAAGTTAGATAAAGCCCATCAGAAGTTGAAAAAGGATTTCAAAAATTTAAAATTAAATTTTGAAAATATTCTTGAAGAAAATAAGAATTTAAAATTAAATTTTGAAAATACTTTTGAAGAAAATAAAGATTTGAAAAATAAAGTTTTAATTTTTGAAAAGGGTAAATTTACTAGTAGTAATGAATGTGCATCTTGTGTTAATTATAAGAAACTACTAGATGAAACAACCTCAGGAGAATGTAGTAAAAATAATGAAAATAAGGTTGTTAAAAATAAGTATGTTCCTAGAATTAAAAATAAACACAATCATAGAACCCGTAGAACTTGGGTAGAAAAAGGAACAACTTATAGGAACACAAATGTTGTATTATGCTTTTATTGTATGAAAAAGGGTCATACATCTAATAAATGTAAAATTAAGCATTATGGTGTTCCAAGTGGTAGATATGTTTGGGTTATAAAATAATTTATTTTTTCTAAATCTAACCCAAAGGACCCATACAAGTAGTTGGGTACCTATTGTTTAAAAATTTAAGAATTTCTTTAAAACAAATTTTAAGAAAATTTTTTCAAGACCGGTAAAACTATTTTTATATCTTCTAATATACAAAGCATATATAGTTTTCAATCGGAAAAATTTTTATGTGAGCATGTTGTCTTTGATGAAATTGTAGACCTTGAGGCAAAACCTCTTGAGTCAGTTGAATTACATGCAGGCAACGACGAAGATTTGTAGAAGACAACAAATGAAGCAAAGAATGATGACAATCCTCAAGATGAAGATCTCAACAATGTTTTATAAGCTCTTTCTCCTAAAAATATTTGCTTTAAATATCCTATTGTGCATGTTTGAATGAATCTTTAAATTTGAAATATTTTTAGCTCATATGCATACATGCTTTTATTAAGGGGGAGTATTATCTTAGGGGGAGAACATTCAACATCACTTTTTAATAATGATCAAAAAGGGGGAGAAATAGTTAAAGTCTTAAAATATTTTTTCTAAGTTCACTAACAATTTTTTTCTTCCTTAAGTTATTTTTTATACAGCTGGTTCACAAAAGCTTTAATTCAAGAAGGTTTTGATCATCATCAAAAAGGGGGAGATTGTTAGCAAAATGATGAAGATGAAGTTTTGATGATGTCCAAATCAAGTCAAGAACAAACAAGACTCATGAAGAATGATCTTTGAAGACTTGTAACCTCTTGTAAAAATTGTATGAACATAGGAAAATTAGTAGTTTCTTGTATGTATTCAAAAGTGATGTAAAAATAAATCAAAAGCAAAATCTGTGCAGTGTTAATCGATTAACACAGGGTGTTAATCGATTAACGTTAATCGATTAACAGAGGGCGTTAATCGATTGTTCCAGAGACGAATGGCGAAGCACAGAATTTCAGTGTTAATCGATTAACAGAGGGTGTTAATCGATTAACGTTAATCGATTAACAAGGGGTGTTAATCGATTAACATAGTGAACGTTTGAAAAACTAGCCGTTTTTAGAGCCGTTGAAGTATCCGTTGGGTTGTTAATCGATTAACCACTGTAGCTAATCGATTAACACAGTCAGAAAGTCTAAAAGCGAAAATGGAGGAGCCTTTGGATGAGTCTATAAATAGACTCTCATTTTCTCTCAACCATAACTCTTCCCTTGTGCAAAACATCTCTGAACTCTTTGAGAATTGTGTGCTCTTGCTCAGCTAAGGAAACTCTGTCTGTAGAGTTGGTTAAATACTGCTACGGTGATAGAGGAATAGCTGGATCATCCTTGGTGTGTCTGAGGAAGTGTCTGGAAGAGAATCATCCTTCGTGAAGCATTCGAAGGAGGTGATCATCCTTTGTGAAGATTCAAAGGAAGTGTAAGTTCATCTCTTGTGGTTTCAAGAGAGGTGGTAATTTCTAAACTGTTACAAATTGTTTTTCTGTGTGACTAATATTTGTAATAGTTTTGTGATAGTGAAAAAGGTTTATCTTATTTGAGATAAGCGGCTGGACGTAGGATCCTAGTGATCTGAACCAGGATAAAATACCTGTGCAATTTTTCTCTTTCCCTTACTCTTTTATTTACGTTTAATTATCTGCTTAGTAAGAAATTAAGAGAAAAATAATAAAAAGGGATAATATTTGAATATAACCAATTCACCCCCCCTCTTGGTTTGTTTCCACGCTAACCATTCCGCTGCAGCCGCTCTGACAGCCTTTAAGCTTCTGTTCATTATAATGCATGATTAATTGCTAGGTAGACAAGACATTGTAAACTAGTGATTATGATTAGGCTTTCTTCGTCGAGACATCAAGTTTTAAGTAATTTAGAAAGTGGCATTAACATTAATGAAAAGATTGATGAATTCCTAAATACAAGAGAGTGGATAGGATGAAATTGATAAACCCCAACAACATATTCATCCATATAATTCAAATCACGTGTTTTGTTTCTTCTTGCCCATTAATCAATACATGCATACATATTTACTTTTGATTATTTGCATTAAAATCTTAATCAATCAGTTTTGCAACTCTTAGCTAATCAATAAACCACACAAATGTCTAGGTCATGAGTCCTTTGGGAAAACGATACTTGGTCTTACCAGGTTATTACTTGATACGATTCGGTTACACTTGCCGAGGGTTAACAAGTCTTTGACTCCGTTTTTAGGGCCTTAAGATTTGTTCATCAAGCTTTTGGCGTCGTTGCCGGGGACTCCGGTTTAACTAGTCTATTTGTATGCTTTTTGATTATTTTTTACTTGTTGTGAATTTTGTTTTCTGTTTTTATTTTTTGGTTTTTATTTTTCTGTTTTTATTTTCGGTTATTAGTTTGTTTTATTTTATTTTCTGGTTTTATTTTTTGGTTTTTGTTTTCTGGTTTTATTTTCTATCTTCTTATCTTTTCAATTATATCTTTTGATTATTTCTTCTCTTTTCTATCTTTTTGTGCTAACAAAATTTTTCTAGGGTTTTGTTTCCTTGTGTATGCAGGGTAATATTCAGACTAGAAGCAAAAATATTTCTGAACCTCTTCTTGAAGGCTTGGACGAAAGTAGAAGGAGGAGGAGAGTTCAAACTTCAAGAGAACTATTCCCTTCTTCTGAGACACTCTTACAACCTTCACCACAAAGGTCTTACCATAACACTGAAAATATGGCAGAGGATAATAATGGTAGACAAACTCTTGTAGATTACACCACTTTTGTTGGCCCTCAACATTTTAGCAGTATAGCAAGACCGAGGGTCAATTCTACAAACATGGAGGTCAAACCAACGTTGATACAGTTGGTTAAAAGTAATCAGTTTAATGGGCTATCACATGAAAGCCCGTATGAACATCTCACCACCTTCAATGAAATCTGTAACACCGTAAAGATAAATGGAGTGCCAGATGAAGCAATCAAGCTTAACTTGTTTCCTTTCTCATTGGGAGGCAATGGAGGTATATAATATTTCAATGGTCAAAAAGCAGCAACAACAATGGCAACCACAACCTATTCCATATGAGAAAAACACAAAATTGGAGGATGATTTTCAAAAATTCATGAAAATGAGTGTATCTTATCGTAAAAATGTGGAAGATGCATTTAACAGTATGAAGATGAATATTGGGCGAATGATTAATAAGATAGAAGGTTGTGAAAAGAATGCAAAGAACACGTTGAATGAAGAATGTAAAACCATTTTAACGAGAAGTGGTAAAGTGTTAGAGGAGAGAAAAATAGAGGGAAAAGAGAGAGAAAATGAGAGTGAAAAAGAAACACTTGAGTGGAAAGATATGATTGAGAAAGAAAAAAAGAGAGAAGAGGAAGATGAGAGAAAAAAGAAAAATAAGAGTTAGGTGAAAAAGAGAGAGTTAGAAAAAATACTTCCTTATCCAAAGATTTATTCAAGGAAGGAAAAAGAAAAATAGTTTGAGCGGCTCATGGAGATGTTTAAAAAGCTGGAGATTACCATTCCTTTCTCAGAAGCATTGCAACAGATGACATCTTATGCAAAGCTTTTGAAAGAACTCCTTATAAAGAAGAGAAAATATATTGAGAAGGAGACCATTGAAGTAAAAGGAAATTGTAGTGCAATCATACAACAATTACCACCCCCTACGTTTAAAGATCCAGGGAGTTTCACCATTCCATGCACTATAGGAGAGTTGGAAGAGCTCTAATTGATTTGGGAGCTAGCATTAATTTGATGCCGCTTTCTATATTTAAAAGAATTGAGGGCTTATAGCTCAAACCCACTAGAATGACACTTCAATTGGTGGACAAGTCTCTTAAATATCCGTATGGAGTGTGATAACTTTTTGGCAAGTATACCAAATCATTCCAAGTAATACAGTGAATAATTTAAAAGAGTATCATTCTCCCAAGGGAATTTGAGTTACGTTAATCAATTAAAATTGTTTATCAAGGTCAATTACTGATGAGAACATTTATGATTTCAATTTGGACTTAAACATGAAATTCACAACGCAAACAAAAATTAAGATTGAAAAAAGCGATAAAAGATCACTGGAATTGGTCTTTGACTAATATTACAGTAAAATCCTGGACAACATATATTCTCTGTTCAAGCATTCACATGAGAGTATCTTGGTTTAATTCCTTAAAACAAGTTCTAAAATTATCTATTGAATTATTAATTCCTTAATTAATTCATCAGATAATTTTGCATTAAATTTAGATGTTGAGAATGACCAAAAGCACAGAAGCTATTCCTAGCGTAGTTACTTTTAGTTTCTTTTCTTACGTTTCTGGTTCTAAAAACACTTCCCAGTACAATAGAACTTTTAAGAAGATTAATATTTTCGTATAATCAATAGTAAGTCAAGAAAAGAACAAGAACAGAAACATATATTGCACAGGAAATTACATTAATAATTCGTCATACAACCAATTCCAATGAACAAAAAATTTAGCCTATCCTAGACATCTCAAACGTACTCTTTACAGCAATCCCTTGCATAAAGTGAAGTCTTGATGTCTTGAAAGGTCTCCTGGTCGTCTCCTGAATTTTCCAGTATTTTTCTGGCTATTTTCGTGTGTCAGAAGATGGTTTCTGCCTTTCTGTCACGTCTTTTAAAACCACATAACTTCATTAATTCGCTCAGTGCACAGGTGTGTGTGCGCTATGCAAATTTCGTGTAACTACTGCCTCTCAACTGATGTTATTCGCACAACGCACAAGTAATGGTGCGCTATGCGAATTTCCGTTTCCTGGCAGTGCGAGTTTTGGCTTGCGTTATGCGAGAATTGGCTGACAGACTCCCAATTATACATCCTTTCCTGTACAATAATTATCAAAAACAATCTACTTCCTATTACAACATTTCACTGAGTAGTAACATGAATAATTAGAAGATTGAGATCATTTATAAGTGTAAAAAAAACTCTTTTTCACACTTATAAGAGTGGTTGAAGATGTGCTGGTCAAGGTAGACAAATTCGTTTTTCCAGTGGATTTTGTTATCATGGAGATGGAGGAAAATGGAGATGTACCTCTTATTCTTGGGAGACCATTTATGAAGACTGCCAGAGTTTTAATGTGGAGAATGGTAAGCTCAAATTGAGAGTTCAAGATGAAGCAATAAATTTCGATGTATTTACAGCCATGACACATCCAAAAGATGATAAAGCATGTTTTTAGTTTGATATACTTGATGAAGTTTGCATGGTGCAAGAAAGGATGGTAGGTTATTCGTCTCCACTAGAGAAAATTCTTATTGATGCTTGTGAAGATTTAAATAAAGAAGAAGAAAAATTGATTGATGAATGTATGACAAATTTGGAGACATTGAAGGAGATTCCAGTGGAAAATGCTAAGTTTGAAACAATTGATACCAAAGAGGAAGTCAAAGCAAAGAAGTTATAATTAAAAATGTTACCATCACATTTAAAGTATGTTTTTCTAGAAAAAGATGGAACAAATCCAGTTATCATCAGTAATTCTTTGCTTCCTGGAGAATAAGAAAAGTTGGTAGAAATATTGAAAGCCAACAAAGAAGCTATTGGGTGGTCAATTTCAGATCTTAAAGGTATATAAGTCCAACTTATTTCATGCACAAGATCTTTATAGAAGATTATTATAAACCGAGTGCTCAACCACAAAGAAGATTAAATCCTGTCATAAAGGAGGTGGTTAGAAAAGAAGTATTGAAGCTCTTGGAAGCTGGCATTATTTATCCAACCTCTGACAGTGAATAGGTAAGTCCAGTACAGGTAGTTCCAAAGAAAGGTGGGATGACAGTAATTCATAATGAGAAGAATGAGCTTATTCCTACTCGAACTATTACTGGATGACGGATGTGTATTGATTACAGGAAATTAAATAAAGCTACTAGGAAGGATCATTTTCCTCTTCCTTTCATGGATCAAATGTTGGAGAGATTGACAGGTCAGTCTTTTTATTGTTTTTTAGATGGATATTCTAGTTACAATCAAATTATGGTAGATCCAAAAGATCAAGAGAAGACTGCATTTACATGTCCTTTTGGTATTTTTGCGTATAGAAAGATGTCATTCGGATTATATAATGCCCTAGCCACATTTCAAAGGTGTATGCAGGCAATTTTTTCAGATCTCATGGAAAAGTGCATTGAAGTCTTCATGGATGATTTCTCTGTCTTTGGAGATTCCTTTCATAAGTGTTTGATGAATCTGGACACTGTTCTCAAAAGATGTGTTCAGACGAATCTAATACTTAATTGGGAGAAATGTCATTTTATGGTAACAAAGGAAATTGTGTTGGGGCATAAGATTTCTGCTAAGGGGATTGAAGTAGACAAAGCCAAAGTAGAGGTCATTGAGAAACTTCCTCCACCAACAAATGTGAAGGGAATCAGAAGCTTCTTAGGCCATGATGGATTCTATAGAAGATTTATTAAAGATTTCTCAAAAATTGCAAAACCATTGAATAATTTGTTGGTTAAAGATATACCTTTTGTGATGAATGATGAATGTTTGAAAGCCTTTGATACATTGAAAAGCAAATTGATTTCGGCCCCAGTGATTATAGCCCCAAATTGGAATCAAAATTTTGAATTAATGTGTGATGCTAGTGATTATGCAATAGGAGCTGTCCTTGGTCAGAGAAAAGGGAAGGTATTCCATACTATCTATTATGCTAGCAAAGTGTTGAATGATGCCTAGTTAAATTATTCTACCACGGAGAAGGAGTTTCTAGCCATAGTTTATGCTTCAGAGAAATTTAGATCTTATCTCATAGGGTCTAAGGTGATTATCTACACAAATCATTCAACTATAAAATATTTGTTGTCAAAGCCAGATTCTAAACCACGTCTGATTAGATGGGTGTTACTACTGCAAGAGTTTGATGTAGAAATCCGTGATAAAAAGGGGAGTGAAAATTTGATTGTTGATCACTTATCCCGGCTAGTTAATACTGAGGTTACTTGCAAAGAAATAGAAATCTGGGAATCTTTTTCGGATGAAACACTCATGTATATTCAAAAGAGGAAATGGTTTGCTGATTTGGAAAATTTTAAAGTTGCAGGGGTAATTCCATAAGATCTTAATCATGCCAGGAATTGTGACAGGTGTTAAAGATGCTCATAATCATGTCAGGAATTGTGACAGGTGTTAAAGATGCTCATAATCATGCCACGAATTGTGACAGGTGTTAAAGAACTAGAAATATTTCAAGACGTCATGAAATGCCATTACAGGGCATTCTAGAAGTCAAAATCTTTGATTGTTGGGGCATTGATTTTGTAGGACCATTTCCACCATCTTTCAACAATGAATACATTTTGGTGGCGGTAGATTATGTGAGTAAATGGATAAAAGCATTGACGTGTCCTAAAAATGATGCAAGTACTGTGATTAAATTTCTAAAGAAGCAAATATTTACATGCTTTGGAACTCCTAGAGTACTTATTAGTGATGGAAGATCTCATTTTTGCAATTATTAGCTATCTAAGGTACACAAACATTATGGTGTGAGACATAAGGTAGCTGCACCTTATCATCCACAGACTAATGGGCAAGCTGAAGTATCTAACAGAGAAATCAAGCGAATATTGGAGAAAACAGTTCCTATGTGATGACAAATTTATGAACACCGAAATATGGCGCCGCAAACTTGTTGAAGAATCGGCAAGTGTGACCGATTCGTTTCAAGTAATAAACTCGGTAAGACCAAGTATCGTTCTCCCAAAGGACTCACGGCCTAGTTTAGTTATGTGATTTGTTGATTATTTAAGACTTAAGAGCGAAATAAGTGGAGTTTAATATGCAAAACAGAAAATAAACATGTATGCATGAATTTGATCAATGGCAAAACAAAATACAAATACTTCAATGGAATATATGGATGAGTATGTTGTTGGGGTTTATCAATTTCATCTTATCCACTCTCATATATTTTAGGAATTCAACATTCTTTTAATCATTGTTAATGCCACTCTCTAAATTACCTTGCAAGAAGGCTTATCCCTAATTACGAGTTCATACAATTCCTAGCATTCCTAATAATTAGTTCTTTTAGCACAAGAGCTTAACGGCAACCAATATACTATTGGGAGAAATTCCCCGGATCTAGACTTCCCCGTACGTTCCCGTATCGACAAAATCAATAATCATGCATTGAATGAGTTAAACAAAGCAAGCATTGAGCAAAGAGGAAAAACCCTAACTAATGATGAAAGAAAGCATAGGTCTTAAATATAAGATGTAAAAACAAATTCCATATATAAGAGCTTCAAAAGATTACATTGATTCCCCAACAAACATACAAGGTTTAGTTCACCATATTCATGGTGAAACTAGATGAACAATAATGAAAGATAAAACCCTAAAAAGGTGAAGAGGTAGCTTGAGCATCCAAGATCCTCCTTCAAAGGGGTGAAAGAGAGAGTGTTTGCTTCGTTTCTGCCAAAGATACAAACCCTAGGACGTCCTAAAGCTTATATACTATTCTAAAATTACAGAAAATTTAGGCCCAAGCCCATAAGTGTGCCGCTCAGCGGTAAAGTGCCGCTCAGCGGTAAGTGCGTGAGTTGATTTCTTCCCCTCAGCGGCCATTTTGCCCCTCAGCAGATCTCCCGTGAACTCCTGAGTGCCGCTCAGCGGTAAACTGCCGCTGAGCGGTAGTTGCGGCTTCTCTTTTTGCACTTTTTGATGTCTTTTCTGATTCCATCTCTCTTCTTCTTCACTTCTTTCACTAAATTGACCTTAAAACCTGCACAAAAACATTGAAATCAAGCATAAACCTGTGCAGCTCTTTTATTTATGAAAATATGAATAAAAGCATGATTTCAAGCTAGTTTCTAAGTAAAAAGGTTGCTTTTAGTATCAATTTTAAGCATGAAAATAACAGTTTTTCAACTGTTATCACAACCCCAAACTTAGAACTTTGCTTGTCCTCAAGCAAACAAGATGTAACTCAATCTTCAACCTATTCACATGATGGTTCACTCTTTCAAAAATCCTCTTTTTCAAGATAAGTAAAAACTTCAATCAAACTTATGACCAAGAGTTCAATCAAGATGTGCACATGCTTTAGTGTTCACAAAGTCATTTAAATTCCAACAAATGCTATTTTTCATGAATGATCAATCAATTAAGCATGGATGTTCATGTGCTTATGGAATATTTCCTCACTAAGTAAAGTGTTTCACTCAACACACAAGTGTATAAGAGGTAATCACTCATTCACTCCACTATAACAATGTCACATGAATCAACTTTGCCTTTCATTTTACCACAATCAAAAACATTCACAAGCATGCATCATCACAAGGACTTTTCAATGGCTTATAATGTGGTTGGGCTAACAAGAAAATTGGTTTTTTTGGATCACAAAATCCTTGAGTTAAGAGAATCATAACAACACAATTATTCTTATTCATTCCCAACTTTCTTTTGCATTGAGCTTTGCTTCTTCTTTTCTTTTCTTTTCTTTCTGTTTTTCTTTGCATATTCTTAATTTTTAGCTCTTAGCTCAATGCTTTTCCTTTTTCATGTTTTCCCAACAACCCCAAACTTGAACATTTAACAATACCACACAAGATCTTCTACTTAACTCAAGGTAAAGATTTTCAATCAAGAGTTTTCAATTTATGTTCAAGGCTAAGGGTTCAAAGGATAGAACACAAAGTGTTCTCTTTTAGTGGGCTAACTTTATGAATTTGGACATAAAAGGGTTCCAACAAACGACCTTGATCATATGATGCAACACAAGCAATTGATTCAATCATAGAAAACCTGGGAAAAATCATTCATGCTTTCAAAGTAATAGCATTCAATCAATAAAAACTCTGGAGCTCAAAACCTCACATATAAGCTCATTCGCATTTGACATACACATCCTGCTTAATCTCACAACCACAATCATAATATCCTGCATTTGTTCACAAAGCTTGTGAATCACCTGTATAAGCATTTAATGTGCACATCATCTCAACATCAATCAATCAATAATCATCATCAAGCATTACTTATCACGAAATCACAGTTAATAGCAAACCATCACACAAACCAGGTTTCCAATAGAGTACATCAAACCCTAATCTAAAACAAAAACAAATAAGTTCAGAACACTTAAACCAATAAAGCATAAGTTCATGATAGCATTCATCAGTAAATGCTATCTCAGCTCCTCATCAATCTGAGCTGTCCTCTGTATCTTCCTCTTCTTCCTCATCTTCATCATCTTCAAATGCATCATCATCATCAGCTTCATCTTCTTCCATCTCTCTAACTGAAGCTTCAGCTGCTTCAGCTCCTCCTCCTTGCATTGGCTCCTCTGGCCAAGCTACCACATTATGGAATTCATCCATAGTCCACCTGTGAGCTGGAAGTGTATCATACATCCCCACAATCATCTCAACAGTAGCCACCTGCCCTCTGTGAATGGACTGCAACTGAGCACCTATAAGAGACATGTACATGTCCCTCATCTGGAATGGTTCTGCTTCATGTGTCTCAGCAGATGTCTGGCTCTGTGCTGGCCCTCTCTCTCTGCGAGCACGGCGTGGTGGAACTGGCTGAGCTGCCTCCTCACCTACACAGTATTGTCTGTAATAGGCCTCATCAATATCTTTTCTTGGCCTCTCAAATGGTGGAGCAGAAGTGTCCACCCCAGCTATCTTGCAAAGGTGAGTGATTAAGGAGGAATGTCCCAGGGGTGCTTTGTTGTTTGAGGTTTTGGCGCACACACTAATCTCATCAGCTATCACTTGCCCAATATTAACATTCAAGTTCCTGATAGCACAGTAGATGAAGAGTGCCCTGCTGAGAGTAATATTTGACACATGTGAACATGGCTGAATGTTGGCATGAGAAAATGCCATCCAATACTTTGCAAGAGGAGTCAAATCCGTCCTCCTAATGTTAACTACTGAGCCAGATCTATTCCTTTGGAAGTGTCCTCCAGGTATACATAATACTCTCTCCACATCCTCATAATCAGCACCTTCCTCCATGCAAAGAGCAAACTGGCACTGCTCACCAGCCCACACAGTGTCCAGGAAGTTATTGATAGAATCAGGATCATACCTAATAGCATGGCCTCTGACATAGCCCAAATAATTCTCAGCTGGATAATCACCAATCTTCTTTGCATTGGAGTAAAATTCCTTTACCACAGCTATGTTTGCAGGCGCAGGATATGTGGCTAGCTTTCCCCAGTCATTCCCTAACACTTGCTCTCCAAATTGAGGAGCAAAGTTAGGTATCATTCCAACCTTTCTTTCCATCAGAAGTCTCCTGTCCTGAACCACCCTAAAGTGCTTCTCATGTTTCCGAGAGAGGAACCTACTAGAATGGGGCTGTTCTGGTTCCTTTTCCTTTCTCTTGGTTGCCATGGTTTTCAATCTCTTTCCTGAAAAGGATGCCATTCCTGCATTCAAACACAGATACAAAACCACAGAACATGATGTTAATCATTAGTAAAACACAGAACACAACTCCTTTCGAAGCTAAACCACCACTGAGGGTCAGAATTTCCCCTCAGCGCCACCAGTGCCACAGTCCAAATCGCAAAAAACCAGAAAAACCAAGTCTGGCAGAGTGCCGCTTAGCGGCAGTTTACCCCTGAGCGGTAACTCTGTAGAATTTTGAAAAACCTCTTTTAAGCTGTCCTAACTCCACGCAAATGCAATTTTCAGTTTTCCAGATCAAAACCATGCAGTTTAATCGCTTCAAACATCAATTATATCATCAAATCATGCATAGAAACCAAAAACCCCTAAATATTCATGCTTTGACAATCACATTCAAAATCAAGAACCCTAGAATGAACAAAATGCATTTTACTTACTTGGGTGGAGATACTAGATGCAATGAGAATGCTTCCAAGCTAGAATGCTCTCTTCCAACCCCAAACTTTGATGGCACACTAGTGAAAAAGTGAGTGGAAGAGAAATTTTCTTAAGAGGGAAGAGTGAAAAGATGTGGAAAACCTTGGAAAAGGTATGTGGGAGTGTTTGTGCAGAGAAGAGCCTGAAAGTATGAGCGTATGCGCAGCTTAGGGTATAAAAATACCCTAATGGGCTCGGGTCCCGCTAAGGGGAAACTAAAGCTCATCTGCGAGAGTACCGCTCAGCGGCACTTTCGTGATGTGCTCTTCTCCTTCTTTTCTTAACCTATGTGCCTCCTAGACATGCCCCTCACTGGTTCCCTGCAATTCAATGTTTAAAATACTTATGCAAACCTTAACTAAAATGAAACAAACAAAAACAATCAATCAACTGGGTTGTCTCCCAGGTAGCTCTTGTTTAACGTCACGAGCCTGACCCAAAATCCACCAACACCCATCAGTAGGTGTTAAAAAACTTACCAACACCCATCAGTAGGTGCAAAATTTTCTCACCAACACCCATCAGTAGGTGTTACAAACTTAGCATCCTTCAGTAGATGCTATATCCAACAAAATAGTTACAAAATAATGTTCAACAGATTAAGAATTACAAACCAAAATAAAATTAAATGTTCTTAAATCAACTGGGTTGCCTCCCAGCAAGCGCTCTTTTAACGTCATTAGCTTGACCCAGTATAGCTCAAGTTTCGTCTTCATAGTTGATGTTGTCATCCCACCAACTCCTCAACTGTTTCCTATGCACTGTTTTGGTCCTTCTAGAATGTGGAGATTCTATCTCTATCATCTCCTTCTCTTTAAAGCCTTTCACAACCCACAACTTGTTTTTGATTCTCACAGGTGTACCAAGTTGGGGTCCTCCTTTCTTCCAGTCACCAGGAATTGTTCCTCCTCTTCCAATCTTCTTTCCTTTATGCACCTGAAACAACAAACAATGGTTACCTGTGACCTTGGGCTTTTCATTTTGATGGCTAGTCATGTGTGCATCTTCAAATGCAGCTTTATAACTAGCTTCTTCCTCCTTTGTTTGCCTCTCATCTTGAAAGACATCTACAACAACTCTCTCCTCTCGGTCCTAAAGCACCACTATACCTTCATTCACATCAATGATAGCTTTGGCCGTTTTCATAAACGGTCTTCCAAGTATGATAGGTATCTTCTCTGTCTCCATCTTCATCACCACAAAGTCTGCCAAGAACTGGAGTTTGCCAACACAAACTATAATGTCCTCCGCAATCCCACATGGTTCCTTTGAAGTTCCATCGGCCATTATTAAATTCACATTTACAGGTTTCAAATTGAAATCGCCGATTTGCTCCAGTAAAGAGTAAGGTATCAAGTTAACACTTGAACCTAAATCAAGAAGAGCTTTTTTAATCTTTTTCTTCCCTATGGTACAAGGGATAGAAAAGCCTCCTGGATCTGTCGCTTTTGGAGGGAATGACACTTTTTTAACAGTTATACACTCCTTTGCCTCATCATCTCTACGTCTTTTCTTAGTAGAGATGTCTTCATCAGTTTTAGTGTAAACTGTAATTTGTTGTAGAATCTGCTCCCAAGGTGCATCATTATCCATCATCTTGAATAATTCTGTGAAATCCAGTTGTTTCCCTTGATGTATTGGAACAGGAGAAGTATTTTTGCTCTCTACTTCTTTTTTCTCTTCTGTTTCTAACTCAACTATCTCATCTTCAGCACTCTCTACCACCTTGCATTCTTCTCTGGGGTTAACCTCAGTATTAGCCCCAAAATTTCTATTTGGCCTTTCTTCCACCTGCTTGGTGATTTGCCTCATCTGAATCTCCAAATTTTTGATAGCAGCTTCAGTGCTCTTTTGGGTAGACTCAGTTTTCTGTATGAAATTATTAAGAGTTTCCTCCATCCTCATGGACCTTTCATTAAGCATAGAAAACTGTTGCCATAAGGTGGGTTGCTGCTGCTGCTTATTAAATTGACCAGCTTGCCCAGTTTGCCCTTGACCAATGCTTGGGTGTGGTTTCCACCCTTGATTGTAGTTCCCTTGATGGTATTGATTGGTCATGTAGTTCACATCCTCTACGGCTTCTACTGGAAAGGCACATTGACCATTGATATGGTCGCCTCCACATAATTCGCACAACTGAGATTGTACCTGTGCAGCAGTCTTCAACTCTTTGGGCAATTGTGCAAGAGTTTTAGTAAGAGTCTCCAGCTGTTGAGTTAGAATCTTATTTTGTGCAAGCAAGGCATCATGTGTTTGTAATTGGAGAACTCCTTTTTGTTGCATAGGAGCTCCTCTTTCACTGTTAAGTTCATTGTCACTAGTAGCCATGTTTTCTATAATCTCTGTTGGTTTGTGAACCAAGACCTCCAAGGAAAGTTAAGACTACTTCCTGGTCTTCAAAACCATGCGTGGGAGTTTTACGTAACAAGCTTTTATACCTGTCCCATGCATGCCCCAGTGATTCTTCCATGCCCTGCTTAAATAAAGAAATCTCTTGCTTGCCTTTAGTCACCTTGGATTGTGGGAAGTACTTGTTTAAAAACTTGGTTACCACTGCTTCCCACTTTGTGAAACTTCCTTCTGGGAAAGAATTTAACCAAAGCTTAGCATTGCCTCCTAATGAGAAAGGAAACAAGCTAAGTTTGATCGCTTCATCTGGCACCCCATTAATCTTTACTGTGTTACAAATCTCATTGAATATGGTGAGGTGCTCATATGGGCTTTCATGAGATAACCCATTGAATTGGTTGCTTTTCACCAGTTGGATCAGTGCTGGCTTGACCTCCATATTAGCTGCATTGACTCTAGGTCTAGCTATACTGTTAAAGTGTTGAGGTCCAACTATATTGGTGTAGTCAGCAAGAGTTCTTCTGATGTTGTTGTTCTCCATATTTTCCGTGCTATGAACAGAACCTTGTGGTGATGATTGTAACAGAGTTTCCGGAGGAGGGAAAAGTTCTCTAGATGATCGGATTCTTCTCCTCCGTCTACTTTCGTCTAGGCCTTCAAGAAGAGGTTCTGTTGTTTTCTTGCTCCTTGTTCTAATTGCTTCCTGCATGCAGTAGAAAAAACAACCCTAAAAAATTTGGTTAGCACAAAAAGATATAGGAGAAGATATAAGATTCAGAAAATAAAATAAAATAAAATAAAAACCGAAAAATAAAAACAGAAAATAAAAACAGAAATTCAAAATTAAAGTCAAAGATAATCAATAATCACACAAATTAACCACTTAAACCACGAGTCCCCGGCAACGGCGCCAAAAACTTGATGACAAATTTATTATCACCAAAATATGATGTCACAAACTTGTTGAACAATTGGCAAGTATGACCGAATCGTTTCAAGTAATAAACTCGGTAAGACCAAGTATCGTTCTCCCAAAGGACTCACGGCCTAGTTTAGCTATGTGATTCGTTGATTAGCTAAGACTTAAGAACAAAATAATTGGATTTTACTATGCAAAAGACGAAAATAAACATGTATGCATGAGTTTGATCAATGGCTAAAACAAAAGACAAGCATTTTCAATGGAATATATGAATGAATATGTTGTTGGGGTTATCAATTTCATCTTATCCACTCTCATATACTTTAGGAATTCAACATTCAAGTCATCATTGTTAATGCCACTCTCTAAATTACCTTGCAAGAAGGCCTAGACTTCCCCGTACGTTCCCGTATCGACCAAATCAATAATCATGCATTGAATGAGTTAAACAAAGCAAGCATTGAGCAAAGACGAAAAACCCTAACTAATGCTGAAAGAAAGCATAGGTCTTAAATATAAGATGTAAAAACAAATTCCATATATGAGAGCTTCAAAAGATTACATTGATTCCCCAACAAACATACAAGGTTTAGTTCACCATATTCATGGTGAAACTAGATGAACAATAATGAAAGAATGAAAGATAAAACTCTAGAAAGGTGAAGAGGTAGCCTGAGCATCCAAGATCCTCCTTCAAAGGGGTGGAAGAGAGAGTGTTTGCTTCGTTTCTGCCAAAGATACAAACCCTAGGACGTCCTAAAGCTTATATACTATTCTAAAATTACAGAAAATTTAGGCGCAAGCCCATAAGTGTGCCGCTCAGCGGTAAAGTGCCGCTCAGCGGTAAACTGCCGCTGAGCAGTAGTTACGGCTTCTCCTTTTGCACTTTTTGATGTCTTTTCTGATTCCATCTCTCTCCTTCTTCACTTCTTTCACTAAATTCATCTTAAAACCTGCACAAAAACACTGAAATCAAGCATAAACCTGTCCAGCTCTCTTATTTATGAAAATATGCATAAAAACATGATTTCAAGCTAGTTTCTAAGTAAAAAGGTTGCTTTTAGTATCAATTTTAAGCATGAAAATAACAGTTTTTCAACTGTTATCACAGATCCTTGAACTATTTGGGTTACGCTCGTGACGTTAAACAAGCGCTTACTAGGAGGCAACCTAGTGTTTTGTAATATTGAACTTATTTGCTTCTATTTTTAGAATAGGGTTGATGTACTCAATTTGAAACATGTCTGTTATGACGGTTATCTTATGACTGATTGCATGATGAGTATTGCTTGATGATGTTTGAATCTGGATTGATGTTGAGAATGTGCACATTATATGCTTATACAGGTGGTTCACGAGCTATGTGAACAAATGCATGATGTTGTGATTGTGATTATGATGCTAAGCAGGATGTGTATGTGGAATGTGAATGAGCTTATATGTGAGATTTTGAGCTCCAAAGTTGTTGTTGAATGTTATTACTTTGAAAGCATGAATGACTTTGCCTAGTTTTTCTATGATTGAATCACTTGCTTGTTTGCATCATATGATCAAGGCCATTTGTTGGTAACCCTTTTGTTAGCCAAATGCATGAATTTAACCCACTAAAAGAGAGCACTATGTATTCTATCCTTTGAACCCTTAGCCTTGAACATGATTTGAAAACCCTTTTTGAAAAGCTTTACCTTGAGTTAAGATGAAAATATTCTGTGGTATTGATAAATGTTCAAGTTTGGGGTTGTTGGAAAATAGAAAGGGAAAATAAAAAGCATTGAGCTAAAAGTTAAGCATGTGAAAAGAAAAAGAAAAAGGAAAGAAAAGAAGAAAAAGAAAAGCTCAATGCAAAACAAAGTAGGGAATAATTAAGAATGGTTGTGTTTAGATGCTTCTCTTAACTCAAGGTTTTTGTGATCCAAAAAAAAAAACCAATTGTTATTGTTAGCCCAGCCACATTATAAGCCATTGAAAAGTCCTTGTGATGATGTGTGCTTGTAAGTGTTATTGATTATGGTTAAATGGAAGGCAAAGTTGATTCATGTGACATTGTAGAGTCTATCTTGTCTGGACGTCAAAGCCCCTCCGAATTCGACGTTCAAACATCACTCAGAAAAAAAATAACAAATTGAGTTTGATTCATATAAGAACCCGCACCCCAAAAATTGTCTACTTTTGAATCACCCATGAAGAAGGTGAGATTAGGAGGGCTTGAAGTTAAAAAGTTTGATGTGCCCCTCTATATTCATATAATTCCACTCTCAATTTTGCTAAGTTAATATAGTCGATTCTAAGTAATAAAGAATCGATTCATAGCGTTATAAATTAAGAAATGCAAATAATGTTATTCATAGTATTTTCCTAATAATGTTATTGATAGTAATTTTTTATATCATAATCATTTATACTAATAACTAATTATAATTATTAAATTATTCAAAATAATTTATCTCAATGTGGCTAATAAAAGTTGTTCTAAGAGTTTGTTTGATCTTTGATCGTCATCAACTTTTTAAATCATAATCATTTATACTAATAAACAATTAGAATTATTAAATTATACAAAATAATTTATCTCAATGTGGCCAATAAGAGTTGTTAAACATATCGTTGGTCCCTAAGAAAATTTTTGTTGTTCCTATAATTCTGACATATCTCTTTCATGACCTTGTCCGTCTGTCTCGACTTTTTTAAATTTTACTTATGGTTCATAAGACAAAGATGAAAACACCACAATATAGGTATAAATGTTTAAGGCACCTAAGAAACCCTAAAAGAAATATTTGTCACAAAGATGTTAATCTTTGATAAGAATCAGAGAACCAAGAACCAAAAGAATCCTCTCTCAACATTGCAAATGCAAATTTATGACTTCCAAAATGTCTACATATGTATTTTGTCTCCCTATATATAGGTATAAATGTTTAAGGCACCTAAGAAACCCTAAAAGAACAATTCGCCACAAAGATGTTAATCTTTGATAAGAAAAATACAATTTATTTTATTTCCTATTGTCAATACCGAATTTCGTCCGGATTGTTTTTTTGGCTTTATTGTCTCCTATGTTTTGTTTTTTATTTATTTTTAGTTTTTATTTTTTATTAGTTTTTATTTATTTTATTTTTTTAATTTTCTTTTATTTTCGTTTTTTATTATTTATTTATTTTTATTATCTATTATTATTCTATCTTTATTTATATAAATTATCATATTTTATTTTATTCTCCGTTTTATTTAGTACTTCCTTTTTGTTTTTTTGTTTTTTTGTTTTTGTTTTACCTTTTTATATTATATTTTAATATAATTAATATAATTTAATATAATATAATCTTTTTAAAAAAATAAAAATAAAAATAAAAATAAAAAATGGTGCGGAGCGTGAGGGGACAGAAACCGTTTCTGCAGAAAGTTGAGGTGGTGGCAGAGACGTTTTGGAGGAGAGCAGGGTGGCAGACGCGATTCGGGTGCGTACGAAGGCAGTACAAGCATTTTTGGCGCAGAGGAGGGCACAAAAAGAAGCACAGAGAGAGAGCAAGGGGGGATGATTCTGGTTTTGGGAGAGAAAAGAGGAGGGGATTTGAACACTGTCTCTGAGACCTTCATCTTGGACACCATTGGTGAGGGCTTCTGGAGGGCATTCACCACGTTTGGCACCTGCAAAAAGACGCGGAAGCCAGCTTGGAAGAGGAGGAGGAGGCATCGGATTCACATAGTTAACGACGGCCAGTGGAGCTCCTAGAGGTAAGCACGCCTTATCCCCCGTTCACTTGCGTAGTCATACTGCATTATACTGTGATGTTGCTCTGTTTAAGTGTGTTTGGGTATGAATATCCCCATCTGTCGTCATCCTTCCATGCACAATCACCCTCCGATATTCACCATGTGACTTCCCATGTACGACTTTGCCACTGATATCTTCAGTTTCATCCTCCTGATTACCTTGTTCCTGATCCTCCTTGTACTAAAAAAAAAATAAGAAGCAAACAAAAGAGACCAAATCAATATCCAGCCAAACCCCTCGGCCTTCTCCAGTGATTTCAACACCATCACCAATTTCTTTCCCCTACAAAACGCTAATCCACCACTGAACCTTTGCATTGTCATCCCTTTTCATATCCTTTCAAGCATTCTAACCAAACCACAACCAAAAGCAATTATCAGCAAAGCAGCTCATTGCCAAATCACCAGCAAAGCAAAGGATTTGAATAGGCATATACAGAAAACAAAAAAAAAACAACCAAAAACATAAGCACATTACAACATCAGATTAAAATCTCAACCCCCCCAAGCACGGTCTCGGTAAGCTTCCATGGTTGCCTTCACTGATAACTCATCTTCATCTAACACCCGCATAAAGTCGAGCCTTTAAACCGTTTTCTTCTCACCAGCTCCACGCCTTCATCTTCTTCCTCACCAAACAGCACACACGCACATGGTCTGTTATACGAATTAAGGAGGTAACATTTGAAAACGAGAGAGGAAGAGTTAGAACAGTGGCCGGCGAGGATCTCGGCAGTGAGCAGAGGCGCTCGCGACGCCTTGGGCCGCCACTCGCGGTGGTCGGTTTTTTGTCTGGAGGTGAGGCGTGGTGGCTGCTCTAGCCGCGACGGACGGTGGGAGAAGCGGGGAACCTTGGGTCCCTGGAGAGTGTGTGAGCTGGGGGAGTGAGCTTACGGGAGAGTGTTGGATCTGCGTGGAGGAGGAATGGAAAGGAAGTGCCAAACCCCTAGAGGATTCTAGGTCAGAAACCACCCGGGTGGGCCAAGCCCAGAAAGAACGTACGTTAAGCCTTTTTCGAACGAACGTATGTCCGTCCACTTCTTGGACGGACCATTTGGTGACCAACTCCTAACCGAACGCTCGCCAACAACGAACGCTCGTCCAAAGTGAACGCTCGTCATTCAACGCCAACAACGAACGCTCGTTCTTCAACTCCAAACCGAACGCTCGTCCTCAACGAGCGCTCGTCTTTCAGCCCTTTCCCAACGAACGTTCGTCCCCAACAAACGCTCGTCCAAGCGAGCGCTCGTCATTCAACGCCAACAACGAACGCTCGTCCCAGCGAGCGCTCGTTCTTCATCTCCAAACCGAACGCTCGTCCCCAACGAGCGCTCGTCATTCAGCCCTTTCCCAACGAACGTTCGTCCCCAACGAACGCTCGTCCAAAGTGAGCGCTCGTCATTCAACGCCAACAAAGAACGCTCGTCCCAGCGAGCGCTCGTTCTTCAACTCCAAACCGAACGCTCGTCCCCAACGAGCGCTCGTCATTCAGCCCTTTCCCAACGAACGTTCGTCCCCAACGAACGCTCGTCCAAGTGAACGCTCGTCATTCAACGCCAGCAACGAACGCTCGTCCCAGCGAGCGCTCGTCCTTCAACTCCAAACCGAACGCTCGTCCCCAACGAGCGCTCGTCATTCAGCCCTTTCCCCAACGAGCGCTCGTCTTTCAGCCCATTCCCAACGTCCATTCATAGTTCCCCCAACGCTCGTTATTTTTAATTGTTTGTTTTTTCTTATTTTATTTTATTCTATTTCTTTTATTTTGTCTATCTTATTTCATTTGTTTTATTTATTTCTTTTATTTTTATTTTTATTTTTATTTGTTATTTTATTTTGTTCTATCTACTTATTCTACATATTTACTTATCCTAAAATGTATATTTAATAATGCAATATTTACAATTTAAATAAAGGAATTTACAAAAAATATGTTTTGAAGGTTTAGGCACATGTGTGATCGCACGCATCGTCCTTGTGCTAAAAACCTTTTCCCTTTCTTAAATTAAAATTACAAAAAATATGTTTTGAAGGTTCAGGCACATGTGTGATCGCACGCATCGTCCTTGTGCTAAAAACCTTTTCCCTTTCTTAAATTAAAATTACAAAAAATATGTTTTAAAGGTTTAGGCACATGTGTGATCGCACGCATCGTCCTTGTGCTAAAAACCTTTTCTTTTCCTTAAGTAAATTAACAAAAAAATATGTTTTAAAGGTTTAGGCACATGTGTGATCGCACGCATCGTCCTTGTGCTAACAACCTTTTCTCTTTCTTAAACAAAATACAAAAAAAAAGGGTATAAAATCATCAAAAAACCCAAAAACATCAACAATTGTAAACAACAAACAATCTTCCTACCTAGAACTACGTGATCCTTGATTCTCCATCAAAAATGGAGATACGTAGGAGCAAGGCCGGTCCTTGTCAGGTTCACTTCCCTAAAAATCCAAATTATTCAAAATCATTTCCAAACCAATTTTCCCAAACAATTTCCTAAACAAAATTTCCAACACAGTTTCCAAAAGAACTACGTAACCCTGATTTCTCATTCTGAATGAGAATACGTAGGAGCAAGGTCAATCCTTGTCGGGCCCAAAAAACTAAAAAATATATTTTGTTTATTTAGAATTTTATTTTAGGGATAGTTAACATTTTGAAAACCACATTATATCCGTGCATTTAGTTAAAGGTACTGCCTTAGGGCAGGCGTTGTGGGGTGCTAATACCTTCCCCATGCGTAACCGACTCCCGAACCCAATCTTTGGTTTTCATGGACCGTGCTTTATCGTTTTTGTGGTTTTTCCGTAGTTTTCCATAATAAACTATGGTGGCGACTCCAAAATCTCTTTTCAAAACCCGTTTCTTTTTGGATCGTCATCCCGTCGCGATTCCGGTTGCGACAGATGGCGACTCCGCTGGGGAGCTTAGAGAGTCAAGCCATTTAATTAGATGCTCGATTCTTATGTGGTTTTTCTTTATGTTTTTCTTCCCTTTTTCTTTATTTGTCTTTGATATTTGAATAATTGCATGTGAATAAATTTGCTTGTTGGATATTGAAACCTAGGGTAGAAAACATGTTCATATCTGCCTGGGAATTTTTCTGGTTGTTTTGCAGGTGAGGGTTTGGGTATGCATTGCATTCTCCCTTCACACACACACTTTGTGCATATCATGAGTGGGGCCCTATACCCGGGTCTGAGCGTAACTTAGAATTAGAGGAGTTGTGTAGCGGTGTCATTCTGGGATGTACTTCCTGTCTGGCTATCGTGAGAACTCCAGCTAGAGTTTGTTCTCTTCACTTGTGTCTCCTCATCTAGTTGATTACTCGACTGTTGTGGGGATGCTATGAAGGGGGCCATAGCTCTAGTGACCATTGACCTCTAGGTTCAGGAGACCATCCTTGTGAGATTGCATATACTTGACCTTGGATCCAAGCCATTGAACCTTTATTAGGGCACAAAGGGAGAAACGTGTATTCTTGTAATCCTCACGCTGTTCATTCTCTTTTGAAAATTATGTTATTGCATTTTCATGCCATGCATGCATTTGATTCATAGTGTTGTTTTATTATCTTGCATCATATTCATGCATCATTTAGTAACATGTTGGTTTTAGGGGAAATCACAGGTATACTCTTGACTTCACACGAGATGGATGCTGGCACTAGATCTGATGCTACACTGCATACCAACTCCGCCATTTTAAGAAAGAAGTCTAGCCTAAGGACACATGTTGGAAATTTGACCGGGTTGATAAATTTAGGCCGAAGACTCAAGACCATACAGAGAGAAGCCTTCGGGAAGAAATATGGGAATTTGTTGAGTTTAATGGAGGTGAAAGTACAGTTGCCCGCTATTACAGCTCTAGCTCAGTATTATGATCCTCCCCTGAGATGTTTTACCTTCCAGGACTTCCAGCTGGCGCCAACCGTAGAAGAATTTGAGCATATTCTGGGTTTGCCGTTAGAGGGTACCAAGCCATATCAGCACTTGGAGCATCATGCCTCTGTTTCTACCCTTGCTGCTATAATGAAAATACAGCCCAATGAATTGGAGAACCGGTTGATAACGAGACATCAAATGCGGGGGCTGACACAAGGATACCTTGAACAGTATTTGCACGACCTGGGCAATAGGGAAGAATGGGAGACCTTCATGGATGTACTAGCCCTCACTGTGTTTGGCATTGTCTTGTTTCCCAAACTGGAAGACTTTGTAGATTACACTGCTATTGATGTCTTCGTGGAAAAAAAGACAAGATCAGAAAACCCCGTAACAGCAGTCCTCGCAGATGTGTGTGGGACTATGAGTTTTTGCCATGAGAGAAAGGGGAAGAGGATTCTTTGTTGTTTGCCGGCATTATATGCATGGATGACGGCACGAGTATTTAAGGGGGTAATTGATATTAGGAGTTCACCTGAGAATCTGTCGCATCAAGGAGGTAATGGGTGGGCTCTTTTCTTTGCTGGTTTGAGGGAAGGAAACGTAAAATGGCGCCTTCCTTGGCTTGAGACTAAACCATCTATCCAACATTGTGGCAACTTCCCTAACATACCTCTCATAGGCGCTAGGTATTGTATTAACTACAACCCTGTTTTGGTCCAGAGACAGTTCGGATATCCTATGAAGGGAGCGCCTTCACCAGATTATCTCACAGCCTTCTTCATCTACTATGAGGACGGACATTGTACTGAAATGTTGAGGAGAGTCAGAAGTGCCTGGGAAAATGTGGTGCGAGCAGAGAAGGACCTGAGGAGTGGAGTGATGGATAGCAGGGTTAATTATCATACCTGGATTCGGGAGAGGGTAAGAGAAGTCAAGTTGCCTTTCAAGCCCATCAATGATCAATCGACGAGTGAAGGAACATCCCAAGCCCCAGAAAGTGAAGAGGTGAAACAGCTGAAGGCTGAGGTGGAGAAATTGAGGGTAAGGAATGCAAGATTAGAAAATGAATTACAGAAGGCTCGCAATGATTTTGTGGACATGAGGAATGATAACGAAGAAAAGTCACGGGCTTATGAAAACATCGTCAAAAGCCAGAAGGCCGAGAGGGATTATACATTCCAAATAAAACAGGATCTCGCGGCCGCAAGTAAGGAGTTATCCATGAGGGTGAATGAGAAGAATGTGGCTTTAGAAGAGGGCAGACAGTGGAAACAACTTTATGAAGAAGCCAAGAGGGATAAAAGGGAAGCTCTAAAAAGACTAAGGGAAGCGCAAGTCCAAGTACAAGAATCGGGGCATCAAATGAAGGAAATGGCTACATCATTTGAAGCGGAGTTGAATCAGGAGCGCTGGAAGTTGGCAGAGGCTGAAGGGGAGTATCGAGCCATGTTAAAGCAGATGGAGGATTACATCGAGGAACAGGAGGAGCGATGGAGGTCGATGGAATTTGAAGAAAGGCATCAGGCCTCGATAAAGCGAATGAAAGAGCACATCGCAGAGCAAGAAACGGCCGTAAAGCATTGGAAGGAAAGCTTCTCTCAGTTGGCTGCTTTGGCAAATGGGGCAATTGAAGACATCCCCAGAATGGTGTCGGAAGCTGAAGCGAGTACCCACTTTTATAGCCCACCAGTAGAAATAGAGCTTTTTATTAATCACTGTAAATGGTTGATAGACGAGATGAAATCCCTCATCACTCGGGCTAGGAATTGATGTATTTAGAGAGCTTTATGATTTGTTTCCTTTAAGAAATGTAATGAACTTGTTTCCTTTTAAATGAAAGGTGTGGGATGTTGTTTAGCATCTGCTTGTGTTAATTTCCATCAGTGATGTCATTACAATCTTGTGATTTCCCCCTATTACTAGCATGCATCATCCTTTCTTTTGTCCAGCATGTTTCATTTCCATCTAATTAATTAAAATAATAAAACAGTACGCGTGAGAAAAAACGACGACCAAATTTCCACGACACCCCTACCGGACCCGGGCAAATTCAAAAGCCATGGCAAGCTGGGAGGAGTCACAAGAGTCTCTCAAAGCGGATGTTGGCCAGTTGAAGGACCAGATCGGTCAGATCTTGGCGGCGCTTGAATCCATGAAGACTACTGGAGAGTCTTCATCTGCGCATGTTGAGGGGAATGCTCACCCTTATCCCCCAATGTTCAGCGCTGCAAGCCAATCTGTTCCTTTCCCACTGTATGGTTTACCTGCGGGTTACACTCCTCCTGTAGGAGAGTACTCAGAAGCTGAGCACGCTTCATTCTCATTCCCTGCGACTGTCAATATACCACCAATCGGCACTCAGGGACCTGTCTTAGTGTCGGCTCCCATGGTGGGCACGGGAATGAATGAGACCAACACCACTGATGGAATTCGGGTGACCCCAGTACCGCCTGTGGTTGCTAGGGAGGACTTTTCAGCCGAAGCTGCACCACACGCCACGGTGGTTGGGGGATTCGGTAGCCTCGTTGGAGCCACGGGTAGGTTGGAAAGTCTGGAGGCGAGGTTGAGAGCTGTTGAGGGAGTTGAGAGCTACGGGTTTGGAGATGCGGCCAGATTGAGTTTGGTTCCAGGCTTGAAAATCCCGCCTAAGTTCAAGGCGCCGGAGTTTGAAAAATATAGGGGTAACACTTGCCCTAAAAGCCATGTGACCATGTACTGCAGGAAGATGGCTGCGTATGCTCATGATGAGCAGCTACTCATCCACGTTTTCCAGGAAAGTTTGGTGGGGGTGGCATTGAACTGGTACACCCACTTGGAGCCACACCGAATTCGTTGTTGGGCGGATCTAGCTGACGCCTTCGTGAAAGTTTATGTATACAATACTCATGTTGCTCCGGACCGTCTGCAGCTACAGAATATGACAAAAAAGGACAATGAAACCTTCAAAGAGTACGCCCAACGATGGAGAGAGTTGGCCGCGCAAGTTGAGCCGCCGTTGTTTGATAAGGAGATGGTGTCGATGTTCGTAAACACACTCCAGCCGCCATTTTACGAGCATATGGTTGGGAATGTATCTGTCAATTTTGCTGACACCATCATCATTGGTGAGAGGATAGAAATTGGATTGAAAAACGGGAAGATAGCATATGTCCCACCTGCAACTACAAACTACAAAAAGCCCAGCTTCAATCAGGGGAAGAAAAAAGAGGGAGAGGTACATGCTGCGTCGGTAATGTCTGTGTGGAGAGGACGAGCTCCCGATCCTAATTATCGACCATACTTAAACCCACCTCCTTATGCTGCTAACACCACGTTTGCTCACCAAGCTACGCCTCAACAACAACAAGCGTATTATCCACCACAGCGTATCCCAACCGAAGCTTCAAGACCGGCCGCAAACATGGGCCCAAATCTGAATGTGGGTCACAACAACAACCCAAGGGGAAATCAATTTGTTAGGTTCACCCCAATCCCTATGACCTACACTGAATTGTTACCTAACCTAGTCAAAAAGGGTCTGGTCGCCATTTGCCCGATGAAGCCTGTACAGGCGCCGTACCCTAGGGGTTATGACGCAAATGCCAGGTGTAGTTATCATGCAGGAGGCGTTGGCCACTCGACCGAAGGATGTATGGCTCTCAAATACAAAGTTCAGGCTCTGATAGATTCGGGTTGGTTAAAGTTTCAAGAGGACCAGCCCAGCATCGATGCTAATCCGTTGTCCGGGCACGGGAGTTCCTCGACGAACGCCGTCGAGGTTGGAAACCATGATCTGATAAGAGATGTGGACGAAATCCGAAGTTCTAGGAGGTTTATCTTTGAAGCTTTGTTGAAGAGGGGCCTAGTAAAGGGCGATTATGATCTGGGTATAGCGTGCGCACTCCATCCGGAGGCCGGGCACTCTATTGAGGAATGTATGGAATTCAAGATTTTTCTACAAAACTTACTTGATAGAAATCTGATGCAAGTGTGCCGCAAGGTCAGGGAGGAAGAAGTATTCGCACAAATTGGTGGAGAATCCAATGTGACTCTACCCGAACCTTTGGTGATCCATTTTACTAGGACCACCCCTGCACTGGTAACTGAAGGAAATCCGTCTGTTATCATCCGAGTGCCAACTCCTTTCCCTTATAAGAACGAGAAAGCCGTCCCCTGGAGATATGGGGCAACTGTATTAGATAAGGGAGAATGTGCAAATCCGACTGTGGAAAACATATCAGGCATTGGTGGAATGACCAGAAGTGGTCGAATCTTTACACCACCAGAATTGGCGAGAGAAAGAACCAATGACGGGGAAGCAACAATGGCTGCAAAAGCAAAGGAGTTCTTGAGGGGGAAGAACGTGGAGGCCGAGGAGACCCCCGACAAAGAGGAGAAGAGGGAAATATCTGACGAAGAAGTTGGGGAATTCCTAAAGTTCATACAACAGAGCGAGTACAAAGTGGTGGAACAGTTGAACCGCATGCCTGCCCGGATCTCCTTGCTAGAATTACTCATGCACTCTGCCTCCCACTGAAAGCTATTGATGAAGATACTCAGTGAGGCTCATGTGGAGCAGGATATTTCTCTGAACAAGTTCGAGGGCATTGTTGGCAACATCGTTGCTAATAATTACCTCACCTTCACTGATGAAGAGATACCTGTTGAGGGGAGAGGTCATAACAAAGCCCTTCATATCTCTGTGAAATGCCTGGATCATGTGGTGGCACGTGTCTTAGTGGATAATGGATCCTCCCTGAACGTCATGCCGAAAGCAACCTTGGAGAAGCTACCCAGTGACGGAACGCATATCAAACCGAGCTATATGATTGTGAGAGCCTTTGATGGTAGTAAGAGGGAAGTGATGGGAGAGGTAGAACTACCAATCCAAGTCGGTCCGTGTGTCTTTCAAGTAACATTCCAAGTCATGGACATCCTCCCGGCCTATAGTTGCCTGTTGGGTCGCCCATGGATCCATTCTGCAGGGGTTGTGCCTTCTACACTACATCAAAAGTTGAAGTATGTTATGGGAGACAAGCTGGTGATGGTGGCAGGAGAGGAGGATTTCCTGGTAAGCGGACCATCATCCTCCCGTTATATTGAAGTAGCCGAGGAAGCTCTCGAGGCGACTTTCCAATCTCTGGAGATCGTGGGAAACACCTATGTGGAGCCATTCGCGGTCAACCCGCATCTGTCGCGTGCTTCTATCATGATGGCCAAAGTCATGTTAAAAGAAGGTTATATGCATGGGAAAGGTTTGGGTAGGTATGGACAGGGGCGAGCATTCCCTTTGGAGGTCGTCGAGAACAAGAATAGGTATGGCCTGGGATACAAGCCCACCAAGGAGGATAGGAGAAGGCTGATAGAAGAAAGGAGAGAGCGCAGTCTGGCTCGGGTGGAAAGACGGGAGCCCAAAGTGGGAAGAATTCGTATCTGTGACCTCAAGGAGAGCTTTCGCAGCGCTGGTTGGGTTAATGCTGGCCACATAGCAGCTGTGGGAGATGAAGATGGATCGGAAGGCTCCAGTTTCGTGTGGGCCTGCTCCCCGGATGCACGACTCGACAACTGGAAGATGCTGGATTTGCCCGTGATGCTTAATTCGAATAAGATGTAATAACTTTAATTAATCCTATAGCTTTACCCGGGGCTTTAGGATTCATGACTTACGGGTTGACGCTTTTAGTTTGTTATGCTCAGCGCGATAATCAAAGTGTGTTTGTTTCTGTTTTATCATCATTTTGCATTCCTCGTCGTTTTTTCGTTTATTTATTTCCTTTTCCTAAACTCAAATAATGCAGATATGACAATGAATGTTTTGAAAATAATTATGTCGATATTCCTGATTTTGGGCGCCCTGTCAATAATATGGAAGATGATTGTGATGATGACCCGGAACCCCCTCCTGAACTGTTGAGACTAGTGGAACAAGAGTGTAAGGAGATGAAACCTCACCAGGAAGATGTTGAAGTACTCAATTTAGGGAATGAGGATGAGGTAAAGGAGGTGAAGATCGGTACAGCCATGAAAGCAGAAGTGAAAGAAAAATTGCGTGTCTTATTGAAGGAGTTCAGGGATGTGTTTGCTTGGTCTTACAATGACATGCCAGGCCTTGATACAGATATTGTACAACACAAGCTCCCACTCAAGCCGGAATGCCCACCGGTAAAGCAAAAGCTAAGAAGAATGAAACCGGAAATGTCCTTGAAGATCAAGGAGGAGGTACAGAAGCAATTCGATGCAGGGTTTCTAGCTGTGGCGAGATACCCAGAATGGGTAGCAAACATTGTACCGGTGCCTAAGAAGGATGGTAAAGTTCGGATGTGTGTCGATTATCGAGATTTGAATCGCGCAAGCCCAAAGGACAATTTCCCATTACCATACATCGACACCCTAGTTGATAATACAGCCAAGTATTCACTGTTTTCGTTCATGGATGGTTTTTCGGGGTATAACCAAATCAAGATGGCGCCAGAAGATATGGAAAAGACGACTTTTATTACATTGTGGGGCACATTCTGTTATAAAGTGATGTCTTTCGGGCTCAAGAATGCTGGGGCAACATATCAAAGGGCGATGGTGGCACTTTTCCATGATATGATGCACAAGGAGATTGAAGTTTATGTGGACGACATGATCGCGAAGTCCGAATCAGAAGAAGAACACGTCCTCAACTTGAGAAAGTTATTCGAGAGATTGAGGAAGTATAAGCTTAGGCTGAATCCCGCCAAATGTACATTTGGAGTGAAATCTGGGAAATTGTTGGGCTTTATTGTCAGCCAGAGGGGGATAGAGGTGGATCCAGACAAAGTGCGAGCGATAATGAAAATGCCTGCGCCTAAAACGGAAAAAGAAGTTCGAGGGTTTTTGGGTAGATTGAATTACATTGCCAGATTCATCTCCCAATTAACTGCTACTTGTGAACCACTGTTCAAGTTGTTACGAAAGAATCAGGCTGTGGTGTGGAATGAGGATTGTCAGGCCGCTTTTGAGAGAGTCAAACAATACTTACAGGACCCTCCTGTATTACGTCCACCAGAACCAGGAAGGCCACTCATTTTGTATTTGACTGTATTGGACAAGTCAATGGGTTGTGTATTGGGTCAGCATGATGAGGATGGCAAAAGAGAGCACGCTATATATTACTTGAGCAAGAGGTTCACAGACTGCGAACAACGATATTCATCGTTAGAGCGGACTTGCTGCGCATTGGCATGGGCCGCTCATCGTTTAAGGCAATACATGTTGAGTCATTCCACATGGTTGATATCTAAGATGGACCCTATCAAGTATATTTTTGAAAAGCCTGCTCTTACTGGAAGGATAGCTCGATGGCAGATGCTATTGTCAGAGTACGACATCGTATATGTCACTCAAAAATCTGTCAAGGGTAGCGCACCAGCAGAATACCTGGCTCATCAACCCCTTTGTGATTATCAACCAATGCAACCTGAGTTTCCCGATGAGGATATCATGGCTTTATTCGAAGAGAACAAAGAAGACCGAAACGAAAAAGCATGGACAGTGTTATTCGACGGAGCTTCGAATGTGATGGGACATGGAATAGGGGCAGTGCTTATCTCTCCAGAGCGTCAGTATATACCAATGACGGCAAGGTTGTGTTTTAGCTGCACAAATAACATCGCTGAATATGAAGCCTGTGCCATGGGTATTCGAGCAGCAATTGAGTCTAAGGCAAAAATTCTGGATGTGTATGGAGACTCAGCTTTGGTCATCCATCAATTGAAAGGAGAATGGGAAACTAGGGATACAAAATTAATTCCCTGCCAAGCTTATATCAGGGGATTAATGGAGTATTTCGATTCCATCACATTTAACCATATACCGCGAGAAGATAATCAATTAGCAGACTCACTGGCTACCTTGTCGTCAATGTTTGAGGTTGATCAAGGTCCAGAATTACCAAAAATCAAAATGAAAAGCCATGCAGAGCCAGCATATTGCCACTTCATTGAGGAGGAGTTAGACGGTAAACCTTGGTACTTTGATATCAAGCGTTATCTTAAAACCCGAGAATACCCTGAGGATGCGTCTGAAAACGATAAAAGAGCACTAAGAAGGTTAGCTGGCAGTTTCATCTTAAGTGGGGATGTTTTATACAAGAGAAACCATGACATGGTTCTCCTCAGATGTGTGGATGCAAAGGAAGCCGAGTCGATATTGAAAGAAGTGCACGAAGGTACATTTGGCACGCACATGAACGGGCACTCGATGGCCAGGAAGATATTGAGAGTTGGTTACTTCTGGTTGACCATGGAAAACGACTGTTGCATACACGTGAGAAAGTGTGAGAAATGTCAGATATATGCAGATAATATCAATGTGCCACCCACTGCTCTGAACGTGTTGTCTGCACCATGGCCATTTTCAATGTGGGGAATAGATGTCATCGGAGCTATAGAACCAAAAGCGTCAAATGGACATCGCTTCATACTAGTGGCAATCGACTACTTCACCAAATGGGTGGAGGCTGCTTCTTACGCCAACGTGACTAGAAAGGTGGTGACCAGATTCATAAAAAGGGAGTTGATCTGTAGGTATGGGCTACCTAACAAGATCATTACTGATAACGCTACCAACCTGAACAATCAAATGATGGCGGAGTTATGTGAGGAATTCAAAATTCACCACCATAATTCCTCTCCTTATCGTCCAAAGATGAATGGGGCAGTAGAGGCTGCTAACAAGAACATCAAGAAGATCGTGCAGAAGATGGTAGTCACCTACAAGGATTGGCACGAAATGCTTCCTTTCGCTTTGCACGGATACCGCACATCAGTACGAACATCAACTGGAGCCACGCCGTTCTCGCTAGTGTATGGAATGGAAGCGGTACTCCCATTTGAGGTCGAAATTCCCTCCTTACGTGTGTTAATGGAAACTAAATTAGAGGAAGCTGAGTGGGTTCAAACCCGATTCGACCAACTCAACCTTATCGAAGAAAAAAGGTTAACAGCAGTGTGTCATGGACAACTGTATCAAAGGAGAATGAAAAAGGCGTTTGACAAAAGGGTGCACCCAAGAGAGTTTCATGAAGGCGAACTGGTGCTGAAGAGGATTTTGCCCATCCAAAAAGATCATAGAGGCAAGTGGACACCAAACTATGAAGGGTCGTTTGTGGTGAAGAAAGCATTCTCTGGTGGGGCACTAATTCTCACAAGGATGGATGGGGAGGAATTACCGTTACCGGTTAATTCTGATGCGGTCAAAAAGTTCTATATATGATGATTCCGTGATAGGGGTTGCCGTTAGCGAATATTAACATTGCCTTTTTGATTGTTGTAATCTGTGTTATTTCATTCAATAAATATCGCATATTAATTTTTGTTCATACTTTCTGAAATTATTGCATGTCGCGCTGAGCTGTTTAGGTAAATAAAGAGGATTGAGAACGAAAATAATTGAACGAATGTCAATAAAAGCATCACGGGTATTCAGTCGGCTTAGCTCGGTCCCGGTGGGTGTCGTAAAAAAAATAATAATAATAGTAATAATAAAAAAATAAAAAAAAAGAGCAAAAGGAAAGACACGTGTTGAATTCGTTGTCAATGAGGTTGTCAAGGGCATAGTGTTTTCGAAAAGCAAAAGCAAAATAAATTTTTGAAAATACCAAAGTTGGGTCTTCTCCTGATGCAAGGTTTCGGGAGTAACCATCGTTCTTTCCCGGCTAGAGCATCTGCATTCATACTACTTGAACCCTCAACCTTTTCGTTTCCCATTAAAACGAAGGATTGTCATGAATACAATACTGGGGCAATGTTCATCATGGTACACATCCCTAACGATCTGTAGATTGGGAGATAAAAAAAATAAATAAAACAAAAAAGAAAGAAGAAAAAGAAAAAACAATGAAGTCGATGTGTCAACCACTACCGAGTTTTGTTCCAGGGTTAAAGTCGCGAGAAAGTAAGGTAAGCAAAGATTCAGAGTGACGTGTGGCCATTTTTTGTTCCTTTATCCAAACGTTAAAAGAAGTTTATCCAATTGCACCCCTTTTGAGCCATAAAATTATAATTGTTTGCATCACCCCCGACAAGAATCATTAGCACATCGATGTCAACCTAAAGGGTACATCAAGGGCATCCAAAATCAAGGAGGGGATTTCTGAAAAAAAAAAAGGAGAAAAGAGAAAAAGAAATAAAAAAATATACATATAAAGTCTCAAAGAAGTACACAGCAGAGACAACGAAGCAAGTGACCCAAAAGGGGAAGAAAAGAAGAAAAAAAACAGCAATGAAAATAAAGGATGCCCGAAGTTCCAAATCTCTAGGGATGGTTGACTCGACACCCTGCAAATGATTCTTGTTGAAACAATTTAATCGCTAAACACTTATTTGAGCCTTCATTATCCATTTCTTTCAAAACCCTTTGACCTTTGGCCACGGTACAAGCCAATAAAAGTCCACGCTGACTGAAGACTGTTTGTCCTAATCTTTCTCACGAATTTAACCCTGAAACGAAATGATGTGGTGAATGACACAATCACTCAAAAGAAAAGCAAAAAAAAAAAAAAAAAAGAAAAGGGAAAGAAAATAAAAACATCGAAAAAAGAGAAAAGTCAAAAGAGGTGAAGTCTCCCCGTCAATCAAGAATCACCAAATTAGGGCAATCCTTCCTACCCGAACCTTTCCACCTCTCCAAATCAAATTTCCTATACGCAACAAAGTTGGGGCAGCCCTTGCGGGTCATGCATGTGTAGATACTAACAACACCTCCCAAAGTAAGGAAATTTCAAATGCTAACGTTACCCACAGGTAGTCATTCAACCATCTACCTTTCATACTCATCTCCCGCACCTTTTCAGGTTCAAGCTAGTGCTAGAGGGAATTTGAACCCCTAGTTACGTTCTCTTCCTTGCATCAAAGAACCCACTGCTTCTTGCCACTATTTTGATTGAATGCATTTCGAACGTACATCGCGTTTGACGTCAACATTGACAATGGATTCCCAGCATAAAATGAAAAAAAGTGCAAGAAAGAGAAAGCGAGAGCAAAAGAAGGGAACGAAACCAACGGCTCATATGCATTCATGCACCATCATAACATAACATCATTTCATAGAAAAAAAAAATTTTCAAAAATCCGTAAGGGGAAATTGAAGTGGTGAAAAAGGTTGGCAGACCTTTATATCTAAATCTCTCTAATGTTTTGCTCAGTATTTACCGATGTTTCTTCAAAAAAATCTAAATCCAAGAGTGTCTTCTAAGAGGTTGGTACACCTCACATCATTCATCCATAGGGTTTGTACACCCTCCAAGAGGTTGGTACACCTCACATCATCCATCCACAGGGTTTGTACACCCTCCAAGAGGTTGGTACACCTCACATCATTCATCCATAGGGTTTGTACACCCTCCAAGAGGTTGGTACACCTCACATCATCCATCCACAGGGTTTGTACACCCTCCAAGAGGTTGGTACACCTCACATCATTCATCCATAGGGTTTGTACACCCTCCACGAGGTTAGTACACCTCACATCATTCATCACAGGGTTTGTACACCCTCCACGAGGTTAGTACACCTCACATCATTCATCACAGGGTTTGTACACCCTCCACGAGGTTAGTACACCTCACATCATTCATCCACAGGGTTTGTACACCCTCCACGAGGTTAGTACACCTCACATCATTCATCCACAGGGTTTGTACACCCTCCACGAGGTTAGTACACCTCACATCATTCATTCATCCCCAGGGTCTGTACACCCTCCCCGAGGTTAGTACACCTCACATCATTCATTCATCCTTAGGGTTGGTACACCCTCTACAATGTCTACACACCCCAATTCTCTTAGCCTTGTTCATTTTGTTTAGACTTCCCGGTTTATTTCTCCCTCATTCTGTTTGAAATCCAGACGAAATTAGTATTTCTATCTTTACTTATCTTTTACTCTGATAATATAAAAACGTCGTTTGTCATATTATCTAGTAAAATCTAAGTAAAGAGGGGCAGCTGTCAATACCGAATTTCGTCCGGATTGTTTTTTTGGCTTTATTGTCTCCTATGTTTTGTTTTTTATTTATTTTTAGTTTTTATTTTTATTAGCTTTTATTTATTTTATTTTTTTAATTTTCTTTTATTTTCGTTTTTTATTATTTATTTATTTTTATTATCTATTATTATTCTATCTTTATTTATATAAATTATCACATTTTATTTTATTCTCCGTTTTATTTAGTACTTCCTTTTTGTTTTTTTGTTTTTGTTTTACCTTTTTATATTATATTTTAATATAATTAATATAATTTAATATAATATAATCTTTTTAAAAAAATAAAAATAAAAATAAAAATAAAAAATGGTGCGGAGCGTGAGGGGACAGAAACCGTTTCTGTAGAAAGTTGAGGTGGTGGCAGAGACGTTTTGGAGGAGAGCAGGGTGGCAGACGCGATTCGGGTGCGTACGAAGGCAGTACAAGCATTTTTGGCACAGAGGAGGGCACAAAAAGAAGCACAGAGAGAGAGCAAGGGGGGATGATTCTGGTTTTGGGAGAGAAAAGAGGAGGGGAATTGAACACTGTCTCTGAGACCTTCATCTTGGACACCATTGGTGAGGGCTTCTGGAGGGCATTCACCACGTTTGGCACCTGCAAAAAGACGCGGAAGCCAGCTTGGAAGAGGAGGAGGAGGCATCGGATTCACATAGTTAACGACGGCCAGTGGAGCTCCTAGAGGTAAGCACGCCTTATCCCCCGTTCACTTGCGTAGTCATACTGCATTATACTGTGATGTTGCTCTGTTTAAGTGTGTTTGGGTATGAATATCCCCATCCGTCGTCATCCTTCCATGCACAATCACCCTCCCATATTCACCATGTGACTTCCCATGTACGACTTTGCCACTGATATCTTCAGTTTCATCCTCCTGATTACCTTGTTCCTGATCCTCCTTGTACTAAAAAAAAAATAAGAAGCAAACAAAAGAGACCAAATCAATATCCAGCCAAACCCCTCGGCCTTCTCCAGTGATTTCAACACCATCCCCAATTTCTTTCCCCTGCAAAACGCTAATCCACCACTGAACCTTTGCATTGTCATCCCCTTTCATATCCTTTCAAGCATTCTAACCAAACCATAACCAAAAGCAATTATCAACAAAGCAGCTCATTGCCAAATCACCAGCAAAGCAAAGGATTTGAATAGGCATATACAGAAAACAAAAAAAAAAAACAACCAAAAACATAAGCACATTACAACATCAGATTAAAATCTCAACCCCCCCAAGCACGGTCTCGGTAAGCTTCCATGGTTGCCTTCACTGATAACTCATCTTCATCTAACACCCGCATAAAGTCGAGCCTTTAAACCGTTTTCTTCTCACCAGCTCCACGCCTTCATCTTCTTCCTCACCAAACAGCACACACGCACATGGTCTGTTATACGAATTAAGGAGGTAACATTTGAAAACGAGAGAGGAAGAGTTAGAACAGTGGCCGGCGAGGATCTCGGCAGTGAGCAGAGGCGCTCGCGACGCCTTGGGCCGCCACTCGCGGTGGTCGGTTTTTTGTCTGGAGGTGAGGCGTGGTGGCTGCTCTAGCCGCGATGGACGGTGGGAGAAGCGGGGAACCTTGGGTCCCTGGAGAGTGTGTGAGCTGGGGGAGTGAGCTTACGGGAGAGTGTTGGATCTGCGTGGAGGAGGAATGGAAAGGAAGTGCCAAACCCCTAGAGGATTCTAGGTCAGAAACCACCCGGGTGGGCCAAGCCCAGAAAGAACGTACGTTAAGCCTTTTTCGAACGAACGTCTGTCCGTCCACTTCTTGGACGGACCATTTGGTGACCAACTCCTAACCGAACGCTCGCCAACAACGAACGCTCGTCCAAAGTGAACGCTCGTCCTTCAACGCCAACAAAGAACGCTCGTCCCAGCGAGCGCTCGTTCTTCAACTCCAAACCGAACGCTCGTCCCCAACGAGCGCTCGTCTTTCAGCCCTTTCCCAACGAACGTTCGTCCCCAACGAACGCTCGTCCAAGCGAGCGCTCGTCATTCAACGCCAACAACGAACGCTCGTCCCAGCGAGCGCTCGTTCTTCATCTCCAAACCGAACGCTCGTCCCCAACGAGCGCTCGTCATTCAGCCCTTTCCCAACGAACGTTCATCCCCAACGAACGCTCGTCCAAAGTGAGCGCTCGTCATTCAACGCCAACAAAGAACGCTCGTCCCAGCGAGCGCTCGTTCTTCAACTCCAAACCGAACGCTCGTCCCCAACGAGCGCTCGTCATTCAGCCCTTTCCCAACGAACGTTCGTCCCCAACGAACGCTCGTCCAAGTGAACGCTCGTCATTCAACGCCAGCAACGAACGCTCGTCCCAGCGAGCGCTCGTCCTTCAACTCCAAACCGAACGCTCGTCCCCAACGAGCGCTCGTCATTCAGCCCTTTCCCCAACGAGCGCTCGTCTTTCAGCCCATTCCCAACGTCCATTCATAGTTCCCCCAACGCTCGTTATTTTTAATTGTTTGTTTTTTCTTATTTTATTTTATTCTATTTCTTTTATTTTGTCTATCTTATTTCATTTGTTTTATTTATTTCTTTTATTTTTATTTTTATTTTTATTTGTTATTTTATTTTGTTCTATCTACTTATTCTACATATTTACTTATCCTAAAATGTATATTTAATAATGCAATATTTACAATTTAAATAAAGGAATTTACAAAAAATATGTTTTGAAGGTTTAGGCACATGTGTGATCGCACGCATCGTCCTTGTGCTAAAAACCTTTTCCCTTTCTTAAATTAAAATTACAAAAAATATGTTTTGAAGGTTCAGGCACATGTGTGATCGCACGCATCGTCCTTGTGCTAAAAACCTTTTCCCTTTCTTAAATTAAAATTACAAAAAATATGTTTTAAAGGTTTAGGCACATGTGTGATCGCACGCATCGTCCTTGTGCTAAAAACCTTTTCTTTTCCTTAAGTAAATTAACAAAAAAATATGTTTTAAAGGTTTAGGCACATGTGTGATCGCACGCATCGTCCTTGTGCTAACAACCTTTTCTCTTTCTTAAACAAAATACAAAAAAAAAGGGTATAAAATCTTCAAAAAACCCAAAAACATCAACAATTGTAAACAACAAACAATCTTCCTACCTAGAACTACGTGATCCTTGATTCTCCATCAAAAATGGAGATACGTAGGAGCAAGGCCGGTCCTTGTCAGGTTCACTTCCCTAAAAATCCAAATTATTCAAAATCATTTCCAAACCAATTTTCCCAAACAATTTCCTAAACAAAATTTCCAACACAGTTTCCAAAAGAACTACGTAACCCTGATTTCTCATTCTGAATGAGAATACGTAGGAGCAAGGTCAATCCTTGTCGGGCCCAAAAAACTAAAAAATATATTTTGTTTATTTAGAATTTTATTTTAGGGATAGTTAACATTTTGAAAACCACATTATATCCGTGCATTTAGTTAAAGGTACTGCCTTAGGGCAGGCGTTGTGGGGTGCTAATACCTTCCCCATGCGTAACCGACTCCCGAACCCAATCTTTGGTTTTCATGGACCGTGCTTTATCGTTTTTGTGGTTTTTCCGTAGTTTTCCATAATAAACTATGGTGGCGACTCCAAAATCTCTTTTCAAAACCCGTTTCTTTTTGGATCGTCGTCCCGTCGCGATTCTGGTTGCGACACCTATACTAATTATTAATCAGGGGATAGTCCTCTATCCTACCTTTTGCTCGGGTCAGCCCATCCCGATCTTCAACTTATGTTAATTTGTCTGGACCTTTAGTCTTAATCTTCGTACATTCATTTTTGGTCAACTCGTCTCTACCGTCAAACCTAATCTGCATTATTCTTCGACTTAGCCCATTCTGCTTAATTTTTGGTCTAGATCTGTCTAACTATTCCCCATACACGCTGTCTCTTCTCGATATTTGACCTGTTGTGATGCATCTCTGTTGTTAACTTGTCTAAATATTTTTGGATAATTATACTTTGACAACATTTTTTTCTAATTGACCTATCTTCATTTTTGTCCACAATATTCTATCTTACCACCTTTAGTTTATCAGTCAACTTAATTTTTTCTCAAACTTAAGGTATTATAATTTAAAAATCAATCAAAGTCTTTTAGTATAATAATATCTATCTTTAGCCTAAAACATTCATTTCCAATTACTTTAAATAATATAATAATATTTATTAAGATTTTAATTATTGTGATCTATAACTAAATTGAATTCTCATAAAATATTATTATTATTATTTTCCATATGAAATTAAATTAATATTTTAAACAAAAAAAATTTTATTCTCTTTAAATTTCACCAACAAAAGGACAGAAAAAGGGTAGGAGGCTGAAGAAGAAAACCTCAAATATCAGTAACGTTGCATTTATAATGGGAGGTTATCTTAAATTGTAAATATTATATTGAAATATAATGGTAATGGGAGCTTATGAGCGGTTTTATAAAGGAAAAAATAAAAATAGGAGGGCGGGAGGATGAAGAAGAAAACGTCGAATATCCCTAAAATTTGACGTCTTTTTCTAACTCTTTGACTTCTGGCTAACAATTAGTACGTCGATGCCCCCTATAATTCGAATTCTCCTTTGTATTATTTAACCTGAGAAGTTATGAAGTTAAGAAGTCAAGATTGTGAAAGACGTTCTTAGAATTCTATTCAGAAATGGCTTCTCCATCGTCATCATCATCATCAAAAGGAAAAGAGAAGGTTGCCCGGGTTACAAGAAACGCAAGCCCATCTGGATGGATAAGTCATTGAGACATGCGAGCAAAGTTTTTATGCTAGACACATAAAAAATGTAGTTCCTCACAAGTATTTGGACCTGCAATTGGTCAAGAAAGAAGGATTCCTTTTTCAAGAATGGATTGCATATCAAGGGCCTACTGATTTTGTGCAGATGAAAGGACATTGTTATCAAGATTTCGTGGAGGTTTTCTACAAAAACCTTAAGGTTGTAAATGGGGTCATTCACTCAAGGGTCAAAGATGTTAACATTACTATTGACGATAATGATTGATTAGATATTGCTGGATTGAAAGCTGAAGGTTTCGATATCCGTGATTCTGAGTCAAACATATGGCTAACAAAGAGAGCTATATATATAAACAACTTAAGATATCCAGGAAGGTACAGGGTGGATAAGCAGTACCTACATGATGGCTTAAACAAGGAGGATAAAATGATTGCTTATGTTCTAACTTGGCTACTGCTGCTTGGAAGATTGAACGAGGACAGAATGTCAACAGAAGATGTATTTCTGTTGAATGCTATCAAGACTACAATCCCAACCAACTGGGTTGCAAAACTAAAACACCACATGATCGCTGCAGGAGATGATTATGCACACAAATTGCCATATGAAGTATTTATCAGCAAGGTGCTGGAACTCCAAGGAGTAGATGTATCTGAAGAAGAAAGAAGAATTGTGTGCAAAAGGTCAGAAGAAATTGGTATACCAAGTCTGTCATCTATTGGGCTGAAAAAGACTGTGAATGGATGGTTCTTCATTGATGAGCAAACTGTTGGAAGTCCACCTACTCTTGATCAAGATCATACTGAAGATTCTGATGATGAAGATTCAATGGAAACTTCTTGATAATTATTTTAAAGCCAACTTTTCTATGTTTTTTGTTTTTTATTTTGTAATCATGGCTAGTAAGCCACCTATGGTTTTTGTATTTCTTTCGGTTTTAGATTGAAATGAAATGAAGATTTATTTTAGTAAACGATATGTGAATTGTGAATGTTGATTGCATTGTATGTGGACTAACCCTCAATCTAGTTGAGAATAGAAGATTATGCTGTTCTGAAATTGATCAAAAAATGATCACTAGTTAAAAGTGCAAATTTCAATACACTGCTAACTTGAATCAATTAAGGAAGAAGTAAAAAGAAAAAATTTCATGTCTGATTTTAAAGAAAAAAGAATCATAAGAGCACCACCTTTTGCTATTGTAGAAGAAAACAACGTCGAAGCCCTATCAAATAAGACGTTCTATTAATGTGAAGTTAAGAGCTCACCATTAATGCTCCCATTATATTGCAATTTCGTTCACGTCACTGCCCCGTTGCCTTCGATGTTCTAATAGAGGAGAAAAACAAAATATATCCAAATATACTTCATCGAAATGTACTTTTTGATCCAGTGAAATGTCATATTCGACGTTACAACATCATTCAATGAAAAAGTAATAAATTGTCAGAGCGGCTGCAGCGGAATGGTTAGCGTGGAAACAAACCAAGAGGGGGGGTGAATTGGTTATATTCAAATATTATCCCTTTTTAATATTTTTCTCTTAATTTCTTACTAAGCAGATAATTTAACGTAAATAACAGAGTAAGGGAAAGAGAAAAATTACACAGGTATTTTATCCTGGTTCAGATCACTAGGATCCTACGTCCAGTCGCTTATCTCAAATAAGATAAACCTTTTTCACTATCACAAAACTATTACAAATATTAGTCACACAGAAAAACAATTTGTAACAGTTTAGAAATTACCACCTCTCTTGAAACCACAAGAGATGAACCTACACCTCCTTTGAGTCTTCACAAAGGATGAACACCTCCTCCGAATACTTCACGAAGGATGAACACCTCCTTCGAATACTTCACGAAGGATGAACCTCTTCCGAACACCTCCTCAGACACACCAAGGATGAACCGGCTATTTCTCTGTCACCGTAGCAGCACTTCACCAGCTCCACAGACAAGAGTTTCCTAAGCCGAACAATAGCTCACAATTCTCAAGAGTTTCAGAGTTCTAGAGCACAAGGGAAGAGTTGTAGTTGTTGAACTTGAGAGGAAATGAGAGTCTATTTATAGACTCATCCAAAGGCTCTTCCATTTTTCGTTTTCAGCCTTTCACACTGTGTTAATCGATTAGCTACAGTGGTTAATCGATTAACACCCCAACGGATAGTCCAACGGCTATAAAAACGGCTAGTTTTTCAAACGTTCACTATGTTAATTGATTAACACCTTCTGTTAATCGATTAACGTTAATCGATTAACACCCTCTGTTAATCGATTAACACTGCACTGCTGAATTTTTCCATTTTTCTCTGGAACAATCGATTAACAGCCCCTGTTAATCGATGTTCTACAGTAATGCGCTACAGTATTTTGCTACAGTATTTTGCTACAGTACTTTTTACAAAACACTTTTCTTTTTCTAATCTAAGACCTATACATATTTCTAATAGTATTACAAAAGCTTTCCATCACAATAGAGATCTTCAAATCATTTTGATTCTTGATTGGTCTTGACTTGATTTGGACATCATCAAAACTTCATCTTCATCATTTTGCTAACATAAATATCTTTAGATTCAATTTAGATGTTGTGTTTTAAAGGGGTATAGGACGTCGTTGATCACATAAATTGATGTGAACAATGAATATACTCCAGGTCTTTACATCAAGGGTACTCAACATTTGACGTCAACTGTGTAAATTGATTCCAAATTTAAATTGTCCATAAGTTGTATCCTTCCTTGGAAAAAAGATAGCTTCCAAATCTAACGGAGGAGTACAATTTATGGACAATTTAAAAAAGAATCTTACAATTTTAAATGATGAAGTTGAACAACATTTTTATATAATTATTTTAGATATCAAAATTGTTTCAGCATTAAACATATTGTGAACCAAACTTTTGTTTCCTAAGGACTTCCCTTTCAGTAAGATATGTTAACCATTTCTGTACTACGAAAACATTTTGTTAACTTGAACTTGAAAGGGCTCCTTCATATGAAATGATGATGAACGAACCGCTTTCAAGTTCAAGTTATCAAATTGCAATATGAAGAACAAAAATGCTTATATATCTAAGGAAAAGAAAATGCAAAGGAGATAAAAAAACATGAATCCTAATATGTTCAATACGAAAATAGGAGGTAGGGATTATGTGAAATGCATGCTATATTTATAGATGAACTGATGACATACATCGTGTAATCATGCAAGATTCGAACCTAACAACTCTGGACTGCTTCTTCTCTGTCTTCTCTGCTTCTCTGAATAAAGGTGGGCTGGGTACCTGCAAAGGCACTCCGACGCTCAAGTTAACAGGGGTTTTATCAGATCAATAATAATCTCTCTCAATTTTCTATAGGGGAAAAACGTACCTTTTTTCTGGTGTGCTTTGTGTATTTAAAACAGTATAATAAACCGTTTACCTGAAAATCCGGTCAGTTACTGAAGTTGACTGTTTAGAAGTTGCAACTGCCAGATCATGTGCTGATACTAAGTCAATTACTTCCGTGATTCACGGCGCTGGTTAGCCAATATGCGTAACTGTTTATCTGTAACCGCTAGATCACGATGTCGCGTTCTATATGTCGATCATCTTGCATGTCGACATAAGTGGACGACTTGTCGCACGAATGTCTCATGTCGCGACATCACTTTTTATGTCGACACGAATGTCTCATGTCGCGACATCACTTGTTTGGTTGTCGAGCACCAAGCGACCGACAACACTATGTGGTCGTATGTCATTGCGAGCATGAGAAGGTCTTACCTTGGTTTAATTGTCGCCAGGTTGTTCGGGTCATTGGTTGACCGTTGGAGGATTAGGTATCCTATAGTACACTTAGTAACTGTCACACTCCACCTTCTTGTAATTCGAAGCCCCGCCGAATTCGATGTTCGAACATCATTCAGAAAATAATGAATAAATTTCTTTTGATTCATTTAAAAACAAAATGACGTCCCGCTGCCCAGAAATTGTCTACTTTTTAATCACCTGCGAAGAAGGGGAGATTTGGAGGGCTTGAAGTTAAAAAGTTTCATGTGCCACTCTATATTCATATAATTTCACTCTCAGTTTTGCTAAGTTAATATAATCGATTCTAAGTAATAAAGAATCGATTCAAAGCGTTATAAATTAAGAAATGCAAATGAGTTTTTAATGATTATTTATGGTCATATTAATGACAACGTGGCTGGATATTGATCACACATTTGTTAAAATACTAAAAAGTGAAGAAATAACGCATGAGAGTGGTCAAATTTGTTTTTTCTAATAATGTTAATCATAATATTTTTTTGATATCATAATCATTTATACCAATAACTAATTATAATTATTAAATTCTTCAAAATAATTTATTTCAATGTGGCCATTAAAAGCTTTTCTAAGAGTTCATTGGGGAAGCGAGAGGACGCGAATTGGTAGCCGTTAGATCAAAAAGAATCCTACGGCGCCTGATGATTAAACGGTTTGGCTTCTTCAACACGATTCAGAAGGGGGTTTGTCATTTGTGTGGAAGAACAAAGCTTGACAGTGTGCACCGTGAGCGAGTTCGCTGCTGCTAGCATTTATCAGGTAACCCGTAATTTCCTTCATCTTAGTGTATTTACTGCTGATTATGGAAGGACGGGGGCATAATACCGGTGACGATACGCCGGGGCCGTCATCAACGGCGGAATGCCCCGAAATCATCACTATTCCTTATGGTGAGGAAGCTTTTGTATATGGAAATGTGGATAGTGAGGGTCCAGGGCGGCGCGTGATGTCTCTGATTAGCGGGGATGAGTACGATTGGGTGGCGCGTGAAGTAAAAGGACTTAGCAGTCAATTTAGGAGTAGGGCTGTAATAACAAACTGGATTGAGAATAGTTGCGTGTTGCGAACCCTAGGGTACCAAACCTGTATAAAATTGATAGCTTGCCGGGAGGATGAGAGGGTGTGCTACGGGGGGGAGAATGCTTCGGAGGAATTCTTTTATTGTTATGCTGCGTTGTTCTACGATTTGTATGTGAGATTGCCATTTACCACTTTCCAAATGGATGTTTTGCGCACCTTGAACGTTGCACCGAGCCAGTTGCACCCCAACAGTTGGGGGTATGTATAGGCTTTTGCCGTAGTGTGTCGGGCGATAGCAATTAGGCCCACTGTAGGTTTGTTCCTATACTTCTTTAGATGTCGACCGGTGGTCACGAAAGGATGGGTATCACTGATTTCTGAGCCAGGTAATGCGCTATTAGAGCTTTATCTGCAGTCATATAGGAATTTTAAAGAGAAGTTTTTTAAGGTGTCGATCACCGATGTCGGTCGGCGGTATTTTTTCGACGGCGAGGGGAACCCTAGATTCCCCCTGTATTGGACACAGGACCCGCTGAGATTCACCTCTTGGCCGGAAGATAAGATGACTATTGAAGAATTAGAGGCGTTGAGTGTGTTGACCTCGTTGCCACGCCCCTTTTCTTCCCGTCAGCTTATAAATTGCCTCGAGTTCGACGACGCAGAGGCGAGGGTGTTTGGTATGTGTCTTTGCTCATTATTTTTGTAGGTTGCTTTGTTGTTGCTGACTATCCTGTATTGCGATTTTTGCAGAGATAATGGGGAGAAAAGGAAGTGGCAGAAACTGGTTCCAGTCGATCGGAAACGAGAGGGCTGAAGTTAGTCGCCCGGGGTCGTCTGCGGGTCCGGCGGGGGGTCAACAAAGCCTCCAAGCGCCACCCGCTGGGCCAGTGCCAGTTGTACTGTCGGCGTCGACTGATGAGACGACGGCGGTTGAAGTGCCGCTGGTTCGTAAAAGGAAGATGAAGGCGGTCGACACCAGTCGCGACGCGCCAAAGAAGAGAAAAGAGGTAGTCGAGGAAGTCGAACGTTCCATCCCGCTCGGTGTATGGGATCCTGCCTTCACGCTAGGTCATAAGGTGGATCTGAATATGGACACCGCGGAGAAGAAGGTTATCGAAAACATGAGTGAGCAAGAAATTGCTGACAGCATGTTAGAGATGACAACACGGGCACATGCGTTGGCTTGGCATCTGGCCTACGCTTCTGATAGAGGTGCGATGCGGGTTGAGTTAGAGAAGGTACGTGCTCAGCTGAAAGAACTTGCCGAGGCCCATGCTGTTTGTGATACCAGGCAGAAGCGCTCAGAACAACTTCTGAAAGAGGCTGAGATATTGTTGGATAAAACTCGGGAAGCTGGCTTGACCCTCCAAAAGGAACGCGATCAGATGGTGAGCGAGCTGGAGCAAGCCAAGAGGGCAATGGTGGTAGTGGCCCGAGAGAGGAACGAGTTGAAGGCAGAGGCCTCGGAAAGAAATGAGCTGGTCGAGGAGCTGAAGGATGCGATTATGATTGAACATACCAGAGGTTTCAGGAAGGCTTTGAGGCAGGTCGGGCACTTGCTCCAGGTATCGACCAAGGGAGTTGAATTCGACATCCAAAAAGACGTGCATGAGAGTCAACTGAAACCTTTGAACGAAATTCCCGAAGATGCTGTCCTGGAGGGTGAAGAGGATGAAGAGGTGGTCGCCAACACTAAGAATGACGGAGCGGGCGACACAAGTGATCCTGCCACAGAGACTGGCGAAGATGTGGATGGCGACACCCCTAACGTTGTAATAGATTAGGATGTGCTACGGATGTGTAAATATAAACACATTTGAACTTGATTTTGCTGAAATTTCAATGACTGTGAATGTTGAATTTTGAATGTTGATGTTGACGTAGAACTAGTTGAACTTCTTGGTACGTTGGGCGATTTTGCAATTTGTTTAACTTAGCCGATTTTGCAATTTGTTTGCTGTACTGACCGCTAAGTATCAATGTCAAGTGTATTGATAACGCGCCGTAGGACCGTCGAGAGTGATGGTCGAGTGGGGGAAATACTGGGTGTTCTAGGGAGAACATCTACCAGAAGGAGTGTATCCCAAGCGGATTGGGTGTTCAAGGGTGAACATCTACCAATGGGAGTGTATCCCGAATGAGCTGGGTGTTCAAGGGTGAACATCTACCAGGCGACGTGGTCCGAATTCGTTTATGTGTGGAAGTGTTCGAGACGACGACCTTGGGACTCGACATTGAGGAAATGATAAATGACACTAAGTATTAATCATAATGAAACGTATTCTTTATTTGGAAACGGAATTAGGAAATGTTGTAAAAATAACCAATCAAGAAATGAAAGCTAACTAAAGTAGTATTTAAGGTGAGTGGCATTCCAGGTGTTGGGCACTGGTTGGCCATCAAGGAGCTGGAGTCGATATGCACCGTTCGACATGTCCTCTATAACTCGAAAGGGTCCTTCCCAGTTAGCTGCAAGCTTGCCGTGCGCTCGATTCTTCCTAGCCTCGCCCCGCTTTCGCCACACCAGATCTCCGCTTTTGAAAGCTCTGGGCTTGACCTTGGTGTTGTATCTTCGAGATAGCATTCGCTTTTGGGCCTCTGTGCGGATGGTGGCAACCTCTCGACGTTCAGGAAGGACGTCGAGATTCGTCCTCAACTGTTCTTCATTAAGCGACATGTCAGTGATGTGACGCCTCAATGAGGGCTTGCCTACCTCGACTGGGAGCATGGCATCAGTGCCGTAGGTTAAGTTAAATGGCGTGTCTCCTGTAGATCCATGGGGAGTGCATCTATATGCCCATAGAACCTCTGGTAGCTCTTCCACCCATAAACTTTTGGCTTCACCGAGTCTCTTCTTTAACTTTGTCAGAATGGCTTTGTTTGTGGCCTCGGCTTGGCCGTTTGTTTGAGGATGCTCGACTGACGAGGTGACATGCTTGATGCCCAAATTGCTAAGGAACTCTTCTAGCTTGCGCTCAATGAATTGGCGACCGTTGTCGGTAATGATCTTCTGAGGGAGACCGAACCGACAGATGAGACGCCAAATGAACTTCTGCACTCGTTGGGCGCTGATAACGGACAGTGGCTCAGCTTCTATCCATTTTGTGAAGTAGTCGACTGCCACTAGGAGGAACTTGTTTTGCGCTTTGGCGATCGGCAGAGGTCCAACTATGTCGAGACCCAACTGAGCGAACGGCCAGGGAGAAACAATATTATGCAAATCTTCGGGAGGTGCATGGATGTCGTGACCATGGGCCTGACAGGAGATACACTTTTTGACAAATGTTTCACAATCGTGGTCGAGTGTAGGCCAGTAATATCCTGCGCGGAGAACACGTGCTCTCAGGGTCCGCTTGCCAGAGTGAAAGCCGCATATCCCGGTGTGTAACTCGCGCAGTACATAGTCTGCCTCTTCCTCTGATATGCATTTCAATAGAGGAGTGCTATGGCCGCGACGGTATAGGTCGTCACCTATACACACGAAACGTGCAATGCGTTTGGAATCAGCTACAGTAATGCTATCTCCTTTATCCTGCTTCTCCATGAGATCTTTGACCTTCTGCCGCCAGTCTGTTACGGGTGTCGACACATTGGTGACGAAAGCTTCCACCACAGGACGGTCGAGCGTCATCCTAATGATGGAGGATAACTGTGCTCGCTCCTTAGAATGAGTTAACTTAGACAAGAGATCTGCTCTTGCGTTTTGTTCCCTGGGTACATGAATGACACTAACCTCGACGAAATTTTGGAGTAAGGTCTGAACCTTGTGGAAATAGCGCAACAGTTGATTATCCTTGACTTGATAGATTCCATTCACGTGGCTAACTACCAATTTCGAGTCCATCCGACACTCTAAACGATCAACCGAGAACTCTCTAGCCAGGGATAGGCCAGCAATCAAGGCTTCGTACTCGGCCTGGTTGTTGCTAGCTGGAAATTTGAATATGATGGCTTGCTCTATGACTAAACCATCAGGCCCTTCTAGGACGACACCGGCTCCTCCCCCCCTTTTGTCGGAGGAACCATTTACGCTGAGTAGCCACTTTGTCGTTGAGTCCTCTGGGGCAGGTATTAACTCAGCCGCGAAGTCTGCTAAATGTTGACCCTTGATAGACCCGCGCGGCTCGTAACGGAGTCAGAACTCTGACAGTTCTAAGAACTTGCCTGCGGGGACATCAAAGGTACACTTGGAAGGATTTAGGCGCATGCTGTACCGTCGGAGTTGACCGAAAACCTCCTTCAAATCCTGCAGGTGCTGTTCGACAGAGTTGCTGCGAATAACCATGTCGTCGACATACACGTCCATGCATCGTCCTATCTGGTGATGAAAGACTTTATCCATGAGGCGATGATAAGTAGCCCCGGCATTCTTCAATCCAAACGGCATTACTTCATAACAGTAATTAGCGCGTTCGGTAATGAAGGCTGTTTTGCTTTGATCTGGCTCGTACATTGGGATCTGGTTGTATCCCGAGTAGGCGTCGAGGAAACTTAGTATGACATGACCTGAAGCTACATCTACCAGGCGATCGATGCTGGGTAGGGGATACGAGTCTTTGGGACATGCCTTATTGAGATCAGTGAAGTCGACACACATTCTCCACTGACCGTTCGACTTCTTGACCATAACTACGTTCGAAAGCCACGTAGTGTAAGTTAACTCCCTGATGAACTGGGCGTTCATCAGCTTCTCAACCTCAACTTGAATGGCCTGGCGTTTCTCTTCGCCGAATCGTCGCTTCTTCTGGGCGACAGGTCGTGCCTCCCGGAAGATGGACAACTTGTGGGCCATGACTCCGGGATGGATTCCTGGCATGTCGGCAGCTGTTCATGCGAATAAATCTGCGTTGTTCCGCAATATATGTCCCAGATCGTGCTCTTCGCTAGAGGTGAGGTCTCCGCCAATGCTGGTAGTTTTAGATGCGTCAGTCGTCAAGGACAGGAGTTTGACTTCGCCTTGCGGATGCAGACGCTCGTCTATATTGGTTCGGGGGTCCAAGTCGACTGCCGCTGCCTCGGCTCCTTTCGCCCTTCTGGTTGGAATGAAGGGGGTGACTTTTAGCCCGGCGACATAACACTGTCGGGCTGTTCGTTGATCGGCCCTCACGGTACAAATAGTACCATGATCTGTCGGGAACTTCATGGCGAGGTGGGGAGTAGACACGATTGCCCCAAACGCATTCAAGCAAGGTCGTCCTAGCAGGGCATTGTACGACGTATTTGCCTCGACCAACAAGAATCGTACTCTAAGTTTGGGTGCTTCCCGACTTGTTCCAAGCCGAGTTCGTAGGTCAAGGTATCCCCTGGTGTCTACTCTTTCTCCTGAGAATCCTACAATTTGTTCATTAAACGGGGCGATGAGATCCTCAGACAGGTCCATTTTCTGAAAGGTGGACCAATACAAAATGTTGACCGAACTACCCTGATCGACGAGAACCTTGCTGACATCATACCGAGCTATATTAGTCGTGATAACCATGGGATCATCATGATCAGGGTCGGGAGCGTGGAAGTCCGCGTTTGTAAACGTGATGTCGGGGATCGACCGAGACTGTCGCTCGACCATATGAACTGACTTCAACTGTCTCAAATGTCGCTTCCTTGCTGACGCTGACACGCCTCCACCAGCGAAACCGCCAGATATGGTGTCGATGCGGCCTCAGACTGAGCGTTCCCTCTCTGTCCGTCGAGGTGGGCTGCGCGATCGCCTGCGGTGTCGATCATCTCTAGGGGGTGATCGTTGGGGACTTCGCCTAGAAGGCTCTCTTCGGCGAGGAGTGGCGGCTCTAATGGAGACTCTATCCTTGATGTAATTCTGGAGATAGCCTGCACGAATGAGCCGTTCTAGTTCGTCTTTCACCATGTTGCACTCTTCCGTGTCGTGCCCATGGTTCATGTGGAACTGGCAGGTTTTGCTATTGTCCGCGTTCTTTGGGGTGGCCTTTCGCCGCACGGTCAAAAGTGCGGCGTGTAAGGCCTCTTCAAGCACCCTCGCCCTTGGTGCATTAAGGGTCGTGTAGCGATCGTATTTACACGTCCACCCCGACTCCTTCCGAGGTGTTCGGTCCGGCCTGTAGTCGTTGGGGGATCGTTTCGTTAGTTTCCTTGCCTCCTGGCTGAAGACATCCTGATGGTGTTTCTTTCTGGAATTACGGTGGTCCTCGATGCGGATGAATTTTGCAATGGTGGATTGCAATTCTTCCATGGATGCTGGAGGGTCAGCATACAGTTGTTCTGCGAACTGCCCCGGCCTTAAGCAGGACGAAAGATTGCTGATGATGAAGGCAGGAGTAATATCCTGCACACGCCGAGCCGTCTCGATGTACCGCTGCATAAAAGCTTTCAGGGTCTCATCCTTCTCCTGCCTGGTATGGACAAGCTCAGTAGCAGTCATCGCCGGTTTTTTATTAGCCGCATATTGCTTTCGGAATAAGGATTCGATTGTTGCGAAACAATCCACTGAATTCCGTGGAAGTTTATAGAACCATTCCAGAGCTTCACCCTTAAGAGATAACGAAAAAGCTCTGCATATTACCGGGTCGCTGTCAGTATAGAATGCCATGGCATCTATAAAATTATGTAGATGGTCATCGGGGTCCTCAGAACCATTGTAACGTTCCAGGGTTGGGGGAGGCTTGTCTGGCATGTTCGCTTGCATGATGGCCTCTTGATGGACAAATTTGTAAGCACCAAAATATGATGTCACAAACTTGTTTCACAATCGGCAAGTATGACCGAATCGTTCAAGTAATAAAACTTGGTAAGACCAAGTATCGTTCTTCCCAAAGGACTCACGGCCTAGTTTAGTTATGTGATTTGTTGATTAGCTAGGACTTACAAACGAAATATTCAAAGTTTAATATGCAAAGACAGAAAATAAACATGTATGCATGAATTTGATCAATGGCAAAGACAAAAGATAAACACTTTCAATGAATATATGAATGAATATGTTGTTGGGGGTCAATTTCATCTCATCCACTCTCATATATTTTAGGAATTCATCATTCAAATCATCATTGTTAATGCCACTCTCTAATGTACCATTCTAGATGGCTTCTCCCTAATCAAATAGTTCATACAATTCCTAGCATTCCTAATGATTAGTTCATGACTGCAGGAGCTTAAAGGCAACCAATATAATGTTGTCAGTAAAATATTGGGAGAAATTCCCCGGATCTAGACTTCCCCGTACGTGTCTGTATCGACAAAACCAATAATCATGCATTAGAATGAGTTAAACAATGCAAGCATTGAGCAAAGAGGAAAAACCCTAACTAATGATGAAAGAAAGCATATGTCTTAATTCAAAGATGTACTCAACAAATCCATATATGAGAGCTTCAAGAGATTACATTGATTCCCCAACAAACATACAAGGTTTAGTTCACCATATTCATGGTGAACCTAGATGAATAACAATGAAAGAATGAAAGAATAAACCCAATAAAGGTGAAGAGGTAGCCTGAGCATCCAAGATCCTCCTTCAAAGGGGTGAGAAGAGAGAGTGTTTGCCTCGTTTCTGCCAAAGATACCTAACTATAGGACGTGCAAGCCCTTATATACTAATCTAGAGTTACAAAAGATTACAAAAGCCCAAGCCCAAAAAGTGCCGCTCAGCGGTGGTTGCGCGTCTTCTTTCTTCCCCTCAGCGGCCATTTTGCCCCTCAGCGGTTCCAACGTCACCTCTTGAGTGCCGCTCAGCGGTAGTTTGCCGCTGAGCGGTGCCTTCGTCTTCTCTTTTTGCACTCTTTCTTGTCTTTTCTAATGTCACTTCTCTCCTTCTTCACTCTTTTCACCAAATTCACCTTAAAATCTGCACAAAAACACTGAAATCAAGCATAAACCTGTCCAGCTCTCTTATTTATGAAAATATAGATAAACTGCATGATTTCAAGCTAGTTTCTAAGTCTAAAGGTTGCTTTTAGTATTAATTTTAAGCATGAAAATAACAGTTTTTCAACTGTTATCACAACCCCAAACTTAGAACTTTGCTTGTCCTCAAGCAAACAAAATGTACTCCATCTCCAACCAATTTATATGATGGTTTACTCATTCAAAATCCTCTTTTCAAGATAAGTAACAACTTCACTCAAACTTATGACCAAGAGTTCAATCAAGATGTGCACATGCTTTAGTGTTCACAAAGTCATTTAAGTTCCAACAAATGTTATTTTTCATGAATGATCAATCAATTAAGCATGGATGTTCATGTACTAATGGAATATTTCCTCACTAAGTAAAGTGTTTCACTCAACACACAAGTGTATAAGAGGTAAAGTGTTTCACTCATTCACTCCACTATCACAATGTCACAAGAATCAACTTTGCCTTTCATTTTACCACAATCAAAAACATTCACAAGCATGCATCATCACAAGGACTTTTCAATGGCTTATAATGTGGCTGGGCTAACAAGAAAATTGGTTTTTCTGGATCACAAAATCCTTGAGTTAAGAGAATCATAACAACACAATTATTCTTATTCATTCCCAACTTTTGTTTGCCTTTTCATTTGCATTGAGCTTTACTTCTTTTTCTTTTCTTTTCTTTTGCATATTCTTACTTTTTAGCTCTTAGCTCAATGCTTTTCCTTTTTCATGTTTCCCCAATAACCCCAAACTTGAACATTTGTCAATACCACACAAGATCTTCTACTTAACTCAAGGTAAAGATTTTCAATCAAGGGTTTTAGTGTATATTCAAGGCTATGGGTTCAAAGGATAGAACACAAAGTGTTCTCTTTTAGTAGGCTAACATTTATGAATTTGGCCAATAAAAAGGGTTTTAACAAAAATGGCCTTGATCATATGATGCAAAACAAGCAATTGATTCAATCATAGAAAACCTGGGCAAAGTCATTCAAGCTTCCAAAGTAATAGCATTCAACAATAACAACTCTGGAGCTCAAAACCTCACATATAAGCTCATTCACATTTGACATACACATCCTGCTGAATTTCACAATCACAATCATGATATCATGCATTTGTTCACAAAGCTTGTGAATCACCTGTATAAGCATTTTAATGTGCACATCATCTCAACATCAATCAATCAGTAAGCATCATCAAGCATTACTTATCACACAATCACAGTTAATAGCAAACCATCATAATAAACCAGGTGGTCAATAGAGTACATCAAACCCTAATCTAAAAACAAAAAATACTCACAAAACACTGGGTTGCCTCCCAGTAAGCGCTTGTTTAACGTCCCGAGCCTGACCCAAACTTTCAAGGATCAACCAGCAACATCATTGTAGAACATTGTTGCACCTCTCCCCCTAGATAAGGCTTGAGACGTTGACCATTTACCACCCAACTTCTCTGTGGATTATCAGATGGATTAAATATTTCAATTGCCCCATGCGGATGCACTTCTTTTATCACAAATGGTCCTGTCCATTTTGACTTCAGCTTCCCAGGAAATATCTTCAATCTTGAATTGAACAATAATACCTGTTGTCCTGGATTGAAAACTCTATTCACCAACTTCCTGTCATGATAAAATTTCATTTTGTCTTTGTACGCCTTGGATGAATCATATGCATGTAAGCGCATTTCTTCAAGCTCCAAAATCTGCCGTCTGCGTGTACATTGAGTGTCATAAGGATCAAAATTCAAGAATTTCAAAGCCCATAATGCTCTATGCTCCAATTCGACTGGCAAATGGCATGCTTTCCCATAGACTAATTGAAATGGTGATAATCCCATGGACGTCTTCATTGCTGTTCTATAAGCCCAAAGAGCATCATCCAATTTGAGAGACCAATCCTTTCTTGATGAAGTCACAGTTTTTTCCAGGATTCTTTTTATCTCCCTGTTAGATACCTCAGCTTGTCCATTAGTTTGTGGATGATAAGGTGCAGCTACCTTATGCTTCACTCCATAGTGTTTGAGTACTTTCTCTAGCTGATAATTGCAAAAATGAGATCCTCCATCACTAATCAACACTCTTGGAGTGCCAAAACGTGAGAATATCTGCCTCTTCAGGAATTTAATTACCGTGCTAGCATCATTTTTAGGATAAGCTAATGCTTCCACCCATTTACTCACATAATCCACTGCTACCAGAATATATTCATTGTTGAAAGATGGAGGGAAGGGTCCAACAAAGTCAATACCCCAACAATCAAAAACTTCAACCTCTAAAATACCTTGTAAAGGCATCTCATGACGTTTAGTGATTGTCCCTGCTCTTTGACATTTATCACAATTCCTAGCATGATTATGGGCATCTTTAAATAAAGTTGGCCAATAAAACCCTGATTGAAGGACTTTTGCTGCTGTTCTTTCTCCATTAAAATGTCCTCCATAAGGTGAATCATGACAATGCCAAAGAATTCCTTCTGCTTCTTCATTTGTAACACATCTCCTTAGAAGATTATCTGCTCCAATTTTGAACAAATATGGATCATCCCACACAAACTGCTTGGCATCATGTAGAAATTTCTTTCTCTGTTGCCAAGTTAAGTCTTCTGGCATGACTCTTGCAGCTTTGAAATTTGCCATATCAGCAAACCAGGGCCTCTGCTGAATATACATGAGTGATTCATCTGAAAAAGATTCCCAGATTGCAGACTCCTTGCTAGTGACCTCATTGTTGACTAACCGTGACAAATGATCAGCAATTAAGTTCTCACTTCCTTTCTTATCACGGATTTCTACATCAAATTCTTGCAATAATAGTACCCATCTAATCAGACGTGGCTTAGAATATGGTTTTGTCAACAAATATTTGATAGCTGCATGATCTGTATAGACAATCACCTTAGACCCAATGAGATAGGGTCTAAATTTCTCTAGAGCATATATAATGGCAAGAAACTCTTTCTCTGTGGTAGCATAATTCAATTGAGCATCATTCAGCACTTTGCTAGCATAATAGATTGGATGAAACTTTTGTTCTTTCCTTTGGCCGAGAACAACTCCTAATGCATAATCACTTGCATCACACATTAATTCAAAATTTTGATTCCAATCTGGTGCTACAATCACTGGAGCTGACACTAGCTTCTTCTTCAATATATCAAAAGCTTTCAGACAATCTTCATTCATCACAAAAGGAGCATCCTTCATCAAAAGATTACTCAATGGTTTAGCAATTTTTGAGAAATCTTTGATGAATCTTCTATAAAACCCAGCATGACCAAGAAAACTCCTAATCCCCCTTACATTTGTTGGGGGAGGCAGTTTCTCAATGACTTCTACTTTAGCTTTATCCACCTCAATTCCTTTAGCAGAGATTTTATGCCCCAGTACAATCCCTTCAGTTACCATGAAATGACATTTCTCCCAATTCAGAACCAGATTTGTCTGAACACATCTTTTGAGGACAGTGTTCAAATTAGCTAAACATCTTTGGAAAGAATTTCCAAAAACTGAGAAGTCATCCATGAATACTTCAATGCATTTTTCTAAAAGATCAGAAAAGATTGCCTGCATACACCTCTGAAACGTAGCTGGAGCATTACATAATCCAAAAGGCATCTTTCTATATGCAAAGACACCAAAAGGACAAGTAAAAGCCGTCTTCTCCTGGTCTTTTGGATCTACCACAATTTGATTATATCCAGAATATCCATCTAGAAAACAATAGAAAGCTTGCCCTGATAACCGTTCTAGCATCTGATCCATGAAGGGAAGAGGAAAATGATCTTTCCTAGTAGCTTTATTCAGCTTCCTGTAATCAATGCACATACGCCAGCCAGTAACTGTCCGGGTAGGAATAAGTTCATTCTTATCATTATAAATTACTGTCATCCCCCCTTTCTTTGGAACCACCTGTACTGGACTCACCCATTCACTGTCAGAGATTGGATAGATGATACCAGCTTCTAGCAGTTTCAACACTTCTTTTCTGACCACCTCCTTCATGACAGGATTTAACCTTCTCTGAGGTTGAGCACTTGGTTTATAGTCCTCTTCCATAAAAATCCTGTGCATGCAATAAGTTGGGCTTATACCTTTGAGATCTGATATTGACCACCCAATTGCTTCTTTGTTGGCTTTCAGAATTTCTATCAACTGCTCTTCTTCTTGTAAAGATAAAGAGTTATTGATGATGACTGGCTTTGTTTCACCCTCTTCTAAAAACACATATTTCAGATGTGGTGGCAATCTTTTTAATTCTGGTGACTGTGCTTTGATTGTTTCTTCCTTATCAATTGTTTCAAATATTGGATCTTCTTCTGGACTCTTTTTCAATGTTTCCAAGTCCATCAGACATTCATCAATCAATTTTTCTTCTTCCTCATCCAAATCTTCACATGCATCAATGAGAGTTTTTTCCAATGGAGAAATCTTACGCACCATTCTTTCTTGAACCATACAAACTTCATCAAGTTCATCAAATTGAAAACATGCTTTGTCATCATTTGGATATGTCATGGCCTTGGATACATCAAAAGTGACCTCTTCATCATCAACTCTCAGTTTAAGCTTACCATTCTCTACATCAATCAGAACTCTAGCAGTCTTCATAAAAGGTCTCCCCAGAATAAGAGGAACATCACTAGTTCCTTCCATCTCCATCACAATAAAATCCACTGGGAATACAAATTTGTCGACCTTCACTAGAACATCTTCAACCACTCCATATTGATATTTAAGAGACCTGTCTGCCAATTGAAGAGCCATTCTGGTTGGTTTAATTTCCAGCCCCTGAATTGTTCTGCACATGGCTAGCGGCATTAGATTAATGCTAGCTCCCAAATCAATCAATGCTCTTCCAACTTTCACATCTCCTATGGTGCATGGAATAATGAAGCTTCCTGGGTCTTTAAGTTTAGGAGGTAGTTTCTGTATGATTGCACTGCAATTGCCCTGTATATTGATAGTTTCCTTCTCAATGTACTTGTGTTTCTTTGTGAGAAGTTCCTTCAAGAATTTTGCATATGCTGGCATCTGTTGCAATGCTTCAGAGAATGGTATAGTAATCTCCAGCTTCTTAAACAGTTCCATGAATCTTTCCAACTGCTTTTCTTTCTCCTTCCTTGAATAACCCTTTGGATAAGGAAGTGGCTTTTCATACTCTTTTTCTTTCTGTCTCTCTTCTCTCTCTTTTTTTTCTCTCCTCTCTTCTTCTTCTTTTTTCTCTTTTTCTCTCTCAACTCTTTCTTTCCACTCACATGATTCTTTTTCACTCTCACTCTCATTTTTTTTCTCTCCTCTCTCTTTTTGTCTCTCCTCTAACACTCTACCACTTCTAGTCACAACAGTTTTACATTCCTTTCCAAGATTATCATGTTTAATCTCGTCAACTATTCTCTCAACATAACCCTCCATTTTTTTAAATGCAGCATCCACATTATGACAATAGGACGCATTTGTCTTCAAGAATCTCTGGAAAGTCTCTTCAAGCTTTGTTGTTTTCTCAACTGGAGTAAATTGCATCTGCCATTTTTGTTGCTCTTGAACCATTGAGACCTGTTGTATTTCCTGTGGTATTTGAGAAAGTTTCATGGTTACTTCCTCAAGCTGTTGAGAGAGAGTTCTATTTTGGACAAGCAGAGCCTCATTTAATTTTGACAACTCCTTCTGATTAGGATCTCTTGTGTCAATATTGAGTTCGTTGTCACTAGTAGCCATATTTTCAATAATTTCAGTTGCTTCCTCTGGAGTCTTCCATTTGATATTACCTCCTGCTGAGGCATTCAGCATCATCTTGGTTTGTGAACCAAGCCCTCCAAGGAAAATTAAGACTACTTCATGTTCTTTAAAGCCATGCATGGGAGTTTTACGTAACAAGCTTTTATATCTGTCCCATGCATGCCCCAGTGATTCTTCCATGCCCTGCTTGAATGAAGAAATCTCTTGCTTTCCTTTAGTCACCTTAGATTGTGGGAAGTATTTGTTTAAAAATTTTGTGACCACTGCTTCCCACTCTGTGAAACTTTCTTCTGGAAAAGAGTTCAACCAAAGCTTAGCATTGCCTCCCAATGAGAAAGGAAACAAGCTAAGTTTGATTGCTTCGTCTGGCACCCCATTAATTTTGACTGTATTGCAAATCTCATTAAAGGTAGTGAGGTGCTCATATGGGCTTTCATGAGACAACCCATTAAATTGATTACTCTTCACCAGTTCAATCAGTGCTGGTTTGACCTCCATGTTGGCTGCATTGACTCTAGGTCTAGCTATGCTGTTGAAGTGCTGAGGTCCAGCAAGATTAGTATAATCTGCAAGAGTTCTTCTAACATTATTGCCCTCCATACTTCCTGTGCTATGAACAGAACCTTGTGGTGATGATTGCAAGAGAGTTTCTGGAGAAGGGAAAAGTTCTCTAGACGTTCTGATTCTTCTCCTCCTTCTACTCTCTTCTAGACCTTCAAGAAGTGGTTCTGTTGTTTTCTTACTCCTAGTTCTAATTGCTTCCTGCATGCACAAGAAACAAAACCCTAGAATAGATTTGTTAGCACAAAAAGATATAAGAGAAGATATATATTCAAAAGATAAAAAGATAAAAGATTCAGAAGATAAGAAGATAAAAGATTCAAAAGATAAAAAGATAAAAGATAAAATAAAATTTAAAAATAACATCTAATCTAAAAAGATAAAAAGATAAAATAAAATCTAATAAAATCTAACCTAACCTAATAAAATCAAAGCAAATCTAATCTAATCTAAAAAGATAAAACAGAAAAAGATTAAACAGAAAATAAAAACAGAAATTTAAAATTAAAGTCAAAGATAAACAATAATCACACAAATTAACCAGTTAAACCACGAGTCCCCGGCAACGGCGCCAAAAACTTGATGGACAAATTTGTAAGCACCAAAATATGATGTCACAAACTTGTTTCACAATCGGCAAGTATGACCGAATCGTTCAAGTAATAAAACTTGGTAAGACCAAGTATCGTTCTTCCCAAAGGACTCACGGCCTAGTTTAGTTATGTGATTTGTTGATTAGCTAGGACTTACAAACGAAATATTCAAAGTTTAATATGCAAAGACAGAAAATAAACATGTATGCATGAATTTGATCAATGGCAAAGACAAAAGATAAACACTTTCAATGAATATATGAATGAATATGTTGTTGGGGGTCAATTTCATCTCATCCACTCTCATATATTTTAGGAATTCATCATTCAAATCATCATTGTTAATGCCACTCTCTAATGTACCATTCTAGATGGCTTCTCCCTAATCAAATAGTTCATACAATTACTAGCATTCCTAATGATTAGTTCATGACTGCAGGAGCTTAAAGGCAACCAATATAATGTTGTCAGTAAAATATTGGGAGAAATTCCCCGGATCTAGACTTCCCCGTACGTGTCCGTATCGACAAAACCAATAATCATGCATTAGAATGAGTTAAACAATGCAAGCATTGAGCAAAGAGGAAAAACCCTAACTAATGATGAAAGAAAGCATATGTCTTAATTCAAAGATGTACTCAACAAATCCATATATGAGAGCTTCAAGAGATTACATTGATTCCCCAACAAACATACAAGGTTTAGTTCACCATATTCATGGTGAACCTAGATGAATAACAATGAAAGAATGAAAGAATAAACCCAATAAAGGTGAAGAGGTAGCCTGAGCATCCAAGATCCTCCTTCAAAGGAGTGAGAAGAGAGAGTGTTTGCCTCGTTTCTGCCAAAGATACCTAACTATAGGACGTGCAAGCCCTTATATACTAATCTAGAGTTACAAAAGATTACAAAAGCCCAAGCCCAAAAAGTGCCGCTCAGCGGTATTTACCGCTCAGCGGTGGTTGCGCGTCTTCTTTCTTCCCCTCAGCGGCCATTTTGCCCCTCAGCGGTTCCAACGTCACCTCTTGAGTGCCGCTCAGCGGTAGTTTGCCGCTGAGCGGTGCCTTCGTCTTCTCTTTTTGCACTCTTTCTTGTCTTTTCTAATGTCACTTCTCTCCTTCTTCACTCTTTTCACCAAATTCACCTTAAAATCTGCACAAAAACACTGAAATCAAGCATAAACCTGTCCAGCTCTCTTATTTATGAAAATATAGATAAACTGCATGATTTCAAGCTAGTTTCTAAGTCTAAAGGTTGCTTTTAGTATTAATTTTAAGCATGAAAATAACAGTTTTTCAACTGTTATCACCTCTGTGAACGGAAGCAGGTTAGTGAGGCGCATAGGAGTAGGCCCCCTCCTCCCTCCGTGATGGACAAATTTATGAGCACCAAAGTATGATGTCACAAACTTGTTTCACAATCGGCAAGTATGACCGAATCGTTCAAGTAATAAACTTGGTAAGACCAAGTATCGTTCTTCCCAAAGGACTCACGGCCTAGTTTAGTTATGTGATTTGTTTATTAGCTAGGACTTACAAACGAAATATTTAAATTTTAATATGCAAGACAGAAAATAAACATGTATGCATGAAGTTTGATCAATGGCAAAGACAAAAGATAAACACTTTCAATGAAATATATGAATGAATATGTTGTTGGGGGTCAATTTCATCTCATCCACTCTCATACATTTTAGGAATTCAACATTCAAATCATCATTGTTAATGCCACTCTCTAAAGTACCATTCTAGATGGCTTCTCCCTAATCACGAGTTCATACAATTCCTAGCATTCCTAATGATTAGTTCATAAGTGCAGGAGCTTAACGACAACCAATATAATATTGTCAGTATAATATTGGGAGAAATTCCCCGGATCTAGACTTCCCCGTACGTGCCCGTATCGACAAAACCAATAATCATGCATGGAATGAGTTAAACTATGCAAGCATTGAGCAAAGAGGAAAAACCCTAACTAATGATGAAAGAAAGCATAAGTCTTAATTAAACGATGCAAGCAAAGATTCCATATATGAGAGCTTCAAGAGATTACATTGATTCCCCAACAAACATACAAGGTTTAGTTCACAATATTCATGGTGAACCTAGATGAACAATGAAAGAATGAAAGAATAAACCCAATAAAGGTGAAGAGGTAGCCTGAGCATCCAAAATCCTCCTTCAAAGGGGTGAGAAGAGAGAGTGTTTGCCTCGTTTCTGCCAAAGATACTAATTCTAGGACGTGCAAGTCCTTATATACTATTCTAGAATTACAAAAGATCAAAAGCCCAAGCCCATTAAAGTGCCGCTCAGCGGTAAAATACCGCTCAGCGGTGACTGCGCGTCACGTTTCTTCCCCTCAGCGGCCATTTTGCCCCTCAGCGTGACTCCCGCAACCTCCTGAGTGCCGCTGAGCGGTAAATTGCCGCTGAGCGGTGCCTTCGGCTTCTCCTTTTTGCACTTTTTCTTGTCTTTTCTAATGTCATCTCTCTCCTTCTTCACTTCTTTCACCAAATTCACCTTAAAACCTGCACAAAAACACTTAAATCAAGCATAAACCTGTCCAGCTCTCTTACTTCTGAAAATATAGATAAAAGCATGATTTCAAGCTAGTTTTTAAGTCTAAAGGTTGCTTTTAGTATCAATTTTAAGCATGAAAACAACAGTTTTTCAACTGTTATCACAACCCCAAACTTAGAACTTTGCTTGTCCTCAAGCAAACTAGATGTAACTCAATCTCCAACCAATTCATATGATGGTTTACTCATTCAACAATTCTCTTTTTCAAGATAAGTAAAAACTTTAATCAACCTTATGACCAAGAGTTCATTCAAGATGTGCACATGCTTTAGTGTTCACAAAGTCATTTAAGTTCCAACAAATGCTATTTTTCATGAATGATCAATCAATTAAGCATGGATGTTCATGTGTTTATGGAATATTTCCTCACTAGGTAAAGTGTTTCACTCAACACACAAGTGTATAAGAGGTAAAGTGTTTCACTCATTCACTCCATTATCACAATGTCACATGAATCAACTTTGCCTTTCATTTTACCACAATCAAAAACATTCACAAGCATGCATCATCACAAGGACTTTTCAATGGCTTATAATGTGGCTGGGCTAACAAGAAAATTGGTTTTTCTGGATCACAAAATCCTTGAGTTAAGAGAATCATAACAACACAATTATCTTATTCATTCCCAACTTTCTTTTGCCTTTGCATTTGCATTGAGCTTTACTTCTTTTTCTTTTCTTTTCTTTTTCTTTTTCTTTGCATATTCTTACTTTTTAGCTCTTAGCTCAATGCTTTTCCTTTTTCATGTTTTCCCAACAACCCCAAACTTGAACATTTAACAATACCACACAAGATATTCTACTTAACTCAAGGTAAAGATTTCCAATCAAGGGTTTTCAGTGTATGTTCAAGGCTAAGGGTTCAAAGGATAGAACACAAAGTGTTCTCTTTTAGTGGGCTAACTTTATGAATTTGGCCAATAAAAAGGGTTCCAACAAACGGCCTTGATCATGTGATGCAAAACAAGCAATTGATTCAATCATAGAAAACTTGGGCAAAATCATTCATTCTTTCAAAGTAATAGCATTCAATCAATAACAACTCTGGAGCTCAAAACCTCACATATAAGCTCATTCACATTTGACATACACATCCTGCTTAATTTCACAATCACAATCATGATATTATGCATTTGTTCACAAAGCTTGTGAATCACCTGTATAAGCATTTTATGTGCACATCATCTCAACATCAATCAGTCAATAAGCATCATCAAGCATTACTTATCAAACAATCACAGTTAATATCAAACCATCATAAGAAACCAGGTGTTCAATAGAGTACATCAAACCCTAATCTAAAAACAAAAACAAATAAGTTCAGAAAACTTAAACCACAAAAGCATAATCATATGATAGCATTCATCAGTAAATGCTATCTCAGCTCCTCATCAGTCTGAGCTGTCCTCTGTATCTTCCTCTTCTTGGATCTTATAGTCTTGATTCTTTTTGCTCGATGAGGAGGCCATCCCTGCATCAGACATAATTCACAAAACCAAAAGATACATTGTTAAGCATTAGTAAACCACAATGAAGAAATCAGCCCCTTCAATGATGCTCTCTCCCAACCCCAAACTTAGACGGAAAACTAGTGAGCAAGTGAGTGGAAGGGAGATTTTCTAAAGAGGGATGAGGAAAAAATTGTAGAGAACCTTTGAAAAGGTATGTAGGAGTGTGTCTGCAAAGAAGAGCCTGAAAATAAAAACCAAAATGCAGCTTAGGGTATAAAAATACCCTAATGGGCTCGGATCCCGCTAAGGGGAAACTAAAGCCCATCTGCGAGAGTACCGCTCAGCGGTAAGTTGCCGCTCAGCGGCACTTTCGTGATGTGCTCTTCTCCTTCTTTTCTTATCCTACGTGCCTCCTAGACATGCCCCTCACTGATTCCTTGCAATTCAATGCTTAAAATAATTATGCAAACCCTAACTAAAATAAAACAAACAAAAACAATTAATCAACTGGGTTGCCTTCCAGCAAGCGCTCTTTTAACGTCACTAGCTTGACCCAATAAAGCCCAAGTTCCTTCTTCTTTTTCTTCTTTCTACTGAACTTCTTCAGAAATTTGATCAAACCAGGAACTTGTTGCAGTGTCTCAATCATAGGAACTTTAATCTCCAATTTCTTGAAGATTTCCATAAAGCACTCAAATTCCTTCTTCCTATGATACTTCTTTGGATGGGGACGAGGTTTTTCATATGATTCTTTATTTTTTTCTCTCGTCCTCTTTCTCTTTTCTCTCACTTTCTTTTTTTCTTTTCTTTTTCTACTCACCCTCTCAATCTTCACACAAATTTTCTCTTCTTCTTTCTCTTCTCTCTCTTTTCTCTCTTCTTTTTCCAACTCAACTTTTTCAACATTTACACTCACTAGCTCTTGACACTCTCCCCTGGGGTTAACCTCAGTATTAGCCCCAAAATCCGTGTCAGGCCTTTCTTCCAATTGCTTGGTAATCTGCCCCATTTGAATCTTCAAGTTCTTAATAGCAGCTTCAGTGCTCTTTTGAGAAGATTCAGTTTTCTGTATAAATTGCTGAAGAGTTTCTTCCAACCTTATTGATCTTTCATTAAGTATAGAAATTTATTGCCATAAGGTTGGTATTGTTGTTGCTTGTTAAATTGCCCAGTTTGTCCAGCTTGCCCACTTTGTCTTTGACCAACACTTGGGTGTGGTTTCCACCCTTCATTGAAATTCTCCTGACTGTATGGAAATTGATTGGCCATGAAGTTAACATCCTCTAAAGCTTCTGCTGGACAGGCGCATTGACCATTGATATGATCACCTCCACATAATTCACACAACTGTGATTGAACCTGTGCAACAGTCTTTAACTCTTTTGGCAGTTGTTCAAGTATCTTTGTGAGATTCTCCAATTGTTGAGTTATTAACTTGTTTTGAGCTATCAAGGCATATTTGGATTGCAACTGTAGAACTCCTTTTTGTTGAATAGGAGCTCCTCTTTCACTGTTCCACTTATTGTCATTAGTAGTCATGCTTTCAATTATTTCTGTGGCTTCCTCTGGAGTCTTCCATTTGATATTGCCTCCTGCTGAGGCGTTAAGCATCATCATGGTTTGTGAACCAAGACCTCCAAGGAAGATTAGGACTACTTCTCCTTCGTTAAATCCATGCGTGGGAGTCTTTCGTAATAGGCTTTTATACCTGTCCCATGCATGCCCCAGTGATTCTTCCATGCCTTGTCTAAATGAAGAGATCTCTTGCTTCCCTTTGTTGATTTTAAAGCTTTGTTGCTGCCATTGTTGTTGTGGTTGGTTCTCAAATTGTCCGGCAGCTTGCCAAAATTGGCTTTGATCCATGCTTGAGTCATGTTCCCACCAGTGGTTGAGATTACTTTGGTAGAATTGAGTGCCCATTAAATTCTTGTTCGAATTGCATCCTGCAAACATTTGGCACAAAACTCTAAAAAAATATTTGTTAGCACAAAAAGATATAAAAGAAGATATATATTCAAAAGATAAAAAGATAAAAGATTCAGAAGATAAGAAGATAAAAGATTCAGAAGATAGAAGATAAAATATTCAGAAGATAAAAAGATAAAAGATTTAAAAGATAGAAGATAAAATAAAATAAAATAAAATCTAATCTAAAAATAAAATCAAATAAAATCTAATCTAATCAAATCAAATAAAATAAAATCTAATCTAATCTAATAAAAACCGAAAAAATAAAAACAGAAAACAGAAATTTAAAATTAAAGTCAAAGATAATCAATAATCACACAAATTAACCAGTTAAACCACGAGTCCCCGGCAACGGCGCCAAAAACTTGATGGACAAATTTATGAGCACCAAAGTATGATGTCACAAACTTGTTTCACAATCGGCAAGTATGACCGAATCGTTCAAGTAATAAACTTGGTAAGACCAAGTATCGTTCTTCCCAAAGGACTCACGGCCTAGTTTAGTTATGTGATTTGTTGATTAGCTAGGACTTACAAACAAAATATTTAAATTTTAATATGCAAGACAGAAAATAAACATGTATGCATGAAGTTTGATCAATGGCAAAGACAAAAGATAAACACTTTCAATGAAATATATGAATGAATATGTTGTTGGGGGTCAATTTCATCTCATCCACTCTCATACATTTTAGGAATTCAACATTCAAATCATCATTGTTAATGCCACTCTCTAAAGTACCATTCTAGATGGCTTCTCCCTAATCACGAGTTCATACAATTCCTAGCATTCCTAATGATTAGTTCATAAGTGCAGGAGCTTAATGACAACCAATATAATATTGTCAGTATAATATTGGGAGAAATTCCCCGGATCTAGACTTCCCCGTACGTGCCCGTATCGACAAAACCAATAATCATGCATGGAATGAGTTAAACTATGCAAGCATTGAGCAAAGAGGAAAAACCCTAACTAATGATGAAAGAAAGCATAAGTCTTAATTAAAAGATGCAAGCAAAGATTCCATATATGAGAGCTTCAAGAGATTACATTGATTCCCCAACAAACGTACAAGGTTTAGTTCACCATATTCATGGTGAACCTAGATGAACAATGAAAGAATGAAAGAATAAACCCAATAAAGGTGAAGAGGTAGCCTGAGCATCCAAAATCCTCCTTCAAAGGGGTGAGAAGAGAGAGTGTTTGCCTCGTTTCTGCCAAAGATACTAATTCTAGGACGTGTAAGTCCTTATATACTATTCTAGAATTACAAAAGATCAAAAGCCCAAGCCCATTAAAGTGCCGCTCAGCGGTAAAATACCGCTCAGTGGTGACTGCGCGTCACGTTTCTTCCCCTCAGCAGCCATTTTGCCCCTCAGCGTGACTCCCGCAACCTCCTGAGTGCCGCTCAGCGGTAAATTGCCGCTGAGCGGTGCCTTCGGCTTCTCCTTTTTGCACTTTTTCTTGTCTTTTCTAATGTCATCTCTCTCCTTCTTCACTTCTTTCACCAAATTCACCTTAAAACCTGCACAAAAACACTTAAATCAAGCATAAACCTGTCCAGCTCTCTTATTTATGAAAATATAGATAAAAGCATGATTTCAAGCTAGTTTTTAAGTCTAAAGGTTGCTTTTAGTATCAATTTTAAGCATGAAAATAACAGTTTTTCAACTGTTATCACTCCGCCAACAGGATCGGAAGCTCCTCCATCATGACTGACTTCATTATCCTCCTGTCTGTTTGAGGCAGATAACTTCGGTGGTGGAATTTGTGCCCTCAGCGCCGCCATCTCCTCCGCATGTTTACGCTGAATTTCCTGCATGGTTTGTGCCTGTGCCTCAATCTGCGCCTGTAGTTGCCTGATCAAATCGTGTGTGTTAGAATCTTCCATTGCTCCGGTGGTCGTTGTTGGGATAGTAAATCTCGGGCCCCACGGTGGGCGCCAAAATGTTTCAGTAGGGGTGTGGAGACCAAGATTCGAACCTAACAACTCTGGACTGCTTCTTCTCTGTCTTCTCTGCTTCTCTGAATGAAGGTGGGCTGGGTACCTGCAAAGGCACTCCGACGCTCAAGTTAACAGGGGTTTTATCAGATCAATAATAATCTCTCTCAATTTTCTATAGGGGAAAAACGTACCTTTTTTCTGGTGTGCTTTGTGTATTGAAAACAGTATAATGAACCGTTTACCTGAAAATCCGGTCAGTTACTGAAGTTGACTGTTTAGAAGTTGCAACTGCCAGATCATGTGCTGATACTAAGTCAATTACTTCCGTGATTCACGGCGCTGGTTAGCCAATATGCGTAACTGTTTATCTGTAACCGCTAGATCACGATGTCGCGTTCTATATGTCGATCATCTTGCATGTTGACATAAGTGGACGACTTGTCGCACGAATGTCTCATGTCGCGACATCACTTTTTATGTCGACACGAATGTCTCATGTCGCGACATCACTTGTTTGGTTGTCGAGCACCGAGCGACCAACAACACTATGTGGTCGTATGTCATTGCGAGCATGAGAAGGTCTTACCTTGGTTTAATTGTCGCCAGGTTGTTCGGGTCATTGGTTGACCGTTGGAGGATTAGGTATCCTATAGTACACTTAGTAACTGTCACACTCCACCTTCTTGTAATTGGAAGCCCCGCCGAATTCGATGTTCAAACATCATTCAGAAAATAATGAATAAATTTCTTTTGATTCATTTAAAAACAAAATGACGTCCCGCTGCCCAGAAATTGTCTACTTTTCAATCACCTGCGAAGAAGGGGAGATTTGGAGGGCTTGAAGTTAAAAAGTTTCATGTGCCACTCTATATTCATATAATTTCACTCTCAGTTTTGCTAAGTTAATATAATCGATTCTAAGTAATAAAGAATCGATTCAAAGCGTTATAAATTAAGAAATGCAAATGAGTTTTTAATGATTATTTATGGTCATATTAATGACAACGTGGCTGGATATTGATCACACGTTTGTTAAAATACTAAAAAGTGAAGAAATAACGCATGAGAGTGGTCAAATTTGTTTTTTCTAATAATGTTAATCATAATATTTTTTTGATATCATAATCATTTATACCAATAACTAATTATAATTATTAAATTCTTCAAAATAATTTATCTCAATGTGGCCATTAAAAGTTTTTCTAAGAGTTCATTTGATCTTTGATCGTCATCGACTTTTTAAATTCAAGTTTTTTATAAACGCTTATGTGGTAGTCGTGATCAGTCCGTTTCAAATGTACAGATCCATCTCTTTCATATCCTAGCCCGTTTGATGAGTCGTTATTTCTTGAATTATATTTAGTTTATTGCACTTAAATAAACCAGGAAATTGTGTTTAATTGTCTATTATTTCCCCGTTTTCCGAATTCTGCTTAATTTGGTCGGAAATTCGTAATTGTGCTAATTTGGGTTTTCTGAGCTGATTAAGTGCATTTTTGGTTGCAGTAAAGTTGTGGAAACATCATCTGGAGCATTGGGATATGGCGTGACACACTCAAAGGCTCAACATTTAGTCGTTTAGATTCTAATTAAAATTGTAATTTCGTTTTCTAGAAGCCCTTAATTAGAATTAGGTGTTTTGGACCCTTTTAGGGGCAATTTTGTAAAAAGACCTATTTGTAGGACATGTGCCTTTTTGATTAGGGTTTTTAATTGATTGTGGACACCATTTGGAAGAAAAACTCTCAGCATTTTAGAGAGCCTTAGCCAACCACACAAAAAGACTCTTACACACTTCATTTTTTTTCACGTTTTTGAGCTTTTCTCTCTTAGGGTTTCTTGTATGAACACTCTTATGGAGAGCTTGACTTGGGTGTCTCGTTTTTGGCCATTTCAATGAGCAAGATGCAGATTTTCTTCTTCTCTTAATTTATTCTTGGTTGTCTTAGCTTATTGGTGGTGAAAAACTATTCATTTCCACTTCCATTTGCTTGTTCTTGATGCTTGGAGTTGAGTTTTAGAGCTTGTCTTTGCATTTCCATGGTGGATGTTGGGTTTGAGTAACTTTATATTTCGTTTTCCTCTCCCTTTGCTGCTGTTCCTCTCGGTTTTTATCTCATTCTATATGGTTGGATGATAAAAATGAAGTTCTATGTAGTTTTAGGTTGAAGAGAGCTTAAGATGATGTGTGGGTGTTGTGGGTTTAACTCTTTTCTTACATTTTTCGGTTTCGATGCTTGAGACAAGGTTGGGATCAGATCTTGGTGATGTTATGGAGGCTGGACAGAACTGGAATTAATGGTCTAAGTATTATTTTCGTTTTTGCAAAGAAACTTGAAGAAATGGTAGTGTTAAAGATGGGTTGATGAGTAGAAGTTTGGGTTTATTGTTCTTGTGTTCATTTGCAACTTTAACTTTGGTTTCTTGAAGTTGTTCTCTGTATTGAAGAGTGGAAGAAAGCTTTTGGATGCATAATTCTTGAAGAAAAACCGTTTGGAGTTTGTAGGAGAGAGGAAATTGCTTCATTTAATTTTTACCACTTTTGGACCAACACAAAAGATGCTTGTTTTGACCCAAGGAATGTTTCCACTTTAAGATTTGGCCTTTGCTTGTTCCAGCCGTGAATTGCAATGAGAAATGGAGGTTTTTAGAGTTTGTTTTCATTTGATTTAGCTTACTTGGCACATTGGTAGGAGCACCCATGGTATCTTCCATTTGCACATTGGTCTTTGAAGCATTCTTTGGCATTTCCACTTGGTGGTTCACGTAAATTGTGTGCTTTGGTGTATAAAATCATTTCTTTGCTGCATGGAAGGAGAGAGGGGACGGTGTTGGAGAGTGTGGAAGGCACATGCTTAATTTCTTGAAAAATGGTGCACATGGGAGAAGAAGTTAACACATTTTGTGGCTTATTTAAGGTGAAATTGAAGTTTGACTTGGGTGCATGGTGACTCACGACCATGTGTTCTTTCTTTGGCCAATTGGACTTTTAAATTCATTTGTTAATTGCCATTATGACAAGTAATTTGCTAGGATTAAATTAGGCTTGTTGGTTTCTTTGGTTTTTAATTAATTTAAGGTTTAATAGGTTCGGAGGTCCTTATATTTGTAGGTTCGTTTCAATTGGGTCCTCCAATTTTGAAAGTGATCAATTTGGTCCCTAATTTAACAAAATTGAGTCAATAATACCCTTTCCGTTAAATGTAATGGACGGCGTTAACTTTTTAAACATGTGGCATGTTGAGGCATCCTTTTATTTGCAGGTTGCACAGTTTTATTTGAAGGATGCTTCAACATACCACATGTTTAAAAAGTTAATGTCGTCCATTGCATTTAACGGAAAGGGTATTATTGACTCAAAATTGTTAAATTAGGGACCAAATTGATCACTTTCAAAATTTGAGGACCCAATTGAAACGAACTCACAAATATAGGGACCTCCGAACCTATTAAACCTTAATTTAATTAATAGGTTGAGTTTATGTGTTTGAGTTAGTGTTGATTTAATTATTTTTAACTGTGCTTGTTAATCAGTTTGTAACAGTGTTTGATGTTTGAATGTTGTCTAAGGCTTTTAATAGTGCTAGTTTAATAACCATGCTAGCTTAAATTAGTTTGTTTGCATATGTATCTTTATTAAGTTCTTTAATTTTTGCAAAACCTTTTCAAAACCCCCCTCCCCTTTTTTTTGTGTTAGACTCGATTTTCGAACCGCAAAATTGGTCCTTGAGAGACGACCTAGGAGTCACTTCCTAGCACTATACTGCATTATTAATGCACATCAAATTTGATGGGCCGCGACAACCCGCATCACCGTCTGTCTCGACTTTTTTAAATTTTTTCTGGAGGTTCATAAGACAAATATGGAAACACCAGAATATAGGTATAAATGTTGAAGGCAACCTAAGAAACGCTAAAATAAATATTTGCCACAAAGATGTTAATCTTTGATAGGAATCAGAGTTGTAAACCAAAAACCAAAAGAATCCTCTCTCAATGTTGCAAATTCATATTTATGACTTCCAAAATGTCTACATATGTATTTGGTGTCCCTATATATAGGTATAAATGTTTAAGGCACCTAAGAAACCCTAAAAGAAATATTTGCCACAAAGATGTTAGTCTTTGATAAGAAAACTACAATTGATTTTATTTCCTATACTAATTATTATTCAGGAGATAGTCCTCTATCCTACCTTTGGCTCAGGCTGACCCGTTTTGACCTTCAACTTATGTTAGTTTCTCTGGACCTTAAGTCTTAATCTGTTAGCAAAATGATCAAGATGAAGTTTTGATGATGTCCAAATCAAGTCAAGAGAAATCAAGATTCAAGATGTTATGAAGACTTATATTGTGATGGAAAGCTTTTGTAATACTCTTAGAAATATGTATAGGACTTAGATTAGAAAAAGAAAAGTGTTTTGTAAAATTACTATAGTAAATCATTGCAACAAAACACTATAGTACTATTCATATGAATAGTAACACTATTCACGTGAATAGTGACGGTTAACGGTAAGAGTATCGCACTTAACACGGACGTTGGAGAAACTAGTCGTTGAAGAAACTAGCCGTTTATGACCGTTGGACAAACTAGCCGTTTATGGCCGTTGGACAAACTAGCCGTTAAGTTTGTCTTTTAGTGAATGGAAGAGCCTTTGGATGAGTCTATAAATAGACTCTCATTTCCTCTTAAAAACATCCAGAGACACAGAAACTCTTCCCTTGTGCTCAAAATACTCAGAAATTCTTGAGACTTGTGTGTTCTTGTTCGGCTTGTGAAACTCTTGTCTGTGGAGCTGGTAAAGTGCTGCTACGGTGACAGAGGAAATAGCCGGTTCATCCTTGGTGTGTCTAAGGAGGTGTTTGGAAGAGAATCATCCTTCGTGAAGTATTCGGAGGAGGTGTTCATCCTTCGTGAAGTATTCGAAGGAGGTGTTCATCCTTTGTGAAGACTCAAAGGAGGTGTAGTTTCATCTCTTGTGGTATCAAGAGAGGTGGTTTCTAAACTCTTACAAATTGTATCTTTGTTATTGTAATTTGTAATTGTTTTGTGTTAGTGAAACTGTTTATCTTGTTTTGAGATAAGCGACTGGACGTAGGATTGGTAAGATCCGAACCAGGATAAAATCATCTGTGCAAATTTCTCTCAACCTTACTCTTGCTTTATTTGTCTTTATTAATTGCTAAGTAAGTTTAATTGAGTAGAAATTAAAAGGCACGCGTTAGTATTAAAAACCCTCTTGGTTTGTTATTCCACGCTAACCATTCCGCTGCAGCCGTACTCTGACATAATCCCCAAACATTCATTTTGGGTCAACCAGTCTCCACCGTCCAACTTAACCTGCCTTAATCTTCGACCCAACCCATTCTGTCTTAATTTTTGGTCTAGATCTGTTTGATTATTCTCCATACACGCTGTCTCTTCTAGATCTTTAACTTGGTGTGATGCATCTCTGTTGTTAACTTGTCTAAATATTTTTTTTCTAACTAAGCTATCTCAATTTTTGTCCACGATGTTCTATCTTAACCTTTAGTTTATCAGTCAACTTAATTTTTTCTCAAACTTAAAGTATTATAATTTAAAAATCAATCAAAGTCTTTTAGTATAATCATCCATTTCTTTAGCCTAAAACATTCATTTCAAATTACTTTTAATAATATAAAAATATTTATTATGATTTTAATTAGGGTTAAATATGTTTTTAGTCCCTGAAGTATCAGACGATTTTGTTTTTAGTCCCTACTCAGAACTTTGATGATTTTTAGTCCTTATTGTTTTGAAACTCTGAGTATTAGTCCTTAAAATTGGACGGCGTTAACTTTGATCAGACGTGGCAAACGGCGATGCTACGTTTTATGCCTGCTGTCCTCTTCACCCTCTGCCACGTTGGTTGTTTAAGTTTTGAAATGAGATTAAGTAAGTTAAGTGTGCATTTGGTTCGTCATCTATTATAAATGAAATTTTAAGAAGTTGGGTTCTTCTTCGTCAATGCAGTTGGGGCAAAGAAAGCTGAGGAGGTAGATCTGGGTGGGACTGGTTATGTTTCTTTTATCAGGAATCTCTTGTACTCACTATATGAAAGGGGGAGATGGCTAGAATAACAAAGAAATAATTAAATAAACCTAAAAGCCCAACATATCTATCCCCAACAGTAAAAAGAAGAAACCAGATTCTGTCCGTCTCTCTGTCTCCCTCCCTCTCTCTATTATCTGACCTTCCTTTAAAGCTTGTTCTTCTTTCTCATATTAAGACCCCAGTCATGGATACAACCTCAACCCCTCAACCTCAAGACTCATCCTCCAAGAGGCATTTCCATTGGACCAACAATGTCCAAAATCATAAAGGAAGACGCAAACACAAAGGGAAAAGACGAACAAGAACAAGATGACAAGGGTCTTCCACTCCCAGGCCCTGTTACCACTTCCCAAAGAAGAAAGCTTCAGGCCGTGGCAATCTCAAGGCTCCGCTCCGTCCTCACCATGTTCGGCAAGAACCGCTCCAGCCTTCCCTTTGGCCTCGGTTCTCGAGTGGTCGGCACCCTCTTCGGCTACCATCGCGACCATGTCCACTTCGCCTTCCAGAAGGACCCAAGTTCCCAACCCGCTTTCCTCAACGAGCTTGCAACACCCATAACCGGTTTGGTTCGGGAAATGGCTTTTTGGGCTAGTCTGAATCGCGCTGGAATGCGACAAGGACAAAGAGTCAGAGAAGAAGAGTTCGAGGTTGCTTCAGGAGTCCGTGTGGAGGACCTACTGCAACGGCAAAAAGTGTGGCTTTGCCACCCAGAAGAGAATGTGGAGCGAAAGACTAGGAAATCCTGAAGGCCGTGGAGCCAATTTCAATGGGTGCAGGTGTTTTTCCAGTGAGTAATAAAAGCGATGGAGGTGATGGGGAGGTGATGTACATGAGGGCTAATAAATCGTATCAACTTACCTCCTCGAAGACGAACTCCAACCTTCAGATCTACCTCCTCAGTTTTCTTTGACGAAGAAGAATCCATCTTCTTAAAATTTCATTTATAATAGATGACGAACCAAATACACACTTAACATACTTAATCTCATTTCAAAACTTAAACAACCAACGTGGCAGAGGGTGAAGAGGACAGCAGGCATAAAACGTAGCATCGCCGTTTGCCACGTCTGATCAAAGTTAACGCCGTCCAATTTTAAGGACTAATACTCAGAGTTTCAAAACAATAAGGACTAAAAACCATCAAAGTTCTGAGTAGGGACTAAAAACAAAATCGTCTGATACTTCAGGGACTAAAAACATATTTAACCCTTTTAATTATTATGATCTATAACTAAAACACAATTCTCATAAAATATTATTATAATTATTTTCCAAATAAAATAAAATTAATATTTTAAAGAAACAAAATTTTATTCTCTTTAAATTTCACCGACAAATCGTTCTTATATTTTATAATATGTAAATATTACAAGATAAATTTAAACAAATTTATATAATATAAAAATTAAAAAAAAAATTGTAAATCTTATCTTAAAGTATAAAGAAAATGGTGGGTTATGGAAGGTTTATAAAGGAGAAAAGCACAGAAAAGGGCCGGAGGCTAAAGAAGAAAACCTCGAATATCCGTAACGTTGTAGTTGTAATGGGAGGTTATCTTAAAATGTAAATCTTATATTCAAATATTATGGTACTGGGAGGTTATGAGAGGTTTTAAAAAGGAAAAAAGAGGTGCGAGGATGAAGAAGAAAACGTCGTATATCCGCAGAATACGACGTATTCTTTGTCTTTTGTCAAACTCTTTTTCTTCTGGCTGACAATTAGTACGTCAAAGCCTAGTAAAATTCAACGTAACCATTGTATATTTTAAGCTTCGGAGTTGAGAAGTTAAAACCTACTAGATTGTGAAAGACGTTCCAAGAACTCTATCCAGACATAGCTTCATCATCATCATCATCATCATCTAGAAGAAAAGAGAAGGTTGCCCGGGTTACACGAAACACAAACCCATCTGGATGGATAAGTGATGAAGAGATCCGAGGAACGTTTTTATTCTGGAGAGTTATAAATTATGTAGTTCCTCACAAGTATCTGGACCTGCAATTGTTCAAGAAAGAAGGGTTCCTTTTTCAAGAATAGATTGCATATCAAGGGCTTACTTATTTTGTCCAGATGAAAGGAGATTGCTATCAATATTTTGTAGAGGTTTTCTACAGAAACCTGAGGGTTGTAAATGGGGTCATTCACTCAAGGTTGAAAGGTGTTAACATTACTGTTGACGATAATGTTTGGTCACATATTGCTGGACTGAAAGCTGAAGGTTTGGATTCTCATATCCGTGATTTTGAGTCAAACAGATGGCTAACAAAGAGAGCTATATATATAAACTGTTTAAGATATCCACGAAGGTACATGGTGGATAAGCAATACCTACATGATGGCTTAAACAAGGAGGAGAAACTGATTGCTTATGTCCTGACTTGGCTACTATTGCCTGAAAGATTTGTCGAGGACAGAATGTCAACAGAAGATGTATTTTTGTTGAATTTTATCAAGACTAGAATCCCAACCAACTGGGTTGCGATACTAAAAGACTGTATGATCGTTGTTGGCCATAAATATGCACACAAATTGCCATGTGGAGTATTTATCAGCCAAGTGCTGATAGTCCAAGGAGTAGATGTATCTCAAGAAGTCAAACTTATGTGCAACAAGTCACAAGAATGGATGGTTCTTCAGAGGTGAGCTAACTGTTGGAAGTACACCTACTCCTGCTGTAGATCATACTGCCTTCATTCCACAAACTGATTTTAAGAAATATGTTGTTGATCAATTTAGGAAGAAGTCTGAAAGGGATGAGAGAGTTGAAGATACTCTTTTCAGATGGCAGAGGAAGGGAAACAAGAATGGCATTGGCTTTGAAACTGAAGATTCTGATGATGAGTTAACTGATGAAGATTCAATGGAAGCTTCTTCGTAAGAATAGGGACTACTTTTCTATGAGGATTTTTTTTATATTTTGTAATCATGGCATTAAATCACCTCTGGTTTTATGTACTGCTTCGGTTTTATTTTTAAATGAAATGAAGATTTATTTTAGTAAACGATATGTGAATTGTAAATGTTGATTGCATTGTATGTGGACTAACCCTCAATCTAGTTGAGAAGAGAAGATTATGTTGTTCTGATATTGATGAAAAACTGATCACTGGTTTTAAAAGTGCAAATTTCAGTACACTGCTAACTTGAATCGATTAAGGAAGAAGTAAAAAGAAAAAATTTCATGTCTGATTTTAAAGAAAAAAGAATCATAAGAGCGCCACATTCTGCTATTGTTGGAAGAAAAAAACGTCAAAGCCCCATCGAATACGACGTTCTATTAAGCACATAATTAATGCTCCTAAGTACTTCAATTCCCTTCACGTCCCAGCCCGACAACCTATGACGTTCTATGGGAGGGCAGAAAAAAGAAAAGAACCAAAAGTATGGTACTTTTTGGCGGAAGAACAAAACATCGAATTCCAACAAAACTAGACGTTCTATTAATGCTCTCATGTTTAGGAGAAAAGACTAAAAAGAAATAAAAAGGTAGAAACATTTGGCTTCCAATACTACGTCTAAGCCCCTTCAAATTCGACGTAACCTTTGCAATTTATAAGAAAAAAAAATAAAAAGGGTGCGTTATTTTAAGAGAAAACGTCGATTGGTTTGGGACTTCGACGTTGTTTTTAAACATAATGTCAAATTTTTGTTGCATGCGTAGTGAAAGGTTTTTATTGAATGTAAAAACAAAAGACAGTCTCATTGTTTGTTCCCGGTTCCATTTCTACTTGAACTTTCTTCTTGGTGGACGACTGCGATAAAAAAAGGTTATTTTTAAGTCGTCTTTGTCTCTCTAATGTCATTTGGTTCTCATTTCTAAGGTTGACCGATTGTTTTTCGTTTATCTTTAGGTTGTTTTTCGTACGGGGTCAGCGAACTTCATCATCTTCTCTAGTGTCACCATTTGAAGTATGTTTTTTTTCTTAAAATACTCTTAAGTATGATGTATGTGCTCGTGTTTGTGTTGTGTTTGTCAATTTTGGAAGTATGATATCTATATGTATAATGATATTATGATAGTTGTTTTTCCTTCAACGTATGATATTTGTGTTCGTTCTTGTCAGTGAACTTCGTCATCTTCTCTAGTGACACCATTTCAAGTTTGGTTTTTTTTCCTTCAATATTTCTTACGTATGATATATGTGTTCGCGTTTGTCGATTCTGGACGTTTGATAAATATATAACGATAGATATTTGTGTTCGTGTACGTATACTATGATAGTTTATTTTTTTCCTTCAACGTATGATAGGTATTTATTTTTGTTTCTCTACGTAAGTTAGTTTTTTTCCTCGTGGATTCCTTTTGTTTCGTGTAGTAGTATGGATCGAAGTTGGATTCATCAGCGTGGTACTAGTGAAGAGTATGAGCGAGGGCTTTCTGAGTTCATAGAATATGTTAAAGAACACGCAAAACCAGTGAACGGGGCATATTTTTGCCCTTGTGTTCGTTGTCTCAATCAAGTATATGAAGACTTGGACAACATCCGTGATCATCTGTTCATCTATGGAATAATGAGAAGTTATACAGTTTCGACTTGGCATGGGGAAGTATTATATAAGCCAACAACTTTAAGAGGTTCGGATTACGTCGACGAATGGATGAGTGATCATTTAAACGAAATGGTACGTGACGTTGGAGAAGAAATTTTTGGAAGAGCTCATTTATACGATAGTCTTAAGAACAATTCGGAGCAAGAGTTGTATCCAGGATGCATCAATTTTACAAGGTTATCGGCTACATTGAAATTGTTTTGTTTGAAAGCAAGAAACGGATGGACTGATAAAAGTTTCACGAAATTGTTGGAGTTCTTAAAGGAGATGCTACCAGAAAATAACATGTTACCTATTCGTAATTACGACGCGAAGAAAATTCTATGTCCAATGGGTTTGGAATACCAAAAGATACATGCATGTCCCAATGATTGTGTATTGTATAGAGATCAGTATGTTTCAATGAAGGTGTGTCTGACGTGTGGTTTGTCACAATTTAAGAAGAAACTTGATGGAAATAACGATGAACACAATGAAGGTCATGTGGTATTTGCCTATAGTACCTAGGTTGAAACGACTGTTTTCTATTAAAGAAGATAAGAAGAATCTTATGTGGCACGTTAATGGAAGAAAATGTGATAATCTTCTTCGACACCCAACTGATTCCCCATAATGGAAGAACATTGATGGCACATTTCCCGAATTTAGCGCAGAGCCGAGAAACTTAAGACTTGCCCTTGCTACCGATGGTATGAATCCTTATGGCAACTTAAGGATTTACAATCTATCTCTTATGTTGTGCATGAAGAGAAAATACATGATGTTGTCTATGATGATATCGAGTCCTAGACAACCTGGAAATGACATTGATGTTTATCTAAAACCGTTAATTGACGATTTAAAAATAATGTGGGAAGAAGGCATCGAGGTCTTCGATTCATATTCCGAAGAAAACTTTTGTTTGCATGCAATGTTGTTTTGCACCATAAATGATTTCCCAGCATATGGGAACTTAAGTGGTTACAGTGTTAAAGGTCATTTTGCATGTCTGATTTGTGAAGAAAATACTAGTTATCTTCATCTGAAGCATGGACAAAAAATTGTGTACACAAGACATCGAAGATTCCTTCCTCGAAATCACCCTTACCGTAGATTGAAAAAAGCGTTTAATGGAAGTCCTGAGGATGATGTAGTGTGCAGACGACGTAATTTGGAAGAAGTATACGACCTGGTGAGGAACATTGATGTTGTCTTCGGAAAACATAAAAAGAAGGCTGTTGAGAAAACCATTTGGAAAAAGCGATTAATATTCTTTAATCTTCCATATTGGTGTAAACTTGATGTGCGACATTGCATAGACGTGATGCATGTTGAAAAAAATGTATGTGATAGTGTTGTTGGGACTTTACTAAACATTAAAGGAAAGACAAAAGATGGAGTGAAAGCACGACAAGACTTGGTTGACATAGGAATTCGTTCTGAGTTACATCCGCAATCCATAGGAAGACGCACCTATCTTCCTCCAGCTTGTCACACTCTTTCAAAAAAAGAAAAACAATTTTTTTGTCAATGTTTACATGGTGTGTGATAACGGTTGGAAAACCGTTATTTTTATGCTTAAAATTGATAGCAAAAGCAACCTTTAAGATTTAGAAACTAGCTTGAACTCATATTTTTGCTTTAGTTTTGTGAATAAGAGAGTTAAAAGTGAATTTAATGGTTTTGTGCAAGATTCCCTTGATTTTGTAGGCTAATTGAATTATTTGAAAGAAGAATTGAAGTACCGAATGATTGGAATGCTGAAAAGTCAACCAAAAACCAGAAAAGTCAACCAGTCAACCAAAAATGTCAACCAGTCAACCAAAATGCTGAAAAGTCAACCAGAATACAGAAAAAGTTTCGCTGAGCGGCACTTTTCAGGTGCCAAAATCACTACTGAGGGGAAAAAACACCAGCTGGGGGCAAAATGGATCATGCGTTATTACCGCTTAGCGGTAAAATACCACTGAGGCCCATTCTAAGTGGGCTTGGACCAGTTTTCTGTTACTTTTATGGGCTTGGGCCTAATTTTCTGTATTTTTAGAATAGTATATAAGCTTTAGGACGTCCTAGGGTTTGTATCTTTGGCTGGGAGGAAGCAGAAACACACTTTTCACCCCTTGGGGGTAGATTGGGAGATGGTGACGGCTCACCTCTTCTCTTTCTAGGGTTCTATCTTTCATTCTTCCATTATTGTTCATCTAGTTTCACCATGAATATGGTGAACTAAACCTTGTATTGTTGTTGGGGAATCAATGTAGTCTTGTGAAACTCTCATATATGGAATTTGTGTTTTAACATCTTATTTTAAGATCCATGCTTTCTTTCATCATTAGTTAGGGTTTTTCCTCTTTGCTTAAAGCTGGCATTGTTTAACTCATTCAATGCCATGATTATTGATTTTGTCGATATGGGAACGTACGGGGAAATCTACATCCGGGGAATTTCTCCCAGTAGCATATTGCCTAGACATAGGAATATGAGGATTGGTTGTCGTTAAGCTTCTGCGCTTCAGAATTAATTATTAGGAATGCTAGGAATTGTATGAACTCGTAATTAAGGATAGGCCTTCTTGCAAGGTGATTTAGAGAGTGGCATTAACATTGATGAAAAGAATGATGAAATCCTAAAAGTATATGAGAGTGGATAAGATGAAATTGATAACCCCAACAACATACTCATTCATTTAATTCATTAAAGTGTTTGTATTCCTCTTTTCCATTGATCAAATTCATGCATACATGTTTAATTATTGTCTCTTGCATTTAAAACCTACAATCAATTGTTAACAAGTCTTAAATAATCAACAAATCATATAACTAACTAGGCCGTGAGTCCTTTGGGAGAATGATACTTGGTCTTACCGAGTTTTATTACTTGATACGATTCGGTCACACTTGCCGATTGTTAAACAAGTTTTTGGCACCGTTTTTCGGTGTTCATAAATTTGTCATCAGTGTGAAGGTTCCACAAGGTTATTCATCGAATATTAGTAGCCTTGTTTCTATGAAATGTTTGAAGTTGGTTGGTTTAAAGTCTCACGATTGTCAAGTCTTAATGTAACAACTTTTACCAGTAGCTATTCAAGCCATATTACCTACCTCGGTTAGAGGTATTCTCACACGTTCGTTCTGAGTTACATCCGCAATCCATAGGAAGACGAACCTATCTTCCTCCAACTTGTCACACTCTTTCAAAAAAAGAAAAATAATATTTTTGTCAATGTTTATATGGTGTGAAGGTTTCACAAGGTTATTCATCGAATATTAATAGCTTTGTTTCTGTGAAAGATTTGAAGTTGATTGGTTTAAAGTCTCACGATTGTCATGTCTTAATGCAACAACTTTTACCAGTAGTTATTCGACCCATATTACCTACCTCGGTTAGAGGTATTCTCACACGTTTGAGTTTGTTTTTCAATGCCATTTGCAAGAAAGTTGTTGATCCTCGACAGTTAGATGATTTGCAAAATAAGGCCACTAGACTATTGTGCCAATTGGAAATGTATTTCCCACCCTCATTTTTTGATATCATGGTTCATTTGATTGTCCATCTAGTGAGAGAGATTCGAATAAGTGGGCCGGTTTTCTTGAGGTGGATGTACCCAGTTGAAAGATACATAAAAATCTTAAAGGGATATGTTAAGAATCAATTGAGACCAGAAGCTTCGATTATAGAGCGCTACATTACATAAGAAGTTATTGAATTCTGCTCAAGTTATATGCCAAATTGTGACCCAATAGGACTTCCAAAGAAAAGACATGAAAACATACGTGAAGGAAAGGGAGTTCGAGGAGTAAGGATTGAAAGTGTTAGTGGAAAAGAAGTTAATCAAGCACATTTGTACATTTTAAACAACACAGAGGATGTTATTCCTTACATTTCACAACAAATTGATGAAATTAAGTCAGTACATCCACGTATGAGTGAAAAGTGGACACTTAATGAACATAATAAATCCTTTTTAGCTTGGTTTAAGAAAAAGATTTATGCGACTCCGAATGTTTCTGAAAATCTATTGAGACTAGGTCGTGGACCTAACACTGATGTGATCACTTTCGGTGGCTATTACATAAACAATTACTTGTTCTATTCAAAGGATGAAGACCATAAAAGTAGAGTTCAAATAGTGGAGTTACCCTAAAGGCTGAGGCTGTACACTTTTCCAATTCCAAGGATAAGAATCCAATTACAACATCAATCAGTTATTTTGGAATAATACAAGAAATTTGGGAAATTGATTATGTCACTTTTATAGTTCCACTTTTCAAGTGTAAATGGGTTGACAGTAATTCTGGTGTGGTGACAGAAGACCTCGGATTCACTTTGGTGGATCTTAACAAAATGAGTTACACAGATGAACCATTTATTATGACTAGTCAAGCAAGACAAATATTCTATGTCATTGACCCAGTGAATCATAAATGCCCAGTGGTATTGAAAGGCAGAACCATGCACACAACTGATGATGAAGACTCTCTAGATGTACTTGAGACAAGCTCCTTCTCATCAAGAACCGTTGAAAATAAGATTGATGATGTACCCAATGAAATACATGCAACTCGATGTGATCACAACGAAGACATATGGGATAAATAGGTGTCTTAACATTGTTTTAATTACTTGTACAATTTATTTATTTTGACTATTCTAACTATAATTTACTAACTGATAACAGTTGAAAAACTGTTATTTTCATGCTTAAAATTGATACTAAATGCAACCTTTAGACTTAGAAACTAGCTTGAAATCATGCATTTTATCTATATTTTCATAAATAAGAGAGCTGGACAGGTTTATGCTTGATTTCAGTGTTTTTGTGCAGGTTTTAAGGTGAATTTGGTGAAAAGAATGAAGAAGGAGAGAAGTGACATTAGAAAAGACAAGAAAGAGTGCAAAAAGAGAAGTCGAAGGCACCGCTCAGCGGCAAACTACCGCTGAGCGGCACTCAAGAGGTGGCGTTGGAACCGCTGAGGGGCAAAATGGCCGCTGAGGGGAAGAAAGAAGACGCGCAACCACCGCTGAGCGGTAAATACCGCTGAGCGGCACTTTTTGGGCTTGGGCTTTTGTAATCTTTTGTAACTCTAGATTAGTATATAAGGGCTTGCACGTCCTTGGGATTGGTATCTTTGGCAGAAACGAAGTAAACTCTCTCTCTTCCACCCCTTTGAAGGAGGATCTTGGATGCTCAGGCTACCTCTTCACCTTTATTGGGTTTATTCTTTCATTCTTTCATTGTTATTCATATAGGTTCACCATGACGATGGTGAACTAAACCTTGTATGTTTGTTGGGGAATCAATGTAATCTTTTGAAGCTCTCATATATGGAATCTTTGTTGAGTACATCTTTTAAGTAAGACATATGCTTTCTTTCATCATTAGTTAGGGTTTTTCCTCTTTGCTCAATGCTTGCATTGTTTAACTCATTCTAATGCATGATTATTGGTTTTGTCGATACGGACACGTACGGGGAAGTCTAGATCCGGGGAATTTCTCCCAATATTTTACTGACAACATTATATTGGTTGCCTTTAAGCTCCTGCACTCATGAACTAATCATTAGGAATGCTAGGAATTGTATGAACTATTTGATTAGGGAGAAGCCATCTAGAATGGTACATTAGAGAGTGGCATTAACAATGATGATTTGAATGTTGAATTCCTAAAATATATGAGAGTGGATGAGATGAAATTGACCCCCAACAACATATTCATTCATATAATCCATTGAAAGTGTTTATCTTCTGTCTTTGCCATTGATCAATTCATGCATACATGTTTATTTTCGTCCTTGCATAGTAAACTTTGAATATTTCGCTGGTAAGTCCTAGCTAATCAACAAATCATATAACTAAACTAGGCCGTGAGTCCTTTGGGAAGAACGATACTTGGTCTTACCAAGTTTTATTACTTGAACGATTCGGTCATACTTGCCGATTGTGAAACAAGTTTGTGACATCATATTTTGGTGCTTACAAATTTGTCCATCAAGTTTTTGGCGCCGTTGCTGGGGATTCGTGGTTTAACTGGTTAATTTGTGTGATTATTGATTATCTTTGACTTTAATTTTAAATTTCTGTTTTTATTTTCTGTTTTTATTTTTCTGTTTTATTTTTTTTAGATTAGACTTTATTTTATTTTGATAGGTTAGATTTTATTAGATTTTATTTTATCTTTATCTTTTAGATTAGGTTAGATTTTATTTTATCTTTTAGGATTAGGTTTTATTTTATTTTATCTTTTATCTTTTATCTTTTAAATCTTTTATCTTTCTATCTTCTAATTCTTTTATCTTCTTATCTTTTGAATATATACCTTCTCTTATATCTTTTTGTTCTAACAAATCTTTTCTAGGGTTTTGTTTTCTTGTGCATGCAGGAAGCAATTCGAACTAGAAGTAAGAAAACAACAGAACCACTTCTTGAAGGTCTAGAAGAGAGTAGAAGGAGGAGAAGAATCAGAACGTCTAGAGAACTTTTCCCTTCTCCAGAAACTCTCTTGCAATCATCACCACAAGGTTCTGTTCATAGCACAGGAAGTATGGAGGGCAATAATGTTAGAAGAACTCTTGCAGATTACACTAATCTTGCTGGACCTCAACACTTCAACAGCATAGCTAGACCTAGAGTCAATGCAGCCAACATGGAGGTCAAACCAGCATTGATTCAACTGGTGAAGAGTAATCAATTTAATGGGTTATCTCACGAAAGCCCATATGAGCACCTGACTTCCTTTAATGAGATTTGCAATACAGTCAAAATTAATGGGGTGCCAGACGAAGCAATCAAACTTAGCTTGTTTCCTTTCTCATTGGGAGGCAATGCTAAGCTTTGGTTGAACTCTTTTCCAGAAGAAAGTTTCACAGAGTGGGAAGCAGTGGTTACAAAGTTTCTAAACAAATACTTCCCACAATCTAAGGTGACTAAAGGAAAGCAAGAGATATCTTCATTCAAGCAGGGCATGGAGGAATCACTGGGACATGCATGGGACAGGTATAAAAGCTTGTTACGTAAAACTCCCACGCATGGCTTTGAAGATCAAGAAGTAGTCCTAACTTTCCTTGGAGGGCTTGGTTCACAAACCAAGATGATGCTGGATGCCTCAGCTGGAGGCAATATCAAATGGAAGACTCCAGAGGAAGCAACTGAAATTATTGAAAATATGGCTACAAGTGATAATGAGCTGCACAATGAAAGAGGCGCCCCTATGCAACAGAAAGGGGTTCTTCAATTACAAACCCATGATGCTCTGCTAGCACAGAATAAGATTCTAACTCAACAGCTGGAAACTCTGACCAAAACTCTTGCTTCATTACCCAAAGAGTTAAAATCTGCTGCACAGGTACAAACCCAGTTGTGCGAATTATGTGGGGGAGATCACATCAATGGCCAATGTGCTTTTCCTGTGGAAGCCGTGGAGGATGTTAATTTCATGGCTAATCAGTTTCCATACCGTCAAGGGAATTATAATCAGGGTTGGAAACAACATCCAAGCATTGGCCAAGGACAAACTGGGCAGGCTAATCAATATAATAAGCAGCAGCAGCAGCAGCAACCAACCATGTGGCAACAATTATCTATGCTTAATGAAAGATCTACAAGGTTGGAAGAAACTCTTCAGCAATTTATACAGAAAACTGAATCTTCTCAAAAGAGCACTGAAGCTGCTATAAAGAATTTGGAGATTCAGATGGGTCAGATCACTAAGCAGTTGGAAGAAAGACCACACAGAAACTTTGGGGCTAATACTGAGGTTAACCCTAGAGAAGAGTGTAAAGTGGTCAAAAGTGTGAATGAAGAGATTATTGAGTTAGAAGAAGATGACACAGAAGAGAGAAGAGAAGAAGAAAGAAAGGACACTTTTCCTTTTCTAACAAATCAGGAGAAACCAATGGATTTTACAGATTTATTCAGAATGGTTGATAATGAAGCTCCTTGGGAACAAATTCTACAGAAAATAGCAGTTTACACAAAATCTGAAGAAGGAACCTCTACAAAAAGAAAACGTAGAGATGATGAGGAAGAAAAGTGTGTAACTGTTAAGAAAGAATCATTCCCACCAAAAGCAGCAGATCCAGGTAGTTTTTCTATCCCTTGCATTATAGGGAAGAAAAAGGTAAAGAAAGCTCTCCTTGACTTAGGCTCAAGTGTTAACTTGATGCCTTATTCTCTATTGGAGCAAATTGGTCATGTTAAAATAAAACCTGTAAAGGTTAATCTTGTAATGGCTGATGGATCTTCAAAAGAGCCATGCGGGATTGCAGAAGACATTGTAGTTTGTGTTGGCAAACTTCAGTTTTTGGCAGACTTTGTGGTGATGAAGATGGAGAACGAAAAGATACCTTTCATACTGGGAAGACCGTTTATGAAAACGGCCAGGGCTATTATAGATGTTAATGAAGGTATAGTGGTGCTCCAGGACAGAGAGGAGAGAGTGGTGGTGGATGTTTTCAAAGATGAGATACAAGCAAAGGAGGAAGAGGCCAGTTATAAAGCTGCATTTCGAGATGCACCCATAACTAGAGGTAAAAATGAAAATCTTAAGGTTTCTGATAATCATTGTTTGTATTTTCAGGTACCCAAGGTAGAGGAAATTGGAAAAGGAGAAGAAGTTCCTAGAGACTGGAAGAAAAGAGGACTCCAACTTGGCACACCTGTAAGACTCAAGAACAAGTTGTGGGTTATAAAAGGCTTTAAAGAGAAGGAGATGATAGAGATAGAGTCTCCATATTCTAGAGAATCTAAGACAGTCCAAAGGAAGCAGTTGAAAGGTTGGTGGAAGGACAACATCAACCATAAAGAAGATGGAACATGAGCTTTAACAGGGTCAAGCTAGTGACGTTAAAGAAGCGCTTGCTGGGAGGCAACCCAGTGGATTTATAAACTTTTGATTTGTTTTTGTAATTTGGGATTTGTGAACATTATTCTGGACATTATTTTGTTGGATTTAGCATCTACTGAAGGATGCTAGGTGGTTAAGTATCTACTGAAGGATACTAAGTTTGTAACACCTACTGATGGGTGTTGGTGAGAAGATTTTGCACCTACTGATGGGTGCTGGTAAGTTTGAAACACCTACTGAGGGGTGTTGGTGGATTTTGGGTCAAGCTCGTGACGTTAAACAAGCGCTACCTGGGACGCAACCCAGTTGATTGATTGTTTTTGTTTGTTTTATTTTAATTAGGGTTTGCATAAGCATTTTTAACATTGAATTGCAGGGAACCTATGAGGGGTATGCTAGGAAGGCACGTAGGTCAAGAAAAGAAGGAGAAGGGCACATCACGAAAGTGCCGCTGAGCGGTAATTACCGCTGAGCGGTACTATCGCAGATGGGCTTTAGTTCCCCTTAGCGGAACCTGAGCCCATTGGGGTATTTTTAAACCCTAAGCTGCGCGATTTTACATTCTTTCAAAGCCCTTCTCTGCACAAACATTCCCTCATACCCTCTCTTAGGTTTTCCACATCTTCTTACTCTTCCCTTTTTAGAAAATCTCTCTTTCACTCACTTTTTCACTAGTGTGCCATCAAAGTTTGGGGTTGGAAGAGAGCATTCTAGTTTGGAAGCATTCTCATATCATCTAGCATCTCCACCCAAGTAAGTAAAATGCATTTTGACATTCTAGGGTTCTTGAATTTGAATGTGATTGTCAAAGCATGAATATTTAGGGCTTTTGATTTCTATGCATGATTTGATGATATATTTGATGTTTGAACCGATTAAACTGCTTGATTATGAACTGGAAAACTGAAAATTGCATTTGGGTGGAGTTAGGACAGTTTAAAAACGAGATTTGCAAAAATCTGCAGATCACCGCTGAGCGGAATTTACCGCTGAGCGGCATTTACCGCTGAGCGGCACTCTGCCAGATTTGGTTTTTTCTGGTTTTTGCATGTTAGATTGTGGCACTGGTGGCGCTGAGGGGAAATTCTGGCCCTCAGCGGTGGTTTAGCTTCGAAAGGAGTTGTGTTCTGTGTTTACTAATGATTAATATCATGTTCTGTGGTTTTGGATTTGTGTTTGAATGCAGGAATGGCATCCTCTTCAGGAAAGAGATTGAAAACCATGGCAACCAAGAGGAAGGACAAGGAACTAGAGCAGCCCCATAATGGCAGGTTCCTCTCTAGGAAACATGAGAAGCACTTTAGGGTGGTTCAGGACAGAAGACTTCTAATGGAGAGAAAGGTTGGAATGATACCTAACTTTGCTCCTCAATTTGGAGAGCAAGTGTTAGGGAATGATTGGGGAAAGCTAGCCACTTATCCAGCGCCTGCCAACATAGCTGTGGTGAAGGAATTCTACACCAATGCAAAGAAGATTGGTGACTATCCAGCTGAGAATTATTTGGGCTATGTCAGAGGCCATGCCATCAGGTATGATCCTGATTCCATCAACAACTTCCTGGATACTGTGTGGGCTGGTGAGCAATGTCAGTTTGCTCTTAGCATGGAGGAAGGTGCTGACTTTGAGGATGTTGAGAGAGTGTTGTGCATACCTGGAGGACACTTTCAAAGAAATAGATCTGGAGCAGTGGTTAACATTAGGAGGACAGATTTGACTCCTCTTGCAAAGTATTGGATGGCATTTTCTCATGCCAACATTCAGCCATGCTCACATGTGTCAGATATCACTCTCAGCAGGGCACTATTCATCTACTGGCTATCAGAAATTTGAATGTTAATATTGGGCAGGTGATAGCTGATGAGATTAGTGTGTGTGCGAACACCTCAAACAACAAAGCACCACTGGGACATCCTTCTTTGATCACTCACCTCTGCAAGCTAGCTGGGGTGGACACTTCTGTTCCACCATTTGAGAGGCCAAGAAAAGCTATTGATGAGGCCTATTACAGACAGTATTGTGGAGGTGAAGAGGCAGCTCAGCCAGTTCCACCACGCCAGGCTCGTAGAGAGAGAGGGCCAGCACAGAGCAGGACATCTGCTGATACGCATGAGGCAGAACCATTCCAGATGAGGGACATGTATATGTCTCTTATAGGTGCTCAGTTGCAGTCCATCCATAGAGGGCAGGTGGCCACGGCTGAGATGATAGTGGGGATGTATGATACCCCTCCAGCACACAGGTGGACTATGGATGAATTCCATAACGTGGTAGCTTGGCCAGAAGAACCATTGCATGGAGGAGCTGAAGCAGCTGAAGCTTCAGCTAGAGACATGGAAGAAGATGAAGCTGAGGAGGAGGATGCATTTGATGAAGATGATGATGAAGAGGAGGAGGAAGATACAGAGGACAGCTCAGACTGATGAGGAGCTGAGATAGCATTTACTGATGAATGCTATCATATGTTTATGCTTTTATGGTTTAAGTTTTCTGGACTTATTTGTTTTTGTTTTTAGATTAGGGTTTGATGTACTCTATTGACCACCTGGTTTGTTATGATGGTTTGCTATTAACTGTGATTGTTTGATAAGTAATGCTTGATGATGCTTATTGATTGATTGATGTTGAGATAGATGTGCACATTAAAATGCTTATACAGGTGATTCACAAGCTTTGTGAACAAATGCATGATATCATGATTGTGATTGTGAAATTAAGCAGGATATGTATGTCAAATGTGAATGAGCTTATATGTGAGGTTTTGAGCTTCAGAGTTGTTATTGTTGAATGCTATTACTTTTGAAGCATGAATGACTTTGCCCAGGTTTTCTATGATTGAATCAATTGCTTGTTTTGCATCATATGATCAAGGCCGTGTTTTTGAAACCCTTTTTATTGGCCAAATTCATAAAGTGAGCCTACTAAAAGAGAACATTGTGTGTTCTATCCTTTGAACCTATAGCCTTGAATATACACTGAACCCTTGATTGAAAATCTTTACCTTGAGTTAAGTAGAAGATCTTGTGTGGTATTGTTAAATGTTCAAGTTTGGGGTTATTGGGAAAACATGAAAAAGGAAAAGCATTGAGCTAAGAGCTAAAAAGTAAGAATATGCAAAGCAAAAGAAAAGAAAAAGAAGTAAAGCTCAATGCAAATGAAAAGGCAAATAAAAGTTGGGAATGAATAAGAATAATTGTGTTGTTATGATTCTCTTAACTCAAGGATTTTGTGATCCAGAAAAAACCAATTTTCTTGTTAGCCCAGCCACATTATAAGCCATTGAAAAGTCCTTGTGATGATGCATGCTTGTGAATGTTTTTGATTGTGGTAAAATGAAAGGCAAAGTTAATTCATGTGACATTGTGATAGTGGAGTGAATGAGTGAAACACTTACCTCTTATACACTTGTGTGTTGAGTGAAACACTTTACCTGGTGAGGAAATATTCCATGAGCACATGAACATCCATGCTTAATTGATTGATCATTCATGAAAAATAGCATTTGTTGGAACTTAAATGACTTTGTGAACACTAAAGCATGTGCACATCTTGATTGAACTCTTGGTCATAAGTTTGAGTGAAGTTGTTACTTATCTTGAAAAGAGGATTTTGAATGAGTGAACCATCATATGAATTGGTTGGAGATGGAATTACATTTTGTTTGCTTGAGGACAAGCAAAGTTCTAAGTTTGGGGTTGTGATAACAGTTGAAAAACTGTTATTTTCATGCTTAAAATTGATACTAAAAGCAACCTTTAGACTTAGAAACTAGCTTGAAATCATGCATTTTATCTATATTTTCATAAATAAGAGAGCTGGACAGGTTTATGCTTGATTTCAGTGTTTTTGTGCAGGTTTTAAGGTGAATTTGGTGAAAAGAGTGAAGAAGGAGAGAAGTGACATTAGAAAAGACAAGAAAGAGTGCAAAAAGAGAAGTCGAAGGCACCGCTCAGCGGCAAACTACCGCTGAGCGGCACTCAAGAGGTGGCGTTGGAACCGCTGAGGGGCAAAATGGCCGCTGAGGGGAAGAAAGAAGACGCGCAACCACCGCTGAGCGGTAAATACCGCTGAGCGGCACTTTTTGGGCTTGGGCTTTTGTAATCTTTTGTAACTCTAGATTAGTATATAAGGGCTTGCACGTCCTTGGGATTGGTATCTTTGGCAGAAACGAAGTAAACTCTCTCTCTTCCACCCCTTTGAAGGACGATCTTGGATGCTCAGGCTACCTCTTCACCTTTATTGGGTTTATTCTTTCATTCTTTCATTGTTATTCATCTAGGTTCACCATGACGATGGTGAACTAAACCTTGTATGTTTGTTGGGGAATCAATGTAATCTTTTGAAGCTCTCATATATGGAATCTTTGTTGAGTACATCTTTTAAGTAAGACATATGCTTTCTTTCATCATTAGTTAGGGTTTTTCCTCTTTGCTCAATGCTTGCATTGTTTAACTCATTCTAATGCATGATTATTGGTTTTGTCGATACGGACACGTACGGGGAAGTCTAGATCCAGGGAATTTCTCCCAATATTTTACTGACAACATTATATTGGTTGCCTTTAAGCTCCTGCACTCATGAACTAATCATTAGGAATGCTAGGAATTGTATGAACTATTTGATTAGGGAGAAGCCATCTAGAATGGTACATTAGAGAGTGGCATTAACAATGATGATTTGAATGTTGAATTCCTAAAATATATGAGAGTGGATGAGATGAAATTGACCCCCAACAACATATTCATTCATATAATCCATTGAAAGTGTTTATCTTCTGTCTTTGCCATTGATCAATTCATGCATACATGTTTATTTTCGTCCTTGCATAGTAAACTTTGAATATTTCGCTGGTAAGTCCTAGCTAATCAACAAATCATATAACTAAACTAGGCCGTGAGTCCTTTGGGAAGAACGATACTTGGTCTTACCAAGTTTTATTACTTGAACGATTCGGTCATACTTGCCGATTGTGAAACAAGTTTGTGACATCATATTTTGGTGCTTACAAATTTGATCATCACTAACACTTTGTAAACAGGTATGACGATATCTAGATCAGGTCCGACGGGAGGAGGGAGTAGATCTGTGACTCGGATGCCTGATGTCACATCCCGTCGGGTTCATGAGAAACCAGTGACGATGGAGTTTGATCCCCGATGATAACAGTTGAAAAACTGTTATTTTATGCTTAAAATTGATACTAAAAGCAACCTTTAACACTTAGAAACTAGCTTGAAATCATGCTTTTTTGTTATATTTTTAGAAATAAGAGAGCTGGACAGGTTTATGCTTGATTTCAATGTTTTTATGCAGGTTTTAAGGTGAATTTGGTGAAAGAAGTGAAGAAGGACAAAGATGGAATCAGAAAAGACATCAAAAAGTGCAAAAGGAGAAATCGCAAGTACCGCTCAGCGGCAGTTTACCGCTGAGCGGCACTTAGGAGCTCGCGTTGGATCCACTAAGGGGTGAAAATGCCGCTAAGGGGAAGAAAACAACTCACGCACTTACCGCTGAGCGGCAGTTTACCACTGAGTGGCACTTTTATGGGCTTGGGCCTAAATTTTCTCTATTTTTAGAATAGTATATAAGCTTCAGGACGTCCTAGGGTTTGTATCTTTGGTAGAGACGAAGCAAATACTCTCTTTTCCACTCCTTTGAAGGAGGATCTTGGATGCTTAGGCTACCTCTTCACCTTTCTAGGGTTTTATCTTTCATTCTTCCATTATTATTCATCTAGTTTCACCATGAATATGGTGAACTAAACCTTGTATTGTTGTTGGGGAATCAATGTAGTCTTGTGAAACTCTCATATATGGAATTTGTTTTAACATCTTACTTTTAAGACTTATGCTTTCTTTCATCATTAGTTAGGGTTTTTCCTCTTTGCTTAATGCTTGCTTTGTTTAACTCATTCATTGCCATGATTATTGATTTTTTCGATACGGGAACGTACAGGGAAATCTAGATCCGGGGAATTTCTCCCAATAGTATATTGGTTGCCGTTAAGCCCCTGCACTTAAGAACTAATTACTAGGAATGCTAGGAATTGTATGAACTCGTAATTAAGGATAGGCCTTCTTGCAAGCTGATTTAGAGAGTGGCATTAACAATTGATGAAAAGAATGTTGAACTCCTAAAGTATATGAGAGTGGATAAGATGAAATTGATAACCCCAACAACATACTCATCCATCTATTTCATTGAAGTGTTTGTATTCTGTTTTCACCATTGATCAAATTCATGCATACATGTTTATTTACTGTCTTTTGCATATAAAACTCCAATCAAGTTGTTCTTAAGTCTTAAATAATCAACAAATCACATAACTAAACTAGGCCGTGAGTCCTTTGGGAGAACGATACTTGGTCTTACCGAGTTTTATTACTTGAAACGATTCGATCACACTTGCCGATTGTTAAACAAGTTTGTGGCGCCATTTTTCGGTGTTCATAAATTTGTCATCAAGTTTTTGGCGCCGTTGCCGGGGACTCGTGGTTTAACTAGTTAATTTGTGTGATTATTGATTATCTTTGACTTGAATTTTAAGTTTCTGTTTTTATTTTCTGTTTTTATTTTTCGGTTTTTATTTTATTTTCTGTTTTTATTTTATTCTTATCTCTAAATCTTATATCTTCTTTTATATCTTTTTGTGCTAACCAATTCTTCTAGGGTTTTGTTTTCTTGTGTATGCAGGAAGCAATCCGAACCAGGAGCAAGAAAACTGCATAACTTCTTCTTGAAGGTTTAGACGAGAGTAGACGGAGGAGAAGAATCTGTAAATCTAGAGAACTTTTCCCTCCTCCGGAAACTTTGTTGCAACCATCACCACAAGGTTTTGACCATAGCACTGAGAATATGGAAAATAATAATATCAGAAGAACTCTTGCAGATTACACAAATACAGCTGGACCTCAGCATTTTAACAGCATAGCAAGACCAAGAGTCAATGCAGCTAACATAGAGGTCAAACCAGCGTTGATCCAACTGGTAAAAAGTAATCAATTCAATGGGTTGTCTCACGAAAGCCCATATGAGCACCTCACAACATTTAATGAGATCTGCAACACGGTGAAAATAAATGGGGTGCCGGATGAAGCAATCAAACTTAGCTTGTTTCCATTCTCATTAGGAGGCAACGCTAAGCTTTGGTTAAATTCTTTTCCAGAGGAAAGCTTTACAGAGTGGGAAGCAGTGGTAACAAAGTTCCTAAACAAATACTTCCCACAATCAAAGGTGAATAAAGGAAAGCAAGAGATTTCTTCATTCAGGCAGGGCATGGAGGAATCACTGGGTCATGCATGGGATAGATATAAAAGCTTATTACGAAAAACTCCCACGCATGGATTTAAAGAAGTGGAAGTAGTCCTAACTTTCCTTGGAGGTCTTGGTTCACAAATCAAGATGATGCTTGACGCCTCAGCAGGAGGAAATATCAAATGGAAAACTCCAGAGGAAGCTACAGAAATCATTGAAAATATGGCTACTAGTGACAACGAGCTCAACATTGAAAGAGGATATCTTAGTCAGAAGGAGTTGTTACAATCAAATGATGCTTTGCTTATTCAAAATAAAATTATTTCTCAACAGTTGGAGGAAGTAATTATGAAACTTTCTCAATTACCACAAGAAATACAAAAGGTTTCAATGGTGCAATGGCAACAGCAAAAATGGCAAATGCAATTTACTCCATCTGAGAAGACAACAAAACTTGACGAGACTTTCCAAAGATTCTTGAAGACGAATGCATCTTACTATAAGAATGTGGATGCTGCATTTAAAAATATGAAGATCCATATTGAGCGAATAGTTGACAAGATGAAAAATGGCAATATCAGAAAGGAGTGTAAAACTATTCTGACCAGAAGTGGTAAAGTGTTAGAGGAGAGAAAAAAAGAAAGAGAGGAGAAAAAAAATGAGAGTGAAAAAGAAACTTGTGAGTAGAAAGAGAGAGTTGAGAGAGAGAAAAAGAAAGAAGAAGAAGATGAGAAGAAAGAAAAAAAAGAGAGAGAAGAGAGAGAGGAGAGACAAAAAGAAAAAGAGTGTGAAAAACCACTTCCTTATCCAAAGAATTATTCAAGGAAGGAGAAAGAAAAGCAGTTGGAAAGATTCATGGAGTTGTTTAAGAAGCTGGAGATCACTATACCATTCTCTGAAGCATTGCAACAGATGCCATCGTATGCAAAGTTTTTGAAGGAACTTCTTACAAAGAAAAACAAGTATATTGAAAAGGAAACTATCACGGTACAAGGTAACTGCAGTGCAATCATACAGAAATTACCTCCTAAACTTAAAGATCTAGGAAGCTTCACTATTCCATGCACCATAGGAGACTTGGAAGTTGGAAGAGCATTGATTGATTTAGGAGCTAGCATTAATTTAATGTCGCTATCTATGTGTAGAACAATTCAGGGTTTGGAAATCAAACCAACCAGAATGGCTCTTCAACTGACGGACAGGTCTCTTAAATATCCATATGGAGTGGTTGAAGATGTTTTAGTGAAGGTTGATAAATTTGTATTCCCAGTAGACTTTATTGTGATGGAGATGGAAGGAAATAGTGATGTACCTTTCATTCTTAGGAGACCTTTTATGAAGACTGCTAGAGTTTTAATTGATGTAGAGAATGGTAAGCTTAAATTGAGAGTTGATGATGAAGAAGTCACTTTTGACGTATCCAAGGCCATGACATATCCAAATGATGACAAAACATGTTTTCAATTTGATGAAATTGATGAAGTTTGTATGGTGCAAGAAAGGATGGTGCGATATATTTCTCCATTAGAGAAAACTCTCATTGATGCTTGTGAAGATTTAGATGAAGAAGAAGAGAAATTAATTGATGAATGCCTGATGGACTTGGAAACATTGAAAAAGAGTCCAGTGGAAGATCCAATATTTGAAATAATTGATAAGGAAGAAGAAGTCAAAGCAAAGACGCTAGAATTAAAAAGATTACCATCACATCTGAAATATGTTTTTCTAGAAGATGGAACGAAGCCAGTCATCATCAATAACTCTTTATCTCTACAAGAAGAAGAACAGTTGATAGAAATTTTGAAAGCTAACAAAGAAGCAATTGGGTGGTCAATATCAGATCTTAAAGGTATTAGCCCAACTTATTGCATGCATAAGATTTTTATGGAAGAGGATTATAAACCAAGTGCTCAACCACAGAGAAGGTTAAATCCTGTAATGAAGGAGGTGGTTAGAAAAGAAGTGTTGAAACTATTAGAAGCTGGTATCATCTATCCAATCTCTATAGTGAATGGGTGAGTCCAGTATAGGTGGTTCCAAAGAAAGGAGGGATGACAGTAATTCATAATGATAAGAATGAACTTATTCCTACTCGGACAGTTATTGGCTGGCGTATGTGCATTGATTACAGGAAGCTAAATAAAGCCACTAGGAAGGATCATTTTCCTCTTCCTTTCATGGACCAAATGTTAGAAAGATTATCAGGTCAAGCTTTCTATTGTTTTCTAGATGGATATTCTGGATACAATCAAATTGTGGTAGATCCAAAAGACCAAGAGAAGACGGCTTTTACTTGTCCTTTTGGTATTTTTGCTTATAGAAAGATGCCATTTGGATTATGTAATGCTCCAGCTACATTTCAAAGGTGTATGCAGGCAATTTTTGCAGATCTCATAGAAAAATGCATTGAAGTATTCATAGATGATTTCTCAGTTTTTGGAAATTCTTTCCAAAGATGTTTGGCTAATTTGAACACTGTTCTTAAAAGATGTGTTCAGACAAATCTTGTTCTTAATTGGGAGAAATGTCATTTCATGGTAACTGAAGAAATTGTGCTGGGACATAAAATTTCTGCTAAAGGAATTGAGGTAGATAAAGCTAAAGTAGAAGTCATTTAGAAACTGCCTCCACCAACAAATGTAAGGGGGATTAGGAGTTTTCTCGGTCATGCTGGGTTTTATAGAAGATTCATTAAAGATTTCTCAAAAATTGCTAAACCATTGAGTAATCTTTTGATGAAGGATGCTCCTTTTGTGATGAATGAAGACTGTTTGAAAGCTTTTGACATATTGAAGAGTAAATTAGTGTCAGCTCCAGTAATTGTAGCTCCAGATTGGAATAAAAATTTTGAATTAATGTGTGATGCAAGTGATTATGCAATAGGAGTTGTTCTTGGCCAGCGAAGAGAAAAAATTTTTCATCCAATTTACTATGCTAGTAAAGTTCTGAATGATGCTCAGTTGAATTATGCTACCACAGAGAAAGAATTTCTAGCTATAATGTATGCTTTAGAGAAATTTCGACCTTATCTTATTGGATCTAAGGTGATTATCTATACAGATCATGTAGCTATCAAATATTTGTTGACAAAGCCAGATTCTAAGCCACGTCTGATTAGATGGGTACTACTATTGCAAGAATTTGATGTGGAAATCCGTGATAAGAAAGGAAGTGAGAACTTGATTGTTGATCATTTGTCACGGTTAGTCAACAATGAGGTCACTAGCAAGGAATCCGAAATTTGGGAATCTTTTTCAGATGAAACACTCATGTATATTCAGTAGAGGCCATGGTTTGCTGATATGGCTAATTTCAAAGCTGCAAGGGTCATGCCAGAAGACTTAACTTGGCAACAAAGAAAAAAAATTTTGCATGATGCCAAGCAGTTTGTTTGGGATGATCCTTATTTGTTCAAGATTGGAGCAGATAATCTTCTGAGGAGATGTGTGACAAATGAAGAAGCAGAAGGAATTCTCTGGCATTGTCATGATTCACCTTATGGAGGACATTTTAATGGAGAAAGAACAGCAGCAAAAGTCCTTCAATCAGGGTTTTATTGGCCAACTTTATTTAAAGATGCCCATAATCACGCTAGAAATTGTGATAAATGTCAAAGAGCAGGAACGATCACTAAACGTCATGAGATGCCATTACAAGGCATTTTAGAGGTTGAGGTTTTTGATTGCTGGGGTATTGACTTTGTAGGACCCTTTCCTTCATCTTTCAACAATGAATATATTTTGGTAGCAGTGGATTATGTGAGCAAATGGGTGGAAGCATTAGCTTGTCCTAAAAATGATGCTAGCACGGTAATTAAATTCTTGAAGAAGCAGATATTCTCATGGTTTGGCACTCCAAGAGTGTTGATTAGTGATGGAGGATCTCATTTTTGCAATTATCAGCTAGAAAAAGTACTCAAACATTATGGAGTGAAACATAAGGTAGGTGCACCTTATCATCCACAAACCAATGGACAAGTTGAGGTATCTAACAGGGAAATAAAAAGGATCCTGGAAAAAACAGTGACTTCATCAAGAAAGGATTGGTCACTCAAATTGGATGATGCTCTTTGGGCCTATAGGACGGCAATGAAGATGTTTATGGGATTATCACCGTTCCAATTAGTCTATGGGAAAGCATGTCATTTGCCAGTAGAATTGGAGCATAGAGCGTTGTGGGCTTTGAAATTCTTGAATTTTGATCCTTATGAAACTCAATGTACACGCAGAAGGCAGATTTTGGAGCTTGAAGAAATGTGATTACATGCATATGATTCATCCAAGGCTTATAAAGATAAGATCAAATTTTATCATGATAGGAAGATGGTAAATAAAGTTTTTAATCCAGGACAACAGGTACTATTATTCAATTCAAGATTGAAGATATTCCCTGGGAAATTGAAGTCAAAATGGTCAGGACCATTTGTAGTAAAAGGAGTGAACCCGCATGGAGTAATTGAAATATTTAATCCAGCTGCTGATGATCCACAGAAAAGTTGGGTGGTGAATGGTCAACGTCTCAAGCCTTATGTAGGGGGAGAAGTGCAACACTTGTCCACAATGATGCAGTTGGTTGATCCTTGAAATTTTGGGTCAGGCTCGTGACGTTAAATAAGCGCTTACTGGGAGGCAACCCAATGTTTTGTACGTACTTTTGTTTTAAATTAGGGTTGATGTACTCAATTGGAAACTTTGTTTGTTATGATGGTTTGCTTATGATTGTGTTGGTTTGATAAGTAATGCTTGATGATGCTTTGAGATTGATTGATGTTGAGATGTGCACATAATATGCTTACACAGGTGATTCACAAGCTTTGCGAACAAATGCATGATATTGTGATTGTGATTGTGAGATTAAGCAGGATGTGTATGTCAAATGTGAATGAGCTTATATGTGAGGTTTTGAGCTCCAGAGTTTTATTGATTGAATGCTATTACTTTGAAAGCATGAATGATTTTGCCCAGGTTTTCTATGATTGAATCAATTCCTTGTTTTGCATCATATGATCAAGGCCATTTGTTGGTAACCCCTTTTATTGGCCAAATTCATGAAGTTAGCCCACTAAAAGAGAACACTTTTTGTTCTATCCTTTGAACCCTTAGCCTTGAACATAATTTGAAAACCCTTGTTGAAAAGCTTTACCTTGAGTTAAGTAGAAAATCTTCTGTGGTATTGATAAATGTTCAAGTTTGGGGTTGTGGGGAAAGTATGAAAAAGAAAAAGAAAAGCATTGAGCTAAGAGCTAAGAAAAAAAGAAAAAGAAAAAGAGAAAGAAAAGAAAAGAAAAGGCAAAGCTCAATGCAAAAGAAAGTTGGGAAAAGTAAAAATGATTGTGTTCATAGGATTCTCTTAACTCAAGGGTTTTTTGATCTAGAAAAACCAATTTTCTTGTTAGCCCAGCCACGTTATAAGCCATTGAAAAGTCCTTGTGATGATGCATGCTTGTGAATGTTTTTGATTGTGGTTAAATGAAAGGCAAAGTTGATTCATGTGACATTGTGATAGTGGAGTGAATGAGTGATTACCTCTTATACACTTGTGTTTGAGTGAAACACTTTACCTAGTGAGGAAATATTCCATGAGCACATGAACATCCATGCTTAATTGATTGATCATTCATGAAAAATAGCATTTGTTGGATATTAAATGACTTTGTGAACACTAAAGCATGTGCACGTCTCGATTGAAATCTTGGTCATAAGTTTGATTGAAGTTTTTACTTATCTTGAAAAGAAGATTTTTGAATGAGTGAACCATTATATGGATTTGTAGAAGATTGAGTTACATCTTGTTTGCTTGAGGACAAGCAAAGTTCTAAGTTTAGGGTTGTGATAACAGTTGAAAAACTGTTATTTTCATGCTTAAAATTGATACTAAAAGACCCCTTTAACACTTAGAAACTAGCTTGAAATCATGCTTTTCTGTTATACTTTTACAAATAAGAGAGCTGGATAGGTTTATGCTTGATTTCAGTGTTTTTATGCAGGTTTTAAGGTGAATTTGGTGAAAGAAGTGAAGAAGGAAAAAGATGGAATCAGAAAAGACATCAAAAAGTGCAAAAGCAGAAACCGCAAGTACCGCTCAGCGGCAGTTTACCACTGAGCGGCATGATGACAAATTTTTGAACACCGAAATACGGTGCCACAAACTTGTTTAAGAATCGGCAAGTATGACCGAATCATTTCAAGTAATAAACTCGGTAAGACCAAGTATCGTTCTCCCAAAGGACTCACGGCCTAATTTAGTTATGTGATTTGTTGATTATTTAAGACTTAAGAACGAAATAAGTGGAGTTTAATATGCAAAACAGAAAATAAACATGTATGCATGAATTTGATCAATGGCTAAAACAAAATAAAAACACTTCAATGGAATATATGGATGAGTATGTTGTTGGGGTTATCAATTTCATCTTATCCACTCTCATATACTTTAGGAATTCAACATTCTTTTCATCAATTGTTAATGCCACTCTCTAAATCACCTTGACAAGAAGGCCTATCCTTAATTACGAGTTCATACAATTCCTAGCATTCCTAGTAATTAGTTCTTAAGTGCAGGAGCTTAACGGCAACCAATATACTATTGGGAGAAATTCCCCGGATCTAGATTTCCCCGTACGTTCCCGTATCGACAAAATCAATAATCATGCATTGAATGAGTTAAACAAAGCAAGCATTAAGCAAAGAGGAAAAACCCTAACTAATGATGAAAGAATGCATAGGTCTTAAATATAAGATGTAAAAACAAATTCCATATATGAGAGTTTCACAAGACTACATTGATTCCCCAACAACAATACAAGGTTTAGATCACCATAGTGATGGTGAAACTAGATGAATAATAATGAAAGAATGAAAGATAAAACCCTAGAAAGGTGAAGAGGTAGCCTGAGCATCCAAGATCCTCCTTCAAAGGGGTGGAAGAGAGAGTGTTTGCTTCGTTTCTGCCAAAGATACAAACCCTAGGACGTCCTAAAGCTTATATACTATTCTAAAAATACAGAAAATTTAGGCCCAAGCCCATAAAAAGTGCCACTCAGTGGTAAACTGCCGCTCAGCGGTAAGTGCGTGAGTTGTTTTCTTCCCCTTAGCGGCATTTTCACCCCTTAGTGGATCCAACGCGAGCTCCTAAGTGCCGCTCAGCGGTAAACTGCCGCTGAGCGGTACTTGCGATTTCTCCTTTTGCACTTTTTGATGTCTTTTCTGATTCCATCTTTGTCCTTCTTCACTTCTTTCACCAAATTCACCTTAAAACATACATAAAAACATTGAAATCAAGCATAAACCTGTCCAGCTCTCTTATTTCTAAAAATATAACAAAAAAGCATGATTTCAAGCTAGTTTCTAAGTGTTAAAGGTTGCTTTTAGTATCAATTTTAAGCATGAAAATAACAGTTTTTCAACTATTATCACAACACTCAAGAGCTCGCGTTGGATCCGCTGAGGGGTGAAAATGCCACTGAGGGGAAGAAAACAACTCACGCACTTACTGCTGAGCGGCAGTTTACCGTTGAGCGGCACTTTTATGGGCTTAGGCCTAATTTTTCTGTATTTTTAGAATAGTATATAAGCTTTAGGACGTCCTAGGGTTTGTATCTTTGGCAGAGACGAAGCAAATACTCTCTTTTCCACCCCTTTGAAGGAGGATCTTGGATGCTCAGGCTACCTCGTCACCTTTCTAGGGTTTTATCCTTCATTATTTCATTATTGTTCATCTAGGTTCACCATGAATATGGTGAACTAAACCTTGTATGTTTGTTGAGGAATCAATGTAATCTTTTGAAGCTCTCATATATGGAATTTGTGCTTGCATCTTAATCTAAGATTTATGCTTTCTTTCATCATTAGTTAGGGTTTTTCCTCTTTGCCTAATGCTTGCTTTGTTTAACTCATTCAATGCATGATTATTGATTTTGTCGATACGAGAACGTACGGGGAAGTCTAGATCCGGGGAATCTCTCCCAATATTATATTGGTTGTCGTTAAGCTCCTGCACTTGATGAACTAATTATTAGGAATGCTAGGAATTGTATAAACTCGTAATTAGGGAGAAGCCTTCTTGAAAGGTACTGTAGAGAGTGGCATTAACAATGATGATTTGAATGTTGAATTCTTAAAATATATGAGAGTGGATAAGATGAAATTGACCCCCAATAACATAATCATCCATATATTCCATTGAAAGTGCTTGTCTTTTGCTTTTGCCATTGATCAAAACTCATGCATACATGTTTATCTTCTGTTTTGCATATTAAACCTCAATTATTTCGTCCTTAAGTCTTAGCTAATCAACAAACCACACAACTAAACTAGGCCGTGAGTCCTTTGGGAGAACGATACTTGGTCTTACCGAGTTTATTACATGAAACGATTCGGTCATACTTTCCGATTGTTAAACAAGTTTGTGACATCATATTTTGGTGATCATAAATTTGTCCATCACACATTAAACTAACTATGGATGAAATTGATACTTTTTAAAAAACGAGGACCAAGTAGACACACAACCTTGAAAGTGGGAACCACCCGATCAATTAAACCTTTCTTTTATTTGTTTCAACTATCTTGAAAACTAACTCGCATGCATATAAGACAAAACATTAATAAAAATGAACTTGCAAGATAATTAAACTACAAAAACCTTTAAATGTTTTATAAATGCACCTCTGTGCTAAATTGAGAAAAATCATATTGTTTAGATGTGTATTTGTTAAACATAAAAAAATAGGGAGATTGTTAAGAAAAGATCATCTATAAGATTGAACTATCTAAACGCTCTCATATGCTTTGAAGTTTAATAAACAACATTAAACGATATGAGCATATGACAATGTTATCATTATATTAACAAAATAGCTCAAAGATAAGTGATGCATAAAAATACTTTGAGGTACAAAATAGCTCAAAGATAAGTTATGCAAAGTCTTAGAAAAATACCTAGGTATAAATAAGAAACATCACTAAACTATTTCAAAATTAATACGTCAATAAGAATCTTATTGAATGCAAGTGTTATAGTGCTAAACGATAATTAGACAAACTCAAAATGTCTTAGTAGGTAAAAGTGTCAAGCCAATGTTTCTGAAAAGCACTCTGAAAGTCTCAATTAGCATTCCAAAAGCTTGGGATAGAAGACATCTTGTTAAACACACTCATTGAATAGAGCAGAGAAAAATCTAAAGCAGTTGTTGTTCTAAATGATAAAATCCTACTTGAACTGTAGAAAACATACAAAAGGATTTTGTTAATCTGAACAAGAATTAAATGTTCAACGTTTAAAAATAACAAAAGTGATAAAAGAAAAGACATATTTTTTGAATGCATATCTACTCTAGTTTGTGCAGATTTCCTATTACACACATTCACTTGCTTCATCCTATATAACTCAAAAGTGGACGTTGGGAACAAAAAAGACATTCATAGAATGTTCTCTCCATAAAATTCATGTAAGAAAATTTGTACTCCCTACTTTTGTCAAAGTACTAAAAAGTAAATTTGCTCTGACAAATTCACTTTCACCAATTGCTACTTCATATGACAAGATTGAGAAAACTCAATAATCAAGGAAGGCCTATCCTTAATTACGAGTTCATACAATTCCTAGCATTCCTAGTAATTAGTTCTTAAGTGCAGGAGCTTAACGGCAACCAATATACTATTGGGAGAAATTCCCCGGATCTAGATTTCCCCGTACGTTCCCGTATCGACAAAATCAATAATCATGCATTGAATGAGTTAAACAAAGCAAGCATTAAGCAAAGAGGAAAAACCCTAACTAATGATGAAAGAATGCATAGGTCTTAAATATAAGATGTAAAAACAAATTCCATATATGAGAGTTTCACAAGACTACATTGATTCCCCAACAACAATACAAGGTTTAGATCACCATAGTGATGGTGAAACTAGATGAATAATAATGAAAGAATGAAAGATAAAACCCTAGAAAGGTGAAGAGGTAGCCTGAGCATCCAAGATCCTCCTTCAAAGGGGTGGAAGAGAGAGTGTTTGCTTCGTTTCTGCCAAAGATACAAACCCTAGGACGTCCTAAAGCTTATATACTATTCTAAAAATACAGAAAATTTAGGCCCAAGCCCATAAAAAGTGCCACTCAGTGGTAAACTGCCGCTCAGCGGTAAGTGCGTGAGTTGTTTTCTTCCCCTTAGCGGCATTTTCACCCCTTAGTGGATCCAACGCGAGCTCCTAAGTGCCGCTCAGCGGTAAACTGCCGCTGAGCGGTACTTGCGATTTCTCCTTTTGCACTTTTTGATGTCTTTTCTGATTCCATCTTTGTCCTTCTTCACTTCTTTCACCAAATTCACCTTAAAACCTACATAAAAACATTGAAATCAAGCATAAACCTGTCAAGCTCTCTTATTTCTAAAAATATAACAAAAAAGCATGATTTCAAGCTAGTTTCTAAGTGTTAAAGGTTGCTTTTAGTATCAATTTTAAGCATGAAAATAACAGTTTTTCAACTATTATCACAACACTCAAGAGCTCGCGTTGGATCCGCTGAGGGGTGAAAATGCCACTGAGGGGAAGAAAACAACTCACGCACTTACTGCTGAGCGGCAGTTTACCGCTGAGCGGGACTTTTATGGGCTTAGGCCTAATTTTTCTGTATTTTTAGAATAGTATATAAGCTTTAGGACGTCCTAGGGTTTGTATCTTTGGCAGAGACGAAGCAAATACTCTCTTTTCCACCCCTTTGAAGGAGGATCTTGGATGCATAGGCTACCTCTTCACCTTTCTAGGGTTTTATCTTTCATTCTTCCATTATTATTCATCTAGTTTCACCATGAATATGGTGAACTAAACCTTGTATTGTTGTTGGGGAGTCAATGTAGTCTTGTGAAACTCTCATATATGGAATTTGTTTTAAGATCTTACTTTTAAGACTTATGCTTTCTTTCATCATTAGTTAGGGTTTTTCCTCTTTGCTTAATGCTTGCTTTGTTTAACTTATTCATTGCCATGATTATTGATTTTGTCGATACGGGAACGTACGGGGAAATCTAGATCCGGGGAATTTCTCCCAATAGTATATTGGTTGTCGTTAAGCTCCTGCACTTAAGAACTAATTACTAGGAATGCTAGGAATTGTATGAAGTCGTAATTAAGGATAAGCCTTCTTGCAAGGTGATTTAGAGAGTGGCATTAACAATTGATGAAAATAATGTTGAATTCCTAAAGTATATGAGATTGGATAAGATGAAATTGATAACCCCAACAACATACTCATCCATCTATTTCATTGAAGTGTTTGTATTCTATTTTCGCCATTGATAAAATTCATGCATACATGTTTGTTTACTGTCTTTTTCATATAAAACTCCAATCAATTTGTTCTTAAGTCTTAAATAATCAACAAATCACATAACTAAACTAGGCCGTGAGTCCTTTGGGAGAACGATACTTGGTCTTACCGAGTTTTATTACTTGAAACGATTCGGTCACACTTGCCGATTGTTAAACAAGTTTGTGGCGCCGTTTTTCGATGTTCATAAATTTGTCATCACCCGAACATTTTTGCATATTGGGGCACATGCAACATCGTTCAGGAGTTACTTGGGCGTGATGGCAAAATATCATGTCCCTATTGTCGCTACCTGTTGGGATGATGTCCCACAGGTTAACAAAAATCTACTATGGCAGGATATTTTGTTATGTTTAAGATGTTTTACTTCCATCATTGACTTATTTTTGTTGATCATGCTTTAACATTAATTTTGTTAGGTCTTGAGTCACCTGATCAAGCACCTCCACCAGCTAGACATGAATTGTGGAAGGCTGCACGAACAAAGTCCAATGGCCAGTTTACATCCTAGTCTACTCAAGAGATATCCCAAAGAATTGTAAGTGGAAACGTTTAACTGATTACCATAGTTCATAAAAAAAATTATGTAACAAACTTTTTAATGTGTCTAACTTCATTATGATAGACTTGGTTGACCAACAGAGTCAAGGCACATTTGTGGCACAAGGTAGGGAGGACCTCCTAGTAGTAGCCACAGGTCGGCTAAACCGTCTAGGTCGTGTGCGTTCTGTTGGAGGAGTTGTTGGATTGAGGGACTACTTTGGCCCTAAACCAAGAAGCACAGAAGTCGTGACTCAAGAAATCGTTAGTAGCATCAGGCAATAGGTGCAAGTCGAATTAGAGGAAAGCATGGGTGAACGTTTAAGAATGCTCAAAGAAAAACTTGCGATGATCACCCAACAAGAGCAACAACAACAGCAAGAACAACAAGAGCAACAACAACAGTCACAGCAGGAGGATGCCCCTACAGATGATCCTACGGCACGTCATGTGAGCACCAAAGGCTTATGCTCTACTGCAGATTGTACTGATTATAATATTCAGTATGATTTCTTGGTTGACGAGGATCCTCTGAACGTAGTGGCCGTGGGATGACAGATTACAGGAGGCCAGACCATTCATGGTGCTCCTTTATTGCCCACTCACGCGCGGGTAATGATTGATGATCCAAGAGACCCCTAGGCTCGAGTGCTCGTGCCTACATCTAAAATCCAATTCGTGGTGGAGGCCTTAGGCACATTTATAGCTTGGCCTAAGGCTATGATCATGGCATATTTTGGCCCACCAGCGTTATTATATTCTTCTTTTTATTATCTTAATTCTTCAAGTTATAATTAAACAATTCCTAACTTTTGTAAATGTGAGTTGTAGGTCTACCGTCCTGAGAAACAACCAATTGCTCAGAATGACGCTCGTGAGGAAGCAAAAGACCATGATGTTATATCCATATTGACCTCCAGATTAAATAAGTTGAGAAAAGGACCGGTAGAGATGTTGTGGGAGTTAAGAACATTTGGCCTCAAGTGCCATGTTCTATTGTATATTAATTTCGATGATGCATATGAGATCATTGGTGGAGAAAAAATGCTCAACATTTCATGCATACAACTATGGTGCATGTAAGTTTTTTATTTGTTATTTTCCAATTTGTATATTAGTATTATTGCTTTTTAATAAATATACTTAACTTTATTCTTACAGGTACATGGACACCATCGCAGTTGAATGAGGTCGAGCGTTAGTTTATGACTTTCTTGAACCTCAGACCATTCAACCATCTGGAAACACATTAGATTCCAGAAAATCATATATTCAAACATGGATGACTGAGTCTAACAGAGAGATACATATCGCACCATACATTGATACGTATGTGTTTCCCAATATTGTCAACTTTTATCAAATTTTAATCAATAAACTAACTCACTAGTTGTTGGTACATAATAGGGGTCATTGGCAACTCATGGTGATCATTCCAAAAAAAGCACAATTTGTATGGTTTTGTTCTCTTCATAGGAAGATTAAAGCGGAGTTGAAGTCCTTGTTACAAACATAAGTATTACATTCATTCTTATCAATTCATTATGATATTAATATATTAACTTATGTTTCTAATGTTTCAAATTTGTTTAAAGTTGTGACTAGGACAAGAGGACAACAACTTGAAATTATATATCCTAAGGTTGGAATTCGTTTATCTTTAACCTTTAATTTTCGTAGTCAAATTTAAACCATTACATTTGACTAAGTTCTTTCACATGTTTAGTGTAACAAGCAGAATGATTCCTGGGCATGTGGTTACTACATCATGTCATGGATGAAAATAATCATCCGAGCATAAATTAGAGGGGAATGGACTGAGGTAGAAATTTACATTTGAAAATCTTACAAATATCAATAAACTTTTGACACTAAAATGAATATATTAGTAAAGTTTCCTTGATTATGCAACGGTTGAACACTACCACTTTATTGTCCACTTCAGTAATAAAGACGATAAGAGAGGATTGGGCATGATATTTGAATAAACATTTTAAATAGCTATAGCTTTAGGTTTTCCTTTCATGATAGTAGCATTTGCTTACTTGTGCAGCTTTTAAACTGTTAATAGATTATTGTGAATAGATAAATACTGTAAATAGATGAATATTATAAATAGATGAATACTGTGAATAGATGAACACTATGAATACATGAATGGAAAACTGGGTTCTTTTAAGTTTTGATGATAGCATTAACGTCTTTTAGTTTTACTATTTAATTGGAATTGATGAATTGATGATAGCATGGTTTAACTTAATTAATTATGTGAATATATATGAATTGGAAAACTGGTTTCTGTATTTCATGTGTGGTTGAATGAGTTAAACCAAATCAAATCTAGAAAAAACACTGAAGGTAATGTACAAGTATACATTGTTCGACATTCAAACATCGACACTAACTTCCAATATCGACAAGTTCGATGTTAACCTTACATCTATCCCCTTATACTTGATGTCAAATATTCCTTTAAATATAAATATTTATTCAAATATTACTCAAAAATTGACGTCCTCTTTGAACTTCGACGTGAACATTACGTCCATTATCTTCCATAACGACGTTAACTTTACGTCACTTCCCTCGTACATAAGACGACAAATCTTACTATAAATATAAATATTTATTCAAATATTGAACGCCATTCTCTTTACTAACAGACGTAACCTCACGTCGTTGCACAAAATCGACGTTAGGTTTATGTCAATTCTCGATCTTTTCGATGTCAAATTGTCCTATTAATGTCGCCTAGTGATATTCGATGTAAAATTTACGTCACCCACTATGACGTCGGACGTGAATTTATCGTTAAAAGCCAAAAATAACCGACGTAATACGCTGTTTTTGTACTAGTGTTTCTTCTGGCTTCTCCCCCCATTCTCTATAATAATCCCTTCTGAATGAGATGAAGTACCCCGTGTCTTCCTTCTCATCTTCTCATTAAGTACACCACTCTTTGTCATTTTCAAAGAAATATCATCATTAGGGGTAGCACTTATCATGGAAACTCGAAATGTCTCCCACGAATCCGTTAAAGAGTTTAATAGGAATAAACCCAATGGATCATCATCAAATTTTATACCTACTCCTGCTAATTGATCATAGCGTCCTTGAAATTCACTCAAGTGATTTGAAATAGGAGTTCCTTCCTTGTACTTCAACTCCACAAAATATTTCAGCAAGTACAATTTATTAGTCCTTAACTTAGAAGCATACAAGGACTCAAGATTATCCCATAAGATTCTCACATGTGTCTCATTCGCAACAAAATTATAAAATTATCATCAACAAACTGCCTGATAAATCCACATCCCTATTGATGTTCAAAATCTCATTCTTCATCTTACTTGGATTCTGGCTTATTAGAAGCGAAAACAGAAAGATGTAAATTTTTCACAAATATCAAGTCCTTCGTATTGCCTTTTCATAGGTGATAATTTTCTGTATTCAAAGGAATCAATTTTGTATGTGTCTCCATCATTCATGCAAACTAAATAGTCCCTTAACCAAAGAGCTCTAATGCTACTTTGATGGAGAAAAGGCCAAAAAAATATAACAACTTAGAAAAGAGTAATAATGCACTAGAAATTTAATCCCCCTTCTTGGGAGAATCTGCAAGGAACATCAAACAAATAGAAAAAAAAATAGAATCCAAAACACAAAGAGATACCAATAATTTTTAATATGGAAAACCCCTCAATGTAAGGGTAAAAACCACGAGTTGTCTAGACCAAAGAAAAATTCACTATGATAAATAATAGGGTACAAAAGAGTCTCCAATAATAACACCAAATGGTGTTTTCAATAAGTCAATTTAACTAAGCACAAATGCTTACAAATAAGAACAAAGAAGATGAAAATTCTCTAAAACAGGGCTGCTATGCAGGATTGATTTCTCCCAAACTAGACCTATGATTGACAATCCGAACGGTCAGAACAAAGAACCATATTTCCAGAACCCAATGTCTAAAACTAAGCCAAATCCAACGGTGAACAACTTCACAACGACTAATACACCAGTGCATGTTTAGGGTTATGCGAAAAAGGCTTTCTCTCTTCTTTTTTCTCTCACTTGGCTTTTGTCTCTCTTCAAATGACTTTAATTTGCCCTAATAATCTGACCCATCTCCATTTAACCTAGTGAGACATAATTTTCCACATTATTCTCCACATGGGAAGGGAGCCCAATAACCCAACATGTATAAGTACTCACCAGGTATCTATGAAACTTGTATCTGCCACATAATATGATGCACATCAAATATAAGGGATAATGCCATTAATCTATATGTCTCCACACACAAATAGAATCACCCTTTTTGATGCATAAGGCATTGACTGATCTAGTATCATGTAGAATCATCATAATTAGATAATAAAATCACCCTTTTTTATCGTTTAACAAATAAGGGGGAGATAATTGGGTAAAAGATAAACACATTAGTATTTAGGGGAATATACTTAAGGATATTACACCAGACGATGGGTAGAATAGGATAACACAGAATCAGGAGTAGTCTCCAAATCCCTTAAAAGTTCATCCATAACATTGTACACATTCATGTAAATGTAATATGTTTATGTGTTTAAATATCAATCTTTTATATATGATGTGCATTGATCGTTTATCATGCTTCGATTATTTTCTTTTAGGTTTAATTGCTCGGGTAGTTCCAACTTTCAACGTTGCATGTCTATTTGGTCCCCATTGTTAAAAAAAGCATCAGCTTCATCGATAATTAGTTTAATGTACATCAATCAAGTCCATATCATTAATTTTTCATTGACATTGTTAATTGTGTGGTGTTGTGGAAAAAAAGTGTAGTGTTGTGGGAAAAGGCATTTGCAACGTGTGATCTATTAGGGCTTTCTATTGTGGAAATTGGGGATTAGGATTTCAAAAAAAGGTTATCGACTTCAAAAAGGGATTCCTCCACTACTACCTTGTCGTTGGAGCGAAATGGAAGCTCAAAGACTGGAGTTATGGTTAGCGACTTCGAGCACCGAATACCACTACAAGAACACCACCACAAACCCAGGATAACAGTACAATGTGACAACTACCACTGTCCTCACCTCCTTCCAATCTTGTCGATGTTATCTGTGACATTAGGCACCAGTAGCATTGGGAGCTCCATCCCCTTTCTCCTTTCCTTCCTTTACAGCTCGCACTAGTAGATTCAGTGTTATTAAAGTCACACGCACAATCCCTTTTGTAGCCACACGCATATAGTTAAACCTAACCCTTTATTTTTCTTTCCAAACCCAAGAAAGCACATAATTTTTCTCCACTCCAGCAACAAAAAATAAAAAGGCAAACTTTTTCGCTCACAACTCAGTTTGGACCAAGATAGGTGCATAGGACTATGCAAGATCCTCAAGATCTATAATTTTTATGGCCACTTCGTTTTCTTGGATTATACATTGGCATAATGAGGTGAAGATTGGATTGTCTTCAATGAGAAATAGTCTTGAAAATTTTGAACTTAATGCTTGTTCCTTTTTATGGAGAAAATGTGGGGTGAATGAGATGTTGCAAGGAATTGATAAAATGTGAGGGATGGGATGAACATATGTAAAATAATGTAGAGATAAAGAAAATGATTATTTGAATTCGCTGTTACTATTTTTCCCTTTTCCATCTTTTTTTGAAGTTTAATTGTTGTGTCCCTTTTCCTTATTTTTATTTAGGATTAATTGTTGTGTGACAAATTGGGTCGCCACATCACCACACGATTAACATTGTTAATAAAAAATTAACGGAATAGACTTGATTGATGCACATTGATAACAGTTGAAAAACTGTTATTTTCATGCTTAAAATTGATACAAAAAGCAACCTTTACACTTAGAAACTAGCTTGAAATCATGCTTTTATCCATATTTTCATAAATAAGAGAGCTGGACAGGTTTATGCTTGATTTCAGTGTTTTTGTGCAGGTTTTAAGGTGAATTTAGTGAAAGAAGTGAAGCAGGAGAGAGATGGAATCAGAAAAGACATCAAAGAGTGCAAAAAGGAGAAGCCGAAGTTACCGCTCAGCGGCAGTTTACCGTTGAGCGGCACTCAGGAGCTTACGGGAGATCCGCTGAGGGGCAAAATGGCCGCTGAGGGGAAGAAACGAGACACGCACTCACCGCTGAGCGGTACTTCACCGCTGAGCGGCACACTTATGGGCTTGGGCCTGAATTTTCTGTAATTTTAGAATAGTATATAAGCTTTAGGACGTCCTAGGGTTTGTATCTTTGGCAAAGACGAAGCAAACACTCTCTCTTCCACCCCTTTGAAGGAGGATCTTGGATGCTCAGGCTACCTCGTCACCTTTCTAGGGTTTTATCCTTCATTATTTCATTATTGTTCATCTAGGTTCACCATGAATATGGTGAACTAAACCTTGTATGTTTGTTGAGGAATCAATGTAATCTTTTGAAGCTCTCATATATGGAATTTGTGCTTGCATCTTAATCTAAGATTTATGCTTTCTTTCATCATTAGTTAGGGTTTTTCCTCTTTGCCTAATGCTTGCTTTGTTTAACTCATTCAATGCATGATTATTGATTTTGTCGATACGAGAACGTACGGGGAAGTCTAGATCCGGGGAATCTCTCCCAATATTATATTGGTTGTCGTTAAGCTCCTGCACTTGATGAACTAATTATTAGGAATGCTAGGAATTGTATAAACTCGTAATTAGGGAGAAGCCTTCTTGAAAGGTACTGTAGAGAGTGGCATTAACAATGATGATTTGAATGTTGAATTCTTAAAATATATGAGAGTGGATAAGATGAAATTGACCCCCAATAACATAATCATCCATATATTCCATTGAAAGTGCTTGTCTTTTGCTTTTGCCATTGATCAAAACTCATGCATACATGTTTATCTTCTGTTTTGCATATTAAACCTCAATTATTTCGTCCTTAAGTCTTAGCTAATCAACAAACCACACAACTAAACTAGGCCGTGAGTCCTTTGGGAGAACGATACTTGGTCTTACCGAGTTTATTACATGAAACGATTCGGTCATACTTTCCGATTGTTAAACAAGTTTGTGACATCATATTTTGGTGATCATAAATTTGTCCATCACACATTAAACTAACTATGGATGAAATTGATACTTTTTAAAAAACGAGGACCAAGTAGACACACAACCTTGAAAGTGGGAACCACCCGATCAATTAAACCTTTCTTTTATTTGTTTCAACTATCTTGAAAACTAACTCGCATGCATATAAGACAAAACATTAATAAAAATGAACTTGCAAGATAATTAAACTACAAAAACCTTTAAATGTTTTATAAATGCACCTCTGTGCTAAATTGAGAAAAATCATATTGTTTAGATGTGTATTTGTTAAACATAAAAAAATAGGGAGATTGTTAAGAAAAGATCATCTATAAGATTGAACTATCTAAACGCTCTCATATGCTTTGAAGTTTAATAAACAACATTAAACGATATGAGCATATGACAATGTTATCACTATATTAACAAAATAGCTCAAAGATAAGTGATGCATAAAAATACTTTGAGGTACAAAATAGCTCAAAGATAAGTTATGCAAAGTCTTAGAAAAATACCTAGGTATAAATAAGAAACATCACTAAACTATTTCAAAATTAATACGTCAATAAGAATCTTATTGAATGCAAGTGTTATAGTGCTAAACGATAATTAGACAAACTCAAAATGTCTTAGTAGGTAAAAGTGTCAAGCCAATGTTTCTGAAAAGCACTCTGAAAGTCTCAATTAGCATTCCAAAAGCTTGGGATAGAAGACATCTTGTTAAACACACTCATTGAATAGAGCAGAGAAAAATCTAAAGCAGTTGTTGTTCTAAATGATAAAATCCTACTTGAACTGTAGAAAACATACAAAAGGATTTTGTTAATCTGAACAAGAATTAAATGTTCAACGTTTAAAAATAACAAAAGTGATAAAAGAAAAGACATATTTTTTGAATGCATATCTACTCTAGTTTGTGCAGATTTCCTATTACACACATTCACTTGCTTCATCCTATATAACTCAAAAGTGGACGTTGGGAACAAAAAAGACATTCATAGAATGTTCTCTCCATAAAATTCATGTAAGAAAATTTGTACTCCCTACTTTTGTCAAAGTACTAAAAAGTAAATTTGCTCTGACAAATTCACTTTCACCAATTGCTACTTCATATGACAAGATTGAGAAAACTCAATAATCAAGGAAAAAGCTTTGTCTAACGAATATCATTTTTAGAAGCCTTTAAACAGAAGATGATTCAAAAAGAGAATCAAGAGAATAACATATAGAAAGAAAAAAACTAAGCAAACAAAGGCAAGAAAAAAGCTCAAAAAGGACACAAACTCAAAATAGAATATCTAAGATGGGAAAAAGCTCATGATTAGAAACAATCACAAGCTTCATCGATATATATAAGCTTCCTGTTAAGACTCCGGCAAGTGTACCGAATCGTATCTAGTAATAAACATGGTAAGACCAAGTATCATTTCCCTAGAGACTCACGGCCTAAACAATTATGTGATTTCTTGATTAAATAAGACTTGAAAAACAAACTCTTTTGGTTTAGAATGCAAATACTGAAAAGTAAATATGCATTCAATTTGATCAATTAGACAAAAGTGCAAAGATGAATGGATTTAATATTATGGGATGAATATGTTGTTGGGGTTAGATTTCACCTAGTTTATTCTCATGTATATACAAATTCTACTTCTTCATTAATCTCAAAGTCACTATCTAAAATACTTAAAACCTAATTCCTCGGCAAAGAAATTATATCCTTAATTATTAGTTCATATGATTCCTAGCATTCCTGATAACTAATTCTGAAGATCAGACAGAAGCTTAAGACAACCATAACTCATACCCTCATTCTTGAGCAATACTGCTTTTGGGAATAATTCTCCAGAACATGAATTGTAAGATACCTTCCGGTACTCATGCAAAGCATACATCATGCTAATGAATGAGTTAAACAAAGCAAGCAATAAGCGCAGAAGAATTACCCTAACAATTAATGAAAGAAGCATTTATATAATAAAGAATCAATTCAATAAATGAGAGTTTACAAAGGTTACATCATTCCCCAACAACAAATAGAGTTTAGTTCACCATTGACATGGTGAAACTAGATGAATAATGGAAAAATAATGAAAGATAAAATCCTAGAAATTGAGGATAGGAGCTTCCGCATCCAAATCCGCCTTCGAGGAAGCAAAAAGTGTGTTTTTGTGCCTATTCCGTCCAAAGATGTGAACCCTAGGACGTCCAAGTCCTTAAATAGAACAAAACAAATAACAGAAACTGGGTCCAAGCCCACGAAATTGGTGCTCAGCGCCCCACTTAGGATGCTAAGGCGGTGTGCAGGTAAGAACTAGCGCTCAGGGTCAGGTTAGAAGGCAAGCAGATGTGGTGCGACTCGAGGAAGTGGAAGCCAAGCGTGAGATAGTGTACTCTAGCAATGAGGTAACGCCCTGCGTTGCTACGATCCTCCTTTCTGATGCTTTTCCAGTTCTTCCTGAGTTTCAACTCCTTACTACTTCAACTCTTCTTCCAAATCATCTCAATTCCTCTTAAAAATAAGGAAATCTAACATAAAAGCATTAAATTCACCTTCAACTCTCTTTATTCATCAAAACTATGATTTCAAGCTAGTTTCTAAGTCAAAAAGGGTGTTTTTAGTATCAAAATTAAGTATAAAATAACGATAAATGCAACTGTTATCACTTCCTATTGTGAGACGATAGAAGAGAGAAAAGACTTAGTAAGGTTATTAGATTGAATTGTATTAAACATATATCCTCTCTACGAGAGTTATTGTCTAAGGACTTGTTATCAATCATTGATTGTAAATTCTGAAGAGAATTAAAACACTTTAAGTTTGACTTTGAGGAGTTAAACGGTAGTTAGACAAGTGTGTCTAGTAGAAACTAGGAGTGGGTGAAACTCTGACGTTTAATATGGTGAGGTTAAACGATAGTTAAACGAGTGTGTCTAGCGAAAACCAAGAATGAGTAAAACTCAACTAGACAAGTGTATATGAAGGATACCAGGAGTGGTGAAAAATATTGCACAACCAGAAATGGGTGAAACTCAACTAGTGAGTGTAATAGTGGATTACTTGGATTGACTAGGGATACAAACAGTGGTAAGAATACGCAATTATAATCTTCTTGAAGATTATAGTGGAACCCTCTAAGGTGTTAGAGAGGACTAAACGTAGGTCGGTGAAGTGGACACAGTATAAAAACGACTGCGTGTTTATAGTCTTATTTTCTTTAAAGGTTTCACTAAGAAAACCTGTTGCTTCACTTTATTTTTTATATATATAAGTTCCTGTTGTTAAACCATTCCTTTCTGAAAAGCAAGTTTTATTAAAACGCTACAGCAAACATTTTTCAACAACTAAAACACACTTGAAATGAACTCATTGTTTACACTATTTTCTAAAGTCGAGCGCTTAACAACTTACGTAAAATCTTTTGATTTTATATCGGTTGTGAAAAAAAATTTCAATAACATTATTCATCCCCTATTTCTAGTGTTTTTCCAAGTACTTCAACTTTCACCACTAAAGCCACACCTTGGAAAATCTATTAAAACAGAGATGTTACTTTGTTTTAAGGGGACTTTTTGACATATCTTAGAGAGAGACTTTCAGGGAGTTTCTAAAAAACTTTCCTTTGTACTTTAAAGAATATTATTATAGATTTAGGAGATGACTCTTGTATTTCATTCTTTCAATCCATTATGAGGATCTAAATCTCCTAAATTGTTGAAGCAAAGATGTAGCCATTTTAAACTCTCTTGTATTGGTTGTTAAGACTGTCGCGGTCATACAAATTTTATACAGATTAAAATGCAGTATAGTCTAGGATTTGACTCCTAGGTCGTCTCTCAAGGACCAATTTTGTTGGTTCAGTCTTAGATTTATCACGAAGTGGGGGGGTTTGTAAATGGTTTTTGGTTACGGAAAATAAATTAAAATTGGAATTTAAACACAACTGAATTTAAAAACACCGAAATAAATTTTAACGACTGTAAAACCAAACGGTAAAAACGGAACTATAAATATGCAGAAACGGTTAAAACTAAACACAGAAATAAAAACATCAGTGAAAATGAATTGTAAAAATGACGTTTGGAAAATAAACGATAAAACACATTGACAATATTTAACGATGCAGAAAACAGTAAACGGTAAAATAAAAGAGACGAAAATGAATTAAAAGTACTGAAAATGAAATTCATCAAAAGGTTTAACATTGAAAATAAAGTTCTTGAATACTACACGTAAAAATGAAAATGAAATGAGCAATATACTGTAACACACTCTTACTGCTTCAGAAATCAAATTACATTTTGCACTGTTTTAAAATGAAACTGGAAAGCTGTTAAAAGAGGAAGAGGCAGAGAGCCTCTTCCAGGGCCGTGAATTCTATACTAAACTACTCCTAAAATCTACTGATTTGCTTCTCTGCTGCTGCTGGATTTATAGCCAAACTTCTGAACATATTGTATGTCATTTCTTCATTCCAGCCAGCTTTCCCGTGAGCCAGCTTTCCCGTGTCTTTTTCCTCTAGCTTCTTGACTTCTTTAACTCCTAAATGTGCCAACATAATAGGTGGGGGTCCTCCATTTCTTGTATTCTTCTTCCATTCGGTGGACTCTCCTACGTGTTGCTGCCAAATTCCTTTCAACCAACCGTGGTGCCCACACTCCAAGATTTTGGAACGTGATCATCTTCCAGCCAAGCTTGCTTTGCACTTCCTCTTCACGATGCTGGAGCTGATTCCACACGTCCCCATCATTCTCCAAAACAACTCAAAACCGAGACATCACTCTTCCTTCATGCTCCCAAGCTGCTGGATCATTTTCACCAAAGCTTCACTTACGGCCTTCTCCTCTTTTGGTGGCTTCTTCTTTGCTTGCTTCTTCCAAATTGCGTGTGCTAGCAACAAGAAGGTGAAGAAGTCTTCTTCTTCAACTAGACTAAGACCTTGGAGCATCTGTTCTACTGGACCAGCTACTGGATGTGCTTCCATTCTAAGATTATTGTTTCCTCTTCAAACTCAGCTGCTGGACTTGGACGTAAAACATCTCCTTTGCCTTGCTTGTATGCTCCAAGTAGGAAAGCACTACTTCATTCTTCCTTCTTTACGTGAACTGCCCCTTCATTCCAGCAAGCTTCACTTGTTAATTGTTGGATGGAAGCTTGTGCAAGCCGTGAGTTGGATGTGCATCTTTTCCAATTTAATGTTTGCTAAATCATGTTGCAAGCAAAGAAAGCCGTGAGGTGCCCATTCTCCATCCAGCTTTTCGGTTTTCAATTCATAAGTCAAAGAAATATTTTCTAATGCTAAATGGTGGCTCCCATGTTATTCCTTTTGGCAATTGCATAATGTCCAGCAACTTAACAAAAAAAACAAGAAGAGGGACCATGTATTTCACATACGTAAACTTCTTTTCCTTGCATGTGGTCCCCTCCATTAATTCCATCTACAAATAATGTGCCTTTGAATTTGTTTAAGCAATTTCCAATTCCAAAATGAATGTGCCGTGAGATGCACAAGGTGGTGGTCCCCTCCTTCATTCCAAACCAAAAACAATTGTTGAAGCTTATAGCAATTTTGGATGTGCAAAAATATTGGAGGCTGTGTGGCATGTCTTCTAATTCATCATATTTCTACGAGAAATGAGGTATGAAATGTGCCAATATGAGTGTTGAATCCTTGAGTGTTGGGAGGTCTTAGCACTGTCCAATGATCAATTCCAGCTACCACAAGTATCAAACAACAAGCAAACAATGCAAACAATTTAGAAGTCACTCAAACAGTAAACACAAGACTGACATAGGGGAGTAAAAACAATACTGGGAACAACACGGAACGAATTTGAACAAAATAAAAACTATACATGAAACTAGACATCTAGACGAAACTATGAAAAAAAATTGCATTGAAAACGGATATGAATTGAACTCGAACGAGGACAAACAAGTTGACACAAAATTCACACAGCAACCAGCGAAAATTGAAGTGGCTGAAATGCATTGGGCTCAATTGTCATTTCTCATTTAGCCTTCAAATGTCCCAAAAAGATATCCAAAATTTTCCCATAATTAATAATGCAAAATAATAAGCTCAGATAATTCAAATTAGTTAAAATAAGAATTTATGATCGAATTAAGCACAATTAGGAAAAATAGGAAAATAACGGACGATTAAGCACAATTCCCTGATTAATTCTAGTACAATAAACTAAGTGAAGTGAAGAAAATATTGACTCATCAAAATAGACCACACTTAGTCTTTTGCACTCCTGGGCAAAATCAAGACGCAAATCAGGGAATACGACATCAAAGGACTTTTAGGAAGGTTACACAAAACTCAGCAGACAGAAAAATAAAAACTCACAAGAAAAATAAAAATAATTTACAGAGTTCTCAAGAAGTCTGGACAGAGAAAAGGTATAGACAATATCCAACACAAAATCAAATTGAGCAGATACTTACAGAAATCATCCAAGCAATTCAAAACATAGCAAAATGATTAATCAGCTCAAAAGGTGATTCAAAAATAACATAACCTCACAGATGCACTAATAGTGTTTCTCTCAAGTGTTTAAGGTAAATAATTCCAACTCAATGTACTCAAGAAAACAAACACAAGTAGACTTGGCAAGCTTCTAATATCAACACTTAAAACATATGTATGTTCAGATCAAAAGGTCTTTCAGGGTTGTAATGGTGCCAAGGACAGGGGAGGATAAATTTGGATAAGTAGCTATAGCTCAGAAGAAATAGAGGTGCACTAGGAAAAAAATGTAAACACAGTGAAATCTCACCCAAACCTCTAATTCAATCCTCTTCTCGACTCCATTATTCACAAAATTATTTTTCAATTTTTTTTTTCTTTTTCTCATCATTTTTTTTTTATCCTGTCTTCTTTCTTTTTTTTTTATATTTTATACAACAGGATATAAATTATCATTTCAAAACATGATGAGGAACCAACTAGCCAATTCATCAGAATTCCCAAGGAGACCACACTTATTCTCAAAATACTTCTATAGCTCCAGACTTTCCTAAGGATAAGGTAATAATTTGTTTTTCACTTAGGATCAGTGTATGAGCTTCAACACAAAGAAATATATACAGTATAGGCTCAAAGGGGTTATCAAAGGATAATAACAAGGTAGGCTTATTTGGCTAAAGAGGCTCAAGAACAAAAATGCCTTTATCACGTCTGAACATGCATATCAATCAAGTATATCAAAAAGAATCAAGCCAAGGCATATGTGCAAGCATTCAAGATACATATCACACACAAGAAAGAAAATTAAGTGGCTCAAATCTCACACAGGGTATTTGTCACAATCAAATCAACCTCTCAAACGTATAATCATCTTTCCAGGCAGAGAAAAGCAAGGATTACAAACTATAAGTATTAAGTAAGTGAAGGAAAAATCTACAACTTAAACATCATCCAGAAATCAAGAGAAAAATGTAAAATTTATTGCACACAAAACTCGATAAAAATAACTTAAAACAGAAAAAATTAACACTCAAAAACAAAAAATTTAACACACAAAATACAATCTAACAGAAAAATCAGAATTTCTTCCCAGTAGACCACACTTAAATCACACAATGTCCTCAGTGTGTTACAATCATCAGATGATCAATTTCAGAGCAGTCAAATAATATAGACAAGTGCAATAAAATGTTAGGAAATGGGAAGAAATTTTCAGTAACATCCATCAGTAGATGTTTTCAGTGACACCCATCAGCAGATGTCTAGTCGCATAGCACCCATCAGTAGATGCTAATATTTTTTTTTATTTTTATTTTTTTATTTTATTATTATTTTTTTAATTGAAAAAGGAGACCGGTACTGTGACAACAGTCTCGGTGGCAAAGACCGGTACTGTTGCTACAGTGGAAAGCAATTCTGCTATAAATGAGCCACTCCTCCGCGTCCAGCGCCATTTCCAGACCTGCCCATTCTCTCACTACACCTCTCTTCTCTCTTCTCTGCTCTCTCTCTGCTCTCTCCACTCCTCTCCACTCTCTCTCGAGCGTCTGGATCTGCGAGGAAGCTCTGCCACCGTGCCATCTGAAGAGTCTGAGATCCGCGAGGAGCTTCTCTGCCAGCCTACTACTCCAGGTAAGTCCTCTGCTCCTGGATCTGCCTTTCTTTCTACTTGCTTTACTTTCTTTCCGTCCTTTACCGCTTTTCCAGCTTTCCATTTTTTTATGCATTCCTCTTGCCTGCTCTCCCTCTTTATTTCCTGCTTTCCTGTTTCCTGCTCTCCCTCTCCCTTTTCAATTTTTTTTTTTTCATATTTTTGAAACTGAAAACACTTAAACACATAAAACACAACTGTCTAAAAACTTAAGGGGTATATCGGCTGGAAACCAGACGTTAATCTCCCTTCGATTGAAGGTATTGCAGAGACAATCGGGTAGAACAACGCCACGTACCCCACTTAAAAATAAACACCAAATCTTAATTTACAAGAACAACAAGGACAACAGGACAACTGGACGTAGATCCATTTAGGACCCTTTTGCAAGGACCGTGAAACAGATCTGAGACCAGACACAGAAATATCAAAGACTGATCGGACAAAATAAATCTAAAAGGAAACAAGAACAAACAAATAAAGAAAATACTAAACTAAGAATCTAATATATTTTTATGCTTCTTTTTTTTTATGTTTTGTTTTTCTTTTTTTATGTTTTTGTTCTTTTTATTTTTATATTTTTTTTTATTAAGTTTTAGAATATTTCAAGAGGAATGATGACGAGTGAGATGGAATCAGAGAGATACACTAGTCAGCGATGGCGTCCTACAGATGATCAAATCAAGATGATGATGAACATCTACAACTATGGGGTCACACACCCAAGCCGAGCGCAAGTCGTCGAGATCGCGTCTCGACTAAGGACCTTCGCAGATGCCACTGAATATAACGTGCACTGCTGGTTTAACAACCATGGCAATCGGGTCAGGCGCTGGCAAGCGGAGATAGACCCCACTGGCACTCTCTTTTCACAACTGCCGCTGTATATGTACGGTAAGACCCTGATCACACCTCAATTTTTATTGAAATTTTTTTCACTTCCTCTTCTATAATTAACACAATTTTATTTATTTATTTATTTATTTATTATTTTTTTTTATTTTTTTTTTGTTTGAAAGAAAACAACTGGGTGATAATGAGGGCACCGAGGCTGCTGGATTTGTTTCCAGTTCCGATCATTATCGATGACGACAGAAATGAACGAGAAATTCCTCCACCAAAGCCTCCTGTATTTCGAACCAGAACTCCCTCAACGGAGCTCTCCCTTAGACCACCACAACCAGCTCGAGAGTTCTTTCATTTTTAATGTTTTAGGTTTTATGTTTTTTTTTTTTTATGTTTTTGTTGGCCGAGTGTGGCCAGAATATTAATGAGGACTGTAATATGAACACTTATGTTTTTTTATGTTTTTAATTTTTTTTTATGTTGTTTTTGTTTTTTATTTGGTTTGTAATATTAACGATCAGAAATGATCGACCCCTGAACAACTTAAATTTCATATATCAACTGCAATTTTATTTTCAGATCTGTTAAATCTCTATTTCTCCATTACTGTAATTTTTGCATTGATGAATGAAATATTTTCTTAGTCTAAAAATTTTCAATCAAAGATATGTATGAGACAACTAAGAAAATATATTTACAATGAAGAAAATAAGGAAAATTGAAAAAAATGAGATCTGAAAAAATTTTCAATGAATTATTGGTATGAAATAATAAGAAGCTGAGGGCCGAATAAAAAAAAATCATGGACTACGCAAAACAATTTTTTTTTTTTAAATTTTTGAGTATATTTTTTTTTTAAGTATAACAATTTAAAAACTAAGAAGAAAAGGAAAAACAAGCATAAAAGAAAAAAATGCAGAATCTTCCCTAGACCACACCTAAACTACAATGTCCCAAATCAGTTAAAGGCATAAGATCATCAATTGAAACTTAAACAGATAAAGGACAAATGTAATAAAAGTCAGAAAACGGGGAAGAAAGAAAAAGAAAACTCCCCTGGATTATGGTGGCAGTTGCCAAAATTGGACAATCAGGGAGATGTTTTTCGTCTCGGGATCCAGTATGAAAGTGTTGAGGATGAACTGCTTCATCCTCCAGATCTGATCAAGCAGGGAAATATTTTCCACAACTGGATCTATACAGCTCTTGTTGATGAGTCGGCTCAGCAGGTGCCTATTGATGTTGAAACCATTTTTCAGGTTCGCACCCTTGCCTTCCACTGTGTGTGCATGTTGGTCCAATTCATCTGTACCTCCTGCAATAGGGTTAGTGCAATATGGTTCTACAGAAATTACATGCAGGGGTACAACACCCAAATCCAGTGTAACAGGCTGAACCTTAGATACATCCTCAAAACACGAATCAATTTCAAAATTAGAAACCATATTAATCGCAGACTCAGATTCATGTTCAATGCATGGAGAATAATTATTCGAATGTGATAGTAAAAAACGGTTCTCATCATGCACAGAGGAAAAATTAAAATCAGACTCAACAACTATATAATCATCAGCATACCAATCAACAACATAATCAACAGAATAATCAATTTGCGGTATGCTTCCCTCCACTTCCTTGAAGATTTCTAAAGTGTGGGAAGATGAAGGTGGTCTACCTGGTTCAGGATTACTGCTTACTTCTGCCGGGTCCCCAAAATTTTCATCAGTCTCCTCAGGTACAAAAGTGGCCATCTGCCTGATCTGATCACTCAGATTCTGCATGGCAGCTTGAGTTTCCTGCTGGAACTCCATGCTCTCTTGCTTGAACTGCATGTTCCCTTTCTGAAACTGAATGTTCTGCATTGTCATCTGCTCTAGTAACTCCTTTAATGTAGGTTCAGAAGTAGAAGGCTGAGGAGTTATTTGAATAAGAGAATCATACTGCTGACTCTCATATTGTGGAACTGGCTCCCAAAGAGAGCTCTCAGAAATTGGATGATGGAACATATTGTTCTCATCATAAAAATCAGCAGATTTAAAATCAAAGTAATATGCAGAATAAGAATCATAATCACAGACATTGGCAGAATAAGCATTATTCACAACATTAAAATAGGTAGACATGGAAAAATAAAAAGTAAAAACTAAAAACTAAAAATTACGAATCAGATAAAACAAAACACATTTATACATGCTACAAGCACACACAAGACAGAACATCAATAGTAAAAAATTTTAATTAATTTTTTTTTTTTTAATTTAAATTTTTTTTTTAATAACAACTAAATACAGAACATAGCACAATTAAACACATATATACACAATATATATTAACACAGTAAAAATCTAAAACAAAAACCTGGATCTGAAGTGACAACGCCGCCAAAATTTGCTGAAGGTGTCGTTGTCTCCTACAAAAATACAACAGACAGAACACACAAAACACACATTAACAAAACAAAAATTTACAAAACAAAAATCTAAAACTAAACCGTCTTTTGATTGGTCCCCGGCAGCGGCGCCATTTTGTTAAGACTGTCGCGGTCATACAAATTTTATACAGATTAAAATGCAGTATAGTCTAGGATTTGACTCCTAGGTCGTCTCTCAAGGACCAATTTTGTTGGTTCAGTCTTAGATTTATCACGAAGTGGGGGGGTTTGTAAATGGTTTTTGGTTACGGAAAATAAATTAAAATTGGAATTTAAACACAACTGAATTTAAAAACACCGAAATAAATTTTAACGACTGTAAAACCAAACGGTAAAAACGGAACTATAAATATGCAGAAACGGTTAAAACTAAACACAGAAATAAAAACATCAGTGAAAATGAATTGTAAAAATGACGTTTGGAAAATAAACGATAAAACACATTGACAATATTTAACGATGCAGAAAACAGTAAACGGTAAAATAAAAGAGACGAAAATGAATTAAAAGTACTGAAAATGAAATTCATCAAAAGGTTTAACATTGAAAATAAAGTTCTTGAATACTACACGTAAAAATGAAAATGAAATGAGCAATATACTGTAACACACTCTTACTGCTTCAGAAATCAAATTACATTTTGCACTGTTTTAAAATGAAACTGGAAAGCTGTTAAAAGAGGAAGAGGCAGAGAGCCTCTTCCAGGGCCGTGAATTCTATACTACACTACTCCTAAAATCTACTGATTTGCTTCTCTGCTGCTGCTGGATTTATAGCCAAACTTCTGAACATATTGTATGTCATTTCTTCATTACAGCCAGCTTTCCCGTGAGCCAGCTTTCCCGTGTCTTTTTCCTCTAGCTTCTTGACTTCTTTAACTCCTAAATGTGCCAACATAATAGGTGGGGGTCCTCCATTTCTTGTATTCTTCTTCCATTCGGTGGACTCTCCTACGTGTTGCTGCCAAATTCCTTTCAACCAACCGTGGTGCCCACACTCCAAGATTTTGGAACGTGATCATCTTCCAGCCAAACTTGCTTTGCACTTCCTCTTCACGATGCTGGAGCTGATTCCACACGTCCCCATCATTCTCCAAAACAACTCAAAACCGAGACATCACTCTTCCTTCATGCTCCCAAGCTGCTGGACCATTTTCACCAAAGCTTCACTTACGGCCTTCTCCTCTTTTGGTGGCTTCTTCTTTGCTTGCTTCTTCCAAATTGCGTGTGCTAGCAACAAGAAGGTGAAGAAGTCTTCTTCTTCAACTAGACTAAGACCTTGGAGCATCTGTTCTACTGGACCAGCTACTGGATGTGCTTCCATTCTAAGATTATTGTTTCCTCTTCAAACTCAGCTGCTGGACTTGGACGTAAAACATCTCCTTTGCCTTGCTTGTATGCTCCAAGTAGGAAAGCACTACTTCATTCTTCCTTCTTTACGTGAATTGCCCCTTCATTCCAGCAAGCTTCACTTGTTAATTGTTGGATGGAAGCTTGTGCAAGCCGTGAGTTGGATGTGCATCTTTTCCAATTTAATGTTTGCTAAATCATGTTGCAAGCAAAGAAAGCCGTGAGGTGCCCATTCTCCATCCAGCTTTTCGGTTTTCAATTCATAAGTCAAAGAAATATTTTCTAATCCTAAATGGTGGCTCCCATGTTATTCCTTTTGGCAATTGCATAATGTCCAGCAACTTAACAAAAAAAAACAAGAAGAGGGACCATGTATTTCACATACGTAAACTTCTTTTCCTTGCATGTGGTCCCCTCCATTAATTCCATCTACAAATAATGTGCCTTTGAATTTGTTTAAGCAATTTCCAATTCCAAAATGAATGTGCCGTGAGATGCACAAGGTGGTGGTCCCCTCCTTCATTGCAAACCAAAAACAATTGTTGAAGCTTATAGCAATTTTGGATGTGCAAAAATATTGGAGGCTGTGTGGCATGTCTTCTAATTCATCATATTTCTACGAGAAATGAGGTATGAAATGTGCCAATATGAGTGTTGAATCCTTGAGTGTTGGGAGGTCTTAGCACTGTCCAATGATCAATTCCAGCTACCACAAGTATCAAACAACAAGCAAACAATGCAAACAATTTAGAAGTCACTCAAACAGTAAACACAAGACTGACATAGGGGAGTAAAAAAAATACTGGGAACAACACAGAACGAATTTGAACAAAATAAAAACTATACATGAAACTAGACATCTAGACGAAACTATGAAAAAAAATTGCATTGAAAACGGATATGAATTGAACTCGAACGAGGACAAACAAGTTGACACAAAATTCACACAGCAACCAGCGAAAATTGAAGTGGCTGAAATGCATTGGGCTCAATTGTCATTTCTCATTTAGCCTTCAAATGTCCCAAAAAGATATCCAAAATTTTCCCATAATTAATAATGCAAAATAATAAGCTCAGATAATTCAAATTAGTTAAAATAAGAATTTATGATCGAATTAAGCACAATTAGGAAAAATAGGAAAATAACGGACGATTAAGCACAATTCCCTGATTAATTCTAGTACAATAAACTAAGTGAAGTGAAGAAAATATTGACTCATCATTGGTACTAGTTTATTTATGAAAGTATACTTTTATTACATGTTTATGAATTACTTTATGCATGTTGTTGGAAGAATTGATCACTTGTCTTATTTCACTAGCTTGGATCCAAGTGGTTCCAAGTTGTGGTCCAACTACTTCTCCTATTGGTTTTAGATGCTAGGAATAAATCTAAGGTTCTAGTTGGCTATCGAGTCCTAATCTTAATGCAAGTGATCCATTTAAGCAGTCATTGGGGAATAATACCAAAATATAGTGATCTTAGGCTCTAGGTGTGAGGAATGGATCTAGAGTTATATTCAAAGAAAACTTCCAAGACATGACTAATTGCATCTTTATAACTAATAACTGAATAACAAAAGAGGGACAAAAAATGGTGAGATCTAACTTTAATGAAGTTAGTATCATCTTAAAGTCAATCCTTTTTAACTCCAAACTATTTTACATGTTAAATAGTTAAAATAACTCTATGTTTGTACATCAATTTTATTTCAATATATTTTATGTGCCTTTTTATTGTTTTATTCAAAGTCAAGCTAATATAGAACGTTTTGTTTTTTACCAAATCCTTACTGATACGACAATTGTTGTACTACAAAATACTCAATATACTGGTTGGAAAAATTGATTGCTTTATAGCATCGAAGAGTCACTGAAAAGATTGATTGGATATGAAACTAGCATGATTAAGGAAACTTGTAGATATTAGTGCAAATCAACTTGGTAATTATAGTTAAGGGATGATTGGGCCGTAATTAGGGTGATGGTAAGTAAAAGCCCATTACATTTTGTATAAATAGGGGGTCCAAGTAAGGTAGTCTGTTATATTGATTATTGCATTAAATACTAGAGCGCAATATGATGATCAATAAGTTTAAATGATTAGAAATGATTTTAATCATTCTTGCACAATAAAATGACATAACAAGTGTTTAAATCATTAATATTTTAGTGCTAGATGTTTTAATTCATTCATGATTAGTGAAATAAGCCTAAAACAGATTCAAAATCTAGTTTTTGGTAATTATAATCGATTATATAAGTGGTATAATCCATTAGATTAAGCCATAACACTTAGAAAGCTAAGCAAGGGCAAATCACTCTTTTATACTTGATTATATAAGTTACATAATCGATTAAAAGCGAGAGAAAGACATAATTTGTTATATAAGTAATATAATTTGTTAAGAAAGACAAATGGATGACTAAATAGGCTAAGTGGGAATATAATTGATTATATAAGTTTCATAATTGATTAAAACAGAAACAAAGGTCTAATTCATTATACAAACAACATAATCTATTAAGTTAGTTGAAAGAGGCAATTATAGGCATAAATGTTAAAATAATCGATTATACATGTGCTATAATATATTAAAGCAGAAAGAAAAGCATAATAGATTATATGCTAATAGTATAATTGATTAATCTCCATAAGGATTTGATTTTTCTATATAAACCAGACTTAAGATATGTTTCATTAACGTTTTTAATTGGCATATACTGACTTTATTTCTGAGTTTTGAGTACAAGGTCTCTAAAAAATTGTTCTTGGAGGAAAGTGTTAAGACTCCAACAAGTGTATTGAATCATATCAAGTAATAATAAATGGTAAGACCAAGTATTGTTTCCCAAGAGACTCACGACCTAGACATTCATGTGGTTTCTTGATTAATTAAGACTTGTAAACAAAATCATGGTGTTTATAATGCAAAAAATAAATATGAATGAAAGTGTTGATCAATTGACTTAAAGAATGCACAGGTGATTGGGTATAAAATATGGAATGACTATGTTGTTGGGGTTTCTGACTTATCCTATCCACTCTCATGTATTTATGAATTCATCTTCTTCATTAATGGTAATGTCACTTTCTAATTTACCTTAAACCCGATGTCTCGGTGAAGAAAGCCTACTCTTAATTACTAGATCACAATGTCTTTTATCCCCAACAATTAATTATGCATTACATTCGCACAGAAGCTTAAAGGCAACCAACCCTCCTATCCTTAGGTAATATTGCTTTTGGGAGAATTTCCCCAGTTCTAGATTTCCCCATATGTTTCCATATCGACAACATCAGTAATCATGGAATTGAATGAGTTAAACAAAGCATGCATAGAGCGTAGAGGAAAAACCCTAACAATTAATGAAGTAAAACATTTATAATATAAATCAATTCAATACATGAGAGTTTCAAAGGATTACATTGTTTCTCCAACAACAATGGAGGTTTAGTTTACCATAGACATGGTGAAACTAGATGAAAATATGGAAAAGAATGAAAGATAAAACCCTAAAAGTTGAAGATCGGAGCTTCCGCATCTAAAATCTACCTCCGAGAGATGAAAGAAGTGTTTTTGCGCCTCTTTTTGTCAAAAGATACAGTCTCTAGGTCGTCCAAAACCTTAAATAGTTCATAAAAATAACATAAAACAGGTCCAAGCCCACGTCGTCAGCGCACAGGGCCCCAAAAGGGCACCCAACGGTGGTTGCGACACTAAACTGACGCTCAGCGGTGGCGCTCAGGCGTGTGACACAAGGACCTGGCGCTTAGCGATGGCGCTCGGCGTGAGACAAAAGAAATTGGCGCTCACCGCCCCAAAATGACACTCAGAGCTATCTGCGATTCTTCTATGTGCTACTTTTCCAGTCTTTCCTGACTCCAACTCCTTGCTACTTCAACTTCTTCATCCAATTCATCTTAATTCCTGTCAAAACAAGGAAAACCAAGCATAAAACCAATAATACCACCTTCAACTCTCTTATTCTCACAACTTAAGCAAAAGCATGATTTCAAGCTACTTTCTAAGTCATAAAGGGTGTTTTTAATATCAAAATTAAGTATAAAAATAACGGTATTTCAACCGTTATCAGAAAGCAAGCTTCATTGGGTAATTAAGCATCAAAATTTCATTCAAGATAATTTGGACTTCATATGTTCTGATTCATTTCCACTTTGGGAGTGTTATTCAATCAGGTTCTTTACTAATCTGTGTAATTGGATACCTGTGCTGGGAAAGCCAGGGTTGAGAGCGAGTGTTTGCTCTTGTGAGTTGTAATGGATTGAGTGAGTCATCTCTTTGTTGATTGAGGGTTAGAGATTTCTCTCTTGTACTTTCTATTTCTGATTTGAGGGGTGTGAGGAGTGCAATTGAGAGCTTCATTCTTGTAAACTCAAATCTTTATTAGTGGAATTCACTTTAACTAAGGTTGTTGACGGAAGACTGGATGTAAGCTTGAGAAGTTGAACTAGTATAAATTTTGGTGTTCTTTGATCTTTCTTTACTTAGTTGATTCATTTAATCTTTGGTTATTGATTACAAGATTTAAGAACTCTTTAAAGATTTGAAAAAGGTTTAAATCTAGTTCACCCCCACCCCTCTTGGATTGAGATATAAGCGCTCTTATTTCTAACAAAGAGCATACGGTAAAAGCTAAGGAAGCGAAGAATTGAATTACCTACAAGTTATAAATACTTGGCCAGTTCAATTTTTGCATCCATCGTGGGGGCAAGCGATCACTTTTAAATTCACATGGTGACTACAAGGAACATGATAAACAACATTGTTATGGAAGAAGGTTCATACGACCAATGGATCCTAGAGAAATGATGAGGAACCTACAGAAGCGGATGGATGAGATGCAAAGTTAATATAAGGAAGAATCAAAAGCCTTGGGTGTTGATAATGCAGCCATGTGACAAGGACGGGGCACGAAGGATTCTATGCCCTCCATCTTGACCCTTCCAAGACCAAGCAACCATGTGATGAACTTGATTGTATAGTTTAAGAGAATAGCTTTGGAGTTAGTAAAGATCATAACTCATCCATTGCAATGATAGACACGATCATATAATGCTCTCGTTCACCCTAGGAATTGTTGAGATCCCTCTGCTCTATAACTAGAGAATGCTTATGTTTGAGAAGTATCATGGATCCACCGACCCAAACAAACAAATAAAGATTTTCGTGAACCAAATGGTGTTGTATACGATGAGCGATGCTATATGGAATAGACTTTTCTCTACCACGTTGAAAGGGAAAGTTTGGCTTAGTTTTCATTACTTCTACTTAACTCTATAAATTGCTTTGCATCAATATGATTGAGACGAATATCCCTTATTTATGAAATTTTCTTTTGTTGTGACTTTGTTTAAAATCACTTTCTTGACAAAATGTTGAGGGGATGGAAGGGCCTTAGCTTTCAAGAACTCATAAAAAAATGTTGTTTCATTCGTATTAGTGATAATTTCCAATTTTCTATATAAGTTGGCCTATCTTCTATCTTCCTATTAGAATTTTAGTTCCTTGTTGTTGCTTTAAAATGTTCATTTGGTTTTTCCTCCTATTCAAACCTCTGTCTCCCCCATTCCAAGTTTCACATCCAATTAATATTGTGCTAATTGTTCATTTCTTCAATATTGTTATTTGTTTATTTGTGGAGTTTGCATATAATCTTGGTATATGTTTCGCATAGCGGTTTATGGCCAAACCACCTATGTTGTTGCCATTTCCTATCTTCCACCACATTATCCTCAAACCACTTCTCCCATTCTCCTCTGCTAGTTATCATCCCTCCACTTACATTACTCGAAATTACTATCACTACTATTATTAATATTTTTCCATGAACCATATTTGAATCTAAAACTGTTTTTCATAATCTTTAACATTCTGTTCCAACCCTTCATAGCCTAAAACAATAATGAAATTGATAAAAAAAAAACATATATTCACTATTACTTTCTAACCCAACTTTATTCTGAAAATAATAAATATACTATTAGATATCATAACAATAGGGTTAGAAAACAATATTCAATTTACGCATCAAATTTTTTAAGTATAATAAGTTCCAGATAAAGATGTGAAAACACTTTTTATTTATTAATTTGACTATTTTTATCAAGCTTTGTAATATCAATTATATTTCAAAACTTAATAAAAAATGTATTCCTTTTTAGAATGATTATTTGTGAATAATATATATATATATATATATATATATATATATATATATATATTAATGAATAAATAATTGAATATAAAATGTTAAAAGTTGTAATATTCCTCATGTTTGAATACTCATTTAATGCAGAAATAACCCGTATAGAATTGCTTTTATATCAGTCGATATTAGAACCAATTATAATTATTAGAGACCTTAAATGGTTGCATTACATAACAATAACAATACTTTCCTTATTAGTACTTTGAAAACTATATATTTCTACCTATTAAATGTGATATATCCTTTTTTTAATTGATAAAAAAAATTATAATAAAAAAACACTATAAACTCCATTCATTTAATAGAAGTTTCTACATGAGAGTAGAGAGATTAGTTTATACAACTACAAGAACCTAAGCAACTAATCAATACTCTATTTATTTGGAAACAAACAAAACATAAGAAACTTTTTGCAAACACATCTTAAAAAAATGAAATAAAACTTGTTTAAATTATTCATAAACTAACTTAAAAAACTTTTTCATTCTAATGATGTTGAGGATCTGGTCCAGCAGGTGATAACCTCTCCAATTTTGCTCCCAGCATGGACCTCTTCTGTTGATGCTCTCTAACTTTTGAATTTTTGACTAAGTCACGTAAAAGAAGTTCAGTGTTAATCCTTTTACCCATCATGGGTGTAGACTTAGGCAATAAAAGTCTTGCCTCTGAATTCACAAAAACCAATGGAAGAAAAACTAAGAAGATAACAAACACTTTTGACACCATTAAAGTAGCCATGTTCTTACTCAAACTACGTCAAGAATACAAGTGCTCTAAAATGAGTATGTGAATAATGAAGTAGCAAAGAAGGCTATTTATACTCAAATTCCAATTAGGGTTTAATGCAATCCACTTAAGTGAGTTTAAGTTCATGAGTTCCATTGGAGGTTGATATAACACATGTCTTTGTTTCACAAGTTTAGATAATTAATGTTTTAATGTTATGGGATTAAGGTTAGTTGGTCGGTTCTCCATCTGAAACATAAATGAATGTAAAAGCCGACCAAACCGATTCATCTATGTTGTCCTCTTCATCCAAAAACTTTATATTATTGATTAAATGGAGATAGATTAGAGAAAGTAGTACTAGCATTTTCCCGATAGACCAACCCAAATCCTTTGCATCCATGCCATCAAAGTGTTTGTGTTTGTGCTCCACAATCTCACATGGGCACAACCATTCCCAAATGAGAGAAAATCACGTGGCCACGTCACACATGGCTTAATCCAACAAACTCTGTCATCACCTTGCTGGAACACATAACTTCGTCTTACAATATTTGCTTACGACATAATAATCCATGTCGTCTCAAAAAAAAAAAAAGAGGAAGAAGAAGCATGGTGCATAAAACAAATTACGTTGTATGTTTCGTTCCTTGCTTTCGTGATTCGTCGTCCCTTTGGTTTTCGAACGGAAATGTGGCGCGGCCAAACGAGAAAAAAACATGCAAATTGACCTTTTTCAAGATGTTCCAAATCAGCTTTCAACAAAGTCAGAATAAACAAATCCCTTCATTTCCTCTGTTTGGATCCTTTTTACTTCCTTACACGACATTCCATTATCTTATTTTTTAATAAACAAAATATTTACTGCATGTTTCAAGTCAGTTTTACTTCAAATATATATATGAGGAAAATTTATTATATTGAAAAATATTTAACATGTTTGTTGACTAAATTACACTATCCTCTCGGGAAAATGTAAGTTTCGTATTATCCCCATTTTAAAGTTTAAGCGTTAAAATGCATTTACATTTTAATTTTTTTAAAATTTAATAATTTCTTTTTGTTAAGTAACAGTAGTAAAAAAAGAGATATTATTTCACCTGTTATATCTCAGTTCACCAAAAACCGAAACATAAAACGGCGTGATGGCATTTTTGAAATTTTCTTGACAGTATAGGTCTTGGTTGTTTTAGAACCGATGCCATATAGGATATATGGCCTCGGTTGTCTGCAGAACCGAGGCCAAAACTCCTTGCAAGACTCTGACATTCCACATCTGCAATATGTTGTCATAAAGGTTACAGTCATACCGTCAGGGATTTGGCCTCGGTTCTAAGGGGAACCGAGGTCATGGACCCTGATATTAACAAAATCTAAATCTTTAAGTAAAATTTAATTTGTAACAGAGAATTTGGCCTCGGTTTAGCAGTGAACCGATGCGAAAAAGTTGAAAAAATTTTCAAAATTACCATTTCAGATCAATTTTGAAATTTTTTTCAATAAAATAGGCCTCGGTTAGGAAAGGAACCGAGGTCATATCCTTTCGTAGGTTTTTTTTTTTATTTCAAATTTTTTTCTAAATGGGTTCAAACTAAGAACCCTAATCAGAAAACTCTTCCACATTCTCTTCTCTCTTTCAATTAACGCGAGAAACCAACTTCTTCCTCTTTTTCTTCTAGCGGACCACTCAGTCTTGGGGGTGAGAAGTTCTGCATCTCGAAGACAGACAATGACCTCACGGCTACAAGAATGGAGACACTGTGGAAGTGCGACTCAGGCGTGTTCTCGCCTTCGATAGCGGTTCGCGGTGGGCTTTTAGGGTCCTTCGTTGCGCTGGTAGACCTTCTCCTTTTCTCTTTCTTTTTCTAGCTCGCAATGCAAGAGGAGGCAGCGCCACTCTTTTCTTCCCCTTTTCCCTTTTTTTCTTTCGTTCTGGTTCAAGCGTCGTAGAGAGGGTTTTCTTTTACGACGTCTCAGTGGGTGTTCTCATGGTGGTGGGATCGCGGAAGCTTTCCTCCTTCGAAGCAAACGCGAGTTCGGTTCTGACCGAGCCTAGGTGCCAACGGTGTCAAGGTGGCAAGAGAAGACGATGGCGACGTGTCGCGAGTGACCTCCGGCGATGACGAAGGGGTGAAGGGTTGAGAATCTGGTGACAGCAGCGTAAAAAACGACAGTATGATTTTGGTGGTGGTGATTCTGCAATTTAGGGTTTAGGTTGTTCTTCAATTTTAGGAGTTTTTATTATGATGAATTGATGATTTGATTTCTTTCGCGATTTGAGACGTAGGGTTCATTCAAATTGAATTTGGGGTCTTTCATGTTATGGTGTTTTAATCTTGTAATTCTGGTTAAGATTGATGGCTGGGATATGAGTTTCGTCTCTTAATTTGGGGTTTCCCAATCGTTATTTGATTTTTGGGTTGTTCTTTGGTTGCGCGAGTGGTGGCGAGGGAGGCACTGATGGTGGTGGCCATGGGTGTCAAGGTGGCCGGCGTTGACAACTCTGTTTTTGCAAACTTTGAGTGAACCTTTTGGGCTAGTAGCCCAATGATGTATTTTTTGTTTGGATTGGTAGTTTAAAGTGCACGTGATTTAAAAAAATCATAAAGGTTGCCCTCCCCCTCCCCCTGTTATTTTTTCTTTCTTACTACTTCAGGTGCAAGGGAACCGAAGCAGAAACCTTTGACATATTACCTCGGTTTGAACCGAGGCCAAAATCCCCCACCTTTTTACCTCGCCAGTATATGCCTCGGGTCGAAAACCAAAGCATATTGTCAAAAACAACTGTTGTCGTTTCCCTTTGCTGCACTAGTGTAAGTCTAACTTAATCAAATAAAATCAGCTTGAAGGTGAGGTTTACATTCAGTTATAAATTAACCTTAGAGACTTCTAACACAATTTTTTCTCATACTAAGACATATACATCTCGAGTATAAAACTAAATATCAATGAATGGTCTACAACAACCAATAGATGGAACAATAAATCCAACAAATAACAAATTTAGTGTTAGGATAAGTTCTAACTCATTACTCTATTATCATAATAAGAAGTAGATTTTAAATTTAGCTTAAATTCAAAAAATTGACTTGTAAGATTATTTATATTCAATGTAAGATTATTTATAATATTTTTACTGTATACTATAAACAAAGTAAGACTCAGGTATTTAAGTCTATATATATATATATATATATATATATATATATATATATATATTATGCTTACTTCAAAGGCTTTGGACTCATTTAATTTTCTTAACTTATCTGTGAGTGGTTGAGTGGTTGTGAGTGGCTCATGGTTTTTCATTATTAATTTTCACTCACTTTTCTCCCCCCACACACGTAGCATTACTACTCTCATTTTTCACATTTTTGGTAACGTCTTCTCCTACACACAATGCCACCACCTTTTTCATTCTCCTCCACTCACTCATTTCCCATCCCATTTTATTATTATTGTAGTTACTTCATCATTTATTCATTCATCATTTATTCATTAATCAAATCATTCTTCACTCATCAACTATTTTCTACTATCTCAAACTCTTGTTTCTTGTATTTTAAGTTTTGAGACTTGGACTTTCTTTTACACAGAAAGTTTGAAGGTTAAATATGTTTATAGTTAATGAATTTTAATGTCAGTTAGAAAACATGTTTGATACGTCAAAAAAAAGTTCAACATAATTTATTAAGGTTTAAACCCTCATTTGGTCCTCGTATTTGTATGTCAATCTCAAGTGGGTCATCGCTTTTTTTTCGGTCTCAATCAGGTCCATAAACTTGTTAAAATGAGCCAATTAAGCCATCTCCGTTAAGTTTTCATTAACGCCGTCTAATTGTGATGACGTGTTTATGCTTATGTGTATGGTTTGATTACGTGGAATTTTTATTTAAATTTTAATAAAAACATTTTAAACTTATACCTTAAAGAAAGCAGCGGGCACAACACAACCACGATTTGTCACCCTTCGTGCCATGATTAACAAAATCTCCAATCTTCTAAACCGGAAGATACTCTTCCTGTACTTCTCCTTCGCCACTTCTCGGAGAAAGAACCACATCCAATGTTGGTGATGCCAATGTGTTCTATTGGTTCCAGAATCGCAAATCCAAGAGCAAGAACAAGCTCCGCCACATCCAAAACTCAAAGAACCACAACATAGAAACACAACCAAACTCAATTTCTCTCTCGCAAATCATACCACCTTCAACCTCATCCTCTTCCTCTGACAAATCCTCCTCAAAAGAATTAGTGCACCCAAATGCCATCTCCTTGAATCAGACTTATTTACACTCTCACAACTACAATAATGGTCAAGGTGTAATAGTTAACGATACCAAAATTGGACACAGTAGTAGTCTTTTTCTCAATGAGATCATGAACCATGAAACCTTCTCAAAGAAAGACCAAGATCAAGAAAAGGCCTTAAAATCAATGCACCTTCACACACCACAAAAGCACCCAATTTCAATTGGGTTCTCTGCTACAACACAAGTACAATGTTTTTCTTTTTAGGTTCAATACATTCACCTATGGTGAGGACAGCCACAAAGGTGACACCTTTATTGTGATTTACCTCATCCACTCATGTCGCTCCAAGAGTGTGAATTTGAAAATCCAAGCAATGGAGGTGGCAGAGGAGTTGCGCTAGATGAAGTCGCAACGATAGGAGCACTCGAAGGCGAACGCTCGAGTGATGGAGATCTTCGCGTCACACCGAAACGTGTGGTAGGCGGAGGAGAAGTGGCTGTTGCAGCAGATCGAGGCGGCGACAGAAAGATTATTTAACTCCGTTAAATATGTTTGAGTTTCAATCAAAATGAAGTCTTTCAAAACAAAGTCAGTAGTGCAAAAAACCTTTTTTATACCTGTTGAAAAATACTTTTTATACCCATTTTTGAGTAGGTATAGAAGTGAAGGGTATAGAAAGTTTTTCGATTTTTCACACCGGTTTTGTCTATAACAGATATAAAAGTTGTTATTCACAACTGCCATCCCGGGAGTAGGTATAAAAGAATCTCACTTTTATACTTATCGTTATTATAACAGGTATATAAAAATAAGACCTTTTTATACATATTGTGCTTTAACAGGTATAAAAGTGACTTTTTTTTAAATATTTGATTTATATGTGCCACTATCCATATTTAGACTTGCATAAAATTCAATTCCATAATATAGTCTAAATTATCAATAACAAAAAAAAAATCAATATTGTTTCTATTATTAACACATCAAAATAGTTCCTCAATGTAATATTTACCTAACAAAGTCCCTAAATATATTTACATAACATAATTACACATAAAATAGTTCCTTAATTCGAAATGTAATATTGAAACATCTAATCATCTAGAAACGGTTATACATAGAAATTGAAAATTACATTGTTTATAATCCAACTTATAAAATTAACAATTATATTATCTATAATTCAATAACTTCACTAGTGCAGAATTGGCTTTTAACGTCCCCCATCGACGTCTGTCCATATTCGCCCCAACGTAAATAATTGACCGGTGGCATACTCGTAAATAAGTGAAACTCTAGACGTCCGTTGTGTGGGAGGACGGACGTCTATCATCTTATAGACGTCCGTACGAGAGGGACGGACGTTTGCGAGGCTGAACAAATGAACTCTCCAACCACCCTCTCAGCCCCTTAAACGTCCGTGCCCCTCAGGACGGATGTTTAAGGGGCTGACATGGGGACTTGAAGCGTTGATTTGTTCAGCCTAGCAAATGTCTGCCCCCCTACCACGGACGTCAATAATATTATAGACGTCCGCCCCCCCTCCACCACGGACGTTTAAGGACTGATAGGGGGGAGTTGAAGCGTTCATTTTCTTCAGTCTCTTAGACGTCCGGCTAGGGGTGGGACAGACGTCTATAATATTATAGACGTTCGTGCCCCGTTAACGGACGTCTCAAAGCCCCCGAATATCAATTTTAAATTCCTAAAGACGTCATATTAGTGATGGGCTGGAGGTCTATAATATTATAGACGTCCGGCCCAAGCGTGCTGGACGTCTAATAGTATTAAAATGGGGAACGCGAACCCGTGAGCAGTTACGCTCACTGTTCATCGTCTTCCCCGCGAATGCTACTACTGCGCCATTGATTTTCGAGGTTCGTTTTCTCTGTTTTGGACCGTTTAAATTTACTTTTAATCCGATTACATTGCCCTGTGATGAAATGTCTTTGATTTGAACCGATTAAAAATCGTTTTCGCTCCGTTTTTGTGCAGTGTCTTGCGTGTTCTTGGACAGCTACTTTTGACTGGTTTTGGGCTACGTTTTAGGTTGTTCCCTCCTCGATTTCCCTCCCTTTCATTTCGAATCTACTTTTCAGGTTAGCTTGTTGGTTGATAAATTTTTGTATGCATGTAATTAGGTTTTGTGTATGCATGTTTTTTACTCTAAAGTGTGCATGTGTTATTGGCTTTGAATATGCATGTACTAGTTGTGTTATTAGAAGTATCAAATCATTGAGTGACCCTTAGTTCCCGTTTGAAATTTAACACAAACGATTAATCTTTTAATCGTTTGTGTTAAATTTTGAATTGTCCGATTGGACAGTTTGAGAAAATTAATTTTCATAATTTGCAGTGACATGTGAATCGGAGTTTATGGATAAGATTGATAAAATTTCGGTTCAGTATTTGTGTTGTTCTCCGAATGCATAATTGATTGTGGTCATCGTTGACTACTCTCATTTTGTGTATTTCGGAGACCAATGCGAAATGCTGCCGAAATCTTATCAATTTTATGATGTAGACTTCAATGCACGTGTCTGAGCAAATTATGAAAATTAATTTTTTTGAATGGGTAGGGCCTAACCTTATGAGAGTTAAAAAACTTGAACTGATGATTTTACGAACATAGTATGGATTGAAGCTGGATGAACGAACGTCGCATCAGTGAAGAATATGATAAGGGTGTTTCGAAGTTCTTGCAATATGTTGAACAAAATGCTAAGTCTGTCAACGAGACATATTTTTGTCCTTGTGTCCGTTGTCTTAATCAAATACGGCAAAACTTAGGCAATATGCGTGACCATCTATTCATGTATGGCATAATGAGGACTTATACCGTTTGGACTTGGCATGGAGAAGTACTGGACTAGCCTACCACGTCACGAGGAATGGATTATGTGGAAGAATGGATGAGTGACCATTTAGAGGACATGATACATGATGCCGGTGAAGATAATTTTGGAAGGGCTAATTTGTATGATTCTCTTATTAATGATTTAGAGCAACCGTTGTTCCTAGGATGCTCGAACTTTACACGTCTGTCTTCAACTTTAAAGTTGTTTAGTTTAAAAGCAAGGAATGGATGGACCGATAAAAGTTTCACCGAGTTGTTGGAGTTGTTGAAGGAGATGCTTCCAGAAAATAATACTCTACTGATGAGTGCATATTTATGCCCATATTTATGCTTTAAAATTCAAATTTTTGATGGGATAATTGTGCTTAAATGGTTTATTTAAGTGAATTTGTGATGATTGGAATTGTTGGGTTTGGGAAATAAAGAAACGTAAAAAGTAAGTTTTAGCGCATAAAATATTCTTGGATATTCTAATGTTTATTTGTGCAGCTGAGAATATAAGTTTTATTGGTCCAAATGGCAATTCAAGGCCCAAAATCAGATTTTATGTGGAAAATTCAGAAGGGGCTAAAGTGCAAATAGAGGAAATTTCAGCGTATTTGTGCAATTTTGGAAAGTCAGAAAATCTAAAAGATAAAATTCAGTTGTTGAATTTAATTTGGGAATATCAACAGAAAATATCTTCCAAATAATTTTATCATTATCTAAATCTTTTAGTTATTTGGAAGATATAAGATATAAGATAATTGAGTTAATATCTATCAAATATTCTTTAAAACTGATTTAATCTAATGAATATTTGAAAGATATAATATATCAACAGAAAATATCTTATCAACAAACTATTCAAAGTCCAAGCCCAATCAAGCCTATATAAAGAGACCCAAGGGAGGCAGAAAGAGGGGGACTTCACTTCATTCATTCTCTCATACTCCTCTCACTTTTCTTTCATCTTGTATTCAACTCCATTCATGGAGAGCTAAGCATCTAGGGCTATTCTGCTGTAATTCCAAGACGGATTATGAGGTTATGTTCAGTTAATGCAATTGTTTACTTTGATTATTGAATTAAGTTGTTCTCTCTATGTCTTTCATCTCTCTATCTTGTTAAAAGCAAAGATTTTTGCATCATAATATGTTTGAATCTATATGCATATTGATTATATGAGTTTTAAGGTTTCTAGGTTTAAATTGAGAATCTACTTTGATTTAATTTAGGAACTTTCATATGATTAAATGGTTTTTACTATCAATTGAGAATGTACTTTGGTTGGTAGTAATAATTTCAACTATAATCAATTGAGAATTTACTTTGATTGATTAACTTTTAATTTGGTTAAGAGATTTAAGAATAGACATGATTAAACACAATAAAATTTGATTGAGAATGTACTTTGGTTGAATTTATTGTGAATAATCTAGAAAGGTTTTGCATTTGATTGAGAATTTACTTTGGTTAAATGCATGATCGCCCTCAAATTAATTAAGAATGTACTTTAATTAATTTGAAACTTAAATAATAATCAATTGAACAATTATCTATGAATAACCGATGACGAATCTATCTTGGAAAAGCAGTGGAATTAACCTATTTAATCATAACTATTTTTAAGTTTATTATTTGTTCTTTAAACATTCTTCAAACATCATTTTTATTCATAAGCATTGCATAGTATAAGAGTCAGATATTCAGAAGCAATTCCGTGTTCGTTGGGAGACGACTCAGGGTTACTTTAGCCCTATCTACCTTCTTGAATACTACTTGGCAATACTGATGTTGCCTTGAAAAGTAGTATTAATTTGATAGCTTCGACGACAGCTTATCATCTACCTATTCGTAATTACGAGGCCAAAAAACTTTTATGTCCAATGGGTCTTGAATATCAAAAGATACATGTTTGTCCTAATGATTGTGTTTTGTACACAAAGGAGTTTGCTTCATTACAGTATTGTCCAACATGTGGTTTATCCCGTTTTAAAAAGAAATCTGACAGAGTCACTGGTAATGAAGGTAATGATGGTGCACCTGCTAAGGTGATGTGGTATTTTCCTGTAATACCTAGGTTCAAACGTATGTTCTCTGTTAAAGAATATGCAAAAAACCTTAAATGGCACTCTGACGAAAGAAAATGCGATAATCTTCTTCGACACCCTACTAATTCTCCACGATGGAAAAAGATTGATGACAAATTCCCTGAATTTGGTGCAAATCCAAGAAACTTAAGGCTTGCACTTGCAACTGATGGTATGAATCCTTATGGAAACTTAAGTAGCAAACACAGTTTGTGGCCAGTTATGTTGATGATTTACAATCTTTCTCCTTTGTTGTGCATGAAGAGAAAATATGTGATGTTGTCCATGATGATATCGGGTCCTAGACAACCTGTAAATGACATTGATGTTTACTTAGCACCTTTAATTGATGATTTGAAATTGTTGTGGGAAGAAGGGGTCGACGTGTTTGATTCACATGTTCAGGAAAAGTTCCGTTTGCGTGCAATGTTGTTTTGCACTATAAATGATTTCCCAGCGTATGGAAACTTGAGCGGTTATAGTGTTAAAGGTCATTTTGCATGTCCCATATGTGAAGAAAACACTAGTTACCTTCAGTTGAAGCATGGTCAGAAGACGGTATATACAAGACATCGAAAATTTCTTCCTCATAATCATCCTTATCGTAGATTGAAAAAATCATTTAATGGAAGTGCTGAGGATGAGGTTGTGTGCAGACCCCGAAATGGTGAAGAGGTGTACAACGAAGTCAAAAACATTGACATTGTGTTTGGAAAACATCATAAAAGTACCTCTGCAAAGAACATTAGGAAGAAACGATCGATATTTTTTAAGCTTCCATATTGATGTGAACTTGATGTTAGACATTGTATTGATGTGATGCACGTTGAAAAAAATGTTTGTGATAGTGTCATCGGAACTTTATTAAACGTCAAAGGCCCATTTTCCTCTTTCTCGCATTTGTGTTGGTCTATTTTAATGATTGTTCATAATGAGGTGACACACAATGACACATTTTGATCTTCGTCTCGCAGGTTTATCAAGGTCATGCCTCGGTCCATTGCTCACACCTTCTCCTTCTATGGTTCAAGCATTGCTCATGCATTCCATTGCTCAAAGCACGCTTTTGTTTCTGCATTTAAATCATTTAATTTTTTTTATGTAACATACACTAGTACACAAACAGGAAATGGCACCGGTTACTTTGGCTTATAGGCACCGGTTCTATAACCGAGGCATATACAGACGAGGTAAAAAGGGGTAAGTTTTATGCCTCGGTTTTAAACCGATTCAAAAAAGATGGGATTATGCCTCGGTTTTTTAGGTAACCGAGGCAGTAACATATTTTTTTTTTCAACCATACTGATTCACATGGAACGATCTTGTTGATGTTCCCAAAACTGGTAAACATCCATCCTCATCTCCTTAACATTCTTTGTTGACCACTGCTACCTTCAAGCTTTTCTTCCTAATTACCACGCTGTTCAGTTCTAATCACCACGCTGTTCAGTTCTCCGGTCAGAAATACCTTCAAGCTTTCCTTCCTAATCACCACGCTGTTCAGTTCTCCGGTCAGAAAGCAAAGTAGCACTTTTCCCTTCTTCCTTGGATGGTCGTGCCCGTGCACTTCACCCTCAAACCCAAACCCTCAAACCCAAATCTCAACCTCAAACCCAAACCCTCAAACCCAAATCCCAAGCTCAAAGAACCGCTACATCCCCCTCCCTGCCCTCGACGGGAACCGTAAGAAGGCACACCCTCAAGAACCGCAAGGAGCCTCTCAAGAACCGAACCGCCTCTCACGAACCAGTAACAAAACTCTGAAAAGGCCAATGAAAATTCTAATCCAGCAAAACAATCATTCATACACAGATTCATACACAGTCCAAGTAGAAAAAAATGAACAGGGAGAGACGAGAATGAGGAAGCGGAGCGAGATCGCGTCCGGTGGCGGTTCCGACTACTCTTGGGTTTGATGGATCGAGGCAGAAAGAGAGAAAAAAGAAGATGAAGTTTGAACCCTTTCAGAAACGCCACTGCTGCAGAAACGCCATCGTAGCAGGACGCCTTCGCCGCGACCTCGCCGCCACAACGTCGCCACCTCGCCGCGGCCTCACTGCGGTCTCGCTACGACCACGCCGCAATCTCGATGCGACCTTGCTGCCACCTTGCTGTGATCTCGCCGCCACCTCACCATGCCTCGTCGCCACCTCGCCATGCCTCGCCGCGGTGAAGAAAAAAGCTTTAAGCTTTAAGCTTTAAGCTGCTTCTGGATTTTGCAGAGGAGAGAAAAGAATGAAGCTGCTTCTTCTGGATTTCGCAGAGGAGAGAAAAGAATGGAGATACCTAAGTCGAAATTAGGGTAAATTACCCCTTTTCGGAAGCTTTATGCCTCGGTTAGTGAAAGGACCGAGGTAGTAGGACAATTTAAAAAATTTACCCAATTTTAGGTGCGACGTGGCAGAATATTAGACTTCAGTTTTGCTTTTAACCGAGTTAATTTTGCTTTTATGTTTCGGGTCCTCTGCAACCGAAGCGTATAACTTCGTTAAAATTACAAAATTGCCACCGTTTTTATATATGCTTCGGTTTTCTAAACACCGAGACCTATGACCCGTGTTCTTATCCCCTGTTTGTACTAGTGATATAAGCTTCGGTTGATTATCATTGAAGAATATGTTTCGGTAAAGAACCAAAATCTAAAGTCTTGAGTTTTATCTCTCCTCTATATGCTTTAGTTGTAGAATTGAAGTAAAATTCCAAATATAAGCGATGTCAAATCCTTTATATAGAATTAAAAACTATATATATTCATTTTTAAAATCAAAATGCAGAAATATTTCAATTTCGCGTTAGAAATGAAAAACATATTTAATCCAAAGTTTTATTATTATTAATAGTATTATATTAATTTTGTATTATTATTGTTATTATTATTATATTATTATTATTATTATTATTATTTCATATATTTAGAGTTTAATAACTTTTTATCGTTCTTTCCTCGTGATACCAGGCTTTCTGATAATAATAATAATAATTATATTTGTTAAAATTATGTAATTTCAAATTTCATAAAAATTCAAAATTTTTCACATTCTCAAAATCATTTAAAATTTCATGAAAATATTATGAGTTTATTTCTATTTACTAGCATACACCTCAATACAACTTTATACTAGTTTTTTAAACTTACACGAACTAATAATATTTTCACAGCCAAACTAAATTTTGGGTTAGCCTCAATGTGAGATGACGGCGGCCTCAACCAACAAGAATCATGAAAACAATGATGCTAACGCCGACTTCGGAAAAGATAATAAAAGATTCTCATAAGTATAGATATACACAAACATGTCCTATTCCTTCTTCCATTTCTTAATGCTATCATTGCTCATAGAAAACCAACTTCCACAGACAAACATGTCCTATTCCCACTTTTTCAATATACAACTACAATCAAGATCACCTTCTTAACCTTACTAAGCCGTCATCCAATTTAACACAGTGGACATATATATTTTAGTTGAACTTTGATGCACATAACGTTCAATCTTTATTATTATCCATGTTCTTTAAGATAACCAACGTTAACCACTGTCATACCACAATTTTTTTTATCATAAATAGTGGCGTTCATGTGGTAACAGAAAGTTTTGGGATAACCGTCCCACAACTGTGCATACATCCTGTGACTCATAAAATGATCTTAACTGCATAAACTATTAGCTTGCATTGTCACCCTTCTATTAGATTAAGCATGTACGATTATCATTTTTTTATCTTATCCTTCTGCTCTATTTATCCATCTTTCAATGTTGCATGTCACTGTAACAAGACGGTGCCACTTGAAAAATGAATGTATATGTATAGAATTTATGCAGAGGATAAGAATTAAAATTATATGTAAATAGTTGCATATCTTAATGTCATGATGGATTGGTATTTAAATATATATATATATATATATATATATATATATATATATAACCTCCAACTGAAAAGAACAAGTAAAAAACACTTTGACTTTCAGAATAATTAATGATGATGACTATTGACTACTATTTGGGCATGTATATAACCCTAAATATATATATCCAAACTGCACTAATGGGAAAGTGTAAACATAAGTTATTGATTATAGAATGTCAATCCCTTTCTTTATCTCCCCAACCCTTTGTTTATGGGACAATCACCTTCTCGTCAGACCCTACGAGGCACTCACTAATCAAGATTATTAGTGAGGGCAATCGCACTTAGAAAAGAATTAATTGTTAATTTTCTTCTCCAAAAACAAATTTATTAGTGGAGTTCGGTCAATGGGAATGTCAAAAAAATTGACTTCCTCTTTTTTTTTACAACATGGGTATTAGTTAATATAGGTTATTTTAATATATGTTAATTTATATCCAAATAATGTAAAGACACCATTAGAGATTAAATTCCGATAGCAAGTGAATCCGTACATCCTAAAAGATAATACCATGGTTATTAAAACTACACTAGTACAATCAGGGGAAACGACAGCGGTTATTTTTGGCTATAGGTAGCGGTTTTTGAATCGAGGCATATTCAGACGAGGTAAAAAGTCAAATACTTTTGGTCTCGGTTGTCAACCGAGGCATATAGTCCCACTCTACGGCCTCGGTTCAGCTCCAACCGAAGCATTAAGTTTTAGGTTTTTTTAATTTATTTTTTTCGTAAGAGATATTGCCTCGGGTCCCTTCAACCGAGGCATAAAGTTGCACTCTACTGCCTCGTTTCAGGCTACAACCGAGGCAGTAGAGTCTTTTTTTTTTGTTCTCTTCCGCGACACATTGTGCTTCGGGTTTGACCATAACCGAGGCAGTAAGTGGGCTTTTGACTTCGGTTTTTACCAGAACCGAGGCATATAGGTACGTTTTTTTTTTAAAGTGGTGTCTGTTTCTGCAACATTCCCAATCACAGAAATAGACCTGCATATCTTTTTATAACCAGAACAGTCCAGAATATTACAGAAACGTATATTTTAAATGAAATTCATATTAAAACATAAAATATATTGATTGGAATCATAAATCAAATTCTTAGAAGCATAAATCAATCTAATGTAATCATAAATCAAGTTTCAAGCATAAATCAATGCAATGTACATGTTGAATTTATAGATAAATCAATGCAATGTACATGTTGAATTTATAGTAACGTAGAAAAGCATAAAACAACTTAGAAACATAAACTTAAAACTTAGTATATCCTAATATCTACTACATACTATTATATAAATGAATTACATATCTAGCAAGTGTTTTCCTCACAAGTTGGATTGACTTCTCTGGAATTGAAGCAGTCCTATTAAATCTCTGCATAAAGTACAATGATTTCAATTAGTGTATATGAAATCCAAATATAGAGAACATAAAATTCAAACCTAAATATTACCGTTTCCCATCCAGTGGTGTAATGTGCACGAATGATGGTCATCATCCAAAACATAACGTAGTAACCACATTCATATGACCCCATTTGTCTATTACACTACAATATATCATCATAATTATAAAATGTTAAGTAACATCATTTGAATGGAAGCAAATGTAACAATGTATGGACTAAAATACCAAACCTTAAGAGAAACCCATGCAAGCTTTTTAGCTGTAGCAGTAGATCTCCCAGATAACATCATATGTGCTGCAAGGGAACTATTAAAAGAAATTCTTTTAGCATACATTTATATAAAAAAAAGGACCAGACATTGAGATTCTTACCAATCTACTGCATGTCTAAGAGGGCTGGGAGGAGACTTATGCAATGAACAAAACCAAACAGCCGTGTTCTCCGGTACGGAGATCACAAGTAGCTGCCAATGACACCTGAAATTGGTAATAACTTATGAATGATATACCAAAATTAATAAATGAATGTGTTGAAGTTAACAAACTTCACTTACCCATGTATATAAGGGAGAAAATATATCTCCTTCCCCGTTCCAAAGCAGGTGGTGATGTATGTCTGGATATCATCAAATTTATTTCTCTCATGAGTCATAGAAGGGTCAATGAACCCATATACATCGTTGAACCCCTTCTTGTTACTAACATAAAAAAGATACCTAAAATGAAGAAATAATATGATGTAAGTAAGTTCATAAAATACCAATATATATAAAAGTTTTCATAAACTTACATCATCCACAGCTGAATGAGTGTAATATTAATTTCATCTCTCCCCGACGCAAGCTCCCTAACATCTTGCTGATGCAAGTACAATGGGATATGAGATTCTCTTCCAAATGTAGTAGAATCCCAATGTACATTCATCGGCACCTCTGAAATGAGTTTAGCAAGCTCGTCTAACGCACCAAGAGGGTCATCCTCAGATAAATGAGTCTTCTTCGGTCTAGGACTTCCCTCTTGACCTATCTGCTGTTAAATGCAAAAATGGTTGTTATAACGTCAATTAGAAGTAAATATTAAAATTGAGAAGTATATAGTACGAGTGTTTACCGGGGGATTAGATACATGACCAACCAAATGTCTAGGCCAGGCGACAAAGGACCTAAATGCTTCTTCCACAGTGGATATTTGGAACATGGATTTTCATCACTTTTTGGTCCAAATATATATCTAGACGTCAATTTTGTCTTAAACCCTCGAAATCTTTCTGCAATTGCAGATAAACACCTATTCCTTAAGCTCTCGACGTTTGGCATATCAAATGTTATCTGCAACCATGAAAGTAATAACCTTATCACAATATAGATTTATCAATATAATGAATATAAAATTTGGAGCAATATTGCTTAACTTACCAATAGATCTTGCCAGATGAGATTCCGATCAGCCTCAGAAACATGGTCAAAGGATGGAGTAAGTATAGAGATACGATCACGTGCTAATACCCCAAGGTAAGACCTAAATACATCTGCATTTGGGCCAGATGCAACTCCAGTGACCACGTCAATAATGACAGGTGTCCTCTCACCTGCATTTCTTCTAAGTATTAGTTATCGTAACCTCGTTGCCCCTCTCGTCCGTCTAGAAGTGGTGGGGACTTCATCGCCTGACGAATGAGGTGACTCAGCCATATATCTGTCACAATAAATAAGATGAAATATAAATAAAACACTTACATATATTATTTAACAAAAGCCATAAAAAAATTTACACAAACATGAAATTCATACATAATCATATGGATTGGTCATATATATATTCCCTCATTGTGATCTTCTCGTATTGCTTGTATATCATCAATTAGAGGGTCGTCATCCAAATTTATTGTCGTTTTAAATGGATGGTTGTCAGCGATATGAATATTACTTAAATTCTCTTCTTTATCTTCAATTTGCCTTTTTCCTTGGAGAGCAACATACCAATGGTCAGATGCAGGATCTTTGACATAAAAAACCTGACTTGCTTGATATGCCATGATGAACGGTTCGTCTCTATAACCAACCTTTCGAAAATCAACAAGTGTCATACCAGATTCATCTATTTTGACACCACTCTTATTGTCTACCCACTTACATTTGAAGAGTGCAACAGAAAACTTAGTGTAATCAACTTCAAATATCTCTTCAATTCTACCATAGTATCTCATGGAACCAACTATAGGATTTTGATCTTTGGATGTGGAAAACTGTAGCGACTCAGCTTCTAGACTGACACCACTATTTTGTATTGTGCTTTTATCATCCAAAGTTTTCGTATAGAATGTGCAATTATTAATTTCGTATCCTGTACAACATACAACATCAAACTTCAAGCCATTTGCTAACCACAACAAAGTCTCAGAGGAACGTGATTCTTTTGAAACTTCAGATTTGAACCAGGACAAGAATGTTCTGTTATGCTCCATCAACTGCCATTTCTCTAATTGTCGTGGATACTTGTCCCTTACAACGGCTTTGTGAGCTTCCAAAAATGGGATCACTTCATCTGTGTTGTTTAATATGTATAGATGTGCTTGCATCAATTCTTCACGACTTTTCGTCACCACATTCACACCTCGGATGCTTTTACTTGTAGAATATCTACTCAACCATGATGTCCGAGGGACTCCTATCGGATTTGCTTTAGCCATATACTCAGAGCAAAACTCAATACTTTCTTCAGCAATATATCTTTCAATCATCGAACCTTCTGGACGATATTGATTTTTGACGTACCCTTTCAAAATCTTCATATAACGCTCAATAGGGTACATCCATCTTAAGTATATTGGTCCACACAACTTTATTTCTCTGACCAAATGAACAAGTAAATGCACCATGATGTCAAAAAAGGATAGAGGGAAAAACATTTCTAGTTGACACAAGATGATGATAATTTCGTTTTGAAGTTCATCTAACTTTGTAGGATCGATGACTTTACTACAAATTGACGAGAAAAATGAGCACAATCGAGTTATGGTAAGCCTAACTTTTTTGGGCAAAATTCCACGAATTGCCACTGGTAACAACTGTTGCATTAAGACGTGGCAATCGTGAGACTTCAGTCCAACAAGCTTTAAGTCCTGCATTGACACTAAGCTCTTGATATTTGAAGAGTATCCTTGTGGTACCTTGATACTCTTTAAACAAAGACAAAAACTTATCTTCTCTTGTTTGGACATTGTGTAACATGCAGGGGGCAAATAAGTACGTTTACCAATCTCTCTTGGTGCCAATTCTTCTTGGATCTTCATGTCAACCAAATCCAAACGCGCATTCACTCCATCTTTTGTTTTTCCCTGGATGTTTAGTAGTGTACCAATCAAGCTATCACAAACATTTTTCTCAACATGCATGACATTTATGCAATGTCTAACATCTAACTTTGACCAATATGGAAGATCAAAGAATATTGATTTCTTCTTCCAAGGGGTCGCTACAGAAGACTTCTTCGACGTTTTCCCAAATTGATGATGTACTTTATTAACTTTCTCAACAACTTCAAGTCCAGTAAGTGGAATGGGTGCATTGTCTTTCTCTTGTTCTCCATTGAATGCTTTCTTTAACCTTCGATATGGATGATTAAATTGTAAAAATCGTTGATGACGCATATACACTGTCTTCCTTCCGTGTTTTAATTGTTGAGCTGCAGTGTTTTCTTCACATATAGGACATGCTTTATGACCCTTCACACTGTACCCCGACAAATTACCATAAGCTGGGAAGTCATTAATGGTGCAAAATAACATGGCATGCATCATGAAAGTTTCTGAAGCAAAGGCATCAAATATTTCAACCCCATCAACCCACAACAACTTGAAGTCTTCAACTAGTGGCCTTAGATAAACATTGATGTCATTTCCAGGCTGCTTTGGACCAGATATCAACATTGACAACATCATGTACTTTCTTTTCATGCACAATCCAGGAGATAAGTTGTAAATTATCAGTATAACGGGCCAACAATTGTGATTGGTACTTAAATTACCAAATGGATTCATTCCATCAGTAGCTAAGCCAAACCTAAGATTTCTACATTCTTCACCAAATTGGGAGAATTCTTGATCAATAATTTTCCATTGCTTGGAATCAGCCGGATGACGAAGCATCCCATCAGTTGTTCTCTCATCTGCATGCCATCTTAGGTTTTTAGCGTCTTTGGGATTCGCAAACAAACGCTTAAGTCTGGCAACTAGTGGAAGGTAACAAACTACTTTCAAAGCAGAGCCATTATTTTCTGTGATGCCACCTTCTTCACCGTTTTTTGACTTGTATTGTGATAACCCACATTTTGGACACTTTATCAAAACTTCATTCTCATTCCTATATAATATGCAATCATTCGGACATGCATGTATCCGTTTATATTCCATACCCATCGGACAAAGAATTTTTTTGGCATCATAATTACGATTGGGTAACGTATTTCCATCTGGCAGCATTTCATTCAACAACGACAACAATTCTGTAAAACTCTTATCACTCCATCCATTGCTCGCCTTTAAATTCATCAGCCTTAATACCGCTGACAACCGTGTGAACTTAGTTGAACCCGCATACAAAGGAGTCTCCGCATCAGTGGACATCGTTTCATACACATGCGCTTGGGCAAAAGCTTCTGCGCCAACATCGCGGATCATGTCCTCTAAGTTGTCTTCTTCTGCTTGATCTTCCATATCCATTGTGGAATCATAAACATTCTCAGTTGGAGAGACAGTTGGAAAGTCTGTTAATTCGCCGTGCCATATCCATGTTGTATAACTTCGTATGAAACCATCACAGATAAGATGTTCCCTAATATCAGTTGCGTTCAACTTCCTCCCATTCAAACAGTTCACACAAGGACATCTGAACTTGACTTCATCATCACCACTTGTACTCGCATTACGTTGCGCAAACTCTATAAAGTCTTCTACCCCTCTCTCGTACTCAGTGCTGATGCGTGGTAAATTAATCCACCCTCTATCCGTACGCATGTTTACTGAAATTGTTTACACAATTTCAATAATCTTGAATGATCACTTTGATCGTGTTTGTATTCAAGGTGTGACCCTATCCCATTCAAGAAGATTCACTTTTTTAGTTTATTAAATATATCAATTTTAAACAACATATCTTAATCTTCACGAAATTTTGCCAGCATTTCGCATTGGTCTTCAGGTTACACGAAATGAAAGTGATTATAAATCACAATCAAATATGCACCCGAAGATCAATACAAAACACAACGACAAATTTTCGTGAAATTTAAGACATGTATATTAAAATTGATATGTCATAATAAACTATGAAAAAGTTATTACTCTTCTTAAACTGTCCAACCGGACAATTCAAGATTCAATACTTGTAAATTATTATTACCATCTCCTCTAATTTCATTTCTAAAAAGTATGTTTGTTAAAAAAATATGGAGATAGTAAATAATTTTTGTATTGAATCTTAAACGGGAAACTAAGGCTAATTCACAATAACAAACAAAATATTTAATCATATCATGAGATTTTAAGAATATATATCCTAATTCTTGAAATTACATATTATACCGTTAAGGATAAGCCGCTAAGTTCTCTAACTAATACTCTACTAAGCAACAATACGTTTTTTATATAGTTTAATTTACTAATCAAATCCTAATTAACGGCAGGAAAATCATCTCTATATAGTTTAATTTACTAAACAAATCCTAATTAACTGCAGGAAAATCATATCTATATCAATACCACAAATCCTAATTATACCGTTTAGGATGAATTACCTGGGAGCGTGGCAGCGAGAGTGAAGCAGCGGCTGACGGAGAAGGAAACAACGGCTGACGGAGAAGGAAGCAGCGGCATCGGCACCGGCGACGGAGAAGGAAGCAGCGGCAGACGCAACACCACCAACACTCAGACGCGACGGAGATGGAAGCACACGCGAGAGGACACCGGGAGGAGACGATGATGATGAACGGTGGTCACCACACGGAGAGGAGGAGACGACGATGATCAAGGAGGTCACCGGCAGAGGGAGCAAACGAAACGGAAGCTTTTGGGTTTCTGGGTTTCGTTCTGCGCAGCCCAAGAAGAAGAAGAGCGAAGGCGGTTCGTTTCGCGGAAGAAATTTAAACACCTTACTGCCTCGGTTCATTGATTAACCGAAGCTTTAAAGACCTTACTGCCTCGGTTCGTTGTTCAACCGAGGCATAAACAACTTACCACCTCGGTTTAGAATCAACCGGTGCAGAAAGAGAAGCTCAAACGTCTGCAGCGTCAGAGGTTGGCAGAAGCATTTGCAGGTCTAAGCACCCTTACTGCCTCGGTTTGCATCAGAACCGAGTTCGTAGGCCTGGAACTGCCTCGGTTCGGATCAGAACCGAGTTAGTAGCCTCGCATCAGAACCGTAATGGCAGGTGGGGACGGGTTGGGTGGCAGGCCTTAAGCAGGAAGATCTACCTCGGTTCTTTTAAAAACCGAGTTAGAAGTTCAGCTTTATGCCTCGGGTAGTATGCAACCGAGTTAGTAGGTGTCGCTTTACGCTTCGGTTCTCGCTCGAACCGAGTTAGTATCGCGTACAGGTGAGGTGGCAGGTCAGGTGGCAGGTCTTGTGCAGGGACATATGTCTCGGTTCTGCATAGAACCGAGTTTGTATATCACTTTAGGCATCGGGTGTTGGAGCAACCGAGGCATATGGTGAAGCTTTATTTACGGTTCTGCCACCGCGTTTGTATACGCTTCGGGTGTGGTTCCACCGATGCGTATGAGGCGATTTAAAATCCCTTTTTTGTACTAGTGCTAGATCCCATTTGTGGGTTCAACTAGTTTAGAAAACCATCCAATGACAATGAAATATAATTTAAAGATTAACCAATATTCTTCATTTCAAAATAGTTTATAAATTAGTCTAAATATTTTATTCTTTCTAGGGTATTTTTTTATGAATTTTTTATAACGGATAAGCAATAAGTTAAATTAGTCGTAAACCATAAAATTGATGGAAACCAATAATATTTTAGCAGCTAATAAAAACAATATTTAAAAATGTGAAACGGTGTATTTTTTAGCAATATTCAACTAAGAGAGATTCCAACACATGCCATGCACATAAGAAATGTATAATTCCTATCAAAGTGTTTAAGCTAGATTTATTAAATTGGAATTTCCTTAATTGTATTGACAAAACTAATATTTGTTGATATGCATGAGAGAACAAACGCACATGAAGAGGGTTACATGTGCAGAAGCCTGTTACCTAAAATGTTTTACTTAGAAAACTTAGAAACAGTGAACTCTATCTTTTTATGAAAATTGCTAAGAGTGGAGCAGCACTAGTTGGGAGCTCATCGGTCTTTAACCGAACAAAAGATGCTTCTCACATGCCATGTCCACGACAATTATACAACCTCAATAATTTCAATTTATTTATTACCAAAGGAATGAACATCTGATATGCAAGTTTCTTCTTATAAGTTAGAATTTTATTTATGTTTCAATAATTGTAGAAATCATACAAAAATTCAAGTAGGTAGAGAGTGAGAGGGATGACTAGAGAAGAACATGAGAAAAATATATATATTACTGGCAACATTTCACTTTTGGTAGAGTCAAAAACTACTAACTCCACACAAACATTGCATAAATTAAACTGAATACATAACATCCATTCTTTTCTCAAAAACGGAAAACAAATTAAATGAGAAAGTAATATAAATAAAAATATTTTTTAACATAAATTTCAAATGAATTATTTAAAATTAAAGAAAGTTATTACTTATAAAGATAAAAATATCATTTTAATATCCCACGTACATAAATGGTTTAAAATAAAATTATGCAAGTGGGATAAGATGAAAATAATATTTCCATTCATGAATAACCCTTTAATTTTAATTAATATATCTTGAAACTATATTAAATCAATATTCTTATTCATAGATAGTTTTTATTGATTACCGAAAGTACACAATCGGAGACCAATGCACTAATCTTCCACTTGCACATGATAACCTGAAAATGAATCTACAAAGAATCTAGGATCACTCAGCTTATGCCCTCGTTTGTTTTCATCCAATCACTCCACAACTTACACAAAATTGCCACATTACACCAATGGTACAGAAAGATGAACTTTGAAAAAGGTGACGGCCCTACTATAATGATTCTGCATTTTCATATTTTCATGTGAGAGTGTGGAAGGATCAGTGATGGTGAGGATCTGGACCACCAGGACTTAAACGATTGGGCTTATATTCGGTTCCCAACAACTGTTTCCTTCTCATGATCTCCTTCAACACTGTGTTAGCACTCTCCAGAAATGCATGGTTTTGGTTGCTGCTTTGAACTGATGAAGGAATAGGCCTTGCATCATGGCAGACCAACAGGGATGTGAAGAGAAGGACAAGGCATAAATGTTTCAAACTTGCCATTGAAAACGATTTCAGGATATCAAAAACCAGAAAGAGTGGTGCGGAAATTCTAAGCTGTGATACTTGGAATATTTATAGGCTCATAAAATTGTCGTTTTGTTATGAATTTTTATTTGAGACATGTGTAGGAAGTAATATATGGTCAAATAGTATTCATAGTGATGATGGGAAATTGGTTCCGTCGTCAGATATATAGTGTGCGCACTTGTATTGTAAAGTCAATCACTAATGAGTGCTTTGTTTTAATAAACTATAATCAATGTCTAAGTAATTATTCTCTTTTGCATATATTTGTCAAACTTTCTGCTGCCATTTACTAAAAAAGCAAACTCGTTTTATCAAACAACATACTTGGATGTAAAGAAAAGAATTATTCCTAATTAGTTCTTACAAGGAAATGTGGTGTTCCAACCTAGTCAAATCTTTTGCATTATGTCAAATCGCTCAACTTTCTTTCAGAATTCCATCTCCCAATAAATGGGTTTATATCTTTTAACGTATACTCGTGTTATTTTCTGTGTATTTAGGATGTGGTTATTCTTTTCGTTTCAAGGTTGTTTTTTTTTTTTTTTTCATGAAGAAGAAAACATTATTAAAAAGGGAGTAAGATTTATCTTTGGTGATGGTTTATGTGCCCTTCTTAGGGGTTTTAAAGCCCTTCTTACGTAAATGTGATTGTAATCCTTTTACACTTCATTGTATTTATTTATTTATCTTTAAAGACTAATTTCTTAAAACCCAAATAGAGCCTCTCTGTCCTGGAGGTGGGACTGGTTGAGGTTCGATGTTATAGACGTCAATTTTGAAGGCCAACCTGCACTAATATTGCACACTCGTCGCTGGCGTCAGAGAAGAAATAGACGATTTTTCCCTAACCTCTCGTGAGATAGATGGTGAGACTGGTGACAAGGTGAAGGACAATTTGGCTCTGCCGCCGCTGAGAATGGAGATGTTGAAACAGGGCTTCGTGTACAATCTCTTCGTGAACTTGAGGCTTTCTTTTAAGGCAAAATTACGTTTATATCCCTGATAAAGAAATAAATAAATAAAATCATGTCTAAAGTAATTGCATATGACAATTAATGAATGGAGAGACGCAAAAAGAATTTTTATACTCCTTTTAAAGAAGGGAGACAAAAGTGTATCTTTATACCTGTTGCTTCTCATAGACATGTTTTAAAACCTTCTTCTTATGTATCTTTCATTGGTAATTAATTTAAATATTATTTTTCTTTTATTCAAAGTCCATATTCATCACAAATTACAAAAATTTGTAAATTGACGGATTATTAACCTATTAAAATCGTCCATTTGTAATTATCTACAAATATATTTCTAAATAATTATTAAAAAATTCATTAGTAATTATATGACTCAGATAAGAAATATTATCAATTGATATATTTATTGATAAATTCCATCAATAATGACCATGACAATTTCTAGTGTATTAGACTCTATTACTTGCTTACCAAACAAATATTTTGGATATAAACATTAAAAAGGAAATATTGATAATTATCGAAGGATGTATCCATTAATAATTACATGACTCAAGTACGGATTTATCCATTAGTAAATTTCGCCGATAAAGACGATGGTAGTTTCCAATACATTGGACTTTATTACTTACTTATCAAACAAACTTATTAGACACAAACATTAAAAAGACAATATTGATAGTGCCAACCAGAGAATGTAATTCAAACAAACATTAATACAATACTAGAAAATCATCACAAATATGTTTATAAGGTAATCCAGACAAACATAAAATTTTTAAAAGTATGTTTATAAGTAATAGAGTATTTATAATCCACATATCCATCAAAATTGTTTTTTTCTTCTTTAGGGTCTTGTTGTTGCTGTAGGGATTGTGGTTGGACTAGGCTAGAGTAGACTAGGATGGGCTAGAGTGGGTTAGGCTAGGCTAGAGTGGGTTAGGCTAAGCTGGACTAGGTTGTTGTTGGGATGATGTTGTGCGAGATTGAGGTTGTTGAAGACAACTCTATGCTTTCGGAGGCAAAAATCTCATGTCTGAATTTTGCATAGCGTTAAACATGCGGCTCAAATTATCATAAGCCTGATCATGAGCTTCTAGTCATTGTGTGAGGCGGATAATGACCTCCTTAACATTGTTGGAACAAGATAGTTTGTGCTCGAAGGATGCCTCTTCCAACAATGTAATTTGTAGTGAGTTGTCTTGCCCTAATAATCGTCCTTTATCTTTTCTACCAACAACATCAACCTAGCATTTATGTCCTAATGATATCATTCCTTTGGATTGATTTATTGGAAAGAGGTCAATGTATGGGAAATCATAGTAAATGTTGTGACCTTACGTGAGGGTGGCTCAATCCCGTGCTTCGGGGTCCAAAGGGTCAGCTCTTCATAACCTTGGTAACGGTTTAGTAGTTGCTTAGTAGGCAAGAGGGTGTCACGATTTGATTAGCATTTTAAGTATATTGTGGTTGTTTTCTATGCTTATACTAGATAAATAACAAGGCAGGAAATAAGTGATGTAATGCTTAAGCAATGTTTTAATAAAGTGTTGATTAAAACCCATACTATGGTGGTTGAAATTGAAATTTTTCTTAGAATGGCTAAGGGAAGGGGTTATATTGAACGAATTAATGATGTTTATATTGTTAGAATTCTATTTGATATACCAGTTTTTGTACTCTTGGTGTTGTGGTTGAGAAAGTCCTACTTTGGTAAGTGGTTCCTATTTTGGTAAATAGGATTGTGGAAGTCTTGCTTTGATAAGTAGGCTCAGTTTTGCTAAACAAGAGAGTCCTACTTTGGTAAGTAGACCCTATTTTGGTAAACAGGATAGTGAAAGTCTTCCTTTGGTAAGTGGGTCATGTTTTGGTAAACAGGTCATGTGACCAAAGTATGGAAGATAACATAGTTGATGGTGGTTATAGCATGGTTCATTTGGATTAAAGTTTGATTGACATTGTTTTATTGTGTGGTGGGTTTGATTTGAATAGGGGTGTAATAAGCTTATATACTAATTATTAATCATATTAGGCTTAATATATAGCTTATTTTTTCCCCTGTTTTGCTGAATTTATTCAATTAGGTCCCTCCTTTTAAAAGTGTGTCAAATTAGTCCTCACTTAGTAAATTTTGTGTCAACGTTGTCCCTTCCGTTAAATACGCACAAACAGTGTTAACTTTTTTTTTCTCTTTCCTTTACTCCTCTGTAACACAAAAGACCTTTCTCTTTCTTTTGTCAGTGTTATCTTTTCATACTATTGCTTTCATCTCACTTTCTCCCTCTTTCTTACCACTAGTACAAAACTAGCGTATAACATCACGCGTTCAACGTCCCACTCAATAGCCAACGTTAAAATTGACCGGTGGTATTTTTGTAAATAAATGAAATTATTAGACATCATTTAGAATTGTAATTCGATGTAAAAAGATATAAAACGTCGAATGTCCCAACGTTAGACGTCAAAAGGTTAGTGAATTCAATAAATATTTGAGCAGAAGATTTAAAATTCATTCACTTTATCTTAGCGCGCGAGACTTGATGGACAAATTTATGAGCACCAAAATATGATGTCACAAACTTGTTTTTCAATCGGCAAGTATGACCGAATCGTTCAAGTAATAAACTTGGTATGACCAAGTATCGTTCTTCCCAAAGGACTCACGGCCTAGTTTAGTTATGTGATTTGTTGATTAGCTAAGACTTACAAACGCAATAATTGAGATTTTATATGCAAGACAGAAAATAAACATGTATGCATGAAGTTTTGATCAATGGCAAAAAGCAAAAGATAAACACTTTCAATGAAATTTATGTATGAATATGTTGTTGGGGGTTCAATTTCATCTTATCCACTCTCATATATTTTAGGAATTCAACATTCAAATCATCATTGTTAATGCCACTCTCTAAAGTACCTTTCTAGAAGGCTTCTCCCTAATCACGAGTTCATACAATTCCTAGCATTCCTAATGATCAGTTCATAAGTGCAGGAGCTTAACGACAACCAACATAATATTGGGAGAAATTCCCCGGATCTAGACTTCCCCGTACGTTCCCGTATCGACAAAACCAATAATCATGCATCGAATGAGTTAAACAATGCAAGCATTAAGCAAAGACGAAAAACCCTAACTAATGATGAAAGAAAGCATAAGTCTTAATTAAAAGATGTAAAAACAGATTCCATATATGAGAGCTTCAAAAGATTACATTGATTCCCCAACAAACATACAGAGTTTAGTTCACCATATTCATGGTGAACCTAGATGAACAATAATGAAAGAATGAAGGATAAAACCCTAGAAAGGTGAAGAGGTAGCCTAAGCATCCAAGATCCTCCTTCAAAGGGGTGGAAGAGAGAGTGTTTGCCTCGTTTCTGCCAAAGATACAAACCCTAGGACGTCCTAAAGCTTATATACTATTCTAAAATTACAAAAAATCTAGGCCCAAGCCCATAAGTGTGCCGCTCAGCGGTGAGTGCGCGTCTCTTTTCTTCCCCTCAGCGGCCATTTTGCCCCTCAGCGGACCTCCCGTGACTTCCTGAGTGCCGCTCAGCGGTAAATTGCCGCTGAGCGGTGACTTCGGCTTCTTCTTTTGCACTCTTTGATTTCCTTTCTGATTCCATCTCTCTCCTTCTTCACTTCTTTCACTAAATTCACCTTAAAACTTGCACAAAAACACTGAAATCAAGCATAAACCTGTCCAGCTCTCTTATTTCTGAAAATATGGATAAAAGCATGATTTCAAGCTAGTTTCTAAGTATAAAGGTTGCTTTTAGTATCAATTTTAAGCATGAAAATAACAGTTTTTCAATTGTTATCAAGACTCTCTTCTCTTTTCAAACTTTTCTAGAACGATTTTTGACGACCATCTGTTAACCCTCGGCAAGTGTACCGAATCGTATCAAGTAATAATAAAATGGTAAGACCAAGTCTCGTTTCCCCCAAAGGACTCACGGCCTAAACAGTTATGTGATTTGTTGATTATCTTAGACTTGTAACCGAAAATATTGTTGTTGCACTATGAAATATAAACATGAATGCAAAGTTTTGATCAATGGACTTAAAAGATGAAAAACGATTGATGTATAATATGAATGAGTATGTTTTTGGGGTTTCCGATTCATCCTATCCACTCTTATGTATTCAAGAATTCATCTTTCTTCATTAATGTTAATGCCACTTTCTAATTTACCTTAAACCCGATGTCTCGGTGAAGAAAGCCTACTCCTAATTACTAGTTTACAATGTCTTGTCACCCTACCAATTATTCATGCATTACATTCGCTCAGAAGCTTAAAGGCAACCAATCCTCATATCCCTATGTCTAGGAAATATTGCTCTTGGGAGAATTTCTTCAGTTCTAGATTTACTTATATGTGTCCATACAAATAACATCAATGATCATGCAATTGAATGAGTTAAACAGAGCATGCATAGAGTATAGAAGAAAACCCTAACAATTAATGAAAGAAAGCATATAGATTAAAGAACCTATTCAATACATGAGAGTGATGAGTCAATATTTTATTCACTTCACTTAGTTTATTGTACTAAAATTAGTCGGGGAATTGTGCTTAAACGTCCGGTATTTTCCTGTTTTTCCTAATTGTGCTTAATTTGATCGAAAATTCTTATTTTAACTAATTTGAATTCTCTGAGCTTATTATTTTGCATTATTAATTACGGAAAATTTTGGATAACGTTTTGGGACATTTGAAGGCTAAATGAGAAATGACAATTGAGCCCAATGCATTACAGCCACTTCAATTTTCGCTGGTTGTTGTGTGAATTTTGTGTCAACTTGTTTGTCCTCGTTCGAGTTCAATTCGTATCCGTTTTCCATTCAATTTTTTTTCATAGTTTCGTATGGATGTCTATTTTCACGTATAGTTTTTCGTTTGTTAAAATTATTTTTGTGTTGTTCCCAGTATTTTCTTTACTCCACTATGTCACTCATGTGCTTACTATTTGAGTGATTTCTAATCTGTTTGCATTGTTTGCTTGCTGTTTGGTACTTGTGGTGGCTGGGATTGATCATTGTAAGGTGCTAAGACCTTCCAAACACTCTTAAGCAAATGGTTTGGACTTAAAATGTGCAGCAACATTCAAAGCAATTGACACATATGTCACAAGATTGATTTTAATTTACACTTAGTATTGAGGTGATGATTTGTGAAGTGTCATTGCTGGAAAATTTAAACCACACGGCCGTTCATTTTTGTTGCAGCAAGCATTACATGTATTGGATGGAAAAGAGGAGGGCCACACTTGTTAAAAGCTCACGGACCAAAGAAAATTGCAAGGGACAATATGCTGAAGAGAAGCACAAAGAACGAAGTGTTGTTAAACTTATTAATTTGGAAAAGGGGTTTCATAGTAAAAAAATACCACACGGCCACACCAAGCCACCAAGAAGGGAATCTTCTTTATTCAAAAAGTAGAAGAAACAAAGGAGAAAGGGGCCACGGTTGGAAGAAGTAGACACGGTTTATAGCTCTTGGAAGATAAGAAGTGTGAATTTTATTTTGGAGAAAGCCATGTTGTCTAAGCATATGTCGTGCCCCACAATTTAAAACAAAGAAAATAATGCTCCAACATACTTTCACGTGAAGGGGATGCAAGTCTTTCATTTAATACTAAGAAGCATTAATTCTCATGGCCCACATAGAAAAGAGCTGCCACCGAAAAGTAGAGGATAATGATTTAATTTTTAAGAGAAAGCTTTGGGCTGTTACGGAAAGGATGACACATGCGCATTTGGAGAAGCATCCAGCAGCATCCACTTCTTGTTTGAGGATTACTCTTGAACGTTTTTAAGGGAGAGAGCTGGATGGAAAGAAGAAGCAAGCAAAGAAGTTGCACCGTCCAGTACCAACATTGACGTGAATAGCAGCAGGTGCACACATAGAAGAAGCCCATCCAGCAGTTGCAGTAGCCACGTCCAAGGGAAGCAGTTCAGCAAGAAGAAGAAGCTGGTCTAGCACCACATCAAGGTTCATGGCAGCAAAGAAATGTTCCAATGTTAGTGTGCTACGTCCAACAAAGGAAAGTTCTGTCCAGCAGCCACGCCGTGTTCACGTAAAGGCACACACCACATCACGGCTGGAAGCAAAGAGGGAGTGGAGAGAACACTGTCACGTTTTGGGAGCAGCTTCACTCATTCCATTATTCATTAATGGGCCCATTGACAATTGATTTTGACAAACCAAAAGCATAATCTGGAATTAACACAAGAAGCACGCAACTGAACATCCATTATTAAGGAGCTCACGCTCCTTCAAGAAGTGTAGGGGCTGTCCAGCATTTCATTCTTTTGGAAAACATACACGGCCTGCACTGCAGCAGCTGCTACATCCAGAAGTGTAGCTGGTCGAGCACAAGGAGTGCTGTTTCCACGTCCAATTCATTACCCAGCAAGCACAACAGAGAAAGTTTGAATGTGATGTTGTCCAAGCCACGGGTCCAGGAGAGCAGCTGCATAGTGATGGATGATTCACGGGAAGAGAATGGAATAGTGAAAGGAGCCCACATGAAAGGAATTTATGTGATTTTTGCTGAAAAGAAGAAGAAGAAAAGTTGGCAAAGGAAAGGCTCACGGGTTCAGAGAATTGGCTATAAAATGGAGAAGCATGCAGGAGAGAAAAATCATTAGATGAGATTTTAGGATTGCATTAGGTGTAGTATAGAATTCACGGCCCTGGAAGAGGCTCTCTGCCTCTTCCTCTCCTTCCTTTTCCAGTTCCATTTTCAAACAGTGCATGTAATTTCATTTCTGAGCGTGTAGTTCATTTCATAGTTTAATCATTTCATTTTATTTCAAGTGTTGAATTTTAATTAAAGTGTTGAATGTTTGATGAATTCCATTTCCATTGTCTATTTTTACCATTTTTTTTTTTACCGTTCAGTTTTTACCACCGTTAAAATTTATTTCAGTGTTTTTAATTATATTTTATTTAATTTCCATTTTAATTTAATTTTACCGCATCAAAACCAAAATCACAAAACCCCCCCCACTTCGTGTTAAATCTAAGACCGAACCACAAATATTGGTCCTTGAGAGACGACCTAGGAGTCACTTCCTAGTACTGTACTGCATTAACTTTGCACATAAAATTTGTATGACCGCGACAGTCGTATCAAATTTTGGCGCCGTTGCCGGGGACCAATCAATAACGGTTTGGTTTTAGATTTTTGTTGTATAAAGTTTTGTTCTGTTAATATGTTTGTTTTGTGTGTTTTGTCTTGTATATTTTTGCAGGCGATAACGACACCTTCAACAAATTTTGGCGGCGTTGTCACTTCAGTTCCAGGTTTTTTGTTTTAGATTTTTGCTGTGTTTTTTCGATTATGCTGTGTTAATATATATTGTGTATATATGTGTTTAATTGTGCTATGTTCTGTATTTAGTTGTTATTAAAAAAAAAAAAAAATTAATTAAAAATTTTTACTATTAATGTTCTGTCTTGTGTGTGCTTGTAGCATGTATAAATGTGTTTTGTTTTATCTGATTCGTAATTTTTAGTTTTTAGTTTTTACTTTTTATTTGTCCATGTCTACCAATTTTGATTACGTGAATTCTGCTTATTCTGTCGATGCCTCTAGCTATGACTATCATTCTGGATATTACTGTGATTTTAATTCTGCTGATTTCTATGATGAGAACAATATGTCTCATCCTCAAACTTCTGAGAGCTCCCTTTGGGAGCCGGTTCCACCAGTTCAGCAATATCAGAGTCAGCAGTATGATGCTCCTATTCAAATAACTCCTCAGCCTTCTACTTCTGAACCTACATTAAAGGAGTTACTAGAGCAGATGACAATGCAGAACATTCAGTTTCAGAAAGGGAACATGCAGTTCAAGCAAGAGAGCATGGAGTTCCAGCAGGAAACTCAAGCTGCCATACAGAATCTGAGTGATCAGATTAGGCAGATGGCCACTCTTGCACCTGAGGAGACTGATGAAAATTTTGGGGACCCGGCAGAAGTAAGCAGTAATCCTGAACCAGGTAGACCACCTTCACCTTCCCACACTCTTGAAATCTTCAAGGAAGAGGAGGTAAGCATACCTCAATTTGATTATATTGATGACTATGTTGTTGAGAGGTATGCTAATGACTATATTCTTGCTGAGTCTGATTTTAATTTTTCCTCTGTGCATGATGAGGACCGCTTTTTACTATCACATTCAAATATTTGTTCTCCATGCACTGAACATGAATCTGAACCTGTTATAGATATTGTTTCTACATTTCAAACTGATTCATGTTATGAGGTTGTATCTAAGGCTCAGTATGATGAATTGGGATTGGGTGTTATACCTCTGCATGACATTTCTGTGGAACCAATTTGCACTAACCATACTGCAGGAGGTACGTATAAATTTGATGAGCAGACACCCACAATTGAGGACAGAGGTGCAAGCACCCAGAACGATTTCAACATCAACAGGCACCTATTGAATCTAGTCATCAACAATAATTGTTTGGATCCAGCCGTGGAAGACATTTCACTGCTTGATCAAATCTGGAGGATGAAGCAGTTCCTCCTCAAAACTTCTGTGCTGGATCATGAAGTGGAAAACCTCTCCCTACAAGTCCAAAATTGGCAACTGCCACCCTGACCAGGGGAGTTTTCTTTTTCTTTCTTCCCCGTTTTCCTACTTTTATTGCATTTGTCCTTTATCTGTTCAGTGTTTTAACTGATGATCTTATGCTTAGAACACGTTTAGGACAGTGTAGTTTAAGTGTGGTCTTGGGGGAGATTCTGATTTTTGTTTTAAGTTTGTTTTTCCTTTTCTTTTTAGTTTTCGAATTATTATTATTATTTAAAAAAAAAAAAAAAAAAACAATTTAAAAAAAAAAAAGGTGTTCTGTGTTTTATTTGCTTCGTGATTTTTAGTGTTTGTACTAAAAAGAAAAAATAAAAATAAAAATAAAAAATTTGTGTTGTGTTTCAAGTATGTTATTTTGTTAATGTATGTTTTGTAAATATATGTTTTGTCTGCTGTTTTTGACATTTGTGTTCTTTCTGCTTTGATATTTTGTGTTCGGTATTAGGTCTTTTGTTTCGTTAATATGTGTTCTGTTTTTATTTATTTAGTTTTTGAAAAAAAAAATAATAAAAAATCAACATAGTGCATAATTAACATGTAAGGGCAGAGAGGTGTAATTTGAGCTAAAACTATCTGAGTACTTTTATTGAAAATACCAAATACACCGAAAACAGTCTGTCTTACACTGATAATAATAAAAATAAAAACAAAAACATAATAAAGATGTTCGTTGTTCGATCATTTCTGATAGTTAATATTACAAACCAAAAAACAAAAAAAAAAACATCATAAAAATAAAAACAACAAAAATATAAGTGTTCATATTACAGCCCATATTCTGGCCACACTCGGCCAATAAAAACATAAAAAAAAAAAAAAAAAAAAAAAAACATAAAACATTAAAAATGAAAGAACTCTCGAGCTGGTTGTGGTGGTCTAAGGGAGAGCTCCGTTGAGGGAGCTCTGGTTCGAAAAGTCACGAGCGGAGGCTTTGGTGGAGGAATTTCTCGTTCATTTTTATCGTCATCGATAATGATCGGAACTGGAAACAGATTCAGCAGCCTCGGTGCCCTCATTATCACCCAGTTTTTTTCTTTCAAAAAAAAAAAAAAAAAATAATAATAAAAAAAAAAAAATAAATAAAAAACATGTGTTAATAATAGAAGAGGAAGTGAAAATTTTCAATAAAAATGGAGGTGTGATCAGAGGTCTTACCGTACATGTACAGCGGCAGTTGTGAAAAGAGAGTGCCAGTGGGGTCTATCTCCGCTTGCCAGTGCTTGACCCGATTGCCGTGGTTGTTGAACCAGCAGTGTACGTTGTATTCAGTGGCTTCGCCGAAAGCCCTTAGTCGAGACGCGATCTCGACGACTTGCGCTCGGCTTGGGTGTGTGACCCCATAGTTGAATATTTTGGTCATCATCTGGATTTGATCGTCGGTAGGACGCCACCGTTGACTGGTATATCTCTCTGATTCCGTTTCACTCATCCTTCCTCTCGTAATATACAAATACATAAATAAAAAAATAAATATAAAAATAAAAAGAACAAAAACATAAAAAAAGAAAAAAATAAACATAAAAAAATAATAAAAAGAACTAAAAAAAAGAGAAGCATAAAAAATTTTTAGATTAGTTCTGTGTTTTCTTTATTTGTTCTTGTTTTCCGTTAAATTTATTTTGTCCTGTCTGTCTTTGATTGTTTTTGTGTCTGGTCTCAGATCTGTTTCACGGTCCTTGCAAAGGGTCCTAAACGGATCTACGTCCAGTGTCCTTGTCCATATTGTTCTTGTATATTCAGTTTCTGTGTTTTAGTTTTAAGTGGGGTACGTGGCGTTGTTCTACCCGATTGTCTCTGCCATACCTTCAAACGAAGGGAGATTAACGTCTGGTTTCCAGCCGATATACCCCTTAAGTTTTAAGACAATTGTGTTTTATGTGTTTTAAGTGTTTAGCAGGAGAAAAATAAAGAGCAGAAAGCTGAAAATAAAGATGGAAAGCAGTAAAGGGAGAGCAGGGCAGAGATGAAAAATAAAGGTAATACAGAGAGAGAGAGAGCAGAAAAAAACGGAAAGAAAGGCAGATCCAGGAGCAAAGGACTTACCTGGAGTAGTAGGCTGGCAGAGAAGCTCCTCGCAGATCTCAGACTCTTCAGATGGCACGGTGGCAGAGGTTCCACACAGCTCCAGATGCTCAGAGGAGAGGCTCCCTGAAGAGATCCAGACGCTCGAGAGAGTTGAGAGAGCAGAGAGAGTTGAGAGAGCAGAGAGTCGAGAGAGAGCAGAGAGTTGAGAGAGCAGAGAGAGAGAGCAGAGGAGTAGAGAGAGATTGAGCGTTCAGAAATGGCGCTGGACGCGGAGGAGCAGCCTTTTATAGCCAAAGCTTTCCACTGTAGCAACAGTTCCGGTCATTCCCACCGAGACTGTTGTCACAGTACCGGTATCCTTTTTCAGAAAAAAAAAAAAAAATAATAAATAATAAAATAAAAGAAAAAAAAATAAAATAAAATAAAAAAAAAATATTATAGCATCTACTGATGGGTGCTATGCGACTAGACATCTGCTGATGGGTGTCCCTGATAACATCTGCTGATGGATGTTACTGAAAAATTTCTTCCCATTTTTCCTAACTTTTTATTGCACTTGTCTATATTATTTGACTGCTCTGAAATTGAATATCTGATGATTGTAACACACTGAGAACATTGTGTGATTTAAGTGTGGTCTACTGGGAAGAAATTCTGATTTTTCTGATTTTTCTGTTAGATTGTATTTTGTGTGTTAAATTTTTTGTTTTTTTTGAGTGTTAAATTTTTTCTCTTTTAAGTTATTTTTATCCAGTTTTGTGTGCAATAAATTTTACATTTTTCTCTTGATTTCTGGATGATGTCTAAAGTTGTAGATTTTTCCTTCACTTCATTAATACTTATGGTTTAAAATCCTTGTTTTTCTCTGCTTGGAAGATGATTATACGTTTGAGAGGTTGATTTGATTGTGACGGATACCCTGTGTGAGATTTGAGCCACTTAATGTTCTTTCTTGTGTGATATGTATCTTGAATGCTTGCACATATGCCTTGGCTTGATTCTTTTTGATATACTTGATTGATATGCATGTTCAGACGTGATAAAGGCATTTTTGTTCTTGAGCCTCTTTAGCCAAATAAGCCTACCTTGTTATTATCCTTTGGTAACCCCTTTGAGCCTATACTATATATATTTCTTTGTGTTGAAAGCTCATACACTGATCCTAAGTGAAAAACAAATGATTACCTTAAACTTAGGAAGGTCTGGAGCTACAGAAGTGTTTTGAGAATAAGTGTGGTCTCCTTGGGAATTCTGATGAATTGGCTAGTTGGTTCCTCATCATGTTTTGAAATGATAATTTATATCCTGTTGTGTGAAAAAAAAAAAAAAAAAAAAAAAAGACAGGATGAAAAAAAATATTTGATGAGAAAAAGAGAAAATTGAAAAATAATTTTATGAATAATGGAGTCGAGAAGAGGATTGAATTAGAGGTTTGGGTGAGATTTCACTGTGTTTACATTTTTTTCCCCAGTGCTCCTCTATTTCTTCTGAGCTATAGCTACTTATCCAAATTTATCCTCCCCTGTCCTTGGCCCCATTACAACCCAGTAAAGACCTTTTGATCTGAACATGCATATGTTTTAAGTGTTGATATTAGAAGATTGCCAAGTCTGTTTGTGTTTGCTTTCTTGAGTGCATTGAGTGAAATTGATTTACCTTAAACACTTGAGAGAAACACTATAGTGCATCTGTGAGGTTTTGTCATTTTTGAATCACCTCTTGAGCTGATTGATTATTTTACCATGCTTTGAATTGCTTGGATGATTTCTGTAAGTATCTGCTTTCTTTGATTCTGTGTTGGATATTGTCTACTTCTTATCTCTGTCCAGAATTCTTGAGAACTTTGTAAATTCTGTTTATTTTCTTGCGAGTTTTTATTTTCTGTATGTTGCGTCTCTGTTAATCCTTTGAAGTCCTTTGAACTATTCCCTGATTTGCGTCTTAATTTTGCCCAGGAGTGCAAAAGACTAAGTGTGGTCTATTTTGATGAGTCAATATTTTATTCACTTCACTTAGTTTATTGTACTAAAATTAGTCGGGGAATTGTGCTTAAACGTCCGGTATTTTCCTGTTTTTCCTAATTGTGCTTAATTTGATCGAAAATTCTTATTTTAACTAATTTGAATTCTCTGAGCTTATTATTTTGCATTATTAATTACGGAAAATTTTGGATAACGTTTTGGGACATTTGAAGGCTAAATGAGAAATGACAATTGAGCCCAATGCATTACAGCCACTTCAATTTTCGCTGGTTGCTGTGTGAATTTTGTGTCAACTTGTTTGTCCTCGTTCGAGTTCAATTCGTATCCGTTTTCCATTCAATTTTTTTTCATAGTTTCGTATGGATGTCTATTTTCACGTATAGTTTTTCGTTTGTTAAAATTATTTTTGTGTTGTTCCCAGTATTTTCTTTACTCCACTATGTCACTCATGTGCTTACTATTTGAGTGATTTCTAATCTGTTTGCATTGTTTGCTTGCTGTTTGGTACTTGTGGTGGCTGGGATTGATCATTGTAAGGTGCTAAGACCTTCCAAACACTCTTAAGCAAATGGTTTGGACTTAAAATGTGCAGCAACATTCAAAGCAATTGACACATATGTCACAAGATTGATTTTAATTTACACTTAGTATTGAGGTGATGATTTGTGAAGTGTCATTGCTGGAAAATTTAAACCACACGGCCGTTCATTTTTGTTGCAGCAAGCATTACATGTATTGGATGGAAAAGAGGAGGGCCACACTTGTTAAAAGCTCACGGACCAAAGAAAATTGCAAGGGACAATATGCTGAAGAGAAGCACAAAGAACGAAGTGTTGTTAAACTTATTAATTTGGAAAAGGGGTTTCATAGTAAAAAAATACCACACGGCCACACCAAGCCACCAAGAAGGGAATCTTCTTTATTCAAAAAGTAGAAGAAACAAAGGAGAAAGGGGCCACGGTTGGAAGAAGTAGACACGGTTTATAGCTCTTGGAAGATAAGAAGTGTGAATTTTATTTTGGAGAAAGCCATGTTGTCTAAGCATATGTCGTGCCCCACAATTTAAAACAAAGAAAATAATGCTCCAACATACTTTCACGTGAAGGGGATGCAAGTCTTTCATTTAATACTAAGAAGCATTAATTCTCATGGCCCACATAGAAAAGAGCTGCCACCGAAAAGTAGAGGATAATGATTTAATTTTTAAGAGAAAGCTTTGGGCTGTTACGGAAAGGATGACACATGCGCATTTGGAGAAGCATCCAGCAGCATCCACTTCTTGTTTGAGGATTACTCTTGAACTTTTTTAAGGGAGAGAGCTGGATGGAAAGAAGAAGCAAGCAAAGAAGCTGCACCGTCCAGTACCAACATTGACGTGAATAGCAGCAGGTGCACACATAGAAGAAGCCCATCCAGCAGTTGCAGTAGCCACGTCCAAGGGAAGCAGTTCAGCAAGAAGAAGAAGCTGGTCTAGCACCACATCAAGGTTCATGGCAGCAAAGAAATGTTCCAATGTTAGTGTGCTACGTCCAACAAAGGAAAGTTCTGTCCAGCAGCCACGCCGTGTTCACGTAAAGGCACACACCACATCACGGCTGGAAGCAAAGAGGGAGTGGAGAGAACACTGTCACGTTTTGGGAGCAGCTTCACTCATTCCATTATTCATTAATGGGCCCATTGACAATTGATTTTGACAAACCAAAAGCATAATCTGGAATTAACACAAGAAGCACGCAACTGAACATCCATTATTAAGGAGCTCACGCTCCTTCAAGAAGTGTAGGGGCTGTCCAGCATTTCATTCTTTTGGAAAACATACACGGCCTGCACTGCAGCAGCTGCTACATCCAGAAGTGTAGCTGGTCGAGCACAAGGAGTGCTGTTTCCACGTCCAATTCATTACCCAGCAAGCACAACAGAGAAAGTTTGAATGTGATGTTGTCCAAGCCACGGGTCCAGGAGAGCAGCTGCATAGTGATGGATGATTCACGGGAAGAGAATGGAATAGTGAAAGGAGCCCACATGAAAGGAATTTATGTGATTTTTGCTGAAAAGAAGAAGAAGAAAAGTTGGCAAAGGAAAGGCTCACGGGTTCAGAGAATTGGCTATAAAATGGAGAAGCATGCAGGAGAGAAAAATCATTAGATGAGATTTTAGGATTGCATTAGGTGTAGTATAGAATTCACGGCCCTGGAAGAGGCTCTCTGCCTCTTCCTCTCCTTCCTTTTCCAGTTCCATTTTCAAACAGTGCATGTAATTTCATTTCTGAGCGTGTAGTTCATTTCATAGTTTAATCATTTCATTTTATTTCAAGTGTTGAATTTTAATTAAAGTGTTGAATGTTTGATGAATTCCATTTCCATTGTCTATTTTTACCATTTTTTTTTTTTACCGTTCAGTTTTTACCACCGTTAAAATTTATTTCAGTGTTTTTAATTATATTTTATTTAATTTCCATTTTAATTTAATTTTACCGCATCAAAACCAAAATCACAAAACCCCCCCCACTTCGTGTTAAATCTAAGACCGAACCACAAATATTGGTCCTTGAGAGACGACCTAGGAGTCACTTCCTAGTACTGTACTGCATTAACTTTGCACATAAAATTTGTATGACCGCGACAGTCGTATCAGAGAGTTTCAAAGGATTACATCGGTTCTCCAACAACAATGAATGTTTAGTTGACCATAATCATGGTGAAACTAGATGAAAAACAAAGAAAGAATGAAAGATAGAACCCTAGAAGGTGAAGAATAGAGCTTGAGCATCCAAAATCCTCCTCCAAGGTGTGAAAAAAGTGTGATGTTGCTTTCTTTTGTCCAAAGATACTAACCCTAATTCGGCTAAAACCCTGCGGAACTTCAGAGTGCCGCTTAGCGGTAAAAGTGGCGCTGAGCGGTACTTGCGAGTCTTCTTTTGTGCACTTTTCCTTCCTTTTCTGAGTCCAACTTCTGACTACTTCACTTATTTCATTCAATTCATCTTAAAATCTGCAAAAAACTAGGAAAACCAGGAATAAAACCTGTCCAATTCTCTTATTTCCAAAACATAAGCAAAAACATGATTACAAGCTAGTTTCTAAGTCATAAGGGTTGTCTTTAAGGTCAAAATTAAGTCTAAAAATAACAGTTTTTCAAATGTTATCACCATCACATATAATCTTTCTTTCATTTGATATAAATGCATGTTAATTACTACTTTATGTATGATTTTTGTTTGTTTTGACCAATTACTTTTGTGTTCATGTCCTTCATAGGCGCATTCTACTTTCTCTCTCACCGGTGACGACACTTTATTCCGATAAACCCATCTTTTGAAGGTTAGATTTCATTTTCGTTTTGAAGAACTTATTGGTTGAACTTATTTATGTTATATTAATATTATTGATATTGTTTATCTTAAAGATCTATCATAAAATGTATTTTAATTATATTATTTTAATTACATTATTTTTCGAGTTCATATTTTGTATTGTCTTCTATTGAATATTTAACTTATATTCAGGTTGGGATTTGAAAAATATTTTTAATTCAATTTTTATATAAAAAAATCCTACAAAATAAACATAAAATTGTCAAATATTTAATATGAAAAAGAATGTTTAATATCATAGTTGAGTAAAAATAAACTTAGTGAATAACCAATTTTATTGTAGTAAACTTCAATATCATTAATTTTAGGTTTAATACCTCTTTTGGTCCCTCGAAAGGGGACAAATGTTCAATTGGGCCCTACCTTTTTTTAGAAGTTCAATGTGGTCCCAAATTTTGTAAAAAGTGTGCAATCAAGTCCTTCTTGGAAACGGCGTTAATTTTTTAACGGAGCAGTTGACAGGGTGGACTGAAGTTTGCTACGTGGCTGTGTGAGGGTAATACGTGGTTTTCCTAATTCAAAAAATCCTAAATTTGAAAATTAGGAGCCTAATTAAAATTAGAATTAAGAGGGAAAACTCCCAATCTGAAAGGATTATGAACCCTAAATTGGAAATCCCAATTTCTTTCTACCCTTTTCTTCTTATATCTGCTTCGTCACGCTCATGTGAGGGAAAGATATAGTTTTCCCTTCTCTTCTTCTCCTTCGGCGCTGCTCTGCAACCATATGGCAACTTCCTTTCTCTCACGTTGGGACAACTCGCGACAGCTTTGGGGTGGTCCGCGGCGGCGGAGCTTGTGAGCGACACAGCGGCAGAGGCGCGACCCTTGGGGTTTCGATGGTGGTTCGTGCGGTGGGTCTCGAGCGACAGGTTTGCGGAGATCAACGAAACTTCGCCGAGGTTGGCCCCTGGATCTCTGGGTTTTGGTTTTTGTTTTTGGTTCTAGTTTTCTGCAGGTGGAGGGCTGGCCTCGCTGTACTTTTCGAACACGACGAACACCCTTCAGAAGAAGTCATTCGTATCTCAAACACCAATTTCTCTCCAACTCAAACCCTAATCTCTGATTTCTTAACCTCTGTAATATTACCCTTTCACAGCCATGTATCACCCTCACACAGCCACGTATTACCCTCACACAGCCACGTAGCAAACTTCAGTCCACCCAGTCAGCTGCTCCGTTAAAAAATTAATGTCGTTTCCAAAAAGGACTTGATTGCACACTTTTTACAAAATTTGGGACCACATTGAACTTCTAAAAAAAAGTAGGACCCAATTGAACATTTGCCCCCTTTCGAGGGACCAAAAGAGGTATTAAACCTTAATTTTATTATGATAATACTCATGTAATGTTATGTTAAAAGATATTTAAACTTAACTCAATATTTTATAAATGACTTAATAAAATAAAATTTGCAATTATTTATGTTATCAAATAATTTTATTCTTAAGAGATATAAAATTTCCAACCATTTTTACTATCTTTAATAGAAAAAATGCATTACAAGAATATTTATAAGGACTGATTAAAAAGAAAATTCAGGGATAAGACATGAGAAGTTTTAAAAAGTGGGAAGAAAGAAAACTGGGAAGTGTAGTGGTAAGTGGTAGTGGTATAATGAAAAGGTTTTTAGATTCGTACACTAGTACAAAAACAACGTACAACGTCGAATATTTTGGGCCTTTTACGTCGAATTTGAGGCCAACGTCATATCAGGAGACGTTAAATTGATGTCTAATATAAATCAATATTTGCTTAATCTATAAAGTACATTGTTAATTCATTAATAGTTTCTATTGTATAATTAAAGAAAATTAAGTTAAGATGAGACTTTTTAGAATATAATTCGAACTTATGATATATGTGTGTGTGCGTGTGAGAGAGAGTGTGTGTGTGTATGTTAAGTCTAAGGTTTAAATCCAAACCTGTAAAAAGTAGCAGGTGATGCATGTTGAGTTAATTTGCATCACATTGGTTGTTTAACAATTAACACAATTTTTGTATTAGTTAGGAATGAGAATAGAGAGATTTTTGAATAATTCAATTGTGTTGTAAGTAAATACACCAATTTATGGGGAGAGTTTACAAATTGCAAGCCAATGACAATAAACATTGTATTGTGCTAAAAAAATATTGTAATAAAGAGAGAAATAACTTAAAAGTAATAGGTGATGGACAAATTTGTAAGCACCAAATTATGATGTCACAAACTTGTTTCACAATCGGCAAGTATGACCGAATCGTTCAAGTAATAAAACTTGGTAAGACCAAGTATCGTTCTTCCCAAAGGACTCACGGCCTAGTTTAGTTATGTGATTTGTTGATTAGCTAGGACTTACAAACGAAATATTCAAAGTTTAATATGCAAAGACAGAAAATAAACATGTATGCATGAATTTGATCAATGGCAAAGACAAAAGATAAACTCTTTCAATGAATATATGAATGAATATGTTGTTGGGGGTCAATTTCATCTCATCCACTCTCATATATTTTAGGAATTCAACATTCAAATCATCATTGTTAATGCCACTCTCTAATGTACCATTCTAGATGGCTTCTCCCTAATCAAATAGTTCATACAATTCCTAGCATTCCTAATGATTAGTTCATGACTGCAGGAGCTTAAAGGCAACCAATATAATGTTGTCAGTAAAATATTGGGAAAAATTCCCCGGATCTAGACTTCCCCGTACGTGTCCGTATCGACAAAACCAATAATCATGCATTAGAATGAGTTAAACAATGCAAGCATTGAGCAAAGAGGAAAAACCCTAACTAATGATGAAAGAAAGCATATGTCTTAATTCAAAGATGTACTCAACAAATCCATATATGAGAGCTTCAAGAGATTACATTGATTCCCCAACAAACATACAAGGTTTAGTTCACCATATTCATGGTGAACCTAGATGAATAACAATGAAAGAATGAAAGAATAAACCCAATAAAGGTGAAGAGGTAGCCTGAGCATCCAAGATCCTCCTTCAAAGGGGTGAGAAGAGAGAGTGTTTGCCTCATTTCTGCCAAAGATACCTAACTATAGGACGTGCAAGCCCTTATATACTAATCTAGAGTTACAAAAGATTACAAAAGCCCAAGCCCAAAAAGTGCCGCTCAGCGGTATTTACCGCTCAGCGGTGGTTGTGCGTCTTCTTTCTTCCCCTCAGCGGCCAGTTTGCCCCTCAGCGGTTCCAACGTCACCTCTTGAGTGCCGCTCAGCGGTAGTTTGCCGCTGAGCGGTGCCTTCGTCTTCTCTTTTTGCACTCTTTCTTGTCTTTTCTAATGTCACTTCTCTCCTTCTTCACTCTTTTCACCAAATTCACCTTAAAATCTGAACAAAAACACTGAAATCAAGCATAAACCTGTCCAGCTCTCTTATTTATGAAAATATAGATAAACTGCATGATTTCAAGCTAGTTTCTAAGTCTAAAGGTTGCTTTTAGTATTAATTTTAAGCATGAAAATAACAGTTTTTCAACTATTATCACAACCCCAAACTTAGAACTTTGCTTGTCCTCAAGCAAACAAAATGTAACTCCATCTCCAACCAATTTATATGATGATTCACTCATTCAAAATCCTCTTTTCAAGATAAGTAACAACTTCACTCAAACTTATGACCAAGAGTTCAATCAAGATGTGCACATGCTTTAGTGTTCACAAAGTCATTTAAGTTCCAACAAATGTTATTTTTCATGAATGATCAATCAATTAAGCATGGATGTTCATGTGCTTATGGAATATTTCCTCACTAGGTAAAGTGTTTCACTCAACACACAAGTGTATAAGAGGTAAAGTGTTTCACTCATTCACTCCACTATCACAATGTCACATGAATCAACTTTGCCTTTCATTTTACCACAATCAAAAACATTCACAAGCATGCATCATCACAAGGACTTTTCAATGGCTTATAATGTGGCTGGGTTAACAAGAAAATTGGTTTTTCTGGATCACAAAATCCTTGAGTTAAGAGAATCATAACAACACAATTATTCTTGTTCATTCCCAACTTTTGTTTGCCTTTTGCATTGAGCTTTGCTTCTTTTTCTTTGCTTTTCTTTTTCTTTGCATATTCTTACTTTTTAGCTCTTAGCTCAATGCTTTTCCTTTTTCATGATTTCCCAATAACCCCAAACTTGAACATTTGTCAATACCACATAAGATCTTCTACTTAACTCAAGGTAAAGATTTTCAATCAAGGGTTTTTAGTGTATATTCAAGGCTCTGGGTTCAAAAGATAGAACACAAAGTGTTCTCTTTTAGTGAGCTAACTTTATGAATTTGGCCAATAAAAAGGGTTTTAACAACACGGCCTTGATCACATGATGCAAAACAAGCAATTGATTCAATCATAGAAAACCTGGGCAAAGTCATTCATGCTTTCAAAGTAATAGCATTCAACAATAACAACTCTGGAGCTCAAAACCTCACATATAAGCTCATTCACATTTGACATACACATCCTGCTTAATTTCACAATCACAATCATGATATCATGCATTTGTTCACAAAGCTTGTGAATCACCTGTATAAGCATTTTAATGTGCACATCTATCTCAACATCAATCAATCAATCAGCATCATCAAGCATTACTTATCACACAATCACAATTAATAGCAAACCATCATAATAAACCAGGTGTTCAATAGAGTACATCAAACCCTAATCTAAAAAAACATAAAATACTCACAAAACACTGGGTTGCCTCCCAGTAAGCGCTTGTTTAACGTCCCGAGCCTGACCCAAACTTTCAAGGATCCACCAGCAACATCATTGTAGAACATTGTTGCACCTCTCCCCCTAGATAAGGCTTGAGACGTTGACCATTTACCACCCAACTTCTCTGTGGATTATCAGATGGATTAAATATTTCAATTGCCCCATGCGGATGCACTTCTTTTATCACAAATGGTCCTGTCCATTTTGACTTCAGCTTCCCAGGAAATATCTTCAATCTTGAATTGAACAATAATACCTGTTGTCCTGGATTGAAAACTCTATTCACCAACTTCCTGTCATGATAAAATTTCATTTTGTCTTTATACGCCTTGGATGAATCATATGCATGTAAGCGCATTTCTTCAAGCTCCAAAATTTGCCGTCTGCGTGTACATTGAGTGTCATAAGGATCAAAATTCAAGAATTTCAAAGCCCATAATGCTCTATGCTCCAATTCGACTGGCAAATGGCATGCTTTCCCATAGACCAATTGAAATGGTGATAATCCCATGGACGTCTTCATTGCTGTTCTATAAGCCCAAAGAGCATCATCCAATTTGAGAGACCAATCCTTTCTTGATGAAGTCACAGTTTTTTCCAGGATTCTTTTTATCTCCCTGTTAGATACCTCAGCTTGTCCATTAGTTTGTGGATGATAAGGTGCAGCTACCTTATGCTTCACTCCATAGTGTTTGAGTACTTTCTCTAGCTGATAATTGCAAAAATGAGATCCTCCATCACTAATCAACACTCTTGGAGTGCCAAAACGTGAGAATATCTGCCTCTTCAGGAATTTAATTACCGTGCTAGCATCATTTTTAGGACAAGCTAATGCTTCCACCCATTTACTCACATAATCCACTGCTACCAGAATATATTCATTGTTGAAAGATGGAGGGAAGGGTCCAACAAAGTCAATACCCCAACAATCAAAAACCTCAACCTCTAAAATACCTTGTAAAGGCATCTCATGACGTTTAGTGATTGTCCCTGCTCTTTGACATTTATCACAATTCCTAGCATGATTATGGGCATCTTTAAATAAAGTTGGCCAATAAAACCCTGATTGAAGGACTTTTGCTGCTGTTCTTTCTCCATTAAAATGTCCTCCATAAGGTGAATCATGACAATGCCAGAGAATTCCTTCTGCTTCTTCATTTGTAACACATCTCCTTAGAAGATTATCTGCTCCAATTTTGAACAAATATGGATCATCCCACACAAACTGCTTGGCATCATGTAGAAATTTCTTTCTCTGTTGCCAAGTTAAGTCTTCTGGCATGACTCTTGCAGCTTTGAAATTTGCCATATCAGCAAACCAGGGCCTCTGCTGAATATACATGAGTGATTCATCTGAAAAAGATTCCCAGATTGTAGACTCCTTGCTAGTGACCTCATTGTTGACTAACCGTGACAAATGATCAGCAATTAAGTTCTCACTTCCTTTCTTATCACGGATTTCTACATCAAATTCTTGCAATAATAGTACCCATCTAATCAGACGTGGCTTAGAATCTGGTTTTGTCAACAAATATTTGATAGCTGCATGATCTGTATAGACAATCACCTTAGACCCAATGAGATAGGGTCTAAATTTCTCTAGAGCATATATAATGGCAAGAAACTCTTTCTCTGTGGTAGCATAATTCAATTGAGCTTCATTCAGCACTTTGCTAGCATAATAGATTGGATGAAACTTTTGTTCTTTCCTTTGGCCGAGAACAACTCCTAATGCATAATCACTTGCATCACACATTAATTCAAAATTTTGATTCCAATCTGGTGCTACAATCACTGGAGCTGACACTAGCTTCTTCTTCAATATATCAAAAGCTTTCAGACAATCTTCATTCATCACAAAAGGAGCATCCTTCATCAAAAGATTACTCAATGGTTTAGCAATTTTTGAGAAATCTTTGATGAATCTTCTATAAAACCCAGCATGACCAAGAAAACTCCTAATCCCCCTTACATTTGTTGGGGGAGGCAGTTTCTCAATGACTTCTACTTTAGCTTTATCCACCTCAATTCCTTTAGCAGAGATTTTATGCCCCAGTACGATCCCTTCAGTTACCATGAAATGACATTTCTCCCAATTCAGAACCAGATTTGTCTGAACACATCTTTTGAGGACAGTGTTCAAATTAGCTAAACATCTTTGGAAAGAATTTCCAAAAACTGAGAAGTCATCCATGAATACTTCAATGCATTTTTCTAAAAGATCAGAAAAGATTGCCTGCATACACCTCTGAAACGTAGCTGGAGCATTACATAATCCAAAAGGCATCTTTCTATATGCAAAGACACCAAAAGGACAAGTAAAAGCCGTCTTCTCCTGGTCTTTTGGATCTACCACAATTTGATTATATCCAGAATATCCATCTAGAAAACAATAGAAAGCTTGCCCTGATAACCGTTCTAGCATCTGATCCATGAAGGGAAGAGGAAAATGATCTTTCCTAGTAGCTTTATTCAGCTTCCTGTAATCAATGCACATATGCCAGCCAGTAACTGTCCGGGTAGGAATAAGTTCATTCTTATCATTATAAATTACTGTCATCCCCCCTTTCTTTGGAACCACCTGTACTGGACTCACCCATTCACTGTCAGAGATTGGATAGATGATACCAGCTTCTAGCAGTTTCAACACTTCTTTTCTGACCACCTCCTTCATGACAGGATTTAACCTTCTCTGAGGTTGAGCACTTGGTTTATAGTCCTCTTCCATAAAAATCCTGTGCATGCAATAAGTTGGGCTTATACCTTTGAGATCTGATATTGACCACCCAATTGCTTCTTTGTTGGCTTTCAGAATTTCTATCAACTGCTCTTCTTCTTGTAAAGATAAAGAGTTATTGATGATGACTGGCTTTGTTTCACCCTCTTCTAAAAACACATATTTCAGATGTGATGGCAATCTTTTTAATTCGGGTGACTGTGCTTTGCTTGTTTCTTCCTTATCAATTGTTTCAAATATTGGATCTTCCTCTGGACTCTTTTTCAATGTTTCCAAGTCCATCAGACATTCATCAATCAATTTTTTTCTTCCTCATCCAAATCTTCACATGCATCTATGAGAGTTTTTTCCAATGGAGAAATATTACGCACCATTCTCTCCTGAACCATACAAAATTCATCAAGTTCATCAAATTGAAAACATGCTTTGTCATCATTTGGATATGTCATGGCCTTGGATACATCAAACGTGACCTCTTCATCATCAACTCTCAGTTTAAGCTTACCATTCTCTACATCAATCAGAACTCTAGCAGTCTTCATAAAAGGTCTTCCAAGAATAAGAGGAACATCACTAGTTCCTTCCATCTCCATCACAATAAAATCAACTGGAAATACAAATTTGTCGACCTTCACCAGAACATCTTCAACCACTCCATATGGATATTTAAGAGACCTGTCTGCCAATTGAAGAGCCATTCTGGTTGGTTTAATTTCCAACCCCTGAATTGTTCTGCACATGGATAGCGACATGAGATTAATGCTAGCTCCCAAATCAATCAAAGCTCTTCCAACTTTCACATCTCCTATGGTGCATGGAATAGTGAAGCTTCCTGGGTCTTTAAGTTTAGGAGGTAGTTTCTGTATTATTGCACTGCAATTGCCCTGTATATTGATAGTTTCCTTCTCAATGTACTTGTGTTTCTTTGTGAGAAGTTCCTTCAGAAATTTTGCATATGCTGGCATCTGTTGCAATGCTTCAGAGAATGGTATAGTGATTTCCAACTTCTTAAACAGTTCCATGAATCTCTCCAACTGCTTTTCTTTCTCCTTCCTTGAATAACCCTTTGGATAAGGAAGTGGCTTTTCATACTATTTTTCTCTCTGTCTCTCCTCTCTCTCATTTTTTTCTCTCCTCTCCTCTTCTTCTTTTCTCTTTTTCTCTCTCTCAACTCTTTCTTTTTCACTCTCACTCTCATTTTTTTCTTTCTCTCTCTCTTTTTGTCTCTCCTCTAACACTCTACCACTTCTGGTCACAACAGTTTTACAATCCTTTCCAAGGTTATCATGTTTAATCACGTCAACTATTCTCTCAACATGACTCTCCATTTTTTTAAATGCAGCATCCACATTATGACAATAGGACGCATTTGTCTTCAAGAATCTCTGGAAAGTCTCTTCAAGCTTTGTTGTTTTCTCAACTGAAGTAAATTGCATCTGCCATTTTTGTTGCTCTTGAACCATTGAGACCTGTTGTATTTCCTGTGGTATTTGAGAAAGTTTCATGGTTACTTCCTCAAGCTGTTGAGAGAGAGTTCTATTTTGGACAAGCAGAGCCTCATTTAATTTTGACAACTCCTTCTGATTAGGATCTCCTGTGTCAATATTGAGTTCGTTGTCACTAGTAGCCATATTTTCAATAATTTCAGTTGCTTCCTCTGGAGTCTTCCATTTGATATTACCTCCTGCTGAGGCATTCAGCATCATCTTGGTTTGTGAACCAAGCCCTCCAAGGAAAATTAAGACTACTTCATGTTTTTTAAAGCCATGCATGGGAGTTTTACGTAACAAGCTTTTATATCTGTCCCATGCATGTCCCAGTGATTCTTCCATGCCCTGCTTGAATGAAGATATCTCTTGCTTTCCTTTAGTCACCTTAGATTGTGGGAAGTATTTGTTTAAGAATTTTGTGACCACTGCTTCCCACTCTGTGAAACTTTCTTCTGGAAAAGAGTTCAACCAAAGCTTAGCATTGCCTCCCAATGAGAAAGGAAACAAGCTAAGTTTGATTGCTTCGTCTGGCACCCCATTAATTTTGACTGTATTGCAAATCTCATTAAAGGTAGTCAGATGCTCATATGGGCTTTCGTGAGATAACCCATTGAATTGATTACTCTTTACCAGTTGAATCAGTGCTGGTTTGACCTCCATGTTGGCAGCATTGACTCTAGGTCTAGCTATGCTATTGAAGTGCTGAGGTCCAGCAAGATTAGTATAATCTGCAAGAGTTCTTCTAACATTATTGCCCTCCATACTTCCTGTGCTATGAACAGAACCTTGTGGTGATGATTGCAAGAGAGTTTCTGGAGAAGGGAAAAGTTCTCTAGACGTTCTGATTCTTCTCCTCCTTCTACTCTCTTCTAGACCTTCAAGAAGTGGTTCTGTTGTTTTCTTACTCCTAGTTCGAATTGCTTCCTGCATGCACAAGAAACAAAACCCTAGAACAGATTTGTTAGCACAAAAAGATATAAGAGAAGATATATATTGAAAAGATAAAAAGATAAAAGATTCAGAAGATAAGAAGATAAAAGATTCAAAAGATAAAAAGATAAAAGATAAAATAAAATTTAAAAATAACATCTAATCTAAAAAGATAAAATCTAAAAATAAAATCTAACCTAATAAAATAAAATCCCTAAAAGATAAAATAAAAATAAAATCTAAACTAACTAAATAAAATAAAATCTAATCTAATCTAAAAAAATAAAATCTAACCTAATCTAAAAAAATAAAAAGATAAAATAAAATAAAAAGAGAAAAAATAAAAACAGAAATTCAAAATTAAAGTCAAAGATAATCAATAATCACACAAATTAACCAGTTAAACCACGAGTCCCCGGCAACGGCGCCAAAAACTTGATGGACAAATTTGTAAGCACCAAAATATGATGTCACAAACTTGTTTCACAATCGGCAAGTATGACCGAATCGTTCAAGTAATAAAACTTGGTAAGACCAAGTATCGTTCTTCCTAAAGGACTCACGGCCTAGTTTAGTTATGTGATTTGTTGATTAGCTAGGACTTACAAACGAAATATTCAATGTTTAATATGCAAAGACAGAAAATAAACATGTATGCATGAATTTGATCAATGGCAAAGACAAAAGATAAACTCTTTCAATGAATATATGAATGAATATGTTGTTGGGGGTCAATTTCATCTCATCCACTCTCATATATTTTAGGAATTCAACATTCAAATCATCATTGTTAATGCCACTCTCTAATGTACCATTCTAGATGGCTTCTCCCTAATCAAATAGTTCATACAATTCCTAGCATTCCTAATGATTAGTTCATGACTGCAGGAGCTTAAAGGCAACCAATATAATGTTGTCAGTAAAATATTGGGAGAAATTCCCCGGATCTAGACTTCCCCGTACGTGTCCGTATCGACAAAACCAATAATCATGCATTAGAATGAGTTAAACAATGCAAGCATTGAGCAAAGAGGAAAAACCCTAACTAATGATGAAAGAAAGCATATGTCTTAATTCAAAGATGTACTCAACAAATCCATATATGAGAGCTTCAAGAGATTACATTGATTCCCCAACAAACATACAAGGTTTAGTTCACCATATTCATGGTGAACCTAGATGAATAACAATGAAAGAATGAAAGAATAAACCCAATAAAGGTGAAGAGGTAGCCTGAGCATCCAAGATCCTCCTTCAAAGGGGTGAGAAGAGAGAGTGTTTGCCTTGTTTCTGCCAAAGATACCTGATGAGTCAATATTTTCTCAATTTCACTTAGCTTATTGTACCAGATTTAATCAAGGAATTGTGCTTTAATGTTCAGTATTATCCTATTTTTCCTAATTGTGCTTAATTTGTCCAGAAATTCTTATTTTAATTAATTTGAATTATTTGAGGCTAATTATTTGCATTATTAATTTTAAGGAATTACTGGAAAATAATTTTGGACATTTGGAAGGCTGCCAAATAATTAAAGACTCTCCATTAAAGAAGTGTCCACAATAAGGAGGACATTATGGTCATTTTACTCTTTGAAAGGGGTGTTTCATTAGTGGAAAAGGGTTACATCCAGCAAAGTGAAAAAGAGCATACGTGAAGGTGGGTGAACAAGTCTTCAATTATTATTGAATTTTAAGAAGCACTGGAAGACTTCTCACGGCTGAAGCAACAACAATTGGAGGGCCCCCTTAATTTCATTTGGTTCATGAAGGTTGAAGAGGGTGTTTCGGCCTGGAGCTGGTGCGTTGAAGCTGCCACTTAAAAGAGGAAGACTAATGGTTTTATGGGGCTGGAATGGAACGCAGAGGGGGATAACATCGAGTGGAAGGAAGCATCCAGCAGCTGGTCCAGTTTGGCAGCAGCTGCACACAACATAACCACACTCCACGGCCTTGTTCCAGCTAGAAGTGAAGAGCCATGTGAAGGAGAAGCACGGTGCAGCAGTTGCACAAGCAGATGGCAACACATGCAGCCAACTTTGAAGAACCACGGCTGAGCACGCTGGAATGCTGCAAAGAATGGAGAGTTCCCTTGCTTGCTAATTCACACGTCCACACGGGGCAGAGAAAACAGCAGAAGTTTCTTTTCTTTAATGGAATGAAGAAGTGGTGTTTCAATATTGGGTGTGTGGGGGTGAACTCACGTACTGCAGCCAGCAGGGGGCTTCACTTCGATTCACTGGGATGAGTTATTTTCATTTAGAAATCAATATGAGAATGGAGGGTCCCTTGCATAATTTTGGTATGTAGGAGAGGACAAAAGTGGAGAATTCATGAAGAAAGTTGCTAAAAGACAAAACTACTAAGAAGTGATGTTGGATGGCAAGAAAGAGACGTTCAAAGTGGTGTGCATGAGGACCCATGATTTCTTTCTATTAAGAAAGGAAATGGTGCACTCACGGCCAGGAGATGCGTCCAGAGGTGCTGTCACGGGATGCATTCAAATTGGAGCATATGGAAGAAGCTTGGGAGCTCGTGAAGAAAGCATTACGGTTTTTGGAGATTTGTATGAGAAATGAAGAAGTTGATTAAATGGGAGTAGGTGTCACGTCCAACAATAAAAAATAGCAATAGGCATTCTCTTTCTTTAGAAATCAAGCACGGTGGTGGGTCATTCAATAACAAAATATGGTGTGTGCTCCAGCCTAAAAGAAATATTATCATTATTTAGAAGAAAATTGCACTAAAGAAGTGAGATAGACGGCACTTACTGCAAGATAAAAAGGGACACAAGTCAAGTGTAAGAGAGCCGTGGAGTGTGGGAAGAGGAAGCTGGACATTTTCCAGCAAGGGAGAAATCCAGCGGCTGACAGTAGAGGGGCTGGAACAGATGAAGATCACAGTACAGATGGAAGACTACGGTTGAACAGTGTGCACACTAGGTTCCAAATTTAAATTTTCTTTGTTGTAATAATTTCATGCACAATTTAAATTAAATGCAAAGTTTGGTTTCATTTTCTGTTTCTGAAATTAAATTCTGTTTTACTGTTTTATTTTACTGCTGTAAATTAATTTCTGATGTATTTTAATTTCTGTATTATGTATTTCTACAATTTAATTTCAGCTGTTTTTTTTCTTTATTTTTGCATGTTTATCATTTACTGTAATTTTATTTTATGTATTTTACTGCAGTGATTTTAATTCTGTTTTTACTGTTTTTGAATTTTACTGTTTTCTGTATTTACTGTTTTCTGTTTTACTGATTTACTGTATTTCTGTATTCCATTTTTACTGTTTCTGTATTTTTTTTATTTTGGATTCTGTAATTCTGTATTTACTATTTTACTGCAATTATGTGCTGCTGTAATTTTATTTTCCAAAATTTACTGTTTTCTGTTTTTATTATTTTCTGTATTTTGTGTTTTTCTGTATTTTCGTTTTTACTGTTCCAGATTTATTTTTACAGTTTTGTGTTACTGTATTTTAGTTTTTACTGTACCAATTTCGTTTTTACTGTTTTAAATTAGTTTTATAGTTTTAAATTTGTTTTTTTTTACTGTTTTACGGTTTATTTTTATTGATGTTTTTACTTTAGCGTTTAATGTTTTACGTTTTGTTCATGTTTAATGTTTCTGCGTTTATTTTATTTTGATGTCTTTTACCATTGGGTTTTTACTTTCGTTAAAAAAATATTTCAACGTTTTTAAATTTAGTTTTATTCAATTTCCAGTTCACTTTAATTTTATCGCATCCAACAAAATCACAAAAACAACCCCCCCCCACTTCGTGTCAAATCTGAGACTGAACCAAAATTGGTCCTTGAGAGACGACCTAGGAGTCACTTCCTAGTTATACTGCATTCTTTTATGCACAAACTTTTGTGAGCGGTGCGACCCGTTCATCAATACCTAACTATAGGACGTGCAAGCCCTTATATACTAATCTAGAGTTACAAAAGATTACAAAAGCCCAAGCCCAAAAAGTGCCGCTCAGCGGTATTTACCGCTCAGCGGTGGTTGCGCGTCTTCTTTCTTCCCCTCAGCGGCCAGTTTGCCCCTCAGCGGTTCCAACGTCACCTCTTGGGTGCCGCTCAGCGGTAGTTTGCCGCTGAGCGGTGCCTTCGTCTTCTCTTTTTGCACTCTTTCTTGTCTTTTCTAATGTCACTTCTCTCCTTCTTCACTCTTTTCACCAAATTCACCTTAAAATCTGAACAAAAACACTGAAATCAAGCATAAACCTGTCCAGCTCTCTTATTTATGAAAATATAGATAAACTGCATGATTTCAAGCTAGTTTCTAAGTCTAAAGGTTGCTTTTAGTATTAATTTTAAGCATGAAAATAACAGTTTTTCAACTGTTATCAATAGGGTAATTTGTGCTACCATCCTCATTCTACTCTCTTAACCTAATCATTCGCTAGATCGGTATGTATATCTTTAAAGCTTGCTTTCCTCCAACTGATGCCACCGCGGCGATCCCTCCGATGGCACCGAAAATGGCGGTTGATCGAGGTCTGGCGACGACCCTATAGAGCGCTCCGGTGCCAAGTCCAGTGATGACATTGTTGACTAAGTCATCGGTGCCCCTAGCGTGGATCATCCCACTCTCGAGAACGGTGAAGATGAGACCTAGGACGTCGAGCGAGTTGTCGAGTTTGCAACCCGTGTGGCTGCCCGAGTTGAGCACTTGGTTGAGACGAATTTTGAGGGAGTCATCGAACTCAGCCTCTCAGAGGCACATGTTGTTCTAATCCTTAGAGTTGCTTGAAGAATTGACCATCGCCGTTTGTGAATGAAAGAAAATACGAGCCAAGTCAAATGAATGTAGGGTTTAAGGAAGATGAAGGGTTTTGTAATTAAGCAGGGTGACCCTTTCATTAATAAAGATTATTTTCTCTCTCACACTCTTTTTGGTATTGCAAAATGACGAAAAGATTAGGCTGATGTTAACACTCAGCAAGTGTACCGAATCGTATCAAGTAATAATAAAATGGTAAGACCAAGTATTGTTTTCCAAAGGATTTACGGCCTAAACAGTTATGTGATTTGATGATTAAATTAAGACTTGTAAACGAAATCTTGTAAGTTTAGATGCAAATACAGAAAAATAAGTATGAATGCATGTGTTGATCAATTTGATCGAAAGAAGCAAAAGAGATTAAAGTAAAATATGGAATGATGATGTTGTTGGGGTTTCCGATTCATCCTATCCACTCTCATGTATTCAAGAATTCATCTTTCTTCATTAATGTTAATGTCACTTTCTAATTTACCTTAAACCCGATGTCTCGGTGAAGAAAGCCTACTCCTAATCACTAGTTTACAATGTCTTGTCTCCCTAGCAATTATTCATGAATTACATTCGCACAGATGCTTAAAGGCAACCAATCCTCATATTCCTATGTTTAGGCAATATTGCTCTTGGGAGAATTTCTTCAGTTCTAGATTTACTCATATGTGTCCATACAAATAACAGCAATAATCATGCAATTGAATGAGTTAAAAGAAACATGCATAGAGTATAGAAGAAAAACCCTAACAATCAGTGAAAGGAAGCATATAAATTAAAGAATCAATTTAATAGATGAGAGTTTCAAAGGATTACATCGGTTCCCCAATAATAATGAAAGTTTAGTTCACCATAGACATGGTGAAACTAGATGAAAAACAATGAAAGAATGAAAGATAGAACCCTAGAAGTTGAAGAATAGAGCTTGAGCATCCAAAATCCTCCTCCTCCAAGGGGTGAAGAAAGTGTGATTTCACTTCTTTCTGTCCAAAGATACTAACCCTAATTCAACTAAAACCTTATATAGTTTCCTAAGAATGACAGGAAAAAAGGCCCAAGCCCAAATAAATGGCGCTTAGTGGCACTTTTGCCACTCAGCGTTAAGTGCGTGTCTTCAAAATTGACGCTCAGCTGCAGTTTTGGCCCTTAGCGGTGACTGCGAGACTTCAGAATGCCGCTCAACGGTGACTGCGGCTCTTCTTTTAAGCACTTTCACTTCCTTTCTTGAGTCCAGGTCCTTACTACTTCAACTTCTTTCATCTAATTCATCTCAATTCCTGAGAAAACAAGGAAAACCAAGCATAAAACCATCCAACTCTCTTGTTTCCAAAACATAAGCAAAAGCATGATTCCAAGCTAGTTTCTAAGTCATAAAGGTTGTCTTTAAGGTCAAAATTAAGTATAAAAATAACATTTTTTTCAACTAATGGACATTCTTTTACTCACGTGACATCCTAAATTGGGGTGTTACACATATAGTCGTCCTTTATTTTTTCCACTGACAATATCAACCTAGAATTGTGCCCTAATGATATCATCCTCATTATTTTGCTCTTCTGATGCATTAGGACATGACCTTTGCTCAAATATGACTTGTGAGAGTCTACTTGAATTTTCTTCTTATTAAAGAATTAGTTAAATAATAGTATAACGAAGAAATTTAAAGGAAATAATAGTAAAAGTTTAAAGGTTAAAGCAAATAATAGTAAAAGTGTTTGCTTACATGTGTCCTCTAAGAATTTTCATCAACAAATTGGCCAAATCTCTTTCAAAAATGAGTTTGTTGAAATACCTTATCAACATTCACAGCTCGTCCCAATTCTTGTGCCTATGCAGAATATGAGGTTATATATATTCATCAATTTTAAAAGATATAAGTTATATCATAATATGATAACAAAAGGAATCAATGTTTGTACCATAGGAATAACATGCTCATGAGTGGTAATGGAACCATTTGTGTGTAAGGTCCCACCTTTTCTAAAGTCATATTCCAATGTGCTAGCAATGAGTTCTAGATATGTTCTCCAATCCAATAAAGGAATTCTCCTACAACCCTAACATCTCTAAACATCTTAACAACCCATGAGATGCTTTGTTGGGGAAATCTTTTTGACTTTTAGTTACATGCTCTGGTCTTCACTACACTTTCATTTGTAACAATAAATAAAGTTCAAATCATCTTGATGACCAAATATGCATGGTATTTATAGTGTACTAGAAGTGGACTTTATTTTGAATTTGACTTAACATACATTAATAGGCAACGAGAATAAGTTTGATGACGTTTAACCTTAAATTGTTGCAAGAAAGGATATTTGTCTTCTGGAGGTTTGCTTCCCATGATGGCCAAGTTTTTAGTAATTTTTGTTTAATGGACCTTGTAATGGCCAGAGAAGCAACTTTAGAAGGAAGAAACCTAAATATGATTACAAAAAAGTCATTAAAAGGAAGCCAAGGTAAAATATGTAATCTAATACAAATTAGTTTTTAAGATGATCAAGTATTACCCTCGACCGTAAGGTTCAATCATTGAGTTTTTCGTGGTACATGTGAACTTTGACCACCTCATCTATCGAAATTCTAGTATATTCATACTTGATGTATTGGCATCTAATCCCTCCATCAAGTCCATAATATTTATCTTGTCGAGCCGCCTAGACAAACTCTTCAACTTCTATGTCAAAAGTTTCCTTAAAACCTCTCATGTCATTGTAACAATGGTCATACATCTAACCACAATTGATGGGAACTTCGACCATGTTTTGTTACAAGCCAAAGGACTAAAATGTTAAGTGAATTAATGGTGATTTAAGGTTGATCAAGAAAAAAAATCCAGCAAGTTATCAAATTTGAACAACTACACAAAATGACTAAAGATCAAATGGGTTCCAAACATTGGCTTTTGAAGTTAATGTTTGTGCATCTAATGAAGTTTTAGGATTAGCAACCCGACCTTGGAGTTGTTGAGTTCGTCCTGCTCCACTGGTCGAGCTCCTCCTGTAATGTTGTCGAGCTAAAAATATTGTCAAGCTCATCATGTTGAGTTCCTAAGCTCATCTTATCGAGTTGGCGAGATCGGCCTAGTATGTTGTGGAGCTCGGCCGAGGTCGGTCTGTTATGCTACTGAGCTTGGCCTACTAGGCTATTATGCAAAATTTAAGCCTAACAATTCATATGCAGTTCTAAACGTGATATCTACTTTACTTACAACCACTTAGGTTTGAGTAAAACTAATTTTATTAGTGTTTTACTGATCAAGATTCAGTTACATCATGCATAATGGTAAAACGTAAATAGTTTGATAATGCATGATAGAAAATTGAACTTACACGATGGCGAGGTCGGCCTGAACTTACATCAAGCACTATTATACCTAAGGAATGAAAAATATTTATCACAATTCAACACATATATATTTTCATTCAATTTAATTCTTGTTATACGTACAAGACCCCTAACCACACAATGACCACTCACCCCAAAACACTAAAAAAATGCTAAAGCTAAGACCACCTCCTCCTCTAGTTAACACTCAACTATCAAAGCCTTAAACAATCATTTTAACAAAACCTAACCTTCAAACATCAACAATTTCATCAATTAACACAAATCTATCCTAAAATGCAAAATGGGTACCAACGAAAGCACGACTTACCTCGATAGTCTATGCGACAACGAACACGACATGGCCTCTCGACGACTAGAGCGAAAGTTGTTAAGACAAGATCGTCTATAAAATTGAACTGTCTAAATGCTCTCATGTGTTTTAAAGTTTAAAAAAACAACTTTAAATGAAATGAGCATATGACACTATTATCATTAGAATAACAATATAGCTAAAATATAAGTGCTTTTTGAAAATGCTCTGAAAAACTTAAATACCTTAGGCATAGCGTTAGTAAAACAACTAGGTATGAACAGACGCACCACTAAACGGTTTCCCTAATTAATGCATCAATGAGAGTCCTTCTGAATGAAATGAATGTTATACATTTCTAGGCGATGATCAAATATACTCCCATTGTGTCTTCATAGATAAAAGTGTAAAACAATGTTTGTGGAAAACACATTAAAAGTCTCAAATGATAGTCCAAAAACTTGTGCTGAAAAACACCCTGCTAAATGCATTTGTTGAATAGAACAGAGAAAAACTTAAAGAAGCATTTACATAGGGTAGACGATACCATGTGTAAATTGATCTACTTCATCCAAAGGTGAATTCTTCATCAATTATTTGGTATATTAGTAAAACGTTTAAACAATCAAATCCTACCTGAACAATAGAAAACGTAAAATGCACTTGTTGTTCTGAACCTGCATTAAATGCCATTAAATGCTCAATGTTTAAAAACAACAAAATTGATAAGAGAAATGACATATCTACTATATGCATATCTACTCTACTTTGTGCAAATTGCCTATTACATGCATCCACTTGCTTCATTCTATACAAATCAAAGTGGACGTTAGGAACAAAGAAGACATTCATGGAATGTTCTCTTTATTAAAAGTCATGCCAGAAAAATTGTGCTACCTACTTTTGTCAAAGTACTGAAAAGGAAAGTCTGCTCTAACAAGTTGACTTTAACCAACGATTGCTACATACGACAAGACTAAGAAGACTCAAGGATCAAATTAAAAGAGATATTGTTAGATATTCTGAAAGATATTCTTGAATATTGTTATATAGTTTATTAAAAGATATATTGAGATATTATTATATATAATTAGATATTATGGCTAGATAATAATAATATATATTATTGATAGACTTATCATAATTAATTAGAATAAAAATATTAAGATAGAATATATTCTATAAGGACTTATCATAATTAATTAAGTTAAAGATAAATTTATTTTATCTTATTTATATCTTTTATTTTAGTTGGTTGTTATTAGTCCTTGTGGGCTTTTATTATAAATAGAGTACCCTAGGTATATACCACACATAGCTGTAACTATATTAAACACCTCCTATAGAAACTTTGGTCATTAAAAAATAAGACAAACTTTGAAAGTGAGAGGAGAGGAGAAAGAGTGAATGGGAGAGTGCAACTACATTGGAGAAGATCTTTAGGCATAAAGAAAGCCTTATAATTGGCCAAGGTATGAGGAACCTTACATGTTTTTGTTTGCTTTCTTGTATGATGCGTGTGGGTATTCTTGATTTTCTTGAGGGGTATAAGGAAGCTTACCTTTGTTTGTTTTCTTTTTGTTTGTATGATGAATATGGTTTGTTTTTGATTATCTTGAAAGGTAATGTTGTTTTAATGCATATGTATGTATGAGAATATATTTTGGGGATAAATTTTATGACCTATTGTGTTCGATTATCTGCATGAATGTATGTATGGTTTTATTAGGTTATCCCATATTAGGGTTTGATGTTAATGGGGAACAAAGTTATGATAATTGGGGGTTTTACCATGCAAATATGTTTTATTAAGCTGATATGATAATCATATGTAGAATATTGGGTTTGTTGGGTTCCAATCTACATAATGATAGGTTTTGGATGATTCAAGTGATGTAATGTGTTAGAAAAGATGTGCTTTGTTTCTCACACCAAGAGGGGGGGGGGTGAATTGGTGTTGTATAAAAATTATCGCTTTTGAAATCTTTTTCGCAAAACAATAAGTCTTTAAACTTTTCTTGAATCGCAAGTAAAAATGTATGCAATGTAACAATATGCATATTCGAATACAGACAAAGTACAATCGATTTAATGTAGAGAGATACGGAGAAGAAAATTCAAACTCTGAGTTTTATACTAGTTCGGCCAATCTGCCTACATCCAGTGTCCTTCCACTCAACCTGGGATTGGAAGCCAATGCACTATATAGATCTGAGTTTTCACAACAAAGGCTTTACAACGAACACACTGTCAAAATGTAAATCACCTCTCTAACTCACTAATCTAATATAGACAAATACAAAAAGACTAGCAGTAAGAACAATCCTCTTCTGCAGTCACCCCTTTGAGACCCTTCTCAAAGTCAAGAAACATGTTCTTCTTCCTGTATACACCACGGGGAAACAACAATACTCATCATTTTCTAAAGCTCCTAATCAAGCAGTAAGCACCTTTGTTGTGCAGAACGATCATACTTTTCGAATCAATCAATCTTGCTTCTCAAGAAATCTTCAAGACTTTTTGATGGGTATCGCGACCCATACAAATTTGATGTGCAAATAAGAATGCAGTATAGACTAGGAAGTGAGTCCTAGGTTGTTTCTCAAGGACTAAACCATGGTTAAGGAATTAGGTCTAACATGTTGTGGGGGGGAGGGGGTGTTGAAGGTGATTTTCTGCATGAAAAGAACTAAATTAAAACACAAAGTCAAACATAATTAACCAGTAGTGAAAACATTGAAATAAATGTGGAAAACAGCAAGTGACCGAACGATTCTAACATGGAGACCATAAAGACCGAACGGTCCTAGAGATGACCAAACGGTTCTAAACCGGAGACCGAACAGTCTCTAAACGAAGTGTGAAGAAAGGCAATCCAGGAAGGAAAAGATGGAAACCGAACGGTAAAATTAAAGTTGAACAACACAAGTAAAAGTCGAATGATATTAACGCATGAACTGAACAAAAACTGAATGGTATGAAGTAAGTAAAGCTGAATAGAATAAAAGAAAAATCAAATGGAAATGAAAACATGGAAAACTAAACAAATGGATATAGAACAAGGTCGAACAGTCTCTAACAATGAAGCATGTTAGAGATCGAACAATGTAAATGTAAAATTGAATGTTGTTAGCTTTGACCGAACGGTCATAACAATAAAGTGTTGAGGACCGAACGGTTCAAAGCAAGCTAATAAAAATGAAGTGGGAAAACTAACCATATAAGTCGAACGGTACTACTAACAAAAGAAACGAATGCATACAGAAAACAACTGAACAATAATTAAGCAATAAAATGGAAACAAGGTAAAGCATCAAAAATAACCGAACGGTAAATAAGCAACCAATTAAAATTGAGGAACAAAGACAGTTGAACACATGCATCAACAATGATTGGAACAAACCGAACTGTCTACAGTAAGGATTGTGACCAAACTGTATAAAAGCATTCAGACATCAAGCTAATGGAACAGAGACCGAGACTAAATTAGAAAATAAAGACTAGCCAAACGGTGGCCAAGGTGCAGGCAATCACACACCGAACGGTTTGAACGCAACAAAACCATAAAACCAGAATTCATCATAAAAGCATAGTTGATGGACAAATTTATGATCACCAAAATATGATGTAACAAACTTGTTTTACAATCGGCAAGTATGACCGAATCGTTCAAGTAGTAAACTTGGTAAGACCAAGTATCGTTCTCCCAAAGGACTCACGGCCTAGTTTAGTTGTGTGGTTTGTTGATTAGCTAAGACTTAAGAACGAAATAGTTGGATTTTATTATGCAAAAGACGAAAATAAATATGTATGCTTGAGGTTTTGATCAATGGCAAAAGCAAAAGAGAAGCACTTTCAATGAAATATATATATGAATATGTTGTTGGGGGTCAATATCATCTCATCCACTCTCATATATTTTAGGAATTCAACATTCAAATCATCATTGTTAATGCCACTCTCTAAATTACCTTGTCAAGAAGGCCTATCCCTAATTACGAGTTCATACGATTCCTAGCATTCCTAGTAATTAGTTCTCTTAGCACAGGAGCTTAACGACAACCAATATAATATTTGGAGAGATTCCCCGGATCTAGACTTCCCCGTACGTTCCCGTATCGACAAAATCAATAATCATGCACTGAATGAGTTAAACAAAGCAAGCATTAAGCAAAGAGGAAAAACGCTAACTAATGATGAAAGAAAGCATAAATCTTAGATTAAGATGCAAGCATAAATTCCATATATGAGAGCTTCAAAAGATTACATTGACTCCCCAACAAACATACAAGGTTTAGTTCACCATATTTATGGTGAACCTAGATGAACAATAATGAAAGAATGAAGGATAAAACCCTAGAAAGGTGAAGAGGTAGCCTGAGCATCCAAGATCCTCCTTCAAAGGGGTGGAAGAGAGAGTGTTTGCTTCGTCTTTGCCAAAGATACCAACCCTAAGACATATAGGTCTTTAAATAGGACATAAAAATAATAAAAAACGGGTCCAGGCCCAAACAGATCATAAAATCGCATAAAACTGGCCAAAAACGCGTCTGGTTGACTTTTTTCATATTCTGGTTGACTGGTTGACTTTTTAGTTGATTGGTTGACTTTTCTGGTTTCTGGTTGACTTTTCTGATTCCATCTCTCTCCTTCTTCACTTCTTTCACTAAATTCACTTTAAAACCTGCACAAAAACACTGAAATCAAGTATAAACCTGTCCAGCTCTCTTATTTATGAAAATATGGATAAAAGCATGATTTCAAGCTAGTTTCTAAGTGTAAAGGTTGCTTTTTGTGTCAATTTTAAGCATGAAAATAACAGTTTTTCAACTGTTATCACAACCCCAAACTTAGAACTTTGCTTGTCCTCAAGCAAACAAGATGTAACTCAATCTTCAACCAATTCATATGATGGTTCACTCATTCAAAAATCCTCTTTTTCAAGATAAGTAACAACTTCACTCAAACTTATGACCAAGAGTTCAATCAAGATGTGCACATGCTTTAGTGTTCACAAAGTCATTTAAATTCCAACAAATGCTATATTTCATGAATGATCAATCAATTAAGCATGGATGTTCATGTGCTTATGGAATATTTCCTCACTAGGTAAAGTGTTTCACTCAACACACAAGTGTATAAGAGGTAAAGTGTTTCACTCATTCACTCCATTATCACAATATTACATGAATCAACTTTGCCTTTCATTTTACCACAATCAAAAACATTCACAAGCATGCGTCATCATAAGGACTTTTCAATGGCTTATAATGTGGCTTGGCTAACAAGAAAATTGGTTTTTCTGGATCACAAAATCCTTGAGTTAAGAGAATCATAACAACACAATTATTCTTATTCATTCCCAACTTTCTTTTGCATTTGCATTAAGCTTTGCTTCTTTTTCTTTTCTTTTCTTTTTTTTTCTTCTTCTTTGCATATTCTTACTTTTTAGCTCTTAGCTCAATGCTTCCTTTTTCATGTTTTCCCAACAACCCCAAACTTGAACATTTAACAATACCACACAAGATCTTCTACTTAACTCAAGGTAAAGATTTTCAATCAAGGGTTTCAGTGTATGTTCAAGGCGAAGGGTTCAAAGGATAGAACACAAAATGTTCTCTTTTCGTGGGCTAACTTTATGAATTTGGCCAATAAAAAGGGTTCCAACAAACGGCCTTGATCACATGATGTAAAACAAGCAATTAATTCAATCATAGAAAACCTGGGCAAAATCATTCATGTTTCCAAAGTAATAGCATTCAATCAATAACAACTCTAGAGCTCAAAACCTCACATATAAGCTCATTCACATTTGACATACACATCCTGCTTAATTTCATAATCACAATCATGATATCCTGCATTTGTTCACAAAGCTTGTGAATCACCTGTATAAGCATTTTATGTGCACATCTATCTCAATATCAATCAATCAGTAATCATCATCAAGCATTACTTATCACACAATTACAGTTAATAGCAAACCATCATAACAAACCAGGTTTCCAATAGAGTACATCAAACCCTAATCTAAAACAAAAATAAATAAGTTTAGAAAACTTAAACCAACAAAAGCATAAGCATATGATAGCATTCATCCGTAAATGCTATCTCAGCTCCTCATCAATCTGAGTTGTCCTCTGTATCTTCCTCTTCTTGGATCTTATAGCCTTGATTCTTTTTGCCCGATGAGGAGGCCATCCCTGCATCAAACATAATTCACAAAACCAAAAGATACATTGTTAAGCATTAGTAAACCACAATGAAGAAATCAGCCCCTTCAATGATGCTCTCTCCCAACCCCAAACTTAGATGGAAAACTAGTGAGAAAGTGAGTGGAAGGGAGATTTTCTAAAGAGGGATGAGGGAAAAGTTTTGGAGAACCTTTGAAAAGGTATGTAGGAGTGTGTGTGCAGAGAAGAGCCTGAAAATAAAAGCATTTGCGCAGCTTAGGGTATAAAAATACCCTAATGGGCTCGGGTCCCGCTAAGGGGAACTAAAGCCCATCTGCGAGAGTACCGCTCAGCGGTAAGTTGCCGCTCAGCGGCACTTTCGTGAAGTGCTCTTCTCCTTCTTTTCTTAACCTACGTGCCTCCTAGACATGCCCCTCACTGGTTCCCTGCAATTCAATGTTTAAAATACTTATGCAAACCCTAACTAAAATAAAACAAATAAAAACAATCAATCAACTGGGTTGCCTCCCAGGTAGCGCTTGTTTAACGTCACGAGCCTAACCCAAAATCCACCAACACCCATCAGTAGGTGTTTCAAACTTACCAACACCCATCAGTAGGTGTTACAAACTTAGTATCCTTCAGTAGATACTTAACCACCTAGCATCCTTCAGTAGATGCTGTATCCAACAAAATATTTACAAAATAATGTCCACAAATTAAAAGTTACAAAACCAAATCAAAAGTTTTTAAATCCACTGGGTTGCCTCCCAGCAAGCGCTCTTTTAACGTCATTAGCTTGACCCAGTAAAGCTCAAGTTCCTTCTTCTTTTTCTTCTTTCTACTGAACTTCTTCAGAAATTTGATCAAACCAGGAACCTGTTCCAGTGTCTCAATCATAGTAACTTTAATCTCCAATTTCTTGAAGATTTCCATAAAGCACTTAAATTTCTTTTCCTTCCTATGATTCTTCTTTAAATGAGGATGGGATTTTTCATATGATTCCTTCTTCTTTCCTCTCATCTTCTTTTTCTTATGCTTCCTCTCCCCAAATTTTCTCTTTTTCTTTTCTCTTATTTTTTCTTCCCTTCTCTTTTTCTTCTTAACTTCTTTATTTTCACACAAATTTTCTTCCTCTCTTCTCTCTCAACCACTTCTTTTTCTTTTTCATCATCTTTATCTTTCTCACTCAACTCTTCTTTTTCTTCTCTCTCTATCTTTTCCTCATCTCTCTCTATTTTTTTCTCAGCAAAAATCTTGTCACTTTCAGTGACAATGGCTTGACCTTCCTCCTTAAGGTTAACTTCAGTATTAACCTTAACATTCAATTTTTGACTAATGAAACGAAGGTGCATCTCCATCCTTTTACATGATTCTTCAATGCTTTTCTGAGTAGAGTCAGAATTTTTCAAAAATTGTTGAAGGGTGTCATCCAAATTTACTGATGGAGAGGGTTGTTGCTGCCATTGTTGCGGTGGCGGCCTATCAAATTCTTCGGCAGCTTGAGTGGTTTTGTGATGACAATCAGGTATTTGTATGTACTGTTGAACTGCCTCCTCCAACGTTATCCTTCTTCCCGATAGAGAGGGTTTTTTCTGCCTTTGTTGTGGTGGTAGATTCTTAAATTGTTCGACAGCTTGCCAAAATTGATCATTATCCATGCTTGAGTGAGATCCCACCAGTGATTGAAATTACCTTAGTAGAATTGAGTGCCTATTAAATTCTTGTTCGAATTGCATCCTGCAAACATTAGGCACAAAACTCTAGAAAATATTTGTTAGCACAAAAAGATATAGGAGAAGATATATATTCAGAAGATAAAAGATTCAGAAGATAAAATAAAATAAGATAGAATAAAATAAAATAAAATCTAATCTAATCTAATAAGATAAAATAAAATCAAATCAAATCTAATCTAATCAAATCAAATCAAATCAAATCTAGTCAAATCAAATAAGATAAAATAAAATAAAATAAAAACAGAAAAATAAAAACAGAAAAATAAAAACAGAAATTCAAAATTAAAGTCAAAGATAATCAAAAATCACACAAATTAACTAGTTCAACCACGAGTCCCCGGCAACGGCTCCAAAAACTTGATGGACAAATTTATGATCACCAAAATATGATGTCACAAACTTGTTTTACAATCGGCAAGTATGACCGAATCGTTCAAGTAATAAACTTGGTAAGACCAAGTATCGTTCTCCCAAAGGCCTCACGACCTAGTTTAGTTGTGTGGTTTGTTGATTAGCTAAGACTTAAGAACGAAATAGTTGGATTTTATTTTGCAAAAGACGAAAATAAATATGTATGCATGAGGTTTTGATCAATGGCAAAAGCAAAAGACAAGCACTTTCAATGAAATATATATATGAATATGTTGTTGGGGGTCAATTTCATCTCATCCACTCTCATATATTTTAGGAATTCAACATTCAAATCATCATTGTTAATGCCACTCTCTAAATTACCTTGTCAAGAAGGCCTATCCCTAATTACGAGTTCATACGATTCCTAGCATTCCTAGTAATTAGTTCTCTTAGCACAGGAGTTTAACGACAACCAATATAATATTTGGAGAGATTCCCCGGATCTAGACTTCCCCGTACGTTCCCGTATTGACAAAATCAATAATCATGCACTGAATGAGTTAAACAAAGCAAGCATTAAGCAAAGAGGAAAAACCATAACTAATGATGAAAGAAAGCATAAATCTTAGATTAAGATGCAAGCATAAATTCCATATATGAGAGCTTCAAAAGATTACATTGATTCCCCAACAAACATACAAGGTTTAGTTCACCATATTCATGGTGAACCTAGATGAACAATAATGAAAGAATGAAGGATAAAACCCTAGAAAGGTGAAGAGGTAGCCTGAGCATCCAAGATCCTCCTTCAAAGGGGTGGAAGAGAGAGTGTTTGCTTCATCTTTGCCAAAGATACCAACCCTAAGACATCTAGGTCTTTAAATAGGACATAAAAATAATAGAAAACGGGTCCAGGCCCAAACAGATCATAAAATCGCATAAAACTGGCCCAAAACTCGTCTGGTTGACTTTTCTCGTATTCTGGTTGACTGGTTGACTTTTTGGTTGACTGGTTGACTTTTCTGGTTGACTGGTTGACTTTTCTGGTTTCTGGTTGACTTTTCTGATTCCATCTCTCTCCTTCTTCACTTCTTTCACTAAATTCACCTTAAAACCTGCACAAAAACACTGAAATCAAGCATAAACATGTCCAGCTCTCTTATTTCTGAAAATATGGATAAAAGCATGATTTCAAGCTAGTTTCTAAGTGTAAAGGTTGCTTTTTGTGTCAATTTTAAGCATGAAAATAACAGTTTTTCAACTGTTATCAATAGTGCAGCTGAAACGAAACTTCAACTTTGAAATTCATATATAAAGAAAAAACTAATCTAAGCGTTTATGAGGTGCATCGAAATGGATTAAAAGCGAATTGCAACAGTGAAAGCATCATCCAACGTAAACCGAGAATGAAACAACATTTGAAATAAAGCGTGAACAGTAAAATCGCAAACCAGAAACGCAGGAAGGTGACGATGAACAGTGAAAAACAAGTAATGAATGGTGAAAATAACTTATTGAGCAGCTGTATGCATTCCAATATGAAGAAAATATAAACGTTCGATTGGTTCAAGCAATAAAACAACTAAAAGGAACCTCTTGGAGCACCCTTCTCCTCTCATGGACGCAACCAACGTTTTCAAAAAGGAAGAAGCTCCCTTTTACGTGTGGGTGGCAGCTGCACTAAAACATAGGGTGCCAAGTCAGCCACCCCACTTTTGGGCCTAACCTTCTTTGCCAAAATTGGCCCAAAATGCACAAGTTGGTTCAAAAAGTCCTAAACAACTAAATTACAATATAACTAAATCTAAAATGTCCATATGGAAAGTCTTGAATTAATTGGCATCCTTCCTAATGTCCCAAAATAGACTTCCAAAATTTTCCTGTAATCAATAATGAAAATAATGAGCTCAGATAATTCAAATTAGTTAAAATAAGAATTTATAGTCAAATTAAGCACAATTAGCGAAAATGGGGAAATACTGGACATTCAAGCACAATTCCATGATTAAATCTAGCACAATAAGTTAAGTGAAGTCAAGACAGTATTGACTCATCACTTGTACACCACGTCAATTCTTGTTTCTTGGAGCGTTTCTCTCTTCTGTAAAACATCAAAGCTCAATCTGAAACTAAGATGAAAATTGTTAAACTCAATTGTCTTTCTTACAGAATTTAAAATCATGCGTCTATATATAGTATAAGTCAAATCAGACGCATTTTAATCGATTATGCTATTAATCTAATCGGTTTCATTTCACAGTTATAACATATTAATAGCAATCAAAGCCATTAATTGAATGCTCAATTAATTTAATCGATTTGCAATAAATGTTTGGTCAACATATTTAAAAATATTTGTTCAAACATACGGGTTTTAATCGATTTAACCACTAACGTAATCGATTCAAAACTTATTGTTTTGCCACATTTTAAAAGTTAAGTTGTCTGTTGAATTTAATTGATTAACACACATATATGCTTGGTGCATGTGGTTTTTCCATTTCCAAAACTCATATTTCAAACACAATAGTATGCAATAATCATATTATGCTTGGTGCATGTGGTTTTTCCATTTCCAAAACTCATATTATGCATACACATATATAATCACATTTCAAACACAATAGTATGCAATAGTCAACACAATATGTCTGTCAGAGCGGCTGCAGCGGAATGGTTAGCGTGGAAACAAACCAAGAGGGGGGGTGAATTGGTTATATTCAAATATTATCTCTTTTTAATATTTTTCTCTTAATTTCTTACTAAGCAGATAATTAAACGTAAATAAAAGAGTAAGGGAAAGAGAAAAATTGCACGGGTATTTTATCCTGGTTCAGATCACTAGGATCCTACGTCCAGTCGCTTATCTCAAATAAGATAAACCTTTTTCACTATCACAAAACTATTACAAATATTAGTCACACAGAAAAACAATTTGTAACAGTTTAGAAATTACCACCTCTCTTGAAACCACAAGAGATGAACTTACACCTCCTTTGAATCTTCACAAAGGATGATCACCTCCTTCGAATGCTTCACGAAGGATGATTCTCTTCCAGACACTTCCTCAGACACACCAAGGATGATCCAGCTATTCCTCTATCACCGTAGCAGTATATAACCAACTCTACAGACAGAGTTTCCTTAGCTGAGCAAGAGCACACAATTCTCAAAGAGTTCAGAGATGTTTTGCACAAGGGAAGAGTTGGATTTGAGAGAAAATGAGAGTCTATTTATAGACTCATCCAAAGGCTCCTCCATTTTCGCTTTTAGACTTTCTGACTGTGTTAATCGATTAGCTACAGTGGTTAATCGATTAACATCCCAACGGATACTTCAACGTCTCTAAAAACGGCTAGTTTTTCAAACGGTCACTGTGTTAATCGATTAACAGTCCTTGTTAATCGATTAACGTTAATCGATTAACACCCTGTGTTAATCGATTAACACCGAAATTCTGTGCTTCGCCATTTGCCTCTGGAACAATCGATTAACACACTGTGTTAATCGATTAACGTTAATCGATTAACACCTCTTGTTAATCGATTAACACTGCACAGATTTTGTTCTTGATTTATTTTTACATCACTTTTGAATACATACATGAAACTACTAATTATCCTATGTTCATACAATTTTTACAAGGTTTTACAAGTCTTCTAAGATCATTCTTCATAAGTCTTGATTGTGCTTGACTTGTATTTGGACATCATCAAAACTTCATCTTCATCATTTTGCTAACAATCTCCCCCTTTTTGATGATGATCAAAACCTTCTTGAATTAAAGCTTTTGTGAACCAGCTGTATAAAAAATAACTTAAGGAAGAAAAAATTGTTAGTGAACTTAGAAAAAATATTTTAAGACTTTAACTATTTCTCCCCCTTTTTGATCATTATTAAAAAGTGATGTATAATTACTCCCCCTTAATATATTAGAATCTATACTCCCCCTTAATAAAAGCATAGATGCATAGAAATATTAAGATAAGAGAACACACATTTTTATTGAATTTTAAAGAGGCATACAAGCATAGAAGCATACATAAAGGGCACACACTAATAAAAACATAGAATCATAAAGATGCCTAATCATCATCAATATCAGGGACATATAGTTTGGCAAGTTTGTCATCAATCTCCTTAAGATGAGTGTTAATCTCATCATAACGAAGATTGTGATATGCCATCATATCGTCCATTCGTGTTTGTTGCATTGTGGCCATGGCTTCAATTTGTCTAGAAATACTTTCTAGACTATATTCTTGTGGAGGATTTGATGGTCCAGCAACATTGGTTGGTTGAGGCATAGGGATATCTTCCTCCTCTTCAGCTGAGGCATCTTCTTCTTGTGCAATATCTTCATCAGCGCGGACAAACAAATTTCCTTGTCTTATAAATCCCATTTGATGCAAAGCAGATTCTTCAATTTGATGGGTACGTAAGACAGTGAGATGTTTTTCTCCGGTGACATCCACCCCTTTATAGATACATATCAATGAAACAAGGAGAGGATATGGGAGATGACCTCTGTCATACCTCTTGGCACGGACCATAGTATCTGAGATGAGACTTGCCCAATTGATGTTGATATTTTGAGTGATGGCGGACATAATCATCAAATCAGTTTCAAAACATTGAGCAAGGTTTGTACCTCTTGGACAAAGCATCCAAACAATGAGATAATGAAGGACCCTTTCCTCCATCCTTAGATTTCCCACTAGAAGATATCGCCTATTTGGTAGAGGTTGTTGAGGATTCCTCATAAAGGAGCGATATGCCAAAATTTTGTTAAACTCACCAAAATCATTTGGCACATGCATGGCATTTTCTAAAGGTGGAATATGAGCAACATTTAACCAAATATCGTGATCTAGAATAATGTCTACTCCTTTGACGCGAGTGTGAACAATACCGTTTTGGGATTTGAGATTGTAGTAAAATACGCGTACCAAATCGGGGTAATAGCGCCCTTGAAGGTGCAGTAGATATTGGACGCCTTGAGCCATCAATTGCTGAGAGAATTGAAATTGATGTACCGCAAACCAATTAAGATCCACAAATTTTTGGCGAAGAATTTTGCGTTCTTTCCACCATTGCAAGTATTCGTCGTGCCTTCCTTCATCGGAGATCCAACCGTGAATATTTGGACCGCGAGCGGGAGGAGTACTTTCAGAGCCATAGCTTCTTCTTCTTCTTCTTCTGGATGGTTCAGCCATGGAATGAAAATAGTGTGGACAGCAAGAACAAAATGTGATTTGGAGTGAAAGATGAGGTAAATATGAGTTTGAGAAGAATGGGAAAGTGAATGGGTGAAAAGGAGGGATGATATGGGTTAATATAGGCTGGAATTACCTCCCTCAACGTCCAAATTCCATAAAAGAGCCGTTTTTAACCGTTTATAGCCGTTACAACGGCTAGAAAATTTAAAATTTTTCAGGCAGTACGTATGTTAATCGATTAACAGGGTCTGTTAATCGATTAACGTTAATCGATTAACACCCTGTGTTAATCGATTAACTGACGCTGATTTCCGAAAAACGTCAAATTTTTACCTATATCTAATTTTGAGATATGTTCAATATTCCTAAGTCTCTTCTAAGCTCATAGAATCTATCCTTAGGCAATGCTTTGGTGAAAATATCAGCTAATTGATGTTGTGTATCAATATATTCTATCTCACAATCTCCCTTTTGTACATGATCTCTAAGAAAGTGATGCCTAATCTCAATGTGCTTGGTTCTAGAGTGCATTATGGGATTCTTTGTAAGATTTATTGCACTTGTATTATCACACTTAAGTGGAATATGATCTAAATGAATGTCATAATCCTCTAATTGCTGTTTCATCCATAAAATTTGCGCACAACAATTTCCAGCAGCAATATATTCAGCCTCAGTTGTTGATAAGGCTACACAGGCTTGTTTCTTAGAGTGCCAAGAAACTAAGGAACTACCCAGAAGATGACATGTTCCACTAGTGCTTTTTCTATCTATCTTACAACCTCCATAATCTGCATCTGAAAATCCCACAAGACTAGGTTCCGTTCCAGATGGATACCATAAACCAAAGGATGCAGTTCCCTTAAGATATTTCAATATTCTTTTAACTGCTGTAAGGTGAGATTCTTTAGGACTAGATTGATATCTAGCACATACACAAACACTCTGCATAATATCCGGTCTACTAGCAGTGAGATATAACAAAGAACCTATCATACATCTATATTTAGTTTGATTTACCTCTTTACCTGACTCATCTTTGTCAAGATAGCAAGAGGTTCCCATAGGTGTAGATGCTTCCTTTGCTTTGTCCATTTCAAACTTCTTAAGAATTTCTCTACAATACTTGGTTTGAGAAATGAACGTACCTTCTTTCATTTGCTTAATTTGAAGACCAAGGAAGAATGTTAATTCTCCCATCATAGACATTTCAAATTCACCCTGCATAGTCTTAGCAAAATCCTCACAAAGAGATTTATTAGTTGATCCAAAAATAATATCATCAACATATACTTGAATAATCAAAATATGTTTTCCGACTCTTTTAATAAACAAAGTGGAATCAACTTTTCCTCTATTAAAATTATTTTCTAAAAGAAAATTGCTAAGTCTTTCATACCAAGATCTAGGTGCTTGTTTTAAACCATAAAGTGCTTTCTTTAACTTATAGATGTGATTTGGAAATTTAAAATCTTCAAAACCGGGTGGTTGTTCAACATACACATCTTCTTTTATAAAACCATTTAGAAATGCACTTTTCACATCCATTTGAAACAACTTAAATTTCATTATAGATGCATAAGCAAGAAGTAGGCGTATTGCCTCTAACCTGGCAACTGGAGCATATGTCTCATCATAATCTATACCTTCTTCTTGACTATATCCTTGAGCCACAAGCCTAGCTTTATTCTTGGTGATGTTTCCATCTTCATCCAGTTTGTTTCTGAATATCCATTTGGTTCCAATCACTTGATGAGTATCTTCCCTAGGAATCAATTCCCAAACTTGATTTCTTTCAAACTGGTTGAGTTCTTCTTGCATTGCTATACACCATTGTTCATCTTGAAGAGCTTCCTTAATGTTCTTGGGTTCTATCTGCGACATAAAAGCTACATTCATACAAAAATTTACCAAATTTCTTCTAGTGTTTACCCCTTTTGATATGTCGCCAATGATGTTGTCCAGTGATAATCCTCTAGGTTGTTGCCATATTTTGTTTAGATCTTCATCATCTTGAGGATTATGTATTTCTTCTTCATTTGTTGTCTTTTGTAAGTCTTCATTTTCACCTGCATCTGATTCATCTGACTCAAGAGGTTTTGCCTCAAGGTCTACAATTTCATCAAACACAACATGCATAGATTCTTCTATTTGAAATGTTTTCTTATTAAAAACTCTATAAGCTTTGCTAGTTAGAGAATATCCTAGAAAAATAGCTTCATCTGCTTTGGAATCAAATTTTCCTAAATTTTGTTTTCCATTGTTTAGGACAAAACATTTGCATCCAAAAATTCTTAAATGTGAAACATTTGGTTTTCTACCTTTAAAAAGTTCATAAGGAGTACATTTCAAAATTGGTCTAATAAGCATTCTATTTAAAACATAACATGCAGTACTCACAGCATCAGCCCAAAATTGTTTAGGAACACTATATTCATTTAGCATAGTTCTAGCAAGTTCCTCTAAAGATCTATTCTTTCTTTCTACAACTCCATTTTGTTGAGGAGTTCTAGGTGCAGAAAAATTATGAGAAATGCCATATTCTTCACAAAAAGTTTCAAAATATTCATTTTGAAATTCACCTCCATGGTCACTTCTAATAGCTTTTATTTTCAAATCCTTTTCATTTTGAACTAAATTTGCAAACTTTTTAAATTCTTTGAAAGCTTCATTTTTAAGAGTAAGAAAGAAAGTCCAAGTATATCTTGAATAATCATCTACAATAACTAAAGCATAATAATTTCCTCCAAAACTTTTTATCCTAGAGGGACCAAATAAATCCATGTGCAAAAGTTCTAAGGGTTTTAAACTAGAAACAACATTTTTCGAATGAAAAGATGATTTCACTTGTTTTCCCTTTTGACATGCATCACACAATTTATCCTTCACATATTTTAGTTTTGGTAGACCAATTACTAAGTCTTTAGAAATGAGTTTATTCAATTGTTGCATATGAATATGTGCAGCTCTTTTATGCCATAACCATGGATTTTCTTCTTTTACTACTAAACATGAAATATTCCTACTTGATGCATTTTCTAAATCTATCAAATAAATATTGTTATGCCTAATTCCTTTCAAAGCAATTTCAGAAGAATCATTTTTATAAATAGTGCAGGAATTTTGTTCAAAGGTTACCTTGAATCCTTTATCGCATAATTGACTAATGCTGATTAAGTTGTGCTTTAATCCTTCCACATATAGCACGTCTTTGATCATCAAAGTATCTTCACTTCCAATATCTCCTATTCCAAGGATTTTTCCTTTATTGTTATCACCATAGGTGACAAATCCGCGTTCTCTTTTCCGGAAGCTTGTAAATTTCTTCTTATCTCCGGTCATGTGTTTTGAACATCCACTATCAAGACACCACATATGCTTCCTTGGTTTTAATAATTCCTACAACATAAAAAGAACAAGCTATTTAGGTACCCAACTACTTTGTATGGGTCCTTTGGGTTAGATTGAAGAGATTGAAATTATTTTGCAACCCAAGCATATCTACCACTTGGAACACCATAATGCTTAATTTTACACTTATTAGATGTATGACCCTTTTTCATACAATAAAAGCATGATGCAGTATATGTGTTCCTATAAGTTGTTCCCTTTTCAACCCAAGTTCTACGGGTTCTATAATTATGCTTATTTTTAATTCTAGGAACATACTTATTATTACCAACCTTATGTTCATTTATTTTACTACATTCTCCTAAGGTTGTTTCATCTAGTAGTTTCTTATAATTAATACAGGATGCACATTCATTACTACTAGAAAATTTGCCTTTTTCATAATATAAAACTTTACCTTTTAAATTTCTAATTTCTTCTGCTTGATATAAAAATTTATTTTTCAAACTTCTGTTTTCTTCAGATAAATTTGTAAATTCAGTTTTCAAATTATCATTTAATTTAGAAGAATTTTCAGAAGTAAGCTTCAAATCTTCATTTTCTTTAAGAAGGCTATTAAGTTCAGATTTCAAATTTTTAAAGTCCTTTTTCAGCTTTTTATGAGCAACATCTAATTTTTCAGATTCAATTAATAATGCAGCATACATTTCATTTTCATCAATATGACTATCATTATCAGAATAGTTTGAACTACTTACTTGGCTGTCATTATCGTCATCTGCCATCAAACAGATGTTCGCTTCTTCATCTGAGTCGCTTGAATCTGTAATTGTTTCATTGTCGTCTTCCCAAGCAATGTATGCCTTCTTTTTCTTGAAAAATTTCTTTTCTTTCTTTTCTTCACCCTTCTTCTGATTTGGGCAGTCTGCTTTCAAGTGTCCTTTTTCTCCGCAACCATAACATCTGTAGTTTGAGGAAGATCCTTGATTTTCTCTCTTTTCATTTCTGAATCTCCCTTTGCCTTTTGATTTCATGAATCTGTTGAACCTCTTGATTAGTAGACTCAAGTTTTCATCTTCATCTGAGTCTTCATCTTCCATCTTGCTTTTCCTCTTTTCTACCTCAGATTTGAATGCTAGAGTCTTTTTCTTCGTTTTTGCTTCTTCTTCCTCTAATCTTCCAAGGTCTAGTTCATGCTCTCTCAACTTTCCAAATAATGCCGCCATGGTCATTGTGTTGAGATTTTGTGACTCAGAAATTGCAGTCACTTTTGGTTGCCAAGCCCTGTCTAAAGATTTCAAAATTTTTATATTTAATTCATCAGTATCGAAAGACTTACCTAGTCCAATAAGATGATTTACGATGTTGGTGAAGCGTTTTTGAACATCTACTATTGTTTCTCCTTGCTTCATTCTGAACATCTCGTATTCTTGGATCAAAGTATTCTTTCTAGCTCTTTTAACATCATCTGTACCTTCATGGGTTACTCGAAGTACTTCCCACATTTCTTGTGCAGTTTTACAAATGGATATCCTGTAAAACTCATCAACAGTTAAAGCAGATGAAATTATATTGCGAGCTTTAACATCATTACCGAATTTTTTCTTGTCTTCAGCAGTCCATTGGTCACGGGGCTTTGGTTCCTGCATATTGTTAGTTGGAACAAAAGGACCAGATGCAACTGCATCCCAAATATCTATATCAATAGACTCCATAAATATTTGCATTCTTACCTTCCAAAATGCGTAATTCTCACCAGTGAATAGTGGTAGTCTATTGATAGAAGCACCCTCTGCAAAGGTTTGATGTGATCCTGCCATTTGAATTACTATCAAAGCAAGCTCTGATACCAATTGTCAGAGCGGCTGCAGCGGAATGGTTAGCGTGGAAACAAACCAAGAGGGGGGGTGAATTGGTTATATTCAAATATTATCTCTTTTTAATATTTTTCTCTTAATTTCTTACTAAGCAGATAATTAAACGTAAATAAAAGAGTAAGGGAAAGAGAAAAATTGCACAGGTATTTTATCCTGGTTCAGATCACTAGGATCCTACGTCCAGTCGCTTATCTCAAATAAGATAAACCTTTTTCACTATCACAAAACTATTACAAATATTAGTCACACAGAAAAACAATTTGTAACAGTTTAGAAATTACCACCTCTCTTGAAACCACAAGAGATGAACTTACACCTCCTTTGAATCTTCACAAAGGATGATCACCTCCTTCGAATGCTTCACGAAGGATGATTCTCTTCCAGACACTTCCTCAGACACACCAAGGATGATCCAGCTATTCCTCTATCACCGTAGCAGTATATAACCAACTCTACAGACAGAGTTTCCTTAGCTGAGCAAGAGCACACAATTCTCAAAGAGTTCAGAGATGTTTTGCACAAGGGAAGAGTTGGATTTGAGAGAAAATGAGAGTCTATTTATAGACTCATCCAAAGGCTCCTCCATTTTCGCTTTTAGACTTTCTGACTGTGTTAACCGATTAGCTACAGTGGTTAATCGATTAACATCCCAACGGATACTTCAACGTCTCTAAAAACGGCTAGTTTTTCAAACGGTCACTGTGTTAATCGATTAACAGTCCTTGTTAATCGATTAACGTTAATCGATTAACACCCTGTGTTAATCGATTAACACCGAAATTCTGTGCTTCGCCATTTGCCTCTGGAACAATCGATTAACACACTGTGTTAATCGATTAACGTTAATCGATTAACACCTCTTGTTAACCGATTAACACTGCACAGATTTTGTTCTTGATTTATTTTTACATCACTTTTGAATACATACATGAAACTACTAATTATCCTATGTTCATACAATTTTTACAAGGTTTTACAAGTCTTCTAAGATCATTCTTCATAAGTCTTGATTGTGCTTGACTTGTATTTGGACATCATCAAAACTTCATCTTCATCATTTTGCTAACAATGTCCACAACTATGCTTGTACAAATCTCACAATAAGCATAAGCATAATGTGTTGTCATCATCAAAACCAGATATCATAGAAATTGTGGGTTCAGCTAACACTATGCTCCCCCTATCAACAATCTCAATAATCTCCCCCTTTTTGATGATGCACAACCATGATTAATAAAACCATGTTGTACAGTCCACAGTTAAACACAATTCAATTATCTCAGAAAACACAGTTCAATTACATAAGATATTATCCTCCTTTGGGCATTAACAAAAAAGGACATTTAGTACACAGTAATTGAAACATAGATAATGAAACAATTTGAGATGTATCAATCAATATAATAAATTTGATGCTCCCCCTGTCAAAAATCTTCACATGATTCTATCATTTTCTCCCCCTTTCACATGATGTCTTGGGGAAGTTTTCCTCGTGATTTAGGGTTGTTGCATGTGTGTTTGAAATACTTGAATTCTATCAAGAATATGTTTCTATTCGGCAATAATTGATTATCATTAGTGATAATAATGATAATCGATTATCTACATATTGATTTTGAATGTAGATTCGAGAATAATTGATTATCTGGGATGATAATAAATTATCCTTTCATAAGTGATGAATTCTGGTGTTTTGATGTGTAGAACCACTGAGATAATCGATTATCACATAGTAATTTGTGTCAATGTGTATGTTTCGAGAATAATCGATTATCACTTATGATAATCAATTATCCCATAGTATTTTTACTGGAAACAATGCATTTCTGATGAAGAATGAACGTGGACCAAGCTTGAGGGGCTAGGAAATGTGATGATAATTAGAGAATGAAATTAGTGGTTGTGTTTAAGGTCAGATTTGACATGTGGTTGAGATTAAAGCATGAGTGGAAGATGGAATGCACAAGAATGTGTATGGTTAATGAGCATGAGGCATGTGAGATTAGTCTACATGTTGTACCTAGTAAATTATGGTTCTATTTGCAGATAGGTGCTTGCTTTGGCATTAATTGTTGAAAAGGGAAGGATATTCCCTTTGACATTGGTTGTTGAAAAGGAGGTGACTCTCTTTGGCATTGGTTGTTGAAAAAAGAATTTTTTTCTCTTTGGCAAATATTGTACAAAAGAGAATGGTGTTCGATTGTTGGATTTTCTTTGGTGACGGGGATAGATTTTAAGCCTTGTGTGATAGGGGAACAAGGTTCTATGTGTGAGATGTTAGTGATGACATCAAAGGTTAGTGATAAAGGATCGAGGATCTAAGTTCGAGGATTAGGGATTGAGGCTCATGTAATTCATTATGATTAAATTGTTTATGTTAGAGGATTAAAAGTCCTTTTGTTATTACTACTATATATGAGTTGTTTGATTATTGTTGATATAATCAATATGTTTATATCTTGTTATTATGATTGTTTTATCGATAGCTTACCCCATACGTGTTTGTGTTTTGTATTTACGAATGATATTATCGACGATGATTGTATAATATTCTATTTTTGTAAACTTGTGGCATCCCAGAATCTGGGGCGTTACACCGGGAGTGGTGAAGTACTAGCCAGAGTAACAATGGTTACTTGGAGTAACTAAGGATACTAGGAGTTGTGACAATACTCAGTTGTAATCTTGTTGAACATTATAGTGGAACCCTCTAAGGTGTTAGAGGAGACTTAACGTAGCTCAATGGAGCGAACCAATTGATAACAGTTGAAAAACTGTTATTTTCATGCTTAAAATTGACACCAAAAGCAACCTTTATACTTAGAAACTAGCTTGAAATCATGCTTTTATCCATATTTTCATAAATAAGAGAGTTGGACAGGTTTATGCTTGATTTCAGTGTTTTAGTGCAGGTTTTAAGGTGAATTTGGTGAAAGAAGTGAAGAAGGAGAGAGATGAAATCAGAAAAGACACCAAAAAGTGCAAAAGGAGAAGCCGCAAGTACCGCTCAGCGGCAGTTTACCGCTCAGCGGCACTCAGGAAGTCACGGGAGATCCGTTGAGGGGCAAAATGGCCGCTGAGGGGAAGAAACCAACTCACGCACTTACCGCTGAGCGGCACACTTATGGGCTTGGGCCTAGATTTTCTGTAATTTTAGATTAGTATATAAGCTTTAGGACGTCCTAGGGTTTGTATCTTTGGCAGAAACGAAGCAAACACTCTCTCTTCCACCCCTATATATGAGAGTGGATAAGATGAAATTGACCCCCAACAACATATTCATCCATATATTCCGTTGAAAGTGTTTGTATTTTGTTTTAGCCATTGATCAACCTCATGCATACATGTTTATTTTCGTCTTTTGCATAGTAAAATCCAATTATTTTGTTCTTAAGTCTTAGCTAATCAACGAATTACATAACTAAACTAGGCCGTGAGTCCTTTGGGAGAACGATACTTGGTCTTACCGAGTTTATTACTTGAAACGATTCGGTCATACTTGCCGATTGTAAAACAAGTTTGTGACATCATATTTTGGTGATCATAAATTTGTGCATCACCAATATAAAACAATTATGTGTTTGTTGCTTTATTCTTTCTAAACGTTTTTGTTACAAATCATGCAGTTGCACATTACTTTAACCACTACAAAAGCTATTGTGATCAAACGTCTTTTATTAAAGGCTAGTTTTATCAAAACGTTGTAGCAAATATATTTAAACAATAGAAAAACACATGCTAAAAAGGGCTTACACTTCGAACTAAATTTTAAAGTCAAGAGTTTAACAACTTACGTAAACTTTTCAATCCTCGAAAAAACTGTTAAATTATCTCCTTTGAAAAACAAGTTATCTTATAATTCAACTCATTTCTAGTGTTTTCCATGTTCTTCAAAAGCAACCATGATAGGTTCCCTCAAATATCAGAGTGGCAAAACACACAAAGAACACCCTCGATAATAAGTTCCCTCAACACAAGACAAGAAGTTGTCACTAGGGTCACAATGAAGAGTGGCCTGTTACCAATAAGGAGTATTGGTAAATCTTGAAGAAATTTGTTTTGATGATGCTACAAGAAGTTTTAGTTGAAGAAGATATTAGAATTAGTTAAAAGCAATTTGTAGAAATTAAATGTAGTAGGAAATTCTTGTAAACCTTGTAAACTTGCATTTTTAACTGCAATAATCGATTATGGAATGGCAATAATCGATTATCACAGAGTCATACAGGAATAATCGATTATCACTTCATATAATCGATTATCACATTTTGAAAACCCTGTAACGGACTTGAATAATCGATTATCACTTACAATAATCGATTATTCGTGGCAGTTGAAACTTAACCTTAGATATTCAGTGCAGCTGGCTATATAGTGGTTTTTCTATGAAGATTAAAAGAGAGTTGAACTCTGAGCTTTTTGAGAATACAGTGGGTCTGAGGAAGTTCTAAAAAGCTAGTTCAAGTGCTTTGCCTGGTCTCGTGAATAGGAGAAGCTCGCGTTTCGTGTGTCGATAGTCGGAGCGGTTCTCTTCGAGTTGGCAAGGTGATCATCTTCCGGTTCGTTCGTCGAAGGAAGGTTTTATCTTTTCTTTTATTCAATCTTATTGTAAATTTGCGAAACTGATTTTAGTGAAAACGTTAATCACTTTTTATAGTGATTAACAACTGGACGTAGATTCTTTTGAATCGAACCAGGATAAAAATCCAGTGTATCAATTTTTCTACTCTCTATACTCTTTACTTTTTACGCATGTTAACTGTTTGATAAATTTTCTCTAAGAAAATTGATTTTCTAAAACGGACCATCAAAACTTGATTTGTGACCGTAACACGCTTTCTGCTTTATAAGTTATTCCGCTGCGCGACTCTATAACGGTACCGATTGTTCCGACAATTGGTATCAGAGCTTGCTTTGATATGTTTTCAAATTTTTTCGAAAATGGCCGGTCATCAAACTCAAGTATATGCCGAGGGTGCTTCCATCAACAGACCACCACTCTTTACTGGTGATAACTATGCATTCTGGAAAGTCAGAATGGAAATTTTTATGGGGTCTGTTGACAGAGGCATCTGGGAAGCTGTACTAAATGGTCCCTATATTCCAAAAAGAACTATTGACGGTGTAGAAGTAGAAAAACCATACTTTAACTGGACTCCAGAGGAAAATAGAAGAGCTCAATTTGATATTAAGGCTCGCAACATTATTTCATCTACTGTTGTACTTGATGAGTTTTATAGAATTTCAGTTTGTAAGACAGCACAAGAAATGTGGGAGGTTCTCAGAGTCACACATGAAGGAACAGAGGATGTGAAACGTGCAAGGAAGAACACTCTCATTCAGGAGTATGAGATGTTCAGAATGCAACCTGGAGAAACAATTTCTGATGTCCAAAAGCGGTTCATTCACATAGTGAACCACTTGACAGGGTTGGGTAAGACTTTTGATACTGATGAATTAAATGTAAAAATTTTGAAATCATTGGACAGGTCTTGGCAACCAAAGGTGACTGCCATCTCTGAGTCTCAAAATCTTACTCAAATGTCTATGCCAATCTTGTTTGGGAAACTTCGTGAGCATGAACTTGAGTTGAGAAGATTGACGGCTGAAGAAGATCAAGGCAAAAGAAAGACACTAGCCTTCAAGTCCGAGATCTCCAAAGGAAAGAACTCTAAAAGGATTGAAGTTGATGACTCCGATGATGATGAAGAAAACATGAGTCTTATGATTAAGAAGTTTGCAAAATTTATGAAAGCAAAGGGAAAAGACAAATACCGTGAAGAAAGGAAAGAAAATCATGGATCTTCTTCAAGCATTAAATGTTATGGATGTGGAGAAAGAGGTCATGTGAAAACTGACTGTCCTAAAAATAAGAAAAGTGAAGAAAAGAAAGAAAGAAAGTTTCCAAAGAAGAAGAAAGCTTACATAGCTTGGGAAGAGAATGCTTCTAGTTCTTCAAGCTCAAGCGATTCAGATGAAGAAGCAAATTTGTGCTTAATGGCAGACCTAGAAGATGCAGGAAGCCAAGTAAGTTGTTCTAATTTTGAATCTAGTGAATTTGATTTGCAAAAAGCTTTTCTTGAATTGCTTGATGAATCTGAAAAATTGAATGTTGCTCATAAAAATTTGAAAAAGGAATTTAAAGAATTGCGAATTAAATATGAGAAGGCATTAGATGAGGAAGTAAGTTTGAGAAATAAAATTTGCAACTTGAAAATGAAAGAGTCTTCAAATGTTGAACATCCTGTTGAATGTCTTTCATGTAAGAATCATATGCTTGATATTGATATTCTTGAAAATCTTCTTGAAGTTGCAACTGGAAATAATAATGTTGAAATGCCTATAACTGTTAGAAAGGTTTATAAAAACAAAAGTGTTTTTAAAAGTAAGAACCAAATTAAAAGAACCCATAGGGTATGGGTTGAAAAAGGAACTGTGTCTTATAGAAATCCAAATGTTGTCACATGCTTTTATTGTATGAAAAAGGGGCACACTTCTAACAAATGTAGAATTAAACATTTTGATGTTCCAAATGGAAAATATGCTTGGATTCCTGTTATAAAGAAAATTGTCTCTAACCTCAAAGGACCCAAATGAGATTATGGGGACCAAAACTCTATTGTTTTGCTTTGCAGGTTAATTTTTCAAAAGGAAAAGAAGACTCTATGGTATCGTGGTATTTTTTAAGAGCCTTGAAATAATTTATGAATGTTATATGTGTCTTAAAGTTGAAAATTTGGCCCAAATTTGTGTTTTTCGGAAATTAACGTAAATAATCGATTACCAAAGGTAATAATCGATTATCTCGTCCTCAAAAATTTGGATTTTGACAATTTGGCTCGCACATAATCGATTATTCAAAGTAATAATCGATTATCTTAAGTTTTCGTATAAAAAAAAAAAAAACTTTTTTTTTTATTTTTTTGGAGTCTGTTTTTAAAAGGGGATTATTACATTCAGGGGAAGATATATGAGGTATTATGCTCTTTCATGTTATGAAATTTCAATTTTATTTATGTTTTGAAATGCATCTTTTGATTAATTGAGGGGGATATCATATTTAGGGGGAGCCTTTAACATCCGATCTTTTTGCTTCTGATCAAAAAGGGGGAGAAGAATAATACAAGGGGAGAAGTATAAATTATTACAGGTATTGCTAACCTTATTGTTGTTTGTTAGCTTGTATGTTTTGCAGGTAAGCCAAACTTGCTTTTAAAATTTGAATTTTTGATCATCATCAAAAAGGGGAAGATTGTTACCAATAAGGAGTATTGGTAAATCTTGAAGAAATTTGTTTTGATGATGCTACAAGAAGTTTTAGTTGAAGAAGATATTAGAATTAGTTAAAAGCAATTTGTAGAAATTAAATGTAGTAGGAAATTCTTGTAAACCTTGTAAACTTGCATTTTTAACTGCAATAATCGATTATGGAATGGCAATAATCGATTATCACAGAGTCATACAGGAATAATCGATTATCACTTCATATAATCGATTATCACATTTTGAAAACCCTGTAACGGACTTGAATAATCGATTATCACTTACAATAATCGATTATTCGTGGCAGTTGAAACTTAACCTTAGATATTCAGTGCAGCTGGCTATATAGTGGTTTTTCTATGAAGATTAAAAGAGAGTTGAACTCTGAGCTTTTTGAGAATACAGTGGGTCTGAGGAAGTTCTAAAAAGCTAGTTCAAGTGCTTTGCCTGGTCTCGTGAATAGGAGAAGCTCGCGTTTCGTGTGTCGATAGTCGGAGCGGTTCTCTTCGAGTTGGCAAGGTGATCATCTTCCGGTTCGTTCGTCGAAGGAAGGTTTTATCTTTTCTTTTATTCAATCTTATTGTAAATTTGCGAAACTGATTTTAGTGAAAACGTTAATCACTTTTTATAGTGATTAACAACTGGACGTAGATTCTTTTGAATCGAACCAGGATAAAAATCCAGTGTATTAATTTTTCTACTCTCTATACTCTTTACTTTTTACGCATGTTAACTGTTTGATAAATTTTCTCTAAGAAAATTGATTTTCTAAAACGGACCATCAAAACTTGATTTGTGACCGTAACACGCTTTCCGCTTTATAAATTATTCCGCTGCGCGACTCTATAACGGTACCAATTGTTCCGACATGGCCATGTCACGACACCTTCACGGTGACCATAACCTAAGCAACATCACAGATTTTGGCTAGAGCTAGAGTTGTGCACATGAAATTGTGGATGAAGAAAATGAAATTAAGAGAAAAAAACCTGAAATGTAATTTTGATTTCATCGAGTATGTTATATCGACATATTTTATTAGTCAATAATTTAACATTATGCATAGGAAAATAAGTCAATAAATTTACATATAATTTTACTGATAAATATACCTGTCGATAAATTAAACAATCACATCCATTTCGTCAATAAATCGACGTAAAATATTTGTTGATAATTAATATTTTTCGAAAAATCCTATTTTGCCAGTAAAAATTATTGATAATTTACAATTTTTCTCTAATAATATTACAAAAATCACATATTACATAGATATTACAAAAACAAAATAAAAATAGAAAAAATATATATATATATATATATATATTTATATATAAATAAGTATAAATATAAATATAAATATAAATTTATTACGTATAAGGTTACTTAAATTTAAATTCATATAATATAATGTTAAGAATATAAGAATAAGTAACCATTGAATATTAGAAATAAATATGGAGAACCACGTCACCAAAAATATGTAATATAGAATTTATTGCTTAAAGAAGTAATTAATTTTTATTTTTTTGAGTTTGAAATATGTGGCTGAGGTTGTGGCACTGTTTTCTATTTTGTTTCATATTTTGCATATTTTATAGATTTTTTTGACATTTTTTTATTTATTTCAGCCTTTCAACAAGAATAAAGTATTATTATTATCTTTTTTATTTTTTTAAGATATATGATCTTAAGATTATAAATGTTTTTTTTAAGTATAAAGATGTTTAATTATTAGGTTTAATCATTTTGGAGGTCCGTGTAGAATCATCTCAAATAGGTTAACATATTTTATTTGATGTTAATTAGGTTCTTTTTTTGAAAAATTGACTCAATTTGAACCTTGTCATTATTTGGATTGGACGACGTTAAAATTTTTGTGTCTTCGCTTGTTGACTGTGCAATTATTAATGACATGACAAAGTGTGATCGCCTTAGGTGGATAGTTAAAGTAGATATGAAAACAAAATGGGAAATCCCTAAATTGGAATATCATGATCAAACTGCCCAGAAACATCATGTTCAAACTGTTGTTGAAGACTGGCATCAACCTCAGGAGCAGAAATTGAATGAGGCGAAGTGAATATAGGAGTCAAGCTTTCATTGTCACAACTAGGAAACCTTATACCCTTCAATTTTTCAGACTTTGAAAAAAAAAACTCCTAAACATAACGAAAAAATTCTCACACCAGTTAATTAATGCACAGGCTCTAGTCTCAAACTACTTGAATTCAACTAAAAGTGAAGATAGACACATAGAGAGAACCTTGGATCATCATCAAGGCCCTGTTCCGCAATGCGATTAAGGAAAAGGAACGAAACATCGAATCGTGTCGCAGCACGAATTCTTCCAGATAGGATTCGAAATTGGATTAAAATTATGTTTTTGCGACTTTGGGAATTATGGTTTTTTTTTTTGGAATTTTGGTGGTTTTGGAATCTGTTCATGCAATTTTGGGTTTTCTGAGTTATTTTTGCGATTAGGGTTGGTTCTTGTTTCTTATAGTGCAATTTGGGATTTAGGGATTTGAATGGGGTTTCTCTTTCGAACGATTCTTATTTAGGGTAACATCATAGTATCCACAACTGTCTCACTCGTTATGGTGATATTCAATATCTCTCAGCCTCCTACACCACCCTCCATTTCAACACCATTGTCGATTGCTACAGCCATGGCAATCAAACTAGATCCGGAGTGATCGGGGTCGCACCCGATACAAATTTGATGTGCAAATAAGAATGCAGTATAAACTAGGAAGTAACTCCTAGGTCAAACACGCAGTCGGGGGGAGGGGGTTGAAAGTGTTTTTGTGACTAGAAATGAACTAAATTAAAGCATGAAATTAAACACAAGAGACTAATTAAAAACGTTGAAAGATAAGTGGGAAGCACGAAGACCGAACGGTCTTAAAGTGATATCGAACGGTTGTAAATCGGAGACCGAATGGTCCCTAAAGAAAGAAAATGGAAATGCAAGAAATTTGGAATCCGAACGGTAAAAGCAACTTGAACAGCAAAGGAAAAGGCCGAACAACCCTACAGGAATCCGAACGCTACTAACATTGAGACCAAACAGTATCTATAGAAAGGAAAAGCGAATGGAATTGAGCACAAACATGAAAGCTGAATGGTAAAAGATTCATTTAAATTTTCAATACTCTCCAAAATATTTTGGACTTGAATTCTTTCATTCAAAACACTTTTGTTTACCTCAATCTTTGGAAGCAAACACACTCACTTTTCCTAACTCTGCTTTATTTTTAATATTTTAATATAAATTTAAAATCATTTTATACTTTATCATGTAATTTAAATTTAATATTTGGAATTTAAATTTTCATGTATATTGAATTTAATTTAATAAATATTTAAATATGTTTAAAATATATTAAAAAGAATTTAATATATTTTTACGAAAACGAATAAAACTGTATAATCCACATATTTTTCAGATGCGGACATTTAAATGGATGACTCAACTACATATCCAAATGTACTAATCACTACGAGTGAAAGTTAAGGTTAATATTTTTTAGGTAGTATTAAAAACTTAGTAAGGAGGGTAAGATAATTTCCAGAAAGAATCTTACTTAAAACACAAGTATTGATTATTTCTGTTAAACTTATCCAATAAAAAAATGTTTAATTTGACAAAAAAAAAACTAATATTTTGCAAAAGAAAATATTACACTACATGTTAATAACATTTTTCCTAAGAGAAATAGGATATGGGACGATTTCAAAACCGATTACTCGACTTCGCGATTACATGTCGAGCTTATTTTAATTGAATAAGAAATTTTAATATTATTCTTTGAAAAGGATTCGAACCTCTACACTCTTTTTGGTATGAGATTTTGAATCTCTCCGTGAGTATCATTTCACCACCAAGACATCTTGAAATGAATCATATTCTATTAATATGATATCTATTTAGTGTGATATATAAAATATATGACAAAGGTAGAGTGTAAGATTTATTTTATTGGAACTTGACTAAATTTTAACTGATAATTAAAGTTTTACCTTTATTTTGTAATATAAAATTTGCAGTGTTGTACTAATATATATATATATATATATATATATATATATATATATATATATATATATATATATATATATATATATATATATATATATATATACACGACAAGTTTTCTTAAATTGCATTCATCCAAACTTTTAAAGCCATGGACAAAATATTTTCATTGGATACTTAGAAGAGTCCAAACTAAGAAAGTAAAGAACACTAACGAACAGAGACATTGGTGATTTCCTAATAAATTTTAATGATAACTGCTATCTTTTCCCCTTCTGTGTGAGATTATGAATAATGATATATTTGTTGAAAACAATTGGTCAAGAGGAACACCAAGTGAGTTTTGTGACCAACATTTTCTGTCCATTGAATGCGTAAGTAAGTGTTGAGAGAAGAAAATTTAGACGGGAAAGACAAAATGTAAGGTGTATTTGTGGATTTTATATAGGAAAAGCATGTACCGTAATGTTTGAAGACCTATTTAACTAAATACCTTGTCCATATCAAAAATTACAAACAACCAAACCTAACCACGTTCAGGTTAGGGAGGGGAATATAAAATAGGTTTTGTTTCATTGCCACAACTTGTCTTTGTTGTTTCTTGCTTTTAACTTACTGGAAACAAATTTTAAAGTTCTGAGCATGTTGTTCGGATTGCGTTTATGATATTGTAAATTTGAATTCATTCCATTGGGTTTTGATTGGATATGTATGGACATGAATATATATATTTATGTTCATTATTCAATCTTGTAATTTGGATTTTATCACTTTGATGGATCTCTCACTCTACTCAGTGTAGATTATGGGAATATAACAATACTATTAAGATAATATTCAGTATTGTTTATTTATTAGTATTTAAATCAATTTTAACCTGATGTACTAAGTGTGATAGAGTTTATATCATATTTTATACTGATGTAAAAATTATTAATAACGATTATGGCCAAAATCAATATAATATGTATTTCTACAACTCAATTTTGATTTGATTATATTACATTTATATTTTGGAGGACATATCTTACATTGATTTTCTTCATAATAATTATAATATCTTGGTTTTTCTAAATAAACAAATTCATTGGATTGCACATTGGATTGCATTTACCAACCTATAATTGTAAATCCATATTGGATTGCAAAAGAAGTAAAATCCAATATTACCGACTAATAAATACTAAAGTTCCCTTAAACATCAACATTTATTTAAATACATTGAAATTTGTGTAGATCAAAATAGTTAAGGTGAAATAATTTGTAAATCAATTTCTAAACCCTAAATTAACTCGATCAAATCACATAATCTAAATACACAATATTCAACACAACAAATACTAAAATATAATTAATATATGTAAACATTATTTTGTGTATTTGTAAAAAATTTCTCTAATTTTATATATGTGTCCAATTATTCATCTCATAAGGAAGATGTTGTAATAAGAAATCACAATGGCACGTGTGAAATGAGTTTTCTCAAAATATTTGAAATAGTTTACTACATATTTCCAAGAATAAAATTTATTAATATGGATTATGATTTGAAATAAAAGGTAAATTACATGGAGGTGTAGTTTGATTTTTTATTTTTTTTATAATTAGTGTTAGACATTGTTTGTAGAGGTTAAACAGTCTTCAAATAGTATTTAACACTTAAGAATTTTAGAAAGTGTTTACAAACTATGCAAAAGAAATCAAAGATAAAAAAAAAATTGTTTTTATACGGGTTCACTTCAATTAGCAACCTTTAATTTTCCTTTAAGCACTCTTAAAAGTTTCCACTATCTTTAAAAAGATACAATGAATTTCACCACTTCTAGTTTTACAACAAGTATAACCTATCCTAGTATAAACTAATCCAACTAACTATAACGTTTAATTTCTAATTCACTAACACATCAGCACAAATTTCATCTATAAAATAACATGTTAGCACTGTCTTCTACCAGATCATGAATATCTTAACTTCGTTTGTTTTTATTTAACGGAAGAGATGACATTGACGCACAATTTACTAAATAAGGACCAATTTAACACTCTTTCAAAAGGAGGGACCTAATTGACACAATCTAGTAAAACTGAGGACAAAATAAGTTATTAAGCCTTGTTTAAACATAGATAGCATTTAGCGTGTTATCTTTAACATTCATTTTTATAGACATTACTTCATTAAAAACTTTTTGTGAACTTCAAAATAAATGGTTCCTAGATAATTTTGTCTTAACATGATTCACATTAAATATATCATGCAATAGTTATACTCAATGCTTCATTTTAACCTATTAGATTAATATATGAAATTTAGCTAAGTTATTTTATTAAAAAAATAACAAAGTGACTATAATAGTTTCAATGCAAAGTTAAAAACCTTAGGATAGATCAAATGTATATTGTAAAATGAAGTGAACTTATCATTTAAGACATTTTATACATCAATAACATTAAAAGAACTCATTATTAATTTATAATATGTTAGATGAACTAAACAACACATATTACATTACAATAAAAACATATCCTCGCATATCCTCATATTACAACTTTTAAGTGTACACTTGGTTTTTTATGTAATGGACAAAATCCTATGATCGTATTTTCTACAAGACAAGTATTCATCAATTGCTAATGAGACTTATGATAAGAAAAATAATTTATGATGTTGAATTAATTATCTAAAATCTAAAGTAAGTGACTTATATTTATTCTTAGACATTCAACTAATGAATGTAAGTTTGACATCCTACACTTATTCAATCTAAAAATATTATTATTATCAGATCCAAAATGGTTCATTAAGCATGAGATTCAAGTTTGAGATTTATATGAAATATCAACACCCCTAAAGTAAGATAAAGATGATATTATGATAATATAAATAGAATTGAGACTATAATAAATTGAGTCCAGTTATTAAATTTGTTAATATGTTGTTATATCTTGAACTTATCTTATTTGTTATTATTCTCTACATATAAGCATGCCCATGAAAGGCTATAAATACATGATAACATAGAGATTACATTAATCCTATACTCATTATTTAGTCTCATACTCATAAAAGTACACCTTACTGACTTTTGAGTGTTTGAGTCCTTCTAGGTGAACTTCCCCCTTTTTTTAAATATTAGGAGCTTATATACAAGGCGATCCATGTTCAACATCGCAAAGCAACCCAGAAAATTTCTAATAAGAACATATCTTATTTTTTGTATTTTCGAACTATATGAGTTGTGGCTAATGAAGCAATAAAAATCAATTGCTCCATGTTCACAAATAATTATTTATATACCCACATTGTTAGTGTAATTGTTAGTGTAAATATTAGTGCAATCGTCAAACAAAAGTTGAATAAATAATATATATTTAAAGTATACTATCTATAGTTGAATGAATGATTACAATGCTCAACATGTAATTACTCTAGATAATTCAAAGATATTCTACATGTTTATGCATAATAATATACTATTGTCAACACCAAAGATTCTTGCATCACAAGGAATGATACAAAATACCTTAAACAAATAATGTGAAACTCTAACCAAATCCTAAATTGCATTAATATTTTGGTGGAGTTAGTATTAGTGCTTAAGGCTAGAATCGTGCAATGAGGGCCTTTTGTGTCCTCCTAGGATCATGTAAAACAAGCTCTAAATAAGACAAATATATACATTGTGTATCAATCTAAATAGAAAAAAATACTTTGTTAAGTCTGAAGACATACGTGAGATTAATTTGACATTCAAATTTTGGATGTTGTTCCATGTATTTTGAAAAGATAGGACAACGTAAAAAAATTTTTAATATTAAAATCAACGTATTTTAAAAATAAAGGACATTTAAGTTGATAATCCAAATTCCTAACTATGTTATCTTGTTTAGTTGATACTTAAAATATTTTTAATTTTTCCCCTTAACTATTTTGTTATTACAATAATTTATATAGATTTCATCCAACCTTTTATTAAGATCTAAAATTTATTCAAGCTTATTTTTATAATAATGCTTATTTTTATAATAATTTTACTTATTTGAATTGTGATAAATTAGTAATCACGAAAGATCCACCATAGCAAATTAATATTTTATTATTTAACCACAATATTTCAATTAATATTATTCACACTAAATACATTTCATGCCTAGAGCAAACTTATTACTATCGACAGCAATGTTTGGAGAAAAAGCCCAAGAAATTCAATTCATATGAAACTTCTACAAATATAATTAGCATAATTATAATAGATTAAGATTTAAAACACGTTATCCTTTAGTATAATCTTAATTGAACTCAGTATTAGAGGGCATCTACCTATATGCAACATATTTCAAACACACATATGTTATTTATAAAATATAGAGAGAGCTTACTCAGTTTTTAAAAGTATACTTAATTTGGTCTCATTGTTAAAGTTAGCATAGATGAAAAAGTGTTGAATAATTTATTTTTAACGTTAAATATTATGAAATTAATTAGTTAATTCTGTACGATTAGACGGCCTTTCTTTTACAATATGCATTTTTTTTCTTTTCTCCCACACTCAAATATATATATATATATATATATATATATATATATATATATATTGAATGGACTTTATAAAATAATGAAAAGGAAAAGTAGGAGTTGTCTATGCAGGCCAAAATTAAGAATATAAAGAAACAATGGACCCTCAAGCATGGTTTACAGAAAAACTTTATTTGTAGAGACAAAACCTTTGTAATATGTCACCATCTAATACTACTTTCCATAATGTCTTTCAAACTATTATTTATTTTCATAAAAAGAATTTGAGTGAGTGTTTTCTTTTTGTCTTGTTCGAAACTCAGGAGTTCTATTAATTTAAAAACTAAACACATTAAACAAATTTAAAGTATCACATTAATATATATAACGTTATATTCTTGTATACTTTTTTTTTTTTTTTGCATATATTCATGAAAACTAAGTTGGTTATGGATCCCCTTGAGATAACTTATTGACACAGTTGACTCAATACATATGTTTAACACAATTTTATATATAACTTCAATCAAAATTTTAAAAGTTTATCATAATAGATTACTGATATGATATAACAAATAAAGTCCAACACTGTAATTTTATTGATAAAATACAAGAGCAACAATATAATAAAGTAATTAATTAATCTATTTTTTTTAGAACAATACACTGTTTATAAACAAGCAGGTAAACAGCACAACTTCATAAATATATTCAAGTAATAGTTTTTAAAATCATACTATATTAAATAGTTTTAACACCAACTCAATTTAATTGAGTTGGTCCTAGTTTCACAAAATGGTTAAATTATGTGGAATGAATATTAGTTTTTTTTTTTTTTATGTAAATTGAATCCTACATCAACAAGAAAAGGACAAAGAAGCACTGTTGTGTACAGCTAATAAAAATATGGTGTGGGTGTGTATCAGTCCAAATAACAAGTCAGCCATTAACTCACCAAATCTCATTTGTGGTGAAGAGAAGAAGGTAGAAAGTTCATTTTGACTTCATATGAGGAGTGACGTTTTAAATATGAAATGTAGAAAAAATGTTATCCATAACTAAGCCAGTATTATTATTTTTTATCTATTGAGAGAATTTTGTCTTACAAGTTTAAGTGAATTCGATATCGGGATTTCATCTTGCAAAATAATTCAAAAGCTTAAAAAAAGGTTAGATAATTTACTAAACATTATTAAAGTGTAATGCAAATTCTAGAAGAATGTAGAAGCTCCTTAGATAGAAGAATTGAAATGTAATACAAGTTCTAGAATATTCTAGAAAAACCTAAGATATGAAGAAAAATCAAGAATATTCTACATAGATAAAAATCTAGAACATTCCACATAAGTTGTGGCTAGTATGTTCTAGAATAATCTATGGGTCTATAAATACCCATGAACTCTACCATTTGATGTATGTAGCCAACATCTATCATTTGTATGAACCAACATCTACTACAACTAAAGACAACTACAACACTTCTTCCAACTACTACTTCTACATTCAACTATCTCTACATTTTCTCCCATCAACTACTCCTTTCACAACCTTAAAATACTAACAAACATACATGTTCTCCTTGGAGATTCTAGATTTTTAAGAGGATCTTAATAATATATTTTACTTACAAAATATAATAAACTTATTATAAATAATAAGATATTATATATTGAATAAACGCAAGACGATTTGTTTCTTGATCAAAATTCTTTCTTTAACAAAATCGAAGAACATTTCAGTGATCTTCCAAAGGGCGAAAGAGAGACACATTCGGAGTGTGCGTGAAGATCAAACCATGGACAACGAACTGCTCGAGCTGCAGTGACAAATCGAGTTCGTGCAACAATCCAAGTCGAGCATTCGATTATCAGAGCGAAACATCGTCGAATTGGTCCAAAAATTGCAGCAACTCCAAATCATAGATTTCGAACTTCTCCACACTGTCTCCGACAAAGAGTACATAACTCTCGTGGGCTTTCTTTGCTTCTTCTTTTGCAGATTAGGTTTCATCGCTCACAATCTTCTTTTACAGATTCAGTGCATTTAGGTTCAGTGTGTGGATGATGCGGTTAACACCAGAATAATAATCTTGGTCTGCCGAAGAATGCTTCAATCCACATTAGAGATAGCAATGGTGTAACTATAGCGTTTGGCGGTCACGCTGACCCTGTTTTTTCTCCACCACTGTATCCCTTTCCACTTGCTTCCTTCATACCCAGCGATGAAGGGAAGTCTGAATGCCCTAACCCTTAACTTCCTCAAGTTCCTCCTTTAGATCCTTTTCAGATCCCAAATCCTTACGCACTTCTCTTGAAGTTCCAGATCCCAAACAATGCCACAGTACGAACCCCACCTAAAAACGCTCTCTTTATTAATTACAGAAGATGAACAATGTGACTAAATGGATAGTGAAAAATGCATATCTTCCAATGACCCACATCTTGATTCTAACATATATTTTAAGAAATAATCAATTTAAAATAAAGTAAACTGAGGCAGGACATGGGCCATCAGCATGAATTTGGACGATGATGCGCGAGCCGTTTTTAATGTATGGTTAAAAATTAGTAATGTGAACGTAATATTAATGGAAAAGAGTTTTGACATTGATAATTTTGGACATTGTATTTTGATTCAACAATCGAAGCTATCAAGCGAGATAAAAACAGATGACTTTTTAGTTTCGATTATGAACCACGATGTAAAGGCCTAAAAAATAGAATAATGGAGTAAATAGAGGTATTAAAATAACTGAACTGAGCTTTTAATGTTGAAACACATCAACAGTATAAATAGAAATTTCTAAACATTCAGTTCATTATCTTAAAACTGTTTATCTCTCTAGAACAACTATTTCCTAATTCCTCTCTCCCTTCTCTCTAGATTTCTTCCATCTCACTCCATTTGTTCAACAATCAGACCATATCTAAGTGATTCTGGTATCTTGAGCTTTCCATTCCATCGATTAGTTCTGAGTTTTGAACCGGTAAGTTTTGTTCTTCCGTTCTTAGAAAATTTTGGTTTCTGACACATGCAAGCATAATTTTGTTTGCATGTGTTTAACTCTTTTCTTTTATGGTTCTAACTTCAATTTTGGTTCTGTGGTTGGTCTCCTTTCACCAATCGAAAATTTGTACTCATTTGTAGAAATTCCCTGCAGTTTAAGCAAGAGTTTGAAGGTGGTAGAATTTGTCCAAGTTTCTTTGAGGTAAGGGAAGCTAGTAATTTAATTATGTTTGTTTATGTTTGAAATTGTTGGTTGGACGTGTGCATGTGTGGATAATTTGATGTTGGCTTGATTTCTGTGTATTGCCGAGACCTGTGAACTGGTTGAGAAGTTCCATATAGTTATGTAGAAAGTCGAGCGCTCATTATTGAACGCTCGGTTAGGTCAGGTAATCGGGCTTAGCGGTATTAGGTTTCATAGTGATATTCTGGCTAAGTGTTGTTCGGTTTAGTATTGACGTTAAGTTTTAAAAGTATTCGTTTTCGACCTCAGCAGTCTTCGGGTTGGTATTCACGTTCTTTCTTAGTCATACTACGTTTAGCGTTTGTTATTAGTAGTACTATGCATTAGCGTTCAATTTTAGTAGTATTCGATTGGATTATAGCGTTCGGTCATGCACTAGTATTCGGTAGTCATAGCGATCGGCCCGCTCGGTCATATGCTGATTGGCCGCTTGGCCATGTTCAGGTACTCGGTAAGTAACTAGGTTTGGTCTCTTTAGTCTTACTCGTTCATGACTGTTCGGCCTTAGGTGTGTGGATGGTTTCTTGTTAAGTGGTCGGTCTTATACTAGCAGTAATGCTAGCGTTAGCGCTCGGTCTTGTACAAGCGTTTGTTCTAGGTAATGCTCGGTCTTGTACTAGCGCTCGTTCTCGGTAGTGTTCGGTCTTGTACTAGTGCTCGTTCTTGGTAGTGCTCGGTCTTGTACTAGTGCTCATTCTCGGTAGTGCTTGGTCTTGTACTAGCGCTCATTCTCGGTAGTGCTCGGTCTCGTACTAGCGCTCGGTCTGAGCTATACGCATTTGGTTTAAGTTTTTAAGTGTTCGTTTTAAACTCTGAAGGTTGGGCTAAGCTCCTAGTGGTCGATTTTTCTCTAATGATCAACTAGTAATTATGTTAGGCAATTTCTTCAGTTGTATCTATTATGGACCGTTTGGTCCTGTCTTTTGGGTAATGTGAAGGTGTTCGGTCTCCAATGTTCACAGGTTCTCTTTGTCTTATGAATGAAAATATAACTGATGAATTATTGTTTATGTTAATTTATGAGATTTATGCTTTCAAATATGTGGAAGAGAATTGCAAGGTGGAATGTCTCGTGGATGGTTATTGAATTGTAAAGTATGAATATGGATATTGCTAAGCTGGCGTACATCTTGAAATTTTATGAGTATCACTCTCCCATAGAGAGAGATATTTCATTTGTGAGAATAGCAGGAGGTCCTACCACCTCAGGGTGCCGAGGTAGGTATTATGAGATTAACCTTGGGCAGTAGCTTGATTGGTGTCAGCTGTTACACTACCACAAGTGCAAGGACGACTGTAGCTACGTATTCATACAATCCGAATGGTCAAGACATAGTGTTCGGTCTATATATGAATTATGGTGTTCGGTTTGTATATGATTGTTTGTGTTCGGTGTTGGCATGATGTAGCGTTCGGTCTTGCATGAAATGTATAGATGTGTTTATAATTAAATTACATTAGCTTACCCTTATTTTCCTGTCTTGTCATGTTTTCCGTTCGGTCATCTACGTCCTTGCAATGATCACCCTGTGGGTGTGAGCAGAGTGCGAAGGGGGTTCTCTAGAGTAGGTGCTGATCGAGGAGTCTTCAACCCCCTTAGGATAAGACCGTTCAATTGATACATCTCTTGTATGACCGTTTGGTCTGCTCTTATGGTTTGTATCAATGTAGGATTTTTGTAAGTTTTAAATTTATGGTTATTTTAAGATAACTATAAGTTAGATTTAGTTCCTGTATCTATTCTATTTTATTGTAAATGTAAGTACTCTTAATATAATTTACAGCTATATTTTTGGGATGTTACACGCGACATAAACTTCAAAAATAAACTTCAATTTTATTAATAACTCAAGTCTTCGGTTCTTTAAAAAAATAATATTAAAGGTATTAGACTTCTGTTCTTTTAATAACCAAAGCCTACTCCCCTCTCGATTTAAAAGTTGTTTAATTTTAAGAAGATATTAAGATTTGGTAATTATCAAAACCAAAGCTTAATATTCTTAATATTTAATTATTTTTAAAATAAAAACAATTAGACTTCAATTAATAAATATATTAATATATATTAATAGATGTATTAATAAATTTATTAATATATATCACTAAAAAAACAATATAATATAGTAGGGGTTTATTTTCGGCCGTTTTTAAAACCTTAAAAAATTTTCGATAGTTTTATTAAAATCTCTGAAAACCTGCAGTTAAATTAAAGTTTTTTTAGACAAAAAAGAAATTTTTGGCAGTTTATTAAGTAACCGTCGGTAAGGTTTTTTTTTATTATTTCGTTTTCTCAACATCCCTCGTTTTCTCGTGTTATTTTTCTTTATTTCTTTTTCTTATTCAATCTGTGTTCTTCTTTTTGTTCATTCCTGTTATTTCTTAATTTCTCAAGTTCTAATTTTGCGAAAATGGAACTCTTGTTGTTGCGTCATTGAATGCGGTGGAGTGAATTAGTTTACCTGATAAAAAATAGTGCGACTTAAAAACTTTTCCTTTAAAAAACAACTTCACAACAAAAAATATTACTTCAAGATAATAACAAGTAAATAAAGGATTGTAAGGAAAAATAAGCTTGCACAAGTGATTTTAAATTGATTCATATAAAAAGATCTCACGTCTAGTTTGTTAATTAATCTCTCTAAAAAGATTAAATAATCAATAACAAATAAGTAACTAGAACTTACAATTTAAGAGAGTAAACTAAGCTTAGAGTTTACCTTTCTTGAACCCTCAATACATGACTAGCACTTCCTTTTGACACACAAAAAGATGAACAACTTGACCTTGCAACAATAGAGGGCACTCTCTTAGACACACTAATGGAAGAACTTCCATCTACCAACACAAGGGTTTACAAGCTCACACTTAAAGCATAGAGAGTTCTTAGTAAAAGCACTAAAGTTCTCAGAAACATTAACTTTTTGAAATAAATTCACAAGCAAATCATTATATACCCAAATTTGAAAAATAGGTCAGAATCTGAAGGGTCTTCTCGTAACTGCCACTAATAATCGATTATTCTAGATGATTTTTTTAAAAATAATTTTGCTTTGGGATAATCGATTATCCCAAGTGATAATCAATTATTCCATAGGCTTTTTGTCAATTCTGAACTTGACTTGGATAATCAATTATCCTAAGTGAAATAATGGTTTTTCTTGAGCTCTCTTCAACCCATTGTGCATCTTCTTAACCTAAATCTAAAATACAACTACAAATAAGTTATTACAAAAGCTTTAATTGAACAACAACTTGAACAATAGTTCTTATAATCTTCAAACACAAGGTTAACTTTATCATCAAAACTTCTTGGACTTCAATTCTTCCTTTGTTGCTAACAATCTTTCACTTTTATATGATGATAAAATTTTTGTTTAAATCTTTTGAAGATAACTTGCACATATATACATGTTAAAATGTCGGCAAGTGTACCGAATTGTATCAAGTAATAATAAATGGTAAGACCAAGTATCAGTTCCCAAGAGACTCACGACATTAAACAATTGTGTAATTACTTAACTAATTAAAACGGAAAAGATATTTTGTTGGTTTTCAAATGCAAATGCAACAAAAATAAATATGAATGCAAAATTATCAATTAAGGCTAAACACTAGAATGAATGGATGAAGTTGATAATATGAGATGATAATGTTGTTGGGGTTTAGATTTCACCTAATCACTCTCATACATATAAGAATTCTTCTTCTTTATTAAATGTCACACTTTCTAAATTACTTATAACCCAATGTCTCGGCGAAAGAATCCTATCCTCAATTACTAGACCACAATGTCTTGCATCCCTAATATTTAATTCTGCATTACAAACTGATACAAGAAGGTCTAACACCATAGGACCCATCACAAGAGGAATGGCCAAAAAGCTCCAAGATGAATATTCTCCTCAAGGTCAAGTACTATTTGCTATCTTTGGATGGAAAATTGGAGAACAAGAAGATATGCCAAATCTGCCAAAACATGGAGAAGGGTAAAAAGGACATTTCTATAAAAAAGGGGTGTACTTATCCTTCTATGGGGCTGCATGAGTAATTGTTTTTCTTCACATAAAACTTGATTTTCACGTGTTTTAGAAGCTAAACATGTAGCACATGGAATCAGATCTGCAACGTGAAATTTGCTTGCTTAAAGTCTTGAGATTAATCTATAAAATCTCATAGGAAAAGCTTGTAAATCACTTTTGGATTGTAGTAAAGAATTTCTGCTGAAATGGATAGCAAATTCCTTCTCCAAGAGTCACTTCTTTGCTTGATTTCCATTGCAACTTCCTTCCACTCTAGGAAGCCTTCTGAGTTGTGAACCACCTCTCCAAGCTAACCTCCATATCCAACCACCATAAACACCAATCCTCCACTGCATCACATCCAAAGACTCCTATCCAATCTGCTCCTGAAAATACAACTCTGCAGCTACTGTTCCATTGGTTTCAGCAGCTTTCCATGCCTCTCTGCACCTCCAATCTCACGGATCTGCTTCTCCACATCTCCTAGGATGTATCAAGTGGTATCAGAGCCAGGTTCTAACTTGAACCGTGAGATAAGTGGCTTCATCTTTCATTTTTCAAACTGTCATTCAAATTCCTGCTATGTCTTGTGGTTCTTCTAAATTCTGTTTCTGTTTCAGCATCTATGATGTGTTTAGGCTTCTATGTTTTGAGTTTTATTGATACCAGCTCTATTTGCTTGAGTCTATCATCATTTTATTCGGTTATATCTTGCTGTTTTGAGTCATTTTAATCATTTGAGCATCATTTTCCGTTTTGTCTTAGTCATGTTTGGTTAATTTGATGTTCTGTCATCAAATCTGGTTTTTAACCCAGTTTTACGGTTCTGAAAGTGTTGGATGTGGCTACACCAATTAAGAGCAATGAACAATCAAGAGATGAGCTCAGGTGTTTAAATTTGCCAACCAAACTCAGATCTGCATGATTTGTTTTAGTTGCTGTTCTGTTTTCCAGAAAGTGTACTGCTGTAACAAAAATTCCACTGTTCATATAGCATTGTGCACTGTTCTATTGAACAACAATTGAATGAGTTAATGTCTGAATCATTTGGAACATGAAATGAGTTGATTCCAAGTGTTTTGTAATGTGTAAGCATCAAAAATGCAGTAACCGAGATGCATGAGTTTCCTTGAGTCAATTCTGCTTAATTGTGTGTGGTTAGTATTAGATCATTGCTAACCATCATCAACACTGAATTTCTGCATTTGTGCAACTTTCAAATACCATTTCTAACTCCTCTTTGCTGTTTTAAAATCAGAATTACTTTTGAATCAAAATTTGACCATGCTAGTTGTTAAAGTTAGCTGAAATCTGGTACTGCAGTAGTGATTTTCTGTTTTATATAGTTTTGATGCATTCAATTAGATCCAACAAGTCATCATTCATCATCAAAACATGTTTGAATCATTGGAAATTAACTAGGTGCAGTACTGTTCATTTGGTCTATTTTTCTGCATTGAAAAATTGACTCTGTTGTCAAAACTGTACTGTTTTTTTTTTATCCAATTCTGCACTGCATTACTTTGCTTGATTCATCATTTTGAGATGCAGTAAAAGCCATGGTCCATTTAAAATATTAAGATAACAATTCAAAAGAGGTATTACATATGTTAAAAGGCACTTAGGACCATTGCATCATCAGTTTCGAAAGTTTGAAGTGTATAGCATTTTGCTGTTAAAATCTGGTGCAGAAATCTGGTGCAATTCATTCAGGCATTTCATCAAACAGTTTTGTCAATTTTCAATGCATAGCCAATTCGTGTGTGATTCTGATTTAAAGTCTTTTATTGCGTTTTAATTCTGTTCTAGAGCCATTCCTAAGATCATTTTGATGTGCCACCGTGATTGATATCCACTTAATTGCTTGCTTTCTGAATTTTGAACACTCTGCACACCATCTGTTTGACAAAAGTCCTGGTGTTGCTGTCACTTGGATGTGATTTTGCTGGCAATTGTGGTGGTAGTTTCTGTGACTAATGGGTTATTGGATAGGTGAACTATAACTCAAATGGCTCACTGCAAGTGGAAGCATCAAAGGAAGTTCAATTGGTGAAGAAAAGTGAATGAAGTTGAACCTTGAAGAAGGAAAAATCGTGACTGCAGCAGCATTCTATACTGCAGAAAATTAATTTCTTGGTTTAGGCACCTTGCAGCTGAGAGAATTGTTTGGAATCCAGTAGATTCAAGTTCTTTGAGAGCAACCAAAGCTGCATACATTGTCCCTTAGCCTATTTTTAACTTTTCCTTTCCAATTTACCAAATTTTCTTTGTAACTTCCATTGTTTTTCTTTGGTTGTAAGTTCCAAACCCAAGCAAGTGAGGTGCTAGAGTTCACAAGTGCTCTTCCCTCATTTGTAACTAGACTCAAAGAAGTCTCACAACCTAAAATTGAGTAGTCGGTGAGTGTGTCTTAGATCCAAAGTCTAAGCCTCACCTAGGAGACCTCACTTTAATGGTTTTTCCAATTTTCGACTAGATAACATATATCTTGTGCGAATAGGAAGCTCTCTTAGGGGTCCGAAATTAGAGTTAGGTTGTGTTCTTTTCTTTGCTTTGTGTTTTCTTTGTTGTCTTTAAGACTTAAGTGGATTTAAGAGGGATCCTGATCTAAGGACTCTAGTAAGTAGCAAGAAGCATATTTGGCAAGGAAAAGGCTTGGTACTTAAGCATTCCTAGTGAATCACCTCCCTTACCTGGAATATTGCTTCAAGTGAAAAACTCTAGTCTTTATTTCAAGAATAACATTTAAGTCCATCATAATGTCTAGAAGGCATTCTCCTAGGATTAGTGATAGTGAACAAGAACATTTTTCTCTTCAAACTTTAGTTAATGAATTCAAGGAAATAAGAAGAGAAATGAATGAAGAGAAAGTCAATAGAGAGCTTCAAAATGCTGTTATTCAAGATGAGTTGAGAATGATAAGAAAAAGTAAGTCTAGGGGAAGTCAGAGTGAAAACTCTCAAGAGGGAGGGATGTCTATGAGTCTGGGTGATTATTACCCTCATCAGCCTTCTACTTCTAGAAGGCATAGGAGAAATTCTCATGCACCCCTACCCCCTAAAGAAGTCAATGTGGTGTTGCCTCACTTCCATGGGAAGGACAATGTAGAGGCTTATCTTGATTGGGAGATGAAGGTGGAACAATTATTTGAATGCCACCAAGTGAGTGAAGAGAGGAAGGTCTCTCTAGCTACCCTAAGCTTTCAAGGGTATGCAATGTATTGGTGGACTGCTTTGGTCAAAGAGAGGCTTAGACATCAAGCCCCTCCCATCAACTATTGGAATGATCTCAAGTCTGCCCTTAGGAGGAGACACATTCCCTCCTACTACAATAGAGAACTCATGGATAAACTCCAAAGGTTACAACAAAGGTCCATGACAGTTGAGGAGTATAGACAAAAGATGGAGTTGTATATGATGAGGGCAGGCATAGTGGAGGGTCCAGAAATTACTTTAGCTAGATTTTTAAGTGGGCTCAATTTTGACATAAGAGATAGGGTTGAACTTCTACCTTATAGAGATTTGAATGATCTTGTTCAAATGTGTATAAAGGTAGAACAACAAAACTTGAGAAAATCTTCTTCTAAAAGAATTCAAGTTCAACCTACTTTTGAAAAGAAAATTTTTAAAGAAAAAGAGCCATTTAAACCTCTAGCCAAAATAGAAGAGAGACCCAAGTGTCAGAGCGGCTGCAGCGGAATGGTTAGCGTGGAAACAAACCAAGAGGGGGGGTGAATTGGTTATATTCAAATATTATCCCTTTTTAATATTTTTCTCTTAATTTCTTACTAAGCAGATAATTAAACGTAAATAACAGAGTAAGGGAAAGAGAAAAATTACACAGGTATTTTATCCTGGTTCAGATCACTAGGATCCTACGTCCAGTCGCTTATCTCAAATAAGATAAACCTTTTTCACTATCACAAAACTATTACAAATATTAGTCACACAGAAAAACAATTTGTAACAGTTTAGAAATTACCACCTCTCTTGAAACCACAAGAGATGAACTTACACCTCCTTTGAATCTTCACAAAGGATGATCACCTCCTTCGAATGCTTCACGAAGGATGATTCTCTTCCAGACACTTCCTCAGACACACCAAGGATGATCAAGCTATTCCTCTGTCACCGCAGTACCACTTCAGGACTTTGCAGACAAGAGTTTCCTTAGCTTCAGCAATTTCACAGAGTTCTCACAAGAGTTCAGAGTACTTGAGCACAAGGGAAGAGTTGGATTTGAGAGAAAATGAGAGTCTATTTATAGACTCATCCAAAGGCTCCTCCATTTTCGCTTTTAGACTTTCTGACTGTGTTAATCGATTAGCTACAGTGGTTAATCGATTAACAACCCAACGGATAGTTCAACGTCTCAAAAAACGGCTAGTTTTTCAAACGGTAACTATGTTAATCGATTAACAGCCCATGTTAATCGATTAACGTTAATCGATTAACACCCCTTGTTAATCGATTAACACTGAAATGCTGTGTTTCGCCATTTGCCTCTGGAACAATCGATTAACGCCCTCTGTTAATCGATTAACGTTAATCGATTAACACCCCTTGTTAATCGATTAACACTGCACAGATTTTCCTCTTGCTTTATTTTTACATCACTTTTGAATACATACAAGAAACTACTAATTTTCCTATGTTCATACAATTTTTTACAAGAGGTTACAAGTCTTCAAAGATCATTCTTCATGAGTCTTGTTTGTTCTTGACTTGATTTGGACATCATCAAAACTTCATCTTCATCATTTTGCTAACAATCTCCCCCTTTTTGATGATGATCAAAACCTTCTTGAATTAAAGCTTTTGTGAACCAGCTGTATAAAAAATAACTTAAGGAAGAAAAAAATTGTTAGTGAACTTAGAAAAAATATTTTAAGACTTTAACTATTTCTCCCCCTTTTTGATCATTATTAAAAAGTGATGTATAATTACTCCCCCTTAATATATTAGAATCTATACTCCCCCTTAATAAAAGCATAGATGCATAGAAATATTAAGATAAGAGAACACACATTTTTATTGAATTTTAAAGAGGCATACAAGCATAGAAGCATACATAAAGGGCACACACTAATAAAAACATAGAATCATAAAGATGCCTAATCATCATCACTATCAGGGACATATAGTTTGGCAAGTTTGTCATCAATCTCCTTAAGATGAGTATTAATCTCATCATAACGAAGATTGTGATATGCCATCATATCGTCCATTCGTGTTTGTTGCATTGTGGCCATGGCTTCAATTTGTCTAGAAATACTTTCTAGACTATATTCTTGTGGAGGATTTGATGGTCCAGCAACATTGGTTGGTTGAGGCATAGGGATATCTTCCTCCTCTTCAGCTGAGGCATCTTCTTCTTGTGCAATATCTTCATCAGCGCGGACAAACAAATTTCCTTGTCTTATAAATCCCATTTGATGCAAAGCAGACTCTTCAATTTGATGGGTACGTAAGACAGTGAGATGTTTTTCTCCGGTGACATCCACCCCTTTATAGATACATATCAATGAAACAAGGAGAGGATATGGGAGATGACCTCTGTCATACCTCTTGGCACGGACCATAGTATCTGAGATGAGACTTGCCCAATTGATGTTGATATTTTGAGTGATGGCGGACATAATCATCAAATCAGTTTCAAAACATTGAGCAAGGTTTGTACCTCTTGGACAAAGCATCCAAACAATGAGATAATGAAGGACCCTTTCCTCCATTCTTAGATTTCCCACTAGAAGATATCGCCTATTTGGTAGAGGTTGTTGAGGATTCCTCATAAAGGAGCGATATGCCAAAATTTTGTTAAACTCACCAAAATCATTTGGCACATGCATGGCATTTTCTAAAGGTGGAATATGAGCAACATTTAACCAAATATCGTGATCTAGAATAATGTCTACTCCTTTGACGCGAGTGTGAACAATACCGTTTTGGGATTTCAGATTGTAGTAAAACACGCGTACCAAATCGGGGTAATAGCGCCCTTGAAGTTGCAGTAGATATTGGACGCCTTGAGCCATCAATTGTTGAGAGAATTGAAATTGATGTACTGCAAACCAATTAAGATCCACAAATTTTTGGCGAAGAATTTTGCGTTCTTTCCACCATTGCAAGTATTCGTCATGCCTTCCTTCATCGGAGATCCAACCGTGAATATTTGGACCACGTGCGGGAGGCGTGCTTTCCGATCCATAGCTTCTTCTTCTTCTTCTTCTTGATGGTTCAGCCATGAGAGTGTGAAAAGAATTTTGGGACAGCAAGAAAATTTGGACAGCAAGCAAATTGAAGAGATTTTGAGTAGGAGAGTGAATGGTAATGTTTGTGGGTAAAAATGAGGGATGGTATGGATTTAAATAGGCTGAAAAATGACCCCCCAACGTGCAAATGTTCAAAAAGAGCCGTTTATAGCCGTTACAACGGCTAGTTTTTGCAGTATTTACTGCCTGTAACGTATGTTAATCGATTAACAGGGCCTGTTAATCGATTAACGTTAATCGATTAACACCCTGTGTTAATCGATTAACTGACGCTGATTTCCGAAAAACGTCAAATTTTTACCTATATCTAATTTTGAGATATTTTCAATATTCCTAAGTCTCTTCTAAGCTCATAGAATCTATCCTTAGGCAATGCTTTGGTGAAAATATCAGCTAATTGATGTTGTGTATCAATATATTCTATCTCACAATCTCCCTTTTGTACATGATCTCTAAGAAAGTGATGCCTAATCTCAATGTGCTTGGTTCTAGAGTGCATTATGGGATTCTTTGTAAGATTTATTGCACTTGTATTATCACACTTAAGTGGAATATGATCTAAATGAATGTCATAATCCTCTAATTGCTGTTTCATCCATAAAATTTGCGCACAACAATTTCCAGCAGCAATATATTCAGCCTCAGTTGTTGATAAGGCTACACAGGCTTGTTTCTTAGAGTGCCAAGAAACTAAGGAACTACCTAGAAGATGACATGTTCCACTAGTGCTTTTTCTATCTATCTTACAACCTCCATAATCTGCATCTGAAAATCCCACAAGACTAGGTTCCGTTCCAGATGGATACCATAAACCAAAGGATGCAGTTCCCTTAAGATATTTCAATATTCTTTTAACTGCTGTAAGGTGAGATTCTTTAGGACTAGATTGATATCTAGCACATACACAAACACTCTGCATAATATCCGGTCTACTAGCAGTGAGATATAACAAAGAACCTATCATACATCTATATTTAGTTTGATTTACCTCTTTACCTGACTCATCTTTGTCAAGATAGCAAGAGGTTCCCATAGGTGTAGATGCTTCCTTTGCTTTGTCCATTTCAAACTTCTTAAGAATTTCTCTACAATACTTAGTTTGAGAAATGAACGTACCTTCTTTCATTTGCTTAATTTGAAGACCGAGGAAGAATGTTAATTCTCCCATCATAGACATTTCAAATTCACCCTGCATAGTCTTAGCAAATTCTTCACAAAGAGATTTATTAGTTGATCCAAAAATAATATCATCAACATATACTTGAATAATCAAAATATGTTTTCCGACTCTTTTAATAAACAAAGTGGAATCAACTTTTCCTCTATTAAAATTATTTTCTAAAAGAAAATTGCTAAGTCTTTCATACCAAGATCTAGGTGCTTGTTTTAAACCATAAAGTGCTTTCTTTAACTTATAGATGTGATTTGGAAATTTAAAATCTTCAAAACCGGGTGGTTGTTCAACATACACATCTTCTTTTATAAAACCATTTAGAAATGCACTTTTCACATCCATTTGAAACAACTTAAATTTCATTATAGATGCATAAGCAAGAAGTAGGCGTATTGCCTCTAACCTGGCAACTGGAGCATATGTCTCATCATAATCTATACCTTCTTCTTGACTATATCCTTGAGCCACAAGCCTAGCTTTATTCTTGGTGATGTTTCCATCTTCATCCAGTTTGTTTCTGAATATCCATTTGGTTCCAATCACTTGATGAGTATCTTCCCTAGGAATCAATTCCCAAACTTGATTTCTTTCAAACTGGTTGAGTTCTTCTTGCATTGCTATACACCATTGTTCATCTTGAAGAGCTTCCTTAATGTTCTTGGGTTCTATCTGCGACATGAAAGCTACATTCATACAAAAATTTACTAAATTTCTTCTAGTGTTTACCCCTTTTGATATGTCGCCAATGATGTTGTCCAGTGATAATCCTCTAGGTTGTTGCCATATTTTGTTTAGATCTTCATCATCTTGAGGATTATGTATTTCTTCTTCATTTGTTGTCTTTTGTAAGTCTTCATTTTCACCTGCATCTGATTCATCTGACTCAAGAGGTTTTGCCTCAAGGTCTACAATTTCATCAAAGACAACATGCATAGATTCTTCTATTTGAAATGTTTTCTTATTAAAAACTCTATAAGCTTTGCTAGTTAGAGAATATCCTAGAAAAATAGCTTCATCTGCTTTGGAATCAAATTTTCCTAAATTTTGTTTTCCATTGTTTAGGACAAAACATTTGCATCCAAAAATTCTTAAATGTGAAACATTTGGTTTTCTACCTTTAAAAAGTTCATAAGGAGTACATTTCAAAATTGGTCTAATAAGCATTCTATTTAAAACATAACATGCAGTACTCACAGCATCAGCCCAAAATTGTTTAGGAACACTATATTCATTTAGCATAGTTCTAGCAAGTTCCTCTAAAGATCTATTCTTTCTTTCTACAACTCCATTTTGTTGAGGAGTTCTAGGTGCAGAAAAATTATGAGAAATGCCATATTCTTCACAAAAAGTTTCAAAATATTCATTTTGAAATTCACCTCCATGGTCACTTCTAATAGCTTTTATTTTCAAATCCTTTTCATTTTGAACTAAATTTGCAAACTTTTTAAATTCTTTGAAAGCTTCATTTTTAAGAGTAAGAAAGAAAGTCCAAGTATATCTTGAATAATCATCTACAATAACTAAAGCATAATAATTTCCTCCAAAACTTTTTATCCTAGAGGGACCAAATAAATCCATGTGCAAAAGTTCTAAGGGTTTTAAACTAGAAACAACATTTTTCGAATGAAAAGATGATTTCACTTGTTTTCCCTTTTGACATGCATCACACAATTTATCCTTCACATATTTTAGTTTTGGTAGACCAATTACTAAGTCTTTAGAAATGAGTTTATTCAATTGTTGCATATGAATATGTGCAGCTCTTTTATGCCATAACCATGGATTTTCTTCTTTTACTACTAAACATGAAATATTCCTACTTGATGCATTTTCTAAATCTATCAAATAAATATTGTTATGCCTAATTCCTTTCAAAGCAATTTCAGAAGAATCATTTTTATAAATAGTGCAGGAATTTTGTTCAAAGGTTACCTTGAATCCTTTATCGCATAATTGACTAATGCTGATTAAGTTGTGCTTTAATCCTTCCACATATAGCACGTCTTTGATCATCAAAGTATCTTCACTTCCAATATCTCCTATTCCAAGGATTTTTCCTTTATTGTTATCACCATAGGTGACAAATCCGCGTTCTCTTTTCCGGAAGCTTGTAAATTTCTTCTTATCTCCGGTCATGTGTTTTGAACATCCACTATCAAGACACCACATATGCTTCCTTGGTTTTAATAATTCCTACAACATAAAAAGAACAAGCTATTTAGGTACCCAACTACTTTGTATGGGTCCTTTGGGTTAGATTGAAGAGATTGAAATTATTTTGCAACCCAAGCATATCTACCACTTGGAACACCATAATGCTTAATTTTACACTTATTAGATGTATGACCCTTTTTCATACAATAAAAGCATGATGCAGTATATGTGTTCCTATAAGTTGTTCCCTTTTCTACCCAAGTTCTACGGGTTCTATAATTATGCTTATTTTTAATTCTAGGAACATACTTATTATTACCAACCTTATGTTCATTTATTTTACTACATTCTCCTAAGGTTGTTTCATCTAGTAGTTTCTTATAATTAATACAGGATGCACATTCATTACTACTAGAAAATTTGCCTTTTTCATAATATAAAACTTTACCTTTTAAATTTCTAATTTCTTCTGCTTGATATAAAAATTTATTTTTCAAACTTCTGTTTTCTTCAGATAAATTTGTAAATTCAGTTTTCAAATTATCATTTAATTTAGAAGAATTTTCAGAAGTAAGCTTCAAATCTTCATTTTCTTTAAGAAGGCTATTAAGTTCAGATTTCAAATTTTTAAAGTCCTTTTTCAGCTTTTTATGAGCAACATCTAATTTTTCAGATTCAATTAATAATGCAGCATACATTTCATTTTCATCAATATGACTATCATTATCAGAATAGTTTGAACTACTTACTTGGCTGTCATTATCGTCATCTGCCATCAAACAGATGTTCGCTTCTTCATTTGAGTCGCTTGAATCTGTAATTGTTTCATTGTCGTCTTCCCAAGCAATGTATGCCTTCTTTTTCTTGAAAAATTTCTTTTCTTTCTTTTCTTCACCCTTCTTCTGATTTGGGCAGTCTGCTTTCAAGTGTCCTTTTTCTCCGCAACCATAACATCTGTAGTTTGAGGAAGATCCTTGATTTTCTCTCTTTTCATTTCTGAATCTCCCTTTGCCTTTTGATTTCATGAATCTGTTGAACCTCTTGATTAGTAGACTCAAGTTTTCATCTTCATCTGAGTCTTCATCTTCCATCTTGCTTTTGCTCTTTTCTACCTCAGATTTGAATGCTAGAGTCATTTTCTTCGTTTTTGCTTCTTCTTCCTCTAATCTTCCAAGGTCTAGTTCATGCTCTCTCAACTTTCCAAATAATGCCGCCATGGTCATTGTGTTGAGATTTTGTGACTCAGAAATTGCAGTCACTTTTGGTTGCCAAGCCCTGTCTAAAGATTTCAAAATTTTTATATTTAATTCATCAGTATCGAAAGACTTACCTAGTCCAATAAGATGATTTACGATGTTGGTGAAGCGTTTTTGAACATCTACTATTGTTTCTCCTTGCTTCATCCTGAACATCTCGTATTCCTGGATCAAGGTATTCTTTCTAGCTCTTTTAACATCATCTGTACCTTCATGGGTTACTCGAAGTACTTCCCACATTTCTTGTGCAGTTTTACAAATGGATATCCTGTAAAACTCATCAACGGTTAAAGCAGATGAAATTATATTGCGAGCTTTAACATCATTACCGAATTTTTTCTTGTCTTCAGCAGTCCATTGGTCACGGGGCTTTGGTTCCTGCATATTGTTAGTTGGAACAAAAGGACCAGATGCAACTGCATCCCAAATATCTATATCAATAGACTCCATAAATATTTGCATTCTTACCTTCCAGAATGCGTAATTTTCACCTGTGAATAGTGGTGGTCTATTGATAGAAGCACCCTCTGCGAATGTTTGAAACGATCCCGCCATTTGAATGACTATCAAAGCAAGCTCTGATACTAATTGTCAGAGCGGCTGCAGCGGAATGGTTAGCGTGGAAACAAACCAAGAGGGGGGGTGAATTGGTTATATTCAAATATTATCCCTTTTTAATATTTTTCTCTTAATTTCTTACTAAGCAGATAATTAAACGTAAATAACAGAGTAAGGGAAAGAGAAAAATTACACAGGTATTTTATCCTGGTTCAGATCACTAGGATCCTACGTCCAGTCGCTTATCTCAAATAAGATAAACCTTTTTCACTATCACAAAACTATTACAAATATTAGTCACACAGAAAAACAATTTGTAACAGTTTAGAAATTACCACCTCTCTTGAAACCACAAGAGATGAACTTACACCTCCTTTGAATCTTCACAAAGGATGATCACCTCCTTCGAATGCTTCACGAAGGATGATTCTCTTCCAGACACTTCCTCAGACACACCAAGGATGATCAAGCTATTCCTCTGTCACCGCAGTACCACTTCAGGACTTTGCAGACAAGAGTTTCCTTAGCTTCAGCAATTTCACAGAGTTCTCACAAGAGTTCAGAGTACTTGAGCACAAGGGAAGAGTTGGATTTGAGAGAAAATGAGAGTCTATTTATAGACTCATCCAAAGGCTCCTCCATTTTCGCTTTTAGACTTTCTGACTGTGTTAATCGATTAGCTACAGTGGTTAATCGATTAACAACCCAACGGATAGTTCAACGTCTCAAAAAACGGCTAGTTTTTCAAACGGTAACTATGTTAATCGATTAACAGCCCATGTTAATCGATTAACGTTAATCGATTAACACCCCTTGTTAATCGATTAACACTGAAATGCTGTGCTTCGCCATTTGCCTCTGGAACAATCGATTAACGCCCTCTGTTAATCGATTAACGTTAATCGATTAACACCCCTTGTTAATCGATTAACACTGCACAGATTTTCCTCTTGCTTTATTTTTACATCACTTTTGAATACATACAAGAAACTACTAATTTTCCTATGTTCATACAATTTTTTACAAGAGGTTACAAGTCTTCAAAGATCATTCTTCATGAGTCTTGTTTGTTCTTGACTTGATTTGGACATCATCAAAACTTCATCTTCATCATTTTGCTAACACCAAGAAAGAAACACCCTCACACACCAGAACAAGTGAAATCAAATGCTTCAAATGTCTAGGAAGGGGTCATGTAGCTACTCAATGTCCTACAAAAAGAAACATTATTTTGAAAGGCAAGGACATTTATAGTAGTGAAAGTGACACCCCAACTAGTACAAGTGAGAATGAGGAAGAAGAGAGGGAAGAGGAAATATATGCTGATGATGGGAAACTTCTCATAGTGAGAAGGATACTTAGCAACCAACCAAGTCTTGAACATATATCACAAAGAGAGAACATCTTTCACACAAGATGTAAAATTCAAGAAAATCATTGTTCTCTCATTGTTGATAGTGGATCTTGTTGCAATTGTTGTAGCACAAGGTTGGTTGAAAAGTTGAAGCTTGATATTATACCCCATCCAAAACCTTATAAACTTCATTGGCTAAATGAAGATGGGGATATAATAGTCAAGAATCAAGTGAAGTTGGCATTTTCCATTGGGAACTTCAAAGATGAAGTTTTATGTGATATAGTTCCCATGGAAGCATGTCATGTGTTATTGGGGAGACCATGGCAATTTGATCATCAAACTATCCATCATGGTCTAACCAATACCATCACTATCCATCAAAAGGACAAGAAGTTTGTGCTTCATCCTTTGACTCCTACCCAAGTGGCTAAGGATCAAGCACAAATGAAGTCTTTAAGAAAACAAGAACATGACCAAAAGAAAAAGTCAAAAAGAAAGGAGGGTAGGGAAACAAGTGTGCCACCTAAGGTCACTCAACATGAAGTTCTTTTAAACAAAAAGACTTTAATCAATACACTTCAAGTTGAGCAACCTTCATATCTTCTTCTTTGTCAAGGGACCCTTACATGTACATCTAGTGATTCAAAGACTTCAACTCTTTCTCCATCCATTCAAAAACTTTTGAAAGAATTTGATGATCTATTCCCCCAAGAAATTCCAAAAGGGCTTCCACCCATAAGAGGAATAGAACATCAAATTAATTTCATTCCAGGGGCAGTTCTTCCTAATAGGCCAGCCTATAGGACAAATCCCCAAGAAACTAAGGAGATTGAGACACAAGTCCAAGAGCTACTAGATAAAGGTTTAGTTCAAAAGAGTCTAAGTCCCTGTGCTGTACCAGTGTTGCTGGTACCAAAAAAAGATGGAAAGTGGCGCATGTGTTGTGATTGTAGAGCTATCAACAACATCACAATCAAGTATAGACATCCCATTCCTAGGCTTGATGATATGTTGGATGAATTGCATGGAGCACAAATATTTTCAAAGGTAGATTTAAAAAGTGGCTATCACCAAATAAGAATTAAAGAAGGTGATGAATGGAAAACTGCCTTTAAGACCAAGTTTGGATTATATGAATGGCTAGTTATGCCTTTTGGTCTTACAAATGCTCCAAGCACATTCATGAGACTTATGAATCATGTCCTTAGGGATTGCATTGGGAAGTTTGTAGTTGTCTACTTTGATGACATTTTGGTATATAGTCAAAATTTGCAAACTCATGAAAATCATTTGAGAGTTGTTTTAACCATTCTTAGAACACACAAATTGTTTGCAAACTTTGACAAGTGTACCTTTTGTGTTGATAGTGTCATATTTCTTGGATTTGTGGTCACCAAAAATGGGGTTCATGTGGACCCAGAAAAAATAAAGGCCATCCAAGATTGGCCTCCTCTAAAGAATGTAGGAGAAGTAAGGAGCTTCCATGGGTTGGCCAGCTTTTACAGAAGATTTGTTCCTAACTTCTCTAGTCTTGCTTCACCCCTCAATGAGTTGGTGAAAAAAGATGTTACATTACATTGGGGGGATAAACAACAAAAAGCTTTTGAGCTACTCAAAGAGAAGCTCACACAAGCACCCATTCTAGCTTTGCCAAATTTTTCCAAAACTTTTGAGCTAGAATGTGATGCTTCAGGATTTGGCATAGGTGCAGTATTATTACAAGAAGGACACCCAATTGCATACTTTAGTGAAAAACTTCATGGTGCCTCTTGTAATTACCCCACCTATGACAAAGAACTCTATGCACTTGTGAGGGCTCTTCAAACTTGGGAACATTACCTTGTTGCCAAGGAGTTTATCATTCATAGTGATCATGAATCACTTAAGTATTTGAAGAGTCAACACAAGTTACAAAAGAGGCATGCTAAGTGGTTGGAATTCATTGAACAATTCACTTATGTTATTAAATACAAGAAAGGAAAATCCAATGTGGTGGCCGATGCTTTGTCAAGAAAAATTAATCTATTAGCCACATTGGGAGCTCAAATTCTTGGATTTAATAACATTCTTGAATTGTATTCACAAGATCCTGATTTTGCTCATATCTATGAGGAATGTCTCAATAAGCCTCAAGGAGGATTCTATGTGAAAGAGGGGTATCTTTTTAAAGAAGGAAAAATTTGCATTCCCCAAGGGTCACATAGAAAACTCCTTGTTAAAGAGACACATGAGGGAGGATTAATGGGGCATTTTGGGGTAGAAAAGACCCTTGGCATGTTAAAAGAAAAATTCTTTTGGCCTCACATGAGAAGGGATGTTCAAAGGCATTGCTTTAAGTGTATAACTTGTTTAGAAGCTAAATCTAAATCAATGCCTCATGGACTTTATACTCCTTTGAATGTTGCTTCCACCCCTTGGGAAGAGATAAGTATGGATTTTGTGTTAGGTCTTCCCAAAACTTCTAGGGGTTTTGACTCTATCTTTGTGGTGGTAGACAGATTTAGCAAAATGGCTCATTTTATACCCTGCCACAAAGTAGATGATGCAAGCAACATTGCAAAGTTATTCTTTAGAGATGTGGTTAAACTTCATGGGTTACCTAAGGTAATAGTTTCGGATAGAGATACAAAATTTCTTAGTCACTTTTGGCGGACCTTATGGTCTAGATTAGGGACTAAGTTATCTTTTTCTACTACTTGCCATCCTCAAACCGATGGTCAAACTGAAGTAGTCAATAGATCTCTTTCCACTTTACTAAGGGTAGTTCTTAAAGGAAATCACAAATCTTGGGATGAGTACCTGCCTCATGTTGAGTTTGCCTACAATAGAGTAGTTCATGGAACTACTAAATTGTCTCCTTTTGAAGTAGTTTATGGTTTTAATCCTTTGACACCCATGGATTTAATACCCCTTCCAAATTCTATTGATTTTGTTCATCAAGATGGGGTATCTAAATCTAAATTTATCAAAGATTTACATCAAAGGGTTAAAATTCAAATTCAACAACAAAATGAGAAATATGCCAAGAAACATAATAAGGGCAAGAAAGAGTTAATCTTCAATGAAGGAGATTTAGTTTGGATTCATCTTAGAAAGGAAAGATTTCCTCAACTAAGAAAATCTAAACTCAATCCTAGAGGAGATGGACCCTTTAGAGTGATCAGGAGGATTAATAACAATGCTTATCAACTTGATCTTCCTCCTGAATATGGTGTTCATGCTACTTTCAATGTATCTGATCTTAAACCTTTTGCAGGATTTGATAGTGAAGATGAAGATCTTTTGGATTTGAGGGCAAATCCTTCTCAAGAGGGAGGGGATGATACAAGAAGGTCTAACACCATAGGACCCATCACAAGAGGAATGGCCAAAAAGCTCCAAGATGAATATTCTCCTCAAGGTCAAGTACTATTTGCTATCTTTGGATGGAAAATTGGAGAACAAGTAGATATGCCAAATCTGCCAAAACATGGAGAAGGGTAAAAAGGACATTTCTATAAAAAAGGGGTGTACTTATCCTTCTATGGGGCTGCATGAGTAATTGTTTTTCTTCACATAAAACTTGATTTTCACGTGTTTTAGAAGCTAAACATGTAGCACATGGAATCAGATCTACAACGTGAAATTTGCTTGCTTAAAGTCTTGAGATTAATCTATAAAATCTCATAGGAAAAGCTTGTAAATCACTTTTGGATTGTAGTAAAGAATTTCTGCTGAAATGCATAGCAAATTCCTTCTCCAAGAGTCACTTCTTTGCTTGATTTCCATTGCAACTTCCTTCCACTCTAGGAAGCCTTCTGAGTTGTGAACCACCTCTCCAAGCTAACCTCCATATCCAACCACCATAAACACCAATCCTCCACTGCATCACATCCAAAGACTCCTATCCAATCTGCTCCTGAAAATACAACTCTGCAGCTACTGTTCCATTGGTTTCAGCAGCTTTCCATGCCTCTCTGCACCTCCAATCTCACGGATCTGCTTCTCCACATCTCCTAGGATGTATCACAAACGGAAGCTTAAGACAACCAAGCGTTCTATCCTTATGTCTAGGCAATAGTTCCCTTGGGAGAAAATCCCCAGATCATGAATTGTAAGATATATGTCGATACTCAGACAAATCAAATATCATGTCGTGAATGAGTTAAAGATAACAAGCATTGAGCAAAGAAGAATAACCCTAACAATTAATGAAAGAAATATATATAAATAAGAATCAATTCAAATACATGAGAGTTTAGAGGTTACATCTTCCCCAACAACAAATAAGGTTTAGTTCTCCATTATCATGGAGAAACTAGATGAACAATGGAATGAAAGAGATAGAAAAACCCTAGAAATTGAAGAGGAGAGCTCCCACATCCCCAAATCTACCTCCAAGGGGCGAAAAGTGTGTTTTTGTGCTCAAGCCATCAAGAGATACTAACCCTAGCTCGTGCAACTCTTTAAATAGATCAAAATTAGATCATGGGCCAACGTCGCTGGCGCTCAACGCCCCAAGTGGGGGCAAGAAGGCGAAACTACGAGAAAATTGTCACTCAACGCTCTTGGAAGGGCGCCTAGGGGTGTGCGATACATGAAACTACCGCTTAGGACCCCTGGCTGGCGCTTAAGGCCCTTGAGGGGGCCCTCAACTTCAGCTTGACTTTTCTGCACTGCGTCTTTTTCTCTTTTTCTACATTCCAACTCCTCTTTCAAATCATTCCAATAACCTACAAAATCAAGGGAATTTAGTGATAAAGTCATCAAGTATACCCTCTACTCACTTATTCAAAAAACTAAACTAAAAACATGATTTCAAGCAAGCTTATAAGTAAAAAAGGGTTGATTTAATATCAAAGTTGGATCACAGATAACGGTATTTTCAACCGTTATCAATAACGTAAATAAGAAAACCACTAATAGAGGTACGTTCATTGCTTTAAAGACTTACCTTGTGTCTCCCCGTTTTTTTATTATAATCAAAAGTAGGAAATGTTCCCCCTAAAATCATGAACTTAACTAAATAGAAGCTCCCTGTTAAGTAGACAATTCAAGTAAAATATAGAAAATAAACATATATTTTAAAAAGCTTCATTAACTTAAAGAATTGTACAATTAAAACTCCTCACTATTTTCATTGTCAATTTTCTCTTCTCAGTGGAGTTCAATGTTAACGTATAATCTAAATTACTAAGCAAGCCACAAACTTCTTCATGTCTAGCTACTTGAAGGGTGAACAATTCTTCCATCTTCCTACTTACGTTGGCAACATTTTCTTCCATTGATGAAGATGAACCTGTAAAAACATTTGAGGATCCAACTACATGAGTTACATCAAGCATTTCATCATATTCTTCCCTTTCCTCATGAGTCACATCTCCTTTGTGAATGAAGGTGTTACCAAGAGGAATGAACCTCATATACTTCAGTGCCTCTTGCCCAATTTCATTAGAAGCCAGAGTATTACTAACTTTCTCACATGCACTGTTGACCCCTTTGTAATCACAAATTCTGGAGATCAAGATGGCATGAGGAAGATAATATATAGGAAATATGCTTGCCTTAACCATGGTATCAACTATTAGACTTGGTCCATCAATAGTGACGTTAGCAACCCATAATGATTAACAAGTCTTATTTAGAGCATTGAGCATGATTTGTTGATCTAGAAAAAATAGTCTAGGCAATCAAATACTTGATGAGACGTTCATCCATCTTGAGTCTTCCCACCAATAATTTCTTCCTCTCAATGTGTTTTTGAGTATTTTTGAGAAATGAGTGAAAAACCAAAATTTTGTTGAATCCTTCTATTCCATCGTGAACATTAACATCATCTTCACTAAGAGGAAGATGAGCAACATTTGACCATATATCATCATTAAGGATGATATCAACTCCTTTAACTTTAATTGAGGTCACACCATCACAAACCTAGAAGTTATAGTAGAAGACATAAACCAAATATGGATAATACGAATCTCTTAATTCTACTAGATGTCAGAGCCCTTGATTGACCAAAAGTTAAGCAAATTGAAAACCACTCGAGCTAAACCAATTGTTGTTGATTTACTTTGGGACCACCCATTTCCTATCTTTCCAGAAGGTGATGAATCCCCTTCTTCTTTTTGGGTTCAAAACCCATCTTTCAAAGTTGACAGGTCTTACAATTGAGGCTGGGTCAAGATGTTTGGTTCTTCTTCTTATTGGGAATTTTCTGCGTGAGGGTTCAACCAGTTTTGGTGTATAAATTGATTTGCAGAGAGCGGGAAAACTATAAGTAATCTATTTCTAAGTAGAATGGATACAAGAGTGCAAAGGAATAATCGATTTATGAGGCATATATATATATATATATATATATATATATATATATATATATATATAAAGGAAAGAGATCCTAACGGTCCATAAATGAAGAGTTTAAGCATTTAAAGTTGTTGTAATGGCTAGCTTTTAGGCTTAAAGTCACTTTGCAGTGTTTGATAATTGATTATCATTAAAAATAATTTATTATCATTTCGTAAATTTTGAGCAGATACTAAAAATAATCAATTATCAGACTTGAATAATCGATTATTTACACGACTAATATACTTATATTCTCAAATACACTAAGAATAATTTATTATTTGAGAATCAACATTTTTCAAGACCTAATGATAATTGATTATCAATATGAATAATTAATTATTTTCACTTTAATTTCCTAAATACTCTGGTTTGAGTATTTTTGGGCCCTTAGACATATCTAGAATTTCTAAGTGATGAGTCATTATTTTATCTTATTCACTTAGCTTTCCGCACCAAATTTAATTAGTCAATTGTGCTTAATTGTCCAATATTTCCTTAGTTTTTCTATATGGGCTTGATTTGACCAGTAATTCTTATTTTAATTATTTTGAATTCTCTTAGTCCAATTATTCCCGTTATTATTTTCAGGACAATTTTAAGATTATATTTTTCTAACTTCAAGACGGCATTGCCACGTCAATAACCATTTTCCACTTCATCGTTTTATTTTAATTTAGTTGTAATTTTGTTTTTAATTTTGTTTTTGTATTGTTTGGACCAGACTTTGTATTTTTTGACTAGATTTCACAATGGCCCCAATTTTGGTCAACTTAGGAGAGCCCAAAAGTGGGGGTTGACTTGACAGCCTAGAGTTTAGTGTCCAACATCCCCTCATTCCCTCACTCTTTCATTCTACTATTCCATTGGACAAAAACGCAGAACAACTCCTTCTTAGAGGTTTCTTTTGTATATTACGTTTTGGAATTTAAATTGAAGTTCGTTTTGATTTCAAATTCCTTTCTCTATTCTTGTTTCATTTTCGTTGCAGCATTTATGTTTGGTAGCAATTTTCGTTTTTTGTTGTTGACTCTACATTTGTAACTTTTTTTCCATTTGCAATTTCGTTTCCATTTCGAGTTTCGAATTCCATTTACAATTTCGTTTCCATTTCCATTTTTAAATTCCATTTAAAATTTGTTTCCAGTTTCAGTGTTCATTTTCCAGTTTCAATGTTGATTTTCCCATTTTGTTTTATAACTTCATTTTGTGGGTTGAATTTTGTTTTCTGTGTTCAATTTGTTTTGTAGGTTCATCTTGTTTTTCCAGTTTGCATTGCCTTTCTTAATGTTTTCAATTTCATTTTACTATTTGCACTTCGTTTTAATGGAAGGGTGAATCTGTGTGGTTGGCCACTAGAGATGATGTATTGTTTCCATGAGAATATTATGTTCTATTGTGATTTCGTGCTTCTGACTTTGCATCTATAATCTGTTTGGTTTGTTGCAAATTCGTCACGCTTAGTGGTTAAGGTTATGTACTTGAAGTTGTAGTTGCTTAATGCGCATTTTATGAAAACCGTTTGAGATTTTGCTTAGTTGTTTAATTTATATTAGATTAAGGGTAAAAGGAGCAGATATTTAGGGGTAATCAGGGATTGGAACAATTGTAATTGAAACAGAGGCCAATTTCTCCTTAATTAGTGTTTTAATTCGTGTTAGTCGGTTAATTTGGTTTGCACAATTTGTTCGACCCCCTGATGAGAGGGTCGCACCTCCCCACAAAAGTTGTGCATAAAAGAATGCAGTATAGACTAGGAAGTGACTCCTAGGTCGTCTCTCAAGGACCAAATGCGATTCGAGACTTAGGTCAAACATGAAGTGGGGGGTTTTGAAAGTGTTTTATTGATTCCAAAATGATGTAAATTAAGACTAGAAATTAAATACAACCAAACATAATTGAAAACAGTGAAATGAATTAACAAAGTGTGAATACCGAACGATTTCTAAAATAAGTGAGGAAATTGGAATTGCAAGAAGATAAATAAACTGAACAGAACAGACAACATGATAACAGTAAATTAAATATTCCTAAAGCCAAAACTAATTTAAATGCATTAGAGAAATAAGAAAAAGGAATCAAAACTATTAAAATGCAATGATGAGCTAAAAAAATTAAATGCACTTTGTAATCATCTAGATGAAGTACATCCATCATTGAAACGACATCAAAAACAATGCATGAACAGTAAAGGAATCAAACGTGGCAAATGAAATAGACTAAACAAGTAAACTACTCCAAGCTGGAATAAAAAAATTGAAATTTGCTTATCATTGTGTGTTTCTCGTTCTGTGCTTCTCACTGCTGGAATAAAAAAAATTGAAAGCACCCAACGGAAAATGAATCAGCGTTTTCCTTCAAATAACCGTGCAGCAGTCCAAAAATTTCATCACCGTTCATTGCAATCCCATCCAGACCGCTTCAACACGTCCCAGCTCTTTGTCTCCCCTTCATCCCATTTCATAAAACAACATTCAAAAAAAACTCAGCAAAAACGTGTGGCAAGTGGCGGCTGGTGGAACCACTAAAAGTTACATTTTTTTTTCTCAAATATCCAAAAACCGAGAGACAAAACAAAAGGCCCTGCAAGTGGCGGCTGGTTCCTTGTGCACTTAAAAATAAAACTATTCAAGAAAGCTTCCCCAAAATAGCGTGCATCTACATTTCCTAAAACCAAAAAAAAAAACAAAAGAAATAAAAGCTCCTGGAATCAGCGCTTCACCATTTCAGCATCCGTGTGCAAGCTTCCTACTGCCAACAACCGTGAGCTGTGTGCTCCCTTCAGCATCAGCGCGTGCACACCATTCTCCTACTACATTCAGCTCAGCCATTCTCCATCCCGTCCCATTCAAAGACCACGTTCCATTCTCCTCATTTTTCCAAAACCGAGAGCCCCCATGTGCGTGACCTTCCCCTGAAAAATATATCCAGCTCCTCTTTTGTAGGTGGCGGCTGATGCCTCTTTATGAAGAATGAATGCCCTCCTCTGGACCAACTTCCGTGTGTGCGTGCTTGCTGGATGCACCCCTTCTTGCTATCCGCCACACCTTTCTCCAATGCTGGATGGGCTACTCCTCACGTGCTGGACCTGCAACTAAGTCTTGGATGTGCCAATGGCAGGCCGTGACACCTCCCAAGCTGATGCCTTGCTGCCATGGACGCTCACGTTGCTGGATCAGTGCTGGATACACCCCCAAAACTGCTTCCCAGGCCTTGGGCCGTGGTGGGCCTCACTGGACAGTGGATCCCCTACAGTGTTGGACGCGTATGGAGTGTGCTGGACGTGCGTTGTCTTCCACTCTGCTGGACGTGCGCTGGAGTGTGCGGACGTGCTGGACGTGCGCTGGAATGCTGCTCTGCTGGACGTGCGCTGGAGTGTTGCTTTGCTGGACGTGCGCTGAAGTGTTGGACGCTCGTGCTATTCGCGAGAAGCCAAATCAGGACGTGCGTGCCATCTGCTGGACGCTCGTCGTGGGCGTGTGCTGAAGCTGCTGGAATGAAGGTGCTGGAATGAAGGTGCTGGAATGAAGGTGCTGGACGTGCTTAACTTTCTTCCAAGCTGTTGGGCCGACGTGCTTCTGTTGGGTGCAGGCCGTGAGCCTCTTTTTCTTCCAGCACCACTTCTTAGCTTCTCCAACCAAGCCCATCTCCATGTGCACTCCCATAATTTAAATCCACACCTCCTCATATTACTTTAAAGTATATTTATGTGGCATTTTCTTTTGACCTCCAAAGGTCCCAAATATTATCCAACAATTTTCCTACAATTAACAATGCAAATAATTAGCTCAAATAATTCAAATTAATTAAAATAAGAATTTTTGGTCAAATTAAGCACAAATAGCAAAAACGGAAAAATATCGGACATTTAAGCACAATTCCCTGATTAATTCTAGCACACTAAACTAAGTGAAATCAATAAAATATTGATTCATCAAAATAGACCACACTTAGTCTTTTGCACTCCTGGGCAAAATCAAGACGCAAATCAAGGAATAGTTCAGAGGACATCCAGGGAAATGGCACAACTCAGCAAACAGAAAACAAAGACTAACAATGACAGAAACATAATTACACAGTTCTCAAGGAATCTGGACCAAGAAAGGAAATAGACAATATCCAACACAAAATCAAAGAAAGCAGATACTCATGAAATCATCCACGCAATTCAAAACATGGCAAAATGATTAATCAGTTCAAGAGGTGAAACAAAAGTAACAAAACCTCACAGATGCACTATCAGTGTTTCTCTCAAGTGTTTAAGGTAAATCAATGTCACTCAATGCACTCAAGAAAGCAAACACAAATAGACTTGGCAAGCCTCTAATATCAACACTCAAGCACATACGCATGTTCAAATCAAAAGGTCTTTTATGGATGTAATGGGGCCAAGGACATGGGAGGATAACATATGGATGAGAAGCTATAAACCAAAAGAAATAGAGGAGCAATGGGGAACAAGTGTAAACACAGTCAACTCACACCCAAAACCTCTAATTCAATCCTCTTCTTGACTCCATTATTATTATTTTTTTTTCATTTTTCACTATTTTTCTGCTCTCTTTTTTCATCCTGTCTCTTTTTTTTACTCTATTCAGTACACAACTTCAAGAGACAAGATAGACCACATATTTACCAAAACAAAACAAGAAGAGGAACCAACTAGCCAATTCATCAAAATCCCCAGGAAGACCACACTTGTTCCCAAAACACTTCCAAAGCTCCAAAATTCCCTAAGGTTAAGTTAAACATGGTTTTTCACTTAGGGCTAGTGTATGAGCTTCAAAACAAAGAAATGGGGAAAGTACAGGCTCAAAAGGGTTATCAAAGGATCACAATAAGGTAGGCTTATTTGGCTAGAGAGGCTCAAGACAAAACTGCCTTTATCACTTCCAAACATGCATATCAATCAAGAATTTTCAACAAGAGTCAAGCCAAGGTATATGTGCAAGCAATCACGAGACGTATCACACACAAGAAAGAACATAAAGTGGCTTAAATTCTCACACAGGGCATTTGTGTCACAATCAATTCAACTCTCAAACATCATAATCATCTTCCAAGCAAAGAAAAGCAAGGAATCCAACATCTCAGAGTATCAATGAAGTGAAGGAAAACTGACAACCTAACCACAATCCAGAATTTACGAAAAGCATGCAAAACTGTACACAAGACACAACAAAAACTACCTAGAAAAGAAAAAATTTAACACGGAAACAAAAACTAACAAAGAAAAATCAGAATCTCCCCCAATAGACCACACTTAAACTACACAGTGTCCTCAATGTGTCATAAGCATAAGATCGAAAATCAAAACAGTGAACAGATCATGGACAAGTGCAATAAAAGTAGGGAAAAGGGGGAGAAGAGAGAAAGAAAACTCCCCTGGTCATGGTGGCAATTGCCAATTTTGGACTTTCAGGGAGATGTCTTCCACCACAGGATCCAGCAAGGAAGTTTTGAGGAAGAATTGCTTCATCCTCCAGATTTGATCTAGCAGGGAGATATCATCCACAACTGGATCTAAGAAGCAAAGATTGTTGATGAGCAGGTTCAGCTGGTGCCTATTGATCTTGGAGCTTTTGTCAGTGTTAGCACCTTTATTTTCCATTGTGGGTGTTTGTTGATCAAATTCATTTGTACCTCCTGCAATAGGGTTAGTGCAATGTGGCTCTACAGAAATTTCATGCAGGGGTATAACACCCAATCCCAGTGTAACAGGCTGAACCTTAGATACATCCTCAGAACATGAATCAATTTCCAAATTAAAAGTAATATCAATAACAGACTCAGATTCATGTTCAGTGCATTGAGAATAAACATCTGGATGTGATATCAAAAAGTGGTTCTCATCATGCATAGAGGGAGAATTAAAAACATGCTCAGCAACAATATGATCATCAACATACCTCTCAACAGCATAATCATGAACAACATAATCATGAACATAATCATCACTGACATAATCATACTGAGGTATGCTTACCTCCACTTCCCTGAAGATTGGAAGAGTGGTGGTAGCTGATGATGGTCTACCTTTCTCAAAAATGTTGCTCATATATGTCTGGTCCTCAAAATCTTTCTCAGTCTCTTCAGGTGCAAGAGTGGGACCATCTGAAGGTGGAAAAGTATGTGGTGCAGTAGTAAGCTCATAACTCTGCTCCACATCTTCTATGTGGATGACACTAACATCATCAGGAATCAGTGATGAACGGGTCGCACCGCTCAAAAAAAGTTGATTGCACGAAATTAATGCAGTATAACTAGGAAGTGACTCCTAGGTCGTCTCTCAAGGACCAATATTTGTGGTTCGGTCTTAAATTTAACACGAAGTGGGGGGGTTTGTGAATATTTTTTTTGTGCAGAAAATAAATTAGAATTAAAAACAACTGTGCAGAAAACGTAAATGACATCAACGAAGAAAATACAGAAAAGACAATAAATTTGGGAAAATGGTAAAAATGGAATTTAACTTTATAAATTGGAAATGAAATTTTGACAGAATTAAAATGCAAAACTAAAATTCACAATAGAACAGAAAATGAAAGTAATTGCATCCGAAATCTAAAATTGAAAACGGAATTGTAAATGAACTATAATACGTAGATGAGAATAGAATTCAACAAGATTGATTGGAAAATGCAGAATGAAGATTACAATTAACATTCAACTTGAACTGGAATAAAGAAACACAAAACCTCCCCCAGAGGGGAGGAGAAAACCAGAACGTAACTCTACTCCTAAAATCTCCTAAAATCTAATCTCCTCTAAAATCTTACACTAAAATTTTTTTTCACCACTCTATGCTCTGCTGCTGCCTCTTTATAGCCCAGAAACTACTCCCGTGAGCCTTCCTTGTCTTCAGCCAGCTTTGTGTTTTGTCTCCACTTGGCAGCCCTTTCTCGTGACCGTGTGAAATGAAAATATGGTTGGGCCCTCTTCTTTTCTTGTCTTCACGCAACACACCCTTCAATTGCCGTGTGCACATCCTTCTCCTCTACCTTGCATTTCCTCTTCAACATATGGTAGCAACAACTTGGAGACTTCATCACGGTGCTTCACTTCTTCTTCCAACTCAGCTACTGGATTTTATGATGAAGCTGGACGTGTTTTGCTTCCTTAAATGCCAACAAAACCGTGAATGGTGCTGCTGTATGCATGAAGACAGTGAATGCTTCTTCAAAGGAGATTTGAACTTCCAGCAAAAATCAATCCTGTGAGCTTCCTTTGCTGCTACACTTCCGTCCAAGCTTGGGTGTTCTTTTGTCCAAGACCAAGGCCGTGTGATGTTACCAAGCTAAAGAGAAACCGTGAGTGGCTGGTGTGAGCTTCCAAAAACCATGTTCACCAATTCATTCTCTCCAAATCAGTACACCGAGAGTTTCTTCTTTCCCATATGTTACAGCTGTTGGACGTCTTCTCCTGGGAGATGAGCGTGAGCTGCTGCCAAAATACCGTGAGCTTTCCCTCAACGTGGTGGCTGCTCCAAACTGGACCGTGTAAGTAGCTGCAGCTGCTGGTGGAATTTCCTTCACTTCATTCACGCTGCAAGTGGCTTCTCTTCACGCAGCTAGCTGCTTCTTGCAAGGTGTTGGACTGTCTTTAACCAAGCTGGATGTGCTCTCTGTTGCTATTTATTTATTTTCGTTCCAGCAACGAAGGATATGGCAGCTTTCTCTCTTTTCGTAACAGCACCAAAGAGAATGAAATGTTTTTTTTTTCAAGCCAATTGAAAACCACGTTTCCAAAGAACAATAGAATGTGGTGGCTTTGTCTCTTTTAGCATATTTTATAATTTCTTTGAATGACAAAATAAGAAAAGGGGGGCCGTGTGTACCATTTCTCTTTCATTTGAATAAAATTTAGCATTTCATTTCATATTGCAACCTCCTGGCCGTGGCTTTCTCAAGGAATATGGTCCTCTTCATCTTTTCCATCCAACACATTCTATCTTCAGATAAGTGCTCTTTTGGACGTGAATTTAGGGGCCATGTGCTATTATTATTTTTAGCAATGTCACTTCAACACATTCACATTCTCCTTCTTTACGTGAGATGTAGCCTAAAGAAAGAAGAAAACCGTGAGCCAATTGTGGTGGTCCCCATGCTAAATGCTTTGGAGAGAATGTGTTTTCAACATGGTGGTCCCCTTTTTGATTCCACTTTCAAGTATTTGAGTGATTTTCACGTGAATTGTCATGGGCCATGTGTAATCCATTATCTTCCATCTTTAGTTCACATTCAATTTTTCAGCCATGCATACCACACTTTCCTACGTGGATTTTCAATGAGTGTGGCCTCCTTCCCTTAATAACACTACAAATGAAATTTAGGCCGTGAGTTTTCAAACAAACATGGTGGCTCCCTTGCCAAAATTAATTCTCCAATGGACCCTTGGAACATCCGTGTTCCAATTGAAATTTTTGCTTCTACAAATTCAAGAAAAATATTCCATCATTTACACGGATCAACACACATAATAAATCAATGCAGTACAACTTTCAAATACAGTGTGTGAATGTATTTCCAAATGTCCCAATTTATATTTCCAAAAATTTCCCTGCAATCAATAATGTAAATAATTATTCTCAGATAATTCAAATTAAGTAAAATAAGAATTTCTGATCAAATTAAGCACAATCAGTAAAAACGGGAAAATACTGGACAATTAAGCACAATTCCCCGATTAATTCTAGTACAATAAACTAAGTGTAGTGAAGAAAATAATGATTCATCAATCAGCACAGTCTGAAATGATGACTCTGAATCTTGAGACTGTTCCTGATTTAATTGAGTAGCCATCTGCCCTATCTGGTCATTCAAGCTCTGAATGGACGCTTTGGTCTCTTGCTGAAACTGCAGGTTCTGTATGGTCAACTGCTTCAACAACTCCTGCAATGTAGGCTTAGAAATAGAAGGCTGAGGAGCTGTTTCGGCAGAAGCATCATATTGCTGACTCTGATATTGCTGGACTGGTGGAGGCATACAAGTACTCTGGAATGGTGGTTCTTGATAATGATGTTGTGGAGCATTATACCATCCCAAGGTAGGGTCATTCCATCCAAGACCGTTGCTGTAAGCATATTGCACAAGGGAAAATTTGCTCAGAAACTGATGCTCAAGATATCCCCAATCGGAAACGGATCTCAGAGGAAGAGAGTCTTTCCAATCCTTAGTTGCTCCTTGTAATGAATGCGAAAATGCGCTCAAGAAAATGTAATCAAGAGGGACATCTGGAGGCTTCATTGAAGAGCACATGATGTGGAGCTCCTCAAAATGTCTGTGTGGGCATTCTCCTGCAAAACCATGAAACTTAGGCAGCAAATGTATCAGTCCAGAGGTGAGATCGCAATGAAGATCATCCTCCTTAAGTGAAACCGGCTCACAAAGAGCACTCTCAGAAATTAGAGGATGAGTCATATTGTTCTCAACATAGAAATCAGCAGAATATGAATTACAATCAGAGTAACATGCAGAAGGAGAATCATAATCAGAGGCACTAGCAAAACAAGCAGTATTCACGAAATCAAAATAGGTAGACATGGAAAAAGAAGAATACTAAAAATCACGAAACAAATAAAACACAACACATTTATACATGCAACACGCACACACAAAACAGAACATCACATCACATCACATCACAACACAAGACAAAACACAACACACATAAACACAACAAAAAGACCTAAGACTGAACCGTTGGTCCCCGGCAACGGCGCCATTTTGATGAGAGGGTCGCACGTCCCAACAAAAGTTGTGCATAAAAGAATGCAGTATAGACTAGGAAGTGACTCCTAGGTCGTCGCTCAAGGACCAAATGCGATTCGAGACTTAGGTCAAACATGAAGTGGGGGGTTTTGAAAGTGTTTTTGTGATTCGAAAATGATGTAAATTAAGACTGGAAATTAAATACAACCAAACATAATTGAAAACAGTGAAATGAATTAACAAAGCATGAATACCGAACGGTTTCTAAAATAAGTGAGGAAATTGGAATTGCAAGAAGATAAATAAACTGAACAGAACAGACAACTTGATAACAGTAAATTAAACATTCCTAAAGCCAAAACTAATTTAAATGCATTAGAGAAATAAGAAAAAGGAATCCAAAACTATTAAAATGCAGTGATGAGCTAAAAAAATTAAATGCACTTTGTAATCATCTAGATGAAGTACATCCATCATTGAAACGACATCAAAAACAATGCATGAACAGTAAAGGAATCAAACGTGGCAAATGAAATAGACTAAACAAGTAAACTACTCCAAGCTGGAATAAAAAAATTGAAATTTTCTTATCATTGTGTGTTTCTCGTTCTGTGCTTCTCACTGCTGGAATAAAAAAAATTGAAAGCACCCAATGGAAAATGAATCAGCGTTTTCCTTCAAATAACCGTGCAGCAGTCCAAAAATTTCATCACCGTTCATTGCAATCCCATCCAGACCGCTTCAACACGTCCCAGCTCTTTGTCTCCCCTTCATCCCATTTCATAAAACAACATTCAAAAAAAACTCAGCAAAAGCGTGTGGCAAGTGGCGGCTGGTGGAACCACTGAAAGTTACATTTCTTTTTTCTCCAATATCCAAAAACCGAGAGACAAAACAAAAGGCCCTGCAAGTGGCGGCTGGTTCCTTGTGCACTTAAAAATAAAACTATTCAAGAAAGCTTCCCCAAAATAGCGTGCATCTACATTTCCTAAAACCAAAAAAACAAAAAAACAAAAGAAATAAAAGCTCCTGGAATCAGCACTTCACCATTTCAGCATCCGTGTGCAAGCTTCCTACTGCCAACAACCGTGAGCTGTGTGCTCCCTTCAGCATCAGCGCGTGCACACCATTCTCCTACTACATTCAGCTCAGCCATTCTCCATCCCGTCCCATTCAAAGACCACGTTCCATTCTCCTCATTTTTCCAAAACCGAGTGCCCCCATGTGCGTGACCTTCCCCTGAAAAAATATATCCAGCTCCTCTTTTGTAGGTGGCGGCTGATGCCTCTTTATGAAGAATAATGCCCTCCTCTGGACCAACTTCCGTGTGTGCGTGCTTGCTGGATGCACCCCTTCTTGCTGTCCGCCACACCTTTCTCCAATGCTGGATGGGCTACTCCTCACGTGCTGGACCTGCAACCAAGTCTTGGATGTGCCAATGGCAGGCCGTGACACCTCCCAAGTTGATGCCTTGCTGCCATGGACGCTCACGTTGCTGGATCAGTGCTGGATGCACCCCCAAAACTGCTTCCCAGGCCTTGGGTCGTGGTGGGCCTCACTGGACAGTGCACCCCCTACATTGTTGGACGCGTGTGGAGTGTGCTGGACGTGCGTTGTCTTCCACTCTGCTGGACGTGCGCTGGAGTGTGCGGACGTGTTGGACGTGCGCTGGAGTGCTGCTCTGCTGGACGTGCGCTGGAGTGCTGCTCTGCTGGACGTGCGCTGAAGTGCTGCTCTGCTGGACGTGCGCTAAAGTGTTGGACGCTCGTGCTATCCGCGAGAAGCCAAATCAGGACGTGCGTGTCAGGGTGCGGCTGCAGCGGAATGGTTAGCGTGGAAACAAACCAAGAGGGTTTTTAATACGAACGTGTGCCTTTTAATTTCTACTCAGATAAACTTACCAAACAAATAATAAAGACAAATAAAGCGAGAGTAAGGTTGAGAGAAATTTGCACAGATGATTTTATCCTGGTTCGGATCTTACCAATCCTACGTCCAGTCGTTTATCTCAAACAAGATAAACAATTCACTAATCACAAAACAATTACAAATTACAATCACAAAGAAACAATTTGTAAGAGTTTAGAAACCACCTCTCTTGATACCACAAGAGATGAACCTACACCTCCTTTGAGTCTTCACAAAGGATGAACACCTCCTCCGAATACTTCACGAAGGATGATTCTCTTCCGAACACCTCCTTAGACACACCAAGGATGAACCGGCTATTTCCTCTGTCACCGTAGCAGCACTTCACCAGCTCCACAGACAAGAGTTTCACAAGCCGAACAAGAACACACAAGTCTCAAGAATTTCTGAGTATTTGAGCACAAGGGAAGAGTTTCTGTGTCTCTAGATTTCACTTTAAACTTGAGAGGAAATGAGAGTCTATTTATAGACTCATCCAAAGGCTCTTCCATTTTCGCTTTTAGACTTTCTGACTGTGTTAATCGATTAGCTACAGTGGTTAATCGATTAACAACCCAACGGATACTTCAACGGCTCTAAAAACGGCTAGTTTTTCAAACGGCTCCTGTGTTAATCGATTAACAGCCCTTGTTAATCGATTAACGTTAATCGATTAACACCCCTTGTTAATCGATTAACAGCTCAATGCAGTGCTTCTTCATTTGTCTCTGGAACAATCGATTTACACCCTGTGTTAATCGATTAACACTGCACAGATTTTGCTGTTTGGTTTATTTTTACATCTCTTTTGAATGCAAACATAAATCCACTCATAATCTAAGTCCTAGATACTAAACTATAATTATTACAAAAGCTTTCCATAGCAATACAAGTCTTCATAACATTTTGAATCTTGATTTCTCTTGACTTGATTTGGACATCATCAAAACTTCATCTTCTTCATTTTGCTAACAGTGCGTGCCATCTGCTGGACGCTCGTCGTGGGCGTGTGCTGAAGCTGCTGGAATCAAGGTGTTGGACGTGCTTAACTTTCTTCCAAGCTGTTGGGCCGACGTGCTTCTGTTGGGTGCAGGCCGTGAGCCTCTTTTTCTTCCAGCACCACTTCTTAGCTTCTCCAACCAAGCCCATCTCCATGTGCACTCCCATAATTTAAATCCACACCTCCTCATATTACTTTAAAGTATATTTATGTGGCATTTTCTTTTGACCTCCAAAGGTCCCAAATATTATCCAACAATTTTCCTACAATTAACAATGCAAATAATTAGCTCAAATAATTCAAATTAATTAAAATAAGAATTTTTGGTCAAATTAAGCACAAATAGCAAAAACAGAAAAATACCGGACATTTAAGCATAATTCCCTGATTAATTCTAGCACACTAAACTAAGTGAAATCAATAAAATATTGATTCATCACCCCCCAACTACGTGTTTGATCCTTTGACTGGACCACATTTTGTCCTTGAGAGACGACCTAGGACTTCCTAGTATAATGCACTTCATTGCACATTAATTTGATTCGAGTACGACCTTGATCACTAAGTCTCTCCTAAGCTCAAAGAATCGTTGCTTAGCCAATGTTTTGGTAAATATATCAGCTTATTATGGTATCAATGTAATTGATCACACAATCAACGTTTTGCACATGATCTCTTAGAAAGTGATGTCAAATCTTAATATGTTTTGTCCTAGAGTGCATTATGATATTTTTGGCCAGATTGATAGTAGTTGAATTATCATATTTTAGTGGAATGGATTCAATAATATATCAAAATCCTCTAGTTGTTATTTCATCCAAAGAATTCAAGCACAACAAATTCCAGTAGCAATATATTCAACCTCAATGGATGATAGAGCCATAGACATGTTTCTTTCGGTGCCAAGAAACTAATGAACATCCTAGAAAGTAACAAGTTTCAGTAGTCTAGTTTTCGCAATTCAACCACCATGATTTTGTTTACAAGTCTAGTTTAATCAAGAAATCACATAACTGTCTAGGTCGTGAGTCCTTTGAAAAACAATACTTGGTCTTACCATTTATTATTACTTAATACGATTCGGTACACTTATTGAAGTGTTAACAACACTAAGATTTGATGTGTTTATGTTTTAGCTTGGATTTTTAAAGTATGTTTGTGAATTTGGAGTGTATGAGTAATGATGTACCAAAAGATATATGTGATTGGGGTGTTAAAGAGATTCAATATGTTTAATTTTAATTTAATAACTTGTCCGATTGCGGTTGATTTAATGTTAGAGAAAGACAAAACTAATGAGTAGGATGATGAAACTAAGTATAAGAAAATTATTGGTTCTTTACAATATCTTTGAATTCACAATTGTATAAAATGTTTCATAAGAGTTATATTGTGACATATTAAAGCCACCATGACAAATGGTACTATGTTTCTATACAACAACACTTCAACTCAAAAAATAAAAATTGAGTTATTGGGCCACAAATGCAAAATGGGAAGGTGATAAGGATGATTGCAAGAGCACTACAAGTTTTATGTTCTTTGTAGAAGGAGCCTCTTACTCATGGAGCTCAAAGAAGAAACAACTTGACATTTGTACACATCAAGTTGCATGGCCAGACGAATTGTTGATTGAGTTAAAGATAAAGCATGATATAGGAATGAAGTTGTTCATTGACAATAACTCTGCAATAAAGTTTTTAAATAACATTTTCATTATAAAAAAAATAAACATATTGATACAAAATTTCATTATTTGAGAGATCTAGCAAATGAAGAAAAACTAGAGTTGATATATTATAATAACACTTAATCAAAGTTACAAATGTTTTCACCAAACAAGTAAAAGATTTAAAAGTATTGAGTTGTAATAAATTTTTTTCTATAGATGTACGAGAAGTTTTGAGTTGTAATAAATTTGTTTTGTATTTTTGATAATTACTTTGCTTCTCTTCTTCTATGTATGTCTAAACAACTCATATTCCATTGTTATATTTAATATGAGAATCTTTCCCAAAATGGACTTTGTTGTTGCAATAGAACCCCTTGCATTTACCTAATAAAGTCTTATTAAACAAATGCAATTCCTACACTTCTAATCCACTTTCTTTTGTAGGATTGTTGGTTTTCTATCACTATTCCCTCGACGTCTTCCTCCTTTCTTCTCTTGACAACCTTCTCCTACATAGCTACATTGTAACTCATTTAACTTTCTCACCATTTATTTAAGAACCTTAAAAGAAGATAGATAAAATAATGATATGGTTCATAGGACAACAAAAGATGCGCAACCTCCCATATAAAAGCTCAATTTTCTCTTATTTTTTCTCATTTTGTTTAATATAGATTTTCCATAGGTTTAATACATCATTTGGTCCCTTGTTTCGGCTTTTTGTTTAAAGTCGTTCTACCTTTTAAAAAATTTCAATAAGGCCCCGTATTTCGTTAAAAATGGTTCGAAATGGTTCTTTTGGCTTACGACGTTAAAAACATAATAGTGTAATTGCCTCCGTGGACAAAACTGAATGATGTGTACAGTTTTTGCAATACATGGCACATATGATATATTTGAAGGTGTAAATTAAAAGAAAAATAGAATGACGTGAGCAAGGTTTAACTGAGGGTTAAATCAAATTACCCATATCTAAGAATCCTTTTGCGATTCTAGGTTGAACAATTTGGTGAAAGTGGTCTTCAATTGAAAGTGGCTTGGTAATTCCTTGAAAATGCAACATAGGTCAGGTCAGTGTTGTTTAAATATCTAACTTGAAGACGCAACATAGGGTTTCTCCTCCCTTTTCGTTCCGGTTCGAGAGCGTTTTGGGGTTTCATTTTCTTGTGTTTCAGATCTTAAAAATTTTAAGAATTTCATATTAGGGTTTTGAATCAGGGTTGATTTTTATGTTTTGGGGTTCTTTTCTTTGTTTGTGAATTAGGTCTCCTTTTCTTTGGTTGATTTCACATTTTAGGTTTTGGTGTTCATTATCTTGCAATTTAGGATTTCTCCTTACCTTACTCCCTGTTTTTAATTTCTTTGTGTTGGGTGGTGGTGGAATGGTGACTCCCCTTTAATTTTTGTATTCTCGTAGTGTGAATGGACAGAGGAGAAAGGGAAAGAGAATGGACATTTTGGATTATGACTGTGTAGGTTTCGAGAGTGTTATTGTGTATGTGTTGAACTTGAAAATTGATGGTGCTGGAATGGTGTGTTGATTGTGAGTTCGGGACGAAGAAAGGGGTAATGAGTTGTTGTTTTTCTATTCGTACAGGTGAGATGTGTTAATGTCTGTGTTAAAAGAATGAAGGTTTATGGTGATGATGAAGGTGAAGAAAATGTAGATGATGGGCACACATCATTAAGTCATGGTACACGACAATAACATGATTTCATTTCAGCCTATATTAAAATTTTTCCATGTCCTTAATTTTTATTTTTAAAATTTACATCTTAATTGACCTCAGCATGTCACGTATTACAAAACTGGACACCTCATTCACTTTTGGCCAGATGGTCAACTACACCGTTACGTTTTTAATGTTGTAAGCCAAAATGACCATTTTGAACCGTTTTTAACGAAATACGAGATTTTACTGAACTTTTATAAATGGTATGACAACTTTGAACAAAAAACCCAAAACTAGGAACCATATGATCTATTAAACCATTCCCATATTACTACTCTTCTTTCCTTAATAAATGAATGCAAAAATCAACAACTCATACATTCACATATCGGTAGCATTCATTATTGAAATTTTAAATTAATTTAACTAAAAAATATAATATATGTTTTTAAATTAAAAAATTTATTAAAAAATTAATCTTAATTTCAAATATAATAATTTAATATACAAACTGTAATACATATATTTTTTAATAGTTTTTATTATAAATTTTTATATTTTAAAATATAATTATTATTTTATAAAATAGACTAATATACAAGTTTACAGTTTTACCCAACCTAAAACAATTTAAATCTTTAAATAAATAAGTTAATTTAAAGATATCCCATTCAATTTAGGTTATAATTTTGCATAACTCATTTTAGAAATTTCTTGGATTAAACTTATATTAACAGAAAAATAAAAAACATTTTACATTATGCACTGTATAATGTTGTCCAATAAATTTCAGAATGAACAATTTGGAGAGATGGTAAACAAAATTAAAATACACATTTTTAGAATTATGTAAAATAAGAATTGTATAATATTTTGAAAAAAGCATTTTAAAAAACATTAGTTCAAAATGTATATATATTTTAAAAAAATGTTTTAAAATAGAACACAATTCAATTGATGTATTTAGAGTTAAAAGTGAAATATCTTCGGCAATTAGCACACTTCACTATTCTAGACGTGTTAAGCAAAAAAAATTAAAATTTTAAAGAATTGGAAGGTGAAGAGGCTGCAAGTCGTGGAGTACAGTAAGATAAACCCTCCACACTGATTCGGCCTTTTGGGCCTAAATGTCAAATGGATATATTTCTTCCTGTACGTCCATAATTTTTGTCTGGATCTCCATAGACTTCGAACTTCCAATTTTATCTTTTTTTTTTTTTTTTCATTTTGAGTTCCGGAATACGTAAACAATAATAATATAAATGTTGTTTTCTTGTGGACATTAAAGGATTTTTGCCAATTCTGAACATGAATAGGATAATCGAGTAATAATAAATTATTTTAGTGCATTTTTAAAATAATACTTTTTCTTGAGCTCTCTTCAACCTATTGTTTATCTTCCAAAGCTAAATCTAAAATACAACTACAAATAACTTATTATAAAAAGTTTAATTAAACAACAAATTGAAAAATAGTTTTTTTTTTAATCTTCAAACACAAGGTTAGCTTTATTGGCAAAACTTCTTTGATCTCAATTCTTTCTTTTGTTCCTAACATGTTAACTAGAGGTAAAGTTTGCCTTCCTAAATATGGTCCTAAAAGGAAGAAGTATATGTGTCATAACCTCCTAGATTTGAGACTAAAAAACAAGAAGCAAGTACCTTCCAATTAAGGAAAACACTTTATGATCTCAAACAAACACCAAGAGCCTAGACTCTAAGATTTGATGTGTTTATGTTGTAGCTTGGATTTTTAAAGTATGTTTGTGAATTTGGAGTGTATGAGTAATAATGATACACCAAAAGATATATGTGATTAGGGTGTTAAACAGATCGAATATGCTTAATTTTAATTTAATAACTTGTCCAATTAAGGTTGAGTTAATGCTAGAGAAAGACAAATCTGATGAGCAGGATGATGAAACTAAGTATAAGAAAATTATTGGTTCTTTACAATATCTTTGAATTCACAATTGTATAAAATTCTTCGTAGGAGTTATATCGAGACTTTATTAAAGCCACCATGACAAATGGTACTATGTTTCTATACAACAACACTTCAACTCAAAAAATAAAAATTGAGTTATTGGGCCACAAATGCAAAAAAGGGAAGGTGATAAGGATGATTGCAAGAGCACTACAAGTTTTATGTTCTTTGTAGAAGGAGGCTTTGATTGATGGAGCTAAAAAAAGAAACAACTTGACATTTATACACGTCAAGTTGCATGGCCAGATATAGGAATGAAGTTGTTCATTGATAATAACTCTGCAATAAAATTATCAAATAACATTGTAATTCATGATGAAAAAAAATAAACATATTGATACAAAATTTCAGTATTTGAGAGATCTAACAAATGAAGGAAAACTAGAGTTGATATATTATAATAACACTCAATCAAAGTTACAAATGTTTTCACCAAACAAGGAAAAGTGAAAGATTTAAAAGTATTGAGTTGTAATAAATTTTTTTCTATAAATGTACCAAAAGTGTTGAGTTGTAATAAATTTGTTGTGTATTTTTGATAACTACTTTTACCTCTCTTCTTCTATGTATGTCCAAACAACTCATATTTCATTGTTCATATTTGATATGATAATCTTTCCCAAAATGGACTTTGTTGTTGCAATAGACCACTTTCATTTACCTAATAAAGTCTTATTAAATAAATGCAATTCCTTCACTTCTAATCCACTTTTTTTTTTTTAGGATTGTAGGTTTTCTATTACTTTTCCCTCGAGGTCTTCTTCCTCTTTTGACAACCTTCTCCTACATAGCTACACTGTAACTTATTTAACTTTCTCACCATTATTTTAAGAACCTTAAAAGAAGAAAGATAAAATAATCATATAGTTCACAAGACAGCAAGAGACACACAACCTCCAAGATAAAAACTCAATTTTCTCTTCTTTTTTTCTCATTTTGTTTAATATATATTTCCATATTACTACTCTTCTTTCCTTAATGAATAAATACAAAAATCAATAAATCATACATTAATATATCGACCGCTAAAATAATTTAACTAAAAACTAAAATATGTTTTTAAATTAAAAATTTTATTAAAAAATTAATTTTAATTTCAAATATAATAATTTTATAAAATAATTTTAATTTATTACAAAGTTTTTATATTTTAAAATATAATTGTTATTTTATAAAATTGACTAATATACAAGTTTACAATTTTTCCCAACCTAAAACTATTTAAATCTTTAAATAAATAAGTTAATTTAAAAATATCCCATTCAATTTAGGTTACAATTTTGCATAACTCATTTTACAAATTTCTTGAGTTAAACTTGTACTGACAGAAAAATAATATACAGTTTACATTACGTACTGTATAATGCTGTCCAATAAATTTCAGAATGAACAATTTGGAGAGATGGTAAACAAAATTAAAATACACATTTTTAGAATTATGTAAAATAAGAATTGTATAATATTTTGAATAAAGCATTTTAAAAAACATTACTTCACAATGTGTATATTTAAAAAATATTTTAAAATAGAACATAATTCAATTGATGTATTTGAAGTTAAAGTCAAAGATCTTCGGGAATTAGCACACTTCACTATTCTAGACGTGTTAAGCAAACAAAAAAAAATTAAAATTTTATTGGGGCTAAATGTCAAATAACATGTTTTAAAAAAATCGGTTAAGTTTCACGTTATTAATTTTATTCAATTCAGTTGTAATTTTGTTCGAATAAATTTAATTTTTATTAAAATTCACATATTTATTAAATATGTTTTTGTTAATTTTAAATTAGCTCTAACTATATTAGTATAATATAATTATTAGATTTTTATTTTTTCTACATGTAAAATATGGTTACAGTTAGTTTAAAAATAATGAATAATTTTTCTTCTAATTTAAAAAAAAATAGAATTTACCTTCTAATTTTTTAGAAATAAATTACAAATTTCCTACTAATTTTAAAAATAATGAAGAATGTTCCTTATATTTTTAAAAATAATGAAAAGTTTCCTACTAATTGTAAAAATGAAGAAGAATATTCTTTCTAATTTTAAAAATAATGAAATTTTTCTTCAGACTTTAAAAATAATAAAGAATTTTTCTTCTAATTTTAAAAGTAATGAAAAATTATCCTTGTAATTTTAAAAATAAAACAAAATCCTTTTAATTTTAAATATAATGAAGAATTTTTCCCTTAATTTTAAAAGTAATAAATATTTTTCTTTCTAAAATCTAAAGTTGGAATTGAATTAAACAAAATTAACAAAATTTGAAACTAAATTGAAAAAATAATAAAAATTGAAACTGAATTGAATACAGAACATTAACATTTATACTCACTCACTTGACACGTGATATTGACATTGACTTGACATGTGTTACCGACAATAACTTTACATGTGACATTGAGATTGACTTGACATGTAGTGCTGACATTGTCAAATGTCACAATATTAACCTGACACATGGATAAGTCTTTAAAATTAAGAAAAAATCTAAAAAGTTAATAAAAACTAAAAAAAAACAAAAAAACCACAAATTGACACACAAAAGTCCATTTACTTTTAATAATTTAGACGACATCATAAAAAAATATCAAATTGAATCTAAATTAAAGAAACCGAAACTACATTTAACACTAAAAATATGAATTCCCCATCAAATAAAATCAATGAAAATAAAGATCAAAATGGTATTAAATCTATATTTTAATATTTTCTGTCATAATAATTTATATATATTTTTGTCCCTTATATTATAAATAATAAAATAAAATTAATAATTGGTAAACGCTAAAAATTATTTGAGACATGAAACCACTTAAATAGAACTATAATTGATAAAGAAAGTAATTAAACTAAAACAGTAAACTTATTAGGTATTTAATTTTAAAAAAAAAAGTATGATAAGGTAAAAGAAATTATTTAAAAAAAAAAATCATGTGATCAGGTATTAGGTATATTTGGGAAAAAAAATAATTTCTTCAATCAGAATGCAAATTAGTAATGAAGGAAAAAGAAAATAATGGTTTAAATATCCAAAGTTAACATCACCTATGACTTATTGGTTATTCTTATATAAGTTTGGAATTTTGTAAAAAGCAAGAGAATCGAACAATGGTTTCCAAACACATATTAAGAAGTTGATTTTTGGCATCTGAGACATATTTTGAAAAGGAAAATTGGTTCGAAAAGTAAAGGGGAATGCAAATGCAATAATGCATTTGTGAAGAAAATTGTTGTTTGATTTGTCGTTGTGTACATACTCAGACAATGACTTTAAGAACGAAAGAAAAAGCGATGTATGCACTAATTGTTTTTATTACACGTAAATTTCAACGTCAAAAGAGATAGTGAAAACGGAATACACACACAGCCACATATTTTTGTTTCTTTTCCTAGTGTGAGGGAAAGGCAATATTTGAGCAAAGCATGATTTGGGATACGCATGATTTTCCATTTTCCATTTTCCTTTATTTGAAAGCTAGCTGCAGGATTTTGACTTATTTGTTTAAGACCCTTCAAGTCACTGTTTGAGAGACATGACATTTCATGTTTTAGTTTAAGACATTAAATTCTCTAAAGAATTTTTTGGTATAATATTTACTTTTAAAACTTGTATTTAAGGCCTGCATAAATTAATCAAGCAGGAAGCAGAAATAATAATACCAAATAAATTAATAACGTCATTCTGGAGCTTAAGAGGGGTGGGTTTCATTCTTCCAACTATTGTTGGTGATTAATAAGAGTGTACTACTTCAATATATAATTTATTTATGTAAAGGTGGAGCATTGAAAGAGTAGCTAGTCCATACTTTTAAAAATTGTATTTAACGCATGCATATAGATTAATGAAGGACGAACACTAAAACCAAATAAATTAATAATTGTTAGAATTTTTTTCTTATATACAACTCAATTTATATATATATATATATATATATATATATATATATACACTATTCAATATTTTCGTTTTTACTTAGAGAATTTAAACTTATATTTTTACTATTCAATAACATTATAAATAAAGTAATAAAGTTTAAGATAGCTATCATGTCTTCGCCTCTTAGTTAAATTCATCATTTTTTAAGTTTTTTTCTTTAAAACTAAGGGTTAGTATCCTTGATGATTAAAGAAACAGAGTTGTTTTCCTACATTTCAAAGTTAACTTTGAGATTAGTTCTTAACATGATTTGAAAAATAATTCAGATAGCAATGGAAAACGTAGGGTACACTATCAACTATCCTCCCTTATTCAAAGGATAAAATTTTAACCACTAAAAGCATATAATAATCACTTTTTTTTGAATCATGTCACGTTGACAAGTAGGACATTATGGAAAGTCGAAACTTTATACTTTTGAATAGAGAGGGAGAGCCCCTGGACAAAAGCTCTTGGTCAAATGATCAAGAATAAAGGTATATTCTCAACTCTAAAGTTAAAACATATTAATGCGTACTCTATGTGAAGAAGAGTACAAATAGGTACAAAAATGCATGAAGAAGAGTACAAATAGGTACAAAAATGCAAGACTGCAAAAGATATGTGGGACACATTGATAGTCATATATGAATAAACCAATAAAATCAAAGAAGATGAGACAACAAGTACTTCAGAAGAATTAAGCTCACCTAAAGACGAAGAAAGAAAAGTTAATATGTGCCTAATGGTTGACTCAACTTGTGATACGTCAGATGACTGATGATGAGGGAGATTTTAGTGATCTCCACTCTGTCATTGAAGAATATGATGAGTTAATGTCAAATTCCTCAAACTTGTCAGAAGCCTATCAAAGCTTAAGAAAATAATTTAAACATTCTTCACGAAAAAATGAGATTTAAAAAAATGACTTGACATCATCTAAGGATGATGTAAAATTCTTACCGAAAAAAGGTAGCAACCTGGAAAGCAAGCTAAACACTTTGAAACAAGAAAATGAAAATCTCATTTTGAAAAATTAAAATACTAAACGTTTCAAACAACTTGAACATGAAAATGACACTTTACTCAAAGTGTTGAACAAAACTTATGAAGGCAAAAATCATTTAGGTTTTTAATAAAAAGTAGTAAACACCCCTCTTACAAGACATGTTCAAGATTTAAAGGTAAACCTGCTCATCATATATCTTCATCAAAATTTGTTAAATTTGTCAAAGCTGGAAAGAAAGTTTTCAATGCTATGTCCAATTTTGAAAAAGGCCTTACCTGTTAACAAATAATCAATATGACAGCAGATACATTGTCATGTTTGGAAAAGACCTTACTTGTTGAAATAACAAGTACAAGTCTGACACATGAAATGTTTGAGATAGATGATTTATTTGCAGATACGTAGATTGCAAACAAGCATCTAGACAAGATGGTGAAACACTTAAAGGAGAAAAGAAAGCCCAGTAGGTCATATTTTCTGATGAAGAAAAATCATCAAATAAATAAAGGAATTGGTGAAATCAAATGGTATGTTAAGACCAAGATCTTCTACAAACAAAGACTAAATGCTCTTGTCTTCCAAAGGAGGATCCACTAGTGCAAAAACAATGTATTACGTCGTTTATTTTTGGCTTTTAAAAACCAATTAGAGACCGAGGTCATAGCGGGTGACGTAACTTTTACGTCGAATATCACGAGGTGACGTTAATAGTATAATTTCATGTCGAGTATATCTATATTTGACGTAAACATAATGTTGACATTGTGCAAAGACGTGATGTTACGTCAGTTAGTAAAGAGATTGACGTTCAATATTTGAATTAATATTTATATTTATAGTAAAATTTGTCGTCTTATGTACGAGAGAAGTAACATAAACTTAACGTCAAAGTGGAGGATAAGGGACGTAATGTTCACGTCGAAGTTCAAAGTGACGTCAATTTTTTAGTAATATTTGAATAAATATTTATATTTAAAGGAATATTTGACGTCAAGTATAAGGTAATGATGTAAGGTTAATGTCGAAATTGTCTATATGGGACATTACTGTTGATGATTGAACGTCAAATGGTGTGTACTTCGACGTTAAATGGTTTGTACTTCAGTGTTTTTTTTCGATTTGATTCCGTTTAGCTCATTCAACCAAACCTGAAATACGGAAACCAGTTTTCCAATTCATATATATTCACAAAATTAATTAATTTAAACCATGCTATCATCAATTCATCAATTCCAATTAAATAGTAAAACTAAAAGACGTTAGTGCATCATATAAACTTTAAGGAACCCAATTTTTCATTCATCTATTCACAGTATTCATCTATTCACAATAATCTATTAACAGTTTAAAAGCTGCACAAGTAAGAAAATGCTACTATCATGAAAGGAAAAACCTAAAACTATAGCTATTTAAAGTGTTTATTCAAATATCCTGCCCATTCCTCTGTTATCGTCGTTATTACTGAAGTGGACAATGGAGAGGTAGGTTGAACCGCTGCATAATCAAGGAAACTTTACTGTTATATTCATTTTAATGTCAAAAGTTTATTGATATTTGTAAGATTTTCAAATGTAAATTTTTACCTCAGTCCATTCCCCTCTGATTTATGCTCAGATGATTGCCTTCATCCATGACATGATGTAGTAGCCACATGCCTAGGAATCATTCTGTTTATTACACTAAACATGTGAAAGAACTTAGTCAAATGTAATGGTTTAAATTTGACTACAAAAATTAAAGGTTAAAGATAAACGAATTCCAACCTTAGGATATATAATTTCAAGTTGTTGTCCTCTGGTTCTAGTCACAACTCTAAACAAATTTGAAACATTAGAAACATAAGTTAATATATTAATATCATAATGAATTGATAAGAATGAATGTAATACTTACGTTTGTATCAAGGACTTCACCTCCGCTTTAATCTTCCTATGAAGAGAGCAAAACCATACAAGTTGTGCTTTTTTTTGAATGATCACCACGAGTTGCCAATGGCCCCTGTCATGTACCAACAACTAGTGAGTTAGTTTATTGATTAAAATTTGATAAAAGTTGACAATATTGGGAAACACATACGCATCAATGTATGGCGCGATATATATCTCTCTGTTAGACTCAATCATCCATGTTTGAATATATGATTTTCTGGAATCTAATGTGTTTCCAGATGGTTGAATGGTCTGAGGTTCAAGAAAGCCATAAACTGACGCTCGACTTGATTCAACTACGATGGTGTCCATGTACCTGTAAGAATAAATTTAAGTATATTTATTAAAAAGTAATAATACTAATATACAAATTGGAAAATAACAAATAAAAAACTTACATGAACCATAGTTGTATGCATGAAATGTTGAGCATTTTTTCTCCACCAATGATCTCATAAGCATCATCGAAATTAATATACAATGGAACATGGCACTCGAGGCCAAATGTTCTTAACTCCCACAACATCTCTACCGGTCCTTTTCTCAACTTATTTAATCTGGAGGTCAATATGGATATAGCATCATGGTCTTCTGCTTCCTCACGAGCCTCGTTCACAAGTTGAGCAATTGGTTGTTTCTTAGGATGGTAGACCTACAACTCACATTTGCAAAAGTTATGAATCTTTTAATTATTACTTGAAGATTTACGATAACAAAAAGAAGAATATAATACCGCTGGTGGGCCAAAATATGGCATGATCATAGCCTTAGGCTAAGCTATGAATGTGCCTAAGGCTTCCTAACGAATTGGATTTCAGATGTAGGCAATGACACTGGAGCTTGGGGGTCTCTTGGATTATCAATCATTACCCGCGCGTGAGTGGGCAATAAAGGAGCACCATGAATGGTCTGTCCTTCTGCAATTTGTTGTCCCACGACCACTACGCGCGAAGGATCTTCATCAACCAAAAACTCATAGTGAATATTGTAATCAGTTCGATTTGTAGTAGAGCATGAGCCTTTGGTGCTCACACGAGGTGCAGTAGGATCATCTGTAGGGGCGTCCTCCTGTTGTGACTGTTGTTGTTGCTCTTGTTGTTGCTCTTGTTATTGTTGTTGTTGCTCTTGTTGGGTGATCTTCGCAAGTTTTTCTTTGAGCATTATGAAGCATTCACTCATGCTTTCCTCTAATTCGACTTGCACCTGTTGCCTGATGCTACTAACCATTTCCTAAGTCACGACTTTTGTGCTTCTTGGTTTAGGGCCAAAGTAGTCCCTCAATCCAACAGCTCCTCCAACACCACGCACACGATCTGGAAGGTCTAGCCGACCTGTGGCTGCTACTATGAGGTCCTCCCTACCTTGTGCAACAAATGTGCCTTGACTCTATTGGTCAACCAAGTCATCCTGCATATAATAATGAAGCTAAACACATTAAAATGTTTGTTACATAATGTTTTATGAACTATGGTAATCAGTTAAAAGTTTCCACTTACAATTCTCTGGGATATCTCCTAAGCAGACTGGGATGTAAACTGGCCATTGGACTTTGTCCGTGCAGCCTTCCACAATTCATGTCTGGCTGGTGGAGGTGCTAGATCAGGTGACTTAAGACCTAACTCCTCAACGCGACGTTTTCTCATCTTTTTATCTAATAACGCATAACCACCACATGATAGTACGTGTGGTGTATCATTAAGCTTCTGCCTCTGTTGGGCGACTATCCTTTTCACCTATGAAAAAAATGAAAATCATTAAGCATAAATCACAAATTAACATCTTGTGTGAATAGAGCAAAATATTAAAAAACATACCTGCCCCTCAGGAGTAAGTCTAGATTCTTTAAACTGCATCCACTCCTCCTCAGTTATTTTATATTTTGTACAAGGAGTGTCGTTCTGTTTAGAGCCAAAGACGTATTCACGTGACATTCTCGTCTTGAAGTCCCTCCACCGGACTGCAATGTGGGATAAAATCTTCTTCCTTATCCTCTCATCGTTCAATGTAGTAGTGTGGATCGAAGTCGGATTCATCAGCGTTGTATTAGTGAAGAGTATGAGCGAGGGGTTTCTGAGTTCATACAATTTGTTCTTCATATTGCAATTTGAAAACTTGAACTTGAAAGTGGTTCATTCATCATCATTTCATATGAAGGAGCCCTTTCAAGTTCTAGTTAACAAAATGCTTTTGTAGTACAAAAATGGTTAACATATCTTACTGAAAGGGAAATGCTTAGGAAAAAGAAATATGGTTACAATATGTTTAATACTGAAACAATTTTGAGATCTAAAATAATTAATTAAAAATATTGTTCAACTTCATCATTTAAAATTGTATGATTCTTTTTTAAATTGTCCATAAGTTGGACTCCTCTATTAGATTTCAGAGCTATCTTTTTTCTAAGAGAGGGTCCAACTTATGGACAATTTAAATTTGGAATCAATTTACACAGTCACTAGTAAAAAAGAAGCTTTTTAACGCGCTGTATATGCCTCGGTTTTACTGAAACCGAAGCGTATAAAAGCGCAGTGGAATTTTCGTAGTTTTAGACAACTTATATGCCTCGGGTATCAGTAGAACCGAAGCCAAAAAGATTTTCAACATCTGTTACGCGCCAACCGAGGCATATAACCCGTATATGTTTTTAAATTTTAATTATTTTTCAAAACTTTAGGCACCGGTTATCTTGAAACCGAGTCAGTATCCCTCTCTTACCTCAGGTAAATATTAACCGAGGCATATACTCATACATATTACAACTCTTCCTCTTCTGCTCTCTCACTCACGCTCAGACTCTTCCTCTTCTCTCACGCGATCTCCTTCACTCTTCCTCTTCTTCTCTCTCGCTCACACGATCTCCTTCACTCTTCCTCTTCTTCTCTCTCACTCACGTGATCTCCTTCACTCCGCCGCTCCGCCGCTCAGATCTCCTTTCAAGGTACCCTTCTCACTTTTCCTCTTCTTCTTTCTCGCTCAAATCTCCTTCTCACAGTTCCTCTTCTTCTTCTCTCTGTTGCTTTGCCATGGTTGCATCCCACCCCGCAACCCCAACCCGTCACGCCTCCCACCCCGCAACCCCAACCCGTCACGCCTCCCACCCCGCAACCCCAACCCGTCACTCCTCCCCCCCCCCCCCGCAACCCCAACCTGTCACGCCTCCCACCCCGCAACCCCAACCCCACCACCAACCGGACACGATCTCACTCCACCAGCGGACGCGATCTCAGATCTAGTGTTGTTCATGGACCGCCTGGTACGGCCCGTGCCAGTGGTGGAGCCGCTAGCCTAGCACCCGGTCCAGCCCCCTTCCGAGCCCTCAACCACCGTGGATGAAGCTGTTGTGGGACCGTCCGGCTCCGCTTCGAAGGCCAAGGATGGCAGCGTCAATGAGGATGAAGGCTGGGTTCTACCGATTGAAAAGGAGAGTTCTTTGTACTGGGAAATGAGGGAGAAGGAAGGATGCTGGGAAATGGGGGCCGAGGATGGCAGCGATTTTCTTTCATTTTTTTCCATTTGTTATGCTGGATTTATCTGTTCATTGATTTATCCTACTCTGATTAACGGTTTTATCTGCTCTGTGATGTATCTTATTCTGATTTTTGGAGTTGGTTTGTGTTTTGGAATTATAACTGAAAATGCTTGAGTTCGAATTCTTCATTGAGACATGCTCCTGTGTTAAAGGATTGAGGAAAAGACCTAGAAAATGGTTCTGCAGTTTTCTGAAATTTTTTTTTATTAAATTTTCTAAGATACTGACTCGGTTCAAAAGATAACCGAGGCAAAAATAGATCCTTTTTTGACCCGGTTTAGAACCGAGGCATTAAACGTATTCTTTTTACCTCGCCTCTATATGCACCGGTTGTAAAATCGGTGTGTATAAACGAAACTAACCGATGTCATTTCTGTGTATTGCACTAGTGAGTTAACATCGAATGTCTAGTACCCTCAATGCAAAGACCTAGAGTTTATTCATTTTTCACATCCATTTTGCCTGATAAATGATGTCTTATACCCCCTTAAAACACAATATCTAAAATGAATCTAAAGATATTTATTACTTTTTCACTGAATGATGTTTTAATGTCAAATGCGGCTTGGAATTAACGTACATTTGGATCAAAATGTACATTTCGTAGAAGTACATTTCACTGGATCAAAATGTACCGTGCATTTGGATATATTTTGTTTTTCCCCTCTCATAGAACGTCGAAGGCAACGGGGCAGGGACGTGAAGGGAATTGAAGTATGATAGGAGAATTAATGGGGAGCTTTGAACTTCAAATTATTGACGTGAAGGGTTAGTCCACATACATCACAACCTACATTCACAATTCACAGATCGTTTACTAAATTCAAATATTCATTTAATTTCAATCTAAAACCCAAAGAAATACAGAAACCATAGGTGGCTTACTAGCATGATTAAAAAATAAAAAAACAAAAAACATAGAAAAGTCTAAAATAATTATCAAGAAGATTCCATTCAATCTTCATCATCAGAATCTTCAGTATGATCTTGATCAAGAGTAGGTGGACTTCCAACAGTTTGCTCATCAATGAAGAACCATCCATTAACAGTCTTTTTCAGCTCAATAGATTACAAACTTGGTATACCAATTTCTTCTGACCTTTTGCACACAATTCTTTCTTCTTTAGATACATCTACTCCTTGGAGTTCCAGCACCTTGCTAATAAATACTCCATATGGCAATTTGTGTGCATAATCATATCCTGTAACGATCATGTGGTGTTTTACTATCGCAACCCAATTGGTTGGGATTCTAGTCTTGATAGCATTCAACAGAAATACATCTTCTATTGATATTCTGTTGATGGACAAATTTGTAAGCACCAAATTATGATGTCACAAACTTGTTTCACAATCGGCAAGTATGACCGAATCGTTCAAGTAATAAACTTGGTAAGACCAAGTATCGTTCTTCCCAAAGGACTCACGGCCTAGTTTAGTTATGTGATTTGTTGATTAGCTAGGACTTACAAACGAAATATTTAGATTTTAAAATGCAAGACAGAAAATAAACATGTATGCATGAAGTTTGATCAATGGCAAAGACAAAAGATAAACACTTTCAATGAATTATATGAATGAATATGTTGTTGGGGGTCAATTTCATCTCATCCACTCTCATATATTTTAGGAATTCAACATTCAAGTCATCATTGTTAATGCCACTCTCTAATGTACCATTCTAGATGGCTTCTCCCTAATCACGAGTTCATACAATTCCTAGCATTCCTAATGATTAGTTCATGAGTGCAGGAGCTTAAAGGCAACCAATAGAATATTGTCAGTATAATATTGGGAGAAATTCCCCGGATCTAGACTTCCCCGTACGTGTCCGTATCGACAAAATCAATTATCATGCATGGAATGAGTTAAACTATGCAAGCATTGAGCAAAGAGGAAAAACCCTAACTAATGATGAAAGAAAGCATATGTCTTAATTAAAAGATGTAATCAACAGATTCCATATATGAGAGCTTCAAGAGATTACATTGATTCCCCAACAAACATACAAGGTTTAGTTCACCATATTCATGGTGAACCTAGATGAATATCAATGAAAGAATGAAAGAATAAACCCAATAAAGGTGAAGAGGTAGCCTGAGCATCCAAGATCCTCCTTCAAAGGGGTGAGAAGAGAGAGTGTTTGCCTCGTTTCTGCCAAAGATACAAACCCTAGAACGTCCTAAAGCTTATATACTATTCTAAAAATACAGAAAATTTAGGCCCACGCCCATAAGAGTGCCGCTCAGCGGTAAACTGCCACTCAACGGTAAGTGTGTGAGTTGGTTTCTTCCCCTCAGCGGCCATTTTGCCCCTCAGCGGATCCACCGTGACCTCGTGAGTGCCGCTCAGCGGTAAACTGCCGCTCAGCGATAAACTGCCGCTGAGCGGTAGTTGCGGCTTCTCCTTTTGCACTTTTTGATATCTTTTCTTATTCCATCTCTCTCCTTCTTCACTTCTTTCACCAAATTCACCTTAAAACCTGCACAAAAACACTGAAATCAAGCATAAACCTGTCCAGCTCTCTTATTTCTGAAAATATGAACAAAAGCATGATTTCAAGCTAGTTTCTAAGTGTTAAAGGTTGCTTTCAGTATCAATTTTAAGCATGAAAATAACAGTTTTTCAACTGTTATCATCTGTCCTCGTTGAATTTTCCAGGCAACAATAGCCAATTCAAGACATAAGCAATCATTTTCTCCTCTTGTTTAAGCCATCATGTAGGTACTGCTTATCAACCTTGTACCTTCCTGGATATCTTAAGCAGTTTATATATATAGATCTTTTTGTTAAAAATTTGTTTGACTCAGAATCACAGATATGAGAATCCAAACCTTCAGCTCTAAGTCCAGCAATATCTGACCAAATATTATCGTCAATAGTAATGTTAACACCTTTGACCCTTGAGTGAATGATCCCATTTACAACCCTCAGGTTTGTGTAGAAAACCTTTACCAAATCCGGATAGCAATGTCCTTTCATTTGCACAAAATCAGTAAGCCCTTGATATGTAATCCATTCTTGAAAAAGGAACCCTTCGTTCTTGAACAATTTCAGGTTCAGATACTTGTGAGGAACTATATTTTTGATATGTGACCAGTATAAAAACTTTGCTCGCGTGTCTCGATCACTTATTCATCCAGATGGACTTGCGTTTCTTGTAATCCGAGCAACCTTCTCTTTTCCTCTTGATGATGACGATGGAGAAGTCATTTCTGAATAGAATTCTAGGAACGTCTTTCACAATATCGACTTCTTAACTTCATAACTTCTCTGCTTAAAAAATACAAAGGAGACGTCGAATTAAAGAGGGCATCGATGTATTAATTATCAGCCAGAAGACAAAGAGTTAGAAAAAGACGTCACATTTTAGGGATATTCGACGTTTTATTTTTCATCCTCTCGCCATCCTATTTTTCTTTTTTCCTTTATAAAACCGCTCACAAGCTCCCATTACCATTATATTTCAATATAATATTTACATTTTAAGATAACCTCCCACTAGAAATGCAACGTTACCAATATTCGAGGTTTTTTTCTTTTTTTGTGCTTTCGTCCTTGAAATTTAAAGAGAATAATTTAAAATATTAAATTAATTTCATATGGAAAATAATAATAATAATATTTTATGAGAATTGAATTTAGTTATAGATCACAATAATTAAAATCGTAATAAATATTATTATATTATTTAAAGTAATTTGAATTCAATGTTTTAAGTTAAATATAAGTATGATTATACTAAAAGAGTTTGATTCATTTTTAAATTATAATACCATAAGTTTGAGAAAAGAATAAGTTGACTGATAAACTAAAGGTGTTAAGATAGAATATTTCGAAAAAAAAATGAAGATGGGTCAGTTAGAAAAAAATGTTGTTAAAAAAATGTTGTCAAAGTATAATTATCCAAAAATATTTTGACAAGTTAACAACATAGATGCATCATACTAGGTTAAATATCGAGAAGAGACCGCGTGTATGGGGAATAGTCAGACATATCTAGACAAAATATTAAACAGAATGGCTTGGGTCGAAAATTAAGGCAGATTAAGTTTGACGGTGGAGACTGGTTGACCCAAAATGAATGTTCGGAGAATAAGACCAAAGGTGCCTTAAACATTTAGGGTTTCTTAGGGACTTGGCACTGTTGAGAGAGGATTCTTTTGGTTCTTGGTTCTCTGATTCTTATCAAAGATTAACATCTTTGTGACAAATATTTAATTTAGGGTTTCTTAGGTGCCTTAAACATTTATACCTATACTGTGGCGTTTCCATCTTTGTCTTATTAACCATAAGTAAAATTTAAAAAAGTCGAAACAGACGGGTAAGGTCATCAAAGAGATTTGTCAGAATTCTAGGAACAACAAAAATTTTCTTAGTGACCAACGATATGTTAACAAAAATAAATTGTATTTTTCTTATTAAAGATTAACATCTTTATGGCGAATCTTTCTTTTAGGGTTTCTTAGGGTCCTTAAACATTTATACCTATATATAGGAACACAAAGTACATATGTAAACATTTTGGAAGCCATAAATTTGCATTTGCGATGTTGATAGAGGATTCTTTTGGTTCTTGGTTCTCTGATTCTTATCAAAAATTAACATCTTTGTGGCAAATATTTCTTTTAGGAACCAACTATATGTTAACAACTTTTTTGATAATATACTATGTCACTATTTTATTGGTCTATACATTTGAAACGGAGTAATCATACATCAAACTTTTTAACTTCAAGCCCTCCAAATGTCATCTTCTTCGCGGGTGATTCAAAAGTAGACAATTTCTGGGAAGCATGATGTCATTTTGTTTTTAAATGAATCAAACAATTTTTTTTTTGAATGATGTTTGAACGTCGAATTCGGCGGGGCTTCGACGTTCATACAAGAAGGTGGATTGTTTTAGTTACTAAGCATAATTACACGATGTACGTCATCAGTTCATCTATAAATATAGCTTGCATTTCACATAATCCCTGCCTCCTATTTCCGTATATGGCATATTATGATTCATGTTTTTTTTATCTCCTTTGCATTTTCTTTTCCATAGATGTCTAAACATGTATGTTCTTTAAATTGAAATTTGCTCGCTTGAATGTCAAAGTGCCTCATTCATGTCTCAGTTCATATGAAGGTGACCTTTGATATTCAAGTGAACAAAATGCTTTTTATAGTAAAGAAATGATTAAGTTATCTTACTGAAAGGAAAGTTCTTGGGAAAAAGAAATATGGTTCACAATTTGTTTAATGCTGAAACAATTTTATTATCTAAAATAATTATATAAAGATGTTTATCTACAACATTGAACTATGTATGAATCATTTTTTAAATTGTCTTGGACTTGTCTTCTACCATTAGATTTCAGAGCTATTTGATTTCTTATGGTGGAAACAATTAAATTTATAAATTTGATGTCGAATGTTGAGTGCATTGGATGCGAAAGAATGCTCAATGACATGTCTACGTTTAGTCAGCAAGGAGTTCAGAAGAATCCAAAGAGATTTTTTACTTATTTAGTGAATGATGATTGAACGTCGTATGTGGAGGGCATTGACGTTCGGAAAGTTAATGTAAAATATTTTTGATCGAGGACATCCTATATAATATTCATGATAGAAATATCTAAGTTTAGTCAGCAAGGAGTTCTTAAGAATCCCAAGAGATTTTTTACTTTTTCAGTGAATAATGTTTTAACGTCAAATTGTGAGGGTCTTCGACGTTTAGGATATTGATGCCAATTATTTGTGCTCGAGGACGTCCTATATCATTATTCATCATAGTAATGTCTACGTTTAGTCAGCAAGGAGTCTTAAGAATCCAAAGAGATTTTTTACTTTTTCGTTGATGTTTGAACATCAAACTGTGCGGGGTTTGGACGTATAGGATATTAAGTATGTGTAATGCTTTTAAAATGATTTAATTTTGCTACGCGAATCATCTAATTTTTAGTATTTTTTCTTTTTAATTTTTAATCATTCAATGGCACGTCCGACTCTAGAGCATTGGGATATTAATGGTGTGCATTTTCCAACGATATTTTTAACGTCTTTTGTTGGGGGCCGGACGTCAATTGGTTCTTATGGTTGAAAGAATTGAAATATAAAAAATAATTTATACGATTGACGTCTAGTATGGACTGCAAATGATGCAAAAGTCTGGAGATTGGGTCAAATATTTGTGATTAATGACGTCCTATATCATTATTTATCATAGAATGTCTTCGATAAGTCAATAAGGAGATAATATTGAATCCAAAGAGATTTTTAACTTTTTCGGTGAGTGATGTTTGAACATTGTTTTATGCGGGGCTTCGACGTTCAGAAAGTTAATGCCAATTATTTGTGCCTGAGGACGTCCTATATCATTATTCATCATAGTAATGTCTACGTTTACTCATCAAGGAGTCTTAAGAATCCAAAGAGATCTTTTACTTTTTCAGTGATGTTTGAACATCGAATTGTGCGGGGCTTTGACGTGCATGGTATTACTCGTGTGTAATGCTTTTAAAATGATTTAATTTTGCTACGCGGATCATCTAATTATTAGTATTTTTTTCTTTTTAATTTTTAATCATTCAATGGCACGTCCTATATCATTATTTATCGTAGAATATCTTCGATTAGTCAGTAAGGAGATAATATAGAATCAAGATTCATTTTTTACTTTTTAGTGAATGATGTTTGAACGTCCAATAATGCGGGGCTTCGATGTGCATACGATGTGGCAGTTGTTAGTCATAGTTACATGATGTTCTATTTTTATAATGATTTAAATTTCGTCAGCGGATCATCTAATTTTTAATATTTTTTCTTTTTAATTTTTAATCATTCAATAGTACGTCCGACTTTGTGGAGTAGTGGGATCATGTTTCCAACGATGTCTTTCATGTCTTTGGTGGGGGCTTGACGTCAATTAATTCCTAGTTGAATCGAAAGAGATGTATTACTTTCCACTGAGCGATGTTTGAACGTCGCCATTTCATCTATAAATATAGCTTAAGTTTCGTGTAATCCCTGCCATCCTGTTTCTTTGTTGAACGTATTAGGATTCATGGTTTTTATATCCTTTGCATTTTCTTTTCCTTAGATTTCGAAGCGTTTTTGTTCCTCAAATTGCAATCTGCTCACTTGAATTTCAAAGTGTCGCATTCAGGTCTCAGTTCATATAAAGGTGGCCTTTGAAATTCAAGTCAACAAAATGCTTTTTAGAGTACATAAATGATTAAGTTATCTTATTGAAAGGGAAATGCTTAGGAAAAAGAATAATGGTTCACAATGTGTTTAATGTTGAAACATTTTTATGATAAAAAATAATTATATAAAGAAGATGTTCAACTTCATCATTCAATAATGTATGAATCGTTTTTTAAATTGTCTTGGAGTTGTCTTCTACAATTAGATTTCAGAGCTACTTGAGTTCCTATGGTGGAAACAACTTCGAGGCAATTTAAATTTATGAAGTTAACGTCGAATATTGGTTGCTAGGACGCAAAGGCCTGGGTATTGACGTCTATTATTTGGGATCATCGACGTCCTATAACTTAGGGGATTTCAAAAGGAATCTCCTCTTACAAAACACTTAATCTAAAATGAAGACCAAAGATGATGGAAGAAATTACAACTAAAACCATGAAGTAAAAAAAAAAACAAAGGAAAAAGATAACTTGAATTTGGTTGCGGAAGTAATGTAGGATAGGTTTTGAAAGGGTCTACTTGAAATTCATAAGTGTTAACTTTTTCTGTGTTTTCCCCCATGCTTTCTTGTTTAACAAATAAATGTCTTCATTTAGTAAAGGAAAAGAAGGAAAACACAAGAAAAAAGTTAACATGAATTTCATTACCGAAGTTATGTAGGATAGGTTTTCGAAGGGTCTACTTGAAATTCATAAGTGTTAACATTTTCCTCTGTTTTAGCCCTTTGCCTTCAATGTTAACAAAGAAATGTCTTCATTTAGTGAAGAAAAAGAATTGAAACAATTGAAAAAAGTTAACATGAATTTGATTACCGAAGTTATGTAGGATAGGTTCTCAAAGGGTCTACTTGAAATTCATTAGTGTTAACATTTTCCACTGTTTTAGCCCTTTGCCTTCATGGTTAACAAAGAAATGTCTTTGTTTAGTGAAGGAAAAGATTTAAAACAATTGAAAAAAGTTAACATGAATTTGATTACCGAAGTTATGTAGGATAAGTTTTCAAATGGTCTACTTATTTATAGACGTGAAGGGCATTGAAGTGGTTGAGGCCATTAATTGTTTGAATAAAATGTTACATCAAATTCAGCTGGTATATATGACGTTTTAATCTTCATCCAAAAGCCAAAATTCGCTCCATTTTTTATTACTTTTTCTTTTTCCCTTTAAACTCTCACTTTAACGTCCAAGGTTTGTAGATCTTCGACGTTTTTTTCGTCAGAAGCAGCAGATATATTTTTACTTTTTCACTGAATTTATTTACGACAATGCCACCGGTTATTGTTTACGTTGCCTGTTAATTTATTAACGTTGAACGCGTGACGTTGCGCACCCTTATATACATTGAATTTGAAAATCTTATGTACACTGTGTTGTTTCTATATTGGTAAACCCTAATACTGAGGAAAATTATCTGGTATCCAAATTCAAATGGCTTCTTCATCACATCCTTCAACAGACAGAGGAAAGGTTGTTGTGGCTGCAAGAAATGCTGATCCCTCCGGGTGAATCAGTGATGAGGAGATTCGTCTAGAGTTTTTGAGGTGGACGAAGTTTAAACATATTGTTCCTGACAAATATCTGAACCTAGACTTATTTGAAAAGGAGGGATTTCACTTCCAAGAATGGGTTGAAACTCAAGGTCTCTCCACACTTGTCCAGATGAAGGGTGATTGGTACCCTGACTTAGTAAGGGTCTTCTACAACAATATGAGAAACATAGATGGTGTCCTTCATTCTCGAGTAAAAGGAGTAAATGTTCACATTGACAATGATGTCTGGTTTCAACTTGCTGGATTAAAAGCCCAAGGGTTATTCTCTCACTTACGGTACTCAGAAACAAACATATGGCTGAAGAAAAAGGATGTGTACAGTAATTGGTTAAGGTTTCCTGGGAGATACACAATTGAAAGATTATATGTGCATGATGGACTGAATAAAGAAGAAAAGATAACAACACACATTCTTGCCTAGGTGATTTTACCTGCTAGACCTATACAAGACAGAATGACAACTAAAGATGTTTTTCTGTTGTATGCCATCAAGAATGATGTTCCTACCAATTGGGTGGAAGTAATAAAAGATCATATGATTGATGCAGGAACCAAACATGCAGGACATCTACCATATGCTGTGTTTATCAGAAAAATCCTGACCCTTTAAGGTGTAGATGTTAGTGGTGAAAAGAAATGCTCTTGTAATTGCTCAAATGTGATAAATCGAAACACCTTGAATTTCATTGGCCTTGTGAAGACCACAAAGGGATGGTGCTTCAAGGATGAAGAGAATATGGTTCAAAGTTCTGGAAGCACACATGCATTAAATGAAGACCGCATCAACTTCGTCCTTGAAACCAATTTTGAAAGATTTGGTGTTGAAAAACTCAGGAAACTCCAATTGAGATTCAAGTGAAGAGTCTAGTGAGGAGGATTCAATGGAAATATTCTGAATCAGAATAGAGGCTTATAATTTTAGTATGGAGTCGGTTTTGTGTTTCTGTTCTGTGTCAATTTTGCTTCAAATCTTATTGTAATCACTATGAATATGAATGAAATTGTACTACTTCAAACAAAATCCAAATCTTTTAAAACTTCAACAGTCTTAAGAATCAACGTAAAAAAAACTTGCATTCATTTAAAAAAGAACCATAATAACATTAAACAAAGCAAAATATGAAAATATAACCACGAAAAGTATATATTAAAATTTCAAACATACAAAAATATACAAAAATATATTAAAATATTACAATAATTTCAGAAAAATAAACTAAAATGGACTCTTCTTCCTAATCTGAGTCAGATGTCTCCATAGACTCATCTTCTGTTGTGTCGTCTTCATCATCAGATTCACTTGCTGAAGGAGTTATGAAAGCATTATCTTCATCTGATTTGTTGTGAATCATGATCAGAGATTTTTCAAGTTTTGAAATTCTTGTTGAAAGCCTTCGAAATTGATCCACAACAAATCTTTCAAACTAAGTCTGTGGAGTGAAGGTAGAAGGAGTTTCGTCAACATCCTTGAACACCCAACCATCTTGTGTTTTATTTAGACCATTATGTCTGAATGCCGCTTTTCCTATTTCATTTGATTCGATGCACCAAATTATTTTTTCACCAGTAAGATCAACTTGATGATGCTTCAATACACGGCTGATAAAAACACCACATGGCAGAATATGTCCATGACTACTTGCAATTTCAATCATGTGCTCACTCATAACAGCAACACAGTTGGTTGGTATCCGAGTTTTTATGGCATGAACAAAAATAAATCTGCAATAGTTAGACGATCACGTAAACATCTTCCAGGTAGTATTACCCAAGTAAGTACAAAAGCACGCATTTTTTCTTCCATTTTCAAACCATCAAGTAGATACGACTTGTATACCTTTAGCCTTGTTGGACTTCTTAGATATTCCTTATAAATTTTCTTCTTGTTGGTCCATTGGTTGAGTTTAGAATTTATTTCATGAGACATGAAGCCTTCTGCTTTGAGACCAGTAAAAGATAGCCATAACTCGTCATCAATTTTAATATCGACACCTTTCACCTGAGAGCATATAACACAATCGACAACCTTCAGATTGTGGTAGAAGACCTGTACCAGGTCAGGATAGCAATCACCGGTCATTTCTACAAATTTTAGAAGACCAAAATCTATGAGCCATTCTTGACATATAAACCCATCCCTTCTGAATAATTCCACATCCAAGAACTTGTGAGGGACCACCTTGAAGAGTTTTCTATAACATCCAAATTTGTATCGTTCTTCGTCATCACTGATCCACCCATTTGGACTAGCATTTCTTAGAATGTGTGCAACCTTTTTTCCACGCCGTGAAGATCAAGAAGCCATATGAGAACATGATTTAGACATTTACAGGAAGGGTTTAAGAATTTTGTTTTTGACAATGATACATGATAGATTTAATCAAATTATATGACGGTTTATTTGCCTGCAGAAGTATTCATTTTTAAACCTTGAAGTTTATTAACTTTTAATTTCCCTATTAAAGTATGTCGTCCAATTCGATTTCTATTCGCCGTCCTATATCTTTTACTTGAACAAGAAACTACACTAAAAAATTGGCAACCGCATAATAAAACGTCGTACCCCTTTGAAATTCGTCGCCCATCAAGACAATCCTTATACTGTAGAGTTCAACTTTAACCGCATATGATTAAATCACGTATATGATTGTAATTGAAAGTTTTAATGTTACATCATTACATTGAATATACCGTTGCACTCTTTTTGCTTTTTTATTCTTTTAGAACACAAATAATACGTCGATTAGTAAAGCTACTCGACATAATATTAATAGAAAAGTTAAGAAACGAAGAGGTTAACGTCATTCTTCATACTTGGACGTATTATTGTCAGGCACATTACTCCCTTTTTATTTCTTTTTCCTTTAAACCAACAATAAACGTCCAATTTCTCGGGCATGTGACGTATTATTCATTAACCAAAACCCAAAGGTTTCTCCCTTTTTTTATTTATCCTTTTTAAATTCAAATAGAACGTCCAACTTTATATGGGAAAACTCAGTTTGTTGGGCTTGATAAATGTTGTGTTAGAAACGAAGAGATCCACATCCTATACTGACACCACTAGACGTCCAAGTATATGGAAAAAAGAGCGTTGGCAGGGCATAATAAATGCTATGTTAAAAAGAAGAGATAAACGTCCAATATTGATGTTATTACGTTTATAAATGGAAACGAAACAAAGGAAAAACATAATAACACTAAACATACGAAAAAATGAAAATCAAACCATGAAAAGATCCTCAATATTGTTAAAATGTAGAAGAATTTTGTGAATGGAGGTTGCAACGTTTTAAAAGGTTGCAAAATCCAAATCTTTCAAACTTTTTCTTTGTTAAAATGTAGAAGGATTTTTTTTGAATAGAGTCTGTTTTAAATTCGTAAGTGTTAACATTTTCCTCTGGTTTGCAGCCATGCCTTCATCGTTAACAAAGAAATTTCTTCATTTAGTAGAGGAATTAACAACAAACCAATGGAAAAGGTTAACATGAATTTGTTTACGGAAGTTTTGTAGTTTAGTGAAGGAGGAGTAGCGTTTTGAAAGGATACGAAATCCAAATCTATCAACCTTTTCCTTTGGTTTTCTATACTCCTTCAAGCTTTTTTGTGTCCTTGAAGGAGATAACAGAAAACAGAAAGAAAAAAAATTAACATATGGAGTTCATAGCAGAAATTTTATAAATGGATATGTATAGGTTTATCTAAGGCTCCGAGACTATATTTAGAAAAAAAAAAGAATGACTATTGGGAAAGACCTGATGTGGGGTGACCTTTGGCTTCAATGATAACTATTGTTGGGAAAGGCATGATATGGGCATGATATGGGCTTCAATAATAAAAGACAGTCTACTTAAATGATATATGGGAAAATGCAGTTTGCTCCTAGAAACGAAGAGGTTGATGTTAATTGCTTCATACTTCCAAAGTGTCTTTTTGGTTTAATTCTTTTTTCTTTTAATCCAACAATAAACGTCCGATTACTTGGGCATCTGATGTATTATTTGTTATCCGAAGGCAAAAGGTCGCTCTTATTTTTCTTTTTTCCTTTTTAAATTGCCACAGAACGTCTAACTATAGGGGTCTTCGATGTGAAAGGCATTGGAGTGGTTGTCTGTTCTGTTATGGGATGTTGAACTTTGACGTTATATGCGAGTACAACACGTCAAAGCCAAATCCCCACATAATTTGACTTCATATCCGCTTAATAAAACGTCTAAGCCACGAGTAGAAGGACGGTTTTTCGTTTGGTTTAAAAGAAAACGTTAAAAACATAATTTATGGAAAATACAATGTCCAACGCGAAGAAGAATTCAACATTCTGTGGTTGGTTTAAAAGAAAAAGAAAAATTAATGAAAAAGGAACTAAATAAAAAAACGTCTAAGCCAGTATAAAACTGACATTTTATGGGATGATATAAATGAAAAATAAACAAATAACTGCTACCTATAATATACAACGTCGTTCTTTTGTTACGGTTGACGTCATATTAATTTAATCAATATTTAATATTTATTTATTTTGTATTGGACGTCAGTTGCTTCCTTAATGACGTTATGTGATTACGACCACCATGTCCAACCCCAACTTGTTCGACGTTCGGTATTGTTTTAAACGTCCACCATAAAAAGTTGACGTACTGTTTGGTTTATAAGAAAAAAGAAATAAAGAATAAAAAAGGGATTCTCTCTTTGGCTTCATGATGGAATATAAAACGTCGAATATTTGTCATGGCTGACGTGAAATGTGGGTAGGAGTAATACTGCTGGAAGCAAACCACTGTTTCTTTATTTTTTTCATTTTAAATTAAGCATCAGATGTTTCTTCAGTTGACGTTATGTGATTCTAAGGTCATTGTTTGACGTCATTGAGAGAAAAGAGAATGAAAGGAAGAGGGGAGAGAAAAAAATTGAGAAAAGTGGTAAAATTCTTCCTTATCCTAAGGGAGTGAAAAGATTGAAAAAGAGAGACAATATGGGCGCTTTAAAGATATGTTCAGGCAATTGGAGATTACAATACCTTTGAATGAAGCACTTTAACAAATTCCAGTGTATGCAAAGCACATAAAGCAAGTTTCCACAAAGAAGAAATATCTAGATGAAAAGGGAGATTGCAGTGTTATTGAAAAGAAGCCACTTCCTCCAAAAGTGAAAGATCCAAGAAGTTTTACTATTCCTTGCGTCATAGGGAAGGAGAAAATAAGGTAAGCCCTAATTGATTTAGGTCAAGCATTAATCTAATGCCTTTATCTCTGCTTGAAAGGATTGATGATCTTGAAGTCAAGCCAACAAAGGTGACTTTACTAATGGCGGATGGATTTTCAAAGCAACCCTATGGTGTGGCGGAAGATGTGGTGGTTTGCATAGACAAACTAAAATTCCTGGTAGATTTTGTGGTGATCGAGATGAAGGAGGATGAAAAAGTCCCAATCATTCTCGGAAGACCGTTTATGAAAACGGCAAAGGTAATAATCAATGTGGATGATAGGATGATAGTGCTTCAAGACTGAGGAGAAAAGGTGGTCTTTAATGTCTTTAAAGGGGAGCAACAAATTTAAGAGAAGAAGGCTAGTCATAAAGCTGCATGTAAGGGTGAACCCTTGACTAGTTCAAAAGCTGCAAAGTCGGTCTTCAAAGGTAAACATTGTTTCTTGTCACAGGTTAGGGATGAAGAAAAGGATGACAAAGGAAGAAAGGTTCATCATGACTTGATCCAGGCACAACTAAAACTTATTACACCAGTAAGATTCAAGAACAAGTTGTGGATTGTGAAAGATTATAAAGAGAATGGAGTGATAGATATTGAAGCTCTATATTCAAGGAGAATAAAAATGGTGGACGTTAAACAAGAGCTTACTGGGAGGCATCCCAGTGTTCTAAATTTTGTTGAACTTATTTGCTTCTGTTTTTAGAATAGGGTGTGATGTATTCAGTTTGAAACTTTACCTGCTATGATGGTTTGCTGGTGACTTATGCATGATGAGTAATGCTTGATGATGCTTGGATATTAATTGATGTTGAGATTGTGCACATTATATGCTGATATACAGGTGGTGGTTCACGAGCTATGTGAACAGATGCATGATATTGTGGTTGTGATTATGATGCTAAGCAGGATATGTATGTGGAATGTTGAATGAGGCTATATGTGAGGTTTTGAACTCCAAAGTTTTTGTGAATGAATGCTATTTCATTGAGATCATGAATGACTTTGCCTAGGTTTCTATGATTGAATCACTTGCTTGTATGTGTCATATGAACAAGGCCATCTGTTGTTACCCTTTATTAGCCAAATGATTTTAGCCCAATAAAAGAGAGCACAATGTATTCTATCCTTTTGAACCCTTAACTTTGAACATGATAGAAAACCCTTTTTGAATACCTTTACCTTGAGTTGTGTTGAAGATATCTTGTGGTATTGATAAATGTTCAAGTTTGGGGTTGTTGGGTGGTTTAAAAAGAGGAATATGAAAAGCATTGAGCTAAGTATGTGAAAAGTAAAAATGAAAATGAAAGAAAAGAAAAAAGAGAAAGGATCAATGCAAAAGAAAGTTGGGAAGAAGGAAGAATGGTTGTGTGTAGATGATTCACTTAACTCAAGAATTTTGTGATCCAGAAAAACCAATTTTCTTGTTAGCCCAGCCACATTATAAGCCATAGAAAAGTCCTTGTGATGATACTTGCTTGTGAATGTGTTCGATTATGGTTAAATGAAAGGCAAAGTTAATTCATGTGACATTGTGATAATAAAGTGAAGGAGTGACCTCTTATACAGTTGTGTGTTTGAGTGAAACACTTTATCTAGTGAGGAAAGATTCCATGAGCACATGTTTATATCTATGCTTAGTTGATTGATCATTCATAAGAATAACATTTGTTGAATATTTTGTGATTATGTGAACACTAAAGCATGTCTGCATCTTGACTGAATTCTTTGTGTTGAGCTGATTTGAGTAATTATTTATCTTGAAAGAAGGAGTTTTGAATGTGGTTAACCATTGTATGGATTGGTGGAAGATTGAGTTACATTTTGTTTGCTTGAGGACAAGAAAAGTTCTAAGTTTGGGGTTGTTATAACAGTTGAAAAACTGTTCTTTTTAGACTTAATTTTGACTTTAAAGACAACCTTTATGACTTAGAAACTACCTTGTAATCATGTTTTTTCTTATGTTTTGGAAATAAGAGAGTTGGATGGGTTTTATGCTTGGTTTTCCTTGTTTTTGTAGATTTTAAGATTAATTGAATGGAAGAAGTGAAGTAGCCATAAGTTGGAGACAGAAAAGGAAGAAAAAATGCATAATAGAAGTGCCGCAAGTACCGCTCAACGGAAATTACCGCTGAGCAGCACTCTGAAGTCCCGCAGTCATCGTTGAGGGGCAAAACTACAACTGAGTGTCAAATAGAAGAACCACACTTACCACTGAGCGCCATTTAAATGGGCCTTGGGCCACTTTTCTGTAATCTTTAGGAGTCTATATAAGGTTTTAGTTGACCTAGGGTTAGTATATTTTGGCAAAACGAAGAAAAATCACACTTTCTTCACCCCATGTAGCAGAATTTTGTATGCTCAAGCTCCACTCCTCAATTCCTTAGGTTCTATCTTTCATTCTTTCATTATTTTTCATCTAGTTTCACCATGATTATAGTGAACTAAACCTTCATTGTTGTTGGGGAATCAATGTAATCCTTTGAAACCCTCATGTATTGAATTGGTTCTTTAATTCATATGCTCTCTTTCATTAATTATTAGGGTTTTTCTTCTATACTCTATGCATGCTTTGTTTAACTCATTCAATTGTATGATCATTGATTTTATTTGTATGGACACATATAGATAAATCTAGACATGAAGAAATTCTCCCAATAGTAATATTGCCTTGACATAGGGATAGGAGGATTGGTTGCCTTTAAGCTTCTGTGCGAATGTAATGCATGAATAATTGCTAGGGAGACAAGACAATGTAAACTAGTGATTAGGAGTAGGCTTTCTTCACCGAGACATCTGGTTTAAGGTATATTAGAAAGTGGCATTAACATTAATGAAGAAAGATGAATTCTTGAATACATTGGATAGGATTAATTGAAAACCCAACACCCCAACAACATCATCATTCCATATATTTCAATCATGTTTTTGCTTCTTTTGTCCAATTGATCAATACATGTATTCATATTTACTTTTTAGTATTTGCATTTAAACTTACAAGAATTCGTTCACAAGTCTAATTTAATCAACAAATCACATAACTGTTTAGGCCGTGAGTCCTTTTGGAAACGATACTTGGTCTTACCATTTTATTATTACTTGATACGATTTGATTACACTTGCCGAGGGTTAACACCTCACATATAGGCTCATTCAACATTCCACATACACATCCTGCTTAGCATCATAATAACAATCACAACATCATGCATCTGTTAACATACCTTATGAATAACCACCTGTATATCAGCATATAGTGCACAATCTTAACATCAATCAATATCTAAGCATCATCAACCAATACTCATCATCATAAATCACAAGCAAACCATCATAGCAGATAAAGTTTCACACTGAGTACATTAAACCTATTCTAATAACAGAAGCAAATAAGAATAAAAAGATGAGTTTAGAACACTAGGGTGCCTGCCAATGAGCGCTTGTTTAACGACATGAGCCTGACCCAATAAGCTCAAGGATCGACCAAGTTCATTACTCTGGACAAACGTTCCACTTCTCCTCCTAGATAATGCTTGAGACGTTGACCATTCACTACCCAGCTTCTTTGTGGATCACTAGTAGCTGAATCAACCAATTCAATTGTTTCATGTGGACGCACACTTTTCACTATGAACGGTCCTGACCATTTTAAGTTCAACTTTCCAGGAAAAAGCTTCAATCGTGAATTGAACAATAACACCTGCTGCCCTATAATAAAGACTTTTTTTTATCAACTTCCTATCATGATAGAATTTTACCTTTTCTTTCGTAATTCCTGGATGAATTATATGCATGCAACCGCATCTCTTCAAGCTCCAGCATCTGCCTTTTGTGTTTGTTCTGAGTTTCATAGGGATCAAAATTCAAAAATTTAAGAGTCCACAAAGCTTTATGCTCCATCTCCACCATAGACTAACTGAAAAGGTGATAAACCCATGGATGTCTTCATTGTTGTCCTATATGCCCAAAGAGCATCATCCAGTTTCTGTGACCAGTGCTTTCTTGATGAAGCAACTATTTTCTCCAAGATCCTCTTTATCTCTCTATTAGACACCTCAGCTTGCCCATTGGTCTGTGGATGATAAGGTGCAGCTACCTTATGTCTCACACCATAATGGTTGAGTATTTTTGCTAGCTGATAATTACAAAAATGAGATCCTCCATCACTAATAAGTACTCTTGGAGTTCCAAAATTTGATACGATCTGCCTCTTTAGAAATTTAATCACAGTGCTGACATCATTTTTGGGACACACCAATGCTTCCACCCATTTACTCACACAGTCCACCACCACCAATATGTATTCATTGTTGAAAGATGGTGGAAAGGGTCCTACAAAATCAATACCCCAGCAATCAAAGACTTCAACCTCTAAAATGCCCTGTAATTATATCTCATGACGTCTTGAAATAGTGTTAGTTCTTTGACACTTATCACAATTTCTAGCATGGTTATGAGCATCTTTAAACAAGGTAGGCCAAAAAAATCTTGACTTGAGAACTTTTGCTATTGTTCTTTCTCCATTAAAATATCCTTTATAAGGTGAGTCATGACAGTGTCAGAGAATTCCTTCTGCTTCTTCGTTTGTCACACACCGCCTCAGAAGATTATCTACTCCAATTTTGAACAAACAAGGATTATCTCAGATAAATTGCTTGGCATCATGCAAAAATTTCTTTCTTTGTTGCCAATTAAGATCTTCTGGAATTACTCATGCAACTTTAAAATTGGGCATATCAGCAAACCACGACCTTTGTTGAATGTACATGAGTGTTTTATCTGAAAAAGATTCCCAGATTTCTACTTCCTTGCTAGTAACCTCAATGTTAACCAACCGAGATAAATGATCAACAATCAAATTTTCACCCCCCTTCTTATCACGGATCTCCACATCAAATTCTTGCAATAGAAGCACCCATCTAATCAGACGTGGCTTAGAATTTGGCTTTGTCAACAAATATTTTATAGCTGCATGATCTGTGTAGATAATCACCTTAGACCCAATGACATAAGGTCTAAATTTCTCCAAAGCATAAACTATGGCAAGGAAATCCTTCTCAATAGTAGCATAATTTAACTGGGTATCATTCAAAACATTGCTAGCATAATAGATTGTGTGAAATACCTTCTCTTTTCTATGACCAAGCACGACTCCTTGCATAATCACTAGCATCACACATTAGTTCAAAATTTTGATTCCAATCACTGGTGCCGAAACCAATTTACTTTTCCAAATGTCAAAGGCTTTCAAACATTGTTCATCCATCACAAAAGCTACATCTTTAACAAGCAGATTACTGAATGGTTTGACAATTCTCGAGAAGTCTTTAATAAATCTTCTAAAAAATCTAGCATGGCCTAAAGAGCTTCTGATTGCCTTCACATTTGTTGGTGGTGGAAGTTTCTCAATGACTTCTACTTTAGCTTTATCCACTTCAATCCCCCTAGTAGAAATCTTGTGACCCATATGGAGTGGTTGAAGATGTTCTAGTGAAGGTTGATAAATTCATATTCCCAGTGGATTTTATTGTGATGGAGATGGAAGGGAATAGTGATGTTCCTCTTATTCTTGGGAGACCTTTTATGAAGACTGCTAGAGTTTTAATTGATGTAGAGAATGGTAAGCTTAAATTGAGAGTTGATGATGAAGAAGTCACTTTTGACGTATCCAAAGCCATGACATATCCAAATGATGACAAAGCATGTTTTCAATTTGATGAACTTGATGAAGTTTGTATGGTGCAAGAAAGGATGGTGCGAAATATTTCTCCATTGGAAAAAACTCTCATTGATGCATGTGAGGATTTAGATGAAGAAGAAGAGAAATTGATTGATGAATGTCTGATGGACTTGGAAACATTGAAAAAGAGTCCGGAGGAAGATCCAATATTTGAAATAATGGATAAGGAAGAAGTAGTCAAAGCACAGACACCAGAATTAAAAAGATTGCCATCACACCTGAAATATGTTTTTCTAGAAGAAGATGGAACAAAGCCAGTCATCATAAATAACTTTTTATCTCTACAAGAAGAAGAACAGTTGATAGAAATTCTGAAAGCCAACAAAGAAGCAATTGGGTGGTCAATATCAGATCTCAAAGGTATTAGCCCAACTTATTGCATGCACAAGATTTTTATGGAAGAAGATTATAAACCAAGTGCTCAACCACAAAGAAGGTTAAATCTTGTTATGAAAGAGGTGGTCAGAAAAGAAGTGTTGAAACTGCTAGAAGCTGGTATCATCTATCCAATCTCTGACAGTGAATGGGTGAGTCCAGTGCAGGTGGTTCCAAAGAAAGGTGGGATGACAGTAATTTATAATGATAAGAATGAACTAATTCCTACTCGGACAGTTACTGGCTGGTGTATGTGCATTGATTACAGGAAGCTGAATAAAGCTACTAGGAAAGATCATTTTCCTCTTCCTTTCATGGATTAGATGTTAGAAAGGTTATCAGGTCAGGCTTTCTATTGTTTTCTAGATGGATATTCTGGATACAATCAAATTGTGGTAGATCCAAAAGATCAGGAGAAGACGACCTTTACTTGTCCTTTTGGTATCTTTGCATATAGAAAGATGCCATTTGGATTGTGTAATGCCCCAGCTACATTTCAAAGGTGTATGCAGGCAATTTTTGCGGATCTCTTGGAAAAATGCATTGAAGTATTCATGGATGATTTCTCAGTTTTTGGAAATTCTTTCCAAAGATGTTTGGCTAATCTGAATATTGTTCTCAAAAGATGTGTTCAGACAAATCTTGTTCTTAACTGGGAGAAATGTCATTTCATTGTAACTGAAGGAATTGTACTGGGGCATAAAATCTCTGCTAAAGGAATTGAGGTGGATAAAGCCAAAGTAGAAGTCATTGAGAAACTGCCTCCACCAACAAATGTAAGGGGGATTAGGATTTTTCTTGGTCATGTTGGGTTCTATAGAAGATTCATCAAAGATTTCTCAAAAATTGCTAAACCATTGAGTAATCTTTTGATGAAGGATGTTCCTTTTGTGATGAATGAAGATTGTTTGAAAGCTTTTGACACATTGAAGAATAAGCTAGTGTCAGCTCCAATAATTGTAGCGCCAGATTGGACTCAGAATTTTGAATTAATGTGTGATGCAAGTGATTATGCAATAGGAGTTGTCCTTGGCCAGAGAAAAGAACAAAAGTTTCACCCAATTTATTATGCTAGCAAAGTTCTGAATGATGCTCAATTGAATTATGTTACCACAGAGAAAGAATTTCTGGCCATTGTATATGCTCTAGAGAAATTTAGACCTTATCTTATTAGGTCTAAGGTGACTGTCTATACAGATCATGCAGCTATCAAATATTTGTTGACAAAACCAGATTCTAAGCCACGTCTGATTAGATGGGTATTACTGTTGCAAGAATTTGATGTAGAAATCCGTGATAAGAAAGGAAGTGAGAACTTGATTGCTGATCATTTGTCACGGTTAGTCAACAATGAGGTCACTAGCAAGGAGTCTGAAATCTGGGAATCTTTTTCAGATGAATCACTCATGTATATTAAGCAGAGGCCTTGGTTTGCTGATATGGCTAATTTCAAAGCTGCAAGGGTCATGCCGGAAGACTTAACTTGGCAACAAAGAAAGAAATTTTTGCATGATGCCAAGCAGTTTGTTTGGGATGATCCTTATTTGTTCAAGATTGGAGCAGATAATCTTCTGAGGAGATGTGTTACGAATGAAGAAGCAGAAGGAATTCTCTGGCATTGTCATGATTCACCTTATGGAGGACATTTTAATGGAGAAAGAACAACAGCAAAAGTCCTTCAATCAGGGTTTTATTGGCCAAGTTTATTTAAAGATGCCCATAATCATGCTAGAAATTGTGATAAATGTCAAAGAGCAGGGACAATCACTAAACGTCATGAGATGCCTTTACAAGGTATTTTAGAAGTTGAGGTTTTTGATTGTTGGGGTATTGACTTTGTTGGACCCTTCCCTCCATCTTTCAACAATGAATATATTCTGGTAGCAGTGGATTATGTGAGTAAATGGGTGGAAGCATTAGCTTGTCCTAAAAATGATGCTAGCACGGTAATTAAATTCCTGAAGAGGCAGATATTCTCACGTTTTGGCACTCCAAGAGTGTTGATCAGTGATGGAGGATCTCACTTTTGCAATTCTCAGCTAGAGAAAGTACACAAACACTATGGAGTAAAACATAAGGTAGCTGCACCTTATCATCCACAAACCAATGGACAAGCTGAGGTATCTAATAGAGAGATAAAAAGAATCCTAGAAAAAACAGTGACTTCATCAAGAAAGGATTGGTCTCTCAAATTAGATGAGGCTCTTTGGGCTTATAGGACAGCAATGAAGACGTCTATGGGATTATCACCATTTCAATTAGTCTATGGGAAAGCATGCCATTTGCCAGTGGAATTGGAGCATAGAGCATTATGGGCTTTGAAATTCTTGAATTTTGATCCTTATGAAACTCAATGCACACGCAGAAGGCAAATTTTGGAGCTTGAAGAAATGCGGTTACATGCGTATGATTCATCCAAGGCTTACAAAGACAAGATTAAATTTTATCATGACAGAAAGTTGGTGAATAGAGTTTTTAATCCAGGACAACAGGTACTATTGTTCAATTCAAGATTGAAGATATTTCCTGGGAAGCTGAAGTCAAAATGGACAGGACCATTTGTGATAAAAGAAGTGCATCCGCATGGAGCAATTGAAATATTTAATCCATCTGCTGATGATCCACAAAGAAGTTGGGTGGTAAATGGTCAACGTCTCAAGCCCTATCTAGGGGGAGAGGTGCAACAATTTTCCACAATGATGTTGTTGGTTGATCCTTGAAAGTTTGGGTCAGGCTCGTGACGTTAAACAAGCGCTTACTGGGAGGCAACCCAGTATCTTGTAAGTATTTTATGTTTTTAGATTAGGGTTTGATGTACTCTATTGGAAATCTGGTTTGATGATGGTTTGCTATTAACTGTGATTATTTGATAAGTAATGCTTGATTATGCTTATTGATTGATTGATGTTGAGATGATGTGCACATTAAAATGCTTATAAAGGTGATTCACAAGCTTTGTGAACAAATGCAGGATATCATGATTGTGATTGTGAAATTAAGTAGGATGTGTATGTCAAATGTGAATGAGCTGATATGTGAGGTTTTGAGCTCCAGAGTTTTTGGTATGATTGAATGCTATTACTTTGAAAGCATGAATGACTTTGCCCAGGTTTTCTATGATTGAATCAATTGCTTATTTTGCATCATATGATCAAGGCCGTTTGTTGGAACCCTTTTTATTGGCCAAATTCATAAAGTTAGCCCACTAAAAGAGAACACTTTGTGTTCTATCCTTTGAACCCTTAGCCTTGAACATACACTGAAAACCCTTGATTGAAAATCTTTACCTTGAGTTAAGTAGAAGATCTTGTGTGGTGTTGTTAAATGTTCAAGTTTGGGGTTGTTGGGGAAACATGAAAAAGGAAAAGCATTGAGCTAAGAGCTAAAAAAGTAAGAATATGCAAAGAAAAAGAAAAAGAAAAGAAAAGAAAAAGAAGCAAAGCTCAATGCAAATGCAAAGGCAAGTTGGGAAGAATAAGAATAATTGTGTTGTTATGACTCTCTTAACTCAAGGATTTTGTGATCCAGAAAAACCAATTTTCTTGTTAGCCAAGCCACATTATAAGCCATTGAAAAGTCCTTGTGATGATGCATGCTTGTGAATGTTTTTGATTGTGGTAAAATGAAAGGCAAAGTTGATTCATGTAACATTGTGATAGTGGAGTGAATGAGTGAAACACTTTACCTCTTATACACTTGTGTGTTGAGTGAAACACTTTACCTAGTGAGGAAATATTCCATAAGCACATGAACATCCATGCTTAATTGATTGATCATTCATGAAAAATAGCATTTGTTGGAATTTAAATGACTTTGTGAACACTAAAGCATGTGCACATCTTGATTGAACTTTTGGTCATAAGTTTGAGTGAAGTTGTTATTTATCTTGAAAAAGAGGATTTTTGAATGAGTGAACCATCATATGAATTGGTTGAAGATTGAGTTACATCTTTTTTGCTTGAGGACAAGCAAAGTTCTAAGTTTGGGGTTGTGATAACAGTTGAAAAACTGCTATTTTCATGCTTAAAATTGACACAAAAAGCAACCTTTACACTTAGAAACTAGCTTGAAATCATGCTTTTATCCATATTTTCAGAAATAAGAGAGCTGGACAGGTTTATGCTTGATTTCAGTGTTTTTGTGCAGGTTTTAAGGTGAATTTAGTGAAAGAAGTGAAGAAGGAGAGAGATGGAATCAGAAAAGTCAACCAGAAACCAGAAAAGTCAACCAGTCAACCAAAAAAGTCAACCAGTCAACCAGAATACGAAAAAAGTCAACCAGACGAGTTTTGTGCCAGTTTTATGCGATTTTATGATCTGTTTGGGCCTGAACCCGTTTTCTATTATTTTTATGTCCTATTTAAAGACCTAGATGTCTTAGGGTTGGTATCTTTGGCAGAAACGAAGCAAACACTCTTTCTTCCACCCCTTTGAAGGAGGATCTTGGATGCTGAGGCTACCTCTTCACCTTTCTAGGGTTTTATCCTTCATTCTTTCATTATTGTTCATCTAGGTTCACCATGAATATGGTGAACTAAACCTTGTATGTTTGTTGGGGAATCAATGTAATCTTTTGAAGCTCTCATATATGGAATTTGTGCTTGCATCTTAATCTAAGATTTATGCTTTCTTTCATCATTAGTTAGGGTTTTTCCTCTTTGCTTAATGCTTGCTTTGTTTAACTCATTCAATGCATGATTATTGATTTTGTCGATACAGGAACGTACGGGGAAGTCTAGATCCGGGGAATCTCTCCCAATATTATATTGGTTGTCGTTAAGCTCATGTGCTAAGAGAACTAATTATTGGGAATGCTAGGAATCGTATAAACTCGTAATTAGGGATAGGCCTTCTTGACAAGGTAATTTAGAGAGTGGCATTAACAATGATGATTTGAATGTTGAATTCCTAAAATATATGAGAGTGGATAAGATGAAATTGACCCCCAACAACATATTCATCCATATATTTCATTGAAAGTGCTTGTCTTTTGCTTTTGCCATTGATCAAAACTCATGCATACATGTTTATTTTCTGTTTTGCATATTAAACTCCAATTATTTCGTTCTTAAGTCTTAGCTAATCAACAAACCACACAACTAAACTAGGCCGTGAGTCCTTTAGGAGAACGATACTTGGTCTTACCAAGTTTATTACTTGAACGATTCAGTCATACTTGCCGATTGTAAAACAAGTTTGTGACATCATATTTTGGTGATCATAAATTTGTCCATCAGAATGTCGTCTTCTATTGGTCTTTTGGATGTACCACAATTTGATTATATCCAGAGTATCCATCTAGAAAGCAATAAAAAGTCTGTCCTGCCAGTCTTTCCAACATTTGATCCATAAAAGGAAGAGGAAAATGATCCTTCCTAGTAGCCTTATTCAACTTCCTGTAATCAATGCACATTCGCGATCCAGTAACAGTCCTAGTAGGAATAAGCTCATTCTTCTCATTGTAGATTATTGTCATCCCACCTTTCTTTGGCACTACCTGTACTGGACTCACCTGTTTACTGTCAGAAATTGGATATATGATGCTTGATAACAGTTGAAAAACTGTTATTTTTATACTTAAATTTGACCTTAAAGACAACCTTTATGACTTATAAACTAGCTTGAAATCATGTTTTTGTTGAAGTTGTGGAAATAAGAGAGTTGCATAGGTTTTATGATTGATTTCTTTGTTTTTGCAGGTTTTAAGATGAATTGAGTGAAATAAGTGAAGGAGCTAGGAGTTGGATTTAGAAAAGGAAGAAAAAGTTTATAAAAGAAAGAAGTCGTAAGTACTGCTCAGTGCCATTACCTCTGAGCGACACTTTGAAGACCCGCAGTCACCGTTGAGGGGCAAAACTATAGCAGAGGGACAGAATAGAAGTCACACACTTACCGTTGAGCGGTATTTACTACTAAGCAGTATTTACCGCTGAGCGGCATTCTTATGGGCTTGGGGTTACTTTCTGTAATATTTAGAAGTCTATATAATGTTTTAGTCTTCCTAAGGTTAGTATCTTTGGTTGGAACGAAACAGAAACACATTCTTTCACCCCTTGGAGGAGTATTTTGGATTCTAAGCTCCTTTCTCACCTTTCTAGGGTTTTATCTTTCACTCTTTCATTGCATTTCATCTAGTTTCACCATGAATATGGTGAATTAAAATTCTTTTGTTGTTGGGGGAATCAATGTAATCCTTTTGAAACTCTCATTTATTGAATTTATTCTTTAATATATATGTTTTCTTTCATTAATTGTTAGGGTTTTTCTCCTTTGCTTAATGCTTGCATTGTTTAACTTATTCATAACATGATAATTGGTTTTGTCGATATTAAACTCCAATTATTTCGTTCTTAAGTCTTAGCTAATCAACAAACCACACAACTAAACTAGGCCGTGAGTCCTTTAGGAGAACGATACTTGGTCTTACCAAGTTTATTACTTGAACGATTCAGTCATACTTGCCGATTGTAAAACAAGTTTGTGACATCATATTTTGGTGATCATAAATTTGTCCATCAGAATGTCGTCTTCTATTGGTCTTTTGGATGTACCACAATTTGATTATATCCAGAGTATCCATCTAGAAAGCAATAAAAAGTCTGTCCTGCCAGTCTTTCCAACATTTGATCCATAAAAGGAAGAGGAAAATGATCCTTCCTAGTAGCCTTATTCAACTTCCTGTAATCAATGCACATTCGCGATCCAGTAACAGTCCTAGTAGGAATAAGCTCATTCTTCTCATTGTAGATTATTGTCATCCCACCTTTCTTTGGCACTACCTGTACTGGACTCACCTGTTTACTGTCAGAAATTGGATATATGATGCTTGATAACAGTTGAAAAACTGTTATTTTTATACTTAAATTTGACCTTAAAGACAACCTTTATGACTTATAAACTAGCTTGAAATCATGTTTTTGTTGAAGTTGTGGAAATAAGAGAGTTGCATAGGTTTTATGATTGATTTCTTTGTTTTTGCAGGTTTTAAGATGAATTGAGTGAAATAAGTGAAGGAGCTAGGAGTTGGATTTAGAAAAGGAAGAAAAAGTTTATAAAAGAAAGAAGTCGTAAGTACTGCTCAGTGCCATTACCTCTGAGCGACACTTTGAAGACCCGCAGTCACCGTTGAGGGGCAAAACTATAGCAGAGGGACAGAATAGAAGTCACACACTTACCGTTGAGCGGTATTTACTACTAAGCAGTATTTACCGCTGAGCGGCATTCTTATGGGCTTGGGGTTACTTTCTGTAATATTTAGAAGTCTATATAATGTTTTAGTCTTCCTAAGGTTAGTATCTTTGGTTGGAACGAAACAGAAACACATTCTTTCACCCCTTGGAGGAGTATTTTGGATTCTAAGCTCCTTTCTCACCTTTCTAGGGTTTTATCTTTCACTCTTTCATTGCATTTCATCTAGTTTCACCATGAATATGGTGAATTAAAATTCTTTTGTTGTTGGGGGAATCAATGTAATCCTTTTGAAACTCTCATTTATTGAATTTATTCTTTAATATATATGTTTTCTTTCATTAATTGTTAGGGTTTTTCTCCTTTGCTTAATGCTTGCATTGTTTAACTTATTCATAACATGATAATTGGTTTTGTCGATATTAAACTCCAATTATTTCGTTCTTAAGTCTTAGCTAATCAACAAACCACACAACTAAACTAGGCCGTGAGTCCTTTAGGAGAACGATACTTGGTCTTACCAAGTTTATTACTTGAACGATTCAGTCATACTTGCCGATTGTAAAACAAGTTTGTGACATCATATTTTGGTGATCATAAATTTGTCCATCAGAATGTCGTCTTCTATTGGTCTTTTGGATGTACCACAATTTGATTATATCCAGAGTATCCATCTAGAAAGCAATAAAAAGTCTGTCCTGCCAGTCTTTCCAACATTTGATCCATAAAAGGAAGAGGAAAATGATCCTTCCTAGTAGCCTTATTCAACTTCCTGTAATCAATGCACATTCGCGATCCAGTAACAGTCCTAGTAGGAATAAGCTCATTCTTCTCATTGTAGATTATTGTCATCCCACCTTTCTTTGGCACTACCTGTACTGGACTCACCTGTTTACTGTCAGAAATTGGATATATGATGCTTGATAACAGTTGAAAAACTGTTATTTTTATACTTAAATTTGACCTTAAAGACAACCTTTATGACTTATAAACTAGCTTGAAATCATGTTTTTGTTGAAGTTGTGGAAATAAGAGAGTTGCATAGGTTTTATGATTGATTTCTTTGTTTTTGCAGGTTTTAAGATGAATTGAGTGAAATAAGTGAAGGAGCTAGGAGTTGGATTTAGAAAAGGAAGAAAAAGTTTATAAAAGAAAGAAGTCGTAAGTACTGCTCAGTGCCATTACCTCTGAGCGACACTTTGAAGACCCGCAGTCACCGTTGAGGGGCAAAACTATAGCAGAGGGACAGAATAGAAGTCACACACTTACCGTTGAGCGGTATTTACTACTAAGCAGTATTTACCGCTGAGCGGCATTCTTATGGGCTTGGGGTTACTTTCTGTAATATTTAGAAGTCTATATAATGTTTTAGTCTTCCTAAGGTTAGTATCTTTGGTTGGAACGAAACAGAAACACATTCTTTCACCCCTTGGAGGAGTATTTTGGATTCTAAGCTCCTTTCTCACCTTTCTAGGGTTTTATCTTTCACTCTTTCATTGCATTTCATCTAGTTTCACCATGAATATGGTGAATTAAAATTCTTTTGTTGTTGGGGGAATCAATGTAATCCTTTTGAAACTCTCATTTATTGAATTTATTCTTTAATATATATGTTTTCTTTCATTAATTGTTAGGGTTTTTCTCCTTTGCTTAATGCTTGCATTGTTTAACTTATTCATAACATGATAATTGGTTTTGTCGATATGGACACATACGAGAAAATTTAGATTTAGAGAATCTCTCCCAATAGTAGTATAAACCTAGACATAGGAATATGATGGTTGGTTGCCTTTAAGCTTATGTGTTTTATAATGCATGAATAATTGCTAGGGAGACAAAACATTGTAAACTAGTGATTGTGATTAGGCTTTCTTCGCCGAGACATCGAGTTTAAGGTAATTGATAACAGTTGAAAAACTGTTATTTTCATGCTTAAAATTGATACTAAAAGCAACCTTTAACACTTAGAAACTAGGTTGAAATCATGCTTTTATTCATATTTTCAGAAATAAGAGAGCTGGACAGGTTTATGCTTGATTTCAGTGTTTTTGTGCAAGTTTTAAGGTGAATTTGGTGAAAGAAGTGAAGAAGGAGAGAGATGGAATCAGAAAAGACACCAAAAAGTGCAAAAGGAGAAGCCGCAACTGCCGCTCAGCGGCAGTTTACCGCTGAGCGGCACTCAGGAAGTCACATTAGATCCGCTGAGGGGCAAAATGGCCGCTGAGGGGAGAAAATAACTCACGCACTCACCGCTGAGTGGCACTTTACCGCTGAGCGACACACTTATGGGCTTGGGCCTAAATTTTCTGTAATTTTAGAATAGTATATAAGCTTTAGGACGTCCTAGGGTTTGTATCTTTGGCAGAAATGAAGCAAACACTCTCTCTTCCACCCCTTTTGATATGATCATAGATGGGGCAACAATGAAGAGTTTTCAAAGTGACAACAAGCATAAAAAAGAGTAGAATAGGTTTCATTGGCTTGTATTTGCCTCTTTTGTTCTTTCGTTATTTCTAGTTGTAGAGACACTTATAAACTCTTCTTTCTCTTTAAGAACAAGCAATGTGGGACTTTCCATGGCTTGGTCTTAAAAAGAAAAGGAGAGGAAATGGGCGTCCTAGGCGTTAGTGCAAGGTAGCATAGGTAGTTTTCATGTTTTGAACTATAGGAGAACTAGTTGCCTTATAAACCCTTTGGAGTGGAGAGAATTGAGCAATGTGGGACTCAAAAGTCCCTAGAGGAACTGCAGCAGCTGCTGGACGGCCTCCACATTCATAAGTCCCACATCTCCTAGATCTTGCATCCTAGCTCACTCCAAAGGTTATATAAGAAGGCTTAGGGGTCTCTTTTTTACACCTTACCTTGATTCAATGAATTTGAGTTGATTTGCACTTTTGCAATCCTCTTTGAGATAGAATTCTGTCTCTAAAGTCCCAAATTTGGGCAGACCTTATCTTCTTCAAGCAAGTGGCGGTCCTCCTCTTGATGCTTATCTTGGAAGCTTGTTCAAGTGGCGCATCTTCAATTCCTAAGTTTCCTTTTCTTAATCTCTTCCATTTTTAATTTATTTCCCATTCTCTTAAATGTCATTTAGTATATTCTCTCTAGGTATGCACTTCCCCATCACCTTTGAAGGAGGATCTTGGATGCTCAAGCTACCTCTTCACCTTTCTAGGGTTTTATCTTTCATTCTTTCATTATTGTTCATCTAGTTTCACCATGAATATGTTAGCAAAATGATGAAGATGAAGTTTTGATGATGTCCAAATCAAGTCAAGACCAATCAAGAATCAAAATGATTTGAAGATTTGTATTGTGATGGAAAGCTTTTGTAATACTCTTAGAAATATGTATAGGACTTAGATTAGAAAAAGAAAAGTGTTTTGTAAAAAGTACTGTAGCAAAATACTGTAGCAAATTACTGTAGCGCATTACTGTAGCACGGTACTGTAGCAAAGTACTGTAGCTAATCGATTAACAGAGGCTGTTAATCGATTGTTCCAGAGAAAAATGGAAAAATTCAGCAGTGCAGTGTTAATCGATTAACAGAGGGTGTTAATCGATTAACGTTAATCGATTAACAGAAGGTGTTAATCGATTAACACAGGAGCCGTTTGAAAAACTAGCCGTTTTTAGAGCCGTTGAAGTATCCGTTGGGTTGTTAATCGATTAACCACTGTAGCTAATCGATTAACACAGTCAGAAAGTCTAAAAGCGAAAATGGAAGAGCCTTTGGATGAGTCTATAAATAGACTCTCATTTCCTCTCAAGTTGAAAGGAATCCAGAGACACAGAAACTCTTCCCTTGTGCTCAAATACTCAGAAATTATTGAGACTTGTGTGTTCTTGTTCGGCTTGTGAAACTCTTGTCTGTGGAGCTGGTGAAGTGCAGCTACGGTGACAGAGGAAATAGCCAGTTCATCCTTGGTGTGTCTAAGGAGGTGTTCGGAAGAGAATCATCCTTCGTGAAGTATTCGGAGGAGGTGTTCATCCTTTGTGAAGACTCAAAGGAGGTGTAGTTTCATCTCTTGTGGTATCAAGAGAGGTGGTTTCTAAACTTTTACAAATTGTATCTTTGTGATTGTAATTTGTAATTGTTTTGTGTTAGTGAAACTGTTTATCTTGTTTTGAGATAAGCGACTGGACGTAGGATTGGTAAGATCCGAACCAGGATAAAATCATCTGTGCAAATTTCTCTCAACCTTACTCTATTTAAGTGTTATTATTAATTGCTAAGTAAGTTTAATTGAGTAGAAATTAAAAGGCACACGTTAGTATTCAAAACCCCTCTTGGTTTGTTATTCCACGCTAACCCTTCCGCTGCAGCCGCTACTGACAGAATATGGTGAACTAAACCTTGTATGTTTGTTGGGGAATCAATGTAATCTTTTGAAGCTCTCATATATGGAATTTGTGTTTACATCTTAATCTAAGACCTATGCTTTCTTTCATCATTAGTTAGGGTTTTTCCTCTTTGCTCAATGCTTGCTTTGTTTAACTCATTCAATGCATGATTATTGGTTTTGTCGATACGGGAACGTACGGGGAAGTCTAGATCCGGGGAATTACTCCCAATAATATACTGGTTGTCGTTAAGCTCTTGTGCTAAAAGAACTAATTATTAGGAATGCTAGGAATTGTATGAACTTGTAATTAGGGATAAGCCTTCTTGACAAGGTAATTTAGAGAGTGGCATTAACAATGATGACTTGAATGTTGAATTCCTAAAATATATGAGAGTGGATAAGATGAAATTGATCCCCAACAACATATTCATCCATATATTTCATTGAAAGTGCTTGTATTTTGTTTTGCCATTGATCAACCTCATGCATACATGTTTATTTTCGTCTTTTGCATAGTAAAATCCAATTGTTTTGTTCTTAAGTCTTAGCTAATCAACGAATCACATAACTAAACAAGGCCGTGAGTCCTTTGGGAGAACGATACTTGGTCTTACCGAGTTTATTACTTGAAACTATTCGGTCATACTTGCCGATTGTTCAACAAGTTTGTGACATCATATTTTGGTGCTCATAAATTTATCATCAGTAATTTAGAGAGTGACATTAACATTAATGAAGAAGATGAATTCTTGAATACATGAGAGTGGATAGGTTGAAAATGATAAACCCCAACAACATACTCATCATATATTTTAATTCACGTGTTTTGCTTCTTCTTTTCCATTGATCAATACATGCATTCATATTTACTTTTCAGTATGTTGCTTTTAAACCTACAAGAATTTGGTCACAAGTCTTAGATAATCAACAAATCACATAATTGTCTAGGCCATGAGTCCTTTGGGAAAACGATATTTGGTCTTACCATGTTTATTACTTGATATGATTCGGTTACATTATGGCCTTCGGTAATGCCCTTCTTTTTTGTAGTACACACACTAGTAAAAAAAGCAGATTTAAACTCGGCCATTACGCCTCGGTTTTGTCATAACCGAAGCGTATCAAAAGGCGGTGGCATTTCTGTAATTCAGAACATATTATATGCCTCGGTTCTAAACCACCCGAAGCCTAATACCTATACTGCCTTGGTTCGTAGATGCAACCGAAGCATATACGTTTAAAAATATTACAAAATATGACGCTTCAGTTGGAAACTGTTTAAAGACGAAGATACTGCCTCGGTTAACACTCAAAACCGAGGCAGTATATCCTGCTCTGCCTGCCATGTTGGCCTGCTGCCACTGACAACTTTTACGAAACAGCGTTATGGCCTCGGTTGGTACGCAGAACCGAGGCAGTATAGCCTGCGCCTCTGCACATTCTGAACTGCTCCTTCTGAACGTTCTAATCTGTCCCCTGGGATACTACCTCGGGTGCTTTTAACCGAAGCCGTAGAGGCTTTTCCGCCTCGGGTTGGCGGAAAACCGAGGCATATAGCCAAATTTAATTTGAAAAATTAGATTTACTGAAATGTTTATGCCTCGGTCTGGAAGATAACCGAGGTAGTATCCGGTTTCTGACTCGGTTATTTGAATAACCGAGGTAAAAGGCTGTTTATATTTCCAGAACTGCAACGCTTCTTCTCCCTCACGCGACATTTCTCTTCTCCACTGTTCCTCCACCAGTGTGCTTTTCCTCACCGCCACTCCCCCTCCGCGCTCGTGCTGCCATCGCCGGTGTTGTTCGGTTTGTTCTCCTTCTCCGTCGTCAGCCGTCCACGACTCTGCGTGTCCTCTCACCTTCGACTGCCTCCGACGACGCTGCTGTCTCCGCGCCGGACTCCGACACGATGTTGCCTGCGCCAGTCACACTCCGTCACTGTAATTGCCACCGTGCCTCGTCCACTTCCATTTGTTTCTGGCATTTCACGGTTAGTTCAATTCACTGTTGGATTTCACTGTTGGATTGAAAAAAGTTTGATATATGTTTGATAATAATTGTTGTGAGATGATATATTGGTGATAAATAGAATTAGAAATAGAATTATATAGTTATTTGATGATAAAATTGTTGCTGTTGTGAGATTGATATATTTATTTGATATTTGTTTGATAATTGTTGTTGTGAGATTGATATATTTATTAGATTGTTATTTGATGATTACATTGGTATAATAGTTATTGTATTAAATTGGTTGATTTGCTGATTAGATAAAGTTTAAGGTTGGAAATCATGAGTTATTTGCTTTAATATATTGTTTGTTGTTGTGAATTAGCCTTAGTTTCCCGTTTGAGATTCAATACAAAAATTGTTTACCATCTCTAGATTTTTTTTCAACAAATGTACTTTTTACAAATGAATAGAAGGAGATGGTAATAATAATTTGACAGTATTGAATCTTGAATTGTCCGGTTGGACAGTTTAAGAAGAGTAATAACTTTTTCATAGTTTATTATGACATATCAATTTTAATATACATGTCTTAAATTTCACGAAAATTTGTCATTGTGTTTTGTATTGATCTTCGGGTGCATATTTGATTGTGATTTATAATCACTTTCATTTCGTGTAACCTGAAGACCAATGCGAAATGCTGGCAAAATTTCGTGAAATTTAAGATATGTTGTTTAAAATTAATATGTTTAATAAACTAAGAAAAGTGAATCTTCTTGAATGGGATAGGGTCACACCTTGAATACAAACACGATCAAAGTGATCATTCAAGATTATTGAGATTGTATAAACAATTTCAGTAACCATGCGTACGGATAGAGGGTTGATGAATTTACCACGCATCAGCGCTGAGTACGAGAGAGGGGTAGAAGACTTTATACAGTTTGCGCAACGTAATGCGAGTACAAGTGGTGATGATGAAGTCAAGTTCAGATGTCCCTGTGTGAACTGTTTGAATGGGAGGAAGTTGAACGCAACTGATATTAGGGAACATCTTATCTGTGATGGTTTCATACGAAGTTATACAACATGGATATGGCACGGCGAATCAACTGACTTTCCAACTGTCTCTCCAACTGGAAATGTTTATGATTCGACAATTAGAGATATGGAAGATGAAGCAGAAGAAGACAACTTAGAGGACATGATCCACGATGTTGGCGCAGAAGCTTTTGCCCAAGCGCATGTGTATGAAACGATGTCCACTGATGCGGAGACTCCTTTGTATGCGGGTTCAACTAAGTTCACACGGTTGTCAGCGGTGTTAAGGCTGATGAATTTAAAGGCGAGCAATGGATGGAGTGATAAGAGTTTTACAGAATTGTTGTCGTTGTTGAATGAAATGCTGCCAGATGGAAATACGTTACCCAATCGTAATTATGATGCAAAAAAAATTCTCTGTCCGATGGGTATGGAATATAAACGGATACATGCATGTCCGAATGATTGCATATTATATAGGAATGAGAATGAAGTTTTGATAAAGTGTCCAAAATGTGGGTTATCACGATACAAGTCAAAAAACAACGGTGAAGAAGGTGGCATCACAGAAAAAAATGGTTCTGCTTTGAAAGTAGTTTGGTACCTTCCACTAGTTGCCAGACTTAAGCGTTTGTTTGCGAATCCCAAAGACGCTAAAAACCTAAGATGGCATGCAGATGAGAGAACAACTGATGGGATGCTTCGTCATCCGGCTGATTCCAAGCAATGGAAAATTATTGATCAAGAATTCCCCCAATTTGGTGAAGAATGTAGAAATCTTAGGTTTGGCTTAGCTACTGATGGAATGAATCCATTTGGTAATTTAAGTACCAATCACAGTTGTTGGCCCGTTATACTGATAATTTACAACTTATCTCTTGAATTGTGCATGAAAAGAAAGTACATGATGTTGTCAATGTTGATATCTGGTCCAAAGCAGCCTGGAAATGACATCGATGTTTATCTAAGGCCACTAGTTGAAGACTTGAAGTTGTTGTGGGTTGATGGGGTTGAAATATTTGATGCCTTTGCTTCAGAAACTTTCATGATGCATGCCATGTTATTTTGCACCATTAATGACTTCCCAGCTTATGGTAATTTGTCGGGGTACAGTGTGAAGGGTCATAAAGCATGTCCTATATGTGAAGAAAACACTGCAGCTCAACAATTAAAACACGGAAGGAAGACAGTGTATATGCGTCATCGGCGATTTTTACAATCTAATCATCCATATCGAAGGTTAAAGAAAGCATTCAATGGAGAACAAGAGAAAGACAATGCACCCATTCCACTTACTGGACTTGAAGTTGTTGAGAAAGTTAATAAAGTACATCATCAATTTGGGAAAACGTCGAAGAAGTCTTCTGTAGCGACCCCTTGGAAGAAGAAATCAATATTCTTTGATCTTCCATATTGGTCAAAGTTAGATGTTAGACATTGCATAGATGTCATGCATGTTGAGAAAAATGTTTGTGATAGCTTGATTGGTACACTACTAAACATCCAGGGAAAAACAAAAGATGGAGTGAATGCGCGTTTGGATTTGGTTGACATGAAGATCCGAGAAGAATTGGCACCAAGAGAGATTGGTAAACGTACTTATTTGCCCCCTGCATGTTACACAATGTCCAAACAAGAGAAGATAAGTTTTTGTCCTTGTTTAAAGAGTATCAAGGTACCACAAGGATACTCTTCAAATATCAAGAGCTTAGTGTCAATGCAGGACTTAAAGCTTGTTGGACTGAAGTCTCACGATTGCCACGTCTTAATGCAACAGTTGTTACCAGTTGCAATTCGTGGAATTTTGCCCAAAAAAGTTAGGCTGACCATAACTCGATTGTGCTCATTTTTCTCGTCAATTTGTATTAAAGTCATCGATCCTACAAAGTTAGATGAACTTCAAAACGAAATTATCCTCATCTTGTGTCAACTAGAAATGTTTTTCCCTCCATCCTTTTTTGACATCATGGTGCATTTACTTGTTCATTTGGTCAGAGAAATAAAGTTGTGTGGACCAGTATACTTAAGATGGATGTACCCTATTGAGCGTTATATGAAGATTTTGAAAGGGTACGTCAAAAATCAATATCGTCCAGAAGGTTCGATGATTGAAAGATATATTGCTGAAGAAAGTATTGAGTTTTGCTCTGAGTATATGGCTAAAGCAAATCCGATAGGAGTCCCTCGGACATCATGATTGAGTAGATATTCTACAAGTAAAAGCATCCGAGGTGTGAATGTGGTGACGAAAAGTCGTGAAGAATTGATGCAAGCACATTTATACATATTAAACAACACAGATGAAGTGATCCCATTTTTGGAAGCTCACAAAGCCGTTGTAAGGGACAAGTATCCACGACAATCAGAGAAATGGCAGTTGATGGAGCATAACAGAACATTCTTGTCCTGGTTCAAATCTGAAGTTTCAAAAGAATCACGTTCCTCTGAGACTTTGTTCTGGTTAGCAAATGGCTTGAAGTTTGATGTTGTATGTTGTACAGGATACGAAATTAATAATTGCACATTCTATACGAAAACTTTGGATGATAAAAGCACAGTACAAAATAGTGGCGTCAGTCTAGAAGCTGAGTCGCTACAGTTTTCCACATCCAAAGATCAAAATCCTATAGTTGGTTCCATGAGGTACTATGGTAGAATTGAAGAGATATTTGAAGTTGATTACACTAAGTTTTCCGTTGCACTCTTCAAATGTAAGTGGATAGACAATAAGAGTGGTGTCAAAATAGATGAATCTGGTATGACACTTGTTGATTTTCGAAAGGTTGGTTATAGAGACGAACCCTTCATCATGGCATATCAAGCAAGTCAGGTTTTTTATGTAAAAGATCCTGCATCTGACCATTGGTATGTTGCTCTCCAAGGAAAAAGGCAAATTGAAGAAAAAGATCCTGCATCTGACCATCTCTAAGTAATATTCATATCGCTAACTACCATCCATTTAAAACGACAATAAATTTGGATGACGACCCTCTAATTGATGATATACAAGCAATACGAGAAGATCACAATGAAGGAATATATATATGACCAATCGATATGATTATGTATGAATTTCATGTTTGTGTAAATATTTATGGCTTTTGTTAAATAATATATTGCACAATTTATAAGTGTTTTATTTATATTTCATCTTATTTATTGTGACAAATATATGGCTGAGTCACCTCATTCGTCGGGCGATGAAGTCCCTACCACTTCTAGACGGACGAGAGGAGCAACGAGGTTACGACAACTTATACTTAGAAGAAATGACGGTGAGAGGACACCTGTCATTATTGACGTGGTCACTGGAGTTGCATCTGGCCCAAATGCAGATGTATTTAGGTCTTACCTTGGAGTATTGGCACGTGATCGTATCTCTATACTTACTCCATCGTTTGACCATGTTTCTGAGGCTGATCGGAATCTCATCTGGCAAGATCTATTGGTAAGTTAAGCAATATTGCTCAATCTTCTATATTCAGTATATTGATAAATCTGTATTTATATGAGGTTATTACTTTCTTTGTTGCAGATAACATTTGATATGCCAAACGTCGAGAGCTTAAAGAATAGGTGTTTATCTGCAATTGCAGAAAGATTTCGAGGGTTTAAGACAAAATTGACGTCGAGATATATATTTGGACCAAAAAGTAATGAAAATTCATGTTCCAAATATTCAGCAATTGACGAAGAAACATGGCGTCAGTTTGTAGAGCTTCGTTCTTCTGAGGCGTGGCAGGTAAGTGTAGTAAAATCATTCAATTCATCCTTCATAATTATTTACCATGACAATTGTTTAATTTTGTCACAGGAAAAAAGGTCAAAAGCATAGGGAATAAGCGCTCAGAATAAAAATCCACACCTCTTGTCTCGTGGTGGATATAGGAAGCTTGAAGAGAAAATAATGAAGCAGAAGTCAGATAGTAGACTTCCACTTTCTGAGGGTGATGACCCTCTTCCTCCTCCTTCACCACCATCTCGGCACGACAAGTGGAAGTTAGCCCGTATGAGACCATCGGGCTCCTACACTTCGGAGTCTGCCAGAGAAATATCTGAACGAATTGTAAGATGTCATTTCTTATTATATTACATTAATTTTGTTATATATCTTACATAGCTATTTCAAATGACTTTGAACTTTTGTTATGTTATAGGACTCATTGGTTGAGCAGAGCTCCCAAGGTCAATTCACACAAGAAGGTCGTCAAGATATTCTTGCCACAGCTATTGGACGACCTGAGCATCCAGGACGGGTGCGTGCTGCTGGGACTGGCATAGGCATACGACAGTTTTTTGGGTCTTCCTCGCGTCCATATTCATATGAAAAGATGAAGGAGGAAATAAGAAAAGAGATGACGCAGGAGATCACAAAGAAGGTTCGAGCAGAGTTATATGATGAAGTTGCTAAAATGGTTGCGCGCCAGTTCCAGCAGCATTATGAGGATTATGGCAATCGTCCTCCACCATCTCCTGTAGCAGAACATGTTGTGCCCCCTACAGGTAAGGTTATTTATTTTTGCTTACTAATTTACTTTTTGCATAAACTAACATTTAATTTGACAGGTAGAAGCGGTAAAGGAAGTTGCTCAGCTGCCGGTGCCCCAGGAGACGACATGGATGACACTCGTCCATGTGAGTTATATATTCTCTCTGATACTGGGACCATGCTAGTGGCTCGTGGTACAGTGTATGAGACAGCCACTGTAGTGCATGGGGTACAGCTTGCAGAAGATGAGGTCAAGGTCACGGTCGATGAAGTTGTCATAGCGGATGTCGTTCTTCCTGTGCCTACAGATGAGTTCTTCACTGTGGAAGAAGCATTTAGGTCCTTTGTCGCCTGGCCTAGACATTTGGTTGGTCATGTATCTAATCCCCCGGTAAACACTCGTACTATATACTTCTCAATTTTAATATTTACTTCTAATTGACGTTATAACAACCATTTTTGCATTTAACAGCAGATAGGTCAAGAGGGAAGTCCTAGACCGAAGAAGACTCATTTATCTGAGGATGACCCTCTTGGTGCGTTAGACGACCTTGCTAAACTCATTGCAGAGGTGCCGATGAATGTACATTGGGATTCTACTACATTTGGAAGAGAATCTCTTATCCCATTGTACTTGCATCAGCAAGATGTTAGGGAGCTTGCGTCGGGGAGAGATGAAATTAATATCACACTCATTCAGCTGTGGATGATGTAAGTTTATGAAAACTTTTATATATATTGGTATTTTATGAACTTACTTACATCATATTATTTCTTCATTTTAGGTATCTGTTTGATGTTAGTAACAAGAAGGGGTTCAACGATGTATATGGGTTCATTGACCCTTCTATGACTCATGAGAGAAATAAATTTGATGATATCCAGACATACATCACCACATGCTTTGGAACGGGGAAGGAGATATATTTTCTCCCTTATATACATGGGTAAGTGAAGTTTGTTAACTTCAACAAATTCATTTATTAATTTTGGTATATCATTCATAAGTTATTACCAATTTCAGGTGTCATTGGCAGCTACTTGTGATCTCCGTACCGGAGAACACGGCGTTTGGTTTTGTTCATTGCATAAGTCTCCTCCCAGCCCTCTTAGACATGCAGTAGATTGGTAAGAATCTCAATGTGTGGTCCTTTTTTTTATATAAATGTATGCTAAAAGAATTTCTTTTGATAGTTCCCTTGCAGCACATATGATGTTATCTGGGAGATCTACTGCTACAGCTAAAAAGCTTGCATGGGTTTCTCTTAAGGTTTGGTATTTTAGTCCATACTTTGTTACATTTTCTTCCATTCAAATGATGTTACTTAACATTTTATAATTATGATGATATATTGTAGTGTAATAGACAAATGGGGTCATATGAATGTGGTTACTACGTTATGTTTTGGATGATGACCATCATTCGTGCACATTACACCACTGGATGGGAAACGGTAATATTTAGGTTTGAATTTTATGTTCTCTATATTTGGATTTCATATACACTAATCTTATTCATTGTACTTTATGCAGAGATTTAATAGGACTGCTCCAATTCCAGAGAAGTCAATCCAACTTGTGAGGAAAACACTTGCAAGATATGTAATTCATTTATATAATAGTATGTAGTAGTAGATATTAGGATATACTAAGTTTTAAGTTTATGTTTCTAAGTTGTTTTATGCTTTTCTACGTTACTATAAATTGAACATGTACATTGCATTGATTTATGCTTGAAACTTGATTTATGATTACATTTTGGATTGATTTATGCTTCTAAGAATTTGATTTATGATTCCATTCAATATATTTTATGTTTTAATATGAATTTCATTTAAAATACACGTTTCTGTAATATTCTGGACTGTTCTGGTTATAAAAAGATATGCAGGTCTGTTTCTGTAATTGGGAATGTTGCAGAAACAGACCCCACTTTAAAAAAAAAAAACGTACTTATATGCCTCGGTTCTTGTAAAAACCGAGGTCAAAAGCCAACTTACTGCCTCGGTTATAGTCAAAACCGAAGCAGAATGTGTAGCGGAGGAGAAAAAAAAACAGAAAATGGATCTACTGCCTCGGTTCTGGCCAGAACCGAGGCAGTAAAGTGGAACTTTATGCCTCGGTTACAACGAACCGAGGCCTAATGTGCTACGAAAAAAATAAATTAAAAATACGTTAAACGTATATGCTTCGGTTAGGGATGAACCGAGGCAGTAGGATGTGACTTTATGCCTCGGTTGACAACCGAGACCAAAAGTGTTTGACTTTTTACCTCGCCTGAATATGCCTCGGTTGGGAAACCGGTGCCTATAGCCAAAAATAACCGCTGTCGTTTCCCCTTATTGTACTAGTGACAGTCACATAGTCTTATTGATAGGTCAACTCTTAGGACAATTAACTTTAATGGTAAACAACTTAAGGTAAAGTGTGGTTACCACTAATTGGGCCATAATTAGGTAGTTGGAAGTCGAACGTCCATTCTGAAATTTATAAATATAGGTTTGAAATAAAGAGTTAGATTATTATATTTACTACACCATTAATATTTGAACTGTCAAACCTTAAACTGATTTTGATATCAAAGTATCTTCTATAGGTGTCCTCCAAACGATTCGGACAATCGACTACAAGAAACTTAAGCATAAAACAACTTTTGAACCCAACTACTTTCTGGATATTAGAGATTTACCTCGAACGTATAGTCCGAAATAATATTCATAAGAAAACTATAGCAATGTGTAAATTGTAAAGTTAAGTTGATGAAGTGATTGGTGTAGGAACATTGAATATAGCATAAATGCATGTGGGATATGGAGTCCACCAGCACATGAGAACTAAGGACCAAGCAGCTTTAGTTTAGCCCTATACGGCCTTTATTGGATAGTCCTTGAAGCATGTCCAATAAAAGTTGTGTTTGCAAGGCTCAGGAATCATGAGCACCACACAAACCCCACTACACACCTAAAATTGGATTCTAATTTCTAATACAACTGGGACATCAACCTGATGTGTTGATCTCACATGTCTATCAGTTCAATATCAGACACAACTAACGAAATTTAAACTACGCACAACATGCTAATGTAACTGTATTTATAAATTTGTGATGAATTAATTTTGTGGCGTAGGGGCAAAAGGGATTGCATTGAATGCTCCATCCAAATTGGGTTTTATGTTTAACACGTCATTGTTGTCGTTTGGCCAGTGTGCAACTGCAAACTGGCCTACCATTGCCAGAAAACTCAGACAGAAAAAGGAACAGATTCCTTGTCTTTCGAAAAGTTTTTCATGAAAAATAAAAAAAAGGTAAATCAGTTTTTGGATCATTACTATTGTGTTTCATGTCATCCAATAAAAAAATATTTATATGACATAAAAGGCCATGTAAACTTCTCTTTATAAATTAATTTTTTGGATTGAATTAAATTTAAAATTCTTTATTAATATATATTCCATAAAAAAATGTTGTCATCTTTGTTACTATGTTGATTGATTCTATTACCTTTGTCTTAAAAATATGTTTGATTTGGTGTTAGATTAATTTAAAATAATTTTAAATTATTTTAAATGATTTTTTTATTCATTATGTTCCAATTGTAGTACTAGTCAAAACATAGATGATGGTATTTGTTAGATTTGTTTCCATTATTTTTCTCTTATTTTATAATTTATTTTAGGAATGGATTTAAGATGGATTTCAATTTCAACATTTTGTAAATGAATTTCATTCCGAAGTTTTACATTTTTTTCATGGGATTAGCTTTATACCTTTTTATACTAATGTCTTTTTATATTAATTTGAAATTTAAATTTGCAATTGGATAATTTGAATATCTTGGATTCTAATTAATAATAACCACATAGTTTGGGTATATGAATAGAGTGAAAAGAAGAGAATAAAATGAATTTTATTGTAATTTTTTTACTTTTATTGCATGTTGATAATTGTGTAAAGGAGTTAGATTCATAACTCATAATAAAGAGTTTATTGTCAAAGAAATAAAGCCTAAACTTCATTTTATCAGTGGATAAATTATAGATTAAAATATTTTATTTGTTTTTATATTTGTTCAAAAAATTTAAATAGGTTTCCGCTTTTTATTAGTTTAAATTGAGTTTTTATTTTTAAAAATGTGATGTTAACTCACATATTACTCATCATTAGTGATTTTTTTAATTTTTAATTTTTTTTATTTTAATGTTAAATTTTTATTCAGAAGGATTAAATATGATTTTAGTCTTTCAATTATTGTTAGGTTTAGTCTATCTTCCAAACTTTGCTTCAATTTAATCATTTTGTTAATGAAACTGTAATATTTTGTCTAAGATGACTAAAGAATTATCACATTACTTTTTCTTTTTCTCAAACATGTAAACCCTTTTTCCCTGTTATCTTCACGTGAAACGTTTTCTCCTCATGGATCCCCATCTCAAACGAATTTTTCACCCATTGAACTCTCTCATGAAATTATGACTTTTCAGAAATAGTCACTACAAGAAAAAATTGAATTACATACAGACAAAATCCGTATATAAGACCCAAAATCCGTATATAACACTTAGTTACATACGACTTATATACGGACAAAAATCCGTATATAATTTACATACGGAAAAATCCGTATGTAAAATTTGTATATAAATTATATACGGAAAAATCTGTATGTAAAATTCGTATGTATATTATATACGGAAACATTTGTATGTATATTATATACGGAAAAATCCGTATGTAACTTATGGTTTTATAAAAAAAAAAATTAAATGATCTCACATCAACACCCAATAACTAATAATTTCATATACTGATAAAAGTCAAATAAAACTGTCAAATTATAAAAAATAATACCAAATATCTGTCAACTTTTATTAAAACGTGATGTTTACAACTGGATGGTCCTACCTCATTGTAACTAGATTGTCGTCGGATATTACAAAAATTAAGGCAGAGGTAACTGACTATGCAATATATACTATTATACTATTGAGACAAAAATTAGTCATGTTATATTCTACTTTGGTCCATTGCAAAAGTTACAAAACCATGAAACTATGGTAGAGCTTTGGGCAAAGCCTCATGAGCAGTGACTGACAGAGTCTGAAGCTTGCAAGGGAGAATAGTCTCCACTTCCATCTCCAAGTTCTTCTCCATCACTCCAACCATGAATCTCAGCCTTAAGAAGTGAAGGATCTCTGCATATCAGATCCCAAAATGGAAAGTTCTTCCTTGGCATCATAAAGTCCTCTTTCAACCTCAAACTTGGACAATAGTCTCCACTTCCATCTCCAAGATAGATCAACCTCTTATCCTCTTCTGATACTAAATCTTGGATTCTCTCTATCACTAAACCCTGCTATCATTCACACAAAATAACGTCTTTCAATCTTTGATAATTGAAGAAGCTTCAATCCAACATTTCATAATTTTGTATTTATTTGGAACTATTGGTGGGGCCTATGTCAAAAATAATTTTTATTCTGTATTTCAATCAAATCTTGTGGGCTCATACCAGAGACAAAACCAGAATGAAATGGTTGCTTGGTTAAGAAAAATTTTAATCTTTTTTAAGGCCGAGAAATCAGGAAACAACACTCCACGGTTACTTTTCTCTAGCTAAATTTTAAAATTGAGACATAATGATTGTAGACCTATAACCCACAAAAGATGGCAGCACATTCTGAATGGGGTACAAGGCGTCCAATGAAGCTAGAAGAAATAAAACACGACATACTTCAATTAAATTTTTCCAAAATAATAAAAGAATTTATATTGAGATTTACAATGAAACACATGCCTCCAATTGAAATTAAACTAAAACTAATTTGAAAAAGGATACTTACACTTCATAAAATTTGCAGTATATCAATACATCAACATGGAACTTTAATTAGAAATCCTAGGAAGATGATAAGGCAATGGGAATTTTAAAAAAATATTTCTAGGATCAAACTAAAGAAAACATAGAAAAATCACACAGATAATTAATTAAGAGCTAGTCAGAAAAAACTTGATAACTAGGCAAACTAATAAAAGTGCAATAAAAAAAAAGAAGCTAAATCCGTGAGTCATCTTTGGAGGATGTGGTCAAAAAGCTTGTTAAAAAACTTCACTTATTTCGTTTTGACCCTTTTCTCACAGTAATGATGTTACAATGATCACAGACAAAGAATTTAAGATCCAAGATAATCAAATAAAATATAGATTTATTATGTGTTAAGTCTAGGGGTGGACAAAAATCCTTTTTCCCCATCTGATCAACTTTTGCACTGTTTTGATCTATTTAGAATTCATTTCATCAAATCTGTTTTTTGGTGACTAATTGAGTAAGGCAATTTTTGACAATATGTAAGGCAATTTTTGATTTAGTACAACATATCTATTTAATGCCATTTTCTATGTTAAAAAGGATCAGAGAATTGGAGTTTCATCCAACAATAATAACATTGTAGTTATTAATGGAGAATGCAATTAGATATATATATATATATATATATATATATATATATATATATATATATATATATATATATATATATATATATAAACCAAGAATATAGATAGAGCTCTCGAATTCCCAATTCGAAGTATGCAAGCTCCAACTTATTACAAACAGACTATACTAAACCTGATTTAGAAGAAAAAATATGTAGTAGGATTATAAATTGTGTGGTCAAATCATGGATTTGGTAGCAAGATTAGAAGTTGCATGTGAGTAAGATGTTTCTAAACTAAACAATAAATGACATAAACATATTTGCATTGTTCCAAACAGGTTCATAACTAATAAGTGGTTATAATAAAAAAAACTTAACAGGACCATTAATGCAAACAGAGCAAATCCAAATATCAGATGATTCATGCACTTGCAATATTTAAAAGCAACCAGAAAAGGCATAAATTAAATTTAAAGTAATCTTCAAAAGCTTTATTCTTGAAATTTTTCACAACTTACAAGAGAATATTGTCTTACAAAACCGGGTTGAGGTATATGGTGTCTAACACATAATTTTGTTGAAACTTTCCTATATAGCCTTCCCAACTCTACTGCATAAGATGGTCCTCCTGCTTGAAACCAACTGAATGTTCATTTTCTGTTCAACTAATTTTACAAGGAATAAAATGTCAAACATTATTTTCCACATAACAAAAAAAGAACTATTAAGACAAATCAAAGAAAAGATCATACTCTATGGATTATGCAGGGATCCTAATCTTCCTAAAATACTTGTCTAATTCAATCCCAAAAGCAACAATAATTGCCCTCTTCAATCTCCCGTTCTTCCTCAGTTCATATCAAAGCCTTAGTCTAACAAACAAAGAGAAGTTGTCTCAAGTGACAGAATCATTACTTGAGTACTCTTTTCAACAAAAATTAGTGCCCCCACTTTTGTATTTTTTTTCTTTTCCTTTTATCAAGAATGCAACATATGATTGGTACAGGTTGTAGTGCTAACCTACAGTATAGCAATCCAATAGCATTCTTTCAATTTTATTAAAGAAAAAGGCTTCAAAATTACATTTAAAGCTTCATTATCAAAACTTACATGAAACTTTGATCTGTTTGTAGAAGTTCAAATATTCCCCTGAAACACCTAATGGATAGTAGTAGATAGGCAGTTAGATACACTTATACTTGAAATGGACTAAAGAAAATAAGCCACATATATCAAGTAAGGCTGAAAAAGGTAAACAACCTATAGATATTATGATAAAAATATAAGACTAACTTATTGTAAACAATAAGTCATACTATTAACCAAAGAAAAAAATATTGTTAGTCAAAACACAAGGATAACAATACAGTAGAAAAAAAAAGTGAATAAATTATGTAAAATTGAAATGAAAACACTTCTAGCTTTAATTTTGAACATCTCACTCTCAACTTATCCCCTCCCGCTGCCTCCATTCTCGAATCCTGGACAAAATAACCATCATTAGTAAAAACAAATTTACTTCTGAATGAGAAACATGTTTGGAGAAACAAGCTTCAAAACTGAGATAAGATTATACTTAAAGTATGGCATCAAAAGGAACATCAGTTTCATAACCCCATTATGTGTGGCTTTATTCTTTATACTTATAGGTCTCAAACAACCCTTTTCCAAAAACATGCCCAATCCAAACCATATTTAACAAAGTAATTAACTAAACCTAATATGAATGCACTAACCTTGGAAACCCTCGTAGGAGATGAGAAGATGCAATGGTGGTTATGGAACAATAGCTCGGTCACACAGCGACTACGGTTTAAGCTTTCACGAGTCCAACAATCTTGGCACTGTTTTACCGATTCAGTCATTGAATCGTCCTTTTCCACCGAACACACGACCTAAATCGCATTTCTCACTGAACAATCTTCCTATTTTTCACTCTGCTTCGAATCCTTTCCGCTCCTGGAGTATCATCGTGAACCTAGGGTTTTCCAGGCGCGTTCCTCCTTTTCGAGTTCTCTTGCTAAGGCCCTTCATTGAATCTGGTCATGGTCTCACTGTTAACTCGTAGAGGAAGCTTCGAGAAGTCCAAGGAGCGTCTTCTATAAAGAGGGTTCTTCGTTGAGAGAGCAGAGGAAACTAAGACCTGGGGCAAGAGGGTTTCTTAATACAAATACCATATTATTGTTTTTTAATAAAATCTTTTCCAGATCCGTACTTAGTTTTGGTAGGAAAGATTCACTTTTAATTGAGCCCATTACATAAACTTCAGTCCTTATAAATTTTTCCCGCCACAACGCACAACGCGCCTTACTTTGGATATTAGATACGAATTATAGATAGATAAAATATATATATAATTTATTTTTTATATCAGTATATGAAATCCGTATATAATATTTATATTACATACGGATTAGAATCCGTATATAAATATGGGTAGATAATTTCAATTTTTCTTGTAGTGAGTTTCATCGGCCCCATGCCCAATCCTTAACCCAACTTGACCTCCTCAAAGAATTCCACCTCAAGTACAACTCTTTCATGGGCATAAGCCCTAACTTCAGAGCTAAAATCATTGGTCGATGGTTTTGGATAACTGGAGCATACATGCTATTAGGAGAAAGACCACTCGAATTGGATGGATGACGTACATGTGTCATGTGCCTCGCATATTAAAGAGCGTTTTCATGAGGATATAATCAGTTGATTATTTGAGTGTTTAAATTTGGGCACTGGTTTAGGGTTTTGGCTAACATGGTGATTTTGGATCAAGTACCAAGGTTGCACCCAGGAAGAAAGGAATGAATACTACTCCCTAAGCTTTTGAAAGTAGAATTTTGGGGTTTGTACTTGATCGAGGATTGCTTCATACTCTTTTTGAGTTTTTGCGTTTGTTTCTTTAATTATCTGTGGTTCTGGATCGGTCAAGAAACTTCACTAGGTGGTGTTTGTTTCCAGCTCTGCTTTCTCTGTTGCTTCTTTCTTTTCTTTAGTGCTTAATTGGTTACTGAGCGTTAGATGAATGGGAAAGTTGTCGATATCAAATCTTGGGTGAGGTTTGAGTTTTTAATTTTGTTGGTTTCTCAAGTCTAGAACTCAGAAGGGAGATTATTATATTTTCGCGATTTTAGATATTGTTTTTTTAATTTTCATGATTCAGGGAATCGAAGGATCTATTGGGGCAACTGTTGCAACGTCATTTTTAGTTTGTGAGTTTTTGAATTAGTTTGAAGCATGGAGGTGGTTTTGAACTTTGAAAAAATGTTTTGAATGTCAGATCGAGAAAGTTTTTGGTTTGGTTAAAGTAAAGGTTTTGCTTTGTTGAATTGATGATTTTGAGTTTTACAGGTTATGTTCTAGGATGAGGTTGAGCGAGCTAGCAAGCGAGCGAGTGATAATTTTTAAGGGATGGGCTCAAGCAACGCAATTCAAAAATCTATGTCTTGAGCTACGGTCCCCTTCATTATGTTATGTATGTTTATCTGAAACAGTCATTCAACGGGGCTTGTTAAAAAGTTTGAGAGGAACTTTTGGTTGCATACTTAGATCTCATTCTCTTAGCAGATTCAGCCCCCTCTTCACCTCCTCCAATAAACTATAATCTAACCAAAGGACATCACAAAGTAAACAAACAAATTAGCCATGCAAATTTTAAAAGAACCCACCAACAGACATAAAAAATGTAATATCCAAAAGGGTGAATAAAATGAAGTGCACATAAAAATGCAGAAAAATAAACCAAGAATAATAATTGTATATTTCATGAATAATTGAAAAGGGGCTCTCATCCTCTGTGAGTAAAATAATACAAAGCCGTATTTTTTACCAAATATAATTAGAGGGTACTTAAATTAATTTTCTATTTGGCAAAAAAATTGTTTTCTCACTCAAAAGAAAAATTCTATGGTAAAGAAGAGGACATGTTTGTGATTCCAATGAGAGGATTGCTCCAAAATCTCGTCACTGTGGGAGGTGAGTGTACTTCGTCACCGAATGGTGAGGGTTGAATGGCGTGGCTAGGGTTCACGATGGAAAGAAGCAAAGGATTGTTCGGTAACAAGAGGAAAGAAACTGAAAAACAATTAAATAGTAATGGTTTTAAATATGTCAATAAAAAAAATAAATTGAAGAAGAAACTAATGATATAATACATAGTAATGGTAGCTGATAAGGGTTGAAAATACCGTTATCTGTGATGTAATTTTAATACTACATTAGAGGAGCTTGTGAAGCAGATGATGATGCAGAACATTCAGTTTCAGCAAGAGACCAGAGCATCCATACAAAACTTGACTAATCAGAATGAACATATGACCACTCAACTCACTGAGGAACAGTCTCAAGATTCAGAGTTACCATTTCAGGCTGTTCAGATTCTAGACGATGTTAGTGCCATTAACCTAGGAGATGGGGAGCAGAGTCATGAGCTTACTACTGTGCCACCTACTTTCCCACCCTCCTATGTCCCCACTCTTACACCCGAGGAGACTAATGAAGATTTTAAGGACCAGGCAGGTATAAGCAGCAATTTTGAGCGAGGTAGACCATTTTCATCTTCCACCAGTTTACCAATCTTTAGGGAAGTGGAGGTAAACATACCTCAAATTGATTATTCTGTTGATGATTATGTTATTCATGATTATGTTGTTGATACGTATATTGATGATTATATTGTTGATGAACATGTTTTTAATTCTTCCTCTCTGCATGATAAGAACCACTTATTGCTATTACATCTGAATGTTTATTCTCCAAGCACTGGATATGAATCTGAGCTTGTGCTTGATATTGCTTCTAAATTTGAAATTGATTCATGTTCTGAGAGTATATTTGAGGTTCAATCTGATACATTGGGATTGGGTGTTGTACCACTGCTTATAGATTCTTTGGAGCCACCATGCACTAACCTTATTGTAGGAGGTACACATGAATTTGACCAGCAAACACCCACGGTGGAAGACAAAGGTGCGAGCCTACAAAACAGCTTGAAGATCAATAGGCACCAACTGAACCAGCTCATTAATAATCCATCCTTCTTAGATCCAGTTATGGAAGACATTTCCCTACTTGATCAAATCTGGAGGATGAAACAATTCTTCCTTAAAACTTCCTTGCTGGACCTAGTGGTGGAAAACATCTCCCTGATTAAAGGCACTGGGTGCCAATTTTTGTGTTGTTGGGCGCTGAGTAACTTTCTTCCGCACACCGCCTGGGGCCCCTTTGAGGGGCGTTGAATGCCAATTTTCTCGCATTTTCGCACAGTTTCCCCCACTTAGGGTGCTGAGTGCCAATGACATTGGCCCATGATCCAATTCAGCCCTATTTAAGGACTTGCACGACCTAAGGTTGATATCTCTTGATGGCTTGAGCACATAAACACATTTTTCGCCCCTTGGAGGCAAACTTGGGGATGTGGGAGCTCTCCTCTTCAGTTTTTCGGGTTTTTCTATCTCTTCCATTCCATTGTTCATCTAGTTTTTCCATGATAATGGAGAACTAAACCTTATTTGTTGTTGGGGAAGATGTAACCTCTAAACTCTCATGTATTTGAATTGATTCTTATTTATTTATTCTTCTTTCATTATTTGTTAGGGTTATTCTTTTTTCTCTATGCTTGTTATGTTTAACTCATTCATGACATGATTATTGGTTTTCATGACGTGGACACATACGGGGAAACCTAGATCTAAATAATTGCTTCCGAAAGCAATATTGTCCAGGGATGGGGATAGGAGGTTTGATCTTCTTTAGCTTCTAAGCGTAATGCATAATTAATTATTAGGGATGCAAGGGATTGTGGTCTAGTAATTAAGGATAAACTTTTTTCGTCGAGGGATCGGGTTTTAAGTACTTTAGCAAGTGACGTTAACAATTGAATGAAGAAGATGAATTCTTATATGCATGAGAGTAAACTAGGTGTAATCTAAACCCCAACAACATTATCATCTCATATTATCAACATCACCCATTCATTCTTGTGTTTTAGCCTCAATTGATCAATTTGCGTTTATATTTACTTTTGTTGCATTTGCATTTAAAAACTAACAAAATATCTTTTCAGTCTTAATTAGTTAAGTAATTACATAATTGTCTAGTGTTGTGAATCTTCTAGGATACGATACTTGGTCTTACTATTTTATATTACTTGATACGATTCAATACACTTGTCGATGTCTTAACAGTATCAGGTAGTAAAGTTGACACGTTTAAGAAAAAAAAAGTGATGTGACACTTTGTTAGCTATCTCAGACAAAATTTAACACCATTATTTTTGGAGGACTAAATATTATAGTTTCATTAAAAAAAGACCAAAGTGAAACAGAGTCTGGAAAAAAAACTCAACCCAAAATCGCTTGATAATTAAGGGACTAGTGTGCAGGAAGAGGATTCCAAGCTCATTTTTATGTCTAGATATTTTAAGCTTAATTAAAATATTAAAAAAAACTAATAGTTTATTTTCGTTTAGTTATCAAAAACTTAATTGATTGACTGAGTTATTTATTATTAAAGTATAATCCTCGTGATTGTATGTTTTATCATACCTTCTCTGTTTTTCTCTTTTCATTCATAACTTTTATCTTTTTTCACATAACGTAATATTTTATGAATTTAGCTTTGTATTACTAAAATAATAACATGCAAGAGAACATTATTTTTTAGATATTTTTTATTTTATAATATTGTTTATTATGAGCATTACTGTCTTCTTATATAGTTTTTTTTTAAGATAATGATAATAATAAATACTAAAAGTTTCATCATTATTTGTTAACATAAGCAAACTATGACATTTAATTAAGTGAATGTTTTTTTCCATTTTTTTTAAATTTATTTGAAAATATTTTAAGATATAATCGAATATCAATAATAAAATAGACTATATAAAATTATATGTAATTAAAATATTTTTTATTTATAAAATAAAAATTACACGAATTTTAAATTAATTAAAATTAATATAGAAAATATATTTATAAATACCTCCACATTTTTATTAATAAAATAAAATTTAAAATTTTTAAATATTACATAAATATATCTATTTTTCCGCTCTATGTTTATTATATACGAGCACACGTAATTTTACCAAGACTTCTAATTAAAAGTTAACTTAAAATTTTCATCTTAAGCTAGCATCTATCCTTTTTGTTTTGAACTACTATTTTAGTTACTTTCCAATTATAGCCTAATAGTTTTTCATTTACTTTGAACTAAATCCTCGAACTATTTTCCAGACGTAAACTTTGGACAAAGTTGCAGGTATATGAAAAGAAAAATGAAGAAATAAATAAGATTAAAATGGATAAATAATAATAGAAATTGAAATATGATCATAGATGATAAAATTTAATTCGCAAATAAGGGAACGAAAATAAAAAATACCCAGAAAGTAAATAAAATAAATTTTAAATATTATTTACCTTACACATTTTTTAAGAAAAATCATTTTTTCCTAAAATGAAATATAATCGAAAAAAAAATAATTCTTACCTTTTAATGGACAATTTTTTTCAACAAATAACCATAAATAATATATATATATATAACTAAAATTAATTCCATCACCAACTAACATAAGTAAAAAAACAAAAAAAAAGATCTAGACATTACATAGGTCTGTTTTGTGGGACATAGTAGAAATATTGGTGACTGAGAAAGCATCTTCTTTCAAGCCAAAAATGGTGGAGATGGAGGATACAATGTGGTGGTCCTTCCATCAATCAATGGACCTTACTGGTGCTAATATAAACATATAATAAAGGAGTAATTTTATTTATTAACTTTCTTAATGAGTAATTTTGGGTGGTATAATTTTATTAAATGTGATTCTTGTTTCTAATTATATATTTTGTTTTTTTACATATCTAAATCTTGAATCAAATATTAAAAAAAAAATATGAATTTAGCTACATCGCAACCATGTTGGCAATATAGTTTATCTATATAATTTAATTTGCAAAAATATACTATTATTTTCACATAAATCATTATGATAAAATATGCGCCTTAAAATAAGTTTATTCATTACATTGTGGGTCACTTACTATTTTAAATAAAATAAATAAATAGTTTTATAATGAATTTGTGAAAGTACCACTTCCATTTTCTTTAAATATAATCTTTTGCACATTAAAAGTAATTTTTCAATTACATAAATATGTTGAAATTTAATTTTAATGTTTTTTTAGTATGAAAAGTTTTGGTTGGAATAGTTTTATTAATGACAGAGAAAGAATAAAAAAAGTAAATCATGCACATAAAGATACACCTACAACCATTACGGTTTTTTTTATCTATAATAATAAGAAGAAGAATAATAAATAATATATAAAATTATTACCATCAATAAAATTATATCATTTTTAATCTTTTTCGTTCAATCAAAACAAAACTTTTCATTATTTTTTATTGTTTTTTCAGTCCCTTCCCTTCTCGTAGTTGGATAGATAAATATTTTTTAATAAATTAATATGTAAACTTTAATTAAAACATCATTCAATTATTGGAAAAAAAAAACATATTATCGGTAATATTAATAGAGGATTTAATAATAAAGTTCAGTGTATCATATTACTTATTGGTTAACAATTAGAGTGAATTACTATAACATATTTTAAAAGTTAAAAAAAGAAAGACTGTGAACACTTTTTTTTTAAATCCTTTTTGTTCGAGGATTTTTTTTTCTGAGATGATGGAATCAGAATTAATGTTTAAAAATTAAATAGAAATTAATACACATCCACTACACCTGCATATATGGTACATTTTTAAGAGTATAAAAGTACAATTTTTGTTTGCAGGCAAGAGTACGATGCTGATGCAGAAAAAAGCAACTAAAAGCCGACATTAATTGCTAATAAATTCTAATGAAAATAAGTAATAAATATGTTGAGGACGTTGATTCATGATGTTGTCAATAATCTCTAGATGTATAATTATTGATTATTTTGTTGCTATTATTACAAGTTTGGGAACTATTTTAATAAAATAGAATATAATATGCTTACTTCATAATCAATGCCAACGTTATGTGAATTTATTATCACGACCTTAATTTTGTTTTTTAGACAAGGGAAAGACCACCTTAAAGTTTTTTGATTTTTTTTGTCTAGGAAACTAGAATATTCTTCTTCGTATTCTTATTTCAACTTAGAAAAATATTTGTTTATGGTTATTTCTATCCAAATGAACTAATAAGTTCAAATCCCACAAAAGAACGACGCCAAATTTCGAACATTACATTATAAACAAGTTGGTTTGTGATCCATAGAAATCTGATATAATTCCAAAATTCTACGACATTGAATTGAAAACCAAAAGTTTTAGATTTCGTTTTGTTTATTAAATATCGTACATTGCATTCTGGTGTTTTGACTCGAATAGAAATATTATATTGTTCCAAAACTGTTTTGTATATCAAATACTTCTTAAATCATGTAATATTCTTTTAGATACAAAATTAATAGTTTTAATGTTAATAAAAAATAAAGAATAAGAGCAAGAATATAGAAAAATTATAAAGCAGTTTAGTTATTTTCGAATCTACAATTCAATCGATATGAGATGCATTTTACACTATTATAGAAATTTAACTTCGTCATATACGTTATATTGTAAAGAACATATATTACACACAAAAGTTTGAACTTTCTTAAAAACTTAATAAAAAAAATTAAGTACAAAAACCTACTACACCTAACACATCAAATATAGATGTGATAAGCAATAAAAGCAATTATCACATAGATTATAATCAAATCACCTTGAATGTGACCTATTTCTAATCTATGAAAGAATAATTTCTCGTACTGAGTTTTTATTTTATGCAACTTGTTCCAAAAACTGTCTTTGAGCGATTAGAAGTTGAACAGTTTTAAATATAAAAGAGAGTCTTGTATTACTCTTTGTTTTCACAAATACAATTTATAACATGATTGTTTTCACAAATAAAAAAAAAAGATAAAAAAAAAAGATAAAAAGATAAAAAGATAAAGTCTAACGGTTAAGAATCACACAAAAATATAGTTTAAACCACGAGTCCCCGGCAACGACGCCAAAAACTTGTTAAGATGTCGGCAAATGTACCAAATCATATCAAGTAATAATAAATGGTAAGACCAAATATCGTTTCGCAAAAGACTCACGATACTAAACAATCACGTGATTACTCAACTAATTAAGACTTTTTGAAAAAAAATTGAGGATTTTGAATGCAAAAACAAGAAAATAAATATGCATGCAAATTGATCAATTGAGGCTAAACACTAGAATGAATGAATGAAGTTGAAAATATGAGATGAGTATGTTGTTGGAGTTTAGATTTCACCATCTTTACTCTCATGCATATATGAATTCTTCTTCTTCATTCAATTGTTAACATCACTTTCTAAAATACTTAAAACCTGATCCCTCGGCAAAAAAAGTCTATCCTTAATTACTAGACCACAATCCCTTGCATCCCTAATAATTAATTTTGCATTACAATTATAAGCTTGCATATATGTTACACTTGTCGGTGATGGTTGATGAATCAACAAGTGTACCGAATCACACAAGTAATATAAAATGGTAAGACCAAGTATCGTATCCCAAAGGACTCTCGACACTAGACAGTCGTTTGATAACACGATTAATTAAGACTTAAAGAAAACGAGATCATTGGTTTCAGATGCAAAGACAGAAAATTAAATATGAATGCAGTTTGATCAATAGTAGAATAACACAATGATGAATGGATGTTTGTTTAATATGAGATGAGTATGTTGTTAGAGTTAGATTTCACCAAGTTCCCTCTCATGTATGTAAGAATTCTTCTTTATGCATTAATGTTAATGTCACTCACTAAATCACTTAAACTCGATCCCTCGACGAAATAAGCATGTCCTCAATCACCAGTTCGTGATATTCCTAGCATTCCTAGTAATTAAATGTAAAGATTAAGAGCTTTAAGACGACCAAGAATCATACCCTCATCCTTGAGACATATTACTCTTGGGAGTAATTCAACAAGAACCTGAATTGTAAGGAACCTCCCGATACTCATGCAATTCATACATCATGCTATGAATGAGTTAAACAAAGCATGTAATAATCACATATGAATTACTCTAACAATTAATGAAAAAACATATGTTATTAAGAATCAATTCAAATACATGAGAGTTCACAAGGTTACATCATCCCCAACAACAAATAGAGTTTAGTTCACCATAGACATAGTGAAACTAGATGAAAAACGGAGAAGAATGAGACAGAAAAACCCTAAAAGTAGAAGATGGAAGCTCCCACATCCAAATCCACCTTTAGAGAGTGAAAAAGTGTGTTGTTGCACTCCTCAAGCCAAAGATACAAAACCTAGGATGTATGGGTCCTTTAAATAGAGCGAAGACAGAATAGAAAAAAAGCCTAGGCCTGTGTCATTTCTGCTCAAGCGCCCCACTTAGGGTGCCCGGGCGGTGAGCGATGGTTCCCTATGCTCAAGCCTCAGAAAGGACACCCAAGCTTTGTGCTGCTGGTTCCCTGCGCTCAAGCCTCAAAAAGGACGCCCAAGCTTCGTGCTTCTGGCGCTCAAGCGCCCCAAAAGGGGTGCCCGGGCAGTGAGTGGTGGTTCCCTGTGCTCAAGCCTCCAAAAAGGGCACCCAAGCTTCGAGCACTCCTCCCTTCTGGTGCTTTTTCAGGCCTTTCTGAGCTCCATCTCCATGGCACTTCATCTCTGCTTTCCATATTATCTCATTTCCTGCCAAAACAAGGGAAATTAGTCATAAAACCATCAAATTCAACCTCAACTCTCTTATTCACACAACTTAACAGAAAAACATGATTCCAAGCAAGTTTCTAAGCAGAAAAGGGTGCATTTAGTATCAAAATTACATCACAGATAACAGTATTTTCAACTGTTATCACAACCTCAAACTTAGAACTTTGCTTGTCCTCAAGGAAAACAGAATGTAACTCAGCTTTTCAAAAACAATCACTACAATGACTCAACATTTTTCAAAAACTTTCTCCTTCAGGACAAGATGTACAGATGCCTTAATTCAATCAAAATCAATGTGATGCTCATATACTTCAACAGATGCTATCCTTAAGAATGATCAATCAAACAAGCAAATATGTAATAAAAAATTCAAAGAACTACTCCTCACCAAGGAAAGTGTTTCACTCAAGCACTCAAAAGTGTATCACTCAAGCACTCAAAAGTGTATTACTCAACTCAAAGGTGTATAGTGAGGTGTTGGTGACTTTTTCACTCTGTTATCACAATGTCACACAAATTAACTTTGTCTTTCCTTTAACCACAATCAAACATACTCACAAACAAGTTCTCATCACAAGGGCTTTTCATGGTTTGTAACTTGGTTGGGCTACGAAGGAAATTAATTTTTCTGGTTAGAAAATTCCTTGAGTTAAGAGAAACATTTATGATTTCATCATTCAAGCACAAATCTCTTTTTCTTTTTCCCAGCTTTCCCTTGCATTGAGCTTTTCTTTTCTTTTCTTTTCATCATTCTTTTTTGTTTGCTTTTGCTTTTCATGTATTCACTGCTTAGTGATAACAGTTGAAAAACTGTTATTTTTATACTTAATTTTGACATAAAAAACAACCTTTATGACTTGGAAACTAGCTTGGAATCATGTTCTTGCTTATGTTTTGGAAATAAGAGAGTTGGATGGGTTTTATGTTTGGTTTTCCTTGTTTGTGCAGGAGTTGAGATGAATTAGATGAAAGAAGTTGAAGTAGTAAGGAGATGGACTCAAGAAAGGAAGTGAAAGTGCTTAAAAGAAGAGCTGCAATCACCATTGAGCGTAATTCTACTGCTGAACGACATTCTGAAGTCCTGCGGTCACCGTTGAGTGCCAAAATTGCAGCTAAGCATCAATTCTGAAGACTCGCACTTACCGCTGAGCGATCAAAGTGCCGCTGAGCCCCATTAAATTGGGCTTGGGCCTATTTTCTGTAATCTTTAGGAAACTATATAAGGTTTTAGTCGAATTAGGGTTTTAGTTGAAATCACACTTTCTTCATCCCATGGAGGATAATTTTGGATGCTCAAGCTCTATTCTTCAACTTCTAGGGTTCTATCTTTCATTCTTTCATTGTTTTCCATCCAGTTTCACCGGTCTATGGTGAACTAAACCTTCATTGTTGTTGGGGAGCCGATGTAATCCTCTGAAACTCTCATGTATTGAATTGGTTCTATATTCTATATGCTTTCTTTCATTAATTGTTAGGGTTTTTCTTCTATACTCTCTGCATGGTTTGTTTAACTCATTCAATTGCATGATCATTGATGTTATTTGTATGGACACATATAAGTACATCTAGAACTGGAAAAATCCTCCTAAGAGCAATACTACCTAGACATAGGTGTTAACCCTTGGCAAATGTAACCGAATCGTAGCACGTAAAAAAATTGGTAAGACCAAGTATCGTTTCCCAAAGGACTCACGGCATAAACAGTTATGTGATTTGTTGATTATCTTAGACTTGTAACCGAAAATATTGTTGTTGAGATATGCAAAAATAAACATGAATGCAAGGTTTTGATCAATGGACTTGAACAATGCAAAAATGGTTGATGAATAATATGAATGATTATGTTGTTGGGGTTTACCAATTCATCCTATCCACTCTCATATATTCAAGAATTCATCTTTCTTCATTAATGTTAATGCCACTTTCTAAATTACGTTAAACCCAATGTCTTGGTGAAGAAAGCCTACTCCTAATCACTAGTTTACAATGTCTTGTCTCCCTAGCAATTATTCATGCATTACATTTGCACAGAAGCTTCAAGGCAACCAACCATCATATTCCGATGTCTAGGTTTATACTACTATTGGGAGAATTTCCCCAGTTCTAGATTTCCCCGTATGTGTCCATATCGACAAAATCAATGTCATGCAATGGAATGAGTTAAATAAAGCATGCATAGAGTATAGAAGAAAAACCCTAACAATTAATAAAAGAAAACATATATTATAAAGAATCAATTCAATACATGAGAGCTTCAAAGGATTACAATGGTTCCCCAACAACAATGAAGTTTTAGTTCACCATAATCATGGTGAAACTAGATGAAAAACAATGAAAGAATGAAAGATAGAACCCTAGAATTTGAAGAGTGGAGCTTGAGTATCCAAAATCCTCCTCCAAGGGGTGAAGAAAGTGTATTCTTCTTCGTTCCTGCCAAAGATGACTGACCTAAGTCGACTAAAACCTTATATAGTATTCTAAAATTGACAGAAAAGTGGCCCAAGACCCATAAAAATGGTGCTCAGCGGTCAATACGCGTTCTTCTATTTGACGCTCAATTGCATTTATGCCCCTCAACGATGACTACAGGACTTCAAGAACACAACTCTGTGGTAATTTCCGTTGAGCGGTACTCATGTCTTCTCTTTTTGTGGACTTTTCACTTCCTTTTCTGATTCGAACTTCTTCCTACTTCACTTCTTTCATCCAATTCATCTTAAAACCTGCAAAAACAAGGAAAACCAAGCATAAAACTCATCGAACTCTCTTCTTTCAAAAACGTAAACAAAAGCATGATTCCAAGCTAATTTCTAAGTCATAAAGATTGTCTTTAAGGTAAATTTTCAGTATAAAAATAACAGTTTTTCAACTGTCATCACAACCCCAAACTTAAAACTTTGCTTGTCCTCAAGCAAACAAGATGTAACTCAATCTTCCATCAATCCACACAATGGTTCACCACATTCAAAACTCCTTCTTTCAAGACAAGTAAGTACTCAAATTAGCTCATCACAAAGACTTCAATCAAGTTGTGCATATGCTTTAGTGTTCATTTAATCAAAAATATCCAACAAATGTTATTTTTATGAATGATCAATCAACTAAGCATAGATGTTCTTATGTGTTCATGGAATCTTTCCTTACCAGAGAAAGTGTTTCACTCAAACACACAAGTGTATAAGAGGTCACTCATCCACTTTACTATCACAATGTTGCATGAATTAACTTTGCATTTTATTTAACCACAATAAAAAACAATCACAAGTAAGTATCATCACAAGGACTTTCTATAGCTTATAATGTGGTTGGGCTAACAAGAAAATGGGTTTTTCTAGATAACAAAATCCGTGAGTTAAGTGAATCATCTAAACCATTCTTCCTTCTTCCCAACTTTCTTTTGCATTGAGGCTTTCTCTTTTTCTTTCTTTTCTTTTCTTTTTCTTTTGATTTTTATGTGCTTAGCTCTTGGCTCAATGCTTGTTATTTTCCTTTCTAGACTTCTCAACAACCCCAAACTTGAACATTTATCAATACCACAAAATATTCTCAACTCAACTCAAGGTAAAGCTTTTCAAAAAGGGTTTTCAAATCATATTCAAAGCTAAAGGTTCAAAGGATAGAACGCATAATGTTCTCTTTTAGTGGGCTAATAAAATCATGCATCTTGGCTAAAAAGGGTTAACAACAAATGCCTTGATCATATGACACATACAAGCAAATGATTCAATCATAGAAAACCTGGGCAAAGTCATTCATGCTTTCAAAGTAATAGCATTCAATCAAAAACTCTGGATCTCAAAAACCTCACATATAGGCTCATTTAACCATTCCACATACACATCCTGCTTAGCATCATAATCACAATCACAACATCATGCATTTGTTCACAAAGCTTGTGAACCATCACCTGTATCTCAGCGTATAATGCACAATCTCAATATCAATCAATAGCAAAGCATCATCAAATAATATTCATCATGCATAAGTCACAAGCAAACCATCATAACAGACACAGTTTCAAATTGAGTACATCAAACCCTATTCTACTAACAGAAGCAAATAAGTTCAATAGTACAAAACAAAAGATAGAAAAAATCCTGCTCTAGAGGTGATAGCATCCATAAGTAGATGCTATCTGAGCTATTCATCAACCCCTGCTATCATCCGAATCTTCCTCCTCTCCTTCTTCTTGGATCCTATAGTCTTGATTCTTTCGCCCGATGGGGAGACTATCCCTGCATCAAACACAATTCACAAAACCACAAAACACATTGTTAAGCATTAGTAAACCACAAACAACTCCCTAAAACACTCATTATCTTAGATTGCTCTAGGAATATGAAGAAATCAGCCCCTAACAAAAATGCTCTCACCAAACCCCAAACTTGGATGGAAACTTGATGCAAAAATGGTTGAAAGAGAACTTTTGTGAAGGAGGGAGAAGGGAAAAGTGAAGAGAACTCTTTGGAGAGTGCTTGAGAGTGTGTGGAAATAGGGAGATCTGAAAGTGGCGGCCAAGACACACCCTAGGGTATAAAAGAGACCTAATGGGCCACATCCTGCTGAGCTCAAATAAAACAAACCAGTCAAACCAATCTGCAACGGTCGCGCTCAACGGTATTTACCGCTGACCCGATTTGCGACACCAACTCTTCTTCTTCCTAGCTTTCCCTAGGTGTCCTTTTCCAATGCCTCTCACTACCCCAATGCATTTAAGTTCTCACAGCACTCAAACATTCAATCCCTATAATGCATCTAAAGCAGAATCAAAACAAACAAACAAAGATCAAGTTAATCAATTGGGTTGCCTCCCAGGTAGCGCTTATTTAATGCCACGAGCCTGACCCAAAATCCTCCAGCACCCTTCAGTAGATGCAAATCTTTCTGACCAACACCCATCAGTAGGTGTATACCCTTTTCATAAACACTCATCAGTAAGTGTATGATAGCATAGTATCCTTCAGTAGATACTTAACCACCTAGCATCCATCAATAGATGTTATACCCAAAAGTCTCAAAAAATAATAAAAAAATGTCCAAAGTTTATAAAATTACATCACCCATAAATAAAAATTAAAGAAATTAATGTTCTCAAATCACTGGGATGCCTCCCAGCAGGTGCTCTTTTAACGTCACTAGCGTGACCCAGTAAAGCTCAAGTTCCATCTTCAATGTTGGTGCTCGTCTTATTGTCATCACACCAACTCATTAGCTGCTTCCGGTCCACCTTCTTGACTCTCCTTGAATATGGAGATTCAATCTCTATCACTCCATTCTCTTTATAGTCTTTCACAATCCACAACTTGTTCTTGAATCTTATAGGTTTACCAAGTTTGAGTTGTGCTTGAATCAAGTCATCGTGAACCGTCCTTTCTTTGCCATATTTTTCTTCTTCCCTAACCTGTGACAAGAAACAATTTTTACCTTTGAAGCCCGACTTTGCAGCTTTAAAGCTAGTCATGGGTACATCTTCACATGTAGCTTTATAACTAGCCTCTTCCTTTTGCATTTGCTGCTCCTCTTTGAAGACATTAAAGACCACCCTTTCTTCTTGGTCTTGAAGCACTATCATCCCTTCATCTACATTGATGATGACCTTGGCCATTTTCATAAACGGTCTTCTAAGAATAATTGGAATCAAGTTCTCCTCCATCTCCATCACCACAAAGTCCAATAAGTATTTTAGTTTACCCACACAAATCATAACGTCTTCCACTACACCATAAGGCTTCATTGAAGATCCATCCTCCATTAGCAAAGTCACCTTTGTTGGCTTGACTTCAAGATCACCAATTCGCTCAAATAGAGATAAAGGCATCAAATTAACACTTGACCCTAAATCAAGTAGGGCTTTCCTTATCTTCTCCTTCCCTATGACACAAGGAATGGTAAAAATTCCTGGATCTTTCACTTTTGGAGGAAGTTGCTTCTTCTTAACAGCTTTGCACTCATCAATCTCCTCATCTAAATATCTTTTCTTTGTGGAGACTAGCTTCATGTGCTTCGCATAAGCTGGAATTTGTTGCAATGCTTCATTCAAAAGTAGATCAACCTCCAATTGATTGAAGATATCTTTAAAACACCCGAGTTGTCTCTCTTTCTCTATTCTCTCACAACCTTTTGGATAAGGAAGAAGTTTTTCAAATATTTCAAAATTTTTCTCTCCTCTCTTTTCTCTCATCCTCTCCTTTTCTCTCTACTCTATCTTCTTTTTCTTCTTTGCTCTCTAACTCAACTCTTTCAACATCCACACTCACTAAAACTTTACACTCTTCCTTAGGGTTAACCTCAGTATTAGCCCTAAAACTCTTATCAGGCATATCTTCCAACTTCTTAGCTATTTGGCCAACTTGCATCTCCAAGTTTCTAATGGCCGCTTCAGTGCTCTTGTGGTTGGAAATAGTCACCTGCATAAATTGTTGAAGAGTCTCTTCCAACTTTGTTGATCTTTCATTGAGTGCAGACACTTGTTGCCATAATGATGGTTGCTGTTGTGGCCTGTTGAATTGTCCTGATTGCCCAACTTGTCCTTGACCTTGACCCATGCTTGGGTGAGGTTTCCACCCTTGGCTGTAATTACCTTGGCGGTATGGAAATTGATTGGCCATGAAATTTACATCTTCTAAAGCCTCCACTGGAAAAGCACATTGACCATTTATATGGTCACTACCACATAGTTCACACATCTGTTGTTATTGAACCTGTGCAACTCCCTTTAGCTCCTTTGGCAATTGGGCAAGTGTCTTTGTTAAATTCTCCAAATGTTGAGTTATGATCTTATTCTGAGCGAGCAAGGCATCATTTGATTGCAATTGTAGAACCCCTTCTTGTTGAATTGGAGTTCCTCTTTCACTGTGCAACTCGTTATCTTTAGTAGCCATATTTTCAATCTACTCGGTTGCTTCCTCAAAAGTCTTCCATTTGATATTACTTCCAGCTGAGGCATCTAACATCAACTTAGTTTGTGAACCAAGACCTCCAAGGAAAAGAAGGACTACTACTGCTTCATCAAACCCATGCGTGGGAGTCTTTCTCAATAAGCTTTTATACCGATCCCATGCTTGACCTAATGTCTCCTCCATGCCTTGTCTGAAAGAAGATATCTATTGCTTCCCTTTGTTGACTTTAGATTGTGAGAAGTATTTGTTTAAAAACTTTGCAACCACAACTTCCTACTCAGTAAAGCTACCTTCTGGAAAAGAGTTTAGCCATAACTTAGCATTGCCTCCCAATAAGAAAGGAAACAAACTAAGCTTTATTGCTTCATTCGACACCCCATTAATCTTCACAGTGTTGCAAATCTCATTGAATGTGGTGAGATGTTCATATGGACTTTCATGTGATAGCCCATTAAATTGATTGCTCTTTACCAATTGTATCAACACCGACTTAACACCCATGTTTGCGGCGTTGACCCTCAGCCTTGCTATACTATTAAAATGTTGAGGGCCAACCATAGTGGTGTAATCCGCAAGAGTGCGTCTACCATTATTCTACTCGGCCATATCTTCAATGCTTTGATTAAACCCTTATGACGAAGGTTGTAAAAGTATCTCCGGAGGAGGGAATAATTCTCTTGAAGTTCGAACTCTCCTCCTTCGTCTACTTTCGTCCAAGCCTTCAAGAAGAGGTTCCGAAGTGATTTTGCTCCTAGTTCGAACTGTATCCTGCATACACAAGAAAACAAGTTCCTAGAAACAATTGTTAGCACAAAAAGATAGATTAAAAAAATAAAAAGATAGAATTGATAAGATAAGAAGATAGAAATAATAAAAACTAAAAAGATAAAAGGATAAATTAAAAACAAAAGATAGAAAGATAAAAATAAGAAAAAATCAAGTCAAAGTTAATCAATAATCACACAAATAGAATAGTTAAACCACGAGTCCCCGACAACAGCGCCAAAAAGTTGTCAATCCTCGACGAGCGCCAAAAAGTTGTCAATCCTCGACGAGTGTAACCGAATCGTATCAAGTAATAAAATTGGTAAGACCAAGTATCATTTCCCAAAGGACTCACGGCCTAAACATTTATGTGATTTGTTGATTATCTTAGAATTGTGACCGAAAATATTGTTGTTGAAATAAGCAAAAATAAACATGAATGCAAGTTTTTGATCAATGGACTTGAACAATGCAAAAACGGTTGATGAATAATATGAATGATTATGTTGTTGGGGTTTACCAATTCATCTTATCCAGTCTCATATATTCAAGAATTCATCTTTCTTCATTAATGTTAATGCCACTTTCTAAATTACCTTAAACCCAATGTCTTGGTGAAGAAAGCCTACTCCTAATCACTAGTTTACAATGTCTTGTCTCCCTAGCAATTATTCATGCATTACATTTGCACAGAAGCTTCAAGGCAACCAACCATCATATTCCGATGTCTAGGTTTATACTACTATTGGGAGAATTTCCCCAGTTCTAGATTTCCCCGTATGTGTCCATATCGACAAAATCAATGATCATGCAATTGAATGAGTTAAACAAAGCATGCATAGAGTATAGAAGAAAAACCTTAACAATTAATGAAAGAAAACATATATTAATCAGAATCAATTCAATACATGAGAGCTTCAAAGGATTACAATGGTTGCCCAACAGCAATGAAGGTTTAGTTCACCATAATCATGGTGAAACTAGATGAAAAACAATGAAAGAATGAAAGATAGAACCCTAGAATTTGAAGAGTAGAGCTTGAGTATCCAAAATCCTCATCCAAGGGGTGAAGAAAGTGCATTCTGCTTCGTTCCAACCAAAGATGACTGACCTAGGTCGACTAAAACCTTATATAGTATTCTAAAAATTACAAAAAAGTGGCCTAAGGCCCATAAAAATGGCGTTCAGCGGTAAATATCGCTCAGTGATAAGTGCCCGTTCTTCTATTTGACGCTTAGCTGCATTTCTGCCCCTTAGCGGTGACTACGGGACCTCAAGAACACCGCTCAGCGATAATTTATGTTGAGCGCTACTCGTGTCTTCTCTTTTTGTGCACTTTTCACTTCCTTTTCTGATTCCAACTTCTTCCTACTTCACTTCTTTCATCCAACTCATCTTAAAACCTGCAAAAACAAGGAAAACCAAGCATAAAACCCATCTAACTCTCTTATTTCAAAAACATAAACAAAAGCATGATTCCAAGCTAGTTTCTAAGTCATAAAGGTTGTCTTTAAGGTAAATTTTAAGTATAAAAATAACAGGTTTTCAACTATTATCAATAGGGATAGGAGGATTGGTTCCCTTTAAGCTTTTGTGCGAATGTAATGCATGAATAATTGCTAGGGAAAGAAGACATTGCAATCTAGTGATTAGGTGTAGGCTTTCTTCGTCGAGACATCGGGTTTAAGGTAAGTTAGAAAGTGACATTAACATTAATGAAGAAAGATGAATTCTTGAATACATGAGAGTGGATAGGATGAATTGGAAACCCCAACAACATAATCATTCATATTCTACATCAACCGCTTTTGCATCTTTCAATTCCATTGAACAAAACCTTGCATTCATGTTTATTTTTCATAATTCAACAACAATGTTTTCGTTTACAAGTCTAATTTAATCACCAAATCACATAACGGTCTAGGCCGTGAGTCCTTTGGGAAACGATACTTGGTCTTAACATTTTAATATTACTTGATACGATTCGGTACACTTGCTGAGTGTTAACAAGTTTTTGGCGCCGTGCCGGGGACTCATTATTTAAATATTCTATTTGTGTGATTATTGATTAATTTTGACTTGATTTTTATATTTTTATCTTTTTTGTTTATCTTTTTATCTTTTTATCTTTCTATCTTTTTGTTTTTATCTTTTTATCTTGTAATCTTTTTAGTTTATCTTTTCTATCTTTTTGTGCTAACAATTGTTTCTAGGGTCTTGTTTTCTTGTATATGCATGATACAATTCGAACAAGGAGCAAGAAAATTTCGGAAACTCTTCTTGAAGGATTGGACGAAAGTAGAAGGAGGAGGAGAGTTCGATCATCTAGAGAATTATTCCCTCCTTTGGAAACACTTCTACAACCCTCACCATAAAGATATAACCAAAGCACTGAAGATATGGCCGAAGAGAACAATGTTAGACGTACTCTGGCGGATTATACCATGATTGTTGACCCTTATCACTTTAATAACATTGCTAGGCCGAGGGTCAATGCTGCAAACATGGAGGTGAAACTGGCGTTGATACAATTGGTAAAGAGCAACCAATTTAATGGACTGTCACATGAAAGTCCATATGAGCATCTAACCACATTCAACGAGATTTGCAATACTGTGAAGATCAATGGTGTGCCGGATGACGCAATAAAGCTTAGCCTATTTCCTTTCTCATTGGGAGGCAATTCAAAGTTATGGTTGAATTCTTTCCCGGAGGATAACTTTATTGAATGGGAAGCTGTGGTTTCAAAGTTTCTTAACAAGTACTTCCCACAGTCCAAAATCAACAAAGGGAAGCAAGATATTTCTTCTTTTAGACAAGGCATGGAGGAGACGCTAGGTCAAGCATGGGATAGGTACAAGAGCTTGTTGAGAAAGACGCCCACTCATGGCTTTGACGAAGCAACAATAGTCCTTCTTTTCCTTGGAGGTCTTGGTTCACAAACCAAGTTGATGCTAGATGCCTCAGCTGAAGGTAATATTAATTGCAAGACTCCACAGGAAGCCACTGAATTGATTGACAACATGGCTACTAACGATAATGAGATGCATAATGAGAGAGGAGCTCCAATTCAACATAAGGGAGTTCTACAATTGCAATCAAATGATGCTTTGCTTGCACAGAACAAAATCATAACTCAATAGTTGGAGAATTTGACAAAAACACTTGCTCAGTTGCCAAAGGAGATAATGAACGTTGGACATGTTCAACAACTTTGTGAACTAGGTGGTGGTGACCATATCAATGGTCAATGCACTTTTCCAATGAAGGCCTTAGAAGATTTCAATTTTATGGCCAATCAATTTCAATACCGCAAAGGGAACTACAAGCAAGGGTGGAAACCTCACCCAAGCATGGGTCAAGGTCAAAATGGAAAAGTTGGACAAGCAGGACAATTCAATAGACCACAGCAGCAACCATCAATATGACAACAAGTATCTGCATTGAATGAGAAATCATCAAAGCTTGAAGAAACTCTTCAATAATTTATTCTGGTGACTATTTCCAACCATAAAAGCACTGAAGCTGCAATTAGAAATTTGGAGATACAGGTTGGTCAAATGGCTAAGAAGCTGGAAGATATGACTGACAAGAGTTTTGGGGCTAATACTGAGGCTAAGCCTAAGGAAGAGTGTAAAGCTATTGTAAGTGCAGATGTTGAGAGGGTGGATGAGAAAAAAAAGAGAGTTGAGTTAGAAATAAAAGAAGAAAGAAAAGAGAGAGTGGAGAGAAAAGAAGAGATAATAGGTGAGAATGAGGTAAAAGAGAAAGACAAGAAGAAGGGAGAGGAAAAAATTGAGAAAAATGAAAAAGTTATTCCTAATCCTAAGGGGAGTGAAAAGATTGAAAAAGAGAGACAATACGGGCGCTTTAAAGATATATTCAGGCAATTCGAGATTACTATACCTTTGAATGAAGCACTATAACAAATTCCAGCTTATGCAAAGCACATGAAGCAAGTCTCCACCAAGAAGAGATATCTAGATGAAAAGGGAGATTGCAGTGTTATTGAGAAGAAGCCACTTCCTCCAAAAGTGAAAGATCTAGGAAGTTTTACTATTCCTTGCATCATTGGGAAGGAGAATATAAGGAAAGCCCTAATTAATTTAGGGTCAAGCATTGATTTGATGCCTTTATCTCTGCTCAAAAGAATTGGTGATCTTGAAGTAAAACCAACAAAGGTGACTTTGCTAATGGTGGATGAATCTTCCAAGAAACCTTATGGTGTGGCGGAAGATGTGGTGGTTTGCATAGACAAACTAAAATTCCTGGTAGACTTTGTGGTGATGGAGATGAAGGAGGATGAGAAGGTCCCAATTATTCTTGGAAGACTGTTTATGAAAACGACAAAGGTAATCATCAATGTGGATGATGGGATGATAGTGCTTCAAGACCGAGGAGAAACAGTGATCTTTAATGTCTTCAAATTGGAGCAGAAGATTCAAGAGAAGGAGGCTAGTCATAAAGTTGCATGTAAGGATGCATCCTTGACTAGTTCTAAAGCTACAAAATCGGTCATCAAAGGTAAAAATTGTTTCTTGTCACATGTTAGGGAAGAAGAAAAAGATGGCAAAGGAAGAAAGGTTCATGATGACTTGATGGAGGCATAATTCAAACTTGGCGCACCTGTAAGATTCAGGAAAAAGTTGTGGGTTGTGAAAGATTTCAAAAAGAATGGAGTGATTGAGATTGAGGCTCCATATTCAAGAAGAGTCAAAAAGGTGGACCGGAAGCAGTTGATGAGTTGGTGTGATGAAAGAAAGATGAACACCAACATTGAAGATGGAACTTGAGCTTTATTGGGTCAAGCTAATGATGTTAAAAGAGCGCTTACTGGGAGACATCCTAGTGATTTGAGAACATTAATTTCTTTGATTTTGTTATTTTGGTTATGTAATTTTATAAACTTTGGGACATTGATTTATGTTGTTTTGAGACTTTATGGTATAACATTTACTAATGGATGTTAGGTGATTAAGTATCTACGGACGGATACTATGCTATTAGACACTTACTAATGAGTGTTGATGAAAAGGGTATACACCTACTGATGGGTGTTGGTAAGAAAGATTTGCATCTACTGAAGGGTGCTGGAGGATTTTGGGTCAGGCTCGTGACGTTAAACAAACGCTACATGGGAGGCAACCCAATTGATTGACTTTATCTTTGTTTGTTTGTTTTGATTCTGTTTTAGTTGCATTATAGGGATTAAATGTTTGAGTGATGTGAGAAACAAAATTCATTGGGGGTAGTGAGAGGCATTGGTAAAGGACACCTAGGGCGAGCTAGGAAGAAGAAGAGTTGGTGCCACAAATGCCGCTTAGTGGTAACTACTGTCGAGCGCGACCGTTGCAGATTGGGTGGACTGTTTTGTTTTGATTGGGCTTAGTGGGATTTGGCCCATTAGGCCTCTTTGATACCCTAGGGTGCGTTTTGGCCGCCACTTTCAGATTTCACTCTTCCCACACACTCTCAAGCACTCTCCCAAGTGTTCTCTTCATTTTTCCTTTCTTCCCCCTTCACAAAAGCTCTCTTCCACTCACTTTTGCATAAAATTTTCCATCCAAGTTTGGGGTTTAGTGAGAGCATTGCTGTTAGGGGCTGATTTTTGCACATTACTAGAGAATTCTTCATTCATCTAGCATCTCCACCCAAGTAAGTATAAGCATTTTACATTCTAGGGTTTTTGAAAGCATGAATTGGTATGAACATGGTTGTCTAAGCATGATTCTTAGGGATTTTGATATTTATGCATGATTAGATTAATTAATTACTGTTTGGACCGATTAAACTGCTTGATTTGGTTCTGGAACTAGGAAGATTGCATTTGGGTGGAGATTAGAACATTTTTAGGGCATTTTGAAAAATCTGCAGAATCGCCGCTCAGCAGAAATTTCCCCTGAGCGCGATTCTGGCAAAATGGCTTTTGTGCTTATTTTGCTTACTAGTTTTGATGCACAAGTTGCGGTGAGGGGTTTTGATTTTCCTCAGCGGTGATAGGAATGGTTTTACAGAGTTGTTTGTGGTTTACTAATGCTTAATGATGTTTCTTGTGGTTTTGTGAATTGTGTTTGGTGTAGGGATGACCTCCTCATCAGGCAAGAGGATCAAGACTTTGGGATCAAAGAGGAAGGATAAGGAACCATACCGCTCCTATTCCAACAAGTTCCTTTCCCACAAGCATGAGCGCCAGTTCAATGTTGTCCAAGATAGGAGGCTATTAATGGAAAGGAAGGCTGGATTGATACTTGATTTTGCTCCACAGTTTGAGGAGTAATTGGAGAACACGAACTGGGGAAGGCTAGCCACTTATCCTGCACCAACTGACATAGTAGTGGCGAAATAATTCTACACCAACGCAAGGAGGTTGGGCGATCATCCTGTTGAGGATTATTTGAGCTATGTTAGAGGACACGCCATTCGGCATGACCCTAGTTCTATCAACAGATTTTTAGATACTGAATGAGTTGATGAGCAGTGTCAGTTTGCTCTAAATATGGAAGAAGGAGCAGACTTTGGTGATGTGGAGAGTGTGCTATGTGTGCCTGGAGGGCACTTTCAGAGAAAAAGAAATGGTGCAGTTGTGAACATCAGGAGAGCTGATCTGACTCCTCTAGCAAAGTATTGAATGGCATTTTCTCATGCCAACATCCAGCCATGCCCATATGTTTCAGATATTACTGTTAGCAGGGCAATAAGATACTGGTGTGTGCCAACACTATGAACAACAAGGAACCTTTGGGACATCCCTCTTTGATTACATACTTATGTGAGCTAGCCGGGGTGAATATCTCTACACCGTCATTTGAGAGGCCTAGGAAAGCTATTGATGAGGCCTATTACAAACAATATTGTGGTTGTGATGAGGCAGCTTGGCCAGTACCACCACGCCATCCTCGCAGAGGAAGAGGACCACCACAAGGCTAGGCACCTGTAGAGCCTCATGAGGCAGAGCCATTTCAAATGAGGGACATATATATGTCTCTTATGGAAGCTAGAATGTAGTCCCTTCACAGAGGGCAGGTGGTCACAGCTGAGATGATTATTAGGATGTATGATACACCCCTAGGACATAGGTGGACCATGGATGAGTTTAATAATGTGGTGGCCTGATAACAGTTGAAAAACTGTTATTTTCATGCCGGGGACTCGTGGTTTAACTAGTTCATTTGTGTGATTATTGATTATATTTGACTTGAATTTTGAAATTTGAATTTCTGTTTTTATTTTCTGTTTTTATTTTTCGGATTTTATTTTATTTTATTTTATTTTATTTTCTATTTTATTTTATTTTATTTTATTTAATTTTTTGTTTTTATTTTTCTGTTTTTATTTCCTATCTTCCTATCTTTTCAATTATATCCTTTGATTTTTTTTATCTATCTTCTCCATCTTTTTGTGCTAACAAAATATTTTTTTAGAGTTTTGTGCCTAATGTTTGCAGGATGCAATTTGGACAAGAATTTAACTATATGGGCACTCAATTTAACCATTGTTGTGGTGGTTTTTTAGAGAATGGCATTAACAATTTGGACAAGAATTTAACTATATGGGCACTCAATTCTATTAAGGATAGGCCTTCTTGCAAGGTGATTTAGAGAATGGCATTATTTACTGGTGGGAACCTCACTCAAGCATGAATAACAGTAAATTTTGGCAAGCTGTCAAACAATTTAAGAATCTACCCCCACAACAATGGCAGCAAAAACCCTCTCTATCGGGAAGGAGGATAACGTTGGAGGAGGCAGTTCAACAGTACATACAGATACCTAATTGTCATCACAAAACCACTCAAGCTGTCGAAGAGTTTGATAGGACATCACCACAACAATGGCCGCCACCACAACAATGGCAGCAACAACCCTCTCTATCAAAAAGGTTGGATGACACCCTTCAACGATTTTTGAAAAATTCCGACTCTATTCAGAAAAGCATTAAAGAATCATGTAAAAGGATGGAGATGCACCTTCATTACATTAGTCAGAAATTGAACGTTAAGGTTAATACTGAAGTTAACCTTAAGGAGGAAGGTCAAGCTATTGTCACTGAAAGTGACAAGATTTTTGTTGAGAAAAAAATAGGGAGAGATGAGGAAAAGATAGAGAGAAAAGAAAAAGAAGAGTTGAGTGAGAAAGATAAAGATGAAGAAAAAGAAGAGTTGAGTGAGAAAGATAAAGATGAAGAAAAAGAAAAGGAAGTGGTTGAGAGAGAAGAGAGAAAGAAAATTTGTGTGAAAATAAAGAAGTTGAGAAGAAAAAGAGAAGGGAAGAAAAAAATAAGAGAAAAGAAAAAGAGAAAATTTGGGGAGAGGAAAAGTAAGAAAAAGAAGATGAGAGGAAAGAAGAAGGAATCATATGAAAAACCCCATCCTCATCTAAAGAAGAATCATAGGAAGGAAAAGAAATTTAAGTGCTTTATGGAAATCTTCAAGAAATTGGAGATTAAAGTTCCTATGATTGAGACACTGCAACAAGTTCTTGGTTTGATCAAATTTCTAAAGAAGTTCAGTAGAAAGAAGAAGAAAAAGAAGATGGAACTTGAACTTTACTGGGTCAAGCTAGTGACGTTAAAAGAGCGCTTGCTGGGAGGCAACCCAGTGATTTAAGAACTTTTAATTTTTGGTTTGGTGATGTAATTTTGAACTTTTGGATATTTTTGTTTTTGTTATAATTTTGTTACAGGGTTAGCATCTACTGAAGGATGCTAGGTGGTTAAGTATCTACTGAAGGATACTAGGTTTGTTACACCTACTGATGGGTGTTGGTAAGAAAGTTTTGCACCTACTGATGGGTGTTGGTGGATTTTTGGTCAGGCTCGTGACGTTAAACAAGCGCTACCTGGGAGGCAACCCAGTTGATTGATTATATTTTTGTTCGTTCTGCTTTAGTTGCATGATAGGGATTTGCATAAGTGATCTGAGAATTTAATTGCAGGAAACCAGTGAGGGGCATGAGTAGGAGGCACCTAGGTTAAGCTAGGAAGAAGAAGAGCACTTCCCGAAAGTACCGCTGAGCGGCAAACTGCCGCTGAGCGGTAGTATCGCAGACTGGGCTTAGGTTGCCCCTTAGCAGAACCCGAGCCCATTAGGGTATTTTTATACCCCAAGCTTCGTTTTAGTTTTTCCTTTCAAAATATTCTCTTCACACAAAACTCCTACATACCTTTTCAAAGGTTCTCCACATCTTTTCCCTCTTCCCTCTTGAGAAAATCTCCCTTCCACTCACTTTCTCACTAGTTTTCCATCTAAGTTTGGGGTTGAGAGAGAGTATCATTGAACGGGTTGATTTCTTCATTGTGGTTTACTAATGCTTAACAATGTATCTTGTGGTTTTGTGAATTATGTTTGATGCAGGGATGGCCTCCTCATCGGGCAAAAAGAATCAAGACTATAGGATCCAAGAAGAAGAGGAGGATACAGATGATAACTCAGATTGATGAGGAGATTGAGATAGCATTTACTGATGAATGCTATCATAACTAGAGCAGGACTTATGCTTTTGTGTGGTTTAGTGTTCTGTATTTACTTATTTTTTTTAGAATAGGGTTTGATGTACTTAATGGAAACCTTTGTCTGTTGTGATGGTTTGCTTATGATTGTGATTGTGTGATAAGTAATGCCTGATGATGCTTTGATATTGATTGATGTTGAGAATGTGCACATTATATGCTTATACAGGTGGTTCACAAGCATTGTGAACAAATGCAAGATGTTGTGATTGTGATTATGATTCTAAGCAGGATGTTATATGTGGAATGTGAATGAGCTTATATGTGAGGTTTTGAGCTCCAGAGTTGTTATTGTTGAATACTATTACTGTGAAAGCATGAATGACTTTGCCCAGGTTTTCTATGATTGATTTACTTGCTTGTTTGCATCATATGATCAAGGCCATTTGTTGGTAACCCTTTTATTAGCCAAATTCATAAATTTAGCCCACTAAAAGAGAGCATTATGTGTTCTATCATTTGAACCCGTAGCCTTGAACATAATTTGAAAACCCCTTGTAAAAAGCTTTACCTTGAGTTAAGTAGAAAATATTTTGTGGTATTGACAAATGTCCAAGTTTGGGGTTGCTGGGAAGTTATGAAAGGGAAATTGAAAGCATTGAGCTAAGAGCTAAGCATTAAGTATGTGAAAAGAAAAAGAAAAAGAGAAAGAAAAGAGAAGAAAAAGTAAAGCTCAATGCAAAGGAAAGTTGGGAATAAGTAAGAATGGTTGTGTTTATATGATTCTTTTAACTCAAGGGTTTTGTGATCTAGAAAAACCAATTTTCTTGCTAGCCCAGCCACATTATAAGCCATTGAAAAGTCCTTGTGATGATGTGTGCTTGTAAGTGTTTTTGATTATGGTTAAATGAAAGGCAAAGTTGATTCATGTGACATTGTAATAGTAGAGTGAATGAGTGAATATCTCCTATACACTTGTGTGTTTGAGTGAAACACTTTATCCAGAGAGGATAGATTCCATGAACACATAAGAACATCTTTGCTTAATTAATTGATCATTCATGAAAATTAGCATTTGTTGGATATTAAGTGACTTTGTGAACACCAAAGCATGTGCACGTCTTGATTGAAATTTTTGTCATGAGTTTGATTGAAGCTTTTACTTATCTTGAAAAGAGGATTTTTGGAATGAGTGAACTTATACAGATTGGTAGAAGATTGAGTTACATCTTGTTTGCTTGAGGACAAGCAAAGTTCTAAGTTTGGGGTTGTGATAACAGTTGAAAAACTGTTATTTTCATGCTTAAAATTGATACTAAAAGCAACCTTTAAGACTTAGAAACTAGCTTGAAATCATGCTTTTGGTTATATTTTTAGAAATAAGAGAGCGGGACAGGTTTATGCTTGATTTCAGTGTTTTTATGTAGGTTTTAAGGTGAATTTGGTGAAAGAAGTGAAGAAGGATAGAGATGGAATCAGAAAAGACATCAAAAAGTGCAAAAGGAGAAGCCGAAAGTACCGCTCAACGGCAGTTTACCGCTGAGCGGCACTCAGGAGCTCACTGAGGGGAAGAAAACAACTCACGCACTTACCGCTGAGCGGCAGTTTACCGCTGAGTGGCACTTTTATGGGCTTGGTGATGGACAAATTTATGATCACCAAAATATGATGTCACAAACTTGTTTCACAATCGGCAAGTATGACCGAATCGTTCAAGTAATAAACTTGGTAAGACCAAGTATCGTTCTCCCAAAGGACTCACGGCCTAGTTTAGTTGTGTGGTTTGTTGATTAGCTAAGACTTAAGAACGAAATATTTGGAGTTTAATATGCAAGACAGAAAATAAACATGTATGCATGAGTTTTTGATCAATGGCAAAAGCAAAAGATAAACACTTTCAATGAAATATATGAATGAATATGTTGTTGGGGGTCAATTTCATCTTATCCACTCTCATATATTTTGGGAATTCAACATTCAAATCATCATTGTTAATGCCACTCTCTAAAGTACCATTCTAGATGGCTTCTCCCTAATCACGAGTTCATACAATTCCTAGCATTCCTAATGATCAGTTCATAAGTTCAGGAGCTTAACGACAACCAATATCATATTGGGAGAAATTCCCCGGATCTAGACTTCCCCGTACGTGCCCGTATCGACAAAACCAATAATCATGCATCGAATGAGTTAAACCATGCAAGCATTAAGCAAAGAGGAAAAACCCTAACTAATGATGAAAGAAAGCATAAGTCTTAATTAAAAGATGCAAGCATAAATTCCATATATGAGAGCTTCAAGAGATTACATTGATTCCCCAACAAACATACAAGGTTTAGTTCACCATATTCATGGTGAACCTAGATGAATATCAATGAAAGAATGAAAGAATAAACCCTAAAAAGGTGAAGAGGTAGCCTGAGCATCCAAGATCCTCCTTCAAAGGGATGGAAGAGAGAGTGTTTGCCTCGTTTCTGCCAAAGATACTAATTCTAGGACGTGCAAGTCCTTATATACTATTCTGGAACTACAAAAGATTACAAAAGCCCAAGCCCATAAAAGTGCCGCTCAGCGGTAAATACCGCTCAGCGGTAACTGCGCGTCCCTTTTCTTCCCCTCAGCGGCCAGTTTGCCCCTCAGCGGACCTCCCGTGCCCCTCAGCGGTAACTGCGCGTCCCTTTTCTTCTCCTTTTGCACTCTTTGATCCCTTTTCTGATTCCATCTCTCTCCTTCTTCACTCTTTTCACTAAATTCACCTTAAAACCTGCACAAAAACACTTAAATCAAGCATAAACCTGTCCAGCTCTCTTATTTATGAAAATATGAATAAAAGCATGATTTCAAGCCAGTTTCTAAGTCTAAAGGTTACTTTTAGGATCAATTTTAAGCATGAAAATAACAGTTTTTCAACTGTTATCACTTGGGCCTAATTTTTCTGTATTTTTAGAATATTATATAAGCTTTAGGACGTCCAAGGGTTTGTATCTTTGGCAGAGACGAAGCAAATACTCTCTTTTCCACCCCTTTGAAGGAAGATCTTGGATGCTTAGGCTAGCTCTTCACCTTTCTAGGGTTTTATCTTTCATTCTTTCATTATTATTCATCGAGTTTCACCATGAATATGGTGAACTAAACCTTGTATTGTTGTTGGGGAATCAATGTAGTCTTGTGAAACTCTCATATATGGAATTTGTTTTAACATCTTACTTTTAAGACTTATGCTTTCTTTCATCATTAGTTAGGGTTTTTCCTCTTTGCTTAATGCTTGCTTTGTTTAACTCATTCATTGCCATGATTATTGATTTTGTCGATATGGGAACGTACGGGGAAATCTAGATCCGGGGAATTTCTCCCAATAGCATATTGGTTGCCGTTAAGCTCCTGCACTTAAGAACTAATTACTAGGAATGCTAGGAATTGTATGTACTCGTAATTAAGGATAGGCCTTCTTGCAAGGTGATTTAGAGAGTGGCATTAACAATTGATGAAAAGAATGTTGAATTCCTAAAGTATATGAGAGTGGATAAGATGAAATTGATAACCCCAATAACATACTCATCCATATAATTCATTAAAGTGTTTGTATTCTGTCTTTTCCATTGATCAAATTCATGCATACATGTTTATTTACTGTCTTTTGCATATAAAACTATAATCAATTTGTTCTTAAGTCTTAAATAATCAACAAATCACATAACTAAACTAGGCCGTGAGTCCTTTGGGAGAACGATACTTGGTTTTACCGAGTTTTATTACTTGAAACGATTCGGTCACACTTGTCGATTCTTAAACAAGTTTGTGGCGCCGTTTTTCGGTGTTCATAAATTTGTCATCATGGCCGACCAGAGGAGCAAGCCTAGTGTAGTCAAGCTGGAGAAGCTGGAGCTTCAGCTATGGATGATGACGATGATGAGGATGCATTTTGATGACAAATTTATGAACACCGAAATACGGCGCCACAAACTTGTTGAACAATCGGCAAGTGTGACCGAATCGTTCCAAGTAATAAACTCGGTAAGACCAAGTATCGTTCTCCCAAAGGACTCACGACCTAGTTTAGTTATGTGATTCGTTGATTAGCTAAGACTTAAGAACGGAATAAGTAGAGTTTAATATGCAAAACAGAAAATAAACATGTATGCATGAGTTTTGATCAATGGCTAAAACAAAATACAAGCACTTTCAATGGAATATATGGATGAGTATGTTGTTGGGGTTTATCAATTTCATCTTGTCCACTCTTATATATTTTACGAATTCAACATTATTTTCTTCATTGTTAATGCCACTCTCTAAATTACCTTGCAAGAAGGCCTATTCCGAATTACGAGTTCATACGATTCCTAGCATTCCTAATAATTAGTTCTTTTAGTGCAGGAGCTTAACGACAACCAATATACTATTGGGAGAAATTCCCCGGATCTAGACTTCCTCGTACGTTCCCGTATTGACAAAATCAATAATCATGCATTGAATGAGTTAAACAAAGCAAGCATTGAGCAAAGAGGAAAAACCCTAACTAATGATGAAAGAAAGCATAGGTCTTAAAATAAGATGTAAACACAAATTCCATATATGAGAGTTTCACAAGACTACATTGACTCCCCAACAACAATACAAGGTTTAGTTCACCATATTCATGGTGAAACTAGATGAATAATAATGAAAGAATGAAAGAGAAAACCCTAGAAAGCTGAAGAGGTAGCCTGAGCATCCAAGATCCTCCTTCAAAGGGGTGGAAGAGAGAGTGTTTGCTACGTTTCTGCCAAAGATACAAACCCTAGGACGTCCTAAAGCTTATATACTATTCTAAAATTACAGAAAATTTAGGCCCAAGCCCATAAGTGTGCCGCTCAACGGTAAAGTGCCGCTCAGCAGTAAGTGCGTGAGTTGGTTTCTTCCCCTCAGCGGCCATTTTGCCCCTCAGCGGATCCAACGCGAGCTTCTGAGTGTCGCTCAGCGGTAAACTGCCGCTCAGCGGCAGTTGCGGCTTCTCCTTTTGCACTTTTTGATGTCTTTTCTTATTTAATCTCTCTCCTTCTTCACTTCTTTCACCAAATTCACCTTAAAACCTGCACAAAAACACTAAAATCAAGCATAAACCTGTCCAGCTCTATTATTTTTGAAAATATGAACAAAAGCAAGATTTCAAGCTACTTTCTAAGTCTTTAATGTTGCTTTTAGTATCATTTTTAAGCATGACAATAACAGTTTTTCAACTGTTATCACAACCCCAATCTTAGAACTTTGCTTGTCCTCAAGCAAACATGATGTATCTCAATCTTCTACCAATTCATATAATGGTTCACTCATTCAAAAATCTTCTTTTCAAGATAAGTAAAGACTTCAATCAAACTTATGACCATGATTTCAATCAAGATGTGCACATGCTTTAGTGTTCACAAAGTCAGTTAATATCCAACAAATGCTATTTTTCATGAATGATCAATCAATTAAGCATGGATGTTCATGTGCTCATGGAATATTTCCTCACTAGGTAAAGTGTTTCACTCACACACAAGTGTATAAGAGGTAATCACTCATTCACTCCACTATCACAATGTCACATGAATCAACTTTGCCTTTCATTTAACCACAATCAAAAACATTCACAAGCATGCATCATCATAAGGACTTTTCAATGGCTTATAATGTGGCTGGGCTAACAAGAAAATTGGTTTTTCTGGATCACAAAATCCTTGAGTTAAGAGAATCATAACAACACAATTATTCTTATTTTTCCCAACTTTCTTTTGCATTTGCATTGAGCTTTGCTTTTTCTTTTCTTTTCTTTTCTCTTTTTCTTTTCTTTTCTTTTCATATTCTTAATTCTTAGCTCTTAGCTCAATGCTTTTCCATTTTCATGCTTTCCCAACAACCCCAAACTTGAACATTTAACAATACCACACATGATTTTCTACTTAACTCAAGGTTAAGATTTTCAACAAGGGTTTTCAAATTATGTTCAAGGCTAAGGGTTCAAAGGATAGAACACAAAGTGTTCTCTTTTAGTTGGCTAACTTCATGAATTTGGCCAATAAAAAGGGTTCCAACAAACGACCTTGATCACATGATGCAAAACAAGCAATTGATTCAATCATAGAAAACCTGGGCAAAATCATTCATGCTTTCAAAGTAATAGCATTCAATCAATAAAAACTCTGGAGCTCAAAACCTCACATATAAGCTCATTCACATTTGACATACACATCCTGCTTAATCTCACAATCACAATCACAATATCATGCATTTGTTCACAAAGCTTGTGAATCACCTGTATAAGCATTTTATGTGCACATCTATCTCAACATCTATCAATCTCAAAGCATCATCAAGCATTACTTATCACATAATCACAGTCAATAGCAAACCATCATACAAACCAGGTTTCCAATAGAGTACATCAACCCTAATCTAAAAAAAAAAAAAAGTTCAGAACACTTAAACCAAACAAAAGCATAAGTCCTGCTCTAGTTATGATAGCATTCATCATTAAATGCTATCTCAACTCCTCCTCAATCTGAGTTGTCCTCTGTATCCTCCTCTTCTTCCTCATCTTCTTCTTGGATCCTATAGTCTTCATTCTTTTTGTCCGATGAGGAGGCCATCCCTACATCAAACATAATTCACAAAACCACAAGATACATTGTTAAACATTAGTAAACCACAATGAAAAAATCAGCCCCTTCAATGATGCTCTCTCCCAACCCCAAACTTAGATGGAAAACTAGTGAGAAAGTGAGTGAAAGGGAGATTTTCTCAAGAGGGAAGAGGGAAAATATGTAGAGATCCTTTGAAAAGGTATGTAGGAGTGTGTGTGCAGAGAAAAGCCTGAAAATAGGAGCATATGCGCAGCTTAGGGTATAAAAATACCGTAATGGGCTCGGGTCCCGCTAAGGGGCAACCAAAGCCCAATCTGCGATAGTACCGCTCAGCGGTATTTTGCCGCTCAATGGCACTTTCGTGATGTGCTCTTCTCCTTCTTTGCTTAATCTAAGTGCCTCCTAAACATGCTCCTCACTGGTTCCCTGCAATTCAATTTTCAGATGACTTATGCATAACCCTATTATACTACTAAAATGAAACAAACATAAACATTCAATCAACTGGGTTGCCTCCCAGGTAGCGCTTGTTTAACGTCACGAGCCTGACCCAAAATCCACCAACACCCATCAGTAGGTGCAAAATTTTCTTACCAACACCCATCAGTAGGTGTTACAGACTTACCAACACCCATCAGTAGGTGCAAAATTTTCTTACCAACACCCATCAGTAGGTGTTACAGACTTACCAACACCCATCAGTAGGTGTTACAAACTGAGTATCCTTCAGTAGATACTTAACCACCTAACATCCTTCAGTAGATGCTATATCCAACAAAATATTTACAAAAAATAATGTCCACAAATTAAAAGTTACAAAACCAAAATAAAATCAAAAGTTTTTAAATCACTGGGTTGCCTCCCAGCAAGCGCTCTTTTAACGTCATTAGCTTGACCCAGTAAAGCTCAAGTTCCTTCTTCTTTTTCTTCTTCCTACTGAACTTCTTCAGAAATTTGATCACCCCAGGAACCTGTTGCAATGTCTCAATCATAGGAACTTTAATCTCCAATTTCTTGAAGATTTCCATAAAGCACTTAAATTTCTTTTCCTTCCTATGATTCTTCTTTAGATGAGGATGGGGTTTTTCATATGATTCCTTCTTCTTTCCTCTCATCTTCTTTTTCTTACTCTTCCTCTCCCCAAATTTTCTCTTTTTCTTTTCTTTTATTTTTTTTCCCTTCTCTTTTTCTCCTCAACTTCTTTATTTTCACACAAATTTTCTTTCTCTCTTTTCTCTCAACCACTTCTTTTTCTTTTTCTTCATCTTTATCTTTCTCACTCAACTCTTCTTTTTCTTCTCTCTCTATCTTTTCCTCATCTCTCTCTATTTTTTCTTCAGCAAAAGTCAAATGGCTTGACCTTCCACCTTAAGGTTAACTTCAGTATTAACCTTAACATTCAATTTCTGACTAATGAAACGAAGGTGCATCTCCATCCTTTTACATGATGCTTCAATGCTTTTCTGAGTAGAGTCGAAATTTTTCAAAAATCGTTGAAGGGTGTCATCTAAATTTACTGATAGAGAGGGTTGTTGCTGCCATTGTTGTGGTGGCGGCCTATCAAATTCTTCGCCAGCTTGAGTGCTTTTGTGATGACAATTAGGTATCTGTAAGTACTGTTGAACTGCCTCCTCCAACGTTCTCCTTTTTCCCGATAGGGAGGGTTTTTGCTGCCATTGTTGTGGTGGTCGATTCTTAAATTGTTTGACAGCTTGCCAAAATTGATCATTATCCATGCTTGAGTGAGATCCCACTAGTGGTTGAAATTACCTTAGTAGAATTGAGTGCCTACTAAATTCTTGTCCGAATTGCATCCTGCAAACATTAGGCACAAAACACTAAAAACAATTGTTAGCACAAAAAGATTTAAGAGAAGATATAAGATTCAGAAAATAAAATAAAATAAAATAAAAACCGAAAAATAAAAACATAAATTCAAAATTAAAGTCAAATATAATCAATAATCACACAAATTAACCAGTTAAACCATGAGTCCCCGGCAACGGCGCCAAAAACTTGATGACAAATTTATGAACACCGAAATACGGTGCCACAAACTTGTTGAACAATCGGCAAGTGTGACTGAATCGTTTCAAGTAATAAACTCGGTAAGACCAAGTATCGTTTTCCCAAAGGACTCACGGCCTAGTTTAGTTATGTGATTCGTTGATTAGCTAAGACTTAAGAACGAAATAAGTAGAGTTTAATATGCAAAACAGAAAATAAACATGTATGCATGAGTTTTGATCAATGGCAAAAAAAAATACAAGCACTTTCAATGGAATATATGGATGAGTATGTTGTTGGGGTTTATCAATTTCATCTTGTCCACTCTCATATATTTTAGGAATTCAACATTCTTTTCATCATTGTTAATGCCACTCTCTAAATTACCTTGCAAGAAGGCCTATCCCTAATTACGAGTTCATACGATTCCTAACATTCCTAATAATTAGTTCTTTTAGTGCAGGAGCTTAACGAAAACCAATATACTATTGGGAGAAATTCCCCAGATCTAGACTTCCCCGTATGTTCCCGTATCGACAAAATCAATAATCATGCATTGAATGAGTTAAACAAAGCAAGCATTGAGCAAAGAGGAAAAACCCTAACTAATGATGAAAGAAAGCATAGGTCTTAAAATAAGATGTAAACACAAATTCCATATATGAGAGTTTCACAAGACTACATTGATTCCTCAACAACAATACAAGGTTTAGTTCACCATATTCATGGTGAACCTAGATGAATAATAATGAAAGAATGAAAGATAAAACCCTAGAAAGCTGAAGAGGTAGCCTGAGCATCCAAGATCCTCCTTCAAAGGGGTGGAAGAGAGAGTGTTTGCTTCGTTTCTGCCAAAGATACAAACCCTAGGACGTCCTAAAGCTTATATACTACTCTAAAATTACAGAAAATTTAGGCCCAAGCCCATAAGTGTGCCGCTCAGCGGTAAAGTCCCGCTCAGAGCGGTAAGTGCGTGAGTTGGTTTCTTCCCCTCAGCGGCCATTTTGCCCCTCAGCGGATCCAACGCGAGCTTCTGAGTGTTGCTCAGCGGTAAACTGCCGCTGAGTGGCAGTTGCGGCTTCTCCTTTTGCACTTTTTGATGTCTTTTCTGATTTCATCTCTTTCCTTCTTCACTTCTTTCACCAAATTCACCTTAAAACCTGCGCAAAAACACTGAAATCAAGCATAAACCTGTCCAGCTCTCTTATTTATGAAAATATGAACAAAAGCATGATTTCAAGCTAGTTTCGAAGTGTTAAAGGTTGCTTTTAGTATCAATTTTAAGCATGAAAATAACAGTTTTTCAACTATTATCACAACCCCAATCTTAGAACTTTGCTTGTCCTCAAGCAAACAAGATGTATCTCAATCTTCTACCAATTCATATAATGGTTCACTCATTCAAAAATCTTCTTTTCAAGATAAGTAAAGACTTCAATCAAACTTATGACCAAGATTTCAATCAAGATGTGCACATGCTTTAGTGTTCACAAAGTCAGTTAATATCCAACAAATGCTATTTTTCATGAATGATCAATCAATTAAGCATGGATGTCCATGTGCTCATGGAATATTTCCTCACTAGGTAAAGTGTTTCACTCACACACAAGTGTATAAGAGGTAATCACTCATTCACTCCACTATCACAATGTCACATGAATCAACTTTGCCTTTCATTTAACCACAATCAAAAACATTCACAAGCATGCATCATCACAAGGACTTTTCAATGGCTTATAATGTGGCTGCGCTAACAAGAAAATTGGTTTTTCTGGATCACAAAATCCTTGAGTTAAGAGAATCATAACAACACAATTATTCTTATTTTTCCCAACTTTCTTTTGCATTTGCATTGAGCTTTGCTTTTTCTTTTCTTTTCTTTTCTCTTTTTCTTTTCTTTTCTTTTCATATTCTTAATTCTTAGCTCTTAGCTCAATGCTTTTCCTTTTTCATGCTTTCCCAACAACCCCAAACTTGAACATTTAACAATACCACACATGATTTTCTACTTAACTCAAGGTAAAGATTTTCAACAAAGGGTTTTCAAATTATGTTCAAGGCTAAGGGTTCAAAGGATAGAACACAAAGTGTTCTCTTTTAGTGGGCTAACTTTATGAATTTGGCCAATAAAAAGGGTTCCAACAAACGACCTTGATCACATGATGCAAAACAAGCAATTGATTCAATCATAGAAAACCTGGGCAAAATCATTCATGCTTTCAAAGTAATAGCATTCAATCAATAAAAACTCTGGAGCTCAAAATCTCACATATAAGCTCATTCACATTTGACATACACATCCTGTTTATTTTCTTATGTTGTTAGAAATGGTTTGCTTTTGATTTATGCATGATGAGTATTGCTTGATGATGCTTAGATATTGATTGATGTTGAGATTGTGCACTATATGTTGATATACAAGTGGTTGTTCACAAGTTATGTCAACAAATGCATGATGTTGTGATTGTGATTATGATGCTAAGCAGGATGTGTATGTGGAATGATTGGATGAGCTTATATGTGAGGTTTTGAACTCTGGAGTTTTTGTGATTGAGTGCTATTACATTGAAAGCTTGAATGACTTTGTCCAGGTTTCTATAGTTGAATCACTTGCTTGTATGTGTTATATGATCAAGGCCATTTGTTGGTAACCCTTTATTTGCCAAATGCATGTTTTTAGCCCAGTAAAAGAGAGCATAATGTGTTCTATCCGTTGAACCCTTTAGCCTTGAACATGATAGAAAATCCTTTTTGAAAAGCTTTACCTTGAGTTAAGTTGAAAAATATCTTGTGGTATGGATAAATGTTCAAGTTTGGGGTTGTTGGGAGGTTTGAAAAGGGAATATGAAAAGCATTGAGCTAAGCATGTGAAAAGCAAAATAAAAAGGAAAGAAAAGAAAGAAAAAGAAAGGCTTAATGCAAAAGAAAGTTGGGAAGAAGGAAGAATGGTTGTGTTTAGATGATTCACTTAACTCAAGGATTTTGTGATCCAGAAAAACCAATTTTCTTGTTAGCCCAGCCACATTATAAGCCATAGAAAAGCCCTTGTGATGATACTTTCTTGTGAATGTGTTTGATTGTGGTTAAATGAAAGGCAAAGTTGATTCATGTGACATTGTGATAATAGAGTGAATGAGTGACCTCTTATACATTTGTGTGTTTGAGTAAAACTCTTTATCTGGTGAGGAAAGATTCCATGAGCACATGATTACATCTATGCTTAGTTAATTGATCATTCATGAGAATAATTTTGTTGGATACTATGTGATTATGTGAACACCAAAGCATGTTTGCATCTTGACTAAATTCTCTGTGATGAGCTAATTTGAGTAATTACTTGTCTTGAAAGAAAGAGTTTTTAATGTGGTGAACCATTGTATGGATTGGTGGAAGACTGAGTTACATCTTGTTAGCTTGAGGACAAGCAAAGTTCTAAGTTTGGGGTTGTGATAACAGTTGAAACACTATTATTTTTATACTTAATTTTGACATCTAGCTTGGAATCATGCTTTTGCTAATGTTTTGGAAATAAGAGAGTTCGATGGGTTTTATGTTTGGTTTTCCTTGTTTTTACAAGAATTGAGATGAAGTAGATGAAAGAAGTTGAAGTAGTTAGGAGATGGACTCAAGAAAGGAAGTGAAAGTGCTTAAAAGAAGAGCCGCAGTCATCGTTGTGCGCAATTCTACCGTTGAGCGGCATTCTGAAGTCCTGCAGTCACCGTTGAGGGCCAAAACTGCAGCTGAGCGTCAATTCTGAAGACTCGTACTTACCGCTGAGCGGCAAAAGTGCCGCTGAGCGCCATTAATTTGGGCTTGGGCCTATTTTCCATAGTCTTTAGGAAACTATATAAGGTTGATGCGGGCTGTCGCGACCCACCAAATTTGATTGCAAAAATTAATGTAGTATATTCTAGGAAGTGACTCCTAGGTCGTCTCTCAAGGACCAAATTGTGGTTCAGTCTCAGGTCAACACGAAGTGGGGGGGTTTGATAGTGTTTTTGTGCGAAAAATTAAAAAGCGTTGAAATAAATTTTAAAACAGTAAACCGAAATTAAAATAGTGAAAATGAAATTGCTACAGTAAAAACGAAATTACAGCAACATAAAACAGTAAAAACATATCTGGAACAGAAAACAAAAATACAGAAAACGAACATACAGTAAATAGTAAAAACAGAAAACAGTAAATTTCAAATATGAAAACAGAATCAAAATTACAGCAGCAAAATACATAGAACAAAATTACAGTGAATAATTTAAAGTGAATTAATCAACGACATAATAAAAACAGTAGTAGAAATTAAATTGTAGAAAAACTACAATCAAACTTAAATTACAACAGCAAGATAAAGCAGTAGAATGATCTGGAAATTTAACAACAGAAAATGAAACCAACTTTGGATTGCATTTAAATTGTGCAAGAATTTAGTACATCAAACAAGAAAATAAAATTGAAACATGCACACCACACAGTGTCGTGCTTTATCCTCTACTGTCCAGCTTCTACTGCTCTAGCACTGTTCTCTCTGTCTGGAACTCCTCTTCACGGCCTCGCACTCTCTACTCACGCTACCCTACACTCCATTTCTCTACTAGAAGAACACTACCTACTCTTCATTCTGCTGCCTACACTATTGGAGCCTACTGGAAGAGAGAGGCTCTCCTAGGCTGTCACTCCATACTCATTCTGGCTGCTCCCACTCCCCCTTTTGTTGCTGCCGTGAGGTGCTTTTCCAAGAAAGACAAAAATAAAATTGTGCTTTTTCCAGCAGCTTTTTCGTGTGTTTGTCTCCCTAGCACCTTTGTGTTTTTCTTCAATCTATGCTAAAAGTAAACAAAGGTGGGCCCTCCAATTGTGTTGTCCGTGTGTTTTTTCTGCTTCCCCTCCGGATGTTGCCAAATTCCTTTGAACCAACCGTGGTGCCCACACTCCAAGATGCTTCTTTCCTTCACACGTCCGTAGCCTCCCCATGCTTCCTAGTTGCTGGACTTTATGGATGTGGCAACAACACTCCTTCATGTGCTGGACGTTCTTCTCTTTGCCTCTCATTCCCGTGACATGCTGGATGCTCCAAGAGTGAGGCTGCTTCTGCTGGATGTGAATCGGCGTGTGTTGCTCCCTGCTGGCAGTGTTGGTTCGTTTCTGGATCACCACATCTCAACGTGCTTCTGGAATCAACACCTCCTCGGTTCAAGCATTCCAACCATCATCACCGCTTCCTCTGCCAAATGAAATCATCGTTCAGCAAGAAGAATGAATTCAACCCTTTTTTTTCTTCCTCAGCGTGCATCCTCTTTCTTCCGTGAGTGATTTCTTCAAAGTTAGCTGGATGGAAGTTGTTGGATTAGTTGGGAGAGTGACTGCTGGACGTGTTCTTAATTGCCAAAGTCCTTTTGATGTCCGTGGCTTAGTGTGGCAGCTGGACTTGCTTCTCCACCGTGCACACCCCAAGCTGTTGGACGTAGCACCCTTCTTCCAACTCTCCAAACTTGCTGAACGCTGCAGTGCACAAGGTCTGGGCCGTGATGCTTGTTGGACCGCTTCCCTCTGGCCTGTTTCTTTTTCCTTCCTGCACCCCCTACTTTGGACGCTACCTGCTGTTGCTGGACGCGCCCCAAGCTGTTGTGCTGGACCGCCAAATGAAGGCCTCATCGCTGCTGGATCGTGGACGTGTTGCTGGACGTGTGTGCTTGCTGGACCGTGAAGATGCCATAGCTGATGGATGAGCGGCTGCTGTGTGCTTCCAAAGTTGGACCAGGTCGTGACATTTCTTTCTAATAAATAAAGCACACAACTCATCCATTCATTAAAAATAAGATGTGCATTTTCAATCACCGTTCAAACCAACTCTGCTGTACTTCAATTTAATGAATGTCACCCTTTTTCCAACGAAGCTAAGTGTGTAACACCTACTTATGGGTGTTGGTGGATTTTGGGTCAGGCTCGTGACGTTAAACAAGCGCTACCTAGGAGGCAACCCAGTTGATTGATTTTTTTTGTTTGTTTTATTTTAGTTAGGGTTTGCATAAGTATTTTAAACATTGAATTACAGGGAACCAGTGAGGGGCATGTCTACGAGGCACGTAGGTTAAGAAAAGAAGGAGAAGAGCACTTCACGAAAGTGCCGCTGAGCGGTACTCTCGCAGAATGGGCTTTAGTTCCCCTTAGCGGGACCCGAGCCCATTAGGGTATTTTTATACCCTAAGCTGCGCATTTGCTCATTCTTTCAGGCTCTTCTCTGCACAAGGACTCCCACATACCTTCTCAAAGGTTTTTCACATCTTTTCACTCTTCCCTCTTAAGAAAATTTCTCTTCCACTCATTTTTTCACTAGTGTGCCATCAAAGTTTGGGGTTGGAAGAAAGTATCTTAGCTTGGAAGCATTCTCATTACATCTAGTATCTCCACCCAAGTAAGTAAAATGCATTTTGTTCATTCTAGGGTTCTTGATTTTGAATGTGATTGTCAAAGCATGAATATTTAGTGGTTTTGATTTCTATGCATGATTTGATGATATAATTGATGTTTGAACCGATTAAACTGCATGATTTTGATCTGGAAAACTGAAAATTGCATTTGGGTGGAGTTAGGACAGCTTAAAAAGAGGTTTTTCAAAATTCTGCAGAGTTACCGCTCAGGGGAAAATTGCCGCTGAGCAGCACTCTGCCAGACCTGATTTTTTTTTATTTGTTGTGTTCTGGAATGTGGAACTGGTGGCGCTGAGGGGTGGTTCTGACCCTCAGCGGTGGTTTAGCTTAGAAAGGAGTTGTGTTATGTGTTTTACTAATGATTAACATCATGTTCTGTGGTTTTGTATCTGTGTTTGATTCTAGGAATGACATCCTCTTCAGGAAAAAGATTGAAAACCATGGCAACCAAGAGAAAGGAAAAGGAACCAGAACAGCCCCATTCTAGTAGGTTCCTCTCTCGGAAACATGAGAAGTACTTCAAAGTGGTTCAGGACAGGAGACTCCTCATGGAAAGAAAGGTTGGAATGATACCTAACTTTGCTCCTCAATTTGGAGAACAATTGTTAGGGAATGACTGGGGAAAGCTAGCCACATATCCTGCACCTGCCAACATAGCTGTGTGATAACAGTTGAAAAACTGTTATTTTCATGCTTAAAATTGACACTAAAAGCAACCTTTAGACTTAAAAACTAGCTTGAAATCATGCTTTTATCTATATTTTCATAAATAAGAGAGCTGGACAGGTTTATGCTTGATTTAAGTGTTTTTGTGCAGGTTTTAAGGTGAATTTAGTGAAAGAAGTGAAGAAGGAGAGAGATGGAATCAGAAAAAGAAGCAAAGAGTGCAAAAGGAGAAGCCGAAAGCACCGCTCAGCGGCATTTTACCGCTGAGCGGCACTCAGGAGGTCACGGGAGGTCCGCTGAGGGGCAAACTGGCCGCTGAGGGGAAGAAAAAGGAAGCGCAGTCACCGCTGAGCGGTATTTACCGCTGAGCGGCACTTTTATGGGCTTGGGCTTAGATCTTTTGTAATTCTAAAATAGTATATAAGGACTTGCACGTCCTAGAGTTAGTATCTTTGGCAGAAACGAGGCAAACACTCTCTCTTCCACCCCTTTGAAGGAGGATCTTGGATGCTCAGGCTACCTCTTCACCTTTTTAGGGTTTATTCTTTCATTCTTTCATTGTTATTCATCTAGGTTCACCATGAATATGGTGAACTAAACCTTGTATGTTTGTTGGGGAATCAATGTAATCTCTTGAAGCTCTCATATATGGAATTTATGCTTGCATCTTTTAATTAAGATTTATGCTTTCTTTCATCATTAGTTAGGGTTTTTCCTCTTTGCTTAATGCTTGCATGGTTTAACTCATTCGATGCATGATTATTGGTTTTGTCGATACGGGCACGTACGGGGAAGTCTAGATCCGGGGAATTTCTCCCAATATTATATTGGTTGTCGTTAAGCTCCTGCACTTATGAACTGATCATTAGGAATGCTAGGAATTGTATGAACTCGTGATTAGGGAGAAGCCATCTAGAATGGTACTTTAGAGAGTGGCATTAACAATGATGATTTGAATGTTGAATTCTTAAAATATATGAGAGTGGATGAGATGAAATTGACCCCCAACAACATATTCATTCATATATTTCATTGAAAGTGTTTATCTTTTGCTTTTGCCATTGATCAAAAACTCATGCATACATGTTTATTTTCTGTCTTGCATATTAAACTCCAAATATTTCGTTCTTAAGTCTTAGCTAATCAACAAACCACACAACTAAACTAGGCCGTGAGTCCTTTGGGAGAACGATACTTGGTCTTACCAAGTTTATTACTTGAACGATTCGGTCATACTTGCCGATTGTGAAACAAGTTTGTGACATCATATTTTGGTGATCATAAATTTGTCCATCACTGTGGTAAAAGAGTTCTACACCAATGCAAAGAAGATTGGTGATTATCCAGCTGAGAATTACTTGGGGTATGTCAGAGGCCATGCTATCAGGTATGATCCTGATTCTATTAATAACTTCCTGGATACTGTGTGGGTTGGTGAGTAGTGCCAGTTTGCTCTTTGCATGGAGGAAGGGGTTGATTTTGAGGATGTAGAGAGAGTACTATGTATACTTGGAGGACACTTCCAAAGGAATAGATCTGGCTCAGTGGTAAACATTAGGAGGACTTATCTGACTCCTCTTGCAAAGTATTGGATGGCATTTTCCCATGCCAACATTCAGCCATGCTCACATGTGTCAGATATTACTCTCAGCAGGGCACTTTTCATCTACTGTGCTATCAGGAACTTAAATGTTAATATTGGTCAGGTGATAGCTGATGAGATTAGTGTGTGTGCCAATACCTCGAATAATAAAGCACCCCTAGGACATCCCTCCTTAATCACTCACCTTTGCAAGATAGCTGGGGTGGACACTTCTGCTCCACCATTTGAAAGGCCCAAAAAAGCCATTGATGAGGCCTATTACAGACAGTACTGTGGAGGTGAGGAGGCATCTCAGCCAGTTCCACCACGCCGTGCTCGTAGAGAGAGAGGGCAAGCACAGAGCCAGACATCTGCTGAGACAGATGAGGCATAACTGTTCCAGATGAGGGACATGTACATGTCTCTTATAGGTGCTCAGCTACAGTCCATTCATAGAGGGTAGGTGGCTACTGCTGAGATGATTGTGGGGATGTATGATACACCTCCAGCTCACAGGTGGACTATGGAGGAATTCCATAATGTGGTAGCTTGGCCAGAGGAGCCAGTGCAAGGAGGAGGAGCTGAAGCAGCTGAAGCTTCAGTTAGGGAGATGGAAGAAGATGAAGCTGATGATGATGATGCATTTGAAGATGATGAAGATGAGGAAGAAGAGGAAGATACAGAGGACAACTCAGATTGATGAGGAGCTGAGATAGCATTTACTGATGAATGCTACCATGAACTTATGCTTTTGTTGGTTTAAGTGTTCTGAACTTATTTATTTTTTGTTTTAGATTAGGGTTGATGTACTCTATTGGAAACCTGGTTTGTTATGATGGTTTGCTATTAACTGTGATTGTTTGATAAGTAATGCTGAATGATGCTTTGAGATTGATTGATGTTGAGATGTGCACATTAAATGCTTATACAGGTGATTCACAAACTTTGTCAACAAATGCAGGATATTATGATTGTGATTGTGAGATTAAGCAGGATGTGTATGTCAAATGTGAATGAGCTTATATGTGAGGGTTTGAGCTCCAGAGTTTTTATTGATTGAATGCTATTACTTTGAAAGCATGAATGATTTTGCCCAGGTTTTCTATGATTGAATCAATTGCTTGTGTTGCATCATGTGATCAAGGCCGTTTGTTGGAACCCTTTTTATTGGCCAAATTCATAAAGTTAGCCAACAAAAAGAGAACACTTTGTGTTTTATCCTTTGAACCCTTAGCCTTGAACATGAATTGAAAAACCATTGTTGAAAAACATTACCTTGAGTTAAGTAGAAAATTATGTGTGGTATTGTTAAATGTTCAAGTTTGGGGTTGTTGGGAAGTTATGAAAAGAAAAAGGAAAAGCATTGAGCTAAGAGCTAATAAGAATGTGAAAAGAAAAGAAAAAGAAAAGAAAAGAAAAAACAAAGCTCAATGCAAATGCAAAGACAAGTTGGGAAAGATAAGAATAATTGTGTTGTTATGATTCTCTTAACTCAAGGATTTTGTGATCCAGAAAAACCAACTTTCTTGTTAGCCCAGCCACATTATAAGCCATTGAAAAGTCCTTGTGATGATGCATGCTTGTGAATGTTTTGATTGTGGTAAAATGAAAGGCAAAGTTGATTCATGTGACATTGTGATAGTAGAGTGAATGAGTGATTACCTCTTATACACTTGTGTGTGAGTGAAACACTTTACCTGGTGAGGAAGTATTCCATGAGCACATGGATATCCATGCTTAATTGATTGATCATTCATGAAAAATAGCATTTGTTGGATATTAACTGACTTGGTGAACACTAAAGCATGTGCACATCTTGATTGAAATCTTGGTCATAAGTTTGATTGAAGTCTTTACTTATCTTGAAAAGAAAATTTTTGAATGAGTGAACCATTATATGAATTGGAAGAAGATTGAGTTACATCTTGTTTGCTTGAGGACAAGCAAAGTTCTAAGTTTGGGGTTGTGATAATAGTTGAAAAACTGTTATTTTCATGCTTAAAATTGATACTAAAAGCAACCTTTAACACTTAGAAACTAGCTTGAAATCATGCTTTTATTCGTATTTTCAGAAATAAGATTGCTGGACAGGTTTATGCTTGATTTCAGTGTTTTTGTGCATGTTTTAAGGTGAATTTAGTGAAAGAAGTGAAGAAGGAGAGAGATGGAATCAGAAAAGACATCAAAAAGTGCAAAAGGAGAAGCCGCAACCACCGCTCAGCGGCAGTTTACCGCTGAGCGGCACTCAGAAGCTCGCGTTTGATCCGTTGAGGGCCAAAATGGCCGCTGAGGGAAAGAAACCAACTCACGCACTTACCGCTAAGCGTAACTTTACCGCTGAGTGGCACACTTATGGGCTTAGGCCTAAATTTTCTGTAATTTTAGAATAGTATATAAGCTTTAGGACGTCCTAGGGTTTGTATCTTTGGCAGAAACGAAGCAAACACTCTCTCTTCCACCCCTTTGAAGGAGGATCTTGGATGCTCAGGCTACCTCTTCACCTTTCTAGGGTTTTATACTTCAATATTTCATTATTATTCATCTAGTTTCACCATGAATATGGTGAACTAAACCTTGTATTGTTGTTGGGGAATCAATGTAGTCTTGTGAAACTCTCATATATGGAATTTGTGTTTACATTTTGTTTTAAGACCTATGCTTTCTTTCATCATTAGTTAGGTTTTTTCCTCTTTGCTCAATGCTTGGTTTGTTTAACTCATTCAATGGATGATTATTGATTTTGTCGATACGGGAACGTACGGGGAAATCTAGATTCGGGGAATTTCTCCCAATATTATATTGGTTGCCGTTAAGCTCCTGAACTTAAGAATTAATTACTAGGAATGCTAGGAATTGTATGAACTCGTAATTAAGGATAGGCCTTCTTGTCAAGGTGATTTAGAGAGTGGCATTAACAATTGATGAAAAGAATGGTGAATTCCTAAAATATATTAGAGTGGATAAGATGAAATTCATAAACCCCAACAACATACTCATCCATATATTCCATTGAATTGTTTGTATTTTGTTTTAGCCATTGATCAAAACTCATGCATACATGTTTATTTTCTGTTTTGCATATTAAACTCCACTTATTTTGTTCTTAAGTCTTAAATAATCAACGAATCACATAAGTAAACTAGGTCGTGAGTCCTTTGGCAGAACGATACTTGGTCTTACCGAGTTTATTACTTGAAACGATTCGGTCACACTTGCCGATTGTTAAACACGTTTGTGGCGCCGTATTTCGGTGTTCATAAATTTGTCATCAGTTAACTTCAGTATTAACCTTAACGTTCAATCTCTGACTAATGTAACGAAGGTGCATCTCCATCTTTTTACATGATGCTTCAATGCTTTTCTAAGTAGAGATGAAATTTTTCAAAAATGGTTGAAGGGTGTCATCCAAACTTTCTGATAGAGGGGGTTGTTGCTGCCATTGTTGTGGTGGCGACCTATCAATTTCTTCGGCAGCTTGAATGCTTTTGTGATGAGAATTAGATATCTGTATGTACTGTTGTAGTACGTCCTCCAACGTTATCCTTCTTCCCGATAGAGAGGGTTTTTGTTGCCATTGTTGTGGTGGTTGATTCTTAAATTGTTCGACAGCTTGCCAAAATTGATTTTTATCCATGCTTGAGTGAGGTTCCCACTAGTGGTTGAAATTACCTTAGTAGAATTGAGTGCCCAAATAGTTAAATTCTTGTCCGAATTGCATCCTGCAAACATTAGGCACAAAACTCTAGAAAATATTCGTTAGCACAAAAAGATGGAGAAGATAGATAAAAAAAAAATCAAAGGATATAATTGAAAAGATAGGAAGATAAGAAATAAAAACAGAAAAATAAAAAAAGAAAATAAAATAAAATAAAATAAAATAAAATAAAAACCGAAAAATAAAAAAAGAAAATAAAAACAGAAATTCAAATTTCAAAATTCAAAATTCAAGTCAAAGATAATCAATAATCACACAAATAAACTAGTTAAACCACGAGTCCCCGGCAACGGTGCCAAAAACTTGATGAAAAATTTATGAACACCGAAAAACGGCGCCACAAACATGTTTATCAATCGGCAAGTGTGACCGAACCGTATCAAGTAATAAAACTCGGTAAAACCAAGTATCGTTCTCCCAAAGGACTCAAGACCTAGTTAGTTGTATGATTTGTTGATTATTTAAGACTTGTTAACAATTGATTGTAGGTTTAAATGCAAAAGACAATAATTAAATATGTATGCATGAATTTGATCAATGGAAAAACAGAATACAAACACTTCAATGAATTAGATGGATGAGTATGTTGTTGGGGTTATCAATTTCATCTTATCCACTCTCATATACTTTAGGAATTCATCATTCTTTTCATCAATGCTAATGCCACTCTCTATATCACCTTGCAAGAAGGCCTATTTTTAATTACGAGTTCATACAATTCCTAACATTCCTAGTAATTAATTCATAAATGCAAAAGCTTAACGGCAACCAATATGCTATTGGGAGAAATTCCCCGGATCTAGATTTCCCCGTACGTTCCGATATCGACAAAATCAATAATCATGGCAATGAATGAGTTAAACAAAGCAAGCTTTACGCAAAGAGGAAAAACCCTAACTAATGATGAAAGAAAGCATAAGTCTTAAAAGTAAGATGTTAAACCAAATTCCATATATGAGAGTTTCACAAGACTACATTGATTCCCCAACAACAACACAAGGTTTAGTTCACCATATTCATGGTGAAGTGATAACAGTTGAAAAACTGTTATTTGCATGATTAAAATTGATACTAAAAGCAACCTTTATACTTAGAAACTAGCTTGAAATCATGTTTTTATTCATATTTTCATAAATAAGAGAGCTGGACACGTTTATGCTTGATTTCAGTGTTTTTGAGCAGGTTTTAAGGTGAATTTAGTGAAAGAAGTGAAGAAGGAGAGAGATGGAATCAGTAAAGACATCAAAAAGTGCAAAAGGAGAAGCCGAAGTTACCGTTGGAACCGCTAAGGGGCAAAATGGCCGCTGAGGGGAAGAAACTACTCACGCACTTACCGCTGAGCGGCACTTTACCGTTGAGCGGCACACTTATGGGCTTGGGCCTAGATTTTCTATAATTTTAAAATAGTATATAAGCTTTAGGACGTCCTAGGGTTTGTATCTTTGGCAGAAACGAAGCAAACACTCTCTCTTCCACCCCTTTGAAGGAGGATCTTGGATGCTCAGGCTACCTCTTCACCTTTCTAGGGTTTTATCCTTCATTCTTTCATTATTGTTCATCTAGGTTCACCATGAATATGGTGAACTAAACCTTGTATGTTTGTTGGGGAATCAATGTAATCTTTTGAAGCTCTCATATATGGAATTTGTGCTTGCATCTTAATCTAAGACTTTTGCTTTCTTTTATCATTAGTTAGGGTTTTTCCTCTTTGCTCAAGGCTTGCTTTGTTTAACTCATTCAATGCATGATTATTGATTTTGTCGATACGGGAACGTACGGGGAAGTCTAGATCCGGGGAATTACTCCCAATAGTATATTGGTTGTCGTTAAGCTCCTGTGCTAAAAGAACTAATTACTAGGAATGTTAGGAATTGTATGAACTCGTAATTGGGGATAGGCCTTCTTGACAAGGTAATTTAGAGAGTGGCATTAACAATGATGACTTGAATGTCGAATTCCTAAAATATATGAGAGTGGATAAGATGAAATTGACCCCCAACAACATATTCATTAATATATTTCATTGAAAGTGCTTGTCTTTTACTTTTGCCATTGATCAAAACCTCATGCATACATGTTTATTTTCTGTTTTGCATATTAAACTTCACTTATTTCGTTCTTAAGTCTTAGCTAATCAAAGATGTCAGAGCGGCTGCAGCGGAAGGGTTAGCGTGGAATAACAAACCAAGAGGGTTTTTAATACGAACGTGTGCCTTTTAATTTCTACTCAAATAAACTTACCAAACAAATAATAAAGACAAATAAAGCGAGAGTAAGGTTGAGAGAAATTTGCACAGATGATTTTATCCTGGTTCGGATCTTACCAATCCTACGTCCAGTCGTTTATCTCAAACAAGATAAACAATTCACTAATCACAAAACAATTACAAATTACAATCACAAAGAAACAATTTGTAAGAGTTTAGAAACCACCTCTCTTGATACCACAAGAGATGAACCTACACCTCCTTTGAGTCTTCACAAAGGATGAACACCTCCTCCGAATACTTCACGAAGGATGATTCTCTTCCGAACACCTCCTTAGACACACCAAGGATGAACCGGCTATTTCCTCTGTCACCGTAGCTGCACTTCACCAGCTCCACAGACAAGAGTTTCACAAGCCGAACAAGAACACACAAGTCTCAAGAATTTCTGAGTATTTGAGCACAAGGGAAGAGTTTCTGTGTCTCTAGATATTCCTCACACTTGAGAGGAAATGAGAGTCTATTTATAGACTCATCCAAAGGCTCTTCCATTCACTAAAAGACAAACTTAACGGCTAGTTTCTCCAACGGCCATAAACGGCTAGTTTGTCCAACGGCCATAAACGGCTAGTTTGTCCAACGGCCATAAACGGCTAGTTTGTCCAACGGCCATAAACGGCTAGTTTGTCCAACGGCCATAAACGGCTAGTTTCTTCAACGACTAGTTTCTCCAACATCCGTGTTAAGTGCGATACTCTTACCGTTAACCGTCACTATTCACGTGAATAGTGTTACTATTCATGTGAATAGTACTATAGTGTTTTGTTGCAATGATTTACTATAGTAATTTTACAAAACACTTTCCTTTTTCTGATCTAAGTCCTATACATATTTCTAAGAGTATTACAAAAGCTTTCCATCACAATACAAATCTTCAAATCATTTTGATTCTTGATTGGTCTTGACTTGATTTGGACATCATCAAAATTTCATCTGCATCATTTTGCTAACAATCTCCCCCTTTTTGATGATGATCAAAAAACTTCTTGATTTAAAGCTTTTGGTAATAATCTGTATTTAAAACACAACTTATGGAAGAAAAAGTGCATTAGTGAATAAACACAGATAAGCAAATAAGCTTTAAACATTTTCTCCCCCTTTTTGATCATAATTAAAAAGTTGTGCTTGATTGCTCCCCCTAAATTTATTAGAAATTATACTCCCCCTTAATAAAAGCATATATGCATAGAAATATTAAGGAAAAACAACATACATTTTATTGAATTTAAAGAGGCAAGCATACAATAAACTAACTAAATTTCTTCTAGTGTTTACCCCTTTTGATATGTCGCCAATGATGTTGTCCAATGATAATCCTCTAGGTTGTTGCCATATTTTGTTTAGATCTTCATCATCTTGAGGATTATTCATTTTCTCTTCATTGGTTGTCTTTTGCAAGTCTTCATTTTCACCTGCATCTGATTCATCTGACTCAAGAGGTTTTACCTCAAGGTCCACAATTTCATCAAAGACAACATGCACAGATTCTTCTATTTCAAATATTTAAAACAAAAACATTTTTAAAAAATATTCTTAAATATGAAACATTTGGCACCCAACTATTTTGTATGGGTCCTTTGGGTTAGTTTGAAAATTTGAAATCATTTTACAACCCAAATATATCTACCACTTGGAACACCATAATGCTTAATTTTACATTTGTTAGATGTATGACCCTTTTTCATACAATAAAAACATGATACAACATTTGTGTTCCTATAAGTTGTTCCTTTTTCTATCCAAGTTCTACGGGTTCTATGATTATGTTTATTTTTAATTCTAGGAACATACTTATTTTTAACAACCTTATTTTCATTATTTTTACTACATTCTCCTAAGGTTGTTTGTTCTAGTAGTTTCTTAAAATTTTCACAAGAAGCACATTCATCACTACTAGTAAATTTACCCTTTTCAAAAATTAAAACTTTATTTTTCAAATCTTTATTTTCTTGAAAAATATTTTCAAAGTTTAATTTTAATTTCTTATTTTCTTCAAGAATATTTTTAAAATTTGATTTTAATTCTTTATTTTCATCTACTATTGATTTTTCAACACTATCAACTTTCAATTTATGTTTATCACAAAATTTACACTCAGCAGATATATTTGTATCATTTTCTACATTTGAAATTTTGGTATTTAAAGTTTCTATTTCTTCTAAGGATTTTTCATATTTCTTTCGTAATTCTTTAAAATTCTTTTTCAATTTCTTATGAGCAAGATCTAGTTTTTCAGATTCTACTATTAAAGCAGCATAAATTTCATGTAATTCATCTTCACTAATTTGACTAGAATTATCAGAATCGCTAGATGTACTTACTTGGCTTCCAGTGTCTTCGTCATTTGCCACTAAACAAATATATGCTTGCTCATCAGAATCACCCATACTTGATGTTGTGGTTGATGAAGAGCTTGAATTATTCTCTTCCATGATTAAAGTATTCGTTTTAGCACACCCGATTTCATCTCCGCCTTCATGAGTTACTCTTAAAGTTTCCCACATTTCTTTAGCGGTTTTACAAACAGAAATCCTGTAAAACTCATCAACAGTTAAAGCAGATGAAATAATATTACGAGCTTTTACATCATTACCAAATTTTTTCTTATCTTGAGCAGTCCATTGGTCACGGGGCTTTGGTTCCTGCATATTGTTAGTTGGAACAAAAGGACCAAATGCAACAACATCCCAAATATCTATATCAATAGATTCCATAAAAATTTGCATTCTGACCTTCCAAAATGCGTAATTTTCACCTGTGAATAGTGGTGGTCTATTGATAGAAGCACCCTCTGCAAAGGTTTGATGTGATCCTGCCATTTGAATGACTATCAAAGCAAGCTCTGATACCAATTGTCAGAGCGGCTGCAGCGGAAGGGTTAGCGTGGAATAACAAACCAAGAGGGTTTTTAATACGAACGTGTGCCTTTTAATTTCTACTCAAATAAACTTACCAAACAAATAATAAAGACAAATAAAGCGAGAGTAAGGTTGAGAGAAATTTGCACAGATGATTTTATCCTGGTTCGGATCTTACCAATCCTACGTCCAGTCGTTTATCTCAAACAAGATAAACAATTCACTAATCACAAAACAATTACAAATTACAATCACAAAGAAACAATTTGTAAGAGTTTAGAAACCACCTCTCTTGATACCACAAGAGATGAACCTACACCTCCTTTGAGTCTTCACAAAGGATGAACACCTCCTCCGAATACTTCACGAAGGATGATTCTCTTCCGAACACCTCCTTAGACACACCAAGGATGAACCGGCTATTTCCTCTATCACCGTAGCAGCACTTCACCAGCTCCACAGACAAGAGTTTCACAAGCCGAACAAGAACACACAAGTCTCAAGAATTTCTGAGTATTTGAGCACAAGGGAAGAGTTTCTGTGTCTCTAGATATTCCTCACACTTGAGAGGAAATGAGAGTCTATTTATAGACTCATCCAAAGGCTCTTCCATTCACTAAAAGACAAACTTAACGGCTAGTTTCTCCAACGGCCATAAACGGCTAGTTTGTCCAACGGCCATAAACGGCTAGTTTGTCCAACGGCCATAAACGGCTAGTTTGTCCAACGGCCATAAACGGCTAGTTTCTTCAACGACTAGTTTCTCCAACATCCGTGTTAAGTGCGATACTCTTACCGTTAACCGTCACTATTCACGTGAATAGTGTTACTATTCATGTGAATAGTACTATAGTGTTTTGTTGCAATGATTTACTATAGTAATTTTACAAAACACTTTCCTTTTTCTGATCTAAGTCCTATACATATTTCTAAGAGTATTACAAAAGCTTTCCATCACAATACAAATCTTCAAATCATTTTGATTCTTGATTGGTCTTGACTTGATTTGGACATCATCAAAATTTCATCTGCATCATTTTGCTAACAAAAGAATCACATAACTAAACTAGGCCGTGAGTCCTTTGGGAGAACGATACTTGGTCTTACCGAGTTTATTACTTGAAACGATTCGGTCATACTTGCCGATTGTAAAACAAGTTTGTGACATCATATTTTGGTGATCATAAATTTGTGCATCATGAAGCTAGATGAATAATAATGGAAGAATGAAAGATAAAACCCTAGAAAGAGGAGGAGGTAGCTTGAGCATCCAAGATCTTCTTTCAAGGGGTGGAAAAGTGAGTGTTTGCTTCGTCTCAGCCAAAGATACAAACCCTAGGACGTCCTAAAGCTTATATATTGTTCTAAAAATACAGAAAAATTAAGTCCAAGCCTATAAAAGTGCCGCTCAGCGGTAAGTGCGTGAGTTGATTCTTCCCCCTCAGCGACATTTTCACCCCTCAACGGATCCAACGTGAGCTCCTGAGTGCCGCTCAGCGGTAAACTGCCGTTGAACGGTAATTTCGACTTCTCCTTTTGCACTTTTTGATGTCTTTTCTGATTCAATTGCTATCCTTCTTCACTTCTTTCACCAAGTTCACCTTAAAACCTGAATAAAACACTGAAATCAAGCATAAACCTGTCCAACTCTCTTATTTATGAAAATATAACCAAAAGCATGATTTCGAGCTAGTTTCTGAGTGTTAGAGGTTGCTTTTAGTATCAATTTTAAGCATGAAAATAATAGTTTTTCAATTGTTATCAGACACCTCAGATTGTCCATTCGTGTGCAGATGATAAGGTGCAACCATTTTATGTCTCACACCATAATGCTTGAGTACCTTTGCAAGCTGAGAGTTGCAAAAATGCGATCCTCCATCATTAATGAGTACTCAAGGAGTTCCAAACCGGGAGAAAATCAGACCTTTCAAAAACTTAATATAAGTGCTTGCATCATTCTTGGGACATGCCACAACTTCTACCCATTTACTCACATAGTCCACCGCCACCAATATATATTCATTATTAAAAGATGGTGGAAAAGGTCCAACAAAATCTATTCCCCAACAATCAAACACCTCAACTTCTAAAATACCTTCTAATGGCATCTCATGACATCTTCAGATAGTCCCAGTCCTCTGACATTTGTCACAATTCCGAGCATGATTATGAGCATCTTTAAACAAGGTAGGCCAATAGAATCTTGACTAGAGAACTTTTGCAGCTATTCTTTCTCCATTAAAATGATGCCATAAGGTGAATCATGATAATGTTAAAGAATTCCTTCTGCTTCTTCATTTGTCACACACCTTCTCAGAAGATTATATGCTCCAATTTTAAACAAGTAAGGATCATCCCAAATAAATTGTTTTGCATCATGTAAAAACTTCTTCCTTTGTTGCCAATTAAAATCTTCTGGGATTACTCCTGCAGCTTTAAAATTAGCCATATCAACAAACCATGACCTCTGTTGAATATACATGAGTGTTTCATCTGAGAAAGATTCCCAAATCTCTTTTTCCTTACTTGTAACCTCACCATTAACTAAACGAGATAAGTGATCAACAATCACATTTTCACTCCCCTTTTTGTAACAGATCTCCACATCAAATTCTTGCAACAAAAGCACCCATCTAATCAAACATGGTTTTGAGTTCAGCTTTGTTAACAGATACTTTATAGCCGCATGATCCGTGTAGATGATCACTTTAGACCCGATAAGATAAGATCTAAATTTCTCCAGAGCATAAACTATAGCTAGAAATTCCTTCTCTGTAGTGGCATAATTCAACTATGCTTCATTCAAAACTTTACTAGCATAATAAATAGTGTGAAATACCTTCTCTCTTCTATGTCCAAGCACAACACCGTCAGTAAAATCACTGGCATCACACATTAATTCAAAGTTTTGATTCGAATCAGGAGCTATAATCACTGGAGCCGAAATCAATTTACTCTTTAAGACGTCAAAAGCTTTTAAACATTCGTCCCTCATCACAAAAGGCACATCTTTAACAAGCAGATTCCTTAATTGTTTGGCAATCTTTGAAAAGTCTTTAATGAATCTTCGATAAAACCCAGCATGGCCCAAAAAGCTTCTGATTCCTTTCACATTCGTCGATGGTGGAAGTTTCTCAATGACCTCCACTTTGGCTTTATCTACTTCAATCCCCTTGGCAGAAATCTTATGACCCAAAACAATTCTTTCTATTACCATAAAATGACATTTCTCTCAATTAAGCACTAAATTTGTTTGGACACATCTCTTAAGAACAATATCCAGATTCGCCAGACACCTATGAAAGGAATCTCCAAATACTGAAAAATCATGCATGAAGACTTTAATACACTTTTCTATGAGATCTACAAAGATTGCCTGCATACACCTCTGAAATGTAGCTGGTGCATTACATAACCTGAATGGCACTTTCTGTAAGCAAATACACCAAATGGACATGTAAAGGTTGTCTTCTCCTAGTCTTTTGGATCTACCACAATTTGATTGTATCTAGAATATCCATCCAGAAAGCAATAAAAAACGTGACCTGCCAATCTTTTCAGCATTTGATCCATAAAAGGAAGGGGAAAATGATCCTTCCTAGGAGCCTTATTCAACTTCCTATAATCAATGCACATCCGCCACCCAGTAATTGTTCTAGTAGGAATAAGCTCATTTTTCTCATTATAAATTACTGTCATCCCACCATTCTTTGGCACTTCTTGTACTGGACTTACCCACACACTGTCAAAGATCAGATATATAATGCCAGCCTCCAAAAGCTTCAACACTTCTTTTCTAACCACCTCCTTCATCACATGATTTAACCTTTTCTACGGTTGAGCAACTAGTCTATAGTCATCCTCCATAAATATTTTATGCATGCAATAAGTTGGGCTTATACCTTTGAGATCCGAGATTGACCACCCAATAGCTCCTTTATTAGCTTCCAAAACGTCTACCAACTTTTCCTCCTCTTTAGAAGACAAAGAATTAGTTATGATGACTGGTTTCTTTCCATCTTCTTCTAAGAAAACATAGTTTAAATGTGATGGTAACATCTTTAACTCTAACTTCTTTTCTTTGACTTCCTCCTTCATATCAATCTTCTCAAATTTTTCCTCATCCATTGGAATTTATTTTAACACCTCCAAATTTGTCAAGCACTCATCAATTAATTTCTCTTCCTCTTCATTGAAATTTTTACATGCATCAATGAGAGTATTTTCTAATGGAGAAAAACAACGCACCATCTTCTCTTGTATCATACAAACTTCATCAAGTATGTCAAATTGGAAACATGCTTTATCATCCTTACGTGTGACATGGCTTCAAACACATCAAAATTTACTTCTTCATCTTGCACTCTTACTTTAAGCTTTCCATTCTCCACATCAATTAAGAGTCTTGCAGTCTTCATGAATGGTCTCCCCAGAATGATAGGCACATCTCCATTCTCCTCCATCTCCATTATGACAAAATCCACCGGAAATAAAAATTTGTCTACTTTCATAAGCACATCTTCAACCACCCCATAAGGTTATTTAAGAGACCAGTCCGCCAATTGGAGCGCCATTCTAGTAGGCCTAAGTTCCAAGCCTTCAATCTTCTTGAACATAGAAAGCGACATTAGGTTAATCCTAGCTCCCAAATCAATCAATGCTCTTCCCACTTCCAATTCTCCTATAGTACATGGAATGATGAAGCTTCCTAGATCTTTAAACTTAGGAGGTAATAATTTTTGTATGATTGCACTACAATCTCCTTGCACTTCAATGGTCTCCTTCTCAATATATTTTCTTTTCTTCGTGAGGAGATCCTTCAAAAACTTTGCATACAAAGGCATTCGTTGCAATGCTTCAAAAAAAGGTACGGTGATCTCCAGTTTCTGAAAAATTTCCATGAACCGCTCAAGTTGTTTTTCTTTCTCCTTCCTTGAATAAGTCTTTGGATAAGGAAGGGGTTTTTCAAAATGTTTTTTTCTTTTTTCTCTCATCTTTCTCTTATTTCTCTTTTTCTTCCTCAATTCTCTCTCTTTTTTTTCTCTGACTTTCTTCTTCCCTTCTTTTTTTCCACCCAGTTTCTTCTTCATCACTCATATTTTCTTTCTCTTTTCTCTTTATTTTCTTTCTTCTAGCACTCTGCCACTTCTAGTAACAATGGTCTTACACTCTTCCCTAAGATTACCCTTCACATCCTTCTAAAAAACATCCATCTTTTTTATCAATCGCTCAATTTGCATCTCCATACTTTTGAATGCAACCTACGTATTTTTATAATGAGATAAGCTCATTTTCATAAATTGCTAGAAGGTTTCCTCAAGCTTTGTGGTCTTCTCAGATACATTAAGTTGTTGTTGCCACTGAACAAGTGAAACATTTTGTATCTCTTGTGGCACTAGAGAGAGTTCCTGTGTCACTTCCTCCAATTGTTGAGTGCTAACTTTATTTTGTGCAAGCAAAGCATCATGAGATTATAACTGTAGGACTCCCTTCTACTGAGATGGAGCTCCTCTTTCATTATGCATCTCATTATCATTAGTAGCCATGTTGTTAATCAATTCATAGACTTCCTTTGGAGTCTTGCACTTAATATTACCTCCAACTGAGACATCTAACATCAAATTGGTTTGTGAACCAAGACCTCCAAGGAAAAAAATGACTATTATGGCTTCCTCAAATCCATGTGTGGGCATCTTTCTCAATAAGCTTTTATATCTATCCCACGCTTGACCTAACGTCTCCTCCATGCCCTGCTTGAAAGAAGAAATTTCCTGTTTACCATTGTTGATTTTAGATTGTAGGAAGTATTTGTTCAAGAACTTTGCAACCACATCTTCCCATTCGATAAAGCTATCTTCCGGGAAAGAATTTAACCATAACTTAGCATTGCCTCCTAATGAGAAAGGAAATAAACTAAGCTTTATAGCATCATCCAACACTCCATTGATCTTTACAGTGTTGCAAATCTCATTGAAAGTTGTTAGATGCTCATATGGATTTTCATGAGACAATCCATTAAATTGATTGCTCTTCACCAATTATATCAACGCAGGCTTTACTTCCATGTTTGCAGCATTGACCCTCGACCTTGCAATGCTATTAAAATGATGAGGGCCAACTACTATTGTGTAATCTGCCAGAGTGCGTCTGCCATTATTTTCACCAGCCATCTCTTCAGTTCTTTGGTCAGATCTTTGCGGTGAAGGCTATAAAAGTTTCTCTGGAGAAGGGAATAATTCTCTAGATGTTCGAATTCTCCTCCTCCTTTTACTCTCGTCCAATCCTTCAAGAAGAGGTTCCGAGGTTCTTGCTTCTAGTTCTAATTGTATCCTGCATACACAACAAAACAAAATAAAAAATATTAAATCAAAGCTAATCAATAATCACACAATTAGAATAGTTAAACCACGAGTCCCCGACAACGACGCCAAAAAACTTGTTATGACCTCGGCAAGTGTACCGAATCGTATGAAGTAATAAATATGGTAAAACCAAGTATCACTTCCCAAGAGACTCACGGCCTAAACAGTTATGTGATTTCTTGATTAAATATGACTTGAGAACAAAATCTTTTGGTTTAAAATGCAGAAAATAAACATGAATGCAAGTGTTGATCAATTGACAATAAGAATGCACAAGTGGTTGGTTTGTAAAATATGGAATGATTATGTTGTTGGGGGTTAGACTTATCTTATCCACTCTCATGTATTTATGACTTTGTCTTCTTCATTAATGTTAATGTCACTTTCTAATTTACTCTAGACTCGATATCTCAGCGAAGAAAGCCTATCCTTAATTACTAGTTTACAATGTCTTGTCTCCCTAGCAATTAATTATGTAGTATAAATGCATAGAAACTTAAAGGCAACCAACCCTCATATCCCCATGTCTAGGAAATACAACTTTTGGGAGAGATTCCCCAGATCTAGATTTCCCCATATGTGTCCATATCGACAAATTCAATTATCATGTTATGAATGAGTTAAACAAAGCAAGCATAGAGTATAGAGGAAAAACCCTAACAATTAATGAACAAAGCATTTAAAATAAGAATCAACTCAATACATGAGAGTTGCAAAGGATTACATCGTTTCCCTAACAACAATTGAAGTTTAATTCACCATAGACATGGTGAATCTAGGCGAATAATGGACAAGAATGAGATAGAAAAACCATAAAAGTGTAAGATAGGAGCTTCTGCCTCCAAATTCACCTCCAAGAGAGTGTTTTTGCGTCTTTTCTATCAAAGGATATCAAGCCTAGGGCATCCAAATCCTTAAATAGAACAAAGAAAAAGTCCAAGCCTATGAGACTGGTGCTCAGCGCCCCAACTTAGGGCGCCCAGGTGATGGACAAATTTATGAGCACCAAAATATGATGTCACAAACTTGTTTCACAATCGGCAAGTATGACCGAATCGTTCAAGTAATAAACTTGGTAAGACCAAGTATCGTTTTCCCAAAGGACTCACGGCCTAGTTTAGTTGTGTGGTTTGTTGATTAGCTAAGACTTAAGAACAAAATAATTGAAGTTTAATATGCAAGACAGAAAATAAACATGTATGCATGAGTTTTTGATCAATGGCAAAAGCAAAAGATAAACACTTTCAATGGAATATATGAATGAATATGTTGTTGGGGGTCAATTTCATCTCATCCACTCTCATATATTTTAGGAATTCAACATTCAAATCATCATTGTTAATGCCACTCTCTAAAGTACCATTCTAGATGGCTTCTCCCTAATCACGAGTTCATACAATTCCTAGCATTCCTAATGATCAGTTCATAAGTTCAGGAGCTTAACGACAACCAATATCATATTGGGAGAAATTCCCTGGATCTAGACTTCCCCGTACGTGCCCGTATCGACAAAACCAATAATCATGCATTGAATGAGTTAAACCATGCAAGCATTAAGCAAAGAGGAAAAACCCTAACTAATGATGAAAGAAAGCATAAGTCTTAATTAAAAGATGCAAGCATAAATTCCATATATGAGAGCTTCAAGAGATTACATTGATTCCCCAACAAACATACAAGGTTTAGTTCACCATATTCATGGTGAACCTAGATGAATATCAATGAAAGAATGAAAGAATAAACCCTAAAAAGGTGAAGAGGTAGCCTGAGCATCCAAGATCCTCCTTCAAAGGGGTGGAAGAGAGAGTGTTTGCCTCGTTTCTGCCAAAGATACTAACTCTAGGACGTGCAAGTCCTTATATACTATTTTAGAATTACAAAAGATCTAAGCCCAAGCCCATAAAAGTGCCAGAAAACTAGTCCAAGCCCATTATTAAGAATGGCGCTCAGCAATAAATACCGCTCAGCGGTGACTGCGCTTCCCTTTTCTTCCCCTCAGCGGCCAGTTTGCCCCTCAGCGGACCTCCCGTGACCTCCTGAGTGCCGCTCAGCGGTAAAATGCCGCTGAGCGGTGCTTTCGGCTTCTCCTTTTGCACTCTTTGATTCCTTTTCTGATTCCATCTCTCTCTTTCTTCACTTCTTTCACTAAATTCACCTTAAAACCTGCACAAAAACACTTAAATCAAGCATAAACCTGTCCAGCTCTCATATTTATGAAAATATAGATAAAAGCATGATTTCAAGCTAGTTTTTAAGTCTAAAGGTTGCTTTTAGTATCAGTTTTAAGCATGAAAATAACAGTTTTTCAACTGTTATCACAACCCCAAACTTAGAACTTTGCTTGTCCTCAAGCAAACAAAATGTAACTCAATCTCCAACCAATTCATATGATGGTTCACTCATTCAAAAATTCTCTTTTTCAAGATAAGTAATAACTTCACTCAAACTTATGACCAAGAGTTCAACCAAGATGTGCACATGCTTTAGTGTTCACAAAGTCATTTAAATTCCAACAAATGCTATTTTTCATGAATGATCAATCAATTAAGCATGGATGTTCATGTGCTTATGGAATATTTCCTCACTAGGTAAAGTGTTTCACTCAACACACAAGTGTATAAGAGGTAAAGTGTTTCACTCATTCACTCCACTATCACAATGTCACATGAATCAACTTTGCCTTTCATTTTACCACAATCAAAAACATTCACAAGCATGCATCATCACAAGGACTTTTCAATGGCTTATAATGTGGCTGGGCTAACAAGAAAATTGGTTTTTCTGGATCACAAAATCCTTGAGTTAAGAGAATCATAACAACACAATTATTCTTATTCATTCCCAACTTTCTTTTGCATTTGCATTTGCATTGAGCTTTTGATGGAATCCTATTTGACTTAGTCTTTCTTTTGTATTTTTACCTTTCCTAGCTTAGCTCTTAAGGAGCATGGGTTATTATAAATACCCAACTCTTCTCTTGTAATGGGACTTTTGAGAATAATGAGAATTGAATTTTCTGAATCAGAAACTATTCTCTCTTGAAAGTCATAGGCTAGAGAGTCCAAAGACTTCCTCTAGCCACCTTCCAAGCACCCTTTCTTTTTTTCATTTTCCATTTCCATGGTGCTCCATATTTCTCTCTCTTCCACGCTGCACCACAGATCAGTCGCCACATATTCGACTCCTTGAGCACGCGTCAGTTCTTACTTTCCCACACAGATCTGCATCATCAGAAGAATACTCCACACTTCCCTTTGCTCTCGAGGCTTCACTTTGCTCAAGCCTTTTCTCACGTCTCCACCGTCAAAATCAGGTTATATTTCTCACTGATTCACCACTATAGTCTCAGATCTTCATTCCTTCTCATCAGTTCATTTTTTCCACCGATCATCTTCCTCAAACCTAGGGTTTTCTCCTCATTTTCCACTTTCCTTCAAATTCAAACGATCAAAACCATTGTTCTACCGTTTAAACTGTTTTCCACCGATTGAGCTTCGATTTCTACCGTTTAATCGGTCCAAATCCAGTTTCCCCTCTTTTCTAGGGTTTCATTGTGTTCATTTTCCATATCCTTCGAGTCAGCTATTTTAGAGCTTCGTTTTCATCATTCCGCTGCATCATTCATCTCTGGAGGAAGCTTCGAAGGACATCGCGACACGCACCTTCGTCCTCTCCTCGGGCGCTCGTCCATCAAGTGGTATTCAGAGCTCAGGTTCGAGCACGCTTCAGAGGTAAGTTGTCTCGCGTTCTCTGTTTTCCTGTTGTTTTCGCTTGATTCTGAGTTAAGTGTTTCGCGTCTTTGTTTCGAGTTGTCTTCTGTTCTTGCGTTGTTTCGCGTCTCTATGCATTCATCTTATTTTGTCTCGGTTTCATTCTGTTCTTTGCGTTTTGTTTTGATTCGGTCTTGTCTGATTCATATTTTGTTCATTTTGATTATGATTTGCGTTTCTGTTTTATGTCATCCTCTGTTCGTTTTGTCTCGTTGGGATTCTTTGTGTTTTGTGTCGTTCAATTTTTGATTTGTTCATCATTTTCTATTACTGTCTTGTGATCTGGTTTGTGTCTTCATTGAATCAATTCCAGGTGTTTTCTGGTTTGATGTTGAACTCATTTTCTGATTTTGTGCTTGTCTGTGTTTTGAGTCTTAGTTCATTTTAATTCGGTGAATCTTCTTTGTTTGAGTATTTTAATTTCTAAATCCATTTCTGTTTTGTCTATGTCATGTTGCTTTGTTTTAATTGTCAATTTAATTCGAGTTTAACTAGCTGATGCTTGTGTTTTGTGATTCATTTGTGTTGCTTGCACTGAGTAAGTTCTGTTCACCTTAAATAAGCTACGATATTTGGATAAATGAGCTTGGTGACAGATTTCAGTAATGGAGATAATGGATCTCATGTTCTTGAATCTGTTTAATGATAGCTTTGCTTGGTTTCTGCCTAATCAGTAACAAGTGCATACCAAGTGAGCAATGAAAGGTTCAGCCTAGCTCAGTTGCACATTGATTAATTAGCAGATTTGTTATTTGGCCAGCTACACCGAACTGGTTTTTCTTTGCAGAGTCTGTGAGTCATTCATACTTGGTTTTAAATTCTTTGCCAAGTTCTGATTCAAATTTTTTCCACTATTGTCTTTGTTTTGTTGGCATCTTTTGTAGTAAATGAATCTGCAGAATTGCATTAAAATTGTTTACAACAGTGATTGAACTTAGTTTGATCTACTGAGTTTGTGATTCATAGTGTGCTTCACTATTTTCACTTTGCTATCAATTCTGCAATTGAGAATAAATTTTTGTTCACTCAAGGAAGCCTAAACCAGTGATATTGAAACTATAATTGTGGCTGAGAGTGATTAGCCTCTTGTTTTCTTTTGGATATTTATTTTTGAGTTGAATCATTTGTTTCTATCATGACTCATATCTTGTGAAGTTGAATTGAAATAGAGTCAAATTATATGTTGTGAATTGTAGCAAAAGAAAGTGAAAGTATAAAAGCATGAGTTTCTTGTGATTTGAAAAAGAAAAAGCAATTAGAAAAGAAGTATTGATTGAACCACATAAAGAGTCAAGTGGCAAGTGCAATTCATAACACAGTTTCACTCTTAATGTTTCTCTCCTTTTTCTGGTTCATCATATAATTAGATTGGAGTGAACATTTTAGAGTAATTGGCAATGCATTATTCTATTTCAGTTGCAAATCTGTTTGGTCATGTATGATTCAACTTGCTGTGATTTTCTTGTGTTTTTAATCTGTTTCTAGTTCTATTCCTTAGGCTCTATTTTGTTGTGCGTACCTTTATTAAATAGCTTTGTTTCTTGCTTGTCTTGGTTGATAACTCTGGTTTTGTCTATCACATGTGCAATCTATTCTGCTGATCTTAATTTGAAGCTTTTACTTGCTTTATTCATCTGATCTAGAGTTGTCTTAAGCAATAGATCTGCTGTTCTGTCATTGTCCTGTGGCTGTCCTGTTCTGTTCTACCTCTCTGTCCATTATTTTGATCTTTGCCTTAGCATAGCCTTGTCTAAAATTGAGAAGTTTGTACACTCTGGATCTTTGGAATTTGAAAGGAGGTTTGTGTGCTTGGTAGCATTTTAGGTGGTGGTGGTCTGGAATACTCTCCAGCTGTGTACTGCCAAGGGAGAATTTCCTTCCAAATCTTTCCATTTTGAGTGCTTTAAGCTTTAAGAGAGACTGATTTTTGTGAGCTTTGTGTGGCTGCATCTAAGAGCCAAATTTCTTGTTGAGAGTGTGTTCTTGTTTAAGTGCTGAAATAACTTCTGAACTTGCAATGTGCTGACCATTTAGTTGTGCAGATCTTGTTCTGATTAACACTGTTCAAAAGCAGTTTGCACGTGTGGGAAGTCTAACACAAGAATACCTACAGTGGAGAAAAAGGAGCTTTGCTACCTTCATAAACTACACCAAGTTGAATAGGGAGTTTTTTTTATTCTATTGTGTAGTTTCGTGCTATATTTGTGCCTGATTAGAAATAGTTAACCATATTTGATTGAATATTATGCTTGGATATCATATGGTTTAACTGTTCCTGAAAATTGAATTGGTTTAGCAAGTTTGGACATCCATACATTAAGTGATAGTGCTGGTCTAGTGTTATTGTTGGCTTAGCAGATTTAACATAGGCAAACTATTTCTTTGATTCAATTCTGGCTAATAAATTGGATGTTGTAATTGTTGTTTGGAAGCTGCAATAATCCTTTAAGAGTTCAAAAACACCAATGCAGGGAGAAAGTTAAATTAGGGCTGGGATTTGCTTTTCTGTGTTGATAATAATCCAATCTGAACTGTGCTGTTATAAATACTAATTCTTTTGTTTCTCTGGGATCTTGGTGTATAGATAAACTGCAGCATTGAGTGGGATTTGGGAGTGCAGACCAGAACCTTCAATGATACAGCTATAGCACCTCAACAGAGTTTAGCTTAAGCAACCAGAAGCAGAAGCAATTCACGTGGGAGTGTTAAACTGAAGGGAGTTTCTTTCACCTTAAATTACTTCTGTTGTGGTTGAACTATTACTGTTATAGCTTGTTATTGCTTAGCATTATTTGAAGGTTGACCTAGTATGATAGTTTTTGTACACTAGGATTAGCCAATCTGAATTCTGAACTGCATTGCATTGGATTGGTCAGGTTTTGATTAGTCTGGATGGTTGTTTCATCAGTTTGGTTCAGCTTTGATTTACACCTGTTTGCATCTGGTTCAATATCCATTGCCATTTGTACCTTGCTGAAATTTGGTGTGATTTTAATGTGTGCAGAGCTGATACTTGAGAGTTTAGCTTGAGCAGAAATTTACTAAGAAAATAGCAACCTAAGCACTTAATGTGGAAGCTTTGAACTAAAGGGAATTATTTAGTTTAATTGCTTCTGACTGTTTAAACTATTTTGGATTTAAATTGTTCATTGTTGAATTGCATGATCTGCTGAATGGTGTGAATTATCTGTGCAGAGTTGCTTTCATTGGAATTCAATTTATGTACAAGTTTAATTGAGCAGCCGCAGAATTTTAATTGAAAGTTTAGAAAGCTTGTGCAGCCATGAGAAAGGGAAGTTCTTACTGCCCTATATATTCTTTTGCAATCTGTTTTAACTATGTGAATACTCACAACAGTTTTGTGCATTTGTGATTATAGGATAAACCAGAAGCTAAAAAAAGGGGTTAAAGCTGCCGAAACAGCAACATCAATGTACGTATTTTAGCACAAGGACTTGGCATCAAAAGTGGACTGTAGCTGAACCAGTACCTGACCGTGGCAGAGTGCATGTTTGTATTTTTTTTTTGTTCCATTTGATGTGTAATAGGCTGATAGGCTATAGCTTTATTTTAGTTTCAATTTTGTTTGTAATAGGCTTGTGTTAGCCACTGTTAGCTTTAGCTTTTGTTTTGTAAAAGGGCCTTTTTATAAAGTCCAAGTTCTTTGGAAGAGTCCTTGGTGCTCTTTCAAACTCTTGGCAACTTTATTTGCTTTTATTTTTAGCATAGCTAGACAAGTGAATGTGTCTTGTTAGCCAAAGCTACAAGCTTCACCATAGGAGTAGACTTTAATATTGACTTGATTTGTGTATCTCGTAGTGTGTATCTCGTAGGGGTCATTAGAGTCCGCTGGTTTCTCTAGTGTTTTTGTTTCTTTGATTTTTGTGTTCACGTTTAGGGTTGATTAGGCTAAAAGGGATTAAACTCTAAGCCTTTTCACATTAGAGTCCGAGAGTCTAGTCTTTTATTTGTGCTTAATTGTTTGAGTTGTGTACTTTGTTTCTAAAGGTGATTTTAGTTTAAGGGGTAATTAGTTAGTAGCCTAAGACATTTCTGGCAAGGCAAGACTTGGTACTTAAGCAGCTCTTTAGCTCACCTCTCTTACCTGGGACTTGTCTAAGTGAAAGTTTTGAACCCTTTAGATTAAGAAAACTTTTAAAAACAAAGATGTCTTCTTATGGTTCATATAGGTCTTCTAGGTTAGATAAAGTTGATGAAATGTTTAAACAAGCTAGGAATCTTCCATCATTTGGTAAAGACACAGGTGCATTAACATACCTAGCTTGGGAGAAAGAAATTGATAAAATAAATCCTTGGTTTTATGAAGAGAGTGAATATTATGTCCTTAGCATATATCTCTCTAAGTTAGAAGAAAATGCAAGTGAGTGGTGGGATGAAAGACAATATCATGTTAGGAAAGGTAGGAAGTCTTCCATACGTGATTGGCATGATTTAAAAGCTTGCATAAGAAGAAAGTTTGTGCCTTCAAGCATTAAAAGAAACCTAGAATTAATTAGGGATTGCATTGATGATGGAAAACTATTTCTTGAGAGTTTAAAGGATCATGGGTTTCTTCGTAGAGAATTAGAATTTGGGGCAAGACTAAAGGAGATCAAGGATAAGAAAAGAGAAAGAGAGATTGAGAGAAAAGAAAAGGAAGAAAGGAAAGAAGAAGAGAAGAGAGAGAGAGAAGAAATAGAGAAAAGAGAAGAGAGAAGAAGAGAGGAATTAAGAAGAGAAGAGAGAAAAGAAGAAGAAAAGAAAGAAAGGCAAGAAAAAGAGAAGAAAGAAAAGGAGAAATTGTTACTGATGATAAATCCAATTCTTTCAAAGACTGTGGAACCTAAAAGGGAAGGTTTCCAAATCTTTACTTCTTTTCCAATAATTGATTACTTTTCAATTTTTGACTTTTCTTTCAAACCAATTGTCATGAAAACATTTTCAGAATATGATAATTCAAATCTTGAGTTATTCTTATCTTTAAGAAAACAATTAACTCAAGATAAAATTGAATTTGGACTTCTAAAATTTTCAAAGATTACTAATCAAAGTATTGGAAGTTCTCATTCTCTTGTTTTTAAAGAAAAATTCTTTCTTGGATTGATATTAACCGAAGATATATTTGATGTGTATTGCAGATTCGTGTTTGATCCAGGAGGAAGAAAACTAGATCTAAAAGAATAAGGCCACTCCAAGATGGCCATGCTCCCAAAGATTGTGTGGAGCTTATTCATAAGGCGATTGCCAGATTTGAGGACAAATCTTTTCTTAAGAGGGAGGGCATGATGGAATCCTATTTGACTTAGTCTTTCTTTTGTATTTTTACCTTTCCTAGCTTAGCTCTTAAGGAGCATGGGTTATTATAAATACCCAACTCTTCTCTTGTAATGGGACTTTTGAGAATAATGAGAATTGAATTTTCTGAATCAGAAACTATTCTCTCTTGAAAGTCATAGGCTAGAGAGTCCAAAGACTTCCTCTAGCCACCTTCCAAGCACCCTTTCTTTTTTTCATTTTCCATTTCCATGGTGCTCCATATTTCTCTCTCTTCCACGCTGCACCACAGATCAGTCGCCACATATTCGACTCCTTGAGCACGCGTCAGTTCTTACTTTCCTACACAGATCTGCATCATCAGAAGAATACTCCACACTTCCCTTTGCTCTCGAGGCTTCACTTCGCTCAAGCCTTTTCTCACGTCTCCACCGTCAAAATCAGGTTATATTTCTCACTGATTCACCACTATAGTCTCAGATCTTCATTCCTTCTCATCAGTTCATTTTTTCCACCGATCATCTTCCTCAAACCTAGGGTTTTCTCCTCATTTTCCACTTTCCTTCAAATTCAAACGATCAAAACCATTGTTCTACCGTTTAAACTGTTTTCCACCGATTGAGCTTCGATTTCTACCGTTTAATCGGTCCAAATCCAGTTTCCCCTCTTTTCTAGGGTTTCATTGTGTTCATTTTCCATATCCTTCGAGTCAGCTATTTTAGAGCTTCGTTTTCATCATTCCGCTGCATCGTTCATCTCTGGAGGAAGCTTCGAAGGACATCGCGACACGCACCTTCGTCCTCTCCTCGGGCGCTCGTCCATCAGCTTTACTTCTTTTTCTTTTCTTTTCTTTTTCTTTGCATATTCTTACTTTTTAGCTCTTAGTTCAATGCTTTTCATGTTTTCCCAACAACCCCAAACTTGAACATTTAACAATACCACACAAGATCTTCTACTTAACTCAAGGTAAAGATTTTTCAATCAAAGGTTTCAGTGTATGTTCAAGGCTAAGGGTTCAAAGGATAGAACACAAAGTGTTCTCTTTTAGTAGGCTAACTTTATGAATTTGGCCAATAAAAAGGGTTCCAACAAACGGCCTTGATCATATGATACAAAACAAGCAATTGATTCAATCATAGAAAACCTGGGCAAAGTCATCCATGCTTTCAAAGTAATAGCATTCAATCATACCAAAAACTCTGGAGCTCAAAACCTCACATATAAGCTCATTCACATTTGACATACACATCCTGCTTAATTTCACAATCACAATCATGATATCATGCATTTGTTCACACAGCTTGTGAATCACCTGTATAAGCATTTTAATGTGCACATCATCTCAACATCAATCAATCAATCAGCATCATCAAGCATTACTTATCACACAATCCCAGTTAATAGCAAACCATCATAATAAACCAGGTGTTCAATAGAGTACATCAACCCTAATCTAATAAACAAAAACAAATAAGTTCAGAAAACTTAAACCACAAAAGCATAATCATATGATAGCATTCATCAGTAAATGCTATCTCAGCTCCTCATCAGTCTGAGCTGTCCTCTGTATCTTCCTCTTCCTCCTCATCATCATCATCTTCAAATGCATCCTCCTCATCAGCTTCATCTTCTTCCATGTCTCGAGCTGAAGCTTCAGCTGCTCCAGCTCCTCCTCCATGCAATGGTTCTTCTGGCCAAGCTACTACATTATGAAATTCATCCATAGTCCACCTGTGGGCTAGAGGTGTGTCATACATCCCCACTATCATCTCAGCAGTGGCCACCTGCCCTCTGTGAATGGACTGCAACTGAGCACCTATAAGAGACATATACATGTCCCTCATCTGGAATGGTTCTGCTTCATGTGTATCAGCAGATGTCCGGCTCTGTGCTGGCCCTCTCTCTCTACGAGCCCGGCGTGGTGGAACTGGCTGAGCTGCATCCTCACCTCCACAGTACTGTCTGTAATAAGCCTCATCAATAGCTTTTCTTGGCCTCTCAAATGGTGGAACAGAAGTGTCCACCCCAGCTTGCTTGCAAAGGTGAGTGATCAAAGAAGGATGTCCTAACGGTGCTTTGTTGTTTGAGGTGTTAGCACATACACTAATTTCATCAGCTATCACCTGCCCAATATTAACATTCAAGTTTCTGATAGCACAGTAGATGAATAGGGCCCTGCTGAGAGTGATATCTGACACATGTGAACATGGCTGAATGTTGGCATGGGAAAATGCCATCCAATACTTTGCAAGAGGAGTCAAATCTGTCCTCCTAATGTTAACCACTGAGCCAGATCTATTCCTTTGGAAGTGTCCTCCAGGTATACACAGCACTCTCTCCACATCCTCATAATCAGCACCTTCCTCCATGCAAAGAGCAAACTGGCATTGCTCACCAGCCCACACAGTATCCAGGAAGTTGTTGATAGAATCAGGATCATACCTGATAGCATGGCCTCTGACATAGCCCAAATAATTCTCAGCTGGATAATCACCAATCTTCTTTGCATTGGTGTAAAATTCCTTTACCACAGCTATGTTGGCAGGTGCAGGATAAGTGGATAGCTTTCCCCAATCATTCCCTAACACTTGCTCTCCAAATTGAGGAGCAAAGTTAGGTATCATTCCAACCTTTCTTTCCATCAGAAGTCTCCTGTCCTGAACCACCCTAAAGTGTTTCTCATGTTTCCTAGAGAGGAACCTGCTATTATGGGGTTGCTCTGGTTCCTTTTCCTTTCTCTTGGTTGCCATGGTTTTCAATCTTTTTCCTGAAGAGGATGCCATTCCTGCATTCAAACACAATTACAAAACCACAGAACATGATGTTAATCATTAGTAAACACAGAACACAACTCCTTTCGAAGCTAAACCACCGCTGAGGGACAGAATTTCCCCTCAGCGGTACCAGTGCCACATTCCAACACGCAACAAACCAGAAAAACCAAATCTGGCAGAGTGCCGCTCAGCGGCAGTTTACCCCTCAGCGGTAACTCTGCAGATTTTTGAAAAACCTGTTTTAAAGCTTTCCTAACTCCACCCAAATGCAATTTTCAGTTTTCCAATTCATAATCATGCAGTTTAATCGGTTCAAACATCAAATATATCATCAAATCATGCATAGAATTCAAAACCCCTAAATATTCATGCTTTGACAATCACATTCAAATTCAAGAACCCTAGAATGAACAAAATGCATTTTACTTACTTGGGTGGAGATACTAGATGCAATGAGAATGCTTCCAAGCTAGAATACTCTCTTCCAACCCCAAACTTTGATGGCACACTAGTGTAAAAGTGAGTGGAAGAGATATTTTCTTAAAAGGAAAGAGTGAAAAGATGTGGAAAACCTAGGAGAAGGTATGTGGGAGTGTTTGTGCAGAGAAGAGCTTGAAAGAATGAGAAATTGCGCAGCTTAGGGTTTAAAAATACCCTAATGGGCTCGGGTCCCGCTAAGGGGAACTAAAGCCCATCTGCGAGAGAACCGCTCAGCGGTAAGTTGCCGCTCAGCGGCACTTTCGTGAAGTGCTCCTCTCCTTCTTTTCTTGACCTACGTGCCTCCTAGACATACCCCTCACTGGTTCCCTGCAATTCAATGTTAAAAATGCTTATGCAAACCCTAACTAAAATAAACAAACAGAAAACAATCAATCAACTGGGTTGCCTCCCAGGTAGCGCTTGTTTAACGTCACGAGCCTGACCCAAAATCCACCAACACCCATCAGTAGGTGTTTCAAACTTACCAGCACCCATCAGTAGGTGCAAAAATCTTCTCACCAACACCCATCAGTAGGTGTTACAAACTTAGTATCCTTCAGTAGATACTTAACCACCTAGCATCCTTCAGTAGATGCTGTATCCAACAAAATATTTACAAAATAATGTCCACAAATTAAAAGTTACAAAACCAAAATCAAAATCAAAAGTTTGTAAATCACTGGGTTGCCTCCCAGCAAGCGCTCTTTTAACGTCATTAGCTTGACCCAGTAAAGTTCAAGTTCCATCTTCTTTATAGTTGATATTGTCAGTCCACCAACTTCTCAGCTGCTTCCTTTGAACTGTTTTGGTTCTTCTAGAATATGGAGACTCTATCTCTATCATCTCCTTTTCTTTAAAGCCCTTCACAACCCACAACTTGTTCTTGATTCTTACAGGTGTGCCAAGTTGGAGTCTTCTTTTCTTCCAGTCTCTAGGAATTTCTTCTCCTCTTCCAATCTCTTCTTCCTTGGGTACCTAAAATAACAAACAATGGTTACCTGAAACCTCAAGATTTTCATCTTTACCTCTAGTTATGGGTGCATCTTGAAATGCAGCTTTATAACTGGCTTCATGCTCCTTTGCTTGCGTCTCATCTTTGAAGACATCCACCACCACTCTCTCCTCTCTATCTTGGAGCACCACTATACCTTCATTTACATCTATGATAGCCCTGGCCGTTTTCATAAACGGTCTTCCAAGTATGATAGGTATTTTCTCGGTTTCCATCTTCATCACCACAAAGTCTGCCAAAAACTGAAGTTTGCCAACACAAACTACAATGTCTTCTGCAATCCCACATGGCTCCTTTGAAGATCCATCAGCCATTACTAAATTAACCTTTACAGGTTTCATTTTAACATTGCCAATTTGCTCCAGTAAAGAATAAGGTAGCAAGTTAACACTTGAACCTAAATCAAGGAGAGCTTTCTTTACCTTTTTCTTCCCTATAGTACAAGGGATAGAAAAACTACCTGGATCTGATGCTTTAGGTGGGAATGACTCTTCCTTAACAGTTATACACTTTTTTTCCTCATCATCTCTACGTCTCTTCTTTGTAGAGCTTTCTTCATTAGATTTGGTGTAAACCGTAATCTGTTGCAAAATTTGCTCCCAAGGTGCATCATTATCCACCATTTTGAATAACTCTGTGAAGTCCATTGGTTTCCCTTGATGGATTGGAAAAGGAAACGTGCTTTTGCTCTCTATTTCACTTCTCTCTTCTGTATCTAACTCAACTTTCTCATCATCAACACTCTCTACCACCTTGCACTCTTCTCTGGGGTTAACCTCAGTATTAGCCCCAAAGTTTCTATTCGGCCTTTCTTCCAATTGCTTGGTAATCTGACCCATTTGAATCTCTAAATTCTTTATAGCAGCTTCAGTGCTCTTTTGAGAAGATTCAGTTTTCTGAATGAATTGCTGAAGAGTTTCTTCCAACCTTGTTGATCTTTCATTAAGCATAGATAATTGTTGCCAAAAGGTTGGTTGCTGCTGCTGCTTATTATATTGATTAGCTTGCCCAGTTTGTCCTTGACCAATGCTTGGATGTGGTTTCCACCCCTGATTATAATTCCCTTGACGGTATGGAAATTGATTAGCCATGAAATTAACATCCTCCACGGCTTCCACAGGAAAAGCACATTGGCCATTGATATGATCACCCCCACATAATTCGCACAACTGGGTTTGTACCTGTGCAACAGATTTCAACTCTTTAGGTAATAGAGCAAGAGTTTTAGTCAGAGTCTCCAGCTGTTGAGTTAGAATTTTATTCTGAGCTAGCAAGGCATCATGTGTTTGTAATTGAAGAACCCCTTTTTGTTGCATAGGAGCTCCTCTTTCACTGTGCAGCTCATTATCACTAGTAGCCATGTTTTCTATAATTTCAGTTGCTTCCTCTGGAGTTTTCCATTTAATATTGCCTCCTGCTGAGGCATCCAGCATCATCTTGGTTTGTGAACCAAGCCCTCCAAGGAAAGTTAAGACTACTTCTTGATCTTCAAAACCATGCGTGGGAGTTTTACGTAACAAGCTTTTATACCTGTCCCATGCATGCCCCAGTGATTCTTCCATGCCCTGCTTAAATGAAGAAATCTCTTGCTTGCCTTTAGTCACCTTAGATTGTGGGAAGTACTTATTTAAAAATTTTGTGACCACTGCTTCCTACTCTGTGAAACTTTCTTCTGGAAAAGAATTCAACCAAAGCTTAGCATTACCTCCCAATGAGAAAGGAAACAAGCTAAGTTTGATAGCTTCGTCTGGCACCCCATTAATCTTGACTGTGTTGCAAATCTCATTAAAGGTAGTGAGGTGCTCATATGGGCTTTCATGAGATAACCCATTAAATTGATTACTCTTCACCAGTTGAATCAGTGCTGGTTTGACCTCCATATTGGCTGCATTGACTCTAGGTCTAGCTATGCTGTTAAAGTGTTGAGGCCCAGCAATATTGGTGTAGTCTGCAAGAGTTCTTCTAACATTATTGTTCTCCATACTTCCTGTGCTATGAACAGAACCTTGTGGTGATGATTGTAAGAGAGTTTCTGGAGAAGGGAAAAGTTCTCTAGATGTTCGGATTCTTCTCCTCCGTCTACTCTCGTCTAGACCTTCAAGAAGAGGTTCTGTTGTTTTCTTGCTCCTTGTTCTAATTGCTTCCTGTATACACAAGAAAACAAAACCCTAGAAAGTATTTGTTAGCACAAAAAGATATAGGAGAAGATAAAAGATTCAGAAGATAAAATAAAATAAAATAAAATCAAATCAAATCAAATCAAATAAAATAAAATCAAATAAGATAAAATAAAATAAAATAAAAACCGAAAAAATAAAAACAGAAAACTAAAAACAGAAATTCAAAATTAAAGTCAAAGATAATCAATAATCACACAAATTAACGAGTTCAACCACGAGTCCCCGGCAACGGCGCTAAAAACTTGATGGATGATAACAGTTGAAAAACTGTTATTTTCATGCCTAAAATTGACACAGAAAGCAACCTTTATACTTAGAAACTAGCTTGAAATCATGCTTTTATTCATATTTTCAGAAATAAGAGAGTTGGACAGGTTTATGCTCTATTTCAGTGTTTTTGTGCAGGTTTTAAGGTGAATTTAGTGACAGAAGTGAAGAAGAAGAGAGATGGAATCAGAAAAGACATCAAAAAGTGCAAAAGAAGCCGAAGTTACCGCTCAGCGGCAGTTTACCGCTTAGCGGCACTCAGGAAGTCACGGGAGGTCCGCTGAGGGGCAAAATGGCCGCTGAGGGGAAGAAACTACTCACGCACTCACCGCTGAGCGGTATTTTACCGTTGAGCGGCACACTTATGGGATTGGGCCTAGATTTTCTGTAATTTTAGAATAGTATATAAGCTTTAGGACGTCCTAGGGTTTGTATCTTTGGCAAAGACGAAGCAAACACTCTCTCTTCCACCCCTTTGAAGGAGCATCTTGGATGCTCAGGCTACCTCTTCACCTTTCTAGGGTTTTATCCTTCATTCTTTCATTATTGTTCATCTAGGTTCACCATGAATATGGTGAACTAAACCTTGTATGTTTGTTGGGGAATCAATGTAATCTTTTGAAGCTCTCATATATGGAATTTATGCTTGCATCTTAATCTAAGATTTATGCTTTCTTTCATCATTAGTTAGGGTTTTTCCTCTTTGCTTAATGTTTGCTTTGTTTAACTCATTCAATGCATGATTATTGACTTTGTCGATACGGGAACGTACGGGGAAGTCTAGTTCTGGGGAATCTCTCCCAATATTATATTGGTTGTCGTTAAGCTCCTGTGCTAAGAGAACTAATTATTAGGAATGCTAGGAATCGTATGAACTCGTAATTAGGGATAGGCCTTCTTGACAAGGTAATTTAGAGAGTGGCATTAACAATGATGTTTTGATTGTTGAATTCCTAAAATGTATGAGAGTGGATAAGATGAAATTGACCCCCAACAACATATTCATATATATATATATATATATATATATATATATATATATATATATATTTCATTGAAAGTGCTTGTCTTTTGCTTTTGCCATTGATCAAAACCTCATGCATACATCTTTATTTTCGTCTTTTGCATAATACAATCCAATTATTTCGTTCTTAAGTCTTAGCTAATCAACAAACCACACAACTAAACTAGGCCGTGAGTCCTTTGGGAGAACGATACTTGGTCTTACCAAGTTTATTACTTGAACGATTCGGTCATACTTGCCGATTGTAAAACAAGTTTGTGACATCATATTTTGGTGATCATAAATTTGTCTATTGATGGACAAATTTATGATCACCAAAATATGATGTCACAAACTTGTTTCACAATCGGCAAGTATGACCGAATCGTTCAAGTAATAAACTTGGTAAGACCAAGTATCGTTCTCCCAAAGGACTCACGGCCTAGTTTAGTTGTGTGGTTTGTTGATTAGCTAAGACTTAAGAACGAAATATTTGGAGTTTAATATGCAAGACAGAAAATAAACATGTATGCATGAGTTTTGATCAATGGCAAAAGCAAAAGATAAACACTTTCAATGAAATATATGAATGAATATGTTGTTGGGGGTCAATTTCATCTCATCCACTCTCATATATTTTAGGAATTCAACATTCAAATCATCATTGTTAATGCCACTCTCTAAAGTACCATTCTAGATGGCTTCTCCCTAATCACGAGTTCATACAATTCCTAGCATTCCTAATGATTAGTTCATAAGTACAGGAGCTTAACGACAACCAACATAATATTGGGAGAAATTCCCCGGATCTAGACTTCCCCGTACGTGCCCGTATCGACAAAACCAATAATCATGCATCGAATGAGTTAAACCATGCAAGCATTAAGCAAAGAGGAAAAACCCTAACTAATGATGAAAGAAAGCATAAGTCTTAATTAAAAGATGCAAGCATAGATTCCATATATGAGAGCTTCAAGAGATTACATTGATTCCCCAACAAACATACAAGGTTTAGTTCACCATATTCATGGTGAACCTAGATGAATAACAATGAAAGAATGAAAGAATAAACCCTAAAAAGGTGAAGAGGTAGCCTGAGCATCCAAGATCCTCCTTCAAAGGGGTGGAAGAGAGAGTGTTTGCCTCGTTTCTGCCAAAGATACCAATCCTAAGACATCTAGGTCTTTAAATAGGACATATAAATAATAGAAAACGGGTCCAGGCCCAAACAGATCATAAAATCGCATAAAACTGACCCAAAACGCGTCTGGTTGACTTTTTTCGTATTCTGGTTGACTGGTTGACTTTTTGGTTGACTGGTTGACTTTTCTGGTTTCTGTTTGACTTTTCAGCATTCTAATCATTCGGTACTTCAATTCTTCTTTCAAATCATTCAATTAGCCTACAAAATCAAGGGAATCTTGCACAAAACCATTAAATTCACTTTCAACTCTCTCCTTCACTTCTTTCACTAAATTCACCTTAAAACCTGCACAAAAACACTGAAATCAAGCATAAGCCTGTCCAGCTCTCTTATTTCTGAAAATATGGATAAAAGCATGATTTCAAGCTAGTTTCTAAATGTAAAGGTTGCTTTTTGTGTCAATTTTAAGCATGAAAATAACAGTTTTTCAACTGTTATCACAACCCCAAACTTAGAACTTTGCTTGTCCTCAAGCAAACAAAACGTAACTCAATCTCCAACCAATTCATATGATGGTTCACTCATTCAAAAATTCTCTTTTTCAAGATAAGTAACAACTTCACTCAAACTTATGACCAAGAGTTCAACCAAGATGTGCACATGCTTTAGTGTTCACAAAATCATTTAAGTTCCAACAAATGCTATTTTTCATGAATGATCAATCAATTAAGCATGGATGTTCATGTGCTTATGGAATATTTCCTCACTAGGTAAAGTGTTTCACTCAACACACAAGTGTATAAGAGGTAAAGTGTTTCACTCATTCACTCCACTATCACAATGTCACATGAATCAACTTTGCCTTTCATTTTACCACAATCAAAAACATTCACAAGCATGCATCATCACAAGGACTTTTCAATGGCTTATAATGTGGCTGGGCTAACAAGAAAATTGGTTTTTCTGGATCACAAAATCCTTGAGTTAAGAGAATCATAACAACACAATTATTCTTATTCATCCCAACATGCCTTTGCATTTGCATTGAGCTTTGCTTCTTTTTCTTTTCTTTTCTTTTTCTTTTTTCTTTGCATATTCTTACTTTTTTAGCTCTTAGCTCAATGCTTTTCCTTTTTCATGTTTTCCCAACAACCCCAAACTTGAACATTTAACAATACCACACAATATCTTCTACTTAACTCAAGGTAAAGATTTTCAATCAAAGGTTTCAGTGTATGTTCAAGGCTAAGGGTTCAAATGATAGAACACAAAGTGTTCTCTTTTAGTGGGCTAACTTTATGAATTTGGCCAATAAAAAGGGTTCCAACAAACGGCCTTGATCATATGATGCAAAACAAGCAATTGATTCAATCATAGAAAACCTGGGCAAAGTCATTCATGCTTTCAAAATAATAGCATTCAACAATAACAACTCTGGAGCTCAAAATCTCACATATCAGCTCATTCACATTTGACATACACATCCTGCTTAATTTCACAATCACAGTCATGATATCATGCATTTGTTCACAAATCTTGTGAATCACCTGTATAAGCATTTTAATGTGCACATCATCTCAACATCAATCAATCAATAAGCATCATCAAGCATTACTTATCACACAATCACAGTTAATAGCAAACCATCATAAGAAACCAGGTGTTCAATAGAGTACATCAAACCCTAATCTAAAACAGAAGTAAATAAGTTCAGAAAACTTAAACCAAACAAAAGCATAAGTCCTGCTCTAGTTATGATAGCATTCATCAGTAAATGCTATCTCAACTCCTCCTCAATCTGAGCTGTCCTCTGTATCCTCCTTCTTCTTGGATCTTATAGTCTTGATTCTTTTTGCCCGATGAGGAGGCCATCCCTGCATCAAACGTAGTTCACAAAACCAAAAGATACATTGTTAAGCATTAGTAAACCATAATGAAGAAATCAGCCCCTTCAATGATGCTCTCTCCCAACCCCAAACTTAGATGGAAAACTAGTGAGCAAGTGAGTGGAAGGGAGATTTTCTAAAGAGGGATGAGGGAAAAGTTGTAGAGAACCTTTGAAAAGGTATGTAAGAGTGTGTGTGTAGAGAAGAGTCTGAAAAGAGAAACCAAAACGCAGCTTAGGGTATAAAAATACCCTAATGGGCTCGGGTTCCACTAAGGGGAACTAAAGCTCATTCTGCGAGAGTACCGCTCAGCGGTAAGTTGCCGCTCTGCGGCACTTTCGTGATGTGCTCTTCTCCTTCTTTTCTTAACCTACGTGCCTCCTAGACATGCCCCTCATTGGTTCCCTGCAATTCAATGTTTAAAAATGCTTATGCAAACCCTAACTAAAATAAACAAACAAAAATATTCAATCAACTGGGTTGCCTCCCAGGTAGCGCTTGTTTAACGTCACGAGCCTGACCCAAAATCCACCAACACCCATCAGTAGGTGTTTCAGACTTACCAGCACCCATCAGTAGGTGCAAAATTTTCTCACCAACACCCATCAGTAGGTGTAACAAACTTAGTATCCTTCAGTAGATACTTAACCACCTAGCATCCTTCAGTAGATGCTGTATCCAACAAAATATTTACAAAATAATGTCCACAAATTAAAAGTTACAAAACCAAATCAAAAGTCAAAAGTTTGTAAATCACTGGGTTGCCTCCCAGCAAGCGCTCTTTTAACGTCATTAGCTTGACCCAGTAAAGCCCAAGTTCCTTCTTCTTTTTCTTCTTTCTACTGAACTTCTTCAGAAATTTGATCAAACCAGGAACTTGTTGCAGTGTCTCAATCATAGGAACTTTAATCTCCAATTTCTTGAAGATTTCCATAAAGCACTCAAATTCCTTCTTCCTATGATACTTCTTTGGATGGGGACGAGATTTTTCATATGATTCTTTATTTTTTTCTCTCGTCCTCTTTCTCTTTTCTCTCACTTTCTTTTTTTCTTTTCTTTTTCTACTCACCATCTCAATCTTCACACAAATTTTCTCTTCTTCTTTCTCTTCTCTCTCTTTTCTCTCTTCTTTTTCCAACTCAACTTTTTCAACATTTACACTCACTAGCTCTTGACACTCTCCCCTGGGGTTAACCTCAGTATTAGCCCCAAAATCCGTGTCAGGCCTTTCTTCCAACTGCTTGGTAATCTGCCCCATTTGAATCTTCAAGTTCTTAATAGCAGCTTCAGTGCTCTTTTGAGAAGATTCAGTTTTCTGTATAAATTGCTGAAGAGTTTCTTCCAACCTTATTGATCTTTCATTAAGTATAGAAATTTGTTGCCATAAGGTTGGTTGTTGTTGTTGCTTGTTAAATTGCCCAGTTTGTCCAGCTTGCCCACTTTGTCTTTGACCAACACTTGGGTGTGGTTTCCACCCTTCATTGAAATTCTCTTGACTGTATGGAAATTGATTGGCCATGAAGTTAACATCCTCTAAAGCTTCTGCTGGACAGGCGCATTGACCATTGATATGATCACCTCCACATAATTCACACAACTGTGATTGAACCTGTGCAATAGTCTTTAACTCTTTTGGCAGTTGTTCAAGTATCTTTGTGAGATTCTCCAATTGTTGAGTTATTAACTTGTTTTGAGCTATCAAGGCATATTTGGATTGCAACTGTAGAACTCCTTTTTGTTGAATAGGAGCTCTTCTTTCACTGTTCCACTTATTGTCATTAGTAGTCATGCTTTCAATTATTTCTGTGGCTTCCTCTGGAGTCTTCCATTTGATATTGCCTCCAGCTGAGGCGTCAAGCATCATCATGGTTTGTGAACCAAGACCTCCAAGGAAGATTAGGACTACTTCTCCTTCGTTAAATCCATGCGTGGGAGTCTTTCTTAATAGGCTTTTGTACCTGTCCCATGCGTGACCCAGTGATTCTTCCATGCCTTGTCTAAATGAAGAGATCTCTTGCTTCCCTTTGTTGATTTTAAAGCTTTGTTGTTGCCATTGTTGTTGTGGTTGGTTCTCAAATTGTCCGGCAGCTTGCCAAAATTGGCTTTGATCCATGCTTGAGTCATGTTCCCACCAGTGGTTGAGATTACTTTGGTAGAATTGAGTGCCCATTAAATTCTTGTTCGAATTGCATCCTGCAAACATTAGGCACAAAACTCTACAAAATATTTGTTAGCACAAAAAGATATAGGAGAAGATATATATTCAGAAGATAAAAGATTCAGAAGATAAAATAAAATAAGATAGAATAAAATAAATTCAAATCTAATCTAATCTAATAAGATAAACTAAAATCAAATCAAATCTAATCTAATCAAATCAAATAAAATAAAATCAAATCTAATCTAATCAAATAAGATAAAATAAAATAAAATCTAATCTAATCAAATCAAATAAAATAAAATAAAATCTAATCTAATCAAATAAGATAAAATAAAATAAAATAAAAACAGAAAAATAAAAACAGAAATTCAAAATTAAAGTCAAAGATAATCAATAATCACACAAATTAACCAGTTAAACCACGAGTCCCCGGCAACGGCGCCAAAAACTTAATGGACAAATTTATGATCACCAAAATATGATGTCACAAACTTGTTTCACAATCCGCAAGTATGACCGAATCGTTCAAGTAATAAACTTGGTAAGACCAAGTATCGTTCTCCCAAAGGACTCACGGCCTAGTTTAGTTGTGTGGTTTGTTGATTAGCTAAGACTTAAGAACGAAATATTTGGAGTTTAATATGCAAGACAGAAAATAAACATGTATGCATGAGTTTTGATCAATGGCAAAAGCAAAAGATAAACACTTTCAATGAAATATATGAATGAATATGTTGTTGGGGGTCAATTTCATCTCATCCACTCTCATATATTTTAGGAATTCAACATTCAAATCATCATTGTTAATGCCACTCTCTAAAGTACCATTCTAGATGGCTTCTCCCTAATCACGAGTTCATACAATTCCTAGCATTCATAATGATTAGTTCATAAGTACAGGAGCTTAACGACAACCAACATAATATTGGGAGAAATTCCCCGGATCTAGACTTCCCCGTACGTGCCCGTATCGACAAAACCAATAATCATGCATCGAATGAGTTAAACCATGCAAGCATTAAGCAAAGAGGAAAAACCCTAACTAATGATGAAAGAAAGCATAAGTCTTAATTAAAAGATGCAAGCATAGATTCCATATATGAGAGCTTCAAGAGATTACATTGATTCTCCAACAAACATACAAGGTTTAGTTCACCATATTCATGGTGAACCTAGATGAATAACAATGAAAGAATGAAAGAATAAACCCTAAAAGGGTGAAGAGGTAGCCTGAGCATCCAAGATCCTCCTTCAAAGGGGTGGAAGAGAGAGTGTTTGCCTCGTTTCTGCCAAAGATACCAATCCTAAGACATCTAGGTCTTTAAATAGGACATAAAAATAATAGAAAACGGGTCCAGGCCCAAACAGATCATAAAATCGCATAAAACTGGCCCAAAACTCGTCTGGTTGACGTTTTTCGTATTCTGGTTGACTGGTTGACTTTTTGGTTGACTGGTTGACTTTTCTGGTTTCTGTTTGACTTTTCAGCATTCTAATCATTCGGTACTTCAATTCTTCTTTCAAATCATTCAATTAGCCTACAAAATCAAGGGAATCTTGCACAAAACCATTAAATTCACTTTCAACTCTATCCTTCTTCACTTCTTTCACTAAATTCACCTTAAAACCTGCACAAAAACACTGAAATCAAGCATAAACCTGTCCAGCTCTCTTATTTCTGAAAATATGGATAAATGCATGATTTCAAGCTAGTTTCTAAATGTAAAGGTTGCTTTTTGTGTCAATTTTAAGCATGAAAATAACAGTTTTTCAACTGTTATCATCTATCAAGTTTTTGGCACCGTTGCCGGGGACTCGTGGTTTAACTGGTTAATTTGTGTGATTATTGATTATCTTTGACTTTAATTTTGAATTTCTATTTTTATTTTTTCGGTTTTTATTTTATTTGATCTTATTTGATTTGATTTTATTTTATTTTATTAGATTAGATTTTATTTTATTTTATTTTATTCTATCTTATTTTATTTTATCCTTTGAATCTTTTATCTTCTCCTATATCTTTTTGTGCTAATAAATATTTTCTAGGGTTTTGTTTTCTTGTGTATGCAGGAAGCAATTAGAACAAGGAGCAAGAAAACAACAGAACCTCTTCTTGAAGGTCTAGACGAGAGTAGACGGAGGAGAAGAATCCGAACATCTAGAGAACTTTTCCCTTCTCCAGAAACTCTCTTACAATCATCACCACAAGGTTCTGTTCATAGCACAGAAAATATGGAGAACAACAATGTTAGAAGAACTCTTGCTGACTACACCAATATAGCTGGACCTCAGCACTTTAAAAGTATAGCTAGACCTAGAGTCAATGCAGCTAATATGGAGGTCAAACCAGCACTGATTCAACTGGTGAAAAGCAACCAATTTAATGGGTTATCTCATGAAAGCCCATATGAGCACCTCACTACCTTTAATGAGATTTGCAACACAGTAAAGATTAATGGGGTGCCAGACGAAGCTATCAAACTTAGCTTGTTTCCTTTCTCATTGAGAGGCAATGCTAAGCTTTGGTTGAATTCTTTCCCAGAAGAAAGTTTCACAGAGTGGGAAGCAGTGGTCACAAAATTTTTAAACAAGTACTTCCCACAATCTAAGGTGACAAAAGGCAAGCAAGAGATTTCTTCATTTAAACAGGGCATGGAAGAATCACTAGGGCATGTATGGGACAGGTATAAAAGCTTGCTAAGAAAAACACCCACGCATGGCTTTAAAGATCAAGAAGTAGTCTTAACTTTCCTTGGAGGGCTTGGTTCACAAACCAAGATGATGTTGGATGCCTCAGCAGAAGGCAATATAAAATGGAAAACTCCAGAGGAAGCAACAGAGATTATAGAAAACATGGCTACTAGTGATAATGAGCTGCACAGTGAGAGAGGAGGTCCTATGCAAAAAGGAGTCCTCCAATTACAGACACATGATGCCCTGCTAGCTCAAAACAAAATTCTCACTCAACAGCTGGTGACTCTGACTAAAACTCTTGCACAATTACCCAAAGAGTTGAAAACTGCTGCACAGGTACAAACCCAGTTGTGCGAATTGTGTGGAGGCGACCATATCAATGGTCAATGTGCCTTTCCAGTTGAAGCCGTAGAGGATGTAAACTACATGACCAATCAGTACCGTCAAGGAAGCTACAATCAGGGGTGGAAACCACACCCAAGTATTTGTCAAGGGCAAACTGGGCAAGCTGGTCAATATAATAAGCAGCAGTAGCAACCCACCTTATGGCAACAGTTATCTATGCTTAATGAAAGGTCCATGAGGATGGAGGAAACTCTCAACAATTTCATATAGAAGACTGAGTCTACACAGAAGAGCACTGAAGCTGCTATCAAAAATTTGGAGACTCAAATGGGGCAGATCACCAAACAGGTGGAAGAAAGGCCAAATAGAAATTTTGGGGCTAATACTGAGGTTAACCCCAGAGAAGAGTGCAAGGTGGTAGAGAATGTTGATGATGAGAAAGTTGAGTTAGAAACAGAAGAGAGAAGAGAAATAGAGAGCAGTAGCACTTTTCATTTTCCAATCCATCAAGGGAAACAACTGGACTTCACAGAGTTATTCAACATGGTGGATAATGATGCACCTTGGGAACAGATTCTGCAACAGATTACGGTTTACACTAAATCTAATGAAGAAATCTCTACAAAGAAGAGACGTAGAGATGATGAGGCAAAGGAGTGTATAACTGTTAAAAAAAAGTCATTCCCTCCTAAAGCAACAGACCCAGGCAGTTTTTCTATCCCTTGTACCATAGGGAAGAAAAGGGTGAAGAAAGGTCTCCTTGATTTAGGTTCAAGTGTTAACTTGATACCTTACTCTTTACTGGAGCAAATCGGCAATGTTAAAGTGAAACCTGTAAAGGTTAATCTAGTAATGGCCGATGGATCTTCAAAGGAGCCATGTGGGATTGAAGAGGACATTATAGTTTGTGTTGGCAAACTTCAGTTCTTGGCAGACTTTGTGGTGATGAAGATGGAGACAGAGAAGATACCTATCATACCTGGAATACCGTTTATGAAAACGGCCAGAGCTATCATTGATGTAAAAGAAGGTATAGTAGTGCTCCAGGACAGGGAGGAGAGAGTGGTTGTAGACGTCTTCAAAGATGAGACGCAAGCGCAGGAGGAAGAAGCTAGTTATAAAGCTGCATTTCAAGATGCACACATGACTAGCCATAAAGATGAAAAGCCCAAGGTTGCAAGTAACCATTGTTTGTTGTTTCAGGTACACAAGGAAGAAAAGATTGGAAGAGGAGGAGAAATTCCTGGTGACTGGGAGAAAAGAAGACCCCAACTTGGCACACCTGTAAGAATCAAGAACAAGTTGTGGGTTGTGACGGGCTTTAAAGAGAAGGAGATGATAGAGATAGAGTCTCCACATTCTAGAAGGACCAAAACAGTTCACAGGAAACAGCTGAGGAGTTGGTGGGATGACAACATCAACTATAAAGCAGGAACTTGAGCTTTCTGGGTCAAGCTAATGACGTTTAAAGAGCACTTGCTGGGAGGCAACCCAGTGATTTTAGAACTTTTAAATTTTACTTTGGTTTGTAATCTTTAAATCTGTTGAACATTATATTGTTGAACATAGCATCTACTGAAGGATGCTAAGTGGTAACACCTACTGATGGGTGTTGGTGAGATTTTAAACACCTACTGATGGGTGTTGGTGGATTTTGGGTCAGGCTCGTGACGTTAAACAAGCGCTACCTGGGAGGCAACCCAGTTGATTGATTGTTTTTGTTTGCTTTATTTTAGTTAGGGTTTGCATAAGTATTTTAAGCATTGAATTGCAGGGAACCAGTGAAGGGCATGTCTAGGAGGCACGTAGGTTAAGAAAAGAAGGAGAAGAGCACATCACGAAAGTGCCGCTGAGCGGTACTCTCGCAGATGGGCTTTAGTTCCCCTTAGCGGGACCCGAGCCCATTAGGGTATTTTTATACCCTAAGCTGCGCATTTGCTCATACTTTCAGACTCTTCTCTGCACAAATACTCCCACATACCTTTTCCAAGGTTTTCCACATCTTTTCACTCTTCCCTCTTAAGAAAATTTCTCTTCCACTCACTTTTTCACTAGTGTGCCATCAAAGTTTGGGGTTGGAAGAGAGTATCTTAGCTTGGAAGCATTCTCATTGCATCTAGTATCTCCACCCAAGTAAGTAAAATGCATTTTGTTCATTCTAGGGTTCTTGAATTTGAATGTGATTGTCAAAGCATGAATATTTAGGAGTTTTGAGTTCTATGCATGATTTGATGATATAATTGATGTTTGAACCGATTAAACTGAATGATTTTGAACTGGAAAACTGAAAATTGCATTTGGGTGGAGTTAGGACAGCTTTAAAGGAAGATTTTCAAAATTCTGCAGAGTTACCGCTGAGGGGTAAACTGCCGCTGAGTGGCACTCTGCTAGAATTGGTTTTCTTGAATTTTTGCGTTCTGGACTGTGGCACAGGTGGCGCTGAGGGGAAATTCTGGGCCTCAGCGGTGGTTTAGCTTCGAAAGGAGTTGTGTTCTGTGATTAACATCATGTTCTGTGGTTTTGTATTTGTGTTTGAATGCAGGAATGGCATCCTCTTCAGGAAAGAGATTGAAAACCATGGCAACCAAGAGAAAGGAAAAGGAACCAGAGCAACCCCACTCTAGCAGGTTCCTCTCTAGGAAACATGAGAAGCACTTTAGGGTGGTTCGGGACAGGAGACTTCTGATGGAGAGAAAGGTTGGAATGATACCTAACTTTGCTCCTCAATTTGGAGAGCAAGTGTTAAGGAATGACTGGGGAAACCTAGCCACCTATCCTGCATCTGCCAACATAGCTGTGGTAAAGGAATTCTACACCAATGCAAAGAAGATTGGTGATTATCCAGCTGAGAATTATTTGGGCTATGTCAGAGGCCATGCTATCAGGTATGATCCTGATTCTATCAATAACTTCCTGGACACTGTGTGGGCTGGTGAGCAGTGCCAGTTTTCTCTTTGCATGGAGGAAGGTGCTGATTATGAGGATGTGGAGAGAGTACTATGTATACCAGGAGGACACTTCCAAAGGAATAGATCTGGCTCAGTGGTTAACATTAGGAGGACAGATTTGACTCCTCTTGCAAAGTATTGGATGGCATTTTCTCATGCCAACATTCAGCCATGCTCACATGTGTCAGATATTACTCTCAGCAGGGCACTATTCATCTACTGTGCTATCAGAAACTTAAATGTTAACATTGGGCAGGTGATAGCTGATGAGATTAGTGTGTGCGCCAATACCTCAAACAACAAAGCACCACTAGGACATCCCTCCTTGATTACTCACCTTTGCAAGCTAGCTGGGGTGGATACTTCTATTCCACCATTTGAAAGGCCAAGAAAAGCCATTGATGAGGCTTATTACAGACAGTATTGTGGAGGTGAGGAGGCAGCTCAGCCAGTTCCACCACGCCATGCTCGTAAAGAGAGAGGGCCAGCACAGAGCCAGACATCTGCTGAGACACATGAAGTAGAACCATTCCAGATGAGGGACTTGTATATGTCTCTTATAGGTGCTCAGTTGCAGTCCATTCACAGAGGGCATGTGGCTACTGCTGAGATGATTGTGGGGATGTATGATACACCTCCGGCCCACAGGTGGACTATGGATGAATTTCATAATGTGGTAGCTTGGCCAGAGGAGCCAGTGCATGGAGGAGGAGCTGGAGCAGCTGAAGCTTCGGCTAGAGAGATGGAAGAAGATGATGCTGATGATGATGATGCATTTGAAGATGATGAAGATGAGGAGGAAGAGGAAGATACCGAGGAGAGCTCAGACTGATGAGGAGCTGAGATAGCATTTACTGATGAATGCTATCATATGCTTATGCTTTTGTTGGTTGAAAGTTTTCTGAACTTATTTGTTTTTGTTTTTAGATTAGGTTTTGATGTACTCTATTGGACACCTGGTTTGTGTGATGGTTTGCTATTAACCGTGATTGTTTGATAAGTAATGCTTGATGATGCTTATTGATTGATTGATGTTGAGATAGATGTGCACATAAAATGCTTATACAGGTGATTCACAAGCTTTGTGAACAAATGCAGGATATCATGATTGTGATTGTGAAATTAAGCAAGATGTGTATGTCAAATGTGAATGAGCTTATATGTGAGGTTTTGAGCTCCAGAGTCGTTATTGTTGAATGCTATTACTTTGGAAACATGAATGATTTTGCCCAGGTTTTCTATGATTGAATCAATTGCTTGTTTTGCATCATATGATCAAGGCCGTTTGTTGGAACCCTTTTTATTGGCCAAATTCATAAAGTTAGCCCACTAAAAGAGAACACTTTGTGTTCTATCCTTTGAACCCTTAGCCTTGAACATACACTGAAAACCCTTGATTGAAAATCTTTACCTTGAGTTAAGTAGAAGATCTTGTGTGGTATTGTTAAATGTTCAAGTTTAGGGTTGTTGGGAAAATATGAAAAAGGAAAAGCATTGAGCTAAGAGCTAAAAAGTAAGAATATGAAAAAGAGAAAAGAAAAGAAAAGAAAAAGAAGCAAAGCTCAATGCAAATGCAAAGGCAAATTGGGAAGAATAAGAATAATTGTGTGGTTATGATTCTCTTAACTCAAGGATTTTGTGATCCAGAAAAACCAATTTTCTTGTTAGCCCAGCCACATTATAAGCCATTGAAAAGTCCTTGTGATGATGCATGCTTGTGAATGTTTTTGATTGCGGTAAAACGAAAGGCAAAGTTGATTCATGTGACATTGTGATAGTAGAGTGAATGAGTGATTACCTCTTATACACTTGTGTGTGAGTGAAACACTTTACCTGGTGAGGAAATATTCCATGAACACATGAACATCCATGCTTAATTGATTGATCATTCATGAAAAATAGCATTTGTTGGAATTTAAATGACTTTGTGAACACTAAAGCACGTGCACATCTTAATTGAACTCTTGGTCATAAGTTTGATTGAAGTTTTTACTTATCTTGAAAAAGAGGATTTTTGAATGAGTGAACTATCATATGAATTGGTTAAAGATTGAGTTACATCTTGTTTGCTTGAGGACAAGCAAAGTTCTAAGTTTGGGGTTGTGATAACAGTTGAAAAACTGTTATTTTCATGCCTAAAATTGACACAAAAAGCAACCTTTATACTTAGAAACTAGCTTGAAATCATGCTTTTATTCATATTTTCAGAAATAAGAGAGTTGGACAGGTTTATGCTTGATTTCAGTGTTTATGTGCAGGTTCTAAGGTGAATTTAGTGAAAGAAGTGAAGAAGAAGAGAGATGGAATCAGAAAAGACATCAAAAAGTGCAAAAGGAGAAGCCGAAGTTACCGCTCAGCGGCAGTTTACCGCTGAGCGGCACTCAGGAAGTCACGGGAGGTCCGCTGAGGGGCAAAATGGCCGCTGAGGGGAAGAAACTACTCACGCACTCACCGCTGAGCTGTATTTTATCGCTGACCGGCACACTTATGGGATTGGGCCTAGATTTTCTGTAATTTTAGAATAGTATATAAGCTTTAGGACATCCTAGGGTTTGTATCTTTGGCAAACACGAAGCAAACACTCTCTCTTCCACCCCTTTGAAGGAGGATCTTGGATGCTCAGGCTACCTCTTCACCTTTCTAGGGTTTTATCCTTCATTCTTTCATTATTGTTCATCTAGGTTCACCATGAATATGGTGACCTAAACCTTGTATGTTTGTTGGGGAATCAATGTAATCTTTTGAAGCTCTCATATATGGAATTTATGCTTGCATCTTAATCTAAGATTTATGCTTTCTTTCATCATTAGTTAGGGTTTTTCCTCTTTGCTTAATGCTTGCTTTGCTTAACTCATTCAATGCATGATTATTGATTTTGTCGATACGGGAACGTACGGGGAAGTCTAGATCCGGGGAATCTCTCCCAATATTATATTGGTTGTCGTTAAGCTCCTGTGCTAAGAGAACTAATTATTAGGAATGCTAGGAATCGTATGAACTCGTAATTAGGGATAGGCCTTCTTGACAAAGTAATTTAGAGAGTGGCATTAACAATGATGATTTGATTGTTGGATTCCTAAAATATATGAGAGTGGATAAGATGAAATTGACCCCTAACAACATATTCATATATATATTTCATTGAAAGTGCTTGTCTTTTGCTTTTGCCATTGATCAAACCCTCATGCATACATCTTTATTTTCGTCTTTTGCATAATATAATCCAATTATTTCGTTCTTAAGTCTTAGCTAATCAACAAACCACACAACTAAACTAGGCCGTGAGTCCTTTGGGAGAACGATACTTGGTCTTACCAAGTTTATTACTTGAACGATTCGGTCATACTTGCCGATTGTAAAACAAGTTTGTGAAATCATATTTTGGTGATCATAAATTTGTCTATCAATGGAAGTTGAAGTCAAAGTGGTCGGGGCCATTTGATGCACAAATTTATGATCACCAAAATATGATGTCACAAACTTGTTTTACAATCGGCAAGTATGACCGAATCGTTTCAAGTAATAAACTTGGTTAGACCAAGTATCGTTCTCCCAAAGGACTCACGGCCTAGTTTAGTTATGTGATTCTTTGATTAGCTAAGACTTAAGGACGAAATAATTGGATTGTATTATGCAAAAGACGAAAATAAAGATGTATGCATGAGGTTTTGATCAATGGCAAAAGCGAAAGACAAGCACTTTCAATGAAATATATATATGAATATGTTGTTGGGGGTCAATTTCATCTTATCCACTCTCATATATTTTAGGAATTCGACATTCAAGTCATCATTGTTAATGCCACTCTCTAAATTACCTTATCAAGAAGGCCTATCCCAAATTACGAGTTCATACAATTCCTAGCATTCCTAGTAATTAGTTCTTTTAGCATAGGAGCTTAACGACAACCAATATACTATTGGGAGAGATTCCCCGGATCTAGACTTCCCCGTACGTTCCCGTATCGACAAAATCAATAATCATACATTGAATGAGTTAAGCAAAGCAAGCATTAAACAAAGAGGAAAAACCCTAACTAATGATGAAAGAAAGCATAAATCTTAGATTAAGATGCAAGCATAAATTCCATATATGAGAGCTTCAAAAGATTACATTGATTCCCCAACAAACATACAAGGTTTAGGTCACCATATTCATGGTGAACCTAGATGAACAATAATGAAAGAATGAAGGATAAAACCCTAGAAAGGTGAAGAGGTAGCCTGAGCATCCAAGATCCTCCTTCAAAGGGGTGGAAGAGAGAGTGTTTGCTTTGTTTCTGCCAAAGATACAAACCCTAGGACGTCCTAAAGCTTATATACTATTTTAAAATTATAGAAAATCTAGGCCCAAGCCCATAAGTGTGCCGCTCAACGGTAAAGTGCCGCTCAGCGGTAAGTGCGTGAGTAGTTTCTTCTCCTCAGCGGCCATTTTGCCCCTTAGCGGTTCCAACGGTAACTTCGGCTTCTCCTTTTGCACTTTTTGATGTCTTTACTGATTCCATCTCTCTCCTTCTTCACTTCTTTCACTAAATTCACCTTAAAACCTGCTCAAAAACACTGAAATCAAGCATAAACGTGTCCAGCTCTCTTATTTATGAAAATATGAATAAAAACATGATTTCAAGCTAGTTTCTAAGTATAAAGGTTGCTTTTAGTATCAATTTTAATCATGCAAATAACAGTTTTTCAACTGTTATCACTTCACCATGAATATGGTGAACTAAACCTTGTGTTGTTGTTGGGGAATCAAAAGATTACATTGATTCCCCAACAAACATACAAGGTTTAGTTCACCATATTCATGGTGAACCTAGATGAACAATAATGAAAGAATGAAGGATAAAACCCTAGAAAGGTAGCCTGAGCATCCAAGATCCTGCTTCAAAGGGGTGGAAGAGAGAGTGTTTGCTTCGTTTCTGCCAAAGATACAAACCCTAGGACGTCCTAAAGCTTATATACTATTCTAAAACTACAGAAAATCTAGGCCCAAGCCCATAAGTGTGCCGCTCAGCGGTAAAGTACCGCTCAGTGGTGAGTGTGTGAGTAGTTTCTTCCCCTCAGCGGCCATTTTGCCCCTTAGCGGACCTCCCGTAAGCTCCTGAGTGCCGCTCAGCGGTAAATTGTCGCTGAGCGGTAACTTCGGCTTCTCCTTTTGCACTTTTTGATGTCTTTTCTGATTCCATCTCTCTCCTTCTTCACTTCCTTCACTAAATTCACCTTAAAACCTGCACAAAAACACTGAAATCAAGCATAAACCTGTCCAGCTCTCTTATTTCTGAAAATATGAATAAAAGCATGATTTCAAGCTATCCAACAACATATTCATCTCATATTAATAACTTCATCCATCCATTCTAGTGTTTAGCCTCAATTGATCAAATTGCATTCATGTTTATTTTTATTGCATTTGCATTCAAAACCCCAAAAATTGTTCTTCTTAAGTCTTAATTAGTTGAGTAATCACATAATTGTTTAGTACCGTGAGTCTTTTGGGAAACGATACTTGGTCTTATCATGTTTATTACTTGACACGATTCGATACACTTGCCGAAGTCTTAACAGTTATTACGAGAATATTTGTAAAACCATTGCTAGAAATAATCGATTATTCTAGTCTGAGTCAATTATACCCATGTCGCGCAGATAATCGATTATTCCTCAGGATAATCAATTATCACATTTTGAAAATCTTAAAATGGATACAAATAATCTATTATAACTTTTGATAATCGATTATCACTGGCAATTGGGAGCTGTCTTTTGGGTTTCAGAGCTCTAAGCTATACATGCTCTTTACCAAACCACTTTAACGTTTATGTAAGCCACTTGAAAATACAGAAACACTCTGAGAAAGTTTTCAAGTGTTAGTGGTGCTTATATCAAGTCTTGTGAATAGGAGAAGCTTGCGCGTAGTGGGTCTAAGGTCAAAGTGGTTCTCTTTAAGCGGTTTTTTTTGTTCTTACTTTTAATTCCATCCTATTGTAATCATTGAACAATGTTTTTAGTGAACATTGTTTATGGTGATTAACAATTGGACGTAGAATCTTTTGATTCGAACCAAGATAAAACTATGTTACTCTGCTCTTGTTATTTACCAACTGTTCGATAAAAGTTATAAAAAAAAACACAATTTTTAAAAGAACCATTTTTATCTTGGTTATTGACCGTAACATGCTTTTTCACTCTAAAACTCTTTCTATTGCGCGAGACGCTGATACCTACAGAAATAATGTTTATTTAAGAAATTAACATCCTACTAAAACAATTTTGAATCAATGATTAACTTTCAAGATAATAAAGACATGTTGAAGCTAGATTTCATCACTTTGTACCTCTCTTGTAATGATTCAATATTTATGTATAAATATGTAATTAATCATATTTTGAGAGTTCTCTTTAAATACAACTTTGGGTACATTTTTGGCACCTAGAACCTAAATCATCAAACTTCAATATGATTCCTTAGTGATTGCTTGAATGAATCACTTTCATTAAGATCAGAACGTTATAACTAGTTAGAAACTTAGATATATTTCTAACATCTAAAAGTAGGAGGAGAATCAGTTGAAACACAACTTAAAATCAGTTCTCATTCAATCCTAAGTTAGTGAAATAAGACGAGTGATAAATTCATCCAACAATATAAATAAACTAATTTACAAACATTTAATAAAAACATACCTTGTCTCCAATTACTACCTATACGCAATTGGCATGGATCACTAAGGTCTTTGTTGGCTTGTAATGTGACTTGACTATAAGGGAACATGGTTTTTCAAGTCGAGCAAGATTCATTGAAAATAAATGAGTAAAACAATAGGAACAATTCATGAGTATTTCCATCTCATTTCTAGCCTTTTTATGACCATGATGAATGTTTAATTTCTTTTTTTTCAGGTCCTTTCTTTTTCCTTTGCACCTTCTCTTTAATGACATGATAACTTTCATTCAGGTGCATTTCGAATCCACTATTCTTAAGCCTTTTTTGTTTTATCTTTGTTCCTTAGGCCTTTCTTTTTCTTTTTATTTTTCCCATTCATGCTCAACCTTTTGGGCATGAAACACGTTGTGTGAATGTTATACTTCAACATTTATAGTATTTTCACATTGCATTTAATGAAAATACACATCCATCCATGCATAATTGGTTTAGTACTAAGAATAACTAGGTGATCCTTTTGAGGATTATCTATGTTGAGGAAAGATCTTAAGTCTTTATCACCTTATCTAAACATACGAAACTCATTAATTACTATTTGATTGCAATTATGACTCCTCGATGACTGTTTCCCAAAAACCATTACTACACTCAATCACAACCTACCTTTTCTCTCTATAAACCCAAAACTTGTGCCTCAAATTTTTCACATCTTTTCGTACAACTCTTAGATTTCCCAAAATCCCTCGAGTCTTATTACTTTTATCTCTCTCTTTCTCTTTCAAAAATTCTCTTTCAGAAACCCTAGTTTTCCACACACTCTTAGAAAAACCTTATAACCATCCCTCTCAATGTATGCCAAACCACAAAGCAACACCTTTATACAAGATGCTTACATCATAAGGAACGCGACCTACATGGATCCCTTCAAGCGAAACCCACCAGAACTCTCTCATCAGCACTGGGTTCACGTTAACACATAGGCAAGTGTACCCAATCATACCAAGTAATATAAAATTGTAAGACCAAGTATCGTATCCCAGAAGACACACGACATTAGACAGTCATGTAATACCTTAACTAATTAACACTTAAGAACAATTTCATTGGTTTAAAATGCAACATGCACAAAAAGTAAATATGAATGAAATTTGATCAATTGGGGCAAAACACAAAAGTGAATAGATGATTTTGATAATATGAGATGAGTATGTTGTTGGGGTTTAGATTTCACCATCCTTACTCTCATGCATATAAGAATTCATCTTCTTCATATAACTGTTAACGTCACTATCTAAATTACTTAAAACTCGATCCTTCGGCGAAGAAAGTCTATCCTTAATTATTAGACCACAATCCCTTGCATCCCTAATAATTAATTTTGCATTATGAATAGAAGCTTAAGACGATCAACCTCCTATCCCCATCCCTGGGCAATATTGCTTTTGGGAGAAATTCTACAGATCGTGGTTTCTAGGTATTTCTCAATAAGAAAGAAGACCATAAAATCATGCCATGAATGATCAAAAAATAACAAGCATAGAGCAACGGAGAAAATCCCTAACAATTAATGAAAGAAGCATATAATAATTTATAACAAATGCAAATACATGAGAGTTTAGAGGTTACATCTTCCACAACAACAAATGAGTTTAGTTCTCCATAATCATGGAGAAACTAGGTGTACAATGGAATGAAAGTGGTAGAAAAACCCTAGAAACTGAAGAGGAGAGCTCTCGCATCCAATTCTGCCTCCAAAGAGTGGAAAATGTGTTTCTGTGTCTCTACTGCCCAAAGATACAAACCCTAGGACGAACAAACCCTTAAATATAGCAGGAAACAAAGTCCAAACCAACACGCTGGCGCTTAACGCCCCTACTTAAGGCAGCCAAGCTCTAGTGCGAGAGGAGTGGCGCTGAGGGCCCCTTAGAGGGCGCCCAAGTGGTGTGCGACACAAGGAGGCTGGCGCTCAACGCCCCAGAAAGGGCTCCCAGGCGTGAATGCGAGACTTCTTGTGTTGGGGACCCTAGAAAAGGGCAGTCAGACACCCATGCGAGACGTCCTACGCTGAGGGCCCCAAAAAGGGCAACTAGGCGTCTTGCGACCTTCTGTAGCCTTCTTTTTTAGTGATTTTTCTGTTCTTTCTTGATTCCAACTCCTTGGTACTTTAACTCCTCTTCCAAATCATTCCAATTTCCTACAAAATGAAGGGAATTAGTGATAAAAATCATAAGTTCTAACCTCAACTCTCTTTATTCATAACTTAAACTAAATACAAGAGTTCAAGCAAGTTTCTAAGTCAAAAAGGGCTAATTTAGTATCAAAATTGAATCACAAATAACGGTGAAATCAACCGTTATCAATTCACCTTTACATTTCCTTGAAAAAAAGGAATATGATGATGAATAAAATGGTGTCTAAAGGTACTGTTGAACATTGGACCTATTTAAACTTACATAGAAAGTTATGTAAAGGGAGCAAGGGACTGTTGTTCAGAGAAAGTCCTTTAGTGCCAGGAATGTCATCTCCAAATGGCGCTTTGCCTCATTGTGTCCGATCTTGCCCTACCTCTCTTTCCCCCAATCTGTCTCCAACCTTCTCTTCCTCCTTTCTCTCTTTCCCTTGCATATCCCTCCAGTCCTCCTTACAAATCTTCCTTCTCTTCACCCTCTTTGAAACCGCTTCCCTTGCATATCCATTACCATGCATAAATGACTTAAGGAAGTCATATTCTTTACAAAATGATAATCATTTGATAATATATATCTAATAAGCTCTGATAATATTCAACTCTAAAAATGATTACGCGATATATATACTTTGATACATGAGAAACTGATGGTATGTTTGCACTAATGAAGATCTAATCATATTCTGCTTTAATACTTCCTTGCTAAAATGCAATAATACTCTGCTACAATGATATGGTATGGAAATCTTAAAAATCTAATATAAATTTTGACATGAACACACTTCAAAGGAAGATTTAAAAATTTCAATTTGCTTTGATACTTTATACCTAAATATTCTTTATTTGATATAAAGGTCAAACAATTTAGGGCAGCTCGGAATAAGGAGGAGCACACTTAAAATATATAATACAATAGAAAAACACTGACAAATCCAAACGTTTTTCAAAATCATCATGAAACATATCTCGTTTAGCATGAGTATTTGTTAAACATAAAAAATAAAGAGGTTTTTAAGAAAAAAATCGTTTAGAAAATAGACCGTCTAAGCAACCTAGGTCTTAAAGTTTAACAAAAAAAGCATCAAATGAAATATTATTGCATGAAAAGCCTTGAAAAAAAGTAGCGTCTAACAAAGAAACATTTTATAACCTCTAGAGCTAAGAGTATAAGTAACATTTTCTATACCAAACTATTTAAATAAATTAGAAAATCATAAAAAGTGTTTGGAAGAAAGTTTCTCTTATTAAGATTAAACTATATGAGCAAAAGAAGTTATCTTCTTAAGAAAACTAAAGTGTATCTCTTATATAAAACTAAGGTTAGAAGAATTTTTATTCAAAACAGTGTTATATCAAGCAAATGTGCATGCTATTTATCTTATCAAACGATGCATTTATGAATGAAATATCAAATTAAAAAAATTCTTGAACACACTACACTACTAAATTCTTATCAAAGTTTAAAATATTTAATGCATGTATGAAAAAGTACTTTGATGCTTGTGTACTGTATTTCTTGATTACTGTGTAGATCAATAAAGCAAAAAGATATGATCAGAATCACGACACCCAAGGAAAAGATGTTGTGAGAGAAGAAGAACATTATGGGAATGTTTCCTTGAAGCCATTTACTCTGTCACGTCGTATAAGCTTAAGTTTTACTTAAAGCTATAAGAGAATGCTCTGGACCTTATAGAGTGGACTAAAGTAAGACTTCACATGTACATACTACCAACCTTTCAGAAGTCAACTTCTCTGTCTAACATTCATCTTTCAAGTGAAGCTATATATATAAGAAATCTTGAAGGGAAGATGTTGTTGATGAAATATGGAAGAAAGATAACATAAGAATAATAACGTGAAAAGAGAGAAAAGTTTAAAGTGTTCTTATATCGTCTGAAGCTCAATATCTTTTTCAGAGAAAAATCTTTGTAAAAGGGAAAAACACTTTCAAGTGTTACAAATTGTATTGTATTAGAATAAATATCCTCACATTAAGAGTTAATCGTCTATACCTTGTATATAATTCATTTGTGGATTGTGTTGATAGGGGGAGCAATATGAGTGTTGAATCCAACCCCTAAAGTGTTTATTTTTTATGATGCAATACATTGATTGTAACAACACATAGATGTTGTCATGACACAACTGAGATGCGTATTTATGATTGATACATATGTTTGTGGCTAAGAAAATGTTTATTGTTGATTAATACATATGTTCATATATTGTTTAGTCTCCATACTACTCTGATCATGATGTGTTTATATCTCTCTATGCATACTGAATATTTTTGTGTGTGAAAACCACATGCACAAAGCAACTTTGTATAAGTTAATCGATTACAGTGATGTTGTAATCAATTAAGTTCATCAGACAACTTATGTTTTAAACTGTGGCAAAACAAGTTTTGAATCGATTACATTAAGTGTTAAATCGATTAAAACTCGTGTCTTTGCAGACATCTGGTTGAAATGTGTTGTGATGAGTTTTTGAAGAGAAAAAGTTTTCAAAATCTGTTTAAGTGAAGAGCTTAATCGATTACACTGGTTATGTAATCAATTAAGTTTGTTATCTTTTGAAAACTATTTTCAAGCTATGTCAAAACATTATAACAGTCATATTTTTAAATATTTTTTACTACCATTTATTCCAAATCGATTACATTAATTTTACATTCAATTAGACCTGTGTTACTTGATATTTTGTTACCTCTGATTTTAATGTAACCGATTACATTACTAACGTAATCGATTGTTTTGCGTCTATCATGATGAAAATTATAAATTTATGCATTACATGCAACTCTGTAAGAACTTTTAATGTATATTGTCATATCTGATATCTTTGATTTGAGAAAAGTATTCCAGGTTGTTGAGACGCTCCAAGAATCAAGATTTGAAGAATTGGAAGAAACTTGAAGGATTCTTGAGAGAAACAATGTGAACGAACAGACTGATCTTTATCTGCATAGCTGAGGTGTTTCTACATTGATAAGAAACTTGTAATATGCAATCTGGGATTGTGTACTACCCTGTTCGTGCGTGACAGGAAGAAGAACGGGGAGTTCATGGACATTGAGAGGTGGTCTCAAAGGGTTATGTAGCACAAACATGTGGTTCTTTGTGCTGGTGTTTTCTTTCTATATTTGATTGTTGAGTGGGAAAGGTGTTTACATTTGACAGAGTCTCTGTAAAGCCTTTGGTGTAAAACTCAAATCATTATAGTGAAAGATCCTTCAATCTCAGGTTGATTGGAAGGAAACTAGATGTAGGCATTAAGGCCGAACCAGGATAAAAACCTTGTGTTTGTTCTTCTTTCCTTATCTCTTTTACTTTCATTGCATACCTGTATTACTTAGATCACAAGAAAGGTTAAATATCATTCTAAGTTTGTGAAAAGATTTAAAAAGCATTTGTTTTTATTGATCACAAATTCACCCCTTCTTGGTGTTGAGAAATAAGCCTCTTTATTTCTAACAAATGGAGGCAGAGCTAGTTTTTCAAAAATTACTTGAAAAATAATCAATTACCTTTTTTGTGAAATCAATTAATTGATCTTGATGACCTTCATTTCCTCAATACTGAGAAAGAGTGAATTTGAATATGATTGTGTGCATGTTACTTGTAATGATAAATGCATTTTGTTACTAATGGTTTTTATGAGTTTTTAAAACAAGAATATTTCATAAATCCTCCTAGGAGAGAAAATTTGGCATCAACATTCTAGAAACTAAAGAAAAGGAAGCCAATTTGATGACAGAAAAATTCACCAGATTCTTGAACATAAAGAAGACAAATACAAATCTCAAGGATGATCAAAAGATCAACAAGGACCAAGATTTGCAGGATGATGTTAACACTCGGCAAGTGTACCGAATCGTATCAAGTAATAATAAAATGGTAAGACCAAGTATCGTTTCCCAAAGGACTCATGACCTAAACAGTTATGTGATTTCTTGATTAAATTAGACTTGTAAACAAAATCTTTTAGGTTTAGATGCAAATACTGAAAAATAAATATGAATGCATGTGTTGATCAATTGGATTGAAAGATGCAAAAGTGATTGATGTAAAATATGGAATGATGATGTTGTTCGGGTTTCCGATTTATATTATCCACTCTCATGTATTCAAGAATTCATCTTTCTTCATTAATGTTAATGCCACTTTCTAATTTACCTTAAACCCAGTGTCTCGGTGAAGAAAGCCTACTCCTAATCACTAGTTTACATTGTCTTGTCTCCGTAGCAATTATTCATGCATTACATTCGCACAGAAGCTTAAAGGAAACCAATCCTCCTATCCCAATGTCTAGGTAATATTGCTCTTGGGAGAATTTCCTCAGTTCAAGATGTATCTATATGTGTCCATATAAATATAACATCAATGATCATGCAATTGAATGAGTTAAACAAAGCATGCATAGAGTATAGAAGAAAAACCCTAACAATTAATGAAGCAAAGCATATGAAATATATAATCAATTTAATACATAATAGTTTCAAAGGATTACATCGGTTCCCCAACAACAATGGAGGTTCAGTTCACCATAAACATGGTGAAACTAGATGAAAAACAATGAAAGAATGAAAGATAGAACCCTAGAATTTGAAGAAAGGAGCTTCCGCATCCAAAATTGTCGATGTAAAGTTTGAGAATTTCAAAGAAACATAATTGTCCATAACTTAATTTAAAACATCAATTCTCAGAAATTTCTAAAACATCATTACAAAATTTTCATAGTAGATTCCCCCTCTCGTTAATTAGCGGCTCCAAAATCATATGTATTCCTATCTGAGCTCCCGTATAATATACGTTATATGATCATTGATGGGTGTCGCACCCCATACAAATTTGATGTGCATTAAAAATGCAGTATAGTGCTAGGAAGTGACTCCTAGGTCGTCTCTCAAGGACCAAATGTGGTTTGAGTCTTAGGTCAAACACGTAGTGGGGGGTTTTGAAAGTGTTTTTGTGATTAGAAATAAACTAAATTAAAACTGGATATTAAATACAATCAAACATAATTAAAAACATTGAAATAAATGAACAAAGCATGAAGACCGAACGGTCCTACAGATGACCGAACGGTTCTACATTAAGACCGAACGATCTCTAAACCAAGTGAGGAAATTGGAAATGTAGGAAGATAAAGAAACCAAAGAAAATAGACAACATAGTGAACGAAAATAATAAACTAAACGGTTCTAAAGCAAGATGTATGAACTAATTAAAATGCAACATATAATAAAGAAACACTAGACTTGCTATTCAAATACAACACTAAAGTTAAAGAAATGAAATGTTATTCATCAGGAAATCAACACAATAAACAACGCTATCAGTAAAGCAACATAAATGAGCAAGGTGCTTCTTTAAAATACCATATGAATTGAAAAGCTTGAATTTCCTCCAAAGCAAATGAATCAGCAGTGTGCTTCCTCTCCATCCATGTTGTGACGTGGTGTGCTTTTCCTTCCAACTGTGACCACCTTTTCTCCAAAATCACAAAATGAATCATCGTCCAAAGTAATTAAGTTAATTCAGCGTGCTGCACCAAATGAAATCACCGTCCACACTCTTTTAAAAGAAGGCAAAGTTATGAATCACCGCTTCATTCTCTCAAGTAAATCACCTTCCTATTCTCTGACTAAAAATAAAACCTAGAGCTGCTGCAATAGAAAAACCGTGCACAGCAAAATACTAGATTGAAAACTTCAATAAAAACAAAATGCGTGAACAAAAAAATGAAAAGGGCAATGTGTAATCTGCAACATAAAAATAAAGTAAACTTTTTCCTTGTACCATAACAACGTTCACATTTTTTCCTCAAAATCTAAACGTTCCCAGCCAAAGAAAAACTCAGTAAGTGTGGCGGCTGGAGCACATAACCGTGCTTCCCATTCCAAGCCCCTCCCCCCCATATGCTTCCTTTTAAGTGGGAGGCGGCTGCCCAAAAAAACCTAGGATGCCAAGTCAGTCCCTCCACTTTTGGGCCTAACCTACTTTGCCAAAAATTGACCCAAGATTTAATAGTTGACCCCAAAAATCATAAACTACTAAGTTACAATATAATTAATTCTAAAATGTCTATGTCGAGAGTCTTGAATTATGTGGCAGCCCTCCAAATGTCCCAAAATGTATTTCGAAAATTTTCCCTGCAATTAATAATGCAAATAATTAGCTCAAATAATTTAAATTAATTAAAATAAAAATTTCTGGTCAAATTAAGCACAATTAGCAAAAATGGGAAAATATTGGACATTTAAGCACAATTCCATCATTAAATCTAGCACAATAAGCTAAGTAAAGTCAAGAAAATATTGACTCATCAATCATTGCATAGGTACACATAAACAAGCAAACAAAAATATATGGGTGAAGCTAATGTTTACAACATATACACAACAATATATCATATACAACTTCCAACAAAGCTAATAACCATCCCTCATAAAGTTCAACATACCAAAACAACTAAACTAACTTCAATCAATTTCTCATAATTTACACATTGCACACTAGAGAGTCTAAGAAATAAAACTTCCATTTAGCATAATCAACTAGCATCATTACCCAAATCTTTGACACACACACACACACACACACACACACACAGACACACACACACACACATATATAACACCAAGATCCAAACAAGCAATCTAACTACTGATGGACAAATTTATGAGCACCAAAATATGATGTCACAAACTTGTTTCACAATCGGCAAGTATGACCGAATCGTTCAAGTAATAAACTTGGTAAGACCAAGTATCGTTCTTCCCAAAGGACTCACGGCCTAGTTTAGTTATGTGGTTTGTTGATTAGCTAAGACTTAAGAGCGAAATATTTGAAGTTTAATATGCAAAGACGAAAATAAACATGTATGCATGAGTTTTGATCAATGGCAAAAGCTAAAGATAAACACTTTCAATGAAATATATGGATGAATATGTTGTTGGGGGTCAATTTCATCTCATCCACTCTCATATATTTTAGGAATTCAACATTCAAATCATCATTGTTAATGCCACTCTCTAAAGTACCATTCTAGATGGCTTCTCCCTAATCAAGAGTTCATACAATTCCTAGCATTCCTAATGATTAGTTCATAAGTGCAGGAGCTTAACGACAACCAATATAATATTGTCAGTATAATATTGGGAGAAATTCCCCGGATCTAGACTTCCCCGTACGTGCCCGTATCGACAAAACCAATAATCATGCATGGAATGAGTTAAACTATGCAAGCATTGAGCAAAGAGGAAAAACCCTAACTAATGATGAAAGAAAGCATAAGTCTTAATTAAAAGATGCAAGCAAAGATTCCATATATGAGAGCTTCAAGAGATTACATTGATTCCCCAACAAACATACAAGGTTTAGTTCACCATATTCATGGTGAACCTAGATGAATAACAATGAAAGAATGAAAGAATAAACCCTAAAAAGGTGAAGAGGTAGCCTGAGCATCCAAGATCCTCCTTCAAAGGGGTGGAAGAGAGAGTGTTTGCCTCGTTTCTGCCAAAGATACTAATCCCTAGGACGTGCAAGTCCTTATATACTATTCTAGGGTTACAAAAGATTACAAAAGCCCAAGCCAAAAAAGTGCCGCTCAGCGGTAAATACCGCTCAGCGATGACTGCGCGTCTCTTTTCTTCCCCTCAGCGGCCAGTTTGCCCCTCAGCGGACCTCCCGTGACCTTCTGAGTGCCGCTCAGCGGTAAAATGCCGCTGAGCGGTGCCTTCGGCTTCTCCTTTTTGCACTTCTTCTTGTCTTTTCTAATGTCATCTCTCTCCTTCTTCACTTCTTTCACCAAATTCACCTTAAAACCTGCACAAAAACACTTAAATCAAGCATAAACCTGTCCAGCTCTCTTTTTTTGTGAAAATATAGATAAAAGCATGATTTCAAGCTAGTTTTTAAGTCTAAAGGTTGCTTTTAGTATCAATTTTAAGCATGAAAATAACAGTTTTTCAACTGTTATCAACTACCCATACCAAAATTAAGATACTAAGATATGTACTCAATTACTTCCAGTGCTATTAATTACTTGGATAAGTTATTTTATAGTAAAGACTATCACCATTATGATACTATAAAGGACACCATCAACAATTGTCAGAGCGGCTGCAGCGGAAGGGTTAGCGTGGAATAACAAACCAAGAGGGTTTTTAATACGAACGTGTGCCTTTTAATTTCTACTCAAATAAACTTACCAAACAAATAATAAAGACAAATAAAGCGAGAGTAAGGTTGAGAGAAATTTGCACAGATGATTTTATCCTGGTTCGGATCTTACCAATCCTACGTCCAGTCGTTTATCTCAAACAAGATAAACAATTCACTAATCACAAAACAATTACAAATTACAATCACAAAGAAACAATTTGTAAGAGTTTAGAAACCACCTCTCTTGATACCACAAGAGATGAACCTACACCTCCTTTGAGTCTTCACAAAGGATGAACACCTCCTCCGAATACTTCACGAAGGATGATTCTCTTCCGAACACCTCCTTAGACACACCAAGGATGAACCGGCTATTTCCTCTGTCACCGTAGCAGCACTTCACCAGCTCCACAAACAAGAGTTTCACAAGCCGAACAAGAACACACAAGTCTCAAGAATTTCTGAGTATTTGAGCACAAGGGAAGAGTTTCTGTGTCTCTAGTTATATTTTTCTTCTTGAGAGAAAATGAGAGTCTATTTATAGACTAATCCAAAGACTCTTCCATTCACTAAAAGACAAACTTAACGGCTAGTTTCTCCAACGACCATAAACGGCTAGTTTGTCCAACGGCCATAAACGGCTAGTTTGTCCAACGGCCATAAACGGCTAGTTTGTCCAACGGTCATAAACGGCTAGTTTCTTCAACGACTAGTTTCCCCAACGTCCGTGTTAAGTGCGATACTCTTACCGTTAACCGTCACTATTCACGTGAATAGTGTTACTTTTCATATGAATAGTACTATAGTGTTTTGTTGCAATGATTTACTATAGTAATTTTACAAAACACTTTTCTTTTTCTGATCTACGTCCTATACATATTTCTAAGAGTATTACAAAAGCTTTCCATCACAATACAAATCTTCAAATCATTTTGATTCTTGATTGGTCTTGACTTGATTTGGACATCATCAAAATTTCATCTGCATCATTTTGCTAACAATCTCCCCCTTTTTGATGATGATCAAAAAACTTCTTGATTTAAAGCTTTTGGTAATAATCTGTATTTAAAACACAACTTATGGAAGAAAAGGTGCATTAGTGAATAAACACAAATAAGCAAATAAGCTTTAAACATTTTCTCCCCCTTTTTGATCATAATTAAAAAGTTGTGCTTGATTGCTCCCCCTAAATTTATTAGAAATTATACTCCCCCTTAATAAAAGCATATATGCATAGAAATATTAAGGAAAAACAACATACATTTTATTGAATTTAAAGAGGCAAGCATACAATAAACTAACTAAATTTCTTCTAGTGTTTACCCCTTTTGATATGTCGCCAATGATGTTGTCCAATGATAATCCTCTAGGTTGTTGCCATATTTTGTTTAGATCTTAATCATCTTGAGGATTATTCATTTTCTCTTCATTGGTTGTCTTTTGCAAGTCTTCATTTTCACCTGCATCTGATTCATCTGACTCAAGAGGTTTTACCTCAAGGTCCACAATTTCATCAAAGACAACATGCACAGATTCTTCTATTTCAAATATTTAAAACAAAAACATTTTTAAAAAATATTCTTAAATATGAAACATTTGGCACCCAACTATTTTGTATGGGTCCTTTGGGTTAGTTTAAAAATTTGAAATCATTTTACAACCCAAATATATCTACCACTTGGAACACCATAATGCTTAATTTTACATTTATTAGATGTATGACCCTTTTTCATACAATAAAAGCATGATACAACATTTGTGTTCCTATAAGTTGTTCCTTTTTCTACCCAAGTTCTACGGGTTCTATGATTGTGTTTATTTTTAATTCTAGGAACATACTTATTTTTAACAACCTTATTTTCATTATTTTTACTACATTCTCCTGAGGTTGTTTCATCTAGTAGTTTCTTATAATTAACACAAGATGCACATTCATTACTACTAGTATATTTACCTTTTTCATAAAATAAAATTTTATTTTTCAAAATTTTATTTTCTTCAAAAATATTTTTAAAATTTGATTTTAATTCTTTATTTTCATCTGCTATTGATTTTTCAATGTTATCAACTTTCAATTTATGTTTATCACAAAATTTACACTCAGCAGATATATTTGTATCATTTTCTACATTTGAAATTTTACTATTTAAAGTTTCTATTTCTTCTAAGGATTTTTCATATTTCTTTTGTAATTCTTTAAAATCCTTTTTCAATTTCTTATGAGCAAGATCTAGTTTTTCTGATTCTATCAATAATTCTCTATAAATTTCATGTAATTCATCTTCATCAATATGATCAGAATCATCAGAATCGCTAGAGGTACTTACTTGGCTTCCAGTGTCGTCGTTCACTACTAAACAGATGTATGCTTGCTCATCAGAATCACCCATACTTGATGTTGTGCTTGATGAAGAGCTTAAACTATTCTCTTCCATGATTAAAGTATTCGTTTTAGCACACCTGATTTCATCTCCGCCTTCATGAGTTACTCTTAAAGTTTCCCACATTTCTTTAGCGTTTTTGCAGACAGAGACCCTGTAGAACTCATCAACAGTCAACGCTGATGCAATGATATTCCGGGCTTTTACATCATTCTGAGATCTTCTCTTTTCTTCAATGGTCCATTGGTCACGGGACTTTGGTTCCTGCATATTGTTACTTGGAACAAAAGGACCAAATGCAACAGCATCCCAAATATCTATATCAATAGATTCCATAAAAATTTGCATTCTGACCTTCCAGAATGCGTAATTTTCACCTGTGAATAGTGGTGGTCTATTGATAGAAGCACCCTCTGCAAAGGTTTGATGTGATCCTGCCATTTGAATGACTATCAAAGCAAGCTCTGATACCAATTGTCAGGAGCGGCTGCAGCGGAAGGGTTAGCGTGGAATAACAAACCAAGAGGGTTTTTAATACGAACGTGTGCCTTTTAATTTCTACTCAAATAAACTTACCAAACAAATAATAAAGACAAATAAAGCGAGAGTAAGGTTGAGAGAAATTTGCACAGATGATTTTATCCTGGTTCGGATCTTACCAATCCTACGTCCAGTCGTTTATCTCAAACAAGATAAACAATTCACTAATCACAAAACAATTACAAATTACAATCACAAAGAAACAATTTGTAAGAGTTTAGAAACCACCTCTCTTGATACCACAAGAGATGAACCTACACCTCCTTTGAGTCTTCACAAAGGATGAACACCTCCTCCGAATACTTCACGAAGGATGATTCTCTTCCGAACACCTCCTTAGACACACCAAGGATGAACCGGCTATTTCCTCTGTCACCGTAGCAGCACTTCACCAGCTCCACAAACAAGAGTTTCACAAGCCGAACAAGAACACACAAGTCTCAAGAATTTCTTAGTATTTGAGCACAAGGGAAGAGTTTCTGTGTCTCTAGTTATATTTTTCTTCTTGAGAGAAAATGAGAGTCTATTTATAGACTCATCCAAAGACTCTTCCATTCACTAAAAGACAAACTTAACGGCTAGTTTCTCCAACGACCATAAACGGCTAGTTTGTCCAACGACCATAAACGGCTAGTTTGTCCAACGGCCATAAACGGCTAGTTTGTCCAACGGTCATAAACGGCTAGTTTCTTCAACGACTAGTTTCCCCAACGTCCGTGTTAAGTGCGATACTCTTACCGTTAACCGTCACTATTCACGTGAATAGTGTTACTATTCATATGAATAGTACTATAGTGTTTGTTGCAATGATTTACTATAGTAATTTTACAAAACACTTTTCTTTTTCTGATCTACGTCCTATACATATTTCTAAGAGTATTACAAAAGCTTTCCATCACAATACAAATCTTCAAATCATTTTGATTCTTGATTGGTCTTGACTTGATTTGGACATCATCAAAATTTCATCTGCATCATTTTGCTAACAACAATAACATGGAAATATTTAACGTACTATCCCTGGACTCATTATAATCAATTTTAACTCACTTTGAATTCATAATCAATTAGCTATTCTACAATACATCGATTCTTATTCCTAGTACAATCTTGATTAGTCGAATGTATGGATTAAAACAAAGTGACACACCTTCAAAACACATAATTCCGACTTTCACAAATATAATGCTTAATTACAATTCAGGCCTAGATAGTTCAAAAATATTTCAATTGACTAGACTAGTTTCTAATCATAATTAATTAAAGAACTTTATAATATTTAAGCATTACTTTCTACAAACTGAACATACACGATATATTCCAACTATTACAAAGTTCACGAACACAAATCCAAAGATAAACTCATTATAGGTTTCACAACATCATTATCAATTTAATATCTAATCAAAATTAAACCAAGGTTTTCAGAATGCTTGATTAACTCCGATCGAAACCCAAAACAATATAAAATGTAAATTTCCAGCACTTAAAGATTTAATTTTTCAACCAAAACATACCAATATTACTTTTCAGAATCTAATTTCACACACACGATGCTACCTAAAAACAACTTAAGTCACCAAATACGAATTTCAAAATATGCGACAATTAAATCCAAGCCACCACATTCTACCAATTTCACATATATTGTATCTGAACCAAAACCATACAGTATTCACAAATCAATAGCCTAGAAGAAAACCCAAAATTTTCCAGATTACCAAACACTTAAACAATCAAATACAAATTAACTCCCCATACCTTGGTTGTTCCTTCCTTACTGAATTCATCTTTTTCCCCTTTCGTCAAGCTTATTTCGCTCAACCCGCGACCTTACTCTCTCGGTCACTATTAGATGCTAAAGCACTTGTTGTTTCGTGCTCTACCCTTACCCTTATGGCTCCTATTATAGGTTTCACCAATACCCTCACTGATAACAGTTGAAAAACTGTTATTTTTATGCTTAAAATTGATACCAAAAGCAACCTTTAAGACTTAGAAACTAGCTTGAACTCATATTTTTGCTTTAGTTTTCTGAATAAGAGAGTTGAAAGTGAATTTAATGGTTTTGTGCAAGATTCCCTTTATTTTGTAGGCTAATTGAATGATTTGAAAGAAGAATTGAAGTACCGAATGATTGGAGTGCTGAAAAGTCGACCAGTCAACCAAAAAAGTCAACCAGTCAACCAGAATACGAAAAAAGTCAACCAACGAGTTTTGGGCCAGTTTTATGCGATTTTATGATATGTTTGGGCCTGGACCCATTTTCTATTATTTTTATGTCCTATTTAAAGACCTAGATGTCTTAGGGTTGGTATCTTTGGCAGAAACGAAGCAAACACTCTCTCTTCCACCCCTTTGAAGGAGGATCTTGGATGCTCAGGCTCCCTCTTCACCTTTCTAGGGTTTTATCTTTCATTCTTTCATTATTGTTCATCTAGGTTCACCATGAATATGGTTGATACGCGGGTCGCTCCGCGTATAAATTCGATTGCAGATAAGAATGCAGTATAGACTAGGATTTGACTCCTAGGTCGTCTCTTAAGGACCAAATTGTTGGTTCGGGTTTTCAGTCAATTACGAATTGGGGGGAGTTTGATTGTTTTTTTTTTTACGCAGAAAGATTAAATGATTTAAGCCGTAAATTCACAAACAGTAAAAATGACACAGTGAATAGTAAAAACGAAATTAAACAGTAACAACCAAAATCACCGTGAAAATTAAATACAAAACAGTAAATATCATAAAGTGGTAAACTGATTACTGTGATAGATAAAAATTTATACAAAGTTACACGGTAAAATTTTAACAACAGCAAAACACTACAGAATACACACTTTACCAAGATTTGAATTAAAATACAAAAAAACAATATGACTTTACCAAGATTTGAATTAAAATACAAAAACAATATACGCACAAAAAACATACAATCACAAAATTTAAATTTGAAAGTGAAATTGCTTCTAAAAAATCATCTCATGTGCCATGACTTTTTTACTTTGCTATTGAAAAGAAAAATAAAAAAAACCGAGACATCAAAACTGTGAGCATCCATCATCCAACCAAATCTTCATAGTGTTTATAATGAAAAACACACCAACTTTGTTTTACAATGAAAAAATCATGCTTGCACTCCTACGTACTCCTACCCATTAGAAAAGTAAAATAAATTCACACATGAACACAATTCCAGCCACGGTACTCTTCCTTAACCCAATCTTTGAAAGACCAAATTAATACAAGAAGATGACCAACATGATGGACTAAATGCTAATGAAAATTAAGAAGATGTTTGAATTTCTTACAAGAAAAAGGTTTTTCACGTGACACACCTACTGTTTTCAACAATTAATGGTCATCTAAGGAACAAGAAAAATTAAAAATATTGATGTTTGAAATGAAATGATTCAACCGAAACTTCACTTGTTACACATCCAAAACATGTTCAATTTCTTCTCCTCCACCAAATTTTAATCATCCTTTACTTACTTCCTTTTAATCTTAAAATTATGAAAACAAACTCATGGAACAATTATTCCTTACCTTAAATAACCGTGACAAGTAAAACACAAACAAAATTTAAAAGCTTCAACAAACAAAACTAAATGAAAGAAAGTAAACTAGACTTTAAACGACCGTGAGTTTTCACAACACAAATCGAAACAAAGAAAATATTTCCATAATGAGATTACTTAAACAAACAAAGTCCAAATTACAATTTATAAAATACATTCAAGAGTGTAAAAACAGTAACAAAAACTTAAGAAAAAGATGAACAAAACCAGATTGGAAGTCAGCAAAAACTCAAGCTAGATCATCCTCCATTCCTCCAAACAGTGGCGGTTTCTTCCTTCCTGAAAATTGCTCACGGCCTCCTCCTGGAAAGATAGGAACTCTCGGCCTCACCCCTCTCCAAACTCTCCTCTCTTCCTCACATACAAACTCAGTACAAAGAAAATCACAAAAACCAAAAAGAGAGAACCCCCTGGAACCCCCCAAAAACCGAAACTTAAAACTTGAACTCCCAAAAACCGAACTCCTCCCTCAACTCTCTGACCGTCCCCCTCCTTCCTGGACTCTTTACTTCAACAAAAATCCAGATTACTCCATGTGTGCTTGCTCATTATTTGCCGTGTGGTGTGCCCAACTTCTTCCATCCTTCTTCAATCCAAACAAGAACAAGGAGTTCTCCATTTTTGTTGTCTTCAGAAAGAAAATTCCCTTGGTTGGTTGATTGAGGCCGTGTGTGAATTTGTCCACTCCGTGAGCTTCTGCATTGAATGTGAACGTTGGCTTTCGACAAGTGTGGAAGCCTCCTTCTCTTTTGATTCCAACCGTAGCTTTGCTTGCCAAAATAAGTTTTAAAGGGGTCCTAGGCCGTGTGCAAAGTGGTATGGCTGGTGTTACAATTCCAATCCAAATTGGTTTCTCTTTCAACAAATGGTGGTGGTCCCTACTTCTATTATGTTTGTCTCCTAAAGAAGCCTCCCATTTTGTGTGTAGTGGTGAGTTTCCTCGGTGCTTTTTCTCATTCCAAAGACAATGGACCTACATGAGCACATGTGTTTTCCACTTTTATTCTAGCAATTATTTTGCTGAATGCTTGGCCGTGTGTACCACTTCCTAATGCTTATTGAATGAAATTTAGAATTTCCTTTGAGCTCTCTCCCATGTGCCATGAATTGGTGGCCCATGTGTTGTCCAATTTGCAAAATTCTTCACTTGAAAGCATGCAGCCGTGGCACTCCACTTCTTCATTGAAAAGTGGTCCCAATGTCTCTTCAAATATGTTGATTTTCCTTTGTCCATGGGCCATGACCATGAGTGGTGGTTAAGAAGTGTGGGAGCCAACTTTCTTAAAATAAATAATCAGCATATGTTACCCTCCTTGGTTCCTCTCCAATTCTCGGCAAAAATGAATAGTAATGTGCTTTAAGCATGAATTTGCCGTGTGATGTGTATGTGGGTTCCAAGTTTTGCTTCCAAAAATTTAAGACATGAAGAACTTGCTTAAGAGTGTTGGGAGGTCTTAGCATCTTCCAATGATCAATTCCAGCCACCACAAGTATTAAACAGCAAGCAAACAATGCAAACAGATTAGAAATCACTCAAACAGTAAACACTAGACTGACATAGGGGAGTAAAAAAAATACTGGGAACAGCACATAATGATTTTGAACAAAATAAAAACTATAAGTGAAAATAGACATCTAGACGAAACTATGAAAAAAAATTGCATGGAAAACGGATAAGAATTGAATTCAAACGAAGACAAACAAGTTGACACAAAATTCACGTAGCAACCAGCGAAAATTGAAATGGCTGAGATGCATTGGGCTCAATTTCCGCTTCTCATTTAACCTTCAAATGTCCTAATTTCTATTTCCAAAATTTCCTTGTAAAATAATTAGCTCAGATAATTCAAATTAGTTAAAATAAGAATTTCTGATCAAATTTAATACAATTAGTGAAAATGGGAAAATACTGGACAATTAAGCACAATTTCTTGATTAAATTCGGTACAATAAACTAAGTGAAATCAATAAAATATTGACTTATCAAAATAGACCACACTTAGTCTTTTGCACTCCTGGGCAAAATCAAGAAGTTGATCAAGAAATAGTTCAAAGGACATCAAGGAAATGACACAAACTCAACACATAGAAAACAAAAACTCACAAAGAAACAAACCAAATTATACAGTTCACAAGAAATCTGGACAAGTAAAAGTAGTAGACACTATCTAACACAGCATCAAAGAAAACAAATACTCACAGAATTATTCCAGTAATTCAAAACATGGTAAAATGATTAACCAGATTAAAGAGGTGAATCAAAAATGACAGAACCTCACAGATGCACTTATCAGTGTTTCTCTCAAGTGTATGGGGTAAGAAATGTCAACTCGATGATCTCAAGAAAACACATACAATTAGACTTGGCAAGCCTCTAAAATTAATTCTCAGAAATATGCATGTTTAAATCAGAAGGTCTTTTTAGGGTTGTAATGGGGCCAAGGACAGGGGAGGATAAATATGGATAAGTAATTCAAAAGAAATAGAGGAGCAGGGAACAAGTGAAAACACAATCAGATTACACCCAAACTTCTATTTCAGTCCTCTTCTTGACTCCATTGTTTATTTTATTTTTTTTTTATTATTTTTTTTTTTTTCATTTTTTTTTTCATCGTGTCTCTTTTCTTTTCTTTCTTTTCAGTACACAAGTGTAAGAGACAAGATATAAATTGTAAAACCTTCTTTTTAGCCAATTTTCAGAAACCCCAGGAAGACCACACTTGTTCGAAAAATATTTCTTTAGCTCCAAAATTCCCCAAAGTTAAGGTAATTATGGTTTTTCACTTAAAGACAGTGTATGGCTTAAAAATGAAGAAATTAGGAAAGTGTAGGCTCAAAAGTGGGTATCAAAGGATTAAAAACAAGGTAGGCTTATATGGCTAAAGAGGCTCAAGACAAAAGAAATGCCTTATCATTTTCAAACATGCATATTAATCAAGAATTATTAAGAGTCAAGACAAACCATATGTACAAGCGATCAAGAGTCATATCACACACAAGAAACAAAATAAGTGGCTCAAATTCTCACTCGGGTTATTTGTGTCACAATTGATTCAGTTTTTCAAAAATCATAATCATTTTCCCACACAAAGAAAAACAAGAATTTTAAACCAAGTATCAATTGAGTGAAAGATGTATCTACACTCTAAACAATGTCCAGAAATCAAGAGAAACATGTAAAAATATACAAGACGAAACAAATTTTTTTTTTTTTTTTTTTAAATACAGAAAACACACCGAAAATAAAATCAGGGTAAAACTAACAAATTATCAGAATCTCCCCCCAATAAATAGACCACACTTAAATTACACAATGTCCTCAGTGTGTTACAATCATCCGATTAACAATTAGAACATTCAAATGATAAAGACAAGTGAAATAAAAGTGAGGAGGGAAGGAGAAAAGAGAACTCCCTGAGTTAGAGGGAAAAAGAGGTGGGGTTGACCAAAGAAGTCTCCTCCACCACTGCGTTCACCAAAGAAGGATTGTTGAGGAAGGGCTTCAGTCTGTGCCCATTAACCTTGAAGCTTTCTGCTGTGGATGGTCCTTGGATCTCTACTGCACCATAAGGATAAACATTAGTCACAATAAAAGGTCCAGTCCACTTTGATCTCAACTTACCCCCCATGAGTCCGAGCCTAGAGTTATACAATAAAACCTGTTGGCCAATCTTGAAGTCCTTTCTAACAATTGAACTATCATGGAATTTCTTTGTCCTTTCTTTATAGAACTTCGAGTTCTCATAAGCCTCCAATCGGATCTCATCCAGTTCATTCAGTTGCAGCTTTCTTTCCTCTCCAGCTTGTTCCATGGAAAAGTTGCAAGTCTTCACAGCCCAGTATGCCCGATGCTCAATCTCAACTGGTAGATGACACGCCTTTCCAAAGACAACCCGGTAGGGAGACATCCCTATCGGTGCTTTGTATGCAGTCCTGTGGGCCCAAAGAGCATCGTCCAACCTTTTGCTCCAATCTTTCCTATTGGGCTGGACAATCTTTTCCAAAATCCTCTTAATCTCCCTGTTTGAGATCTCCGCTTGCCCATTTGTTTGAGGGTGATAAGGTGTAGAAACTCTGTGCGTCACCCCAAACTTCTTTAGCAACGCTTGCATTAATCTATTACAAAAATGGGTTCCTTGATCACTAACAATTGCTCGGGGCACTCCAAACCTGCAAAAGAGGTGAGATCTAACAAAATCTACAACAACTCGAGCATCATTAGTTCTGGTGGCTATAGCTTCCACCCATTTTGAAACATAATCCACAGCAAGGAGAATATAAGAGAAACCAAAAGAAATAGGAAAAGGACCCATAAAGTCTATACCCCAGACGTCAAATACCTCACAGAACAGCATGGGCTGTTGAGGCATCTGTTGTCTCCATGAAAGTGATCCTCCTGCTCTTTGACATGGCTCGCATGTGCTGCAAATTCTTTCCGCATCCTTGAAGATGGAAGGCCAATAAAAACCACAGTCTAGCACCCTGCGAGCAGTTCTTTGAATTCCTTGATGACCACCCGGTGAGGAAGCATGGCAGAATTTCAGGACCGAGTCAATCTCATTGTCTGGAATACATCTCCTAGTAACCTGATCACTACACAACTTCCACAGGTATGGGTCATCCCAAATGTAATATTTAGCATCACTTTTAATTTTAGCAATTTGAGTTCGAGATGCTAATGGAGGAAAAACATGAGCAACCAAATAATTCACAATATTTGCAAACCAAGGAGTAGGGTGGGAAAGTGAAATCGTCAACAAACTTTCATCAGGAAAGTTATCTGAAATAGGTAAAACATCAGCTTCATCCTCAGCTCCTTCAATCCTGCTGAGATGGTCTGCAACCAAATTCTGTGCTCCACTCCGATCTTGGATTTTCAAGTCAAATTCTTGGAGTAGCAGCACCCACCTTATCAGTCTTGGCTTTGACTCAGCCTTTTTCAAAAGAAACTTCAGAGCTGCATGGTCAGTAAATACAATAACAGGTGAACCAAGCAAATATGATCTAAATTTATCAAGAGCAAACACAATGGCTAAGAGCTCTTTCTCAGTGGTGGTGTAGTTTGCTTGAGCAGCATCCAAAGTCCTGGAAGCGTAGTAGATCACTCGAGGCAACTTATCAATCTTTTGCATCAAGACGGCCCCCAATGCATAATTGGATGCATCACACATAAGAACAAAAGGGGCTGTCCAATCTGGTGCCTGGATGATCGGAGTGGTGGTCAAAGCTTCTTTCAGGCGATCAAAAGCCTGTTTGCATTTGTCATTAAAATCAAAATCAATGTCTTTCTGCAGTAGTTTGGATAAGGGAAGTGCTTTCTGGCTGAAGTCCTTGATGAAGCGTCTATAGAAACCTGCATGCCCAAGAAAAGATCGAACCTCTCGCACGCAAGAGGGATAAGGCAATTTTGAAATCACAGATATTTTTGCAGGATCTACCTTTATTCCCTTACTAGAAATGATATGCCCTAGAACTAAACCTTGTTCTACCATAAAATGACATTTCTCAAAATTGAGGACAAGGTTTGTTTCTATGCATCTTTTCAGAACTTTCTCCAAACTATCTAAGCATGTATCAAATGAGGATCCATAAACAGTGAAATCATCCATGAATACTTCTATGCAACTTTCAAGATAATCGCTGAAGATGCTAAGCATGCATCGCTGGAAAGTACCAGGAGCGTTGCATAGACCAAATGGCATCCTCCTATAGGCAAAAGTGCCAAAGGGACATGTGAATGTTGTTTTCTCTTGGTCCTCAGGAGCGATATTAATTTGAAAATAGCCAGAAAATCCATCAAGAAAGCAATAATGAGACTTACCTGCCAGGCGCTCCAGCATCTGATCAATGAATGGCAGTGGGAAATGATCTTTCCTAGTTGCTTGGTTTAGCCTTCGATAGTCGATGCAGACTCTCCAGCTATTTTGTACTCTTGTGGAAATCAACTCGTCCTTCTCATTCTTGATCACAGTGAGGCCAGTCTTCTTGGGAACAACATGAATAGGGCTTACCCATTGACTATCTGAAATGGGGTAGATGATCCCAGCTTGCAAAAGCTTGGTCACCTCCTTCTTGATGACATCCATAATCACGGGATTCTGCCTGCGTTGTGGTTGCCTAACCGGCTTTGCTCCCTCTTCCAAAAGAATTCTGTGCATACAAGTGGATGGACTGATGCCAGGTATGTCAGCTAAAGTCCAACCAATGGCCTTCTTGTGATTTTTCAGTAGACTCAGCAATTTCTCCTCTTGAACAGAATCAAGGGAACTGGAAATGATCACAGGTTTTTTCTCATCATCCTCCAAGTAAGCATACTTGAGGTTATCAGGAAGTTGTTTCAGCTCAAGAGTGGGTGTTTGCAAGTCAGATTCATTTGTACTCTCAGCAAAGTGGTTATTACATTCTGACTCTAAAGAGTTTACGTGTGAGGGTAGAACACCCATCTCATCAGACTCTAAATCAATATCTATGACAGATCCATTATCAACATCATCAATATCAAAATCCTCATCAAAGTCAATGTCATCTTCAACTTCAGATTCGATGCATGTATGTAAAGGAAATGGGAAAGAATGCTCTTTCTTATGCAAAGAATCAAAATCATCAACAACATATGTATCAATAATGTCATCCAGCATGTCAATCTTGAATACAGAATGGTCCTCAACTGGAAACTTCATTGCATCAAGAATATTAAAGTGAACCACAATATCAGCAATCTCCATAGATAAGGTTCCAGCATGCACATCAATCTTGGTTCGAGCAGTTTTCAAAAATGGTCTGCCTAAGATGATGGGAGCGGATCCATGAGAGAATCCCTCCTCCATTTCCAGAACATAAAAGTCGGCAGGAAAAATTAGTTCACCAACTCTAACCAAGACATCCTCTATGTAACCTGTTGGGTGGGTAACACTCCTATTGGCTAACTGAATGACTACACCCGTAGATTTCAAAGGACCCAGAGACAAAGATTTATATATGGACAAAGGCATGACATTAATAGAAGCTCCCAAATCGAGCATGGCACTCTCAAATTTACTGCTTCCAATCACACAAGGAATGCAAAATATACCTGGATCCTTGCACTTCTCAGGGATGTGCGGGATCGATTTACCAATAAGAGCGGATACATTCCTACCCATGCTGATTCTTTCATCTCCTTTCATTTTTCTTTTATGTGTACACAGGTCCTTCAGAAATTTTGCATATTTTGGAATTTGTTTTATGGCATCAAGCAGAGGTATGTTCACTTCTACTTTCCTGAAGGTCTCCAAGATCTCTTTGTCCATTTCTTCCATCTTTTTGCTAGGAAGTGCTCGTGAAGGGAATGGAAGAGGAATAGGTCGGTCAACCAATGGAGAAGGTGCGACAATAGTGGGTATGGAAAAAGAAGAAGATCCACCTGAAGAAGAATCACCGGTTGGAGAAGAAGATTCACCCACCTTAAATGTCCTGCGTGGACCATCATGGTCGTCTTCTCTAGGACAAGTGGCAGGTACAGGTGTAGATGTAGAAGTTGCCTTTGAAGGAACAACAATCTGCGTCCCTGATCTGAGGGTTATGGCACTCACATTCCGTGGATTCTGCACAGTCTGGGATGGTAACTTATCAGAATTCTGAGATTGTGCCTGGCTTATCTGAGTCGCCATCTGTCCCATCTGGTTATTAAGATTCTGTATGGAAACTCCCATCTGGTTTATCTGAGTCGCCATCTGTATGTTTTGAATAGTCATTTGTCTCACTAACTCTTCCAGTGAAGGCTCAGATGAAATGGAAGATTGAGTAGCTGGTTGGGCAGGTGCCTCTTGCTGTTGTTGCCTCTGATATCTCTGAACAGGTGGGGGCACATATGGTCTAGGACCTACAACATTATTGAAAGGCGGTTGTGATTGTTGTTGTTGTTGTTGTTGCTGCTGTTGATATGGAGCATTGTTCCATCTAAGATTAGGGTGATCTCTCCATCCTGGATTATACCTATTGGTAGACAAGTCATAGTTTTGTTGTTGTTGCTGCCTATTATTGTAAATGTTGGTGGCATAAGCTTGAGGTGTATCGTGAGCACTAGGTTGCTGCATAGAAGAAATCTGCAGAGAAGGACAAGCATCAGTGTAATGGTTACTAGAACAAATAGCACACACCCGTGCAACAGAAGCAGAAGGAGGTGCTGATTTCTGACTGGATGCCAACTGTGTCACCAAACTCACAAGAGCATTAAGCTTGTTTTCAACATTTTTATCAGTAGATGAAGAATGGGTAGCAACATCATGAACTCCCCTAACCACAATAGCATCATTTCTCACACTGAACTGTTGGGAGTTAGAAGCCATCTTCTCAATCAAATGCCTAGCTTCAGCAGGCGTCATGTCTCCAAGCGCTCCACCACTGGCAGCATCGATCATACTCCTCTCCATGTTGTTCAATCCTTCATAGAAATACTGGAGAAGCAGTTGCTCGCTTATCTGATGGTGAGGGCAACTTGCACAAAGTTTCTTGAATCTTTCCCAGTACTCATATAAGCTCTCCTCCCCAAACTGTCTAATCCCAGATATATCTTTCCTGATCGCAGTGGTTCGGGATGCTGGAAAAAATTTCTCCAAGAATAACCTCTTCAGATCGCCCCAACTGGTGATGGATCTAGGCGCCAAACAGTATAACCAATCCTTCGCTACACCTTCTAGCGAATGCGGGAATGCCTTCAGAAAGATACTATCTTCAGGAACATCATGAGGTTTCATTGATGAACAAACAATATGGAATTCCTTCAGATGTTTATGCGGACTTTCACCTGCAAGGCCATGAAACTTTGGTAGTAAATGGATTAGTCCAGTCTTTAGAACATATGGAACATCTTCATCTGGATACTGGATGCACAAACTTTCGTCTGTGAAATCAGGTGCAGCCATCTCTCTAAGTGTCCTGCCTCGAGGTAGAGGTTGTGCCATATCGTTCTCAGTGTCAAAAATAACGGAATCAGAATCAGAATCAGTAGAGGGATGTTCCGTATTTACTGCAACTGGCTCGACAAATGATTCTAAAGATAAATTCCTAGAATTACTGGCTAATCTATGAAACGTCCTATCAATCTCAGGATCAAAGGGTGGTAAGGTTCCAGGATTGCTCCTAGTCATGTACTAAGTTACAGCACCCTACAATCATGAAACGATAGCAGACAAAAATTCAAGCACACAAAATATCTACAGACTCAAACATAGTCGACAAAACACATATGTACACAGAAGACTTCAAACCGAACCATTGGTCCCCGGCAGCGGCGCCAAAATTTTGATACGCGGGTCGCTCCGCGTATAAATTCGATTGCAGATAAGAATGCAGTATAGACTAGGATTTGACTCCTAGGTCGTCTCTTAAGGACCAAATTGTTGGTTCGGGTTTTCAGTCAATTACGAATTGGGGGGAGTTTGATTGTTTTTTTTTTTACGCAGAAAGATTAAATGATTTAAGCCGTAAATTCACAAACAGTAAAAATGACACAGTGAATAGTAAAAACGAAATTAAACAGTAACAACCAAAATCACCGTGAAAATTAAATACAAAACAGTAAATATCATAAAGTGGTAAACTGATTACTGTGATAGATAAAAATTTATACAAAGTTACACGGTAAAATTTTAACAACAGCAAAACACTACAGAATACACACTTTACCAAGATTTGAATTAAAATACAAAAAACAATATGACTTTACCAAGATTTGAATTAAAATACAAAAACAATATACGCACAGAAAACATACAATCACAAAATTTAAATTTGAAAGTGAAATTGCTTCTAAAAAATCATCTCATGTGCCATGACTTTTTTACTTTGCTATTGAAAAGAAAAATAAAAAAAACCGAGACATCAAAACTGTGAGCATCCATCATCCAACCAAATCTTCATAGTGTTTATAATGAAAAACACACCAACTTTGTTTTACAATGAAAAAATCATGCTTGCACTCCTACGTACTCCTACCCATTAGAAAAGTAAAATAAATTCACACATGAACACAATTCCAGCCACGGTACTCTTCCTTAACCCAATCTTTGAAAGACCAAATTAATACAAGAAGATGACCAACATGATGGACTAAATGCTAATGAAAATTAAGAAGATGTTTGAATTTCTTACAAGAAAAAGGTTTTTCACGTGACACACCTACTGTTTTCAACAATTAATGGTCATCTAAGGAACAAGAAAAATTAAAAATATTGATGTTTGAAATGAAATGATTCAACCGAAACTTCACTTGTTACACATCCAAAACATGTTCAATTTCTTCTCCTCCACCAAATTTTAATCATCCTTTACTTACTTCCTTTTAATCTTAAAATTATGAAAACAAACTCATGGAACAATTATTCCTTACCTTAAATAACCGTGACAAGTAAAACACAAACAAAATTTAAAAGCTTCAACAAACAAAACTAAATGAAAGAAAGTAAACTAGACTTTAAACGACCGTGAGTTTTCACAACACAAATCGAAACAAAGAAAATATTTCCATAATGAGATTACTTAAACAAACAAAGTCCAAATTACAATTTATAAAATACATTCAAGAGTGTAAAAACAGTAACAAAAACTTAAGAAAAAGATGAACAAAACCAGATTGGAAGTCAGCAAAAACTCAAGCTAGATCATCCTCCATTCCTCCAAACAGTGGCGGTTTCTTCCTTCCTGAAAATTGCTCACGGCCTCCTCCTGGAAAGATAGGAACTCTCGGCCTCACCCCTCTCCAAACTCTCCTCTCTTCCTCACATACAAACTCAGTACAAAGAAAATCACAAAAACCAAAAAGAGAGAACCCCCTGGAACCCCCCAAAAACCGAAACTTAAAACTTGAACTCCCAAAAACCGAACTCCTCCCTCAACTCTCTGACCGTCCCCCTCCTTCCTGGACTCTTTACTTCAACAAAAATCCAGATTACTCCATGTGTGCTTGCTCATTATTTGCCGTGTGGTGTGCCCAACTTCTTCCATCCTTCTTCAATCCAAACAAGAACAAGGAGTTCTCCATTTTTGTTGTCTTCAGAAAGAAAATTCCCTTGGTTGGTTGATTGAGGCCGTGTGTGAATTTGTCCACTCCGTGAGCTTCTGCATTGAATGTGAACGTTGGCTTTCGACAAGTGTGGAAGCCTCCTTCTCTTTTGATTCCAACCGTAGCTTTGCTTGCCAAAATAAGTTTTAAAGGGGTCCTAGGCCGTGTGCAAAGTGGTATGGCTGGTGTTACAATTCCAATCCAAATTGGTTTCTCTTTCAACAAATGGTGGTGGTCCCTACTTCTATTATGTTTGTCTCCTAAAGAAGCCTCCCATTTTGTGTGTAGTGGTGAGTTTCCTCGGTGCTTTTTCTCATTCCAAAGACAATGGACCTACATGAGCACATGTGTTTTCCACTTTTATTCTAGCAATTATTTTGCTGAATGCTTGGCCGTGTGTACCACTTCCTAATGCTTATTGAATGAAATTTAGAATTTCCTTTGAGCTCTCTCCCATGTGCCATGAATTGGTGGCCCATGTGTTGTCCAATTTGCAAAATTCTTCACTTGAAAGCATGCAGCCGTGGCACTCCACTTCTTCATTGAAAAGTGGTCCCAATGTCTCTTCAAATATGTTGATTTTCCTTTGTCCATGGGCCATGACCATGAGTGGTGGTTAAGAAGTGTGGGAGCCAACTTTCTTAAAATAAATAATCAGCATATGTTACCCTCCTTGGTTCCTCTCCAATTCTCGGCAAAAATGAATAGTAATGTGCTTTAAGCATGAATTTGCCGTGTGATGTGTATGTGGGTTCCAAGTTTTGCTTCCAAAAATTTAAGACATGAAGAACTTGCTTAAGAGTGTTGGGAGGTCTTAGCATCTTCCAATGATCAATTCCAGCCACCACAAGTATTAAACAGCAAGCAAACAATGCAAACAGATTAGAAATCACTCAAACAGTAAACACTAGACTGACATAGGGGAGTAAAAAAAATACTGGGAACAGCACATAATGATTTTGAACAAAATAAAAACTATAAGTGAAAATAGACATCTAGACGAAACTATGAAAAAAAATTGCATGGAAAACGGATAAGAATTGAATTCAAACGAAGACAAACAAGTTGACACAAAATTCACGTAGCAACCAGCGAAAATTGAAATGGCTGAGATGCATTGGGCTCAATTTCCGCTTCTCATTTAACCTTCAAATGTCCTAATTTCTATTTCCAAAATTTCCTTGTAAAATAATTAGCTCAGATAATTCAAATTAGTTAAAATAAGAATTTCTGATCAAATTTAATACAATTAGTGAAAATGGGAAAATACTGGACAATTAAGCACAATTTCTTGATTAAATTCGGTACAATAAACTAAGTGAAATCAATAAAATATTGACTTATCAATGGTGAACTAAACCTTGTATGTTTGTTGGGGAATCAATGTAATCTTTTGAAACTCTCATATATGGAATTTGTGTTTGCATCTTAATCTAAGACTTATGCTTTCTTTCATCATTAGTTAGGGTCTTTCCTCTTTGCTTAATGCTTGCTTTGTTTAACTCATTCAATGTATGATTATTGATTTTGTCGATACGGGAACGTACGGGGAAGTCTAGATCCGGGGAATTACTCCCAATAGTATATTGGTTGTCGTTAAGCTCCTGTGCTAAAAGAACTAATTATTAGGAATGCTAGGAATCGTATGAACTCGTAATTAGGGATAGGCCTTCTTGACAAGGAAATTTAGAGAGTGGCATTATGATGAACAAATTTATGATCACCAAAATATGATGTCACAAACTTGTTTTACAATCGGCAAGTATGACCGAATCGTTCAAGTCAGAAACTTGGTAAGACCAAGTATCGTTCTCCCAAAGGACTCACAGCCTAGTTTAGTTGTGTGGTTTGTTGATTAGCTAAGACTTAAGAACGAAATAGTTGGATTTTACTATGCAAAAGACGAAAATAAATATGTATGCATGAGGTTTTGATCAATGGCAAAAGCAAAAGACAAATACTTTCAATGAAATATATATATGAATATGTTGTTGGGGGTCAATTTCATCTTATCCACTCTTATATATTTTAGGAATTCAACATTCAAATCATCATTGTTAATGCCACTCTCTAAATTACCTTATCGAGAAGGCCTATCCCTAATTACGAGTTCATACGATTCCTAGCATTCCTAATAATTAGTTCGTTTAACACAGGAGCTTAACGACAACCAATATAATATTGGGAGAGATTCCCCGGATCTAGACTTCCCCGTACGTTCCCGTATCGACAAAATCAATAATCATGCATTGAATGAGTTAAACAAAGGAAGCATTAAGCAAAGAGGAAAAACCCTAACTAATGATGAAGGAAAGCATAAATCTTAGATTAAGATGCAAGCACAAATTCCATATATGAGAGCTTCAAAAGATTACATTGATTCCCCAACAAACATACAAGGTTTAGTTCACCATATTCATGGTGAACCTAGATGAACAATAATGAAAGAATGAAGGATAAAACCCTAGAAAGGTGAAGAGGTAGCCTGAGCATCCAAGATCCTCCTTCAAAGGGGTGGAAGAGAGAGTGTTTGCTTCGTTTCTGCCAAAGATACCAACCCTAAGACATCTAGGTCTTTAAATAAGATATAAAAATAATAGAAAACGGGTCCAGGCCCATACAGATCATAAAATCGCAGAAAACTGGCCCAAAACTCGTCTGGTTGACTTTTTTCGCATTCTGGTTGACTGGTTGACTTTTCTTGTTGACTTGTTGACTTTTCTGGTTAACTGGTTGACTTTTCTGGTTTCTGGTTGACTTTTCAGCATTCCAATCATTCAGTACTTCAATTCTTCTTTCAAATCATTCAATTGGCCTACAAAATCAAGGGAATCTTGCACAAAACCATTAAATTCACTTTTAACTCTCTTATTCACAAAACTAAAGCAAAAATATGAGTTCAAGCTATTTTCTAAGTCTAAAGTTTGCTTTTTGTGTCAATTTTAAGCATGAAAATAACAGTTTTTCAACTGTTATCACATTAACAATGATGATTTGAATGTCGAATTCCTAAAATATATGAGAGTGGATAAGATGAAATTGACCCCCAACAACATATTCATATATATATTTCATTGAAAGTGCTTGTCTTTTGCTTTTGCCATTGATCAAAACCTCATGCATACATATTTATTTTAGTCTTTTGCATAGTAAAATCCAATTATTTCGTTCTTAAGTCTTAGCTAATCAACAAACCACACAACTAAACTAGGCCATGAGTCCTTTGGGAGAACGATACTTGGTCTTACCAAGTTTATTACTTGAACGATTCGGTCATACTTGCCGATTGTAAAACAAGTTTGTGACATCATATTTTGGTGATCATAAATTTGTCCATCAAGTTTTTGGCGCCGTTGCCGGGGACTCGTGGTTTAACTGGTTAATTTGTGTGATTATTGATTATCTTTGACTTTAATTTTGAATTTCTGTTTTTATTTTCTGTTTTTATTTTTTCGGTTTTTATTTTATCTTATTTGATTTGATTTTATTTGATTTGATTAGATTATATTTTATTTTATTTTATTTTATTTTATTAGATTAGATTTTATTTTATTTTATTTTATTCTTATTTTATTTTATCTTCTGAATCTTTTATCTTCTCCTATATCTTTTTGTGCTAACAAATATTTTCTACGGTTTTGTTTTCTTGTGTATGCAGGAAGCAATTAGAACAAGGAGCAAGAAAACAACAGAACCTCTGCTTGAAGGTCTAGACGAGAGTAGACGAAGGATAAGAATCCGAACATCTAGAGAACTTTTCCCTTCTCCAGAAACTCTCTTACAATCATCACCACAAGGTTCTGTTCATAGAACAGAAAATATGGAGAACAACAATGTTAGAAGAACTCTTGCTGACTACACCAATATAGCTGGACCTCAGCACTTTAACAGTATAGCTAGACCTAGAGTCAATGCAGCTAATATGGAGGTCAAACCAGCACTAATTCAACTCGTGAAAAGCAACCAATTTAATGGGTTATCTCATGAAAGCCCATATGAGCACCTCACTACCTTCAATGAGATTTGCAACACAGTAAAGATTAATGGGGTGCCAGACGAAGCTATCAAACTTAGCTTGTTTCCTTTCTCATTGGGAGGCAATGCTAAGCTTTGGTTGAATTCTTTCCCAGAAGAAAGTTTCACAGAGTGGGAAGCAGTGGTCACAAAGTTTTTAAACAAGTACTTCCCACAATCTAAGGTGACAAAAGGCAAGCAAGAGATTTCTTCATTTAAGCAGGGCATGGAAGAATCACTAGGGCATGCCTGGGACAGGTATAAAAGCTTGCTAAGAAAAACACCCACGCATGGCTTTGAAGATCAGGAAGTAGTCTTAACTTTCCTTGGAGGGCTTGGTTCACAAACCAAGATGATACTGGACGCCTCAGCAGGAGGCAATATTAAATGGAAAACTCCAGAGGAAGCAACAGAGATTATAGAAAACATGGCTACTAGTGATAATGAGCTACACAGTGAGAGAGGAGCTCCTATGCAAAAAGGAGTCCTCCAATTACAGACACATGATGCCCTGCTAGCTCAAAACAAAATTCTAACTCAACAGCTGGAGACTCTGACTAAAACTCTTGCACAATTACCCAAAGAGTTGAAAACTGCTGCATAGGTACAATCCCAGTTGTGCGAATTGTGTGGAGGCGACCATATCAATGGTCAATGTGCCTTTCCAGTTGAAGCCGTAGAGGATGTAAAATACATGACCAATCAGTACCGTCAAGGAAGCTACAATCAGGGGTGGAAACCACACCCAAGTATTAGTCAAGGGCAAACTGGGCAAGTTGGTCAATATAATAAGCAGCAGCAGCAACTCACCTTATGGCAACAGTTATCTATGCTTAATGAAAGGTCCATGAGGATGGAGGAAACTCTCAAAAATTTCATACAGAAGACTGAGTCTACACAGAAGAGCACTGAAGCTGCTATAAAAAATCTGGAGACTCAGATGGGGCAGATCACCAAACAGGTGGAAGAAAGGCCAAATAGAAATTTTGGGGCTAATACTGATGTTAACCCCACAGAAGAGTGCAGGGTGGTAGAGAGTGTTGATGATGAGAAAGTTGAGTTAGAAACAGAAGAGAGAAGAGAAATAGAGAGCAATAGCACTTTTCCTTTTCCAATCCATCAAGGGAAACAACTGGACTTCACAGAATTATTCAACATGGTGGATAATGATGCACCTTGGGAACAGATTCTGCAACAGATTACGGTTTACACTAAATCTAATGAAGAAATCTCTACAAAGAAGAGACGTAGAGATGATGAGGCAAAGGAGTGTATAACTGTTAAAAACGAGCCATTCCCTTCTAAAGCAATAGACCCAGGCAGTTTTTCTATCCCTTGTACCATAGGGAAGAAAAGGGTGAAGAAAGCTCTTCTTGATTTAGGTTCAAGTGTTAACTTGATACCTTACTCTTTACTGGAGCAAATCGGCAATGTTAATGTGAAACCTGGAAAGGTTAATCTAGTAATGGCCGATGGATCTTCAAAGGAGCCATGTGGGATTGCAGAGGACATTATAGTTTGTGTTGGCAAACTTCAGTTCTTGGCAGACTTTGTGGTGATGAAGATGGAGACAGAGAAGATACCTATCATACTTGGAAGACCGTTTATGAAAACGGCCAGAGCTATCATTGATGTAAATGAAGGTATAGTGGTGCTCCAGGATCGAGAGGAGAGAGTGGTTGTAGACGTCTTCAAGGATGAGACGCAAGTACAGGAGGAAGAAGCTAGTTATAAAGCTGCATTTCAAGATGCACACATGACTAGCCATAAAGATGAAAAGCCCAAGGTTGCAGGTAACTATTGGTTGTTGTTTCAGGTACACAAGGAAGAAAAGATTGGAACAGGAGGAGAAATTCCTGGTGACTGGGAGAAAAGAAGACCCCAACTTGGCACACCTGTAAGAATCAAGAACAAGTTGTGGGTTGTGAAGGGCTTTAAAGAGAAGGAGATGATAGAGATAGAGTCTCCACATTCTAGAAGGACCAAAACAGTTCACAGGAAACAGGTAATGAGTTGGTGGGATGACAACATCAACTATAAAGCAGGAACTTGAGCTTACTTGGTCAAGCTAATGACGTTAAAAGAGCGCTTGCTGGGAGGCAACCAAGTGATTTTAGAACTTTTAAATTTTACTTGGGTTTGTAATCTTTAAATATGTTGAACATTATATTGCTGAACGTAGCATCTACTGAAGGATGGTAGTTGGATATAGCATCTACTGAAGGATGCTAAGTGGTAACACCTACTGATGGGTGTTGGTAAGTTTGAAGCACCTACTGATGGGTGTTGGTGAGATTTTAAACACCACTGATGGGTGTTGGTGGATTTTGGGTCAGGCTCGTGACGTTAAACAAGCGCTACCTGGGAAGCAACCCAGTTGATTGATTGTTTTTGCTTGTTTTACTTTAGTTAGGGTTTGCATAAGTATTTTAAACATTGAATTGCAGGGAACCAGTGAGGGGCATGTTTAGGAGGCACGTAGGTTAAGAAAAGAAGGAGAAGAGCACTTCACGAAACTGTCGCTCAGCGGCAATTTACCGCTGAGCGGTACTCTCGCAGAATGGGCTTTAGTTCCCCTTAGCGGGACCCGAGCCCATTAGGGTATTTTTATACCCTAAGCTGCGCATATGCTCATACTTTCAGGCTCTTCTCTGCACAAACACTCCCACATACCTTCTCCAAGGTTTTCCACATCTTTTCCCTCATCCCTCTTTAGAAAATCTCCCTTATACTCACTTGCTCACTAGTTTTCCATTTAAGTTTGGGGTTGGGAGAGAGCATCATTGAAGGGGCTGATTTCTTCATTGTGGTTTACTAATGCTTAACAATGTATCTTTTGGTTTTGTGAATTATGTTTGATGCAGGGATGGCCTCCTCATCGGGAAAAAAGAATCAAGACTATAAGATCCAAGAAGAAGGAAGATACAGAGGACAACTCAGACTGATGAGGAGCTGAGATAACATTTATTGATGAATGCTATCATATGCTTATGCTTTTGTTGGTTTAAAGTTTTCTGAACTTATTTGTTTTTGTTTTTAGATTAGGGTTTCATGTACTCTATTGGACACCTGGTTTGTGTGATGGTTTGCTATTAACTATGATTGTGTGATAAGTAATGCTTGATGATGCTTATTGAGTGATTGATGTTGAGATAGGCACATAAAATGCTTATACAGGTGATTCACAAGCTTTGTGAACAAATGCATGATATCGTGATTGTGATTGTGAAATTAAGCAGGATGTGTATGTCAAATGTGAATGAGCTTATATGTGAGGTTTTGATCTCCAGAGTTGTTATTGTTGAATGCTATTACTTTGGAAACATGAATGATTTTGCCCAGGTTTTCTATGATTGAATCAATTGCTTGTTTTGCATCATGTGATCAAGGTCGTTTGTTGGAACCCTTTTTATTGGCCAAATTCATAAAGTTAGCCCACTAAAAGAGAACACTTTGTGTTATATCCTTTGAACCCTTAGCCTTGAACATACACTGAAAACCCTTGATTGAAAATCTTTACCTTGAGTTAAGTAGAAGATCTTGTGTGGTATTGTTAAATGTTCAAGTTTGGGGTTGTTAGGAAAACATGAAAAAGGAAAAGCATTGAGCTAAGAGCTAAAAAGTAAGAATATGCAAAGAAAAAGAAAAAGAGAAAGAGAAAGAAAAGAAAAGAAAAGAAGAAGCAAAGCTCAATGCAAATGCAAAGGCAAGTTGGGAATGAATAAGAATAATTGTGTTGTTATGATTCTCTTAACTCAAGGATTTTGTGATCCAGAAAAACCAATTTTCTTGTTAGCCCAGCCACGTTATAAGCCATTGAAAAGTCCTTGTGATGATGCATGCTTGTGAATGTTTTTGATTGTGGTTAAATGAAAGGCAAAGTTGATTCATGTGACATTGTGATAGTGGAGTGAATGAGTGATTACCTCTTATACACTTGTGTTTGAGTGAAACACTTTACCTAGTGAGGAAATATTCCATGAGCACATGAACATCCATGCTTCATTGATTGATCATTCATGAAAAATAGCATTTGTTGGATATTAAGTGACTTTGTGAACACCAAAGCATGTGCACGTCTTGATTGAAATCTTGGTCATAAGCTTGATTGAAGTCTTTACTTATCTTGAAAAGAAGATTTTTGAATGAGTGAACCATTATATGAATTGGTAGAAGATTGAGTTACATCTTGTTTGCTTGAGGACAAGCAAAGTTCTAAGTTTGGGGTTGTGATAACAGTTGAAAAACTGTTATTTTTATGCTTAAAATTGATACCAAAAGCAACCTTTAAGACTTAGAAACTAGCTTGAACTCATTTTTTTGCTTTAGTTTTGTGACTAAGAGAGTTGAAAGTGAATTTAATGGTTTTGTGCAAGATTCCCTTTATTTTGTAGGCTAATTGAATGATTTGAAAGAAGAATTGAAGTACCGAATGATTGGAGTGCTGAAAAGTCAACCAGAAACCAGAAAAGTCAACCAGTCAACCAAAAAAGTCAATCAGTCAACCAAAAAAGTCAACCAATCAATCAGAATACGAAAAAAGTCAACCAGACGAGTTTTGAGCCAGTTTTATGCGATTTTATGATCTGTTTGGGCCTGGACCCGTTTTCTATTATTTTTATGTCCTATTTAAAGACCTAGATGTGTTAGGGTTGGTATCTTTGGCAAAAACGAAGTAAACACTCTCTCTTCCACCCCTTTGAAGGAGGATCTTGGATGCTCAGGCTACCTCTTCACCTTTCTAGGGTTTTATCTTTCATTCTTTCATTATTGTTCATTTAGGTTCACCATGAATATGGTGAACTAAACCTTGTATGTTTGTTGGGGAATCAATGTAATCTTTTGAAACTCTCATATATGGAATTTGTGTTTGCATCTTAATCTAAGACTTATGCTTTCTTTCATCATTAGTTAGGGTCTTTCCTCTTTGCTTAATGCTTGCTTTGTTTAACTCATTCAATGTATGATTATTGATTTTGTCGATACGGGAACGTACGGGGAAGTCTAGATCCGGGGAATTACTCCCAATAGTATATTGGTTGTCGTTAAGCTCCTGTGCTAAAAGAACTAATTATTAGGAATGCTAGGAATCGTATGAACTCGTAATTAGGGATAGGCCTTCTTGACAAGGTAATTTAGAGAGTGGCATTAACAATGATGATTTGAATGTCGAATTCCTAAAATACATGAGAGTGGATAAGATGAAATTAACCCCCAACAACATATTCATATATATATTTCATTGAAAGTGCTTGTCTTTTGCTTTTGCCATTGATCAAAACCTCATGCATACATATTTATTTTCGTCTTTTGCATAGTAAAATCCAATTATTTCGTTCTTAAGTCTTAGCTAATCAACAAACCACACAACTAAACTAGGCCGTGAGTCCTTTGGGAGAACGATACTTGGTCTTACCAAGTTTATTACTTGAACGATTCGGCCATACTTGCCGATTGTAAAACAAGTTTGTGACATCATATTTTGGTGATCATAAATTTGTCTATCACTTACCATAGACACTCGAAAACCTAAAATTACTCTTCCACAATCTTGGATTCCATCTCCCAGAATGCACCTTTAACGTCATCTTCTATAACTCCCTTAATTAATTAGTTTCTCACCAGAGCATTGATTTCCATTTTACTCCTTCTCCTCCCAATCTCCCTTTGACCCTCGGGTTTTCTTTTTGGAAGTAAGAAGAAGAAAAATAAGGAACAGAGAAGATTAGGAAAAAGAAACTAACCTGTAAGGCACTCTTCCCCCTTTTTCACGATTTCCCTTTCATGTATTCTTGCCCCAACCTAGGTTTTCAAAAACAAACCTAAATAAATAAATATAGTTGCAGCAAAAAGACACAGGCCAAGTTTTCTTTTAATGTCTGATGCGGCTGTCGCGACCCATCAAATTTGATGTGCATTAAAAATGCAGTATAGTGCTAGGAAGTGACTCCTAGGTCGTCTCTCGAGGACCAAATGTGGTTCAAGGATTAGGTCAGACACGTAGGGGGGTTATGAAAGGATTTGTGAATGCAAATGATTAAATTAAAATGACAATTAAACACAATTGAACATAATTAAAAGCATTAAAGTGCATGAAAACATTAAAGTGAACAATGCCACACATAAATATCCAAACACAATTCAAACTATAGAAATGCGACAAGCTAAAACATTAAATGCACAATGTTGTAAGCTAAACATCAAAAGTAATGAATCTAAAAGAAAGAAAAGATGTGGATGCAACCCGTGACTGTGAGCAGCTCCGAAGAGAATTTGAAATTGTAAATGCTTCTAAAAGTCCTCTCTAATCGTGCCATGTTGAGCTTCCATGTGTTTCATTCAAAGGAAAATAAAAATGGGAATCGGTCCCCTCTTCCAGCAATGTGTCTTTCCAACATTCATCTCCAAGAAAATCATATGCTTTCTAGCCTAATCACCGTACTCCTAACCTATGAATTAATACTTCTTTTCTTTTTCCTAAATGAAAAGTAATTGAAATTGTGCTCTCCACATCAAGCAACGTGCACACCTTTCAACCATGGGATCCATGCCTCTCCATTCTATTCTCCAACTCACGTGTGCGTGCAGCTGCTTCCCCTCTGTGAGCTTCCAAAATGAAAAACCTCATGAGCCCTTAAAAGCCGTGACACCACTTCTTTTTCAATCACCATGTAACTCAAATCAGCACCTACTCCAAACCTTATCACCTCTTCATTCTCCAAGTAATAAAAGAAATGCATTGTTGCTATACTACTGCCAACGTCCCATCATTCTCCCACCTAATCTACTTCTTATTTCGTAAAAACAAAAACAAATCTCTTTTCTTCCAACAGCCGTGACACTGTTCCTCCTAATAATGTTGGATGTGACACACTCACACACTCCCCTTCCAAATTAAATGCTCCTTCTTTTAATCATTTCATCCATTCTCCGTGACTCCTAATGAAATCACCTTCCACTTCTCTTCTAGCTCAACAACGTGCCCTGCTGCCAGCTTCTTCTGTGATGCTCCCCGTGCTTCTGGAATCAACGCTTCACCTACGTGCTACTTTCTCCACTTAATCACCACTTCCTTTTTCATCAATCAGCACTCCTTTTCTCAGCCATCCGCGAGCTTCTTTCCCAACAAAATAAAATCAACTTTGTCTAAAAGCATTTATACTACTCCAGATTCCCATCCTGAGGCCGTAACATCTCTTTTTAAATGACTGAAAACCCAAGGCTAAATGAAAGAATGTGTTGCACTAAATCAGCCATCACACACACTATGAATCACCGTTTTCATACTCAAGGGAAAGAAAGATGTGTTCTTTTTTCATCATTCAAAACAACGTTCCATGAACCGAGAGAATAAGTGGCAAGTGGCGGCTCCCGCATCTCCAAGGCCGTGAGTTTCTTATAATGAGGGTGGGGTCCACACAATAAAACCCTAGGGTGCCAAGTCATCCACCCTCATTCTTTCTCTAGTTCATTTTGCCAAAAATTGACTAAATCTACTAAAGGTAATCCAAAAACATTCTACACTACTAAATTACAATTTAATTAATCCTAGATGCCTATGTGGAGAGTCTTGAATTTATTTGCATTCTTCTTGATGTCCCAAAATGTATCTCCAAAATTTTCCTGTAGTCAATGATGAAAATAATTAACTCAGATAATTCAAATTAATTAAAATAAGAATTTATGGTCAAATTAAGCACAATTAAAGAAAACGGAAAAATATGGACATTTAAGCATAATTCCCTGGTTAATTCTAGCACAATAGACTAGGTGAAGTCAAGAAAATATTGACTCATGAAACGAAGGTGCATCTCCATCCTTTTACATGATTCTTCAATGCTTTTCTGAGTAGAGTCAGAATTTTTCAAAAATTGTTGAAGGGTGTCATCCAAATTTACTGATGGAGAGGGTTGTTGCTGCCATTGTTGTGGTGGCAGCCTATCAAATTCTTCGGCACCTTGAGTGGTTTTGTGATGACAATCAGGTATCTGTATGTACTGTTGAACTGCCTCCTCCAACGTTATCCTTCTTCCCGATAGAGAGGGTTTTTTCTTCCTTTGTTGTGGTGGTAGATTCTTAAATTGTTCGACAGCTTGCCAAAATTGATCATTATCCATGCTTGAGTGAGATCCCACCAGTGATTGAAATTACCTTAGTAGAATTGAGTGCCTATTAAATTCTTGTTCGAATTGCATCCTGCAAACATTAGGCACAAAACTCTAGAAAATATTTGTTAGCACAAAAAGATATAGGAGAAGATATATATTCAGAAGATAAAAGGTTCAGAAGATAAAATAAAATAAGATAGAATAAAATCAAATCAAATCAAATCAAATCTAATCTAATCTAATAAGATAAAATAAAATAAAATAAAATAAAATAAAATCAAATCTAATCAAATCAAATCAAATAAAATCTAATCTAATCTAATAAAATAAAATAAAATCTAATCAAATCAAATAAGATAAAATACAATAAAAATAGAAATTCAAAATTAAAGTCAAAGATAATCAATAATCACACAAATTAACCAGTTAAACTAGAGTCCCCGGCAACGGCGCAAAAAACTTGATGGACAAATTTATGATCACCAAAATATGATGTCACAAACTTGTTGAACAATCGGCAAGTATGACCGAATCGTTTCAAGTAATAAACTCGGTAAGACCAAGTATCGTTCTCCCAAAGGACTCACGGCCTAGTTTAGTTATGTGATTTGTTGATTAACATTCAAATCATCATTGTTAATGTCACTCTCATATATTTTAGGAAATTAACATTCAAATCATCATTGTTAATGCCACTCTCTAAATTACCTTGTCCAGAAGGCCTATCCCTAATTACGAGTTCATACGATTCCTAGCATTCCTAATAATTAGTTCTCTTAGCACAGGAGCTTAACGACAACCAATATACTATTGGGAGAGATTCCCCGGATCTAGACTTCCCCGTACGTTCCCGTATCGACAAAATCAATAATCATGCATTGAATGAGTTAAACAAAGCAAGCATTAAGCAAAGAGGAAAAACCCTAACTAATGATGAAAGAAAGCATAAATCTTAGATTAAGATGCAAGCAAAAATTCCATATATGAGAGCTTCAAAAGATTACATTGATTCCCCAACAAACATAAAAGGTTTAGTTCACCATATTTATGGTGAACCTAGATGAACAATAATGAAAGAATGAAGGATAAAACCCTAGAAAGGTGAAGAGGTAGCCTGAGCATCCAAGATCCTCCTTCAAAGGGGTGGAAGAGAGAGTGTTTGCTTCGTCTCTGCCAAAGATACCAACCCTAAGACATCTAGGTCTTTAAATAGGACATAAAAATAATAGAAAACGGGTCCAGGCCCAAACAGATCATAAAATCGCATAAAACTGGCCCAAAACTCGTCTGGTTGACTTTTTTCGTATTCTCGTTGATTGGTTGACTTTTCTGGTTGACTTTTCTGGTTTCTGGTTGACTTTTCTGATTCCATCTCTCTCCTTCTTCACTTCTTTCACTAAATTCACCTTAAAACCTGCACAAAAACACTGAAATCAAGCATAAACCTGTCCAACTCTCTTATTTCTGAAAATATGGATAAAAGCATGATTTCAAGCTAGTTTCTAAGTGTAAAGGTTGCTTTTTGTGTCAATTTTAAGCATGAAAATAACAGTTTTTCAACTGTTATCACAACCCAAAATTAGAACTTTGCTTGTCCTCAAGCAAACAAGATGTAACTCAATCTTGAACCAATTCATATGATGGTTCACTCATTCAAAAATCCTCTTTTTCAAGATAAGTAAAAACTTCACTCAAACTTATGACCAAGAGTTCAATCAAGATGTGCACATGCTTTAGTGTTCACAAAGTCATTTAAATTCCAACAAATGCTATTTTTCATGAATGATCAATCAATTAAGCATGAATGTTCATGTGCTTATGGAATATTTCCTCACTAGGTAAAGTGTTTCACTCAACACACAAGTGTATAAGAGGTAAAGTGTTTCACTCATTCACTCCACTATCACAATGTTACATGAATCAACTTTTCCCTTCATTTTACCACAATCAAAAACATTCACAAGCATGCATCATCACAAGGACTTTTCAATGGCTTATAATGTGGCTGGGCTAACAAGAAAATTGGTTTTTCTGGATCACAAAATCCTTGAGTTAAGAGAATCATAACAACACAATTTTTCTTATTCTTCCCAACTTGCCTTTGCATTTGCATTGAGCTTTGCTTCTTTTTTTTTCTTTTCTTTTTCTTTTTCTTTGCATATTCTTACTTTTTTAGCTCTTAGCTCAATGCTTTTCCTTTTTCATGTTTTCCCAACAACCCCAAACTTGAACATTTAACAATACCACACAAGATCTTCTACTTAACTCAAGGTAAAGATTTTCAATCAAGGGTTTTCAATGTATGTTCAAGGCTAAGGGTTCAAAGGATAGAACATAAAGTGTTCTCTTTTAGCGAGCTAACTTTATGAATTTGGCCAATAAAAAAGGTTCCAACAAACGGCCTTGATCATATGATACAAAACAAGCAATTGATTTAATCATAGAAAACTTGGGCAAAATCATTCATGCTCTCAAAGTAATAGCATTCAATCAATAAAAACTCTGGAGCTCAAAACCTCACATATAAGCTCATTCACATTTGACATACACATCCTGCTTAATTTCACAATCACAATCATGATATCCTGCATTTGTTCACAAAGCTTGTGAATCACCTGTATAAGCATTTTAATGTGCACATCATCTCAACATCAATCAATCAATAAGCATCATCAAGCATTACTTATCAAACAATCACAGTTAATATCAAACCATCACACAAACCAGGTTTCCAATAAAGTACATCAAACCCTAATCTAAAAAAACAAAAAATACTTACAGAATATTGGGTTGCCTCCCAGTAAGCGCTTGTTTAACGTCACGAGCCTGACCCAAACTCTCAAGGATCAACCAACAACATCTTTGTGGACAATTGTTGCACCTCTCCCCCTAGATAGGGCTTGAGACGTTGGCCATTCACCACCCAACTTTTCTGTGGATCATCAGCAACTGGATTAAATATTTCAATTGCTCCATGCGAATGCACTTCTTTTATCACAAATGGTCCTGACCATTTTGACTTTAGCTTCCCAGGAAATATCTTCAATCTTGAATTGAACAATAATACGTGTTGTCCTGGATTGAAAACTCTATTCACCAACTTCCTGTCGTGATAAAATTTGATCTTGTCTTTGTAAGCTTTAGATGAATCATATGCATGTAATCGCATTTCTTCAAGCTCCAAAATCTGCCTTCTGCGTGTGCATTGAGTTTCATAAGGATCAAAATTCAAGAATTTCAAAGCCCATAACGCTCTATGCTCCAATTCCACTGGCAAATGGCATGCTTTCCCATAGACTAATTGAAATGGTGATAATCCCATAGACGTCTTCATTGTTGTCCTATAAGCCCAAAGAGCATCATCTAATTTGAGAGACCAATCCTTTCTTGATGAAGTCACTGTTTTTTCCAGGATTCTTTTTATCTCTCTATTAGATACCTCAGCTTGTCCATTGGTTTGTGGATGATAAGGTGCAGCTACCTTATGTTTTACTCCATAGTGTTTGAGTACTTTCTCTAGCTGATAATTGCAAAAGTGAGATCCTCCATCACTGATCAACACTCTTGGAGTGCCAAAACGTGAGAATATATGCCTCTTCAGGAATTTAATTACCGTGCTAGCATCATTTTTAGGACAAGCTAATGCTTCCACCCATTTACTCACATAATCCACTGCTACCAGAATATATTCATTGTTGAAAGATGGAGGGAAGGGTCCAACAAAGTCAATACCCCAACAATCAAAAACCTCAACTTCTAAAATACCTTGTAAAGGCATCTCATGACGTTTAGTGATTGTCCCTGCTCTTTGACATTTATCACAATTTCTAGCATGATTATGGGCATCTTTAAATAAAGTTGGCCAATAAAACCCTGATTGAAGGACTTTTGTTGTTGTTCTTTCTCCATTAAAATGTCCTCCATAAGGTGAATCATGACAATGCCAGAGAATTCCTTCTACTTCTTCATTCGTAACACATCTCCGCAGAAGATTATCTGCTCCAATCTTGAACAAATAAGGATCATCCCAAACAAACTGCTTGGCATCATGCAAAAATTTCTTTCTTTGTTGCCAAGTTAAGTCTTCCGGCATGACCTTTGCAGCCTTGAAATTAGCCATATCAGCAAACCAGGGCCTCTGTTGAATATACATGAGTGATTCATCTGAAAAAGATTCCCAGATTTCAGACTCCTTGTTAGTGACCTCATTGTTGACTAACCGTGACAAATGATCAGCAATCAAGTTCTCACTTCCTTTCTTGTCACGGATTTCTACATCAAATTCTTGCAATAACAGTACCCATCTAATCAGACGTGGCTTAGAATCTGGTTTTGTCAACAAATATTTGATAGCTGCATGATCTGTATAAACAGTCACCTTAGACCCAATAAGATAAGGTCTAAATTTCTCTAGAGCATATACAATGGCCATAAATTCTTTCTCTGTGGTAGCATAATTCAATTGAGCATCATTCAGAACTTTGCTAGCATAATAAATTGGGTGAAACTTTTGTTCTTTCCTTTGGCCCAGGACAACTCCTATTGCATAATCACTTGCATCACACATTAATTCAAAATTCTGATTCCAATCTGGCACTACAATTACTGGAGCTGACACTAATTTATTCTTCAATGTGTCAAAAGCTTTCAGACAGTCTTCATTCATCACAAAAGGAGCATCCTTCATCAAAAGATTACTCAATGGTTTAGCAATTTTTGAGAAATCTTTGATGAATCTTCTATAAAACCCAGCATGACCAAGAAAACTTCTAATCCCCTTTACATTTGTTGGTGGAGGTAGTTTCTCAATGACTTCTACTTTAGCTTTGTCTACCTCAATTCCTTTAGCAGAAATTTTATGCCCCAATACAATTCCTTCAGTTACCATGAAATGACATTTCTCCCAATTAAGAACAAGATTTGTCTGAACACATCTTTTGAGGACAGTGTTCAAATTAGCCAAACATCTTTGGAAAGAATTTCCAGAAACTGAGAAATCATCCATGAATACTTCAATGCATTTTTCTAAGAGATCTGCAAAAATTGTCTGCATACACCTCTGAAACGTAGCTGGAGCATTACATAATCCAAAAGGCATCTTTCTGTATGCAAAGATACCAAAAGGACAAGTAAAAGCCGTTTTCTCCTGGTCTTTTGGATCTACCACAATTTGATTGTACCCAGAATATCCATCTAGAAAACAATAGAAAGCTTTCCCTGATAACCTTTTTAACATCTGATCCATGAAAGGAAGAGGAAAATGATCTTTCCTAGTAGCTTTATTCAGCTTCCTGTAATCAATGCACATACGCCAGCCAGTAACTGTCCGAGTAGGAATAAGTTCATTCTTATCATTATAAATTACTGTCATCCCACCTTTCTTTGGAACCACCTGTACTGGACTCACCCATTCACTGTCAGAGATTGGATAGATGATACCAGCTTCGAGCAGTTTCAACACTTCTTTTCTGACCACCTCCTTCATAACAGGATTTAACCTTCTCTGTGGTTGAGCACTTGGTTTATAATCTTCTTCCATAAAAATCTTGTGCATGCAATAAGTTGGGCTAATACCTTTGAGATCTGATATTGACCACCCAATTGCTTCTTTGTTGGCTTTCAGAATTTCTATCAACTGTTCTTCTTCTTGTAGAGATAAAGAGTTATTTATGATGACTGGCTTTGTTCCATCTTCTTCTAGAAAAACATATTTCAGGTGTGATGGCAATCTTTTTAATTCTGGTGTCTGTGCTTTGACTGCTTCTTCCTTATCCATTATTTCAAATATTGGATCTTCCTCTGGACTCTTTTTCAATGTTTCCAAATCCATCAGACATTCATCAATCAATTTCTCTTCTTCTTCATCTAAATCCTCACATGCATCAATGAGAGTTTTTTCCAATGGAGAAATATTTCGCACCATCCTTTCTTGCACCATACAAACTTCATCAAGTTCATCAAATTGAAAACATGCTTTGTCATCATTTGGATATGTCATGGCCTTGGATACGTCAAAAGTGACTTCTTCATCATCAACTCTCAATTTAAACTTACCATTCTCTACATCAATTAAAACTCTAGCAGTCTTCATAAAAGGTCTCCCAAGAATAAGAGGAACATCATTATTCCCTTCCATCTCCATCACAATAAAATCCACTGGAAATACAAATTTGTCAACCTTCACTAGCACATCTTCAACCACTCCATATGGATATTTAAGAGACCTGTCCGCCAGTTGAAGAGCCATTCTGGTTGGTTTAATTTCCAACCCATGAATTGTTCTGCACATGGATAGCGGCATTAAATTAATGCTAGCTCCCAAATCAATCAATGCTCTTCCAACTTTCACATCTCCTATGGTGCATGGAATAGTGAAGCTTCCTGGATCTTTAAGTTTAGGAGGTAGTTTCTGTATGATTGCACTGCAGTTACCCTGTACATTGATAGTTTCCTTTTCAATGTACTTGTGTTTCTTTGTGAGGAGTTCCTTCAAAAACTTTGCATATGCTGGCATCTGTTGCAATGCTTTAGAGAATGGTATAGTGATCTCCAGCTTCTTAAACAACTCCATGAATCTTTCCAACTGCTTTTCTTTCTCCTTCCTTGAATAACTCTTTGGATAAGGAAGTGGCTTTTCACACTCTTTTTCTTTTTGTCTCTCCTCACTCTCTTCTCTCTCTTTTTTTTCTCTCCTCTCCTCTTCCTCTTTTTTCTTTTTCTCTCTCTCAACTCTTTCTTTCCACTCACATGTTTCTTTTTCACTCTCACTCTCATTTTCTTTCTCCTCTGTTTCTTTTTTTCTCTCCTCTAACACTCTACCACTTCTGGTCACAACAGTTTTACACTCCTTTCTGAGATTATCATGTTTCATCTTGTCAACTATTCTCTCAACATAGACCTCCATATTTTTAAATGCAGCATCCACATTCTGACAATAAGATGCATTCGTCTTCAAGAATCTTTGGAAAGTCTCTTCAAGTTTTGTTGTTTTCTCAGATGGAGAAGATTGTATTTGCCATTTTTGCCGTTGCACTTGAACCATTGAGACCTGCTGTATTTCTTGTGGTAATTGAGAAAGCTTCATAATTACTTCTTCCAGCTGTTGAGAGATAATTCTATTTTGAATAAGCAAAGCATCATTTGATTGTAACAACTCCTTCTGACTAAGATATCCTCTTTCAATGGTGAATTCGTTGTCACTAGTAGCCATATTTCAATAATTTATGTTGCTTCCTCTGGAGTTTTCCAGTTAATGTTTCCTCCTGCTGAGTCATTAAGCATCATCTTAGTTTGTGAACCAAGACCTCCAAGGAAAGTTAGGACTACTTCTTCTTCTTTGAAACCATGCATGGGTGTTTTTCGTAGCAAGCTTTTGTATCTGTCCCATGCATGCCCCAGTGATTCTTCCATGCCCTGCTTAAATGAAGAAATCTCTTGCTTGCCTTTTGTCACCTTAGATTGTGGGAAGTACTTGTTTAAAAATTTTGTGACCACTGCTTCCCACTCTGTGAAACTTTCTTCTGGGAAAGACTTCAACCAAAGCTTAGCATTGCCTCCCAATGAGAAAGGAAACAAGCTAAGTTTGATAGCTTCGTCTGGCACCCCATTAATCTTGACTGTGTTGCAAATCTCATTGAAGGTAGTGAGGTGCTCATATGGGCTTTCATGAGATAACCCATTAAATTGGTTGCTTTTCACCAGTTGAATCAGTGCTGGTTTGACCTCCACATTAGCTGCATTGACTCTAGGTCTAGCTATACTGTTAAAGTGCTGAGGTCCAGCTATATTGATGTAGTCAGCAAGAGTTCTTTTAACATTGTTGTTCTCCATATTTTCTGTGCTATGAACAGAACCTTGTGGTAATGATTCTAAGAGAGTTTCTGGAGAAGGGAAAAGTTCTCTAGATGTTCGGATTCTTCTCCTCTGTCTACTCTCGTCTAGACCTTCAAGCAGAGGTTCTGTTGTTTTCTTGCTCCTTGTTCTAATTGCTTCCTGCATGCACAAGAAAACAAAACCCTAGAAAAGATTTGTTAGCACAAAAACATATAGGAGAAGATATAGATTCAGAAGATAAAAGATTCAGAGGATAAAATAAAATAAGATAGAATAAAATAAAATAAAATAAAATCTAATCTAATCAAATAAAATAAAATAAAATCTAATCTAATAAAATAAAATAAAATAAAATCTAATCTAATCAAATAAAATAAAATAAAATAAAATCTAATCTAATCAAATAAAATAAAATAAAATAAAATTTAATCAAATCAAATCAAATCAAATCAAATCAAATCTAATCTAATCAAATCAAATCAAATCAAATCAAATCTAATAAAATAAAATAAAATAAAATCAAATAATATAAAATAAAAACCGAAAAAAAAAAACAGAAAATAAAAACAGAAATTCAAAATTAAAGTCAAAGATAATCAATAATCTCACAAATTAACTAGTTCAACCACGAGTCCCCGGCAACGGCGCCAAAAACTTGATGGACAAATTTATGATCACCAAAATATGATGTCACAAACTTGTTTTACAATCGGCAAGTATGACCGAATCGTTTCAAGTAATAAACTCGGTAAGACCAAGTATCGTTCTCCCAAAGGACTCACGGCCTAGTTTAGTTATGTGATTCTTTGATTAGCTAAGACTTAAGGACGAAATAATTGGATTGTATTATGCAAAAGACGAAAATAAACATGTATGCATGAGGTTTTGATCAATGGCAAAAGCAAAAGACAAATACTTTCAATGAAATATATGGATGAATATGTTGTTGGGGGTCAATTTCATCTCATCCACTCTCATATATTTTAGGAATTCAACATTCAAATCATCATTGTTAATGCCACTCTCTAAATTACCTTGTAAAGAAGGCCTATCCCTAATTACGAGTTCATACGATTCCTAGCATTCCTAATAATTAGTTCTTTTAGCATAGGAACTTAACGACAACCAATATAATATTGGGAGAGATTCCCCGGATCTAGACTTCCCCGTACGTTCCAGTATCGACAAAATCAATAATCATGCATTGAATGAGTTAAACAAAGCAAGCATTAAGCAAAGAGGAAAAACCCTAACTAATGATGAAGGAAAGCATAAATCTTAGATTAAGATGCAAGCACAAATTCCATATATGAGAGCTTCAAAAGATTACATTGATTCCCCAACAAACATACAAGGTTTAGTTCACCACATTCATGGTGAACCTAGATGAACAACAATGAAAGAATGAAGGATAAAACCCTAGAAAGGTGAAGAGGTAGCCTGAGCATCCAAGATCCTCCTTCAAAGGGGTGGAAGAGAGAGTGTTTGCTTCGTTTCTGCCAAAGATACCAACCCTAAGACATCTAGGTCTTTAAATAGGACATAAAAATAATAGAAAACGGGTCCAGGCCCAAATAGATCATAAAATCGCATAAAACTGGCCCAAAACTCGTCTGGTTGACTTTTTTCGTATTCTGGTTGACTGGTTGACTTTTCTGGTTTCTGGTTGACTTTTCTGATTCCATCTCTCTCCTTCTTCACTTCTTTCACTAAATTCACCTTAAAACCTGCACAAAAACACTGAAATCAAGCATAAACCTGTCCAGCTCTCTTATTTCTGAAAATATGGATAAAAGCATGATTTCAAGCTAGTTTCTAAGTGTAAAGGTTGCTTTTTGTGTCAATTTTAAGCATGAAAATAACAGTTTTTCAACTGTTATCAGCAGGACGTGATTGAGAGGAAGAGGATGCTCCAGGAGCTCTGCGGCGATGTCTTCTTGAATCCGCCATGGAGAAAGTTTGAGGTAGTCAGATTTTGAGAAAGTGAATAAAAATGGAGAGGTTTTGAGCTCAACATTTTATTTCAGCAGTTTCTGGGTGCAAAGAAGTGTCTAACAATCGATTATAGGAGGCTATTTATAAGAAGAATGGAAAAACTAGTCGTTTATGGCCGTTTATAGCCGTTATGGAATGCTCCAACGACTTTATTTTTGAAACTGTCAACGTGATAATCGATTATGGCTTAAGAATCACTGCCCAGAAATTGCATGATAATCGATTATGCCTTATGCTAATCGATTATTCGTTCAAAATTTCCCAGATTTGAGTTTCAAGTTTGAATAATCGATTATTGCCTTCTGATAATCGATTATGAAGCGTTAATTTTACGAAAATGTGAAAATTTTCATAAGCATTGATCCTAAGACATATCTAATACTTCTAACTCTCTTCTAAGTTGAAAAAATCTATCCTTAGGTAGCGCCTTGGTGAAAATATCAATTTGACAATCCCCCTTTTGAATATGGTCTCTCAATAAATGATGTCTAATCTTAATGTGCTTAGTCCTTAAGTGCATTATGGGATTCTTCGTTAAATTTATAGCACTAGTATTATCACATTTTAAAGGAATATTATCAAGGAAGATATCAAAGTCTTCCAGTTGCTGTTTCATCCATAAAATTTGGGCACAACAATTTCCAGCAGCAATATATTCAGCTTCAGTGGTAGATAAGGCTACACACGCTTGTTTCTTTGAATTCCAGGATACCAAAGAACAACCTAGAAAATGACAAGTACCACTAGTACTCTTCCTATCAATTTTACAACCACCATAATCTGCATCAGAATAACCTATTAAACTAAGTGAAGCATCAGATCGATACCAAAGTCCAAAAGAAGTGGTTCCTTTAAGGTATTTTAAGATTCTCTTGACAGCAGTCAATGAGATTCTTTAGGATTTGCTTGGTACCTAGCACACACACATACACTTTGCATTATATCTGGTCTACTAGCAGTTAAGTACAATAAAGATCCTATCATGCCTCTAAACATAGTTTCATTAACTCCTTTTCCAGATTCATCCTTATCTAAATAACATGAAGTACCCATAGGTGTACTAGCTTTTTTACACGAATCCATACCAAATTTCTTAAGAATTTCTCTACAATATTTTGTTTGGGAAATAAGAGTACCTCCATTCTTCTGTTTTATCTGTAGTCCTAAAAAGAAATTCAGCTCACCCATCATAGACATATCAAACTTACCTTGCATTATTTTTGCAAATTCTTCACATAAGGAGTCATTAGTTGACCCAAAGATAATATCATCTACATAAACTTGTACAATCAAGATGTGTTTTCCTACTTTCTTTATAAATATGGTTGAATCAACCTTACCTCTAGAAAAATCATTATCAAGTAAGAAGGTACTAAGTCTTTCATACCAAGACCTAGATGCATGTTTAAGACCATACAAGGCCTTTTTCAACTTATAAACATGATCAGGAAATTTGAAATCCTCAAAACCAGGAGGTTGATTAACATATACCTCTTCTTTTATGAAACCATTTAAAAATGCACTTTTCACATCCGTTCGATACAATTTAAATTTCATCAAAGATGCATATGCAAGGAACAATCTAATTGCTTCTAACCTGGCCACTAGTACATATGTTTCATCATAGTCTATACCTTCCTCTTGACAGTAGCCCTTTGCAACTAGCCTTGCTTTGTTCTTTGTGATGTTTCCATCCTCATCAAGCTTGTTCCTTAATACCCATTTGGTTCCTATGACTTGATAATTATCTTGCTTTGGAATAAGTTCCCAGACTTCATTCCTTTCAAATTGGTTTAGCTCTTCTTGCATAGCAACGCACCACTTATCATCTTGAAGAGCTTCCTTTATATTCTTTGGTTCTATCTGAGACACAAAAGCTACAGTTAGACAAAAATTATTAAGATTATGTCTAGTAGTTACTCCTTTTGAAATGTCTCCAATGATGTTGTCCAAGGAGAGTCCTCTTGGTTGTTGATAGCTTTTAGAATCAACAGCTTGAGGTGTTTCTTGAAGTTCTGGAGGATAGTTCTCATTTAGATACATCTCTTCAAGAGCTTCCTTCAAATAATCCTCATCACCTGCAATAGGTTTTTTTGACTCAAGAGGGTTTTTCTCAAGGTCCACAATCTCATCAAAGACAACATGCATTGATTCTTCAATTATCAAAGTTCTTCTATTAAATACTCTATATGCTTTACTGGTCAAAGAATATCCTAGGAAAATTGCTTCATCAGATTTTGCATCAAATTTACCTAGATTATCTTTTCCATTATTCAAGACAGCATTTGCATCCAAATATTTTTAAGTGAGATACATTTGGTTTTCTACCATTCAATAGTTTATATGGAGTTAATTTCATAATTGGCCTAATAAACATCCTGTTCAACACATAACAAGTTGTACTAACTACATCAGCCCAAAAATATTTTGGCACATTAGATTCATTCATAAGGGTTCTAGCTAATTCTTCTAATGATCTATTTTTCCTTTCAACAACACCATTTTGTTGGGGAGTTCTAGGTGCAGAAAAGTTATGTGCTATGCCATATTCTTCACAAAATTTTTCAAAAGATTCATTTTCAAATTCTCCACCATGATCACTTCTCAATGTTTTGATTTTCAAGTCTTTTACATTTTGAATACGTTTTGCAAAAGATTTAAAGGCTTTGAAAGCTTCACTTTTCAAATTTAAAAAGAAGGTCCAAGTGAATCTTGTGTAATCATCAACAATTACAAGAGCATAGTAATTTCCACCAAAACTTTTAATTCTAGATGGACCAAATAAGTTCATATGCAAAAGTTCTAAAGGTTTTGAGGTTGAAATCATGCTTTTGGATGAAAATGAAGATTTGGTTTGTTTACCTTTTTGACATGCAGTGCATAATTTGTCTTTCTCAAATTTTAGTTTAGGCAAACCAATCACAAGACCTTTTGAAATCAATTTATTCAAATGTTGCATATGAATATGTGTAGCTCTTTTATGCCATAGCCAAGGATTTTCTTCTTTAGCAACTAAGCATGTTATACTATGATTAGATGCACTTTCAATATCAATCAAATAAATATTGTTATGCCTAACACCTTGCAAAGCAATATCAGTAGAATCTTTAAAGTAAACAGTGCATTTATCACTTTCAAAAGTTACCTTGAGACCTTTGTCGCATAATTAACTTATGCTTAAGAGGTTATGCTTGAGGTCTTCAACATATAGCACATCTCTTATAGTCAATGTATTTCCTCCTCTAATGTCTCTGGTACCCATGATTCTACCTTTGTTGTTATCCCCATAAGTCACAAATCCTTGCTTTTTCTTCTCAAAAGAAATTATTCTTTTCTTGTCACCGGTCATGTATCTTGAACATCCACTGTCAAGATACCACAATGACTTCTTTGACTTAGTAAATTCCTACAAAATAAATTAGCAAGAGTTTTAGGTTCCCAATCTAATTATGGGTCCTTGGGGTTAGGTCATGCGAGTTAAATCAATTCACAATTTTAACCCATGCATATTTACCATTTGGAACACCAAAATGTTTAATGTTGCATTTGTTTGATGTGTGTCCATGCTTCATACAGTAAAAACAACAAGCATTACTTACTTTGTTTTTAACAAAAGTCCCTTTTTCAACCCAAACTCTACGAGTTCTTCTTACTTTGGACTTATTTATTTGATGCATATTTCTATTTTCAACATTGCTTCTATTAAGGTTTCTCTTAGCATGTGAATTAGTCTTGGTTTCCTTTGCAAGTAAGTTTTCAAGTATGTCAATATCAAACATATGACTATTACAAGACAAGCATTCAACAGGTTCAACAGTAGCATTTGCATCAGATAATTTTGTTTCAAAAGAACTAACTTTATTTCTTAAGACAACTTCATCATCAAGCAACTTTTCATAATTCAATTTTAATTCATTGTGCTCTTTCTTATGTTTTTTATGTGCAACATCAAGTTTTTCATATTCAATCAACAATTCACATAAGGCCTTTTGCAAGTCTAATTCACTAGATTCAAAGTTGGAATCACTTACTTGGTTTCCAGTATCTTCTGAGTCAGACATTAGACAAATATTGGCTTCTTCATTTGAATCACTTGAGCTTGTTGAGCTAGATGCATTGTCTTCCCAAGCTATGTAAGCTTTCTTCTTCTTTGGGATTTCCTTTCTTTCTTTTCTTCACTTTTCTTGTTCTTTGGACATTCAGTTTTCATGTGCCCTCTTTCTCCACATTCATAGCATTTAACACTTGAAAGAGATTCTTGATTTTCTCTCCTTTCTTTACGAAATTTGTCCTTTCCTTTTGCCTTCATAAACTTGATAAATTTCTTTATCATGAGGCTCATGTTCTCCTCATCATCAGAATCCTCATCTTCAATCCTTTTAGAGTTCTTTCCTTTGGAGATCTCGGACTTGAAGGCTAATGTCTTTCTTTTGCCTTGATCTTCTTCAGCCATCAATCTTCTCAACTCAAGCTCATGCTCACGGAGTTTCCCAAACAAAATTGGCATTGACATTTAAGTGACATTTTGAGACTTAGAGATGGCAGTCACCTTTGGTTGCCACGACCTGTCCAATGATTTCAAAATTTTTACATTCAATTCATCAGTATCAAAAGTTTTACCCAACCCTGTCAAGTGGTTCACTATGTGAGTGAAACGCTTTTGGACATCAGAAATTATTTCTCCAGGTTGCATTCTGAACATCTCATACTCCTGAATGAGAATGTTCTTCCTTCCACGTTGATAACAGTTGAAAAACTATTATTTTCATGCTTAAAATTGACACTAAAAGCAACCTTTATACTTAGAAACTAGCTTGAAATCATGCTTTTATCCATATTTTCATAAATAAGAGAGCTGGACAGGTTTATGCTTGATTTCAGTGTTTTTGTGCAGGTTTTAAGGTGAATTTGATGAAAGAAGTGAAGAAGGAGAGAGATGGAATCAGAAAAGAAATCAAAGAGTGCAAAAGGAGAAGCCGAAGTCACCGCTCAGCGGCATTTTACCGCTGAGCGGCACTCAGGAGGTCACGGGAGGTGCGCTAAGGGGCAAAATGGCCGCTGAGGGGAAGAAACGAGACGCGCACTCACCGCTGAGCGGTACTTTACCGCTGAGCGGCACACCTATGGGCTTGGGCCTAGATTTTATGTAATTTTAGAATAGTATATAAGCTTTAGGACGTCCTAGGGTTTGTATCTTTGGCAGAAACGAGGCAAACACTCTCTCTTCCACCCCTTTGAAGGAGGATCTTGGATGCTCAGGCTACCTCTTCACCTTTTTAGGGTTTATTCTTTCATTCTTTCATTATTGTTCATCTAGGTTCACCATGAATATGGTGAACTAAACCTTGTATGTTTGTTGGGGAATCAACGTAATCTTTTGAAGCTCTCATATATGGAATCTGTTTTTACATCTTTTAATTAAGACTTATGCTTTCTTTCATCATTAGTTAGGGTTTTTCCTCTTTGCTTAATGCTTGCATTGTTTAACTCATTCGATGCATGATTATTGGTTTTGTCGATACGGGAACGTACGGGGAAGTCTAGATCCGGGGAATTTCTCCCAATATTATGTTGGTTGTCGTTAAGCTCCTGCACTTATGAACTGATCATTAGGAATGTTAGGAATTGTATGAACTCGTGATTAGGGAGAAGCCTTCTAGAAAGGTACTTTAGAGAGTGGCATCAACAATGATGATTTGAATGTTGAATTCCTAAAATATATGAGAGTGGATAAGATGAAATTGACCCCCAACAACATATTCATTCATATATTTCATTGAAAGTGTTTATCTTTTGCTTTTGCCATTGATCAAAACTTCATGCATACATGTTTATTTTCTGTCTTGCATATTAAACTCCAAATATTTCATTCTTAAGTCTTAGCTAATCAACAAATCACATAACTAAACTAGGCCGAGAGTCCTTTGGGAGAACGATACTTGGTCTTACCAAGTTTATTACTTGAACGATTCGGTCATACTTGCCGATTGTGAAACAAGTTTGTGACATCATATTTTGGTGCTCATAAATTTGTCCATCAAGTTTTTGGCGCCGTTGCCGGGGACTCGTGGTTTAACTGGTTAATTTGTGTGATTATTGATTATCTTTGACTTTAATTTTGAATTTCTGTTTTTAATTTTCTGTTTTTATTTTATTTTATCTTATTAGATTAGATTAGATTTTATTTTATTTTATTTTATTTTATTCTATCTTATTTTATTTTATCTTCTGAATCTTTTATCTTCTGAATCAATATCTTCTCCTATATCTTTTTGTGCTAACAAATATTTTTTAGGGTTTTGTGCCTAATGTTTACAGGATGCAATTCGAACAAGAATTTAATAGGCACTCAATTCTACCAAAGTAATCTCAACCACTGGTGGGAACATGACTCAAGCATGGATCAAAGCCAATTTTGGCAAGCTGCCGAACAATTTGAGAACCAACCACAACAACAATGGCAGCAACAAAGCTTTAAAATCAACAAAGGGAAGCAAGAGATCTCTTTGTTTAGACAAGGCATGGAAGAATCACTGGGGCATGCATGGGACAGGTATAAAAGCCTATTACGAAAGACTCCCACGCATGGATTTAACGAAGGAGAAGTAGTCCTAATCTTCCTTGGAGGTCTTGGTTCACAAACCATGATGATGCTTAACGCCTCAGCTGGAGGCAATATCAAATGGAAGACTCCAGAGGAAGCCACAGAAATAATTGAAAACATGACTACTAATAACAATAAGTGGAACAGTGAAAGAGGAGCTCCTATTCAACAAAAAGGAGTTCTACAGTTGCAATCCAATGATGCCTTGATAGCTCAGAACAAGTTAATAACTCAACAATTGGAGAATCTCTCAAAGATACTTGAACAATTGCCACAAGAGTTAAAGACTGTTGCACAGGTACAATCCCAGTTGTGCGAATTGTGTGGAGGGGACCATATCAATGGTCAATGTGCCTTTCCAGTTGAAGCCGTAGAGGATGTAAACTACATGACCAATCAGTACCGTCAAGGGAGCTACAATCAAGGGTGGAAACCACACCCAAGTATTGGTCAGGAACAAAGTGGGCAAGCTGGACAAACTGGGCAATTTAACAAGCAACAGCAACAAACCTTTCTATCAGGAAGTTTGGATGACACCCTTCAACAATTTTTGAAAAATTCTAACACTACTCAGAAAAGCATTGAAGAATCATGTAAAAGGATGGAGATGCAGCTTCATTCCATTAGTCAGAGATTGAATGATGAGGTTAATACTGAAGTTAACCCTAAGGAGGAAGGGCAAGTCATTATCACTGAAAGTGACAAGATTCTTGATGAGGAAAAATTAGAGGGAGATGAGAAAAGGGTAGAGAGAAAAGAGAAAGAAGAGTTGAGTGAGAAAGATAAAGATGAAGAAAAAGAAAAAGAAGTGGTTGAGAGAGAAGAGAGAAAGAAAATTTGTGTGAAAATAAAGAAGTTGAGGAGAAAAAGAGAAGGGAAGAAAAAAATAAAAGAAAAGAAAAAGAGAAAATTTGGGGAGAGAAAGCGTAAGAAAAAGAAGATGAGAGGAAAGAAGAAGGAATCATATGAAAAATCCCATCCTCATCTAAAGAAGAATCATAGGAAGGAAAAGAAATTTAAGTGCTTTATGGAAATCTTCAAGAAATTGGAGATTAAAGTTCCTATGATTGAGACACTGCAACAAGTTCCTGGTTTGATCAAATTTCTGAAGAAGTTCAGTAGAAAGAAGAAAAAGAAGAAGGAACTTGAGCTTTATTGGGTCAAGCTAATGACGTTAAAAGAGCGCTTGCTGGGAGGCAACCCAGTGGATTTAAAAACTTTTGATTTGGTTTTGTAACTTTTAATTTGTGGACATTATTTTGTAAATATTTTGTTGGATACAGCATCTACTGAAGGATGCTAGGTGGTTAAGTATCTACTGAAGGATACTAAGTTTGTAACACCTACTGATGGGTGTTGGTGAGAAAATTTTGCACCTACTGATGGGTGCTGGTAAGTCTGTAACACCTACTGATGGGTGTTGGTAAGTTTGAAACACCTACCGATGGGTGTTGGTGGATTTTGGGTCAGGCTCGTGACGTTAAACAAGCGCTACCTGGGAGGCAACCCAGTTGATTGATTGTTTTTGTTTGTTTTATTTTAGTTAGGGTTTGCATAAGTATTTTAAGCATTGAATTGCAAGGAACCAGTAAGGGGCATGTCTGGGAGGCACGTAGGTTAAGAAAAGAAGGAGAAGAGCACATCACGAAAGTGCCGCTGAGCGGCAACTTACCGCTGAGCGGTACTCTCGCAGATGGGCTTTAGTTTCCCCTTAGCGGGATCCGAGCCCATTAGGGTATTTTTATACCCTAAGCTGCATTTTGGTTTTTATTTTCAGGCTCTTCTCTGCACACACACTCCTACATACCTTTTCAAAGGTTCTCTACAATTTTTCCCTCATCCCTCTTTAGAAAATCTCCCTTCCACTCACTTGCTCACTAGTTTTCCATCTAAGTTTGGGGTTGGGAAAGAGCATCATTGAAGGGGCTGATTTCTTCATTGTGGTTTACTAATGCTTAACAATGTATCTTTTGGTTTTGTGAATTATGTTTGATGCAGGGATGGCCTCCTCATCGGGCAAAAAGAATCAAGACTATAAGATCCAAGAAGAGGAAGATACAGAGGACAACTCAGATTGATGAGGAGTTGAGATAGCATTTACTGATGAATGCTATCATAACTAGAGCAGGACTTATGCTTTTGTTTGGTTTAAGTTTTCTGAACTTATTTGTTTTTGTTTTTAGATTAGGGTTTGATGTACTCTATTGGAAACCTGGTTTATGTGATGGTTTGCTATTAACTGTGATTGTTTGATAAGTAATGCTTGAATGATGCTTATGATTAATTGATGTTGAGATGATGTGCACATTAAAATGCTTATACAGGTGATTCACAAGCTTTGTGAACAAATGCATGATATCATGATTGTGATTGTGAAATTAAGCAGGATGTGTATGTTAAATGTGAATGAGCTTATATGTGAGGTTTTGAGCTCCAGAGTTGTTATTGTTGAATGCTATTACTTTGAAAGCATGAATGATTTTGCCCAGGTTTTCTATGATTGAATCAAATGCTTGTTTTGCATCATCTAATCAAGGCCGTTTGTTGGAACCCTTTTTATTGGCCAAATTCATAAAGTTAGCCCACTAAAAGAGAACACTTTGTGTTCTATCCTTTGAACCCTTAGCCTTGAATATACACTGAAAACCCTTGATTGAAAATATTTACCTTGAGTTAAGTAGAAGATCTTGTGTGGTATTGTTAAATGTTCAAGTTTGGGGTTGTTGGGGAAACATGAAAAAGGAAAAGCATTGAGCTAAGAGCTAAAAAAGTAAGAATATGCAAAGAAAAAGAAAAAGAAAAGAAAAGAAAAAGAAGCAAAGCTCAATGCAAATGCAAATGCAAAAGAAAGTTGGGAATGAATAAGAAAAATTGTGTTGTTATGATTCTCTTAACTCAAGGATTTTGTGATCCAGAAAAACCAATTTTCTTGTTAGCCCAGCCACATTATAAGCCATTGAAAAGTCCTTGTGATGATGCATGCTTGTGAATGTTTTTGATTGTGGTAAAATGAAAGGCAAAGTTGATTCATGTAACATTGTGATAGTGGAGTGAATGAGTGAAACACTTTACCTCTTATACACTTGTGTGTTGAGTGAAACACTTTATCTAGTGAGGAAATATTCCATAAGCACATGAACATCCATGCTTAATTGATTGATCATTCATGAAAAATAGCATTTGTTGGAATTTAAATGACTTTGTGAACACTAAAGCATGTGCACATCTTGAATGAACTCTTGGTCATAAGTTTGAGTGAAGTTGTTACTTATCTTGAAAAAGAGGATTTTTGAATGAGTGAACCATCATATGAATTGGTTGGAGATTGAGTTACATTTTATTTGCTTGAGGACAAGCAAAGTTCTAAGTTTGGGGTTGTGATAACAGTTGAAAAACTGTTATTTTCATGCTTAAAATTGACACTAAAAGCAACCTTTATACTTAGAAACTAGCTTGAAATCATGCTTTTATCCATATTTTCAGAAAGAAGAGAGCTGGACAGGTTTATGCTTGATTTTAGTGTTTTTGTGCATGTTTTAAGGTGAATTTGGTGAAAGAAGTGAAGAAGGAGAGAGATGGAATCAGAAAAGAAATCAAAGAGTGCAAAAGGAGAAGCCGAAGTCACCGCTCAGCGGCATTTTACCGCTGAGCGGCACTCAGGAGGTCACGGGAGGTCCGCTGAGGGGCAAAATGGCCGCTGAGGGGAAGAAACGAGACGCGCACTTACCGCTGAGCGGTACTTTACCGCTGAGCGGCACACTTATGGGCTTGGGCCTAGATTTTATGTAATTTTAGAATAGTATATAAGCTTTAGGACGTCCTAGGGTTTGTATCTTTGGCAGAAACGAGGCAAACACTCTCTCTTCCACCCCTTTGAAGGAGGATCTTGGATGCTCAGGCTACCTCTTCACCTTTTTAGGGTTTATTCTTTCATTCTTTCATTATTGTTCATCTAGGTTCACCATGAATATGGTGAACTAAACCTTGTATGTTTGTTGGGGAATCAACGTAATCTTTTGAAGCTCTCATATATGGAATCTGTTTTTACATCTTTTAATTAAGACTTATGCTTTCTTTCATCATTAGTTAGGGTTTTTCCTCTTTGCTTAATGCTTGCATTGTTTAACTCATTCGATGCATGATTATTGGTTTTGTAGATACGGGAACGTACGGGGAAGTCTAGATCCGGGGAATTTCTCCCAATATTATGTTGGTTGTCGTTAAGCTCCTGCACTTATGAACTGATCATTAGGAATGCTAGGAATTGTATGAACTCGTGATTAGGGAGAAGCCTTCTAGAAAGGTACTTTAGAGAGTGGCATTAACAATGATGATTTGAATGTTGAATTCCTAAAATATATGAGAGTGGATAAGATGAAATTGACCCCCAACAACATATTCATTCATATATTTCATTGAAAGTGTTTATCTTTTGCTTTTGCCATTGATCAAAACTTCATGCATACATGTTTATTTTCTGTCTTGCATATTAAACTCCAAATATTTCATTCTTAAGTCTTAGCTAATCAACAAATCACATAACTAAACTAGGCCGAGAGTCCTTTGGGAGAACGATACTTGGTCTTACCAAGTTTATTACTTGAACGATTCGGTCATACTTGCCGATTGTGAAACAAGCTTGTGACATCATATTTTGGTGCTCATAAATTTGTCCATCACACGTTTCACGTCCTTTGTTCCTTCATGTGTGACTCTGAGAACTTCCCACATTTCCTGTGTTGTCTTTCCACATTTCATATCAAGTAATATAAAATGGTAAGACCAAGTATCGTATCCCAAAGGACTTACGACACTAACAATTATGTAATTGCTTACCCAATTCAGACTTAAGATCAATTTTTGGGGGTTTTCAATGCAAATGCAATAAAAATAAACATGAATGCAATATGATCAATGGAGGCTAAACACTAGAATGGATGGATGATGAACTAATATTTTCTTCACTTCACTTAGTTTACTGTGCTAGATTTAATTAGGGAATTGTGCATAATTGTCTAGTATTTTCCTATTTTACTGAATTGAGCTTAATCCGATCAGAAATTCTTATTTTAACTAATTTGAATTATCTGAGCTAATTATTTTCATTATTGATTGCAGGAAAAATTTTGAAAATATAAATTGGGACATTTGGAAGAACATTCACACACTGTGTTTGGGAAGAAGCTGCACTGCAGTGATTTAATTTGTGTTGATCCGTGATGAAATATTTTTGTTTGGATTGGCTAAAAAGAATTAGAAGAAGTGCAGGGTGTTGGAACCATCCACGTGAAAGGGGGAAAGCATATCATTCCCTTATTAAAATTTTAGAAGCAAATTCACGACACATGAAGTCTTCTTTCCCTTTTGCAAATGAATGTGAATGGAAGACAATATATTATGGTAGGGACCACCATGTTTGAAGCTAAAGTCCAAGAAGAGGAAAGTGGCCACATGGAAAAGAAGGTAATGGCCTACTTGGAAGCATGTCATGTAGAACCAAGCAAAGTCTGAATTTTATCAAGGAAAGATGCTTCATGGCCCACATTGGAAATTGGAAGCTAACGTTCACACATGGAAGAATTGCAAAATGAAGTGCTGAATTTAATTTAATCAATGTTATTAAGGGAATGGTTACACGGCCCACGTGGAAAAAAATGTTCAGATTTTTTTAGCATGTACACTTGGTTGGTGGAACATTGTTTTGCAAGCATTTGGAATAAAAATGGGAGCCACAACACCCCTTTGCTGAACGTAAATCCCAATTTGCCTTTGAAGAAAAATAGCACACATTTGGAGGGACCACCTTGTAGAAAAACACACGGTCCCATGGACATTTTATTTTGGCAAAAATACATTCAGAAATTAAGCATTTGCAAAGAGCCACCACTTCTCACGGTATTTAGTTGGTAGAAAGAGGAAGACATATCACGGCCAAGAGAAGTTCCATGCTGAATTTTATTTGTTGTAAGAATCAAAGAGAAAGAAGCCATTAAATTGAGAGCTGCACATCTGAAAGGAGCTCACGGGATTCACCTAATAATGGAGCACAATCTAGCTGCAGCAAAGGAGACCATGTTGAGGGAGTGAAGCTCACGGTATGAGGGGGCCGTGAGAGAGCTGGGACGTGTTGGAGCAGCTGCAACGCATGGTCCAGCAAGAAGAGTAACACTTGGTCCAGCTTGGGAGTGTCACGGCCTAGGAGAGAAGCAAGCCTAGCAGCAGCAAGCTTGAGAGGAGTAACCATATTCACGGCTGGAAGCTTGGAGAAAGTGAGGGCCCCACCTATTTGGCACATATAAGAAGCTCGTGAACATTTGCAGATTATTAGAGACAACAAACCTTAAAGTTGGAAGGTCACGGACGGGCTGCAAGTGAGACAAAACCCAAAATCCTAAATTGAAGGAGAATGTCCAAAAGTGTTGACACTATAAAATGGCAGCAGGCAGGGAGAATGAAGGGGAGATTTTAGTGTGGATTTTAGGAGTAGTGTAGGAACTACCCACGTCTGGGAGGAGGCTATTGCCTCTTCCTCCTTCAATCAACTCTCTGTATTTTCATTTTCCAAACAGTGCAACAGTGATTTATTTTCTGAAGCGTATAATGTGTTACTGTAATTTTTATTTTCATTGTCCAGGAATTTAATTTCAAGTGTTGAATCTTTGCTAAATTTGATTTCCAATTAAATGCTTTTAATTTTATTGTGTCTTTATTTTACCTTTCAATATTTTTCTGCACCGTTAAATTCTGTCATTATGTTTTACTGGTCATTTATTTTCAAGAGTTGTTTTTACGGTTTATTTTTACTGGAACTATTGGTAAATTTTAATTACAGTGTTGTTTTGTCTTCTGCATATTTACTGTTCTGTGTTTTAATTTCCAACACTGTAATTTTTCCATTGTCTATTTTTACCATCTTTTACTGTTTAGTTTTTACCGTCGTTAAAATTTACTTCAGTGTTTTTAATTCTGTCTTATTTTAATTCCAGTTTTAATTTATTTTTCCGTACCACAAATCACAAAACCCCCCCCCCCTTCGTAAAAAAAAATCTGAGACTGAACCACCAAAAATTGGTCCTTGAGAGACGACCTAGGAGTCACCTCCTAGCACTGTACTGCATTCTTATTTGCAATCAACTTTTGTGAGCGGTGCGACCCGTTCGTCAAAAATGGCGCCGTTGCCGGGGACCAATCAATAACGGTTTGGTTTTAGATTTTTGTTGTATAAAGTTTTGTTCTGTTAATATGTTTGTTTTGTGTGTTTTGTCTTGTATATTTTTGTAGGCGACAACGACACCTTCAGCAAATTTTGGCGGCGTTGTCACTTCAGTTCCAGGTTTTTCGTTTTAGATTTTTGCTGTGTTTTTCGATTATGTTGTGTTAATATATGTTTTGTCTTTCATATTTTATTGTGCAGTGTTCTGTATTTAGTTGCTATATTTAAAAAAAAAAAAAAAAACAAAAAAAATTTTTTTTTTACTATTGATGTTCTGTCTTGTGTGTGCTTGTAGCATGTATAAATGTGTTTAGTTTATCTGTTTCGTAATTTTTAGTTTTTAGTTTTTATTTTTATTTTCCATGTCTACCTATTTTAATTTTGTGAATAGTGCTTATTCTACAAGTGCCTGTAATTATGATTCTCTTTCTGCATATTACTCTGATTCTTGTGCTGATTTTAATACTGAGAAAAATATGGATCATCCTCAAATTCCTGAGAGCTCCCTTTGGGAGCCGGTTCCACCAGTTCAGCAATATCAGAGTCAGCAGTATGATGCTCCTGCCCAAGTAGCTTCTCAGCCTTCAACTTCTGAACCTACATTGAAGGAGTTATTGGAGCAGATGACCATGCAGAACATTCAGTTTCAGAAAGGGAACATGCAGTTCAAGCAAGAGAGCATGGAAACTCAAGCTGCCATTCAGAAGCTGACTGATCAGATCGGGCAGATGGCCACTCAACACTTTCAAGATGATAGTGGCATCAACATAGAAGATGGGGAGCAAAGCTATGAGTTTACTACTACACCCACTTTCCTACCTTTCTATGATCCCACTCTTGCACCTAAGACTGTTGATGATTATTTTAAGGACCAGACAAGTATGAGTAACACTATTGAGACAGGTAGACCATTCTTATCTTCCCCCGTGGAGGTAAACGTACCTCAACTTGAATGTGCAGTTGATGAATTGGAAATTCATGAGAAAATTTATTCTGAACAAAAACATGTTTATTCTGAAACTGAGATTACAAGCTCTTTACCAGATCTGCCTATACATTCAATTGCTTGTGATTTGTTGCACAATGATTCTACAGGTTTTAGGATTGAAACTGATACAGACTTGATTGACAATTCTAAAGTTTTTGATTCAGTATTAGTCTCTGAAACCATTGGTATAAATGTTGTGTTGAATGAACATGATTACAGTGATAAATTTTCCATTGATAATAGCTTTGCACTGAATGTGGATTTTGTTGATGATGCATATGTCAATATTGATTTTGAGACAGGAATTTTGCAGTCGCATAACATGATAGAGTTAGAACAAAACATTGATCTGACTCAGTTTTCTGAGAATTGTGAATGTGATTGTGAATCTGGTTCTTGCCCAATTTGTATTGAAATTGATTATGTGTTACAAACAGATTCTAAATTCATAACAAATGCTATTGATTATGAGTTTGATGACCAGGTTACAAAAGTAAATGAGAATACAGGTACTGACATAGAGGAAATAATGATAGATGAAGGAAAGTATACTGCTTTTTCTCTTATTACTCCGGTGTCACAGACTCAACAACTGCTGGTGGACAGAAGGCTCCTGATTTTATTGATTCAACAACTTGCTCGGAGAAGTGGCGTGGCTACTGGGATTTGTCCTGATTCAAGTGAGAGGGCAGTACTGGGCGAGCTGCTCCTGAAGACATCTTCGCCGGATCCTGAAGTGGAAGATATCTCACTGATAGTCCAGAATTGGCAACTGCCACCATGACCAGGGAGCACTCTTTTTCCTTATTATGTACATATTATTTAGCTTTTCTGATGTGTTTTCATGGTTGTGTTTATTTCATTTTTAAATTGTGAGCATGAATTAAAAAAAAAAAATTAAAAAAAAAAAATTGTTCAAATTCATAAAAATTCATAAAAATAAAATAAAGATGTCCGAGGTTCGATCATTATTGATCGTTAATATTACAGTCCAAATAAAAAAAAAAAAAAAAAAACATAAAACATAAAAAAATTAAAAACATAAAAAAATTAAGTGTCCTTATTACAGTACTTGTTCAAATTCTGGCCACACTCGGCCAACAGCAAAAACATAAAAAGGAAAAAAACATAAAACTTTAAAAATGAAAGAATTCACGAGCTGGTTGTGGTGGTCTAAGGGAGAGCTCCGTTGAGGGAGCTCTGGTTCGAAAAGTCACGAGCGGAGGCTTTGGTGGAGGAATTTCTCGTTCATTTCTGTCGTCATCGATAATGATCGGAACTGGAAACAAATCCAGCAGCCTCGGTGCCCTCATTATCACCCAGTTGTTTTCTTTCAAACAAAAAAAAAATTAAACTTGTGTTAATAATAGAAGAGGAATGGAAAATTCAATGGAGGTGTGATCAGAGGTCTTACCATACATATACAGCGGCAGTTGTGAAAAGAGAGTGCCAGTAGGGTCTATCTCCGCTTGCCAGCGCCTGACCCGATTGCCATGGTTGTTAAACCAGCAGTGCACGTTATATTCGGTGGCATCTGCGAAGGTCCTTAGTCGAGACGCGATCTCGACGACTTGCGCTCGGCTTGGGTGTGTGACCCCATAGTTGTAGATTTTGGTCATCATCGTGATCTGATCATCTGTAGGGCGCCATCGTTGACTGGTATATCTCTCTGATTCCATATCAGTCATCCTTCCTCTACTAGTATTCTAAAACATAAAAAAAAAAAAAGAAAAAAAAAAGAAAGAAAAAATAAACATAAAAAAAAATAATAAAAAGAACTAAAAAAAGAGAAGCATAAAAAAATTAGATTAGTTCTCTGTTTTCTTTATTTGTTCTTGTTTCCTTTTAGATTTATTTTGTCCAGTCTGTATTTGATGTTTCAGTGTCTGGTCTCAGATCTGTTTCACGGTCCTTGCAAAAGGGTCCTAAACGGATCTACGTCCAGTTGTCCGGTTGTTCTTGTCCATATTGTTCTTGTATATTATGTTTATGTGTTTATTTAGTTTTAAGTGGGGTACGTGGCGTTGTTCTACCCGATTGTCTCTGCAATACCTTCAATCGAAGGGAGATTAACGTCTGGTTTCCAGCCGATATACCCCTTAAGTTTTTAGACAGTTGTGTTTTATGTGTTTAAGAGTTTTCAGTTTCAAAAATATGAAAAAAATTGAAAAGGAGAAGATAGATCGGGCAGGGGGAGAGGACAAGTATTGCAGCAAAGAAAATAAATAACAGGAAAGCAGGACAAGGGAGAGGGAAAGAGAACAAGCAGAGAAAAATAAAGAGAGCAGGGCAGAAAAAGGAAATACTGAAAGGGAAAGACTGGAAGGCAGGAAAAGTAAAAAAAAAAAGCAGAGAAAGCGTTAAGGAAGGAAATTACATGAAGGAAAGGAAAGAAGGAGTTACTAAGTTCTGAGGACTTACCTGGAGAAGTAGGCTTGCAGAGGCTCCTCGCGGATCTCACTCAGACTCTTCAGAAGACGCAGGGACAGGGGCTCTGCGCAGATCTCAGATCTTCAGAAGGCGCGGGGACAGAGCTTCCTCACAGATCCAGACGCTCGAGAGAGAGCAGAGAGCAAAGAGAAGAGAGCAGAGAGAAGAGAGTAGAGAGAGAGTGAGGGGTCAGAAATGGCGCTGGACGCGGAGGAATGCCTCATTTATAGCCAGATTGCTTTCCACTGTAGCAACAGTTCCGGTCTTTGCCACCGAGACTGTTGTCACAGTACCGGTCTCCTTTTTCAGAAAAAAAAAATGAAAAAAAAAATAATAATAATAAAAATTATTAGCATCTACTGATGGGTGTTACTGAAAAATTTCTTCCCATTTTTCCTAACTTTTTATTGCACTTGTCTATATTATTTGACTGCTCTGAATTTGATCATCTGATGATTGTAACACACTGAGGACATTGTGTGATTTAAGTGTGGTCTACTGGGGAGAAATTCTGATTTTTCTGTTAGATTGTATTTTTCGTGTTAAATTTTTTTGTTTTTGAGTGTTAAATTTTTTCTATTTTAAGTTATTTTTATCGAGTTTTGTGTGCAATAAATTTTACATTTTTCTCTTGATTTATGGAGTTTGTTTAAGTTGTAGATTTTTCCTTCACTTACTTAATACTTATAGTTTGTAATCCTTGCTTTTCTCTGCCTAGAAAGATGATTATACGTTTGAGAGGTTGATTTGATTGTGACGAATACCCTGTGTGAGATTTGAGCCACTTAATTTTCTTTCTTGTGTGATATGTATCTTGATTGCTTGCACATATGCCTTGGCTTGATTCTTTTTTATAGACTTGATTGATATGCATGTTCAGACGTGATAAAGGCATTTTTATTCTTGAGCCTCTTTAGCCAAATAAGCCTACCTTGTTATTATCCTTTGATAACCCCTTTGAGCCTATACTGTATATATTTCTTTGTGTTGAAGCTCATACACTGATCCTAAGTGAAAAACAAATGATTACCTTAACCTTAGGAAAGTCTGGAGCTATAGAAGTATTTTTTGAATAAGTGTGGTCTCCTTGGGAATTCTGATGAATTGGCTAGTTGGTTCCTCATCATGTTTTGAAATGATAATTTATATCCTGTTGTGTGAAAAAAAAAAGAAGACAGGATAAAAAAAATGATGAGAAAAAGAGAAAAATTGAAAAATAATTTTGTGAATAATGGAGTCGAGAAGAGGATTGAATTAGAGGTTTGAGTGAGATTTCACTGTGTTACATTTTTTCCCTAGTGCACCTCTATTTCTTCTGAGCTATAGCTACTTATCCAAATTTATCCTCCCCTGTCCTTGGCCCCATTACAACCCAGTAAAGACCTTTTGATCTGAACATGCATATGTTTTAAGTATTGATAATTAGAAGCTTGCCAAGTCTACTTGTGTTTGTTTTCTTGAGTACATCGAGCTGATATTATTATTTATCCTAGACACTTGAGAGAAACACTATAGTGCATCTGTGAGGTTATGTTATTTTTGAATCACCTCTTGAACTGATTAATCATTTTGCTATGTATTGAATTGCTTGGATGATTTCTGTAAGTATGTGCTTTTCTTGACTATGTGTTGGATATTGTCTACTTCTTTTCTCGGTCCATAATTCTTGAGAACTCTGTAAATTCTTTTTATTTTTCTTGAGTCTTTGTTTTCTGCGTGCTGAGTGTGTGTCACCTTCCTAGAAGTCCTTTGAACTATTCCCTGATTTGTGTCTTAATTTTGCCCAGGAGTGCAAAAGACTAAGTGTGGTCTATTTTGATGAACTAATATTTTCTTCACTTCACTTAGTTTACTGTGCTAGATTTAATTAGGGAATTGTGCATAATTGTCTAGTATTTTCCTATTTTACTGAATTGAGCTTAATCCGATCAGAAATTCTTATTTTAACTAATTTGAATTATCTGAGCTAATTATTTTCATTATTGATTGCAGGAAAAATTTTGAAAATATAAATTGGGACATTTGGAAGAACATTCACACACTGTGTTTGGGAAGAAGCTGCACTGCAGTGATTTAATTTGTGTTGATCCGTGATGAAATATTTTTGTTTGGATTGGCTAAAAAGAATTAGAAGAAGTGCAGGGTGTTGGAACCATCCACGTGAAAGGGGGAAAGCATATCATTCCCTTATTAAAATTTTAGAAGCAAATTCACGACACATGAAGTCTTCTTTCCCTTTTGCAAATGAATGTGAATGGAAGACAATATATTATGGTAGGGACCACCATGTTTGAAGCTAAAGTCCAAGAAGAGGAAAGTGGCCACATGGAAAAGAAGGTAATGGCCTACTTGGAAGCATGTCACGTAGAACCAAGCAAAGTCTGAATTTTATCAAGGAAAGATGCTTCATGGCCCACATTGGAAATTGGAAGCTAACGTTCACACATGGAAGAATTGCAAAATGAAGTGCTGAATTTAATTTAATCAATGTTATTAAGGGAATGGTTACACGGCCCACGTGGAAAAAAATGTTCAGATTTTTTTAGCATGTACACTTGGTTGGTGGAACATTGTTTTGCAAGCATTTGGAATAAAAATGGGAGCCACAACACCCCTTTGCTGAACGTAAATCCCAATTTGCCTTTGAAGAAAAATAGCACACATTTGGAGGGACCACCTTGTAGAAAAACACACGGTCCCATGGACATTTTATTTTGGCAAAAATACATTCAGAAATTAAGCATTTGCAAAGAGCCACCACTTCTCACGGTATTTAGTTGGTAGAAAGAGGAAGACATATCACGGCCAAGAGAAGTTCCATGCTGAATTTTATTTGTTGTAAGAATCAAAGAGAAAGAAGCCATTAAATTGAGAGCTGCACATCTGAAAGGAGCTCACGGGATTCACCTAATAATGGAGCACAATCTAGCTGCAGCAAAGGAGACCATGTTGAGGGAGTGAAGCTCACGGTATGAGGGGGCCGTGAGAGAGCTGGGACGTGTTGGAGCAGCTGCAACGCATGGTCCAGCAAGAAGAGTAACACTTGGTCCAGCTTGGGAGTGTCACGGCCTAGGAGAGAAGCAAGCCTAGCAGCAGCAAGCTTGAGAGGAGTAACCATATTCACGGCTGGAAGCTTGGAGAAAGTGAGGGCCCCACCTATTTGGCACATATAAGAAGCTCGTGAACATTTGCAGATTATTAGAGACAACAAACCTTAAAGTTGGAAGGTCACGGACGGGCTGCAAGTGAGACAAAACCCAAAATCCTAAATTGAAGGAGAATGTCCAAAAGTGTTGACACTATAAAATGGCAGCAGGCAGGGAGAATGAAGGGGAGATTTTAGTGTGGATTTTAGGAGTAGTGTAGGAACTACCCACGTCTGGGAGGAGGCTATTGCCTCTTCCTCCTTCAATCAACTCTCTGTATTTTCATTTTCCAAACAGTGCAACAGTGATTTATTTTCTGAAGCGTATAATGTGTTACTGTAATTTTTATTTTCATTGTCCAGGAATTTAATTTCAAGTGTTGAATCTTTGCTAAATTTGATTTCCAATTAAATGCTTTTAATTTTATTGTGTCTTTATTTTACCTTTCAATATTTTTCTGCACCGTTAAATTCTGTCATTATGTTTTACTGGTCATTTATTTTCAAGAGTTGTTTTTACGGTTTATTTTTACTGGAACTATTGGTAAATTTTAATTACAGTGTTGTTTTGTCTTCTGCATATTTACTGTTCTGTGTTTTAATTTCCAACACTGTAATTTTTCCATTGTCTATTTTTACCATCTTTTACTGTTTAGTTTTTACCGTCGTTAAAATTTACTTCAGTGTTTTTAATTCTGTCTTATTTTAATTCCAGTTTTAATTTATTTTTCCGTACCACAAATCACAAAACCCCCCCCCTTCGTAAAAAAAAATCTGAGACTGAACCACCAAAAATTGGTCCTTGAGAGACGACCTAGGAGTCACCTCCTAGCACTGTACTGCATTCTTATTTGCAATCAACTTTTGTGAGCGGTGCGACCCGTTCGTCAATGGATGAAGTTGAAAATATGAGATGAATATGTTGTTGGGGTTTAGATTTCACCAAGTTTACTCTCATGTATATACGAATTCTACTTCTTCATTAATGTCAATGTCACTCTCTAAAATACTTAAAATCCGATTCCTCGGCGAAGAAAGTTTATCTTTAACTATTAGTTCATACAATTCCTAGCATTCCTTATAATTAATTCAGAAGAACAGAAGCTTAAGACAACCAGAACTCATACCCTCATTCCTGAGCAATATTGCTTCTGGGAATAATTCTTCGGATCATGAATTATAAGATACCTTCCGGTAATCATGCCAATCATACATCATGCTACTGAATTAGTTAAACAGAGCAAGCATTATGCAAAGAAGAATTATTCTAACAATTAATGAAAGAATCATAAATAATTAAGAATCAATTCAAAATACATGAGAGTTCAAGAGGTTACATATTTTCACCAACAACAAATAAGGTTTAGTTCCCCATTATCATGGAGAAACTAGATGAACAATGAAAAGAGTGAAAGAGATAGAAAAACCCTAGAAAGAGAAGAGGAGAGTTGTCACATCCCCAAATCTACCCTCAAGGAAGAGGAGAGCCGCCACATCCCCAAAATCTACCCCCAAGGGGTGAAAAATGTGATTATGTACTCAAGCCATCAAAATATACAATCCCTAGTATGTCCAAGTCCTTAAATAAAACATAAAAATAACAGAAAACAGGTCCAAGCCCACGAAACTAGCGCTCAACACCCCTAAAAGGGCGCTCAGGCGTGGTACGGGTCAAAACTAACGCTCAGCGCCCTTGAAAGGGCGCCCGAGCGTGGTGTGGGAAGAAAAATGGCTCTCAACACCGCTGCAAGGGTGCTCAGCTTGACTTTTCTGCACTCTGGTTGAGTCTTCTGCACTCTAGTTGGCTTTTCTGCATTCTGGTTTACTTTTCTGCATTCCAACTATTTGGTACTTTAGCTCTTCTTTCAAATCATTCCAATAGCCTATAAAGTCAAGGGAATTTAGTGACAACATCATCAAGTATAACCTCAACTCTGTTATTCACAAAACTAAAGCAAAAACAGGAGTTAAAACAAGTTTCTAAGTCAAAAATGGTGCATTTAGTATCAAAACTATATCACAGATAATGGTATTTTCAACTGTTATCAGGAACCTCAAATCAATCTTCAAAAGATTGCACAATCTGATATCTCGATGACACCTAAATGTGCAAGTTGATCAACCTTTGAAAAACACAGCAGTCTTGTTCTTCAAGAAATCACAAGTAGTTGATCATCACGATCACTCTTGTTTCTTGGAGCTTTTCTTTTCTTTCTGTAAGATCACAATTTTCTGCTAAAGATATGAAAATTTTAGAATCACAAAAGTTCTTACAGAAATCAAATTCGCGTCAATTTATAGAATAACACATGTCAGACGCAATTTAATCGATTAAGCTACTTGTTGAGATTGTTGATGGGGGGAGCACTGGTTTAGCTGAACCCACAATCTCAGTAATATGAGTTTTTGATGATGACAACACATAATTAATAACACATGTGTATTTTGTGTTACATGTTGTATTCTTACATGTTATATGAGTATATAAGAACATGATTGTGTTGATTGTTGTGTTGTTCATTGTATTTTAGTGTGTTATATATGCCATTTTATACATGAATGCATGACACATGTTTTTGGATCAAACACCACAAGCACTAATGCTGAACTTTAAAATGCGTGGCAAAACAACAGTTTGAAGTCAATTACATTATGGGGTGAATCGATTAAAACTCGTGTATTTGCACAAACTTTTTAAAGTGTGTTGTGAGAGTTTTTCAAAGAGAAAAGTTTTCAAAACTTTCCATATCACTGTTGCATAATCAATTACATGCGATATGTATTTGATTAAGTTTGTTATTGTTTTGAAATCTGTTAAGTCTTGATATAACTATTACAATGGCTATACTTTTAAATATGTTGACCAAGCATTAAATGTTATTCGACTCCATTAATTGTGAATTCAATTAAGTGCTTTGACTGCTACTATCTGTTATACCTGAATTGTTGTATTCTATTGCATTAGTAGCAAAGTCGATTATGTTGCATCTGATACGAGTTCTGAAAAAGACTCTTATGATTCTAACATTTTCATATTCTTTTATTGAAAAGTGCAAAGCTTACAGAAAGATAAAGAGCTCCAAGAAACTTGTTTGACCCTGGTGATCAACTAGGTGTGATTTCTTGAAGAGCAAGGTTGCTGAGTTTTCAAAGACTAATCTATCTGCACATTTGGGTGTCTACTGCAAGATCAGGTTATTCAATCTACTGAAGATTAGGTTGAGTACCCTATTGTGATTACAAGAAGAAGGACGTGTTGCGTTCTTGACTTTGAGGGTGCCTCAAAGGGGTTGGACTACAGGAGAGGGGATTCTTGTTACTAGTCTGTTTGTATACTACCTATATTTTTATTAGAGGGTTAGAGAGGTGTTTTATATTTTTGACATGAGGTCTCTATAAAAACCTTATTGTAAAACCTTGATCACGACGATAGTGCATTAGCTTCCTGTGCTTGGAAGGACATTAAATGTAGGATTGGCCGAACCAGTATAAAAACTCAGCATTTGATCTTTCTTATCCCTACTCTGTTACATTCAATTGATTATACTTTTTACGCATTCGATTGAATTTCCGCTGCATTGAAAATCTTTTAACTTGCGTTTCAAGAAAAGTTTAAAGGCATCTCTTTTGATGAAAAAGATTTTGAAAGATTTAAATTTTATACTTCACTAATTCACCCCCTCTTGGTGTGAGAAATTGAGTCATTCTTTTTTAACACTACTAAAGCAATCGAATATAACAATTATGTTATAACAGTTACCAACAATCACGACAATTAATTGAATGCACAATTAATGCAGTCGAATATCCTTTAATCCTTGGTCAACACAATTAAAAATATGATCGTTAGACATTTATGTCCAGCATTAACAGAATTTCAAAACAATAACAGACTTAATCGAATACAACACGCATGCAATCGACTAAGTAACAATGTTAAGCATAGTTTTGAAAAACTTTCTCTTTGAAAAAATCTCACAGCACACTTGAAAATAGTTTGTGCAAAGACACGATTTTTAATCGATTCATCCCATAATGAAATCGACTTAAAATTGTTATTTTGGCACACATTTAAAGTTCAACATAAGTGCTTGTGGTTTTCCTTTTCAACATTATATGTCATGCATTCACATATAAGAACACATATGTAACACAGTGATATGCAATGAACAACACAATCATGCTTTCATATATGCTTAAACAGATTTAACACATTGATCAAAAGCATATAATGTAAATATATAACATGTAACTCATAATACACATGTATTATGAATTATGTGTTGTCATCATCAAAAACACAAATATCACTGAGATTGTAGGTTAAGCTGAACCTTTGCTCCCCCTATCAACAATCTCAATAATTTCCTCCTTTTTTGATGATGCACAACTGTGATTAATAAACAACCTTGTTGCACAAATCAATATAGATTATCAACCAATTACCAATCATCATAATTCTTCCCCTTTGGACATTAGCAAAAAGGATAAGCATACAGTAATTGATCACAGATAATCAGTAACATAGAGATGCATCAAATATATCAAAAACAGATTATGATGCTCCCCCTTACAATGTTATTCACATGATTTAGGATTTTCTCCCTTAAATGAATACATGTGAAATAGATCAACGATATGTAATGCTCCCCCTGTCATTATGCATGTTTCAATCTCAAAACACAGATGCACAATGCAATGATCATATTATATATCAGAGCATGTAAAAGCATATTCCAGCATTATATCATAGTAAATGTATAGCAATAATAACACAGCATAATTGATACAATTTCAATCATCAAACATAGTTTATTCTCTTATCATCTCATAGCATATTGTTGTTGGGGTTTAGATTTCACCTAATTTACTCTCATGTATTTATGAATTCGTCTTTCTTCATTAATGTTAATGTCACTTTCTAAATTACCTTAAACCCGATGTCTTGGCGAAGAAAACCTAATCATAATCACTAGTTTACAATGTCTTGTCTCCCTAGCAATTAATCATGCATTATAGTGAACAGAAGCTTAAACGCAACCAACCATCATACTCCTATGTCTAGGTTTATACTACTATTGGGAGAGATTCCCCAGATCTAGATTTCCCCGTATGTGTCCATATCGACAAAATCAATGATCATGACATCGAATGAGTTAAACAATGCATGTTTTGAGCAAAGAGGAAAAACCCTAACAATTAATGAAAGAAAGCATGTATTTTAAAGAAGATTTTGAAGAACAAATTCCATACATGAGAGTTTCAAAAGGATTGCATTGATTCCCCAACAACAATAAATGTTTAGTTATCCATCGTCATGGAAAAACTAGATGAACTATGGAATGAAATAATGAAAGAGATAGAAAAACCTGAGAAAGAGAAGAGCAGAGTCGTCACCATCCCCAAATCTACCCCCAAGGGGTGAAAAGTGTATTTTTGTGCTTAAGCCATCAAAAGATAGAAACCCTAAGACATCTGAATCTTTAAATAGGACATAAAAATAAAAGAAAATGGGTCCAGGTCCAAAACAGATCATAAAATAGCATAAAACTAGCCCAAAACTCGCTCTGGTTGACTGGTTGACTTTTCTGGTTAACTGGTTGACTTTCTACTTTTTGGTTGACTTTTTTGCACTGCAACTCGTTGATACTTCAACCCTTCTTTCAAATCATTCCAAAAACCTACAAAATCAAAGGGAATTTAGTGATAAAATCATAAAGCATATCCTCAACTTTCTTATTCACAAAACTAAACCAAAATCATGAGTCCAAGAAAACTTCTAAGTCAAAAAGGGTGCATTAAGTATCAAAATTAAGTATAAAAATAACGATTTTTGAACCGTTATCAACTTGGTCCTGTCTTGTTAGTAGCAGGAGGCAGTTCCTTAGGAATCCATTTGAATTTTCCCTTTGGAACTCCAACCTTTCTATAGTAGAAGTTTATAACATTATGTCCAATAGTATTGCAGTAAAAACAAGCATTTGTAATAGGCTTACTGAGATCAATAAACTTCTTTGAATTAATCTTATTACTCTTTGCTTTGTAGCCAATACCTTGCCTATTAATTGCTCTTCCAGATGATCTTAACACATTATCAAGATTTTCTTTAACTTGAGTAAATTTAGCTAACGTGTTGGTTAAGTAATCAATTTTCTCAAGGTGTAGTGGACAATTATCGCATTCTTTTTCAACCGTTTATATTTCAGTCTTAACTGTCTTTGCAGATTGTAAAGCATTTTCAATATCTTTTCCAAGCTTTTTATTATCCTCTACTAGATTATCAATTCTATATTCATAGTCTCTTCTCTCAGAGGATAATCGATTTACCTTATACTAGAGTCGCATGGCTTCTGCATGTATCTCCTGAAATGCATCCAACAGCATGTGGTACTTGAACTCTATTGGTTCATTTTCAAATTCACTATCACTGTCATCATTAGAGTGTGCAGAGTCTGCCATGAAACATAAGTTTGACTCCTCTTCAACGCTACAATCATCATCACTTGAAGACTCTCCATCACTGTTTTCCCAGGCAATGTATGCTTTCCCTGGCTTTCTGCTCTTGTCCTGAGGATACTTGGTAATTTCTTTCTGCTTGTTCTTCAAGTCTGGACAGTCAGGCTTGAGATGACCATCCTTTCCACACTCGTAACATTGTACAATGTTGTTTCTTGAATTCTTTCTTCCTCTATGATGACCAATTTATGAACACCGAAAAACGGCGCCAAAAACTTGTTTAACCCTCGGCAACTGTGATTGAATGGTATCAAGTAATAAACTCTTTCCTTCAAAAACAAAAGAGGGTGAATTGGTGAAATGTAAAAACAAAATCTTTTAAAATCTTTTTCAAAAAAATGATGCCTTGATAATTTTCTTCAATGACAAGGTAAAAGATTTTCAATGCAGTGGAAACTTAATAGAATGAATGCAGAACGTAATCGATTTAATAAAGAGAGTAAGGATGAGAAAATTCAAACACTATCTTTTTATACTGGTTCGGCCAAGTCTACATCCAGTGTCCTTCCAACCACAGGCAGCCAATATACTATAATGATCAAGGTTTATTACAAGGCTTTTATAGCGAGCACACGTCAAAAAGATAAAACACCTTTCTAACGCTCTAATCAAAATATAGGCAGTACACAAACTAGACCAGCAACAAGAATCCCCTCTCTTGTCGTCTAAACCCTTTGAGAGAATCTCAAAGTCAAGAATGCCTGATAACGGTTGATTTCACCGTTATTTGGGATTAAATTTTGATAATAAATGAACCCTTTTTTGACTTAGAAACCTGTTAGTTCTCTTGCTTTTAGCCTATTTTGGTGAATAAGAGAGTTGAGGTTATACTTGAGGATTTTATCACTAAATTCCCTTGATTTTGTAGGAAACTATGAGGAATTGGAAGAGGAGTTAAATTGTCAAGAAGTTGGAACTCAGAAATGACAGAAAGAGCACTAGAAGAGAAGGTTGCAGAAGGTCACATCACGCTTGGGCGCAATTTTCTGGACCCTCCGCGTTGGATGTCTCACACCCATACCTGGATGCCCTTTTAGAGACATTGAGCGCCAATCTTCAAGTATCGTTTCACGCCTGGATGCCCTTCCTGGGGCGCTGAGTGCCATTTCTCTCGCAAGCTCGCCTGGGCGCCGTAAGTGGGGGTGTTGAGCGTTGGCAACGTTGGCCCATGATCCAATTAAGTTGTATATAAGGACTTGGACGTCCTAGAGGGAGTATCTTTTGACATAAGGGATGCAAATTCAGGCTTTTCCAACTCTTTGGAGGTAGAAGTGGATGTGGAAGCTCTCCTCTTCAGTTTTTAAGGTTTATCTTTCATTCTCATTCCATTGTACATCTAGTTTCTCCATGACAAAGGGGAAACTAAATCTATTTTGTTGTTGGGGAAAGATATAACCTCTAAACTCTCATGTATTTGAATTGATTCCAATTTATATATGCTTCTTTCATTAATTGTTAGGGTTATTCTCCTTTGCTATATGTTTGTTATGTTTAACTCATTCATGGAATGATTTTTGGTTTTCTTTGTTGTTGACAAATACCTAGAAACCTAAAACTGCGGAATTTCTCCCAAGGAAACTATTTCCTAGACATAGGGATAGAACGCTTGGTTGTCTTAAGCTTTCGTTCGTAATGCAAAATTAATTATTAGGGATGCAAGACATTGTGATCTAGTAATTAAGAATAGGCTTCTTTCACCGAGACATCAGGTTCTAAGTAATTTAGAAAGTGACATTGACAATTAATGAAGAAGAAGAATTTTTATATTCATGAGAGTGATTAGGTGAAATCTAAACCCCAACAACATCTTCATCTCATAATACCAACATCATCATTCACTTTTGCGTTTCTCTTCAATTGATCGAAATTGCATTCATATTAGCTTTCTTGATTTTACATTTAAAATACCCTAAATTGTTCTTCAAAGTCTCAATTAGTTAAGTAATTACATGATTGTTTAGTGTCGTGAGTCTCTTAGGAAAGAATACTTGGTCTTTGTTAACAGTTGAAAATATCGTTATTTGTGATGTAACTTTGATACAAAATACACCATTTTTCACTTAGAAACTTGCTTGGACTCATGCTTTTTATTAAGTTGTGTGAATAAGAGAGTTGAGGTTGAATTTGATGATTTTATGACTGATTTCCCTTGTTTTGATAGGTAATGAGAGAATGCCGAAAGCAAAGATGAAGTGCTAAGGAGTTAGAGCTCAGAAAGGCCTGGAAAAGCACCAAAAAGAGGAACCACACGAAGCTTGGGCGCCCTCTCTAAAGGCATGAGCCTAGAAAAACCGACGTCCACCGCCCGGACGCCCTCCTAGGACGATCGGGCGTCGGACCCCGAAGCCTGGGCAACCAATTGAAGGCTCAAGCCCTACATGAGGATCATCCACCGCCCGAGCGTCGTGCATCGCAAATCCGACCCATTTTTTGCTCTGTTTCGACTCTTTTGGACCGGGCCCTATTTCTACTCTTTTTCGACTTTATTTAAAGGACCCAAGAACTCTAGGTTTTGTATCTCTGGCTGGAGAAACACAACAACATACTCTTCTACTCTCTGAAGGCGAATCTGGAGCGGGAGCTTCCTCTTCTACTTTTAGGGTTTCACTATATCATGCTTTTCCATTATTCATATAGTTTCTCCATGTCTATGGGGAACTAAACTCTATTTGTTGTTGGGGGATGATGTCACCTTGTGAACTCTCACGTATTTGAATTGATTCTTAATTTATATGATTTTTCATTAATTGTTAGGGAATTCATTTGTTTCAATGTTTGCTCTATTTAACTCATTTAGTAGCATGATTTATGAATTGCATGAGTGCTGGGAGGTTCCTTACAATTCAGGTTCTTATTGAATTCTCCCAAGGATAATATTTCTTAGGGATGAGGGTATGAGTACTTGGTCGTCTTAAGCTCTTGATCTTCAGACTTAATTTTCTAGGAATGCTAGGAATTGCACGAACTAGGAGTTAAGGCAGGCTTATTGCGTCGAGGGATCGAGTTCTAAGTAATTTAGTGAGTGACGTTAACATTAATGTAATAAGAAGAATTCTTATATGCATGAGAGTAAACTTAGTGAAATCAAACCCTAACAACATATTCATCTCATATTAAACCACATTCGTTTGTCTCTGTGTTACTCTACTATTGATTAATTTGCATTCATATTTAATTTTATGTCTTTGCATTTGAATCAAACAAGCTCATTTTATTTAATTCTAAATTAATCGAGCTATCACACAACTATTTAGTGCCAAGAGCCCTCTGGGATACGATACTTGGTCTTACCATTTTATATTACTTGTTTGATTTGGTACAATTGCAATTCCATCAACAAGTTTTTGGTGTCATTGCCAGGGATCAAAATTGATGGACGAGCGCCGAAGGAGATACCGATTGAAGTTGCACGAGCACGAACCTGACCTCCTCGAAGCTTCTTCGACGAAGAAGGATGCAGCAGAATGTTGAGGAACTCGAAGTCGAAGAATGACTCGAATGAAATCTAAGGAAACTGAGAGTGCACACAACGAAACTCTAGACCTAGGTTTAAACGGTGTAAATGGATTTTAAATGGTGACAAAGGTGTTTAATCGGTGGAACATGATAAACAAGGTGAGGAGAGGTTTTTAATCGATCCAGAAGCTAGATAAAACGGTGAAAATGAAGAAATGGTGAAAGAAGATGGAAACCCTAGCGGATGATGTGGTCAGGAGATGCGGGAATAGAAAATGCAAATCTGAGAAAAGAATATGAGTGGCGAAATGATGGCTTACAGTCATGAAAGCAGAAGGCTCGCGAGGATGAGCTCTCGAGAGAGAAATGGCAGCGAGACGTGGTTCTGCGAGAGAGAATTGGTGAGAAAGGAAATGTTCCTTGTGGTAGTGAAATGAAGAAGTGGTGAGGCTGTACACGAGACAAAGGAGGACGCGTGGCTGCTGAAGGTGTAGGCCGCTTGGAGCGCTGACGTGAGGTGGCAACAAAGAATGGTAGCGAGGAGGTGAGAGAAAGCACTGTGAAAATGGAAAATGGAAGGGAGAGAGTGTGCTTGGAAGGTGGCTAGAGGGAGTCTTTGGACTCTCTAGCCTGACTTTCAAGAGAGAATAATTTCTGATTTCAGAAAATTCAATTCTCATTAATCTCAAAAGTGTCAATATAAGAGAGGAGCTGGGTATTTATAGTAACCCATGCTCCTTAAGAGCTAAGCTATGAAAGGTAAAAATACAAAAGGAGGACTACGTCAAGCAGGATTCCATCAAAAATATTGTTAACACCTAACAAAAGGTCTACTTATCTCTTAGACCATCAAAGAGAAGATTAGGATTCTTCAAGTGATTCGGATACTTCCATATCTGAGGAGGAAGCCTTACCTTGTGAAGGAGAGTTATTATTGGTAAGAAGACTTCTTGGAAGTCAATCCAAAGAACTAGAACAATCACAAAGGGAAAACCTATTTAGAACAAGATGAAAAATCTTTGAAAACACTTGTTCATTGATTGTGGATAGTGGTTCCTCTTGCAATTTTTGTAATTCTAGAGTGGTGAACAAATTGGCCTTACCTATTATTCCTCATCCCAACCCTTATAAGCTTCGGTGGATAACAGAGGATGAAGAAATATTAGTCAACACCCAGGTAACCATACCAATATCCATTGGTAGTTATGAAGAAAACGTTTTATGTGATGTTGTTCCAATGGATGTTAGGCATGTATTACTTGGTAGGCCATGGCAATATGATCATTACTCCACTCATGATGGCTATACGAACAAAATAACTTTCCTCCATAAAGGAAATAAAATCACATTGATTCCTCTTACACCTGAACAAGTGAAAGAGGATGAAATAAAAATAAAAATAAAAATTGAAAAAGAAAGAAACGAAGAAAATAGGTTGGAAAAGCAACCTTCTCAAGAAAAGAAGATGGAGACAAAGGTATGCATGTTGTTAACTTCTTCATTCACAGGTAAATACCTTAACTCTTCTTCTCAAAAACATCACTTTGTTTCTACATTTCAACATGGGGAATGTTCCAAACAAAGTGAGACCAAAACTAAATTAAAAGCCAATACTTCTTCTAATAAAATTTTTGTCCAAAGGCCTTCATTTTATCTTCTTATCTTTACATATATCCTTTTACTCATACTAATTGTTGTTATTTTTTGTAGATATATTTTTGACCCAGGTGGAAAATAAAAAACCACAGTTGTGCTTCTTTCTTTCTTCCCGATTTAAGGACAAATCCTTTTTAAAGAGGGAGGGAATGATGGCAAACCCTTTAGGGACTTCCCATCCAAAGAAGTATCAACTTAAGACTAAGAAAGGGAAGTTGAATAAACAAAAGGATCTTTTCTTTCTAAGTCTTAGAATGTTAGCTAAATACATTTACTTTATTTTGTAGGTCACCAATAAAGGAGGAAAACTATGCCTACACATCCTAGGAAGCTTGCCAAGCAAGGGAGCACAAAGGAGACAAGCTAAGCCATGTAGCTTCTTCTCTTTGGAGCATGTTTTCCACATTTTCCATGTGAAACACATCCAGCCGTGTTTCTCCTTTCCTTTGAAGCACATTCAACATATTTCTCATGTGGAACACAAGTCAACCGTGAAGCTTCTTCTATTTGAGCACATTTTCAATGAGTTACACATGGAACACACGACCAACCTCTTATGCACATTTCATTTAGTTCATACAGGTTTTGAATATGTATCTAGCACGTTGGAGAGCTTCTCATCGTCTATAAAAGAGAGCTCCAATCCTTTGTAAATTTCAACTTGAGTGATATAGTGAATTGTTGCCAAATTGGATTTCCAGCCACTTCTCTCGAGTTCATTGCCTTGTGCCACTTTAGCACACTCATTCTCAAGATTCCTTCCCTCTTGGAAGGCTTCTTGTGTTAGAGCCACTGCATACACACTTCCAACTCGCACCAGACATTTTCACAAACACCTTGCATGCACCAGATCAGCCATCAACTTCTCCCATTTCGCTGCCACTTTCTGGTTAGAGAAGCTGCTAAGTCTTAAAGATTGGAGCTGCTTCTATCAAAAAGTATCCAAGAGTTGGAATTCAAGAAGGACAATCAAAGCATCAAAAAGAGATAACAGGAGGTCACGTAGGGCGCTTGGGCACCCCAATCTGCGCGCCTGAGTGCTAGTTTGTGTAGTGCAGGGCGCTTAAGTGCTAGCTTTGTACTGCAGGGTGCCTGAGCGCCAGCTTTCTCCCGTACCACGCCTAGACGCCCCACTTAGGGCGTTGAGCACTAGCAAATGGGCTTGGACCTGTTTTCTGTTATTTATATGTTTTATTTAAGGATTGTATCTTTTGATGACTTGAGCACATAAACAAATTTTTTACCCCTTTGGGGGGCAGATTTGGGGATGTGACAGCTCTCCTCTTCTCTTTCTTGGGGAAAATTTGGCGATGTGACAACTCTCCTTTTTTCTTTCTAGGGTTTTTCTATCTCTTCCATTCTTTCATTCCATTGTTCATCTAGTTTTTTCATGACGATGGAGAACTAAACTCTTTTGTTGTTGGAGAAGATGTAACCTCTAAACTCTCATGTATTTGAATTTGTTTTGAATTATTATATGCTTCTTTCATTAATTGTTATGGATTTTTTCCTTTACTAAATTGTTATATTTTATTATTTGTCTGAGTATCGGGGGATATCTTACGAATCACGATCTCAAGAATTTTTCCCAAAGCAGTATTGCTCAAGGATGGGGGTATGAGTTTTGGTCGTCTTAAGCTCCTAATCGTAATATAGAATTAATTATTAGGGATGCAAGGGATTGTGGTCTAGTAATTAAGGATAGACTTTCTTTGCAAAGGGATCGGGTTTTAAGTAATTTAGAGAGTGGCGTTAACAAGTTAATGAAGAAGATGAATTCTTATATGCGTGAGAGTGATTAGTCAAAATCTAAACCCCAACAACATTGTCATCTCATATTATCAACTTCATCCATTCATTCTAGTGTTTAGCCTTAATTGATCAAATTGCATTCATGTTTATTTTTATTTCATTTGCATTCAAAAACACCCCCAAAGTTTGTTCTTCAGAGTCTTAATTAGTTAAGTAATTACATGACAGTCTAGTGTCGTGAGTTTCTTGGGAAACGATACTTGGTCTTAGCATTTATTATTACTTAATATGATTCTGTACACTTGCCGACATCTTAACAATAGTTCGGCTCACTTTTATTGCGTTCGGTTTCTAGGTTTTCTTTTCTGCTTTTCTTTTCCTCTCTCTCATACCGTTCGACTTTTAACTTTTCCTCTGCTTTTCTTTTCCTCTTCTTCATACTTGCTTTACTAATCTGTATCGCTCGACTTTTAACACTCCTCATTGTTAGAACCATTCAGTTCACTGTTAGTGTTGGTCGACTGTTAGCTTTTCCTTCCTGCTTTTCTTTTCCTCTCCTTCATACTAGTTGTACTAATTTGTATCATGCGATTCCTAACACACTTCATTGTTAGGATCGTTCGATCATCGTTAGTATCATTCAGTTTCCCTAATAATACCGTTCGATTTCTCATTTCGCACCAATTTTTATGTCCACATTTAATTCATTGTTTTCAATTATGTTTGGTTTTGTTAATTTCGTTTTAATGTTAGCTTATGTGTGCTTGGTTGGTCATTAGCAAAATGACATTATTTTCCTTGAGATTGTTGGTCTTTCATGTGATCTCATTGTTTTAACCTTGCTCCATATTTAATTATGTTCTATGCTTGCAATTGTGTACACACTTAGTTGCCTAATTGTATATAATATTCACTTAGTCGATTAAACCACATTTGCTTAATCTGTGGCAACGTGGTTAAATTGGAGCATTGTGTTTACTTAATTCGCTTTTATGAAAGCATGATTGGTCTTTTCTTAGTTGGTTAATTCATGTTAGATTAGGGGTTAGAGGAGTGAGTAATTGTGTTGGAAGTGTGATTTTGCGGTTTTGATTTGGCTCAACATTCAATTTGTTTTGTGCTTGCGATTAGGTATTCGCTTAGTTGCCTAATTGGTGTTTAGTCTTCGCTTAGTTGATTGGACTGTATGGTGCAGAATTGATTGAACTTGTGCCTTACATTCGCTTAGTTTGCAATTATGAAAACATGGTTAGTGTTAGAATCGCTGCAGCGGAATTGTTAGCGTGGAATAACAAACCAAGAGGGTTTTTAATACGAACGTGTGCCTTTTAATTTCTACTCAATTAAACTTACCAAGCAAATAATAAAGACAAATAAAGAGAGTAAGGTTGAGAGAAATTGCACAGATGATTTTATCCTGGTTCAGATCACTCAGATCCTACGTCCAGTCGTTTATCTCAAACAAGATAAACCTTTTTCACTAACACAAAACAATTACAAATTACAATCACAAAGAAACACAATTTGTAAAAGTTTAGAAACCACCTCTCTTGATACCACAAGAGATGAACCTACACCTCCTTTGAGTCTTCACAAAGGATGACCACCTCCTTCGAATGCTTCACGAAGGATGATTCTCTTCCAGACACCTCCTCGGACACACCAAGGATGAACAAGCTATTCCTCTGTCACCGCAGTAGCACTTCAGGACTTGTAGACAAGAGTTTCCTTAGCTTCAAAGAGTTCTCTAAGAGTTAAGAGAGTTTCTAGCACAAGGGAAGAGTTGTTTTTGAGAGAAACAGTGAGTCAATTTATAGACTCAGTCTAATACCCTTCCATTCTTAGAAAACGGGCCATCTAACGCATTTAATCGATTAACATAAATATTAATCGATTAATAATGAGTACAACGGCTAGTTTTTCAAATCTGAAATCCCCAACGGTCAGCTTTAATCGATTAAAATGTATTTTAATCGATTAGCTAATAGATTAAAACAAGTTTTAATCTATTAAAACAGAAAAGGTTGAGTTTTCAGCTATTACTCGTTTTAATCGATTAATACTTGTTTTAATCGATTAAAACAGTGTGATTTTGACTCTGGACATTAATTATATAATATAAAATTACATGGAATCAAAACCACTAAAAATCTAAGTCCTAGACACTAAACTACAATTATTACAAAAGCTTTCCATAGCAATACAAGTCTTCATAACATCTTGAATCTTGATTTTACTTGACTTGATTTGGACATCATCAAAACTTCATCTTCATCATTTTGCTAACAGTTAGTGTTCGCTTAATTGGTTAACTTGTGTTGGATCAGGAGTTAGACTATTGTTTATTGTTGTTAATTTATGATTGGAAGCATTGTAATTGAGCTAGTGACCAACTATTTTCAATGACTGTTTAATCTGCATTTCTTGTTGAATTAATTTTATTTAGCACAAATCTTCGGACCCCCGCCTATACAAAGTGTTCGACCTATTGACTAAACCACATTTTGTCCTCGAGAGACGACCTAAGAGTCACTTCCTAGAATTATACTACACTTAATTGCATATTAAATTTGATTCAGGTACGGCCTCAATCAGTCACTATGATTTGAAGGAGTTTTGCAAGATCATTGTTGTGCCTATGTGAGGATTCAGCATGAGCCTTACCTTATGTATTTTGGAACGATTTCTAAGGAGAATCTAAAGGCAAAAAGACTCCTAATAGCTCCCAGAAAGGAGATGTGAATCACAAATGGACAAGCTTAAGAACCAAGTCCTTTCTAGCCAGAGTGTCTTTGGATGTTCTTACCTTAGTTTCTAGGTAGAAATCTTTCTAAACATTTTCAAATGCAAAAATGAAATGATCCCAAAAACCAAATGAAGGTTTATCTAAATGTAATACGTATACCTATATACCACAGAGACTTAAAAAATAAAAGGCATTCAAGCAATTTAAAGAAATCAAGAAAGAGGGGGGAGGGGGGGGGGGGGGGAGGGGGTTTGTACCATAATAGGAAAAAATGAGGGAGATATTACGAGAATAGACAAAAAAAAATTTAATTACGAAAATAGGCAAGTCGTAAGGGCCTAGACGACTTCTAATGAAGAAGTCGTGCACCCCATGCACGACTTCACCTTGACACAATGGTCTGATGTGATGTGGTGCTCCCCAAAAATGACTTTAGGACATGGTAATCAATTACTAGGGACTTGTAATCAATTACAGAGCCATTTTTCATAAAAAAAATTGAAGTTGCATGGGGTTAACGACTTCTCTTACTGAAGTTGTGCGCCCTTGACATTTTTACTTTTTTTATATTTTTTAATTTTTTATTAATTAAAATCATTTATAATTTGTAAATAATATTTTTAAATGTATTTAATATAAATTATATATAATTAATAATTAAATTTCTTAATATTATTAAATAAATAAATTTATGATTTTAATTATTTTTGTAATTAAATTAAATTTTTTATAAAATAATTTTAATTAAATAATTTATAACTATAATTATTATGATTATGTAATTAAAAATTGAGAAACAATTATATTTCATTATAATTTATTTTTTTGAATTTTTATTATTGTAGAATATTTTTTACAAATTATAATTATTTCATAACTTTTTTTCATTATAAACTATTTAATTAAAAAAATACTAAATACAAACTATTTAAATTAATAAAAAACCAAAATAATTAAAATTGTTAATAAAAAAACAAAATAATTAAAATTGTAGGGTTGACGAGTTCTTGTGTTGAAGTCGTGCACTCCGTACATTTTCAGTTTTTAATTTTTTTATTATTTAAAATGATTTATAATATTTAAATAATGTATTTAAATGTATATAAAATATTTCAAATTATTTATAATTAATAATTACAGTTTTAAATATTATTAAATAAATAAAATTTATGGTTTTAATTATTTTTCTAATTAAATTAATTTTTTTATAAAATGATTTTAATTAAATAATTTATAACTATAATTATTGTATTTATGTAATTAAAAATTGAAAAAAAATTATATTTCATTATAAATTTATTTTTGTTTAATATAATAAATTTACTTAAACGAATATTTATTATAAAAAATTATTATAATTAATTTATTATAATTAATAAATTAAAGTTTTTTATAATTAATAAATTTATTATAATTAATTTATTATATTGTAATTACTTCAGGTTTAGCTAGATTTTTGGGTAGACGAAACAAATGCTATAAACTTCTCTTAAATAACCATGCATAAAGTTATTTTATTTCATTATAATAAATTTACTTATAATAAATTTAGTTTACTTAAATTAAATGTATTATAATGAAATATAAGTAAATTTATTATAATGAAAATTCATTATAAATTAAATTTAAGTAAAAATTTATTATAAGTAAATTCATTATAATGAAATATAAGTAAATTTATTTTTGTTTAATATAATAAATTTAATTAAATTAATTATAATAAAAAAATAATTTATAATGAAATATAATAAGTTTATACATTTATTATTTATTATGTAATCACAATAATTATGGTTAGAAATTATTTAATTGAAATATTTTTTATAAAACAATTTAATTTAAATACAAAAATAATTAAAATCATAAAAAAAATTATTTAATAATATTAAAAAACTTTAATTGTTGATTATGTTTAATTTAAAATGTTTTATATACATTTAAATATATTATTTAAAACTTATAAATCATTTTAAATAATAAAAAACTAAAAAGATAAAAGTGTGAAAGGGTGCACGACTTTAAGTAAAGAAGTCGTCAATCCCAAACGTTTTCAACTTTTAAAATTTTTTATTATTTTAAATAGTTTATAATAAAAAATTGTTATTAATTAATTATAATTCAAAAATATATAATATAATAATTAAAATTCAAAAAAATAAAATAAAATAAAATATAATTTTTAAATATTAATTAGATATGATTTATATTATTTTAAATATATTTAATTAATAAAGAAATTAAAAATTAAAAAAGGTAAAAGTATGTGGGGGTGCATGACTTCTCATATTGAAGTCATTAACCACCTTCACAACTTCAATAATGTTATTATTTTTTACTGAAAAAAAGACGTGGTAATCGATTACAGTGTTTGGCAATCGATTACAACAGCATGAAGTTATTTTTGGGATGCACGACTTCGACACTGGTCAAATGAACAGTGTAAAGTCGTGCAGGGGCACAACTTCTTCATTAGAAGTCGTCTGGGCCCCCCACGACTTCCCTTTGACCTAAAATTTGCCCATTTCTGTAATATCCAAGGCAAATTTGCCTAGTTTCATACAAAAGCCAGAAATAGGGCAAATGGAGATGTTAGACGACCCTAAGTGAAAGTTCAAGTGACACTTGGAGCCCCTTGACACACTTCCACACTAAGAAAGGAAAAATGTTACCAATGAGGAGCATTGGTATCTTGAAGCTACTGTGAAGTTTTGATGATGATAAAAGCTGAAGAATTGAAGACTCTAAGTGCATCTTTGTTAAATGCATTTTGTAGAAACAAATGTATAGGATAAATTGTAATGATGTAAAAACTCTTAGAAGTTTTCGTATTTAATGAGTCATTGTGCAAATAATCGATTATCAAGAGTGATAATCGATTATCACGAGCCAGTTTAGAAAAGAGTTGCTCGTGCAAATAATCGATTATTACACAAAATAATTTATTAATTCTGTTTCATTTAATATTGTCCAAGTCTCTGGAATAATCAATTATGCCTCAGAATAATCGATTATCACTTACGATAATAGATTATTTCTGGCAGTTGGGAGATGTCTTTTCAGTTTCTGATCCTGGGCTTATAAATAGATTTTTCCTCAACTCTTAAGAAATAACTTTTCATTTTGAGAGTATTAGAGCTTTGTGCCTAAGGGAAGCTCTCTAAGATTGAAAAGGGATCTATGTCATTTGAGAATACAGTTTGTCTGAGGAAGTTCTCAAGTGATAGAGTTGCTTAAGTCAAGTCTTGTGAATAGGAGAAGCTCACGCTTAGTGTGTCTAAGGTCGGAGTGGTTCTCTTCAAGTTGGCTTAACAGGTTCTTCCGGTTCATTTGTCGAAGGAAGGTTCTTTCGTTCGTTTGTCGAACAAAAGGTGTTCTCGTTTCTTAATCTTTACTTCATATCTTGTAATATGTACAAACATTATTTTAGTGAAAAAGGTTAATCACTATTCATAATGATTAACGATTGGACGTAGAATCTTTTGATTCGAACCAGGATAAAATTTCTGTGTTGATTTTCTTGAACTCTACACTCTTTAAACTCTTAGCACATCAACTGTTCGATAAAAGTTCACTAAGAAAATCAATTTTTGAAACCGACTATTTTAACTTGACTTTTGACCGTAACACGCTTTCCGCTATTTTATTCTGCTGCGCGACTCTATAACGGTACCGATTGTTCCGACAATTGGTATCAAAGCTGGCTTTGATAGTTTTTCAAATTTTTCGAAAATGAGCGGTCATAACCAAGTTTATGCTGAGGGTGCTTCTATTGATAAACCTCCTTTCTTTACGGGGGAAAATTATTCTTTTTGGAAAATAAAAATGAAAATATTTTTAGAGTCAATTGACAGGGGTATTTGGGAAGTTGTTTTGAATGGTCCTTTTATTCCTACTGTAAATTTGAATGGTGTAGAGGAAGAAAAACCATATTTGCAATGGACAACTGAAGAAAATAGACAAGCCCAATTTGATATAAAAGCTCGCAATATAATATCCTCTGCTTTGGTATTATATCAATTTTACAGGATTTCAGTGTGCAAAACGGCTCAAGAGATGTGGGAAGTTCTTCAAGTAACCCATGAAGGAACTGACGATGTGAAACGTGCTAGGAAGAACACCTTGATATAGGAGTATGAGATGTTCAAGATGCAATAGGGTGAAACCATCGCTGATGTGCAAAAACGCTTCACACATATCGTCAACCATCTTTTTGGTTTAGCTAAGAAATTTGACACTGACGAATTAAATGTTAAAATTCTGAAATCTTTGAACAAGACGTGGCAGCCAAAGGTTACTGCAATAACTGAGTCTCAGGACTTGACGTCCATGCCTATGGTTGTGCTTTTTGGAAAGTTGAGAGAGCACGAGCTCGAGTTGAATAGACTAAGTGTTGAGGAAGTCCAAGGAAAGAAGAAAACGCTGGCCTTCAAAATTGTAAATTCAAAAGGCAAGAGTTCTGAAAAGGATGAGGAATCAGAAGATGAAGACTCAGATTACAAATATATGATTCACATGTTAGAAAATTCAACAAGCTCATGAAATCTATAGGCAAATAACAAATTAGAAAGGACTAGAAGAAGAAACAAAGATCCTCTTCAAATTACAGGTGTTATGGTTGCGGAGAAAAAGGGCAGTTAATGCAGATTGTCCAAACCTCAAAAAGGGTGAAGAAAAGAAGTCTTTCAAGAAGAAGAATGCTTATGTTGCTTGGGAGGATAATGTTTCAAGCACTTCTAGTTCAGGTGTATCCAATGAAGAAGCCAACTTGTGTTTGACGGTTAATATTGATGACACTACAAGCCAAGTAAGTTGCTTTAGCCTTGACACTAGTGAATTTGATGTACAAAAGGCTTTTCTTGAATTGCTTGGTCAATCTGAGAAATTGAATGTTGCTCATAAAAATTTGAAAAAGATATTTAAAGAATTGAAAATTAAATATGAGAATGCATTAGATGAAGAAGTAAGTTTGAGAAATAAAATTTGCAACTTTGAAATGAAAGAGTCTTCAAATGTTGAACATCCTATTGAATGTCTTTCATGCAAGAGTCAGATGCTTGATATTGATATTCTTGAAAATCTTCTTGAAGTTGCTACTAGAAATAATAATGTTGAAATGCCTATATCTGTTAGAAAGGTTTATAAAAACAAAAGTGTTCTTAAAAGTAAGAATCAAATTAAAAGAACCCGTAGGGTATGGGTTGAAAAAGGAACTGTCTGTTATAGAAATTTATTGTTGTCACATGTTTCTACTACATGAAAAAGGGGCACACTTCAAATAAATGTAGAATAAAACATTTTGATGTTCCTAATGGAAAATATGTTTGGATTCCTGTTATAAAGTGATTTGCCTCTAACCTCAAAGGACCCAAATGAGATTATGGGGACCAAAACTCTATTCTTTTGTTTTGTAGGTTAATTTTTCAAAATGAAAAGAAGACTCTATGGTATCTTGGTATTTTTTAAGACCTTTGAAATAATTTATGAATGTTAGATGTGTCTTAGGTTGAAAATTTGGCCCAAATTTGTGCTTTTCGGAAATTAACGTAAATAATCAATTACCAAGGGTAATAATTGATTATCTCGTCCTCAAAATTTGGATTTTGAAAATTTGGCTCACAAATAATCGATTATTTAAAGTAATAATCAATTATCTTAAGTCACAGCATAAAAAATAAAAAAATAAAAAAAAACTTTTTAAAATTTTTTTTAAGAGTCTGTTTCTAAAAGGGGATTATTACATTCAGGGGGAGTAGTTTTAATAAATTAAAAGGACTTAAATTTTTTAAATTACCTAATTTAGGGGAGCATAAATATTAGATGATTTTTTATGATAAAAGAAAAAAAAAGGGGGGGAGAAACATTTGAGGGGAGTTTTTCCACTTTTTTACTTTTTTCTTATGATCAAAAAGGGGGAGAAAACTTCTAATTTACGTAGTGTAGTTATTACTAACATGTTTGTATGTTTGTAAGTATGAAATCTGTGCAGGAAATTAGAAATACTTTTAACAAGAAGATATTTTTTATCAACATAAAAAAGGGGGAGATTGTTACCAATGAGGAGCATTGATATCTTGAAGCTACTGTGAAGTTTTGATGATGATAAAAGCTAAAGAATTGAAGACTCTAAGTGCATCTTTGTTAAACGCATTTTGTAGAAACAAATGTATAGGATAAATTGTAATGATGTAAAAACTCTTAGAAGTTTTCGTATTTAGTGAGTCATTGCACAAATAATCGATTACTAAGAGTGATATGTGATTATCACAAGCCAGTTTATAAAAGAGTTGCTCGGAGCGGTTCTCTTCAAGTTGGCTGAGTAGGTTCTTCCGGTTCGTTTGTCGAAGGAAGGTTCTTCCGTTCGTTTGTCGAAAAAAGGTGTTCTCGTTTATTAATCTTTACTTCATATCTTGTAATCTGTACAAACATTATTTTAGTGAAAAAGGTTAATCAATATTCATAATGATTAAAGACTGGACGTAGAATCTTTTGATTCAAACCAGGATAAAATTTCTGTGTTGATTTTCTTGAACTCTACACTCTTTAAACTCTTAGCAGATCAATTGTTCGATAAAAGTTCACTAAGAAAATCAATTTTTTAAACCGACTATTTTAACTTGACTTTTGACTGTAACTCGCTTTCCGCTATTTTTTTTCGCTGTGCGACTATATAACGGTATAGATTGTTCCGACAAAAAATAATGCTATTACAATGTTCAATTATGAACTTTGAATTGCTTGGAGAGCATTTTCCCAAGTCACTTAAGTAGCAATGAAAAACAGATTAAAAACACAAATGTTCTGTGATATGAAGATTGAAAAACACTTAAATTAATGCTTAAAACAAGAATAAGGTTGAAACTGCAGCAGTTGGAGCTTTGCACGTCCAAACATATTGGACACAATGCAGTGAATATGGTTGAAATGTTACTGGACAGGAAGAAATGGCAGGTTGTCGATTCAGCACTCATGTAAGCAATTCAGTTAGCTCTCCACTTCCTAATATGCTACCCTACTAGAGAAAGGGTTTTGCAGCTTGGATACCCCAAGAAGACTTCATAGCACCATTACAACAGCGAAATATTCACAAATTAATTGAGTTTCACTGCACCATACTCGCCAAACGCAAACAGATTTTCACAAGACAATTAGAGGTTAAGCAAATGGAATTCAAGTGATTTTAGGTGTTAAACAAAAGTAGGGACATGATAACAGTTGAAAAACTGTTATTTTCATGCTTAAAAGGGATACTAAAAGCAACCTTTAGACTTAAAAACTAGCTTGAAATCATGCTTTTATCTATATTTTCATAAATAAGAGAGCTGGACAGGTTTATGCTTGATTTAAGTGTTTTTGTGCATGTTTTAAGGTGAATTTAGTGAAAAGAGTGACGAAGGAGAGAGATGGAATCAGAAAAGGAAGCAAAGAGTGCAAAAGGAGAAGCCGAAGGCACCGCTCAGCGACACTCAGGAGGTCACGGGAGGTCCGCTGAGGGGCAAACTGGCCGCTGAGGGGAAGAAAAGTGAAGCGCAGTCACCGCTGAGCGGTATTTACCGCTGAGCGGCACTTTTTGGGCTTGGGCTTTTGTAATCTTTTGTAACTCTAGAATAGTATATAAGGGCTTGCACGTCCTAGAATTAGTATCTTTGGCAGAAACGAGGCAAACACTCTCTCTTCCACCCCTTTGAAGGAGGATCTTGGATGCTCAGGCTACCTCTTCACCTTTTTAGGGTTTATTCTTTCATTCTTTCATTGTTATTCATCTAGGTTCACCATGAATATGGTGAACTAAACCTTGTAAGTTTGTTGGGGAATCAATGTAATCTCTTGAAGCTCTCATATATGGAATCTATGCTTGCATCTTTTAATTAAGATTTATGCTTTCTTTCATCATTAGTTAGGGTTTTTCCTCTTTGCTTAATGCTTGCATGGTTTAACTCATTCGATGCATGATTATTGGTTTTGTCGATACGGGCACGTACGGGGAAGTCTAGATCCGGGGAATTTCTCCCAATATTATGTTGGTTGTCGTTAAGCTCCTGTACTTATGAACTAATCATTAGGAATGCTAGGAATTGTATGAACTCGTGATTAGGGAGAAGCCATCTAGAATGGTACTTTAGAGAGTGGCATTAACAATGATGATTTGAATGGTGAATTCCTAAAATATATGAGAGTGGATGAGATGAAATTGACCCCCAACAACATATTCATTCATATATTTCATTGAAAGTGTTTATCTTTTGCTTTTGCCATTGATCAAAACTCATGCATACATGTTTATTTTCTGTCTTGCATATTAAAATCCAATTATTTTGTTCTTAAGTCTTAGCTAATCAACAAACCACATAACTAAACTAGGCCGTGAGTCCTTTGGGAAGAACGATACTTGGTCTTACCAAGTTTATTACTTGAACGATTCGGTCATACTTGCCGATTGTGAAACAAGTTTGTGACATCATATTTTGGTGCTCATAAATTTGTCCATCAGGACACAAAAGGAACCTAAGAAAGGAACTAGAGTGGATTTAACAAGCAAGAAAAATCAAATCACAGATCAACTTCCAAGTTTTAGCAAACGGTTTGATAATTTTCTAAAGTATTTGATAAAATCCCCCAATGAACTTCAGATTTTGTGTTTTCTTATTTTTTAGCTTCAAAACTGGATTGCATGATTTTAATTGCATTTTTATGACTTGATTACACTTCTTTGATCTTGTAATTTAATTTGAAAATAGTAAACCAACTTTTGCTAATCCAGAGTTGGAATTAAACAATGCAAAAATTTCAAACAGCAGTTGGAACTAGTTCTACACTAGAAAAATGGTTCTGATTTGGTGGTTTAAAACCAAATTTGTGTGGAAGTGATTTAACAGCTGAATTGAGTGACCAAACAACTTTGTATGATGATTTTAAAGATGTGCAAACTGTTAACAACTCAAACAGATTACAATGCAAAATCACTGGTTCACTTCCATTTAAATCACAATTTGATGGTTTAAAAGTCAAATCTGCATATAGGCTGGAAAATGACCTAATGAACAGTGCAAGCAACTTTAAAATGGCAATTTAAGTTTGCTCAAACATTGAAAATGCACAGAAACAACAAGATTCAATAAGTCACACTTGTTATAGCCTATTTATGCAACAAAATACAGAACGACAAAATCATATTTCAATGAATCAAAACAGGACAACACTGGAAATGACTCTAAGAAGTCCTAAAACACTAGTTCAAGCTGAAGATAATCAGCTAGAATGAGCTAAACTCAAATTACACACTCAAGGAAATAAGCACGGTGAAAAAGCTTGACTGAAAAATTGGATAGCAAGTGCTACTAGTTTTTAAGGCAACAAAGTAATGCTAAATGCATTTCCTTACTTTTAATGGTCTGCCATACCTTTAGCCACTTCTAATAACATCAAACAAATTTGTTCCAAGCAACAGAACTAACAAAAACCAGCTGAAACAAATTGCAAATATTAAACCAAAATTGAAATTTTGTGTAGATTTTTGAAACCATAATTGTGCTCTAGTGCTTTAGCTTGTCTCACCAAAGCTGGAACATTGTCTCATTGCCTTATTTGGTTTATTCAAAGCTTTACAAACACTTAGAACTCATACAAACAATTTAAACACAGTAAAAATGATTTTATTGGAACCAAACAGATTGAACACTACATCAGTGTGCACATGACTTGGACAGAACAGGAATTGAAATTTAAAGCTGAAATGAACAAGAATTAAAGATATTCACCGATTCAAATGAGTAACAAACATGTATGAACACTGGAAACTCTAACACAACAATTGGAAACACAAAATCAAGCCAACATAGTACCCCAAAAAAAATTTGAAACACTGACAAAATGGAAACACAACACAGAATTGAAGAAACTCGATGGAAGAGTGGCTTAGCTCTTGAAGAACCATGTGGATGTGATTACCAAATGATGGAAGCAAGTCAAGGCTTCATGCTAGAACAACTCCACTTCAAAGAATGTAGTAGTGGAATGAAAGGATACATGAGATGTTTGGTGCATGGAAGGTGTTTGATGAATGGTTCAGTGAAGGAATTCTTAGTGTTTGAGGTCTTTAAGCTCAGAAGGCCTTCCAATAAGGAAGGAAGTGATAACAGTTGAAAAACTGTTATTTTTATACTTAAAATTTACTTCAATTACAACCTTTATGACTTAGAAATTAGCTTGAACTCATGATTTTGTTGAATTATTGGAAATAACATATTGGATAGGTTTTATGCTTGATTTCCTTGTTTTTGCAGGTTTTAAGATGAAATTGATGAAAGAAGTGAAAAGGGAAAGAGATGGAGACATAAAAGGACACAAAAAGTGCAAAATAAGAGAATCAGCAAGTACCGCTCAGCGCCAATTACCGATGAGCGGCACTTTTCAGTACCCGTTGGCACTGCTGAGGGGAAAACTGGCGCTGAGGGGAAGAAGTGAAATGTGCTACTACCGTTGAGCGGCACTTTTATGAGCTTAGGCCTAATTTTCTGTATTTTTTAGAATAGTATATAAGCTTTAGGACGTCCTACGGTTTGTATCTTTGGCTGGAACGAAGTAGAAACACACTCTTTCACCCCTAGGAGGAGGATTTTGGATGCTAAGGCTCCCTTCTCAACTTTCTAGGGTTCTATCTTTCATTATTTCATTGTATTTCATCTAGTTTCACCATGAATATGGTGAACTAAACTTACTTTGTTGTTGAGGAATCAATGTAAATCCTTAGAAACTCTCTTGTATGGAATTTGTTCTTCAAAATCATCTTTATGATACATGCTTTATTTCATTAATAGTTAGGGTTTTTCCTCTTTGCTCAAAGCATGCATTGTTTAACTCATTCGATGTCATGATCATTGGTTTTGTCGATATGGACACATACGGGGAAATCTAGATATGGGGAATCTCTCCAACAGTATATTACCAACCTAGACATAGGAGTATGATGGTTGGTTGCCTTTAAGCTTTTGTTCATTATAATGCATGATTAATTGCTAGGGAGACAAGACATTGTAAACTAGTGATTATGATTAGGCTTTCTTCGCCGAGACATCGGGTTTTTAGTAATTTAGAAAGTGGCATTAACATTAATGAAAAGATTGATGAATTCCTAAATACAAGAGAGTGGATAGGATGAAATTGATAAACCCCAATAACATATTCATCCATATAATTTAAATTACGTGTTTTGTTTCTTCTTCTCCATTGATCAATACATGCATACATATTTACTTTTGAGTATTTGCGTTAAACTTTTAATCAATCGGTTTTGCAAGTCTTAGCTAATCAATAAACCACACAATTGTCTAGACCGTGAGTCCTTTGGGAAAACGATACTTGGTTACCAGGTTATTACTTGATACGATTCGGTTACACTTGTCGAGGGTTAACAAGTCTTTGACTCCAATTTTGGGCTTTAAGATTTGTTCATCAAGTTTTTGGCGCCGTTGCCGGGGACTCGTGGTTTAGCTAGTCTATTTGTGTGATTTTTGATTATTTTTGACTTGTGAATTTTGTGTTCTGTTTTTATTTTTCGGTTATTATTTTATTTTCTTTTATTTTATTTTCTGATTTTTTTTGTTTTTATTTTCTATCTTATTATCTTCTCATTTATTTCTTATCTTTTCTATCTTTTTGTGCTAACAAAATTTTTCAAGGGTTTTGTTTCCTTGTGTATGCAGGGTAATATTCGGACTAGAAGCAAAACGATTTATGAAACTCTTGCAGACTACACCAATATTGCTGGGCCTCAACACTTTAACAGCATAGCTAGAACTAGAGTCAATGCAGCCAACATGGAGGTCAAACCAGCACTGATTCAACTGGTGAAGAGTAATCAATTTAATGGGTTATCTCATGAAAGCCCATATGAGCACCTCACTACCTTTAATGAGATTTGCAACACAGTCAAGATTAATGGGGTGCCAGACGAAGCAATCAAACTTAGCTTGTTTCCTTTCTCATTGGGAGGCAATGCTAAGCTTTGGTTGAACTCTTTTCCAGAAGAAAGTTTCACAGAGTGGGAAGCAGTGGTCACAAAATTCTTAAACAAATACTTCCCACAATCTAAGGTGACTAAAGGAAAGCAAGAGATTTCTTCATTCAAGCAGGGCATGGAAGAATCACTGGGGCATGCATGGGACAGGTATAAAAGCTTGTTACGTAAAACTCCCACGCATGGCTTTGAAGATCAAGAAGTAGTCTTAACTTTCCTTGGAGGGCTTGGTTCACAAACCAAGATGATGCTGGATGCCTTAGCAGGAGGCAATATTAAATGGAAAACTCCAGAAGAAGCAACTGATATTATAGAAAACATGGCTACTAGTGATAATGAGCTGCACAGTGAAAGAGGAGCTCCTATGCAACAGAAAGGGGTTCTTCAATTACAAACACATGATGCCTTGCTAGCTCAGAATAAAATTCTAACTCAACAGCTGGAAACTCTGACCAAAACTCTTGCTCAATTACCCAAAGAGTTGAAATCTGCTGCACAGGTACAAACCCAGTTGTGCGAATTATGTGGGGGTGATCACATCAATGGCCAATGTGCTTTTCCTGTGGAAGCCGTGGAGGATGTTAATTTCATGGCAAATCAATTTCCATACCGACAAGGGAATTATAATCAGGGTTGGAAACCACATCCAAGCATTGGTCAAGGACAAACTGGGCAAGCTAATCAATATAATAAGCAGCAGCAGCAACCAACCTTGTGGCAACAATTATCTATGCTTAATGAAAGATCAACAAGGTTGGAAGAAACTCTTCAGCAATTCATACAGAAAACTGAATCTTCTCAAAAGAGCACTGAAGCTGCTATAAAGAATTTGGAGATTCAAATGGGTCAGATCACCAAGCAATTGGAAGAAAGGCCGAATAGAAACTTTGGGGCTAATACTGAGGTTAACCCCAGAGAAGAGTGCAAGGTGGTAGAGAGTGTTGATGATGAGAAAGTTGAGTTAGATACAGAAGAGAGAAGTGAAATAGAGAGCAAAAGCACGTTTCCTTTTCCAATCCATCAAGGGAAACCAATGGACTTCACAGAGTTATTCAAAATGGTGGATAATGATGCACCTTGGGAGCAAATTTTGCAACAGATTACGGTTTACACCAAATCTAATGAAGAAAGCTCTACAAAGAAGAGACGTAGAGATGATGAGGAAAAAAAGTGTATAACTGTTAAAGAAGAATCATTCCCACCTAAAGCATCAGATCCAGGTAGTTTTTCTATCCCTTGTACTATAGGGAAGAAAAAGGTAAAGAAAGCTCTCCTTGATTTAGGTTCAAGTGTTAACTTGATACCTTATTCTGTACTGGAGCAAATTGGCAATGTTAAAATGAAACCTGTAAAGGTTAATTTAGTAATGGCCGATGGATCTTTGATAACAGTTGAAAAACTGTTATTTTCATGCTTAAAAGTGATACTAAAAGCAACCTTTAGACTTAAAAACTAGCTTGAAATCATGCTTTTATCTATATTTTCATAAATATGAGAGCTGGACAGGTTTATGCTTGATTTAAGTGTTTTTGTGCAGGTTTTAAGGTGAATTTAGTGAAAGAAGTGAAGAAGGAGAGAGATGACATTCGAAAAGATAAGAAAAAGTGCAAAAAGGAGAAGCCGAAAGCACCGCTCAGCGGCATTTTACCGCTGAGCGGCACTCAGGAGGTTGCGGGAGTCACGCTGAGGGGCAAACTGGCCGCTGAGGGGAAGAAAAGGGACGCGCAGTCACCGCTGAGCGGTATTTACCGCTGAGCGGCACTTTTTGGGCTTGGGCTTTTGTAATCTTTTGTAACTCTAGAATATTATATAAGGACTTGCACGTCCTAGGGATTAGTATCTTTGGCAGAAACGAGGCAAACATTCTCTCTTCCACCCCTTTGAAGGAGGATCTTGGATGCTCAGGCTACCTCTTCACCTTTTTAGGGTTTATTCTTTCATTCTTTCATTGTTATTCATCTAGGTTCACCATGAATATGGTGAACTAAACCTTGTATGTTTGTTGGGGAATCAATGTAATCTCTTGAAGCTCTCATATATGGAATCTTTGCTTACATCTTTTAATTAAGACTTATGCTTTCTTTCATCATTAGTTAGGATTTTTCCTCTTTGCTCAATGCTTGCATAGTTTAACTCATTCCATGCATGATTATTGGTTTTGTCGATACGGGCACATACGGGGAAGTCTAGATCTGGGGAATTTCTCCCAATATTATACTGACAATATTATATTGGTTGTCGTTAAGCTCCTGCACTCATGAACTAATCATTAGGAATGCTAGGAATTGTATGAACTCGTGATTAGGGAGAAGCCATCTAGAATGGTACATTAGAGAGTGGCATTAACAATGATGATTTGAATGTTGAATTCCTAAAATATATGAGAGTGGATGAGATGAAATTGACCCCCAACAACATATTCATTCATATATTTCATTGAAAGTGTTTATCTTTTGTCTTTGCCATTGATCAAAACTCATGCATACATGTTTATTTTCGTCTTTGCATATTAAACTTCAAATATTTCGTTCTTAAGTCCTAGCTAATCAACAAATCACATAACTAAACTAGGCCGTGAGTCCTTTGGGAAGAACGATACTTGGTCTTACCAAGTTTATTACTTGAACGATTCGGTCATACTTGCCGATTGTGAAACAAGTTTGTGACATCATATTTTGGTGATCATAAATTTGTCCATCAATCTTCAAAGGAGCCATGTGGGATTGCGGAAGACATTGTAGTTTGTGTTGGCAAACTTCAGTTTTTGGCAGACTTTGTGGTGATGAAGATGGAAACCGAGAAAATACCTATCATACTTGGAAGACCGTTTATGAAAACGGCCAGGGCTATCATAGATGTAAATGAAGGTATAGTGGTGCTCCAGGATAGAGAGGAGAGAGTGGTGGTGGATGTCTTCAAAGATGAGACACAAGCAAAGGAGGAAGAAGCCAGTTATAAAGCTGCATTTCGAGATGCACCCATAACTAGAGGTAAAGATGAAAATCTTGAGGTTTCTGATAACCATTGTTTGTTGTTTCAGGTGCCCAAGGAAGAAGAAATTGGAAAAGGAGAAGAAATTCCTAGAGACTGGAAGAAAAGAAGACTCAAACTTGGCACACCTGTAAGAATCAAGAACAAGTTGTGGGTTATAAAGGGCTTTAAAGAAAAGGAGATGATAGAGATAGAGTCTCCATATTCTAGAAGAACCAAAACAGTCCAAAGGAAGCAGCTGAGAAGTTGGTGTACTGACAACATCAACTATAAAGAAGATGGAACTTGAACTTTATTGGGTCAAGCTAATGACGTTAAAAGAGCGCTTGCTGGGAGGCAACCCAGTGGATTTACAAACTTTTGATTTTGATTTTGGTTGCGTAACTTTTAATTTGTGGACATTATTTTGTGAATATTTTGTTGGATCAAGCATCTACTGAAGGATGCTAGGTGGTTAAGTATCTACTGAAGGATACTAAGTTTGTAACACCTACTGATGGGTGTTGGTGAGAAGATTTTGCACCTACTGATGGGTGCTGGTAAGTTTGAAACACCTACTGATGGGTGTTGGTGGATTTTGGGTCAGGCTCGTGACGTTAAACAAGCGCTACCTGGGAGGCAACCCAGTTGATTGATTGTTTTCTGTTTGTTTATTTTAGTTAGGGTTTGCATAAGCATTTTTAACATTGAATTGCAGGGAACCAGTGAGGGGTATGTCTAGGAGGCACATAGGTCAAGAAAAGAAGGAGAAGGGCACATCACGAAAGTGTCGCTGAGCGGCAATTACCGCTGAGTGGTACTCTCGCAGATGGGCTTTAGTTCCCCTTAGCGGAACCCGAGCCCATTGGGGTATTTTTAAACCCTAAGCTGCGCGATTTTTCATTCTTTCAAGCTCTTCTCTGCACAAGCACTCCCACATACCTTCTCTTAGGTTTTCCACATCTTTTCACTCTTCCCTCTTAAGAAAATATCTCTTCCACTCACTTTTTCACTAGTGTGCCATCAAAGTTTGGGGTTGGAAGAGAATATTCTAGCTTGGAAGCATTCTCATTGCATCTAGTATCTCCACCCAAGTAAGTAAAATGCACTTTGTTCATTCTATGGTTCTTGAATTTGAATGTGATTGTCAAAGCATGAATATTTAGGAGTTTTGTTTTCTATGCATGATTTGATGATATATTTGATGTTTGAACCGATTAAACTGCATGATTATGAACTGGAAAACTGAAAATTGCATTTGGGTGGAGTTAGGACAGCTTTAAAACGAGATTTGCAAAAATCTGCAGATCACCGCTGAGCGGCAATTACCGCTGAGCGGCACTCTGCCAGATTTCATTTTTCTGGTTTGTTGCGTGTTTGAATGTGGCACTGGTGGCGCTGAGGGGAAATTCTGGCCCTCAGCGGTGGTTTAGCTTCGAAAGGAGTTGTGTTCTGTGTTTACTAATGATTAACATCATGTTCTGTGGTTTTGTAATTGTGTTTGAATGCAGGAATGGCATCCTCTTCAGGAAAGAGATTGAAAACCATGGCAACCAAGAGAAAGGAAAAGGAACCAGAGCAACCCCATAATAGCAGGTTCCTCTCTAGGAAACATGAGAAGCACTTTAGGGTGGTTCAGGACAGGAGACTTCTGATGGAGAGGAAGGTTGGAATGATACCTAACTTTGCTCCTCAATTTGGAGAGCAAGTGTTAGGGAATGACTGGGGAAAGCTAGCCACTTATCCTGCACCTGCCAACATAGCTGTGGTAAAGGAATTTTACACCAATGCAAAGAAGATTGGTGATTATCCAGCTGAGAACTATTTGGGCTATGTCAGAGGCCATGCTATCAGGTATGATCCTGATTCTATCAACAACTTCCTGGATACTGTGTGGGCTGGTGAGCAATGCCAGTTTGCTCTTTGCATGGAGGAAGGTGCTGATTTTGAGGATGTGGAGAGAGTGCTGTGTATACCTGGAGGACATTTCCAAAAGAATAGATCTGGCGCAGTGGTTAACATTAGGAGGACAGATCTGACTCCTCTTGCAAAGTATTGGATGGCATTTTCTCATGCCAACATTCAGCCATGTTCACATGTGTCAGATATCACTCTCAGCAGGGCACTATTCATCTACTGTGCTATCAGAAATTTGAATGTTAATATTGGGCAGGTGATAGCTGATGAGATTAGTGTGTGTGCTAACACCTCAAACAACAAAGCACCACTAGGACATCCTTCTTTGATCACTCACCTTTGCAAGCTAGCTGGGGTGGACACTTCTGTTCCACCATTTGAGAGGCCAAGAAAAGCTATTGATGAGGCCTATTACAGACAGTACTGTGGAGGTGAGGAGGCAGCTCAGCCAGTTCCACCACGCCAGGCTCGTAGAGAGAGAGGGCCAGCTGATAACAGTTGAAAAACTGTTATTTTCATGCTTAAAATTGACACAAAAAGCAACCTTTACACTTAGAAACTAGCTTGAAATCATACTTTTATCCATATTTTCAGAAATAAGAGAGCTGGACAGGTTTATGCTTGTTTTCAGTGTTTTTGTGCAGGTTTTAAGGTGAATTTAGTGAAAGAAGTGAAGAAGGAGAGAGATGGAATCAAAAAAGTCAACCAGAAACCAGAAAAGTCAACCAGTCAACCAGAATACGAAAAAAGTCAACCAGACGAGTTCTGGGCCAGTTTTATGCGATTTTATGATCTGTTTGGGCCTGGACCCGTTTTCTATTATTTTTATGTCCTATTTAAAGACCTAGATGTCTTAGGGTTGGTATCTTTGGCAGAAACGAGGCAAACACTCTCTCTTCCACCCCTTTGAAGGAGGATCTTGGATGCTCAGGCTACCTCTTCACCTTTTTAGGGTTTATTCTTTCATTCTTTCATTGTTATTCATCTAGGTTCACCATGAATATGGGGAACTAAACTCTGTATGTTTGTTGGGGAATCAATGTAATCTCTTGAAGCTCTCATATATGGAATCTATGCTTGCATCTTTTAATTAAGATTTATGCTTTCTTTCATCATTAGTTAGGGTTTTTCCTCTTTGCTTAATGCTTGCATGGTTTAACTCATTCGATGCATGATTATTGGTTTTGTCGATACGGGCACATACGGGGAAGTCTAGATCTGGGGAATTTCTCCCAATATTATATTGGTTGTCGTTAAGCTCCTGCACTTATGAAATAATCATTAGGAATGCTAGGAATTGTATGAACTCGTGATTAGGGAGAAGCCATCTAGAATGGTACTTTAGAGAGTGGCATTAACAATGATGATTTGAATGTTGAATTCCTAAAATATATGAGAGTGGATGAGATGAAATTGACCCCCAACAACATATTCGTTCATATATTTCATTGAAAGTGTTTATCTTTTGCTTTTGCCATTGATCAAAACTCATGCATACATGTTTATTTTCATCTTTGCATATTAAACTTCAAATATTTTGTTCTTAGGTCTTAGCTAATCAACAAACCACATAACTAAACTAGGTCGTGAGTCCTTTGGGAAGAACGATACTTGGTCTTACCAAGTTTATTACTTGAACGATTCGATCATACTTGCCGATTGTGAAACAAGTTTGTGACATCATATTTTGGTGCTCATAAATTTGTCCATCACCAGCACAGAGCCGGACATCTGCTGATACACATGACGCAGAACCATTTCAGATGAGGGACATGTATATGTCTCTTATAGGTGCTCAGTTGCAGTCCATTCACAGAGGGCAGGTGGCCACTGCTGAGATGATAGTGGGGATGTATGACACACCTCCAGCCCACAGGTGGACTATGGATGAATTCCATAATGTGGTAGCTTGGCCAGAAGAACCATTGCATGGAGGAGGAGCTGAAGCAGCTGAAGCTTCAGCTAGAGACATGGAAGAAGATGAAGCTGAGGAGGAGGATGCATTTGATGATGATGATGAGGAGGAGGAGGAAGAGGAAGATACAGAGGACAGCTCAGACTGATGAGGAGCTGAGATAGCATTTACTGATGAATGCTATCATATGATTATGCTTTTGTGGTTTAAGTTTTCTGAACTTATTTGTTATTACTTGAAACGATTCGGTCATACTTGCCGATTGTAAAACAAGTTTGTGACATCATATTTTGGTGATCATAAATTTGTGCATCAGTCCTCAAGATGCAAAGCCAAGTTTCAGAGGAAAAAATTGTTTCTTGTTTCAGGATAGGGAAGAAGATCAAAATAGCAAAGGAAGGACGGTTCATGATGATTCAAGGCAAGCACAACTCAAACCTGGTAAACATGTGAAATTCAAAAACAGGTTGTGGATTGTTAAAGAGTATAAGAAAGATGGAGTGATAGAAATTGAGTCTCCACATTCAAGAAGAGTCAAAGAGGTGAACCGGAAGCAGCTGATGAGTTGGTGTGATGAAAGAAAGATAAACACCAACATTGAAGATGGAACATGAGCTTTATTGGGTCAAGCTAGTGACGTTAAAAGAGCACTTTTCTGGGAGGCACCCTAGTTGATTTAAGAACATTATTTTATATTGATATTGATTATAATTTTTTTTTAACTTTGGACATTACTTTTATGTTGAAACTTTTTGGGTTAGCATCTACTAATGGATGCTAGGTGGTTAAGTGTCTACTGAAGGATACTAGGCTTATTAACAGGTTTGTTACACCTACTGATGGGTGTTGGTAAGGTAAAATTGCACCTATTGATGGGTGTTTGTGGATTTTGGGTCAGGCTCGTGACGTTAAACAAGCGCTACCTGGGAGGCAACCCAGTTCATTTACTATATTTTGTTTGATTGTTTTGATTATGCTTTAGTTGCATGATAGGGATTGAATGCATGAGTGTTTTGAGAACTTAAATGCAGGGAGTTAGTGAGAGGCATGAGTATTAGGAACCTAGGGCAAGCTAAGAAGAAGGAGAGCATTTCACGCAAGTGCTGCTCAGTGCCAATTACCGTTGAGCGGTACTTATGCAGGTTCGTGATTTCTATGTTTATGCCCTTAATAGAAGATCTTAACTTTTTATTTAATGTTATAATAAAGTGGAACAACTTTTACTTGAAGGTCAAATTATTTTTTAGACATGTTCTACCATAGAGAGTATCATAGGAGTCATACTCAGCTTTTGGGAAGTATCTGCCCATTCTACATCTCTTCACTATATTTCTACTCAAATTATAATTTTCAATCTCATCGACCTTAAACACTCTTTACAACGACAAGATAACGAAAGGAAATTGACCAAACAATTTCCTTTTTTTTTTCCAATACCCACCATGACTTTTAGTTCACTCTTTACAACAACACAATATTATGCTTGTTGAAACTTGATCAGTTGTCGTCGAAGCTATCAAATTAATACTACTTTTCAAGGAACCTTCAGTATTGCCAAGTAGTATTCAAGAAGGTAGATAGGGCTAAAGTAACCCTGAGTCGTCTCCCAACGAACACGGAATTGCTTTTGAATATCTGACTCTTATGTTATGCAATGCTTATGAATAAAAATGATGTTTGAAGAATGTTTAAAGAACAAATAATAAACTTAAAAATAGTTATGATTAAATAGGTTAATTCCACTGCTTTTCCAAGATAGATTCGTCATCGGTTATTCATAGATAATTGTTCAATTGATTATTATTTAAGTTTCAAATTAATTAAAGTACATTCTTAATTAATTTGAGGGCGATCATGCATTTAACCAAAGTAAATTCTCAATCAAATGCAAAACCTTTCTAGATTATTCACAATAAATTCAACCAAAGTACATTCTCAATCAAATTTTATTGTGTTTAATCATGTCTATTCTTAAATCTCTTAACCAAATTAAAAGTTAATCAATCAAAGTAAATTCTCAATTGGTTATAGTTGAAATTATTACTACCAACCAAAGTACATTCTCAATTGATAGTAAAAACCATTTAATCATATGAAAGTTCCTAAATTAAATCAAAAGTAGATTCTCAATTTAAACCTAGAAACCCTAAAACTCATATAATCAATATGCATATAGATTCAAACATATTATGATGCAAAAATCTTTGCTTTTAACAAGATAGAGAGATGAAAGACATAGAGAGAACAACTTAATTCAATAATCAAAGTAAACAATTGCATTAACTGAACATAACCTCAGAATCCGTCTTGGAATTACAGCAGAATAACCCTAGATGCTTAGCTCTCCATGAATGGAGTTGAATACAAGATGAAAGAAAAGTGAGAGGAGTATGAGAGAATGAATGAAGTGAAGTCTCCCCCTTTCTGCCTCCCTTGGGTCTCTTTATATAGGCTTGATTGGGCTTGGACTTTGAATAGTTTGTTGATAAGATATTTTCTGTTGATATATTATATCTTTCAAATATTCATTAGATTAAATCAGTTTTAAAGAATATTTGATAGATATTAACTCAATTATCTTATATCTTATATCTTATATCTTCCAAATAACTAAAAGATTTAGATAATGATAAAATTATTTGGAAGATATTTTCTGTTGATATTCCCAAATTAAATTCAACAACTGAATTTTATCTTTAAGATTTTCTGACTTTCCAAAATTGCACAAATATGCTGAAAGTTCCTCTATTTGCACTTTAGCCCCTTCTGAATTTTCCACATAAAATCTGATTTTGGGCCTTGAATTGCCATTTGGACCAATAAAACTTATATTCTCAGCTGCACAAATAAACATTAGAACATCCAATAATAATTTATGTGCTAAAATTCACTTTTTACGTTTCTTTATTTCCCAAACCCAACAATTCCAATCATCACAAATTCACTTAAATAAACCATTTAAGCACAATTATCCCATCAAAAATTTGAATTTTAAAGCATAAATATGGGCATAAATATGCACTCATCAAAACTGAATTTTAGTTCATGATTCATGTTACTATTCAGATACTATAAATGACTTCAAAAGTGTGTTGAACTTTGTTTAGAAGATGGAAAGTAGTCGTGATGGAGACCAATTCCCAGCTGGAAACGTGTAGGAAGAGGTTCCAGACCAGAGAAAACCAGTAATGAAAATTGGTGCAGCGGATGGATGAAATGATGCAGTGTTTGATGTGTTTTAATGGAGGAAAGGTGTATGGGTGAAGCCTCACAGCTCAGAGGGCCTTCATACAGAGGAAGGAAGCTTGAGGAAAGGAGGAGAAGTAGTAATTCAAAGGTGACTTAAGAGCACAAAAGCTGGAAAACAATTTCTGCAGCATATCATTAAGCTCAAAAGTGAATCAATACAAGGAAAAGGCCCTCTTATTTATAGGTGAAGAGGAGCCTAATTTCTAATTCTAATTCCCTCCTAAATTCAAATGGTTCAGATTTATTTTGATCAAGCAAGGTCCATGCCTCTTTCCAGCTCATCAAGCAAGGTGTGTGCTTCCTTCCACATCAGCCCATTTCACGTGGAAAATGTTGGTGCATGCCGTAAGCACCTCTTTTTGGCTCTTTTACTTGATCTATTGATTTATCTTCTTGGATGGCTCAATCATAGTCTCCAAGATTTATTAATTCCTACAAAACAAAGTATAAATGCTTTAGTTAAGAGAAGAAGGATTTTTATAAGTAACCTTCCATAGAAGCAAAATAGTATGTGGTCCTTCTTCCTCTTGAATCCTCTTTGCCATGGCTCTAGTAAGAGGTCCAATGTGCATCTTAGATGGTCTTCCATCAAGTCGCGTGATCAAATAGACCAGTTAAATTTCTTGTACAAAACACTTGTACAACAATACAAGTGGTCTTCTGCTATTAAGGTAATGTTTTGTATTGTTATTGCAGTTGTTTTTACCTGTTATTTAACATATGCCTCATGTATTATAGTTATCACTTAACTAATATTTCTACCATGTTATCAGTGTAAAATATATGTTTGTGTCTTTGTATCACAATGAGTTGTATATATTCATTGCATCATATAATCTTGGTGCAATGCAGGAATATAAATTTCTAGTAGTTAGTTAATGGTTCCAAACACTAATTTCCAAGCTATTTATTTATTTTCGAAAATGAAGTATTTATGTGAAATTATTATGACGGCTTAGGCAAAGCTGAATTTGAAGAAAGATTCATTATGGTTTTATATATGTTCAAAGCTGAATTTGATTTGTAATGTCTTGAACGTATGCATCATTACCTCATTCCAGTCATCTGTAATGGCAGCTCGAATGATGGTCTTAATCCAGCACATGACATAGAAGCCACATTCGAATGAATCCTGCTGCTGGTTACACTAAAATGATGCACTAAATAGTCAATAATTTAGATCATTCAATAACATACAAAATGAATTATAACTATAAATGACAATCAACCTTTGGATATAAAATTTGAACTAGTTGACCTCAAGATTTACCAATAACTTTATACATATTAAAAACACAAAGTAAAATTATCATAACTATATTGATCATAAAAGTTTAAGGTGAACATCAAATTCAAAGTCATTTTCAGATAAACATTTACCCTTGAAGCATGGTCCTCAAGTCATTTCTCATCTTCCTGTGCAACGAACAAAACCATATAATTTTACATTGGGAATGATGATCATCAGCTGCCAGTGCGACCTATCACGAAGGACAAATAGTTATTTAACTAAGTAATTAAGGAAACTTTAATAATGAACTTTTACATATAACAACGCCTACCCATCAATGTATGGCACAAGGTATACGTCTCTTTTTTACTCATCCATCCATCTTTGCAAATAATGTTGTCTGTTTGCAAGTGTGTTACTAGAAGGTTGAATGGTCTGAGGTTCAACAAATCCGTACATGGCAGACCGACCTTGGTCTACAACGATTGTGTCCATGTACCTAAATGATCAAAGTTAAGTTGTTAGAAACTATAGGAATCAAACAAAAAGACATATGGAAGACAAAATTAACTATCTTACATGCACCACAGTTGAATGATGGAAATATTCAACATCCTGTCTCCCCCAATCACCTCCAATGCATCAGGCAATGTGATATATACTGGCAGATGGGGGGGGGCAGACCAAATACTCTCAAATCCCAGTATAGTTCTAATGGTGCTCTCTTCAACCTGGGTAATCTTGTTATTAGCTTTGATAGAGGATCATCCTCTGCTTCAGCCATGTCCTCATCTTCATGTATGACTTTTTCATGAATCGGCTGCTTCTGAGGACGTGTGAACTGAAGATAACAATTTCATCAAAGATTTATTGGTAAAAAGTTTTAAACTTAACATAGAAATACTAATAACAAAGACATTATACCTGTGGAGTAGCGATGTGTAACATGATCAATGCTCGAGGCCAAGCTATAAATGAGCCTATGGCCTCCCCCATAAAATTAATTTCAGGAGTGGGTACAGGCACCTGAGCCTGGGGAACCCGAATCTCGTCGATCGTCACACGCACGTGGTGGGGTAATATGGGAACACCATGAATAGTGACCCCTCCCTCAAGCACTCGTTCGACAGCCACAATGCGTGGGGGATCCCCATCAACAAACAGCTCATATTGACCGCTGTACTCAGACGGTTCAACAGCAAAGCATGATCCTCTAGTGCTGACACGAGGTGGCGTAGGAGTTTCACGAGGCCCCGTGTTGCCCTCCGTCATGGAATGCAGCTTCTGTTCAAGCACTCTTTGTATTTCTTTTTGTTCTTGTAGCTGCTCCATGAATCGTTGCTCCATTGATCTCGTGCTTTGGTTGAGTCTTTCCTCCCACTGAAGATCCATCTGCCTCAGTGCCTCCTGACTCATTGATTGAGTGGTTTTTTGTGTGAGGCCAAAGTAGTCACGAAGACCAATCGCCCCAGGAACTCCACGTACACGTCCTGGGTGCTCGGGTCTTCCGATGGCCGTTGTTATAATGTCGTCCCTACCTTGGCCAACAAATGTTCCCTGAGTCTGCTGCTCAACCAACTCATCCTGTACATAAAAACGAAGACACTTAGAAGACATGTTGTGATAAATACACAATCAAACAATGTTTAGAAGTTGAACTTACAATTCTTTGTGAGATCAAGGATGCTGAGGAAGATGTCATGTTCCCATCAGATTTAGTCCGAGCAGCCTTCCACAGCTCGTACCTAGCAGGTGCAGGTGCTAGGTCCGGCAACTCAAGTCCCAAGGCATCCGCTCTAGACTTTTTAAGTTTTCTTTCCAGTTTTGCATAACCACCTCGTGATAACAAGTGTGGTGCATCGTTTAGCCATTGTCTTTCTTGGGCGGCTAACCTTTTACCCTGTGAAACCATGTACATAAATAAGTGTAAAATCATATGAACTCAATGAAAGCTTTTTAAGTTGTTAAGAAACAGACTTTCCATTCCTCAGTCTCTCTAGATGCACGAAACTGTATCCAGTCCTCCTCTGTGGAGGTATACTGCTGACATGGATTTTGATCTTGTCTGTATCCAAAGACATATAGTCGTGTCAGCCTTGTTTTGAAATCCCTCCATCTTATCGCGATATGCGATAACACTTTCTTTCTAATTTGTATCGTGTTTGGAATATCATAATGTTGTTGTTTAAAACAGAACACATGGTATTGATTTTAAAAGATGAAAGAAATAAGTATATCAACAGTGTTGTAAGTAAACATACCTGAATATCTTGCCATAAGAGGTTCTTGTCGACCTCTTGGACGTCATCCCAAGTTGCATGAAGGATAGAGACATGGCTTTTTGCTAACTTACCTAGATAACTCCTAAACCTATCAACATTTGGCCCTGATGCCTGACCTGATCTGGGGTCAATCTCAACATGTCTCCTCTGCCCATCAATGCGTCCGGTTGTCACATCTGTCAATCGTGTGATGCCTCGACCACGTCTGGTCTGTCCCGATCCTGAGTCTGAGGCCGACATACCTGAAAAATTATACAAGGTTAGTAATAATTCAATTTTCATGAACATAAATAAAGTCAATAATTAACTATCACAACCTATTAAGATATTTTTTCTCCCAAATCCCTTCATTGTGATCAATACGAATTGCCTAGATGACATCGGCAACGTCATCAACTGGGTCTTCAATGGGTCTAGATGCAACAGATGTTGTCTCAAGTATATCAAGAGAATCTTCATCATCATGTCCATGCATGTTTTTTCCCTCTAAAATCAATGACCATTTTTTATTCACTGGATCATTTACGTAAAATATTTGTCTTGCTTGACTAGTCATGATAAATGGTTAGTCAGTGTAATTCATCTTGTTCAAGTCTACCAATGTGAAACCAAAGTCATCTGTCATGACACCAGAATTTATATCAACCCATTTACACTTGAAAATCAGGACTCTAAAAGTGACATAATCAACTTGCCATATGTCTTGTATTAATCCAAAATAACTCATGGATGCTGTGATTGGATTTTTGTCTTTAGAACTAGCAAAGTGGACAGCCTCAGCTTGTAGTGTGACGCCACTATTTTGAACTCTACTTTTGTCATCTTCTACCTTTGTCTGAAAAGAAATATTGTTTATATAGTACCCACCATATGTAATGACATATGTGTTCGGTCCGCGAGATAACCTCAATAAACTTTCAAAAACATCTAGAGTCACATAAATTTTTTTCTTAAACCATTGTAAGAAAGTTTTGACATGTTCACTAAGATGTCATTTTTCACTCATTCTTGGGTTTGCTGCCTTTATTTCATTAACGTGGTCAGAAATGTAAGGAATCACATCAACAGTGTTGTTTAAGATGTACAAATGAGCTTGGTCAACTTCTTTTCTGCTAATACTTTGAATTCTCACACCTCGAACACCCTTACCTTCACATTTTCCTTCATGTCTGCTCTTGGGAAGACCCACTAGTTCACAAGATGGCATATAACTTGAACAAAATTCAATGGCTTCCTCTGCAACGTATCGCTCTATGATTGAAGCTTCTGGTCTATACTCATTCTTGACATATCCCTTTAAGATCTTCATGTATCTTTCAACTGGGTACATCCACCTTAAGAAGACCAGTCCACATATTCGAATTTCTCTAACTAGATGAACAATCAAATGTACCATGATATCAAAAAGAGAAGGTGGAAAATACATCTCCAATTGACACAGTAGTCTTATTCCTTCATTTTCCAATTCATCTAAACCTCCAGGGTCAACAACTTTCTTGCAAATGGCATTAAAGAAATAACTCAGGCGTGTCATAATACCCCTAACAGAATGAGGTAATATGCCTCGAATAACAACAGATAACAATTGCTGCATCAATACATGACAATCATGGGACTTTAAACCAACTAACTTTAACTCTTGCATAGAAACAAGGTTACTAATATTTGAAGAATAACCTTGTGGAACCTTCACACTTCTTAAACAGTTACAAAAACTCTGTTTTTCTTTTTTAGAAAGTGTGTGAAAGGTTGGGGGCAGATAGGTGCGTCTTCCTATTATCTGTGGATGTAACTCGGATTGAATTCCCATTTCAGCCAAATCTTGTCGTGCTTTTATTCTGTCTTTTCTCTTCCCTTTGACGTTTAATAAAGTTCCGATGACACTGTCACAAACATATTTTTCAACGTGCATCACATCAATACAATGTCTAACATCAAGGTGACACCAATATGGAAACGTAAAAAATATTGATCTTTTCTTCCAAATGTTTTTTGCAAGGGTACTTTTATGATGTTTTCCAAACACAATGTCAATGTTTTTCACTTTGTTGTACACCTCTTCACCATTCTGGGGTCTGCACACAACCTCATCCTCAGCACTTCCATTAAATGCTTTTTTCAATCTACGATAAGGATGAAGTCGAGGAAGAAATTTTCAATGTCTTGTATATACCGTCTTCTGACCATGCTTCAATTAAAGGTAACTAGTGTTTTCTTCACATATGGGACATGCAAAATGACCTTTAACACTATAACCGCTCAAGTTTCCATATGCTGGGAAATCATTTATAGTGCAAAACAACATTGCACGCTCAAGGTCCTGAACATGTGAATCAAACACGTCTACCCCTTCTTCTCACAACAATTTCAAATCATCAATTAAAGGTTTTAAGTAAACATCAATGTCATTTCCAGGTTGTCTAGGACCCGATATCATCATGGACAACATCACATATTTTCTCTTCATGCACAACATAGGAGAAAGATTGTAAATCATCAACATAACTGGCCATGAACTGTGTTTGCTACTTAAGTTTCCATACGAATTCATACCATCAGTTGCAAGTGCAAGTCTTAAGTTTCTTGGATCTACACCAAACTCTGGAAATTTTTCATCAATCTTTTTCCATTGGGGTGAATTAGCAGGGTGTCGAAGAAGATTATCGCACTTTCTTTCGTCAAAGTGCCATTTAAGGTTCTTTGCATCTTCTTTAACAAAGAACATACGTTTGAACCTAGGTATTGTAGGAAAATACCACATCACCTTAGCAGGTGCACCATCATTACCTTCATCGGCAGTGTTTCTGTCATTTTTCTTTTTAAAACGGGATAAACCACATGTTGGACAATACTTTAGCGAAGCAAACTCCTTTGTGTACAAAACACAATCATTAGGACAAGCATGTATCTTTTGATATTCAAGACCCATTGGACATAAAAAAAATTTTGCCTCGTAATTACGAATAGGCAGAGTATTATTTTCTGGAAGCATCTCCTTCAACAACTCGGTGAAACTTTTATCGGTCCATCCATTCCTTGCTTTTAAACTAAACAACTTTAGTGTTGCAGACAGACGTGTAAAGTTCGAGCATCCGGGGAACAACATTTGCTCTGAATCATTTTTTAGAGAATCATACAAATTAGCACTTCCAAAATTATCTTCACCGACATCACGTATCATGTCCTCCAAATGATCACTCATCCATTCTTCCACATAATTCGTTCCTCGTGACGTGGTAGGCTCGTCCAATACTTCTCCATGCCAAGTCCAAACGGTATAAGTCCTCATGATGCCGAACATGAATAGATGGTCACGCACATTGCCTAAGTCTTGCCGTATTTGATTAAAGACAACACACACAAGGACAAAAATATGTCCCGTTCACAGACTTAGCATTTTGTTCAACGTATTGCAAGAACTCCGAAACACCCTTATCATATTCTTCACTGATCGACGTTCATTCATCCAGCTTCGATCCATTCTATGTTCGTGAAATCATCAGTTTAAGTCTTAAACTCTCACAAGATTAGGCCCTACTCATTCAAAAAAATTAATTTACATAATTTGCTAAGACACGTGCATTGAAGTCTACATGATAAATTTGATAAAATTTCGGCAGCATTTTGCATTGGTCTCCGAAATACACGAAATGAGAGTAGTCAACGATGACCACAATCAAATATGCATCTAGAGAACAACACAAATATTGAACTGAAAGTTTATCAATCTTATCCATAGACTCCAACTCACATGTTATTGCAAATTATGAAAATTAATTTTCTCAAACTGTCCAACCGGACAATTCAAAATTTAACACAAACGATTAAAAGATTAATCGTTTGTGTTAAATTTCAAACGCGAACTAAGGGTCACTCAATGATTTGATACTTATAATTTAACATGAAAATTATAATAACACAACTAATACATGCATATTCAAAAGCCAATAACACATGCAGACTTTATAGTCAAAAACATGCATACACAAAACCCTATAAAAAAATTATTAACGAAGAAACTAACCTGAACAACAGATTCGAAATGAAAATAAAGGGAAATGGAGGAGTGCACGACCTAAAACGTAGGCCAAAAAACGCCACCCAAGAACACGCAACAAATTACATCAAAATGCACCAAAAACGATTTTTAATCGGTCCAAATGAAAGATATTTCATCACTGAACAATTTAATCGGAATAAAAGTAAGATTAAATGGTCCAAAACAGATAAAACCAACCTGGAAATGCAAGGCGTAGAGGGAAAACGCGAGGAAGACGATGAACAGTGAGCGTAACTCCTCGCGGGTTCACGTTTTGGTATATATGCCCTTAGACGTCCATTGTTGGGAGTCCTCGACGTCTATAGTAGTATAGACGTCGGGGCAGTCACTAATATGACGTCTTCTGGTTTTAAATATTGAAATTCGCGGGAATTTTAAACGTCCATTAGAGGGGGTATACATACATACATATATATATATATATATATATATATATATATATATATATATATATATATATATATATATGTTTTATTATTTCAAAATGTTGATTCTTATTTTAAAATGTTTTATTTTCTCTCATCTTCCTCTTCTTTCTTTTTTTCTTCCTCAATTCTTTCTTTTTCTTTTCTCTCACTTTCTTCTTCCCTTCTTTTTTTTCCACCTAGTTTCTTCTTCTTCACTCATATTTTCTTTCTCTTTTCTCTCTATTTTTCTCTCTTCTAGCACTCTGCCACTTCTAGTAACAATGGTCTTACACTCTTCCCTAAGATTACCCTTCGCATCCTTCTAAAAAACCTTCATCTTTTTTATCAATCGCTCAATTTGCATCTCCATACTTTTGAATGCAACCTCCGTATTTTTATAATAAGATAAGCTCATTTTCATAAATTGTTGGAAGGTCAAGCTTTTTGATCTTCTCAGATACATTAAGTTGTTGTTGCCATTGTTGCTGTTGTCACTGAACCAATGAAACATTATGTATCTCTTGTGGCACTAGAGAGAGTTTTTGTGTCACTTCCTCCAATTGTTGAGTGATAATCTTATTATGTACAAGCAGAGCATCATGAGATTGTTACTGTAGAACTCCCTTTTACTGAGGTGGAGCTCCTCTTTCACTATGCATCTCATTGTCATTTGTAGCCATATTGTCAATTAATTCTTAAGCTTCCTCTAGAGTCTTGCACTTGATATTACCTCTAGCTGAGGCATCTAACATCAATTTGGTTTGTGAGCCAAGACCTCCAAGGAAAAGAATGACTATCGTTGCTTCGTCAAAGCCATGTGTAGGCCTCTTTTTCAACAAGCTTTTATATCTACCCCACGCTTGACCTAACGTCTCCTCCATGCCCTGCCTAAAAGAAGAAATTTCTTGTTTACCTTTGTTGATTTTAGATTGTGGGAAGTATTTGTTCAAAAACTTTGCAACCACATCTTTCCATTCGGTAAAGCTATCTTTCGGGAAAGAATTAAGCCATAACTTAGCATTGCCTCCCAATGAGAAAGGAAACAAACTAAGCTTTAAAGCATCATCCGACACTCCATTGATCTTTACAATGTTGCAAGTCTCATTGAAAGTTGTCAGATGCTCATATGGATTTTCATGAGACAATCTATTAAATTGGTTGATCTTCACCAATTGTATCAACGCAGGCTTTACTTCCATGTTTGCAACATTGACCCTCGACCTTGCAATGTTATTACAATGATGAGGGCCAACTACTGTTGTATAATCTGCCAAAGTGCGTCTGTCATTATTTTCACTAGTCATCTCTTCAGTTCTCTGGTCAGATCTTTGTGATGAAAGTTGTAAAAGTGTCTCTAGAGAAGGGAATAATTCTCTTGATTTTCTTGCTTCTAGTTCTAATTGTATCCTGCATACACAAGAAAATAAAACCCTAAAAAGAACTTTTAAAACAAAACAAAAAAAATCAAATCAAAGCTAATCAATAATCACACAAATAGAATAGTTAAACCACGAGTCCCCGGCAACGACGCCAAAAACTTGTTAAGACCTCGACAAATGTACCGAATCATATCAAGTAATAAATATGGTAAGACCAAGTATCGTTTTCCAAGAAACTCACGGCCTAAACAATTATGTGATTTCTTAATTAAATATGACTTGAGAACAAAATCTTTTGGTTTAAAATGCAGAAAGTAAATATGAATGCAAGTGTTGATCAATTGACAATAAGAACGCACAGGTGATTGGTTTGTAAAATATGGAATGATTATGTTGTTGGGGGTTAGACTTATCTTATCCACTCTCATGTATTTATGAATTCATCTTCTTCATTAATGTTAATGTCACTTTCTAATTTACTTTAGACCCAATGTCTCGGCGAAGAAAGTCTATCCTTAATTACTAGTTTACAATGTCTTGTCTCGCTAGCAATTAATTTTGCATTATAAATGCACAAAAGCTTAAAGGCAACCAACCCTCATATCCATATGTCTAGGCAATACTGCTTTTGGGAGAGATTCTCCAAATCTAGATTTCCCCACACATGTCCATATCGACAAAATCAATTATCATGCTATGAATGAGTTAAGCAAAGCAAGCATAGAGTATAGAGGAAAAACCCTAACAATTAATTAACAAAGCATTTAAAATAAGAATCAATTCAATACATAAGAGTTTCAAAGGATTACATTGTTTCCCCAACAACAATTGAAGTTTAGTTCACCATAGACATGGTGAAACTAGATGAATATTTGAGAAGAATGAGATAGAAAAACCCTAAAAGTTGAATATAGGAGCTTCTGCCTCCCGATCCGCCTCCAAGAGAGTGTTTATGCGCATCTTCTGTCAAAAGATACCAAGCCTAGGACATCCAAATCCTTAAATAGAGCACAGAAAAAGTTCAAGCCCACGAGACTAGCGCTCAGCGCCCCAACTTAGGGCGCCCAGACGTGACTACGAAAGCATCTGCGCTCAGTGCCCTTGGAAAGGCGCCTAGGCGTGAGTTGCGGTACTAACTGGCGCTCAACGGCACAAAAAGGGTGCTCAGGCGCCAAGGCGAGACTTCAGCACTGAGGGCCTCCAAAAGGGCCCTCAGGCGCCACCTACGGTCCTTCTCTTTGATGATATTCCAGCTTTTCCTGAGTTCCAGCTCCTTGATACTTCAACTCTTCTTCCAAACCATCCTAGTTCCTGTTAAAACAAGGAAAACCAAGCGTAAAACCAATAATTCCACCTTCAACTCTCTTATTCTCTTAACTAAAGCCAAAAGCATGATTTCAAGCTAGTTTATAAGTCATAAAGTATGTTTTTAGTATCAAAATTAAGTATCAAATAACGGTATTTTCAACTGTTATCAGGTAGCAAGTGCAAAGGAGAAATGACAAACAATTGAGCCTTGTTGTGAGAAGAAAAACTCCTGTTGGAAGAGATAGTCACTAATGTCAGCATCGCGATGGTGACCTCCTAGTGACGTGGTTGCACGAAGGTGGCCTGACCGGGGAAAAAAAGAGTTACTACTGAAGTGTGTGGTTCTATCTAAAGATTTAGGGTTTTAGTGTACTTTATGTTTATAAATAAATAAATATATATATATATATATATATATATATATATATATATATATATATATATATATATATATATATAAAAGAAACATATTATACCATAACTATTAGATGGCGCATTCTTTAATTTTGTCTTTTCACTTAATTACACATTATAAACATCAATAATGGTGAAAATTGTTCTCCCTAATTTATTTAAAATCAAGATTTAACTACCGTGAAGAATCTTATTTTCACCCTATTTATATATTGTATCTTTATGTGGTGAGGGTGAAAAGGAAAAAAAAAGAATTGAAGAAAAAAGTGGAGAGTTTGTAAAGTGAGTGAAAAATTAAATTTATTTTGTTAAAGTTGATTCTTCAAAATATGTATATATATATATATATATATATATATATATATATATATATATATATATATATATATATATATATATATATATATATATATATATATATATATAGGTAAAAGTTTGTACTTTTTCCTTACCTCAGAGGCATCTCTCCCTCTTTGCCTTCTCTTTCTTCGATTCTCTTTCATGTTTCAATAATAAATTGTTCGTGGTAAACATGGCATAATGTAAAATATCCTACTCAAATTAGATGACCTTAGTATGCTTATTAAAAATTAAATATATGTATGATAAAAATATATTAATATTAAAGTAATAATTTAAGAAAGTAATTGGACGCAATTTTAACCTCTAACATACAAAATTTTAAAAACATTATTATCAAATCTATTCGAGTAGAAAGATAAGATCATGGTGACGTTGTGATGCATATTATCAGAGAATAATGTTATACAACAACACTTAATATGATGAATAAAGATGTCATACTATTCGTGTGTGATGAGAATGTGTTGCTACTTTTTAAATTGTCATAACGGAGTGATGGAAAGTGAAGGAATAAATATTTTGTTCAGAAAAGAACGCTAAATTAGAGGAACTAAAATAGCATCAAAAGGAAATTAGGTGAAGGATGGTAGATAATTTTGAAACGCGTAAGAAGCAGTAAGTTAAAAAAAAAAAGAAAGAAAGAGGATGTTGGTTAGTTAGTAATTTGGGTTGTTTTGATGGGGGAAAAGGACAAGCATGGAAAAACGCAGACAAACGATGTTGTTCCGAAAAGAAGGAAAAAGGAGGCCCCTTGAGATACCATGTAGAACAGTAACCCTCAGTCCAGAGAGAAAAGAAAAAGGGTTGGGTTGAGATGGAAGAAGAAGGAAATGAGACGATAGAATGTTGTTTCTTTTAAGCTAAGCAATAAAGTGAGAGAGGGAGAGAGAAAGAGAGAGAGAGAGGGTGTCCCTTTCGAAAGGTGTGGTGGGATGATGTAAAGGAGTAGTCTTGGAAAGGGGGGCATCGAGACAGTGGGTAGAAATGTGTGTGAAATGTAACCAACGGTTTGAGGATGTGACTGGGAAGTAAAAACGGTGAATATAAAATAAAAAAGAAGGGTGAAAAGTGGAAGAAAGAGGGAGGAAGAGAGGGAGTTTTGGTGATTGAATGAGTTTTGGATGGGTTGGTGGGTGGTGGTGTCATGGTATGTGTAATGTAGTACAACAACACTGCTCATTACATTACATCTTAAACATTCATTCTCAAACATCTTATTCACTTCTCTTCTCTTCTCTACACTCTCTCATCATCTACTCTGGCATGGAACTCGAAATATTGAATGGCACGCTTCCACTCTCCACCTTTCACTAGCCAAACCCGCTATCCTCTGTTAAAGTCTGAAAGAGGGAGACACACAGGCCAACAACAAACAAAACTGTCTGACTCTGGATCCTCAAACGAATCATCATCATCAGACAAAGACGACAACCACGGCAGAGCAGCAACAACGGGGTTACTTTCAACAGCAGCAACGGAAACGGGCTTTTGCTGGTTCGGTGGAGCATGCAGGAACGACGTCGTGGAGGCAGGGGATGGTGAGAGGAGGTGGAGGAGGAGGAGGAGGGGAGATAGTGGAAGTTGAAGGTGGACACATTGTGCGGTCCACGGGGCGGAAGGATCGCCACAGCAAAGTGTGCACTGCCAAAGGGCCGCGCGACCGGCGGGTGAGGCTATCGGCCCACACCGCAATTCAATTCTACGACGTGCAGGATCGGTTGGGCTACGACCGGCCCAGTAAGGCCGTGGACTGGCTCATCAACAAAGCCAAGGACGCCATCGACCAACTCGCGCATCTCCCTCCCTGGAAACCCACCCTTCCGACAGCAAACCACCTAAACGACGACGAATCAGACAAAACAAACCCTAATAACCCGAACTCAACCACAAACACTAGCACAAACCCTGATGCTGAAATTTTGAACCAGTTCAACGAGAACCTTGAGAACGATGATGGTGGAGGAGGAGGAGGAGGAGGTTCGAGTTATCTTCCCTTGGATAACGACGCTATAAGATCGTTCTTTCCCACAACAACGTCGTCGTTGATTCAGTTCCAAAGCTACCCACCGGATTTGCTTTCGAGGACGAGCAGCCAGGATTTGCGTCTCTCGCTTCAGTCCTTGCAGGACCCGATTATGCTCCACCATAACCAAAACGAGCACGTGCTTTTCGCTGGAGCCGGGTTTGATAATATGGGAGCGTGGAACAACAGTGGGAATGCTACTAATGATACTCATGGTGGTGGAGGTGGAGGAGGGTTCGTGGTTAACGCTCCCTCGCCTTTTCCGGGGCCGGCGACTGTTGCGCCGCCGGCGGTGGTTTTTGGCTATGGTAATGGGAATGGTCAAGGCCAGTATTTTTCTCAGAGGGGACCCCTTCAGTCCAGTAACACCCCGTCCGTTCGTGCGTGGATTGACGCGCCGTCGTTCGTGGCCGCCGCCGATCATTATCATCGGCATCACTACTTGTCACCGGCGGCTGCGGCGGCGTTGGTGTATCAGTCATCTCCTTCTTCGGCATATGCGCCCGGGGGCTTCTCGGGATTCCGCGTGCCTGCACGAATTCAGGGTGAAGAGGAGCACGACGGCGTGTCCGATAAGCCGTCCTCTGCTTCCTCCGATTCTCGCCGCTGAACCGCCGATTGCGGACTTCGTTCCTTCAGTTGCTGACTCCGAAACCCTACTTGTGTGGTCTATTTCTGCAGCGAGGAGGCGAAGGATTCGGATTCGGAATGAATGGTTCGGTTCAGTGGAGTATGCTTGTGGAATGAAGAAAATCTGGGGTTGAATTTCCAGGTTTTTAAATTCTCCTGATTGTTATGATAATTTTTTATTATCATCATCATTATTATGTATGTCATGTTTCATCAGGGAGACTTTTATTGGGTATTGTTGTGTGTTGGATTGAATGTTTGATGTTTTGTTGCAATTTGTAGTGACCGTGTTTGTACTTGGATATCTAGTTTCTTAGTTTTGGTTTGAAAACGTGGACGCAGCTGTTACTACTGTTACTTATTCACTACCTAGTTTGCTCCATTTTTCTTGTATTTCCAACTTAGTGCAGAGCCAGTCTCAGGATGAGGTTTTATCTCCATTGCAAAACAGGGCAAATTCCAAATAAGCCAACGTATGGATAATTACTAGTGTGTGCTAAAGCTTTGAGTCGGTTGTTACTGTCTTGTTTCGATAGAAGGAAAGAGACGGGTATTTTCTTATCGTTTGCAAAATGCCCGATTCGCCAATGGGTTGTCAAAGAGATGAAAGAGGTTGGTTCTCTTTGCTGTGATAGAAATGAGTGTGTTGTTACCTTTTTACTGCTTTCTTGTGCGACCGTCCATCCTTCTGTAGCTTCCTCATACTGCCAAAAGAATTAAAGACGATTCATTCCACTGATTTATTATATCAATGATCTATCTCTTTCGTGCTTGAATTTTGGGAGCATTTGGCTGATAAGTCGTTGTCTATGAACAGTAGAAACTGTTTTACAAAAGAAAGGAGTTGCGTGTGAGTTGATTCCCAGCTTGTTAAAAGGGCAATTTTCCTAAATTCAGCATGGTTTTTTGCTTTTCCTTTCCCATGTCTTATTTTTGTTCCTCTTTCGCCTGTTTAACAATATGATAATTCGTGATAGTGACACAAGGGTTGATTGTGTGGTGTAAAAAAGAAGGGAAACAACTCAATTCATCTTGATATCGGCTTACCCACTTACACAGTTAATGCTCAAGTATTCTCCAAAAGGAAGCTCCAGCTTCTGGTACAGTGGTTTAGTTTTTGCCATTGGATTTGGAATATGATCTACCCTATTGGAACCAAAATATCGTTTTCATTTTTTTATCAACTTCTCAGCCTTGATGCAGTGAGGTGAGATTAAGTGGTTGGGGAATCAGTACGTCGTAGTCCATACTCCATAACCAATGAGCTTTGTAGATAGATCCTAGTAGGTATAACAAGTGGCGAGTGGAAGATGTCTTTAGAGATGAGCACAACGAAGCTCAATTATGGGAGAATTCACTCGTCAGTGCCACCAGAGTGTAGTTCTTGTCCGTCTGTTCTTGGTCCCCTACCCCGTGAAACTCAGTGCCTCAAAATAACATTTTCTAGTATCCAGCTGGAAATTTTGTTTGTCAAGGGGATAATGTAACGAGGAAACAGAAAAACCATTGGCCTCTATTGAGATCGTAGTAATTGTTTTTGGTTGTTGGTGCTGCTAGTCGGTTGATAAATAACATTACTCCAAAAAGTTGAATTGGTCATTAAGCAGCACACAACTCTGGGCTACCATATATGCAAAATGTGGCAATAATTAATGACGGTTTAACCGTAAAGAGGCCGACCATCCACTGTCACATTTTGTCTATTTGAAATCATTCACCTCAGGAGGATATTTCATTTAATTTCCCTGCTTCTTTGCAGTTCCAATATGTAAATATAAATGTACTCGTGGTAAAGATTTGAAAATGAAAGGGATAATAATACCATTCTCAAGTTTCAACTAAGACTAGGGAATTCACGTTCATAGTCATAAACACCATGCCATAGCAGATGAGTGAAGTTCCTAGTGTAAATAGTACACACCAATTGGTAGATTCTCGCCAAGCCAAATATGGAAAAAAAATCCCCAAAAGAACAAGAAGAAACCATAAACCATCAAATTAGTATGGGCTATTTGGTAACGATGTTCTTTGACTGCCCTGAAATACTGTTTTCCTTTCCTTTTCCAGTTTCCTTCCCGTTTAACAGGGAAGGTTTCGCCAAGGCTGCTTTGCTTTCACTGTAGTTCATCTTGTTGGATTTGATTTTTTGATCATGGCCATTAAGTTTCTTTGTTTTGGAGGGCTGAACTCGAACCTGTACTTCCCAAGGACGTGCCGCGACCCAACGCTCTGTCCAGCTCCAACCCCAACTTTCTTTACCAAGGCTATAAGAAGCCTGACCAAAATACTGGCTACAGTTTGGCCTCCACTGCAATGTCACGTTCATATAAGAAGTCAAATATTGATTTTCTTTCAGTATGCTATGGATGAAGCGGGCAAAACAAGTTTTGTACCTGATGGGAAAAGGCATATGCCATGGCTCGTTCTCGTTTAATTGCTGCTTCCTCTCGCTGATGTAACCTGCAAAGTATCTCTTCCATGGTTTCAGAACCACTGCACCACTCCACCTGACATAAAAAAGGCATGTTTTATTAAATATTGAAAGGATATCAAATTGACCTTTATAATGATAATAGTAACACTTTGGCAACAATTGAAATCAGGTAATCACAGGCTAAGCTACCTCAAGCTCCTGAATCTTAGCCTCAAGTTTTAACTGGTTTTCCAATTTCTTTTTCTTAATTCTGGCTTCTGTTATCATACAGATTCTTCGAGCTCTAATTTGTTCTTGTATTCTGCTCCATGAATGTATATAGTTTAGTGCGGTTGCTGTTTGCTCTCTGGCTAGGTGATCTTGAATTAAAGCTTCGAATTTCACTGCTCCCCTTAGATGATGTAATGTTCTTCTTGCCTGCATGGGAGGGTAGGGAGGAAATTATCTATTTTCACTAAGTCAGCGTCATAATTTGCTAAAGATTTGAGAAGTTTCTATCTTTAAAAAATTGTAGAAGCATTATTTGCCGCCATTTTGGGGCATCTAAAGTGAAGCTCATAACCAGTAGGAAAAAACCCATTCTTAATACAGACATTATTTGTAGTAAGCAATTGGGTATAAATAACAGATGAAAGAAAACAAGAGTCGTGATGCCAATAGTTGACTCAAGTAAATGAGTTTCCAAGTACTGTTGTAAAAGGCTGCAAAAGAGTAGCAGATAATGTCATCATATCCCTAGGACCCCTTCCGGTTCCGGAGCAGAGCATTCATTTGATTCTTTTCAGCAGTAAAAATTGAGAAGGAGAAGAAACGAAAAAGGCACGAGTAAAATGTAAAATCAGTTATAAAGTTATTACAAAATAAATTATATTCTGCAGAAATTGGAACATAACAATACTGTCATTAAGTTTAAATATTTCCACTTTCAGTTTTTTAAGAAAGACATCACAAGTTTCATTGATAATGTACTACAGTTTATGCAGTTGGTGAATCGAAATTGCACCACACATCACATTGGTAAGTTTAGAAGGCACCATTTAAAAAAAGAGTTAGCTGTTGGCTAGCAACATATCTATGATTCCAAGTTTAGAAGGCATTACTTAAAGATATTACTATTATTTTTACAGCAACAAGGGGAAAATGAAGCAAAATCTTCTAACCTTTGCAAACTTGGTTTATCATCAAGGAGATTGAAAACAGATCATTGTAAAGCAACGCAATGTGTGAACACTTGGATATCAGTGAGATGCATTATGAATTTAGACCTTTTGTTTTCAGTTAATTGCTTTATTTAGCAAATTACTAAATGTCTCCGCTTACTTCACAATGAAAATTGTGATAAACATATGCCGGAATAAGCACACGACACATATATTGTACCATAAATGAACGGAATGCATTTTGAATCCTAGTAGCTGCCACATCGTCCATCAGTCTTGATGGAACTGTCCGATCCATCATCAAACCTTCATTGGGAATGCCACTTGACTCTTCACGACCACTTTGCTTCACGTTTGAACATTCATCTGAATTTTCATCAGTAGACTGTACCTATTCAGAAAGTGACAAGAGAACAAACACCGGCAGTGGATTGCATATCAAATTATCAGCTTTGAATTTCTCCTCAACTATAATCATTTTCTTAAAATTATATGGTTTACTTAAAAAGCCAATGAAATAGTACAAGTCAAAGGGAATAAGTAAAACTCAAAAATATTCAAATCTTCCCAAGTAATGTTAATGCTGAAAGAATATCTAACGAGAACCAGAGTAATGCTCTCCAAACTGTCAAAATGTTATCAAACTTGGAATGCAAGGATCGAAAAGAAGAACCGTAGATATAACCTCTTTAATGTGGTGTCTCATGCTTAGGGTTTAACTTGGCTGAGTTACAGATTTTAGAGGTCTCGGACTAATCAGTGTCTCTTTATAGGAAGGGATGAAAGCAAAACAGTTTGGCTTGTATAGCGGATACTGGGTAGTATTTGGAATAACAGTAAAAGGGTTGATCTTTTGGTGGGGAATATGAAAATTTGTTGTCTTAGGTGCTAGGAATCTTCTGTTATGACAATGTTTGCTTGTATTCTGTATATGGCACTTCTTGTATCAAATTCTTGTTCTTCTCTTTATATATATATATATATTAGTATTTGCTGATAGGGAAAAAAAACACTAGAAATAACCTTTTCTTGTTTGGATTTCTTCGATTTCTTCAATTTGACTATTATCATAAACCATTTCTTCGCACCCATTCCTTTTTCTCAAGGAATTAAGAAGAGGAAACAGCCAACTGCAAATCTGCATAACAAGTAATGTTCGAACAAATTTTCGTAAATCTCATGGATAAATAAATAAGCCATAGTTTTGTGAAAAGTAATGTAAAAGACCAGTCAAATTTCCTAGAAGGGCAAGGGCTACCAGGAAATTTCTCATGTGACAATCTTATACCCCACACTCCCTTTTCTTCCTATTTCACTTTGTTACATGGTTTTCTTTGTATAAAACTTACAAAAGAAATTTCTCTGTTCATATTATTGTAACATAAGGTACTAGTCTTCGAATAAGCCAAAAACTATAGCACCATCTTATAAAGCTCACATTGTGCCTCTTCTAACACTAAGTACGCTATAACAGCAGTATATACTAAAACCTATCCAAATTATATTTTTCAAGCCATGTCATATAGATTTTGGTTTCCTTCAATTTCAAAAGCCAGAACGTACTGAAACCACACACCTCAATCAACTATGCACAGACATCATTATATATTGCGAATGAAAGGAAGTGGCACAACAGACAACAGAATCATTACAATGTCAAGGCAACAGACAACCAAACCCAACAAGCATAAAGTTTTGATGAACAAAGCAAGAGCCTAGAAGTGCGGAGATAAAGAATGTAAATGGGAAGGGACACATACCAGGTTGAGAGAAGAAAAGAGAGGCACAGAATGGGTTTGCTTGAAGAGGATGAAGAGTGGTGGTGGGTTGTAATGATAAGAGACGTGGTACATTGGAATACAGCACATTAAAAGAGAGAGAAAGAGTTGCATAAGAGTGTGTGACAACCCAACCACGATGAAGCAGATGTTTGATCTCTTTGGAAGTTTAGGAGTCTAGAGAAAGGTGAGGGAAGGTAGTAGTCATGTCCAGTTGTGTTTCTGAAAATGAAATACCATAATTAAATCATTGAAACAAAATTTAATCAAGTTCTAGGAAAAGATTGGTGTGTCACTCTGTTCATTAGACAACAAACTAAAATTACTTTTTTCCTAATGTCTAATGTCTATTTTAAAGAAAATTACGCATTATTACTATGGAAGTGACATGGAAGCTTTTTCACAATAACTTTTACGAGCCACGAAAGTCGTTTGATGAATTGAAATATACGATTTTCTTGATTTTGTCGTGCATAATAAATATATCGTCTTTGATATGTATGTATATTTATATTAAAAATAATATTCGTATTAGCTTTAATGTCTCAAACTCCTTGATATCTATGTATTTGTATTACATAAACATAGAGATGAACGAGAGAGATACGAAGGCCAAATTGAGAAATGAATATATCTCTTTTCGTGTACTCAACCAAAAGCATAAAGGTTGAATATACAAGTTGTATACATGCTTATGGAACTAGTGAGTTAACTCATTAACTCGGTTGAGTTTACGAGTTAACTCAGTGTTTTTGAGTTAATTCATACTTGAATTTGGCGTAGGATCAGTATAATCAGTGGTGGAATCGATAGGTTCGTCTAAAATCACAAGCTTGCTTCCAATTTGGTGAGTTCGTGAAGAAATTTTTAAAACATAAAATGAAATCTTTTTTAAGACTCACCAGACCAGGTTTTTTGTTTTAGGGTTAGTGATGAAGCTCATCTTTTTGGTTTCTCTCTTACGATTCTCTTAGGCTCTGCTTTTGTTCTTATGATTCATCTTCTTTATTCATTCTTGCAATCTCATACTCTTGCTTGCGGTGTCACTTGTGTCCTCGCTCGTCACTAGTACAAAAACACTATATAACATTTCTATTTTCGACCTATCATATCGAATTTGCGGTCGACGTCATATCGAGAGACGTTAAATGGGCGTCAAATTCAAAAAATTCAACATTAATTGACGTCGAACATAGAACAATCTAACGTCACACAAAGCAAATTGACGTCGGATATTGCTCTATGTCCGACGTCAATTAATGTTTGTTACATTTATAACAGACATTAATTGACTTATGTTGTAAGAACAACAAACGTCATTTTATGGGCTTTTTTTTTAATATTTTGTCAATATTTTCTTCCACTAAAACCATGAAAGATCAATATACAACACAAGAATACACCACAAAAATTTTCAAAATTTTAGAAGTAGTAACAACCAATACACATAAAAAATCAAAAATGAAACTAACCGTGAAGGTGAGGAGAAGACAACCACTGCTGAAAAGGGAAGAAAGAGAACTCAACGGTGCTCCAAATGGTGTTTATGCATGAAACTAATCGGTTAAAATGAAAGGAAATCTTACATAAAGTTATTAATCAACAAACATTTATGTTAAGTGGAATAAACATTACCTTTGGTGGTCGCCGAAGAGAACTCAACGGTGCTCCAAATGGTATATATGCACGAAATTAATCGGTTAAAATGAAAGGAAATTATACATAAAGTCATGAATCAATGGACATTTGTGTTAAGTGGAAGAAACATTACTTTTGTGGTCAACCAATGGTAATGTTAAGTGGGTGCTCTGGCTTTCCAACGACCGTTGTGAGTATGTCGTCCTGACCATGGCCAACCAATGAACCTTGAGTCAGTTTCTCAATTAACTCATCATGCACCACATAGTCAAGTTTAATCATAAATCACTTCATATTATCTATGGTTTTGGGTTTAGGTTTTGTACTTACTATTTTCTCATATATTAATTAGATTTCTTGACCAACAACACGTATCATGTCTTATAAATGATCACTCATTCATTTGTCCACTAATCTATTTCTCGTGAGGTTATAGGCTTGTGTAATACTTCTACATGCCAAGTACAAACTATATAACTCCTCACTATACCAAAGATGATGAATAGATGATCATTCACGTTGCCCAAATCCTAACGTATTTGATTAAGACAATGAACATAATGACAAAAATATGTCTCGTTCACAAAGATTGCATGTTCTTGAGCATATTGCAAGAACTCAAAAACTCAATTTTCATACTCTTCATTGATGTGGCATTCATACATCCAACTTCAATTCATACTATGTTTGTAACAAATTCCATCAATCTTTGTTTTTTTTTAACTCTCACAAGGTGAGACACTAAAAAATTATTTAATCAATCACTTAATAATTAATTAAGCATCCAATCAAACTAAATTTGATAGTATAAATATTCTACAAATTTAAATCAAACAAACATGTTAACAAAAACAAGAAAAAAAGTTGTGAGAAAAAAAACTTCTCCAAACGAAGTTTCTCAAATCCCTAAACAATTTGGCCAAGTTAAATAAAATAACGAAAAACATAATAGCGAAAATCACATGCAAATCATGACATATCAAAACTTGTAATCACGAATATGAAATATTTATTTAATATTTAGTGTACATGACAAACTTTGAAAGAAGATGGAGGATGGTGTCGTCATCGTTGTGGAGGACTCGTTACCAATGAGGGAGAAAAGAGAACTTGCACCATCGCATGAAAATGACTTTTACATTGTATTTTTTAATGTTTTAAACACCATCAGACATCAACCATACTACAATTTGACGTCTAATTAGATATGACGTCAGTCCTCCTAGAATCTGACGTCTAATGGTAGATAAAAGGTCATGCTTAGCTAGGTTCTTTAAATGTTTAAAACATTGTTAGACGTCGGATCTACTAAAATCTGATGTCTAAAGAGATGACATCGATCTTGGATTCTAACATCAAGCTCTTCTAGAACATTTCCTTCCACCTGGATTTTTTAATGTTTGAAAAACATATGATATTGTCCTGTCAACACTCAATTTCGTCCGGATTGACTAAATAATTTTGTTTTATTATATTCTCCTCATAAAAAGAAAAATTGAAAAAAAAAATGTAAATATATATATATATATAAAAAAAAAGGGGTAAGGATAAAATAAAAAAAGAGATGGAGCGTTCGTCCTCCACTGAGCGCGTTCGGTTCTCGCCACTGTTGCTGTGACCGTTCGTCCAAGCCGCTCGTCCTTAACGTTCGTCCATTCTTATTGACGTTCGACTCCTTCACTACCCGACCGTTCGGCCATTCATGCCTTTTTGACGATCGGCAACTCTTATGTTCTTGGTACCAAGTGTTTAAGCGTTAGTTTTAATGAACGTTCGCTCTACTTCTAAGCGTTCGGTCTTAGTTATGTGTGTTTGAACGTTCGGCCTCATTGTGATATCGTTCGGCATAAGCAGCGTTCGGTCATAGACTAGCTTCCCCAGACGTTCGTCCTGTCGTCCTCCCTCGTCTACCGCTCGTGTTGCTCTCACGCCACACCAGCGTTCGACTTCACGACCGTTCGGCCCCCAGCCGTTCGGTCATTCTTGCTCCATTTGTCCAAGCCTACGTTGGTTCATCATCTATTGTCGAGCGTTCGGTATTGTTGGATTGGTGATTGTGTGCGCTCGTTCTTAAAGTGGTTCTGAATTAACGAATTGTGAGCGCTCGGTCTCCTCAAGATTACCTTGTGAACGTTCTGTCATTTACGCCTTAGTGGCGTTCGGTCTTGTCTTTTGTTTACCATAAACGAGCGTCCATAGGCAGCTTTTGGTTTTGTTGGTGCATGATCTCCTATCGTTCGTTGAAATGGAATTCAATCATTTGTTCAGAAAATAGCGTTCGGTCTCTTTCTCTTGTGTTGAACGTTCGGCCTTGATCTGTGTATTATGGGAGGTTCGGCCTTGTTGTGTTTATTTTGGAACGTTCAGTTTTATTTTAGTTTGGGACTTAAGCGTTCGGTCTGTGTGTTGGGTTCGGTTAGAGCGTTCGTTCATGTAATTTGAACGGTCGCTCTTTTTTTTTTGGTTTTGACCGAAAGTCCAACTTTGCGGGGGCAGTGTTTTTAAAATGTTTTACAACGTTCGGTCAAGTTAGGTGAACGGACGTTGGTTTTCGATATTGACCGAGCGTCCGAAAAGGTTGTGCGTTTCAAAGTTGGTCTGAGCTTTCCAGCCAAGATTCCCACCTTCAGCTGCCTTGTTCGCCATTAACGGTCTGACAAAGCATCCACAGTATGGGTTTCTGGCAATTAAAAAGGGAAGGAGAATATTTTGCTGGCACTTCCACCTGGGTTGGTCTCCCACGAGCGCCCACCTGAAGCATCTGGAGCGGCTGCCCATCTTTGCAACTCTGTAAAAGTTGCCTTTTTATACCATTTGTACTGGGGTTTCTGATGGCCAGCGAGGGAGGGCACGTCAGCCCACTACCTTCGGTCCTTGGCTTATTGGTTCATCCCACTTCCAATATTGGACCTGCACGGCCACTAATTCCCCACTTCCAATTCCCCAGTGATGATTCCCATAATATCCCACTGTTCCCCATCGTATCAATCTCCACTTCTACCTTCTCCCACTTCCCCCAATCCTGGCCGACATCACCAAACTTCCACTAATGATTCCCCACTAACAAACTTCCACTATCCCCACTTCCCACCATCCTTCAATGGAAGCTTGCCGACAACTTCATCATCTTCAGCCAATTTAAGGAGTGCAACACTATCATTCGCGGGGGCGCCAAAAAAGGAGAAACCTACGGCCTACACTCTTGACCATTCTTCAATCATCAACCATATTCATCCTTACCCTTCGGCCATCACATTCATCTCCAACTCCCTTCCATCCTCCCCATCCTTATACCATTTCCATCATCATCATCCTCATCTTACGCTCCCATCATTTTCCAACCTCTGACCAATCTTCATCCATAAAACACACCCACTGTAACTGCTACCCTTGAGCACCCACGGCCACTGCTAACATACACGGCCAACATCACTTTCCTCCATTACGCACCCCCATTGAACTTCACACGACCAAACACCTATCCATCCATATTCACCCGTCGTTACAGCTACCCACCAACAGATGATTCATCTTTCTTTCTCCCATCCCTCTTGCTCAACACTTTAAATCCACCACCACCACCACCCAGAAACCATCCAACGCCCATCACCATATCCAACATCTTAACCTCACAGCCAACGTCCACCATCTTAATCTTCATTCACCAGAGAGGAGAATGCCATAGAAAGGGGAAGGAACCGAAGTGGAAGGGAGAGACCCGAAAGCTGGGAACAAGAGACATCAATCAAGAAGAGAGAAGAAGGAGAACCCAAAAGGAGAAGCGTCTTAAAGCGGCGAAGGTAAGTTTCTCTGTCTAAGTCCTTGGCTTTGTATTATGTGAATGCATGCGCTCTGTGTTTAGATATGAATGGATGATGTTTGGTTATGAACGAATGATCTTGTATGGATGTGTATGGAATGCTTGATCAGTTGTCTGCCTCATTTGTGAATTCCTGTCTTAATCCAAACCTGCACACTGATATCCCTCGCAAACAATCCCTTGATCACCATCCATCATTCATCCTTATCCCCTCACGGCAGCACCCATCATCTTCATCCATTTCCTCTTCATTTTCATCTCCAACACCTTATACCACGGCCAAAACACCCATTCTCCATACTCACACTCACAGCCCACATCCATTAGCATCTTCCATTACCTCACGGCCAACATCAATCTTGATCCGGTGATGACACTTGAAACTCCATTCTCAGTCATCCTTTTCTTCTTCACCAACCATAGCATCCCTTGCTGGTGTAGATATCACGCTCCTGCCAAGCCCATCTTCTTCTCCGTGTAACACTCCTTCGAACCCCACATCTTCCTCTGCCTTCCTCTATGTGTCCTTCGAGTTATCAACACTCATCATCATCATCATCCCCGATACCCGTGACTTCTTTTCCACCATCTCCAACACTTGATATTACGGTCAACACCTGATTTTTCATCACGGCCAATATCCATCATTTCGTCCCTTTTTCTTCTGCATGTTCAATTCCAACTCTTACTCGCCATTTCCTCCATCACGCCTCACTTTCATCATCCAACTTCAAATTCAAATTCAATCTCCTTCAACTCTCACAGCGCACACTGTGGCTTCCTCTATCACGCACATCCCCAGAGACCTACCATTTCCAACAACCCAAACCCAGAAACAGAAAACAGATAAAAGAGAATAGGAAAGCCCATCGGTGGCGGTCTCCAAGGCGAAGACACGGCGCGGAGAGGAAGAAAAAGGTTCGATTCCGCGGCCGGCGACGAGCTCGACGGAAGACGGCGCCCCTGGATTGGTGGCATCAGCCGCGACTCGCGCGTGCAGAGGAGGCAAACCCCTCTTCGAGTTGCCATTTTCGAAGCAAGAAGTGAGAAGAAGCGTTTGCGCCGCGGCTGACAGTAGTCCCGGTGGCGTTTGGGGGTTGCCTTCAATGCGAAGACTGGCAGAGTTTGGTATCGTAGTGGCTGGTTCAAAGAAGCGGCGGCGCGTGGTGTGCGTTGGAGGACGGGGCAAATCCCTCCTTTGGCCGGCTCGTTTGGGAGAGAAGCAGGTCCCCAGGATTTCCAAATGTTGGAATAAAGAAGATAATCCCTAGGGCATTCTAGGTTAGAAATCACCGATTGGGCCAAGCCCAAAAGTAAGCGCACGACCGGGACCTTAAGCCTTTTTCAATCGTTCATCATTTCTAAAACGAGCGCTCGTCATTTAGTGTCCTCTCCCAACGACCGTTCGTCCATTTCTCAAATGGACGGTTTGGTGACCATCTCCTAATGAGCGCTCGTTCTTCTAAATACTCTCTCAATGCTCGTTCGGCCAACGCTTAATGAGCGCTCGTTCTTCTAAATACTCTCTCAACGCTCGTTCGGCCAACGCTTAATGAGCGCTCGTTCTTCTAAATACTCTCTCAACGCTCGTTCGGCCAACGCTTAATGAGCGCTCGTTCTTCTGAATCCTTTCTCAACGTTCGTCAACTCTGCAACGAGCGCTCTCTATTCGGGCGCTCGTCATTCAGCGGCCTTTGGTAACAATCGCTCGTCATTTAGCGTTCTCCCCCAACGATCGTTCGTCCATTTCTTGGACGGACCGTTTGGTGACCATTCCCCAAACGAACGCTCGTTATTTCTCCTGATTCTCAACGGCCGTTTGTGATCTCCCAACGTTCGTTATTTTATTTATTTTTTCTTTTTTTTTTTAGTCTATTTCATTTATTTTTGTCTTTATTATTTCATTTGTTTTATTTATTTATTTCTTTTATTTTTTTTTTATTATTATTTATTTATTATGTTATTTTGTTCCATCTGTTTAATCTAGATGTTTACAATTTAAATAAAAGAAAACGCCAAAAATATGTTTTAAAGGTTTAGGCACATGTGTGATCGCACGCATCGTCCTTGTGCCAAAAAAACCTTTTCTCTTTCTTCAAAAATTACAAAAATGTTTTAAAGGTTTAGGCACATGTGTGATCGCACGCATCGTCCTTGTGCTAAAAACCTTTTCCCTTTCTTAAATAAAATTACAAAAAAATATGTTTAAAGGTTCAGGCACATGTGTGATCGCACGCATTGTCCTTGTGCTAGGAACCTTTTCCTTTTCTTAAATAAAATTACAAAAAATATGTTTTAAAGGTTTAGGCACATGTGTGATCGCGCGCATCGTCCTTGTGCTAAAAACCTTTTCTCTCTTTTAAATAAAATTACAAAAAAAATATGTTTTAAAGGTTTAGGCACATGTGTGATCGCGCGCATCGTCCTTGTGCTAAAAACCTTTTCTCTCTTTTAAATAAAATTACAAAAAAAATATGTTTTAAAGGTTTAGGCACATGTGTGATCGCACGCATCGTCCTTGTGCCAAAAAACCTTTTCTCCTTCTTCAAAATCCCAAAAATACGTTTCAAAGGTTTAGGCACATGTGTGATCGCACGCATCGTCCTTGTGCCAAAAACCTTTTCTCCTTCTTCAAAATCCCAAAAATACGTTTCAAAGGTTTAGGCACATGTGTGATCGCACGCATCGTCCTTGTGCTAAAAACCTTTTCACTCTCCTAAATTAAAATACCAAAAACATATAAAAAAAAAAATCTTCAAAAAACTAAAAACATGCCTTTTTCAAAACAACAAACAATCGCCTAGTCAGAACTACGTGATCCTTGATTCTCCATCAAAAGTGGAGATACGTAGGAGCAAGGCCAGTCCTTGTCAGGCTCACTCTCCCAAAAATCCAAATTATCCATAACAAATTTCTCAAATAATTTCCAAACAAATTTCTTAAACAATTTCTAAAAGAACTACGTAACCCTGATTTCTCATTGTGAATGAGAATACGTAGGAGCAAGGTCAATCCTTGTCGGGCCCAAAAAACTAAAAAATATTGTTTGTTTCTTTAGAGTCGTATTTTAGGGGAAAGTTAAACATTTTTGAAAACCACATCCATATTCGCGCATTTAGTTAAAGGTACTGCCCTAGGGCAGGCGTCGTAGGGTGCTAATACCTTCCCTACACGTAACCGACTCCCGAACCAAGAATCTGGTTCTAATTGACCATGCCTTATCATTTTATGGTTTTTCCGTAGTTTTCCAGAATAAACTATGGTGGCGACTCCAAAATCTCTTTTCAAAAGCCGTTTCTTTTTCGGATCGTCGTCCCGTCGCGATCCCGGTTGCGACAGATGGCGACTCCACTGGGGAAGTTGCCAGAGAGTCAGGTCATTTAATTAGATGTGCGAATTCAATGTGGTTTTTCTTTGTGTTTTTCTTCCCTTTCTTTTTCTTTATTTTTGTTTGATATTTGTCATAATTGTATGTGTGTTTGTTTTGTTTATATTGAACCCTAGGATAGAAAACATGTTATATCTGCCTGGGAATTTTCTGGTTGTTTTGCAGGTGAGGGTTTGGGGTGTACAATTGCATTCTCCCTTCACACACACACAATATGCATATCATGAGTGGGGCCCTATACCCGGGTCTGAGCGCAACTTAGAAATAGAGGGGTTGTGTAGCGGTGTCATTTGGGACATACTTCCTGTTTGGCTATCGTGAGAACCCCATCCAGAGTCTGTTCTTTTCATTTGTGTCTCCACATCTAGTTGATTACTCTGACTGTTGTGGAGAAACAGTGAAAAGAGCCATAGCTCTGGTGGCCTTAATTTAAGCATTAGGAAGCTATCCTTGTGAGTGCATATATTTTGCCTTAGAACTTTGGTACTTCAACATTTGATAGGGCACGAAGGGAGAAATGTGTACTGTTACCCGCCTCCTGTTTGTTCTTTTCGAAAGTAATGACTTTGCATTTCATGTTACGCATGCATTTGTGTTGTTGGTCATGTTTTACTTCATTATTTTATCATGCATCGTGTTCATACGTCATTTGGTGACATGCTGGTTTTAGGGGAAATCACAAGTGTTTACTTTGTCTTTTACAAGATGGAAGTTGATACAAGATTTGATGCCATACAACATACCGATTCTGTCATGTTAAGAAAGAAACCTCGCCTAAGGATTCATGGGGGTAATCTGACAGGGCTGATAAGCTTAGGGAAACAACTAACGACCATAAAAAGAGAAACTTTCAAGAAAAAATATGGAAACCTGTTAAGCCTAATGGAAGTGGAGGTACAGTTGCCTGCTATTACAGCCTTAGCACAGTATTATGACTCCCCGCTAAGATGCTTCACCTTCCAAGACTTTCAGTTAGCACCGACTATAGAAGAGTTTGAGCATATCCTCGGTTTATCACTCGAGGGTACCACGCCGTATCAGCATTTGGAGCATCGGGCCTCTATCGCGACTATTGCTGCCATAATGAAACTACAGCCCCGGGAACTTGAAGACAAGTTGGTAACAAGGCATCAAGAGCTTGGGCTGACGCAAGGGTATCTGGAACAGTACCTACAACATCTGGCTGATAAAGGAGAGTGGGAGACTTTTATGGATGTGTTAGCTCTCACCATGTACGGCATTGTTTTATTCCCTAGAATAGAAGACTTTGTGGATTATACCGCAATAGATGTATTCGTGGCGAGAAAAATAAGATCGGAGAATCCTGTAACGGCAGTCCTTGCTGAGGTTTATGGGACCATGAGTTTCTGTCACGAAAGGAAGGGGAAGAAAATCCTTTGTTGTGTGTCGGCACTGTATGTTTGGATGACTGCACGTTTCTTTAAAGGTGCGGTCAATATCAAGCGTCCGTCGGAAGAACCGTCATGCCAGGGGCTTACGAACAAAGAAGGAAGTGAGTGGGCTCATTTCTTTGCTAGTTTAAATGGAGGAAAAATAAGATGGCGTCTTCCTTGGTTTGAGCTCAGACAGCCTATCCAACATTGTGGCCGTTTTCCCAATGTACCTCTCATAGGGGCCCGGTATGGCATCAATTACAACCCTCTGTTGGTTCAAAGACAATTCGGGCATCCCATGAAAGGGGCACCTTCACCGGACTATCTCACAACATTTTTCATCTACTATGAAGATGGGCATTGCACTGAAATGCTGAGGAAAGCGAGAAGTGCTTGGGAAAATGTTGTGCGAGCAGAAAAGGATTTAAGACTGGGAGTGATGGACGACAAAATTAGTTATCACATATGGATCTGGGAAAGGGTAAAGAAAGTTAAATTACCTTTCAAACCGATCGTTCATCAGCTAGCTAACGAAGGGCCATCCCAAGAACTAGAAAGCGAAGAGGTGAAGCAATTGAAAATAGAGATGGAAGAACTGAGGGAAAAGAACGCTAGGTTGGAAAAAGAATTACAAACTACGCGCGACGATTTTGTTCATATGAGGAATGATAAAGAAGAAAAAGCACACGCCTATGAAGAAATTGTCAAAAGTCAGAAGGCTGAAAGAGTTTATACATTCCAATTAAAACAGGACCTTGTAACCGCAAGCAAAAAGCTGGCCATGAGAGTAAAAGAAAAGAACGCAGCATTAGAAGAGGGAAAACAATGGAGGCTCCTCTACGAAGAGGCTAAAAGAGATAAGCGAGAGGCTCTGAAGAGACTAAGAGAAGCGCAGGTTCAAGTAGAAAAGGCGGGACATGAAATGAAGGAAATGGCCTTGTCTTTTGAGACAGATATGAACCAAGAGCGCTGGAAGCTGGCAGAGGCCGAAGAAGAGCATCGCTCCATGATAAAGCAAATGGAGGAGTACATTGAACAGCAAGAAGAACGGTGGAGGACAATGGAGTTTGGAGAGAGGCATCATGCCTTGGTAAAACAAATGAAAGACCACATCGCGATGCAAGAAGAGGCTGTGAAGCATTGGAAGGGAAGTTTTTCCCAATTGGCTATGTTGGCGAACGAAGCAATTGAAGATATCCCTAAGATGGTGTTGGACGCCGAAGCTACGGCCCACTTTTGTAACCCGCCTCCCGAGATAATGCTTTTTATTAACCATTGTAAATGGCTAGTAGGCGAAATGAAGGCCTTCATTGCTCGGGTTAGGAAGTGATTCATGTCTTGTTAGATTTTCTCTATATGAAAGGCTTAAGATGTTTTGTATGGTATCAACTTGTATCGATTTCCATCATTAACATTGTAGTGATCTTATGATTTCCACCTATCATTTAGCATGTATCACAATTTTCCTTGTTCTTTCTCTCTCCCTTTTTCTTCTTTTTTTGTTTGGCGCATTTCATCTAACTCAAGTTAATAATAAAGCAGTAAAAAAAAAAAAACGGCCAACTTTCCACGACATCCCTACAGGACTCGAGCCAATTCAAGGATCATGGAAAGCTGGGAAGAGTCACAAGAATCCATCAAAGCTGAAATGAGCCAGTTGAAAGACCAAGTTGGCCAAATCTTGGTTGCCCTTGAATCCCTGAAGGCTACTGGAGAGTCTTCATCTACACTGGTTGGCGGAAATACCCATTTTTATCCCCCGTTATTCAATGCTACGAGCCAATCGATTCCTTTTCCGTTGTATGGGTTACCCCAGGGATATACTCCTCCAGTAGGAGAATATTTGGAAGGGGGGCATGTGTCGTTTCCCATCCCCACAACTATCGATATCCCTCCACTCACCACTCATGGACCTACCTCTGTGTCAGCTCCCTTGGTAAGTACTCAAACGAATGAAGCAATCACAGTTGAAGGAACACGAGTGACTACAATACCGCATATGATTGTTAACCACGATTCTTCAGCAAGAGCCGCATCACAAACTGCGGCGCGTGCAGGAACCGACATCATTAACGGTGCTAAAAACAGACTGGAGATTCTGGAGGAAAAAATGAGGGCTATTGAGGGGATGAAAAATTATGGGTTCAGAAATGTTGCAAGACTAAGCTTGGTTCCTGGAGTAAAAATACCGTATAAGTTTAAGGCGCCAGAATTCGAGAAGTACAGGGGTGATACATGCCCTAAAATCCATCTGGCCATGTATTGCAGAAAAATGGCTGCGTACGCATATGATGACCAGTTACTCATCCATGTTTTCCAAGACAGTCTGGTTGGGGTAGCATTAAACTGGTATACCCACTTAGAACCCTCTCGAATCCATTGTTGGGCAGATCTAGCCGACGCCTTTGTAAAACGGTATATATACAACACGCATGTAGCACCGGACCGTCTACAATTACAGAATATGGGAAAGAAAGACAATGAAACCTTCAAGGAATATGCCCAACGTTGGAGAGAATTGGCCACACAAGTGGAGCCGCCTTTGTTTGAAAAAGAAATGGTGGCGATGTTCGTAAATACGCTTCAGCCACCATTTTATGAATATATGGTGGGGAATGTGTCCGCCAATTTCGCCGACGTCGTCATAATTGGCGAGAGGATAGAAATTGGGGTAAAGAGCGGGAAGATTGCAGGCGGTCCATCTACGATGGAGAACTCTAAAAAGAAGCCTTCTTTCAATCCAGGAAAGAAAAAAGAGGGAGATGTGCATGCAACATTGGCAATGCCTGTATGGAGAGGTCAGGCTCCTATTCACAATTTTAAACCATACTTGGGCCAACCTCCATATTCAGCCAATGCGGCTTTTGCTCATCCAATCAGGCCTCAACAACAACCAGGATTCTACCAATCACAACCCGTCACAAGCAATGCTTGGAGGACTGGGCCAAGTGCAAATCCAAATCCGAATGCAGGTCAAGGCGGTTATCCGGGAAGAACCCAGGAAAGAAACTTTGTCCACTTTACCCCATCCCCATGACTTACACTGAATTATTACCTCACCTCGTCAAAAGGGGTCTGGTTGCTATATGTCCGATGATACCCCTACAGCCTCCATACCCTAGGGGTTATGATGCAGATGCCAAGTGTAGTTATCATGGGGAAGGCGTGGGTCACTCAACTGAAAGGTGTATGGCTTTCAAACATAAAGTGCAGGCCCTGATTAACGCTGGGTGGTTGAAATTTCAAGAAGATAAACCTAGCATTGATACTAATCCATTAGCTGGACATGGTAGTGCCTCGACAAATGCCATTGAAGTTAAGAAGCATGAACTGATAAGGGATGCAAGTAAGATCCGAAGTTCCAGAAGGTTTATTTTCAAGGAATTATTAAAGTCGGGATTTTTAAACGGGGCTTATGATTTGGGAAGAGCATGTGGACTCCATCCATGCATGGAACACTCTATCGAGGAATGCGTTGAATTCGAAAAGTTTCTACAAGATCTGCTTGATAGGAATTTGATGCAAGTGTGCTATGAATACAAGGATGAGGAGGTGTTTGCACAAACTAGTATGGAGCCAGATGTAACTTTGCCAGAGCCGTTGATAATCCGTTTCACTAGAACCACCCCTACACCAGTAATTCAAGGAAGATCGCCCGTTGTCATCCATACACCTGTTCCTTTTCCTTACAAAAGCGAGAAAGCTATCCCTTGGAGGTATGGGACACATGTAGTAGACGAAGGACAGTGCGTTGGAAGCTATTTCTCTAGCCAGAATCCAGTTGTTGAAAATATATCAGGCATCGGCGGAATGACAAGGAGTGGTCGAATCTTCTCACCACCAAACTTGACGAAAAGAGGAACTGGCAATAATGAAACGCCGATGGACGCAAATACTAAGGAGCGTTCAAAAGGAAAGGGCGCGCAGGTAGAGGAGACCCCTGACAAGGCGAACAAGAAAGAAATTTCTGAGGAAGAGGCTTGCGATTTTTTGAAATTCATACAACAAAGTGAGTACAAAGTGGTGGAACAATTGAATCGTACGCCTGCTCGGATCTCCCTGTTAGAGTTACTCATGCACTCGGTCTCCCATAGAAAATTGTTGATGAAGGTACTGAGTGACGCCCATGTAGAACAAGGTATTTCCCTGGAAAGTTTCGAGGGCATTGCCAGCAACATCACTGCTAATAATTATCTCACCTTTACCGATGAGGAAATACCTGAGGAGGGGAGGGGGCATAACAAGGCTCTCCATGTTTCCGTGAAATGCCTGGATTACGTCATAGCACGCGTATTGGTAGACAACGGCTCCTCCCTAAATGTCATGCCCAAAACGACATTAGATAAGCTACCTTGTGACGGAGTACACATGAAGCCAAGCTTTATGATTGTGAGAGCATTTGACGGTAGCAAGAGAGAAGTTATGGGAGAAATAGAATTGCCGGTCCAAATTGGCCCATGTGTTTTTCAAATAACTTTCCAGGTCATGGATATCCTCCCAGCCTATAGCTGTCTGTTAGGCCGCCCATGGATCCATTCAGCGGGGGTTGTACCCTCCACATTGCACCAAAAATTGAAATATATCATGGAAGATAAGTTGGTCATAGTTTCTGGAGAAGAGGATCTCCTTGTGAGTGGCCCATCCTCCACCCGTTACATAGAAGCAGCCGAGGAAGCTCTGGAAACAGCTTTTCAATCATTAGAAATTGTGGGAAACACCTATGTTGAGCCATTTCCTATGAACCCAAATTTATCATGCACCTCTATCATGATGGCCAAGGTCATGCTCAAAGAAGGGTATAAGTACGGGAATGGTTTAGGCAAGTATGGACAAGGGCGTACATTCCCATTGGAGGTGATTGGGAACAAAAACAGATATGGCCTGGGGTACAAGCCCAGCAAGGACGATAAGAAGAGGTTGGTTGAGGAAAGGAAGGAGCGCAATCTGGCTCGAATGGGGAAACGGGAACCAAAGGCGAGAAAAATCCACATTTGTGGTATCAAAGAGAGTTTTCGTAGTGCTGGATGGGTGCACACTAGCCATGTAGCGGTCGTGGAAGTGGAAGTTAGACTGGGAAGCTCAAACTTCGTGTGGGTTTGCTCCCCAGAGGCACAGCTCAACAATTGGAAGACTTTGGATTTACCCGTGATGTTTAAATCAAATGAAATGTAATTGCTTTACCCGGAGCTTTAGAATTCATGATTTACGGGTTGACGTTTTATTTTCGGTGTGATAATTGAATCGTGTTCATTCTCATTTCTATCATCATTTAGCCTTTTTCAGCGTTCTTCCTGTTTATTTATTCTTTTTCGCAAACTTAAATAATGCAGATATGACAATGAATGTTTTGAAAATAATAATGTCAATATCCCTAAGCGGGAGCATCCTGTCATTAATACGGAAGATGATCCGGAAGATGATCTGGAACCCTCTCCAGAACTTTTGAGATTAGTGGAACAAGAGTCTAAAGAGATAAAACCCCATCAGGAGGAGATCGAAATACTCAACTTGGGAGAGAAGGATGAGATAAAGGAAGTAAAAATCGGTACTAGTATGAAAACGGGAGTGAGAGAAAGATTGCGTGCCCTATTGAAGGAGTTCAAAGATGTGTTCGCATGGTCTTACAATGACATGCCCGGTCTGGATACCGATATTGTGCAGCATAGGCTCCCACTCAAGCCAGAATGCCCTCCAGTCAAGCAAAAACTAAGAAGAATGAAGCCGGAAATGTCCTTAAAAATTAAAGGAGAGGTCCAAAAGCAATTTGACGCAGGATTTCTGGCTGTGGCAAAATACCCACAATGGGTGGCAAATATTGTACCAGTACCTAAGAAAGATGGGAAGGTTCGAATGTGCGTCGACTATCGTGATTTGAATCGTGCAAGTCCGAAGGATAACTTTCCATTACCACACATCGACACTTTAGTTGACAATACAGCCAAGTACTCGTTATTTTCGTTCATGGATGGTTTCTCGGGGTATAATCAGATTAAGATGGCGCCAGAAGATATGGAAAAGACGACTTTTATTACATTATGGGGCACATTTTGTTATAAGGTGATGTCTTTCGGACTCAAGAATGCTGGGGCAACATATCAAAGGGCAATGGTGGCACTTTTCCATGATATGATGCACAAGGAGATTGAGGTTTATGTGGATGACATGATTGCAAAGTCTGAATCGGAAGAAGAACACGTCCTCAACTTGAAGAAATTATTTGAGAGATTGAGAAAGTATAAACTCAGGTTAAACCCTGCCAAATGCACATTTGGAGTGAAATCCGGGAAGTTGTTGGGCTTCGTGGTTAGCCAAAAAGGGATAGAAGTGGATCCTGACAAAGTGCGAGCGATATCAGAAATGCCTACGCCTAGCACGGAGAAGGAGGTTCGCGGTTTTCTAGGTAGATTGAACTACATTGCTAGATTCATCTCCCAATTAACCGCTGATACGACTGTCGCGGTCATACAAATTTGATGTGCAGAAAAATAATGCAGTATAATTACTAGGATTTGACTCCTAGGTCGTCTCTCAAGGACCAATTTTGGTGGTTCAATCTTAGATTAGTCACGAAGTGGGGGGGGTTGTGATTGTTTTTCGTTGAGGTAAAATAAATTAAAACTGGAATTTAAACAAAACAGAATTAAAAATACTAAAATACATTTAAAAGACAATAAAAACTGAACAGTGAAAGACGGTAAAAACGGAACAGTAAATATGCAGAAATGGTAAAAACATTGTAATTAAAATTTACCCAAAACATCGGTGAAAATAAACAGTAAAAACGACGTTGAAAATAAACCGAACGGAAAAATACATTGACTGAATTTAACGGTTCAGAAAACAGTAAACGGTAAAATAAAGAGACAGTAAAATTAAAAACACTTAATTGGAAATCAAATTTAGCAAAGATTCAACACTTGAAATTAAATTCCTGGACAATGAAAATAAAAATTACAGTAACACATTATACGCTTCAGAAAATAAATCACTGTTGCACTGTTTGGAAAATGAAAATACAGAGAGTTGATTGAAGGAGGAAGAGGCAATAGCCTCCTCCCAGACGTGGGTAGTTCCTACACTACTCCTAAAATCCACACTAAAATCTAATGGTTTCTTCTCTGCTGCTGCTTGCAATTTTATAGCATTTCTCTGAACAAACTCCCGTATTCTCCTCCTTCATTTCAGCGTCTTGTTTTGTCTATTGTCCCCCTATAGCTTCCTTTCTATTCTTAGCTTTGAAGACTTTCTTAGCTAAATGTTCACTTCCTTGGACGTATGAAAATAGGTGGGACCCTCCATTCTTCACCTAAACTTGTCATCTTCTTCATTCAATCTCGTTGCACACCCTTGCTGCCATCTCCTCCAAGCTTTGCTTCTCTATGGATGTGTGAATCAGTAGCTGCACCGTGAGCTTGCTATCTTCAACCAAGAGCAACTCCTGCTGGATTTGACTTCAGTTCTGCCTTGGGCCGTGTATGCCTCTCCCTTCCAGCTCCAATTCCATTTGACGCTTGCTGCTGCATGGGAGAAACCAACAGAGACACCTTGCTCACGGTTACTGTATGTGGCTGGACCGTGAAGGTAGCTAGGAGGATGAAGTCCTTGCTGCTGTCTGGACCAGCCGTGAGTTGTGTTGCCATTTTCTGGACGGTGCAGCTAGATGTTTCTCAAAGAAAACCGTGAATGGTAGCTGCTCCAAACTGCTGGATTTCTTCTTCTTCAACTCAGTAGATACTCCTTCAACTCCTTTATGTGAGCTGCAGCAAAATAATAGAGAAACCGTGAGGTGGCCCCTTCATTCAACAAGTTTCACGGCTGCACACTCCAAAATGAATTCTCCAATGTTAAGAAGTGGTGGTCCCCTTTCATCATTTTTTTAATGTGATTTCTAGTCCACTTTGATTCCACGTACATGGCTTCATGTTTTGCCAAGATGAAATGACCAATGGGCCCCATGTGTTTGTCCAATCAAAATAGAAAACCTTTGGATGTGCCAAAGTGTTTGGCCGTGGTAGTGGAGTTGTTTTTTAATTCTTTGCTACTTCATTCACGTAAGTGACTAAATGGTGGTCCCTCCATCATGTTTCACGGCCTCCTTCATTTTGTTAAGCCAAAGAGAAATGTGCGTTAGCCAAAGAAAGGGTGCAGCTCCCACTTCTATTCCAAAGCAAATTGTTGAATCTTTTAGCATCATTTTGGACGTGCAAAAATATGGGAGGCCGTGTGATGTGTATATTTTTGTTCCAATTTATATTTTGGCTTGCCAAACTGAATGGCCGTGGAATGTCTTCCAATTCATCATGCTTCCAGGAGAAATGAGTTGCCAAGCCAATTTTGCTGAGTGTTGGAAGATCTTAACACCTTCCAATGATAAATTCCAGCCACCACAAGTACTAAACAGCAAGCAAACAATGCAAACATATTAGAACACTCAAACAGTAATCACTGGACTGACATAGGAGAGTAAAACAAATACTGGGAACAACACAAAATGAATTTGAACAAAATAAAAACTATACTTGAAACTAGACATCTAGACGAAACTATGAAAAAAAATTGCATTGAAAACGGATATGAATTGAACTCGAACGAGGACAAACAAGTTGACACAAAATTCACGCAGCAACCAGCGAAAACTGAAATGGCGGAAATACATTGGGTTCTATTTCCATTTCTTATTTAACCTTCAAATGTCCCAAATTGTATTTCCAAATTTTCCTTGTAAAATAATTAGCTCAGATAATTCAAATTAATTAAAATAAGAATTTCTGATCGAATTAAGCACAATCAAGCAAAATGGGAAAACACTGGACATTTAAGCACAATTCCCTGATTAATTCTAGTACAATAAACTAAGTGAAGTGAAGAAAATAATGATTCATCAAAATAGACCACACTTAGTCTTTTGCACTCCTGGGCAAAATCAAGACGCAAATCAGGGAATGGTTCAAAGGACTTTTAAGAAGGTTACACAAATTCAGCAGACAGAAAAACAAAGACTCAAGAGAAAATAAACAGAATTTACAAAGTTCTCAGGAAATCTAGACAGAGAAAAGATGTAGACCATATCCAATCACAGAATCACTGAAAAGCAGATACTTATAGAAATCTTCCAAACAATTCAAAACTTGGTAAAATAATTAATCAGCTCAAGAGGTGATTCAAAGACAACAAAACCTTACAGATGCACTTACAGTGTTTCTCTCAAGTGTCTAAGGTAAATCAATGTCACTCAATGCACTCAAGAAAGCAAACACAAATAGACTTGGCAAGTTTCTAATTATCAATACTTAAAACATATGCACGTTTAGATCTAAAGGTCTTTACTGGGTTGTAATGGGGCCAAGGACAGAGAAGGATAAAATATAGATAAGTAGCTACAGCTCAAAAGAAATAGAGGAGCAATGGGGAAAAAGTGTAAACACAGTGAAATCTCACCCAAACCTCTAATTCAATCCTCTTCTCAACTCCATTATTCACACGATTATTTTTCAATTTTCTCTTTTTCTCATCAAAATTTTTTTTTTTCATCCTGTCTGTTTCCTTTTCTCTCTCTATCACACAACAGGATATAATTTATATTTTAAGAACATGATGAGGAACCAACTAGCCAATTCATCAGAATTCCCAAGGAGACCACACTTTTTCATAAAACACTTCTATAGCTCCAGACTTCCCTAAGGTTAAGGTAATCATGGTTTTTCACTTAGGGCCAGTGTATGAGCTTCAAATCAAAGAAATGAATACAGTATAGGCTCAAAGGGGTTATCAAAGGATAATAACAGGGTAGGCTTATTTGGCTAACAAGGCTCAAGAAATAAAATGCCTTTATCATTTCTAAACATGCATATAAATAAGGTATGTCAAAAAGAATCAAGCCAAGGCATATGTGCAAGCAATCAAGATACATATCACACACAAGAAAGAAAATTAAGTGGCTCAAATCTCACACAGGGTATTCGTCACAATCAAATCAACCTCTCAAACATTATAATCATCTTCCAAGCAGAGAAAAGCAAGGATTTCAAACCATAAGTATTAAGTAAGTGAAGGAAAAATCTACAACTTAAACATCATCCAGAAATCAAAAGAAAAAATGTAAAATTTATTTCACCCAAAACTAAAAACAACTTAAAATAGAAAAAATTTAACACTCAAAACAGAAAAAATTTCACACACAAAACAAATAAAATTCAGAATCTCTCCCAATAGACCACACTTAAACTACACATTGTCCTCAATGTGTTCTAAGCATATCATCAGCAATCAAAACAGGAAACATATTATGGACAAATGCAATAAAAGTAGGAAAAAGGGAGAGAAAGAAAATGCAAACTCCCGCAGGTTATGGTGGAAGCTGCCAATTTTGGACTTTCAGGGAGATGTCTTCAGAATCCAGCAAGGAAGTTTTGAGGACGAACTGCTTCATCCTCCAGATCTGATCAAGCAGGGAAATATTTTCCACAACTGGATCTATACAGCTCTTGTTGATGAGTCGGCTCAGCAGGTGCCTATTGATGTTGAAACCGTTTTTCAGGTTCGCACCCTTGCCTTCCACTGTGTGTGCATGTTGGTCCAATTCATCTGTACCTCCTGCAATAGGGTTAGTGCAATATGATTCTACAGAAATTACATGCAGGGTTACAACACCCAAATCCAGTGTAACAGGCTGAACCTTAGATACATCCTCAAAACACGAATCAATTTCAAAATTAGAAACCATATTAATCGCAGACTCAGATTCATGTTCAATGCATGGAGAATAATTATTCGAATGTGATAGTAAAAAACGGTTCTCATCATGCACAGAGGAAAAATTAAAATCAGACTCAACAACTATATAATCATCAGCATACCAATCAACAGCATAATCAACAGAATAATCAATTTGCGATATGCTTCCCTCCACTTCCTTGAAGATTTCTAAAGTGTGGGAAGATGAAGGTGGTCTACCTGGTTCAGGATTACTGCTTACTTCTGCCGGGTCCCCAAAATTTTCATCAGTCTCCTCAGGTACAAGAGTGGCCATCTGCCTGATCTGATCACTCAGATTCTGCATGGCAGCTTGAGTTTCCTGCTGGAACTCCATGCTCTCTTGCTTGAACTGCATGTTCCCTTTCTGAAACTGAATGTTCTGCATTGTCATCTGCTCTAGTAACTCCTTTAATGTAGGTTCAGAAGTAGAAGGCTGAGGAGTTATTTGAATAGGAGAATCATACTGCTGACTCTCATATTGTGGAACTGGCTCCCAAAGAGAGCTCTCAGAAATTGGATGATGGAACATATTGTTCTCATCATAAAAATCAGCAGATTTAAAATCAAAGTAATATGCAGAATAAGAATCATAATCACAGACATTGGCAGAATAAGCATTATTCACAACATTAAAATAGGTAGACATCGAAAAATAAAAATAAAACAAATAAAAAGTAAATACTAAAAATTACGAAACAGATAATTCACAACACATTTATACATGCTACAGGAACACACAAAATAACACATAAAATTTTTTTTTTTAAATTTTTTTTTTTTTTTAAATTTTTTTTTTTAATTAACAAACAAAATACATATGACACGCATACAGAAAATAGAACATCACATCATAACGCAAGATAAAACACAACAATTAAACATATATATACACAATATATATTAACACAGTACAAATCTTAAAACAAAAACCTGGAACTAAAGTGACAACGCCGCCAAAATTTGCTGAAGGTGTCGTTGTCGCCTACAGAAATATACAAGACAAAACACACAAAACAAACATATTAACAGAACAAAACTTTATACAACAAAAATCTAAAACCAAACCTCCATTGGTCCCCGGCAACGGCGCCATTTTTTGATACGACTGTCGCGGTCATACAAATTTGATGTGCAGAAAAATAATGCAGTATAATTACGAGGATTTGACTCCTAGGTCGTCTCTCAAGGACCAATTTTGGTGGTTCAATCTTAGATTAGTCACGAAGTGGGGGGGGTTGTGATTGTTTTTCGTTGAGGTAAAATAAATTAAAACTGGAATTTAAACAAAACAGAATTAAAAATACTAAAATACATTTAAAAGACAATAAAAACTGAACAGTGAAAGACGGTAAAAACGGAACAGTAAATATGCAGAAATGGTAAAAACATTATAATTAAAATTTACCCAAAACATCGGTGAAAATAAACAGTAAAAACGACGTTGAAAATAAACCGAACGGAAAAATACATTGACTGAATTTAACGGTTCAGAAAACAGTAAACGGTAAAATAAAGAGACAGTAAAATTAAAAACACTTAATTGGAAATCAAATTTAGCAAAGATTCAACACTTGAAATTAAATTCCTGGACAATGAAAATAAAAATTACAGTAACACATTATACGCTTCAGAAAATAAATCACTGTTGCACTGTTTGGAAAATGAAAATACAGAGAGTTGATTGAAGGAGGAAGAGGCAATAGCCTCCTCCCAGACGTGGGTAGTTCCTACACTACTCCTAAAATCCACACTAAAATCTAATGGTTTCTTCTCTGCTGCTGCTTGCAATTTTATAGCATTTCTCTTAACAAACTCCCGTATTCTCCTCCTTCATTTCAGCGTCTTGTTTTGTCTATTGTCCCCCTATAGCTTCCTTTCTATTCTTAGCTTTGAAGACTTTCTTAGCTAAATGTTCACTTCCTTGGACGTATGAAAATAGGTGGGACCCTCCATTCTTCACCTAAACTTGTCATCTTCTTCATTCAATCTCGTTGCACACCCTTGCTGCCATCTCCTCCAAGCTTTGCTTCTCTATGGATGTGTGAATCAGTAGCTGCACCGTGAGCTTGCTATCTTCAACCAAGAGCAACTCCTGCTGGATTTGACTTCAGTTCTGCCTTGGGCCGTGTATGCCTCTCCCTTCCAGCTCCAATTCCATTTGACGCTTGCTGCTGCATGGGAGAAACCAACAGAGACACCTTGCTCACGGTTACTGTATGTGGCTGGACCGTGAAGGTAGCTAGGAGGATGAAGTCCTTGCTGCTGTCTGGACCAGCCGTGAGTTGTGTTGCCATTTTCTGGACGGTGCAGCTAGATGTTTCTCAAAGAAAACCGTGAATGGTAGCTGCTCCAAACTGCTGGATTTCTTCTTCTTCAACTCAGTAGATACTCCTTCAACTCCTTTATGTGAGCTGCAGCAAAATAATAGAGAAACCGTGAGGTGGCCCCTTCATTCAACAAGTTTCACGGCTGCACACTCCAAAATGAATTCTCCAATGTTAAGAAGTGGTGGTCCCCTTTCATCATTTTTTTAATGTGATTTCTAGTCCACTTTGATTCCACGTACATGGCTTCATGTTTTGCCAAGATGAAATGACCAATGGGCCCCATGTGTTTGTCCAATCAAAATAGAAAACCTTTGGATGTGCCAAAGTGTTTGGCCGTGGTAGTGGAGTTGTTTTTTAATTCTTTGCTACTTCATTCACGTAAGTGACTAAATGGTGGTCCCTCCATCATGTTTCACGGCCTCCTTCATTTTGTTAAGCCAAAGAGAAATGTGCGTTAGCCAAAGAAAGGGTGCAGCTCCCACTTCTATTCCAAAGCAAATTGTTGAATCTTTTAGCATCATTTTGGACGTGCAAAAATATGGGAGGCCGTGTGATGTGTATATTTTTGTTCCAATTTATATTTTGGCTTGCCAAACTGAATGGCCGTGGAATGTCTTCCAATTCATCATGCTTCCAGGAGAAATGAGTTGCCAAGCCAATTTTGCTGAGTGTTGGAAGATCTTAACACCTTCCAATGATAAATTCCAGCCACCACAAGTACTAAACAGCAAGCAAACAATGCAAACATATTAGAACACTCAAACAGTAATCACTGGACTGACATAGGAGAGTAAAACAAATACTGGGAACAACACAAAATGAATTTGAACAAAATAAAAACTATACTTGAAACTAGACATCTAGACGAAACTATGAAAAAAAATTGCATTGAAAACGGATATGAATTGAACTCGAACGAGGACAAACAAGTTGACACAAAATTCACGCAGCAACCAGCGAAAACTGAAATGGCGGAAATACATTGGGTTCTATTTCCATTTCTTATTTAACCTTCAAATGTCCCAAATTGTATTTCCAAATTTTCCTTGTAAAATAATTAGCTCAGATAATTCAAATTAATTAAAATAAGAATTTCTGATCGAATTAAGCACAATCAAGCAAAATGGGAAAACACTGGACATTTAAGCACAATTCCCTGATTAATTCTAGTACAATAAACTAAGTGAAGTGAAGAAAATAATGATTCATCAACCGCTACCTGCGAACCAATGTTCAAGTTGCTACGAAAGAATCAGGTTATGGTTTGGAACGAGGATTGTCAAGCCGCTTTTGAAAAAATTAAACAATACCTGCAAGACCCACCTGTATTGCGTCCACCCGAGCCAGGAAGACCACTCATTTTGTACTTAACTGTATTGGAGAGGTCAATGGGTTGTGTATTGGGTCAACATGATGAAGCTGGAAAAAGAGAGCATGCAATATATTACTTGAGCAAGAAATTCACAGACTGTGAACAACGATATTCATCATTAGAGCGAACTTGTTGCGCGTTGGCATGGGCTGCTCATCGCTTGAGACAGTATATGTTAAGTCACACTACTTGGTTAATATCTAAGATGGACCCCATCAAGTATATTTTTGAAAAGCCCGCTCTCACTGGAAGGATAGCTCGGTGGCAGGTGTTATTGTCAGAATATGACATCGTATACGTCACTCAGAAATCCGTTAAAGGTAGTGCGTTAGCAGAATACCTGGCTCATCAACCCATCAGCGATTATCAGCCAATGCAACCTGAGTTTCCTGATGAAGATATCACGGCTCTATTCGAAGAAAGCAGAAAAAACCAAGACGAAAAAACATGGATATTATTATTCGATGGAGCCTCGAATGTAATGGGGCATGGCATTGGAGCAGTTCTTATCTCTCCAGATAAGCAGTACATGCCAATGACATCAAGGCTGTGTTTTAATTGCACCAATAACATTGCAGAATATGAGGCATGCGCTATGGGTATTCGGGCGGCAATAGAATCCAAAGTAAAAATTCTCGACGTATATGGAGATTCAGCTTTAGTCATCAACCAGTTGAAGGGAGAGTGGGAAACCAGGGACGCAAAATTAATTCCTTATCAAACTCACATCAAGGGGTTAATGGAGTGTTTCGACATCATCACATTTAACCATATACCACGGGAAGATAACCAATTAGCAGACGCGTTGGCTACTTTGTCATCCATGTTTGAGGTTGACCCAAATACAGAATTACCAGTGATTGAAATGAAGAGCCATGCAGAGCCAGCATATTGCCAGTTCATCAAGGAGGAGATGGATGGTAAACCTTGGTACTTTGATATCAAGCGCTATCTTAAGACCCGAGAATATCCCGAAAAAGCATCTGAAAATGATAAAAGGTCGTTACGAAGGTTGGCTGGTAGTTTTATTTTAAGTGGGGACATTTTATACAAGAGAAATCATGACATGATTCTCCTCAGATGTGTAGATACAAAAGAAGCCGAATTGATATTGAAAGAAGTGCACGAAGGTACATTCGGCACCCACATGAATGGACACTCAATGGCTAGGAAAATCTTGAGAGCTGGTTACTTCTGGTTAACCATGGAAAATGATTGTTGTACACACGTGAGGAGGTGTGAGAAATGTCAGATGCATGCAGACAATATCAATGTATCGCCCACAACTTTGAATGTGTTGTCCGCACCATGGCCATTTTCAATATGGGGGATAGATGTTATTGGAGCTATAGAGCCAAAAGCGTCAAATGGACACCGCTTCATACTGGTCGCAATCGATTATTTCACCAAGTGGGTTGAAGCCGTTTCTTATGCCAACGTGACTAGAAAAGTGGTGACCAGATTCATAAAAAAGGAGTTGATCTGCAGATACGGGCTGCCTAACAAGATCATCACTGATAATGCCACCAACCTAAATAACCGGATGATGGCGGAATTATGTGAGGAGTTCAAAATTCATCATCTTAATTCTTCTCCTTACCGTCCAAAAATGAACGGGGCAGTAGAGGCTGCTAACAAGAATATCAAAAAAATTGTGCAAAAGATGGTTGTCACCTATAAAGATTGGCACGAAATGCTTCCCTTTGCTTTACATGGATATCGTACATCAGTACGAACGTCAACTGGTGCAACACCTTTCTCGCTGGTATATGGAATGGAAGCAGTGCTTCCATTTGAGGTGGAAATCCCATCTCTACGAATTTTATTGGAAACCCAATTGGAGGAAGCTGAGTGGGTTCAGGCTCGATTTGACCAGCTCAATCTCATTGAAGAGAAGAGACTGACAGCGGCGTGCCACGGGCAATTGTATCAAAGAAGAATGAAAAAGGCTTTCGATAAAAAAGTACACCCAAGGGAATTTCACGAAGGTGAACTGGTGTTAAAGAAGATATTGCCCATACAAAGGGATTTCAGAGGCAAATGGACCCCAAATTATGAAGGGCCATTTGTAGTAAAGAAGGCTTTCTCTGGAGGGGCACTAATCCTCACAAAGATGGACGGAGAGGAGTTACCTTTGCCAGTTAATTCGGATGTGGTAAAAAAGTTTTACGCATGATGATTCCGCGATAGGGGATGCTACTAAGGGATATTAACGTTATTTTGTAAAAATTCTGTTATATTCTGTATTATTTCTTTCAATAAATACCCTACGATTTCATTCATTATTTAATTCTTTCCTTTTTTGCTTCTCGTCACGATTCATATCATACTGAGTTTTAAAAGTAAAATAAAGTAAACGACAATGATTAAAGCATCACGGGTATATTCCATTGAGCACAAACTCGCTCCTCAAGGATGTCGTGGAAGAAAACAAATAAAAATAAAAATATAAAATAATACAATTCAAAAAAAAAAGAGAGGGGTCATCAAAATTTCAAACTGTTCAATTTTGTTTACAAGTTCATTGTTCCTCTCTTCCCATTTCTGCATTGTCTCATATGCATAGTGATTTCAAAATTTTGTTTTTCATGCTCATGACGTTCGCTTTGGATTTCATTTCATAAGAAGTCATTTTTCCGTATTTTCTTTGTAAGTATTTTATTTTCTTTTGAACCCAGTTTTCCATCATTTTGTTTAATTTAGAAATTTTATTTAGACTGAAATCAAAGAAAAAACATAAAAATCTAATTTTATTTCATCATTCGGGCAAGATTTACAGTAAGGTCGGAGAGTTGATTTTGAACAAGGATATCATTTGAATACACTCATACGATCTTAACACTTGATAAATAAAAATAAAAATGCATAAAAAGGGAAAAAAAGCAGATATAACAGAAAGGGTGCAAAGTCACAATAAAAAAAAAAAAGAAGCAGCAAAAAAAAAAGGCAAAAAAGGCAAATAAAGCAAATAAGCAGTGTTCGTGGTTCGATCACGGGTGATCGTTAAGTTACAGACCATGAAAATAAAACATAAAAAAAAAGGGGTTTTCAGCGAGAAAAGAATTCTCGAGCTGGTTGCGGTGGTCTAAGGGAAAGCTCCGTTGAGGGACCTCTGGTACGAAAAGTCGTGGACGGAGGCGGAGGAATCTCTGTTTCTCCATCGATTATGATGGGAACGGGGAAGAGGTCCAGAAGCTTCGGGGCCTTCATGATTACCCAACCGGGTTCTCCAAAAAAAAATATATAAAAAAATAAATAAATAAATAATTGTGCCAAAAGAGAAGGAAGAGAGGGAGAAAATTGAAAAGTCAAGGATGAATTTAGGTTTTTTACCATACATATACAGAGGTAGTAGAGAAAAAAGGGTGCCGGTGGGATCCATTTCTGCTTGCCAGCGTCTTACTCTATTCCCATGATTGCTAAACCAGCACTGGACGTTGTACTCCCCCGCTTCTCCGAATGCCCTGATTCGATTAGTGATCTCAAAAATCTGAGCTCGACTTGGGTGAGTGACTCCGTAATTGTAAATGTTGGTCATTATCCTGATTTGATCTTCTGTCGGACGCCACTTTGGGCAGGTCGGTCTCTCCATTTCCATTTCCTTCTCATCCATTTCCCTAATTTGTCTAAATAAATAATAAATAAAAAAAAAAACAACAAAAAAAACAAAAACAAAATAAACCATAAATAACAAAATTTTATTGTTCATTGGTCTAATGTCTTCTTCCATTGCGTTTCTTTTAAGCTAATTTTGTTCTTTGTTTTGGGTCTTTCGAGTCTCGTTGTCCAGTTTGTGATCTGTTTCATGGTCCTCGCAAAGGTTCCTAAACGGATCTACGTCCAGATTGTCCAGGTCCATGTCCTTGTGTTCATACGAGTAATTTTTCTTTTAAGTTTTCTGTTTTTTATGGGGTACGTGGCGTTGTTCTACCCGATTGTCTCTGTCATACCTTCAAACGAAGGGAGATTAGCGTCTGGTTTCCAGCCTATATACCCCTTATCTTTGTTAAGACAGTTGTGTTTTTAGAGTGTTTTAAGTTTTTAAGATAAAAAAAAAGAGGAAAAAGAGGGCTCAGAAAGAAATGCAGAGAAAGGCGAGAAGGAAATAAAAGCAGACAAAGCGAAAAAGCAGAAGAAAATGAAGAGCTTGCAGAAAAGAAAAAACATGAAAGCAGAAAGAGCAACAAACGGAAAGCAAAGGAAGGCAGAGAAAGCAAAGGAAAGCAGGAAAAGGGGAAGAGGTGAAGAAGAGCAGTAAGCTTAAAAGAAAAACTTGAAAGCATGGAAAGAAAAACACCAAAGAAGAAAAGGAAGATCTAGAAGAAGGAGGACTTACCCGGAAGCAGAAAGGCTTACAGAAGCTCGTCGCAGCACTCAGAGGCCTTCAGAGGCACGCGGGGACAGAGGCTCCTAGCAGATCCAGAAGCTCAAGAGAGGGAGAGTTAGAGAGAAGGGAGAGCGGAGGAATGTTTTAGAGAGAGAGCGAGCGGTCAGGAAATGCCCTCAGATGCCAGGGAGTGAGCTTTTAAAGCTGAGTCGTTTCCACTGTTACAACAGTTCCGGTCTCAGTACCGAAACTGTTGTCACAGTCCCGGTTTTCCTGATTTCAAATTCAAAAATAAAAAAAATATATATAAAATTTTGAAAATGTGAAAACGGGTAGGGTTTTGTTGTTGGGTCAATCCGGCCCAATACAAGACTTCTTAGATGATCCGATTTCACCAAAAAATATAAAAAAAAATAAATATAAAAAATATGATAAATAGGAAATTTTCAAAAATAATAAGTGGAGTGATGTAAAATTTGAAGTGTTCAAAATTGTTTTTCATTTGCATGATAAAGGATTTTTTTCAGGTTCATTGGGCCTCGTTGTCATGTTAGCTTTCTTTGAACCCAATTCTTTCTGAAATGTAAATTTGAGTGAAAAATTATTTTGGCATGTTTGTAATTTCACATCACACCATTTTGTTCCTTCTTCTTCTGCATTTTTGAATAAATCTAAAAAAAAAAAGAGAAGCGAACAGTGCTCGAGCCCATTAGGCCCAATGGCCTTCGTGGTTTTCTCTCGAGTCTACTTCTTTTGAAAAAATATCAAAAATATTTTGTTTTCACATTTTTGCTGTTGAATGATGTTTAGTGCATTTGTTCAAATTGTCCTGTGTGATTTTCTTTGAATTTGTAGTTTTAAAAAAAAATCTGAAAATGAAAGGGAACAGTGCTCGAGCCTATTAGGCCCAATGGCCTTCGTGAAATTTCTCTCGAGTCTACTTCTTTTGAAAAAATGTCAAAAAATATTTTGTTTTCACATTTTTGCTGTTGAATGATGTTTAGTACATTTGTTCAAATTGTCCTGTGTGATTTTCTTTGAATTTGCACCAAAAAATCTCTGAGAATGAAAGATGAACAGTTTTTGAGCCCAGTAGGCCCTTTTGTCATATGTGGTTTCTCTTGAACCAGTCCATCTGAATTTCTGGAAAAAAAATACATGTTTATGTAGATTTTGTGTTTTCAATTCATAATTTCCCTTTCCATTTGTGTGAACAAGTATTTGTGCGAAAAATAAAGATAGAGGAATTCAGGCCCTTGTCCGAAGCTTTTGTCATGGTTGCAAAAAGAATAGTGTTGGGCCCATTGAGTCTGGTAGCGTTGCAAAATTTTCTTTGGTCCAATCTTGTGAAATCCTCTCATAACAAAAGAAAAAAAATGATGAATGAATTTCTTTTAGCTTGTTCCATAAATTTTGAAAAAAAAAAGTTTTCTTGTGTCAGGATCACACGGCTCAGGTCATCTGATCCATTGGGTCAATGGGCCTGGTAAGTCCAGCTTCCTTCTTTGTTACTTCTCCTCATGTCCGATCCGATCTGGATTTTCCCATGTCGGAAAGTAAAAAACAAAAAAAATAATAATAATCAAATCGAGATATGTTTTTTGAAGATGTTCAAACGTTTTTGGCCCAACTCGGCCCATTACATGCATATTTCTCATTAATTTCTATTTCTAAAAGATAAAAAACACAAAAACATTTTTCTAATATGCTTAATATTTTTCACATTGTGTAAATAAATAAAAAAATGATTGAAAAAAAAAACATTTTATTTTTCAAACGTTTTTCTAAAATCAAGTTTTCTCATATCAATTTTTGCATTACTTACCAAACCGAGTTTCTGCACTGGTTCCCAAGCTCATTTTCCACATTAGCCCAGAAAGTTCTTTTCATAATGGCTTGCAAAGCCCAGTTTTCATGCTGGCTCGCAAGGCCCAAATTCCACAATGGCCGAAAAATCTCAATTGCCACATTGGCTCAGAATGCCCATAAGCCCAGTTCCTACACTGGCCCACAAAAGCCCAGTTCCCACACTGGCCCATAAAAGCCCAGTTCCTACACTGGCCCACAAAAGCCCAGTTCCTACACTGGCCCACAAAAGCCCAGTTCCTACACTGGCCCACAAAAGCCCAGTTCCCACACTGGCCCATAAAAGCCCAGTTCCCACACTGGCCCACAAAAGCCCAGTTCCTACACTGGCCCACAAAAGCCCAGTTCCTACACTGGCCCACAAAAGCCCAGTTCCTACACTGGCCCATAAAAGCCCAGTTCCCACACTGGCCCACAAAAGCCCAGTTCCTACACTGGCCCACAAAAGCCCAGTTCCCACACTGGCCCACAAAAGCCCAGTTTCCACAATAGCCCATAAAAGCCCAGTTCCTACACTGGCCCACAAAAGCCCAGTTCCTACACTGGCCCACAAAAGCCCAGTTCCTATACTGGCCCACAAAAGCCCAGTTCCTACACTGGCCCACAAAAGCCCAGTTCCTACACTGGCCCACAAAAGCCCAGTTCCTACACTGACCCACAAAAGCCCAGTTTTCATACTGGCCACCAAAACCTAATTTTCTCAAAAAAAAAAAAAAAGAAAAAAAATCTGTTTTGCAACTGGTATCACCATTTCCATTTCATATTACTTTGCTTCACACATAAAACCAAAAAAAATACGCAAAAGTTGAGTCAATTGTTTTCGATGCAAATCATCCATTTTATGAGATTTCAAAAAAAAAATGTAATGGATGTCATAATCTCCTATGGTCAAATGTTTAAATCACATATTCTTAAGAGATATCTATGTGTGCATTGCTTGAAAGCATCATCCTTCAGCCCTCGATATACCAAGAGATTGACCCAATCATAAACACCAAGTGTTACCCTGGGGCCAATTTTCCGTTACCTCCACTGGCTTTCATTTGGGAGATCCTGGAATCCGTTGTGACAAAACAAAAAAAATAATATAAAAAAAAAAGAGAAAAAAGGAAAAAAAGAAAAAGGATGAAAAATGACTCGTGTTGAGATCATTTAGTCTTATCTCCTAATTAATCTTTTGAAAATAAAGCAACCAAAATTTGAAGTGATGTGTGGCCATTTTTCTTCATCCAAAAAAAAAAAAACAAAATATACCCTTTGATACCAAATTTGAGCCAATAAGAAATTTCTTTTCAAAATTTTACCCAAACAAGAGTTACCATCACAGTAGAAGTCGACTCAAATTGCAAGAAGAACACACTTAGTGATCAAATGAAGATAATTCCTCAAAAGTGAAGCAAAAATACAAAGAACCACAAAGTGATAGCAAGCAAAGAATGAAATTTGAGAAAGGATAAAATAGTCAAAACAGATTTGACAAATAGTTGATACAAGGTGCAGATGGTAACTCTTGTTTCAAATTACCCACAAACATTTATTTGGGCCTTTATATCCTTTCCTTCAATACCCCTTAGCCCAAGCCACATTACAAGCCCAATAAAAGTCCACACGGATTGAATAATGGTTGCTTAATTTTTCATGAAGCTTAATTTTGAGGCAAGACAAAAATGACTAACAATGCAGTAAAAAAAAATTTGATGAAAAATAAATGTCCTCGGATGAAAGGAACTCCCTATTGATCAAAATTTTGAAGGAAAATCAAACCAATTTGGGGCAATCTTTTCAAGCCAATCCTTTCCATATCCATCACAAATTCATGAACACATTCAAATCCCATTCAAACTCTTCCCCCGATTCACAAACTAGAGGGCAATTTTTGGGCAACTTTATTTCATGTGTTTTGGCCCTTCCAAAATATAGTCAACCTTGTTAGTCTCACATTTGTTTCATCTGTATATGCAAAGTTCGTATCAAGACCAGGGCATCCCTTGTTGGGCCTCTCAGATTTGTCCACACTAAGATTCATAAATCCACCCTCGAGATAGGGGTAGACACTTTGGGGCTCTGAGTCCATCATTCGTAAACCCGAAATGGGGGGCAACTTCTTTTTGAACCTCACTTAAGTGACTCATACCCAAAACCAGGGGCAATTTTACAAGAGTTATGTGAATGTCACACCCTCACAATTCAGATACATTTGTCCATACTTATCTTTTTACCATGCCTCCAAACTGGGGCAACTCCTGACTTCACAGTGGCATTTGTATTTGTTTTAAGGAGTAAGAGGCCCAAGTAGCCAACCCGGTACTCTCCAAATCCTTTCACATATTTGTCCCAACCCCTGACATCAAGCATGTATACATAGGTATTTCATCAGAAAATGTCCAGCACAAGCTTCATTTTGAACACTTGACTTTAGAATTTGGATGTCCATCGTAAAAATAAAATGAAGGTCTAAATCTTCATAAATTTGATGATTCCAAAGAAAACAAATTGACTCGAAAAAAAAAGTGCTTAAAACTCAGTTTTTTGTCCAATGGTGACCTGTGTTCATCTGACTGGGTACCTGTGTTGGACTTTCTGTACAAATTTGAAATTTTTCTCGGGTAATCGATTACAGGGGTGCTGTAAACGATTACCAGAGCACTTTTTGAACACTCTCACTCATTCCTTGCACAGCTTGCTCCTCCAACTCATGAGGGGTCACCCCACACTCCTTGGCCTCACATCACATCACCATCCATCCTCTCCCACCACTGGAACACCCACACAAGCCTCAGACAGGTGCAGATTAGCCTAAAAGTCAGTTTTTTGTCCAATGGTGACCTGTGTTCACCTGACTGAGTACCTGTGTTAGACTTTCTGTACAAATTCCCAATTTCTCTCGGGTAATCGTTTACAGGGGTGCTGTAAACGATTACCAGAGCTTTTTTTCAGCAGTCTCACTCATTCCTTGCACCACTTTGTCCCCCTACTCATCACGGATCAAGAGTCAACATCATGTACACATTTCCATGTATATTCATCAATTCTCCTCCTTCAAAAAGACAAAAAAAAAATCAACATGCATCAAAGTTTTCTCCTTAAATTCCAAAATCTACACCAACCATATTTCTCTCATGTATTAAGATTTCAAATCCTTGTACAAAACTGCAACCCTTTGTTTATTAATTTCAAAATTTTCAAAAAAAAAATCATCAAAGTCAACATCATTGAATTGGTTTCCATGTATATTCATCAATTCTCCTCCTTCAAAAGGACAAAAATCAACATGCATCAAAGTTTTCTTCTCTAAATTTCAAAATTTACATCAACCATGTTTCTCTTGCACATTGAGATTTCAAAATCCATATACTTGTACAAAAATGCAACACTTATTTCTTAGTTTCAAAATTTTGAAAGAAAAAAAAAAATCAAAATCAAAATCAAAAATTTTCTCAAAATTTCAACAAATTCAAAAATTTCAATTTTCAAAACAATCCACCAAGTTTACTTTCTGTCATTGGTGTCTTGGCCCTCTGCAAGGCAATGGTCAAGTCCAGATTGTCAAACGACCCTCTGCATAGCAATGGTCAAATTTAATTTTCCTCTGCGATCTTGGCCCTCTGCAAGGCAATGGTCAAGTCCAGATCGTCAAACGACCCTCTGCATGGCAATGGTCAAATTTAATTTTCCTCTGCGATCTTGGCCCTCTGCAAGGCAATGGTCAAGTCCAGATCGTCAAACGACCCTCTGCATGGCAATGGTCAAATTTAAATTTCCCTCTGCGATCTTGGCCCTCTGCAAGGCAATGGTCAAGTCCAGATTGTCAAATGACCCTCTGCATGGCAATGGTCGATTTTAAATAATTTCTGCTATTGGTATCTCGGCCCTCTGTAAGACAATGGTCGAGCCCAATTTTACTTTCTGTCATTGGTATCTCGGCCCTCTGTAAGACAATGGTCGAGCCCAATTTTACTTTCTGCTATTGGTATCTCGGCCCTCTGTAAGACAATGGTCGAGCCCAATTTTTCTTTCTGTCATTGGTATCTCGGCCCTCTTTAAGACAATGGTCGAGCCCAATTTTTATTTCTGTCATTGGTATCTCGGCCCTCTGTAAGACAATGGTCGAGCCCAATTTTACTTTCTGTCATTGGTATCTCGGCCCTCTGTAAGACAATGGTCGAGCCCAATTCTTTCTTTCTGTCATTGGTATCTCGGCCCTCTGTAAGACAATGGTCGAGCCCAATTTTACTTTCTGTCACTGGTATCTCGGCCCTCTGTAAGACAATGGTCGAGCCCATTTTTAAATTTTTTTCAAATGACCCTCTGCATGGCAATGGTCAGTCCAAATTTTCAAACGACCCTCTGCATGGCAATGGTCGGTCCAAATTTTAATTTTTTCAAATGACCCTCTGCATGGCAATGGTCAGGTACAGTTTTTAATTTTTTCAAACGACCCTCTGCATGGCAATGGTCAAGTCCAGATTTTATTTTTTTCAAACGACCCTCTGCATGGCAATGGTCATTGGTATCAATTTTCAAAATTTCTCAAAAATCAAAATCAAAAAAATATTTTCTCAAAATTTCAAAAGACCCTCTGCATGGCAATGGTCAGACCAAATTTTTTCAAATGACCCTCTGCATGGCAATGGTCAGTCCAAATTTTCAAACGACCCTATGCATGGCAATGGTCAGGTTCAAATTTTAATTTTTCAAAAACGACCCTCTGCATGGCAATGGTCGAACCCAATCAAATTCAAATTTCTCATTTACTCAATGTTTTTCATTTTATTTATGCACTCAAAAAAAAAAAAAAAAAAAAAAAAAAATTTCCCTCATGAACTTCATCTGTAGCGTTGGTACACCCTCCACGAGGTTGTCACACTTCAACTCTCTCAGCTTTATTTGTTTGTTTTATTCTCTGTTTGTTTCTTGAAACCCAGACGAAATTAGTATTTCTATCTTTACTTATCTTTTACTCTGATAATATGAAAACTTAGTTTATCATATGATCTAGTAAAATCTAAGTAAAGAGGGGCAGCTGTCAACACTCAATTTCGTCCGGATTGACTAAATAATTTTGTTTTATTATATTCTCCTCATAAAAAGAAAAATTGAAAAAAAAAATGTAAATATATATATATATATAAAAAAAGGGGTAAGGATAAAATAAAAAAAGAGATGGAGCGTTCGTCCTCCACTGAGCGCGTTCGGTTCTCGCCACTGTTGCTGTGACCGTTCGTCCAAGCCGCTCGTCCTTAACGTTCGTCCATTCTTATTGACGTTCGACTCCTTCACTACCCGACCGTTCGGCCATTCATGCCTTTTTGACGATCGGCAACTCTTATGTTCTTGGTACCAAGTGTTTAAGCGTTAGTTTTAATGAACGTTCGCTCTACTTCTAAGCGTTCGGTCTTAGTTATGTGTGTTTGAACGTTCGGCCTCATTGTGATATCGTTCGGCATAAGCAGCGTTCGGTCATAGACTAGCTTCCCCAGACGTTCGTCCTGTCGTCCTCCCTCGTCTACCGCTCGTGTTGCTCTCACGCCACACCAGCGTTCGACTTCACGACCGTTCGGCCCCCAGCCGTTCGGTCATTCTTGCTCCATTTGTCCAAGCCTACGTTGGTTCATCATCTATTGTCGAGCGTTCGGTATTGTTGGATTGGTGATTGTGTGCGCTCGTTCTTAAAGTGGTTCTGAATTAACGAATTGTGAGCGCTCGGTCTCCTCAAGATTACCTTGTGAACGTTCTGTCATTTACGCCTTAGTGGCGTTCGGTCTTGTCTTTTGTTTACCATAAACGAGCGTCCATAGGCAGCTTTTGGTTTTGTTGGTGCATGATCTCCTATCGTTCGTTGAAATGGAATTCAATCATTTGTTCAGAAAATAGCGTTCGGTCTCTTTCTCTTGTGTTGAACGTTCGGCCTTGATCTGTGTATTATGGGAGGTTCGGCCTTGTTGTGTTTATTTTGGAACGTTCAGTTTTATTTTAGTTTGGGACTTAAGCGTTCGGTCTGTGTGTTGGGTTCGGTTAGAGCGTTCGTTCATGTAATTTGAACGGTCGCTCTTTTTTTTTTGGTTTTGACCGAAAGTCCAACTTTGCGGGGGCAGTGTTTTTAAAATGTTTTACAACGTTCGGTCAAGTTAGGTGAACGGACGTTGGTTTTCGATATTGACCGAGCGTCCGAAAAGGTTGTGCGTTTCAAAGTTGGTCTGAGCTTTCCAGCCAAGATTCCCACCTTCAGCTGCCTTGTTCGCCATTAACGGTCTGACAAAGCATCCACAGTATGGGTTTCTGGCAATTAAAAAGGGAAGGAGAATATTTTGCTGGCACTTCCACCTGGGTTGGTCTCCCACGAGCGCCCACCTGAAGCATCTGGAGCGGCTGCCCATCTTTGCAACTCTGTAAAAGTTGCCTTTTTATACCATTTGTACTGGGGTTTCTGATGGCCAGCGAGGGAGGGCACGTCAGCCCACTACCTTCGGTCCTTGGCTTATTGGTTCATCCCACTTCCAATATTGGACCTGCACGGCCACTAATTCCCCACTTCCAATTCCCCAGTGATGATTCCCATAATATCCCACTGTTCCCCATCGTATCAATCTCCACTTCTACCTTCTCCCACTTCCCCCAATCCTGGCCGACATCACCAAACTTCCACTAATGATTCCCCACTAACAAACTTCCACTATCCCCACTTCCCACCATCCTTCAATGGAAGCTTGCCGACAACTTCATCATCTTCAGCCAATTTAAGGAGTGCAACACTATCATTCGCGGGGGCGCCAAAAAAGGAGAAACCTACGGCCTACACTCTTGACCATTCTTCAATCATCAACCATATTCATCCTTACCCTTCGGCCATCACATTCATCTCCAACTCCCTTCCATCCTCCCCATCCTTATACCATTTCCATCATCATCATCCTCATCTTACGCTCCCATCATTTTCCAACCTCTGACCAATCTTCATCCATAAAACACACCCACTGTAACTGCTACCCTTGAGCACCCACGGCCACTGCTAACATACACGGCCAACATCACTTTCCTCCATTACGCACCCCCATTGAACTTCACACGACCAAACACCTATCCATCCATATTCACCCGCCGTTACAGCTACCCACCAACAGATGATTCATCTTTCTTTCTCCCATCCCTCTTGCTCAACACTTTAAATCCACCACCACCACCACCCAGAAACCATCCAACGCCCATCACCATATCCAACATCTTAACCTCACAGCCAACGTCCACCATCTTAATCTTCATTCACCAGAGAGGAGAATGCCATAGAAAGGGGAAGGAACCGAAGTGGAAGGGAGAGACCCGAAAGCTGGGAACAAGAGACATCAATCAAGAAGAGAGAAGAAGGAGAACCCAAAAGGAGAAGCGTCTTAAAGCGGCGAAGGTAAGTTTCTCTGTCTAAGTCCTTGGCTTTGTATTATGTGAATGCATGCGCTCTGTGTTTAGATATGAATGGATGATGTTTGGTTATGAACGAATGATCTTGTATGGATGTGTATGGAATGCTTGATCAGTTGTCTGCCTCATTTGTGAATTCCTGTCTTAATCCAAACCTGCACACTGATATCCCTCGCAAACAATCCCTTGATCACCATCCATCATTCATCCTTATCCCCTCACGGCAGCACCCATCATCTTCATCCATTTCCTCTTCATTTTCATCTCCAACACCTTATACCACGGCCAAACACCCATTCTCCATACTCACACTCACAGCCCACATCCATTAGCATCTTCCATTACCTCACGGCCAACATCAATCTTGATCCGGTGATGACACTTGAAACTCCATTCTCAGTCATCCTTTTCTTCTTCACCAACCATAGCATCCCTTGCTGGTGTAGATATCACGCTCCTGCCAAGCCCATCTTCTTCTCCGTGTAACACTCCTTCGAACCCCACATCTTCCTCTGCCTTCCTCTATGTGTCCTTCGAGTTATCAACACTCATCATCATCATCATCCCCGATACCCGTGACTTCTTTTCCACCATCTCCAACACTTGATATTACGGTCAACACCTGATTTTTCATCACGGCCAATATCCATCATTTCGTCCCTTTTTCTTCTGCATGTTCAATTCCAACTCTTACTCGCCATTTCCTCCATCACGCCTCACTTTCATCATCCAACTTCAAATTCAAATTCAATCTCCTTCAACTCTCACAGCGCACACTGTGGCTTCCTCTATCACGCACATCCCCAGAGACCTACCATTTCCAACAACCCAAACCCAGAAACAGAAAACAGATAAAAGAGAATAGGAAAGCCCATCGGTGGCGGTCTCCAAGGCGAAGACACGGCGCGGAGAGGAAGAAAAAGGTTCGATTCCGCGGCCGGCGACGAGCTCGACGGAAGACGGCGCCCCTGGATTGGTGGCATCAGCCGCGACTCGCGCGTGCAGAGGAGGCAAACCCCTCTTCGAGTTGCCATTTTCGAAGCAAGAAGTGAGAAGAAGCGTTTGCGCCGCGGCTGACAGTAGTCCCGGTGGCGTTTGGGGGTTGCCTTCAATGCGAAGACTGGCAGAGTTTGGTATCGTAGTGGCTGGTTCAAAGAAGCGGCGGCGCGTGGTGTGCGTTGGAGGACGGGGCAAATCCCTCCTTTGGCCGGCTCGTTTGGGAGAGAAGCAGGTCCCCAGGATTTCCAAATGTTGGAATAAAGAAGATAATCCCTAGGGCATTCTAGGTTAGAAATCACCGATTGGGCCAAGCCCAAAAGTAAGCGCACGACCGGGACCTTAAGCCTTTTTCAATCGTTCATCATTTCTAAAACGAGCGCTCGTCATTTAGTGTCTTCTCCCAACGACCGTTCGTCCATTTCTCAAACGGACGGTTTGGTGACCATCTCCTAATGAGCGCTCGTTCTTCTAAATACTCTCTCAATGCTCGTTCGGCCAACGCTTAATGAGCGCTCGTTCTTCTAAATACTCTCTCAACGCTCGTTCGGCCAACGCTTAATGAGCGCTCGTTCTTCTAAATACTCTCTCAACGCTCGTTCGGCCAACGCTTAATGAGCGCTCGTTCTTCTGAATCCTTTCTCAACGTTCGTCAACTCTGCAACGAGCGCTCTCTATTCGGGCGCTCGTCATTCAGCGGCCTTTGGTAACAATCGCTCGTCATTTAGCGTTCTCCCCCAACGATCGTTCGTCCATTTCTTGGACGGACCGTTTGGTGACCATTCCCCAAACGAACGCTCGTTATTTCTCCTGATTCTCAACGGCCGCTTGTGATCTCCCAACGTTCGTTATTTTATTTATTTTTTCTTTTTTTTTTTAGTCTATTTCATTTATTTTTGTCTTTATTATTTCATTTGTTTTATTTATTTATTTCTTTTATTTTTTTTTATTATTATTTATTTATTATGTTATTTTGTTCCATCTGTTTAATCTAGATGTTTACAATTTAAATAAAAGAAAACGCCAAAAATATGTTTTAAAGGTTTAGGCACATGTGTGATCGCACGCATCGTCCTTGTGCCAAAAAAACCTTTTCTCTTTCTTCAAAAATTACAAAAATGTTTTAAAGGTTTAGGCACATGTGTGATCGCACGCATCGTCCTTGTGCTAAAAACCTTTTCCCTTTCTTAAATAAAATTACAAAAAAATATGTTTAAAGGTTCAGGCACATGTGTGATCGCACGCATCGTCCTTGTGCTAGGAACCTTTTCCTTTTCTTAAATAAAATTACAAAAAATATGTTTTAAAGGTTTAGGCACATGTGTGATCGCGCGCATCGTCCTTGTGCTAAAAACCTTTTCTCTCTTTTAAATAAAATTACAAAAAAAATATGTTTTAAAGGTTTAGGCACATGTGTGATCGCGCGCATCGTCCTTGTGCTAAAAACCTTTTCTCTCTTTTAAATAAAATTACAAAAAAAATATGTTTTAAAGGTTTAGGCACATGTGTGATCGCACGCATCGTCCTTGTGCCAAAAAACCTTTTCTCCTTCTTCAAAATCCCAAAAATACGTTTCAAAGGTTTAGGCACATGTGTGATCGCACGCATCGTCCTTGTGCCAAAAACCTTTTCTCCTTCTTCAAAATCCCAAAAATATGTTTCAAAGGTTTAGGCACATGTGTGATCGCACGCATCGTCCTTGTGCTAAAAACCTTTTCACTCTCCTAAATTAAAATACCAAAAACATATAAAAAAAAAAATCTTCAAAAAACTAAAAACATGCCTTTTTCAAAACAACAAACAATCGCCTAGTCAGAACTACGTGATCCTTGATTCTCCATCAAAAGTGGAGATACGTAGGAGCAAGGCCAGTCCTTGTCAGGCTCACTCTCCCAAAAATCCAAATTATCCATAACAAATTTCTCAAATAATTTCCAAACAAATTTCTCAAACAATTTCTAAAAGAACTACGTAACCCTGATTTCTCATTGTGAATGAGAATACGTAGGAGCAAGGTCAATCCTTGTCGGGCCCAAAAAACTAAAAAATATTGTTTGTTTCTTTAGAGTCGTATTTTAGGGGAAAGTTAAACATTTTTGAAAACCACATCCATATTCGCGCATTTAGTTAAAGGTACTGCCCTAGGGCAGGCGTCGTAGGGTGCTAATACCTTCCCTACACGTAACCGACTCCCGAACCAAGAATCTGGTTCTAATTGACCATGCCTTATCATTTTATGGTTTTTCCGTAGTTTTCCAGAATAAACTATGGTGGCGACTCCAAAATCTCTTTTCAAAAGCCGTTTCTTTTTCGGATCGTCGTCCCGTCGCGATCCCGGTTGCGACATGTCCCATCCAAATAGACATATAAAAGTGATATGACGTGGATATCTCCTAACTATTCGACGTCAAACTCTTCGAAAACATGACTTCTAGTTTACTTTTTTAAAATTTTTAAAAATCATATGATATTGGTCTCCTATAAAAAAATTTCTAAATGTGATATGACGTTAGTCTTCTTGGTGTCTGACGTCATACTTTTCATTTTATTTACAAAAGGCTATCCATATTTTTTTATGTTAGTTTTTGTTTGAACTGATGTTGAATAGGAGATGTTATAAGGTCCACTTTGCACTAGTGTATAATTGAAGGTGTTGATGGCTGTTTCAGGAAATGATGGATTAAGGCGAGGATGGAGAAGGAACCCCTGTGCTGCGTGTGTGATGATAAGTGATGGAGGAGTAGATGAAAGATGCTAAAAATATTTGAATTTTGGGTCTTTGTGAGAGGAGACGATGAAGTTGAGTAAAGAATGAAGGTGTGATGAGTGTACAGATCTGTTAGTTGGGTGAATGATGGAAGAGGAAGGTGGTTGGAGATGGAAATGGTGTGAATGATGTTGTGTGAGTTTCCTGTGGTAGTGAATGGGTGGTAATGGACTTGAATTCTGAAGGGATCATATTAATGGAGACAAGTTCTGTGTGTGAGAGAAAATTAGAGTAAAAAGATTATTAAAACGGGTGGTCTGGTTGTATTATTTTATTATGTCACAGAAGTTACAGTATCAATCTCTATTTTTATTCTTTTATAATATAAAACTGTCTATAATGGTTAGTGGTTCCGTTGCACTTGGTAGAAAAATTAAGTCTTGTGTTGCTTTCTTTGATTTTATTACATACAATCTTGGATCGACACATTTTTTTACTGAAATTTTTTTTTAAATTTTAATTTTGTAATTTTAATCGAATCAGTTTCAATTTTTTTTTAAATTTAATTCTTCATTTTAAATTTTTAATTCAATTTATTTGTGTATATATAAATGTTGATATTTATATATGAGTTTAAATTTTACAATAGGTGCAAATGAGAAAATTGAGAAATATAGAAAGAAAAAATCTATAAATCTATTATCTTAAGAATTTTTTTTTTTTTAAAGTTGTCTAATTTCTTATAAGTTAGATTGATGTTGTTTATTTTCCTAGTGAAATTCTTGCAAGATCCACTAGCGGTTAATAGGATGGCTCAACAGTGAAGCAGATAAAACACTCTTTTTAAGTTTCAAAACTTTTCTTTAGTACTAATATTTGTCTATTAAATTAATTAAAAAAATGTTTAAGAAAAAAAATGGCCTTAAAATTTTGTTAGTCCTGATATATTTTGGGTTAAATATGTTTTTAGTTCATAAATTATTGGTCTTTTCTGATTTTCGTTCATCTTTCAAAAAAAGGTACAATTTGATCCTTATTCTTTTTGAAACTTTAGTTTTAATCCTCAAAACTTTGGTTTTAGTCCTCCAAGAGACGTTAGACACATCATCACATTTTTAACGGCGTTAGTTTTCGAGGACTAAAAACATATGTTTCGAAAAAATTATATATAATTGGTTAAAAAAAATTTCAATAATTATATTTATTATGTTATGATGAATTTTGATTTATATTTTCTTATGTTTATATTTTTGTATGATTTCGTATTTAGTGATCTCACTTCTTGTCTCTCTTTATTTTTATTTTTTTTTTATTTTAGAGTGTTTCTTTAGGGGTTTGTCATATTCTATTTCTTGAATGTCATGTTATTTATGTATCAATTTTTTTTATCTCATTTCTAGTTAGTGTCTTTTTCTTTCTTTTTGTGTTGTTATTTTTATTATATTTATTGAATTTTATTGGGATCAGAAATGCATTTCTTTTTTGCTGGTTTTGTTTTTAAATACTTTTTATGAGTTTTGAGAGTTTTTTATATATATTTTGATAAGAAGTTAGAATTTTGGCTTAGATTTAATTATAGAACTATATTAACTAGGTTAAGTTTAGCTTTTTATGGATCATAAAGAGGAAATATATAATAAAAACGAGTTAGAATGGAAAACAATGTGAAAATTAAACGAAACTAATTATGACAACTTAATAAATAGTTTGACATAAAAAAACTTGAAAAACATATTTTAAATCATGCTTAAATTTGTTTTAGGTTTCTTAAATCTTTGAATCCCTCGTTATAGATAATTAGTTTTAATGACCGGCTAATACAAATATAATATGGTTTTTATATTAAAAGTATTTTTAACAAAGAATTTAAATAAACAAATTCAATAAATTCATTATCTTAAAATTTTAAATTAAATTAATATCAAAATTTTAAATTGAAAATTATGTTAATTCTTTATATAAGATGAACTTAAATTTTATTACTATTATCTATCTATCTGACTTTCTCAATATATCCATCAATAAATAATCACCTTAATTAGTTTCTATATTGAAAATTTTAAAAATATAACGATAATTTAATATTGATGTCACAATAATATCAATTAAATTGATTGGACTAACAATCAATGTTGTATATCCATTTTCCACATTGGTTCTAGATAGTACCCAAAGTGAAAAGTTTGACTATGAGCTTATTTTTGTGATATTTGTAAACATATTCTATATTGGCTGTATATGTAAACATTTTTTTTCTTGTTATATGCACGTTCGAAAAAAAATCCAAACATGAATAAAGACAATAAAAAAAATAAAAAGATCGATTTATTGAAATTTGGAAGGAAACCTTTTTGCAGAATTATCAGATTAAAACACCAAAAGTACAAGAAAAGTATCCTTTAAATATACGAGGAAACAAAAAGGTGTGAGAAACCAATATTTCATTGTAAATTTACGATCACGAGTGCAATTGTTAAAAATTAAATGGCTATATATTGCATAAAATATCTAAGTTCAAGTAAGGTGCAATATATGGTAGGTGCAAAAATCAACCAAACATAGCCACTGTTACGTGAAAATTAAGGAACAAAGAATCTGATCATAGATGGCTGACGAAACCCATTTATATTTTCTATCCAACAAAATCTTAAGTTCCTCACATAAAAGACAAAATGTTGAGCCTCACACACTACGGTGGGTCTTTTTGTTCATGACCCAATCTCTTCACTCAATCGCCATGATTTTGGACAATCATCTTCTAACTACCACAAAACAAGTTTTTTACATTTATCCTTTTGAGCATCTTATATCTATCATAGGTTTGATGTAGATTCTGGAACATAAATTTATGTCTTTTGTTAATTAACAAACATAAATTTATGTTTGTCTTTGACCACCTGACTGACGTAAAAATTAATTAGTTTTCTTAAAAAAAAATACATAAATGTTTTACATTTATTGTTTTGAGTCTTTTATACATTTATTGTTTTGAGTCTTTTATACATAAATGTTAACCAATAAATATATATTTACGTTTGTTTTTTACCACTTGACATAAAAATTGATCAGTTTTTTTTAAAAGACGGGTGGCTCTCTCCTTCTTCTTCTTCTTCTTCAAATAATTCACACCAAATCTTTCTTCTTCTTCTTCCATTATGCGCGCCGTTGTTGGTTCATAATGGTGTTTACATTTCTTTGTATTTTGATATATCTGGTCTTTATATTTCTATTGATTTCGGTAAGTCTTTGTGGAGAAGATTATTGATGACTAGGCTCCCTTCTTATGTGCAGAGTAAGCCTAAATAATATTATAACTGACTTTGTTTTAGTGTAGAGGTGTCAAATTAGTATGACACATTAGAGTCATTTGAAGAGAGGGAAAAGCGTGAGAGAGTAATGAAGAGAGAAATTATTTCCCGTATAACACAAATTCTGCAGTGGTGTTTTCGTTGTTGTAAAGTTGATCACCGTTAGATCGGGCTGAGGTTTGAACAGTGGGTTTCATTCAACAAATTTATACAACCAGTTCACACCTATTACTTTATTGTTTTTTTTTCTTAATTACATAATTTTATTTTCTTTGAGTGATAATCACATAATTACTAATTAAGATAAATTAAACTTAAATTCACTTGTTATTATTTTGACTTCCTCACCTTATATGATATATGAACTTTATTTTATCTTTTCATTTGAATATATGTTTTTTTTTGGCCTTAATGGTATAATTAATTTGATTGAATATGAACAAAAGTGGGCCCTAGTAGAAAGGTTGGGTCGAGATAGGTTTCCTCATTAGCATGATATTGAGATTCAATCAGATTTTGAAACTACCGCGTAAGATATGATGTATATATACATACACAATATTTTGACTTCTCACCTTTTTTTTTTCTTAATTTGTTTTTTTTCTGCATAACTTTCACTTTCTATGCAATGCATGGGATCTAAAGTTTTCTAAAATTAAGAAATTAAGACAACTGATTGTACACCCATTTGAATCAACCAATTTTGTTTTCTATAATTTCCTCTTATTTCATGATTTAAATTCAATTCATTGATACTATTTACTTTAAATGTCACTGAGTAATCATTTAAACAACCATGTACATGCCATGAAATAAAAAATTATCACATTAATACTTTTTTCTACTAAATTTTTCTCGTATATAAATTAATTTAAATCGATGAACGTTTAAAAGGAAAACCACGTTCAATATATCAAGGCAATATTGTTTTTGCCATGTCATATCCTTCCTAAGTTATTGAAAAGAAAAAGAAAAGTCGAAGAATAAATTTATACAATTGCATTTTGTAAGGATCGAAAAATTTTAAAAATCGGAGAATACAAGTGTATGTACAGGATTGGACCGTTTAGTTTTCAGAGTCATATATAAACGAAAGTCTCAAAAAGTTGTTTCATTCTCAGCATGCACAAACTCTCTCTCCAACCTTCTGATTTCTCTTTTCTCCTCCTTCTCTCTAAATTCTCTCCAGAAATTCTTATTTTTTGTTCACCTGATCATCAATCAGGCCGTGATTGATCTTTCTTAGTGTCAAGAACTTTCTTTCGACCGATCAAGTGGTTGTTTGAGCTAGTAAGTTCTTCTTCTTCGTAGAAATTTTGTTTTCTGGCACATGCAAGACAAGTTTCTGGTTGCATGTGTTTATCATCTTCTTTTCTTAAATTCTGATCACATTTTTGGTCTATTGGTTGGTTTATTTTCATAAATCGGTGAACCATAGATTTATAGCATTTCTGGTGGTGGTCGAGTTTCTGCAACTGTGAGCTTTCGGTCTAGTTAAGAGGTAAGGGAAGCTAGTTAATTTAATTGTTTGGATTTTGATGTATGAATATGTTGTTCATGATTTTGCATGTGTGTGAAATTGAATTATTTGATGTTCAGTGATCTTGGTGTGGACTGTTATATGCTATGTTGGTGAGGTTTGGGATTCTGCATATTTTGGTTCAATGGTCCACTTAATTGTGAGGATGTGGGATGGTGAAATTTGGGAAAAATATTTAGTTTTGGTCAATCTAGCTGGTTCATAAATCTGCAGAAGTATCTGCAGAATTAGGTAGAACTGAGCGTTCGTTGTTGACCACTCGTTCATGTTTATTACTCGGTCGTTAAGTGGGTTCGATCTTTTTAGTCTTACCCGTGCATGACTGCTCCATCTTAGGTGAGTGGTCGGTCTTCTAGACGTAATTGGTTTTATATTAGCGATCGTTCTTAGTAGGTGGTGAGATCTCTTAGTAACGATCGATCATACTAGCAGTTATGCTAGTGTTAGCACTCAGTCGTGTATTAGTCGTTATGCTAGTGATAGCGTTCGGTCTTGTACTAGCACTCTTTCTTAGTAGTGCTCGGTCTTGTACTAGCGCTCGTTCTTGGTAGTGCTCGGTCTTGTACTAACGCTCGTTCTTGGTAGTGCTCGGTCTTGTACTAGTGCTCGTTCTTGGTAGTGCTCGGTCTTGTACTAGTGCTCGGTTTTGTACTAGCACTCATTCTCGTTAACGCTCGGTCTTATACTAGCAATATGCTAGTATTAGCGCTCGATCTTATACTAGCATTTATGTTAGTGTTAGCGCTCGGTATAGTACTAGCATTTATGATAGTGTTAGCTATTGGTATTATTGGGTTGTGTGGTCTCTTATTAGCGCTTATTTTTATACTAGTGCTCAATATCGTACTTGTATTAAGCCATTAGTGTTCGGTTTAAGATAATAGTATTCGGCATAAGCCAATAGAGTGCGACCTAAGCTAAAAGTGTTTGACCTATTTCAATAGTGTTCGACCTAAATCAATAGTGTTCGGCCTAAGCCAATGGCGTTTGGTCTAAGCCAATAGTGTTCCTTCTAAATCATAAGTGTTTGGTATAAGTTCAAGTGTTCGACTCCTGCTTGAGTCTTACTCTCTAAATGACCATTCGGTTATGTTCGTATGTAGGGAGAGTTTCTTCTGTTCGGTCTTGTTCATAAGTTATATTGATCTTTTACGTTCCGTCGTGCTCAAGGGTGGTGGTTGTTTTACTGTTCGATTTGATTTTACTTAAATGTGTTATGGATGAGGAAGTATGTTGGTATTGAAGTATGGTATGATATGTGGATAAGAAAGAGAATTCCAAGGAGGAATATCTCATGGATGGTTATGGAATTGTAAAGTATAAATGTGGTTATTTCTAAGCTGGCGTTTATCCTGATATTCTGTGATTACTCATTCTCACGTAAAGAGGAGTAACTCATGTGTGAGAATGGCAGGAGGTCCTAGTTCATAAGTGTAACTTGGGCGAGGTATAATGGACTAATCCCGGTGACAGTTGTGGAGGGCATCCCAGCTACTACACCATCCGAGTGCAAAAACGTCGTAGCTACACAATTCATACAGTATGGACAGTCAGAGTAAAAGTGGTCGGTTATAACATGATTGTATGATTTCTATATATGTATGATTGTATTATATGTGTGTTTGAATTGCATGTTCACATGGTTAATTAAATTACACTAGCTTACCCTTATTTTTGATCTTGTCATGTTGTATGTTCGGTCATCTTTGTCATTGCAATTATCACCCTATGGGTGGGACCAGAAGGTGATAAAGATTCTCTGGAGCAGGCGCTGGCAGGAGAAGATGATTTCCGTTAGAGTAAGACCTTCGGTCTTGTACTTATTTTTGTATTAGTGTAGGGTCGTTCAGTGTAATACACTGCTTGTATGACCGTTCAGTTGATTCTTATGGTTTGTTTCAGTATAAGATTCTATAAAGTTTTAAGTTTATGGTTATTTTAAGATAACTATAAGTTAGCTTTATTTCCTGTAACTGTTCTATTTTATTGTAAATGTGAGTACTCTTCAATATAATTTACAGTCATATTTTTGGAATGTTACATATGAAGTAATCTAACCATAGATTATTGTTTTTGTCATATTTTTGAAATGTTACATGTGAAGTAATCTAACCATAGATTATTGTTTTTGTTTAATAAAATGGAAATCCATTAATAATTGTAGGATGTTAGAAATCAGTTTAATTTGTCAGTTTGCTCTATAGATTTTAACGGAATTACATGGGAAAAATATAATTATTTTAAAAATTGATTAAATTAAATCTGATTTACTTGCCTTACTGGTGTTGAATGAATTCCAGTTAGATTAATGGGTTAATTTGCAACACACCAATAAGAAACCATTTATATTTTGTTATTATAATTTTCTATTTCCTTTAATGATATAGGTTGACACTGATAATTTTTAAAATTAGAAAAATTAGAATGTTGTTCAATAGTATTAAATAATTTTAATGTATAATTTATTTCTTTATTTAATTATAGAAGTTAATATTTTGATTTTTATCTACTATCCTTATAGTATAACTTTCTAATTGTTGTATAATTAATCTCTATAATGCAATCATTCTAATTTTTTTATATTCATATCTTGTAATAAAAACGTTTAAATTGGCTTTAGACATATAAAATTTTATTTTAATTAATAAAAATATCTATAAATATGATTTATAAATATTATTGTATTTATAAAATAAATTTAAGTTTCATTTATAAGAAGAGTAAGTATTTGTAACTATTATATTATTAATCCATATTTTCTATAAGATTAAAAGTAATTTATTTAAATGAAATTCATTAATATTTTTAGATTTAGTTTAAAAATAGTTAAAAAATATTTAATAAAAATATTAGTTTTAAGAAAAATATTATTATAATATTTATAAAAAAATAATTTTGGCTGTAAGAGAGAAAATATTCTATTATTTTAAAAAATGGATTTTAATTTAGTAAAAAAAAAACAAATATAGTAATTAAATTGAATATAAAATAATAACTTTGACACCAATACGTGGTGTCGACACACACGACATTATGATAAGTAATAAGTTTTGAAAATAAATAAAAACAAAAAAAAATATAAATTGGCACATGAGATTTTCTTAACATAGTTGGTAGAAATAACCTAATTGAATCAAATTTTTAAAATATAAAACTTAATTGAAAAAAAATAATAAAGAAAAGTACTTAAATTATTTTAACAAAAACTAGGAAAAAAAGAAGAGTAGTTTAACTTATAAAAGAATAAATTATATGAAATTAAGTCATTTCATATAAAGTCATTTAAGTGTAGGCGCTTTGACACCATAGGAAATTGTGATGTCTTTGCTTATGGTGATTTTTATCTCTATAATTTGCTCGATTGAATGCATTACGAGACTCAAAACCTATGCACATGCCTTACGTGTGTTTCACCAAATTAAGAATCATGTTGATGTAATCCCTCTATGAAAATGCAAGGGTCTTATATATGACGCTGCTAAATGAGTTTTTCTTTTTTAAATGAAAACTTGCTTACAATACATTCAATAAGAAGATGTGCATGAAAATAAACGTATCTTACTCTTGTTTTCCACATAAGATAGAGAACATGCTATTTCCAATTAGTTTGAAATTAAATTTAATATTTTTCTATGTTTTTCACTCTTTTCTTTTTTCCCTCTATAGTATGCCCCCCTCATTCGAAAGTTTCATCCAAAATCCACATTCTTTTGTCTTCACAACTACTTGCTTCATATTTATTTAAAATATAAAACATAATAAATATTTACAGTAAAAAGTTAATAAGTAGAAGAATGGAGAAAGAAAAGATATTTAACTTGTTTTCATTTTTAAAAAGTGTTATAGCTTCTTTAAAAAAATATTGAATATTTAAATACACTCATCAAATATTGTTCCGATTTAATTTCAAATTTAAATACACAATTATGTTGTTTTTAATGCACAAGCATAAATAAATTTGACCCATTATTAATGAAGATACATGCAATCTATATTAAAAGTATCTTCTTAAAAATTCTCTTACTAAACGAAAAGAAAATAAATGCATATGAATAAAATATTAAATATATTTACTATTTATAATATAAAAGCAAGAGGATCCATAGAGAAAAGGTATTATAGGAGATTCTGTTGGAGTTATTAAGCCAATATAATATCAGTGATGATAGGATTTGATTTGGTAAGAGATAAAAATGAAGAACAGTGGGGACAAGAAAAGCTAACAAGGTTGAGGGGTCCACTACTTGAAATGAAATAGAACAAACAAACAAGCTAAGATGACAGTTTCTACAAAAACTGTCTCTTAGCTACTTTTAGAACTCAAAAACATTATTTGGAGAGAGAAACAACGTCTATTACTACAAGTACAACTCTGTTATATTGAGACAACGTGAGAGTCGGTCTAGGAACAAAATAAGAGGGTAGACTAGTAGAGCGAGGATTTGGCAGATAAATGAGTGATTGAATATTATGATTCATGGTTACTCTAGATTGAATTTTCAGAAAATATAGCCTTTTTCTTTTCCATCTTTTTTGGGATTCAGTTACTTCCTATAAATCTCAAACCAGCAACTTCAAGTCAGAAAAATCCGTGATCTTTAAGATTCCTTCTCTCTCATCATCTTCGTGGTCTTTGCTGAATATTTGGCTTGCCTTCTGGGTTTGTTCCACAAATTTTTAGGCAATCTTCAAGTACACGTTGATTTGGCTTTCAGATCACAGTGATGGGATTTAGTTATCAATTATCAAACACTTTGTTCTCTCTCTCTCTGGAATCTTGATATTGGGTATCTTGGTTTTGCTTAAAAATTTAGTCTTGGAGACAGTGATGGTGCAAGATTGAAACTTTGGGAGACTGGTTTTTGTCATATACTTTAGATTAGATAGATTTGGATTAAATGGAAGATGATGCAACAATGCCTCAGGAAGATCAGAGAAACAGTGAAGGTATAGGCATGGGTAGCCTTGGTAGATCTTCTAAGAAGTCAAAGCAGAAAAAGGTGCCACAAAGGGGACTTGGTGTGGCACAACTTGAAAAGATAAGACTAGAAGAACAACAAAAGAGAGATGCACCTCCAATTTCACCATCTCAAACTGCTTTACCATCAACCAAACCATCATATCTGCCTCTCCCACTTAAGAATTTTCATGACTCCAACCAATCACCTTCCACATCTCTTTTAACTTGTGAGCCAACATCAGAATTTAGGTCCCGTTTGTCATTGCAACAGCAACAGCAGCAGCAGCAGCAACAACCACCCATTAATGATAAAGTTCCTAGCAATGTTCCATTGACAAATAGTGGTGGCTTTGGAACTGGTTGGCCCGTTGTTCCTGGACACGAGAATGTTCCCAAGTGGTGGAGTTCCTATCAATATGATTCTGAGAAGAACAAATTTGGAGTGGATGACTCAGGATTGCCAATTCTGCTAAGTTTGCCTTTTGAATCCAACTCCATTTGGCCTATGCCCAATTTGGCACAGAGAACACCGCAATATCAACACCAATCTTCTTCATCAGTGGTAAGGCATTTTCTTTTTTAGTTCGTATCATGGGAGTTTCATTTTCCATGTATTCATCACATTTTCTTCCCATGGAATAAAAGGATTGATTGGTTTATTGAATATGTAGCTCGGTGTCTCTCTTTTTAATTTATATGATGTGGTTTTCATTATCTCATCTGTTCATCGCATTCTCTTCCCTGGTAATAAAACATAATTGGTATATTTAACATGTAGGTGAATGTCTCATCAGGAACTTCATCAACACCCATGCCTCATTTCTCAATAGAGCCCCCTTCAAACCAAAGCAATAATAATGACAGTAGTGTGCCTGTGAGACCAACTGATAAGGTATGTGCAATTTGTGCTCTTAAAGTAATTTGAGTATTTCAGTTTGGTATGTACTATATATATGTTATCGATGAGATGCTGGAAAAGCTTTGTCGAAGTGAGTCATTGAATGTGGTATCTTCTGTGGTGGCTGCACATGAATGTGATGGTCTCTTGCAAGGACACATGAACTTTTTTGCGTGATAGGACATGGGTTCAGGAAGATTCATTGGACCCTTAGGAAGGTGGAGGTTGGTTCATAGCACTATAATCATGAATCAGTTATTAGATGTGAAGAATGTGGTTTACAATAGAAGATTGTAGAATGTAGTGGATGTGGTGGAAAAAGGAGATGGAAGAGAAAAGTGCATGAATTACCCATTAGAGTACTAATAAACAATTCCTACTTTATATGCATGAATTTCTCAGCTTGTTCAGTTGAATAGTCAGATCATAATCATGTAAGAACTTGTACGTTTTGATGGAACAGACTATCCTTGGAACTTTTTCAGTTTATGTGATTCAATATTGGTGTTTGAAACTTAATGCAGACAGTTGGAACAAAAAGGCCATACCCTTTCTCCTTGAATTTTCCCCATGCCCCTGCTTTCAATTATAATATGCCACCCTTTGCTGAAACAAGAACAAATGTAAAAACTTCGTGTGGAAACGGTAGCGAATTTAACTTTGAGGCTGGCAATTCAACTTCCAGGTAGTTTCAGGTTAACCTTTTGACCCTTATGTTGTAGTTCTTGTCTTCTCATAGAATGTGTTTCTGTACCGTCTGCAGAGAAGTCACACTCACTTCACCATCCAACTCTAAGCCAAACTCAAAGAAAAGAAGTGAAGAGAACGAGAGTTTCAATGGAGACTTTCTCACATTGGCTCCTCCATCTCCTACTTCTTATCAACCTCCAAAGTCCACGCCATCTTCAACTCTCGTAGCATTTCAAAACCAGGTATGTCCTGAACTTGAGTTTCTATTCTCCATTTTGGTATTTCATGATTCATTCTTGTATTTCACTTGGTAAAGGGAAATGTAGAAGAACAAATCCCTGCTCCGCCAGTGTACAGGATGTTCAATCAACAAAAGCAACCACTGTATGGCTTCTTCCATCCAGAACCAAAGGAGGAACAAATTGGACATACAGCAGCCAGGATTCAGAATGGTCATGAAGTGGGAGAAAATGTTGATCTTAATTTGAAACTATGAATGGAAGTTCTTGGCTTGTTGTTCCTCACCGTGAAACTTGCATACTCATCTTTTGTCTTTTTTCATCTAGCTTTGTTTTACTAGTGGTAGATACTCCTGAATGTGCACATGTAGGGATGAGTATGAAAGGGACTCGAAATTTTGGCCATGTGAGAAGTAAGAGTGGAAAAAGAGAACAACAGATGTTGATTTGTTTGTTTTGAGTAGCAATATCTAAGGGCTTTTGATGAAGCCAAACTCTAGTAGCATGCCTTTGGGAATTGAGGCTATGCATTTGTTTGTTTTTCTTTTTTCTTAGTGATTCCTTTCTTGCTTGCTTATTGGATGAGTCAGGAATTGGAGTGGTAGCAAACTTGTGCATGTTGTGCATTGTTCTGTTTTGTTTCCTTCTGATTCCAAAATTCCTGCTTCCATTATGGTTCTAAATATGGCACAACAATGACACAAGTGCTACTGGGTGTCAATTCAGACAGACTTTGGACTGATTTTGTTTGATTGTCTCATTAGGTTTTATGAATGATCTGATAAGAAAATTGCGAAAAAAAAATCATGTACGTTAGATGTTGTGTGAATGTATCTTACAAAGATTTAAAATTAAAAAACTATTCACATTATTAATTCTTATAAGTAAATATTTTAGGACTTGTTTCATAATTGTGGTGGATACTAGAATATACTCCGAGAACCAAGGATATTTAACGGAAGGGATTTCATTGATGCAAATTTTAATAAGTGAGGATGTAATTGATGTAATTTTTAAAGGAAGGACTAATTTGACATTTTCGAGCGAAACTGAAGACAAAATAGGGTATTAAGCCTTTAGATATTTTACTATATTTTTGAATGAAATTTAGAGTTTATTCAATTATCTTTCATTGATTCATACCTCAATCCCTCCAAACCTAAATATTTCACTTGAGAGCATCTCATGTTCGAATATTTGATCAACCAAGAAAACTATATGTCAATTATACATGTATGAGAATAACTTTTAGGAATAAATGTTTTTAGTGGTGAACTAAGATGTAAATTTGAAATTCGTTTTTTTAAACAATAAAAACTTTTATATAGTTTGATTATTAAACTTTAAAAATTACATAATTCTTCTGATTCAATAGTGTGAAACTTTTTTATGTATTAAACTTATTTTGGATTGTGTTTGAACAATTTATATGTTTGATATGTTCTAGCTCAATTTAAAATATTGTTTAATATGTAAAAAATTTATTGTTTTAGAATTAAAAAAACTATATTTATATTTATTTTTAAAGTTTAGAGATTAAAATATAACAAAATTTAAAATAGAAAATTCCAATTTTGGATGCAATTTTAGAAAATAAAAACATATTTAATCCTAAAATTTATATGAAAAGAAAGTTGAACAAAAATTTGATTTAATCTGATTTTAACCAGAAGTGGGTTTGATTAAATTTGACTCATTTCATAATTAATTGTTTCAAGAAGTGGAAGACTGAAGTTGTTATTCTAGCAGAAGAGGGTGTTCATCCTTCCCACCAAGAGTTGTTCCAATGCATCCTTACATGAATTTCATTCTTCTCCAGCAGCTGGCCTTTCAAGTGTCAAACTTAATCTCATAATTTGTGTATTTGTATTGGTCGGGTTGGACGAAAGATGTTAAGAACTTTATCAAACAAAACTAAAGGGTCCCCTTCTAGCAAAAGTACGAGGAGATCTTTTTCATGGATTTTATAACCCATATTCTCACCTCGATACATGTTATTGTTGGAATTTAAGAGTATTAGAGACAATTTTCAGATTTATGAAAAGTTACATTTATTCATGAAGAGTTATAACCAATGAAGTGTTACAATTATTCATGAAGAGTTACAATCATTCATGAAAAGTTACAATCAAGAAATGTAACTAATCAGAATCTGGTATCTCTTGGATTTGAAAGATGCCTGATCAACATCTATATAATGGGATCCTGTGCTCTACTCAAAAAGAATTCGGTCATTCTCTTAACACACAAATCAATTCCTGAGAATCATATTCTTGTTTAACGTTAATACTAAGAGTGAGTATCATCGTTGTATTTCTTCTTTGTATCTCAAAAGCGGATTTCGTGGTCCCCTTCACTCTTATAAGGGACGAAATATTACTTTTAGGAAAGTGTGTATTCACGCCTAGAAGATTATATCAAGTCTACATTGTTGTTCATCTTGTTTCCCTAAATTCTTGGAAAATTGTTCTAACAGTCTAAAAGCAATATCTTCTCTAAGATGACAACAATTCGTGAGATGTCTGCAAACTTTCACAAATTAGACAAGTTTGAAGGTATTGGTTTCCGACGATGGCAAAAGAAGATGCATTTCCTTCTCTCGGCTCTAAACGTGGCATATGTTCTAAGTTCTCCCCAACCCAAAGAAAGCGAAAACGAGACATTAGAGGAACAACGGAAAAGGAACAAATGGGAGAATGATGATTATGTCTGTCGTGGTCACATTCTGAACGGTATGTCTGATCCTTTATTTGACATATATCAATATGTGGATTCTGCAAAAGAACTTTGGGATCAACTTGAAAGCAAATACATTTCTGAAGATGCATCAAGCAAGAAATTCCTGGATATGGGAGAAGCAGATGTTATACTGGGTATAAAGATTAAGAGAGAAAATGAGAAATTAATTTTGTCTCAATCTCATTACATTGAGAAAGTACTCAAGAAATTCAACAATTATGAATGCTCTCTTGCTTCAACCCCTATGGATCCTAGTTTAAAGATATTACCAAATGGTGGTAAAGCAGTTTCACAACTGGAATATGCAAGGGTAATAGGATGTTTAATGTATGCAATGATAAGTACAAGGCCAGATATTGCTTTTGCAGTGAGCAAATTGAGTAGATATACTAGCAATCCTAGTCTATCACATTGGCAAGCAGTACGTCGAGTACTTAAGTATTTAAAGAAAACTATTAATTATGGATTAACATATAGTAGTTATCCTTCAGTTTTGGAAGGATATTCTGATGCAAGTTGGATTACAAATGCAGAAGATCACTCTTCAACTAGTGGTTGGATTTTCCTCCTTGGGGGAGGTGCAATTTCTTGGTCGTCCAAGAAACAAACTTGCATTACAGATTCCACTATGGCTTCAGAGTTTATAGCTCTAGCCTCGGCAGGAAAGGAAGCCGAATGGTTGAGGAATCTCATGTTCGAAATACCATTGTTACCAAAACCAATATCACCAATAGCAATACATTGTGACAATGCTGCAACATTGGCAAAGGCTTATAGTCAAGTATACAATGGCAAATCAAGACATATTGGTGTGAGACATAGTTATGTCCAAGGACTAATCAAAGATGGAGTTATTACAGTAGATTTCGTACGAACAAAGTTAAATTTGGCTGATGGATTTACTAAGGCATTGGCTAAAGATTCCATTTCCAGAATGACAATTGGAATAGGAATGGAGCCCACAATTAATCACAAGTAAGAGAATCTTAACTTAACGCTTAATATGACATTGAGTCTTAAGTTCAATAAGATTAAATCTCTTATTTGATGATTGAAAGCACAAATAAGTATTTCAGGAGTGCTTTAGATCTGTGATGCTTAGGAGGTTGACTAATTCTTAATTGATTTCTTGAAATTATGTTTTGTCACAGGAACATGTTTACCTAAGAAATCAACCTATGTAAGTGCGAAGTTTGGCCGCTTCAAGAAGTCAAGGGGGCATGACTTTGTTGCACTTATGAATAGATATGGACGCATGGCCCTATTGTGTCAAGTATAATAAGAATATGTAATTTATCTTATATGTAGAGTATCTTCAAGATTTCATTATGCATTAAGTTGGTTCAATCGTTTCGACACCAATAAAATTCGAATTCCTGAAATGTGTATTCTACTAAGTGAAAGTTCAAGTCTATGTACACTTTCATTTATGTGTAAGATTGCAATTATTAAATTGATGTTTTGTGTTAAGTAATTATACAATACTCTCAAATGGTGGAGGATTGTTGGAATTTAAGAGTATTAGAGACAATTTTCAGATTTATGAAAAGTTACATTTATTCATGAAGAGTTATAACCAATGAAGTGTTACAATTATTCATGAAGAGTTACAATCATTCATGAAAAGTTACAATCAAGAAATGTAACTAATCAGAATCTGGTATCTCTTGGATTTGAAAGATGCCTGATCAACATCTATATAATGGGATCCTGTGCTCTACTCAAAAAGAATTCGGTCATTCTCTTAACACACAAATCAATTCCTGAGAATCATATTCTTGTTTAACGTTAATACTAAGAGTGAGTATCATTGTTGTATTTCTTCTTTGTATCTCAAAAGCGGATTTCGTGGTCCCCTTCACTCTTATAAGGGACGAAATATTGCTTTTAGGAAAGTGTGTATTCACGCCTAGAAGATTATATCAAGTCTACATTGTTGTTCATCTTGTTTCCCTAAATTCTTGGAAAATTGTTCTAACAGTTATATGGATCATTGTAACCGTCTAATAAAATATGCACATTTTCTAGTCTCACTTAGTATAATTTTGAGTTTTTTTTTATATTTTTTTAAAAGAGATTGAACTTTTATATGGTAATATAGAAAATTAAGAGAATAGGTGAATTGTTCATATTCTCATAATCAAAAGCAATAATGCATAAATATAAGTGAGAAAATTAATTATCATTCATATTAAAAATAACTAACTAAGAATTAATTAATTATTAATGGATATTAAAAACTACTTACTAAGAATTAATGTGGAATTTATAAGCCTTACATAATTTAGTCTAACAAAGGATGAATATTTAATGCAATAAAAATATATATTAATTGTAAAATAAAATCAAGTTTGTTCTTTGTGAGCATTTTATATAATTATAGATTATATAAATTTAATTTTTACCTTGAGTAACTTATGATGATCAAACCTCATTACTTGTTCCTTGCATTCTCATCCATTTTTTAGTGTGATATCAATATCATTTAACTAGGATGTGATATCAATATCATTCACCTAGACAAACTATGATACAATATTCCTCCAACTCTCTCAGTAACAATTCATACATTTGAAGCCTTATATTTCAGGAATTCACTAGAGTCATTGAATAAAGAAGATGACACAAGTTGATCAAACCAAAGAACTCTTACAATGAACTCATTGTGAGGGAGTTTTATGCAAATGCCTATACTTTAAAATAGAAACATGAAAAAGGAGAGCATGTTGGGTTAGAGGAAAGAGAGTTAGTTCAATATGATAGGACACTATAAGGGAACTCTTAAGAGTTGGTGGAGCAACATCAGAGGAAGAAAAAAGAGAATTCCAAAATCTAATGAAAGATATGACTTTTGAAAGGCTCACGGTCCTATTATGCGTACAAGGATAAAACATTTGAGTTGGACAGGATAGGGTAGCCCCTATGGATACAAAGAGCCAACGTGAGAATAATCACACAAATTTGGATGAGTTTTCTCTTTGTAAATGTGACCCCCAATTCGCACGTATCAAGCCTCATATAATGCAAGCACAAATGATTTACTACATCATGCAAGGTTAGTTATTGGATGTGGAATTTTCAAGATAGCAATCTTAGAACCCACATTCAACAGACAGCAAAACCAATAGCCTTCTCAAGCCTCACTAAATTATGAAAAATGCAAGGGGTGGATATTCCACCTCATCCAAAGAAGATGAGGTTGTCAATCAACAAGGCATACATTCAAGCTAACTGCACAAATGAGTAGGATAATGTGCAGGGTCTAATGTTAGAACCTCAATCTGCGCTAGAGCATAATTCCAATACCAACAATTCAAGAAACAAGAAGAATCCCTACAATGCATTGAGTCACGTCTTTCATGCATGCAACAAAAATTGGTAGCAAACCATTGGACTCAGATGGTCTTACAATTCATCCTATTCAACTTAACACATAGCAAGCTATATGAACAAGTCTTAGATCAAGAAACTTAACACACAGTATAGTTGGTATAGCAAGCTATATGAATCAAAGACACTTGAGTGTGTTAGAGGTTTATCAATCATAGTACACCCCCACAACCTTGTTGTTATCGCTGTGATGCGCTTACTGGGCTATACGCGTGCCCGGTATTCATAAGTGTTGTAGAGATCATGCCAAGATTTCATGCAAGCAACCCCACTTGACACTCATATAGGTGATTTCATTAAGTGTAATACTGCAAATCATACCTGTCGCAACCGGAATCGCGACGGGACGACGATCCAAAAAGAAACGGGTTTTGAAAAGAGATTTGGAGTCGCCACCATAGTTTATTATGGAAAACTACGGAAAAACCATAAAATGATAAGACACGGTCTGCGAAAACCAGATTCTGGGTTCGGGAGTCGGTTACGCGTAGGGAAGATGTTAGCACCCTACAACGCCTGCCCTAAGGCAGTAGTACCCTTAACTAAATGCGCGAATATGATGTGGTTTTCAAAATGTTTAACTATCCCTAAAATAAAATTCTAAATAAGCAAAATATATTTTTTAGTTTTTTGGGCCCGACAAGGATTGACCTTGCTCCTACGTATTCTCATTCAGAATGAGAAATCAGGCTTACGTAGTTCTTTTTGAAACTGTTTGAGAAATTCGTTTGGAAATTGTTTGAAAATTTGTTAAGAAAACGATTATTGACAAATTTGGATTTTCAGGGAAGTGAACCTGACAAGAGGTTTTTAGCACAAGGACGATGCGTGCGATCACACATGTGCCTAAACCTTTAAAACATTTTTATTATCATTTTTTTAGAAGAAAAGAAGCAAAGGTTCTAACACAAGGACGATGCGTGCGATCACACATGTGTCTAAACCTTTAAAATATTCATTAATAATAACTTTTTTATAAGAGAAGAAGAAAAGGTTCTAACACAAGGACGATGCGTGCGATCACACATGTGTCTAAACCTTTAAAATATTTTATTATTAATTTTTTTATAAGAAAAGAAGAAAAGATTCTAACACAAGGACGATGCGTGCGATCACACATGTGTCTAAACCTTTAAAATATTCATTAATAATAATTTTTTTATAAGAGAAGAAGAAAAGGTTCTAACACAAGGACAATGCGTGCGATCACACATGTGTCTAAACCTTTAAAATATTTTATTATTTTTTTTATAAGAGGAGAAGAAAAGGTTCTAACACAAGGACGATGCGTGCGATCACACATGTGTCTAAACCTTTAAAATATTTTATTATTAATTTTTTTTATAGGAGGAGACGAAAAGGTTCTAACACAAGGACGATGCGTGCGATCACACATGTGTCTAAACCTTTAAAATATTTTATTATTATTATTTTTTATAAAAATGCATTTAAAATGTAAACAAAAGAGAAATAAAATAAAAAATAAAAAAAATAATAAAAAAAATAAAAATAAATAAAGAATAAAAATAAACATAAAAATAAAAAAGAAAATAATAAGAAAAATAAAAATAAAATAAAATAAAATAAATAAAATAAAGAAAATAAAATAAAAGGATGAATAAATAAATAATGAAAATAAAGTAGAAAGTAAAAGGATAAAATAAAATAAAAGCAAGTAAAATAAAGAGAAAAGAGGTGTAGAGATGCTAAGTAAGGAACAGGGTGCTTTAAAAAAAAATCGAACTAGGCCAAAGCCCAAGCGGAGAGGGGTGCGAAAATGAGAATAAGGGAGCGCAGGGGAGAAATTCATTTTTTTATTATTATTTTTTTGGAACAGAATGGGCCTGAGCCCAGACCAAGGGAATGGACATGGGTGCGCGGGTGAGAAGTGGGGGGTGCGCGAAGGAGAAAAGAGTTTTTTTGTTTTCCTAGGCTTGACCCAGCATTGGCCCAGGGTGGTATAGGGGTGCGCGGGTGAGAAAACAGGGTCTGCAGAATGGAAATGCGACTCTTTTGGGTTTGCGGAAAGGGAATGGGCTTAAACCCAAACAGAGGGTGGTGTGGATGAGAAACGGAGGTGTGCTGGGAAGGATAGAGTTTTTTTTTTGTTTTAAAATCTGAATCTGGCCCAAGGTTTTTTCCAAGCAGAAGCATTAGGGGTTCTTTCACTTCTCTCATTCTTCCATCTCGAGCACCACAAGACTCAGTCTCTCTTCTCCCGGTCGTCTTCCCTGCATGCACCCTGCCACCTCTGCCAAAACGGTCGCCGCTCACCACCGTGACCCAGTTGCGGCCAAAGGTACCGCCAAAGCACCAATCGTCGCCGCCTCCACCGGACCCAACTACCGCGACAAAGATGGCCACCGCTTCCTCGATCTCGTCTACTCTCTACGCCACCGGCAACCCAGGACGCCACCCGTTGCCGTGCCAAGCTTCTCTCCTCCTCTTCTCCACTTCTTCCCGCTCGTCTTCGCCGCCTATACACGCGTGCCGCCGCTATCAGCCGCCGCGAGTCGCGTATTCTCGCTTACTTCTCGACTTTTGCAACGGTCCAAACCCTTCATTCTCCCTCTCCACACGGACTAGTCCCTAATGTAGAGAGCTCGTTGCTTGCAACTGGAGTCCACCAAAGCTATTGCCCTTCTCTCCTTCCATTTCCCTGTTCTAACTTGGTATTTTCTCTTTGCTTTTCAGGTGCAGAACAGGATGGGGGAAGAATGAAAAATGATGAAGAAGGTGTTTCTCTCTTCCAGTGGAAGAAGAATCAATTCGTGTGTGTGTGAAAAAATGAAAATGGCTTTGCGTGTTTTGTTTTATTTTGAAAGATGAAGTCGAAGTTGGGTGGGAGAAATAAGGTTCTGTTGAGTGAATGGGGGGATAGGAAGTTTGTGTGTGTGCCCGTGATGGTGAGTGAGAGCTGCAGCAGGGGATAGAGATGATCACAGGTATTGAAGACGTTGGAGGTGAGAATGAAAGATGAAAGGGGTGAAGATGTTGGCCGTGAGGGAACAAGGATGAATGAGGGATGACGTAGATTGGGGAATGGTGGGTGTGCCTGTGATGCGAGCTGCATCTGCTTCTGTTTTTATTTTTACGTGTTTCCTGGGGTACAGGGGAATGGATACTGATGTCTTTGAGTTGAGGGAAAACACCTATATTCTATTGTTGCTTATAACTGATGAATCTTAGTGATACTACGTTTTGGGTGCAGTTTTGATTAACATAAGTCACAAAAGAGGCAAACGAATACTGATCAAATGTCCTTCATACATATCGAACAGACAACATCATTCATTCATACCCAACATTCGTTTGTATCCAGAAACGCAACAGAGGGCATGCATTCACATAAGGCAAAGCCAAGAGCTCAGACGGAGAAACTTACCTTTGCAGCTTCAAACGAAAATCGTTCTTCTGGTTCTAGCTCCCTCTGCCCTTCTTCGAGTGATCCTCCTTTTGGTTGTCTCACTCTCTTCCAAATGTAAGAGTGTTGAATGCGAATCTGTTCGGATGGGTCTCCTCTTGATCACTAAGTCCCGTGCTCTCTCTCTGATGAGGGTAAGTCTCCTAATCTCTTTTGGTGAGGTCTCTCTAAAATCCTGATCATCCCCCCCAGTCTCCAATGTGATCCCCTTTAATGACCACGATGAAAACTCTTTTCAAAAGCCAAACCCTCAAACTCTTTTCTGCCCTGCATCCTGCGAGCTCTGGGATATCCTCTGGCGTGAGATTTCCCTTTTGTTTTTTTCTTTTCTTCATGTTCACTGTATCTGGCAGAAGCTTGCTTTCAGAAAAAAAACCTTCTCTTTTGATGTATACTTCTCAGTAGAGAATTATAGAAAAAGGGTCTCTGCCTTTTGTTACGGCGATGGTAAATGTCCATTTTAAGCACTGCTTTTGTCAAACGCTGCTTTCTTCCTTTTTTCTGAATGCATACAGCTGTTTTATGCTAGAGGAAGGGGTTGACTTTGTTTTTCTTCTCTCTTTTTTCTTCTTTTTTCGTTTTCAAATAAAATTAAATAACTAATATATATATATATAATAATAATAATAATAATAAAAATAAATAAATAACAAGGTAAAATTAAAATATAAATTAAAAATAAAAATGAAAGAAAATAACATAAAACAAAATAAGATGAAAATAAAATAAAATAAATCTATTATAATCAATCCGGACGAAATTAGGTGCTGACAGCTGCCCCTCTTTACTTAGATATTACTGAATAATATGAAAATTTGATATTTTTATATTATTGGAGTAAAAGCTAAGTAAAGAAAAAAAACACTAATTTCGTTCGGATTTCAAAATGAACAAAAAAAAGCAACCATATGGATGAGTGATTGAGCTGTAACAACCTCGTGGAGGGTGTAGCAACCCTATGGATCAATGAATGAGGTGTAATAACCTCGTGGAGGGTGTAACAACCCTATGGACGAATGAATGAGGTGTAATAACCTCGTGGAGGGTGTAACAACCCTATGGATGAATGAATGAGGTGTAACAACCTCGTGGAGGGTGTAACAACCCTATGGTTAAGTGAATGAGGTGTAATAACCTCGTGGAGGGTGTAACAACCCTATGGATGAATGAATGAGGTGTAATAACCTCGTGGAGGGTGTAACAACCCTATGGATGAATGAATGAGGTGTAATAACCCCGTGGAGGGTGTAACAACCCTATGGATGAATGAATGAGATGTAATAACCTCGTGGAGGGTGTAACAACCCTATGGATGAATGAATGAGGTGTAACAACCTCGTGGAGGGTGTAACAACCCTATGGATGAAGGAATGAGGTGTAACAACCTCGTGGAGGGTGTAACAACCCTATGGATGAATGAATGAGGTGTAATAACCCCGTGGAGGGTGTAACAACCCTATGGATGAATGAATGAGGTGTAATAACCTCGTGGAGGGTGTAACAACCCTATGGATGAATGAATGAGGTGTAACAACCTCGTGGAGGGTGTAACAACCCTATGGATGAAGGAATGAGGTGTAACAACCTCGTGGAGAGTGTAACAACCCTATGGATGAAGGAATGAGGTGTAACAACCTCGTGGAGGGTGTAACAACCCTATGGATGAATGAATGAGGTGTAATAACCTCGTGGAGGGTGTAACAACCCTATGGATGAATGAATGAGGTGTAACAACCTCGTGGAGGGTGTAACAACCCTATGGTTAAGTGAATGAGGTGTAATAACCTCGTGGAGGGTGTAACAACCCTATGGATGAATGAATGAGGTGTAATAACCCCGTGGAGGGGGTAACAACCCTATGGATGAATGAATGAGGTGTAATAACCTCGTGGAGGGTGTAACAACCCTATGGATGAATGAATGAGGTGTAATAACCTCGTGGAGGGTGTAGCAACCCTATGGATCAATGAATGAGGTGTAATAACCTCGTGGAGGGTGTAACAATCCTATGGATAAGGAATGAGAGTGATCAAAGGTTCGACGATCGTCCTACAGAGGAGCGCCGTCGTAGAAGGAAAACTTGAATTCAAATTTTTGAAACGTTGGTAGATACTGAGCCGAACATTGAAGAGTCCTAGAAGCAAAGGTTGTGTTAAACTTTTCACAACTTCTCTTTCCCCTTAAGGATTTTTCAAACGTTTTTCCTTGCTTCTCATGAAATGTATGATGTAATGTCACGAGGGTGCATGAATGCATAAACACATGAGACCTTTATTTCGTTCTTTTCTCTTGCTCTCCTCCTTCTTTTCTTTCTTTCCGTTTTTTTTCATTATATGTTATTATTTTTTTGAAAATTCCACGTTTGGAACCCGTTGTCAATATTGTCATCAAACTCGATGTACATTCAAAATGCATTCATTGAAAATAATGTCGAGAAATGGTGAGCCCTTTGATGAAAAGGAAGAGAGCGTAACTATTAGTTCAAATTCCCTTTGTCGCTTTTTGCAATCCAAACTAGCTTGAACCCGAGAAAGTGTGAGAAATGGTTATGAAAAGTGGATGGCTGAATGATGGTTTGTGAATGATGGTTTGGGGGAAACATTAACTTTCGTGTTCTCCCCCTTCGTGGGGGTGTCGTTAATATTTCAACAATCAAGGCTTACAAGCCTGCCCCAACTTCGCTGTGCACAATAAGTGTGATTTGGAGAGGTGGACAGGTCTGGGTAGGAAGGAATGCCCTAGTTCGACGATTCTCTCTTGACGGGGAGACTTCACATTATATTTTTCATTTTTCCTTTATGATGCTTTTCTTTTCTTCTGGCGATCGTGTCATTCGCCACATCATTTCGTTCCAGAGTTAAGTTCATGAGAAAGATCAGGACAAACATTCTTCAGTCGGCGTGGACTTTAATTGGCTTGTACTGTGGCTAAAGGTCAAAGGGTTTTGAAAGAAATGGATAACGCAGGCCCAAATAAGTGTTTGACGGTCGAATTGTCTTAACAAGAATCGTCTGCAAGGCGTCGAGTCAACTGTCTCTAAGAGTTTGGAACTTCGGACATCCTTTTATTTTTCATTTTTTTTTTGTTTTTGTCGTTGTTTTTTTCTCTCTTTTTTTTTGGTTTTTTTTTTCGTCTCGTTGCCTCCACTGTGACCCTTTTTGAAACTTTTCTTTTTTCGTTTCTCTTTTTCCACAAATCTTCTCCTTGACTTGGATGCCCTTGACGTTCCTATGGATTGACATCGATATGCTAACGATTCTTGTTGAGGGTGATGAAGAAAAACAGTTATAATTTACGGCTCAAAGGGGGTGCAACTGGATAAATTTCTTTGATCATTTGAGTGAAGAAAAATGGCCACACGTCATTCTGAAGCTTACTCGCCTTACTTCCCTCAACCTTAAACCTGAAGTGAAACTCTACAGCGATTGACAAATCAACTTAATTTTCTTTTTCTTTTTTCTTTTTCTTTTTATTTTTCTCCCCGATCAACGGATCATTGGGTACACGTATCCTGATGAAGACTGCCCCAGTATTATATTCATGACAATCCTCTATTTTAAAGGGGAACGAGAAAGCTAGGGGTTCAAGTAGTATGAATGCAGATGCTTCAGTAAGAAAAGAACACCAGTTACTATGAATCAGGAAAAGACTCAACACTAGCATTTTTCAAAACTTTGTTTGCTTTTGCTTTTCGAAAGTACTATGCCCTCGGCAGACTTTATTGACAACAAATTCAAAATGTGTTTCTCTTTTTTTTTTATTATTATTTATTTTTTCGCACGACATCCCTCAGGAACGAGTTTGTGCTCGATGGATATACCCGTGATGCTTTAATTATTATCACTTTCCTTTTTCCTTACTTTACTTTAAAACCTAGTGCGACATGAATCGTGTCGAAAGAAAAAACGTAAAAGTTGAATAGTGGATAAACCGTATGGCATTTATTGAATGAAGTAACACAGGATACAACATAATTCAAAAACAGTGTTAATATCCCTTAGTGGCATCCCCTATCGCGGAATCATCATGTGTAAAACTTTTTTACCGCATCAGAATTAACCGGTAAAGGTAACTCCTCTCCATCCATCCTTGTGAGGATTAGTGCCCCTCCAGAGAATGCCCTTTTTACTACAAACGGTCCTTCATAATTTGGGGTCCACTTGCCTCTGTGATCCTTTTGTATAGGCAAAATCTTCTTTAACACCAGTTCGCCTTCGTGGAACTCCCTTGGGCGCACCTTTTTGTCGAAAGCTTTTTTCGTTCTTCTTTGGTACAATTGTCCGTGGCACACCGCTGTTAGTCTCTTTTCTTCGATGAGATTGAGCTGGTCAAACCGAGTTTGAACCCACTCAGCTTCCTCCAATTGGGTTTCCATTAAAACTCGTACATATGGGAATTCCACCTCAAATGGAAGTACTGCTTCCATGCCATACACAAGCGAGAAAGGTGTTGCCCCAGTTGACGTTCGTACTGATGTACGATATCCATGTAAAGCAAAAGGAAGCATTTCGTGCCAATCTTTATAGGTGACTACCATCTTTTGCACAATTTTCTTGATATTCTTATTAGCAGCCTCTACTGCCCCATTCAACTTTGGACGGTAAGGGGAAGAATTGAGATGATGAATTTTGAACTCCTCACATAACTCCGCCATCATCTGGTTGTTCAGGTTGGTGGCATTATCAGTGATAATCTGGTTAGGTAACCCGTATCTGCAGATCAACTCCCTTTTTATGAATTTGGTCACCACCTTTCTAGTCACGTTGGCATAAGAAGCAGCCTCAACCCACTTGGTGAAGTAATCGATCGCGACTAGTATGAAACGGTGTCCATTTGACGCTTTTGGCTCTATAGCTCCGATAACATCTATCCCCCACATCGAAAATGGCCACGGTGCAGACAACACGTTCAAGGTCGTGGGCGGCACATTGATATTGTCCGCATACATTTGACATTTCTCGCACTTCCTCACGTGTGTACAACAATCATTTTCCATGGTCAACCAGAAGTAACCAGCTCTCAAGATCTTCCTGGCCATTGAATGCACATTCATATGCGTGCCAAAGACACCTTCGTGCACTTCTTTCAGTATCATCTTGGCTTCCTTTGCATCCATGCATCTGAGGAGAACCATGTCATGATTTCTCTTGTATAAAATATCCCCATTTAAAATAAAGCTGCCAGCCAACCTCCTTAACGACCTTTTATCGTTTTCAGATGCCTTCTCAGGATATTCTCGGGTCTTAAGATAGTGCTTGATATCAAAATACCAAGGTTTACCATCTACCTCCTCCTCGATGAAATGGCAATATGCTGGCTCTGCATGGCTCTTCATTTCAATCCTTGGCTGATAATCGCCGATGGGCTAATGAGCCAGGTATTCTGCTAACGCACTACCCTTGACGGATTTCTGAGTAACATACACGATGTCATATTCTGACAATAGCATCTGCCACCGAGCTATCCTTCCAGTAAGAGCAGGCTTTTCAAAAATGAACTTGATAGGGTCCACCTTGGATATCAACCAGGTTGAGTGACTCAGCATGTATTTCCTTAAGCGATGAGCAGCCCACGCCAATTCACAACAAGTTCGTTCTAACGACGAATATCTTTGTTCGCAGTCTGTGAATTTCTTGCTCAAGTAGTATATGGCACGCTCTCTCTTCCCAGCTTCATCGTGTTGACCCAACACACAACCCATTGACTTATCCAACACCGTCAAATACAAAATAAGTGGTCTTCCTGGCTCAGGTGGACGTAATACGGGAGGGTCTTGCAGGTATCGCTTGATTTTTTCAAAAGCGGCTTGACAGTCCTCATTCCAAACTACAGCTTGATCCTTTCCTAACAACTTGAACATTGGTTCACACGTAGCGGTTAATTGGGAGATGAATCTAGCAATGTAGTTCAGTCTACCCAGAAAACCTCGAACCTCCTTTTCTGTTCTAGGCGCAGGCATTTCTATTATCGCTCGCGCCTTATCAGGATCCACTTCTATCCCCTTTTGGCTAACCACAAAACCCAACAATTTCCCAGATTTCACTCCAAACGTGCATTTGGCGGGGTTTAACCTGAGTCTATACTTTCTCAATCTCTCAAATAATTTCTTCAAGTTGAGAATATGCTCTCCTTCCGATTCGGACTTTGCAATCATGTCATCCACATAAACTTCGATTTCCTTGTGCATCATGTCATGAAAAAGTGCCACCATCGCCCTTTGATATGTTGCCCCAGCATTCTTGAGCCCAAAGGACATCACCTTATAACAAAAAGTTCCCCACAGCGTGATAAAGGTTGTCTTTTCCATATCTTCTGGCGCCATCTTGATCTGGTTATATCCTGAGAAACCATCCATGAACGAAAACAGCGAAAACTTGGCTGTATTATCGACTAGAATGTCGATGTGCGGTAGTGGGAAGTTGTCTTTTGGACTTGCACGATTCAAATCACGGTAGTCAACACAATTCGAACTTTACCATCTTTCTTGGGTACTGGTACGATATTCGCCACCCATTGCGGGTATTTCGCCACAGCTAAAAATCCTGCATCAAATTGCTTCTGCACCTCTTCCTTGATTTTCAAAGACATCTCAGGCCTCATTCTTCTTAGCTTCTGTTTGACCGGGAGGCATTCAGGCTTAAGAGGGAGTTTATGCTGCACGATATCGGTATCCAAACCGGGCATATCATTGTACGACCAAGCAAACACGTCCTTAAATTCCTTCAATAGGACACGCAACCTTTCTCTTACTTCCTCTTTCATGGTAGTACCGATTTTTACTTCTTTTATCTCGTCTTCCTCACCCAAGTTGAGTATTTCGACATCCTCCTGATAGGGTTTTATTTCTTTGGACTCTTGCTCCACTAACCTCAATAGTTCTGGAGAGGGTTCCGAACCATCTTCATAATCATCTTCCGTATCACCGACAGGGTGCTCCAAATTAGGGGTATCGACATTGTTATTTTCAAAACATTCATCGTCATATCTGCATTATTTAAGTTTTCGAAAAAAGAATAAATAAACAAGAAAAACGATGCAGGAGGCTAAATGATGATAGAAACGCGAACAAACACGATTCAAATATCACACCGAAAGTAAAAATAAAAGCGTCAACCCCGTAAGTCATGAATCCTAAAGCTCCGGGTAAAGCGATAGGATCAATTAATATATTACATTTCATTTGAATTAAACATCACGGGTAAATCCAAAGTCTTCCAATTGCTGAGCCGCGCATCTGGTGAGCAAGCCCACACGAAGTTTGAGCTTTCAGATCCAGCTTCCTCTTCCAAGACCGCTATGAGGCTAGTGTTCACCCATCCAGCGCTGCGAAAACTCTCCTTGATATCACAAATGTGAATCTTCCTCGTCCTTGGTTCTCGTCGTTCTATCTGAGACAGACTACGCTCCCTTTTTTCCTCGATCAACCTCTTCTTATCCCCCTTGCTGGGCTTGTACCCTAGGCCATACCTGCTTTTGTTCTCGACCACCTCCAATGGGAATGTCCGCCCCTGCCCGTGCTTGCCTAGACCACTCCCGTACTTATAACCTTCTTTCAGCATGACCTTGGCCGCCATGATGGAGGCACATGACAGATATGGGTTTACTGGAAATGGTTCCACGTAGGTGTTTCCCACGATCTCCAATGATTGGAAAGCTGTCTCGAGAGCTTCCTCGGCTGCCTCTATATAACGGGCGGAGGATGGCCCACTCACAAGGAGATCCTCCTCTCTAGAAACTATCACTAGCTTATCTCCCATGACATATTTCAGTTTCTGGTGAAGTGTAGAAGGTACAACTCCCGCAGAATGGATCCACGGGCGACCCAATAAACAACTATAGGCTGGGAGGATATCCATGACCTGGAAGGTTATTTGAAACACACATGGGCCAATCTGGACCGGCAACTCTATTTCGCCCATGACTTCCCTCTTGCTGCCGTCAAACGCCCTCACAATCATTGAGCTTGGCCTCATATGCATTCCGTCACAGGGTAGCTTCTCCAAGGTTGACTTTGGCATGACGTTCAAAGAGGAGCCATTGTCCACCAAGACACGCGCTATGACATGATCCAGGCATTTCACAGAGACATGAAGAGCCTTGTTATGCCCTCTGCCTTCAGTAGGTATCTCCTCATCGGTAAAGGTGAGGTAATTATTAGCAACGATATTGCCAACAATGCCCTCAAACTTGTTCAGAGAAATACCTTGCTCCACATGGGCCTCACTAAGTATCTTCATTAACAACTTTCTGTGAGATGCGGAATGCATGAGCAGTTCTAGCAAGGAGATCCGAGCAGGCATGCGGTTTAGCTGTTCCACCACCTTGTACTCACTCTGTTGTATAAACTTTAAAAACTCGCAAGCCTCTTCTTCGGATATGTCTCTCTTCTCTCCTTCATCAGGGGTCTCTTTTTCTTGTACACCCTTCCCTTTTAAGAACTCCTTAGTTTTTGCGGCCATTGTTGCTTCCTTATTGTTGGCCCCCTCTCTTGTCAGCTCTGGTGGTGTAAAGATTCGTCCACTCCTCGTCATTCCCCCGATGCCCGATATGTTTTCAATGGCCAGGTCTGCACCCTTTCCTTCTCCTAACGCAAATGCCCCATATCTCCAAGGGACAGCTTTCTCATTTTTGTAAGGAAAGGGGGATGGGGCACAGATAACCACAGACGGTTTTTCTTCAGTCATCGGTGTAGGAGTGGTTCTAGTGAAACGGATCACCAACGGTTCTGGTAGAGTTATGTCAGGTGATAACAGTTGAAAAACTGTTATTTTCATGCTTAATATTGATACTAAAAGCAACCTTTAGACTTAAAAACTAGCTTGAAATCATGCAGTTTATCTATATTTTCATAAATAAGAGAGCTGGACAGGTTTATGCTTGATTTAAGTGTTTTTGTGCAGGTTTTAAGGTGAATTTAGTGAAAAGAGTGAAGAAGGAGAGAGGTGACATTAGAAAAGACAAGAAAGAGTGCAAAAAGAGAAGACAAAGGCACCGCTCAGCGGTATTTTACCGCTGAGCGGCACTCAGGAGGTTGCGGGAGTCACGCTGAGGGGCAAACTGGCCGCTGAGGGGAAGAAAAGGACGCGCAATCACCGCTGAGCGGTATTTACCGCTGAGCGGCTGATGAACGAGTCGCACCGCTCACAAAATTTGATTGCACGAAAATATGCAGTATAGTATAACTAGGAAGTGACTCCTAGGTCGTCTCTCAAGGACCAATATTTGTGGTTCGGTCTTAGATTAAATACGTAGTGAGGGGGTGTTTTTGGTGTTTTGGTTGAATGCGGTAAAATTAAATTGGAAATTGGAAATTAAATAAGACAGAATTTAAAACACTGAAATAAACTTTAAAGACAATAAAAACTGAACGGTAAGAGATGGTAAAAACGGAACAGTAAAAATAACAGTATTTTGAAAATGAAAGTTATCACAAATTGAACAATTAAATTAAAATGACTGGAAAGTGAAGATAAAAATCAAATGATAAAACTGTTTCAATAACGCAATACACCTTCAGAAATAAAAAAAACTACATTGCACTGTTTGAAAAATAAAAATTAAGAGAGTTTGCTACTGGAAATGGAAAAAGGAAAAAGGAAGAGGCAGAAGCCTCTTCTAAACCGTGAGTGGTACTAACTACATCCTAAAATCTGCTCTTCTCATTTTATAGCCAAAATCTCAGAATTTTGTTGCTGCTGCTGCCTCCCGTGATCATCTTTTCCTTGCATGCTGAGCAATAGTTTCTTGGCCGTGAGAAAATAGGGTGAGGGCCCCTAAATCTTGTCCTCTTGCACACCATTCCAGCCGTGACACTCTTCCTGCTTGACTGCCCCCTCCTTCATTCTAGAGTGTGTTTCTTCTTCTCCATTTCATGTTCAAACAAAAACCAGAAATGAAGGTGTGCATGGACTCCTCCGTGTGCCACTTCTAATTTCCTGCTGCTAGCAACATGTTACTTCTCTTTTCTCTGCTGGATATGCTCCTCTCCAAATGTTCATGGTCTTGTTGCTGGGATACCGTGGGCTCCCACTCCATTAGTTCACTTCAAGCCCACTATGTGTTGCTCCTTCCTTTCCATCTCCGCTGGACCTCCATGTGAAGGCTCTTCCTAAGCTGGATGTGGCAGCTGCTTCCCTTCCAGCACCACCGAGAGCTGCTTCCAGCTCCAAGCCGTGATGTGGTGTGTGTCTTCATGTCCAATAGCTACTATGTGTGAGAAGAACGCAGGAGCTGCTGGATTTGACTTCATTTCTGCCTTGGGCCGTGAATGCTTCTCCCTTCCAACTCCAATTCCATTTGATTCTTGCTGCTGCATGGGAGAAATCAGCCGACACACCTTTCCGTATGCAAGCAGTCTGCTGGCCGTGAGCTTCTACTGCCATGGGGAGTGACCGAGAGCTCCACTCCAAGCTACTGCCAAGCCAGAGAAAACCGTGAGCTTTCAAGGTGGTCTCCATGTGTGTTCTGCTGGACCGTGTGAATACTTGAACTTGGATGTGGCTGCTGGATGCCTCTCCAACAAAACCGTGACAGCACCTTCTGGAGTTGGTCTCTCATGCTGCACCTTCAGCTACTGGAATTTTAAGATCATTGCTTCTTCATGTGAACTGTGGTTGCCTCCCAAGCTCTGGATGTTGCAGGCTGTGCTGCTGTCCAAACACTTCTCTTGGTGGCTTCTCTTTGCTGCCATATTCTCCAAGCTTTTCTTTTCTTCAACGTGTTGCTGGTGTGATGTGTGTGCAGCTGTTGGCTATCCGTCTCCAACCAAAGGATGCTTGAAGGTGCTAGCTGGAAGCTTGAAGCTTGAAGATTTCAGTTTGCACTCCAGCCATCATAAAACCAATAGAAGCCACCCATTCTTATTGGAGATTTACTTATCCGTGGGCCCATTGTGTTTCTTGGTGCAGAATTTTTAGAAGATAAACGCCCTTCCTTTACGTGTGTGCCGTTGAAAGCTTCCATGTGCAACCCTTTTATTCATTATTTTTGGAACGTTGATGTTGTTCCAATTTACCAAGAGTGTCTCCCACGGAAGTTGTGCTCTTCAAAATGAAAAGTATATGTGTGTAACACGTAGGTGGCAGCTGCTGGATGTTTGCTAAATTCAATTTGTCCAGGCCATGTGGTTGTTTTTATCATTCAAAAGCTAAGAATTTTAAAACTCCTTGGATGTAACCTTTCAAAGTGGTGGCCCCCTCCATCATGTGCATGGTCGTTTGCTTTCATAGAAATGAATGAGAATTGTTTCCTATTGCTTCTTTGTCCAAAGTTAAAGCTTCTTTTTTTCCAGCGGGGCCATGTGTTCTTTATGTGCTTAATGCTTCACACAAAATTGGCCAAAACCGTGAGCTTCATTTGGAATATGTGGTTTTGTGCTTCTCACAATTCAAGAATTGAATTGCTCTCCCTTTCACGTGCAATACATGGACCAATTCTTTTTCTACTCAACTGTGGCCGTGGCTTTGATGCAGAATTTCTTTCAAACAAAAAAAAAATGATTTTCTTATCAATTGGACATGTAACCGTGACATTGGTTTAAAAATGTGGCAGCCATGCAAATTCTTCTTTAAAATTAATGTCACATCTATCTTGAAGTCCCAAAACATTTCCAAAATTTTCCCTGTAATTTATAATGTAAATAATTAACTCAGATAATTCAAATTAATTAAAATAAGAATTTCTGATTGGATTAAGCTCATTTCAGTAAAATGGGAAAATACTGGACATTTAAACATAATTTCCTGATTAATTCTACCACAATAAACTAAGTGAAGTGAAGAAAATAATGATTCATCAAAATAGACCACACTTAGTCTTTTGCACTCCTGGGCAAAATCAAGACGCAAATCAAGGAATAAGACATCAAAGGACTGACACAGATGCAGCATACAGAAAATAAAAACTCACAAGAAACAAAGAGAATTTACACAGTTCTCAAGAAATCTGGATAGAGAAAAGATGTAGACAATATCCAACACAAATCAATTAAATCAGATACTTATAGAAATCATCCTAGCAATTCAAAGTATGGCAAAAATAATTAATCAGTTCAAGAGGTGATTCAAAAATAACAAAACCTCACAGATGCACTACAGTGTTTCTCTCAAGTGTCTAGGGTAAACATTTCAACTCAATGCACTCAAGAAAACAAACACAAGTAGACTTGGCAAGCTTCTAATATCAACACTTAAAACATATGTATGCTCAGATCAAAAGTTCTTTCAGGGTTGTAATGGGGCCAAGGACAGGGGAGGATAAATTTGGATAAGTAACTATAGCTCAGAAGAAATAGAGGTGCACTAGGGAAAAAAATGTAAACACAGTGAAATCTCACCCAAACCTCTAATTCAATCCTCTTCTCGACTCCATTATTCACAAAATTATTTTTCAATTTTTCTCTTTTTCTCATCATTTTTTTTTTATCCTGTCTTCTTTTTTTTTTTTTTTTAATCACACAACAGGATATAAATTATCATTTTAAAACATGATGAGGAACCAACTAGCCAATTCATCAGAATTCCCAAGGAGACCACACTTATTCTCAAAATACTTCTATAGCTCCAGACTTTCCTAAGGTTAAGGTAATCATTTGTTTTTCACTTAGGGTCAGTGTATGAGCTTAAGAACAAAGAAATGGATACAGTATAGGCTCAAAGGGGTTAGCAAAGGATAATAACAAGGTAGGCTTATTTGGCTAAAGAGGTTCAAGAACAAAAATGCCTTTATCACGTCTGAACATGTATATCAATCAAGTATATCTAAAAGAATCAAGCCAAGGCATATGTGCAAGCATTCAAGATACATATCACACACAAGAAAGAAAATTAAGTGGCTCAAATCTCTCACACAGGATGTTTTTGTCACGATTAAATCAACCTCTTAAACACATAATCATCTTTCCAGGCAGAGAAAAGCAAGGATTACAAACTATAAGTATTAAGTAAGTGAAGGAAAAAATCTACAACTTATACATCATCCAGAAATCAAGAGAAAAATGTAAAATTTATTGCACTCAAGACACACTAAAACAACTTAAAACAGAAAAAATTTAGCACACAAAAACAAAAAATTTAACACACAAAATACATACTAACATAAACTAACAGAAAAATCAAAATTTGAAAAAAATTTAGCACACAAAAACAAAAAATTTAACACACAAAATACATACTAACATAAACTAACAGAAAAATCAAAATTTCTCCCCAGTAGACCACACTTAAATCACACAATGTCCTCAGTGTGTTACAATCATCAGATGATCAACTTCAGAGCAGTCAAAAAATATAGACAAGTGCAATAAAAAGTTAGGAAAAATGGGAAGAAATTTTTCAGTAACATCCATCAGTAGATGTTATCAGTGACATCCATCAGCAGATGTCTGAATCACGTAGCACCCATCAGTAGATGCTAATTATTATTTTTTTTTTATTATTATTTTTTTTTTTTTTGAAAAAGGAGATGACTGGCACTGTGACAACAGTTTCGGTGGCAATGACCGAAACTGTTGCTACAGTGACAGAATTTTTGGCTATAAAAGGGTACCTCCTCAGCGTCGAGCAACATTTCTGACTTCCCTGCTCTCTACTCTCTCTCGAGCGTCTGGATCTGCGAGGAAGCTCTGCCACCGTGCCATCTGAAGAATCTGAGATCTGTGAGGAGCCTCTGCCTCAGCGCCTTCTGAAGATCTGAGTGAGATCCGCGTCAAGCTTCTGTAAGCCCTACTACTCCGGGTAAGTCATCTGCACCTTGGATCTCCTTTCTTTCGCCGTTTAAGCTTTCTGCTCTTTTCTTTGCTTTTCAGTTCTTCTCCTTTTACAGCTTTCAGATCTATCATTTTTTTTTTCTTTTTCCTGCTTTCAGTTCCTTCTTTATTTTCAGCTCTTATTCGCTTTATTTTTCACCTGCTAAACACTTAAAACACATAAAACACAATTGTCTTAAAACTTAAGGGGTATATAGGCTGGAAACCAGACGTTAATCTCCCTTCGATTGAAGGTATGGCAGAGACAATCGGGTAGAACAACGCCACGTACCCCACTTAAAACTAAAACACAGAAACTGAATATACAAGAACAATATGGACAAGGACACTGGACGTAGATCCGTTTAGGACCCTTTTGCAAGGACCGTGAAACAGATCTGAGACCAAAAACTGAAACATCAAAGCATGACTGGACAAAATAAATCTAAAAGGAAATAAGAACAAACAATTTAAAGAAAATACTGATCTAAGAATCTAATGTTTTAATGTTTTTATTTTATTTTTTTTTTTATTTTTTTTTTTATGTTATGCTTTTTTTTTTCTTGTTTTTGTTCTTTTTATATGTATTTATTTTTTATTTATGTATTTGTATATTACGAGAGGAAGGATGAGTGATATGGAATCAGAGAGATATACCAGTCAACGATGGCGTCCTACAGATGATCAGATCACGATGATGACCAAAATCTACAACTATGGGGTCACACACCCAAGCCGAGCGCAAGTCGTCGAGATCGCGTCTCGACTAAGGACCTTCGGCGAAGCCACTGAATACAACGTGCACTGCTGGTTTAACAATCATGGCAATCGGGTCAGGCGCTGGCAAGCGGAGATAGACCCCACAGGCACACTCTTTTCACAACTGCCGCTATACATGTACGGTAAGACCTCTGATCACACCTCTATTGAATTTTCCATTCCTCTTCTATTATTAACACAAGTTTTATTTTTTATTTATTTATTTTTTTTTTTGTTTGTTTGAAAGAAAACAACTGGGTGATAATGAGGGCACCGAGGCTGCTGAATTTGTTTCCAGTTCCGATCATTATCGATGACGACAGAAATGAACGAGAAATTCCTCCACCAAAGCCTCCGCTCGTGACTTTTCGAACCAGAGCTCCCTCAACGGAGCTCTCCCTTAGACCACCACAACCAGCTCGAGAGTTCTTCCACTTTTAAAGTTTTGTTTATTTATTTTTTTTATGTTTTTATTGGCCGAGTGTGGCCAGAATATGGACAAGGCATGTAATCTGAACAATTATATTTTTTTATGTTTTTAATTTTTTTTTAATTTTTTTTTTTTTTTTATGTTGTTTTTGTTTTTTATTTGGTTTGTAATATTAACGATCACTAAAGATCGACCCCCGAACATCTTTTAATTTCATATATATACTGCAATTTCCTTTTCAGATCTGTTCAAGCTCCTATTTTCCATTACTGTAATTTTTTTGCATTGATGAATGAAATATTTTCTTAGTTAAACAAAATTTTCAATCAAAGATCTGTATGAAACAACTAAGAAATTATTTTTACAGTGAAGAAAAATAAGGACAAATAAGATCTGAAGTGAAAATTTTTATTGGTATGAAATAATAAGATACTGAGGGTCGAAATAAAATCAAGGAATACGCAAAACAATTTTTGAATTTTTGAATATTTATTTTTTTTATATATATATTTAGTAAAAACACTAAAAATCACGAAGCAAATAAAACACAAAACACATTATTTTTTTAAAATATATGAAAAATAAATATATGTACATCTCATAACAATTAAATTTTAATTGAAAAGAAAGATTTTGCACACTTTAAACAAAAAAAAAAAAATTTATCACAAATTTTTTTTTTTTATGTTTATTTATTTTTTTTTTTTTTTTTTTTTTAAAGATGACAATTACGAAAACTAAGAAGAAAAGGAAAAACAAACTTAAAAGAAAAACAAAATGCAGAATCTCCCCCAGACCACACTTAAACTACAATGTCCTAAACGTGTTCTAAGCATAAGATCATCAATTAAAACACTAAACAGATAAAGGACAAATGCAATAAAAGTAGGAAAACGGGGAAGAAAGAAAAAGAAAACTCCCCTGGTCAGGGTGGCAGTTGCCAATTTTGGACTTGTAGGGAGAGGTTTTCCACTTCATGATCCAGCACGGAAGTTTTGAGGACGAACTGCTTCATCCTCCAGATTTGATCAAGCAGTGAAATGTCTTCCACGGCTGGATCCAAACAATTATTGTTGATGACTAGATTCAATAGGTGCCTGTTGATGTTGAAATCGTTCTGGGTGCTTGCACCTCTGTCTTCAATTGTGGGTGTCTGCTCATCAAATTTATACGTACCTCCTGCAGTATGGTTAGTGCAAAATGGTTCCACAGAAATGTCATGCAGAGGTATAACACCCAATCCCAATTCATCATATTGAGCCTTAGATACAACCTCATAACATGAATCAGTTTGAAATGTAGAAACAATATCTATAACAGGTTTAAATTCATGTTCAGTGCATGGAGAACAAATATTCAGATCTGATAACACAAAATTATTCTCGTCATGCATAGAGGGAAAATTAAAATCATGCTCAGCAACAATATAATTATCAACATACCTCTCAACAGCATAATCATCAAATTGAGGTATGTTGGTGGAAAATGAAAGTGGTCTACCTGGTTCAAAATAGCTGCTTGCTTCTGCCGGGTCCCCAAAATTTTCATCAGTCTCCTCAGGTACAAGAGTGGCCATCTGCCTGATCTGATCACTCAGATTCTGCAAGGCAGCTTGAGTTTCCTGCTGTAACTCCATGCTCTCTTGCTTGAACTGCATGTTCCCTTTCTGAAACTGAATGTTCTGCATTGTCATCTGCTCTAGTAACTCCTTTAATGTAGGTTTAGAAGTAGAAGGCTGAGGAGTTATTTGAATAGGAGAATCATACTGCTGACTCTCATATTGTGGAACTGGCTCCCAAAGAGAGCTCTCAGAAATTGGATGATGGAACATATTGTTCTCATCATAAAAATCAGCAGATTTAAAATCAAAGTAATATGCAGAATAAGAATCATAATCACAGACATTGGCAGAATAAGCATTATTCACAACATTAAAATAGGTAGACATGGAAAAATAAAAAGTAAAAACTAAAAACTAAAAATTATAAAACAGATAAAACACAACACATTTATACATGCAATACGTACACAAGACAGAACAATTTTTTTATTTATTTTTTTTAATTAACAGACAAAATACATATGACACGCATACAAAACAAATAGAACATCACAACACAACACAAGAATAAGCATAACACAATTAATCATGCTACAGGCACAAACAAGACAAAACATATATATTAACACAACATAATCGAACAAAAACAGTAAAAATCTAAAACAAGAACCTGGACTGAAGTGACAACGCCGCCAAAATTTGCTGAAGGTTTCGTTGTCGCCTACAAAAATACAAAACACAAAACACACAAAAGACACATATTAACAGAACAAAAATTTACACAACAAGAATCTAAAACCAAACCGTTATTGATCCCCGGCAACGGCGCCATTTTTGATGAACGAGTCGCACCGCTCACAAAATTTGATTGCACGAAAATATGCAGTATAGTATAACTAGGAAGTGACTCCTAGGTCGTCTCTCAAGGACCAATATTTGTGGTTCGGTCTTAGATTAAATACGTAGTGAGGGGGTGTTTTTGGTGTTTTGGTTGAATGCGGTAAAATTAAATTGGAAATTGGAAATTAAATAAGACAGAATTTAAAACACTGAAATAAACTTTAAAGACAATAAAAACTGAACGGTAAGAGATGGTAAAAACGGAACAGTAAAAATAACAGTATTTTGAAAATGAAAGTTATCACAAATTGAACAATTAAATTAAAATGACTGGAAAGTGAAGATAAAAATCAAATGATAAAACTGTTTCAATAACGCAATACACCTTCAGAAATAAAAAAAACTACATTGCACTGTTTGAAAAATAAAAATTAAGAGAGTTTGCTACTGGAAATGGAAAAAGGAAAAAGGAAGAGGCAGAAGCCTCTTCTAAACCGTGAGTGGTACTAACTACATCCTAAAATCTGCTCTTCTCATTTTATAGCCAAAATCTCAGAATTTTGTTGCTGCTGCTGCCTCCCGTGATCATCTTTTCCTTGCATGCTGAGCAATAGTTTCTTGGCCGTGAGAAAATAGGGTGAGGGCCCCTAAATCTTGTCCTCTTGCACACCATTCCAGCCGTGACACTCTTCCTGCTTGACTGCCCCCTCCTTCATTCTAGAGTGTGTTTCTTCTTCTCCATTTCATGTTCAAACAAAAACCAGAAATGAAGGTGTGCATGGACTCCTCCGTGTGCCACTTCTAATTTCCTGCTGCTAGCAACATGTTACTTCTCTTTTCTCTGCTGGATATGCTCCTCTCCAAATGTTCATGGTCTTGTTGCTGGGATACCGTGGGCTCCCACTCCATTAGTTCACTTCAAGCCCACTATGTGTTGCTCCTTCCTTTCCATCTCCGCTGGACCTCCATGTGAAGGCTCTTCCTAAGCTGGATGTGGCAGCTGCTTCCCTTCCAGCACCACCGAGAGCTGCTTCCAGCTCCAAGCCGTGATGTGGTGTGTGTCTTCATGTCCAATAGCTACTATGTGTGAGAAGAACGCAGGAGCTGCTGGATTTGACTTCATTTCTGCCTTGGGCCGTGAATGCTTCTCCCTTCCAACTCCAATTCCATTTGATTCTTGCTGCTGCATGGGAGAAATCAGCCGACACACCTTTCCGTATGCAAGCAGTCTGCTGGCCGTGAGCTTCTACTGCCATGGGGAGTGACCGAGAGCTCCACTCCAAGCTACTGCCAAGCCAGAGAAAACCGTGAGCTTTCAAGGTGGTCTCCATGTGTGTTCTGCTGGACCGTGTGAATACTTGAACTTGGATGTGGCTGCTGGATGCCTCTCCAACAAAACCGTGACAGCACCTTCTGGAGTTGGTCTCTCATGCTGCACCTTCAGCTACTGGAATTTTAAGATCATTGCTTCTTCATGTGAACTGTGGTTGCCTCCCAAGCTCTGGATGTTGCAGGCTGTGCTGCTGTCCAAACACTTCTCTTGGTGGCTTCTCTTTGCTGCCATATTGATGAATCAATATTTTCTTCACTTCACTTAGTTTATTTTAATAGAATTAATCAGAGAATTGTGCTAAAATGTCTGATATTTTCCTCTTTTCACTAATTGTGATTAAATTGACCAGTAATTCTAATTTTAATTAATTTGAATTATCTGAGATTAATTATTTACAGGAAAATTGTTGGATAATATTTTGGGATATTTGAAAAACATTCATTTGTACACGGTGTTATTTAATTGGGAGATGCTACGCTCCAATGATTTATTTTGCGTGTTGAAGCAAGGAAAAAATTGTGGATATTTTGATTTTGATTGGTTGATGGAAATAAAGTGGTTCACTCAATTGGCAAACCATGTCATCCAATTCTTGAAGTTAAGAAACCTTCACTTTGAGAAGCAAGCACATATCATTACTGGAACAATAATGTCACACGGCTCTTACAAAAATTTATTGGCTTGGAATCATTCTTTGTTTAATAAAAATGGAAAGAAGGCACTGTCACGTTCCAAATGGTAGCCACGGTTTTCTCAGCATGGTGCAATAAGGCAATATAATGGAATAAAGAAGTGAATGGAGGAAACCATCTCCACGTGGAAGTGGGAAAGTTTTGCAAAATGAATAAACTTGCTGGAACACACCACACACGGCATTAAGCTCAGCAAGGCAAAAAAAGGGGAATTTACAAGATGCTAAAGGGGACAAAGAAGGGGACCACCAGCAAAATGGCTTTAAATTTCACACGGTTGTACCAGCAGAAACACCTCACGTTTCCAGCTACAGCAACTTCATAGCTGGAGTTTGAGCAGAGAAGTGGTGCAGCAAGAGCTCCAGGCTCCATGGCTGAATAGAGTTTGGAGAGGATGAAGCGCTGAAAACACCTTCACCACATCCAGCACACCTCCGTATAGCAACTCCATTTCTCCAAGATCACTCACGGTGCTGCAGTTACTGACTGGAATGAAGAAGAGCAGCCACCACCTATGGAAGGTCACGGCTTTTGAGAGGCTTGGAGTGCAGATTTTCTTTAACTCTCCATCTCTTCCACACCACACACAAACTTTTAGATTTGGATCTTCATTTGGCAAAGCTCACGGCCTGCGCAAACACCAGCAGCAGCTTCAAGCATCCAGCTTGGTTGCAAGTCCAGCAAGCTTCAAACTCCAGCCGCCACTCTCAGTTTCCCAGTCCAGCAACCTCCATCAGTCCAGCACGTTGGAGAAGATGTATGCAGAGGGAGAGGAGCTCACGGTGATTGAACTTTTGCAGAACCAGCTACCTTCACTATCCAGCTACATCCTCAAAAGCCTGCAACCGAGTGGGAGATAATGGTGTGCACGGAGTTTGGATGCAGAGGCAGCGCACGCAAAGTGGCAGCAGCACCGTCCAGTGCAGTGCGCGTTTTTGCTTTCTTCTAAAAGGAGAAACTAATTCATTTTGCTTTAGGAAGCTGGAGCTGGAAGCAGGTCACGTCCAGCAGCTCACGGGATTTACTTTTGGAGGAAAAGGACAAGCACGTCCAGAGGGAGAAGAGGTTGGGTGTGTGCAGTGAAATCACGGAGAATGGATGAGGGAGGAGAAATGCTTTTTGGTGGAGAGTAGCACGTTTGTTGATTGAGTTGGAGAATGGTGTCACGGGAGGAGACTGCACCTAGGGAGTTTGAGAAGATGAACCGAGAATGGAGGGGCCTACCTAAATATGAAAGAAGCTATTAATGGGAGAATAATTTAAAGAATGTAATAATAGAGACTCACGGGTGGAAGGACACACAGAGACAAGCATGTCTCTCAATTCCAAAATTGAAAAGGTGGTGCCCTGAGTGTATAAAAGAGGAGGTAGTGGAGAGTAGTAGGGGACGGCCATGGAGGCCTGGAAGGGGCACGGTTCTTTCTCCTTCCAGGAGCTCTTTCTCTCTCAGTTTCTCAGTTTCCCATCTCTGTGCACAATTGTAGTTTGATTTCTAAAGTGTGTAGTTCAATAAAAGTTTTCACAGTTTGGTCATTTCATCTTGTACGGTCAAGAATTTTAATTTAAGTGTTGAATCCTTTATAAATTCCATTTTCAGTTATATGTTTTTATCTGTTGAATTTCACCGTTCATTTTATTTTCAGATGTTTTCTATTTTTTTTTACTGTCTTTTACCGTTCAGTTTTTACCGTGGTTAAATTTTATTTCAGTGTTTTAAATTTAGTTGTGTTTAATTTCCAGTGCAGTTTTAATTTATTTTACCAAATCAAAACATTCACAAACCCCCCCAACTTCGTGACTAATCTAAGACTGAACCACCAATATTGGTCCTTGAGAGACGACCTAGGAGTCAAATCCTAGTTATACTGCATAAATTTCTGCACATCAAATTTGTATGACCGCGACAGTCGTAACAAATTTTGGCGCCGTTGCCGGGGATCAATGACGGTTTGGTTTTAGATTTTTGTTGTATAAAGTTTTGTTCTGTTAATATGTTTGTTTTGTGTGTTCTGTCTGTTGTATTTTTGTAGGAGACAACGATACCTTCAACAAATTTTGGCGGCGTTGTCACTTCAGATCCAGGTTTTTGTTTTAGATTTTTACTGTGTTAATATATATTGTGTATATATGTGTTTAATTGTGCTATGTTCTGTATTTAGTTGTTATTAAAAAAAAAAAATTTAAAATTAAAAAAAAAAAAAAAATTTAATTAAAAATTTTTACTATTGATGTTCTGTCTTGTGTGTGCTTGTAGCATGTATAAATGTGTTTTGTTTTATCTGATTCGTAATTTTTAGTTTTTAGTTTTTACTTTTTATTTGTCCATGTCTACCAATTTTGATTACGTGAATTCTGCTTATTCTGTCGATGCCTCTAGCTATGACTATCATTCTGGATATTACTGTGATTTTAATTCTGCTGATTTCTATGATGAGAACAATATGTCTCATCCTCAAACTTCTGAGAGCTCCCTTTGGGAGCCGGTTCCACCAGTTCAGCAATATCAGAGTCAGCAGTATGATGCTCCTATTCAAATAACTCCTCAGCCTTCTACTTCTGAACCTACATTAAAGGAGTTACTAGAGCAGATGACAATGCAGAACATTCAGTTTCAGAAAGGGAACATGCAGTTCAAGCAAGAGAGCATGGAGTTCCAGCAGGAAACTCAAGCTGCCATACAGAATCTGAGTGATCAGATTAGGCAGATGGCCACTCTTGCACCTGAGGAGACTGATGAAAATTTTGGGGACCCGGCAGAAGTAAGCAGTAATCCTGAACCAGGTAGACCACCTTCACCTTCCCACACTCTTGAAATCTTCAAGGAAGAGGAGGTAAGCATACCTCAATTTGATTATATTGATGACTATGTTGTTGAGAGGTATGCTAATGACTATATTCTTGCTGAGTCTGATTTTAATTTTTCCTCTGTGCATGATGAGGACCGCTTTTTACTATCACATTCAAATATTTGTTCTCCATGCACTGAACATGAATCTGAACCTGTTATAGATATTGTTTCTACATTTCAAACTGATTCATGTTATGAGGTTGTATCTAAGGCTCAGTATGATGAATTGGGATTGGGTGTTATACCTCTGCATGACATTTCTGTGGAACCAATTTGCACTAACCATACTGCAGGAGGTACGTATAAATTTGATGAGCAGACACCCACAATTGAGGACAGAGGTGCAAGCACCCAGAACGATTTCAACATCAACAGGCACCTATTGAATCTAGTCATCAACAATAATTGTTTGGATCCAGCCGTGGAAGACATTTCACTGCTTGATCAAATCTGGAGGATGAAGCAGTTCCTCCTCAAAACTTCTGTGCTGGATCATGAAGTGGAAAACCTCTCCCTACAAGTCCAAAATTGGCAACTACCACCCTGACCAGGGGAGTTTTCTTTTTCTTTCTTCCCCGTTTTCCTACTTTTATTGCATTTGTCCTTTATCTGTTCAGTGTTTTAACTGATGATCTTATGCTTAGAACACGTTTAGGACAGTGTAGTTTAAGTGTGGTCTTGGGGGAGATTCTGATTTTTGTTTTAAGTTTGTTTTTCCTTTTCTTTTTAGTTTTCGAATTATTATTATTATTTAAAAAAAAAAAAAAAAACAATTTAAAAAAAAAAAAAAAAAAAAGTGTTCTGTGTTTTATTTGCTTCGTGATTTTTAGTGTTTGTACTAAAAAGAAAAAATAAAAATAAAAATAAAAATTTGTGTTGTGTTTCAAGTATGTTATTTTGTTAATGTATGTTTTGTAAATATATGTTTTGTCTGCTGTTTTTGACATTTGTGTTCTTTCTGCTTTGATTTTTTGTGTTCGGTATTAGGTCTTTTGTTTCGTTAATATGTGTTCTGTTTTTATTTATTTAGTTTTTGAAAAAAAAAAAAAAAAATAATAAAAAATCAACATAGTGCATAATTAACATGTAAGGGCAGAGAGGTGTAATTTGAGCTAAAACTATCTGAGTACTTTTATTGAAAATACCAAATACACCAAAAACAGTCTGTCTTACACTGATAATAATAAAAATAAAAACAAAAACATAATAAAGATGTTCGTTGTTCGATCATTTCTGATCGTTAATATTACACACCATAATAAAAAAAAAAAAAAACAAAAACATCATAAAAATAAAAACAACAAAAATATAAGTGTTCATATTACAGCCCATATTCTGGCCACACTCGGCCAACAAAAACATAAAAAAAAAAAAAAAAAATAAATAAATAAATAAATAAATAAACAAAACATTAAAAATGAAAGAACTCTCGAGCTGGTTGTGGTGGTCTAAGGGAGAGCTCCGTTGAGGGAGCTCTGGTTCGGAATGCGAGCGGAGGCTTTGGTGGAGGAATTTCTCGTTCATTTCTGTCGTCATCGATGATGATCGGAACTGGAAACAAATTCAGCAGCCTCGGTGCCCTCATTATCACCCAGTTTTTTTCTTTCAAACAAAAAAATAAAAAATAAAAAAATAAAAAACATGTGTTAATAATAGAAGAGGAAGTGAAAAAAATTTCAATGATGGTATGATGAGAGTTCTTACCGTACATGTACAGCGGCAGTTGTGAAAAGAGAGTGCCAGTGGGGTCTATCTCCGCTTGCCAGTGCTTGACCCGATTGCCGTGGTTGTTGAACCAGCAGTGTACGTTGTATTCAGTGGCTTCGCCGAAAGCCCTTAGTCGAGACGCGATCTCGACGACTTGCGCTCGGCTTGGGTGTGTGACCCCATAGTTGAATATTTTGGTCATCATCTGGATTTGATCGTCGGTAGGACGCCACCGTTGACTGGTATATCTCTCTGATTCCGTTTCACTCATCCTTCCTCTCGTAATATTCAAATACTTAAATAATAAATAAATAAATGTAAAAAGAACAAAAACAAGAAAAATAAGCATAACATAAATAACAAAAAAAAAAATAAATAAATAAATAAAAAAAAAATAATAATAAAAAAAAAAATTATTATTAGAGTCTTAATTCAGTGTTTTCTGTATTTGTTCTTGTTTCCTTTTCAGTTTATTTTGTCCGATCAGTCTTTGATATTTCTGTGTCTGGTCTCAGATCTGTTTCACGGTCCTTGCAAAAGGGTCCTAAACGGATCTACGTCCTGTGTCCTTGTCCATATTGTTCTTGTATATTCTGTTTCTGTGTTTTATTTAGTTTTAAGTGGGGTACGTGGCGTTGTTCTACCCGATTGTCTCTGCAATACCTTCAATCGAAGGGAGATTAACGTCTGGTTTCCAGCCGATATACCCCTTAAGTTTTTAGACAATTGTGTTTTATGTGTTTTAAGTGTTTAGCAGGTGAAGAAGAAAGCGAATAAGAGCTGAAAAAAAAGAAAAAAAACTGAAGGCATAACAGCAGAATAAGCAAAATGAAAATAAAGAAGGAACTGAAGGCTTAAATGAAAGCAGGAAAAGAAAGCAGAAAAAGAAAAAAAAAATGAAAGATCTGAAAAAAAAAAAAAAAAAAAAAGGGAAATGGAGAAACAGGAAAGCAGGAAATAAAGAGGGAGAGCAGGCAAGAGGAATGCATAAAAAAATGGAAAGCAGGAAAAGCGGTAAAGGACGGAAAGAAAGTAAAGCTAGCAGAAAGAAAGGCAGATCCAGGAGCAGAGGACTTACCTGGAGTAGTAGAGCTGGCAGAGAAGCTCCTCGCGGATCTCAGACTCTTCAGATGGCACCGGGGCAGAGGCTCCGTAGAGAATCCAGACGCTCGAGCAGAGAGCAGAGAGTTGAGAGAGCAGAGAGTAGAAAGAGCAGAGAGTTGAGAGAGCAGAGGACTAGAGAGAGAGACTAGGTCAGGAAATGGCGCTGGACGCGAGAAGTGCCTCATTTATAGCCAGATTGCCTTTCACTGTAGCAACAGTTCCGGTCTTTGCCACCGAGACTGTTGTCACAGTACCGGTATCCTTTTTCAGAAAAAAAAAAATAAAAAAAAAATAAAAAAAATAAAAAAAAAATAAATAAATAAAAAAAAAAAAAAATGAAAAAAATTATTAGCATCTACTGATGGATGTTACTGAAAATTTCTTCCCATTTTTCCTAACTTTTGTTGCACTTGTCTATATTATTCGACTGCTCTGAAATTGATCATCTGATGATTGTAACACACTGAGGACATTGTGTGATTTAAGTGTGGTCTACTGGGGAGAAATTTTGATTTTCTGTTAGTTTCTGTTAAGTTTGTATTTTGTGTGTTAAATTTTTTGTTTTTGAGTGTTAAATTTTTTCTGTTTTAAGTTGTTTTTAGTGTGTTTTGTGTGAAATAAAGTTTACATTTTTCTCTTGATTTCTCGATGATGTCTAAATCGTAGATTTTTTCCTTCACTTCAGTAATACTTATGGTTTGAAATCCTTGCTTTTTTCTGCTTGGGAAGATTATTATGATGTTTGAGAGGGTGAATTGATTATAACACAAATACCCTGTGTGAGATTTGAGCCACTTAATTTTCTTTCTTGTGTGATATGTATCTTGATTGCCTGCACATATGCCTTGGCTTGATTCTTTTTGATAATTCTTGATGGATATGCATGTTTAGAAAATGATAAAGGCATTTTATTTCTTGAGCCTCTTTAGCCAAATAAGCCTACCTTGTTATTATCCTTTGATAACCCCTTTGAGCCTATACTTTCCCCATTTATTTGTGTTGAAGCTCATATACTGACCCTAAGTGAAAAACAATGATTACCTTAAACTTAGGAAAGTCTGGAGCTACAGAAGTGTTTTGAGAATAAGTGTGGTCTCCTTGGGAATTCTGATGAATTGGCTAGTTGGTTCCTCATCATGTTTTGAAATGATAATTTATATCCTGTTGTGTGAAAAAAAAAAAAAAAAGAAGACAGGATGAAAAAAAATATTTGATGAGAAAAAGAGAAAATTGAAAAATAATTTTGTGGATAATGGAGTCGAGAAGAGGATTGAATTAGAGGTTTGGGTGAGATTTCACTGTGTTTACATTTTTTTCCCTAGTGCACCTCTATTTCTTCTGAGCTATAGCTACTTATCCAAATTTATCCTCCCCTGTCCTTGGCCCCATTACAACCCAGTAAAGACCTTTTGATCTGAAGATGCATATGTTTTAAGTATTGATAATTAGAAGCTTGCCAAGTCTGCTTGTGTTTGTTTTCTTGAGTACATTGAGTGACAATTATTTACCCTAGACACTAGAGAGAAACACTGTAGTGCATATGTGAGGTTCTGTTATTTTTTGAATCACCTCTTAAGCTTATTAATTATTTTTCTACGTATTGAATTGCTTGGATAATTTCTATAAGTATCTACTTTTCTTGATTACGTGTTGGATATTTTCTACTTCTTTTATCTGTCCAGAATTCTTGAGAACTGTGTAAATTCTTTTTATTTTTCTTGTGAGTTTTTATTTTTTCTGTCTGCTGAGTTTTGTGTCATCTCCCTAAATGATCTGTGAACTATTCCCTGATTTGAGTCTTAATTTTGCCCAGGAGTGCAAAAGACTAAGTGTGGTCTATTTTGATGAATCAATATTTTCTTCACTTCACTTAGTTTATTTTAATAGAATTAATCAGAGAATTGTGCTAAAATGTCTGATATTTTCCTCTTTTCACTAATTGTGATTAAATTGACCAGTAATTCTAATTTTAATTAATTTGAATTATCTGAGATTAATTATTTACAGGAAAATTGTTGGATAATATTTTGGGATATTTGAAAAACATTCATTTGTACACGGTGTTATTTAATTGGGAGATGCTACGCTCCAATGATTTATTTTGCGTGTTGAAGCAAGGAAAAAATTGTGGATATTTTGATTTTGATTGGTTGATGGAAATAAAGTGGTTCACTCAATTGGCAAACCATGTCATCCAATTCTTGAAGTTAAGAAACCTTCACTTTGAGAAGCAAGCACATATCATTACTGGAACAATAATGTCACACGGCTCTTACAAAAATTTATTGGCTTGGAATCATTCTTTGTTTAATAAAAATGGAAAGAAGGCACTGTCACGTTCCAAATGGTAGCCACGGTTTTCTCAGCATGGTGCAATAAGGCAATATAATGGAATAAAGAAGTGAATGGAGGAAACCATCTCCACGTGGAAGTGGGAAAGTTTTGCAAAATGAATAAACTTGCTGGAACACACCACACACGGCATTAAGCTCAGCAAGGCAAAAAAAGGGGAATTTACAAGATGCTAAAGGGGACAAAGAAGGGGACCACCAGCAAAATGGCTTTAAATTTCACACGGTTGTACCAGCAGAAACACCTCACGTTTCCAGCTACAGCAACTTCATAGCTGGAGTTTGAGCAGAGAAGTGGTGCAGCAAGAGCTCCAGGCTCCATGGCTGAATAGAGTTTGGAGAGGATGAAGCGCTGAAAACACCTTCACCACATCCAGCACACCTCCGTATAGCAACTCCATTTCTCCAAGATCACTCACGGTGCTGCAGTTACTGACTGGAATGAAGAAGAGCAGCCACCACCTATGGAAGGTCACGGCTTTTGAGAGGCTTGGAGTGCAGATTTTCTTTAACTCTCCATCTCTTCCACACCACACACAAACTTTTAGATTTGGATCTTCATTTGGCAAAGCTCACGGCCTGCGCAAACACCAGCAGCAGCTTCAAGCATCCAGCTTGGTTGCAAGTCCAGCAAGCTTCAAACTCCAGCCGCCACTCTCAGTTTCCCAGTCCAGCAACCTCCATCAGTCCAGCACGTTGGAGAAGATGTATGCAGAGGGAGAGGAGCTCACGGTGATTGAACTTTTGCAGAACCAGCTGCCTTCACTATCCAGCTACATCCTCAAAAGCCTGCAACCGAGTGGGAGATAATGGTGTGCACGGAGTTTGGATGCAGAGGCAGCGCACGCAAAGTGGCAGCAGCACCGTCCAGTGCAGTGCGCGTTTTTGCTTTCTTCTAAAAGGAGAAACTAATTCATTTTGCTTTAGGAAGCTGGAGCTGGAAGCAGGTCACGTCCAGCAGCTCACGGGATTTACTTTTGGAGGAAAAGGACAAGCACGTCCAGAGGGAGAAGAGGTTGGGTGTGTGCAGTGAAATCACGGAGAATGGATGAGGGAGGAGAAATGCTTTTTGGTGGAGAGTAGCACGTTTGTTGATTGAGTTGGAGAATGGTGTCACGGGAGGAGACTGCACCTAGGGAGTTTGAGAAGATGAACCGAGAATGGAGGGGCCTACCTAAATATGAAAGAAGCTATTAATGGGAGAATAATTTAAAGAATGTAATAGTAGAGACTCACGGGTGGAAGGACACACAGAGACAAGCATGTCTCTCAATTCCAAAATTGAAAAGGTGGTGCCCTGAGTGTATAAAAGAGGAGGTAGTGGAGAGTAGTAGGGGACGGCCATGGAGGCCTGGAAGGGGCACGGTTCTTTCTCCTTCCAGGAGCTCTTTCTCTCTCAGTTTCTCAGTTTCCCATCTCTGTGCACAATTGTAGTTTGATTTCTAAAGTGTGTAGTTCAATAAAAGTTTTCACAGTTTGGTCATTTCATCTTGTACGGTCAAGAATTTTAATTTAAGTGTTGAATCCTTTATAAATTCCATTTTCAGTTATATGTTTTTATCTGTTGAATTTCACCGTTCATTTTATTTTCAGATGTTTTCTATTTTTTTTTACTGTCTTTTACCGTTCAGTTTTTACCGTGGTTAAATTTTATTTCAGTGTTTTAAATTTAGTTGTGTTTAATTTCCAGTGCAGTTTTAATTTATTTTACCAAATCAAAACATTCACAAACCCCCCCAACTTCGTGACTAATCTAAGACTGAACCACCAATATTGGTCCTTGAGAGACGACCTAGGAGTCAAATCCTAGTTATACTGCATAAATTTCTGCACATCAAATTTGTATGACCGCGACAGTCGTAACACATATTCTCCAAGCTTTTCTTTTCTTCAACGTGTTGCTGGTGTGATGTGTGTGCAGCTGTTGGCTATCCGTCTCCAACCAAAGGATGCTTGAAGGTGCTAGCTGGAAGCTTGAAGCTTGAAGATTTCAGTTTGCACTCCAGCCATCATAAAACCAATAGAAGCCACCCATTCTTATTGGAGATTTACTTATCCGTGGGCCCATTGTGTTTCTTGGTGCAGAATTTTTAGAAGATAAACGCCCTTCCTTTACGTGTGTGCCGTTGAAAGCTTCCATGTGCAACCCTTTTATTCATTATTTTTGGAACGTTGATGTTGTTCCAATTTACCAAGAGTGTCTCCCACGGAAGTTGTGCTCTTCAAAATGAAAAGTATATGTGTGTAACACGTAGGTGGCAGCTGCTGGATGTTTGCTAAATTCAATTTGTCCAGGCCATGTGGTTGTTTTTATCATTCAAAAGCTAAGAATTTTAAAACTCCTTGGATGTAACCTTTCAAAGTGGTGGCCCCCTCCATCATGTGCATGGTCGTTTGCTTTCATAGAAATGAATGAGAATTGTTTCCTATTGCTTCTTTGTCCAAAGTTAAAGCTTCTTTTTTTCCAGCGGGGCCATGTGTTCTTTATGTGCTTAATGCTTCACACAAAATTGGCCAAAACCGTGAGCTTCATTTGGAATATGTGGTTTTGTGCTTCTCACAATTCAAGAATTGAATTGCTCTCCCTTTCACGTGCAATACATGGACCAATTCTTTTTCTACTCAACTGTGGCCGTGGCTTTGATGCAGAATTTCTTTCAAACAAAAAAAAAATGATTTTCTTATCAATTGGACATGTAACCGTGACATTGGTTTAAAAATGTGGCAGCCATGCAAATTCTTCTTTAAAATTAATGTCACATCTATCTTGAAGTCCCAAAACATTTCCAAAATTTTCCCTGTAATTTATAATGTAAATAATTAACTCAGATAATTCAAATTAATTAAAATAAGAATTTCTGATTGGATTAAGCTCATTTCAGTAAAATGGGAAAATACTGGACATTTAAACATAATTTCCTGATTAATTCTACCACAATAAACTAAGTGAAGTGAAGAAAATAATGATTCATCAGCGGCACTTTTTGGGCTTGGGCTTTTGTAATCTTTTGTAACTCTAGATTAGTATATAAGGGCTTGCACGTCCTTGGGATTAGTATCTTTGGCAGAAACGAGGCAAACACTCTCTCTTCCACCCCTTTGAAGGAGGATCTTGGATGCTCAGGCTACCTCTTCACCTTTATTGGGTTTATTCTTTCATTCTTTCATTGTTATTCATCTAGGTTCACCATGAATATGGTGAACTAAACCTTGTATGTTTGTTGGGGAATCAATGTAATCTCTTGAAGCTCTCATATATGGAATCTGTTGATTACATCTTTTAATTAAGACATATGCTTTCTTTCATCATTAGTTAGGGATTTTCCTCTTTGCTCAATGCTTGCATAGTTTAACTCATTCCATGCATGATTATTGGTTTTGTTGATACGGACACGTACGGGGAATTCTAGATCCGGGGAATTTCTCCCAATATTATACTGACAATATTCTATTGGTTGCCTTTAAGCTCCTGCACTCATGAACTAATCATTAGGAATGCTAGGAATTGTATGAACTCGTGATTAGGGAGAAGCCATCTAGAATGGTACATTAGAGAGTGGCATTAACAATGATGATTTGAATGTTGAATTCCTAAAATATATGAGAGTGGATGAGATGAAATTGACCCCCAACAGCATATTCATTCATATAATTCATTGAAAGTGTTTATCTTTTGTCTTTGCCATTGATCAAACTTCATGCATACATGTTTATTTTCTGTCTTGCATATTAAACTTTGAATATTTCGTTTGTAAGTCCTAGCTAATCAACAAATCACATAACTAAACTAGGCCGTGAGTCCTTTGGGAAGAACGATACTTGGTCTTACCAAGTTTATTACTTGAACGATTTGGTCATACTTGCCGATTGTGAAACAAGTTTGTGACATCATAATTTGGTGCTTACAAATTTGTCCATCATCAGGTTCCCCACCAGTTTGTGCAAACACTTCTTCCTTTTTATCCTCGCGACATACTTGCATCAAACTTCTGTCAAGCAGGTCTTGCAGAATATCTTCTAATTCAACACACTCTTCAATAGAGTGCTCAGCATCTGGATGAAGTGCACACGATGTACCCATATCATAATCACCTTTTATTAGGCCTACTTTCAACAACGTTTTGAAAATAAACCTCCTAGAACTCTGGATTTCACTCACATCCCTTATCAACTCATGTTTTTCGGCCTCGATGGCGTTCATCGAGGTACTTCCGTGTCCGGACAATGGGTTATCTTCAATGCTAGGCTTATCTTCTTGAAACTTTAGCCACCCAGAGTCGATTAGGGCCTGTACCTTATACTTGAAAGCCACACACCGCTCAATTGAGTGACCAATGCCTCCTCCATGGTAACTACACTTGGCATCTGCATCATAACCCCTCGGGTATGGAGGCTGTACAGGCTTCATCGGGCAAATGGCAACCAAACCCTTTTTTACGAGTTGAGGCAACACTCCGTGTAAGTCATAGGGATGGGGGTGAAATTAACAAATTGATTCCTTCTCGGGTTGGTGTTTTGACCCGCATTGATATTTGGACCCGCGTTTGCCCCGGCCCTCCACGCTTCAGTTGGGACTCGCGGTGGTTGATAATACCCTTGTTGTTGTTGTGGCCTAGTTTGATGATCGAACAAGGCGTTAGCTGCATAGGGGGGTTGGCCTAAGTATGGTCGATAACTATGAGTGGGAGCCTGACCTCTCCACGCAGGCATTATCAAGGCTGCATGCACCTCCCCTTCCTTCTTCTTTCCCGGATTGAAACCGGGTTTTTTGTAGTTTGTAGTTGCGGGTGGGCCAGACACAATTTTCCCGTTTTTCAGCCCAATTTCTATCCTTTCGCCAATTATGATGACATCTGCGAAATTGACGGACACATTCCCCACCATATGTTCATAAAACGGCGGCTGAAGAGTATTTACAAACATCGCCACCATCTCTCTGTCAAACAAAGGTGGCTCAACTTGCGCGGCCAATTCTCTCCACCGTTGGGCATATTCCTTGAAAGTTTCATTGTCTTTCTTCCCCATATTTTGCAACTGCAGACGGTCCGGTGCAACATGCGTGTTGTATACGTATTGTTTTACAAAGGCGTCAGCTAGATCCGCCCAACAACGAATTCTAGAGGGCTCTAAATGGGTATACCAGTTTAACGCCACCCCAGCCAAACTGTCTTGGAAAACGTGGATGAGTAGCGGGTCATCATAGGCGTATGCAGCCATCTTTCTACAATACATGGTCAGATGGCTTTTAGGGCATGTACTACCCTTGTACTTCTCAAACTCCGGCGCCTTGAACTTATGGGGCATTTTCACACCAGGAGCCAAGCTCAGTCTTGCAACATCTCCGAAGCCGTAGCTTTCCACCCCTTCAATGGCCCTCAATCTTTCCTCAAGAATCTCCAGCCTGCCTTTAGCTCCGTCAAGGTCGTTGATTCCCCCATGCACTGCGGTTTGCGATGCGGCCCTAGCTGAAGATTTATGATTAGCGACCACATACGGCATTGCAGTTACTCGTGTTCCTTCAACTGTGTTTGTTTCGTTCACCCGTGCACTCACCATGGGAGCTGACACGGAGACGGGTCCCTGAGTGCCGATTGGCGGTACATTAACAGTTGTGGGAAAGGAGAAAGATGCATGCTCTGTTTCCAAGTACTCTCCTACGGGAGGAGTGTAACCTGGGGTAACCCATATGGCGGGAAAGGTATCGATTGGCTGGCGGTGTTCAACAACGGGGGATAAAAATGGCATTCCCTCCGATCTGTGCAGACAAAGACTCTGCAGTAGTCTTCAAGGATTCAAGGGCGGCCAAGATCTGGCCAACCTGGTCTTTCAACTGGCTAACTTCGGCTTTGATGGATTCTTGCAACTCCTCCCAGCTTTCCATGATCCTTGAATTGGCTCGAGTCCTGTAGGGATGTCGCGGAAAATTGGCCGTTGTTTTCCTCACTTGTACTGTTTTAATATTTTAATTAATTAGATGGAAATGAAACATGCTGAACAAAAGAAAAGATGATGCATGCTAGTAATGGGGGAAATCATAAGATTGTAATGACATCACTGATGCAAATTAACACAAGCAGATGTTAAACAACATCCCACACTTTTCATTTTAAAGGGAAACAAGTTCATTACATCTCTTAAAGGAAACAAATCATAAAGATCTCTAAATACATCAATTCCTAACCCGAGTGATGAGGGATTTCATCTCGTCTATCAACCGTTTACAGTGATTAATAAAAAGCTCTATTTCTACTGGTGGGCTGTAAAAGTGGGTACTCGCTTCAGCTTCCAACACCATTCTGGGGATGTCTTCAATTGCCCCGTTTGCCAAAGCAGCCAACTGAGAGAAGCTTTCCTTCCAATGCTTTACGGCCGTTTCTTGCTCTGCGATGTGCTCTTTCATTCGCTTTATCAAGGCCTGATGCCTTTCTTCGAATTCCATCGACCTCCATCGCTCCTCCTGCTCCTCGATGTAATCCTCCATCTGCTTTAACATGGCTCGATACTCCCCTTCAGCCTCTGCCAGCTTCCAGCGCTCCTGATTCAACTCCGCTTCAAATGATGTAGCCATTTCCTTCATTTGATGCCCCGATTCTTGTACTTGGACTTGCGCTTCCCTTAGTCTTTTTAGGGCTTCCCTTTTATCCCTCTTGGCTTCTTCATAGAGTTGTTTCCACTGTCTGCCCTCTTCTAAAGCCACATTCTTCTCATTCACCCTCATGAACAACTCCTTACTTGCGGCCGCGAGATCCTGTTTTACTCGGAATGTATAATCTCTCTCGGCCTTCTGGCTTTTGACGATGTTTTCATAAGCCCGTGACTTTTCTTCGTTATCATTCCTCATATCCACAAAATCATTGCGAGCCTTCTGTAATTCATTTTCCAACCTAGCATTCCTCACCCTCAATTTCTCCACCTCAGCCTTCAGCTGTTTTACCTCTTCACTTTCTGGGGCTTGGGATGTTCCTTCACTCACCGGTTGATCATTGATGGGCTTGAAAGGCAACTTGACTTCTCTTACCCTCTCCAGAATCCAGGTATGATAACTAACCCTGCTATCCATCACTCCACTCCTCAGGTCCTTCTCTGCTCGCACCACATTTTCCCAGGCACTTCTGACTCTCCTCAACATTTCAGTACAATGTCCGTCCTCATAGTAGATGAAGAAGGCTGTGAGATAATCTGGTGAAGGCGCTCCCTTCATAGGATATCCGAACTGTCTCTGGACCAAAACAGGGTTGTAGTTAATACAATACCTAGCGCCTATGAGAGGTATGTTAGGGAAGTTGCCACAATGTTGGATAGATGGTTTAGTCTCAAGCCAAGGAAGGCGCCACTTTACGTTTCCTTCTCTCAAACCGGCAAAGAAAAGAGCCCACCCATTACCTCCTTGATGCGATAGATTCTCAGGCGAACTCCTAACATCGATTACCCCCTTAAATACTCGTGCCGTCATCCACGCATATAACGCCGGCAAACAACAAAAAATCTTCTTCCCTTTTCTCTCATGGCAAAAACTCATAGTCCCATACACGTCTGCGAGGACTGCTGTTACGGGGTTTTCTGATCTTGTCTTTTTTGCCACGAAGACATCAATAGCAGCGTAATCTACAAAGTCTTCCAGTTTGGGAAACAGGACAATGCCAAACACAGTGAGGGCTAGTACATCCATGAAGGTCTCCCATTCTTCCCTATTGCCCAGGTCGTGCAAATACTGTTCAAGGTATCCTTGTGTCAGCCCCCGCATTTGATGTCTCGTTATTAACCGATTCTCCAATTCATTGGGCTGTATTTTCATTATAGCAGCCAGGGTAGAAACAGAGGCATGATGCTCCAAGTGCTGATATGGCTTGGTACCCTCTAATGGTAAACCCAGAATATGCTCAAATTCTTCTACGGTTGGCGCCAGTTGGAAGTCCTGGAAAGTGAAACATCTCAGTGGAGGATCATAATACTGAGCTAGAGCTATAATAGCGGGCAACTGTACTTTCACCTCCATTAAACTCAACAAATTCCCATATTTCCTCCCGAAGGCTTCTCTCTGTATGGTCTTGAGTCTTCGGCCTAAATTTATCAACCCGGTCAAATTTCCAACATGTGTCCTTAGGCTAGACTTCTTTCTTAAAATGGCGGAGTTGGTATGCAGTGTAGCATCAGATCTGGTGTCAACATCCATCTCGTGCGAAGTCAAGTGTATACCTGTGATTTCCCCTAAAACCAACATGTTACTAAATGATGCATGAATATGATGCATGATAATAAAACAACACGATGAATCAAATGCATGCATGGCATGAAAATGCAATAACATAATTTTCGAAAAAGAACGAACAACGTGAGGATTACAAGAATACACGTTTCTCCCTTTGTGCCCTAATAAAGGTTCAATGGCTCAGATCCGAGGTCAAGTATATGCAATTTCACAAGGATGGTCTCCTGAACCTAGAGGTCAATGGTCACTAGAGCTATGGCCCCCTTCATAGCATCTCCACAACAGTCGAGTAATCAACTAGATGAGGAGACACAAGTGAAGAGAACAGACTCTAGCTGGAGTTCTCACGATAGCCAGACAAGAAGTACATCCCAGAATGACACCGCTACACAACTCCTCTAATTCTAAGTTACGCTCAGACCCGGGTATAGGGCCCCACTCATGATATGTACAAAGTGTGTGTGTGAAGGGAGAATGCAATGCATACCCAAAACCCTCACCTGCAAAACAACCAGAAAATTTCCCAGGCAGATATAAACATGTTTTCTACCCTAGGTTTCAATATAGGACAATCCAAGCAACTCATGCAATTATTCAAAATATCAAACATAGATAAAGAAAATGGGAAGGAAAACATAAAGCAAAACCACATCAGAATCGAGCATCTAATTAAATGGCTTGACTCTCTAAGGGTCCCCAGTGGAGTCGCCATCTGTCGCAACCGGAATCGCGACGGGACGACGATCCAAAAAGAAACGGGTTTTGAAAAGAGATTTGGAGTCGCCACCATAGTTTATTATGGAAAACTACGGAAAAACCATAAAATGATAAGACACGGTCTGCGAAAACCAGATTCTGGGTTTGGGAGTCGGTTATGCGTAGGGAAGGTGTTAACACCCTACAACGCCTGCCCTAAGGCAGTACCCTTAACTAAATGCGCGAATATGATGTGGTTTTCAAAATGTTTAACTATCCCTAAAATAAAATTCTAAATAAGCAAAATATATTTTTTAGTTTTTTGGGCCCGACAAGGATTGACCTTGCTCCTACGTATTCTCATTCAGAATGAGAAATCAGGGTTACGTAGTTCTTTTTGAAACTGTTTGAGAAATTCGTTTGGAAATTGTTTGAAAATTTGTTAAGAAAACGATTATTGACAAATTTGGATTTTCAGGGAAGTGAACCTGACAAGAGCTTTTTAGCACAAGGACGATGCGTGCGATCACACATGTGCCTAAACCTTTAAAACATTTTTATTATCATTTTTTTTAGAAGAAAAGAAGAAAAGGTTCTAACACAAGGACGATGCGTGCGATCACACATGTGTCTAAACCTTTAAAATATTCATTAATAATAACTTTTTTATAAGAGAAGAAGAAAAGGTTCTAACACAAGGACGATGCGTGCGATCACACATGTGTCTAAACCTTTAAAATATTTTATTATTAATTTTTTTATAAGAAAAGAAGAAAAGATTCCAACACAAGGACGATGCGTGCGATCACACATGTGTCTAAACCTTTAAAATATTCATTAATAATAATTTTTTTATAAGAGAAGAAGAAAAGGTTCTAACACAAGGACGATGCGTGCGATCACACATGTGTCTAAACCTTTAAAATATTTTATTATTTTTTTTATAAGAGGAGAAGAAAAGGTTCTAACACAAGGACGATGCGTGCGATCACACATGTGTCTAAACCTTTAAAATATTTTATTATTAATTTTTTTTATAAGAGGAGACGAAAAGGTTCTAACACAAGGACGATGCGTGCGACCACACATGTGTCTAAACCTTTAAAATATTTTATTATTATTATTTTTTATAAAAATGCATTTAAAATGTAAACAAAAGAGAAAGAAAATAAAAAATAAAAATAATAAAAATAAATAAATAAATAAATAAATAAATAAATAAAGAATAAAAATAAACATAAAAATAAAAACAAAAATAATAAGAAAAATAAAAATAAAAAAAATAAAATAAAAAAAAATAAAGAAAATAAAATAAAAGGATGAATAAATAAATAATGAAAATAAAGTAGAAAGTAAAAGGATAAAATAAAATAAAAGCAAGTAAAATAAAGAGAAAAGAGGTGTAGAGATGCTAAGTAAGGAACAGGGTGCTTTAAAAAAAAATCGAACTAGGCCAAAGCCCAAGCGGAGAGGGGTGCGAAAATGAGAATAAGGGAGCGCAGGGGAGAAATTCATTTTTTTATTATTATTTTTTTGGAACAGAATGGGCCTGAGCCCAGACCAAGGGAATGGACATGGGTGCGCGGGTGAGAAGTGGGGGGTGCGCGAAGGAGAAATGAGTTTTTTGTTTTCCTGGGCTTGACCCAGCATTAGCCCAGGGTGGTATAGGGGTGCGCGGGTGAGAAAACAGGGTCTGCAGAATGGAAATGCGACTCTTTTGGGTTTGCGGAAAGGGAATGGGCTTAAACCCAAACAGAGGGTGGTGTGGATGAGAAACGGAGGTGTGCTGGGAAGGATAGAGTTTTTTTTTTGTTTTAAAATCTGAATCTGGCCCAAGGTTTTTTCCAAGCAGAAGCATTAGGGGTTCTTTCACTTCTCTCATTCTTCCATCTCGAGCACCACAAGACTCAGTCTTTCTTCTCCCAGTCGTCTTCCCTGCACGCACCCTGCCACCTCTGCCAAAACTGTCGCCGCTCACCACCGTGACCCAGTTGCGGCCAAAGGTACCGCCAAAGCACCAATCGTCGCCGCCTCCACCAGACCCAACTACCGCGACAAAGATGGCCACCGCTTCCTCGATCTCGTCTACTCTCTACGCCACCGGCAACCCAGGACGCCACCCGTTGTCGTGCCAAGCTTCTCTCCTCCTCTTCTCCACTTCTTCCCGCTCGTCTTTGCCGCCTATACACGCGTGCCGCCGCTATCAGCCGCCGCGAGTCGCGTATTCTCGCTTACTTCTCGACTTTTGCAACGGTCCAAACCCTTCATTCTCCCTCTCCACACGGACTAGTCCCTAATGTAGAGAGCTCGTTGCTTGCAACTGGAGTCCACCAAAGCTATTGCCCTTCTCTCCTTCCATTTCCCTGTTCTAACTTGGTATTTTCTCTTTGCTTTTCAGGTGCAGAACAGGATGGGGGAAGAATGAAAAATGATGAAGAAGGTGTTTCTCTCTTCCAGTGGAAGAAGAATCAATTCGTGTGTGTGTGAAAAAATGAAAATGGCTTTGCGTGTTTTGTTTTATTTTGAAAGATGAAGTCGAAGTTGGGTGGGAGAAATAAGGTTCTGTTGAGTGAATGGGGGGATAGGAAGTTTGTGTGTGTGCCCGTGATGGTGAGTGAGAGCTGCAGCAGGGGATGGAGATGATCACAGGTATTGAAGACGTTGGAGGTGAGAATGAAAGATGAAAGGGGTGAAGATGTTGGCCGTGAGGGAACAAGGATGAATGAGGGATGACGTAGATTGGGGAATGGTGGGTGTGCCTGTGATGCGAGCTGCATCTGCTTCTGTTTTTATTTTTACGTGTTTCCTGGGGTACAGGGGAATGGATACTGATGTCTTTGAGTTGAGGGAAAACACCTATATTCTATTGTTGCTTATAACTGATGAATCTTAGTGATACTACGTTTTGGGTGCAGTTTTGATTAACATAAGTCACAAAAGAGGCAAACGAATACTGATCAAATGTCCTTCATACATATCGAATAGACAACATCATTCATTCATACCCAACATTCGTTCGTATCCAGAAACGCAACAGAAACGCAACAGAGGGCATGCATTCACATAAGGCAAAGCCAAGAGCTCAGCCGGAGAAACTTACCTTTGCAGCTTCAAACGAAAATCGTTCTTCTGGTTCTAGCTCCCTCTGCCCTTCTTCGAGTGATCCTCCTTTTGGTTGTCTCACTCTCTTCCAAATGTAAGAGTGTTGAATGCGAATCTGTTCGGATGGGTCTCCTCTTGATCACTAAGTCCCGTGCTCTCTCTCTGATGAGGGTAAGTCTCCCAATCTCTTATGGTGAGGTCTCTCTAAAATCCTGATCATCCCCCCCAATCTCCAATGTGATCCCCTTTAATGACCACGATGAAAACTCTTTTCAAAAGCCAAACCCTCAAACTCCTTTCTGCCCTGCATCCTGCGAGCTCTGGGATATCCTCTGGCGTGAGATTTCCCTTTTGTTTTTTTCTTTTCTTCATGTTCACTGTATCTGGCAGAAGCTTGCTTTCAGAAAAAAAACCTTCTCTTTTGATGTATACTTCTCAGTAGAGAATTATAGAAAGAGGGTCTCTGCCTTTTGTTACGGCGATGGTAAATGTCCATTTTAAGCACTGCTTTTGTCAAACGCTGCTTTCTTCCTTTTTTCTGAATGCATACGGCTGTTTTATGCTAGAGGAAGGGGTTGACTTTGATTTTCTTCTCTTTTTTTTCTTCTTTTTTCGTTTTCAAATAAAATTAAATAACTAATATATATATATATATATATATATATAATAATAATAATAAAAATAAATAAATAACAAGGTAAAATTAAAATATAAATTAAAAATAAAAATGAAAGAAAATAACATAAAACAAAATAAGATGAAAATAAAATAAAATAAATCTATTATAATCAATCCGGACGAAATTAGGTGCTGACAATACCCATAAGGGATATGAAGATTAATAAAAACTTTGTTTAATTACAAAATTTAATCTCTCAATAATGCAGTCTCTAGCACTTTCACACACACCATAGGAATGGACATATTTGATTTAAAATCAAATTAGCGCTATAAGAACTAACAAGTGACTTGTTTTTACCCATATGAACCTTATTCATGGGATCTCCAATCATAAAGGTTGGGTTACCATCACTTGTTTGTTTGCTAGTGGCTTAAGTCTCATTCCCCTCAATGTTTCTAAAAATCATATTTCTTCCCAAGGGTTTTGTTAGAGGATCTGCTAGATTCTGTTCTGACTTCACATAGTCAATGGAAATAGTTTCACTCTTTAGCAGTTGCTTCACCAAATTGTGTCTCAATTGGATATGTCTATTCTTTCCATTGTAATTCTTGTTTTTAGCTATAGATATTGCCGATTGGCAATCATAGTGTATTGACACCGATGAGGTTGAATTCATTCCTAGTGGAATGTTTGCTAAGTTTTTCAACCACTCAGCCTCACTACCAGCCATCTCAAGAGCGACAAACTCAAATTCCATTGTTGATCTTACAATAATTGTTTGTTTGGCTGATCTCCATGTACTCGCACCACCCCCAAGTGTGAATACATACATAACCACTAGTGGATTTTGTCTCATCTGAATCAGAGATCAAGTTAGCATCATTGTACCCTTCTAGTACAACGGGAAATCCATTATATTCAATGGCATAATCCATTGAACCTCTTAAGTATCTCATAAGCCTGGAAAGTGCATCCCAATGTTCTTGATTAGGACATTGAGTGTACCTACTCAGTCTACCTATTGCATAAGCAATATCAGGTCTAGAAAAGTTCATCAAGTGTAGTAAGCTCCCAATTATCTGGGCATATTGAGACTGGGATAATTATTCTCCTCTATTTTTCATTAATTTAGAATCAACATCATAAGGGGTACTTACGGGTTTGAAATCAAAATACCCAAACTTCTTAAGAAGTTTCTCAATGTATTGTTTTTGGGATAGTAATATACTATCTCCCTTCGTTATGATTCTAACACCTAAAATTACATTGACTTCACCCATGTCTTTCATTTCAAAATTTGATCCTAAAAACAATTTAGTTTTAATGACAATCTCATTGCATGTACTAAAAATTAACATGTCATCCACATATAAACATATAATGACACAATCACAATTTTTCAGATTTAGAGTACACACATTTATCAACATCATTTGGTGAAAAACCTTCACATAGCAATACATTATCTAGTTTTTCATTCCACTATTTTGGTGCTTGTTTCAACCCATACAAAGATTTTAAAAGTTTATGAACTTTATTCTCTTGACCAAGTACAACACACCCTTCTGGTTGAGTCATATAAATTTCTTCCTCTAAATCACCATTCAAAAAGGCAACTTTAACATTCATCTGATGTATCACTAGTTTATGGATAGCTGTTAGAGCTAACAACACTCGAATGGAGAAAATCCTAGTCACAGGGACAAAGGTATCAAAATAATTTATGTTGGGTTTTTGAGTAAAACCTTTTGCTACTAATCTTGCCTTATACTTCTCTATAGATCCATCAGGATAATACTTTTTCTTAAAGATCCACTTACAACCAATGGGTTTTGCTCCTTTAGAGCAAATCTACCAAGGTCCAAGTATTATTTTTTTGAATTGATTCAATTTCAGTTTTAATGGCTTTATCCCACTGTTTTGCATCAAGAGCACTAATGGCTTCTACAAAGTTACTTGGATCATTATCAACTAGATAGGTGTACAAATCATTACCAAAAGAAGTTTTCTTCCTTTGTCTTTTACTTCTTCTTAATTCCTCACACAAGGCATCACTATTATTATCTATAGATTAAGACATCTTACTAACCTTTAAAGGAAAAACATGTTCAAAAAACTCAACATATTTCGTCTCCATTATAAAATTTCTTTCAAGTATATCACTTTTAAGAACTAGAAACCTATAGGCAATGCTATGTTCAGCATAGCCGAAGAACATACAGCCAGAGGTTTTAGAGCCTATTTTCCTTTTCTTAGGATCAGATAACATCACCTTAGCTAGACATCCCCACACTATTAGATATTTAAGGTTAGGTTGATAACCACTCCACAGCTCATAGGGAGTTTTACCAGTTTTCTTATGAGGTATTCTATTTTGTAAAAAACACGCAGTAAGCAAGGCTTCTCCCCAAAGGTTATCAGGTGCACTAGAACTAATAAGCATAGCATTCATCATCTCCTTAAGAGTTTTATTCTTTCTCTCAGCTACTCCATTAGACTCAGGTGAATATGGTGGGGTTACTTCATGGATGATACCCTCTTTAACACAAAAGTCATTAAACAAAACATATTCATCATCTCTATCTGATCTAATCCTTTAAATTTTCTTATTTAATTGATTTTCTACTTCTGCTTTATAGGTTAAAAACACATCAAAGGCTTCATCTTTATGTTTGATTAAGTACACTTAGTGTATCTAGAATAATCGTCTATAAAGGTCACAAAATAATTTTTACCTCCTCTAGACATGGTTTGTTTTAAATAAGCTAGATCAGTATGAATAAACCCTAACAGTTCAGTTTGACGTTCTACTGAAAAACAGATTTTCTTTGTTATTTTAGATTCTACACATATATCACATTTACTATTCTATTTATCATGCATATTAATTAATCCTAGTTGTTTTAATTTCATAACATAGGAAGAATTCAGATGTCCTAATCTAGCATGCCATATATCATATGAGTCAATAATATAAGCAGAAGAAGATGATTCATTAATATTTTCAGAAATGTTAAGTACAAAGAGACCTTGATCTCAATATCCCTTCCCCACAAAAACATTATTTTTTTGTCATTACAATCTCGTCAGACTCGAATGACATTTTAACCCCCACTTTTCCCAATAGTGCTACAGAGATTAAATTAACTCTGATTGATGGCACATGTAGCATATCACTCAAGGCCAGAGTCTTTCCAAATGTGAGTTTGAGAAGAACTTTCCCTTTTTCCAGAACAGGAGTGGTCCTAGAATCACCGAGGTAAACGTGTTCTTCTCCATCCCCTACACTAGTGTAAGAGGTAAAGGCACTTCTGTTTGCACATATATGCTCGGTAGCACCAGAGTCTACCACCCATTTGCTCACATTTGTCATCAAATTTACTTGACAAACGACCGCAGCAATAATGTCATCTCCTTTGATTATATTGGCCTTAGGAGGATTGTCGTTTCTTGCTTTGTGCCTGCACTATGGTGCATGATGGCCCGACTTCCCACATCTAAAGCATTTTCTTTTCTTCTTAAAGGTGTGGCTAGATGCGTTGGGGCGATATTTTCGAAAATTATTTTTCTTATTGTGATCAGGTTTATGTTCGTACCTTTTTGGACCAGGTTTGTCTTCAACCATGTTTGCTTTTGCAGAAAATGTTTTGGCCCTCACAGGAACACATTCTTTCCTGTTGGTATCTTCAATAATTATGTGATTGATAAGCTCTGAAAGTGACATTTGCTTGTGCCTATGTTTTAGTTGTTGCTTTTAATCAGTCCAAGAAGGCGGCAGTTTCTCGATCAGAAGCTTTGAAACAAATTCATCTGGTAGAAGAAGGTTCTCCGCTTTGATATCTTTAAGTAGCTTATGGTACTCATTAATTTGCGACTTTATGTCCTTGTCTTCAACCATTTCCCAGCGATAGTAATTCCCAATGATGAATCTTTTTCTGACTATATCTTCAATAGTGTATTTGAGAATCAACAAATCCCAAATGTTTTTCGCTTCCTTGTAGGAACAGTACACATCGAATAAATCGTTAGAGAGTGCACTAAGTAAAGTATGACGACATACCTTGTTTGCATGAACCCAATCTTCAACTTGTTTTGAATTTGGAGGGAGCCTGGAGTCGAGTTTTGAAGATGAAAGAGCAAAAGCGACTTCATACATGTCTAAGAGGGTTGACACGCGTTCTTGCCAGCGCCGGAAATTCTGACCAGAGAAGACTTCAATTTTTGATACATCCGGGAAAGGTTTTGTGAAGATTGTCTGAGTTCTGGAAACAATATTCTAATTCTCCGGGATTGAGTTGTTGTTGTCAGCCATAAGTCCTTAAGATTGTTGTAGAAGCTGACAATAATAAAATAAAGATCACGAGTAAAAGACTTCCTGAGACGTGTAGATCATTATCCTTAAGGACTTATCCGCGGTGTATTGCGCAAGCTCCCAGGATACAACAAGAACTTTTCAGAATTTCTGAAGATCTCAGAACTAGCAAGGATCTCTTAAAAATATAATAAAAGTAATCCCAGAATATTTTTAAGAAATAAAAGAAAGGAGAGAAAACAAAAGGATAATAAGAGAATAAGAAAAGGAGAAGAGTGTGAAAGTCTGTGTTTGGAATGAACAAAGCCACTATATTTATAGAGTAGGAAATCAACGAAGATTGGCTTAAGGCCCAAAGCCAATGGGAAAAATATCGTGCCTTGCGAAAGTGGTTTTGACCATGCAGCAACAATTTGAACGTTGCACATTAAAAAATTTAACGTTGGCACCGCATCACACGAGACTTGCGAAATGTATCAACGTTAAAATACACTTTGCAATATTATATTCAAAATAATAACATTTTCTTTTTGCACTCTATTATGAATCATTTCATCTAAAATAGGAGTGGGTAAGCGTCTGGTGAGTGTTTTCCAAAAAGTATTTCCGGAGTTGATTTAGGCTTTGTTCTTTTGTAGTGATTTGGGGGGTATGATTTGGAGGAGATGATTTGAATGGATTTGAGTAGTTTTGAGGATAATTTTTTCGTTGTTTTTTTGAGTGGATTTGTAGGTAATTGAGAGTGAATTTGAAAGTAAAGTTTGTGAGAATTAGTGTAGGATTTGATTGATGTGACACATTTAAAAAATTAGTTTAATTGATAGAAATTAAATATTACCAAAATGCCCCCAGTTATTAAAGTAATATAAAATGATAATAGTTAATGTTTATTTAATTGTAAAAATATTTATGAAGAGTAAAAAATTAAAATTAATTTTTAAAAAGTAAAAAAAAAAATTATAATTTAGTAAAATGAATTTATTTTTAAACGTATTATTTGTTTGTAATAATCACTTTATATATATATATATATATATATATATATATATATATATATATATATATATATATATATGTTTAATGGATGTAATTTTATTTATTTATAAATTTTGATAATTATGAGATAATTTGATTTTGAATTATATTTTATTAATTAAGATGTTTATAAGAATCCATTTATTTCATTATTAGTATGCAATGTTAGATGTGAATTTATTTTAATGATTAGGTTGAGTCGCATGAATATATTTTAATTATATTTGATGGCTATTAACTTAGGACTCTTGGCCTTCCGAAAATCTTCAACTATGTAGAAGACTTTATCATTCGCACGTTTCCCCTCCCTGTGTCCTTCAGAACCTCCACAACGACACTGTTAGACGAGGCAGAGAAAGTTGGGCTCGGACGAGATGAAGCATGCCACAACGTGGTTTTCATGGCGTGCTTCAACTCCTACGGCAGCTTGAAGAACCAATTCCCGATGCTGGTGAAGTGGGTGAGATTGTGCGGCGAGAAGCTTCACACGGATCTCAGGAGCGAGATAAGGCGGGTGGTGAAGGAGGAGGGTGGGGTCATTGTGGGGGCATTGGAGAAGATGAGTCTGGTGAAATCAGTGGTTTACGAGATTATGAGAATAGAGCCTCTGGTACCCTATCAATACGGGAGAACGAGAGAGGACTTGGTGGTGCAGAGCCACGACGCTTAGAATCAAATACAAGTTTAATGTAATCGAATACAACTCCACATTCTTCTTCTTCATGGCGCTGTACCGAATACAGGTGAAGATGTAACCGAATAAGCTTCCTTGTTCATCGTCTTCTCTAGCTTCAAACACTCCAAAAATCTTCATCAATGACTTCCTTCTTTATCTTCCAGCAACCTCATCTTCTTCATCTACCACTAACCCTGCAACCTCACCTGAGTTTTTTCTTTGCTCTCCTCTTTCAACAACGCAAGCTTTCTTCAACTCATGAATGCACAATGAAAGTTGTGCATTTCAAAAATATGCATTGCAAGTGGATATTTATTTTAAGCGTATATTCATCTGGAACCACAGGAGGGCATTTCAAACAAAATGTATTTCATCCCTCCAAATCGTTTCACATTTGCGGGTGACTGAACAATAGAGCAATCCCGCAATTCCCTTCAATTCGATCCGTGAAATTCACTTCAAGTGAACACTTAAAATTTTAAAATCATCGCTCGCCAATCTGCGTCAACAGTAAATTCAACACAAGAGAAGAGAACACATCGTTAGTGAGTTTGTCTGAAAAAAATCAGAATAATGGGGTCCAGAGAGAGATTTGGTAGGATGCAGAAAGAAACTACCTCTTACTAAAAGCTCGAACTCCCCCCCTTTAACTATCACTTTCCATATCCGGCCCACCTTATCCATTATATAACTACGACCAATAGATCATGGAACTCACCTTAACCCATTTTATTCCCCTCGGAACTTAAATGTGGCCCATAAAATCATTTAAATGGGACTGATAGCATGGAAAACGCATTTTTCTGAATGATGAGAACTCAAAACAGTTGGATACGGTGATTTCAATCTATAATGTTTATTTGTGCTATATTTTGTCTAATTGGACGAATTAGTCAAAATTGTAGCCACAAATTCGATGTCAAATCCACACCATTGATGGAAGTCACCAACAACGTATTCATAAACAAGCTATAAAAATCATACACACCCAAAAGGCACTAACATATGAAACAGTATTTGATCTACGACCAACCAAATACATAATCAAGAACATACACCAATGCCAGGGAGAACGGGTAAAGAAGGATAGCCAGTATAGATGTCCATAGAGGGAAGACAGTGCGGAAGCTGGCAAAGACACCCACCACAAGGCAGACCACCAAAATGACTAACACCTCCGAAGAGAAGTCCCACGTCAATCCCCTCACATAAACCAAGGCCAAGAATACTGATAGGCAAAGCACATTATTCATTGTCACTGCACCATATAGCTGCAAAAACAATAGAAAGCATGTTTTAAATCACCTCAAGGAAATTAATTACAGTAATTGGTAAAGCTTATAAATCAGCCAGCCTTAGTCGCGTACATCGTTGAAAGAAAAGTATGCATGGATGAACACCACTACCAAAGAAATCCAAACACAACGTCAAGTTCAGAACCAAACCCTTAAATACTTTAATCCCAAAGTGATACAAGTCACTTTAAAAGTCAAGGCAAGCAGCAATCATTAAATTAATTACTAAGAAAATATATAGCAGCCATAAAAAAATACAATAATGATGATGATGCCAACAATTAGAGTCACCATTATGATCACCTCTCATTCGTCATTCAAAGAGCTAAAATAATGATTCAAGACTTGCCATATTCTTATTTCTCCAACCCTAGAATTTCAAGACTATAGCTCTTTGCTAAGAAGGAATCAATGTATCCACAGGAAGGGGCAACTTTAGATACATTCTGAACATAAACTAATCTTTCTATTATCCTCTCCACCTTGTCCCCTCCAAAATAATTTTTCAATTAAAAGATATATTAATGTTTTGGAAACGAGAACATCAAAGGGACCCCATTCAGCATCATATTTATCCAAAACTCCAACCACGAAAGGACTTCTGTTATTTGAATAACCACAAAATAAATCAATTACAGAGAGAATTGATTACATCAACCATAAAATATAATCTTGAATAAGTCACGGTCAGTTATTCTCCCCTTTTGTTTAGCTAAGTCCTGAATGAACAGATCATGTGGCAAATGACATAATTGAGTGAAAAGATATTCAAATGCTTTATAGTTTATAGGTCATATTCAACGTTTGCATACTAATGCCTGAAAGAGAAAGAATATGAAACAAGAAAACAAACCTCAGAAAAAGTTAATGAAGCAGTTTGCCTCTTATCACGACTGGCAAAAATTATTGCCGACACTGCTTCACTTGAATTGGTTGCTAAAGGCAGAGCAATGAAGGAAATGAAGAAAGCAGGAATACTTGTAGCCTCAGAAAAGTTATCCACGGCATCAACAAGAGGATCAGCAAATGCAGCAGCAATAATAGTACCCAGTAGCAGAAGCAGAACTGCTTTGATGGATGTCCATTTAGCATTCTCAATGCCCTCTGCTTCTTCATTACTCTGATCTCCCACGTCCAGCAAATCATGTTCCCTTTTCGTTTCCTGTGCACGAAACACCTGTCAGTCTTAAGTGCCAAAACAAAATTTGTGAAGTTGAGGATTGCATAACTTACTGTGTGAAAATCACTTAAAAACTTCATTGTGTGTGGACCAGCATCACCAGATGCAACTCGAGCACGCTGGGCCCTTTGAAGCCATCTACTGACACCATTAACAAATTCTACTTCATCAACTAGTTCGTTGCCAGAAGTATCAAAATCATTCATGATCCTTTTTACAGCATCATCATGATCCAGGTCAATCTCCTCAAACTGAATTCCAACAACCAGTGCTTTCAATTCACTATGAGTAAGACTGCCATCTTGATCTTCATCAATCGTTGTAAACAATCTATATATATTCCATTAAGTCATTGACAACCAAAAGCATCAGATTATGAGAAATGCAACAAACTTCTTTCAAAGTAACATACTTTTAAGTCCAAGCAAAAAGGAGAGAAAGCCTTACTTTTCAATGACTTCTTTATCAGGTTCTCCATTATCTTTCAGCAGCCTTCCCAACGCACGTTTCTTCAAATGTCTCAAAAATCCTAGTATAACATGCTTGTGTTTAATATATTCAAGTTTCCTCTTTTGTATCCAGGGCTGGAAAATCTGCACCATTTTTTCTTTTTCTTAATTTTCTATAAGATGCAAAAACAATGGCCAGGTTTAAAACAGGTCAAATATTCATCCAGTATATCACTGAAAGTGCTAACTGTAGGATCACATCCAACAAAAAAAAATATTGTGTATCATCCAGAGGTATATAAAAACTGTGCTGGCTGATGAAGAAAAGAAAAAATATATTACAGTAAACAGTAGTGCACTGTAAAAGAAAATTACCTGGTAAAGACAATAAGCAGCCAATAAACAGAGTGACACAATGAGGGCTATCAAAACAGCCAAGTGCCTTCCGGATGTTGAATTAAGAATTTGTGGTAATTGAACGATCAGAAATGGAAGGACAGATATAACCATAATCCGTGCTGCATAACTTGTCCAGATATCAGTACTAACACCAGAACCTGCACCGGGAGATTTTAGTAGGTTAAAGATCCAAATGAATCAAACATGCCATACATTTAAACAGCACAGCTCAACTGCATATATACAATCATCATGGTTTGGAAACAAATAAGAAAATCAAGAATCATAAATTCACAATATATCTTTAACCAGCCCTCTTCTCAAAGTCCCAAACTCATGTTACAACAATAATAATCAATGCACACATTCAGTGGTTTGAATGCATTATATAATCCTTAATCCACAATAAGGGTTGAAGAAAGATACTCGCGTGAATTACCAAGTGAACTATCTTCCAATTATTTCTTCTTGTAAGTGATGTTATAACAGTAAAAAATCATTCATCAGTTTCATTTAAATTTAAGCTCTCAGATAGTTAGTTTATGATACTGTATAAGATTTTCTAAGACCAAGAGGTCTACATTTTGATCCTTGCAACAATCATTCTTCTAAACAAAATAATGTTGAAATTAAGCAAAAAGTAGTAGGCCATATGGGCTGTTCACTGTTCAAGCCTAAAGATATATTGTAAGCGAGGGCATGCAAAAAGATGTTAGAAATGCTAAAGCCAAAGCTTCTGTGATAGTTAGCTCATGACACTTTTAAAAGTCATTAGTTAAGAAATCAATATTCCGCTTACATTGACACAAAATATAGGGAATGTTTTACAGGGAAACTCCAGAAGGTTGATTGCTTGATGACAAGAAAGGAGAGGAAACACCATAATCTTCATGCTTGGGGAAAGAGGAAGTTGGTTGACCAAGCTTAATTTTTAAATTTAAATAAAGAACAGTTTCAAATGGCATACCAGTTAAATTAAATCCTCTTGTGTCTCGTGAATCAATAGCAATTGAATTCTCGATGTCACACTTGCCAACAATAACACAGGTCCCCCATATTATAGTAAGAAGCAGCACAGTGGAACCAGCTAGCAGTCCCATTCCAACAGATACCTGACTTTGAGCAGTTTCTTTACTACCTGAAAGCCCAGACACTAGAAAAAAAAAACAAGAAATATATATTAGGGGGGCTGGAAATGGACAAATAACAGCACTACATAAGCATAAGTGAGACAAAGAAATTCCAATGAAAGTGAAAAAGATCCAAAGCAAATATGATGTTACAAAAGATTACAGAGCAGTGAAATTTTGATTATTAAGGAAGCATAAGAGATGATCCTAAACACTACATTACTACTAGTCAGATAATACTGAATCAGCTAAATTATCCAATTTTGGCCTCCATTTGGCTGTTAAGAATTGAACAGTAAATCTAGAAATTCTACAAAATCCGTCCCATATCAGCAATCGCTGGTACTGAGAGGTGAGAGCGGTTAGTCTTAACCAAACAATAAAAGAGAATAGTCAAAGTTATATTTAAATAAAACATATTTACCATTGACCATCTATACTATATGTGTATATGGTCAAGATTAACTCCTACCAGATTCTCAAGCACTGACGGTTTTTTTACACTCTTATGCATCTGCGCTTTGATGGGCCACCCAGGCTCAAAAATACATTTATTCGTCCACCAAACACCATAAAAAGAAATTGAAACTACATTGAAGTGGGAAAAAAAGGCAGCAACAAAGACATATAAGCGCTGCAAAAGATGCATTCCATACCTGTGGGGGTTCACACCACGAAAATTAAGCACCAAAAGCAAAGAAAAGCGGTTGAAAAGTCAACACAACCAAAAAGAATCTAAAATCAAAAAGACATCACAAAGAGCAAAGGCTGAAGAACTTGGGAGGGAGAATCCGGAAAAAAAATATTACAACAAAGAATCCAATTGAATAATCAATAAAATTCAAGCCATATTCTCTACGCCGATTAAAAAAAAACTAAAAAGAGAAAAAGTAAAAAAAAAAAAAAAAAAAGAAGAAGAAGATATTTGGGGGCTGAGAATAAGGTCCAGGATTTCCGATCCTTCTGTGTGGCAGCGGACAACCTTAAACAGGCACACGATAGCGACGTGAACCACTTGAACAAACAAAAATCCAATTAAACAAAGAGAATCAGAACAACCCAAACCATCCTCCAGGCAAGGCCTATCCAAACACACCCTAGTCCATACCATATATCTCTCATTACTTCAACAAAATCTCATTCCGGCACTACAAGCTAAGCTAAGACAAACATTCCTTTCCAGCATCATAAAGTAAAGATAAAATGAAAAAAGCTCACACCACTGACCTTCCACGAATCACTAAAAAGCGAAAACTTATTTGGAAAAGTTATTTAAACAAAATCCAAATCTCATCTACATATTCTACATAACTGTTTAATGTAAGGTCTATTTCACAGATTCCAATACATAACTCAAATTCTAATCGGAGAGCAAGCCGTACAGTAAGTATTGAATCCAAGTTCTGTCGCCGTTAAAAGCAAAACAGAGAGTAAGAGTTACTTACCGAGGATGAGCATGGCATCAGGAAGTGCACCGAGGATAGGGAGAAAGAGGCCGCCAACAATGCCGGGGCCCAAGATCTCGAGCAGGAGCTCGCTTCCGCCAGATAGGAACGTGGCAGCCTTGAACATGAGGAAGCCATAGACGATGATGAGGAACAGGTTACCGATGACGGTGGTGGTGCACGGTAGGAAGCCGTAGGTCTGCTCGCAGGAGGACTCGGCCGTGATCGCCGACGGGAGGCGGAGGAGGCCTTCCCAGGTGTTAGCGGAGACGCCATCAGAAAGCGGATCACGGGAGAAGAAGCGGGCATGAGCGTGACCGCACAGGATTACGATCCACAGGATGAGGAAGATGGACCGGTGGGAACTGAGAGAGGCAGCCATGGTCATTGGTAGTAGCGTCACTAACTACCAAATCACTAAATATATATGTGTCAGTTGTGCTGCCAATAAGTCAAAATTTAAATATTACACTAATTTTATTTTAAATAAGAAAAAATCAACACTTTAATCTATAAGTACTGGTAGAGTTTCCAATTTTTTATCCATCTATTTGCTTAAGCCTTTATTTCAAATTAAACCAAATTTTACTAATTGTTATTATCGAGTAGGATAGTAATATCGAATAGGTTAAATTGATTGTCTAAATAGACTAATCAAAAGGGTGATAGAGGCAAATCATTGGTGAGGATACTACTCACGAACTGTTGACTAGAGATATGAATACATAATTAATAATGTAACGATCATTGTCGAGCAATTAAAATGAGCAATGATCGTCATTAAAATGTAAATTAATGAATAATATTATGTGAAACTATATAAATAATAATCGATCGAGAAAATAAATTTTTTGATTTTGAATAATTTTTACTACATTTCCGAAAATAAATTATGAATTAAGCGTGAAAATATTTTATGCATGTCACTCCACTTTAATATTAATATTAAGAGTAAAAAAGAAGTGAGAAGAAGTTATTGGGAAAAAAGAAACGTTCCTAAGCGGTAGAGTTTCTGTGACATCCCAAAAATATAGTCAGCACTATAAATTCAGAAAATCACATTTAATAATAATTCAGTACAGTTTTTCACTAAAAACAAAAGCCAAGCCGTATGCCTTACAACACGAATCACAATCTAAAGTCGAACGTACAAATAAAAACCTGACCGAACGGTTTACACAGTATAATTACCGAACGGTCGAACTTAAAAGAAAACGAGTGGGTAGGTCGAACGACCACTCACGCCAACAACTGAAATAGCCGAGCGTCTCATTGCTCAATCTTCACTTCGACTTCAACCAAGATCTCTTCGTTCAGCATCTCTTCCAAACGCTCGTCTTCATCTGCTCACATCCACACGGATGATCATTGCAATGACAAGACGGACGTACAAGGACAATGGACAACACAAGGAAACGAAAGGGTAAGCTTACATAATTTAACTCATGCATCAACATAGAATTTCAAATAAACAATTCATCATACATGCATATTTCAACATACACATTCATTACATAACAACCCACTTTAACTTACTCACTAAATAAAACTCAACACGACTGACTGTCCGGACTGTATGAAATCTGTGTAGCTTCGGTGTTCGTGCACCCGGGTGATGTAGTAACTGGAACTCTCATCAGCTGCCACCCGAGGTTAATCCTATCTGTCCAAATAATCATCAGGACTAGGACCTCCTGCCATTCCCACACATGACGTACTGCCTCTACGTGAGGATGAGTACTCACGGAATATCAGGATGAACGACCGGCTAAGCTTCCCACATTCATACTTTACAAATCTCAATAATCAAACTCTGAGTCGTTCCTCCTTGGAACGCTCTTTCATAAATCATAACTTTCCATATTGTTCATCATTCACTTTTCATTATGTATTCATATTCTCATTTCATCTCACATACTGTTCATCATTCAAATAGTATAATAGCATGAATAAAACATCAATCGAATACATAATGAGCAATCCAAAAACATTCTTACTTGCAAAATATCGAATATTATAAGCTCTAAACAAATACTAGTACATCACGTGTACTACAGAGATCATGATTGGGATGTTGAGGAAACATTTAGATTTTTGGGAGGAATAAACCTGACAAGGCATTGTCTTGCTCCTACGTATCTCCATTTTCGGTGGAGAATCAAGGCTTACGTAGTTCTAGCACAAATTCTCAAATTTCAACATTTACATCAGATGATCACAATACTCTATCATATTTCATACATTCTCATATTCTCTCATAAATCACATCATATCATACTTTCAACATTTTACATATTTAATTCAACCCAAAACAAGAGCAATTGAACTTAAAACCCATCACCCTTTGCACACTCTCTTAGACGGACACCATTCATTACCATTTTGGACGAACGCTATTAAGCAATCTGGACGAACGTTATAAAAAAAAATGGACGAACGCTCGAATTTAGGACGAACGCTACATTAATCCGAAAGGACGAACGCTACACTAATCCGAAAGGACGAACGCTACACTGGACGAACGCTACACTAATCCGAAAGGACGAACGCTACACTAATCTGAAAGGACGAACGCTACACTAATCGGAAAGGACGAACGCTACACTAATCTGAAAGGACGAACGCTACACTAATCCGAAAGGACGAATGCGCTCTGAATGATTTGGACGAACGCTCCCTGGATGATTTGGACGATCGCTAATCTCAAACGAACGCGAACGCTCGTCAACTGAAAACCGAACGCTCAGTATATTAAAAACCGAACGTTCAGACTTTGGCTAAGTTGGACGAACGTTCAGAAAATACCGAACGTTCACTCGGACGAATAATTTGGACGAACGTCCCCTAAGACGAACGCTCGAATATTTTGGACGAATGTTCAATTCTAGCTAAGGACGAACGTTCAGAAATTTTGCACGAACGTCCAATTTGAAATTTCAAATTGGACGAACGCTCGAAATTTGGGACGAACGGAGTCAAAATTGGACGAACGCTCGGGCTAGTAATCGATTACAGGACCCCTGTAAACGATTACCCGAGAGAAATGGCCAATTTGTACAGAAAGTCCAACGCAGGTACTCAGTCAGGTGAACACAGGTCACCAACTGAACGTTCAGAAAATTTTGGGACTAACGGTTCTGCAGAATTTCTGCAGAACTCCAGAAACGTAAAAAAAACCATTTTCATCTCCAAAATTTCCCAGATTTGCACCAAACACAGTATAATTCAACATTCAAAACGCAAAATATCTAGCTCCCCTTACCTCTTGAAGACTTCCTTTGTAAAATTTGTGATCCATCTTCACCATGAAGGAGAGAGAGCACGTCCAGTACCAACACGGGAACGTGAAGCAACTGGCATCAGGGGAAAAATGGAGCAACCGGCTGGAATGAAGATAGAGGTGGAACATGGGCTTAGCTAGTTGGAACCGTGATGATCAGCACATGGAAGGGAGCGGATTCCCATTACATTTTTCATTTGGTTTTGTCCACGGGAAGAGCTTGGATGAGGAGAAGAAGTTGCTGTAACGTCCATTGAAAAAAGAAGAGAAGCCATGGATGAATGGAAAGGAGAAGGCACGTTGATGACAGTACACATAGCCACCCTCACGGTCCAGAGTTGGAAGAGAGGTGCTGGCACGGTGATGTGTGTTTGGAGCAGTGTGTGCGCACGGTGCTGGAAGGAGGCACGGACGTGGAGCTCAGGAGGTAAGTTGGGTGATTGGTTATGAAGAACATAGAAGCCCGAGAAGCTTCCTCTTATCTCCTACACCTTCCTTTCTTGTTTTTGAATGGGGAAGCAACGTTGGCTGTCTCCTTGTGGCCAACGTTCCTTCCTCCTTCCCTTTCCCACGTTTTTTTTTTTTTTTTTTTTTTTTAAATACGATTCCTTACAGTTTCCCTCCATCCTTTTAGCAGAAACCCTAATCAAACTGGAGTATATTTATTCAAATTCTATCTAATTTTGTAAGAATATGCAGAAAGATATTTGACGATAGAGTACATTTCAGGAAGGTGCATTTAATCCCGTGTTTCCGGTTGCAGACACGTTGGGTACGCGCAGTTATAGAAAAGATATACATAGAAGTCAGAGAAAGAGAGAGGAAAACAGTGCTACGGTTTTTTTTTGTCCACGGAGGAACCAAATGAACCCACAGTTTCTCGTGACCGTAATTTAATAGTTGAAGCTGAAATGGAAAAAGATCATTAAGTAGTTTATTTAATGCTAACCAAAAAGTGACAATGAGATTTTAATAATTTTTTAATTACTTCAAATTAGTATTTTTGGTTAAACATACACGAATGTTAGTTAATTTTTCTGATAATCACTTTAAAGTTAATTTAAGATTATTTTTTCATTAATATTTTAAAATATTTTATATCTTTGGTTTATATCTAATAAACTCATATAAACAAACAAAAATATGGAAGTACAACTTTTGTAAAAGTGCTCGAAATAATTAAGAATGTTTTAATTCAATTTCAAGCAGAGTTTTCTTTCTTTTGGTCGGTAGAGACAGAGACACGAAAGAAATCTCCTTCAAAATTGCTATCATTTTAAGGTGACACGTAATGAGTTAGAAATAAAATCAATATCCCCACCATATAATGATTTTGTAATAGTTAAATGTAAACCATATTTTCAAATATTAAAAACCCTTTTAAGTTGATTTCAATAAACGGAGTTTCCGAGAACTTACCTTTAAAAATAATTTTTATTAAGCTAGTAAGTACTTATCAATGCATTTAAAAGTAATGATATTAAATTAATTACTAAACTCAGATTTTTAATATTTCGGTTCCTCAATACTTTATTGCTTAACAAATACTCACAAAATATTATTGACAAAATAATATGTTTTATGAAAAATGGGGTTGTTAAATGTGTTAAAGAAATTTTTACTAATAGCTTAAAAGATGGAACAGGAAGAAAATAAAAAACTATATTTCTTAATGAATAAGATACCTACGGTTTATTGCAAGGGAAATGAATAACTTATCGTGGATATGAAATGTTTTATTCCTTTTTTGGTACAGTATATAAGACCAGATTTTCACCAAATATAGCAAGGTTAGGTGAACATATAGTTGTGTCTTAAATAGAGATAAAAAGGAATCATATAAATATTAGTGTGATGGTATTTAGTAGATTTGCCATATCAAAGCAAATCACTGTAAGTTAATTTGGAGAGATTATTTGAAGTGCATCTTCTTTTTTGCGACTATGTTATTACTCTATCAATATAATAACATATAATATGAGAATATTTTATTCTATAACAATATAACCATTTATTTATTTATTTACATTTAATTAAATATATAAATTATGTACTTATTATCATAATTTATATGTGTTATAATTTGATATTAGACCATAATATTACAGTGATAATATACTAGCACTAAATTATTTATGATAGATATATTCTATATTTCATAAGCAAACAACATATTGAAATTGATTAGTAATGTTTAAATTTGCATATTAATTAATATGTATCTCTATTTAATACAGGAAACAAGGTTAAAAAGTAAGTACTGATAAATTGGGTATAAATAATTAATATATTAACCCTACAAATTTAATTTTTTTAGAATCTGTTTAATATCAACTTTTACTGAAATAATAATGGGTGATTTTTCCTTAATTTTCGTTCGAGGTACATTAATCTTACATAATATAGTGGACAATTTTTACTCTTTAAAGAAGTTTAAAAAAATTAAATATAAAAATAAAAAAACAAAATAATTTTTGAAAAAAAAAATAAGAAAACTAGAGAAACATTAATGTAGTGTTCGCTTGAACAAATTTTTACTATTCAAGCGTGAATGCGAGTGATGATTTCAGAATGCAATCGTGTTCGGATGAGAGGAAATGCGAGGAAAGGTGAAGACAGATTTGCGGGATACCATTGTTTTTCATCACCTGCGACTTTGAAGAGATTTGAAGGGATTGTGACTGAAATGTCACATATACCCTCAACCTATTATACATTTCCCTGTATGTATATGAGCTTTTACGTAGAAAATCGATTCGCAAAAGCTTCATAACCGATTCCAACAGTTTAAAAACTTGAAGAACAAAGTTGATAGAAGCTTTTACTACTGATATTGTAGATTCACGAGCAAAGCTTGGCGTGGTTGCAGAGAATCCTTGAGCACTGAAGTTGTTTTGACCATGAGCAACTTAAATAAGTGGTTGGTGTTGGGTAGTTGTTGTGTTTATTGAGGGATCAGGAGTTAATATATTGGTCCCCTGAGTTGTCTGTGCAAGTGGTGTTCAGAGTCTAAAGTGTTGGGTTTCTTCCATTGACGATGAAGAGCAACGGCGGTTTCTTCCATTGACGACAAGGAGCAAGGTCTGAGGTGAGGTTAGTATTGTTGTTTGTTGGTTGTCCAATTTTCTTGTTGTTTTTGAGTTATAGGCTTGTAGATGAGGACGACGAAGGTGTTGATGGCATGAAGAAGAAAGTGTGAAATGGGATCTGCGTGTTTTAAGCTGAAGAAGACGATGAATAGTGGTTGACGACGAAATTGAAGGCAGCGTATTCGGTTCCATAGTTGGAGTATTCGGTTCCAGAGCTTGGAATCATTCACACACGAGCTGTATCCGGTTCCAGCTCATGAGTATTCGGTTCCCCTTTGTCACAGATCTCGCACAACCTCGCGTATTCAGTTCTCTCTTCTCCACAAGACCTCCGTATTCAGTTCCATGAAGGCTAGGTTGTGTGCGATGCGGTGTATTCGATTTCTTCATGTTCCTTCGACCATGACAGGGAAGCTTGGCCTGGAGCTGGAGGCCGGCTGAAGTGTTACGAAAGAGCCTAACCTAGAGAAGCTCCATTCCACCATTGCAGACAGCTTCATTCCATCGTGTTGCAGCAGTAGAAGAACCTAGAAAAGGAGACGCTGGAGAAGATAACAAACCTGGAGAATGCAAAGAAGAGTGAATCATCTCCCGTGCATGCATTAGAGTCGATATAGGTGGGTGACAAATGAGCACTCCTAACCCTTTGTTTGTGATGCAGGTGTTTAGTTGTTGGAGGTCTTGTGAGCGTGGTGGAGGTACGTGCGTCAAGGTGCATGAAGGTGGTGGAGATTTGGCAAGCAGGTAGAGCATTTGTGTGTTGTGTAGGTTAGGCAAGGTGGTAGAGGTTCATCAACAACATTGTGTATGTGATTGGTATTGTTTATAACTTTGTTTGTTGATAATGAAAGGAGTTTATGATGTGTTTAACAGTGTAAAAAGCCTTGTTTACGAATTTGTATACACTTGCATTGTTAGGAAAGAGGAAAGAGTTAGCTGGGAGGTTGCTTGAGAAGGTGGGGAATTGTGGTGCATCAGGCTATCAAGTAGTACATTTTAATGTAACATCAAAAGTTGTTTGAAGCTTTGTGTGCATTGTCGAAGAATTGTGTTGTATAATAATTTGATATAATTATGTTTGCAGGTTTGGTTTGTTTTAGGGTGATAGTTATCTTTGTAATTTGACATTTGAACTTAGCATCTTACCATTGGAGAAATTGCATTTGTGATTAGAGAATCTGTGAATGGCTTATTGCTTAATCCCACTTCAAATCTTTACACATCTTTAAGAGGTTAGTGTTATACAGTCCTTGTTTTTAATAAATATATGAATGTGTGAATCATTGGTGCTTATTTGTATGTTTATGAGGTTGAATATATGAATGTAATGTATTATGTTGATCCATCTTCAATTTTAAAGTTATGGTTATGGTTATGATCTAAGCATTTTTCTTTACTTGTTATTTTTATTCTTCAATAATTTGTTATGACTAACCTTGTTATTGTTTGCATTTATGGTTTTGTTGAAGATATTGTGAAATGGACTCATCATCAACCAAAAGGCCTAGAAAAATTCGTAAGGGAAAAGAAGCCGTAACTGAGCTAGACGATGCAGCCTATGTCAGACCATCTGTTGCAGAACAATTAGATCAGCGTCGTTTCTTCAGTCACAGCCATCAGATGGAAAACTATGCAGCTGAATTCTACACAAGGAATATTGTTGTTCCAAAAATAATGAATTTCGAATCATTTGCCGGTTCAAGGTTATTTTTCCAACATCATCTTCTATTTCAAAGGGTGGTCGAATTTCTGACATTGCAGAGACCCTTCTATCCAGATTTAATCAATGTTTTTTATTCAAATCTGAAGATTTCTGGAAATGGATATTTGCTCAGTGAGGTCAACAAGAGAAGGATTAGATTGAAACCTCCTGATTGGTTGAATGTTGCTAATATGAAGTATGAGGGTCAAACAAATATCCCAGACGACTTTCCATATAACGGGGAGATGACATTAGCTACTATGGTTAGACCAGAAATGCAGGGTTATCGTGTTAAAACGGTTGGTTGTTTGAATATTAGTGATAGACTTCTGCATTATGTTATTGTGCACATGTTGACTACACGACCTAGGAATTTTGCAAAATTATTACAGGAGGATATCTTTATGTTATGGGTGCTTAAAAATAATATAGCTATCAATTGGCCTCATCACATCATGCAATATATGCTTAAATGCACGGTCGGTGACACATCTCTACCATACGGTGTCCTTATCACACAAATCATGCAATATTGTGGAGTACATGTTGATGTCGATGCCATCACACTGATGGACAAATTTATGATCACCAAAATATGATGTCACAAACTTGTTTTACAATCGGCAAGTATGACCGAATCGTTTCAAGTAATAAACTTGATAAGACCAAGTATCGTTCTCCCAAAGGACTCACGACCTAGTTTAGTTGTATGGTTTGTTGATTAGCTAAGACTTAAGAACGAAATAATTGGAGTTTAATATGCAAAACAGAAAATAAACATGTATGCATGAGTTTTGATCAATGGCAAAAGCAAAAGACAAGCACTTTCAATGAAATATATGGATGAATATGTTGTTGGGGGTCAATTTCATCTTATCCACTCTCATATATTTTAGGAATTCAACATTCAAATCATCATTGTTTATGCCACTCTCTAAATTACCTTGTCAAGAAGGCCTATCCCTAATTACGAGTTCATACGATTCCTAGCATTCCTAATAATTAGTTCTTTTAGCACAGGAGCTTAACGACAACCAATATACTATTGGGAGTAATTCCCCGGATCTAGACTTCCCCGTACGTTCCCGTATCGACAAAATCAATAATCATGCATTGAATGAGTTAAACAAAGCAAGCATTAAGCAAAGAGGAAAAACCCTAACTAATGATGAAAGAAAGCATAGGTCTTAGATTAAGATGCAAGCACAAATTCCATATATGAAAGCTTCAAAAGATTACATTGATTCCCCAACAAACATACAAGGTTTAGTTCACCATATTCATGGTGAACCTAGATGAACAATAATGAAAGAATGAAGGATAAAACCCTAGAAAGGTGAAGAGGTAGCCTGAGCATCCAAGATTCTCCTTCAAAGGGGTGGAAGAGAGAGTGTTTGCTTCGTTTCTGCCAAAGATACAAACCCTAGGACGTCCTAAAGCTTATATAATTCTAAAATTACAAAAAATATAGGCCCAAGCCCATAAGTGTGCCGCTCAGCGGTAAGTGCGTGAGTAGTTTCTTCCCCTCAGCGGCCATTTTTCGCCTCAACGGTTCCAACGTGAACTCCTGAGTGCCGCTCAGCGGTAAACTGCCGCTGAGCGGCAGTTGCGGCTTCTTCTTTTGCACTTTTTGATATCTTTTCTGATTCCATCTCTCTCCTTCTTCACTTCTTTCACTAAATTCAACTTAAAACCTGCACAAAAACACTTAAATCAAGCATAAACCTGTCCACCTCTCTTATTTCTGAAAATATGAATAAAAACATGATTTCAAGCTAGTTTCTAAGTATAAAGGTTGCTTTTAGTATCAATTTTAAGCATGAAAATAACAGTTTTTCAACTGTTATCACACACATATTGGGACCAAACATCATTTTTCAATTACTTCTTTGAAGAAGTTGAATATTATTAATGTCCATGGTGTTTGGCAACACGACGTCGGTGATGATGACGACGCAGACCAACCACACCATCATGACAATCTTGTGCAACCTCCTCCACATCTTACAAATACTAATATGATGAGTGAAATGTGGGAGGGGGTATAAGACTTGCAACAGAGAATGCAGGGTATGGAACAAATGCAAGTGCGAGTTCAGCGGATCGAAGATAACTTGACAAACATATCCCTCCACATGAACCAACAATTTGCTCACCTGAATCAGAATGTCAACTTAATTCTTCATCATTTAGATGATTAAGATTGCTTACTATTCCGTAAATGTATTTTACGACTTTTTTTCTTACATTATGTATTTTTGAATGTTATTATGTTTGACATTAGTTTTCATACTTCTATTTATCGTTTAAATATTTCTTTCTTCAAAATTAATTAATCTCACTTTCATAACAAATAAATCCATACTACTTTGTATAAAATTATATTACAAATCAATACTACATTTAAAAACAAATTCATTTTACTAAGTATTAATTTTTTACTATTTATAAATAATTTTTAATTAATATTTTAATTTTTACTATTTACAAACTTTTTTACAATTAAATATAACATTAACTAATAATATTTCATATTACTTTAATAACTAGAAACATTTTAATAATCTTTATTTTATCAATTATACAATTTTTTTAAATCTATTATATAATTAAATCTTATATTAATTCTTAAACACTCTACTTTTAAATCCACTCCCAATCATTTTGAAATCCACTAATAAGTCTCTTTCAAATCATCTTCCACGTCTCTAAAATATTAACAAAGCATAAAAGACTAAATTTTTTTATCGTAAGTGGTGAGAGAATATGTGATGATAAGTTTTATGGAAAGGACATTAAATGATGTGACTAAGGATGACACAACCAAAATCAAAATCGGTTTGTGTCGGCAAATGCGCGTACGAAACACGTCGACGTTTTTTTCAAGTTTCAGTTTGAAGTAGATATCACAAACTTCAAATAATTAGCAGATAAAGTTATCGTATTAAATTAAATTAAAAATATAGTAGAAACTTATTAACTAGTATGATTTTGGATATTGGATAGTAAACTAAACTTAATTATTGAAAATTATATAAAACTATATAAAAACTCATATTTTCTGGTAATATCCGACTTGCTAAAATTGATGTGATTACAATAAGAAAAATATAATTGTAGTTATATCTATATCTATAATTATAGTTATACCATAATTATATATATTATTGTTTTTCAATTTTATCCTTTTAATTATTATTTTTAAAGTTTGAATAATTTAAAAATATTTAAAAAATTAAAAGCACACGCGATAGTTGTATTTATGTTAATAATAAATAATTAAAAAATAAAATTTATTTCTTAATTGAAACGAGTGCATCTTTTGGCACCTATTTAGATGCAATTAATGTGGCCCTTTGAATTAGATTTACCGTCAATTTAAATAAACTAAAATTCAAACATCAACATAAGAATTATATTTTAGATTAAAACATGATATATAAGTTTTCTTAATTTCTTAATAATGTTTTCTACTCTCTTTTTTCTCAACCATGAGTTAGAAGTAGTAGATAATAGAAATATACTAGTTTAAAAGTATTCTTAAAAATGTTTTCTAAATTTCAATTTCTCTTTAAAAGTATTCTGATATAATTTTGTTAAATATATGAGTTTGTTGGTTAGTTTAGTTTAGTTTAGTATTCGGAATATAAGATTCAAATATTGATTTAATATGTATTTTAAATGAATAAGAGATGAAAATCTATAATTAGAAATTATAGATATTAAAATTTTTATTTCAATTTAAAATTCTATATTTTTTAAAAAGTATATATATACATGTGAAAATATTCGAAAATACACTAAAAGGATGTGTTTTTACACAACTTTCAAAAAATTGTCACAAATCAACGCAAATAAATTTTTAACATGACAAACGCACTGTTAAAAGTAGATTTCTCAAGAGTAAAATATGGTACAATATCATTAATATCTATTGAACTTTCTTATAGAATATCATCACATTGGTAATAATCTATTTTGTTTTAACAAGCAGTGGATAGGAAGTATCTTTAGTCTTTTATTCGAAACTTCAATTCTTTTAGACTTTCCCTTTCTGAGATCGAGGAAATCAATTTTTAGGTCCTTGTACGGTCATAAAACGTGTTTGGTTCCACGTCTTTGTTTGGTTTTTTCTATATTTAAATTTTGAAAACCATAAATATTAAATAATAGTCTTATCTTATACGTGGCTTGATGCCGACGTACTCTTTAATTTTAATTTTTCAAGTAATTACTTTTCCAGTATTATACTAAAATTTCAATAATTTAATATAAAAACTAAGATAGTAAAATGACCTCAATGTCTGTATTTAATTTCTGAAGTTGGTCTAAAATTAGGTTTTTCAGTTATTTGGGTTTCTTCAGGTTAATATACTATTATATCCATAAAAATCTTTCATCCCATGCTGCCAACACTGTACAAGTAAAAGAGTTATGTGGATTCAAAATTCAAAATGCATTTTTTATATCAAAACGTTTTCTCCGTTTCTTATTCGGCAATTTTAAGAAAAATGGGCAGTTTATCTCGTAATTTATAAAAATGGTATAGTTGACTTTTAGTTTAGAAATTTAGGGTAAGATGATTTTTCAATTGAAATCACGATTAGTAATGATAATTTTTTTGTTTTGGTTTCTTCTTCAACAACTTTTTTCTCTTTGGTTAATTTTATTAATATATAATACTTTGAGAGATGAATTTTGGATGCTGAATTGATGTCATTACAGATTTTATAAACTTTTTTATAGTTAGACTATGTTGAAAGTTTCACTTCAACTAGATAAGGTCAATTCATAGTTTATAAGTGGGTGCAAACCTCAATTTACAAGCCGATTTTATGAAATTGAGTTAAACTTAAAGTCCACTTCTAACAGACTTAAGTTCACATGGTAGAGTAGGAGGACTTTTTCACATAGATGACTTGTACGATCTTCTATTTAGTTTATCCCAACACCTTATGTTCTATATATTTTGCGATAATGTCTAGAGTCTCTTTTTAATTATTACCTATGATTTACTTTATCAAACATTTGATGATTCGAGTAGCATGAATATAACTACATAAGCGTTTAGCGTATGCATTTGCGTTAGATACTATCTAATTTTCAGAATTACTCTAATATTCATTATGTATATTTTGTTTAGGTGATTCAGATAGACTATTTTATTTGTTAAATATTTGTCTTTTGGCATATCCAATTGCTTAGACGCTTCTTTCTATAAACAATATTTGGTTGAGTATTGTTTGATAAATTTCAAAACATGGATTACTAGACAATCTAGCTTCTCTCAAACGATTTTATCTCAACATATGGCTGACAATACACCCTTTCCTTTGTCTTTTATCAAGAAGATGTTTGGTTATGATGTGACGTGCTCTCTCAAGAGTTGAAAAAACTAGACTAAAGCCTCTTTCATCTCACCTTCCACAATCACGAAGGCCAAAAGGAAATATGTTTTGGTTCCCATATTGAAAGAGTGCTATGAGCAAGTCCCATGACATCTTTCTATTAAAAATGTGTTACCTACCTGTACAATTGGGTTGCAGTAATTAAACCCTTTGATGCATGCTCCAAAAGCCTAAAATACTTATTCCATAATACAACAGGAAGGGTCAGATACACCAGCAACTACTACGGGGAACCACTTATTTGAATTATTGTTCCTAGGTTAGTTTCTTTAAAAGCTTTTAACCACCTTGGTAGTTCATTGTACGAGTCTTCTCAATCTCCAAATTCTTTAGCAAACGCCTTTTTGTTTAGCATTCCAAGCTTTTTGATATGAAACTGAATAGTCGAAGCGATTATTTTCAGCTACCAAACTTTTTATTGTAGTTGAAGGGTTTCTCTTCACAGAGTTGTGCACAATTAATGCCATGTGGTTTGAATCGAGATTGATATGATGCAAATATAAAGTTGTAGATGAACACGTATGTGGTGCGCCAATCTTTTGTATTTTGCACTTAAAACTTAGTTTGCTATAAGCATGCTATAACCATCATTGGCAACTTTTGTTGTATTCGACACATTGAGAAATATATGCATCCGATTTTGATTCAATAACCATAAGTTTGTACTCATTTTCAGTATGATATTGCTTTAGACATGAAAGTGTCGATTCCTTTGAGTCAAACAACATGCCTTGGATTAGTTGTTTGTGAGCTTCCTTAAATGTATTTGTATTCAACGGTGAACACAATTCACAACTGCCTTCATTATAACCAACTGAATGAACACCAATGAGTTGTTGGATAGTGGATTGTGTAAGCAACCTTGATAAGCCTGAATGTTGGTGTTTAAAAACAACATCTAATTCATTTAAGTGATTTTGTGAACTTCCTTGCTTAGATGGGGGAGTTCCCTCATCATTTGTGGTGTTTAGTGCGCCAAGAAATACCTTACGTCATTCAATTGTTGAGGCCAAAGCTCATATAGGTTGTTTTACATGTGTTTTTGGGTGTTTTTTTTTTGAGTTGGAGGAATGAGTTTATCAGTCATTGGTGGTGTTTAGTGCATCAATGAACACCTTAACCCATTCAATTGTGGAGAAAAAGGCCATAGAAGTGGTTTGAACAAAGTTAGATGAAGTCCTTCAGCAATGGAGGGCAATTTAGGCCCTAGTAATCGATTACATGGGTCTTGTAATTGATTACCAGAGACAATGGAGCAGTTATACAACAAGTTCAACATGACTTCCCAACTGGGAGAACTGAGCTCCCCAAGGTTATTTTTTCTGTCCTTTTATGTGATTTTTTTTCATTTCTTTTGGCTTGGAAGAGTGAGTTTCTTCATCATTAGTGGTGTGTAGTGCATCAAAACACACTTTGGCCCACTCAATTGTAGAGAAAGAAGCCCATATAGTTTGTTTGAACCAATGTAGGTGAAATCCATGACCATTGGTGCTCATATTATTTTAATGTCATATGATTATTAATGGATTTCACAACTAATGATGAGGAAAGTCACTCATCCAAGAAAGAAAATTGAAAAAATCAACCAAAAATACACCTAAAATCTCCATAGGGAGCCATCTTCAACTTTCTATACAACTACTCTATATGCTTCTCGTAATCAATTACAAGAGCCCTACAATAATAAATTTTGATGATTTTTCTCAACAAAATTATAAAAAAATTGTCATAAATTATAACTATATCACCTTTTTAAAATTTTACGAAAAAATTGTGAAGAGTCATCAACTTTATTGAAAAGTCATCCGGACAAATAATGAGTTATTAAATCTGAAAAAAGTCAACTAAATATTTGTGTAAATTATGGAATAAATTACCATTTTTTTAAATATGTCCAAAGTCCTTTTACATTTTTGTTTAACGGAACTTTGTTTTCGTCTGTGAAGATCTCCTTCATCAAAAGGTCTTCTTCTTATTCTGTTAGCATATGCTTTTAGGTATTCTTTATCCCCACTTGAGTTTGTTCCTTTAAGGTCTCTTTTGTTCGTTGTTTAGAAGGTTTAATTTTTATTATTTCCCTTTTAAGTTTGATTTTTAACATTTTTATGAATTTTTTTATGTGGTTATGAAATCTGAGAAGAAAGGCCTTTGGGTCGTGTGAGAATTATGAATCTCTCCCAAAGGTCTTTCCGGGGTTTAGTTGTAGCCGCCGCTGTTGCTGTCTCTAACGTATGTATATATTTTGTTCTAATTCTTACTTTTGTATAATGAATTACTTATCGGTGTTGTTAATGGGCTGAATTTCTAACGGTAAGAGAAGCGACATTGCTATAGTAAGTTTTTTAATTATTTATTACGAGTGTAGAATTAATATATTTAGACAATTTTTGTTTGTGAATTTTTCTTTAAATATTAATGGTACAATCAGAAAAGAATTTTAATTTTAACTTAATTTCAAACAAATTAATTTATAAAGAAAAGTTTGCAAAATAAATAAATATATATATATATATATATATATATATATATATATATATATATATATAATTAGTTTTATATTTAGTCGATATTTAGTATTTAATTTTCTGGGTAAAGAGTAAGAATGTGATACTTGATGTTATGTGATGTCTTTATTGAAACTGATGTGAAAGTTGTGTATTCGAAATACGCTTCTACTGATGTAGAATTCAATGGTTGATGATGACATTGTCGGTATCCTTGAAACTAGTGACATCAAGGATCTTCAACCCGTGAACCACAGAGTCCTCGTAAACGTTTTTCTTTTGCTTATTTCAGTATTTGGTTCTTTAGCTGAAGAGTGATATTAGATCATTTGACAACATGTTCGTGATCCTATAATATAATCGATACATAATATATAATTGATACATAATTATATTTTGTCAAATCTCGAAAAAACGCATCCAAATTCCTCCTGTGAGAGGCATTTAAAACGTACCTAAAATTCTCTGCACGGACGCCAGGTGTCCAGCAACGAGGATTCGAAAATCAGATAGTGGAAGGCAGGTGTCGGCAGGAGAGCAGACGTCTGTTTGGACGTGGGAAGCAAAAATAGAATTTTTCTGAAAACCCGTACCCACTCTCTTCTGCATGCACCTTCTTCTTTCCAAACTCTGATCTTCCATTTCTCCTTCTTCTCTCTAGAAACTCTCCCTTCTCTCTACTGAAACTCACCCTTACTTTGCTCCGATCACCATTCAGGAACCATAGGAGCATTCCCGGCGTCCCAAGCTGCAATCTGAACCGAACAGTTTCAAGTTCTGAAACCGGTAAGTCTTTTATCCTTAATCGTTCGTTATAGAGAACATGCAAACCAAGTTCTGGTTGCATAAATCCTTAGTTTGATTCTGAAACCTTTTGGTTTGTTATTTGATTTTCGGTTCGAAAAATAGTTGAACGTTGAGGGTAGAAGAAATCTTAGTTTGGCAAACCGAGTTGCAGTTTGTAGGACGTCCGTTCACACTAGAGGTAAGTGAAGCTTATCTAATTTAATTGTATGTTATTGTACGTTCGTTGATAATGAATGCATGCTGCTGAGTGGATGAATGTATGTATAAAGTATGAATACTGATATGGTTGTTGATGTGGAATATGATTTCTTGGTATGATATGGATTGTATGAAGTAAGCAAAATGATTATGATATGAATTTTATAAAGTTATGAAACTATGTATTGAGAAACGAATTGATTATAAATGAGATCTAATTAGTAAACTTTCACTATGATAAAGTATGTTCGTTACTGAACGGTCATTGACCGTTCGGTTTTTCTGGTGAACCTAGTTGAAACGGGATTCTTTCATTTGGAGAGAATCCTAGTTGAGGACGAGCGTCCTCATGTGATAATCCTATGCTTGAGCGTTCGGCCAAGCACAATTGTATCCGGGTATCCTTTGATAAACTCAAATTTTTATATATATGTAATGGTATAATTTCGTCGCTCGTAAACACTACTTCGATAACATCTTATTTCTTTTATCAAGCCTTTTACTTTAAGATTTTAAGTGCTCGGTCTTATACCAAGCGCTCGTACTGAGTAGTGCTCGGTCTTACACCAAGCGCTCGTATTCTTTTCTTATATAATCTATATTGATGAAAAATAGCGTTCGTCCAATTTCGGTAAAATCTCGCTTACCGTGTTCGGTCATTGACTGACATTAGGTTTCTGTAATTGAATTATTTTAAATATGGTTCTTTAACGTCTCGATGTGTCTACATCCATTGGATCCGGCCTAGAGCCTCCATACTTAATTTATCCTCTGAGTATTGGTCTGAACTTACGAGAGTCAGTTCATTCAACTGATTCACGTGGTAAATAACGTTCGTCATATTTTGTATAATTATACTCGATTTATTCTTAAATCTAAAAGTAACTCTCTCGGTCTTTTTCTATTATGGAATGGGAGATTTCTCAGTCTCGTTCCTAGCGTTCGTACTCGTTCTGAAGAGGGCTGAACATCCGGTATTGGATGTTCTTATAAATTGTGATAAAAATGACACTAAAGTGAAGGATTATAAACGATGAAGAGTATATGAGATAAATAAAAGGTTGTGGATTTTGGACGAGCGTTCCAGGGAGGAATGACTCTTGGATGAATATTGGAATTTGTATAGTATGAATGTGGTAATGCTTAGCTGGCGGTTCATCCTGATGTTCCGTGAGTACTCGTCCTCACGTAGAGGAGGGTAGATCATGTGTAGGAACGATAGGAGGTCCTAGTCCTTAGGGGTACTTTGGACGGAACAGACTAACCTCAGGTGGCAGCTGATGAGAATTCCAATTACTACATCACCCGGGTGCACGAACGTCGTAGCTACACAGAATTCATACAGTCCGGACGGTCAGTCTAGCAGTAGACCTTGCTTGAATTGTATGTTGAGATGTATTTGATGTGTGTGAATATGAGAATTGTATGTTGAGATGTATTTGATGTGTGTGAATATGAGAATTGTATGTTATTACTTGAATTAAATTACGTAAGCTTACCCTTTGTTTTATTGTGTTGTCTCGTCCTTGTACGTCCGTCTTGTCGTTGCAATGATCATCCGTGTGGATGTGAGCAGATGGTGATGCGCTGTTGGAGGATGTGCTGAAAGAAGAAAATCTGATAGAAGTGGAAGTGAAGGCTGAACCATAGAAGCGTTCGGTTATTAGAAAGCATTTTATGGTGAACTGATTATTCGGTCACCTCTTCTTTTGTTTAACTGACCCTTCGGTATATTATTTTGTAAACTGGTCGGTCATGTTTCTCTTAAGTTGTGCGGTTTTATTTTGAAATCTTATGTAAGGCCGTTCGGCCATAGTAGTACGTTATTTTAGTGAAAAAAACTGAACTGAGATATTGTTAAATGTAACTATTTCCATTATATGGTTGTTACTATATTTTTGGGGTGTTAGATTAGTGGTATCAGAGCAAATTTGTTCTTTTAAGGACACTGTAGGTTATTAGTGCATTATGTTTTTGCTGTGTACTCAACGTTCGTTTAATGAGTATTTTAAAATCTTTGAACTTAACTAATATTCGTTTTCTCTACTTCTTAGAGAACTAATGGGACCACGACCTCCTCCTCCTCCACCTGTCGATCGTGATGTGTCTGATAACACGAGGTTGTTGGAGTTAGTGATAGAAGCACTCCAACAACAGAACGCTTGCCTGGTACAACAAAATACGACCGCATTGCAGAGTTTGGAGGTTGCACGTGCCAACTCTGAGGCCACTCAGATACAACTGATGGAGATAATAGCAACCACCAAGAACACGCTCGGAGCGTCCACTTCCTCTATGAATCATCCGGTGGAATGGAGCTTGAAGAATTTTCTGCAACATCACCCAACCAAGTTTAATGGTAAGTGCCTTCCTGATGAGGCCGATCAGTGGCTGAGAGATATGGAGAGGATTTACAATGCCAAGAGATGCCCGGACGACAATCGCTTGGCATTCACATAGTATCTGTTGACGGGAGAAGCAGACCATTGGTGGGCGAGCATGAAAATAATATTGGCGGACGCTCAAAGCCCCATCTCTTGGGAAGTTTTTAGAAACAAGTTTTATGAGGAGTACTTTCTCGATAGCGTATGTTTCGCAAAGGAAGTAGAGTTTCTACAGTTGGTACAGAGTGGAATGTCGGTTTCAGAGTACACCAACAAATTCAAGCACTTGGTGAGATTTAACACCATGGCGACCAGTGAAGAGTGGCAGTGTCGGAAGTTTGAGAATGGATTGAGGAGTGAGTTGAAGCTGCTGATTTCCAGTTTATGTATTAGATCATTTCCTGCTATGGTTGAAAGAACGAAAGTATTGGAGAAGAACATAGCAGAAGTAGAACAACAGAAGAAGCAAAAAGTGGCTACGGGACCGATTGTGTCAAGAAGTAATAGTACTTTAAGGAGGAACCCGTACGCTCGTCTAGCACAGCCATCAAGTTCAAGTGGGTCTCAAGCAGTGGTTGCGGTCGGACAGTCTGGGCAGCAGGGGTCCATCAAGTGTTTTCAGTGTGGAGGACCTCACTACAAATCATCCTGTCCTTAGTTGGTTGGGGGAAAATATTGCAATCGCTGCAGAAGAAATGGTCACCTGGAGAGCGAGTGCAATATGGGAGGACGAGCGGTAATGAGGCCGCCAAACGCTGAAAGAACTCAACAGGGAATGGGTGGACGAGCGCAGGCTGTTGGGCGAGTTTATGCTATAACGGGCGCTGAAGCTGCCAGTTCAGGTACGCTCATCATCAACACTTGCTTATTGTTTGGAAAACCCTGCTGCGTACTATATGATTCGGGGGGCAACACACTCTTTCATCTCGAAGGCGTGCATTGAGAAACTGGGGTTATCAGAGAGCGAAACATGGGGATATTTTTTAAACAAATATCTGACAAGTAACGAAACATGTAACAAATTGAATTTTTTTTTTGTTGCAGGTTAAATAGTGGATAAGTACTATCTGTGTTCGACTTGACCCATTATCATCTTTAGTTAGTAGCATCACTAAAATTCACTAATGAGAAGTTGAAGGTCAAAAACAATGTTTTGAAGACTTTATCTTTGTAATAACTTATCGTCATAAGATCTTAGTTGTGTGGTGCATAAAGGACTTTCTATGACATGTAAAATGGATTTTCTATGACAAGTGTTCTGTCATCATAATGAAATAACTAGAAAACACTAAAAGAAGGGAGAGCGGGGAGGGAGGGAGGTTAAATAGTGTTTTGGAAAAACTTTTTGTCAAAAACACGTTTAAAAACCTTGGTGATGGTTATACAATTTACATAGATTCTTAAACGCTTGATTTGTAAAGCACTGTTTAAATTACACTTTCAAAAACAAAGTTCCTTTCAAGCGTTTTAGCAAAGCTACTACAGTGTTTTAGGAAAGACAGTTCTCAAAGAAAATGGTTTCTAATAACAAGAGCTTTTATCAATGTTAACCTTGCAAGCACCTCTAGTGTTTGTAATATATTTTGTAAAGATAAGGCAATAAACACACAAATGTTTTATATTGGTTCATTCAACTAAACTACGTCCAATTCTCATCTAAGACTTCTTATAAGGTTACACTATAATCTCAACAAGATTACAACTGAATATTAGCACCACTCCTGGTTACACCTAGTAAATCCTAGTAACACTTGTTACTCTAACTAGTTGATTTTCAGCCCCACTCTTGGTTTCCATAAGACAATCCTGGTATCTACCTAGTACGCTGCCTAGTTTGAAATTCATCCAACAATGGTTTCCATTAGATAATCCTGGTATCTACCTGATATGCTGCCTAGTTTGAGTTTCACTCACTCATGGTTTCCACTAGACAATCTTGGTATCTACCTGATTATCTATACCTTTTTTCATAACACTGTTTGTGTTGTAAGTTATGAACAAAATTAAAACACTTGTCTAAGTGTATTGTCTAGGTTTGAGACCAGTAGTAGTTAGAATACTTGTGAACTAGGAGTGATTAATTAAACTCTAGTTAGTTGTGTTGATTAGGTAAATCAAGAGTGGTAAGAATACTTGTTGTAAACTTGAAGAGGTAAAAATCATGTAATCTTTGTAAAATATTTGTTAAACCCCTAAAAAATTCTTAAAGGAGAACTGGATGTACTCAGGTTGAGTAAATCAACATAAAATATATGTTATATTGCTTTTCTTATTGAAACCTTTACATAAGGCTGTTTGGAAAAATCTAAAACATATATCTTATTTATTAATATTTTGAAAACTTTCCATAACCATTATTCACTCCCTCTTTCACCATTACTTTCAAACAATGAATGCTCTTGCTCTATCTTATGTCGGAACACTCTTACCTGGCCCTAGGGCTTTGTTTTCGAAGAAGAGAATAGAAAAAGGAAAAGAACAATGAAGGTTTTCATTAGAGTTTGAAGAGAAGAAAAGAAAGAGAAAAAAAAATTCTCCTTCCTCTCTCGCGGGTTCTCAGCCCAAAAGAAATGTTAAAAAAAATTAAAACAAAAACAAGGAAAATAAAAAAATGTAAAACACTAGTTTAACTTCAACACTTTTCAAGGCTAGGTCTATGCCCCTTAACAACATCCACCAACTCATTGCCACTAAGTCAACTCATTTTCACCAATTATATAACCATTTAATATCCTTTTAACTTATTCTTGCATATATCATATTTATATATTTTTAATGCAAGCCATTTACATATACTCATCACATCGTACTTAGACATAAGACTTTTACCTCACCTCCATAAACTCTAACTAGTTAACCACATGGTACTAAAATAAACCTTATCTTAAACGTATTCTAATTACTAACTTATGCAATGATACTAATTTTTCGACTTTTACAATATCAACCAATACAATATAATAGTATCTATGTTTGACTAGATGCGTAGTATTTTATTTCAAATATATTCATGTTATTCAATTTAGTATACTTTCTTTATTAAGTAAAATTTCAATTATTCTTAACTAAATTCTCAAAAATATTTAGCCAATTTATTTTTATATACTTTTAATTTACTTACTTTTAAATCCCATGTTAAAACAAATTTTAAACCAATTTTCAATTTTATATTTTATATAATTTTAAAATTTATTTTTAATCATTTACATAATTAATAAAATAATTATAATAATGGCAAATATGTAACATCCCAAAAATACATTACATTAATTAATAATCTAGTTCAGTCTTACACTAGAGTCGAGCGTACGCTCATGGCCGAACGACCTTACATCAGCTTTCCAACTAAATTGTATAAGATAAGAGAAAACCTGACCGAACGGTTTTACGGAAGAAAAAAATACCGAACGGTCATACATAACAAAAAGGAAGGTAATCGAACGACCACCTCACTATAACTTGACTATTAACCGAACGTCCTACTGTTTGGTCTTTACTCCAATTTCTTCCAAATTTTCTTCTTCTAGCAGCTCGCCTCCTTCTGCTCACATCCATACGGATGATCATTGCATTGACAAAGACGGACGTACAAAACCAGACAACACAGGAAAACAAAGGGTAAGCTTATATAATTTAATTCATGCATAAACATACATTTCAAATAATCCAACACCAGATAAATTTCAACGCACGTATCATACAAAGCCTATTACTAGACTGACCGTCCGGACTGTATGAAATCTATGTAGCTATAGGTGTTCGTGCACCCAGGTGATGTAGTAACTGGAATACTCTCATCAGCTGCCACCCGAGGTTAGTCCTATCTGTCCAAAGTACACCCAAGGACTAGGACCTCATGTCGTTCCCACACATGACCTACCTTCCTCTACGTGAAGACGAGTACCCACGGAACATCAGGATGAACAGCCAGCTTAGCATTCCTACAATCATACTTTACAAATTCAATATTCATAGATGAGTCGTTCATCCCCGGAACGCTCGTTCATAATTCCAACACATTTCATTCATATCATATTCTTTTCATCTTCCATTATCAATCATCTCAGTTTCGTCTTTCATTATTCCTTATCTCAATTTCATCTTTCATTATTAATCATGTCAATTTCCACCTTGTTCAAAGATTTATAAAGACACCAGATACTGAACGTTTAATCCTCACTCATAACGAGGATGAACACTTGGAACGAGACCGAGAGGGTTACTATCAGATTACGAAAGAAACCGAGGTTAACTGCATATCGCAAGAATGGCTAGAACGGACGTTACTTACAAGATGAGTCAATTAGATGAACTGACCCTTGAGAGTTCTAACCGAACACAGAAAGAACTAGGCCAAATACTAAAGCTCTAAGCCGGAACCAAATGAACGTATATACTTCAAGATTCTCAGAGAAGAATACTTAGAAGGATTCACCTGAAGAAACCGAACGCTTAAGAATATTTAACTTATTTGAATTTACATCAAGAAATCCGAATGCCAGTCAATGACCGAGCACGGTAGAGAAAAAGGTTCTTAATGAAGTTAGACGAACGTTATTTTTCATCAAGATAAACTATACAAGAAACGAGTATGAGCGCTTGGTGTAAGACCGAGCACTACTCCGTACGAGAGCTAGGTGTAAGACCGAGCACTAATAAACTTATAATAAAAGGCTTGATAAATATAATAAGATACTATCGAAGTAGTGTTTACAAACAACGAAAATATACTATTACGTAAATTAAATTTTAGTCTATCACAGGATACCCAGATACAACTGTGCTTGGCCGAATGCTCAAGCATAGTATTACCACACAAGGATGCTTGTCCTCAACTAGGGTTCTCTCCAAATGAAAGAATCCCATTTCACTATGTTCACCAGGAAAACCGAATGGTCAATGACTGTTCAGTAACGAATGTACACTTTTATATGAGAAATTTCATACCAGAATCATTTCTTTTCAAACTCATTTCCTAACATATAGTTTCATAACTTTATACATTCATATCAAAATCAACTTTCATACTTCATACAATTCATATCATATAATTCATACATTATAACATAACTCAACCATATTTCATTTCCACTTATTAAATAAACGAATGTTCATTTAATCTAATCATATCAATCATCATGCATCAAAGACATTCAGTCAACTAACGAATGTTCATACAGTACAACAACATACAAATTAAATTAAATAAGCTTCCCTTACCTCTGAGCATGACCGTACGTTCCCAGACGCAGAAATACAATTTCACCACTACAGGTTCCTCTACCGTCAACGCTCAACAATTCAAACTACACCAAGTGACAACCCGACACTGTCATAACCACTCATTTTAAGAATGGAGATCAACACACGAACCCAGAACTGGGTTTGCATGTTTAGGAAAACGAACGATAGAGCGAAGAGAAAGACTTACCAGCCCAGCTTCACAAACCGAACGGTTTATCTGGAAGCTCTTGACGCCGGAAGTGCTTCTACGGTGCCAGAATAGTGATCGGAGGAGAGAAAGTGAGTGTTTTCTCATAGAGAAGATGAAGAGGATGTAGAGAGAAGGAGGAGAAAATGGGATTCTTCAGAAATCTGAAAAGAGGGTGCATGCAGAGAGTGGAGTAGATTTTCTGAAAATCCAAGTTTTACTTCACACGTCAAAACGAACGTCCCCTCTTCCATCGACACCTGCTTTCCACTAACTGATTTTCGGATACTTTTTCCTTGACACCTGGCGTTCGTCATCTGAGTGTCGAGCCCCCCCTCTTGACACGTGAACTCCACTAAACGATACGTGCGTGGATTTTACTGGTTCTGACAAAATAGAAGATAAAAAAATATGGAATAATGTCACTTAAAAAATTAGTTCTATAAATTATTAATTTTCTTTGCATAATAATTATAGGAAAAAGTAATGGTTTCATTTATCAATATTTTAATTATTATATTTATTTATTCTAAATAAATAAATTTAAATTATATAAAATATTTTTTTACTATTTTTTTTTAAATTTCTTTTCTTTATTAATAATTTTTTCTTATTTACATATGTTTTAAACTGTTATTATTTAAAAGGTTAAATATTTTTTTTCTTTAACTTTCCGTGAAAATTGGAATTATTTTTTCTACGAAACTTTGAACCAATTTAGTCTCTCATATTTAGAAGTGTGTGGATTTAATTCGTTTAACCAAATTTTGTATAAAGTTTATTTGATGTTTCAATCATATTTCTTAATTAATATTGAAGCAATGACAAATGGTATAAATAGCTCAAATGTTATTACGAAACATGTGAAAAACGTTAAATAAAAAAAAATTAATTAAAAAGACTAAATTCATACATCTCCAAACTTTAAGGACTAATTGGACCAAAATTTTGAAGATGAACTAACTCTAAGTTTCATTTAACCCTTGTTTAAAATATATGTTTTTGTAAATAAATATTCCTTAAATTAATTAATTTTCTAAATTATTATATTTTATATACTCATTTTTCTAAATAAATCTTTCTCCACAAATTATTTTTAGAAAAGTTTTTTTAAAATATTTTTTAAAAACTTAAAATTAAAAGAATTTCTTCCTTCTATTTTAACATAAAATAAAAAGAAAAACTTTAGTTAGAATTTCAGTCCCGATATTTTAATAAAATATCACTCAATCAGATTTAGAATTCAATTTGGAAAACTAGATTCTGAACTATTATGCTATTTGTGTAAAAATCCAAACTGCACCAGGTCAAAATTTCAAGTAGTAATAATAATTATAGTGCCACAAATGAAATCAGTATCTGATTCACAATAATATGTGTAGAAAGACAAAACACCTATCATCATGATTTCGAGCAACATAATTACAATCAATGATCAAATTTCAAGGTATTAGCAGTCAAGTTCCGTCACAGTGCTTAAAAGCCGTATTAAAGGAGAAAAAATGTATTTAAACTTTCTTATATCTCGGTTTTTAATCGACACGAACTATGGAGAGTAATAATAATAATTATCTTTTAAAATTTTATACAAAATCAATTTTACAAACCAAACTAAACACATTTTACGATGTCATATAACTTAAAAATTTGAACTCTTTCAATTGGAACAAGACTTCAAAGGTTGCTACTTATAATGAAGAACCTGGTCAAGTACAAAAACCATAACCAAGGACAATGGGTACAAGAGGATTGCAAAAAATGATGACCATAGAGGAAAAGTGGAGAGAAAACTTGCAGTTAAGCCTGCTATAGAACAAACAATAGCAACAACCAGCAATTCAGCAGAATATTGCCATGTGACTTGTCCCACACAGATCAGAACTGAGATTGCAAAGAAGCCAAGAATGTTGTTCATCAACACCCCTCCATAAATCTGAAATCATCAAAATATCTTCAAGTCCTCAGAAAGTGGTTTATATGCATATTTATTGATTGAGTTTGAGGAAAGAAATTGGTTAAGTATGCTAACCTCAGAAATGGCAAGAGAAGTGGTTCTTGGCTTCTTATGGCTTGCTTCTTTGATTGCTGAAGTTGCTTCTCTGGCATTTGTGGCCAAGGGGACTAGAATAAATGACATGAAGAATGGATGAAGTCCTACACTGTTAGAGAAGTTGTGCACACTTTCTGTTAGAGGCTCTGCCAAAATGGACAGCATAGCAATTCCTAGCACCACATATGAAATGGCCTTAAACCATGCCCATGTTGTTTTATCAACTACTGCTTCACTTTGCCTCTCTTCTACCACCATGTCAACCTCTTCCCAGCTCTTGTATGCACAAAATCAAAGAGTCTTAAGTCACATTTGCTCACTTTGGACAAAGGGAATAGAGAATATAATTACCTGATACATATCTTCTTGAGACTCAGAATGTGACACTGGAGCAGGAGCTGAAGTTGAGCTAAGCCATTTCTGAAACCCAGAAACAAATTCCTCCTCATTGATTATGCGGTCGTTATCAATGTCAAGTTCTTCAATGACAAGAGCAACTGCTTCTTCCACTTCCATTGATGCTTTGACAAACTTGATGTTCATGATTAGTTCTCTTAACTCAGATTGGGAAATGAAGTTGTCTCTATTACGATCAATTTTCACAAACAACCTGGTTATCACAGAGGCAATGCTATGAACTTGTTGTGCTCTTAGTTAGACTGGTAAAGTGTACAGTAACTGGAATCATATCAGGATTTTTCATGTTGAGTTAGAAGCTTACAATAATATCAGATGCTAATAATAGGTGATGTTGTGTTTACATTCTGAACTAGTAATAGTAGAAACTGGTTTTGAAATGGATTTGACATCTAATAAAATGTATTTTGCTTGTGCCAAGAAGTTCAAATAAATGATACTGACCCTCTGATAGCTTGTTCATCTGGTTTTCCATCTACTGTGAGAAGGCTACCAACCACATCACTCTGAACATGCTTCAAGATTTCACATATAAGCTGTTTCTTTCCTTCGCGTTCTTTTCTTTTGTTTTCAATCCATGGACCAAAAACCTGTCAGTTTTCAACACTCGGCACAGTGAAGTTCCTGCTAAAATGTGTTTTGAAACACATTGCTATTACTTTTCTTCAAGACAGTGTATTTCTATGTACCTGATATATGTTTTTCAATGATTTCCTTGAAAAATACTGTTTCTCTAAAGCGTGCTGCGTTTGACGAAGCCATTTTGTGAAGCCACTAACAAATTCCTCTTTGCTTATTCTTTTGTCACCATCCAGGTCAAAAATCTGTAACACCTGCTGTATTTCTTTCTCCTCATCAAAATTGGTTTCAGTAACTTTGTTTTTGAGCAGAAGATCTTTCACTTCAGAAGCTGATATACCACTGCTGCCATCTTGATCTATTTCCTTATATAATCTCCTGCAGAGTGTTGTGCCTATAAATAGCTTGTCATAGGTAAAACTTTCAGAGTAGCAGTTCTTCGAAATCTCACCTTATGGCACTCACATTTGGAGTCCCATTCCTTGTGAAGATCCTTTGCAGGGTGTTCTTCTGAACATCTTGTAATATTCTCAATATTAAATGATCGTGTTTCACATATTCCAGTCTTCTTTTCTGTACCCATGGCTCAAAAATCTGCAGGTTAAATAGCCACTAACGCAATTAATTAATCACTCAGGAACAAGATGACATAATAGGATATAACACATGACATAATTTGTGTTTAGGATATAATTCAATTGTCATAGGTTTGATATCAGAGATGTCACAACATATGATGTTTATGCCACACTGACTTGAACATAATTGATGAACATTTACGATACAAAAAGGAAAATGAAAAGTGAGAAACCTGGTAAACGAAGTAGAGGAAGAGAAAAATGGAGGTAATAATGAGAGCAATTAGTAAGGTGGCGTTTCTTAGCTGAGAAGAGAAATTGAAGAAATTTGGGATTTGCATGATTGCAAATGGCATCACCGAGAAAAGCATGATTCTTGCAGTGTAACTGGTTTCCAAATCCGTAGTAATGCCGTAACCTTCAAATCCACCAAAGATATTTTTCAGGCACAAAATTAACAATTGTATCATGAATACCGGGTCTTAAATAAATGTGTGAATATGTATAACTCTACCACTTGATATTATCAAGAAAATTCTACCTTTTAGACATCAAATGCTACTATTGAGCATACATATTATCAAGAATACTTAAACAATGTCCTTATTCATAATTACAACTCTATAATTTTATTAAATACTACACTTGAAGTAATTTTGTTTTCCACATATATCATCAATATTCCATCCTCAAGTTCATTGAAATAATATCTTTAATATTAATTATTTTATCTGAAGTATTGTCTCTTTTAAAGTCTAAAATTCCTTTAATTCTTAAAATAAGAATTGAAAAAGAAAAATTTATTTAAATTACTTTCAATCTCAAATCCTAAATTATATAACAATAAATTTGAACAATCCTGTTTGATTGTATTGCTTTATTTTTTCGAAAGAAACTATTAGATTAAAAGTTCTTTTGCATATTATATATATTAGTTTTATCTTAATCAAGTTATTAAATATCTCGTTTATATAAATGAAAAAGTATATTTGTATTCTAAAAATTTTAATAAAAATTGACATGAATAATTATATATATAAGACTAAAATTTAATAGTTAAATAAAATAAATATTTTACATAATGTTACTAAAACTGTATTACACTAGTATAATTGATTCCATATTAAGCATATAAAAAATATTTTCTTTTAGGAATTATTTTAAAATTAAAAATATGAATAATTTTTTATCTATCTCTTTTCTAGTCTTTGTTTGAAAAGAACAAAGGAAATGAAATGGAGAAATGGTGAAAGAGAAAATGAAACGAGAGTTAGGGAACATAAAAATTATTTTTTGTTATCGGAAACAAATTAAATTTTAAAATTTAAACATGTTCGAATGTGCTATAACTAATTATTGTATCAGTATTTATAAATACAATTTTATAGAGATAAGAGTTGAACGAAATTTGAATGACTGATATATGTAATTGATTATAGATTATTCTATTTTTATTTCCTTAGCTTTGTTTGGTTGGTGGTTTTGCTTTCACACACACGAAAAGAAAGAGTCTATATTGTGCAGAGGTAATTTTCTCAACCACATATTTTCTGATTTTTTTTTTGTCTTACTTTTAAGAGGAATTTAATGTAGAAAGAGACCCACAGAAGTTATTGCCATCAGACTTCTTAGTTTCTCAGATCCAAATTCACTTTAAAATTCTTGATGAAAATAAAATTATTTTTTGAAACTATTTTTTATTTGAAAAAAAAAATTAATATAATGAGTTAGAATGGATTGAAAAATAAAAAATATCAACCTTAAATTAATGTAAGATAATATATATGCAGGTTTATTAGTTGGAAAATTAGAATATAAGAGTTAAAGAAAAATGAGTTGGAAGAAACCAGTGATGAAGGCTTTAACAGTGTTGTGGTGAGAGTCAGAAGCAGAAGAATGACTCTGAAATTGTTGTCTTCCAACAATGACACAGCTTCCCCAAACTACGGTTAGAAGCAAAATAGATGATCCAGCCAATATCCCAATCCCTGTCATGCCATATTCTTCTGCTATCTCCCTATTGCTCACAAGTCCTGAAACTGTTCATACAATCAAATTATTTATAAAATTATTCATAAAACCAAAAAAAAAATGAAATATTATATTATCTATTCTTACTACACTGTGTATAATAATTTTAATACTTATTTATTAAATATTTATATAGTCATTCTCAATTTCGTTAAGTATACTATTTAAAATATATTTTTTCATTTATGTGTTTCTTTGACAAATTATAAAAACATTAATCATTAACCGAAAAAGAAATGCTTAATTATGAAAAAAGTACAGAGATATTGATGAAAAGTGAAATTTGTATTTTCAAAAAGTAATTTAATTCTTAATCACAAATAAAATCATTTAACTTAATAAAAAAAATTAAAAACTCCAATTTCTGAACATAAAACAGAAGTAAAATAGTTCATGCGAATATAGATAGAATTGGAAAGTTATTAGACTAATATAATCTACACAAAAGTTTTACAAATAATTAGTCATACTATTTTTCATGATTACTACAACGAAACTTTCAAAATTAACAATGAAATACTAATTAAGTATGAGTTAAGACAAACTTTTCTATAAAGCTTTGTTCAAACACTTAAATATATAAATAAAAATTGTATGAATAGTTAATGACTGTGTTGGTTGAGATTATCCCTTATCATAGCTAGACTCATAAGTGGAAGACAATTTCAAAAGGAAAAGTCATCATCCATCACGCGAACTGATATGACATATATACATATATACATACATTATATATATATATATATATATATATATATATATATATATATATATATATATATATATATATATATATATATATAGAGAGAGAGAGAGAGAGAGAGAGAGAGAGAGAGAGAGAGGTGTATTTAGGAATCATAAGAAATTCGATATACTAAGATTACTGTTAACATATTCACAAGTTAAACATGGAAAACACAGATTCAAACATTTATTCAAATAATTTTTCGAGTTCTGACTTAGTTATATGCATGTGCAACTGCATGATGCCTCTCTATTAAATTGAAAAGGGAAGGAAAACATAAGAGATGACATACCAAGAAGAATTAGGGGCTCTGGAAGGGCAGCTAGGATGTGAAAAGCACTGGCACCAAAGATACCAGGGCCAAGAATCTTGAAGATTTGTTCTCCTCCTTTAGCCAAATATGATTCTCCATGGAACAGCAAATACTCATACACCAATATAAGAAAGAGATGGCCAAAAATATTGTCTGTGCATGGCAAGAAGCCATACATTTGTTTGCAGTGCTCCTCGCAGGATTCATCATCAATTCCTTTCAGAACTAAGTAAGAAGTTTCCTTGTGTTCAACTTTTTGAACACCATCTGAAACTAGTTCTGTCAGATATCGACCTTGAACCCTGATTATTGTTGTTGCTAACAAAAGGAGAAATACAGAGTATTGTGTTTTGGAAATGTTTCTCATATTTTTGTTTTCTCAATTGAGCAAAGGAATGAAACAACGTTAATTTCATTACTTAGCTCAATTTGTATAAAAGATTTTGGTAATGTACCACAAGTAATGCTTTGCACTCCAAATAATAAGAAAAACAAAGAAATTGAAAGTCAACAAATGGGTTTACTTGCTGTATGGTTTAAGGCAAAGTCCGTCATAAACGAGGACCGATTCTTCAAGTCTTCAAATTTTAATATCTGTTTAATAAATGTACAAAATCAAAATATCATTCTTAACCCAGTGAAAATAGTAACCAGTTTACATTATCGGATAAAATAATGTATACATATATAAATTTTGTAAGATTAAATTAAATTTAAAATTTATTTTTTAATATAATATTAAGATTATAAATTATAATTCATCTATAAAAATAAGATTTATACTCACTTGTATATTTAAAATTATTTTATTTTTAGTGATATGAGATTTCTAACCTATCCTATAAATCTTTAAAATAATAAGTTTATATGTTATTTTTGTGATTTATTATCTCTTTTGTAAAGGTTGTCCCACCTTGTTTACTAGTTTTCTGTATTATATGTTTAATAGTTTTTAAGTAAATATTTGATTTGATAGAATCCACAGTTTTACTAAGCAATTATTATTTGGTTAAAATATAATTTTTTTAATATATTATCTCTATATTTCTTTTATTATATTTCTACATTTTAAGTTTATAGGTTATATATATAAATACAAAGAATTCATATTTTCTAATTCACGTTTTGGATGGTAGTGACGTAACATTTCAAAATATAGTATAAACTAGAGAAGAGAATCATCACATACATGATAAGATAGAACAGTTGTCCATCTAGAATATAAAGTATTCTCTTTACAGTTATCCAAAAACAACTATAAATAAAAAAAACTTTATATATGTACATTAAGATACTCAAAATTATTTACAAGATTCAACTAAAGTAACTACTTCGCAGTATCACCTCCATCCAATGTCTGCTCCAAGGATACCTCATCTCTCTGCTCACATACATAGGATGATCATTGCAGAAGAAAGAACAACAATACATACAAAACACAAACACACAACATGGCAAGCTAGTTTAAACAAAGACTAATCATATATTCATTTACTAAGTTTCATACATATTCATTCACATCACATAAACTATTCATACATGACACCACACTGACTTTGACTATCTGGACTTAGAATGATTGTCGAGATATGGCGGGTCGTGCGCTCGTGGTGGCTTGTACTGCTTTGCAAAGTCATTGCCAATGGGTTTCACCCTACCACACTCACGAGGTTAGTTTGTAACATGCCTTGGAGCATACTTGAAGCCCCAAAGACTAATGAAGCCCCAAAGACTAAGACCTCCTACTACTCCTTACGACATGGATCAATACTCTCTACTTGAGAATGAAAGACCATTGGAGTTTCAGGACAAGCCCCAAGACTAAGCTCCTGCATTCATTGTAAACATACTTGAATCTCAACAAGAGAGTTCACTTTGGATCACAACATAGGGCACCACCACGTAACCTCTCCGTGAGGTTCATGGAATTATGTCCATCAACCATACTTTGAAATCACATACTTTCACTTTGGAACATAACTCATAACAATAATCAATGATGTAATGTAAGACAACTCAAACATACTTCATAGTGCACTCAACTATTCATTTAAAACAACTTAGAACTAAAAGAAAAGAGTGAACTAAACTTGGACCATTCGCACAGCGCACACATTCGTAGAGCGAATCCAGAGGTATTTCGAACAGCGAATCCACTCGCTATGTGAATCCTCAGACAGAGACTCATCCTTCAGAACCATTCGCATAGTGGTTAAACTCGTTATGCAAATAAACTTTTAATTGTATCAGACCCAAACCCCTCACATAGCGCCCTAAATCGCTATGCGAGAGCCCTAAGCAGTTACTCAAACTCCATAAACACTCGTAGAGCGCATCTATTCGATATTCGAATAAAATTGGCAATAGTCTAGACCTCAACCAGTCGCATAACGCCCTGATTCGCCATGCGGATCATCAAACAGAGAGCAACCCTCTCAAACCATTCGCACAGCCCGCCCATTCGTTGTGCGAATGCCTTGGCAGAGAGCATCTCGCCAGGGTGACTCGCTATGTGAATCCATTAGCACAACGAGTCTGCATAATTTGCAGAACGAAATTCTGCAGAATTATGCAACTCAACCACCAATCACCATAATATGAGGCCGATAAGTATCCACCACTAGGCCCGTTAGGTTGGGTATCATAGTCATCATGCCCTTCATTTTTGTTTCATCGACAAGTTGATTCCTTAGAATGTGGAACAAGTCTTCTTCAAATCTCATCTTAGTTGCATGTTGCACCACGTAACATAAAAAACAAAAAAAGTTCAGATTTTCTCAAAAGTATCTTACCTATTAAGAAATTCTACACGTACCACATCGATAAGTAACCAGATTATATGATAAATAAACATTCACACTTCAGAAGGAAGTTTGCGAGGAATTTGTTCCAAAATTCTAACAATCCTCTTATCTTCTTTGGACAGGATGTCCTTAGGCCACTCCTTACCTAAGAAGGTTATCCGTCAATTATCCGTCAATTAGAAGGAAGACTTCAACTTTTCATTTTAATTATATAAATATGATCGACCAATTGGGTTTACCTCTATCCTAAAGAATTCATTTTTGAACTTCTTAAAAGATTGAGAATATGTACTAAGCAAGCAAGTTCTCGACCTACTTACCAAAGATAATCATGTAATCAGATTCCTTGGTTGTGTATGGTAAAAATGAAGGAAACATTCAAGCAGAGGGGATATAAAATGGCTCATCATACTAATATAAATGCCAGTACTAAATCTTAACTGTTTGAATGAAGTTATATTGGTGTAACATTTAGGAGACGAAAGGTAGTTGAGTGTGAAGTTGTAGGAAAAAAGATATGTACGTGTAAAAAAATTCCTTCCAATAACCCTCTCGGACATGACAAACATTGTCTATGGTGCTCACCCTCCTAAAGACATTATATTCTCTGATGCCCCACTCTCAAGCATATATATAATATTCAATCAAGATTTCATTATTATCGACCACCTAAATTTGGAAAAATGTCTCCTCACCAAGGGATCTACCCACTTGTATCTTTCCGAGGTAGTTTGTCCTTGACATGCTCCTTAAGAGGATCCTCCTTATCTTCAATAATCATCTCTATTTCTACCCTTAGAACCCTAGATGATGATACATCAAAGGACATTGAAGTCTGATTACTGTCACTATTTGTCTCCTCCTAAAAACCTATGTTTGATCCACTATATGACATATTTGTTACTAGTTTGTTCTCAAGTGAGGAACTTCTCCTACAAGATATTGGCAGTAGAGAAAATTCTCATAAACTTAGTGCTTAACTAGAGCAAATGATCCCATATTAATAGCATAACTTAAAATCCTTTCGTCTTCCTACCTTTTCATTTCAACCATTAATATCTCTTTAGTTTTAGCACCCAGGGGATGTGACTCTTCACCTTCTTAGCATCGTTTCGTTTGATGACATTAAATCAATCCTAGCACTTCATCATTGCAACCTCTTTATCGCTACGATTTTTGAGACTAGAAGGCTACTATACCTACAAGGCTACATAAACAAAGAAATACAAATTTTCTTTGCACATAACCACAATGACAAAGACATAAGTCTGACATGAGGGTGGCAATTTACAAGACTTCAACATCCAATGAGTTAAGTCTAAAGGGCTACTGTACTATACATAATCGAATACAATTTGACCGTGTCATTATATACCATGTAATCATCTAAAGACATCTTGATTACCCGTACCTAAGTTTACCTAGCACATATTATTTGATTCTTCACCATAACAGATTGGTTAGATACATATGTCGAATACATATCGACTAACCATTATTAGCACACAAGGGACAACTAGCTTAAGATCATTATTAAGGTTTAACTAAGTAGATTAATTAACTAAGGACTAATCGAGGTAATTAATCACATGGACCATGTTCACCTAAGGAAAAAACTCATAAATAATAATATCAATAGCATAATTTACAAGGTAACAATTTACGTTCATTAATTATCGCATTTACTGTTTGTTGAGGAACTTAGCTTACTTAGGCGTCAAAGTATCTTTTGTAGGCACAACCCTTACTCAACTAAGGAAGGATAAGTATCCACGGAATTGGTGGCTTAGAGCTTTTGGAGTGTTTATTAGAGTCTTTATAGGACGTAAGTTCATTTTTCATTTTATGACCTTTAATTAAAATAAAAAATTTAATGTAGTTTTAAAATATTTTACTTTCACTTTAAATCATAAAAAATATATAAAATATTAAATATTTTTTCTATTATTTATTCGTAAAATATATTTATTTCGAGTCGGAATAAAATCAAGATTGAATAATCACGGGTTGCAATGGGCCTACCAAGCCTATTTAAGTTTCACCTGCACTTGACCTGCAAAATTCAGGCTACACTAACTTGCCAGCTTTGAAAAAGCAAACTCAATAGTTTGTCCCGCCTTGCATTCATTATTTCTTATTTTCTTTAATAAAGCCTTCATCGTCTTACAAATTGAGAAACTTTAACTCATTCACAAAATTAAGTAGAAACTTTTGGAAGTTGAATGATAAATTGATAATTCAATACTTTTATCCCATTTATATTCGTAATTTGATATGCATGATGAATTTTTGCGATTTTAACATATTCATATATATATATATATATATATATATATATAGGCTTAATACCTTATTTTGTTTCCAGTTTCGTTCGAAAATGTCAAATTAGTTCATCCTTTACAAAATGTGTCAATTACGTCCTCACTTAATAAAATTTGCATCAATGAAATCCCTTCCGTTGAATCCATACAAAAGGCGTTAATTATTTTTCTCTTTCTTTAATTAACGTTGTTTGTACGGATTTAACGGAAGAGATTTCATTGATGCAAATTTTATTAAGTGAGGACATAATTGACGCATTTTTTAAAGGATAGACTAATTTAACATTTTCGAACCAAACTGGAGATAAAATAGGGTATTAAGCCATATATATATATATATATATATATATATATATATATATATATATATATATATATATATATATATATATATATATATATATATATATATATATATAACACTTATTTTTTCACTCATAAAGGCCTTGTTCACTTGAAGTGATTTGGGAGAAAGTAATTGAAGAGATTTGAGAGGATTTGAAGATAAATTTTTTTGTTGTTTATTTGAGTGAATTTGGAGATAAATTAGAGTATAGTTAGAAGTAAAATTTGTGAGAATTAGTGTAGGATTTTATTGACGTGACAGATTAAAAAAATTTACTTCCAAATATACTCTCATTTACCTCTAAATTCACTCAAATAAACAACAAAAAAATTTATCTTCATATCTTTTCAAATCCCTTCAATTATTCTCTTCCAAATCCCTTGAAGTGAACAAGGCCAAAAGAATTTGGAACGTTCATTTAAAAATCCAAAAGGAAATAACAAACATACACAAGTCTAAGAATTTTTTTATATGGATTGCAACCTGACTTGCCCTCATAGAATGGTATAGGCTATGTAGGTTGGCAAGTCTAAAATCTCAATCCGCCAGGCGCTTTTCATGCATGCTTATGGGTCAGTCCATCCCACTTTGTCATTCCTATATATAATTATATTTTTATTGTTAAATTTTGTTATTAAATTACTTATTTAAGTTTAACAAAATATTGATTTTAATCTTATATATTATTCATAAATAGAAAATTAAAGTTACATAATTATATATATATATATATATATATATATATATATATATATATATATATATATATATATGAACGAACGAAAAATGACATTAGTCAAATAATCATATTAAATTTTGAAGGATTAAATATGTTTTAGTCCTTAAACTATCAAACGATTTTGGGTTTCGTTTTCTTCGAAAGGTTTGTTTATTTTAATCTTCTTAATTTTGAAACTTTTATGTTTACTCCTTAAAATTGAACGAAGTTAGATTTTGGCCAACGACAACCACATGGGATAGCATCTTTCTTCATGTGATACCATTTTTTCCATGATTGTGTGTCACATTGATTTTTACTATGGACTACAAAGAGTGCCTCAACCTCCATAACCACCGTGAAATCAACTCCATCACTGTCGCACATTCATTTTCATCACCTACAAAACTAGAAATAAAAAAATCTCAATTGCCAAGAAACCTTAGAATCACCATCCTTCTCGCATCAGACCACCATGCTGTCACCAGCAACCACCATGCATCGCATCTCGCGCCTCCACAGCAACCTGCAAACAGAAAATCACAAGTTCATGAACCCTAGTCGCGCAATATTCACTTGAATCAGAAATTGAAACCAGAAATCACAACATCTTCGTCTTTGTGGAAAACCCGTAATTGCGCTGCTGCTTGCCTCCACCAGTCTAGGGCTAGAAAACGTTGGAAAGTCGAGGGCCCTGGTACGTGAGCCGCGGTTGCTCTTGAAGTGGAAAATAAACTTACTTGTTTAGTATATCTTTGTGCCACAGAATCATATTTAAAATATAATTTTATTTCTTCTTAATTTCCCCCTTAGATCTGTCTTGACATATCTGAAACTGAAACAGCCGTTGTTGTGTGTGTGTGATGAAGCAATAAATGACATTTGCATATGGCAAGTAAGAAATTCAAAGGGTCTTGCCAGAATTCAAGATAATCAATAATTTTGTCTATAATATCTCCTATTTAACCCTTCAATATTTACCACATAATAAAGTTAAATAAAAAATCTCATATGAAATAATAGATAAAGGAATAATGTTTTCGAGAAAGCTCGTGGCTTTGGGATAGAACAAGTGCTTCCATTGTGGTTGTTTGTTTGCACTGTGCCGGAGACATGTTTGTCAAAATGCAATTACCACTTTGTGATCATTAATTTCCTAATTAAGGCTTACCACTGGCAACTTTATTTTCCAATTCCACGCGAGGGCGCTAGTATGAGCAACATTCTCCAAGTCGAAGAAGAGCTTGTAGAAACTGGAAGAATGGTTGCTCCCGCTTCTCGAGGAAATGAGGTTGGTGCTCTCTCTTAGAGGTTGGTTTGGAAGAAGTGTGTCAGTCGAGAAATCGAAACTCTGCCACAAAACAACGCTCTCGAAGGAATCTTCAAGGAGTATCAGGTTGCGGTGTCATACAAATGTAAGTGGAGTGGCAGTGCTCGTGGATCATACTTGCAACTGATCGGAGTCGGTGAGTACCAGGTTACCGGCTTTTAGTTGCTCATTTCAGAGAAAAAAAAAAAAAAAGCAACGTGGCACACAATCATAAGAAAAACTGATATCACATCTAGACATCGTTAGCCAAAATCTAACGTGATTTTATTTTAAGGACTAAACATAATAGTTTCAAAACTAAAAGAATTAAAATGAATAAACCTTTTGGAGAGGGACGAAATCCAAAATTACTTGATAGTTTAGGAACTAAAAACATATTTAACCAAATTTTAAATATAAAATGAAGTGTATAATTTTATATTAACAAAGTTATTTAAGTATAAAAGTGTAATGTAAAACATACTAAGAGGATTATGATAATAAAAAAATAAAATTATTATTATTTTAATTATAAAATAAATACAAATATTTTTATAATTTTATTCTAACTGGTTTTTATTTATTTTCTAAGTAGTTTTATAATTAAAAGAAATGATAAAATGATTATTTTAATTTAGAAAAAATTTATTTAAAAGATAAATTTGGAAAAAAATGTGGACGCGAGAAATGTCTTTATATATACTTGTTAAAACATGTGTTATGCGCATATGCATTCATTTTTTTTTATGATAATAATAATAATTAGTTTTTTGAATATTCCGTGAAAAAAAATGTGAAATCTTAGTTGAGGTAGACAATATTAGGATGACAACGCGAATATTGTCGATCCGTAACTCAACCAGACAAAAAAAATTCATTCCTACCCAACCCATTACCTGCATATATATTTGGTTCAAAATTATTCGCATGTATTTTAAAATCTGCAAATACTGATAAATATTTTAAAAAAATATAGTTTTATAAATTATTAAAATAAAATTACAAAAAATATATAAAATATAATATAAATTAAATTAAATATAATAAAATTAATTTTAATTAAATTTAACCTTATAAAGTATAAATTAATGTTAGTTTTAATTAAATTTAACTTAATAAAATATAAATTATATTTATATTTTTATTTTTTACAGAGGTAGCGGATATGCGTATGCGCATATCCTTTCATGCTCATTTCAAGCTCATCATGTGACCCTCATGAAGCACCACAAAAAAATCCTGATCTTCAACATTAAGGATGTCATAATGACCATTATACCATCCTTGTTCTGAACCTCATCAATGAGTTTGTCCTCATATATATTTGAAATCACACAGTTATATCATTTATATGTCACAACACACACATATGCATTTAATTATTTTAATTATATAAACTCATGTGATGACTAGTGACTCACTAATTCAACTAATATTGACTAATTGAATACTTTGACTAATTCAACCATTAATATGAGTTTTAAAAATATTGATTATAATAACACAATGCACAATAGTTTATGAGTATAAGAAAGTAGAGATCCAAAGTTTAGAGAATTGATAGTTTCTTTTTACTCTAATATTCATGAGTTGCATTTATCTCAAACATTAAAAATTGCCAAAGTCTGAATCAAAGACATACAATGTTTATATAGCCTCTTATAGAACTTGTACAATATGCAAACATACACTAGCAACCAAATAACCAATGAAATTAATTTCCAATGAGTTAATTCAGCGTACTGATTATATTCTTTGTCGCTTGGGCTCAATAATCTGCATATTTATTAACATAACATCATTATATAAAGAATAAATGTGAAACATAACACTAGGTTGAATATATTATACACTCACAGTATAAAATTTTTAAATTTATGGTATAATCATCTTTTAAAAAGCATAATTTTAGAATATTCATAATGATTTTTGCTTTTAAGTAAATATCTCCATGTTTTCAAACAACAATATTACTATTTCTCAACTTGAATATGAAAATTATCATACAATATTTTGCAAACAAAGTTAATGGTGCTATATGCAACAAAATTCATCAATGATTAAAGAATTTGGCACGTCAAAATGAATTATTTTAACTAGAAAAGAAAGACATCAAGTGACTATATTATACTTTTATTATACAAAGTGAATATGCTTAAGTACAAGCATAAAATTAAGATCTCCTAAGTATAAATAAAATTTATACCTCAATCAACAATTTCAGCTAATAAAATATTCAAATACATTATTAAGTTATGTGAAATATTAATTATTTAATTTTTAATCATCTGACAACATTCTTTTAACTAATCACATTTTGAAGCAAACTCATGTAAAAAAAAAAAAAAAATGCTTGAATAAACCATAGGCAAAAAATTCAACGAAAGAAAAATTTAGTTCCACTTTCTACTACATACAAAAAAGATTGAATTTTCTAGGGTTCTTTCTCTTGCATAAATAAAGAAACTGAAAAGGAACATAAGTAAAAGTGCATCTGTATTAAATAATTGAAGATTATAAATAAGTAGCATCACCTCGCTATCAGTTTTCGGTGATAGAGCAACTTTAGCTTGAGATTTCTTCATTTCATCAACAAATGAACATTCTGAGCAAACATATTGCTCCAACTTTTCTGCATCTTCGGCAGTCATGTCCACACAAGCAGGATGGTACCTAAAATACTACCAAAGTTGAAAAATATTTCTCTCACGAAATTCATAAGATCACAAGTAGATATAAACAAGATATTATATAACACTATAAAATCGAAGCAAAAGAAATCAAACATTGCATCAATCGAACAGCTTGATACATTATTAAAAGACACCAAACATAATTTGTAATTTTGTTGAAAAATGACTACTGTATAGACATCAAAACTTTAGACTATAAAATCCTTTTGTCATTTATTTGATTACATGTTTCTCAACCCTTTTTCTTGGATTGAAGAAGCAAAACCTTATCAAGAGCAACATGCAAACCTTGTTCATCAGCAAATGAAAAGTTTGAAAAACAACAAACCTGTCAAGTTCTTTAAAACTATATATCGAACTTATGAAAACATTGTTCTATAACTTCTTCAAAAAATTTTGTGGTGTTTGTCAATCTTCCTTTTGTTTAGGGCGAATAACCTTTAGGATCTAAGATAAAATATCTAAATTAATTCATAAAAAAAAACCACGTCTAAATAAAAAATTAAAGCCCCTCAAAATTAATTCACTCATAAATGTAATAAAAGTAATTCAAGAAATAAAAAAAAAAAAACTAATGTTACCAATTCTTGCATTCCTCACACTGCACCATAAGTACATCTGGGTTATAAGGCATCTCGCACTTGCAGTACCTTCAAAAACGCAACAAAATCAACAAAATGAAATCCAAAATTTCAAACACTAAAACACAGACAAGAACATGATTTTATTGAAAACAAAAGGGGCACTCACACAACTACACGATCAGGTGTGAAAGTTCCAGTAGCAGCCTCGTACTCAAACCTATAATAATAATCCTCAGCAGCTACATCCTGAAGCTTGGTATAGTTCTTGAAAGAGTGCACAACGCACTTCCCTTCAATGGCATGAGCACTTTGAACATCATAATGGTCAGACAAAAATAACTCTTTCACCCCATGGAATCTCCTACGTCCCTCAATGGAATCTTCAGGCCTATAGTACCACCTAACATGCACCTTCACATCGTTCTTACGACAAGGTTCAATTTTCTCAACACGAGCCACGTATGGTGCCTTGTTCGTATCAGGAGGGCGCATCGTCACATGGTCCCCAACTACAAAAGGAACATTTTTCACTCATCATCGTATCACCCACATGAATTCAAACCATTCTCTCACCGTCCCCATTACAAAAGTAACAATCTTGTTGCAATTTAAACAACTAGTTACCCAAAAAGAGAAAAAATTTCTAGCAATTACCTCTTACGATCTTGTTGGTACCTTTGATGGTGTAGGAGTTCAAGTCTTTTTTACTTGACTTCGTTTTCGACATGGTTGACGAAGGGTCTCTCTAAACTCTGTTTATGAGAAAGCTTTTGGTGGAGAGCTGGAAATGGGAAGGGATTTGAGCTTGGACAACGAAGGTGAAAATTTTCTGACCCAAAGAATTTTGGGGACAAATTAGAAGGAACCCTAAAGTTTCGTTTCATTCATGGAAGAAAAGGAAAAAGAGCACAAATAAGACAAGAGAATGAGTGTGATGCTTCAAATGGTTGTGAGCTAAAATGAGTTTTACTATGACATCTCAATACATTTTTTTGATTCAAAGCTACTATTGGTATTGGACATTTTACCCTTTTGGCTTACTTTTTGTCCTTTTTTTGCGATAATATAAGCAATTTTTTCTTTATTAAAGCAACTTTTTATTTAAAAAAAAAACAAAGATACGCGTCATGGCATTTATTTTAAGAAAATAGTTTTATAACTCGAATTTATTTAAGAGAGAGAAAAAAATAAATAAAGGAATAAATGTGAGTTGTTAAACAACGATAAAAGATAAAATGATAGAAAAGGAAATCGAGTAAATGTAAAGTAACTCATTCTTACTTTTACTATCATGTATTTGAAAAAAAGACTAAATAAGCTTAAAAGTAAAATATTTGAAACAAAAAGATAGAATTAAACCTTTAGTTAGAGTTAGTTAAACTTGAAGGAGGAATGTAATAAATGAGTCATTTTAAATAAAAAAAGTATTAAATATGAAAGGTTATTAACTTTTAGGTTTTCATATTGTTCTTTACCAACGTACTAACCAACTTTAATTCACTTATAATGACCTTTTCGAATCTAAGTTATAAGAAGTTATACATTGATACATCCTAGGAGATGTGGAGAAGCAGATCCGTGATATTGGAGGTACAGGGAGACTTGAACAGCTTGCTGAAACCAATGGAACAATAGCATTAGCAGCTGCAGACTTGGAATTTCATGAGCATATTGGTTAGGAGTTTTGGATGTGAAGCAGCGGATGATTGGTGATTATGGTGGATGGATATGGAGGCTAGCTTGGAGAGGTGATTCACAACTCAGAAGGCTTCCTAGAGTGGAAGGAAGTTGCAATGGAAATCAAGCTAAGAAGTGACTCTTGGAGAAGGAATTTACTATGTATTTCAGCAGAAATTCTTTACTACAATCCAAAAGTGATTTACAAGCTTTTCCTATGAGATTTTATAGATTAATCTCAAGGCTTTAAGCAAGCAATTTTCACGCTGAACCCATGTGCTACATGTGTGGCTTCTAAAACACGTGAAAATTGAGTTTTATGTGATGAAAAACAATTACTAATGTAGCCCCATAGAAGGATAAGTACACCCCTTCTTGTATAGAAATGTCCTTTTTACCCTTCTCCATGTTTTGGCAGATTTGGAATGCCTTCTTGTTCTCCAATTTTCCATCCAAAGATAGCAAATAGTACTTGACCTTGAGGAGAATATTCATCTTGGAGCTTTTTGGCCATTCCTCTTGTGATGGGTCCTATGGTGTTAGACCTTCTTGTATCATACATGTATAACATTCCGTATAAACAATATGTACAATATACTTTTTTTCATGTTTATCCATTGGTATAATATGTTAAAAAATGATAGTCACAAAAGAAAAGCAAAAAATATTTTATTATATAAATAATATTTCTTAAGTTCTATGATAAAATGTCTTATTACTGTAAAAGTTATTTATGATAAATGAATTAATAAAGAGGAAAAAGGTTTAAATAGGTTACTATTTTGGTTCACTTTAACGTGAGATTATTTTTTTTATGTTGGTTCCAATTTTGATAATTTATGTTCAATTTGATCTTTTTTTATAATGTCGTCTAAATTATTAACGACACACTATATACAACTTTTGAATGAGCTATTCAATTTTTACTTACATTGCTGGTCTATCATACTATGAGTTGGAATCTGGCCAATAACAAGTTGTCACTTGTATTTATCCAACAACGTCAAATCAGAAACCCTAAGACTGCCATCAACCACCTTAGTCGGCCACCACAACACGACGATACAACATTAGAACTACCAGCCACGCACAACCACTCTCACATATCACACCATCCATGAACTTGCAACCTAAATTGTGTCTCTTTTACACTACTATGACAACGGGTCGAGTCGGGTACGGGTAGTGCTTACCCGCAACCCGACCCGCTACCTGCTCGAATACCCGTTTAAAAAATATCCGCGGGTATTTTAAAATTTGTGGGTACCTGCGAATACCCGCAAAAAAAATATATTTAAAACATTTTTAAACTAAAATTTAAATAAAATTATAAAAAATATATATAATATAATATAAATTAAATTAAACATAAATTAAAATTTAATTTTAATTAAATTTAACCTAATAAAATATAATTTTATTTTATTTTTAATTAAATTTAATTAAAAAATATATAATTTTTTATTTTATTTTTTGCGGGTAAAGGGTACTCGCAGGGCGGGTAGTATATACCCACGGATAGTAACTACCCGTCGCGGATTTTATTGCGGATACTCGTGCCCGCGGTTAAAATTGTCATCCCTATCTACTGCATTCCACAAACCACCTTGCGACTGCAGCATATGAATAAACCACCTTGAGTTTGCACTTTCACGTTGTGCCAAAACCACCACGCTGACAAAGGGGACGAACCAAAAAACCACTAATCTCAATCGTGAGCCACAATGCACCTGAACTTTTGAAACACCACATGTAAGCCCCAATTCACTAGTAAAAGATAAGAATTTTAACTCACCCATTTGACATCTGTTTCGTTGCAACCGAAGCATAAAATGACGTGGTGACATTTTTTTAGTTATTGCAAACGTATATGTCTTGGTTAAAAAATAATTGAGGCCTAACGGAGTCTACGACCTTAGTTGTTTAGAGAATCGACACATAAAATAACTGAATTTTTGGTTTGTTAGACTTTAGGCAACGATTCTTTATAGAACTGAGGTGGTAGAGACTTATTTCCTCGGTTAAAAAAAATCTAGGTAATAACATAACTGAAATTTCTTTTATAGACTTTAGGCAATGGTTCTTTATAGAACCGAGGCGGTAGAGGCTTATTGTCTCGGTTAAAAAAACAATCGAGGTAATAACATGTGTTTAGGTTTAAATTTCTCGAACAGAGGAATTTTTAGATAGAAGCAATATTCTGTGTTGTTGTTCTCTCTCTCTTCTTCGATTTCGCGACCACCATCTTCAACATTTCTTCCAATTTTTCTTTCATTTTTCGTTGATTAAGTGCTTAGGAATAATTTTATTTAGACTAATTGATTTTTTGCACAGGTGTTGTTCGAATAGACACTTTGGGATGTTCATTTCGTTTCAACCCCAAACTCACCTTCAAAGTTAGTTTTGTTTTACGGTTTTCATGTTTGCATTTGGTTGTTTATTGGAAAACAATTTATGTGTAGTGTTTTCTAGACAGCGTTTCATGTTTTCTGTTTTCCCGATAAATAGAAAACAACGTTTTTTGGACAATGTTTTGTGTGCAGGTTCATTTATGTGTTTGTTTTTGTGTTTCTGGGATAATGTAATACAATTTATGTGATCTGAAATGGTTACAGAAACAATCATATTTTTTTGAAAAAAAAAACATACTTTAAACAACAGTTCTGGTAAAAATCGAGACAAAAATTGGGTTTATTGCCTCGGTTTTGGATCTAACCGAGGCAATAGACCCAATTTTTTTTGCTTTACAACTTCGATTTTTTGAATCGAGGCAAAATCATACATAACCTTTTTTCCTCAATTTTTGAACCAGAGCCAAAAGTCTCAACATTTTACCTCACTTGAATATACCTTGGTTCTGCAACCTCTATTATAAAGCCAAAACAACCAAGGCAATATCCTTTCGTTGAACTAGTGATTACAATTGATTTCGTTGAACTTTTTATGCTTTCTCATAATCAAGCGTTCAGGTCAGAACTTTATAGGGACGACTACGGTGGGTCCCAAATTGGACTTCTTTCACATATGAGTCATAGGTTTTCATCGAAAGAAGTTTCCCATTACGGTAGAACAAAAAGCCTCTAATCTCATCTCGTTTGCTCTTTTGAGAAAGCTCATCCCGGGAATACCCGTCGGAGAGCAGAGCTTTCTCAATGGCCCTTTCTATTTGGACTTGTGCCAAAAGCACTTTGTCTTGATTCTTTTCCGACAACCCCACAAAATGAAACCCCGCGCGCTCATCTAGTTCGGCGCGACGAGTGTTGTCATCCAGTAAAGGATGGGAAAGGTCTGGGGCTTGAGGCTCTGCAGGGGGCAAGGACGACTGTGAGCTGGCGCCCACGTCGTCCATATAAAAGGTGGGAATCAACCCAGCAAGGATGGTATCTAAATCAAAATCAGATACCAACGAATACATTCCATTTTTTAACATACAAAGCAAGAGAGTCCAACAGAATCCAATTAAAAATCTTTTGATATACTTTTTCATTGGTTTACTCATAAGCTTTTTTTCCTACTCTTCCCGTTCTATTGATCAGAAGCATCCAGCAGCGCCACGCCAAACGACTCAACTAGTAGTGGAGTGCTCATCCTGGCTTTCTTCCACTTCAACCAACCTTCGTCTATCACATCATATCTCACAGTTGTCAACCCTTGAAGAGATTCCCACCTTTCTGGCTAAAGCGGCTTTCATGCAAGCAAGCCTTTGTAATGCGCCAACCAATCCCAGAACATTGATTTTCACAAGAAAGGACCTTTAAATGCATACATCAAAAGAAATTCTCAAATCAATGCATATACTGACTTAATAATTAAAACAAAGGATAAAGGGTAGATGCCACTAGATAGACTGCATATTCAAATAAATCTCCATTTCCAGTCTAAGATAGATCACAGAGAGCCTGCTGGAAATTGATATTAAGATCGAGTTCTTTACCTACCACAACACTTTGTAGAGCAAAGACGGGGCCAATGAGTGCTAGCTAAAGATCCGAAAGTCAAATCGATACCCAACTGCGTCACACCAAGGGCATGTACGAGAGCAGAGTAAGCGCCCAAGCAGCCAACAGCATAAAACGTTTTCGCTCCTCTCGTTTGGTTTCCCAGTAGTAGTCTCCGCCAAGAGTGAATAAGAAAGCTCTTGGCGCCTTGGAACGAACTCATATGAGAAAATGTCAGTGGTCTCAGAGACTTTAGAGTGCAATAAGATAGGGGCATTTGAGGGTTCTTTGACTACTGTTGGAGAGCACACAGATCACTGTGGTACTCGAGAAAAAGAGTTAGCCGCTTAGAGGAGAGGTTGATAATGTCCCCACCTTCACCCGCTTTTAGAAGTGGATTCGAACCACTGGACTCTATTTTCTGAGGATAAATTGATCCTGTTCAGCTGTTACCATTCTAGATGCGTCTTTTCCGCCTTAAACCCCTTATCCCGGATAATAAATGTATGCAAACGCTGCAGGAATCGAAGTTGAGTGATTCAGTAAGATATAAGAGCAATTGAGACAGATAGGGAGCATGTCATTCAAGGGCTGGTTTTCCTATTTATTTGAAATCTTATCCCGTCGTCACCTTGTAAAAAGCTAATGCGACACCAAATTCTTATTTATATGAATAAATTAAGGACCAACCAGCACACAAAGGGAGGGGTGAACCCACCTTGTCTAAGACGCGAATGAACGAACATTTGAAAGAGATGGTGACAAACAAGGAAATCGGCGCATTTGGCTCTACCTCTCACGCCAAACCATCGTGGTTGGAACTTGTTTCAATGAAAAAAATGACCAGAATGACCAAAACATCTCGTTTTGAACAGGCGCAGAGGAAATACAATCATTGAAGTCTCCCCGGCAATCATCTTTGAAGTGACACAACAGACTATGACTAGACATCTCGAGGAATCCACGCTTCTCACATCTCGTAAACAACTATACATCTTGGAAGTAAAGGCCTGGAGCAAAGGTATTTACCCTTGGTGAATCCACAGTAAATCATCCAGCAACAGATTAAGTAGTCGAAAAAGCAGTAGACATTACATAACATTACATAAATTGAGAAGGTGCTTTCTCTTAACTCAGCATGGTCACACAATAAGAATAAGAAGTTGGCTATTCTCAGGTCTGGGCTGGGTATCCATATTAGGTTAGGGAGTCAACAAATCCCAGTCATAAAGGACAAGAATAAATCGGACCTTCCATTGTAGAATGCCCCCAATCACACTGGAATCTTCGCTTGTCCGCCTACCAATGATAGCCTTTCAAACCTCATTCCAATATTGATAGTCAAGTGAAGGAGACCCACTTCTCCTTCCCCGCCCCATTTCTGGGACGGGCCTCGCTGTCGCCTTTGGCTCGAGCTACTTTCCATTCTTCATTCCTTTCGGAAGAAAAATAGGAAAACGTTGATGACTCCGACTTGAAGCCCGAATCCTAGAATCCAATGGGAATAGGAGTGGGTGATGCCAAATTTATGAACACTGAAATACGGCGCCACAAACTTGTTTTACAATCGGCATGTGTGACCGAATCGTTTCAAGTAATAAAACTCGGTAAGACCAAGTATCGTTCTCCCAAAGGACTCACGGCCTAGTTTAGTTATGTGATTCGTTGATTAGCTAAGACTTAAGAACGAAATATGTGGAGTTTAATATGCAAAACAGAAAATAAACATGTATGCATGAGTTTTGATCAATGGCTAAAACAAAATACAATCACTTTCAATGGAATAGATGGATGAGTATGTTGTTGGGGTTTATCAATTTCATCTTATACACTCTCATATATTTTAGGAATTCAACATTCTTTTTCATCATTGTTAATGCCACTCTCTAAATTACCTTGCAAGAAGGCCTATCCCTAATTACGAGTTCATACGATTCCTAGCATTTCTAATAATTAGTTCTTTTAGTGCAGGAGCTTAACGGCAACCAATATACTATTGGGAGTAATTCCTCGGATCTAGACTTTCCCGTGCTGAGGGGCAAAATGGCCGCTGAGGGGAAGAAACGAGACGCGCACTCATCGCTGAGCGGTACTTTACCGCTGAGCGGTACTTTACCGCTGAGCGGCACACTTATGGGCTTGGGCCTAGATTTTCTGTAATTTTAGAATAGTATATAAGCTTTAGGACGTCCTAGGGTTTGTATCTTTGGCAGAAACGAAGCAAACACTCTCTCTTCCACCTTTTTGAAGGAGGATCTTGGATGCTCAGGCTACCTCTTCACCTTTCTAGGGTTTTATCCTTCATTCTTTCATTATTGTTCATCTAGGTTCACCATGAATATGGTGAACTAAACCTTGTATGTTTGTTGGGGAATCAATGTAATCTTTTGAAGCTCTCATATATGGAATTTATGCTTGCATCTTAATCTAAGATTTATGCTTTCTTTCATCATTAGTTAGGGTTTTTCCTCTTTGCTTAATGCTTGCTTTGTTTAACTCGTTCAATGCATGATTATTGATTTTGTCGATATGGGAACGTACGGGGAAGTCTAGATCCGGGGAATCTCTCCCAATATTATATTGGTTGTCGTTAAGCTCCTGTGCTAAGAGAACTAATTATTAGGAATGCTAGGAATTGTATGAACTCGTAATTAGGGATAGGCCTTCTTGACAAGGTAATTTAGAGAGTGGCATTAACAATGATGATTTGAATGTTGAATTCCTAAAATATATGAGAGTGGATGAGATGAAATTGACCCCCAACAACATATTCATTCATATATTTCATTGAAAGTATTTGTCTTTTGCTTTTGCCATTGATCAAAACCTCATGCATACATGTTTATTTTCGTCTTTTGCATATTATAATCCAATTATTTCGTCCTTAAGTCTTAGTTAATCAACAAACCACACAACTAAACTAGGTCGTGAGTCCTTTGGGAGAACGATACTTGGTCTTACCAAGTTTATTACTTGAAACGATTCGGTCATACTTGCCGATTGTGAAACAAGTTTGTGACATCATATTTTGGTGATCATAAATTTGTCCATCAAGTTTCTGGCGCCGTTGCCGGGGACTCGTGGTTGAACTAGTTAATTTGTGTGATTATTGATTATCTTTGACTTTAATTTTGAATTTTTGTTTTTATTTTCTGTTTTTATTTTTTTCGGTTTTGATTTTATTTTATTTTATCTTATCTTATCTTATTTTAATTTATTTGATTTGATTAGGTTAGATTTTATTTTATTTTATTTTATTCTATCTTATTTTATTTTATCTTCTGAATCTTTTATCTTCTGAATCTTTATCTTCTCCTATATCTTTTTGTGCTAACAAATCTTTTCTAGGGTTTTGTTTTCTTGTGCATGCAGGAAGCAATCAAAATAAGGAGCAAGAAAACAACAAAACCTCTGCTTGAAGGCTTAGACGAGAGTGGACGGAGGAGAAGAATCCGAACATCTAGAGAACTTTTCCCTTCTCCAGAAACTCTCTTACAATCATCACCACAAGGTTCTGTTCATAGCACAGAAAATATGGAGAACAACAATGTTAGAAGAACTCTTGCTGACTACACCAATTTAGCTGGACCTCAACACTTTAATAGTATAGCTAGACCTAGAGTCAATGCAGCTAATATGGAGGTCAAACCAGCACTGATTCAACTGGTGAAAAGCAACCAATTTAATGGGTTATCTCATGAAAGCCCATATGAGCATCTCACTACCTTCAATGAGATTTGCAACACAGTAAAGATTAATGGGGTGCCAAACGAAGCTATCAAACTTAGCTTGTTTCCTTTCTCATTGGGAGGCAATGCTAAGCTTTGGTTGAATTCTTTCCCAGAACAAAGTTTCACAGAGTGGGAAGTAGTGGTCACAAAATTTTTAAACAAGTACTTCCCACAATCTAAGGTGACAAAAGGCAAGCAAGAGATTTCTTCATTTAAACAGGGCATGGAAGAATCACTAGGGCATGCATGGGACAGGTATAAAAGCTTGCTAAGAAAAACACCCACGCATGGCTTTGAAGATCAGGAAGTAGTCTTAACTTTCCTTGGAGGGCTTGGTTCACAAACCAAGATGATGTTGGATGCCTCAGCAGGAGGCAATATTAAATGGAAAACTCCAGAGGAAGCAACAAAGATTATAGAAAACATGGCTACTAGTGATAATGAGCTGCACAGTGAGATAGGAGCTCCTATGCAAAAAGGAGTCCTCCAATTACAGACACATGATGTCCTGCTAGCTCAAAACAAAATTCTCACTCAACAGTTGGAGACTCTGACTAAAACTCTTGCACAATTACCCAAAGAGTTGAAAACTGCTGCACAGGTACAAACCCAATTGTGCGAATTGTGTGGAGGCGACCATATCAATGGTCAATGTGCCTTTCGAGTTGAAGTCGTAGAGGATGTAAACTACATGACCAATCAGTACCGTCAAGGAAGCTACAATCAGGGGTGGAAACCACACCCAAGTATTGGTCAAGGGCAAACTGGGCAAGCTGGTCAATATAATAAGCAGCAGCAGCAACCCACCTTATGGCAACAGTTATCTATGCTTAATGAAAGGTCCATGAGGATGGAGGAAACTCTCAACAATTTCATACAGAAGACTGAGTCTACACAGAAGAGCACTGAAGCTGCTATTAAAAATTTAGAGACTCAGATGGGGCAGATCACCAAACAGGTGGAAGAAAGGCCAAATAGAAATTTTGGGGCTAATACTGAGGTTAACCCCAGAGAAGAGTGCAAGGTGGTAGAGAGTATTGATGATGAGAAAGTTGAGTTAGATACAGAAGAGAGTAGAGAAATAGAGAGCAATAGCACTTTTCCTTTTCCAATCCATCAGGGGAAACAACTGGACTTCACAGAGTTATTCAAAATGGTGGATAATGATGCACCTTGGGAACAAATTCTGCAACAGATTACGGTTTACATTAAATCTAATGAAGAAATCTCTACAAAGAAGAGACGTAGAGATGATGAGTGATGAGTCAATATTTTCATCACTTCACTTAGTTTATTGTACTAGAATTAATCAGGGAATTGTGCTTAATTGCCCAGTATTTTCCCATTTTTACTAATTGTGCTTAATTTGATCGGAAATTCTTATTTTAACTAATTTGAATTATCTGAGCCTATTATTTTCATTATTAAGTGCAGGGAAAATTTTGGGAATACAATTCGGGACATTTACAGATGAAATGAGAAATGAATTTCATTTAAAAGATGCAAGAGCTGGTTTGGGTGCACAATTATTACATGGAATTTTTATTCCAGCACTGAGAAAGAGGTCACGGCCATACAAAAGGGTGCATCACGGCACTAAAATGCTTAACGGAAATGGCTCAATGTTCATGCCACGTCACATAGAAAAGATTTTTTAAAACCATCTTGGCTGGAATGCAAAAGTCCACGTGAAGCTTTCATTTTGGAAAAATAATATTAGGTGGAGTAAAGGAGAAAGAAGTGGTGACACGGCCCACATAGAAAGTGGTGGAATCCTTTGGCATGGAGTGCATAATTTTTACGTGATGTTTCACTCCACACAAGCATTTGGCTTTGCATATTCATTTTTTAAGGAAGCTCACGGACCCACACAATTGCTCAAGTATCATAACTGGAAAATGAAGAGCACGACCATTCATTTTGTCATCACGGTTTTGGAAGAAAAGAGAGGGACCACCTTGCAAGTGCAGGCCACGGTTTTGTATACACAAGACCCATGAAAAATTCATTTTCAAAGTAGCAAAACACAATTGGAACGAAAGAGGGGCACACTTCTTGTCTCACGGTTTTGTGCTTTTGTGGAATGGTAGAAAGCTTATGGCCTGCCGGAAGCAAGAAGAGGTGTGGCAGGTGCACCGTGAGGAAGCCATGGTTGAATGGAAAGGAGTCTTCACAGTCTTGGCAGAAAGGGAGGCAACGTCCAGCTTGGAGGATACACACTCTGGAAGAAGAGCAGCCACCACCTATGGAAAGTAACGGCTACTGGAAGTAGAAGGGAAGCAGAGAAGCGTGTGCTTGCTGATTTGAGAAAGAAGGAGAAGGGAGATACGGCTGGAAGGAAATTCATTCATTGGCAGCAAGTGAAGAAAACGGAGACTTGTGGAGGGCCCTACCCTATTTCTTTGGCACATCTAGGAATAGAAGAAAGTCTGCAACCTACAGGGACAGAAGACAAAACGCAACTGGAAACATGGAGGCAGCAGACTAGGCTAGCAGACATACCTACGGAGACTTTGTCCAGAGAAGCTACGGGAGTTGCTCAGAGAATTTGGCTATAAATTGGCAGCAGCAGCAGAGAAGAAAAGCATTAGATTTCAGTAGATTTTAGTATTAGATTTTAGGAGTAGAATTAGAAGTGCAATTTACGTTCTGGTTTTCTCCTCCCCTCTGGGGGAGGTTTTGTGTTTGATTCAATTTCCAGTTTCCAGAATTGAATTAATTGTATTTTCCAGTTTCCATTTTCCAATCAATGTTCCTTGAATTTTATTTTCATTTACCATTTTCTACACAATTACTCTTTCTGCGAATGCTGAATCTTTGACAAATTTCATTTTCAGTTAATCTTTATTTTACCGTCTCTTTTATTCTACTGTTTATTGTTTTCTGCATCGTTTAAATTTTACCGTTTCTCAATTTACCACTTTTCATTTTTACTGTCTTTTACTGTTCAGTTTTTACAGTGTTTGAAATTGTTTCAACGTTTTTAAATTCTATTTAATTTCCAGTCCACTTTAATTTTATCGAATCCAAACATATTCACAAACCCCCCCCCCCACTTCGTGTTTAATCTGAGACTGAACCACAAAAATTGGTCCTTGAGAGACGACCTAGGAGTCACTTCCTAGTAATTATACTGCATTATTTTCGTGCAATCAACTTTTGTGAGCGGTGCGACCCGTTCGTCAATGAGGCAGAGGAGTGTAAAACTGTTAAAAAAGAATTCCCTCCTAAAGCAACAGACCCAGGCAGTTTTTCTATCCCTTGTACCATAGGGAAGAAAAGGGTGAAGAAAGCTCTCCTTGATTTAGGTTCAAGTGTTAACTTGATACCTTACTCTTTACTGGAGCAAATCGGCAATGTTAAAGTAAAACCTGTAAAGGTTAATCTAGTAATGGCCGATGGATCTTCAAAGGAGCCACGTGGGATTGCAGAGGACATTATAGTTTGTGTTGGCAAACTTCAGTTCTTGGCAGACTTTGTGGTGATGAAGATGGAGACAGAGAAGATACCTATCATACTTGGAAGACCGTTTATGAAAACGGCCAGAGCTATCATTGATGTAAATGAAGGTATAGTAGTGCTCCAGGACAGAGAGGAGAGAGTTGTTGTAGACGTCTTCAAGGATGAGACGCAAGCACAGGAGGAAGAAGCTAGTTATAAAGCTGCATTTCAAGATGCACACATGACTACCATAAAGATGAAAATCTCAAGGTTGCAGGTAACCATTGTTTGTTGTTTCAGGTACACAAGGAAGAAAAGATTGGAAGGCGAGGAGAAATTCCTGGTGACTGGGAGAAAAAAGACCCCAACTTGGCACACCTGTAAGAATCAAGAACAAGTTGTGGGTTGTGAAGGGCTTTAAAGAGAAGGAGATGATAGAGATAGAATCTCCACATTCTAGAAGGACCAAAACAGTTCACAGGAAACAGCTGAGGAGTTGGTGGGATGACAACATCAACTATAAAGCAGGAACTTGAGCTTTACTGGGTCAAGCTAATGACGTTAAAAGAGTGCTTGCTGGGAGGCAACCCAGTGGATTTAAGAACTTTTTAATTTTTTTACTTTGGTTTGTAAATTTTTAATCTGTTGAACATTATATTGCTGAACATAGCATCTACTGAAGGATGCTAAGTGGTAACACCTACTGATGGGTGTTGGTGAGATTTTAAACACCTACTGATGGGTGTTGGTGAGATTTTAAACACCTACTGATGGGTGTTGGTGGATTTTGGGTCAGGCTCGTGACGTTAAACAAGCGCTACCTGGGAGGCAACCCAATTGATTGATTGATTTTGTTTGTTTTATTTTAGTTAGGGTTTGCATAAGTATTTGAAACATTGAATTACAGGGAACCAGTGAGGGGCATGTCTAGGAGGCACGTAGGTTAAGAAAAGAAGGAGAATAGCACTTCACGAAAGTGTCGCTGAGCGGCAATTTACCGCTGAGTGGTACTCTCGCAGAATGGGCTTTAGTTCCCCTTAGCGGGACCCGAGCCCATTAGGGTATTTTTAAACCCTAAGCTGCGCAATTGTTCATTCTTTCTGGCTTTTCTCTGCATAAGCACTCCCACATACCTTCTCCAAGGTTTTCCACATCTTTTCACTCTTCCCTCTTAAGAAAATTTCTCTTCCACTTACTTTTTCACTAGTGTGCATCAAATTTTGGGGTTAGAAGAGAGTATCTTAGCTTGGAAGCATTCTCATTGCATCTAGTATCTCCACCCAAGTAAGTAAAATGCATTTTGTTCATTCTAGGGTTCTTGATTTTGAATGTGATAGTCAAAGCATGATTATTTAGGGGTTTTGATTTCTATGCATGGTTTGATGATATATTTGATGTTTGAACCGATTAAACTGCATGATTATGAACTGGAAAACTGAAAATTGCATTTGGGTGGACTTACGACAGCTTAAAGAGAAGATTTTCAAAATTCTGCAGAGTTACCGCTCAGGGGTAAACTGCCGCTGAGCGGCACTCTGCCAGAATTGGTTTTTCTGGTTTTATGCGTTTTGGATTGTGGCACTGGTGGCGCTGAAGGGAAATTCTGGCCCTTAGCGGTGATTTAGCTTCAAAAGGAGTTGTGTTCTGTGCTTACTAATGATTAACATCATGTTCTGTGGTTTTGTATTTGTGTTTGAATGCAGGAATGACATCCTCTTCAGGAAAGAGATTGAAAACCATGGCAACCAAGGGGAAGGAAAAGGAACCAGAGCAACCCCACTCTAGCAGGTTTCTCTCTAGGAAACATGAGAAGCACTTTAGGGTGGTTCAGGATAGGAGACTTCTGATGGAGAGAAAGGTTGGAATGATACCTAACTTTGCTCCTCAATTTGGAGAGCAAGTGTTAGGGAATGACTGGGGAAAGCTAGCCACCTATCCTGCACCTGCCAACATAGCTGTGGTAAAGGAATTCTACACCAATGCAAAGAAGATTGGTGATTATCCAGCTGAGAATTATTTGGGCTATGTCAGAGGCCATGCTATCAGGTATGATCCTGATTCTATCAATAACTTCCTGGACACTGTGTGGGCTGGTGAGCAGTGCCAGTTTGCTCTTAGCATGGAGGAAGGTGTTGATTATGAGGATGTGGAGAGAGTACTATGTATACCAGGAGGACACTTCCAAAGGAATAGATCTGGCTCAGTGGTTAACATTAGGAGGACAGATTTGACTCCTCTTGCAAAGTATTGGATGACATTTTCTCATGCCAACATTCAGCCATGTTCACATGTGTCAGATATTACTCTCAGCAGGGCACTATTCATCTACTGTGCTATCAGAAACTTAAATGTTAACATTGGGCAGGTGATAGCTGATGAGATTAGTGTGTGCGCCAATACCTCAAACAATAAAGCACTACTAGGACATCCCTCCTTGATTGCTCACCTTTGCAAGCTAGCTAGGGTGGATACTTCTGTTCCACCATTTGAAAGGCCAAGAAAAGCCATTGATGAGGCTTATTACAGACAGTATTGTGGAGGTGAGGATGCAGCTCAGCCAGTTCCACCACGCCGTGCTCGTAGAGAGAGAGGGCCAGCACAGAGCCAGACATCTTCTGAGACTCATGAAGCAGAACCATTCCAGATGAGGGACATGTACATGTCTCTTATAGGTGCTCAGTTGCAGTCCATTCACAGAGGGCAGGTGGCTACTGCTGAGATGCTTGTGGGGATGTATGATACACCTCCAGCCCACAGGTGGACTATGGATGAATTCCATAATGTGGTAGCTTGGCCAGAGGAGCCAGTGCATGGAGGAGGAGCTGGAGCAGCTGAAGCTTCAGCTAGAGAGATGGAAGAAGATGATGCTGATGATGATGATGCATTTGAAGATGATGAAGATGAGGAGGAAGAGTGTCGCAACCGGAATCGCGACGGGACGACGACCCGAAAAAAAAAATACGAGGGTTTTGAAAAAAGAGTTTTGGAGTCGCCACCAAGTTTATTCTGGAAAAACTACGGAAAAACCATAAAATGATAAGGCATGGTCTGCGAAACTGAGATTCTTGGTTCGGGAGTCGGTTACGTGTAGGGAAGGTATTAGCACCCTACAACGCCTGCCCTAGGGCAGTACCTTTAACTAAATATGCGAATGTGATGTGGTTTTCAAAATGTTTAACTTCCCCCTAAAATAAAACTTCTAAATAAACAAAATATATTTTTTAATTTTTTGGGCCCGACAAGGATTGACCTTGCTCCTACGTATTCTCATTTAGAATGAGAAATCAGGGTTCCGTAGTTCTTTTAGAAACTGCTTGAAAATATTGTTTGAGAAATTTGTTTGAGAAAATGACTTTGGATTTTTGGGAGAGTGAACCTGACAAGGACTGGCCTTGCTCCTACGTATCTCCACTTTTGATGGAGAATCAAGGATCACGTAGTTCTGGCGAGCAAGACTGTTTGTTGTTTGAAAATGTGAATGTTTTTAGTTTTTGAAGATTTTATATTTTTTTGGTGTTTTTATAAAAGACAATGTTTTCAGCACAAGGACGATGCGTGCGATCACACATGTGCTCAATATTTTTATAAAATGGAAAGATATCTAGCACAAGGACGATGCGAACGATCACACATGTGCTTGACCTTTAAAACATATTTTTTTGATTTTTAATTTATCTTTTAATTTTGCGTAATGAGCACTAGGCTGATGCGTATGATCGCACGAGTACTCGTACGGCTTTTTGCTTATTGTTTGCGTAATGAGCACTAGGCTGATGCGTACGATCGCACGAGCACTCACACGGCTTTGTTTGTTTTATTTTATGTTTTGTTTATATTTTTTATGAACAAATCCAACAAAATATAAGATGCAATATACAAGAGTGGAGTTATCACACAAAGGGCTACATACAGGAAAAAAAACAAATAAAGAAATAAAAATTTAAGAACAAAGCGAGAGAAACAAACCAACAAGAATAGGGGGTGCAGAGATAAAAACCCGGAGTGCAGAGAGTAGAAGCTCCTTTATCTGTCAGGGGTGTAAAAATGAAAACAGAAGTGCATCCTGAAATGTGTGTTAGGTCCAATTCCTTTTTTGTTTATTTTACTGGCAGAAAGGCTTAAGCCCAAATGAAAGGGGGTTGCAGTGATATAATCCAGGGGTGCGAAAAAAAAACGTTCTCCTTTGTTTATATTTTTTTTATTTATTTTTTTTTTAAGAAACCAAAACGGGTTCCAAGCCCAAGCTTTCTCTTTCAGGGTTTTCTCTCATCTGAGACCAAAGGAAGCAAATTCTTCTTCTTCCTAGACTTGGCAGCCACAGTGTGGGGAGGCTCTTTCTTCCATGGCCACCGCGGTGTGGCTCGCGATAGGGAGGGATCTGGTGACGGCTGGCGAGGGGTTGGCGGAGTGGACGTCACAGCCGCAGGCGGGGCAAAGTGCGACGGCGTCAGCCCTGCAAGTGACGTGCGCGGGAGGGTGGTCGTGTGTGAGTGTTACGGAAGAAGATAATGAAGCTTTTGGGTGATGGGTTCCAGAGGGCGGCGACGGTGACGTTGGGGATACAGATGAGGCTGCTAAAAAAGGAAAAAGTGGTTGTGGTGATTACGGAAGAGGGCTGAGGCACGGAGAAGATGATGGTGGTTAATGATGGTTCGAAGAGGAAGATGAGGATGGTGACTTCTGTTACGAGACCCGCATGAGGGGTTCACAGATTTGGGGTTAAGCCGTGGGGAATGAAGATTGATAGAAAGGTGTTCCTAATAACCGTGGGCCGTGATATCAAGTATCGGAGGTGGTAAAAGGATGGAGGTGTGGAATTTCCAGTGAATACGAGTAGTGTGAGGGGTGGAGAATTGAGCTTGAACGACCATGAATTTTGATTTGTCTGTGCTGGGTGGTGTGTAGGGTGGAGGTGATGACCGTGGTAAGTCTTGAACGAGTGTTGGAGATCTAGGGTGTTGGAAGTGAAATGGAATGGTAGTTGGGATGGTTACGGGTGAGTGATAGAGGGAGCCTCCGTATGCGCTGTGAGAGTTGAAGATTTTGAATTTTAATTCGTTGTTGGATGATGAAAATGGAGGAAGAAGGTGAGGTGGTTGGGTCACGGTGGGTGTTGGAGATGAATGAGGTATGTGGCTGTATGTAACGGTTGGTGGATGTTGGCTATGTATGAATGATGATGGTCGTGAGGTGTAGGAAACGTGGTGAAGGTGGAGGTTACGGGTGAAGGGAGTCAAGGAGTTTGAGGTTGATAGCCATGGGTGTTCCCAGTAGCCGTGAGTGTTGGAGATGAAGGAAGGCTTGAAAGCCGAGGAGTGGAGACGAAGAAGGAGATGGAAATTGGAATCATAGTTGAGATGGTTACGGGTGAGGGGCTTCAAAGGTTGAGGTTTTTATGGTTACAGTGGGTAGAGGCTAGAAAAAATGAGTGAATGAAGATGATGGGTGTTGGAGGTGACGGAGAAAAATGTTCAGAGGTGTTGTGTCTGGTCCTCCTCCCTCTCTCGTGTGAATTATGTAGGCTTTAGCACAGTAAGAGGTGAGAGTGTCGGTAGCTGTGATTGGAGGATGAAGCCATTATTGGGTTGGTGAAGTGGGGGAAGGTAGAAATGGACCGGTGGAAGATTCTGGGAATCATTACTGGGCCCACGGGTGATCAGGAGGAGCGAGGGAAATTATGGACGAGCGGTAGAAAGGGGAGGAGTGAGCTGGACGAGCGTTAGAAGACGGGAGTGATTTAGGACGAGCGGTAGAAGAATTGAATGAGGGAAGAACGGTAGAAAGGGAAACAACGAACGGTAGAAAGGACGGGACTAATCTGGACGAGCGGCAGAAGAATTGAATGAGGGACGAACGGTAGAAAGGGAAACAACGAACGGTAGAAAGGGCGGGACCAATCTGGACGAGCGGCAGAAAGGGAAAGATTAGGACGAGCGGTAGAAGAATGGAATGATTGACGAACGGTAGAAAAGGAGAGATTAGGACGAACGGTAGAAAGTACAGGAGTGATTTGGACGAGCGTTAGAAGACGGGAGTGATTAGGACGAACGCCTCACCACCCTCTTTGACGAATACTGTTTGCTGCTGCGCCGAACGCTGGACGAACGAACGCTGAAGACAAACATAATTGAGACCGAGCGCTCAAAGGAAGACCAAACAAATATAATCGAACGCTCACTAAAACATAAAATGACCGAACGTTCACTAACACGTAACAAGACCGAACGTCCCCTAACACGTAACATGACCGAACGTTCACTAATACATAACGACCGAACGTTCAAACACATCTCGACCGAACGTTCCAACAAAACAAGACCGAACGCTCAAACACATCATGACCGAACGTTCAACCGAAAAGTTCAAACACATCAAGACCGAACGTTCAAACAATCAAGACCGAACGTTCAATAATAAACACAAGACCGAACGTTCACAAGGTAAGAGTTCTGATCCAGGTCGAACGCTTAAGAGCCACACCATAATAAGACCGAACGCTCACAGAGTAAACATGAGAAAACCGAGCGCACACAATTTATTAATTCAGAACCAAGATCGAACGTTAAAATCACATGTCTAAAACCGAACATCCAGACAAATAGCGAACGTTCATTAAAACAAACGCTTTAACACTTGAGGCCCAGGATGAACGAACGGTTGAGGCTGTGAATTGGTGAGGACGAACGTCCTAAATGACCGAATGGCCGAACGGTCCGCTTGAGGATGACCGAACGGTTGAGAACGAGTAGCCAAACACAGGAACGCTTGAAGCTAAAGAAATGTCAAACGTCAACTAGATATGGAGATGAGAAGAGCATGGTGGAGGACGAACGCTCGTAAAGCTATAGCAAAAGGCCGAACGCTCTTTTGTTTCTTTCTATTTTTATGGGAAAATGCAATTTATTTGTCAATCCGGACGAAATTGGGTGTTGACAAAGAGGAAGATACAGAGGACAGCTCAGACTGATGAGGAGCTGGGATAGCATTTACTGATGAATGCTATCATACGCTTATGCTTTTGTTGGTTTAAGTTTTTTGAACTTATTTGTTTTTGTTTTTAGATTAGGGTTTGATGTACTTTATTGGACACCTGGTTTGTGTGATGGTTTGCTATTAACTGTGATTGTTTGATAAGTAATGCTTGATGATGCTTATTGATTGATTGATGTTGAGATAGATGTGCACATAAAATGCTTATACAGGTGATTCACAAGCTTTGTGAACAAATGCAGGATATCATGATTGTTATTGTGAAATTAAGCAGGATGTGTATGTCAAATGTGAATGAGCTTATATGTGAGGTTTTGAGCTCCAGAGTTGTTATTGTTGAATGCTATTACTTTGAAAGCATGAATGATTTTGCTCAGGTTTTCTATGATTGAATCAATTGCTTGTTTTGCATCATATGATCAAGGCCGTTTGTGGGAACCCTTTTTATTGGCCAAATTCATAAAGTTAGCCCACTAAAAGAGAACATTTTGTGTTCTATCCTTTGAACCCTTAGCCTTGAACATACACTGAAAACCCTTGATTGAAAATCTTTACCTTGAGTTAAGTAGAAGATCTTGTGTGGTATTGTTAAATGTTCAAGTTTGGGGTTGTTGGGAAAATATGAAAAAGGAAAAGCATTGAGCTAAGAGCTAAAAAAAAAGTAAGAATATGCAAAGAAAAAGAAAAAGAATAGAAAAGAAAAAGAAGCAAAGCTTAATGCAAATGCAAAAAGGCAAGTTGGGAAGAATAATAATAATTGTGTGGTTATGATTCTCTTAACTCAAGGATTTTGTGATCCAGAAAAACCAATTTTCTTGTTAGCCCAGCCACACATTATAAGCCATTGAAAAGTCCTTGTGATGATGCATGCTTGTGAATGTTTTTGATTGTGGTAAAACGAAAGTCAAAGTTGATTCATGTGACATTGTGATAGTAGAGTGAATGAGTGATTACCTCTTATACACTTGTGTGTGAGTGAAACACTTTACCTAGTGAGGAAATATTCCATGAGCACATGAACATCCATGCTTAATTGATTGATCATTCATGAAAAATAGCATTTGTTGGATATTAACTGACTTTGTGAAACACTAAAGCATGTGCACATCTTGATTGAACTCTTGGTCATAAGATTGAATGAAGTTTTTACTTATCTTGAAAAAGAGGATTTTTGAATGAGTGAACCATCATTTGAATTGGTTTAAGATTGAGTTACATCTTGTTTGCTTGAGGACAAGCAAAGTTCTAAGTTTGGGGTTGTGATAACAATTGAAAAACTGTTATTTTCATGCTTAAAATTGATACAAAAAGCAACCTTTACACTTAGAAACTAGCTTGAAATCATGCTTTTGTCCATATTTTCATAAATAAGAGAGTTGGACAGGTTTATGCTTAATTTCAGTGTTTTTGTGCAGGTTTTAAGGTGAATTTAGTGAAAGAAGTGAAGAAGGAGAGAGATGAAATCAGAAAAGACATCAAAAAGTGCAAAAAAAGAAGCCGAAGTCACCGCTCAGCGGCAGTTTACCGCTCAGCGGCACTCAGGAAGTCACGGGAGGTCCGTTGAGGGGCAAAATGGCCGTTGAGGGGAAGAAACGAGACGCGCACTCACCGCTGAGCGGTACTTTACCGCTGAACGGCACACTTATGGGATTGGGCCTAGATTTTCTGTAATTTTAGAATAGTATATAAGCTTTAGGACGTCCTAGGGTTTGTATCTTTGGCAGAAACGAAGCAAACACTCTCTCTTCCACCCCTTTGAAGGAGGATCTTGGATGCTCAGGCTACCTCTTCACCTTTCTAGGGTTTTATCCTTCATTCTTTCATTATTGTTCATCTAGGTTCACCATGAATATGGTGAACTAAACCTTGTATGTTTCTTGGGGAATCAATGTAATCTTTTGAAGCTCTCATATATGGAATTTATGCTTGCATCTTAATCTAAGATTTATGCTTTCTTTCATCATTAGTTAGGGTTTTTCCTCTTTGCTTAATGCTTGCTTTGTTTAACTCATTCAATGCATGATTATTGATTTTGTCGATACGGGAACGTACGGGGAAGTCTAGATCCGGGGAATCTCTCCCAATATTATATTGGTTGTCGTTAAGCTCCTGTGCTAAGAGAACTAATTATTAGGAATGCTAGGAATTGTATGAACTCGTAATTAGGGATAGGCCTTCTTGACAAGGTAATTTAGAGAGTGGCATTAACAATGATGATTTGAATGTTGAATTCCTAAAATATATGAGAGTGGATGAGATGAAATTGACCCCCAACAACATATTCATTCATATATTTCATTAAAAGTATTTGTCTTTTGCTTTTGCCATTGATCAAAACCTCATGCATACATGTTTATTTTCGTCTTTTACATATTATAATCCAATTTTTTCGTCCTTAAGTCTTAGCTAATCAACAAACCACACAACTAAACTAGGCCGTGAGTCCTTTGGGAGAACGATACTTGGTCTTACCAAGTTTATTACTTGAAACGATTCGGTCATACTTGCCGATTGTGAAACAAGTTTGTGACTTCATATTTTGGTGATCATAAATTTGTCCATCACTAAGCCAGGACCTGAAAGAGATCAGTAATCCAACGCTTCTCCCTCTCCAGACTCAAGCCATGATCCAGTTCCAGACAACATGCCTGAGGTAGGCCATTATTCCTCTCGTCCTGTTCAAGGCTTTGCTCAAGAATAAATATTGGATAGATTTGGAGGAAACCTTAACTTCAGTTTGTGAAGATTAGGACTTTACTGGCTATTGCTGCATCAAAGAAGTGGTCCCTATACCAGCTAGATGTTAAAAATGCCTTCCTACACGGAGAAAACATTGCATTAGTAGGATCCACCCCATGTGATCCGTCATTCAGTGCAATAATAGGGCCCATAGCAATGAATGTTTCAATAAGATTCACTTCGTTCTGTACGGGATAAGGAGCGAAAAGCGCAGCATGGCAATCGGAGACAAGTCAAGTTCAGTAAGAAATTGGATAGATTCGTGAGTAGTCTAATCATAAAAGCCCACGGAGCGGTACGAGACAGGCAATGGATATTGTTCGGGGTAGGACTATTCGAGGGGCAAGGCAAGGGAAGGCTAGAGCTGACAAGCGAATACCTGCTTCCTCAAACGAAGGCGGAGGAGGGCTACGTTTTAGTAGCGAATACGGTCCAACGAGGTATAAGACTTTCCCTAGGGGAGCTCTAGACTTTTTTTAGTGATTCTCCCCTTCCCCATAGTAAGCCAGCCAATCCCCCTGTCGCCTCCACCCATGATTCATGGAACCATTCCTTCGCGTGCCGTAGCTTAGGATTCGTGCTATTGCTATTGTTTAGGGGCGGATCAGAAGAAAGATAGGGGCATCGGCCTCAGCTAAAGCGGAAGAAGCCCGGATAAAAAGAGAGATGGATAAGCTAACGACTGATTAGGAGAGCGAGACCCACTTCTCATTCTTTGCAGCAGCTTATTTGAATACCGGTGTAAAGGCAGCTCCCGAAATAGGATTTGATCCCTCTCAAGGTTATGAGCCAGCTAGCTTGACCTTATTTGTAACGAATTCTTTTCTTTACATAAGAATCCCTTTGGACTAAGGCGAAGGCCTGAAAAAGGAGTATAAACTCTAACTATTGGCACTGGTCTAGCCGGGGGAACTACTCACAGAGACTTTCGTACGAGCCCAGGAAAAGCCTCATTCTTAATAAACGATGGTCTCGCGTAGAAATGGTTAACCACTAGTTCCAAGAGCCATCTACGAGCCAGATAAGGCGAAAGAACTACGAAGGACCAGTCTTGGTCAGACTTTAGTCATTTCGAGAAGGAGCCAACTTGAAGAGGCGAAGGTGGACAAAGCGAGCGAATCAGTACAGAATTTGGGTGGACTCGTTGGCTCCCCAACCAAAGAGGTGGGCATTGGCATCGATCCGGCATCGTCAAAAAGGAAGCATTATCCGGGTCGCGGCGAGAGTCCCTGCCTACGAAGATTTTCAAATAAAAGAGTATGGTATTGAGTGAGACCACAATAGTCCAGCAAGCAAGAATTGGATTTATCCAAAGGTATTATTAGAAAGTGAAAAAGAGCTAGCTGCAAGCTTTGGACGGAGTGGGACCTGCTTCTTAGGAGTGAAAGGCTGGAAAGCAGTTCTTTTCCTAGGTTGACTCATGAGTTAGTGTGCAAGACCGGCTCTCCTCTTTCTTAAATGTTCTAACAGTGGGATTTTAGCTTTTCTGGATTTCCCACCAATTCCTTTGATCCCTAGTCTTAGAGCTAAAGGAAGTCCTCTAATCGAATCCCCGAGAAGGCGGAGTTCTCTTTCTGGTGCTATCAATAAGAAGGAACTCTTTTAGGAATAATGAAAGTGAAGACGTTCAGCTACCATAGAATCAACAGACTCCTTCTTTCTCTCCTGCATGAGATCTTGACTATTGGGGATATTTTTTAGAAAATAAGACAGAAGGTAGTTGACTTGCTTACTTGTTAGAGTAAGGAAGAAAGAAGGCTTACAGGCAGGGAGTTAGAAGAGGGGTTTTTCCTTATTAGCTAGCTTCGCCGGACTGACTTCAGGTTATAAAGTAAGGGTTATGACTACCTTTCACTCGCTCACTCGGGCGCAATACCCATCCTTCTTGAGCTTCCCATTAACCCATTTAATGCGGATTAAAGGATGAGCTAGCCCTCCTTAAGACATATAGGTTTCAAAACCAGTTGCGGAAGATCAGCTAAGCATCCAAAGATAGGAATAGAATAGCTGATCTTGACTCCTCTGGGCGCTCTAAAGCTAAAGCTCCTCTTCTTGTCTTGAAGGGAACGCACTCGGACGAAGGCATTCCAGTTCAAAAACGAATAACTAATATTCGGCTAAACCTCGTGTTCCAACCAAGTCTTACAACCAATCGTATCATCCTGATCACTGATCAACGGGATCGGATCCTGGGTACAGAAAAGACCCTGAATCGCTTAGCTAAAGGCATCTTCCCACCTTTTATCCTCTCTGTAGCTACGCAGAGAGTCTTCTTCTATATATATGGCTAGCTCCAATTCCGTCTATTTGGAAATGGGCAAGATAAGCCCTTACTCGTGCTGCAATCAGGCTTGGCACCTTCCCTTATTCTCCTTCCTTTCCTTTTGGTAGTGCTAAGTCATCGAAAATCTCCTGAGGCTATTAAGGATCGCCTTTCACCTGTGTGATGCAATTCTTTAGCGGGGAAGTTTTCGTTAGCTGGTATAAGCCACCCTTCTGTATAACTTGCGCCGGGAAGGAATAGAAAGCGGGGAGAAGGTCTCAGTGTAGTCGATGTCCTCTTTCAGAGTGAACCCCTTGGCGACAAGCCTGGCCTTCTATCTCTCAATCTTGCCTTTTGTTTGATTCCCTATTGGTCTTATCCATTTACACCCTACGGGCTTGGCTCATTTTCTCTGGGTTTCAGAGTGAGTGGGTTAAGGAGCCTTTTTCCTTCCGCCTTTCGTCTTTCCAGTCAAGCAGTGGTTCCTGCTCTTGCCTCTCATGAATCTACTCGACCATTCCGGAATGAGTGAGCTTTTGTATCCGTATTGAAGAATCCGGTTATCGACTCGGCAGCTATTGAATCTAAGCCAATTGAATCAGCAACCGCTGGTACAGTAAGCGGTGTTCAAATAGCCGTTGTTGGGATCTTCTCCGCTGCTAGCTCTTCTTCTGACTAGGTTCTGCTTCCTCATAGTTCTCTTGAACATGATTCTCTCATACGCACTCCTATCCTAAAAGGAGTTAGGAAGCCAAGATCTGATCTGAGTAGTTCTGGTAGCCAATGAGCGCTTGTCTGGTATCGAATGAGCTCAAGTAGTTGAGTAGCTAAAGGCTTTGGTTGCCTTAGAGGAAAGTCCTATCTTCGGATAGCTTCCTACAGACTTCTTCCCTTATTTCTGGAAGTTCCTGGATTGTGTGAAATAAGAACAGGGGGTATTGACTTATTAGCAGCTCAAGCTCCATTTCAAAGGTGAGGAGTGAACCTTCTGGCTGATTCAATATCACCGGAGTCTGCTCAGGGTTCCAAACCAGAAGCGAAGTTTCTTTTCTACGATACACTGGAATCGGGTCTATCTTAAGCGGGAAGAAAGCCTACCGACGGGTATGAGTTCAGGGATTCGGCATTCAAGAACTCCCTCCCAGCCATCCTATCTTGTGTAAAAATAGCTTTCAGGCCAGTACTCTTTCTCTCCTGGAAGCGAAGGCAGGAGCCAAGCCTATTTATTCACCTGTTTGCTAACCTACTTGTCGGCTACCCGCACTCTGTAACCAGAATAGGGCTCTGGAGTTCATACCACCCGGCGGTTCATCAGAAGTCTGGAAGGCGGCGCCTAAACTAGTCGGACTTGCTTGAATCGATACGCTTACCGGACTTCTCTTTCTATTCAATTGATTTTGTTGCAGACTCTTCCCCCGGCCCAGTAGTGGAGCTTGACCCTCGCCCTACGCCGATTGAGATCTTTCCTTGTGCGGTACAGGTAAATTTGGCTCTTGAGGGAATACCCGGTTCATCGGAACTTCAACCAGAAGAGGTAGGCTTGGGTTCCTGGTATAGGTATAAGAAAGTCAGTAGAGCTAAATAGAGGTAGACTTTACTTCTATGCGTACTGAGCTGAGGTGCTAATGCTTCCCGCAGGGATAAACTTTCTTAGTCAGACTTCCTTGATAGGTGAGACTTCCACGAAAGCACGTATAAGAATAATCTGAGTATGCAAGGCCTTCGATCTAAAGGGAGCTTCGGTGTGTTCTTTGCTTTCATAGAAGATCCTCCGCTGCTGCTAAAGGAAATGGTTCTTAGGTCGGTGAAACTGTCCCTGTAGCTAAAGTCAAGTCAAGCCAGTTCATTCATGGCAATCGGTCTAGTAAGGAAGAAGTGAGCTGTAGCCTTAGTCTTAGTACGCGCACTAGAAGGGGCTACCGAATGCGCCAGTGAGACAATAAAATCTGATTTGTGTGCCGCGAAGGGCCTACCCCTTGAAAATGGAAGGGCATGGAGAAGCGGATTCCTACTTCTTAATAGAATAGCTTGATCGACCACCATCCTTATTGACCTTCCCTCGGGTTGGTATGCTTGTGTGTCAAGCAATCCTGCTTCGGTAGCAGACTTCGGTCAAGGAAATCGCTTCAAGCAATGGCTTTGGATCGACCTTACTTCTTAGAGAGGAAAGCCAGTGAATGAAATCCGTTGAAATAAGAAGTCTTTATGGCTCAAGCAGCTAGCGGACCTCCTTAATTGAGAAAGTCAAGTCAGCACGCCCCCTACCTATGTAGTGGGCTTCCCGGGAGTTTGCGGGACGCTATTGGAATCGGTCTATCTAAATGGCCTATCTCCATATGTATTCTTGAAGTGCCTTTCTCATAGTTCCCTTCCCGGGCATTGATTGAGAGGGAATATACTTCCCCACTGAACGAGGAAGTCAGTCAACTCTTGCCGATAGTCGGGCAATCAAATCAATCCTTCCTCTCGGGCACAAACAAAAAAGGTAACCAGATCTACTCAACGCAGACGCTCTTGGTCTTACCGGTGCTTTAGCCATATCTTTTGTTTGCCTTTACCTACCTGCTATTGGTGTAAGCGTAACCGGTCTTACTGCTATTGAATCAGCTCTTTGAAAGAAAAGGCTCTGGGACTGTTGACTTTCCCGATGCCTCTCAACTCCATCCTCTTGCTTGAACCGTATCTGCTTAAAAGAGTTGCTTGCATTTGCCGATTTCTTTTCCGACAAAAGCTTGTTATGAGCCTGAATGGCGTATACCTTAAACCTGGGTGGTTCTTTATAAACGTGATTAACTAGTCCATAAACCTCTTCAGGTTCACTCTAAACGACTAACTAGGGCGATTGCTACTATTCCTATTTGGACGGAGTACCGCTTTCAGTCTGGACAGCTTCTTGCGTGCGTGCTCAAAGGAAGTCTAACTGACAACCCTTAATTGAATTGGTCTTGCACACTAACTGAAGCTTAGAAGGTTTACTTTGTTACTTTGCCTATCGCAATCTCGTCCCGCGCTCTTGCTTGATTTGCTCTTTCGAATGAATCTGTTCTGAGAGTACCTACGACTGCACTGCAAACTCTTTCATGCTTCAATCGAGAATGCTTGCTTGCTGGCTAGCGCTATAGCTTTCTTTTTATGTGAAACGTCTATCTCACTGTAAAACTCCTAGTTCTAAGACTAGGGATCTGTTGACTACGCATCTTTATATGTATTTTTATGATAGTCATATAGGGACCCAGTGAAGTGCCGCTGTCCTTATGCAGGTATGTTTGTTAGTTTGTATCTTGTTTATGATCTCCTGCTTTGTCGTTACTCCTCGCGATGTCTATAGCAAGGTAGTCAGCAAATCGGACATAACATAATATATGTATTGTTTTCTACACATGGGCAGGGCGAACACATCTAAGCGATGAAGCATTCGTAGGAATAGAAAATAGAGTATGAAGGGGGGCTTTTTTTATAACTCTTATTAGTCAGCTAGGAATCAACAGGATGCCATTACTTTAGAGCTACTAGCTTAGCGAATCCCCTTGCTTTCAGTGCGAAGTCGTCTTTGATTTTCTACTGCTTTCTCTAATGCTAGCTCTCGATTGATTGAGTCTAGTCGAAACTTTAGTGGTTCCTGGAATCCATAGGGTAAATAAATGTGTCATGGCCCCTTCCTTTGAAGGCGTAGTGTAGACTACTTTCACTCCACTTTCATATTTCTATATAGTCAGTCGTCCTTATTTCATTTATGCGCATACAGTTCTTTCGCGCTACGCTAGGACGCTTATATCCGTTGCTTGCATTCTTCCTCTCTCTTTTATTTGACTTGCTTACTTTGGAGTTTGAGCTTAGCCATCTCTTATTTAGAGTGTCCCGTGCCCCTGTCTTTCGCTCTATGGCAGCAAAGGATGCGCCTATTCAGGGACGTTCAAAGCAGCGTGGTAGATCATTATATAATAAGGGGAGCAGCAAGAAAGCATCTATCCAAGAATGAAGGTTTACTTTCAAGAATATCTCCGTCCAAGACATCAATGGATAGGAGTGAGGTAACCCATTTCACCTAGTACCCCGAAGGCGGAGCGAAGGCTCTCCCTTGACAGAGAGCCGAGCAGAGTGGTTAGGTCTTTGACTATGGCTTAAGCGGGGAAGTCTCCTCAGAGGTCAGAAAACGAAGAAATTTATACAAAACAATGGCCTGTGCCTTCGTTTCACTCGTATCCATGGCAAGTCCCTGATTCACTTCTCACTCCCAAAGCAGGGAATACAGTGAGTGATATCCGACGGGAGACCGTAGACTGAACTGAAACCTACACTCTTTCTTGTGTGTAATGAGTAGCTACTAGTTAGAATGAATTCTTATCGGTCTTTAACACCAACTCCTCTTAGTTCCCTGCGGGGCTGTTACACGTGCCCCCGTCCGGGAAGGAAACTCGTCGTTTGTCGTAGCCGCGCTTTTGTTCGGCCTCCAGTTAGCCGGTAACGAATTGGCTGGCTTTGTAGGGCGGAAAATCGGAAGCGACTCTCATCTCCACTTTTTTTCATCGTGGGCTTTAGCCACTCGCCCTAACTACTAAAGTCAAAGTAGGCCCTTTAGCACTCGCCCTGAATTAAGGAGATGGAGAGGAAGCAGCCTGGTTCGAGCACCAAAGACCTTCCAGCTGGGGTTCTCCGCTCCTGCTTCCATCTCCATATAATTCCGAGGGGACCGGGTAGATCAAGACTAGGAGATAGGATCCCCAATTCGATGGACGAGAAGAAATGGAATCAATACACTCGATCCATTGCTTCCACCCCTCTCCGATGCAGCCAGCCCGGGACCCGGACTCGGATTGAAGCCACTGTAGTTCAGATACAGCCTTACGACTGACTGAGTGAAGGTTGGTTGGGAATATTTCGCTTGACTTAGATTATCATATAAGTAGAAAGGCCCCATTCACTTAAAAAATAGAAATCATATCGAAACGATCGGGTACGACTGGGAAAAGAGAGACTGTCTGGGGAGCAAGCTACGGCTTCAAAGCGCTTACGTAGGCTAGTCAGGTGCGTTAGCCAGCAAGCAGCAAGCAACGACCTATTACGTTACGTGAACACATTTTTACGAACGAGTCCCGTGAGCCGGCGAGAAGAGTTTGAGTCTTATAAAAGCATTGAAGGGATAAGACTAGTCTAGAGCCAAAGTAGCAGTAGGCATAGAAGCTGTCTTAGGACCGATACTAGCTCTTTATGTCTAGCCTGTTGCTGGTAGCTCTATGCTAGCAAGAGCTAGCCGGTCTCAAAAGCCTAATTCCTGAAAGAATGGTATTCGCTAGCCTTTCAACCATCGACATATCTGTTCCCCGATCCTTCCACACCCGAGCAAACCAAGTCACGTTGCAGGACCTGCTCTCGCATTTCTTTCATTAGAAAACTCCAGTTCGCGATCCTTTGTCTTCAACTAGCGGCTTTGATCTTCTCTTCCCGATTCCTATACCATACGCATCTATCCTCATTTAGAGCAATGCTGTGTCCATCTTCTTGAACTAAAGGACATACGCAAGTTGAAAGTCGAATTCCATATCCATCCCACAGACAATTATGAACCAAAAAGAGCAGGAGCAGGTTCGGGCCCATCTAGCTCAGCTTTTTATGGCGAGACAAGACAAGCAAAAGCCATAGGGCTGGCATTGAATGGTACACCCCCTTAGCTCGTTAGGACAGGGAGTCTTAGTATTCGTAGCACTCATAAGAATAGCCTCGTCAGATAGAAAAAGATTGACGCGAATATACCCTTTTCTTTATCTTTGACCCTTTGCCCGTTTTTGACCGAGAAGAGAACCCGCTATATCCCGGGGAAGAAAAGTCTGTATCCAAGCTATCCCAGTGTTAACTTTTTGGCAAGTATACCAAATCGTTACAAGTAATACAGTGATAAGTAAAGTATCGTTCTCCTCAGGGAATTTGTGTTACGTTATTCAATTAAAATTTATTTATCAAAATCAATTGAACAACAAAATAATAGTGAATTATCAGTAGCAACTAGATGACAATTTAAAAATGGAAATTAAAATTTAAAGAAAGCTTCATTGGAATTGACTTCATGACCACATTACAGTAACTGTTCTGAACAATATAACTTGCGTTCGCACATCAACATCACAGTATCTTGGTTTAATTCCTTAAAACAAGTTCTAAAGAATTATGTTCAATTATTAATTCCTTAAGTAATTAAACATAAACTTTGCATTAAGAACGATGTTATTGATGACCAGGAGAATTGAAACTATTCCTAGCATCTTTCCTTCTGGTTGCTTTTCTTGCGTTAATACTCAAATTTACTTCCCAGTACAATTTAAATATAAAATTAAGTTTATTTTACTTCCGTAAAATAAAATAAAAAGTAAACAAGAAAAGCATACGAACACCATTTATATTGAACAGGAAAGATTACATCAAATGTTAGCCATTACAGTCAATTCCAACGAATAAAAGTTTAGCCTATCCTAGACATCACAAACATACTCATTTCTGCAATTCCTTGCATGATGTGCAGTCTTGATGTCTTCAGAGAGGTCTCCTGATGATCTCCAGAGCAGTTCTTCTCCAAATTCTATTTCCAGTCCGATACCTCTATCTTCCAAAGCACGTCTTTTAAGAGACAGTTTATTTCTCATAAAACTGCTCCATTCGCTCAGCGCACAGAAGCAGATTCGCTGTGCGAATTAAAAGTGTTTCAGCACTCAACTGCACCAATTCGCTAAGCGCACAGCCTCTGGTGCGCTGTGCGAATTCAAGACTTGAAATCTCCAAACTGGCATGATTCGCTCAGCGAACCAATGATGGTGCGCTGTGCGAATGTATTCTCCTGGCTCTGCGAATTTTGCTTCTGCTATGCGAGAATTGACTGACAAATTCACTTTTGTACAACTTTTCCTGAACAATAATTTACGACACAATCTACTTCCTATTACGACTTTTCACTGAGTAATAACATGAATAATTACAAAATTGAGATCCTTTATAAGTGTCAAAACATCTGTTTTTCACACTTATCAACTCCCCCAAACTTGAACTATTTCATGCCCTCAGGAAATAACAGAAACATATGAACAACACATAACACACCTTTGAAGTTTTGATAGAATGACTTTACACCTCAGACAAATCACATGCATTCCTAAAGATTCAAACAGGTATGGCACAGTACAATACTCAAAAATTCACCTGTGTATAGAATATGTAAAACCAGATCAGCATTTATCAGTCTCACCACTGACGGTGTTTGTCCTCACAGCAGAATTGTTCTAGAACTTCATCAGCTTTTGCATTTCATTTGATTCACACACTTCACACACTATTGGTTAAGTCAAAAGGTCTTTTCAGGTTAAGGCTTGGCTTGGCTAGAAAAAGAATCATGGTTTTTCTTGGATTCAAAGACACCTATTAAGAAGAGAACAACTTCAATTCCCAATACAGTACTCAAATCTCAAAATATATCATTTATCACATACCATTTTCTTTCACAGCTCAACCTTTTCTTTCATTTTGAGCTTCTTTTTTTTTAATTGATCTTTTCTTTCCCCCAAACTTGAATTCAACCTTAACCTCTTTTAAAGCATAATACATGTTCTCTTCTAGGTGTAAGGTAGGATATCATCTCATAGGCTCAAGGTGGAAGGAAAAAAAATTCTCAAGGCTCAAAAGGGTTCACAAATGTATCACAGTGTCTAAAGGTTGGCTATCTGGCCAAGTATCTATATAATCAATACAAACAGGGCCTTTTTCATCCTTAACCAAAAAGTGTGTGTATACGTAGAATCCAACTCATGCAAAATCCAAGTCCATATCCAGACAATTCAATATCTCTCAATCCATATATGTGCTCTCAACACTCACAGATCTGGTCATATTCAAACACACAGATAAAAGTTTTGAAGCAATGTACCACATACATACAAGTCATCATCATCAGGAATCACATAATATCGTCAAAACATGCATAGTCATTAAATCAAAACGTCAAAGTCTTTACAACCACAAACAACATCACAAATAAACTGAGTTCCACAATAACATCTAAACTGAAACATCTAAAAACAACATAACAAAAACATAAATAACACATCAATAACAGCTGTCCATGAGCCTCTACCAAGACGCATCTGGCCTGGATCTCCACTGGCTCTCCTGCGAATGATAACTCTGTTGTACCCATCTGGGATCTGGCTCCTCTTCCTCCTCATCACCATCACCTACCATCATGTCCTCCTGCTCATCTAACTCTGGCTCTGGTGCTCCTGGAAAGGCACTCCCCCACCTAGACTCTGGCCTGCCTTCAGGCCATGGAATCTGCGCTGCAAACTGGCCTCCAGTCATCAGTGAATCTGGAGGAAAATCAGGGATGCCCAAGGACAAATGATACATGCTCTCCTGTAAGGACACCTGACCCTGCCGCATAGTAGTGCACCAGTCGTGGATGTCGTCCTGTCGAGCCAGACTCTGCTGCATGTAGCGAGTGAAAAGATCAGGTGAAGGAACAGATGGTGCTACAGGAGGTCTAGTCGCTCTGACATTCCGACGGGGAGGAGGGACTGGAGGAGGAGCATTCATAGCAGAGAACTCTTCCCTGTTGCTGCAATTCCTATCAAAGAACTTCTTGTTGAGAGGGGGTTGAAGTTTCAAAGTGATATCAGAAACTCCAGGTACTCCACTGGCCTTGCATAATACTGTCACCAAGGCAGGAAATCCAAGCTTACAGGTCTCATTATCAGCAATCAGTGCCATTTCCTGAGAGATATAAGCTCCCACATCCATGTCAATCCCTGTCATAATTCCATATACCATATAAGACCTTTCCAGATTGATGTCGGAAGTATGAGAATTGGGACAGATGTTGGTGAATGTGAAGAGACTCCAGATAGTGGCCAGTGAATTCAAATGTTTCCTTAATATTCTCACTGGTGTCCCACTAGTGCCAAGCTGATAGCCATATCCGGGAAGGCATAAAGTGGAGGCAATAAGGTCATGATCAGGATAGCTAGACATGAAAGCACCTAGAGGGCACGGCTGAAACATTAGTGTATTCAGAATCCTGTTCAATGATCTGCGATCATAGCGTACTAGCTTGCCTCTCACTTTTGAAACTCTAGAGTGAGGCTGAGAGTGATCAGGTTCCCAAGCATTTGCATAAAATTCCTTCACCAGGACTTCATCAATCTCATCTGGAAGACTGGCTAAGACAAAATTCCATCTTCTCTTCTCCAATTCTTCCTGGATATGGTCATACTCTCCAGGTTTCAATTCAACCCTCCTCTCAGGTAATAATGCCCTGCCCATGATAACCTGATGAAACCTATCAGAATGTGCCTCTGATATAAAACGGTCCTGATCATAATTCAGGACAAGGTTCTCCTCTTGGGTTTCTGAAGGTTGGGATCTAGAAGAAGACCCTCGGGTAGTCTTCCTCTTCTTTTCTTGTGTGCTCTTGGGAGGGGCCATCTGCAAGAAATAATGAACAGTGCAAACAATTGTGGAAAAGTGGTCAGAGCAAGTGAATAACTCAAAACACAATTGCTGGCAGATGGAATTCGCTATGCGCCAGTGTGCGCTATGCGAATTTTCACTTTTGATGTCTGCTGGCAAGAATAATTCGCTATGCGAATGTGTCGCTATGAGAATTATGCTAAATAGGTGTCTTCGCTCAGGAACAATTCGCTATGCGAACGGAGTCGCTGTGCGAATTTCATATCAGAATTTAAACCTATAATTCGCTTTGCGACTTTCTCGCCAGGCGAATTTCACGTTCAAAAAACCAGACCTTTCATTCGCTATGCGAGTGTGTCGCCTAGCGAGAGACAGTGCAGAGGACATACATCAAAGATCAAAGGACAGTCATGAATATGCATAAACAGATGGTGCTTGAAAGAGTATATGCACTGTGGTTCGATAAAGCATTCCAATCAGACCAAAACTCCTATTATACTCCTATGAACATTAAAAATAGAGAAGCAAAGGGAGTAGGAGTGAAACCTGTGTAGAGTGACCAAGATCAGAAAATGAAGAGACACTTGAAGCAAGGCAGAAAGTGAAATGGTGGCAATGGAGATAAGGTGGAGAAATTTGCAGAGAGGAAGGATACTTTCGCTGTGCGAAAATGGAAGAGATGAAGAGGGAGACAGAGTTGGGAGATGAAAATTTGGAGTGAAAGTGAAAATGTGAAACTGTGAAAGATTATTTTCTGAAATAACCCTTCGCAGTGTAGATTCGCATAGCGCATCAAGGGGTGTGCGCTATGCGAATCGGTGTGCAGTTAATGCACACTGACACACGTTTTGATATTTTATTATTTTTTTGAATTTTTTTCAGCTTTCGCACAGCGCACCCAGAGGTGTGCGCTATGCGAAAGTCACTTTTTGTATTTTTTATTTTTATTTTTTTTTTATTTTTATTTTTTTTTATTTTTATTTTTATATGAACACAATTCGCAAAGCGCATTTCAGCTACGCGCTATGCGAATTAAAACACTCAGATCACACTCCTTTAATTCGCTCTGCGCAAAATTTCGCTGTGCGAATTTTGACAGAGCTCACTCCCAATCTTTAATTAGCATAGCGCAAAGTGTGCGCTATGCGAATTAAATTACTCAAATTGCTCTAGTGATTTTATTCGCCTAGCTTATCAAATGCGCTATGCGAATACTACTGCAAAGAGAAAAATTAACCTTTAAAATTGCAAAGCGAATGTAATCGCTATGCGAAATTCAATCTCAAAACAATTCTTTTTCTCTCTCGCAGAGCGCATAAAATTCGTTGTGCGAATAAATCACTGCTTTATAAAATCATCTAGTCGCAGAGCGCACCTCAGCTGTGCGCTGTGCGAATAGAGCGTTAGAACTCATTCATCAAGCATCTCAGCATTTCCTCTCCACACTCAAACTTACCATTACAGAAACACAATCAACAAACACAAATATATACAAACATGTGCTAGGGTGCCTCCTAGCAAGCGCTTCTTTAACGTCACTAGTTGACCCAGAATCTCATGATTAAGTTGGATTTTTGATGTTGGTGTGCTTCTTCCTCTCATGACACCAACATTCTCTGAGTAACTTTCTTGTCACCAACTTAATTCTTCTTGAATATGGAGCCTCAATTTCGAGTACTCCATTTGCCTTTATGTCCTTGATGACCCATAACCTGTTCTTAAGATTCACAGGTTTTCCAGGTTTGAGTTCATCACTTTTCACTTCAATTTGTTGGTGAACTCTTTGCTTCTCCTTATCTTTATCTCTTTCCTTCACTTTTGGATTGAAACAATTAAGGTTATGCTTGGCCAACTTGGCAACTTGCCTTGGAAGACTAGTAATTGCTAAAACTTCATCTTTTACTTTAGAAATAGTCTTTTCCTCTTGATTTTTCTCCACATCTTCAAAGACATTAAATATCACCTCTTCATCTTGGTCTTTTAATTTTACAGTTCCATCATCAACATGAATGACAACCTTAGCTGTCTTCATGAAAGGTCTACCAAGAATGAGAGGCATATATGCACCTTCCTCCATTTCCATGACTACAAAATCAACAGGGAATTTTAATTTATCAATTTTAATCACCACATCTTCCACTACACCGTAAGGATGCTTAATGGACCTATCTGCCATTTGCAAGATCATTCTTGTTGACTTGACTTCAAGGCCACCAATTTTTTTGAGCATAGATAGGGGCATCAAATTAATGCTAGCACCTAAGTCAACAAGAGCCTTCCCTATATCATGATTTCCAATGGTGCAAGGGATAGTGAAACTCCCTGGATCTTTGACTTTTGGAGGTAGAGCTTTCTGCATAATTGCACTGCAATTTCCCTGCACTTCAATTATTTCCTCATCTAAATACTTATTCTTTTTACTGAGGAATTGCTTCACATATTTTGCATAAGCAGGAATTTGTTGCAGTGCTTCAGTCAGGGGCAAAGTAATCTGAAGTTGATTAAATATCTTCTTGAACCGATCCATTTGTCTTTCCTTATCCTTCTGTGAAGTATTTTTAGGATAAGGAAGTTGCTCCACCAACATTTGCTCTTTTTGTCTTCCATCTTCATTCATGTTTCTACTTTCTTCTTCTTCAATCTCCTCCTTTTGATCATCCTCTATGTGTGCTTCAAACTCTTTATTTGTGGGCTTCTCCTTGGAATCCAACCCCACTTCTTTTCCACTTCTGGTTATTATGACATTACATTCCTCCCTGGAGTGAACTTCATTCTTAGCCACAAATTTCTTTTCAGATGTCTCATCCAGCTTCTTTGCAAGTTGACTCACTTGTGTCTCCAAGTTTCTAATAGAAGCTTCAGTGCTTTTATGATTGGAGATTGATACTTGCATAAATTGTTGCAAAGTTTCTTCAAGCTTGGATGTCCTATCAGAAAGAGTAGGTTGTTGTTGAAACTGTTGTTGTGGTGGTCTACTAGAACTAGCCGGACCCATGCTAGGATGAGGTCTCCATCCTTGATTATAATTTCCATAATTACCAGAACGGCCTTGATTTCCCATGTAATTGACCTCTTCCTTTGCATTAGACTGAATAGCACACTGTCCATTTTGGTGCTCTCCATCACACAGTTCACATCCTTGCACAGTATGTTGTGCCTGTGATACATTTTGAATTTGTAGCTGTGATACCTTTTTCATCAGAGACTCAAGCTGTTGAGTCATAATTTTATTTTGGGCTAATAAAGCATCTTGGGATTGCAACTCAAACATTCCCTTCTTTTGATTTTGTCCTCTTTCACCTTGAACATCATTGTCGCTTGATGCCATATTTTCAATAATTTCATGAGCTTCATCAGGTGTCTTCCACCTAATGTTACCTCCTGCTGAGGCATCTAGCATCAATTTTGTGTGAGATTTTAAACCTCCTAAGAACAGGTTCAATTGAGTGGGGACATCAAATCCATGTATGGGAGTCTTTCTTAACAATCCCTTAAATCTATCCCATGTCTGACTCAAAGTCTCTTCAGGTTCCTGTTGGAAAGAGGATATTTCTTGCTTGCCTTTGTTTATTTTTGATTGAGGGAAATACTTCTGCAAAAACTTTGACACAACGTCATCCCAACCTGTCAGACTTCTCTCAGGAAAAGAATTTAACCATTTCTTGGCATTGCCTGCCAAGGAAAATGGAAAAAGACTAAGTCTGATTGCCTCCTTTGACACATTCAACATTTTCACAGTGTTGCAATATTCATTAAAAGTTGACAGATGATCATAGGGATTTTCTGTCAGAGGCGGCTGCAGCGGAAGGGTTAGCGTGGAATAACAAACCAAGAGGGTTTTTAATACGAACGTGTGCCTTTTAATTTCTACTCAAATAAACTTACTAAACAAATAATAAAGACAAATAAAGCGAGAGTAAGGTTGAGAGAAATTTGCACAGATGATTTTATCCTGGTTCGGATCTTACCAATCCTACGTCCAGTCGTTTATCTCAAACAAGATAAACAATTCACTAATCACAAAACAATTACAAATTACAATCACAAAGAAACAATTTGTAAGAGTTTAGAAACCACCTCTCTTGATACCACAAGAGATGAACCTACACCTCCTTTGAGTCTTCACAAAGGATGAACACCTCCTCCGAATACTTCACGAAGGATGATTCTCTTCCGAACACCTCCTTAGACACACCAAGGATGAACCGGCTATTTCCTCTGTCACCGTAGCAGCACTTCACCAGCTCCACAGACAAGAGTTTCACAAGCCGAACAAGAACACACAAGTCTCAAGAATTTCTGAGTATTTGAGCACAAGGGAATAGTTTCTGTGTCTCTAGTTATTTTTTTTGAGAGAAAATGAGAGTCTATTTATAGACTCATCCAAAGACTCTTCCATTCACTAAAAGACAAACTTAACGGCTAGTTTCTCCAACGGCCATAAACGGCTAGTTTGTCCAACGGCCATAAACGGCTAGTTTGTCCAACGGCCATAAACGACTAGTTTGTCCAACGGTCATAAACGGCTAGTTTCTTCAACGACTAGTTTCCCCAACGTCCGTGTTAAGTGCGATACTCTTACCGTTAACCGTCACTATTCACGTGAATAGTGTTACTATTCATGTGAATAGTACTATAGTGCTTTGTTGCAATGATTTACTATAGTAATTTTACAAAACACTTTTCTTTTTCTGATTTACGTCCTATACATATTTCTAAGAGTATTACAAAAGCTTTCAATCACAATACAAATCTTCAAATCATTTTGATTCTTGATTGGTTTTGACTTGATTTGGACATCATCAAAACTTCATCTTCATCATTTTGCTAACAATCTCCCCCTTTTTGATGATGATCAAAACCTTCTTGATTTAAAGCTTTTGAAAATAATCTGTATTTAAAATACAACTTTAAGGAAGAAACAATTGTTAGTAAACTTAGAAATAAGTTTAAGATTTAAGACTTTAAATATTTCTCCCCCTTTTTGATCATTATTAAAAAGTGATGAATAATTGCTCCCCCTAAATTTATTAGAAAATATACTCCCCCTTAATAAAAGCATGTATGCATATTAAGGAAAAACAATATATATTTTATTGAATTTTTAAAGAGGTAAGCATGCAAGAAAATATAAAGAGCACATACTAATAAAAACATAGAAACATAAAGCACCCCTTTAGATATGCCTTCAATTTTGTAATGAGAATCCTCTAGGTTGTTTTCACATTTTGTTTAGATCTTCATCTTTGAGGATTGTCATCATTCTTCACTTCATTTGTTGCTTCTTCAAATCTTCATCATTGTCTGCATGTAATTCAAATGACTCAAGAGGTTTTGCCTCAAGGTCTACAATTTCATCAAAGACAACATGCACATATTCTTCTATTTCAAATATTTTCCGTTTGAAAACTATATATGCTTTGTATATAAAATAAATTAAAATAATTCCATCTACCTTGGAATAATAATTAAATATTGTTTTAAAGAAATTCTAAATTTTAAACAATAGGTACCCAACTATTTTGTATGGGTCCTTTGGGTTAATTTAAAAATTTGAAATCATTTTACAACCCAAATATATCTACCACTTGGAACACCATAATGCTTAATTTTACATTTATTTGAAGTATGACCCTTTTTCATACAATAAAAGCATGATACAAAGTTTGTGTTCCTATAAGTTGTTCCTTTTTCTACCCAAGTTCTATGGGTTCTATGATTATGTTTATTTTTAATTCTAGGAACATACTTATTTTTAACAACCTTATTTTCATTATTTTTACTACATTCTCCAAAGGTTGTTTCATCTAGTAGTTTCTTATAATTAACACAAGATGCACATTCATCACTACTAGTATATTTACCTTTTTCATAAAATAAAATTTTATTTTTCAAAATTTTATTTTCTTCAAAAATATTTTTAAAATTTGATTTTAATTCTTTATTTTCATCTGCTATTGATTTTTCAACGTTATCAACTTTCAATTTATGTTCATCACAAAATTTACACTCAGCAGATATATTTGTATCATTTTCTACATTTGAAATTTTACTATTTAAAGTTTCTATTTCTTCTAAGGATTTTTCATATTTCTTTTGTAATTCTTTAAAATCCTTTTTCAATTTCTTATGAGCAAGATCTAGTTTTTCTGATTCTATCAATAATTCTCTATAAATTTCATGTAATTCATCTTCATCAATATGATCAGAATCATCAGAATCGCTAGAGGTACTTACTTGGCTTCCAGTGTCGTCGTTCACTACTAAACAGATATATGCTTGCTCATTAGAATCACCCATACTTGATGTTGTGCTTGATGAAGAGCTTGAATTATTCTCTTCCATGATTAAAGTATTAGATTTAGCACACCCAATTTCATCTCCGCCTTCATGAGTTACTCTTAAAGTTTCCCACATTTCTTTAGCGTTTTTGCAGACAGAGACCCTGTAGAACTCATCAATAGTCAATGCTGACGCAATGATATTCCGGGCTTTTACATCATTCTGAGATCTTCTCTTTTCTTCAATGGTCCATTGGTCACGGGACTTTGGTTCCTGCATATTGTTAGTTGGAACAAAAGGACCAAATGCAACAACATCCCAAATATCTACATCAATAGATTCCATAAATATTTGCATTCTGACCTTCCAAAATGCGTAATTTTCACCTGTGAATAGTGGTGGTCTATTGATAGAAGCACCCTCTGCGAATGTTTGATGCGATCCCGCCATTTGAATGACTATCAAAGCAAGCTCTGATACCAATTGTCAGAGGCGGCTGCAGCGGAAGGGTTAGCGTGGAATAACAAACCAAGAGGGTTTTTAATACGAACGTGTGCCTTTTAATTTCTACTCAAATAAACTTACTAAACAAATAATAAAGACAAATAAAGCGAGAGTAAGGTTGAGAGAAATTTGCACAGATGATTTTATCCTGGTTCGGATCTTACCAATCCTACGTCCAGTCGTTTATCTCAAACAAGATAAACAATTCACTAATCACAAAACAATTACAAATTACAATCACAAAGAAACAATTTGTAAGAGTTTAGAAACCACCTCTCTTGATACCACAAGAGATGAACCTACACCTCCTTTGAGTCTTCACAAAGGATGAACACCTCCTCCGAATACTTCACGAAGGATGATTCTCTTCCGAACACCTCCTTAGACACACCAAGGATGAACCGGCTATTTCCTCTGTCACCGTAGCAGCACTTCACCAGCTCCACAGACAAGAGTTTCACAAGCCGAACAAGAACACACAAGTCTCAAGAATTTCTGAGTATTTGAGCACAAGGGAAGAGTTTCTGTGTCTCTAGTTATTTTTTTTTGAGAGAAAATGAGAGTCTATTTATAGACTCATCCAAAGACTCTTCCATTCACTAAAAGACAAACTTAACGGCTAGTTTCTCCAACGGCCATAAACGGCTAGTTTGTCCAACGGCCATAAACGGCTAGTTTGTCCAACGGCCATAAACGACTAGTTTGTCCAACGGTCATAAACGGCTAGTTTCTTCAACGACTAGTTTCCCCAACGTCCGTGTTAAGTGCGATACTCTTACCGTTAACCGTCACTATTCACGTGAATAGTGTTACTATTCATGTGAATAGTACTATAGTGTTTTGTTGCAATGATTTACTATAGTAATTTTACAAAACACTTTTCTTTTTCTGATTTACGTCCTATACATATTTCTAAGAGTATTACAAAAGCTTTCAATCACAATACAAATCTTCAAATCATTTTGATTCTTGATTGGTCTTGACTTGATTTGGACATCATCAAAACTTCATCTTCATCATTTTGCTAACATTTTCGTGTGACAATCCTGAAAACTGATTACTTTGAACAAGATGTATCAATGCTGGCTTCATTTCCATGTTAGCCGCAATTATCACAGGTTTGGCTATACTGTTGAAAGATGTAGGTACAGACACTGAAGCATAATCTTCCAACGTACGCCTTCTTTGTTCATTTTCACCGTTTCCCTCCATCTTTTTACCCTCTTTGTCAGATGAAGAACAAGCGTTTGAGGATAAGCTGGATTCTCTAGCTTCTTTTTTTCTATTTTCTTTTCTACGCCTACTATTATTTCTACGGGCTGTCCTTTCAATCTCAGAATCAAACAATAAATCTTCAGATTTTGTTCTGCGTGGCATACAGAACAAAAATCTCCAATGACCAACCCAAGAAATAACAACAGGAACAAAACACAATATATACAGATACACAGAAAACTAAAACAATGAATTTACGGAGATGGAAACAAAATTGAATTTGATAAACAACTAATTGAAATAACAAAACAATCAAATTCCCCGGCAACGGCGCCAAAAACTTGTTAACTTTTTGGCAAGTATACCAAATCGTTACAAGTAATACAGTGATAAGTAAAGTATCGTTCTCCTCAGGGAATTTGTGTTACGTTATTCAATTAAAATTTATTTATCAAAATCAATTGAACAACAAAATAATAGTGAATTATCAGTAGCAACTAGATGACAATTTAAAAATGGAAATTAAAATTTAAAGAAAGCTTCATTGGAATTGACTTCATGACCACATTACAGTAACTGTTCTGAACAATATAACTTGCGTTCGCACATCAACATCACAGTATCTTGGTTTAATTCCTTAAAACAAGTTCTAAAGAATTATGTTCAATTATTAATTCCTTAAGTAATTAAACATAAACTTTGCATTAAGAACGATGTTATTGATGACCAGGAGAATTGAAACTATTCCTAGCATCTTTCCTTCTGGTTGCTTTTCTTGCGTTAATACTCAAATTTACTTCCCAGTACAATTTAAATATAAAATCAAGTTTATTTTACTTCCGTAAAATAAAATAAAAAGTAAACAAGAAAAGCATACGAACACCATTTATATTGAACAGGAAAGATTACATCAAATGTCAGCCATTACAGTCAATTCCAACGAATAAAAGTTTAGCCTATCCTAGACATCACAAACATACTCATTTCTGCAATTCCTTGCATGATGTGCAGTCTTGATGTCTTCAGAGAGGTCTCCTGATGATCTCCAGAGCAGTTCTTCTCCAAATTCTATTTCCAGTCTGATACCTCTATCTTCCAAAGCACGTCTTTTAAGAGACAGTTTATTTCTCATAAAACTGCTCCATTCGATCAGCACACAGAAGCAGATTCGATGTGCGAATTAAAAGTGTTTCAGCACTCAACTGCACCAATTCGCTAAGCGCACAGCCTCTGGTGCGCTGTGCGAATTCAAGACTTGAAATCTCCAAACTGGCATGATTCGCTCAGCGAACCAATGATGGTGCGCTGTGCGAATGTATTCTCCTGGCTCTGCGAATTTTGCTTCTGCTATGCGAGAATTGACTGACAAATTCACTTTTGTACAACTTTTCCTGAACAATAATTTACGACACAATCTACTTCCTATTACGACTTTTCACTGAGTAATAACATGAATAATTACAAAATTGAGATCCTTTATAAGTGTCAAAACATCTGTTTTTCACACTTATCACCCAGTCGTGAATAAGGAAAGAAAGACATTATGGTCCGGAATAGATAAGCAGAAAAAGTTGCTATTAACCAAGAAGGGGACCCCCAGCTTTCATCTATCCAAACTATGCTAGGGTAATTGTAGTAGAAGCTAAGCCAATAGCGTTGGGCTTTCATCTTGAAGAGCTATCTTAACTTAAGTAAGGGACCAACTGATTGAAGCTTAAAAACACGTCTTTCCATTCATATGATCCCATTCAAGGGGCTATGCTAATAGTAAACCAAGCTTTATCCGCGCCAGGATAGGATGTTCACTCATCAATCGATCATATTTGCCTTTCTTCTTTCTAACTCTTCCACTAAGATTTGAAGCAGATGGAAGAGAAGGCATTTACTGCATACTGGGGTGCTTTCTCCCGATTACTTATTAACAATTTCCTTCCACCAGCGTGTTAGTATGATTTTTTCTTACCTACTAAAGCAGTCAATCACGCTATCCTTCCTTACCCTTCAACCAACCCCTTCGATTCCGTTTCTGCAGCAGTATAGTTGATCGCCCCCTGACCTTGATGCCTACAGCTCAATTTGTTTTCCAGTAGTGATGGCAAGAATCCGCGAAAAAATGTTATTTATCCTTTTTTTTGTGTTCTTTCTGAATGGAGCTACACGAGGGAAAGCTCAGCTTTCTACTCTGCCGCAAAAGGGGGGCCGCTTTCTTCTCTCAAAAAATGCAAGTTCCGCCATCCGGGCCCAGCAAGCAGCAGAATGATGTTCCAAGGCTTCGTTCGTTTCATTCCAGCAAAAGCAGTATATGGTTCGAAGCGCCTTGTTCCATCCGGCGAGAATCCCCTAAATTCTTTGACTTTGAAAGGAAATACACCTCTGTAGGAGGCCTAAGACGAAGAAACGCAGTTGCTCGATTGAAAGGTGAGGACGCAGAACTTCCCTTTTGGCTTTCTTCCGCTAGGAAATTGGACTCTGACTGAGTGTGGATGACCGACTTGGCATTCTCAGCCGGCCTCCTTGCTACGTTGAAAGAACACAGGGAGTGGAGCGGCCCGTCTGAGTACATAAGAGATTGTTTCCCAGAAGAGGTTGTTGGAGAAGTCCCCGGATAGGCAGATCCGGATAAACGAAAGGGGCTTGTCCTCACTGACTTGAGCAAGGAATGAAAGACTCGCTTGCTTAGCGCAGGACGGAACAAGAAAGGAAAGAAAAAGAGAAAGACCCATTATTCAACTAAGAGAAAAGCAAGTAGCACAATCCCCTCACCTAGGGAGAAGACCCCTTCTGATTCTTGTACGTATACTAGATCTGTCTGGATTGGATCTACTATAAGAGGCATCACTCGAGTGATGCCTCTATTTATGCCTTTAGGCAGGAGGAGCGACTGGGCTCTCTCGATTCCAACTGGGAGAGGGGATGGCGGAACTGAAACCAGTACTTGTCTGGCATGGCCGGTTTAAGAATTCCTTTGAGAGATAGAGCTAGAAGCGCGGTTAAGCTATCACGCTTAGTTACATAAACAAAGAAGCTCCCACATTTGTTGGCTAGGTTTAATTATGGGTCTGAAGCCCTGACCTTCTATCTTTCCCAATAGCTAATTCCGACATATCTCTGTTCGAATCGAAACTTCCTCTGTTTGTTGGAAAGAAGTCCGCTCTTCGGTCATCTACTCGGTCTACTATTTAAGTAAGATAGAAGCGAAGCAGCTACTGCAGACAGGACTGAGGGGTAGGTAGGCAAGAGAGGCTGGAGACACGGAACTATCCGCACAGTAAGCAGAAAGGACTAGAGCTTCACAGAGGGGTCATCGAGCTAGGTCAGAATCCTCAACTTAAGGCTGATGAACGCTTTGGCTCTTTTTGGTAAGTCTTCTCGGAGGGAGTAAGAACCTTTCTTTTTGAGCCGGCGCGGAGACCTATGGTCTCCATTCCGCCTTATCTTTGCTCTCTGTCGGTGTGAAGTTGCTAGCATAATCTGGTAAGCGAGCTCTACTATATATGGATATGGATACTGCCCTCTGCTGTTAGCGGTTTCGTTTGGTTGTCCTTTCCGTTTTGTTCTTTCCATGAAAGCAATCCTGTTCGAGCGGGTCTAGGTCTAGTTGAGACTGAAGTCAATGCCCCTATTGTAAGTAAAATGGCGAAAATCATATTCTAATTATAGAAGTCGTGTTCCTGATTGTCGCTACTGCGGGTAAGAAGATCTTTTTCTGCCTAGTCTTCCTAGTTGATCCTTAGTCCGGGATGCCAGCCTTTAAAGTAAAGAAAGTAATTGGTTCAGTTCCTTCTTTCTGATCCGCCCTAAGGTGCTCCCTCTATCTCCGCACTATAGGACAGGAAGGTTCTCTCTTCTTAGGTGCTGGCTTTCGCTTTCCCATAACAAAATAACAAGGATTTTGACGACCGGCCCTAGAGTACCGCAAGGGAAAGATATTAGAATTTTAAAGCATACAATTGATGGAATCAATAACAAATAAAGCCTTATATATAAATCTACTATTACAAAAGTTTTAACACATAAAACAAGTTTTCATGAAGGTCTTCTTGCAATATGAGCACTTGAGTCTTAATTTTCGACATCATCAAAACTTTTGTGCTTCATCGTTTTGCTAACAATGTTTCACTAGGTGACAAAATTTAATTGTTTCAACAAGTGACAAGATATAAATCAATTTCAATGTTAGTGAAAAAAAATACAATCTTATACAAGAATAGAAAATTTTATAGCAAAACTTATTCCAATGTATTTCCATAGAGGTTGTCGTAGCATGCAAAAGTTTGCCAAAGTAGAAAATGTGCCTACTGTTAATGTCCAATCAATATGATCATCATCTAATTTTCTGTTATAGCTTCATGTAGTTTTGATGCCTCTAACTTGGAAACCTCCAAATAACTTTATCTAGATATTTCTATTCTACTTTTTGGTACTTTTGAAATATACTTATTCTATTTTGACAATGGTAAGTAATTCATTATAATCACATAAAAAGGTGTCACAGAAGGTTGAGGGTAAGGATAAAGGTCTAAAAAAATTTCACTCCAAAGTATCGCAAAGACTCTTAGAGATTTTTAAAGAAGCTCGAAGAGAAGGTAAGAAGCCTGATTAGATTGAAGATTCTATTTGGAACAATTTTTTGGAGAAATGGAACATTCCTCTATATCGACGAAAATGCGATACAACTAAAAAAAGTTATGGATCTAAAAATGGTAAGAGTTTTCACACAGGTGATCTATCATCATGCATGACCGCGTTATTTGTGTAGTATGAGATCTTTATATATTTTCTATTCATTTATGACATAATAATAATTGTCTACTTTATAAATTTTTTTGTTTCCAAAATATAAGAGTTTGGTTGTTTAGTCCACATTGATGAAATGTGTTAACAACACATATACGAAAGGCTACATGGAACTTTGTCGATGAGAGATCTAAGAAGACACATGTTGGTTTCTACCAAGTTTGTTACATTTTTACACCTCAACTATTTATTATTTTAACTCAAACATTTCTTCTTTGAACAAGAAGAATTTCAAACCAGATTTTTTCAAGCATTATCTGAAACTACATTGATTGATGTCTCGCAATGTAGTTCCTTAGACCTTACTAAGGAGCAGAGACTAAGGAACAAATGTTGGTTAGAGATGGCAGGTAGAAGGTACAAGGGACAAGTATACCGGGTTGGACATCTTGACTCTCATGATGATTATGTTGATAGTTACTTATAATAAGCACAAACATTTTCTAGTTAGCAAGCATAACAAGAAGATTATTCAACTTCAACCTTGATTCACAACTAATGAGAAATAAATTCGTCAAATGAATTCTCAATTTGAAACCAAATTTCAATCCACTTTTAAAGATTTTTTCGAGTTTCATTTAAATATTGATAAGAATAAAAATAACAATAATAATAAGGATAATGATACTTTGACAACATCTTTTTGACAACATTTTAACATCATCTACGTGTCATTCTCTGATTAATCCAAAATTACTCCACAATCAATAATAATAATCATAAACACCAACATTGACCAATCACATAATGACACGTATGTGATTTTAAAATGTTGTCAAAAAAATGTTGTCAAAGTATCATTATCCTAATAATAATAGATAATATTTTTTTTATTTTTAATCAAAACTCATATTTGTATTTACTTTCTTTAGAGCTATCAAAACAGGTAATCAAGTTTGATCCGGTCCGGCTCACCACGGGTTGGTCACTTAGTGAGTCAATCTAACTTGGCTCATTTATTAGCAAGCTGAAAAAACTCGAACCTGGCTCGACCCACCATGGGTTGGTGGGTTAAACGGGTTGACTCATTGGCTCATTTAATTAAGTTTTTTTTAAATAAAAAAATTACATTTTTTTAATTCGAATCTAAATAAACGTCACACTAAAATGATGTTAAACTCCAAAGACAATTTAAAATAAAGGTTTAATGTCTCCGTAGGTCCCTATTTTGGTCATGAATTTCAAATAGGTCCTCTTTTTCGGCGTATCAATTGAGTCCTTGTTTTTGTAAAATTGAATCAATTACAGGCCTGCCGTTAATTTGGACAAACGGCCGTTACGGTATTGGTTAGGTGGCATGGTTGAGTGCAGTAACTAATAGACGTGGCATTTAAAACGATTTTTGTATTAAATAATTGGTATGCACGTATGATTATTCAGTTTTGGATAAGGGCATACTAGGAAATTTGAAAAAATTAAAGGCCAAGAGGTTTTAATTGACGAATGCACATGAGATTGGGAAAGAAATTGAGGGTTTTTAATATTAGGGTTCGCGTGAGAGGCCAAAAATGGGATCCTAAGTCCGATCCAAAAATCAGGTGTATCTTTGTTGGATTCGAAGTGGGAGGGTGCGCGTTCTTTGTTGGATTCGAAGTGGGAGGGTGCGCGTTCTTTGTTCGATTCGAAGTTGGAGGGTGCGCGTTCTTTGTTCGATTCGAAGTGGGAGGGTGCGTGTTCTTTGTTCAATTCGAAGTGGGAGGGTGCGCGTTCTTTGTTCGATTCGAAGTGATGGATAATGAAGTGCAAAAGTCGCATTCTTGTTCATCTTCGACATGCAATGGGTGGCGGAATCAAAACTATGATGTCGTTTTTCGTGGTGGTGGAGTATCTACCATTGATGGTGTATCACCCCTTTGCCTCTGTGGAGCGAAAACAGTGGTAAGAACAGCTAGAACTGCTAAGAACAGAGGGAAGCAATTCTGGAGCTGCCCTAAGTACAAGGTAAGAACGTGTAGAAGTAGGGTTTTGTTTGAGTGGAAAGTGGTTTTAATTTTTATTTTTTTCACAGACTGGACATGAAGGTGGTTGCAATTTCTTCAAATGGTGTTGTGAAGACGATGATGACAAAAGCTATACGAATGTGAAGTGGGAAGAAAAGCATGAGTCTTTGTCAAAGACAAGAGAAATGGGAGGTGGATCGAAGATGATGAGTGATTTGATTAAATCTGTCAACGTTGTGGAGAAATGGATGAAGGTGTTGACAGGATTGGTTATTTTGATTTTTTTACTTAATATTATTGTAATTTCAATATGGATCATAAATCCATAATGTAGTAGTGTTGATCGTATTCTTAGGAAGAAATTAGCCGGGTTTTTCGGTTTGTTAGGATGGAACTGTTTATGTATATGACTAGATGTGAAGGAATGAAGTTGTGTTACTGAAGTGATAAACATAATAAATTGAGGTTTTGGTTTAATGTAGCAGGTTTTAAGCCTTTTGAAAATTGTTTAATGTTTATTTTATTCACATCAATGTTACATAATAATTAATGCTCGGTCCGGTCGTCCTACCGTGTGTATCGCTCGTCAAACTAGGTCCCTGTTCCCTAGCGTTCGGTTTAGTCGTCCTCCCTCGTGTACCGCTCGGTGTGGTCGTCCTCCCTTGTCTAGCGCTCGTCCAACTACGTCCGTGCTGAAGAGCGTTCGGTCTGGTCGTCTTCCGTTGTCTACCACTCGTCGAACTACGTCCGTGGTGAAGACCGTTCGGTCTGGTCGTCCTCCCTTGTCTAGCAATCGTCCAACTACGTCCGTGGTGAAGAGCGTTCGGTCTGGTCGTCCTCCCTTGTCTAGCGCTCGTCCAACTACGTCCGTGCTGAAGACCGTTCGGTCTGGTGGTCCTCCCTTGTCTAGCGCTCGTCCAACTACGTCCGTGCTGAAGACCGTTCGGTCTGGTCGTCCACCCTCGTGCATCGCTCTTCCAACAACCTCCGTGCTGCAGACCGTTCGGTCTGGTTGTCCACCCTCGTGCATCGCTCTTCCAACAACCTCCGTGCTGCAGACCGTTCGGTCTGGTCGTCCTGTATCGTTGTATATAACCAAAACATTGTAATACATCCAAAACAGTTCCTGGTCATTGACAAAATAGTTCCTGCTCATTGTAATACATCCAAAATAGTTCCTGGTCATTGACAAAATAGTTCCTGCTCATTGTAATACATCCAAAACATTGTAATACATCCAAAACCATACATATTTGGCATCATTGTAATACATCCAAAACCATACATAGTTGGCATCATTGTCATTCATTAAATTACATAGCAGTAAAACAATTAACCTTGTTCCTTAGACTATTACATAACCAAAGTTCCTTAAACTTGGCATCATTATCATTTATACACATATCTATAGTTCAGCTTCCTCATCATTCATACACACTTCAGATAATTGCGATGATGGCATGATTGGTTCTTGGGTTGCTTTCGGGCAACGACTCCTGTTGTGCCCAACCTCCCTACATATCTCGCATCTCTTCCGCAAACCACCCTTGCTCACTTGTGAATCATCCTTTCTGATCTCCCACTGCTCCAGTCTTCTTTTCCTTTTAGGTCTTCCAGGCATAACCTTTTTCCTAGGAGGCATGACATCCGGATATGGTGTTAGGTCCCACACGTTGTTGCCGTTGATGGGATATACGATTGATGCATAGGTTTCTTCATAGGTGGACTTTAGAAAGCAAGCCGGAATGAACTGTTGGCCATCAATATTAAGAAACTTCATTGCGGCAAGGGAGTGACAACATGGAATTCCTGTGATGCTCCATCTCCTGCACGAGCATGAGAACTCGTCTATGTTTACAACAAATTTTTCTCCACTTTGGGAGACGTGTCTTACTTCAAACAGTTTGTGTGCTAACCAGCTATAAAGAAATAAAAAATTTAAACAACACATTTAAGTGTCTGACATAAAGTTTACCAAGGAATGAATAAACATTTATGAAGTTATGAAGAAAGTTACCTAGGTATCCAATTCTTGGTTGCTTGGGATTCCTTTGTAAATCTGGCCTGGATCTTTGGACAAATTGGTCCTGAAAATGATTGTATCTTAGACCTGTTTTTTGCCCATCTTTGCATTATGTATACCCTAATTTCTTCCAGCATTGTTATGATTGGTTTAGTCCTGGTGTGAACCAAGACACTGTTGAAAGCCTCACTGATATTGTTGACCAATGTGTCACATTTTGGTGTTGGACTGAATCTGGACCTTGACCAATATCTACAACAGATGATATATACACATGTTAAAACTGCAACTAATATGGACAAACATAAAATAATATAGAAAGGGCAAAAATAATTAATACAAATTGTCAACCTTGGAGGGATGGCAATCAAATGCTTGAATGCGTCTTCATTTATATCTTTAATGTTTCTCATCTCCCTTTCCCAGTTTTGTGGATGTGTGGCAGTAGCTGCCCTCCACATCAGCTGTTTCAGATTTTTACCAGGAAACTTTTTCCTAAAGTTTGAATATAAGTGTCTGACACAAAATCTCTGGTCAACACCTGGGAGTAACTGTTGTATGGCTGGTAGTAGACCCTGTGGTGTTAACATAAATGATTTATAACCATATCAAATTAATGAACCAATATACGAAAGAAGCAATTTAAATATGATTATTACCTTTTGTTGGTCGGAGACAAAAGTAATTGAAGAACACACTTCTCCACCACCAAGATCATCAATCAAAAGTTCCAAAAACCACATCCATGAATCTTTGTTTTCGACTTCTACCACCGCATATGCAATGGGCAACATTTGATCATTTCCATCCCTCCCAACAGCCGTCAACAGCTCACCACCATACTTCCCTTTCAAAAAGGCTTCATCTAATCCAATTATTGGCCTACAGCAGACAAAACTGTCTTTGCATGCCTTCAGACAACAGTAAAATCTCTTGAAAATTAACTCACCCTCATTATTCTCAACATGGACCTTAACTGTAGATCCTGGATTTCTTTCCAACAACTCATGCGCATAATCATATATCCTCTTATATTGTTCATTAAAGGACCCATCAATTTCATTAGAAGCAATAGCTTTGGCTCTATAAGCCATAGACCTTGATATACCTATGTTCGACTTCCTTTGAACTTTTTCACGAATATCAACACCCTTCATCTTAGGATTTTCCTGAACTGTTTTCACCAACTTTTTGCTCAACCACTTGGCGTCAACTAACTTCAGGTTGAACTCCCTGCTGCATGTATGAATGTCTTTTTTAGTTCTCAGCTGCCATGATTTTACAGCCTCCATATAACCAAAGTATATGGTCCATGGGCATTCTCCTTTTGCACCAAAGCACTTCATCCTCAATCTTCTCTTGTCATTTTTTACAAACTTTATATTCCTCCCATTTTCCAAGGCATACCCTTTTACAGCATCTAAAATATCTTGCTTTTTTGCAAAAAAAGTCCCAACTTCCCATGTAAAGTCTACCATACTTTTTGGCATACAAAAAATACCAAACCTCCCATAACCTTCACTGTCATTAACCTCTTCATCAGTATCTGTTGCACTAAGAAATTCCTCAGATTTCCACTCAAAATCTGACAATCCTCTATCGTCATGATCATCACATTCAACACTGACATTATCACGATCATCATCACTATCATAAAGACTTTCTACTTCTACTTCTACTTCGACATTACAATCTACATCACCATCTATATCACATTCAACACTCACATCTACTAGGCCCTCTAAGCACTCATTAATTCCATGTACATCACCTTCTTCAGTACATGTACTCCAACTACAAAGATAAACTTCATCCTCCAGGACTCCTTCACACACATTCAACTCTTGCTCTTCTTCAACCTCATGCAACTCTTGTACGTGACCATGACCTTCAACCTCTACTTCAACAGCACCACCATCTTCTTCACCCTCGTTCACCTCTTGTAAGTCACCATCAACTACATCATTTACTTCAACACCGTCACCATCTTCTTGACAAACATTCACCTCTTGTAAGTCACCATCAACTACATCATTTACTTTAACATCGTCACCATCTTCTTCACAAACATTGACCTCTTGTAAGTCACCATCAACTACACCATTTACTTCAACACCCTCACCATCTTCTTCACAAACATTCACCTCTTGTAAGTCACCATCACCTTCACCATTTACTTTAACAAAATCACCATCTTCTTCAACCTCTTTTTGTACTATACCATTACCTTCAACTTCTCCTTCATCATTAGTAATGTCTTCAAGCATATGAATGACTTCGGGATCAGAAACTACATGGACAACGTATAAGTGAACTTCACCATTAAGCCTAGCTAAGTTAGCCATATGCATGGCACCTCTGTCATCAATCAATTGTTCCAACCTATTTTCCAACACTAAACCCCCTCCTAAACAGTACCATAAATCTTTAAAATTCTCATATCCTAAACTTTTGACAACCACAAAAAAACTCCACGTGTCAGGGTCAAAGGACAAAGTTGTTGTCTCCCCTTCATACTTTAGGGTACTATCATTAATGAACTTTCCTCCATGGTGGAACACACACACAATAGCGTCCTCCATTACGCACAACACAACATAAATATATCTACAGACCTATTATGAAAACATATCACGACAAAAAAAATATATATTAAAACAGGCACAGAGATCAAATAACTTTAAACATACGCACTCAGACAAAGTCAAATAACTTTAAACATACATGGGGGACCACCAAAATATAATCAAAACCAGAGACCAAACCATACATCAATGGGGGACCACCACCGAATATTGTAGTTTCGATTGAATAAAAACGAATACAATAAAGCACAAACACTTACCTTCCTTTAGATGAACCTCCACTGACCACGTGCTTCAGCTTCTTGCTTCCAACAACAAAAGGACCCACAGACACCGCCCACTGCATGCACTCTGCCGCTTCAGCTCGAACTTATGATCGCGATTTTTGGCCTCTCACGCGAACCCTAATAATAAAAACCCTCAAATTCTTTCCCCAATCTCAGTTGCCCTTTAATTTTTTCAAATTTCCTACTTTGCCCTTATCCAAAACTGAATAATCATACGTGCATACCAATTATTTAATACAATAATCGTTTTAAATGCCACGTCTATTAGTTACTGCACTCAACCATGCCACCTAACCAATACCGTAACGGCCGTTTGTCCAAATTAACGGCAGGCCTGTAATTGATTCAATTTTACAAAAACAAGGACTCAATTGATACGCCGAAAATGAAGAGGACCTATTTGAAATTCATGACCAAAATAGGGACCTACGGAGACATTAAACCTAAAATAAATAAAAAAAGTATCATATAATCCAAGTATAATCCAAAAACATGTACAAAGGGCGAAAAAAAAGTTTTTAATATTGATAATTTTTATATCACTTGTCAATTTATAATATTAGAGTCTTGAATAGATAAATCTATAATATTTTTTTCTCTTGAAAAATCTTCTTCTTTATCACCATCTACAATATAATAAAAAAATGCTAACTAATAATATTGAACACAAAATAATAAATAATTAAATTAAATTAGGTGAATTGGGGAGCCAACCCGACTCACCACGAATTCAACCCGGTGAGTCAGGTTCTAAGTGAGTCGAGTTGAAAACTAATCCGCATAAAAAATTACGTTTTTTCAAACCCATCCCGGTTCAAACCCGCGATGAGCCGGATTGATTCACGGGTTATAATCCATTTTGACACCACTAACTTTCTTGTATTTCTTTCCAATTAAATCACATGTATGTTTCCTAGTTTGTATATTTGTTTGCTTTGTTTTCTTATTTCCTCTATCGGAAACACTAAAATGAAACAAAATGTAGAAAGTAAAAATCAAATTTACATATTTTTACTTTTAGTTTTTATAAGTTATTAGTTTTAATTTAGAACACTGTCAATTGTTTTATCTCTTGTGCCAACGTCCAATAAAATGATAAAGATGATGTCATCAATAAAAGATAATGTGATGATATCATATATTAAGCCAATATAACATATCATGTTATCAGGTTAATTTCATGTCTTCCTAATTTCTAAACAAGACAACTATAAAGTATTTGACTGACTACGTAACAAGATTAATGTGTCAACACTCTCTAGGGGATAATGGCATAAAATTTAAAATCCATGGGTCCGCATATGTTTAACAAAAGGAATTTATCCTTATAAAATTTTCAATATTTTGAATACAGTCTCCCATACTGAAATAAATTATACATTCTTAAATTATCTTTCACTAAAAAAAGAGCTGCATAATTTTTTAGCTATTTCGTAGCTAAGTTTTCACTAACAAATTTTGTGATAGATTAACAATCAAATTGTTAACAAATATTTCATAATTAAATTCACGTAGTTAATTAGAAAGAAATATAATTTTTCGTTATTATATAACCAATTCGCCATTAATTTCTCGTTAATTAAAGTGAGAAAATTTTATAATTTCTAACTAATTTATAGTTACCTTTTTCAAATTTGCTCATATAAGTTTGTAGTTGATCTGTCATGATACTATTTTCACTAATTTGTAGTTAATTTGTTGATATTTTATGGTTAATTTATCGCAATTATGTTATGTCGTAAATAATTTGTCACAATTCAATTTTCACTAATATGTAACTAATTTGTCACAATTATATTATTATTAATTCGTAGCTAATTTCTCACAAATATTATTTTATTAATTTTACTTATATGCACTCTAATTCATGATAAGTCATGTCTTTAAACTTGTATCCATAATAAAAAGAGAAAAAATTATATATAAAAAAAAGATGATTATGCAACCATTAAAGTATTTCCAAAATTACTCCAATATTTACAATACATATTAAAAAGTTATTTTAAGTTTATTTACATTGGATATCATATATGTTTTACACAATTTCAAAATATTTAAGGACATATTTTTATTTAAAATTAAAAGTAAAGGTCTAACGATATATTAAAAATTTAATGATTAATTAATGTACTAACTTGTGTATATCATTACACACTAGAAAATATATAATTTTATTAGGGATTTATTTTTTATTATTAGCGGTTTTAATCTCTTATAAATACATTTCTCGCAGTTGGCAAAATCGTCGAGAAAATTAATATCGAAAAATAATTTTCGATAGTTTTGTTTAAAACCACCGCTAATTGCGAGGGTTTCATAAAAGCCGTCATCACTTATGAGGGTTACCGAAGTCGCGATCAACTATAGGTTTTTTATACATGAAACTGTCAAGACTTGTTTGGGTTGTGTGAAATCGTCGGGATTTGTGTGGGATGTCCAAAACTGTCGAGAATTTTTTAGTTTATTTACTTAGGGTTTCAGAAACCATTGATAATGCAACTAATTTAACTTTTTTTAATAATTCAAATGATTTGCTTAATTTGATTACAACAAGTATGTTTAATAATAAATCATAATAATATGAAACCAAAAGTAATTATTATTATAAAACTCTCAACATTAAAAATAGAAATAGTTTATCAACTTAAGAAATAACATATGTTTAGTTCTAAAAAATTCAAAATAAACATGTTTGACTAACATCAATTAATCTTGTTGTTCTTCAATTTCTTCATCATTTGGTATACTTCCTTAATCAAATACATTTAATATAAAATAATAGTTAGTTGATAATATAGATCGAGGTTGTACCTCAATCAAATTAAAGTGTAATTAGAAATGTAGTATACTAGGGAGTGACTCCTAGGTCGTTTCTCACAGACCAAATTTTGGTTGTCATAAGATCAAACACGTAATGGGGAGGGGGGTTGGAACATATTTGTGAATGGAAATCAACTGAACAATTAACGTAGATTAAACACATATTAAAAATAGGTTGGCATTAGTTCGATTGCAATGCTTCCAAACCCATATTAACTATAATTACCCACTCTTCTCACCCCTAATCCAACACAAAATAATGCAACTACGCGAAGGATTAAACAATTTTCTTAAAAGCGAATTAAGCAAACATAATGCACACACATTTAATCAATTATGCGCTATCACAAATTAAGCAATCGTGACTCTAATGTAATTTGTTAGTTTTGTCATTGTTTCACTTTTATATCGATTTTATACAAAACAAGTATAAAAAGTCTCACAATATTTATAGTTATGTTATTGTACCACTTTTTATACCGGATTGATTTTAACCGGTATAAAAAATGGTTATAAAAAGTGTTTTTGTACTGCTGATATGTCTCTTTACTGTTTTCAAATATTGATTATATTTTTTTTTCCAAGTTAAGCAAATAAAAAACTTCAAATTAGGAATGACAACAAGAGAATATGAGTATGAGTTTCATTATCTTCCAATTGTTTATAATGTTTAATTTGCAATAAGAGATATGTCAGATGGGGCTTATATTCTTATTTATTTATTTAGCCAACTGGTAGTAATTACGAGAATTGAATACAAAGTTGTTGAACTTTTTTCCTCTTTTCCTTACCTCTCGAATAGGCTTGGAAGAAATCGATATCATCTATCTCGTAAGTGAATTCTCTTGTCTAAACCTAATTGTTCTTAACTGTAAGTGGTGGTGTTAATTACAATAGAGAAAACTTTCTTGGCCATGAGAATTTTAATCTAACGTAGTAACAATCAACTTCTAAATGTTTTGTCCTCTCATGAAGCTATTGTCAAATGTTTCTACTGCAAACAAACCTCACATGTGATGTGAACCATGTAACAACTTAGTAATTGACTTTGAACTTAACTTGGGAACAATAATTTGCTATTTTTCTCTACCATGACACCAGATGATCATGTATCACATGCATACCCTTGTCTATCGCATGTTTAGATACAAAAGTTACAAGCTTTTATAATGACAACATGTTACTAGGATAATATAAATGGCCAGAGAATTTTCCCAACATAACGAACAAATACTAATATGAACCATTTTTGGCAAACGAAGTATAACTTCTCTTCACTAAACTGGTAATTTCTTTAGTATACACACCAAAATTTTGTTACAAACTATGGAGAACACTCGGTTTCTTCAAGGGATTGTTTCTCTTACACCGAGCCCGCGCGACAGAACAAAGGTATTTTAGTTTCAACTCTAGAGAACGGATCAACAAATCTAAACTATGAAACTAAAAGCCCCAAAGACAGAAAAATCTGCAAGACTTTTGGTCACAGTCGGGATCACATCATCGCTGAAAGAAAACAGAGAGAGAGAAACTGAGCCAGAGCTTAATTGCGTCATTTGTTACATCTCCAATCATGAGTGCCTTAATTGTGCAAAAACTCCCCCTCCACTAACGAACACTCTACAGTTTCTGATTCTTGCATCTCCAAGCTCGAAGAACACTCACATTTGTAATCCGCGATTGTAAGGATTTCATGATTTTTTTGGCGTCCAAGGACTTCGCGATTCACATCCAATCTCGCGATTGTAAGGATTTCTCTAATCATCAACATCGAAAGTTCTAATTAACCAAATATCCTCTTCACTACGATTTAATCCCAATTTCAACGAACTCTAATTTGTAATCACATTATACATTTCGGAAAATTTAATTTTAAAATATATAATATAATGAAATTCCACTTAACAACTTGTGTTTATGTCACATATTAAAAATTTATCACGTCAAACTGTGAGGTCATAAAAAACTTAATTTCTTAATCCAATTTAATGGAAAGTAGTCAATTATTTTAATTTTTCACTTTTAAAGACTCAAATAAAAACAATTAAGTAAGTGATCTATTTAAAAAAACTCATCCTAAACCCTAGATAGGGTTTACGGAAGTATTTTAACGAAATAAAAGTAAGGAAGAAAAAAATTATAGTAGATAAAGGTTAGTCAATAGATTGCATAAGTGGAATTAAAGTCAAATTCTTATGGAACAAAATTAAATAATTAATAAAAATAAAAGGACTACAAATAATTAAACATGTATCCTACGACGATTAAATGAAATTAAAAATAATAAATAAAAATAAAAAAAAGTACATATAATGAAATGTATACCTTAGATACTATTTGATTGAATGAAATCGACGTATGTTTCTTGAAATTCAATATCTTTGAACGAAATTAAATCAAGCAAAGAAAATATGTATTTAAAGTTGTAATTAAAACAAGTACCTTGGGGATGTAACCAAATTTATAAATTTTGAAAGTTATTCATTTTGAGAGATTAAAAGAACTGTGTAATCAAATCAAAGAATAAGAGTTATGAAAGAAGCAAACAAAACAATAAACATAAAATTTTAACATTATCTAATAAGTTATAAATATTTTAATAATTTAAAATGACATTAAGTATTAGATAAACAATGAAAAAAAAACTAATATATATATATATATATATATATATATTATTTTAATTACTATACTCATTTTAAAAAACTAAATATCACGCTCATATCTATATTTAATTAATACAGAATTTTTCATCAAAATTAAAATAGATTTGAATAATTATATAAATACATGTTTATTTTTCAATATACTTAAACTATATTTTATGTTATAATTTACTCATTTAAAAAATAGTTAAATAATGAGTAAGATAACATCTCGAAGAACGAGATAACAATTTCAAAACCAAGTTGGATTTCAATAAATAAATAACTAAAATATTTCTAACGTGGTAACTTTTAGAAATTATTGCATTTTAATAGCTATTCAACGTGTACTCACACAAATTTTGAGTTTGTCGAAGTAGAAAATTAGTTTTTTACAGCGTTTTTTTACAAAATAAAGATTACTTTACACGTAGTTCTATAACTAAAAAAAATTCAAAACCAATACAAAAAATGTTTTCTTGTTAATAATACAATATTTTTAATAATATAAAACATATTTTGTAAGTGAACAAGAAAAGCTCCGGTAATATTATATTGAGCATACTTGACAGTTGTCCACGTGAAACTGATAAGTGCGAAACTTCTGATTTGATTCTTCTGTAAAGCAGCGGATATAGATTTCTTCAGAAATTATTAGAATAGAATAATACTTTTCCTTAAGATAGGAATAAGTAAAGAGTGGGAAGGAAATACAAAAGATACATAGAATAAAGGTATCATACTTTATCATTTATTTGAGTCAAATCATGAAATAAATATACTTTTTATATGCAAAATGGACATAAAGTAGAGGATTTAAAAAAAAATAACACTAAAATAGTAGATACTAAATAATTTTATTTTAAGAAAATGATAAAGTAAAATTTTGTTTTGAATATTATAAAATATTATTAAACAATATATTTGTATTTCTTAGTGTATTTTTCGTTAATTCAAGACATTTTTTTTCTAGTTATATTATAATTAAGGATATTTATTAAGTGACTTTGTTTTTCTTACAGGCAAATCAGATGAAATTTGATGTAGTAATTAAAAAGATAAGCAAATTTGAAAAAAAGAAACTATGCAAATAGTACATCCTCACATGATTTTAATTGGAGAAATCGTGCATTCGTACACATTTTTGCACGATTTTTGTTTTTGATTGTGTTGAAACTAAAAGTTATCAGCCTCCAGATAAATTCAACATGATGTAATCGATTATATTAAATTGAAGTTTCAATTTCAATGGAAAGTCATCATATGTCACTCAGACTAACTCGACTTATTAAAAATACTTAAACTCGTGCAACACTTCATATTAACACAGTCCGATAATCTATCCAATGTTTGATTCAACTGAACCAATGTCTGATATAACTCGACCAAAATATGATACGACTCGACTAAGTTTGCTTTTCTACGTGAAAATAGGTTGATGACGGGTTATTAAGCTAACTCTACGCTGAAAAGGGTTGAAACAGGCTATCGTTTAGGCTGTTTTAGATCTTGGCCTGACTTTTTTCAAATCTTAAATGAACTATATCAAACATTGGCCGAGACTTTAGCTAGGTTGTCAAGTAGTGTTAATATGAAGTATCGAACGAGTTGTTGTTTTTATTTTCCTTTCTCATTTTGGAAAATAAAAATAGTGTTATTGGTAGGTTTGGAAAAGATGTTTCAGGTTCCAAGGGTTTCAGGAATCCTTAACCAAGGAGGGTTCATCAGAACAAAATAAAAGGAATAGTGGTGTTAATGCGCAAGAATGTTTTGGACTTCAACATTATCGCTCATCTCACCAACGTAAATGTTGGTGGATTCATAATGTTGTTTGTTCAATAGTTGACAACTTTAATGCCTTCTTAGACCAAAGTGTTTCTCCTTCCGTGAGAATCAATTATGAGTTTACTATAATCGATTATAGTTCGTACTATTGAATTTGAAGTTGCCTTATCGGAAAAACGACTTTTATGAAAATTGAAAATTGTCAAGCCTCAAAAAACTTGAGTGTAATGTAATGAATTATATATTGGTTGTAAATTGTAATTGATTATATCACATTAAAGTCGTTGGAAGTTAATGACTTTCAATTTTCAACTAACATAAAAATTGTGTAAAGAATAAAGAATTTTTTCACTTAAAATCGTGTGAAGAATATATATATATATATAGATACATATATATATATAGATACGTATCTATATATATATATATATATATATATATATATACGTATCTATATATATATATAGGGTTTGCTAACTTATGTAACTTCTTAAAGTGTACTAAATTTTAGTTAACAAAAATACTCTCATATATTATACATTCTAAGTTTTAAGATTAAGAATATTTAAATAATTTCTTATTCTTTTATCTTTTATTTTAAATTAAAAATAAAAATTATTAAAATATCTATGTATTTAAAATATATTAATAGAAAATTTTTTATCAACTAAAATTTAATACTATATAAATTAGCAAATCCATATATATAATTCTCCATATATATAATTTAGTTATTTATTACTTAGTTAAATGTGTAGGTTTGTACAACCGCAAACAATTCATCCAATATAATTCTATCTTTTTAGGTTAAATGTTTTTAGATTTTAAATTTTGACATAAAATTAAAATTAATTTTAATATTAGTTTTGATGTATTTAATCTTCAAATTTTAAAAATGAACAAATTAAATTATTTTAATTTAATAGTATGTATTAAAAAATATTTTGAACTAGTGTTACGTAATATAAACAACTCAAATATCTAAGATATCATTAAACTATTATAAATATTTGCATAATTGAATTAAAATTACTAAATTTATTTATGTTAAAATTTGAAGATAGTATCAAAATTGAGATAGAAACAAATTTAATTTTTCATCTAAATGTAATATTTAATTCTAAATTTTATTTTAACCACTTAAATAACACGTTTTTCTATTTTATTTTCGCTTTATTTGCATTCTTTGATTCTTTCTTTATTAATGAAAAATAATATTTATAATTAAATATCATTCCTTATTACATCCATTATGTGCAGTTAATATTCCTGTTCACTTTATTTTGGATTTTGCGGTTATTTAAACATCTCATGGGTTTATGTTTTTTCCTTTTTCATATATTACAAAAAATACAGTGGTTATTAAATGAATTAGAAATAGTTTTATACACAAACAGCGACTTATTATATAGAACAATATAAATAGATTTACATTTTATACTGTTTTGAAAATTTTCTCTTCCTGTATTATCTCAAAATATTACTGTTCAAAATAATATTAATCAAATTACAGTACAGAACATCCACAAAAATGTCCCTATCCTCATCCTGCGATGGAGATGATGTATGCTAAAAGATAATACAAATTCTAATTAACACACCAGACAAGCATATGTTCTCTACATATTGTAGCATCTTGTGATAAAGTCAAGTTTGATATCGATTATTAAACGATGAAGAACCATGCAAAAACAAACATTTTCTTCATTGCTAATTTCAATGGTCTTCGTTTTTGGAATTAAAAATAATCCTCGTGGTGCTTGAACGATCGTGCAGAGAAAGTGACCACGATGCAGACACAAGGCACAAACCTCTCTTGAGGCATTCCACAACTAGAAGATCTGTAGTTCAGTTCAGCACATGTAAAATGAAATGAGAACCATGTCGAAAGTTGGATGCTTCACTTTGTTTGCTTTTTTAGTCGCATTTAATGTCGATTGCCGTTCTCTTCGCCCTAGTTTTTCTGATGGGGTTGATGCTGTTCAACCCCACGAGTCTTATCTGCAACTCGTGGACCAAAAGGTTCTATCTTCTTCTGATGGGCATTACTGTAAGCAAATGTACGGGTTCTTGCCTTGTTCCAGTAACATTCTTGGCCATCTTTTCCTCATTTTAGTTTATGAGTACTTGTTGTTCCATGGAGAGTCGTATTTGGCTGCTGGAGGTGAGCAAATCTTCAAGATTCTTGGCCCTGGTGTTTTTGGTGCTAGTGCCTTTGATATTCTTGGGGCAGTTCCAGAGTCCTTAATTCTTGTTGGTATGCTTCTACTCTGATTTTTATTCTCACAATTTCCTTTCTTTTGTTCTTCTTTTGAAGCCTTATAGACCCATCAGAAGACTTCACTCATATTTAATGAAATTGCTAAGATGTTTAGTTATCTCTGTTCCATTAGTATCTTCGTAGATAGCACTAGAAAGTTAATATTATGCTAAGTATTTTTGTGGTGTCGCTTGTTATTTTTCAGTTACAGGACTTTCCAGTGACAAGGAGATTGCACAAGAGTATGCTTCCACTGGTGTTGGTTTGTTGGCGGGATCATCCATCTTTCTTCTAACAGTAGTGTGGGGAACATGTGTTATCATTGGCAAACAAAAGTTGATAAATGATTCTAACTTTGATGGCTCACATTCATCAAGGAGAGGAATAACAAAATCACTAACTGGTCTGTTTTTGATTTATTATTTGAGCCCTTGCACTTCTTTTCAGTTGATACTTGCGTTTTGAAGTTTCATGTTTTTTCATTAGTAACTCCTTTGTGTTTGATTGATATGATGTGTAATTTGAAGCTCATCCCCGTCATTTACTGTCTCCTTTTGATGAATATATAGGTTATGGTATCACTATGGATGTAGATACTAGACAGATGGCAATAATCATGGTTTTCTCAGTTATACCACTTGTCATAATGCAGATTCCCCATTTGTTCCACTTCTCTTCTGCAGCAAGCAATGTGACCTTGATGGTTTCTCTTATAGTAGCTGTTACATTTCTTATCTCATACTTCATTTACCAGGTTTTGCATTCATCCAACACTTCCTATTGAGTAACCCAGTTGATCCTTAAAATAACATTGTACTGTATTACCAATTTACACACAATTTGGAATTGGAAGAAAGGGTGAACAAACCACCATTAATTACTCAGTAATTTTTAGACATTTATGTTTCTCTGGTTTAGTTTTTTTCCAATGCCAAATTGCATTCTTATTTTCACCAATGAATTTTCAGGTCTTTAAACCTCAGATTGAGAAAACTAGACTGGAGTATATTAAGCATGACGACTTAATATTAAGAATTTTTCAACGTGTTGAGAAACAAACTCTGCAAAAGATTCTGGCTGATGATGGAACTCCCAATGTATCTGCAATAAGTGGGTGAGTGAGACTTCATGAAACATTTGTCAAAAGATTAAACAGTTACTTAGTTTTCTGAACAATCATTGTGTACATTACCGATGGTACTTGCCAAGCAGGTTGTATCATGAAATTAGCCAGCACGGGGGCAAGGACTTGTTAGCTTCTGAAGTTAAAGAACTGTTCTTTGGGAACAAATTGACTGACACAAATATCAAAGAAGAACAGATAGCAGACTTGTTAAAAATTTTTGACAGAAATGGTGACCAAATTATAACCAAGGAAGAGTTTGTCACTGGTTTAACAGAATACATTAACCAAACAAAGCATGCCTTGGATAGACAATACCTTCCAAAACAATCTTTGAACAAAATGTATCAGGTATATATAGTCTAATGCTAGATATGACTTGATTGCCATAAATGACAGTTTTCTAGTAAAATCTATTGATATTTATTAAACAAGTGTTATTCATACAACAGAATTTTCTGCATCCATCTCTCTCTTATTTCATCTTAGTTGACAAATCATATTTATCTATTTCTTTCTCTCTTAGCTGAGAAATTTATTGTGCAAATAACATCTTATTGGAAATCCCATATTGATTAGATATAAGACAATTTTGTGAGTGAAAACCTCATCTTACCAACTGGTTTTAAAGGATTGATTTAGGTTTAAAGTCAACTTCTTAACATTAAATGTGAGACCTCAGTCAATAATAATTGCAATGGGATTTTCTTTTTTTCTTATCATCCCAACTAATTTTCACCCTGCTAACTAAGCATATTCATTTTGTTGTTTTATGAACAGACTTTTATCAAGCCATGGATTGAACACGTGAGAAAGGAACGTGAATTGAAGGAACATCTTATATCTGAAGTCTTAAAGCATGCTCAGAATGATACGGTTGGCAGGCTGCAGAATGATGATGGTACACCTGACAAAACTGCAATCAGAAGGTCCACATGTTGATCTTATTTGCCATATTTACTACAGAGTTGGTTGTGAAACTTAACAACTCGATCCTAAATGATTGATGCAGCTAAAAATATTGTACTAATCATCTTTCGGTAGAATTACACCAATCATTTACGAAGAAATTTACTTCAGTATGCTAGGCAAACTGCAATTTAGTAGTACAACTAAATTAATTAGATGTTTACAGACTTCAGCTATGCGACAAGAATCAAATATCGTAATCACAGATATTAAATGTTCAAATCGAAAGCTAATGAGATTTAGTTGTGTACTAATGCCACAACAAAATACTATATGTTATTTTAACTATTTTTGCTTGTCCTGTGGACACTGATGCAACAGGCTGTTTGAGGAAATTGATGTCAACAGGGATAACCACATTTCAAGATCTGAACTGGAAAGAGTAGTAAAGGACATCCACTTTAACAAGTTTGTAGATGCTGAGGAGGCAGTTGCAAAACTTGCTCAAGATCTTGATGTCAACCGAGATGATGAAATTAGTGAGACCGAGTTTATTGAAGGTTTTGCAAAATGGATGAACTCAAATTCCAGCCAAGCTGCTAAATCAAAATCTTCATCTCAGGGAGATCATCAAGTATTTTCCATTCTTCCGTTACTAAAAAATTTACCACTTTCAATTTTTCTTCTTTCTTTTAGGCCAAACACTTGATCAAGAACATACATTTACACTTGATCTCTTTAATGATTGTGTATTAGACCTGGGAAGATGTTGAAAAGGTAATGGAAGAGAATCCAACCAATGGCGTTTCTGCATGGTTGACGGCTATTGGATACGTGGTGTTGGGGGTTACTATGCTGGCTCTTCTTGCAGAACCTTTAATAGCTAGTGTTCAACAATTCTCTGAAGAAGCAGGAATTTCATCGTTTTTCATCTCATTCATTTTAGTCCCCCTGGCTACAAATTTTAGAGAAGCAACCTCAGCAATCAAAGAAGCTAGCCATAAGAAGAGCAGCAATACTTCTCAGACAATATACGAGGTTACTTTTCATCTTCTCGTACTACTTTCACTTCTTCACCATGCTAATATCTGGTGCCCAAATACAATACATGTTGATAGTGATGGAAAAAACATAATGAAGATCATCACTGTCATTTATCCCGAGAAATACCCTAAAAACAATTCAGACAAGACTATATGAAACTCCAAAACCGGATAAAAAACCACGATCATGTCTAATGATAATCACAAAATAATATTATATGAAAATTTTTATAACACATACACAACTCTACCATACCTTTTGATTCCAAGGACATTCACATTTTCTAAAACAAAAATTTAACCCAACCTTACAACATTCTATTACAAAAGAGTATAAAAAAGTCAAATACAAATTTAAATTATTTTTTAGAATTGTTTAAATCATGAACATTAAGTTCATTATATAGCTATTATCACTCAATCCATTGTTTATCCTAGACATGAACGGATCTTGTGCAAAAGTTTTTGAGATGTCAAATACATAAAATATACTAAAATTTAAAAGAAATACTTTTATTTATATATTAATTTACATATACAGAAAAAAAAAATTGTGGGGCCAATGCCTCCTACTTCAAAGTTCCTCCACTGATTTTAAGTGATGTAGGACTTTCCAAAATTTTCATCAATCTAACACATGGATACAAGCATGGCGGCACAGTTATTCTCAAAATATATAGGTTGTTGTAGATTATATATATATATATATATATATATATATATATATATATATATATATATATATATATATATATATATATATATGTTATGTGAAGATTTTGGGTGAATGCATGCAGATTTATGGAGCAGTGTTCATGAACAACATTCTGGGCTTTGTGGTGATCTCTATTCTGATATACATTCGTGAGATCACTTGGCAATTCTCAGCTGATGTACTGGTTGTGGCAATAGTTTGTGCAGTAATGGGCCTCGCTGCTACTTTTCGCCCCACTTTTCCTCTTTGGACATCCTTCCCTGCATACTTCATGTACCTCGTAGCATTGCTTTTGGTCTTTCTTCTCAAAGATGTTCTCAATTATGTTTAGTGATTCTTTCGGAGAAAACATGTGGATGCAAATGGATAATGTTGAACATTGTGTGGCATTCCTGATTGTTAGATATTTATCCAAAAGAGAGATAATATTAATTTAGAATATACAAATAGAGTCAACTTTTATCTTAGTACTATGACAATGAATAAAACTTAAACTCAATTGTTAGTAGTGATTTCTTAAATTGCTAAGAAGTTTCCTATAGTTCACTTTGTGACGTTTAAAATTTCAACATATATAGTAAGGAATGCTATTCATATTTTAAATTTTTATAAAAATATTATAGTAACTTTTAATATATTCTTTATCTCTTATTAATCAATCATTTAGCTATGATAATTATATTAGTACATGTATTTGGATAAAGAATTTTAAGAGAGTAATTTAGTTTTTTTTAGAGAATTTGAAATGCTTTACAATAAGATGGTGTGGATAAGGAATTTATAAAGAAATTGCAATTCTAAGAATTTATTAAATAATTAAATAGCTTAAAATTAGAAAAGGTTTTGGATATTATCGAGTTGATTAAGAGAGAAATTGTCGAGATGATTTTTTTATTTTAAGTCTACTTATTATTTTTATTGATATAAATAAAAAAAGTTATTATATGATTTAAGTTGTTAGAATATTGTTTTTTTAAATAATTTTTATTTCTTGTTTGATTTTAGTTTGAGTATTTTCAATCAATGTTAAGGAGACTATCTGTTTAGGTGCGAATCAACCTTTTTTTTAATAGATGTTTGTTGTGATTATTTTTTTATCGATATTTGGAATGATTTTTTATCTACAAAAATGTTTTGTTTTCAATAGTTTTTTTTATTTTTATATTAATGTTATGTAAAAAAAACATGAAGTCAACAATAATTAGAATTATTTTTTTACCAATGTCAATTCGAAAATTTTTTTAGTCAACATTAATTACAAAAAAGTTAGCAAAACCCCTCAATCATCAAGACCATAAAAATATTATTGTTCAATGGCAACCTAAGTAATTTTATTCAAGATCAATTCAAAATAATATTGGTTACATTAATCAAGAAAAAGTTTTGCAAAAGTTAAAAAATTCTTAATGAACATATTTTAGAATTTTTTTATTAATGATATGTATTTCCATTAATATGATTTGTCATTAAATCTATTAATAATTGAATGTTTTAATAATTCGTCATCAAAAATAGGTATCAAAGTTGTTGCCATTTGTTATGGATTTTGATCATTAAAATTCATCGGCAAATTCTGCTTATATATAACATCTATCACTATTTTTTTAAAATTTATTAATAGATTTATTAGTAAAATGGGCATTAAATTTTCTGTCAAATCCAATGAAAATTGTCAGAAGCGGCTGCAGCGGATGGGTTAGCGTGGAACAACAAACCAAGAGGGGTTTCTAATACTAACGTGTGCCTTTTAATTTCTACTCAATTAAACTTACTTAGCAATTAATAATAACAGTTAAATAGAGTAAGGTTGAGAGAAATTTGCACAGATGATTTTATCCTGGTTCGGATCTTACCAATCCTACGTCCAGTCGCTTATCTCAAAACAAGATAAACAGTTTCACTATCACAAAACAATTACAAACTACAATCACAAAGATACAATTTGTAAGAGTTTAGAAAACACCTCTCTTGATACCACAAGAGATGAAACTACACCTCCTTTGAGTCTTCACAAAGGATGAACACCTCCTCCGAGTACTTCACGAAGGATGATTCTCTTCCGAACACCTCCTCAGACACACCAAGGATGAACCGGCTATTTCCTCTGTCACCGTAGCAGCACTTCACCAGCTCCACAGACAAGAGTTTCACAAGCCGAACAAGAACACACAAGTCTCAAAGAATTCTGAGTATTTGAGCACAAGGGAAGAGTTTCTGTGTCTCTGTATTCCTTAAACTTGAGAGGAAATGAGAGTCTATTTATAGACTCATCCAAAGGCTCTTCCATTTTCGCTTTTAGACTTTCTGACTATGTTAATCGATTAGCTACAGTGGTTAATCGATTAACAACCCAACGGATACTTCAACGGCTCTAAAAACGGCTAGTTTTTCAAACGGCTCCTGTGTTAATCGATTAACGGCCCTTGTTAATCGATTAACGTTAATCGATTAACACCCCTTGTTAATCGATTAACAGCTCAATGCAGTGCTTCTTCATTTGTCTCTGGAACAATCGATTTACACCCTGTGTTAATCGATTAACACTGCACAGATTTTGCTGTTTAGCTTATTTTTACATCTCTTTTGAATGCAAACATAAATCCACTCATAATCTAAGTCCTAGATACTAAACTATAATTATTACAAAAGCTTTCCATAGCAATACAAGTCTTCATAACATTTTGAATCTTGATTTCTCTTGACTTGATTTGGACATCATCAAAACTTCATCTTCTTCATTTTGCTAACAAAAATATCTATAAAACTTTTCTTAAATGACACTAAAAATACTATATTATACCAACCAAAATTTATTAAAGGATGCAAATTTGTTAATAATATGTAATTACCAAGGAGAAGTATTGATGAATTTTGATATTTCATAATTTGTCAATAAGGTTGTTGTAAGTTGTTTACCAAATGTGAGCCACTAGTAATTGAATGAGTGAATTAAAATGAAATTTCGGGATTTAAGAAAGGTGTTTCCTCGATTTTATAAGAAGTGATTTTTAATGGCCTCGTCTTCTTAAAAACCCTCAATGTCCCCAAAATGTACCTCAAGTTCTTCATTCGTAAAGTCCCAATTTCTCATACCTTTGTTCGTCATATCATATACCCTTTAAAAACCCAACTTTGGTGTCTGCAGGTTAGGTCTCTAGGGCTTTCCAGTGACGCTCTCATTCAAGCAATTGATTCTTAACGCCTTGTTACCCTTGTCAATCGTTGGTGTGTCATCACAAGGAATGAAGATCGTTGAGATTGTCCTAATGCACAAGGAAACATTGTGGGATGGGTGGGATTTCACTGACGACGGTGATTTGACAATGAGAAAGATGATATTCGATATACTCACAGTTTTGTGGAATCTAAGGAAGGTACTACTAAATTGAAGGATATCATTGATCTCTATATTATTATTTTTTAATTGATTATGGTAGTTGTGAGTCTTGCATTCAATATCTACAATCTTCCATCCATTGTACCTTCTTTGCATCCATTAAACATGTTTGGATTAATATGTAATTAGGATTTCAAACCCCAATAGTTAGCTAATGTTACTATTTTTGAACTCAACTATTGATTTTGTGTTATCTAATATGTTTTTGATCATAGTTGCATCTTCATATCACTAGTGCAAAAAATACTTTTATAGTGACTTTTTATACTGGTTATGATCCATCCTGTATAAAAAGTAACGTGGTGACATAACTGTAAATAATGTAAAACTTTCTACGCATGTTCTAGACTCAACCAATATAGAAAGTGGCATGATGGTGTGTGTAACACCCCGAGTTTTTTGGCGTTACATCGACTAAATTTTTCCGTAAAAAAAATAAATGTAGAAATTTTGAAATTTTAAACTTCAACATAGACAGAAAATAGTACATTATTTATTACAATCGATTCTTTCGAAAATAAAATGTCCACATAGTCAGGATCGAAATAAATTTTTAAAACACTAAAATCACAATCCCAAGTCTTCTATCACATCTCTCTTTCGACCTTTATGCATGTTCAAAAGCGTCAGCCATCGCATCTGTAATAACATCTGCTCCCGTATAACATCACGCATTATACGATCATCGCATTCACATGCACACACAAGCAAGGGTGAGCTAATAATCAATACAATAACAATACCTCAATACCAAACCATACTATGCTCACTTTAACAGATCAAATTATATAAACAAATATGAGTTACACACTAAACCACATTGCATGCATCAATATATATCAAACACCAAATCAGAATGCATACACCAATATGCATCAACAACATGTCAAAATGCATACACCAATATGCATCAACAACATGTCAGAATGCATACACCAATATGCATCAAACACCAAATCAGAATGCATACACCAATATGCATCAACAACATATCAGAATGCATACACCAATATGCATCACGTCCATCCATCCCAAAAGTCATATATATTTACTATGTCACATACTTTCCACATAAATAACATCATTATAGTTCACAATCATGTTCAGATGCAAAAATTCAAATGTAATAAAATCCAATCATTTCAGAAATCATACAAACTGAATATATTCCAACAAGATATATTACACAATAATTTAACAATACATAATCTGTTCAATAGGATTTAAGTTAAAAACTTGTCGAGTAGACTTCCAGGAAAGAGAGGTGCGTCACAATGGACAACTTAAGTACCAAGTCTTTCCTTAGCCAAAGTGTTCCTCAACTAGTTTTTAACAAATTTCTTATTTACAGATTCAAAACAACAGCATATAATATTAACACCGAAATTTAATATAGATATCAAAAAAATAGAAATCAATCAATATTGAAATCCCTGAGAAGATACGAAATTAATATCTCTAAATCTGTAACTCTGATTTCAAATCTGAATGGTCACAATAATTCACTATTTGTTATAAACTACATATTAAAATTTCAGGTTGATCCAACGGTTAACTAGATAGATATTGAGGTTTTATCGAGGTAACTCAGGTGCAGAATTTTAAGTGGTTTTCAATTATACTCAAAATGCGGAACTAATTTCCCTAAGCACGGACATTTAATTACAAATCTGAATGGTCAAAATGACTTAATATGTCTTATGAATTACATACTAAATTTTGGGCTCAATCTAACGGTAAATAAAATAGATATGAAATTTTTACCATGATAACTTAAGAACAGAAATATAGTGTTCATCAGATTTTTCAAAACTTAAAACTTATTTTCTCCAAACATAGACTTTAAATTAAAAATCCGATCGGTCAAAGTGTATTAATATATCTTAGGAATCATATATAAAATTTTCAAGTTGATCTAACGGTCAAATACGTCATAATATATATTTTACCGAGATGCCTCAGTAACAGATCTACAGGGGTAATTAATTTACTCAAACATGCAGGATTTATTTCTCTAAGTACAGACTTCTAATTACAAATCCAAACGGTCAAAGTGAAGAAATAGGTCTTAGGACTCATATATTAAAATTTTAGCTAAATCCAACGGTCAAAATAATTAAAAGAAAAGTTTTACCATACTAACTCGAAAATAAGAAAATTATAATCATGAAAACTAAATTTATATAAGTGAATAGATAACTACCATTACCAAAATTTTAACATACTCATAACTCATATTCATTATCATAACATGGATAAAAATCATATACAAGAAAAATTAGCTCCCCTTACCTCTATTCCTGACTTAATTTCCAGCTCCGAATTTGTTTCCCCGAAACCCTTCAGAACTTCTACTCTTCTTGCAACTAAAAATTTCTCCCTAACTCTTTTTTTTTTCTCTATTTCTCAAGCTCTCACTTGATTCCTCTTCTCTTGGTGCAAAATACCCTTCCCTCCCATGACTATTTATAGTAAAAAAAATTTACTATTCATTAATATTTTAATATTATTTAAAAAAATAATATTTTAATCATTTACTCACCAAATCTGATCCTAGTTTCTACCTACTAATTTCTTCCATGCTAAGGAATCTTAATGCTGAAAATTTATTTTTACTATTCACTTTTTACTATTTACTATTTACTTTTTACTATTTAATTTAAAAAATTTACTAAATAAGTTACCAAAAATTTGAACCTCTCCTTCTAAAATTACTATAATTTTATATCCAAATTTTACATTTTTCTATCCACTAAAATTACTAATAAAATGCTGAAATTTACTAAAATATATATTTATGTATATTTTTTTTATGGGTCTTACAGTGTGGACAACATAGTTGAAGCTTAAAGACGCGGTATGGAGGCGCAACTTCCCTTTTGGAACTCATGAAGGCTGCTTGGGGAATGTGTAGGAGTAAAGCCCTATAATTGTTGGTACAAAGTTGTATACATTTGTAATATTCAAATAAAGTTGAAATAACTATAAATTTTGGCTGTAGAATTTTGTGAGAGATACCCATAAAGTTTGGTTTTGATCATACTAAATGTGAATGGAACTGGCAGTATAATTTTGTGAGGGTTAAGTCATTCTTATTTTTAATTTTATAACAATAGAAACTGAAAATATATATAAGATATGAATGTTTCATAACTATGCCACATTGAAATGCATAATGGTTGCTCAAAGAGAATTCTATATTTATTAATAACACAACTAACTCAACAGAAAGAATCTTATATATTTATTAATAACACACCAGAGTTACAGAGGTTAATACATTATAACAGAAATTAACGTGTTAATGAGAAGGAAAGAATTTAAAAGATACCACACAGCCTTTGATACAGTTACAAATTATTATACATATAAAACACGTTTATCTCCATTTGCAGTTGTCACATAATCCATATCATTCTTTCAAATACTATTTAATTATTTTGTAACAATAGAAATTGAAAAATATTAAACACTTATTTTTTAGAAAATTTAAAATTATAAAATATAAAAATTATGCAAAAGAAATTATAACAGACAGGTTTCACTGGTTGATAAATTTTCTTTATAAGATATTTATTAATATTTTTATTAAAACTGTTTTATAACTCTTTTAAAAGGATGGTTAATTATTTATAATAATAGAAATTGAAAAAATTAATCCAACTCAATAACAGAGTAGAAATCGAATGGAAGTTTTATATTAAATGCACATTAAATATATAAAACGATATTAAATAAAAATAAAAATTGAATTATATGGTGAGGAAGTTAACATTTCTGACCAAAAGTCCACATCGACTGTGCTAGTGTATGAACAGACTAATGGTCATAATATAATACTAAAATACTCTTCAGGAGCATCTCACAGAGCCATGAGATAAACACATAGCGAACTATTTTTTCGCCTTTTACTAAAGAATACCGTGTGTTTGTCTCGCTAAGTGGCATACGTCTATTTTTGGAAGATCGCCATCAAGGGCTCTGTAATTTTAGTTTAAAGATGTTTTGGAAGAGTCCTAACAAGGGCTCTGTAATTTTAGTTTAAGGATGGTTTTTTAAAATATAATTTTGATGGAATAATATAAGTTTGTATTATCTTTCAAACCTATGATAACAAGTACGATGAGAGGCTCCCTAGAAGACTGAAATTGTAAGTGCCCATGCTCATTCTATAGTATAATTTTCTTTATTCTATCATCCAAATATTAAAATAAGAGCCTTAGAACCCTGTGTTTAACTATCTTCATCTTGACATCCAATCAGGCAGTTTTGTTTCATTGTCAGCACCAACTCAGCATTAAAGTGAATTGGCTTCCAAATGTTGATGACTTTCATCATCAGTACCTTTGCTTACCATGTAAGTGTAACCTATTCTGCATATATTATTGTTCCAGAACTGATGGATGTTGATCTAGAACCTGGCATGCTCCAGTGAGTTAATGACATAGCACTAGATATTCAGTTTTATATTTATAATGAATTCCACTAACAACTGCTAAGATGAAGATTTTTTTAGAACAAAATGTTCAAATAAATCACAAAAAAACCAAAGACTCGATTAGCATAGTAACTAGAAAGGCTGAAACTAACACTTCAAACTTAAAGAAGTAATTTAAAGTAAGTAAAACAAGTCTACATACATACCACACTAGTCACCACTCATGTACATCTGTAACCCATTTGAAATAACAAATAATACAGAATAATATAATCAAACATTGCTCAATATAATACAAATTAGATTGAAAAAATATATATTTATAATTGAAACTGACACTGTAGAACACTCCCAACAGGCATACTCTTAAAAAAAAAAGTGTATGCCATTTAAAAGTAATAAACACAGTTTTCTTATTTAGAAGACGAAAGAATATTTCGCTGTTAGTCAAGTGACTCCATAAGAAACATTTATGAAAATCCTTTCATTTTATGGTGCAATCAGTTCACTTGCCTATAGAATCCCATTTCATGTGAGTGCATGGAACAAAAAGAAGGCTATAAAATGACATTAATCTATTCATCTACTTAAAATAAAAGATAGTGATTTTAAAAAAATAACGAGATGAAAATAAAAAATAACATTTTACAAGAGAAAAATATTAATTCCAAATTGTAAAAAAATAAAATAAAATTTCGCTTATTTTTTGTGACAACTAAATACATATTAAACCCACTCCAAAAATGGACGTAAAGATAATTAACTCTATGCCATATGGCAAAATATATTAATATCTAGCCAAAATTTTCTGGATAACTCATTCAGAGTGTCATTGTCCAGTAGTTCATGGAATAACTGATGGGAAGATATAATATCTACCCTCTTAGCTCCCAGATTGCAACAAGAGTAATGAGTGATCATAAACAAATTCTTGACAAAAGCAACTATAGATTATAATTTTCACTCGCCATGTGAAGGGCCAATTCTTCAAGGATCACATAAACTTCATCCAGATTCGGATGGACTGAATTCCCTGACGAAAACATGTAAACTTTCTTTCGCAGCTCAATCCAACTCTGACCAGGTACTTTTTTAAGACCTTTTGTCCTTGCTGACACCCTCACTCTTGCGAAGTCATCCCACCTTCCATTTGCAGCGTATATATTTGACAGCAGCATGATGCTCCCTGTTATTTTTGACTTCAGGGTTAGAATTTGTGATGCTGTTTCTTCTGCAATGTCCACGTCTCTATACATTCTACATGAGTTTAAAAGAGCTCCCCAAATATATTCATTAGGTTCCATAGGCATATTTCGAACAATATCAGTTGCTTCCTTCAAAAGTCCAGCACGACCAAAGAGGTCAACCATGCATGCATAATGCTCTACATTAGGTACAATCCTAAACTTTCTGGCCATCTGATAAAAAATGTTACGACCAGCGGCAACAAGTCCAGCATGACTGCAAGCAGATAGAATAGCCACAAAGTGATGTTGTCTGGCTTCATTCCAGCTCTAATCATCTCATCAAAACTTCTTAAAGCATTCTCACCAAGCCCATGCATTCCATAACCCCCAATTAATGAGTTCCACGAAATTAAATCTCTACCCTTAATACTATCAAACACTAAATGTCCTTCCTTGAAGTTGCCACACTTCATATACATGTTAATCAGACCATTTCCCACCAAAATACTGTCACCCACCAAATTCCTAATGGCATAACCATGGAGCTCCTTGCCAACGTTCAATGCAGCTAACTCTGCACAAACCGATAAAACGCAGGAAATTGTCACACAATTTGCCATTACTTTAGAAAGCTGCATTTGCCTAAAAAGTTCCAGTGACTTCTCACCAAGCCCCTTAGAAGCAAAGCCACTAATCACCGCACTCCAACTTATAACATTAGGCCTCACTGGGGATTGACCATCTGTACATGACTTCTCCATCTGCAAAAATGCTGCATAGGCCTCCTCACACAATCCAGATTCAGCATACGCCGATATCAAAGCATTCCAACTTACTAGGCTCTTGTTCTTTATATCCAAAAACACCCTTTGTGCATCCCCCAAGTTTTGGTGCTTCCCATATGTCCCTATCAGAGCATTTTTCACAAACAAATAATCTTCATATCCACCTTTAACAAGCCCATGGATTTCTTTACCCCGGTCAACTTGAATCATAGTAGCACACACAGACAACATCACGGCCAATGCTTCAGCACTGATTTCAATTGTCCTTGTCCTCATCAACTTAAACAACTCTAGAGTTTCGTCATAAAGCCCACATCTAGCATGACTTGACAAGAGAGAGGTCCATGTCACAGAATTCGGCTGCAAACCTTCCAACTCCATCCTTTTAAAAATAGCAGAAGCACCAAGAGAATCACAGATGAAAGCATAACCCGAAACCATAGTATTCCACGAGACTAGGCTTCTAACAGACATTCCATCAAACAGTTGGCGAGAATCCTCCATTCGCCCGTGCTTCCCATACATACCCACGAGATCATTGACGACGTGAAGATGATTCCGAAAACCCAGCTGCAAAGCATGACAATGGACAATCCTGCAGAGATCAGAAACAGCCAGAGACGAGCAGACCCGTATTATCAAGGGAAGAGTGAAGCCGTCGGAAAAAATTCCAAGGTTTCGCATTTCAAGTTAAAGTCGAAGCGCGTGTTGATGGTAGCCATGAGAGACATTGGCTCTGATAATGGAATTCCACAAAAGAAGATGATGGAGTCCCTCAACTGGGATTGCAGCAAACACTTTGCGAGCGTCAGAGAGAAAGCCAAAGCGGGCGTAAACGGCTATGAGGCTGGCGGCCAAGAAGGGTAAACGATGGGCGGCGGTGAGAAGCAATTGGGAGTGAAGCTGGCGAGCTTGATGCAGAGTGAGACAACGCCGGAAAAAGGCATGGAAGGAATCAACAAGTTCATGGCTGTGGGTAACGTAGAAAGGGTGCGTGTGGAGGTGGGAGATTGAAGGAGAGACCACAAAAATGGATTGGAATGGTGACAAGAGAGAATGGAAACACTTGGAAGCTGCATTCCGCATCAAGCTTTTCAACCATCTTAGTTTCCACTGTCAGACACACAACCAGGTTTTTGTACACATGCTTCGGGTTAAATCAAAGAAACAATTTCCCAAAATAACAAAAGCATTTATAAAACTTGTCAACAAGGTGACATGACAAAGCACCTGTTCGATTTACTTTTGGAAGGGTTTTATGTTTTTTAGGGATTTTATGTTTTATGATGTATTGTTGAGTTAAATGTGGATAAAGTAGTTCTCAGGATGTTTGTGAAACCCTGAATAATTAGTAGTAATTATTCTCTGACACATCACCACTAATACACACACCACGTCACTGCTACGGGTAATTAAAAACCCACTCCCTAATCTGATCCCATTCCCCTCTGACGTGCACGAAGAACCACGCCCATCATTTCTCTGAAACATTTAAAACGCACTAAACTCTGCATGCAAGCATGCCACTTGTCACGTTGGAAGTTTCTGAAGTCAGAGTGGGGGTGCAGGTGTCCGAAAATGGGACGCTCACTCGTCTGGAATTGGAAGGAACAAAAGTAATTTTCGAAAACCTTTCCGCTCACCTGCACCATTCATCTTCTTCCTCAGAAACCAAACCTCTCATCTTCTCCATCTTCTCTCTTGAACCAGTGAACTTCTCCTTACTGTAAAACTCATATCTCTTCTCCAATCACGATTTCAGCACCGTAGGAGTGTTCGTCCAGCTGTGATCTTCATTTTGGACCGAACAGAGTTTGAATCCAACCTGGTAAGTCTCCTTACCGTAGTTCGTCCTTAGGTTTCTGGAAAAATAGGGTTTTTCGTGCATATAAGCATGAAGTCTCAGTGTGCTGTATTTTGTGGTTAGATTTTGTTTTGGAAGAGTCAAGAACGTAAGAAAAGTGTAGTTGGACAAGCCACTGTTGCATCTAGGCCACGTTTGGCTGCAATCCGGGTAAGGGAAGCTTATATGTTTAATTTATACTGTATGTTGTATGATCTGAGTTGTATGTATGAAAAATATGAAGTTTGAGCTGTTATGGACGTTCACTGATATCTGATATGATTTCTGGATTGTTGAACTGCATGTTGGTTTGATACGTATGAATAATGTATGAATATGGCAATGTATGAGTTATTAATATGTTGATTGTTGAATGTGAATTAATCTGGTAGTGAAAGTTATAAAGTTCATAAATTGGAGAATCATTTGGAGTATAAAGTATAAGTTAAATGTGGAATCTGGAAATTTGTTAAGCTTGAGAAATCTGAAACTTAAATCATCCCCTTTGATAAATAACGCTCGTCACCGTACGGTCTTAGACCGTTCGGTTTTCCTTAAAATAACTTAGAATGGGATTCCTTCATTTGGAAAGAATTCCGCTCGTGAACGAGCGTCCCCAATTGAATGTCTGAGTGTTCGTTCCGCTCAGCTGTTTATAAATATTTGAAACTTTATGAATACGTAACGCTCGGTCTTATACCGAGCGTTCGTCCTAAAGAGCGCTCGGTTTCATATTGAGCGTTCGTCCTAAAGAGCGCTCGGTTTCATATTGAGCGTTCGTCCTAAAGAGCGCTCGGCCTTTTGCCAAGCGTTCGTCATGATTTGTGCTCGGTCATATACCGAGTGTTTGCGTTAATAAAGTGTTCGGTCTTAAACCGAACGTTCGTCCTTTTGTAACATCCCAAAATATAGTAATTACCATAATTGAGAATTAATTACAATTAACAGTAACATAAACAGTCTTTGCATTAAACAGGATTAAAAGCCGAACGGCATCAGTACAAAAGAACGCGCATAACGCATACAAGGGAAAACCAGGAACGAGCGTTCTTTGATATATAAAACAACGTACGTCAAAATAGAGGAATATAAGATTACGACGAACGGCCTAACAAAATACTTGGCCGAACGTTCAAACTACACTAACATTTACAGTCCTAATCTAACGAGCGCTCTAAGGCTCGGCCTTCACTTCAACTTCCACCAGATTAGTTTCATCCAAATTTTCTTCTTCCAGCATTTGCTCAAGGGATGCACCACCATCTGCTCACATCCACAACGGATGATCATTGCATTTTGACAAGACGAAAGTACATGGACAGTAGACAACACAATGGAAATGCAAGGGTAAGCTTATAATATTTAATTTATACAATTAACACATACGTTCACAATGCAATTCAAGCATACAACATGTAACTTATCATCAAAATTAACATATAAATATGCATATAAGACAGACCGTCCGGACCGTATGAACCATGTAGTTACAAGCGTCCTTGCACCCGAGTGGTGTAGTAACTGATCTAATCTCACAGCTGCCACTCGAGGTTAACCCTATCTGTCCAAAGTACTCAATAGGACTAGGGCCTCCTGCCATTCCCACACATGACTACCACCTTCTACTTGAAGACGAGTATCACGGAATATCAGGATGGACCGCGAGGCTTAACTTATCCAGGTTCATACTTTACCAAATTCAATATTTAACGCATCTGAGACGTTCCTCCTTGGAACGCTCGTTCAATTCCCATAATCATAAAATCACTGGATATAACGTTCACACTGTAATTCCTTATAAGTTATCATCATTCTCATATTTAACTTTAAGAGTACAAAAGGACGAACGTTCAGTCCTTCGAAGAAATAGGACGAACGTCCAAATACAGTACTGGATGAACGGACGTGACTCTCTGTTTGACCAGTTAAATGAACTGACTATACTGAAGGTATAATGATACTTAGAAAATTTCATAATATAGATCTTGGACCAGATTCAATGTATCAAGGATGGTCAATAACACTTAGAATTTTCTTTGTAAAATTTGGTATATACTGATGCCAGGATGTGAACGAACGTAAGAGAATGAATATAGTAACATTTGGACGAACGCTATTTACGTTCGTTAAAGAATTTAGAATAAGGACGAACGTTCGGTTTAAGACCGAACACTTTATTAACGCGAACACTCGGTATATGACCGAGCACAAATCATGACGAACGCTTGGCAAAAGGCCGAGCGCTCTTTAGGACGAACGCTCAATATGAAACCGAGCGCTCTTTAGGACGAACGCTCAATATGAAACCGAGCGCTCTTTAGGACGAACGCTCAATATGAAACCGAGCGCTCTTTAGGACGAACGCTCGGTATAAGACCGAGCGTTACGTATTCATAAAGTTTCAAATATTTATAAACAGCTGAGCGGAACAAACACTCAGACATTCAATTGGGGACGCTCGTTCACGAGCGGAATTCTTTCCAAATGAAGGAATCCCATTCTAAGTTATTTTAAGGAAAACCGAACGGTCTAAGACCGTACGGTGACGAGCGTTATTTATCAAAGGGGATGATTTAAGTTTCAGATTTCTCAAGCTTAACAAATTTCCAGATTCCACATTTAACTTATACTTTATACTCCAAATGATTCTCCAATTTATGAACTTTATAACTTTCACTACCAGATTAATTCACATTCAACAATCAACATATTAATAACTCATACATTGCCATATTCATACATTATTCATACGTATCAAACCAACATGCAGTTCAACAATCCAGAAATCATATCAGATATCAGTGAACGTCCATAACAGCTCAAACTTCATATTTTTCATACATACAACTCAGATCATACAACATACAGTATAAATTAAACATATAAGCTTCCCTTACCCGGATTGCAGCCAAACTTGTCCTAGATGCAACAGTGGCTTGTCCAACTACACTTTTCTTACGTTCTTGACTCTTCCAAAACAAAATCTAACCACAAAATACAGCACACTGAGACTTCATGCTTATATGCACGAAAAACCCTATTTTTCCAGAAACCTAAGGACGAACTACGGTAAGGAGACTTACCAGGTTGGATTCAAACTCTGTTCGGTCCAAAATGAAGATCACAGCTGGACGAACACTCCTACGGTGCTGAAATCGTGATTGGAGAAGAGATATGAGTTTTACAGTAAGGAGAAGTTCACTGGTTCAAGAGAGAAGATGGAGAAGATGAGAGGTTTGGTTTCTGAGGAAGAAGATGAATGGTGCAGGTGAGCGGAAAGGTTTTCGAAAATTACTTTTGTTCCTTCCAATTCCAGACGAGTGAGCGTCCCATTTTCGGACACTTGCACCCCCACTCTGACTTCAGAAACTTCCAACGTGACAAGTGGCATGCTTGCATGCAGAGTTTAGTGCGTTTTAAATGTTTCAGAGAAATGATGGGCGTGGTTCTTCGTGCACGTCAGAGGGGAATGGGATCAGATTAGGGAGTGGGTTTTTAATTACCCGTAGCAGTGACGTGGTGTGTGTATTAGTGGTGATGTGTCAGAGAATAATTACTACTAATTATTCAGGGTTTCACACTTTTAATCCTGTTTAATGCAAAGACTGTTTATGTTACTGTTAATTGTAATTAATTCTCAATTATGGTAATTACTATATTTTGGGATGTTACAATGTTTAATTTTATAACAATAGAAACTGAAAACATGTAACAATTATTTGTGGAAATGTATAGCAGGTTTATGTTTGATAAATTTTTTATAAGATAAACTTTTATATTAATTGTCTCATGACTTTTTGAAAATGGTGTTTAATTAATTTAAAACAATAGAAACTGAGAAGTATATAACAATTATTTGAGAGAAAATTTAAAATTACAAAAGATAAAAAAATTATGCAAAAAAAAGTTAGAACATGTTTCTTTGTTTGATAAGTTTTCTTAATAAAATATTCAATAGTATTTTTATAAAAAATGTTTAATTATTTTATAATAATAGAAACTGAAAACAATTGATCCAAAGTCAATAACAGGTAGAGATCTAATTAAAATTTTATATTAAAACATGAAATGATAAAAATAAAAAAATCAAATAAAATTGAATAGACCAAGTTAAACATGTTTGATTGAAGTCCACATCGACTATGATAATGTATGAACAGATCTAGGATCATAATATAATATGGGTATGCTCTATGCTAGCTTTCACGGAGCCATGAGATAAGCACACAGCGAACTATTCTTTCGCCTTTTACTAAAGAATACCGTGTGCTTGTCTCGCACAGAGCCTTGTTAAAAGGTTCTGTAACTTCAGTTAGAAATTATTTTTTCCTTAGTTATTGAGCTGTTTTGAATGTGGCCCTTTTTAAGGGTTACGATTCAGGTTTTGGATTTGTTTATTCTTCCTCAGTTGCAAACATAAACACTGAGGGTAGTAGAAAGACTTGTCTGTTAAATGACACCATCTTCTTGAGGAGACACAATGCCCAACAGAAGGCAGGAGCCTCCTCACTTTGGTTCTCTCATGTAGCTAAACCTATAGTATTTTACTATGCACCTTTTATACGTTTTACAAATTGTTAATTTATCTTCTTCTCAAATTTTGTCATGCATCTGAAATATGTCATTATATTTTTACATAGATTAATTTATAGTTCTTTTAAATGTACTCGTTATATTGGATTTATTTAGAGTAATTATCTTCAATTTCATAGTAATTTGTAATGTTTTGAAGGGAATAAATTACTCATCCATTACTGCTCCCCCTTCTGGGAACTGAGGTTGGTATGCCACTTTGCGAGACAAATACACGGTATTAGTAAAAGGTGAAAGAATAGTTCCCTTTGTACTTATCACATGTACTTATCACATGGCTCTATGAATAATATAAAAGCTTATTGTACTATAATCATCACATTGACTTTTACAATACCACTCTATGTGGGTTTAATAAGAAATGTAAATTTGGACAATGCACCTCTATTTTAGTACCAGAGTAGTGTTTTTCAATACTACCCATGTTTCATTTAACTAAATTGCACGCAAATTTAGTCACTGAGATTCTCTTTAAGAATATTTTTGGCCGCATCTTCGGATTTAAATTTACTGTCTCACTCATTGAAAGCACCACAGAGAACACTCTAGACAATAAACTATAATCAAACAGCCTCTGGATTTGTCACAGCCAACGGGCCAAGAAATTTCAGAATGCAGACTTATGGACTTGTAAACTATAATCAAACAGTCCTCAGTACATTGATTAACTGAAAGATCAAAACTGATATTACATAGCCCTCCAAATAAGAGGTTTCTTTCGTAAACAAAATGTTGCTTGTTATGACAATTACCAGATTCCTTTTAGTAAGAGGTGGAAGAATATTTCTCACATTCTCAGTTTATACTTAGCCCAATTAGATTAGTTTGATTTGAGAGAATATATGAGTATGGAGATCCAAATATTTAAGTTTCTAGGTATGACTGGTTCGTTCTCCAAATTTTTCCTATCACTTTTCTGAATTGTGACTGAATTTGTTGAATTTTTTTGTGGTATTTAAAATTTCTATTTTTCTATAATTTACTTGTAGATATTATTATGGCAGAGAACACATATTTTGTACATACAGCTGAAAATCCACCGAGTGGGCACTACATTGAGCAATAGATGTCCCTGCATAACTTCTTGAAGTATTTTTCACATAATTTAGTATTTTTTGTCAAATTTTACTATAGTGATTCCTGTGTTTGAAGCAACTCTTCTCCCTCCTTGGGTCTTCTTCTTTCATCTTCCATTTTTGTAAGCTTTGAGGCTCTCCATAAAATTAGAGAGCCAAACCCATCTTGTTTGGGGTAGATGTAACTATTGAACTCTCTTGTACCTTATAAATGCTTTGATTATATATATGCATCTTCATTTAAATGTTAATTTCTTATTTTTACTCTTAATGGTTGTGGGAATGAGAACGTTCTTAGCTCGAATTTGTGCTTTCGTTAGGTTTTGGAAAAAATCTAGTGAACCCTGGGCTTGAAACAAGAGATCTAGTGTGACTTGTGTTTAGAGATGAAACATAACCCATTAATTGTCTAAAACCCTAGGCCCTAATGCGGGTTCACTTGTTGAGTGATCAAGAGATTGACGCTTAGTTATGTTTATGATGTTCGTGATGACATTGAGGATCAAGGGCTGAAGATCGAGGATCAAGTAATTTAAGATGATTAAATTGTTTGTGTTAGAGAATTAGGAACTCTATTGTTATTATTTATATGTTTGAGGTGTTTGATTATTGTTGATAAAATTAGTACGTATGTATCTTGTTTTTATAATTTTTTTATTAGTAGCTTACTCTACACATGTTTGTGTTTGTAAATAAATTATCGATGATGATCGTATAATACGTGACCAAATGATGTTGCAAATATTACTGAGGTATGATAGATTCGAGAAATGAAGGAGACAAACTTGAAGTTTTTATTTAAAGTTATTATGCTTAAATTTTAAGACAGTGTAATTGGAGTTCTTTTACTTCCTTCGTCACTTTCATTATTTTGAATAATGTAAATGGACAAGTCTTTCAAAACTATTATGTTAGGAATAAATTATGCATGTTTAAATGTTAAGGTTTTTGAAAAAAAAAAACTATTTCACATTATGATAGAAATTGGAAATTTATCAATTTTTGTAATAATTTGTGACATCCCAAAAAATTTGGAGTGTTACATTGCTCGTCCTTCTAGATCCTCTCCTTGGTTCTTCTTACCAGAACTCTTTTCCTTTCTCTACTTCACTCTCTATTTCTTGAAAAGGTCACAATGCTCTTACCACACTGTAACTCTCGCTATTGTTACCAGGATTTTCCGGTTCCAAAATAAGAATGAAAAGAGAAAGGAATAGATGGTCGAAGAGGAAAATAAGGTTTTTTCTAGTTTTCTCTCGCAAGGTTTCTGCTTCTTTCGACTCAAACTAGATGTTTAAAACTTTTAAATGAGCAAAAGGTAAAAAATAAAAGAAGGAAGACAAATAAAAAAAAAAAAAAACATCATTTCGGATTTAGAAGGATCCAAGCCCCATGCCTATACGCTACTTACACCATACACACACTATGCCACTACACCAACTTATTTTCCTTCGTATTATTACTATAATTAATACTTTTTTAATTATTGTTATGTCATATTTTACTCATATTTTTATTTTTAATTGGAAAAATATTATTTCCTAGTAGAACTTGTAATCTCATTAGTGCTATCAAAATGGGTGACTCGGGTAACTCGACTTAACCTGACCGGTCTGTCATGGGTTGACTATTTAGTGAACCAACCAAACTCGACTTATTTATTAGCGAGTCAGAAAAATTTGAACTCAATTCAACTCACCACGAGTTAGTGGGTTAAATGGGTTGGCTCACAGGCTCACTTAATTACCTTTTTTTATGGGTGTTGTTCCCTCCACCACTTGCTCCCTCCATCACCCCATTCATGTTTACCCTTCTCTTTATTTTCCCATTCCTATTTTACCCTTAGTAAAATTTTAGGGTTAATATTTTTTAACCTCTCTACATGTATGAAGCGCAACAACTCTTCTTCCTCTTTATCATTCGTCCCTTGTTGTTTCATTGTGTTCTTCTTCCTCTCATGTTCCACTTCTTCCTCTCGTTCATAGAATTGTGGTTTGAGAGTGTGGTGGACTTTCAGTGTGCTTAGTGAGAGATTGCAAGTGATGGAAGCAATTGATTAACTATGTTGTGTGGTGGTGGTGTGGTGTTGCTTGAAGGTGCAAGTCCAGAGATTCGTCGTGAAGGTGCGTAATAAACCCTAAAAAATAAAGCGTACGGATGTAAGCATCCGTTAGCGGATGTCAACATCCGTTTAAGGGAAAACGGATGTCGATATCCGTTTCTCCTTAAACGGATGTTGACATCCGCCAACGGATGCTCACATCCGTTTAAAGATTATACGTTTATTTTCCAGTTTATTTTTATTAGTTTATTTTTTTATATTAATTTTGGAGATATTTTAATAATGTAATTTATTTGTTTTGATATATTATTTTTGAAAATATTTTGATGTATTTAATAATGTATTTTTGAAGATCTTTATTGTTATTAGTATATATTTATATTTTTTTTTTGTATTTTGCACGTTATATATAATTAGTTTTTTGTTTTAATGTTTTTGTATAATATATATTTTTTGTATTCTTTAACAATTTTATAATTATATAAAAAATTACTTATTAGTTTAATTATATGAAATATATAATTTTATTATATTAATATTTTTATATTTGTTTGATTAATAATTAATTATATTAATAAGACTTATTATAATTTTATAGGTGATTATTGTTTAAAATGGATGAATATCTTCATATGGATTCTCAAGTTGGTTCTAGTTTGATATCCGATTTCTCTTCATTCATTAGCAAAGTTGGAGAGGGAGATTTGACAAATAAATTTACCACAAATGAAATATTTCGTTCACGGGAGCAGTTAATTGATTGGGTAAGAGGGATTACTTATGATTTAGGATTTGTTGTGGTAATAGTAAGATCTGATATAGCTACTGGTGTACGAGGAAGAAAAACGTTCATCATACTTGGATGTGAAAGAGGAGGGAAATATCGAAAATACAAAGCTGATGTGGTGCCTAGTGTATACGACACTCGTAAATGTTAGTGTCTGTTTAGATTAAAGAGTAAACCATGTTCAGACGGTGATGAATGAGTGTTGAAGGTGATGTGTGGACATCACAACTATGAGTTGGCTGAAACTTTAGTTGGACATCCTTATGCTGGCAGGTTAAATATGAGTGAGTGATAGGCTGTCGTCGAAACTATCAAATTAATACTACTTTTCAAGGCAACTTCAGTATTGTCAAGTAGTATTCAAGAAGGTAGATAGGGTTAAAGTAACCCTGAGTCGTCTCCCAACGAACACAAAATTGCTTCTGAATATCTGACTCTTATGCTATGCAATGCTTATGAATAAAAATGATGTTTGAAGAATGTTTAAAGAACAAAGGGTTAAATATGTTTTTAGTCCCTAAATTATTGGTCGTTTCTGGTTTTCGTCGCTCTTTCAAAATAAGGTACAATTTGGTCCTCATTCTTTTCGAAACGTTCGTTTTAGTCCTCGAAAACTAAACACTGTTTAAAAATTTGGTCCTCATTTAGCAAAAAATGAGGACTAAAACCAAAATTCCAAGGACCAAAACGAACGTTTCGAAAAGAATGAGGACCAAATTGTACCTTACTTTGAAAGAGGGACGAAAACCAGAAACAACCAATAGTTTAGGGACTACAAACATATTTAACACAAGAACAAATAATAAACTTAAAAATAGTTATGATTAAATAGGCTAATTCCACTGCTTTTCCAAGATAGATTCGTCATCGGTTATTCATAGATAATTGTTCAATTGATTATTATTTAAGTTTCAAATTAATTAAAGTACATTCTTAATTAATTTGAGGACGATCATGCATTTAACCAAAGTAAATTCTCAATCAAATGCAAAACCTTTCTAGATTACTCACAATAAATTCAACCAAAGTACATTCTCAATCAAATTTTATTGTGTTTAATCATGTCTATTCTTAAATCTCTTAACCAAATTAAAAGTTAATCAATTAAAGTAAATTCTCAATTGATTATAGTTGAAATTATTACTACCAACCAAAGTATATTCTCAATTGATAGTAAAAACCATTTAATCATATGAAAGTTCCTAAATTAAATCAAAGTAAATTCTCAATTTAAACCTAGATCAGAAACCCTAGAACTCATATAATCAATATGCATATAGATTCAAACATATTATGATGCAAAAATCTTTGCTTTTAACAAGATAGAGAGATGAAATACATAGAGAAAACAACTTAAATCAATAATCAAAGTAAACAATTGCATTAATTGAACATAACCTCAGAATCCGTCTTGGAATTACAGCAGAATAGCCCTAGATGCTTAGCTCTCCATGAATGGAGTTGAATACAAGATGAAAGAAAAGTGAGAGGAGTATGAGAGAATGCCTGAAGTGAAGTCCCCTGGTGATAACAGTTGAAAAACTGTTATTTTCATGCTTAAAATTGACACAAAAAGCAACCTTTACACTTAGAAACTAGCTTGAAATCATGCTTTTATCCATATTTTCATAAATAAGAGAGCTGAACAGGTTTATGCTTGATTTTAGTGTTTTTGTGCAGGTTTTAAGGTGAATTTAATGAAAGAAGTGAAGAAGGAGAGAGTTGAAAGTGAATTTAATGGTTTTGTGCAAGATTCCCTTGATTTTGTAGGCTAATTGAATGATTTGAAAGAAGAATTGAAGTACCGAATGATTGGAATGCTGAAAAGTCAACCAGAAACCAGAAAAGTCAACCAGTCAACCATAAAAGTCAACCAGTCAACCATAATACGAACAAAGTCAACCAGACGAGTTTTGGGCCAGTTTTATGCGATTCTATGATCTGTTTGGACCTGGACCCGTTTTTTATTATTTTTATGTCCTATTTAAAGACCTAGATGTCTTAGGGTTGGTATCTTTGACAGAAACGAAGCAAACACTCTCTCTTCCACCCCTTTGAAGGAGGATCTTGGATGCTCAGGCTACCTCTTCACCTTTCTAGGGTTTTATCCTTCATTCTTTCATTATTGTTCATCTAGGTTCACCATGAATATGGTGAACTAAACCTTGTATGTTTGTTGGGGAATCAATGTAATCTTTTGAAGCTCTCATATATGGAATTTGTCCTTGCATCTTAATCTAAGATTTATGCTTTCTTTCATCATTAGTTAGGGTTTTTCCTCTTTGCTTAATGCTTGCTTTGTTTAACTCATTCAATGCATGATTATTGATTTTGTCGATACGGGAACGTACGGGGAAGTCTAGATTCGGGGAATCTCTCTCAATATTATATTGGTTGTCGTTAAGCTCTTGTGCTAAGAGAACTAATTATTAGGAATGCTAGGAATCGTATGAACTCGTAATTAGGGATAGGCCTTCTTGACAAGGTAATTTAGAGAGTGGCATTAACAATGATGATTTGAATGTTGAATTCCTAAAATATATGAGAGTGGATGAGATGAAATTGACCCCCAACAACATATTCATATATATATATATATATATATATATATATATATATATATTTCATTGAAAGTATTTGTCTTTTGCTTTTGCCATTGATCAAAACCTCATGCATACATGTTTATTTTCGTCTTTTGCATAATATAATCCAATTATTTCGTTCTTAAGTCTTAGCTAATCAACAAACCACACAACTAAACTAGGCCGTGAGTCCTTTGGGAGAACGATACTTGGTATTACTAAGTTTATTACTTGAACGATTCGGTCATACTTGCCGATTGTAAAACAAGTTTGTGACATCATATTTTGGTATCATAAATTTGTCCATCAAGTTTTTGGCGCCGTTGTCGAGGACTCGTGGTTTAACTGGTTAATTTGTGTGATTATTGATTATCTTTGACTTTAATTTTGAATTTCTGTTTTTATTTTTGGTTTTTATTTGATTTGGTTTTATTTTATTTGATTTTATTTGATTTAATTTTATTTGATTTGATTTGATTTTATCTTATTTGATTTGATTTGATTTGATTTGATTTTATTTTATTTTATTTTATCTTATTTGATTTGATTTGATTTGATTAGATTAGATTTGATTTGATTTGATTAGATTAGATTTGATTTGATTTGATTAGATTAGATTAGATTTTATTTTATTTTATTTTATTTGATTAGATTAGATTTTATTTTATTTTATTCTATCTTATTTTGTTTTATTCTCTGAATCTTTTATCTTCTGAATCTTTATCTTCTCCTATATCTTTTTGTGCTAACAAATATTTTCTAGGGTTTTGTTTTCTTGTGTATGCAGGAAGCAATTAGAAAAAGGAGCAAGAAAACAACAGAACCTTTGCTTGAAGGTCTAGACGAGAGTAGACGGAGGAGAAGAATCCGAACATCTAGAGAACTTTTCCCTTCTCCAGAAACTCTCTTACAATCATCACCACAAGGTTCTGTTCATAGCACAGAAAATATGGAGAACAACAATGTTAGAAGAACTCTTGCTGACTACACCAATATAGCTGGATCTCAGCACTTTAACAGTATAGCTAGACCTAGAGTCAATGCAGCTAATATGGAGGTCAAACCAGCACTGATTCAACTGGTGAAAAGCAACCAATTCAATGGGTTATCTCATGAAAGCCCATATGAGCACCTCACTACCTTCAATGAGATTTGCAACACAGTCAAGATTAATGGGGTGCCAGACGAAGCTATCAAACTTAGCTTGTTTCCTTTCTCATTGGGAGGTAATGCTAAGCTTTGGTTGAATTCTTTCCTAGAAGAAAGTTTCACAGAGTGGGAAGCAGTGGTCACAAAATTTTTAAACAAGTACTTCCCACAATCTAAGGTGACAAAAGGCAAGCAAGAGATTTCTTCATTTAAACAGGGCATGGAAGAATCACTAGGGCATGAATGGGACAGGTATAAAAGCTTGCTAAGAAAAACACCCACGCATGTCTTTGAAGATCAGGAAGTAGTCTTAACTTTCCTTGGAGGGCTTGGTTCACAAACCAAGATGATGCTGGACGCCTCAGCAGGAGGCAATATTAAATGGAAAACTCCAGAGGAAGCAACAGAGATTATAAAAAACATGGCTACTAGTGATAATGAGCTGCACAGTGAGAGAGGAACTCCTATGCAAAAAGGAGTCCTCCAATTACAGACACATGATGCCCTGCTAGCTCAAAACAAAATTCTAACTCAACAGTTGGAGACTCTGACTAAAACTCTTGCACAATTACCCAAAAAGTTGAAAACTGCTGCACAGGTACAAACCCAGTTGTGCGAATTGTGTGGAGGCGACCATATCAATGGTCAATGTGCCTTTCCAGTTGAAGCCGTAGAGGATGTAAACTACATGACCAATCTGTACCGTCAAGGGAGCTACAATCAAGGGTGGAAACCACACCCAAGTATTGGTCAAGGGCAAACTGGGCAAGCTGGTCAATATAATAAGCAGCAGCAGCAACCCACCTTATGGCAACAGTTATCTATGCTTAATGAAAGGTCCATGAGGATGGAGGAAACTCTCAACAATTTCATACAGAAAACTGAGTCTACCCAAAAGAGCACTGAAGCTGCTATCAAAAATCTGGAGACTCAGATGGGGCAGATCACCAAACAGGTGGAAGAAAGGCCAAATAGAAATTTTGGGGCTAATACTGAGGTTAACCCCAGAGAAGAGTGTAAGGTGGTAGAGAGTGTTGATGATGAGAAAGTTGAGTTAGATACAGAAGAGAGAAGAGAAATAGAGAGCAATAGCACTTTTCCTTTTCCAATCCATCAAGGGAAACAACTAGACTTCACAGAATTATTCAAAATGGTGGATAATGATGCACCTTGGGAACATATTTTGCAACAGATTACGGTTTACACTAAATCTAATGAAGAAATCTCTACAAAGAAGAGACGTAGAGATGCTGAGGCAAAGGAGTGTATAACTGTTAAAAAAGAGCCATTCCCTCCTAAAGCAACAGACTCAGGCAGTTTTTCTATCCCTTGTACCATAGGGAAGAAAAGGGTGAAGAAAGCTCTTCTTGATTTAGGTTCAAGTGTTAACTTGATACCTTACTCTTTACTGGAGCAAATCGGCAATGTTAATGTGAAACCTGTAAAGGTTAATCTAGTAATGGCCGATGGATCTTCAAAGGAGCCATATGAGATTGCAGAGGACATTATAGTTTGTGTTGGCAAACTTCAGTTCTTGACAGACTTTGTGGTGATGAAGATGGAGACAGAGAAGATACCTATCATACTTGGAAGACCGTTTATGAAAACGGCCAGAGCTATCATTGATGTAAATGAAGGTATAGTGGTGCTCCAGGATCGAGAGGAGAGAGTGGTTGTAGACGTCTTCCAGGATGAGACGCAAGCACAGGAGGAAGAAGCTAGTTATAAAGCTGCATTTCAAGATGCAACATGACTAGCCATAAAGATGAAAAGCCCAAGGTTGCAGGTAACCATTGTTTGTTGTTTCAGGTACACAAGGAAGAAAAGATTGGAAGAGGAGGAGAAATTCCTGATGACTGGGAGAAAAGAAGACCCAACTTGGCACACCTGTAAGAATCAAGAACAAGTTGTGGGTTGTGAAGGGCTTTAAAGAGAAGGAGATGATAGAGATAGAGTCTCCACATTCTAGAAGGACCAAAATAGTTCACAGGAAACAGCTGAGGAGTTGGTGGGATGACAACATCAACTATAAAGAAGGAACTTGAGCTTTACTGGGTCAAGCTAATGATGTTAAAAGAGCGCTTGCTAGGAGGCAACCCAGTGGATTTAAGAACTTTTTAATTTTCCTTTGGTTTGGAATTTTTAAATCTGTTGAACATTATATTGCTGACCATAGCATCTACTGAAGGATGCTAGTTGGATATAGCATCTACTGAAGGATGCTAAGTGTGTAACACCTACTGATGGGTGTTGGTAAGTTTGAAGCACCTACTGATGGGTGTTGGTAAGTTTTAAACACCTACTGATGGGTGTTGGTGGATTTTGGGTCAGGCTCGTGACGTTAAACAAGCGCTACCTGGGAGGCAACCCAGTTGATTGATTGTTTTTGTTTTAGTTAGGGTTTGCATAAGTATTTTAAACATTGAATTGCAGGGAACCAGTGAGGGGCATGTCTAGGAGGCACGTAGGTTAAGAAAAGAAGGAGAAGAGCACTTCACGAAAGTGCCGCTGAGCGGTACTCTCGCAGATGGGCTTTAGTTCCCCTTAGCGGGACCCGAGCCCATTAGGGTATTTTTATACCCTAAGCTACGCAAAATGCTTTTATTTTCAGGCTCTTCTCTGCACACACACTCCTACATACCTTTTCAAAGGTTCTCTACAAATTTTCCCTCATCCCTCTTTAGAAAATCTCCCTTCCACTCACTTGCTCACTAGTTTTCCATCTAAGTTTGGGGTTGGGAGAGAGCATCATTGAAGGGCCTGATTTCTTCATTATTGTTTACTAATGCTTAACAATGTATCTTTTGGTTTTGTGAATTATGTTTGATGCAGGGATGGCCTCCTCATCGGGCAAAAAGAATCAAGACTATAAGATCCAAGAAGAGGAAGATACAGAGGACAGCTCAGATTGATGAGGAGCTGAGATAGCATTTACGGATGAATGCTATCATATGCTTATGCTTTTGTTGGTTTAAGTTTTCTAAACTTATTTATTTTTTGTTTTAGATTAGGGTTTGATGTACTCTATTGGAAACCTGGTTTGCTATGATGGTTTGCTATTAACTGTGATTGTGTGATAAGTAATGCTTGATGATGATTAGTGATTGATTGATGTTGAGATAGATGTGCTCATAAAATGCTTATACAGGTGATTCACAAGCTTTGTGAACAGATACAGGATATTATGATTGTGATTGTGAAATTAAGCAGGATGTATATGTCAAATGTGAATGAGCTTATATGTGAGGTTTTGAGCTCCAGAGTTGTTATTGATTGAATGCTATTACTTTGGAAACATGAATGATTTTGCCCAGGTTTTCTATGATTGAATCAATTGCTTGTTTTGCATCATGTGATCAAGGCCGTTTGTTGGAACCCTTTTTATTGGCCAAATTCATAAAGTTAGCCCACTAAAAGAGAACACTTTGTGTTCTATCCTTTGAACCCTTAGCCTTGAACATACACTGAAAACCCTTGATTGAAAATCTTTACCTTGAGTTAAGTAGAAGATCTTGTGTGGTATTGTTAAATGTTCAAGTTTGGGGTTGTTGGGAAAACATGAAAAAGGAAAAGCATTGAGCTAAGAGCTAAAAAGTAAGAATATGCAAAGAAAAAAAGAAAAAGAAAAGAAAAGAAAAAGAAGCAAAGCTCAATGCAAATGCAAAGGCAAGTTGGGAAGAATAAAAAAAATTGTGTTGTTATGATTCTCTTAACTCAAGGATTTTGTGATCCAGAAAAACCAATTTTCTTGTTAGCCCAGCCACATTATAAGCCATTGAAAAGTCCTTGTGATGATGCATGCTTGTGAATGTTTTTGATTGTGGTAAAATGAAAGGCAAAGTTGATTCATGTAACATTGTGATAGTGGAGTGAATGAGTGAAACACTTTACCTCTTATACACTTGTGTGTTGAGTGAAACACTTTACCTAGTGAGGAAATATTCCATAAGCACATGAACATCCATGCTTAATTAATTGATCATTCATGAAAAATAGCATTTGTTAGAATTTAAATGACTTTGTGAACACTAAAGCATGTGCACATCTTGATTGAACTCTTGGTCATAAGTTTGAGTGAAGTTGTTACTTATCTTGAAAAAGAGGATTTTTGAATGAGTAATCATATGAATTGGTTGAAGATTGAGTTACATCTTGTTTGCTTGAGGACAAGCAAAATTTTAAGTTTGGGGTTGTGATAACAGATGAAAAACTGTTATTTTCATGCTTAAAATTGACACAAAAAGCAACCTTTACACTTAGAAACTAGCTTGAAATCATGCTTTTATCCATATTTTCATAAATAAGAGAGCTGGACAGGTTTATGCTTGATTTCAGTGTTTTTGTGCAGGTTTTAAGGTGAATTTAGTGAAAGAAGTGAAGAAGGAGAGAGTTGAAAGTGAATTTAATGGTTTTGTACAAGATTCCCTTGATTTTGTAGGCTAATTGAATGATTTGAAAGAAGAATTGAAGTACCGAATGATTGGAATGCTGAAAAGTCAACCAGAAACCAGAAAAGTCAACCAGTCAACCATAAAAGTCAACCCGTCAACCAGAATATGAAAAAAGTCAACCAGACGAGTTTTGGGCCAGTTTTATGCGATTTTATGATCTGTTTGGGCCTGGACCCGTTTTCTATTATTTTTATGTCCTATTTAAAGACCTAGATGTCTTAGGGTTGGTATCTTTGGCAGAAACGAAGCAAACACTCTCTCTTCCACCCCTTTGAAGGAGGATCTTGGATGCTCAGGCTACCTCTTCACCTTTCGAGGGTTTTATCCTTCATTCTTTCATTATTGTTCATCTCGGTTCACCATGAATATGGTGAACTAAACCTTGTATGTTTGTTGGGGAATCAATGTAATCTTTTGAAGCTCTCATATATGGAATTTGTGCTTGCATCATAATCTAAGATTTATGCTTTCTTTCATCATTAGTTAGGGTTTTTCCTCTTTGCTTAATGCTTGCTTTGTTTAACTCATTCAATGCATGATTATTGATTTTGTCGATACGGGAACGTACGGGGAAGTCTAGATCTGGGGAATCTCTCTCAATATTATATTGGTTGTCGTTAAGCTCTTGTGTTAAGAGAACTAATTATTAGGAATGCTAGGAATCGTATGAACTCATAATTAGGGATAGGCCTTCTTGACAAGGTAATTTAGAGAGTGGCATTAACAATGATGATTTGAATGTTGAATTCCAAAAATATATGAGAGTGGATGAGATGAAATTGACCCCCAACAACATATTCATATATATATATATATATATATTTCATTGAAAGTATTTGTCTTTTGCTTTTGCCATTGATCAAAACCTCATGCATACATGTTTATTTTCGTCTTTTGCATAATATAATCCAATTATTTCGTTCTTAAGTCTTAGCTAATCAACAAACCACACAACTAAACTAGGCCGTGAGTCCTTTGGGAGAACGATACTTGGTATTACCAAGTTTATTACTTGAACGATTCGGTCATACTTGCCGATTGTAAAACAAGTTTGTGACATCATATTTTGGTGATCATAAATTTGTCCATCACCTGGGTCTCTTTAAATAGGCTTGATTGGGCTTGGACTCTGAATATTCAATTGATAGAATCTTTTATCTTATATCTTCCAAATAACTAAAAGATTTAAATAATTATAACATTATTTGGAAGATATTTTCAGTTAATATTCCCAATTTAAATTAATTCAACAAATGAATTTTATTTTATTATCTTTTCTGACTTTCTAAAATTACAAAAATGCCCTGAAATTGTCTCTATCTGCACTTTAGCCCCTTCAGAATTCTTCAAAATTGCAACAGAACCCCTGTTGACCAGCTTTGACTGAGGAAGGGACGCATCCAATGAATGCCCGCCATGTGTCAATCTCCTTCTCCACCCAAAATTAGGGTTTCAGTAAATTGGGGAAAAAGGGCTTCCCCCTCCGCCTCTGCCTGCGCCGCGAATTGGAGAGTAGCGCGTTGAGGGTTTCGCTGTTTGGATTTTCTGAGTGCAGGTGGTGGCCGTTTTGGATGCTGGCTTGGAGGAGATACTCGCGGACGATGGAAGAAGGTCGTGCGACGACAGCTGTGTGCGCTGAAGCGTTGTGGTGGCTTGAAGTGTCGAGGCGCGATTTTGGAGAAGCAGTGCGCGGCAGCTTCGCGGTTGCAAATCCGGTGATATGGAAACCTCGCGGCGGCGCAGATGGAGAGGATGGTTGCGCGTGGTGCGCGAGAAGAATGACGCACTGTAATGACCGTTCTTGCGGTAGCTTTGGGTGGCAACTTGCGGTTTTGATGATGGTGTGCCAGCGGATGAAGAAGATGAACGGTGGTGATGGTTGATGGTGGCTGTCCGGCGGCGGCACAACATGGTGGTGACGAGCGTGGCCTTCCGGCGAGAAAGGAGGGAGAAGAAGTTGGCCGGCGATGAGGATGGTACGGCGGAAGCGGAACGGCGGCTGACGGCAATGGTTTGGATTAGGGTTTCTCTTTGGAGATGATGCACATGTGTTAGGGCTGAGGTGGCGTGTTCTGATTGGTTCACTAGTAAGTGAAAGGATTAATGATGTGGCATCATCTGGGTGGTTCAATTTGTTAATGGTGGATTGCCACGTGGCATGATCTGGTGAAGTTTGGCTTAGGAGGGGTATGGGTAAGGAAATTTAGGGGGTGTATTTAGAATAGGGTTACAGTTTGGCTTAGTATTGGGCCTGTTTAAGAGAAGAGGGGTGTATATAGGGAAATTGGGAGGTGCAAGGGTAAAAATTGTATGTTTGGCCCATCTGTACATTATTTTCCAAATAAAACCTGATTTTGGGCCTTGAATTGTCATTTGGACTAAGAAAACTTATATTCTCAGCTGCACAAATAAACATTAGAACATTCAAGAATAATTTATGCGCTAAAACTTACTTTTTACGTCTCTTTTTTTCCCAAACCCAATACTTCCAATCATCACAAATTCACTTAAAATCAACCATTTAAACACAATTATCCCATCAAAATTTTAATTTTAAAATATAAATGTGGGCATAAATATGCACTCATTAGTGAGCAGTCATTACTGGTTGATATGACAAAGAGTAAAGTTACACCTACAAATATTTTAGGTTTAATGTCTCAATAGGTCCTTATTTTCGTTCAAAACCTCAAATAGAATCCTTTCTTCTCTAGCGTCTCAATTGGGTCCTTATTTTTGTAAAATTGAATCAAAGAAGGTCTTTCCGTCAAATTGATCAGACGACGTTAAGTATTGTGTCACCTGACAGGTTGACAGTGTTGTTTTACCACACGTGTCATTAGAAACGTGGGTGAAGTCTATTATTTTAAATTTAAATTAAAAAATTAAATTAAAAGAGTGAAAATTCAAATACAAAAAGGGCAAAGTTGGAAATTCAATTACATAAATCATCATTCTCAATTTTAAACCTCTGTTGTGCCGTTTTGAAATTATATTAAAAAAAATAAAAAGCAAAAATCTATTTTCTTCTTCTTCCTTCACTAACTTCATCTTCTACGAAGCATGCACCACTACAAAACCACTTTACAAAGCCTGCACTAGTGGTGGCACCAGGACACAACCATGGGAGATCGCGAAAATGTCAAACTATTGGAGTTGGGAGGACATCGATTCGTTGGTCTCATAGTCATTAAACAGAGAAATAAAAATTTGGTGAAATAAAAATCTTTTTGGAGTTGAAATCTGGTGAGCCCATGAGACGAAGTCCAGAAATAAAAATTAGAGAGAAAGAAAAAGTGAGGGCGTTGATCGTGGAAGAATGATAAAACGGAGATGGGTGGTAGAAGGTTGAAAAATAGAGAAACCACCTCCGAGATCGGAAGGAAAAACTACTTTGCTCCAAAGCCCCAAGATACCCTTCTCACTGGCGCTTCTCTTTGCTAACGCCCTCCTCGTCACTCTCGCTAACGCTCATCTCTTTAGATACGAAGATAGATTGGGACGCTTACATGTCACAGGTTAGCAGATTTCGCAAAGGGGAGAGAGACTTTCACAACCTCAAAGGCGACACTGGTCCTTTCGTCTACCCTGCTGGCTTTCTCTACATTTACTCTGCATTTCAGTATCTTACCCAAGGACAAGTTTACCCTCCTCAGGTCACGCATTCAAATTATTCTATTTCTCATTCTACTCAGTTAATCTGGGCCTTTTGCTTGCTTTCTCTATCCAAGAGAGTTCATTCCATCTTCGTGCTTCGTCTGTTTAATGACTGTGTGGCCATGACACTTCTTCAAGCAAGGGCGTCCAATTAATTGTAACCCTATCCATTGACATCTACTCGAACAACTTTTGTCGACGAGTAACGAACCCTAAAATTCAAAATTTCCCCAATTTCATTTCCATATCAGAATTGCAGAGAATGAGGGCTTTCTTAATTGAATTTTCTACTTTGCCCTTACTTTATTTGAATTTCCACTCTTTTAATTTAATTTATTAATTCAAAATTTAAAATAATAGAATTCACTCACGTTTTTAATGACACGTGTGTTAAAACAACATTGTCAGCATACCAGGTGACACAATACTTAACGTCGTCTGATCAATTTGATGGAAAGGCCCTATTTGATTCAATTTTATAAAAATAAGGACCTAATTGAGACGCCAGAGAAGAAAGGATCCTATTTGAGATTCTGGACGAAAATAAGGATCTATTGAGATATTAAACTAATATTTTATTAACCCTCAAACAAAATAATGATCGAAATGTCAGAATGATTAAACAAATCTACAACGCAAGGCAAGCGTATAAATGATCATTGAGATATGCCCCTTCCTCAAACGCTCGGTCCTCGGCTATAGGGTCATCCTGAATTGGAGTTGCACGTCTTCTCCGAGTTGAAGCTGTAGGTCGTCTCCTACGTTCACCCTGTACAGAACTTTCTCCTCTAGAACACTCTCCTCGAGAACTCTCTCCACGAGAACTAAAAAATGCACCTCGTGTTCTTACCATTTCTGACAAAAACATTTTTAGTTAAATTAATAATTATTTCATTAAATTAATATTATTTTTTTCATTAATTTAATAATAATTACTTCATTAAATAAAATAATTTTAATTTAGATATAAATAAATAAATAATTAGAAAAAAACACTAAATTTAAATACTCTATAAATTAATTAAAAATATAATAAATTAATGGGTTAAATATGTTTTTAGTCCCTAAACTATTGGTCATTTTTGGTTTTCGTCCCTCTTTCAAAGTAAGGTACAATTTGATTCTCATTTTTTTCGAAACGTTCATTTTAGTCCTCGGAATTTTGGTTTTAGTCCTCAATTTTTGCTAAATGAGGACCAAATTTTTAAACAGTGTTTAGTTTTCGAGGACTAAAATGAACGTTTCGAAAAGAATGAGGACCAAATTGTACCTTACTTTGAAAGAGGGACGAAAACCAGAAACGACCAATAGTTTAAGGACTAAAAACATATTTAACCCTAAATTAATAAACTAAAAAAATTAAAATAAAATAATTTCGTAAAAAATTAATTGAAAATAAAAAATTAAATTAAAAACTAATAATAAACTTAAAAACTAAAAAAAAGAACATTTAGGCATGAACGAATGTCGCATATCCGTTTGGACCTGAAATGGATGTATCCATTTCAGGTCCAAACGGATATGCGACATTCGTTCATGGCCTGTTATCTTGTTCCTCTCTCCGAACACACGCACACAACACAGACAAAACACAGAACCACTAGAGATCCACAACAAAACAACATATTCAATGCATTTTAAAAAAATTAAAAATATCATGAAGATTCTAACCTCTTGTAGACCCACTGACCACAACACACACCGTCGCTCCGCCACACCGCCGCACCGCACCTGTACCGTCACACCGCACCTGCACCATCAACCGCCAAACCGCTGAAGTAAGAAAATTGATATCGAGGAGAGCTGGGAGATGAGAAGAACAGATGTGGTGGAGTTGGGAGGGTGGGAATCTAGAAAGAGAGAGAAGGAGAGTTGGGAGATGGGGTTGAGTGAAAAGTGAGATGGGTAGAAAGATAGGATTAAAAGTAAAAAGGTTATTTTTGTAATTAAAAAAGGTTTTTTTTTTGTAATTAAAAAAAGATGTAGTGGAGTTGGAGAGGTGGAGGGAGAAACTGTGGTGGTGGAGGGAGCAACACCCTTTTTTATTTTAAAAAATAATAATTTTTTTTTCTAATCAAAATTTAAATTTAAGTGATTAAATTAACAAGTCACTTGAAATTAAGAAAAGTACCGCATTTAGAAAGTAATAAAGTATAACATCACACAAAAAATGAAGGGATTTTGTCGGGTTAGCTTCTAACATGGAACATAAGAAATTAGAGTAAGGTGAAGAGCCCTACTACAAAAGGAAGACAAACAAAGAGTAGGGTTTGCTGCCTGTTACACGAAGTGGGAATGATGTTTCTTCGTTTTCTTTTCTCGAATCCCTTTTTTCCAATATGGTTTGTAATGTTTTGTTTTATTTAATTTTATTAAAAAAAAGTGAGTTGGTGAGTCAACCTGACTCAATACAGGTTCACTCCGGATGAGTCAGGGTTCAAAATTGACCAGTATCAAAATTTTATATTTTTTTTAATCAAATCCGGCTCAAATTCGTGGTAAGTCTTGACTCACAGGTTTCAATCCATTTTGACAGCTCTAAACCTCACCATAAACCTCACCATAATTTACTAATTAAATCACTTGTGAAAATAACTTATGAATAAATAATATTTTAATTGTTAATTTATATATTATAGAATCGTATAAATTCCCAAGTTACATACTGTATTTGAAATCTTTTTATATTTTTAGATTAGACATTGCCATTAATTAAACAAAGTTTAACTTTATAGTATTAAATCGAATAGCACGAACTTTGCTAATAATAAAAATAGTTTTAGAATCCTAACTCTTTTTACAAATCATATTTTCACATGGAAAATAAAAACTCGCTTAATTAAATTTTATGTCATTCTTAAATTTAGTTATTTTAGGTGTCTGAAATATGTATATTTTTCAATTAATTCTCTGTATGATATGACCATTTAATTTAAATAAAGCACCACAAATTACAAATTATATTTTGAAATTCTAATTATCTTTATAAAAATTTAATGAAAACATATGCAAGTGTTATTTTTTTTATGATAATAAAAATAATAAAATTATTATTTTTATATTTTATTATTATAATTATAAAATTAAATATAAATATTTATTATTATTATTATATTATAAATATTTTTTATTTGTTTTGTAGGTAGTTTAGAATTATAAAATAATTAAATTTAATAAAGGTCAAATAAAAAATTGATTACATTTTAAGAAAATTAAATATAAATAATTTTTATAATTTTATTATAATTAATTTTTATTTATATTATAAGTAGTTTTGTAATTAAAAAAAGCGATAAAATATAAAAAAGATAAAAAAGCGATTAAATTTAAAGAGTATTACATTAAGAGTTAAATTAATAAAATAACTATTTTAATTTAAAAAAGTTTTTATTTAAAAGATAAAATTAATAAAAACAAATGGACACCAAATAAAATCCTTTATACATAAATATAAATAAATTATTTTATTCTATAAATTAGATATTAAAACAAAAATCAAACCAATCACGTGGTATCACAAAACAATATCAATTTGTAAATATAAAAGTCACGTCATATTAATTGAAAATAAATTTTAATATAAAGTAAATTATAAACACTCAAATTTATGAAACATTTATTAATTAATTAAGTCATTTGTTTTATTTTACGAGACTCATAAACCTTAAAAGTAAGTTAGTTGACAAAATAAATTAATAGAAACTCAATTAAGCATATAATTTTGGATGGATTTTTTTTAATAAATACTAAATGATTTAAAGAGAAACAACTTCATTAAAATTAGGTTAATTGTTTTACAAGTTCATTTTGGTTTACAAAAGACTTGTTTTCCAGGATTTAATTTTCTAATTTCAGATTGGTTTTGTAAGGCCTTATAAAAAATTAACTAGCAAGTGTGCACACGTGACACATAGGATAGGTTGGAAAAAATTAGTAAAGTAAAAATCCAAATCTAAGTTGTGCTTCAGAAGAACGTTCTCCCGTTTCTTTCAAGCACTCTCTCTTTTCTTTCTTGCCTTGCCACTCTCTCTATTCCAACTCCAAAATCTAACCATTTGTTTCCCGAATTGAAGCTACCTAGAGGACTCCAAGAGCTACGTTTCTACCGATTGATTTTCCGCTTTCTCCAAACGGTAAGAAAACCCCTTTTCTAGTGTGCCCTAGGGTTGTAAGCATGCGATTGAATGTTGCATGCAACCCATTTCGTTTTCTTCCATAATCTAGCTTCTATTTGGTTCTAAGATTCGTTTTCCATCATCAATTGATGATTCATAGGTGATTCTAACATTTTGGGAGTGCAAGCAAGTGGTCTAGGGTTCCTACTTGAGCTTGGTTGTCTACACTAGAGGTAAGGGGAGCTAGTTCTACTCTTGATTTTACTGTGTGGAGTGAATGCATGATAAAATTTGTAGTGGTAATGTTGTGGAAGCATGAACTTGGTTCTAGTTAAACTTGAAATGTATGTATGGAAGTGTGTGTTATGTGAAATTGGTGATTGATGGCTATAAACTGTTTGGAATGACTTAGAATGATGGAATTGTGTATGTTGGAACTGTTTTGGCATGAAAAGTTTGTGGTAGTGCTGTTAGAAAGGAAATCAAGTGTCTTTAGGGTCAATTTTAGGCTATTTTAGAGGAAGTAAGGTAATGATTTTGAGCAAATGAGGTCTGCAGCGTTATTGGACTGTTGGAACAGTTTTATCCACTGTATTGTGACTTGTTTGAGTCACTAAATTGGTCAAAATTAGTGCAAAGAGGTAAGATTATGTTTTGGGTCTCTAAGTTGGAAAAAAATTGGTGTTTTAGAGTTAGAAAGGAAGTGTGGTGGTCAAATTTAGAGTTAGACATTCTTGGTGATCCTAGTCAGAGTAGGTAACTTAGGTAGGTCATGTGTGACTTAGTAGACATGTTTAAATGGTTAAAAACCAACTCCAAGTTGTAGAATTGAATTTAGACCTCTAGGTTGATAAAATTGAAGTTCTAGAACCTAAATCAATGCATAAACACTTTATAATAATGTTAGAAAGGATTAGAATTGTTTAGGTAAGTTTAATTTAGCATGAAAGTTGATTTATGAGTGGTAGAAATTCACAAAAATGGTTAGAATTAGTAAAAGGGAGTTAGAGTTGCTCAATTATGCAGAAAAATCTGCAGAATTTAGCTTCCTCTGCAGAAAAAATTCGCATAGCGCAGAGGGGGTGCGCTGAGCGAATTATGTGTGGCAGATTGAGTGTTTTTGGTGTTTTTGATGTTTTGGGAGTTCCGGATGTCCATTTTGGACGTTCTTTAGTTCGTTCTGGGGGTTTTTGACCCTTCCGGAGCCATTAGTGAGGGTCTCCAAGCTGTTTGAATTATTTAAGTATTGATAATTAAAAGTCCTAAAAACATTTGTGTTAATAAGTGATGGTTTTGTGAAAGTATGTAATGTATGAGTTGTTTTTATGACATGGTTGATGTTGTATGATGGTGTATGGATTTGGTATGAGACAATATAGTAAGAATGCACTTGAATGACTATGAAATTTTATGTTTAATGAATCAAAGTGGTTTATGAGGTACATTATTGATCCAAGAGGAAGCCCTCGACAATGACTTTGCAAAGCAGTAGGGACCATCACAAGTGCACAACCCGCCCCAGCTCTACATACATTCTATGTCTGAACGTGTCTAGGAGTCTTAACATGATAGGATGTTTGCTTTAATGAGTTTGATGAAATAAATATATATGTTTATAATGACTTACATGTTTATGTGTGTATGGACGTTCTTGGAAATGCTAGATTGAATTTAAATTATTTGTATGTTTGAGACCTAGCTCACCCTTGCAAATGGTTTGAAGTTTGATGTCGTGTGTTGTACAAGTTATGAAGTCAATAATTGCACATTCTATACGAAGACTTTGGATGATAAAAGCACAGTACAAAATAGTGGAGTCAGTTTAGAAGCTGAGTCACTTCAATTTTCCACATCAAAAGATCAATCTCCTGTACTTGGATCAATGAGATATTATGGTATAATAGAAGAGATATGGGAGGTTGATTACACCAAGTTTTTTGTTCCATTGTTCAAGTGTAAGTGGTTTGACAATAAGAGTGGTGTAAAAATAGATGACTCGGGTATGACACTGGTTGATTTTCGCAAGGTGGGTTACCGAGACGAACCGTTTATCATGGTACATCAAGCATCTCAAGTTTTTTATGTCAAAGATCCTGCGTCTGACCATTGGTATGTTGCTTTTCAAGGCAAAAAACAAATTGAAGTTAACGAAGACAATCTGATTAATATTTATATTGCTGACAACCATTCATTTCAAACTACAACAAATTTGGATGACCAATCTCTAGTTGACGATGATGTACATGCAATTCGGTCAGATCATGATGAGGGAATATACATATGATGAATCCATATCTTTATGTATGAATTTTCAATTTCTGTATAAGTATTTTATTAATATAACATAAGTTTTCCTTTTATACATTTCCTATGATTACTATTACATGTTTTGTTAATTTATATGATATTACATAAGTCTTGAAATAAAATTTGATGTTGTTATTTATTTTGACAGATATATGGCTGATCATCCACATTCTTCAGGGGATGAGGCTCCCCCAACCAGATCCACTAGAGGACCCACTAGGATGAAACAACTATTATAAGGAAAAATAGTGGTGAAAGAACTCCGGTGAATGTGAATGTCACCACGGGTGTGGCAACTGGCCCCCATGCAGATGACTTCCGATCATACCTTGGAGTAGTGGCACGTGATAAGATTAGCATTCTCATTCCATCTTTTGATCATGTGTCCGAGGTTGATCGGAACATTATTTGGAAAGATATATTGGTAAGTTAGTTAATAGCATTTGAATTAAAATTTGTTTATATTGATAATTTTGTACTAATACAACTTTATTATGCTTTTTTCAGCTGACATTTGACATTCCAAATGTCACAACACTTAGAAATAAGTGTTTGTCAACTGTTGCAGAAAATTTCAGAAACTTTAAAAGCAAGTTGACATCAAGATACATCTTTGGACACCTTAAACATAAAAGTCCATGTAGTTCATATAAGTTCATCGATGAGGAGACTTGGCGGCTTTTTAAAGAGAGTCGGATGTCAGAGGAATGGCAGGTTAGTGTAGTTCATATTATTCAATTCCTCATTAACAAATATATATCATATGAACTAATTAATTAATGTGTATGTGACAGGCAATTAGAAGCAAAGCACAAGGAACAAGTGCTCACAACAAAAACCCCCACCTATTATCTCGTGGTGGGTATAGGAAGCTTGAGGAGAAAATCCTCAAGCAAAAGGCAGATGCTATACCATCATCTCAGGGTGGTAGCCCTCCTCAGCCTCCTTCTCCACCGTCTAGACATGAGAAATGGAAGTTGGCCCGTATGCGACCATCGGGCACCTACTCTTCCGACACTGCACGAGAGATTTCTGAAAGAATTGTAAGTTATCACTGTTCCTAAAATAATAAATATTGTCATTATACATACTACATTAAACTATTTAAAGAATAATGGTGTTTTGTAATGTTACAGGACGCCTTGGTTAAGCAGAGCTCCCAAGGCTAATTCACTCCAGAGGGTCGCCAGGATATTCTTGCTGCTGCGATTGGACGACCTGAGCACCCTGGACGTGTACGTGCTGCAGGTCCTGGAGTAGGAATTACAGATTATTTTGGGAGCTCTTCTCGTCAGCCTTCATATTCATACAACGATACACAAAGGATGACAGAAGAGATCACAAAAAAGGTCCGACAAGACCTTAGAAAGGAGATCAGGGCCGAGGTGAGGGCTGAATTCCAGATGCTATACCAGCAGCAGTTTCAGAGCATGCGCCCGGTGCCGTCTCCTATAGAGGAACATGTTATCCCTCCCCGTCCCACAGGTAAACTTAATAAACATTTATGTGCAATTATTTCTATCTTTTGTATAATCTAACATTTACTCTGACAGGGAGAAGCGGGAAAGGAAGTTGTTCCGCATCAGCCATCCCAGAGGATGACATGGACGATGGTAGTCCATGTCTGCTATACATTTTAGAGGATACTGAGATGGTGCTGGTAGCTCGTGGAACAGAGTTTAGGTCAGCGACTGTATGTCATGGTATGCAACTATTAGAGGATGAGGTGAAGGTCTCAATGGATGAAATGATCATACCAGATGCCTCGGTTCCTCTGTCCACGGAAGAGATTTTCACTGTGGAACAAGCATATAAGTCGTTTATCACTTGGCCTAAATTTTTGGTTAAACCAGTTTCTGACCCCTCGGTATGAAATTCTTCTTTACACTTCTCAATTTTAAAGGTTTTTGATGTCAAAACTTATCTTATCTTTTCATGTAACAACAGACGCAGGCACAAGAGAAGATTCCTCTATCTAAGGATGACCCTCTTTCTTCATTGCATCTACTTGCTGACATCCTTGATGATAAGCCTTTGGAGGTTTAGTATGATGCTAATGTATTTGGGACAGGCTCTGAGGTCCCAATATACCTTAATAGCCAAGATGTCTGTGAGCTTGCGTCGGGAACACAAGAGTTGAATATTTCAATTATTCAACTATGGACGATGTAAGTCTATGACCAATTATTTATATATAAAATTGATTTATATATCAAGTATCCTTATATCAAAGTTAATTTTTGATTTCAGGTATATGTCTGGGGTCAGTAATAAGTTGGGGCGTTCTGATGATTATGGATTCATTGATCCCCAATCAATTCATGAATCAAATGATTTTGAGCAGATCAACATGAGTCTGATAAGAAGTTTTGGAAGGGGCAAGAAAATATACTTTTTGCCTTATATATCCGGGTAAGTGAACTTTGTTAACATAATAATGTTCCATATGTGATTTTAATATTTAATAGTTACGTTATTATGAATTTCAGGCGTCATTGGCAACTTCTTGTTATGTCTATGCAAGACAACTATGCTTTGTGGTTCTGTTCATTGCACAGGCCTCCTCCTACACAACTCAAACAAGAAATTGATTGGTAAGAACCTCAATGTTTGGACTTTCTTTGTTATATAAATGAATGCTAAAACCTTTTTTTATATACAGTTCTATTCCAGCAAGTATGATGATGTGTGGGAGATCAATTGCTAATAGTAGAAAGATTGCTTGGATTTCTCTCAAGGTTTGACATATGCTAAAGTCATACTTTGTTATAATTGTTTTATTTTAATGTTATTCACTAACTATTATCAACTGTGATGATATATTGTAGTGTAACAGACAAAATGGGTCATATGAGTGCGGATACTATGTAATGTATTGGATGACCCATATTGTTCATTCTCACATCACAAGTCGCTGGGAAACGATAATATTTAACTTTAACAAATTTTGATTTTTTCCCAAATGTTGAATTCATATACACTAATTAATATGAATTGTCTTTTGCAGAGATTCAAGACTACTACACCAGTTCCTAAGAAGTCACTATTATTCATTAGGAACGCTGCTGCGAAGTATATAATTAGATTATATAATAGCTCTTAGATTTAAACATTGCATTTGATTAGATTGAATTTTCTTAGACTTTGTACTTTATTTGATGTTGAAATACATTTGAACATGTGTTTGTTATGTTCAAATTGAATTTGTGTACATGTTTTTATGTGCAGGTCTGTTTTTGTGGTAGTGGATATCACAAAAACAGACCTGCAATTTTAAGAAACTGCAGGGGAATATGCCGCGGTTGTAACCACAACCGCGACATATAGTGTTTCGTTTTTTTTTAAAATGAGACATATGGCCGCGATTAGTGCTAGAACCGCGACATATACTGGAGTCTTTTGCTGCGGTTGAACCGCGGCATATCGTAGACAATTTTTTTTTTTAAAAAAATTGGATTTAGGCAGCGGTTCCTTGGACAACCGTGGCATATTCCGCAACCTATATACCGCGGTCATAACCGCGGCCTAAAGTCTCTGACTTACTACTGCGGCTGAATATGCCGCGGTTCGTAAACTGCGACGTATAGTGAAAAATAACCGCGATAAAATCCCCTCGCTGCACTAGTGATTTGTTTGTCTTCTCCCTTGCGATGATCATCCAATCCTTTGGATGTGAGCAACAGGTGATGATGTACCATTGGAGCAAGCTTTGGAGGTTGAAGAAGACCCAGCCCCTAGTACTTAGGCCTTCTACTAGCTCTTAGTTGATTAGCTTGTTATTTTGAAAAACTCCTAGCTTTTATTTTATATAGTTCAACACTTTTGGAAAAAATTTTAGGCCTCTTTAAAATTTCAATAGCCTTGTATTTTGGAGAACTTTGAAAACTTGTACTCAAGTTTGATTTCGTTTTAATTCCCTCTATCCTTTGGATGACTGTATACATATTTAAATACTATTATTTCTATCTCTCAACTGCTTTTACATATTATAATATCTTAATCCTATTATATTATATGTATAAATAATATTTTGGGATGTCAGAGGTTTGATTTTGTTCTTTGAAGAATTGGACTTTATTTTATTGAGTTTTTTTCATTTCTTTTCAAATTAGGTTCAAACATATAAACATATTAATTTAAGATGAAGCCTTAATGAATGTTTATGAAAAATAAATACATATAAAAACAAATTCAATAGTTATAAAATAGTTTTAATTTATATTTTAAAATACAATACATTGAATCAAAGAAAAAATTGGTTTGATTCATATAAACACTTTCAATTTAATTCAATTAGAGATTTTAAAGTAGTGTTAGATGTTTCTGACTTGAACCCATTCATAATTAATTAAACAAACTTATTCTATGACATCTAACTACTTTGTGAAGTCATAACTTCTTAACTATTAAACTTCAATCAACACTTTTAAATCATTTATGATTCAAAAGGAGAAGATATGGAAAAGGTGAAGAAAAGTTGCATTTTAAGAACAATGATCATCTTAAGAATCACACTAATATTTTTTTATTAGTTAATATATAATTGAAATTGGTATCCTAATTATATATATATATATATATATATATATATATATATATATATATATATATATATATATATATATATATATATATATATATAATTCTAAACTGGTATAGATTAACAGAAAAATATTCAAATTTGTTTTATTCATACAATTCTTACTATAACAACTTATATACGAAGAAGTACTCGAGTCAAAATTAAATTATTTATAAAATTTCAATGAAGATTCTACAGTCATTTTTTTAATATATATGAATACATATATTGTAAAAGAATAAAAAAACTTACGAAAATAAAACATATATGTATTTATATATTTATTTTAATGGTACTAATTTATTTGCAGTGGGGCATTGACACGGAAGTTGACTTCCCGTGTTTTATTTGAAGTGGTCATATAGGCCTTGAGGAGACTGTATACCAATTCAAATTTCTTGGCAATATACCTAAAATAAATATTAAATATACTTATATTAAGTCAGCATGTGGACGTTCCCACACGAAAGAAGGAATCTCGAAATTACTATGACAACACATAAAATAAAAATTAATCTTTCTAATCATATTTTCTTCTATTCTTAGGAACCGTTTTAAGCTAGTTTAGAGATGTTTTAAATTTGGACACCAAGACCAGAAAGATTAAAAATTAACTTTGCAATTTTATAAAAATTACTTTTGTTATGCTAAATTAAAATTTGTATATCCAGAAGGTCCTTATTTATTATTTTAATTCTTCATAGAAATATTTTACATATTTAAAAAAAAATGTTAGCATGATCTTCATAATGTTTAATCTTAACACTTTTATGAAAAGTTTTTTATATTGATTAAAAACGATTTTCTATACTAGTTTTAAAATTAGTATAGATACAATCAATATAGAAAATTTTCATTTTCTTATATGGTTTAGAATTGACATAACATAAGCTAACGTGCATAAAAGGGTGGAAAATAATTGTAAGAAATTTCAAGTTATTTTCTTAAATATAAATAATAAAAATTATATTCGAATACAAACAACATGTATTCATTTGACAATCTAACTCTCAACAAGTATTAGACACTTCTGTCGTTGGCACCTCTTTTTCCACGAAACTGGTTGCTGGCCAGAAGGCTAATAACTAGCGGCAGAATTGCACAAAACCCCTCAATCGTTGTCTCGTTCTCTTCTACTTACGATAGTCATATAATGTGCACTACGTTCTCTTTTGTCGTTGTCGTCCCATGCTCAACACATAAACCAACTTAAACGAATATCATCAAGGATTAATCCTTGTTTGATGATTAAAGAAAAACAGAAATATAAAGCTCGTAAAAAAATTAATTTGAATAATCACTAACATCCTAAGGTCACTTTTTTTTAATGATCCCGTAATTTTTTTTTTAAAAAGCTTTGAGTGACTCCATTGAACTCGACAACTATTATATAATTAGACAAGTCTATCTTAAAGACGAAGGCAAGTTGACTCAATGAATTGACTTGACAAGTTTTTTGTGGCTATATATATAGGAATGTATGGAAGAAGATGCATAGCTATTGTTTGGTATTATGGGTAGCTTGGATATGCTTGTTCCTCTCCTTTGTTTGCTGAGCACTGCATTAGGAAAAACAACTGTTGATGATGGCATGCATGTGAAGATAAAGGGTACCATAGGAGTTATTACAGACAACAACTCTCGCAACGGTAAAGAGGAGATAGTTGCTGTTAAGATGGCAATGCAAGATTTCTATCATTACAGCAATCAAAGTTTTGATTTACAGATAAGGGACTCACATGGCGATCCTTTTCAGGCTGCCCTAGCAGGTCTTTCTTATTTCCCACTACTCTTTCATTCTTTCACATATTCTATTCAAATTGGATAAGACTATTTTAAACCCTTCTGTCATATAATAAATTATTACCTTTAATTCTACATTATGATTCATTGAACTGAAATGAAAAAATGTTATTAATAAATCAAAATCACAGACAATTATAATTTGAACACCATTACATGAATAAGTTTTAGGCTAAATTCTGTTTAAATCAAAATCAATAAGTTTTATTGTACAAGAATAACTTAAGTTTTTGGTACTTTAAATTGATAGATAAAAGTTGAAATGTAAATTAAAAGAATCATCTTATTAAGCCGTCAAAGAAGAATGGAATAAATAAGAAATGCGTGGTTGTCAAGAATAATATTTTCATTATGTCATGCAAAATTAAAAAAAAAAAAATATATATATATATATATATATATATATATATATATATATATATATATATATATATATATATATATATATATATATATATATCTATATATCTATATACGTGTATATATATATATATATATATATTATATTATCAAAAAGTATTATAAAATTAATGTTTTTTTTTTAAATCAGTATCAAACTAACTTCTTTTTCTTTAAATATTGATAAAAGAAAAATAAGAGTTTAAGTTTCATATTTTACAGCAATTTCTGTTACATCTTTTCATGTGTAAGCAGAGGCTTTAATTTTCATCAGAACTGATATGAAATCTTTTCACTTCTTTTCTCTCTCTTCTTCTTCTTCTCCAATTAAGTCATCTTGATTTATCCAAGCTTTCTTTTCCATGAATCACTGATGCTTTGGCTTAAAATAGAAGATTGGTTGCAGAAATGAGATTGCAGTGGAGATTTTCTAGTATTGGGGTCACCTGGATGATTTCTTTTTAAAAATATTTATTGAAAATTAAGAGATGGAATTTATTGGAGAAATTGTTTTCATGTGCCTTCTCGAAAAGTTAATTTAATCCAATTAGCATTTCTTAAAAAAAAAATTAACTTCTTTAAAAATTATTTTTAATTTGTTTCATTTTAAATTTTAATTTTTTTATTAAATATATTTTTAGTCATTAAATTTTAACCATTGGGTTTGTTCAAATATTTAAATTTTAAAAATTAATGAATATAGTTTTTCAATCCAATTATACTAAATATTTTCAAAACGGTTAATCTATTTCATTTGAGTTTATTAATTGAGTTTATATTGTTTAATGTATTTTGATTTTAATATCAATTGAAAAACATGTTTAACAAGTCTAAACAATTTAATTATATTTATATATTTTTTCTAAATTTAGAAATCAAAATGTATAAAAAATTTAACTATATATTAATTTTAATTTCGTTTAAAAAATTAACAATTAAAATTATATTTAATCTTTTTTCAAAGTGTTTACCAGAGTTTATTGAAACAATTATCAAGTTCTAAACTATGTATAACAATGCCCACTCTTCTTCTGCAGTTAGAGATCTTATTGATACACAGAAAGTGGAAGCAATTATAGGACCTGAAACATGGAAAGAGACAATTTTAGTGGCTGATATTTGTAGCCAAAATATGACCCCAGTTTTATCTCTAGCTGATGCAACTCCAAACTGGTCAACTTTGAAGTGGCCCTACCTTGTGCAAATCTCACCTAATCAGTTTAAGCAGATGAAAGCAGTAGCAGCTATTGTACATTCCTTTGAATGGTACAACGTTAACATAATATACGATGATACTGATTCTTCATCCACGAGAATGTTCTCTCATCTCTATAGGGATCTCAGTGTATCAGGTGTTCAGATAAGCAATGTTTTGGCCATCCCTCCGTTAAGCTCCTCTTCACTGCCTCAAGAACTAGAGAAGCTTAGGAATGGCTATTGTAGAGTTTTTGTTGTTAATTTGTCAGTTGCTTTGGCCATAAACCTATTTCAAACTGCAAAGGAATTGAAAATGATGGAGAAAGGTTATGTGTGGATCGTTACTGATCCTCTTACAAGTCTTGTCCATTCATTGAACTCTTCTACTATATCCTCAATGCAAGGGATAGTTGGAGTAAAGAGCTACTTCCCAGAAATAGGGCTTCAATACGAGGACTTTTACTATAAATTTAAAAAAAAGTTTAGCTCAGAGAACCCTCATGAGCTTAACAATGAGCCTGGGATATTTGCAGCACGTGCTTATGATGCAGTGTGGACTCTTTCTCTATCCATGATCCAAATAAAAAACAAAAAGGATCAAATGTTACTGGATAAGATTCTTCTTAATAATTTTACTGGCTTAAGTGGAAAAATTCATTTCACTGACCAAAGGTTAGATCCTTCAGATACTTTTCAGATCATCAATGTGATGGGGAAAGATTATAAGGAAATTGGGTTCTGGACAAATGGACGAGGTTTCTCAAATACTATAGGCCAAAATGCTGCTTTCAATTCTTCAATGAAGGAACTTGGACAAGTTTTATGGCCAGGAAGACCTTGGGGAACTCCAAGAGGATGGATTCTAGCATTGGGTAAACCACTAAGAATTGGGGTCCCCGTTATGGACTCATTGAAACAATCCGTAACTGTAATTCAGGACCCAACAGAAAATACCACCACTTTCCAAGGATTTACCATTGATATTTTCAGAGCAACTATGGAGTTGCTTCCCTATCACTTGCCCTACAATTTCTATCCTTTCAATGGCACATTTGATAATTTGGTGAAGCAAGTTTATTTGAAGGTAAGAGTTGTTAACTATAGTATTATTTGTACCAAGTCTTTCAATCTATCCTTTCTCATATTTGTACCGTGTCCTATATATTTTTAATTTAGTTGTGTGTTTGTGTCGTGTTTTTGAGGTTACTAAGGAAATAGTTGATGTGATAAAAAAAATTGTGGAAATAAGAGAATGTGAAAGTAATAGTTGAAAGAAGTTATTTTGTAGTTGTCTTAGTTGTGGTAGATGTTGTTGTCTTACATCAAATGGTATAATACACGAGTATTTATATCCATATAGATTATTGTAGAACATATTAGTCATAACTTATGAATGTCCTAGATTTTTACCTTTGTATAATTTTCTTGATTTTTTCTTCATATCTTAGGCTTTTCTACAATACTCTAGAACTTTTATTACATTTTAATACATCTATCTTAAGATTTTTTATATTCTTCTAGAATTTGCATTACAGTTTAATACTTCTCTTTAATACAAATTCAGCAACTCCAAAAATTGTGCACAGTAGTTCAAATCTTGGTCTTAGTAATGCCTTCGTAAAAATATATGCAATTTGGTCTTCTGTTAGGCAGTATTCGAGTCAAATTTGTTTAATTGTCTCTTCGTCTCAAATGAAGTGATATTTAATGGCTATGTGTTTTGTTCTTTGATGATGGACTAGATTTTTTACTATTGCTATTGTTGATTTGTTGTCACAATAAATAATAGTCGGTTCATTTTGTGGTTCACCCATTTCTTCAAGTATTATTCATAGTCATATTACTTGACTCGTAGTTTCAACAACTGCTACATACTATGCTTTAATTCTTGATTGTTCTATGGTTGCTTCTTTGATACCTAAGATAAAATACCTGATCCTAGTGAGAAAGCGTATCTTGACGTACTCTTCATGTCGTTAATTGATCCTGCCTAATCACTATCTCCATAGCTAATCATCTTTGAATTAGTCATGGTCTTGTACCATATACCAAACTCCTTTGTGATTTGTAGATTTCTTAAAATTCTTTTTCCTACTCCCTAATGAATCTGACTTGGCTTTTGCATGAATCTTGATAGAAGACTTGTAGCATACATAATGTCTGGTAGTGTGGCTATGAGATACAGGAGACTTTCAATCAAACTCCTGCAACGTGATGATTCTATGCTCATAATCTTTTTGTAGCTTCTCGTTTACCACCAATAGAATAGTGACATGTTTGCAATCATTCTCATCTTGAACTTCTTTAGTAGAGCTTCAATATATTTCTTTTGAGAGTTAAATATACCTTCTTTTTGTTGTTTTACCGAGGAAATAGTTCATCAAGCCAAGGTTGATCATATTAAATGTCTTCATCGTGTCTTCTTTAAATGCTTTCATCATTTCATATTGTTTCATGTATAGATAAGATCATTGACATATAAAGAGACAATGAGATGATAATGACCTTGTCTCTTAATATGTAGTGTTGGCTCACTCTTGCTCTTCATGAATCCTTGATCGATGAAATATTGATCAATCTTGCTATACCATGCTAGAGGAACTTGCTTTAGGCCATATAATGCTTTTTTAAGTCTTAATACTTTGCCTTCATTTCCTTTTTTGATGAAGCATTGTGGTTGTTTCACATAAATCTCTTCTTCGAGCACTCCATTTAGAAAGGATGATTTGACATCCAATTCATAAATGTTCCATCCTTTCAATGTTGCAAGAACTATTAAAACTTTAATTGTATCTAAGCGAGCAATTGGAGCAAATGTCTCATTGTAGTCGATTCCTAATTATTATGAGTAACCTTTAGCGACTAATCTTGCCTTGTGCTTTTGTATAGTTCCATCACGATTGAGCTTTGTTTTATATACAAATTTCATTCCTATGATATATTTTCACTAGTGCATTCAAGGGATATGGCCTCGGTTATTTTCAGTTATAGACACCGGTTCCATAACCGAGGCATATACGAACGAGATAAAAAAATACGCATTTTGCCTCGGTTCTAGAACCGAGTTAGAAGGGTTTGAATTCTGTTTCGGTTTCACAAACAACCGAGTCAGTATAGTTTTTTAATTTTTTTAATATGAACCGGGATCAGTTGTTCGTTTCTCATTTTTATGGTTTCTCGTTGTTGCAACACAGGTTAAGATCTCTGCCAGACTCTAAAATTTTTTTAACAATCCTTTCACAATGCACTGATGTTTCTGGAGTCACAAACAAGGTCACTCCTCCTCCTTGCCAATCATTGCCAGAGAAAGAGCAACTCCAATGTCTTCTTCCAACCAAAAACACAAACTCTTCCAACCAAAAACACAATCACAGAAACGGAGAAAGTAGATGGAGGAGACGAGAAACACTATCTAAACGAAAAACAAAAAATCAGAGACCCAAAACGCAGATCCATTTCGCCACACCTGCAGAGAAACTGAACTAAAAACCAAAAACACAGATCCAACGCCTAAACGCCACCACGCCGCCGCCGCCGCATCCTCGCCGCTCCATCATCGCAGCCGCCATCGCAGTACCGTCGTTGCTCTCTCGCGGCATCGTCGCGGGCTCTCTCGCCGCCTCACCGTCGCGGGCTCTCTCGCCTCACCGTCACAGGCTCTCGCCGCACCATTGCGAGCTCTCTCTTCTTCTTGGCCGTGGGCACTGTCTTGGGGTACGTCGCAAGGTCCTACAGCAGCCTCCACCTCTGAGTGCCAAAACCCTAAGAACCAATATCGTTTTGGGGATGCGGAGGGAGAAGAGGGTGGTGAGGGAATGGTGGAGTTGAGGGAGAGGAGAGTGGAGAAAGGAAGGGTTGTAGGAGAAGAAGGGAGGGAGACGAGAGTGGAGAAAGGAAGGGTTGCAGAGAGGAAAGGAGGGGGACGGGAGTGGAGAAACGAAGAAAAATTGGGGTTCTGAGATTGGGAAAATTGGGGTTCTGAAATTGAGGTTATGAGATTGGGAAAGTGAAGAAAAATGAGAAAGGGTATATGCCTCGGTCCCGTCTCAACCGAGGCATAAACGTGGGTATATGCTTCGGTCCCCGCCTCAACCGAGGCATACACGTGATTTCGTCCCAGGTCTGACTCAACCGAGGTCATTGGCTCTGATTGGACTTTTGTCAGACGAAAAAGTGGACCTTTAGACATCGGTTTTATTATTAACCGAGTTAAAATTCTTTATACGTTTCGGTTGTCCTTTAACCGAGGCGTATAAGGCGAGTTAAATAGCAACTTTTTTACTAGTGTTTCCATGAAGGTAGTTTACGAGAGATCTTAGACTGTGAAAAACTATGAAAATAATAGTTGAAAGAAGTGAATTTTGTAGTTGTCTTAGTTGTGGTAGATATTGTCTTACATCAAATGGTAGAGTACGCGAATATTTATAGACCTATAGATTATTCTAGAATATGCTAGCCATAATTTATATTGAATGTCCTAGTTTTTTACCTATAGAATGTTCTTGATTTTTTCTTTCTATATTAGGTTTTTCTACAATATTTTAGAACTTTGATTACAATTTAGTATTTCTATCTTAGGATTTTCTATATTTTTTTTTGAATTTGCATTATATTTTAATAGTGTCTATTTCCTTATTCGTATATTGATCCATATATGGACTTCATAGCTACTTACACTTGTTCCCACATCTTCATTTGTGTATGGATGAAACAGAATTTCGATGCAGTAATTGATGTAAGCATAATTTCATATCGATATCAGTACGCAGATTTCACTCAGCCATACACTGATCCAGGAGTGCTGATGGTTGTTCCCCTTAAATCAAAAATGGATCATAGAGCTTGGTTATTTATGAAACCTTTTACGAAGACTATGTGGGTTCTAATACTGGCCATGGTTATCTACAATGGCTTCATTCTTTGGATGTTGGAAAGACGCCACAGTCCTGAAATTACAGGTTCCGTGCTGAATCAAACTGGGACCATGGCTTGGTTGGGATTGGCCCCTCTAATCAAGTTAGATGGTAATTTTAATTTAAGATTCTATGTTCTTGTATGCCATCATTTATCTCATTGTTGAATACTTAGTTAATTCTAATTCGGCTCATTTGACTGAACATAGGAGACAAGCTACATAGCAATTTATCAAAGATGGTTATGGTGGTTTGGTTGTTTGTGTCACTTATCATAACACAGACTTACACAGCTAACCTTGCCAGCATGCTAACTGCTGAACGGCTTGAACCAACTGTAGATAATATTGATCGGCTACGGAATAGCTACATCAGGGTTGGATACAGTTCAGGATCCTTTCTGAAACATTATGTGGAGACAGTGTTGAAGTTCCACCCTGAAAACATTAGGAACTACGGAGAACTTGAAGAGTTTGCTGAAGCTTTCAGAAGAAAAGAAATAGGAGTTGCCTTTCTGGAAGCTCCTGGAGCCAAATTTTTCCTAGCAAAGTACTGTAAAGAGTTTATTCAAGCCGGGCCTTTGTACAAAGTTGGAGGAGTTGGATTTGTATGTGATGCAACAATATTCTCACAGCTTTTATTTATGCACCTTCTAAGGATATACTTTCTAATAGATTCTTTTAAAATATATTATTTATTGGCGAAACACTTTTCATTGACAAGTTTCAGTCATGATTTTATAGTTCCTGATGATAAAGTTTAACCAAGTGTTTTACTAGTCTCTTTCTTTGGTTAAGGAAGCTTGTTTAACTCTTTCTGTGTCTCTTTCTTTGGTTATGGAATCTTGTTTAACTATTTGTGTGTTGCGTGTGTTAGGCATTTCCAAGGGGGTCTCCATTGATTCCTCACGTAAACAAAGCACTTCTAGATTTAGTAGAAACCGGCAAGGTAAGTGAATTAGAGAACAAAATGCTTGCATCAGAGGAATGTGAAGACACAAAAGTAAATGGAGAAACTGCAAGTCTTAGCCCAAATAGCTTCTGGGTCCTCTTCATATTGACAGGAGGCACATCAACATTTTCTCTCTTGGTTTATGTTTTCTGTATGAATTATGCAAACAGTGAAGAGAAAACAATCTGGGGATTAACCACAATGATCATTCAACAATGTAACCATGCAAAGAGAAGAATGTCAGGAAAAGTAAGTGATGTTGCAGAAAGCCCTACGACCTCTTCAACCACACATGTTACACCAACTCAAGTTTAAACATGTCAAAGGTTGTACTTGCTTGAGGAGTGGAAAGTGTTGTTATAGAACTGCCAGTTACATAAAATTACTAAGTATAGGTTATAACGTACTGCTAATAATGTAACTGATGCAAAGCAAAAATGTTGTTGTAAATATCACCGTACAGTTCTTGTATTAATAAACAAAATTTAAGTTAATAAAACTGAATTTGTTTATTATGTTGCGCCCTTAATTAGCAGCACTCCTTCATAATTTGTTTGGAAATTTCGTTTTCAGTCCAAGAATATATATTTTGCGGCAATGCACAACAAGCGAGTTCTATACGACTTATTAGCAAATATAATTGTGTGTTCAGCTCTTGAAAATTTCTGAAATTGTGTAATTAGATTAAGCCACAATGAATTTTCAGCTTTATTTCAAGTACCTGCATATCTTTCTGTAGTGAGTGATTATTGTTGGATGCATTAGTTCACACTATTATAACTCTATCTTATGAAAAATTAGTATAAATATGAAACTCTCGTATCTCATCAGTACAAGTATCTTATGAAAAATTAGTATAAATATGAAACTCTCGTATCTCATCAGTACAAGTATCTTATGAAAAATTAGTATAAATATGAAACTCTCGTATCTCATCAGTACAAGTGGGAATGATCCAAGTTCAAAAGGGTCACACTCCCCAATGACCAATGAGATAGCATCATAATTCAATAATATCTATGGTGGTCAAAGCTAGAAGGAGACTGTATTTAACCAGAAAAGTTAACTACCTATTTACTTTACTTTTATATATAAGTAGTTTTAGATATGAAGAAGAAGAATTACTGGTGAGTTATCAGAAAGAGGATTTTAGAAATAGTTAATCCTACAAATTTATCCTAATTTCATAATAGAAAATAAGTTTAGATATAGATAGGATGCATTTTGAAGAAAGCTTTAAAAATTTAAAATAATTATTAAAGTTTGATATCCTTATTTAAAATACACATATAAAAATAAATATCCGCAAGTATTTTTTTTTATTAATTTTAAATTTTTCGACGATTAATAACAAAAACCGTCCCTAAAATATAACTTTTTTATTTTTAAAATACTTACCCAGTCCATATTCCCTCCTGCGTCTACATCTATCTAATCTAATTCTCTAAAAATATCTAAACTTTAATCTCCCTCCCTGCCTTCATAAAATTTTCCTCCAAATCCTTCCCCGCACCACAATCTTCTCCTGCTTGGCTTCGTCTTTATCTTCTCCTGCTTGGCTTCATGTTCGTCTTCTCCTACTTGGTTGAGCGTCAAGATGGAGGCGTTGAGGCGTCGAGGCATTTGTGGGTTGCGTGAGGTCGAGGTGCTTTGGCGCGCTGCCGCTAACCGATCTTAGGTCGAGGTCGAGGTAAGACTGTGTTCGATCTTGACTCTCTGATTTTGGATCTCTCATTCTTTGTTCGGTCTACTGATGTTCGATCTTTGTGTTATAACTCAAAAACATTTCGTCTCTGGTTTTGGATTTCTAGTTTTGGTACTTACGTAAAAGTTAATGAAACTTGTTGAAGGTACCAAGAATCTGCTGGGACGATTTCTATCACTACAATGCAAAACATTCTGTCTCGAACCCCTCAAACTCAAATCCTTCCTGGTATGTTCATCTTATCTCTTCCATCTTCATGGTTTAGTAGTGATTAATGAAGATATTATATATTCAGCAGAAGAATTATTATGAAACACAATATGGGTATGTTACATACAATATGGTTCAGAGGTTTGATGCCTATATTCATGCATAATCTAGTCCATTTTCCTTCCATTAGGGGCACGTCCCTTGTAGAAAACCAAGGTCTTCCTCATCCCTATGATTTTATTTTTGGTCATAATAGCCTTGTCCCTTCCAGTTGCTTTCCAGAATCCAGCAGCAATTGCCCTGTTAGTTCTTATTCCTGCAGGATACTTCTTATCTTTATGGCTGAAAAAGTTCCACTCATTTTGTTGCTCATATCCTAGCTTGCACATATCTGCATAATTTCAAACAAGCACATCAACAACTTTGTAACTATATAATGTCATAACTCGCTCCATATACAACGTTATGATAAATTTTCTGAACTTGAATTATAATTTCTTAAAGATTATTCATGTCCCTTTAATTTAAGAAAGCATTTCTGGGTAATTAATATACCTTGTCTGTCCCAGGCTTCCATTTTGTAGAGATCAATCTCAACAATAACATCTAGATCGATTTTTAGGGAGTTTATCTTCCTCTTAGATAGTACCCCATAAGCTCCTCTTCTGTTGGATGAAATCTGAATCCTAGAGGCAAACCATATCAACTGACACTATGAATAAATTTTTTTTTATACATGTTAAAAAATGGAATTTTATACTTGTTTTCGAGCATGTATAGAAGTAGGATGTATAAAAAGTTTTTGATTTTTTATACCTACTCTAGAACTAGTGTAGAAAGTTTTACTTTTTATACTTGTGTTGTTTATAATAGGTATAAAAGTCGGATGTTTACACCTAGTACTATGGGATAAGGTATAAAAAATCCCCTTCGTTGTTAGAGAAAAAAACTCTCTTTTTATACCTGCTGGTGCTATAATAGATATAATAGAGTCTCGCTTTTATACTTGGTGGTATTATAGCAGTTGTGAAAAACATGCCTTTTTATAACTGATGTGGCATTAACCGGTATAAAAAAAGATTATTTTTTTTTTAAATATTTGATTTATATGTGCTACTCTCCATATCCAGACATGCATAAAATTCAATCTCAGAATACAGTTTAAATAATCAATAATAAGTAAAATAATCAATATTGTTTCCATTAACACACCAAATTGTAATATTTACCTAAAAAAGTTCTAAATATATTTACCTAACATAGTTACTTCTAACATAGTTACTTAACATAGTTACAAATAAAATAGTTCCTAAACTCAAAATGTAGTATTGAAACATCTAATCATTTACAAATGGTTAAAAGAAATGTAGCCCACTACTCCCGAACATCCTTTATGACATATGCCTCATGACATAATATCCGCACTCAAAGCTTCCGGTTGACGTGAGCACTACAAGTTAAATTTATAAAATATCATAAAATTTATTATTGTATTTATAGTTTGAAAGATTAACTACTTAAAAGTTGGTGCAATAAACAACAACTTCTTTCTAGAGACGATATGTGTTCCCTGCAACCTTGAATATGTCTCAACCACTCTATAAAGTTAAATGTATATTGAAATGAGTCCTAAGGAACTTAGTAAAATCAGTTATGTGTACACAACAAATAAATTATTAAAAAACTTACAATATTAGTGTAATTTTAATTGACAAAGTGTGAGGTTTTTTAAGCAATGAACATAAGAGAACTACAAGAAACTGTTGAGGAAGAATTAGTAACAATTGCAAGTGACCCCTGCAGATTCAAACAATAATAGTGTTAAATAACATTTACATAAATAGAATTTTATTAATAAAAATTATATACTTAGTGTTGCAAATAAGGTGCTAAGTACACTTGCTTTTTTACGTTTACTAAAGCCTCTAAGAGGTACTTTTGGACCTCTTCACCTTTATTCCCAACTCCTTGAATGGCAATAGGGTCAATAAAACCATAAATGATCATTCTTCTTTTCAATGCTCAACCGATGTAAATACCTTAAACATTGAAAATGAATAATGTTAGAATAAAATATTGAATATTTTTAAACTTCAAAAATGTAGAAATTTACTTACAACAACCAAAGTTGTAGTACTGATATACATAACATATCAGTGCCAGAGAGAATTTCAAAAATATCTCTCTGACATATGAAGAAAGAGAGCAAAGATGTTATGTTTGTGCCTTCAGGAGGCATTTGTAACTCTATAAAAAAAAGGGAGATCTTCGCTTCCAACACACCAAGTTGTTCTAGAATTATTTGTTGTGGCGGTTGCAACGGTTGTTGTAATGATTCATTCATATCTTCCTGCCCTTATGCTTCAACCTGGTATACATATTTAAAAACTTGCAAAATACTAATATTACCAATAAAATCAACAAAGTGCCTAATTAAAACAATTACCTCCTTCACAATTGTTCTTGATAATCTAAGGGGCCAAAGGATAAAATTTCCACAGGCATGTCCCATTGTCTGAACATCCTAAGAGGGCACAGGGACTCGAGCTATAGCATCTCATACGTCTACAACCACCACTCTCATCATATCAGCTGTAATGGTTTCATGGTGTATGGTTGACCCCAATGTATACATTTTACCTAATTTATCCAAATAATATTTGTAATATATCAAAGAATATAACTCAACAAGTACATCTAGACAATATAATAAGACAAATTACCTAAGGCCACCAAGAACTGTAGGGCATTATCATTAAACAACTCGTCGTCTGCATCAATAGTGGGAGAAGCGTTTTGAGGAGAAACATCACAACTCTCCTTTGTGCTTATACAAAGATGAGAAGGTTGAGGGGGATTCCTAGACTGGCTTGAGGAGGAGGCTAATTCTGCTCGCACATCTGCTAACAATTGTGCCCACATATCAGAGTACTCCTTCTTCAATTGTGCTCGCATATCATCATACTCTTTCTTCATCTCGCTGATCTCCTCCCTCCTTTCCTCCCTCATCTTCTGTCTAATTTCTTCTCTTATACCCTTGAGGACCTCCTCACTGACATGGGCTTTACTATGATGACTTGTTGGAGAACCCAAGAATTGACGGATCCCAATAAATTTATCAACACCTCGAACACGTATCCAGAATGCTCTGGACGACCAATGGCAATTGCCAATATGTCCTTACGATCCCCAAGAATGAATGTACCCTATGTGCTCTGCTCTACCAACTCATCCTACAATCAAATATTTAAAGTTAAGTTAATCACATATGGGAGATCATATGTCGTTAATATATGGACTTATAATGCACCTAGCTATGCTCTCTGTTTCCTTAGATGTGTACTCCCAGATGGTCTTTGGCGAGCTCTCTTCCATGTAACATGGCGTGGAGGACGAGTTATGGTACTCGTATCAGAGCCCCCAATAGGATTACAGGCAGACGCCTCTTTCATCATCTTCTGCTCCAATTTCTCATAACCCACACGAGACAATATGTCGGGGTGGACATTTTTCTTTGCGATCTCTTGTGTAACTCTCCTCTTAGCCTATGACATCAGTGTATAAATAATTAATTATATTAGCAATATGTTAACATAAATAGTTAAACTATGATATAAAATGAATTTACCTGAAAGGCAGGAAGGCAGGATCTAATTACTTCAACTTAGGCTTGTCATGTTTCCTCATCAAGAAATTGATACTTTTCACAAGGACTTTTATCAGTTTTGGAACCATAAATATAATGACTTGTAAGTATAATCTTGAAATTCTTCCATCTTTTCCCGACATATGAAATCCATTTCGTCCTCAATAGATTAGTGTTTAGGACCTCATATGTGACTTGTGCAATAAGAATGAATGAGATATTTTTAAAAAACTCAATGCACTTGAAAGTAATATAGGGATGTATCTACTGTATTTTGATTTTTTTTATTGCAGTTTATAAATGTATGATTTTTTTTTCTAGTATAGAATAAGTTGAGGACTGAAACATATTCGCCATTAAATTTGTTTCTCATGATGAGTCAGTTTCAGTTTTGATTTTTGTTTAAAACTGATAGATGAAGGATACTGATAAAATGAAGCAACTCTATTCTTTATAGAGTTTCTATCTTTTCTAAGTACGTTTATACTCCTTTTCTAGATGAATATGCTCGTATTTGAGCTATTAGATACGTAACTTTAGGGAAGGTAGGTTTGTTGATTGATGGGTTGGAGGGGAACGGGACAAGTGGGGTTGGGATACGTAATTCTATTAGATACATAATTTATAGTGGGAAATGAACACGTGGATGTAGAACATTGCTAACCTAATCACTCTTCCTATTAAATAATTTATAAGGATTCTAGCACCTTACCGGAAATAAATAGTGGGAAATAAACTATGGAGAGGTTGTTTTCTATTCACTAGAAGCATAATTTAATTATTTATGTTCAATATGATATTTATTACCCAATCTACTCATGCAGGCAAGTGACAGTGATAATTTGGCTGTCGCCTTCGTTTTATGCCATAACATTCCTCATGGGATTAATCTACGTAAAACTCCAGTTTTGGATTAAAATTACGTATATATGTTAATGACACATTATATAAAAGTTAAGATTTCATATCAGGATGCTATGCCATATTTGGTTCTTCACGTTCTCTGGAACATGATCCCAATCATCACAAAGAATGGATGCCTTGCTTCACTAGTGCAGCGAGGGGCTTTTATCGCGGTTCATTTTCACTATACGTCGCGGTTTAGGAACTGCGGCATATTCAGCCGCGGTAGTAAGTCAGACATTTTAGGCCGCGGTTAAAACCGCGGTATATAACTTGAGGAATATGCTGCGGTTGTACAGGAAACCGCGGCCTAAATTCATTTTTTTTAAAAAAAAAAATTAAAAAATACACTATATGCCGCGGTTCAACCGCGGCATATAGATCGAAGAATATGCCGCGGTTCGTGTCAAAACCGCGGCCATATGTCTCGGTTTTAAAATAAAACGTATCACTATATGCCGCGGTTGTGGTTAGAACCGCGGCATATTCCCCTGCAGTTTTTTAAAATTGCAGGTCTGTTTTTGTGATATCCACTACCACAAAAACAGACCTGCATATAAAAACATGTACACAATCTCAATTTCAACATAACAAACACGTGTTCAAATGTATTTCAACATCAAATAAAGTACAAAGTCTAAGAAAATTCTATCTAATCAAATGCATTGTTTAAATCTAAATCTAAGAGCTATTGTATAATCTAACTATATACTTCGCAGCAGCGTTCCTAATGAATAATAGTGACTTCTCAGGAACTGGTGTAGTAGTCTTGAATCTCTGCAAAAGACAATTCATTTTAATTAGTGTATATGAATTCAACATTTGTTAAAAAATCAAAATTTGTTAAAGTTAAATATTACCGTTTCCCAGCGACTTGTGATGTGAGAACGAACAATATGGGTCATCCAATACATTACATAGTATCCACACTCATATGACCCATTTTGTCTGTTACACTACAATATATCATCACAGTTGATAATAGTTAGTGAATAACATTTGTTATAAAACAATTATAACAAAGTATGACTTTAGCATATGTCAAACCTTGAGAGAAATCCAAGCAATCTTTCTAGTATTAACAATTGATCTCCCACCCATCATCATACTTGCTGGAATAGAACTGTATATAAAAAAAGCTTTTAGCATTCGGTTATATAACAAAGAAAGTCCAAACATTGAGGTTCTTACCAATCAATTGCTTGTTTGAGTTGTGTGGGAGGAGGCCTGTGCAATGAGCAGAACCACAAAGCATAGTTGTCTTGCATAGACATAACAAGAAGTTGCCAATGGCGCCTGAAATTCATAATAACGTAACTATTAAATATTAAAATCACATATGGAACATTATTATGTTAACAAAGTTGACTTACCCGGATATATAAGGCAAAAAGTATATTTTCTTGCCCCTTCCAAAACTTCTTATCAGACTCATGTTGATATGGTCAAAATCATTTGATTCATGAATATCTTGGGGATCAATGAATCCATAATCATCAGAACGCCCCAACTTATTAGTGACCCCAGACATATACCTGAAATCAAAAATTAACTTTGATATAAGGATACTTGATATATAAATCAATTTTATATATAAATAATTGGTCATAGACTTACATCGTCCATAGTTGAATAATTGAAATATTCAACTCTTGTGTTCCCGACGCAAGCTCACGGACATCTTGGCTATTAAGGTATATTGGGACCTCAGAGCCATGCCCAAATACATTAGCATCATACTCAACCTCCAAAGGCTTATCATCAAGGATGTTAGCAAGTAGATGCAATGAAGAAAGAGGGTCATCCTCAGATAGAGGAATCTGCTGTTGTGTCTGCGTCTGTTGTTACATGAAAAGATAAGATAAGTTTTGACATAAAAAACCTTTAAAATTGAGAAGTGTAAAGAAGAATTTCATACCGAGGGGTCAGAAACTGGTTTAACCAAAAATTTAGGCCAAGTGATAAACGACTTATATGCTTGTTCCACATTGAAAATCTCTTCCGTGGACAGTGGAACCGAGGCATCTGGTATGATCATTTCATCCACTGAGACCTTCACCTCATCCTCTAATAGTTGCATACCATGACATACAGTTGCTGACCTAAACTCTGTTCCACGAGCTACCAGCACCATCTCCGTATCTTCTAAAATGTATAGCAGACATGGACTACCATCGTCCATGTCATCCTCTGGGATGGCTGATGCGGAACAACTTCCTTTGCCGCTTTTCCCTGTCAGAGTAAATGTTAGATTATACAAGAGATAGAAATAATTGCACATAAATGTTTATTAAGTTTACCTGTGGGAGGGGGAGGGATAACATGTTCCTCTATAGGAGACTGCACCGGGCGCATGCTCTGAAACTGCTCCTGGTATAGCATCTGGAATTCAGCCCTCACCTCGGCCCTGATCTCCTGTATAAGGTCTTGTCGGACCTTTTTTGTTATCTCTTTTGTCATCCTTTGTGTATCGCTGTATGAATATGAAGGCTGACGAGAAGAGCTCCCAAAATAATCTGTAATTCCTACTCCAGGACCTGCAGCACGTACACGTCCAGGGTGCTTAGGTCGTCCAATTGCAGCAGCAAGAATATCCTGGCGACCCTCTGGAGTGAATTGGCCTTGGGAGCTCTGCTCAACCAAGGCGTCCTGTAACATTACAAAACACCATTATTCTTTAAATAGTTTAATGAAGTATGTATAATGAAAATATTTATTATTTTAGGAACAGTGATAACTTACAATTTTTTCAGAAATCTCTCGTGCAGTGTCGGAAGAGTAGGTGCCCGATGGTCGCATACGGGCCAACTTCCATTTCTCATGTCTAGACGGTGGAGAAGGAGGCTGAGGAGGGCTACCACTCTGAGATGGTGGTATAGCATCTGCCTTTTGCTTGAGGATTTTCTCCTCAAGCTTCCTATACCCACCACGAGATAATAGGTGGGGGTTTTTGTTCTGAGCACTTGTTCCTTGTGCTTTGCTTCTTATTGCCTGTCACATACACATTAATTAATCAGTTCATATGATATATATTTGTTAATGAGGAATTGAATAATATGAACTACACTAACCTGCCATTCCTCTGACATCCGACTCTCTTTAAAAAGCCGCCAAGTCTCCTCATCAATGGACTTATATGAACTACATGGACTTTTATGTTTAAGGTGTCCAAAGATGTACCTTGATGTCAACTTGCTTTTAAAGTTTCTGAAATTTTCTGCAACAGTTGACAAACACTTATTTCTAAGTGTTGGGACATTTGGAATGTCAAATGTCATCTGAAAAAAACATAATAAGGTTTAGTACAAAATTATCAATATAAACAAATTTTAATTCAAATGCTATTAACTAACTTACCAATATATCTTGCCAAATAATGTTCCGATCACCCTCGGACACATGATCAAAAGATGGAATGAGAATGCTAATCCTATCACGTGCCACTACTCCAAGGTATGATCGGAAGTCATCTGCATGGGGGCCAGTTGCCACACCCGTGGTGACATTCACATTCACCGGAGTTCTTTCACCACTATTTTTCCTGATTAATAGTTGTTTCATCCTAGTGGGTCCTCTAGTGGATCTGATTGGGGGAGCCTCATCCCCTGAAGAATGTGGATGATCAGCCATATATCTGTCAAAATAAATAACAACATTAAATTTTCTTTCAAGACTTATCTAATATCATATAAATTAACAAAACATGTAATAGTACAGAAATTGAAAATTCATACATAAAGATATGGATTCATCATATGTATATTCCCTCATCATGATCTGACCGAATTGCATGTACATCATCGTCAACTACAGATTGGTCATCCAAATTTGTTGTAGTTTGAAATGAATGGTTGTCAGCAATATCAATATTAATCAGATTGTCTTCGTTAACTTCAATTTGTTTTTTGCCTTGAAGAGCAACATACCAATGGTCAGACGCAGGATCTTTGACATAAAAAACTTGAGATGCTTGATGTACCATGATAAACGGTTCGTCTCGATAACCCACCTTGCGAAAATCAACCAGTGTCATACCCGAGTCATCTATTTTCACACCACTCTTATTGTCAAACCACTTACACTTGAACAATGGAACAGAAAACTTGGTGTAATCAACCTCCCATATCTCTTCTATTATACCATAATATCTCATTGATCCAAGTACAGGAGATTGATCTTTTGATGTGGAAAATTGAAGTGACTCAGCTTCTAAACTGACTCCACTATTTTGTACTGTGCTTTTATCATCCAAAGTCTTCGTATAGAATGTGCAATTATTGACTTCATAACCTGTACAACACACGACATCAAACTTCAAACCATTTGCAAGCCACAATAAAGTTTCAGAAGAATGTGGCTCTTTGTCAATTTCAGATTTGAACCAAGACATAAATGTTTTGTTATGCTCCATCAATTGCCATTTCTCTGATTGTCTTGGATTTTTATTCTTAACAATGGCTTTGTGTGCTTCCAAAAAAGGGATCACCTCATCTGTGTTGTTCAATATATAAAGATGCGCTTGCAACAATTCTTCGCGATCTTTTGTCACCACATTGACACCTCGGATGCTTTTACTTGTAGAAAATTTATTCAACCATGCTGTGCGAGGAACTCCTATTGGATTAGTTGATGTCATGTAATCTGAACAAAACTCGATACTTTCTTCAGCAATATACCTTTCAATCATCGAACCTTCAGGACGATATGGATTTTTAACGTACCCTTTCAAAATCTTCATATAACGCTCAATAGGATACATCCATCTTAAGTATACCGGTCCGCACAACTTGATTTCTCTAACCAAATGAACAAGTAAATGTACCATGATGTCAAAAAACGATGGAGGGAAAAACATCTCTAGTTGACACAAGATGATAACAATCTCGCCTTGAAGTTCATCTAACTTTGTAGGATCGATGGCTTTACTACATATTGACGAGAAAAATGAACACAACCTGTTTATGGTGTGCCTAACATTTTTGGGCAAAATTCCACGAATAGCCACCGGTAAAAACTGTTGCATTAAGACGTGACAATCGTGAGACTTCATGCCAACAAGCTTTAAGTCCTGCATTGACACTAAACTCTTCATATTTGAAGAGTATCCTTGTGGTACTTTGATACTCTTTAAACATACACAAAAACTTATCTTCTCTTGTCTAGACATTGTGTAACATGCAGGGGGCAAATAAGTACGTTTACCAATCTCCTTGGGTGCCAACTCTTCTCGGATATTCATGTCAACCAAATCCAAACGAGCATTCACTCCATCCTTTGTCTTTCTGATGAATCATTATTTTCTTCACTTCACTTAGTTTACTGTACTAAAATTAATCAGGGAGTTGTGCTTAATTGTCCAGTATTTTCCCGTTTTTACTGATTGTGCTTAATTTGATCAGGAATTCTTATTTTACTTAATTTGAATTATCTGAGAATAATTATTTACATTAGTGAATGCAGGGAAAATTCTGTAAATATTTTAGAACATTAGGAAGAATATTTATTTACACACTGTGTTATCTAGTCGAAGCCGTACTGCATTGAATTAATCTGTGTATTGATCCGTATAATGAAATATTTTTCTTGAGTTTGTAAAAGCAAAATAGGCTTGGCATCATTACACCTCACGGCAACTCTTTGGATTCAAATGAAGAATTTTGCAAAACATTTAGCCTAAGTTGGAATGAAAGAGAAGAGACCACCAAGTTCCAAGTGCAGCCCACTGTTTTATGAATTGTTTTGGAAAAGAATAGCATTGTCTTATGTATACAATTCACATTACAAATTAAATGAGGGAAGTGACCATACTTGAAAGTCTCGGCCATACACATACCACCTTTGGAAAATTCAACATACAATTGAGAAAAGGTAGAATGAGCTAAATCCAAGAACAAAGTCATCCCGTGAAACACCAATTGGAGAGCTAAATCCAAGCACAGGGGATTAATTGAAGAAAAATGAAAAAGGCTAACTACTAGGTGGTGGATCAGTCGCTACTCTATGGCACAAAGAGACAACACACATGCTGATTTTTGGGGTCTCTTAAAAGCTCCTTCCTCTCGGCAATTTGGGGGGGGGGCATCCTATCTTTTCTCTTTTCCCGTGAGACAGCAAGAGTATTATGGAGATCATGGCTTGATGAAGGAAAAATGGTGCTGGTGTGAGATGATAAGTCCATAGAGGGAGAGAAGAACGAACTGCTTTCACGGCTGAAGTGAAGTATACGTTTCTTTCTTTTCTTAAAATACAAGAACTGAGTTGGAGATGAAGAGAAGAAGCTTCTGTAATGATTAGAAGAGACGCATATGTGATGAGCTTTTGAGAGAGTGAGCATGGTGATTTGCTTGGAGAAAACTCTTGAAGAAGTAGATGAATATGGAGGTGTGATTCTCGGTCAAAATAGCTAGAATTGTGTGATTCCTACTTGCAATTTGGAGAAGTGCAACCATGGTCCACCAACACATGAATTCTCGGCAAAAGTGGTCATATAGTAATAGCTTATCTATGCTTTCACTTCATGTAGCTTGTTTGGACGGTAATATGGTTTTGAATTTAGCAAGTATGCTTTCCTTTTTCCTTTAAGAAGTGGACAGTCCTACTAGAAGTAATATATGTTTTCATTTTGCTTTTATTGCCTTTCTTTTAGATAATGATCATGAGTCCAGCAACATCTTTCTTCAACATAATTCTACTTTGCTTAATTTATTAAAACTTGTAGAGAATCGTGAATGGGAAGTCTGCACCAATTATGATTTCTTAGAATAGGATTGTTTATATTATTCTTATGGGAAAAAGTTTGTTAGTTTTATACAAAAAGACAAAAGCTTTCAAAGAGCATTTTGGAGAATGAATTTACGTGAATGAAGGATAGCAAGCTTTTGAGAATTCTTAAACCACACCAAGTCAATTCTTTCACGTATGCCGAAGAAGTAACAAGAGGATTTAAGTGAAGCATTTCTTTTGTTTAATAATAAAAAAAAAAGGAATTAAGTAAAGTCACGGTCTAGGAGTGGTTTTAAGGCAATTGTAAATTTAAATTTCTTTTGGTAGATGAATTGGGCACAGTTAATAGTAGGGAAGTTTTACAGTTTTTCATTTCCTTTGCTTTAAAATGTTGTATATTATATGTTGACTTGATTTTCAGTATTTGAGTTGTTGCGAGTTGTTTTTGATATTTCAAATGGCTGTGATTTCATTTTAATGTACTAATTTTATTTTTACTGTCTAAATTTTGTTTTACTATTGTGAATTTTATTTAAACGCAATTTTAATTTTATCGCAACCAAAAACACTACAAAAACCCCCCCATTACGTGTTGACAAAAGACTGAACCACATTTGGTCCCTGAGAGACGACCTAGGAGTCAATTCCTAGCACTGTACTGCATTCTTAATTGCACATCAAATTTGATCGGCCGCGACAGCCGTACCAAATTTTGGCGCCGTTGCCGGGGACCAACGGTTCAGTTTTGAGTCTTGTGTCTGTGTTGTGTGATTTGTGTATGTGTTTGTGATAGTGTTGTTTTGCTACCTTGTGTTTATTTCTGTGGTTTGAATTTTTTTGTGCTATTGTTTCATGATTACAGGGTGTCGTGATTTAGTGCATGACTAGAGGAAATCCTGGATTCATACCACCCTTTGATCCTGAGATTGATAGGACTTTTCATAGCTTAATTAGGCATTCTAGGAATTTGTCTTTAGAGTCTGTTTTTGAACCTGTTCCATTAGATATTGTGCATCCTACTGTTGAGTACTCTGTGCATACTGCATCTACTGCATCTGTACTTGATTCTGATTCTGTTGTTTTTCACACTGAGAACAATATGGCACAACCTCCACCTTGCGAGAGGACTTTTAGGGAGATGGCTGCACCTGATTTCGATATTGAAAGCTTGTGCATCCAATATCCTGATGAGGACGTTCCGTATGTTCTCAAGACTGGACTGATCCATTTGTTGCCCAAGTTTCATGGTCTTGCAGGTGCGAGTCCACATAAGCATTTGAAGGAATTCCTGGTTGTTTGTTCCAGTATGAAACCGCACGATGTTCCTGAAGAGCACGTCTTCTTGAAGGCATTCCCTCATTCATTGGAAAATGTTGCTAAGGATTGGTTGTATAGTTTAGCGCCGAGATCCATTGCTAGCTGGGATGATCTGAAGAGGCTGTTCTTAGAGAAATTTTTCCCAGCATCCCGGACCACAGCTATCAGGAAAGACATAACTGGGATTAGACAGCTTAGTGGAGAGAACCTGTACGAATATTGGGAGAGATTCAAGACACTTTGTGCTAGCTGCCCCCACCATCAGATACCTGAACAACTCCTTATTCAGTATTTCTACGAGGGTTTGAACAACATGGATCGAGGTATGATCGATGCTGCCTGTGGTGGAGCTCTTGGAGACATCACACCTGCTGAGGCCAGACCATTGATTGAGAAGATGGCCTCCAACTCCCAGCAGTTTAGCAACAGGAATGATGCCATTGTGGTGAAGGGCGTACAAGATATTGCTCAGTCTTTATCAGCTGTTGAAAGCAAATTAGAAGGCCAGATTAACTCTCTTGCGAAGATGGTGACACAGTTGACTACCAACCAGAGATCGACATCTCAATATGCATCTGTTGCACGACTATGTGCTATTTGTCCTTCCAGTGACCACTACACAGATGCATGTCCTTCTTTGCAACATCCTGCTGCCTCTGATGTGCCTCAGGCTTATACTACAAACATCTACAACAACAGGCAGCCACAACAGCAAAATCATGACTTGTCCAGCAACAGGTACAACCCAGGGTGGAGGAATCACCCCAATCTTAGATGGAACAATGCGCCACAGCAACAGCAGCAGGCGCCACCTTTTCAGAATGCTGGAACACCTAACAGATATGTGCCTCCACCCATGCAACAACACCAAAGGCAACAACAACAGCAACAGCAAGAGGCACCTGCCCAACCAGCTGCCCAACCTTCCACTTCGTCTGAACCTTCATTGGAAGAGTTAGTGAGACAGATGACTGTGCAAAACCTGCAGTTTCAGAAAGATAACATGCAGTTTCAGAAAGACAACATGCAATTTCAGCAGGAGACTAGAGCGTCCATACAGAGCCTCACTAACCAGATAGGTCAGATAGCCACTCAGATAAACTAGGCGCAGTCTCAAAATTCTAGTAAGTTACCATCGCAGACTGTGCAGAATCCAAGAAATGTGAGTGCCATAACCCTCAGATCAGGGAAGCAGATTGTTGTACCTTCAGAGCCCGCCTCTATACCGACACCCGTGCCTGCTACTTCTCACAAAAAGGAGGACCAAGCTGGTCCAAGCAGGACATTTGAGGCAGGAGAATCTTCTTCTCCAGTCGGTGGTTCTTCTTCAGGAGGATCTCCTCCCTTAACCACCACTACTGCTGCCACACCATCTCCATTGATTGACCGACCTATCCCTCTTCCATTCCCTTCACGAGCACTTCCTAGCAAAAAGATGGAAGAGGTAGATAAAGAAATTCTGGAGACCTTCAGGAAGGTGGAGGTGAACATACCTCTACTTGATGCAATCAAGCAGATACCAAAGTATGCAAAATTCTTGAAGGAGCTGTGCACACACAAGAGGAAGATGAAGGGAAATGAAAGGATTAGCATGGGAAGAAATGTATCTGCACTTATTGGTAAGTCGGTCCCGCACATTCCTGAAAAGTGCAAAGATCCAGGTATATTTTGCATTCCTTGTGTGATTGGAAATAATAAATTTGAGAATGCCATGCTTGATTTGGGTGCTTCTGTTAATGTCATGCCTTTGTCTATATATGAATCTTTATCTCTTGGTCCTTTGCAAACCACGGGGGTGGTCATTCAGTTGGCTAATAGGAGTGTTACTCACCCAACAGGTTTCATAGAAGATGTCTTGGTAAGGGTTGGTGAATTGATTTTTCCTGCTGATTTTTATGTTTTGGAAATGGAGGAGGGATTCTCTCATGGATCCGCTCCCATTATTTTAGGCAGGCCATTCTTGAAAACTGCCCGAACTAAGATTGATGTATATGCTGGAACTTTGTCTATGGAATTTGCTGATATTGTTGTTCATTTTAATATCTTTGATGCAATGAAATTTCCAGCTGAGGACCATTCTCTGTTTAGGATTGATACATTGGATGACATTATTGATGAATTTGTTGTTGACAACTTTAATTCTGTGCATGAGAAGAAGCATTCTTTTCTATCTTCTTTGCATTCATGTATTGAATCTAGATTCGAATCAGGTTTTGAGAATGATGTTGATAATGTTGTGGATTTTGATGAGGATTGTGATGTCCAGGATATTGATGCTATGAATGATATTGATGATGTTGTTGACATATATTAGATGGACAATGATTTGAATTGTGATGAGATGAGTGTTCTGCCTTTACCTGTACACTCTTTAGAGTCAGAATGCATTAACAATGTTGCAGGAAGTACACTTGAATCTGACTTGCAGGCACCCACTCTTGAGCTGAAACAGTTACCAGATAACCTCAAGTACGTGTACTTGGAGGATGATGAAAAGAAACCGGTGATCATTTCTACCTCCCTTGATTCTGTTCAAGAGGAGAAGTTGCTTGGGATACTGAGGAACAACAAGAAGGCCATTGGTTGGAGTTTGGCTGACATACCTGGTATTAGTCCATCCACATGCATGCATAGAATTCTTTTGGAAGAAGGGGCAAAGCCAGTGAGACAGCCACAAAGAAGGCAAAACCCCGTGATCATGGAAGTCATCAAGAAGGAGGTGACCAAGCTTTTGCAAGCAGGATTCATCTATCCTATTTCAGACAGTCAGTGGGTGAGCCCCATCCATGTCGTACCCAAGAAAACTGGCCTCACTGTGGTGAAGAATGAGAGGGATGAGTGATGAACCAATATTTTCTTCACTTCACTTAGTTTATTGTATTAAAATTAATCAGGAAATTGTGCTTAATTGTCCAGTATTTTTCCATTTTACTGAATTGAGCTTAATCCGATCGGAAATTCTTATTTTGATTAATTTGAATTGTCTGAGTCCAATTATTTACATTACTGAGTGCAGGGAAAATTCTGAAAATATTTTAGGACATTTGGAAGAAAGTTTATTTGCACAATATATTATTTACTTGGAAGAAGCTGTGTTGCAATGAATTAATTTGTGTGTTGATCACTGGAAAATTGAGAAAGCACATAGATCTCTTAAGTTTTGCTAAAAGGAAAACGTAGAGTTGGTTTAAGTGCAGCAAATTCATTGAATGATGAGGTGTTTTTCACGGCTAGAAAGAGATGCACAAGCCTTATGTTGCTTCTTTGTTGGATGGGAAAAAGAACCGTGATTAATCTTGTGGGGTTGCTCTTTGGTGATGAGAATAAGGGAACAGTTGGCACAAGCAATTGTAATTCTTACAAAAAGTGTACGGTCAACACATCCAAATTGTAGAAAGCATGGAACAAAAATGGGAGTGCCACTATGATTGAAGAATGTTGATTGGCTTATGAGAAATGAAGGAGGCCGTGAAATGATAAGGGGCCACATGGTTTTGTTTTATATAGCAAGCAATCTTTTGGAATCAAATTGGAAAATTCTTTTTGAAGTATACAAACGGTGCTTGATAGAATGAAGGGGCCACCAAATGGTTGAAAGCTCACGTAGCAACTCCACAAGCTGAATTTTATTAAAATAATGTTATGGTGTCACGGCCCACATAATAGAAAATTGGTGGTACAGATTTTTCCACTTCACAAAAGCTTGACAAGCTCACGGATGCTAAATTTCTGAAGTATTCATAGCTGAACACATGGCCCCCTTCTCTTACTTTTAGTCTAAATTGATTAAAGAATTTAGCAAGGACAATACAGTGGAAGAGCACGGAAGAACAACAGCTGCACACGGCTTAGGCCATAGGAAAATTCATTGTGGCAAGAAAGCACTATATTTTGGAATTAAGTAACCTCCATCAGTCCAGCCTGTTGATCAACCTTCTCGGAACAAGCAGCTGTTACGGTTGCACCACTTCCTCCAATTTTCCCAACACTACACGGTTTTGGCTGGATGAATGCACGCTGATTCAGTCTTTGGGAAAGGAGCTGCACTAATTTTTAATTTCATTCATGGAGAGCAGCAGCAACTCCAGCTCCAGCACCAGGCCACGGTCCAGTGATGCCAGCACGTTGATGACTTGATGATGAATGAGAAGGACAAAGCTAGGTGTGTCAGGGCTGGAAGGAGAAGAGACAAGCTGGACGTTGTGGAAGTAGCAGCAACCATGGCAACATGTGAAGCAACGTCCATCAAGTTTGAAGCAAGCCTTCATCCAGCATTGAGAATGTTTTCCAGCAAGCACAAAGAGCTCCATCACGGACCAGGAGAACAGAGAAAGGTGCTACACGGCTTAATGGTCCAAGGAGAATCTTCATTGTCTTTCACTAAATAATAGATACAATAATGGATAAATGGAGGGACCACCACTTAGGGAGGCCACACACATGGAATTCTCGGCCTCTTTGAGCACAGACAGCTTGCACCAACAATCAACACTTTCCACCACGGATGGAGTGGCTCCTATTGGATTGCATTCCAGCAGCATTCCAGCCACGTAGAGAAACCAACACAAGGGCTTGGAAAGAATGGGGATGCTCACGGCATGAAGCAGAAGTAAAGCATCCAGCACCGCAGTAGTAGCACAGCCTGCACCACACAGCTTCAAGAACGGTCCTTGAGCAGCTCCCATCCACCAAGCTTGAAGAAAAAGTAGCTTTTTTTTATGATTGGAATGAGAAGAGTGCTGTCACGACTGGAATAGTGAGCACGTCGCTACAGCCAATTGTTTGAGAGTGAAGAGAAATGGGAGCAAGGGCGTTACGGCTAGTAGAAGGAAAAGCTTTTGGAGATTTCTTTTTCTTTGAAAGAATAGATTAGGTGGGAATAAGAGTTGTCACGTCCAAGTATTAAAAAAGGACAATGGGTTTCTCTTTCACGTGGTGGGTCATTTAACAAATAAAGGGTGTGTGCTCCAGCCACAAAATTGCACAATTATTATCATCATATTTTATTGGAGAAAATGCTGCACGCACACTGCTCTTGCAAGAATAAAAAGAGAAGGTTTCATGTGCACATTGAGAGGGTGCACTCGGTCTAGCAGCAACAACCTTTGTCAGTATCCATCCTTCACACAAAGCTGCACTGAGATGCCCCATGGGAGTATCCAACAAGCAAAACAGCAGCAAGGCAGTGGTGTTCCGTTCCAGCATGCAGATTTATTTTGTTTTGTAGAAGGAAGCATCATGGAAGAAGCTGGTAGCAGAGAACGTTGTTGAGTTGGAAGAGAATGAAGAAACTCACGGCCGTTTCTGAGCAACGTTTGGAAAGCTACTGCAAAGCTCTTACTGCTGGAGTTTCAGAACCGAGTTGGCTGGAGAACAACATGCACGGAGAAGGACCAATGTTGATTCATTCACGGGACGGCTGGAAGAAAGCTTCCACGTGAAGACAAAATGAAGAGGGAGAACCAAATGGTAATTAATTGGATAAAGAAAGTCAAAAGATGAAGATAAAGACAAAGAGGTGGATTGTGAATGGTGACATGGAAGGAATTTGGAAATTGGAAGGAGAATGAGACGGTCCAGACGTTTAGACACCAATTCATGGAGGACCCCATTGTTCACGGACCCAAGGAATTTGCAAGGGACAACATCCATGAAAATAAGAGAAGTCACGGGAGGAAGTTGAAGTTCAGATTTTGGCTATAAAAGAACAATGGCAGCAGAGAAGAAAGATCATTAGATTTTAGCATTAGATTTTAGGATTGCATTAGGTGTAGTATAGAATTCACGGCCCTGGAAGAGGCTCTCTGCCTCTTCCTCTCCTTCCTTTTCCAGTTCCATTTTCAAACAGTGCATGTAATTTCATTTCTGAGCGTGTAGTTCATTTCATAGTTTAATCATTTCATTTTATTTTAAGTGTTGAATTTTAATTAAAGTATTGAATGTTTGATGAATTCCATTTCCAGTGTTTTATTTTTATCTGTTGTATTTTACAGTTTAGTATTTTCTGCATCGTTAAATTCTGTCATTGTGTTTTACTGGTCATGTTATTTTCAAGAATCATTTTTACGGTTTATTTTTACTGGAACTATTGGTAAATTTTAATTACACTGTTATTTTGTTTTCTGCGTATTTACTGTTCTGTGTTTTAAATTCCAACACTGTAATTTTTCCATTGTCTATTTTTACCATTTTTTTTACCGTTCAGTTTTTACCACCATTAAAATTTATTTCAGTGTTTTTAATTATATTTTATTTAATTTCCAGTAAACTTTAATTTTACCGCATCAAAACCAAAATCACAAAACCCCCCCCCCCCACTTCGTGTTAAATCTAAGACCGAACCACAAATATTGGTCCTTGAGAGACGACCTAGGAGTCACTTCCTAGTAATTACTGCATTAAATTTTGTGCACATCAAATTTGTATGACCGCGACAGTCGTATCAAATTTTGGCGCCGTTGCCGGGGACCAAAGACGGTTTGGTTTTAGATTTTTGTTGTGTAAATTTTTGTTCTGTTAATATGTGTGTTTTGTGTGTTCTGTCTGTTGTATTTTTGTAGGAGACAACGACACCTTCAACAAATTTTGGCGGTGTTGTCACTTCAGATCCAGGTTTTTGTTTTAGATTTTTACTGTGTTAATATATATTGTGTATATATGTGTTTAATTGTGCTATGTTCTGTATTTAGTTGTTATTAAAAAAAAAAAAAAAAATTTAAAATTAAAAAAAAAAAAATTAATTAAAAAAATTTTACTATTGATGTTCTGTCTTGTGTGTGCTTGTAGCATGTATAAATGTGTTTAGTTTATCTGTTTAGTAATTTTTAGTATTTACTTTTTATTTGTTTTATTTTTACTTTTCGATGTCTACCTATTTTAATGTTGTGGATAATGCTTATTCTGCCAATGTCTGTGATTATGATTCTTATTCTGCATATTACTGTGATTTTAATTCTGCTGATTTCTATGATGAGAACAATATGTCTCATCCTCAAACTTCTGAGAGCTCCCTTTGGGAGCCGGTTCCACCAGTTCAGCAATATCAGAGTCAGCAGTATGATGCTCCTGCCCAAGTAGCTCCTCAGCCTTCTACTTCTGAACCTACATTAAAGGAGTTACTGGAGCAGATGACCATGCAGAACGTTCAGTTACAGAAAGGGAACATGCAGTTCAAGAAAAATAGCATAGAGTTTCAGCAGGAAACTCAAGCGGCAATTCAGAATCTGAGTAATCGGATTGGGCAGATGACCATTCTTGCACTTGAGGAAAATGCTGATGATTTTGAGGACCAGGAAAGAATAAGCAATAATCTTGAACCAGGTGGACTACTTTCATCCTCCACTACTTTACCAATCTTCAAGGAAGTGGAGGTAAGCATACCGCAAATTGATTATTCTGTTGACTGTGTTATTAAAGATTATGCTGATGATAGGTATGCTTGTAATCATATTGTTGCTGAGCATGTTTTTAATTCTCCCTCTGAACATGAATCTGAGCCTGTTAAAGATATTATTTCTACATTTGAAACCGATTCATGTTATGAGGATTTATCTGAGATTCAGCCTATTACACTAGAATTGGGTGTCATACCCCTGCATGAAATTTCTGCGGAACCACATTGCACTAACCATGTTGCAGGAGGTACGTATAAATTTGATCAACATACACCCACAGTGGAAAACAAAGGTGCTGACACTGACAGTTCAAAGATCAACAAGCACCTACTGAATCCGCTCAGTAACAATATTTGCTGCTTAGATCCGGCGGTGGAGGACATTTCCCTACTTGATCAGATTTGGAGGATGAAGCAGTTCGTCCTCAACACTTTCATGCTGGATCCTGAAGAAGGGAACATCTCCCTACAAATCCAAAATTGGCAACTGCCACCCTGACCAGGGAAGTTTTCTTTTTCTTTCTTCCCAGTTTTCATATTTTTAGTGCACTTGTCCTTTATCTGTTTGTTGTTTTAGTTTATGATCTTATGCTTAGAAAACATTTAGGACAGTGTAGTTTAAATGTGGTCTCGGGAAGATTCTGATTTTTTTTTTTTTTTTTTTTTTTTTTTAAGTTTGTTTTTCCCTTTTCTTCTTAGTTTTCGAATTGTTATCTTTAAAAAAAAAATTAAAAAAAAAAAAAAATTATTATTCTGTTGTGATAAAATTGTTTTTGAGTGTGCCAAATCTGTATTCTGATATGTATAATTATTTTTTTTTTCTTTTTTCTTAGTTTTCACATTGTTATCCTTATAAAAAAAAAAAAAAATTTCAAAAATTCAAAAAAATTGTTTTGCGTATTCTTTGATTTTATTTCGAACCTCAGTATCTTATTATTTCATATCAATAAAAATTTCATTTCAGATCTCATTTTTTTCCCTTATTTTTCTTCACTGTAAAATAATTTCTTAGTTGTTTCATCAGAAACTTTGATTGAAAAATTTTGTTTAACTAAGAGAGATTTCATTCATCAATGCAAAAAAAAAAAAAAAATTACAGTAATGGAAAATTGGAAATTGAACAAATCTGAAAATGAAATTGCAATAGATATATGTGAAAATAAGGTTGTTCAGGGGGTCGATCTTTAGTGATCGTTAATATTACAAACCAAATAAAAAAACAAAAACATCATAAAAATAAAAACAACAAAAATATAAGTGTTCATATTACAGCCCATATTCTGGCCACACTCGGCCAATAAAAACATAAAAATAAAAAAATAACACAAAACTTTAAAAATGAAAGAACTCTCGAGCTGGTTGTGGTGGTCTAAGAGAGAGCTCCGTTGAGGGAGCTCTGGTTCGGAATGCGAGCGGAGGCTTTGGTGGAGGAATTTCTCGTTCATTTCTGTCGTCATCGATGATGATCGGAACTGGAAACAAATTCAGCAGCCTCGGTGCCCTCATTATCACCCAGTTTTTTTCTTTCAAAAAAAAAAAAAAAAAAAATAATAAAAAAATAAAAAAATAATAAAAAAATAAATAACTTGTGTTAATTATAGAAGAGGAAGTGAAACTTTTCAATAAAATTGGAGGTGTGATCAGAGGTCTTACCGTACATGTACAGCGGCAGTTGTGAAAAGAGAGTGCCAGTGGGGTCTATCTCCGCTTGCCAGTGCTTGACCCGATTGCCGTGGTTGTTGAACCAGCAGTGTACGTTGTATTCAGTGGCTTCGCCAAAAGCCCTTAGTCGAGACGCGATCTCGACGACTTGCGCTCGGCTTGGGTGTGTGACCCCATAGTTGAATATTTTGGTCATCATCGTGATCTGATCGTCGGTTGGACGCCACCGTTGACTGGTATATCTCTCTGATTCCGTTTCACTCATCCTTCCTCTCGTAATATACAAATACTTAATAAAAAATATATAATAAAAAGAACAAAAACATAAAAAAAAAAAAAAAAAAAAGAAAGAAGCATAAAAATATATTAGATTCTTAGTTCAGTATTTTCTTTAATTGTTTGTTCTTGTTTCCTTTTAGATTTATTTTGTCCTGTCTGTCTTTGATTGTTTCAGTTTTTGGTCTCAGATCTGTTTCACGGTCCTTGCAAAAGGGTCCTAAACGGATCTACGTCCAGTTGTCCGGTTGTTCTTGTCCATATTGTTCTTGTATATTATGTTTATGTGTTTATTTAGTTTTAAGCGGGGTACGTGGCGTTGTTCTACCCGATTGTCTCTGCCATACCTTCAAACGAAGGGAGATTAACGTCTGGTTTCCAGCCGATATACCCCTTAAGTTTTAAGACAATTGTGTTTTATGTGTTTTAAGTGTTTAGCAGGTGAAAAATAAAGCGAATAAGAGCTGAAAATAAAGAAGGAACTGAAAGCAGGAAAAAGAAAAAAAAAAAAAAATGATAGATCTGAAAGCTGTAAAAGGAGAAGAACTGAAAAGCAAAGAAAAGAGCAGAAAGCTTAAACGCCAGAAATAAAAGCAGATCCAGGAGCAGAGGACTTACCTGGAGTAGTAGGCTTGCAGAGGCTCCTCGCGGATCTCACTCAGACTCTTCAGAAGACGCAGGGACAGGGGCTCTGCGCAGATCACACTCCTCAGATGGCACCGGGGCAGAGGCTCCGTAGAGATTCCAGACGCTCAGGTTGAGAGAGAGAAGAGAGCAGAGAGGGCGAAGAGAGGACTAGAGAGAGAGACTAGGTCAGGAAATGGCGCTGGACGCGGAGGAGTGGCTCATTTATAACCAGATTTCTGCCACTGTAGCAACAGTTCCGGTCTCTGCCACCGAGACTGTTGTCACAGTACCGGTATCCTTTTTCAGAAAAAAAAAAAAATATATATATATATATATATATATATATATATATATATATATATATATATATATATATAAAAAATAAAAAATAAAAAAAAAAAAAATAATAAAAATGTTAGCATCTACTGATGGGTGCTAGGTGTTTTAGACATCTGCTGATGGATGTCCCTGATAACATCTACTGATGGATGTTACTGAAAAATTTCTTCCCATTTTTCTACTTTTATTGCACTTGTCTATATTATTTGCTGCTCTGAAATTGATAATCTGATGATTGTGACACACTGAGGACATTGTGTGATTTAAGTGTGGTCTACTGGGAAGAAATTCTGATTTTTTCTGATTTTTCTGTTAGATTGTATTTTGTGTGTTAAATTTTTTGTTTTTGAGTGTTAAATTTTTTCTGTTTTAAGTTATTTTTATCGAGTTTTGTGTGCAATAAATTTTACATTTTTCTTTTGATTTCTGGATGATGTTTAAGTTGTAGATTTTTCCTTCACTTACTTAATACTTATGATTTGAAATCCTTGCTTTTCTCTGCTTGGGAAGATTATTATGATGTTTAAGAGGTTGATTTGATTGTAACGAATGCCCTGTGTGAGAATTTGAGCCACTTAATTTTCTTTCTTGTGTGATATGACTCTTGATTTCTTGCACATATGCCTTGGCTTGATTCTTTTTGATATACTTGATTTATATGCATGTTTAGAAATGATAAAGGCATTTTATTTCTTAAGCCTCTTTAGCCAAATAAGCCTACCCTGATATTATCCTTTGATAAACCCTTTGAGCCTATACTGTATATAATTCTTTGTGTTGAAGCTCATACACTGATCCTAAGTGAAAAACAAATGATTACCTTAACCTTAGGAAAGTTTGGAGCTATAGAAGTGTTTTGAGAATAAGTGTGGTCTCCTTGGGAATTCTGATGAATTGGCTAGTTGGTTCCTCATCATGTTTTGAAATGATAATTTAAAAAAAAAAAAAAAAAAAAAAAAAAAACAGGATGAAGAAAAAAAAAATATTTGATGAGAAAAAGAGAAAATTGAAAAATAATTTTATGAATAATGGAGTCGAGAAGAGGATTGAATTAGAGGTTTGGGTGAGATTTCACTGTGTTTACATTTTTTTTTTCCCTAGTGCACCTCTATTTCTTCTGAGCTATAGCTACTTATCCAAATTTATCCTCCCCTGTCCTTGGCCCCAATACAACCCAGTAAAGACCTTTTGATCTGAACATGCATATGTTTTAAGTATTGATAATTAGAAGCTTGCCAAGTCTGATTGTGTTTGTTTTCTTGAGTGCATTGAGTTGAAATGTTTACCCTAGACACTTGAGAGAAACACTGTAGTGCATCTGTGAGGTTATGTTATTTTTAAATCACCTCTTAAGCTGATTGATTATTTTTCCGTGTATTGAATTGCTTGGAAGATTTCTATAAGTATCTGCTTTATTTGATTTGTGTTGGATAATTTCTACTTCTTTTATCTGTCCATAATTCTTGAGAATTGTGTAAATTATGTTTATTTCTCTTGTGAGATTTTTATTTTTTCTGTCTGCTGAGTTTTGTGTCACCTCCCCAAAAGTCCTTTGATATATTCCTTGATTTGCGTCTTAATTTTGCCCAGGAGTGCAAAAGACTAAGTGTGGTCTATTTTGATGAACCAATATTTTCTTCACTTCACTTAGTTTATTGTATTAAAATTAATCAGGAAATTGTGCTTAATTGTCCAGTATTTTTCCATTTTACTGAATTGAGCTTAATCCGATCGGAAATTCTTATTTTGATTAATTTGAATTGTCTGAGTCCAATTATTTACATTACTGAGTGCAGGGAAAATTCTGAAAATATTTTAGGACATTTGGAAGAAAGTTTATTTGCACAATATATTATTTACTTGGAAGAAGCTGTGTTGCAATGAATTAATTTGTGTGTTGATCACTGGAAAATTGAGAAAGCACATAGATCTCTTAAGTTTTGCTAAAAGGAAAACGTAGAGTTGGTTTAAGTGCAGCAAATTCATTGAATGATGAGGTGTTTTTCACGGCTAGAAAGAGATGCACAAGCCTTATGTTGCTTCTTTGTTGGATGGGAAAAAGAACCGTGATTAATCTTGTGGGGTTGCTCTTTGGTGATGAGAATAAGGGAACAGTTGGCACAAGCAATTGTAATTCTTACAAAAAGTGTACGGTCAACACATCCAAATTGTAGAAAGCATGGAACAAAAATGGGAGTGCCACTATGATTGAAGAATGTTGATTGGCTTATGAGAAATGAAGGAGGCCGTGAAATGATAAGGGGCCACATGGTTTTGTTTTATATAGCAAGCAATCTTTTGGAATCAAATTGGAAAATTCTTTTTGAAGTATACAAACGGTGCTTGATAGAATGAAGGGGCCACCAAATGGTTGAAAGCTCACGTAGCAACTCCACAAGCTGAATTTTATTAAAATAATGTTATGGTGTCACGGCCCACATAATAGAAAATTGGTGGTACAGATTTTTCCACTTCACAAAAGCTTGACAAGCTCACGGATGCTAAATTTCTGAAGTATTCATAGCTGAACACATGGCCCCCTTCTCTTACTTTTAGTCTAAATTGATTAAAGAATTTAGCAAGGACAATACAGTGGAAGAGCACGGAAGAACAACAGCTGCACACGGCTTAGGCCATAGGAAAATTCATTGTGGCAAGAAAGCACTATATTTTGGAATTAAGTAACCTCCATCAGTCCAGCCTGTTGATCAACCTTCTCGGAACAAGCAGCTGTTACGGTTGCACCACTTCCTCCAATTTTCCCAACACTACACGGTTTTGGCTGGATGAATGCACGCTGATTCAGTCTTTGGGAAAGGAGCTGCACTAATTTTTAATTTCATTCATGGAGAGCAGCAGCAACTCCAGCTCCAGCACCAGGCCACGGTCCAGTGATGCCAGCACGTTGATGACTTGATGATGAATGAGAAGGACAAAGCTAGGTGTGTCAGGGCTGGAAGGAGAAGAGACAAGCTGGACGTTGTGGAAGTAGCAGCAACCATGGCAACATGTGAAGCAACGTCCATCAAGTTTGAAGCAAGCCTTCATCCAGCATTGAGAATGTTTTCCAGCAAGCACAAAGAGCTCCATCACGGACCAGGAGAACAGAGAAAGGTGCTACACGGCTTAATGGTCCAAGGAGAATCTTCATTGTCTTTCACTAAATAATAGATACAATAATGGATAAATGGAGGGACCACCACTTAGGGAGGCCACACACATGGAATTCTCGGCCTCTTTGAGCACAGACAGCTTGCACCAACAATCAACACTTTCCACCACGGATGGAGTGGCTCCTATTGGATTGCATTCCAGCAGCATTCCAGCCACGTAGAGAAACCAACACAAGGGCTTGGAAAGAATGGGGATGCTCACGGCATGAAGCAGAAGTAAAGCATCCAGCACCGCAGTAGTAGCACAGCCTGCACCACACAGCTTCAAGAACGGTCCTTGAGCAGCTCCCATCCACCAAGCTTGAAGAAAAAGTAGCTTTTTTTTATGATTGGAATGAGAAGAGTGCTGTCACGACTGGAATAGTGAGCACGTCGCTACAGCCAATTGTTTGAGAGTGAAGAGAAATGGGAGCAAGGGCGTTACGGCTAGTAGAAGGAAAAGCTTTTGGAGATTTCTTTTTCTTTGAAAGAATAGATTAGGTGGGAATAAGAGTTGTCACGTCCAAGTATTAAAAAAGGACAATGGGTTTCTCTTTCACGTGGTGGGTCATTTAACAAATAAAGGGTGTGTGCTCCAGCCACAAAATTGCACAATTATTATCATCATATTTTATTGGAGAAAATGCTGCACGCACACTGCTCTTGCAAGAATAAAAAGAGAAGGTTTCATGTGCACATTGAGAGGGTGCACTCGGTCTAGCAGCAACAACCTTTGTCAGTATCCATCCTTCACACAAAGCTGCACTGAGATGCCCCATGGGAGTATCCAACAAGCAAAACAGCAGCAAGGCAGTGGTGTTCCGTTCCAGCATGCAGATTTATTTTGTTTTGTAGAAGGAAGCATCATGGAAGAAGCTGGTAGCAGAGAACGTTGTTGAGTTGGAAGAGAATGAAGAAACTCACGGCCGTTTCTGAGCAACGTTTGGAAAGCTACTGCAAAGCTCTTACTGCTGGAGTTTCAGAACCGAGTTGGCTGGAGAACAACATGCACGGAGAAGGACCAATGTTGATTCATTCACGGGACGGCTGGAAGAAAGCTTCCACGTGAAGACAAAATGAAGAGGGAGAACCAAATGGTAATTAATTGGATAAAGAAAGTCAAAAGATGAAGATAAAGACAAAGAGGTGGATTGTGAATGGTGACATGGAAGGAATTTGGAAATTGGAAGGAGAATGAGACGGTCCAGACGTTTAGACACCAATTCATGGAGGACCCCATTGTTCACGGACCCAAGGAATTTGCAAGGGACAACATCCATGAAAATAAGAGAAGTCACGGGAGGAAGTTGAAGTTCAGATTTTGGCTATAAAAGAACAATGGCAGCAGAGAAGAAAGATCATTAGATTTTAGCATTAGATTTTAGGATTGCATTAGGTGTAGTATAGAATTCACGGCCCTGGAAGAGGCTCTCTGCCTCTTCCTCTCCTTCCTTTTCCAGTTCCATTTTCAAACAGTGCATGTAATTTCATTTCTGAGCGTGTAGTTCATTTCATAGTTTAATCATTTCATTTTATTTTAAGTGTTGAATTTTAATTAAAGTATTGAATGTTTGATGAATTCCATTTCCAGTGTTTTATTTTTATCTGTTGTATTTTACAGTTTAGTATTTTCTGCATCGTTAAATTCTGTCATTGTGTTTTACTGGTCATGTTATTTTCAAGAATCATTTTTACGGTTTATTTTTACTGGAACTATTGGTAAATTTTAATTACACTGTTATTTTGTTTTCTGCGTATTTACTGTTCTGTGTTTTAAATTCCAACACTGTAATTTTTCCATTGTCTATTTTTACCATTTTTTTTACCGTTCAGTTTTTACCACCATTAAAATTTATTTCAGTGTTTTTAATTATATTTTATTTAATTTCCAGTCAACTTTAATTTTACCGCATCAAAACCAAAATCACAAAACCCCCCCCACTTCGTGTTAAATCTAAGACCGAACCACAAATATTGGTCCTTGAGAGACGACCTAGGAGTCACTTCCTAGTAATTACTGCATTAAATTTTGTGCACATCAAATTTGTATGACCGCGACAGTCGTATCAATGAGCTTATCCCAACTAGAGTGCAGAACAGCTGGAGAGTCTGCATTGACTATAGGAGGCTCAACCAAGCAACCAGAAAAGATCATTTTCCCCTGCCATTCATTGATCAGATGCTGGAGCGCCTGGCAGGTAAATCTCATTATTGTTTTCTTGATGGTTTTTCTGGATATTTTCAGATCAATATTGCTCCTGAGGATCAAGAGAAAACCACATTCACCTGCCCCTTTGGCACTTTTGCCTATCGGAGGATGCCCTTTGGCCTATGCAACGCTCCTGGTACCTTTCAACGGTGCATGCTTAGCATTTTTAGTGACTTTCTTGAGAGTTGTATAGAGGTGTTTATGGATGATTTTACTGTGTATGGATCTTCTTTTGATGTATGTTTAGACAGTTTGGAAAAAGTCTTGAAAAGATGCATAGAAACAAACCTTGTTCTCAATTTTGAGAAATGTCACTTTATGGTTGAACAAGGTTTGGTTTTAGGGCATATCATTTCTGAAAAGGGAATAGAGGTAGATCCTGCTAAGATATCTGTGATTTCACAGTTGCCTTACCCCTCTTGCGTGCGAGAGGTGCGATCTTTCCTTGGACATGCAGGTTTCTACAGGCGCTTCATCAAAGATTTCAGCAAGAAGGCGCTTCCCTTGTCCAGACTATTGTAGAAGGATGTTGACTTTGTTTGTGATGAAAAATGCAAGCAGGCTTTTGATTGCCTCAAGGAAGCTTTGACTACCACCCCTATCATTCAGGCACCGGATTGGACAGCCTCATTTGAGCTCATGTGTGATGCATCTAACTATGCATTGGGGGCTGTCTTGACACAGAAAATTGACAAGCTGCCAAGAGTTATTTACTATGCATCACGCACTTTGGATGCTGCCCAAGCAAACTATACCACCACTGAAAAAGAATTGTTGGCAATTGTTTTTGCCCTTGATAAGTTTAGGTCATATTTGCTTGGATCATCTGTTATTGTATATACTGACCATGCAGCTCTTAAGTTTCTGTTGAAAAAGGCTGAGTCAAATCCTAGATTGATCAGATGGATGCTACTGCTCCAGGAGTTTGACTTGCAGATTAAGGACCGGAGTGGAGCACAGAATCTAGTTGCGGACCACCTTAGCCGGATTGAGAGAGTTGGGAATGAAGTTGATGTGTTGCCCATCCAGGATGACTTTCCTGATGAGAGTTTGTTGATGATTTCTTCTTCTCACCCGACTCCTTGGTTTGCACACATTGTAAATTATTTGGTTGCTTCTATTTTTCCTCCCTTAGCATCACGTGCTCAGATTGCTAAAATTAAGAGTGATGCTAAGTATTATGTTTGGGATGACCCATATCTGTGGAAGTTGTGCAGTGACCAGGTTACTAGGAGATGCATTCCAGACCATGAGATTGACTCGGTCCTGCAGTTTTGTCATGCCTCCTCACCTGGTGGTCATCTGGGGATACAAAGAACAGCTCGTAGGGTGCTTGATTGTGGGTTCTATTGGCCTTCCATCTTCAAGGATGCGGAGAAGATTTGTAGCACTTGTGAGCCTTGTCAGAAAGCAGGAGGACAAATTTCACAGAGACAAGAGATGCCTCAACAGCCTATGCTATTCTGTGAGGTGTTTGATGTCTGGGGTATAGATTTCATGGGTCCTTTTCTTGTTTCTTTTGGTTTTTCCTATATTCTCCTTGCTGTGGATTATGTTTCAAAATGGGTGGAAGCTAAAGCCACCAGAACTAATGATGCTCGGGTTGTTGTGGATTTTGTTAGATCTCACCTCTTTTGCAGGTTTGGAGTGCCTAGAGCAATTGTTAGTGATCAGGGAACCCATTTTTGCAACAGATCCATGCAAGCTTTGCTCAAGAAATATGGGGTGACGCACAGAGTTTCTACACCGTACCACCCCCAAACAAATGGGCAGGCTGAGATCTCCAACAGGGAGATTAAGAGGATTTTGGAAAAGATTGTCCAGCCCAACAGGAAAGATTGGAGTAGTAGATTGGACGATGCTCTTTGGGCCCACAGGACTGCATACAAAGCACCGATTGGGATGTCTCCGTACAGGGTTGTCTTCGGAAAGGCATGTCATCTACCAGTTGAAATTGAGCATCGGGCATATTGGGCTGTGAAGACATGCAACTTCTCTATGGACCAAGCTGGAGAGGAAAGGAAGTTGCAAATAAATGAATTAGATGAAATCAGATTGGAAGCCTATGAGAACTCGAAGTTCTACAAGGAAAGAACCAAGAGGTTCCATGATAACTCCATTGTTAGAAAGGACTTCGAGGTTGGCCAACAGGTTTTATTGTATAACTCTAGACTCGGCCTCATGGGTGGTAAGTTGAGATCAAAGTGGACTGGACCCTTTGTTGTGACTAATGTTTATCCTTATGGTGCAGTAGAAATCCAGGGTCCATCTGCAGCTAAAAGCTTCAAGGTGAACGGGCATAGACTGAAGCCCTTCCTCAGCAATCCTTCTCTGTTGGATGCAGTGGTGGAGGAGACGTCTTTGGTGTACCCCACCTACCCTCCCACCTGACTCAGGGAGTTTCTTCTCTCCTTCCCTCCTCACTTTTGTTGCACTTTGTCGATATCTGATGACTATTCTGATTGTTTTGATCTGCTGAATGTGACACACTGAGGACATTGTGTCGTTTAAGTGTGGTCTATTAGGGGAGGTTGTTTCTTTGTTTATGTTTCGTTTTTGTGTATTTTGTGGTGTCTTATGTACAGGTTTGCATGATTTTCGTGAATTCTGGACTATGATTAGGTTGTCAGTTTTCCTGCACTTCATTGATACTCTAAACTGTTGAATTCCTTGCTTTACTTTGCTTGGGAGATAATCATGATATTTGAGAGTTGAATTGATGGTGACCATATTACCTGTGTGAGATTTGAGCCATTTGATGATCTTTCTTGTGTGTGATATATGCCTTGATTGCTTGCACATATGTCTTGGCTTCACTCTTTGAATTGATTCTTGACTAATACGCATGTTTGAAAGGGATAAAGGCATTTTGTTGTTGAGCCTCTAATCCAGATAAGCCTACCCTGTTTTGATCCATTGATACCCTTTTGAGCCTATGTTTTTCCCCATTTCTTTGTTTTGAAGCTCATACACTAGCCCTAAGTGAAAAACCATTATTACCTGAACCTTAGGGAATTTTGTAGCTTTGGAATTGTTTTGGGAATAAGTGTGGTCTCCTGGGAATTTCAGATGAATTGGCTAGTGAGTTCTCTTCATATCTTGTTTCTGTTTGTAAATATGTGGTGCATCGTGTCTCTTGAAATTGTGTGTTGAACAGAGTAAAGAAAAAAGACAGGATGAAGAAAAAAAAATGATGAAAAAAAAAAAAATCAGAAAAAACAGAAAAAAAATTGTGAACAACGGTGAATAATGGAGTTAACTAGAGGATGGAATTAGAGGCTGTAGGTGAGTTTGAATGTGTTTATACTTGTTCCCCATTGCTCATCTATCCCTTATGGTTTATAGCTTTTCATCCAGATATATCCTCCCTTGTCCTTGACCCCATTATGACCATAAAAAGACCTTTTGATTTGAACATGCGTATCTGTTTGAGTGTTGATATTAGAGGCTTGCCAAGCCTATTTGTGTTTGCTTTCTTGAGTTCATTGAGTGACATTGATTTACCTTAAACACTTGAGAGAAACACTGATTGTGTACATCTGTGAGGCTCTGTTGCTGTCGATTCATCTCTTGAACTGATTGATTGTTTTCCTTGTACTGAACTGTTTGGATGATTCTTTGAGTATTTGCTTTCATTGATTTTGTGTAGGATTCTGCCTGTACCTTTTACTGTCCAGATTTTGTGGGAATTGTGAAAGTGTGTTTCTGTTTTGGAGTTTGTGTTGTCTGTCAAGTCTGTGTCACTTTTCTAATGTTTGAACTGCTCCCTGGTTTTGTGTCTTAAGTTTGCCCAGGAGTGCAAACGACTAAGTGTGGTCTATTTTGATGAATCATTATTTTCTTCACTTCACTTAGTTTACTGTACTAAAATTAATCAGGGAGTTGTGCTTAATTGTCCAGTATTTTCCCGTTTTTACTGATTGTGCTTAATTTGATCAGAAATTCTTATTTTACTTAATTTGAATTATCTGAGAATAATTATTTACATTAGTGAATGCAGGGAAAATTCTGTAAATATTTTAGAACATTAGGAAGAATATTTATTTACACACTGTGTTATCTAGTCGAAGCCGTACTGCATTGAATTAATCTGTGTATTGATCCGTATAATGAAATATTTTTCTTGAGTTTGTAAAAGCAAAATAGGCTTGGCATCATTACACCTCACGGCAACTCTTTGGATTCAAATGAAGAATTTTGCAAAACATTTAGCCTAAGTTGGAATGAAAGAGAAGAGACCACCAAGTTCCAAGTGCAGCCCACTGTTTTATGAATTGTTTTGGAAAAGAATAGCATTGTCTTATGTATACAATTCACATTACAAATTAAATGAGGGAAGTGACCATACTTGAAAGTCTCGGCCATACACATACCACCTTTGGAAAATTCAACATACAATTGAGAAAAGGTAGAATGAGCTAAATCCAAGAACAAAGTCATCCCGTGAAACACCAATTGGAGAGCTAAATCCAAGCACAGGGGATTAATTGAAGAAAAATGAAAAAGGCTAACTACTAGGTGGTGGATCAGTCGCTACTCTATGGCACAAAGAGACAACACACATGCTGATTTTTGGGGTCTCTTAAAAGCTCCTTCCTCTCGGCAATTTGGGGGGGGGGGCATCCTATCTTTTCTCTTTTCCCGTGAGACAGCAAGAGTATTATGGAGATCATGGCTTGATGAAGGAAGAATGGTGCTGGTGTGAGATGATAAGTCCATAGAGGGAGAGAAGAACGAACTGCTTTCACGGCTGAAGTGAAGTATACGTTTCTTTCTTTTCTTAAAATACAAGAACTGAGTTGGAGATGAAGAGAAGAAGCTTCTGTAATGATTAGAAGAGACGCATATGTGATGAGCTTTTGAGAGAGTGAGCATGGTGATTTGCTTGGAGAAAACTCTTGAAGAAGTAGATGAATATGGAGGTGTGATTCTCGGTCAAAATAGCTAGAATTGTGTGATTCCTACTTGCAATTTGGAGAAGTGCAACCATGGTCCACCAACACATGAATTCTCGGCAAAAGTGGTCATATAGTAATAGCTTATCTATGCTTTCACTTCATGTAGCTTGTTTGGACGGTAATATGGTTTTGAATTTAGCAAGTATGCTTTCCTTTTTCCTTTAAGAAGTGGACGGTCCTACTAGAAGTAATATATGTTTTCATTTTGCTTTTATTGCCTTTCTTTTAGATAATGATCATGAGTCCAGCAACATCTTTCTTCAACATAATTCTACTTTGCTTAATTTATTAAAACTTGTAGAGAATCGTGAATGGGAAGTCTGCACCAATTATGATTTCTTAGAATAGGATTGTTTATATTATTCTTATGGGAAAAAGTTTGTTAGTTTTATACAAAAAGACAAAAGCTTTCAAAGAGCATTTTGGAGAATGAATTTACGTGAATGAAGGATAGCAAGCTTTTGAGAATTCTTAAACCACACCAAGTCAATTCTTTCACGTCTGCCGAAGAAGTAACAAGAGGATTTAAGTGAAGCATTTCTTTTGTTTAATAATAAAAAAAAAAAGGAATTAAGTAAAGTCACGGTCTAGGAGTGGTTTTAAGGCAATTGTAAATTTAAATTTCTTTTGGTAGATGAATTGGGCACAGTTAATAGTAGGGAAGTTTTACAGTTTTTCATTTCCTTTGCTTTAAAATGTTGTATATTATATGTTGACTTGATTTTCAGTATTTGAGTTGTTGCGAGTTGTTTTTGATATTTCAAATGGCTGTGATTTCATTTTAATGTACTAATTTTATTTTTACTGTCTAAATTTTGTTTTACTGTTGTGAATTTTATTTAAACGCAATTTTAATTTTATCGCAACCAAAAACACTACAAAAACCCCCCCATTACGTGTTGACAAAAGACTGAACCACATTTGGTCCCTGAGAGACGACCTAGGAGTCAATTCCTAGCACTGTACTGCATTCTTAATTGCACATCAAATTTGATCGGCCGCGACAGCCGTACCACTTTCCCTGAATGTTGAGTAATGTACCAATCAAGCTATCACACACATTCTTTTCTACATGCATCACATCTATGCAATGTCGAACATCTAACTTTGACCAATATGGAAGATCAAAGAATATTGATTTCTTCTTCCAAGGGGTCGTTACAGATGACTTCTTCTATGTTTTCCCAAATACATGATGTATTTTATTAACTTTTTGAAGAACTTCAAGGCCAGTAAGTGGATTTGGTGCTTCGTCCCTCTCTTGATCTCCATTGAATGCTTTTTTTAACCTTCGATATGGATGATTACGTTTTAGAAATCTCCGATGACGTATATACACCGTCTTTCTTCCATGTTTCAATTGATGAGCTGCAGTGTTTTCTTCACATATAGGACACGCTTTATGACCCTTGACACTGTATCCTGACAAATTACCATAAGCAGGAAAGTCATTAATGGTGCAAAATAACATTGCACGCATCATAAAAGTCTCTGAAGCGAATGAATCAAATATTTCAACCCCATCAACCCACAAAACCTTCAATTCTTCAACTAGTGGGCTTAGATAAACATCTATGTCATTTCCAGGCTGCTTTGGACCAGATATCATCATAGACAACATCATGTACTTCCTCTTCATGAACAATGCAGGAGATAAGTTGTAAATTATCAATATAACTGGCCAACAACTGTGATTGGTACTCAGATTACCAAATGGGTTCATTCCATCAGTGGCTAAACCAAGCCTAAGATTTCTACACTCTTTACCAAATTCGGGGAATTGTCGATCAATATTTTTCCATTGCTTTGAATCAGCTGGATGACGAAGCAGCCCGTCAATTTTTCTCTCATCTGCATGCCATCTAAGATTTTTAGCATCTTTGGGATTCGCAAACAAACGCTTAAGTCTGGGCACTATTGGAAGGTACCAAACTACTTTCAAAGCAGATCCATTTTTTTCTATCTGACCATTATCTTCACTATTGTTTTTTGACTTGTATCGTGATAAGCCACATTTTGGACACTTTGTCAAAAATTCAAACTCTTTCCTATACAAAATGCAGTCATTGGGACAAGCATGTATCCTTTTATACTCCATACCCATTGGACAAAGAATTTTCTTCGCATCATAATTACGAGTGGGCAGTGTATTTCCATCTGGCAACATTTCATTCAACAACGTCAATAGTTCTGTAAAACTCTTATCAGTCCATCCATTGCTCGCCTTCAAATTCATGAGCCTTAACACCGCTGATAAACGTGTGAACTTAGTTGAACCGACATACAAAGGTGTTTCTGCATCAGTTGACATCGTCTCATACACATGAGCTTTGGCAAAATTTTTTGCTCCAACATCGCGGATCATGTCCTCCAATTTGTCTTCATCCGGTCGATCTTCTTCCATGGTGGAATCAGTAACATTTACACTTTGAGAGTCAATGGGAAAATCCATTTCTTCGCCGTGCCAGATCCATGTTGTATAGCATCTTAGAAAACCATCACATATAAGATGTTCTCTAATTTGAGTTGCGTTCAACTTTCTCCCATTCAAACAGTTCACACAAGGACATCTAAACTTCACTTCATCATCAGTTCTCCCCTCATTACGTTGCGCAAATTATATAAATTCCTCTACACCTCTCTTGTACTCAGCACTAATACGTGGTAAATTAATCCAATTTTGATCCATATTCCTAAATATTACATAAAAAGATAAGCTACTAAAAATCAAACTTCCAATTACATACAAGAACTACAACACACATTACCAAAACTATAGCAAAAATCATACCATACATTACCAAAACTATAACAATTTCATGCATTATCAAAATTAAAGCAAAACTATAACAATTTCATACATTACCAAAATTATACCATACATTACCAAAACTATAGAAACTTCATACATTACCAAAACTATAGCATTATGCAAAAACTAATGAAGAAATCACGTTAAGAATGGAAAAGGGCATAAATACCTGGAAGAGGAACGGCGAAAACGCTTGGTGCAACAAAAACCAAATCGCAGCAGAGATGGAATGACTCGTTTTCAAACGATTTTGATCGGCTGAAATGTTTCAAACGCGTCACAAATGAGAAAGGAACGAATAATTTCAAGTTTAAACGGTGCAGAAACGTGTACCTGAGATGTTGGGTGGTTCGGAGGAAGAAAAAAACGCGTTACAGAAAGCTTGCGCGAAGACGACGACACTATTCCAAGTTTTGTTTTTTAACTCTGAACGGGGGAATCTACCGCGGTTCCCTACTTAACCGCGGTATAATATGGGTATATGCCGCGGTTTAACCCCCAACCGCGGCATATACTGATTAAAAAAATTATCCGAAATGGCATTTTTGAAATTATTTTCAAACTATATGCCGCGGTTCAGCGGGTAACCGCGGCATATACCTCGAAATATTTCAAATATATATTAAATTAATTTCAGATAGGAGATTATGTCGCGGTTGCTCAAACAACCGCGGCATATACCCCTGTAACGTGCTGAACACAACTGTCTCCCCAACTGCCTTCTGGGGAATTTCAAAAGTTACAGGGGGTATATGCCGCGGGTCTCTGGACAACCGCGGCATATACCCCCTGTAACTTTTGAAATTCTCTGACCCAGTCAGCACCTGCAATAAATTGGCATGGGTATAGGCCGCGGTTGTCCATAGAACCGCGGCATATACCCATGTCACTTTTTAAATTGGCTGACTCAGTCAGCCCTGCAATAAATTGTTATGGGTATATGCCGCGGTTGTCCAGAGAACCGCGGCATATTCCCTTGTTATTTAATTTTTTATTCACACGTGGCATCAAAGGGGATGGTTGACCGGTGGATATGTCGCGGTTCTCCTCTGAACCGCGGCATATGTGTTCGATTTATTTACAAAACTGCCACCGCGCACCATTATGCTGCGGTTTCCTGTGAACCGTGGCATAATGTGCGCTGTAAAAACCCAATTTTTTACTAGTGCTTCTACCGAGCAAGGCTACATAACTGATGAATTTCATGCTAGGTGTATGAATGTCGTGCGCACCTTGTGAAGGTGGGAGGTCACCTACGTCACCAGGCATTTCCCTACATAAATCACTAAATGTTAATAATAATTAATAGATAAAATAACAAAGCAAAATATATAATACATCTAAAATTTCAATTTTTGCATTGTCAAGTTGCAATGTTCTCCCACAACACTTCGTGGTGATCATCACGTATGGCATGAACGTCATCTACTTCATTATTGACATTCAAGGTTGGCATATTTGATGAGAAAGATGGAGTTTCACTAATATCAAGAACGACTTCGTCATTGTCATTAGTATAATGCATTGTTCTATCTTGGAGAACCACTGACCATCTATTGTCTTTGGGACCAGTGACATAAAACACTTGTTTTACCTGAGACGCCATGATAAATGGCTCTTCAGTATAACCTTCCTTTTCTAGGCCAACCAATATAAAACCTAGATCATTGATCCTCATGCCAGTATTACCATTAACCCACTTACATTTAAAAACAGGTACTTTGAAACTTGTGTAATCTATCACCCAAATATATTCAATTACACAAAAGTAGCACATGGATGCCATCATAGGATTTTTGTCCTTTGAACTCGAGAAATGCATTAACTCGGCCACAACCATTACTCCACTATTTTGAGTGGTGCTTTTTTCATTTTCTTTTTGTGTATGAAATGTGTAGTTATTGATATCGTACCCATACCAATATATGACATCAAAGTTTGGCTCACTTGATAGCCAATTTAATGTATCAGAAGTTGTACGGTAATCTTGAACTTGTTGTTTGAACCACTTTAAAAAGGTTTTATTGTGCTCATTAATGACTTACTTTTGAGGCATTCGTGGATTTTTTCTCTTAACTATATCTTTATGAGCACTTAAGTACGGGATGACTTTTTCAGTGTTATTCAATATATACATATGTCCTCGTAGAATTTCAACTCTCTTCAAGGTGACAACTTTTGCACTTCTGGTACCCTTACCGACACCTCTTCCATGATAACAAGACCTAGGTACCCCTATAGTTTTAACATCTAATAAATAGTTTGTACAAAACTCGATAGCTTCCTCAACAATATATATTTCAACGATTTATGCTTCAGGACAATATTGGTTCTTTACATAGCCTTTTAATATTTTCATGTATCATTCAATAGGGTACATCCATCATAAGAATACTAGATCAAAAATTCTAACTTCTCTAACTAGATGAATAATCAAGTGCACCATAATATCAAAGAATGATGGAGGAAAATACGTCTCCAGCTGACACAATATGACCACAACCTCATTTTCTAATTGATCCAACTTCTCAATTTCAATAACTTTACTACATATTGCATTGAAAAGAAAGCACAATCTTGTTAATGTGTGTCTAAGATTCCTATGCAATATGCCCCGAATAGCCACTAGTAGAAGTTGTTGCATCAATACATGACAATCATGAGATTTTAACCCAAGTAATTTATGATCTTTTGTGGATATAACTCGTTTAAACTAGTGAGAGTTAGTTTTAGAACTCAGTCTTCACAATTCACAGTCAAGAGGTGAAGGTGTTATAGGCCTTTGAATTAGGAAGTAATTCACATTTATGGATTCGAGAATCATGGCTATGATCTAAAGTATTTAAAATTAAGATTTGGAAAGCATATCGTAAGGTAAATAAAGGGATGCACTGTGACTTTGTTTCAAAAGAAATGTTCAAGCCTGATAATATCTTAGGAATCAATTTGAACTGGAAGCATGGACTAAGGATATCCTCAAGGCTGTTTCGTATATTAAAAAGGGCTCATTTCAAAAACCATAAAAACTACATCTGTCATGAGACTCTGGACTATTCCAAAATAAGCCAATACAAACACATAACTAGCACATCAGATGAAATCTTTGAATACAATGTGAAAACACATAAGACAACAATAGTTGTATTGCATTCAGATTATCTCAAAACTGAAGGTTGTTGACGAGATCCCAAAAGCAATGCCACTTCCAAAGCTACAAATTCTCCTTGCTTTCTATTTATAAATGACCAAACTAAGTACCAGGTAATTAAAAAAAAACAACGGTTTCTGTAATCCTTAATTCCTTCCCAGATCCCAAACTTTTAACGCCACAAAATCAGAATTACCTCAAATTGCAGAAATAAAAATCATAATTCAACCTCAACTTTGCAATTTGTTTCCGTAAAAGGTTCATTTTGGGAAGTAAATTTAAAATGATTTTACAATTGTTAAGTTAATTTGGAAGACACATTTAAACATTTAAAGTGACGTGTGGAAGCGTGGTGAGTTCATAACTATTAAAGTGTAATGCAAATTCTAGAAGAATGTAGAAGCTCCTTAGATAGAAGAATTGAAATGTAATACAAGTTCTAGAATATTCTAGAAAAACCTAAGATATGAAGAAAAATCAAGAATATTCTACATAGGTAAAAATCTAGAACATTCCACATAAGTTGTGGCTAGTATGTTCTAGAATAATCTATGGGTCTATAAATACCCATGAACTCTACCATTTGATGTATGTAGCCAACATCTATCATTTGTATGAACCAACATCTACTACAACTAAAGACAACTACAACACTTCTTCCAACTACTACTTCTACATTCAACTATCTCTACATTTTCTCTATCCCATCAACTACTCCTTTCACAACCTTAAAATACTAACAATAACCTATAGCCCCTGGTTCGAAACTAGATTGCGATAAAAGCATAGAAGCTTCCACTAATTAATTTTTCAACTTTCTTCCAATTATTTGTGCAATAAAATGAAGATTTCACTAAATCTACTGGTTTACATCTCAATAAGAATTCAGATTGAACTTCAACTGTACTGAATCAGTAAAGATATTTCCTATTGCATATTATACCGACACAACATTATGGTAAAAATGAGGAAGGTTTTCTTATCTGTTAATTATTACCTGTGGTGTGCTCCGATCATCAGTTCCTTCATATTTGCTTAGACACTTGTAAATGAACAATCTGCAACACCAAATGTTGATGAACTAATTAAATGAAATCATTAGGTTGAATGTCTACACTGAAAGTATCATTTAGAGCTTATATAACCAAATAATAAATGAATGCTTCAATTCTTTGTATACCTCCTCGCTCATAAATGCATTTAGAAATACTATTTTACTGAACAATTTATTTATTATTTTAATTTTTGGGTTTGAAAATCAAACATATATATTATGCAACAAAGTAAATCATAGAAGAAACGAAAATACATAATGTTTGCCTCAAACCTTCAAGAGAACTAGATGGTTTAATCGATGCATAACCCTGAAGGAACCAAGGAACCCTAGAATGGACTGATTGATCGGTGGAAAAGGGGTTTTAAACGATGGAAAGGGATTATAATCAAAAGAATGTGATTATAATCGGTGGAAGATGTAGATTGAAGGTGAAATGATATTTAAATGAAATTTCAATCGATCAAAGATGAGGAAATAAGGAAATACGGGAGAAACCCTAATCTGAAAGTAAGGAAGATGCTCTATGATGATGAAGGATGAGCTCTCGAGCCACTGAAATCTCGGGAAAGATGACACATACAATGAGAAATGCTCTCTGATGTGCGAGAGAGAAAAAGATGTTGCTTCATTCGTGAGTGAGTGAATGTGAGATAGAAGGTGTGAGGAACAACTTCAAAAGCCGAACAAGAGCATCACCCAACCACCTCACACGACCGAACGGAGAGCAATGGTAATCAGAATGAATTTTTGCACATAAGAGAAAGTATTGTGGGGAAAACAAATTGAATATAAAAAATAATTCATACCTATTATAATATTTAACCGCTATAGACCAATAATCAATACTCTAGTCTTAACAGGTATAAAGAAAAGAATTTTCTATTGTATTTTATTACAATATTGCCATCGTACCACTTTTCATACATGCTTTTATTGTAATCGGTGTAAAAAAGTTTCTCATATTTACAAAACTGCCACCACGCCACTTTCTATACCTGCTGACTTTTAATAGGTATAAAAAATCGCTATTAAAAGTATATTTTCTACTAGTGTGATGATCTGTCCTGAAACAAGCAAAGGAAAAGGATTAAATTCATATCTAGTTTAGTATCAAGGAGCCCCAGTGTTACAAGATTGGGAGACTCTTTTGCTAAAAAAATTCTCATGTGGTAAGACAAAACATGCTGACTTTGTCCTCATTTTTGAAATTTTATTTGTGTATATATATACCTGTCATTAACTTGTATTCTGGAAATATGTTTGATGCTCTTGTATTCTCCGTGGAAATGGAGGCCTTAGTTATTGGCTATATTATTGATTTAGCTATCACATTAGCTAATGTTACAATCCCAGAAGATTAATGTGTGGAGGAAGTTAGTTCACAAATGCTGGAGCTTGCTTCATTAGATACCAAACTGAGTAATTATGGACTGTTATGCTTTATACAAAATATTGTAAAATATTATTATTACCCTAAAAGAATTTGCTTCATTCAAAGGATGTTCTATTACTTTAAACAGTATGATATTAAGTTATAACAATGAATGTTCTATCATAATTTTAATTTTTTTAACTAACTTTTTTCTATCAGTTTATACAACATCATTTTATAAAGAATACAAGAACACATAAATATCCAATGAAGTTCTAAAATCTTGTTATAACCACACTAAACTTGAAAAAAAAGCCAACTCATGCATATTACAAGTACACAAGAAGTATATGAGTGAAATGAGAGTTGGAACGAATATGATGTAGGTCTTAGTGCCCATCACAAACCACTAAGTTGTGCCACTATCCTAGTCAAATTACCAGTTAATGTCGTGCAACCTGCCATGTCAAAGCTATGCTAAAATTAAATTTGATAGTTTTATCAAATTCGAAAGAATTATGCATCTTCCATATTATCCGAAATATGTTAACAAATGGTGCAAATCTAATGTCTTTCAAGTGAGAGCTTCACTTGTAAAAAAGAAAATTTGTAAGATCTATAAACGAAGTTGTACGACATATTATGGTCTTTATTTTAATTGCTAGTTGGCCGACATTCTTTTCATCTTTTTTTGTGAAAGCATTTTATTTTAGTTCATGGCAACGTTGGGATAATGATATATGTAGATGTGTAGGATAATAGTGTCACTAGTGCAGTAAGGGGTTATGGCACCGGTTATTTTAGCCTATAGGCACCGGTTCTTGACCCGAAGCATATACAGACGAGGTAAAAGGTCTGCACTTTTATGCCTCGGTTATGTGAACCGAGACAAAACAATATAGGATTAAAACTCGGTTCCTTTGAACCGAGGCAGTATGCTCTTGGGATATACCGCAATGGAGGATTTGGCAACCAAAAATAAGCACTTCCATCATGTGGTGAATCAGCAACTCCATATCAAAGAGTAGTTAATTAGTTTTTTAAGAGGCAGAGATTCTGCTTCAGGTTCGGAATATGTTTCAAGAGCCACAAGATTTTTGACCCTGTCACACTAAAACTAATATTGTCTCCAAGCACACTCTCTGCACCCTTCGTTTGTGAGATCTATAGAACATTTCACCAAGCCATATCTTTTCTCTTTTCTCTATGGAACTCAAATTGAAACAACTGGTCAGTTTCCTTTGTTGCTTTTCTGATCAAACCTCTCACAAAACCAGCACCTGATATCATATCATTCACAAACATTTGATAACACAACAATTGATGTCAATAATTCAACTTCTTCAAGATCTCTAGCACACACAAAAGACAAACAACCATCAAGAAGAAAAAACTGTAGAAAAATAGAAAATAAGAGTGTCCCTGCAACCCCAACCGTCGCAGGCCCACCGCCCCTCCACCTCCTGCCCCCGCCACCCCGACGAAGCCTTCACCGGCTTCTGTCCCTCATGCCTCTACGAACGCCTCGCCCTCCTCGACCCGAACAATAACAACAAACTCGTCACTGCCCGCAAACCTCCATCCACCGCCGCCGTTGCCCTTCAAGCCCTCTTCCGCCCACCCGCCTTCACGGAGCTACGCCAGACAAAGTCCTTTTCCGCCTCCAAAATCGAACCTTTCTCTACCTCCTTCGAACCTCATCGCAAATCCTACGATATTCGCCTCCGCAACACTTTCTCCGACGTTCGCATCCGCAGCCCACGCGAACCAGATCCGCCCTTTGGTGATAAAGAACAGATCTCCATGGAGAAAGGTTGTCGCTGCCAAGAACAGATCTCCAACCTCCTCTGCCGTGAGATGAAAACAGCAAACACGCCACCACTGTCACAACCTCTGAAGGATCTCGCCGTCACAGTCGACGTTGCGGGTCGCCGCTGCTGCGCGAACTCGAAACCCCCATGGGTCGCACCTCTGCCGTTGCGCCGCCATCCGTTGAGCGATAGATGAAGAACCCTAACAGAGGTGAAGATTAGGGTTTGCACGAAGAGAAACCGTGAATGAAGAGAAACCGTGAATGGATGTGGGAGGAAAGTCTCGAGAGATCTAACCTATACACGAAGATTATATGCCTCGGTTGAAACGCAAATCGAAACATAAATTCCCAAATGACATCGGTTCGTAGAAGACCGAAGTAGTAGGGCTTGTCGCAGAGGGTTTTATGCTTCAGTTTCATAAATAACCGAGACCGAAGTAGTAGGGCGTATAAGTTCATTTTAATTACAAAAATGCCACTGTATTTTAATATGCTTCGGGTTTTTGAAAACCGAGGCATCTTAGGCGTGTTAAAAAACTATTTTTTTACTAGTGTGTTGTTGTGGTGTGCAGGGTTTATTGCACTTGAGAATTTCTTGAAGGCTTGATTTATCCCTCTCATAATCTTCTATTTATAAAAATAAATTGATACAAGTGTTAACACTCTGACAAGTGTACCGAATCATATCAAGTAATAATAAGTGATAAGACCAAGTATCGTTTTCCAAAAGACTCACGGCCTAAACAGTAATGTGATTTCTTGATTAAATAAGACTTGTAAACGAAATCATTGTGTTTATATTGCGAAAAATAAACATGAATGCAAGTGTTGATCAATTGGATTGAAAGATGCAAAAGTGGTTGATATAAACTATGGAATGATTATGTTGTTGGGGTTTCCGACTTATCCTATCCACTCTCATGTATTTATGAATTCATCTCCTTCATTAATGTTAATGTCACTTTCTAATTTACCTTAAACCCTATGTCTCGGTGAAGAAAGCCTAATCCTAATTACTACTTCACAAGGTCTTGTCTCCCTAGCAATTAATCATGCATTACATTCGCATAGAAGCTTAAAGACAACAAACTCTCCTATCCCTATGTCTAGGTAATATTGCTTTTGCGTGAACTTCCCTAGTTCTAGATTTCCCCGTATGTGTCCGTATCGACAAAATCAATTATCATGCTATGAATGAGTAAAATAAAGCAACCCTCTTACCCTAATTCTTCATCCAATTCATCTTAATTCCTGCAAAACAAGGAAAAACAAACATAAAACCCATCCAACTCTTTTATTTCCAAAACTTAAGCAAAATCATGATTTCAATCTAATTTCTAAGTCATAAAAGGGTGTTTTTAATGTCAAAATTAAGTATAAAAATTCCTTTCCCGAGTCCAACCCCCTACTACTTCAACTTCTTCATCCAATTCATCTTAATTCTTGTCAAACAAGGAAAAAAAAGCATAAAACCCATCAAAATCTTTTATTTCCACAACTTAAGCAAAAGCATGATTTCAATCTAGTTTCTAAGTCATAAAGGGTGTTTTTAATGTCAAAATTCAGTATAAAAATAATGGTTTTTCAACCGTTATCAACAAGAGTACATGATAATTAGGGTAACCTTAGACACAATATAATGATGATAATTAGGGTAACCTTAGACACAATATAATCATGATAAATAGGGTAACCCTAGACACAATATAATTATGATAAATAGGATAACCCTTGACACAATATAATGATGATAAATAGGGTAAATATCCTAACACTCCTCCTTAAGCTGAAGCATACAAAATGTATGTACCAAGCTTGGAATAGATAATGACAAACGACACCGGAAAGTGACAAACGGTGACAAACAATGGTAAACGGTGTCAGATAGTTGCAGACAATAAGTATGATTTGGAGACTAGACAAAAACTAGAATAGGACGACTCATTGCGGTATTTCAGAAAAGATGAAATTTTTTAGGCCGCCGGTGGCGGTTGCCAATTGCCACCAGCAGCAGCAAAGACAAAGTAGGAAGAGACTCAGACAACCTGCTCTGATTCCAACTTGATAATTAAACTGTAAAATAATTTTTGAGGGCTTGATTTATCCCTCTCATAATCTTCTATTTATAAAAATAAATTGATACAAGAGTACATGATAATTAGGATAACCCTAGACACAATATAATCATTGTAATTAGGATAACCCTAAACATAATAAAATCATGATTAGGGTAACCTTAGACACAATGTAATCATGATAAATAAGGTAACCCTAGACACAATATAATCATGATAAATAAGTTAACCCTTGACACAATATAATGATGATAAACAAGATAAATATCCTAACAATTGCGAGCTATGTGAGGCTATATCTCATCTGGTTTGGGGAGGATCTATACAAATTGGTGGTGAAAAATTTCAACAAGAGTTGCCGCATCTTTAGAAGGTTTTCCTCCTCTTTTCTCACTTGTCACTTGAATTCTAGAATATTAAAAGAATGCAAAACATTGCAAAAATATACAACAATAAATTAGGTTTTTTATTTCAGGCCTTTTGACATTATAAACTAAATTAAAAGTTGAGCAACATACTGTTTTTTGGCAACATAAATCTTGAAAATTAATGAGTAGTTAATCTTGCAAATCAATGATTTTATGTTAACTAAACAGGATCTCAATTCTTAAATACTATTTTATTCTCTATTCCCTTTTTCCATAAATATTTAGCTACAGTAATCATTATGTTGTAAACAGTTTGAGGAAGAATTCATTCTATAGTTAGCTTTTTATAGATAAATTAAGGCTTAATAGCTTATTTGGTCCTTATGTTTAGTAATTTTTTTCAGTTTAGTACCCGATTTTAAAGGTGTATACATTAGGTCTTAAAGTTGTCAAAGTTGTATGAATCAAGTCACATCCGTTAAATTTCTAGAAACGGAGTTAACTCTTAACTCACGTGGTGAAGGAATCTGCACTTTTTCTTCTTTCTCCACTGATTTTCCTGCAATACTGCTTTTTCTCTCTTTTCTATATCTTTATGAAATACTTTTTTTTCTCTCTCTCCTTCTTTTTCACCACACCCATCCTCCACTTCCTCAAACTCTCTTATTTCCTTTCGAGTCCACTGTCAATCTCATGAGTTTCCATGAGTTTGTCCCAATTCTGTTTCAAATTTTCAATTGAAATACGTTCTGGAGATTTCCTTTTATCATTGCGATTAATAAGTTGCAGAAGATTTCCAATTTTGAAGGTTGGGAAATAAGACCCGAGTTTTGTTTTTGCCTTATTTTGTTCCTCTATTCTTTCCTTTGATGTTTGTGCTATGTTATTCCTGATTTTTCTTTTGCCTCGCAGATACATTTTTCATGGAGAAAAAAGGGGTTTTGAAGCTCTAAACTTTCTGCCTGTCTTGTAATTACAAAGACGATGGTTGCTTGCTAGGGTGTAAAGACTAACTTTATATCCATCGTCGCTGATAGAAGCTTTCAAATGTAATTATTACTTGAATTTTCAACATAGATTTACATTTTCCATAGCTTCAGAACTGAAATCCTGTCACTTTTCCTACAACCATAAACGAAGTTTTGGCCGGACCTGATTTAGGTGGGAGAAACTAATGTACTTAATCAAAATTAGAACTGAATAAATTGGTTCTGATCGCAACCTTGTAGTCTTGGTCGCAACAGTTAATTCAGTTTTGATGTTCATATGTTCTTGCTATTGTTCTCTAATTTCTCTCTTCTTCATAATTTCCTGCAGAAAAACGAAAAATACCATTGGTGTTAGAAGGAATTGATTCATTTTCTAGTTAGTGTTAATTTTGTAAGGTATACATCCAATTTTTCTGGATTTCTTTGGACCAAATCGTGCTTTTGGTCCTCTTCGTAATCTCAACTGCTCACAGTAAAATCCGAGTGTGGCCTTTAAAGATACGAGGCCTTGAGCAGAACCGCCCAAGAACAGTTGAATTGAATCGATTGATGTGTTGTTTTCACATTATCCTAGCTGTCTTGTAGAAATATTGAATTTCCACCTTTATTTTCCATGTGTACCGAACATTTCCACTCCCTCTTGTTTTTGTCATCGTCCATTTTTGTCTTGACCCAGATATGGAAGATGCTCAAATTGTATTTTTTTTTTGTTCGGAATCCATGGACCATTCGATGCACAAATCCTATTACACAGTGTAGTAACCTCAATTAATTGGGATGTGGACGAGATAGTGATTGGGCTGTCTTGATGTGCAAATAAATGCAGTATAGTGCTAGGAAGTGACTCCTAAGTCGTCTCTCGAGGACCAAATGTGGTTCGAGGCTTAGGTCAAACACGTAGTGAAGGGTTTTGAAAGTGTTTTTGTTATTCAAAATGAACTAAATTAAAACTGGAAATTAAATACAACCAAACATAATTGAAAACATTGAAATAAATGGACAAAGCATGAAAGACCGAACGGTCCTACAGATGACCAAACGGTTCTACATTGAGACCTAACGGTCTCTGAAGCAAGTGAGGAAATTATAAAGGCAAAAAGATAAAGAAGTCGAACAAAATAGACAACATAGTGAACGAAAACAATAAACTGAACAGATAGGAAACGAAGACAAGCCGAACGACACAATTAGAGATCGAACGGTCTAAACGCACCAAAACCAGAAAATGCAAAATTCATCAGGATTTGAAAACAAAACGCTGGAACAGTAAACGCGCAGAAAGCGTAACAGCAGCTTAATTGAACGTACAAAATGAACTTAAACATTAAACACAATAGTAGAAGCATCAGTAAAAGCAAACCGAGATTGAAACAACATTTGAAAACAAGATGAACAATAAAACACAATGACAGAACGCAGAAGTAAAGAAGATGATGAATAGTAAAATGCAACAGAAAATGAAGAAACGCTTCTAATGCTATTCAAATGCATCGTTAAGCTAAAACAGGAAATACACAATGTAGCTTGAAAACACCATGCGGCTGGAATATAACTTCAAAGTAAAAGTGTGTGAAACAGGTGAATGCATATTGAGCAAATTCACATGCACCAGGAATAATAAAATGCATCCTAGACCTAATAAATGAAGTGCTGAAGTCTTCTAGCAAGACACCTCCATCACGAAAAAGCACAAAGTAAAGACGCGTGAACAATAAAGAAACCATAATTTCTTTTGGGTTATTCTCTCGTGGACCTGGCAGCTATGCCAATTCCAATCGAATGAAACTTCAGTCTATGTGCTTCCTAATGCTGGACGTGAGCCTGCTGGATGTAACAGATACTCTCCCCAAAATTAATCACCGTGCATCTTCAATTTAAAATCATCGCTTCTGCTTCCAAAGTAAATTCCTGTGCACACCTCTTCTGCTTGTGCGTGTTGCTGCACCGTCTCCAACCAAGCTGAATGCTACTTCTCCCAATTAATCACCTTCCTATTCTCGTGTTTTCCTTGCTTGACGCTGCAGCATGGAGGCTTTCTTCCAAGCCGTGCACACCGCTTGGAGAAGTGAAAACCGAGAGCTGCTAACGTGTTGCTGTCCTCTTCTCCCGTGACAGCCCTCTCCTTTCCCAATGAATCAGCGTGAACCACTTCTACTCAATCACCATGCTTCCCTAAAGAAAGAAAAACTACATCCTTCTGCTGCTGCAATAAAATCAACACTATATTTTTTTCCATCTTCCCATGAAAACGTTCCCAGCCAAAAAGAAAACTCAGCAAGTGTGGCGGCTGGCTCTCGGTCGTGTGTCTCCTCCCTCCTAACCGTGACACCCCTTTCTACAAGAAGAAAAGTAAACCTACTGGACATCACCGTCCATCCATGCACCATTTGTTTCCAAAGAAAGAAAAAAAATGTGCTTCCCTGTCTGTGTGCTTTTCTCCCCTTTTCCTAGGTGGCGGCTGCCTTCCTCATATTCAATTCCTCTTTGCTTGATGCTCCAAGTATAAGTTGCCCATGGGCCTCGTTGGACAGCGCACACACAATTGAATTCAGCCAATTGCTTTTTGAAGCTCCTCTCACGTAGACGTGGCTTCCTTTTAAAAACTAAAGACCCATGTGCATCTCTCCAACGTTGAAAATGAATGTGTGTAGGCCGTGGCAGCTGTGTGCTTCCAATGATGAAGCACCCTTTATTCTGCAAGCTAGGCCGTCACCTTTGCTGGACGTCACTCCCCTTCTCAATTGAAGCACCTCTTTCTTAAAAACCCAAAAGAGTAAAATCACCATAGTGTCCTCCTTCTTGTGGACACTTCTTTTGTGGAGAGTCTTGAATTATGTGGCAGCCCCTTTAATGTCTCAAAATATTATCAACAATTTTCCTGTAATTAATAATGCAAATAATTAGCCTCAAATAATTCAAATTAATTAAAATAAGAATTTCTGATCAAATTAAGCACAATTAGAAAAATGGGAAAATACTGGACATTCAAGCACAATTTCCTGATTAAATATAGCACAATAAGTTAAGTAAAATCAAGAAAATATTAACTCATCAAAGAGACATTGTCTATGTTTTTGGGGGAACACAAATCCAATTTCAATTTCAATTTAAAAATGTAGCAATTTGAAGGACTAAATCTTAATTTTAATTACTTTCATGGTAGCTAGTAGTTAAATTAACCTAGTATGGTGATGATGACACTGATGATGGCACTAAACCCTAAAGGTTGAAGAAATGGAGAAAGATTCAAGTATTCGAAGAAGTAATAATATGTCTGGTTGTAGAGATAAGCCGAGGGGATGGGTCGTTACTGTTTAGGGTGAGTTCCAATAGCGCTACATAGGGAATGACGTCGGATTTGGTCGTTGTTATTAAGTGGAGGATGGGACATTGCAGGAAAAGCAAAAAAAAAAAGGAGAGAAAAAAATATTTCATAAAAATATAGAAAAGAGAGAAAAAGTTGGGACATTGCAAGAAAAGCAGAGGAGAAGAAAAAATGCAGATTCCTTCACCACGTCAACTAGGAGTTAACTCCGTTTCTGCCAATCTAACGGAAGAGACTTGATTCATACAATTTTGACAACTTAAGGATCCAATGTATTCACTTTTAAAATCGGGTACTAAACAAAAAAAATCACTTAACATAAGTAAGCTATTAAGCCTAAAATTAACTTCAGCTCCCCAGGAGAAAATAGTTTATTCTGTAATTTGTGATCTAACTTGAGTTCTTTTTATAATCATTATTCATGCTTTATATTTAGATCAATTTTAATTTATTTTCTTCCTCCTATTATGCTTTATATTTAGATCAATTTTAATTTATTTTTAGGTTTCATGCTAAATATCATCTTTAAAAACTTTGGATATTTTTGTTAATGTCGTTTTCCCTGTCCAAAATAGGATACTTAAAATAGGTTAATGAATACTTGAAATAAGTTGATACTTGATAGTCTACATGATTTAAATTCTAAACCTTAAAAAAGTATTGTAATGTACTTATATAAATAGTAAAGGGATATTAAGTTTTATATATTTTGAAATGGTGTAGGTGACCGTGAATGAGACTCTTTATCACCAGAGTTGTTTCAAATGCACTAATGAAGAGTGTGTTATTAGTCCCTCTAATTATGTTGCATATGATGGGAAACTTTACTGCAAGCACCACCACATGCAACTAATCAAGGAACAGGGAAATTTAAGCAAGCTTGAAGGTGACCATGAGAAGAGTGCAATTCAAGAGAAAACCAACTATGAAATAGGTGCAGCTGAGACATGAAATGAAATGCTGAAATGATATGAAATTATAGAAAAAACATGTTTTAATAGCTCATTATTAAGGACCATGAAGAATTATTAAGTTGACAAACTATTTGCATTTTTAATATTCATAGTTATTTTATATAGGTTTAATGTTTCGGCAGGTCCCAATTTTGGGTGAGAATCTCAAATTGGTTCTCTTCTTTTTTGGCATCTCAATTAGGTCCTTATTTTGTGAAAATTGCATCAATTAGACTTTTGTCGTTAAATTGGACTTAATGGTGTTAATGTACACTTGACGTGACACGATGGACTATATTTTTAATTGACATATCTTGAATCTTGACCATGTCCTATAGAGGCATACCCAAAATCAAGGACTTTGTTTTTCTGTATCCCTATTCTATGGTTTCTTTACAAGGCGTGTGCATTGGAACTTCCCATTTCCACATTTTGTTTGCTGCAAAATTCAATATCAAATTTCTCCGATAAGAAAACTAACACCACTACTTTTCTCTTTGATTTTTCCAACCTGAAATACAGTCCATAAATACTACACTAAACTAAGCAGCTTGAATAATCTTAGACAAAACAAAACAAAAAAATTGTTATTGTTCCGGCACAGGGAAGAATTGGCTAAGATACTTTCAATATGAAGAAAAAGAGACACAACAACCGACACAAGAAACATTCTTCTAAGGCTTAATACCCTATTTTGTCCCCAGTTTTGCTCGAAAATGTCAAATTAGTCCATGCTTTAAAAAATGTTTCAATTACGTCCTCACTTCATAATTAATGTCGTTTGTACGAATTTATCGGAAGGGATTTCATTGATGCAAATTTTATTAAGTGAGGACGTAATTGACGCATTTTTTAAAGGATGGACTAATTTGACATTTTCGAACGAAACTGAGGACAAAATAGGGTATTAAGCCTTCTTCTAATCATGTTTACTTTGGTTGCCGCAGTGACATTTCAGGCTGTAGTGAATCCTCCCGGTGGAGTTTGGTAACAAACTGAGGATGATAAAAAGGTAGGAGAGGCAATATATGCTTTCAATAAAAAGGCTTACTATGTTTTCCTCATCTTCAAAACTTTAGCTTTTTCTAATTCAATGTTAATCATTATGTCACTGACACACAAGTTTCCTTTCCAATTGGAGATATGGGTAGCCACTATTTTGATGTCTGTGAGTTATGGATCAACCATTTTTGCAGTCTCTCGTGACATTTGTAAGAAAATCATAATCACTCTTTAAATCAACACCGTCATCGTCATTATTACTTATTTCTTCAACTCTGATGAAAGACAAAGATGATCGATGATGGTGATTTGGTTTCGCGACAACGTTTTTATCACGAGTTGCGTTTTTGTTCTGTGGTTGCAGGTGGTGGCTAATAGCAGCATGGTCGCCTGAGAGAGGAGATTATGTGGTTGGTGAGATAGTGTCAGCGGCTAGAATTATGGTGGCGGCACAAGGAAAGGAAAAGGAATTAGGATATGGAGGTGGAAGGAGCAATTCCTCTAATTTTTTAATTCAAAAATTAGAAATTACACGTCACAATAATCTAATTACCATATATACCATGCCATGTCATTTAAAATATTACTGTCAGCATGCCACGTTAGGGTCTCTTAAACAGTGTTTGTCCAATTTGACGGCGAACCCAATTAATATATCGAATAAGTAGGGGACCTATTTGAGATTCTAAACGAAAAAAAGGACCTACCAAAACATTAAACCTTTTATATAATATTAATTATTTTTGGTTTCAAATTATTATATGATTTATTAATAATCATAGTTTTTATCAATCAAATTAAGCAAATCATTTGAATTATTAAAAGAATTAAATTAATTGCATTACAAGTGATTTTTGAAACCTCAAGTAAGCAAACTCAGACATTTTCGGCGGTTTTGGACAACCTACACAAGTCTCGACGGTTTTAAACAATTCACGTAAGTCCCGGCGGTTTTTAGTAGCTTTAGTAACTACTGGCGGTTTCTATAAAAAGCCCTGCAATTAGCGACAATTTTGAACAAAACCGTTGGAAATTGTTTGTAACGGTGATTTTCTCAGTGATTTTGCGAATCGTAGGAAATGACATTTACTAGGGGTTAAAATCACCGATAATGCGAAAATAAACCCCTGAAAAAATCAAATTTTGTAGTGAAAATTTTCAGCAAATAATATTTTTCCAAGAAAGTTTGCAAAAAATTTATTGTGATATTTCAATCCTAATTCTAATATAACTATATATCTATTAACAAATTATCTATCAATCAACATCCATAAAATAAATCATAAAGCTTTTTTCCTTGTAGGGTTTTAACACAATATATAAATATACTTTAAAGTAAGTACGGATAGAAAATATAAATTGTAAAACAATTTCTTAATAATTTAAATTATATTACTTTAGCTTTAAGTATGTTTAAATTCATTTATATCAAATTTAAATTTATTTATTTTTATTTAAAGTGAAATCAACTTAATTAGGTTTTGATCATATTTATATTAATCATATTTTAGATTTTGAAAATTTAAAAATCACAGTATATCTAGGTCGAGTCAAGGCGATTAAGGATGATACCAAATCAAATCTGTTCGAGTCCAAAGTTGTGTTAAGTAAACCCTAGATGAAGGTTAAGTTAAATAGTCCTAGGCAAGGTCGAGTCTACTAGGTCAGTCAACTCATGATGAAGGATAGAATCATGTCAACAATAAAAAAATCACGCCAAGTTGACCCGATATAAAGGTCGAGACAAGGATAAAGAATTGAGATAGGTCCTATTAATCCAAAGGTTGACTCAAGTAATCTTGAATTAGAGGTTGAGCTGAGTTGGCTTCAACTGTAGGTTAAGACAAGTCATCACAACCTGAAGGTCAAGATGAGTTTATCTTAGTCAGAACTCAAGGCGAGCCGACTCATGCCAAAGTTCAAGATGATTCAGTTTAAATTGAAGGTCAAAACAAGTCGATTTATATAGAAAGTCAAGAAAAGTCAGTTTAGGTCTAAGATCAAGTTGAGTCAGCAAGAGCCCAAGTTAAATCAAGTCAATGTGGGTTCAAGTTGAGTGAATCAGATTCAGGTTGACACGTATCGACATAGGTGTAGGTCGAGCTGTGTTGGCCCGACTCATTGATAGTTAAAAATTGTTATTTTCATGCTTAAAATTGATACTAAAAGCAACCATTAACACTTATAAACTAGCTTGAAATCATGCTTTTGGTCATATTTTCATAAATAAGAGAGCTGGACAGGTTTATGCTTGATTTCAGTGTTTTTGTGCAGGTTTTAAGGTGAATTTGGTGAAAGAAGTGAAGAAGGAGAGAGATGGAATCAGAAAAGACATCAAAAAGTGCAAAAGGAGAAGCCGCAACTACCGCTCAACGGCAGTTTACCGCTGAGCGACACTCAAGAGATCATGGTGGATCCGTTGAGGGGCAAAATGGCCGCTGAGGGGAAGAAACCAACTCACGCACTTACCGCTGAGCGGCACTCTTATGGGCTTGGGCCTAAATTTTCTGTATTTTTAGAATAGTATATAAGCTTTAGGACGTCCTAGGGTTTGTATCTTTGGCAGAAACGAAGCAAACACTCTCTCTTCCACCCCTTTGAAGGAGGATCTTGGATGCTCGGGCTACCTCTTCACCTTTCTAGGGTTTTATCTTTCATTCTTCCATTATTATTCATCTAGTTTCACCATGAATATGGTGAACTAAACCTTGTATTGTTGTTGGGGAATCAATGTAGTCTTGTGAAACTCTCATATATGGAATTTGTTTTTACATCTTATTTTAAGACCTATGCTTTCTTTCATCATTAGTTAGGGTTTTTCCTCTTTGCTTAATGCTTGCTTTGTTTAACTCATTCAATGCCATGATTATTGATTTTGTCGATACGAGAACGTACGGGGAAATCTAGATCCGGGGAATTTCTCCCAATAGTATATTGGTTGGCGTTAAGCTCCTGCACTTAAGAACTAATTACTAGGAATGCTAGGAATTGTATGAACTCGTAATTAAGGATAGGCCTTCTTGCAAGGTGATTTAGAGAGTGGCATTAACAATGATGAATAGAATGTTGAATTCCTAAAATATATGAGAGTGGATAAGATGAAATTGATAACCCCAACAACATACTCATCCATATATTCCATTGAAGTGTTTGTATTTTGTTTTAGCCATTGATCAAATTCATGCATACATGTTTATTTTCTGTCTTTTGCATATTAAACTCCAATTATTTTGTTCTTAAGTCTTAAATAATCAACAAATCACATAACTAAACTAGGCCATGAGTCCTTTGGGAGAACGATACTTGGTCTTACCGAGTTTTATTACTTGAAACGATTCGGTCACACTTGCCGATTGTTAAACAAGTTTGTGGCGCCGTTTTTCGGTGTTCATAAATTTGTCATCAAGTTTTTGGCGCTGTTGCCAGGGACTCGTGGTTTAACTGGTTAATTTGTGTGATTATTGATTATCTTTGACTTGAATTTTAAATTTCTGTTTTTATTTTCTGTTTTTATTTTTCGGTTTTTATTTTATTTTATTTTGTTTTCCTGAATCTTATATCTTCTCTTATATCTTTTTGTGCTAACCAATTCTCCTAGGGTTTTGTTTTCTTGTGTATGCAAGAGGCAATTCGAACCAGGAGCAAGAAAACTGCAGAACCTCTTCTTGAAGGTTTAGATGAGAGTAGACGGAGGAGAAGAATCCGTACATCTAGAGAACTTTTCCCTCCTCCAGAAACTCTGTTGCAACCTTCACCACAAGGTTCTGACCATAGCACAGAGATCATGGAGAACAATAATATCAGAAGAACTCTTGCTGATTACACAAATACAGCTGGACCTCAGCACTTTAACAGCATAGCTGGACCAAGAGTCAATACAGCTAACATGGAGCTCAAACCAGCGTTGATCCAACTGGTGAAAAGTAATCAATTCAATGGGTTATCTCACGAAAGCCCATATGAGCACCTCACTACATTTAATGAGATCTGCAACATAGTGAAAATAAATGGGGTGCCAGATGAAGCGATCAAACTTAGCTTGTTTCCCTTCTCATTAGGAGGCAATGCTAAGCTTTGGTTAAATTCTTTTCCAGAGGGAAGCTTCACAGAGTAGGAAGCAGTGGTAACAAAGTTTCTAAACAAATACTTCCCACAATCAAAGGTGAATAAAGGAAAGCAAGAGATTTCTTCATTCAGGCAGGGCATGGAGGAATCATTGGGTCATGCATGGGATAGATATAAAAGCTTGTTACGAAAAACTCCCACGCATGGATTCGATGAAGTGGAAGTAGTCCTTACCTTCCTTGGAGGTCTTGGTTCACAAACCAAGATGATGCTTGATGCCTCAGCAGGAGGAAACATTAAATGGAAAACTCGAGAGGAAGCAATAGAAATCATTGAAAATATGGTTACTAGTGACAATGAGCTCAACATTGAAAGAGGATATCTTAGTCAGAAGGAGTTGTTACAATCAAATGATGCTTTGCTTATTCAAAATAAAATTATCTCTCAACAGTTGGAAGAAGTAATTACGAAGCTTTTTCAATTACCACAAGAAATACAACAGGTCTCAATGGTTCAAGGGCAACAGCAAAAATGGCAAATGCAATCTACTCCATCTGAGAAGACAACAAAACTTGACGAGACTTTCCAAAGATTCTTGAAGACGAATGCATCTTATTGTAAGAATGTGGATTCTGGATTTAAAAATATGAAGATCTATATTGAGTGAATAGTTGACAAGATGAAAAATGGAAATATCAGAAAGGAGTGTAAAACTATTGTGACCAGAAGTGGTAAAGTGTTAGAGGAGAGAAAAAAAGAAAGAGAGGAGAAAGAAAATGAGAATGAGAGTGAAAAAGAAACATGTGAGTGGAAAGAAAGAGTTGAGAGAGAGAAAAAGAAAAAAGAAGATGAGAAGAGGGAAAAAAAGAGAGAGAGAAGAGAGAGAGGAGAGACAAAAAGAAAAAGAGTGTGAAAAGCCACTTCCTTATCCAAAGAATTATTCAAGAAAGGAGAAAGAAAAGCAGTTGGAAAGATTCATGGAGTTGTTTAAGAAGCTGGAGATCACTATACCATTCTTTGAAGCATTGCAACAGATGCCATCGTATGCAAAGTTTTTGAAGGAACTTCTTACAAAGAAAAACAAGTACATTGAAAAGGAAACTATCAATGTACAGGGTAACTGTAGTGCAATCATACAGAAATTACCTCCTAAACTTAAAGATCCAGGAAGCTTCACTATTCCATGAACCATAGGAGATTTGAAAGTTAGAAGAGCATTGATTGATTTAGGAGCTAGCATTAATTTAATGCCGCTATCCATGTGTAGAACAATTCAAGGTTTGGAAATTAAACAAACCAGAATGGCTCTTCAACTGGCGGACAGGTCTCTTAAATATCCATATGGAGTGGTTGAAGATGTTTTAGTGAAGGTTGATAAATTTGTATTCCCAGTGGATTTTATTGTGATGGAGATGGAAGGAAATAGTGATGTACCTCTCATTCTTGGGAGACCTTTAATGAAGACTGCTAGAGTTTTAATTGATGTAGAGAATGGTAAGCTTAAATTGAGAGTTGATGATGAAGAAGTCATTTTTGACGTATCCAAGGCCATGACATATCCAAATGATGACAAAACATGTTTTCAATTTGATGAACTTGATGAAGTTTGTATGGTGCAAGAAAGGATGATGCGAAATATTTCTCCATTAGAGAAAACTCTCATTGATGATTGTGAAGATTTAGATGAAGAAGAAGAGAAATTAATTGATGAATGCCTGATGGACTTGGAAACATTGAAAAAGAGTCCAGTGGAAGATCCAATATTTGAAATAATTGATAAGGAAGAAGAAGTCAAAGCAAAGACGCCAGAATTAAAAAGATTACCATCACATCTGAAATATGTTTTTCTAGAAGAAGATGGAACAAAGCCAGTCATCATCAATAACTCTTTATCTCTACAAGAAGAAGAGCAGTTGATAGAAATTCTGAAAGCCAACAAAGAAGCAATTGGGTGGTCAATATCAGATCTTAAAGGTATTAGCCCAACTTATTGCATGCATAAGATTTTTATGGAAGAGGATTATAAACCAAGTGCTCAACCACAGAGAAGGTTAAATCCTGTAATGAAAGAGGTGGTTAGAAAAGAAGTGTTGAAACTGTTAGAAGCTGGCATCATCTATCCATTCTCTGATAGTGAATGGGTGAGTCCAGTACAAGTGGTTCCAAAGAAAGGTGGGATGACAGTAATTCATAATGATAAAAATGAATTTATTCCCACTCGTACAGTTACTGGCTGGCGTATGTGCATTGATTACAGGAAGCTGAATAAAGCTACTAGAAAGGATCATTTTCCTCTTCCTTTAGTGGACCAGATGTTAGAAAGATTATCAGGTCAAGCTTTCTATTGTTTTCTAGATGGATATTCTGGATACAATCAAATTGTGGTAGATCCAAAAGACCAAGAGAAGACGGCTTTTACTTGTCCTTTTGGTATTTTTGCTTATAGAAAGATGCCATTTGGATTATGTAATGCTCCAGCTACATTTCAAAGGTGTATGCAGGCAATTTTTGCAGATCTCTTAGAAAAATGCATTGAAGTATTCATGGATGATTTCTCAGTTTTTGGAAATTCTTTCCAAAGATGTTTGGCTAATTTGAACACTATTCTTAAAAGATGTGTTCAGACAAATCTTGTTCTTAATTGGGAGACATGTCATTTCATGGTAACTGAAGGAATTGTACTGGGACATAAAATTTCTGCTAAAGGAATTGAGGTAGATAAAGCTAAAGTAGAAGTCATTGAGAAACTGCCTCCACCAACAAATGTAAGGGGGATTAGGAGCTTTCTCGGTCATGCTGGGTTTTATAGAAGATTCATTAAAGATTTCTCAAAAATTGCTAAACCATTGAGTAATCTTTTGATGAAGGATGCTCCTTTTGTGATGAATGAAGACTGTTTGAAAGCTTTTGACATATTGAAGAATAAATTAGTGTTAGCTCCAGTAATTGTAGCGCCAGATTGGAATCAAATTTTTGAATTAATGTGTGATGCAAGTGATTATGCAATAGGAGTTGTTCTTGGCCAGCGAAAGGAACAAAAGTTTCATCCAATTTATCATGCTAGCAAAGTTTTGAATGATGCTCAACTAAATTATGCTACCACAGAGAAAGAATTTCTGGCTATAGTGTATGCTTTAGAGAAATTTAGATCTTATCTTATTGGATCTAAGGTGATTGTCTATACAGATCATGCAGCTATCAAATATTTATTGACAAAGCCGGATTCTAAGCCACGTCTGATTAGATGGGTACTATTGTTGCAAGAATTTGATGTAGAAATATGTGATAAGAAAGGAAGTGAGAACTTGATTGCTGATCATTTGTCACGGTTAGTCAACAATGAGGTCACTAGCAAGGAATCCGAAATCTAGGAGTCTTTTTCAGATGAAACACTCATGTATATTCAGCAGAGGCCATGGTTTGCTGATATGGCTAATTTCAAAGCTGCAAGGGTCATGCCAGAAGACTTAACTTGGCAACAAAGAAAAAAAATTTTGCATGATGCCAAGCAGTTTGTTTGGGATGATCCTTATTTGTTCAAGATTGGAGCAAATAATCTTCTGAGGAGATGTGTGACAAATGAAGAAGCAGAAGGAATTCTCTGGCATTGTCATGATTCACCTTATGGAGGACATTTTAATGGAGAAAGAACAACAACAAAAGTTCTTCAATCAGGGTTTTATTGGCCAACTTTATTTAAAGATGCCCATAATCATGCTAGAAATTGTGATAAATGTCAAAGACCAGGGACGATCACTAAACATCATGAGATGCCATTACAAGGCATCTTAGAGGTTGAGGTTTTTGATTGCTGGGGTATTGACTTTGTGGGACCCTTTCCTCCATCTTTCAACAATGAAAATATTTTGGTAGCAGTGGATTATGTGAGTAAATGGGTGGAAACATTAGCTTGTCCTAAAAATGATGCTAGCACGGTAATTAAATTCTTGAAGAAGCAGATATTTTCACGTTTTGGCACTCCAAGAGTGTTGATAAGTGATGGAGGATCTCATTTTTGTAATTATCAGCTAGAAAAAGTACTTAAACATTATGGAGTGAAACATAAGGTAGCTGCACCTTATCATCCACAAACCAATGGACAAGCTGAGGTATCTAACAGGGAAATAAAAAGGATCCTGGAAAAAACAGTGACTTCATCAAGAAAGGATTGGTCACTCAAATTGGATGATGCTCTTTGGGCCTATAGGATGGCAATGAAGACGTCTATGGGATTATCACCGTTTCAATTAGTCTATGGGAAAGCATGTCATTTGCTTGTAGAGTTGGAGCATAGAGCGTTGTGGGCTTTGAAATTCTTGAATGTTGATCCTTATGAAACTCAATGCACACGCAGAAGGCAGATTTTGGAGCTTGAAGAAATGCGATTACATGCATATGATTCATCCAAGGCTTACAAAGATAAGATCAAATTTTATCATGACAGGAAGTTGGTGAATAAAGTTTTCAATCCAGGACAACAGGTACTATTATTCAATTCAAGATTGAAGATATTCCCTGGGAAACTGAAGTCAAAATGGTCAGGACCATTTGTAGTAAAAGAAGTGCACCCACATGGAGCAATTGAAATATTTAATCCAGCTGCTGATGATCCACAGAAAAGTTGGGTGGTGAATGGTGAACGTCTCAAGCCTTATTTAGGGGGAGAAGTGCAACACTTGTCCACAATGATGCAGTTGGTTGATCCTTGAAATTTTGGGTCAGGCTCGTGACGTTAAACAAGCGCTTACTGGGAGGCAACCCAGTGTTCTGTAACTATTTTTGTTTTAGAATAGGGTTAATGTACTCTATTGGAAACCTGGTTTGTTATGATGGTTTGCTTATAATTGTGATTGTGTGATAAGTAATGCTTGATAATGCTTTGAGATTGATTGATGTTGAGATGTGCACATTAAATGCTTATACAGGTGATTCACAAGCTTTGTGAACAAATGCATGATATTGTGATTGTGATTGAGAGATTAAGCAGGATGTGTATGTCAAATGTGAATGAGCTTATATGTGAGGTTTTGAGCTCCAGAGTTGTTTATGATTGAATGCTATTACTTTGGAAACATGAATGATTTTGCCCAAGTTTTCTATGATTGAATCAATTGCTTGTTTTGCATCATATGATCAAGGCCGTTTGTTGGGAATGATTTTAATTGTGGTTAAATGAAAGGAAAAGTTGATTCATGTGACATTGTGATAGTGGAGTGAATGAGTGATTACCTCTTATACACTTGTGTTTGAGTGAAACACTTTACCTAGTGACGAAATATTCCATGTGATGATGCATGCTTGGGAATGATTTTAATTGTGGTTAAATGAAAGGAAAAGTTGATTCATGTGACATTGTGATAGTGGAGTGAATGAGTGATTACCTCTTATACACTTGTGTTTGAGTGAAACACTTTACCTAGTGACGAAATATTCCATGAGCACATGAACATCCAAGCTTAATTGATTGATCATTCATGAAAAATAGCATTTGTTGGATATTAAGTGACTTTGTGAACACCAAAGCATGTGCACGTCTTGATTGAAATCTTGGACGTAAGTTTGATTGAAGTCTTCACTTATCTTGAAAGAAGATTTTTGAATGAGTGAACCATTATATGAATTGGTAGAAGATTAAGTTACATCTTGTTTGCTTGAGGACAAGCAAAGTTCTAAGTTTGGGGTTGTGATAACAGTTGAAAAACTGTTATTTTCAAGCTTCAAATTGATACTAAAAGCAACCTTTAACACTTAGAAACTAGCTTGAAATCATGCTTTTGGTCATATTTTCAGAAATAAGAGAGTTGGACAGGTTTATGCTTGATTTCAATGTTTTTGTGCAGGTTTTAAGGTGAATTTGGTGAAAGAAATGAAGAAGGAGAGAGATGGAATCAGAAAAGACATCAAAAAGTGCAAAAGGAGAAGCCGCAACTACCGCTCAGCGGCAGTTTACCGCTGAGCGGCACTCAAGAGATCATGGTGGATCCGCGTAAGGGTAAAATGGCCGCTGAGGGGAAGAAACCAACTCACGCACTTACCGCTGAGCGGTAGTTTACCGCTGAGCGGCACTCTTATGGGCTTGGGCCTAAATTTTCTGTATTTTTAGAATAGTATATAAGCTTTAGGACGTCCTAGGGTTTGTATCTTTGGCAGAAACGAAGCAAACACTCTCTCTTCCACCCCTTTGAAGGAGGATCTTGGATGCTCAGGCTACCTCTTCACCTTTCTAGGGTTTTATCTTTCATTCTTCCATTATTATTCATCTAGTTTCACCATGAATATGGTGAACTAAACCTTGTATTGTTGTTGGGGAATCAATGTAGTCTTGTGAAACTCTCATATATGGAATTTGTTTTTACATCTTATTTTAAGACCTATGCTTTCTTTCATCATTAGTTAGGGTTTTTCCTCTTTGCTTAATGCTTGCTTTGTTTAACTCATTCAATGCCATGATTATTGATTTTGTCGATACGGGAACGTACGGGAAAATCTAGATCCGGGGAATTTCTCCCAATAGTATATTGGTTGTTGTTAAGCTCCTGCACTTAAGAACTAATTACTAGGAATGCTAGGAATTGTATGAACTCGTAATTAAGGATAGGCCTTCTTGCAAGGTGATTTAGAGAGTAGCATTAACAATGATGAATAGAATGTTGAATTCCTAAAATATATGAGAGTGGATAAGATGAAATTGATAACCCCAACAACATACTCATCCATATATTCCATTGAAGTGTTTGTATTTTGTTTTAGCCATTGATCAAATTCATGCATACATGTTTATTTTCTGTCTTTTGCATATTAAACTCCAATTATTTTGTTCTTAGGTCTTAAATAATCAACAAATCACATAACTAAACTAGGCCGTGAGTCTCATAATATGAGGAATCAATGATGAATTATTATGATAGTCGTAGTCCACTTGTCATAATAAGTTGATCGGTGACCTTTTCATAATAAAAGTGAAATTTATTATGACTCGTAAAAGGGGACCTACCATAACAATTGTAGTGGGCCTGTCATAATAAGTGGGGCGCGGTGGTAAAAATAAAATTATATAGAAAACGTATTATTCAGTAAAAGGAGATATGTCAATAAGTGAAAACGGAAAACCTTTTATAACAGGTGTAAGGGACCTGTCATAATAAGTAGGTGCGATGACAAATATGAAATTATATTAAAAACGTATTATGAAAGATTTAGGAAGACCTATCATAATATGTATTTATTAGTTCAACACTTCTCATAGTGTCGAAATCCCTAATTTTACCATTGTTCCTTAGAAACAAACCATAATTCCTCCTTCTACCACTAGTGCAGTTAAGGGAAACGACAACGGTTATTTTCGTCCATAGGCAACGGTTCATAAACCGAGGCATATACAAGCGAGGCAAAAAGGGGTAGGCTTTTTTCCTTGGTTCAGAACCCAGGCAAAAAGGGGTAGGATTTTGCCTCAGTTCACAAGTCATTAAAGCAATAGGATTTTTTCTTTTTTGTGTTTTTGAACGACTTTTCGCCTCGGTTCCTTCTAAACCGAGGCAGTAGAGCGTTTTCTTTTTTACTTTTTCGCTTTCTATATCTTAGCTCCAAACGATGATCAAGCCTTTTTTAGTTTTTTTTATACTTTTTTTACTTTTCTTTAAATGTTTGAGATGAAGCCTTTGTCCATCATCTCAAATGATGTATTGGGTCTTGAGCCTGCTGATAACAGTTGAAAAACTGTTATTTTTATGCTTAAAATTGATACTAAAAGCAACCTTTAACACTTAGAAACCAGCTTGAAATCATGCTTTTGTTCATATTTTCAGAAATAAGAGAGCTGAACAGGTTTATGCTTGATTTCAGTGTTTTTATACAGGTTTTTAGGTGAATTTGGTGAAAGAAGTGAAGAAGCAGAGAGATGGAATCAGAAAAGACATCAAAAAGTGCAAAAGAAGAAGCCGTAACCACCGCTCAGCGGCAGTTTACCGCTGAGTGGCACTCAAGAGACCACGGTGGATCCGTTGAGGGGCAAAATGGCCGCTGAGGGGAAGAAACCAACTCACGCACTTACCGCTGAGCGGCAATTTACTACTGAGCGGCACTCTTATGGGCTTGAGCCTAAATTTTCTGTAATTTTAGAATAGTATATAAGCTTTAGGACGTCCTAGGGTTTGTATCTTTGGCAGAAATGAAGCAAACACTCTCTCTTCCACCCCTTTGAAGGAGGATCTTGGATGCTCAGGCTACCTCTTCACCTTTCTAGGGTTTTATCTTTCATTCTTCCATTATTATTCATCTAGTTTCACCATGAATATGGTGAACTAAACCTTGTATTGTTGTTGGGGAATCAATGTAGTCTTGTGAAACTCTCATATATGGAATGTGTTTTTACATCTTATTTTAAGACCTATGCTTTCTTTCATCATTAGTTAGGGTTTTTCCTCTTTGCTTAATGCTTGCTTTGTTTAACTCATTCAATGCATGAGTATTTATTTTGTCGATACGGGAACGTACGGGGAAATCTAGATCCGGGGAATTTCTCCCAATAGTATATTGGTTGCCGTTAAGATCCTGCACTTAAGAACTAATTACTAGGAATGCTAGGAATTGTATGAACTCATAATTAAATATAGGCCTTCTTGCAAGGTGATTTAGAGAGTGGCATTAACAATTGATGATAAGAATGTTGAATTCCGAAAGTATATGAGAGTGGATAAGATGAAATTGATAACCCCAACAACATACTCATCCATATATTCCATTAAAGTGTTTGTATTTTGTTTTAGCCATTGATCAAATTCATGCATACATGTTTATTTTCTGTCTTTTGCATATTAAACTTCAATTATTTCGTTCTTAAGTCTTAAATAATCAACAAATCACATAACTAAACTAGGCCGTGAGTCCTTTGGGAGAACGATACTTTGTCTTACCGAGTTTTATTACTTGAAACGATTCGGTCACACTTGCCGATTGTTAAACAAGTTTGTGCCACCGTTTTTCGGTGTTCATAAATTTGTCATCACCTGCTACATATTGATTTGATTTGATAGGTCTTCGAGATATTTGATTAGCCTGCAAAAATAAATGGAAACTAATCAATACTTCATCAAAAATTAAAAAGTTGATGAAGATTACAAGAAGTATATATCCTTAGTAAAAAGTGAAAAGATCATGATTCTTACCATTCTTGTTCATGTGCATTCCTCTTAGATTTCAATAACCTATTATTAATTCAATAAAGTAAACAAAATGAATATTTCCATTGACGAGACTATTTCCATTGACAAGCATATTTCCATTTGGCCGAAAGGCGCAATGACCAAGTTCATCTTTGTTTTCCTCTCCTCAGGTGGCTGATACCTTCCAATATTAATATTTGTTCTCAACCATAATTATAAAACTCTGCATCAGTACTTAACTTCATAATTTTGATTCCCGAACTACATATACGTATTAGTATTACCATTGATTCTATCATACACATCAGCCGCAGATTCTTCATCTGAAAATCGATAGAAGAAACGACCATAAAGCTGCCGAAGTGCCTTTTCCACTCGCATCTTTTCTCTATTTGTAAAATCCCCTTTTGAATCACCAAAAGTATATATTCGTTCCTCTCCTGTCTCTTAAGATTCTCATTGTGCCTGATGATCATAGCTAGCTGGTAGCCTTCCACAATGAACCTACCATGTGTCGCCGATAGCCATCACCCCAACCTAGCACCACCGCTTATCATCTTTACTTGGAAAAAGAGTTTGAAAAACCATTTCCTTATCCAACAACTTATTCAAGGAAGGAGAAAGAAATCTAAAATTGGAAAATTCTCCCAAAATCAATATTACCTAGACATAGGGATAGGAGGGTGGTTGCCTTTAAGCTTCTGTGCGAATGTAATGCATGATTAACTACTAGGGAGACAAGACATTATGAACTAGTAATTAGGATTAGACTTTCTTCACCGAGACATCGGGTTTAAGGTAAATTAGAAAGTGAAATGAACATTAATGAAGGAGATGAATTCATAAATACATGAGAGTGGATAGGATAAGTCGGAAACCCCAATAACATAATCATTCCATATTTTATATCAATCAGTTTTGCATCTTTCAATCCAATTGATCAACACTTGCATTCATGTTTATTTTCCGCAATATAAACATAATGATTTCGTTTACAAGTCTTATTTAATCAAGAAATCACAGAACTGTTTAGGCCGTGAGTCTCTTGGGAAACGATACTTGGTCTTACCACTTATTATTACTTTATAAGATTCGGAACACTTGCTGGAGTGTTAACAAGTTTTTGGCGCCGTTGCCGGTGACTCGTGGTTTAACTATTCTATTTGTGTGATTAATGATTAGCTTTGACTTGATTTTTATCTCTTTATCTTTTTATCTTTTTGTGCTAACAATTGTTTCTGGGGGCTTTTTTTCTTATGTATGCAAGATACAATTCGTACCAGGAACAAGAAAATTTCATAACTGCTTCCTTAAGGATCGGACGAGAGTAGAAGGAGGAGGAGAATTCAAACATATAGAGAATTATTCCCTCCTTCGGAGATACTTTTGCAACCCTCACCACAAAGGTCTGAACAGAGCATTGAAGAGATGGCCAAAGAGAATAATGGTAGACTGGCGGATTACACCATAGTTGTTGGCCTTCATCACCTTAACAACATTGCTAGGCTGAGGGTAAATGCTGCAAATATGGAGGTGAAACCGGCATTGATACAATTGGTGAAGAGCAACCAATTTAATGAACTGTCTCATGAGAAGTCCATATGAGCATCTAACTACATTCAACGAGATTTACAACACTATAAAGATCAATGGTGTACCGGATGAAGCTATAAAGCTAAGTTTGTTTCCTTTCTCATTGGGAGGCAATGCTAAGCTATGGTTGAATTCTTTCCTGGAGGATAACTTTAAAGAATGGGAAGTTGTGGTTTCAAAGGTTTTGAACAAGTACTTCCCACAGTCCAAGATTAACAAAGGGAAGATAGAAATTTCCTCTTTCAGGCAAGGTATGGAGGAAATGCTAGGTCAAGCATGGGATAGATACAAGAGCTTGTTGAGAAAGACGCACACTCATGGCTTTGATTAAGCAATAATAGTCATTCTTTTCCTTGAAGGTCTTGGTTCACAAACCAAATTGATGCTAGATGTCTCACTTGAAGGTAATATCAAGTGTAAGACTCCAGAGGAAGCTTTTGAATTGATTAACAACATGGCTACTAATGACAATGAGATGCATAGTGAAAGAGGAGTTCCACCTCAACAGAAGGGAGTCCTACAATTGCAATCTCAAGATGCCTTGCTTGCACAAAGTAAAATTATCACGCAACAGTTGGAAGAAGTGACAGAGAAACTTTTCTATTACCACAAGAGATATATAGTGTTTCAATGGTTCAGTGGTAGCAACAACCAACTCTAATTGAGAAGACCACCACGAGGCTTGGGGAAACCTTCCAACAATTCATGAAAATGAGCTTATCTTATTGTGAGAATATAGAGGTTGCATTTAAAAGCATGAAGATGCACATTGGGCAAATGGTCAATAAGATAGAGGGTTGTGAAAGGAATGCAAAAATTAATCTGAGGGAAGAGTGTAAAACCATTGTTACTAGAAGTGGCAAGGTGTTAGATGAGAGAAAAACAGAGAGAAAAGAGAAAGAAAATGTGAGTGAGGAAGAAGTAAGTGATCGAAAAGAGAGCATTGAGGAAGAAAAAAAAGAAAGAAGAGGTAGATGAGAGAAAAAAGAAAAAGAGTTTGAAAAACCATTTCCTTATCCAACAACTTATTCAAGGAAGGAGAAAGAAAAGCAGCTTGAGCGATTTATGGAGATTTTTAAAAAACTAGAGATTACCATACATTTCTCTGAAGCATTGCAACAAATGCCTTCGTATGCAAAGTTTTTCAAGGAGCTCCTCACGAAGAAATGAAAATACATTGAAAAGGAGACCATTAAAGTGCAAGGTAATTGTAGTGCAATCATACAAAAATTATTACCTCCTAAGCTTAAAGATCAAGGAAGCTTCACCATTCCGTGTACCGTCGGAGAATTGGAAATTGGAAGAGCATTGATTTATTTGAGAGCTAGCATTAATTTAATGTCGCTTGCTATGTTCAAAAGAATTGAAGGTTTGGAACTCAAACCTACTAGAATGGCACTCCAATTAGTGGACAGTCTCTTAAATACCCGTATCGGGTGGTTGAAGATGTGCTCGTGAAGGTACACAAATTTGTATTTCTAGTGGATTTTGTCATAATGGAGATGGAGGAGAATGGAGATGTGCATCTTATCCCGGGAGACCATTTATGAAGACTGCAAGAGTTTTAATTGATGTGGAGAATGGCAAGCTTAAAGTGAGAGTTCAAGATGAAAAAGTGGATTTTGATGTATTCAAAGTCATGACACACCCTAAAGATGATAAAGCATGATGGAGACACTGAAGGAGATCCCAATCGAGGAGGCGAATTTTGAGATGATTGATACCAAAGAAGAAGTCAAAGAAAAGAAGTTGGAGCTAAAGATGTTACCATCACATTTAAAGTATGTTTTCTTAGAAGAAGATGGAACAAAACCAGTCATCATTAGTAATTCTTTGCTCCCTAAAGAAGAAGAAAAGTTGGTTGAAATATTGAAAGCCAACAAATAAGCTATTGGATGGTCAATCTCAAATCTCAAAGGTATAAGTCCAACCTAGTTCATGCATAAAATATTTATGAAAGATTATTATAGACCATGTGCTCAACCTCAGAGAAGGCTAAATCCCGATGAAGGAGGTGGTTAGAAAAGAATTACTGAAGCTGCTAGAAGCTGGAATTATATATCCAATTTCTGATAGTGAATGAGTGAGTCCAATACAGGTAGTGCCAAAGAAAGGTGGGATGACAGTAATATATAATGAGAAGAATGAGCTTGTTCCTACTAGGACAATTACTAGATGGAGATGTGCATTGATTATAGGAAGTTAAATAAAGCTACTAGGAAGGATCATTTTCCCCTTCCTTTTATGGATCAAATGCTCGAAAGATTAGTAGGTTAGGCCTTTTATTGCTTTCTAGATGGATATTCTGGATACAATCAAATTGTGGTGGATCTAAAAGATCAAGAGAATACGGTATTTACATGTCCATTTGGTGTATTTGCTTACAGGAAGATGTCATTTGGGTTATGTAATGCTCCAGCTACGTTTCAAAGGTGTATGCAGGCAATTTTTGCGGATCTCATAGAGAAGTGTATTGAAGTCTTCATGGATGACTTTTCGGTGTTTGGAGATTCTTTCCAAAGGTGTTTGGCAAATCTGGATATTGTCCTCAAGAGATGTGTTCAAACGAATCTTGTGCTTAATTGGGAGAAATGTCATTTCATGGTTATAGAAGGAATTGTGTTGGGTCACAAGATTTCTGCTAGGGGAATTGAAGTGGATAAAGCCAAAGTAGAAGTCATTGAGAAGCTTCCACCGTCGACAAATGTGAAGAGGATTAGAAGTTTTTTAGGCCATGCTGGGTTTTATAGAAGATTTATTAAAGACTTCTCAAAGATTGTTAAACCATTGAGTAATTTGTTCGTTAAAGATGTGCCTTTTGTGATGAATGAAGAATGTTTAAAAGCCTTTGATATTTTGAAAAGAAAATTGGTGTCAGTCCCAGTGATGGTAGCTCTAGATTGGAATCAAATTTTTGAACTAATGTGTGATGCTAGTGATTATGCAATAGGAGTTGTGCTTAGTCAGAGAAAAGAAAAAGTAATTCATATTATCTATTACGCAAGCAAGGTTTTGAATGAAGCCCATTTGAATTATGCCATCACAGAAAAAGAATTTCTTGCTATTGTTTATGCTTTGGAGAAATTTAGACCGTATCTTGTTGGGTCTAAAGTGATTATCTACACAGATCATGCTGCTATAAAGTATTTGTTAACCAAGCCGGATTCTAATTCACATTTGATAAGATGGGTGCTTTTACTACAAGAGTTTGATATGGAAATCTGTGACAAAAAGGGGAGTGAAAATGTAATTGTTGATCACTTATCCAGGTTGATTAACAATGAAGTTACAAGCAAGGAAGCTGAAATCTGGGAATCTTTCTTAGATGAAACACTCATTTACATCAAACAAAGACCGTGGTTTGCTAATATGGCTAGTTTTAAAACTGCAGCAGTAATCCCAAAAGATCTCAATTGGCAACAAAGAAAAAAAAATTACATTATGCCAAGCAGTTTATTTGGGATGATTTGTATTTATTCAAAATTAGAGCAAATAACCTTCTGAGGCAGTGTGTAACAAATGAAGAAGCAAAAGGAATTCCCTGGCACTGCCATGATTCACCTTATGGAGGACAGTTTAATGGAGAAAAAACAACAGCAAGACGTCATGAGATGCCACTACAAGGCATTTTAGAGGTTGAAGTCTTTGATTGTTGGGGTATTGATTTTGTGGGACCTTTTCCACCATCTTTCACCAATGAATACATTCTGGTGATGGTGGATTATGTGAGTAAATGAGTGGAAGCCCTAGCTTGTCCCAAGAATGATGCTAGCACTGTGATCAAATTTCGGAAGAGGCAAATCCTTTCACGCTTCAGAACTCCAAGAGTACTTATTAGTGATGGAGGATCTCATTTTTACAACTTTTAGCTGGCAAAAGTACTCAAACATTATGGTGTGAGGCATAAGGTAACTGCACCTTATCATCCACAGATCAATGGGCAAGCAAAGGTGTCTAATAGAGAAATAAAGAGGATACTAGAGAAAACAACTACTTCATCAAGAAAGGAATGGTCACATAAACAGGATGATGCTCTCTGGGCATATAGGACGACAATGAAGACATCTATGGGTTTATCACCTTTTCCGTTAGTCTATGGGAAAGCATGTCATCTGTCAGTGGAGATGGAGCATAAAGCTTTGTGGGCTCTTAAATTTTTGAATTTTGATCCCTATGAAACTCAGAATAAACGCCGAAGGCAGATGCTGGAGCTTGAAGAGATGCGGTTTCACGCATATGATTTGTCCAGGAATTATAAAAAAAGGATAAAATTCTATCATGAGAGGAAGCTAATAAAAAAAATTTTTAATCCAAGGCAGCAGGTGTTAATATTCAATTCACGGTTGAAGCTGTTTCTTGGAAGCTGAAGTCAAAATGGTCAGGACCATTCATAGTGACGGGTGTGCATCCCCATGGAGCAATTGAATTGGTAGATCCAGCTGCTAGTGATCCACAAAGGAGTTGGGTAGTGAATGGTCAACGTCTCAAGCACTATTTGGGAGGAGAAGTGGGACGTCTTTCCACAGTGATGACGTTGGTTGATTCGTGAGCTTATTGGGTCAAGCTAGTGACGTTAAAGAAGCGCTTAGTGGGAGGCACCCTAGTTTTCTAAACTTGCCTTTTTATTTTTTTGAACATTATTTTGTTTCTGTTTTTAGAATAAGTTGTGATGTACTCAACTTGAAACCTTTATCTAATGTGATAGTTTGATATTGACTTGTGCATGATGAGTATTGCTTGATGATGCTTGGATATTGATTGATGTTGAGATTGTGCATCATATGCTAATATACAGGTGGTTGTTCACAAGCTATGTGAAAATATGCATATTGTTGTGATTGTGATTATGCTGTTAAGCAGGATGTGTATCTGGAATATATGGAATGTTGAATGTGCCTATATGTGAGGTTTTGAACTCCATAATTTTGTTGAATAATTGATATTACTTTGAAAGCATGAATGACTTTGCCCAAGCTTCTGTGATTGAATCAATTGCTTACATGTGTCGTATGATCAAGGTCATCTGTTGTTATCCCTTTTTAGCCAATGCATGATTTTAGCCCAATAAAAGAGAGCATAATGTGTTATGTCCTTTGAACCTTTAGCCTTGAACATAGTATGAAAACCCTTTTTGAAAATCTTTACCTTGAGTTAAGTTAAGAATATTTGTGGTATTGATAAAGGTTCAAGTTTGGGGTTGTTGGAATATTTGAAAAGGGAAAATAAATAAGCATTGAGCTAAGTTTTGAGCAAATGAAAAAGCAAAAGAAAAAGGAAAGAAAAGAAAAGCTCAATGCAAGGGAAAGTTGGGAATAAGTAAGAATGGTTGTGTTTAAATGATGAAAGTATGAATGACTCTCTTAACTCAAGAATTTTGTGATCCAGAAAAACCAATTTTCTTCTTAGCACAGCCACATTATAACCCATAGAAAAGTCCTTGTGATGATGCTTGCTTGTGAAAGTGTGTTTGATTGTGCTTAAATGAAAGGCAAAGTTGATTCATGTGACATTGTGATAGTAGAGTGAATGAGTGACCTTTATATACACTTGTGTGATTGAGTGAAACACTTTATCTGGTGAGGAATGATTCCATGAGCACATGATTACATCTATGCTTAGTTAATTGATCATTCAAGAGAATAACATCTGTTGGATATTATGTGATTATGTGAACACCATGATGATTTATTCTGAATCAAGGCATGTGTGTATCGTGATGGAATTCTATTTGATGAGCTTATTTGAGTAATTACTTGTCTTGAAAGAAAGAGTTTTTGAATGTGTTGAACCATTGTATTGATTGATGGAAGATTGAGTTACATCTTGTTTGCTTGAGGACAAGCAAAGTTCTAAGTTTGGGGTTGTGATAACGGTTGAAAAACAGTTATTTTTATACTTAATTCTGACATTAAAAACACCCTTTATGACTTAGAAACTAGATTGAAATCATGTTTTTGCTTAAGTTGTGGAAATAAGAGAGTTAGATGGGTTTTATACTTGTTTTTACTTATTTTGATATGAATTAAGATGAATTGGATGAAGAAGTTGAAGTAGCAAGGAGTTGGACTCAGGAAAGGAAGGAAAATTGCACAAAAGAATAATCGCAACCACCACTCAGCGTCATTTTCACCGCTGAGCACCAAGCTTGTTGTTGAGTTCTCTGTTTGACGCCTAAGCGCCATCTCTGAGGGCTAATCCAAGTATCGCAGTCACCACTGAGCGACATTTCTACCGCTGAGCGCCAGAGTCTGCTGTTGAGTTCATTGTTCCACGCCTAGGCACCATCGCTGAGCGTCATTCTGAGTGTCACACCTACCACTGAGCGCAATTTCCAGTGATGAGCGCTATCGACTTCAGCCTGGGCCAGTTTTCTGTTATTTTTATAAACTATATAAGGGTTTAGTCGACCTAGGGTTCATATCTTTGGACAGAAAGAGGTGAAAATACACTCCTTTCACCCCCTTGGAGGAAAATTTTTTATGCGGAAGCTCCGATCTTCAACTTTTAGGGTTCTATCTCTCATTCTTTTCATTATTTTCATCTTGTTTCACCATGCCTATGGTGAACTAAAACTCCATTGTTGTTGGAGAAACGATGTAATCCTTTGAAACTCTCATGTATTGAATTGATTCTTGATTATATATGTTTTACTTCGTTAATTGTTAGGGTTTTTCCTCTATACTCTATGCTTGCTTTGTTTAACTCATTCATAGCATGATAATTGATTTTATTGATATGGACACATACGGGGAAATCTAGAACTCGGGAAATTCTCCCATAAGCAATGTTACCTAGACATAGGGATAGGAGGGTTGGTTTCCTTTAAGCTTCTGTGCGAATGTAATGCATGATTAATTGCTAGGGAGACAAGACATTGTGAACTAGTAATTAGGATTAGGCTTTCTTCACTGAGACATCGAGTTTAAGGTAAATTAGAAAGTGACATTAACATTAATGAAGGAGATGAATTCATAAATACATGAGAGTGAATAGGATAAGTCAAAAACCCCAACAACATAATCATTCCATATTTTATATCAATCAGTTTTGCATCTTTCAATCCAATTGATCAACACTTGCATTCATGTTTATTTTCCGCAATATAAACACAATGATTTTGTTTACAAGTCTTATTTAATCAAGAAATCACATAATTGTTTAGGCTGTGAATCTCTTGGGAAATGATACTTGGTCTTACTACTAATTATTACTTGATATGATTCAGTACATGATAATGCTAAATTTTACCATTATTAAAGCATCATTTTAGTAGCAAAATCAACTCCTTTCTAACTTATAACTTGTTAAATCCTCTTCTTTTGTCTTGTTTTCTAAATAAATGTGTTTTTGGCTACTTTGATGTACTTTCATCAATAATCCCTTATTTTGTAGCTAAAAATGAGCTTGGAAGAGTCTCCAACCATGTATACAGATGAACCAAGGTGAGCACATGCAGAAACGCTCGTCAACAGCGAACGGACGCTGGTCGCCAACGAAAGAACGCTCGCTCAGAGAGAAATGGACGTTCGTCCTGCGAAGGAGAACGAACGCTCGTCCAAGCCAGGCACTGTGGACGCTCGTCCAAGCCAGGCACTGTGGACGCTCGTCCAAGCCAGGCAGAAGCTGACGCTCGTCCAGCCAGGCAGAAGAGGACACTCAGTGGACGCTCGTCTAGAGAGGATGATCAGTTGACGCTCGTCCAGCCAGGCAGAAGAGGACGCTCGGCCAGGAGAATAGGACGCTCATCCAATGTAGAGAAGAGGACGCTCGCCCATATCCAGAGTTTCACGCCTGAGCGTGAGAAATGGGGCGCCGGGCGCGACTTGTACAGAGAGGCTCACGCCCGGGCGCGACTGAGAGGGCGCCGGGCGCGACTTTTGCTGATGTGTCAGACGAGCTCATTTACCCTAAAACGCGAAGGGGTTTGGGTCTTTGGTTCTTTGGAGGTGCATCTCACTCAGAGGAGAGCTTGGAGGGCTGCTAGGGCTTGTGGGAACACTCCCTTCTTCCTCTTGGGTTCTTCATCTTCTTCCATGGCCATTTTGTAAGCTTAAAGGCTCTCCATGGAAATGGAGAGCCAAACCCATCTTGTTGGGGATAGATGTAGCCTCTGAACTCTTGTGTAATTGTTGAACGATTTGATTATATATATGCCTTTTCTATCAATTGCTAGTATTCTTGTTTCCGATCTTAAAGCTTGCATGTAATGGGGACGTTCATGACTTGATTTTGGGGTTTTATGGATTATGGGGACGTAAGATGAAACCTTGAACTGAAACAAGAGTCCTTGTGGTCATTGATTCTAGGGATGGAAGATGATTCACATGTTGTCTTAAGATCCTAGCTCTTTAATGTGGGTTTGCTTGTTAGATTGTCCAAGGGATTGGAATTTGATAAGGAAAACCTAGGCTCTTTCACCTAAGGGATCAGGGCTAGAGTGTTTTAGTGGATTGACTTTAGTAAATTGATAGAGAGGAGATGAAATTGATTTTACACAAGAGAGCATTGGTGAAACGTAACCTTAACAATGTCATTTCATACCATTTCTAGTCTTTTCCATTTTCAAGAGCCTTCAATACCAAAGTCCAACCTTGTAATTACTTGTTAATTTATCTTTCTGCATATATTCTTAAATGTTAAGTTGTTCTTGAGTCTACATGAGTTGTTAATCGCACAATTTTCTAGTATTACGAGTATCTTGGGAAAACGATACCTGGTCTTACCGGTTTATTACTTGAACGATTCGGTGCGCTTGCCGAAATCGCCTAACAGTACACTTGCTAGAGTGTTAACAATGGTGCAAAATCATGGAGAAGAAGTGTTGAAGTGGCTTGTTGGTGCAATTTGATGATGCGTCTAGAAGGAGGTTGGGCCAACCTTAAATGATGGTAGTGCTCTAGCTAGGACAAGCCAAATCTAGAAGCAATCAAGCTATATGTTCATGGACCTCACGGTTTTGTAATGGAAATCGGAATGTGTGGTGGATGATGGTTGAAGTGTCACCATTTTGGTGTATATTATGGTGAAGGATGAAGTGTTTAGGGGTTCTCTAAGAGATGTTGGGCCAACTCTTTGACGAAGGAGGCTAGAGGAGGCTACTATGGTTGCTTTAGCCTAGAGTGACCTTACAAGAGTTTATGTACACAAAATGACATTATGACTTTAGTCTATTTCAAAGGTGATTACATGATGGAGAGACGCCTCTATTTATAGGCTAAGTTGTCTCAAAATGCGCATAAATTTTAACCTAAAATTTTTATTAAGAGACTTTCAAAAAAATATATTAATTTCCTAATTAATGACAAACACTAAAATATTCCTAAAAACCTATATTTAACTACAATTTTACAAAACTACAAATTTAAAGAAAAATTCTAAAACCATCCTAATTCTACACAATTAAAGCCTAGACTCATAAACACATAAAAGAATGCAAAATTGGGGAGTTATTAGTGTTATTATTTTGTTTAATATTGTGATGAATATTTAACACTTATGAATTTTGTTATTATGTTTATGATTGATTCTCAGTTGACTCATCCTTATATTTGTAGTTGTGGTTTCGATGACAGATGATCGTTTTAATACGGGAGAAGATGATCATACAGATGATTCACGTATTATATATTGCAACGAGATGATTGAGAGGATTGAGAAATTTATGGTTTTGTTTTGAACAAATAATTTTATCTAGAGTTTTATTTTGTTATTGATTGAATTATGCATTATTGTTATTATCCAATTCACAGTTGAAGCTGTTTCCTGGGAAGCTGAAGTCAAAATGGTCAGGACCATTCATAGTGACAGGTGTGCATTCCCCATGGAGCAATTGAATTGGTAGATCCAGCTGCTAGTGATCCACAAAGGAGTTGGGTAATGAATGGTCAACGTCTCAGGCACTATTTGGGAGGAGAAGTGGAACGTCTTTCCACAGTGATGACGTTGGTTGATCCGTGAGCTTATTGGGTCAAGCTAGTGACGTTAAAGAAGCGCTTACTGGGAGGCACCCGAGTTTTCTAAACTTGCCATTTTATTTTTGTGAACATTATTTTGTTTATGTTTTTAGAATAAGTTGTGATGTACTCAGCTTGAAACCTTTATCTAATGTGATGGTTTGATATTGACTTGTGCATGATGAGTATTGCTTGATGATGCTTGGATATTGATTGATGTTGAGATTGTGGACCATATGCCGATATACAGGTGGTTGTTCACAAGATATGTGAACATATGCATAATGTTGTGATTGTGATTATGATGTTAAGCAGGATGTGTATCTAGAATATATGGAATGTTGAATGAGCCTATATGTGAGTTTTTGAAATCCAGAATGTTTGTGAATAATTGATATTACTTTGAAAGCATGAATGACTTTGCTCAGGTTTCTGTGATTGAATCAATTGCTTGCATGTGTCGTATGATCAATGCCATCTGTTGTTATCCCTTTTTAGCCAATGCATGATTTTAGCCCAATAAAAGATAGCACAATGTGTTCTGTCCTTTGAACTTTTAGCCTTGAACATAATATGAAAACCCTTTTTGAAAATCTTACCTTGAGTTAAATTGAGAATATTTGTGGTATTGATAAAGGTTCAAATTTGGGGTTGTTGGGAAATTTGAAAAGGGAAAATAAATAAGCATTGAGCTAAGTTTTGAGCAAATGAAAAAGCAAAAGAAAAAGGAAAGAAAAGAAACATAAGAAAAGCTCAACGCAAGGGAAAGTTGGGAATAAGTAAGAATGGTTGTGTTTAAATGATGAAAGTATGAATGACTCTCTTAAGTCAAGAATTTTGTGATCCAGAAAAACCAATTTTCTTCTTAGCCCAGTGATAACAGTTGAAAAACTGTTATTTTCATGCTTAAAATTGATACTAAAAGCAACCTTTATACTTAGAAACTAGCTTGAAATCATGCTTTTATTCATATTTTCAGAAATAAGAGAGCTGGACAGGTTTATGCTTGATTTCAGTGTTTTTATGCAGGTTTTAAGGTGAATTTAGTGAAAGAAGTGAAGAAGGAGAGAGATGGAATCAGAAAAGACATCAAAAAGTGCAAAAGGAGAAGCCGCAACTGCCGCTCAGCGGCAGTTTACCGCTGAGCGGCACTCAGGAGTTCACGTTGGAACCGCTGAGGGGCAAAATGGCCGCTGAGGGGAAGAAACTACTCACGCACTCACCGCTGAGCGGTACTTTACCGCTGAGCGGCACACTTATGGGCTTGGGCCTTGATTTTCTATAATTTTAGAATAGTATATAAGCTTTAGGACGTCCTAGGGTTTGTATCTTTGGCAAAGACGAAGCAAACACTCTCTCTTCCACCCCTTTGAAGGAGGATCTTGGATGCTCAGGCTACCTCTTCACCTTTCTAGGGTTTTATCCTTCATTCTTTCATTATTGTTCATCTAGGTTCACCATGAATATGGTGAACTAAACCTTGTATGTTTGTTGGGGAACCAATGTAATCTTTTGAAGCTCTCATATATAGAATTTGTGCTTGCATCTTAATCTAAGACTTATGCTTTCTTTCATTATTAGTTAGGGTTTTTCCTCTTTGCTCAAAGCTTGCTTTGTTTAACTCATTCAATGCATGATTATTGGTTTTGTCGATACGGGAACGTACGGGGAAGTCTAGATCCGGGGAATTACTCCCAACAGTATATTGGTTGTCGTTAAGCTCCTGTGCTAAAAGAACTAATTATTAGGAATGCTAGGAATTGTATGAACTCGTAATTGGGGATAGGCCTTCTTGACAAGGTAATTTAGAGAGTGGCATTAACAATGATGACTTGAATGTTGAATTCCTAAAATATATGAGAGTGGATAAGATGAAATTGACCCCCAACAACATATTCATCAATATATTTCATTGAAAGTGCTTGTCTTTTGTTTTAGCCATTGATCAACCTCATGCATACATGTTTATTTTCGTCTTTTGCATAGTAAAATCCTAATTATTTTATTCTTAAGTCTTAGCTAATCAACGAATCACATAACTAAACTAGGCCGTGAGTCCTTTGGGAGAACGATACTTGGTCTTACTGAGTTTATTACTTGAAACGATTCGGTCATACTTGCCGATTGTAAAACAAGTTTGTGACATCATATTTTGGTGATCATAAATTTGTCCATTAAGTTTTTGGCGCCGTTGCCGAGGACTCGTGGTTTAACTGGTTAATTTGTGTGGTTATTGATTATCTTTGACTTTAATTTTGAATTTCTGTTTTTATTTTTCTGTTTTTATTTTTTCAGTTTTTATTTTATTTTATTTTATCTTATTTGATTTGATTTTATTTTATTTTATTTTATTTTATTTTATTTTATTTTATTTTATCTTCTGAATCTTTTATCTTCTCCTATATCTTTTTGTGCTAACAAATATTTTCTAGGGTTTTGTTTTCTTGTGTATCCAGGAAGCAATTAGAACAAGGAGCAAAAAAACAACAGAACCTCTTCTTGAAGGTCTAGACGAGAGTAGACGGAGGAGAAGAATCCGAACATCTAGAGAACTTTTCCCTTCTCCAGAAACTCTCTTACAATCATCACCACAAGGTTCTGTTCATAGCACAGAAAATATGGAGAACAACAATGTTAGAAGAACTCTTGCGGACTACACCAATATAGCTGGACCTCAGCACTTTAACAGTATAGCTAGACCTAGAGTCAATGCAACTAATATGGAGGTGAAACCAGCACTGATTCAACTGGTGAAAAGCAACCAATTTAATGGGTTATCTCATGAAAGCCCATATGAGCACCTCACTACCTTCAATGAGATTTGCAACACAGTCAAGATTAATGGGGTGCCAGACGAAGCTATCAAACTTAGCTTGTTTCCTTTCTCATTGGGAGGCAATGCTAAGCTTTGGTTGAATTCTTTCCCAGAAGAAAGTTTCACAGAGTGGGAAGCAGTGGTCACAAAATTTTTAAACAATTACTTCCCACAATCTAAGGTGACAAAAGGCAAGCAAGAGATTTCTTCATTTAAGCAGGGCATGGAAGAATCACTGGGCATGCATGGGACAGGTATAAAAGCTTGTTACGTAAAACTCCCACGCATGGTTTTGAAGATCAGGAAGTAGTCTTAACTTTCCTTGGAGGTCTTGGTTCACAAACCAAGATGATGCTAGACGCCTCAGCAGGAGGTAATATTAAATGGAAAACCCCAGAGGAAGCAACAGAGATTATAGAAAACATGGCTACTAGTGATAATGAGCTGCACAGTGAGAGAGGAGCTCCTATGCAACAAAAAGGAGTTCTCCAATTACAGACACATGATGCCCTGCTAGCTCAAAACAAAATTCTAACTCAACAGCTGGAGACTCTGACTAAAACTCTTGCACAATTACCCAAAGAGTTGAAAACTACTGCACAGGTACAAACCCAGTTGTGCGAATTGTGTGGAGGCGACCATATCAATGGTCAATGTGCCTTTCCAGTTGAAGCCGTAGAGGATGTAAACTACATGACCAATCAGTACCGTCAAGGGAGCTACAATCAGGGGTGGAAACTACACCCAAGTATTGGTCAAGGGCAAACTGGGCAAGCTAGTCAATATAATAAGCAGCAGCAGCAATCCACCTTATGGCAACAGTTATCTATGCTTAATGAAAGGTCCATGAGGATGGAGGAAACTCTCAACAATTTCATACAGAAGACTGAGTCTACACAGAAGAGCACTGAAGCTGCTATCAAAAATTTGGAGACTCAGATGGGGCAGATCACCAAACAGGTGGAAGAAAGGCCAAATAGAAATTTTGGGGCTAATATTGAGGTTAACCCCAGAGAAGAGTGCACGGTGGTAGAGAGTGTTGATGATGAGAAAGTTGAGTTAGATACAGAAGAGAGAAGAGAAATAGAGAGCAATAGCACTTTTCCTTTTCCAATCCATCAAGGGAAACAACTGGACTTCACAGAATTATTCAAAATGGTTGATAATGATGCACCTTGGGAACAGATTCTACAACAGATTACGGTTTACACTAAATCTAATGAAGAAATCTCTACAAAGAAGAGACGTAGAGATGATGAGGAAAAGGAGTGTATAACTGTTAAAAAAGAGTCATTCCCTCCTAAAGCAACAGACCCAGGCAGTTTTTCTATCCCTTGTACCATAGGGAATAAAAGGGTGAAGAAAGCTCTTCTTGATTTAGGTTCAAGTGTTAACTTGATACCTTACTCTTTATTGGAGCAAATCGGCAATGTTAATGTGAAATCTGTAAAGGTTAATCTAGTAATTGCCGATGGATCTTCAAAGGAGCCATGTGGGATTGCAGAGGACATTATAGTTTGTGTTGGCAAACTTCAGTTCTTGGTAGACTTTGTGGTGATGAAGATGGAGACAGAGAAGATACCTATCATACTTGGAAGACCGTTTATGAAAACGGCCAAAGCTATCATTGATGTAAATGAAGGTATAGTAGTGCTCCAGGACAGGGAGGAGAGACTGGTTGTAGACGTCTTTAAAGATGAGACGCAAACACAGGAGGAAGAAGCTAGTTATAAAGCTGCATTTCAAGATGCACCCATGACTAGCCATAAAGATGAAAATCTCAAGGTTGCAGGTAACCATTGTTTGCTGTTTCAGGTACATAAGGAAGAAAAGATTGGAAGAGGAGGAGAAATTCCTGGTGACTGGGAGAAAAGAAGACCCCAACTTGGTGCACCTGTAAGAACCAAGAACAAGTTGTGGGTTGTGAAGGGCTTTAAGGAGAAGGAGATGATAGAGATAGAATCTCCATGTCTTAGAAGAATCAAAACAGTTCACAGGAAACAGCTGAGGAGTTGGTGGGATGACAACATCAACTATAAAGAAGGAACTTGAGCTTACTGGGTCAAGCTAATGACGTTAAAAGAGCGCTTGCTGGGAGGCAACCCAATGATTTTAGAACTTTTAAATTTTACTTTGGTTTGTAATCTTTAAATCTGTTGAACATTATATTGCTGAACATAGCATCTACTGAAGGATGCTAGTTGGATATAGCATCTACTGAAGGATGCTAAGTGGTAACACCTACTGATGGGTGTTGGTAAGTTTTTAACACCTATTGATGGGTGTTGGGGGATTTTGGGTCAAGCTCGTGACGTTAAACAAGCGCTACCTGGGAGGCAACCAAGTTGATTGATTGTTTTTGTTTGTTTTATTTTAGTTAGGGTTTGCATAAGTATTTTAAACATTGAATTGCAGGGAACCAGTGAGGGGCATGTTTAGGAGGCACGTAGGTTAAGAAAAGAAGGAGAAGAGCACATCACGAAAGTGCCGCTGAGCGGTAACTTACCGCTGAGCGGTACTCTCGCAGATGGGCTTTAGTTCCCCTTAGCGGGACCCGAGCCCATTAGGGTATTTTTATACCCTAAGCTGCGCATTTGCTCATACTTTCACACCCTTCTCTGCACAAACACTCCCACATACCTTCTCCAAGGTTTTCCACATCTTTTCACTCTTCCCTCTTAAGAAAACTTCTCTTCCACTCACTTTTTCACTAGTGTGCCATCAAAGTTTGGGGTTGGAAGAGAGCATTTTAGCTTGGAAGCATTCTCATTGCATCTAGTATCTCCACCCAAGTAAGTAAAATGCATTTTGTTCATTCTAGGGTTCTTGATTTTGAATGTGATTGTCAAAGCATGATTATTTAGGGGTTTTGATTTCTATGCATGGTTTGATGATATATTTGATGTTTGAACCGATTAAACTGCATGATTATGAACTGGAAAACTGAAAATTGCATTTGGGTGGAGTTAGGACAGCTTTAAAAGAGGTTTTTCAAAATTCTGCAGAGTTACTGCTCAAGGGTAAACTGCCGCTGAGCGGCACTCTGCCAGACTTGATTTTTCTTGAATTTTTGTGATCTGGAATGTGGCACTGGTGGCGTTGAGGGGAAATTCTGGCCCTCAGCGGTGGTTTAGCTTCGAAAGAAGTTGTGTTCTGTGTTTACTAATGATTAACATCATGTTATGTGGTTTTGTATTTGTGTTTGAATGCAGGAATGACATCCTCTTTAGGAAAGAGATTGAAAACCATGGCAACCAAGAGAAAGGAAAAGGAACCAGAGCAACCCCACTCTAGCAGGTTCCTCTCTAGGAAACATGAGAAGCACTTTAGGGTGGTTCAGGACAGAAGACTTCTGATGGAAAGAAAAGTTGGAATGATACCTAACTTTGCTCCTCAATTTGGAGAGCAAGTGTTAGGGAATGACTGGGGAAAGATAGCCACCTATCCTGCACCTGCCAACATAGCTGTGGTAAAGGAGTTCTACACCAATGCAAAGAAGATTGGTGACTATCCAGCTGAAAATTATCTGGGCTATGTTAGAGGCCATGCTATCAGGTATGATCCTGATTCTATCAATAACTTCCTGGACACTGTGTGGGCTGGTGAGCAGTGCCAGTTTGCTCTTTGCATGGAGGAAGGTGCTAATTATGAGGATGTGGAGAGAGTACTATGTATACCTGGAGGACACTTCCAAAGGAATAGATCTGGCTCAGTGGTTAACATTAGGAGGACGGATTTAACTCCTCTTGCAAAGTATTGGATGGCATTTTCTCATGCCAACATTCAGCCATGTTCACATGTGTCAGATATTACTCTCAGCAGGGCACTATTCATCTACTGTGCTATCAGAAACTTAAATGTTAACATTGGGCAGGTGATAGATGATGAGATTAGTGTGTGCGCCAATACCTCAAACAACAAAGCACCACTAGGACATCCCTCCTTGATTACTCACCTTTGCAAGCTAGCTGGGGTGGATACTTCTGTTCCACCATTTGAAAGGCCAAGAAAAGCCATTGATGAGGCTTATTATAGACAGTATTGTGGAGGTGAGGATGCAGCTCAGCCAGTTCCACCACGCCGTGCTCGTAGAGAGAGAGGGCCAGCACAGAGCCAGACATCTGCTGAGACACATGAAGCAGAACCATTCCAGATGAGGGACATGTATATGTCTCTTATAAGTGCTCAGTTGCAGTCCATTCACAGAGGGCAGGTGGCTACTGCTGAGATGATTGTGGGGATGTATGATACACCTCCAGCCCACAGGTGGACTATGGATGAATTCCATAATGTGGTAGCTTGGCCAGAGCAGCCAGTGCATGGAGGAGGAGCTAGAGCAGCTGAAGCTTCAGCTAGAGAGATGGAAGAAGATGAAGCTGATGATGATGATGCATTTGAAGATGATAAAGATGAGGAGGAAGAGGAAGATACAGAGGACAGCTCAGACTGATAAGGAGCTGAGATAGCATTTATTGATGAATGCTATCATATGCTTATGCTTTTGTTGGTTTAAGTTTTCTGAACTTATTTGTTTTTTGTTTTTAGATTAGGGTTTGATGTACTCTATTGGAAACCTGGTTTGTGTGATAGTTTACTATTAACTGTGATTGTTTGATAAGTAATGCTTGATGATGCTTATTGATTGATTGATGTTGAGATGATGTGCACATTAAAATGCTTATACAGGTGATTCACAAGCTTTGTGAACAAATGCATGATATTATGATTGTGGTTTTGAGATTAAGCAAGATGTGAATGTCAAATGTGAATGAGCTTATATGTGAGGTTTTGAGCTCCATAGTTGTTATGTTTGAATGCTATTACTTTGAAAGCATGAATGACTTTGCCCAGGTTTTCTAGGATTGAATCAATTGCTTGTTTTGCATCATGTGATCAAGGCCGTTTGTTGGAACCCTTTTTATTGGCCAAATTCATAAAGTTAGCCCACTAAAAGAGAACACTTTGTGTTCTATCCTTTGAACCCTTAGCCTTGAACATACACTGAAAACCCTTGATTGAAAATCTTTACCTTGAGTTAAGTAGAAGATATTGTGTGGTATTGTTAAATGTTCAAGTTTGGGGTTGTTGGGAAAACATGAAAAAGGAAAAGCATTGAGCTAAGAGCTAAAAAGTAAGAATATGCAAAGAAAAAGAAAAAGAAAAGAAAAGAAAAAGAAGCAAAGCTCAATGCAAATGCAAAGGCAAGTTGGGAAGAATAAGAAAAATTGTGTTGTTATGATTCTCTTAACTCAAGGATTTTGTGATCCAGAAAAACCAATTTTCTTGTTAGCCCAGTCACATTATAAGCCATTGAAAAGTCCTTGTGATGATGCATGCTTGTGAATGTTTTTGATTGTGGTAAAATGAAAGGCAAAGTTGATTCATGTGACATTGTGATAGTAGAGTGAATGAGTGATTACCTCTTATACACTTGTGTGTGAGTGAAACACTTTACCTAGTGAGGAAATATTCCATAAACACATGAACATCCATGTTTAATTGATTGATCATTGACGAGCGGGTCGCACCGCTTACAAAAGTTGTGCATAAAATAATGCAGTATAGTATAACTAGGAAGTGACTCCTAGGTCGTCTCTCAAGGACCAATTTTTGTCGTGGTTCAGTCTTAGATTTGACACGAAAGGGGGGGTTGTTTGTGGTTTTTGTTTGGATGCAAAAAAAATAAAATTGGAACTGGAAATTAAATAAAACAGAATTAAAAACACTGGAATAAATTTTAAAGACAATAAAAATAAACGGTAAAAGACGGTAAAAAACGAAAAATGGAAAATTATGCAGTGTTTGAAATTAAAATGCTGGAACTGTAAACATGCATAAAACGTAACAGCAGACAGTAAAATAAATAGACAATAAAATAAAATCACTTGACTGAAAATGAAATTTATCAAAAGTTTCAATACTTGAAATTAAAATGTTTGAACAGATGAAAATGAAAATGATCAAATTAATTTAACAAGCGTTCAAAAATAACATTCTACACTGCTGGAAAATAAAAACTCAGAGCCTCTGGAAGAGAGGAACCGAGAGTGTTTCCTACTCCTAATTCTAATCTAAAATCTCCCTCCTCTTCTCTGCATGCTGCCATCCTTTTATAACCAATTCTCTGACCAAGCATAGTCTCCTCCCCGTGAACTTCTGGATGTAGCTTCATTCTCCCTGCCAGCAGAATGTGTGCTTTGTCTTAACGTGACAGTGGCCCCTTCTCCCCTTTTTAGTCTTTAAGAATAATATTCCGGACACTACTTTTTAATTTGGATTTTGGACACATTCAATCATATCTTTTGTCAAGGCAAATGCTCAAAAACCAAAACCAATATCGTTAGTGGTGGCCCCATGTTTGTCGTCCAAAATGCTGAATGTCCGTGTGGAGTGGAAGTCTGCACATTCTTTTCCTTTCCATTCAACCATGGCTTCCTCACGTTGCAGCTGCCAAGTAGTTACTGCATTTGCTCTCTGCTGTACCTCCGCTGAGACTCTTTTCTAACTTCATTGCTGGACCGAAAAGCTTCTTTCATCCCCTGCTGGTCACTCCTGCTGCTGTTCCCACCGTGCACCTCTCAAGCTGCTGCTGGGATGGTGGACCTAGCCTTGAAGTGTTGGATGCTTGAACTGCTAGAGTTGGAGAACCGAGAGCTCTTCCTTCATGTGCGTGATGGTGCTGGAGCTGGACCAGTTGCTGGATGAAGGTCTGGATGCATGGAGGCTGGACGTGAGCTGTGTGCGTGAAATGCTGCATGCTACTGCTGGTGGCTGGCCGTGGAGGTGTTGAAGCTGGACGGTGGTTGCTGGGTCACTCTCCCATTCTCATTTCAAGAATAAAAGCTTATGTGTGGAGTATGGAGAGTTAGAATGGAATGGACAGTGGAGTGCCGTGTGGTATTTTTCTTCAGCAGCCCATGCGCATCCTTTCTCAGATATTCCCTTTTCAAATTGGTGGTCCCTGCTTTCTAATAATTGGCCGTGAAACCACTTACATTATCTCAATTAAAATAGCACCTCATCATTTTGCAATTCCATGTGAACGTGCTTGGTTGGTTGCCACATATTAGATGTGATGAACTCCCTTACTCCGTGCACACCAAATTAATTACCTTCCATCTTCAACTTCCAGCCGCGCATACCACAAGAGCCGTGCTATTATTCTTCCAAATGTCCCAATAATATTTACAGAATTTTCCCTGCACTCAATAATGTAAATTATTAGTCTCAGATAATTCAAATTAAGTGAAATAAGAATTTCTGATCAAATTAAGCACAATCAATAAAAACGGGAAAATACTAGACAATTAAGCACAATTTCCTGATTAATTTTAGTACAATAAACTAAGTGAAGTGAAGAAAATAATGATTCATCAAAATAGACCACACTTAGTCTTTTGCACTCCTGGGCAAAATTAAGACGCAAATCAGGGAATGGTTCAAAGAACTTTGGTGGAGGGTGACACAAAACTCAGCAGACAGAAAAATAAAAACTCGCAAGAAAACAAAATTTACACAGTTCTCAAGAATTTGGACAAATAAAAGAAGTAGAAATTATCCAACACAAATCAAATAAAGCAGATACTTATAGAAATCTTCCAAGCAATTCAATACATGGAAAAATAATCCATCAGCTCAAGAGGTGATTTGAAAATAACAAAACCTCACAGATGCACTCATAGTGTTTCTCTCAAGTGTTTAAGGTAAATCAATGTCACTCAATGCACTCAAGAAAACAAACACAAGCAGACTTGGCAAGCTTCTAATTATCAATACTTAAAACATATGCATCTTCAGATCAAAAGGTCTTTACTGGGTTGTAATGGGGCCAAGGACAGGGGAGGATAAATTTGGATAAGTAGCTATAGCTCAGAAGAAATAGAGGTGCACCAGGGAAAAAATGTAAACACAGTGAAATCTCACCCAAACCTCTAATTCAATCCTCTTCTCGACTCCATTATTTACAAAATTATTTTTCAATTTTTCTCTTTTTCTCATCATTTTTTTTTATCCTGTCTTCTTTTTTTTTTTTTTATCACACAACAGGATATAAATTATCATTTCAAAACATGATGAGGAACCAACTAGCCAATTCATCAGAATTCCCAAGGAGACCACACTTATTCACAAAATACTTCTATAGCTCCAGACTTTCCTAAGGTTAAGGTAATCATTTGTTTTTCACTTAGGATCAGTGTATGAGCTTCAACACAAAGAAATATATACAGTATAGGCTCAAAGGGGTTATCAAAGGATAATAACAAGGTAGGCTTATTTGGCTAAAGAGGCTCAAGAATAAAATTGCCTTTATCACTTCCAAAAATGCATATAAATCAAGTAGATCAAAAAGAATCAAGCCAAGGCATATGCGCAAGCAATCAAGAGACATATCACACACAATAAAGAAAATTAAGTGGCTCAAATCTCACACAGGGTATTCGTCACAATCAAATCAACCTCTCAAACGTATAATTATCTTTCCAAGCAAAGAAAAGCAAGGATTACAATCTATAAGTAGTAAGTAAGTGAAGGAAAAATCTACAACTTAGACATCATCCAGAAATCAAGAGAAAAATGTAAAATTTATTGCACACAAAACTGGATAAAAATAACTTAAAAGAGAAAAAATTTAACACTCAAAAACAAAAAATTTAACACACAAAATACAATCTAACAGAAAAGAACAAAATTTCTCCCCAGTAGACCACACTTAAATCACACAATGTCCTCAGTGTGTTACAATCATCAGATTATCAATTTCAGAGCAGTCAAATAATATAGACAAGTGCAATAAAAGGTTAGGAAATGGGAAGAAATTTTTCAGTAACATCCATCAGTAGATGTTATCAGGGACATCCATCAGCAGATGTCTAAAACACCTAGCACCCATCAGTAGATGCTAATAATTTTTATTATTATTTTTTTTTCTGAAAAAGGAGACCGGTACTGTGACAACAGTCTCGGTGGCAAAGACCGGAACTGTTGCTATAGTTGAAAGCAATCTGGCTATAAATAGGCCGCTCCTCCGCGTCCAGCGCCATTTCCTGACCTAGTCTCTCCTCTCTGCTTCTCTCTCAACTCTCTCTCTGCTCTCTTCTCTCTCTGCTCTCTCCTGAGCGTCTGGATCTGTGAGGAAGCTCTGTCCCCGCGCCTTCTGAAGATCTGAGATCTGCGCAGAGCCCCTGTCCCTACGTCTTCTGAAGAGTCTGAGTGAGATCCGCGAGGAGCCTCTGCAAGCCTACTTCCCCAGGTAAGTCCTTCTTCACTAAGGATCTCCCTCTCTTACTGCTTGCTTGTTCTGCTTCTCTTTCCCTTGTCCATTTCTTTAAGCTTTCCCTGCTTGCTTGCTCATCTTTATTATTATATTTTTTTTTCTTTTCTGCAATACTTGTCCTCTCCCCCTGCCCGATCTATCTTCTTTCTTCTCCTACAATTTTTTTCATTTTTTTTAAACTTAAAACACTTAAACACATAAAACACAACTGTCTAAAAACTTAAGGGGTATATCGGCTGGAAACCAGACGTTAATCTCCCTTCGATTGAAGGTATTGCAGAGACAATCGGGTAGAACAACGCCACGTACCCCACTTAAAAATAAACACAAAATCTTAATTTACAAGAACAACAAGGACAACAGGACAACTGGACGTAGATCCGTTTAGGACCCTTTTGCAAGGACCGTGAAACAGATCTGAGACCAGACACAGAAATATCAAAGACTGATCGGACAAAATAAACTGAAAAGGAAACAAAAACAACCAAATAAAGAAAATACTGAACTAAGAATCTAATATATTTTTATGCTTCGTTTTTTTTTATGTTTTGTTTTTCTTTTTTTTATGTTTTTGTTCTTTTTATTTTTATATTTTTTTTTATTATGTTTTAGAATATTTCAAGAGGAATGATGACGAGTGAGATGGAATCAGAGAGATACACTAGTCAGCGATGGCGTCCTACAGATGATCAGATCAAGATGATGACCAACATCTACAACTATGGGGTCACACACCCAAGCCGAGCGCAAGTCGTCGAGATCGCGTCTCGACTAAGGACCTTCGCAGATGCCACCGAATATAACGTGCACTGCTGGTTTAACAACCATGGCAATCGGGTCAGGCGCTGGCAAGCGGAGATAGACCCTACTGGCACTCTCTTTTCACAATTGCCGCTGTATATGTATGGTAAGAACTCTCATCATACCTCCATTTTTATTGAATTTTTTTTTTTCACTTCCTCTTCTATAATTAACACAATTTTATTTTTTTTATTTTTTTTATTTTTTTTATTTTTTTTTTGTTTGAAAGAATACAACTGGGTGATAATGAGGGCACCGAGGCTGCTGGATTTGTTTCCAGTTCCGATCATTATCGATGACGACAGAAATGAACGAGAAATTCCTCCACCAAAGCCTCCTGTATTTCGAACCAGAACTCCCTCAACGGAGCTCTCCCTTAGACCACCACAACCAGCTCGAGAATTCTTCCAGTTTTAATGTTTTGCTTTTTTATTTTTTTTTATGTTTTTGTTGGCCGAGTGTGGCCAGAATTAAGGACTCTAATATGAACACTTATGTTTTTTTATGTTTTTAATTTTTTTTATGTTGTTTTTGTTTTTTATTTGGTTTGTAATATTAACGATCACTAAAGATCGACCCCCGAACATCTTTTATATATATCTACTGCAATTTCATTTTCAGATCTGTTCAATCCCTTTTCTCAATTACTGTAATTTTTTTGCAATGATGAATGAAATCTTTCTTAGTCAAATTTTTCAATCAATAATCTGTATGCAAACAACTAAGAAATTATATTACAGTGAAGAAAAATAAGGGAAAAAAAATGAGATCTGAAGTGAAATTTTTTTAATGAATTATTGGTAAGAAACTGAGGGTCGAAATAAAATCAAGGACTACGCAAAACAATTTTTGAATTTTTGATTTTTTTTTTTTTTTAAGGATAACAGTTTGAAAACTAAGAAAGAAAAATAAATATACATATCAGAATACAGATTTGGCACGTTTTAAACAAAAAATTTTATCACAAACTTTTTATGTTTTTTTTTATTATTATTTATTTATTTATTATATTTTTTTTAAAGATAACAATTACGAAAACTAAGAAGAAAAGGAAAAACAAACTTAAAAGAAAAACAAAATGCAGAATCTCCCCCAGACCACACTTAAACTACAATGTCCTAAACGTGTTCTAAGCATAAGATCATCAGTTAAAACACTAAACAGATAAAGGACAAATGCAATAAAAGTAGGAAAACGGGGAAGAAAGAAAAAGAAAACTCCCCTGGTCAGGGTGGCAGTTGCCAATTTTGGATTTGTAGGGAGATGTTCTTCTCTTTAGGCTCCAGCATGAAATTGTTGAGGACGAACTGCTTCATCCTCCAGATTTGATCAAGCAGTGAAATGTCCTCCACCACCGGATCTAAACCACAAATATTGTTACTGAGCGGATTCAGCAGGTGCCTGTTGATCTTCAAACTATCAGTGTCAGCACCTTTGATTTCCACTGTGGGTGTATGTTGATCAAATTTATACGTACCTCCTGCAACATGGTTAGTGCAATGTGGCAGTGCAGAAATTTCATGCAGAGGTATAACACCCCATCCCAATTCATCATACTGAGCCTTAGATAAATCCTCATAACATGAATCAATTTCTAAATTGCATGCAATATTAATCATAGACTCAGATTCATGTTCAGTGCTTGAAGAATAACCATTCGAATGTGATAGTAAAAAGCGGTTCTCATCATGCACAGAGGAAAAATTAAAATCAGACTCAGCAAGAATATAGTCATTAGCATACCGATCATCATCACAATCAACATAATTATCAAATTGTGGTATGCTTACCTCCTCTTCCTTGAAGATTTCTAGAGTGTGGGAAGGTGAAGGTGGTCTACCTGGTTCAGCACTACTGCTTATTCTTGCCTGGTCCTCAAAATCTTCAGCATTCTCCTCAGGTGTAAGAGTGGCTATCTGCCTGATCTGATCAGTCATATTCTTCATGGCAGCTTGAGTTTCCTGCTGGATTTGCTCGAACTGAATTCTCTGTATGGTCATCTGCTCCAGTAACTCCTTTAATGTAGGCTCAGAAGTTGAAGGCTGAGGAGTTATTTGGGCAGGAGCATCAAACTGCTGATTCTCGTATTGCTGAACTGGTGGAGGCATAAAAGTATCCTGAGATGGTGCTTCCTGATATTCCTGTTGAGCATCGAACCATCCCAAGCTAGGGTCATTCCATCCAGGATCATTGATATATCCATACTGCTCAGGGGAGAATTTGTTCAGAAACTGAAGCTCAAGATATCCCCAATCGGTAACGGATCCTAGAGGAAGAGAGTCTTGCCAATCCTTAGCTGCTCCTTGTAATGAATGCGGAAATGCGCTCAAGAAAATGTGATCAAGAGGAACATCTGGAGGCTTCATTGAAGAGCACACCATGTGGAACTCCTCCAAATGTCTATGTGGGCATTCCCCTGCAAAACCATGAAACTTAGGCAGCAAATATGTCAGTCCAGTGCTTAGAACGTAATAAAAATCATCCTCTGTAGGTGGAACCGGCTCTCTAGGAGCGCTCTCAGAAGTTGGAGGATGAACCATATTGTTCTCACCACAAAAGTCAGCAGAATTAAATTCAGAGTACCAAGCAGAAGGAGAATCATGATTATAGGTACTCGCAGAATAAGCATAATTCACATCATCAAAATAGGTAGACATGGAAAATAAAAAGTAAAAACTAAAAACTAAAAATTATAAAACAGATAAAACACAACACATTTATACATGCAATACGTACACAAGACAGAACAATTTTTTATTTTTTTTTAATTAACAGACAAAATACATATGACACGCATACAAAACAAAGAGAACATCACAACACAACACAAGATAAAGCATAACACAATTAATCATGCTACAGGCACAAACAAGACAGAACATCAACAGTAAAATATTTTTTTTTTTTAAATATAGCAACTAAATACAGAACACAGCACAATAAAATATAAAAGACAAAACATATATTAACACAACATAATCGAAAAACACAGCAAAAATCTAAAACAAAAAACCTGGAACTGAAGTGACAACGCCGCCAAAATTTGCTGAAGGTGTCGTTGTCGCCTACAAAAATAGAGAACACAAAACACACAAAACACACATATTAACAGAACAAAAATTTACACAACAAGAATCTAAAACCAAACCGTCTTTGGTCCCCGACAGCGGCGCCATTTTGACGAGCGGGTCGCACCGCTTACAAAAGTTGTGCATAAAATAATGCAGTATAGTATAACTAGGAAGTGACTCCTAGGTCGTCTCTCAAGGACCAATTTTTGTCGTGGTTCAATCTTAGATTTGACACGAAAGGGGGGGTTGTTTGTGGTTTTTGTTTGGATGCAAAAAAAATAAAATTGGAACTGGAAATTAAATAAAACAGAATTAAAAACACTGGAATAAATTTTAAAGACAATAAAAATAAACGGTAAAAGACGGTAAAAAACGAAAAATGGAAAATTATGCAGTGTTTGAAATTAAAATGCTGGAACTGTAAACATGCATAAAACGTAACAGCAGACAGTAAAATAAATAGACAATAAAATAAAATCACTTGACTGAAAATGAAATTTATCAAAAGTTTCAATACTTGAAATTAAAATGTTTGAACAGATGAAAATGAAAATGATCAAATTAATTTAACAAGCGTTCAAAAATAACATTCTACACTGCTGGAAAATAAAAACTCAGAGCCTCTGGAAGAGAGGAACCGAGAGTGTTTCCTACTCCTAATTCTAATCTAAAATCTCCCTCCTCTTCTCTGCATGCTGCCATCCTTTTATAACCAATTCTCTGACCAAGCATAGTCTCCTCCCCGTGAACTTCTGGATGTAGCTTCATTCTCCCTGCCAGCAGAATGTGTGCTTTGTCTTAACGTGACAGTGGCCCCTTCTCCCCTTTTTAGTCTTTAAGAATAATATTCCGGACACTGCTTTTTAATTTGGATTTTGGACACATTCAATCATATCTTTTGTCAAGGCAAATGCTCAAAAACCAAAACCAATATCGTTAGTGGTGGCCCCATGTTTGTCGTCCAAAATGCTGAATGTCCGTGTGGAGTGGAAGTCTGCACATTCTTTTCCTTTCCATTCAACCATGGCTTCCTCACGTTGCAGCTGCCAAGCAGTTACTGCATTTGCTCTCTGCTGTACCTCCGCTGAGACTCTTTTCTAACTTCATTGCTGGACCGAAAAGCTTCTTTCATCCCCTGCTGGTCACTCCTGCTGCTGTTCCCACCGTGCACCTCTCAAGCTGCTGCTGGGATGGTGGACCTAGCCTTGAAGTGTTGGATGCTTGAACTGCTGGAGTTGGAGAACCGAGAGCTCTTCCTTCATGTGCGTGATGGTGCTGGAGCTGGACCAGTTGCTGGATGAAGGTCTGGATGCATGGAGGCTGGACGTGAGCTGTGTGCGTGAAATGCTGCATGCTACTGCTGGTGGCTGGCCGTGGAGGTGTTGAAGCTGGACGGTGGTTGCTGGGTCACTCTCCCATTCTCATTTCAAGAATAAAAGCTTATGTGTGGAGTATGGAGAGTTAGAATGGAATGGACACTGGAGTGTCGTGTGGTATTTTTCTTCAGCAGCCCATGCGCATCCTTTCTCAGATATTCCCTTTTCAAATTAGTGGTCCTTGCTTTCTAATAATTGGCCGTGAAACCACTTACATTATCTCAATTAAAATAGCACCTCATCATTTTGCAATTCCATGTGAACGTGCTTGGTTGGTTGCCACATATTAGATGTGATGAACTCCCTTACTCCGTGCACACCAAATTAATTACCTTCCATCTTCAACTTCCAGCCGCGCATACCACAAGAGCCGTGCTATTATTCTTCCAATGTCCCAATAATATTTACAGAATTTTCCCTGCACTCAATAATGTAAATTATTAGTCTCAGATAATTCAAATTAAGTGAAATAAGAATTTCTGATCAAATTAAGCACAATCAATAAAAACGGGAAAATACTAGACAATTAAGCACAATTTCCTGATTAATTTTAGTACAATAAACTAAGTGAAGTGAAGTAAATAATGATTCATCAATCATTCATGAAAAATAGCATTTGTTGGATATTAACTGACTTTGTGAAACACTAAAGCATGTGCACATCTTGATTGAACTCTTGGTCATAAGGTTGATTGAAGTTTTTACTTATCTTGAAAAAGAGGACTTTTGAATGAGTGAACCATCATATGAATTGGTAGAAGATTGAGTTACATCTTGTTTGCTTGAGGACAAGCAAAGTTCTAAGTTTGGGGTTGTGATAACAGTTGAAAAACTGTTATTTCCATGCTTAAAATTGATACTAAAAGCAACCTTTATACTAAGAAACTAGCTTGAAATCATGCTTTTATTCATACTTTCAGAAATAAGAGAGCTGGACAGGTTTATGCTTGATTTCAGTGTTTTTGTGCAGGTTTTAAGGTGAATTTAGTGAAAGAAGTGAAGAAGGAGAGAGATGGAATCAGAAAAGGCATCAAAAAGTGCAAAAGGAGAAGCCGCAACTGCCGCTCAGCGATAGTTTACCGCTGAGCGGCACTCAGGAGTTCACGTTGGAACCGCTGAAGGGCAAAATGGCCGCTGAGGGGAAGAAACTACTCACGCACTCACCGTTGAGCGGCACAGTTATGGGCTTGGGCCTTGATTTTCTGTAATTTTAGAATAGTATATAAGCTTTAGGACGTCCTAGGGTTTGTATCTTTGTCAAAGACGAAGCAAACACTCTCTCTTCCACCCCTTTGAAGGAGGATCTTGGATGATCAGGCTCCCTCTTCACCTTTCTAGGGTTTTATCCTTCATTCTTTCATTATTGTTCATCTAGGTTCACCATGAATGTGGTGAACTAAACCTTGTATGTTTGTTGGGGAATCAATGTAATCTTTTGAAGCTCTCATATATAGAATTTGTGCTTGCATCTTAATCTAAGACTTATGCTTTCTTTCATCATTAGTTAGGGTTTTTCCTCTTTGCTCAAAGCTTGCTTTGTTTAACTCATTCAATGCATGATTATTGGTTTTGTCGATACGGGAACGTACGGGGAAGTCTAGATCCGGGGAATTACTCCCAATATTATAAGCCATAGAAAAGTCCTTGTGATGATGCTTGCTTGTGAGTGTGTTTGATTATGGTTAAATGAAAGGCAAAGTTGATTCATGTGACATTGTGATAGTAGAGTGAATGAGTGACCTTTATATACACTTGTGTGATTGAGTGAAACACTTTATCTGGTGAGGAATGATTCCATGAGCACATGATTACATCTATGCTTAATTAATTGATCATTCATGAGAATAACATCTGTTGGATATTATGTGATTATTGATAATGCTAATTTTTACCATTATCTAAGCATCATTTTAGTAGCAAAATCAACTCTTCTTTAGTTTATTACTTGCTTAAATCCTCTCTTTTATTTAGTTTTAGTATTTATCTATATTTTGAGCTACATTACTTAAATAATACTCTAATCTCTTATTTTTAGATCTATTTTGATGTTAGGAAGATCCTCCATTACATTGAAGAGCCTCGGTGATCCAAGAAGTCATTGATTTAAAAGTCATTTTCGCTTAAGCTAGAATAATTTAGCTTAAGCGAGAATAACTATCTTCTTCATGAAGTTTATTCTCGCTTAAGCGAGAATAATTTAGCTTAAGCGTGAATTCGGGCAGTATATATACTCACGAGGCAGAAAGAAAAAAGGGTCTTTGGTTCTTTGCAGGCGCGATTTCACGTCTGGAGCTCATGGAGGCGTGAGGAGCTTGTGGGAACGTATCCTCCTCTTCCTTTGGGTCTCCTTCTTCTTCCATCTTCCATGTTTGTAAGCTTTAGGGTTCTCCATGGAAATAGAAAACCAGATTCTACTTGTTAGGGTTAGATGTAGCCTATGAACTCTTGTGTAATGAATGATTGTTTCGTATTTATAAATGCCTTTTCTATCTATTACTAGTATTCTTGTTTTCGATCTTAAAGCTTACATGAAATAGGGACGTTCATGACTTGATTTTGGGGTTTCATTGAGCCAGGGATGGGATATGAAATCTTGAACTGAAACAAGAGTCCTTATGGGTCATTGAGCCAGGGATGGGATATGATTCACGTGTTGTCTTAGATCCTAGTTCTTAATGCGGGTTTGCTTGTTAGATTGTCCAAGGGATTGGAGTTTGATAAGGAAAACCTAGGCTCTTTCACCTAAGGGATTAGGGCTAAAGTGTTTTAGTGGATTGACTTTAGTAAATTGATAGAGAGGAGATGAAATTGGTTATACACAAGAGTGCATTGGTGAAAACTAACCTTAACAATGTCATTTCATACCATTTCTAGTCTTTTCCATTTCCAAGTGCCTTCAATACCAAAGTCCAACCTTGTAATTACTTGTGAATTTATCTTTTTGCACATATTCTTAAATGATGAGTTGTTCTTGAGTCTTGATGAGTTGTTAATCGCACAATTTTCTAGTATTACGAGTCTCTTGGAAAAACGATACCTGATCTTACCACGGTTTATTACTTGAACGATTTGGTGCACTTGCCAAAGAGATTAACAAGTTTTTGGCGCCGTTGCCGGGGACTAGTGTCAATACTAGACTTTTGTGAGGTTTCTAACTTATGTAGACTTGATTTTGTATATAGAACTAACTCTTTTGTTGTAAATAGATTTTCACTTTTATTTGGGCTAATTTGTGGCTTTAGCCTAGTTGTCTCTAAGTGTATGCAGGAAGATGTTCACATAAGGAGGACTGCAGCCTCCAAAGCATCATGTAGACCCTGAAGGTGAAGGAACTATAGGACTTAAGGAGACAACTAGCTTGAGCAACACAAACTGCCACAAATTCTCCCTTTCTTGTGTATGCTTCAAGTACTAAGTGAAAGTAGAAGAAGAAAGGGAGAAACAAAAGAGAAAGACTAGTCACCACCACTATTTGATGAGTATTTAAAGATGTCAAGGTAGTGGAAGGGCTACAATGAAGATTCTTATGCTATGAAAGTTGATTTGGTGACTAGAAAGTTATTTAAGAAGAGTTGGTGAAAGAGGCGAAAATACACTCATTTCACCCCTTGGAGGCGAATTTTGGATGCGGAAGCTCCGATCTTCAACTTTTAGGGTTTTATCTTTCATTCTTTTCATTATTTTCATCTAGTTTCACCATGCCTATGGTGAACTAAAACTCCATTGTTGTTGGGGAAACGATGTAATCGTTTGAAACTCTCATGTATTGAATTGATTCTTGATTATATATGTTTTACTTCATTAATTGTTGGGGTTTTTCCTCTATACTCTATGCTTGCTTTGTTTAACTCATTCATAGCATGATAATTGATTTTGTCGAAATGGACACATACGGGGAAATCTAAAACTGGGAAAATTCTCCCAAAAGCAATGTTACCTAGACATAGGGATAGGAAGGTTGGTTTCCTTTAAGCTTCTGTGCGAATTTAATGCATGATTAATTGATAGGGAGACAAGACATTGTGAGCTAATAATTAGGATTAGGCTTTCTTCAGTGAGACATCGAGTTTAAGGTAAATTAGAAAGTGACATTAACATTAATGAAGGAGATGAATTCATAAATACATGAGAGTAGATAGGATAAGTCGGAAACCCCCAACAACATAATCATTCCATATTTTATATCAATCACTTTTGCATCTTTCAATCCAATTGATCAACACTTGTATTCATGTTTATTTTCCGCAATATAAACACAATGATTTCGTTTACAAGTCTTATTTAATCAAGAAATCACATAAATGTTTAGGTCGTGAGTCTTTTGGGAAACGATACTTGGTCTTACCACTTATTATTACTTGATACGATTCGGTACACTTGCCGGAGTGTTAACAATGGTGCAAAAGCATTAAGAAGAAGTGTTGAAGTGGCTTGATGGTGCAATTTGATGATGCGTCTAGAAGGAGGTTCGGCCAACCTTAAATGATGACAGTGGTCTAGCTAGGACAAGCCAAATCTAGAAGCAATCAAGCTATATGATCATGGAACTCACGGTTTTGTAATGGAAATCGAAATGTGTGGTGGATGATGGTTGAAGTGTCACCATTTTGGTGTATTGTATGGTGAAGGATGAAGTGTTTAGGGGTTCTCTAAGAGAGGTTGGGCCAACTCTTTGACGAAGAAGGCTAGAGGAGGCTACTATGGTTGCTTTAGCCTAGAGTCACCTTACAAGAGTTTCTGTGCACAAAATGACATTATGACTTTAGTCTATTTCAAAAGTGATTACATGATGGAGAGACGCCTCTATTTATAGGCTAAGTTGTCTCAAAATGCGTAGAAATTTTAACCTAAAATTTTTATTAAGAGACTTTCCAAAAAAAAATATTAATTTCCTAATTAATGAGAAACACTAAAATATTCCTAAAAACCTATATTTAACTACAATTTTACAAAACTACAAATTTAAAGAAAAATTCTAAAACCATCCTAATTCTACAGAATTAAAGCCTAGACTCATAAACACATAAAAGAATGCAAAATCGGGGAGTTATTAGTGTTATTATTGTGTTTAATATTGTGATGAATATTTAACACTTATGAATTTTGTTATTATGTTTATGATTGATTCTCAATTGACTCATCCTTATATTTGTGGTTGTGGTTTCGACAGAGATGATCGTTTTAATACGGGAGTAGATGATTGAGAGGATTGAAAATTTTATGGTTTTGTTTTGAACAAATAATTTTATCTGGAGTTTTATTTTGTTATTGATTAAATTGTGGATTATTGTTAATTAATTGTAAACATTTATTTAAATTGGATTTCCAGTAGTTTTAAAATTTTAAATTTTTTTCTCATAATCCTGGCATCTCAAATTGCAGTGTTACATTCGTCGTTATGTTTTTTCCTTTCCTTCTTCTCACTAGTTAAAGGTTGTTGCTTCATGTTCTTGAAAGTCCGCATGTCTTCCAACTACATGTACTTTATATATTTGTTTTAAAGGTATAATTTATTTGCAGTTCATCGACAATGTGTTGACTTCCCTAAGTGTGTTTTATTTGAAGTGGTCATATAAGCATTGAGGCGACTGTTAGTACCAATTCAAATTTCTAGGTAATAGTGGTATGTTTGAAGGTACCTAAAATAAATAATAAAATATACTTATATTCTGAAAAGTCAGCCTGCAGAAAGTTCCAACACGAAAGGAGGAATCTTGAAATTACGATGACACCACATAAAATAAAAATTAATCTTTCTATTCTTTGAATAATCTTTCGTCTATGAACCGTTTTAAGCTAGTTTAGAGATTTTTTAAATTTCGACACCAAGACAAGAAAGATTAAAAAAGTATTAACTTTGCAATTTAAAAAATTACTTTTTTCATTAAAATTTGTATATCTAGAAGGTCTTCATTTATTATTTTAATTTTTCATAGAAATACTTTTCATACCTTTTTTTTTAGAGAAAAACATAGCATGGTTTAGAGAAAAACATGTTAGCTTGGTCATAATGTTTAATCCTATACAAAGTATATATATATTCTTTTCTCTAATTTTCTTCATCTTATTAATTAATAAAATGATTTTGAACATCAATTACAAACGTTGAAATTCAAGCATAATCTAACTTACACAAAATGGTGAAAAATAATTGTAAGAAATTTTAAGCTTCTTTCCTAAATACAGATAAATATAGAGAATAAAAAATATATCTAAAGATAACCAACATATATTTATTTACACATCTAATTCCACAAAAGAAACAATAAAAGGAAAACTATCAACTGAGTAGCAGACACTTTTACCGTCGACACATCCTTCTTGGAGTGAAACCCGCCACTCACAAGAAGGCTTACTAGCGGCGGAATCACACTGAACCGCCCAATTGCTGCCTTCTTCTCTTCTTTTCCACTTGAAATATTCGCATGCTCAACACATAAACCACCAGCTTTATCTTTCTCTTCTATTTCGGTTCAACCGAATAACATCAAGGATTAATCTTTCTTTGATGATTAAAATAAAAATAAATAAAGCTCGTAAAATCTTTAATTTGAATAATCACTAACATCAATGGGTCACTTTTTTAATGATCCCTTGATTTTTTTAAAAGCTTCGATTGACTCCATTCACCTCAACAACCATAATATAATTAGACAAGTGTATGTTAAAGATGAAGGTAAGTTGTCACTCTTTACCATTAAACTTCTTTCAGTCTAGAAGAATGGAATTTGACTCAATGAATTGACTTGACAAGTTTTTTGTGGCTATATATAAAGGAATGTATGGAAGAAGATGCATAGCTATTGTTTGGTATTATGGGTAGCTTGGATATGCTTGTTCCTCTCCTTTGTTTGCTGAGCACTGCATTAGGAAAAACAACAGTTGATGATGGAATGCATGTGAAGATAAAGGGTACCATAGGAGTTATTACAGACAACAACTCTCGTAACGGTAAAGAGGAAATAGTTGCTGTTAAGATGGCAATGCAAGATTTCTATCATTACAGCAATCAAAGTTTTGATTTACAGATAAGGGACTCACATGGCGATCCTTTTCAGGCTGCCCTAGCAGGTCTTTCTTATTTCCCACTACTCTTTCATTCTTTCATATTCTATTCAACTTGGATAAGACTATTATAAACCCTTCTGTCATATAATAAATTATTAGCTTTAATTCTACATTATGATTCCTTGAACTGAAATGAAAAAATGTTATTAATAAATCAAAATCACAGACAATTATAATTTGAACACCATTACATGAATAAGTTTTAGGCTAAATTCTGTTTAAAGAACGAACAAATAAAAAAATTGTATAAGTTTTATTGTACAAGAATAACTTAAGTTTTTGGTACTTTAAATTGATATATTAAAGTTGAAATATAAATTAAAAGAATCATCTTATTAAGCCGTCAAAGAAGAATCGAATAAATAAGAAATGCGTGGTTGTCAAGAATAATATTATGTCATGCAAAATTTATATATATATATATATATATATATATATATATATATATATATATATATATATATATATATATATATATATATATATATATATGTATGTATGTATATAGATATATAGATATTTTGTTAGAGGGCCTGCCGGCCAGGTTATTTAATGGCTGACAAAATTTCCAAACCATTCTTTACATCAGTCTTATGCGGGCATTTGTTTAGTTATATATTATCATAATTTAAATATTGATGAAAGCAAAATAAGGGTTTGAGTGTCAGATTTTACAACAATTTCTGTTACATGTTTTCATGTCTAAGCAGAAGCTTAATTTTCGGCTGAACTGATATGAAATGTTTTCACTTCTTTCCTCCCTCTCTTCTTCCCCAATTATGTCATCTTTGATTTTTATCCACGCTTTGTTTTCCACGAAACACTGATGTTTTGGCTTAAAACCGAAATTGGTTGCACAAATGAGATTGTAGTGGGGATTTTCTACGGTCATCTGGATGAATCTTTTATAAATATTTATTGAAAATTAAGAGACGAAAGGTGGTATTTTCTACATAAACTGATATATACTTTATTTGAGAAATTGTTTTGCCTTCCCGAAAAGTTAATTTAATACCCTTTAAAGGAATTTTCACTTCTTTAAAAATTAGTTTTAATTTATTTCATTTTATATTTTTATTTTTTGTTAAATATATTTCCAATATCTTAATTTTAATACAAAATTAAAATTTATGTTTATTGAAATATTCAAATTCAAATTTTTAATTCAATTAGGTTAATTTTTTTTATATATTAATATGTTTCATGTTAAGATTTAAGTTATTTACATTGAATAAATTTTTATTTCAATATCAACTTACAAAACATCTTTTACACTTAAAATAATTTAATAATAAAAGAACTATATCTATTATTTTTAAAATTTTGAGACTAAAATATATTAAAAATTCAAATACACATTGATTTTAATTTCGCAGAAATTAAAACATATTTATTTTTCGATAATTTACTGAAATAATTATAAAGATATTTCTAAGTTATGTATAACAATTCTCAGTATTTCCTTTCCAGCTAGAGATCTTATTGATATACAAAAAGTGAAAGCAATTATAGGACCTGATACATGGAAAGAGACAACTTTAGTGGCTGATATTTGTAGCCAAAATGTGACCCCAGTTCTATCTCTAGCTGATGCAACTCCAAATTGGTCAACTTTGAAGTGGCCCTACCTTGTGCAAATCTCACCTAATCAGTTTAAGCAGATGAAAGCAGTAGCAGCTATTGTACATTCCTTTGAATGGTACAACGTTAACATAATATACGATGATACTGATTCTTCATCCACGAGAATGTTCTCTCATCTCTATAGAGATCTCAGTGTGTCAGGTATTCATATAACCAATGTTTTGACCATCCCTCCGTTAAGCTCCTCTTCATTGTCTCAAGAATTAGAGAAGCTTAGGAATGGCTATTGCAGAGTTTTTGTTGTTAATTTGTCAGTTCCTTTGGCCATAAACCTGTTTCAAACTGCAAAAGAATTAAAAATGATGGAGAAAGGTTATGTGTGGATCGTTACTGATCCTCTTACAAGTCTTGTCCATTCCTTGAACTCTTCTACTATATCATCAATGCAAGGGATAGTTGGAGTAAAGAGCTACTTCCCAGAAATAGGGCTTCAATACGAGGACTTCTACTCTAAATTTAGAAAAAAGTTTAGCTTAGAGAACCCTTATGAGCTTAATAATGAGCCTGGGATATTTGCAGCTCGTGCTTATGATGCTGCATGGACTCTAGCTCTATCCATGATCCAAACAACCAACAAAAAAGATCAAACGTTACTGGATAAGATTCTACTCAATAATTTTACTGGCTTAAGTGGAAAAATTCATTTCACTGACCAAAAGTTAGATCCTTCAGATACTTTTCAGATCATCAATGTGATGGGGAAAGATTATAAGGAAATTGGGTTCTGGACAAATGGACTAGGTTTCTCAAATATTATAGGCCAAAATGCTACTTTTAATTTTTCAATGAAGGAACTTGGACAAGTTTTATGGCCAGGAAGACCTTGGGGAACTCCAAGAGGATGGATTCCAGCAATGGATAAACCACTAAGAATTGGGGTCCCCGTTTTGGCAACATTGAAACAATTCATAACTATAATTCAGGACCCAACAGAAAACACCACCACTTTCCAAGGATTCACCATTGATCTTTTTAGAGAAACTATGGAGTTGTTGCCCTATCACTTGCCCTACAAATTCTATCCTTTCAATGACACGTACGATAATTTGGTGAAGCAAGTTTATTTGAAGGTAAGAGTTGTTAACTATAGTATTATTTGTACCAAGTCTTTCAGTCTATCCTTTCTCATTATTTGTACCGTGTCCAATATATTTTTAATTTAGTTGTATATGTGTCCCTTTTTATGTCCGTACTCGTATCTGGACTCCATAGCTACTGACACTTGTTCCCAAATCTTCATTTGGGTATGCATGAAACAGAATTTCGATGCAGTAATTGATGTGACTATAATTTCATATCGATATCAGTATGCAGAATTCAGTCAGCCATACACTGATCCAGGAGTGGTGATGGTAGTTCCCCTTAAATCAAATGTGGATCATAGAGGTTGGTTATTTATGAAACCTTTTACAAAGACTATGTGGCTTTTAATACTGGCCATGGTTATCTACAATGGCTTCATTCTTTGGATGTTGGAAAGACGCCACAGTCCTGAAATTACAGGTTCCATGCTGAATCAAACTGGGACCATGGCTTGGTTGGCATTGACCCCTCTAATCAAGCTAGATGGTAATTTTAATTTAAGATTCTATGTCCTTGCATGCAATCATTTATGTCATTGTTGAATACTTAGCTAATTCTAATTTGGTTCATTTAACTGAACATAGGAGACAAGCTACATAGCAATTTATCAAAGATGGTTATGGTGGTTTGGTTGTTTGTGGCACTTATCATAACACAGACTTACACAGCTAACCTTGCCAGCATGCTAACTACTGAACGGCTTGAACCAACTATAGATAATATTGATCAGCTACGGAATAGCAACATCAGGGTTGGATACAGTTCAGGATCCTTTCTGAAACATTATGTGGAGAAAGTGTTGCAGTTCCACCCTGAAAACATGAGGAACTATGGAGAACTTGAAGAGTATGCTGAAGCTTTCAGAAGAAAAGAAATAGGAGCTGCCTTTCTGGAAGTTCCTGCAGCCAAAATTTTCCTAGCAAATTACTGTAAAGAGTTTATTCAAGCTGGGCCTTTGTACAAAATTGGAGGATTTGGATTTGTATGTGATGCAACAATATTCTCATAGCTTCTATTTATGCACCTGCTAAGGATATAGTTTCTAATAGATTCTTTTAAAATATACTATTTGTTGGCGAAACACTTTTCATTGACAAGTTTCAGTCATGATGCTACTAGTCTCTTTCTTTGGTTATGGAAGTTTGTTTAACTCTTTGCGTTGTGTGTTAGGCATTTGCAAGGGGGTCTCCATTGGTTCCTGATGTAAACAAAGCACTTCTAGATTTAGTAGAAACCGGCAAGGTACGTGAATTAGAGAACAAAATGCTTGCATCAGAGGAATGTGAAGACACTAAAGTAAATGGAGAAACTGCAAGTCTTAGCCCGAATAGCTTCTGGGTCCTCTTCATATTGACAGCAGGCACATCAACATTTTCCCTTTTGGTTTACGTTGTCCGTATGAATTACGAAAACAGTGAAGAGAAAACAATTTGGAGACTAACCACAATGATCATTCAACAATGTAACCATGCAAAGAGAAGAATGTCAAGAAAAGTAAGTGATGTTGTAGAAAACCCTACGACCTCTTCAACCACACATGGTACACCAACTCAAGTTTAAACATGTCAAAGGTTGTACTTGTTTGAGGAGTGTAAAGTGTTGTTGTACAACAGTCAGTTACATAAAATGACCAAGAAAGAGTTATAACTTACGGCTGATGTAACTGATGCAAAGGAAAGTGTTGTTGTAAGTATCACTGTACAGTTCTTGTTATTAATAAACACAAGTTTAAGTTCATAAAACTGAAGTTGCCTATTATGTTTAGCCCTTAATTAGCAGCACCCCTTCATAACTTTGACTGATTTATTTGGGAATTTCATTTTCAGTTCAAGAATATGTATCTTGCTGCAATGCACAAGGGTGTCCTATATACCACTAATTAGCAAATCTAATAGTGTTCAGCTCTTAAAAATTTCTGAAATTATATAATTAAATTAAGGGACAATGAATGTTCAGCTTTATTACAAGTACCGCCATAAGTTCAGCTTTATCTTTCCGTAGTGAGTGATTATTGCTGGCTGCATTAGTTCAAACTATTATGACTCTAACTTATGAAAAATTAGCATAATTATGAAACTCTCGTATCTCTTATCAGTACAAGTGGGAATGATCCAGGTTCAAAAGGGTGCTCTATGTATTTGATTGTTTGAACCCCACACTCCCCAATGACCAATGAGATAGCATCATAATCCAATAATATCTATGGTGGTCAAAGCTAAAAGGAAACTGTATTTGACCACAAAACTTAACTGTCAATTTACTAACTTTTATATATAAGTAGTTTTAGATATGAAGAAGAAGAATTGCTGGTGCGTTATCAGAAAGAGGGTTAGAAAATAGTTAATCCTACAAATTTATCCTAAATTCATAATAGAAAATAAGTTTAGATTTAGATAGGATGCATTTTGAAGAAAGTTTTAAAAATTTAAAATAATTATTAAAGTTTGATATACTGTTATGCTTTGATGAATGATATTATTTACAATCATTTTATCATGTTTTCCATGCGTTAATTATTTAAACTTCTTCAATTTTGGAAGATGTTATTTAGCCATACATATACAGACTTAATACATGATTTTCTTTTTATTTTACCTATTACTCATATAAAGGAGTTGTTTCACCAATCATAAAATAACTATTAGGAAATAGTTATGATCAATATTGATTAGATAGACTTTACTTATATATTATATACGATAATAAGTAAAAGTAAATATTTTGACTATTAAATATTATTTTGATGATACAAATGCATTGATTGATGAAGATATGATTAGTTAATTTAAAATATTTTTCAAATATTTTCTGTTTCTATCAATTATTTATTTAATTTATTGATTATATAATCAGAATTAAGTAAAATAGTTTCTTAAGATATTGCCGTTTTTCATTTATTTATCCTAAGTATTAATTAAAATAAATAAATATTATATATATAACTACCCAAAAATACAGCAATAAACTATACAATAGAATAATTACATTTAATAATATTTCAGTTCAGTCTTACACTAAGAAAGCGTACGGTTACGGCCGAACGGCCTTACAGAAAGGTTACAGTTAAAACTGTACAAGATAAACTAAACTGACTGATCAGTTTACAAAAGAACTATCGAACGGTCAAATATAGTCAAAATAGAAGGTGATCAAACGACCACACTATAATCAAACTAAACTACTGACCGAACGTCCTATTGTTCAGTCTTTACTTCTACTTCTACCAAATTTTCTTCTTCCAACGCCTCTTCCAGCAGCTCGTCTCCTTCTGCTCACATCCACATGGATGATCATTGCAACAACAAGGACGAACGTACAAAACCAGACAACACAGGAAAATGCAGGGTAAGCTTATGTAATTTAATCCATGCATAACATACATTTCTCAAAATCACCCAAACAAAACAATTCATAGTTCGTTCACACAAAGCCTAATATACTAGACTGGTCGTCCGGACTGTATGAAATATGTATAGCTACGACGTTCGTGCATCCGGGTGATGTAGTAACTGGAATACTCTCATCAGCTGCCACCCGATGTTAGTCCTATCTGTCCAAAGTACCCCTAAGGACCAGGACCTCCTGCCGTTCCCACACATGACATACCCCCTCTACGTGAGAACGAGTACTCACGGAACATCAGGATTAATCGACAGCTTAGCATTACCACAGTCATACTTTACAAATTCCAATATCCACTCATGAGTCGTTCCTCCCCGGAACGCTCGTTCAAAATTCACAACCTTTCATTCATCTTGTAAACTCTTCATATTTTATTATCCATCCTTTTAATTTCATCTTTATCACCAATTCTAATAACATCAAATACTGATCGTTCAGTCCTCACCCAGAACGAGGATGAACACTAGGAACGAGACCAAGAAGTCTCCCGTTCCAGAATAGAATGAGACCGAGAGGGTTACTATCGGATTTATAAAAGAAGAGTACAGTTGTATAACTCAAGAATGACTAGAACGAACGGTACATACAAAGTGAGTCAATTAGATGAACTGACCATTGAGAATTTTATCCGAACATAGAAAGAACTGGGCCAAATACTAAGGCTCAAAGCCGGAACCAAATGGACGTATACACTTCAAGACCCTCAAAGAAAATGCTTAAAAGGATTCACCTTAAGAAAACAAACGCTTATGAATATTTAACTTATTTGAATTTACATTCAGAAATCTGACTGCCAGTCATTGACCGAGCACGATAGAGAAGAAAATTCTATTGAAGTTAGACGAACGCTATTTTTATCTGAATAGATTATTTAAGAAACGAGTACGAGCACTTGGTTCAAGACCGAGCACCATTCAGTACGAGCGCTTGGTGTAAGACCGAGCACTACTAAACTTATAATAGAAAGCTTGATAAATATACTAAGATATTATGGAAACAGTGTTTAAGAATAACTAAGTATATAAATACATATATTTACAAAATTTTTAAGTTTATCGCAGAATACTCAGATGCAACTACGCTTGGCCGAACACTCAAGCATAGTTTTACCACACGAAGACGCTCGTCCTCAACTAGGATTCATTCCAAATGAAAGAATCCAATTTCAAACAAGTCTACTAGAACATCGAACGGTCAAGGACCGTTCAATGACGAACGTACATTATCATAGGGAAATTCATATACAAGACTAATCTATAGTCGAACTCATTTCTTAACAGAAAACTTCAATATTTCATACCTTTATATTAGAATAAATTTCATATACCTCATACATCAGAACATAATAATTATCCTATATCATATAGTCAGATATCACAAAAATCATGCTTCATACAACTCAAGGAACGTACATGCAGCGCAGCAAAACATACCAATTAAATTAAATAAGTTTCCCTTACCTTTGAGCGTGAACGAACGTCCTAGAGACAAAATACGGTTCGTCTGACTACAGATCTTTCCACTCTCAACGCTCAACAACTCTTCAAACTAAAAGAACATAAAAATTAATAATGGCTCAGACCAGATGGCTGCATGCAACCAGAAGACGAACGGCTAAATACAAAGAAACTTACCCGTTCAAACTTGAAACTATTCGGTTCAAAATGAAGCTTGGGACGTCGAAAGTGTTTCTACAGTGCCTAAACGGTGATCGGAGAAGAGAAAGGTGAGTTTCTGGTAATGAGAAGGGAGAACTTCTTAGAGAGAAGGAGGAGAAAATGAGAATATCAGAGTATGGGAAGAAGGTTGCATGCAGAAGAGAGTGTGATGGAAGTTTTAGAAAAAATCAGTTTTCTTCCCACGTCAAAATGAGCGTCCGCTCTTCTACTGACACCTGAATCCCACTATCTGATTTCTGATCCTCGCTGTTTGACACCTGGCGTCCGTGCAGAGGGTATTTGGGTGCGTTTTAATGAGGTCTGAGAACAAAAATATATATATTTATAAAAAAATATCTGATTTTTTTTTAAATATTTTTAAGAATATATACTTACAAATTCAACTTTACCGGATCAAATAATTGATTTGTTTTACGAGAAACTTTTATTAATTAAAACTTTATATTTCGTTGTAAAATGTAAATTTATAGTAAAAATAATTATTATTTTTAAATGGATATTTAAAAAATATATATTAATTTCTTTCTCATAAATATGATTATGGATTCTTTCTTGCCTGGAAATTTTCAGCATATAATAATTTTTCAACAAAGTCATTGTGATACACTAGTAAAAAAAAATTAAACTCGCAGAATAGGCTTCAGTTTAGGAGCAACCGAGGCTTATCAGAACGCGATGACAATTTTTTATTTAAGTCGAATTTTTCTGCCTCGGTTCAAGGGGAACCGAGGCATATACATCATATGACCTTGGTTAAAATTCCAAACGATGCCTAACACCCTGAAAAATTTCTATAGATTTGACTTTTGGCCTGACAGCTTTTTGAATCCTAATTTACTGCATCGGTTTACTGGGACCCAAGGCATATACACCATATCACCTCGGTTAAAATTTAAATCGATGCCTAACACCCTGAAAAAGGTTTTCTAATATTTTTCTCTCTTTATCCCTCATCTCGCACATGCTAGATGCTTGAAGCTTCTGCCATTTCTATTCACCGTAGACAACCTAATGTTGGAGCAAGGATGATCTGCGTCTTGAGCGGAGGCAACGACCTCACGGCGACGGTGTGGAGATGGCGTTCGTGGTGGCTAGCAGCAACGCTCGTGGTGGCTCGTGGCGACGCGATTAGTCGTTCTTCTTCTTTCCTCTTCTCTTTCTGGTTCTATTCTGGTTGCAAGGAGGAGGATGCAAAATTGACGGCTCAGATGGAGGCGACGAGAGCACAACAAAACTGTGGCTGAGGCGCGGCGGGACACGGTAAAGGTGGAAGGATTAAAATGCATTTTGGAGTTTTGTTGTGATATTGGGGTTAAAGTTCAGATTGAGAAAGTTAGGGTTTTGAGTTTGGGGAATTTCTTTTTGGGGATTCGTTCACACTGTTCTGGTCAGTGAGGGTTGTTGATGGTTGCGCCAGTGGAGTAGCCATGGGGGTTTCGGTGACTAGCAGCGGAATCCTCTGTAGGCTGCATGGTCTAGATTGGTATAGGCGAGAAGAATTTGGGCTAGTTGGGCCTTGTTGCATCTGCAGAACCTACTGGTGATGGCTGTCGGGGCCATATGGTAGGTTTGTTATGGAACTTGTGAAGATGGTGGTTGTGACGTGTTGGAGAAGAAGACTTCGCGTGGTGGCCTGTGGTGGTCCGGTAAAGGTGGCACAGTTGTTGGGTTGTGGTCCAATGTGAGAACGGAGTGTTGAAGATTGGTGGGCACCTTGTTATCAAGCTTCTCGAGAGTGCATATGCCAAAGGTGTTTGCTTGCTTACTTCTCTGAATAATATCATTGATATATGCCCAAAATACAATCTGGTGTGTTCATTTGAAAAAATTTGACATTTTTGTTTAATCCCAAAATATAATTTGTCTTATGTGTTGTTGATTTCTTTGAATGTTTATTTGCCGTAGAAATTAACCAGCTTTCTAAACCATTTTTTAAGAAGACATCATGGTTGAGACCTAAAGCTACAAGGCCTTTGTCAAGAGAGATATATTTGATATGTCAGGGTTTAAAGCCAGATGCTAAGATATAGAAAGCGAAAAGGCAAAAAAAAAACACTCTACTGCCTCGATTGGGACCTGAACCGAGGCAATAGAGTTTGAGATACTGCCTTAGTTCAGAAGGAACCGAGGCGAAAACCCACCCCTTTTTGTCTCGGTTGTGAACCGAGGAAAAAAGCCTACCCCTTTGTGTCTCGCCTATATATGCCTCGGTTCAGGAACCACTGCCTATGGACGAAAATAACAGTTATCCTTTCTCTTGACTGCACTAGTGATATTTCTATTCTAATTCTAATATAACTATATATCTATGTACAAATTATCTATCTATCAAAATTCATAAAACAAATCATAAAAAATTTCTTGTAGGGTTTTATAAAAAAAATATGTAAGAAAAGTTCCATGAATATGACCAACAAATTCTAACAGTAATATATCACCGTCCAACACCTGATTAATAGAGACATTTTTTTCTACTCATACCATTAAGGTGATGATCATTGTAAAAGAGAAGGCAAACACACAAATAAAAGACGAAAGGGTAAGCTAATAGTTTACCAAAAAGAGAAATCATATAACAGAAACAAAGATATTAACACATATACAATTTATATTAACCAATCCTAAGTTAAACAACTATTCCTTTTAGACTTGACCATTTAGATATATGTATTGATTTCAACCTCTAGAGGAGTTTTGTTGCAGCTGTTACCAATGAGGAGCATTGGTCTTTTGAAGTTAATAATTTTGATGATTCTACAAAGTGAAGAATATGAAGACTCTTGTTGCCTCAAGTTTAAAAGCATATTTGCATAATGATCAGCGAAGAAAAAGAACAAGAGTAAGATTCAGACCGAACGGCAGAAAAGTAGACGAAAGATCAAATAGTCGCTATCAGTCAAACGGTTGAACGCAGATGAAGATCGAACGGCTACGATCAGATGAAGGCCAAACAACTAAAGGCAGAATAATGTTCATGATCGAACGCAACTAACAAGATCGAGCGTTAAGCACCGAACGGTAGACTTCATGACGATTCCCAAGAAGTCAGGACACGAGTGTTCCCAAGTAGTCAGGACATGAGCATTCTTGACCAAGAACATAGGACCGAGTAGTGGAGGGCATGACCGAGAGCACGTAAGACATGTCAAGACCAAACAGTTTGGACCGAGCAATGAAAGGTAGTGAAGAATTCAACCGAACGCTGAAAAGCTGTAAGGAACCTAGACGTACGAAAAAAGTGATAATGACTTGAGTCGGATGCATTTGAAGCCCGAACACAAGTTGAAAGACAGATCGAATGGCAAAAGGCCATGAGGGCTCAAACCGAATGCTGGAAAGCTGTAAGGAACCAAGCCGAACGGTAAAGGGCAATAAGGGGTTGAACCGAACATCATGAGGATGTGTCGAATTAAGCCAAACGGTAAAAGGTGATAAGGGTTTAAACCGAACGGCAGGAGGCTGTGACGAATCAAACCGAGCGACAGAAGATGAAGAATTCGAGCCGATCGGTTGAAGAGTTAAAAAATCCTAATTATTCCAAGTCTCGCATATAATCGATTATCACTTACAATAATCGATTATCACTGGCAATTGTAATGCATCTTTTCAGTTTCGGACCAATAGGCTATATATCTCTTTGCCAAACACTTTAGAAGACAACTTTGCGAATTTGAGAATACAGTGAAATCTGAGGAAGTTCTCTAATGCTAGTTCCTGCTCTTTGATAAACAAATTTTTAATCCCCGAAAACGGAGTCAAAAATTTGTTAAGACCTCGACAAGTGTACCGAATCATATCAAGTAATAATAAATGGTAAGACCAAGTATCGTTTTCCAAGAGACTCACGGCACTAAACAGTTATGTGATTACTCAACTAGTTAAGACTCTAAAGAATAAATTTTGGGGTTTTTGAATGCAAATGCAATAAAATAAACATGAATGCAATTTAATCAATTGAGGCTAAACACAAGAATGAATGGATGAAGTTGATGATATTGTTGTTGGGTTTAGATTTCAGCTAATTTACTCTCATGCATATATGAATTCATCTTCTTCATTAATTTTAATGTCACTTTCTAATTTACCTTAAACCTGTTGTCTCGGTGAAGAAAGCCTACTCCTAATTACTAGTTCACAATGTCTTGTCTCCCTAGCAATTAATCATGCATTACATTCGCACAAAAGCTTAAAGTCAACTGATCCTCCTATTCCTATGTCTACGTAAAATTGCTTTCGGGAGAATTTCCCCAGTTCTAGATTTCCTCGTATGTGTCCATATTGACAAAATCAATGATCATGCAATTGAATGAGTTAAACAAAGCATGCATAGAGTGTAGAGGAAAAACCCTAACAATTAATGAAGTAAAGCATATATAATCAAGAATCAATTCAATACATGAGTGTTTAAGAGGTTACATCTTTCCCAGCAACAAATAAGGTTTAGTTCCCCATTATCATGGAGAAACTAGATGAACAATGGAATGAAAGAATGAAAGAGATAGAAAAACCCTAGAAAGAGAAGAGGAGACTTGTCACATCCCCAAATCTACCCCCAAGGGGTGAAAAGTGTGTTTCTGTGCTCAAGCCATCAAAAGATACAATACGTAGGACGTGCAAGTCCTTAAATAGAACATAAAAATAACATAAAACAACTCCAAGCCCATAAAAATAACAGAAAACAGGTCCAAGCCCACATCGTCGGCGCTCAGCGCCAAAATGGCATTCAGCGGTAGCTGCGGCACTCAAAACTGGCGCTCAGTGCAACTTTTTCTGCACTCTGGTTGACTTTTCTGCATTCTAGTTGACTTTTCTGCATTCCAATCATTTGATACTTTAACTCTTCTTTCAAATCATTCCCATAGCCTATAAAATAAAGAAAATCTAGCACAAAACCATTAAATTCACCTTCAACTCTCTTATTCACAAAAATAAAGCAAAAACATGAGTTAAAGCAAGTTTCTAAGTCAGAAAGGGTGTTTTTAATATCAAAATTAAGTATAAAAATAACGGTTTCTCAACCGCTATCACTCTTGTCAAGTCTTGTGACAAAGACTCGCGCTTTGTGTCAAAAGTCGGAACGATTCTCTTGAAGTTGGCAGAGCTATTGTTTTTGGTTCATTTGTCGACGGAAGCTCTTCCGGTTCATTTGTCGAAGGAAGGTTTTTGATGCACTCTTCCATTCATTTGTCGAAGGAAAGTGTTTTTGTTATTGTTATTTTCTATTCACTTTAATTGTAATTGTGAAACTGTTTCAGTGAAAAGGTTAATCATTATTCATTGTGATTAACGACTGGACGTGGAATCTTTTAATTCGAACCAGGATAAAAATCATTTGTGTGATTTTTCTACTCCCTACAGTCTTTATATTTTCTGCTCATCAACTGTTCAATAAAACGTTAAAGAGAAAATTAAAGGAACCACTTTTAAATTAACCAAACAAGCTCTTTGCTTTTAACAATCCATATCGTACTTTGTGTTTTGATATTTTCACTGCGCAAAATCGGTACCGGTTATTCCAACAACAGTTGGAGTATGAATCTCTTGAGTCTCTTCACACTCAGGTTCTTCTCCTGCAAAATCTCCTGCATTTATACAATATCTTGGATGCATCTTGTTAGTAATATAATCAATATGTTCATCAAAAGCAACATAGATAGATTCTTCAACACATAGGGTTGTCTTATTATACACCTTGTAAGCTTTACTAGTCAAAGAATATCCAATAAAAATAGTTTCATCAGCTTTGAATCAAATTTCCCAAGATTGTTTTTACTGTTGTTCAATACAAAACACTTGCAGCCAAAGACTCTAAGAAGAGTAATATTGAGTTTTTTGCCTTTCAACACTTGCGTCTATTTTTAGATTTTCTCAACTCTGACGCATTGTAATCGATTACGAATATAATGTAATCGGTTAAGCAATTCCTTCAGCATTAACAGATTTACATTTCACATAATTTAACAGATTAAGAAGTGCATGTAATCGATTAATCAAAATATACAAGCCACAACATTTAAAAATGTGACTGTTATGACAGTTATGGCTATTCATGAAAAAGGATTTCATACAAAAGACATTTTCACTGATTAGGAAATTAATGTAATTGGTTAAGTTCCATACTTAAGCATTTTGAAAACGTTTTCATTCAAAACACATCAATGCACTCAGTAAACATGTGCAGGCATAATCACGAGTTTTAATTGATTATACCCATTATATAATCGGTTAAAACTTGGTGTTTTGCCATTAATAAGCATATACTAAGATATGATGAATTTAACTGATTATGCAAACTGATAGACGGGGCTCAAGCCCAATTATCTTAGTTTAGTATTTCTTTTATTTTTATGAAACATGTGTAAAATGTGTTAGGCATGTGGTAGATAGGAGGGACTTTTAGTCCTATATACAGACATGCCAACACCTCTTGTAATTCACTTTTGAGATTAATAAATTATGTAATACAATTTCCATAAAAGTTCTGGCTAGAGAATTGGATTCTCTCTAGCCACCTTCCATTCACCACTCATTCTCTTTCATTTTCCATATCAGATTTCTCCATCCTCCACTGTAGCAACCATTCTCCAATCGGCGCCTCATCTAGCGCCACATGTTCATCACGCATCAGCCACCTTTCCTTGCCACATTAATCGTTTTTCATTTACTCTCTTCCATGAGAGCATTTCCTTCATTCTCGAAGGACATTCATCACGAACAACATTTTCATTGCTCATTCAAACCTCGCGATAGCTTTCTTCATCATCACAGATTCTTCGCTTGAGATTCAAACCCGCCAACCACATCTTAAATCTGAGAACCTCGTCATCCACCATCATAGAGCATATTCCTCACCTTCAGGTTAAGGTTCCTCAGACATTTCTTCATTTTGTCATCTTTGACCGATTGAATCTTCCTTTAAACATCATTTTCACCTTCGATCTACATCTTCTACCAATTATAATTACATTCTCCCGATTATAATCCCTTCCCATCGTATAATACCTGATGAATCATTATTTTCTACACTTCACTTAGTTTATTGTGCTAGAATTAATCAGGGAATTGTGTTTAAATGTCCAGTATTTTCCCATTTTTACTATTGGTGCTTAAATTGATCAGAAATTCTTATTTTAATTAATTTGGATTGACTGAGTTAATTATTTGCATTAATAATTGCAGGGAAATTTTGGAAATATAAATTGGGACATTTAGAAGAAATTATGCTGCATTGATTTAATTTGTGTGTTTTGATCAATGGAAAATTGAGGCTTAGCATCATTATACCATTCACGGTCACACTTTTGTTTTTTACTTCAAAAATGTGAGTAGCTACTGAAAAGAAAGAAAAGCTCACGGCCACTTTGGTTGGAATGCAGATTTTTGGTAACTCTCACCTTCTTCCACTCCACACGGTTTTACACCTTGACCAAGACGTTTTTGCTGAAGTTTTAAATCTGGACATATGGCCCCTTCTCTTGTATGGGTATGGGACAACATTACACGGCCAAAATGGGAGAAGGAGGATTCTTTTTGATTTAGGAGAATGAAATATGTTAACACATGAAGATGGATGGAAAAGAGGAGGGCCACACTTTTCAGAAAAAAAGTCAAGTCCAAGAGAATATTATTGAAAAAGAAGCACATATGGACGTTGAGTGGAGTGCAACGGCTGCACCTCATTGCTTCCAAGTAAAGTAGAAGAAACAAAGGAGAAGGGGCCACCACTTTGAAACTCACGTTCATGGACTCCAAAATGCAAAGTGTCATTGCTGAAAAACTAAGTTGTACATTCGGCCATTCCAACCACTCCACATATAAGCTTTTATTCATTGTTAAAAGAAACTCACGGACCACTCATTGAACTATCATAGCTGGAAAATAAAAAGCACACAACTAAATTGAATTTGGCAAGCCAACACATATTAGAATAAAAGAGGGGACCACCACTTTCTCACGGTTTGTCTCTATGGTTGGCAGCAGGTCACGTAAAGTGGTATCACTATCCAACTGGGAGCTATCACGTATACCAGCCACATTCACGGATATTTCTGGAAACCTTCTTTGATCCAGCAAGCTCCTGGTCCAGAGAAGAAGAGAAGCACCAGCAGCAGTCCAGCCACGTAGAGATGCTCACAGCCTTGGTCTTGGAAGAAGAACAACCTGCAGCTTGGACGGAAGATGGCAGCAGCTTAAGTCTAGTACACGTCCATGGAGAAGCACAACCTATGAGCAATTAAATGGAAGCACATCCAACACCACTTGGTTGGTTGAAAGCTCACGGCTTGGATGCTCTCACCTTCAGGAAGATGCTTCACGGTCCAGGAGCCACCACCGAGGAGACCTCTTCATTCTTGTTGTTAGCTCACGCAAATTAGAAGACAGCAAAGGAGATGCAGCACACGTCCTTGGTCTTAGAGAAAGAAAACCCAACATTATTTTTGGACTGTCCAGCCACGGTGAAGGAAGGGAGCTCATGGTTGTGTCTATTTGTTTGGCTGCAGCTTCACGTAAATAAGGAGAAAAAATGGAGAGTGATGTCTCGGCTGCTACCATGAATTGAAGAAGAAGCTGTCACGTTCCAGCAGTGATTGAAGGAGCACGTCCAACTCACATCCAAGGGAAGCTCACGGTCAGCTGGGAGAAGAGGCAGAGATCACGGCCAAAATGGAGAAGGAAAGGACAAATGGTGATTCACAAGAGAAGAAAGAAATGCAACGGATTGCAATTGGAAGTGGAGCCCACCTATTTCCTTGACAAATTTAGGAGTGAAGAAAGTCTCCAACCTATGAAGGCAGAAGACAAAACCTTGCTGGAGACAAGGAGGGCTCACGGGAGTTTGTTTCTCAGTTTTGGCTATAAATGAAGAAGCAGCAGAGCAAAGAGAGGAGAAGATTTGAGGATTGTATTAGGAGCAGTTTAGGAAACCACTCACGGCCCCTGGAAGAGGCTCTTGCCTCTTCCTTTCTCAATAGCTTTCTAAATTTTCCATTTCCAAACAGCACAAATGTAGTTTGTATTTCTGAAGTGTGTAGTTCAGTAGAAGTTTTCACAATTTGTTCATTAAATTTTCATCTGTACCAGATATTTTATTTCAAGTGTTAGAATCTTCAGTGAATTCCATTTTCAATTAATTATTTTTATTTTTACTATCTCTTTTATTTTACCGTTTAGTGTTTTCTGCACTGTTAAATTCTGTCATTTCATTTTACCGTTCGTTTTGTTTTCAGACATTTTCTATTTGTACCGTCTTTTACCGTCCAGTTTTAACAGCTGTTAAAATTTATTTCAACGTTTTTAATTTTTTTTTTTTTTATTTAATTTCCAGTTCCAATTTAATTTTCCGCATCAAACAAAAATCACACAAACCCCCCCCACTTCGTGATAAATCTGAGACTGAACCCAAAATTGGTCCTTGAGAGACGACCTAGGAGTCACTTCCTAGTTATACTGCATTCTTTTATGCACAAACGTTTGTGAGCGGTGCGACCCGCTCGTCAAAAATGGCGCCGTTGCCGGGGACCAATCAATAACGGTTCGGTTTTAGATTTTTGTTTTGTAAATTTTTGTTTTGTTAATGTGTGTTTTGTGTGTTCTGTCTGTTGTATTTTTGTAGGAGACAACGACACCTTCAGCAAATTTTGGCGGCGTTGTCACTTCAGATCCAGGTTTTTGTTTTAGATTTTTACTGTGTTAATATATATTGTGTATATATGTGTTTAATTGTGCTATGTTCTGTATTTAGTTGTTATTAAAAAAAAATTTAAAAAAAAAAAAAATTAATTAAAAATTTTTACTATTGATGTTCTGTCTTGTGTGTGCTTGTAGCATGTATAAATGTGTTTTGTTTTATCTGATTCGTAATTTTTAGTTTTTAGTTTTTACTTTTTATTTTTCCATGTCTACCTATTTTAATGTTGTGAATAATGCTTATTCTGCCAATGTCTGTGATTATGATTCTTATTCTGCATATTACTTTGATTTTAAATCTGCTGATTTTTATGATGAGAACAATATGTTCCATCATCCAATTTCTGAGAGCTCTCTTTGGGAGCCAGTTCCACAATATGAGAGTCAGCAGTATGATTCTCCTATTCAAATAACTCCTCAGCCTTCTACTTCTGAACCTACATTAAAGGAGTTACTAGAGCAGATGACAATGCAGAACATTCAGTTTCAGAAAGGGAACATGCAGTTCAAGCAAGAGAGCATGGAGTTCCAGCAGGAAACTCAAGCTGCCATGCAAAATCTAAGTGATCAGATCAGGCAGATGGCCACTCTTGCACCTGAGGAGACTGATGAAAATTTTGGGGACCCGGCAGAAGTAAGCAGTAATCCTGAACCAGGTAGACCACCTTCATCTTCCCACACTTTAGAAATCTTCAAGGAAGTGGAGGGAAGCATACCGCAAATTGATTATTCTGTTGATTATGCTGTTGATTGGTATGCTAATGATTATATTGTTGCTGAGTCTGATTTTAATTTTTCCTCTGTGCATGATGAGAACCGTTTTTTACTATCACATTCGAATAATTATTCTCCATGCATTGAACATGAATCTGAGTCTGCGATTAATATGGTTTCTAATTTTGAAATTGATTCGTGTTTTGAGGATGTATCTAAGGTTCAGTCTGTTACACTGGATTTGGGTGTTGTACCCCTGCATGTAATTTCTGTAGAACCTTATTGCACTAACCCTATTGCAGGAGGTACAGATGAATTGGACCAACATGCACACACATGTTAGCAAAATGATGAAGATGAAGTTTTGATGATGTCCAAATCAAGTCAAGACCAATCAAGAATCAAAATGATTTGAAGATTTGTATTGTGATTGAAAGCTTTTGTAATACTCTTAGAAATATGTATAGGACGTAGATCAGAAAAAGAAAAGTGTTTTGTAAAATTACTATAGTAAATCATTGCAACAAAACACTATAGTACTATTCACATGAATAGTAACACTATTCACGTGAATAGTGACGGTTAACGGTAAGAGTATCGCACTTAACACGGACGTTGGGGAAACTAGTCGTTGAAGAAACTAGCCGTTTATGACCGTTGGACAAACTAGCCGTTTATGGCCGTTGGACAAACTAGCCGTTTATGGCCGTTGGACAAACTAGCCGTTTATGGCCGTTGGAGAAACTAGCCGTTAAGTTTGTCTTTTAGTGAATGGAAGAGTCTTTGGATGAGTCTATAAATAGACTCTCATTTTCTCTCAAGAAGAACATAAATAGAGACACAGAAACTCTTCCCTTGTGCTCAAATACTCAGAAATTCTTGAGACTTGTGTGTTCTTGTTCGGCTTGTGAAACTCTTGTCTGTGGAGCTGGTGAAGTGCTGCTACGGTGACAGAGGAAATAGCCGGTTCATCCTTGGTGTGTCTAAGGAGGTGTTCGGAAGAGAATCATCCTTCGTGAAGTATTCGGAGGAGGTGTTCATCCTTTGTGAAGACTCAAAGGAGGTGTAGGTTCATCTCTTGTGGTATCAAGAGAGGTGGTTTCTAAACTCTTACAAATTGTATCTTTGTGATTGTAGTTTGTAATTGTTTTGTGTTAGTGAAACTGTTTATCTTGTTTTGAGATAAGCGACTGGACGTAGGATTGGTAAGATCCGAACCAGGATAAAATCATCTGTGCAAATTTCTCTCAACCTTACTCTATTTAATTGTTATTATTAATTGCTAAGTAAGTTTAATTGAGTAGAAATTAAAAGGCACACGTTAGTATTCAAAACCCCTCTTGGTTTGTTATTCCACGCTAACCCTTCCGCTGCAGCCGCTCTGACAACACAGTGGAAGGCAAGGGTGCGAACCTGAAAAACGGTTTCAACATCAATAGGCACCTGCTGAGCCGACTCATCAACAAGAGCTGTATAGATCCAGTTGTGGAAAATATTTCCCTGCTTGATCAGATCTGGAGGATGAAGCAGTTCATTCTCAAAATTTCCTGGCTGGATCGTGAAGATGGAGATCTCTCCCTACAAGTCCAAAATTGGCAACTTCCACCATAACCTGCGGGAGTTTGCATTTTCTTTCTCTCCCTTTTTCCTTACTTTTATTGCACTTGTCCATAATATGTTTCCTGTTTTGATTGCTGATGATATGCTTAGAACACATTGAGGACAATGTGTAGTTTAAGTGTGGTCTATTGGGAGAGATTCTGAATTTTCTTAGTTTTGTGTGTTAAATTTTTTGTTTTTGAGTGTTAAATTTTTTCTGTTTTAAGTTGTTTTTAGTGTGTTTTGGGTGAAATAAATTTTACATTTTTCTCTTGATTTCTGGATGATGTCTAAGTTGTAGATTTTTCCTCCACTTCATTGATACTTAGTTTGAAATCCTTGTTTTTCTCTGCTTGGAAAGATGATTATGCGTTTGAGAGGTTGATTTGATTGTGACAAACACCCTGTGTGAGATTTGAGCCACTTAATGTTCTTTCTTATGTGAGATATGTATCTTGATTGCTTGCACATATGCCTTGGCTTGATTCTTTTTGATATACTTGATTGATATGCATGTTTTAGAAGTGATAAAGGCATTTTGTTCTTGAGCCTCTTTAGCCAAATAAGCCTACCTTGTTATTATCCTTTGATACCCCTTTTGAGCCTATACTGTATCCATTTCTTTGTGTTAAAGCTCATACACTGATCCTAAGTGAAAAACAAATGATTACCTAAACCTTAGGGAAGTCTGGAGCTATAGAAGTGTTTTGTGAATAAGTGTGGTCTCCTTGGGGATTCTGATAAATTGGCTAGTTGATTCCTCATCATGTTGTGAAAATATAATCCTGTTGTGTGAAAAAGAGAGAAAAGAGACAGGATGAAAAAAATAGGATGAGAAAGAAAAAAAATGATTTTGTAAATAATGGAGTCGAGAAGAGGATTAAATTAGAGGTTTGGGTGTAATTTCACTGTATTTTCACTTGTTCCCCATAGCTCCTCTATTTTCTTCTGAGTTGTAACTACTTATCCATATTTTATCCTCCCCTGTCCTTGGCCCCATTACAACCCAGTAAAGACCTTTTGATCTGAGCATGCATATGTTTTAAGTGTTGATATTAGAAGCTTGCCAAGTCTGCTTGTGTTTGCTTTCTTGAGTGCATTGAGTGACATTGATTTACCTTAAACACTTGAGAGAAACACTATAGTGCATCTGAGAGGTTTTGTTATTTTTGAATCACCTCTTGAGCTGATTAATCATTTTCCGTGTTTTGAATTGCTTGGAAGATTTATGTAAGTATCTGCTTTATTTGATTTGTGTTGGATAATTTCTATTTCTTTTATCTGTCCAGATTTCTTGAGAATAATGTAAATTCTCTTTGTTTTCTTGTGAGTTTTTATTTTTCTGTCTGCTGAGTTTTGTGTCACCGACCTGAAAGTCCTTTGAACCATTCCCTGATTTGAGTCTTAATTTTGCCCAGGAGTGCAAAAGACTAAGTGTGGTCTATTTTGATGAATCATTATTTTCTACACTTCACTTAGTTTATTGTGCTAGAATTAATCAGGGAATTGTGTTTAAATGTCCAGTATTTTCCCATTTTTACTATTGGTGCTTAAATTGATCAGAAATTCTTATTTTAATTAATTTGGATTGACTGAGTTAATTATTTGCATTAATAATTGCAGGGAAATTTTGGAAATATAAATTGGGACATTTAGAAGAAATTATGCTGCATTGATTTAATTTGTGTGTTTTGATCAATGGAAAATTGAGGCTTAGCATCATTATACCATTCACGGTCACACTTTTGTTTTTGACTTCAAAAATGTGAGTAGCTACTGAAAAGAAAGAAAAGCTCACGGCCACTTTGGTTGGAATGCAGATTTTTGGTAACTCTCACCTTCTTCCACTCCACACGGTTTTACACCTTGACCAAGACGTTTTTGCTGAAGTTTTAAATCTGGACATATGGCCCCTTCTCTTGTATGGGTATGGGACAACATTACACGGCCAAAATGGGAGAAGGAGGATTCTTTTTGATTTAGGAGAATGAAATCTGTTAACACATGAAGATGGATGGAAAAGAGGAGGGCCACACTTTTCAGAAAAAAAGTCAAGTCCAAGAGAATATTATTGAAAAAGAAGCACATATGGACGTTGAGTGGAGTGCAACGGCTGCACCTCATTGCTTCCAAGTAAAGTAGAAGAAACAAAGGAGAAGGGGCCACCACTTTGAAACTCACGTTCATGGACTCCAAAATGCAAAGTGTCATTGCTGAAAAACTAAGTTGTACATTCGGCCATTCCAACCACTCCACATATAAGCTTTTATTCATTGTTAAAAGAAACTCACGGACCACTCATTGAACTATCATAGCTGGAAAATAAAAAGCACACAACTAAATTGAATTTGGCAAGCCAACACATATTAGAATAAAAGAGGGGACCACCACTTTCTCACGGTTTGTCTCTATGGTTGGCAGCAGGTCACGTAAAGTGGTATCACTATCCAACTGGGAGCTATCACGTATACCAGCCACATTCACGGATATTTCTGGAAACCTTCTTTGATCCAGCAAGCTCCTGGTCCAGAGAAGAAGAGAAGCACCAGCAGCAGTCCAGCCACGTAGAGATGCTCACAGCCTTGGTCTTGGAAGAAGAACAACCTGCAGCTTGGACGGAAGATGGCAGCAGCTTAAGTCTAGTACACGTCCATGGAGAAGCACAACCTATGAGCAATTAAATGGAAGCACATCCAACACCACTTGGTTGGTTGAAAGCTCACGGCTTGGATGCTCTCACCTTCAGGAAGATGCTTCACGGTCCAGGAGCCACCACCGAGGAGACCTCTTCATTCTTGTTGTTAGCTCACGCAAATTAGAAGACAGCAAAGGAGATGCAGCACACGTCCTTGGTCTTAGAGAAAGAAAACCCAACATTATTTTTGGACTGTCCAGCCACGGTGAAGGAAGGGAGCTCATGGTTGTGTCTATTTGTTTGGCTGCAGCTTCACGTAAATAAGGAGAAAAAATGGAGAGTGATGTCTCGGCTGCTACCATGAATTGAAGAAGAAGCTGTCACGTTCCAGCAGTGATTGAAGGAGCACGTCCAACTCACATCCAAGGGAAGCTCACGGTCAGCTGGGAGAAGAGGCAGAGATCACGGCCAAAATGGAGAAGGAAAGGACAAATGGTGATTCACAAGAGAAGAAAGAAATGCAACGGATTGCAATTGGAAGTGGAGCCCACCTATTTCCTTGACAAATTTAGGAGTGAAGAAAGTCTCCAACCTATGAAGGCAGAAGACAAAACCTTGCTGGAGACAAGGAGGGCTCACGGGAGTTTGTTTCTCAGTTTTGGCTATAAATGAAGAAGCAGCAGAGCAAAGAGAGGAGAAGATTTGAGGATTGTATTAGGAGCAGTTTAGGAAACCACTCACGGCCCCTGGAAGAGGCTCTTGCCTCTTCCTTTCTCAATAGCTTTCTAAATTTTCCATTTCCAAACAGCACAAATGTAGTTTGTATTTCTGAAGTGTGTAGTTCAGTAGAAGTTTTCACAGTTTGTTCATTAAATTTTCATCTGTACCAGATATTTTATTTCAAGTGTTAGAATCTTCAGTGAATTCCATTTTCAATTAATTATTTTTATTTTTACTATCTCTTTTATTTTACCGTTTAGTGTTTTCTGCACTTTTAAATTCTGTCATTTCATTTTACCGTTCGTTTTGTTTTCAGACATTTTCTATTTGTACCGTCTTTTACCGTCCAGTTTTTACAGCCGTTAAAATTTATTTCAACGTTTTTAATTTTTTTTTTTTTTATTTAATTTCCAGTTCCAATTTAATTTTCCGCATCAAACAAAAATCACACAAACCCCCCCCCCCCACTTCATGATAAATCTGAGACTGAACCCAAAATTGGTCCTTGAGAGACGACCTAGGAGTCACTTCCTAGTTATACTGCATTCTTTTATGCACAAACTTTTGTGAGCGGTGCGACCGCTCGTCAATACCCCTTTTCCACTGATCAATCGAGCCATTCTAAGGTTTCTTGGTTTGTTTACGGTTGTCCCACTAGTAAAAAAAGGGATATTATCGTGCACGTTATGCATCGGTTCACCAAAAACCGAAGCATAAAATGGCACGGTGGCATTTTTTAAATTTTTTCGACAGGATAGGCCTCGGTTGCAATTGAACTGATGGCAAAGAGGGTATATGGTCGCGGTTCTGCAAACACCCGTGGCCAAAAACCTCTCCAAGAATCTGACAGTTCAGTCTGTTGGTTATTGAAAATCTCTGTGCAGGAGATATGGTCGTGGTTGTCTGCAGAATTGCGGCCATAAACCCTTGTAAGAATCTGACAGTCCAGTCTGCTAGTTATTGAAAATCCCTGTGCAGGAGATATGGTCGCGGTTCTGCTCAGAACCGTGGCCATAGACCCCTGTCAAAATTCTGACATTCGACGTTTGCAGTTATACATTAATTAATAGCAGTTAGACCGTCAATGATATGGCCTCGGTTCCCCTCCGAACCGCGGCCATAGACCCTGATCTGAACAAAATCTAAATATTTAAGTAAAATTTAAATTTTAAATGAGGATTTGGCGGGGAACCGTGGCAAAAAGGTTTAAAAAATTTTCAAAATTGTCATTTCAAATTGATTTTGAATTTTTTTAAGAGAATAAGCCTCGGTTGTATGGGTAACCGAGGCCATATCCCTGATATTACCGCGGTTTTACTGAGAACCGAGGTAATATCCTTTCATAGGTTAAAAAAAAGAAAACAGGAGACGAATAGTGTCGTCTTCCTCACAAGAAAAAGTTTCTCTGCGTTCCCTCTCAAGACCATTGTGCATCGCGCCTTCTTTGCGATTTTCTTGCATTTTTCACCGTTTAATCTTGATTTTGGTTGTTGTCGTGGCCATCGTCAACATTTAGGAATCTTTTTAACCGATCAAAATCGTTCTAAACGTTGTTTTGATTTGGTTTTTTCGATTCTCCCCCTTAGAGGTAAATTTTCGATTTTTTTATTTTATTTTTTTGCGTTTTGATGTTTGATTTTGTTTCTAAAACTAATATTTTTTTGTTTACTGTTGTATGCTTGAATTTTGCAGAGTTCAAAATTCTACCTTTTGGATCGCGGGTTGTTCTTTGTTGTTGGCTTTTCACACTATCAGGTTCTTATATTAATTTTTAAAGTTTACTTTTTAATAAGATTATATAATTTTGTATGATTGTGTGATTGAATATGTGATTGGATGATCATATAATATGTGTATAATATTTAGGATTGAAAATTTTTGTATAATTGTATAATTTTATATGATGGTATATTTTAAAGTTTATTTTTTTAACTTTACAATGTTATTTAAAAGTTTTTTATGTTGAATATGTGATTATTTCAATGCTTATTAATTGTATGATTATATGATTGAATTGAATTAACCTTAATTTGTCATTAAATGTTCACTACAAAATTAATTTTTGTATTACAATTTTGTAGAATATTTCAAAATATTTATGTATGGATCGAAATTGGATTAATTTACCACGCATTAGTGCTGAGTATGAGAGAGGGGTAAAGGAATCTATACAATTTGTGCAACGTAATGGGGATAGAAGTGATGATGAAGTAAAATTTAGATGTCCTTGTGTGAATTATTTGAATGCGAGAAAGTTGAACGCAACCCAAATTAGATAACATCTTATCTATGATGGTTTTCTAAGATGCTATACAACATGTGTTAGCAAAATGATCAAGATGAAGTTTTGATGATGTCCAAATCAAGTCAAGAGAAATCAAGATTCAAGATGTTATGAAGACTTATATTGTGATGGAAAGCTTTTGTAATACTCTTAGAAATATGTATAGGACTTAGATTAGAAAAAGAAAAGTGTTTTGTAAAATTACTATAGTAAATCATTGCAACAAAACACTATAGTACTATTCATATGAATAGTAACACTATTCACGTGAATAGTGACGGTTAACGGTAAGAGTATCGCACTTAACACGGACGTTGGAGAAACTAGTCGTTGAAGAAACTAGTCGTTTATGACCGTTGGACAAACTAGCCGTTTATGGCCGTTGGACAAACTAGCCGTTTATGGCCGTTGGACAAACTAGCCGTTTATGGCCGTTGGACAAACTAGCCGTTTATGGCCGTTGGAAAAACTAGCCGTTAAGTTTGTCTTTTAGTGAATGGAAGAGCCTTTGGATGAGTCTATAAATAGACTCTCATTTCCTCTTAAAAACATACAGAGACACAGAAACTCTTCCCTTGTGCTCAAATACTCAGAATTCTTTGAGACTTGTGTGTTCTTGTTCGGCTTGTGAAACTCTTGTCTGTGGAGCTGGTGAAGTGCTACTACGGTGACAGAGGAAATAGCCGGTTCATCCTTGGTGTGTCTGAGGAGGTGTTCGGAAGAGAATCATCCTTCGTGAAGTACTCGGAGGAGGTGTTCATCCTTTGTGAAGACTCAAAGGAGGTGTAGTTTCATCTCTTGTGGTATCAAGAGAGGTGTTTTCTAAACTCTTATAAATTGTATCTTTGTGATTGTAGTTTGTAATTGTTTTGTGATAGTGAAACTGTTTATCTTGTTTTGAGATAAGCGACTGGACGTAGGATTGGTAAGATCCGAACCAGGATAAAATCATCTGTGCAAATTTCTCTCAACCTTACTCTATTTAACTGTTATTATTAATTGCTAAGTAAGTTTAATTGAGTAGAAATTAAAAGGCACACGTTAGTATTAGAAACCCCTCTTGGTTTGTTGTTCCACGCTAACCCATCCGCTGCAGCCGCTCCTGACAATTGGTATCAGAGCTTGCTTTGATAGTCATTCAAATGGCAGGATCACATCAAACCTTTGCAGAGGGTGCTTCTATCAATAGACCACCACTATTCACAGGTGAAAATTACGCATTTTGGAAGGTCAGAATGCAAATTTTTATGGAATCTATTGATATAGATATTTGGGATGCTGTTGCATTTGGTCCTTTTATTCCAACTAACAATATGCAGGAACCAAAGCCCCGTGACCAATGGACTGCTCAAGATAAGAAAAAATTTGGTAATGATGTAAAAGCTCGTAATATTATTTCATCTGCTTTAACTGTTGATGAGTTTTACAGGATTTCTGTTTGTAAAACTGCACAAGAAATGTGAGAAGTACTGAAAGTAACCCATGAAGGTACAGATGATGTTAAGAGAGCTAGAAAGAATACCTTAATCCAGGAATACGAAATGTTCAGGATGAAGCAAGGGGAAACAATAGTAGATGTTCAGAAACGCTTCACCAACATCGTAAACCATCTTATTGGACTAGGTAAGTCTTTCGATACTGATGAGCTTAATATAAAAATTTTGAAATCTTTAGACAGGTCTTGGCAACCAAAAGTGACTGCAATTTCTGAGTCACAAAATCTCAACACAATGACCATGGCTGCATTATTTGGAAAGTTGAGAGAGCATGAACTTGACCTCGGAAGACTTGATGAAGAAGAATCAAAAGCCAAAAACAACAAGAAGAGTTTGGCGTTAAAGTCGGAGGTTGAAAGAAGCAAAGGTAAATCGGAAGATGAAGACTTAGACGAAGAAGAAGAATTGAGACTCATGATAAAAAGACTCAACAAGTTCATGAAGTCTAAAGGTAAAGGAAAATTTAGATACGAAAAGAAAGATAATCCAGTATCTTCCTCAAATTACCGATGCTACGGTTGCGGAGAAAAAGGACATTTAAAAGCAGACTGCCCAAATCAAAAGAAGGGTGAAGAAAAGAAAGAAAAGAAATTCTTCAAGAAAAAGAAGGCATACATTGCATGGGAAGACGACAATGAGACCATTTCAGATTCAAGCTACTCAAATGAAGAAGCAAACATCTGTTTAGTGGTGAACGACGACGCTGGAAGCCAAGTAAGTACATCTAGCGATTCTGATAATTCTAGTCAAATTAGTGAAAATGAATTGCATGAAATTTATGCTGCGTTAATAGTAGAATCTGAAAAATTAGATAAAGCCCATCAGAAATTGAAAAAGGATTTCAAAAATTTAAAATTAAATTTTGAAAATATTTCTGAAGAAAATAAAAATTTGAAATCAGATTTTGAAAATATTCTTGAAGAAAATAAGAATTTAAAATTAAATTTTGAAAATATTTTTGAAGAAAATAAAGATTTGAAAAATAAAGTTTTAATTTTTGAAAAGGGTAAATTTGCTAGTAGTGATGAATGTGCTTCTTGTGAAAATTTTAAGAAACTACTAGAACAAACAACCTTAGGAGAATGTAGTAAGAATAATGAAAATAAGGTTGTTAAAAATAAGTATGTTCCTAAAATTAAAAATAAACACAATCATAGAACCCGTAGAACTTGGGTAGAAAAAGGAACAACTTATAGGAACACAAATGTTGTATCATGCTTTTATTGTATGAAAAAGGGTCATACATCTAACAAATGTAAAATTAAGCATTATGGTGTTCCAAGTGGTAGATATATTTGGGTTGTAAAATGATTTCAATTTTTTTTTAAATTAACCCAAAGGACCCATACAAGTAGTTGGGTACCTATTGTTTAAAAATTTAAGAATTTCTTTAAAACAAATTTTAAGAAAATTTTTTCAAGACCGGTAAAACTATTTTTATATCTTCTAATATACAAAGCATATATAGTTTTCAATCGGAAAAATTTTTATGTGAGCATGTTGTCTTTGATGAAATTGTAGACCTTGAGGCAAAACCTCTTGAGTCAGTTGAATTACATGCAGGCAATGACGAAGATTTGTAGAAGACAACAAATGAAGCAAATAATGATGACAATCCTCAAGATAAAGATCTAAACAATGTTTTATAAGATCTTTCTCCTAAAAATATTTGCTTTAAATATCCTATTGTGCATGTTTGAATGAATCTTTAAATTTGAAATATTTTTAGCTCATATGCATACATGCTTTTATTAAGGGGGAGTATTATCTTAGGGGGAGAACATCAACACAACTTTTTAATTATGATCAAAAAGGGGGAGAAAATGTTTAAAGCTTATTTGCCTATTTGTACTATTTGTGCTTATTCACTAATGCACTCTTTCTTCCATAAGTTGTGTTTTAAATACAGATTATTACCAAAAGCTTTAAATCAAGGAGTTTTTGATCATCATCAAAAAGGGGGAGATTGTTAGCAAAATGATCAAGATGAAGTTTTGATGATGTCCAAATCAAGTCAAGAGAAATCAAGATTCAAGATGTTATGAAGACTTATATTGTGATGGAAAGCTTTTGTAATACTCTTAGAAATATGTATAGGACTTAGATTAGAAAAAGAAAAGTGTTTTGTAAAATTACTATAGTAAATCATTGCAACAAAACACTATAGTACTATTCATATGAATAGTAACACTATTCACGTGAATAGTGACGGTTAACGGTAAGAGTATCGCACTTAACACGGACGTTGGAGAAACTAGTCGTTGAAGAAACTAGTCGTTTATGACCGTTGGACAAACTAGCCGTTTATGGCCGTTGGACAAACTAGCCGTTTATGGCCGTTGGACAAACTAGCCGTTTATGGCCGTTGGACAAACTAGCCGTTTATGGCCGTTGGAAAAACTAGCCGTTAAGTTTGTCTTTTAGTGAATGGAAGAGCCTTTGGATGAGTCTATAAATAGACTCTCATTTCCTCTTAAAAACATACAGAGACACAGAAACTCTTCCCTTGTGCTCAAATACTCAGAATTCTTTGAGACTTGTGTGTTCTTGTTCGGCTTGTGAAACTCTTGTCTGTGGAGCTGGTGAAGTGCTACTACGGTGACAGAGGAAATAGCCGGTTCATCCTTGGTGTGTCTGAGGAGGTGTTCGGAAGAGAATCATCCTTCGTGAAGTACTCGGAGGAGGTGTTCATCCTTTGTGAAGACTCAAAGGAGGTGTAGTTTCATCTCTTGTGGTATCAAGAGAGGTGTTTTCTAAACTCTTACAAATTGTATCTTTGTGATTGTAGTTTGTAATTGTTTTGTGATAGTGAAACTGTTTATCTTGTTTTGAGATAAGCGACTAGACGTAGGATTGGTAAGATCCGAACCAGGATAAAATCATCTGTGCAAATTTCTCTCAACCTTACTCTATTTAACTGTTATTATTAATTGCTAAGTAAGTTTAATTGAGTAGAAATTAAAAGGCACACGTTAGTATTAGAAACCCCTCTTGGTTTGTTGTTCCACGCTAACCCATCCGCTGCAGCCGCTCCTGACAACATGGATATGGCACGGTGAAGAAATGCACTTTTCGACTGACTCCCAAACTGAAAATGTTATTGATTCCACCATGGAAGAAGATCGATCGGATGAAGGCAAATTAGAGGACATGATCCACGATGTTGGCACAGAAAATTTTGCCAAAGCTCATGTGTATGAGACGATGTCGCCTGATGCGGAAGCACCTTTGTATGTTGGTTCAACTAAGTTCACACGTTTGTCAGTGGTGTTAAGGCTCATGAGTTTTGGACTTGTACCGGAGAGCTATGCTTTGTGGTTCTGCTCATTGCACAAGTATCCTCCCAAACATCTCAGACAAGCAGTTGATTGGTAAGAACCTCAATGTTTGGACTTTCTTTGTTATATAAATGAATGCTAAAACCTTTTTTTTTTATATATAGTTCTATTTCAGCAAGTATAATGTTGGTTGGGAGATCAACTGCTAACAATAGAAAGCTTGCATGGATTGCTCTCAAGGTTTGACATATGCTAAAGCCATACTTTCTTATAGTTGTTTTGTTATAATGATTTTCACTAACTATTTACAACTGTGATGATATATTATAGTGTAACAGACAGAGCGAGTCATATAAGTGCGGATACTATGTAATGTATTGGATGACCTACATTATCTGTGCCTATATCACAAGAGGTTGGAAAACAGTGATATTTAAATTTAATGAATCTTGATTTTCTCCAACATTTGGAATTCATATACACTAATTAATATCAATTGTCTTGTGCAGAGATTCAAGACTCCTACTCCAATTCCTGAGAAGCCACTTACATTCTTGAGGAAGGCAATTGCAAAACATTTACTTAGATTATATAATAGTTCATAGTTATTAGATTTAAAATACATTAGAACATGTTGATTTTATAATTATTAGACTTTGTACATTATATGATGTAAATATTCAATATTGTGTTGAATCTGTGTTGTTATGATATTGTTTGATATGTACGTTTGTTTTTGTAATAGTGGATATCACAAAAATAGACCTACTAATAAAAAAAATTGTAAGAGAATAGGTCGCGGTTGTGGCCAAAACCGAGGTAGAAAGCTTACCTATGTAAGAGAATAGGGTGCACGTGATTTCAAAAACATAGGACTTTGGTCGTGATTCAAGCTAGAACCGTTGTCATATCCCCACGTCATTACCTCGGTTAAACCGAGGTAATAACCCCTCCCCCCCCCTTTTTCTCTTCTTTACTACTTCGGTTGCTAAAGAACCGAGGCAGTATCCTTCAGGATATTACCTCGGTTGGAACCCCGGCCAAAAGTCCATACATTTTTACCTCGCCTGTATATGCCGCGGTTCTAAAATCGAAACGTATATTCAAAAACAACTGCGGTCGTTTCCCTTTGTTGCACTAGTGTCAATCGATTAAATCTAGGGTTCATCATTTGTTTTCTCCGTCTTCCTCTGTTTTTCATGGTTCCTCGCCGATCTGCCTCGACTTGGAGCTATCACAAACAATGTAATCGATTAATTCGTATAGATATACCACGTGCAAAGAGTTTTAAACAATGATTCATTTGTAAACAATGAATACACATCACAGATAGTTCAAGCACATATGCATATATAAATAAGCAACATTTTTGTCATATTGTTGTGCAAGAAACTACTAAACATTTTCGTTACCATCATCAAAAACTCATATGTGAGATATGAGTTTAGCTACATGGCTCCCCCTATCAACAACAAGAAAACTACTATGTTACCTGCACATGAGATTAGAGAGAACACCTTAAGACAAATGGGTTTTGTCCACCGTGGCAACATTTTTGTCCACAAAGAAGATGCCAAAAATGATGATGATGATGCGCACATGACGGAGTCCGTAAATGTAGTTGGACCATCCAATGTTGGACCTTCTGATAATAGTTGAAAAACTGTTATTTTCATGCTTAAAATTGATACTAAAAGCAACCTTTAAAACTTACAAACTAGCTTGAAATCATGCTTTTGGTTATATTTTCAGAAATAAGAGAGTTGGACAGGTTTATGCTTGATTTCAGTGTTTTATTCAGGTTTTAAGGTGAATTTGGTGAAAGAAGTGAAGAAAGATAGGAATGGAATCAGAAAAGACATCAAAAGTGCAAAAGGAGAAGTCGAAGTTACCGCTTAGCGGAAGTTTACCGCTGAGCGGCACTCAGGAGCTCACGTTGGATCCGCTGAGGGGTGAAACTGCCGCTGAGGGGAAGAAAACAACTCACGCACTTACCGTTGACCGGTAGTTTACTGCTGAGCGGCACTTTTATAGGCTTGGGCCTAATTTTTCTGTATTTTTATAATAGTATATAAGCTTTAGGACGTCCTAGGGTTTTTATCTTTTGCAGAGACGAAGCAAACACTCTCTTTTCCACCCCTTTGAAGGAAGATCTTGGATGCTCAGGCTACCTCATCCTCTTTCTAGGGTTTTATCCTTCATTCTTTCATTATTATTCATCTAGTTTCACCATGAATATGGTGAACTAAACCTTGTATTGTTGTTGGGGAATCAATGTAGTCTTGTGAAACTTTATATATTGAATTTGTTTTAACATCTTACTTTTAAGACTTATGCTTTCTTTCATCATTAGTTAGGGTTTTTCCTCTTTGCGTAATGTTTGCTTTGTTTAACTCATCCATTGCCATGATTATTGATTTTGTCGATATGGGAACGTACGGGGAAATCTAGATCCGGAGAATTTCTCCCAATAGCATATTGGTTATCGTTAAGCTCCTGCACTTAAGAACTAATTACTAGGAATGCTAGGAATTGTATGAACTCGTAATTAAGGATAGGCCTTCTTGCAAAGTGATTTAGAGAGTGGCATTAGCATTGATGAAAAGAATGATGAATTCCTAAAGTATATGAGAGTGGATAAGATGAAATTGATAACCCCAACAACATACTCATCCATCTAATTCATTGAAGTGTTTGTATTCTGTTTTTCTCCATTGATCAAATTCATGCATACATATTTAATTACTGTCTTTTGCATTTAAACCTACAATTTATTTGTTCTCAAGTCTCAAATAATCAACAAATCATATAGCTAAACTAGGCCGTGAGTCCTTTGGAAAAACGATACTTGGTCTTACCTTGTTTTATTACTTGATATGATTCGGTCACACTTGCCGATTGTTAAACAAGTTTGTGGCGTCGTTTTTCGGAGTTCATAAATTTGTCATCAAGTTTTTGGCGCCGTTGCTGGTGATTTGTGGTTTAACTAGTTCATTTGTGTGATTATTGATTATCTTTGACTTGAATTTTGAAATTTGAATTTCTGTTTTTATTTTCTGTTTTTATTTTTCGGTTTTTATTTTATTTTATTTTATTTTATTTTCTATTTTCTGTTTTTATTTTTTTTTATTTTTTGTTTTCTGTTTTTATTTTTTCTGTTTTTATTTTTTTTCTTATGTCTAAATTTTATATCTTCTTTTATATCTTTTTGTGCTAACCAATTCTTCTAGGGTTTTTTTTTCTTGTGTATGCAGGAGGCAATCTGAACCAGGAACAAGAAAACTGCAGAACCTCTTCTTGAAGGTTTAGAGGAGAGTAGACGGAGGAGAAGAATCCGTACATCTAGAGAACTTTTTCCTCCTCCGGAAACTCTATTGCAACCATCACCACAAGGTTCTCACCATAGCACTGAGAACATGGAGAATAATAATATCAGAAGAACTCTTGCAGATTACACAAATATAGTTGGACCTCAGCATTTTAACAGCATAGCAAGACCAAGAGTCATTGCAGCCAACATGGAGGTCAAACCAGCATTGATCCAACTGGTGAAAAGTAATCAATTCAATGGGTTGTCTCACGAAAGCTCATATGAGCACCTCACAACATTTAATGAGATCTGCAACACGGTGAAAATAAATGGGGTGTCGGACGAAGCAATCAAACTTAGCTTGTTTCCATTCTCATTAGGAGGCAATGCTAAGCTTTGGTTAAATTCTTTTCCAAAAGGAAGCTTTACAGAGTGGGAAGCAGTGGTGACAAAGTTCCTAAACAAATACTTTCCACAATCAAAGGTGAATAAAGGAAAGCAAGAGATTTCATCATTTAAGCAAGGCATGGAGGAATCACTAGGTCATGCATGGGACAGATATAAAAGCTTATTATGAAAGACTCCCACGCATGGATTCGACGAAGTGGAAGTAGTCCTAACTTTCCTTGGAGGTCTTGGTTCACAAACGAAGACGATGCTTGACGCCTCAGCAGGAGGAAACATCAAATGGAAAACTCCAGAGGAAGCTACAGAAATCATTGAAAATATGGCTACTAGTGACAACGAACTAAACAGTGAAAGAGGATATCCTAGTCAGAAAGAGTTGCTACAATCAAATGATGTTTTGCTTATTCAAAATAAAATTATTTCTCAATAGTTGGAAGAAGTAATCATGAAACTTTCTCAATTACCACAAGAAATACAAAAGGTTTCAATGGTTCAATGGCAACAGCAAAAATGGCAAACACAATTCACTCCATCTGAAAAGACAACAAAACTTGACGAGACTTTCCAAAAGTTCTTGAAGACGAATGCATCTTATTGTAAGAATGTGGAAGTTGCATTTAAAAATATGAAGATCCATATTGAGCGAATAGCTGACAAGATGAGAAATGGGAATATAAAAAAGGAGTGTAAAACTGTTGTTACTAGAAGTGGTAGGGTGTTAGAGGAGAGAAAAAAAGAAAGAGAGGAGAAAGAAAATGAGAGTGAAAAAGAAACATGTGAGTGGAAAGAAAGAGTTGAGAGAGAAAAAAAGAAAGAAGAAGAAGATGAGAAGAAAGAAAAAAAAAAGAAAGAGAAGAGAGAGATGAGAAAGAAAAAGAAAGAGAGTTTAAAAAGCTAGAAAGATTCATGGAGTTGTTTAAAAAGCTGGAGATCACTATACCATTCACTGAAGCATTGCAACAGATGCCATCATATGAAAAATTTTTGAAGGAACTGCTTACAAAGAAAAACAAACACATTGAGAAGGAAACTATCAAGGTACTTGGTAACTGAAATGCAATCATACAGAAATTACTTCCTAAGTTTAAAGATCCAGGAAGCTTCACTATTCCCTGTACCATAGGAGACTTGGAAGTTGGAAGAGCATTGATTGATGTAGGAGCTACCATTAATTTAATGTCGTTATCCATGTGTAAAACAATTGAGGGTTTGGAAATCAAACCTACCAGAATGGCTCTTCAACTGGCAAATAGGTCTCTTAAATATCCATGTGGAGTGGTGGAAGACGTGTTAGTGAAGGTTGACAAGTTTGTATTCCCAGTAGATTTTATTGTAATGGAGATGGAAGGAAACAGTGATGTACCTCTCATTTTGGGGAGACCTTTTATGAAGACTGCTAGAGTTTTAATTGATGTGGAGAATGGCAAGCTTAAATTGAGAGTTCATGATGAAGAAGTTACCTTTGATGTATTTAAAGCCATGACATATCCAAATGATGATAAAGCATGTTTCCAATTTGACGAACTTGATGAAATCTGTGGGATACAAGAAAGGATGGTGCGGCATGTTTCTCCATTAGAGAAAACTCTTATTGATGCTTGTGAAGATTTAGATGAAGGAGAAGAGAAATTAATTGCAGAATGTCTGATGGACTTGGAAACATTGAAAAACATTCCAGAGGAGGATGCAAAGTTTGAAATCATTGATAAGGAAGAAGAAGTCAAAGTAAAGAAACCAGAATTAAAAAGACTCCCAGCACATCTGAAGTATGTTTTTCTAGAAGAAGATGAGAAAAAGCCAGTTATCATCAGTAATTCTTTGTCTCTACAAGAAGAAGAACAGTTGATAGAAATTCTAAAAGCTAATAAAGGAGCAATTGGGTGATCAATATCAGATCTTAAAGGTATTAGCCCAACTTATTGTATGCATAAGATCTTTATGGAAGAGGATTATAGACCGAGTGCTCAACCACAGAGAAGGTTAAACCGTGTAGGTGGTCAGAAAAGAAGTGTTGAAACTTTTAGAAGCAGGTATTATTTATCCAATCTCTAACAGTGAATGGGTAAGTCCAGTTTAGGTGGTTCCAAAGAAAGGAGGAATGACAGTAATTCACAATGATAAGAATGAACTTATTCTCACTCGAACAGTTACTGGATGGAGAATGTGCATTGATTACAGAAAGTTAAATAAAGCAACTAGGAAGGATCATTTTCCTCTTCCTTTCATGGACCAGATGATAGAAAGATTAGCAGGTCAAGCATTCTATTGCTTCCTAGATGGATATTCTGGATACAATCAAATTGTGGTAGATCCAAAAGACCAAGAGAAGACAGCCTTTACTTGTCCTTTTGATATCTTTGCCTATAGAAATATGCCATTTGGATTATGTAATGCTCCAGCTACTTTTCAAAGGTGTATGCAGGCGATTTTTGCAGATCTTTTAGAAAAGTGTATTGAAGTCTTCATGGATGATTTTTCAGTCTTTGGAAATTCTTTCCAAAGGTGTTTGGCGAATTTGGATATTGTTCTTAAAAGATGTGTTCAGACAAATCTTGTTCTTAATTGGGAGAAAAGTCATTTTATGGTAAAGGAAGGAATTGTGCTGGGACATAAAATTTATGCTAAAGGGATTGAGGTAGATAAAGCCAAAGTGGAAATCATTGAGAAATTGCCTCCACCAACAAATGTAAAGGGAATCAGGAGTTTTCTATGTCATGCTGGATTTTATAGAAGATTCATTAAAGATTTCTCAAAAATTGCTAAACCATTGAGTAATCTTCTTATGAAGGATGCGTCTTTTGTGATGAATGAAGAATGTTTGAAAGCTTTCGACATATTGAAGAGCAAATTAGTGTCAGCTCCAGTAATTGTAGCTCCTGATTGGAATAAAAATTGAGCTAATCTGTGATGCAAGTGATTATGCAATAGGAGTTGTTCTTGGCCAGCGAACAGAGCAGATTTTTCATCCAATTTATTATGCCAGCAAAGTTCTGAATGATGCTCAGTTGAATTATGCTACCACAGAAAAAGAATTTCTAGCTATTGTGTATGCTCTAGAGAAATTTAGACCTTATCTTATTGGGTCTAAGGTGATTATCTATACAGATCATGCAGCTATCAAATACTTGTTGACAAAGCCAGATTCTAAGCCACATCTGATTCGATGGGTACTACTTTTGTAAGAATTTGATGTAGAGATCCGTGATAAGAAAGGGAGTGAGAACTTGATTGCTGATCATTTGTCACGGTTAGTCAACAAGGAGGTTACTAGCACAGAACCAGAGATCTGGGAATCTTTTTCAGATGAAGCACTTATGTATATTCAGCAGAGGCCATGGTTTGCTGATATGGCTAATTTCAAAGCTGCAAGGGTCATGCTAGAAGATTTAACTTGGCAACAAAGAAAGAAATTTTTGCATGATGTTAAGCAGTTTGTCTGGGATGATCCTTATTTGTTCAAGATTGGAGCAGATAATCTTCTGAGGATATGTGTGACAAATGAAGAAGCAGAAGGGATTCTCTGGTATTGTCATGATTCACCTTATGGGGGACATTTTAATGGAGAAAGAACAGCAGCAAAAGTTCTTCAATCAGGGTTTTATTGGCCAACCTTATTTAAAGATGCTCATAATCATGCGAGAAACTGTGATAAGTGTCAAAGAGCAAGGACAATCACTAAACGTCATGAGATGCCATTACAAGGCATTTTAGAGGTTGAGGTTTTTGATTGTTGGGGTATTGACTTTGTAGGACCCTTTCCTCAATCTTTCAACAATGAATATATTTTGGTAGCAGTGGATTATGTGAGTAAATGGGTGGAAGCATTAGCTTGTCCTAAAAATGATGCTAGCACGATAATTAAATTTTTGAAGAAGTAGATGTTTACGCGTTTTGGAACTCCAAGAGTGTTGATTAGTGATGGGGGATCTCATTTTTGTAATTATCAGCTAGAAAAAGTGCTGAAACATTATGGAGTAAAACATAAGGTAGTTGCACCTTATCATCCACAAACCAATGGACAAGCTAAGGTATCTAACAGGGAAATAAAAAGGATCCTGGAAAAAACAGTGACTTCATCAAGAAAGGATTAGTCACTCAAATTGGATGATGCTCTTTGGGCTTATAGGACGGCAATGAAGACGTCTATGGGACACTCACCGTTTCAATTGGTCTATGGGAAAGCATGTCATTTGCCAGTAGAGTTGGAGCATAAAGCGTTGTGGGCTTTGAAGTTCTTGAATTTTGATCCTTATGAAACTCAAGGCACACGCAGAAGGTAGATTTTGGAGCTTGAAGAAATGCGATTACATGCATATGCTTCATCCAAGGCTTATAAAGATAAGATAAAATTTTATCATGACAGGAAGTTGGTAAATAAAGTTTTTAATCCAGGACAACAGGTACTATTATTCAATTCAAGATTGAAGATATTCCCTGGGAAATTTAAGACAAAATGGTCAGGACCATTTGTAGTAAAAGGAGTGCACCCGCATGGAGCAATTGAAATATTTAATCCAGTTGCTGATGATCCACAGAAAAGTTGGGTGGTGAATGGTCAACGTCTCAAGCCTTATTTAGGGGGAGAAGTGCAACACTTGTCCACAATGTTGCAGTTGGTTGATCCCTGAAATTTTGGGTCAGGCTCGTGACGTTAAACAAGTGCTTACTGGGAGGCAACCCAGTGTTCTGTACGTATTTTTGTTATGATGGTTTGCTTGTGATTGTGATGGTTTGATAAATAATGTTTGATGATGCTTTGAGATTGATTGATGTTGAGATGTGCACATTATATGCTTATACAGGTGCTTCACAAGCTTTGTGAACAAATGCATGATGTTGTGATTGTGATTATGATGTTAAGCAGGATGTGTATATGTGGAATGTGAATGAGCTTATATGTGAGGTTTTGAGCTCCAGAGTTGTTATGATTGAATGCTTGTTTTGCATCATATGATCAAGGCCATTTGTTGGTAACTTTTTTTTATTGGCCAAATTCATGAAGTTAGCCCACTAAAAGAGAACACTTTGTGTTCTATCCTTTGAACCCTTAGCCTTGAACATAATTTGAAAACCCTTATTGAAAAGCTTTACTTTGAGTTAAGTAGAAAATCTTCTGTGGTATTGATAAATGTTCAAGTTTGGGGTTGTTGGGAAATTATGAAAAAGAAAAAAAAGAAAGCATTGAGCTAAGAGCTAAGAAATAAGAATGTGAAAAGAGAAAGAAAAGAAAAGAAAAAGTAAAGCTCAATGCAAAAGAAAGTTGGGAATAAATAAGAATTATTGTGTTGATATGATTCTCTTAACTCAAGGGTTTTGTGATCTAGAAAAACTAATTTTCTTATTAGCCCAGCCACGTTATAAGCCATTGAAAAGTCCTTGTGATGATGCATGCTTGTGAATGTATTTGATTGTGGTTAAATGAAAGGCAAAGTCAATTCATGTGACATTGTGATAGTGGACTGAATGAGTGACTACCTCTTATACACTTGTGACCTAGTGAGGAAATATTCCATGAGCACATAAACATACATGCTTAATTGATTGATCATTCATGAAAAATAGCATTTGTTGGATATTAAGTGATTTTGTGAACACCAAAGCATGTGCATGTCTTGATTGAAATCTTTGTCATGAGTTTAATTTCAGTTTTACTTATCTTGAAAATAGGATTTTTGAATGAAGTGAACCATTGTATTGATTGGTAGAAGATTGAGTTACATCTTGTTTGCTTGAGGACAAGCAAAGTTCTAAGTTTGGGATTGTGATAACAGTTGAAAAACTGTTATTTTCATGCTTAAAATTGATACTAAAAGCAACCTTTAACACTTAGAAACTAGCTTGAAATCATGCTTTTGGTTATATTTACAAAAATAAGAGAGCTGGACAGGTTTATGCTTGATTTCAGTGTTTTATGCAGGTTTTAAGGTGAATTTGGTGAAAGAAGTGAAGAAAGATAGAAATGGAATCAGAAAAGACATCAAAAAGTGCAAAAGCAGAAGTCGAACTTACCACTCAACGGCAGTTTACCGCTGAGCGGCACTCAGGAGCTCACGTTGGATCCGCTGAGGGGTGAAAATGCCGCTGAGGGAAAGAAAACAACTCATGCACTTACCGCTGAGCGGTAGTTTACCGTTGAGCGGCACTTTTATGGGCTTGGGCCTAATTTTTCTGTATTTTTAGAATAGTATATAAGCTTTAGGACGTCCTAGGGTTTGTATCTTTGGGTAGAGACGAAGCAAACACTCATCCTCTTTCTAGGGTTTTATCCTTCATTCTTTCATTATTATTCATCTAGTTTCACCATGAATATGGTGAACTAAACCTTGTATTGTTGTTGGAGAATCAATGTAGTCTTGTGAAATTCTCATATATGGAATTTGTTTTAACATCTTACTTTTAAGACTTATGCTTTCTTTCATCATTAGTTAGGGTTTTTCCTCTTTGCGTAATGTTTGCTTTGTTTAACTCATTCATTTCCATGATTATTGATTTTGTCGATATGGGAACGTACGGGAAAATCTAGATCCGGGGAATTTCTCCCAATAGCATATTGGTTGCCGTTAAGCTCCTGCACTTAAGAACTAATTACTAGGAATGCTAGGAATTGTATGAACTCGTAATTAAGGATAGGCCTTCTTGCAAGGTGATTTAGAGAGTGGCATTAGCATTGATGAAAAGAATGATGAATTCCTAAAGTATATGAGAGTGGATAAGATGAAATTGATAACCCCAACAACATACTCATTCATCTAATTCATTGAAGTGTTTGTATTCTGTTTTACTCCATTGATCAAATTCATGCATACATATTTAATTACTGTCTTTTGCATTTAAACCTACAATTTATTTGTTCTCAAGTTTCAAATAATCAACAAATCATATAGCTAAACTAGGTCGTGAGTCCTTTTGAGAAAATGATATTTGGTCTTACCTTGTTTTATTACTTGATACAATTCGGTCACACTTGTTGATTGTTAAACAAGTTTGTGACGTCGTTTTTGGTGTTCATAAATTTGTCATCACCTTCCCATGATTCTTCATTATCTTCCTTCTCCATTGAAGACCAGTTTGCAACCTTAACCCAACAAATTGAGCAAATGAGTACTCTCCAACAATCCAGACATGAAGAGTTAATGAAACTGCAACATACTCACCATGCACATGTGTGTGAACTTTAAATGATTTTGATACCAGGCTTAACAATATTGAGAGTTATTATTACTTCAATCTTGATGGTGCTACTAATCGTATTATTTAAAGTATTGTATTCACTACAAGAAATTGCTGGATTACCGAAGGATATTTACGGACGGCCTCACGACCTTCGGTAAAAGTAATTTACCGACGGTCAGTTATAGTATTACCGAAGGTTTATGATCCCTCGGTATTGAATACAAAATAGCGCAAAATACAGGCGGGTGATTTTAAAAACCGAGGGTGCTAGGCCGTCGGTATGTTTGAGGGTGAATTAAAACCAAAACTTCTGATTTCCCTCTCCCATTTCGAGCTCGTCGACGAAAAGCCTATTTCCCTCTCCCTGCGAATCATCTCCTCAGGCGCATTGTCTCTGTCGTCACGGTTGTCTGTCGAGCTCATCCTTTATTCGGTCGTGTTAGTGAGGCGGCGTGACAGTGGTTGTCGTTGACGGTTGGTGATTGAGGCAACTGGCGTGGAGTAGGAGGGTTGGTGACTGAGGTGTCATCTTCATTCGGTAGGCTTGGAGGTGTTGTTGAGGGATTCTCCGGGGAGGGTGTTCCCGCTAGGATTGCCGTAAGGTTAGTGTTCTGTTCATTTGAATTTTAGGTTTGGGGCTTCCTCCTTAATTGATTTGTATTTGTTTTCGTGCTTACAAATTCTTGCAACTCCTTGCAAGTCATTCTATATTGGATTGTGGTTGTGGCAGCAGGGGTGGTGCTTCGTGGATAGCGTGGGAGGGCATTGCGGTGGTGACGTGTTGTGGACGTTGCTTTAACTGGTGGTGTAGTTGGGCTGGGTCTGCCATTGCAGAGGGTGCTGTGGAGCTTTTTATCAGGTTTGCTATCTTCCACCGTTGTAGTTAACTGCATTTAGAAGTTCCTCTTTTAGTTTGGATTGGTTTGTCTGGGCGTGATGGGTGGGAAAAGTGAACATCTTGAAAGTCAATGTCACCTTTGATTCTGCTAGGCATCTTCCCTTCTGATTCATTACTTATTAGAGGCTTTGTTTGGATCACTTGGAAAACTTCTGAAAGTCCTCTGCCGTGGCTTTTCAAGCTTCCCACACGTAACCCTACACACTACCTCACCTACATACATCCAACCAATTACCTCCAAAGTATTCTTCCGCATAAAACCAATTTCAATATTCTATTCTAATGCCAAAGTTGATTGCTTCTTCACATGGTATCTCACGGCTTTGGTCTTCCAGCAAGAATTCAATTGGAATAAGTTCCATTAAAAAAACTATGAAGTAATGGACATTGGAGCAACTAGTAATTCCAAATTAGATGTATGGTTCTTCGGTGCAGTAAAAAAAGAGCTCCACTTCCGTGTACATCTTCTTATTCTCATCCAAAAGAATTTTCCCTTCTACTCTAAAGCAATTCCCGAGCACCCAACTAGCACCTATGCATGTGCTTCATTCTCCAAGCATATGAATAAGACTTCTTCTCTCCAAATTATCACCGTACACCTACCACATCTAATCACTTCTTCAATCTCAAACAAGAAAGACAATTCTGTTTTCTTCCAGCCGTGAATCACCACTTCCACTACCTACTCCCATCTAATCAACAAGCTTTACATCCAAAGAAAGAAATAGAATAAACAAACGTGCTACACCATGAGCTTCACAAATGATTAAAATACACTTCTTTCTCTCCCCAAAAATCGTGAACTAATAGGAACCATGCAATATTCAAGCAATATTCAAAGCCAAAACCCACTTCCTTTTCTTTTCCAAAACTGTGACACATACTTCAATTTAGTTTCCACTTTCAATTTTTTTATTCATAACCGTATGAGCTAGGCTTCATGGCAATGCTTTTCAGAGTTTTAATGAATGATTTGCTCTCAATAACCACTCACTTTGCCACCGTTCAACACTTCATCATTTTAGCAAAACCGAACAACCAAACTTATCCCTCCCCTGCTCATTGCCCTCCAACCAAATTGTTTTTCTGCAGAGAACTCCATCCAAGAGTAGCATCCAGCATCTGTGTAACGTCCAGAACCTCCCAGCCACAAAAGCTTCCCAGTAACTTTCCAAAACGTTCCCCCAAAGAGTGTGTCCGTGAATGTGTGTACTAAGAGTAGTGTCCAGACTCCCAGTAGCCAGTCTTCCTCTTGTGTGTCTTTTCATTTTTAAAGGGAAAAACAGCCAGCTATTGGCCATCTCTTCCGTTCAATCATGGCCCCCCCTCTCCATGTCTTCTGCCAAGCTTTTCAGTGAAGATAATATTCCCTTCAGTGGCTGCTCCCGCTTTTTATCCCAACATACGTTTTGCTGAATGCTTAGTTGTCCAAGGGCCGTGTGTGTTTTTTTATCTTTGTTGCTGTGACTTCTCTGATGAAAGGGGTAAATCTTGAACTATCACTTGTTTACTTCAAACCTTGTGTTCACTACTTCTTCCAGCTGGAATGACTTGGGTCCATGAATGCATTTCTTTCTTCCAAATATTATGTTGTAAGTGGTGAATAGACCCCTTGGCCGTGAGCTTTGGAGTGGAAAAAGCAGATGGACGTAAATTTCCCCAAGGCATCAACTGAAACTAAATGCCAAAATGAAACCTTGAGTGGAGAATAATGTTGTGAGTAATGGCCCTTTTGATTTTGGTGTGTGTGCTAACGTGAGTTGTCCATGGGCCATGCCATTATTTTCCAATCAATATTGAGACAACCGTGAACACTCCACATGATACCAAGTCCATCTTCCATTTTGCAGTTTGAACCGAGAGCCATTCAAGAGTGGTGAAGTGTTCCTTCCAGCCGTGATGGAGCTTGGGTGTTATTTTGGTTGTGTGAAGGCCGTAAGCTTCCTTGGACGTGGCTGCTGTGTGCTCTGCTGCCATGCATTTCCACGGTTTTGCCTTACTTCAGCAAAAGAAAACAAAGCTGGTGGCTCCCAATTTTAATTCCAACTTTGTTGATTGTTTGCTCCTTCATGGGCCCTAGGCCGTGTGCTTTTGGCTTCTTTTCAGAATTTATTTCTTTGCAATCAATTGAGGCAAAAGGAATAAAAGAGTGGCCACGTATGCGTGCTTTTGCCCTTTGGAAATTACCGAGGGCTTTTGGCCTTCGGTAATTACCGAAGGCTTTTGGCCCTCGGTAATTACCGAAGGCTTTTGGCCCTCGGTAATTACCGAAGGGCAAAAGCCCTCGGTAATTGTTAGCGACAAGAGATTTACCAAAGGATTTTTGGTCGTCGATAAGCCTTCGGTAAACACCCTTTACCGACGGCTTATGGCATTTTCCGAGGGCTTCTGGCCTTCGGTAATGCCCTACTTTTTTGTAGTGATTATCTTTTTAAGTATTGTACTTTGATGCTTCACTATGAATGCAATTGTCTTCTTAATTTCTTAAAATTGGTAGATTGTGCATTATTTTGTAGCATGTGTTGAGAAGGTTAAGTAACAAGAGAATCGTTGAAATAATTTTTTTTTCTTGATATGTCATACTTTTTAAAATATCTCTATTATGTCTCGATAGAATGAAATGATGAAGATTTGCTCTTTAAAACTTAGAGTTTTACATATCTTTTGTGAAGAAAATAAATGTTAATTTTTTTTTCTAAACATTAAGTTGTTAATAAATTAATTTTCTTTTGATTCAATACCTCCGATTCTAAAGGTTGTATTTTGTTAAGAATAACTACAAATTTTCTGAATTTAGATTTTGTTAACCTTTTAAGGTTTTTCTGTTTCTCTTTGACATAAGTTTTATTTGGTTCTATATCTACTGACAATTTCCCCATTTTTTTCTTCTATATATTATAGATGCCACATAACTATTGGAGAGTTTTGAAGTACCGACCGAATTGGAATGCTTAATTTCACATGTTTTAAATATTAAGTAAATGGCATATCATCATTAATATTACATTTTCCAACCTGCTGGATATATATATATATATATATATATATATATATATATATATGATTTGGTGGTACAATTAATCCATGTAGCAGGGCACAGTCTCCATGTGTAAGTAAAAATAAATGTTATAGTTGGCTTAAAATTTTGTACAATTCATCCAAATAAACTGAAAAAAAAAACAACAAACAAACAAATTAGTCCCAAGGAAGAAAAACGAGAAAGAAAACTGCGACGAGACACCCCCTTCCTCCAAAAAAAAAACAAAGGAGAAAAATAATTCTCTGACAACTTCCATGCATATCCCAATACAAAACCACGATGGTTTGTCCCCTTATTCCACCCAAGAAAATAAAAAATGATTGAGAATAATTTTTCTGTTAAAAAGGAAAAACCAAAAGTGTAATATGAAGAAAATCAAATCCCAAAATTCCAATCCAACCCCCAAGATAACCAACCAATAAAATTATTCACCCTATTGCAAACACTCCACTTGTCAAGTTCCTACCCTCCAACCCCATCACTGTGTCAGCAACCCCACACCAACATTCATGGGGAACACATCACGTGAAACTTCTACTTAATTACCACCATCCAACTTATGCTTCCACCCATCCATCCATCCATCCATGCCTACATCATACATACATACATACATCCACATTCCCCCCTCAACTCAGGAGCTGCTCCTTGTCCTTGCATCCCAATGGTTGAGACACTGCTATCTGCTGCTGATGCTGATGAAGGGAATGTGATTGAATAGTTGCTTGTGGCTGTGATGTTGATGGGTTTTGAAGATTGTTGTTCACTGTGTTACTCATCTTCTGTAGGTTCTGTTGGTGGTAGATTTGCCTCAATCTCTCTATTTCCTTCTTCAATGCCTCTTGATGAGCTGACACAGTCAAAAATTCCCACTATCTCAGTAATCATCATATCATCGTGCTTTTTCCAACTTCCAAACGTATTGAACAAAACTTGCAAAATAACATTATCCTCACTTCAAAAACAAAACAGCATATATGTAACTTCCCTATAACCTAGATTACGACATCCTCAACATATCGAGATCAAGAATCTTATGGTATGTCTTACGTCGTGTTAGGTCACTCGCACGTAACAGAAAAATAATCTTTCACCATACTGCTATACATATAAAAAGCTGAACCGAAAATACTTGGAAAAGGAAAAAGAACAGCATTATACCGTCTTTGAAAATCTTGTCTTGGGCCAAAGCAGCAATACGTTGCTTCAAGGCACTATTGTCGACATTAAGAATCAAACGTTGATGGTCCAGAAATGCAACTCGTGGAGACAATGCTGATACTTCCGTCTTCATTTTAACATTAATTTCTCATAAATTAGCACAAGTTTCATACTATGTTGTACTCAACAATCATTATGCTACATGTAACATTCATATTCCTGGGGCATAATGTGTGTGTGTGTGTTATATATATATATATATATATATATATATATATATATATATATATATATATATATATATATATATATATATATATATATATATATATATATATATATATATATATATGTTATTATGAAAATTAAATCGAACTTTATATTTACCTGTAATGTTGTTACGCTCCTTTCAAGCTCAGAGATGTATTGTAGTTTTCTTACTCTTGATCTCTGTGCTGATTGCCTGTTAGCCAAAATTCTGATATGCATACATAATAACAAATTAGATTCAGTTTGGTATATTTATATTACACTCCTTTAATTTTTATAGATACAGCTGAATCACCTATAGGAGAATGCTATGTTAAAGTAGCTTGAAAAGGAAAAGTGTGTACAAGAGATTATTGGCCTGACATAATTAATTTCTGCACTCAACTAACACATTTAATTGGTTCGATAAAAATTGAATATGTTATATCCAGATATATATATACATGACTATCAAACATTTGTTTTCTTTATTATAATTGGAACAATTGTTTTCCATGAAATTACATTTAAATAACACAAAAATTTCAATTTTTGTATCATGCATTAATTTCAGTTAAAAGTGTAGCCATCAAATTCTAATTCGACTCTATAAATTTAGCAGCTAAGGGTTTGATGATAGTATAATTTATAATTCTCAGAAAATCTGGCATACACAGCCAATCACCTTTCTACTAAACAAGTATATATATTATTCATATTTAGCAATAAAAAAATACCAAATTTAATGTGCAAGACAAAGGTATATGGATCAAGGAGTAATTTTCTTTTACGATTAAAAACAAATACTTAAACTGATGAAAATTCAAAACTTTTTTAACTTAACAGCCTTTTTAGTAAAATTTATGAATAAAATTCTACTCGACAAACCCGTATGAAATTAAAATAATTAGAATAAATAATCTATCAAATGACGGAATTATAAATCGTCATCTCGAGTAATAAATTTATTACTTTTAAAATAATTATTTTAAAAATTATACAAAGCAACAAGTTAGACAGTAAATTACACTGACATTATATATGAATTAAACTATTATTAATTTATTAGTTTATATATAGAACCTAAATTCTACTGAGCTATTAGTTTAATTGGAACATAAAATTATTTTCATTAATTGTACGTGCATGGGAGGTGGACAACATAAAATAATAAAAGAATAAAATAATAGTAGTAATAGCAATAATTATAATATTTGGTGTGATTAGCCTAACCTTTTGACCCTCTTGGGATCGACAACGGTTTCAGGGGAGGTGGTAGTGGCGGAGAATTGCAGCGCCGCCGCCTCATTCTTGCACGAGCTCTCCTCTTCAACCTTTTCCGTCTTCGGCTTGAGGTCCAACGTCATTGCCATGGGCTTCTCCTCGTTGTTGCTATTTTGGTCGGAGGACGGCGAGGAGGGGTTGGACGCCGATGAAAGCGGTGGCGGCGGTAGTGCCGCTGCTGAAATGTCGTCAGAGAACATGGAAATCAGCTGGTCCTCGTCGAGCCGGTCGAAACCGGCTCGACATTCCTCGAGAAACGGCGTCTCGAGGAAGGCAATGGAGTCGCTGGCGGATCGCCGGTGAGCCCCCCGCCGGGTGGAGGAGAAGTCGAGGAATTCGTCGACCCATGAGGGTTGGGAGGGAGCCGTGGTGGTGGCGGCGGCGGCGACGGTGGTGGTGGATGAGGTTGTGGGTGTGAAGTTGGCCATTGTGGGCACCTTTTGGTGAGAAAAAGATGGCCAATTTTGGGGTATGGTTGGTATTTTGGGAGGTAACTGTGCCATTACCTATGTATGTGTGACCCCAAATATAGAGAGATAGCGAGAAATTTGTGTACTACGTATAATGGCCTTGTGTATCTAATCGTGTGTCTGAGAAAATAGACAGAGAGAGAAAGAGAAAGAGAAAGAGAAAGAGAGAGAGAAAGAGGAACAACAGAGATCCCAACAACCTAACCAACACACAAACAACCGAAAATCTTACTTCAAAATCTTGTTCTTGGGTTTCTAAAAGCAGTGGGAGAGAGAGAAAGAGAGATTAAAGAGATGATGAGAGACAATGGCATTGTGCATGTAATAAAGCCTTGATAATGGTGTTTTCATTCATTTGCCATAAAGGTTTTTTCTTTCTCCTTTTTCTTCCTACCCTCTACCTAGATTTTGGTATAATGTAATGCAATGTTTGTTTCACCAAGGGTTTTGGAGATGAAGAGAGAGAGAGAGAGAGAGAGAGAGAGGTGGGTCACATGGGAGGGGATTAGAGACAGCTAGCAACAGCTAGGTGGTGAAAGACTGAACGGTTTTAGTGGGAAAAATGGAGTGTTGTTTAATAAGTATAGGAATCAGCAACCACGTGCAGATGTGACCCCTTCACTTGGCATCCATTGTCTCATGTCATGATACTGTATAGCATATTATAAGAATTTTCATCCTGTTCTTGGGTTGGATTGGAGCAGTATTTTATTTTTCACCCTGCCAAAAAAGCTTGGTCTATAGGGTCTCTGGCAGTTCCTGTTTGTGCTGTGTCCTATCCATAGAGCACTTTAATTACACTCGGATGATAATGGGACCACAATCAATGCTTCACCTCCTGGTTTTCACATGCTCAGTGTTCTATCACAACCCTTCAATTCATTATTCTATGTATAATCATCTCTCTTTAGCTCTTTTCTTACCATTTTTGGATCCGATTAATGGATTGATTGGATACGGCTGGCATCCCATATCTGTACTTTCCTTTTCCTTTTGCTTCTGCTTCTGGTTTGGATCAGATACTATATACTTCCCTTTTTTATATATCAAAAGAGTATGCAAATGGGTCTGGTTTTCATCATTTCAGTTGAGTATTTGGCAAGTCTGTGATTAGTGGTGGCCTTATTTAATCACTGAAACATGGTGCAGTTACATGGGAGAAGATCTTGGTGCAGATTAAACTATGACACAGTTATATATTGAGAAGATTTATAGGACTTTTGTTAAGGATGAGCTGTGAAGAAAAAAGGACTGTGTTATATATGTAAGTAAGAATCATGTCCTCCATCTCCCCCCATGTGAAACCCTTTTGCAAGAACTCACCTTTCTTTGCTTTATATATATCCCCAAATCACACTCACATGCCAAGATTTATGTTCCTTTTCTCCTCTCAAATTCTGGCTACCTCCATCATTTCATGCTGGCACCAATGTTGCGTATATCATTTTTTAAACTCAGTCTACTTAGGACGCACTAATAATCATTAGAGGAAAACCATACAATGATGCATCTTATATATATACTTTCCCTATTTTTTTAATACCTTTTGTCTTTATATTTATCACCCACTTTTCAAGATGTTCTATTATTTCTTTAAACATATCCATATGCTTGCAAATTCAATTCTTCGTGAAGAGGAAAAACAAATTTAGATTCCTCATCAAATTATTAAATTAATCATTGTGATTACTAACATATTCCCTAGAGATAACTACGGTCATATGTGTGAACTCCAACTGTTTAGCTGTTCTCTCCATGGTCAATGAACATAATTCCCCGAGCATTCTAATCTCATAAATACAATTGTTGTCGTGCATGATTTTATTTTTAGTCAATAGAATAATCAAATATTGATTAACTAATTAGTTTTTTTAATATTTTAATCATTTTAAAATAAGTATTGAATTTTTATTTTTATTTTTGTATTTTTATGATAACAAATTATCGTAATTACTTTTGTTTTCCTCAATTAGCTAATTAGTACTATTACTTGGCTAATTGCCGTACTTTAAAGACAGCGGCGTGTACTAATATGATTAAGTTAACAAACTTGAAATTCTGAGATACCTTATTATTTAATCAACAATAATTGAAGGCTTTGCATGTGCACTCCATGACTTGGCTAATTACTAATATTTATAGGAGAGTTGAGGGTATATATATATATATATATAATAATATTTTAGTATGGGACTTTAAGAAGATACATATTTATTTTTAAGATTAAGTTTATGACGAAATAATTATTTTTAACTATAGTGATTACGTGTAATGTATAAACTATATTGTAAATTTATGTATAATTCATCCAATTCTGACGAAAAATCTTTTTATATTATTTTTTATTTCTCGATTATTAAAATTTAACGTAAAAGATGTAGACTCAATTAATGTACTATATTAAAATATTATTGAGTATACAGGAGAGAAGAATAAAAATAGGTTATTTTGAAAATGTATTAAGAGAGAAAATAAATTATAACTAAGAGGAGAATCACAACCCAATTTTGGGTGTCTTATAATAAGTTCACATTAACATGTTACATGGACAATAAAATAAATAAATTTAAGATCTTGCAAAGTATAAAATTTTCACAATTAGGATAGTCTTAGTGGGAAACAACACATTCTTCAATGTATATTTTTAAAATATTATTTATTAGTATTGATTAAAATTTATTAAAAAGTTATAAACCATAAGCAAATTTATAAAATTTACTATTTTTTTATAAACCTCGATCAAGTAATAAAGAATTTTTTTAAGAGAATGTTTTATGTCCTTAATATTTTTAATTTATAACATTTTTTTCACAAACGTGGTAAGAATATATATTAACTAAGAAAAGAAAATTGAAGGAGAATAATTGGTCCGACGCAAGTTGACTTTTTTATCATAATTTTCCTCAACGCATTCTTTAAATTTTGAGTGGTTAATTTGTTAACAAGAAAACAATCTCTAAGTTAAGCATTATACTTTATTTTTAATTTTACTTCCCTTTATTGTTAGGAATTTTCTTAAACGCCGACCTATTCTAGTAACTTTTAGTTCTACTACAATATAAATTTTTAATAGTTAATATATGTTTCACTAAGCATATTAGTATACTTTAAATAAATATTACAAAATTATAATGTCCTTACATTGTAATTTCATTTTACACTTAATAGTATTGATGGTATTTATTTATATAAAAAAAAAACTCGTAAAACTAGTTTTGAACTATAAATATTGTTACAAATTTATGCTTTTGAATTAGGATACAAATTTTGTCATACGTAAAAGATGTCAACCATTAATACGTATATACATATATGTAGAATATATGGTAGTGTAAAAGAGTCATTACTAATGAGAACCTATGTTCAATTTTCTTTATATTTCCTTTTTTAATCTCCTTTTTCTACTATTTCATCAATTATTCTGTTTGTTATTTATTTTTTTCAGTTGTTGTTATTCATCAAGTGTAAAATAACTTGTGGTATTTGCAATAAGCTTCCATTTATGCGATCCCTAGAATGGTGGTACCGTACATAAGATTTAAAGGAGAAAAGGAGTACGTAGTGAAAAGGAAGAAGAAGAAGCATAATTGCACGTGGGATGACCAACAACTCTTGCCTCAGTTTCTTTCTTTAGTTTTTATTCTTTTTAAGTGTTTAATAAAATAATATTATGTGTTATATTATATTCACCTATATGCATATATATTATTATACATCATATAATTACCGTATATACACCTTAATTTCATCAACTGGTTTTAGAAAATTGATGCTTCATGCACATGATATGAGGAGGAAGATGATGATGATAAATAATTGAAAGCGCCAAAACAGTGGAAGTGCAGAAACAAATTAATAAAAGAAGAAAGTTTGATGGGGGACCATTTGGAAAAGTTTCCATTTGCATTTTGGGTGTTTTGGGTGGAAGTTGTAGTTTAAGATTTTTACTATTCAGTGCATGACTGTAAATATCAGTATATGGAAATATTAGACATTCTTGAATTTTGTATTTCTACTCACTAATAATCACTCGATTTATTTTTGCAACATTTTTATCTGATGAACAACATCTTATATAATTAACATGATTTTACATTTGTGATAAAGTAAATTGTTTCAAAATGTTTCTCATAAAATTTAACTTAATTTCAATGGTATTTTTTTTTCATTTTAATGTTAACCATTTAACATTTATATATTTTTGCAATAGAGTGGAGTTGATATGATTTTCTTTCATGTGAGTCTTGGTCGGGCAAATTAGAATTTGAATAAAATTATTCGATTAAAATGTTGGAACAAATTTTGAGATTATAAAATAGTATTTGTTTATATTAAAGATGTGATTCTAAAATAAATGAAAAAATGAAAAAGTGTTTTAAAAAAGTATAAACAAGTTTAAAAGAAATCATTTTTTAATTTAATTTAAATTTTATATTTCTAAATATTTAAGTTATTTAGATCTTTTCTTGTGTCATCTTTTTTCACTTACACTGTACTTTTAAGGAAGAGGTAATAGCTAATATACTCCCTCCTTTTCGTTTTTTACTTCTCTTTGAGAAGTTATATATATCCAAGATGTCTTAATTAACTGAATTCACGAAAGAGAGTATAGTAGAATAATGGAAATATTAATTGTATTGGTTGAAGCTCCGAGATTTTATCACAATACAATAGAAGCTTTTGGATTGTGAAAGTTTATTTTTCTTAATCTATAAGCTCTAGCTAAGGGAGAAACATCTATTTGATTAACTTGATTTAGTTGTACTTTTGGTTTTCTAAATCACATTATATACTTATATTTCCAAGAAAATATAACGTATAAACACGTAGTGGAAATTTTAAAAATTTTGTTAAATTATATATTTCAGTTGTAAAGTAATCGAAACTATATATATTTTCCTATTTCGGTTCCCCACCAACAGAGTCCTACGAAATATTTTTAAAATTTCCAAAATTTTATTATTATTTTAATTATTTTGTTTAGGAGATTTTTCCTTCGGTTTCCTAATCATTGAAATTAAAAGGTATGCTGAATTTTTTCAAAATTTATACCATTATTTTAATTATTTTATATGAGTGAAAGGATTTGGTTTTGATTATAATCGAAGCTATAATTTTTCGGTTTCAATTTCTTAGCAATTGAGATAGAAAGATGTACAAAATTTTTTCAAAATTTTTGTTTTTTTTTAATTATTTTATCTAAGCAAGAGGATTTTGTTTTGATTTTTATTATAATTGAAGTATAAAGTGTTGTCTAGGATTATTTTTAATGAAATTTTTACAAATGTGTCATGTTTTTCTTCTCCTCCATTGTTTTCGTCATCACCATATTGTTGCTTCGTTTTCACTTAAGTTTTCTTTCTATTATTTGAAAGGTTAATGCAACTATATTTTGTTCAAGTTTTTCACACTAGACACAATTTGTCACTTGATACTCAAAAGATGTTTTAGACTTTCGATTCAAACTTATTTTGTGTTCCCAGGTTCTTGAAAAAAATTAATTTTTTATAAATATGTTTTTAATGTTTTTTTTATATTTATGTTAAAAGTATATATTTTTTTATGTTTAATGTATTTTTTTATGTTTGATATATGTTATATTAGTAATTAGTACATTTAGTTGTTGTAAGGATAACATATTCTTATATATAGATTCTGGTTTATTTTGGGTATGATAAATATAATGTGTTATTTTTGTGTTGGTTTTGTCTTACGTTATGCTTCACTTATAATCATAATTAAAGCCTATAGTTCTATTTGGCTTCCGTTCAAAACCAAACTCTAATACACTTTTTTATTTAAAATATTATTTAATTTTAAGGATATTTGGTCTCAATTCTTTTAAGAATTAAGGCCATATGCTCTTAAAATTAAATAATTTTTTAAAATTAAAGAGTTTAGGCTTCAATTACTATTTGAACGAAAGCCTAATCTATACTTTTTATTATTTATTTGTGGTTTCATACTTTAATTCTTAAGGAATTAAAGTATAATAAGATATTTTATGCTTCAGTTAAAAACCGAAGCTAAAAAGTCACCATTTTTACCTCGCCTAGATATGTTTAAGTTATAGTATAAAAACCCATTGTCAAGCAATTTGTGTCAAAACCATTTACTGCATTTGTGATGTGTTAAAATGAGATGAATGTAATGGATTGGAGTTGAGTTTCCTATGAATTGAAGTTATGAATTAATTGATGTGATGTTTATTATTAGATTGTGGACAGAACTAATCACTTGTAGTTTGAACTCATTCATCATGTTTGAGTTAAAAATATGTTATTTTGAATGAAAAAAGAACCATGGGTATTAGTATTTTTGCAGTGGGTTTTCTAGTGTAAATAATTGTTATTTTTTTTATTTAATTATGAATATCTTGCTTTATTATCAAGCTATCATGGAGCGATATTTGAGTAGTGGTTGTTAATGCATGCATTGATATTGTCACTCTGAAGTGTCATCATGATCACAAGCAAAATGCTCCACACTTATGTTGTGTAAGAGAAATGAAGTAATTATCTCTTGTGAATCTTTCACTATTTCAAGTGATAAGGAGTAAGAATTCATGAGAGTCTCTAGTACTTGGTGGCTTGTGCAACAAGTTATGTCACTTAAGTACTTATGAGGTGTTTAGACAAGAAATAATCGGTATTGATTCTCCTTTTTATGGAATTGGTCGCTCAAGTGATAATAGGATGTTCAAATTGGATAGATATCGAATCAATTATCTCTCCTCTAAAGGAAATATTGTTCAAACAACAAAATTATGTATTTGTATTTATAAATATGATTATGAATTATTATTGTATGAAAGTAGCTATTAAGATAATAGACCAAGTTGTAGTTAAAAACAAGTCCCATACTATATATATATATATATATATATATATATATATATATATATATATATATATATATATATATATATATATATATATTCGGGTATTCATTAATTATGAAACAATAAGGAAGTGGGGAACATGAATTTAATGTGTCCTTTCTTTAGAAAAGATAAATGTAGAAAGAGCGAATAAATTATGTAAACAGAAAAACAAAAATATAGAAGATGTATTTAAAAATAATAATAAAACATAACATCATGTGGTCGTATATATAAGTACGTAGAAGGGAAGACTCCAGCACTTCATGCTGCCTTGTAGACTGTAGCAAGCAACAGCAGACAAATTTTTACAACAAGCTTTTGGCCTTGTTATTTTAGTACACAACATACATATATTGCGGTTTACGATACCATATAGTCAAACATTACGGGCACACAGTGTAACATAAGTTTCATTCGCACCATTATTTTGGAAATTCGATTGATTGAACTAAAATCTAAATTATTTAACTCAACATTATCTGTTTCCTCCATACATTATCGGTTTGAATCACTTTATCAGTTATGAAAAGTAAACAATTTTGTAATGTGTAAAATTGATGACAATTCAATTTGCGAATCAACCAAAATTTTGAAAAATCTCTCAATTCGCAAAAGTGTTTACAATTAAGTATAGCTAAAACTATTATTTGGACAATGTTTAAAGATTAAGTTGATTAAATTGTATTAATTGAACATCGATATCAATCTAATATTAAGTTATATTAAGTTCACATATCATTAAGTTGATTAAATTTGTAATATTTTATACTTTCTATGTCTGTTTTTAGATTCGAGAAGAACATATATTTGGAAAAAGAGGTTTACTAGAGTAATATATCAAGATCTGAGTTTATAAAAAAAAAATCTTAAGACAATGAATTAATAAGTAAATCTTCATCTTTATATGTTATTTTCCTTTTTCATTTATATCCAATTTGAGACTTAAACTCATACTTTGAATTCTAACAATCTCTCCCTTTAAGGGTAAGTCTATTCTACATTGGTACACTCTTCCTAGAATCATTTCCAACTACGAGTATCAATTTTCGTACTATCGTTCACCTTAGCGGAACATACTAATATGAAATTCTTTGCTAGGAAGACTTTCGATACATGAACCATTATACTCGTTTAAGTCTAACTTAACTCTCATACCACTTGTTAGGTTTATTATATAACCTTATGAAACCGGATTTACTAGAAAGATACAATACCAATAAGACCTGAACTCAACCACATAAAAAATTAATGAATATTATTAATATTATTTGATTAAATAAATTTTAATATAATTTTTTTCATACTCATCACTTTTATTGAGAGAAAAATTAATGAATAAGAAAATTTATCATCTTTAATTGAAATAAATGTTTGGATTAAAAATACTTTATTATTCTTATTCATTTTCACAAAGATTCATGAATTATTATCATATACATTAATATTGACTAAGCTGATGTTAAGTTAAATAAATATTAATAATATATTAATATTAATATTTGACTAATCCACACTCACTTTAATAAATATCTTTAATAAATATGAATTTTAAAAATAAATAATATTAACTGTATAGTCCAAATTCTCTATTTGATTGTTTAGTGTTATCTTCTACTGCATGCTAAAAAATTGATGTTAGTATATTAAAATTCTTTTTAATATATTTGAAAACATCAAAATCATTGTCTACGAGTGTAGTTTGAAGAAACTAACAGGAATAGAAAAAAAAGTTCAACAACAAATCCAATCAACCATGTCTTTACTAACTTTATTTGGTTTTAATAATTATTTTAATTAGTATTGACTAGCCTACACTAATATGATACTAACACACATTTTTAGTTGCTAAAAAATGTTAATAATAGTTAATGTCGATTTATTAGTGTTTAACTTAAACAATTTTATTAGCAACCACTAAATCCACGTTAATCTCACAGTAACACAAACAAAATTATTTAGACTTAATTAAGTTTTAAGTTGATGATAGATTTGAAAATTTTTAATTAAGTCTCTACCAAATATTCTAAAAAAAATCAGTTGAATCTTTTCATTTAACTTTTCTATTGTTTGGATAATATTACTATTAACGGAATGAAATGGCATCCTCTCATCTTTCTTAGTTGTCATCATATATATAATTTTATATAATTTTGTTATATAAAATTATAAGATTAAAGATTATAAAATCATAAAATTATATAATTATACGTCGTGATTAAGTAAATAAGATGATATAATAAGATAATATTCACATAATCTAATTAATAGTTATCAACAAGTAAATAGAGAAATTAAAATGGTATTAAAATTTCTAAACTTATTAGAGATTTGAAATTTAATTAAACTTTTTTATTTAATTAATGTTAAAACAACATCATCTAACAATCTTTATTTTGAAGTTAAAAAAAATCATCTATTAAAATAAGTATTTATACAAAAAGACTATTTAGGATAACTCGTTAAATAGTAAACGAACTATCCTAGATACTATAGCAATCACTAACTATTCTAAACCTTATAGTAAAACGAAATATCCTAAACAATATAATAAACAAACTATCATAAACAATATAGTAAACGAACTATCCTAAGCAGTATAAGTGACCACTCTAATTTATTGTGTTGTCTCCCTTTATCTGTGCAAACATAATGTTTTATTCAAACTTCTGTGTTGATTCATAAACACGTTAAGAGATACGAAGATATTATAGGAATATTTCCTTATTGCCTTCTGTCTGACCATTACAGCTACATAGTTTTCTCTGAAGAGCACATTAGTATCTGACATTGTACAAAAGATGACAACTACTCTATCAAAAGTTAATGCTCTAGTGTAACAGATATTTTTTTGAAATATTTTATAAATTGAAGATTACATGAGGAAGAGAAGAAGAACAATAATTGCACATATTCTTATGCTGTTAAAATACTCTCTCTTTGATTCTACGTTGTCTAGCTTTGAGAATACTTCTTGTAACAAGTCTTGTAGATCCATATTGTTTTGATCATATCCTCTCTATGAGACTTATTCATCTATACTTGTTTTAAAAATATTCATTTGTTTTTAAATAATTAGGAGTGATTCAAAACACTTGGTTTATTTAACTTAGGGGAATTAAATGGTTTAGGTTGTTGAAAATCAAGAGTGGAGAAACTCGTTTGTAACTTGTGAAAGTTAGTGGTACTTTTTAAAATTGTTTAAGGAGCACTAGACGTAACTTAGATTGAGTGAACTAATATAAAACAAGTTTTTATCTCTTCTCATTTTTTATTGTGTTTGTAAACACTCTTAGAAATCCTTAAGTGTTTAACACTCTCTACAAACAATCTAACCTCTGCAAACAGCGTATAGCAATATTTATGAAAAAGTTTCAAACTCTATTCAAATTTTATATTTCTAAAATTTAAATGTTATTTCAAATAAATGTTAGTGTCAACTTTAATTCTATTATTGTAATCATTGTTAACTCGAACACATTTTACATAATGTAAAATCAAAATTAAGAATAACTTTATTTATATTTTACTTCTAGTGAATTTAACCAACTTTAATTTTAGTTATCATATTGTTTAAAAGTTAATTTAATATTTTTTTAATAAAAAAAGAACCTTGTATGATTCATTAGGTATGATATTCTATAGATTTTTCTTTGTCATATTGGAATTATTTAATTCATGAAAGAATCTTTACTCCAAAGGTACCAACTACGACCAAGAATTTAAAGAATTACTAAAATCAAGTCAATCTTACCATACCATCATTTATACTATTTAATAGATAATTGAGCAAAGATAAGTAAATCAAGGCATGTACAATCATCGTCTCTTCAAAATTAATTATCTCACTATAATTATATTAAGGTTTAATTGCTTAGTTTGTCTCTACTTTCGTTGGTGTGTGTCAACTTCATCTTCACTTTTAAAAAAGTGTCACCTTCGTCTCCACATTGTGTAATGTGCATTAATCAAGTTTATTCCGTTAATTTTGCAGAAACAAAATTAACTGTGTGGTGATGTGACAACAAAGTATGCATTTTCTTCTTCTCCTCTGTGTGCGACACAGACCCAACTCTTTCTCTCCCTTCGACTCAGAGAGAAAAGAATATTTTCCTTTTTAATATTTATTTTTCTGGATAACTTCTTCTAGAAAAACTTTAACAAAAGAAAAACAGAAAAACAAAAGAAACAAGTTTCTCCATGAACTAAAATAAATTTATTTACAAGTTAAAAATTTGATTTTGGCAAAATTAATAAGAGGAAATCTCTATAAATTAACAAATAAAGAGGAACAACAGAAGAAGGAGCTCGATGATGATGGTAAAAGATAAAGGGTTGATAATGACGAAAGGAAAAGTACAACGAAGTTAAACAACACTTGCTGAAATTTTAGATTCGGGATCAATTAGTCACTATAAATTTTCCATTTTGTTTAGGTTGAACTTGGAGTATATATATGATATGGTAATTTATCTTTTTCAGTCTTCCTAAGATTTCCTAGTATTCTTACAGTAGTCACTAGTGTAGAATTGATCTTTAACGTCACCCCATAGACGTCCGTCCACTAAAACTCCAACGTAAATAATTGATCGGTGGCATAAATGTAAATAATTCAGTGTGGAGACGGGTTCACCTACTCTGTCAGCCTCTTGAACGTCTGTCCTGGAGGGGGACGAACGTTTATTATATATAGACGTCCGTCCCCCTCCAGGACGGACGTTCAAAAGACGTTTAAAATAAGGACATACACACCAAAACGCGAACCCGCGAGGAGTTATATATGCGAACCCGTGAGAGTTCCCTCTGCGCCTTACATTTCCAGGTTGGTTTTTATCTGTTTTGGAACATTTAATCTTACTTTTATTCTGATTAAATTGTTCAGTAATGAAATATCTTTCATTTGGATCGATTAAAAATCGTTTTCGGTGCATTTTGGTGCAGTTTGTTGCGTGTTCTTGGGCGACGTTTTTTGGCCTACGTTTTAGGTCGTTTACTCCTCCATCTTCCTCCATTTTCATTTTGAATCTGCTCTTCAGACGTGTTGCAGTGCACAAACAAACGTCCAAACCCTGTAATCCTAAATAACCCGTAAATAACCCGTCTAATAAAGCCCTTTCTGTAGTAGTGTATAGACGTCCGAGAGGTTCACAGCGGACGTCTATATAGACGTTCGGCCTGACACAGCGGACGTCCATATAGACGTCCGTCCTGACACAACGGACGTCTATATAGACGTCCGGCCTGACACAACGGACGTCTACATAGACGTCATCCGCAAAGACGTCACTCGAACGCCGGACGTCAAAAAGCCTAAAGAACAGACGTCTATAGCCATTTCTGCACTAGTGAGTGCAAAAACAACAACGTATAACGTGACATGTTCAACGTCTAACCACTGAATAGCCAACATTAAAAATGACCAATGTCATTTTTGTAAATAAATACAATTGTAGAACATCGAAGCCGATTCAATTCGACGTTCTTTGATGGTAATTATTTAAACCAATGCATCATTCTGTTTCTTCTTTCTTTTAAACCACCAATAGTACATTGAACTCTGTAGGGGTTCGACGTAATATTTGTTAGTCAGAAGCCAAAGAGTCACCCTTTTTAATTATTTTTTCTTTTCTCTTTTAAACAACAAATAATACGTCAAATTGTGTAAGGGCTTCGATGTATTATTTGTTAGCCAGAAGCCAAAAAGTAATCCCTTTTTAATTCTTTTTTTCTTTTTTCTTTTAAACCACATAATACGTCGAATTTTGCAGGAGCTTCGACGTATTAGTTGTCAGCCAAAAGTTTCCTCTCTTTAATTTGAGCAGGAGATTGAAAATTCATTCACTTTATCTTAGCGCGCGAGACCCTATTCTCTTCTTAAACTTTTATCGAACGAAGTTTGACGATCATCACATGTAATCTTTCTTTCATTTGATACAAATGCATGTTAATTAACTACTTTATGTATAATTTTTGTTTGTTTTGACCGATTATTTTCGTGTTCTTATCCTCATAGGCGCATTTTGTTTTCTCTCTCACTAGTGAAAACACTTTATTCCGACGAACCACCTTTTGAAGGTTAGTTTTCGTTTTCTTTTTTAAGAACTTATTTGTTGAACTTGTATGTTGTTGTTTTTTTTACTGAACTTGTTTGTTGTTGTTATTTGGTTGAACTTGTTTATTGTTGTTGTTGTTTGATTGAACTTGTTTCTTGTTTGTTATTGTTGATATTATACTACACGTTCATAGTTCATGCTTTATAAAATACCAAAAATTGAAATTTGTTGTTTTTCTACTTCTTTAGGTCTCGTAGAGTTGTAAAAAAAGATTACAATTAATTAAAACAAAATAAAAAAATTGCTTAACGTCAAATATTAACAAAATTCGATGTCAATTTGATTAATGTCGAATTTTTTAAATTCGACGTCAATTTAACGTCTCTTGATATGACGTCGATCTCGAATTCGACGTGAAAGATCAAAACATAACGACATTATACGATATTTTTGTACTAGTGTTATTTTATTCTTTCACTTTCTTTTTTGTTAAATCCACATTAGAACACTGTTAGATGACGAGAGTGGGTGCCAATTTGTGAAACCGTGTCCACCATATTGTGCCAAGAAGAGAGATAAATGTATATAATACTATATTATTTGCAAAGGAATATTTTTGTCATCTTATTTTTCCGATCTCTCTTTTATGCATTTCTCATCTTTTTTTTTCCATCATGACATTACTTATCATATGTTTTACTTCCTATCCTTTTTCTAAGTACTTTTCATTGCGTGTGTACATTTCATTGTTAGTAAATGCTACTTCGTATCCCAATCATTTTTTTTGTGTGTTTCTTATAACATATTTTTATACACGGATACCATACAATAATATAAGAGACTGACAATAACACGTCAATTGCATAAAGATCAAGACTACTTTCACATTTTTTTTCTTCTCAACAATAATGGATATATATCTCTAATTGTATATCTTGCTTGGCTAATTGAGCAATTGTCCATGTTTCTTTCACAATTAACTACATAAAATACGTTAAATTGTTCTTTTATTTATCTTAAATATATTTTCTGTTAAATTTTCCAAAAGATTTGTGGTAATTTTTTAGCTTCTTCAACATTGTAGAATAAGTTTATGCATGACTTCGCCCAACATGACCGGAATGTGTGAGAATTTGGTGTTAGTGTCGAAGTGGTTAACGTTGCAACGATGAATTATAGTATCTGGATTGAAGTGTTTGTCTGAGCGAGTTCTGTGTTTTTCTTTGGCCAGTCCTGCTTTTGCGTTCTGCGTTGTGCTTTGAGGTGGTGGAGGTTGAAAAAGAAAGCAGAAAGGCATTGGGGTGATAGGTGAGTTTAGGTTTGAGGAAGAGTTAAAGGAAGATGAGGATGATACTTTCCAAAGGTGGATATTAAAAATTGTGTCAGAAAAATAAATATTAAAAACGAAAATTTTATTTTCTCTCTTAGTCGAAGAGAGAGAAAGAGTTGGGTCTGCAGGCATAAAGGAGAGATAAGAAAATGCAATATTGTTACATCGTGTGTTACATCGTGAGTTTGAGTAAAATTAATGGAATGGACTTAATTGATGCATATTGTTAGAGACGAAATTGATATTTATGAATAAAAATAGGAACAAATTAAACAATTAAATTTTATATTAATTATAGATAAATACAAACTGTAAATATTAAACGATATATCATGAACATTAAATTATATAATATATTAAAGGAATATCAAATTATTCTAAAATAACTCTTCAGAATGATTTCTTATATGTCTTTTTTATTTTTTAATTTAACAGTTAAAAATAACTTATTTGTTAAAATCATAACTTAAAAATGTTGATAAAAGAGTCATTTAACTTAAAAAAGACTTAGTTGTTAAAATAATTAAGTTAAAAAAATAAATAAATCACGAGAATGGAAAATATCTTTTAATATTATTATTAAAGTAGATTTATTGGTTACCATGTATAAATATATTATGCAAGTATAAAGATTGAGGTGAAGTTCTCTTACAAACAAGACTGATAGATTTTTTTTTTGGGATATTTGATAGTGTTTATATCGTGTTTTGATCAATTTTTAAAAATGTTGAAATTCAAAAAGAAAAAAACATCTATCTTTCATATGACGAAATTATCTAATAAAGTTTTCGTTTGGTGATGCAATACATTAAATGAGATATTAGTTGTCACTTACTATGTCAAATTCAGGATAAGACTGACTTTGTTACCAAAGATCAAGCGAAATTCAATTTGAGATACTAACTTTTAATTTCGAACATTCTTAGAAATTTATTACAATTTGGCATCTAAACTTATGTCAATAATAATTAATAAAACTAATACCTTTATGCGTATTTCTTACTATTTTTCTTATAAGATTCTGATAATTGTTTTTTCATTGTTATTATTATGTGTTAGCGTGAATTGTGTTTGAAGAAAAGTAAAAAAGAAAAAAAAACAATTACTTTATAGAAAATTAGATAAAAATAAATAATAATATAATAATAATAATAATTGTTTTCTAATTGTATTTACCTCTTTTAACAACGAAACTAGTTTCCCATTGTTGGAAAATTTTGTGGCAGAAATCAAGGAGAGACTTGTGGAAGGATTGAAATAGACGGAAGAAGACATTGTGAATCTCATGTGAAAGAAGAGAGAGTATTATTTTTTTTTTCATGTTCAAAAGGTGCGTGTTATTAATAGTGTCAACAACTGGTGTAACCTTAGACTTCAGAAAAGGAAAAGGATTAATGTTGTTATGTACGTGATGTTCGGAGTCTTTACCTACCATTGGTTTCATTCTAGTAAAGTAGTAAATGTTTTGTGTTTATGCAGAAGAAGTCATAGCTTCAAGAAAACTCAGAAAGAAAGGAAAATAACATGCCTGAAATGATTAATAAATCATGTGATTGTAGTTGACAATTGATCTTTTCTTGGAGTGGACTAAATTCAAGGATGAACAGTTAAAATAAGTCAAGAAAATTGTATTATTATTTTTTTTCTTTGTGAGATTTAAGATAAACGTTTCTTAATTTTTTTTTAGAAAATGTTTTTAGTTGGTAACATTAAATTTAAAAGACTACATATTTTTTTAAATGTTTTTAGTCTCTTAAACTTATTATTTAATGACTAAAATAATTCTCTTTTAAACTTATCCAACTATATATATATATATATATATATATATATATATATATAATATAATATAATTAGTAGATCTATGTGCGTGCGCTATTTTTTTATATTTGTAATTTATTGTAAAATATATTAACAAGTAAAGAGTACTCCTTCAATTTTCATGCAAATAGGTGTATTCATTGGCCTACTATCAATATAAGTGCACATTCGTTGAAAAAGAAGTTTTCTTTTTAATTACTAGTAATATCATTAAGCATAATTAGATTTTAAACTTGTTTAGATTTCTTAAATGAATTTAAATACGTAGTGGAAAAATAATATTTTTTTATTTAATACGAGGTTAACGAGTGATATTTTTAAGGGAACACTAACTTAATGGGAGGGGTGTTACTCTTTACATTTTATTTATGAATCACCTTTTAATTATTGTCTTCTAAAGTATCTTTCAAACACTTCATTATTTGTTGAAGTTTGTTATTTCAGTTTAAGTTAAATGTTTTCTCTTTTCCCTTTTTCCTAACCTATTTAAGGTTAGAGATTTTTCCCTTTCAGAATGTAATACAGAAAATGACTACACTATTACAGTAATACAAAAGATTGAAGTTTTCTCTTATCTTTATAGAAGAGTTTGCATTAATCAGCTCTTCTTCTTTCTTTTTGAAGACACAAATCTTCTTCTTCCTTCCTAAAGACATGAATACACACCTCAAAGAGCTTCGTGCTTTTTCTCTCTAGATTCCAGAAGTCTCACACACTTTCTCTCTCTGCTGTTTGACTGCCTCGAGGTAGTGTCCTTATCTTGAGATATTTTATCTCTTTTAGGCCTTACGTTTTGGGCCTTTGTTTAAGGCTTTTGGGCATGTAGCTTAATATGGTATCAGAACCAAATTGTCATATGCTTCCTAAAGGGTTTAAATGACACTTACCAAACTGTTAGAACCCAAATCCTCTTGATGAAGCCTTTGCCCAACATCAAAAGAGTTTTTTCTCTCCTCATGCAACAAGAACATCAAGAAAGACCACATACTGGAGCAACTCCTCAGACTGACGCCTTCAAGATCCTGGCTAGTACCACTGACTGATCCACTTGGAAGCCTCAAGAACGTGGCATTAGCTCACGTGGCCAAGGCAGAGGAAGATGGAGAAATCCCAATTATGGAAAACAATGTTCCCATTGTCACAAGATGAATCATACAGTTGATGAGTGTTATTCCAAACATGGTTACCCACCATGGTACAAGAAAACTGACAACAACAACACTTAAGACAAGGGAGGACAGAATGAGTTGAGTTTTGCTAATGTCTGCAAGGATGACTCTACCTCTACCCACACACAGAATGTTCAACAAGGACATAACAATAATTCTATGCAATCCTTTTACCCTTGAATAGATGCAAAAACTACTAAAAATGATAGAAGGCATTGACAATTCCTCACTAGCCAAGTGCAAAGAAACACTCTTGGAGACAACCCAGGTAATTTTTCATGGATTATAGACATTGGGGTCACTGATCATGTGATCCATGAAAGAAAACATTTTATTACCTTTCATAAAATTAAACCTATAGTTGTTAAGCTTCCAAATAATTCTATAGTTACTGCCCAACATGCTAGAACCATTTAGTTTTCAAAGAATTTCATCATCTTTAATGTTCTCTATATTCCAGAATTTTCATTTAACCTAATATCTGTACAAAGTCTAACCAAGGACTTAAACTGTACTCTAACATTTTCTTCTAAGACTTGTCAGATACAGGACAACTCTACCTTGAAGATGATTGGACATGCTAATGTTTATAAAGGCTTTTACTATCTACAATCTTTCCCTATTTTTAGTCAGGAATATGTTCCTAAATCTGTTTTTTCTTGTGAGCAAGTTAATGATGATTTGTGGCATTACAGACTAGGTCACCCTGGCCACAAAATCATAGAACAAATCTGTAAGAATTTTCCTTATGTTCAAATGTCATCCAAAACTGTTTGTGACATTTGTCATTATGTTAAACAACATAAACTTCCTTTTTCTAAAAGCACTACTACTTCTACTAACTGTTTTGAATTGATACATTGTGATATATGGGGTCCTATCTCTATCCTTTCTATTCATGGACATAAATACTTTCTTACAATTGTTGATGATTACAGTAGACACACTTGGGCTTTCTTGATGCACAATAAAGGACAAACTACAGAACTTTTGCAGAATTTTATTCTAAAGATTAAAAAGCAATTTGGCAAAATTGTTAAGACTATAATTGAGATACAAATGATGCATATGACTGAGATAACCTATCAGATGACACGTATTTACTAATGGGATATTTAACTTTGGCTTGGAGGTCAGGTTCATATTTAACTAGAGGTTGACCATGGTTAGAACGAGGTGAAAGAATATATTGAACAGTAGTAGACTTAGTGTTTGGTGTGCTGGTGGTCTCACGCAGACAAGAATCAATTTCATGATCAATTTCATCTAAATTAGTATTATCAGAGATAGGATCAGAAGGTACCTCTGAAGAGTCAAGCTGAACTTGTGGAGAAGATTGAGCCAATTGATTATGATCAGAAGACACTGTATTATCCAGAAAAGAAGGGTCCATATTTAGGATTGACTCACTTCTTGCAGAATGATTCTCACATGATAATTTATCTTCACAATCAAACATACCAACATCATGATTATGCACTTCAGTTTCATTGCCTCCCTGAAGTGGAGAATCAACATAAAAAAATTCATGCTCATTAAATGTCACATCCATAGAAATATAAAATTTCTTTGATGGTGGATGGTAAGCACGATAACCTTTTCGAGTTGATTCATACCCAACAAAAACACATTTGATCGCTTGTTCTTCAAGCTTTATACGTTGATGTGGGTGTAAGTGAACATATATAACACATCCAAAAATATGAGGTGGTAAATAAACTATGAAAAATTAAAACTTCAAATAAATTTTCAATTCATTTATCTTTTACTTTTTTTTTAATGGTGTTCTTGAATCTTTTCACCAACATTTATTTGTGTTAGTGGTTCTTCTTAACTCTTAATGTTATAAAGAGGTTAATCATGGAGCGTGAGTGTTGCTTCCCTTATTATTCATAGTGAGATTTTGCTTCTTTTAATTGGTTTTCTCATTTGAATTTACAATTTGTATAATGAGTTGAAATTTCATCAATGTTATCTAATTTAAATTTATGTAAATATAAAGATAAGTGTATTGTACATGGTTGAGGTCTCTCAATCCTGCTAATTATTTGACTGAGTTATTTAAAATAAAGACATGATATTATTTATCAGGTACCTAGTGCTGTTTAACCCTTAGTTAATAAAACAGCTACTAGATACTCTATGAATATATCACCTAGTCTGACATCGAATACCGAGTATTGGGTACTATGTTTCCTACACCAAATACGATGTATATTTTGATAACAATGTTAACCATTAAGTCAGGGTATGATAACTCTCCAAAATTTGCATATTTTTCTGTATTTAGAAGTATTTGTTAGTCCTTTTTTTTAATTGTATAGAATTAGGATAGTTTTAGGTTTTTCCTTTAATTCTTTAGTTTTATAAAATTATAGATAAAAAGATTTTTAGGAGCAATTTTTAGTGTTTGTTAATAATTAGGAAATTAATATTTTTGAAAAATCTTTTAATAAAAATTCATTTCTTTATTTTAGCTTAAATATGTTTTTTATTTTCTTTAATTTCTGATGTGTTCTGTTTCTTTAATTGTTGATTAACCATTTAATTGTTGATTAATCTTTTTGCTTAATTGAATTGAAATCACTTATTGCACTAAATATTGGGCTGGATGTTCTATTTTTGAACCCATTCTTTGGCCTGGTGTTAATATGAAAAGAGTGTTTTACCCTGCACCTCCAATACCTTCACCATGCACCTCCTACATTTTCAAATATTTCCTTTTTAACCTTAGTAAATATTTCCTTAACTTTTTCTCTTTTTTATTTAGTAACCTGCACCTCTTCTCTTTTAACAATTTTTTTAACACTTTGTTTCTTATTTATAATTTAATATTTATTTAATTTAATTTAAAAATCAAATATTACTTAATATATTTTCATATTTTAATAATTATTAAAATATAATTTGTATTATTACAATAGTTATATTAAAAAAATTTAAATTAGAATAACTAAAATAAAAGTAATAATAATAAAAATAAAAAAATATAAAATTTAATTTAATATATATAAATATATTAAAATTGTTACTATGAGCTTATAGCGGACGGATTGGGTAAGGTGGCAAAATAGTTGGAAAGATGATAACGGTTGAAAATACCGTTATATGTGATGCAATTTTGATATTAAATCAACCCTTTTTGACTTAGAAGCTTGCTTGAACTCATGTTTTTAGTTTAGTTTTGTGAATAAGTGGGTAGAGGGTATAAATAATGATTTTATCACTAAATTTCCTTAACTTTGTAGGTTATTAGTATGATTTGGAAGAAGAGCAAAAATATCAATGAGTTGAAACTCAAGAGGGACAAATAAAGTATTAGAGAAGAAGGCTGAAGAAGGTCGCAGGACGCCTGATTGCCTCTTTAAAGGGCCCTCAGCGCAGGATGTCACGCATCACCGCCTGGGCGCCTCATTAAAGGCGTTGAGTGCCAGCTTCTTTGTGTCGTACACCTCTTGGGCACCCTCTTAGGGGCCTTGAGCGCCACTCTTCTTGCAAGCTCACCCGTTTGTCCTAAGGGGAGGCGTTGAGCGCAACAATTATTGGGCTTGGACTTTATTTTTGCTCTATTTAAGGACTTGCACGCCCTAGGGTTTTTCTATCTCTTTCATTCCATTATACACCTAGTTTCTTCATGGCGATGGAGAACTAATCTTATTTGTTGTTGGGGAAGATGTGACCTCTAAACTCTCATGTATTTGAATTTGTTCTGAATTATTATATACTTCTTTCATTAATTGTTAGGGATTTTCTCCTTTGCTTTATGCCTATTATATTTGGTTTTTCTTTGTTATTGGGAAATACCTAGAAACCAAGATCTAGAGAATTTCTCCTAAAAGCAATATTGCCCAGCGATGGGGATATGAGGTTTAGTTGTCTTAAGCTTTTATTCGTAATGCAGAATTAATTATTAGGGATGCAAGGGATTGTGGTCTAATAATTAAGGATAAGCTTTCTTTGTCGAGGGATCGAGTTTTAAGTAATTTAGAGAGTGACGTTGACAATTTAATGAAGAAGATGAATTCTTATATGCATGAAAGTAAGGATGGTGAAATCTATACCCCAACAACATTATCATCTCATATTATCAACATCATCCATTCATTTGTGTTTTAGCCTCAATTGATCAATTTGCCTTCATATTTACTTTTGTTGCATTTGCATTTAAAAAACAACAAAATATCTTTTCAGTCTTAATTAGCTAAGTAATTATACAATTGTCTAGTGTCGTGAGTCTTCTAGGATAAGATACTTGGTCTTACCATTTTATATTACTTGATACGATTTGATACACTTACCAATGAGTTAACAAAGGACTGAGTGGTTGACATGCCAGAAAGCATCTCATGACAGCTCGGTCCCAATAACCGTTGAGCAGAGCTAAGGTGCAATTATTGTCACAACGACTACTATTAAGAAGTTGAGGTTTGCATTAATAATCATTAAGAGGTCAATTAATTGGTCAGATTCTTTTAAACTCTATAAATAAAGATTTAAATTTTGAGGTAAACTCACTTTTACTCACTATTGAATTACAAAAGGTCTACGAGAAAAATTCTAACTTTAGTGATTGTGTTCTGCAGGGTCACCCCCTACACCGATCGATTATTGGAGCAAGAGCAAGAAGGACGTTTGGTAGAGACATGAACTCTTCAAGCGGTTATCTGCGTCCCATTTCAACATAAACAAAAATATTAAATTAATAAAATAGCATTTCAAAATTTTTAGATTTCTTAATTACTATTATTTTTATTTTAAATTTTTTAATATTACTATTATAATATTATAAATTATATTTTAATAGTTATTTAAATATAAAATATATTAAATAACATTAAAATTTTAAATTTAATTATATAGTTAATAAAATAAAAATAAAAATAAATTTTAAAAAACTTTCGTTAAATCCGATAAATATGTTCTCTGATACCATGATTGATTTTTTTTATTTTATTTTCTATTTAAAATTTCATAATAATTTAATAATTTAATATATTTATATATATTAAATTGGATTTTATATTATTATTTTTATTACTTTTATTTTAGTGATTTTAATTTTAAATTTTTTTATATAATTATTATAATAATACAAATTATATTTTAATAATTATTAAAATGTTCTCTGATACCATGATTGATGTTTTTTTTAATTTTATTTTCTATTTAACATTTAATAATAATTTAATAATTTAATATAATTTAATATATTTATATATTAAATTAGATTTTATATTATTATTTTTATTACTTTTAATTTAGTGATTTTAATTTTAATTTTTTTAATATAATTATTGTAATAATATAAATTATATTTTAATAATTATTAAAATGTGAAAAAATATTAAATAATATTAAATTTTTAAATTAAATTAAATAGTTATTAAATTATAAATAAAAAACAAAGTTTTAGAAAAATTTTAGAGGGGTGTAGGGTTATTTTAATAAAAAAGAAAAAAAATTTTAAAAGTATTTACTAAGGTTATCTGAGATGCACGACGTATTGAAGGTGTATGCTGAAACATCCATGTGAAAATGATGTGTTGATTTAAGCCCATCTAATTTGTGCTGAATCTGCAAGACTGTTGCTTCCTCACCACACACATTGCTCCTTACACCTTCTTATTTCTTTTTTATCTTTCACTAATATTTAATTTCTATTTTTATTATTTTACTCAATAATCAACCAATCACTTGAATGAAATCATTGTTGTTTATGCAATTATAATTTTGTTATCATATATATAGAATTTTTTTCTTTTTATCGATTACAAATTTTTTCCTATTTTTCTGTGTTTAAAACATAGACTGTGGAAGAATGAAAACTTATTGAAATGTTATGTCAACGTATAATTCTTTGCTTAACCACTAAGCTTTCAGAGTTGCTTTCTTACCTTGCTATTAAGTTGAGATATTAGTATTTTATTTATAAACTTTGCTATATCATATTAACACTGGTTTGCATCTTGAATCATTTTTTAGTGAAATCAAGTAATTAAGATCTTCAATCTCTTTCACAGTCGTATTCGAGGTTGTTCTTTTTATTTCATTGTCTACATTTTAAAAACACCACACATCCTCACACTACAAGAAAATTTTGTTTTATATACCGATTATTATATACGGATTTGAATCCATATATAATAAAAATGTTACCTACAGATATTATATACGGATTTTATATGCGGATTTATAATTAATTAATAAATAAATAAAATTAAGTTATTTTATAATGCATATAGAAAAGTCACCAACCCTTTCTTTTTTTCCTCACTCGCGCTGCAACCATTTCTTGTTTGGGAAAAGGGTCGAGCCACTCAACCTCCTTCAATTCCACCACCAAACCTATTCTTCTTTCTCTTTCACTACAACCCTTCCTAAATCAGTGTTCTGGTCGTGGTTCTCTATCGTCGAGCCCTCCTTCCGCTTCAGTGGAGCCTCGGTTCTCTTTCGTTGAGCTTTCGTAGGTCGCGTATTGAAACCCTAATTTTCCCTCATTCGAACCATCATTGTGCGGCCTTGGTATCGTGGTTAATTGGTAAGTAATGTTTAATTCTGATTGAGCTAAATTTTTGAATTGCAAAAACCCTAATCCTCTTTTTCTCTCATCCATTTTCGATTTATGCAATTCCTTGCGCGATAAGGTTCTATTTCTTCCTCGCAAAGCTATTTTGCACGAATTTCTTTTTTCTACATGATGAGTGCATATTTATGCCCACATTTATGCTTTAAAATTCAAATTTTTGATGAATTCATGTGCTTGAATGAGTGATTTAAGAGAAGATTTGTTAGGATTGGATATATTGTGTTTGGAAATAAAAGGGACTTAAAAAGTGATTTTAATTGCATGAATTATTCTTGGAAATTCTTACGTTTATTTGTGCAGCTGAAATTATAAGTTGTATTGGTCCAAATGGCAATTCAAGGCCCAAAATAAGATTCTGTTGCAATTTTGGAGAATGCTGAAGGGGCTAAAGTGCGGATAGAGAAAATTTCAGGGTATTTGTGTAATTTTGAAAAGTCAGAAAAATTAAAAGATAAAATTTAGTGTTGAAATAATTTAATTTGTGAATATCAACAGAAAATATCTTCCAAATAATTATCTAAATCTTTTATTTGAGAATATCAACAGAAAATATCTTCCAAATAATTATCTAATCTTTTAGTTATTTGGAAGATATAAGATAAAAGATTTTGTCAACTGAATATTCAGAGTTCAAGACCAATCAAGCCCTATATAAAGATACCCAGGGGGGACTCCACTTCATTCATTCTTTCATACTCTTCTCATTTTTCTTTCATATTGTATTCAACTCCACTCATGGAGAGCTAAGCATCTAAGGTTATTCTGCTGTAATTCCATTATGGATTCTGAGGTTAGATTGAGTTAATGCAATTGTTTATTTTTATTATTGATTTAAGTTGTTCTCTCCATATCTTTCATTTCTCTATCAAATTAAAAGCAAAGATTTTTGCATCATAATGTGTTTGAATACATGCATATTGATTATATGAGTTCTGGGGTTTCTAGGTTTAATTGAGTATCTACTTTGATTTAATTTAGGATCTTTCATATGATTAAATGGTTTTTACTATCAATTGAGAATGTACTTTGATTGATTAGTATTAATTTCAACTATAATTAATTGAGAATTTACTTTGATTGATTATCTTTTAATTTGGTTAGGAGATTTAAGAATAGAAATGATTAAACACAATAGAATTTGATTAAGAATGTACTTTGGTTGAATTTATTGTGAATAATCTAGTAAGGATTTGCATTTGATTGAGAATTTACTTTGGTTAAGTGCATGATCGCCTCAAATTAATTAAGAATGTACTTTAATTAATTTGAAACTTAAATAATAATCAATTGAACAATTATCTGTGAATAACCGATGATGAATATATCTTGGAAAAGCAGTGGAATTAGCCTATTTCATCATAATTGTTTTTAAATTTCTTATTTATTCTTTAAACACTCTTCAACCATTACTTTTATTCATAAGCATTGCATAACATTCATAAGACTCAAATATTCGAAAGCAATTCCGTGTTCGTTGGGAGACGACTCAGGGTTACGTTAACCCTATCTACTTTCTTAAATACTACTTGGCAATACTGAAGTTGCCTTGAAAAGTAGTATTAATTTGATAGCCTCAACGACAGCGTATCACTACATTTATTTCCTCTTGTTAATCGCCCAAGATTTAAAGCTTTTGTTGCACTAAATAACAGATACTTTTTGTGCTTGCGTTTTGATTTCCGCAATGGCCTCTAAAGGTCCTAGATCGAAGATTGATAACGAGAGTAGAGCCAGACTGCAAAAGGTTAATTCGCGTGTTCATCTTCTTAATAGTCGTCTCTCGGCTTTTTAATTTGTTTTTGTTTTTTGTTTGGATAATTCCGGCTTTGAATGATACTACTGTTACTGGTTGAGAAATTAAAAAGAAACTTATTAATAATTATTTAAATAACACTTGTGGTGATTGAAACTGACTAATAAGAAAAAGAACGGTAACAGGAGTTAAACAGTAGTGCAGGTATGGAATGGTGCTTAGATTTTATTTATATGGTAAAAGTAATTATGTTAGTTAAGCTTTACTATGTTAACATAAGTTGTTGGAGATTTGCCCTTCGCTTTATGGATAGTAAACCATGCCATGGTATGGCAAGAGAATGTTCCTATTATGGACATGTACGAGGTATCAAGAGAAAATTAATCTTAGCTGTTTGATATCATTTCATAGATGGTTAAGATTAGTTTTAGGTGAACCAATTTCTATCATAGTGTTCTGTAACTGAAATCCTGGGTAAGCAAGGGACCTTTTTGATATCATTACATATAGTAGTAAACACAAGAATAACTTATTAATCCTTTCAACTTATTTTGCTGCTGTAGGTTTCATTTAATTTGCTTGAGAAGTACTTGGAAGCACACTCAAATGCCTCCATGTTGGAAAATGAGCTCCTGGATGTAGGCTACCAGCCTCTGTGCATCCAAATTTCCTACATAGTAAGGCTCTTAATTTTGAACTAAGAACTCTAGCCTCACGTTTTGTTTCCTTAGTTGGTATAAGGCTTACTCCTTGCATATTATTTTCTCTGTTAGTCGTGTACTCTGTGTTAGATGGCTTACTCCAAGGGTAACATTTATTTTTATACTTCTTGATACACTTGATAAGGATATTAATTTGTTCTCCATGAGATTGAGGTAGTATTGTATAGCATTAAATAATTCACTTTCTTCGATAGTTTTGTTAACATGAAGAATTCAGTTCTCTATTTGATTTATTTGAACTTAATTTATTTACTTATTAAGAGGTATTTGTTTCAAGGAATTATGGTAGGATTATTTTCCCAACCATCGATTATAGTAACTTCCACAATCTCATTCCGAAAAAATTCTAAGCCTGTCATTGAACCTGTTTCTTTCACCAATTTATTAGTTTTTGTGATTTGATCTTCTGTTGATTTTACACCTTAATTGTAAAGTTCATTTCAATCCAATGTATTATGAGGTAGAATGCATTGGCTTTTGGCATTTTGAAAGAGTTTAAATGCGCAAATTAATTCTCCATCAAATAACACATCTCATGTAATTCACAACATAATTCAAATTTTAAGTTAAACATAATATCTTAATAAAATATACCATAGGTGACAAAGTCCTCGTTAATACATAAAAATAGATGTTAGTTCATAATAATCTCCTGAAGAAAGACTTTTTTTTAATTCTTTTTCTTTTTAATTTCAATCTAATTACCACAATGTTGTGTTGGATTGGTTGATGAACACTCTTAGTATAGATGATCTATATATCAGTATTATAGAACTTTGAGTTTTTTTTAAGTACTTTGTGATCTCAATTAATTCTCAAAAGCCTTTCTCCATTTTAGTTGTCCAACTTGTATCCTCTGAATGACATTATCAATTTACCCATCTTTCTTGGAGTATTATTTTTTATTTGAATGTCTTAACGAATTCTACCTATAATATTTTCATTTTAAAGCTTTGTTGGACTTTTATTATATAAGGAGTAACAAGTATGATATATCTCTAGAGCTTGCTCTGTCATGTTTGTTTTGAACTCTATTTATAGAGTCTTTAAATAAAATTTTTATGTTTTAATTATTTGTTTTAAGCATATTTATATATTATAAGTTCTTTACATTTGTTGAAAGTTTAAGCTTATATAATATTGTAATTGTAAGTTTCTTTGTTTGTTTTAAAGCTTTCTATTTTTCTACAAAAAAAATTATTATTTTTCTCTATTATATGTTACATACGGATATTATATACGGATTTATCAGTATATAACTTATATACGGATTTATCAGTATATAACTTATATACGGATTTATTCGTATATAATTTATATACGGATAAATTCGTATATAATATAGCTACGACAATTTTATATACGAATTTTTGTCCGTATATAAGTAGTATATAACCAAGTGTTATATACAGATTTTGGGCCTTATATACGAATTTTGGTTGTATGTAATTCAATTTTGTCTTGTAGTGTCAATATACAAATGAAAATAGAGTTCTTAAAAGCATTCAATAAGAGATTAAAAAATGAAGAAACAGAAGTATAATGTATAGGATAGGATCAGGTGGCAGAATAAGGAGATAATTATATAATTTTATTGTTCACTTTCACCAAAATCTGTCTTTACCAATGAGTAATATCAGACTCTATATCTAACAAAAACCTTATGAACCAATAATAGGTCACTTTACAACAAATATGTCCCTGAATCATGTAAAAGCAGAGGCTATTAATGCTATCTTATGATCATATCGCTATACAGATGTCATGCTTAGTTTTTGAGATATTAAAAAACTAACAAGTTTATCCCATCATCTCCTTTGGAAATTGAAGGATTTAATTGCGAAGGCCAATATAACTGCGAAAAATATGCAGAACCCAGCCACTATAACAACTGTAACACACAAGAAATCATGCTTGTACCCAAACACTGCTTCAAGTAATTGTCTTATGCTCATCTTGTTCCCATCAGAGAGCTTCACCAAATGATTGTTGTAGAGAATGTTGGGACAAACGGATGTCGATATCACAAATGTTCCATTTAAGAAGTAAATGCATATCCACATCCGCTCAACATAGAAGTGATATAGAATGGTCTTAGACGACAAAAAATGACTAAGCATTACATTCACAGAAACACAGGACCAAATGCAATGTAAAGGTTAGGTTGAATAAAAATGCACATGCAATCCTCTAGTAGTTTATATGCTTGGGAAGAACACAACTCCAGTTTTGAAAGAGAACTGTGAGGGAAACCAAAAGTTATCCAACTCAAAAAGCTAAAATATTAAGAATACAAATTTTAATAACATTAAAGTTTAATACATGTTATATGCTTTCAATCTAATAAATATTTTCATTTTCATTAAATACTAAATATTCCCTTCAATTAAAACAACAAATCACTTGAAAGAGACATTAAACTCAGAATTTCAAGACAAAAGTGAAGCATAAAATCGACATGCATGAATCCAGAAGCAGCATTGGGTCACAGAACAAAATCAGGTCCAAAAATGGATTACAGAACTGCAAATCCAAAGCACAAACCCTCATTCTCAAAACTATTTAACAAAAAATAGTTTCTTGCATTGATTGTATCAATTTGGTTTCTGTTATGAGTATGGTGATGAATTGTAGTTTAGGATTGATTGTTTTTGTCCTTGATGATTGAATTTAGCATAGGTAATTGCTGTTACTTGTTCTTAGAATAGGTTTTCATGATTAGCTATGGTTGAATGTAAAATTCTGAGTTAAGTGTGCATTGGTTGGATAATTGAGTGAGAATTGTCATTTCAAGTTCTGAGATATGAACAAGAAGATCCCAAAGTGGGCTTCATCTTTTACATAATGTCATTCTGAAGAGTAATGAGACTCTTTCTTCCAATCCATTACATATTTGCCTCTGATTTTTACATTTGCCTAATATACTTAGTCTGTTTCTTTCATTTGTGATTTTACATCTCTTTCCATTTGGTTCTGTACATGAAAATCTAGTCTTTGCATTTACATTTACATTTCTAGAATAGGCATATAAGTAAGAGATTCATTTGTTCATTGGTTTCATATGTTGAGCATCTAGGTTTCTTTAATTTGCATATCCAGATTCATTAGTTTAGATCATTTTAAGTTCATTATTGCATTATTTTAGTTTAGGTGTTATTCTTTCATTTCATTTTCTTTCTTTTAAACAGTTTACAGATTTTAGTTTTAATTCTTTTCTTTTTAATTTTATTCTTTTAGTGTCCCCACCTTGCATAAATAATAAGTAGTTAGTTAATAAATAAAAGCAAGACTATTACTGGTGACATACCTTGTAAATGAATGGACTGTAATATTTTTTAGAATTATTACTCCTAAGCAAGACTATTAGGAGTAAAAGTTGAATTAAAAACACATTGGAATGGGTAAAGGGTGCAATTTTGTTGCTAGGTACAAGTGATTACATTATTTCAGACTTGTATTTGGATTGCTTATCTTTTTGGATATCTGATTAATTTGTGTATGATGCACAAATTTATGAACACCAAAATATGATGTCATAAACTTGTTGAACAATCGGCAAGTATGACCGAATCGTTTCAAGTAATAAACTCGGTAAGACCAAGTATCGTTCTCCCAAAGGACTCACGGCCTAGTTTAGTTATGTGATTCGTTGATTAGCTAAGACTTAAGAACAAAATAATTGGATTTTACTATGCAAAAGACGAAAATAAACATGTATGCATGAGGTTGATCAATGGCTAAAACAAAAGACAAACACTTTCAATGGAATATGTGGATGAATATGTTGTTGGGGATTAATTTCATCTTATCCACTCTCATATATTTTAGGAATTCAACATTCAATTCATCATTGTTAATGCCACTCTCTAAATTACCTTGTCAAGAAGGCCTATCCCTAATTACGAGTTCATACAATTCCTAGCATTCCTAATAATTAGTTCTTTTAGCACAGGAGCTTAACGACAACCAATATAATATTGGGAGTAATTCCCCGGATCTAGACTTCCCCGTACGTTCCTGTATCGACAAAACCAATAATCATGCATTGAATGAGTTAAACAAAGCAAGCATTGAGCAAAGAGGAAAAACCCTAACTAATGATGAAAGAAAGCATAGGTCTTAGATTAAGATGTAAGCACAAATTCCATATATGAGAGCTTTAAAAGATTATATTGATTCCCCAACAAACATACAAGGTTTAGTTCACCATATTCATGGTGAACCAAGATGAACAATAATGAAAGAATGAAGTATAAAACCCTAAAAAGGTGAAGAGGTAGCCTGAGCATCCAAGATCCTCCTTCAAAGGGGTGGAAGAGAGAGTGTTTGCTTCGTTTCTGCCAAAGATACAAACCCTAGGACGTCCTAAAGGTTATATACTATTCTAAAATTACAGAAAATTCAGGCCCAAGCCCATAAGTGTGTCGCTCAGCGGTAAAGTGCCGCTCAGCGGTAAGTGCGTGAGTTGGTTTCTTCCCCTCAGCGGCAGTTGCGGCTTCTCCTGAGTGCCGCTCAGCGGCAGTTGCGGCTTCTCCTTTTGCACTTTTTGATATCTTTTCTGATTCCATCTCTCTCTTTCTTCACTTCTTTCACCAAATTCACCTTAAAACCTGCACAAAAACACTGAAATCAAGCATAAACCTGTCCAACTCTCTTATTTCTGAAAATATGAACAAAAGCATGATTTCAAGCTAGTTTCTAAGTATAAAGGTTGCTTTTAGTATCAATTTTAAGCATGAAAATAACAATTTTTCAACTGTTATCACAACCCCAAACTTAGAACTTTGCTTGTCCTCAAGCAAACAAGATATAACTCAATCTTCTACCAATTCATATGATGGTTCACTCTTTCAAAGATCTTCTTTTCAAGATAAGTAAACACTTCAATCAAACTTATGACCAAGAGTTCAATCAAGATGTGCACATGCTTTAGTGTTCACAAAGTCAATTAAATTCCAACAAATGCTATTTTTCATGAATGATCAATCAATTAAGCATGGATGTTCATGTGCTCATGGAATATTTCCTCACTAGGTAAAGTGTTTCACTCACACACAAGTGTATAAGAAGTAATCACTCATTCACTTCACTATCACAATGTCACATGAATCAACTTTGCCTTTCATTTTACCACAATCAAAAACATTCACAAGCATGCATCATCACAAGGACTTTTCAATGGCTTATAATGTGGCTGGGCTAACAAGAAAATTGGTTTTTCTGGATCACAAAATCCTTGAGTTAAGAGAATCATAACAACACAATTTTTCTTATTCTTCCCAACTTGCCTTTGCATTTGCATTGAGTTTTTCTTTTTCTTTTCTTTTCTTTTCTTTCTCTTTATCTTTGCATATTCTTAGCTTAATGCTTTTACTTTTTCATGTTTTCCTAACAACCCCAAACTTGAACATTTAACAATACCACAAAATATCTTCTACTTAACTCAAGGTACAGTTTTTCAACAAGGGTTTTCAATTTATGTTCAAGGCTAAGGGTTTAAAGGATAGAACACAAAATGTTCTCTTTTAGTGGGCTAACTTTATGAATTTGGCCAATAAAAAGGGTTCCAACAAACGGCCTTGATTATATGATGCAAAACAAGCAATTGATTCAATCATAGAAAACCTGGACAAAATCATTCATGTTTCCACAGTAATAGCATTCAATCAATAAAAACTCTGGAGCTTAAAACCTCACATATAAGCTCATTCACATTTGACATATACATCCTGCTTAATCTCACAACCACAATCATAATATCATGCATTTGTTCACAAAGCTTGTGAATTACCTGTATAAGCATTTAATGTGCACATCATCTCAACATCAATCAATCAATAATCATCATCAAGCATTACTTATCACACAATCACAATCATAAGCAAACCATCATAACAAACCAGGTTTCCAATAGAGTACATCAAACCCTAATCTAAAACCAAAAATCAATAAGTTCAGAAAACTTAAACCAAACAAAAGCATAAGTCCTGCTCTAGTTATGATAGCATTCATCAGTAAATGTTATCTCAACTCCTCCTCAATCTGAGCTGTCCTCTGTATCCTCCTTCTTCTTGGATCTTATAGTCTTAATTATTTTTGCCCGATGAGGAGGCCATCCCTGCATCAAACATAATTCACAAAACCAAAAGATACATTGTTAAGCATTAGTAAACCACAATGAAGAAATCAGCCCCTTCAATGATGCTCTCTCCCAACCCCAAACTTAGATGGAAAACTAGTGAGCAAGTGAGTGGAATGGAGATTTTCTAAAGAGGGATGAGGGAAAAGTTGTAGAGAACCTTTGAAAAGGTATGTAGGAGTGTGTGTGCAGAGAAGAGTTTGAAAAGAAAACCTAAACGCAGCTTAGGATATAAAAATACCCTAATGGGCTCGGGTCCCGCTAAGGGGCAACCAAAGCCAATCTGCGATAGTACCGCTCAGCGGCACTTTCGTGAAGTGCTCTTCTCCTTCTTTTCTTAACCTAAGTGCCTCCTAAACATGCCCCTCACTGGTTCCCTACAATTCAATTTTCAGAATACTTATGCAAAACCCTATTATGCAACTAAAATGAAACAAAAAAAAAAAACAATCAATCAACCGGGTTGCCTCCCAGGTAGCGCTTGTTTAACGTCACGAGCCTGACCCAAAATCCACCAACACCCATCAGTAGGTGCAAACTTACCAACACCCATCAGTAGGTGTTACAACTTACCAACACCCATCAGTAGGTGTTACACACTTAGCATCCTTCAGTAGATGCTATATCCAACTAGCATCCTTCAGTAGATGCTATATCCAACTAGCATCCTTCAGTAGATGCTATGTTCAGCAAAATAATGTTCAACAGATTATAAATTTACAAACCAAAGTAAAATTAAAAAGTTCTTAAATCAACTGGGTTGCCTCCCAACAAGCGCTCTTTTAACGTCATTAGCTTGACCCAGTAAAGCTTAGGTTCCTTCTTCATAGTTGATGTTGTCATCCCACCAACTCCTCAACTGTTTCCTGTGCACTGTTTTGATTCTTCTAAGATGTGGAGATTCTATCTCTATCATCTCCTTCTCTTTAAAAGCCCTTCACAACCCACAACTTGTTTTTGATTCTCACAGGTGCACCAAGTTGGGGTCTTCTTTTCTCCCAGTCATTAGGAATTTCTCCTTCTCTTCCAATCTTTTCTTCCTTGTGCACCTGAAACAACAAACAATGGTTACTTGCAACCTTGGGATTTTCATCTTTATGGCTAGTCATGTGTGCATCTTGAAATGCAGCTTTATAACTAGCTTCTTCCTCCTGTGTTTGCGTCTCATCTTTAAAGACGTCTACAACCACTCTCTCTTCTCGGTCCTGGAGTACCACTATACCTTCATTTACATCAATGATAGCTCTAGCCGTTTTCATAAACGGTCTTCCAAGTATGATAGGCATCTTCTCTGTCTCCATCTTCATCACCACAAAGTCTGCCAAGAACTGAAGTTTGCCAAGACAAACTATAATGTCCTCTGCAATCCCACATGGCTCCTTTGAAGATCCATCGGCCATTACTAAATTAACCTTTACAGGTTTCACATTAATATTGCCGATTTGCTCCAGTAAAGAGTAAGGTATCAAGTTAACACTTGAACCTAAATGAAGAAGAGCTTTCTTAACCCTTTTCTTCCCTATGGTACAAGGGATAGAAAAGCTTCCTGGATCTGTTGCTTTAGGAGGGAATGGGTCTTTTTTAACAGTTATACACTCCTTTGCCTCATCATCTCTACGTTTTTTCTTAGTAGAGACCTCTTCATCAGATTTCGTGTAAACTGTAATCTGTTGTAGAATCTGCTCCCAAGGTGCATCATTATCCACCATCTTGAATAATTCTGTGAAGTCCAGTTGTTTCCCTTGATGTATTGGAACAGGAGAAGTATTTTTGCTCTCTACTTCTCTTCTCTCTTCTGTTTCTAACTCAACTATCTCATCTTCAGCACTCTCTACCACCTTGCATTCTTCTCTGGGGTTAACCTCAGTATTAGCCCCAAAATTTTTATTTGGCCTTTCTTCCACCTGCTTGGTGATCTGCCCCATCTGAATCTCCAAATTTTTGATAGCAGCTTCAGTGCTCTTTTGTGTAGACTCAATTTTCTGTATGAAATTATTAAGAGTTTCCTCCATCCTCATGGACCTTTCATTAAGCATAGAGATCTGCTGCCATAAGGTGGGTTGTTGCTGCTGCTTATTAAATTGACCAGCTTGCCCACTTTGCCCTTGACCAATGCTTGGGTGTGGTTTCCACCCTTGATTGTAGTTCCCTTGACGGTATTGATTGGTCATGTAGTTTACATCCTCCACGGCTTCTACTGGAAAGGCACATTGACCATTGATATGGTCACCTCCACATAATTCGCACAATTGGGATTGTACCTCTGCAGCAGTCTTCAACTCTTTGGGTAATTGTGCAAGAGTTTTAGTAAGAGTCTCCAGCTGTTGAGTTAGAATTTTTTTTTGAGCTAGCAAGGCATCATGTGTCTGTAATTGGAGAACTCCTTTTTGTTGCATAGGAGCTCCTCTCTCACTGTGCAGCTCATTATCACTAGTAGCCATGTTTTCTATAATTTCGGTTGCTTCCTCTAGAGTTTTCCATTTAATATTTCCTCCTGCTGAGGCATCAAGCATCATCTTGGTTTGTGACCCAAGACCTCCAAGGAAAGTTAAGACTATTTCCTGTTCTTCAAAGCCATGCGTGGGTGTTTTTCTTAGCAAACTTTTGTATCTGTCCCATGCATGCCCCAGTGATTCTTCCATGCCTTGCCTAAATGAAGAAATCTCTTGCTTGCCTTTTGTCACCTTTGATTGTGGGAAGTACTTGTTTAAAAACTTGGTTACCACTGCTTCCCACTCTATGAAACTTCCTTCTGGGAAAGAATTTAACCAAAGCTTAGCATTGCCTCCCAATGAGAAAGGAAACAAGCTAAGTTTGATCGCTTCATCTGGCACCCCATTGATCTTTACTGTGTTGCATATCTCATTGAATGTAGTGAGGTGCTCATATGGGCTTTCATGAGACAACCCATTGAATTGGTTGCTTTTCACCAGTTGGATCAGTGCTGGTTTGACCTCCATATTAGCTGCATTGACTCTAGGTCTAGCTATACTGTTAAAGTGCTGAGGTCCAACTATATTGGTGTAGTCAGCAAGAGTTCTTCTGACATTGTTGTTCTCCATATTTTTTGTGCAATGAACAGAACCTTGTGGTGATGATTGTAACAGAGTTTCCGGAGGAGGGAAAAGTTCTCTAGATGTTCATATTCTTCTTCTCCGTCTACTCTCATCTAGACCTTCAAGAAGAGGTTTTGTTGATCATTTCTTCCTGCATACACAAGAAAACAAAACCCTAGAAAATTGGTTAGCACAAAAAAGATATAAGAGAAGATATAATATTCAGAGAATAAAATAAAATAAAATAAAATAAAATAAAATAAAATAAAATAAAATAAAATAAAAACCGAAAAAATAAAAACAGAAAATAAAAACAGAAATTCAAAATTAAAGTCAAAGATAATCAATAATCACACAAATTAACCAGTTAAACCACGAGTCCCCGGCAACGGCGCCAAAAACTTGATGCACAAATTTATGAACACCAAAATATGATGTCACAAACTTGTTGGACAATCGGCAAGTATGACCGAATCGTTTCAAGTAATAAACTCGGTAAGACCAAGTATCGTTCTCCCAAAGGACTCACGGCCTAGTTTAGTTATGTGATTCGTTGATTAGCTAAGACTTAAGAACAAAATAATTGGATTTTACTATGCAAAAGACGAAAATAAACATGTATGCATGAGGTTGATCAATGGCTAAAACAAAAGACAAACACTTTCAATGGAATATATGGATGAATATGTTGTTGGGGATCAATTTCATCTTATCCACTCTCATATATTTTAGGAATTCAACATTCAATTCATCATTATTAATGCCACTCTCTAAATTACCTTGTCAAGAAGGCCTATCCCTAATTACGAGTTCATACAATTCCTAGCATTCCTAATAATTAGTTCTTTTAGCACATGAGCTTAACAACAACCAATATAACATTGGGAGTAATTCCCCGGATCTAGACTTCCCCGTACGTTCCCGTATCGACAAAACCAATAATCATGCATTGAATGAGTTAAACAAAGCAAGCATTGAGTAAAGAGGAAAAACTAATTGTGAAAGAAAGCATAGGTCTTAGATTAAGATGTAAGCACAAATTCCATATATGAGAGCTTCAAAAGATTACATTGATTCCCCAACAAAAATACAAGGTTTAGTTCACCATATTCATGGTGAACCTAGATGAACAATAATGAAAGAATGAAGGATAAAACCCTAAAAAGGTGAAGAGGTAGCCTGAGCATCCAAGATCCTCCTTCAAAGGGGTGGAAGAGAGAGTGTTTGCTTCGTTTCTGCCAAAGATACAAACCCTAGGACGTCCTAAAGCTTATATACTATTCTAAAATTACAGAAAATTCAGGCCCAAGCCCATAAGTGTGCCACTCAGTGGTAAGTGCGTGAGTTGGTTTCTTCCCCTCAGCGGCCATTTTGCCCCTCAGCGGATCTCCCGTGAACTCCTGACTGCCGCTCAGCGGCAGTTGCGGCTTCTCCTTTTGCACTTTTTGATGTCTTTTCTGATTCCATCTCTCTCCTTCTTCACTTCTTTCACCAAATTCACCTTAAAACCTGCACAAAAACACTGAAATCAGGCATAAACCTGTCCAGCTCTCTTATTTCTGAAAATATGAACAAAAGCATGATTTCAAGCTAGTTTCTAAGTATAAAGGTTGCTTTTAGTATCAATTTGAAGCATGAAAATAACAGTTTTTCAACTGTTATCAGTGTACTTTCTATTTGCCTAATAATTCCTGGATATGATATTGCCCTCATATGATATACATGTTCAGCTGATGAAATGATGTTGAGAGAATGTGAATTAAGCCTGGCAGAATAACTTGAGAACAGAAAATATTATTTATGTAAGCTATTTTTGCATGACACTAATACCTTGCTGCACTGATACCTCTTGTACTATGATAGTCACTAACATTGCTATATGGTTATAAGTCTAGATTAAATGAACACTTTAGTGTTGTCTAGAATATAGGATTTAACGACAGGGTCTGATGGGTATTATTGATGTTGCCTTGTTTTTTTTTTCTTATATAGTTCAATGGCTGAATGGTCTGAGCATGTTGCAGAACATAACCCTGGTTTATGTGTGTCAATTTTATTAAATTAAAGGTGGTTTTAATTATATGATTGAAGTGAGGGATAATTTGTACGTTATGTGCCTCTTTGCATAGCTAGATTGAGGTGTTTTTAAGTCCAAGTTGGTTGGAGTTCTTTTGCCTTGGAGATTAACATTGTTGGTTGCTAGTGTGACTTTTGGTCAGAAATAATGTTGATCTTATATGTTTTATGTATTTTGTTTTAACGAGAATGGTTTGGAGTTTGGTGTTGTTCTGCTTTGCATCAAAATACTATTTTAGTCACATGGTTACGTGGTTGAAGTGAACAAGTCCTAGAGGGTAGGCTCCATCTGAGTGCACTAAAGTGCATAACATAATCTATAATTAACAAAGAAAGGTCCTGAACATATGATCGGTTTCCTTTGAATGTTTGAGTGAAATTTGTGGTTCGGTGAGTGGTATCGCTTTGAGTCAGGTGGTGATTGCATTGGTTATTGACTAGGCATTGAAATTGGGCTATTGAGAATGTAATTTTTAGGGACCGCGTTATTCTAACAACGCTATTTGCACACATTTTTTACAACGCCACGTGTCGAATTGTGATAGGTTGAATTTAAATTATTTTTTTTACAAAACCGTCTAAATGGAAGGACGTTACTTTTGATTTAAGTGAGAATCCCAAAATACCCCTGTCCATTTTGGTTGGAAACGAACGTCTAGTTTTAGTGCGTCTTCGTTTTCTTTCTCTGTAATCGTGTGCTGTGTGTGGTGTTGCCGGTGCCTCCCTCCATTTTTGTAATGGTTGTCTTTTTGGTTGATGTTATAGTGCGCAATGGAAGGTTCCGGTGACCATTGTCCGACGACGAAGGTAAGTGCTTTGTCGTTCCATTTCGTTCCATGGTTTTTTGGTTTGAGTTTAGGTTTCGGGTTCGTTTAGTTTTGTTTTGGTTTTTGGGTTTAGTAGTTGTGCTTATTTTATTTTGGTTGATGCAGTTGACCGTTCGTCACTCTTTTCGACAAAGTATATATGTACTTTGAACAAACGCTTGACAGTGGAGCATCGGTCATTGATTGCGAAGACTCTGTTTTCGTGGTTTTTAGATTTGAATGTAAATCTTAAACTAGGTAGAAATATATTGAGTGAGTTATTGGGTAAGTGGGACGACTCGAGTAGTGGTTTTTTTGTTGGAAATAAACTTGTGAATATAAATGAAAATGATTTTTATTTAGGGTTGGGATTGAGTACAGATGGTGAAAATATTAACTTCAAGGAGGAAATGGGAAATATTCAATGTGTGAAATACATAGGGAAAGGAACAAAGGATTTGAATTTGATATACAAATTTCTAATGCGAAAACACAAGAAAAATATCCCTTGTTCTCATTTTTGTAGCCTTTACCTATTGGTAGGGATATGTGAGATTTTATTTCCAAAACGTAGCGGAAACGTGTTTCCCGTAATGTTTAATATTGTTGACAACTTAAGTGGTTTGGGTAGTTATTGTTGGGATAGTCTAGTTTATCCTTTTTTGATACGTAGTTTGTGCAAAGCTTCAGATGGCTTGAAGAAAGGCAAAGGTACAACAAACGTTTACGTGGATGGTTGTGTTTACATGCTGCAGGTAATTATTACTTGTTGATGTAATATGTAAATTGTTTGTTTATTGTTTTGTGATTTAGAACAAGTTAAGATGATTTATTTTTGTTAGGTATGGTTTTTTGAGCATTTTGTTTCCAAAGGTCCAATTGATAAATTTCCACGAATATTGCATTGGATGAATAGAAGTGTTGGAGACAAATTCGTAAAACGTTGTATGGAGACAGGTTTGGTATGTGGTTTGTTATCCCAAGTTTTGTTATGTTTTGATATATTGAGTTAAGTTGTGTAGTCTGAAATATATGGTTAAATTTCAGGTTGTTGATGATGATGATGTTGATGTTGGTGCTTCAACCAAGGATAAGAAGGAATACAGACCAACACCAACAAGGAAGGATGCCCAACCAAGACCAAATAAGATACAAAAAAGAAATCGAAGAGAAAGTTTTATGCGTGCCTTAGAGGAACAAGAGTTTCTAATTGAAGAACTTAAAAGGAGGGTTGTAGGTTTGGAGGCACAATTGGCTGAAGAGAAGGCAAAACGACAAAATAAAGATCAGGGTGGAGAAAGTGTGCCTCGTACAGAACCATCCATGAACACTGGTTTTGTATCCCCTACTGACATTGACACAAATCAACAACCTTTGAAGACGTATGTTAGGGTTGGCTCGCGAAGGCGTTACAAGGGAAGAGCACTTAGAACTCCATACACCGGAACCGTAGTGCTTAGAATAAAAAATGAGTGATATTTGTATTAAGTTGATTAATCTAAACAAAGTGTAAGGATTGATATGTGTATTTGATGATTGTAAATAGATTAAGAAAACAAAGTGTATTGTATTGGATATAGTTGAATGAAATAAAAATTGATATTTTGGTTTGGTTACATATTTTTATTTTCAATAGCATATGTTGCTGGTTTAGTGGTCTTACAGGGTAGTAGGTGATGTTAGGTGACCCCAAGCAGTGGGGAAGAACCCATTCTGAGTGGGGGGAGCAATGTGTGCAAGGGCTGAGTGATGCTGCTCAAAAGAGCCTGCTGTAATCGTTTACACCCCCCTGGTAAACGATTATGCTAGAGAAAAGCCTGTTTTGTATAGAAAGTTCAACTGAGGTAGTCAATCAGGATAACTTGGGTGACCATGAACAAAACCGGTATGTTTGAGTGACATTTGCACAAGTATCTGTCAAGGTGGAGGTGTTTAAGTGTTGGTAGATGGTGGTTGGTGATGTGAGGTGACCCGAAGCAGTGGGAAAGAACCCATTCTGAGTGGGGGGAGCAATGTGTGCAAGGGCTGAGTGATGCTGCTCAAAGAGCCTGCTGTAATCATTTACACCCCCTGTAAACGATTACGCGAGAAAAAAGCCTATTTTGTACATAAAGTTCAACTGAGGTAGTCAGTCAGGATAACTTGGGTGACCAGTGACAAAACCAGTATGTTTTAGTGACATTTGCACAAGTGTCTGTCAAGGTGGAGGTGTTTGAGTGTTGGTAGATGGTGGTTGGTGATGTTAGGTGACCCCAAGTAGTGGGGAAGAACCCATTCTGAGTGGGGGGCGCAATGTGTGCAAGGGCTGAGTGATGTTGCTCAAAAGAGCCTGCTGTAATCGTTTACACCCCCCTGGTAAACGATTACGCTAGAGAAAAGCCTGTTTTGTACAGAAAGTTCAACTGAGGTAGTCAGTCAGGATAACGTGGGTAACCAGTGGCAAAACCAGTATGTTTGAGTGACATTTGCACATGTGTCTGTCAAGGTGGAGGTGTTTGAGTGTTGGTAGATGGTGGTTGTTGATGTTATGTGACCCCAAGCAGTGGGGAAGAACCTATTGTGAGTTGGGGGAGCAATGTGTGCAAGGGCTGAGTGATGCTGCTCAAAAGAGCCTGCTGTAATCGTTTACACCCCCCTGGTGAACGATTATGCGAGAGAAAAGCCTGTTTTGTACATAAAGTTAAACTAAGGTAGTCAGTCAGGATAACTTGGGTGACCAGTGACAAAACCAGTATGTTTGAGTGACATTTGCACAAGTTTCTGTCAAGGTGGAGGTCTTTGAGTGTTGGTAGATGGTGGTTGGTGATGTTAGGTGACCCCAAGCAGTGGGAAAGAACCCATTCTGAGTGGGGGGGAGCAATGTGTGCAAGGGCTGAGTGATGGTGCTCAAAAGCCCTGTTGTAATCGTTTACACACCCCTGGTAAACGATTACGCGAGACTAAATTCTGTTTTGTACAGAAAGTTTAACTTTGGTAGTCAATCAGAGAAACCTAGGGTGACCAATTAAGGCAGAAGTGCACCTGTAATTGGATGGGGAGGTATTATTTGGTAAGTGGTGTTGATGTTTTAGTGACAACCACAATTGTATTTAGTTTATCATAAATTAAACATTAGAAATTAAATGACGAATATTGACAATAAGGAACTTCATTAAATTAAAGACTTCAAATTATGACAATAGATATTGTGATACATAGCTTTTTTCTAATGCAGAAAATAAAGCCTAAACAAGCAATTCTAAGTGTTAGGATTGTTTTGAGAAGCACTTTGGAAGTGTTGCAGTTGTTTTTCAATGTTCCCAACGCGCGATTGCAATGCATCAAACTTTGTACTGATGACCATGTCCATGTTTTGAAATCGATTTTCAAAGGCATCAAATCTAGTTTCAAAGGCATCAAATCTTGTACCAATGAAGGTCTGAAGTTGTTCTATGCAGTTGATGGCATTATTTAGTGTTGTAGATGAACTGCCTTGTTCATCATCTAAGCCCTGTTGATTTTGACCTTGCTATATGGGGGGATGGGGGCCGTTTCCTTTGGGAACCCATTCTCCATCATCATTTTGCACATAACCAAATGATGCTACAACTTTACTACCCATTTTTTGCCTGAACTTCACTTCTGAAATGGGATCAGTGTCAGTAGGCACTTCAAAGTGTTCCATGAAGATGGTTATCAAATGTGGATATGGCAACTTCGCGTTCTCCCTTAATGCTCTTTTCATCTTATATCTAATAAGATGTCCCTAATTAATTTGAATGAAATTTAAAAATGCCCATAGGAGCATAATATCCTCTTCGGATGCCTGACCAATATTGGTTGCACGAGGAATTAATACTCGAGTCAGAACGTAATGAAGTATCCTTGGTTGAACCTTCATGTGGCCTGCTAGTATTCTTGATTGTATGACTGCATCATCTCTACAGACTAGTTGCCTTGCAGTAACAGAATCATATTGTTCTTTCCACTCATCTACAAGTTTTCCTTCATAACAAACACCATCAGGGGGGAGATCAATGAGTTGTTGAAAAAGATTAAGGCTAACCCTAATTTTTACACCTTTAACCTCGCTTCGAATAACCGATAACAGTTGAAAAACTGTTATTTTCATGCTTAAAATTGATACTAAAAGCAACCTTTATACTTAGAAACTAGCTTGAAATCATGCTTTTATTCATATTTTCAAAAATAAGAGAGCTGGACAGGTTTATGCTTGATTTTAGTGTTTTTGAGCAGGTTTTAAGGTGAATTTGGTGAAAGAAGTGAAGAAGGAGAGAGATGAAATCAGAAAAGACACCAAAAAGTGCAAAAGGAGAAGCCGAAGTTACCGCTCAGCGGCAGTTTACCGCTGAGCGGCACTCAGGAGCTCACGGGAGATCCGCTGAGGGGCAAAATGGCCGATGAGGGGAAGAAACTACTCACGCATTCACCGCTGAGCGGTATTTTACCGCTGAGCGGCACACTTATGGGCTTGGGCCTAGATTTTCTGTAATTTTAGAATAGTATATAAGCTTTAGGACGTCCTAGGGTTTGTATCTTTGGCAGAAACGAAGCAAACACTCTCTATTCCACCCCTTTGAAGGAGGATCTTGGATGCTCAGGCTACCTCTTCACCTTTCTAGGGTTTTATCCTTCATTCTTTCATTATTGTTCATCTAGGTTCACCACGAATATGGTGAACTAAACCTTGTATGTTTGTTGGGGAATCAATGTAATCTTTTGAAGCTCTCATATATGGAATTTGTGCTTGCATCTTAATCTAAGACTTATGCTTTCTTTCATCATTAGTTAGGGTTTTCCTCTTTGCTCAAGGCTTGCTTTGTTTAACTCATTCAATGCATTATTATTGATTTTGTCGATACGGGAACGTACGGGGAAGTCTAGATCCGGGGAATTTCTCCCAATAGTATATTGGTTGTCGTTAAGCTCCTGTGCTAAAAGAACTAATTACTAGGAATGCTAGAAATTGTATGAACTCGTAATTGGGGATAGGCCTTCTTGACAAGGTAATTTAGAGAGTGGCATTAACAATGATGACTTGAATGTCGAATTCCTAAAATATATGAGAGTGGATAAGATGAAATTGACCCCTAACAACATATTCATATATATATATATATATATATATATATATATATATATATATATATATTTCATTGAAAGTGCTTGTCTTTTGCTTTTGCCATTGATCAAAACCTCATGCATCCATGTTTATTTTCGTCTTTTGCATAACACAATCCAATTATTTCGTCCTTAAGTCTTAGCTAATCAAAGAATCACATAACTAAACTAGGTCGTGAGTCCTTTGGGAGAACGATACTTGGTCTTACCAAGTTTATTACTTGAAACGATTCGGTCATACTTGCCGATTGTAAAACAAGTTTGTGACATCATATTTTGGTGATCATAAATTTGTCCATCAAGTTTTTGGCGCCGTTGCTGGGGACTCGTGGTTTAACTGGTTAATTTGTGTGATTATTGATTATCTTTGACTTTAATTTTGAATTTCTGTTTTTATTTTTTTGTTTTTTTTTTCGGTTTTTATTTTATTTTATTTTATCTTATTTGATTTTTTTTTATTTTTTTTATTTTGTTTGATTTTATTTTATTTTATTTTATCTTCTGAATCTTTTATCTTCTCCTATATCTTTTTCTGCTAACAAATATTTTCTAGGGTTTTGTTTTCTTGTGTATGCAGGAAGCAATTAGAACAAGGAGCAAGAAAACAACAGAACCTCTTCTTGAAGGTCTAGACGAGAGTAGACAGAGGAGAAGAATCCGAACATCTAGAGAACTTTTCCCTTCTCCAGAAACTCTCTTACAATCATCACCACAAGGTTCTGTTCATAGCACAGAAAATATGGAGAACAACAATGTCAGAAGAACTCTTGCTGACTACACCAATATAGCTGGACCTCAACACTTTAACAGTATAGCTAGACCTAGAGTCAATGCAGCTAATATGGAGGTCAAACCAGCACTGATTCAACTGGTGAAAAGCAACCAATTTAATGGGTTATCTCATGAAAGCCCATGAGCACCTCACTACCTTCAATGAGATTTGCAACACAGTCAAGATTAATGGGGTGCCAGACGAAGCTATCAAACTTAGCTTGTTTCCTTTCTCATTGGGAGGCAATGCTAAGCTTTGGTTGAATTCTTTCCCAGAAGAAAGTTTCACAGAGTGGGAAGCAGTGGTCACAAAATTTTTAAACAAGTACTTCCCACAATCTAAGGTGACAAAAGGCAAGCAAGAGATTTCTTCATTTAAGCAGGGCATGGAAGAATCACTGGGGCATGCATGGGACAGGTATAAAAGCTTGTTACGTAAAACTCCCACGCATGGTTTTGAAGATCAGGAAGTAGTCTTAACTTTCCTTGGAGGTCTTGGTTCACAAACCAAGATGATGCTGGACGCCTCAGCAGGAGGCAATATTAAATGGAAAACTCCAGAGGAAGCAATAGAGATTATAGAAAACATGGCTACTAGTGATAATGAGCTGCACAGTGAGAGAGGAGCTCCTATGCAACAAAAAGGAGTTCTCCAATTACAGACACATGATGCCCTGCTAGCTCAAAACAAAATTCTAACTCAACAGCTGGAGACTCTAACTAAAACTCTTGCACAATTACCCAAAGAGTGGAAAACTGCTGCACAGGTACAATCCCAGTTGTGCGAATTGTGTGGAGGCGACCATATCAATGGTCAATGTGCCTTTCCAGTTGAAGCCGTAGAGGATGTAAACTACATGACCAATCACTACCGTCAAGGGAGCTACAATCAGGGGTGGAAACCACTCCCAAGTATTGGTCAAGGGCAAACTAGGCAAGCTGGTCAATACAATAAGCAGCAGGAGCAACCCACCTTTTGGCAACCGTTATCTATGCTTAATGAAAGGTCCATGAGGATGGAGGAAACTCTCAACAATTTCATACAGAAGACTGAGTCTACACAAAAGAGCATTGAAGCTGCTATCAAAAATTTGGAGACTCAGATGGGGCAAATCACCAAGCAGGTGGAAGAAAGGCCAAATAGAAATTTTGGGGCTAATACTGAGGTTAACCCCAGAGAAGAGTGCAAGGTGGTAGAGAGTGTTGATGATGAGAAAGTTGAGTTAGATACAGAAGAGAGAAGAGAAATAGAGAGCAATAGCACTTTTCCTTTTCCAATCCATCAAGGGAAACAACTGGACTTCACAAAATTATTCAAAATGGTGGATAATGATGCACCTTGGGAACAAATTCTGCAACAGATTACGGTTTACACTAAATCTACTGAAGAAATCTCTACAAAGAAAAGATGTAGAGATGATGAGGCAAAGGAGTGTATAACTGTTAAAAAAGAGCCAATCCCTCCTAAAGCAACAGACCCAGGCAGTTTTTCTATCCCTTGTACCATAGGGAAGAAAAGGGTGAAGAAAGCTCTTCTTGATTTAGGTTCAAGTGTTAACTTGATACCTTACTCTTTACTGGAGCAAATCGGCAATGTTAATGTGAAACCTGTAAAGGTTAATCTAGTAATGGCCGATGGATCTTCAAAGGAGCCATGTGGGATTGCAGAGGACATTATAGTTTGTGTTGACAAACTTCAGTTCTTGGCAAACTTTGTGGTGATGAAGATGGAGACAGAGAAGATACCTATCATACTTGGAAGACCGTTTATGAAAACGGCCAGAGCTATCATTGATGTAAATGAAGGTATAGTAGTGCTCCAAGACAGGGAGGAGAGAGTGGTTATAGACGTCTTTAAAGATGATACGCAAACACAGGAGGAAGAAGCTAGTTATAAAGCTACATTTCAAGATGCACCCGCGATTAGCTGTAAAAATGAAAATCTCAAGGTTGCAGGTAACCATTGTTTGTTGTTTCAGGTACACAAGGAAGAAAAGATTGGAAGAGGAGGAGAAATTCCTGGTGACTGGGAGAAAAGAAGACCCCAACTTGGTACACCTGTAAGAATCAAGAATAAGTTGTGGGTTGTGAAGGGCTTTAAGGAGAAGGAGATGATAGAGATAGAATCTCCATGTCTTAGAAGAATCAAAACAGTTCACAGGAAACAGCTAAGGAGTTGGTGGGATGACAACATCAACTATAAAGAAGGAACTTAAGCTTTACTGGGTCAAGCTAATGACGTTAAAAGAGCGCTTGTTGGGAGGCAACGCAGTGATTTTAGAACTTTTAAATTTTACTTTGGTTTGTAATCTTTAAATTTGTTGAACATTATATTGCTGAACATAGCATCTACTGAAGGATGCTAGCTGAACATAGCATCTACTGAAGGATGCTAGTTGGATATAGCATCTACTAAAGGATGCTAAGTGGTAACACCTACTGATGGGTGTTGGTGAGATTTTAAACACCTACTGATGGGTGTTGGTGAGATTTTAAACACCTACTGATGGGTGTTGGTGGATTTTGGGTCAGGCTCGTGACGTTAAACAAGCGCTACCTGGGAGGCAACCCAATTGATTGATTGATTTTGTTTGTTTTATTTTAGTTAGGGTTTGCATAAGTATTTTAAACATTGAATTGTAGGGAACCAGTGAGGGACATGTTTAGGAGGCACGTAGGTTAAGAAAAGAAGGAGAAGAGCACATCACGAAAGTGCCGCTAAGCGGTAACTTACCGCTGAGCGGTACTCTCGCAGAATGGGCTTTAGTTCCCCTTAGCGGGACCCGAGCCCATTAGGGTATTTTTAAACCCTAAGCTGCGCAATTGCTCATTCTTTCAGACTCTTCTCTGCACAAACACTCCCACATACCTTCTCCAAGGTTTTCCACATCTTTTCACTCTTCCCTCTTAAGAAAACTTCTCTTCCACTCACTTTTTCACTAGTGTGCCATCAAAGTTTGGGGTTGGAAGAGAGCATTTTAGCTTGGAAGCATTCTCATTGCATCTAGTATCTCCACCCAAGTAAGTAAAATGCATTTTGTTCATTCTAGGGTTCTTGATTTTGAATGTGATTGTCAAAGCATGATTATTTAGGAGTTTTGATTTCTATGCATGGTTTGATGATATATTTGATGTTTGAACCGATTAAACTGCATGATTATGAACTGGAAAACTGAAAATTTCATTTGGGTGGAGTTAGGACAGCTTTAAAAGAGGTTTTTCAAAATTCTGCAGAGTTACCGCTCAGGGGTAAACTGCCGCTGAGCGGCACTCTGCCAGACCTGAGTTTTCTTGAATTTTTGTGATCTTGAATGTGGCACTGGTGGCGCTGAGGGGAAATTCTGGCCCTCAACGGTGGTTTAGCTTTGAAAGGAGTTGTGTTCTGTGTTTACTAATGATTAACATCATGTTCTGTGGTTTTGTATTTGTGTTTGAATGCAGGAATGGCATCCTCTTCAGGAAAGAGATTGAAAACCATGGCAACCAAGAGAAAGGAAAAGGAACCAGAGCAACCCCACTCTAGCAGGTTCCTCTCTAGGAAACATGAGAAGCACTTTAGGGTGGTTCAGGACAGGAGACTTCTGATGGAAAGAAAAGTTGGAATGATACCTAACTTTGCTCCTCAATTTGGAGAGCAAGTGTTAGGGAATGACTGAGGAAAGCTAGCCACTTATCCTGCACCTGCCAACATAGTTGTGGTAAAGGAATTCTACACCAATGCAAAGAAGATTGGTGATTATCCAGCTGAGAATTATTTGGGCTATGTCAGAGGCCATGCTATCAGGTATGATCCTGATTGTATCCATAACTTCCTGGACACTGTGTGGGCTGGTGAGCAGTGCCAGTTTGCTCTTTGCATGGAGAAAGGTGCTGATTATGAGGATGTGGAGAGAGTACTATGTATACCAAGAGGACACTTCCAAAGGAATAGATCTGGCTCAGTGGTTAACATTAGGAGGACAGATTTGACTCCTATTGCAAAGTATTGGATGGCATTTTCTCATGCCAACATTCAGCCATGTTCACATGTGTCAGATATTACTCTCAGTAGGGCACTATTCATCTACTGTGCTATCAGAAACTTAAATGTTAACATTGGGCAGGTGATAGCTGATGAGATTAGTGTGTGCGCCAATACCTCAAACAACAAAGCACCACTAGGACATCCCTCCTTGATCACTCACCTTTGCAAGATAGCTGGGGTGGACACTTCTACTCCACCATTTGAGAGGCCAAGAAAAGCTATTGATGAGGCCTATTATAGACAGTACTGTGGAGGTGAGGAGGCAGCTCAGCCAGTTCCACCACGCCGTGCTCGTAGAGAGAGAGGGCCAGCACAGAGCCAGACATCTGTTGAGACACATGAAGCAGAACCATTCCAGATGAGGGACATGTATATGTCTCTTATAGGTGCTCAGTTGCAGTCCATTCATAGAGGGCAGGTGGCTACTGCTGAGATGATTGTGGGGATGTATGATACACCTCCAGCCCACAGGTGGACTATGGATGAATTCCATAATGTGGTAGCTTGGCCAGAGGAGCCAGTGCATGGAGGAGGAGCTGGAGCAGCTGAAGCTTCAGCTAGAGAGATGGAAGAAGATAAAGCTAATGATGATGATGCATTTGAAGATGATGAAGATGATGAGGAAGAGGAAGATACAGAGGACAGCTCAGACTGATGAGGAGCTGAGATAGCATTTACTGATGAATGCTATCATATGCTTATGCTTTTGTTGGTTTAAGTTTTCTGAACTTATTTGTTTTTGTTTTTAGATTAGGGTTTGATGTACTCTATTGGAAACCTGGTTTGTTATGATGGTTTGCTATTAACTGTGATTGTGTGATAAGTAATGCTTGATGATGATTATTGATTGATTGATGTTGAGATAGATGTGCACATTAAATGCTTATACAGGTGATTCACAAGCTTTGTGAACAAATGCATGATATTATGATTGTGGTTTTGAGATTAAGCAGGATGTGTATGTCAAATGTGAATGAGTTTATATGTGAGGTTTTGAGCTCCAGAGTTGTTATTGTTTAATGCTATTACTTTGAAAGCATGAATGACTTTGCCCAGGTTTTCTATGATTGAATCAATTGCTTGTTTTGCATCATATGATCAAGGTCGTTGGTTGGAACCTTTTTTATTGGCCAAATTCATAAAGTTAGCCCACTAAAAGAGAACACTTTGTGTTCTATCCTTTGAACCCTTAGCCTTGAACATGAATTGAAAACCCTTGATTGAAAATCTTTACCTTGAGTTAAGTAGAAGATCTTGTGTGGTATTGTTAAATGTTCAAGTTTGGGGTTGTTGGGAAAACATGAAAAAGGAAAAGCATTGAGCTAAGAGCTAAAAGTTAAGAATATGCAAAGAAAAAGAAAAAGAGAAAAGAAAAGAAAAGAAAAAGCAAAGCTCAATGCAAATGCAAAGGCAAGTTGGGAAGAATAAGAAAAATTGTGTTGTTATGATTCTCTTAACTTAAGGATTTTATGATCCAGAAAAACCAATTTTCTTGTTAGCCCAGCCACATTATAAGCCATTAAAAAGTTCTTGTGATGATGCATGCTTGTGAATGTTTTTGATTGTGGTAAAATGAAAGGAAAAGTTGATTCATGTGACATTGTGATAGTAGAGTGACTGAGTGATTACCTCTTATACACTTGTGTGTGAGTGAAACACTTTACCTAGTGAGGAAATATTCCATGAACACATGAACGTCCATGCTTAATTGATTGATCATTCATGAAAAATAACATTTGTTGGAATTTAAATGACTTTGTGAACACTAAAGCATGTGCATATCTTGATTGAACTCTTGGTCATAAGTTTGATTGAAGTTTTTACTTATCTTGAAAAAGAGGATTTTTGAATGAGTGAACCATCATATGAATTGGTTGAAGATTGAGTTACATCTTGTTTGCTTGAGGACAAGCAAAGTTCTAAGTTTGGGGTTGTGATAACAGTTGAAAAACTGTTATTTTCATGTTTAAAATTGATACTAAAAGCAACCTTTATACTTAGAAACTAGCTTGAAATCATGCTTTTATTCATATTTTCATAAATAAGAGAGCTGGACAGGTTTATGCTTGATTTCAGTGTTTTTGAGCAGGTTTTAAGGTGAATTTGGTGAAAGAAGTGAAGAAGGAGAGAGATGAAATCAGAAAAGACACCAAAAAGTGCAAAAGGAGAAGCCGAAGTTACCGCTCAGCGGCAGTTTACCGCTGAGCGGCACTCAGGAGCTCACGGGAGATCCGCTGAGGGGCAAAATGGCCGCTGAGGGGAAGAAACTACTCACGCATTCACCGCTGAGCGGTACTTTACCGCTGAGCGGCACACTTATGGGCTTGGGCCTAGATTTTCTGTAATTTTAGAATAGTATATAAGCTTTAGGACGTCCTAGGGTTTGTATCTTTGGCAGAAACGAAGCAAACACTCTCTCTTCCACCCCTTTGAGGGAGGATCTTGGATGCTTAGGCTACCTCTTCACCTTTCTAGGGTTTTATCCTTCATTCTTTCATTATTGTTCATCTAGGTTCACCACGAATATGGAGAACTAAACCTTGTATGTTTGTTGGGGAATCAATGTAATCTTTTGAAGCTCTCATATATGTAATTTTTTCATGACTTCTTGAAACTATCTCATCTTCACATGTGGTTTTATCCTCCCATCTTGCTTCCGTATATGCACCTAGAGGGTCATCAACTGCATTACCATCACCACCAATTTCAGGCTCTTGGTCACCCCCAACTTCAGGTGCTTCATCAACTCCGCCACCAAGTTCTTCATCACTACCACATGCATCTTCTTCAGTAAAGATTGGAGTTTGACAAATTTCAATTAACTCCCTAGTAAGAACTCCAATCTTGGCATTCAATGCTCTGAGTTCTTCATTGTTTTTCCTCAATCTCTCCTCGGCACCTACTTCCCATGTGCCGTCATCAGAGCTTTCGTCATCATCTTTCTCAACCTTGGATCCTTCAGCGCTAGATCCTTCACTCATCCCTCCGTCATCCATGTGGAAAGCTGCACGGATTTCTGGGCGATGACGATCTTCCTTTCTTACATACCACTCCAGATTTAACTGCATCATTATCACACAACATATTTTCACAAATAAGACAATCAATTTTTACATCAAAAATCACGAATGTCAAAACACTTACATCTCCGGTCTTAAATATATGTTCAATTTTTTCAGTGCATGATTTATATGGGAACCATCGCATTATGCGCGGGAAAAACCTGTGTGAAGCATGACCATGCAAAAAAGTCTTTCAACCGCCCAAGCCTACAATATCATAATATTATTTCATCAAACCTAATTCACAATGTTCTTCAGTACATCAAAATAATCAACTATAAATCATGTTACCTGCCACATTGCCACTAAGAGTGAGTGACTGCGCGATATCTCCTGTCATAATTTTCTTCTTACATTTATTTAAATTCTGTACAATATGATTATGTACACCGGTGCACCAATTGTATAGACACAAACTGTCTAAGTCATCTAACACTGCAAAAGGCATGTTACAAACATGCCTTGATTTCCTAGGAAAATAAAAAACAACCAAACAAACTAATATATATAACCTACATACTACATCAACATCAATGTTATTATCATGCACAATTACATTAAACATGTCCGTCAAATCCTTCAAACTGATACTTTTTGATTTGAACATTTCACCAACCATTCCAACAATTACTTCATCAAACGGAATCTCTAAACCACCTCTTTCTAAACCTAGGCTCATGAACACATCAATAACTGAAAAGGGCACCAACTGTTGACTCACTCTAAAACTATTATCATGCTTGGCCTACCTGCAAACCATAACCTTCAATAATTTCAAATTCACCTCCATAGGGCTATTAATATTCAAACACCACATAAATGGAGTCATCCTAATGCGCTCCACATGACACTTTTGTAGTAAACGATTCATTTCAATAATGATCGATGAGTCCATCGAGAGAAGAAGCCGCTACTACAAAAAAATTATTATAACTTGATTAAAAACTACAATTCATACGATAATAAATAATCTATAAAAAATTAATTATAATTTTTCTTACACTTCGGTTTTTCCCTTCCATTGAAACTGCCCTAACAACATAACAATCCACACTCGTTATATCATTAAGGTTAATGAAACAACAAAAAGGAAATGTAAAACAGAATGTCAGGGCTCGGCAATTTAACTTACCACAACAACGACAATGCTCCACGGCCTGCACACAAAAGTAACCACACACAGCAGTAACCACACACAAAACTGCACCCGCCTTCCAACCACAAAAAATCCCTATACCCAAGATACAAAGCGAGAGAATAAGAAAGGGTCAAGCTGGAGGACGGAGCCGAGGACGGAGCCACAGACAAGAACGAACGTTTAAGATTGAGGAGACAGCTACAGAGAAGAAGGAATGGTACGCACATTACTCCCAAATTAAACCGCCAAACGCATTTCTCAAAATTTACAAATCTTCTTCCAAAAATACCCCTCGGCTTGATTCCCTCTTCCTCATTTTCTTTCACTTTAGTAAGCCAATACCAAGACGACACCTGGCGTTGTCAGATTGTTGTCAAAATTTCGTTGTTAACATAACATTTTCCAATTTTTAGGTTATGTTCTGTTACAATGAGGTATGAAAGTTTATATATGGAAAAAGGGAATTTCTGTGAAACTGCTGGTAACGTATATGGACCAATTCTAGGATTATTTCAAGTTTGGCAGATTAAGTAATTCACGTATTAGAATAATTGCAATGAACATTAAACCTTCGTGAATTTTTTTATGCAATGTATATATATAGCTAAGTTACCCTGCATATAATGAGCAATGGTGAAGTATCTTTGCATGGGTGTCTGATAATATAAGGAAAATGTTATTTGGACAACGAAATTTTGACAACGATTTCACAACGCCACGGTCGGCTCTGCATTGGCTAAATAATTTGAAAATAAAACAGAGAAAGGGTTACGGGGCGAGGGGTATTTTGGGATTTTCAGATTAAAATTTTAAGAATTGGGTTTGGCGGTTTAGGGTGGGCAATATGTGCGTTCAACCCTTTCATCTTGTCTCTCACTCTGTCGTCCATCTTCACCCTTCCATCTTCGCTATCGTTGTCTCCTCCGTCTTCAATACGTGCGTTCAACCCTTGGATATTGTCTGTGGTTGTCTGGTCCATCTTTAGTCTAATACGGGCGTTGAACCCTTCAATCTTTTGTGTGGGTCTACCCTTCCATCTTGTGTGTGGGTCTGTCGTCCACAGAGAAACCCTTCCATCTTGTGTGTCGCTCTGTCCTCCATCTTGAACCCTATTGGTGTTGTGTTTTGGCATTCGGAAAGCGGGTGTAGTTTTGTGTGTGGTTGTTTTGTTCTGCATTTCGCGTCTGGTGGAGGAGGTCGTGGAGCATTGTTATCCGTCTTTATTGGTGTAAGTAAAAATGGGCAAGCCCTGACATTGTGTTTTACATTGTGTTTTTGGTGTTTCATTAAGTTGAATGATATAACTGAGTGTGGAATGTTATCTTGTTAGGGCCGTTTCAATGGAAGGGAAAAAAACAAGTGTAAGAAAAATTTAAATTTTGTGTTTATATATTATTTGATTATCGTATGAATTGTAGTGGCGACTTCTTGTGTCTATACGATTGGTGCACCGGTGTACATAAACATATTGTAGAGAATTTAAATAAATGTAAGAAAATTATGAGAGCAGGTATCGCCCAGTCACTCACTCTTAGTGGCAATGTGGCAATGTTGCAGGTAACATGATTTGTAGTTTACTATTTTGATGTTGTGCAGAACATTGTGAATTAGGTTTGATGAAATAATTTTATGATATTGTAGGCTTGGGCGGTTGAAAGACTTTCTTTGCATGGTCATCCTTCACACAGGTTTTTCCCGCACATAATGCGATGGTTCCCGTATAAATCAAAGACCGAAAAAATTGAACATATTTTTATGATCGGAGATGTAAGTGTTTTGTTTTTCGTTATTTTGTATGTAAAAATGGATTGTCTTTTTTGTCTGAATTTGTTGTGTGATATTGGTGCAGTTAAATATGGAGTGGTATCTACGAAAGGAAGATCGTCATCGGCCGGAAATCCGTGCAACTTTCAACATGGATGACGGAGGGATGAGTGAAGGATCCTTGGCTGAAGGATCCAAGGTTGAGAAAGATGATGATGATGACGAAAGCTCTGATGACGGGACATGGGAAGCAGGTGCTGAGGAGAGATTGAGGAAAAACAATGAAGATATCAGAGCATTGAATGCCAAGATTGGAGTTCTTACTAGGGAGTTATTTGAAATTTGTCAAACTCCAATCTTTACTGAAGCAGATGCATGTGGCACTGATGAAGAGGTTGGTGGTGGAGTTGATGAAGCACCTGAAGTTGGAGGTGAGGAAAAGCCTGAAGTTGGGGGAGACGAAGAGGCTGAAGTTCGTTCTGATTGTGGATTTGAAGAAGAAGGTGATGGTAATGCAGTTCATGACCCCTTAGGTGCATATACTGAAGTAAGAGGGGAGGATAAAACCGCACATGAAGATGAGATAGTTTCAAGAACTGTTGATAACATTCATTGTATTGAAATTGATGATGATGGTGATGAAGAAGAATGGAGGTCGTACTATTGGTTATACCCTATTGCGCAGTTTTGTTGGTGATCCAAGCACCACTGTTGATGTAGACCAATTGTACAGAGCAATCAGCGTTAGAGAGATGACCGTATATAGGTATATGTTGTGAATTGTAGTTGTGGTTGACGAATCTCTATTGTTTGTGATTGACTAATATTTATATGTTTAGGGTTGTATGCGAGATAATTGGGCAAACCTTGAGCACGACTTCATTTTACACTTTGGCCCCGATAAAATACGTTGATAACATGGTTAGTATTGTGACATTTGTTTGTGTTTCATGTTTTAGTTTAGGTTAGTAATGTGAAAATTTTTGATTGTGTAGGTGGTGTTATTTGCTTGTACGATCTTTATGTACTTTGAGAAAAGGTTGTGCGGTGTTGTTAAGAGGATTCATTTTAGTCCGTTATACTCGATAAAAAAAATTTGATATTGTATCATATATTTGATTGAAGAAAGTATTTTTGAAAGATTTTTTATTGATGATTTTGAAATTGTCCACAACACCATATTCTTACAGATTATAGGAAACGTCCACAAAATCGTCATGTATTCACTCTTCATAACTATAACAGTTATCTGCGTTGCGATCATTTTGGACTTCGAGACTTTGCCACAGCGGACTTTGTGAGTAAACATTAATTTGCAATATTTGTCGACTTTTGGTTGTAAATGTGTTACTGAAATTGTTTATATTGTTTGTAGTTGTTTTTGCCATTTGTCCACAATGATCATTGGTGGTGTTATTCAGTGAAATTGAGTTCATTGGAGATTTTTGTGATTGACTCATTGGGTAAGGGGATCAGAGACCGCAAAAGGATAGACACAGCTGTTGTAAGATTCCACATCTTTCATTGTTGATGATCGTGTGATTATGACATAACCCTATATTGTTTAAAAAAAATTTCTATTTGTTAACTGGTAGGCTGAAAATATGGCACGGTTTTTTTGCATCTTCATGAATAGACCGGAAGGTAGTATTGGTCCTTTGACTGTTAAACAAACAAATATCCCATCCCAACCAAACTTGTAAGTTTCTTGAATTGTACTTTCGGATTATATTGTGTTGTGATGTATATGGGCAAAAGTAATTTGATGTGGTGGGTATATTATTTCAGACATGATTGTGAAGTCATAATGTTGAAAGCAATGGGAATCTGGGATGGAGACGAAAAGTACAACGGAAAAAGCATGCCTCAATATACAACTGTAAGTTGGAACTGTGTGTTTGATAAAATTCTTGTATGTGCTGGTTTGTAATGTGGAAAATGTTGGTTTTAGGAGGAGCTGCTTGGGATTAGAAAGAAATGTGTATGTGACTGGATCCTGGACAACGAGAACATAAGAAGAATGGAAGCCCTAGAGTTATATGGCATTGTTTAAGATTGCTAAGAAATGATAAAATTTGACTTGTAACAGATGTTCAAATATGTACCTAATGTTAGTTGACAATGTACATTATGTGTTTGTAATAAGATTAGTGGTTGGATTTTCAAATGAATTGTTTTTACTTTGTGTTTATGTTTGTTATAATGACAAAATTATTAATTGAAAAATGAACGCAGCATTATAATAAGTATTTGAAAAGTACAAGACCATTTTTAGTAAAATTAATGGTAATTAATGCGAGGGAGTTGATCAAGTTCTGAGTTGGGAGATGGTTGTTGGTGATTGATGTGAACCCAAGAAGTGTGGAGTGGCCCATGATGAGTAGGGCGACCAAGTAGTGCAAAATGACTGAGAGTGTTGAAAAAAGGCTCTGGTAATCGTTTACACAGTTGTGGTAAACGATTACCCGAGAGAAAATGAGATTTTGTAGAGAAAGTCCAACTGAGGTAGTCAGTCATGGTGACAGGGGTGACCATTGTAAAATAAAGTGACTTTGTAGGCAATTTTGCACTTGTTTGAGGGTGCTCCTGGTGTTTCAGTGGTGGGAGAGGGTGGTTAGTGATGTGATGATGTCCCAAGGAGTGTGGAGTGACCTCACATCAGTTGGAGGAGCAAGCTGTGCAAGGGATGACTGAGAGTGTTGAAAAAAGGCTTTGGTAATCGTTTACAACCTCCTGGTAAACGATTACCCGAGAGAAAATGGTATTTTGTACAGAAAGTCCAACTGAGGTAGCCAGTCACGATAACAGAGGTGACCATTGTCAAAACAAGTGAGTTTTAGGCACTTTTGCACTTGTCTGAGGCTGGTCATGGTGTTTCAGTGGTGGGAGAGGGTGGTTAGTGATGTGATGATGCCCAGGGACTGTGGAGTGACCCCTCATCAGTTGGAGGAGCAAGCTGTGCAAGGGATGACTGAAAGTGTTGAAAAAAGGCTTTGGTAATCGTTTACAACCTCCTAGTAAACGATTACCCGAGAGAAAATGGTATTTTTTACAGAAAGTCCAACTGAGGTAGTCAGTCAGGTTAACAGGGGTGACCATTGTCAAAAGAAGTGAGTTTTAGGCACTTTTGCACTTGTCTGAGGGTGGTCCTGGTGTTTTAGTGGTGGGAGAGGGTGGTTAGTGATGTGATGATGTCCAGTGACCCCTCATCAGTTGGAGGAGCAAGTTGTGCAATGGATGACTGAGAATGTTGAAAAAAGGCTTTGGTAATCGTTTACAACCTCCTGGTAAACGATTATCCGAGAGAAAATAGTATTTTGTACAGAAAGTCCAACTGAGGTAGTCAGTCAGGTTAACAGAGGTGACCATTGTCTAAGGCTGGTCCTGGTGTTTAAGTGGTGGAAGAGGGTGGTTGGTGATGTGATGCCAAGGAGTGTGGAGTGACCCCTCATCAGTTGGAGGAGCAAGTTGTACAAGGGATGACTGAGAGTGTTGAAAAAAGACTTTGGTAATCGTTTACAACCTCCGGGTAAACGAGCTACAAGAAAAAATTGAATTACATACAACCAAAATCCGTATATAAGACCCAAAATCCGTATATAACACTTGATTACAAATGACTTACATACGAACAAAAATCCGTATATAAAACTGTCATAGCTACTTTATATACGGATATCCGTATATAACTTATATACAGATATATCTGTATGTAAATTATATACGAAAAAAATTCGTATATAAAATCCGTATGTAAATTACATACAGATAAATCCGTATGTAAATTACATACAGATAAATCCGTATGTAAAATCCGTATATAAATTACATACGGATAAATCTGTATGTAAAATCTGTATATAAATTACATACGGATAAATCCGTATATAAAATTAGTATGTAAATTATATACGGATAAATCTGTATATAACTATAATTTTATAAAAAAAATTAGATGATCTCACATTTATACCCAATAACTAATAGTTTCATATACTGATAAAAATAAAATAAAACTACCAAATTGTAAAATAATAATACCAAATATCTGTCAGTTTTTATTAAAACGTGATGTTTGTTTAATCCATTATAGTATTACACCATTCATTCAGTCAAAGATCATATTACACAAGTCTTTCACATTTAAAAGTCAAATATATTATAATATTACAAAATCATGACTGTGAATTAAATTTATAAAATGTATAATAGTCATAAATAAATAGTACAATTCATAATATGGCAAATGTAATAGTAAATTAAACTACTTATACAATTAGTTATATGTGAAAAACTATCTAAGAATTGTTCCACCAGTGTTTGAAACACCACTAACTAGTCATTTATCATCAAGGCAATGGCTCTAAACCCCAAATAAAGAGAATCTCCAATTCTTGTAACCACAAGCTTGATTAACACAAACTATTAACCATATAATTAGTCTACCAACTTTGTTTAAAAGAAGATGATGTTGTGACAAAGAATTCAATGTACCACTTAAACATTAATCAAATTACACAAGCAAGATTTGAGAATGTATACAAATTAGAGAAACATGTAAGCTTTTGTATCCATGCTCATAATATATTATCATAGGATAAAAAAAAGAAATAACTTACCAAAAGATTATGCACTAGGACACTTTTAAGATCTTGCATATTCAATTCTGCCTGTGAAATGTCAAGAAAACGTATTATGTCTAATTCCATGTTACTATCTCTGTTAATTATTTTCTAACATGCCATTTCAAAGAAATAAATTCGTGACACGTATGTATAAGAAAAACACATTATCTAGTATATATAATGTTTTTTTGGAAATAGAAAAAGGTTATATTTCAAAACAAACAATGACAAAGAATGGGGTTCTGGGCTTTATATAGTTGGAGACCAAAGTCATTGATAAATTAAAACATTACTGTAAAAAAGTAATTGAATAAAATTATTATTCTTTACTGAACGTTCTATTGGAATGGCCCACATGAAAATGGTTTAGAAACTAGTAATTACTACCTAGTATGCAATTCTTGTCTTGAATGACTATTAGTATAAATTATTATTTATTTTTTGCTAGTAATGAATTATATCCTGTCACACCATAAGAGAAAATAAATTTTCAAATTAAGTATTTATAAGTCACAATTTTATAATATAGTAATGCGTGATATAATAACAAAAATAGCAAAAATTTATAAAGTAGTTAAAGTTATTAACATCAGAATCAAATTAGTATTTATTAGAGGAGCAAATTGTCATTTTAATATTCATTAAAATAAAAATTGCAAGAGTTTATTAACACCAGAACCTCATTCATTTATCCTTCTATTAGACCAAAAATAAATATAATCATACCTTATCCAATTATACCAGATATACAATGATACCTTATCCAATTATACCAGATATACAATCATACTAACCTTGTTTCACTTTGAGGCACTACTGTTAAATTCAGGTTTACTTTAAATGTCTGAACTATTTGTGTTGTTTACAAATAAAAAGTTTTATACCCATAACTGCAAGCAGACAAAGTTAAGTATCAAGTGCTATAGATCACTAAACTATAACTTGTTTCAGGATGTTTGGATCATCTGCCTAATTAGAAAATTAACGTGTCCATTCCCACCTATCTTATGAGTGCAGATATAAGTTGCATCTTCGCACCACTTCATACATCTCCAACCTCATGTGGAAATGTTGTTTATTATTATCACATATAATGATCACATTAAATAGTAACGCTAGTGATATAAAAATGGAAGCAGAGACAACAAATATACAAGATGAGAACAAAACTAAAGGGATACAATTTGGTAAGAGAAGAATAAGATTCCATGGTTGTGTACCTTAACAAATAGAGAGGAAGGAGAACCCAAAAAGAGACTAAGCACGGAGGAAGGAGAACTCGAAAGGTCCGTGCCATGTTCGGTGCAGCTACCTATTCCCATGCCAAGCAGAGTGTTGAAAGAACCAACATCAGAGTGAAGTTATACAAGCCACAAAGTTCTCTTATGAGGATGTCTTAGAACTAATAATGTAATGTATACAAAAAACTTAAACATGATAAGCAAGATGAAATTAACAAATGATCTGTTTTACATAAAAGTTTATCGGAACCATGTAATACTCCTATTAAAAAGAACAAGATTGTTGAAATGCATCACATAACCATGCGTACTGATTATGCAGAAATATAACAAGAATGATTTAGAGACAGTGGCAGTGATTGTAAACATCCAAGAACTAAATTAAATGTCGACTAGATGACGTATGTTATAGTCAAACTTTTCTCTCAAGCATACTACACCTACACTTACAAATGAATCTTAATCTTCAAAAAGAAGAAAATTGAAGGAACTCAATTACCCAAGTTATCAAGGAAACTCTGTAATTCCTTCAAACCATAAGTAGAGAAGCTCCGGTGCACTCTAGAGCGAGGGGCCACTAAGTTGCAAGGAAGTTGCTGCTGGAAGCAAATCACAACTGCAAACAAATTGTCTCCACTCTTTCTCTTTAAAGCCTCATTAACCTAATCTTTACATCACAAGGTTCAGTCATTATGGTCCTGAAGCTTATGTTGGGCGATATAAAGAAAGAGAGATTTAAAAACTATATAAAGGAGATAATAGGACAAGTTTTGTACCACATTCAATGAGACTAGTCAAAATTTGTCTTGCAAATTCACTATCGAAATCCATGTGAACTCCTCTGTAAAATTCTTTAAGCTCATTCTGCCTCTTAAACATCAAATGTTTCATCTTACTGGCTTTGCAACATTTAATCGTTGGACCTCACCTTCAACCTGCAAATATATATATGATCAAACCACAAATACTTAAGAATTGAAGTGAACATCTGTATTCTAAGTTCAAATCAACAAAAGGGGTTTGGAGCTCCAAGAGGAGTTTGGTCTTGGCATCAACGGCGACCCACTCTTCGGTCTCTCTCTTCTTCTTTTGCACTCTCACTTCCATGGTTTGGCCTAGGAATAATTCCATCACCGTCTTTCACATTTCAGAAGCTCTATGCATCAAAATCAACTACATATTCAAGAACAAAAGAATATATTCGGTGAATCTTTGCGCAAACCCCATAACGGACCATTTTGCATCAATATCAACAGAGAAGATAGGGATTTATGGACTTAAGGATTTAGGGATTTAGGGGACGAGCAAAGAAGAAGGTTTGAACGAAGAAACTTACCGATTGAAAGAATAACTCTCCGGAGAAGGTGAGTGAACACGAGAAGAATGGACGAACTTCTTCTCTTTGAGTGAGTGTGAACGAGACTTCGACACTACCATTCCAATCGTCTCCACGTGAGTCTAAGAATGAGTTAGGGTTCCAAGGGGAGAGCCAACGAGGAGGCATGACTGGTGGAGCGGTCTCCAGTCCCCTCAACCTTGTAATGGAGCACGGGGTAGCGGCTAGGGTTCGAGGAGAGGGTAACACGAAAGAGGCGTTTGCAGTGGAGGTTAAGATTTCAATGGAGGCTAGAGAAGAAGGGATGGATAAAAATGGTTCGATGAGAGGGAAGATTAAGAGCTCGAGAGGGAAGAACAAGAGCTCGTGAGGAAGAAGAGGGGCTCGATGGCTCGACGAGAAGGAAGAAGGAGTCGAAGAGAAATTTGGAGTATTGATTCTGACTCTTACGTTTTCTAGGTTTAGTTTTTTAATTTTTTTTATTATTTATTATAAAATCCGTATATAACTAGAGAACCTAATTACATGCTGATTTTATACATGTATTTATCATAAAATTTTCGCCAAAAAAGTTATCATTACATACCAATTTTATATACAGAAAATTCGTATATAAATATTTTTCTCATTATATACGAAAAAATCCATATCTAACTTTTCTGTATATAAAATTCGTATATAATGAAATTTTTATCTATGGATCAAAATCCGTATATAATAATCCGTATGTAAATAACATTTTTCTTGTAGGATTACCCGAGAGAAACTGGGATTTTGTACATAAAGTCCAACTGAGGTAGTCAGTCAGGTTAACAAGGGTGACCATTGTCAAAACAAGTGAGTTTTAGGCACTTTTGCACTTGTCTTAGGCTGGTCCTAGTGTTTCAGTGTTGGGAGAGGGTGGTTCGTGATGTGATGATGTCCCAAGGAGTGTGGAGTGACCCCTCATCAGTTAGAAGAGCAAGCTGTGCAAGGGATGACTGAGAGTGTTGAAAACAGGCTTTGGTAATCGTTTACAACTTCCTGGTAAACGATTACCCGAGAGAAAATTGGATTTTGTATAGAAAGTCCAACAGAGGTAGTCAGTCAGGTTAACAGGGCTGACCATTGTCAAAAAAAGTGAGTTTTAGGCCCTTTTGCACTTGTCTTAGGCTGGTCCTGGTGTTTTAGTGGTAGGAGAGGGTGGTTAGTGATGTGATGATGTCCCAAGGAGTGTGGAGTGACCCCTCATCAGTTGGAGGAGCAAGTTGTGCAAGGGATGACTAAGAGTGTTGAAAAAAGGTTGTGCTAATCGTTTACAACTTATTGGTAAACGATTACCCGAGAGAAAATGGTATTTTGTACATAAAGTCCAACTGAGGTAGTCAGTCAGGTTAACAAGGCTGACCATTGTCAAAAAAAGTGAGTTTTAGGCCCTTTTGCACTTGTCTTAGGCTGGTCCTGGTGTTTTAGTGGTAGGAGAGGGTGGTTAGTGATGTGATGATGTCCCAAGGAGTGTGGAGTGACCCCTCATCAGTTGGAGGAGCAAGTTGTGCAAGGGATGACTGAGAGTGTTGAAAAAAGGCTGTGCTAATCGTTTACAACTTATTGGTAAACGATTACCCGAGAGAAAATGGTATTTTGTACATAAAGTCCAACTGAGGTAGTCAGTCAGGTTAACAAGGCTGACCATTGTCAAAAAAAGTGAGTTTTAGGCACTTTTACACTTGTCTTAGGCTGATCCTGGTGTTTCAGTGGTGGGAAAGGGTGGTTAGTGATGTGATGATGTCCCAAGGAGTGTGGAGTGACCCCTCATCAGTTGGAGGAGCAAGCTGTGCAAGGGATGACTGAGAGTGTTGAAAAAAGGCTGTGGTAATCGTTTACAACTTATTGGTAAACGATTACCCGAGAGAAAATGGTATTTTGTACATAAAGTCCAACTAAGGTAGTCAGTCAGGTTAACAAGGGTGACCATTGGAAAAAAAAGGTAACAATTAACTTCAAAACTTTTGTATGACATAAACAAATTCATTATTACACACCATTAATAGAGATTCAGGTACACAACATACACAACAATAATACATTGTACGTTTGAAATATTACAATTATCCATGAAATACTTACAATGTTGTTAATATAAAATTACAGTTATCCAAAACCCACTATTGGTTGTCTGCTTGTTTGGACGTTGATGGTTGGTCAGATGGACGTACAAATTTGCGGAGGATGTCATCCACATTGAGTTCCTTCTCTGCCCACATAGGAAGTCGAATGACAGGTTTTGCTGTCTCCTTAACAAGGTCAATTGTAGGAGGACAAACTTCAGCTAGAAAAACCTTGACTATAGAGCGATGCGTAATATTGAGGTAGTAGTTTTGCCTAAATGCAGTGAAGGGGTGGACCTAAATGTACAAACCAAATTTGTAAGAAGAAGAACACTGAAATACCAACAAAATAATTATAGTAGTTAAGTACAAATTTGATGGGTTACAAGATTGAGTAGCATAACAGAACCAACTCCGATATTGTCTGCAATTTCAGAATCTTCAAGAACTTTCTTGTGCAAGGAAGCCTTCATCGTGGAAATTGGGTCCTTCAGAAGTTGGTATAATAAGTTAGTAATGTACCATAACATCTTCTGTTGTTCAATAAAACAAATATTACCTTAAAAGTCAACTGCATATCTCCCAACCCATTTGGCTTGCACTCTTTCAATATGCAAACAACAAATGGAAGGACCTCAACTGATTTTGCCTCTTGGAGGGAGTTAACGTTCTCGAATTTTCCATCCTTTACGAGACCTATGATAAAAATATATGAAAACAAATTACAACTAGTAAACGTAATAATGTTGTTGGAAGCGTGTATGAGATTCACTGTACCGTGGTGTTCAATAAACATATGTGCCCATTTCCAAGCATTGGAGTTGAAATCTCGTTCATAGGTTGCGTCAGCAACATCACGAGCAAATTCTTGTGCCAATTTGGGTTGTTCTGTTCCCGTTCTATTCATGAAAGTTGCTTGGATGTTACCCGCAGGACCAGGAATAAGTGTTGCGGAAGCAATGCATTTTTTCAAAAACGATTCAAGGACATCATCATCATAAACAAGGTCTTCCCATGCATCCATGATTATGCAGAAATTTCCTGTCCAAATTAAAATTCGAGGTTAACGACGATACATCACTAGGATGATTACATAAGTAACTCACAACTGAAAGAATGGTAAACGGGTTACAGATATTGTCACCTGATTCAAGCGTACACAATGGGTTTCTCCCCGAAATTTAAATAGAAGTACGTGGACAATCACATTACATGAAATCAATGTAACAAAAAAAAATTATATTATATCTATTTCCATAAAGTTAACTTGTTAAAATGAAGTTACATTAATTGTGGGGAGATGTCTAATTGATGGGTAGCCTTTAAAAGTGAAAAGCATTGATTGTGGGTTAGGAGAGAGAAACTTTATGCTGACAACCATCAATGCATGCTTTCACAGGATAAGCAAATACATGCTTGACAAGGCAAAAAGATGACCTTTGGCGGGACTACACACCTGCCTCAACATCCAACGTTAACATTTACTTCCATTAACTAAGCACTTGCAGACAACTTACCCGGGTCTTCATTAAAGAGAAGGGCGACAACGAAGTTCGGAGGTTTGGTGAGAAGCACATAAGGTTCATTTATGGTTGACGTAAATGTAGAAGATGAGGTTGGTTAGGACCACTTGACCTTCATTAAAGGGCACACGATTTTCCACTAGGGTACGTTTTAATTAACTTCTTCGAAATGATTTTATTTTCATTATTTTTGTAGTTGCCAGTGGTCATTGTGGTAAGTGTGATGAGTCAATATCATTTGCTTTATCTCTAAAGGTGGGTTTAATGTCAACGCACACAATGGATGGGGATCAAGGGAATGAGTATAATGACAATGTTCATGACCGTAATGAAAGTTTAATGGAGATGGACCCAACAGTGCATATGTGTTTTGACTCAATGATTGAAGCTAAAAATTTTTACACAAACTACGCCATTATACGTGGGTTTGCCGTGCGGACTAGTACTTCTAAAAAAGATAAAGACAACAACGTCTACTACCTCAGAATAGTTTGTTCAAAGGAGGGAAAATATGTGTCTTCCGTCAAACCAGTGGTAAAAACACTTCCAAGTCAAATTAACCAATGTCCTGCTGGGATAACCATTGCAAAGAAGGAGGACAAGTGGTTTATAAGGACCGTTGTTCTAGACCACAACCATGATCTTTGCCAAATAACTCCAAACTATTTGCAGCCAATAGAAAGTTAAGCATGCATGCAAAACACACGTTGGAGGTTAACCACGATGCTGGAGTTAGGTTAAATAAGAGTTTCCTTAGCATTGTCAACGATGCAGAGGGCTATGAAAACATGGACTTCGTTGAGCGGGACGCTGGAAACTACATTGGCCAACACAGAAGATCTTTATGTAAGGATGGTGATGGTCAGGCACTCCTACGACACTTTTCTTCAATGAAAGACAGAAATAACGAGTTCTTCTATGACATTGCACTCGATGAAGGGAATAAAATCTATAGTGTGTTTTGGGCTGTTGCAAGAAATCGTGCTGCATGTGAAGAATTTGGTGATGTTGTTTCCTTTGACACCACTTACTTAACAAATAAGTATGACATGTCATTTGCGCCTTTTGTTGGAGTTAACCATCATGGACACTCCATTTTACTTGGTTGTGGATTGTTGTCTTCGGAAGACACTGTCTCATTTGTATGGTTGTTCCAATGTTGGCTAAGATGCATGCGTAATAAGAGTCCTCAAGGTATTATTACTGACCAATGCAGAGCAATGACCAACGCTATTGAACAAGTGTTGCCTGATACGAGGCATAGGTGGTGTTTATGGCACATCCTGAAGAAGTTGCCTGAAAAATTGCACGGGTATAGAAATAATCCTGTTATCAAAACCGAACTACATGTGCTTATATATGATTGTGTTTGTCCAACAGAATTTGAAAATGGTTGGAAGGAACTACTTACCAAACATGGATTGGAGCAAAATGAATGGCTATGTAATTTGTACGAAGAGAGATATAAATGGGTTCCGTGTTACTTGAAAAAAGATTTTTGGGCAGGCATGTCTACGACTCAGAGAAGTGATGGAATGAATGCTTTTTTTGATGGATTTATCAATTCTACAACAACACTTCAACAATTTGTGGTCCAATACGACAATGCGCTTAGGGTAAAGGCCCAGAAGGAAATAGAAGCGGACTTCTCCTCCATGAACACCACTATTGCATGTGGTTCTCAATCACCAATTGAGAGACAATTTCAAGTGGAATACACACATGCAAAGTTTGAGGAGGTCCAAACTGAATTCCGTTCAAGGATGAATTGTTTCATCAAAGACACCTTAAAGGAGGACTTATGGAACACTTACACTATAAAAGAGGAACGAATGTGGGAGGGTAATCGTGTACCAGATCAATTTTACAAAGTTCAATTTGATCCCGTCACACAGACAACCACTTGCTCTTGCCAACTCTTTGAGTTTAGAGGAATTATATGTCGCTGATAACAGTTGAAAAACTGTTATTTTCATGCTTAAAATTGATATTAAAAGCAACCTTTAGACTTAGAAACTAGCTTGAAATCATGCCTTTTATCTATATTTTCAGAAATAAGAGAGCTGGACAGGTTTATGCTTGATTTCAGTGTTTTTGTGCAGGTTTTAAGGTGAATTTGGTGAAAGAAGTGAAGAAGGAGAGAGATGACATTAGAAAAGACAAGAAAAAGTGCAAAAGAAGAAGCCAAAGTCACCGCTCAGCGGCAATTTACCGCTGAGCGGCACTCAGGAGGTTGCGGGAGTCACGCTGAGGGGCAAAATGGCCGCTGAGGGGAGAAAACGTGACGCGCAACTACCGCTGAGCGGTATTTACCGCTGAGCGGCACTTTTATGGGCTTGGGTTTTTGTAATCTTTTGTAGTTCTAGAATAGTATATAAGGACTTGCACGTCCTAGAGTTAGTATCTTTGGCAAAAACGAGGCAAACACTCTCTCTTTCACCCCTTTGAAGGAGGATCTTGGATGCTCAGGCTACCTCTTCACCTTTATTGGGTTTATTCTTTCATTCTTTCATTGTAATTCATCTAGGTTCACCATGAATATGGTGAACTAAACCTTGTATGTTTGTTGGGGAATCAATGTAATCTCTTGAAGCTCTCATATATGGAATTTATGCTTGCATCTTTTAAATAAGACTTATGCTTTCTTTCATCGTTAGTTAGGGTTTTTCCTCTTTGCTCAATGCTTGCATAGTTTAACTCATTCAATGCATGATTATTGGTTTTGTCGATACGGGCACGTACGGGGAAGTCTAGATCCGGGGAATTTCTCCCAACTCTATGTTGGTTGTCTTTAAGCTCCTGAGCATATGAACTAATCATTAGGAATGCTAGGAATTGTATGAACTCGTGATTAGGGAGAAGCCATCTAGAATGGTACATTAGAGAGTGGCATTAACAATGATGACTTGAATGTTGAATTCCTAAAATGTATGAGAGTGGATGAGATGAAATTGACCCTCAACAACATATTCATTCATATATTCCATTGAAAGTGTTTATCTTTTGTCTTTGCCATTGATCAAACTTCATGCATACATGTTTATTTTCTGTCTTGCATATTAAATGCAATTATTTCGTTTGTAAGTCCTAGCTAATCAACAAATCACATAACTAAACTAGGCCGTGAGTCCTTTGGGAGAACGATACTTGGTCTTACCAAGTTTATTACTTGAACGATTCGGTCATACTTGCCGATTGTGAAACAAGTTTGTGACATCATATTTTGGTGCTCATAAATTTGTCCATCAAGTTTTTGGCGCCGTTGCCGGGGACTCGTGGTTTAACTGGTTAATTTGTGTGATTATTGATTATCTTTGACTTTAATTTTGAATTTCTGTTTTTATTTTTTCTGTTTTTATTTTATTTTTTTTTATCTTTTTAGATTAGGTTAGATTTTATTTTTTATCTTTTTAGGTTAGATTAGATTCTGTTTTATATTTTTAGATTAGATTAGATTAGATTTTATTTTATTTTGTTAGGTTAGATTTTATTAGATTTTATTTTATCTTTATCTTTTAGATTAGGTTAGATTTTATTTTATCTTTTTAGAATAGATTTTATTTTATTTTATTTTCTATCTTCTAAATCTTTTATCTTCTTATCTTCTGAATCTTTTATCTTTTTATCTTCTGAATATATATCTTCTCCTATATCTTTTTGTGCTAACAAATCTTTTCTAGGGTTTTGTTTTCTTGTGTATGCAGGAGGCAATTCGAACTAGGAGTAAGAAAACAACAGAACCACTTCTTGAAGGATTAGAAGAGAGTAGAAGGAGGAGAAGAATCAGAACGTCTAGAGAACTTTTCCCTTCTCCAGAAACTCTCTTACACTCATCACCACAAGGTTCTGTTCATAGCACAGGAAGTATGGAGAACAATAATGGTAGAAGAACTCTTGCAGATTACACTAATCTTGCTGGACCTCAACACTTTAACAGCATAGCTCGACCTAGAGTCAATGCAGCCAACATGGAGGTCAAACCAGCACTGATTCAACTGGTGAAGAGTAATCAATTTAATGGGTTATCTCACGAAAGCCCATATGAGCACCTGACTACCTTTAATGAGATTTGCAATACAGTCAAAATTAATGGGGTGCCAGACGAAGCAATCAAACTTAGCTTGTTTCCTTTTTCATTGGGAGGCAATGCTAAGCTTTGGTTGAACTCTTTTCCAGAAGAAAGTTTCACAGAGTGGGAAGCAGTGGTTACAAAATTTTTAAATAAATACTTCCCACAATCTAAGGTGACTAAGGGCAAGCAAGAGATTTCTTCATTCAAGCAGGGCATGGAAGAATCACTGGGACATGCTTGGGACAGGTATAAAAGCTTGTTACGTAAAACTCCCATGCATGGTTTCAGAGAAGAAGAAGTAGTCCTAACTTTCCTTGGAGGGCTTGGTTCACACACCAAGATGATGCTGAATGCCTCAGCAGGAGGCAATATCAAATGGAAGACTCCAGAGGAAGCAACTGAAATTATTGAAAATATGGCTACTAGTGACAACGAACTCAATATTGACACAGGAGATCTTAATCAGAGGAAGTTGTTACAATTAAATGAGGCTCTGCTTGTCCAGAATAGAACTCTTTCTCAACAGCTTGAGGAAGTAACCATGAAACTTTCTCAAATACCACAGGAAATACAACAGGTTTCAATGGTTCAAGAGCACCAAAAATGGCAGATGCAATTGCTTCAGTTGAGAAAACAACAAAGCTTGAAGAGACTTTCCAGAGATTCTTGAAGACAAATGCTTCTTATTGTCATAATATGGATGCTGCATTCAAAAAAATGGAGGGTCATGTTGAGAAAATAGTTGACGAGATTAAACATGATAATCTTGGAAAGGAATGTAAAACTGTTGTGACTAGAAGTGGTAGAGTGTTAGAGGAGAGACAAAAAGAGAGAAAGGAGAAAGAAAATGAGAGTGAGAGTGAAAAAGAAACATGTGAGTGGAAAGAAAGAGTTGAGAGAGAGAAAAAGAGAAAAGAAGAAGAGGAGGGGAGAGAAAAAAATGAGAGAGAAGAGAGACAGAGAGAAAAAGAGTATGAAAAGCCACTTCCTTATCCAAAGGGTTATTCAAGGAAGGAGAAAGAAAAGCAGTTGGAAAGATTCATGGAACTGTTTAAGAAGTTGGAGATCACTATACCATTCTCTGAAGCATTGCAACAGATGCCAGCATATGCAAAATTCTTGAAGGAACTTCTCACAAAGAAACACAAGTACATTGAGAAGGAAACTATCAATATACAGGGCAATTGCAGTGCAATCATACAGAAACTACCTCCTAAACTTAAAGACCCAGGAAGCTTCACCATTCCATGCACCATAGGAGATGTGAAAGTTGGAAGAGCATTGATTGATTTGGGAGCTAGCATTAATCTAATGCCGCTATCCATATGCAGAACAATTCAGGGGTTGGAAATTAAACCAACCAGAATGGCTCTTCAATTGGCAGACAGGTCTCTTAAATATCCATATGGAGTGGTTGAAGATGTTCTAGTGAAGGTTGACAAATTTGTATTTCCAGTAGATTTCATTGTGATGGAGATGGAAGGAACTAGTGATGTTCCTCTTATTCTTGGGAGACCGTTTATGAAGACTGCTAGAGTTTTGATTGATGTAGAGAATGGTAAGCTTAAACTGAGAGTTGATGATGAAGAAGTCACTTTTGATGTATCCAAGGCTATGACGTATCCAAATGATGACAAAGCATGCTTTCAATTTGATGAACTTGATGAAGTTTGTATGATTCAAGAAAGAATGATGCGTAACATTTCTCCATTGGAAAAAACGCTCATTGATGCATGTGAAGATTTGGATGAAGAAGAAGAGAAATTGATTGATTAATGTTTGATGGACTTGGAAACATTGAAAAAGGGTCCAGAGGAAGATCCAATATTCGAAACAATTGATAAGGAAGAACCAATCAAAGCACAGTCTCCAGAATTAAAAAGATTGCCATCACATTTGAAATATGTGTTTTTAGAAGAGGATGGAACAAAGCCAGTCATCATCAGTAACTCTTTATCTTTACAAGAAGAAGAGCAGTTGATAGAAATTCTGAAAGCCAACAAAGAAGCAATTGGGTGGTCAATATCAGATCTCAAAGGTATAAGCCCAACTTATTGCATGCACAAGATTTTTATGGAAGAGGACTACAAACCAAGTGCTCAACCGCAGAGAAGGTTAAATCCTGTCATGAAGGAGGTGGTCAGAAAAGAAGTGTTGAAACTGCTAGAAGCTGGTATCATCTATCCAATCTCTGACAGTGAATGGGTGAGTCCAGTACAGGTGGTTCCAAAGAAAGGTGGGTAGACAGTAATTTATAATGATAAGAATGAACTTATTTCTACTCGGACGGTTACTGGCTGGCGTATGTGCATTGATTATAGGAAGCTGAATAAAGCTACAAGGAAAGATCATTTTCCTCTTCCCTTCATGGATCAGATGCTAGAAAGGTTATCAGGGCAGGCTTTCTATTGTTTTCTAGATGGATATTCTGGATATAATCAAATTGTGGTAGATCCAAAAGACTAGGAGAAGACGGCTTTCACTTGTCCTTTTGGTATCTTTTCATATAGAAAGATGCCTTTTGGATTATGTAATGCTCCAGCTACGTTTCAGAGGTGTATGCAGGCAATCTTTTCTGATCTTTTAGAAAAATGCATTGAAGTATTCATGGATGACTTCTCAGTTTTTGGAAATTCTTTCCAAAGATGTTTAGCTAATTTGAACACTGTCCTCAAAAGATGTGTTCAGACAAATCTGGTTTTGAGGTGGGAGAGATGTCATTTCATGGTAACTGAAGGGATTGTACTAGGGCATAAAATTTCTGCTAAAGGAATTGAGGTGGATAAAGCCAAAGTAGAAGTCATTGAGAAACTGCCTCCACCAACAAATGTAAGGGGGATTAGGAGTTTTCTTGGTCATGCTGGGTTCTATAGAAGATTCATCAAAGATTTCTCAAAAATTGCTAAACCATTGAGTAATCTTTTGATGAAGGATGCTCCTTTTGCGATGAATGAAGACTGTCTGAAAGCTTTTGATATATTGAAGCAGAAGCTAGTGTCAGCTCCAGTAATTGTAGCACCAGATTGGAATCAAAATTTTGAATTGATGTGTGATGCAAGTGATTATGCAATAGGAGTTGTTCTTGGCCAAAGAAAAGAACAAAAGTTTCATCCAATTTATTATGCTAGCAAGGTGCTAAATGATGCTCAATTGAATTATGCTACCACAGAGAAAGAGTTTCTTGCCATTGTGTATGCTCTAGAGAAATTTAGACCTTATCTTATTGGGTCTAAGGTGATTGTCTATACAGATCATGCAGCTATCAAATATTTGTTGACAAAACCAGATTCTAAGCCACGTCTGATCAGATGGGTGCTACTGTTGCAAGAATTTGATGTAGAAATCCGTGATAAGAAAGGAAGTGAGAACTTAATTGCTGATCATTTGTCACGGTTAGTCAACAATGAGGTTACTAGCAAGGAGCCTGAAATCTGGGAATCTTTTTCAGATGAATCACTCATGTATATTCAGCAGAGGCCCTGGTTTGCTGATATGGCAAATTTCAAAGCTGCAAGAGTCATGCCGGAAGATTTAACTTGGCAACAGAGAAAGAAATTTCTGCATGATGCCAAGCAGTTTGTTTGGGACGATCCATATTTGTTCAAAATTGGAGCAGATAATCTTCTGAGGAGATGTGTTACAAATGAAGAAGCAGAAGGAATTCTCTAGCATTGTCATGATTCACCTTATGGAGGACATTTTAATGGAGAAAGAACAGCAGCAAAAGTCCTTCAATCAGGATTTTATTGGCCAACTTTATTTAAAGATGCTCATAATCATGCTAGGAATTGTGATAAATGTCAAAGGGCAGGGACAATCACTAAACGTCATGAGATGCCTTTACAAGGTATTTTAGAGGTTGAGGTTTTTGATTGTTGGGGTATTGACTTTGTTGGACCCTTCCCTCCATCTTTCAACAATGAATATATTCTGGTAGCAGTGGATTATGTGAGTAAATGGGTGGAAGCATTGGCTTGTCCTAAAAATGATGCTAGCACGGTAATTAAATTCCTAAAGAGGCAGATATTCTCACGTTTTGGCACTCCAAGAGTGTTGATCAGTGATGGAGGATCTCATTTTTGCAATTATCAGCTAGAGAAAGTACTCAAACACTATGGAGTAAAGCATAAGGTAGCTGCACCTTATCATCCACAAACCAATGGACAAGCTGAGGTGTCTAACAGGGAGATAAAAAGGATCTTGGAAAAAACTGTGACGTCATCAAGAAAGGATTGGTCTCTCAAATTGGATGATGCTCTTTGGGCTTATAGGACAGCAATGAAGACGTCTATGGGATTATCACCATTTCAATTAGTCTATGGGAAAGCATGCCATTTGCCAGTTGAATTGGAGCATAGAGCATTATGGGCTTTGAAATTCTTGAATTTTGATCCTTATGACACTCAATGCACACGCAGAAGGCAGATTTTGGAGCTTGAAGAAATGCGCTTACATGCATATGATTAATCCAAGGCTTACAAAGACAAAATGAAATTTTATCATGACAGGAAGTTGGTGAATAGAGTTTTCAATCCAGGACAACAGGTATTATTGTTCAATTCAAGATTGAAGATATTTCCTGGGAAGCTGAAGTCAAAATGGACAGGACCATTTGTGATAAAAGAAGTGCATCCGCATGGAGCAATTGAAATATTTAATCCAGCTGCTGATGATCCACAGAGAAGTTGGGTGGTAAATGGTCAACGTCTCAAGCCCTATCTAGGGGGAGAGGTGCAACAATTTGCCACAGTGATGTTGTTGGTTGATCCTTGAAAGTTTGGGTCAGGCTCGGGACGTTAAACAAGTGCTCACTGGGAGGCAACCCAGTATCTAGTAAGTTGTTTTTGTTTTTAGATTAGGGTTTGATGTACTCTATTGAACACCTGGTTTATTATGATGGTTTGCTATTAACTGTGACTGTGTGATAAGTAATGCTTGATGATGCTTATTGATTGATTGATGTGGAGATGATGTGCACATTAAAATGCTTATACAGGTGATTCACAAGCTTTGTGAACAAATGCATGATATCATGATTGTGGTTTTGAAATTAAGCAGGATGTGTATATCAAATGTGAATGAGCTTATATGTGAGGTTTTGAGCTCCAGAGTTGTTATTGTTGAATGCTATTACTTTGAAAGCATGAATGATTTTGCCCAGGTTTTCTATGATTGAATCAATTGCTTGTTGTGCATCATATGATCAAGGCCGTGTTTTTGAAACCCTTTTTATTGGCCAAATTCATAAAGTTAGCCTACTAAAAGAGAACACTTTGTGTTCTATCCTTTGAACCATTAGCCTTGAACATACACTGAACACCCTTGATTGAAAATCTTTACCTTGAGTTAAGTAGAAGATCTTGTGTGGTATTGTCAAATGTTCAAGTTTGGGGTTGTTGGGGAAACATGAAAAAGGAAAAGCATTGAGCTAAGAGCTAAAAAGTAAGAATATGCAAAGAAAAAGAAAAGAAAAGAAAAAGAAGCAAAACTCAATGCAAATGCAAAGGCAAAAGAAAGTTGGGAATGAATAAGAATAATTGTGTTGTTATGATTCTCTTAACTCAAGGATTTTGTGATCCAGAAAAACCAATTTTCTTGTTAGCCCAGCCACATTATAAGCCATTGAAAAGTCCTTGTGATGATGCATGCTTGTGAATGTTTTTGATTGGGGTAAAATGAAAGGCAAAGTTGATTCATGTGACATTGTGATAGTGGAGTGAATGAGTGAGACACTTTACCTCTTATACACTTGTGTGTTGAGTGAAACACTTTACCTAGTGAGGAAATATTCCATAAGCACATGAACATCCATGCTTAATTGATTGATCATTCATGAAAAATAGCATTTGTTGGAATTGAAATGACTTGGTGAACACTAAAGCATGTGCACATCTTGAATAAACTCTTGGTCATAAGTTTGAGTGAAGTTGTTACTTATCTTGAAAAGGAGGATTTTAGAATGAGTAGACCATCATATGAATTGGTTGGAGATTGAGTTACATTTTGTTTGCTTGAGGACAAGCAAAGTTCTAAGTTTGGGGTTGTGATAACAGTTGAAAAACTGTTATTTTCATGCTTAAAATTGATATTAAAAGCAACCTTTAGACTTAGAAACTAGCTTGAAATCATGCCTTTTATCTATATTTTCAGAAATAAGAGAGCTGGACAGGTTTATGCTTGATTTCAGTGTTTTTGTGCAGGTTTTAAGGTGAATTTGGTGAAAGAAGTGAAGAAGGAGAGAGATGACATTAGAAAAGACAAGAAAAAGTGCAAAAGAAGAAGCCAAAGTCACCGCTCAGCGGCAATTTACCGCTGAGCGGCACTCAGGAGATTGCGGGAGTCACGCTGAGGGGCAAAATGGCCGCTGAGGGGAGAAAACGTGACGCGCAACTACCGCTGAGCGGTATTTACTGCTGAGCGGCACTTTTATGGGCTTGGGTTTTTGTAATCTTTTGTAGTTCTAGAATAGTATATAAGGACTTGCACGTCCTAGAGTTAGTATCTTTGGCAGAAACGAGGCAAACACTCTCTCTTTAACCCCTTTGAAGGAGGATCTTGGATGCTCAGGCTACCTCTTCACCTTTATTGGGTTTATTCTTTCATTCTTTCATTGTAATTCATCTAGGTTCACCATGAATATGGTGAACTAAACCTTGTATGTTTGTTGGGGAATCAATGTAATCTCTTGAAGCTCTCATATATGGAATTTATGCTTGCATCTTTTAAATAAGACTTATGCTTTCTTTCATCGTTAGTTAGGGTTTTTCCTCTTTGCTCAATGCTTGCATAGTTTAACTCATTCAATGCATGATTATTGGTTTTGTCGATACGGGCACGTACGGGGAAGTCTAGATCCGGGGAATTTCTCCCAACACTATGTTGGTTGTCTTTAAGCTCCTGAGCATATGAACTAATCATTAGGAATGCTAGGAATTGTATGAACTCGTGATTAGGGAGAAGCCATCTAGAATGGTACATTAGAGAGTGGCATTAACAATGATGACTTGAATGTTGAATTCCTAAAATGTATGAGAGTGGATGAGATGAAATTGACCCCCAACAACATATTCATTCATATATTCCATTGAAAGTGTTTATCTTTTGTCTTTGCCATTGATCAAACTTCATGCATACATGTTTATTTTCTGTCTTGCATATTAAATCCAGTTATTCCGTTTGTAAGTCCTAGCTAATCAACAAATCACATAACTAAACTAGGCCGTGAGTCCTTTGGGAGAACGATACTTGGTCTTACCAAGTTTATTACTTGAACGATTCGGTCATACTTGCCGATTGTGAAACAAGTTTGTGACATCATATTTTGGTGCTCATAAATTTGTCCATCAGTCGCCATTCCCTCTTGGTATTTGGTCAAGAAGATGTTTATAGTGTTCCCTCAGAATACATTTTGCGGCGCTGGAGCAAAAATATTCGAAGAAGACACACACTAATAACAGCATCGTATAGTAATTCCACAAATGAACCACGCATGCAAAGATACAAACTGTTGTGCAAACGTTTTTATGAAATTGCTGAAGTTGCATGTGAGTCTGAGGAAGCTAGTACTGAATTGGAAAAAAGAACTTAATTGTTTGGGTAAAAAATTTGGGTTCAGTTCTTCCATGACAAATAACATCATTAGTGATGCAGGCCAACTAAGATACGATACTGGTGCATGCACGTCAATACCACTTAGTCTAGTTGGAACATCTGATGTCCTTGTACACAGTCCTGCAACTGTTAAGCGAAAAGGACGTCCACGCACAAATAGGTTGAAGTCCACTGTTGAGAAAATAACCAAAAGAAGAAAGTCAACTTCATTCACAAAGACTTCAACACCACCCACCGAACAATGCGTGAGTCATTAATTACGTTCAAAATATTCATTAAATACTTTTTTGTGTATCAATTATGTTTTACTTAGTACTTGTGTTGTTTCAGGGCGAAAGAGCATTTAATGTTGTTGAACGTGATGATCGTGTACAATTTGAAGCCGACACTATCCAACTATCACAAGATACCGAAATGGGTCATTTTGGATTTTTGTCGTTGTTGTCAGCTGTACATAACAATTTCGATAACAACATCAGTTGATATATACAACTTCTTGGCTGTTTTTTTTGTCATTTTTTACTGTTTTTGTAAGTTAAAATGGTCATCCATGAAATCCCATTAATGAATGTTTGGAATGCATATGACTACACCAGAATTTGCTATTGTAATCGATTACGAGGATGTCGTAATCGATTACTGTGTTCAGTTCATTAAACAAAACTATCCCACTGCATAACGTCTATAAATTACAATTCTGTACATAACCGCCCAAACACTTCCTTCCTCAAAATCGTTTGCAAAAGCTCACTTCTCTCAGTGCAAAACCCTAAACGAAATAAAATGGGTGATCGTGGAACGAAGAAACAAAAGGCATCTTCTTCCGTTGGTGGACGTCGACGCCGCCGGAGTCCAACCCCATCACCATCGTCATCCCCTCCAACGCCTACCAATGATCTTTTCTCGTCGGATGAGCAACAGGAGAAATATGCCCAACATTTTGTCAATCGTGAAATTTTGAAAAGTAAGTATCTAGAGTACGAATACTTTGAAGGAAAAAATTTTCAATTCTATGACATATTACACGAAGCTGGGCTGACTGAATTTGTGTGTTTAAAAAGACATTACCACCTACAATTAGTCAGAGTGTTCTACAGCAACATGTCAATATCGGATACTGTGGTTATTCGAAGCGAGGTTAAAGGTGTAAAAATTAAGGCGAGCCCTAATCTTTTTCAACAACTCACTAATCTCCCATCTGATGGTGTTTGTTACGAAGGAAAACTTGTAGATGAGTGGAAAGAACAATACGATTCTGTGACTGCAAGGGAACTAGTGTGTAGAGATGATGCAGTCATACAATCTAGAATACTAGCGGGGCAAATGAAGGTTCAACCAAAGATACTTCATTACGTTCTCACTAGAGTATTAATTCCTCGTGCAACCAATATTGGTCAGGCATCCGAAGAGGATATTATGCTGCTATGGGCATTTTTCAATTCCATTCACATTAACTGGGGACATCTTATTAGATATAAGATGAAAAGAGCATTAAGGGAGAACGCAAAGTTGCCATATCCACATTTGATAACCATCTTCATGGAACACTTTGAAGTGCCTACTGACAGTGATCCCATTTCAGAACTCAAGTTCAAGCAAAAAATTGGTTGTGAAGTGATACAGCTGTCGCGGCCGATCAAATTTGATGTGCAAGTAAGAATGCAGTACAGTGCTAGGAAGTGACTCCTAGGTCGTCTCACAAGGACCAAGTGTGGTTCAGCTTCAAGTCAACACGTAAGGGGGGGGGTTTATGGTATTTTTGTTTTTATGCGGAAAAAATTAAATTAAAATGGAAATTAAATAAAACTGAATTAAAAATGTTGAAATAAAATTCAAAACAGTAACGTAAATTTTAAAATAGTAAAAACTTAAACGGTAAAATACAGTCAAAATAAAATAAATGCGGGAACATTAAACATGCATAAAACGTAAAACATTAAACGCAAAAATAAAAGCATCAGTAAAAACAAATCGTAAATATAAAACTAAAATGGTAAAACTGAAACTAAAACAGTAAAACGAAATTAAACAATAAAAAAAAAAAAAAACGAAATTGCTACAGTGAAAACGAAAATACAGTAACGTAAAACAGTAAAAATAAATCTGGAACAGAAAACTAAATACAAAATAACAAAAATACAGAAAACGAAAATATAGTAAATAATAAATACAGAAAACAGTAGAAACAGAAAATAAATTACAGCAATAAATACTTACAGCACAACAGTAAATACAGAAACAGAAAAACTGCAGTACAGAAAAATACAGTATACAGAAAACGAAAATACAGAAAATAAAAATACAGTAAAACAGTAAATACAGAAAACAGTAAAATTCAAATATGGAAACAGAATTAAAATTACATCAGCAAAATACAACAAACAAAAATACAAGAAATCATTCCAACATGTGATATAAAATATTTTAAAGCAAAAGAAATTAAAGAAAGTAAAATTTCTCTACTATTAATTGTGACCAATTCATCTACCAACAAAAATTAAAAATTGCAAATGCTTAAAAGAATTTTTTTCCTTGGCCGTGACACTTCATGCATGTAAAGAAAACAAAAAAAAACTAAAATGCTTCTACTTGGTTCCACTTTTGCCGAGACATTTATGTGTTGAATGCAAAGAGAATTTAAAACAATTGGTATGCTTCTTTCTTATGCACTTCCAACATCTTTTACACATGGTCCACTCATTTTACAAAAGCAATCTAAAGCAATTAAGTTGATGTCTATCACCGTGCAGCTGCTACTCATCAAGTTGTCCATCATCAAATAATAAAAGAAATGCATCATGGCCATGGGCCACTTCCCCTTTCACGTGAATCAACAACCATTCTTCCACTTTTGCTTCCTAAATTGGATTCTTTTACACATGGCAGCAGCTGCATACTCCTCATACATAAATCAATTTCTATCTTCTAAATGAGATATGTGCTTCCTCTCTTTGCTACTGGAAACCAACGTTCCATTCCGAAGTGTCGTCCACTTATGCCTTCATTCCAACCATTTTCTCCTTTCTTCCATGATCAACCACCGTTTCATCATTTCTCCTCTTCATATCAAGTCCTTCTCTTCCTCCCTACGTGACCTTATTTCCAGCAAAACATATCAACATGTGGTATCCCTTCCATCCAGCAAGAATAACTCAACACCTCCAAGGTTGCACATGGTTCTCTTCTTCTCTACACCGTGAGCTCCTTCCTCCAAGTTAACAATTTTTTTTGTTCTCTTTTATTTAGGTGATGGCAATCTACTTCTATGAAAGGTGGATCTACATGTGCTACTCTACTGCTAAGGAAAAATAAATGAACTAGTTCTTTGGTTCCACACAAAGCAGTGAATCACTTTCCCAAAGGTTACAAAATGCTAGAAGAGATTATATAAAGGTGCAGAAAACCAAATGAAAGATGCAATCACAATTCAAGAAAAGGAGTAAACTTCAGCTATTCATTCATCATGAAAAAAAAACGTTCTAGTTCTCTCAAAGAAAAACATTCAAAGTGAAAAGAAACAAACAAGTGGTGCTTGGCTGCATGCTGCCTCTTGGCCGTGTGCCTCCTTCCAGTATGTAACTCCAATGTATTCAACAATCAACACAGAAGCTTCCTTCGTTCTCAATCCATGCTGGCAGTCATCCTCCCTCTTTCTCTGGGAAAAGATAGATATGATATATGCAATGCCGACGCCCCCTGGAGAAGGAATTAAAAAGTCTTTTCCATCCAGCTGTGTGTTGTCTGCTTCTGACAATAGAGTAGCGGCTGTCTCAGATAGCTTCTTCATTTTTTCTTCAATCAATCTCCTGTGCTTGGATTTAGCCCTCCAATTGGTGTTTCACGGGATGACTTTGTTCTTGGATTTAGCTCTCCAATTGGTGTTTCACGGGATGACTTTGTTCTGAACACTTATGGCATACCATGCCTTTTCTCAATGTGTGCATCTTGGATGTAGCAAACTGAAAAACGTGACACCTCCTAGCATGGGCAGTAAAATTAGCGGTTGTGTGCACTTTTGAAAGAAATTAATCTCTAAATTTTTGTTGTCCAACAATTTCCCTATAATTGCAAATAATTAGACTCAGATAATTCGAATTAATTCAAATAAGAATTTCTGGTCAAATTAAACACAGTACAGAAAAATGGGAAAATATTGGATATTTGAGCACACTTTCCTGATTAACTCTAGCACAATAAACTAAGTGCAATGCAGAAAATATCAACTCATCAAAATAGACCACACTTAGACTTTTGCACTCCTGGGCAAAACCAAGACGAAAACCAGGGGGTTATTCCAACATCATGGAGGTGACACATACTCGACAGACAGACAACAAAGACTCCAAAGCAGAAACACACTTTCACAATTCTCACAAAATCTGGACAGTAAAAGGTATAGGCAGAATTCCACACAGAATCAATGAAAACAAATACTCAAAGAATCATCCGAACAGTTCAGTACAAGGGAAACAGTTAATCAGTTTAAGAGATGAATCGACAGCAACAGAGCCTCACAGATGTACACAATCAGTGTTTCTCTCAAGTGTTTAAGGTAAATCAATGTCACTCAATGAACTCAAGAAAGCAAACACAAATAGGCTTGGCAAGCCTCTAATATTAACACTCAAACAGATACGCATGTTCAAATCAAAAGGTCTTTTTATGGTCATAATGGGGTCAAGGACAAGGGAGGATATATCTGGATGAAAAGCTATAAACCATAAGGGATAGATGAGCAATGGGGAACAAGTATAAACACATTCAAACTCACCTACAGCCTCTAATTCCATCCTCTAGTTAACTCCATTATTCACCGTTGTTCACAATTTTTTTTCTGTTTTTCTGATTTTTTTTTTTTTTTGTTTTTGTTTTTCATCCTGTCTCTTTTCTTTACTCTGTTCAACACACAATTTCAAGAGACAAGATGCACCACATATTTACAAACAGAAATAAGATATGAAGAGAACTCACTAGCCAATTCATCTGAAATTCCCAGGAGACCACACTTATTCCCAAAACAATTCCAAAGCTACAAAATTCCCTAAGGTTCAGGTAATAATGGTTTTTCACTTAGGGCTAGTGTATGAGCTTCAAAACAAAGAAATGGGGAAAAACATAGGCTCAAAAGGGTATCAATGGATCAAAACAGGGTAGGCTTATCTGGCTTAGAGGCTCAACAACAAAATGCCTTTATCCCTTTCAAACATGCGTATTAGTCAAGAATCAATTCAAAGAGTGAAGCCAAGACATATGTGCAAGCAATCAAGGCATATATCACACACAAGAAAGATCATCAAATGGCTCAAATCTCACACAGGTAATATGGTCACCATCAATTCAACTCTCAAATATCATGATTATCTCCCAAGCAAAGTAAAGCAAGGAATTCAACAGTTTAGAGTATCAATGAAGTGCAGGAAAACTGACAACCTAATCATAGTCCATAATTCACGAAAATCATGCAAAACTGTACATAAGACACCACAAAATACACAAAATCGAAACATAAACAAAGAAACAACCTCCCCTAATAGACCACACTTAAACGACACAATGTCCTCAGTGTGTCACATTCAGCAGATCAAAACAATCAGAATAGTCATCAGATATCGACAAAGTGCAACAAAAGTGAGGAGGGAAGGAGAGAAGAAACTCCCTGAGTCAGGTGGGAGGGTAGGTGGGGTAGACCAAAGACGTCTCCTCCACCACTACATCCAACAGAGAAGGATTGCTGAGGAAGGGCTTCAGTCTATGCCCGTTCACCTTGAAGCTTTTAGCTGCAGATGGACCCTGGATTTCTACTGCACCATAAGGATAAACATTAGTCACAACAAAGGGTCCAGTCCACTTTGATCTCAACTTACCACCCATGAGGCCGAGTCTAGAGTTATACAATAAAACCTGTTGGCCAACCTCGAAGTCCTTTCTAACAATGGAGTTATGATGGAACCTCTTGGTTCTTTCCTTGTAGAACTTCGAGTTCTCATAGGCTTCCAATCTGATTTCATCCAATTCATTTATTTGCAACTTCCTTTCCTCTCCAGCTTGGTCCATAGAGAAGTTGCATGTCTTCACAGCCCAATATGCCCGATGCTCAATTTCAACTGGTAGATGACATGCCTTTCCGAAGACAACCCTGTACGGAGACATCCCAATCGGTGCTTTGTATGCAGTCCTGTGGGCCCAAAGAGCATCGTCCAATCTACTACTCCAATCTTTCCTGTTGGGCTGGACAATCTTTTCCAAAATCCTCTTAATCTCCCTGTTGGAGATCTCAGCCTGCCCATTTGTTTGGGGGTGGTAAGGTGTAGAAACTCTGTGCGTCACCCCATATTTCTTGAGTAAAGCTTGCATGGATCTGTTGCAAAAATGGGTTCCCTGATCACTAACAATTGCTCTAGGCACTCCAAACCTGCAAAAGAGGTGAGATCTAACAAAATCCACAACAACCCGAGCATCATTAGTTCTGGTGGCTTTAGCTTCCACCCATTTTGAAACATAATCCACAGCAAGGAGAATATAGGAAAAACCAAAAGAAACAGGAAAAGGACCCATGAAATATATACCCCAGACATCAAACACCTCACAGAATAGCATAGGCTGTTGAGGCATCTCTTGTCTCTGTGAAATTTGTCCTCCTGCTTTCTGACAAGGCTCACAAGTGCTACAAATCTTCTCCGCATCCTTGAAGATGGAAGGCCAATAGAACCCACAATCAAGCACCCTACGAGCTGTTCTTTGTATCCCCAGATGACCACCAGGTGAGGAGGCATGACAAAACTGCAGGACCGAGTCAATCTCATGGTCTGGAATGCATCTCCTAGTAACCTGGTCACTGCACAACTTCCACAGATATGGGTCATCCCAAACATAATACTTAGCATCACTCTTAATTTTAGCAATCTGAGCACGTGATGTTAAGGGAGGAAAAATAGAAGCAACCAAATAATTTACAATGTGTGCAAACCAAGGAGTCGGGTGAGAAGAAGAAATCATCAACAAACTCTCATCAGGAAAGTCATCCTGGATGGGCAGCACATCAACTTCATTCCCAGCTCTCTCAATCCTGCTAAGGTGGTCCGCAACTAGATTCTGTGCTCCACTCCGGTCCTTAATCTGCAAGTCAAACTCCTGGAGCAGTAGCATCCACCTGATCAATCTAGGCTTTGACTCAGTCTTTTTCAACAGAAACTTAAGAGCTGCATGGTCAGTATACACAATAACAGGTGATCCAAGCAAATATGACCTAAACTTATCAAGGGCAAAAACAATTGCCAACAACTCTTTTTCAGTGGTGGTATAGTTTGCTTGGGCAGCATCCAAAGTGCGTGAAGCATAGTAAATCACTCTCAGCAGCTTGTCAATTTTTTGTATCAAGACAGCCCCCAATGCATAATTAGATGCATCACACATGAGCTCAAATGGGGCTGTCCAATCTGGTGCCTGAATGATAGGGGTGGTAGTCAAAGCTTCCTTGAGGCAATCAAAAGCCTGCTTGCATTTTTCATCACAAACAAAGTCAACATCCTTCTGCAGTAGTCTGGACAAGGGAAGCGCCTTCTTGCTGAAATCTTTGATGAAGCGCCTGTAGAAACCTGCATGTCCAAGGAAAGATCGCACCTCTCGCACGCAAGAGGGGTAAGGCAACTGTGAAATCACAGATATCTTAGCAGGATCTACCTCTATTCCCTTTTCAGAAATGATATGCCCTAAAACCAAACCTTGTTCAACCATAAAGTGACATTTCTCAAAATTGAGAACAAGGTTTGTTTCTATGCATCTTTTCAAGACTTTTTCCAAACTGTCTAAACATACATCAAAAGAAGATCCATACACAGTAAAATCATCAATAAACACCTCTATACAACTCTCAAGAAAGTCACTAAAAATGCTAAGCATGCACCGTTGAAAGGTACCAGGAGCGCTGCATAGACCAAAGGGCATCCTCCGATAGGCAAAAGTGCCAAAGGGGCAGGTGAATGTGGTTTTCTCTTGATCCTCAGGAGCAATATTGATCTGAAAATATCCAGAAAAACCATCAAGAAAACAATAATGAGATTTACCTGCCAGGCGCTCCAGCATCTGATAAATGAATGGCAGGGGAAAATGATCTTTCCTGGTTGCTTGGTTGAGCCTCCTATAGTCAATGCAGACTCTCCAGCTGTTCTGCACTCTAGTTGGGATAAGCTCATCCCTCTCATTCTTCACCACAGTGAGGCCAGTTTTCTTGGGTACGACATGGATGGGGCTCACCTACTGACTGTCTGAAATAGGATAGATGATTCCTGCTTGCAAAAGCTTGGTCACCTCCTTCTTGATGACTTCCATGATCAAGGGGTTTTGCCTTCTTTGTGGCTGTCTCACTGGCTTTGCCCCTTCTTCCAAAAGAATTCTATGCATGCATGTGGATGGACTAATACCAGGTATGTCAGCCAAACTCCAACCAATGGCCTTCTTGTTGTTCCTCAGTATACCAAGCAACTTCTCCTCTTGAACAGAATCAAGGGAGGTAGAAATGATCACCGGTTTCTTTTCATCATCCTCCAAGTACACGTACTTGAGGTTATCTGGTAACTGTTTCAGCTCAAGAGTGGGTGCCTGCAAGTCAGATTCAAGTGTACTTCCTGCAACATTGTTAATGCATTCTGACTCTAAAGAGTGTACAGGTAAAGGCAGAACACTCATCACATCACAATCCTCATCAAAATCCATAACATTATCAACATCATTCTCAAAACCTGATTCGAATCCAGATTCAATACATGAATGCAAAGAAGATAGAAAAGAATGCTTCTTCTCATGCACAGAATTAAAGTTGTCAACAACAAATTCATCAATAATGTCATTCAATGTATCAATCCTAAACAGAGAATGGTCCTCAGCTGGAAATTTCATTGCATCAAAGATATTAAAATGAACAACAATATCAGCAAATTCCATAGACAAAGTTCCAGCATTCTGAAAAGGTGGCGCCTGCTGCTGTTGCTGTGGCGCATTGTTCCATCTAAGATTGGGGTGATTCCTCCACCCTGGGTTGTACCTGTTGCTGGACAAGTCATGATTTTGCTGTTGTGGCTGCCTGTTGTTGTAGATGTTTGTAGTATAAGCCTGAGGCACATCAGAGGCAGCGGGATGTTGCAAAGAAGGACATGCATCTGTGTAGTGGTCACTGGAAGGACAAATAGCACATAGTCGTGCAACAGATGCAGATTGAGATGTCGATCTCTGGTTGGTAGTCAACTGTGTCACCATCTTCGCAAAAGAGTTAATCTGGCCTTCTAACTTGCTTTCAACAGCTGATAAAGACTGGGCAATATCTTGTACGCCCTTCACCACAATGGCATCATTCCTGTTGCTAAACTGCTGGGAGTTGGAGGCCATCTTCTCAATCAATGGTCTGGCCTCAGCAGGTGTGATGTCTCTAAGAGCTCCACCACAGGCAGCATCGATCATACCTCGATCCATGTTGTTCAAACCCTCGTAGAAATACTGAATAAGGAGTTGTTCAGGTATCTGATGGTGGGGGCAGCTAGCACAAAGTGTCTTGAATCTCTCCCAATATTCGTACAGGTTCTCTCCACTAAGTTGTCTAATCCCAGTTATGTCTTTCCTGATAGTTGTGGTCCGGGATGCTGGGAAAAATTTCTCCAAGAACAGCCTCTTCAGATCATCCCAGCTAGCAATGGATCTCGGCGCTAAACTATACAACCAATCCTTAGCAACATTTTCCAATGAATGAGGGAATGCCTTCAAGAAGACGTGCTCTTCAGGAACATCGTGCGGTTTCATACTGGAACAAACAACCAGGAATTCCTTCAAATGCTTATGTGGACTCGCACCTGCAAGACCATGAAACTTGGGCAACAAATGGATCAGTCCAGTCTTGAGAACATACGGAACGTCCTCATCAGGATATTGGATGCACAAGCTTTCAATATCGAAATCAGGTGCAGCCATCTCCCTAAAAGTCCTCTCGCGAGGTGGAGGTTGTGCCATATTGTTCTCAGTGTGAAAAACAACAGAATCAGAATCAAGTACAGATGCAGTAGATGCAGTATGCACAGAGTACTCAACAGTAGGATGCACAATATCTAATGGAACAGGTTCAAAAACAGACTCTAAAGACAAATTCCTAGAATGCCTAATTAAGCTATGAAAAGTCCTATCAATCTCAGGATCAAAGGGTGGTATGAATCCAGGATTTCCTCTAGTCATGCACTAAATCACGACACCCTGTAATCAAGAAACAATAGCACAGAAAATTCAAACCACAGAAATAAACACAAGGTAGCAAAACAACACTATCACAAACACATACACAAATCACACAACACAGACACAAGACTCAAAACTGAACCGTTGGTCCCCGGCAACGGCGCCAAAATTTGATACAGCTGTCGCGGCCGATCAAATTTGATGTGCAAGTAAGAATGCAGTACAGTGCTAGGAAGTGACTCCTAGGTCGTCTCACAAGGACCAAGTGTGGTTCAGCTTCAGGTCAACACGTAAGGGGGGGGGTTTATGGTATTTTTGTTTTTATGCGGAAAAAATTAAATTAAAATGGAAATTAAATAAAACTGAATTAAAAATGTTGAAATAAAATTCAAAACAGTAACGTAAATTTTAAAATAGTAAAAACTTAAACGGTAAAATACAGTCAAAATAAAATAAACGCGGGAACATTAAACATGCATAAAACGTAAAACATTAAACGCAAAAATAAAAGCATCATTAAAAACAAATCGTAAATATAAAACTAAAATGGTAAAACTGAAACTAAAACAGTAAAACGAAATTAAACAATAAAAAAAAAAACGAAATTGCTACAGTGAAAACGAAAATACAGTAACGTAAAACAGTAAAAATAAATCTGGAACAGAAAACTAAATACAAAATAACAAAAATACAGAAAACAAAAATACAGTAAATAATAAATACAGAAAACAGTAGAAACAGAAAATAAATTACAGCAATAAATACTTACAGCACAACAGTAAATACAGAAACAGAAAAACTGCAGTACAGAAAAATACAGTATACAGAAAACGAAAATACAGAAAATAAAAATACAGTAAAACAGTAAATACAGAAAACAGTAAAATTCAAATATGGAAACAGAATTAAAATTACATCAGCAAAATACAACAAACAAAAATACAAGAAATCATTCCAACATGTGATATAAAATATTTTAAAGCAAAAGAAATTAAAGAAAGTAAAATTTCTCTACTATTAATTGTGACCAATTCATCTACCAACAAAAATTAAAAATTGCAAATGCTTAAAAGAATTTTTTTCCTTGGCCGTGACACTTCATGCATGTAAAGAAAACAAAAAAAAACTAAAATGCTTCTACTTGGTTCCACTTTTGCCGAGACATTTATGTGTTGAATGCAAAGAGAATTTAAAACAATTGGTATGCTTCTTTCTTATGCACTTCCAACATCTTTTACACATGGTCCACTGATGACCCAAACTTAATAGCCGTTGCTAGGACTCGGGTTCAATCCCCAATTCCCCGGCAACGGCGCCAAAAACTTGATTGACAAATTTGTAAGCACCAAATTATGATGTCACAAACTTGTTTCACAATCGGCAAGTATGACCGAATCGTTCAAGTAATAAACTTGGTAAGACCAAGTATCGTTCTTCCCAAAGGACTCACGGCCTAGTTTAGTTATGTGATTTGTTGATTAGCTAGGACTTACAAACGAAATATTCAAAGTTTAATATGCAAGACAGAAAATAAACATGTATGCATGAATTGATCAATGGCAAAGACAAAAGATAAACACTTTCAATGAATTATATAAATGAATATGTTGTTGGGGGTCAATTTCATCTCATCCACTCTCATATATTTTAGGAATTCAACATTCAAATCATCATTGTTAATGCCACTCTCTAATGTACCATTCTAGATGGCTTCTCCCTAATCAAATAGTTCATACAATTCCTAGCATTCCTAATGATTAGTTCATTACAGCAGGAGCTTAAAGGCAACCAATATAATGTTGTCAGTAAAATATTGGGAGAAATTCCCCGGATCTAGACTTCCCCGTACGTGTCCGTATCGACAAAACCAATAATCATGCATTAGAATGAGTTAAACAATGCAAGCATTGAGCAAAGAGGAAAAACCCTAACTAATGATGAAAGAAAGCATATGTCTTAATTCAAAGATGTACTCAACAAATCCATATATGAGAGCTTCAAGAGATTACATTGATTCCCCAACAAACATACAAGGTTTAGTTCACCATCGTCATGGTGAACCTAGATGAATAACAATGAAAGAGTGAAAGAATAAACCCAATAAAGGTGAAGAGGTAGCCTGAGCATCCAAGATCCTCCTTCAAAGGGGTGGAAGAGAGAGTGTTTGCCTCGTTTCTGCCAAAGATACTAAACTAAAGGACGTGCAAGCCCTTATATACTAATTTAGAGTTACAAAAGATTACAAAAGCCCAAGCCCAAAGAGTACCGCTCAGCGGTATTTACCGCTCAGCGGTATTTACCGCTCAGCGGTATTTACCGCTCAGCGGTAGTTGCGCGTCACAATTCTTCCCCTCAGCGGCCATTTGCCCCTCAGCGTGACTCCCGCAACCTCCTGAGTGCCGCTCAGCGGTAGTTTGCCGCTGAGCGGTGCCTTCGTCTTCTCTTTTTGCACTCTTTCTTGTCTTTTCTAATGTCACTTCTCTCCTTCTTCACTCTTTGCACCAAATTCACCCTAAAACCTGCACAAAAACACTCAAATCAAGTGTAAACCTGTCCAGCTCTCTTATTTCTGAAAATAAAGATAAAAGGTGTGATTTCAAGCTAGTTTCTAAGTCTAAAGGTTGCTTTTAGTATCAATTTTAAGCATGAAAATAACAGTTTTTCAACTGTTATCACTTTTGCCGAGACATTTATGTGTTGAATGCAAAGAGAATTTAAAACAATTGGTATGCTTCTTTCTTATGCACTTCCAACATCTTTTACACATGGTCCACTCATTTTACAAAAGCAATCTAAAGCAATTAAGTTGATGTCTATCACCGTGCAGCTGCTACTCATCAAGTTGTCCATCATCAAATAATAAAAGAAATGCATCATGGCCATGGGCCACTTCCCCTTTCACGTGAATCAACAACCATTCTTCCACTTTTGCTTCCTAAATTGGATTCTTTTACACATGGCAGCAGCTGCATACTCCTCATACATAAATCAATTTCTATCTTCTAAATGAGATATGTGCTTCCTCTCTTTGCTACTGGAAACCAACGTTCCATTCCGAAGTGTCGTCCACTTATGCCTTCATTCCAACCATTTTCTCCTTTCTTCCATGATCAACCACCGTTTCATCATTTCTCCTCTTCATATCAAGTCCTTCTCTTCCTCCCTACGTGACCTTATTTCCAGCAAAACATATCAACATGTGGTATCCCTTCCATCCAGCAAGAATAACTCAACACCTCCAAGGTTGCACATGGTTCTCTTCTTCTCTACACCGTGAGCTCCTTCCTCCAAGTTAACAATTTTTTTTGTTCTCTTTTATTTAGGTGATGGCAATCTACTTCTATGAAAGGTGGATCTACACGTGCTACTCTACTGCTAAGGAAAAATAAATGAACTAGTTCTTTGGTTCCACACAAAGCAGTGAATCACTTTCCCAAAGGTTACAAAATGCTAGAAGAGATTATATAAAGGTGCAGAAAACCAAATGAAAGATGCAATCACAATTCAAGAAAAGGAGTAAACTTCAGCTATTCATTCATCATGAAAAAAAAAACGTTCTAGTTCTCTCAAAGAAAAACATTCAAAGTGAAAAGAAACAAACAAGTGGTGCTTGGCTGCATGCTGCCTCTTGGCCGTGTGCCTCCTTCCAGTATGTAACTCCAATGTATTCAATAATCAACACAGAAGCTTCCTTCGTTCTCAATCCATGCTGGCAGTCATCCTCCCTCTTTCTCTGGGAAAAGATAGATATGATATATGCAATGCCGACGCCCCCTGGAGAAGGAATTAAAAAGTCTTTTCCATCCAGCTGTGTGTTGTCTGCTTCTGACAATAGAGTAGCGGCTGTCTCAGATAGCTTCTTCATTTTTTCTTCAATCAATCTCCTGTGCTTGGATTTAGCCCTCCAATTGGTGTTTCACGGGATGACTTTGTTCTTGGATTTAGCTCTCCAATTGGTGTTTCACGGGATGACTTTGTTCTGAACACTTATGGCATACCATGCCTTTTCTCAATGTGTGCATCTTGGATGTAGCAAACTGAAAAACGTGACACCTCCTAGCATGGGCAGTAAAATTAGCGGTTGTGTGCACTTTTGAAAGAAATTAATCTCTAAATTTTTGTTGTCCAACAATTTCCCTATAATTGCAAATAATTAGACTCAGATAATTCGAATTAATTCAAATAAGAATTTCTGGTCAAATTAAACACAGTACAGAAAAATGGGAAAATATTGGATATTTGAGCACACTTTCCTGATTAACTCTAGCACAATAAACTAAGTGCAATGCAGAAAATATCAACTCATCATGAAGTTGTAGCATCATTTGGTTATGTGCAAAATGATGAAGGAGAATGGGTTCCCAAAGGCAACGCCCCCCATCCCCCCTTACAAGAAGGTCAACATGAACAAGGACAAGATGATGAACAAGGCAGTTCATCTACAACACTAAATAATGTCATCAACCGCATAGAACAACTTCAAACCTTTGTTGGTACAAGATTTGATGCCTTTGAAACTCGATTTGATGCCCTTGAAACAAGATTTGGAAACATGGACATGGTCATCACTACAAGGTTTGATGCGTTGCAATCGCGCGTTGGGAACATTGAAGAACAACTGCAACACTTGCAAAGTGCTTTTGAAAACAATCCTCAGACTTAGAATTGGTTGTTTAGGCTTTATTTTCTGCATTATAAAGAACTATGTACCACAGTTCCTACTTTGATAATTTCAAGTCTTTAATTTAATGAAGTTGTTTACTTTCAAACTGGTTCCTCAATTCTCGACATTTATTATGTAATGTTCAATTTATGATACATTTAATAGCATTGCAGTTGTGAGTAAAACACCAATACCACTAACCAATACCACTTAATAACATTGCAGTTGTCTGTAAAACTAAAACTCACTTTTTTTTCCAATGGTCAGCCCTGTTAACCTGACTGACTACCTCAGTTGGACTTTATGTACAAAATCCAATTTTCTCTCGGGTAATCGTTTACCAATAAGTTGTAAACGATTACCATAGCCTTTTTTCAACACTCTCAGTCATCCCTTGCACAGCTTGCTCCTCCAACTGATGAGGGCTCACTCCACACTCCTTGGGACATCATCACATCACTAACCACCCTCTCCCACCACTGAAACACCAAGACCATCCTTGCCTTCTTGCCTTCTCTTCAGCCAATTGTGCCTCCAAACTTGTAACCCTCCTTTTAAGTTCTTCAATTAGAAATTCTTGGTCCTCTAAAGCACACATAAAAGTTTCTCTGCGAATTCTTTTTTGTTTCTTCTTTCCTCTTGGTTTACCATCCTTTCTTTTTGGTGTTGGTCTGTATTCCTCCTTATCCTTGGTTGAAGCACCACCATAAACATCGTCAACAACCTGAAATTTAACCACACATAACAGATTACACAACTTTTGTCAATATATGAAAACATAACAAAACTTCCGATAACAAACCACATACCAAACCTGTCTCATACACCGTTTTACGAACTTGTCTCCAACACTTATATTCATCCAATGCAATATTCGTGGAAATTTATCAATAGGACCTTTTGGTGGAACAAATAGCTCAAAAAACCATACCTAAGAAAAATAAATCATCTTAACTTGTAAGAAACTAAATTCACAAAACAACTTAAATCATTACATCAAATACTATTAATTACCTGCAGCATGTAAACACAAGCATCGACGTAAACGTTTGTTGTACCTTTGTCTTTCTTTAAGCCTTCTGAAGCTTTGCACAAACTACGTAACAGAAAACGATAAACTAAACTACCCCAACAATAACTACCCAAACCACTTAAGTTGTCAACAATATTAAACATTACGGGAAACACTTTTCCGCTATGTTTTGGAAATAAAATCTCACTTATCCCTACTAGGAGGTAAAGGCTACAAAAATGAGAACAAGGGATCTTTTTCTTGTGTTTTCGCATTAGAATTTTGTATATCGAATTCAATTCCTTTGTTCCTTTGCCTATGTATTTCACACATTCAGTATTGCCCATTTCTTCCTTTAAGTTAATATTTGCACCATCTGTACTCAATCCCAACCCTAAATAAATATCATTTTCATTTATATTCAAAACTTTATTCCCAACTAAAAAACCACTACTAGAGTCGTCTCACTTACCCAATAACTCACTCAATATATTTCTACCTAGTTTAACATTGACATTGACATCTAAAAACCACGCAAATGGAGTCTTCGCAATCAATGACCGATGCTCGTCTGTCAAGCGTTCGTTCAAAGTACATATATACTTTGTCGAAAAAGAGTGACGAACATTCAACTGCATAAACCAAAATAAAATCAGCAAAACAACGAAACCCAATAACCCAAGAACCACAAGAGAAGGATACGAACCCCAAACCTTAACCCAAACCAAATAAGCATGCTACGAGATGGAATGGAAAACCACTCAAACCTTAACCTAAACCAAATAAGCATGCTACGAGATGGAATGGAAAACCACTTACCTTCGTCGTCGGACAATGGTCACCGGACCTTGCCATTCCGCACGATAACAGGATACGAAAATGGACGGAGACAACACCACGCACACAGAACAATCACAGAGAAAGCAAAGTTAAGCGGCACGAAACGCGACCTTGGACCTTCACGAGAAGGGACCTTCGTTTCCAATGAAACAGAGAAAGGGTATTTTCAGTTAAAAGAAGGGTTACGGACTTCCATTTCGAAGGTTTTTATAAAATATTATTTTTAAAACAAACCAATCAAAGAAGTACACGTGACGTTGTAAAAAAAGTGTTAACAAAACGTTGTTGGAATATCGCGGTTCATAATATAAAAAGGAATTAATAGTAATCATGGGTATTAGGATCATAGCAATCGCTAAATTGTAGTTACTGATATTAGACTCAATTCGTTAACTCGGTCAAGGGGATTAATTGGTTGAAAGTTTGAATAGGTAAAGACATTAATTTAAAACCTGGCCTATGTGTATATAATTATACTAGCTGACTGTTTAGTATCTAGAATGCATAATTGTGCATACTTTGTTGGTCATCTTACGCTGATTACAGGGTACAGGTTGTAATGATCTTAAATTGATTAAATGGATGGAAATTACTGCTGAATATAACTCACTGATGTCATATGCTGGTTTGAATACATAGTTTGGTTATAGTTATTAGATAAAGATCTGGAATGAAAGATTTTGTGTACGTCTGGTCTTTGCCTTAAAACATTGTATTTGCTATGATCGACGTTGAGTGTTGATGATTAGGTATTTTGGAAGAATATATATATATATATATATATATATATATATATATATATATATATATATATATATATATATATATATATATATATAATATGTGATCGTTGAAATAATTTTAATTAGATATTAAATTATAAAAAAATGATTTAAAGTGGAAATAACTATTATTACTATTATTATTAGTTAAATAAAATTTAGAGTGATTAGTTAAAACAATAATTGAATAAAAATGTGTGATGAATTGAATGAAATGTTTTAATGGATGTAATTACTGTTGAATAAAATGTTAATTATAGATTTCCATAAAATTAATTCCTATCTAAATTTTAATAATTGTAAAAATATATTTATATTTATTTATACTAGTCCTTTTGCATAAAGTCCATTACTATGCATATGAACTTACTCTGGCTGTGCAGCTTTGATGTGAAGGAGAACGAAAAACCAAGAACGCACCCAGCCACAGCACCGCCCACCGACAAAGCGGTCAGCACCACAAATCAGCCAATAACGAAAACCCCACCGGCAGCACCACCACCATACACCACCATACACCACCGACACCTCAGCAATACCAGTCCACCGAGAACGCGCCCAGCACCACCAACAAATACCCATTATCATAGTGCTTAAACCCTACCAACAGGGTTTAGGGTTTAAGCACTTTGATGGCCTCTAATTAAAAAAATCAGTTGTGAATCACACATTGAAGAGCAGTTGACTATTTTTTCGACCAAAGCTTGTGTTGGGATAATGCAAAGTGTCTCTAGTTTGTTATCAATGGAAACTGATTTGTCAGACGCAGAACCTGGGACCATTAATGACGGTTCCACGGCGAAGAAATCAAAGCAACGTAAGAGGAAGAGTTTCATGGTGGACGAGGAAGGGCAAATGGGTTCGCGAGAGAAGCTAGCAAAAAAAGTCTTGTTGTCTCTTACTAGGCCTTCCTACGTCTTGGGATTGGGTCCCAAACCTCTGAGGAAGGAACACCGTACGAGGTTGCGCTACCTGCTGCGCAGACTCGTCAACCAGCATCACTGGGTCGAAGCCAGTGGTGTTCTCAGTGCCTATATAAAGGGCACACTTAATGAGACCTCGCCCTTCAGAAATCGTCTTAAATTTTGGGTACCCTCCCCCCCTTGCTTTTATTATTTGTGGAATTGGGAATGTGGTGTGGTGTCAAGTTTTATTTGCTTTTCAAGTGCTGATTTTTTTTACTTGTTTGATGATAATTGCTACCTATTTGATTAGTATGATTTTATATATTGTTGTTATAATTTCTTCTATTCTTGATATCCTAGTTAGTTTCTGAACACTGACATGTATGCTGATCTGTGTTTAGGTTTTAATGGAGCTTCTTAATCGTGTGAAAAATAATTCTATTAATCCCACAAGAATCAAGAATCTCTATGATATTTGGTCGAAAAAAATTGGATCAATGAAGACTTGGCCTTTACAGGTATGTTTCAGACTCCCCAACTACACGCTTTATAGTTGTTACCTTTATTGTTAAATGTTTATAAATTTGCTTTGTTAGGTAGTAACTGTTTCTGACTTACAGCTTGTTTTGAAATACCTAAAGGTTATTTATGACCTTAATTTTTTTCTTAGTGAAACAGAAATCATATTATTTAAGCCTGATAAAATTGTTATTGATGGTAACTCACAAGAGAGAGGTAGGCTATCTGATTCAATAATCGATAGCAAGTTCTGAAACTGTTGTATTCTGAAAACTCTAATTGAAAGAGGGGAGAGGGATCTAGCTAAGGAAAAACAATGATCCTGGTGGCAGTGGCTTGTGAGTCTATAGCTAGCCATCAAGTACTCAACAAATACTTGAGATTAAAACTCATAAAATATATTCTTGAGGGCTTAACAAATCCCTCTCATTATCTTCTATATATATTGAAAACACAAAAGTACATGGAACATCAAGAGTCTGCACTAGACCTCTAGGTACAGAACTAGGTACGACACATTAATGGTCTAGCAGACAAGCTTTAATGATGATATATAACAGTAATTATTCTAACACTCCTCCTTAAGCTGGAGCATACAGATTGTATGTACCAAGCTTGGAACAAATAAACTCAATTCGAGGTTCCCTTAATGACTTAGTCAACACATATGCGAGTTGGTCATTTGATCCAACAAACTCGGTACATATTTCTTTTGACAATAACTTTTTCCGAACAAAATGACAATCAATTTCTCTATGTTTAGTTCTCTCGTGAAACACTGGATTTGATGCAATGTGAAGAGCAGCTTGGTTATCACAATACATCTTCATACTTTGGATGTCACAGAAGCTAAGCTCTTGAACGAACTGCTTCACCCATATAAGTTCACATGTTAGTGACGCCATTGCCTTATATTCAGCTTCAGCTGTTGATCAAGTCACTACATTCTGTTTCTTACTTTTCCATGAGATAATGTTTCCTCCAAGGAAAACACAATATCCAGTAGTAGATTGTCTATCAATAGGAGAACTTGCCCAATCGGCATCATAATATCCTAATACCTGAAGGCTTCCTTTTTCTTCATATAACAGCCCTTGCTCGGGAGCCTTTTTCACATACCTTAGAATGCGAATGATAGCATTCCAATGGCCAACACATGGAGCTTGCATGAACTGACTAACCACTCCAACTGCAAAAGATAGATCCGGCCTTGTAATAGTAAGATAGATCAATTTTCCAACTAGCCTCCTATATCTCTCCGGGTCGGAGAATAACTCACCTTCTATTGTTAATTTTTGATTTAGGTCCATAGGACTATCAACCGGTCTACAATCAATCATGCCTGTTTCTTGCAAAATATCCATAGCATACTTCCTTTGGGCGAATACAACTCCATCTTTTGACTGAGCTACTTCAATGCCTAAGAAGTATTTGAGGCTTCCAAGATCCTTGGTTTGGAAATGTCTACACAAGTACTCCTTCAATTGAGATATTCCAGCTGTATCATTTCCTGTAATGACTATATCATCAACATATACTATTAAGTAAACACATTTCTCGAGAGACGAATGATAATAAAAGACTGAATGATCTGCTTCACTGCGTTTTAGTCCAAATTTTTGAACAATGAAGCTGAATTTTCCAAACCAAGCACGTGGTGATTGCTTGAGCCCATATAGAGATCGGTGCAATTTGCAAACCATACCAAACTCCCCCTGAGCAACAAACTCAGGAGGTTGCTCCATATAAACTTCTTCCTCAAGATCACCATGGAGAAAGGCATTTTTGATATCCAATTGATGAAGTGGCCAATGACGAATTGCTGCCATTGCGAAGAAAAGACGAATGGTAGTCATCTTGGCCACGGGAGAAAAGATGTCACAATAATCAAGGCCATAAACCTGAGTGTACCCTTTTGCAACTAGCCAGGCTTTTAGTCTATCAATGTCACCATTAGGGCCAACTTTAATTGCATATACCCATCGACAACCAAAAGCCTTTTTGCCCGGGGGAAGTGGCACAAGCTCCCAAGTATTACTGTGGTCAAGAGCCTGTATTTCTGCAATCATGGCTTGTCGCCATCCAGGATGATCAAGTGCTTCTTTCACATTTTTGGGTATAACCACAGAAGACACTGAGGATAAAAAGGAATAAAAGGAGGGCGACAATCTGTGATAACTAAGAAAATTATAAATGGGATGAGTGTTTCGAGTGGAACGAGTACCTTTTCTAAGAGCAATGGGCCAACCAGAATCATCTTCACCAGGAGGCGGTGAGGAAAAAGAATCTGAAGGAGGAGATCCACCATTTTCTAGAAGAGGACTACCCATCGGGGTACTGTGTCGAAAGATATCAATATGTGGAGAGGAAGGTTCGGGAGGACCTTGAGCATGACTTCGATTGACTGAGACATTGGAGATATTGGACTCAACCACTGGAAGAGGAAGGACCTGATGGAGGATAGGAACATCTTGAACAGATGGAGAGAAGAAAGGTGTCTGTTCAAAGAATGTAACATTGGCAGACATGTACTACTTCTTGGTTTTAGGAGAGTAACACCGGTACCCTTTTTGAAGCCGAGAATGGCCCAAAAAGACATTTGATCGCACGAGCGGAGAGCTTGTCTAGCCCCGGAGACATGTCGTGAACAAAACATACACAACCAAAGACTAGAGGAGGGGTGTGAAAGAGAGGAGCATTGGGAAAGAGAATGGAGAAAGGGACTTTATTATTGAGAGAGGAGGAGGGCATCCTATTAATAAGAAAACATGCAGTTAAGATGGCATCCCCGAGTGATGAACAGGAATATGGGCACCAAGCAAAATGGTACGAGCAGTTTCAACCAAGTGTCTATTTTTTCTTTCTACTATACCATTTTGTTGGGGTGTATGAGGACAAGTGGACTGATGCAAAATACCATGGGAGCTAAGGATTGTAGAAAAAGTGGAAGAGAAATACTCTTTAGCATTATCACTTCTTAAGATTTTAATTACTTGAGCAAATTGGTTCTGGATTTCATTCAAAAAGGATGTGAAGATGGGTAACAATTCAGAGCGATCTTTCATTAGATAAACCCAAGTACATCTAAAATACTCATCAATAAATGTAACAAAATACCTAACACCAAAAGAAGAGATGTGACTAGGTCCCCAGACATCAGAATGAATAATAGAAAAACTAGAATTACACATTGATTAGACCTTTTAGGAAAGATAGATCTAACATGTTTTCCTAGTTGACAAAACTCACATTCTAAAGTCTGAAGACCACTAAGTTTAGGACACATCTTTTTTAACTTTGACAAGTGAGGATGGCCAAATCGGTCATGTAACACTTTAGGAGAAAGAGCTGCAACACAGGATACCCTTGGACGAGATCCAAAATGGTATAAACCTCCAACTTCATATCCTTCTCCAATCTGTCTCCCCGAGCCACGCTCCTGTATAACAAAAGATTTTGAATCAAAAGTTATTGAACAATGTAACATTTTGGTTAATTGACTTAAGGAAATTAAATTGAATGGACAGTTAGGGACAAAAAGAACAAATGTCAGAGGGAGACAGGGAGACTTGACCGACTCCCTTTGAACAAGTTTTAGAGCCATTTGCAAGGGTAGTGAAATGGGGTTTTTCTTGGAGGGAAAGGGTTGAGAACAATGAAGTATTACCAGAGATGTGATCAGAAGCACCCGAGTCAATTACCCATGAATTTTGACCTTCCATGGATTGAGAAATGCAAGCTGTGGATGTACTTGGGGATTGAGATGATTGTGCTAAGCTGTTAGACTTTAATCGCAGATACTCTTGATACTCTTCCTCAATGAACTTGGAGTTGGAAGTGGGAGTTTCAGCCTTAGAGATATTGGCTGTTTTTGAAGGAAAACCATGTAAGGAGTAGCAGTTTTCTTGGGTGTGACCCACCCTCTTACAGTAAGTGCACTGTGGACGTCCCTGACCTCCACATCCTCCTCCTCTAGTGCCACGTCCTCCTCTTTCTCGCGTGGCAACCATGACAGATGGTTCCATTGTTTCATGAGCTTCCTGAGATTGAGGCACTGGAACACGAAGAAGACGTGTGGTCAAGGCTTCCAAGGATGGGAGCTCATGACTTGTTAGTATATGATTCAAATCTAGATGTAAAGCACGGAGGATCATCACCATATAGTACTTGTCAAGCTTCTTCTTGATGTCTTCCGAAGATTCCATTTCTAAGAACATGCTCAACTCTTCCAAAGCTGCTTAGGCTTCAGTCATGAAGGAGACCATATCATGGTCTGTCATTTTGAGACATGCAAGCTTGTTGCTGTATCATAGAGACGTTGAATATCATTAGCATGAATGCTTTTAGCTTTCTTCCAAACAGAGTGACATGTTTTGAAGGCTCTAAGAGATATCAAAAGTCGGGGTTCCACAGATTGCCGCAATACGGCACACAATTGGAAATCTGCTTGTTTCCATTGTTTGGCTTTATCAGAAAGTACTTGGCTTCCATCCTGCTCAAGGTGGTCATAATGTCCTTGACCGAGGAACCACATTTCCACGGCAGCAGACCAAGACAAATAATTCTTTCCGTTTAGCTTTCCGGAAGTAATTGAGGGACTTCCAGAGAAAGAAAGAACACTTCCAGACGCCATTCTTGATAAAAATAGGAGAAGGAAAAGCGCGACAGTGAGGAACCAGAAAACCCTAGAGGGTTTCTTAGGGTTTTCTTGAAGGGGAGCTTTTGGACTTCACTGAAGTAAGGTTTTGAGGGTCAGAACAGAGAGAGGAGGCTCAGGTGACAACTATGAAGGTGTCATGGTGACTTTCCGATAGGCAGAGGGCGGCGCCTGAACAGTACGCGCCTGTTCGCAATGCACAAAGAAGTTGTGCGTGGCGGAGCATGGAGGAGAATCATACTCCGGCACCGGTGGGGGTGGTCGTCGCGTGAAAAGACGAACCAGATCCAGTGGTCGCTTGACGGAACAGTGACGGTGGACGGCGGCAGACGGCGGTGGACAGATGCAAGATGGCAGAGAACCAAGTTGAAGAGCTTCAAACTGCAATTGACAGCTGCAGATAGTGACAAGACAACCGTGGACAATGGCAAAGGGCATTGGACAAATGCGAACAACAATGACAATGTTGGTGGACAACCCAGGACAGAAACCAGAGCAGGATGAACCTGCTCTGATACCAACTTGAGATTAAAACTAATAAAATATATTCTTGAGGGCTTAACAGATCCCTCCCATTATCTTCTATATATATTGAAAACACAAGAGTACATGGAACATCAAGAGTCTGCACTAGACCTCTAGGTACGACTCATTAATGGTCTAGCAGACAAGCCTTAATGATGATATATAACAGGAATTATTCTAACACAAATAATACTTTCTTTTTCCTTTTCCTTTCTTCCTTGGTGGAATTGGGGCTAATTTGAAGAAATCAGGGAATACCTGACTTGCTAAATGTTACAATTTTACTACTATTAATTACTAACCACATACTGAGTTTTGCCTCACATAATATGGCATAACATATCATTTTTAAACTTAGTTTCTCCGAAAGCCTTGCCTCAGTCCTCAATTATTTAATTCCAGTTTTTTTCAGAATTTTCTTTGTTCAGTGTTAAAGCTGCATTTTCGAAGTTATCTAGGTAGAGGCATGCTTGGGGAAAAGTTTGACGTTTCCATCCCTATTTTCATTAATATTTGCAAAAAATTCAATTTGTTTTCTCATAGTTTCTTGTTTTGAAAGATTAGTATAGGAAATTATGAAAACAATATTTCAAAACAGGAAACTGAATGAATAATAAGGTGACGACTGATTTTCATTATTAATGATGAAACAGAAATGTTTTCTCAAACCAAATAGGCTTTTAAGTTTTTAGATTTGACCGTCTTAGTAATTTTAAAATTATTAACTTGTTAACTTTTTCACGTGCAAGTTGTATGATAGCAATCAGGTTGTGATAATATGTTTGCTCCCATGTTATGTTTAAACTTGCTAGTGGGAAGCTCTACCATTTCCATTGCAAACAATCTCATCAAACTCTCCACTGACAAATAAATTATATTTTGCAATTGAGACATCGATTGTGCATTCAAATTGTAAGCTTGATTTGCTTCGTCTTCAGTTCTTAATGTAGAATTTTGTTTATGGAGCAGAGCAGATACGCAGTCCACTTTGAGTTCATTTTTTTCTGTCTTATGCAAGGCAATGCAGGGGATGCATACCAGCTTGCTTTATGGTATGTAATTTTAATTTTAATGTGTTTCTCTTCGCAGAATATTATGTGTTGAACCATGATGCCAAGAGTGGATAATTTCATAACTTCTCATTACTAAATAATGTGGTGAGCTGGTTGCCTGGCATTGTCATTATATTTTTACCAGGGTTGTATGTTTTTCAATAAAACCTAAATTTCTCATAATAGTTGATAAGGTTGTAATGGTAATTATCATTGGTGTTCAATTCCTCTTGAGAGTTTGGAATAGTATCTTAATTCTATTACTCCAGAGACCTTGGTACTTGACTGCCTGTTATAAAATCCAAGCTAATTAAGAATGATGCTGCTTAATATTGCCCTTGTTTACTAGTATTTAAAGTAGGTAAGTTTTATCAATGTAGAAAAACAAACATAATTGCATAAAGTCAACATTCGAAATGATTGACACTGCCCCAATGACAAAGATGAATTTGGGATTGGTCTCATCCTGGAAATTTGGGGATGGATTATTCCTATTGGTGACTTTTAAAGATACCTTTAATTGTCTGATGTCCTAGATAGATACTTAGCTTTAAGAGTTCTCACCATTCAAGAAGTGCCCAAGTGATGCATTGTTTGAATATAACAGTTTCAATACTCTGGCAATTATAATTGCAATTTGTTTCATTTATTTTCTGCTATCTTATTCAATATACATAGGTTAGGTTGCCTAGTAAGTACCCTACTGGCGTAGTTAAGTACTAGATACACGCCCAAATATATGTGAATTAAGTCAAACAAGACCAAATTATTGTGTTATGCTTTTGGCACCGAAGTGTATTATGAAATGGCTTCTAATATGAACTTTCCATTCACAAATAGTTTTCCTTCACTAATGGTGGTTTCCACTTCAAAAATACTAAATAACATGTCAGTGTTTGAAAAATAGTGTTATAAGGGGGTCACCAGGTTCTAATTTATTTTCTTTATATTCCCTTGTTCTTTCTATTCTTTTCCATTTATTTTTGTCTTTTGGTTTCTCCTTCAGTATTGAACAAAACAAAGTTGATATTGATCCTGTGTTAAAGATGATGATGGGTTTGACATTCTATGAGCTTTGGTATTCTTCTATCCCCAAAGAATTCCAGTGGAGAAACACAGACCACTTTGACATGCAAGAGAACTCACATATGGAGATCTCATTTACCAATAAAACTGGACAGTCAGAGCGGTATAATTCAGTTGAATCCCACATGGCTGAGTCCCATTGTCAACGTGATTCAGATGCCTCTATCATGAATGATAAGCATATATCTAGGGATGTTGTATTCAGTGAAGACATAGAGGTTGGTACTAATAAAAGAGAAAAAACACATCAGAACTTTCAGCCAGAAGGTTTTTACTTAAATTCTGAAGAGCAAAACGGATTTGGAGACCCTTTTTCTAACAGTGGAGGGCTTACACAAGATATCTTACACGGCCTTGGTATGTTTTTTTTTTTCACTGAACAGGTGGAATATCTATATTCTGTCCTGCACACCAGAATGAGAATGTGTATATGCTTATACGATTTTATATGGATTTTCCTACTTAAGTTTTCTTTTTGGACTGAAAATATTGTTTAGATATTTCTCATGACCCTAATAAGGCTAGATTGTAATTTTTATCTTGCCAATTATTACTTGTTTGCAGCAACCTAAGAGTAGCTTGTTAAACAACCCCTCCCCTATTACTATGGTTTATGTTGGAGATAAAGAAAATGAGGGTGTAGAGTTTCCATCTGACTACTTGAAACTTCAGACAATGCCACTGATTCGGCACTGAGACTCTTCATGTTTTTTCTTTTATCCATTTCTGTTTTGAGTGTGATATAATCCAACTGGCATGCTTTCACTGGATCAGAGCTCTAAATTGTTGTGGGTGACAATTTTCTTTCCCTTTGAATATCCCATGCTAATCTGTTTATAATTTTCAGAAGTCTGTGTTAAATACTTAGATATTTTCAGTTCAGACTGGCTTCCCTATAGGAAAATCTCTCTATAGGCCTCCATTAGATTAATCATTTTGAGATAGAGAGCTTAAATCCAAGAATATATCTCTATAGGCCTCCATTAGGCTTCCCTATAGGAATATCTCTTCCTGTGGTTATGATATAGTAGAGAGATTTCCCGGAGAAATCCAAGAAGCCCAATGCAGAGTGATTTGAGGAAATATGAAACAAAATGTAGAAGGAGGGAAATAGGAGCCCAAGAAGCGATATCTTCAATCACATCCAAGAAAATGATCTATACCAGTTACTTAGAATATTGTAAGGGAAACTTGCTTTCATGGGTAACAGAAAAATACTAGTAGTGAGAGGACCCAAAGAGTAAATGGGCCCAACAAGCCTCTAACCCATGAAGTGAGGCATGGTTCAAGATGGGAAAGGGTATATGTGAGAAAGGGTAATGGCGTGGTCTTATTAGAACAGTGATCAGTTAGAGGAGAGAGAGAAGGAATATTTTCTGTTAGTATCAGTTGTGGAGAGAAGGGGAGGGCTTTTTTGTTGTCTGGTTGAATAGAGAACCTTGTTGGTTACTGTACAGAAGCCTAGCTCTGGGCATTAGGATTCGTTATCTTGCTGTATTTTCCTCTTTTGGACATAAATATTAGAGTTGTTGCCATATATTTCATTCATCTATTGTCTTCTGTTGCTTGTTCTGGGTGTAGATGTCAGACACCCTTCATTGATCAGTGAATGCCACCAAGAAAGAAAGGGAACAAAGAGAAACAGGGGGAACCAACATATGAAGTTGCAATGGAATCGCATGTTGATCTCGTGGAAGAAAAATTGACGAAGATGAAAGCAGTAATGGAGGAGATTCGTCTTCAAACAATTCTTAATCAAATGCGTTGGAAGTAATGGTGAAGGAAGCTGCGGATAATCAGTCAAAATTGATGGAGCTTATGATTTGCAACTTTATCAAAAGTATGAACGAGGATGGAAAGGGTTTTGTTGGTTCAAAAGATGCAAAAAGCATGAAGAATTATGGGAGGACCTCATTTGGGTTGAAATCCTTAGAAGGGGATGAGCTCATTGAGTTTCGTCAATCAGTGAAAAAAATAGAACTGCCAATGTTTAGTGGGGAAGATCCTGCAGGCTGGATATCTGGAGCTGAAATCTATTTTACGGTACAAGGAACCAATGAAGTCGTGACAATGAACCTTGCTCAGTTGTGCATGGAAGGAGGTACGATATACTTCTTCAATTCTCTATTGAACGAATACAAAGAGGAGTTTTGAGGTGGGTGATATGGTTTCCCTTAAGCTCAACAACACCATCAACACTCTGATGAGTAAAATCAGGCCCAAACTAAGTGCAAGGTACTACAGTCCTTTTGAGATCCTAGAGAAGATTGGAGTAGTTGCCTGTCGTTTGAAATTACCACCCTCTTCAAGGATACATCCTGTGTTCCATGTTTCCTTTCTTAAGAAGGCAGTGGCTGACCATAAAACAGTAGATTAACTACCAACAGAGATAGAAGATGAAAATGTGGAAGTCATGGAGCCTGAATCAATATTAGCTTACGAAAGTATTATGAAGAGGGGGGAGCGAGTTAACCAGTGGTTGGTTCATTGGAAGGGAAAAACAGCAGAGCAGAAACTTGGGAGTATGAGATTACTTTAGAAGTCAATTTCCAGGCTTAAGTCATGAGGACAAGACAGTTTTTCAAGAGGAGGGTATTGATAGGTTCCTGCCCAAAGAGTAATTGGGCCCAACGAGCCTCTAGCCCATGAAGTGAAGCACGGTTCAAGATGGGGAAGAGTATATGTGAGAAAGAAGAGTAGGGGTAATGAAGTGGTCTGGTTAGAGTAGTGGTTAGTTAGAGGAGAGAGAAAGAAGGAATAGTCTTCTGCTATTAGTATCAGGTGTGGAGAGAAGCGGAGGGGTCTTTTGTTGTCGGGTTGAACAGAGAACCTTGTTGGTTACTCTAGAGGAGCCTAGCTCTGGGCAGTAGGATTGGTTATCTTGCTGTGTTTTCCTCTTTTGCGAATAATCTTAGAGCTTTCATATTTCATTAATCTATTCTCCTTTCTTGTTTGTTCCGGGTGTAGATCTGTATCAAGTAGTCAAGGCAAAGTCAAGATCCCTATGCCCACATCTGCAAAAGAAATGGTTTAATATGATATAAAAAGTTTAGTTGATTCCCCAGCCCTTATCAGTTACTAATTTCAATCTTGAGATGTGCAGTCCTTATAAGTTGGAAATTTAACATTGATTGGTGATATCATCAAACTAGTGTATTAAAGTATGGTGGGGGTTAACCCTTACCCCATGAGTTAGTTTTTTGGAGTTGAGTTAGGCTCAAATCCAAATTCTAAGAGTTTGATAGGAGAAATAAGAGAAACAATGATGGGTATCTTATGTAACTTACTAAATGACACTTAGTAAGTCAGCTTGTTAGTTGGAGTTAGCTTTTTATGAGGACAAACTGTAATGAGGGTATATATAAAGGATAAGGGAGTATAGTATGGGATTTTTGTGCATTGGTTGAGAGGAACAGGTTCCTCAAAATTCCTGGGTATGCTGTTTTCTATAATTGTTTCATTATTTAGTGAGTAACATAAACAGTCTCTTGTCTTCTCTGTTCTTTTACTCTTTCTTTTCTCTATTTTTGTTATATTCTGGTACCATTTTTTTTCAAATTGGTTTCAGAGCTTATTGCTCATCATTTCTTGGTTTTGATAGTGATTACTCTCTGGTCTACTAGTGTTAGGATATTTATCCTATTTTATCATGATTATATTGTGTCAAGGGTTACCCTATTTATCATGATTATATTGTGTCTAGGGTTACCCTATTTATCATGATTATATTGTGTCTAGGGTTACCCTATTTATCATGTACTTTTGTATCAATTTATTCTTATAAATAGAAGATTATGAGAGGGATCAATCAAGCCTTTTGGAATTATTTTACAGTCTAATTCTCAAGTACTAGTAATTTCAATAATGTCTTTTCGTGCATTTACATAGGGGGACTTGATTTGTGGTTGCTGCCCTTGCATTTTTCTGATGAGAGCAATTTGGAGGAGTTCATGTATTTGCAAATAGATCAGCCTAATGACTATTACAAAAATTCAGTGAAATATTTGCAACTAGCTCTCAACTCAGAACCTTCTGCTTCGGCAACATTACTTCCATTGGTACAGGTATAGATCATACATTTCAAGTAACTTTGTTGTAGCCCCTAAACATCATTTTGTATTTTGTTCATGTTTGTTAAACTGAAAATCAGGTTCATAACTTTTGAAGCAATAATTTATTACATTACCTCCTGTACTTGCTCAAAAGTACTTTGTCTTAAGCTTTGCTTTGGGTGCTCCATGCGTTGTAGCACTTGTCCTCAGAACTGAATGGAGGATATCTGCATAAGATTTTCCCAATACTCAATTCAATAATCAGAGATGGAAGTTTCAAGAATTAAATACTCAAATGAAGTGATTAAAAATTTATACTTTTTGAATGGGTCTGGGCCATGATGGTGAATAATGTCACCTTGGCCCATAGTTAAATTGGGATAAATCATATTTATACTTTAATCATTTGGTTATATGATTTAGTTTATTTTCATTACTTGTTACCTATTGGCTAAGTGTTCTGGAACAGGATGGTTCTCGGCCAAGGCCTGGTAACTCTAGGTCTTGGGTTGTACACTGCCTAGAAGGTTTAATTAGGATCTGCAGCTAATATGAATCTTTTCTACAATCATTTGATACATTCACCGATAGGGAAATGTTAGAAAACGGTTTTTAAGCCTAACTCAACCTCACAAAACCGTCTTGTAAGGGGAGCTTTGTACCCCCACTATATTATAATTTGGTCTTATCTCTAGTCTATGTGAGACTTCTAACACACTCCCTTCACATCGAGGTATAGACATCTCGAGCATGAGAGTAGAATTTAATGAGTGGTTCTATAGCGGGTGGAACAGAATGTCCACATAGATCTTGCTAGGATAGATTCTAACCATAGCTCTGATACCATGTTAAGAAGTGGGTTTTAAGCCTAATTCAACCCCACAAAACGAGCTTGTAAGGTGAGCTTTGCACCCCACTTATATATTATAATTTGGCCTTATCTCTAATCGATGTGAGACTTCCAACAGGAAATATCCTGAAACTTTTTGTTTAAGTGAATCAAGATAAATTTGAAGTCATTTCAAATAAATAATTTTGTATTACTTTTAGTTTTGAACTAATTCAGCATCAATTATGTTCTAGCGAACCATTTTCAAATTTTTAAACACTTTTGAAAGGGGAAGGATGAGAAATAAAGGAATTTTGGTTGAAAGTAAAACTTGTTAGATGAAAACCTAATTGCTTACAGAATTTTGTTAAACTTAAAATTGGACTAGATTAAAGAACTAATTATTTCAATATTTTAGATGTTGCCATACAATATTAGTTAAGAACTAATTCTGCTCTATGTCTGTACCTAATCTTCTTTTATTTTGGTAAAATTGCAAGTCTTATTGTGGTGTTGATAAGTGCAATGCATTTATTCTTTGCATAATTCCTGAAAATTATAGGAGCACTATAATAAACCATGCTGCTGTTGTCAACAACCCGTCCCTGCTGCCTTTTCATACTTTTTCTTATTGCTATGCAAGTTTTTGGTTATAACTTTCTGTTCTTATTAGAAAAAATATATTTAGAATCTTCCTAATTAGAGGAAATAAATATATAATCTTTTATTTTATTTTGTTTTCCTAGTTTTTCTATTTCCCTTTTTAGGAGAATTAGATTATTACAAATAGAGGATATGAGAATGTATTTTTCATGATTGAGAATAATAAATTAGTCTTATTTTCAACTTCGTATCAAAGATCTCGATCTTGGGGCTTCGTTTCGTTGCAACAGTCGCACCGCCGCTGCTATCCGACCACCGTCGCTGCCGTTGTCGCCGGTTGGAGTCGTTGATAGGGCAGAAAGGTGCGCCCAACACCGGCGACCACAACGTGGAAAGTCGCTCCGTGAGAGGAGCCATCACGAGCCGCCATGCGCCTCCACCGTCGCCAGCACGTGTAACCCACGTGCCCACCTCCGGCGAGACCCTCTTGCCGGAGCCTCCTAAGTCTGTTCCAGGGGTTGGTGACAACCCATTTGGCTTATATTTGAGCAGATCTGAGTTTGAAGGTTTTGCTCCTCTTCTCAGTGTGACCCACACGCCGTCGTCGTCTCAGAAAAGCTAACCGGAGACTCCTAGTTCCGTTCTACGGGATGTCTAAAGTAAAAATGATTCCTTTGGGGGTACCTAATGACCTACCAAATATATGAGGTACCGATCGGTTGGATGGTCAGGAGGTACCTAATGACCAAAGCCAAGGAGATCATACTCTATTCATAAAGCACTCTTCTACAAGTAAACTCACTCTATTACTTGTCTATGTGGATGATATGATTATTGCAGGAGATGATGAAACAAAAAAGTTGGCATTAAAAGATAAATTGGCAGTTCAGTTTGAAATGAAAGACCTAGAAAAACTCAAATATTTTCTTGGAATAGAGGTTGCCTACTCCAAGAACGGAATTTTCATCTCCCAAAGGAAATATGTACTTGATCTCCTCAAAGAAACAGGAAAGTTAGGGTGTAGAACCTCAACAGTTCCTATAGAACAGAATCATAGAATTGGAAGTGAAGAAAGTGCTCCTATAGAGAAGGTCCAATATCAGAGATTGGTAGGAAAATTGATTTATCTATCACACACAAGACCAAACATTGCTTATGCTGTGAGTGTAGTGAGCCAATTTATGCATGATCCAAGAGAGAGACACATGCAAGCAGTTGACAAAATTCTCCAATACTTGAAGTCAAGTCCAGGAAAGGGGTTATTATTCAAAAGGGAAGACACCTTGACTATGAAGATATATACTGATGCTGACTATGCAGGTTCTATTAGTGACAGAAAATCTACTTCTGGGTATTGTGTATTTCTTGGAGATAGTCTAGTAACATGGAGAAGCAAAAAGCAAGATAGAGTATCCCATTCTAGTGCAGAAACTGAATTTCGAGCCCTTGCTCAAGGAATGTGTGAAGGACTCTGGATGAAAATAATTTTGGATGATCTTAAAGTCAAAGTCGAGAACCCGGTGCAACTACATTGTGACAATAAGTCTGCTATGAGCATAGCCCATAATCTAGTATAGCATGACAGAACCAAACACATTGAAATTGAGAGACATTTCATCAAAGATAATCTTGATAGAGGATTTGTGATTACAACTCATGTTCCTATAGAACTTCAAATAGCATATATTTTTACAAAAGGGCTTCCTCTGGGTAGATTTCAAGATCTTGTAGGCAAGTTAGGAATGATTGATATTCATTTACCAACTTGAGAGGGAGTGTTGTAATTAGAGAAAATATCTTTAGAATCTTCCTAATTAGAGGAAATAGATATATAATCTTTTATTTTATTTTGTTTTCTAGTTTCCTTATTTCCTTTTTTAGGAGAATTAAATTATTACAAATAGAGAATATGAGAATGTATTTTTTATGATTGAGAATAATAAATCAGTCTTATTTTCAACTCTTTCCTACTTAATGGCTTTGCTACCATACATAATGGATATTTTAGTATGTTTTATTGTTATTCGAGTAATTTGTGTTTGTTGAACTAGTGAAATGTGAAACCATTAGACCATTTCAAGGAATTGATGAAATGAAAGGGAAAGTAATGCTTTTACTTGTATCCTTTAGGAATGCCAATGTTGCATTAAACCATGTGGAGTGTACCCAGGTTTCAATTCATTCTAAATATTAACATTGCATCCCTTGATTCTGTTGTATTAGGACAATGATGTCTTCGTGCTTTCCTTTCAAAGGATATCCTTATGATTTATGTTAAAACTATGTTTCGTCCTTTTACCTAAATGCTTAATGCACCTATAGCATATTATTATTGTTGTTGCATTACAGAAAAAGATGGACAACCTTCTTTTAATAATTACTTTGGAACTTTCTGCAAAACGCCAAAACCATCTTCAACACTAAGAGGAGCTCTTTGTTTTTCGTACTAGCTGTGTAGTTTGTTCCTGTGGCAATTGCCATATCGTTCTGCTTTCCTTAACTGTTTATAGGCATCTACCGCCTCTAATATTAGAAGCTTTTGGTATGTCCTTAACATTGTACTAGAGCCTCAATATATAAAATGATTATGGTTCAATCCTTGCAATTCCCATTGTTTAACCCGAGCAGACAAGACAACTATGTCCTAGTATCTGAGCTTTTGAAAGTCCTTTGTGCAACTGCATGCTAACTAATTGGTTCTCACTCCTTCCATGTGCTTATTTTGTTACACACGTTGTGGAAATATCAGTAGCTTGTATTAAATGAAATCAATTATGTCAAAATATATTTTAGGACACTTTAAATATTATTTCCATGTATTTAATTTGTTATATTCCCTGTATCTTGCTATTATTACTAGAATAACAATCCCACAATTTTAGGGATTTGTTATGTAGAATAGGCTGCTCATTCAATAAGCTCTTGTATATATATCCAATGCATGTAAGAAGACAAAAATATAGAAAATAATAGATTCTCTCTCCTAAATTTAAGATGGTATCAGAGCTCTCGATCCTTGGGAGCCTTTGACAGTGTGTTTTGATTGCAGCCTTCATTGTTGCCTAACCCTAGAGTTCCATCACAACCTTCATTGCTGCCCAAACCCTAGAGGTCCATCACAACCTTCATTGTTGCTCAACTCTAGAGTTCCATCCCAGCCTTCATTCCTGCACATTATCCATCTTTGTTTTTGTGCCTTAATTGCACACTTTTGTAATGGCTGAAATGGAAAATGTAGACAAGTTCCAGAGTACAGAGAATTGTTGAATGTTCATTCAGCTTATAGATTGAACGGAAAAAATTATCTTAAATGATCTCAACTCATTAAGACCATTCTAAAAGGGAAAGGAAAGGTCAACCATCTCACTAAAGATGCCCCTGCAGAAAAGATGTCAGATTCAAGTCATGGGATGAAGAAGACTCCATTATCATGGCATGGCTGTGGAACTCAGTGGTTTCGGAAATTAGCGATACATGCATGTTCCTCACTTCTACAAAGGCTATATGGATTGCAATAGAGCAAACCTACTCTAAGGCAAAAAAGGTGAAAGGAAAAACAAAGGCTGCCAAACAGGGCACTAAAACTGTCACAGGATATGGTAATCAACTCAAATCTTTATGGATGGAGTTAGATCATTACAGGGTCATAGAGGCAGAGTGTTATGAGGATTCAACAATTCTAAGAGAATACATTGAACAAGATTGGGTGTATGATATCTTGGTAGGCCTAAACCAAGAATATGATTAAGTCAGAATCCAAATATTAGACAAGGAGAAGGTTCCTGGACTCAATGAAGTAATGGCAATTATTTGGAGTGAAGAAAGCAGAAGGAGTCTAATGCTAGAGACCCCAATTGCGGATAATTCAGCTATGCTTGTTGAAGGAGCAACAGTCCTGGTTGTAGAACAAAAAAAGTAGGTCCTCTTCCAAGAACATAAAAGAAAAATGAAGGAGTTTGGTGCACCTATTGCAACAAGCCACGTCACACAAGGGATAAATGCTGGAAGTTACATGGAAAACCTCAAAGTAAAGATTGGGGTCACAAAGGAGGCCTTCCAAGGAGAGGGGGGCAAGCTTATGTTGCTACTGGTCCTGAAAGTCAAGAAGGATTTGTACAACTCAACCATGAGGAGTTAGAAAGAGTAAGGTCCTTTCTTAGTAAATTTGAAAAACCCACAAGTACGTGTTCATTGACATACTCTGGTAAGTTTCCATTTTCTTGTGGATTTAATGTCTCAAATTCCCCATTTGTCCATTATTCGATACTAGACTCTGGAACCACAGACCATATGACACCATTCCCTAAACACTTCTCCACATATTCCCCATGTCCCAGCAGCAAGAAAATTTCTACAGCTGATGGAACCCTCATAACTGCAACTGGACAAGGAGATGTCCAAATAACCCCAATCATAATACTAAAAAATACTAAAAAATGTTCTTCATGTCCATAAGTTATCCACAAGTATGATATCTTATACAAAAACTTATCGAGTACCTCTTATGTAATGTAGTTTTTCATAGTAACTCTTGTATATTGCAGAACAAGAAGTCAGGGAGGACGATTGGACATGCTAGAGAATGGAATGGCCTTTACTACATGGAAGATTTGAGTCTACCCATTAAGAGTCACTCTCTAATATCTGAATCCTCCATGGCCAACAAAGAAAAAATCCAATTGTTTCATTGTCGTTTGGACGTCCTTCATTTTGGGTCATAAAGTTAATATTTCCTTGTTTAAAAATTTAAATCTAGAAGATCTTCAGTGTGAGGTGTGTGAACTTGCCAAACACAAGCGTGTACCTTTTCCTATCAGTAATAAAGTAAGCAATTCTCCATTTTATCTTGTTCATACGGATGTGTGGGGTCCCTCTAATATTCCTAGTACTTCCGGGGCTAAATGGTTTATAACCTTTATAGATGATTGTACAAGGGTAACATGGCTTTTCCTTCTTAAACACAAATATGAGGTCAACTCAATTTTTCTCCAGTTTGTTTCAATGATTAAAAATCAATTTGGGGTTAATATAAAAATAATTAGGTCTGATAATGTCAAAGACTACTTCAATCATACTATAAATTCTTTTTGTCAAAAGGAAGGAATAATCCATGAATCCTCATGTGTAAACACATCCCAACAAAATGGGATTGCAGAAAGAAAACATGGGCACTTATTAGATCAAACTAGAGCACTTCTTTTTCAAAATAATGTTCCAAAAAGATTTTGGGGGAAAGCTATTCTCAGTGCTACTTACTTGATTAATAGATTACCTTCTACTGTTTTATCCTCAAAAAGGCCCATGGAAGTCTTAAACTCATTCTACCCACATATAATCCATACAAATAACCTTCAACATAGAATTTTTGGGTGTGTCTCCTTTGTACATGTTCATAGTAATGGAAGAGGAAAACTTGACCCAAGGGCAATAAAATGTATTTTCTTGGGGTACTTAGCCACACAAAAAGGGTAGTGTTTCCATTCCCCATCCAAAAAATTTTGTTTCAAGAGATGTTACTTTCAATGAACGAGTAAGCTACTTTGACCAATCTCATCTCCAGGGAAGACTTTAAGAGAGGAAGATGAGCCTTTTATATTACCAAATCTGTCTTTTGGACCAGAAACAAAATCTCAAAAGGATATGACCACTATATGTGAAGATGAAGCTGAAAAGGAACAAGTAGAGGTGAATCAAATACCTCAATCTGCAGGACCAGCAACTAAACCTCATGATAATACAAAGTTTGGGAAAAATTTGGTGTATACACGAAGAGAAAAGGCCACATTCCAAGATCTACTCATGTTCAAGAATTCAACCCTACAACATTACCTAAGGTAATTCCTTCTGATCCTATAAATTCTAACTCTATTGCTTGTGATGAATTTCCTTTTGAAAAACCAGTTGAACAAATAGATCATAATTTGGACCTCTCAATTGCTCTTAGAAAAGGAACCAGAACATGCACCAAGGTTATGACAAGTCTTAAATACAAACAGTCACTTAGAGCATGGTTTGGGAGATTCACCGAAGTTATGACAAGTCTTAAATACAAACAGAGCCAAGGGGACCACACTTTATTCATCATACATTCTGATTCAAGGAGAGTAACAATACTATTAGTCTATGTGGATGATATAATTATTACTAGGAATGATAAAAAGGAACAAATGTTGAGCAAATGCCTTGCCAAGGAATTCGAGATCAAGACTTTAGGAAAGGTAAAATATTTTTTGGGGATTGAAGTAGCCCATTCCAAGAAAGGAATCTTCATATCCCAACAAAAGTATATCATTGATTTGCTACAGGAGACAGGTAAAATAGCCTACAAACCAGCAAGTACACCTGTTGATCCAAATATAAAGTTGGGAAGTGCAGAGGAGGATGTTTTTGTTGATAAAGAAATGTTTCAAAGACTTGTGGGAAGATTCATTTACCTATCTCACACTAGGCCAGATATTGCCTTTGTTGTGAGCTTAGTTAGCCAATTTATGCACCAACCAAAGGAAGCACATTTACAAGCTGCACTTAGAATTGTCCAGTATTTAAAAGGGACTCTGGGAAGAGGAATTTTGTTTAAAAGAAATAAGAATGCCAGTCTTGAGGCATATATAGATGATGATTATGCAGGTTCAGCTGTGGATAGGAGGTGAACTACCGGATATTGTACCTTTTTTAGTGGAAACCTAGTAACTTGGAAGAGCAAAAAACAAAGTGTGGTAGCTAGATCTAGTATTGAAACAGAATTTTGAGCAATGGCCCAAGGAATATGTGAACTTTTATGGCTATAGATTATATTGGAAGACTTAAGGATAAAGTGGGATGAACCAATGAGGTTATATTGTGATAATAAATTTGTAATATGTATAGCGCACAACCCACTACAGCATGATAGAACTAAACATATTGAGGTGGATAGACATTTTATCAAAGAAAAGCTTGATAGTGGCTTGATTTGCACCCCATATGTGTCCACTCAAGGTCAACTTGCAGATATACTCACCAAAGGACTGAGCAGCAATAATTTTGAAAGAATTATATCCAAGCTGGGAATGGAAAACACTTATTCACGAGCTTGAGAAGAGTGTCAAAATATTAAATAACATTAAATTACATGTGATGCTCATCAAGCTCGTGAATAAGTTTCCTAAAAAATATTTTGACCTTTAAGAAATAACATTAAATTACATGTGATGCTCATCAAATTTCGTTCGAGAAAAGTTTGAGAAGAGAAATGGTATCGCGCGCTAAGATAAAGTGAATGAATTTTCAATCTCCCGCTTAAATTTTTATTGAATTCACTAACATTTTGACGTTGAATTTACTAACATTTTTAAAGTTTTTTCCCAAAATAATTTTTAGTGAATTTTACAGGGGTTAGACGATCTGAAATAATTATTAGACGCTTATGTGATTAAAATAATTTTTTTAAAAACATTTATAAAACAAAGTAATAACACACAATTTTTGTACTGGTTTGATTCAACTTTCTTAAGATCTCTTAAGGAGTTCCACTAATATTTAAAAAAGATTACGAGTATCAACCACTTTTGCTATCAACGAGTATTATCAACCACTCCTAGTATCAACGAGTAGTATCCATCACTACTGATTTTAACACTAGTCAACCTGACTAGACCGTTTAGTTCACCTGAACTTAACAAACAAGTATTTTGATTCACTTTTGAGTTTACAAAAATAGTCAAGGTGTTTTTGAATACAACTACAAATTCAAATAACTCTCGAAGAGAGGATAGATTAAATACAATGAGATATGAATACTTGAAAAAACTTTCTCTTTTAAATGAAAAGTTAGGCAATGTAGAGAGATAACGTAACATCAAGCTTGTTTATATATACGTATTCTTCTTGTCTTCTCTTCATGAATCATCTATATATAGTTTTCTTCAAGAGAGATCCGTTAGACCGAGAGTTGACTTCCATGTAAACTTCATAGCCTTTTTAGGTGGACATTCAAACTCAGGTCTACGTTGTAAAGCTATAGGGCTTTATTAGAGCTTTTACAAAAGCAGCTTGTACGGTTCTTTAGAGCTCAAAGCTTTAAGGAAACATACTCAACATTTCTTTTTATCTCTTAACGCCTTTATCCTTCTTGTGCAGGAATTTGAGTAAAGGTCTTGTACTTTCATGATCTGCACATATAAAGAGAGCAAGACATACTAGAAAAAAGTACTTTTTCGTATGCAATAAATGTTTTAAACATTGATAATCATTTAGTCATATTATTGCGTGTTTAAAACATATTGGTATATGTCAACTTGTTTGATAGAAGCATCATTGAGGAAGCAAAGCCTTTGTTATATGATCTTTAGACAATATAAAACGTTAAACGTTTACTCTATAAAATTGTTTGTAAATTTCATTACATCATTTAGCAAACTTTTCATAGACGTTTCTTTTTTTAAAACATTTATCTGTTCAACACTATTTAGATATAAGATCTTAAGTTTCAGTGTTTTATAAAACGAATACTTAGACGTTTTTTTTTTGTTAGACGTTGTTTGTTAAACATTGTTTGTTAGACAATATATGTTGAAAAACGTTATTTTCATAAAACATTATAAATATTTAAATAACACTTATTCACGAGCTTGAGGGGAGTGTCAAAATATTTTTTAGGAAACTTTAAATATTATTTCAATGTATTTAATTTGTTATATTCCTTGTATCTTGCTATTATTACTAGAATAACAATCCCACAATTTTAGGGATTTGTTCCGTAGAATAAGCTACTCATTCAATAAGCTCTTATTATATATATATATATATATATATATATATATATATATATATATATATATATATATATATATATATATATATATATATATATATATATATCCAATGCATGTAAGAAGACAAAATATAGAAAATAATATTCTCTCTCCTAAATTTAAGAAATTATCAATCTGAAATTGCACAAAGCAACTGATTACGTTCAGCTTTGCAATTCTCACAGCGTATTCCCTTTCCTGAATGCACATGCACGTCCCTACTTTGCGTCTGTTATAGCAGTTATTTGACAGTTGTTTTAGCATAGGATAATCTTTTAGATATAAAAAATGGCTTCACTTTATTTTTTATTGCCAGCTGTTGCTAATGGGAGGACAAGTTGACGAGGCTCTAAATATGCTTGAGAAGCAGTGCTATAATGCAGCCTCTGTATTGCCATTAAGGTATATCCCTTATCTTTTATAAGGTGCTCTTTGTTATGATTATTTAAGTTACTGATGTGCATACCCTTGTAGAGTGAGGGCTGCTCTCTTGGAGCGTTTTGATCGAAACAACTCTGGCATGCTTCTTATCTGTTTTGAGAATATATTGAAGAAGGATCCAACATGTAGTGATGCCTTAGCCAAACTAATCAAGATGCACCAAAATGGTACCTTCATTCTCAATCATGTCTTTTGTATGATTTGAATAATTTATATCGCTATTTCTCTCAAGTTGAGTCCAATGTCAACTTGAAAAGAGATGGAGAAAGAAGTTAATGAAAGAAAAATGGGGGATTTAGAAATATTTGCTCTGATAATTTCTTCTTCTGTTACAGACTAAGCGATATCTTATATGCTTAATAATACATGATGTCTATGTTGTTGATTGGATTCCTTGGTACTTTGCAGGAGAGTATAGTCTTGAGTCCATGCTGGAAATGATTGCTTTACATTTAGATGCTACAGATTCAGAACACAATACATGGAAGGTGTTATCTTCATGTTTCTTAACACTGTATTCCTACGAAGAAGACTGTATGTCTTCATGCCCCATGCAAACTAAAAATGGACACAAGCAACTTCGTTCCTTTGACAAAACCCCTAAAATATTTACGGATGGTACATCGGGAAAATCTTGGTATCTTCGCTGTAGGTGGTGGATAACAAGACATTTCAGCAATAGCAAGCTAGAATCAGAGATTGAATCAGGTATAATCATATCATTGGAATGGTCAAACTCTTCCAACCATGTTAAGTGACAGTGAAGTTACAGTATCAATGTCTATATAAACTTCACTAGAAATATTGTTGCATGTTCATTCACTATTGTTTTATTTTTTAGTCATGCTAATGAATTTTCTTGAATTGTCTCAGGTGATTTGCAGTTACTCACATGCAAAGCAGCATGTGCATCGTATATGTATGGACGCGAGTTCAGCTATGTTGAGAAGGCTTATTCTCATTTAGAGAAAGAAAATGATAAAGAGTTGTTGTCTTTCTTGGATAAGCACAGGGGAAATTCATTAGGAATTTATAAAAAATTTCGAAAGAAATTAAACATTTAATATAGTAATTTAATTATATTTGCTTCCTTGATATCAGTTTCTTGGATGACGTCTTTCCCTTCAACCTTTAAAAATGGGAGGATCAGATAAAAGTTTAGATCACAAAACAAATAAAGTAGCACCGTTTAAATTAAAGTAAAACTTAACAAAGCATACAATCTCATAAGCAACTCTTTGAATATTATACAAAAGTATCATGTAAATAAATAAATTAAACATATTTATTATTTCTTAAAGGTCACAAGACACATTTAAGTAATTATAAATTTTGATAATTTTGGCAATGTTCGAATGAGCTTGAATACATGTTAGATTAACTCTTTGTGTATTAACTTAATATGGGTAACTTATCAGTTTAAAATAAAGAGCACGAACCCCATAATAGCTTATTTGGTCTCTAGTTAAGAAATTAATGATGTAATAGAAAATAATGTTAATGTGTTATTTTGTAGATATATTTGTGCTTATTGTCAGTGATTAGAGGTTGGCATAGAAAGTAATTCACTCTTAACGCACCATGGTCTTGATTTCATCTTCTTTCACTTTCTTTACCAAAAAAAGTAACACTTAGATTCATCAATCCCAGTAACACTCAGATTCATCACCCAATATCACCACCTTCACTCATACCTTAAAAAATCCCCATCATCCTCGTATAATCACTTGCATATTCAAACCTAGCCAAAATAGAGAAAACCAAAATAAAGAAACACCGATCAAAGAACCACCTCCAAATCGAAAACTAAAACTTCATAATCACTAATCCCAAAAGCATAACAAGATCAGAAACCCTAAAATGACCAAGAACACAAGAACAAAACTCTTGACCAAGAAATTTCCAAAATCAGAAACCACCTGTGAAACGCGAGAAACAGAAGCTCCAATTCAAGCCCTAACCTGTAGAGAAGCACAAAATCCCAACTCGAGATCGAATCAAAGACTCAAGATTTCACAAATTCAGAAACCCAATTTCGACAAAACCCCAAGGTTGTCATTTTGAATGGCAATGATGCTTCCCCTACAATGAAACCACAAAACCAGAAGAAATGTTTGGGAAAGAAGAAGCGTTCTTGCAAAGCCCCAAATTGAAACCTTCAGTCACAAGCCCTGTTGTCGCGAAACCGCTTGAGAACGGAGGCCACCATACCGCAAACGCAAGCCCACTCTTCTCCTCCAAAACGTCGCCATCAAACAGGGCTTCTCGCATTGTGAAGACGTTGACAACCATGGCTTGGCCGCGACGGTGGCTTGTGCGGGAGAGCATCATTGACGGCGCCGGTAACCTCGTCAGTTAGAGCTTACCTCAAGCGCGCACAGAGGGAGGAACGCTGTAGTGGCTGGAGGTGTCTCTGGCGACAATCGGTGCCGCTGGCGATAGTTTTGGCCAGCCAGCGGAGGCATGACAGCGTTGGAGGGCAGAGCTGAGAGGTGGAGAAGAGAACTTTTGAAAGAGTGTTTCATCCTGCACCTCCAAGGATTTCATCCTGCACCTCCAATTTCCTAAAATACCCTTAATTAATAAATGGTTTAAAAGTTTAATTTTTTGATTATTGAAAATGTCTGTACCACCATTGACTCCACCTCTATTTTCCACCAATTAAGAAACATGCACTCTGTTACTCTGTACCCCTTCACCCCTGCACTCCTTGAACCCTTCATTCCTGCACCCCCTCACCCCTACACCTCTTGCATCTCATTTTTTTTTATAAAGAAACCATAGGGCTCTTTCACAACTCTTCACTGGACTTTGATAATATTTTTTTTCTTGAGAGTCATTGAGTATTATCTAAAGAGAAGTATTGTTCCGAGTGTGCAGTTTGGAGTGGTGTATTAGCAGCTTGACTCTTTGTGTTGGTGGAGTTTTGGATTACTTCATTCTTCTTTCTTCTGTGTTTATGCTGTAGAGGTTAGTAATTATTTTTAATGCATAGATAGATATTGTTATTGATGGAGATGTAATTTAGGTTCGTTAATGCATGCTACCGTAAATGAAACGAAACGATATAAACTCATGCTGGTAGCCGATGATGTCGATGAGTGCGGATGGCCGATGATGGTAATCGGATGTGGAGATCCGATGATGCGCATCGGATATGGAAATCCGATTTCGGATATACATATCCGATACTCAACCCTGAACTTAGATTATTATGTATGTTGGTTACTGAGTTTATTTATTTTTAATATTTAAATTAATTTTTATATTTGCGTATGATTGTGAAACAAATTGGAAATAACGAAATGCATTCGATGATCGGACCTGGAGATCCGACAGTGAAAATTCGGATATTGATATCCGATACGTTTAATGTCATACATAACATTTTAATTATGTTATTGTTTTACTTATTTTTTTAATTTTAAATTTATTTATGATTTTGTATTAGTCTGTAATGAAATTATATATTTTTTAATTGATATAATTTTGTTTTCTGAATTTATTAAAATTAATAAAAGTAATTTATATATATATATATATATATATATATATATATATATATATATATATATATATATATATATATATATATATATATCGGATTTCCATATCCGAGAAATAAAATTTTTCGCCAATCTTATTTAGTGCCAGTGTCATTTTTGATGGAAGAAAACTCAGTTACCTATTTCAATACTCAATTAATACAAGCAAGGATTAGCATTTATTTAAAATATTCTTAAGATATTTGACAGCCATTCATTCATTTATATAATTTGTACCTATTTTATATATTATTTTATTATTTTATAATTATATTTAAGTATATGTATAATTTTTATGAATTTATAATATAATTAGATAATATGTAATTTTTTCATAATTTTCCATGTTGTTTTATGAATATTATTTAAGTAGGTTTGTTTTATATAAAAATTGATTAAAACTAGTTAACTTTATTTTTATAATTATTATTTGTTGTTAATATAAAAAATGCATTTTAAATATATAATTTTTAATAATTTTTTATATAGTTTTATGTTTATTTAACTTGGTGTTTGATTTAAGTTAGATTATATTGTTCATAAATTTATAATTGTATAATTATTATATTAATTTTTGATTTTATAATATAATTTTAAATTTTAAATTTATTGTATTATTTTTTTATTTTTATAGGTGATTATAATTTAAATGGACGAATATCATTATGGGATGGATTCTGAAATAAATTGTACCATGCAATCAGAATTTTCATCATTTATAAATGAGGTTGCTGAGGAAGATCTGACGAATAATTTCACAACAAATGAAATATTTTCTTCTCGTGAAAACTTAATTGAATGGGTAAAAGGGATTGCAAATGATCTAGGATTTGTTGTGGTGACTATAAGATCCGATAAAGCTACCGGTCAACCTGGGAGGAAGACGTTTGTATTGCTAGGATGTGAAAGAGGCGGAAAATATAGAAAATACAAACCCGACCAACCTAGTGCATATGGCACCCGAAAATGTGAGTGTCCTTTCCAGTTAAGGGGCAAACCATCTAGTAATGGCGATGGGTGGGTATTACAAGTGATATGTGGATACCATAACCACGATTTAGCAAAAACTTTAGTGGGGCATCCTTATGCTGGTAGGTTAAATCCTACTAAACAAGCAGTACTTGTTGATATGACTAAAACCCAAGTAACACCAGCAAATATTTTGTTGACTCTGAAACAAAATAATGAGCATAATGTAACTACAATAAAACAAGTTTACACAGCAAGGTATACATATAAACGCTCATTGAGAGGGTCGAGAACTGAGCTGCAACAATTGATGATGATGTTGGATCGGGATAATTACATACATTGGAGTAGATGTGCAGAGGATTCTGAAGTTGTTAGTGACCTCTTTTGGACACATCCCGATGCAATAAAGTTATTGAATGCATTTAATGTTGTTTTGTTAATGGATTCAACTTACAAAACAAATAAATATCGGTTGCCATTGTTAGAGATTGTTGGTATGACATCTACTGGGTTAACCTACTCAGTCGCATTTGCATTCTTATCAAGTGAGCGTCAAAATAATTTCACTTGGGCTCTTCAAAAGCTTAGAGGTTTATTTTTGACATCTGATACCGGTCCACAAGTCATTGTCAGCGATAGAGACTTGTCTTTGATGAATTCCATCGGCAATGTCTTTCCTCAGTCATATCAGTTGTTATGTCGCTTCCATATTTCAAAAAATGTACTAGCGAAGTGCAAAATGTTACTTGATTGTAAGGAAGCATGGGATGCCATAATGGAAGAATGGGAGAACATCATGAATTGTGAAGATGAATCTATGTTTGGGGACTGTGTGAATCACTTTGAATACACCTGTCGTTCATGTCCTTTATTATTTGAATATGTGAATAATACTTGGATTATTCCATACAATACTTACTTTGTGAAGGCATGGACAAACAAAGTTATGCATTTAGGGAATACAACAACGAACAGGTATGTTTTAATGATATATTAGTTTACACTGTATTTGAATATTTGATAATTTTGTTGATTTATTTTTGTTAGGGTTGAGTCTGCTCATTGGAACTTAAAGAAAGTATTGGGAAACAGTATGGGAGATCTTTGTTCTTGTTGGGATGCCATTCATAATGTAATTGTGTTGCAACATAATAAGATCAAAGCGTCGTTCGAAATTAGTCTGAATCTTATGAGTGAAGCTTATAAAGGCATAAAATTCAAAAAACTTGTTGGACGAGTATCCATATATGCTTTAGGACTAATAGCTAAAGAATTAGAACGAGTGAATCTTGTAGGTCTCGATACGGGAAGATGTGGATGCATACTTAGACGGACGTACGGTGTCCCTTGTGCCTGTGAATTAGCACGTTATGGCCCTGGTATGATTCCTTTGCGTGAATTTCATGTGATGTGGACAAGATTGTCTATTTCAGATATTGTATCGAATGAATCACAGCCAGAGTTATCCATACAACATGAGCTGACTATGGTTGAAGAAAAATTTAAGGAGGTTGAGATTGGAGGTAAAGTGACAATTAAACAAAAGTTACTTGACATTGTTTGTCCTGCAATGACATCTATGATACCTCCATTGCATAAAGTTAAGACGAAGGGTGCACAAAAGAAAAAACTCCAAAGAACAGAGAGGTCTACAAAGCGTGATCCCTCATATTTTGAGCATGTAGACACATTTCAGTCAACAATTGAATCTTCGTCAGCATAAAACAAATTGCAACTAAAGGATAAACCTAGACAACGAAGGAGAGTACCTATGATAAATCAATTTCATCCTATTTGTCAACCATACATTCTCAATATTGTTGATGTCGTTGCTGATGGTCACTGTGGTTATAGATGCATTGCTTCGTCATTAGGGCTAGGGGAAGATTCTTGGCCCATTATACGAAATGATCTTTATAAAGAATTGAGTCAGTGGCGTGATGAATATGCGACACTAGTGGGAGGCTATGATAGATTAGAACAACTGAGGAGGTCTTTGATGGTGGACCCACAGTCAGCGGTACGCATTCATATACTTCACAATGTATTTATTATTTGTTTTATTAGTTTTATCATAACAATTTGTTTTATTCCTTATAGGCTAATGCAACCAAGTGGATGACTATACCAGACATTGGGTATGCAATTGTTAATCGCTATAACGTCATCCTAGTTTGTCTTTCACATACTCAGAACTATACGATATTCCCACTACGTACCAGACCGCCTTCTGATGTAAGACAACATCACTTAGTATGTATAGGACATGTTAACGACAATCATTTCGTACAGGTAACATTATTATTATGTTTAATTGCAACACAATAAGATTTATTTACTAATAGGGAATTTACAGGTTCAACTACAAGATGGTTGTCCTTTGCCTATGACAGATGTGATATGCTCAACTAATTGTTATCCAGAGGCGCGAATGTGGTCGTATTCGTATACAAATAGGATGCAAGCATTTTCAGAATTGATGGGTGTTACTACCTCCTATGTTGACATAACGGATTCATGATGTAATGTATTTTTATGTAATGTTGTTTTAGTTAAAAACAACATAGAATAGAAACATTAAATATCATGCATATATAATGTTTAATGTTATTTAACAGGAAAAAATAACATACAAAATGAGTCCAAAATAATTATATAATGGGATACAATAAAAGTATACAAGCTAATTCAATTTGAAGTAGATCGTCTTCCACGAACATGCCTGTCACGAACATTCCTGGCAGCTATCCTGGTCGGTGAGTACTCTTCAACGGCTGCGTCAACTAAATCCAGTAGTTCCCGTGCATGAGTGTGTCCTATCGTCCCCTCGGGAATTTCCTTACAAGAGAGCATTTGTTGTAATCTTTTACCAAATGTCCTCACTACACCCTGCATTATAACGATAACACATAATTATATAAACAATCACAACAAAATTATATAATATAAATAATGTAGGTAAACATACCAGTAAACCAGACTGTGAAGCCGATCTACGACGCTGCGGCACTTCATCAGGAATGTCACGTCGGAGTCTGGGAGCAAGACTCGGTCGGTCGTCATCAGCAGCCGGAATAATGTAAGGATGAGATATGATCCTAAACCAATGAAGGTAACCATCAACACAATCAGATGGGAATCTGCTTACGGACACACCCCTAACAACGTGATCACGATAGTGCAACCACACATCATCGGTCGCCAGTATGTCCGCATCTGCAACAACGGGTGGGTCTCGAGGGATGGACTGTTGAAATCCAAACTGCCTTAAAACACGCTCAGGCAAATGTCGACACAATGTCTCACCAATCCTGATCCATCCCGAGAACATACAAACGCCGTAAAAAGGACGACTCTTCCGATGTGACTCATAAGGGTACCAGATGACTGAATCATATGTAAGCGCATCCAAGTGTACCCTGACCTCTAAGAGGGTGGAACCCTGCCTTGGTGACTCCCACTTTCCAGCACGAGGTCTGTCTTCCATGTACGAAGACACCATACGCCTTCTTCCCAATGTAGGGAAGTGCTCATATATCCAACTCTACAAAACAAAATATTATACATTATTACATAATCAACATCGAAAAATTTCAATCAAATCAAATTGTAAACTAAATTTCTACCTGTAACAGAGTCAAATAACCTGCCATCTGTCTGGTCGAAGCCAAGCTGGCATCTCCTAGCTGGTCATACATGTATGCTAGTGCAGCAACGCCCCAGGCATATCGGCCACATGTGTGTACGTCTCTAAAGAGCAAAAGATAAGACACGCGAATGGATGTTGCAGTCTTATCAGCAAATATACTGCATCCAACTAGATGCAACAAGTATGCCCGGGCAGCGTACTCCCATTGCTGCTGTTCACAGTGCTCAGCATAGATGTCTCGAAGCCAGCTCAATCTGACTTTCACACCGTGAGCTGCAGTTAACTCAGCACCAGCTCTCCCGCCATCCACGCCTAAAAGCTCCACAATGGCGCATCTACTGTCTTCAAAATCTACTTCCTCTAGATGACATAACTGCCCTAAAACTGGGAGGTGCAACAACGATGACACATCATCTAAAGTCAAAGTCATCTCACCCACGGGGAGATGGAAACTGCTAGTCTCGAAATGAAATCTCTCTACAAATGCCAGCAGTAGACCCTTATCGACATAGTCATATGACATGCCCACCAAAGACATCAGACCAGAACCATTAACGATGTCTCGAATGCCCTCATGGCAGGATCCTAATCTGTTTAACTTCTTCCCATGGGAGATCAACTTGATCTCCTCCCGTTCCTAAACAATAATATTTAGCGATAAAATTATTTCAACTAAACAATATTCATTAAAATTAAAGTTTTCAACTTACCCGACCCTGCCATATCGCATAAGCAACATGGTGAATGTAATGTGTCAATACTGAAGCGTTTAATGGACCTCCAGGAAATCCACCTTCAGCAACATCCTCATGATCCTCAACTGCGTCCTCGTGAAACCTCACATCTCCTTGGTCCTCAACATGAATATCAGACTCAACTGCTCCACGTCTTCTACGAGCAGAAGCTGTAGGTCTCCGCCTCTCACCCTGTGACGAACTCTCTCCGCGATGTGAAGAGGAACCTCCTCGAGTACGAGCCATGTCTATTATAAATTTCTTTATTAACAATAATATTATAATAAATACAAAAAATTCACTACTAAATAATATTAAATTATTCAAAACAATTTATTTCAAATAAAATCAATTTAACTAATTCATTATAAAATTAAATAATATATTATTACAAACAAAATAACTTAAATCTCTAACAAAATTAAAAATATTGCAAATAATTACAAAAAGTAAATAACTAACTGTAAAAATCTAATATTTCACAAAAAAAAACAAATCTTTTAAATATAAAAAAATTAATTCAAATCTTCATATAAATAAAATATTAATTCAATTAAAACAAATTTATTAAAATAAAAATCAAATAACTATAAATTCAAAAATTATAACAGAAAGTTTAAAATAATTAGAACAGAACATTTAAAAAAATTAAAACACGAATTTTTAAGTTATTATAACAGAATATTTAAAGTAATTAAAACAGAACGTATAAAATAATTCAAACAAATAATATAAAATAAATAAAACAGATAAATTAAAATATTTAAATTTATTTAATTAAAAATAATAACATTTTATTCGAATCTTTATATAAATAAATAATTCATTCAATTAGAAAAAATTTATTCAAATAAAAATCAAATAACTATAAATTAAAAAATTAAAGAAAAAACAGAAATTTGAAAATTATTATAACAAAATTTTTAAAATAATTATAACACAAAATATAAAATAATTACAAAAAAAATTTTAAAAATTAAAACGGAAAATTTAAATAATTTAAATTATTTTATTAAAAGGAATAAAATTATTTCTTTATATCAATAAATAATTATTTCAAATATAACAATAAATTTAAAATTTAAAACAGAAAATTTAAAAGAATTATAACATAACATTTAAAAAAATTAAAACAAAGTTAATAATTATTATAAAAGAACATCTACAATATTAACATTTCAAATAATTCAACCAGCAACAGAATAAAAACTGAATATTAAATTAAAACATAACATAAACAGAAAAAAACAACATGGCACAGTCGGATCTCCACAACCGATATAGTATTCATCGGATCTCCATAACCGATTTAGCATTCATCGGATCTCCATAACCGATTTCTATCAGCATAAAAAACAACACGAACCAACCTTTGTTGGGTGATCAAAGGTACTGTGGGTGGGTATTTCTCTGCATTGGCCGGCGCTGGATGAGCTCTTCTATCTCTCTGGCCTTTGCTTGACGACCAACGGACAACCTTTGTGCCTGGACGACCACCTCTGTCTGCGATAGTGGACAACCTGTGTGTGTGCGACAATGGAAGAGGAAACTGCTGGGTGCTACCGAAAACTTCCGATTTGAAGGAAAAGTACTGTGGTGGGTGCTACTGGAAAGCTTCCGATTTGAAGGAAAAGCAGTGTGTTGGGTGCTACTGGAAAGAGGAAATGCAAGCAGTGTGTTGGGTGCTACTGGAAAGAGGAAATGCAAGCAGTGTGTTGGGTGCTACTGGAAAGAGGAAATGCAAGCAGTATGCTGGGTGCTACTGGAGAGACGAAATGCAAGCAGTGTGTTGGGTGCTACTGAAAAGAGGAAATGCAGAGAGGGTCTGATGCGGGTCCTGCTGGTGCTGTGTGCTGCTGTGGCAGTCTAGAAAAATGAAGATGAGAGAGAAAGTGAGAATAATATCTCTGCCACTGCCAGAATCTTTGACCATTTTAAAATTTTTCTTTTAAAATATTAAATCTCTTAATTATAGGTATTAATTATGGGTAATGTAGGTATTTTAGAAAAATTTGGAGGTGCAGGATGAAATACTTGGAGGTGCAGGATGAAACACTCCTTTTGAAAAAGAAAAAGCAGAAAGAGGACTTGGGCCTGAACCAAAAAAATACTAAGTGCACCCCTAAATTCCATATATGTAGCATTCACTAACACGTCTTCATAAATATACTTACAAAATAATACGTCTTCACATCATTAATTTTTTAAGTTTATTTGTATTTAACGAAAAGAACTTCATTGATGCAAAAATTACAAAATGACAACCCATTTAACACTTTTTTCAAAGATTAGACGTAATTGAGAAATTTAAGCAAAATTAGAGACACAATAAACTATTAAACCTATTTATAAATTCTGATCATTTTGGCATCGTTCGAACGAGCTTGAATACATGTTAGGTTAACTCTTCGTGTATTCACTTAATCTGGGTGACTTATCAGTTTAAAATAAAGAGCACGAACCCCATAAATTATAATTTAGACTCCTACTAAAATTTCAATCCCATTGATACATTTCATAACTTCTTATATTGTACTCATACAAAATAATGTCACCTTCTCAGTAACTACTATTTCGTACTAATAACAATGATTTCGTCTCATTTCATAACATCCACATTAACAACATCATCTAATTTCTTTAGTAAAACTTTGCAACTATAGAATACATTATTATATTATGATTTTACAAATTTAAATAATTAAAAACTAGTTTACTTCATAAAAAAAATAGGAAAATATCAATCAAGTAATATTTTTCTCCTAAGCAACATGACACGCTCTCGAGAGTTATCTTACTGAAATGATGAATAATAAGTGATAAATTCCTCTCTTAAGTAGGACTCGATCACTTTCAGTAAGAAATCCTAGATTTAGAGGCTTTCCTCTTACCATTTTATCACTTGAGCAATGTACGTTTCACTTAAACAATATATACAAATAAAAAGTTGAATAAAATCATCAAAATTAATTAAGTTAAAACTTTTCGTGCACTAATGTGTATTATACATTTTCATTTAACACAATAGTGTGTCACTCTATACCAAATTGTCACTGACACCAAACTTGTAACTTTAAATGAAATTAACACTAATAAGAACTATTTAATTTGCAAAGGTAAGAGTAAAATACTTTTGTTCAAAGTTACACATTCAAAATCACAATTTTAAGAATATTGCAATGAGACACCAACAAGTTCAAACAAATTTACGCTTACTAATGGTAATTCAACTATGAAAGTTTGGAATTAACATATGTTTAAAGACGTCCAAGTATAGCACATAATAATGAAGCAACATTTTTTTTTTACATTATCCATTCGTTTATATCATGTATCGTATTATTACCAATATTTCAAACATCAAATTTTAAGTAGAACCAAAATTAATCAAGAAAATTAAATCTTAAATCATAAATCTAAAATTGAACCTTCTCAAGATCTATTTTTTTTCAAAAAAACCTAGTTTGTCCCCTTAATATCTAATATCCTCAAAATATATAATTATATTCACGGAAAAAATGTGTGATGGTTCTTAATGGTATGATCATACCATAAAACATCATATATATTAAATAAATCTTCAATCCAAAGTCAAACATGCACATCATAAATATCTTAATGTTTCAAATCATTCATGAACATACAATTGAGTTAAAATTTATAAATTATATATATCTTCAAAATATATGATCAGTGATCTTAATGATATGACTTGATCGTTCTTATGATGTTTCTACGTTTAGATAAATATCCTATGAAGGTAAAGGAGTTGTAGTGTTTTTAAGAGCTGTTAGAGCTATTTAAGAGGCAAGAAAGCTAATCTTTGCTCTTACATGTTTTCAATTGATTTTTGGTGTGTATTGTGATTTGTTGTTGTTATGACTCAATTGACATGTTTTGATAATTTGTAGATGCTGAATTTATAAATTTTAACTCAATTGTATGTTCATGAATGTTTGAAACATTAAGATATTTATGATGTGCATGTTTGACTTTATTGAATATTTTTATATGAACATTAACACTATAACTCCTTTACCTTCATAGGATATTTATCTACACGTAGAAATATCACAAGAACGATCAAGTCATACCATTAAGATCATTGATCAATGGTAACTCATATAGAAGATTAAAACCATAAATGCAACAAAGAGGAGGTTACATGTAAACCAAAAAACATTTGGCCAAGGGAAAAGGAGCATAAATTCAACTTACTCAAAAGAAGAAACTGATCGAAAAGAAAGAAGGAGTTTGCCAAGAGGATCACTTTAGTGGTCTCTGATCTTCATACAAATGAACAAAGAGAGAGAAGTCCTAGAAAGAAGTCAGAGAACTATAAAAAAGTGGTTTATAGAGAGATCGTGTAAGTTTAACATAATGAAACTTATTTATAATACAAAATACTTAACTTATACCCTTTTAATATTAAAATTATCGAATATCGCTATTTTTAAACCACTATCAATTATAAAATATCATTTTCTTGATTCTCACCGTTAGTTCCAATAATTCATTAAATGTGTAACTTTTAATTTTATTGTGTATTCGATTTTTATTTTCCTAAAATTAAGTATTTTTGTCCACTATCAATTGTCATTAGGAAGTATTAACTTATTAATTAAAACTATGTGTTAAAATTTGTCCTTAAAATTAGTATAATGTTTTATTGAATAATTAACTTACATAATAGGACCGGTGATGTTGTGTCATTTTATCATACAGAGTTAAGCTCGCCGGAAAATTTTAGCACCGGTGATGTTGCACAAATAAACTCTACAACAGCCGACCAAAAAACTTAAGCTTGCTGGAAAAGTGGAGCTCGCCGGAAAAGTGGAGCTCACTGGAAAAGTGGAGAGCATCTCGTGATGGTGGAGACTATCTTGCGATGGTGGAGAGCAACCCGCAACGGTAGAGAGCTGAAGCCACAAGACGGTAAGGAGAAATGAGTAGTGGTGGTGTGAAACTGAGTTGGTAAAGAAAATGAGGAGAAATGGATTGTGGATCGTTTCTGCCAACGTAACTCCACTCTTTTATTGTTTCTGCCAACGAAACTGAGTTGGGCGGGAAAATTCCCGCTCTTTTTACCGACGGACATGTTCCTTCGATAAATTCGTCGGTAATGTCGATAAGTGAAATAATGGGCGGGAAAATTCCCGCTTTTTTTATCGACAGCCAAAAGTCTTCGGTAAATCCGTCGGTAAGTGACATTAACATTACCTCACGGACACTCCCACAACGTTGTTTCCAAGCCGTCAACGCCGTTGCCTCCTCACGTTGTTGACATCGTTGCCTTCATGCTATTGTCTTTCATATGTCGTCGATGGAAGACGTTGTCATCTCCCACTGATTTTTATCTTCTCTATGTTGTCATTATCTGTTCATAACTATCTCTATATATGTATTTTCTGTTTTCGTTTGCACAATCAAGTTTTATCTCCTTCCTTCACTTATTGTTTGATATGTTGTATTTGAGAATGATTGCTTGAACTTCAAAGTAGCAACAGTAGCAGCCTCTGCCGTGTCAAAAGTGCGAATGTGGGATACCTGAAGTTAATACATTTACTGCTTCCACATGGTACGGTGCTCTCTCCACCAAATAGCAATGAGGGGGTGCCAGAAGAAAAGGGTAATATGAAACGTTCTTATGTATGAGAAGAAACAAAGCTAAGAATATTGAATTTGTTTACATAAAGTTTTTCTTTTACTTGCTTTTGCATTATATTGAAGTCTGTTAATTTGAGTTTTTATTCTGAGAAGGAAATGCTATCAGAGAAGGTAAATGAATGTAAGGATCAAATTTAATATCCTGAGAATTTAAAATGCATTCAATAGTTTTGTCACTGAGAAAATAGTAGATTTAGTGGGAGAATTTTGTAGAAAGGTAATGAATTAATTGTTCCCTCATGAAATGAAGCCCAAAAGTCACTAAATTTATCAAGCAACTCGTTCATAGCTTCTGAAAGGACATCTTTATACCCGTTTGCAGATTTCCTCTGAAAACGGCCAGAAAACCTTTTTTAGATTTTGTATGAAGAAGATGTTGGTGAAATTTAAAGATACATATCTATTACGTGCTCCATTAGTTGATTTTGAATATTTTTAATTTATTTTTGAATATAAATAAATCTAACTTAGATTCACTTATTAAAGATATTCTTTAAGAAATACTAATTTTCTTTTTTAGAAAATCACATTGAAGAGATTCAATAGAAAAGATTTAATATCTAACCTACTTTAGTATATTTGGTATACAAACCTTAACTATGCTGAGCTTAAAAATATATCCTTACTCAAACTCCATGCAGTATAATCATGCATTAAACCTATATTCAACTTGTTATTACTTTTACCAAATTCAATTGTATAATTTGTAACAAAATTATTCAAGATTACAAAAGTTATTAAAAACTTATTGTTTACAGTTGTTTTTTCAAACTTTTCTTACATGACAATTATTATATATATATATATATATATATATATATATATATATATATATATATATATATATATATATATAAAAGTATACGACACATTTTTTATAGGCAAGTATACTGCTGTTATAATTTTAAAAGGAAAACTATCCAATTTTGAAATAGTTTTTGATAAAAAGAAGCCACAGCAGTATTCTTAATTATAATTTTGTTATTTCGAACATTTTAAATGAATAAATTTTTAAATGAATAAATCGAACGATACGAGAGGTGACCGAAAATATATTATAGTAAGCTGGATTTACTATGATATGTAATAAAAAAAATGTGTCGTTTTTATTATCACAAGTACACAAGTAAATGTCATAGTACAATTGATTTTCAATTATAGGTTTTCATTATCACAAAAAATATGAAATTTATTATGACAAATAAACACTAACCGTCATAATAAATTTGACTTTAATTGATAAGTTTTGGCTAGACATGTAAAATATGAATCATGATTCTACAACTATGACATACATTAGTGTGCAGAAATAGCTTATAATGTCACGCATTCAATGTTTAATTACTTAATAGCCAACGTTAAAAATGACCTGTCACAATTTTGTAAATAAATGTAATTATTAAAAGTCGTTTAAAATTATAATTCGACCTAAAAGGATATAAAACGTTGTATGCCTCTACGTTAAACGTCAAAAGGTTAGTGAATTCAATAAAAATTTGAGCCGGAGATTGAAAATTTATTCACTTTCTCTTAGTATGCGGGACTCTCTTCTCAGCTCAAACTTTTCTCGAACGAAGTTTGACGACCATCACATGTAATCTTTCTTTCATTTGATACAAATGCATGTTAATTAACTACTTTAGGTATGATTTTTGTTTGTTTTCACCGATTATTTTTGTGTTCTTGTCCTTCATAAGCGTATTCTGTTTTCTCTCTAGCAACACTTTATTCCGATGAACCCACCTTTTGAATGTTAGTTTTCGTTTTCGTTTTGAATAACTTATTTGTTGAACTTGTTTGTTGTTTTTTTTGTTGAACTTGTTTGTTGTTGTTGTTTGGTTGAACTTGTTTGTTGTTGTTGTGTTGAACTTGTTTGTTCTTGTTGTTTGATTGAACTTGTTTGTTATTGTTGTTTGATTGAACTTGTTTGTTGTTTGATTGAACTTGTTTGTTGTTTGTTATTGTTATTTGTTCTTGATCCTATATTACCGTTCATAGCTATGCTTTTGAGGTCTCGTAGAGTTGTAAAAAATGATTACAATTAATTAAAATAAATAAATAAATAATTGATTAAGGTCGTATATTGACAAAATTCGACGTTAAATTAATGTCCTACATTGAAAAAATTCGACGTCAATTTAACGTTTCTCAATATGACTTCGTTCTCGACTTCGTTCTCGAATTCGACATAAAAGGCCAAAAATATTCGACGTTGTACACTATTTTGGTACTACTGACCATAACATTTGTAAGAAAATCGTCTATTTTATTTGTCATAAAAAAAAAATTCTACATTATTAATATTATTTATGATATTAAATATTAGTGAGTCTTGGTATTATACTATTTTTTAAGGAGAGTTTATTGGAGAAGATTTCGAAAGCAGAAGAAAATTTTCATTTAAAGTGACCGTAAAAACAAGCACAAATAAATTTATCAATTCTCATTTAGTAAAAATTGTAAGCTACAAAAATATGTGAGAAGTGTTATTTATAGATACATAAACCACTTGTTCTTCATATTTAAGGGGATGTTAAACTTAAAAACATGGAAAAAATGATCTTAAACCAGGTAATTCGTAACTCCTTATCCAATTCTACCTTGTTGTGTGCTATTTTATTAGTTGTCCAAAAGAAAGTCCAATTAAACTCAAATGTGTTTTATAAGAAAAAACACAAGAAAAAAATATACTTATACAATTTGTAAAAAAAGAAAAAAATTCTAGCTAGTATTATATCTTCAAGTGAATGTTTCATCATTAGACTTAAATTTTTTTATCTTATCAGTTAATGACTTTTGTAGCACAACTAACATAGGTAATTTTACCTAATTTTAATAAAACCTTAAAAATAGTATTCCAATTTAATAATTTTTCTTTAATGAAATGACTTTAAATTTGGGATAAAAATATACTATATATACACACAAATAACTATAACTAAAAGCAAGCTGATTTTAGGTATTGCGATTTACTTTTTCAAATATTAACATTTTTTAAAGATGAAAAAAAATTAGGAATAACTTCATCAACTACAAAATCTATATTTTACAAGTTCATACAACAATTAAGTAGGTGTCCATCTAGTCATAATCATTGTTTTCAAATAAGATTATAATTATGTTAATTGATCATTCAAATTAGGCATTGATTTTTTAATCAAAAAAAATATTTGTTTATTCTAAAACGATTTAATAAGTTAAAAAATTGATTACCATAGAGTTGAACAGAACATATAAAAGGTATTAAATTGAAGGTCATTGAATTTAAATGGGCAAGGATTTTACTTTTTTTATTCTAAAAAAATTAATAAGTTAAAACATTGATTAGAGCACATAAAGCATATTCAAGTGGTGGTCTTCGAATTTAAATGTAAAATTAGTGTAAATTTGTGTAGAAAATTTAACTGTTAATGAGATAGTAAGAAATTGAATTTTAGCTTAAAAAAGTTAAACTATACGTACAATTTCTTTTACAGACAATACTGGGCCTAAGTTGTCAAATTGGGATTGGTTTATTTTTATCTTTTACATTATCCAATATATTTACTGGTCAATTCAAAATTGGTAAACACAAAGTTCATTAATATAATATATAATTATAATGTTATAGTTAGTAGAATTAAAAAAATACCTAAAATATATTTTATAATAGATTTTAAGATAAATAACATTAATAAAATATTATGTTTGACAATAATAGTTAATAAGTCAACAAACTTTATCATTAATATATAATTATTAAAAATGATGTTTATTAATATATAATGTTCCTAGAATTATGAACTTAATGTGAACAAATATATCATGTCGGCTGTATTTTGACTAAATTCTTATAATTTCAACAAAGTTTTATGTAAAACCCACATATTATATGCAATCTAATTTACAAATTAAAGAATTGTCTTATCTTCTTCAGCTTTTGAACAAGAAAATATTTTTTTATATTAATTCACTAAACAGTTACAAATATTCTACAAGACTCTTCAATATTATAATTAATACTCTTATACTCGAAGTTAATTTTCTCAATATTATATATTTATTAAGTTATTTTCCTTTTCTCCACATTTACTTATTTCCTTTAATTTTTATAAAAAATTAAAATTAATTTATTTTTAAAACTTTAAACTAATTTAATTCCTCAATTTATAAAATGATAGTTTTTTTCTTAAATGAAACGGTGTCAAAAGTTTGCTAAACTTTGTAACGGTGTTCCATAAAAAATGATGACGTTTTATGCAGTTATCAATTAAATATTATATTTTTCAAATAAATTAAGCTGAAATGTTTTTTGAAAATCTCTATTAACATATTCTACTTTCAATTTAATTCATTAAAAAAGATAAGGTGAATTCCCATCCCAAACCTCATCATCTATGACAATGTTATTATACACTTCACCCAAATTTTAACGCTCTTCTATCTTATCATGGACTAAATCTATTTTTAGAAAAAAAATGGAGATTAAATTGTTCTAAAAATTTTAAAATTAAATTAATTCCTATTTTATGTAAAAGTTAATGAATGAAAAATATATTTAATATTTTATTAAATAAGGGAAAATTCAATTCATTAATAAATGGAATATTCTATTGATTTATTTAAAAAGAAAGTGAGAAACTTTCCATTTCTAGCAAAATTATGTTTTGGATATAGTAATCTAAATTTTGGTAGCTTGTATTAGCCTTTATTTTTTTATAATTAGTTGTTTTTTTTCTTTGTTATTTTTCAAATAGGCTTTAATATCATATTAAAAAATAAATTTTAAATTCAACTTAATTCTATAAAATTGATTTTAAAATGAAATTTAAATTCATTTATACATCATAGTTTGACATTATTCACAAAAAAAGTGAGATTTTTAACAACCATCTTAAACAAATAAAATAATGTCACTGATAAATATTTTAGGTTTAATAAATCATTTGGTCCCTACTTTTAGGGATTTGGTTCAAAATAATTTTACCTTTTAAAAAAGTTCAGAAAGACTTCATATTTTGTTAAAAGTCCTTTTCGCTCACACCGTTAAAAACATAACGCTGCAAATGTCATCGTAGCACAACATAACGCTGCAAATGTCATCGTAGCACAACATAACGCTGCAAATGTCATCGTAGCACGTGACACACGTTAATAGGTGGACTTAAATAATTTTTTAATTTTAAAAATAAGTCTCTGCCACATCATCATCACCATCTCCAGACAAACCCTAATTTCTCTCCAAGAAACCGTAGCCGCCACACCATCCAGAGTCGTCACCGCCAGCGTGATGTGTTGGAGAGGAAGGTTGCCGACGAGGATGGCAGTGACAGCGCTAGATGATGCGGCGGCTAGGGTTTCTTAGAGAGAAAGTAGGGTTTGTTTGGAGATGATGATGATGACGTGACATTTGCACCATTATGTTTTTAACGGCATGAGCGGAAAGACCGGATTGAACATTTTTTAACTAAATATGAAGTCTTACTGAACTTCTTTAAAAGGTATAATTACTTTGAACCAAACCCCTGAACTTTTTTAAAAGGTATGATTACTTTGAACCAAACCCCTAAAAGTAGGGAACAAATGATGTATTATTCAATATTTTAAAGATGACTTTTGATTAAAAAATCATTCAAACTCATAACTCTATTATCAAGACAAACTAATAACTTTAATATTTTGAAAGAGATTTATTTAAAAAATTCAATAATAATAAATGAATAATAATAAATGAATAATAATAAATGAATAATAATGAATGAATTTAATATATAATAAATTCACATTATCTTTAACTTAAAACTTTAATATGAACTAAACATCATAAAAATATTTTATTTATTTCAACGGCACCCTCACCTTTAATGCAAATTAATAACCAAATAGATAATCCTACTAAACACAAACCCACAAGGAGGTAACAACAACACCCACGTTTACTTAAAGGAACGAAATTGCAGTCAACAATATTTAAAATTTACAAAATTTAAACAATTTACAAATTAATTCATTTTATTAATATTTATCTTTTATATGTTCTCGTATTGTTGTCACGTTATATTTTTTTCATTACATAATTTAATGACAGAGAAAATACTACATTGTCGTTAAATCATGTAAAAACCAAAAATAAGAATAAAATTTTTAAAAATAATGAAACAAAATTGAAAATAATTTTTAAAAATTGAAATAAAATAAATTATTAAACTTTTTTATTTTAGTCTTTATACATGAGTGTTTTTTTTTATTCTCTATGACTTTATTGTTTTTTTATTGTAGTCTTTGAGTATATTATAAAGTTTGGTTAGTTTGTTCTATAACATTATCATTGTTGATTAGGTAATTATTGAGGTATTATAGGATGATATTGTTATTATTTTTATTATTACATTTTATAGAGTTTAGTGAGAGAGACTAATTAAGCTCTTTTTGTTGGTATGGTAGTTGTTATTGAGCTATCATAAGAGTTTACGTTTTCTAATCGTTGCTTCACAAAGCTTTTTTAATATTTTTTTTTTCAATTTTCTTCTAAGAGCACAGAGAAATGGTAAATTGATTAAACCTTAAGATAATTATAAATAATCAGCTTATGCTAAACCAGATAACTACTTCATAGATAGATTTTTCTTAAGCTAAGCTCTTCAATTTTATCAGTTTTACACCTCTTAATAAAATCACCAACAAATTTTAGTAATTTGTAGTATTTTTATTATTATACATGGTTTCATGATAATAATATTTTCATAATTTTTTTGAGTTATAATTTATTATTGTACTATATATTGATGTTAACACTTGTTAGATTTATTCCAATTCTAGTTCAAGAGAATACATACTTTCGCTAGTTAGTTTTAGTTGTGTGCATATTATATGGCTAAGTATGAATTGTTTTAAATTTTTAATCTTATAAATATATGCTTATGAAATTCTTTGTTCGAGTTTAGTTTTTACAACTTTTTAACATTTTTATTTTCTTTAAATATATCTTTAATTCTTTAAAAGGATGTTATTATATTTGCTTTGATATTTTAATTCAATTTTTTTTATTTTTTAGACCTTCAATCTTATAATATTATTTTTGGTATGTAAAAGAAAGGGATCAAGTAAGAGATGAATATTGTGATTTGTGTAATATTAAAGCTAACTATAATAGTTAATTATTCATCACCCTTTCTCTGCTTAAAATAAACTCATTTGTGAAATATGAGTAAAATATTATCATTTTTAAAAGGAGTTAATAAAAATAATAATAAATATATCATATGACTGATCTATTAACATTAGATTGAATGGTCCAAACAGTCAGTCATATCAGAAACATGATCACTAGGATCATTCCTTGACCGAACGACTGTAATCTACATATTAAACGATCAACTATCAAACTTAATATTGATTAAATGTGATTATTATCAAGTGAGTCATAATTAGTGAAGACGAACATTCATACTTTCAGAAGAGGTGATTCAGTATAAATATCATTAATAATACATGAACATCATTAACTTCACATAAAAAAAATAACATTACAAAAAAAATCAAATTTTTTTAATAATAATAAACAAAACATTAATAAACATATTTAAATTTTTCATTTTTCAATTTTATCAAACGTACAATTTTTAAAAAAAATATAATTTGGCGTGTTTAATGAGATGTCATCATATCTATTACAATATTTTGATTTATGATCTTACGCTTTTTTATCGATATCACATGAATTCAGTTATTAATTATTTATAACATTAAAGGGATAGATTAGATTTAATTAACCTTTTTTATAGTAGATAGATAAATACATTTATTTTATTAATAAATTAAACATATAAATTGTTTTATCACCTAAAATAGAATAATCTAAACATCATTAAACCCTAAGAATAATGATGTCGTTGTTGTGATTTGTATTCATGATCCTCTTTAATAGTGTACATGCTTGTAGCTGCATTCATTATCGAAAACGAGCAACATAAATAATTTACAAATATCACTAAGGTTAATTTACACATGATCTGTATATTTTTACCATTTTAAATAAAATAAATAAGTGAGAATATAGAATGCGAAATCAAGTCCTCCATGCAAGATGATTGTGTTTACTTCTCTTCCAAACTCCATCCTTAGAGATTATGTTCTAGAGCTAGAGTTAAAAAAATGTGTTTTTTTTATTATTTTGTCTTAATTATCATATATAACTTTTGATTTAATAATAATAAATGTTTAATGTAAAATATCTAACATATTGGTATAATTTAGTGATTACATGTGAAGATTTGAATAGACTCATTCCCACGACAATATTCCTAGGTTCAGAATAAAAGCCTAGTGGAGCAATAGTACAACGTTTGTTGACCAAACGGGTTAGTCAAACTGTGACCAGGTCACACAGTTTAGGACCAAAGTCTGACCATGTTTGATCTCATTCCCAAAACAAAGGCTTAAAACGAGGCTTTTCTCTTTCTTTGAACATGCTTTTAAAAACAGCCTATACTTTTGGGACTACATAATTTCCTCTGACTAAACACATGAGAATGTCGTGCAAAAATATTATGCCATGTGTTAAAAAACGAGTCGACAAACACTTCCATCAACATGAGACGCGTTTACATGTTTTGTAAATGTGACTATTTTTTATATCCCATGTGCGGTGAAAGTCAACAATGGTTGTTCAACTCAGTTTGTAACAATTCTAAATAACTTCTTATATAAAAATGTCAGAAACTATATTGAAATTTTCAATAACTCTTGAAAGAAAAACGTCAAAGTATAAAAAGTCTTAAATCATTTCAAAATAATTTTATCGAAAATCGATTATATCCAGAATCTGTTCAAAAACATTTTCGTGGCTCATAAAAAAACTGCGCTTAATCACATACTAAATCACATACTAAACACAAGACAATTTGATAAAAGCAACTTTATTTTCAGCTAATCCAAAAGCACAAGCAGCGATATATAAACGCTATGCAACCCCATACATTTCGAAATGATTAATGAAGCAGGTGGTGATATGATTACCTGAAGTTACTTCATCAAACAGAACAAAGTCTGTACAAGTTGATAGATACAAAGTTCTGGCGCCAACAATAAATGAGTTGGGCAGTATGACGTCTATATATGTGCAAGTACATATACAAAATACATAACAAAATATGAATTCTGTTCAAAAATAAATTAAGGCACTAAGCAGGAAGAGAAAGATGTTCGGTTTCATTGCTTTCTATACATCCTTCCTTCCAGGAGTCAAAGCCTCTGATTTGCATATGGGGCAGACATTTTTCACAACCAACCATTTCCTTAAGCAATCCGCATGATATTCATGCTCACATCGAAGAACTCCAATCTTCTCCTGGTTCTTGAATTCTTCCTGTGGAATAAACAGTCCGGTTAGTAAGGGTTGATTCATTAGTACATGACATATACTGATGAAATCTGTTTCTAAATGTTCATACCTGACATATTATACAAGAATCTGTTTCCTGATCATCACAAGCTTCCTCCTCCAGATTAATACCAGTATCACTTGAGGAATAGGATTTTGTTTTCAACTGGTTTGTGATTGTTTCCTCTGATAAACCGGTGCTAACATTGCCAATCCTCTCACCCAATGCAAGGAGATCCTGTCATGAGTTTCAAGTGTAAATTATTCACAAATTATCTACAACCTCTATCACACATATCTGCATTGACAGGAAAATACAATACCAATCTTTTCTATACTTACCTCATAAGACATATCCTCTATGTCCAAGCGCATATCTCTGTGATGGTCAACTAAATTTCCCACTTCATCAATTAAAGCAACATCCTGCACAAGTTGTAATTGACAAGAAAATCAATATATTTATAATGAATAAAAATAGCATTATTCTTTTTACATAAGGACAGCATTAGAGTTATAAAGAAAGTATTAAGAGATAGGAAATATTACATCAACTTGGAGGAAGCCCACAGGTGGAAGACTTCGGTGTCCAAGAGTTGTCTCAGGCACAATCCCTCTATGAGGTCGATAAATCCGGAAGCCGGCTGATGGTGCAGGGCCAACATGCCTAGGACCTAGCTCAAAACCAGGCTGCGCTGGAATAGCAACACCGCGTGAAGGATTTATTGGAACTCTAAATGATGCTGCAGTTACTGCAGGGTGAAAGTTGATATTATGACCTCTTACTCCTTGCATAGGCATTGCTGGGTGATGATAATTGTGGTGCTGTTGGTTGACAGGAAGAGGGTGAGGAAACCTGAGGCCATTTCGGCTTCCAGCTGGATCATGATATCTCTGCAAACCCATACTTGCACTATCTAATGAACCTCCATTTACAGTAGGTGCTGAAAATAGTATGGAGAGAGTCAGAAAACCTAAACTCATAACCAACACAACAACTTCAAAGAAAAATTTCAGCACTTCGTTTGGCCCTTAATTGACAACATAGGAGGCAGATCATACATCACACAAAAAACACCTATGCATTAACTCCAGTCTTAGGTGGAAACTAAGGGGATATAAAATCAAGGTTTCTTATAAATTTATTGCCTGACTGAAAAACAACATTCAAGAAGCTGCAATTAACACTTTTTCACGACAAAACAAGAAAGAAATTTGCAAATTATTCACTAACAGAACATCCAAGTAATGAACTAATGATAGTAAATCACTGAAAGAAGAACCACAAAACACATGAAGAGGAAAAAAATACCTTGTACATAAGGCATTGGAAGCGACTGATTCCAGGGTGTAGTATGGCCATCATTATTGTTACCGTTCAACTGCTGGTCCAACCACGGAGGAGCAGCTGGCTGAAAGTGCTGTCCTAAATAGTTTCCATGAATCATATGATTATGGTCATGCACCATGATAGACTCACCTGCCCTGCTCCATGCACTACCATGTGGTCCTACTTCCACAACTGAAGGGACACGGAATGAAAATGGTGCAGCATCCATCATAGCAACACCATCAGCAGTGCGTCTTGCATTAGGAGGAGCAATTGAAGAGCTAGATGATGCATTAAAATATTGGTAATTTCCTCTCATCCCTTCAGCAATTTTCCTTTTGTAGGGACCTCTAACATCATCCATGAAACCAGAACTTCTTCCAAAATTATCTGAAGAAACCCCAGCAACTGCAAATGTACTTGAACCAGGCAACTGCTCAGAAGCTCTGTGATTTAGAGGCAGAGGGAAAACACCAGCACCAGAAGAAGGATTAATGCCAGAATAATATAAGTTGGCTGCCGCTGGCACACCCATATCAAGATTGTGGGGATGCTGAATGCCATTGTATTGTGTAACACCATACATCCTAGCATTGTCATAAGCATCTGGCACAAAGTGAGAATCAACATTAGTTGTGTTCCCAGAAGCTCTCACCATTGCATGCATATTATTCGGCTGTGAGATGTTTGTGGTTCCTCTAGTAAGGATACAGGGTTCAGAATGATGATAGCCTCGTCTTTGTTGATCCATTTCTGAATCCGTTGTTTGATCCATAATGTAGAGATTTCCCTGGATGCAAATTAATCCTGATATTCCAAGCAGAGTGAATGAAACCGGTAAGAAACACATCAGAGGAACAAAAGATTAAAACCAAATCTACATGTACAAAAGCAAATATTCAGCACAAGATAAAATGTTATCAAAGTCAAATATTTCATATCAACAGTATGGAAATTTTTTCATCATTCCAGGTTACATAATGCTTCCATTAATATAACAATACTCTCCTCTAAATGGTTATATTTTTCCTGATTTAATTTTCATAATGAGAAAATGTTGCCAAATGAAGTAAGCAGGGGTGTCCAAAAAACACCCGTCTACATTCATATAATTACTCCAATCTCCTTCAATTACACAGAATTTGCATGCAACATATAATAAAATCACAGAAACAAATACCCTATGCATAGCAAAGGATTTGGTATTAGGTAAGTTAGTAGCAACGGAATTCCTTTGGAAAACATGTGAAATAATCAAGGAAACATTAAATGGACATGAAACATGCAGCTTCGTCTTCCAAGGGAGAGCAAACTGCTGTATAAACATGGCAACTCCAACCCACAAAAACACAGCAAAAGTATCCATGTCAGTGAAAAAAGAGACCGAGCCCCGTAGAATTCCTTCAGGAGTGCTATAAATGACTCTGTAAAAGAATTAAAATACATGCAATTTGAAGACCTTGTAATCATTATGCGAAGTTCAAAAGTAAAGAATTTCATAACCCCTATGAATGATGAGAACAATTATGAGCATACATAAACAAAAACAAAAATCCTCCACCCAGAAGAGAAAAAAAAAATCTTTCTTTAATTAATTCAAAGAGTCACAACCAAACAAGAAAGTACTTGACCCATATCAACCTCCCAAATTCATCACCGACCAAACAACATCAAAAGAACAGATAACAATCCGTACCTTATTATCATCAAAACAAGAGCTTGCTGCTTCTAAGTTTCAGAGATCAATATAACTTATGGAACACCCCCAAAATCAACTCTGTTGAAAATTCACACAAAGATTAAGGTTTCTTTTTAATTTTTCTTTCAAAAAAGGCAAATTTATAAACGGAAAATGTCAGAAACTAAAATCGGGTGAATGTGATCACAGCCCAAGAATGCAAGTTTCTTCCTTTCATCAGAGAACAAAAATGACACAATTTTAACCCTAAGTAGCAGCAAAAGGGGCAGAAAAGTTGGGTAAGAAAATTGAACAATTGATTTTAAGAGAATTGAATTACCAGAGGGAGAATTCGAGGGGGGCGAGAATGATTAGAACCGGTGATAGAAGGATCGAATAGAGGAAGGGGGGAGAGAGAAAGAGCAAGAGGGGTTAAGAGAGAGAGGAAGGGAATGAATATGGAGGAGGAGAGGATCGTGCCTTTCATTGGAGAGAAAATTTCATGATCCTTTTGTAATAAGAAAAAAAAGAATTAATGCTATTTTTTTTTTCTCTTTTGTCTTTATTATAGAGCAGTTTTGTAAGGGAGAAAATCAAAATCTAATTATATTTCCATTAAACTTGTAGGTTATCAAAATAATATATATATATATATATATATATATATATATATATGTATGTATACATATATATATATATATATATATATATATATATATATATATATATATATATATATATATATATGTATGTATAGGGTATCTATATTTAAATTTTTTTCATGTCATTATTTCATTATAATTTATTGTGTATAATTACTTTTATTAAATTAATTATGAATTTTTATTTGTTTGACCACATATAAAAAAATTAGAAAAATTGAAAATTGTAGTTTGAATTCAATTTATACATGTTAAAGAAAAAAAGTTTATGCTGTTAGTTAATTAAAAAGCATAATAAACATGATTATAAAGTAATTAATATAAAATTAAATTAGCATAAATAATTTATAATTGAATCATTGTATAAAGCCTCTTAACATCTTACATAAGTTAAAGTTTTATTATCTAATAACGACTGATACGTATGATAATATAAAAAATATTTTACATAACTTATTATAATTTAAGTATATTTTTTACAGCACTCCATTGAAGTAATAATTTAAGGAGTGCATCAGTCCCAGTTTTTTCCCTTTGAATGGGTTTCTTCAATCAATAGACAAAAAATGATTTGACATGCAAGGCAAGTAAGAGGGATGATGACAAGTAATTAATAAAAACATTATTTAATCAAGCTTATTTTTCTTCTAAAAATAAAAGATTTATTTGTCTGTGTCAAAACTATTTTTTATAAGAATACAAGACATTTTTATGGAAATAAAAGTAATTGAATTTATGAGATTATATCCACAATACAAAGGAATATGATTACCCTGAGTTTTCCTTTTTAATGTGCTTATGAAAGTAAAAGAAAAAAGGAAATTTACCAATTTGTTAGTTTAATTAAAAGAAACCATGTTATTTATCACATCAAAATAATGTGTAGATGATAAAGGCATATAACAATTCATCAACTAATATTTGATTTCCTAGAATTGTAATAGGTTTGTTTTTGGTAAACTATCAAAAGTCCTCACCTTTCAACCAACTTCACCATGTAAACCATAAAAAATTCTAGTTGATGTCTAATGTAGTGTGTTGTTGAAAAATGACATAATTTAATTTATTTATTACACGAATTGATACTCCTATTTGTTTGCTTATATATTTTAAAAATTCATTTTTAGATATTCTATGTAAGAAAAAATGGTCTTGGATTAGGTATTTTAGGTTCTCAATCTAATCATGTATTGCCATTAACACACACTTCGTTGATTATTATAACAAACCTTTCTTCTGGTTAGTTTTCTTTTTCCATAAATAATGTCTTTTCTATATTTACAAGTGTTTTTATTGTTAGATTAAAATACATAATATTTACAAGACTGAAAAGTATAATAAAAATGCCAAAGTATATTCTTTCTTTCATCTAATTTTAATTTATTTATTTTAAACAAAACGACACGACATCTCGAAGTGTGAACCCTCTTCTCCAACTACAAACAAATTATTAACATGCATGTTTCTTTTTCTTCTTAAAAATTTATTCATATCTCTGCATTCATCTTTATCGTGAATGGTGTTCATTGCGGTGGTGCATGGCTGTTGAAGACGTGGAAGAAGAATTCTTGTTTTATTCCTTTTTTATGAAATATTTGTAATATTTGTTTGAAATATTCACTATTTTTTCCCTTGTTTTTTTCTTTCAATTCTGAATTTTTTCTTGCAAATGCAGTAATTTGATTCTTCACCTTAACTTCACTCATAGAATACTATGTGCGCAAATGGACTATACTATTCTCAATACCACCAACTCTTTATTATTAGTTTGTCGTTAGTGTTAATTTATCATAGATATTAATTGACACGTGTTTAATGTAAGAAAAAATAAGATAGAATAGAATATTTTGAAATGGTGAAATTTCAGTCTGAATTTCTTACAAATACGACATAATTCACCGATCAGAAAGGTCTATGTCATTTCATGCATGATCATAGCTTCCATTGTAATTTTGTGTGATTAATATTAACACTAAAAAAGTATATAAAATGTTAAGATAACAAATGGAATACATGCATAGAAGCACGTGGTAGACTATGAAACGATGAAACACGTTAGAAATGATTTTTTTTATTGAGATAAATACTTTTTTTATTAGGATAGATACTGATAGTATAATAGAAAATGGATGTTAACAATTAAAATTAAAATGAACTAAAACCATACACATATTAGAAAATATAAATAGATTATAATAAGAAAAACAATAATATGTATATTATATATATAACTTTAAATGAAAATAACTTTGAAAATCTGAAATGTAAAAAATTACTTTAAATTTCTATATTACCATAAAAATAACAAATAGTTAAGATTAAATTATATATTTTTCTTTTATCTTTTTACCATCTATTTACTAAAATTTGTACAAAATTGCACATACACTGCATAGAAGTCTCTTTATTTAAATTTATTATAAAATGTAAATTTGAAATAAAGTGATCATTACAATTGTATATATAATTAGAAAGGAGAACCTAGTAGAAAAGTGATAAGATTAAAGTAAAGTAATGATGTGTAAGGATGTTTATTAAGTTTATTAACCATGTAAACCTAGATAACCAAGTGAATAAGAATAATTTAAAACAACTTGTGACAAAAAGAAAAACTAAGAGAAAAAAGAAAAAAAAGATGATTTATTTATTTTTAATCTTATAGCCTTTTTTTTTCTAATATGTTATGATTATGTAACTTAACATAACATATAATATTTCTTATTTATTTCTTTTAAGAAAAGAGCTTTAGTTTCATCTGGATTGAATAAATGAATTGATAGTCAATCTTTATAAAGACCTTAAGAATCCAAATTTGACAAATTTTGATTTTGATTTGATTTGATGATAAAAAAACAAACAATAAGTTATTGACATAAAATCATTAATATACCTTATTAATTTAATTGATTAAATTTGTTTTTCATGTTCACATGCAAAGGTTATGGGTACGTTTCAAATAAGTTTCTTTAACCACAATATTAAATAAGGTTATCTTGTCTTTTAGTGCCTCACTTTCTTATGTTTAATTTGCAACTCCCATAAGTAAATGTTCTAAAATGAAACGCCTGGGAATGCTTTGACATGCATTTTGAGGTAACATGCAATCCTTAACTTTGTTCTTTCAATTCATGTTTTCCATATGTTTATTGTTATAAAGAGCAGTTATGCAAAATTAAGATGTACAAGGGACATGGAGGTATATTCCTAGGACAACCTCAAAGAAATACCAATCTTCAATTCCAATTGCAACAAATATTATAATTTTTTTTAAAAATTCTAGGATGAAATTTGTATATATAGATAATAGGATTCAAATTCAGAAATTTATTTTGTTTTATTTATTGTTGCTCCATCAATGAAAAACCATGTTTATGTGGGAATGCTTTTTTGCGTTAAAGTTTTCTTCTGAAGTAAAGCTGATGAACACCTCACATTCACGCAACTTACTTAACTGAGGCCAAACATTTCCTTTGTATCACAACAAAACAACAACTGATATAATTTCTGATCTCTTAGATAAGAGTTTTTAACAAACAATAACACTTTTTTAAACATTTGTTGTTCTTCTAATTGAAAGGGAGAGGATCTAAAGTTCCAGATAGAGAACAGTGATTCATCAACCAATACATGTTAATTCTGGATATATATGAAGTTTCATCTTAGCCACTAAAATATTTCATTTATTTTTTCAATATTTTTTTTCTTTTTAAATTATAGAAGGTTATAAGATGAATCCACATTGCTTTCTCCTGATAGATTTGACTGCAGAAAATCTATCCCAGTGTTTAATGGAGATCTTTTTTTCTATTTTCAACCTTAACTTATGTTTAATGAGCTGAATACACACTTATCACATTTTCTAATACATTAATAGCTATTTCTTTCTCACCATATTTGATGTTGAATAGAGAAATAGAAAAACGAAATTGATAAAAAAAATTAAATATTTAAGTGTTTATTAAAATATAAATTAATGAGAAATGTAGAAAAAAATATGTTTTTAAAAATTATATAAATTGATTGATTTGATTGGAAATAAATTATTTAAATAATATAATATTCATTATACATTTGTTTTTTTTCGTTTCAACTATTCATAGGAAAAATGAAAATATTCAATGTTCAAGCATTCAAACTCTTACTTCTGGTTCATGAAACTAACAAATTTAATCTCTTATCCACCTAAAAATTATCTAAAAAAAATTTATATATTGTGAAAGTTTTTCATTCACAAATTCAACATCAAGTGTAAAAAGACTATCTTCTAACTACAATAGACTTAATTAGTTCTATTCATATCACATCTATGTATATAATTTTTTAATTGGTAAAAAAATATATAGCTTATTGGTATTTTTAAAGTTGATGTTTTGTGACAGTGAAAAAAAGCATGCATCAAAATGTTTCATCATTTTGTGTACTTATCTGAGTACACAGCAGGAAGTTGAAGCTGATATGGGAAAATAACTTTTTTTTACCACTGTTGAGTTCTTCCCCTTTTGTGCAGTCTGTGTCTTCTGTTGCTGAAACAGTGTTAGTGGATCCTCAGCAATCACATAGCAGTACAGTCTTGATTAAAGTAAAAGCAACTTTACAAATTTCCTGTATGGCTTAACCAAGATGAAATTAAGGTGAATACCACAAATTGAGAAATTGAGTTTTCTTACATAAAATACATAATAACTTGATTGATACTTAGATGAAGGCTGAGTGGAACATGTAAAAAGAAAATTAACTATGTTTTTCTGTTGGTAGATTATTTTTAGATATTGTATTTTGTTTTTATATTAAATTATATACATAGAAAGAGAAACAACTTGTAGAGAAAACTAAATCTAACTTAACTCTTTGATTAAATGAGTTTCACGGGTTGAAAGTAATATGATATGAATATTTTATTTTGTTTTTATCAACTTTTTTTATAAATTTTTTATTATAATTATTTATTATTTTTAATTATTTAAGTTGATACTTTAATCTTTTTAAATGTTAAAATATTGTTTAATGTAACATCCCAAAAATACAGTGATAAAACCATATAATATAATTGATTACATTTAATAATAAATCAGTTCAGTTTTACACTAAAATATCGCACGTCTATGACCGAACGGTCTTACATAAAGATATACAACTTAATCTGTACCAGATAAGAGGAAACATGAATGAACGGTTTACAAAAGCCAAATACCGAACGCTCATATTGAAACAAAAGAGAGGAGGTGACCGAACGATCACCTCATAACAAAACTAATATAAACTAGCCGAATGTTCCTATTGCTCGATCTTCACTTCCACTTCTATTAAATTTTCCTCTTCCCTCGCATCCTCCAATAGCGCATCTCCATCTGCTCACATCCACACGGATGATCATTGCAACGACAAGACGTATGTACAAGGACGAGACAACACAATAAAACACAGGGTAAGCTTACGTAATTTAATTCAAGTAATAACATACATTTCTCATATTCACACACATCAAATACATTTCAACATGCGATTCAAGCAAGGCCTATTGCTAGACTGACCGTCCGGACTGTATGAATTTTGTGTAGCTACGACGTTCGTGCACCCGGGTGATGTAGTAACTAGAATACTCTCATCAGCTACCACCCGAGGTTAGTCTGTTCCGTCCAAAGTACCCCTAAGGACTAGGACCTCTTGCCGTTCCCACACATGATCTACCCTCCTCTACGTGAGGACGAGTACTCACGAAACATCAGGATGAATCGCCAACTAAGCATTACCACATTCATACTATACAAATTCCAATATTCATACTATACAACCTTTTATTTATCTCATATACTCTTCATCGTTTATAATCTTTCACTTTAGTTTCATTTTTATCACAATTTCTAAGAACATCAAATACCGAACGTTCAGCCCTCTTCAGAACGAGGACGAACGATAGGAACAAGACCGAGAAATCTCCCGTTCCAGAATAGGAAAAGACCGAGAGAGTTACTTTTAGATTTAAGAATAAACCGAGTATAATTATACAATATATGACGAACGTTATTTACCACTTGAATCAGTTGAATGAACTGACTCTCGTAAGTTCAAACCAATACTCAAAGGATAAAGTAAGTATGGGAGTTTTAGGTCGGATCCAATGGATGTAGACACATCAAGACGTTAAAGAACCATATTTAGAATAAAGAAACCTAATGTCAGTCAATGACCGAACATGGTAAGGAAAAATTCTACTGAAGGTGGACGAACGCTGATGTCACCAAGAGATATTATTCTATAACCGAGTTCGAGTGCTTGGTATAAGACTGAGCGTCACTCATTAAAAGGACTTAGTGTGAGGTCGAACAGTACTAAACTTGAAACAAAAGATTAATAAATAAGGTACTAGCGGAGTTGTGTTTAAGAATGCTTACTATATACAAATACATATATTTACAAGATTTTAAGTTTATTTTAGGATACGCAGATGCAACTACGCTTGGCCGAACGCTCAAGCACAGTATTTTCACAAGAAGACGCTCGTCCTCAATTAGGATTCTTTCCAAATGAAAGAATCCAATTTCACATAATATTACTAGAAACACTGAACGGTCAAGGACCGTTCAATGACGAACGCACATTATCATAGGGAACTTCCTATTAAGAATTTATTTACATTTAATTCATTTCTCATCATATAATTTCATATTTTCATATATTCATATCATATCATATTTCATATTCATTGCAAATCAGCTCGTAATAATAATCATATACCAATTAATCACATACCACAAAATCATGCTTCATGCAACTTCAAAGAACAGTCACACAACACAGTAAAACATACCAATTAAATTAAATAAGCTTCCCTTACCCGGATACGTGATTGAACGTCCTAAGAGTAGGTTTTTGGCTCGTCCGACTACAATCTTTCTACCCTCAACGATCACTTAACTCTTCCAACTAAACCAAACAACATGAAATCAAAATAACTTAAACTACGCCCCCGCATGCAACCAGAACTTGGTTTGCATGTAATAAAAGACGAACGACCAAGGACAGATACACTTACCCGCTCAAACTTGAAACTTGTTCGGTTCAAGATGAAGCTTGGGACGCTGGGAATGCTCCTACGGTGCCTGAACGATGATCGGAGCAGAGAAAAGGTGAGTTACAATAGAGAGAAGGGAAAGTTTTCTAGAGAGAAGAAGGAGAAAAATGAAAGATCAGAGGTTTGGAAAGAGGATGCATGCAGAGGAGAGTGGACGGAAGTTTCTGAAACAATCATTTTCTTCCCACGTCCAAACGAGCGTCCGCTCTCCTGCCGACACCTGCCTTCCATTATCTGATTTCAGAATCCTAAATGGTGGACACCTGGCGTCCGCACAGAGGGATTTTGGGTGTGTTTTAAATGAGTTATGACATTTAATAATGTTTAAATAATTTAAATATTTAATTTATTTTTTTCAAAGGTACTTAGACTAACATTTTAATTTTTTTTCTCCTTACAACAATGTTTAAGTAAAATTAGTGAACAATTTGACTTTACAATGAAAAGAAATAAGTGAAGATAATTCAATTTATTTTTATTATATTACAATAAAAATATCAAATAAATTAGAAGAACAAAATAACGTTAATTAATCTACTAACCTATCAATGGTGAACCTATCAACGATTAGTTGAGTTAGATTAAAAATTATTTTAATTCATAAAAAAGTAAATAATATTGAAGTGACCCATTTTTAATCAACTTGTGGTGAATAAACTTATGTAAGTAAGCTTAACTATTTTTTGTTAAAATTAATTGAGAACTTAATTTTATTAGGGCAATATTATAATGGACTCAAATGTGATATAATAAGATATAAAAATCTATAGGTTATTATAAGAAATTATAATAAAATAAAGATAAAATGAAACTCAACTTAATGGATATTGATTTATAAAAGGAATTAAAGTTTTATCTCTGGTCATAAGGTTCTTTAACATAAAGTCATCAAGAAAGTATCAAAGGAGAAAGAAAGGTAAAGAGATAGATTGAAGAAAGGTAATAAAGAGATAGATTGAAAAAAGTAGGTTGAAGAATGAAAATACATTCTTATTGAATCTCAAAGTTAATATCCTATTATGATTTATAGGATCATGTCTAGAAAAGAGTATAACCGAATTTGAATTCTCAAGAGTCACAATCAAAATAAATAAAAAAAGAATGTGGAATAAGAGAGGGATGTTGATACCACAATCTAGCATATTGATAAGTTAAGTGAAGATTTTCTATAATTTGATAAGAATCAGAGTTTTAATCTAAAAACGAATAAAATCTTCTCTTAAATAAACCTTAAACCCAAAAATATTTACATAATCTTTTTGTATCTCTAGATATAGGCACATACTGTTGTTAGGGGATTGATGTAGCCACTGAAATCTTATGTAAACTATTGTGTTTTGAATGAATATATGTCTCTTTCATTGATTGTGAGTGTTTAATTCCTTTTCTGAATGCTTGTTGTGAAGTTGCTACCCATGACATGATTTTAGGGTTTGCTTGATATTAGGAAATGTTGGGTAAATCTAGACTTGGATTAAACACCTAAAGGAAATAATATCTAGGGATAGAACTAGGACCTTTGGTTGTCTTAAATCTTAATTCTTAATTCGGAAATAATTGTTAGGTCTTCCAAGGTATTGGAGCGTAATAAAGAAGTCTAGGCTCTCTCTACCAGGGGATTGGGTTTAAGTAATTTAGTAGATTGATATTGGCATATTAATGAAGATGAAGTGAGTTTCTACACATAAGAGTGAAGTAGGTGAAATCATACCCCCAACAATATCATTCCATATCGTTTCTAATCTTTCCATTTCCAAGTTTTTGAGTATCTAAGATCACTTTTATCATTTATGTTTCATGTTTACATTAATTACACTAAAACTCAAATTATGAAGCATTTTTTAGTCGAAGTTAGTTGGAAATTATAAGATTGTTTGGGGACATCAGTCTCTTGGGAAACGATATCCGGTTTTACCAGTTTTATTACTTGAAATGATTTGGTACACTTGCCAAAGCCTTAACAAGTTTTTGCCGACATTGCCGGGGACTCGTGGTCAACACTATACTTTTGTGTGATTCTTAACCAACTTAGGCTTTATTCTTATATTCTTTTTATTGTGTATAATGTTGTTTTAATTCTTTTAGGCTAACTTGGTGCTCTAGTATTGTTGTTCTCTAGTGTATGCAGGGCACAATCCGTACTAGGAGCACAATATCATCTGAACCTCTCCTTTTAGACGCTGAAGTTGAGAAAATTGTCCGTAGAAACAACAATAGAAGAAGAAGGCATAACAGGGCTTCCAGAGAAACTTCTCCTATTCTAGAAATTCTTGAGCAATCATTCATCCCTGTTTTTTATAGGAAGGAGGAGACATGGATGACAATTCAAATGGTAGGGGTGATGGTCAAGCTAGATGCACCTTGGAGGACTATTCTACATTCTTAAGGCCTCTTAACTTCAACAACATTGTTAGGCCAAGGGTTAATGTCGCCAACATGGAGATGAAGCCTGCTCTCATCCATTTGGTGCAGAACAATCAGTTCAACAACCTATCTCAATGAGAATTCGTATAATCATTTGGCCACCTTCCTTGAGATATGTAATACTGTGAAGATTCATGATGTGCATGATAAAGCTATAAGACTCAGCCTATTTCCATTCTCATTGGGAGGCAGCGCCAAGGTGGGGTTGAATTCTTTTCCTAGGAATAGCTTCACGGCATGGGAGGATGTGTTTGCCAAGTTCCTCAAAAAATACTTCCCATAGTCAAAAGTTAACAAAGGGAAGCAGGAAATCTCATCTTTTTGTTAGCAAAATGATGAAGATGAAGTTTTGATGATGTCCAAATCAAGTCAAGAACAAACAAGACTCATGAAGAATGATCTTTGAAGACTTGTAACCTCTTGTAAAAAATTGTATGAACATAGGAAAATTAGTAGTTTCTTGTATGTATTCAAAAGTGATGTAAAAATAAATCAAGAGGAAAATCTGTGCAGTGTTAATCGATTAACAAGGGGTGTTAATCGATTAACGTTAATCGATTAACAGAGGGCGTTAATCGATTGTTCCAGAGGCAAATGGCGAAGCACAGCATTTCAGTGTTAATCGATTAACAAGGGGTGTTAATCGATTAACGTTAATCGATTAACAAGGGCTGTTAATCGATTAACATAGTGAACGTTTGAAAAACTAGCCGTTTTTAGAGACGTTGAAGTATCCGTTGGGTTGTTAATCGATTAACCACTGTAGCTAATCGATTAACACAGTCAGAAAGTCTAAAAGCGAAAATGGAGGAGCCTTTGGATGAGTCTATAAATAGACTCTCATTTTCTCTCAAATCCAACTCTTCCCTTGTGCTCAAGTACTCTGAACTCTTGTGAGAACTCTGTGAAATTGCTGAAGCTAAGGAAACTCTTGTCTGCAAAGTCCTGAAGTGGTACTGCGGTGACAGAGGAATAGCTTGATCATCCTTGGTGTGTCTGAGGAAGTGTCTGGAAGAGAATCATCCTTCGTGAAGCATTCGAAGGAGGTGATCATCCTTTGTGAAGATTCAAAGGAGGTGTAAGTTCATCTCTTGTGGTTTCAAGAGAGGTGGTAATTTCTAAACTGTTACAAATTGTTTTTCTGTGTGACTAATATTTGTAATAGTTTTGTGATAGTGAAAAAGGTTTATCTTATTTGAGATAAGCGACTGGACGTAGGATCCTAGTGATCTGAACCAGGATAAAATACCTGTGTAATTTTTCTCTTTCCCTTACTCTGTTATTTACGTTTAATTATCTGCTTAGTAAGAAATTAAGAGAAAAATATTAAAAAGGGATAATATTTGAATATAACCAATTCACCCCCCCTCTTGGTTTGTTTCCACGCTAACCATTCCGCTGCAGCCGCTCTGACACTTTTCAGCAAGATGGTAGTGAAACTTTGAGCCAAGCGTGGGATAGGTTCAAGGGGTTACTAAGAAAGATGCCCACTCATGGGTTTGATGAGCCTACTGTCCTGAATATGTTTTTAGGAGGCCTTAAATCCCAAACCAAATTAATGTTGGATGCCTCCGCTGGAGGAAATATTAGATGGAACACACCTGAAGAAGCACATGAGCTAATAGAGAATATGGCTGCTAATGACAATGAAGTGCAGAATGGAAGGGCTCAACTCCAACAAAAAGGTGTTCTTCAACTACAATCTCAAGACGCCTTGTTAGCTCAAAACAAGATAATGACCCAATAACTCGAAGCTCTCGTGAACAAGCTCTCTCAACTTCCTAAAGAGTTCCAAAATGTTTCTCAATCTCAACATCTAGGTTGTGAGTTATGTGGTGGAGATCATGTAAATGGTCAGTGTGCCATGCAAGAAAATTCCCAAGAAGAGGTGAACTATATGGGGAATCAAGGCCGACAAGGTAACTACAACCAAGGGTCGAGACCTCACCCAACCATGGGCCAAGGACAAGAGTCACCATCAAATAGACCACCTGAACAACAATATCAACCACATGCCTCCTTATCAAACAGGACCTCAAAGATGGAGGACACACTCCAACAATTTATGCAAGTGTCCATCTCCAACCATAAAAGAACTGAAGCTTCCATTAGGAATTTGGAGATACAAGTTGGCCAACTGGGCAAGAAGCTAAAGGAAAAGTCTAAGAAGAGTTTTGGAGCCAATACTGAGGCTAATCCCAAGGAAGAATGCAAGGCTCACTACTAGAAGTGGTAAGGTGTTAGCTGAGAGATAGAGGGAGATAAAGGAAAAGAAAGTTGATGAGATAGAACAAGTGAGTGGAGAGAAAAATAATTTGAAAGAGGATATTGAGAGAAAAAAAGAGGATGAGAGAGAAGAAAAGGAGAGTGTTGAAGGAAAGAAAAAAGAAGAAGAGGGGGATGAAAGAAGAAAAGGAAAAGAAGTCAAAAAGCCTCTTCCTTATCAAAAAATCTACTCAAGAAAGGAGAAGGAGAAGCAATTCGGGCGATTTATGGATATCTTCAAGCAGTTGGAGATTAAAATACCCTTTTTAGAAGCACTGCAACAAATGTCTTCATATGCGAAATTCATGAAGGAACTCCTCACTAAGAAGAGGAAGTACATTGAGGAAGAGACCATTGAAGTGCAAGGAAACTGCAGTTCTATCATCCAGAATCTCCTCCCTGTAAAAATTTAAAGAGCCGGGTAGCTTCACCATCCCTTGCACAATAGGGAAGCTAGCTATTGGGAAAGCATTGATTGATTTGGACGCTAGTATTAATTTAATGCCCCTTTCAATTTTCAAGAAGATTGGAGAGCTGGAACTCAAGCCCACTTAGATGAACTTATAATTGGCTGACAAATCCATCAAGTACCCACATGGTGTGGTGGAGAATGTGCTTGTTAAAGTTGATAAATTCCTATTTCCGGTAGATTTTATTATCATGGAGATGGAGGAAGACGTGGATGTGCCCCTCATCCTTGGAAGGTCGTTTATGAAGACAGCGAGAATGCTTATTTATGTAGATGATGGCAAGCTCAAGGTAAGAGTGCAAGATGATGAAGTGAACTTCAATGTTTTTGAAGCCACGTCCCACCCATTGATGAGGGAGCTTGCTTTCGAGTTGATGTGCTTGATTAAGCTTGCATGAATAGATGTGGATCCAAAAGAGCAAGAGAAGACAACTTTTACATGCCCCTTTGGTATATTTGCTTATAGAAAGATGTCATTTGGACTTTGCAACGCCCCAACCACTTTTCAAAGATGCATGCAACCCATTTTCTCTGATCTTGCGGAGAAATGCATCGAGGTCTTCATGGATGACTTTTCAGTGTTTGGAAGCTTGTTTTATCTATGTTTGGTAAATTTACAAACGGTGTTGAAGAGATGGATCCAAACCAACCTCATCCTTAATTGGGAGAAATTCCACTTCATGGTGACCGAAGCCATTATTTTGGGGCATAAGATATCATCAAAGGGGATTGAAGTGGACAAAGCCAAAGTGGAGGTTATATAAAAGCTTGCACCACCAACAAATGTGGAAGGCATCTGTAGCTTTCTTGAACATGCGGGCTTCTATAGAAGAGTCATTCAAGATTTTTCCAAGATTAAGCCCTTGAGCAGCCTCCTTGTAAAGGATACACCCTTTGAAATGAATGAGGAATGTCAAAAGGCATTTGAAATTCTGAAGACTAAGCTAATTTTTGCCCTGGTGATTATAGCTCCTAACTGGGCTCAAGACTTTAAGTTGATGTGTGATGCAAGTAATTATGCCATAGGTGCAGTCCTTGGTCAGAAAAGAGAGAAAGTGTTTCACACCATCTACTATGCAAGCAAAGTCTTGAACGAAGCCCAACTAAATTATGCCACTACAGAAAAGGAGTTCCTTGCTATAGTGTATGCTTTGGAGAAATTTAGGCCCCATCTCATTGGGTCTAAGGTGATCATATACATTGACCATGTTGCCATCAAGTACTTGTTAACCAAGCCCGACTCCAAACCGTGCTTGATTAGATGGGTGCTATTGTTACAAGAATTTGATGTGGAGATCCGTGACAAGAAGGGCAGTGAGAATGTAATTGTTGATCATCTATCCCGACTCATCAATGATGAAGTCACATGCAAGGAAGAAGAGATCTGGGAATCCTTTTCTAACGAGACTCTCCTGCATATTCAACAGAGGCCATGGTTTGCTAACATTGCTAATTTCAAGGCAGTAAGAGCTATCCCAGAAGACCTATCATGGCATCAGAAAAAGAAGTTTTTGCATGATGCAAAATAATTTATTTGGGATGATCCTTTCTTGTTCAAGATTGGAGCTGACAACCTCTTGAGGAATTGTGTAACTAGTGAAGAAGCAGTAGGAAGCCTTTGGCATTATCATAACTCACCATATGGGGGATACTTCAATGGAGAAAGAACAACTGCAAAAGTCCTTCACTCTAGATTCTACTGGCCCACTTTATTCAAGGATGCTCACAATCATGCTAGAAGCTTTGATAAGTGTCAAAGGACTGGGAGCATCTCAAGAAGGTACAAAATCCATTGCAAGCCATTTTGGAGGTTGAAGTCTTTGATTGCTGGGGCATAGACTTTGTTGGCCCCCTTCCTCCATCTTTCAACAATGAGTATATTTTGGTGGTTGTTGATTATGTGAGCAAATGGGTGGAGGCAGCAGCATGCCAAAAGAATGACGCCAAGACTGTCATCAAATTCCTAAAAAGGAATATTTTCCCAAGGTTTGGGGTGCCTAGAATTCTAATTAGTGATGGAGGATCTCATTTCTACAACTCTCAGCTAGAAAAGATACTAAACCACTATGAAGTGAAGCACAAGATCGCTTCCCCATATCATCCTTAGACCAATGGACAAGTTTAGGTTTCAAACAGAGAAATTAAGAGGATTCTTGAGAAAATAGTTTATTCTTCAAGAAAAGACCGGTCAACAAAGTTGGATGATGCTTTATTGGCCTACTGAATTGCATTGAAGACAGCTGTGGGAATGACTCCATTCCAACTAGTCTATGGAAAAGCTTGTCATCTGCCAGTGGAGATGGAACATAAAGCTTATTGGGCTTTAAAGTTTCTAAGCTTCAATCCTGCCTTGTCTGTAGAGAAGAGGAAGTTGCAACTTCAAGAGTTGGAAGAGATATGACTAACAACTTATGAAAACTCCAAGAATTACAAGGAAAAGGTCAAGTTGTATCATGACAAGAAGCTTCTAAAGAGAGACTTTCAACCTCGCCAACAAGTTCTACTCTTCAATTCTAGATTCAAGATCTTTCAAGGCAAGTTGAAGTCAAAGTGGTCTGGACCTTTCACCATCAAGGAGGTAAAGCCTCATGGAGCCATCGAATCGGTAGACCCTATCTCAAATGATCCAGAGAGAAGTTGGGTGGTAAATGGTCAACGATTGAAACATTACTTGGGTGGTGAGATTCAACGTCTCACCATAATTATTCATCTCTTTGACCCTTGAGCACAATGGTGTCAAGCTAATGACGTTAAACAACCGCTTAATGGGAGGCAATCCAGCTTTCTAACCCTATCTTATGTGTGATTTTGTTGTTTGAATTTGTTAGAGTTATGATCTTGGTTAGTAGTTTTTAGATTTTGACTACTTGCATTAAAGTATGTGTTGATTGTGTTTGTGAATTGATGTGCTTTGGAGTGTTTTAAATTGTTGTGAGATTTTGGTGTGAATGAGCTTGTTTAAATTTGTTTTGCTGAGTTAGTTGTGTTTAGGAGTTGATATAAGAAGCCTAGAGTTGTAGAATTAGAAATCTTTGGAAGTGTGAACCTAAATTATCCTTTTTGCACTCAATTTCACTCCTTATGGATTTGATCAAGTTTGTATAGTGAAAACATTTTAATCTAGATTGAATTGAGTGCCAAGAAGTGCCAAATTCCAAAAATCGTAGGGTGAGTTGCCACACTTTGCATAACTGTTTTCTGGTATGGCGCCCCAGCCCCCACATCTTAGGGGCGCTCCAGCATTAGCTGCACAAAGCCAACTTTCTGGATCTTTGATTGTCGCGCGCCCCAGCTCCCATACCGGAGGGGCGCTTCAGCACCAGCAATGCTAACTGCATTTTCTAGGCCTGGTTGCACAATGCGTGGCCCAACCCACTTTTTCTAACCCTAACTTCTCTCATTTCACATCAGAACACTCCCATTCACGCCCATTCTCACACTTGTTAAGACTTCGGCAAGTGTACCGAAACGTATCAAGTAATATAAAATGATAAGACCAAGTATCGTATCCTAAATGACTCACAACATTAAACAGTTGTGTAATTGCTTAACAAATTAAGACTTAAGAAGAACAATGTTTGGGGTTTTGAATGCAAATGCAATAAAAATAAACATGAATGCAATTTGATCAATTGAGGCTAAACACAAAGATGAATGGATGATATTGAAAATATGAGATGAATATGTTATTGGGGTTTAGATTTCACCTAATCACTCTCATGCATATAAGAATTCATCTTCTTCATTAATGTCAATGTCACTTTCTAAATTACTTAAAACTTGATTCCTCGGCGAAGAAAGCATATCCTTAATTATAGATCATAATGTATTTCATCATCCCTAATAATTAATTCTTATGAACAGAAGTTTAAGACAACCAAAACTCATATCCCCATTCCTGGGCAATACTGCTTCTGGGAATAATTCTCCAGAACCTGAATTGTAAGATATCTTCTGGTACTCATGTAAATCATACATCATGCTAATGAATGAGTTAAACAAAGCAAGCATTGAGTGAAGAAGAATTACCCTAACAATTAATGAAAGAAGCATATATAATTAAGAATCAATTCAATACATGAGAGTTTAGAGATTACATATTCCCCAACAACAAATAAGGCTTAGTTCTCCATTATCGTGGAAAAACTATATGAATAACGGAATGAAAGAATGAAAGAGATAGAAAAACCCTAGAAAGAGAAGAGGAGTTTTGTCACATCCTCAAATCTACCCCAAAGGGATGAAAAGTGTGTTTATGTGCTTAAGTCATCAAAAGATACAATCCCTAGGACGTCCAAGTCCTTAAATAGAACATAAAAATAACAGAAAATGAGTCCAAGCCCACGAAACTGGCACTCAGCGCCCTAAGTGGGGCGCCCAGGCGAGCTGCGACACAAAAACTGACGCTCAACGCCTTGGGAGGGGCACCCAAGCTTTGGACAACAACTTCTGGTGCTCAGCCCCCCTAAAAGGGGTGCTCAGCTTGGACAACTTTTTCAGCACTGCGTTTTTTCTCTTTTTCTACAGTTTTGCTTGCTCCTTGAGTTCTGACTCCTTCTTACTTTGACTCCTCTTCCAAATCACTCCATTAGCCTACAAAATTAAGGGAATTTAGTAATAAAATCATTAAGTATAACCTCAATTCTCTTATTCACAAAACTAAAGCAAAAACATGAGTTAAAGTAAGTTTCTAAGTCAAAAAGGGAGCATTTAGTGTCAAAATTGAATCACAGATAACAGTATATTCAACTGTTATCACAACCCCGAACTTGAAACTTTGCTTGTCCTCAAGCAAAACAAAACCTGGTTTAAACAACATAGTCAAACTACAATGGTCTAGGACACCAAAAAACATTTTTATCTAGAATAAGTAAATCACTCACGTCTGCTCATCATAGAAAGATCAATCAAGATAGATGATGTCATAGTCAATCAAGCTTCAATTATGGTGCTCACATAACAAAGAATACACAACAAATGCAACAACCTTATGAGTGATCAACAAGCAGACAAAACGTTACCCTATGTGCATGAAACTATTCCTCACCAAAGACAGTGTTGCACTCAAACACTCAAAAGTGTTTTACTCAAGCTCTCAAAAGTGTTTTACTCAAGCTCTCAAAAGTGTTTCACTCAAACTCAAGGGTGTATAATGAGGTGTCAGTGTCTTTTTTACTCTACTATCACAATGTCACATGAATCAACTTTGCCTTTCATTTAAACACATCAAACACATTCACAAGCAAGTTATCATCACAAGGACTTTTTCTAGGCTTGTAACATGGCCGGGTTAAGAAGAAAATTGGTTTTTCTAGACAACAAAATTCCTTGAGTTAAGAGAGTGCATAATTCATTTATTTACATTAACCATAATCTCTCTTTCTCCTTTTATGTGAGAAACCAACATTCAACTCATTCCCAACTTTCCTTTCATTGAGCTTAACCTTTTCTTTTCTCTTTTCTTCTCTTTTCTATTTCTTTTGCTCAATGCTCTTTAAAGATTTTCACAAAATTCTTTCCGGTTTCTCGCAACCCCAAACTTGAACCATTCTTCGTTACCATACTCTACTCAACTCAAGGCAAGGATTTCAAAAGGATTTGTCATATTTAGGCTTAAGGTTCAAAGAATAGAACAAACGTTGTTCATTATTGGGTTCACATACTGGCATTGGCTCATATGGGAAAAGAACAAATGGCCTTGATAATGTGTGACAAGCAAGCAAATTATTCAACAGAGAAATTTAGGCAAAATCAATCATGTTTTCAAAGCAATAGCATTCAATCAATCAAAAACTCTGGAGTCCAACATCTCACAAGTTAACTCAAGTTCCACAATTTGATAAACATCCTGCCTAGCATATTAATCACAATTGAAATCATGCATCTGTTTCAAATAATTATGAGCAACCACCATCTGTGCTTAAGAGTTAAACAATCATTATCTCAACATGCATCATAGAACAATAGAGCAAACACAAGAATATTACTCATCACAAAACAGTTTATCACCAAACCATTGCAACAACAATTCATTCAACCAAGTACATAAGCAACTAAAATTAAAACAAAATAAAATAACCAAAGTTCAAACAATCATAAAGTAAAACAAATCTTGATCTCATAGCATCCACTAATAGATGCTATCACTCATCGTCAGCCTCTGCTATAACAACATTCATCACTAGATAATGTCATCTGAATCTTCATCATCATAGCATCCATCAATAGATGCTTTCAGTAACATCCATCAGTAGATGTCTAATCACATAGCATCCATCAGTAGATGTTAATCTTTCTCATCTTTATCAACATCCATCAGTAGATGTCTAATCACAGGACATCCCTCAGTAGATGCTATCATTTATGATTATGAAAAAGGAATGGATAGAGAGGAAGGCTCCAGGCTTGTTGTCTTTCTCTTGGTCTCAACATAAGAATGGGAGCAATTTGAATGGATGCCTTTTTTCCCTTGCTCATATTCATCGGCATCCATCAGTAGATGCCTAATCACATAGCATCCTTAGTAGATGCTATCATTCATCGTCCTTTTCATAGCAGCATCCATCAGTAGATGCTGTCATCTGAGTCCTCCTAACATCCCTCAGTAGATGTTGTCCAGCATCCATCAGTAGATATTGTCATTACTACAAAGCAAAATCAAATCCAAAAGACAAAGTCAGAAATTGGGGTGTCTCCCAATAAGCGCTTGTTTAACGTCACGAGCCTGACACCATTAAGCATAATTTGCATCTATGTTGTTGGTGTTCCTATTACTTTCATCACACCAACTTATCTACAGCATCTTCCTGTTCACCATCTTTACCCTCCTTGAATAAGGAGCCTCAATCTCCATAACTTCATTCTCTTTCATATCTTTAACTACTTCATGCACAGAGTCTTGGTGAACATGACACTTGAAGGCTGGCGCGCAAAGCCCTCAATGGGGTGCCCAGGCGGTGATGCGTGACATCCTGCACTGAGGGCCCTTAAAGGGGCAGCCATGCGCCCTACGACCTTCTTCAACCTTCTTCTCTTGATGATCTTGTGCTCCTGGTACAAATTTTCGGATTTTATCATGCAGACACTAAAGAACACTGCACTAGAGCACCCAATTAGCACTAAAAGATAAAAAGATAAAAAAATAAAAAGAAAAAAAGAAAAAAGGAAAAAGATAAAGAGATAAAAAAAATAAAAAGATAAATTGATAAAAAGATAAAAATTAAAGATAAAGTCTAATCGATTAAGAACACACAAATAGAATAGTTTAAACCACGAGTCCCCGGCAACGGCGCCAAAAACCTTTTAAGACTTCGGCAAGTGTACCGAATCGTATAAAGTAATATAAAATGGTAAGACCAAGTATCGTATCGCAAAGGACTTACGACACTAAAAATTTGTGTAATTGCTTAACTAATTAAGACTTAAGAAGAACAATTTTTGGGGTTTTGAATGCAAATGCAATAAAAATAAACATGAATACAATTTGATCAATTGAGCTAAACACAAAGATGAATGGATGATATTGAAAATATGAGATGAATGTTATTGGGGTTTAGATTTCACCTAATCACTCTCATGCATAGAAGAATTCATCTTCTTCATTAATGTCAATGTCACTTTCTAAATTACTTAAAATTCGATTCCTCGGTGAAGAAAGTCTATCCTTAATTATAGATCATAATGTCTTTCATCACCCCTAATAATTAATTCTTACGAACAGAAGCTTAAGACAACCAAATCTCATATCCCCATTCCCGCACAATACTACTGATGACAAACTTGTTTAAAATTCGACAAGTGTGACCGAATCGTTTCAAGTAATAAAACTCGGTAAGACCAAGTATCGTTCTCCCAAAGGACTCACGACCTAGTTTAGTTATGTGATTTGCTGATTATTTAAGACTTAAGACCAAATTGATTGTAGTTTTATATGCAAAAGACAGTAAATAAACATGTATGCATGAATTTGATCAATGGAAAAGACAAAATACAAACACTTTAATGAATTATATGGATGAGTATGTTGTTGGGAGTTATCAATTTCATCTTATCCACTCTCATATACTTTAGGAATTCAACATTCTTTTCATCAATTGTTAATGCCACTCTCTAAATCACCTTGCAAGAAGGCCTATCCTTAATTACGAGTTCATACAATTCCTAGTATTCCTAGTAATTAGTTCTGAAGTGCAGGAGCTTAAAGGCAACCAATATGCTATTGGGAGAATTTCCCCGGATCTAGATTTCCCCGTATGTTCCCATATCGACAAAATCAATAATCATGGCAATGAATGAGTTAAACAAAGCAAGCAATAAGCAAAGAGGAAAAACCCTAACTAATGATGAAAGAAAGCATAAGTCTTAAAAGTAATATGTTAAAACAAATTCCATATATGAGAGTTTCACAAGACTACATTGATTCCCCAACAACAATACAAGGTTTAGTTCACCATATTCATGGTGAAACTAGATGAATAATAATGGAAGAATGAAAGATAAAACCCTAGAAAGGTGAAGAAGTAGCCTAAGCATCCAAGATCTTCCTTCAAAGGGGTGGAAAATAGAGTATTTGCTTCGTCTTTGCCAAAGATACAAACCCTAGGAAGTCCTAAAGCTTATATACTATTCTAAAAATACAGAAAAATTAGGCCCAAGCCCATAAAAGTGCCGCTCAGCGGTAAGTGTGTGAGTTGTTTTTCTCCCCTCAGCGGCCATTTTGCCCCTCAGCGGATCCAACGTGGGTTTCTGAGTGCCGCTCAGCGGTAAACTATAGCTGAGCGGTACTTGCTGTAATACCCTAATATTTTAAAGAGTATTACTTTTAGTAGAGACTAAATTAACTTATCTTCTATAAACAATCCAACTTTATTTCAATTCTCCCAAAGTACAATACCAAACTTACAAACTTCAAACAATATAGTCTTCACCACTGAACATAAATTCAAATTTCAACTCATAAGTTTTACACAACATAATTTTTCCAATACAAATTTATTCTTTTTACAAAATATCCCTGAAAGTTTTTCCCCGTATCTCTCTCCTCTCTAAGCTTTTTCAACCGCATCTGCAACATTATCTATTCACATATAACATGAGTTATATGATCATAGCACAAACAAATAAGGGTAAGCCAACCATATCATATCAATCATTAAACTTGTAATAAAAATATTTCAATCATGTATAATTACTAAAATATCATTACCCCTATGTCATTAATTCATCATTATCAAAATCATCTTCCTCAATTTCATAAACCTTACAATTTTACCATGCTTACTCACGAAGCCTTATGGTCAGACCGCTCTTTGCCTGCTTCCTTAAGCCTCACCTGTATACTATGTCTTACTCTCTGAAGCCTTATGGTCAGACCTCTCTCTGCCTGCTTCTATAAAACTTATGAACCACATATTTATGTCAAAGCCTTATGGTCAGACCACTTGCTGCCTGCTTTCATAAACCTCAGGTGTTACTTTGATCATATCAAGCTCTCATGGTATAAACCGAACATACTACTTCTCGTAGGAAACATCATTTCATAAGCAATGATTTCTTATATCCACTCCAACATTTCATCCAATCAACATTTCATACCCTCTTATCCACTCCAATATTTCATCAAATCAACAATTCATAACCTCTTCTCCACATAACTCAATCATGTTCATTCTCTAATCATAATTTTACAATAACCTATTTTGGTGTCAATAAATTAAACATATTGCCAGATATCATACTACATATTATAAACTCATTTTGACCATAACGAGTATAACTCAACATATTTTCACCAATCAAAGATTCATAGATCATCCAAAACATTTCAACATATCTTAGCAACTACATAATATAGTCTGAGCTCATTGTAACGTCAATTAAAATGCATCTACAGTTGACTTATTTTATTTTATTTTCATCCTATTAGAGATCTTTCTTTACCCAATTGGTCACCGGAGAGGACCCAGATGTCTGAACGCATCAAACTCACCTTCGACGCCAGCACATATGACTAGTCACAACTGACTGGACCAGGCCAGGGCTGCTCTATGATCAGGGATGTGCCAACTCAGGTTTTTAAGGTTCCTCTATCCTACCAACAAAAGGGGTCCTCAATAATTAACAATTTATTTATTTAATTTATCTACCTTATTTTCTTATGCTCTAAATCTTAAAATGCCTAATTTTACTTTCTCTCACAACAACCTCAAACAGTATCTGTATATCTATTTAATACCCATATACAAATTACTACAAAACCCTTATTCTAAACCTTCCAACAAGATCAATTTCAGCCAACAAACTCATTCAATAAATTCATCACCATAAACATCCATAATAGAATTCATACAAGATAATTATAAACAATTAACAATAATAAAACATTACTATAAATGGTCATAGAAGAATACAATATTTGACAATCATAAAAATAATCTTAATATAAAAATTCATGGGGAAACAAGAAGTGGAATCTGGCAGAGCCGGTTAGACAACTTCTAATCCATCCAACAATACAATATAATTAAATAACAAGAACAATACATGTCTGGGGAAATAAGAAGTTGAATCTGGCAGAGCCGGTTAGACAACTTCTAATCCTTCCAAAAATGCAATAAAATAAATAATTAAAGCAATAAATAGTTTGGGGAAACAAGAAGTTGAATCTGGCAGAGCCGGTTAGACAACTTCTAATCCTTCCAAAAATGTAATAAAAATAAATAAGGAAGGAAATAAAAGTTTGGGGAATCAAGAAATTGAATCTGGCAGAGCCGGTTAGACAATTTCTAATCCTTCCAAAATACAATAAAATAAATAAGGAAAACAATAAAATGTTTGGGGAAACAAGAAATTGAATCTGGCAGAGCCGGTTAGACAATTTCTAATCCTTCCAAAATACAAAATAAAACCACTAACAACGTACAATTGGCATAACATAATCAACATCACATTTTACAACTATCACACTTGGATATTAACACAAAAGCATACTCTCATTTAAAATTCAAGATCATACAGAAACAAAATACTCCATATTCAAGAATTAAAATCAGACAAAATAAAAATATAGTATATTCAAGACTCAAGATAATACAAAAAGAAATACTCAAAGTTAGCTTCCCTTACCTCTATTACAGACTTAATCTCCTCGCTCTCTGAAAACTTCCAGAATATCCCCTTTGAAATTAGAAATTCTTCCAACTCTCTTCTCTCAAAAATTTTCTAAGTTCTTTGGTGTAAGTTTTCAACCTCCCCCCCTTGGCTATTTATAGCAAAAAAATTTACTATTCATTTTTTACTATTCATTTTAACTATTCATTTTTTTATTCATTTTACTATTACAAAAATAATTTTTTATTTGCAATTTGATGAATTCTGATCTCAAAGCTACATGGAACACTTATCCTTTCCAAATATTATTTTTTTTTATTTATTTATTTTTTTTTAACTATTCACTTTTTACTATTCACAATTTACTATTCACAATTTACTATTCACAATTTACTATTCATCATTTTTTTTTAGCATTTAACTTACAAATATTTTCAAGGATCTTACAATCTCCCCAACAACAATTATTTTCGCCCTCGAAAATTATTTATTTAAACAAAGACTATTTAACAAAAAAAAAACAAAAAATTACTTACAAAAGAGATATGGATATTCCTTTATCATAAATTCTTCCAATTCCCAAGTCATTTCCTGTGTGTCTTCATTCCAAAGTACCTTTACTGTGCGAATATCCTTCCCTCTTAACTTTTTCATTTGAACATCTAGTATACGCACTGGGCCAACTTCCATTGTTAAATTTTCCTTGACCTGAATTTCATCAACTTCTAACACATGCTTTGGATCTGGAATATACTTCCTTAGTTGGGATACGTGAAAAACGTTATGCAAATTTGTCAATCGAGGTTGTAGTGCTATCTCATAAGCCACTGGCCCAATCTTTTTGAGAATTTGATACGGTCCGAGAAATTTTGGTGTCAGTTTCCTCATCTTGATAGCTCTCCCGACTCCTGTAGTTGGCGTTACTCGTAAGAATACATGATCTCCTTCTTCAAATTCTAATGGTCTTCTTCTTTTGTCGGCATATGACTTTTGTCTACTTTGAGTTGCTTTCATCCGATCTTGGACTAATTTTATTTTTTCTGTGGTTTGTTGTAATAGCTCGGGTCCCACTGTCAGTGCTTCCCCATCTTGAAACCAACACAACGGTGTTCTACATCTTCTTCCATATAAAGCTTTATATGGTGGCATACCGATACTGGAATCATAACTGTTGTTGTAAGTAAATTCTACTAATGGTAGTATCTCATTCCAACTTCCAAGATGATCTAATACACAAGTTCTCAGCAAATCCTCCAAAGATTGAATAGTCCTTTCTGTTTGACCATCAGTCTGAGGGTGATAAGCCGAACTCATCTTCAACTGTGTTCCCAGAGCCTTCTGTAGCGTCTGCCAAAACCTTGAAGTAAACCTTGGATCTCTGTCTGACACAATGCTTGTAGGTATGCCATGCAACCTCACTACTTCCCCGATGTATAACTCCGTCAGCTTTTCTAGTGACATACGTTGATTAATAGGCAAAAAGTGAGCGCTCTTGGTTAGTCTATCAACGATAACCCAGATAGAATCGTGACCTTTTGATGATTTTGGTAAATGTGTTACAAAGTCCATCGAGATACTGTCCCACTTCCATTGAGGAATGTCTAACTGTTGTAACATCCCTCCCGGTTTTTGATGCTCCACTTTTGCCTTTTGACACACCAAGCAGGCTGCTACAAACTCGGCCACATCCCTCTTCATTCCATTCCACCAAAATGACTCTTTCAGGTCCTTATACATCTTAGTCATACCTGGATGTATGCTAAGACGACTTTTATGGCCTTCGTCTAAAATTAAATGTTTTAATTCACTCTTTGCAGGGATACACACTCTGTTTTTAAATCGAAGTATGCCATCTTTACTTAGAACGAACTCCTTAGCTTGATCGGTGTCCAACAACCTGATCTTTTGCTGCAACTCTTGATCCATCGACTGCTCAACCTTCACTTGTTCTAAGAAGTCACTAGTGATTACTAAATGACTACACCATATGTGATCTGGGTTTAACTGCAACCCCAAGTTCATATCACGTAACTTTTCTAACAGTTCTAATTCCTTCACCATCATTGTTGTTATCTGAGCTTGTCTCCTACTCAATGCATCTGCCACCACATTGGCTTTTCTTGGGTGATATAAAAGCTCGAAGTCATAGTCCTTCATATATTCCATCCATCTTCTTTGTCGCATGTTCAACTCCTTTTGATCGAACAAATACTTTAGACTCTTATGGTCACTAAAAACTTGGAAACTTGCCCCATAGAGGTAGTGTCTCCATGTCTTTAATGCAAATACTACTGCTGCAAGTTCGATGTCATGTGTTGGGTAGTTCTTCTCATGCGTCTTTAGCTGCCTAGATGCATAAGCTACAGGTCTCCTTCCTTGCATTAGAATGCACCCTAATCCTTGATATGACGCATCGCAGTACACCTCAAAAGATTTGCTAGAGTCTGGAATGATTAATACTGGTGCTGACGTTAGTCGTTGCTTCATATTTTCAAAACTGGCTTCGCACTTGTCAGTCCACAGAAATGGTTGATCTTTACGAGTTAACTGAGTTAGAGGACCTACAATCTTGGAAAACCCTTCGACAAAACGTCGGTAATAACCGGCTAATCCTACAAAACTTCGTACTTCAGTTACAGTTTTCGGCCGCTCCCACTTTAGCACAGCTTCCACTTTTGCTGGATCCACTGAGATTCCTTGAGCAGAAATCACATGACCCAAAAATTGTACTTTTTGCTATCCAGAACTCACACTTTGACAGTTTCCCATACAGTTGATGTTTTCTTAAAATTTCCAACGCCACCCTCAAGTGTTCTGCATGCTTTTCCTTATTATCTGAATAGATAAGAATATCGTCTATAAATACTACCACGAACTTATCTAAACATGACCGAAATATTCTGTTCATGTAGTCCATAAAAATCGCTGGGGCATTCGTCACACCAAACGGCATTACCACGTACTCAAAGTGTCCATAGCGAGATCTGAAAGCCGTCTTTTGTACATCTTCCGTCTTGACAAGAATCTGATGGTACCCAGATCTGAGATCAATTTTTGAAAACACCTCTGCTCCTCTCAACTGATCTAATAGATCATCGATTCTTGGCAAAGGATATTTGTTCTTTATTGTAACCTTGTTCAACTGTCGATAATCCACGCACAACCTTGAACTTCCATCCTTCTTCTTCACCAGCAATACAGGAGCTCCCCATGGAGACACACTTGGACGGATAAACTTCTTCTCCAACAGATCTTCGATTTGCTTTTTCAACTCTGCTAGTTCGGCAGGAGCCATTCTGTATGGAGCCATAGAAACCGGGCCAGCTCCGGGCACTAGATCTATTGTGAAATCGATCTCTCGACTAGGTGGTAAACCTGGCACTTCTTCTGGAAAAACATCAACATATTCTTCTACCACAGGTATTCCGATGATTTGTTCTTCAATATTCTCTCTTTTCTCCTGAGCTAACACCACATAGCAGGTAGCTCCATCTTTGATATCCTTCGCAGCGACTCGAGTTGAGCTTAGTTCTAAATTGTTCAAATTTAGAAACTCTATCTTTTGTTTCCCACAATCAATAAGAACGTGATTGGCAGTCAACCAATCCATTCCTAAAATAATGTCTAGATTTTGAAGGGGTAAGCAGATCAAGTTCACTTTGAACTTGCGTCCTGCAATTTGGATCGGGCATCCGACACAGACTGAACTGGTCGTAACTAGTCCCGATGCTGGTGTAGAAACTACTAATTCACACCCTAGATCAAGCATCGGTAATCCGAGTCTTTCTAAACATGCTAGGGATATAAAGGAGTGTGTGGCTCCAGAGTCAAACAAAACATATACGCATTCTCCTAACAGCATACGGGTGTGTAAGATTAATGTACCTGGCTTAGTAGCCTCTTCTGCTGTCATTGCGAATACTCTTCCTGTTGCCCGAGGCTTTACTTCAGCAGAATCTTGTTGTTGTGGTTCTCCCACCTTCTTTTTCTTTGGTCAAACATTAGCAAAGTGTCCCGGATCATTGCAGATGAAACATCTCTTCCCTTCAACTTTTTCTCCAATAAGTTTAGGGCAGTCACGTCTGAAATGTGCTCCTCCACACTCAAAACACTTCACTGTTCCTCGATACGATAATTGTGGTTTTTCATAAGGCTTTTTGTTGAATTTTATTGAAGATTCTCCCTTTGCAAGTCTGGAAACTCTACTTGGATCAAACTCTAACAATTCTATCATTCTGGCTTTCTCTACCAATGCTGGAAACTCTTGTATTTCCAATGGCATAAGTACCTTCTTCAGTTCATGCCTTAGTCCTCCCTCGAATTTTCGACATCTCCATTCTTCTGTGATATTCTGAGTATAAAATCTTGAGAGATAATTAAATTTTACTACGTACTCTTGTACTGATAGCCTTCTTTGTTGTAAGGTCAGAAACTCTGCCTCCCTTGCAAATTTTGCACTGTTTGGAAAATATTTTTCCAGAAACCTTATCTTAAAGTTCTCCCAATTCACAACCTCACCACGAATCGTCATCAACTGTTGCATACTTTCCCACCAATATTCAGCCTCACCCACCAAAAGAAATGATGCATAAGTTAATTTTTGTTCTTCTGAGCAAGTTATTACCCGGAAAATCTTCTCATTCTGCCTTAGCCAAGAGTCAGCCTCATTAGGAGTAGCATCCCCATTAAATTTAGTTGGATGATAACAGTTGAAAAACTGTTATTTTCATGCTTAAATTTGATACTAAAAGCAACCTTTAGACTTAGAAACTAGCTTGAAATCATGCAGTTTATCTATATTTTCATAAATAAGAGAGCTGGACAGGTTTATGCTTGATTTCAGTGTTTTTGTGCAGGTTTTAAGGTGAATTTGGTGAAAAGAGTGAAGAAGGAGAGAAGTGACATTAGAAAAGACAAGAAAGAGTGCAAAAAGAGAAGACGAAGGCACCGCTCAGCGGCAAACTACCGCTGAGCGGCACTCAGGAAGTTGCGGGAGTCACGCTGAGGGGCAAAATGGCCGCTGAGGGGAAGAAAGAAGACGCGTAACCACCGCTGAGCGTTAAATACCGCTGAGCGGCACTGATGAGTCAATATTTTATTCGCTTCACTTAGTTTATTGTGCTAAAATTAGTCGGGGAATTGTGCTTAAACGTCCGATATTTTCCTGTTTTTCCTAATTGTGCTTAATTTGATCAGAAATTCTTATTTTAACTAATTTGAATTATCTGAGCTTATTATTTTGCATTATTAATCACGGGAAAATTTTGGATATCTTTTTAGGACATTTGAAGGATAAATGAGAAATCACAATTGAGCCCAATGCATTTCAGCCACTTTAGTTTTCGCACAGTGCTGCGTGAATGTTGTGTCAACTTGTGTGTCTTCGTTCGAGTTCAATTCTTATCCGTTTTTCATGCAATTTTTTTTCATAGTTTCGTCTAGATGTCTATTTTAACATATAGTTTTTATTTTGTTCAAATTCCTTCTGTGTTGTTCCCAGTATGTTTTTTTACTCCCCATGTCAGTCTAGTTCTTACTGTTTGAGTGACTTCTACTTTGTTTGCATTGTTTGTAATGCTTGTCATAGTTGGAATAGCACATGGACCACCTTGCAAGTAAGCTCACGGTTTTGGCTTACAAAAGAGGAGAATATTGTTCTGATAAAAGAGAAGGGAACTACGTCCACATGGATCTCCAAAATGCAAGCAAGCATGATTTTTAATTGGACAAGAGTAGAGTGCCACGGCTGCATGCTTTCTAATTCAGAATTTTGCAAAGTTGGCTATACAACACATGGGAGCCACCACTTGGAAAAGAAAGAAGCCTTCACTTTGTTCAAAGAAGAGAAGCAATTCTCGTTCCTTTCTTATGAAAGCAAACGGCCATTGTGAGAATAATGGAAGGGGCCACCACTTTTGAAAACTCACATAAGTGGAGTTAATGAAATGTTGAATGGTTTTCTCCATTTGTTTTTTTGTTAGAAAATACATGGCCCCCTGATAAACGGGTCGCACCGCTCACAAAAGTTGAGTGCACGAAAATAATGCAGTATAATTACTAGGATTTGACTCCTAGGTCGTCTCTCAAGGACCAATATTTGTGGTTCGGTCTTAGATTTAACACGAAGTGGGGGGGTTTGTGATTGTTTTGATTTGGTAAAATAAATTAAAACTACACTGGAAATTAAACACTACTAAATTTAAAACACTGAAATAAAATTTAACCACGGTAAAAACCAAACGGAAAAAGACGGTAAAAACGGAACAGTAAAATTCAGAAACGGTAAAATTAAACGCAGAAATAAAAACATCAGTGAAAATACATTGACAGAAAATAAATCGTAAAAACAACGTTTGGAAATACGATGAACAGTAAAATGACAAAATATAGCGACGTAGAAAATACTGAACGGTAAATTTAACAGATAAAAATATTTAACTGAAAATGGAATTTATAAAGGATTCAACACTTAAATTAAAATTCTTGAACAATACAACTAAAAATAACACGAGCAAAGGTGACACACTTCTACTGCTTCTTCAAAAAATAAAATTACAATTGTGCACTGTTTGGGAAAATAGAACTGGAAAAGGAAAGGAAACAGGAAGAGGCGAGAGCCTCTTCCACGGCCGTGACTTCTACACTACTCTAATGCAATCCTAAAATCTAATACGTTTTCTCTCCTGGATGCTTCTCCATTTATAGCCAAAACTCAGAACCCGTGAGCCTATTTTCTTGCATGCTGAGCAATAGTTTTCTCTCCGTGAGAAAACAGGTGAGGACCCCTCAATCTTGTCATCTTCTTCAAGTGCGTGAAGGCTTTGTTGCTGCTAGTGGTGCTTCGTTATTCTGCTGTCAAACCAGGCCGTGGTGCAGCTGGCTGAAAGCCTCCCTCCAAGCTGTTGATTCCGTGCTTCAAGATTCATCACCGAGTGCACCTCTTGAACGTGCAATGGATGAGCTGCTTCATGTGTTGTTGTTTCTTCCATCCAGCCAATTAAATCTCATGAGCTCCTTCCAGCTGTGGGCTTTCTTCTTCTCTGCATACATCTCCTCCAACGTGCTGGACTGGGAAACTGAGAGGCGGCTGGAGTTTGAAGCTTGCTGGACTTGCTACCAAGCTGGATGCTCTTCTTCTCCAATCATTCAATCACTCATGTGCTTCCTAAAACACACCCATCAGCTCACGTATTTCTTCTTTCCAGCTGCACCCTTTACGTGGACATACTTCTTTCAAGGCCAAATTGAATGCACCGTGCCATAGCCTCCATCCATTCTATTCTCCGTGCAGTACAAACCAAGTCCAAGCTGCTCTCATCTCTTCAAGGCAAATGACTCTTCAAACATTTGGCTGCATGCAGCTGCCCCATGCCGTGACATCTTTTCCCTCTCGGTGTGCTTTTCCTCTTTCCAGCATGTGTGCTTCTTCTTCCAACTTAGCTAGACGTGTGAAGCTCTCCAAGTTGCTGCTGGACCGTCTTCAAGCTTCTACTGCTGGCGTGAAGCTGTAGCTGGTGTGAAGCTTCTTGTGCCGTGGCATTCCCTTAGCATTCTGGAATTCATTATGAGATTTCAATCAACCAAGTGGTGGCTCCCACTTTTATTTACTTTGGTTGATGTTTCCCAAAATAAATTGTTTCATATGGCCACCTGAAACTTCTTCCAAATAATTGAGAAAACCGTGACCTCCACTTCCTTAAACGGTCCCCTCCATATGTTAAATTTCAAGAAAGTAGATTCCTCTTTGATAGCTGTCTCTGTTTTGCCGAGAATGCTTATCCATGTGGCATGCATTGAAAACAATATTTCCATGTTTGGTAACTTATTGAATATGCCGTGTGCTTCTAGAAGTGTGGCCCTTCCATTATCCTTCATCATTTCACAATGAATGAATAGGCATATTGGCCGTGAGTTGATGTTGCACATTTCATTCTTTAAATCAATAAAATTTGCATTTGCATTTTGGAGCTTCTACTTCCAAGTCATCAACTAAATGACAAAATAAGGTATGGGAATAAATATGTGTGGTGCCCATGTGTTGTCTACTTTAGACAAAATAACCAAAACCAATGCAAGCAATTCTTTTCCCATATGGCCGTGAGCTCCCCACGTGAATTGTCCACATTCCATGTTGTATGTGTGTTGAATCATTGAGTGTTGGGAGGTCTTAGCACCGTCCAATGATCAATTCCAGCCACCACAAGTATCAAACAACAAGCAAACAATGCAAACAATTTAGAAGTCACTCAAACAGTAAACACAAGACTGACATAGGGGAGTAAAAAAAATACTGGGAACAACACAGAACGAATTTGAACAAAATAAAAACTATACGTGAAAATAGACATCCATACGAAACTATGAAAAAAAAACGCATGCAAAACGGATAAGAATTAAACTCAAACGAAGACACACAAGTTGACACAACATTCACGTAGTACTAGGCTGACATAGGAGAGTAAACAAATTACTGGGAACGGTACAGATCGAATTTGAACAAAGTAAAAACTATACATGAAACTAAACATCTAGACGAAACTATGAAAAAAAATTGAATGGAAAACGGATACGAATTGAACTCGAACGAGGACAAACAAGTTGACACAAAATTCACACAGCAACCAGCGAAAATTGAAGTGGCTGAAATGCATTGGGCTCAATTGTCATTTCTCATTTAGCCTTCAAATGTCCCAAAAAGATATCCAAAATTTTCCCATAATTAATAATGCAAAATAATAAGTTCAGATAATTCAAATTAGTTAAAATAAGAATTTCTGATCGAATTAAGCACAATTAGGAAAAATAGGAAAATAACGGACGATTAAGCACAATTCCCTGATTAATTCTAGCACAATAAACTAAGTGAAGTGAAGAAAATATTGACTCATCAAAATAGACCACACTTAGTCTTTTGCACTCCTGGGCAAAATCAAGATGCAAATCAGGGAATACGACATCAAAGGACTGACACAGATGCAACATACATAAAATAAAAACTCGCAAGAAAAATAAACAGAATTTACACAGTTCTCAAGAATTCTGGATAGAGAAAAGAAGTAGAAAATATCCGATACAAAATCAAATAAAGCAGATACTTACAGAAATCATCCAAGCAATTCAATACACGGAAAAATAATCAATCAGCTTAAGAGGTGATTTAAAAATAACATAACCTCACAGATGCACTACAGTGTTTCTCTCAAGTGTCTAGGGTAAACATTTCAACTCAATGCACTCAAGAAAACAAACACAATCAGACTTGGCAAGCTTCTAATTATCAAAACTTAAAACATATGCATGTTCGGATCCAAAGGTCTTTACTGGGTTGTAATGGGGCCAAGGACAGGGGAGGATAAAATATAGATAAGTAGCTACAGCTCAGAAGAAATAGAGGAGTACTGGGGAAAAAGTGTAAATACAGTGAAATCACGCCCAAACCTCTAATTCAATCCTCTTCTCGACTCTATTATTCACAAACTTGTTTTTTTTTTTTTTTTTTTTTTTTTTCAATTTTCTCATCATCATTTTTTTTTCCATCCTGTCTCTTTTTTTTTTCTTTATCACACAACAGGATATAAATCATCATTTCAAAACATGATGAGGAACCAACTAGCCAATTCATCAGAATTCCCAAGGAGACCACACTTTTTCATAAAACACTTCTATAGCTCCAGACTTCCCTAAGGTTAAGGTAATCATGGTTTTTCACTTAGGGCCAGTGTATGAGCTTCAAATCAAAGAAATGAATACAGTATAGGCTCAAAGGGGTTATCAAAGGATAATAACAAGGTAGGCTTATTTGGCTAAAGAGGCTCAAGAATAAAATTGCCTTTATCATTTCTAAACATGCATATAAATCAAGTATATCAATAAGAATCAAGCCAAGGCATATGTGCAAGAAATCAAGAGTCATATCACACAAGAAAGAACATTAAGTGGCTCAAATCTCACACAGGGTATCCGTGTTATAATCAATTCAACCTCTTGAACACATAATCATCTTTCCAAGCAGAGAAAAGCAAGGATTGCAATCTATAAGTATTAAGTAAGTGAAGGAAAAATCTACAACTTAGACAAAATCCAGAAATCAGGAGAAAAATGTAAAATTTATTGCACACAAAACTCGATAAAAATAACTTAAAAACAGAAAAATTTAACACTCAAAAAAAAAAAATTTAACACACGAAATAAATACTCACAGAACTAACAGAAAAATCAGAATTTCTCCCCAGTAGACCACACTTAAATCACACAATGTCCTCAGTGTGTCACAATCATCAGATTATCAATTTCAGAGCAGTCAAATAATATAGACAAGTGCAATAAAAAGTTAGGAAAAATGGGAAGAAATTTTTCAGTAACATCCATCAGTAGATGTTATCAGGGACATCCATCAGCAGATGTCTAAAACACCTAGCATCCATCAGTAGATGCTAATAATTTTTTTATTTTTTATTTTTTATTTTTTTATTTTTATTATTTTTTTTTTTATTTTTTTTTTTATTTTTTTTTCTGAAAACAAAAGATGACCGGCACTGTGACAACAGTCTCGGTGGCAAAGACCGGAACTGTTGCTACAGTGGAAAGCAATTCTGCTATAAAAGGCTGCTCCTCCGCGTCCAGCGCCATTTCTGAACGCTCAATCTCTCTCTACTCCTCTGCTCTCTCTCTCTGCTCTCTCAACTCTCTCTGCTCTCTCAACTCTCTCTGCTCTCTGAGCGTCTGGAATCTCTACGGAGCCTCTGCCCCGGTGCCATCTGAAGAGTCTGAGATCTTCGAGGAGCTTCTCTGCCAGCCTACTACTCCAGGTAAGTCCTCTGCTCCTGGATCTGCCTTTCTTTCTGCTTGCTTTACTTTCTTTTCGTCCTTTACCGCTTCATTTTTCATCTCTGCCCTGCTCTCCCTTTACTGCTTTCCATCTTTATTTTCAGCTTTCTGCTCTTTATTTTTCACCTGCTAAACACTTAAAACACATAAAACACAATTGTCTTAAAACTTAAGGGGTATATCGGCTGGAAACCAGACGTTAATCTCCCTTCGTTTGAAGGTATGGCAGAGACAATCGGGTAGAACAACGCCACGTACCCCACTTAAAACTAAAACACAGAAACTGAATATACAAGAACAATATGGACAAGGACACTGGACGTAGATCCGTTTAGGACCCTTTGCAAGGACCGTGAAACAGATCTGAGACCAGACACAAAAACAATCAAAGACAGACAGGACAAAATAAATTTAACGGAAAACAAGAACAAATAAAGAAAACACAGAACTAATCTAAAAATTTTTTATGCTTCTCTTTTTTTTAGTTCTTTTTATTATTTTTTTATGTTTATTTTTTTCTTTTTTTATGTTTTTGTTCTTTTTATTTTTATATTTATTTTTTTTATTTATGTATTTGTATATTACGAGAGGAAGGATGAGTGAAACGGAATCAGAGAGATATACCAGTCAACGGTGGCGTCCTACCGACGATCAAATCCAGATGATGACCAAAATATTCAACTATGGGGTCACACACCCAAGCCGAGCGCAAGTCGTCGAGATCGCGTCTCGACTAAGGGCTTTCGGCGAAGCCACTGAATACAACGTACACTGCTGGTTCAACAACCACGGCAATCGGGTCAAGCACTGGCAAGCGGAGATAGACCCCACTGGCACTCTCTTTTCACAACTGCCGCTGTACATGTACGGTAAGACCTCTGATCACACCTCCATTGAATTTCATTCATCTTCTATTATTAACACAAGTTTTTTTTTTTTTTTTTTTTTTTTTTATTATTATTATTTTTTTTTTATTTTTTATTTTTTTTTTTTGTTTGAAAGAAAAAAACTGGGTGATAATGAGGGCACCGAGGCTGCTGAATCTGTTTCCCGTTCCGATCATCATCGATGATGACAGAAATGAACGAGAAATACCTCCACCAAAGCCTCCGCTCGCATTCCGAACCAGAGCTCCCTCAACGGAGCTCTCTCTTAGACCACCACAACCAGCTCGTGAATTCTTCCAGTTTTAATGTTTTATGTTTTTTTTTTTTTTTTTTTTTTTTTTTTTTTTTTTTTTTTTGTTTTTATTGGCCGAGTGTGGCCAGAATATGGGCTGTAATATGAACACTTATGTTTTTAATTTTTTTATGTTGTTTTTTTTTTTTTTTTTTATTATGGTCTGTAATATTAACGATCACTAAAGATCGACCCCCCGAACATCTTTTATTTATATATATATCTACTGCAATTTTATTTTCAGATCTGATAAATTTCCATTTTTCCATTACTGTAATTTTTTGCATTGATGAATGAAATCTCTCTTAGTCTAAACAAAATTTTCAATCAAAGATCTGATGAAACAACTAAGAAATTATTTTACAGTGAAGAAAAATAAGGGAAAAAAAAAATGAGATCTGAAATGAAATGTTTATTGATATGAAATAATAAGATACTAAGGGTCGAAATAAAATCAAAGAATACGCAAAACAATTTTTTTGAATTTTTGAAATTTTTTTTTTTTTTTTTTAAGGGAAAACAACTCAAAAACTAAGAAGAAAAAATAAATAAATATACACAGATTTGGCACGCTATAAAAAAAAATTTATCACAAATTTTTTCTTTTTATGTTTTTAATTTTTTTTTTTTTTTATTTTTAAAAATAATAATTCGAAAACTAAAAAGAAAAAGAAAAACAAACTTAAAAGAAAAACAAAAATCAGAAACTTCCCGAGACCACACTTAAACTACACTGTCCTAAATGTTTTCTAAGCATAAGATCATCAATTAAAACACTAAACAGATAAAGGACAAGTGCATTAAAAATATGAAAACGGGAAGAAAGAAAAAAGAAAACTTCCCTGGTCATGGTGGCAGTTGCCAATTTTGGACTTGTAGGGAGATGTTCCCTTCTTCAGGATCCAGCATGAAAGTGTTGAGGACGAACTGCTTCATCCTCCAAATCTGATCAAGTAGGGAAATATCTTCCACCACCGGATCTAAGCAGCAATTGTTGATGAGCGGGTACAGCAGGTGCCTTCCGAACTTTGATTTGTCAGTGTTAGCACCTATGTTTTCCACTGTGGGTGCATATTGGTCAAATTCATTTGTACCTCCTGCAATAGGGTTAGTGCAAAATGGTTCCACCGAAATTTCATGCAGAGGTAAAACACCCAAATCTAGTGTAACAAGCTGAACCTCAGATACATCCTCAGAACATGAATCAATTTTAAAATTACATGCATTATCAACCACAGACTCATATTCATGTTCAGTGCATGGAGAATAAACATTTGAATGTGATAGTAAAAAGCGATTCTCATCATGCACAGAGGAAAAATTAAAATCAGACTCAGCAACAATATAATCATTAGCATACCGATCATCATCACAATCAACAGAATAATCAAATTGTGGTATGCTTACCTCCACTTCCTTGAAGATTTGTAAAGTAGTGGAGGATGAAGGTGGTCTACCTGGTTCAGGATTACTGCTTACTTCTGCCGGGTCCCCAAAATTTTCATCAGTCTCCTCAGGTGCAAGAGTGGCCATCTGCCTGATCTGATCACTCAGATTTTGTATGGCAGCTTGAGTTTCCTGCTGGAACTCCATGCTCTCTTGCTTGAACTGCATGTTCCCTTTCTGAAACTGAATGTTCTGCATTGTCATCTGCTCTAGTAACTCCTTTAAAGTAGGTTCAGAAGTAGAAGGCTGAGGAGTTATTTGAATAGGAGAATCATACTGCTGATTCTCATATTGTGGAACTGGCTCCCAAAGAGAGCTCTTAGAAATTGGATGATGGAACATATTGTTCTCATCATAAAAATCAGCAGATTTAAAATCAAAGTAATATGCAGAATAAGAATCATAATCACAGACATTGGCAGAATAAGCATTATTCACAACATTAAAATAGGTAGACATCGAAAAATAAAAATAAAACAAATAAAAAGTAAATACTAAAAATTACTAAACAGATAATTCACAACACATTTATACATGCTACAGGCACACACAAGACAGAACAAAAAATTTTCAATTAAATTTTTTTTTTTTTTTTTTTTTTTAATTTTAAATTTTTTTTTTTTTTTTTTAATAACAACTAAATACAGAACATAGCACAATTAAACACATATATACACAATATATATTAACACAGCATAATCGAAAAACACAGCAAAAATCTAAAACAAAAAACCTGGAACTGAAGTGACAACGCCGCCAAAATTTGTTGAAGGTGTCGTTATCACCTGCAAAAATATGAAACACGAAACACAAAAAACACACATATTAACAGAACAAATATTAACAGAACAAAAATCTAAAACTGAACCTTCATTGGTCCCCGGCAGCGGCGCCAAAATTTGATAATCGGGTCGCACCGCTCACAAAAGTTGAGTGCACGAAAATAATGCAGTATAATTACTAGGATTTGACTCCTAGGTCGTCTCTCAAGGACCAATATTTGTGGTTCGGTCTTAGATTTAACACGAAGTGGGGGGGTTTGTGATTGTTTTGATTTGGTAAAATAAATTAAAACTACACTGGAAATTAAACACTACTAAATTTAAAACACTGAAATAAAATTTAACCACGGTAAAAACCAAACGGAAAAAGACGGTAAAAACGGAACAGTAAAATTCAGAAACGGTAAAATTAAACGCAGAAATAAAAACATCAGTGAAAATACATTGACAGAAAATAAATCGTAAAAACAACGTTTGGAAATACGATGAACAGTAAAATGACAAAATATAGCGACGTAGAAAATACTGAACGGTAAATTTAACAGATAAAAATATTTAACTGAAAATGGAATTTATAAAGGATTCAACACTTAAATTAAAATTCTTGAACAATACAACTAAAAATAACACGAGCAAAGGTGACACACTTCTACTGCTTCTTCAAAAAATAAAATTACAATTGTGCACTGTTTGGGAAAATAGAACTGGAAAAGGAAAGGAAACAGGAAGAGGCGAGAGCCTCTTCCACGGCCGTGACTTCTACACTACTCTAATGCAATCCTAAAATCTAATACGTTTTCTCTCCTGGATGCTTCTCCATTTATAGCCAAAACTCAGAACCCGTGAGCCTATTTTCTTGCATGCTGAGCAATAGTTTTCTCTCCGTGAGAAAACAGGTGAGGACCCCTCAATCTTGTCATCTTCTTCAAGTGTGTGAAGGCTTTGTTGCTGCTAGTGGTGCTTCGTTATTCTGCTGTCAAACCAGGCCGTGGTGCAGCTGGCTGAAAGCCTCCCTCCAAGCTGTTGATTCCGTGCTTCAAGATTCATCACCGAGTGCACCTCTTGAACGTGCAATGGATGAGCTGCTTCATGTGTTGTTGTTTCTTCCATCCAGCCAATTAAATCTCATGAGCTCCTTCCAGCTGTGGGCTTTCTTCTTCTCTGCATACATCTCCTCCAACGTGCTGGACTGGGAAACTGAGAGGCGGCTGGAGTTTGAAGCTTGCTGGACTTGCTACCAAGCTGGATGCTCTTCTTCTCCAATCATTCAATCACTCATGTGCTTCCTAAAACACACCCATCAGCTCACGTATTTCTTCTTTCCAGCTGCACCCTTTACGTGGACATACTTCTTTCAAGGCCAAATTGAATGCACCGTGCCATAGCCTCCATCCATTCTATTCTCCGTGCAGTACAAACCAAGTCCAAGCTGCTCTCATCTCTTCAAGGCAAATGACTCTTCAAACATTTGGCTGCATGCAGCTGCCCCATGCCGTGACATCTTTTCCCTCTCGGTGTGCTTTTCCTCTTTCCAGCATGTGTGCTTCTTCTTCCAACTTAGCTAGACGTGTGAAGCTCTCCAAGTTGCTGCTGGACCGTCTTCAAGCTTCTACTGCTGGCGTGAAGCTGTAGCTGGTGTGAAGCTTCTTGTGCCGTGGCATTCCCTTAGCATTCTGGAATTCATTATGAGATTTCAATCAACCAAGTGGTGGCTCCCACTTTTATTTACTTTGGTTGATGTTTCCCAAAATAAATTGTTTCATATGGCCACCTGAAACTTCTTCCAAATAATTGAGAAAACCGTGACCTCCACTTCCTTAAACGGTCCCCTCCATATGTTAAATTTCAAGAAAGTAGATTCCTCTTTGATAGCTGTCTCTGTTTTGCCGAGAATGCTTATCCATGTGGCATGCATTGAAAACAATATTTCCATGTTTGGTAACTTATTGAATATGCCGTGTGCTTCTAGAAGTGTGGCCCTTCCATTATCCTTCATCATTTCACAATGAATGAATAGGCATATTGGCCGTGAGTTGATGTTGCACATTTCATTCTTTAAATCAATAAAATTTGCATTTGCATTTTGGAGCTTCTACTTCCAAGTCATCAACTAAATGACAAAATAAGGTATGGGAATAAATATGTGTGGTGCCCATGTGTTGTCTACTTTAGACAAAATAACCAAAACCAATGCAAGCAAATTCTTTTCCCATATGGCCGTGAGCTCCCCACGTGAATTGTCCACATTCCATGTTGTATGTGTGTTGAATCATTGAGTGTTGGGAGGTCTTAGCACCGTCCAATGATCAATTCCAGCCACCACAAGTATCAAACAACAAGCAAACAATGCAAACAATTTAGAAGTCACTCAAACAGTAAACACAAGACTGACATAGGGGAGTAAAAAAAATACTGGGAACAACACAGAACGAATTTGAACAAAATAAAAACTATACGTGAAAATAGACATCCATATGAAACTATGAAAAAAAAACGCATGCAAAACGGATAAGAATTAAACTCAAACGAAGACACACAAGTTGACACAACATTCACGTAGTACTAGGCTGACATAGGAGAGTAAACAAATTACTGGGAACGGTACAGATCGAATTTGAACAAAGTAAAAACTATACATGAAACTAAACATCTAGACGAAACTATGAAAAAAAATTGAATGGAAAACGGATACGAATTGAACTCGAACGAGGACAAACAAGTTGACACAAAATTCACACAGCAACCAGCGAAAATTGAAGTGGCTGAAATGCATTGGGCTCAATTGTCATTTCTCATTTAGCCTTCAAATGTCCCAAAAAGATATCCAAAATTTTCCCATAATTAATAATGCAAAATAATAAGTTCAGATAATTCAAATTAGTTAAAATAAGAATTTCTGATCGAATTAAGCACAATTAGGAAAAATAGGAAAATAACGGACGATTAAGCACAATTCCCTGATTAATTCTAGTACAATAAACTAAGTGAAGTGAAGAAAATATTGACTCATCACCCCCTTTTCACAAAAGTTTGATTAAATAAACATTTGTTGACAAAAAAACACACGGCACCTTCAAAGATGAAAAGGAACTCATGGAACAAACAAAAACAACACACGGCCCACATGGAAAAGCTTTTGGGATTTTAAGTGAAACAACATATTCACTTAGGAAAGTGCAGCACAACGTCCACCATTTCTTTGGGGGCTGGAACGTTTTGATTAAACAAGAAGAAGGGGCTGTTTTCTTTTATGGTGAGCACGGTTTATTCCAGCTGAAAGTAGATGCACATGGATGGTTGTAAAGCAAAAGGAGGAGCTCTCAAGGTCACATTCCATAGCAGCAAAGACTCCATGTTTCCAGCAGCTAATTCACGCATACAGCAAGCATTTGGAGTGCAAACAGATGAGTTGGAAGAAGGGGGCTGCAGCATGCTCATCTCACCAAGCTGGACTTCATGTTCCCAACTGATTCAAGTGGCCCATCCAGCAGCAAAGAGAAGGAGAAACACGGACATTCAGCAGCACCAGCATATCGAAACAGCTTGGGAGGTGCAACATCACCGTCCAGCAAACAATTAAAGGGCTTGACATTATATAAAAAGAGGGCGCACGTCCATGAGGGGGTGGTGTCCAGCGAAGAAATTGGTCCAAACATGCAGAGGTTTGACTCCTTTTTCTTAGCAAGCTACACGGTGGAAGAACTGGTGAACGTGTACTCAAATGGAAGTGGTGTGTGCTAGATGATTAAAGGAAAGAACACGCATTCAGCCTAGAGCAGCCGCCATCTTCATTTTGGTTTTTTCTTGAATATTTTTATGAGAAGGAAAAGGAAGCAGGAGAAGCCGGGATGCTAGTAAGAATGAGGTGATAATTCACGGGATGTACTGGGATGCTAGCATGAATGAAGAAGAAGACAAGAAGTAGGTAGAAAATGGAGGGCCCCTTTTTGGCACATACAGAAAATGCTGAGGGGACAAAAACGCAAACTGGAAGAAAATAAGGGAGGCACACCGAGAAAGGGGGAGTGTTGTCTCTCGGTAGAAGGATATAAACCAGTTGTAGCAGAAGAAGAAGGGACGGCCTTGAGGCCTGGAAGGGGTCATGTTTCCTTCTCTTCCAGGAGCTCTCTCTCAGTTTCCATTTTCAACAGGGCATAATGTAGAATTTTATTTTTTTTGAGCGTGTAGCTGAGTAGTAGTGTGTTACAGTGTTTTTGATCAGTTTAGTCGTTTTATTTTTACATGTATTATTCAAGAATTTCATTTTAAGTGTTGAATCTTTGATAAATTTTATTTTCAATTAAGTGTTTTATTTTTGTTATCTCTTTTATTTTACCGTTTACTATTTTCTATACCGTTAAATTTTGTCATCGTATTTTACTGTTCATGTTATTTTCAACGTCATTTTTACCGTTCAGTTTTTACAGTGTTTAAAATTTATTTTAGTGTTTTTAAATTCAGTTGTGTTTTAATTCCAGTTTTAATTTATTTTTCCGTATCAAACTAAAAAAATCACAAACCCCCCCCAACTTCGTGTTAAATCTGAGACTGAACCTAATATTGGTCCTTGAGAGACGACCTAGGAGTCACTTCCTAGTATTGTACTGCATTCTTACTTGCACATCAAATTTGATCGGCCGCGACAGCTGCATCAAATTTTGGCGCCGTTGCCGGGGACCAATGGAGGTTTGGTTTTAGATTTTTGTTGTATAAAGTTTTGTTCTGTTAATATGTTTGTTTTGTGTGTTCTGTCTTGTATATTTCTGTAGGCGATAACGACACCTTCAACAAATTTTGGCGGCGTTGTCACTTCAGTTCCAGGTTTTTTGTTTTAGATTTTTGCTGTGTTTTTCGATTATGCTGTGTTAATATATATTGTGTTTAATTGTGCTATGTTCTGTATTTAGTTGTTATTAAAAAAAATTGAAAATTAAAAAAAAAAATTAATTAAAAATTTTTACTATTGATGTTCTGTCTTGTGTGTGCTTGTAGCATGTATAAATGTGTTTTGTTTTATCTGATTCGTAATTTTTAGTTTTTAGTTTTTAGTTTTTATTTTTCCATGTCTACCTATTTTAATGTTGTGAATAATGCTTATTCTGCCAATGTCTGTGATTATGATTCTTATTCTGCATATTACTTTGATTTTAAATCTGCTGATTTTTATGATGAGAACAATATGTTCCATCATCCAATTTCTGAGAGCTCTCTTTGGGAGCCAGTTCCACAATATGAGAGTCAGCAGTATGATTCTCCTATTCAAATAACTCCTCAGCCTTCTACTTCTGAACCTACATTAAAGGAGTTACTAGAGCAGATGACAATGCAGAACATTCAGTTTCAGAAAGGGAACATGCAGTTCAAGCAAGAGAGCATGGAGTTCTAGCAGGAAACTCAAGCTGCCATGCAGAATCTGAGTGATCAGATCAGGCAGATGGCCACTCTTGTACCTGAGGAGACTGATGAAAATTTTGGGGACCCGGCAGAAGTAAGCAGTAATCCTGAACCAGGTAGACCACCTTCATCTTCCCACACTTTAGAAATCTTCAAGGAAGTGGAGGGAAGCATACCGCAAATTGATTATTCTGTTGATTATGCTGTTGATTGGTATGCTGATGATTATATAGTTGTTGAGTCTGATTTTAATTTTTCCTTTGTGCATGATGAGAACCGTTTTTTACTATCACATTCGAATAATTATTCTCCATGCATTGAACATGAATCTGAGTCTGCGATTAATATGGTTTCTAATTTTGAAATTGATTCGTGTTTTGAGGATGTATCTAAGGTTCAGCCTGTTACACTGGATTTGGGTGTTGTACCCCTGCATGTAATTTCTGTAGAACCATATTGCACTAACCCTATTGCAGGAGGTACAGATGAATTGGACCAACATGCACACACAGTGGAAGGCAAGGGTGCGAACCTGAAAAACTGTTTCAACAACAATAGGCACCTGCTGAACCTGCTCATCAACAATCACTGCTCAGATCCAGCTGTGGAAAACATTTCACTGCTCGATCAAATCTGGAGGATGAAGCAGTTCGTCCTCAAAACTTCATGGCTGGATCGTGAACATGAAGACCTCTCCCTGATGATCCAAAATTGGCAGCTTCCACCATAACCTACGGGAGTTTGCATTTTCTTTCTCTCCCTTTTTCCTACTTTTATTGCATTTGTCCATAATATGTTTCCTATTTTGATTGCTGATGATATGCTTAGAACACATTGAGGACAATGTGTAGTTTAAGTGTGGTCTATTGGGAGAGACTCTGATTTTTCTTTGTTTTGTGTGTTAAATTTTTTGTTTTTGAGTGTTAAATTTTTTTTGTTTTAAGTGGTTTTTAGTGTGTTTTGTGTGCAATAAATTTTACATTTTTCTCTTGATTTCTGGAGTTTGTCTAAGTTGTAGATTTTTCCTTCACTTACTTAATACTTATGGTTTGAAATCCTTGCTTTTCTCTGCTTGGAAGATAATTATAACGTTTAAGAGGTTGATTTGATTGTGACAAACACCCTGAGTGAGATTTGAGCCACTTAATTTTCTTTCTTGTGTGTAATATGTATCTTGATTGCTTGCACATATGTCTTGGCTTGATTCTTTTTGACATACCTTATTTATATGCATGTTTAGAAATGATAAAGGCATTTTATTTCTTGAGCCTTGTTAGCCAAATAAGCCTACCCTGTTATTATCCTTTGATAACCCCTTTGAGCCTATACTGTATTCATTTCTTTGATTTGAAGCTCATACACTGGCCCTAAGTGAAAAACCATGATTACCTTAACCTTAGGGAAGTCTGGAGCTATAGAAGTGTTTTATGAAAAAGTGTGGTCTCCTTGGGAATTCTGATGAATTGGCTAGTTGGTTCCTCATCATGTTTTGAAATGATGATTTATATCCTGTTGTGTGATAAAGAAAAAAAAAAGAGACAGGATGGAAAAAAATGATGATGAGAAAATTGAAAAAAAAAACAAGTTTGTGAATAATGGAGTCGAGAAGAGGATTGAATTTGAGGTTTGGGCGTGATTTCACTGTATTTACACTTTTTCCCCAGTACTCCTCTATTTCTTCTGAGCTGTAGCTACTTATCTATATTTTATCCTCCCCTGTCCTTGGCCCCATTACAACCCAGTAAAGACCTTTGGATCCGAACATGCATATGTTTTAAGTTTTGATAATTAGAAACTTGCCAAGTCTGATTGTGTTTGTTTTCTTGAGTGCATTGAGTTGAAATTCTTTACCCTAGACACTTGAGAGAAACACTAATAGTGCATCTGTGAGGTTATTTTTGAATCACCTCTTGAACTGATTAATTATTTTTCCATACTTTGAATTGCTTGGATGATTTCTGTAAGTATCTGCTTTTCTTTGATTCTGTGTTGGATATTTTCTACATCTTTTATCTGTCCAGAATTCATGAGAACTGTGTAAATTTTTTTTTTATTTTCTTGTGAGTCTTTGTTTTCTGTATGCTGCATTTGTGTCACCTCCCTAAAAGTCCATTAAACCATTCCCTGATTTGCGTCTTAATTTTGCCCAGGAGTGCAAAAGACTAAGTGTGGTCTATTTTGATGAGTCAATATTTTATTCGCTTCACTTAGTTTATTGTGCTAAAATTAGTCGGGGAATTGTGCTTAAACGTCCGATATTTTCCTGTTTTTCCTAATTGTGCTTAATTTGATCAGAAATTCTTATTTTAACTAATTTGAATTATCTGAGCTTATTATTTTGCATTATTAATCACGGGAAAATTTTGGATAACTTTTTAGGACATTTGAAGGATAAATGAGAAATCACAATTGAGCCCAATGCATTTCAGCCACTTTAGTTTTCGCACAGTGCTGCGTGAATGTTGTGTCAACTTGTGTGTCTTCGTTCGAGTTCAATTCTTATCCGTTTTTCATGCAATTTTTTTTCATAGTTTCGTCTAGATGTCTATTTTAACATATAGTTTTTATTTTGTTCAAATTCCTTCTGTGTTGTTCCCAGTATTTTGTTTTCCTCCCCATGTCAGTCTAGTTCTTACTGTTTGAGTGACTTCTACTTTGTTTGCATTGTTTGTAATGCTTGTCATAGTTGGAATAGCACATGGACCACCTTGCAAGTAAGCTCACGGTTTTGGCTTACAAAAGAGGAGAATATTGTTCTGATAAAAGAGAAGGGAACTACGTCCACATGGATCTCCAAAATGCAAGCAAGCATGATTTTTAATTGGACAAGAGTAGAGTGCCACGGCTGCATGCTTTCTAATTCAGAATTTTGCAAAGTTGGCTATACAACACATGGGAGCCACCACTTGGAAAAGAAAGAAGCCTTCACTTTGTTCAAAGAAGAGAAGCAATTCTCGTTCCTTTCTTATGAAAGCAAACGGCCATTGTGAGAATAATGGAAGGGGCCACCACTTTTGAAAACTCACATAAGTGGAGTTAATGAAATGTTGAATGGTTTTCTCCATTTGTTTTTTTGTTAGAAAATACATGGCCCCCTTTTCACAAAAGTTTGATTAAATAAACATTTGTTGACAAAAAAACACACGGCACCTTCAAAGATGAAAAGGAACTCATGGAACAAACAAAAACAACACACGGCCCACATGGAAAAGCTTTTGGGATTTTAAGTGAAACAACATATTCACTTAGGAAAGTGCAGCACAACGTCCACCATTTCTTTGGGGGCTGGAACGTTTTGATTAAACAAGAAGAAGGGGCTGTTTTCTTTTATGGTGAGCACGGTTTATTCCAGCTGAAAGTAGATGCACATGGATGGTTGTAAAGCAAAAGGAGGAGCTCTCAAGGTCACATTCCATAGCAGCAAAGACTCCATGTTTCCAGCAGCTAATTCACGCATACAGCAAGCATTTGGAGTGCAAACAGATGAGTTGGAAGAAGGGGGCTGCAGCATGCTCATCTCACCAAGCTGGACTTCATGTTCCCAACTGATTCAAGTGGCCCATCCAGCAGCAAAGAGAAGGAGAAACACGGACATTCAGCAGCACCAGCATATCGAAACAGCTTGGGAGGTGCAACATCACCGTCCAGCAAACAATTAAAGGGCTTGACATTATATAAAAAGAGGGCGCACGTCCATGAGGGGGTGGTGTCCAGCGAAGAAATTGGTCCAAACATGCAGAGGTTTGACTCCTTTTTCTTAGCAAGCTACACGGTGGAAGAACTGGTGAACGTGTACTCAAATGGAAGTGGTGTGTGCTAGATGATTAAAGGAAAGAACACGCATTCAGCCTAGAGCAGCCGCCATCTTCATTTTGGTTTTTTCTTGAATATTTTTATGAGAAGGAAAAGGAAGCAGGAGAAGCCGGGATGCTAGTAAGAATGAGGTGATAATTCACGGGATGTACTGAGATGCTAGCATGAATGAAGAAGAAGACAAGAAGTAGGTAGAAAATGGAGGGCCCCTTTTTGGCACATACAGAAAATGCTGAGGGGACAAAAACGCAAACTGGAAGAAAATAAGGGAGGCACACCGAGAAAGGGGGAGTGTTGTCTCTCGGTAGAAGGATATAAACCAGTTGTAGCAGAAGAAGAAGGGACGGCCTTGAGGCCTGGAAGGGGTCATGTTTCCTTCTCTTCTAGGAGCTCTCTCTCAGTTTCCATTTTCAACAGGGCATAATGTAGAATTTTATTTTTTTTGAGCGTGTAGCTGAGTAGTAGTGTGTTACAGTGTTTTTGATCAGTTTAGTCGTTTTATTTTTACATGTATTATTCAAGAATTTCATTTTAAGTGTTGAATCCTTGATAAATTTTATTTTCAATTAAGTGTTTTATTTTTGTTATCTCTTTTATTTTACCGTTTACTATTTTCTATACCGTTAAATTTTGTCATCGTATTTTACTGTTCATGTTATTTTCAACGTCATTTTTACCGTTCAGTTTTTACAGTGTTTAAAATTTATTTTAGTGTTTTTAAATTCAGTTGTGTTTTAATTCCAGTTTTAATTTATTTTTCCGTATCAAACTAAAAAAATCACAAACCCCCCCCAACTTCGTGTTAAATCTGAGACTGAACCTAATATTGGTCCTTGAGAGACGACCTAGGAGTCACTTCCTAGTATTGTACTGCATTCTTACTTGCACATCAAATTTGATCGGCCGCGACAGCTGCATCAGGCACTCTTTGGGCTTGGGCTTTTGTAATCTTTTGTAACTCTAAATTAGTATATAAGGGCTTGCACGTCCTATAGTTAGGTATCTTTGGCAGAAACGAGGCAAACACTCTCTCTTCCACCCCTTTGAAGGAGGATCTTGGATGCTCAGGCTACCTCTTCACCTTTTATTGGGTTTATTCTTTCATTCTTTCATTGTTATTCATCTAGGTTCACCATGACGATGGTGAACTAAACCTTGTATGTTTGTTGGGGAATCAATGTAATCTCTTGAAGCTCTCATATATGGATTTGTTGAGTACATCTTTGAATTAAGACATATGCTTTCTTTCATCATTAGTTAGGGTTTTTCCTCTTTGCTCAATGCTTGCATTGTTTAACTCATTCTAATGCATGATTATTGGTTTTGTCGATACGGACACGTACGGGAAAGTCTAGATCCGGGGAATTTCTCCCAATATTTTACTGACAACATTATATTGGTTGCCTTTAAGCTCCTGCAGTCATGAACTAATCATTAGGAATGCTAGGAATTGTATGAACTATTTGATTAGGGAGAAGCCATCTAGAATGGTACATTAGAGAGTGGCATTAACAATGATGATTTGAATGTTGAATTCCTAAAATATATGAGAGTGGATGAGATGAAATTGAACCCCAACAACATATTCATTTATATAATTCATTGAAAGTGTTTATCTTTTGTCTTTGCCATTGATCAATTCATGCATACATGTTTATTTTTGTCTTTGCATATTAAACTTTGAATATTTCGTTTGTAAGTCCTAGCTAATCATCAAATCACATAACTAAACTAGGCCGTGAGTCCTTTGGGAAGAACGATACTTGGTCTTACCAAGTTTTATTACTTGAACGATTCGGTCATACTTGCCGATTGTGAAACAAGTTTGTGACATCATATTTTGGTGCTTACAAATTTGTCCATCAAGTTTTTGGCGCCGTTGCCGGGGATTCGTGGTTTAACTGGTTAATTTGTGTGATTATTGATTATCTTTGACTTTAATTTTAAATTTCTGTTTTTATTTTCTGTTTTTATCTTTTTCTGTTTTATCTTTTTAGATTAGATTTTATTTTATTTAGTTAGTTTAGATTTTATTTTATCTTTTTAGATTTTATTTTATCTTTTAGGATTAGATTTTATTAGGTTAGATTTTATTTTATTTTATATTATTTTTATCTTTTTTATCTTTTAGGTTAGATTTTGTTTTTAGGATTAGATTTTATTTTTATTTTTTTTATCTTTTATCTTTCTATCTTCTAAATCTTTTATCTTCTTATCTTCTGAATCTTTTATTTTCTTTTTATCTTTTGAATATATATCTTCTCTTATATCTTTTTGTGCTAACAAATCTTTTCTAGGGTTTTGTTTTCTTGTGCATGCAGGAAGCAATTCGCACTAGAAGTAAGAAAACAACAGAACCACTTCTTGAAGGTCTAGAAGAGAGTAGAAGGAGGAGAAGAATCAGAACGTCTAGAGAACTTTTCCCTTCTCCTGAAACTCTCTTGCAATCATCACCACAAGGTTCTGTTCATAGCACAGGAAGTATGGAGGGCAATAATGTTAGAAGAACTCTTGCAGATTACACTAATCTTGCTGGACCTCAGCACTTCAATAGCATAGCTAGACCTAGAGTCAATGCTGCCAACATGGAGGTCAAACCAGCACTGATTCAACTGGTGAAGAGTAATCAATTTAATGGGTTATCACATGAAAGCCCATATGAGCACCTTACTACCTTTAATGAGATCTGCAACACGGTCAAGATTAATGGGGTGCCAGATGAAGCTATCAAACTTAGCTTGTTTCCTTTCTCCTTGGGAGGCAATGCTAAGCTTTGGTTAAACTCTTTTCCAGAAGAAAGTTTCACAGAGTGGGAAGCAGTGGTTACAAAGTTTCTAAACAAATACTTCCCACAATCTAAAGTAACTAAAGGTAAGCAAGAGATATCTTCATTCAAGCAGGGCATGGAGGAATCACTGGGACATGCATGGGACAGGTACAAAAGCTTATTACGTAAAACTCCCACGCATGGCTTTGAGGATCAAGAAGTAGTCCTAACTTTCCTTGGAGGGCTTGGTTCACAAACCAAGATGATGCTGGATGCCTCAGCTGGAGGCAATATCAAATGGAAGTTCTCCAGAGGAAGCAACTGAAATCATTGAAAATATGGCTACAAGTGATAATGAGCTTCACAATGAAAGAGGCGCCCCTATGCAACAGAAAGGGGTTCTTCAATTACAAACCCATGATGCTCTGCTAGCCCAGAATAAGATTCTGACTCAACAGCTGGAGACTCTGACCAAAACTCTTGCTTCATTACCAAAAGAGTTAAAATCTGCTGCACAGGTACAAACCCAGTTGTGCGAACTATGTGGAGGAGATCACATCAATGGCCAATGTGCTTTTCCTGTGGAAGCCGTGGAGGATGTTAACTTCATGGCTAATCAGTTTCCATACCGTCAAGGTAATTATAATCAGGGTTGGAAACCACATCCAAGTATTGGCCAAGGACAAACTGGGCAGGCTAACCAATATAATAAGCAGCAGCAGCAACCAACCATGTGGCAACAAATTTCTATGCTTAATGAAAGATCTACAAGGTTGGAAGAAACTCTTCAACAATTTATTCAGAAAACTGAATCCTCCCAAAAGAGCACTGAAGCTGCTATAAAGAACTTGGAGATTCAGATGGGTCAGATCACTAAGCAGTTGGAAGAAAGACCACACAGAAACTTTGGGGCTAATACTGAGGTTAACCCTAGAGAAGAGTGTAAAGTGGTCAAAAGTGTGAATGAAGAAGTTATTGAGTTAGAAGAAGATGAAATAGAAGAGAGAAGAGAAGAAGAAAGAAAGGATACTTTTCCTTTTCCAACAAATCAGGAGAAACCAATGGATTTCACAGACTTATTCAGAATGGTTGATAATGAAGCTCCTTGGGAACAAATCTTACAGAAAATAGCAGTGTACACAAAATCTGATGAGGGAACCTCTACAAAAAGAAAACGTAGAGATGATGATGATGAAAAGTGTGTAACTGTTAAGAAAGAATCATTCCCACCAAAAGCAGTAGATCCAGGTAGTTTTTCTATCCCTTGCACTATAGGGAAGAAAAAGGTAAATAAAGCTCTCCTTGACTTAGGATCAAGTGTTAACTTGATGCCTTACTCTCTATTGGAGCAAATTGGCCATGTGAAAATAAAACCTGTAAAGGTTAATCTGGTAATGGCTGATGGATCTTCAAAGGAGCCATGTGGGATTGCGGAAGACATTGTAGTTTGTGTTGGCAAACTTCAGTTCTTGGCAGACTTTGTGGTGATGAAGATGGAGACCGAAAAGATACCTTTCATACTGGGAAGACCGTTTATGAAAACGGCCAGGGTTATTATAGATGTTAATGAAGGTATAGTGGTGCTCCAGGACAGAGAGGAGAGAGTGGTGGTGAATGTGTTTAAAGATGAGATACAAGCAAGGGAGGAAGAGGCCAGTTATAAAGCTGCATTTCAAGATGCACCCATAACTAGAGGTAAACATGAAAATCTTAAGGTTTCTGATAACCATTATTTGTATTTTCAGGTACCCAAGGTAGATGAAAGTGGAAAAGGAGAGGAAGTTCTTAGAGACTGGAAGAAAAGAGGACTTCAACTTGGCACACCTGTAAGACTCAAGAACAAGTTGTGGGTTGTAAAAGGTTTTAAAGAGAAGGAGATGATAGAGATAGAGTCTCCATATTCCAGAGAATCCAAAACAGTCCTAAGGAAGCAGTTGATAAGTTGGTGGAAAGATAACATCAAAGAAGATGGAACGTGAGCTTTACTGGGTCAAGCTAGTGACGTTAAAGAAGCGCTTGCTGGGAGGCAACCCAGTGGATTTACAAACTTTTAATTTTGATATTTGTTTTGTAATTTTTAAACTGTGAACATTATTCTGGACATTATTTTGTTGGATCTAGCATCTACTGAAGGATGCTAGGTGGTTAAGTATCTACTGAAGGATACTAAGTTTATAACACCTACTGATGGGTGTTGGTACGAAGATTTTGCACCTACTGATGGGTGCTGGTAAGTGAAACACCTACTGAGGGGTGTTGGTGGATTTTGGGTCAGGCTCGTGACGTTAAACAAGCGCTACCTGGGAGGCAACCCAGTTGATTGATTGTTTTTGTTTGTTTTATTTTAATTAGGGTTTGCATAAGCATTTTTAACATTGAATTGCAGGGAACCTATGAGGAGTATGCTAGGAAGGCACGTAGGTTAAGAAAAGAAGGAGAAGGGCACATCACGAAAGTGCCGCTGAGCGGCATTTACCGCTGAGCGGTACTAACGCAGATAGGCTTAAGTTCCCCTTAGCGGAACCCGAGCCCATTGGGGTATTTTTAAACCCTAAGCTGCGCGTTTTCACACTCTTTCAAGCCCTTCTCTGCACAAACACTTCCACATACCCTCTTTTAGGTTTTCCTACATCTTTCTACTCTTCCCTCTTAGAAAAATTTCTCTTCCACTCACTTTTTCACTAGTGTGCTATCAAAGTTTGGGGTTGGAAGAGAGCATTATAGTTTGGAAGCATTCTCATATCATCTAGCATCTCCACCCAAGTAAGTAAAATGCATTTTGTCATTCTAGGGTTCTTGATTTTGAATGTGATTGTCAAAGCATGATTATTTAGGGCTTTTGATTTTTATGCATGATTTGATGATATATTTGATGTTTGAACCGATTAAACTGCTTGATTATGTACTGGAAAACTGAAAATTGCATTTGGGTGGAGTTAGGATAGTTTAAAAACGAAATTTGCAAAAATCTGCAGGTCACCGCTGAGCGGCACTCTGCCAGATTTGGTTTTTTCTGGTTTTTGCGTGTTGGATTGTGGCACTGGTGGCGCTGAGGGGAAATTCTGGCCCTCAGCGGTGGTTTAGCTTCGAAAGGAGTTGTGTTCTGTGTTTACTAATGATTAATATCATGTTCTGTGGTTTTGGATTTGTATTTGAATGCAGGAATGGCATCCTCTTCAGGAAAGAGATTGAAAACCATGGCAACCAAGAGGAAAGAAAAGGAACCAGAACAACCCCATAATAACAGGTTCCTCTCCAGGAAACATGAGAAGCACTTTAGGGTGGTTCAAGACAGAAGACTTCTGATGGAGAGGAAGGTTGGAATGATACCTAACTTTGCTCCTCAATTTGGAGAGCAAGTGTTAGGGAATGATTGGGGAAAGCTAGCCACCTATCCAGCTCCTGCCAACATAGCTGTAGTCAAGGAATTCTACACCAATGCAAAGAAGATTGGTGACTATCCAGCTGAGAACTATTTGGGCTATGTTAGAGGCCATGCCATCAGGTATGATCCTGATTCCATTAACAACTTCCTGGATACTGTGTGGGCTGGTGAGCAATGTCAGTTTGCTCTTAGCATGGAGGAAGGTGCTGACTTTGAGGATGTTGAGAGAGTGTTGTGCATACCTGGAGGACACTTTCAAAGGAATAGATCTGGAGCAGTGGTTAACATTAGGAGGACAGATTTGACTCCTCTTGCAAAGTATTGGATGGCATTTTCTCATGCCAATATTCAGCCATGCTCACATGTGTCAGATATCACTCTCAGCAGGGCACTATTCATCTACTGTGCTATCAGGAGTTTGAATGTTAATATTGGGCAGGTGATAGCTGATGAGATTAGTGTGTGTGCTAACACCTCAAACAACAAAGCACCACTGGGACATCCTTCTTTGATTACTCACCTCTGCAAGCTAGCTGGGGTGGACACTTCTGTTCCACCATTTGAGAGGCCAAGAAAAGCTATAGATGAGGCCTATTACAGACAGTATTGTGGAGGTGAGGAGGCAGCTCAGCCAGTTCCACCACGCCAGGCTCGTAGAGAGAGAGGGCCAGCACAGAGCAGGACATCTGCTGATACTCATGAGGCAGAACCATTCCAGATGAGGGACATGTATATGTCTCTTATAGGTGCTCAGTTGCAGTCCATCCACAGAGGGCAGGTGGCCACGGCTGAGATGATAGTGGGGATGTATGATACCCCTCCAGCACACAGGTGGACTATGGATGAATTCCATAATGTGGTAGCTTGGCCAGAAGAACCATTCCATGGAGGAGCTGGAGGAGCTGAATCTTCAGCTCGAGACATGGAAGAAGATGAAGCTGAGGAGGAGGATGCTTTTGATGATGATGATGATGATGAAGAGGAGGAGGAAGATACAGAGGACAGCGCAGAATGATGAGGAGCTGAGATAGCATTTACTGATGAATGCTATCATATGTTTATGCTTTTATGGTTTAAGTTTTCTGGACTTATTTATTTTTGTTTTTAGATTAGGGTTGATGTACTCTATTGAACACCTGGTTTCTTATGATGGTTTGCTATTAACTGTGATTGTTTGATAAGTAATGCTTGATGATGCTTTTTGATTGATTGATGTTGAGATGATGTGCACATAAAATGCTTATACAGGTGATTCACAAGCTTTGTGAACAAATGCATGATATCATGATTGTGATTGTGAAATTAAGCAGGATGTGTATGTCAAATGTGAATGAGCTTATATGTGAGGTTTTGAGCTCCAGAGTTGTTATTGTTGAATGCTATTACTTTGAAAGCATGAATGACTTTGCCCAGGTTTTCTATGATTGAATCAATTGCTTGTTTTGCATCATGTGATCAAGGCCGTGTTTGTTGAAACCCTTTTTATTGGCCAAATTCATAAAAGTTAGCCTATTAAAAGAGAACATTTTGTGTTCTATCCTTTGAACCCATAGCCTTGAATATACACTGAACCCTTGATTGAAAATCTTTACCTTGAGTTAAGTAGAATATCTTGTGTGGTATTGATAAATGTTCAAGTTTGGGGTTATTGGGAAATCATGAAAAAGGAAAAGCATTGAGCTAAGAGCTAAAAAGTAAGAATATACAAAGAAAAAGAAAAGCAAAGAAAAAGAAGTAAAGCTCAATGCAAATGCAAAGGCAAAAGAAAGTTGGGAATGAATAAGAATAATTGTGTTGTTATGATTCTCTTAACTCAAGGATTTTGTGATCCAGAAAAACCAATTTTCTTGTTAGCCCAGCCACATTATAAGCCATTGAAAAGTCCTTGTGATGATGCATGCTTGTGAATGTTTTTGATTGTGGTAAAATGAAAGGCAAAGTTGATTCATGTGACATTGTGATAGTGGAGTGAATGAGTGAAACACTTACCTCTTATACACTTGAGTGTTGAGTGAAACACTTTACCTGGTGAGGAAATATTCCATGAGCACATGAACATCCATGCTTAATTGATTGATCATTCATGAAAAATAGCATTTGTTGGAACTTAAATGACTTTGTGAACACTAAAGCATGTGCACATCTTGATTGAACTCTTAGTCATAAGTTTGAATGAAGTTGTTACTTATCTTGAAAAGAGGATTTTGAATGAGTGAACCATCATATAAATTGGTTGGAGATGGAGTTACATTTTGTTTGCTTGAGGACAAGCAAAGTTCTAAGTTTGGGGTTGTGATAACAGTTGAAAAACTGTTATTTTCATGCTTAAATTTGATACTAAAAGCAACCTTTAGACTTAGAAACTAGCTTGAAATCATGCAGTTTATCTATATTTTCATAAATAAGAGAGCTGGACAGGTTTATGCTTGATTTCAGTGTTTTTGTGCAGGTTTTAAGGTGAATTTGGTGAAAAGAGTGAAGAAGGAGAGAAGTGACATTAGAAAAGACAAGAAAGAGTGCAAAAAGAGAAGACGAAGGCACCGCTCAGCGGCAAACTACCGCTGAGCGGCACTCAGGAGGTTGCGGGAGTCACGCTGAGGGGCAAAATGGCCGCTGAGGGGAAGAAAGAAGACGCGTAACCACCGCTGAGCGGTAAATACCGCTGAGCGGTAAATACCGCTGAGCGGCACTCTTTGGGCTTGGGCTTTTGTAATCTTTTATAACTCTAAATTAGTATATAAGGGCTTGCACGTCCTATAGTTAGGTATCTTTGGCAGAAACGAGGCAAACACTCTCTCTTCCACCCCTTTGAAGGAGGATCTTGGATGCTCAGGCTACCTCTTCACCTTTTATTGGGTTTATTCTTTCATTCTTTCATTGTTATTCATCTAGGTTCACCATGACGATGGTGAACTAAACCTTGTATGTTTGTTGGGGAATCAATGTAATCTCTTGAAGCTCTTATATATGGATTTGTTGAGTACATCTTTGAATTAAGACATATGCTTTCTTTCATCATTAGTTAGGGTTTTTCCTCTTTGCTCAATGCTTGCATTGTTTAACTCATTCTAATGCATGATTATTGGTTTTGTCGATACGGACACGTACGGGGAAGTCTAGATCCGGGGAATTTCTCCCAATATTTTACTGACAACATTATATTGGTTGCCTTTAAGCTCCTGCAGTCATGAACTAATCATTAGGAATGCTAGGAATTGTATGAACTATTTGATTAGGGAGAAGCCATCTAGAATGGTACATTAGAGAGTGGCATTAACAATGATGATTTGAATGTTGAATTCCTAAAATATATGAGAGTGGATGAGATGAAATTGAACCCCAACAACATATTCATTTATATAATTCATTGAAAGTGTTTATCTTTTGTCTTTGCCATTGATCAATTCATGCATACATGTTTATTTTTGTCTTTGCATATTAAACTTTGAATATTTCGTTTGTAAGTCCTAGCTAATCATCAAATCACATAACTAAACTAGGCCGTGAGTCCTTTGGGAAGAACGATACTTGGTCTTACCAAGTTTTATTACTTGAACGATTCGGTCATACTTGCCGATTGTGAAACAAGTTTGTGACATCATATTTTGGTGCTTACAAATTTGTCCATCATTGGATCATGCCTTAAAAAGTCATTCAAGCTAGAATGATTTTGAGGTGCTTGATCAACTTGTTGTTGTTGCATCTTTGTCGAGTTTTAAATGATTTCTTCAAAAAGATAACAATACAATTTAGCATATGATATCAATTTCCTCAAATAGTCATTTTCATCATAAACCATTAATAATTTTACTAAGAATAATAATTTCACTCCCCAGAGTCCCAAAATATTTTCGAAAACCATTGCTCTGATACCAAATTGTAATACCCTAATATTTTAAAGAGTATTACTTTTAGTAGAGACTAAATTAACTTATCTTCTATAAACAATCCAACTTTATTTCAATTCTCCCAAAGTACAATACCAAACTTACAAACTTCAAACAATATAGTCTTCACCACTGAACATAAATTCAAATTTCAACTCATAAGTTTTACACAACATAATTTTTCCAATACAAATTTATTCTTTTTACAAAATATCCCTGAAAGGTTTTCCCCGTATCTCTCTCCTCTCTAAGCTTTTTCAACCGCATCTGCAACATTATCTATTCACATATAACATGAGTTATATGATCATAGCACAAACAAATAAGGGTAAGCCAACCATATCATATCAATCATTAAACTTGTAATAAAAATATTTCAATCATGTATAATTACTAAAATATCATTACCCCTATGTCATTAATTCATCATTATCAAAATCATCTTCCTCAATTTCATAAACCTTACAATTTTACCATGCTTACTCACGAAGCCTTATGGTCAGACCGCTCTCTGCCTGCTTCCTTAAGCCTCACCTGTATACTATGTCCTACTCTCTGAAGCCTTATGGTCAGACCTCTCTCTGCCTGCTTCTATAAAACTTATGAACCACATATTTATGTCAAAGCCTTATGGTCAGACCACTTGCTGTTAGCAAAATGATGAAGATGAAGTTTTGATGATGTCAAATTCAAGTCAAGAAACCAAGACTTATGAAGAAAGATCTTTGAAGACTTGTAACCTTTTGTAATAATTGTATAAACATAGGAAAATTAGTAGTTTTATGTATACATTCAAAAGTGATGTAAAAATAAATCAAAAGCAAAATTCTGTGCAGTGTTAATCGATTAACAAGGGATGTTAATCGATTCACGTTAATCGATTAACAAGGGCTGTTAATCGATTGTTCCAGAGACGAATGGAGAAGCACAGCATTTCAGTGTTAATCGATTAACAGAGGGTGTTAATCGATTAACGTTAATCGATTAACATAGGGTGTTAATCGATTAACGTTAATCGATTAACATAGGGTGTTAATCGATTAACAAAGTGAACGTTTGAAAAACTAGCCGTTTTTAAAGCCGTTGAACTATCCGTTGGGGTGTTAATCGATTAACCACTGTAGCTAATCGATTAACACAGTGTGAAAGGCTGAAAACGAAAAATGGAAGAGCCTTTTGGATGAGTCTATAAATAGACTCTCATTTCTTCTCAAGACACAACTACAACTCTTCCCTTGTGCTCTAGAACTCTGAAACTCTTGAGAATTGTGAGCTATTGTTCGGCTTAGGAAACTCTTGTCTGTGGAGCTGGTGAAGTGCTGCTACGGTGACAGAGAAATAGTCGGTTCATCCTTAGTGCATCTGAGGAGGTGTTTGGAAGAGGAAGTCATCCTTCGTGAAGTATTCGGAGAAAGTGTTTCATCCTTTGTGAAGATTCAAAGGAGGTGTTGTTTCATCTCTTGTGGCTTCAAGAGAGGTGTTTTCTAAACTTTTACAAATTGTATCTGTGTGATTGTAGTTTGTAATAGTTTTGTGATTAGTGAAGTGTTTATCTTGTTTTTGAGATAAGCGACTGGACGTAGGATTGGTAAGATCCGAACCAGGATAAAATCACCTGTGCAAATTTCTCTCAACCTTACTTTATTTTATTGTCTTTATTATTTGCTAAGTAAGATTAATTGAGTAGAAATTTTTAAGGCACACGATTTTAGTAAGAACCAATTCACCCCCCTCTTGGTTTGTTGTTCCACGCTAACCCATCCGCTGCAGCCGCTCTGACAATTGGTATCAGAGCTTGCTTTGATAGTCATTCAAATGGCGGGATCATTTCAAACATTCGCAGAGGGTGCTTCTATCAATAGACCACCACTATTCACAGGTGAAAATTACGCATTCTGGAAGGTAAGAATGCAAATCTTTATGGAATCTATTGATATAGATATTTGGGATGCTGTTGCATCTGGTCCTTTTGTTCCAACTAACAATATGCAGGAACCAAAGCCCCGTGACCAATGGACTGCTGAAGATAAAAGAAAATTTGGTAATGATGTAAAAGCTCGTAATATTATTTCATCTGCTTTAACTGTTGATGAGTTTTACAGGATTTCTGTTTGTAAAACTGCACAAGAAATGTGAGAAGTACTAAGAGTAACCCATGAAGGTACAGATGATGTTAAGAGAGCTAGAAAGAATACCTTAATCCAGGAATACGAAATGTTCAGGATGAAGCAAGGGGAAACAATAGTAGATGTTCAGAAACGCTTCACCAACATCGTAAACCATCTTATTGGACTAGGTAAGTCTTTCGATACTGATGAGCTTAATATAAAAATTTTGAAATCTTTAGACAGGTCTTGGCAACCAAAAGTGACTGCAATTTCTGAGTCACAAAATCTCAACACAATGACCATGGCGGCATTATTTGGAAAGTTGAGAGAGCATGAACTTGACCTCGGAAGACTAGATGAAGAAGAAGCAAAAACTAAGAAAAAGACTCTAGCCTTCAAATCTGAGGTAGAAAAGAGTAAAAGCAAAATGGAAGATGAAGACTCAGAAGAAGATGAAAATTTGAGTCTACTAATCAAGAGGTTCAATAGGTTCATGAAATCAAAAGGCAAAGGGAGATTCAGAAATGAAAAGAGAGAAAATCAAGGATCTTCCTCAAACTATAGATGCTATGGTTGCGGAGAAAAGGGACACTTAAAAGCAGACTGCCCAAATCAAAAGAAGGGTGAAGAAAAGAAAGAAAAGAAATTCTTCAAGAAAAAGAAAGCATACATCGCATGGGACGATGACAACGAATCAATTTCTGACTCGAGCAGTTCTGATGAAGAAGCAAACATATGTCTAATGGCGGATGACGATGACGCTGGAAGCCAAGTAAGTACATCTAACGATTCAGATAATTCTAGTCAATATGATAGTGAAACTGAATTGCATGATACTTATGCTGCTTTATTAGTAGAATCCGAAAAATTAGATATGGCTCATAAGAAATTGAAAAAGGATTTCAAAGAGTTAAAATTAAATTTTGAAAATATTCTTGAAGAAAATGAAAATTTGAAAATTACTTCTGAAAATTTCTGTAAAATAAATAATGATTTGAAAAATGAATTTACAAATCTGTCTGAAGAAAACAGAAGTTTGAAAAATAAATTCTTATATCAAGCAGAAGAAATCAGAAATTTGAAAAATAAAATTTTATTTTATGAAAAAGGTAAAAATACTAGTAGTGATGAATGTGCATCTTGTATTAATTATAAGAAACTACTAGATGAAACAACCTTAGGAGAATGTAGTAAAATTAATGAAAATAAGGTTGTTAAAAATAAGTATGTTCCTAGAATTAAAAATAAGCATAATCATAGAACCCATAGAACTTGGGTAGAAAAAGGAACAACTTATAGGAACACAAATGTTGCATCATGCTTTTATTGTATGAAAAAGGGTCATACATCTAACAAATGTAAAATTAAGCATTATGGTGTTCCAAGTGGTAGATATATTTGGGTTGTAAAATGATTTCAAATTTTCAAACTAACCCAAAGGACCCATACAAAGTAGTTGGGTACCTAAATAGCTTGTTCTTTTTATGTTGTAGGAATTATCAAAACCAAGGAAGTATATGTGGTGTCTTGACAGTGGATGTTCAAAACACATGACCGGAGATAAAAAGAAATTTACAAGCTTCCGGAAAAAGGAACGAGGCTTTGTCACCTACGGTGACAACAACAAAGGAAAAATCCTTGGAATAGGAGATATTGGAAGTGAAGATACCTTGATGATCAAAGACGTGCTATATGTGGAAGGATTAAAGCACAACTTAATTAGCATTAGTCAATTATGAGATAAAGGATTCAAGGTAACCTTCGAACAAAATTCTTGCACTATTTATAAAAATGATTCTTCTGAAATTGCTTTGAAAGGAATTAGACATAACAATATTTATTTGATTGATTTAGAAAATGCATCAAATAGGAATATTTCATGTTTGGTAGTGAAAGAAGAAAATCCATGGTTATGGCATAAAAGAGCTGCACATATTCATATGCAACAATTAAATAAACTCATTTCTAAAGACTTAGTAATTGGTCTACCAAAACTAAAATATGTGAAAAATAAATTGTGTGATGCGTGTCAAAAGGGAAAACAAGTGAAATCATCTTTTCATTCGAAAAATGTTGTTTCTAGTTTAAAACCCTTAGAACTTTTGCACATGGATTTATTTGGTCCCTCTAGAATAAAAAGTTTTGGAGGAAATTATTATGCTTTAGTTATTGTAGATGATTATTCAAGATATACTTGGACTTTCTTTCTTACTCTTAAAAGTGAAGCTTTCAAAGAATTTAAAAAGTTTGCAAATTTAGTTCAAAATGAAAAGGACTTGAAAATAAAAGCTATTAGAAGTGACCATGGAGGTGAATTTCAAAATGAATCTTTTGAAACTTTTTGTGAAGAATATGGCATTTCTCATAATTTTTCTGCACCTAGAACTCCTCAACAAAATGGAGTTGTAGAAAGAAAGAATAGATCCTTAGAGGAACTTGCTAGAACTATGTTAAATGAATATAGTGTTCCTAAACAATTTTGGGCTGATGCTGTGAGTACTGCATGTTATGTATTGAATAGAATGCTTATTAGGCCAATTTTGAAATGTACTCCTTATGAACTTTTTAAAGGTAGAAAACCAAATGTTTCACATTTAAGAATTTTTGGATGCAAATGTTTTGTCCTAAACAATGGAAAACAAAATTTAGGAAAATTTGATTCTAAAGCCGATGAAGCTATTTTTCTAGGATATTCTCTCACTAGCAAAGCTTACAGAGTTTTTAATCGGAAAACATTTGAAATAGAAGAATCTGTGCATGTTGTCTTTGATGAAATTGTGGACCTTGAGGCAAAACCTCTTGAGTCAGATGAATCAGATGCAGGTGAAAATGAAGACTTGCAAAAGACAACAAATGAAGAGAAAATGAATAATCCTCAAGATGATGAAGATCTAAACAAAATATGGCAGCAACCCAGAGGATTATCATTGGACAACATCATTGGCGACATATCACAAGGGGTAAACACTAGAAGAAATTTAGTTAATTTTTGTATGAATGTGGCTTTCATATCGCAGATAGAACCTAAGAACATTAAGGAAGCTCTTCAAGATGAACAATGGTGTATAGCAATGCAAGAAGAACTCAACCAGTTTGAAAGAAACCAAGTCTGGGAATTGATTCCTAGAGAAGATACTCATCAAGTAATTGGAACAAAATGGGTATTCAGAAACAAACTGGATGAAGATGGAAATATCACCAAGAATAAAGCTAGGCTTGTGGCTCAAGGATATAGTCAAGAAGAAGGTATAGATTATGATGAGACATATGCTCCAGTTGCCAGGTTAGAGGCAATATGCCTACTTCTTGCTTATGCATCTATAATGAAATTTAAATTATTTCAAATGGATGTTAAAAGTGCATTTCTAAATGGTTTTATAAAAGAAGATGTGTATGTTGAACAACCACCCGGTTTTGAAGATTTTAAATTTCCAAATCACATCTATAAGTTAAAGAAAGCACTTTATGGTTTAAAACAAGCACCTAGATCTTGGTATGAAAGACTTAGCAATTTTCTTTTAGAAAATAATTTTAATAGAGGAAAAGTTGATTCCACTTTGTTTATTAAAAGAGTCGGAAAACATATTTTGATTATTCAAGTATATGTTGATGATATTATTTTTGGATCAACTAATAAATCTCTTTGTGAAGAATTTGCTAAGACTATGCAGGGTGAATTTGAAATGTCTATGATGGGAGAATTAACATTCTTCCTCGGTCTTCAAATTAAGCAAATGAAAGAAGGTACGTTCATTTCTCAAACTAAGTATTGTAGAGAAATTCTTAAGAAGTTTGAAATGGACAAAGCAAAGGAAGCATCTACACCTATGGGAACCTCTTGCTATCTTGACAAAGATGAGTCAGGTAAAGAGGTAAATCAAACTAAATATAGATGTATGATAGGTTCTTTGTTATATCTCACTGCTAGTAGACCGGATATTATGCAGAGTGTCTGTGTGTGTGCTAGGTATCAATCCAGTCCTAGAGAATCTCACCTTACAACAGTTAAAAGAATATTGAAATATCTTAAGGGAACTGCATCCTTTGGTTTATGGTATCCATCAGGAACGGAACCTAGTCTTGTAGGTTTTTCTGATGCAGATTATGGAGGTTGTAAGATAGATAGAAAAAGCACTAGTGGAACATGTCATCTTCTAGGTAGTTCCTTAGTTTCTTGGCATTCTAAGAAACAAGCATGTGTAGCCTTATCTACCACTGAGGCAGAATATATTGCTGCAGGAAATTGTTGTGCGCAAATTTTATGGATGAAACAGCAATTAGAAGATTATGACATTCATTTAGATCATATACCACTTAAGTGTGATAATACAAGTGCAATAAATCTTACAAAGAATCCCATAATGCACTCTAGAACCAAGCACATTGAGATTAGGCATCACTTTCTTAGAGATCATGTGCAAAAAGGAGATTGTGAAATAGAATATATTGATACCCAACATCAATTAGCTGATATTTTCACCAAAGCATTGCCTAAAGATAGATTCTATGAGCTTAGAAGAGATTTAGGAATATTGAAAATATCTTAAAATTGGACATAGGTAAAAATTTGACGTTTTTCGGAAATCAGCGTCAGTTAATCGATTAACATACAGTGTTAATCGATTAACGTTAATCGACGTTACAAGCAGTAAATTCTGCAAAAACTAGCCGTTGTAACGGCTATAAACGGCTATTTTGAGATTTTTGCACGTTGGAGGATGGTTTTTAAGCCTATTTATACCCCTACAATCCCTCATTTTACCCACAAAACATTACCATTCACTATCCCACTTAAAATCTCTTAAATTTCCTTGCTGTCCAAATTTTGGTGCTGTCCAAAATTCTTTGCTGTCCAGTCTTTCTTGCTGTCCCAAAATTCTCTCTACTTATCATGGCTGAACCATCAAGAAGAAGAAGAAGAAGAAGCTATGGATCGGAAAGCACGCCTCCCGCACGTGGTCCAAATCTTCATGGTTGGATTTCCGATGTTGGAAGGCATGACGAATATTTGCAATGGTGGAAAGAACGCAAGGTTCTTCGTCAAAAATTTGTTGATTTAAATTGGTTTACTGCAAATCAATTTCTGTTCTCTGGACAATTAGTTGAGCAAGGAGTCCAACATTTCTTGCAACTTCAAGGACGTTATTATCCAGATTTGGTAAGAGTATTCTACTATAATCTGAAATCCCACAATGGTATTGTTTACACTCGTGTAAAAGGGGTAGATATTATTCTAGATAATGAGATTTGGTCAAATGTTGCTCATCTTCCCCTCTTAGAAAATACCATGAATGTGCCAAATGACTTTGGAGATTTTAACAAAATCTTGGCCTATCGCTCCTTCATGAGAAATCCTCAACAACCTCTACCTAATAGGAGATATCTTCTAGTAGGCAATCTTAGAATGGAGGAAAGGGTACTTCATTACATTATTGTATGGATGCTTTGTCCAAGAGGTACCAATTTAGCACAATGTTTTGAAACCGATTTGATGCTCATGTCCGCCATAACCCAAAATATCAAAATCAACTGGGCAAGCCTCATCTCCGATACTATGGTCCGAGCCAAGAGGTATGACAGAGGTCACCTTCCATATCCTCTCCTTATTTCATTAATATGTATCTATAAAGGAGTTGATATCACGGGAGAGAAATTTCTCACTGTCTTACCCAGTCATCAAATTGAGGAATCAGCATTACATCAAATGGGATTTATACGACAAGGAAATCTGTTTGTCCGTGCTGAGGATGATATTGCCCAAGAAGATGACGCATCCGCAGAAGAAGATGAGGTCATTCCCATGCCAGATCCAACAAATGTTGTTGGACCATCCCATGCTCCTCAAGAATATAGTCTAGAAAGTATATCTAGACAAATTGACGCAATGACCTCCATGCAACAAACTAGGATGGACGAAATGATGGCTTATCACACTCTTTGATATGATGAGATCAACACTCACCTCCAGGAAATCGATGACAAACTAGCCAAATTATATGTTCCTGATAGTGAGGATGAGTCTTAGGCACTATTGCTTCTATGATATTTGTAGTATGTATTTAATTTCATTGTATGCTTGCCTCTTTACAATTCCAATAAAATGTATGTTGCTTTTCTTATTATTTCTATGCATACATGCTTTTATTAAGGGGAAGTATAATTTTTAATAAATTTAGGGGGAGCTATTCTACATCACTTTTTAATAATGATCAAAAAGGGGGAGAAATATTTAAAGTCTTAAAATTATTTCTAAGTTCACTAACAATTGTTTCTTCCTTAAGTTGTTTTCTAAATACAGATTATTACCCAAAAGCTTTAAATCAAGAAGGTTTTGATCATCATCAAAAAGGGGGAGATTGTTAGCAAAATGATGAAGATGAAGTTTTGATGATGTCAAATTCAAGTCAAGAAACCAAGACTTATGAAGAAAGATCTTTGAAGACTTGTAACCTTTTGTAATAATTGTATAAACATAGGAAAATTAGTAGTTTTATGTATACATTCAAAAGTGATGTAAAAATAAATCAAAAGCAAAATTCTGTGCAGTGTTAATCGATTAACAAGGGATGTTAATCGATTCACGTTAATCGATTAACAAGGGCTGTTAATCGATTGTTCCAGAGACGAATGGAGAAGCACAGCATTTCAGTGTTAATCGATTAACAGAGGGTGTTAATCGATTAACGTTAATCGATTAACATAGGGTGTTAATCGATTAACAAAGTGAACGTTTGAAAAACTAGCCGTTTTTAGAGCCGTTGAACTATCCGTTGGGGTGTTAATCGATTAACCACTGTAGCTAATCGATTAACACAGTGTGAAAGGCTGAAAACGAAAAATGGAAGAGCCTTTTGGATGAGTCTATAAATAGACTCTCATTTCTTCTCAAGACACAACTACAACTCTTCCCTTGTGCTCTAGAACTCTGAAACTCTTGAGAATTGTGAGCTATTGTTCGGCTTAGGAAACTCTTGTCTGTGGAGCTGGTGAAGTGCTGCTACGGTGACAGAGAAATAGCCGGTTCATCCTTAGTGCATCTGAGGAGGTGTTTGGAAGAGGAAGTCATCCTTCGTGAAGTATTCAGAGGAAGTGTTTCATCCTTTGTGAAGATTCAAAGGAGGTGTTGTTTCATCTCTTGTGGCTTCAAGAGAGGTGTTTTCTAAACTTTTACAAATTGTATCTGTGTGATTGTAGTTTGTAATAGTTTTGTGATTAGTGAAGTGTTTATCTTGTTTTTGAGATAAGCGACTGGACGTAGGATTGGTAAGATCCGAACCAGGATAAAATCACCTGTGCAAATTTCTCTCAACCTTACTTTATTTTATTGTCTTTATTATTTGCTAAGTAAGATTAATTGAGTAGAAATTTTTAAGGCACACGATTTTAGTAAGAACCAATTCACCCCCCTCTTGGTTTGTTGTTCCACGCTAACCCATCCGCTGCAGCCGCTCTGACACTTGCTGCCTGCTTTCATAAACCTCAGGTGTTACTTTGATCATATCAAGCTCTCATGGTATAAACCGAACATACTACTTCTCGTAGGAAACATCATTTCATAAGCAATGATTTCTTATATCCACTCCAACATTTCATCCAATCAACATTTCATACCCTCTTATCCACTCCAATATTTCATCAAATCAACAATTCATAACCTCTTCTCCACATAACTCAATCATGTTCATTCTCTAATCATAATTTTACAATAACCTATTTTGGTGTCAATAAATTAAACATATTGCCAGATATCATACTACATATTATAAACTCATTTTGACCATAACGAGTATAACTCAACATATTTTCACCAATCAAAGATTCATAGATCATCCAAAACATTTCAACATATCTTAGCAACTACATAATATAATCTGAGCTCATTGTAACGTCAATTAAAATGCATCTACAGTTGACTTATTTTATTTTATTTTCATCCTATTAGAGATCTTTCTTTACCCAATTGGTCACCGGAGAGGACCCAGATGTCTGAACGCATCAAACTCACCTTCGACGCCAGCACATATGACTAGTCACAACTGACTGGACCAGGCCAGGGCTGCTCTATGATCAGGGATGTGCCAACTCAGGTTTTTAAGGTTCCTCTATCCTACCAACAAAAGGGGTCCTCAATAATTAACAATTTATTTATTTAATTTATCTACCTTATTTTCTTATGCTCTAAATCTTAAAATGCCTAATTTTACTTTCTCTCACAACAACCTCAAACAGTATCTGTATATCTATTTAATACCCATATACAAATTACTACAAAACCCTTATTCTAAACCTTCCAACAAGATCAATTTCAGCCAACAAACTCATTCAATAAATTCATCACCATAAACATCCATAATAGAATTCATACAAGATAATTATAAACAATTAACAATAATAAAACATTACTATAAATGGTCATAGAAGAATACAATATTTGACAATCATAAAAATAACCTTAATATAAAAATTCATGGGGAAACAAGAAGTGGAATCTGGCAGAGCCGGTTAGACAACTTCTAATCCATCCAACAATACAATATAATTAAATAACAAGAACAATACATGTCTGGGGAAATAAGAAGTTGAATCTGGCAGAGCCGGTTAGACAACTTCTAATCCTTCCAAAAATGCAATAAAATAAATAATTAAAGCAATAAATAGTTTGGGGAAACAAGAAGTTGAATCTGGCAGAGCCGGTTAGACAACTTCTAATCCTTCCAAAAATGTAATAAAAATAAATAAGGAAGGAAATAAAAGTTTGGGGAATCAAGAAATTGAATCTGGCAGAGCCGGTTAGACAATTTCTAATCCTTCCAAAATACAATAAAATAAATAAGGAAAACAATAAAATGTTTGGGGAAACAAGAAATTGAATCTGGCAGAGCCGGTTAGACAATTTCTAATCCTTCCAAAATACAAAATAAAACCACTAACAACGTACAATTGGCATAACATAATCAACATCACATTTTACAACTATCACACTTGGATATTAACACAAAAGCATACTCTCATTTAAAATTCAAGATCATACAGAAACAAAATACTCCATATTCAAGAATTAAAATCAGACAAAAGAAAAATATAGTATATTCAAGACTCAAGATAATACAAAAAGAAATACTCAAAGTTAGCTTCCCTTACCTCTATTACAGACTTAATCTCCTCGCTCTCTGAAAACTTCCAGAATATCCCCTTTGAAATTAGAAATTCTTCCAACTCTCTTCTCTCAAAAATTTTCTAAGTTCTTTGGTGTAAGTTTTCAACCTCCCCCCCTTGGCTATTTATAGCAAAAAAATTTACTATTCATTTTTTACTATTCATTTTAACTATTCATTTTTTTATTCATTTTACTATTACAAAAATAATTTTTTATTTGCAATTTGATGAATTCTGATCTCAAAGCTACGTGGAACACTTATCCTTTCCAAATATTATTTTTTTTTTATTTATTTTTTTTTTAACTATTCACTTTTTACTATTCACAATTTACTATTCACAATTTACTATTCATCATTTTTTTTTTAGCATTTAACTTACAAATATTTTCAAGGATCTTACACTTGCGGCTTCTCCTTTTGCACTTTTTGATGTCTTTTCTGATTCTATCTCTATCCTTCTTCACTTCTTTCACCAAATTCACCTTAAAACCTGCATAAAAACACTGAAATTAAGCATAAACCTGTCCAGCTCTCTTATTTCTAAAAATATAACCAAAAGCATGATTTCAAGCTAGTTTCTAAGTGTTAAAGGTTGCTTTTAGTATCAATTTTAAGCATGAAAATAACAGTTTTTCAACTGTTATCACAACCCCAAACTTAGAACTTTGCTTGTCCTCAAGCAAACAAGATGTAACTCAATCTTCTACCAATCTGTATAACGGTTCACTCATTCAAAAATCCTCTTTTCAAGATAAGTAAAAACTTCAATCAAACTCATGACAAAAATTTCAATCAAGACGTGCACATGCTTTGGTGTTCACAAAAACTACTTCTGGGAATAATTCTCCAAAACCTGAATTGTAAGATACCGTCCGGTACTCATGCAAATCATACATCATGCTAATGAATGAGTTAAACAAAGCAAGCATTGAATGAAGAAGAATTACCCTAACAATTAATGAAAGAAGCATATATAATTAAGAATAAATTTAATACATGAGAGTTTAGAGGTTACATCTTCCCAACAATAAATAAGGTTTAGTTCTCTATTATCAATGAAAACTATATGAACAATGGAATGAAAGAATGAAAGAGATAGAAAAACCCTAGAAAGAGAAGAAGATAGTTGTCCATCCCCAAATCTACCCCCAAGGGCTTAAAAACGTGTTTATGTGCTTAAGCCATCAAAAGATACAATCCCTAGGACGTCCAAGTCCTTAAATAGAACATAAAAATAACATAAAACGGGTCCAAGCCCATGAAAATGGTGTTCAGTGTCCTAAGTGAGGCGCCCAAGCGAGCTGCGGCAGAAAGACTGACACTCAGCGCCCTAGAAAGGGCGCCCAAGCTTTGGACAGCAACTTCTGGCGCTTAGCCCCCCTAAAATGGGCGCTCAACTTGGACAACTTTTTTCAGCACTACGTTTTTTCTCTTTTTCTACAGTTTTGCTTGCTCTTTGAGTTCCAACTCCTTCATACTTTGACTCCTCTTCCAAATTACTCCCTTAGCTTACAAAATTAAGGGAATTTAGTAATAAAATCATTAAGTATAACCTCAATTCTCTTATTCACAATACTATAGCAAAAACATGAGTTAAAGCAAGTTTCTAAGTCATAAAGGGTGCATTTAGTATCAAAATTGAATCACAGATAACAGTATATTCAACCATTATCAACACCCAAGTCGCCCAAAACCCTATCCTCTTCTTTTTTCCCTTTCCAACCATAATACCTTCACCATCCACTAATCCTCCCCACTCTATCACCAATTTCACTCAACCTCATTGTAGCCACTTACACAAAGGGGGACCAATTGATGTTGTTGTAACCACTCCTTTTTCCCTCATCTTCCTCAAAACCAGCGATTGCAACTTCCAAGTCTTCTACTCTGTCATTCACGTAGGAATTTTGTTGTTCAATTTTCCTATCCTTGTTGATTGTGTTCAAACTTTGTTAGTTCGGATGTAGTTTGGTTACTTTAAGCCAATGGGTGTGCATAGGGATGGCAACGAGTCGGGTCGGGTACGAATAGTGCCTACCCGCAACCCGACCCGACAAAAAAGATCCACCCGCTACCTAACCTGCTACCCGTACGGATATCCGCTTAAAAATACCCGCGGATATTTTAAAACTCGTGGATATCCATCAATACCCGCGGATATCCATGGAAACCCGTGGATACCCACAAATATTTAAAAAATATACTTTTATAAAATATTATAATAAAACTTAAATAAAATTACAAAAAATATATAAAATATAATATATATTAAAATAAATATAAATATAAATATAATTTTAATTATAATTATATTTAAGCTTATAAAATATAAACTAATGTTAATTTTAATTAAATTTAACTTAATAAAACATACATTAAATTTGTTTTTGCGAGTAGCGGATATCTGTGGGTACGGATAATATACTACCAACACCCGACTCGTTTATAAGAGGGTATTAAAAAACCAGCTACCTGCAATCCGTGAATAGTAAATATCTATGGGTACCAACTATCCGTCGCGGATTTTATCCCCGGATATTCGCGGGCGCGGATTTTTTTCCATCCTTAGGTGTGCATTCTTGACTTCTTTGTTCTATTTAATAAGTTTTACTTTCTATTTCAATTGGGATTTCAATTTTGCAAGATGCATAATGTATGTTGAACGATAGATTACACACTTGAATGTCTGATGTTTTCGATTGCAGTTGTTGAGTTGAATTGGTGTAATATGAACTAATTTGGATGGTTGTAGCATCATTAGGCACTAAGCAAAAGGCTAGCATCTGCAGAATTGCCGCTGCATAATTTTCTGTTAGTCGCGCTCCAGCGCCCTCTACTGAGGGGCGCCTGAGCGCATGCAAGTCACACCAGAAGTGGCCTGCAACTCTAGTTGTGTCCAGTTTCTAATTTTTCCTTGTCCAACCTGTTTTTCATGCTTTTGCTTATTTGTACCTTGTGTTTTATATCCTGTAATATCATGTGTGTGCATCATAATGAATGTGTGTTGCAATTGCTTCTCTATCTCGAATTATGTCATTGGACACACTTGTTGTCAATCTTTTTATGTAGAAAATGGCATCCTCATTTGGCTCAAAAAGAATCAAAACCATTGTTGCTAACACCAAAAACGACAAAAGAGGAAAGAAAAGATTTACTCACATCTCTTCTTGTCCAAAGACCATAAGAAGAACTAGTCCTTGTTGCAGAACCGCGACTTATTGATGGAGAGGAAGGTCATTTTGTTGCCCAATGACATACCAGACTTTCATAATGAAATTAGACAGAGGAATTAGGGGCACCTTGACTACTTATCCAACACCTGCCAACATTGAGGTGGTCAAGGAATTTTATGCAAATGCCTGGATCTTCTCCAGGGATGTTAATCCTTTTGTCAACTATGTCCGGGGTAGGCGCATCCCTTTTTATGCAAGCACCATCAACAGTTTTCTGAATACGGTCTAGCAAGGGGAAGATGATCAATGTAACTACAGCCAGTTCATGGAAAGTGAAACTGATTTTAAGGAGATTGAGTAAACACTCTGCATTCCAGGGAGGACATTCCAAAGAAACAAACAACCACAACACCTCCACATCAAATGCTTCCTTCTCACATCATTGAGCAAGCTTTGGATGTTTGTGATCCATGCAAACATCTCTCCATGTTCCCACGTCTCAAACATTAGTGCCAACTATGCCATCCTTTTATTCTACATTATTATTGGGAGATCATTTAATTTGGGCAGATTCATTACAAATGAAATCACCACATGTGCTCATGCCCCTAATGTGAAGTCTCCGCTAGGACACCCGTCATTGATCACACATTTATGTGAGCTAGCAGGATTCGACATCTCCACCCCTCCATTTGAGATGCCCCGCAAAGCAATTGATTTGGGGTACTATACCAATTATTGTCTTGATGAGGAAGATGTCGTCATTCCACCACCCCAGTCCCCCAAGACCCATCATCGCCCTCAACCTCCTCGACTTCCAACGGACCCTCACCAAATGATAGACATGAAAATGGCATTAATAGATGCTAAGTTGGAAGTTGTCAACAGAATTGGACAGGCTCAAGCAGAAATGATGAGACAATTGTATCAGCCATCTTTCAGCCCTGGTTTTATGACACCTGAAGAATATGTTGCTCGAGTAGCATGGCTTGGGGACCAGCCCCAATATACTAGGGGAGGTGGAGCCACTACACATGTTACATCATATGATGAAGAGGAGGAGGAGGAGGAAGCATATGATGATGATGACGAGGATGATGAGGATGATGCTGATGAGGATGCAGATTTGAGTGATTAGAGCACATCAAGAGTTTCATTGGACCTTTTATATTGCTTTGTTTTGTTTTGTTTTCTAGTTTAACTTTTAGACTTGGTTGAAATTCAGTTCTTAGTTTCTGATTGAATGAACATTTTGGTTAAGTTATCTGGCCTAATAGACTGTGTTGATTCATAATGCTTATGCTTGACTATGAAATGATGTTTGAGATGGACCAATTTAGTTCAAATTGTGGTTGCTTTCTTCATGAAAAGTGTGAGAATGCTTTCTGTTTAACTACGATCAATATTCTTGGCAGTTGCTTGATGATGTTTGTGGAACTTTGAGTTAACCTTGTGAAATGTTGTGCCTTAGATTTTTCTTGTGAATACTATCATGTTAGATCATAGTTGACTTTGCTTGAGTTTCTCTGAATAGAATCATTTGCTTGCTTATTACACATGATCAACGTCATCTTACTCTTCTACATGTTGTATATGTTTGAGCCAAATAAGCCAATACAAACCTCTTGAACCTTAATGAAAGATGGCTTCCCTCCTTGAACCTCAAGCCTAATGAAAATTCCCTTATTTACTTACCTTGAGCTGAATGGAAGAATCATGTTTGTTGCAAGTGAATGGTTTAAAGTTTGGGGAAGTTTGTTCTGTAAGGGTGTGTTGAGAGAAATAGAAAGATAGAAAAATGAGGAGAAAGAAGAAAGAAAAAGATAAAGAAAAATAATGGAATGAAAGAAGGGTGGATATAAGTTCAAAAGTGGTTGTAATTTAAGTGAAGCAAAAGTGAAACTTATGTGCATGATTTGAATTGTTTAATCTCTTAGCTCAAGGTGCTTTGTTATGCAGAAAAATCATGTTTCTTTCTTAGCACAGCCACATTACAAGCCAATCAAAGTCCTTGTGATGCTAACTTGCTTGTGAATGTATTTAATTTGGTTGAAACGAATAACAAAGTTGACTTGTGTGACATTGTGATAGTAGAGGGATAGATACACATCCTTATACACTAGTGCATTCAATTGAAACACTATCTTGGGTGAGGATTGGTTCTACATAATTCAGTAAAGCATTCTGCCATGAATGTTGATCTCTTATAAACTATAGCATTTGATTGATTGAAAATGTTGTGAGCACCACAATGGAAGGCTAATCTGTACACATTTCTAGTCATTCCAAGTTAAGTAAGTGTTGTGAATTCTACTATGTCTGTGAAAATATGTTTTGTGTTGGAGCCAGATACCTTTTGCTTGAGGACAAGCAAATTTCTAAGTTTGGAGGAGTTGATAATGCATATTTTACCACGATTCTAGTAATGAATTAAGAGAAAATGCAAACCATTTAACTTTTCGCCTTGTAAATCCTAGCTTTCTTTAAGTTTATTAAGTGGTTGCACCTTAAGCTTTAATGAGATATTTTGATCAATAGTCCCTGCTTTCACGTGCTTAAAGTAGTTGGAAGAATTTTATGCATCAAATGAAGACACTAGAAAGCAAGGAAAGCAAGAAAAACAACAAAAATGAAGAACCTTAATTCTGCTAAAGCTAGCTCGAGCGCCCCTGGCTTAAGGGCACTTGAGCACCAGTGCACCATGACTGACGCGCGCCTGAGCTTCCCTCCTTCTGGGCGCTTGAGCGCTAACTTTGCTGACATGGTAGATTTGCCCTATTTAACTTAGAGGCGCAGAGAGCTTGACATCTTTTGATACCTAGACACGTTTTCTCTCATTTGGAGCTATTAGAGGCGAGCTAGGAGTTGTGGGAACAGTCCATCTTCTTCCTTGGGTCTTCTTCCTTCTTCCATTTCCACCATTGTTGTAAGCTCAAGCTCTCCATTCATGGAGAGCTAGTTTCATTGTTGTTAGGGGATTGATGTAGCCATTGAAATCTTATGTAAACTACTGTGTTTTGAATGAATATATGCCTCTTTCATTGATTGTGAGTGTTTAATTACTTTTCTGAATGCTTGTTGTGAAGTTGCTACCCATGACATGATTTTAGGGTTTGCTTGATATTGGGAAATGTTGGGTTGGACTGGGATTAAACACCTAAAGGAAATAGTATCTAGGGATAGAACTAGGACCTTTGGTTGTTTTAAATCTCAATTCTTAATGCGGAAATAATTGTTAGGTCTTCCAAGGGATTGAAGCGTAAGAAAGAAGTCTAGGCTCTCTCTACCAAGGGATTGGGTTTGAGTAATTTAGTAGATTAATATTGGCATATTAATGAAGAGGAAGTGAGTTTCTATACATAAGAGTGAAGTAGGTGAAATCATACCCCAACAATATCATTCCATATCATTTCTAATCTTTCCATTTCCAAGTGTTTGAGTATCTAAGATCACTTTTATCATCTATGTTTCATGTTTACTTTAATTGCACTAAAACCCAAATTATGAAGCATTTTTTAGTCTAATTTAGTGGGAAATTATATGATTGTTTGGGGACACGAGTCTCTTGGGAAACGATATTCGGTCTTACCGATTTTATTACTTGAAACGATTTGGTACACTTGCCAAAGTCTCAACAGTGACAAAGGATGATATTTTTTTTATGAAGAAACATGTACATATGTCATCTCAAGTCATGATCATTTTATTTTCCAAACTTTTAAATCATAGGAAAAATAAAGTTCAATAACAACAAGTTGCCTCTTTTTCTATCTTTCATTTTTATTCATTTTTGTTTTTTTTTATGTTCTTAAAGGATTGTTTGCGGTCATTTAGGTTGTTCCCCTTGTAGGGTGATTCTTTATAGATAAAATGGATGATGGAAACTAATGAAGAACGAATGTATTTAAGCAATTTCATGTCATGTAAATCAAATAAGTGTTTCAATCACTTCTATACCGGTTATTTCTATAACAGGTATAAAAAGTCTCTTTATACTTGTTTTGATAATAAGCGGCATAAAAAGTGACATTTTGTTATTGCCTCTACAAGCACCCTAGTTGAGCATATCAAATCACCCTCCACATCTTCAACATTAAAAATTTCTCCAGTGCAAATTAAAAAATATAAGTAAATAAATGATATAAATATAAGATGTTATTATATATTAAGAAAAAAAAAAGAAACACGAACTGAGTAAATAAGTATGTTATTATATAAAGTTCAATACAAAATACAAACAAGGAGATAAGAATACCAACATCATAATGATTCCAATTCTTGTGTCTTTTCTACAACAACATCATAAATACTCTTGTTGGGTCCTTACATTTACAATCTCGAACACATTCTTCAGTTATTAAAATAGAGGCAAGTCATAGTGAGCAATGCAATGGGATATTACGAACAATTTTAAACAAACTAAGTTATAGACGATGTTACCATTAACAAAGTTTAAACAACTTTATGTGAATGTGTTTATCTTACTATGTTGTTGTATGTAAATCCTTCTTCAGAAGCAACAAACACCTTATTTAGAATAATGGCTAATCAAATTCTACCTTGAGCAATTTTTTTCATGACAAACGACATCCTTGAGTCGAAGTAATAATCTACAAACATTACAAGCACAAAGTCATCACACAAAATCCTTTAACTTTCAAATGAGTTTGCTTGTAATTTCATGAACAGTTTCATTAAATAATTGGTTGACTACATGGATCATTAAATGGTTACCTACTAGAGTTCTTCCAGCTTTAACACCTTCGTAACCCTATTTGTAAGAATGTTGTATGCTCTCTTTGTCCAAACTATACGATTCTAAAAGATTAAGGAATGTGAGCATTAACAACTAGAGGAAAAGAGAAAGTGGAAGTTGAAGGTGATGGAGGAAAAGATTTATAATTGAACCAACGTAGTTCTAACATGTTTCCTCCTTCGTTAGTGGCGAATCCAACATGCATTGGCTTAAAAGACAAGGGCCCAAAAGCTTTGTTTAAAGGAACGCTAAAATGATACGTAAAAAACTTCACAAGACTTTTAAAACCTTGTCACATACCTAATGAATATCTCCCATGAAGTGTGACAAGAACAACAACACCTTTGACAAAAACAAACTCTACATTCCTTTATTCACCTTCATTAATTCCCTCCTCCACCATTAGCACATTCAGGGCCACAATTTCTTCCTTCAATCTCTCAATTCTCTTCCATAAATACACTCAATTCCATTTATTTTCCTCTATTCATCATTTGAAACACAACTCCATCTATCCTTCTTTTCCATTTCGGTGTAGAGAGTAAGAACAAACAAGGTTCTCCATCAATCCTACAAAGAATAGGAAGTCGAAGGCACCTTTGATTACAAACAGTGGTGTGACTTTCGACGCTGAGTTTGTTTTTTGTGTGTTGTGCGTGCCTTTGTGAGATAAGGAACAAGGGATGGTGGTGGTTAGAGAAGAAGGCATGTGATGCCAAGCATGATCAAGATGATACTCTATTAGAGATTGTGAGTACTTTGTTGTCTTTTAAATGTTCCATTAAATTCTTATACTTGTCTTTTATGTATCATGAGGAGTGAGCTCTTGCAAAAGAAAAATTTATTTTGACTGAGGAAATCTTTAAATTGTAGGCTCGAAAAAGAAGATAATGCAAGCAGATGAGGGTATTGCACGCAAATGGGAATTTAGTGAAGAGATGGGTAAATATAGAGGTTTGTGGGTGTCTCTTGTTCCATTTGGATTTTTCTTGTTCTTTAGCTTAGCTTTCATTGTAGTGCCTAATGCTCGTGGTTGGAGCAAAGATGGTAATGTCATGACATGCCTAATTGCAATCCGTTAAACAACAATGCACCTCACTTGGCCACCATAACATAATAGTACCAATTCACCATCAGAAACATTTGATTTTCATATATAGGCCCTTTTAGAGTCTGAGGCATCATAAACAGTGAACTGTTTGCTACCTGATTATGTGAAAGGTGAATTATCATCCCTTTGCGTATGGTCTGACCAAATTAGACATTGCTACAAATATAGGTGGACAAGTCGTCTTCACTTCAATGACACACCAAATAATGCTTGTTCATTTCAATATTCAAGTAAAGTTAAACACTACTTATTAAATTAAATTAGGTAGGTTGGTGAGCCAACCCGACTCTCCACGGGTTCAACCCGGATAAACCGAGTTCTAAGTGAGTCAGGTTGAAAATTGGCATGTATCAAAAAATGACATTTTCTTAAACCCAACCTCGCCTGACCCGTGATGGGACAAGTTGGCCTGTGGGTTCTAACCCATTTTTACAGCACTAACCTTAAGTTTTAATATCTAGTCACACAATTATTTCAAATATCAAAATAAAAAAATAAACACATGAAATTATTTCAAGTATCAAAACAAAAAAGAAATATACACATGCAATTATTCCAAATATAAAAAGAGACAAGAATATACATACCCAAAATAAAGGAACGAAAAAAACATAACCAAAAATCACATGAATTTGCACACTTAATTAAATGACTTAACTCTCTAGCGTCCCTAGCGGAGTAACCATATGTTACAACCAGGATCGCAACGAGATGACGAACCATTAAAAAAATGAACAAATTTGAAAATCAGAGATTTTGAAGTCACCACTATAGTTTATTATGGAAAACTATGGAAAAAAAATAAGACATGGTCTAGGAAACCAGATGTTGAGTTCAGGAGTCGGTTACACAAAGGGATGTACTAGAACCCTATTGTGCATGCCAAAAGACAATACCTATAACTAAATGTATAAAGTTGATGTGGTTTTCAAAATGTTTAATTTTCCTTGAAAATAACAATCTTAAAGTAAAAAAAAAAATTAGTTGTTTAGGTTCGACAATGACTAACCTTGCTCCTACGTATTCTCATTAAAAAGCGAAATCAGGGATACATGGTTCTTTATTAGGAAAATTATTGTTTGGATAATTGTTTGAAAATTATTATGGATTATTTTGAAATTTTGAAGAGTGAACCCGACAAGGACCGGCCTTGCTCCTGTGTAACTTTGTTCATGATGAAAAATCAGGGATCACATAGTTTTGGCTTAAATATTATTTGTTTGAAAATGTTGATATTTTATTTTGTGGATTTTATATTTTTGTATATTTTGGAATTACTATTTTTAGAAAAAAGATATCATATAATATGAATGGTCTCAAAAACATTAAAACAAGTGATAGATAAAACTTTTTCTTTCAAGATTTTATATTATTTTTTTTTACATTTTTTACATGATTGAGAAAAAAAAAAGTATTAAGCACTAGGACGCACCTTTAAAACATCATTCAATTATTTAATATAAAAAATATTAAGCATTAAGACGATGCAACAATCACATAAGTACTCATACCTTTAAAAACATTATTCAATTATTTAAAAAAGTATTAACTGTTAAGATGATGCAAACGATCACACGAGTACTTATACTTAGAAACACCGAAATATCATTTTTATATTTGTTATTTTAGAAGAATAAAAATGAGTTTGAAAAGGTGTAATACACAAATATAAAAGTGTATACTAGAACATGGAATAAGAAAATATGTGTGTACCTTAGTGAAAAAGTAAAGAGAATGATGATAGAGGAAGACCTTGCTCAAACCAATTTGTTTATGAAGATACGTGGAAAATGAAAAGGATGATGTTGGGATAGTAATGAAGGATACGATGATTAGTTTTGAGTGAAAAGGAAGATATGAAGTATGAAGTTTAATATGTAGAGATGAGGTATGAAATGATGGCGTGTAGGAGAAAAATGGAGTGGAGTTTTGGGAAAGAAAATATGTGTGTTCTTGGTGACGAGTGATGGTGTGAGGGAGGAAATTGTGTGTTTTAGAATGGACTGAAGATGTTTTTCTCTTTTGTAGGAGAAAATATGTAGGTATTTATCCAGTTATGAGTATAGAATGTGAATGAAGAAAAATAATATAAAAATGGGTGGAAAATTAGATGAAGAAAGTGTGTGGAGAAATAATAAAAAAGTTAATAGAGAAATTAGGTGGAGAAAAATAATGTAAAATATGGGTGGAGAAATTAAATGAAAAAAGTGTATGAAGGAAATAAAAAAAAAAAGAGCTGGAGAAATTAAGTGAATAAATGATTTTAAAAAGAGGTGAGTGTAAGAAATAGAAAAAGTTTGTGTGAAAAATAAGTGGAAAAATTAATATAAAAAGTGTAGAAAAAATAATATCAAAAAAGTGAATGGAGAAAATAATAAAAGAAAGTGAGGTGGAGAAAGTAGGTGAATAAAATACAATTTAAAAAAGTGAGTGAAAGAATAGAGAAAGTTAACAGAGAACATGAGTAAAAAAAATAATATAAAAATCGGGTGGATAAATTAGATGAAAAAATTGGAGGGAGAAAATAAAAAAAAACATTGGAGAAATTAGATGGGAAAGTATGTGATGTGGAAAGAGACGTGGAGGGTGAGGTGTGAGAAGAAAAACATGGGATGACGAGGAAGTAAAAACAATGGCTAGTTGACCCATTGAAATGAGGGGTAAAGATAAAAAATTAAATTATAGGATTTTAAAATAATTAATTTGGAATGCAAATAATAAAATTAATAATATTTTTTAATTATTTATGTTTCCTTTCTCTCTTTTTATTTTGTTATGTATAATTTTCATTGTTCATGTTTTTTTTTCAAAAATAATTTTTAATTTATGTTTATTTGTCTCAAACTTTAATTTCACAATCTCTCTTATTTACTCTCTTCTTTTTAAATAAAATTATTCTATCCAAACAAAATTGTGTGTTTATTTGTCTCAAACTTCTTCAATTTTATTGCGGTGGTTTTTAAAGTCCCAAAATTCAGTAAATTTTCACGAAAATTGTTTGTGTTTGTTGAAATATGTATATCTTTGAGCAGTGCTAAAGTATTGCATGGAAATGCTTTACTCCCTTTTTCTTACAACTTTTCGCAAACTTCAAAGTGAGAATAGACCGTCTTCATTAAATTCATCACTGCTAACTAATCATCACAAGTTATCAATATTGAATGTTTTCATTGAGAAAATATTAGGTGCTTTAATTTTTTAACTCTCAATATTTGTTAACTTTGAAAGTACATGTACTCAAACACACATTATATGTCTTCCTTTACCATGTACTTTGAAACTTTGAATATTAAGGAAGGGATACTTGAGAGACTGAAAAATACAAATATCACATCTTAGTTTGGACTCTTTATCATAACTTTTAGTTTCACTACCATGTACATATTTACATGGACTCAATTTCAATATTCATTTTTGAGTTTAAATTTATAGGAGAAAACGACACAAGAAATTATTAAAAGTGTTAATTTTAATGAAATTTCAGTTGATGATTGTGTTAGTAAAGTGTTGGGAAAGAATCATCCTATACGTGTACGTTACCCAGGACTGAAAGGTCTTCAGAATGTTGCATTTCAGTCCATAACAAGATTTAGTAGTGCTAAGCGTAATTTCTTAAATTCTAAGTTAAATGGAAGTTCTCACTTGGATGAAGGAAGTTATTAGTTTGAGAGAAAAGTTAACAACTTCTAAAAGAAATGTAAAGACATTAAAAGGTGTCATGCTTGCATCCAAAATGAAGAAGGACATATTCCACCTGACTTGGGTGTCAAATTTGTTAATGTGAGTGATGTACTTGTAAGCATTTTATATTTTGTGTGTATAATTTAATATCTTGTGTATTATTTTAAATTAGGCTAACATGATATGATTCTAATTTTACATGATGAAGAAAGTGGACAAAAGGTACCAACATCACGAGAAGGATCATTACTTGATAATAATTTCCATGAAGTTTGACATATATGTTGGGATATTTCAAGACTTAGCTGGATTAATTTAACATACATCATGTAATATTTTTTTTATGTAATATTTTTTGATCTAGTAGATTGGTTTGACATATACATTTTGATATTTCTATACCAAGTAAACTAATTTGATATTATTTTGTTGGAGATATTCTATAAATAAATAATGTGTGTAACATCCTAATTAAGTAGGATCATCTTATTGATTAAGGTATCACAAATCAAGTATTAAGCATAATCAAACATATAAGTATATAATATGTCATAATTTAAAATTTTCATAATAATTTCATAAACTATGAGAATCTATACAATACAAAATTAATATATCAAAGCTACAACTACTCACTATACATACACTCAACTGGCTCAACTATTGCTCATCTTTCCTATTGACATCAAGAATTAAGTGTCTATCACACAATATAACCTTCATGGCTTAGATATCACAATATAACCCTCATGGCTAAGCTATCATGACTTAACCCTCATGGCTTAGACATAACATAAACATTTGACTCTACTTTCAGAAGACCAATGTGTTGAGCAACCCAGAGCCTCTACACCTATCATAACTCACTTCTTCCTCACATGAGCTATAATTATAGACTTAACATTAGGAGACAAATCCCTCTCGAGTATGACATGGACAAGTTCCTTATTTGTGAGGTCCATTCCTTTCCATATCAAAGATCTAGATAATAATCCATTTGACTCTCGTAAATACTAGCAGAGTTAAGGTAGTCTCTTTAGAGTCCCTCTTAATATACCATCTAACATTACCTCAATGTAGTACTCCTTTTGTAGGAGTCACCATGTTCACATTATCCACACAAAATAAATCATATATCATAGTAGATTACGACTCTTACCGCAACTCTACTCGGCTAGTTACCCACACAAAAAGAGTACATTATAACTAATACCCTAGGTCTAATCAGTCACGTACCCTTTTTATTTCAAAATCTTAAACTATTCATTTTAAAATCTCATATAATATAATCAAACCACATCAAACATATCTATTTTCCTAAATCTACACTAATCACATAACACCAATTATATATTTCTTTATCTTAAATGTTAATCAATTCATCATTTATTTCCATCTCCTCATTTTAAGTAACGCTAACTCAACTTATTAAATACTTAACTCATATTTTTTGACTTTCAAACATTTTTCATATATCACATTAACTATCAACCAACGACAATTTATACTTAACCATAACTTGAAAATATACATAACGTGCAAGCACAAGATCATTCAACCATAAAAAATCCCAATTCTTAATTTCTCTTTTTAACAATCCATAATCAAACTTTGAATTATATTCCACCCATAATCCATAACAAGAAAATTTTGCTTTTATTACTCAAAACAACAAACAACTTTTTTAACCACATACTTATAACTGACAATCCCAATGGTCAAAATGAAAAATCATATTTCAAAAATTATTTGTTAAAATTTCAACCCTATTCAACAATTAACGATAATTATGATTTTATCCAAACAACTAAGAAATAGAAACAAGGTTGTGCCCAACGCCCCATATAGTGTCCAACGTTATGTGACAATATATCTACTATGATGGTGATGTCTAATAGTTTCTATCTAACAATTTCTACCTAACATATAGTGGTTTCACTAAAAATAGTAAGTACACATAATTTTTTAATATGGTAAAATTAGTAACATTGATATTATCATCTTCTAAAATAATTTTAAATAAAATAAAGAATTAAAATATTGTTTACAAAATTAATAAATATTTTTTTGGAATTTTAAAAATTTTACTTGTAAGGATTTTTAACTACTAACATTTATAATTTCAATTTATACAAATATTTTTTTTAACATTAAATGAAAATAGTATATATTTTTTATTTATTACAGTTAATATACCTTTTAACATATGAAAAAGGTGTATATTACAAGTCATGCCACAATAATTTCGAAATCCCAAATAACTAAAATATTTTAATCATAATTCATTTTAGGAATGACAAAAATGTTATTACATAAAAATCATAAATTCTATATGTCACCTCATTCTTAATAAGTTAAAGCCTAAAACTTATATTAAATTTCATTTTGTGTGCGTGTGAGAGTTTATAAGATTCGAAAAAAATAAAGATTTTAAAAATAAAGTAGTTTTGAGATTTTAAATTTTAGTTTGGAAATTATTGTTCTTGAGTGTATATTTTGTTAAAACATAATTGTTATGTTATTTATTTATTTTTATATTTTTGCCTTGGGACAAAAGAGTCTTTTACCTTTTTTTAATTGGTGTAAAAATTAATTATAGAGTAGTTTGGTGTTTAGAAACTCTAGAAAACAGAGGAAGAGAGGAGATTGGTGTTTTGGGAAAAGAAGAGAGCAACGGGAAACTCTTAGTGTAAACAAATATTGATGGTCTTTTAAGGTTGTAGATAAAACCTTATGATTGGCCAAGGCATGAGGAAGCTTACCTTTGTTTGTTTATGGTTGTATGTTATATGTGTTCTTGATTATCTTGATTGGCAATCCCTTTTTTGATACATGTGTATATGATTATGATTATTTGTTGTCATTGTTGGGTAAGGGTTTGTGTATGAATGGTGATGAGTGCATATTTATGCCCAAATTTATGCTTTAAAATTCAAATTTTTCATGGGATAATTGTGCTTAAATGGTTGATTTTAAGTGAATTTGTGATGATTGGAATTGTTGGGTTTGGGAAATAAAGAGACGTAAAAAGTGAGTTTTAGTGCATAAATTATTCTTGGATGTTCTAATGTTTATTTGTGCAGCTGAGAATATAAATTTTATTGGTCCAAATGGCAATTCAAGGCCCAAAATCAGATTTTATTTGGAAAATTCAAAAGGGGTTAAAGTGCAGATAGAGGAAATTTCGGGGTATTTGTGCAATTTTGGAAAGTCAGAAAATCTAAAAGATAAAATTCAGTTGTTGAATTTAATTTGGGAATATTAACAGAAAATATCTTCCAAATAATTTTATCATTATCTAAATCTTTTAGTTATTTGGAAGATATAGGATATAAGATAACTGAGTTAATATATATCAAATATTCTTTAAAACTGATTTAATCTAATGAATATTTGAAAGATATAATATATCAGCAGAAAATATCTTATCAACAAACTATTTAGAGTCCAAGCCCAATCAAGCCTATATAAAGATACCCAAGGGAGGCAGAAAAAGGGGACTTCACTTCATTCATTCTCTCATACTCCTCTCACTTTTCTTTCATCTTGTATTCAACTCCATTCATTGAGAGCTAAGCATCTAGGGCTATTCTGCTGTAATTCCATGACGGATTCTGAGGTTACGTTTAGTTAAAGCAATTGTTTACTTTTATTATTGATTTAAGTTGTTTTCTCTATGTCTTTCATCTCTCTATCTTGTTAAAAGTAAAGATTTTTGCATCATAATGTGTTTGAATCTACATGCATATAGATTATATGAGTTCTAGGGTTTCTAGGTTTAATTGAGAATTTACTTTGATTTAATTTAGGAACTTTCATATGATTAAATGGTTTTTACTATCAATTGAGAATGTACTTTGGTTGAATTTATTGTGAATAATCTAAAAAGGTTTTGCATTTGATTGAGAATTTACTTTGGTTAAATGCATGATCACCCTCAAATTAATTAAGAATGTACTTTAATTAATTTGAAACTTAAACAATAATCAATTGAACAATTATCCTTAAATAATCGATGACGAATCTACCTTGGAAAAGTAGTGGAATTAGCCTATTTCATCATAACTATTTTTAAGTTTCTTATCTGTTCTTTAAACATTCTCCAAACATTACTTTTATCCATAAGCATTGCATAGCATTCGTAAGAGTCAGGTATTCAAAAGCAATTCTGTGTTCGTTGGGAGACGACTTAGGGTTACTTTAGCCCTATCTACTTTCTTGAATACTACTTGGGAATACTGAAGTTGCCTTTAAAAGTAGTATTAATTTGATAACTTCAATGACAGCGTATCAAATTTGGCGTCATTGTCGGGGAAGATTGAAATTTGGGTGTTCTATTGAGGGAACACTTCCTACATCCGAAGTCATATCACCTTCATTATCTCCCATCACAAACATACCATACAATCCTTTGCCTGATCCTAACCCAAACAATATGGCCCAAAGAACCATCAGACAGTTAGCCACCTCCCACAATACAATCATCTGAAGTAACATTGAATACCCTAATGAGGAGTGGGAGTTGAGACCTGATCTGTTAAATGCATTACCAAAGTTTAATGGGTTATTAAGGGAGAATCCACACAAGCACTTAAGACAATTTCACATGTTGTGTGAAAATTTTAGATCTCCCAGGATCACAATAGATTGCCTTAAAATGAGAGCTTTTCCATTTACTCTTCAAGGAGCAGCTCAAGATTGGTGGTATTATCTCTCTACACGAATTACAAATTGGGAAACTATTGAAAGACTCTTTCTTGAGAAGTATTTTCCTGCATCTAGATTATCAGCTATCCGCAGAGAAATTCAAGATATAAGACAGAGAGATAGCGAGAATCTTAGTGAATATTGGGAAAGATTCAAGAAACTATGTTCTTCATGCCCTCAACTCCAAATGGAAGATTTTATTCTAAGCTTTTATGAAGGCTTAAGTCCTACTGATAGGTCATGAGCAGCTGCTGCAAGCGGAGGATCTTTCTTAGACAGGTCACCAGAAGATGGTATAGATCTAATAGAAAGGAAGGCAGTAGACAATCAACAGTATGGAACAAGAGAAAATTCAGTGACTTTGTTGAAGGGAGTGCATGAAATTGAAAATGGTGTAGTTGATGGGAAAAAGATAGATGAAAGATTAAATAAGCTAGAAAGCAAACTCGATCAGATTGCAAGCTTGTTTAAAACCTCAACTCCACAAATTGCTAAGAAGTGTGGAATTTGCATTTCAACTGACCATTATACTGATGAATGTCCTAGCTTGGTGGAAACCACTGTGGAAAATTCATCTCAAGGTTTTGCTGCAAACATGATTAGAGGAAATGAACCATACCAGAATTATCATGTCTCAACCTCCAATAGGTATCAGCAAAACAGACAACCTTATGTTCCACCTCAACAAAGGCAACAACCTCAACCTAAAATGTCACTACAAGATTTCATGAAAACGATACTTGAGAAAAATTCAGAAATCAAGAAATCAATTGTAGAGTTGACCTAGAGGGTGGAAAAATTAGAGAATAAGGAGTCAAATAAATTACCTGCACAAACAGTTATCAACCCGCAAAATGTAAGTGTTATTACTTTGAGAACGGGTAAGCAGGTAGAAGGCCCTGAAGGAGCCCAAGAGGATGAAGATAAGGAGAAAGAAGGAGCGCAAATTGATGACAATGGAGGATCACGTGAACCATCACCTGAGACTACCACTGATAAATTCAGGTTAGTATTCTCTAACTCTTCTTCTAAAAATTCTTCTTCTTATTATTCTCCACCTCCTCCATATCCAAATCGGTTGAAGCCGAGAAACAAAAAAATGGAGGAATTTAACCAAGAAGGTGGAGAATAATATTCCTTTGTTAGCTGTTGTTAAGTAAATTCCTAAATACGCCAAGTTTTTGAAAGAAATTTGCACAAATAAAAGGCGTTTTAGGAATAATGAGGTTGTGAATTTAGGAAGAAATGTGTCAAGCTTGATTCAGAAACATATTGAAATACTGCGAAAATGTAAGGATCCATGTATGTTTTTTGTTCCTTGTGTTATTGGAAATTCAAAGTTTGACAATGTCATGCTAGATTTAGGGGCTTCCATAAATGTAATGCCTTTATCAGTGTTTACTTCTCTATCTTTGGGATCTCTTAAGACTACTGGTGTGGTCATTCAACTGGCCAACCGTAGCACAGTTAACCCTGTAGGTGTGCTTGAGGACGTCCTTGTTCGAGTAGACAAGTTAATTTTTCCTGCAGATTTCTATATCTTGGACATGAAGGATGATGAAGGAATCAGTCCAACAACTATTATCTTGGGAAGACCTTTCATGATGACAGCACGAACCAAGATAGATGTGCATGCAGGATCATTGACAATGGAGATAGGAGACGAGAAGGTGTGGTTCAACGTGTAGGAAGCTGGGAAGCACCAGATTAAAGATCATTCTTTGTTTTGTATTGATTTATCAAGTGATGTTTAAACAATTTTTCTTTTTCAAATATGTCGTCCCTAATTTTGGACGAAAAAGGAAACTGTAAAGCAGGTGATATTGAGGACGCGGTATTAATAGATGATACCTTAGTGGCGTCCGAGTGTGATGTTGAGGTGGCTGAGATTACCTTAGGCAGTAAAATTTTGCCATCTGTGGTGCATCCACCCATTTTGGAGTTGAAACCTTTACCATCTCATTTGAAATATGCTTATCTTGAGAGGGATGGGAAGCTCCCTGTTATTATATCTGCATTGCTTACTGATGAGCAGGAAAAACAGTTATTACAGGTTATCAGAGACCACAAGAAAGCAATAGGCTGGACTTTAGCAGATATTCCTAGTATTAGCCCTTCTTTTTGCATGCATAGAATACATTTGGAGGAGGATGCTAAACCAGTGAGACAACCTCAAGGAAGACTAAATCCTCAACTGATGGGGGTTGTAAAGAAGAAGGACACCAAGTTGCTACAAACAGGTCTTATATATTCAAATTCTAACAGCACTTGGGTAGGCCCTATACATGTGGTTCCCGAGAAATATAGAATCATAATGGTCAAGAACGAGAAGGACAAGTTGACTCCTATTCAAGACAGAGGTGGGTCACATAATGTAGTAGTTGACCATCTTAGTAGGATTGAAAAGGGAAAAGATAACATTCCTATCCAGGATGACTTCTCCAATGAAGGAGGTAAGTTCCCTCATACTTTTTCTTTGCATTTTATAAGGCATACATTGAGGACAATGTGATAGGCTGTCGTTGAAGCTATCAAATTAATACTACTTTTCAAGGAAACTTCAGTATTGCCAAGTAGTATTCAAGAAGGTAGATAGGGCTAAAGTAACCCTGAGTCGTCTCCTAACGAACACGGAATTGCCTTTGAATATCTGACTCTTATGCTATGCAATGGTTATGAATAAAAATGATGTTTGGAGAATGTTTAAAGAACAAATAATAAACTTAAAAACAGTTATGATTAAATAGGCTATTTCCACTGCTTTTCCAAGATAGATTCGTCATCGGTTATTCACGGATAATTGTTCAATTGATTATTGTTTAAGTTTCAAATTAATTAAAGTACATTCTCAATTAATTTGAGGACGATCATGCATTTAACCATAGTAAATTCTCAATCAAATGCAAAACCTTTCTAGATTATTCACAATAAATTCAATCAAAGTACATTCTCAATCAAATTCTATTATGTTTAATCATGTCTATTCTTAAATCTCCTAACCAAGTTAAAAGTTAATCAATCAAAGTAAATTCTCAATTGATTATAGTTGAAATTATTACTACCAACCAAAGTACATCTCAATTGATAGTAAAAAAATCATTTAATCATATGAAAGTTCTTAAATTAAATCAAAGTAGATTGTCAATTAAACCTAGAAACCCTAGAACTCATATAATCAATATGCATGTAGATTTAAACACATTATGATGCAAAAATCTTTACTTTTAACAAGATATAGAGATGAAAGACATAGAGAGAGAACAACTTAATTCAATAATCAAAATAAACAATTACATTAACTGAACGTAACCTCAGAATCCATAATAGAATTACAGCAGAATAACCCTAGATGCTTAGCTCTCCATGAATGGAGTTGAATACAAGATGAAAGAAAAGTGAGAGGAGTATGGGAGAATGAATGAAGTGAAGTCCCCTGGGTCTCTTTAAATAGGCTTGATTGGGCTTGGACTCTGAATATTCAGTTGATAGAATCTTTTATCTTATTTCTTCCAAATAACTAAAAGATTATAACATTATTTGGAAGATATTTTCTGTTGATATTCCCAAATTAAATTAATTCAACAACTGAATTTTATTTTTTATCTTTTCTGACTTTCCAAAATTGCACAAATGCCCTGAAATTTCCTCTCTTTGCACTTTAGCCCCTTCTAAATTTTCCAAATAAAATCTTATTTTGGGCCTTTAATTGCCATTTGGACCAGTAAAACTTATATTTTCAGCTGCACAAATAAACATTAGAACATCCAATAATAATTTATGCGCTAAAATTCACTTTTTACGTCTCTTTATTTCCCAAACCCAACAATTCCAATCCTCACAAATTCACTTAAAATAAACCATTTAAGCACAATTATCCCATCAAAAATTGGAATTTTAAAGCATAAATGTGGGCATAAATATGCACTCATCACAATGCATAGTTTAAGTGTGGGGGTGTGAGGAAACAATTAATTTTGTTCCCTATTTTGTTTGTCTATTTTTTTTGTTTTTAATAAATATTTGCATTGGATTTGAGAGTTTGAATCAGTAACTGGAATGATCATGAATTCAAAAAAAAAATGAGTCATGTTGATATGAGTGGATTGCTTTTATAATTTGTTGATTGAGTTGACTTGATAATTTCCTGATTAAATCTTTTGTGAAAGAAATTTGAACCATGTGAGTTTTGAACTTAATGTTAAGGATGGACCACCATTTGCCATACCTATTTTTTTTTGTGTGATTTGCCCATGTTTTGTTGATTCTATGTTGTGCAACTAAGGTGAATATGCATGATTTGATATGATTGAGGCATTTCTTGTTTTAGCTACTTGGCCAAATAAACTTGTCCTAACATTAATCCATTGGAACCCTCTTTGAGCCTTAAGCCTATTTTTCTTGTTTCCAGTCATTGTCAAATAAAAAAAAAAGAAAAATCATATGTTCCTTACCTTAGGAAAGAAGGAGTAATGGATTATGTTAGAAGTAAAGTGAGGAATAAGTGTGTGGGTGAGTACCTCACCCACAAAATAACAATTAAAAAAGCAAAAAGGAAGATGAAAAGTGGGAGTTTTCAAAAGAAAAAAAAAGAAAAAGAAAAAGAAAAAAAATCTTCCTTATAAGAGCAAGAAATAAAGTTGTTTTTGAAATCAAGTGTCATTACTCTTTCTATATCAATTTCAAAAGCTTAGAAATTTCAAGAAAATTTCCTACCTTTGCCTTGGCCTCAATACAACCTTTAAAAAGCCCTCATGATCAATAATTACATGTTTTCTGAAGTATGTGAATGATAGAGTCTTGTTAATATCAAGGGTGTCTACTTACATAGGTATTTTGAGTGTAAACACAAGCCAAAAACACTTGAGAGAGTTGGAGAGGAATAGATACATATTGACTTGAGTGTTATCTTTCATATTTTATTTTCTTGGTAATTCAAAAAAAAAGGTTAACTTATGTGTGAAGAATAGAGTGATTTTATTTGCATGTCCATGACAAAGTAATGTCTAGATGATTGATCTATGTCTAGTGCTACTCATTCTTTTGATCCAAATGCAAATATGGAATAAAATGACTCAAAACAAAGTCTTGGAATTAATCAATTTTGCCCAGGAGTGCAAAAGGATAAGTGTGGGGTGTGATGAGTGCATATTTATGCCCACATTTATGCTTTAAAATTCAAATTTTTGATGGGATAATTGTGCTTAAATGGTTGATTTTAAATGAATTTGTGATGATTGGAATTGTTGGGTTTGAGAAATAAAGAAACGTAAAAAGTGAGTTTTAGTGCATAAATTATTCTTGGATGTTCTAATGTTTATTTGTGCAACTGAGAATATAAGTTCTATTGGTCCAAATGGCAATTCAAGGCCCAAAATCAGATTTTATTTGGAAAATTTAAAAGGGGTTAAAGTGCAGATAGTTTGAATTTCGGGGTATTTGTGCAATTTTGGAAAGTCATAAAATCTAAAAGATAAAATCCAGTTGTTGAATTTAATTTGGGAATATTAACAGAAAATATCTTCCAAATAATTTTATCATTATCTAAATCTTTTAGTTATTTGGAAGATATAGGATATAAGATAACTGAGTTAATATATATCAAATATTCTTTAAAACTGATTTAATCTAATGAATATTTGAAAGATATAATATATCAACAGAAAATATCTTATCAACAAACTATTCAGAGTCAAAGCCCAATCAAGCCTATATAAAGAGACCCAAGGGAGGCAGAAAAAGGGGATTTCACTTCATTCATTCTCTCATACTCCTCTCACCTTTCTTTCATCTTGTATTCAACTCCATTCATGGAGAGTTAAGCATCTAGGGCTATTCTGTTGTAATTCCATGACGGATTCTGAGGTTACGTTCAGTTAAAGCAATTTTTTACTTTTATTATTGATTTAAGTTGTTTTCTCTATGTCTTTCATCTCTCTATCATGTTAAAAGTAAAGATTTTTGCATCATAATGTGTTTGAATCTACATGCATATAGATTATGAGTTCTAGGGTTTCTAGGTTTAATTGAAAATTTACTTTGATTTAATTTAGGAACTTTCATATGATTAAATGGTTTTTACTATCAATTGAGAATGTACTTTGGTGGATTAGTAATAATTTCAACTATAATCAATTGAGAATTTACTTTGATTGATTAACTTTTAATTTGGTTAGGATATTTAAGAATAGACATGATTAAACACAATAGAATTTGATTGAGAATGTGCTTTGGTTGAATTTATTGTGAATATTCTAAAAAGGTTTTGCATTTGATTGAGAATTTACTTTGGTTAAATGCATGATCGCCCTCAAATTAATTAAGAATGTACTTTAATTAATTTGAAACTTCAACAATAATCAATTGAACAATTATCCTTAAATAACCGATGACGAATCTACCTTGGAAAAGTAGTGGAATTAGCCTATTTCATCGTAACAGTTTTGAAGTTTCTTATCTGTTCTTTAAACATTCTCTAAACATTACTTTTATCCATAAGCATTGCATAGCATTCGTAAGAGTCAGATATTCAAAAGTAATTCCGTGTCCGTTGGGAGATGACTTAGGGTTACTTTAGCCCTATCTACTTTCTTGAATACTACTTGAGAATACTGAAGTTGCCTTGAAAAGTAGTATTAATTTGATAGCTTCAACGACAGCGTATCAAATGGGCATAGGGTTTATGTAATATTTGTGATGAGTTTTCCCTATGAATGTATTATGTATGTTTTTTTTGGGTTAATCCAACAAAGGGTTTGATGTTAAGGGAGAACAAAGTTATGATGCTTAGCAGTTTCCATGCAAACATATGTTGTAAGTGTTGGGTTATTGGGCTCTCTTCCTATGTGGAGAATAGGCAAAATTATGTGGAGCATTATGTCTCACTTTGTTTTAATGGAGATGAGTCAGATTACTAAGACACATTAGAGTCATTTGAAGGAGAGAAAAGCCAAGTGAGAGAGACAGGAAGACAAGAAGTCATTCCCGCATAACATAAACTTATACTGGTGTTTTCACCGTTGTGAATTCGTTCACCATTGGATCAGGCTGATGTTGGGACAATGGATTCCAGATGAATGGTTCTTCATTCTGATTGTTCAGATCGTCAATCGAATGTCTAGTTTTTGAGAAAACAGTCTTGCATCAGCAGCTCTATTTTGGAGAATTTCATAAACACTGCATTGGTGTTTTCATCATTTTGAAGTCGTTCACCGTTGGATCAAGCTGATTTTTTTACAGTTGATTTCAAACGTATAGTTCTTCATTATGACCATTCGGATCGTTAATCATAGTGTATTTTGGGAGAAAATAGTCTCGCATCAGCAACTCTATTTTGTATAATTTTCATCTTCTTGGTTCTCATTTGTAAGCATTATGCTTAGTAGTTTGCCTGATTGAAAACCCTATTTGATGTTTTTATCGGATACTCTTTTGCACCCTATTATTTAGGGTATAACATGTCAATGATTAGATCTGGATGATTCAAGTGATGTATTATATGTGTTTAAGTATGTTTACATGGGTATGTGATGCTTGAATGCATGTATGATGTGTTAACTATGTTCCTATGTGATCTACGATTGATGTATGTATGTTTGAATGTTTGAATCATGTTCAGGATATGTTTCAATTCGGCAATAATTGATTATCATTAGTTATAATCGATTATCTACGCCTTAGTTTTGAGTGTGCTTTTGGGAATAATCGATTATTTGGGATGATAATTTATTATCCATTCTTGCTTCATGTTTTTGGGTAAATTTCACTGAGATAATCGATTATCTTAAGTGTTAATCGATTATCGTAGTGCATTTTGGTGAAAATGACGAATTTGATGAAGAATGGACGTGAACGAAGCTTGAGGAGATGTGAAACATGATGATAATCAGAGATTGAGGTTAGTAGTTATGTTTAAGGGTAGTTTGACTTGTGATTGAGAGTGGAGCATGAGTGAGTGTTGGGATGTACCTGAGTATGTGATTGATGAACTTGAGAGTGAAGGATAAGTCTACTTGTTGTACCTCGTAAATCTTGGTTTCATCTGCAGATAGGTGCTTCCTTTTGCCTTGTGTGAATTGAAAGGAAATGATCTGTAGGAGAGGCTACAAATGTCTTGTAGGGGAGGCTATAGGTGGGTTGTAGGAACGACTACAGTTAGTGAGGTAGGATACAAGAGTGAGATGGACTCTTTCCACTATGGTATTATGGTATGGTGATGTTCGTGATATTGTTCATTACTAGGATAATCATGATGGAGGTGTATCTATGATGATGATCATGGTACTTTAGATGCTCTATGTTGTGTTATGTTGATAGTAGTGTTATTATAATGGTTATAGTGAGTAGTTAGCATAGGTGCTAATGAGTGGATAGGACAAGGGTGTATGTGTGGGGTGTTAGTGATGACATCAAGGGTTAGAGATCAATGATCAATGATCGAAGTTCAAGGATCGAGGATCGATGATCGAGTAATTCAGTATAATCGAATTGTTTGTGTTAGAGGATTAAGAATCCTATTATTATTATTACTATGTATGTGACGTTTGATTATAGTTGATATAATCACAAGGTATGTCTTTTGTTGTATATTTGATTATGATTGGTATAATCAGAAGATATGTATCTTGTGTGTTTGATTATAGTTGATATAATCAATATGTATGTATCTTGTTGTTATGATTGTTTTATCGGTAGCTTACCCCATACAAGTTTGTGTTTGTGTGTTTGTGAATGAAATTATTGTTGATGATCATATAATGTATTATAATAAGCGGATAATGTTATCGATTGACTCGAAAGAAATGGAAATAACCTTGGGATTTATTTAAAGTTATTTTGTTTTACAAGATAATATAATTGAAGTATTTCCTTCATTTTATTACTCAAAAGAATATAATCGGATAAAATTTTCTTTAAGTACATTTTTGCACAATAAATAATTTTAAATTTTGCCAAGTTTTAATAACTCGTTACATATCGTACATATGTTAATTAATGACCGTGTGTAATTTGAGGAAAAGTAATATTGAAGAAGTATATATTATATAAAAAATAAAATAAAGCAATGTAATTTATATTATAAATATAAAGTTATATACATTTATTTTTGGTAAAGTAATAGTTTATTTCGATTCATGTTCTTTTATTATCACACATGATGATAATTTTAAGAGTAAAAATGTTAAAATATAACTAAGAAAAAAAATGAAATTTTTATACGGATTTAAAAAATCTTGGTTATAAATAACTAAAATCTAAAATTTAATATATACTTTTCAAAAAATATTGAACCGATTAATTCATCTCATCTTTTCAAATAACGGTTTAATATTTTTTTTCCATGAACTCATAATTTAACTTTTTATTTTTTTATGTGATTTTAAGTGAAGTACTTAATACATTATTATTTTTTTCGAATTTCTCTCTCCATATTAATTAAGTTTATAGAACTATTAGAAAAATATTATATTAAATTTTTAAAAATAACAAATGAAGAAACATTTTCCTTGATAAAAAACTGAGAATTAAAAAGAAATAAACCAAGCTATTTCACTTATTTATAGTGATTCCTTTTTATCATCCTCGTTCATATATTTGTGTATAACAAACTCTGTATTCTTTGGGGGATATGGGTGACCAAGTTAAACAGTATATAATTTTTTAATTAATTTTGAAAATGAGGTATACCCTTTTAATTTTTCTCTTAATTTGGAAAATGTGATTTGTTATCTTATCCCTCACGTTGTTTAATAATTACTTTACCATAACTTTATAAATTTATAAATTATAATTTTTTAATTTATAACTTTATAATTTTATAATTTTACAATTTTATAATTTAACTATTATTTATGTGAAAATTTTCATTACTAATTTTATATTTTTATAATTTTTTAATTTAACTATGTGACGATTTTTTTTCACTGATTTTATTGATTACAATTTTTCTATTTGTTTACAGTTCCATATTAATAAATATTGACATTTTTTAACTAAAGAAAATTATAATTACCTTTTCTTTAATAGAGAATCTTTAAAAAAAACTTTTAAGAAAGGTAAGGGATTTTTACTAACGTCGTTATGTAAAAACTTATAAAATAGAATATTAGAATTAATAGGTGTTTTCACGAGATTGAATATTTTATTTAAAATAATTCAATAATATAAATATAATTTTTTAAACTCATCTCATTATTTAAAACACAAATAATCTCTTTAAAACTCGTTCTTTGAGTTTCTCTACTTTTTCTTTAAGAAATCTAACTCATCAATCCTTTGTTTGACGATTAGGAATTGTCTAGAAAATTACGACAGAGCAATCTCCTTTTGTTTGAGTCTAAAATAGTTTATGATCCACTTTAGGAGTGTTAGAAGTTAGGAAAAGTGATTAGAATTGGTGGTGGGTGGTTTATAAGTACTAATTTTGTAGTTTTAGTGCTGTAAAATTGGCTAGTTGAGCGAATGTAGGGGAGTTTTGGTAGTGAGTTCCAGAGGTTGGGCGAGCCAACTCGCTCAGCTTGGGGAGCTTGTTGTTTTGGCTCTCGATGGACAGCAAAATTGGCTAGTTGAGCGAGTATTTGAGGTTTTTGGCAGAAAGTAGTAGAGGCTGAGTGAGCTCGCTCAACTTGGAAGGGTTGTTATTTTACCTCTAATTGAAGTAGAGTTTGTTATCTAGGCAAGTGAGTCTGTATTCTTAAGTGTTTTTGAATCCTTTTACTTATTTATATGGTTTTGAAAGATACACTGGTTTGTTGTATGATATGTGGAAATTTTATAACTTATGTTAATGTATAAGGGTCCTAAGAAAGATTCTTAAGTGTTATATCAAAGTGTTATTAGTATGAATGCAGGTAATTCAATCTTAGGGATTATGTTGACACTCTAATGTTCATTCATTCTCAAGTAGAGAAGATTAACACATATGATGAAAGTAGTAGGAGGTCTAAGTCCAGGTGTTTTTAGTATGGCCTAAGATGCGATACATACTAACCTTGTGAGTGTGATAGAGTGAAACTCATTGGCAATAGCTTTACAAAGTAGTAGAAGCCACCACAAGTGCACAACCCACCACAGTTTGACATTTATACTAAATTTGGATGTCTAGTCTAGGTCTTGACATGTTTAAGATGTGTGCAAAGTTTTATGTGAAGTGTCATTCATGTATGAAATGCTTAATTATATTATGGACTGTCTTGTTTTACTAGGTTACCATTTTCTTTGTACTTTGTTGGTATTCTTCTTGTGCTTGATGTTTTGGCTATGATCATCCGGTGGGTGAGAGTAGAGGGTGATGAGGTGACAATGGAGCAAGCTTTGGGTGGAGATGTTTTTGATGCTTAGATAGTTTAGTAGTTATACCTGTAGTAGTATTGATTCCTTTTGATGGTTTAGGTGATCATTCTTGTCTATAGTTGTGACCTTGGTATCTTGTATATAAAGTTTGTTTTATGGTTATTTTGGATGACTATAAATTAACTTTATAATCCTGTCCTGTAACTGATCAATTTTATTAAATGTGTGATAGTTTCATTTATAGTTAAAATATTATATTTAGGGATATTACATTATGCAGGTCAACCACGAGGGAATTCAAACATGAACAATATATTATTTTTATCCATTATCGAGCTCCACGCTTCTTAAGCATGCATTGCAAAACTCAATGGCGATGACCAAACTATAAAACTTGTTTTGTAAGCAAAAACATTTTAAATTTTGACATGATTTTCATGGTGGGAGGAAGTAGTATTTATGGTGACGTATACAAAAGAAAAATATTCATTTTGAATAATGAAGGTAAGATTACATGAACTCACTACCAAAGATACGATGACATTTCTATAAAGTCAAATATTTCTTTGCTAAACACGTTGAAAGAGAGATTGATGAGTTAAAATTGAGATTTGAACAAGAAGTGCATTAGAAAGTCACTAGAGAAACGTTATCATAGAATTTGAACAATGTAACATAAGAAAGTAACATGATGATCAATATTTGTTTGATAAATAAATACAAAATTATAAAATTATAAAAGAGAAAAAAAACAAATCACACTATTAACATAGAAGTTAAATGCCAAAAACTCAATTAAAAGAATATAATTTTTTAATATTCAATGTATCATACAAATTTAATAAAGACTTAATTAAAATTTACAAATTTATAAAAAACTTGAAGCTTAGTTAAACCTAATTTCATTTACTCAAATATTTATCTGGTATAAAACACATTTAGAAAAACTAATAATTTTAAATTAAAAAGATGTAGTTACGAAAAAAAAAATGACAAAAATGAATTTGAATATAATTTTGAGTATTAAAATCACATTAAAATTTATCATAATAAAATCTAATTTAAGATGGTTGAGGTAATAAAATTTGTAGGTGCCACTTATTTTCTTTCTTTTGTTTGAAGTTGAGACTTTAGAACGCTGAAACCCTGATTGTAAACGCGCGGAAGACGCACAGTTGCGGCGAACACATGAAGAAACCGAAGCAAACTCAGTTGAATCCCAATTGGCTTCAACTACAACAAGTGCCTCTTCTATCTTCTTCTTTCTACCTTATATTCGACACACTCATGTCTCTACCTCAATTTATTGTTGTTTTTAAATGTGCAGAAGCTGAATGACTCCAAGGTTTCAAGGACCTTCAAAAATTCAGACAAAGTTACCCCGGAATCAATATTGGGTAAAAAAAAATGATTTTTGCTTCTGGGATTGAATTGTTTTGGTATAAGAGGTGTGAACCCTTGAAAATAATGTAGCCGTGTGTGACTTTGTTTATTTTTTTCTCTTACAGGGAAACGTAAAGAGAGACCAGACGAGGAATCCAATGATAGTCAGATTAATCCCCTTACTCCTGTAAATGATGATTCAAGGTGACTGCCGTGAATTTTTATGGGTTACTTTTTGTAGTCTTATATTGTTTCGTGTATGCGTGAGGGAATTTGAGTTGTATCTATATGATTAACTGAACGAGAGTTTAATACTTGATTATTTTGAGTTAGAACTTGCTTTTTCTTGTATTGACTTTGTTAATCCTATCCAGGCGTGCTATGTTATTATGGAGCTTTCTGCTCATTTTAGAGTTAAATATCCTTTAACTTATTAACCATTTGGCAGTCTGACAGATGCAGTGGCCATGGATTGTGAAATGGTTGGCGTTGGTCAAGGAAACAAAAGTGCTCTTGGAAGAGTAACTCTGGTATTAAGTTGTTCCACTTTATCTTCTGATTATTATTATCTTTAGATTTTTCCTCCCCATGTTACTACGTTGATTTATTCATGTCACTACAAAGTACAAGGAATGTTTGATTGGCGAATATGAACTAGTAACTTAATTTTTTCCTTTTCATCGGAAGCCGATCTATGGTTTATGAACTATGGATTAGTGTTGCATTTTACTTTTTCATTCCCAACACAATGTTCACGATTTTGTAGACTAACATGCTTTTGCCTGAAGCAATATCATAGTTATATATACTTAGGTTGTCTGTAATTTTAATCATGAGGTGTTGCTCAATTGATGTGAGCTCCACATGAGTGGACTTCACCTGCAGTGGAAGGTTTTGAATCCCACTGGAAGTCCCAAATGTCTTGGGCTACACCATCAGACTCTTTAAGTGGAAATTAGTCTAACTCCCAAAGGGTGTCGGCAGAGCCAAACCTTGTGAGAGACCCAATAAAAAATAGATTAGATGTTATTTGGACATATGTCATCATTGACTGTCTTCTCCCAGACTTTCTTTGAGTCTCTTGTCTACTGTATTGGGCTGCAGGAATTTGTTTCTTGTATTTTATCACCTTATACGAACACGTTTAAGTGCAACTGGGCGAGGGTTAGTTAGGAATTAGTTGAATGAAATCTCACTATTAATATCCATGCAATGCAGAACCCATACTTGATAACATTTTAAAATTATTTTGTGAATTTTTTTAGGGAGCTATTTTTCAGACATAAAAGATTAGATTGAAAGCACCAGAACATTACATCCGGTATATATATGAAACCTAATCAATCCTAACTTTAATATGTAATAATTCATAACTTTAAGACTGAACTGCTCCTACATAGTGGAACTATAATTTCACTTTTAACTGAAAAACCAAACCAATGTTGTTAAAGGGTGGTGCCATGGCCACCATGGTGGACTGGCATGGCAGATATTTTGCCGACTGATTCACAATTTGGGAAGGTTGGCCTACTATGGTGATGCCATAAGCCACAATGACAAGCTTTATGGCAGAATTTTGGCCTTCCATTGTACTCTCCCATGTTCCTTAATAATTCCGAACCAGACAGTAAACAACTGAACATTGACTTCCAATTTTCTTTGGCATAAGTAATTTTTACAATTGTCATTAATATGCTCATCTCCCCTTGCCTTGTTAAGTCTTTTATTTTTAATATTGGTTCAGTTGATGGCAGGTCAATAAGTGGGGAAATGTTATTTATGACGAGTTTGTTCGGCCAATGGAACGGGTTGTTGACTTCCGTACTAAAATCAGTGGCATAAGGCCTCGAGATCTTAGAAAAGGTTTGATATTCTTTTGTTTATGTTAGAATCTTGTAGATATGTTATAATCCTATAAGTATAGCAATTGATGATATTAAAGTCAATTAATGATATTAAGATCAAGTAGATTGATTCTATATCTGTGTTATTAATTGAATATTCTGTTATGTGTCTCCTTTATAAATTGAATATCTTCACTATGGTCTAAACACATGAAATTTGTCATATGCTTTCTCAGTTCCTCTCTTCTCAACTTGGTGTCAAGAGCCTAACAAGAAGGGAACTCTAATATATGCTTTCCCTACGGGCTTATAGCTCATAGGGGTAAATTTTTAGAAACTATGTTTTTCGGTTTATATTTTTTTTATATGCTGTATTTCATAGTTCACCATCGTCATTAACATTCCCTGTTGGTTCAATGAGCTGTTTCTGGCTGTTGACCACCTTGCCTTATGATAACCAACCTTAACAATTGTTCTTCCATTGGGTGGTTCACATGCCTAAACCCCACTCTTGACTGTTCACATCTTTGCCACCACCTCCATTGCACATGACGACACCTCCAATGAGCTTTTGAACAAATACTTTTGTGATCAGACTCTGCTCGCAATTTTAGTTTTGGATTTGTGGTCTTTCTTCCATTCTAGCACCATTTGGTCGATAGTTGGCTATTCTTTATTTAACTAGCTATTCTCTGTTTTTGGCTGGTTATTCTATGTTGGACTGTTTTCCACACTGCTGGACTGGTTTTCTCTCTCCCCGAGGTCTATCCATGACGACTCTGAAATCGGATGCATCTTTTCACCGACTTTGTCACTTCCCTGCTATTCTACTGACATGTTGGATGACAATAACTATGATTTTTGGGCCTTAGTCATCAAAATTTGGCTCATGAGTCAAGGTTATCTTGACCACATCTTACCATTAAAGAAGACACTGGTGGAACCTGACAGACCTAATTGCGGGGATATGTGTGCTCAACTTTGTTGAGTCATCAAGTCAACTATTTTCATTTCTCCGTTAAACAGATTTTCTGCTTCCACACTACATTTGAATTAGTTTGGACACAGACCAAGTCAATTTACACTAATGACAAAAAAAAAATTCTATAGGGTATGCCAACACCCCATGGATGCGATTCTGACAAAGACACTTGATGGAACCATGTTGAACTATCTGGGTCGTATAAGTGCTTTACATGATTTTAATGAACTATCTGGGTCGTATAAGTGCTTTACATGATTTTAATGAACTTCTGCCTCTTGATGTGACCCCTGGCAATTGGGGAATCGTTTTGTCCTTCTCAATTTACTACTTTATATGGCTTACATGCAAAGTACTCTTAGGTTTGGGACTAGATTTTAGGATCTCCTCCTGTTGCCTTGTCTTTGCTTGAATTCCTACTAAAGCACCACTTATAGTGAGTCTGACCTTTGTACCATCTATCTGTTTTAGTTTTTTAGCCATGATCTCATAGGTATGTGATCATGGTCACACTCGCAAAAACAATGACGTTCGTAGGTCGCGATTCAAGTGACTGTTACCACAAAATTGGTCGCATCAATGATCACTATTATTCTCAACATGGTTGACCCCTAGAACAACTTATGTTGTAAATTCTACTATAGATTCTCTTGCATAGTTTGCTCCTGCAAAATATCTTTTGCTTACAAAGTACAATTTACAATCTTTAATGATTTCCTTTGATATCATGGGTACAATTAGGCCTTTAGTTCCACTGTTTTTGTTGGTCATACTGGTAATTCATCTGTTGGCATCTCTCACTCTTTAGGCCCCTGCGTCCTTGATATTGGGTCCACCAATCTTGTAATTGATAATAAATCCTTTTTCCATCTCTTTGTCACAAATGGTTCTCAAAAATAGTCCTGAGGTGTTTGTATTGACCATCCTCTTCCCTTTCTTTATATATTCATAATATTCTTTATGTTTTTGGGGTCTCCTTTTAATTTATTGTTCATTAGTAAACTTACAAGCTCTCTTGATCTTGTCTTATGTTTTACTGAAGATTCTATTTTCTTGTAGGATTAAAGGGCAGGGTTGACAATTGGCTCTGGATGCAAGTCTCGTAGCCTTTATTAGCTAAAAATACTTTCTATTATTGGATCAGTGGCAACATCCTCATGCTTGATTCAGGCTTAGGTAGAACATCCAAATATTGATAAGTTGAAACAATTAACACTAGCCCTTCCGTGTTAGAATCTTTGTTTTGTGAGTCAAGTCAATTAGGTAATCCTATTCATAGATTTATTTTTTCCTTGTTGCACTTAGTTAGGTTGTCTCCTTTTGTTTTAGTCAACTTAGATGTTTGGGGCCTAAGTCATATTTTTTCTATGTCTATCCTTTTTGCATGAAATCAAAAGTCAATATCTAGAGCTTTATGACATCTCTTGTGTTGTGTAAAACATTTAATCCTTGTGCCTTCCAACAAAATAAGGCCATTGAACAAAAATCAAACATCTTCTTGAAACCACACAAACTCATCTTTTCCCCTCTCATGTTCCTCATTAGTTTTGGGGTGATGTTGTACTTACTGCATGTTATCATATCAAACACATACCTTCCTCAATCCTGAAAGATAAAATCCCTCATGAAGTTCTATATTCTCACCACTCTATTCATCCTTTATTGTCTTTGGTCTTTGGTTCTACGTGTTTTACTCGTGGTCTTGGTTTTGTCATTAACATATTCTCTCGGTTGTCAGATAAAAGGCTATACTGAAATTTTCGAGTTGGACTATGGTGATATTTTTTCTCTAGTTGCCAAAAGGCCTTCTTTGCAACTATTCTTGTCCATTATTGTCATTTGCCTCTCAATTAGTTGGACATAATGAATGCCTTTTTACATGGTGATGTGCATGAGGAAGTTTACATCAAGCAACTTCCTTGTTTTGCTGTTCAAGGGGAGTCCTCTGGTCTTATATATTTGTTGTGAACATCTTTATATAGCTTTCAAGCAATAACTTAGAGCATGGTTCAATAGATCTAGTACTGTGATTCCACAATTTATTCAAAATGTGGCTGACCATGCTGTCTTCTATTGAAACTCACTTGTTGATTGCTTCTATTTGGTTATTTATGTGGATGACCTTGTCATCACAAGTCGTGATCAAATCATCATCAATTTAAGCATTCTCAAATGAAAGATCTTGACAAACAAAAATATTTCTTTCGGATGAGGTAAGCAGTCAAAGAATGAGATCATCATCCTCCAAAGGAGTATGCAATGGATATTCTGAAAGAAATAGAAATGTTAAATTCCAAGATAGTCGAAATCTCCAATGGATCCCAATGTCAAACTCATTCCAAATTAAAGGGAGCCACTTCCAAATCCTGAAAGGTCAAATGGTTGGTAGGGAAGTTGAGCTACTGTTCTGTTACTTGTACAAATATCTTGTTCATAGTTACTGTAGGAAGTTCCTTAACTCTTCATGCACGATACATTTGGAACACAATGACTCACGTTATTTGATATATCAAAGGAGCTCCAAAATGGCACTTTTGTATAGAGACAAAGGGCACACTCCAGTTGTGCGGTATTTTGATTCAAATTCCCCCCACTGAAAGAAGGTTGTCCTTTGGTTTTTGTATACAAAATAGGTCTAGTATGGAGGTAGAGTATCATACTACGGCTATAGCCAATCGAAAGCTTATATGGCTCAGTTGCTTAAAAGCCGAATTTTGGAGAGGTTACATGGTTATCACTTATATGTGATGATGACTAGTTTGTTGTGCATGTTGCCTCAAATCTAGTATTCCACAAAAGGGCGAAACATTTTGAAGTTGATTATCATTTTGATAGAGAGAAAGTCATGTTCGAAAAAATATCTACTATGGTCAATTTCCATGATCAACTAGTAGATATGTTCACTAAGTCATTAGAGGGTCCTTGGACTAATGACATGCAACAAGCTTGGTGTATATGACCTATATGCTCTGATTTGAGAGAGAGTGTTAGAATCTATAGATAAACTAGCTGATGATATTAAGATCAATTATATTTATTCTATATTTATGTTATTAGCCTTAAATAGGGTAACTGAATATGATGTAATTATGTTCTCTCCCCTATAAAAATATCTTTTCTGGGTTCATGGAATTCGTCATATGCCTTGGTTTATCTCCTCTCAACAGTCTCTAATTTTAAAAACAATTGAAAGTTTTGGAACTTAAAAATTCCAATGGTATAAAATATACCACATTTCAATTTCCTTGTAGAAACATCAATTTCATTATATTCTTTGAAAGTTTCTAGGAGTTACAAATTATTTACTCTTACATGCATCGAGGATTATGGTGGAATCTTTTGCCTCTTATCTTAGTTAGGAATACAGGAGAATGGTTTGGGTATGAAATATAACATTCGCTTCTTTGGACAAATTGTAGCTGAGTTTCAACATTTTTTGTATGATCTCTTTTTTACTTATAAAGTTTGGACATTTTTCAAGAGCCACTTGATTCTTCTTTTTTCTTTATCTTTTATTGGAGTTTTCAGTGACTTAACCAAAGCAAAGCATGTGTTCTGTGCCTTAGTTGGTCCTAATCGTGTTGTTAGAAGAAAAGTTTCTAAAGCTGTACTGTACTGTACTGTATTACTCCTGGACTAGTACTGTATCTGGGGGGATGGTGTGTTAGGGACAACTGGTTATTTCGACTATAAATTATGGTTATAATGCTTTATAATCAAAATCAGATTTTTTTTGCATATATTGGCTGAAAATCTTTCCAATATATTTTTTTTGTTCGGATATTAAAAAATCAGCTTTTACATAAGAAAAAGAGTGGATATGAAGCTGAAAGGAAAGATAATCGTGAGTTACAAAATGCCTAGATTCCTGAAAACAACTTATTTTTCAAATAAAACCTTTACTAACTCTTAGTTGATCAACATCTAGCTTAGTTTATGATTTTCTTCTCTCAACAACTGAAATTGAAAAAAAAAAAAATTGAGCCATGTCTACACTAATATTAGATGTTATGGTTCAGGTGCTCAGCCATTTGCATGTCTCAATTTTTAGAAGCAGCCTTAATAGTTTTATCATAAGTACGAGGACCAGGCTTTTCCTAACCACTTCTAAGATTCTTATGCCAATAAACTGATACAAGTTTCAACATGATCATTAAATTTGTAGCAAAGGATTTTTGGACTGCTCAGAAGAAAGTGTCAGAGTTGATCAATGGAAGGATCCTTGTTGGTCATGCCTTGTCCAATGACTTTAAGGTCTACATTTGAGTGATTATTTCTTCCACGTTCTTAATTTGTGTGTATATTTCTATTTTCAGCCTTTGGTGTTTAAAACTGAGAATTGTACTGTACTTCTGCAGGCATTGTTATTAAGTCATCCCAAAAAGGATATAAGAGACACCTCCGAGTATCAACCATTTCTAAGGTGCTGTCACCTAATTGCTTCATCTACCTATCATTTTTAGGTTTACATTCTAAGTATTCCTGTAATTCATTCTAATAAATTTGCATTTGGGTTTAACAGATCAAGTAGCAGAAGAGCACTGCGACATCTTGCTGACGAACATCTCGGTGTGCAGATCCAAACAGGAGAGCACTGCCCAGTTAGTCTATCTACCTTTCTTTTTCACTATCCCTCCTGTCATTTATTTATCAGTGGCCAATAAAAAACTATTACTGTGTTGAGTAAATGGTAATTGCCTTTCTAGGATAAAAGTTGGACTAGCTTTATGTTTGTGCCAATCTCATAAGTTCAAATTTTTGTTTTTCATTTATGCAAACCTGCATATTGTTGATGTGTCAGCTTGCTGTATCTCTAAAACATGAAATAAAAAATCTAACAAAATCATATTGTTTCAGATAGAAGATGCTCGTGCTGCTATGCTGCTTTACCAAAGACATAAGAAGGAGTGGGAAAAGAGCATAAAAGATCAATTTCGGTTGAAACAGAAGCAGAGGAAATCGAAGCAGAAAAAGAAGCACAAGATTGAAGAAGCTTCAAATGCAAACCATGTTGAAATTGAATCATAGATTTTTGTGCCCTGTTGAAAACATCTGGTCAGGGGATATCCCTTCAATGTTTGTTGTATTGCTTAGATTTGGATTCCAAATACAGTTAAAAGAAATAGTTTTTTCCTAGTTATAAGATCAATTTTTTGCGGTGGGTCACATACTCTTGTTCTGTTTTGCATCTGAGTATAATTGGTAGGGAAAAGCTGTTCTCAGTTTTATTGAGTAGAAGCTATAAAATACGAGTACTTTTATGATTGATAATTTATAATTTTTTATTTTGACAATATTTAATATAATAATAATTTTTTATTTTGACATTATTTTAATTTTGATTCATACAATAATAATCATATATTTATTATAATTTTAAGAAATTTTATATATATTTTAATATATGTATATAATGTATCATATTCTATTATTTTTAAATTAATTGTACAGTGGTATCAAATACATATTGTATAATGGTTTAATAAATCATTTGATTCCTAGTTTTGGGGTTTTTTTAAAAAGTTCAGTTAGGTCTCATATTTCGTTAAAAAATGTTCAAAATGGTTCCTTTGGCTTACGGCGTTAAAAACATAACGGTACAGTTGTTTGTGTAGCCAAAATTGAATGATGTGTAAAGTTTTTGCATTATGTGGCACATATATATTTGAATGTGTAAATTTTTAAAAAATATAATGACATTAGCTAGGTTTAACAAAATGGGTTAAATCAAATTACTCTTTTTTAATAATCCTACACGATTTTTGGGTTTAACAATCTGGTGAAACTGGTCTTGTAATCACTGTGGCATGGTGATTCCTTGAACGTGAAATTTGAAGAGTGCACGTACGTGAGGTAAGTGTTGCTAATCCTAGCTTACTTACTTGATGTTCTTGTTGTTGGATTTGGGAGTTAGAGTTTGAGATGAAAATAAAGGGTGGAGTGAAGGTGGAGAGTAATGGTGGAGAGGAAGTGTGTTTTTCGTTGATATCCAGTTGGGACCAAAGTACACGATTTTAAATTGAAAAGGGGACCACATTGCACATTTTTTGACCAAAGGGAAAACTAAATTTAACATTACATATAAATACCTGAACGTATACATTGAGCTTCACCTTCACATTACATGAACACCTACACTTGAACGTAAACATTGAGCTTTAACTTCACAGTACATGAACATAGACATTGACCTAGACCTTAATGTAAACATTGACCCACCTACAAACATGATCATCGGTGTTGTTGCATCTTTTCAGGGCGTTGCTGCATCTTTTTAGGAACTCCACCAACGTTACCATCAGCCTTTTTTCTCAATTATTGTTCAACGTTATTCCTCTTCTTTGAATGAGTTTTTTTTGGTTGTGGGTGTTTGAGGTGAAGAAGAAGAAACGATGGGGTGGTGGTTGCTGAAATGTTGGGAGAGAGACGAGATTTCTGATTTTTTGTGAATTGCAAATTGACAATTAGGGTTTCTGATTTTGCACATTTGTGAATTGTGATTCTGATTTTGAAAATTGCAATTGAGGCTTCTGATTTTATACATGATTTTGCACAAACCCTAACCATTTTATTTTACCTAATAACTTTGACTTTTTAACATTTTCACGTAACTCAATTCACCTCACCTTGCCACACAGTAAAAATTTGTACTCATCATTCATTTTTCATGAAGGCAATTGCACCGTTATATTTTTAATACGGTAAGCCAAAATGACCATTTTAAATTATTTTTAACGAAATATGAGGCTTTACTAAATTTTTTTAAAAGATAGGACGACTTCGAAAAAAAAACACAAAACTAGAGATTAAACCTTGTATAATCAATCATACAAGCAGTGTATAACAGGAAAAGTTATGCTTTAGTTTAACTTAAATCAACAACTTCCTTTAGAGGAGCTTTTATTTAGACTGATACTTTTTTTTTTCATTGAGATACAAATATCATTATCGATTAAGCTCGTGTTTGGATTTACGATGAATTATCTAAAGTTATGTTGAAATATCAGTTAATTTAGCTTGTGATAAAATATAAAAGTTAGTTCTCATGTTGTGTAAGGATTCTAAACTTACAATTAATTGAAATACAAACAGCTTTAGATTTTATTGTATTCAAAAACAAAAATTAACACTGTAACTATTTATTCAAATACACTCTGGCCTGTATATTTTTTCGCGAGAATGAATTATTCTGGAAGTTTAATACCATTAATAATGTTAATCTTCACTCTAGAGAACAAAAGATTGGGGTGTACATATGGTATAACAGAAAAAAAAATTACAATCAAGTGTTATTTTCTGTTGTTTTATTTTTCCTGTAAGACTGTGTTAAGAAGAAATATGTTGTGAGTAAAAGTTCCTTTGTTCCAAATCTATCTCTGTACACAGTTTAAAGTTCTTAAAAGTATACAGTTTTCCTTGATAAATAAAATATTAAGAACTTTGTGATGTTTATATTCGAACAAACTATAATACTATTGTTTTTAATAATGATAACAATAATATAATCTCCTAGCCCAATGATTAATACAGTAGGAAAATGTAACACTATTTTAGAAATACTAAATTTAATTTTTCTTTAATGTAAAACTTATGACAAGTATTTAGTTGACAAAATCTTTATTAAAGAATGGTTTTTTCTTACATATAACCATTAGCAACGACCCACGGCGCGACTATGACCAAAAGTTTAAACGAAACGCAACAACCACCGCTTCTCTCTCTGCGGACCAAAATACAGACACGTTCCCCTTCTCTCTCTCTCTGCCCATTCACATGGTGCACATGCACACACACTCACCTTCACTTAAAAACCCTAAACCCTAAATCATTGAGATCCAACCCAATCTCAATGCTCTGAAATTCAGCCTCAAATACTGAGAAGATGCGGATTCCGAGCAATCGCGACTTCACGAGAATAACGCCCTCTGCTTTCAGTTATCACCGTTTCAAATCCTACGTTTCAGACTGCAGAGCTGTGCTTCTTCCCTCCTTCGGTGGGCCCCACCTGCTCGAGCTTCGGTCGAACGTGCAAGTCCCACAACTGAAGCCGCACGAAGTCCTCGTACACACGCGCGCGGTTTCCGTCAACCCCTTGGATACTCGTGTGAGTTCTGTTGCAGTTGCATTGCTTTCCTTGAAATGCTCTTGAACTGGCCTGTTTTGAAGAGTTTTTGAGCTGTTCTTGGAGGTTCTGGAACTGTTGTGAAGATTTGTTGATGTTTTGCGATTTTTTTTTAACTGTGTTGAGAATTTTCTGAGCTTTTTTTTTTTAATTTCTTATTGTTTGTCTCAGATGCGTGCCGGTTACGGGCGTTCCATTTTCGAGAGATTGTTGCCTCTCATTTTGGGGCGCGACATCAGTGGTGAGGTTGCGGCCGTTGGGGCTTCGGTGACGTCGGTGAGTGTGGGAGAACAGGTTTTTGGGGCTCTGCATCCCACTGCTGTAAGGGGCACTTACACGGACTATGCGATTCTCTCAGAGGATGAGGTTACTCCGAAGCCAGATTCACTTACTCATGTGGTATGTTGTAGTGTCATGATTATTAAATAGTTAGGTTTATTTGAGTCTATGTGGGACTATAGAAGCCGTTTGCAATCCATATGTGTGAGGGATTAAATTTACTATGATCGATTGGTGTGTTTGGCTATAATTACTTACCTGCAGCACTAGGGAAATAGAGGGGCTACGGAAAGAAACAATAGAACTGAGAGGAAAGGAACTCAGAAGGGAGAAGCTGTGAAATTAGTATGCAGGGTCCCAAATTGTGCAGCCTTGGAGAAATGATCAACGACTACCAAAATAACAGTGTGATTTTGGAATGAAGGGAGACCTACTATGAAGTCAATGTGTATATCTTCCCAAACGCCTGAAGGAATGGGCAATGGTTGTAGTAAGCAATAAGGTGCATTTCTTGCTGCAGCACAACACCTATGCCCAATCCTGATGCATCAATTTCCAGAATAAGTCCTTCTGAAAGTATAGTAAACGAAGAATTGGGGTAGACACCAGGGCCTGTTGCTGCTCAAAGGCCTCTTGAGCTTTTGATGTCCACACAAAACTATCTTTCTTTAGTAACTCTGTCAAAGGAAACGCTATAGAGGCAACTAGTCATGACTTTTACGTTTTTAGGATCAGCCTCAACTCCATTTCTGGAAAGAATATGGCCAAGGTATAGTAGCCTGGACAAAAGTACACTTGGTTCTCTTCAAGAAAAACTTATTGGTCAGTAAACAATCAAAAACTATTCTCAAGTGCAGTAAGTGATAATCAAGTGTCTTGCTATAATTAAGATGTCATCAAAGAAAACTATAACAAACTGTTGCTGTGGCTTGAAAGGTTGCCAGGGCATTGCAAAGCTCAAACGACATTACAAGAAACTTGTAATGGCCCTTGTGACTTCTCAAAGCCGTTTCATGAACACCTGCCTCATGCATTCTGATCTGATGGTAACCTGAACGTAATCAAGCTTGCTAAATTAATGTGTGCCATGGAGCTCATCTAATAACTCGTCAATGGATGGAATTGCGAAGCAATCTTTGTTGGTGTGTTTGACTATAAGTAGCAGTAAGAAACAATAGAACAAACAGGAAAGGAAATCAAAAGGGAGAGAGAAAATCTTTCATTTCTGACTCCTATTTAAGGAGATCTATTATAGATATAGTTTGTGTCTAACCATCCATAAGGAATATCGTATCATCAATCTATAACAGTAATTAGCTTTCATTATTTTCATCTTGTACACCAGTTTAGCTCTCTAAAGTGATAGCTATGACAATAATATTTGTCTTTGTATGCCTTATACATTGGTTTTACTTTCACTCTTTACAAAATTAGTGGTTTCTACATTTAGCAATTGGTTATGATTTCCCCTTGTTTACTTTGATCATTGAAGCCATGCTTTTTTCTTCTTTTTTTCCCCTTTTAATCTTGTAGGAAGCTAGTGCCATTCCTTTTGCTGCATTGACCGCTTGGCGTGGACTAAAATGTACAGCAAGAATAAGTGAGGGGTATGTTTATATTGATGAGATTATGATGTGCATCGATGGGAACTAATTTTTACTTATTATTTTCTGTTCATTTATTCTTTTGTATTTTATCACACTATAAATTCAGCTTACTAAAAGCTCTCGTTCCACTAACTTATATCCTATAGCTTATCTCAAACAGACAAAGGATATTAGTAGTGGGAGGTGGAGGAGCAGTAGGGTTGGCTGCCATTCAACTTGCAGTAGCTGCTGGATGCTCTGTTGTAACTACTTGTGGAAGTCAAAGCGTAGAGAGATTGTTAGCTGCCGGTGCAGAGCAAGCTGTTGACTATGTTGCTGAGGTGGTGTTGAAACTTCTTTTGTATAATTTTTTCAGTTATTAGTTCAGATATTTCAATTGTGACAAATATTGCTATTGAAGCTTTTTGTTTGAAAAAAAATATGAAACGGAAAATAAGAATACTTGGCATATTGGTTTATCAAAGATCGAATAATAAGATGGTAGAAAATGAAATAAAATAGAGATTTTGATAGGATATAGGGTGAGAGGATATAGTGGGTAATGGGTTTAGGATAGAAGAAAGAGGAATTGTATAAATAGTACTCTCTTATGTTGTTAGAAGGGAGTTTTTGGAATTGGATTGTAAAGACAAGCACTTTTGGGTCCTGTGAGGGAGGTTATGCTCCCAATCAGGGAAGTTATGCTCCCAACCATTCTTTGTAAAGAGAATTCTATTGCTGTGAATAATAGAACTCATTCTTTCTTTACTGTTTCTACCTACTGGTAGTGTTCATAGTTATGTCTCATATGCAGGAACCTATCAGATTTTAAAACAGAAAATAGTTGCCATTTGATGAATGTGGAAAATGGCTGTTGCCATGTGGTCATTAGTAAGATGATTTTTTTTTTCTTTTCAAATAATTTTTAGTATTAAGTTTGAAGTTAGTGTTAGATATATTATATCTTTTATCTTTTAGTTAGTTTGTTATTATTTCTCATTTGTATTTTGGGCTTAGCCCATATTTCTTCTATTATAAATAGAGAACCTTATGTGTGTATTTAACACATGGGAGATTAATCCAAATATAGTTTTTCACTATATTCAACATGGTATCAGAGCAGGTTCTCTGATCTTCTTCTGGGGTCTCTGCCCGCGGCCGGCAACCCCTAAAATTTCAGTGGGCAACCCTTTCTCTTCTTAAATCTGTGCCATAGTCAACACCAGTGCAGCCAGTTGCCTCTGCCGTCGACCATCTCCGCTATCCGCCGGCGTCGACTGCCGTCACAGTTTTGACCGGTGACTAGCGGATCTAAAGCGTCTCCTCGAGCGACGGCCAACCCTGTCGGAGTCAAGACCAGACTCATCTTCACGTGCCTCCACGCACTGCCTGTCTTTAGCTGGTCTCGGGTGCGTGTGTTGCCACGCGCCGCCTTGTCGTCGGCCACTGTCACAGTTCTGACCGGTAACCAGTGGATCTGGATCGTCTCTTCAAGCGCGTCTTAACCCTGGTGGTCGCCGTCTTTGTCTCGTCCGCATGCGCTGTCACGGGCCTCCTCTCTCCAGTAGATCTCGGACGCGTGTTCATCACGCGCCGTCTTCTCGGCGTCGGCATCAAACCGCGCTGCTGCCGGTCGTCTCGTCAAAGCTTCTTCTCTCTGTTCTGACCCTCCATAGCAACCATAGCTTCCATCTTCTTTGGTCTTCACATAATCTCCATCTTCTTCCTTTCTCACTAGATTTGCCGCAGTTAGCACCGGCGCAGTCAACCGTCGCTGTAGTCGCTACCGCCTCAGACAAACGCAATTGCGTCAGTTCTTCTTGGGCTAGAGTTTAGCCCGATCTTCTTGTGATACACTGCTAAGTATCACCACTTGGGAGTTGTCCAGCAAAGAATTTTGGACCTCCACCATGTCTTTGGATCTTTGATGCCTTTGTTTCAACATTGTAGCTTAATATTTTGTTTTGTTTTAGTGGTCCAGCAACTGTGATATTTCACATTTCTGCCCTTCACACTAAGGGGAGTACGTTTGCAAGACACTGCAAGTCACATAAATATGGGTGTAGTCCCTGCAGTTTTGTAGATTTCAACTACTACTGTTGATTCTGTCACCCATCCATCATTGATGAGGATTTAGTATAGTCCCTACAGTTTTGTAGCTCTTAGCTTTCAGCTACTACTGTTGATCCCGTCACTCATTGGGAAGCAGTCCTTGCAGTTTGTCATTGTCCACCACTGTTCTCCTTCATCCACTTTTGAAGTTGAAGTTTCACAAGCTGGTCTGTAAGTCCATCTATGTTTGCCTCACACTCTTGAAGACAAATCATCTAGTTCAACACTGAGTTCATCTATTCCAAGCTTAGTTCATACAATTTGTATGCTCCAGCTTGAGGGGGAGTATTAGATATATTATATCTTTTAGTTAGTTTGTTATTATTTCTCATTTGTATTTTGGGCTTAGCCCATATTTCTTCTATTATAAATAGAGAACCCTATGTGTGTATTTAACACAAGGGAGATTAATCCAAATATAGTTTTTCACTATATTCAACAGTTAGTGAAAATAATTATAAATGTTGATAAGTGAGAACTTAGGGGGCAATTAGTGACTACTCATATAAATGAGATATCTCTTTAAATTTAATTGTTCAATAAAGAATTTTATCAAAGAGTAATGGCAGCTAAGGTCTTATCTTAATTTAACTTTTTCTCTAAGAAATACAAATAAATCTTAATCCCATAAGGATTGAGACTCTATTCCCTAATACTATCATAAGTGAAATTTGAGTATTAGTATATGAGCCAATAAGACCTAATTATTGTGGGATCTCACATCGATTAGAGATAAAACTAAATTATAACATATAAGTGGAGATAAGCCTCACCTTATGGCTTTTTGGCTTAAACCCACTACCTTAATATGGTATATGAGCCATAAGAGTCTATCCTATTTGAGATTTTGGACTTATCATGACACTCGTTATTGGGTCCCCTTGATTCTCATGCTTGATGTTCTCAGTGTGAGGGGGTGTCTTGGAGATCTACATTGACTAGATATAAGATCAAATTATAATATATAAGTTGGGGGCAAGACTCACCTTATAGAGCCAATTTTGTCTGGTTGAATTAGACTTAAATCCATTACCTTAATTGTTAGAGTGGAAAGTATATACTAGGAGGAAGAAACATTAATTGCCTAACGGTTTCCTAACTGTTTAGCAGTTAGGCAGAGCAGGGGTGTTGAGTATATTCTTTGTTGATAGTAGTAGGACCCATTGTCATGGGAGGGGGATTAGGCTCCCTAGAGCTCTGTTTGTACATGAATGTTGAGACAATACAATACATAATATTCTTTTCGATACACTTACTGTTGATTTTCTTTGTGTGAGTGTGTTGAGAGTGGATTTCTCTTCCAAGAAACCTATCATTAATACTAATAATTAACATAAAACCGAAGCCCAAATGAAATCCAAGACATGTATATGAAAATCAGTTGTTTTCTTTTAACTTAATGCTGGATCGACAGGATGTTGAATTGGCTGTAAAAGGGAAGTTTGATGCTGTTTTGGATACTATTGGTGTGTCAGAGACAGAACGTATAGGCATTAATTTTCTGAAACGAGGTGGACATTACATGACCCTTCAGGTAGGATATGAAAGTTTATTACCTTTTTCATCCTTATCACACTTGCAGTTGTATTCAGTTCATTGGCAGAGTGACCTTTTACATGTTTTTCTTAAAAAGCAATGTCTTTGCTTCAATCTCCTATGTTTGCTATTTCATTGAAGGGGGAGGCAGCATCATTGGCTGATAGGTATGGACTTGCTATTGGGCTTCCAGCAGCTACAGCTCTTTTATTGAATAAACAGCTTCTATACCGGTGCACTCGTGGAATAGGTAGAAATGTCCAGACTATCACATTATTTTGCTTTGATAACCTTGAAGTATGTTACTTCATTTCCTTTGAAATTTCTATCTTCTGTTTGACATTGATTGGACTGGTATCATAATAGAAAAAAAAATGGGTTTTTTATTGAAAGAAACGTCGGTGAAACCTATGAATTTATATGTAATTCCAAATATTTCAAGAGGTATAGATCCACTCCTTGTACTGCTTTCCGATCACAGAATCCCCTAGGTAGCTACTGGTCTACAGTTGATAAATGAAAACGATGCTTGACTGGCTTAATTAGTTACATTGCAAATCTATTCTTTCTAACATAAGCTTGTGTATCTCTTTGACTAACTTAGCTAATCACTAAAAAACTAATTAATGGGTATCTATCATACTCTCACCTAAAATTTCACCGTTTCCTCAAGGTGAACTGCTTCTGAATGCTGAAATAAAGTTCCACTGGTGTTCTTGTTGATGACAGAATCATGGTAGTGACCAAGTCAGCAAGACCAAAGTTAACTTCTAATCCTCCTAGGTTAAATACAAATGTGATTGTAGCCATTCATGTCGAAGACTGTTTTCTGAAGCATTTTTTTACGATTGAAACTGAGTGTTGTAGTTGCAGCCTTACAGCTGAAGGTTATGAAGGTCATCTATCTTATTCTGTTGGGTCTGGTTGACTAGGATGTCGGGAATACTCAGTTACTGTGACTTCCTGTTTTCTTTTCTTTTTCCCATTTTATTGTATACGGTTGAATTTGTTAATTCTGAAAAAGAAAAAACACCATTTCTTTCTCGAGGATTCCAGTTCTTCACCTTCAATGATGGAATATGATTCTAGTGGCTCTTAACTGCAATTTCCTCATTTCTCCAGCCTCTTTTTCTCCCTTTGATTGTCCTTTTGTTGCTATTCTTATTTTTTTTTTCTAGGTCCATCCACTAACTATTCTTTCCACCGTGATTCTTTTCTTTGCTCTTGATTTTCATCTTCACTTCTATTTTCTTCATCCAACATGAAATATTGCTCACACTTTGCTCTTTATTGCTGATACCTGTTCCATAAATATTGGAAACAAAATTTGTGACTTTTCCATCCACCTATTGGCTGAAACTCCTACTTCCCTTAGCTAACATGATCTTTTCATACGTAGAGGATCACCTGTACTTTTTGCCAGAGTTATTTCTTCATCTCCTTCGAAGATTCTATTCCCTGCCCCCAATGATTCCAATTGTAGCATGTTTCAGGTGTCATCTTTTCATTTTGGTGCCGCATGTCTTTTATTCTTGCTTCAAGCTGATTTGACACCATGGTGTTCCCTTCGCAGATTTCCAATCAAGAACGCTCTAACCAATCTGTCTTTAATGCATCCACAACTCTGGGCTCAATTGCTCATGTACCCATTGATAGAACTTGTATCATAACATGAGAAAGGACAGTTTTTATTGAATGAAATTAGGGAAGAAAGCCCCTAAGAAGAACAAGATTCTAGATATTTCAAGAGGTCTGGATCTACTCCTTACACTGCTTTCTCAAGGACAAAAGTTCTCTGAACTGCTTTTAGTTATTCTTATTTGTAGGAAACTACTGGTCATAACTGAAACCCACCTTAATGGGCCTACATAGTTGCAAGCCCATTTCCATTTTTTCTAACAGAAACCCTTTATTTTGTTAACTAACCTAACTTAATTGGTACTAACGTACAACAACAGCAACAAAGTCTTATCTGTCTTATTACTAACATAATTGACATAAATAACGGATATGTATCACACATTTGGCCTTTTTTGATAGACTTCTATCTAAGCACATCTAGAAGAGAAAAAAAGAAACAAAATTGTTTTCATAAACTAAAATTAGCTCATGTAAGTTAATCTTTTAAAGTGTTTGTGAGGAAGTTTGTGGAGAAAACATAAGCTAATTTTAGTTTATGGAGAAAACATATTTCATTGTTTTCTTATTTTTTTTCTCCTAAAAGTGTTTGTGAGGAAGTTTGTGCAAACAAACTTTGTCTTTTTGCCAAGCCTAATGTACATTTTATGCCAATCCTCTCTCATCGTCTATAGTCTACTATAGGCTAAAGGAGTGAATGGCTGAGGTGGAGTTAAAAGATTATATATTATGTTTTTTTTTGTCTGCAGGACAAATATATTTAAACAAGGCAATTGGGTTGTCCCAACCTATGTTTAAAGAGCGGCATATACAAAATAAAAAAAGAAAAGATAAATGCCACCTTATGGCATCTTTCCCTGCAAAAAACCTACTGAGACAAACCTTTTTAATTCTGACTATCTTCAACCCCAGAACAATACAAGTCCACCAATTCAGAAAACAAAACCTATGGTACAGGAACCGATTCCAAGATACAAAATACATTAATAGAATAGTAAAGAGTCCTGATTTAAGTAAAATAGATGCATCATGATGATATTATCTCCTCTAGTTCAAGTGAGTACAACTGTTGCCACTCGCACCTTTTCTGCCTCTGACTTGTTCACGTTCTATTCTTTTCCAAGAACACTTCTAGTTCTGGATCTCTGCATACTTTGGTTTTGATGTCCCTGTACCCTCCAGTAATCTTGCAAAAAACAAAGCCAAAAACTACGTAGCGAAAAAGTATTATCTATTCATAGACTGGTATAACATATCCATACAATTTCTCCCCATTGTTGTACTTAACACAAGATTCCTATTTTCTCTTTTTACTTAAAGATTTTAAGCAAATCGTTGGACTCAGACCAGTTGGAATACGAGAAAGTTGCCCTTGGATATTTATGTGTGATTCTGACCCAAGCTTTGAGTTGTGCTAGAGTAAATACTTCCTGAACATCTACTTTTGACAACCTATGTATGACATTGTTCCTGTGATTTAAATACTCCACAGTACCACTACCCACATACATCACTATAATGTATTGCATTTGTTGTTCATTACTGGTTGCTCAAATTGGCAGAAATGTATTTCTGCTGTATAGATAAGATTCCCAACTAGGAATCACACATGTTCCATATTTCCACATACATCTCCATAATGTATTGTATTTGTTGTTCATTCCTGGTTGCTCAAATTGGCAGAAATGTATTTCTTCTGTGTTATGATGTACAGAGAAGATTCCCGACCAGGAGTCGCATTTTCCATATTGTGCAGCCATCCTACAACTGAAAAACAAGTGATTAGCAGTTTCATCCTTTTGTCCGCATATGACACATGTTTTATTTTCCACCTCTATATCCGTACTCTGCAGATTATCTACATCACCTAAGTAGAACTCAAGCATTGATAAAATTTGGAGCTGAACAAAACTTAATGAAAGGAATAGAAATTTTGAAAGTGGGTTCTGCTGTAATTTCCTTGTACTCTATGCGTCTGGTATATCATTTACGCAGAAACCAATGGTCTGCAAGCTGCTACAATCTTTATTATTATACAATTATTCTGTCTTAGAATTAAACTTTTAAACTTCCAGCAAAGAAATCAAGATAGGCATAACCCAACTAAAGGCCTTGTAGTCAGGTGACTTGATTTAGAAGGAAATAGCCATTGAGACTTGAATGAAAAAATCAACGAAGTATTTTTGTCATGTCAGTAGACATTGGTATCTCTATGATACGATCTTCTATTATTCGCCTGAATGAAACAACAAAAATAGAAGATATTTACTAGCATGCTAAAACTTTGCACGTACTTTTTGGTTGCGAAATGTTTCATGCAACTTAAAAAGGCATCTTAATTATGATGACATATATAAGAGGATAGCCAGATTAAGCCTCTCTAAAACCTTTCAGCTTCAGGTTTTTCTAGATATCAGATATTCATAAATGATATCTTTGCATTCTTTTTGGAATGAAATAGGGATCTATTAGATGAACGACAATTTTGGCTTGCGAGATTGACATCAAGCTTTCTTGATGCTTGTTATGTAAATGAAGCAGAATTAAACATATCATGTAGTCAAGTCCTGTCTCGCATCTCCACCTTGTAGAAAAAGCGAAAACACATTTTGATTCAACAGTCTAATTTTTCTGTGCTTGGTATTCCCTTTTGATTTTAATTTAAATTGTCGTTGGTGTAAGTTAGAAACCAAGGGTGGTGTTTATTTCCTTGTTTTAACCTGTACTGACAAATTCCTGTCCAAGTTTTTTATTTTAAAAAAAACATGTGAAGCCAAATCTCCTTCGTTCATTGTGATTACAGAATACTCATGGACATACATGAGGGCTGACTCAGACGGTTTAAATGAGATTCAAAAGCTATGTGAAGCTGGGAAGATGAAGATACCTGTGCATACAACGTTTCCCATAACACAAGTAAAAGAGGCCCATGAGGCAAAAGACAAGAAGCTCATTCCAGGTAAAATAGTTCTGGAATTTGATTGACCTCACGAAGCTGATGACAGTCGCTTAAACTAGGTTTTTCCCCTTCATTCTAGGGTTCTCTTTTCAATGAAATGTTCCACATTTAATTGACAAATTGATAGTTTTTTTTTTCTGGGTTTTCACTATATGATAAAAAGTGGGAACTCTGTAAATTTTTGATTCAGAATATACCCGGTCATAAAAGTCTGTAAATTGATAAGTTTGTGACACACGACGACCTTTCTTTACCTTTACAACTGTTAAAGTTTTAGTCATGTCCACTTGTGTTGTCGTGGAAGGTGTTGACATGACGTTATACCTTCATAACCCCCATGTGTCAGTTGCACTCACTGTCAGTAGCCAATCCATGTTCGCTTGAATTGTGACATCGAAAGAGAACATTGGTAAATTATTAGCAGAAAGCTTGTTCATTGTATTGACGTATTGTGCTGCTAGGGAGCGGAGAGGTAGGCATCATTTGCTGTTGAAATGGCCAGATCTTAGGAACATTATCGGGCAGCATTTGTCTGCTTACTTTTTAATTTATTTGAACTGCTAGGAACAGGCTATTCTCTTTTCTTGATCACGTGTGGCATTCGTGATTCAAATGTTAATGAATTAAAATTTGTAACCTCACTTGGATACAACTATTCAATTATTTACGGTCTGGTGGGACACAATCTAACATGGACTGAATACACACTTTGACAACCCCCTAACACTGGTCACCAAACCAGCTTGCTGGGTGGAAAACAATTATTTTGAACTTTTTGTAACACTATAAATTAGGTCTTCACCTCTTTTGCTACTCTTGTATTATATTACCCTAATCAACTTCGTAATTATCATAGTTTATAAAAATGTAAAGGTACCTTAAAAAGGCTCATTGGGCACTTTACGGCATCGGCTTTACCTCAACCGGGCCTCATGCAGAAAAGCCCAAAATATAGACAAAGTTAAAGGGCCTTGCAATGTAAGTCCATAAAAAATATTATTGCACAATCTGCTTTTCATAGATGTCTTTCCATAATGCGTTCTTAGTATCAGTTTTGTCAAGTTGTGTAAATGTTATGGTCAAACCCCTTCTTTTTAAGTAACCTTGACCCACTTATTTAAGTTGGCTATCATTCAGCTTTGGAGTTAGGATCATATGACCAAAGAGTTGTGCGTGCTTCTCTGAGTGGCTTTCCATGTAGCTGGACCACACCTCTAACCTAAACCTATTAAATGCTTTACCTTGTTGCATGTGAAGTGAGTCTTGAGATGATGGTTGAAGGGTGTTCACCAATCTCTGATTTTACACTAAAATTTAATTACGGATCCAACTAATGAATGAAGAAATAAAATATCATCAATAACTAGAAAGTTTAATTTATTAAAATCTGACAAAAAAATATTATCTATTACTTTTCATTTTCAAATTAATGGTGGTCTAGATGTGCTAGTTTGTTTTCATTATTTGGCAGGCAAGTGACTAACCTATTCAAATAGCTGCATTTTATTAATATCAGTTGATAACATTTTGGCAAAGGCAATGAATGAAATGAATGAATGGATTTCTCTGCCACGCGTCACATGTGCACAGATTTCTATGATATCCTTGGGAAGCATAGTAAACGCACAGTCCTTCGCAAATGGGTCCCTATGTTTGTTTCAGAATCTTGCATCTACTCTCCTTTTCATGCGCGTGCCTTTACACACTTTTTTTTTCCTTCCCCGGCTCTCCTTTACATTCTTTATTCAATTCAAACATTTGTAAGTAATGAGAAGTAATGTTTAATCTATTGAAATATAAAATAAAATTATGTAATTATTCATTAGTACAAAATCATCTTATACTCAACGGCTGTAAACATCTGAGTTCATTTCTTGAAACTAACTGATGCATTCGTTCGCTTGTAATGGAATTCTTTAATGCAAACGTATTCCATTATTAAAAGGATGGTACTCTGAGAAGTAGACAAAAAAGTTGAAATATTTGGTGAAAACATGGAACAATATGGTGAAATGCAGTAAAAGGCGCGTGGAGTAAAAGGAAAGCAGTGGTGAGTGAGATAGGGGAGGAACAACTTAAAGGATGATTGGAGGCAATGAAATTGCGAAAGCTTATATCGTGTGGTCACGTGCGGTGCACCTTCCTCCTTCTTCTTTTCACCTCTCCATGTCTTATTCCCACGTGACGTCTTTCACACACACCCTTCTTCTATCTTCTTATTTCGTATCTGCCACTCCCACCCCATCATTTCTTCATTTCCAAATAACCTATTATTATTTTTTCCATCTTCTTAATGTTGATTAAATATATCTAATGTGCCCTGACAAATGATGAGAAGTCTGAAAAACAAGACATACTAATAATAATAGTGTGTTTGTATTGTGTAAACAGAGAGAGAAAGAGAGAGGTGAGAAAGCAAAAAAGGCAGGCATTTGCTACAGACAGACACTGTACCAGAAGAGTACAGGTTTTTCGTTATTTAGTATTTACATTTACACTTACAAAACAATAGTATTACCACTGCACCTCTCAGTTCTCACACCACACGGATGGACACATGAATTCTGTGAAAGTGTAATCAACTTTTATATTCCCAACACCAACACTTTCTCCCCCATTTTCATTTCCTTCCTCTCCTTCTATCATCTATCATCTATCATCTATCTGCCCACGTTCCTCCCCACACTGTTTTACTGCCTCCTACCACCTATCAATACATCTGTATAATATTTTTACATCTCAATCTAGATCACATACACATATTATCTGCGTATTCATTCTTGACCTTTATTCCAACCATTTCCCATCAGCCCCCTGCGAGCTACAATAAACTCCATTATTGTATCATAATACACATTGTATGAATCTTATAAAAATGGGAAATCTTGACAGCTGAATTAACAAAATTGAAGAGCATGTTATGCAATAGTTTCCTATTCAAGAAAACCATTCAAATTATGATTATATTTTTATAGACACTCCAAATGGGTCTTTGTCCACTTCACACATTTTTCTTTCTTTCTATCACGTTATGGTATTGCTTATTGTATTTATTAAATACATCTACTGTATTCTTCATCATATTTCTAGTTTGTGGGCATTAATTACGTATTAAGAATACAACCAGCAAAGCTAATCAAATTATTATTTGAGAGATTTCCTTCACATTCATTGCCGCTGATAATGCTTATGATATTGACAAATACAATACCGTTAGGTGGGCTTTTCTATTTTTTTTCCCTCTCATAAATAGCCGTTGGGTAGGTTTTGTTTTGCAAGTTTTATTGGTTGTTGTGTTTGCTAGTTGTTGGTTAAGATTATCGTACCATTATTTGGTAGTGTGCTAGTGTTTTCACACAGGTTTTTATTAAGGCAAAAGCTATCTATATTTAGGGAGTAAAAATCCTATTATATCCAGAAACTATTTTAGAAAATTTTAACAATCATGATCTAAAATAGTAGCATTGATTTTACCGAAACGTCTAATAATAAACACATATTATTCACAACATAAGGCCAAAATCTCCTTTATGCTAGTCTTACAATAATATAAACTCTTTATCTATTCCTTTTCCTGTCATATTTCTTTTCCACTCACACTCTCACACAACCTTTCTTTTTCTATTATTTTCCCACTGCTTTCTGTCTTTACCAAAGTTGTTGATCTGCCAAAAGTCTCGTGCACGCAGATGATTTTTCCCCTTTTCTGCTGAACACGGTGACGAACCTTGAGACTTGAGTACTTCACTAATAACAAGTATCATTCAAGATTCATCTCCCACTTCATTTCACCATACATATGATTCATACCACACTATCCCATTCCCAAATTCCAAGTGCTCCCTCGAGTCTTCCCATCCAAAGAAAGATATTATAGTCATCTTTGAACAAAACCACTTGTGAATCGATGAATCTGGGGGAATGGATGATTATTCCTCCGCAGTGCATGGTTGCCAGATAAGGTGACAGATTATGTAAAAAAAATGTGAAAAATGAAAGTAAGTTTTATTTTACTAAGATATAGAACTTAATTGAGAATATGTGTGTAAGAAATAAAAAATAAAGAAAAAGCACCAGTTGGCAACAAGACCCTACCCTACACTCTAGCCACAGTGGGTTACATTTTGATAAAGACAAACAGCATTTCGTCATCTTCCATTAAACACTTTCCTCTCTCTCAGTATCTCTCTCTCTCTCTCTCGTTCTATCAGACACTCTCACTCACAAATAGTAGCCACCTTGCAATCTGTTACTGAGGATAATAGACCACTCCACCTCACAACCAAGCAACACTAAGCAATCTTTCATTTATTGACTGTGCTTTTATAGAGCTACCATCCCAAAAATCAACTCTTGTGTCACACAATGGCCATGCCATGACTTGGCGAGTGTTATTCTGAAACCAAATAAAAAGAAAAAGAAAAAAATGGAGACAGAAAGAGAGAGACCCCATCGCAGCACAAGTAGCAATAGCAGTAGCACAAGCGAGTTGTTTGTTTGCTTCACTTCTCGTTTGTCCTCTTCATCCATGAAGCTCTCTTCTAAGTCCATTCTCAGCCCAAGCCGCAGCAGAGACCCTCCTCAGATTTCCCTCTCTTCTTCCCTCAGCAGGAGGCTCAAGAGCAATGGCAGCATGAAAGGAGGCCAAGCCTCTCCCATGTTCCCAACTGCTGGCAAGAGAAGAGGGTGTGGCTTTGAGAACCCTGAACCTTCTTCTCCCAAGGTCACTTGCATTGGCCAGGTGAGGGTGAAGACCAAGAAGCAAGGAAAGAAGATAAGGGCAAGGTCTAAGAGGAGGGGGGAGGCTAGCTTTAGGAAGGGTGAACAAGGTTGTGCAAATGCCAATGGAAATGCAAATCCTAATGCAGATCTAACTAGACAAAACAGCCAAGGGTTTCAGCATCATCAGAACTGCTTGAAGCATCGGAATCAGAGATGGGTGCATCTCCCCTTGACAATATGTGAGGCCTTGAGAGAGTTCAGCTGCTTCTTTCCTTGCAGGTCTTCTTGCATGTCAAGTGAGAAGGAGAAGGAAAAGGGTGGTGGAGTGGAAGGGGGAGGACTTGTGAGAGAGGGTTCGTGTGGGAATGGACTTGGAAGGTGGCTGGTGGCTTTGCAGGATGGGGATGGAAAGGGAAGGGGGATTGAGTTAGTGATGGAGGAAGAAATGGAGGATGGAAGAGACACAGGTGAGAGGAGCCACAGCCAGAGGAGGCATGTGTTTGAGGACATTGATGTTGATTTGGTGGTAGGAGAGGAAGAAGAGAAGAAGAATGATGAGGTGGTGGGAGAGGAAGAAGAGAAAGCAAGAGTTAGCATATGTATTCCTCCGAAAAATGCTCTTTTATTGATGAGATGCAGATCTGATCCAGTCAAAATGGCAGCTCTGGCTAACCGTTTTTGGGAATCACCTGTTCACAAAAACAAATGTCAAGAAGAAGAGAAAGAAGGGGAAGAACATGATGAAGAAGACAGTGGGGATGAAGAAGATCAAGAAGTAGAAGATGATGACACAGAGCAACCCATCGAAGTGAAAGAGGATGAGCAACCCATCAAAGTGAAAGAGGATGAGCAACAAGTACAAGAAGAAGTTGAAAGAGAAACTAAAGAAGATACCATTTGCGAAAGAGAAACAGAAACTATGGTGGTGGTCAGTGAAGAAGAAGAACAAGCCTGGAATGAAAGCTATGAAGTTGAAAGCGTAGAAAACATAGAAAGCAGAGAGCTTCATGAAGTAAAAGAGGACGAAGAAAAGGGTGACCAAGAAGCAAATGAAAATACCATCGAAAAAGGTGAAACTTTAACACATCCTGAAGCTCATTCGGATCTCGACAACCTTAAAACCGAAGAAAAAGAGGTTAATCTCCGAGAGGGTAAAGAAGAAGTGGGTAAAGAAGAAGTGAGAGAAAACAACGAAAGCTCAGAACTTTCTTCCACCCCAGAAACGTTCACAGCTTCAGAACCGGAAAACGACGACGGAGAGCCAGAAACGGAAGCAGTGACGACCGAAACTTCAGAAGGGTCAACGGAGGAGGAAGAAGAGAAAGTGACTACGGAGACTGAAAGTCAAGATCCGACCCGTTGCCCGAATTCGGATCCACAGTCAAAGGAGGGAGAAAATGGGTCAAAATGCGAAGATAGAGAAAGGGAAACGTTGCCGGAGTGCTTGTTGCTGATGATGTGCGAGCCGAAGCTGTCAATGGAGGTGTCCAAGGAAACGTGGGTGTGCAGCACCGACTTCATACGGTGGCTACCAGAGAGACCTGCCGCTGCAGGAGCCGGCAAAAGGCTGACTGGAGAGACGTTTACGAAGACCAAGCCGAAGCCGAAGCCTTCTCCACCACTGGCGCAGCCGCCACGGTCGTCGTGCTCGTTCCCGGCGTTCGGCGGCGCCGCCGGAGTGTCAATGGCGACAATGATTGAGCAGAAGCTGGTGGGGTCCAAATCAGGTAATGGGTACGAGCCATTTGTGCTCACGCGCTGCAAGTCGGAGCCGATGAGGTCATCGGCTAAGCTAGCTCCGGAGGCTTGCTTTTGGAACAACAGGAAGCTTGAGCCGCATCCACCCGCCGCTCAGCTTGGGGTCGGCGCGCCGGCTGGTGTTGGGTTTTGATTTTCATTTTAATTCTCTTCCTGAAAAATCTCAAATTTCCCTTTTTTTTAATTGACAGAATAATCAACTGTTGTTATTATTATGTGTAGATTACCGCTAAACTTTGGGCTGCTTTGGTAAAGTAGGATTTTGATTATACTCCTATTTTTGCTGTTTTTAGAATGTAATCCTTTGTATAAATAGTTTTAGTGATGCTATTTGTTTTTGGGGTCCATTATTACTCGTCAGTGAATTTATAATAAGAGTTTTAATTTACTTGTGCATTGTTAAATAGTATTCTGGCATAATCTGGTGCATCTTGTATGTATTCTGTATGGTTTGATATTTCTTAGTTGGAACATATTATGAGGAGATAATGGAAGTGGTTGATGAAGGGTTGAAGTATATGCGTTCTCTTGAGGGCATGAAGACAAAGTGAGTGGGACATTTTCCTAAGGTTGTTGTGTCTGGTTGTCTATTGCCATAATTAGGTTGGAATTCCTGTGGACTTTGGTCAATGGTCGTTCATCGTTTTAAAGAACTACTGCTCTGTGATTAAGCTTCTCTAATGTGTTGTTGTCTTTAACAAGTCCTCATGGTAGTTGCATGTGTAACAGGGAATTGATTCCAACGTGCTGAATTGAATTACAGGGAAAACAGTCAAACCACAAGTCTGACTAGTCATTAGTGAATGCAATGATTTTTTTTAATTATATCTACTAAAGACAGATTATTAATGAACTTTATAAATAGTAGCAAGAGGCTTTATGATCTTTTAGCAAAACAAGCATTTGGTTGGTAAAAGTGTGTTGCATGGTTTTTGATTTGTGTGTAGACATAATAACGATTGATTTTGAGATAAATATTAGTTAATAGCTTAGTCACAGAGGTTTTGAAAGGAACCGAACGAAGGATAAGCTGTAAAGTTGGCATTTTGTCTTTCTCTAAAACTGTTTCAGTGTCTTGCAATTGCAGAATTTGAAAACTGTTTCCTCAGTCAATAATACAGTCTGCAGTCGAATCAGTTCCCAAGGAAGCAAAACTATAGTATGATTATGTCATGCAAGACAAACCCAACCATTAGAAAGAAAGCAAATAATGTTTATTATATTTAATTTACTCCTTAGATTCACAGTCTTTGAGGCACCTTCTTTGGACTCAATATCATTAAAATTTGAGAGATTATATTCAATTTACTTCAAATAGCTTTCTTTCAAGAAATACACACTATTTCATCTAAGTTGAAGTGAGATTTTCTCTAAGTAAAAATTTGAACTAATTTTTCAAAATATTGAGATCTCTGTCAAAAGCTGATTTTTTTTTCATACAAAGATTTGAGTTTTGAGCTGCCTATTATTTGTTTAATAATATTTGGTCTAACTATCTTTCAAGTATTTTCAGTTGAGCTTTAATTAATTTTTTTGTCTATTGAATATTTTAAATTTTTATATTTTTCATATCAATTCTGTGACACCCGGGCACGGAGACGTGGGCGGGGAGTGACGCCGGTGCAAGAAGCATGGTGCAGGGGGCACAGACAAGGAGCGGCTCCTGGCAGCTTCGGGTGGAAGGGGTACATGGATGAATCGAACATACACCGGAATGAGAGGGATCTGGAGACTGTATAGGTATGGGACTATACAGTTGAAGGATAGCTTAAAGGAATTGATTTGGCTACTCATATCACCAAAATGCATTTACTTTTCGGTAGCCTGACTCATAAGAACTCCATGGTTAAGCGTGCTTGGCCTGGAGTAATTCTGGGATGGGTGACCTTCTGGGAAGTTTTCCCAGAAAGTCTGGAAATCCTGGTGGTGGTCTTTGGGGGCAGTCAACGGTCCCTGCAAAATTCTTGTTATTTAATTTATTTCGTTAATTAGGTGATTTAAATATTGTTTTTGTCATTGTCTTACTTATCTTTTTGTATTAAAAAGGTTTAAGGTTTTATTGTTAATATAAAAGAAGTGAATTTTATTACTTTATTGAAAACATATTAAACAACAAGATCGTTATATTTATCAATTAGTTTTATGTTATCACTTATCATGATCAAGGAATTGTTCTCATAACAATCATCTATCATTGATAAGGCTAATCATATGTTATTTTACATTGATGCAATATAATTTTATATTAACAATAAAATTTCACATTCCTTAATAAAAATAAGTAAAGAATATGATGAAACAAAATAACAATTTCATCATTCAATAAAAAAAAAGTTAAACAAAACAAACCTCAATTAAAAATATAATTTTTTTTAAAATATTTAACAAACTAATACAATTTAATATGAACTCAATTAAAAATATCCAAATTTATTGTTAACTTAAAACTTAACCTAAACACTTAATGTAAGATGATTACACAATAGCTAGTTTCAAAATGTACTCTTCAACATGTTTTATCATAATCAGCAGCAAAACAAGAAAATCATCTAGCTAACTCTAGCAATTTTTTCATGTATTAACATGAATGAGAAGTGTTTAGAAGCATGTTAAAACCGTGAGGGTGGTGGATTGCTTCTTGATGAAGAAGTTTGATGATGAGAAAAAGGTAGTTGTGATTGGGAATCTTGAGTTGAAAAGGGACGAACAGAGAAACACAATGGAAGCTGTTAACATAAAGTGTTTCTGTGTGCAAACTTTTTGAACAGATTGAAAATGGTGTAGGGAATGGGATACCACAAAATCAATAATGAAATAGGCCTTCCCAAACCCTATCAGATAAAACTATTAGTCAAAGGTACTTTTTTTCATACAATAAATTCTTACATTAAAAGTTACTTCTTTTTAAAACCACATAAGTTGTATATTTTACTTGGGAAAATCTTATGTTGTCTATGTGTAAAAACATGTACAAGAGGGTATATTAATCTTATTGTCTATTCAATTTTTCCTTGTGTGAATGGTCAAAATTTATTTTTGCTAAACATTATTTTAATCTCTTGTATATGATTGAATAATTAATCTAAGACTTTTTAGCATATTATTGATTCGCCACTTTTGGAGAAAGAGAGAATATGCAATGTCCCCCATCAATTTCCACCTATGACCTACTGAGAAATACTTTTTTAGTGAGCATAAAAAATGTTTGATAATATTTATATAGAAAAAAAATGTACAATACAATTCTTTTAAATATGTCATCGCAAAAATAACAAACTAATTAGTTTTATAAGTTATAGTTACACTTTAAATGTTTTTCATAATTTAAAAATAAAAAGACTAAATTAAAACTAGTTTAATCTACTTTTTTTCTTATCTTTTATAACTTTTAACATTCATTTTGAAAAAAATATTTTATGGAAACAACAATAATAAAATAATTAAACCTTAACTCTATTTATTATTGAATCTTTTGAAAGAAATATATAATATTATTAATAACCCATATAAAATAAAGGATTACTTAAGATAGACATATACTATGAAAAAGAGTTATTGCATGAAAAAACATGTAGTAATGATATATTTGATAGGGATAATATACTAATCATAAAAATTACTGAGTGAGGTCAGGTGCTTTAAGAAAAGAAGAAAGTGAATCCAAAAACATACAATTTCAAAGTATCAATAATTTAAATATGTTATGCTATAATTCAATAAACTGCTTTTGTATGAATTGTATCATTCTTCTATGGATGAATATGACACAAGGTAAAGTGCTTACTGTGGATGCACAGAACAATTGCAATTGCTACTTTGACAGAATAATGCAAAACTGGGTTACTGTACAATCATTGGTTTTAGCAGTTTGAAATCATTGATGAAATTATAGGTAAGAAAAAAAAATGGGATGTGGTGGAGAGGTGAGGAGAAGAGTAAGCGCGAATCACTCATACAATTAATGATGGCACCACTACCTCAAACCACTCCTGGTTCTAGCATGGATTATCAACTCATTTAAGGCATCAATGTTTCTTTGTTTATAAACCGGGGGAAACACTGGTTAAACACCCCGTAAACCACTAACATGTTTAGGGTTTAATAAAGAATGAGTTGTATCCTACCCCACATCCCAAGATATCCAGGGTTTTCAAATGATCATATATAAACCTGTGTAAATAGTGAGTTATTTCCAATGTGGGACTTACAAATTAGGTTTTTCCTAATCCTAAAGTCTCAATTCTGTTTATAGTATCGCCCACCCATCAGAAGAAATCTCATGTTCTCATTCCAGCCAGTTAGGTACACAATCCTGCTGTGTCTTTTATGATTTATTTTTTATTTTTTATTTTTTCCCTCGATATATATGATTCCAGTATGTCCAACCAGCTCAAAATCGTGACCAAGTGACTCAACCATTTTAGAGAGTAGAAGAACCTTATGATTGAAACCGAGGACGTCACTCTCATAAGCTACCAAGAACCAATGGTATTCTCGATTCCCTAAGTCTATAACTTATTGCAGCAACTTCAAAACTCATTTGCAGAATTTATGTTTGCTGACTCTTTCATAACTGCCAATACTTGCAAAATTTCCTTGTTCCAAAAACCCCAACCTTGAATAAAACCATTTGCATGATACAGTGGTTTTCTGACCTGTGAAATCAAGCATCAAACAATCAATTATACGAAATCATTAAATTCTTAATAAACAAGATCTTTTTCTGCAACAGGAATATAGAAACGTTTCTTATTGTACCCTTAAATCCCCTTTATAGAACATTTATAGTTTTCTTTTTCTTGTTATGATAAATGTAATGAAGAAAGATCTGCTTGTATTTTTCTCATTTCTTCATTTTACACTTATGGATGCATAGCAGTATATTTAATATTGGTAAAAGGGGTATCATCACTTTACAACCTGAAATTATGCTTCAAACAATTACATTGACCCTGTTTTCTAACAAGTACCCGGACCTTGGTTTCTGACAAGTACACTGACCCATTATTAACAGTAATATTATAACTATAATAAGTGTCGCTGTCCATAGTTTTTATAACCTTGGTTGGTTTGAACTCAAGATGGCAAGTGGAAGTTCACTTGATTTTGACTGTATGCATATATAGCTAAAGATTCTGAAGTTACAAGTAAAGTGAGTTCAAGAAATTTAATGAAGATTCCAAAGTTCATTTTCTGCCCAACATGATTAAATGTCGGAATAATTGGAGTGGTTGTGATGGAGAATTCAGGTAACACTACCAACATTAGTGATTGTTCTCTTAAAACTCCTTTTATTTTAATTTTCTAATGCCAGTTTTCTTAAACATTTCTTATTTGATTTTTTTGAATATATTATTTTCTCATAACTTTTATATTCAGTGTCTGAAGCATGTTTCTGCCATTGATATTCTGGTCTTTGACAAGTTAATCCATCTGGAAATTTCAATTGGAAGCTATTCTGGGATTTCTTAGTTTACTTGCTGCTTCAACGTTCCCACAAGCTGGAAGTTCTAATGATTAACAAGGTTTGCCGAGTTGAAAAGTGAATTTTATTTTATATTGTATCCGAGAACGTTTGGTATCTGTCATTGTAGAAATCACGAAACCATGCAACGAGACACGAGTAGTCAAGATGGAGGCATTCACTGGTTGTTCCTGAATTCCTTTAACATCTCAAAATTTTATGCCTTGGAGAATATCAAGGATTAGAAACTGAGCTGGATTTTATAGGCTGTATCATGCAAAATGTTAGAGTTAGAGACAATGACTTTCAACTTATCAAGATCCTCAGGTTCAGAGGAAAAACTTCAAATCTGCAGCAATTTATCTATACTTCATAGGAAGTTTGAAACCTGTCAAATTGTATTCCACTGAATCTTATTCTTAGAAGGTATGCTTTTGGTGGGCTAATATTGGGAAGCTTTGCTCAAGTAATTTTCTCTTTTCTCTTAGTTGTCTTCTGTTTTAGTTTTTTGTTTTGGAGAATTCATTAGTATACATTTTTTTATGCTTTTGCTTGGGCTTGCACCCTACCCTAGTATATAATTAGGACTCTTGTGTTGGTATCCGTATCACAACATTGCACCTTATCAATCTAGGATACTGTTAAAGTGTTCTCTGCCTTTTACTCTTGCACGTGAATCTTTTAATTCCAACAAATAAACCTTGTTTTGCGGTCTAGTGGTTTTGTAAACTATGAATATTATGAAAATATGTCAATATGTGATACGAATATGTAACAGAGTTGGTTATAGTTGTAGTAGAAACATTGATTATATTCAGGATTGCCTCCGGATAGTTCAATTTTACTTTCACTTTAATGTATTTTAATCTTAACCAAAATTAACTGATCTGTTCTTATGGATACTTTTCTGAGCAGGAAAACCAAGTACAGTTTTAAGTGCAGAAATCTTTTTCCTATAGAGATGTTATGCAGTAATTTGTAATCATCAAAGTTTGACCGAGCCTATTTTGATCTGAACCACCCTTTTGTTTTTGGTTCTTTCATTATTTTGCTATTAATACTCTGTAGTGTATTAGTGTCTTTCTTTTGTTACTGTGAATACTTCTAGTTGGTCTAGTAGGACCGAACAATTAGCTCATTAAGAGACTCATCATGGCCTGTAATACTTCAAAGTTCGTAGCAACTTTCTCTTGAGAAATTATAACTGCTCTTCAAAATCTTGTGCAACGTCTTCACAACATTGTATATTGTTAAATGCATATACCTAGTTGTCATTTGAGAAAATCATAAGTCGATGTTCAGGATTTATATATTACAAATCTGTAGATTGTTTTGGATAATCAGCGTATATGCTCATAGAAAGAGCATACATGATTATGTAAATTGGTTTGTCTAGCAGAACAAAAACCAAGAGTTACTATTATCACCATTATTATTTTTTCTGTTCTTCTTAGGCAATTGCTACAAAGAATTGATCAGTAAAGTATGATTATGATCCTCAGGTTCAGGATTTGAATGCAATCAATGGCTTTTCTCAGCATTCCTGGTGTACGTTTGAAGCCACTGCTCTAGCCCAAAACTTGATCTGCTGTTTCATGTCACCTGCAGACTTATTAGAAGCCCAGTTTGGAATAGGAGGAGCACAACTTTGCACCAACCATGCCTCGGATAAGTATGGTCTCCTTGCAGCCTTATCTTCTTCTGTCTCATCTCTTTTTTTCTCTTGCAAACCAGGTAGTATGTTAGCTAAACTTGGACTCAAGGTTTCTTTCTCAAATGAGAATCCCAAATCCTTGAACCCCTGAACCTCTTCATATTCAAGATCACTCAGGCTTCTCCTCATTGTTTTCTGATTCAGGTACCTGCGCTTCATCTCCATAATACCCTCTGTGTTGAAGCTTTCAACCTCAGTCTTTCTCGCTGGTCTACATCTTGGAATGCTACAAGTCTGTCAAAGCAAAAATGACATAATGTGAGGACTGAAGAGTTAACTTCAACACCTTCAAATCAATCTGAATTTGGAAGTATATATATATGTTTTGAACTTTACTTCGCAAAGAACTATAGACTTTTCTTAAAGTAGCATTGTAGCAGCAAGCTACACACACATACACACATATGTGTGTGGGCTTCCTGTCCTTTTCTTATGATATGAGTTTATTTATGCCAAAAACTTTTGGCCTTTTTGGCCATGCTGTAATTGGTGCTGGCCACACTAAAAGCAATCATAAACTTTAGAAGGGACAGAATCTTATACATTTGGACTTTAAATGAAAAGGAGTATATTACTTAATATCTTACAAAAGCAGATGATTGAAGTACCTTAGAGGTTTGCCTGGGGGGCAGGATGTCAATATGGGTAGGTGTTGATGTTTGCCTGTTGGATCTGCTATCATTTACTTGGAACTTTTCCTCTCTCCCTATGGATGGAGGCAAAGATGGTGTTCTTAGAAGTTTGCTTTTCCTTCTACTACAATCACTGTCATGTCCTTTCATCTGTGCACTACGAGGTTTACTAACTGAATGAGACACCAGAGGATCTTGTGTTTGGTGCACAAATTTGCTTCTAGTAGAACTGCTTCCTTTTTGACCTTTTTCTTCTTCTTCTTCTTCTTCTTCTCTCAATCTCAATGGTGGCATGGATGGTGCTCTCTGGATCTTCTTGGTATGATGAAAAGCACCATTGTTTGGTGGTTTCCTTATTGAGGAGTAAGAACACACACAAGAGTCCTTCACTGTAAAATCCGGGGGGCTGATCATGCCAGTGGAAGGGTAAGGATCAGAGTGACACCTTGTCATCTTTGGTGTTATCTTTAACAAGTTGTCAAAGAACCAGCACTCCTCCAGAAGATCTGCAGCTTCCAATTTTTCATCTCTGCAGAAAGAAGACTCAGAAGAGTTGCCAATTGGATCCATTAGTTTGCACTTTTCCAACTGTCACCCCTTAATGTGTTCTGAACTTATATGCAGACTTCTGCTTCTGTAGTCACTGAATTCTTATTAAATTAACCGAATGTTTTGCACACACAGGCCAAAGATTTTAGCAATAAAAATTCTGAAGCTGAGCTTTCTTTGTAGATAAGCCATGTGAGATATGACACCATGTGCTCTAAGATGTCCTTATTCATTGTTTAGGTAGAAAGTGCTTACTGTCCAAAAATCAAGTGTTATTTTAATAGAAAAAATGGATTTCCTTTGGCATTTGAAGAAGTGAAATAATAGTTATGAGATGGATGAGTGCAGAGAGAGAGGAAGTGGGGTCATGGAGCATTCAAGCTTCACAACAAAAAATAATAGATAGGGACGATTTCTTTGGGATTGCCTTTATCATGCCAGCACATCCCCATGTGCTCTGGTTTTTGTTTATGCAGCCACTTCACATCACAAAACAAGTTAAATTAATCATTGTGTTTGGTTCTATTTGACTACTACAACATCATTTGGTAATGCTGTGAAAAGGTTTCATTATTACGTTATTTTCTTTTACATTTAATAAATATCTTCAAACATATTAAAATCTTAAAACTGATTAATCATAATAGTTCTTAATTAGCATGCAGTTTCTGAAGACCTTCATTCTTTTCTCCAGGTGTCTGTGTGGCTATATGTATAGTGTTCTTAGCTGTCTAAATATTATGAGCTTTTAAAAAACTAATTCAATTTAAACTATTAGTTTAGTTGAGTTTGGTAGAGGAATGAAACCAATTATTTAATCAAATCTAGCTTGATGCTTAGTTAAGGAAGATGCCAAAAACTCTGAATTATTTTCTTGTACAACTTGCTGTTAACCTATCGATTAACCACTCTAGAATCTTGACCAATTTGGTTAAATTTCTAACTTTATTCTTGTTAGGTACAATTACTTTTGAATTAATTAACTCCTCTAGCTAGTTTCTGTTATTGAGTTTGATTCGCAAAGGATTTTGGTGTTTTTTTTTTGTAAATTATTAAAAAATTAAGTTGATTGTTCGAATGAATAAAAAATAAAGAAAAACAATATATATATATATATATATATATATATATATATATATATATATATATATATATATATATATATATATATATATATATCTCGTGCCAAGCATAATTACATAAATATTCCTTTTTCTCGATGATTCAAATATTTATATTATTATAATACGGTACTTACGGGTGTATGTTTCATATAATAATTGTTAAAGTATTAGCTTTTTTAAAGTATTTGCAAATTTACTCAAAAATATTTGTTGTTTTAAATTAAAATATTGTACATAAATTTTAATACATGTGAGTGGTTCTGATTTTTTTTTATAAAATGTTAATTTTTTATTCTAAAATTGGAAAGTGGCACTTTTAATCTTTATTATATTATGACATTAAATAGCTATTCGTGTATTAAAAGTACAAGATGTTAACTTACAATTTTAAATTAAACTGACTGTCATCTAAAATTAAAAGCAACTAGAAATTAAAAACATCTTTAAGATAAATAAATTAAAGAAAGAATCTAGGAAGAAGTTCTTGATTGAATAAATATTTTCATTATAAGCTTTTAAGAATATTTTTGAATTATATTTAGAATAAAATAAAGTCTAAATGAATGAATTCCCATTGATTTAAATTGATTTAAATTTTAAAAACATTGAAAATCCAAACTAAAACCGTTATTTGATTCAAATCAATTAAATTTAATCATATGAAATAGAAAATACTTTGAAAAGTGTCAGAATCATTAAAAACGCACCTAAAACCCCTCTGAACGGACGCTAGGTGTGAAGCAACGAGGAACTGGAAATCAGATAGTGGAAGACAGGTGTCAGCAGATGAGCGGACATTCGTTTGAACGTGGGAAGCAAAACTGATTTTTCTGAAAAACACCGTTTCACTCTCTCTGCATGCACCTTCTTCCCCAGAACCTGATCTTTCAAATTCTCCTTCTTCTCTCTAAAAAGTCCTCTCTTCTCTCTAAGAAATCTCACCCTTTCTCTACTTCGATCTACATTCAGGCACCGTAGAAGCGTTCTCGGCATCCTAAGCTTCATTTTGAACCGAACAAGTTTCAAGTTTGAACGGGTAAGTGTATCTGTTTTTGGTTGTTCATCTTTTGCTACATGCAAACCAAGTTCTGGTTGCATACGGTCATGTAGTCTAAGTTATTTGTGGTTTCATGTTGTTTGGTTTAGTTTGAAGAATTGTTGATCGTTGAGAGTAGAAAGATTTGTAGTCGGACGCACCCAAAACCTACCTTACGCCAGACATTCGTCCTATCTCCTTAAGCTAATTTTCTAATACGAGCGTTCGTTCAAGCTCTCTAGGGTTCACTCAGTATAGTGTTCAGTATTTGACTGGCATTGGATTCTTGATATTAAATTCATTTAAACTAAGTATTCACAAGTGTTCTGTTTCTTCAATTGAATTATTCTAAATATTAGTTTTGAATGTCTTGAAATATTCTTATTCATTGGTTTCACTCTAGAGTACTCGCTCTTGTTCTGGTCTTTGATGTTTAAATAGAGTTCTCAAGAGTCAGCTCAATTGATTGGTCTAATGATGTAACTAACGTTCGTCCCATTTGCTTCTGTCGTTAGAAGATTTCACTCGTTATTTTCCTTAAACCCGATATCAATCCTTAGTCTTAATCGATTCTCAAATTGAGATCTTTCTGTCTCGCTTTACATGTTCGATCTAGTTATGAAATTGGGATAAGTGTTCGTTATTTGGAATCCTCATAAATTTTTGAACGAGGTGATTAATGGAGATGGTTATTAATAAAAGATGAAGAAATTGTGATGTGGAAATGTTGCGAAGTATGGACGAGTGTTCCGGGGAGGAACGACTCATGAATGAAATTGAAATTGGTAAAGTATGACTGTGGGCATGCTAAGCTGGCTGTTTATCCTGATGTTCCGTGGGTACTCGTCTTCACGTAGAGGAGAGTAGGCATGTGTGGGAACGGCAGGAGGTCCTAGTCCTTAGGGGTACTTTGGACAGATAAGGCTAACCTCGGGTGACAGCTGTTGAGGGCATCCCAGTTACTACATCACCCGGGTGCACAAATGCCTGTAGCTACACAGATGTCATACAGTCCGGACAGTCAGTCTAGTGATAGGCTTTGTATGATACTTATGTTGAAATTTATCTTGTATGTTGGATTGTTTGAAATGTATGTGTATGTATGAATTAAATTATATAAGCTTACCCCGTGTATTCCTTGTGTTGTCTGGTTTTGTATGTCCGTCCTTGTCGTTGCAATGATCATCCGTGTGGATGTGAGCAGAAGGAGACGCGCTGTTGGAAGAGGCGCTGGAAGAAGAAAATTTGATAAAGGTGGAAGTGAAGGCCGAACCGTAGGAGCGTTCGGTTAATAGATAGTAGTTTTATTGTGAGGTGATCGTTCGATCACCTCCTCTTTTGTTTATCTGACCGTTCGGTAAGCCCTTTTGTAAACCGTTCGATCATGTTTTCTCTTATTTTGTACAGTTTATTTGGAAAGCTTATGTAAGGCCTTTCGGCCATAAGCGTACGCTGATTAGTGTAAGACTGAACTAATATATTATTAAATGTAATTAATTCTATTATATGGTTTATTACTATATTTTTGGATGTTACAAAAAGAAAAATACACAATTTCATTTAAAAATCTATACACTTGTATAATTTTGTTTGGATTTTGTGTAGACCTAGAAAATAATTAATAATGAATTTTAAAAAAGACACTCAAATTATTTTATTATTTAGAAAATTAGAATATAAATAGAGTTTTTTTAATCAAGTTTCGTTTTATAAGAGTTATTATCTCTTCACAACTTTTTTCTAAACTCATTCTCTGTTTTCTTTCTAGATTTCTTACTCCATTCTTCATTTGTTGCATGTGAGGGTGTAGGAGTTTGCATGTGATGTTAAAGGGTTTAAGGTGAATCTTTATTCGGTTAATATTCATGTAAGGGTGTATTTTGATTGTTGATCAAAGTTTTGTGTGTGCAGGTAGAGCAATCTGTATGAGATAGAGCTTGTGTAGGGATCTTTTTGAGTTTATGAGCATCTATCTAGACAAGAAAAGTTAGTATATTATAAAAGAGCTAATTGAGTTATAATGTTATCAAATTGGTTGATTGAAAATATCTAAAAATGCTTGAACTAAAGTTTACCTGTTAAGTGCTTGAGAAGAATAGAAATAACTCAGATAGGCCAATGAACCAAATCTGATATGCATTATTGAACTCTAATATTTTGATATGATTAAGGATATGTGATATTGATTGAGTTGTTGTTTTGGTTGAAATGAAAAGATTGTCTGTGGAATTAATTTGATTTTGATAGGATTATCCAATTTGCTTTATCTAAGGGTTGTTTTGGACTAAAACAAGATTTTTTAAACTAAGGAAGAGCTAGAATTGCCTAGATAGATAAGTTTGAACTTAAATTAGTTAAATCAGGTGTTGCTTTCTTGATACAGCATCGAGCAACACAATAAAACTATTAGGTGCCGAATGAAAAACTCGAGTTAGTGACTTGCAAAGATCTAAGTATAAGACTCAAGAAAAACTAGGAAAATATATAAATAATCTTTGTATGAATTTATCATAATTTAGATGCGTTGGATGAATGCATGGAATGTTATATTAGTGATTGTTAATTTTATAATATGGAAGACTTACCAAAAAAGTTGAAAAAAAGGTGTATAATATAATTTTACACTTTTACATGTGGGTATAAGGAATGAATGAACAGTTAGTGCTTAAATATTATTGTACGGAAATAAACATTAATAATGTTTTATATTAAATATAGTTATATAGGTACTTAGTGTTATATACGGAAAAAAAGTATATGATATTATAAGATTATGACAATCTCGTTGTAATTGTTTCAATATATATATTTATGGTAGCCATTATTATTATTATTATTTTATATATACATATATATATATTTTGTATAAAAAGTTAAATTTAAATATTGAAAAATTGGTTGCAATGTATTATATTAAAACCAAATATAAGAAAATAGGTGATAGTGTTATTGGCATTAAATTTAGTTCAAAATAAAAATGTATGAGTTGTACTGATAATGATAAGTTTGAATGTGAGATTCTATAAATTTTAATAATTAGAAGAAATATATATATATATAAATGTGATACAGTATTTTAATTAAAAGATAAAATGGTTTGTTATTTATATTTATAGAGTTTATTTTTTTTAAAATATATTTTGGATATTGTTATATATTTTATACATTTAATTTAAAAGATATTTTAGATATATTTAAAATAGATTAGGATCTGTTTTTAGTATTTTAAAAACTGATTGAAATAGGAAAAGATATTATGTGAGGTGGTTTTAAAAAAATTAAAAAGGAAATCAAGTCAGGTTTTAGATTTAAAAACTGATTTTAGGGACAAAGGGGGATTTTCTACGTTAATGTAAAAACATAAAATGAGGCAGAATCAATTTTGAATATAGGAGAGATTGTTTTGACAAGGAAATAAAAATAGGGGCAGTAGATAGAAGGTTTTGAGAAAAAGAGAGAAAAATCCTACGTGAGAATTAAGAGAAGAAAACTTGAGGGAGTGACTGGTTTTAGAAAGTGATTAGCAACTTCGAGGGCATTTGTGGTAGGATAACGAGAATGTGCATTAAGAGAGGGTTAGGCCTACTGAAATTTTGAGTAGAAGAAAAGATTAGAATTGGCCAATTATGGGGAAACTTACCTAGTTTTTCATGTGAACGTGAATAGGGTTTATGATTTTTTGTTCCATTGATGGGTAAAGGTACGTGAGTGTATGAACAGTGGTTGTTTAAATATCCATTATATGTTGGATGTTATTGTATTATTTTATGTTGAGCGGATTTTGATGGGAATCATGTTGCATGTGTACGAGGGTGGTTTTGGATATTGAAAGAGTATGTTTTTCTTGTGTATCATGAGGTATGAATCAAATCTTGGGATTTTTATTAATATGTGTTTGGTTGATTTCATGTGATTGTGAGATATTAATACCAATATGGAAAGATGAATGGAATGGGTTATGATTTATTATACCTTTGAGGGTTAAGTCCATAATACGTGGTTTGGCTTTCAAGTGAGATGTCTATAAGGTGATGGACTTGTCTACTCATGTACCTAGTAAATCTTGAGTTGTTGGCTTTCGACCGTGCGATACAACAAAAAGGCTCTCTTTGGTCTTATGTGAAAAAAGAGATTGGCGTTCGAGTGTTGCACCTTCTTTGTATGGGAGAAATGATGTTTTGTCTGGTTTCCAGTTCGTTGCTAAGTATAGTACCCGGTGCACATGTGTTGACGTTTTTACTTGTAAGTCCTTACGGAGCAAGGAAACAAGTCCTTTAGCTATGAGGGCAAGACGACTCGAGCGAGCCGGTTCAATATAACATGTGTGAGGTTGGGTATATGAGATAGACCAAGGTCTTTCATGATGATGTTGGGGATTCGTAATGACGATGTGTTTGAAGACCGTGTTGATAAGGATGACATTTATGGTATGGTTATGATATTGTTGATGAGGATGCTGATGACGAGCATAGTGTAGAAATGATGATGTTAGTAAGGATAGCAATGTATGTTAGACCCTTGAAAATAATTAAATTTGAGTTGATAAATATTCATCATTTGAGTGAATGTTGTGAAGAGAGAACAATAATTTTAGCAGATAAGGAGATTTGAGAGTTAGGATATGAGTTATAGAGAAGGTTGTGGGAGGTTATGAAAGAGTGCTTAGATTGAGTTGTAGATAGAGTTGTTTGTAGAGAGGAGTTGTCTTTTGATAACAGTTGAAAAACTGTTATTTTTATACTTAATTTTGACATCAAAAACAATCTTTATGACTTAGAAACTAGCTTGGAATCATGCTTTTATTTATGTTTTGGAAATAAGAGAGTTGGATTAGTTTTATGCTTTGTTTTCCTTGTTTTTGCAGGTTTTAAGATGAATTGAATGGAAGAAGCGAAGTAGCCAAAAGTTGGATTTAGAAAAGGAAGAAAAAGTGCATAAAAGAAGAGCCGTAAGTACCACTCAGTGCCACTTTTATCGCTGAGCGGTACTCTGAAGTCCCCCAGTCACCGCTGAGTGGCAAAACTGTAGCTGAGCGTCAAATAGAAGAACCGCACTTACCGCTGAGCGTCATTTTATTGGGCCTTGGGCCACTTTTCTGTAATTTTTAGAAGACTATATAAGGTTTCAGCGGAATTAGGGTTAGTATCTTTGGCCATAACGAAGCAATATCACACTTTCTTCACCCTTTGGAGGAGGATTTTGGATGCTCAAGCTCTACTCTTCAAATTCTAGGGTTCTATCTTTCATTCTTTCATTATTTTTCATCTAGTTTCACCATGATTATGGGAACTAAACCTTCAGATGGGGGAATCAACGTAATCCTTTGAAACTGTCATGTATTGAATTGTTTCTTTACTCCATATGCTTTCTTTCATTAATTGTTAGGGTTTTTCTTCTATACTTTATGCATGCTTTGTTTAACTCATTCAATTGCATGATCATTGATGTTATTTGTATGGACACATAGATAAATCTAGACATGAAAAAATTCTCCCAATAGTAATATTGCCTAGACATAGGGATAGGAGGATTGGTTGCCTTTAAGCTTCTGTGTGAATGTAATGCATGAATAATTGCTAGGGAGACAAGACATTGTAAACTAGTGATTAGGAGTAGGCTTTCTTCACCGAGACATCGGGTTTAAGGTAAATTAGAAAGTGACATTAACATTAATGAAGAAAGATGAATTCTTGAATACATGAGAGTGGATAAGATGAATCGAAAACCCCAACAACATCATCATTCCATAATTTACATAAATCACTTTTGCTTCTTTTGATCCAATTGATCAACAATCCATTCATATTTAATTTTCAGTATTTGCATTTAAACTTACAAGAAGTCGTTCACAAGTCTAATTTGATCAACAAATCACATAACTGTTTAGGCCGTGAGTCCTTTGGGAAACGATACTTGGTATTACATTTTATTATTACTTGATACAATTTGGTTACACTTGCCGATGGTTAACATCTTTGTGAGTGTAGAAGGTTTTGAAGGGTAGAGAAGGGAGGTGCTGCTCATATTTTGTAGAGAAATAATCAAAGTAGTTCATCAAGAGGTAGAGTGAGCTAAACCATGTCTCTTTATTTTTGTGAAAAGATGATGATATGAGCTTGTTGTTTGGACATGAATGTTGGTTGTTGTTCATCTTGACCAATTTTTTTTCTATTGAGTATGAGACTTTATTGATTGTTGGCCAATATAGTGATAATATATGGAGTGTTTTAAAGAGTAAGTTATTAAATTTTGTTAGAAACATGATGTATGTAAATGGATGTGAGATTTGTGAAACTTGTTGGGGAACACTTTCACTAAGGAAAGATAAGGTACTTAAGTTGTCCATTGAGACACACCTCTCTTTCCTGGAAGTCTACTCAACAAGCTTTCAACTTATATCTTTTCAGAAAACAGAGAGTGCATGTTGCCTTAATGCATAATTAAATGTGATGTTCGTTGTTGTATTTAGCTTGTTGTTTCTGTTCAGGAAAAATAATTGTTACATGCTGTTTTTGGTACATATTTTAGAGTATAAATACTTGTTGTATTATGACTTGTTATTTTGTTTATGAAAGACAACTATATTTTGTTTTTGGTGTATATTTTGACTATGAATATTTATTGTATTGATGTAGTAGTTTTTGGGGAAATAGTATGTTATGGTAAATGAAAAATTATGGCAATGTATATAAGCTTGCCCATATATGGTCACATGAGATGAGTTTGAAATGGTAAATAGATAACTAAATGAAATGGAATATTAGTAACGTTACCTTTGTTGGCACTTATTAAGTTAGTATGTCAAGTCTTTGGTCCACAATTCCTGTATATTATAAGGGACTTGAAAAGTGAGGAATTGAGTTGTTAATGGATTAGAACATATTCATGAGCGTTTAGAAATTTTAATTATAGATTGTGTATGACCTTTCTTCTTTGCTAAACTGAATGATTTTTTATCTATGTCTGGACAACTATGAGTATGAATATGAATGAATGAGGTCATTATAATTTGTTCATGAGAAACTTGAGAAGAAATGAGCTTCAATTGATGTTGGAAATATGAGTGTGCTTGATTGATGAGCAATTGAATGATTGAATAATTGGATATTAAGAGTTGTGGATTTGGTGTGCTCATGTGATGAGTATTTTTCTTTGCCAAAGCAGTAATGTTAAGGGTGTGTTCACTTGGGGGAGGGGAATTGGGGAGAGTGAGTGGATGGATTTGAGGGAATTTGATGGTGAATTAATTGTTCTTTGTTTGAGTGAATTTGGATGTAAATGAGAGTGAATTTGGAAGTAAAGTTTATGAGAATTAGTGTAGGATTTGATTGATGTGATGATAGATAAAAAATATTTGTTTAATTGGTAGAAATTGAAGATTACCAAAATGCCCCTAGTTATTAAAGTAATATAAAATGATAATGGTTAATGTTATATTTAATTGTAAAAATGTTTATAACAAGTAAAAAATTAACATTAATTATTATTATTTTTATTATTATTATTATTAGTATATAAATAAATATAAAGTTCAATTTAAAAAAAATGATTTTATTGATTTTATTATATTTAATTATATTTCGTTTATGATTTTATTGAGATCTGAAATTGAAAAAACGTAAGAGATAGAAATTGAATTAATAAATTGATATAGAAAAGTCAAAAAGTGAGAAAGAAGAAAAATGTCTCAAGCACTCTATACGTTACTATTATCACAATTTGCATATATATCTCACCTCTGAAACAATGTGATTAGGAACTGAATCCACGCCTTTCCAAAATGCTGTAATCGAATACAATGGTAGAACCAAATCCAACGTATGAAGGAGTCGAATACATGGTATAAATGAATCGAATACAACATCACGTTTGTATGTTTTAAAACCTTGGAACCAAATCTATCACGACAAATGTGAGGGTAAAGTCACGTTTTTACTCAAATAAGCTCAAATATGAGAAAATACGCGAGATAAGTAAAAAGCTATCACCCCGCAAATTCCTTCGAATCCTTCTACGCATTTCTTTTGAAACGAATACAAAATTCACTTCAAATCATCGCTTGCAAAAACGCGTAAACAATTCATTCACTTCAAGTGAACACAACGCAAATGAACATTTTTGTGATGTTATAAATGTTGGATTGTTATTGCTTTATCAATGAATTGAAGATCAATGAGGGACTAATCTCTCCTTGTTGGTAAGCTATTTGTTGAATCTTAATTTTGAAATGAAAAGTTGTTCATTTTTTAGTAAGTGATGTATCTATTATGATGTTAGAAAAGATGTCAACCTTGAGTGTTTTCTATTGAATGTTTAGCATAGCCAATGTTAATAATCTTGGTAAGATTAATGTTTTGATAAAAATGGACTCTTTAAGAATCTTGTGTATTATTTGAATGGTTATCTTGGATTAACCTGGAAATGGCTAGAGATGAGATATGCATGCGTGAAACTATGTGCATGGATGTGATGAATTAATGTTGTTGTGATTAGCAATAGGATAATGGGAATGATATGTCTTTTCAATTGTTATTGAGGAATGATTCTATATGATGTGTTACCATGTTGATTGTTGAAATCATGATTGGATATGATGTGCATGTGATGGATATATTTATATGATGAGTATGTGTATTGACCGAATTGTGGATTATTGAAAAGTTAGATGATCTAGGTTGACGCTGGGAGTGGCCAGAGTAACGATATGATATAAAGAAATGAAAGACATATCAACGAAACTAAATTGATGGCAACTGTGTGGTCATGTATGTGAAATTTGATGATGTATGTTGAAATGAATGATTTTAAGCAGTATAGTGAGTGTGTTTTGTTGTATTCTATTATGTGTTCTGGTCATCTCACTATTGCTTGTTGGTGTTTGTGTTTGTGTGATGATGTTATAAATCATGTTGTTATACAGGAGTATATGATATTGCAGAGGAAGCTAAACATGCGTAGAGGTGAGAGATATTTTGGGAAAAATGTTTGGGAATTTTCTTAAGGATTGTAATTTTATATCAATGTAATCTTAAGATGTTTACTTGATTTTTAATATTTATGATGTATTAAAAATATTTTTTATTGAAGAAATTGAAATTTCAAAGTTTGGGAAAGTAAATGCGTGTTTTACGAATAAATAGTGGCACCCGGATTAGGGTGTTATAATGTGGATGAATGTTTGTTATTAAGTTGTGCTTATTTGCTATGTATGTTATATTGTTATTGATTGTGTGAACAATAGCTTACCCATACTTGTTTTGTGTTTATGTGTGTCTTGCGATGATTGTATGACCTTTGGTTATATGGAAGCAATGGATGTTGTAGATGTTTAGATACATGATAAAGATGCGAGAGTGGGATAAATTTTAAAAACAACGTAATTGAGTTTATTTTATTTCTCTATTTATTTTATTAATTCGGAATTATGTAATTGGATAATATTTTTGGTAAAGTTAGGACTTTGTTTTAATTTTGCAGGTTTTAAATGTTGAAGTTTTTAATTAATACTTTTTTCCGCACTATAATAGTTTTGAAACATCTTAACTTTAAATACAATTTGTGACACCCTGATTTAGGCATTGCACTAAGGCCTTGGGTGATACTGTGATATCGTTGGCCACTCACTTGATAGTAAGTTCTAGAGGTCAAGGACTCTAGGTGGTATCCTGATGATGTTAGGCACTCACTTGATAGTGAGTACCAAGGCCCCGACGCTGGGCACCACCTTAGTTTTGCTTTTGAACTGTCTTGATAAAATTACGATTCCTTCTTCTTAACCATTGGTTTAGGCTAAAATTTTGGCAAATAGTTCTTCACTTTGACCATTGAGATTGTCAAATAGATATTTGTGGTTAGAGAAATACATATGATGATTCTATAAAAAGTTCATCCTAACTGTGCTAGAATCCTACTCATGTAGAGCAAGATGTCCAGTTGTGAGAATCGAAAGAGGTTCATATTTAGATTTTTGGTGACCAAACTTACCAATATAGAATTTACCATGTCATGCTCTGTGGAAGGGAGGTTGCCTTACTTTGATACACATAGTTATAGCCTTTGTGAGGCAGGGTTGGGGGATGACATGTCCATTATCTTTGAGTCTACTCAATACATGTGTTTTTCGAAAGGAGAGTCAAATGTTTAACTCTTGAGAGTCAATGGTTGTGATTTCATGTGTATGCTAAAGAACACAAGTTTTATGTAGATATTTGATATTTTATATGTGTTTAGCTAGTTATGATAATGAAAAATTTACTATTATTATGAGAAAACTTATAACATGTATGGTCTCATATAATTACACTAGTTTACCATGTTGTCTATTGTATTGTGGTTTGTCCACCTTCTAGAGAGATTATTTGTTGCTTAGGTATATAACTTTTGTATTGTATAGATCCTCCTAGTTGATAAAGTATTAATTGTCTTTTCAAAAGTTTAATTTTGATTTTCTCATTGAAGATGTGTAAATACATTTTATATGATTATATTTTGGTTTACATTTTTATTAATCAATTATGTAATGTTTTAAATTAGTAAGGTGAATTATACTTGTTGAATATAGTGAAAACTATGTATGAGATTGATCTCCCTTGGGTTGAATATACACATAGGGAACTGTATTTATGATAGAAGAAATATGGACTAAACCCAAAATAAAAATAAGGAATAATAACAAACTAACTAAAGAAAAAAGATAATATATCTAACACTCCCCCTCAAGCTAATGCATACAAATCATATGTATCAAGCTTGTTTCTGCACTCGAGTGACACCAAATTGTTAATGATTTGTGAAGATGACATAGAAGACAAAATATTAACCCAAAAGACTCTCCCTAAGCAATAAATTTGGGAGATTGCTCCATACAAATCTCTTATTGCAAATTGTTAAGGAATGTATTATTGACATCTGGTTGATAAAGAGACCATTGTTCAAGAGCCACCATTACTATAAATAAAATAACAAAAGACATCTGTTCCACTAGAGAAAAAATATATATGGACAAGGCAAATGCATTGGTGACAGAAGAGAGGTCAGAAGAGACAATAATGGAACAAGCCACAGACAAATTGGAAAGAGAAATCCTAAAATCTATGGAGAATAATATTGGACAACAGTGGACGACCGTGAAACTTCAATTAAGAATTTTGTCTTTCAACACCTATGTCTGAGTACCTCAGTCTTACTCTCTTAATTTTAGTTCTATATAGTGTCTTTTTCACTATTGTCCATTGTTCATTGCCTTTGTCCAGTGACGTTCCCTGTGGGGGACTCTATTTCTAGGTGCTTTGATAACTAAAGGAGACCATTTTTTTGAAGATCCCAGATCTTCAACCTTTATTATCTCTCATTTGTGCGCCGTCATTTTCGTTGTTCGCCATGAGGGAGATTTTATTTTTGTGTGAAAATCTAGTCTCTGCAGTTTATCGTTGTCCGTCACTACATGCCTTATCCGTTAATAATGGAAATCTAATCCCTGGAGGCCATCATCCGTTATTGATAGCAACTTAGTCCACCATAGTTTATTGCTTTTAGCCAGTACTGGTCAAAACAAGAACTCCGATGGTGATAGTGACAGACAGCAACGCCGCTAGCATCGACAGGTGTAGTGGTAGAGGCAAAAAAAAATATTTTCTTAAAAGAATGTTAGGCCTTGATACTATGTTTAATATAGTGAAAACTACGTATGAGGTTAATCTCCCTTGTGTTGAATATATACATAAGAAACTATATTTATAATAGAAGAAATATGTGTTAAGCCCAACATACAAATAAGGAATTATAACAAACTAACTAAAGATAAAATATAAAGATAAGATAAAGATAATATATTTAACAATACTAAATTAGGATGTTATACATTTAGGAGTGAAAGCCATTTAACATTTCACTTTTTGTTTTCTTTTTTGTCTCTTATTTCCATCTTTAATCTAAATAAAGGAAAAAAAAGGAATTACTTCCATGTGTTGAGTAATTTCATTAAAATATACTGAAAAGATTTATCACCTTTGGAATTTGAGTTATTAATATAAAAGATCTGTTATTGAAATAATAGGCAAACTCTAGAAAGGGAGGAAGGGTTGAATATAGTTTGAAAACTTTTCGCAAGTAGTACTAGACGTTTTTTTGCAGGGGTTAGACAATATGAAGAGAATGTTAAACACTTGACGATTTTCTAAACCCGTTTAGGACCACAGTAAAAGATGGCAGAGATAAAAGCTCATTTTTATACTAGTTCACTCAATTTGAGCTACGTCCAATTCTCCTTTAAGCACTCTTATAAGGTTCCGCTAACTTTAACAAGTTTTCAACGAGTTTCACCACTCCTAGTTTACATTAGCCCAACTGGCTAAAACTATTTAACTCCTCATGAGTTAAACAAACCAAACTCTAGATTATCCAAAAAACAATTGTGTTTTTAAAACAAATACAAACGAAAATGATTTAGCAGATTAAGAATATGTGCAAAATTGTTGTTCTTATCTTCTTCATGCAATTTTTTATTTATAGAGAACTTTGAAAAAGATCTGTTACACTGGAGCATTAACTTTTGATAGAGTTGTTGTAGCCTTTTGTATGTTGTCAAAGGCTACTGTGTTTTGTAGAGAAAATTGTGTTGTTGTATAGATTGGTCAAAGAGAAAGCATCAAGGAAACATTCATATAATGTCTTTGTATTTCTTAACGCTTTTATGAATCATCACAGAGCTGTAAAAAGTACTTTCTCCTTGATTGGATCTGCACAAATAAAGAAAGATTACACAATAGACAAAAAGACTATTCGTACATCATATTTAAACCATTAGACGGTTTACTATAATGTTTAGAATAATTTGTTTACTACAAAGTTTAGGATAATATGTTCTCTATATTGTTTTGAATAGTTCATCCTCTATAGTGTTTGGAATATTGTTTAGTTTATAACGTTTAATGAGTTATCCTAAACGGTCTTTTTAATAAACATTATTTTGATAGACAATTTTTTTAAACTTCAAATTAAAGGGTTCTTAAACATTCTTGTTTTAACTAAATTAGTTTCAATATACATTACAGGAAAAGTCCAATTTACCGACGATATATTACGGACGACCTTTGAGCCGTCGGTATTGAGTTGTTGACATAAATTACCGAAGGCTTGTGAGCCATCGATAATGTGTTCGATGAATTAGGGCCAAAAATAGGGTATTCCCGCTCTCAAATTCATTTTGCACCAAAGTAGTAATCTTTGTCCCTCTTGAAGAAACTGGCCAGAAAAACCCTTTGCCCACGAAACCCTTGTCCTTTGCATCAATCCTGATCACGAAACCTTGGAGGAGTGCTTTGCAGTCATCCCTTTCCCAACTATCGGTGTGGTTTTGGATTGCGTATCGCGACGTGGTGGGCTGGGAGCTCCATTAGAATTCATTGACTGTTTCCGAGGGATCATAGTCGTCGGTAATGCTTTTTTTTTTAACGATATTAGTTTCAATATATAACTTTAAAACTCAATGATTTATATATTTTCTTTTTTATATACTATTCAATTTGTTCATTATTATTCCATTTAAAACTTTTAACTCATACTTTAAACCAGACGATGGATAGATCTCAAATTTAATATTTTCTTTTTTTATGATTGTTCCTCCTCTTTCTTATATGCTAAACAAATTTTGTCTATCCAAAATTAAATAAAGGAAAGAAAGATAAAGTAAATATTTGGTAAGTATTCACCAAAATAAAGTACAGCAGAAAGAGATACACCAAAAACTGTTATATGTCCACATAAGAAGGTGAGGAAGAATTATCACGACAAAAGAAACCGTCGATGAAGAGAGAATGCAATTTTTTTTGTAGTTTTTATGTTAGGATGGTGCATGAGTAAATGAGTTGAATAAATACAAAAATGTTACAAATATGAATTGTATGTTTGAAAATGACTTTAAAAGTATTAATTAATATTATTACCTATTTCAGCAAGATGCATCTACTTTTTTATAATCATCCCTTAAAACATCTTAGCTTCTTTGACTTGGAATAATTTCAAGATGAGTGCTTGCATCAAGAATGTTAAATTTAATTAAACTTTACTCAAAGTTCATGGTTAAATTTCTCTAAGTTTCATGGTGAATATTCTAGCATGTAAATTAATATTGGTTCTTGCTATTTTTATTAAAGGATTTCCTAGAATGAGTGGATGTATACATTGTCTATTTTAACATCCATTTCTAAAATTTAAAAGTCCATTAAAAAGATTTGTTCAATAACTCTAACAAGTTATCTTCAAAAAGTCTAGTTGGATACATTGTACTCCAATTGGCTAATTGAATCACCAAAATTGTTTTATCCAAAGAACATAAGTGATTGAAAAGTTATACTTTTGCTTGGGTACAATTTCTCATTATTATAGAGAAATTTTAGTTATAAAAATATTAATTAAACTACTTCCAAAATTCTCACTATTTGCCTTGAGTACGAGAACTAGTGATAAAGCTACACGAATGCCCCGGAAAGAATATCATCTTTACTTATTTATAATGATTTTATTTTTTATATTTATAATTTTTTCATTAAAGAGTATAAACTTGGTTCATAATTAGCCACCTAATGTCACTAGTTTAATTCCTCCGTAATTAAGAAAATAATCACAAATTATCTTAAATAAAAGTGAGAATTTTATAAAATTCACTTATAATTTTGGTAACGGGCTTTTACCTTGTACTTCAATTCTTCTGTAACAATTTCAAATTATTTTAATAAGGAAAATCTGATAATTGTTTAACATTTTTTAGTATTTATATTATCAAGAGAAATATATTTATAGAGTTGGAACACATAAAATACAAAACATAATGAAGATTTAACAAATTTGAAAATACAGCAATTTGATAAGCTATTAAATCAAGAAACCGAGATAAGTACCAATACATTTTTTATAAGTTTTCGACATTTTAGTCCCTTATAATAATTTAAAAAAAAAACATAAATTCCTTTCTAAAAGTAAAAGAGTTTTGTTATTTATCAAGATATACTAATAAAAAACAGACTTATTATATCTTTTTTGTCACTTGTAAAAATCACAGCGTAAAAATTTTTGATAATTGTAATTAAGTTATCAAAATTTATGTTAGACTTATAAATAACATAAATTTATATTTGATGTACAAAGATTAAACATAAATTTAGGTTTGATGTATAAGGGTCATATGTAAAAATCAATTTTTACGTTTGATGTCTATCGGGTCTGACATAAATCTATTTGAAGAGAATCATATTAGGCTATATTTTTCTTTACTTTCTTCATTGTGTCGTAAACATCAACTCTCAATTATGTGCAAACAAAAACATATATGTGTGATAATCATTATTGTGTTGCCTAAGGTTGTGTTTTTACCATTGTTTGGGTGCGTAGAGGTTGTGTTTTCCACTTTAAGGTTGATTTTTCACATCTTTCCCGTGTGTGATTGTTTTAGCTTTAACTCATAAGAAGAACATTTTGTAAAATTCACTAAAAATAGATAGAAAATAATTTTTTACTCAAAATTTTTTATGATTAATTTTATTAGATTGTATTAAAGTGAAAATTCATCCTTCATCGTATGTTTGTTTTTTCTTGGTATTTTTAACTCATTTTTCCATATTTCACACATTTATTTGAGATACCCATAGTACTTAAAAAATTATGAAAATGTTTGTGACATATTTTTGTACTATATATTGATTTTTATGGTTTCAATTGCGCTAATGATTAATTTTATTAGGTTGTATTAAAGTGAAAATTCATCCTTTATCGTATGTTTGTTTTTTCTTGGTATTTTTAACTCATTTTTCCATATTTCACAAATTTATTTGAGATACCCATGGTACTTAGAAAATTATGAAAATTTTTGTGACATATTTTTGTACTATATATTGATTTTTATGGTTTCAATTGCGGTAAATTTTGGCAACAATATAAAAAAGTAGCCCAAAATTTATGTCTCTTGTAGAGGAAAAAAACGTAAATTTATATTTGTTATATTTGCAATAAACATAAATTAACATCTAGTATTTTATCATTCATAAATTTATGTTTTTCACCATCACAAAGTCTTTCATTAGTGATATATAGTTTTTTGGGTTAAATATGTTTTTAGTTCCTAAACTAACAAGCAAATTTGTTTTTAGTTCTTCTTTCAAACTAAGCTACATTTTGGTCATTGTCCTTAAGGAAACTATAATTTTTCGTCCTCCAAAACCAACAACGTTAAAAAGAAGCTAAGTTGACTAACGGTAGAGTGCCACGTCATTTTTTTTTCTAACAATCTTCCTAGCTTTTCTCCCTCCCTTACTGGCGTCGACTCCATTGAAATCTCTCTCATCTTTCCCTTTTTCCCCACACATCCACCATCCATCAACATTACTTCATCTCTTCAAACTCAACAACGTCGTCTCACTGCCAATTACCAAATACACAAAGGAAAAAAACCACTTCAATTACCAAAATTACACACATGTATAACAATCAACATTTCTAGTTTCTTTTCACCCGTCTTTCACAATTCGTATAAAAAAGAAAAAAGAAAAAACACACTCCAGATCTTATCCTCTACCTAATCAAGACACAAACACAACATTAAACCACAAATTTCAACCTAAACTATGCATAAATCCACAAGATCCATAAATAGAACACAACAGCGTTGCGTTATGAAGTACCAAACCTAAAAAATAATTCCAGTCAAACACCAAAAAACTGAAATGAAAACAAAAAACAAAAGAAATTATCTGTATATATAATGAGCGAACGAGACACAAGGAGAGAGGATTGAAGATTTCAGATCTTAAATTGACTAATTCAAATAACATTGCAAAGTAGAGTGAAAAATGTGAAAGAACGAAGGAACAAAGGGACGAATGAATACTTGTGATCTAGACAGGTATCTGAGGGGAGAACAAATTTGGAGGAAGCGCGAAGCAGATAAACAAAGAAGAATGATAATAACTGATAATGGTTGAAAATACCGTTATTTGTGATATGATTTTGATACTAAATGCACTCTCTTCTACTTAGAAACTTGTTTGAAATCATGTTTTTCTGTTAAGTTTTGTGAATAAGAGAGTTGAGGTTGAACTTAAGGATTTTATGACTAAATTCCCTTGTTTTGGCAGGAAATGAGATAATATGGGAAGTAGAGCTGAAGTACTAAGGAGATGGAGCACAAAAAGAGTTGAAAACGCACTAGAAAGTAGGAAGGCCCAAAGCTTGAGCGCCCTTTTTGGAGCCCTCAGCACCAAAGCCTACCGCACACCGCTTGGGCACCCTTTTTGGGGACAGTGAGTGCCAATTTCCTGAAGAACCATGCCTGCTTGCCCTCTAAAGTGAAGCTGAGCGTTAGTTTTGGTATCGCAGCACGCCCGAGCGCCCTAAGTGGGGTGCTGAGCGCCAGCGAGATGGGCCTGGGCTTCGTTTCTATCTTGATTCCACTCTATTTAAAGGACCCAGACTCCCTGGTTTTGTATCTTTGGCAGAGGAGGCACAACAACACACTCTTCCACTCTTTGAAGGCGAATTTTTATGCGGGAGCTTCCATCTTCAATTTTTAGGATTTTTCTATCTCAATCTTCTCCATTGTACATCTAGTTCCACCATGATAATGGGGAACTAACTTTTATTTGTCTTTTGGGGGATGATGTAACCTTGTGAACTCTCATGTATTTGAATTGATTCTTGATAATTTATGCTTCTTTCATTAATTGTTAGGGTAATTCTTTTGTGATCAATGCTCGCTTTGTTTAACTCATTCATAGCATGATGTATGAATTGCATGAGTGCCGGGAGTTCCTCACAATTCAGGTTCTTGTAGAATTATTCCCAAGAGCAGTATTTCTCAGGGATGGGGGTATGAGTCTTGGTCGTCTTAAGCACCTGATCTTCAGAATTAATTATTAGGAATGCTAGGAATTGTATGAACTAGTAATTAAGGATAGGCTTTCTTCACCGAATGATCGGTTTTTAAGTGATTTAGCAAGTGACGTTGACTTTAATGAAAGAAGAAGAATTCTTATATACATGAGAGTAAACTTGGTGAACTATAAGCCCCAACAACATATTCATCTCATAACCTAAACCTCATCCGTTCATCGCTGTGCTACTCTTCAATTGATCAAAATGACATTCATATTTTATTTTCTGTATTTGCATTCTAAACCAATGATTTCGTTCCTTTTAAGTCTTAATTAATCGAGTTATCACACGACTATCTAGTGCCAAGAGTCTCTTGGGACACGATACTTGGTCTTACCATTTTATATTACTTGTACGATTCGATACACTTGCCGAAGTCTCAACAATAACTTAAATGAAAAAAAAAGGAAGAAAAACGAAAATAGGAGAATGAGAGTGTAGAAACACGAAATGTCGATGGAGACAGGGATAGATACAGATTTGTTCAAAGGAAATACGAGAGGAGATTGGGTAGAGTTTCATTCAGATTTGTGAAGCCAAGTGGAGAGCGATGATTCCGGTGCTGTTAAAGCTGGGAAGATTGTTAAAAAAAATGACGTGACACTCCACCATTACGATTTCTTTAAGAAGAAGGACCAAAATGTAGCTTAGTTTGAAAGACCAAAAAATTATGGGATTGGAGGACAAAAAATTATGGTTTCTTTAAAGAGAAGGACCAAAATGTAGCTTAGTTTGAAAGAGAGACTAAAAACAAATTCGCTTGTTAGTTTAGGAACTAAAACATATTTAACCCTATTTTTTTCTATCATAATGACTCTTTCATCTTTCTCTCAAATTAATTTAACTTTATTTAGTGTTTCTTGTAACATATAAGGTCTTATCATAGAGGTTTTTCCAATCTCAAAACTAATAGTATAGTAACAGGTAAAGTTAAAAACTACTGTTATAGGTAAATTTAATCATTGGAAAAAATTGATCCCAATTACCTTTCCATCTTAAAACACGAACTCTAAGCAAATCTTCTAAAGATTAAATGATTATCTCATATTGTCCATTTGTAAATGATAGGTTGAATCAAGTTTAAATTTTATTTTCAAGGTTTGTTGTAAACTCGATCAAAATCTAAAACTAAAGCATGGATCCTTATTAAATGTTATACAACGAAGTAGTCTTTACATTGATATATAACTAGGATGAATTTTCTACAAAATACTTTATGTTTATGGAAAAGAAATGCATATATTTAATCACTTTATCTCTCATTACTCATATTGAATCATAACCAAAAGAACTTCTACGAAAACTAGTCACATTGTAGATATGTCATCATACTTCATGCTAGAATATCTAAGGGTGCAACTCTTAAAAGATTTATGATGTTCTACCTAAGACTTCCCTCTTAGGATAAAACATATTTTGTTACTTCTTTATTTATTATAGACCAACAAAAATATATATATATTAGTACATCTTGGTGGAACCTAAGTGAATACTTAGGATCAAACATATTTTGTTACTTCTTTATTTATTATAGACCAACAAAAAAATATATATATTAGTACATCTTGGTGGAACCTAAGTGAATACTTAGCCTCTTGTATAAAAGTTGTTCCTTTATAATCTCTAATCATTCTACTAGGATCGTTTCAAACTATACTTTTTTTTCTCTTAGAACTCCTATTTTTAACTTTTCCTTAAGAAATCAATCTCTCAATTAAGTATTTTTCACTTTTTCTAAAAATTCACTTAGTATTTTCTTTTATCATCAATAAAGAATATTAATAAAAATGCAAAAGAGTATTCAACTCTTTTACAAGAAAAAATAACTATAAACAAATAACAAAATAAACAAAACTAAAAGCGAAGAAAGTGCAACTAAAAATTATAAAGCAATATAAACATTAAATTAGAGAGCATAAACCATTGGGTGTCACCTATCCTTAAACTATCCTCTTAAATTCTCTAGAAGGCTTTGCATAAAATGGAGTTGACTGTAATGAACACTTGCATATTTATCCTCTGTAAGTATGTTTGTCCTTTAATCTTCATTATATGTGTTTTTCTTTATGCATAATGATTGCGGTTCCTAGATCATATGGATTTTGACCAAAAAGAAAGGTTTATACTACAAGTAGCCTCACAAAATATTAGGATGAACACCAATAATCCATATGCATATAGGTCTTCCCTCCTCAAGAAAAAAACTAGTTAAAAAACACAAAGAATGCATAAAATTTGACTAGATGCAAAACACCAAACTCATTCTATGCCTTTTCCTTGTTAATAAGACTCAAATATGCTTAAAATACTTGAGGGGGTAAAGACACCAATTCCAGAAAAATTGGCTTTTCTGTTCTTATGATTATCCATATCCATGCATTTAGTTCTTCAAAGGTAAAGATTTTCTCCACATCTACATTGTCTTGTTTGAAAATAATTTTATTCCTATAGTTTCATATAATCTAGATAATTGTGATATGCATGAAATTTTAAGACATATATCACCCTTTTTATTAAGGCATTGTAGACCAAACAAGGAAATATGATATTTATATTTTTTTTGGTGCATTGTACTTACACCTACCCAATTATGACAAATGTATTGTACGACCTCGACGGTTGTACTATTACCCTTTAACTCGACCAACCGGACATCCGTGATGAGCGGGACGAAGTCAAGCAGCGATTGAACGTGACAGAAATCCTCAAATAAGACTGAACGGTCAAGAGTAGAACATTTGGCCTAAAGTCAATAATCAGGTCTTTCTGCAAATTTTAAGGTAAAATAGTAATTAGAGGTATTGGGCTGAGATTGGGCCATGATTAAGATTTCACTAATCTCAAGCTCATGCCAAAAACTATAAATACAGGTCAAAGGTAAGAGGTAGGTGTTCGCATTTACTGCACATTTATTACTATTACGTTGAAATATCGTATGGACAGTCAACTGACTTAAGCATCGGAGAACCTTTGGCAGGTACACCTTCGGACGGTGGACCGAAGAAGGAGAATAGAAGCGCAATTATCGGATGACATTCCAGGAGAAACAGTGTAGGTGTTAGTGACTCGACCTCGCACCCGATACATTTTGGCGCCCACCATTAGGCCGAGTGACTTGATTAGATACCCAATGGTGACTGTTAAGTGTATCGAATCGTATCAAGTAATATAAAATGGTAAGACCAAGTATCGTATCCCAGAGGACTCACGACACTAAACAATTGTGTAATTGCTTAACTAATTAAGACTTAAGAACAATTTTTGGGGTTTTGAATGCAAATACAATAATAATAAACATGAATGCAATTTGATCAATTAAGGCTAAACACTAGAATGAATGGATGAATTTGATAATATGAGATGATAATGTTGTTGGGGTTTAGATTTCACCCAATCACTCTCATGCACTGTTGATGGATTGGCAAGCGTACCAAATCACACAAGTAATATAAAATGGTAAGACCAAGTATTGTATCCCAGATGACTCTCGACACTAAACAGTCTTGTGATAACTCGATTAATTAAGACTTAAAGAAAATGAGATCATTAGTTTCATATGCAAAGACAGAAAATTAAATATGAATGCAGTTTGATCAATAGCAGAATAACACAGTGATAAACATATGTTGTTTAATATGAGGTGAGTATGTTGTTGGGGTTAGATTTCACCAAGTTCCTTCTCATGTATGTAAGAATTCTTCTTTATGCATTAATGTTAATGTCACTCACTAAATCACTTAAACCCCATCCCTCAGCGAAATAAGTTTTTCCTTAATCACCAGTTCATGCAATTCCTAGCATTCCTAGTAGTTAAATGTGAAGATCAAGAGTTTTAAGACGACCAAGACTCATACCCTTAACCCTGAGCAATATTACTCTTGGGAGAATTCAACAAGAACCTGAATTGTAAGGAACCTCCTAACACTCATGCAATTCATACATCATGTTATGAATGAGTTAAACAAAGCATGTAATAATCACAGATGAATTACTCTAACAATTAATGAAAAAACATATGTTATTGAGAATCAATTCAAATACATGAGAGTTCACAAGGTTACATCATCCCCCAACAACAAATAGAGTTTAGTTCACCATAAACATAGTGAAACTAGATGAATAATGGAAAATCATGAGATAGGAAAACCCTAAAAGTAGAGGATGGAAGCTCCCACATTTAAATCCGCCTTCAGAGAGTGGAAGAGTGTGTTGTTGTGCTGCTCCAGCCAAAGATACCAAACCTAGGACGCTTGAGTCCTTTGAATAGAGCGAAGACAGAACAAAAACAAAGCCCAGGCATGTGTCACTGGCGCTCAAGCGCTTCACTAAGGGCACCCGGGCGGTGAGTGGTGGTCTTCCACGTTTAAGCCATACAGATGACGCACAAGCTTCGTGCCTCTGGCGCTCAAGTGCCCAAAAAGGGGCACCCAGGCGGTAAGCGACACTCTTCTACACTCAAGCCTTCAAAAAGGGCGCCCAAGCCTCGAGCGTTCCTCCCTTCTGGTGCTTTTCCAAGCCTTTTTGAGCTTCATCTCCTTGGCACTTCATCTCTGCTTTCCATATTATCTCATTTCCTGCCAAACAAGGGGAATTAGCCATAAAATCATTAAATTCAATCTCAACTCTCTTATTCACACAACTTAACAGAAAAGGATGATTCCAAGCAAGTTTCTAAGCAGAAAGGGGTGCATTTGGTATCAAAATTACATCACAAATAACAGTATTTGCAACCGTTATCATGCATATATGAATTCTTCTTCTTTATTAAATTTTAATGTCACTTTCTAAAGTACTTCGAATCTGATATCTCGACGAAAAAAGCTTATCCTTAATTACTAGTTTACAATGTTTTGTCTCCCTAATAATTAATTTTGCATTACGAACTGAAGCTGAAGACAACCAAACGTTATATCCCTATGTCTAGGCAATAGTTCCCTTCGGAGAAATTCCCAAGATCTAGATTTCCTTGTATGTGTCCATGTCATGAAAACCAATAATCATGTCATGAATGAGTTAAACATAACAAGCATAGAGCAAAGAACAATAACCCTAACAATTAATGAAAGAAACATATATCAATTAAAACAATTCAAATACATGAGAGTTTAGAGGTTACATCTTCCCCAAAAACAAATAAGGTTTAGTTCTCCATTATCGTGGAGAAACTAGATGAACAATGGAATGAGAATGAAAGATAAACCCTAAAAACCGAAGAGGAGAGCTCCCACATCCCCAAATCTGCCTCCAAGGGACGAAAAAAAGTGTGTTTTTGTGCTCAAGCCATCAAGAGACCCAACCCTAGGTTGTGCAAGTCCTTAAATAGATCTAAATTGGTTCGTAGGCCAACATCGCTAGTGCTTAGCGCCCTAAGTGAGGGCAACTGGGCGAAACTGCGATAAAACTAGCGCTCAGCACCCCTAAAAGAGCACCCAAGCTTTGTGCGATACATGAAACTGGCGCTGAGCCCTCATTTCTGGTGCTCAGCCTTGATTGGCTTGCGCTCAGGGCCCCTTTCTGGCGCTATGGGCCCTTTATGGCGCTCAGCTTCAGCTTGACTTTTCTGCATTGTGTCTTTTTCTCTTTTTCTGCATTCCAACTCCTTGGTACTTTAACTCCTCTTTTAAATCATTCCAATAACCTACAAAATCAAGGAAATTTAGTGATAAAATTATCAAGTATACCCTCTACTCACTTATCACAAAACTATACTAAAATCATGAGTTCAAGCAAGCTTTTAAGTTAAAAAGAGTTGATTTAATATCAAAATTGAATCACAGATAACGGTATTTTCAACCGTTATTAGTGATCACGAGAAACATGAGAACCGAAGACCCAATGAAGATGATCAAGATGCTACAACAAAGAATAGAGGAAATGCAACAACGTCACGAAGCGGAGTTGATCGTAGTTCGGAGCGAATGTTCGGCTCGAGTTGCGTAAGAGAAGATTCCTGAGTTGGGAGAAAATGCAGGGGGAGAGCGTACAACAAGAAGAACAAGAGCTAGTTCGGGAAGCCAGGAGGGTTCAAGCAGAGAGAGTCCCCAAGTGGGGCTCATTTTCAGCAGTATAACCTACTGAACACCCCCTGGGCCAAGATTTTACAGGAGGCACTGAGTGCTGACTTGATTCTGGTGCCAAAGTGAGGCCCTACGTCGCCCGAGACGGATGGAAAGAAGCACTGCCTATATCACAAGAACAGGGGCCACACTACTGAGGAGTTTGTGATCCTAAAGGACAAGATCGAGGAGCTGATTCGGGTCAGTCAGCTCAAGAAGTACATAAAGGTCGAGTGGTTGGTCGAATAGGTCCAACGGCCTCAACGCAGTCCACAACGAAAATGTCCAGAGCAAAGAGAATATAGGGGTTGGCCGCGCTATGGAGGGTGAGATCGCTCCTAGTTAAAACAAAGGCGGAGCCATGGCCGCAATAGGAGCAATGATTGGTCGTTAAGTGGTCACATCAACACGATCTTTAGGGGATTCCTAAGAGGGGGATCATCATCATCAGCCAGGATATGGCATGTTTGGGCTCTTCGATCGATCCATGGCGTGGATAGGCCCAGAAGGAGCATGCCATAAATCACCTTTACCGATGAAGATTTTCAGGCTTCCGATCCGGAACAAGATGACCCCATGGACTTGTATGGAGTAAGCAAAGCATTGGTGGATCAAGGAAGCTTCGTCAACATTCTATACTAGAAAACTTTCTAGCGCATGGACTTGTCCAAAGACCTGATCACCCCGTACCACAAGCAAATAGTTGGGTTCATTGGGGAACAAGTGGGTACCCAAGGGTACGTGGACCTCCAGACTCGTCTTGGGACTAGACGGGACAACGAGGAGAGAAGGGTCTGATATTATCTGGTCGAGGCCAACACCTCATATAATGCCCTCATTAGCCGACCCTGCCTTAACGCTTTTGGGGCCATAATTTCAACCCCCCACCTCACAATGAAGTATCCGTTGGAGAGGGAAACGGTCTGCACCATCCGGGCAGATCAGAAGACGGCTCGCGAATGTTATGCTACAGGCCTGAAGTTGTATTCCCACTCACCTAGAAGGAAGGTGACTAGGTCAAAGGTGGCAATGGCAGACTTTGATCCTCGGACGAACACAGATGACTGGATGGAGCCTCTAGGGGGATGATGATTCTCAGGTCACTACAATGGTTAGAGGCCCAGAGAAGGAAACTGAGCGGGATCTATAAACGATTCTCTGGCGCAACCGCGATCTCTTCGTGTGGACAACTATCAATATGCCGGGGATCCACCCCTCCGTCATGTCCCATAAGCTAGCATTTTTCAAGGAGGCGCGACTTATCGCCCAAAAGAAGAGGAGGATGGGGAACAAAAAGAGAAGGGCAGTCGAGGAGGAGGTCGCCAAGCTGAGGGAAGTAGGCTTCGTGAGTGAAGTAGCGTATACCACATGGTTCACCAACGTGGTCATGGTTAAGAAAGCTAGTGGGAAATTGCGCATGTGCACCGATCTGAACAAGGCATGCCCGAAGGACGCCCACCCCTTGCCTAGTATCGACGGTCTAACTGATGGGGCGTTCGACCACAAAATGTTGAGTTTCTTGGATGCCTATTCGGGCTACAATTAGATCCTTATGTACGTTCGGACCGGGCGAAGACTGCTTTTATCACAAAGAAAGCCAACTACTGTTATGAGGTTATGCCTTTCGGCTTGAAGAATGCCGATGCGACTTATCAATGGAAAGAATTTTTGCAGATCAGGTTGGACGGTGTATGGACATATGCGTTGATGACATGGTAGTCTGATCGGAATCCGGAGACCAACACATAAGAGACTTGGAGGAGGTCTTCAGCAATGTTCGACGATTCGGGATGAGCTGAACTCGGTCAAGTACACCTTTGGGGTGGGGGCCGGGAAATTTTTTGGGTTTTATGCTAACGGCCAGAGGGATAGAAGCAAATCCGGACAAATGTGCCACAATCCTAGAAATGAAGAGCCCCACGACCTTGAAGGAGGTTCAGAGGCTGGTCGGCAGACTGATAGTTTTATCTAGGTTCATCGATTGCGAAAAGGCGTTTGAGGGGGTGAACGTAGTGTTGACCTGCCCCCAGTCATGAATCAGCCTGTCGCGGGTGAAGATTTACAAGTCTATTTGGGGGTGTCAGACGGAGCCATTAGAGCCGCCCTATTACAAGAAAAACTAGAACCAAGACTCATATACTTCGTGAGTCGAACCCTACAGGACACTGAAACCCGCTACGCACAGGAGGGAAAGGCCGCGTTGGCATTGCTCAATGCGGTCCGAAGGCTTCGACCATATTTCCAAGGTGAGCAAGTGGTGGTTCGAATGGACAACCCCATCTCTAAGATCTTGAGGAAGCCCGATCTTGCCGGCGAATAGTAGGTTGGGCGGTAGAACTATCAGAGTTCGACCTACGATATGAATTAAGAGGGTCAGTCAAATGCCAACACTTAGCGGATTTTGTGGCAGAACTACCTCCAATGACCACCTGTTTTTAGTGGAGCCTGTCTGTGGATGGGGCTTCCGGTCAGTCCAACAGTGGCGTTGGACTAGTGTTGGAGGGGCTGAACAGATTCATGTTAGAGAACTCCCTTGTATTCCAATTCAAGGCCTTCAACAACCAGGCGGAGTACGAAGCCCAAGTGGTAGGTCTATAGCTAGTGAGGGACATGGGGGTGCAAAGGTTAACATGTCGCATGGACTCACAATTAGCGGTGGGACAAATGAAGGGCGAGTTCCAGGTCAAAGACGACCATTTGTTGCATTACTTCCATAAGGCCTCCTCTTTGGCCAAAAATTTTGAGAAAATAGACATCCAGCACATTCTCTAGGAGAATAACACTCGAGTGGATATCCTTTCCAAGCTGTCTAGCGGAAGGGAGAAGGGGCACGCCGCACGGGACGACTGGCGAAACATCCTTCAATCTCACATATGGTACTGATGTCATGCTGCCCATCGTATTAGAGGAACCCTCCCAGTGTAGACAGTTGGCGGACATCCCTTTAAACGAAGATGAAATAAGGGTGGAATTGGATACGATGGAGTAGTGAAGAGGTCGAGCGGCCTTGCGAGTGAAAGTCTGGAAGAGGATGATCAAAAGAAGATATAACACCAAGGTGCGGTCTAGGAGCTTTCCAAGATGGAGACCTAGTATGGAGAAAAACAGAGAAGCTTGATGGACGGCCTCGCATGGCAAGTTAGCGGCTAAATGAGAAGGACCCTACAGGGTCACTGAAGCCCTCGGAAATGGAGGATACCGCCTCGCTAATCATAACGTGCGACCAATTCCAAACACTTGGAACACCTCCCAGTTGAAATTTTACTTCAGTTAGACTATTAATCATTGTATCTTCTTTTTACCAAAATTAATACGATACAGTATTTGGTCCAGAATTGAGTCGAGACCGAATGGATAAAACAACGATTAATGATAAAGTCCAAGTTGATGAATGAAAAGTTCCGAAAGGAATCATTTTCAACTTGGCCGGATGATGAACAACGAGTTCTCGAAAGAACCACTGCCACCCGATGAAACTAAAACCCAAGTTGATGAACGTAGAGTTATGAAAGGAATCACTGTCAGCTTGGCCAGACAGTGAACGACGAGTTCTCGAAAGAACCACTGCCACCCGGTGAAACTAAAACCCAAGTTGATGAATGGAGAGTTCCAAAAAGGAACCACTATCAACTTGGTCGGGCGGTGAACGGAAAATTCATTACTGAATGACCTCCGCCTGGTACGAAAAAAATATTAAACTAAGATGATGGACAGAGAGTTCCAAAAGGAAACAGTCAACTTGACCGGGCGGTGAATGACGAGTTCGTTACTGAACCACTACCGTCCAACGAAAATAAAACTCAAGCTTCCGCAAGTCAACTTGATCGGTAAAGAATGACTACCGAACAATCAACAACTAAAAATAAATAGAGCAAATAAATAGATGCTGCAAAAAAGAAAGGCAAGATCATTTTATTAAAAGTAAGTTTTGGGTATACATAATAGTATGTCAATGGGTCGGTGGAGCAAACACTCAGAAAACCTAAGGTGTTTGTCCCCCGGTCACATTGCAAAAGATGTCTTATCAAAAAACAAAATACACCCCCCTCGCTTTCATAAAAATCCCAAACTACTCCCTGTCCATCATTGTCTTCCACGTTGGCTTGCTCCGCCTACCCGAACGGTTCCTCCTCTCTAGTTGGTTGCTCTACAATAGAAAGTTACTCGTCGCCGAGCGTTTCTTCAAGTTGTAATAGCTCCCCATAAATGACCTCTTTCTCTATATCAAAACCCGAGCTGTATGGATCAATGACGCCTAACAGGAAGGCTATCTAGCATAGGGCCTTGTTGAAACATTCCTCGTACTCAAACAAGACTAAATGTTCAATCTGTTGATCTTCTCGTTTTACCTCTCCAGTTTTAGTCTTGTTCTTTGTGATTAACTCATGCTCCCTTTCGTCGTACCCTATGGCCGTCACTTTCAATTGACCGCACTCTTCGACCAGGCGGTCATTCTTGGCTCGAGCATCTCGCAGGAACTCGGCGATTTGGTGTAATTTCTTCCTGGTCTCATCAAGTTCTAGCTGGAGGTCAGCTTGCTTTTTATCACACCCGCATTGGCGGCCCTCAACGTCTCAACTTCGACGCAAAGATCAGTAGTGATCCTGTTCTCGACATTCAACTCTCCCTGTACGAGCTTAGTGTCGTGCCGGTCAACAAAGTCTTGAAGGTACCATGCCAACATAAAACGCCCGAGTGAATAGCTCTGATAACGGTTGAAAATCCGTTATTTTGTACTTAATTTTGATATTACAAACACCCTTTATGACTTAGAAACTACCTTCAACTCATGCTTTTGATTAAGTTATAAGAATAAGAGAGTTGAATGGGTTTTATGCTTATTTTTCCTTGTTTTGACAGAAATTAAGATGAATTGGATGAAGAAGTTGAAGTAGGAAGGAGTTGGAGTCATGAAAGGTTGTAACACTGGCATATAGAAGAACCATTGTTTCACGCCTAGGTGCCACTGCCGAGCGCCAACTTAGTTCTGAAAGCACTGTTTCATGCTTAGGCGCCACCGCTGAGCGCCAATTTGGCTTTCAAAGCATTATTTCACGCTTGGGCGCCACTGCTGAGGGTCAAAAGAGTGTCGCAGCTATCGCTGAGCGCCCTTTCTGGGCGCTAAGTGCTAACAACGTTGGCTTGGGCTATTTTTTTGTATTTTTAATGAACTATTTAAGGTTTTGGACGTTCTAGGGTTCTTATCTTTGGACAGAAAGAGGCAAAAACACACTCCTTTCACCCCTCGGAGGCGGATTTTGGATGCGGAAGCTCCGATCTTCAAGTTTTAGGGTTTTATCTTTTATTCTTTTCATTATTTTCATCTAGCTTCACCATGTCTATGGCGAACTAAACCTCCATTGTTGTTGAGAAAATGATGTAATCCTTTGAAACTCCCATGTATTGAATTGATTCTTATTATAAAATGCTTTACTTCATTAATTATTAGGCTTTTTCCTCTACACTCTATGCATGCTTTGTTTAACTCATTCAATTGCATGATTATTGATTTTGTCATTATGGACACATATGAGAAAATCTAGAACTAGGGAAATTCTACAAAAAGCAATATTACCTAGACATAGGGATAGGAGGGTTGGTTGCCTTTACGCTTTTGTGTGAATGTAATGCATGATTAATTGATAGAGATACAAGACATTGTGAACTAGTAATTAGGAGTAGGCTTTCTTCACCGAGACATCGGGTTTAAGGTAAATTAGAAAGAGGCATTAACATTAATGAAGAAGATGAATTCATAAATACATAAGAGTGGATAGGATAAGTCGGAAACCCCAAAAACATAATCATTCCATATTTTATATCAATCACCTTTGCATCTTTCAATCCAATTGATCAACACTTGCATTCATATTTAGTTTCCACAATCTAAACACAATGATTTCGTTTACAAGTCCTAATTAATCAAGAAACCATATGAATGTTTAGGTCGTGAGTCTCTAGGGAAACTATACTTGGTCTTACCAATTGTTATTACTTGATACGATTTGGTACACTTGCCAAAGTGTTAACAAGTTTTTGGCGCCGTGGCTGGGGACTCGTGGTTTAACTATTATATTCGTGTGATTATTGATTAATTTTGACTTGGAATTTTTTATTTTTTGTTTTGTTTTGTTTAAAAGTGCTTTTTAGGGTTTTGTTTTCTTGTGTATGCAGGGTATAATTCGAACTAGAAGCAAGAAAACATCGAAACCTCTTCTTGAAGGATTTGATGAGAGTAGAAGGAGAAGGAGAATTCGAACATCTAGAGAATTATTTCCTTCTCCGGAGACACTTTTACAACCCTCTCCAAAATGTTCTGACTAGAGTATTGAAGAGATGGTTGGAGAAAATAATGGCAGACGCACTCTGGCAGATTACACCACTGTTGTTGGCCCTCATCACTTTAATAGCATTGAAAGACCGAGGGTCAATGCTAAAAACATGGAGGTGAAACCGGCGTTGATACAATTCGTGAAGAGCAACCAATTTAATGGACTGTCTCATGAAAGTCCATATGAGCATATGAAAACATTCAACGAGATTTGCAACACTGTAAAGATCAATGGTGTGTTGGATCACGCTATAAAGCTTAGTTTGTTTCCTTTCTCATTAGGAGGCAATGCTAACCTATGGTTGAATTCTTTCCCAGAGGATAGCTTTACTGAATGGGAAATTGTGGTTTCAAAGTTTCTGAACAAGTACTTCCCACAATCCAAAATCAACAAAAGGAAGTAAGAAATTTCCTCTTTCAGGCAAGGTATGGAGGAAACATTAGGTCAAGCATGGGATAAATACAAAAGCTTATTGAGAAAGACGCCCACTCCTGGCTTTGATGAAGCAACAATAGTCATTCTTTTCCTTGGAGGTCTTGGTTCTCAAATCAAACTGATGTTAGATGCCTCAGCTGGAGGTAATATCAAGTGTAAAACTCCAGAGGAAGCTTTTGAATTGATTGACAACATGGCTACTAATGACAACGAGATGCATAGTGAAAGAGGAGCTCCATCTCAACAAAAGGGAGTCCTACAATTGCAATCTCAAGATGCCTTGCTTGCACAAAATAAAATTATAACTCAATAATTGGAGAATTTGACAAAGACACTCGCTTAGTTGCCAAAGGAGCTGAAGAACGTCTCACAGGTTCAACAACAACTCTGTGAATTATGTGGTGGTGATCATATCAATGGTCAGTGTGCTTTTCCAGTAGAGGCCCTAGAAGATGTCAATTTTATGGGCAATCAATTCCAATACCGCCAAGGAAACTTCAACCAAGGGTGGAAACCTCATCCAAGCATGGGTCAAGGTCAAAATGGACAAGTTGGACAAGCAGGACAATTTAATAGACCACAGCAACAACCATCACTATGGCAACAAGTCTTTGCATTAAATGAGAGATCAACAAAGTTAGAAGACACTCTTTAACAATTTATGCAGGTAAATATCTCCAATCACAAAAGCACTAAAGCTACTATAAGAAATTTGGAGATGCAGGTTGGCTTGCTGGCCAAAAAGATGGAAGATAAAGCGGAAAAGCAATTTGGGGCTAACACTGAGGTTAACCCTAAGGAAGAGTGTAAAGCTATTTTGAGCATAGATGATGAGAGGGTGGAAGAGAGCAAAGAAAAAGTTGAGTTAGAAAAGAGAGAAGAAAGAGAAGAGAGAACATATGAGGGTGAGACAAAAGAAAAAGAAAAGAAGAGGGGAGAGAAAATTTGTGAGAAAAGAGAAAAAGTTCTTCCTTATCCTAAGGGGAGAGAAAAATTTGACAAAGAGAAACAATATGAGCGTTTTAAAGAGATCTTCAGGCAATTGGAGATTAAAATACCTTTGACCGAGGCACTGCAGCAAATTCCTGCTTATGCTAAGTACATGAAGCAATTACTCACAGAAAAGAGATATTTAGATGAGGGGACTATGGATGAACAGGGAAAGTACAGTGTTGTTTTGGAGAAACCATTTCCTTCAAAAGTGAAAGATCTAGGAAGTTTTACTATTCCTTGCGTCATTGGGAAGGTGAAGAAGATAAGGAAAGCCTTAATTGATTTAGGGTCAAGCATTAATTTGATGTCCTTATCTATGCTTGAAAGGATTGGTGATCTTGAAGTCAAGCCAACAAAGGAGACGTTGCTCATGGCGGATGGGTTTTCCAAGAAACCCTATGATGTAGCAGAAGATGTTGTGGTTTGTATAGAGAAACTTAAATTCCTGGTGGACTTTGTGGTGATGGAGATGGAGGAAGATGAGAAGATCCCAATCATTCTTGGAAGACCGTTTATAAAAACGGCAAAGGTCATCATCAATGTGGATGATGGGATGATAGAGCTTCAAGACCGAGAGAAAAAGGTGATCTTTAATGTCTTCAAAGCTGAGCAGCAGATTCAAGAGAAGAAGACTAATCATAAAGTTGCATGTAAGGATGCACCAGTGATTAGCCCTAAAGCTGTCAAGCCGATCATCAAAGGTAAAAATTGATTCTTGTCACAGGTTAGGGAAGAAGAAAAAGATGACAAAGGAAGGATGGTTCATGATGAGTTGATGGATGCACAATTCAAACTTGGCACACCAGTAAGATTCAAGAACAAGTTGTGGGTTGTGAAAGATTTTAAAGAGAATGGAGTAGAGATTGAAGCTCCATACTCAAGACGAGTCAAGAAGGTGGACCGAAAGCAATTAATGAGTTGGTGTGATGAAAGCAAGGAGAACACCAACACTGAAGATGAAACTTGAGCTTTATTGGGTCAAGCTAATGACGTTAAAAGAGCGCTTACTAGGAGGCACCCCAGTGATTTGAAAACATTAATTTCTTTAAGTTTGTTTATTTTGGTGATGTAATTTAAAAACTTTGGAACATTAATTTATTTTGTTGTGAGACTTTATGGTATAGCATCTACTGATGGATGCTAGGTGATAGAGTATCTACTAAAGGATACGATGCTTATACACACCTATTGATGGGTGTTGGTGAGAAAGATATGTGTCTACTGAAGGATGTTGGAGGATTTGGGATCAGGCTTGTGACATTAAATAAGCGGTACTTGGGAGGCAACCCAGTTGTTTGAATTAATTTGTTTGTTTTAATGTAACTAGTTGCATTGTAGGATGTTACTTGTTTAATGTTGGAGTGGTGTGAGAGATTAAATGCATTGATTGAGTGACAGTATGTGAAGTGAGTGGAAAAAGCATGAAAGTTGAAAAATTGAGAGTTGAAGTTGAGTGAATATTGGTTGAATGCTTAAGGGCAAGCAAGAAAAGGGGAGAAAAGAAGTCGCGTTTACCGCTCAGTGCCAGTAAGGGGTGCTGAGTGCGACTTCTGCAGATTGGATTTTTAGGTTTAAAAATTGGGCTAAGCGCAAGTTGGCCCATTAAACACTTTGCTTACCTTAGGTATCGCCCTAGCCACTTCAAAACACTCTCCAAAGGGTTTCTCTCCACTTTCTCCTTCATCTTCCTCCATAAAACCCTTTCTCCACCCATTTTGCATCACTTCTTCATCCAAGTTTGGGTTTTGTTGTGAGCATTATTGTTAGGGTTTGTTCTCCTCAATTTCACTTGGCATTCTTCACACATTGAGCATCTCCAACCAAGTAAGTACATGCATTTTACATTCTAGGGCATTTGAAAGCATGATTTTGAATGAATGTTGTGGTCCAAGCATGATGTTTGAAGAAATTTGATATCTATGCATGATTTGTTGAAAGAATCATTGTTTGGACCGATTAAAATGCTTGATTGATGATCGAAATTGTGAAAAATTCATGTGGGTAGTGTTGAAGGCCAGCCAAGGCCATTTTCGAAAACTGCACTGAGTGGCATTGAGGGCCCTCTAAGGGGCGCTCAGCGCAATTCTACAGATGTTGTTTTTCTGGTTGCTGGACCTTTGTGGTTGTCTGGTTGGAGGTTTCTTGATGCAGGTGACATTGAGGGCCCCCTGTTTTGTCCTCAGCGGTGATGAGAAGAGTGGTATTGGATTGTTTTGATGGTTCATATATTAATGTTTGATAATGCCTCTTGTGGTTTTGTGAATTGTTGTTGATGTAGGGATGGCTTCATCATTAGGGAAGAGAGTGAAAACCATGGGAAACAAGAGAAAGGATCCACAAAGGTTTTATTCAAATAAGTTCCCTTCTCATAACATGAGGGGCATTTCGTGACAGTTCAAGATCGAAGGCTCTTGATGGAGACAAAAGTGGGGTGGATACCATCCTTAGACCCATAATTTGGAGAAGAAGTGGAAAGAAGAGAATGGGAGAAACTAGTTGCTTACCCTAAGCCAAAAAACATAACAATGGTCAAGGAATTTTACACCAATGCAAGGCCAATTGGCAACACTCAAACAAAGAATTACATGAGTTATGTGAGAGGAAATATTATTCAGTATGATCCTGATACTATTAACAAGTTTTTGCATGTTGAATGGGCCAGTGAACAATGTCAATTTGCACTGAGTATGGATGAAGGAGTAGACTTTTGATGATGTGGAGAGGACATTGCGTGTACCTGGAGGACGCTTCCAGAGGAACAGGAATGATGTACCCATCCATATTAGGAGATCTCAGTTGACTCCTTTGTAAAAATATTGGATGACATTCACTCATGCCAATATTCAGTCGTGTTCTCATGTGTCTGATATTACTGTTCATAGGGCTATCTTTCTGTATTGTTGTTAACACTTCGGAAAGTGTACCGAATCGTATCAAGTAATAATAATTGGTAAGACCAAGTATCGTTTCCCTAGAGACTCACGGCCTAAACATTCATATGGTTTCTTGATTAATTAGGACTTGTAAACAAAATCATTGTATTTATATTGTAGAAAATAAATATGAATGTAAGTGTTGATCAATTAGATTGAAAAATGCAAAGGTGATTGATATAAAATATGGAATGATTATGTTGTTAGGGTTTCGGACTTATCCTATCCACTCTCATTTATTTATGAATTCATCTTCTTCATTAATGTTAATGCCACTTTCTAATTTACCTTAAACCCGATTCTTGTATCCCTTGTAATTAATCATGCATTATATTCACACAGAAGCTTAAAAGCAACCAACCCTCTTATCCCTATGTCTAGGTAATATTTCTTTTGGTAGAATTTCCCCAGTTCTAGATTTTCTCATATGTGACCATAGTGACAAAATCAATAATCATGCAATTGAATGAGTTAAACAAAGCATGCATAGAGTGTAGAGGAAAAACCCTAACAATTAATGAAGTAATGCATTTTATAATAAGAATCAATTCAATACATGAGAGTTTCAAAGGATTACATCGTTTCCCCAACAACAATGAAGGTTTAGTTCACCATAGACATGGTGAAACTAGTTGAAAATAATGAAAAGAATGAAAGATAAAACCCTAAAAATTGAAGATCAGAGCTTCCGCATCCAAAATCCGCCTCCAAAATTCGCCTCTGAGGGGTGAAAGGAGTGTATTTTCGCCTCTTTCTATCCAAAGATGTGAACCCTAGAACGTCCAAGTCCTTAAATAGAACATAAAAATAACAGAAAACAGGTCCAAGCCCACGTCGTCGGTGCTTAGCGCCCCAAAAGGGTGCCCAGAGGTAGCTGTGGCACTAAACTGACGCTCAGCGGTGGCGCTCAACGCCCTTTTTTTTCACTCAGTGCCCTTTTCCTGCACTCTGGTTGACGTTTATGCACTCTGATTGACTTTTCATTCTGGTTGACTTTTCTACACTTTGGTTGACTTTTCTACACTTTGGTTGACTTTTCTCCATTCTAGTTGACTTTTTTGCATTCCAACTATTTGGTACTTTAACTCTTCTTTCAAATCATTCCAATAGCCTACAAAATCAAGGGAAATTAGTGATAAAATCATCAAGTATAACCTCAACTCTTATTCACAAAACTAAAGCAAAAACATGAGTTCAAGCAAGTTTCTAAGTCAAAAAGGGTGTTTTTAGTATCAAAATTAAGTACGAAATAACGGTAAATTCAACGGTTATCAATTGTGTGCTGAAAGGGTTGAATATTAATATTGGGCAGGTCATAGAAAATGAGATTCAAACTTGTGCCACTTCTGTGAATAACAAAGCACCTCTTGGGCATCATCTCTAATCACACATCTGTGTGAATTAGTTGGGGTACTTCAACACTGTTAACGGAGAGACCAAGGAAGGAGATTGATGATTCCTATTATATCCAGTATTGCATGACGAATGAGTTGGCCCAGCAGGTGCCACCACCACGTCCTCCAAGAGTTCATAGGAGGGCACCACCACCAGCACAGGAACCACCTCAGGATGCACAGCCTTTTTAGATGAGGGATATGTATATGTCCCTGATGGAGTCTAGGATGCACGCATTGCAATAGAGGGCAGGTGGCCACTACGGAGATGATTATAGGATTGTAAGATACATTTCCCAGCCGACAGTGGACGATGGATGAGTTCAACAATATAGTGGGATGGCCAGAGGATCAGACGCAAGATAGTGGAGTCGGAGCAGCTGAAGCTTCAACTATGGAAGATGATGGTTATGAAGATGGTGATGAAGAAGAGGCAGATGATGATGAGGAGGAGGACTCCAATTGATGATGATAACATTTACTGATGAATGCTATTTGCAGTAGAACAAGATATTTCTTATCTTTGTTTTGTGAACTCTATTTTGCTTCTGTTTTTAGAATAGGTGTTGATGTATGATAAATAAATTTTAATCCCCGAAAACGGAGTCAAAAACTTGTTAAGACCTCCGCAAGTGTCCCGAATCATATCAAGTAATAATAAATGGTAAGACCAAGTATCGTTTCCCAAGAGACTCACGGAACTAAACAGTTATGTGATTACTCAACTAATTAAGACTGTAAAAATTTTTTTGGGGTTTTTGAATGCAAATGCAATAAAATAAACATGAATGCAATTTGATCAATTGAGGCTAAACATAAGAATGAATGGATGAAGTTGATGACATTTTTGTTGGGTTTAGATTTCACCTAATTTACTCTCATGCATATATGAATTCATCTTTCTTCATTAATGTTAATGCCACTTTCTAGCTTACCTTAAACCCGATGTCTCGATGAAGAAAGCCTAATCATAATCACTAGTTCACAATGTCTTGTCTCCCTAGCAATTAATCATGCATTACATTCGCACAAAAGCTTAAAGGTAATCGATCCTCCTATTCCTATGTCTAGGTAATATTACTTCCGAGTGAATTTCCCCAGTTCTTGATTTCGCTGTATGTGTCCATATCGACGAAATCAAAGATCATGCAATTGAATGAGTTCAATAAAGCATGCATAAAGTATAGAGGAAAAACCATAACAATTAATGAAGTAAAGCATATATGATCAAGAATCAATTCAATAAGGTTTAGTTCCCCATGATCATGGAGAAACTAGATGAACAATGGAATGAAAGAGTGAAAGAGATAGAAAAACCCTAGAAAGAGAATAGGAGACTCCTGTATCCCAAATCTACCCCCAAGGGGTGAAAAGTGTGTTTATGTGCTCAAGCCAACAAAAGATATAATCCCTAGGACGTGAAAGTCCTTAAATAGAACATAAAAATAAAAGAAAACAGGTCCAAGTCCACGTCGTCGGCGCTCAGCGGCACTTTTGGTGCTCAACGGTAGCTCCGAAACTCAAATGACGCATGACCATTCGGTTTCACTTTTCATCGATCGGTCTTACACTGTTAACCGTTCGGCATCACTTCTACGACTTCAATCAGCTTCTCCTCTCGCAAACCGTTCGGTTTGCCTATGTTTTTCTGTAGTTGTTCGGTCCTCAGTTACACCGTTCGACAGTTGTCTTTCTTGCTCACACCGTTCGGCCTAGTTCCACCACCTTCACATCGTTCGATCTCTGTTATGAACCGTTTGGTCTCTATCTTCTTCTCTATCTGACCGTTCGGTCAGTCTCAATAACCGTTCGGTTTGGATTCTCCTGCATCCTATCGTTCGGTCTGGTACTGTTTCTGTCTTTTATGGGTTCCAACTCCTTGCTACTTCAACTTCTTTCATCCAATTCATCATAATTCCTGTCAAAACAAGGAAAACCAAGCATAAAACCCATCCAACTCTCTTATTTCCAAAGCTTAAACAAAAGCATGATTTCAAGCTAGTTTCTAAGTCCTAAAGGGTGTTTTTAATATCAAAATGAAGTATAAAAATAACGGTTTTTCAACCGTTATCACTACCCCAAACTTGAAACTTTGCTTGTTCTCATGCAAAATGTAACTTGGCTTCAACAAAATAATCATACTACAATGGTTTAGCATACCAAAAAGCATTTTCGTCTAGGACAAGTAAATCACTCATTTTTGCTCATCATAGAAAGATTAGTCAAGATATAATGATGCTTTAGCCAATCAAGCTTCAACTATGATGCTCACATAATCAAGGCATACACAACAGATGCAAACCTCATGAATAATCAACAACCAAGCAAGAATGTTATCATAAAGTGCATGGAATTATTCCTCACCAAAGATAGTGTTTCACTCAAGCACTCAAAAGTGTTTCACTCAACTCAAAGGTGTATAATGAGGTGACACTCTTACACTCTACCATCATAATGTCACATGAATCAACTTTGTCTTTCCTTTAACCATATATCAAACACACTCACAAGCAAGTTATCATCACAAGGACTTTTCAAGGCTTGTATTGAGGTTGGGCTAAGAAGAAAATTGGTTTTTCTAAACTACAAAATCCTTGAGTTAAGAGAATGCACAATTCATTTATTCTCATTAAATCTTAACTCTCTTTCTTCTTTTATGTGAGAAACCAATATTCAACTCATTCCCAAACTTTAATTACATTGAGCTTAACCTTTTCTTTTCTTTCTTTTCTTCTCCTTTGCTTTTTGCTTTTGCTTTTTGCTTTTGCCCAATGCTTTTTAATGAATTTCACAAAGTTCTTTCCGGTTTCTCACCACCCCAAACTTGAACCATTTCCATTACCACAAAACATACTCTACTTAACTCAAGGTAAGGATTTCAAAAAGGGTTTTTCCACTTTTCAAATTTAGGCTCAAGGTGCAAAGGTTAGAGAAAACATTGATACTTATTGGGTTCACCTATAAAGATTGGCTCTAAGGGAGAAGAAAAACATGGCCTTGATCATTTGTAACAAGCAAGCAAGTGGTTCAATCATAGAAAATTAGGCAAAACCAATCATGCTTCCAAAGCAATATTATTCAATCAATCAAAAACTCTGCAGCCCAATCTCTCACAGGTTAACTCAAGTTCCAACATTTAGATAAACATCCTACTCAGTATCATAATCATAATAACAATTCATCATGCATTTCTTTCACAATATTATGAGCAACCACCTGCGTTATTAGCATCATGCATCATCTCAACATCAATCAATATATTTAACATCATAAAGCAACACTCATCACAAACATAACATCATCATCAAACCATTGCATCACATATTAAATTTTAAGTCAAGTACATCATAACCTATTCTAGAAACATAAGCAAATTAAAGTTCACAAAAATAAAAAGACAAGTTTAGAAAACTGGGGTGCCTCCCAGGTAGCGCTTGTTTAACGTCACAAGCCTGACCCAAAATCCTTCAGCATCCTTCAATAGACGCATATCTTTATCACCAACACCCATCAGTAGGTGTATACAAACATAGTATCCTTCAGTAGATACTCTTCCACTAACATCCATCAGTAGATGCAAATCCTTCTCATTAGCATCCATCAGTAGATGTTAATCTTTCTCATCTTCATCGGCATCCATCAGTAGATGTCGTCATTACCATCCATCAGTAGATTTTTAGTCACATAGCATCCATCAATAGATTCTTAATCACATAGCCTCCTTCAGTAGACGTTATCATTCATCACCCTCATCATAGCAGCATCCATCAGTAGATGTTGTCATCTGAGTCCTCCTAGCATCCCTCAATAGATGCTTTCCTCCTTCTTTTCTTGATGACCTTGTGCTCGTAGTACAGATTTTCGAATTTTATCCTGCAAACACTATAGAACAATACACTTAGCACAAACAGAAAAAAAAATATAAAAGATAAAAAAAAAGAGATAGAAAGATAAAAAGATAAAAAGATAGAAAGATAAAAAGATAAAAAGATAGAAAGAAAAAAATAAAAAGATATAAAGATAGAAGGATAGAAAGAAAAAAATAAAAAGATAGAAAGATAGAAGGATAGAAAGATAGAAAGATAAAAAGATAAAAAGATAGAAAGATAAAAATAAAAAATAAAATTAAAAAGGTAAAAAAATAAAAAGATAAAAAGGTAAAAAGATAAAAAGATAAAAAGAAAAAAATATAAAAATATAGAAAGATAAAAAAAAATAAAAAGATAAAAAAAATAAAACAATAAAAAGTCTAAAATCGGTTAAGAATCACACAAATAGAATAGTTATACCACGATTCCCCGGCAACGGTGCAAAAAACTTGATAAACAAGTTTTTAATCCCTGAAAACAGAGTAAAAAACTTGTTAAGACCTCGGCAAGTGTACCGAATCGTATCAAGTAATAATAAATGGTAAGACCAAGTATCGTTTTCCAAGAGACTTACAATACTAAACAGTTATGTGATTACCCAACTAATTAAGACTCTAAAAAACAAATTTTGGGGTTTTGAATGCAAATGCAATAAAATAAACATGAATGCAATTTGATCAATTGAGGCTAAACACAAGAATGAATGGATGAAGTTGATGATATTGTTGTTGGGTTTAGATTTCACCTAATTTACTCTCATGCATATATGAATTCATCTTTCTTCATTAATGTTAATGTCACTTCCTAATTTACCTTAAACCCGATGTCTCGGTGAAGAAAGCCTAATCCTAATAACTAGTTCACAATGTCTTGTCTCCCTAGCAATTAATCATGCATTACATTCGCACAGAAGCTTAAAGGAAACCGATCCTCCTATTCCTATGTCTAGGTAATATTGCTTCCGGTAGAATTTCTCAGTTCTAGATTTTCCCGTATGTGTCCATATCGACAAAATCAAAGATCATGCAATTGAATGAGTTAAACAAAGCATGCATAGAGTATAGAGGAAAAACCATAACAATTAATGAAGTAAAGCATATATAATCAAGAATCAATTCAATACATGAGAGTTTAAGAGGTTACATCTTTCCCAACAAAAAATAAGATTTAGTTCCCCATGATTATGGAGAAACTAGATGAACAATGGAATAAAAGAGTGAAAGAGATAGAAAAACCCTAGAAAGAGAAGAGAAGACTCCTGCATCTCCAAATCTACCCCCAAGGGGTGAAAAGTGTGTTTTTGTGCTCAAGCCATCAAAAGATACAATCCCTAGGACATGCAATTCCTTAAATAGAACATACAAATAACATAAAACAGGACCAAGCCCATAAAAATAACGAAAAACAAGTCCAAGACCACGTCGTCGGTGCTCAACGGTAGCTATGGCACTCAAATGACGCATGACCGTTCGGTTTCACTTTTGATCGATCGGTCTTACATTGTTGACCGTTCGGCATGACTTCTACCACTTCTTTCAGCTTCTCGTCTCACAAACTGTTCGGTTTGCCTATGTTTTTCTGCAGCCAATCGGTCCTCAGTTACACCGTTCGACAATTGTCTTTCTTGCTCACACTGTTCGGCCTAGTTCCACCACCTTCACACCGTTTGGTCTCTGTTATGAACCGTTCGGTCTCTGTCTTCTCCTCTATCTGACCATTTAGTTAGTCTCAGTAACCGTTCGGTCTGGGTTCTTAACCATTCGATTTGGATTCTCCCGCATCCTACCATTCGGTCTGGTACTATTTCTGTCTTTTCTGGCTTCCAACTCCTTGCTACTTCGACTTCTTTCATCCAATTCATCTTAATTCCTGTCAAAACAAGGAAAACCAAGCACAAAACTCATCCAACTCTCTTATTTCCAAAACTTAAACTAAAACATGATTTCAAGCTAGTTTCTAAGTCATAAAGGGTGTTTTTAATATCAAAATTAAGTATAAAAATAATGGTTTTTCAACTGTTATCAATGTACTTAGTTTAAGACCTATATCTGATGTGATGGTTTGATATTGATTTGTTTGTGATGAGTATTGCTTGTTGATGCTTTGGTATTGATTGATGTTGAGATGTTGCACAAGATGCTTGATATACAGGTGATTGTTCAAAAACTATGTGAACTGATACATGATGTTATGATTGTGGTTATGATGCTAAGCAAGATGTTATTTGGTGTATGTGGAACGTTGAATTAGCTTGTGTGAGGTTTTGAACTCCAGAGTATTTGTTTGAATGATTGCTATTATTTTGAATGCATGAATGATTTTGCCCAGGTTTCTGTGATTGAACTACTCGCTTACTTGTGTCACATGATCAAGGCCATTTTTTATTACCCTTTTTCTTAGCCAATACATGATTTGTACACACATGAAAAAGAGCATGAAGTGTTCTACCCTTTTTGAACCTTAAGCCTTAAATAGATTCCTTGTGAAAATCTTTACCTTGAGTTAAGTTGAGAATCACTGTGTGGTATTGATAAAGGTTCAAGTTTGAGGTTGATTGGGAGAATTGAAAAGGAAAGTAATGAAAAGCATTGAGATAAGTGTTGAGCAAGTATGAAAAGAGAAAAGAAAATAAAATGCAAAGAAAGAAAAGCTCAATGCAAAAGGGGGAAAGTTGGGAGTGCATGAGATTGGTTTGTCCAAAGAGAGATTGAACTTGAATGATAAATTTCTCTTAACTCAAGGATTTTGTGATCTTGAAAAATCAATTTTTCTTTGTAGTCCAACCACATTACAAGCCATAGAAAGTCCTTGTGATGATACTTGTTTGTGAGTATGATTGATTGTGGTAAATGAAAGGCAATTTTGTTCTATGTAACATTGGGATAGTAGAGTGAAGGAGTGACCTCTATATACACCTGTGTGATTGAGTGAAACACTTTGTCTGGTGAGGAAGAGTTCCATGAATACATGATTACATTTGTGCTTAGTTAATTGATCATTCATGAGGATAGAATCTGTTGGATATTATGTGATTATGTGAACTTCATGATGAGTGATTATTAAGGAAAGCATGTGCACATCTTGACTGAATTTTGTTTGATAAGCTGATTTGAGTAATTACTTGTTTTGGAAGAAAGAGTTTTTGAATGTGTTGAACCACTGCATTGATTGGTGGAAGAGTAGGTTATATCTTGTTTGCTTGAGGACAAACAAAGTTCTAAGTTTAGGGTTGTGATAACAGTTGAAAAATCGTTATTTTTATACTTAATTTTGATATTAAAAACACCCTTTATGACTTAGAAACTAGCTTGAAATCATGCTTTTGATTAAGTTATGAGAATAAGAGAGTTGGATGGGTTTTATGCTTGGTTTTCTTCCTCTCTAATATAGTCCTGAAGTTTATTATACGTTGATTTTGCTATGTATTCGTGTGTTTCCTCATCATTTCAAACCCACCTATTTTCCATATTTCTAACTACACTAACATTAGTTAACTCTTGTATCAAGTTTGTGACTTGTACTTTCTCCCATTTAAACTATTCTCAAACTTTTACTTTCTCCCCATTTAAACTATTCTCTTTTCTAAGGTAACTTCCATTCTCATAAGTCCCCATTCCACCTTCCCACCTCTACTTATGTATCTTCCTTATGTTGAGAGTTGTTGTATATTCTAGGTGTTCTTACTTTCTAGCGATGACCCCTCTAACCATCTATTATCCAAAAAATTTAGATTAAGACCAACCCCTATTTTCAAAGATATATTTCTATCACATATGATAGTAAGAAGCAAAAGAGAGTGAAGAAAGAATAAGAGAAAAAGAAAGAAGATAAAAGGAAGAAAAAGAAAAGGAACTAGGAGAAACAGAGCATGAAAAAATTATTTGTTAATAATATTTTTCTACTATTTGTGATATCATTTTTGAAGAACAAAAGGATGAGCATGTGAATGAAATACATCAACTCCCGTGTTTGAAAAGGAAGCTTGTTCGTAGTCTTTTATCATGCATCTAGTTTGTTAGTGAAAAACAAAGTTTAGAGGATAATGAAACACAACGTTTGTTGTTATTTGTTGTTACATATGAAGGTGAGAGGGTATTGGCAAGAGAGGAGCTCCACGAACTAAAACCATTAAAAAGGAACAAATTTAAATTTATTAAAGTTATATTTTATCCTGGAGAATGATAATTAGTTTCAAGTTGTTGAAAAATAAAGTCCTTTACAAGGACATAATAAACTTTTAATAAAACTAGTGGGAAAATAAAGCCTTAAGTTCGAGATGAATCTTCTCGAAGAAGAAAGGTATGATGTGAATCCAACCAATGATGGTGAAGTGCCACTTTGTTAGCATTTTCAAGAAATTAGTTTGTTTAAATAATGACCAAATTCTTTGTAAAATTGGTTGACCAAATTATGTTTTGGGTTAATCAATTAAATAAGTGTTATTTCAAGTTGTAATAAGGGCCACTTGGCTGCTTAGTCATCAGATTTTTTTGGGAGATCAAAAGGATGCAAATTTGAATGCTTTTGGATGACTTTTGGTTACCCAGTTATAATCAACCATTAGTTTAGTGGAATCATTATTAACTTAAGTGTAATGTAATTGCAATTGATGATTTCTTGTAATTTTGATGGTTTAAGCTTCTATATAAGTTGAACCATTTTGATGAAATGAAAATGAATTGAGTTTTATTAAAAAATATTAAAGTTTTATCTGGAGTGATTCTTCTAAGTTCTGAATGATTCAAGAACTCTTGACTACATCAAATGATTTTGTCATGCTTTGTGTGTATTAGAAAGAGTGATTCTTTCCTTCCACCTTTCATGTTCATCTCTTGTCTTTTCTTCACAAGAATTCAGAAAACTAATTTTGCCTAAATTTCTTGGTTATTAGCCTTCCAACCTAGATAGATATATAAACAAACAAATCCACCCTCTGGATTCTCATTAGGTTTATAAATCTTTTCTCACTTAATCGAAGTTATCTTCCTACCCTCTTATCCCAAACCTCAAAGGAAATCTCTTTAGATTTTTGTAATAATCTTTCCCAGGCATTCTAAAAGTAGATAAATAAGAAAGAGATAGAGTTATGATAATTAATTTAATTAATGTGACTTTCCTTTCACCCACTCAATTCACTTTGTATTTAAATGGTACAAAAATTATTGATTTGGGTTAACTTTCACGTATAAATCCAAGTCTTTAAATTCCTATATTGAGTTCACCTAGTTTACCATCATCCTAGAAAATGTAATTATGAATTATGAGATAAAGCATCAACTAAATATTTTTTTTAGTAGAATGATAATATAAGTCAAAATCATATTTTTTCAAAAATTCTAACAATCTTTTGTCTCATGGTTAATCTTCAGTGTTTAGGAATTGAAAAACTACAACTAAGTTCAAATAATTGACTTTAAATTGTCTGAGTTGTGTTGAAAATAAGACCACATTTCCTTCCTATATTAGCACACATCGTAAATCTTGTCTAAATGCATCACAAAAACTTCAAACTTATTGGTAGGATTAGGTAATACTAAAACAATGTTTTCATCTTCAGAAAATTAGCCTCACTATCTTTTGTCCAAATGAGTTTGACCAGTATGAGTTAGCTCAGTCAATGGCAGTGCCAACAAAGGTATGGGAATAACATAGGATGTACAACCATTAAAGGACACGATTGATTATAATAATTTCCACGATAAAATAGTTTAATTTGATCGTAACAAAAATATATTGAAATGAAATATGTAAGTTATTAACTACATTGAACAATTGCAAAAACGACTTTACATATATCAATGCATTTATTTCTTGGGAATATCATTAGGAAACGTAGATCAATATTTAGCAAAGGAATATTTAGCTATTATATTTTTTAATCCCAAGTATTCTAAATTATAACAGAATTATTAATCCATTGTTGAACTTTAACATAAAAAAATATAGTTCTTCACTTTTTTTTAACATATCTTTAATCTCTAAGCTCTAAATTTTAAATATTTTTTAACTGTTTACAGTACCAAAATAATAAATATAAAAGATAAAATGTGTTGTCTTAATATATTTTCAAAAAAAGAAAAGTTACATCGTTTTTTCTTAAATTAAAACACTTTAAATAATGTCAATAATAAGGATAAAGGAAAAGTTGATAGAGATAACAAAATTTATCACGTAAATTTAATAACCGATTAGATTTAAAAACTAATATTATATCAAAACGGTTATTCCTAAGTATATTATTTATAATTTTTTATATCGTTATTACTAATAAAGACTAACCAGGTTTAAGCACAAATTTCAAGATTAAAAGCTTATTTAGTCCTTAATATTCTTAAAAAAGAAAATTTTGGCGGTTAGATTGTAGAGAAATAATTGAAAGTTGAAAGTTGATGGCAGTTTCCACGTCAAAACTATATTTGAATCTCAAAAAGGTTATATACAAATGCCGCATCAGTACCAAAAAATTGCCAAGCAATTGAAGTATGAATCAATAGCCTAATCAAAAGGTCGCTTTGTCATTATTATCAACTCTCTAAGAGAACAAAGGCACAAGTTCTGAAATTTACAGTGAACTGAGACATCCTTGTCAGCGTCCATATGAACAAGTACACCATCTCTGAAAACAAATTTAAGATCATTCAGTGCCTTATCTTCAATTGCAGTTGCATGTTCGCTTGCAGAGTGAAAAATACATTCGACAGGCACTAAATCCTTGCCTTGGTTTTCAGCATTACACGTTCTCTGGTTCCAACAATCAAGAGATGCTTCATAATTTCCATGCCTTGAGGTTTTATTTGATGAAGCATTGAAATCTTCAGCCACAAAGCTTTTTCTAACTGCTGAAATAAGATCCACAGATAATGTTGCAACAGCATCATGAACATCTTCTATACTCCACTGGTCACCGTTCATCCCCCACTCTCTAAGAAGCATTTTCTTTGTCAAATGATAGAGACTGTGGAGACATGCAGGGCAACATTGATACAAGCATATAACCCCCGATTCAGCAGGAACACTACCATTACTTGAAGAGGCATCATTGTCTGTAGCATTATCATGTTTGTCAGATTTGATATCACTTAATGTTGCACCAGTGTCTTGCGAGGATGAAGACACGATAAGAGGCTGATCAGAGACAGGACCGTTACCAATCTCAATATTCTGTTTCTCTGGTTCCAAAGTAGTGTGAACTCCGTTTGCAGAAAAAACCACAGTTTGAGTGCCCATGGATTTGCTGAAGTTATTTGAAATCCCTAGATTTTCACGCACCTCTTCATTATTTCTAGCCGTCAGAGATTCATGTTGTACTAATAGTATTCCATTCTCCTGACTTGTAGCCGGATAAAGAGGTTGGTTTGCAATCATAGCAGCATCAGCAGAGTTGTTGATATGCTTTTCAGAAAAATAATGGTTCTGTAGAGATCCTTCAGAACTAGCATTTCCATCATCACAATCAATATCTAAATTACCATTTTGGTTAGAGGCAATACACCCCGCCATTTCAGCAGGAATTCCGTTATGACTTTCCTCCAATGTCTTCAAATCATGACCATCTCCAGCAACAGAAACATGGCAGTCCTCGCCTTCTGCTTGGCTTTTTTCACTAATGTGATGACTGTTTAATAACCCACCACTTGCTGGTGTAACCTTTGTTGTATGCTCATGGGAATCCTGCTCCAGACTAAAATGAAAGGAATTGTTAGAGACCAAGACACTCAAAATGTTGACGTGGAAAAACAGTAATACCTTACCAACCACGCATAGTAAAGGAAAAGCAGAAATACCTTAGCAGTGAGTAAGCCCAGTTGTTGACCATGTCTTCTAAATAAGCCACTTGAGATAAAATACGAAAATATTGATATCTATCTTTTCCAGCTTGAATTTTGGTATTGATTTTCTCAATTAAGACCTCAAGAACATTCCTTACATCCAGGGAAACTTCCCTAACTGATCTATAAACACCTCTGTAAGCTGATAAACCAACAGCAATCAAGCCTCTGACTAGACCAGATGCTTCTCTGCTTTTAATGCTACCAGAATTACAAGAAACTACAACCTTGTCGTGTGAATTATTAGGACGAATTATACAAGAATTGAAAGGCCAGCCCCTCCAAGGTCCACTTACATCAGCACAAGGACCTTCTTTGAGTTTTGAAGTGACCCAACAAAGTTCAGCAAAGTGAGGGTATAAGAGAATTTGATAACCAAGTGTAGATATTGCCAACAACAGGGTTGACTTTCCCTTCAATGACTTGCTGGTTGGTGTTGGTGATACTTTTGTAAAGGACTCGAGTTGGATTTCACTCTTTTTATCTGATCCATCTTTTCTTTGACATACCTTTTTTTTACAAATTTCAATTGATTCACAGGTTCTGTGGCCCTTTTGGCTACCTGTATGAGCATGAGATCTCTGATGAATCAATTGAACCAGCTGCTTAACTACATTTCTCAATAGCTCTAGTGCAGATAAATTGATCACCATGTCATGGTCAAAATTTCCATCAACCTGCACAGAGAAACGAGGAACTGTATGCTCCAATGGAGTTGACTGGATATCTCTAGATTGATAACTCTTGAAGAATTCTCTTACTTTGCAAGGAAGTTCTTTGTAGGGAACTTCCGAAGTAGCCTGTAATATATGAAAAACAAAATATAAGGATCTGCTAAACAATTTAATATTATAAATGTCAAGCTAATAGTATCATTTTGCCTAACAATGTTGCTGGAAAAATATTTGTATCTGAATATTAAAAGCCATAAGAATTACTTAATATGACTATGACTTTATATTAAAATATTCTAAATTGACAATTAAGAAATAGCAGAATAAATCAACATTTAACTTCAAAAGGAGCAAAAACCTAGTACCAATTGTGTAGAGGTTTTTAATATTAAAAGCAAGAAAAAAATCATACCAGAATCATCAAGGATGTGGATACACCAATGGATTCCACCTGCTCAACAAATGACATCCAAGCAAATGAAGCCTTTGTGATGGCTTGGCCATTCGCCATCTCAGTTGAGTTTTTCTCATTATTGATCTCTCTTTCCTTCACAACAACTTGGTTTGGTGTGAAGTAGGACTTGCCTCTCTTTAAACACGAGTCAGTCCTTTCAGAGATTTGAAAATGTTTCTCCAGAGCCCATAAATCAATTTTTGGCAAGAATACTACGCAAGATTGCCTGCTAGCACATTTCACTGCCACACAGAAATTAATTGTGAGTATCAAAACCAGAAGTGCTACAAGTATGAAATATATGAGCACCAGTATTTTTGTACAGACCAACAAATTCAACTCCTCTCACACTTGGCATCTTTCAGTGGATAGAATAAAAAATGCAAAATCTTGTAAGTCTAAGGATGTTGGCAACACCTTATTTGATATCCAGAGCTATTGTTAATCATACTTAGCCAACAGTGATAAGAAAAGTACAGAAATCAACAAAACTAGAAAAAAGAAACATACTTAATATTTGTGCAATCCCCTGCACCACTTCTCCATGCCCTTCTTGTAAAATAGTTGCCATATCAATCTTCTGTATTTCAATATTTCCAATAAAGCAGTGAAGAAGACAAGATGCAAGATGTCTCTGGCCAGATCGAGGATCTCCAGAAATTAGTATCCGAAATCCTGATTTGTTGGTCAATGCAAATAAACCACTACGCATGCCAAGATGGTTCCTTGAGGGGGATTCTAACCTCAAGTTGCTATCATTAGTATCACCCACAGTATCATTAGAACCAAAAATGCCATCAACCTCAGATAAAATACCAGAACAAGTAAGATGTCTCTTTAACTCATGAACAGTGTTGTATTCGTGAAGAAATTCATCCATATGCAACCACCAGTGATCAAAAGGCTTTTTCTTTTTTTCCAGAGCAGAAATCGTAGCATCCTTTATCACAGTTACAGCTTTTAATATGGGAAGTGGTAACCATAGACGTTCATCAAGATGTAGAGATACAAGAAGAGTGCACAATGGCTGCAATAAACAAGGAGTAAGCTGGATTGGAAGAGGGGAGCATACTACATCATTGGCAGCATTTCCAGCATCTCTTCGAGAGCAGGGTAGTGGGGAAGAAAAAACAGCCTCTAACCAGTCCCTCTCCTCCACTGCAAAGGATGGAAGAGGAATTGGCTTAGAACCAGAATGTTTTTCTTGGGCAGCTAAAGACAAGACTTCTTGCAATGGAAAATTCCTCTTCAACGCATTAATAGCTGCTTGGGTACAAAGAGCCTGGAGATCAGCACCTGCAAAGCCTGGTGTTTTTCTTGCAATCCACTCAAGCAAGGATCCGGTAATTGGTTTTGGCCACTTTTGAGTGTGAAGTGAGAGAATGGAAGCTCTGTCCTCAATTGATGGTAATGGGAAATAAATTTCCCGATCAAACCTACCAGGGCGCCTAAGCGCTGGGTCAACAGATTCAGGACGGTTTGTTGCACCTATGACCACAACTGAACCCCTAGACTTCAGACCATCCATAAGAGCAAGCAATGTTGACACAACAGAACTATGTGTCTGGTCTTGCTGCCTAGTGCGAAGGGGTGCTAGACCATCTATTTCATCAAAGAATATTATAGAAGGTTGACATTTTTCAGCAACCTGAAACAATAGTCTTAATTGACGCTCTGCATCACCAACATATTTTCCCAAGCAATCTGCACCTTTCCGGGCAAAATATGCAATTCGTTTATCACCACGGGCACATGCACCTATCAATGCACGGACAACTAAGGTTTTCCCCGTTCCAGGATGCCCATGCAAAAGAACACCTCTTGGTGGTGTAAGCCCTAAATTATCAAATAGCTCAGGATATAACAGAGGTAAAATGACAACTTCTTTCATACAACGGATGACATCTCTGAGCCCAGCAACAGATTCCCAACCCTGAAATGAATTTTCACAGGCAGAGTCTGAACCCCCAATGTATACTGGGGCTATTCTCAATAAATCACGTTGAAGCCTCTTGTTCTCACGTTTCAAAAATTCTTCATCCTCTCCACAATTTTCCAACCATCTCTCTTCATCTCCAATATCTTTTCTACAAGCTTCATTTGATCGTTTCCTTATCTCCCACATCATTTTCCTAGCCTTCAACTTCTTTATCCGGGCTAAATATTTACTACCACGAGGTTGGAAGAGATGCCGATGATCTGTGCAGGCAATGAGAAACTTACGATGGTCAAAGATACAACCACTAGCTCTGGCACAAGGCTGCAAAACCCAGACAGAATGTTAATTCTGATCATTGTTTTGTTATAACAGAATTATTTTCTTGCTTGTAATAACCAAATGAAGGGAGTTCAAAATATTTCAATTGTTCTTAACAAGAGACTCGTAACCAACCAAGTGATAAGTTCTTGGACAACGATCAACACGACAACCAGTGGTGGCCCCTCGCCTCCCACAGCGTGTGCACTTCAATGCCCTTCCTCGGAAAAGTGCAGCCCTCACATTTTTTAAGCATCCAAAGTTGGCAAAATAAACCTGCAAATTTTGTCACAACATATATTTACTTCAACACAAAAGTTGACCAAGCTTGTGACAACTCTGAGCATCAAACAATGTTGATAAAATTTAAGAGGAATGAAAAATTGTATGTGTTGGTGAGTTGGCTATGTCTACACATTACGATGGATAACATAATCACACAGCCTTAATATTTTACTATAAAGTCTCAACATAGAATCTATAATTTCAGGTCAAAACAAAGGTCTCTGTTCATTTGGGACAGATGACTAAATTTAAATGGTGCACGTAGAACTTAAGAATAGAGTCTATAAAAAGCGTAAAAATCTGTAAAATCATCTTATATTGCATGTAAGTGTTTTAACCTACACCAGGGCCAAGAACTGTAAAAAGGCATAGTTGTTTCATATCCCTTATGTATGTTATATTCTTAAGGAAAAACGGGAACATATTTACAAGACAACTATGTATTACCTATTAGCAGTTTAGAACTTATAATGTTTCATTAACAATGATCAGAGAAAGACTCTTAATGCCAAAAAGATTTAAGTTGGCCTAAAACATCACTGTGATCAGCAAGTCAGTTTGCGATGTTATTTATTGAAATCTTCCATAAATATGCAGTTCCATGATGCAGACCATGTTTCAGAAACTATTAAATTAAAATCGCACCTCTGGACTCCATACAGCACAGTGCAGATGAACCCATATTCTAGTAATACCATGGTAATCATTAATAGGACCCAAGAGACGACCAAGCCAACCAGGTTCATCATCAAAACCATCCCAGATATCATAGTTAGTCTCCTCTGAAGATGACGATCCACTATAAGCTTCATTCTCGCTTTCACCATTATCATGAGCTAACCTTTTTGGAGGCTTACCATCACTCCCTCCACCACACAAACCACACCGCCTGCCCTCTTTGATACGCAGGTGACCACGCTTGTCATTTGAAGCATGTTTCAACTCATCGTTCCTGCCAGCACTTACACCTTTCAAGACATTTTCATTGACATCATCCTCCTTATCAACATTGGCATCTTTCAAGAAATTTTCACCATCATCAACCTCCTTACCAACGAATCCTTCATTATCTACCTGTTCAGCTGCATTACCAACACTTTCACTTTCCTTCGCACCCTCTAACTGATTATCCACTTTTTCTTCACGTTCCACCTGAGACGACGATTCAATGTCATCGCCACACTCCTTCATTTGCAAATCGTTGGATAAGTTCCTCTCCTCATTCTCTACCATGAGAGGGACACTCCCATCCGAATCAGTCATCTGATCCCCATCCTCATTTCCTACCATAGAAGGGGCATTTCCATCTGATTCGTACATCTGATCCTCTCCCGACAATTCAGTTTCCGATTCAGAATCACTCTCCTCGTCACTACTCGACAGAAGCACCACTTCCTGACTCTTACTCCCCTCCAAACTCCCATGAGACACATCATCTTCATGCCCTTCATCGTGCTTCGTGGCTTTAATCCTCCCCGGTCTTTTCGACTTAACCACTTTCGGCATCAAACCTTCCAACTCCTCCTTCTTACCAACCTCATCATCACCCTTCTTTCCCACCACACCCTCAAAAAGCTTTCTCTTCCCACGTGGCGATTCCCCCTCCTCTTTTACCCTAAAACTTACATTGCCAACCCTTGATCTCAGCCTAGAACTCCAAGACCCACCTGAACCTCTATTTTCCCGCCCTAAACTCATAGGACTCTCCCCGCCACGATCAAATCCACCCTTCCGCAGCCTCCGTCGCTTCTTCGGCGGAGCGGGAGATGCGTCTAGCAGCACCGGGGCACGGCGAACCCGGGAGCTCCGACGAATTCCTGCATCGGGATTCAACCCATCATTATCATCATTCAACTCACCATGGTTCCGAGTGTACTCCTCCTCACATATTGCATCCAACCTCTTGTGCTTCTTACGAAGCCGCAAACCCGATCGAGACGAGGAACCCAATGAAGATGGCGATGATCGCATGACCAGAAAGCGCAGGAATCGCCACACGGAAAACTAGAAGAAGAAATTACACGAAAAATGTAAAATACGGAAAATGAAAAACAAAAAACGTTTTTGGCTCTCTCGGAAACTAGCAAATGGGCATTCGCCGATTGTCTTCTCCGTCCAATTGGGTGTTCGAATGTGCTCCGATTCGGCAGAAAACCATGGCCGTTGCAACGTTTCCCACAGTTGGTCCAGGGCGGGGAGAGAGAAACCGAAACCCTAGAAATCGAATCAGCGACGCATCTTTTTGGGCGAGGTTTCGGTTCGATTAAAGCTTGTTCTCCATTTTCCAGCGAAGACTGAGTTTCTGGGATTTGGGGTTCCCAGAGTCTCTTCGTTTTTTCAGTGCTTCCTTCTCTGAAATTTGTTTTCTGTGCACAGAGAGACTAGGGCGTGTGAGAGTGAAAAATAAGAGGGTTTTGGCTCTGATATTTGTATCCCTCTTCACACGCGCGAGAATGTTCCGTGGTTCACACGTGATGTTAGGTGCGGGTTGAAGCAACAAGGACCCTTGATTTGAATAAAACGGAAAGAAAACGTGATGCACGCGCCGGATGAGGAGTTGGAATGCGTGTGGAAGGTGTATTTTTTCAGACATTTTGTTTTAATTTCTTTTTTCTCCACACAATGTTGCCGCCAATATGCAAGTTTGCATGACCCAAATATAAAAGCAAAATTGGGAGGGTATCGGTGTTATGCATGAAATGTTAAGATTTTGAAAGGGCAACGGCTCTTTAAAAATTTAAAATTTTGGGTATTGGATACTTTAGTGGGGACAACTATGCATGGTGTGAGAGTATTTCCCTATTTTTTCACTTTTTTTACTTATCTTCATTTTTAGGTTTTAGATTATTATTGCCAATAGTAGTAATCTTTAAGATCAAATTCAAATTATAAGTGATTGAGGGTGTTGGATTTGGTGTTTATTATTACACCATGAAGCCTCACAAATTCAAAACCAAAACATTTCATAAATATATTTATCATTTGAACTCTTTAAATTGATCAAAAGGAGTTAGATGAACAACCCCAACAAATCTCTATCACACCTTTGTACTTGCCAAAAGAAGCAAAACTTACAATCCTATTTTTTGCTACTTTTGTTTTACTTGGTTTTGTGATATGTTTCGATATTCTACACATCTTTAAAATAGTTAATTTTCCTATTTATAACTTTTTTTTAATAGACAATACATAATGTTTCTTTGTTATTTGAATTCCATATGCATATTTTCACAATTTTAATATTTTAAAAAAATCATTTTTGTTTTTAGATATTATCTAAAGTTAAAATTACTCCTCTAAATACAATATTTTTCCTTAGTTGGACTAAAAGTTAATGTTTTATTCTTTTTACTTTTCTAATTGAAAAAAATAATCTTTGTTTTTCTAAAGTATTCAAACTTTAGTTCGAAATTTTGCAAGTTTCAATAAAACTGTGAAAACTAAAATCAATATTTTAAAATGTCAAGATACAAAAGTCAAAATTTAAAATTTTCTACAAATGTCATTAATACTTTTTTTATATATAGGCCCAGAAATTAAAATTTACATAATTGTATTTTAGTGTGTGTATGTATAATATATATGTTTGCAATTAAAGTAATAAAAAATTATAAAAATATTTACAGGTTAATATAAATGTTTAGAAAATATTTTATCTAAGTTGAGGTAAAAAAGTTTATTGAATAATTTATTTAAACTGTCATTTATAGCCAATTTTTAGTTAAATTAACGAACTCTCCCTAATTTATGTTTTATTAAACAATGCTTCGAAAATTAATATTCCAATACTTAAGACTTTCATCAAGGATGCTTCAACAACTATTCATTGTTTGTTCCATGGAATAACTGGTTTACTTCTGTGTAAAAGCTATATATTTGAACAAATAATTTCATCATTTCAAGAAAATTAAATACTTAAAACTAAGTTATTTTAAATTCAATTTGCAATATTTTTTAAATGTCTTAGATAACATAATTTGATTTTTTTAATAAAGGATTTTAATTATCATCAAATATAAAACTATTATATTACTAAACATATTTAATAATTTAAAATATAAAAGATTTTAGTAATATATTTTTTTTCGAGTGTTGGTTGAGATTTTTTATTTATTCAAGTCTATAAGATTATTCTAGTTCTCATCATTACATTGGAATTATTTTTTAGTTGATTTTTCAATAAATATGGACTAAAAATACTTTTGTGACTAACATTGATAAAAACAATTTGAACCATAACCTGTATCATTGTTTATCATATATTTTTCTAAAATTGTATCAAAAAACTTTCAGTAACAATGAGTTATTAACAAACTTATATAAAAGATGAATAAATAATTTTTAAATCAAAATTTTAACTAATTTTAAGTACTCATGGGTTATTAACAAACTTACATAGAGTAAAAAGTGTTTTTTTCTACACCTCAGTTAAAGTTAAAAAATACTCATTTTCAATAAATTTTGAAATCCGTTAAAGTTAAAAAAAAATTTAATAGATTTTGAAGTCCATAGAAAAAGAAAAATTCTTTCAAAATTTGTTGGTTGAAAAAATGAGGTGAGACATAAAGTTTTTTGAAATTGAGATAATAGTTTTGAGATTTTATTTAAATGTAAGAATGTAGGAAAAAAAAATATGAAGAAATAAAAAAAAAACACTTTAGAGTAAAATATAGTCAACTAATCAACCTTGACCCATCCTCCATAGCCCACCATTTTTGTGGTTTAAGTGTGTAAATAATAAATAAAATAATAATTTAAATCCTACTTATAAATTAAATTTTAAGTAATTTGTCATGAGAAAAAAATTTAAAAATATATTTCGTTTAAATAATTTAAAATATTGAAAACTTCGTTTGCAAATGTATTTGATTGAAGCAATCTTAATGAATTAAACTAACACATTTTGTCATCCTAAAAAATAAAGAGTTTATAGCTTTAAATTCTTAACTTTAGATAAAATATGAAATTTTATAATTTTAAGTATTTAAATGCTCTAATTATTAAGTACTTGAGAAACGTACCCTTGAAAACTAATTAGTTAGAAAACAGAATCATACACTTTAACCCTCCGCCACTTGATAATGAAGTTCCTCCCACAAAACCACTGTGTCAACAAAAGTCATTTGTGCAGTGTTCAAATTGTTTAGCTATAAATTAATTTTTATTGTCCCTTGATATATTTTAGGCCAAAAATAACTTTAATTTTTTAAATATAAGTAATTCTTTTAGTCCTTGAAATTACTCATGTGAGTTCTCAGAAAAGAAGTGTAATAGGAAGTAAAAACACAATGATCATAAAAACTTTCAGAAGACATGCAAGAGTCGGAAATTTACAAGTTAAAACCGGTTCGATTAACCAACCTAGTCTCTATCTAGCAGGTCAACTAGGATATTATAATTATCCTGGAATCAAACGTACACAGCCCAAAATATTGACACAGTAATGGACTAGGGAGTAAGTGGATGCCCAAAGGTACTTTAAAATATACAGAGAAAATCCTAACTGAAGAAGGTGTGATCAATCACTAATCCTCTTCGAGCATGGTATAATCTTCTACTTCAGTTTCTTTATTCATTTTGCGCATTTCATCGATCTCAATCAGTAACAACGGATCTTGCACCAGCTTATCTGCCTGCAATATCCTTGGGCAACCTGACAGAGATACGGTTAAAGAGAAACACAGTGGTGGCATAGGATTCATGTAATGGTTCAGACAAGACAACAATGATCTACCTGATATTGGGCATCGACCACGTTGTTGATTTGACTTCAAATATTGCATAATTACTTTGTTTTCGTAAATGTGCCTACACTCCATGCTGCATCAATGAAAGGGAATTATGAGTAACATATATTATATCATCATCTTCATAAAGCATCACAATATTTGTTCTTTCCATCAGTTGTTACAGTTCAGAACAAAATTAGCAGTCAATTCTCAATAATAGTCTGCTGTAGTATCAATAACCATTTTGTTTCTCATAACGTGCCTTGGCCCTAACATAAAGGGCATCTAAGGTGTAGCTGGTCAGCCATCTCATGAAGCATTATTTATCACCACTAAATTCACAATCAAATAGAATGAGAAAACTCTTGCCAGCTAAATTTTGAATTCTTCATTTCCTTGTTTACATGATTCCAGGAATTGTAATGAACTTCCAACATAAAGAGATGTGACATATACTTATGGACAAGTGATGCTGAAGATTAAATAAATAGGAACTCTGGGGAGTATATATATGCTAATTCACGGCGAGTAAAAAGGTTAAGCACAGCCAAAGACTTGTTTCTCAAGCATGAATTGTGATAGAATTGCTACTCAAACTCTAATAACTTATCAAAGTGATAATATTAAAGCTTGAAACTGACTTGTCCAAAAAAAATGAGCTTAGCTAATTAGTTCATTTATAACTTTATTGTTTTCTTTTCCTAGATCAAAATTTTCCTTGAAGTTCTTTTCTTTTTATTAATTTAGTATTTTGTTGAGTACATATCATTGTACTAGAAGATGAAGAGAGTAAGGCAAGTCTATGAGAAGTAGAGTTAGGTAAATAGTGTATAGTAATAAATCAATAAGATTAATATTTACTAAGTATAAACAAATTATTAATATACATACCTTTTCTTATTCAAAGTTACTTTTTTTGTGTGGTAGAATACACACAAACAAACACAACACAAGCTGTATATAAGCTTTTTAAAAAACCTATAGAGCCTGAGCCTACCTAATGTATAACATGCATTATTGGTTTAAAAATATGTCTTCGATTACATGTACACAGATATTAAAGTAACAATGATAAATTATTGTTTTTCTTCTTATAACATCAGTATTTTATTTGGGTGTTCAGGCCACAGCTAAGAAAAAACACAGCCAAATGGATAATTAGAAAGAGACAAACATGTCTTTCTTATTGATTTGCATGTGGATTCTTCAGCCTTAAACCTGAAGCCAACCCATTTATCTCCTGGATAAATCAGTAGCACAGACCCTGATGAGACAAACATGTCTTTCTTATTGATTTGCATGTGGATTCTTCAGCTTTAAACCTGAAGCCAACCCATTTATCTCCTGGATAAATCAGTAGCACAGACCCTGATGAGACCATAGTCCACCAGATAGCTGGCTTAACATGCTCGATATGTTATCCTTTCAACAAGAATATTCTGAAAATTTAGACTAAATCTAGAATTACCAAACATAGCATTTTTAATTTTGCAATCAATTTTGTCACCACATACCTAGGATTTTTTTTCCTGATTACCCATTCTGCCTAGCAAATGACACGCATACATTCCAAATATACACATATGTCAAGAAATAAAGTTGTGATGGAAAAACAATTAAGTCAAATAAATTATGTAAACGCTAATTAAAACAAAAACAAAAAAAGCTGCAGCTCAAACTACAAACACAGAAGCAAAACAGAAACAGGATGGTTCATGTTACCTGCGAACTGGCTCTACAAGCTCAGTGATAGGCTTTCCAGTCAATGGACAATTAACATTTAAAATATTAGACTGCGTACTGGTCATTACAATATCTTCTTGCTCTTCACCTGGCATTGGCTGGCCCGAATGATGAACATTCTAAGGATCCATATAAACAAGCAAATTAGATTTGTTACAGGAATCCAGTTGACAACACTTCGCAGAAGGGGCTTAGTAAAGTCTCAGTGGGCAGTATTATGATAATATTACAAAACTTAAATATTAAAAAGGATCATGAAATGCATATTAAAATGTGGAAAGCGAAACCAGTATTTACTTCTCTCTCCTCCCACTCTTATTATATTAATACTGGTCTCTCCTCCTCCCACTCTTAGTATATTAATACTTGTGTGTGTGTGTGTGTGAAAAAGAACGCAACTATTCACTCATGCATTGGCAGACCATTTAAGGAGTCAGTCAGAGCCATGGCTCACTCCAAAAATTGAATGCCAATTGTTTTGTACCTAAAACGTTTTAGTGGCCCCCTAAACTATATTTTTACCATAGGGGATGGGACTCCCACTAACTTAAACATAAAATGGAAATTGCTGATGGTTTTTGCCATCATTCTATTTTGCGGAGAGAAGAAAAAAAGTGAAAATGCATAGAAGAGAGGAGGTGGGTCAGCTGAATCTTTGGCTCCTTGAGATGTTTATAAAACACTAGACCTGGTTTGGTTTATGAAGCATTTAATGCGGATGATATATGAGAAGTTGTAAATAAATTCTATCCTACGGATTCTTAAGAACAAGAGGGGATTGATTTGAGAAACATTTTTATTCTTGATCTTGTTGGTTATTCAGATTTGAATAACATGTCTGAATTGTGTGAAGTTTTAATAGAACAAGGAAGGCAAACACATAACTTGAGTGAACAAGTAATTTTGCTTTATCTTAACTCTTCCAGTTTCTACATATATTACGAAAGATCATTTTCAGCAATGAAAATAATCAAAATAAGACTGCATAATAAGATAGAAGACAAAGTTCTCACAAATAATACGGTGATTTATGTTGAAAGAAATTGCTGAAATGTTTAGTCCTGATTCTCTCATTGATGACTTCCCAGTCCTTTTCTGAAGGGCAGTTTCAAGTATTCAAAGGAGCAAAGACCAGCAATTTAAATGCAGGTATTTTTTTCTTTTATATAATTTGCTGTTAGTTTACACTAGTGCGTTTTTGAAAGTTTGATAAAATTATATACGGATAGTGTAAGTTAATTAGATCATTTTAACTAGTATCTAGTGGCTCCTCAAAATAATTGTAGTCAAGATCCACCACTGACAAGAAAAAGTTGACAAAAATATTGTTTCAAAAAGAAATGTCAGCAACAGTCAAAGTAATTATGCTGCTTAGAACATACTCTTTATTATTGACCGAAATTTATTGGAAATTATGAAATTTTGTAGGTTCCACTTCCTATTTAATAAGATACACTCGTCATTTTGTACTATCAAATTAAGTTTAACCAATGATAGAGTGTGATAGAAGGAATGGTTTAGAATGCATGTCACTAGCTCTCCTGTAATTGTAAACAAAGGATTCTGCAAATTACATTAATGGAAATTCTTACTAGAGACAGCAATCATATCTCTAGCATTGCCAGCAATAAAGACAACACTCTAGTCACTGATGAGTGGTAGATTTCCCAATCTTTAAATTCAATCACCACTACTCATTGCATGAAGAAGAAGATATTTGAAAAGAAATGATACTACACTATAAAAATAGGGAAGTCCATAGATTACTAACAAAAAATAAGAAAATAAACGCGATAGTTAATTTTATCCAAAATCAAAGCAACATACCCACACAGCTTCCTTAAACTGGCGTATTAAAGGATGTTTAGGAAGATCTGAAGATTGGTTGGCCTTAAACTCGGAAAGCTCATCCTCAAACAGCTTACTAAAATTAGTGAACTGCAATTGGAACAAGAATAAGATAATTAGATTCCAAATTATAAGTAATAGCATGCAAATATTAATAATAAGAGGAACTAAACAAAAGGTGTTAGTTTCGAGAACCTCTTCTCCAGGTTGGTATCTGTTGGCAAAAACTTGAACCGCGGATGAAAATTGCACACTTAATTCAGATAACCCGACTAACTCAATAACCGCATCTTCAAGCTCCTTCACCTGAAATAATCTTCACATTTCACTCTAGTTCATGAAATAATATCATCAAACACAAAGAAGTTGAATGGTTGAGAAAGAGAAAAACCTTATCAGGGAGGTTGTCTTTCTCCAATTGAACTGCGATGTCCTTCATCAGAAGCACGGTTTTTCGGATATCCTGAAAAACCCTAAAAAATTAGTGACGAGCAATGAGAGGCGGTGAAGAAAAGGGGAAGGGTGAGAATTAGTTACGGCGATAAGCGGCTGAGAGTCGGAGCAGAAGGTGGAAGCGGCGTTCCTCATTCGTGCAGAGACGCCACCGCCGCCATGGGAAGTTGAAGCCATTCTCCGACGGGATGGAGGGAATTTTGGAGGGAGAAAACACAGCGTTTCTTCAAGGCTATGACCGTTACTTTGATAAAGCCATTTATAAAGTACGTAACATTTTATTCAAATATCAAATGAGAATCTAATAAAAATGCATATCCACTTGAGAAATTTTTTATGCAGTTGGTTTAATCATACATTAGTTAATATATATATATATATATATATATATATATAATATTAAAATAAAAAATATATTCATAAATTATGTATCGGAATACTTAAATTCTTAATAATTTTATTTTAAATTCAAACAACAACTTAGAGTAAAAAAACTAATAAGACTATATAATGAAATCAAAAAAATTATTTACTTTTATAATATATATATATATATATATATATATATATATATGAGATTTATCAAATATTAAAATAATAGAAAAACATAAAAAATTTAATTTCAATTATTCTTTAACTGAAATTTTCAATTATTTTATTTGAGTAGGAAAAAATTCAATAATAAAAACATACTTTATCCATCTATTTATTTATTACCTGCAAAACTAGTGCTTCCCCCAATAACTCGCACGGAAATTAGAAAAGTTCAAATGTGTTTGATGGTTTATAAATAAATATTTTATTTTTAGTTTCTGCCAAAATTAAATGGAAACTTTTTATTTCTATAATTTTCATTGTCTCATTTCATTTTAGTCCCTAACTTATTCATAGAAAGAAAAGATCCAATAATATAATGAAGCATGATTCTCTCCGCTAACATGCTCTCTCCAGCATACTTATTAAACGTTAGATCTATCTAACGGCTGAAATTAAATTGTTGCAGTTGCAAAATTAAGAGCAAAATTGTCATTTTGTTAGAGTTTATAGAAGAAATCCATCATTCTACGTTTTTACCTTTTTTTTTACTGTTGAATTTTATTGTTGAGGTAAATAGTGAAGGGAACATTGTTTTTGTTATTTGAGAAGTGAAATTTCAAGTTTTAATTTTAATCAACATAGGTGTGGGTACAGATATCTCTGATTCATTCAAAGCTTTTGTGGGGCACGACAAGAAGGATAATCTAAAATAAGTCTTCCAATTGCAACAATGTCTATACTTCTCAGTAGAGTGACATTGGTTAAGTGAAAGAGATAAACATACCTAATAAGATTTGAATATTTTAAAGTGAATTGATTAAAAAACTAACTTAAAAATTGTGATTAAACCAAATGATTAAAAAGTATGATAAAAATTGTAATTAAAGTTTCATATACTTCCTAATATATTTAAAAATGGTGAGTGAGATTTAAGAGGTGTAGTCATGATCTTGCCACAAAGAGCATTCACAATTGATATGCATAATGTTGGATCAGAAAATAAATCCGTTACTATTAGACAAGAAATAAAATAGTCTCAATCATATTTGTTTTGGGAAGGAAACCTCTAATATATATGATTTGAGTAATGAGAATAGATGTATCACATAAGTATTTGACTTCAAGACAAAAAATATTGTAGTTTTTCAAGATCTTTCAAAGAAAAAGTCGCTTGAGTTTTGAAATAATAGATTGAATGAGTTCAGTCAAGTTACCAATGATGATAGTATCATCAACATAAATAAGAAAATAAAGGTTTAATCATTCGTCAGATCTTTATCTGAACTAGGAATCTTTAATAGATCTTTTTGTTTTATTTCATCTTAATTAGGTCCTTATTGACTCTTGTCGTTAAATAGGGTCAACAATGTTTAAATAGACTTTGACGTGACATCTTGATGTTGATGTTGATATTTTAAATAACTTAGCAAATTGTTAAATATGTATTTGACACGAATTTTTGTGTTTTTGAAATTAAAGAAATTGGGAAAAGTTAATTAAAAAGAATTTTTATGAGAATTAGGGCTTCTTGAAGGATGCATGAGTTACCGCTTCCACCATCGATGGTGGAAGAATGCATGAGTTTTCCTACTGAACAAGCCTTGGGTGGTCACAAGTATTACCACTACGATGAGTGCATATTTATTCCCACATTTATACTTTAAAATTCAATTTTTTTATTAGATTCTTCTACTTTAATGATTGATTTAAAGTAAATTTGTGGCTATTGAATTTATTTGGTTTGGAAATTAAAGAGACGTAAAAAGTGATTTTTAGCACATAAATTATTTTTAGATGTCATAATATTTGTTGTGCAGCTGAAATTAGAGTTTAATTGATTCAAAGCTTGGAGATAAGTGGCCCAATTACAAATTAAGGTCCAAAATCAGATTTTGTTTGGAAAGTAATTTACAAATGGGCCAAACAGGCAGTCTTTACCCTTGCACCTCCTAAAATTCCCTACATACACTCCTATTTCTGAAATAGGCCAAACAAGTAAGCCTAGACACTAAGCCTTTTCTCTTACACTCCTCCTAAATCAAACCACTCAGAGGATGCCACATCAATGATCCTTGTCCTCATTAGTAAACCAACTAGAACATGCCACTTAATCCCTCATGCCACGTCATCTTTGGCTTCCCCAAACAGAAGAAATCCTAATTCCTCCACCGTCAGCCAACCCCTAACCGCCACACCCACATCATCTTCCACGTGCAACCATCTGAATCTTCTTCATCATACCATCAACGATGACATCTCCATTCAAAACCTACACCGTCGCCACCGTAGAGACCACCCAAACACGATCTTCTCCATCATCGTGCCATCAATAGCGTCGAGTTCATCTTCTCCATGCGTCGCCATCAAACCTACAAGGAAGCATAATCAGCCCAAAATTCCCAAATCAAAAACAGAAATCCTAGAATCATAATCCTCCATTTTCCATCAGACCACCACCCAACAACTCAAGCCGTCGCGACTGTTTCCATCCATAACCACACTTCTTATGCACCATCAACCACATTGCGTCGTGTCGTGCCACCGCCATCAACAATCGTGTCACCACACCTCACGAGTTCCATGAGGCTACCACCATGACAACCGCGAGAGCTCTCTCTCTCCTCCACACAACCTGCAATCAGAAAACAACACCCAAACCCAGATCGCGATGCTTCGCAACCACCGTTAAAGCTGCAAGCCTCCACCTTCGAATCATGATACTTGTAAAAAATTCCTTGTAAAAATTTGTTCATCAAGCTTTCCCAATTTACACCGTGAGTTTGATTCACCTGTAGCATCTGTGAAATTGCAAAAAGAGAAGCACAACGACGCGATAAAGGAGAAGAGGCGAAACCCTATTCTCGCATGCGTGATGGTGCAACAGTAGAAGCCCTTTTCCCGCAATCTGAAACCCTAATTTTGGGTGGAGAAGGGGCTGACACATGGCAAGGTGTCATTAGACGTGACCTATCTTTAGTCATAGATAGTCAAATGGTCAATCCTAGTAAAGTCTGGTCAACTTGGGGGTTTTGGTGCAATTTTTAAAGAAATAAAGGGGCTGAAGTGTAAATAGAGAAACTTTGAGGTGCTTTTATGTAATTTTGAAAATTTAAGAAGGACATTAAAGTCATAGATAATTCAGTTGATATTTTTAAGATAATTGATTGTCTAAAAATATATCAATAGAAATATCTTATCAACAAAATACTCAGAGTCCAAGCTCAATCAAGCCTATATAAAGAGACTTAAGGGAGGCAAAACTCATTCATTCTAAGACTCCTCCAGTGGAAGCCATCATCCACCCACATCTCACTTTTATTTCAGCATGTGTTTCACTCCATTCATGGAGGGCTAAGCTCCTAGGGCTATTCCATTATAATTTCATTATGGATTCTGAGATTAAGTTAAATTAATGAATTTGTTTCTTTTGATTATTGATTTGAGTTATTCTTCTTCTATGTCTTTCATCTCCAAAACATATTAAAAGCAATGATTTTTGCATTATAAGGTTTTTGAATCTACACGTATATTAATCATATGAGTTCAAGAGTTTCTTGGTTTTTTGATTGTGAATCTACTTTGATTGAATTTAGGAACTTTTATATGATTAAATGGGTTTTTGCTATCATTTGAGAATGTACTTTGATTAATGGTAATAATTTCAATTATAATTAATTGAGAATTTACTTTGATTAATTAGCTTTTAATATGGTTAGGAGATTTAAGAATAGACATAATTAAATACAATAGAATTTGATTGAGAATGTACTTTGGTGGAATTCATTGTGAATAATCTAGGAAGGTCTTGCATTTGATTAAGAATATACTTTGGTCAACTGCATAATCGTCCTCAATTTAATATAGAATGTACTTTAATTAATTTGAAACTTGAACAATAATCAATTGAACAATTATATGTGATAACCGATGATAAATCTATCTTGGAAAAGTAGTGAAATTAGCTTATTTTATCATAATTGTTTCTAAACTTCCTATTTGTTCTTCAAACATTCTCCAAACATTAACTTCATTAGCATAATTTCTCACTTTTATTCTTGAGCATTGCATAACGTTCATAAGATTTAAATATTCAAAAACAATTTCGTATTCACTAGGAGACGACTTAGGGTTACTTTAACCCTATCTACTTTCTTGAACACTAATTGGCAATACTGAAATTGCCTTGAAAAGTAGTATTAATTTGGTAGCTTCAACGATAGTGTATCACAGTACGATGGGAGAAACCACCATAGTAAAAATAACGCCCTCACTTCCTCCTCCGACAGCGTTGGCGATGATGCTGCCTCCCCCCACACGCCCTGCGAGTTCGATCTAAACCCTCTAGCCGACGGTGGGGTTCAACTTCAGGAAGAAAGTCAGTGGAGGCGACGACTAAGAGGTAGAAATCCCATTGTCACCAAGAAGGTTTGCATGTTTTCGGGGGAGGACCACGATGGTGATGATCAAACGGTGTAGCTTGGTTCCCCTAAGAAATGTTTATTTGAATTTTATTGTAGGTTTAATCATTTCGGACATCCCTATTTATGTAGGATCATCTTAAATAAGTCATCGTATTGTAAATGCTCTCGATTAGATCCCTTATTGTGAAAAATTGAATCAATTTAGACCTCACCGTTAGTTCCATACTAACACCATTAAAGGAGGTGACACGTGTCAGTTCGTGGTTTTTTTGAATTTTTTAATTATTTTATTTATTTATTTATTTATTTTAAATAAAAAATTCCACGTGTCAAATTGATATTGTGCCATGTGACAATGACAATGTGACATGACACTGTCACGTGTCATTGTTAGGCCACGTGTCATTGCATTAATTTTAATTTTCCATGAAAATTTTCACTACAAAAATTCACACCAGCATGTTATGTCACTCTTTTTTTTAAATAGTTATAATTATATTTAAATAACATAATTAACGTTTATATGATTAAGTAAATATAAATATAATTAAACTTAATCTTATTAAAAATATTTAATAAAAGTATCAATTTTAATAAAAATATTATTAAGATTTACATACAATTTAAATTTTGTTTGAATTTGAGGAGGGACGAAATTGTTTAATTTTTAAAATTAAGACTATATTGAGAGACAAAATAAAAATATAAGGACCAAATTGAGACTAATGCAATGACACGTGGCCTGACAATGACACGTGGCACTGTCAGTGCCATGTCACACTGTCATTGTCACGTGACACAATATCAATTTCACACGTGACATTTTTTAATCTTTTTTTTTTAAAAATAAAAATAAATAAAAAATAATAATAATAATAAAATAATTAAAATTTTTAAAAAAAGTACAAACTAACACATGTCACCTCCTTTAACGGTGTTAGTATGTGATAACAGTTAAAAAATTGTTATTTTCATGTTTAAAATTGATACTAAAAGCAACCTTTAACACAGAAACTAGCTTTAAATCATGTTTTTGGTTATATTTTCATAAATAAGAGAGCTGGACAGGTTTATGCTTGATTTCAGTGTTTTATGCAGTTTTTAAGGTGAATTTAGTGAAAGAAGTTAAGAAGGATAGAAATGGAATCAGAAAAGACATCAAAAAGTGCAAAAGGAGAAATCGAAGTTACCGCTCAGCGGCAGTTTACCGCTGAGCGACACTCAGGCAACCACGGTGGATCCGCTGAGGGGTGAAAAGGCCGTTGAGGGGAAGAACACAACTCACGCACTTACCGCTGAGCGGTAGTTTACCGCTAAACGACACTATTTTTGGCTTGGGCCTAATTTTCTGTATATTTTAGAATAATATATAAGCTTTAGGACGTCCTAGGGTTTGTATCTTTGGCAGAGACGAAGCAAACACTCTCTTTTCCACCCCTTTGAAGGAAGATATTGGATGCTCAGGCTACCCTCTCCTTTTTCTAGGGTTTTATCCTTCATTCTTTCATTATTATTCATCTAGGTTCACCATGAATATGGTGAGCTAAACCTTGTATTGTTGTTGGGGAATCAATGTAGTCTTGTGAAGTTCTCATATATGGAATTTGTTTTAACATCTTATTTTTAAGACTTATGTTTTCTTTCATCATTAGTTAGAGATTTTCCTCTTTACGTAATGCTTGCTTTGTTTAACTCATTCATTGCCATGATTATTGATTTTGTCGATATGGGAACGTACGGGGAAATCTAGATCCAGGGAATTTCTCCCAATAGCATATTGGTTGTCGTTAAGCTCCTGCACTTAAGAACTAATTACTAGGAATGTTAGGAATTGTATGAACTCGTAATTAAGGATAGGCCTTCTTGCAAGGTGATTTAGAGAGTGACATTAACATTGATGAAAAGAATGATGAATTCCTAAAAGTATATGAGAGTGGATAAGATGAAATTGATAAGCCCAACAACATACTCATCCATCTAATTCATTGAAGTGTTTGTATTCTGTTTTTCTCCATTGATCAAATTCATGCATACATATTTATTTACTGTCTTTTGCATCTAAACCTAAAATCAATTTGTTCTCAAGTCTTAAATAATCAAGAAATCATATAGCTAAACTAGGCTGTGAGTCCTTTGGGAAAACGATACTTGGTCTTATCATATTTTATTACTTGATACGATTCGGTCACACTTGCGATTGTTAAACAAGTTTGTGGCGCCGTTTTTCGGTGTTCATAAATTTGTCATCGGTATGGAACTAACGGCGAGGTCTAAATTGATTAAATTTTTCACAATAAGAGACCTAATTGAGATCATTTACAATACGATGACCTATTTGAGACAATCATGTAGAAATAGGGATGTCCGAAATGATTAAACCTTTATTGTAATTCAATTTGGTGGTTTGGTGAATATGAATCATAGTCACTTAGTTTAATTTTCATTTGTTTTTTTTATTTTTATTTTCTTCAGTTTAGGAAAGAATGGTTTGGGATTAGGTTTGAATTTTGTTTCTAAACATCTGTACAGACACAAATTTAAAAGAGGATGAATGTTGTGATGAGCTAATAGACACATGATTAGATGGAACAATAAGAGACATGTGATGAGGTGTAAGAATGGGATGCAAAGTGCAATATTGATCCAAATCTTTAACAATGTTGGGTGTTCTTTGGTTTCTTGAGAGAAAACCTATTGAAAACACCTCACTCATACACAAAGAGCAATAATATAGAGAAACAAAGATAGAATGTGTATCGAATTTCTTTGTTCTGTATAGTGTATCCATGTCCCTATGGGAGCCAAGTTCTCCCTCGATAGGAAAACAAAATCCTGACTATACAAAAGAATCCACAAGCCAAGTATTTAAAATAAAGAATAACTCTTTTATATGAACTCTGTTCCCGCCACTTCTAACTGTATTTCAATTAGAACCATTCGAAGCCACTATCCCTTCTCTCCTTCCTTCCTAACTCTTATATTCCTCTCATAAACCTTCCATCCTCTGTCATTACTCCTACCTGAAGATTAACATTGTCCTCAAGGTTAAAATCAAGGAATTTCTCCTGGATTGTCACCACATCCTCCCAAGTTGCACCTTCGGCCCCTCCCTCTTGCCACTCGACTAAGATATGCGGTATTATATGCCCTCCTTGTTGTCTTTGTCTTCAACCTAAGATTATGAGTGGCTAGAATGTTGGTCCCTCCCCTAGAAAGTTCATGGGCAATTCCTTCTCTACTTGCTTCGTGCCTACTGCCAATTTTAACCGTGACGCATGGAATACAGGGTGTATTCGGGCCGTCTCTAGTAGTAGCAGCTTGAAAGCTACATTCCCCACCTGCTGGATTACTTTGAAGGGTCTGAAGTATCTCGCAGATAGTTTGGGATGCAACCTTACTGGTATAGAATCTGCCTATGGGGCCGAATCTTCATGTATACCCAATCATCAACCTTGATGGTCACTAGTTTTCTTTGCGATTTGCATATTTCACCATCGTGTCTTATGCTCGTGCGAAATGAAACCGAAGTTGCTTGAGTGCTTCATCTCTAGTTTGCGGCTCCTGAGCCACGACCTCCACCGCCGTTTCTCCTAGTCCGAATTTCATGTGAGTTTCTCCTAGTGTAATTGGCTGTCCCCTGATAACTGGTGTTGTACGAGTATTCAACCCATGGGAGGATAAAGCTCTAGCTTTTGGGTTGTTCCAAACAGAAGCTCCTTAAATACCTCCTGAGGATTCAATTCAACACCTCAGTTTGACCATCCGAATCTAATGAACAATAAAGTTGAAACACAAAAACTCATTGCTAGTTTCATTGTCTTTGCTGAAAAACAATTTAACTCTCGAGCTCAAATCATTTGCACAAACAATGGTTCTGAGTTCTCTATGCATGATTTTTTCACATCTAAAGGCATAATACATCAACATTTACTTAATGTTACTTGTGGTCTACTATTTCACTCAAACTTACCTTCATGCTTTTGGAGTTATGCATTTTTGCATGTCACTTATTTGGTAAATATCATTCCAACTCCGTTTCTGAATAATAACACTCCATTTCAAAAACTTTATGGTCATACATGTGATATCTCAACACTGAAAGTGTTTGGATGTTTGTGTTACATTTCTACACCCACTGCACATCGTAAAAAATTAGATCCACGTGCTCATCCTTGTGTTTTTCTTGGAATCCCACATGCTACAAAAGGATACATTGCATATGATTTTCCATAATCATAACATTGTAATCTTACGCAATGTATATTTTTATGAGGATCATTTTCCATTCATCTACATTCCATCAACTAGTTATGATATTTCTACTGTCTCACCAATTTCCTTTACTTATAATTCACCATCTCCTGATTTCGTTCCTGCTTCATCCCCTAAATCAACTCCTGTTACTTCACCCCATCCTGTTCAACCAATTTCACCTACACATTCACTAAGGCGATCCAGTCGTCCTCGTCATCCTCCATCTTATTTGCAAGATTACCATCACTCTCTCATATCAACTTCCACCAATCTTCATCGAGGTATACACTACCCTATTCAAGATTTTCTTTCTTATTCTCATTTTTCTCACAATTTTCAATCATTTATTTCATCTATTTCCACTATCACAGAACCATATTCCTATGTTGAAGCTTTAAAATATGATTGCTGGAAAGATGCCATGCAAGCTAAATTAGAGGCTTTAAACTTGAATCACACTTGGACCCTCACATCTCTGCCACCAAATAAACATGTGTTAGGTTGCCGTTGGATCTATAAAATCAAGTATCACGCTGATGGAAGTCTTGACCGCTACAAAGCTTGTCTTGTAGCTAAGGGATACACCCAAATGGAAGGATTAAATTCAATTGCAAAACTCACCACGGTTCGCTTACTTTTGGCTTTAGCTGCAATCTTTAATTGGCACCTCAAACAGCTGGATGTGAATAATGTTTTTCCTTATGGTGACTTAGATGAAGAAGTTTACATGACTCTACCTCCAGGCATTACTCTTGCTTTTCCCAACCAAGTGTGCAAACTTCAAAGATCCATCTATGGCTTAAAACAAGCCAGCCGACAGTGATTTGCCAAGCTCTCTTCCTTTCTCATTCAACATGGCTATCAACAATTTGAATTTGATCATTCTCTGTTTTTGAAGATTTCCAAGTTGTCTACTACAACACTCCTTGTATACGTCGATGATATTGTTCTTGCCGACAATAACATTGAAGAAATTGAAACTGTTACACGCCTCCTTGATCACACCTTTAAGATAAAGAATATTGGCAATCTCAGATATTTTTTCGGTCTAGAAGTTGCCCGCAACAGCACTAGCATACATCTCTCTCAACGCAAGTACACTCTTGATATTTTTACAGATTGCAGTATGCTGGCTTCTCGTCCTGTTGCCACACCAATGGATTATATTGCTCGCCTTTCCACCTCATCTGGTACACCGCTTCCTAATTCTTCCTCATATCGTCAACTTCTTGGACGCTTAATATATCTCACTACCACTCGTCCTGACATCTCCTATGTTGTGCATCATCTCAGCCAATTCATGTCTACTCCTACATCTGCACATTCTCAGGCAACCTTTCACATTTTACGATATCTGAAACAGGCTCCAGGTTTAGGCCTATTTTTCTCCGCTAATAGTTCTCTCCAATTGAAGGCATTTAGCGACTCTGATTGGGCGGGTTGTCTCAAGACTCTTCATTCCATTACAGGTTTTTCTGTTTACATTGGAGATTCACTCATTTCATGGCGTTCTAAGAAGCAACCTACAATATCTCGCAACTCCTCAGAGGCTGAATATCGTGCCCTTGCGACCACAACTTGTGAGCTTCAATGGATAACCTATCTGCTGATTGATATACACATTCCCTTCAAGCAACCTGCTCTTCTCTACTATGATAATCAATCTGCACTTCAGATTGTAGCAAATCAAGTGTTCCATAGCGCACCAAACACATCGATATTTACTACCATTTAGTCTGTGAAAAGGTTCACTCTGAACTGGTAAAATTACTCCCTCTGTCTTCTCTTCAACAACTCAAACATCTTCACCAAATCTCTGTCTCCTTCCATGTTTTTCACTCTTCGTACCAAGGTGGGAATGCTCAATCTTTATTCTCAACTTGAGGGGGGTCTTAACCATAATTAGTTTTTTGCAATATTTTTGGGATCCCGTTTTCTGTGTGGGTTTTGTTATTACTTTTTCTATTATTTGTTTTTCTCTTTCCTCCTCTTCTATTTATATACACACTTTTATCTTTTAATAAAACAAGTCTGAGCAACATGATTCATGCTTGCATTACTTTTCTCTTTGCGCAATTCTATCTATTCTTTTGTCAGAAAGTAAAACAAAACTTCAATTGCAGCTTGAATTTACCACAAAATCAATCACGCACAAGAAAGTGAGACAACTGCATCGATTGAAATCCTCAAAACGACAAGTCCGAAGAAAAATCAACAAAAACAAACAAGCGAAGCGGTAATTCACGAAGCATCGTTGCAATTGAGTAACAGCGCAAAGAGAAAAGACATTTCACCGATTGAAACTTGAACTAAGTGAAGCGCAAGCAAAGTTCAAGAGAGTGGAACAATGTAGAAGACACTCTAAATATCATGTTGAAGCACTAGAACGAGAGAAAATGTGAGAAACATATATTGAATTGAACTAAATTTTATTAAATGAATATCATACTTGAATGTTCTGTACAACTTATATTTATACACAACATGTACTGTTGTACAAGAGATTTAAAACTAATAATGATTGACCATTGACCATAATTGACCACTAACTATTAACTTTACACTAACATTATAAAAATTTAAACTTATTAAAAATCCCAATAATTGACTTTCTAATTAATAGTTATTTTTGAGTACTGCAGACAATTTACAATTTTTTTAACTGCTATAGTTATTCACCACTGGTGTCTACAGCTGCATTGACTTTCTAACCTATAATCAACTTTTAGAAGTATATTACAGTGCATAAACATCTTATCATGCAACTGAACTGATGGAATTGGTTGCTTACTTGGGTTGAAAATGAAATCTTAGATGCGAAAGTGATCTTTGTCATATTATATGTCTTCCCTTAAAAAGTTTCCATTATTGCACAAATAAAAAATATTTTTATTTATGATAAAGATCTTGTTCACATAGTCCTTCTAAGGATTCACATGTCACAGAGAGGCAACAAAACAATTACAAGTGAATTGAAAATTAAAAATTACTTGGACTATAAATACATATACATACCAGTAATGTTACTGCCAACTATGTTGGAGTTTCTAACTATTCCCTTAACTACCAGCTGCCATTAACAAGAGTGTTTTTAAGAACCTTCAAGTGAGATGCGACACAATGCTTAAAAGAGTATGTTTCCACTGGTTCTCAGCTGTAAACTCTAACACAACTTCATAGAAGAAATTGCCCTGTTATCCAATATTATGAAATTTTCAATTGCAAGTTAAGGAACAAAGAACACTTACAATTTGGAGATTATTGGAATAGCGATTGGGAGAATAACAGCAAGAACTCCATGTCACTGGAAACAAATATCAGCAAAGGTACATAAAGAGGAAGATGCAAACAAACATGTAGTCTCTGCAAACAGATAGTGAAGCAAAAATGGGTCATTCTCAAGGCCAGAAGTCTTGGACAACGATGGCGGAAATCCTCGTTCATTTTGCAAAATCTCTGGCAGTTTCAGTACGTTATTGGTGGTGCCATTTGGTTCAGGCACTTCAATTTCCATGTACAAACATGGCAAATTAAATTGTCGAGGGTTGAGGAATTGGCAATGAAAACCACCCCCATTTTAGTCGCAACCATGACATGATGAGACACATGAAGCTTCATAAAGCTACAGGAGAGAGATTGTAGAGTGAATATCCAATTCCAATAGGACCAAATTCCAAGACCTCAAAGCCCAGTTCTTTCCTCTTCCACATCTTCCTGTTTTTCAGTCCTCCCCTTCACCCGAATGTTTAAAGAACTTATTAACTTCTCTGTCCTTGGCTCTGGCACCATTCCTTTTGCTACCATCTCCTCAAAATAACGCACAACATCCTTCACCCTCCCTTTTTCAAAGTGCTCATGAATCATGATGGTATATGATCTCCTATCTGGCCCCCATCCACTCCTCTCCATTTCTTCCCATGTTTTTCTAACTCCATACTCGTCATCCCATTTCATGTACAATCTCAACACCAAATTATAAACATCATCATTCATGCTGCACCCATTCCTCTCCATCCTCCCCAAAACCTGGTGTACTTCCCCTGGCTCCTTCAAGCTCTTGAGCAAGCAACAATAAGTAACAACATTAGGCAAGCAACTCCCGTTCCTCCTCTCCATCTCATCCACCAGTTCATACACCTTCTCCATTCGTCGTATCTTGCACATGTACTTAATAAGAGAATTGTAAGTAGCGACGTTCGGTTCGCAACCTCGCTCACTCATGTCACGAAAAATCTCCAAGGCCTCGGGAATCCTCTTCTTGAAACAAAGAGCATCAATGATGCAGTTGCATATCACGACATCTGGCTTACAACCCTTGTCCAACATGCCACGGAACAACCTCAGTGCCATCCCAAGTTTTCCTTTCTTGGTTAACGCCTTGATAAAGGTGGCATAAGTGAATACATCAGGCTTACAAGGAGAAGCCACTATGTCCCTCCACACCCTCTTTGCCTCATGAGCGTTTCCCAAAACACACCAACCATTCAGGATCACGTTCCAGGTCTTTATATCCGCACTACAAGACACATTAAAAATTAAAAAATAAAATAAATTATAGACCAAATTTAGTTTATGCATAAATAAAACATTAAAAAACTGTATAAAAAAGGCTTTATGAGTTTGAATAAACTAATTTTAACTACTTAAAAAATTTACTTCATTTTTTCTATTCATTTCTGCTCTTCTAATAAACAATCCCAAATCAAAGTAATTTCATCACTAATTCTGGTCAGTGATACCTTAATTTTTTTAGAATACCTGAAACCCTTCTTCATCACATTATGGAACAACGTTTCGGCCTCTTCGACGTGCTTGAACCTGCAAAGCCACATCAAGAGGGTACGAAAAGCCTCGGAACCAGGCTCCAAGCCGAACTCCTTCCTCCGGCGGAATAACTGAATTGCATCGTCCACTTTATGAGCACCCACGAACCTACGAAGCAGTGTGGCAAACATCTTTTCATCGACAAGCCCCTCTCTGTTTGACATTTCATCGAGCACCTGGTGCAACTCCTGAAAGCGCTGCATTTTGCCGAGGATGTCGAGGATCTCGTTGCAGACATCGGAACTGGGTTCATAGCCGGCGGTTTTTGACCAGTTGAAGAAGACGTGGGCGGGTCGCCAATCGGAACGGTGCCGTCGCAGAACGTCGAGAACGAGGTGGTGGTTGAGATCGACGCCGCACTGGTCAAGGGCTCGATGCAATTGGTCCGTGGGCTTGTCTCTTCGGAACTTGAGAATGTTCTGGATCAACGAGGCTGGACACGAATGCACGAATCGTGGGTTTGAAGTTCCAACGTTGAACAGTGTTTGGAACAATCCTTTGTAAGCCCTGCTACTGCTTCTACCGTTGTAAGCCATGCCTCAGTAACAACAATGATTTTATTTGATTTGTCGCAATTTGCAAATGCTCATTCATCGGAAAAACTATTTTGAACAAAAATCTAAATAAAGTGTTAAAAAATTTCACAATAACAAAAATAAAATTGAGCTTTCTTTTAAGTTTTTAATCTAAGAAATATTATTTATTAGATTTTGTTCTCCTTATCTTTATAGAGAGAAAGAAAATTCATTCATCAGATCTCTTAATAGAGAACTAAATAACAAGGTGATTAAGCTTGTAAAAATTGAATTCCTATAAGTTGAAGAAGGGTTGGCTAGCTAAAGATCCTTATAACTTAATAAATAATTAATACAATTTTTTTAGGATACTTAAATTTTTTGTTTAAATAATATTTTTTAATATATACTGGTATTATTTATTGATTTTATACTAAAATTAAATATTCATGAATGAACTTAAAATATGACGTGAGATATTAAATGTACGTACATAATGAGGTATAACATGATTTAAACTAAATTATAATGAAATTCTTTTGTTCATGTAGGTAAGCAACATATTCAAACGATATTATATCAACGTCCTTATTATAGATTGTGGATTGGATGAGTGTGAAGATAAAAAACGAAACACTGTCTAAATTATCGTTTTGAATGTTCATTATTGTTAATAAGTAGAAATTTCCTCTCCAGTATATTGAGATGAATGAGTTCTAGCAATTAGGTTGTTTATGGCAATAAATAGGGCATTCCAACATTCGATGGTTATAAGTTGCCGGTCAATAATGACAAACATTCTTCTTGTTTGAACATTTTCTTCCTCCAGTTCGTCAATTATTCTAGAATCCATCTAATTTGAAGTCCATTAAGTTAAAATGACAAATAAAAAAACTTTAACAAGTTATATATAATAAAATATAGGATTAAATATGTTTTCAGTTTCTTAACTTTAAATGAAAATTGAAATTAGTCCTTCTTTGAAACTTTATACCAATTTAGTCTCTCATCTTTAAAATTACGTGGATTTAGTCATTTTAATCAAATTTTATTAAGTTTATTTTATGTTTAAAACACGTTTCTCATTTGAAATTGAAGTGAAAATGTGTTAAATTGTGTAAACAAATCAAATGCTACCATGAAATGCATTTGAAACATCAAATAAACCTAACTAAATTGGGCCAAAGTTTTGAAGAGAGACTATTTCCAATTTGCATTGGAAGTTAAGGGACCAAAAACATATTTAACCCTAAAATATAATTAAAGTTGATGAAATATAATGAAGCAAAGAGGATCATGATACAATTATGCAATTATAAACCTCTTAATCCTCTAATTTGTGGAAATTTAAGTTGACATTGAAATTAACTTTTGTCGTATGTTGGTTGATGTACATAGTTACGTTGAATAAGTTATCTTCAATTTGCTGAACACGTTGCATGCCTTCCATTCATTGCATTATGTTTTACAAGTCTTGAACCCCCTCCCACATTTGACTCAGCATGTCATAATTTGAAGGGTAGGAAGGATGTTGAAAATCACCCACTAGGGTGTTGCCTTCCTATAATAGGGTCCTCATGCCCAAAACTTTATTCTTGTAGTTGTCCTTCATCTTCATTAACATGGAGGTTGTGCTATCATATACCGTTGATGTTAACAATATTGAACTTCTTCAAAGAATTGGTGGAAAAATGTTGTCTGAAACCAATTTGAGTGCTTGTGTTGGCAAATATCTGCTCCATTGTATTGCATAATTTGGGTGATTAAAACACTATATGGGATAGGCTTGCCAACGAACTTGCATTTAATAAAAACAATATATGGGTGATCAACAACATAATGAAGAAGTTTGTCATTTATGTTCAGACAACCAACCGTTTTCACACGTTGACCTTACATGTCCGATCTTACCATAAAAGCTAATGCCATGCCATGGTGAAAAAGGGATGTCTTCTGGTAAATCTGTAAAGGAAAATTTATGATCCTCGTACTTTAAATGGGCAATATTAAACCAATCATCTAGTCTCAACTTAATTTTTTCCATATTCATCTCACTTAGTATGTATCCATTGGTAGAGATCCTTAGATTTGAAAAGAAATTTTTTATCAAATCGAGATAGAATGGACGGTCCAATGAAACAAAGTCAACCAACCCTTAAAATACAAGGTGGTGATGAAAATAAAGCCCAAATGTAGCGAAGGAATCAAAATATCATAATCTTTGACAGCATAAGAGTTCTTATATAAAATTCACTTGCGTAGTCCTCCATATGATGGTGATCGCTTAAGATTGTTATTGCGGCTAATGTTGTGTGCATTTGTAATTATGGATGTAAGTGTGTTACTATATTGAAGTCCACACCCACCACATCCTTCACCATCTAAATATCACACCTCTAGTTCTTCTTCCATTTTTATTGCCTTAAACAATTATAAACACTATTTAATACAAATCAAGATGAAGTTATATTCATTTTATTCCTTTGAAAAACAAAACAACATATTTTATATTTCTTAAAACAAGAATTTGTAAACACTAATACATATACTAAACATCAACATTTGAAAAATATGTCCATTTAACAACACAATTTAAGTTCAATATTTACCATAATAATGCATTCAACATTCAATTATTAACAAACTAATGCATGCTTCTTGATCATACATATAATAATTAAACGCTGCATATAATCAAACTTACCTCTTGAAGACTTATGTCGTAATGAACGAAACACATAACCAGGGACCTAACACACAAACATAAACCTTGCACACAACCACCACAAACCACAACCACCAATGGAGCACAAATCAAAATGAGGGCGAACCCAAAACATAAGAACTATCAACCAAACACTAAAACACCACACAACACGAAGCACCTCCACATATAACGAGAACCAAAATGGAACTTGGCAAGCACTATCACCAACCACCACCACTGCTCCAAGATCTATACAAACTACCAAATGTCAAACAAAACGAAGAGAGAAACAAACTTCACATCCACAAACTACCAACTAACCTCCACCACCTATAGTAAAAGTCATTGATAACGTTATCGTTGACGCAATCAAATTAATTCTACTAAACTATAGCAACTTCAGTATTGCTAAGATAGTTGACAACAAAATAAAAATGGTTAATTCAACCATAAGTCATCTCCCAACAAACATATAATTGATTCTAAAAAAAATTAGTTCTTATAAAAACTATACAAAAGTGTTAGTAAAATAATAAAGAAGATAAAGATAAAGAAAGGATTAAAGGACGAAGTAGCAAAAGATAGATAGAAAGAAATTTTTAAAGAGATTTGAAAAGATAGAAAAAACAATGACAAATAAAATAGGTTGATTTCATTACTTTTTCAAAATAGGATTCATTATTGGTTATCTAAAGATTATTGTTCAATTAATTATTATCTTAAATTTTCAAATTAGTCAATATAAATTCTAATTTAATTTGTTGAGGTTCACATTCTTAACCAAAGTACATTCTCAATTAAAAACAAGAACTTTGTAGATTAATCATAGTAAATTTAATCAAAGTACATTCTCAATTAAATATTACTATGCCTAATCATGTCTATTCTTTTACCTCTTATATCAAGTAAAAAGCTAATTAACCATAAGTACATTCTTGATTAATTCTTATTAAAGTTTTTACCACTAATCAAAGTACATTCTCAATTATTGGCAAAAACTCATTCAATCATATGAAAGTTTCTAACTTTAATCAAAGTAAATTCTCAATTAAAATTAAAAATCCTTGGACTCATGATTGATATGTTATGTAGATTTGACACCATGCTAAATTTCTATAATGTAAAAATCATTACTTTTACTTGATTAAGAAGAAAAAGACATAAATAAAAATAAATCATAAGAAGAATCACAAGAAGAATCAAAAGAGAAAGCAAATGTATTCATCTAACCTCATAATCCAGTAGGAATTACAGTACAATCAACCCCAGAGCCTTAACACTCCATGAAATGTTGAAATAACATGAAAATAAAAGAGGAAAGGGTGGAGAACATGAGAGAAGAGAGGGTGGATGAAATTCAGAGCCCCCCAAAGGGTTCCTAAGCTCCTTTAATGTGTTTCTCTAAGTATCTTTATATAGAAATTTGATTAAGCTTTGTTTTTGGCATTTATGTTGTTGTAATCTTCTTTATGATAATATAATATCCTCAAATTATCTTCTAAATAATCCAATATCTTCAAAATATATTTGATTGTTGTGGAGATCTAATAATATTATAGAAGATATTTGCTAGATTAAAAAATATATAGATTTTGCAAACATTATCTTTTGATATTTATTGATATAGTTGTAGGAATTTGTATCGCGCAACGAAATGTTTAAGGGCATGTAAACGGACACAAAATCAAGAGGGGAGGATGGAATTAGTTCTATTAAAAAAATTTGTTTTCTTTTAGAAATTTCTTTGAATAGTTTAAAGTAAGGAGATGCATAGATAAGAAAAAGTACATAGAGAATTTTTATATTGGTTCGAATCAAGAGATTGTACATCAAGTTGTTAATCACTATAAAGGAGTGATTAACCTTTCACTAAAACTCACTTTGAAGTTACAAGATAAACAATGATATAATTAGTACAGAAAACACCTTCCTTCGACACACGAGGGAATGATCACCAACTTGAACAACTTGGTAGAGAACTGATTGCACATTTAGAAACACTAAAACCAAGCTTCTTCTTCTTTAAGACTTGATCCAGCTATTACTTAAACACAAGAGCTTCCTCATAACCAATTTTTTGCTCTCAATAGTTTAGGTAGCCTTAGAAAGGTTTAGGAGACTTCTATTTATAGGCCAGGGTTCAGAAAATGAAAAGTCATCTCCCAACTGCCAGATATAATCTATTATTTTAGGTTGTTATGAGTTTTGAAAACCATGATAATCAATTATCTTTATGGATAATCGATTATTGCCGAACCCTGGAAAATTCTAACTTTGTGGAGATAATCAATTATCCTTAGTGATAATCGATTATTTCAGAGACAAAGTCTTTTCTAATTTTACTTATGATAATCGATCATTCCCCATGATAATCGATTATTGTCGAGAGAAATCAATACAAAAGAATAAGTTACATGACTTCTAAGTGCTTACAATTCAAAGATAAAGCCTAATACAAATGTTTCTACAAAAGATGCTTTAACAATGTATGTGAATGCTCCTTTAACTCTTTAAGTGCATCATCATCATCAAAATCTCTTTAAAGCATCAATGCTTCTCATTGGCAACAATAGTTAAATAAGGTAAATATTTAACAATATCAAATAAAATATCTTAAGATATATTTTTCCCAAATTATCTGTAATCATAAAAATTGATCAATTATCGAAGCCCTTTTAGTAGAAAAAATATAGAAAACCATAAGATCTAATTTTTGTTGCATGTTCCCTCCTTTTGGCTTAGCTAAATTTCTTCACTTTTTCATGTTATGCTTGGATTGACTTCTTATAGTCATGATTATTTGCTATTCCTTGATTTATCTTTAAGGTGTCATGAAACTTTAACCAATTTATTTCTACAATTCAATGAGCTCAACTTAGCTGCAGCTGCATTAACACACCTTAAAATATGCAAAGAACATTTATGCAACTAAAAAGCTATTTTTAACATGTTTTTGTATATCATGCTAAATAAACCCAATTATAACAAATCATAATTAAAATATTCTATTAAAGTACAAAAACCAATTAAGAATCAAATATTAAAGGCCAAATGAGGTCATAAATATGCATTCATTAGTCAATCCTCCATCTTCTACACTAGCCACACTCAGATCCAAAGTGAGCACCACCAGTAGGTTCACAATGTCTACATACCAGCTCTAGCTTCCCCTTCCACAATGTAACAACTACAACATATGAAAAAAAAGGTTAGATCGCCATGAAAACACCATTAAAAGTTTCGTGGATGGGTTATGCACTACAGATAATCGATTCTAAGCTCATGGAATCAATTGCACACATCTTGGAATCAATTACTCTCTCCTCATAATCGATTACATTATTGTGGAATCAATTATATGCTCATGGAATGGGGTATCAACTTCGTGGAATCAATTCCACCTGCTTCATCTTCGACCATGGAATTGGTTATTCTTCAAGGGGGAATTGGTTCCTCCTTCATCTTCAACCTTGTCTCCATATTGACGTCATGGAAGTTGTATTAACAACTCGCTTGCAACCTGCATCATAGCACTATGAACCATGAACAATGTCACCCATGAACCATCACACTCACCTAAAATAACTTTGAAGAGAACTCTCTCCACCATAGTGAAACCCTAATGAACTTAGGTTCTCCTTCAATGCGTTTGAAAACTTATAGATCAAAGACAGAAAAATCCCAACACCACATCACTGTCTACACCACAACGATTGGATGAAATGAGGTTCTTCTTCATAAAAGTTATAATACACTCACCAATCATATACCAACCACCTACTACATATTTAATGGCTCCAAGAATGGTCAAAAGTATTAAGAAAGACTATGTTTATTCAAAAATCTTTACTGTGTCTACGTTGTGTGATTAAGAATCTTTATCTAGCTAGAGAAAAGAAGGAGGCATGAAGGGCTCGTGAAGGATACTAAAGGTAAAATTAACTTATCTTTATTATTATTATTATTAATATTATTATTATAATTATTGCTATTTTATTTTATTATTTATTCTTACTATTATTACTATTGTTACCAATAAAACCAAAACATGTTTCTCAATTGAAATCGATTACAAAACTTCATGGTGCATGTAGTTTTCATATTCTCAAAAGTTGAGATTGCCGAGAGTAAAATGGGCTTTTCAAGATAAATACTCTCAAATATGAGCCAATCAGCAAAGATTGAAAAAACTATGAAACCTGCAAATCATCGCTTCCCGTCATGTCCCTTCACTTCCAAATATTTTCAAGCGAACATAACTTTAACCACAAATTTGTTTGCTACAATGCTTGTGAATATTGAATCATTCCGAAACGAACACAACATTAAACTTCTTCCGATGGACTGGAACCCAGTCACAATAAAATTACATATTTATTTTTAAAATGTTACAGGTAACCTTTGAAGCTCTTAGGATAATATAGACAATTTTTTATTTTAAAGAAACGAAACAAATATAATTTCTAAGATTTTTTTGCTATGGAGAAAACGAAAGAAGAAAACAATTGATTTGTTTCATCAAGATGAAATATGAAATAAAGAAAAATATATATAAATAATATAAATATTACAATAAAAAAATTAACTCTATTCAAATTGAAAAGAATTAAGAATATTTTATCAGTTGACCAAATAATTAAATCTTTTCTCTAATGAAATTTGGATGGAATATGTGTAAACTCCTAGCAATTTTCTATGCGTTATCAATAAAAAAAAATGAAATATATGTAAACCCATCCCGAATCTTTCCTCTATCCTTTATAGAGTATGTTTGATTGCTTTTAATTCAAAAATGAGTTAATAGAATAACTCATTCACACCATATGATTAGGGTTCATAAAATACACGTTTTCGTGCATTGTTAAACATAATAAAATATTGTAACACTTATCCTGATCGAGGACAAAGTCATTCTGATATGAATCTAAATGTGAACAAAATGAATTTCAGTTATTTATTGTCGCTAGAAAATTTTCAATTTATCCTTTGTATTAATCAATTATGATGAATTTGATTTATAAACAAAAGTGAGAAAGAAAAATGAAAACATAAATAAAATGAGACTATTTACTATAACAATTATAGTAATACCGCTATCAACATAACATCATCTGGAGCATCTCAAATACCATGATCATCATCATAGATACACCACCATCATGACTATCTTAATCATGAACAACACCATACCAAAACATCATAGTGGAAAGAATTAGTTTAACTCCTGTACCTTACCTCACCTGCCTGTACCCGCTCCTACAAATCAATCTGTAGATAGATATGCTCGATTAATCTCGCAATCCAGCTAAAAAACATGTAGTCCTGCCACACAAGGACAAGGAACACACCGTCACTCCCACATAAGGAATGCTTAGTACCCGAACAACCATTTCGATGAATACAAGGCAAAAGGAAACACCTATCCGTAGATAACACCATGATTTACTAGGTACAACTAGTAGACTTATCTTCCACTCTCATGCTCATGAACCACAAACTTAGGTACACCTAATACTTACTCATGCTCCAATCTCAATCACAAGTCAAAACTGACCCTAAACATAAATATTAATCCCATTCTCTGATTATCATCACGTTATACAACTCCTCAAGCTTTGTCCATGTCCAATCTTCATTAAAACATATTGTTTCCAATAAAAGTACTCTGGGATAATCGATCATCATAAGTGATAATTGATTATTTCCTAAATATACACATGTACATAAAATGTCCTATGATAATCAATTATCACTTAAGATAATCAATTATTGCAGTGGTTCTACACAATAAATCATAGTTAATGCGCAAATAATCGATTATAACTAATGATAATCGATATTGTTGAATCGAAACACATCTTGGAATGAATTCAAGTCTGCAGACACACATGGAAAACCCTAAATCACGAGGGAAACTCACCCAAAACATCATGCATGCATTCAAGCCTCACATACCTTTATGAACTGACCTTAATACACACATTATATCACTTGAATCACCCAAAACTCATCATTATGCAGATTATAACCCAACAAACCCAATATTCTACATATGATTATCATACCATCTCTATATAACATATATTTGCATTGTAAAACTCCCAAGTATCATAACTTTGTTCACCCTTAGTTTCAAACCCTATTATGGGATAACCCAACAAAATCATACATATATTCATAGGGGAAAATCCAACAGAAACATGATATATTCACGTAACCCTCTTTTTACATTTCAGATTTCTTTATTATTTTGCATGTTATTACTTCTCACACCCCCTAGAATAATTTATGCATAATTTAATAAAGATAAAAAGACCCTTTTGCCCCTAGCCCAAAAATATATTTAAAATCTAAGTTTCTCTTAAACTTATCTCTCTAGGAGATAAACCCACATCCATTCCATCCTAAACAATATTCCTACCAACAATTGAACAAAGAAATCTTTAAAATCTCAATTTCATAATAAAAATTATCCCTTTCTTAAAATTATTATAATATTAATTAATTTTTCCTCTCAGTTATTAAATTTCACTTAATCATTACGAGGTTATGATCGGTTATTATTTTTATATCTCATGAAATAAATAAATTATATCTATTAGTTTTTTCAAACGATGGTTTCTCAATAAGCATTTGTGATTATCTATTAGTTTATAATATCTATTTTAATTGTAATGGATGCAGGGGAGATGCTGGTTTCTCAAGTCAAATTTGTATTTGTATCTGGATTAGCAATAACCATTTTATTCATACCAGGTAGAAATATCACTTAGGTTTTTTAAATTACTGTTTGGTGACATGTTCCAAGTTCAACTTAAACATTTCCTCGGTGTTCTAATTTGGTCAGATATAATTGTTCTCTCATTCATTTGGACCAGCTGGTTTAGTCTTACCTTTTCTTTTTCTTAAAATTTGCACTCAGTTTTGGGATTGACGCCACAGTGTAATCTTTAGTTATTGTTGTAGGTAGAAGATGCTCGAATATCTGTTTTGTAAATTCAGTATCCAAAATGGCCTATAGATAATATAGTACTTTTTAGGGTAACACTTTGATTTGGTCCTTTTTCTTGCAGGAAGCTTAAAAAGTTAACGTAAAGCATGTAGCATTGGAGATTGGCATTTCACCATATACATTAAATGCAAATACAAATGTAACAAGTGGAATTTGTCATGCTTTCTTTTTGGAAAATTATCATTCTTAGTATAATATTAGTTTATTAATTTTATGTCCCAATCCTTTTTCTGGCAGGAAGCTTATATGGCCCCTGATGTCCGACATAAAATAGTCAATTGACTAAAAGACCATGTATATTCTCGTGCATTTTAGAAGGGTTTAAAGGTCAATACCTTCACACTTTCAATATGTATAATTAAAATATAATGCTTTCTTAAACTTTCTTTTTCTTTATATTGTTCTACTGTTTTGTTTTATTACTCTAACCCTTTTGCATATATAGAATTTGATGCTTTTTTATAATTTTATTTCTATCTCCAATTTAAAGGTCTAATGGAATGGAAAAGTGGGTGATAAGAGACTGGTTTGAAGTATTGACATGGTTGCATTTGAGCTTGATCTATTAGAAGAATATGATTCACGTTTTAAGAAGCTGAGTCTAAGTGATAAATTGCCTATCAAATTTTTCAAGTGATAAATTGCCTATCAAATTTTTCAAGTGATTAATTGCTAGAAAGCCAAGTTATTGAATTATAGACAATGTAATTGTTAATTTTTAAGTTGGATTACAAACAATGTAATTTTCAATTTCTCAGTATAATCCTTTCTAGATGATTAGATGTTTCAATATTACATTTTAAGTTGAAGAACTATTTTATGTGTAATTATGTTATATAAATATATTTAGGAACTTTGTTAGGTACATATTACATTGAGAAACTATTTTGATGTGTTAATAATAGAATCAATATTGATTTTTTTTTGTTATTGATTATTTAAACTGTATTATGGAATTAAATTTTATGTAGGTATGAATATGAATAGTGGTACATACAAATCAAATATTCAAAAACAAAACGTCACTTTTATACCTGTTAAAGCACAATAGTTATAAAAAGTCTTATTTTTATACTTGTTATAATAATGGCAGGTATAAAAGTGATATTTTTTTATACTTGTTGTGGAACAATCAAGTATAGGAAGTGGTTTTTCTAATGCTTTTTTATACCTGCTCTCAGAATGACAGGTTTGAGTACAAACTTTTATACCTGTATAAATAGAACCGATGTAAAAATTTGAACTTTTTACAACCGTTATAGATTGAACCGGTGTAAAAGTTGAACTTTTTACACTGGTTCTAAAATCGGTGTGAAAAATCGAAAACTTTCTATGCCCCCACTTCAATTCCTACTTAAAAATAGGTATAAAAAGCCTTTTTAATAGGTATAAATAACCTATTTTGCACTAGTGATCGTTGACAGAGTATAACATTGGAATGTATGTTTCTTCATAGTTTGACCTCGTAAACCAATATAAGATGTAGTCTTCTCTATTAATGTTTAAAAATTTCATGGCAATCAGTGCATGAGAGCATGGGATTCCCGTTATAGTCCATTTTCTACAATTACATTCCAGTTTATCTATGTCTACCACACACTTGTTACCAATGGTGGAGGTGTGTCTCACCTCAAATAATTTGAGTCCTGACCAACTACAAAAATGAAAAACAATTCAAGTGAGAATGAGCTAATCCATATTCAATCATCAATAATTGAAGTTGTTGTGAAAGCATACCTAGGTATCAAATATTTTGTGTTGTGTAATTCATTTTGTAATATTTTTTAATTTTCGGGCACATGGAACCTTCATATGTAGTTATCTTGTCTTTATTTCTTGCCTATCTCTTCACGAGATAGATATGAATGTCTTCCATCATTGCTATGATGGGCTTACCCCTTGCATTTAATATGACATTATTAAAAGATTTAGCTATTTTATTGATAAGGGTGTCACAAGCAGGTGTTGCTGAAAACCTTGAGCTTGACCAAACACTAGTACAAAATACACTTTTTATAGCGATATTTTATACCTGCTGTAATCTATCAGGTGTAAAAAGTGATGCGATGGCATTATCGTAAATAATATAAATTCTTTTATATCGATTATACATAAAATAGGTATTAAAAATAATAAGGTGGCAAAATTGTAATAAATGAAAAAAACTTTTACACCAGTTATCTTCAAAAACAGGAATAAAAAGATATATCTATACCTATTAAACTTATAACCGGTGTAAAAATAAAGCGGTGGCAAAAATGTAATATTAAATGCCAAAACCTCCTTTTCCATTCGTAACCAAACCCCAACACCCATAGCTCTTTCCCTTCCTCTGGCCTCCGCCACCACCATGCTATTTACGCGGGTTGCCAACCTGGTTCAACTGTCGTAGATCTCTCCGGCCTCGATGGCCGCCTCCTCACCGCCCGTCCCAGCCCCAAGGTCGCCGATCTAGGCTTCCTCGGCGAGGTCGCCAGAGTCGACCCCACAATCCTTTGCTCCCTCATCGACACCAACCACATCCCGATCGTCACCTCCGTCGCCGTTGCCGTTGAAGATTCCGGACAGCCCTACAGCATTAACACCAACACTATTGCTGGAGAACTGGCTGCTGCGCTTGGTGCGAGAAGCTAATTCTGTTGATAGACGTTGCGGGATCTAGAGGATCAGAACGATTACAACAGCTGGTGAAGAAGATTGACATACATTTTACCTTTCATAACATTATGGATTATATTATACTTGTATTTATTTATGTTTCTAATTTTTATTGTTCTTTTCTGTTTATGTTGTTTCATGAAGATATGATCTGTCTAATATTCTTGTGCGTTTCTTGATAGTTGGACATTGTCAATACCCAATTTCGTCCGGGTAAATAAAATTCATCACACAAAAAAAATAAATAAAAAATAAAAAACATAAAAACACCAAAATGAAAAACACTATTTATTTTACTTTTTGCACCCCCAAATTTTCTTTTAAACACTTAATCCAATGGCCCAAAATAATCTCATTTTTTTACTTCCTCACCACCCATCTTTTCTTATCACACCCCATTCTCCACATCACCATCCACCTCACCCTCCACATCTCATTCCACATCACCTACCTTTTTTTATTTACTTTTTCCACATCATTTCCATATTAATTTTATATTTCAACTTTTCTAATTTTTCCACTTACTTTTTTTAATTATATCTTCTCCATCAACATTTTTTATTATCCATTTTTCTCCACCTTATTTCTCCACCCACTTTTTATATTATTTCTTTCACTTATTTTCCACATTAACTTTTACTATTCACTATATTTTATTTCACCTAATTTCTCCACCAACTTTTTATATTATTTCTTTCACTTAATTTCCACACCTAATTTCTCCACCAACTTTTTATATTATTTTTTTCACTTATTTTCCACATTAACTTTTACTATTTACTATATTTTATTTCACCTACTTTCTCCACCAACTTTTTATATTATTTCTTTCACTTAATTTCCACACCTAATTTCTCCACCAACTTTTTATATTATTTCTTTCACTTAATTTCCACACCTAATTTCTCCACCAACTTTTTATATTATTTCTTTCATTTATTTTCCACATTAACTTTTACTATTTACTATATTTTATTTCACCTACTTTCTCCACCAACTTTTTATATTATTTCTTTTACTTATTTTCCACATTAACTTTTTCTATTCATCTTTTTTTAATTATATTTTATTTCCTCTAAATTTTCCACCAACTTATTATATTATTTTTATTCATCAACTTTCTTCATCCTTAACTCTATAAATACCTACATTTCCTTCACTTCACACACACAATTACATAATATTCATCTCTTCTCTCTCAAAATCTCTTCATTCCATCCCAAAACTCTACTTCATTTTTCTCTCACATTTTACTATTTCCTAATCTATCTATACATAATAAATCCCATACCCCATTTTTACTATAAAGCTATCTTCTTCATCTTCCATCTATCTTTCTCACGACTTATTACAAGTAAGGTTTTATTTCATCACACAAATCTTCAACAAGGTACACATTTTCTTTTCATTCTATTTATATGCATTTTGATCATTTTTTTTAGTTTATAAATTTATCCTATTTTCTACCACAATTTTATCTTATGTTTTTTTTCATATTTTTATGTCATAGATATTTCAACTCACCTCTCTTAATAAAAAAAATATAAAACTTTAAAAAACATGTAATGATATAAATATCGGTGTGAGTACTCGTGCGATCGTACGCATCAGCCTAGTACTCATTACCCAAAATATAAAATAAACAAAAAAGTCGTGTGAGTGCTCGTGCGATCGTACGCATCAGCCTAGTGCTCATTACGCAAAATCTAAAATAAACAAAAAAAGCCGTGTGAGTGCTCGTGCGATCATACGCATCAGCCTAGTGCTCATTACGCAAAACAACAAAAACAAGGAAAAAGCCGTGTGAGTGCTCGTGCGATCGTACGCATAAGCCTAGTGCTCATTACGCAAAAAAAATCTAAATATTACATCAAAAAATACCAAAAAATAAAAAAAATCTTCAAAAATCAAAAACATCAACAATTTCAAAACAACAAACAATATCGCCTGGCCAGAACTACGTGATCCTTGATTCTCCATCAAAAGTGGAGATACGTAGGAGCAAGGCCAGTCCTTGTCAGGTTCACTTTTCCAAAAATCCAAAATCATTTTACAAACAAAATTCTCAAACAATTTCCAAACAAATTTTCAAGCAGTTTTCTAAAAGAACTACAGAACCCTGATTTCTCATTCTTAATGAGAATACGTAGGAGCAAGGCCAATCCTTGTCGGGCCCAAAAAACTAAAAAATATTTTGTTTCTTTAGAATTTTATTTTTAGGGGAAAGTTAATCATTTTGAAAACCACATCATATTCACATATTTAGTTAAAGGTATTGCCTTAGGGCAGGCGTTGTAGGGTGCTAATACCTTCCCTACACGTAACCGACTCCCGAACCAAGAATCTCAGTTTCGCAGACCATGCCTTATCATTTTATGGTTTTTCCGTAGTTTTCCAGAATAAACTATGGTGGCGACTCCAAATCTCTTTTTCAAACCGTGTTTTTATTTTTCGGATCGTCGCCCCGTCGCGATCCCGGTTGCGACAGATGGCGACTCCACTGGGGAAGCTAGAGAGTCAGGCCATTTAATTATATATGCGAATTTGAGGTGGTTTTTCCCCTTTCCCTTATCTTCGTTTGATATTTGGAATAATTGCATGTGAGTTTCTTTTACTTTTTCTTTATGTTTGAAATAATTGTTCCTTATCTATGTCTGATATATCTACTTATTTGTGTTGCGAGTGTTGTTTTGCATTATAATCTCCCTTCACACACTTAATGCATATCATGAGTGGGGCCCTATACCCGGATCTGAGCGCAACTTAGAATTAGAGGGGTTGTGTAGCGGTGTCACTCTGGGATGTACTTCCTGTCTGGCTATCGTGAGAACCCCAGCTAGAGTCTGTTCTCTTCATTTGTGTCTCCACATCTAGTTGATTACTCTGACTGTTGTGGAGAGACAGTGAAAAGAGCCATAGCTCTGGTGGCCTTCATTTAAGTAATAGGGAGCTATCCTTGTGAATGCATATCTTTGGCCTTAGAACTTTAAGTTATTCAACCTTTGATACGGCACAAAAGGGAGATTACATTGTTTCAGTTTGTCTGTCATTTCCTATTTGATAAAAAAAATAAAAAAATAAAAAATGTACATGTTCTAATTCATATGTATTTGTTTCGCATTTATCTTGTTATCGAGTTCATGGAATAATTCAAAAAATAAAAAACTAAAAAAATAAAAATAAAAATAAAATAAAATTTTCAAATAAAAATGCTTTTGAAGCAAAATAAAGATTTTTTGTCCAATCGTTCAATTCAATTTTATCATTGATTTGAAATGTTCATCCGGCTTTCATGATATGAAAATGTTCAAGATCATCGTTTGACCACTGATCCATCGCCCATTTTAATTCATAAAAGTAAAATCGTCATACAAGGGGCATTTCTTAGGTTCACCAGTTCAACCTTGTCTAACCCGGTGTGAAGCCCAAATCATGATCCATTATGAGTTTAAGCCTTGTTTGTCTTAACCCAAGTCGTGTCATGCCTGGCCCATCACTCGTGTCTAGGTATGAACCTTGTGTTTGTCATCAACATCGTGTTCTAACCGAGTCATGTCCAACCTTAAACCTTCATTCATTAACATGTCTCATTATTGATTATCAGCCTCTCTGTGTTTAAGCCTGAATGCATCTCCCGTTTACAAGTGTCATTCGTTTTCAAGGTCATTAAGAGTCAACCCAATCTTCCATTTCCACCTCCATTCAAGTCATGTTAAACATGTGTTTTGTGTAGGGGCATAAAAAAAATAATAGAAAATATTTCAAATTACTTTGAACAAGGAGATTATTATGATTTTTGCATCTAATTTATGTAATAAAAAGAAAATTTGCAAAGAAAATGTTTTCGAAAAATATTTAGAAAATGAAGCATATTTAGATGAAATTTTGTCAACAAATTTTTAAGTAATTCAATCCATTTTTAGTTATTTCACAAATTCAATAAAGTTCGCACACATTATAGATTGGTTGTTTGTTCTCTAAAGTTTTTAACTCAGGGGAAAATGTTTAAATGTGTAATAAGTTGCCCTGAGGAAAAATAAAAAATGTGTTAATAGATTTGCTTGCGGGCCATTTTTGGATTGTTTTCTCAATGATCATCACTTTTCAAGAGTCCATCAAATTTATAGTTTGTTCACCGTGTCAGGGGCATTTTTTTACCCCATATTCCTTTGTCATCCGATGTATTTGTCATACTGGTTCCTTTTCTTCTTGTTTTAGGTGCAGAAGCGTTTTTTTATCTTAAACCTTGTTTATCCTGTTGAAACCCAAATCGTAATCCGTTGTCAGTCTTAACCTAAACCTTGTCATGTTCAGCCCATTATATGTGCCTAAGCCTAAACATTGTCCAAATCGTTTTTGTTATCGTGTCCGTGTTCTAATCCAGCCATGTCAAGCCTGATTTTTGTTTTTTAAACCTCTGTCTGTCTAAGTTTATTTTGGCTCTCATTAACATGTGTTATTCATGGTCATTAAGTGTCAATTTGATTTTCCATTTACACTCATTCCGGTCATGTCAAACGTCTGTTTTGTATCTTAAAGTCGTCAACATTTTGATAATAGGGGCATTGTTCGTGTTTTTGCCTTAATATGAATTCATATTGATTAAGTCTCTCGGCGCGTAAACTTTTCCAGATTGGGGCAAATTCGTGTTCACGTCTGTTTACCTCAAAAGTGTTGGATCATTCTTAAAATCTTGAACAATTTTATACACGATTATTCGGATGATGTTTCAAATTCAATGATAACTTAATGGTTTCTCTTTCGGACCAAATAAAAAGAAAAAACATAAAAAATCTATTTCATTTCATCATCAAGAGAGAATTACAATAAGGTCAAAAAGTGATTTTGAACAAAGATATCATTTTGAATACACTCATAGGATCTTGGCATTATGATAAATAAAATTAAAATGCAAAAATAATGAAAACAAAAAAAAAACAAGTAGATCATACAGAGTTACCTCACCATATCAGGAATTCAAACAAAAAAGCAAAAAAAAAACATAATAAAAGATGTTCGGGGGTCGATCATTAGTGATCGTTAATATTACAGTCCAAAACAAAAAAAAACTTAAGTGTCCATATTACAGTCCTTATTCAAATTTTGGCCACACTCGGCCCACAAAAACATGCAAAAAAAAACGTTTTCAGTGAAAAAAGAATTCTCGAGCTGGTTGTGGTGGTCTAAGGGAGAGCTCCGTTGAGGGAGCTCTGGCACGAAAAGTCACTGGCGAAGGCGGAGGAATCTCTGTTTCTCCATCGATTATGATGGGAATGGGGAAGAGGTCCAGAAGCTTCGGAGCCTTCATGATTACCCAACCGGTTTCTCCAAAAAAAAATAAATAAATAAAGGGTAAGGTAAAAAAAAAATAATAATAATAATAATAATAAAAAGAAATAATTGTGTCAAAAGAAGGAAGAGAGAAAAAAATTAAAAGGACAAGGGTGAAGTTAGGGTTTTACCATACATGTACTGGGGTAGTAGGGAAAAGAGGGTGCCGGTGGGGTCCAATTCCGCTTGCCAACGTCTTACTCTATTCCCATGATTGCTAAACCAGCAATGGACGTTGTACTCCCCTCTTCTCCGAATGCCCTGATTCGAGTAATGATCTCAAAAATCTGAGCTCGACTTGGGTGAGTGACTCCGTAATTGTAAATGTTGGTCATTATCCTGATTTGGTCGTATGTCGGACGCCACTTTGGGCAGGTCGGTCTCTCCATCTCCATTTCCTTCTCATCCATTTCCCTAATTTGTCTAAATAAATAATAAATAAAAAAAAAACAAAATAAACCATAAATAACAAAAATACTATGTTCATAGTCTAATGTCTTCTTCCATTGTTTTTCTTTTAAGTTAATTTTGTTCTTTGTATTGGGTCTTTCGAGTCTTATTGTCTAGTTTGTGATCTGTTTCATGGTCCTCGCAAAGGTTCCTAAACGGATCTATGTCCATATTGTCCATGTTCGGTTCGTACAAATAAAATCTATGTCCATCTTGTCCATGTTCGGTTCGTACAAATAAAATCTTCTGTCCATATTGTCCATGCCTGGTTCATACAAATGAAATTCTCTTTTTAAGTTTTCTGTTTTTACGGGGTACGTGGCGTTGTTCTACCCGATTGTCTCTGCCATACCTTCAAACGAAGGGAGATTAACGTCTGGTTTCCAGCCGATATACCCCTTAAGTTTTAAGACAGTTGTGTTTTAAGTGTTTTAAGTTTACAAAAATGAAGAAAATTCAAAAAGAGAAGGGTACAGAAAAGAAAGGAAAGCAGGGAAAGCATAAAGAAAGAAGGAAAAGGGGAAGAGGCAAAGAAGAACAGAAAGCTTAAAAGGAAAAGCTGAACAGCATAACGGAAAGAAAGAAGCAAAAAATGGAAAGCAAAAGGGAACGAAAAACATGAAGGCAGAAAGAGCAACAAACGGAAAGCAAAGGAAGGAAAGCAGAGAAATCATAAAGGAAAGCAAGAAAAGGGAGAGTAAAAGAGGAACAGAAAGCATAAAGAAAAGGAGAGAAAGGAAAGAAAAGCTTAAAGGAAAGAGAGATTAAGAGTTCAGAAGACTTACCCGGAAGCGGAAGGCACACAAGAAGAAGCTTGTTGGAGGACTCGGAGGCCTTCGAAGGCAGGGACGGAGGAGCCTCGCAGAACTCAGACGCTCTCGAAGGACGCTCAGGGAAGAGAGAGAGAAATATAGAGAGAGAAGGGGAGAGCAGGAGAGAGAGTGGTCAGACTGAAATGCCGGCCAACGCGGAGGAACGCTTGATTTGTAGCCGAATTTTCCACTGTGTCCACAATTCCGGTCATCGCTACCGGGAACATCCACAGTCCCGGTCTTTCTGATTTCAAATTTCAAAAAATGAAAAAAAAAATGAAAACGGGTAGGGTTTTGTTGGGTCAATCCGACCCAACACAAGACTTCTTAGATGATCCGATTTCACAAAAAAATAATAAAACAAAATATAAAAAAAATATGATAAATAGTAAAATCTTCAAAAATAATAAGTGGAGTGATGTAAAATTTGAAGTGTTCAAAATTCTTTTTCATCTGCACGATAAAGGACATTTTTCAGGTTCATTGGGCCTCAGTGTCAGGTTAGTCTTCTTTGAACCCAATTCTTCTGAAATATAAATTTGAGTGAAGAATTATTTTGGCATGTTTGTAATTTCACATCACACCATTTTGTTTGATTTTATTCCTTCTTCTTCTACATTTGAATAAATCTAAAAACAAAAAATATTGAAAAAAAGGAACAGTGCTCAAGCCCATTAAGCCCAATGGCCTTTGTTTTTTTCTCGAGTCTACTTCTTTTGAAAATATGTCAAAAATATTTTGTTTTCACATTTTTGCTGTTGAATAATGTATCATTCTCAGATTTGTCAAAAAAAAAAAAATCAAGTTAGATTTCATTTTTTTCAGTGTGATAGTAGGAATAGTTGTCGTTGAGCTTGTCTCGGCCCATTTTCAGTGTATTGTTTTCCTTAGTTTTGTTTTCTCAATTAAATAAATAAAATAAAAAAAATGTTTCCCTCATCATGTTTCATAATCTTCACATAATGTCAGACTTCAGTTTAAAACAAAAAAAATAAATAATAAAAATAAAAATATTTTCAATTCCTTGTGTGGCACTCACATTTGGGTATGTCTGGCCCGTTAAGCTGAGACTACCTTGCATTTGGTTCGATTTGCTTCAGGTCAAAGTTTGACCCTTTTTTTTCTTTGTAGTCCTGTAAAATAAAAGCCAATCAAAACCTCAAAAAATAAAAAATATCAAAATGATAATGTTGAACACTTTCTGTTTAGTACTTTTGTTCAAATTGTCCTGTGTGATTTTCCTTGAGTTTGTAGTTGAAAATATTTTGAAAAAAAAAAAAACATTTTAGTGCAAGAGCAGTTGTCGAACCCATTTGGGCCCATTTTGAATATTAATTTTGCCTTAGCTTGTTTTCTCAAAAAAAATATATAAAGAATATTTCCCTTGCATAATTTTCAGATATGCCATATTTCATTTAAAAATAAAAATCAATCCAAAAATCTCAAAAAATCTCAAAATACAAATTTTCAACAGTATCTTTCCAATACAATTATCCAAATTATCCTGTGTGATTTTTTCTGATTTTTTTGTCAAAAACTGAGAATGAAAGATGAACAGTTTTTGAGCCCATTAGGCCTCGTTGTCATATGTGGTTTCTCTTGAACCAGTGCATCTGAATTTCTGAAAAATAAAAATACATGTTTATGTAGATTTTGTGTTTTCAATTCACAATTCCCCTTTCCATTTGTGTGAACAAGTATTTGAGGAGTTCAGACCCTTGTCTGAGGGTTTTGTCATGGTTGTAAAAAGAATAGTGTTGGGCCCATTGAGTCTAGTAGTGTTGCAAAATTTTCTTTAGTTCAATCTTGAGAAATCCTCTCATAACAAAAAATGAAAAAAATGAATTTCTTTTAGCTTGTTCCATAAACTATGAAAATGAAAAAAAAATGTTTTCTTTGTCATCTTCTTGTGTCAAGTTCACACGGCTCAGGTCATCTGATCCATTGGGTCAATATGTCTGATAAGTCCAACTTCCTTCTATGTCAATTCTCTTCAGGTCCAATCCGATTTGGATTTTTTCCCGTGTCAAAAAGAAAAGTCCAATTCTAAGCTCATTAAGTCCATTTCTCGTTCTCTATTAAAAAAATATACAAAAACATTTCCTTCAACAAACTTCATAATTTTTCCTCATTAACACATTTTTCATTCATAAAATAAAATGCAGCATAAGTTTGAAAATACAAAAAGATTTCTTTCAGTGAGTTGCATAATTTTCCCTCATTAGCATATTTTTCATTCATTAAATAAAGAGGAATATAAGTGTGAAAAATACAAAAATATTTCTTTCAATAAGTGCATCAGTTTTCGTTTCATGAGACATATTTCCATTAAAAAAAAGGATAGCCCAAGTAAAAAAATAAAAAAAATATGTTTGAATGATTCGCATGATTTCTTCATAAAAGAATGATGCACAATTTTGAAAATTCGAAAAGATTTATTTCAGTTAGTTTCATCATTACATTTCTGTATTCATCAAAAAAAGAGAACACAAATTTGAAAAATTCAAAAAGATAATTGAGTCAATTGTTTTCGAGGTAAGTCATCAATTTTATGTTATTCTAAGAATAAAAAGAAAATGGATGTCATTCTTCGTTGGGTCAGATAATTGGGTCACATTTGCCATTTGAACCTCAGTGTGTGCATTGCTTGAGAATACTCATTCCTTAGTAATATCCCTCATACTCAGCCTTAATTGAACCTTTGTTTGTAAACATATACCTGTCAGCCTTAGTTGGGCCTTTGTTTGAAAACATCCATCCTCTGGCCCTCATTGTACAAAAGGATTGACCTCGATCATTACCCAAGATGAACAAAATTATATTTTGGGGCAAATGTGCCTATCCATAATTTTGTCAGTTAGGTGATCCCTGAATCCTTCAAAAAAAAAAAAAGAGTTTCAAAAAGAAAATAAAAAGAAAAACAACTCGTGCTGAAGTCAATTGATTTGTCATAGAGTTAATCTTTCGAAAATAAAGTGACCAGAGTTCAAGATGATGTGTGGCCATTTTCCTTCACTCAAAAAGAAACAAAAAAAATATGTATCCATTGATACCCCATTTGAGCCAATAAAATCTTCTTTTTCAAATTTACCCAAACAAGGGTTACCATTACAATAGAAGTCAACTCAGGATGTAAACAAAAACACTTAGTGATCAAAGAAAGAAAGTTCATCAAGGAGAGCAAATAGAAATAGAAAACACTAAGTGATGATTTGAGAAAGACTAAAGCATTGAGAAGGTTGACAAATAAAAAAATTTTTCAAGACCAGAATGGTAGCCCTTGTTTCAAAAAAATATATTAACCCGAAAACATTTATTTGGGCCTTATCCTTTCTTAGAAAACCCTTGAACTCATAGCATCATTACAAGCCGAATAAAAGTCCACACTGATTGAATGATGATTTCTTTAATTTTCATAAAGATTAATTGTGTGATAAGTTGAAATGACTTGCAACGTAGTTGTAAAAAAGAGAAAATAAAAATGAAGAAACAAAATGTCTTAGGAAGAGGGAATTTTCTTGCTAACTGGCTAAAAAGAAAGGTCATTTAAGGGTATCCTTTTGTTCAATCCTTTCCAAACCCATCCTCAGACGAGGGACAGCCCTGTTGAGCCTCATTCATCCTGACGTTCATCAATCCATTCACCCAACTGGATCATCCCTTGTTGGGCCTCACATGATTTTGGTTCGCCCCGAACTTCAAAAATCCTTCACCACCAAATTGGGGCAATCCTTTCAAGCCAATCATTTCCATATCCATCATAAATTTTTGAACAAATTCATTCAAACTCTTCCCCCGATTCCCAAACTAGGGGGCAACTTTGTATGTTTTACATAACCTTTTCGCCCGTTCTCTAAAATTAGGGTAACTTTGTGAAGTTCATATGTTTTGGCCCATTCAGAACCTGGGGCAACTTTGTTAATCTCACATTTGTTTCATCTGTATATTCAAGGTTCGTACCAAGACCAGGGTATCCCTTGTTGGGCCTCTCAGATTTGTCCGCACTAAAATTTATAAATCCACCCTCAAAACAGGGGCAGACACTTTGTGACTTTGAGTCCATCTTATCATTCGTAAACCCGAAATGGGGGGCAACCTTTTTTTTGAACCTCGTTTAATTGACTCATACCCGAAACTAGGGGCAATTTTGTGAAAGTTATACCCTCACAATTCATAGATACATTTGACCATACCTATCTTTTTACCATGCCCCCAAACTGGGGCAACTTCTGAGTATCTACGACTTCACATTGGCATTTGTAATTGCTTTAAGGAGTAAGAGGCCCAAGTAGCCAACCTGGTACTCTCCAAATCCTTACACATATTTGTCCCAACCCTTGATATCAAGCATGTACGCACTAATATTTCGTCAAGAAATTTCAAGCACAGAAGCTTCATTTTGAACATTTAACTTTAGAATTTGACATCCATTAAAAAAAAATGAAAGTCTAAATCTTCATAGATTTGATGATTTCAAAGAAAACAAATTGACTTAGTAAAAAAAAACAAAAGTGTCATAGTTTCATGATCTTCCATCACAGATCAAAAGTCAACATCTTGTACATATTTTCATCAAATCTTCTTCCTTCAAAAAAGACAAAAAAAAAATCAAAATGCATCAAAGTTTTCTCCTCCAATTTCAAAATTACATATTTTCACCAAATCTTCTTCCTTCAAAAAAGACAAAAAAATCAAAATGCATCAAAGTTTTCTCCTCCAATTTCAAAACTACATATTTTCACCAAATCTTCTTCCTTCTAAAAGACAAAATAAAAATCATCATGCATCAAAGCTTTCTCCTGCAATTTCCAAATTTACATCAACCATGCTTCTCATTTCAAAAAAAATAAAAATGGATACTCACTTCTATCTAAAAAAAAAATCAATCAAAAATAAAAAATTTCAACATCTCAAAATTTCAACAAAATCCAAATTTCAAATTCAAAATAATCAAACAATTTTACTTTCTGTCATTGGTATCTCGGCCCTCTGTAAGACAATGGTCAAGCCCAATTTTACTTTCTGCTATTGGTATCTCGGCCCTCTGCAAGGCAATGGTCGAGCCCAATTTTATTTTCTGCTATTGGTATCTCGGCCCTCTGCAAGGCAATGGTCGAGCCCAATTTTACTTTCTGCTATTGGTATCTCGACCCTCTGCAAGGCAATGGTCGAGCCCAATTTTATTTTCCGCTATTGGTATCTCGGCCCTCTGCAAGGCAATGGTCGAGCCCAATTTTACTTTCTGCTATTGGTATCTCGACCCTCTGCAAGGCAATGGTCGAGCCCAATTTTACTTTCTGTCATTGGTATCTCGGCCCTCTGCAAGGCAATGGTCGAGCCCAATTTTATTTTCTGCTATTGGTATCTCGGCCCTCTGCAAGGCAATGGTCGAGCCCAATTTTACTTTCTGCTATTGGTATCTCGACCCTCTGCAAGGCAATGGTCGAGCCCAATTTTATTTTCCGCTATTGGTATCTCGGCCCTCTGCAAAGCAATGGTCGAGCCCAATTTTACTTTCTGCTATTGGTATCTCGGCCCTCTGCAAGACAATGGTCGAGCCCAATTTTACTTTCTGTCGTTGGTATCTCGGCCCTCTGCAAGGCAATGGTCGAGCCCAATTTTACTTTCTGTCATTGGTATCTCGGCCCTCTGCAAGGCAATGGTCGAGCCCAATTTTACTTTCTGTCATTGGTATCTCGGCCCTCTGCAAGGCAATGGTCGAGCCCAATTTTACTTTCTGCCATTGGTATCTCGATCATCTGCTGGGCAATGGTCGAACCCTTTTTATTGCATCGTAATTCTCTTCATCTTATGTACTTGAATCGATTGTTATTCTCCTCTTTTCTCTTTGAAACCCAGACGAAATTAGTATTTCTATCTTTACTTATCTTTTACTCTAATAATATAAAAACGTTGTTTGTCATATTATCTAGTAAAATCTAAGTAAAGAGGGGCAGCTGTCAATACCCAATTTCGTCCGGGTAAATAAAATTCATCACACAAAAAAAATAAATAAAAAATAAAAAACATAAAAACACCAAAATGAAAAACACTATTTATTTTACTTTCTGCACCCCCAAATTTTCTTTTAAACACTTAATCCAATGGCCCAAAATAATCTCATTTTTTTACTTCCTCACCACCCATCTTTTCTTATCACACCCCATTCTCCACATCACCATCCACCTCACCCTCCACATCTCATTCCACATCACCTACCTTTTTTTATTTACTTTTTCCACATCATTTCCATATTAATTTTATATTTCAACTTTTCTAATTTTTCCACTTACTTTTTTTAATTATATCTTCTCCATCAACATTTTTTATTATCCATTTTTCTCCACCTTATTTCTCCACCCACTTTTTATATTATTTCTTTCACTTATTTTCCACATTAACTTTTACTATTCACTATATTTTATTTCACCTAATTTCTCCACCAACTTTTTATATTATTTCTTTCACTTAATTTCCACACCTAATTTCTCCACCAACTTTTTATATTATTTTTTTCACTTATTTTCCACATTAACTTTTACTATTTACTATATTTTATTTCACCTACTTTCTCCACCAACTTTTTATATTATTTCTTTCACTTAATTTCCACACCTAATTTCTCCACCAACTTTTTATATTATTTCTTTCACTTAATTTCCATACCTAATTTCTCCACCAACTTTTTATATTATTTCTTTCATTTATTTTCCACATTAACTTTTACTATTTACTATATTTTATTTCACCTACTTTCTCCACCAACTTTTTATATTATTTCTTTTACTTATTTTCCACATTAACTTTTTCTATTCATCTTTTTTTAATTATATTTTATTTCCTCTAAATTTTCCACCAACTTATTATATTATTTTTATTCATCAACTTTCTTCATCCTTAACTCTATAAATACCTACATTTCCTTCACTTCACACACACAATTACATAATATCCATCTCTTCTCTCTCAAAATCTCTTCATTCCATCCCAAAACTCTACTTCATTTTTCTCTCACATTTTACTATTTCCTAATCTCTCTATACATAATAAATCCCATACCCCATTTTTACTATAAAGCTATCTTCTTCATCTTCCATCTATCTTTCTCACGACTTATTACAAGTAAGGTTTTATTTCATCACACAAATCTTCAACAAGGTACACATTTTCTTTTCATTCTATTTATATGCATTTTGATCATTTTTTTTAGTTTATAAATTTATCCTATTTTCTACCACAATTTTATCTTATGTTTTTTTTCATATTTTTATGTCATAGATATTTCAACTCACCTCTCTTAATAAAAAAAATATAAAACTTTAAAAAACATGTAATGATATAAATATCGGTGTGAGTACTCGTGCGATCGTACGCATCAACCTAGTACTCATTACCCAAAATATAAAATAAAAAAAAAAGTCGTGTGAGTGCTCGTGCGATCGTACGCATCAGCCTAGTGCTCATTACGCAAAATCTAAAATAAACAAAAAAAGCCGTGTGAGTGCTCGTGCGATCATACGCATCAGCCTAGTGCTCATTACGCAAAACAACAAAAACAAGGAAAAAGCCGTGTGAGTGCTCGTGCGATCGTACGCATAAGCCTAGTGCTCATTACGCAAAAAAAATCTAAATATTACATCAAAAAATACCAAAAAATAAAAAAAATCTTCAAAAATCAAAAACATCAACAATTTCAAAACAACAAACAATATCGCCTGGCCAGAACTACGTGATCCTTGATTCTCCATCAAAAGTGGAGATACGTAGGAGCAAGGCCAGTCCTTGTCAGGTTCACTTTTCCAAAAATCCAAAATCATTTTACAAACAAAATTCTCAAACAATTTCCAAACAAATTTTCAAGCAGTTTTCTAAAAGAACTACGGAACCCTGATTTCTCATTCTTAATGAGAATACGTAGGAGCAAGGCCAATCCTTGTCGGGCCCAAAAAACTAAAAAATATTTTGTTTCTTTAGAATTTTATTTTTAGGGGAAAGTTAATCATTTTGAAAACCACATCATATTCACATATTTAGTTAAAGGTATTGCCTTAGGGCAGGCATTGTAGGGTGCTAATACCTTCCCTACACGTAACCGACTCCCGAACCAAGAATCTCAGTTTCGCAGACCATGCCTTATCATTTTATGGTTTTTCCGTAGTTTTCCAGAATAAACTATGGTGGCGACTCCAAATCTCTTTTTCAAACCGTGTTTTTATTTTTCGGATCGTCGTCCCGTCGCGATCCCGGTTGCGACAGACATGATTATGCTTCTTGGAATAATTGAATTAATTTAATCAGACAATTAAAGTATTGTTTGTGAGTAACACCATGCTTTGGAGGCTGCAGATACCTTGTGTTCCATTCATGCTTGATATTTTTTATATAAATGAATCAACAAGATGAAGTATTGTTCATATTGTGCAATGAGTGTTAAGTCCAGTAATGCAACAAAACAAAATTCTCTTTCTAGTTCATTATTGAACAATTGGATGTGTTTTTTTTAAGAGATCCTATGTTAATTCTCTCTCTCTCATCTGAGGTAGGGTGCTTAGATTTTGAACTTATAAATGTTAGTTCCACTTTTACTGATAGTTGATGTCAAAATCAAATATGTGGTCTCTTTACAGGTTAAGGAAGAAGTTGAAGCAGTCTTAACGAGACATTTAACCAGCATGAAACAGTAAGAACTAATCTCCTACTGATTATATAAATTCCCATGACTTGGACGTGGTATTAAGCTAAAGGAATGGACTGGAAAATATAACTGAATGATTTAAAATTGTTTAGCTTGACTGAAATTCATTCTTAGGCATCCTTTTTACTTGTTTTCAGAACTTGTGGAAAGGAATTGCATGCTACTGAATTAAGAAATTTGCACCATTAGTTTACTTGGTAACTCTCTTTCCTTATTTTTATATCTTTATTTTTCATTCTCTTGCCAACTTCATTTTCAATTTTCTTTATATTATAAATGGTTCGTTAGTTTGTTATTTATGCTTTAGTATAGACAGGCAGCAATGATAGATGATAATGCTACCCCATTAGAAGAAAGTCTTTCATCTTTTTCAAACACGTCAAAGCATATGGAATGGAAGAAGGGGAATGAAAGTATGAAAATCGAAACCACACCTTTATAAGTCCACTTTTCTTGTCCAACTCATACTTGACCTTACTGTCTTTGCAAATTTCAACCACCTGTCATGGGAACTGATTTATTTCTCTAAGAAGTCAACCATCTGCCATGGGAATTGATTTATTTCTCTAAGAAAAATCGTTGGGAAACAAGATTCTAAGTTCTAATATGTTGTTGAGATCGCCTTATTTAATCACAGCCTTATTGAATCTGTTGTTGAGAAATTTCCTTCACTTTGGCCTTTTCTGCTTCCTCAGTTTTTCATGTTTCTGGATAGACACTCAAAAGTCACAACTTCATACCCATCCCACTATATTGTTGGAACAATTTTCCAAGAATTTAGGGAAACAAGATGAACAACAATGTAGACTTGATATAATCTTCTAGGCGTGAATACACACTTTCCTAAAAGCAATATTTCGTCCCTTATAAGAGTGAAGGGGACCACGAAATCCGCTTTTGAGATACAAAGAAGAAATACAACGATGATACTCACTCTTAGTATTAACGTTAAACAAGAATATGATTCTCAGGAATTGATTTGTGTGTTAAGAGAATGACCGAAAAATTCTGTTTGAGTAGAGCACAGGATCCCTTTATATAGATGTTGATCAGGCATCTTTCAAATCCAAGAGATACCAGATTCTGATTAATTACATTTCTTGATTGTAACTTTTCATGAATGATTGTAACTCTTCATGAATAATTGTAACACTTCATTGGTTATAACTCTTCATGAATAAATGTAACTTTTCATAAATCTGAAAATTGTCTCTAATACTCTTAAATTCCAACAATCCTCCACCATTTGAGAGTATTGTATAATTACTTAACACAAAACATCAATTTAATAATTGCAATCTTACACATAAATGAAAGTGTACATAGACTTGAACTTTCACTTAGTAGAATACACATTTCAGGAATTCGAATTTTATTGGTGTCGAAACGATTGAACCAACATAATGCATAATGAAATCTTGAAGATACTCTACATATAAGATAAATTACATATTCTTATTATACTTGACACAATAGGGCCATGCGTCCATATCTATTCATAAGTGCAACAAAGTCATGCCCCCTTGACTTCTTGAAGCGGCCAAACTTCGCACTTACATAGGTTGATTTCTTAGGTAAACATGTTCCTGTGACAAAACATAATTTCAAGAAATCAATTAAGAATTAGTCAACCTCCTAAGCATCACAGATCTAAAGCACTCTTGAAATACTTATTTGTGCTTTCAATCATCAAATAAGAGATTTAATCTTATTGAACTTAAGACTCAATGTCATATTAAGCGTTAAGTTAAGATTCTCTTACTTGTGATTAATTGTGGGCTCCATTCCTATTCCAATTGTCATTCTGGAAATGGAATCTTTAGCCAATGCCTTAGTAAATCCATCAGCCAAATTTAACTTTGTTCGTACGAAATCTACTGTAATAACTCCATCTTTGATTAGTCCTTGGACATAACTATGTCTCACACCAATATGTCTTGATTTGCCATTGTATACTTGACTATAAGCCTTTGCCAATGTTGCAGCATTGTCACAATGTATTGCTATTGGTGATATTGGTTTTGGTAACAATGGTATTTCGAACATGAGATTCCTCAACCATTCGGCTTCCTTTCCTGCCGAGGCTAGAGCTATAAACTCTGAAGCCATAGTGGAATCTGTAATGCAAGTTTGTTTCTTGGACGACCAAGAAATTACACCTCCCCCAAGGAGGAAAATCCAACCACTAGTTGAAGAGTGATCTTCTGCATTTGTAATCCAACTTGCATCAGAATATCCTTCCAAAACTGAAGGATAACTACTATATGTTAATCCATAATTAATAGTTTTCTTTAAATACTTAAGTACTCGACGTACTGCTTGCCAATGTGATAGACTAGGATTACTAGTATATCTACTCAATTTGCTCACTGTAAAAGCAATATCTGGCCTTGTACTTATCATTGCATACATTAAACATCCTATTACCCTTGCATATTCCAGTTGTGAAACTGCTTTACCACCATTTGGTAATATCTTTAAACTAGGATCCATAGGGGTTGAAGCAAGAGAGCATTCATAATTGTTGAATTTCTTGAGTACTTTCTCAATGTAATGAGATTGAGACAAAATTAATTTCTCATTTTCTCTCTTAATCTTTATACCCAGTATAACATCTGCTTCTCCCATATCCTTCATAGAGAAATAAGATGATATAAATGTTTTGGTCAAATTAACTTGATCTAAATTTGTTCCAAAAATTAGCATATCATCAACATATAAGCAGATTATGACACCATTACCGTTGTTATCAAATTTACTATACACACACTTATCTGAGTTATTTATCTTGAAACCATTTGATAACACAACATCGTCAAACTTTTGGTGCCATTGTTTTGGTGCTTGTTTCAATCCATATAAGGATTTAATCAATTTACATACCTTGTATTCTTGGTTTTTCATAACAAAACCTTCTGGTTGTGTCATATACACTTCTTCTTCTAATTCTCCATTCAAGAATGCTGTCTTGACATCCATTTGATGAATTACAAGTTTATGAATTGCTGCAAGAGCAATTAATATCCTTATAGTGGAGATTCTAGCCACTAGTGCGCATATGTATCGAAATAATCGATTCCTGGTTTTTGTTTAAAACCTTGTGCCACTAAACGTGCCTTGAACTTATCAATAGTTCCATCAGCCTTCATTTTCCTTTTGAAAATCCATTTACATCCTATTGGCTTACACTTAGGAGGTAAGTCAACTAAGATCCATGTGTTATTTCCCAAGATAGATTCCATCTCATCATTAATTGCTTCTTTCCAGAAAGCTGCATCCTGAGACATTATAGCCTCTTGATATGTTAATGGATCTTCTTCTATATTATAACAATATGAGAACTTTGTTAAGATACCATCTCTTGTACCTTCAACTAAATATACATGAAAATCTGAGCCAAAAGATTTCTCTTTTCTTGCCCTTTTGCTTCTTCTGAGTTGAGATGTACAAGCCTCACTCTGATTAAGAGTTTGATCATTTGATCCTTGATCAATTAAGTTTTGGTATAAACCTTCAATATTAGTTTTAGGAGTTAAATCCTTTGGACGAGGAATTGAAGAAAACCTCTTTTCATCAAATATTGCATCTCTTGATTCTATAATTGAATGAAGTGATACATAGTCATTTTGTTCTATTACATAGAATCTATATGCTTTGCTATATTCAGCATATCCTATGAAGATGCACTCAATTCCCCTTTCTCCCAATTTCTTGCGTTTGGGTTCTGGCACTTTTACAATTGCCCTACAACCCCAAATTTTGAAATAATTCAAATTTGGCTTTCTTTATACCAAAGTTCATATGGGGTTACTTCATTTCTTTTCATTGGAACTCGATTTAGAATATAACAAGCTGTTAACACGGCTTCACCCCAAAATCCTTCACTTAATCCTGAATAGGACAGCATGGAGTTGACCATTTCTTCTAAGGTCCTATTCTTTCTTTCTGCTACACCATTTTGTTGTGGTGTATAAGCTGTAGTTGTTTCATGTATAATACCCATAGATTGAAAATAAATTGGATCATAATATTCACCACCTTTATCCGTTCTCAATCTTTTAACTTTAACACTTACTTGTAACTCTACTTCATTTTTATAAAGTTTAAATTTTTCTAGGGCTTCATCCTTAGAAAACAAAAGATAAACATAACAATAACGAGAATAATCATCAATGAATGTTATTAAATATTTCTTATTTCCTAATGAAGGTGTATTATGGAAGTCACATAAGTCACTATGCACTAATTCAAGTAATGTTGAATTCCGTTCAATATTAGGAAAAGGATTTCTTGTTATCTTTGTCAACATACATGTTCTGCATTTTTCTATGTTCAAATCAAAAGGAGGAATTAAATCAAATTTAGACATTGAATATAATTTTCTATAATTAACATGTCCAAGACGAAAATGCCATAAAGAAGAATCATGATTCATAACATAAACAGAGTCTTTCACATTATTTATTACACTTAGTTTGAACATATTATTACAAAGATATCCTAGTCCAACAAATACACCACCCTTGGATAATATGAATTTATCAGATTCAAATACCAATTTAAATCCCAACCGATTCAAGATTACTCCAGACACTAAATTTCTTCTTAATTCTGGAGCATATAATACATCTCTTAAAACAAGTGATTTTCCAGAACTAAGTAATAATTCTACTTGTCCAATACCGAGGACTTTAGCCATAGAATCATTTCCCATGTAAAGAACTTCTCCATTGTCATCTTCTTTAAAAGTTTTGAATAAACAACGCTCTTTACAAACATGTCTTGAAGCTCCTGAATCGATCCACCATGAATCATCACTCTGCACACAGAAGATTTCAGAAATCATCTCCACAAAATTCAAAACAGAATTATGTGCAATTTGTGTACAATTACCTTTTTTCAGTTGGCCTTGGCTAGACTCGCCTTGACCCTGTTTACCGCCATTCTTGGCCATCTTCCTTTTCCAGATTGTGCAATCCCTCTTTAAATGACCAAGCTTGCCACATTCCCAACAATTTGCTTGTTGACTTTCTTTACCAAATTTTGGCTTTTTGTTTATCTTTCCTTTATGGAAATTATGAGGCCTTTTCTTGTTATTTGGTATTGTTTTTGTTTTTTCATCTTCCACCACATTAATAGTAGAAGAATTAGGATGATTGGAATTCTTTTGACCATCTTGCAGACGGATCCCTTCTTCTATCCGAAGATGAGCAGCCAATTGTTCAACATTCATATCATCTTTATTATGTTTTAGAGAATTTCTAACATCTTTCCAATTTGGTGGTAGTTTGTCAATTATAGAAGAAACAATGAATGTCTCATCCATTGCAATACTATGTTGCTTGAAACTTCCTAGGATTCTTTGGATTTCATGAAATTGTTCCATTATTGGTCTAGCATCAATCATTTTTTAATTATTAAAATTACTAACCAGGAATTTCTTGCTTGATGCATCTTCAGAAATGTATTTGCTTTCAAGTTGATCCCAAAGTTCTTTTGCAGAATCCACATATTGATATATGTCAAATAAAGGATCAGACATACCGTTCAGAATGTGACCACGACAGACATAATCATCATTCTCCCATTTGTTCCTTTTCCGTTGTTCCTCTAATGTCTCGTTTTCGCTTTCTTTGGGTTGGGGAGAACTTAGAACATATGCCACGTTTAGAGTCGAGAGAAGGAAATGCATCTTCTTTTGCCATCGTCGGAAACCAACACCTTCAAACTTGTCTAATTTGTGAAAGTTTGCAGACATCTCACGAATTGTTGTCATCTTAGAGAAAATATTGCTTTTAGACTGTTGGAACAATTTTCCAAGAATTTAGGGAAACAAGATGAACAACAATGTAGACTTGATATAATCTTCTAGGCGTGAATACACACTTTCCTAAAAGCAATATTTCGTCCCTTATAAGAGTGAAGGGGACCACGAAATCCGCTTTTGAGATACAAAGAAGAAATACAACGATGATACTCACTCTTAGTATTAACGTTAAACAAGAATATGATTCTCAGGAATTGATTTGTGTGTTAAGAGAATGACCGAAAAATTCTGTTTGAGTAGAGCACAAGATCCCTTTATATAGATGTTGATCAGGCATCTTTCAAATCCAAGAGATACCAGATTCTGATTAGTTACATTTCTTGATTGTAACTTTTCATGAATGATTGTAACTCTTCATGAATAATTGTAACACTTCATTGGTTATAACTCTTCATGAATAAATGTAACTTTTCATAAATCTGAAAATTGTCTCTAATACTCTTAAATTCCAACATATATATGTGACGTATTTCTATGAAATTTGAAAAGCAAACAAAATTAGTGCTTGCTTATTTAAGGAGCCATTCAATTCGGCTTGTAATGAATATATGATTGGAATCTCAAACTGGTAATCATCATTAGGCACTGTTAATGGTTTACATTTACTTTTTATACACATACCTTTTCATTTTTATCCAACAAGGCATTGACAGTTATGGACTTAAAGTAACTGCTGTTACAAAACAATCTTTTGTAATATCACAAAAGTATAAATAATGTTCATGTAGACCAATAAGATTCATAACACTTAATGTACGTATAGAGAGAATATAATTTATAAATTTATAAGATATATGATGTGATATAGTATATATCCATGAAATTAAGGTATATTTCTATCATTACTTCGTATCAAATTTGATGTCTTAGTTTACATCTTATAAAGTTTCTTATACTTTGTTCCAAAGTTTGATCTAAAGTACACCAATATTATAATTACAGTTAAAAACAAGATTAATTAATCTAAAATTAAAATAATTAAACATAACAAATAATAAATGAAGGTTTAATGATAATTAAAAACATTTAGTTATATAAGAAGTGTTTCCTTGTGAGTCGAGAGAGTATTCAGATACAATCTTTAAGTTATATTCCTTAAAAAAACTTATAATTATTGAGCAGTTTTATATTGTGCACGTTGATGTTAAATTTTAGATGGTCAAATGTGAGATAAAGAAACACGATTGAATGATTGCTTGGCTTCATGAAATTTGGATTTAATTTTATTTTAGCCTTGATACAACAGTAAATTTGCTGCTTATGGACTTGGAAGTCATGGGTTCAACTCCTGGAAACAACTCCTCTTTTGTGGTTTTGGAAGTCATTAGGATGCCCATTTTAGTGAAATATGTATTTTCTTCATGTGCATCTCTAGAGGTTTTGACAACCATAGTTTTGGTGATTATAATAAAGGTAAGAGATATTAGTTAAGGAAACATGATTCTTTTAATTTTGAACTGATTGTAGAATGTTGTTATTTTGTAACTAATTTAAAACATGAGGCTGACCAGAGTTTAAGACTGTAAATTTCATCCTTCCCAAATCCACTGCCCTACATTGGAGAAAGCCTTCTTGACTGGTGCGTAGGAATAAGATCAGTTCATACTAGGTACCAAACTTTGTAGAAAAACACTTTCAAATGCTTTATAATGAAAAATAAACTACATAAAAACTATTAAATTATGTAATATTATCTTATAAACTTGATATACTTTTTATAAGAAGATTAAATCTACCAATTGGATTGATAAAAATTTACTTTTGATAATAAGTAAGATACACTTGTTTACATGCGATATTTATCTTGGTGCTTAATCATTTTATCCACCTTTGCAAACAGGTGGTTATCTTAATTTTATCAACATATTCTTACACTATGTACTTTGTTTACAAAGGATTAAGACATTATCAGACAATATAGTTGTAACAAATGTGACTCTCCTTTTAGATGTAGTTGAATTTTTATACTTTTGACTATTATAAAGGTGATTGCTTTCACTGATAACAATGGATCGGAGTTGGATATAAATTTGATACGTACAACAAATGAATATAAAAGTGGAGTAGAACAATTTCTTGAATTTGCAAAGATGAATGTTCCAGACAATAATGGAAGATTCTATTGTCCGTGTGTTAATATTTTATGATTGGATGTTTCAATATTACATTTTGAGTTTAGGAACTATTTTATGTGTAATATGTTAAGTAACTATGTTAGGTAAATATAGTTAGGAACTTTGTTAGGTAGATATTATATTTTGATGTGTTGATGAAAACAATATTGATTATTTTACTTGTTATTGATTATTTAAACTGTATTTTGGGATTGAATCTTATGCATGTCTGAATATGGATAGTAGTACACACAAATAAAATATTTTTAAAAAAAAAAATCTCACTTTTTACACCTATTAGCACTAGTAGGTATAAAAAGAAAATTTTATCTCTAACATCGAGGATGACTTTTTATACCTGCTCCCATAGTATTAGGTATAAATATAAGACTTTTATACCTATTATGAATAACACAAGTATAAAAATGAAAACTTTCTACACCGATTTAAAAAGAGGTATAAAAGATCATGAACTTTCTATACCCCTTGCTTCTATACCTACAAAAAAATAGGTATAAAAAGCCTTTTTTAAAAGGTATAAAAAACCATTTTTGTACTAATGAAAATCTAGTTTAAACAAAAGTGAAACATTTAAAACACAAACAAACAATTTTAAATAATTTACATGCTTTGGTGGAATAACTATCAAGTGTTTAAAGGCGTCTTCATTCAAGTCTTTAATTTCTTTCATCATTGCCTCCCTTGTTTGAAGGTGTGTTGATGATGCTACCTTCCATAACAGATGTTTCAGATTTTTTCCAAGAAATTTCTTCCTAAAATTTGCATATATGTGGTGCACACAGAACCTTTGGTCCACACCAAATAAAAGTTGTTATAATGTTGGCAAAAGTCCCTACCAAAGTAATCAATCAAAATATGACAATTAATTATAAACACATAAAGATGCAAGGCTAAGGTGTGATATTACAAAATAAGAAAGAAGTATATTACTTACTTTCTATTGATCTGAAATAAATGTACATCTTGAACAAATTCTAGCACCATCAAGATCGTCAATCAAGTATTCCAAAAACCAAGTCCATGTTTTCTTATTCTCCGATTCCACACCAGCGTATGCTAAAGGTAACATTTGGTCATTACCATCTCTTCCAACAGTAGTTAACAACTCACCTCCATATTTTGCTTTCAAAAATCACCCATCCTAACCTATAAAAGGCCTACATGATACAAAGTTGTCTTTACATACTTTCAAACACACATAAGTCTCTTGAATATTGGGTTCTCCTCATTAGGTTCTACATTAACTATGACAGTTGATCCAGGATTTGATCTCAGTAGCTCATTTGCATAGTCATACACTCTTTTATATTGTTATGTGAAACAACCATCAATGTTCTTGTATGTCATTTTTTTTGCCCTAAACGTTGTAGACCTAGACACACCAATGTTCCATTTCTTACAAACTTTGTCTCGGACGTTAGTGAGATTAATATTTGAATTTTCTTATATGGCCTTCTTTAACCTGCCACTTAATCATTTTAAAGTCATTAAACGAATATTAAATTATGTATTACATGTATGCTTGTTTTCAATCTTTCATAACTGTCATGTACTTTGGACAACCTTATATGCACAATAGGCGTACCATGGACATTTCCCTTTTACCCTACAACATTTCACACAAACTTTTCGTTTGTCATTTTTAAAAACCTTCAATTTCCTACCATTCTTTACACCATAAGTTTTGATTGCTTTAGTAAAGTCTTTTTTTTTTTTTCAGTGAAGTATGTCCATACTTCCCATTTATATTCTTCCATACTCTTGGACATTGAGAAAATCTCAAAATTTCCATACTGGTCTCTATCATCATCTAATGAATCACTTAATACAACACTACCTAAAGTTTCAGATTCCCATTCATTGTTAGATAAACCTCTTTCCTGTACATGGTGAAATGGAGTAGAAGACTCACTTGGTCCACCCACTTCATCTCCTTGGACATTAACATCCACAAGATCATCTTCACTCAACACATCCTCTTGGGACCTATTCCAACTATTAACATCAGACTTATCATGTCCTTCACCCTTCCTCTCCACACCAACATCATCATCTCCCTCCCCCAAAATAGCAACATCATCCTTTCCCTCACCCTCCCCCAAAACAACAACATCATCTTTGGGTCAATTACCAAAGTATTGGTTTCACCAAACTCGTATTTTAGTGACCCATTATTGACCAACTTACCTGCATGGTGAAAGACCACTTTGATATCAAAGTTAATCATCTTAACTCATATATGTCTACATAGAAATTCTTATCAGATATCAAAATGACCAGGTGAGAACAACATGTCAAATTCACTTTGTTATGTCTAAAGGGGAGAGAAAATATATAGTTTTGGCAGAAATTACAACTACATAATTTATGTTTGTTTAGCCAAATAAGACTACATTTAGTTTTCCAAATCTAAACAACACAAGGTCAAGTAATGAACACTATTAGATTCATTTCTAACTTTTAACAAGTTCATAAACTTTGAATTTCATTTTTTCAACAACAATAAACATTATTTTTTCTTGCCAATGTTCTTTTGTCCATCCATCATCATAGGCCATATATGTTTAATATGTAACATTATTTTGAAGAATTTAAAATTGTGCACTAAAAATGGATGGAACGATGACCAATATTAAATTGTGTTTACAAGAAGACAAATATTTAAGTATATACTTCAAATCATTTGGAAAAAGGAATTAAGAATAGTTCTTTCTTGAATTGTGAACTAAATGCCTTAAGATTCATTCTCATGTACACATAACAATACACATTCACAATAACTGTATGGATAAACAATTAAGATATTACACAAATGGCATTCCCCACACCACAAACTAAAATGGGGAAAGTGAGGAAAGTAGAAACATCGGAATGCACGAACATGATGAATCGTGTTTTTCTTGAATAACCTAGTTCCAATAATTCTAAATATATCAACCATGACGCAAATGCAATGCATGTGATTTCAAAGGAAACTAGTAAAAAAACTCTACCAACACATGGAAGCAATAACTCTACATAGACATAATGAGGGATCACCAAGGTTTTCAAACTTGAGAGTTTACGTAAACTTGTGAGAGCCTAGTAAATCGACTTGTAAACTCGTAAGAATTTACTTTACATGAAAAATATATAAATAACATCCTAATTCAAATAAGTTAACAAAATTATACAAATTTAAATACATAAATTCATAGAAATATTGTAAAACATAAATTAAAATGCTAAAGTCTTTATGTCTAATAGTTTAATCCTCTAATAATGACATCATCATCTCCGTCATCATCTTCATCCAACTCTTCCTCTGATGAATGTTGTGCATCTTCATTGTCTCCAAATATTATGTTATCAAGATCAAGAGCATCTAGAGTAAGATCTGTTGTTACTCCATCTAAGTGAACAATTTCAGTATCATTTTAACCTTCAACTTGCTCAATCTCCACAACATCATATTCCTCTTCAGTTATACATTCATTATCTGATTCAATGTCATAAAATGGAAGAGAAATAGTTTTTCAAATTTGTCTACTTTTCAACTTAAAGTTATACATCACATAAACTAAATCGTTCATCTTTTTTTATACAAGCTATTCCTTCTCTTTGTATGAACATAAAAATAAATATAATATTTTTAGAATATATAAACATAATAAAGAAAATTATAAATTGAAAATAATTTAAATTACCATTTCAAATGAGCTCCAATTACGCTCACATCCAGAAGAACTAAAATCAAGTTTAGAATTTGAATAGAAAATCTCTTCAACTCTAGAGTTCCATCACCAAACATGTCCCATCATTCTCTAGGATTTAACTCTTTCCTGCACCACTTTGCATTTTCCATTCCAAAAAATCCTCTAGCATAATGAAATTCAACAATTTGTAAATTAATTTTTCTTCTTTCTACCATATCTAGTACCAATCTTCTCATGCACATATACAATCCTTCTTTCACCTCTCCACCATCATTACATCTAAAGTTAGGTTCATAGTGGAAATGAGAGTTCAGAAAATAGACAGCTGCATGCAAAGACCTATGAAGTTGATTATCCCATCGAGCATCAATTATTCTCCAAACCTCTTCATAACGACATCAATTATGCTATATCAGAAATAGTTTCACACATAAGTAATTAAACTTTGAATGAGTAAAAGTTTAAAAATTTACCTCTTTTTGATATTGTTAAAGTTAGACCTAATCTTCTCTTTTGCACAATCCATCTCTTCATAAATGAAACTCATTGCAGGTTTTACATCTGAGTCCACTAATCTTAAGACTGCCATAAAAGAGAGAACAACTTTCAGGCATGTGGAAACATTTTTTCAAAATCGACTATCTAATACCACATGTTCTACTTTTCTCCACTCTTGTGAAGTTCCAAACTTGCTTGTCTTCCACTGCTTAAAGCTAAACATGGTCAACAATGATCCTCCAATTCAAGAAGACAAGCAAGAGTTAAATACGTCATGGCAAATCTAGTCATACCTAGGCTTATCAAGTCTCTACCTTTAGTGAACTTCTTCAACAAGGAAATCAACATTGATCTTCCATAAATGTAAGTGGTAATATTTCTTCCCTTCTTAATTGTCAATTGATGGAGCTTTAATTTTTTTTCAAAATCTTCAAATATCAAATCAATGCAATGTGCTGCGCATGGAGTCCAATACAAAATTTCCATCTTTTGCATCAACAACTCTAGTTACCTTGAAATTTGCAGCATTATCAGTGATAATTTGAACAACATTTTCCTCTCCAGCAAACTCGACAACATCATTTAACATTTTGAAAACTTTATCAATTGCTTTTGATATGCCTAAAGAGTCAAGTAAATAAAGAAAAATTGTTCCTTTAGGACTATTCACCAAGAAGTTGCAAATAGAACAACTTTTTTATCTGTCCAACCATCAGACATAATTGTACATCCAGTTCTCTTCCACTCCTTCTTTTAATCCTCAAGGATTTCAACTGTTTTATTGACAACTTGTTTCAAGAGCTTTTCTCTAATGTCATGATAAGATGGTGATTTGTATCCAACTCCATACTTACCAATCATTTCACACATCTTTGCAAATGTTGAATTTCTAATTACATTAAAAGGAATCACACTGGTGTAAAAGAATTTAGCCACTTGAGCATCAACTTCTTCTTTGTATCCTTTTTTTCATCATTTGATTTATAGTTGCTTGGACTCCTCCTTACTTGTAGTAGAAACTTTTTGTTTTCCTTTAAAACCGAATACCCTCTGCCCTCCTTCAACAGTCTCATTTTCTTCCCCGTCTTCATCGATATTTAACTTTCTTTTCTTTGATGAAGCATTATTAGCTTCAACAACTATTTTTATCATCAAATGCTTTATTTCATCCGAAACAGAAGCTCAAGGTTCAGAATCCTCCTTGGTTCCCAAAGGATGGTGTTTAAATCTAAATATACCTCCACTCACAATTTTTGAGCAATAATTACATTTCACTTTTCTTCCATTTTTTTACATCAAACCCATGTTTCCATCCAATATCAGATCGATTTCCCAGAGCACTTTTATTTCTACTCTTAATGGATGAAGATGCAATTACATTAATATCCGTTGATTTTATGCATTTTCATATATAATGCTCTAAATTTTTTCACTATAAAAACCATGGCAAAAGAGGACTCATTTAATATTAAATATTTACTTTTACATACTAAAATACTACAAAAAAACAACACTTCCTTCATATATACATAGTGATTTTCATTATGAAATTAGGATTTCATTTATGTAATAAAAGTATAATGGCAGGCAATGGTCACGTCTCATTTCTTTAATGAAATTAGGATTTCATTTATATAATAAAAGCATAATTGCAGGGGTAGTGGTCACAGGTTTTTTACTCACCACTACCACACAATGCTCAAATGATGCGACACCAGGAATTGCGGCGACGAGCATGTCAGCCATCACGGCAACGAACGTGGTGCGACCACAAGCAAGGGAATGACGACCACGAACCAAGCGGACGGAGTGCGTGACTGCAAGCCAATGAAGCGCGACCACGAAACACAACGATGACCTAACATAACGCAGCGACATGGTGAAGGTGAAGGCCACAAGTAGAGACACACGACAATAAACACAATGGTGGAATAAAGCATAATGAAAATGAAGAAAAACAATGGTGGAATCAAGTCATTAAACCTTAAACTCAAAACAACATTCTCTTTTTTTTGTTTTTCCCTTATTCAAAATCGCAAAATCGCACCAAAATCCTATTCTACACGATCTCCTTGAGTTCAATTACGATTTATTCGAAAATTGAGTTTACTTCCGAGTTACCTCGGAAACCAGGATTTTGAATGCAAACTCGTGTGAGTTAACAAGTTAACTCGCGAGTTTGATAATCATAGGACCTTAATGAAAATAACATCTAACTTCATGGGGAGGGGACCACCACTATAAACTGATTCCATAAACAAATAGCCAATACACCAGACAACACTATCAAAAAGCAAATATAGACACACATTCAACATAAACACACCTTGGACCTCCAATAGAACCCACTTCGGTGATAAAAAGAGATTGATTTTGCACTTGCATTTTCACTTCTTTAGTCTTTGAAATCCCCAAATGTGTTTCCCTTCTCTTTTTATATATTTAAAATCCTCAACTAAGATTCTTCTCTGTTCATAATCTAAAACACGAATTCTCTTCGATCACGAACTCAATAATTCTTGCTCTCTATTAGAAATTTCCAAATTTATTTTCGTTGCTCGAAATACCGAATTGTATTAACATTCAATTGACACACAACAATGAAAATATAGACAAACTAAGTCATTAAACCTTTTTAGAATTACGATAATTTAATTCTAAAATGCTATTAAGTTTATTTGAGCTTTTAAATGTATTTCTCAACTAATATGGAAAAAAAATGTATTAAATAATCCAAGCAACAACATAAAAAATTCAAATGTTATTATGAAATGTATTTAAATCATCAAATAAACTTAAAAAATTATTAAAATGACTAAATAAACACATTTTTAAAGTCAAAGAATTAAATTGGACCAAAATTTCGAAAAATGGACTAATTTCAGTTTTTCCTAAAAGTTAAGGAATAAAAACATATTTAACCCTTAATTTAAACCTATTCACAATATGTTTTAAGCAACAATTTTTTTAAACCTTAATAGAAATTGGAACCCAGGTACATGCACCCACGCACACGTACATATAACATGCTCAAGTCATGAATTAAGATTAAAATTGTGCGTCGAGCAACTGAAAAGGAAATAACAAAAAAAAAATAGAAATGGCCTTTCGTTGAAATGTCCAATTGTAGTTAGTAAATAAGAAAAAACTTAGAAGTGTGGATTGGGATCCTTCTCGTTGATGACAATGGAAAACAATAGCCATACCAGAAGACAAACCTCGCAATGAGCGGTGCATGAGTGTGCTTAACCCATTACGAATCATCCAAAGCTCAATTCCAGTTGCATCAACTCAAGTGTTATGAATAAATTAATAATCTCAACAATTGATATATCTAATAGCTCAACACTTATTCCAAACATTGATTAATGCTAATCCAAAACAAAGAATAATCCAACCTCTTTACAGTGCCTGATCTTCTGTACCAGTTCTGTCCCTTGAAATCTACAGTGTAACCCTTGAATCACTGAAGTAATACGTGCTAGATAAAGGTAAGTGTATCATAGTTTGTTTGATTAGCCAACTACCTACTTCTTCCCACTGAAGGTTGCTTCACAGGGGTCAACTTGCGAAATGCAGCATGAAGTATCACGCCTACATAGATTTTTTTATGACTGAATAATCCGTTGTGAACTGGAAGGGAGGAAGTTAGGAATAAGAGTATACAAGTAGAAAGACTAACCTGCATAGCTGACGCATATGGCACAAAAGAGAGCCATTTGAACATTAGAAAAGATCAAAATAACTGCGGTTGCTGCAAAAATTGTGATTGAGAAACAAGAGTTCCAGTTAACCTTGTGCACATGAAATTGAGAGAAATATTTCCAGTATAAAAAGCAATTTGCAATAAAGAACAAGATGTTCCGGCCACATGAGCTTCGTAGAAGATATTTCTACCGCGCAGCCAAATACAAACATCTTCAAAATTTTCTATTCATGCATGGGGAGATGAGTGAATTTCTTCATTTTTATTGGTGAGGATGATGGATTATGCATTGGGTAAAACAACAGCTTAAGCTTAAGTCTAGACAGCACATGCCAATTGAATATTGTCAATACCCAAAAGGTCAATACAAAATCATAGGAAAAAACAATTTTGTTTTTTAAGTAAATTCAATAATAAAAAAAAAAGATAAAATTTCGACAAGTTTTAGGTGTTTCTGATGCAGTTTTTCAGTGAAACTCAAATTTCACCTCAATAACGTATGTTCCTCTTTAATGTAAACCTCCATTATGCAGTGATTCAAATAAAAAAATAACACCCAAAAAATCAAAGAATTGCGTTTGTTCCGATAAAAAACCAGTTGATACTCTAAGTGATGAAAACAAAGAAGAAAAAAGGGCCTGTTTGATTCCCTTCTCCCTCAAGAAACAACATATAAGTTTTGTCCCCACACACAAAAAAAAAACTTTATTATCTCGACTATATAGATAAAACGTCAAATATGATTGAGAAACAACTCTAGAAATATTTAAAGACTTCAAATCAGATTGAAAAACAAGACTGCAAACATTTCAGAAAGTGCATCTAAGCATTGTCCTAATAAAAAACCAGTAGATACTCGAGGTACTAAAACACACGAAAAAAAAAATCTCTCCTGTAGGAAATGATTGCTCACCACATTGGGCAGCACGAATCAAACACTGGCGAGTTAAGGGATAATGCTCCAATCCCCATCTGTGGCTACAAAACTTGAAGAAATCCCACAACGCCAAACACAATATCAACCCAACAAGAGCAACTGGCATCTTATACCTGCAGCCGTAACAACCAAAACACAGAGTTCCATTGGACTAAATAGCAAGGTATGACAATAGCCACATTAAATTCGCGAATTCACTAAGCAAGAATAACACCAAAGATCTGTTTAGATAAACTTCTTCAGAAGTGTTTAAAGAATAAAAAATAAGTAGGCAAAACGACTCAGCTTCTCTAGTAAGTGAAAATAAAAATTCAACCTATACACCTCATCTTTTTTTAAAGTTAGATGATATATTTTCTATAAAATCAGGACCAGTTAGAATGAGCTAAAATCTGTTTATACATAAATTAAAGAAAAAAAAACAGATTACGCATTGATAATGTGAGGCAATTTTATACTGTCATCTAATTTAACTACAAACATATACCGTAAGTTTATCGATTTTTATTATAGCAAACTAAAAATCATACCAAAGGTCATTTCTAATTGGTTGACTGTTTTCATAGTGACTATATAGCCATTAACCTGTAAGTGAAAATCAATTTTTTGGAAAAATTAAGACAGAATATTCATGAAAAAAAAAAGAAGAAGCTTGCATTCCCAGTATTATTTTTTTTTCAATGTACATGTGGCCTATAAGTTAACTTTAATTTCCTTTATGTTTTTCGCGACAGGGAAGCTTCGAGCATTCAAAAATTGAAGAGCCTAGTTTCCCCAAACAAATCATAGAATCTCCACTTCAAAGTCGCAATTTCAAGAACCTAATTTCACTAAATAGACCACGGATTCTCCAATTAAACCAAAAACCTTGAAATTAACAATGAGTAGATAGAGTGAATGAGAGCGTACAATGTGCAGGCGAAGAAAAGAATGAAGAGATAGGCGTAGTTGCGGGCGTAGCGCTTGATATTTTCCTGAACCCTGAGGCGCGCCTGGGAGGGGGAGGAAGGGAAGGAGTAGGAGTCGGAGAAACCAAAGAAGGAACGGGACCAGGAGGGAGTATCGGCGGCGAAGTCATCGGCGGTTAGCTTGGCGAAGGGGTTGAGAGTGAAGAGAGAGAAGAAGGTGAGGAGGCGGGAGAAGAGGCTGCCGGCGGCAGAGGAAGGGGCGGGAGAGGCGGCGGAGGAGGAGGAAGTGCGGTGGTCGAGGATTTCGAGGTAGCCGGTGTCGCGGAGCCACGACTCGAAAGCCGGTTCCGGAACACTGAGAGCTAAAGGGTTGGAAGAAAACACCATCGCTTCGCTTCACTACACACCGCTAACTAACTAACTTCACAACACCGTGTTTGTTTGGTTAAGAAATGCTAATAACACTTTTTTTCACTCTCTTTTTTAATGCATTATTAATTACAATATATTAAAAACCATACATTTAACTTTTTATTTTATGAATGTCTCTTCATTTTATTCTATATTATATTTTTCATGTTTTGTAAGTATTTTTTTTTTCAAAACATTGTTTTGTCCTTACTTTTTAAGTTTGATTTCAATTTAAGAATATTTTCAATTTCAATGACTCTATTAAAATAGAAAGTCATGTTTTTATAAGAACCTTTGTGTAAAACCATTCAAAGGACACATCCAAATTTATTTATGATCTAATTCGTCCTCTTTATGGATAATAGAATTAGTGTTTTCATCGAAGAAGTTAAGCAAGTGTTCAAAGTTGTGTTCAATCTTGTAACATCCCAAAATTTATACAGTCAGCAACCATATAATAGAATATTGACATGTATTAATATGATAAAGCAGTTTTACAATTAAAGAGAGCAGTGTGCAAAAATGGCCGAACGGCCTTACATATACACACAAAATAACGAGCGTTCACAAAAAGAATGAGGACGAACGGTTTACAAAACAAAGACCGAACGTCCAACTATTTACGACCAACAAAAGGGCGCTCGCTCATAAGCGACCCGCTATTCTAATTTCACTAACTAAAAACCGAATGCCTTTACTGCTCTGCCTTCACTTCCACTTCAACGAGATTCTCCTCAGCTAGGATTTCTTCTTCAAGCGTTTGCTCCAGTGAAGCATCTCCCTCTGCTCACATCCACACGGATGATCATTGCATTTGACAAGACGGATATACATATACAGTAGACAACACAAGGAATTGCAAGGGTAAGCTTATTGAATTTAATTCACATCAAACATACTTTTCATACATATAAAATACACAATCAAATAAGTCACAACGCATACATTCAGTTCAACCATTTACTCAATCAAATTCCTGGTACTAGACCGACCGTCCGGACTTGTATGAATTTTGTGTAGCTACGACGTCCGTGCACCCAGGTGGAAGAGCTGGAATACTCGTTAGCTGCCACCTGAGGTTAGTCCGTTCTGTCCAAGTTACAGTTATGGACTAAGACCTCCTGCCATTCCCACGCATGACATGCTCCTCTCTACTTGAGAACGAGCACTCACGGAATATCAGGATGAACCGCCAGCTAAGCTTACCACATTCATACTTTACAAATCTCAATTTCCAACCAAGAGTCGTTCCTCCCTGGAACGCTCGTTCAAAACCAACAATCACAATTTCATTTCTCATGGTGTTCGCACATCTTAATCTTTCATCTTATTCACACTTTCATTCTTAGTTTCACTTCCATAAAAGAACGAACGTCCAGCCATCTTTGTAATAGAGGACGAACGTTAATACAATACCAAGAAAGGCTCGTTCACGAACTTGAATCAGTTAGATGAACTGACTCTAGAATGATCTGGAATTTAATTAGAATAATTTAAATACAATAACTCTGGAACGAATTCAATGTACAGATATATCACGAAGTGTTTGAATAAATAAACTGAGCACGACTTAATTCAGTAGACAAATCGCCAGTCAATGACCGAGCGCTAGAATGAAAATTTTGGACGAACGTCACTGAAGTCTTGGACGAACGTTAATAGATCTATTGGACGAACGCTATTTAAATTTATGGACGAACGCTATTTCAATTCAGGACGAACGCTATTACCGTTCGTTGATAATTAAGGAAGGAACGAACGTTCGGTATAGGACCGAGCGTTCTTTTTCCGTATACACATTTGGACGAGCGTTCGGTATAAGACCGAGCGCTACTTATGACGTACGCTTTTGAGTCTAAACTTATTCTCTGATTCAAAATCATAGAAATTTGGAATTTACATAAGATGGGATACTTAAAGTTCATGCTTTAACAATTTGACTAAGTGTACAAAGGTAGATTTTCAAGCTTCTCAATTTCTCACACAACACTCATGAGATCTACGTTTGGCCGAACGCTCAAACGTAAATTACGTATAAGAGGGCGTTCGTCCTCAAAGGGAAATCCTTTCCAAATGAAAGGGTTAGACTATTTCAAGGAATTCACTATGAATACCGAACGATCAATGACCGTATCGATAATGAACATTCATTTTCATATACTTCTCATATTAAAATTTTATCTTACAGTAACTCATTTTCCAGTATAACTTACATTCATTTAATTAATCATATCACAGTATACTCTATACTTCTTAAGCTTTGAATCAACATCAAATATCCAAATCACACTGCATACGAATTTACAGAACATTCATACATACAATCATATAATTCCCAGTACATACATGCATCACTTTTATATATCATCTCAGAATCATATTCATATACTCAAAAATCCATTATCATAAATCATATTTTCAAGCATCACATAACGCGCATACAGTACAGAAATTACATGAATTAAATCTAATAAGCTTCCCTTACCCGGATTTGTAGTGATCGTCCTAAAATGAGTGGATCTTGATTCGTCTAAACGAGGCTCTCTCAACGTTTCACTTAAGCTTTCCAACTAAACTAACCAAAGAAAATGAAAGAACTTAGTCTACACCATTGCATGCAACGGAATACGGTTTGCAGGAACTTCCAGAAACGAGTGTCCAAATAAAACTTACCAGAACTGTAAGTTGTTCGGTTCAATCTGAAGCTCTTGGTGCAGTGATCGTCTTCACGATGCTGAAACGTGATCGGAGTACAGAATGGTGAGTTGCAGAAGAGAGAAGAAAAAAGGTTCTAGAGAGATGAAGGAGAATTTGGAAATCAAGAGTTTGGGGAAGAAGATGAAACGTGCAAAAGAAGGTGAAGGGTGTTTTTCAGAAAAATTAACTTCTCTCCCCACGTAGGACGATCGTCCATCCGCCTGCTGCCACTTGGATTCCATTAACATTTTAGAATGTTCCAAAGTGACACTTGGCAGTTTGCATGCAGTGTGAGCGTAAGTGCGTTTTAATGAAATTGCACGTGTGGCGAGGTGCATTTATGGGAGCAGAGAGGTGACTAAGCATAGTATTAAATAAGACGTGACAAATCTTAATGTTGATAGTTCTTCTATATGGGTATAGGGCTTTTGTTTTATCATTTTTGTTGGAATATAATTGGTAATGATGTTTGTAAAGCTGTTCGAGAACTTTTTCTTTATAATTGGATTTTTATTGGGATGAATTTTATTGTTATCTCTTTTATTTCAAAGTTTAACGGAGCTATAATTCTATATAGGATTTTAGATCTATTATTTAGAGAATCTTATATTTAAATAATATTCAAAATATTTGTTGATAGACTAGTTTTTTTTTTTTTTTGCTAATAAGATTGTTTCTCTTAATGAATATGATTTTGTTCAAAAGAGAGAAATGTTAAAGATTAAATAATGTATTTGTATTCTCTCAGAAGCTATAAATATGTTAAAAAAGAAAGCTAAAAAAAGATGTGTCCATAAAATTGATATTAAAAAAAGTTATACTCTTTATTAGAACTATTTTTCTACAAGTTTTGATACACTTTAATTGTCTACTTTTCAACTTGGAGTTATATATCACATAAACTAAATTATTCATATTTTTTTATGCACGATTACTTCTCTTTGTATGAACCTAAAATGAAATATAATATTTTTAGTGAAGATATAAACATAATAAAGAAATTTATAAATTAAAAATAATTTTAAATTACCATTTCAAATGAGCTCCAATTACGCTCACATCCTGAAGAACTACAAGTCAAGCTTAGAATTCAAATATCAAATCTCTTCAACTCCAGAGTTCCATCACCAAACATGTCCCACCATTCCCCAAGACTTAACTCTTTCCTACACTCCTATGCATCTTCCATTCCAAAAAGTCCTCTAGTGTAATGAAATTCAACAATTTGTAAATGTATTTTTCTTCTTTCTGCCATATATGGTATCAATCTTACCATGCAAATATACAATCCTTCTTTCACCTCTCCACCATCATCACATCTAAAGTTAGGTGAAAATGGGGTTCAGAAAATAGGCAACTGCATGCAAAGGCCTATGAAGTTGATTATTCCATCGAACATCAATTATTTTCCAACCCTCTTCATAACTACATCAATTATGCTATATCATAAATAATTTCACACATAAGTAATTAAAGATTGAATGAGTAAAAGTTTGAAAATTTACCTATTTTTGGTATTGTTAAAGTTAGATCTAATCTTCTTTTTTGCACAATCCATGTCTTCATAAATGAAACCCATTGCGGGTTTTACATCTGAGTCCACTAATCTTAAGACCACCATAAGAGGGACAACAACTTTGAGGCATGTGGAGACATTCTTCCAAAACCGGCTATCTAATACCACATATTCTACCTTTCTGCCCTCTTGTGAAGTTCTAAACTTGCTTGTCTTCCACTCTTCAGAGCTAAACATGGACAACAATGATGCCTTCAATTTATGAAGACAAGCAAGAGTTAAATAAGTTGTGGCAAATCTAGTCACACCAGGTCTTATCAAGTCTCTAACTTTAGTGAACTTTTTCAACAAGAAAATTAACATTGATCTTCCGTAAATGTAAGTGGTAATATTTATTCCCTTCTTAATTGTCAATTCATGGACCTTTAAATTTTTTTCAAAATCTTCAAATATCAAATCAATGCAATGTGTTGCGCATGGAGTCCTATACAATCTTTCCCTCTTTTGCATTAACAACTCTCCAGCTGCCTTGAAATTTGCAACATTATTAGTGACAACTTGAACAACATTTTCTTCTCCAACAAACTCAACAACATCATATAATATTTTGAAAACTTTATCAGCTGTTTTTGATATGTCAGAAGTGTCAAGTGAATAAAGAAAAATCGTCCCTTTAGGACTATTCACCAAGAAGTTGCAAATAGAACGTCTTTTTCTAATTGTACATAATTGTACTCCATCAGACACAATTGTACATCCAACTCTCTTCTAATCCTCCTTATAATCCTCAACGATTTCATCTGTTTTATTAACAGCTTGTTACAACAACTTTTCTGTAATTTCATGATAAGATGGTGGTTTGTATCCAACTCCATACTTACCAATCATTTCACACATCTTTGCAAATGCTACATTTTTAATTACATTAAAAGGAATAGCACTAGTGTCAAAGAACTCAGCCACTTGAGCATCAACTTCTTCTTTGTATCTTTTTTTTCATCATTTGATTTATAGTTGCTTGGACTCCCCCCTTACTTGTAGTAGCAACTTTTTGTTTTCCTTTAAAACCAAATACCTTGTGTCCTCCTTCAAGACTCTCACTTTCTTCCTCGTCTTCACCGATATTTATCTTTCTTTTCTTTAATGATGCATTCTTGGCTTCAACAACTATTTTTATCATCAAATTTTTTATTTCATCTGAAACAGAAGCACAAGGTTCAAAATCCTCCCTTGTTCCAACAAGATGGTGTTTAAATCTAAATATACCTCCACTCAATATCTTTGAGCAATAGTTACATTTCACTTTTCTTCCATTACCGATAACATCAAACCCATGTTTCCATCCAATATCAGATTGATTTCCCGGAGCATTTTTACTTCTACTCTTAATGGATGAAGATGTAGTTGCATTAATTTTCGTTGAATTTGATGCATTTCCAAACATGATGCTCTAAACTTTTTCACTAAAAAATCAGTGACAAAAGGACTCATTTACTATTAAATATTTTCTTTTACATACTAAAATAATAATAAAAAAACTGCCTACAGATATGCATAATAATTTATATTATAAAATTAGGACTTTATTTATATAATAAAAGTACATTATAAATTTACAATAAAAGCACACATGGTCACGATTTTCATTATAAAATCAGGATATCATTTATACACTAGTGCAAAAATCACTTTAGACGTCTGTTATTTTGGGCTTTTTACGTTCGAGACCTACCCGACGTCTATATGGGTGACGTTGATGGGACGTCTAACTGTATAGGTCGGACGTCTAAGACCCTGGAACATGTTTGGCCTCTATAATTCATTGGACGTCTTTGTATACACCGACAAACGTCTATAGACATCTGATGTGGCATTAACATACGTCTAGTGGGTATTTTTTTAAATTGATTTATATTTGACATAAAACCACACCTGAAAAGCAAAAAGTTATCCCAGAACATTATAATATAATATATAAACTCGCTTCAAGTTAACAAAGTACTAAAAACAATCCAAAACCTAAACTATCAAAAGTTAAAGTTAAACTAAATGTAAATATGTTCAACAAAATAATAAATCTTCATATCTAAGTCCATCTTTGCAGAAGATAAGTTGTCCACTTCTGTCTTATCTTCTTAATTGCGTCTTCTAGTATAGTAGATGTACTCTTGACGTGCTACAAAATGAAGAAAGATGCATTATGTACCTAAAACAACAAAGTTAAGTTGTTAGAAACTAAGAATCTAAATAAGTTAAGCATCATTACCTCATTCTAGTCATTTGTAATGACAGCTCGAATTATGGTCTTAATCCAAGACATGACATAGTAGCCACATTCCCATGAATCTAGCTGCTTGTTACACGAAAATGACAAACTAACTAGTCAAGCATTTAGATCATTCAATAACTAGTAAAATAAATTAGAACTATAAATGACTTACAACCTTTGGATACAGGACGAATACTAGCTGACCTCGGTTTTTACCCATTACTCTATTTCCATTAAAAACACAAGGTAATATTAATATAATTATATTTATCATAAAAATTGAAGGTCAAAATGAATTTGAAACATAAGAAAAGAAACACTTACCCTTGAAGCATGTTTCTCAAGTAATTTTTCGTCTTCCTGTGCAACGAACAAAACCATACAATTTTACATTGTTTGGGAATGATGAGCATCAGCTATCAGTGAGACCTATCATGATTCATAAATAGTTAGTAAACTAATTAAGAAAACTTTAATGAAATTATACATAAAGCAACTCATACCCATCAATGTATGGCATAAAGTATATGTCTCTGTTTGACTCAGTCATCCATGTTTCCAAATACTTTTGTTTGCTCTCAATTGTGTTACCAGAAGGTTGGATGGTTTGAGGTTCAACAAACCTGTACATGGAAGACTGACCTTGGTCCACAATGACTGTGTCCATGTACCTAAAGCAACAAAGTTAAGTTGTTAGAAACTAAGAATGTAAATAAGTTTAATATAGAAGACAAAATTAACTATCTTACATGCACCATAGTTGAAGGATGAAAATATTCAACATCTTGTCTCCCCCAATGATCTCTAGTGCATCATTGAATGTGATATATACTGGGGCATGGGGGATGCCAAATACTCTATTATCATAGTACACTTCTATTGGTCCTCTATTCGACCTGGGTAATTTTGTCATGAGCTTTGTTAGAGGATCATCCTTCGTTTCAGCCAGGTCATCATCTTCATCTATGACTGGTTCATGCATCGACTGCTTCTAGGGACGTATGAACTGAACATAAAAATTTCAAAGTTATCAATAAATATTTTTAAATTTAACATACAAAGACTGATAATAAAAATGCTTTAGGCCAGGCTATAAATGTTCCTATTACCTCCCTCACAAAATGAATTTCTGAAGTGGGTACAAGCACCTGAGCATGGGAATCCCGAACCTCGTCAATCGTCACACGCACATGGTGAGGTAATAGGGGAACACCATGAACAGTCTGCCCTCCCACAAGTACTGTTCCGACAGCCACAATGCGTGGGGGATCCCCATCAACCAACAACTCATACTGACCATTATACTCAGTAGGGTCTACAACAGAGCATGATCCCCTAGTATTAACCCTAGGTGGTATGAGAGCTTCAGTGGGAAACCCCATGGTGGGCTGCGTCATGGCATGCAACTTCTCTTCAAGCACTCTTTGAATTTCTTTTTCTTCTTGTAGTATCTCCATGAATCGTTGCTCCATTAATCTCATGCTTTGGTTGAGCCTTTCCTCTCACTGAAGATTCATCTTCCTCAGTACCTCCTGACTCATGGATTGAGTGTTTTTTTATGCAGGGCAAAAGTAGTCACGAAGACCAATCACGCTAGGAACTCCACGTACACGTCCTGCATGCTCAGGCTTTCCAATGACCGTTGTTATAGTGTCGTCTCTACCTTGGCCAACAAACGTTTCCTAAGTTTGTTGCTCAACCAATTCATCCTCCATATAAAAAAACTTTGTTACATAAAATACATGCCATGATAAACACACAATCAAACAATGCTTTGGTTTGAACTTACAATTTTTTGTGAGATCAAGGCAGCTGAGGAAGATGTTATTGTCCCATCAGATTTAGTCTGAGCATCCTTCCATAGCTCGTACCTAGCAGGTGCAGGTGCAGGTGCTAGGTCGGGGGACTCAAGTCTTAAGGCCTCCGCTCGAGTCTTCCTCATCTTCTTCTTAAGTTTTGCATAACCACCTCGTGATAACACGTGTGGTGCATCATTTAGCATTTGCCTTTCTTGAGTGGTTAACCTTTTACCTTGTGAAACTATGTATATTCATTAGTGTTTGGAATTTCATAATTTTGCTGTTTAAAATAAAGAACATGTGAATGACATAAACCTATAAGAGAAAAAAGTATATCAAAGTCATAATAAGTAAACATACCTTAATATCTTGCCATAAAAGGTTATTGTCGACCTCTGGGACGTCATCCCATGATGCAAGAAGGATAGACACATGGGTTTTTTGCTAACACACCCAAATAACTCCTAAACCTATCAACATTTGGCCTTGATGGCACACCTGATCTAGATTCAATGTCAACATGTCTCCTCTTGCCATCAACATGTTGGGATGTCACTTCTGGAAATCGTGTGACAGATCGACGACGTCCTGATCCTGAGGTTGACATACCTGCAAAATATATACAAGATTAGTACTACATCAAATATGATGAATAAAACAACATTTAAAGTCACTAAAAAAAATATCACAAAACCTATTAAGATATTGTTTTCTCCTAGATCCCTTCATTGTGATCACTACGAAATGCGTGGATGTCATCGGCTACGTCATCAACCATGTCTTCAATGGGTATTGATGCAACAAATGTTGTCTCAAGTATATCAAGAGAATCTTCATCATCATATCCTTACATTTTTTTCCTTTCGAAACCACTGACCATTTTTTATTTGCTAGATCATTTACGTAGAATATGTGTCTTGCTTGACTAGCCATAATAAATGGTTCATCAGTGTGATTCATCTTGTTAAGGTCCACCAATGTGAAACCAAAGTCATCTGTCATGACACCGAAATATATATCAACCCATTTACACTTGAACACTGGGACTCTAAAAGTGACATAATCACCTTCCCATATTTCTTGTATTATTACAAAATAACTCATGGATGCTATGATTGGATTTTTGTCTTTATAACTAGCAAAATGCATAGCCTCACCTTGTAGTGTAACCCCACTATTTTGAACTCTACTTTTGTCATCTTCTACCTTTGTCTGAAAAGAAATATTGTTTATATAGTACCCACCATATGTAATGACATTTGTGTTCGGCTCGCGAGATAGCCTCAATAGACTTTCAGAAACATCTGGAGTCGTATAAATCTTTTTCTTAAACCATTGTAAGAAGGTTTTGACATGTTCATTAAGATGTCACTTTTCACTCATTCTTGGGTATGTTGCCTTTATTTCATTAACGTATTTAGAAATGTAACGAATCACATCAAAAGTGTTGTTTAAGATGTACAAATGAGCTTGATCAACTTCTTTTCTACTAGCACACTCAATTCTCACACCTTGAACACCCTTACCTTCATATTTTCCTTCATGTTTGCTCTTAGGAAGACCCATTGGTTCACAACTTGGCATATAACTTGAATAAATTTCAATGGCTACTTCTGCAACGTATCGCTTTATGATTGAAGCTTTTGGTCGATACTGATTCTTGACATATCTCTTTAAGATCTTCATGTATCTTTCAACAAGGTACATCCACCTTAAGAAAACCAGTGCACATATTCGAATTTCTCTAACTAGATGAACAATCAAACGAACCATGATATCAAAAAAAGAAGGTGGAAAATACATATCAACTCACACAATATTTTTATTCCTTCATTTTCTAATTGATCTAAACCTCGAGGGTCCAACTTTCTTGCAAATGACATTAAAGAATAAACTCAAACGTGTCAGAATACCTCTAACAGAAGCAGGTAATATGTTTCGAATAACAACTAGTAACAATTGTTGCATCAATACATGATAATCGTGAGACTTTAAACCAACTAACTTTAACTCTTGCATAGCAACAAGGTTACTAATATTTGAAGAATAACCTTGTGGAACCTTCACACTTCTTAAAGAGTTACAAAAACTTTGTTTTTCTTTTTTAGAAAGAGTGTGACATGTTCGGGGCAGATATGTGCATCTTCCAATTGACTATGGATGTAACTCAGAACGGATTCCCATGTCAGTTAAATCTTGTCGTGCTTTTATTTTGTCTTTTGACTTCTCTTTCACATTTAATAAAGTTCCGATGACACTGTCACAAACATTTTTTTCAACGTGCATGACATCTATACAATGTCTAACATCAAGTTTACACCAGTACGGAAGATTAAAAAATATTGATCGTTTCTTCCAAATGTTTTTTGCAAATGTACTTTTATGATGTTTTCTGAAGATAATGTCAATGTTTTTTACTTCGTTGTACACTTCTTCACCATTGCAGTGTCTGCACACAACCTCATCATCAACACTTCCATTAAATGCTTTCTTCAATCTACGGTAAGGGTGATTACGAGAAAGGAATTTTTGATGTCTTGTATATATTGTCTTTTGACCATGCTTCAATTGAATGTAACTAGTGTTTTCTTCACAAATGGGACATGCAAAATGACCTTTAACACTATAACCGCTAAGTTTTCATATGTTGGGAAATCATTTATAGTGCAAAACAACATTGCATGCAAACGAAAATTTTCTTGAACATCTGAATCGAACACTTTGACCCCTTCTTCCTATAACATTTTCAAATCATCAATTAAAGGTTTCAAGTAAACATCAATGTCATTTCCAGGTTGTCTAAAACCCGATATCATAATGGACAACATCACATATTTTCTCTTCATGCACAACAATGGAAAAAGATTGTATATCATCAGCATAACTGGCCAAGAACTGTGTTTGCTACTTAAGTTCTCATAAGGATTCATACCATCAGTTGCAAGTGCAAGTCTTAAGTTTCTTGGATTTGCACCAAATTCGGAAATGTTACATCGATCTTCCTCCATTGTGGTGAATCAGCTAGGTGTCGTAGAATATTATCGCACTTTCTTTCGGCAACGTGTCATTTAAGGTTCTTTGCATCTTCTTTAATAGAGAATATACGTTTGAACCTATGTATTATAGGTAAATACCACATCACCTTAGCTGGTGCACCATCATTACCTTCATCACTAGTGTTTTTGTCATTTTTCTTTTTAAAACGAGATAAACTACACGTTGGACAATACTTTAGCGAAGCAAACTCTTTTATGTACAAAACATAATCATTAGGACAAACATGTATCTTTTGATATTCGAGTCCCATTTAACATAAAATTTTCTTGGCCTCGTAATGATGAATATGTAGAGTATTATTTTCCGGAAGCATCTCGTTCAACAACTCCAAGAACTCTGTGAAACTTTTATCAGTCCATCCATTCCTTGCTTTTACACTAAAAAACTTCAAAGTTGCAGACAGATATGTAAAGTTGGGGCATCCTGGAAACAAAGGTTGCTTTGAATCATGTTTAAGAGAATCATACAAATTAGCTGTTCCAAAATTATCTTCACCAACATCATGTATCATGTCCTCTAAATGATCAGTTAACCATTCTTCCACATAATCCGTTCCTCGTGAAGTGGTAGACTGGTCCAATACTTCTCCATGCCAAGTCCAAACAGTACAAGTTCTCATTATGCCGAACATGAATAGATGGTCATGCATATTGCCTAAGTCTTGGAGTATTTGATTAAGACAACGAACACAAGGACAAAAATATGTCTCGTTCACAGACTTAGCATTTTGTTCAACATATTGCAAGAACTTTGAAACACCCTTCTCATATTCTTCACTAATGCGACGTTCATTCAACTAGATTCAATCCATAATATGTTCGTAATATACTTCATCAGTTTCAATTTTTTAACTCTCACAAGGTTAGGAGGCCCTACCCATTCAGAAAAATTATTTTTCATAATTTGCTAAGAGACATGCAAAGAAGTCTATATCATAAATTTGATAAGATTTCGGCAACATTTCGCATTGGTCTCCGGTATATACGAAATGAGAGTACTCAAGGATGACCACAATCAAATATGCATCTCGAGAACAACACAAATATTGAACTGAATTTTTATCAATCTTATCCATAAACTCCAACGTACATATAGCAAATTATGAAAAATAATTTTCTCAAACTGTCCAATCAGACAATTCAAAATTTAATACAAACGATTAAAAGATTAATCTTTTGTGTTAAATTTCAAACGGGAACTAAGTTTCACTTAGTTAGATACTAATAATCTAACATACCAATCATAACGACACAACAAAAACTTTATCACATGCATATTCAAAAGCCAATAACATGCATACACAAAAGCCAATAACATGCATACACAAAAGTCAATAACGTGTATATATGCAAAATCCAACAACATGCAAATCCAAAAGACAACAACATGCAACTTCGAAAGTTAAAGAAATATAAGGGGAGGATTAAAGAAAAAAAATAGTTTTTAATTGTACAGGTACTGCTAACTCTGTGGTTGTCCATTAGTTTATATATGTTGCAGGTAAACCTGAGTTGCTTTCAAAAAGAGAGTTTTTGATCATCATCAAAAAGGGGGAGATTGTTACCAATAAGGAGTATTGGTAAAACCTGAAGATGTGTTTTGATGATGCTGCAACTTATAGATTTTGGATGTAGTAAGAAAATAGTTAAAAAAGCAACTTGTAGATTTTGAATGTAGTAGGAAAATGTTAAAAATTGTAATTTTTACTAGTATAATCGATTATGGTTAAGCAATAATCGATTATCACAAGTCATACTTGAATAATCGATTATCACTTCATATAATCGATTATCACATTTTTGAAAACCTGTAACGGACTTGAATAATCGATTATCACTTACAATAATCGATTATTCATGGCAGTTGGGAGCTGACCTTTGGCACTCAGTGTACTTGGCTATATATTTTGATGAAGTGAAATTCATTTATTTAAAATATTCATGTGTTGAATTTCATTCATGTCATGTAAAGCCATATGCATTGTTATTTCAGTGCTTTGTTGATAATTATCTATTGAATTTGTGTTTAACTGGCTTAGTATTCAACTTCATGAGTACTTTGAAGTTACCTTTGGTGTAATCTCTGTCAAGCATCAAAAACTATGAAAACGTCATTTAAATGAGTTGGCTGACAGATTTTCATTAGCAATTTTTGATGATTAAGATATGTGAAAATTAAATTGTCATTCCTATTTCAAAGTTGGTTCTGTGGAGATTTGTTTTTAAGTTCAAATGCATAACGAATGAGCTATGATAATATACAATGAGAGCCTGGATGCAGAAAATGAACTTATCAAATTTGCATAATTTTGATGTAAATTATTTTGTTTAAAAAATGTTGAAAGATAGCACCTGAATCAGCTCTTGTGATTGAATTTTTGCTTATGTTGTTTTGATATGCATAGTTGAATATATGAAGTTGAACAAATTGGGATATGAGAGTGCATGAATCATAGTTGGTGTTTGGGAAGTTGAAATTTGTGCTGTCAAAATTAGTTTTTGAACTGATTGAGCTAGTTGAAATGCTTTCTTGTTAAACCTGGAGTAGTTGTGATTACATCATTTAAGCTACTATTGCATTCATTCTAGCTTATAAATTGTTTATAGAATCATTAATTTTGATGGTATCGGAGGGGGTATTTTTCGAAGAGTATAGCGCAGCGGAATTAAAACTCAGAGAGTGGAAAGTGTATTCGATCACAATTAAAATTAATTTTGTCCTTTTAGTAAAAATAATTTTCTTTCAGAAAATTAATCAAACAATTGATATACGTAAAATAATATGAGTGTAGGGAATAAGAAGATCAACACAGAATTTTTATCCTGGTTCGAATCAAAAGATTCTACGTCCAGTCGTTAATCACTATAAATAGTGATTAACCTTTTTCACTAAAAAATTGTTTAACAGATTACAAGATAATGGACCGGAATAAAATGAAAAGAACCACTCTACCAACTTGAGGAGAACCGCTCCAGCAATCGACCAACGATACACAAGCTTCTCCTTTCACAAGACCAGGCAGAGCACCTTGCTAACTTGAAGAGAGTCTGCTCCGACTATCGACACACGATACGCGAGCCTCTCCTTTCACAAGACCAAGCAAGGGAACAATGAACAAAAAGCTCTCTAAGAACGTTCCTCTGACACACAGTGTTCTAAGCTTTCTCAGTTCAAAAAAAACGTTCCTTTCTGATTTCTCCAAATCAAAAATATATAGCCAAGTACACTGAGTGCCAAAGGTCAGCTCTCAACTGCCATGAATAATCGATTATTGTAAGTGATAATCGATTATTCAAGTCCGTTACAGGTTTTCAAAAATGTGATAATCGATTATATGAAGTGATAATCGATTATTCAAGTATGACTTGTGATAATCGATTATTGCTTAACCATAATCGATTATACTAGTAAAAATTACAATTTTTAACATTTTCCTACTACATTCAAAATCTACAAGTTGCTTTTTTAACTATTTTCCTACTACATCCAAAATCTATAAGTTGCAGCATCATCAAAACACATCTTCAAGTTTTACCAATACTCCTTATTGGTAACAAATAACATGCATATTCGAAAGTTAATAACATGCATATCCAAATGCCAAAAACATGCATAGACAAAAACTTTTAAACAAAAATGCTAACCTTCTTAACCGATTACAAACGTAGTGGAGAAATTGGATGAGTGGAAAGCGCCAAAAAACGCTGCCCAAGAACACAAGAAATCGTCGACCAAGGAAACGAGCAAAACTGCACCAAAATACAGTGAAAAATCATTTTAATTGGTTCAAATGGAAGATAATCCATCCAAGACTAATTTAATTGGAGTAAAAGTAAGTTTAAACGATCCAAAAGAGAAAAACGAACGTGAAAATGCAAAGTCGCAAGAGAAAACGCGAGGAGAAAGATGATGAATTTCGCGCAAAGTGTAATAAAACAACCTTAGACGTTGGGGCCCTCCCCCATCAGACGTCTATAGAGACATCAAACGTCCAACATAGGGGCCCGAATGTCTATGTGTATTTAAAAAATTAAATTTGGCGGAGGCTATCCATGTTTGATATATGGGGCCCGAACATCTATAGAGACATCAAACGTCCGACATAAGGGCCCGAACGTCTAAAGGAATGGAACATGGCACCTTTTCACCTACCTGTCAGGTCATTAGGCGTCCGAGATAGGGGCCCGAACTTCTATAGAGACATTAGACGTCCAACATAGGGCCCCGGACGTCTACAACATTAACTTATTTACATATGTGACACCGGTCATTTTTTACGTTGGATATTCAAGGGTCAGACGTTTAAAGGACGACGTTAAAAGCCTTTTCTGCACTAGTGATATAATAAAAGTATATTATAATAAAAGTACACATAAAATCAGGACATTGTTAATATAATAAAATACTATAATAGCAGGTTCTGGTGAGGAATGATTAGGAGGGTGTGGGGTGGAAAGAACATGACGGTCTGGAGCATGTGAAGGCCCAACATCTTACGATATATTGTAATTCTTCAAAATCACCATTAGGGTCATGCAAACCCAATACACATTCAACTTCAATATGTTCAATATCATGTGACATTTCATCACCTTGGTAGGCAATGTCTTCTTCAACATCATTTGAGTCAATACGAACCCTAGGTGATGAATCATTATTTTCTACACTTCACTTAGTTTATTGTGCTAGAATTAATCAGGGAATTGTGCTTAATTGTCCAGTATTTTCCCATTTTTCCTAATTGTGCTCAATTTAATCAGAAATTCTTATTTTAATTAATTTGAATTATCTGAAACTAATTATTTACCATATTGATTGTAGGAAAAAATTATTGGATAATATTTTGGGACTGAAAGATAAAATTCTCATCAATTACATAAGTGAAAATTTATTTCCATGATACACAAGCAAGAAAATGTTAAATTTCCAATTGAAAGAAAATTATGATCCACACATGGAACCAACTAAAGGAGAGTAACACGTGAGGGATTTATTTTGTAGGCATTTTACATTGAATTTTTGTGCTTGGAATACTGATTGTAGAAGCACATCTTTTGCCACATTCCACTTAAAGAAGCTCACGGCCAAGGGAAGTTCCAAGTGCTGAATTTTATTGCAATTAATTGAAGAAAGAAGAAAGCCTTCATTCAAGAAGTGGAGCTCATGGCAATTTGGCAAAAGCACATAAAGGAGTGGCCACCACTTTAAAGGTTACGTGAGAATGGAGAGAAGTAACAAAATGATATTCCAGCATATGGGGTCCATTCACCTTGAAAGCTTACATACCTCCAAAATTCTTTACTTTGATTTTTAATGAAAAGCACCACACGGCCATGATGGACAATTTAATTCATTTTAGTGCAAAGCAATCAGCACATGTCTTCAATTAGAAGAGGGACCACCACTTCTTAACATTGAAGAATTCATTTTGGAGTCTGCACACGTGAAGCCTGTTGAATGAAGGGGCCACTTTACGGTTTTCTTTATTTTTTTTTGCAGCAGCCACCAAGAGGTGCAACTCACGGTTCTTATCCATTTGGAAGATACAAAGTGCAGAGAATGTTGGGAGAAAGCACATTATGACCCACTTTGGCACTCATTTCAGAATTTCAGAATTGGCTTACAAGAAACACACATCACTCACGGTTTTATTCCCTACTCAAGGTGACTATGTTGGCATTTAGTTGATGCCTGGAAGTCTCACGGTCCAGTCCCAGCCATCTTCATAACCGTCCTCCAGCAGAGAAAAGAAGAACAGCAGCGTCTGAGATGTAAGCACACGGAACTGCTGCTGCTGCCATATCCAGCAAAGAAACAAGCTCCTTCCATTAGCACTTCCAGCTTTTTGGGAGGCAAATTCGGTCCAGCAGCAGACTTGGAGTAAGCTTCTCATTACTTAATCCAACAAAATTAACAAATGAAGAAAGTTGGCTGCCACAAGCTCACGGTTATACAAGACCCCATATGGAATTTCATTTCAACAGCATTTTGGAGGTTCACGGAAGGAGAAGCAGCTAGCTGCGTGAAGAGTGGCTGGAATGGAACAAGGTGAAAGCACAAAGCTAGTTGCAGCAACATAGGAAGAAGACTCATGGCCTGCACCACAAAGCAAGCAAGTCCAGCAAACAAAGAAGTGAAGCTCCACGGTCTTGGTCCAATTGAAGCTGCAACGTGCAAAGTGGAGATGAGGAGAAGTTGTTGTAACGTCCAGCAAAGGAAGCAGCATGAATGGTGTGCTACGGCTGATTGGAGAAGAAGACAATAGTAGGTGCAAAATGGAGGGGCCCTCACCCTATTTTCTCACGGGCAAGAAGCTATTGCTCAAAATTTTGTGCAAGGAACCAAGTTGAATGGAGAAGTCACGGGAGTTTGTCCAGAGGAGAAGTGGCTATAAATGGCATCAGCATCAGAGAACAAGAGGACATTAGATTTTAGTGTAGTTTAGGTGTAGTGTAAGAAACACACGATCTGGGAGGAGGCTTCTGCCTCTTCCTTTCCTTTTCCAGTTCCATTTTCAAACAGTGCATAATGCAATTTCATTTCTGAGCGTGTAGTGTATTCTGAAACAGTTTGTTAGTTTTATTTTGGAATATTATTTTTAAGTGTTAAATCTTTTAATGAATTTCATTTTCAGTTCTGTGCTTTTATTTTATCTGTTGTATTTTATCGTTTAGCAGTTTCTGCATTGTTAAATTTCGTCATTACATTTTAATTTCAAACGTCGTTTTTAATCTGTGATAAATTTTATTTGCGATCAAGTGGTTCTATTTTTACTGTTTTCTATCGTTCAGTTTTTACCGTGGTTAAATTTTATTTCAGTGTTTTAAATTTTGTTTTATTTAATTTCCAGTTCCTTTTTTATTTTACCGCACAAAAACAAACATCCAAAAACAACCCCCCCCACTTCGTGTTAAATCTGAGACTGAACCACAAATTGGTCCTCGAGAGACGACCTAGGAGTCACTTCCTAGTAACTATACTGCATTCTTTTATGCACAACTTTTGTGAGCGGTGCGACCCGTTCATCAAAATGGCGCCGTTGCCGGGGACCAATGACGGTTTGGTTTTAGATTCTTGTTGTGTAAATTTTTGTTCTGTTAATATGTGTGTTTTGTGTGTTTTGTCTTTTGTATTTTTGTAGGTGACAACGACACCTTCAGCAAATTTTGGCGGCGTTGTCACTTCAGTTCCAGGTTTTTGTTTTAAGATTTGTACTGTGTTAATATATATTGTGTATATATATGTTTAATTGTTGTGTTTTATCTTGCGTTATGATGTGATGTTCTATTTTCTGTATGCGTGTCATATGTATTTTGTTTGTTAATTAAAAAAAAAATTTAAAAAAAAAAAAAAATTTAAAAAAAAAAAAAATTTATGTGTTGTTTTGTGTGTTCCTGTAGCATGTATAAATGTGTTGTGAATTATCTGTTTAGTAATTTTTAGTATTTACTTTTTATTTGTTTTATTTTTATTTTTCGATGTCTACCTATTTTAATGTTGTGAATAATGCTTATTCTGCCAATGTCTGTGATTATGATTCTTATTCTGCATATTACTTTGATTTTAAATCTGCTGATTTTTATGATGAGAACAATATGTTCCATCATCCAATTTCTGAGAGCTCTCTTTGGGAGCCAGTTCCACAATATGAGAGTCAGCAGTATGATTCTCCTATTCAAATAACTCCTCAGCCTTCTACTTCTGAACCTACTTTAAAGGAGTTACTAGAGCAGATGACAATGCAGAACATTCAGTTTCAGAAAGGGAACATGCAGTTCAAGCAAGAGAGCATGGAGTTCCAGCAGGAAACTCAAGCTGCCATACAGAATCTGAGTGATCAGATCAGGCAGATGGCCACTCTTGCACCTGAGGAGACTGATGAAAATTTTGGGGACCCGGCAGAAGTAAGCAGTAATCCTGAACCAGGTAGACCACCTTCACCTTCCCACACTCTAGAAATCTTCAAGGAAGAGGAGGTAAGCATACCTCAATTTGATTATATTGATGACTATGTTGTTGAGAGGTATGCTGATGACTATATTGTTGCTGAGCATGATTTTAATTTTTCCTCTGTGCATGATGAGGACCGCTTTTTACTATCACATTCAAATATTTGTTCTCCATGCACTGAACATGAATCTGAACCTGTTATAGATATTGTTTCTACATTTGAAACGGATTCATGTTATGAGGTTGTATCTAAGGCTCGGTATGATGAATTGGGATTGGGTGTTATACCTCTGCATGATATTTCTGTGGAACCATTTTGCACTAACCATATTGCAGGAGGTACATATAAATTTGATCAGCATGCACCCACGCTGGAAGACAAAGGTGCCAGTACATACAGCAGTTCGAAGATCAAAAGGCACCTACTGAATCTGCTCAGTGACAATATTTGCTGCTTAGATCCGGCGGTGGAGGATATTTCTCTGCTTGATCAGATTTGGAGGATGAAGCAATTTTTCCTCAAAATTTCCGTCTTGGATCCTGAAGAAGACATCTCCCTGATTGTCCAATTTTGGCAACTGCCACCATAACAGGGGAGTTTTCCTGTCCCTTCTTCCCTTAATTTTCTTAGTTTGCGAATTAGGGGAGAATTCTTAATTTTCTTTATTAGTTTTCGGATTGTTTTGTTTTTTTTTTAAATTAAAAAAAAAAATTTAAAAAAAAAAAAAAACTTTGTGATAAAATATTTTGTTTTAAGTGTGCCAAATCTGTATTCTAATATGTATATTTATTTATTTAATTATTTATTTTCTTTTTCTTAGTTTTCAAATTGCTATCCTTAAAAAAAAAATTTCAAAAATTCAAAAATTGTTTTGCGTATTCCTTGATTTTATTTCGACCCTCAGTATCTTATTATTTCATACCAATAAAAATTTTCACTTCAGATCTTATTTTTCCTTATTTTCCTTCACTGTAAATATAATTTCTTAGTTGTCTTCATACAGATTATTGATTGAAAAATTTGTTTAGACTAAGAAAGATTTCATTCATCATTGCAAAAAAAAATTACAGTAATTGAGAAAAGGAAATTTAACAGATCTGAAAATAAAATTGCAGTAGATATATATAAATAAAAGATGTTCGGGGGGTCGATCTTTAGTGATCGTTAATATTACAGACCATAATAAAAAAAAACATAAAATTAAAAACATAAAAAAAACATAAGTGTTCATATTACAGTCCTTAATTCTGGCCACACTCGGCCAACAAAAACATAAAAAAAAATAAAATAAATAAAAAAACATAAAACATTAAAAATGAAAGAATTCACGAGCTGGTTGTGGTGGTCTAAGGGAGAGCTCCGTTGAGGGAGCTCTGGTTCGAAAAGTCACGAGCGGAGGCTTTGGTGGAGGAATTTCTCGTTCATTTCTGTCGTCATCGATAATGATCGGAACTGGAAACAAATCCAGCAGCCTCGGTGCCCTTATTATCACCCAGTTGTTTTCTTTCAAACAAAAAAAATAAAAAATAAAAAAAAAATAAAAAAACTCTTGTTAATAATAGAAGAGGAATGGAAAATTCAATGGAGGTGTGATCAGAGGTCTTACCGTACATGTATAGCGGCAGTTGTGAAAAGAGAGTGCCAGTAGGGTCTATCTCCGCTTGCCAGCGCCTGACCCGATTGCCATGGTTGTTAAACCAGCAGTGCACGTTATATTCGGTGGCATCTGCGAAGGTCCTTAGTCGAGACGCGATCTCGACGACTTGCGCTCGGCTTGGGTGTGTGACCCCATAGTTGTAGATGTTCATCATCATCTTGATCTGATCATCTGTAGGACGCCATCGCTGACTAGTGTATCTCTCTGATTCCATCTCACTCGTCATCATTCCTCTTGAAATATTCTAAAATATAATAAAAAAAAATATAAAAATAAAAAGAACAAAAACATAAAAAAAGAAAAAAAAAATAAACATAAAAAAAAATAAAAAGAACTAAAAAAAAAAAAGAAGCATAAAAAAAAAATTAGATTAGTTCTCTGTTTTCTTTATTTGTTCTTGTTTCCTTTTAGATTTATTTTGTCCAGTCTGTATTTGATGTTTCAGTGTCTGGTCTCAGATCTGTTTCACGGTCCTTGCAAAAGGGTCCTAAACGGATCTACGTCCAGTTGTCCGGTTGTTCTTGTCCATATTGTTCTTGTATATTATGTTTCTGTGTTTTATTTAGTTTTAAGTGGGGTACGTGGCGTTGTTCTACCCGATTGTCTCTGCCATACCTTCAATCGAAGGGAGATTAACGTCTGGTTTCCAGCCTATATACCCCTTAAGTTTTTAGACAGTTGTGTTTTATGTGTTTAAGTGTTTTCAGTTTTAAAAAAAAATGAAAAAATTGAAAAGGAGAAGAAAGAAAGCAGAAAAAGCAGAATGAATGGAAAGAAGGAAAATGAAAGCATGAAGAGAAAGCAGGAAAGGAAATACAGAAAGAAGATGGAAAGCAGTAAAGGGAGAGCAGGCAAGAGGAAAACAGAAGGAAAAACAAGCAAAGTAGAAAGAAAGGCAGATCCAGGAGCAGAGAACTTACCTGGAGTAGTAGAGCTGGCAGAGAAGCTCCTCGCGGATCTCAGACTCTTCAGTTGGCACCGGGGCAGAGGCTCCGTAGAGATTCCAGACGCTCAGGTTGAGAGAGAGAGGAGAGCGGAGAGAGAGAAGAGAGATGAGAGTTGTAGAGAGAGAGGAGAGCGGAGAGAGAGAAGAGAGATGAGAGTTGTAAAAGAGAGCAGAGAGCAGAGAGAAGAGGAGTAGAGAGAGAGTGAGGGATCAGAAATGGCGCTGGACGCGGAGGAGCAGCCTATTTATAGCCAGATTGCTTTCCACTGTAGCAACAGTTCCGGTCTTTGCCACCGAGACTGTTGTCACAGTACCGGTCTCCTTTTTCAGAAAAAAAAAATAAAAAAAAAATAATAAAAAATAAAATGAAAAAAAAAATATAATAAAATTTATTAGCATCTACTGATGGGTGCTACGTGATTGACATCTGCTGATGGATGTCCCTGATAACATCTACTGATGGATGTTACTGAAAAATTTCTTCCCATTTTTCCTAACTTTTTATTGCACTTGTCTATATTATTTGACTGCTCTGAAATTGATAATCTGATGATTGTAACACACTGAGGACATTGTGTGATTTAAGTGTGGTCTACTGGGGAGAAATTTTGATTTTCTGTTAGTTTCTGTTAAGTTTGTATTTTGTGTGTTAAATTTTTTGTTTTTGAAAATTTTTTGTTTTTGAGTGTTAAATTTTTTCTGTTTTAAGTGGTTTTTAGTGTGTTTTGTGTGCAATAAATTTTACATTTTTCTTTTGATTTCTGGATGATGTTTAAGTTGTAGATTTTTCCTTCACTTCATTAATACTTATGGTTTGAAATCCTTGCTTTTCTCTGCTTGGAAGATGATTATAATGTTTAAGAGGTTGATTTGATTGTAACGAATGCCCTGTGTGAGAATTTGAGCCACTTAATTTTCTTTCTTGTGTGATATGTATCTTGATTGCTTGCACATATGCCTTGGGTTGATTCTTTTTGATATACTTGATTTATATGCATTTTTGGAAGTGATAAAGGCAATTTTATTCTTGAGCCTCTTTAGCCAAATAAGCCTACCCTGTTATTATCCTTTGATAACCCTTTTGAGCCTATACTTTCCCCATTTCTTTGTGTTGAAGCTCATATACTGATCCTAAGTGAAAAACAAATGATTACCTTAACCTTAGGGAAGTCTGGAGCTATAGAAGTGTTTTATGAAAAAGTGTGGTCTCCTTGGGAATTCTGATGAATTGGCTAGTTGGTTCCTCATCATGTTTTGAAATGATAATTTATATCCTGTTGTGTGAAAAAAAAATATATATATATATAAAAAAAAAAAAAAGAAGACAGGATAAAAAAAAATGATGAGAAAAAGAGAAAAATTGAAAAATAATTTTGTGAATAATGGAGTCGAGAAGAGGATTGAATTAGAGGTTTGGGTGAGATTTCACTGTGTTTACATTTTTTTCCCTAGTGCACCTCTATTTCTTCTGAGCTATAGCTACTTATCCAAATTTATCCTCCACTGTCCTTGGCCCCATTACAACCCAGAAAAGACCTTTTGATCTGAACATGTGTATGATTTAAGTATTGATATTAGAAACTTGCCAAGTCTACTTGTGTTTGTTTTCTTGAGTACATCGAGTTGAAAATTCTTTACCCTAGACACTTGAGAGAAACACTGTGAGTGCATCTGGAAAGTTTTGTTATTTTTTAAATCACCTCTTGAGCTGATTAATTATTTTTGCCATACTTTGAATTGTTTGGAAGATTTCTGTAAGTATCTGTTTTTCTTGATTTTGTGTTGGATATTTTCTACATCTTTTCTCTGTCCAGATTTCTTGAAAACAATGTAAAATTTTTTTTCTGTGTGAGTTTTTATTTTTCTGTCTGCTGAGTTTTGTGTCACTATTTCTAAAAGTCCTTTGAACTATTCCCTGATTTGCGTCTTAATTTTGCCCAGGAGTGCAAAAGTCTAAGTGTGGTCTATTTTGATGAATCATTATTTTCTACACTTCACTTAGTTTATTGTGCTAGAATTAATCAGGGAATTGTGCTTAATTGTCCAGTATTTTCCCATTTTTCCTAATTGTGCTCAATTTAATCAGAAATTCTTATTTTAATTAATTTGAATTATCTGAAACTAATTATTTACCATATTGATTGTAGGAAAAAATTATTGGATAATATTTTGGGACTGAAAGATAAAATTCTCATCAATTACATAAGTGAAAATTTATTTCCATGATACACAAGCAAGAAAATGTTAAATTTCCAATTGAAAGAAAATTATGATCCACACATGGAACCAACTAAAGGAGAGTAACACGTGAGGGATTTATTTTGTAGGCATTTTACATTGAATTTTTGTGCTTGGAATACTGATTGTAGAAGCACATCTTTTGCCACATTCCACTTAAAGAAGCTCACGGCCAAGGGAAGTTCCAAGTGCTGAATTTTATTGCAATTAATTGAAGAAAGAAGAAAGCCTTCATTCAAGAAGTGGAGCTCATGGCAATTTGGCAAAAGCACATAAAGGAGTGGCCACCACTTTAAAGGTTACGTGAGAATGGAGAGAAGTAACAAAATGATATTCCAGCATATGGGGTCCATTCACCTTGAAAGCTTACATACCTCCAAAATTCTTTACTTTGATTTTTAATGAAAAGCACTGATACGACTGTCGCGGTCATACAAATTTTATGTGCAAAATTAATGCAGTATAATTACTAGGATTTGACTCCTAGGTCGTCTCTCGAGGACCAATTTGTGGTTCAGTCTCAGATCAAACACAGAGTGGGGGGATTTGTGGATTTTTGTTTTGATGCAGAAAAATAAACTAAATTAACACTGGAAATTAAATAAGACAGAATTAAAAACACTAGAATAAATTTTAACGGAAGTAAAAAAAAACAAACGATAAAAGACGGTAAAAATAGAAACACTTGATTGCAAATAAAATTTATCAAAGATTAAAAACGACATTTGAAAATAAAATGAACGGTAAAAAGCAATGACTGAATTTAATGGTGCAAATGAAATTGTAAACGCAAGGTTTGCTGATAAAAGTAGAGTTTTAACAACTGAAAAACAAACTGGACATTACATTGGATTGAAAATGGAAAACAAATACAAAACCTCCCCTAAAGGGGAGGAGAAAACCAAAGCCAGAACGTTTCCTAATTCTACTCCTAAAATCTAATGAGTTTTTCTTCTCTTCTGCTGCCATTTTATAACCAATTCTCTGACAGAGTCTCACTGCCTAGTCTGCTTATTCTTGCCAGCCGTGCCTAGTCTGCTTCCATGTTTCTTGTATGTTTTTGTTTTTGTCCCCCTAGCTTCCTGACTTTCTTCAACTCCTAAATGTGCCAAAGAAATAGGGTAGGGGCCCTCCATTTTTGTAGTGTCCGTGGACTTTGCTTCCCCTACGGATGTTGCCAAATTTCTTTCAACCAACCTAGGCGCCTACACTCAAAAGCTTCCGGAACGTGGATCATCTTTCTCTGCTTCCTGGTGTGTTTGCTTTCTCTTCCAATCAACACCGTGCTCTCCATGCTGCTGGATGTGAAGACCGTGAGCTTCTTCATCAAGGAGGTGGCTCCCCTTTAAAACTAAAAACCCATGTGCAGCTCCCCTCTTCTTGCTTTTTCCAATTTGCGTGTGCTAACAACAAGAAGGTGAAGAAGTGTTCTCCGTGGTGGCTATTCCAGCTGGACGTGCTCTTTCTCCAAGACCAAGGCCGTAGAGTGTGAAGCTTCCCTTCATCCGCAACACCCTCATCTTTCACACGTTCAACTCCCTCTTCCTCATCACCGTGCATACTGTTTTTGCTTCACCATCCCACGTTCTTTCCAGCAAAATAAGTCACGTTTCTTAAGAGCAAAGTGCATCCAAGCTTGTGCAATATGAATCAATATTCTATTCTTTATTCCTCAATCACAAAATGCACTTAATGCTGGAATAAAAGAAAACCGTGCACTTCCATGGGATGGTGGCTCCCATTTTTATTATGCTTACCAAAAGAATTGTCTATATGTGGCCATGTATACATGCTAACCATTTAAGAAAAGAGAACAAAACTCTTTACGGTGCACTTCTTTTCCATGTGGGCCATGTGTACCACTTTCCTTTCTTTGAATAAAATGTAAACTCTCTCCATGTGCCGTGACTTTTCAAGAAAGAAGTGTGGTCCCTCCTTCTTTCTTTGTTGATTTTTGGATGAAATCAAAGACTTGTTCCAGCCGTGCTTAGTATTTTGGAATCCATATGAAAGTGAACTTCCAACCAAGGTGGTCCCCTCTTTGATTCCAATTGGCTTGCTTTTCAATTTGGTTTGCACCGTGCACATACAATTAAGCTACTCCTCTACGTTTTTGCCAAGCCATCACATAAATGCTTATTTAATAAAACCGTGAGTGGTGGCAACCTTTACGTAGATGTTTTGCATGTTTTGCCAAAATGAATTGGCAAATTAAATTCCCATGGCCGTATGCTTCACTTCTCAAAGGAAGAAGGTTCCCTTTGTGTGGCTGGTTGGTATAGCCGTGTGGTGTAATAATGCCAATTGAAATTTTTTTCTAAAATAAATCTTCTTCCAAATGTCCCAATAATATTTATAGAATTTTCCCTGCACTCGATAATGTAAATAATTAGCTTAAATAATTCAAATTAATTAAAATTAGAATTTCTAAACAAATTAAGCACAATTACCAAAAATGGGAAAATACTGGACATTTAAACATAATTCCCCGACTAATTTTAGCACAATAAACTAAATGAAGTGTAGAAAATAATGATTCATCAAAATAGACCACACTTAGTCTTTTGCACTCCTGGGCAAAATCAAGACGCAAATCAGGGAATAGTTCAAAGGACATTTAGGACGGTGAAACAAAACTCAGCAGACAGAAAACAAAGACTTCAAGAAAAATAAAAAGAATTTACAGAGTTCTCAAGAATTCTGGACAGAGATAAGAAGTAGACAATATCCAACACAGAATCAAAGAAAGCAGATACTTACAGAAATCATCCAAGCAATTAAAAGCATGGTAAAATAATCAATCAGCTCAAGAGGTGATGACAAAACCTCACAGATGCACTATAGTGTTTCTCTCAAGTGTTTAAGGTAAATCAATTTCACTCAATGCACTCAAGAAAGCAAACACAAACAGACTTGGCAATCTTCTAATATCAATACTTAAAACATATGCATGTTCAGATCTAAAGGTCTTTACTGGGTTATAATGGGGCCAAGGACAGGGAAGGATAAAATATAGATAAGTAGCTACAGCTCAAAAGAAATAGAGGAGCAATGGGGAAAAAGTGTAAACACAGTGAAATCTCACCCAAACCTCTAATTCAATCCTCTTCTCAACTCCATTATTCACACGATTATTTTTCAATTTTCTCTTTTTCTCATCAAAATTTTTTTTTTCATCCTGTCTCTTTTATTTTCTCTCTTTATCACACAACAGGATAGAATTCATATTTTCAGAACAAGATGAGGAACCAACTAGCCAATTTATCAGAATCCCCAAGGAGACCACACTTATTCACAAAACATTTTTATAGCTCCAGACTTTCCTAAGGTTAAGGTAATCATTTGTTTTTCACTTAGGATCAATGTATGAGCTTCAACACAAATAAATATATACAGTATAGGCTCAAAGGGGTTATCAAAGGATAATAACAAGGTAGGCTTATTTGGCTAAAGAGGCTTAAGAAATAAAATGCCTTTATCATTTCTAAACATGCATTTCCATCAAGAATTATCAAAAAGAATCAAGCCAAGGCATATGTGCAAGCAATCAAGATACATATCACACAAGAAAGAAAATAAAGTGGCTCAAATCTCACACAGGGTATTCGTCACAATCAAATCAACCTCTTAAACATTATAATCATCTTCCAAGCAGAGAAAAGCAAGGATTTCAAACCATAAGTATTAATGAAGTGAAGGAAAAATCTACAACTTAGACAAACTCCAGAAATCAAGAGAAAAATGTAAAATTTATTGCACACAAAACACACTAAAAACCACTTAAAACAGAAAAAATTTAACACACAAAACAAAGAAAAATCAGAGTCTCTCCCAATAGACCACACTTAAACTACACATTGTCCTCAATGTGTTCTAAGCATACATCAACAATCAAAACAGGAAACATATTATGGACAAGTGCAATAAAAGTAAGGAAAAAGGGAGAGAAAGAAAATGCAAACTCCCGTAGGTTATGGTGGAAGCTGCCAATTTTGGACTTTCAGGGAGATGTCTTCAGAATCCATCAAGGAAGTTTTGAGGACGAACTGCTTCATCCTCCAAATTTGATCAAGCAGTGAAATGTTTTCCACTGCTGGATTTATGCAGTTATTGTTGATGAGCAGGTTCAGCAGGTGCCTATTGTTGTTGAAACTTTGGTGACCGGTGGCACCTTTGTCTTCCACTGTGGGTGCATATTGGTCAAATTAAATTGTACCTCCTGCAATAGGGTTAGTGCAAAATGGTTCCACCGAAATTTCATGCAGAGGTAAAACACCCAAATCCAGTGTAACAAGCTGAACCTCAGATACATCCTCAGAACATGAATCAATTTTAAAATTACATGCATTATCAACCACAGACTCATATTCATGTTCAGTGCATGGAGAATAAACATTTGAATGTGATAGTAAAAAGCAATTCTCATCATGCACAGAGGAAAAATTAAAATCAGACTCAGCAACAATATAATCATTAGCATACCGATCATCATCACAATCAACAGAATAATCAAATTGTGGTATGCTTACCTCCACTTCCTTGAAGATTTGTAAAGTAGTGGAGGATGAAGGTGGTCTACCTGGCTCAAAAGTATTGCTTATTCCTGCCTGGGCCTCAAAATCTTCATCAGTCTCCTTAGGTGCAATAGTGGCCATCTGCCCGATCTGATCAGTCAGATTCTGCATGGCAGCTTGAGTTTCCTGCTGGATCTTCATGCACTCTTGCTTGAACTGAATTCTCTGCTTGGTCATTTGCTCCAGTAACTCCTTTAATGTAGGTTCAGAAGTAGAAGGCTGAGGAGTTATTTGGACAGGAGCATCAAATTGCTGATTCTCGTATTGCTGGACTGGTGGAGGCATAAAAGTATCCTGAGATGGTGCTTCCTGATATTTCTGTTGAGCATCGAACCATCCCAAGCTAGGGTCATTCCATCCAGGATCGTCGTTATATTGCACAGGGGAAAATTTGCTGAGAAACTGATGCTCAAGATATCCCCAATCGGTAACGGATCTTAGAGGAAGAGAGTCTTTCCAATCCTTAGCTGCTCCTTGTAATGAATGCGGAAATGCGCTCAAGAAAATGTGATCAAGAGGGACATCTGGAGGCTTCATTGAAGAGCACACCATGTGGAACTCCTCCAAATGTCTATGTGGGCATTCCCCTGCAAAACCATGAAACTTAGGCAGCAAATATGTCAGTCCAGTGCTTAGAACGTAATATAAATCATCCTCTGTAGGTGGAACCGGCTCCCTAGGAGTGCTCTCAGGAATTTGAGGATGATCCATATAATTCTCATCATAAAATTCAGCAGAATTAAATTCAGAGTACCAAGCAGAAGGAGAATCATGATTATAGACACTCGCAGAATAAGCACTATTCACATCATCAAAATAGGTAGACATGGAAAATAAAAAGTAAAAACTAAAAACTAAAAATTATAAAACAGATAAAACACAACACATTTATACATGCAATACGTACACAAGACAGAACAATTTTTTATTATTATTTTTTTTTAATTAACAGACAAAATATATATGACACGCATACAAAACAAATAGAACATTACAACACAACACAAGATAAAACACAACACAATTAAACATGCTACAGGCAAAAAAACAAGATAAAACAAATTTTTTTTTTTTTAATAATAACTAAATACAGAACACAACACAATAAAATATAAAAGACAAAACATATATTAACATAACATAATCGAAAAACACAACAAAAATCTAAAACAAGAACCTGGAACTGAAGTGACAACGCCGCCAAAATTTGCTGAAGGTGTCGTTGTCGCCTACAAAAATACAAAACACAAAACACACAAAAGACACATATTAACAGAACAAAAATTTACACAACAAGAATCTAAAACCAAACCGTTATTGATCCCCGGCAACGGCGCCAAAATTTGATACGACTGTCGCGGTCATACAAATTTTATGTGCAAAATTAATGCAGTATAATTACTAGGATTTGACTCCTAGGTCGTCTCTCGAGGACCAATTTGTGGTTCAGTCTCAGATCAAACACAGAGTGGGGGGATTTGTGGATTTTTGTTTTGATGCAGAAAAATAAACTAAATTAACACTGGAAATTAAATAAGACAGAATTAAAAACACTAGAATAAATTTTAACGGAAGTAAAAAAAAACAAACGATAAAAGACGGTAAAAATAGAAACACTTGATTGCAAATAAAATTTATCAAAGATTAAAAACGACATTTGAAAATAAAATGAACGGTAAAAAGCAATGACTGAATTTAATGGTGCAGATGAAATTGTAAACGCAAGGTTTGCTGATAAAAGTAGAGTTTTAACAACTGAAAAACAAACTGGACATTACATTGGATTGAAAATGGAAAACAAATACAAAACCTCCCCTAAAGGGGAGGAGAAAACCAAAGCCAGAACGTTTCCTAATTCTACTCCTAAAATCTAATGAGTTTTTCTTCTCTTCTGCTGCCATTTTATAACCAATTCTCTGACAGAGTCTCACTGCCTAGTCTGCTTATTCTTGCCAGCCGTGCCTAGTCTGCTTCCATGTTTCTTGTATGTTTTTGTTTTTGTCCCCCTAGCTTCCTGACTTTCTTCAACTCCTAAATGTGCCAAAGAAATAGGGTAGGGGCCCTCCATTTTTGTAGTGTCCGTGGACTTTGCTTCCCCTACGGATGTTGCCAAATTTCTTTCAACCAACCTAGGCGCCTACACTCAAAAGCTTCCGGAACGTGGATCATCTTTCTCTGCTTCCTGGTGTGTTTGCTTTCTCTTCCAATCAACACCGTGCTCTCCATGCTGCTGGATGTGAAGACCGTGAGCTTCTTCATCAAGGAGGTGGCTCCCCTTTAAAACTAAAAACCCATGTGCAGCTCCCCTCTTCTTGCTTTTTCCAATTTGCGTGTGCTAACAACAAGAAGGTGAAGAAGTGTTCTCCGTGGTGGCTATTCCAGCTGGACGTGCTCTTTCTCCAAGACCAAGGCCGTAGAGTGTGAAGCTTCCCTTCATCCGCAACACCCTCATCTTTCACACGTTCAACTCCCTCTTCCTCATCACCGTGCATACTGTTTTTGCTTCACCATCCCACGTTCTTTCCAGCAAAATAAGTCACGTTTCTTAAGAGCAAAGTGCATCCAAGCTTGTGCAATATGAATCAATATTCTATTCTTTATTCCTCAATCACAAAATGCACTTAATGCTGGAATAAAAGAAAACCGTGCACTTCCATGGGATGGTGGCTCCCATTTTTATTATGCTTACCAAAAGAATTGTCTATATGTGGCCATGTATACATGCTAAGCCATTTAAGAAAAGAGAACAAAACTCTTTACGGTGCACTTCTTTTCCATGTGGGCCATGTGTACCACTTTCCTTTCTTTGAATAAAATGTAAACTCTCTCCATGTGCCGTGACTTTTCAAGAAAGAAGTGTGGTCCCTCCTTCTTTCTTTGTTGATTTTTGGATGAAATCAAAGACTTGTTCCAGCCGTGCTTAGTATTTTGGAATCCATATGAAAGTGAACTTCCAACCAAGGTGGTCCCCTCTTTGATTCCAATTGGCTTGCTTTTCAATTTGGTTTGCACCGTGCACATACAATTAAGCTACTCCTCTACGTTTTTGCCAAGCCATCACATAAATGCTTATTTAATAAAACCGTGAGTGGTGGCAACCTTTACGTAGATGTTTTGCATGTTTTGCCAAAATGAATTGGCAAATTAAATTCCCATGGCCGTATGCTTCACTTCTCAAAGGAAGAAGGTTCCCTTTGTGTGGCTGGTTGGTATAGCCGTGTGGTGTAATAATGCCAATTGAAATTTTTTTCTAAAATAAATCTTCTTCCAAATGTCCCAATAATATTTATAGAATTTTCCCTGCACTCGATAATGTAAATAATTAGCTTAAATAATTCAAATTAATTAAAATTAGAATTTCTAAACAAATTAAGCACAATTACCAAAAATGGGAAAATACTGGACATTTAAACATAATTCCCCGACTAATTTTAGAACAATAAACTAAATGAAGTGTAGAAAATAATGATTCATGAAGCACCACACGGCCATGATGGACAATTTAATTCATTTTAGTGCAAAGCAATCAGCACATGTCTTCAATTAGAAGAGGGACCACCACTTCTTAACATTGAAGAATTCATTTTGGAGTCTGCACACGTGAAGCCTGTTGAATGAAGGGGCCACTTTACGGTTTTCTTTATTTTTTTGGCAGCAGCCACCAAGAGGTGCAACTCACGGTTCTTATCCATTTGGAAGATACAAAGTGCAGAGAATGTTGGGAGAAAGCACATTATGACCCACTTTGGCACTCATTTCAGAATTTCAGAATTGGCTTACAAGAAACACACATCACTCACGGTTTTATTCCCTACTCAAGGTGACTATGTTGGCATTTAGTTGATGCCTGGAAGTCTCACGGTCCAGTCCCAGCCATCTTCATAACCGTCCTCCAGCAGAGAAAAGAAGAACAGCAGCGTCTGAGATGTAAGCACACGGAACTGCTGCTGCTGCCATATCCAGCAAAGAAACAAGCTCCTTCCATTAGCACTTCCAGCTTTTTGGGAGGCAAATTCGGTCCAGCAGCAGACTTGGAGTAAGCTTCTCATTACTTAATCCAACAAAATTAACAAATGAAGAAAGTTGGCTGCCACAAGCTCACGGTTATACAAGACCCCATATGGAATTTCATTTCAACAGCATTTTGGAGGTTCACGGAAGGAGAAGCAGCTAGCTGCGTGAAGAGTGGCTGGAATGGAACAAGGTGAAAGCACAAAGCTAGTTGCAGCAACATAGGAAGAAGACTCATGGCCTGCACCACAAAGCAAGCAAGTCCAGCAAACAAAGAAGTGAAGCTCCACGGTCTTGGTCCAATTGAAGCTGCAACGTGCAAAGTGGAGATGAGGAGAAGTTGTTGTAACGTCCAGCAAAGGAAGCAGCATGAATGGTGTGCTACGGCTGATTGGAGAAGAAGACAATAGTAGGTGCAAAATGGAGGGGCCCTCACCCTATTTTCTCACGGGCAAGAAGCTATTGCTCAAAATTTTGTGCAAGGAACCAAGTTGAATGGAGAAGTCACGGGAGTTTGTCCAGAGGAGAAGTGGCTATAAATGGCATCAGCATCAGAGAACAAGAGGACAGTAGATTTTAGTGTAGTTTAGGTGTAGTGTAAGAAACACACGATCTGGGAGGAGGCTTCTGCCTCTTCCTTTCCTTTTCCAGTTCCATTTTCAAACAGTGCATAATGCAATTTCATTTCTGAGCGTGTAGTGTATTCTGAAACAGTTTGTTAGTTTTATTTTGGAATATTATTTTTAAGTGTTAAATCTTTTAATGAATTTCATTTTCAGTTCTGTGCTTTTATTTTATCTGTTGTATTTTATCGTTTAGCAGTTTCTGCATTGTTAAATTTCGTCATTACATTTTAATTTCAAACGTCGTTTTTAATCTGTGATAAATTTTATTTGCGATCAAGTGGTTCTATTTTTACTGTTTTCTATCGTTCAGTTTTTACCGTGGTTAAATTTTATTTCAGTGTTTTAAATTTTGTTTTATTTAATTTCCAGTTCCTTTTTTATTTTACCGCACAAAAACAAACATCCAAAAACAACCCCCCCACTTCGTGTTAAATCTGAGACTGAACCACAAATTGGTCCTCGAGAGACGACCTAGGAGTCACTTCCTAGTAACTATACTGCATTCTTTTATGCACAACTTTTGTGAGCGGTGCGACCCGTTCATCACTAGGCTTGGTTTGTATTGCAACAGACCAACCATGTTTGTCGATGCTACGAAATGTGGATATGGGACATAATAAACTTGTCTAACATTACTTGCTAAAATGAATGGATCAAAGGGTCGATACCGTGAACTCATTTGCAATTCGACAATGTTATACTTGGGATCCATTCTTGTACCACTTCTAGAAGGATCAAACCATTCACAATAAAAAATGACCACTGTCTTTGGAGAAGTAGAAGTGTTGTATTTTAACTCATATTTTTTGTATTATCCCATAAAAGTCATCGTAACCACCATCTGTGATGCCCTTGACGTACACACCACAATTAGTTTTTTTTTCCTTGGAACCACGCATGTGTGGGGAATTTGTACCCATTGACAAAGTAGGTATGCCACTCTTTGAAGCATCTCATGGGCCAATTTGTCAAATACCTTAAATCTTGAAATGCAGTAATACATTAGGAAGTGTAGTATTACATCTAATCTTCTTTAGGAAACATGTACATACAATATATCTGAACCAATTCAAAAATTCGGAGTGAATTCGGCTAGAAGCACTTCCTTCTGGAATATGCTCAGCCACAACAAATGAGTTGTTGAATATGATGAACACAATAAGTGAGTACAAAAATGTCATCATTAGAAAGTAAAGAAAAGGGATTGGAACATACTCAAGTTAGGGTTTAACTTCAATACAATTGATCAAGACATGGACATGCGTAGAGTTGAATTCAGCATCAGTCAACCAATGACTCAGCTCCTTGCTTGCGTAACGGCCAACTTGTCGAAACACTGACAATGTTGATTGAGATGTTTTGTTTTCTACTCTGTTTCATTCCTAACATTGTTGGATGACAACATGAAATTATTGAAATAATGTGAACAAAAGTATGTTGTCTCACGATGCAAGTAAGCAGCACAGATTGATCCTTCTACTCTAGCTTTATTCTTCACTGAGCGTTTTGATTCTCCCATAAACCTTTCAAATGGGTACATCCACCTATATTGCACAGGTCCACCAAGCCATCTTCATAAGCAAGATGAATTGGAAGATGTTCCATTGAATCAAAAAATGCAGGAGGGAGTAATCTTTCAAATTTGCAAAGAATGATTGGAATATTTTCCTCCAACTTTGTCAGTGAATCTGCCTTGAGGGTCGTGGAGCACAAATCTTTAAAAAAGTGATTGATTTCTATGAGTGGATTTAAGACATGCATTGGCAAACAACTGAATGCAAGTGGGATTAAAGTCTCCATAAATACATGGCAATTATGACTCTTCATACCTTGAATGCTTTCATTTTCAATATTAGCACATCTAGCCAGGTTTGAAGAATAACCATCTGGCATTGTAAGGTCCTTCATCCACCGACATACTATTCTAGCCTCGTCTTTTGTTAACATGTAATTTGCTTTTGGTTTCAGCGACCTCCGTTATCTATTGCCTTCAACTCTAGGTCTCTTTGTGAACAATATAAAGATAAATCTTTTTGTGCGTTTTCATTATCTTTGGTCTTCCCACTAACATTCATGACTATATTGAAGATGTTGTCAAAGAAATTTTTTTCTATATGCATGACATGTAGGTTATGTCTTAGCAAATTATCTTTCCAATATGGAAGATCCCAAAAAATGCTCCTCTTAGTCCAATTATACAACTCCCCATACCCTTCAATCCTAATCACACCACTTTCAGTCACTTTTGGAAGATGTTCGACTCTTCTCTAGACTTGTGATGGAGTGAGCTTAGGGGAGGCCATATCTGTTTCATCTTGTCCTTTGCGAAAAGCTTTTTTGTTTCGCCTAAATGGGTGATCACTACATAAGAACCTTTGATAGCAGTCAAACTAAGAACTTTTGCTACCATAATCAAAAAGAATGACTTTGTGGGCTCCATACAATGCAAACAAGCTAATCGACCATGCGTGCTCCAACCGAATAACATGCCATATGCGAAGAAGTCATTAATAGTCCACATCAAAGCTGATCCCATCAAGAAATTTATCTTCCTAGAAACATCATATGTCTAAATACCACTCCACAACTTCTTCAAATCATCAATCAATGGCTCCAAATAAACATCAATGAATGCCTTGGGATTAGATGGACCTGAAATTATACACGTTAAAAACATGTAAGGTTTTGTCATACACATCTCAAGCAAAAGATTGTAGGGGGTGACAATCACCGACCAACATGAATATAGTGATGCGGACGCCTGGATGTAAGGAGTAAACCCATATAAACATAGACCAAGTCGCACCTTACGAGCATCACTAGCAAAGGATGGATGTTTACGATTGAAGTGCTTCCAAGCTTCACCGTCAAAAGGATGACGCAACACTCCTTCAATTTTGTTACCATCATTCCATGTCACGTGTTGTGTTGTTTGCATTGAGGTGAACATTCTTTGTAATCTTGGAATGATCGGCAAGTAGAACATGGACTTGAATGCAATTGGTTTTCTTTGCCTCCGTCCCGGATACAATGTCTGAAATCGAGGATGCCCACAGAACTTGCATTCGACCAACAATGCATCATTTTTCCCATTCTCGTTGTCATAGAAAAGCATACATCCATTTAAACAACAATCAATCTTCTTTGTTTCCAATCCCAACTTTGAAAGACACCTTTTTGCTTCATAAAAATTCTTTGGCAAAGAATTGTTTGGTGGTGATAACCTTAAAACGAACTTTGTCATAGGCTTGATTGGGAACATTCCAATTAGATTTACAAGCCATAAGTTGAATGCACACTAACAATTTTTACTCAATTGACCCTTCAAATATAGGTTGATTTGCCTTTGTCAATAAATTGCAAAACTGTTGAGTCGTTTCATTTGGAGACTCCTCAACAGGACAATCGTACGCTTGTTCTTGACCATGTCGACCAAGAGCATGGTTGACTGATGAATCAATATTTTCTCAATTTCACTTAGCTTATTGTACCGAATTTAATCAGGGAATTGTGTTAAAACGTCCGGTATTATCCTATTTTTCCTAATTGTGCTAAATTTGATCGGAAATTCTTATTTTAACTAATTTGAATTATCTGAGCTAATTATTTTACAAGGAAAATTTCGAGATACAATTTGGGACATTTGAAGGTTAAATGAGAAATGGCAATTTAGCCCAATGCATCTCAGTCATTTCAATTTTCGCACAGTGCTGCGTGAAAGTTGTGTCAACTTGTGTGTCCTCGTTTGAGTTCAATTCTTATCCGTTTTCCATGCAATTTTTTTTCACAGTTTTGTATGGATGTCTATTTTCACGTATAGTTTTTATTTTGTTCAAATTCGTTCTGTGCTGTTCCCAGTATTTTTTTTACTCCCCTATGTCAGTCCAATGCTTACTGTTTGCATTTGCTTGCTGTTGGGTACTTGTGATGGCTAGGAATTGATAATTGGACAGTGCTAAAACCTCCCAACACTCTTAAACAAGGCATACAACAGCTTGGCTTTATTGAATAGCAAAGAAAAAAAAAATAGCCACATGCACATCACGGCCCACATGGAAGGCTTTTGGATTTTAAAATTGGAATTGGTATCATGTGGAGTGTTCACGGCTGTCTCAAAATTGATTGGAAAATAATAGCATGGCCCCATGGACAACTCACGTTGGCACACACACCAAAACCTCACATATTTTGGAATCAAAGTTGGGACCACCACTTGGAAGCATACGGTGATTAATGAAGAGCATAAAGCTGCCACGTCTAGCACCTTTTGGAGAGGAATACTTTGTTTCTAATTTTAATAGCAAAATTGGCAGCTCACGGGCTTCATCACACATCAAGCAATTGGAGCACCACGCGGTCCATCCTTCATGCAGCAGCAGAAAATCCACGTAGGTCAAGTAGCAAGGCAAGGAACACGTTGGTGGAAGCAGCAAAAAGGGGGTGGTGCGTGAAGAAAAAAAAAACACATCCAGTAGCGTCCACGCTGGATTGTCCGAGAATGAAAGAGCAGAGTCCAGCACTTAAGTTCCAGAGAGTAGTGTAGGGTAAAAAAAAAGAATTGGAGAAAAGAAAAGGTTACGGGATGGAGAATGGTTGAGCTGGATGGTGTAGGAGGTGTTGCACGTTGAGCTGGATGCAGCAGTGGTGCTGGTTCAAGAAGGGCAGAGAGAAATATAGTGCACAAGAAGCTCACGGTGCAGGGGCGGGAGAAAAACAGTGAGTGAGAGAGGGCTGGAGGGAGGATACGGAGAGGAATGGAGTTCACGGGAACGTTCAGCTGAATGTGCAGCGGTGCACACGTGGAGTTGGAAAGGAGGTGCCACGGTTTGGCTGGGAGAAACACGTTTCATTCTTGTTAGAAGCACAGTGATTTAAATGGTGATTTTCACTTAGAAGAAACCAGCAAAGGCTTTATTTGCATTTTATTATGTGGCTTGCTTTAAAAATTTCGGTGCTGACTTCATTTAGGATTAGCTTTGCTTAAGCAGTGGTTTTGTTTGGTTTTAAATAGACATGTTTGCTGATTTATTTTGTTTTAATGCTTGCACCGAAAATCTTTTATACTATATACATTTAAATGCAATTAGTTTGGAAGCAGCGTATTCATTTTTTTTTTGCTCTCTGTTCACGTAATTTTCTTTTTAGATTATTGTTTTCGGTGATGGAAGTGGGTGGCAAGCTACTGCAATCAACGTTCCATTTTCATAGCTTAACCGTAGCTTCTTTTATTCTAGTTGAATAATATGTTTTTTTTATTTATTTTAATTTTTTTTATTTTATCAATTGCTTTTTGAGTGGGTCATACAAGTTTCTTTAATTTAGTTGTAATGTTAGCTTTAGTGACCAACCGCTTTAATTTTGTAATTGAGACCGTTTTTACAATTCCGTTTGCATTAGTGTCTTATTTAATTTTACCGCAACCAAAAAATCACAAAACCCCCCTTTTTCCGTGTGTGTTCTGAGACTGAACCGCAATATTGGTCCTTGTGAGACGACCTAGGAGTCACTTCTTAGCATTATACTGCATTCTTTTATGCACAACTTTTGTGGGAGGTGCGACCCTCTCATCATTAACCATCTCTTGCATATTATTAATGTCATCTATCTCATATGTACGTACAAAAGTATTCGATCCTGAAGCCAACCAATTATCGCCAGCAGTCGATGTAGAAGGAATTTCTTCTCCATGAAATGTCCAAATCTTGTAATTTGGCATGAAACCTTTCTGGTATAGGTGAACTTTGATGACATCATCTTTCAAAATTTGTGTACATTCACAATTCAAGCATGGACATCGAATCCCTCCATCAACAACAAAATATTTATATTGTCGAGCCTTGTGAACAAACTCTTCAACTCCTATTACAAAAGTTTCCTTCAAACCCCTTCTACCGCTATAACAACGGTCATATATCCACACCCGGTGGTTGGGATTATCGACCATGTTCTATGACAAGCCAAAACAAAATGATGTTCAGTCACACAAAAGTGAGTTCACATTCATGTACAAAATACTTTCCAATCAAATATCTTGTTGAATTGGTCAATCCTACTCAACAATCAAGGACTAAATTATTCTCTATTAATAATAGAGTACAAAATTTGTTACCCATTGAACAAAGGAAACTCTTTCTGCATTTCAGATTCATATAACATGAATCTGTTATACCTATAACCAAGTTCCAAACAACTATAATGGGTAGGGTATATAAAACTCATGCTTGAGTCAGTTATGTTTGCCTTCAAACATAATGGGTATGCTCTTAGATGATTTAAGCAGCAACATGTTCACATGCATCGAACGAACAAGGGTTACAAACGAAGACGGCTCACACTCACACTCACGATGACAGAGCCTCTGTGAAGGAAGAGCACAATAGGGTTGAAGGGTTCTTTCACTCGAAGAAGGGTTCTAAATGGTTCTAATTGCTTCTAAGGGTATGGGTTCTTTCACTCGAAGAGGGAATGTTTAATTTAATTTCTGACCCCTTTACCAGCAGCCCAAATCCTTCAGTAATGATCGTTAACCATATCATTGCCTTTACCAGCGACCATAATCCTTCGCTAATGTTATAGCCAACGGTCCACCGGAAGATCTTTCGATAAAACAAAATTACCGGCGAACCAAAGTCCTTCGGTAAATATCCGCCAGAAATTTCATTCTTTCTTGTAGTGCTAGTAAAAAATATTTTACCAGCTCACGAGCTTTTTGAATGATTACAAAAAACACTCAAAACAAGATATATATAATCTGATAGAAGTTCCAGAAACCTAACATAATCACATCTAAAAACATAACTCCAGGAGGCTTTTGAAAAGAATTTTTTTTTACTCACCATCACCACACAATGACGCCACACAAGAACTACGGCAACAAGTACATCAAGGATTATGACGGCGAAGGCACAACCACGAGCAAGGAGAATGACGACCATGAAACGTGACGCTGAGTGTGAACCAGGCCACTTGAGCGCTACCACGAACAAGAACGCTGCAAACGGCGACCACGAACGGCGATCACGAACAGCGACCACGAATGGCAACCACGAACGTAGACAATGGTGGAGTGAAGCACAACAAAGAAGAGGAACCTAATCAGGTCATTAAATACTAATCTCAACAAAATCTTCTTTGTTTGTTTTTACCTTTTTTAAACTCGCCAAATTGCGGTAAAATTCGCTAACAAGTCCAACGAGTTTACTCAGAAACCAAGTTTATTATTGAGTTAACTCGGCAACCATGACTAAGAACAATAACTTGTCCGAGTTTACGAGTTAAGTTGAGAGTTTGATAACCATGGTGATGATTGTTGAAAGAATTTCAAGGAGAAATTATTTGTGGTGATATTATTATTGTATGAATTGACATATGGGGTCAAAAAGGAGGTATCTTGAACTCTAATAACTATTTACACTCAACTAGAATAGAATGTGTTATGTGGTGAGAGTCGTAGGAGGTTCTAGCCACTATAATGTTGGTCCTAGACATGAAAAGGGACTAACCTTATGAGTAGTAAGGTGATAACCCTTTTATTTATGTCTTTACAGAGCATAAATACTACTACAAGTGTATACATATGTTGATGCCCTATGTTAAAGTCATGTATAACACCCAATAAAAAAAAATATCTAAATCATGTAATTGTCATGGACATCGTTATTTAAAATAATAAAATATAAGTATTATAGAAACAAAGTGCAATATAGATGGTGAGATTTCCTTGACACAACCAGAATGGAACATATAACTATCAACCCATAACAAAAGGTTATAACCATCTAGGCTACACTTCACTTTTGTAATACTTATCTTTTATTAGTTTGAAAAATGATATTCATGACTACTGCCTTTTCTAAATATTTATTTTTTCTCTGTCTTACACTTTATTGCTTTAATAGGCAAAAGAAAAAAGGTTGAAACTTTGAAGACAGTCCAACAATAATTAGGAATAAGAAATAAATAACACACATTTATTTGTCTTTAAACACTTTGTTTATTGAGTTTATTCTTTTAAACTTATCAAGTAATAAATGCATAAATTTAATCATTTTTCATTTCCAAGACTTGTAATTAATTCTCAAAACTTTTGTCACCATCTATTGTGGATCCCTTATGTTTGAGTATACTAACTTCTTCACAAGAAAACCTTGTATCTATCAAACTCTAGAAATTTTTTAATTTCTATTTTAACATCAAATGTTGCTTTAAATATATAAAGTTATATTTTTAAAGAAAATTCCAAATGTGTAATGTCTTCTTTTTCTTCATAAGATGAAAATTTTGAATAGTTTTCAAGAACGTGGATTTATCTTATCAGCAAAGAATATTTATATTTACATGAAACATTTTTAAATCTCAACCTTTTTACAAATTTGTTGTTCCTAACAAAGATATAACAATTATACTTAAACAGGATCATATTTACTTTTACCTTTGTTACAAAACATCAGCTACACATATTGCAATGTAACCCTGTTTTCCCAGTTATAATTGCCTCTATTTTAAGAATAAAAGTTGTGCATTCCATGGAAGCACAGTGAAATCCTTAACACTGCAATACTTGTAGAGAGCATTTTAATCTAAAATAATAGCTTCATGCGGTATAATAAAATCTAGAGTTACTACAACAATGATTCCTATTAATAGTGAAGTGTTGTACGTCCAGAGCTCTACCCTCCATAGTAAATCCACCTCTGTAAAGATATGTAAAAAACAATAAAGACTTCTAGACAATAAAATCTCATTAGGTTAGAACATTGACTTCCTCTACATTAGATTTTGAGTAGAGGATACTAGGTTATAGATTTAATGTACTCAATAGGAGATAAATTTCAATCATTATAAAAGAAAAAAAAAACATTTAAGTCTTTGTATTTCATCCACGCCCAAGCATGTAATTGTGCCAAAGTAAAATTTTCCTCTGGATCCACTTTTCCTTGTCTAAATACAATACCATGATTTCATATGTTCTAAATAATAGAAATCCATAAGCAATTCCATAATTTATTGTTAGAAATGCATATCTAATTGATTTTGTTGAACTAACATATACCTGTCCATTTATTACACAAGTCTCAAACTTTGTTTACAATATTTCACGTTAAGAATAAGTAATTTGTGTTTTCCTCCATCAACCTGCATAAAGGACACGATGTTTGTGATAATTGTGATTCTCTTCGCCTCAAATTTTCGTTTGTTGTTATTTCTTTCAACATTGTCCTCCAAGCGAAATGTTGTGGTGATGAAACTTCATTTATACTCCAAAATAAGTTAAACATATCACAATTTTCACTAAGAAATAGAGTTTTTAGTTTTAAGTATGAAGATTAGGCTGAATTTTTGTTCCTCATCCTTCCATACCCAAAGGTCTTTTCCTTCTTTCTGCATTTTGTGTTTCATTTAACAATTGTTTAAAAGGTTTAAACCCTCTTTTGGTCCTCATATTTGTTGGTAAATCTCAAGTGGGTCATCACTTTTTAAACTGTCAAAATTGGGTCCACATATTACTAAAATTGAGCCAATTTTGTCCCTTCTGTTATGTTTTGTAAACAGCGTTAAGAGATGTTGAGCTGCAATTTTTCAAAATGTGGCATTGTGTATTAAATTGAATGGATTATGTGTTAATTCCACATCAGAAATTTTCATTCACAAAAAGAAAACTCTCCCACCCATTAACTTCGTCTTCTCCATAGAAACCCTAGTCGTCGTTAGCCATGCCCGCCACCATCCTCGCCCAAACCACCACCGTGCTACATAACCATCAACACCGTTAAGCCACAACCTTCCACTGTCAACCTTGTCGGATCCACCATCTTCTTCTGACCCAATCAGAAAAAAATATTACCTTTTTTCTTGCACCTCCTTCCATTATGTATTCGAATTCCATATTAAGTTCAAGAATATAAATACTTTCACCAGGATGAAGAATTCGTAAAATCCAGAGTAATCCACATCCAAACAATAAGATGTGATCTGTTTGTTGGCTATATTCTGCACAGTCGAAACCTCTCTTATACCTTCGTTAAACGAAATCACAATGGGCGTGTTCAACCTCGCTTCATCTTCACCCAACGACCTAAACAATAGCTGAAGCAAAATAAAATCCATTAGCGACTTTCAACGAGTCACATACAAACCGAACTCAATGAACTGAAAATCAGAGTTAGACTCAGTGACCTACAACGAACGAGAACCTGCACATTGACGCCTTTGTCCTTATGGAACTTGCTGTGACCATTGGAACTAGAATCCGCAGGTCGCAGATCTCGCGTTAGCTTGTCGCCTGAGCGCGCCATCTGGGGTGGCGATAACGACACCAATGCGTATGTGACTCTTCCTAGAACCGGTTGGTCCATACATCATGATGGTGCACTTGTCCCCAAGCTTAACTCCATTGATCCTCGACTCCACAAACTTTTTATAGAACACATCCAGGTCCTCTTCCTCAGACAGAGAAACCCATCAAGGGTGAAATCTCGGTACCCAAAATCAGCTCAAACCCGGATAGAACTCGAGTTGGAACTGGTTTGAAGAACAGATAAAGGCTTATCCTTTCTATCTGGGTAGTCACAAATTCTGGCAACTACTTCAATTAGGTGTTCAAGAGGGGGTTCCTTGTTTGCAGCACAATTTGGGTTGGGAGAATAGTGCATTTGCAGTGCTGATTTGGGGCCATGGAAATTGAGACGGTGCTTGGACTGTGGAGTCTTCATCTGGGTGGGGTAGTTTTGTTTGGAATAAGGGGTTGGAGCCATAGTGGAAAATTTGACTGTGAGAAATAAAGATTGAACTGAGAAGAAAGAATTGAGAAGAAGAAATTAGCGCCGGAGACAGAGAAGAAGCCGGAGACCCAAGACCATAAAGAATTTACTTTCCCACGTGGAATTGTTGATTCTAGAACACATAACCCATTAATTTAATACATAATACCACGCCATTTTAGAAAAAATACAGTTCAACATCTCTTAACGCCGTTTGTCAAAACTTAACAGAGGGGACAAAATTAGCTCAATTTTACAAGTATATGGGACCTAATTTTGACAGTTTAAAAAGCGATGACTCACTTGAAATTCACCTACAAATATGAGGACCAAAAGAGGGTTTAAACCTTGTTTAAAATCCTTAAATTGGGGCAATTCCAACTTAAAAATCTTTTCTCCATTCCATTTTCCATTTCCAACCATTGGTAGTTCATTCACCACACTCTCTTTTTGTTTTATCCCTAATAATTGAGTTTCCATTTATTATAGAAAACTTTCTATATAAAGGAAGGTGATGATCCCACCCATATATCTTCCTAAAATATAATCTTAGAACTTGAACCTATTTTCCACTCTAAGTTTTGGTCAAACGATTTTCCTTCCCCTTACCACATACATCACATAAGTTCTTCCACCACCTTAATGTGTAATGTTTTCTACTGTGTCCTCTTAAGCCTCTCCAATACCCATATTTTGATTGTAAGATATCCTTCCATAATCCTTGTTTACCCGTGCCTAATCTCCACTTCCATTTAGCTAAAAGAGCTTTGTTGAACAATTAGATGTCTTTTATTCCTAGTTCTCCTTCGTAAGTTTACATAAATTTTCCCATTTAACCCAAGTAATCTTTCTACCCACATGTCCCCATCCCCATAAAAAGCTTATTTGAAGGCCCTTAATATTCTTATAAACATTTATTAGGGCTTTATAAAATGAATAGTAAAGGGACAAGGTTGTGATTATTGATTTTATTAAGCATATTTATCCTACAAAAGATAAATATTTGTCTTTCCATTTGAACAATTTATTTTTAATTTTTATAATCACTGGTTGACAAAAAGATTGCATTGTTAAGTTATCTTCTACAACCATACCTAGATATTTGAAAGGTACTTCCATTGTATTACAATTTAAAATATGTGAGTATAGCATTAAATCACTTTTATCCATCTCCAAAGCTCCAATTTTGCTTTTATGAAAATTAGCATTAACCACATGTGTTAATTGATTAGCACTAATCGATTATCACATGAGATAATCGATTATTACTAAATGTGTTTTACTCTTTTTACATTTTTAAACACTAATGATACAATGAATAAAAACTACTTAAAACTTAAATCCTATATAATAAATTTAGATTTATTACAAAAGCTTTACATAGAAAATTACAAGTTCTGGTGAATTCTTGGACTTATTTTCATCAGCATCCTTGTTTTAATATCATCAAACTACTTAATATCATCTTTCACAACTTCCTTAAATATCTTTGGATCTTCTTTCCACTTACCTTGTATTTCCAACCCTTTAATAGATTAGTGAAAAAATTTAGAGTTATTATCCCCTTGTTTGAACCATTTTACCCTAGATTTTTATTGCATGATTAATTCATGTTTCTCATTTAATATTTAAGCTGAGATGTTACACCAAAGTCTGCATCTATCATAAGACCGGTATTGGCTTGCTCCTTATTTGAACTTCTACTGTCGTTGTGTATCTAAGTCCTTCCATGATGTCATCACATTTTTCCTTTTCTTATTTAATGAGATTTATTGGCTTTGTTCTTGAGACATTTTTCTTTCCTGTGTCTTTACTTTTTGCACTCATAACAAATGATTTTTCATTATTCTGTTTTGTCTTTCTTGTATATTGTCTCCTTCCATTTGGAGGACTTCTTGAATGTGTTTCTCCTTTTTGAGTAAATTGTTGAACTTTTTCAGACATTGTAACTACTTCAGGATTTGTTGAAGGGTTAAAAGCTTTTCTTCCTTTAATCTTGAGATTTAGTAACTTCAAACTTTAATTCTTTTCTACCTTTTTTTCACCTTTATATCTTGTCTCTTTCACTCTAGTGAAATTCTTACTCAAGAATTATTGAGAATATTTACTTGATATTTTTTTTATTTAAATTAGTTTTTAAGAAATATTTTAGCCTTAAAAATATCTTTTAGTTTTAGAAATTAGTTATTATTTAGATTTAGGAAATCAAGATTGAGATATTGTAAATATTTAATATTTGATATTATGTTACATTTTTCTCTTATATAAAGAATACATGAATAAAATAAAATAATAATTTTTTTCATTCAACATATCTCTTATATTTTTAATATGTGTCAGATCTCTCATATTTCATATCTATAATATTTGCAAAACCCCTAAAACAATTCTTGAACAGTAACAACGACAACAAAAACACAATAATGACATAACTATAACCACAAGGTGTAAGTAAGTCATCATACACTTAAGAAGAAATATATCATTTGAAAGGGACTCATCCTTAAAGAAAGATATAACTATGAATAATTCAAGTGTGGGTCTAAATCCTATATTAAATAGAGATAACAGTTAAACATCATATAAGATAAAATAAAACCTCATAAATTCATTGTCTTTGAGTTTGAGTTAAAAGTGGTGTCAAATGTCTATTATGGGATAAGACTCATGTCACACATATATATAATCAAACCCAATGAACTTTTTCAAAAGATAAAAATAAACCCTCTATATAAAATAGATCCATCAGTTATATAAGATCACTCATGATGATGATAGAAAAAGAAATACAATAAAGAATATCAAATTGAATGAAGTTATCATAAGATAAAAACAAAAATTACAAGCATAAAAAGAAAAGAAAATCAAGTATAACAATAAGAAGAATCAAATTTAAAGATTTAAAAATTAAATAAGCAGATATTAAGTAAGGAAGAAGATTGAGAATATTTACTTAATATCTTTTTTATTTACTTTAATTTTTAGAAAATATTGTAGTTTTAAAAATATCTTTCTATTAAAAATTATTTATTATTTAAATTTAAAACATCAAAATTGACATATTGTAAATATTTAGTATTTGATATTATGTTATATTTTGATCTACAAGCATAAAGTTTATCCATACAAAATATATCTCTCCTATTTCATATCTATTTGCAAAACCTCTCTCAAAAATTCTCAACAGGAATGGACCTTCTACTTGATCCATGATTAGTAAATACACTTCATGAACTTTTAGAATACTTAAAAAGTTCATCCAAAGGAAGGTTTTTTCAATTATGTGTCTCTTTGTACAATAACAATTCAAGACTCTCAAATCTTAAGCAGCTATCCAAGATTTTAAAGTTGAATTATACCTTTAAAGAGTTTTAAAAGAAATTGAAACTTTGAGATTATTTGAAAGTGATTAAATTACTTAAAATGAAAAATTTTAAATTCCAATAAAAAGTAAGAATTTGAATTTTTTTTATATTCTCAAATTTATATCTCTTCTCTTTGAATTTCATATATATCTCGACTTTGATTAGAACAACATCAACTAAGGTTGAGACATTGTTAGTTTAATCGTTTTTTAATATTATGACCTCAACATTGTTTTTAATAAATTTCGGTGAAAGTTACTCTTTAAACAAAGTTAATCATATATATTTTCTTGGCCAACATCATTAATGTTATTTTATTGTTAATGTTATATTATAGTAATTTTTCAACTAACGTTAGTAAGGATTTTCTTAGTCAACATAATAATGTTGTTTCTATTGATGTCATATTTTTTTTCTAACTTATGTCAAGATGTTATTTTCAGTGTATTCTAATCAATATCAGTAGTTACTTTTAGACTATGTAAGTCAGAACTTATATTATATATATATATATATATATATATATATATATATATATATATATATATATATATATATATATATATATATATATATATATATATATATATGTTAGTTAAGATTTTAACATTAAGATTGTGTAGACTAGATTATTTTTATTGATACTTGTTTGTATGTTTTTTCTCATGGATGTATGTAAAAGTTACGAGGATTAAAAAAGAGATTCATATATAAGTAAGATTAGTGAAAATTTAATGAAAAAATTTTATGGGTTGTGTATTTAAAATTTTCATATACAAAAGGTAAATTTTATTATAATTTTTTAAGTTGGCTCATCTTAATCAATTGAGGCAATAACTATCTAAATGAAATAATAATTGAATTATTAATAGCTTGGATTAATTAAATCTCATTAGACCTTTATTTAATTAAACTAGTGGTGCATCTGATTAAAAGTGTAACTCAACAACTATTAAACTAGGTGCTACCTTTTATTTTTGAACTTGATGCACCTAACATAATTTGAATTATTTTTTTACGTTCTTAATTTAGTTTCTATTTTTCCATTAATATTTCTGAGAACCTAAGGAAAAATATATAAATATATGTGTAATGTAAAACTTTACCTCTTCCAAATGTTATTTCAAAAATTTATATTTAAAAATATATATATATATATATATTAGTTTAATTTTTTTTAATTAATTTTTTTAAAATGTAATTAAATTCAAATTGAATCAATTATAAGTTTCTTGAAAAATTTCATAAAGTTAACTGATTTAAATCTCACTTATGTCAACCTCCATCCAACTTATTTTACAAATATATTAAGGGACATTTACTTAATAGAGTGTTAATTTAAATTACAACTATTTGATTTTAAGTTTGGATATTTTTCTCTCTTTCTTATAATGAATTTTGATGTTCACTCCTCAACTATTTTTTTATAATCTAGTTTCTTATCTTTTTAATCATTATGCTAATCTTTTTCTTCAGAGAAAAATCCAAACAGGTTCATTACTAAAATATAATGTTTTTTAATAGGTCTATACTGAGAGGTTCATTCCAAGTATTTTGCAGCAAATCTAAAACTACCATTTCAATGTTTCATCTTTTTCTTTCTCCACAAATCATACACCATTGGCAACTCTCATTTCATATACCACACGCAAATAAATAAATTTAAAAAAAAAAAAAAAAAAAAAAAACTTCCCTGATCTTGATCATTTTTCAAGGGTCACCTTTATTGATCATCATATACAGAACAAGTCCAGCGGCATGTCTTTTTAAGCCTCGTCACCATCACTCACGCAGACACGACTATCGATATAGAATTCAGTAGAGAACTCAACTTCATCAACTATCCTTCCTCTGTTGTATTCACACACACAATGACCCAAGTTAGTATAAACACCGTAACAACAAAAAAAAGTGCAACTAAATTCCCTTAACCAATAAACAAAAGCCAATGCAAAAATATATATTAAAGATATATATTTACTCCTTGATTTCCTTTTTTTCAAAATTTTGATATATTTTGATCTAAATTTTTAAAAATTCTAAAAATAAATGGATATAATATTTTTAGCCCAATTACATAAAAACAAATTGATATGATAAATGTTTTTAACACATTTTTATTTCAATGTTAACTCAAAATATGTTTAACATGTCAAAAAACTTTAAAAATTTAATATAATTAAATTAAAAGAATTATATCTATTAATTTTAAAGTTTGAAAATCAAAATGTATTAAAGTTTTAAACAAAAACTAATTATAATTTTTTGTCAAGGTCTAAAACCATATTTAACTTATAAATTTACATGTTAGTACCTTTCAAGAACAAACTTCCCTTCTTTATACTTTTGACTCTTCTCGTGTGCATATTCCTGAAAGAAAATAGTAAATGTTAAAAAGTTTTGTGACAAGCTAACAACCAGCTTGAACTAAACAATGAGGGTTGATAGATAATATTATATATACCATCAACCAATCACAAACAAAATGATTCAGTTTGTAGACTATTACAATAACTATCTCATATCAGCAATAATTTATACGTAGATAACACTGTAAAATTCATTTTAGAGTGATGGTGTGTTGTCATGAAACTATCTCTCTATGTATTAAAATTTCTGGGCCACTGATTCCTGATTACGTGAAATCCAGAGAGGGGAAGAGAAGAGTATTACGTATTTCCAGCCAATTATTTGACCACAACAACAGCAAAAGATATCTGCCACAGTATGTAATCCTGAAAGCATCATCCTTTCTTCTGGTGCTCCGAGTGTGAAGTTGACACTGGATCATAGTCCCGAAACATAAGCAAACACATCATCAGTATAGATTATTCAGGTCTGGCGGTATTTTCAACTAATAATGACAAACTAAATATCCCCAAACTTTATTTATTTATAATGCAAACAGCAAGTAGGTTTATAAATTTCATCTGACCAAAGAGAGCAGGTTAGATATGAAGTTGTTAATAAGAAAAGAACATGTCAAATAAGAACACAGTAAAATGCGTATTCTCTGTCAAATTATTTTTGTCTGCTTGCCTTCTTCTACTGTATTCTTTTCTATAAATAACAAATATTACATTACAGTTCCAAATGACAATTAAATATAATTCCTGATCTGTATAAGCTAAAAACTGAAATATAATAATATGAACTATTAGGAAGATTCTATTCACCAAACAAAAGGAAACAATAATTATAATTGTTGAAATAAGTAATAAGATGTGCATTTGGAATCAATTACCTTGTCTTGTACCAAGGAGTCTAGTACACTCTATGAGTTGTATTTAGGAGTCTAGAATAGTCTTTGTCTAGAATAGTCTTTGTGATCTTCCCATTGTAAGAGTTTTCTATCATTATATGCTTAATACAAATTTTGGTCCCTAATTTCGTTAGTTATATTCAAATTGGTCCTCCTATTTTTTGAATTGTTTAGAGTGGTTCCATGTTTTGTAAAAATATTTCAAGTTTCTCTTTTTGCTGACGACATTAAAAATGCTAACGGTGTAATGTTTACTTTAGCCAATAGTTAATGACCTGTCCAGTTATTCATTATGTGGCAAGCTCATGTCAATTGATGTGTAAATGTTAAATATTGACATGGAAAAGTTAAAGTTAAAGGAAATTACAATTAGGTTAGAAGCAATTTGTGAATTGGGATTGAAGAATATGGTGAAATTGATCTTCAAATTGGGTTCGTGGTTCGTTAAACTTGCAATTGGAAGATCGTAGGTCAGGTAAGTGTTCTTAACATGATATTGTTCTTGTTGGTTTTAGGTGTTAGGGTTTAATTTGGTGTTGAATATGTTAGTTTTGTTAAATGTATTATTTTGTTTGATTGGGCATGATTTTGGTGGTAAAAATTTTGTAATTATGTGTTATTGATTGGTTAAATGTTGAATTTGTAATTGTTTTGTAATTCGTTGTCGGTTTGGGTTTAAATATGATTAAAGTTGTTGCGTTTTGGAGGTTTAAGTATGGTAAAAATTTGTCGCATTTTGGGGGTTTATACTAGTCCCATAGGTGTTAATTTAAATTAATTTAGTGGTCCGATTTCCATTTGCAGGATAGGGATTGGGATGAATGACTAAAGGTTTGAGATAGTGGTCCACTACGGTGGGACCTTGATAAAAGAGGTTCCCTTTAAGTATATAGATAGGGAGATAGCTTATTCGGACATTGACCCCGATAAATGGAGTTGTTTCTGAAATACTAGGTGTCCTTAAGGATGTAGGGTACCTTGAAGTAAAAGAGTTATTTTACAGTATACATGATATTTTTTATATGTTGTATCATCAGGTGCAATGAATATGATCAATGTGCAAAATATTTTGGGAAAGTTAACTTGTTTGTTGTACATGGCGTGGACGAGCAAAGGTTGTAGAAAATGATGTCAATCAAATTATTTATCTTTGTCAAGGACCTTTAGAGAGTGGTGAGGATAGTGAGGTTGGAGATTTGATGCATGTTGAGGATGGTGATGAAGGAAATGTGGAGGATGAAGTTGAAGTGCAAAAGGAGATAGAGGAAGGAACAATTGACTGTGCTAAAGCGGGGATGCATACAGAGGCTGAGGTGGACTTGCAGAATGATTCTTAGTTGGTGACTGAGGGTGAGTTAGTCAATGAGGTTGAGTTGCTAGAGACACAGGGTGGAGTGAAGGTGGAGACAGATGGAGTGGAGGTGAAGACAGAGGGTGGAGTGGAAATGGAGACAGATGGTGGAATGGACAATAAGGAAGAAGTTGAAGTGGACAATGAGGATGAAGCACATATGGATCATCTTAGTGGTGATGAGTACGTGGAGGAGGTAGAAGATGTTGGTATTAGATTGGAGGTACAAGAGAGCGATGAAGAATATAAGGCTGGAGAAGTGATATTGAACCAAAAGGACATGGTAGGGCTTGTTAGATGATGAATGGGATTCTGAATTCCTGTTAACTCCAGAAAACAGTGCAAGTGAGGAGGATGACAGTGATGATAAACCAAGTCATTTTCCCTTTCCTGCATATGGAAAACAAAAGTCAATGGCAGATTACAAATGACAAGTTGGGACTACATTTACACATAAGGATGAGTTCAAGGAGACCATTAGAAGTTATGTTGTTCATGCTCGAAGAGCTCTAAAGTTTGTGGAAAATGATAAACGTAGGATAAGGGTGAGATGCATGGTGGCCAACGTAAGTGTCCATGAGTAGCTTACTGTGAGTTTTTGCCATCACGCAAAATTTAGCAATTAAGAAAAATAGTTGGTACCCATACTTGCATAAGGCAATTTAACATTAAAATGATGAATAGTAAGTAGTTGAGTGAGAAATTAGATAGGTCTTTACAAGACAATCCTAATTTAAGGGTGAATGAGATATGTTCTAAAGCATTAAGGAAATGGAATACCAATGTTTCAATTTCTAAAGCACAAAGGGCAAAGTTAATGGTCTCAAGTCAACTTGAAGGTGACTTTAAAGAACAGTTTAGAAGGATTTATGACTATGCACATAAGTTGTTGAGGTGTAACCCAAGGTCTATAGTTAAGGTTAAAGTAGACAGTGATAATGGTGACCCAATCTTCCAAAGATTTTATGTTTGTCTGAAAGCTTGTAAGGATAGTTTTGTGAGTTGTAGGCCCATTATCGGTTTAGATGGGTATTTTTTGAAAGGTTAGTATAAGGGAGAGTTGCTTCCTGCTGTTACTAGGGATCCAAATGAGCAGATGTTACAACTAGCATATGCAGTAATTTAAGACGAGAACAATGACACTTGGATGTGGTTTTTACAGTTATTGGTTGAAGACCTTGGGGGTAATGAAGTGTGTGGGTCATGCACGTGGATGTCTGGGCAGGAAAAGGTACATGTAGTACTTTGATTAGTTTTGACTTCATGCATTGTAATTGATTGATGTATGTCTGAATAGTAAATTGAGGTGGATATGGGTTGGTGTCAGCTATCTAGGAACTTTTGCCTGGGGCAGAACAAAGATTTTGCATGAGGCACCTGTATGCAAACTTTAGAAAAATGTTTTCTGGTCAGACATTCAAGAATCTAATGTGGAAGGCTGCCACAAGCACCTACCCTCAGGCTTGGGAGAGAGAAATGCTCAATATTAGAAGAGTCAATGTAGAAGCATATAATACCTCATAACTATTCCCCCAAGGTACACTTTTTTCCTTACATGCACATTAACAAAATTCATGTATGGTAACCCATTTTCCTTACTTTTCCAGAAATAGGTATGGGTCAAGATCTCAGTTCACATGAGTGAAGCTTTCAATCGTTTTATTGTTCATGCTAGAAGAAAATCCATTATCACCATATTGGAGGAAATCAGACTTTATCTCATAAAATGATGGGCCACGAACAGAACCAATGTGGCATCTATGGATTTCTCTATTTGTCCAAAGATTAAAAGGAGACTTGGCAAGGAATCAAATTTATCAAGATATTGGATCCCAACGTAATCTCATTTATGTTATATCTAATTCTCATTTATGTTCATGTCCATTTTTTATTTATGTTCATGTCCTTTATTTCTTTCAGTTGATCTGCACAAAAGATGTTTAGGTTAGACACATTTCAGTAATTCGAAACAAGTTCATAGTGGACCTGGACAGTGAACAATGTAGCTACAGGAAGTGGATGATCAGTGACATCCCTTGTTGTCATGCAATTGCAACAATGAACTACTCAAATGTAGACCCACAAAATTTTAGTCCAAGTTAGTTTAGAAGATCCACATATGAAGAGGCATATGTCTCCATCGTTTATCTTGTGAATGGCCACCTGCCATGAGAAACAACAAGCTTCCTATATGTATTGCCACCATTTAAGAGGAAGTTCCCCTTCACAAAGAGCCAAAGCTCAATCTACAAGATTATCCAAAAGTACCTTGACACAAGAGCGCTCTGCCTTCTTATAAAGGCTCCCCCAACCAACTAACCAAACTAACAACTAATTCCTAAATTGTTTCCTAACCAAACTAACAACTAATTCCTAAATTGTTTCCTCTGTCCTGCACCCATTACCCATTATAACCTATCATATTATATCCCATCAGAATACTTGAAACCTTTACTATTTAGTGGAATCTTTTACAGTTGGTAAGGAGTATTAGATGTGGCCCAAGGTGAATAAGTATAAAGCATAGTGTTTATTTTCTATTACTCTGTACAAGCCCTCCTTTGTGAAAATATTTCTGAACATATTCCAAAACTATTAGCCAACACCTGATTGGTGTCTAATAGATATCGTGTTGTGAAAAGTTTTTCAAGTTCCATTCAACCCTCTTTCAAACCATTTATTTCACCGAGAATAAGCTCTATTGTACACATTCTCTTCCATTGGTTTAAATTTATTAGAAATTTATATATTTTGTGTGTTCCACATCTTATTCATGAACTATCGATAATTGTGTAGTTTTAAATAAGTTTTAACTCAGGACCAGTAGAAAGTGTGTGCCTGCTGGTACTGGCACTCCTTTTTTAATTAAATAAGTTTTAACTCAGGACCAGTAGAAAGTGTGTGGCTGCTGGTACTGACACTTCTTTTTTTAAAATTATAACTAATGCAGTGCAATAAGTTGAAATGTGAGGGCTATTGACCCATGTACAGAAAAGGAGAGAAAAGTAGAACAGGTCTTTCAGTAGAGAGACCTGTTAATAGGTAATTGGTAATCGACACATGGATTTTCAAGCATTTTCAATGCATTCAAACATGTACATAATTTTCCAATAAAAGGACAATACTAGAATTCAAAACATGAAAATTTCTCAAGTGGTTCAATTTTACCAAGCAATAAAACTACACAAGGTTTGCACTCACATAAAGACTTTGAAGTCTTTCAATGCCTTAAAACGTGTTTTGCTAATCATATTACCCAGTTGAATTCTTTCAAAACACAAATTTAAAACTTATTTTGTAATGCCAAATTCTATGCAAAAAAAAATAAAAAAATCTAAAAGATAGTGAAATTTGTATATGTTAAAATGTTGGAATTTATAATTTTGAAATGTTAATTAAGGCATAGACAAGTTTTCATATGATTCGATAAAAGTATAAGCCTCAGAATCTTGCCATGATGATTATGATGATAAGAAATAATACTATGTTTTGTTGTGTCTAACATTTTTATTTAGTGTGAAACAGGTGATATAAGTCTATAAGACCAAAGACTAGACTAAGTCTAAGCACTAAAAACATGAATAAGAAGTTTAGACAAAGTTTTCAAGGAAAGAGTACACCAGAGATGGAAGTCTACAAAGAAGAGTAGAGACAATCTACATGAAGTGTCGGACATTTGCCAAGAGTAGACAGAATCTACATGAAGCACCAGATGCACTCGAAATGTAGTCTAAGTCAAGAGAAGCACTAGACAAGGACTAGCAAACGAAGTCAAGAGAAGCACTACATGAAGACATGCATGAAGCGTCAGAAGAAGTCTAAATGCAAGCAAAGAGAACAAACGCTTCTCAAAGAGTAGACAAAGCTTGGTACAAGACACAAGTAGACAAAGCTAACAGATGAATATTACAAGACACAATCGTAATGCAAAGAACATCTAAAAGTCATGCAAGTTTAGTCACATCCCGAAGATGACTTTGACACAACGGACCTACATTTTTCTAAATTTGGTACTGTGAGAAACACGGAAGAGAATGTGATAAAGGTGTTCCATGCTAATCATGTTGAGTATAACAACAAATGTTATCAGCAAAAGGTCAACCATGTTCTGTAAAATACTGACACAAAAGACAAGAAAAGCATGCAAGCTACTACGGTCCTTTTTAAGACATCTGTAAATAGAAATGAAACTGTGTAAAAACAATTAATGCTCTATACACAATATACACGAAACATTGCTTGAAAAGAGATTCACAAGCTTCTAGTGCTAAGTTTAAAGATAGTTTGCTAAATGACTTAGAGAAAGGGCTAAACTTGTAAATCCTTTTGTATTTCCAAGAGTAGCATAGTGTACTGGTTCTTTATCTAATGGGAAGATAAAGGGTTACTTAGGAGTGACTGAGTTAGAAGTAATAGTGAATACTTGAAACCTTTACTATTTAGTGGAATATTTTACAGTTGGTAAGGAGTATTAGACGTGGCCCAAGGTGAATAAGTATATAACATAGTGTTTATTTTCTATTACTCGTGTACAAGCCCTCCTTTGTGAAAATATTTCTGAAGATATTCCAAAACTATTAGCCAACACCTGATTGGTGTCTAATAGATATCGTGTTGTGCAAAGTTTTTCGAAGTGTTTTTCAAGTTCCATTCAACCATCTTTCAAACTATTTATTTCATTGAGAATAAGCTCTATTGTACACATTCTCTTCCATTGGTTTAAATTTATTAGAAATTCATATATTTTGTGTGTTCCACATCTTATTCATAAACTATCGATAATTGTATAGTTTTAAATAAGTTTTAACCCAGGACCAGTAGAAAGTGTGTTAGAGTGTGTGGCTGCTGGTACTGGCACTCCTCTTTTGAATTATAACTAATGCAGTGCAATAAGTTGAAATGCGAGGGCTATTGACCCATGTACAGAAAAGGAGGGAAAAGTAGAACAGGTCTGTCAGTAGAGAGATAAGAAGCAAAAAATGGAAGGAGAACGGAAATATAATGAAGTCAAAGAGTGCAGATATCCCATGGAAGAGCTAGATGCCAAACAGACTAGACAGCTGGCCACAGACTTAGGGGGGAGAGAAATAGAGAATCATAAGGATAATGATGAGAGAAATCAAAGGGGGAAGGGCCAGAAGGACAAATATGCTTTAGTCCTTAGCATCTATTCCTTTTCTACTTTCTTCTTTTCATTTTCAGTTTTCTCCATTCCTGTGTGATTGATTTTGATATAGTTTGGGACAGTTTACTATTTCTACTTTGAATTTCTGGTTTTCAAGAGAAATATTTTGCCATGAAAGGTGCTGAGCTGCATTTCTTCTAGAGTTTTAGTTTCTATCAAAAAGCCTCAATGATAAATTGTTTTCAAAGATGTGGATGCATTACCATTAAATCCAGTTAATATGGTAAAAAAAAGCGGAGGATTTCAAGTATAGAACAATTTAGTACTCATGGTAAATTACACAATGCAATTTCAATAGAGCTTTGACTTTTGCAGAACATGCAGAAGAACTCCGAATATCTTGCAGGCAATTTTCATCTAGCAATAAAAAATGAGTACCAGGCATGTCATCTTATCGGTAATCATACACGACACAGTACGGTCATTACCTTTAATTTCTTAGTCACCAATGGATTATCCAAGAAAAACTTAAATATACTCACACGTTACTGAATAGGTATGCTTTTCCCCTCCGGCAATGAAACGACTGAAAGAAGGGTCAAAGAAGATTAATGAGAAGTAATTTAAGAATCCATCAAAGCAGTTGGAAACTTAGAGCATTATATTGGCAAAAACCAAGCAAAAACAGATGTACAGACATTATGCATTACTTTAGAAGTAATACATTTAGCTTGTTATCTTTTCCCAAATCTCAAACTATATGTGAGGTATATATTTAATTGAATGAATCATGATTTTATGAATATCATGGAAAGACACCACCACAGAATAAGAAGGATACAAGGTATCAAAAGCAATCAGGCAAGAGAGCAGTCCAAATTTACAAGGGCATATTGTGAGTTCCCCCTAAAACTTGGTACATGAACATCTACTGTATATTCCTTGGATAAATAGTTTCTGAACTCATCATTAAGACAGATTTGGCCCCCTTGAGTATTTTACAAAGTACATCATTAATGGAAGAACTACCCGTTTCATCACAGTTCAACTATTTGCAAAGCACAAGGATTGAACTGAATAATATAACGGACTCATACAGCAAAGAGCATATTATCCATCAGGATTTGTTGCCAACGTATCCATCTGAAATTCGTTTCCAGTAAGAATAGATGAGCAACTATGCGATCCACACTCAACCAAAGGCTATTTATTGGCCTTTTTCATTAATCAGATGAGCCAGTGTATAATTTTGACCTTTTTTTTTAATTCTTCAGTGGATGTAGCAGGTGATGCAAAACGGGAATGCTTACAGGGGATAAGTATAATAGCAAAGAGTATTCATAAAGGGTACATAAGGCTAACATCCAAAACTACGGTAATTCTCTAGAAAACCTGAGTTCAGAAAAAAGCACAAACTTTGCATTCAGATAGAGTAAGAAACACAACAATAAGCCAAGAACAAAACACAAAAAATTCCAATAAACATCCCCCACCCCAAAATTCGTTGCTGACCCGGATTTCAAAATTGCATAAACCATCTCAAATTTAACTAACAAATCTACCAACACAATATTCTTATATTAACAATAACCTAACTCAATTCAGATACTCTGATCCAGCTTCAATCATGGTACAACCTACGGTTACAGTTCAATGGGGCAAGTTGTGTTCATATTCCACACATGAAAACGTCCATAAAATGATTAACTGTGTCTGAAAATTGAATATGCCCTAAAGGGTAGTGTTCTTCATTCACAAACAGATTCAGAAATATAATCAAAGCAAGCATAAGGTTTGGTAAAGTACCCTTGAAATGAGATCATCTGCAAGGGCCAAGTGAGTACTACAAAACTTGCATCTATAAGACCTTCCCTCAAGCTCCATCACAAAGAATCTACCCATATTCTTTCTGCTTTCTCTGTTGTTTTCTTGTGTCACCACCGTCACTTGCTTCTATTGCTCATAGCGGTTCATGGAACAGAAACAACAATACAAGTGCCTCTTTATCTGGAAACTTGCTCTTCAAAGGGACACGTGTTGGTCTTCCTACTCCCAGAAAATAAAAATAAAAATATTAATATTAATATTAATTTTTCTGAATTAATTAATATCTCTTATACGCAAGTTTTAGTTTTCAGTATTCTGACTCCAAATTTGTTACCAATTGGTTCATGAAGGTTACTGATAAATAATTAAATAATAGATCGTTATGTCATACTAATGCTATATTTAACATCGATGAGTAAGTTTCCATTCAAAATTTTAAAATCCTAGTTTATTTTAATGAACTTTCTTATTTTTATTAAACGTGAGAATTTTATATACTTGAATTTATATAATTTTGAGAAATATACAAACAACACTTCTTCGTCTTATAATAAATAAAATTATTTTAAGTAAATAAATGCGATTGGTAAAGGAAGAATTCATTGGTCCTTTGATGTGATTAGTCTTGACAATAACTTAGGATTAACTTTGTGTTGTGGCAATCTTTTACTAACCATGATGATGATGATGTTAGATTTGGTTATTGAAAGTAATTATTTGACATGATCCACGGTTTTGAATGTTTCTCCCTTCTCAACGTTGAATTTTCTTTGTTTCTATTCCTATCAAATTAAAAATTATTATTTTTACACATGATACTATCTTATTGTCTATAACTCCTTTAAGACACATATGCATAGTGTTCTTTTTAAATGTGGGATTTTTGTCATTTACATAATGTTCTTTTTTTTCTTCTGTAAATGTCCCTTTACGTTTACTTCTATGACATTTATCCACAATTTGGCTTTTTGGTCTTTTCCATGCGCATAATTTTTTTTCTCTATTCTAGTTGTCTGTTTGCTTTTCTGCAAAAACTATTTTGTTAAAAGAGAGATGATGGAGGTGAAAGACATCCCGGAGCAGGAATTTTAAATTGAGTAATTTGGCTGTTGGCTAACGAATGGGTTTGCTTTGTGCTTAAATCCACCTTCTATACCACTTGTTTGTACTCCGTGAACTACAAAATTTAGAGAATGTGATTTACAGAATAAATAAATCAAGCAAGATGAAATAATTACATGAATCTAATAATATATTAACTAAATTTAATAATATATATTAGATGAATTTATTCACATACAAAATATATTATGTGTTTATTATTAATATACGTTAAACGAGTTTATTGATATATAAAATACATAAGTATAATAAAAAAATATTAGATAAATCATTTTATTGATTAGACAAATTCAAAAATACATATTAGATGTATATGTTGATAATTAATTAAATAAGTTTAGTAATACACTAGACGTGTATGTCTATACATTAATTACACAAATATAGTAACACATATTAGACAAATCTATCAAATATAAATTAGATGAACATATAAATACACGTTAGACAAGATTATTCATATATTAATTAAATGAGTCTATCAATATACATTAAATTATATATATATATATATATATATATATATATATATATATATGCTTGTACATCAAATCAAGATCAGGGTACACGCTTAGATCACTGATCAATAGATAATCTAAAAGAACACTTAAACAACACATGTAATAGAGTCAACATCACATGCATTTGAAAACGTGAAACTAGATAAAAGACTAAAAATTAAATTACTCTTTTGAAATAACTAATAGGATGAAAATGAAGACCTTAGTGATCATTTAGGAGCTTCATGATTAGAGAATAAATAACCACTAGTTAGAAGATAAGGAAAGATAGTAGAGGCTATTAGAGAAAGAGTTTTAAGGAAATTGTGTGCCTTAGATAATGAAACTCGATAGTTGAAATTATATTTATACTTCGAGTTTTTTAATAGTAGAGTAATTGAGTCTCACATTTTAAAACACGTTATCAACACTAAAACTCTATTTTCTAAACTCTCACAAATATTTCTTTATAATTTTTTCTTAATTATTTATTTGTTTTTTCAACAATAAAACAAATTTATTAATTTTTTCCAAGTTGTAAGTTTTGTTCCATTTCTAAAATAAAAAAGAGTAAAATACAAACTTATTATTTAATTTTTTTCTCATCTGTTTTATTTTATTTTTGAAAAAAAATAACAATAATTTTATTTTGATTCACTTACCAATAAAATATTATTTGATAATACAATATTTTTCTAGTACATGAGTTGTTATCGTTTCTCATATAATTGTTTTTTCTATTTCTGAAAAATATTTGAAATGATTTCTTAAATATTTAGATTCTACTGAGCGATTCTAGAGCCATGTTCTTACAGAAAAAAATTTCTAAAGAAATAATAACTTAAAGTAAATTTATAAAATAATTATTTTAATTTTTAAAAAGTATTTATTTAAAAAAGTGAATAAGTTTGTGACTTGAAAGACTTACCATCTGTAACATCCCAAAATTTATACAGTCAGAAACTATATAATAGAATAATTACATGTATTAATATAACAAAACAGTTTTACAAGTAAAGAGATAAGGTTCGCAATTGGCCGAACGGCCTTACATAGATACACATAAACGTACGAACGTTCACTAGCTACGAAGGACGAACGGTTTACAAAATAAATACCGAACGTCCAAATACTAAACACAAATCAAAAGGGCGCTCGCTCTAAAAACGTCCCGCTATCCTAACCAAACTAACCTATAACCGAACGACCTACGGTTCGGCCTTCACTTCAATTTCCACGAGATTTTCCTCAGCAACGATTCCTTCTTCAAGCGTTTCTTCCAAAGACGCATCTCCCTCTGCTCACATCCACACGGATGATCATTGCAAGGACAAGACGGACGTATAGATACAGACAACACAATGGAAAACGAAGGGTAAGCTTATTGAATTTAATTCAAGTAAAACATACATTTCATACATATCAAATACATCAAATAATTCACAACACATACATTCAATTCATCCATTAACTCAATCAAATTCCTGGTACTAGACTGACTGTCCGGACTGTATGAATCCTGTGTAGCTAAGGCGTCCGTGCACACAGGTGAAATAACTGGAATACTCATCAGTCGCCACCTGATGTTAGTCCGTTCTGTCCAAGTTACAGTTATGGACTATGACCTCCTGTCATTCCCACACATGACATACTCCTCTCTACTTGAGAACGAGCACTCACGGAATATCAGGATGAACCACCATCTAAGCTTACCACGTTCATACTTTACAGATCTCAATTTCCATTCAAGAGTCGTTCCTCCCTGGGACGCTCGTTCAAAATCCACAATCATAATTTCAGTTCTTATTCTGTTCGCACATCATAATACTTCCTCTTAATAACATTTTCATTCTTTGTTCCACTTTCATAAAAGGACGAGCGGTCAATCCTCTTCATAACGAGGACGAACGTCAAAAGCGAGACCGAAAGATTTTCTTTTTCCGAAGGGATAAAGCTGACTCATTTTACATGACGAACGTTATTACAATTTGAATCAGTTAAATGAACTGATTCTAGAACAATTCAACTTATACTTAGAATAATTCACTTGCCAAGATTTCAGAGTCAATTCAACTGAATGAAGATACAAAAGACGAGTACTAAATGTACTAAGTACAATTTAGTTAGAAATAACCGACTGCCAGTAAATGACCGAACGCGGTACGCGAATTTACTGAAATTTAGGACGAACGCTATTTCAGTTTTGGGACGAACGCTATGAAAGTTAGGACGAACGCTATTTCTGATCGTTGGTAATTACAGAAAGAACGAGCGTTTGATATAGGACCGAGCGCTACTTATAACGTACGCGTTGGGACGAGCGTTCGGTATAAGACCGAGCGCCACTTAGGACGTACGCTTTGGGTCGAGACCCATCGCTAATTCAAAATCTTAGAAATAGGATTTTATATAAGATGTGATGGTAAAGTTACATTTTCAACAATATGACTAAGTGTCTGAATGTATATTTTTCAAGCTTTTCAATTTCTCACACAACACTCAGAAGATCTACGTTTGGCCGAACGCTCAAACGTAAAGCTATATATAAGAGGGCGTTCGTCGTCACATAAAATTATTTCCGAATGAAAGGAATCATTTTCAAAGGAATTACTAAGAATACCGAACGGTCAAAGACCGTTCAATAACGAACGTTCATTATCATATAAATCTCATGTTCAAATTCTCACTTACAGTAACTCATTTTTCAGTATAAACTTTCATACATTTAATTAATCATATCATAGTATATCTCATACTTCTCATGCATCGACTCATGTTCATATATCAAACATCCAATATCAAAAATCATAATGCATACAAATTTACAGAATATGCATACAGTACAATACATATAATTCACAGAACATTCCTACATCACAGTATAACTCAAGAATTAAATTTAATAAGCTTCCCTTACCTATAGAAGTGTGCGTACGTTCTTCAGACAGAAAAATCAGTTTCCAGTAAGAATTTCTTCTACCTTTAACGCTCAACCAAACTCTTCAAACTAAAATTACAGAAAACCAAGATTGGTTCATATAAGGTGCATGCAATCCAAAGTTAGGCTTGCATGTTGACAAGGAAGAACAGTTAAGAACGTGAAACTTACCCGTTTCAGAATCCAAAACCGTTCGGTTCAAAACGTAGCTTATGACTCCGGGACTGCTTCCACGGTGCCTGAATGTTGATCGGAGTAGGAAATGGTAAGTTGCAGAAGAGAGAAGGAGAAGGGTTCTAGAGAGAAGGAGGAGGAAAAGAAATCTGAGTTTTGGAAGGGGAGAAGGTGCGCATAGGAGAGTGGGAGATTTTCCAGAAAATTCACTTTTGTTCAAATCCCACTTTCAGACGAACGAGCGTCCCCCTTGTCGACACCTGCACCCCACTACTGACTTTAGAAGTTTCCAATTTTGACAAGTGGCATGCATGCATGGATCGGTAGTGGATTTTTAATGCACTGAACGTGTAGCATGGGTGCATTGATGGAAGCAAGCAGGTGACTCAGCATCAAATTAAATGAAACGTGACACCATCTGGTTGCACGGGTAAAATGCTGGTATACAATAGTGGTAAAAAAGTATAAATTATTTGACACATATAGATATTTTATATTTATTTAAAACTATTTTTACTTATTTTTTATTCTCTTATTTCTTAAAATAATATTTATATTTTTTTTATCATTTTATCTTTGTAATTTATGTCAAATAAATATAAAAGTGTGTCATGATTTATATAAAAGTGTGTCATGATTTCATAAATCATGATGAAATCAAGGTCTAGGCAATAACCTTTATGATGTTTCTTCGGATATGAATTGTGCCTTTTCCCAAATATGTGGTTGCTATCAATACGGATGAAAAAAATGTGTGCACCATTGGGGAGATAAGCAAACATTACAGTAACCCCGGATATAGATGACATCCTTGACAATTTGTCTGATTTGTGACAAATTTAAATCATTTTTTTGTTTTCAGATACTTTACATTTTACCAAAAGAAGGATAGTTTACATTTACAAAAAAAAAAGGATAGTTTACATTTTTACATATAGTTATGAATTTGTTGAAATGATGTCATAAACAATGAACTGAAAAAAAAAGACAGAAATTCTATAATAAAAAATGAAAAGAAAAAAAAATATCTGTTTCTGGGCTTTAGGTTATATGAACCTAAAAAATCTCTATTTCTTTTAGATAACTTCCTATTGCTTTCAAAGACACTGTTTTCTCTCTTGGTCAAACAAACCATATACTTTGAGATCAGCATTACAATCTTACGGATTCAGAGCCTTCTCCACAAGTCAGACGGAAACATAAATTTGCACGAAGAGCACCACCCAGTCTTGTTCCAAAGAAAGAAATTAAAACCGAAGTGCTTGAGCATGTTGAGCTGATGCGAACCAGGATCTACTGCGGCGTTTCAATGACAGTGCTATGAGGCAAAAAGGAACAAAACTACATTTGTGTTCTATACTTAAGAAAGCAAAAATCATAGCAGTGAGTAGAAGAAGTTTAAGATGACAAAAACGTGGAAAGGACAAGAGACTAATATCCATTGACCATCTTTACGCACCTCTTTTCCCATCATCGAGCATTGTCTCAAGTTTCGGTTTTTACATGCTGGGATTGCTCAGATTCGAATCTGAGAATGTTCATCTCTCAGAGCATGTGAGTGGTATGTCACCTGCTGAATTGGCTCGGATCCAACTACAGATGATGTCTAATCCAGAGCATATATGAGATGGCCTCGGTGAGCATGAAAAACATGAGTTCTGAAAACTTCAAAATTGCTACTAGCAGTTGAAGTATACTCATTCATAATAAATGGTTGAGATTGATGAAAATATGGCCAACGCCTCAATCTCAGCCATTTCTTCTTAACGAATGTGCTTCATCTGTAAGCAGCAAGTTTAAAGTTTTTAGAACTCATGTTCTTCGACCATCTCATCAGCTCTGGATTAGACATCATCCGTTGTTGAATTTGACCCAACTCAGCTGGTAACATGCCACTCATACTCAGCAATTCTAAAGACAGGTTTTTATAGAAAAAAATTTCTAAAGAAATAACTTAAAGTAAATTTGTAAAATCATTATTTTAATTTTAAAAATGTATTTATTTAAAAAATAAAATTGGAAAACTAATGTCAACACAAAAAAGAAATATATATATATATATATATATATATATATATATATATATATATATATATTAAATATATTATTTTACTTTTCTAAATTATTTATCATGATTCGGTGACTCTTGGGTATGTTAACGTATGTATGAGAGTTTTGCATGTCTGAATATTATGGAATTATAACCCATGCCTCTTGTAATACCTTATGTCATACAAAATTCTAATTTAATTTTCTGATAACTATCTCGTATTGACTCTATTATTATTTTCAAAAAGAAATATTTATTTCTCTATTTTAACACACTTATGGTTGTAATTTATGCCAAAAAAGGCAGAAAAGTCTTACGTAGTTTCTTATATTTAAGAACAACTTGGATAATAAAAGTTGTGGACTTTGTACATCAAGTTGTGGGTCTTAATTATTTTTATTATATTAATTTTCTTACCTTAATTAATATATTATATTGATGGCAGTTTATAAACATTTTTATAATTTCTATAAGAATTATGAAATTATGAAACTGTAACATCACAATATTTAAAATGTGATAATCAATAATAATGTTAAAGAACTTGAAAGTTAGAATATGCTAAAAAGAGATGTGAACCACCTAATCAAGCCCTAAATTATTTAGAAGTTTATGTTAATATTAACTTTTGTAGTCTTTTATTTCTCTCATTACTTTTTTAAGATAAAAATTGTGATATAAAGTTGAGGTAAAAAATATAATAATTAATTATTTGTTTTCTTTGAGCTTTTAAATATATAGTTGGTATATTCTTTTTATTATTTGAATCAAATATGCATTTTTAATCCTATTTTTGTGGACAGTTTTGAATTACCATTGTACTTAGTAAACAATGAAATTAAAAACTAATAAAACATTGAATAGACAAATACAGCCAATTTGATACTGACAATTCTTAAAATAAATAACAATTAAAAAGTTATTATCGTCGATTTGAGAAGCACAAGAGTATTTAGATTATACTTTTATATTAAATAATTAAATAATAGGGTCAGTCTATCATATCAAAGCTTAATTTAAATAAAATATAATAAATTGTTGCTTGGTTTATTTAACGCAAACAAAAATCTTAAATTATTGTTGATTAAATTAATGTTATCAAGATGGTATATAGTGGACACTTATTAATAGGAAAAATAAATAAATAAATAAATAGAGCTATGTAAAACATCAATCAAGTATTCGTGTCATTTATTTCATATTTTTTTCTTTTTTTTTTTCAATTTTCAATTCTAATTCTGACATTTAAAGTGACATTAGTTATATTTAAGGATGAACTAAACTTATTGAGTAATATATTAACAAATTGTTATAAAGTATCGAAATCAAGATACTGAAAAACGGTATGAGGCAAAAACATAAAAAAAAATGATGTGATGTAAGTAAGAGAAGGATGTGGAGAATAAAACTAAAAGAAAATCGAGACACAAGGTATCAAGAAAGAATATAAAAATAAAAGTCAATATAGGAATTAAAGTGACACAAAGAATGGTCAAGAATTCAAGCAAAACATTAAGAAGAATGGTCTAGAAAAAGGTTAACTGGGCAGTCATTGGTTTTGTAGATTTCTTATATCAATTTCTAGTTTAGCTTTAGTAATTTAGTTTCTTGCAATTTCTATCCTTGCAATTTACATTTCTAATTGATTACTCTATTGAAAAGAAATTCATTACTTTCTTACTAAAATCCACATCAAAAGAGAATCAGCTAATTGAATATCTTTGTAAAATTAATCCATTAATATTAGTGGCTTACACAATTTCATCTTAGTTATGAAAACATAAAAGTACACACTCTAATTTAGATTGAAAAACAGTAGTTTACTAGTCCACTTGACAAAGAATGTACAAGTTGATTTTATTCATAAAAGAACAAATAATTGAATAAGTATTGAACCAAAATCCTCGAAGATATATGAACATGTTCAAAATGAAGTCCCTCTTGAAAGCCCTAATCGTGAAGTAGATGAAAAACATACAAGTGTGTGGTTGCGAGGAGGTAGAGAACAAGTGGTGTCCTTATTGAGCAAAGATTCTTGGATTGAGATTTAAACCTTTTATCATCATTGTTCTAAAGGTGGTTTCTCGAGTGAGTTTTCTTTATATTTATGGGCAAGGTTTTTTGTTTGGTGTTGCATTCAATAGTTCGAGTGATGGTCTAGGTATATGTTGGAATTGTCTAACATGCACTAGTGCAGAAAAGGTCTTTAATGTCATCTTTTAAACGTCAGACCATCGAATATCCAACGTAAAAAGTTATCGGTGGCATTTTCCGTAAATAAAACAACTATTTAGACGTCGGCTATGGCGGGACCCGACATCTAAATACTCATATATGTCGGCTCCCCAGAATAGACGCCAAAACTAAAGGAAAAAGTTAAAAAAAATTAATTTTTTATTCTATTTAGATGTCTGTTATGGGGGAATCGACTTCTAAAGCCATTTAGACGTCTGTTATGGAGGGAACTGACGTCTAAATACATAACCCAGGAATTTAAAAAGTCACTTTTTGACTACATTTAGACGTCTAATCCTGTCACTCCGACTTCTAAAGTCATTTAGACGTCTGTTATTGGGGAACCAACATCTAAATGTCAGCATTAAAACACTGCAAACGCGAGGCAGCCGTTACGCTCACTCATTGTTCATCATCTTCATCGCGTTTTCTCTCTACAAGTTACGCTTTTCAGGTTCGTTTTCTCACTTTTGCACCGTTTTAAATTAATTTTACTCTGATTACATCACTCTTTGATGCATTATCTTTCATTTGAATTGATTAAAATGTGTTTTCGTTGGGTTTTGGTACAGTTATTCTCATGTCCTTGGGCGGCGTTCTTCAACGGCGGTTTCTTGCGTTTTGCACTCCTCCAATTCCCTCCACTACGTTTTTAAAACCATCCAATAAAAAAAATGTACAATCATTCTCTTCAACTAAAATATAAAGTTGTAAACTCGAATCACCATGAGTCAAAAGCAACTTCAGAGATGTCAGATCCATACGTCTGACCTATATAGGTCCGTCGTCTATATAGACGTTTGACCTATAGTGTTTGACGTCTCATTAATGTCACCCATATAGACTTCGGACAGAGATCAAACGTTAAAAACCCAAAATAACAGACGTCTAAAGTCTTTTCTGCACTAGTGATGGTTTTTTATAGTCACTCTTCATTACAACGTCTGACTTAACAATTTTAGTCTTGTCCTTTGCGATGATTTTCACTTGTGATGTCTCCATTTCTTGGATGAATTTGTTTGTTGAGTTTGTTATTCTTGTTTCGTGGTAGTAAACTTTTGAAAGGTATGGTCAATATTTTATTTACAGCCAACTTTAAGACGAAGTTATTCGTCAGAATTGGAAAACAATTTCATAAGATTTTGACAAGTAGAATATTAAGATTTAACATTCCTAATTATGTATTATAATAAAATGTCACTAGTGCAAAATAAGGCTTTTAACGTCACCCTTTAGACTTTCGACCCCCGAATATCAAACGTAAAAAATGACCGGTGGCATTTTCCGTAAATAAAACAACCATATAGACGTCTATTATGGAGGAAATAGACGTCTAAATCCATATAGACGTCTGATGTGGGGAGGAACAGACTTCTGTGTACTAATTTTTGAAATCTAAAAAGTCACTTTTTAACTCCATTCAGACGTCAGATCCCGTCAATTTGACTTCTAAAGCCAAATAAACTTCTAATGTGGGGAGAACAGAGTTCTATATACACATTTTTGAAATATAAAAAAGTCACTTTTTAACTCTATTTAGACGTCAGATCCCGCCAGTCCGACTTCTATAGCCATATAGACGTTTGATGTGGGGGAACCGACTTTTATATACTTATTTTTGAAATCTAAAAAGTCACTTTTTAACTCCATTTAGACGTCAGATCCCGCCAATCCAACTTCTACAATCATATAGACGTCTGATGTAGGGGGAACCGACTTCTATATGGCTGCATTAAAACACTGCAAGCGCGAGGCAATAGTTACGTGCACTTAATGTTCATCATCTTCCTCGCGTTTTCTCTCTACGGGTTACACTTTTCAGGTTCGTTTAATCACTTTGGTACCATTTTAAATTAATTTTACTCCAATTACATCACTCTTTGATGCATTATCTTTCATTTGAACCGATTAAAATGCGTTTTCGTTGGGTTTTGGTGCAGTTTTGCTCATGTCCTTGGGCAGCGATTTCTTGTATTTTGCACTTTTCCAATTCTCTCAACTACGTTTTTAAAACCATCCAATACAAAAAAACATACAATACATTCTCTTCAACTAAAATATAAAGTTGTAAATTCGAATAACCATGAGCCAGGAGCAACCCGAGAGGCCTCAAGCGGAAAAAGAATCAATCAAATATGGCAACGTTTTAGACGTCTGATCTATAGTGTCAGACGTCTATGTAACATCTTGATTTTTTTTTCAAGATCTCACGTTGTAAAAATTTTCACAAAATAATTCCATAAAACAATCCTTTAATACAATCAAACTTTATTTGATTAAAATGCAGAAGAAAAACATAATTATAAATGTTGTCTGTTCAAAACAGCAATATCAAAATAATCTCTTTTACAATAAAATACAAAGTTTGAAATCTTTTAAATATAATAAATGATCGTTCCCGAAATAAAGATCTCAACTCTACGTTCGATCCAGCCTTATCTGCAACACCATCTATTCCTGTACAAGTACGATCATCGTAGGTGGAAACCACAACCACAACATGCAAGGGTGAGCAACCAAAAATATCATAACACACAATATACAATAAGCATATTAACTTCAGAGTATATAATCGTACAACATATTTCATCACAACATCAACATTAAAGTCAATCCATTCATACCCAATGTAAACTTCTACTATGTCGTCATAACCTGATTCGCAAAACAGGACAATTCGAGTCGTCTTTTATCGCAACTTCCAACCTATCTCCCCGACTTCTCAAGGATTTAAGAGTAAAAACTTCGGTTAGGCGCACCCACCAATCACTATACTCACACGAGCTGAAGTCATTTTGGGTGAGACATCCACATCCCCTCGCAAAGGGAAGTTTACTCAAATCATTATCTCTAAACGAGAGTCCAACACAATATTACCGTAGCTTATTACGAAAAGTTCATCCATGACCAGCCACAATAAAAGGAAATAATATAGTTTCATATTTACATCACATTTCCATACATATTCTTAATAACATGCATTGCTCATCCATCACAAGACTTATAATACAATCTCCTTACATTCCACCTTTAATCTCAATAGACGTTAACTCATCAAATAATAAGCATTACTCACCAATTACAAGGTTTATAATATAATCTCAATACATTCCACACTTAATTTCAATGAAATTAACCCCACAACACAATCTCAAGAGAACACACATTAATTATCGATCCAGTAAATTCAACCTTACTAAATCTTTGAATAACAACTTTCAATAAGACTTTCATACACAATTACTAAAGTATGACATCAAAACACTCAAATCATATATTATTTATCATAACTTCCAACGGTCCTTGTATACCACATTGCAATTGGCACATGTCCTTTTGATAATAATATTACCACATTAAACAAAATATCAGAATAGACATATCAGAACTCATAATAGGCCATTTAACGTAAGGAAGAGGGTGAATACATAAGCCTACTCAAGACCTTGCCTTCTCAAAAGAAAGATAACCAAACTATGGCCTATCAACACCTATCACTAGTAAAAAGGCTAACTAAAAAAGTATATAAACACATAAAACTCGTATTGGCCTACATAATCTAAAAAAGAAATGCACGAGAGTCAGACGTCTCTTAAGCCATGCACGAGACTCTCTCATGCATCCAAAAAGAAAAACAAAACACTTCCATCTTCAATTGCAAGTGAGATTCCAATGCAACTCCTATAGGAGGACTGTCATCACATAAACCATTAGACCAGTAATAACTGACTGATATTAAAACGAAATTATCTAAATATAAACTTTTCTTCAATTCATTTTGAAAATTAAGATAAAAATAGTTATTAATTAATTTTCACACATCTCCTTAACATTTTTATCACTCGAAAATATACCATAAATAAATCTTTAATACTAGAAAATATAAAAATAAAAATAAAAGATATTTTTATTTTATCGAGGTCTTATAGTCTACATAGACGTCTGACCTGTATGGATTGGACGTCTATATAGATGTTTGACCTATTGGGACCGACATCTTATTAACGTCACCCATATAGACGTCGGATAAAGATTACACGTAAAAAGCCCAAAATAACATACGTCTAAAGTCCTTTCTAAACTAGTGTGTATTAATTGATACACTTAATTTTCATATGTTAAAGCTATTTAACTTATGTTTTCTAATTTGATGTTGAAAAAAATTCTAATAAAAAAGTTCTTAGAATTAATCAAACCTTTTCTAAATTTTGGTTTTGGAAAAATAAACATCACATCCAAATTTAAAAAGAGATTATATTGTGATAGGAATACAAAATAAATGAAAAAAATTATTGCTATGATCAAGACATTTTCATTGTTGTATATATTTTCTTGTTGTAACAAAATTCGTTTTGGACGTACCTTCCTTTCTTTGGAGCATGATCAATTTAAAACTATGTCCATGTCTTTCGAAGTCACACGCAAAGTGGAAGTCTATAATAGACAACTTTAACAATATATATTAGACGAATTTGTCTATAATAGTTTGAGTTAGATTATGAAGTGAAATTCTAACCTTAACCAATTTAACTATTCAAACCAAAAATTAAGTATGAAGCAATGCATCAAATTCAACGAGGAATGAGATTATATTCATGGCATTTTTCTTCAAATGCTACATTATGACCAATTCACCCTAACTGCTACTCTATGGTTTTTAATTCACACCATGTCACACTCTTAGACTCAAATATCATTACTACTAGTAAAGAAAATCTTTTTCCTGTTAAGACAAGATCATCTATAAGACTGAACTCTCTAAATGTTGTATGTTTTGAAGTTTAACAAACAAGAATAAACGAAATGAGCATATGACAAAATGTTATCTTTGGAAAAATAATATTAAAAGATAAGTGTTTTATGAAAATTTTTTGTGAAATCTAAGCGCTTAGAGAAAAGCTTTAGTAAACACACGCACTACAAAATGATTTCCTCATAAATGTGTCAATGAGAGTCTCTTAAACGCACTCGTGCTAATGCTTTGATAAACAATGCTAGACGAGCTCTCACTATAAGTTATAAAATGATGATTTTGGTAAAATTGTTAAAAGGTTCAAACATTAATCCAAAAACATATGTTGGAAGATATTTTGCTAAACGCGCTCTTGAACTAAAAGATAAATTACTAAACAGGGTTGTTAGGAAAAGCCTTTCAAAGGCTAAACGATACTTGTGCTAAACAAAGTTTTCATCCAATGATTAAACTCTCATGAACTACTTTGTATCTTTACAAGAATGCAGAAGAGAAAAAGAGAAAGAGATGCCCTTGCACTTCATTGTCATATTGCTTATTGTTGTAAGAGAGAAAGAGAGAAACACTTGCGAGTGTTTAGACTGTGTTGTATTGTAATCAAATCCTCTCTATGAGAAATATAGTTTGAACAACATGTACGCAATTTAAAATACTTACAACTGAACTCTGTTTGAGTTAAGGAATCTTGGCAAGGTTGCTAAGTACCTAGAATGGTTCGAATGCTTAAAGAAAATATCGGCAAAGGTTGTTGAGTACCAAGAATGGTGCTAATACTCAAAAGAAATCTCAGCGGGTTGTTGAGTACTAGGAGTGGTGCTAATACTCAAAGGAAATCTTAGTTGTTGAGTACCAGGAGTGATGCTAATACTCATTTATAATTGTGTGAAGATTATAGTGGAACCCTTTACGGAGGAGACTAGACATAATTCAATTGGAGCAAACTAGTATAAAATCTCTTGTGCAATTATCTCTTCTCTTACCTAAACGATCCTCTTATGAAAACTTGCAGTCGCACTTTAATTCTAAACATAAGAATCTTCCAGGCTAAACAATCTTATTCATAAAGGAAGTTCTTAAGAAAATGCTACATATCACATTCTATGTAGCACATTAAAATTTGTTATTATGCAAATCTATTAAGTCGAGTTTCCAATCATTTAAAAAAAATTCAAAAACTAAATAAAGTGTTATATCAGAATAATTGTGAAGACCATCAACATTATTCATCCCTTGTTCTAATTATTCATCCCTTGTTCTAATGTTTTTCATATACCTCGTGTATTGTAATAAAATATACTAATTGATACACTTAAATTCCATTTGTTAGAATCATTTAAGTTATGTTTTTTCTAATTTTATGTTGAACCAAATTTTAATAAAAAGTTCTTAGAAATAATTAAACATTTTCTAAATTTTGGTTTTGGAAAGACAAACATGATATCTAATTTTAAAAAAAAGATTATATTATAATAGGAATACAAAAGAAATGAAAAAAAAAAATATTTCTATGAAGACATTACCATTGTTATATATATATATATATATATATATATATATATATATATATATATATATATTGCAAAAGGTGTGTATTTCCTTGTTGCAACAAAACATGTTTTAGACGCACCTCCCTTTCTCTGCAACACGGTTATGCCCACATCTTCTAGACCCGCACGCGAAGTGGATTTCACTTCCACAAGTAAGAGGGTGCATTGCTTGACAGTTCTAAGGATCAAAGAGAACGTTGCAGATTTATTTTTCGTGGGCCAAGGTGGGTGTTGTTACTATGCAGAACAAGTCATTCTTTCTCCATAAATAGGTGCTCATACCTTCGGAGACATTTTTCACGCCTTTCTCTCCTCTCCAATTTTCACTTTAGCATTTTTCTCTTCCTTTTACCCTCTCTTAAAATCCTAGGTTATTTATTATTAGAGTTTCATTTTAGTTCTAAGTTCCTCTATAAATTTCGGAAATTTAAGTTGTATTCCAGAAAACTTGCGTAACAATTTGCGGATAAATCTTTAAGAATAATAAATTTATATATCTTAGGAAATCTTTTTGTTTGTTATTTAATTATAACAATACTTATGACTAATATAGAAAAACAAGTTAAAAAAATAAAAACATTATTTCCATAACTTAACAGTATTAACAGGTTTCTCAAAACCGTCAGAATTCATCGAAGTTTGTTAAAATTATCGAAAATGTGTGCAAATTATTTTTTTTTAGTTTTTAATTGTGATAAAATAAAATTATGATCAAATTAATTTTTTTAACCACATAAATAATGAAATAATATGTATTAAAACTGAGTATTATATATAAAATAAACTACAATGTTCCGTATATTAATATTAATATAATCCATATATTTAATTGTTCATATATAAAAATTAGAACAGTATATTAATATAATCCATACATTTAATTGTTCATATAAAAATAGAAAGAAAGATGTTCAATACTAAAAATAGGATTGAGAAAGATGTCCATTAACAATGTTAGTTTTGATGCATAAAGTTCATGGTAGACACAACGAGCATGTTGTTCCCAATAACTCATTCCAATGAGATGCTCCAACTTGTCTTCGACTTCTCCACCGCTCAAGCCAACGTAGGGATTCTAAATTTATCAAGATGTAGAGATAAGCAAATAATATAACAATAATTATATCATTCAATTAATTAAAGAAATAAAATAATGATAATTTAATTAAAAAATACTAACGGTTTTAAATATTCAACTAACAAACTTTTTAATAAAAAGTGAATTAAAAATATATAAAGAAACGTAAAATTGAATTAAATGTTTAATAAATGAAAAACATACCAAGACAATTTTGCTCGTACAATAGAGCATCATACACTTTTTGAATGCACCAGCCATGCTTCTCTTTGCAATGCGGAATCCTCTTTTCTCTGTCATGCACACAAACCAATCTTCTCAACATACTTCCCCCCAACTTGCAATTCATAATCAAGGAAAGACCAACATCAACTTGTGCTATAGCAAATTGAACTTGTATTAGCACATGGAAAATCACACAACTAATTTCTTGTGAGCTCAAAAACAGTAAAATCAGCATAAAGTTTATATAAAAGTTAGTAGTCTTGTGTCTAAGTTGTAGTAAATTGTGCTGACAAAAACTTGAACCGCAATTTCCTGAGGCGTGTAGATTCACTGTCCTTAAGGACTTATCCGCGGTGTATGCGCAAGTCCCCCAGGATACAACAGGAACTTCTCGAATAATATTCGAGGATCACAGAACTAGCAAGAAACTCTTTCGAGTATATACTCAGGATAGTTTTAGAAAGAAAATTGAGAGAATGAGAGAAGAGAATTTCATGGTTTTGGAAATGAACCAAAGGGTTCATTTATAGTTGGCCAAAAACTAACGTTGCATGACCGTTTGCAAAGGAATGTTGCAAATATGGACGTTGCAGTACCGTTGCCATACCAACGTTCCATTCACTTTTGCAATAATAATAAAATATTATAACAATCCCCCACTTATTGCAAAAGAAAGTTAAAGGAAAATGTCTTTGATCCAAACAGTTCTGTTTCAAAAGAAAGTTAAAAGAAAATGTCTTTGACCCAAACAGTTCTGTCTCAAAATGAAGTTCTGTCTCAAAAGAGATTTCTCATTTTTGCAGGTAATCCTTTTTTCAAAACAAAGGTATGTCATCTTTGTGTAAACTTGGAAAGTGATTGTATAAAGCAATAGCGCAAATCTTTGTTCTGATGAATAATCAGAGATTAAAATAAGATAAGAGTATTTATATCCTGAGTCTCATAAGATGTAATGCATCAGAGCTGGTATAGCAAGCTATATGAACCAGTCTTAGATCGAGAAACTTAACACACAATGTATTTGGTATAGCAAGCTATATGAACCAAAGACACTTGACGTGTGTTAGAGGTTTATCAATCACAATACACCCCCACAATTCTTGCTGTTATCGCTGTGTTGCGCTAATTAGGCCATGCGCGTGCCCGGTATTCATGAGTGCTCTAGAGATCATGCCAAGATCTCATGCAAGCGGCCCCACTTGACACTCATATAGGTGATTTCATCAAGTGTATGCTGCAAATCATACACCACCCGTAAGGGATATGAAGATCATTAAAAACTTTGATAAATTACAAAGTTTAACCTCTCAATAATGCAGTCTCTAGCACTTTCACACACACCATAGGAAGGGACATAATTGATTAGAATCAATTTAGTGCTATCAGAACTAACAAGTGACTTGTTTTTACCCATATGAACCTTATTCATGGGATCTCCAATCACAAAGGTTGGGTTACCATCACTTGTTTGTTTATCAGTGGCTTAAGTCCCATTCCCCTCGATGTTTCTAATATCATTTGTCTTCCCAAGGGTTTTGTCAGAGGATCTGCTAGATTCCGTTCTGACTTCACATAGTCAATGGAAATAGTTTCACTCTTTAGCAGCTGCTTCACCAAATTGTGTCTCAATTGGATATGTCTATTCTTTCCATTGTAATTCTTGTTTTTAGCTATAGCTATTGCCGATTGGCAATCACAATGTATTGATACTGATGGGGTTGATTTCATTCCTAGTGGAATGTTTGCTAAGAAGTTTTTCAACCACTCAGCCTCATTACCAGCCGTCTCAAGAGCAACAAACTCAGATTCCATTGTTGATCTTGCAATAATAGTTTGCCTGGCTGATCTCCATGTAATCACACCACCCCCAAGTGTGAATACATAACCACTAGTGGATTTTGTCTCATCTGAATCAGAGATCCAATTAGCATCACTATACCCTTTTAGTACAGCGGGAAATCCACTATATTCAATGGCATAATCCATTGAACCTCTTAAGTATCTCATAAGCCTAGAAAGTGCATCCCAATGTTCTTGATTTGGACATTGAGTGTACCTACTCAGTCTACCTACTGCATAAGCAATATTAGGTCTAGAAAAGCTCATCAAGTGTAGTAAGCTCCCAATTATCTGGGCATACTGAGGCTGAGATAATGATTCTCCTCTATTTTTCATTAATTTGGAGTTAGCATCATAAGGGGTACTCACGGGTTTGAAATCATAATACCCAAACTTCTTAAGAAGTTTCTCAATGTATTGTTCTTGGGATAGTAATATATTATCTCCCTTCCTTATGATTCTAACACCTAAAATTACATTGGCTTCACCCATGTCTTTCATTTCAAAGTTCGATCCTAGAAATAATTTAGTTCTAGTAACAATCTCATTGCATGTACCAAAAATTAACATGTCATCCACATACAAACATATAATGACACAATCACTATTTTCAAATTTAGAGTACACACATTTATCAGCATCATTAGGTGAAAAACCATCACATAGTAATACATTATCTAGTTTTTCATGCCACTGTTTTGGTGCTTGTTTCAATCCATACAAAGATTTTAAAAGTTTACATACCTTATTCTCTTGACCAGGTACAACACACCCTTCAGGTTGAGTCATATAAATTTCCCCCTCTAAATCACCATTCAAAAAGGCAGTTTTAACATCCATCTGATGTATCACTAGCTTATGGATAGCTGCTAGGGCTAACAAAACTCGAATAGAGGAAATCCTAGTCACTGGAGCAAAAGTATCAAAGTAATCTATGTTAGGTTTTTGAGTAAAACCTTTTGCTACTAATCTTGCCTTATATTTCTCTATGGATCCATCAGGGTGATACTTTTTCTTAAAGATCCACTTACAACCAATGGGTTTTGCTCCTTTAGGCAAATCTACTAAAGTCCAAGTATTGTTTTTCTGAATTGATTCAATTTCAGTCTTAATGGCCTTATCCCACTGTTTTGCATCAGGAGCACTAATGGCTTCTACAAAGTTACATGGATCATTGTCAACAAGATAAGTATAAAAGTCATCTCCAAAGGAAGTTTCCTTTCTCTGCCTTTTGCTTCTTCTCAAATCCTCATTTATGGTATTACTATTATCATTATCATTAACAGGTTGAGACATCTCACTAACCTTTAAGGGAAACACATGTTCAAAAAATTCAACATTTTTCGTCTCCATTATAGAATTTCTCTCAAGTATATCACTTTTAAGAACTAGAAACCTATAGGCAGCACTATGTTCAGCATAACCTAAGAACATACAATCAGAGGTTTTAGAACCTATTTTCCTTTTCTTAGGATCGGGTAACATCACCTTAGCTAGACACCCCCACACTTTTAAATATTTAAGGTTAGGTTGATATCCTTTCCACAGCTCATAGGGAGTTTTACCAGTTTTCTTATGAGGTATTCTATTTTGTAAAAAACATGCAGTAAGTAAGGCTTCTCCCCAAAGGTTATCAGGTGCACCAGAACTAATAAGCATGGCATTCATCATTTCCTTAAGAGTTCTATTCTTTCTCTCAGCTACTCCATTAGATTCAGGTGAATATGGTGGGGTTACTTCATGGATAATTCCTTCCTTAACACAAAATTCATTAAACAGTACATATTCTCCACCTCTATCTGATCTAATCCTCTTAATCTTCTTATTTAATTGATTTTCTACTTCTGCTTTATAGGTTAAGAACACATCAAAGGCTTCATCTTTATGTTTTATTAAGTACACCTTAGTGTATCTAGAATAATCGTCTATAAAGGTTACAAAATAATTTTTACCTCCTCTAGACATTGTTTGTTTTAAATCAGCTAGATCAGTATGGATTAATCCTAAGAGTTCAGTTTGACGTTCTACGGTATAACATGTTTTCTTAGTCATTTTAGATTCTACACATATATCACATTTACTACTCTGTTTATCATGCATATTTATTAATCCTAATCGTTGTAATTTTAAGACATACAAAGAATTTACATGTCCTAATCTAGCATGCCATATATCATACGAGTCAACAATATAAGCAGAAGAAGTTGATTCATTCATAATTTCAGAAATGTTAAGTACAAAGAGACCTTGATCACAATATCCCTTCCCCACAAAAACATTATTCTTTGTCATAATGATCTTGTCAGACTCAAATGACACTTTAACCCCAGCTTTTCCCAATATTGATACCGAGATTAAATTAACTCTGATAGAAGGAACATGCAGGACATCATTCAAGGCCAGAGTCTTCCCAGATGTGAGTTTAAGAAGAACTTTTCCTTTCCCTAGGACAGGAGTTGTCCTGGAATCACCGAGACAAACTTGTTCTTCTCCTTCTCTTACACTGATGTAAGAGGTAAAGGCACTTCTGTTTGCACAGATATGCCTGGTAGCCCCAGAGTCTACCACCCAATTACTCACATTGGTCATCAAATTTGCTTGTGAAACGACCGCAGCTATAATGTCATCTCCTTCGGCTATATTGGCCCTAGGAGGATTGTCGTTTCTTGCTCTGCGCCTGCACTGTGGTGCATGATGTCCCGGTTTTCCACACGCAAAGCAATTTCCTTTCTTCTTAAAGGTGGGGTTAAATCCATTTGGACGGGATTTTCGAAAATGGTTTTTCCTATTGTGATCAGGTTTGTGTTCGTACCTTTTGGGAGCAGGTCTATCCTCTACCACATTTGCTTTTGCAGACAAGGTTTTGGCTCTTGCAGCGGCACATTCTTTCCTGTTGGTATCTTCAACAATTATGTGAGTGATGAGCTCTGAGAGTGGCATCTGCTTGTGTCTGTGCTTCAGTTGTTGCTTGTAATCAGTCCAAGAAGGCGGCAGTTTCTCGATCAGTAATTCCGAAACAAATTCATCTGGTAGAAGGATGTTCTCCGCTTTGATATCTTCGAGCAGCTTGTGGTATTCATTGATTTGCGACTTCATGTCCTTATCTTCGATCATCTCCCAACGGTAGTAATTTCCTATAACGAACCTTTGTCTGACGACATCTTCGGCAGTATATTTGAGAATCAACGAATCCCAAATGTCTTTCGCTTCCTTGTAGGAACAATACACGTCGAACAACTCATTAGAAAGCGCACTAAGCAAAGTGTGTCGGCATACCTTATTCGCGTAAATCCATTCTTCAACTAGTTTTGAGTTTGAAGGAAGACTGGAGTCCGGTTTCGGAGATGAAAGAGCAGTTGCAACTCCATACATGTCAAGCAGGGTGGACACACGTTCTTGCCAGCGTCGGAAGTTCTGTCCGGAGAAGATCTCGACTTTTGACACGTCCGGAAATGGTTTTGCAAAGACTGTCTGAGTTCCGGAAACAATGTTCTGACTTTCCGGAATCTGGTTGTTGGTGTCAGCCATAAGTCCTTAAGATTGTAGTAAATTGTGCTGACAAAAACTTGAACCGCAATTTCCTGAGGCGTGTAGATTCACTGTCCTTAAGGACTTATCCGCGGTGTATGCGCAAGTCCCCCAGGATACAACAGGAACTTCTCGAATAATATTCGAGGATCACAGAACTAGCAAGAAACTCTTTCGAGTATATACTCAGGATAGTTTTAGAAAGAAAATTGAGAGAATGAGAGAAGAGAATTTCATGGTTTTGGAAATGAACCAAAGGGTTCATTTATAGATGGCCAAAAACTAACGTTGCATGACCGTTTGCAAAGGAATGTTGCAAATATGGACGTTGCAGTACCGTTGCCATACCAACGTTCCATTCACTTTTGCAATAATAATAAAATATTATAACATAAGTAACACTTAGACTAAAATATAAGTTAGAATTTGACATGTTTGAAAATTCTGTACACATTCTCATTCTCAAAGTATAAAAGGCATTATGCCGCATGACAACACTTTGTTGGAAAATGCAAACTTTGAAGGCAAATCCAAATGCAGTACATATTAAACCAGAAAATTGATGAAGTTCTCGATATTTTTAATTAATTGTGATCCTTTTTTATAACTCTACGAAACCTGAAAAGTAAAAAAATAACAAATTTCAATTTTTGGTACTTTATAAAGCATGAAGTGTAACGTCCCGGCAACTCGCAGGGACCGTTGACTGCCCCCACAGATCACCACCAGGACTCGCACACTTTCTGGGAAAACTTCCCAAAAGGTCACCCATCCCAGAATTACTCCAGGCTAAGCACGCTTAACCATGGAGTTCTTATGAGACAGGCTACCGAAAAGTAAATGCATTTTGGTGATATGAGTAGTCAAATCAATTCCTTTAAGCTATCCTTCAACTGTATAGTCCCATACCTACACAGTCTCCAGATCCCTCTCATTCCGGTGTATGTTCGATTCATCCATGTACCCTTTCCACCCGAAGCTGCCAGGAGTCGCTCCTTGTCTGTGCCCCCTGCACCATGCTTCTTGCACCGGCGTCACTCCCCGCCCTCGTCTCCGTGCTCGGGTGTCACATGAAGTATGAACGTGTAGTGTAGTATCAACAACAAACAATAATAACCAACAACAAACAAGTTTAATCAAACAATAACAAACAATAATAACCAACAACAAACAAGTTCAATCAAACAACAACAAACAAGTTCAATCAAACAACAACAAACAAGTTCAACCAAACAACAACAACAAACAAGTTCAACAAAAAAAACAACAAACAAGTTCAACACTTAAGTTTTTCAAAACGAAAACGAAAACTAACTTTCAAAAGGTGGGTTCATCGGAATAAAGTTTCGTCACCCGTGAGAGAGAAAGCAGAATGCGCCTTTGAAGGACAAAAGCACGAAAATAATCGGTTAAAACAAACAAAAATCATACATAAAGTAGTTAATTAACATGCATTTATATCAAATGAAAGAAAGATTACACTCGTCAAGCTTCGTTCGAGAAAAGTTTGAGAAGAGAAGAGAGTATTGTGCGATAAGGTAGAGTGAATGAATTTTCAATCTTCTGCTCAAATTTTTAATGAATTCAGTAACCTTTTGACTTCGAATTTAAAGGGCATTCGATATTTTATATCCTTTTACGTCAAATTACAATTCTAAATGATGTTTAATAATTGCATTTATTTACAAAAATGTCACTACTCATTTTTAAAGTTGGCAATTCAGTGGTTAAACGTTCAATATGTGACGTTATACGTTGTTTTTGTACTAGTGGTTTGACAAATTCATAGGAAAATAGTAAAGAGAGTAGTAAAAGAGTAGCAAAACCGACAACCATGTATTCTACAACACTGATGCCAAAATGCTCATCTGAATGAATCCTAACAACAACACCTATCAACTTGAAATCTCTTGCAAGGAAAGTCTTTGCAGCCCTATCAACTTGGCCATTCACCGATAGAAAAAGAAAAAAAAAATCAACTTGGCCATTGATGATCTTGATGATTGAAAGAGTGCACTTTAAGGAGCCACATCTAATCATAAGAAGTTCAAGGGAATTACCGACAAAACTTGACAAGTTTATCTCGTAAGAATAATCTAGTCTAAGACAAAATTAGTTCACTAAATTTGTGCAATACCCTACGAAAATGGTTCCATACGACTTATCCATCCTAGTTCAAAAATTTAGATTAAGGATTCTAAGTTGCTTTTACAAATTAAAATATTGATCATATCCCAACTCCTCTCCAAAATAACTAATGACAAAACAATATCCATATAAGATAAATACAATCATATACATTAAGTTTCCAGAAATGATGCATAAGGTTGGTTTTTATATTGGCTAAAATGTAGATGAACAAATATGACAGATAACATGACTAAAGACGTAATTGATCTTCTGTTTCCTTGGCTTGAATGCAATATCTCTACTTCTTCAACATTCACCCCAATTTATTGGATTTTTCTCCACACAGAGCTCAATAAAAAAAAGTTAACTTTTATAGAGCTTTTGTAGAAGCTAATTAGAGAAACTTTTACATTACATTCAAAAATTGAAGGAACAAAACCAATGTATTATCTAGCTTATTAAATTTTATTTTTTATATCATATTCTATGCATTATTTAGTTTAAAATTATTATTAGTTACTATATTATATGTTATTCTTCATTTGTTTTACACGTTTAACACTTGCACCTTTTATTGTTGCAGGAGGACTACCAATTTACAATATCTCTAGTAGGAATAGGATTTTTCACCTGAATATACCATCCATGACCAAGGGATGCACCACATAGAATCTTTGCAGCTGCTGGCCTTTCCACATCTGATTCCCATTTAATGCAATATAGTATAACTTCTCTATCTCTGTCAGGCTAGGACAGAAGAAGATTATGAAGGTCAATAATTAGCAGTTAAAATAACACCAAAATTAGATGAAATTTGACAAAAGAAATAAAGCTTGAGGCAGGGGTCATCGTTAGAGAACTTATAAGAGTATTGTTTAATGGTGTTCCTTCCATAAACATTGACAATGGAGATTTTTCTGGAGGTGATGAATCTGACAAAGATAAAACAGATGTGGAGACATAACCAAGACAGAAGTATACTTACGTATCTAATAAAAGATTTAAAGAATAATTCTGATATATAATTTCAAAGAGTAGAGTACCATATATATATATATATATATATTTAAGGATCCTATAATCCTTCATCTATTAAAGGAATGACAGATGCACAAATCTGCACAAATTATAATAATATCTAAATTATAACTAACACAATATTTGATTGCATAACATCCTTTAATAGAATATTTGACATATCTTAACACCCCTACTCAAGTTGGTGCATGGATATCACACATTCCCAACTTGAATAGAGACTCATTAAACAATCTTCTTGATTCTCCTTTGGTGAGAACATCAGCCAATTGCAATTTTGATCTTACAAAAGGAAATGAAATTATTCCAGCTTCAAGCTTCTCTTTGATGAAATGTCTATCAATCTCCACATGCTTTGTTCTATCATGTTGCACAGGATTGTGAGCAATTGCTTCATTCCAATTGAATCAGTCATGCCTGGTGGAGAATCCATATGGTGTAGGAAAGCGTTTTTCACATCAAATTGTAGAAGAGGCCAATCTTGGTTTGTAGCTAGCAACAAAAGTATTTTTACAGTGGCTACCGATGCGAACGTCTCTTGGTAATCTACACCATAAGACTGAGTGTAACCTTTAGCCACAAGTCGTGCTTTATACCTCTCAATAGTTCCATCAACTTTATGCTTAATTGTAAAGACCCATTTACAGCCCACAATTTTCTTCCCTCTTGGTAAGGGCACAAGATCCCAAGTGTTGTTTTTTTCTAAAGCTGCCATCTCCTCAACCATTGCTTCGGTCCATCTAGGATCTGCCAAAGCGTCCTGTATATTACTAGGAATAGAAATTAAAGATAATTGAGATACAAATGATGCATATGAGTGAGATAACCTGTGAGGTGACACATATTTACTAATGGGATATTTAACTTTGGCTTGGAGGTCTGGTTCATATTTAACTAGAGGTTGATTGATAACAGTTGAAAAACTGTTATTTTCATGCTTAAAATTGATACTAAAAGCAACCTTTAACACTTAGAAACTAGCTTGAAATCATGCTTTTGGTTATATTTTTATAAATAAGAGAGCTGGACAGTTTTATGCTTGATTTCAGTGTTTTTATGCAGGTTTTAAGGTGAATTTGGTGAAAGAAGTGAAGAAGGATAGAGATGAAATCAGAAAAGACATCAAAAAGTGCAAAAGGAGAAGCCGCAAATACCGCTCAGTGGTAGTTTACCGCTGAGCGGCACTCAGAAGCTCACGTTGGATCCGCTGAGGGGTGAAAATGCCGCTGAGGGGAAGAAAACAACTCACGCACTTACCGTTGAGCGGCAGTTTACCGCTGAGCGGCACTTTTATGGGCTTGGGCCTAATTTGTCTCTATTTTTAGAATAATATATAAGCTTTAGGACGTCCTAGGGTTTGTATCTTTGGCAGAGACGAAGCAAATACTCTCTTTTCCACCCCTTTGAAGGAAGATCTTGGATGCTTAGGCTACCTCTTCACCTTTCTAGGGTTTTATCTTTCATTCTTCCATTATTATTCATCTAGTTTCACCATGAATATGGTGAACTAAACCTTGTATTGTTGTTGGGGAATCAATGTAGTCTTGTGAAACTTTCATATATGGAATTTGTTTTAACATCTTACTTTTAAGATTTATGCTTTCTTTCATCATTAGTTAGGGTTTTTCCTCTTTGCTTATTGTTTACTTTGTTTAACTCATTTATTGCCATAATTATTGATTTTGTCGATACGGGAACGTACGGGGAAATCTATATCCAAGGAAATTCTCCCAATAGCATATTGGTTGCCTTTAAGCTCCTACACTTCAGAACTAATTACTAGGAATGCTAGGAATTGTATGAACTCGTAATTAAGGATAGGCCTTCTTGCAAGGTGATTTAGAGATTGGCATTAACAATTGATGAAAAGAATGTTGAATTCCTAAAGTATATAAGAGTGGATAAGATGAAATTGATAACTCCCAACAACATACTCATCCATATAATTCATTAAAGTGTTTGTATTTTGTCTTTTCCATTGATCAAATTCATGCATACATGTTTATTTACTGTCTTTTGCATATAAAATTACAATCAATTTGTTCTTAAGTCTTAAATAATCAACAAATCACATAACTAAACTAGGCCGTGAGTCCTTTGGGAGAACGATATTTGGTCTTACCGAGTTTTATTACTTGAAACAATTTGGTCACACTTGCCGATTGTTAAACAAGTTTGTGGCGCCGTTTTTCGGTGTTCATAAATTTGTCATCATTGACCACGGTTAGAACGAGGTGGAAGAATATATTGAACAGTAGTAGACTCAGTGTTTGGTGTGATGGTGGTCTCATGCAGACAAGAATCAATTCCATGATCAATTTCATCTAAATTAGTATTGTCAGAGATAGGATCAGAAGGTACCTCTAAAGAGTCAAGCTGAACCTGTGGAGAAGATTGGGCCAATTGGTTATGATCAGAAGACATTGTATTATCCATAAAAGAAGGGTCCATATTTAAGATTGGCTTACTTCCTGCAGAATGATCCTCACACGATAATTTATCTTCACAATCAAACATACCAACATCATGATTATGCATTTTACTTTCATTGCCTCCCTGAAGTGGAGAATCAACATAAAAAAATTCATGCTCACTAAATGTCACATCCATAAAAATATAAAATTTCTTTGATGGTGGATGGTAAGCACGATAACTGATAACAGTTGAAAAACTGTTATTTTCATGCTTAAAATTGATACTAAATGCAACCTTTATACTTAGAAACTAGCTTGAAATCACTACTTTTATCTATATTTTCAGAAATAAGAGAGCTGGATAGGTTTATGCTTGATTTCAGTGTTTTTGTGCAGGTTTTAAGGTGAATTTGGTGAAAGAAGTGAAGAAGGAGAGAGATGACATCAGAAAAGACATGAAAAAGTGCAAAAGAAGAAGCCGAAGTCACCGCTCAGCGGCACTTTACCGCTGAGCGGCACTCAAGAGGTTGCGGGAGGACCGCTGAGGGGCAAAATGGCCGCTGAGGGGAGAAAACAAGTCACGCAACTACCGCTGAGCGGTATTTTACCGCTGAGCGGCACTTTAATGGGCTTGGGCTTAACTTTTTGTAATTTACGAATGCTATATAAACTTTAGGGTTTCCTAGGGTTAGACATCTTTGGCAGAAACGAGGCAAACACTCTCTCTATCACCCCTTTGAAGGAGGATCTTGGATGCTCAGGCTACCTCTTCACCTTTATTGGGTTTATTCTTTCATTCTTTCATTGTAATTCATCTAGGTTCACCATGAATATGGTGAACTAAACCTTGTATGTTTGTTGGGGAATCAATGTAATCTCTTGAAGCTCTCATATATGGAATTTATGCTTGCATCTTTTAATTAAGACTTATGCTTTCTTTCATCATTAGTTAGGGTTTTTCCTCTTTGCTTAATGCTTGCATAGTTTAACTCATTCAATGCATGATTATTGGTTTTGTCGATACGGGAACGTACGGGGAAGTCTAGATCCGGGAAATTTCTCCCAATATTATGTTGGTTGTCGTTAAGCTCCTGAGCCTATGAACTAATCATTAGGAATGCTAGGAATTGTATGAACTCGTGATTAGGGAGAAGCCTTCTAGAAAGGTACATTAGAGAGTGACATTAACAATGATGACTTGAATGTTGAATTCCTAAAGTATATGAGAGTGGATGAGATGAAATTGACCCCCAACAACATATTCATTCATATAATTCATTGAAAGTGTTTATCTTTTGCTTTTGCCATTGATCAAAACTTCATGCATACATGTTTATTTTCTGTCTTGCATATTAAACTTCAATTATTTCGTTTGTAAGTCTTAGCTAATTAACAAATCACATAACTAAACTAGGCCGTGAGTCCTTTGGGAAGAACGATACTTGGTCTTACCAAGTTTATTACTTGAACGATTCGGTCATACTTGCCGATTGTGAAACAAGTTTGTGACATCATATTTTGGTGCTCATAAATTTGTCCATCAATAACCTTTTGGAGTTGATCCATATCCAACAAAAACACATTTGATCGCTCGTTCTTCAAGCTTTGTACGTTGATGTGGGTGTAAGTGAACATATATAACACATTCAAAAATATGAGGTGGTAAATTAACTATGGGAGGAAGAATACAATGATCAGACAACACATCAAAAGGCCTTCGAAAGTTAAGCACACTAGAAGGGGTTCGATTAATTAAATAAACGGCAGAGCTCACAGCCTCACCCCATAAATGATATGGGACATTACCATTTATCAAAAGTGATCTTGTCACTTCTAATATATGTCTATTTTTCCTCTCAGTCACTCCATTTTGTTTCTTATATATGTCTACTTTTCCTCTCAGTCACTCCATTTTGTTGTGGTGAATAAGGACATGCAGTTTGATGCAAGATGCCTTTAGAGTTCATGAACTCTATTAATTCAGTCTTAAAATATTCCTCTCCATTGTCTGATTGAATGACCTAAATATATGTGTTAAATTGTGTAACAATCAGATGATAGAAGGAACGAACCACATCACACACATCACCTTTATGTTTAAGCAAATACACCCAGGTTACTCGAGTACAATCATCAACAAAACTAATAAATCATTTTTTTCCATGATGTGTAGATTGTGGGGCAGGGCCCCAAATATCTGTGTGGATTAATGAAAAAGGAAAATCAGTCTTTTAATTGCTTAAAGGAAACATAGTACGATGACTGTTTGCCATTACACAAGTTTCACAAAGAAAATCAGAAATAATGATGGAAATAATTTATTTAGATAAACAAAAAAGGGATGTCCCAATCGTCTATGCCATAACCATATCTCCTTTTTATTTTTATCGTGTGTGTGTTCATTTGCAAGACAAGCCAACGCTCCTTTATGAGTTTGTTGTGAGACATTTTCAAGATAATAGAGTCTCTCCCTCTCTCTCCCAGTGCCAATCTTCTCCTTAGAGTGAATGTTCTGAAAAAGACAATGGGTTGGGTAAAATGAGGCAATACAAGAATGTGATTTGGTTAATTTGCTGACAGAGAGAAGATTACAGTTCAATGTAGGGACAAATAAAACATCAGAAATTGATAAGGAGGGTGAGAGAGATATAGTACCTACACCTTCAATAAGAGATGAGACCCCATTGACATTAATAATAACAGTTTTAGAACAATTAGGAGAAAAATTAGTAAATTTATGAGGATCACATGTCATATGATCAGTAGCACCTAAATCAATTATCCAATCACTATCTCTCGTAATAGCAGAAAGATTAATAGCAGAGTTAGATATACCTGACTTAGTCACAAATCCGGCAGCAGTAGAAATATGGCTCTTGGAAGTAGCTTCTACCTTGGTATTGGGAGTAGTTTTACCTTTTGGATGCCAATATGGATAACCATGGAGTTTAAATTCATGCATATGGGTAGCAACGGAAGTCCCAAAATCATGTTTTTCCGATTGATTTTTATCGAAAAAAGCCATCAGAAATATTCAAACAGAACACTGATTCCTATATTGTAGAAGATATCAGTGTTTGGCTCTGATACCATAATAAAAGGTTTAAAGAATAATTCTGATATATAATTTCAAATAGTAAAGTACCATATATATACATTTAAGGATCCTATAATCCTTCATCTATTAAAGGAATGACAGGTGCACAAATCTGCACAAATTATAATAATATCTAAATTATAACTAACACAATATTTGATTGCCTAATATCCTTTAATAGAATATTTGACATATCTTAACAATATCCATTAAATTCCTAGCTATGCAAGCCTCCATATGAGGCGCCTCAAGTTCCCACCTGAAAGATAATTCACAAGTATCATAGATATCAGCAGAAAAATACACATGAAGAATGTTGAATACATATATTGCAAGATGGAATCATGGAAGTAAAAGATCTAGTTCCAAAAAATTAACCTGCTTTTGTATTGGCAATAGCATGAATTCCAGTGCCAGATTCACCCTTTTCATTCATAGAATTATAAATGAAGCTTGCAACTTTTCTAGGTGCCTGATTGGTTGCATCAATAACTAATGTAGGAGGCCAGAAAAGTGCCCAAGAACTTGAAAAAATCACTCTATTTCTCACTAAATGTCACTTGAAATCCCCAATTGATCAGCATATAATCGAGCAGCAAAATCACAATCTCGTAAGAGAACAGCACGAACACGTGCCCTATCTCCAGATCGCGCACATTATAGGTTTCTGAAATCCGAAGCGCGGAGTCCACAGAACTCACAATCCTGCAAAACAGAAACGTGATTAAGTAATTAAGTGAAACCAATAGATTGAGTAAAGAGAGCGAGAGTGAGATTAGGGTTTGTTACTTGCGGTTGCAAAAGAAAGACGACGTAGGGTGAAAGGAGAACGCGAGTTGCGATAGGAGAGGGAGGAAGAGAGCGAAAGAGGGGTGAGATGGTTGTGAGGTATGGTGTTGGAAGCGAGAAGAGAGAGTATTTGAAGGGGAAAGAGGAGGCACGAGGAGAGGGCGTTGTGCATGAACTTTCACATCCAAGGGTGGTTGTCGTCGAAGCATATTTGTGAGACTAATAGTTCCCTTAGCTCGGGACTGGGAAGTGCAATGCCCAAAGTGTTCAAGTGTTCCACCAACTTCGTTACGAGTGCCGCTGCGGGTTTCTTGCAACACTGCTGCCAAACTTTAGCCTCTTCAAATTTTTAGGATTTCCAAAGAGAACAGGGGCATGGAAAACAAATTTCATACGAGAGGGAAACCATTAGGGATTGCAAAACAAGAGAGCTTACTGGTGAAGGGCCAACGACGACGGAAGGAGTGAAGAAGACAATCATTAATAGTGAACGCGAAGTGGAGAGCAAGATAGTATCTGTTAGCAAAATGATGCAGATGAAATTTTGATGATGTCCAAATCAAGTCAAGACCAATCAAGAATCAAAATGATCTGAAGATTTGTATTGTGATAGAAAGCTTTTGTAATACTCTTAGAAATATGTATAGGACGTAGATCAGAAAAAGAAAAGTGTTTTGTAAAATTACTATAGTAAATCATTGCAACAAAACACTATAGTACTATTCACATGAATAGTAACACTATTCACGTGAATAGTGACGGTTAACGGTAAGAGTATCGCACTTAACACGGACGTTGGGGAAACTAGTCGTTGAAGAAACTAGCCGTTTATGACCGTTGGACAAACTAGCCGTTTATGGCCGTTGGACAAACTAGCCGTTTATGGCCGTTGGACAAACTAGCCGTTTATGGCCGTTGGAGAAACTAGCCGTTAAGTTTGTCTTTTAGTGAATGGAAGAGTCTTTGGATGAGTCTATAAATAGACTCTCATTTTCTCTCAAGAAAAATATCCAGAGACACAGAAACTCTTCCCTTGTGCTCAAATACTCAGAAATTATTGAGACTTGTGTGTTCTTGTTCGGCTTGTGAAACTCTTGTCTGTGGAGCTGGTGAAGTGCTGCTACGGTGACAGAGGAAATAGCCGGTTCATCCTTGGTGTGTCTAAGGAGGTGTTCGGAAGAGAATCATCCTTCGTGAAGTATTCGGAGGAGGTGTTCATCCTTTGTGAAGACTCAAAGGAGGTGTAGTTTCATCTCTTGTGGTATCAAGAGAGGTGGTTTCTAAACTTTTACAAATTGTATCTTTGTGATTGTAATTTGTAATTGTTTTGTGTTAGTGAAACTGTTTATCTTGTTTTGAGATAAGCGACTGGACGTAGGATTGGTAAGATCCGAACCAGGATAAAATCATCTGTGCAAATTTCTCTCAACCTTACTCTTGCTTTATTTGTCTTTATTAATTGCTAAGTAAGTTTAATTGAGTAGAAATTAAAAGGCACACATTATTATTAAAAACCCCTCTTGGTTTGTTATTCCACGCTAACCCTTCCGCTGCAGTCGCTCCTGACAATTGGTATCAGAGCTTGCTTTGATAGTAATTCAAATGGCAGGATCACATCAAACCTTTGCAGAGGGTGCTTCTATCAATAGACCACCACTATTCACTGGTGAGAATTACGCATTTTGGAAGGTAAGAATGCAAATATTTATGGAGTCTATTGATATAGATATTTGGGATGCAGTTGCATCTGGTCCTTTTGTTCCAACTAACAATATGCAGGAACCAAAGCCCCGTGACCAATGGACTGCTGAAGACAAGAAAAAATTTGGTAATGATGTAAAAGCTCGTAATATTATTTCATCTGCTTTAACTGTTGATGAGTTTTACAGGATTTCTGTTTGTAAAACCGCTAAAGAAATGTGGGAAACTTTAAGAGTAACTCATGAAGGCGGAGATGAAATCGGGTGTGCTAAAACGAATAATTTAATCATGGAAGAGAATAATTCAAGCTCTTCATCAAGCACAACATCAAGTATGGGTGATTCTGATGAGCAAGCATACATCTGTTTAGTAGTGAACGACGACACTGGAAGCCAAGTAAGTACATCTAGCGATTCTGATAATTCTAGTCAAATTAGCGAAAATGAATTGCATGAAATTTATGCTGCTTTAATAGTAGAATCTGAAAAATTAGATAAAGCCCATCAGAAATTGAAAAAGGATTTAAAAAATTTAAAATTAAATTTTGAAAATATTTCTGAAGAAAATAAAAATTTGAAATCAGATTTTGAAAATATTCTTGAAGAAAATAAGAATTTAAAATTAAATTTTGAAAATATTTTTGAAGAAAATAAAGATTTGAAAAATAAAGTTTTAATTTTTGAAAAGGGTAAATTTGCTAGTAGTGATGAATGTGCTTCTTGTGAAAATTTTAAGAAACTACTAGAACAAACAACCTTAGGAGAATGTAGTAAGAATAATGAAAATAAGGTTGTTAAAAATAAGTATGTTCCTAAAATTAAAAATAAACACAATCATAGAACCCGTAGAATTTGGGTAGAAAAAGGAACAACTTATAGGAACACAAATGTTATATCATGCTTTTATTGTATGAAAAAGGGTCATACATCTAACAAATGTAAAATTAAGCATTATGGTGTTCCAAGTGGTAGATATATTTGGGTTGTAAAATGATTTCAAATTTTTAAATTAACCCAAAGGACCCATACAAAATAGTTGGGTACCTATTGTTTAAAATTTAGAATTTCTTTAAAACAATATTTAATTATTATTCCAAGGTAGATGGAATTATTTTAATTTATTTAATATATAAAGTATATATAGTTTTAAATCGGAAAAACTTTTATGTGAGCATGTTGTCTTTGATGAAATTGTAGACCTTGAGGCAAAACCTCTTGAGTCAGTTGAATTACATGCAGGCAACGACGAAGATTTGTAGAAGACAACAAATGAAGCAAAGAATGATGACAATCCTCAAGATGAAGATCTCAACAATGTTTTATAAGCTCTTTCTCCTAAAAATATTTGCTTTAAATATCCTATTGTGCATGTTTGAATGAATCTTTAAATTTGAAATATTTTTAGCTCATATGCATGCATGCTTTTATTAAGGGGGAGTATTATCTTAGGGGGAGAACATTCAACACAACTTTTTAATTATGATCAAAAAGGGGGAGAAAATGCTTAAAACTTATTAAAGCTTATTTGCTTATTTAGCTTATTTGTGTTTATTCACTAATGCACTCTTTCTTCCATAAGTTGTGTTTTAAATACAGATTATTACCAAAAGCTTTAAATCAAGAAGTTTTTGATCATCATCAAAAAGGGGGAGATTGTTAGCAAAATGATGCAGATGAAATTTTGATGATGTCCAAATCAAGTCAAGACCAATCAAGAATCAAAATGATCTGAAGATTTGTATTGTGATAGAAAGCTTTTGTAATACTCTTAGAAATATGTATAGGACGTAGATCAGAAAAAGAAAAGTGTTTTGTAAAATTACTATAGTAAATCATTGCAACAAAACACTATAGTACTATTCACATGAATAGTAACACTATTCACGTGAATAGTGACGGTTAACGGTAAGAGTATCGCACTTAACACGGACGTTGGGGAAACTAGTCGTTGAAGAAACTAGCCGTTTATGACCGTTGGACAAACTAGCCGTTTATGGCCGTTGGACAAACTAGCCGTTTATGGCCGTTGGACAAACTAGCCGTTTATGGCCGTTGGAGAAACTAGCCGTTAAGTTTGTCTTTTAGTGAATGGAAGAGTCTTTGGATGAGTCTATAAATAGACTCTCATTTTCTCTCAAGAAAAATATCCAGAGACACAGAAACTCTTCCCTTGTGCTCAAATACTCAGAAATTATTGAGACTTGTGTGTTCTTGTTCGGCTTGTGAAACTCTTGTCTGTGGAGCTGGTGAAGTGCTGCTACGGTGACAGAGGAAATAGCCGGTTCATCCTTGGTGTGTCTAAGGAGGTGTTCGGAAGAGAATCATCCTTCGTGAAGTATTCGGAGGAGGTGTTCATCCTTTGTGAAGACTCAAAGGAGGTGTAGTTTCATCTCTTGTGGTATCAAGAGAGGTGGTTTCTAAACTTTTACAAATTGTATCTTTGTGATTGTAATTTGTAATTGTTTTGTGTTAGTGAAACTGTTTATCTTGTTTTGAGATAAGCGACTGGACGTAGGATTGGTAAGATCCGAACCAGGATAAAATCATCTGTGCAAATTTCTCTCAACCTTACTCTTGCTTTATTTGTCTTTATTAATTGCTAAGTAAGTTTAATTGAGTAGAAATTAAAAGGCACACGTTATTATTAAAAACCCCTCTTGGTTTGTTATTCCACGCTAACCCTTCCGCTGCAGTCGCTCCTGACAGTATCTGGGCAACTGGTGTAGAAGGAGATAATTAATTGTAAAGGTAAAGTGAAAAGGGAAATGAGAAATGAGGAAGAAGAAACAGAGGAAAGCCTGGTAAACTGTGAAGGCAATGTGTTAAATTTTTTTAATAATTATGGGCGGCTTTAGCGTAAAACTACCGGAAATATAACTAAAAAAAAGAAAAGAAAAAAGTTTACTGCGGATTTATTAAAAACCACCGAAATATATTCAATTTTGAAAAAAGTTGCCGAAAATTACTTGTTGTAGTTATTAAAACCACAGTTAATAAACCTATACTATAATTAATTATTTTTGTAGTGTGGTATCCAAGTATTCTAACCACTTCTAATATCAATCTTAGATAATTTTCTAGTAAGTTTAATTCACATGAGCTAAACAATACAAGTGTTTTAATTCTTTTCATAATTCCCAACCACAATTAGTGTTGGTTTACAAGTACGAATTATGATAACTTTCAATGAGAGGATAAATACATCAAAAAGAAATATGAGAACTTGTGGAGTTCTATCTTGTGTTTTATGAACAAACTTTGACAATATAAACTTGTGAGATAATAACAACATAACATTACAATGTTGCTAAAGTTTTTGTATTCTCTTGTGTGACTCCTCCTTTTATAGCTTTCTTCGAGAGGTAATCGTTACTCAAAGATAGTTGACTTTGTTGAGATTAGGTGGCTTCTCATACGAAGATTTGTACTTTTCTACACCTTGGGAAGAGCAACATTGTTTTCATAGTTAGAGCTTGTACGACTATGATAAGACATAAAGCATTAGAAAACATTTTTTTACTAGAGCGTAACAGATTTTATCCGTGAATATTCACAAACATTGGTATTTTTGTCATCCCTAGGTATGATTATTTCATTATGATTTTTTCTTTCTTTTTCAGTTTGGCCAACTTGAAAGGTTTACATGTTTTATTTTATTAATTTTGAGTTAGGTTGTCACTAGGTAATATGTTTATATTGTTGGTCTTAATATCGAAAGTCTTCCTACCAATGGTTTAGGTAAACATGTTTTGTTAAGACGAATGAAAATATAAAATAGGTGTTCATAATTGGAAAGGAAAATGTTTCTTTAACATTGCCAACATTTTGACAACGCCACCTGACACGTATTGATTGGTCATTTTGAAAGTTTTTTTTTATAAAGATGTAATGTGTCATTAAGGGCATTTTGGGAAGGGAAAAAGGGTTTCGTGATTTCATTTGAGAAAAATCCTATGTGTTTTAAATCTTCTTTCGCGAATACCACTATTGCTCTTACTCTTTCTCCACCATTTCTCTCACGTGTCTCTCCACCGAAGTTCTCACTCTCTCTCCGTCTCACTCTTCCTCTCCCCATCGCCGACAAAGTTGGTCCAATAAGCACGGTTCTTGCTCTTTTCTTTCGTCATTTCCCCCCTTCTTACTCTTTCTCTGTTTTCGTTGGAGTCATTTTCCCCTTCTCTCCCTCTTGTGATTTTGACCTACCCCAACGTTACATTCCACCTCTCTGCCTTTGTCCCCCTAACAAGTAAGGTGTGTCCTTTGTCCAAGGTTTGGGTTTTTTCACAGTTTCAAGGTTGGTAGCACCGTGAAGAAAAAGTGCGAAGAGAACAAGTGTCACATTCTCGCTTCTCTCAGCCCACATTTTCCCTTTTCTACCTCTCTCTCTTTTCGTTTGTGTCACACTATTTTCCCCTTCACTCTCGCGATTTGTCCTTACTTTCTCATCCATCCATTGTGAGCTCGACCATATATGTTGAAACCTTTATTTGGTTATGGGTGTTTGACACTAAAATTGATTTTGTAAGCGACCTTGATAGGCTTAAATGCTGGTGCCTAAAAAAGAGATCCAGTTCAATTGATTGAGTGTTGGTGCTTAAAAAAAAAGAATCACATCACACCTTAATTATACTATTATTTTACCTTGAATTATGGACAGTTTATAAAGAAATAAAATAAAATATAATAAAATATGAAACATGAAACAATAAGTTGAAAGTAAACTCATTTAGGAAGCTTAAAAAAATGTTGTTTTTGGGAAATTAATTGCATATACTAAAGTGGTCTAAAAATTATGAGTTAGTACTCATTTGAAAGATATTTGAGTCTACATTCCAACAAAAAAAGAATCAACTCATTTGGAATTCGGTGAGGAAAGTTATGAGCAAAACAACCAGCAAATGTTATCTCACTCAAATTGCCTTTGGGGAGTGACGTTCTCACAACTAGATACTGCAGTACAAGTTTTTGTACAAAACCAAAATTTTGTATGTGTAATCATTTATAGGTGTAATTAGAGCTGTCAAAATGGGTCACAACCCGCGGGCCAACCCGGCCCACCACGAGTTTGAGCCAGGTTGGGTTTGAAAAAATTATATTTTTTTATGAGGGTCAGATTTAAACCCGGCTCATGCGGGTTGAACCCGTGGTGGGCCAGGTTGGCCCACCAATCCACCTACCTAATTTTATTTTATTAAAATTTAATTTTAATTTTATAAAAAAATATTTATTATTTTGTTTTTGCTTGAAAAAATTATTTAAGTTCCTTATTTTCAAAATTAATTAAACACCCATGTTGGGAGTGAAATTTGGGAGTGAAATTTGTTTAGATTTGAATTATAGAAAGTTTGTAATTTTTCTATTTTAAAAAAATTATAATTAAGTGAGTCAATGAGCGAATCCGTTTACCCACCAACTCGTGGTGGGTCGGGCCGTGTTTGAATTTTTCTGGCTCGCTAATAAATGAGCCGGGTTGGGTTGGCTCACTAAGTGACCAACCCCGTGGTGGGCCAGATCAGGTCGGGTTGGGCAAGGTGGCCCGTTTTGACAGCTCTAATTGTAATCGATTACAAGGGTCTTGTAAATTATTACACGTACAAAAATTTGGTTTTGTACAAAAACTTGTATTGCAGTACCTAACTGTTACAACGTCACTCCCCAAAGGCTATTTAAGTATATTTTTTTCATATTTTTTCAATGGATGAGACTTCTTTTTAGTGTTTAAGTGCGGATAGAGCTTGAAAACTGAGGTTTGGGCAAGCCCTGGTGGAGGAAAGACCCAATGTTTGCGTGATGACCAAGTTAGGTGAAGTCCTCAAACAAGTGTAGGCCATACCGTCCCTTGTAATCGATTACAACGACCTTGTAAACGATTACACATACAAAAATTTGGTTTCGTACAAAAACTTGTACTACAATATCCAACTGTGAGAATGTCACTCCCCAAAGGCAATTTGAGTATTTTTTGCAGATTTCTTCAATGGATGAGACTCTTTTTTAGTGTTGAAGTGTGAATAGATCTTGAAAAGTGAGATTTGGGAATTCCACGGTGGAGGAAAGACCCAATGTTGGTATGGTGAGCAAATTAGGTGAAGTTCTCAAACAAGTGTAGGTCATTCAGTCCCTTGTAATCGATTACAATGGCCATGTAAACGATTATAGTACAAAACTTTGGTTTTGTAAAAAAACCTCTACTACAGTACCCAACTGTGAGAACGTCACTCCCCAAAGACAATTTGAATGAGATAACATGTTGTCAACTTTGATCTTTGCTGACTATTTTAATCATAACTTTTCTCACAGACCTCCAAATGATGTGATTCTTTTTTTATTAGAAAATAGACTCAAAACTCTTTCCAATGACTACTAGTTTGTCATTTTTGGACATCTTAGTAGGTGCATTTAATTCCTTAAAGTTAACGTTTTATATATTTCTGCCACCTCTGACCTTGTGCTAGTTGTTTTGCTCATAACTTTCTTCATCGAACTTCAAATGACTTGATTCTTGTTTTGTTGGAATGTAGACTCAAAGATCTTTGAAATGACTACTACCTCATAATTTTTAGACCACTTTAGTAGATGCAGTTAATTTCCTAAAAGCAACATTTTTCTAAGTTTCTTAAATGAGTTTACTTTCAATTTATTGTTTCATGTTTCATATTTTATTCTATTTTATTTTATTTCTATCCATAATTCAAGGTAAAATAGTAGTATAATTAAGGTATGATGTGATTCTTTTTTTTAGGCACTAACACTCGATAAAAAAAGCAGTCGTAATTGATTACGAATTTTAGGTAATCGATTACAGAATGAAACCTTGTTTTGTTCCCCAACACTCTACACCGTCACAATTGTTTCTCTCTCCCACTTTCCCTCACATATTTAAACCCTTCAAAATTTCTTCCCCCTTCCAAAACCTTAAACCCTAACAAATCCCCAATGGTAGAACGCCCTAATTAAAATCAAAGGGCTTCCTCTTCCACAGTGGCATGTCGCCGTTGTGATAGCCTACTCCCACCTTCACCACCAACTAATGAGCTTTTCTCCACGGCCGACCAATATGAATGGTGTATTTCCAATAATGGTCCTTTATTCCGAGGTCAATCTTCCTTTCAATCCAGAAACAAATTAACTGCATGACAAATAAAACAATAACCAACGAACGAACTCAAAATGGAAATGGGTACATCAAAAACACCAAAGAATAAATGAAAATGGAGTAAGGGAAAAAAGGGAAAGGGGAAATGGGAAACGAAAAATGCAAAGAGGAAAGGAAATACCTTGTCACCGGAGCTTTTCATTGCTTCACCGGAGTCTCGCCGGATTATCTCGTCAGAGAAGATGACCCGTTATGTTTGCTTCGTGAGAGAGAAAGGAGAGAAAGCACACAGAAATTGCAAACGAAAATGCATAATGAAGAGAGAATGAAAACAAAAATGATAAGAGTATTTTCGGATACTAAATTCATTAACTCTTGCATGCTTTTTCGAATAAAATATTATTTAAAATGATTCAATAACATTTTGACACATATTTGTTGCGAAAATGTTATCAAAATAGGTTTTGAATATATCGGAATCTAATTAAAAATGTTCTAAAAAAATATACTAATACAGAAGAGATTTACTTTTAAGAAAAAAATTATTAAAAATTTAATTGTTAGTTTAAGATGGTATAAATAAGAAAGTTATATACATAAAATTCCAACATTCACAATGTAAAACTTTTTATAATATAGATTTTACTTCATGTCATTATACAGGTTTTAACTTAAGTAAAAGATAGACAACCTAATTTAAAATAAATCCAAATTTTCCTATGATTGTAATTAATAATTGCAATTAATATAAACACATTGTTAAATTTCTTTAACATTAATGACAATTTTAACGTTAAGTAAGCTAACTATAAAAAAGACAATACTATTCCTATTAATATCTATGTTTTTAATGATCTAATTTAAAATAATATTATTAACTGCTTATCGTTAATTTTTGTATCTTAACATTGACTTTTTGACTAATTCCAATAAAAAATTTAAAAAAAAAATCCGTAAATAACTTGTTTCAATATTAAGATTACTTACATAAATATATATTAAGTAAATAAATTTGCCGAGATAAAAAGAAAACAACAATAACACATTAATAATTAAAAATCGAAATGTGACATTTTAATATATCTTGATTATAAAATTAATGAAGTGTATAAGATAAATAATTTAAATTTCCTATCGGCTCATCATTCTTATATTTCCATTATGTTGAGCTGTTACTGATTTGAAAGGATCTCTTAATGATTCAAGTTTTGTTCACTCTTTAAATTCACACGTGACTTTAAAATATGAATAACATTGGTATCTTCCATTAAGATTCAGTAATTTCGTTCTCCTCTTATTATATACATTAGATATGTATCTTGCTGATAAAAAAAATTATATTTATATAAATTTATCTTTAAACGCGTATATGTTTTTAATGACTTTAATTTGGATAATTTTTTCTCTTAGTATTTATTTTTTTTTTCTTTTAGTTCCTAATTTTCAGAAAATAATTTTTGTAATCCAATGTTATATTTATTGTTGACTTGGTTGTTAATGCTAAATATAATAATGATGTAATATCCCAAATACAATATTTAAACTATGAAGAAAACATCATATAATCAATAATATACATCACTTAACAAGCTAAAAAAAATATAAAGTCATTTCTACAGTCATCCAAAAATAACTATAAAACTAACTTTATATACAACATGTACAAGTATCAAAATTATACACAATAATGGTGTATCATAAATCACCACTGTAAGCTAACCACTAAGGAAAATAACATACTAAAACTATGACACGTTCGCCGCCTAATGCTTGCTCAACGGTCACATCATTAGGCTTTGCTCATACCCACCAGATGATCATCGTCAAAAGAAAAACACATAGAACAAACAACCAAGAAACATACAAGAAGGATAAGCTAATTGCAAAATGTTTATTCATATTAAGGTAAATACAATATACCATTTCAAGCACATAATAGTTATAGCATTGTGTTTCCTTAGCACATACCGACTCAGACTTGGCCAAAATTTTTACTATCTAGTATAAATGTTGAGCCATGGAAAGTTTTGCATCTGTATGGTGAAACAACTGACTCACTCAAAGCTGCCACACAAGGTTAATCCTTAAAACGCCCCTTGCCACCATGAAGAAAGGTCTAGTAGGCTAGGGCCTCCTACTCCTCTCACGATATGACTCATCACTCTCTAATTGAGCATGGATGATCATTAGAGTGTCAAGATAACCCCATATAAGCTTCTTATAATTCATACTATTTATACACATGAATTCCCTAATAAGATATTCCTCCTTGGAATTCTCATTCACAATAATTCAGTCATAGCTTGATAACCTCATTCCACATTTTATCCACACAATTTAAACCATGAAACATTAATGAAAGAAATAAAATAACTCAGACCAATGCCCATGAATACCCAAAATAACTCAAAAATCCACCTTGCTAGTTGGCGCTCAGCGCGATAGAGAGTTGGCGCCCAACTGGCGCTCAGCATACTGTCACCCGAGAGTTGGCGCTCAAGCGTCCAAAAAGGACCGCTCAACGACATGACAAATCTCATTTCCTCTTTTTCTTTGACCTTCACCCTTCACCTTCAACTTCTTATACTTCTTAAGACCCTAAAACTCTAAGAAACCCATGGAAATACCATTGTACTTAGATTTGCCACTCCAACCTAATTTAAGCTCTCTAAACAACCCAATTTCAATTCTAACTCTTAAACCAATCATGTTACTGATTTTCCTTCACAAACAACTTTAAATTGACTCGAAAATAGACCCTAAGCCAACTCTTACTCCACAGAACTGCTCTTTTACAAATTCACTACCCAAAAACCCTTTTAATGGACTTGAAATCACTTCAACCAATCTTCACCAACTCATTTATGCATAATAAACCAGATTTTTACCGGTTTAACCACTCTCCCACGTCCAAATGGACTTCAAAACAACTCCTAAACATCCCTTTTACCTAACCCACTGCTTACTCAAAAATCCACCTACCAAAACCCTTAATTTTCACTCTAAAACAAGTAAGATTTGAACTCATTTTATCTTCTTCCCTTAACCTTCTAAATTTTGACCATCTAATGATGATAACCAATCATAGACCACTCCAAAACAAATACCAAACTGCAGATTTCACATTATGATCATTATTCCAAAAATTGACATACCCACTTCATCAATTTAAGCTACAAACTGGACTATAGTTTTCACACCTTCCCAAACATCATTATTAATACCCTTTTATCTCATAATACATTAAGTTCATCATGCAACAACTCATAATAGCAACCACACCTTCGTAATTCTCAAAACACATCATAAGTTTACAAGCATTCAACACTTTTCCCTAAATTTAACCTCATAAATTACCATAGAATCACATACACAAAATTCACAGATTTCAAACATCTTACTATACATATGAAAAGCAAATTAGCTTCCCTTACCTTAGGGAAAAATAAGATAGTTCAACAATTTCTCGCCTGACGCTCCTACCACGAAGAATTTTAAGAAAACACCTATAATTGACGAAATGATAGTTAAGACGAAATCTTAGGACCCATAATTAACCAAGAACCAAAGAAGAAGCTCAATTGAAACATACAAGCAGATTTAGTACGCATGATCATAAACCTAAGATAGACCGAGAAAAGGGATAGAAACTTACTTGCTATAAACAGAGAATCAATCGGTTGAAAGTGGAAAGTATTTTGCCGTGATCCTCTAGGAACCTCCTGATCGTCAAACAGAAGATCAGAGAGTAAGAAAATGTAGAGAGAAGGTAGAGAGAGTTTAGAGAACGAGTTCTAATGAGATAAAGTGTGTTTTAAGCAATGAGACTACTGTATGAAATTTTATCTATAGTATCGACTTATTTTTATTTTAAAATAATCGGTCTCATTATTTTAAAACACTTATCTATTCTAATATTCCATTTTTTAGGTTCTTACACATTACATGAAAATATATTTTAAACTTGTTTTGTTAAATAATCCTTCAAATTTAAAAATATTTTTTTAACACTTTAAATATAAAATTGAATTTTATGTTCTCCGTGTTAAAAAATATGTGTAGTATTTAAAAGTGTTGTTCTAAGTATTCTAATTTTGAAATACTCCATTTTTATTTTCAAATTTTATATTATCAAAGAATTATTAAGGTTACTAACAAGTGTTTAAGTAGAGAAAAATAATGTTAAAATTAAGGCTTTGAAAAGATGTTTTTATGTTTTAATTCCTAAAAAAATTTAAAATGAATTTAAGGGTTTGAAACGATATTTAAAAAATAATAATTTCATTATTTTTGTTACTTGTGTAATATTGTTATTAGTTCGCAAATATCAAAACAACATTTTTGAAATTCAGAGACAAAAAAAGAAGCCATTTTTAATTTGAAAGAGTAAATATAAAAGTAACCAAATTTTGAGGGAATATAGAGACATATTTTAGCCTACATAAAATATCTATAAATAAAATAATAATTTAATATTATATTAAAATACCTGTAATATATTATGTTTCAAAAATATTTTTTTTTTATTTTTTTCAGTTGATTATACTATATATATTTTTTAAAAGTTGTAAAACAAATTGTTAAAAAAACTTTTTCCTTTATAAAAAGAGTTATTGGACTTAAAGAGGCCCACAAAATCTCAAAACTAAAACCCTAATATGACCAACCCACTAATATATCGAACAGACAACATTGAAAGGAAAAGGGAGAGCAGTGAGATCGATCAAATGCGAACGTCGAAATGCTGAAAATCTGACAAGAGAGAAACAGTGAACCACGAAATTGTTACCCAGGTGCGTTCTGCTTCAATTTCACCAAGAGACAAACAATTCTAATGTCGTTTTTGCTTTTTTAATATTGTCAAACCTTCTAGTGAACTAGGTTCGAGGATGTGGTATCCGAACAGGACCAATGAGTCGAATAATGTTTCGAAAATCTCTACAAACGTAAGTTTCAGTTCTGTTTTTTCTGCTTTCAGGGTGAATTGTTTTATTGGATTAGGCGAACCCGATGGGTGTTAAACGCGATTGATTTTCCGTTCTGGGAGACTGTATAGGAATCAGTTGAGAATGAGTTTACTTTCAAGAATAATGCATCATTTACCCCATGGTTTGTGTAGGCGAACTTTTCAGCCAACAGTAGTGCGGCTTAACTTTAGTAAGATAAATGCTTTTTCAAGAAATTTTGGTCAGCCTGCAAGGAAAGAGGAGGAGGATGTAGACGAAGTGGAAATTGACCAAAGAAGTCTTCCAGCTGATTTTGATCCTTCTACATTTGATCCCGATGATCATCGAGGTCCTCCATCAGAAAGAGTTTTCAGGCTTGTTGATGAAATTGCATCGCTTACGGTAGCTGAAGCTGCAGAATTGGGTCTTGTTCTGATGAAGAAAATGGGAGTGAAGGAGATGCCTAATGTGGGTTTTATGAAAGCAGGAGCGGGGAATTTGGCTGGAATGGCAGCGAAAGCCCCAGCTGAGGCCAAGGAGGAGCAAAAGCCGGAAAAAACTGTGTTTGAATTGAAATTGGAGTCCTACGAAGCGGCTTCCAAAATCAAAATCATCAAGGAGGTCCGGGGCTTTACTGATTTAGGTTTGAAGGAAGCTAAGGATTTGGTGGAGAAAACACCTTCTGTTATAAAGAAAGGTGTTTCAAAAGAAGAAGGGGAGAAGATAATGGAGAAACTGAAAGCTCTTGGTGCAAAAGTTGTTATGGAATGATGTATGTTGTTTCATTTTAGCTGTCTGAAATTTAGAAAATTTCATAATGATGGCCGAGGACACTGCAAAATTTTGCTGGTGCTGTGTTAATTTTTAGGATGAACTGGAATTTGATTTTATGCAGCTTTGCAACATTATTGTTCTGTTCCCTCTTAAAGGAATAATTGTTGTTTCCCTCTTAAAGGAATAATTGTTGTATTCCTACGTACGATACTCATTAACATTACTTTTTATAAATAAATTAGTGTTCTCTAGACCTTTTCGTGTGTCAATTGAATTTTGTTGCAGTTACCAGTCACAGACACTTGCAATCTTTGAACTTTTGAACCTTCACATTCGGACCATAAATGAGAATCATCAACCAAGGAAAACCTTATCTGAATTGAGTTTAGATAAACAGTACTCGGGTTTGTGTACGTCAGGTTTTCAGTTTGAAGGACTGAAGTAGCTGTAAAAGGTAAAGTTGACAAACAAGTTAATCTCGTTTGATTTTGATTTCAACATTAGCTTTACTATCTGCATGTTCGATTTAAAGTTGCAAAATTGAGCGTTCTAATGTATGAACCATTTATGAAATTTTTGTTGCTATAAATGCTTTTAATCCAAAATGCATGACTTTGTCTTGAAGAAGTCACTAAAGGGAGAGTTGCACTAACAAACTCGGTATGCAAATAAACGTTAGCCAAATTCAAGTTTACAAACTTTAATCCTATCATAACCTTAATTAAGTTCATATTGAATATGTGCTTATGATTTGATAAACATTTGAATTTGGGTGCATTGACCCTAATACTTCTCCCATTTTCTCCGGAACCAAAGTAACGAGTAACTGGATTTTGAGTAGTTTTGGATAAACAGTTTAATTAGCCTCTTCTATTGATAAACAATTTAAATTTAGGGCACATTTGGAAAACCACTATGGCTAAGTTGCTTTATAGTCGAGGAAATCAACTTGTTGAACTGTTTCACAGACTTTAGGAGCTGTTTTCAAAATTTATCTGTGATTTTATTGAAATAAGTTGAAAATAACTCACATATCATTAGTTCTTCCAAACACTTGTGTAAGTGTTTATCACAATATAAGCTCAATTATTTTTGCTATTTTGTTATGATTTTTGCAGTAAATGTAAACATTTTTCATGTAATACTTGACAAAGTGAGGGAAAGCACAAGTGGTCTAGAGGAGTGAAGACAAATAATTCTCCTAAATAAAATTGTGATGAAGCAATTGTACTACTATTGTGATCTATATTGGCTTTGAATAGAAACTCCTCCAAACCAAAGTTATTGAAAGAAAAACAGTCTAGATTGTCTCAAATGTGAAACAAAACTATACATTGATTACAATCTTTTTTTGCATATATTAGTACTAAAAACTGCATGCTCTATACTTAATCATTATGCATTGCTCTTGCTTTGTGTTCACAATTCTTTGAATTAACATTTGACATATTCTTCTGCAGTTTGTTATCTTGGATGAAGCAGATTGAGTTCGGGATGTTTGTTTTCAGGAGGCATTGAAATTTGTCTTTCAGTGCTTACCTGAAAATGGACCAAATCAATTCTTTTCTGCAACAACTACAAGTAATTTGCAATAGTTGCGTGAACATTACCAAGAAAATATGTATGTCTACGAGGCATATGAAGGCTTTAAAACAGTTGAATCACTTAAGCAACAAGTCATATTCATCTGTAAAACGGTAAAGGATGCGCACTTCGTGCATATTCTATGTAAAATGGAAGAATGGGAGTTCGGTCTGCTATGGTGTTTATCTCAACGTGCATGTATCTTTCTAGATTGCATGTTTGAATTTTTTTTACCATTTTTTCTGTATTATTGTTTGTTATTAATTTTTCTTCTTGGTCCATAGCTATATTTTTTTTGTGATGTTATAGGAAAATGTTACTTCCTTTAGCTTTAGTGTATTAAACAACCCTGCCTGCTAACTGATGAGTCCCGGTTTTGTAGATTGTTAGTTAAGATTGCTTCCTTTTGTTTTAGATTGTTCGTATTTCCTAGTTTTAGTTCATATTTGGTTTTTCTAGAATAAATTGCCAAAATTCCAAAATTGTTATTTTGAAGTTTTTAGATAGATTTTTTGGTACAATCTGAATTTGTGTAGAATGTTAGTCCTTTTAAAGAATAAAGTTTAGTTTTGAACTTAGTTTTGAAGTAGAAAGTAGACATTTTTTAGAGGTTAAGATTGCTTCCTTGGGTTTTTAGATTGTTCCTATTTCTTAGTCTTAGCTCATATTTGGTTTCTCTAGAATAAATTGCCAAAATTCCAAAAATATGTTGTTTTGAAGTTTTTAGATAGAGTTTTTAGTACAATCTGAAATTTTGTAGAATGCTAGTCCTTTTAAAGAATAAAGTTTAGTTTTGCACTTAGTTTTGAAGTAGAAAGTAGACATTTCAGCTTTGATTTTAATTGCATTGTGTATTTCAGCATGGAGCATTTCATTGTAAATAAATTTGTCTTTGTTATATCAGTTTTTGGTGCAGTTTTAGCTAGTCCAGATTGCTTTAATTGAACTTATCATAAAAGCAAGCAGCAGTATCACTTGGTGCAGCCAATGAATGAATGTGCTGGTTGTCTTAAAGTCTGAAAAAGCTGGATCAGTGAGCAAAGCATGGGTCGTGTGGACAATTCATCATTGAAGAAACGAAGCTGAATGAAGTGTGAGAGACCTGCACCAGAATTGCACCTATGCTGAAATCACAAGTTGCCACATGCTGGAGTAAGCCAAGGCAAGAGCTGCACCTTAGACAATCAGTTACTACGCATTTGAGTGAGGATCAAGTTTGACCGTGAGTGTGACTGGAGAATGGCTGGAGTTGTATTGGTGACCTGTGCTATCCAGTGAAGAACTTAAAGAGACAGAGTATGCATGAGGATGACTTGCAATGGCCTGGAAAGAAGATTGAAGCTGAACTGTTGTACTTGCTACCTTTTTAACTTGTAAACATGTTTTGACTGGCCTGGACAGATTGTAAATAAATTTTACCTGTTATTAGCAGTTCTAAAGACTGGTTATAGACAGTTTTACAGGTTTTTCAGTTTTAGAAATAGAGAAGCCTATATAAGGCCCGTTGCTGGACAGATTGAGAGGAAGAGAGTTGATAATACGTGAGGGAGGAGAGTTCACTTTAGGATTTTCTCTGAAGTTGGAAGTGGAACAGTATCTATGGTGCGTTTCACATTCTAGCTCCAGCTTTGTAATGTTTGTTCTGATTTTCTCCTAATTCTGCGTTTGATTACTGTTTTACACTCTTCTTCGCACACGATTATCAACCTTTAACTATTTGACACATTTTGCACCAAATTTCAGAGAATTGAAAAAGTAGTTAAATATGTTTTTACGTTAATACTGTTTTTTTTTTGTTTAACATTGCAAATTTCCATTTCTCCACTGTTCTTGGTGATATAATTTATTGTCTTGCTTTGTTGTAGTACTAGAAACTTGCATGAATATAATCTGATAATTTGATTCTAGTTTCCCTTGTTAATTCAGTTCATGTCTAGACGTTAGGTTTTCTAGTTTTTCTAGATTTAGGGGATTTTGCTATACTTTGATTCTTTTGTGCAATTCTTTGTTCTGAATGTAATTAGTAGTATTTTAAACTTGTTTGCATGCTCATTTCATTGTATACTCTATTGCATCATAGCTTCCCGCATTATCTACATAGCATTCTGTTAGGTTCCTTTGTTCAAGGAGCCGAACAGCAAATCCAAGCTCACACACACACTCAACTATAAGCAAGTATAGATGAATATGTATGAATTTGTATTTCTATTTCTGATGTAATTTGTAGAAAAAGGAAATACAAATATACTATCTCCCCAAAGGAAGCCTCCCTTCCTCCACTGGCCAAGAGGTCCAGTCTCAATACCAAAAATGTTATCCCCCCTTCTCTCAAATCTGTTTGTTATTTATATTCTCTCTCTCTTCTAACAAACTAACCATCTCTCCTCTAACAAATTTCCCCCTCTACCCGCCACTAACTTTCTCTCCTTTTATTCCTCCTCACATACACTTTTAATTGTCTAACATTACCCTCCTCCCCAAGATCAACCTTGTCCTCAAGGTTGAAGTCAGGGAACTGCTGTCGGATATAATGTTCCTCCTCCCAAGTAGCACCATCTAAACCACCTTCTTGCCATTGTATTAAAACTTGGGGAACCTCCTCTCCTTGCTGGTGCTGGTTCCTGCGCTGTAACACTTTCAGAGGAGTGTACATAGGTTTATCATCTTGCAGTTCAGTTGGGAGATGTCCTTCCACCGGATGATCTCCTATGGCTAGTTTCAATTGGGAAACATGGAATACAGGGTGTATTCTTCATGTTTCTGGTAACTGCAAGCGAAAAGCAACATGTCCTATTTGTTTCTCCACCAAGAATGGTCCATAATACCGTGCGGACAACTTTGGGTGTAACCGTGTGGGCATAGAGGTCTGTCTATGCGGCTTGATTTTAAGGAATACCCAATCTCCTTCTTGGATCTTGGCTTCCCTCCGCTTCTTGTTGGCGTAGTGTGTCATCTGGTCCTAAGTTCTAGCCAGATAATATTTCAGTTGTGTCAAAGCTTCATCTCGGGTTTGTAAGTCTTGTGCAACTGCCTCCACCACTGTTTCCCCAGGAATGAAACGTGTAAGAGTTGGAGGGGGTCGTCCATATACAGTTTCAAAAGGTGTGCATTTGGATGCTCCTTGGTAACTATTGTTGTACCAAAATTCCGCCCAAGGCAATACTGTACTCCAAATCTTAGGCTGTTCGGAACTAAAACAACGCAAGTAAGTTCCCAGCACCCTATTCAAAACTTCAGTTTGTCCATCCGACTCTGGATGATAAGCAGTGCTCATGTTCAGCTGTGTTCCCTGCAGACGGAAAATCTCTCTCCAAAAAGCACTCAAGAATGTGGAGTCTCGATCACTAACAATAGTCATAGGTATCCCATGAAGCCTAATCACTTCCTTCACGAACACTTCAGCTATTGACCTGGTTGTATAAGGGTGTTTAACAGGGATAAAATGGCCATATTTGCTGAGTCTGTCCACCACCACTAGTATAGTATCAAACCCATGAGATTTGGGTAATTTTACTATAAAATCCATACTAATCTCCTCCTAGATTGCTTGAGGTATAGGTAAAGGCTGTAACAACCCTTGGGGAGAGGCTGCCAAGTACTTGTGTTGTTGGCAAACTAGACATGCAGCCACAAAATCTGTAATGGTCTTCTTCATTCCTATCCAATGCAAAGATTGTGCCACCCTCCTATAGGTTCTATAAACCCCTGAATGTCCTCCTGTGACACTACTGTGGAATTCAGCCAACAATCTAGGTATCCAAATAGATTTTGCCGACAATACAAGTCTACCCTTGTAATGTAATCTTCCATGCTCCAACGTGTAAGCTGGGTGAGAGTTAGGATCTGCCCTTATTTCCTCCAGCACCTTTTTTAAACTCTCATTTTTCTCCACCTCCTCCAAGATCTCTTGAAATTTAGACCAGTATGGTCTAGATATCATATGTAACACCTTGTCTGTTTCCTCCTCTTCTGTTCCTTTTCTGGATAGCCCATCAACCACACGATTAGATGCACCTGTCCGGTATTTGATTTCAAATTCGTACCCCAGAAGCTTAGCTAGCCAATTTTGTTGACTTTGAGTTGTAATGCGTTGTTCCAGTAAATAACGCAAACTTTTTTGATCCGTAAGGACAATAAACTTCTGACCCAATAAGTATGGCCTCTAATGTTGTATAGCAAGCACAAGTGCCATTAATTCCTTCTCATAAACAAACTTGGTCAAAGAGGACTCAGATAATGCCTTACTAAAGAAGGCTATGGGTTTGTTCTTCTGTGACAAGACTGCCCCAACACCGGTACCCGAAGCATCACACTCTACAACAAATGTTTGATTAAAATCAGGGAGAATCAATATTGGAGTTGTAGTCACGGCTTCTTTAAGCTTCTGCATAGCCACTGCTCCTTCTGTAGACCATTTAAACATCCCCTTTTTCAACAAATCAGTAAGGGGTTTAGCTATCTTCCCATAGTTTCTAATGAACCTTCGATAATACCCAGTCAACCCAAGGAATCCTCTCAACTCCTTGATGTTTTTGGGCTCTGGCCATTCCAAAACAGCTGCAATCTTTTCTTTATCCATTTCCACCCCTGTTGTCGAGATCTTGTGTCCCAAATACCTCACTTGTCTTCTTCCAAATTCACACTTCTTTTTGTTTGCAAAAAGTTTATGTTCAGCCAAGACTTTTAAAACTTGCGTTAGGTGTTGTGAGTGGTCCTCCCAAGTCTTGCTATAGACGAGTATATCGTCAAAAAATACTAACACGAACCTCCTCAACAATGGCCTTAATACTAAATTCATCATGTCTTGGAATGTAGCTGGGGCATTTGTTAGCCCAAAGGGCATCACAAGGAATTCATAATGCCCTTGATGTGTCCGAAAAGCAGTTTTTGGAATGTCTTCACTCTTCATTCTTATCTGATGATACCCAGCCTTCAAATCAACTTTTGAAAAATATGATGCTCCTTGAAGTTCATCCAGCAGCTCCTCAATGACTGGAATAGGGTATTTATCAGCCATATTTACTCTGTTCAATGCCCTATAATCCACACAAAACCTCCAACTTCCATCCTTCTTTTTTACCAATATTACAGGACTAGAATAAGGGCTGTTACTGGGTCTAATAATGCCCAAATTCAGCATCTCCTCCACCTGACGCTCTATCTCTGTTTTCAAGCCATGGGGGACCTATATGACCTCACATTAACGGGTTCACTACCCTCTTTTAAGGGAATTCTGTGATCAACTCTCCTCTCGGGTGGTAGTCCTTGGGGGTCTCTGAATATCCCTTCAAAATCACTCAGAATTTGTGCCAACTCTACCTCCTCATCCTGCGTTAAGCCACTCTTTTCTATCTCCTCATCCATCAATTCTGTTTGGCTTAAACTCCACACTAAGGTCATAATTTCAATCCCTTTTTCTTTTATAAGTGCTTCTGGAGTCACCACCGTACGTGTCAAGGCTTGGATCACCCTTTATCTCCACTTCTTCCCTCCATGTGCCACCTTCATGATGAGATGTCCCCAATCCACCTTTATCTCTCCCAGGGATGCTAGCCACGTAATTCCCAGTATTACATCCACACCGCCTAATTCAAAGAGATAAAATTTATCTCTAACTTCTAAGCCTTCTAATAACACAGGGACTCCTGTGCAATACCCGCTGGTCACTTTCTTTTGTCCATCCCCTAAACATACTTTATAAGGGCGTGTGTCGGTGCACTTTAGACCCAACTCTTTCACCAATTTGGTAGATATGAAACTATGGGTAACTCCACTATCGATTAGCACCAGAACTTTCTTTCCTTTCACCCAACCTTGCAACTTCATCGTGTTAGATTCCGAGAGTCCACCGACAGACAATCCCGACAACTCCATCGTCATCTGTTCTACGGCGACATTCTCCTCCGCCTCTTCATCTTCATCCTCCTCCGCCAAAATCATGACCCGCATGCTTCGTTCCGCATAGCGATGGCCCGGGCTGTAGGGTCCGCCGCAGTGGAAGCAGCATCCTTCTTCACGTCGCTTAATGTATTCTGGGTATGGCAAAGTCCTGACGCCCCGTCCTGTGTTTCCTCCTCCACTACTACCAGCCTTTGAAATCATGGTATTCGCACTAACGTCCTTCTTCATCCCTGGCCCTCCGCTACCATTCACCGACCCTTCCAACGGCCCACGAAAAGTTTTCGTCCTCGCCACCGTCCCTGAACTCGCGGAGTATCTCCCCTACGTCGCCCCTCCTTTTCCTCTAGCTCCACTACTCCCCCGCGATGTCAACCCCACTTGTCCGATGTCCCGAGCTCGCTCCATCGTCGTCAACAAGTCGTGTGGGTCATGCGGTCTCACGGCGTTACGTAATCCCTCTTGCAAACCTGCGAAAAAATACCCCAGTAATTGATTCTCAGTTACTCCGGTTGCCTGCGCCACGAGTACTTCGAACTCTTGGATATACTCATCTACGCCCCCTCGCTGTCGCACAGTGGCCAACTTCTCAAAAACAGTTCCCCGATTTCGTCCTCCGAATCTCCGCGTCAATGCCTCTTAAACGACTTCCACGTTGGGTGTCGGGTTTTCTTCCGCCAGAAGCGGAACCAGTAATTAGCGCCTCCGTCCATACAAATGTTCACTAACTTCATCTTCTCTTTCTCCGTTACTCCCTGGATGTCAAAAAACTTCTCAGCCTTCTCTATCCACCCAAGAGGATCAGTACCTTCAAATGTTGGGAGCTCAACACATTTCATCCAGCTACGATGTACTTCGCCTCAATCATCCTCCGATTCATCATCAGTGCTCTCCGCTGACCTTCGTTCTCGATCACCATTGATAGAATTACGAATCCCTTCAGAACTCCTATCTCGATTTCCAGAGCGTCGTCTGAAGGCTCGTCGAAACTCGATAGTCATTGCTCGCATTTCTGCCTTCAACTCTTCCACCGTCGATTCCATAGCCCCCATTCGTCCCTCCATTCTTCTCCGATATAGCTCACTCCTCTTCCCTCCGAGCAGATCCGGCAGGTCGGACCAAATCTGTTAGGTTCCTTTGTTCAAGGAGTCGAACAACAAATCCAAGCTCACACACACACACACTCAACAGTAAGCAAGTATAGATGAATAGGTATGAATATGTATTTCTATTTCTGATGTAATGTGTAGAAAAAGGAAATATAAATATACTATCTCCCCCAAGGAAGCCTCCCTTCCTCCACTGGCCAAGAGGTCCAGTCTCAGTACCAAAAATGTTATCCCCCCTTCTCTCAAATCTGTTTGTTATTTATATTCTCTCTCTCTTCTAACAAACTAACCATCTCTGTAACATCCCGATTATATAATAACAAATATTACATAATAAAGATGTCAACATTCCAATAAAGAGAACAGTCGGATCATGACGTGTAATTAAGTACGAAATTACAGTCATCCAGAATTAAAAGAAACGGGAAATCAAACTTAAACAGCTTAAAAAGTCAAACACTACACGTGTTCAGATGGGAATTCCCTAAGAAGACTATTCCGCAACCTTAGTATCCTCCAGCTCTTGCTCCAAAGAGATCTCCTCAACAACGTCTGCTCCCATCCAAGTGGATGATCATCGCCAGAGAAACATACCCAAACAGCACACAACACAAACAATGCAAGGGTGAGCTAGATATAAAAAAACATGTTATACATATAGCACAGTTAATTTATATTATCATACATAGAACAAATAAGATATACTCGTTAAACTACAAATCACACACTAACACGTCATGCAAAAGTCCTTCAAACATGGTAAATTGACATCACAAGACTCATCTTTACACTCGCATAGTTCAGCTGGCACTCCCCAACACTATGCAAGGTAAATCCATACATACGAATCATCTTTACACTCGCATAGTTCAGCTGGCACTCCCCAACACTACGCAAGGTAAATACACATGTCTCATCTTTACACTCGCATAGTTCAGCTGGCACTCCCCAACACTATGCAAGGTAAATACACACGACTCATCTTTACACTCACATAGTTCAGTTGGCAGTCCCCAACACTATGCAAGGTAAATGCACACTACTCATCTTTACACTCGTATCGTTCAGCTGGCACTCCCCAACACTATGCAAGGTAAATACACCCGACTCTTCTTTACACTCGCATAGTTCAGCTGGCACTCCCCAACACTATGCAAGGTAATTACACCCGACTCTTCTTTACATTCGCATAGTTCAGCTGGCACTCCCCAACACTATGCAAGGTAATTACACCCGACTCTTTTTTACACTCGCATAGTTCAGCTGTCACTCCCCAACACTATACAAGGTAATACATACGTCCCATCTTTACATTTACAATCATATCATCGCATTAATTTATCATATTTCATACATTCTCATGCATTTACATGCTTTCACATAAATCCCATCACAGTATACATTTCAAACATTTGTACACATAGTTCAATTTAAAAGAAAAATAAACTTAGACAACATAGTTTGTAGAATACTATTTGGACGACCACTATTCACTGGGCACTTTAAGGAACGAACGTTACAGAACGAACGCCATTTACGAGCCAAACACTATTTGGTCGAACGTCCCAAAATGCTTTGGACGCATACTATTGGACGAACGTTATCTGGGCGAGCGCTATCTGGACGAACGTCACTTTCCGAGCCGAACACTATTTTGGCGTACGTCATTTCCGTACGTCACAAAATTGATATGGACGAACGCTCAACAACAGGCCGAACACTTCTCTGGACGAACGCTACGGGACGAACGCCCAACAACAGGCCGAACACTTCTCTGGACGAACCCTACGGACGAACGCTCAACAATAGGCCGCACACTTCTTTGGACGAACGCTACGGACGAACGCTCAACAATCAGGCTGAAACACTTCTCTGGACGAACGTCATAACTCGCTAATAATGTCGAACGTTATACCATTTGGAAGGACGAACGCTACACTCATAGGAAAGGACGAACGCTACACTCATAGAAAAGGACGAACGTTACACTCATAGGAAAGGACGAACGCTACACTTTAAGGACGAACGCACATACAGTCAAAAACCGAACGTTCATAGACAATTACAACGAAACAAGATATATAAGCACCGTCTGGAACGAACATACATAGATAACGAAACTCAATATGTAAACAGTGTTTGGGACGAACGCACATACAGTCAATATTAAGAAACCGAACGCTCACCATTTCTCTTACATCAAAACCGAACGTTTAAAAGGCTGAGGTGGAGTACTGTTTGGACGAGCGCTAACACAAACGAAACCGAACGTCTAATATTACTATTTCTCAAAAGACCGAACGCTAGGACGAACGCGGACGTTCGCTACACAAAAACCGAACGCTCTTAGCAAATGGGACGAACGTCCCATTTTCACTCCAAAATTTTGAACGAACGCGCGAATCTGCAGAATTCTGCAGATTTCGCAGGTTTTCCAGAAACCCAGAAAAATCTTAATTTTCATCCCCTTCTACCCAGATTTTCTTCAATAACACAATTGTACTACCAGGCATACAGATTCATGCACAACAAAGTCATTCTAAGTATGAAATTTGTTCATCAACAACACTATATCATAGATCTCAGTACACACATGCATGGTTCATACAATCCAGAGAAAAGGATCTAGCTCCCCTTACCTCTTGAAGACCTCCTTGCAAATCTTGAAATACAGTGTGCGGATCTCCTTCCAAACCCACGAGCTCTCCACTTCTCTGGATGCAGCACCCAACACCTCTCTTGAATCTTATCTTCTTCAAGATTTGCAATCCAAGACCTCCTTGTAATTTAGCATCTCCGAACTTCACCGATGCAGTAAGCTCTCCAATCTGTAACGCCCCTCTCCCCAAAAATCCTTCAATCTACCAACTCTTCTCTTTAAAAAGTAGAACCGTGCACTCCCCAGCTTCTCCCTTCCTTCCATAATGTTGTGCCCAATGATGATGATGGTGTTTCTTGGTGATTGGACACTTCAAAGTGGAGTGACTCACTCTCCACCAGCAGCCGAAAGTGAGAGTCTCCACCCATCCCTCACATGTGCAGTTGCCCCTCTTCCCTACCACTGACAGCCGCACCACTTCAGGAAGCCCCCACCATTTCCAAAAGGAAGAGGACGTGCGGTCCTCATACCCCCCACTACCAGCAGGAAAGTGAACCCCTCCCCCACCACTTCTTATTTAATGCACGGTTCTTACAATCTCTCCTCTAACAAATTTTCCCCTCTACCCGCCACTAACTTTCTTCCCTTTTATTCCTCCTCACATACACTTTTAATTGTCTAACACATTCATATAGTGCAAAAACAATTGTTGAGTTTTTGTGCAATTTTGTTTTCAAGTGCAGATTTGATAATTTTGAGTAGTTTCGTAGTTTTTAATTCATGTCTTGAATAGTTATCCTAATTCAAACATGTTCCATTCCAACATTCACATGTGCATAATTCATAGTTCCCTTTCATTGAGACATTTTAACAAACACCTTTCAGCAAATGCATCTTCACTTAAGAATTTCATCAAAGACTAGCATTATTCACTGATTTAGATAGTTCCATGGCATTAGTTTCATGCATTGACATCTCGATTATAGTTTTTCATATCATTTACACATAGTTATATAAAATTCCTCCAAAAATAGCATTTTATATTTGACTTGACTCGCACGAATAACTATTTAGAGATGGATTTCCTTAAATTGATACCTTGATTGGTTCTTATATTACATTAAGGGGAAAATTAGGATTTTATTTAATCTCTATGGGGCTTGGGGTTTAAAACTAATTTATTTGTTGTTACTCCGTTTGCATTAGCTAGTTTCTGTAATATTGCTGGATCAATATTTCACTACTTAAAGATCCAAAAGAACCATCTAAACTAGCCTAAGACAGCAAAAGAAAACTCAAATCAGTATCAAAACTGCAAACAGGATGAGAAATTTTCGTAGATAACTTCAAACAGAACTGCAAATGAAGGGATTAAACAGGTAAGCACTTGTTGGGGTCATATTAACATGGAGATAACTTCTTATCCACTTCCTAGGTAAATATTTCAAGTGCTAAGGTTTAACCTTAAGATAACACAACCGCCAACACTGAGTGAGTTAAAGTCCCCTTCTTTTCTTGTCTGCATAATACTTCATCCCTTTTTGTAGTAATTGTCTCTTTCATTTTAAAGTCTAATAGCATCTTCTACATTAGAGGAAAATTTGAAAAATAATGGAGGGTTGTTATGGATTTTGAAAAGAAGACATTTTTTGTAAACTCTGGTATAAGGTATTAGACTCTGCGCAAGATAGCCATCTTTTCGGATTCTCCCATAAAACACATCACAAATATGTTTCTAAGTACTTGTTGACTATTACTGTACTTTCTTTTTTGTGTCTCTCTATCAGAACAATTCTACCCCAAAGTGACAAGTAAGGAAGATGCAGTCTCTATCAATGATGATGCTTGTTGCAAATCCATGTAGTTTCACAAATTCTTTTGTTAGATATGTTAGCCACATTCTTGTCTAAGAAAATAATACTGTTACTGGTGAAAATTTGTGTGTACTTGAAGAACCTATCTATTGTTAATAATTTTAATATCTCCATAGTTTTCAGGAAAAATAATAATATTTATTTTACATTTGTTCATCGTTTTTCTTGTCATCCTCTAAATCAAACCCACTATCAAATTTTACAGTTTCCCTTCGGTTCAATAGTGTTAAATAGGAAGAAAATATTTACAAAACAGAATAAATAGAACCAATGTTCTATAGAAGAGGAATTAAAATTGCAAAAGATGGGCATAAACCATCTCTCCTATATTATAGTATATAAAACATTACCAATAATTTTTCTCTTGACAAAGTTGAACTAAATATGATCTTTCAAAACCATTGATAAAATGTTACACGTGTATATGGTTTAAATAAATATAGAGTACAATAATTGTCTACAAAAAGGCTTTAAAGCTAACTAACACAATTAAATGAAGCGAAAACCTCAAAAAGATTATATATGTTTGGTACTAATATTTCATAATCGGATTGTAAATAAATTCTTATCTTAACTAGAAACATAGGTATGATGATATAACACATTATGTATGCTACCATGTGATTACTTAAAATGATTAATAAAACTAAATGGAATGTGTAAAGAATGAATTGAAAGAAATATTAGTTAAATAAAGTACACAATAAAATTGCTGAAGGGAGTAAGTGTATGTATAAAAATTCATTTTTAAAGGTTGTAACGATTAGTTATTCTAAATTTTTTTCTTCCAATGTAAATGTGAAATTGATGTAATGTTTGAATTGAATTATGTGACTATATTGAGAAAAATATCATTCACTTGATTTCTTATTAAATGTCTAGTTTTTTAACTTAGATTTAATTTTTGGTTTTATTTTCTTTTAGGTTGGCCAAGACTAGAAAAGAGGCTACAAGGTTTGTTTCCTTAAGAGATGCTGGTGTGGAAAATGGTGAGCAAAGGGTCAAGGATGTGGTGTTGTAGAAAAGTTGACAAAATCACGAACAAAATTTTCTGAGGCATGTAGATAATTGTTTTTAAGGACTTATCCGTAATGTATTGCGCAAACCTCCTAGGTTATAACAGGAACTTTCCAAAAATTTCTAAAGATCTTAAAACTAGCAAGGATCTCTGAAAATAGTAAAAAATAAATCCAAAATATTTTAGGAAAGATAAAGAGAGAAAGAATGAAACTAAGAAAAAGAGAATGAGAGAAGAGTGATTTTGATGTGTACTTTGGAGTCAATGAAATGCTCTATTTATAGAGCATGAAGCAACTCCCTAAGATCGAAACTTGCGAAAGAATCCCGCACAGAAAGCTGATCAAAATGGCTTTAACAAAGAAAGTGAATGTTGGAGAAAAAGTGCCTTGGCATGCGAAAGAAGCAATTTTGAATGAAACGTCACTGACCATGCGATTTTGACCATGTATACAACAACTTAATAATACTTTCTCTAACAGACTTTTGTAATTTAACTTTTAGGTTTACAAAAATCCCCCACAGATTACAAAAGTAGGAAAAGAAAAGAAAGAAAATTATACTGGGTTTCATAAGATGTAATGCATCAAAAAGTGGTATAGCAAACTATATGAACCAGTTCTAGATCAATAAACTTAACACACATTGTAGTTGGTATAGCAAGTTATATGAACCAAAGACACTTGAGTGTGTTAGAGGTTTATTAATCACAATACACTCCTACAATCCTTGTTGTTACCGCTATCATGTGCTTATTAGGCCATGTGCGGGCCCGATATTCATGAGTGCTTTAGAGATCATGCTAAGATTTCATGCAAACGGCCTCAATTGACTGATGATTTCATCAAGTGTATGCTACAAATCATACATCACCCATAAAGGATATGAAGATCATTAAAAACTTTATTTAATTACAAAGTTTAACCTTTCAATAATGTAGTCTCTAGAACTTTCACATACACCATAAAAATGGACATATTTGATATAAAATCAAATTAGTACTATCAGAACTAACAAGTGACTTGTTTTTACCCATATGAATCTTATTCATGGGATCTTCAATCATGAAGGTTGGGTTATCATCACTTGTTTGTTTTCTGGTGGCTTAAGTCTCATTCCCCTTGATGTTTCAAAGATCATATTTCTTCCCAAGGGTTTTGTCAGTGGATCTGCTATCTTTCGTTCTGACTTCACGTAGTCAATGGAAATAGTTCCACTCTTTAGCAGCTACTTTACTAAATTAAGTATCAAATGTATATGTCTATTCTTTCCATTGTAATTCTTTTTTTTAGCTATAGCTATTGCCAATTGGCAATCAGAGTGTATTGACACCGATGTGGTTGGTTTCATTCCTAATGGAATGTTTGTTAAGAAGTTTTTCAACCACTCAACCTCACTACTAGTCATCTCAAGAGCGACAAACTCAGATTCCATTGTTTATCTTGCAATAATTGTTTGTATGGCTGATCTCCATGTAATTGCACCACCCCCAAGTGTGAATACATAACCACTAGTGAATTTTGTCTCATCTGAACTAGAGATCCATTTAGCATTACTGTACCCTTCTAGTACAACGGGAAATCCACTATATTCAATGGTATAATCCATTCAACCTCTTAAGTATCTCATAATCTTGGAAAGTGCATTCAAATGTTCTTGATTTGGACATTGAGTGTAACTACTCAATCTACCTACTGTATAAGAAATATTAGGTCTAGAAAAGCTCATCAAGTGTGTAAACTCCCAATTATCTGGGTATATTGAAGTTGAGATATAGATTTTCCTCTGTATTTAATTAATTTAGAGTTAGCATCATAAGGGGTACTCACGGGGTTGAAATCATAAAACCCAAACTTCTTAACAAGTTTCTCAATGTATTATTCTTAGGATAGTAATATACTATATCCCTTCCTTATGATTCTAACACCTAAAATTACATTAGTTTCACCCATGTCTTTCATTTCAAAGTTCGATCCTAGAAACAATTTAGTTATAACGACAATATCATTGCATGTACCAAAAATTAACTTGTCATCCACATACAAACAATGACACAATCACCATTTTCAAATTTAGAGTAGACACATTTATCAGCATCATTAGGTGAAAAATCATCACATGTCAATACATTATCAAGTTTTTCATGTCATTGTTTTGGTGCTTATTTCAACCCATACAAAGATTTTAAAAATTTACATACTTTATTCTCTTGACTAGGTACAACACACCCTTTGATGCATCAAGGAGGATGCATTGGAGCAGATCTGTGAGATTGGAGGAAGCAACCAGCTCTGCTGCACCCAAAGAATCAATGGAACAGTAACGGAAAGCATTGTTCAGTGCTGGAGAAATTGTAGCAGAGAAGGCTCTCGGTTTTGGATGGATTGTATGAGATGTTGGCAGCGGATTGAAGTGATTAGGGTGAGGTGAAGTGGAAGTTGGCTTGAGGGAATGGTAGTCTATCTCAGGCGGCTTCCACAATGGAAAAAGATAGCAATGGAAGAGCAAGCAAATAGAGAGGACTTTCGGATGAGAGGAAATTGCAAAGTGCAAAATTCATCTTCTATAAATTTCCAAAAGTGAAATACATGCTTATCCCAGGAGATTATATAGCTAAATCTCAAGTCAATGCAATGCAATGCATGTGAGGTAAGGAGATCCACAAAATACGGATCAAGTGCCACCTCACCCACATGTGCAAAGTGTGATGGCTTTCTAGAAGCCATATTATTCACGTGGCTTATTACATAGGCGCATAAGTGTAATTCCAATTAGTCTAACGACATATTCAACAGTGTATTTGAGAATCAACGAATCTCAAATGTCTTTCTCCTCCTTATAGGAATAGTACACATCGAACAAATCGTTAGGAAGTTCATTAAGTAAAGTATGTTGGCATACCTTGTTTGCATGAACTCAATCTTCAACTTGTTTTGGATTTGGAGGGAGACTAGAGTCGGGTTTTGGAGATGAAAGATCCAAGGCGACTCCGTATATGTCTAAAAGGGTTGACACACGTTCTTGCCAACGCTAGAAATTCTGACCAAAGAAGACTTCAATTTTTGATAATCCGAGAAAGCTTTTGCAAGGACTGTCTGATTCCGAAAAAAATATTTTGATTCTCCAAGATTGAGTTGTTGATGTCATTCATAAGTCCTTAAGATTATTGTAGAAAAGCTAACAAAATTCTCGAGGCGTGTAGATCACTTTCCTTAAGGACTTATCTGCAATGTATTGCGCAAGCTCCCAAGGATACAATAGAAACTTCTCAGAAATTTCTGAAGATCTCAAAGATAGCAAGGATCTCTAAAAAGAGTATAAAATAAACCCAGAATATTTTAGTAAAGATAAAGAGAGAAAGAATGAACCTAAGAGAAAAAGAGAATGAGAAAATAATGGTTTGATGTGTATTTTGGAGTGAATGAAGTGCTCTATTTATAGAGCATGAAGCAACCCCTAGGATCGAAACTTGCGGAAGAATCTTGCATAGAAAGTTGATGAAAACGGCTTTAACAAAGAGAGTGAATGTTGGAGAAAAAAGTGCCTTGGCTTGTAGAAGAAGCAGATTTGAACGAAACGTCACTGACCTTGCGGTTTTGTCCATGTACAAAGCAACTTCATAATGACCTTGCGGTTTTCTCCATGTATAAAGCAACTTCATAACACTTTCTCTGACAGGCTTTTGTAATTTAACTTTTAGGTTTACAACATGTGGAAGCTATTGATGGAAATGGAAGAAGACTCACGACCTTAGGAGGCGATATGGTGGTGGTGTGGTGTTTTATGACTCAGAGAGGTTAGGTCAACTCTAAGAGGAAGGTGACTATAAGGATCTCATGGGATACTCTCATCTTGATCTAAGATGAGTATTATGATAAAAAATAGGTAGCATAACATTACTCAACAACAAAGATGATTACATGAGAGGAGACACATTTATTTATAAGTTACGGGTGTCTCCTAAAAACCTAAACTTTGCATGCCTTTTCTTCCAAGCATTTTTTTTTACCGAGAAAGTGACCCTCTGAAGATTGGACAAGTGTCCACAAATCCTATCCAATGAGAGAAGGACATGTGGCCATTAATTAAGGAGAATTTTCTCCATTCCTAGAGTGTCATATGGTCACTACTAAAGAAAAATTCTCCAACGAAAATATGACAAGTGGCACATACATTCTACATGGTTTGGATGGCTTAAGTCAGGAAAAATTCTACACTAATTAGGCCTTAATACAAGTCTTAAAGAAATCTATACTACTTGGTTGAAATACATGGCCTAATTATTCTTCAACCTCCATGATGACCCAAGTAAAGAAGAACTTGGCTTCACCTTCAAATGATGACTCTTCTTGTAAAAGTTTGGTCATACTTCTTATGATAGAACCCTTGGATAGGAGTTTGCCATCAGTTTACTGTTGTGACAAGTGTCAAATATTGATATATTTTGATCTATTTTTTTCAAGAGCACTTATTATTTATGATGTCTTTTAAGTAATTTTCTTTTCAAATTTAGTTTAATTACTTTTATTATGATTGTTCAAATTTTTCAATAGAAAAATAATCATTTCTGCTCAAACAAAGTTAAATCGCTTAAGCGATAGAAATTATGTAATTAATTAATCACATAAAGACTCTTAATCAAGCAAAGTATTTACTCACTTGAGTGAGTATCAGTTGCTAAAGTAACCTAACATAATGTTTCTTAAATAATCTAAAAAGAGACTAAGAGAGAGTAAAAGACATATGATATGTACATTTTATTTAACAATTATTAGTTATACAAGGTACTCTCTCATCATAATTACTTTTGTTTGACCTAGAGACACCTTTTAAGTTAATTGTGAAAGAAAATCTCAATTCCAATTATTATAAATATGAATATAGAACACACAAAAACACAACTTTCTATCTTAAGATAATATTCGAAAATCTTAGTATCATTTTACACTTTTTATTCTTTAAATCTATACTCATGAATAATTAAACACATCGTTGTTAAAGTTTGATGTAATTGTTTGGTTCGTATGTATCTTTTACTTTTCAACAAAATTGGTCAATAGTTAATTGTTTTTACTTTATTTTTCTTAAAAAACTATCAAAGTGAATTTTTTTAGTTTTTGATCTAGAGTTGGTTGGTTAATAAATTGACCAAATAATTAAGATCTTGCTTAAGTAATAAAGTATTTTCCAATTGAAAAAAATAATTTAAAATTAAATCTGTTAATCGTTAAATTAAGTGTGTAACTAGAATTGTTAGATTGAAAAAGAAGGAATTGTATGTGAAAGGTTAATGAGATTTTAATGTAGCCACTATTAGAATTCACGGGAGACAAGACTAAAATTATGAGGACAGGGTAGCAGTTATAGTAGAAGAGGATGTGTAACTTTTCTTCTTTGTTTCTTTCACAAATTCAATTTTGTCTACTAGTGTTGTGCCACACTTCCACATTCAATCATAGCTTTACACAAAAACGTGTTCCAAACAAAATGAACAAACTTATGAAAGTGATTTATGCCTCAATACCATCCATCTTAATTGGTCCCTCCTATTCCTCCTTTTCAATCAACACCTTTTACTTTTCCTCACCCATTCCTTACATCACTCCTACATATATGATATTTTCAATTCAATTTTTTCATATTGAAATATCTACATGATATAAAATTAAATATTAATAAATTATCCGATAAATAAATTTAATAAATATCAAATTTTATCAAAATAAAATTGAATAATTATAATATATTTAGTATAAATTTAAAAAATACGTTAGTTTCATAAAAATGATTTATTTATATTTAACATGACATCTTCTAGATAAAAAAAAATTACCAAATTTCAATGCAACCAATAAAATCTCACACCAAAAGCTTAACATTGTTTTCACCTAAATTATAAAAAGAAAATCTTGCATTCTAAATAATTATTTTTATATAGAGAATATCAGTTGAAGAGAATTCTAGAAGACAGTGAGAATATATGGATTGTGGAGTTGGGTTTATAAGACTCACCTGACATACACTGTTCCCATTTTTCTAATAACAGCCGCCCAAACCCTAACAACCTCTTATGTAAACGATTCACTATCCCACACCACGTGCCACGTGCCATGTGTCACGTGCCACTCCTGTCTCTACTACATTAACCACGTGATTCTCTCCACGTGTCTCTCTCCCAATTATTCACCCTCCCTATCTTTCACAAAATGTTCCTAATTTTGCAATTCTATAATTTATATTGTAACTTTACGATTTATATCTTTAAATAAATAAAAAATATTAGAAAAATGTGTTGTGTGAGAGAATATGTGGAGCCCACGGCAACAGCGGCCGCCGCGCCTCCATCGACCAGACCGTTTCACACGTGACAAGTGGACCCGTCCTTGTTTGTTCCTCTTTAGCAATCTTGTTACGTATTTTTTATTTCCTTGAAATCCCGACAAAAGCTTTTAATAAGAAAAAATATATAAGAAAGCATAATTAAAGTTTGAAGAAAGAGTTACTTTTGTTATGAAGTGGTGGGGGCAACATTGGCTCCTTCACTCAACTCCTCGTCTTAGGGACCATCTGAATCGGAGAACAACAGTGGAATAATATGTGAAAGTAGTACTTTAACATTTATTCATTTCAACATTAATTCTTTTATAAATTCTCTTCATTTTTTTTCCTGATAAATCTTTTCTTCAAAAAAATTACTAATAAACTATCTTTATTTTTCAAATAAACATCACAAGAATTTTAATAGTACATAATCAAATTCTAGTTGATATTATGTCCCATTATCTAAATATAACATTAAACTTTTACATGAATTTTATTTCAAAAAGATTCGAAAGAAAAAAAATGTTAAATAAATATATTAGGAAGTGAAAATTGATTTTATTTATAATTAATATTCATATAGTCTCTAATTTTTGTACTTTTCTCAAGTAGGTCTCTCAATTTTTTCTTACCTCAATTAAGTTTTATATTTTGAAAAATTAAAGCACGCAGGTTTTTATTGTTAGTTCCGTACTAATACTATTAAAGAGGTGTCATGTGTTAATTTGTGTTTTTTTTATGTTTTTTAAAATAAAAAAGATTTGTCAAGCTAACATTGTGTCATGTGACCATAATAGTGTGACGTGGCACCAACAACAGTGCAACGTGTTACTGTGAGGTCGTGTGTTATTACATTTGTCTCAATTTTGACCTCTGTATTTTTATTTTATTATAATTTGGTCTTTGTATTTTAATTTAGTACGTGTATTAAATGATTAAAAGATTAAATTAAATATAACTTTTTGCTTCAAAAGGTTTCGAAAAAATTGACGCACGAAAAATTTTAGAAGATTTAACTAAATGAAATAATGATATGTGTTTTTTTCAAATTTTTGTCCTTAAAGTTGTTTCTCTTAAATGAATTTTTAGTAATGATGTATTCTAAGTTTTAATATTTCTCGATAATTCAAATTCTAAATTCGTAAGTTAAATCTTTTAATAAAATTGATTTTACTCGTGAATTTGTTTTTGTTAGACAAATTTTAGTAATAGTTAGAAGAAAAAAATTATAGTAATAAACATCAATTAATATCTTAGTAGCATCATATTTAATTAGAATTTCTTTTGTGACCTTGGTACAACTTGCTCAATGTTATGGAATGGAGAAAATCCAAAGAAGGGATTCTCTTTGCTTCAAATCGACAAAAATAGAATGGCTTGAAAATAAACATCTTTATCGTTGTATTTAAATTAAATGAAAAAAATATACTTTTCATAAATTACCTTATTACAATTTGACATTTATATCATACTTTAAAGTTAATTTAGTGTTATAAAAGATAGAAAAAATGTTTTATATTTCTAATGATTATTGAAATTAAATAATATTAGTTCATATTATTTATACATTGAGAAATATTGGTAAATGTCTGTCTTGATTTATATTATTAAATTAGTTTTAAATCTATCAAGTTGTTTATAAATAAATATTCTAATTTTTATTAAATAAATTAATCTATTATTATTAAATTAGATAAATTAATATAATAAAATACATTTTAATTTTAAATATTATATTATTGTATTATTAGTTAACACGTAAATATAATTAATATAACAAAGGTATTATGATGGAAAGATTAGTCATATAATAAAAATAGTTAAATATGTTTTTAGTCTCTTAACTCTCAAGCGTTTTTATTTCTAGTCCTTCTCTCAAACTTTGGTACACTTTAATCTTTGTCCTTAAGGAAACTGTAAATTTTCATCTTCGATGACTAACAACGTTAATTTTTTTCCTGACGTAGCTAACGGCGTGCCACGTGGAAGGCCAATTTAAATTTTGTTTTTTATTCTAATTAAAATTAAGAGAAAAAACATTAAATTGTAGGGTCAAAACTGGAATCTCTTATTTTTTTTTTTTCTTCGTTCAAGGTTCTCCAAACACTCTTTTCTTCTCCATCTCCAATCAGCCATTGTCCCCTCTTATTCCCAGTTTCTTCAAGAATCCTCTCATCATCATCCTCTCTACCCTAAGATTTTCTCAACCAACCTTCAATACAGGAGATTTCAACTCCTTTCCAAGTTCCAAATTTTATTCAGACCCAATTCTCATGATCCATAGAAAAACATATTTCTCTAAAAATATCGTCGTAATTTTGTTCATAGCTACGTGCGTATCGATGGCTTTGTACACAACCCCGTATGTACCTTCATCCAGAATCTCACGCTTGAGATACCCATCGGCTACTTTCTTGAACAAATCGTGACATTTTTCCCCCAAAATTGGCGGAGAAGATGCAAAGAAACTATCAAACACAACTGAAATTCAACAACAAAAATTGCAAATTTGCAAGTGGGTCATCTAGAAATGGCTAGGGTTTCTGGTGGGGAAATCACAATTTACCTATTGTAGTTGAAATTCAACCGAAAAATTGAGAATAAACAAATGGGTTACTGGAAAAGGCTATACTGAAAGAGTGTTTAGTTGACAGTGTTTTACTCAATGGTGTATGAGAGGATAGAGAAAGAGAAATTGGGAAGGAGAGGGGAAAAAGTATTACCAAGTGTTCACCATGGCTGATTGGAGATGGAGAAGACAAGAGTGTCCAGAAAATCCTTGAACAAAGAAAAAAAAAAGATTTCAGTTTTGACCCTACAATTTAATGATTTTTCTTTTAATTTTAATTAGAATCATAAGAAAGATTTAAATTGGTCTTCCACGTAGCACACTGTTAGTCACGTTAGGAAAAAATTAACACTGATAGTCATGGAGGATGAAAATTTACAGTTTCCTTAAAGACAATGATCAAAGTGTACCAAAATTTAGGAGAGAAACTAAAATTAAAAACAACTAATAGTTGAGGGACTAAAAACATATTTAACCCTAATAAAAACATATAACAATACATATTATAATAATTATATGTTATAATAATTATATGTTATTTTAATTACTCATGTTATACCCATGTTATTTTAATTACTCAAGAATATAAATATATAATTATATTCATATTTATATATTTTATCAATCAATTTGAAAACATATAATAAAATTAATTTCAAATTTCGCTGATTGAATTAAACTTTTTTATTAAGGAACTAATCATTAAACACTAAATTAATTTATTTTACAAAAATAAAATAAAAAATAGTTTATTGTATTATTATTTACTGTACTATTTATTATATTATAATATAAAAATATAAATATTGTATTATATTTCTTTATAAGTAACATGATTTATTTTATAATTTTCATCATTGTTTATAAATCAAATATTAATTTGGATAAATTCAATAAGCAATTAAAGACTGCTAAATTAACAGAATAACTTGTTCTAGATCTCATATTTAGTAAACATTTGGGGTTTTGGATGGTATTGTGCATTTTTTTACTCAATATCATTTTATTCTTAAAAAATAATTTAGAGAGTTAAATGTAGAAGATGTATATAATTTTTTTTTCTCGATGACTCTAAATAAAAAAATTAAAAGGAACGACAATTCATATTTAAAATTACCTTTTCACCTTCAACTAAGAACTAATAAAAAAATTGAAAGTTTGTTTTATTATTCCTTCTCATATAAGATATGAATGTTTCAATGTCAAATTGTTGAACATGAAAATAATAATAAGGATTAATCATTACTTATGTTTATATTTTTCAATAAAATAGTTTATAATTTATTTTAATTTCATGCATGTGTCGTTTTAAAATGAAATTGTGATAGAGCTATCTAATATTAAGATGGGTAAAACTCATTTACCATATATAATCTCAGCAATAACAACATTCTAGGTTAAAACATTTACATTAAAAGAGGATATACACTATATCCAAAACTTTCGAATAACTTGCCTCTGATATTAAATAAAATTTATAAATACTGCTGTTTTCCAATGTATCATGTGAGAACTAGGGGTTAAAAGAGTGAATATGTGTATTATACTAATGAGACCAAATTTTATTTTAATATAAATGGATTTTAAATATATCCTAGTTCATTAGCATAAAAACTTAACCTCTCTCTAAAATTCAGAACTCCAAGTTCCTCTGCCTTTTTTCTAACCTTCATTCTCACTGATTCAGTGCATGTCCGTTTAGGAGGTGCCCAAGCGTCCACAGCGTAGAGGGCTCTATTTGAACCGATTACTTCCTTCATTCGAACCAGTAAGTAATTTTCTCCTTTTTCCTCCTCTATTTTGGAACCTAGAGCATGCTATTCTACTAGTTTCATGTAACAAGAAACCTTCTCCTTCGATCTCTTGTCAAAACTTAGATCTAAGGAGTTGTTCTATCACCATTGGGTGGTTTGTAGGGTTTGGTTGAGTTCTTGCTGAGTCGGGCACTGTTGAATCAAGTTGTGAGCTTAGTTGTGAAATCCTAAGGTAAGGGGAGCTAGAATACTCTTTAAATTTGTGGTATGATATATATATATATATATATGCTGAAATTTGACTTGGTGTGTTGTTTTAGAGGGTATTTTGGGTCTTAAGTATATGGTGTGGTTTATGCTGAAAATGAAATTCATGAATCTGTGTTGTGATGTTTGGAATTGTTTTGGGTGAGTTGAACCACTATAATTGATTAATTGGAGGTGATTGAAGTGAAATTTGTTATAACTTTGGTTGGATAAAATTTTTGGAGTTTTAGTAGTTTTTAGGTCATTTTGAGAGGAAGTGAGGTAGTGAATTTGAGAGTTAGGGGTTCTGAGTATAATTAGGCTATTGGGGCAGTCTTAGCAAGTGGATTGTGACTTGTTTGGGTCACTAAATTGATCAAAATAGGTGCAAAGCAGTGGGATTGGATTCTGGGTCCCTAAGTTGGGGAAAATTGGTGTTTCAGAGTTGAAATTGGCTTTTAATCACGTTAGAATAGTAGTAGGAATGTTTAGAATCATTTAGATAAGTTTAATCAAGTATAAAACAAGAATTAAGGGTGTTAGAAGTTAGTAAAAATGGTTAGAAATGGTTATGTTAGGTGTTGTTCATAATTCTACAGAAATTCTGCAGTTTTGTCGAACATGAACTGATAACCATTCGGTCTTAGTGAGTGGTCTTAAGTAGCATTCGGTCTTAGTGGGTGGTCTTGGTAGCGTTCAGTCTTAGTGGGTGGTCTTAAGTAGCGTTCGGTCTTAGTGGATGATCTTGGTAGCGTTCGGTCTCAGTGGGTGGTCTTAAGTAGCGTTCGGTCTTAGTGGGTGGTCTTGGTAGCATTCGGTCTTAGTGGGTGGTCTTGGTAGTGTTCGGTCTTAGTGGGTGGTCTTGGTAGCGTTCGGTCTTAATGGGTGGTCTTGGTAGCGTTCGGTCTTATTAGCACTTGGTCTCTTAAGTAGTGTTCGGTCGTAGTAGCATTCGATCTCTCTTAGTGGTAGGTCCTAAATAGTGTTCGTACACTTCTTCAATCGTACCTTTTATGGATCGTTCGGTCCTGTCTTTGGGAAGAGAGATATCGTTCGGTCTCCATCATTCCCAAGGTGTTCGGTCTTGCTCATTATGTGTTGATGTTTTCTGTTCGGCCTATATTCCTATTTATTCCAGTATGCTATTTTAATTAATTGTTCCAGTTGCTTTAAGGGCTTATGTGTGCATTGTCATGTTGGTGTTAAAGTGAAAAGTATCAGTATTGGACGTAATTTCATGATCCTCAAGGGGGGATACATGGTGGTTCCCTTTCAATGTGTTTAGAATGATTTGCATGGAAGCTCAATCTTGGAGGTTTTCGTGATGCTCCAATGGTCTTTCATTCTCAAGTGGAGAGGATTGATTCATGTGGTGAGAAGTAGCAGGAGGTCCTAGTCTTGGATGCTTCTAGTATGGCCCAAGGTGAGTGATAACAGATTAACCTCGTGAGTGTGGTAGGGTGAAACCTATTGGCAATGACTTTGCAAAGCAGTAGAGGCCACCATGAGTGCATGACCCGCCATAGCTCGACAATCATTCTAAGTACGGACGAGTCAAATTTAAAGTGTAATAAGTTGTGTTAAGTGACCCAGTATATATGAATTAAACTTGCATGTTGTGTGTGATTGTTATAACATGATTTTTGTATATCTAGCTTACCCTTCTGCTTGTGTTTGTCTTTCGTTTGTGTTGTGTTATTTATTGCAATGATCATCCATTTGGATGTGAGCAGAGGTAGATGAGGTGCTTTTGGAGTAGGCCTTGGAGGGAGATGACACCGCTCCTTAGCTTAGTTAGGATCCATAAGCTTCTGTTTATTTTGAAATACTCTATTGTGTTAAAATTTTAAATTACAACTATTTTGGGATGACTATAACCTTAAGATTTTATCTACAAGTCTTCTTCTAACTGTTCTATTATATTAAAATGTGGACTACTAGATTATATTGTTATATATAATCTGGGACGTTATATTTCATAACGTTCTATATTTAGAAAAATCTAAGATGGATATTTTAAATGTAGTAAGTTATCTGTAGCATTGAAGTTAAAGGTTGAAACATATGTGATTCGAATTCTTAAATGACTAGGCTTCCTGTAATGATAAATAAGAATATTATAAAAATTGTAGAGTTTATACAAATAATAATTTTTAAATTATAAAATTTACACCGACAAATACGATAATTTAATAATAGCATACACACTTCCAACACCAATAACAGTAAAGCCATTAATATTACGAGGTACAAATACAAATACAAAGTTTTATGCCTTCAAATATTGTGTGTGCGTGTGTTTTAATTTTAGTTCGTGTGCCGATTTATTAGATAAGAAATTGCATAGATTACTTCTATCCATTTTATTAAGGAATTTGTCCTTTCATATACTTTAGTAGTTAAATAGAATACACTATTTTTTTTTAACTTATAATTTCACTAAATGAAGTTTTTTTCGAAACCAATAAGATAACCACACCAATGATTCTACTGTTTTCATTTTTTTTTATACATAGAAGCATATTTTATCACTTAGCAATTATTTTTTTCATGAAATTGTTCCTGTTACAAAGTCAAACATCACGGATTAGGAACTAATGAATACACAAAAAAATAGATTCTATAAAATGATTTTTTAATATAATTTCAAAAGTAGATAATTTGAAAATTATTTAAGTTTTTTTCAATCTTTATATCAAAATATCATCCATCCTTGTCATGTTTCTTTTATTTTAATTGAATACTCACGTGCATTTATTTCTCTTAGATAATGAATTTTTATTTTAGAGGAATACGAAAATTTAAGATTATTCGTTTTGAAAACATCTTAAAGGCTTAAATCTTAAAGGAGTATGTTCGAATTGTACAATTTATTTCTGATTAATTGTTCATTGAGAATTGAGATTGTGACCTTATTTCTACTATCAATTATTAGACTAAAGGCTTATTATTAGGTTAAAAGTTATAGTTATTAGTCACAACTCTAAATACATATAGTTATACTATTTGTTTAAGTGTCCTAATTTGCTTATGACTTAACATATTTCATCTTTATTATGGGACAATTGATAACGTTCGTAACAATTTCTCATTCAACATTTGCTCCAATGTTATTGTTTAGACTCTCCTATATTTTTACCGATTGGTTTCATGTTTATAATCGCTCAGTATTTTTTGTGACCGAACGTTATCTTCTGTGCACTCGGTCTTGTACGCTCGTTTTTTGTTTTTGGTTGTGCTGCTCGATCTTTGCTGTATTCGGTTTGCATTCGGCCTCTACTGCTTACGATTGTTCAGTTTTTTTTTGTCACTTGAATTAGCTATATATATTGTAGTCTGTCTTTATTTTTGTAAGACAATATAGAATCACGAAATATTCAAATCATTCTCTCTTTGGATTTTCTCTTCTCTCTTTTCTGGGTTTTCTATTTCTCTACTTCACACTCGAATCTAACAATTGGCACCCACCGTGGGGCAGTGAATCAAGAAACTCAAAGAAGCGATGGCAACCAAGTTCGACACTGAGAAGTTCAATGGTTCTAATGATTTCGGGCTGTGGAAGATGAAGATGGAGGCTATCTTGATACAACAGGGATGCGATGAAGCGTTGAAGGGTGAGTTGAACATAAGTGTTGGAATGTCGCAAGAAGAGAAGAAAAGAATGGTTGATAAAACAAGAAGTGCAATCATATTGTGTCTGGGTGATAAGGCGCTGAGAGAGGTTGCGAAGGAGAAGACTACGGCTAGAATCTAAGCGAAGTTTGAATCTCTGTACATGACGAGATCGCTGGCTCATATGTTGTGTTTGAAGCAACAACTCTATTCGTTCAAGATGACAGATTCAAGAACCATAGAGGAGCAGCTTGCAGAATTCAGTAAGATCGTTAACGATTTGGAGAATATTGACGTGCGATTGGAAGATGAAGATAATGCAGTTATTCTTCTTAATGCTCTTCCAAGAACCTTCGAGCATTTCAGGGATGCCTTGCTCTACGGTAAAGATCAGGTAATCACACTAGAGGAGGTTGTGACATCAATTCGAACCAAGGAGTTTCAAAAGCTCCAAGATTCGAAGGCAACCGAAGAGGTGGCATCTGGGCTGTTTTCGGTGAAGGGGAAATGGAAGAAGCGGGCTCGAAATGGGAAGAAGACGAAGTCGGAGGGTGTGAAACAGGTGAGATGTTTCAAGTGTCAGAAGATTGGACATATCAAGAAGTATTATCCAGAGAAAGGCAAAATCATTCGGCCACAGGAAACTGCTGATGTGGCAGAGGCTTCTGAAGGATATGAATCTGCTGGTGTTCTGGTGGCTTCGTTTGAAGATTCTCAACGGAGCTGGGTCATGGATTCTGGCTACAGCTATCACATGTGTCTGATGAAGGAGTTCTTTGAGAGTCTGAATCAGAAGGAGCATGGAAATGTGCTGCTGGGAAATAATAAGGCTTGTCGAGTGCAAGGAGTAGGGTTGGTAAGGCTGAAGATGTTTGATAACTGGGATATGGTACTGTAGGATTTGAGGTATGTGCTTGAACTGAAGAGAAATTTAATTTCAATAAGTTCCTTTGATCTTGGAGGTTACACCACGAAAGTCAAGGATGGAGTGATGAAGGTGTATTCTAGAGACTCTGTAGTTGTCAAAGGCAGAAGGAAGAATGGCTTGTACATTTTGGAGGGATCCATAATCATTGGTCATGTCTCGGTAACAAGTGGGAAGACTAAGAACACTGCTCGGCTTTGGCACTTGAGGATGGGTCATATCAGTGAGAAGGGTCTTGAAGAATTGGAAAAGCAAGGCTTACTTCTGGGTGATAAAATGCAGAAGCTAGATTTTTGTGACCATTGCGTCTTGGGGAAATCACACAGGATATCATTCGGTCAAGGGAAGCACTTAACCTAACGGCCTTTTGAGTACACCCGTGTTAACTTGTGGGGGACCTGCAAGAACTCAGACTCATGGTGGAGGAGCGTATTTTCTGAGCATAATTGATGATTTTTCAAGAAGAGTGTGGATTTACATTCTGAAGAATAAATCTGAAACGTTTCAAAATTTCAAGGAGTGGCATACTCAAACGAGAACCAATTGGGGTATAGGCTGAAATGTCTGAGAACTAAGAATGGTCTTGAGTTTGTTTTAGATGAATTTAATGAGTTCTGCAAGGTTAAAGGGATCAGGAGGCACAAGACTGTTGTGGGAACTCCTCAACAGAATGGTTTGGCTGAAAGGATGAATAGAACAATTCTAGAGAGGGTTCGGTGCATGCTGCTTGAATCAAGGTTGTCAAAGGCTTTCTAGGGAGGGGTTGCTAATACAACCGTATACTTGGTTAACAGGAGTCCGTCTTCGGCTCTTAACTACAAAAGTCCAATGGAAGTTTGGAATGGACGACCGGCTGACTACTCACACTTGAGGGTGTTTAGTTCTTTAGCGTTCGCTCATATCAAAGGGGATAAACTAGATGCCCGAGCGGTGAGAAGTGTATTCCTTGGATATGCTGAAGGAGTTAAGGGATACAGGTTGTAGAGGTTAGATTCTAAATCGTCCAAGCTGATCATTAGTAGGGATGTCGTTTTCGACGAAACGAGAATGGCAATGCATGCTGAAAATCCTGGATGCGAGAAGAAAACGCTCGTTGAGGTGGAACATACTACCGATGGGGATGTTCGGTCTTTGACTGAGAAAGACCGAACGGGTGAAGGGCAAGACGAAAACGTTCGGTCATTAGAGGAGAACCGAACGGGTGAAATGCTAACAGATCTTGGTGATGAAACAGATGGTATATCTGGTGATGTGAGTCACTAAAAAGGAGCTGGTGATGAATTAAGGAATTATCAGCTTGTTCGTGATAGGGAAAGGAGAATCTCTAAGCCAACCAAACGGTTTGGAGAGGCAGATTTAATTTGCTATGCCTTGAATGCTGCTGAAGATCTTGAAAGCTCAGGTGAACCGAGAAGTTACAAGGAGGCTCTTCACAGCAGCGATCGACATCTTTGGCAGGGTGCTATGAAGGAAAAGTTGGAGGCGTTGAGAAAGAATAGCACCTGGATATTGGTGGATCTGCCACAAGGTAAGAAGGTTGTAGGTTCAAAATGGATCTTCAAGAAAAAGGAAGTTATACCAGGCGGAGAGAAAGCTAGGTACAAAGCAAGGCTTGTTGCCAAAGGCTTTACTCAGATTGAAGGTATAAATTATCATGAGAGTTTTGCTCCTGTCGTGAAGCACTGTTCGGTCAGAGTTTTAATGGCGATAGTTACTCACCGCGATTTGCATATAGAACAGTTGGATGTGAGGACTGCGTTTCTGCATGGAGACTTGGAGAAAACAATTTATATGAAGCAGGCGGAGGGATTTGTTGTGGATGATAGATTGGGTCTGTTACAGAAGTCTCTTTATGGCTTGAAGCAAAGTCCAAGACAGTGGTATAGAAAATTTGATGATTTTTTGATGAAGTTGAACTTCAAGAGGTGCAATAATGATGATTGTGTGTATACTTTGCATCGGGACAGTGAGCTTTTGTATCTTCTTCTATACGTGGATGATATTCTGATTGCCAGCAGTGATAGAAGCATGATTCATGAGATGAAAGCAAAGTTGGGTGGTGCTTTCGAAATGAAGGATCTCGGAGAAGCAAGGAGGATTTTGGGCATTGACATTAAGAGAGATAATATGAAGGGAAATTTGTTTTTATCCCAAAAGAGTTATTTGCAAAAAGTGATTTCAAGGTATCGGATGGCTGAACCCAAACCAACTGGCACACCGATCGGTCAACACTTGAAACTCACCAAAGAGCAATGTCTGAAGACCGAGGCTGAAAGGAGGAAAATGGAATCTATTCCATTTTCAAGTGGGATTGGGAGCATCATGTATGGCATGATTTGCGCTAGACCTGACGTGGCGCATGGGGTAAGTGTTCTCAGTCGGTTTATGATTGATCCCGGACAATGTCATTGGAAAGCTTTAAAGTGGATGCTTAGATACATACGAGGGTCTCTTGATACTGAATTACTCTTCTAGAATAACTTTCAAGGTGGAAGTTATATTGAAGGTTTTGTTGATTCAGATTTTGCCGGATGCATGGACACAAGGAAATCTCGTTCGGGATATGTGTTTACACTGTTCGGGATATGTGTTTACACTGTTCGGTACTACTGTAAGCTGGAGGTCTATATTGCAATCAGTTGTTGCCCTTTCAACCATTGAAGCTGAATATTGTGCACTCGCTAAAGGGGTAAAGGAGGCACTATGGTTAAAAGGCTTGATTCGGGAATTGGGTATTGATTAAACGACCGTCTAGGTTCATTGTGACCGTCAGAGCGCCTTATATTTGGCCAATCATAAGATCTACCATTCTAGAACAAAGCATATTGACGTCAAGCTGCATTTTGTCAGGAACATTGTGGAATCCGGTGATGTCCAAATCTACAAAATTACATTTGATGACAACTCTGCAGATATGTTGACTAAGCCGCTCTCTAAAAAGAAGTTTCTGAAGTTGTTGTCCAGGATTGGTTTTTTACCGTTCGGTATATAATTTTGTGTATCGTTCCTCGTGAAATCATGGGGATGTTGCTCGACATATTGATTCTATTATAATAAAATATAGACCTCTTTATGAAACATTTTGGTGCCCACCGTGGGGCCGATCGGCATCTCCATGAAGCCACGAAGAACCAGACACGCGTTCGACCTCGACATTGTTACTTTGGATCAATACCAAGTTTTGTAACAAGAGTAAAAAATTTCGTAATAATTCCTAAAGGCATGTCTTTTGTTTTGAGAACTTTCAAGAAGGTTCAGTCCTACGTTCAACCTTGACAGGTTCCACTTTTCATTATAACTTATAAATTATAATATATTTGTTTAACTCATTTTTGTGAGTAAAAATATTCTGCACAGGAAGGTTTAGTCCTATGTTCAACCTTGACAGGTTCCATTTTTCATTATAACTTATAAATTATAATATATTTGCTTAACTCATATTTTTGTGAGTAAAAATATTCTGCACAAGAAGGTTCAGTCCTACGTTCAACCTTGACAAGTTCAGTCATACATTCAACCTGGCTCCACTTTTCATTATAATTTATAAATTATAATATCACTAGTGCAGAATTGGCCTTTAACGTCACCCAATAGACGTTCGTCCACCAAAACACCAACTTAAATTATTGACCGGTGGCATTTTTGTAAATAAGTGGGAATATAGACGTCTGTTAGGGCGGGGCACCGACGTCTATAATATTACAGACGTCGGGACCGCTACAACGGACGCCGAAGTGCTGACAGAGTAGGTGAGGAGTTATTTTTTTGAGCCCTTTAGTCGTCCGTTAGGGGGAACAGACGTCTACAATATTATCGACGTTGGTTCCCCCCAACGGACGCCTATAAGGCTGACGAGGTAGTTGAAGAGTTTATTTTTTCAGTCACTTAAACGTCCGTTAGATGGTCCCCGACGTCTATAATATTATAGACGTTCGGGCCCCCCCTCAACGAACGCCTACGAGGCTGACAGTGTAGTTGAAAAGTTTCTTTTTTTAGCCACTTAAACGTCCGTTAGAGTGGCCCCAACGTTTAATATTATAAACGTCGGTGCCCCCCACAACGGATGTCTAAGTTGCTGACAGGGTAGATGAAGAGTTATTTTTTCCAGCCATTTAGGCGTTCGTTAAGGGAGGGGGGGCGACGTCTATAATATTATAAACGTCGGGGCCCCTCTAACGGACGTCTAAATGCCCCGCGAATATGAATATTTAAATCAGAAAGACGTCATATTAGTTAGGGCCCTGACGTCTATAATATTATAGACATCGGGGCCCCCTAGAACCTGACGTCTACTGCCATTTATACTAAAATCGCGAACCTGGAAGGAGTTATGCTCACTGTTCATCGTCTTCCCCTTGTTTTCTCTTTGCGGCATTGCATTTCTAGATGCGTTTTCTCTCTTTTGGACCGTTTAAATTTACTTTTACTCCGACTAAATTACTCTTTGATGAAATATCTTTCGTTTGAACTGATTAAAAATCGTTTTCGTTGCATTTTGGTGCAGCTTCTAGCTTGTTCTTGGGTGGCATTTTTTACTCTTTTTGGCCTACGTTTTAAGTCGTGCACTCCTCCATTTCCTTTTGAATCTGCTAAAAAGGTTAGCTTTTTGTTGATAATTTTTTTGTATGCATGTTATTGACTTTTATGTATACATTTTATTGGTTTTTGCGTATGCATGTTTTTGACTTTAAGGTCTGCATGTGTTATTGGCTTTTGAATATGCATGTGATATTTGTGTTTTTATAATTGGCATGTTAGATTATAAGTATCAAATCATTGAGTGAAACTTAGTTCCCGTTTGAAATTTAACACAAACGATTAATCTTTTAATCGTTTGTATTAAATTTTGAATTGTCCGATTGGACAGTTTGAAAAAATTATTTTTTATAATTTGCTATAACATGTACGTTGGAGTTTATGGATAAGATTGATAAAATTTTGGTTCAGTACTTGTGTTGTTCTCCAGATGCATATTTGATTGTGGTCATCCTTCACTACTCTCATTTCGTGTATTTCAGAGACCAATGCAAAATGCTGCCGAAATCTTATCAAATTTATGATGTAGACTTCTTTGCACGTGTGTTAGCAAATTATGAAAAATAATTTTTTTGAATGGGTAGGGCCTAACCTTGTGAGAGTTAAAAATCTTAAACTGATGATTTTACGAACATAGTATAGGTCGAAGCTGGATGAATGAATGTCGCATCAGTGAAGAATATGATAAGGGTGTTTCGGAGTTCTTGCAATATGTTGAACAAAATGTTAAGTCTGTGAACGGGACATATTTTTGTCCTTGTGTTTGTTGTCTTAATCAAATACGGCAAGACTTAGGCAATGTGTGTGACCATCTATTCATGTTTGGCATAATGAGAACTTATACTGTTTGGACTTGGCATGGAGAAGTACTGGACCAGCCTACCACGTAACGAGGAACGAATTATGTGGAAGAATGGATGAATGATCATTTAGAGGACATGATATGTGATGTCGATGAAGATAATTTTGGAAGAACTAATTTGTATGATTCTCTTATAAATGATTCAGAGCAACCGTTGTTCCCAGGATGCTTGAACTTTACATGTCTGTCTACAACTTTAAAGTTGTTTAATTTAAAAGCAAGGAATGGATGGAACGATAAAAGTTTCACAGAGTTGTTGGAGTTGTTGAAGAAGATGCTTCCAGAAAATAATACTCTACCTATTCGTAATTACGAGGCAAAATTTTTTTTATGTCCAATAGGTCTTGAATATCAAAAGATACATGCTTGTCCTAATGATTGTGTTTTGTACATAAAGGAGTTTGCTTCGCTAAAGTATTGTCCAACATGTGGTTTATCCCGTTTTAAAAAGAAATCTGACAGAAATACTGCTAACGAAGGTAATGGTGTTGCACCTGCTAAGGTGATGTGGTATTTGCCTATAATACCTAGGTTCAAACGTATGTTCTCTGTTAAAGAATATGCAAAGAACCTTAAATGGCACTTTGATAAAAGAAAGTGCGATAATCTTCTTTGATACCCTACTGATTCACCACAATGGAAGAAGATTGATAAAAAATTTCCAGAATTTGGTGCAGATGCAAGAAACTTAAGACTTTCACTTGCAACTGATGGTATGAATCCTTATGGAAACTTAAGTAGCAAACATAGTTCATGGCCTGTTATGTTGATGATATACAATCTTTCTCCTTTGTTGTGCATGAAGAGAAAATATGTGATGTTGTCCATGATGATATCGGGTCCTAGATAACATGGAAATGACATTGATGTTTACTTAAAACCTTTAATTGATTATTTGAAATTGTTGTGGGAAGAAGGGGTCGAAGTGTTTGATTCACATGTTGAGGAACAGTTCCATTTACGTGCAATATTGTTTTGCATTATAAATGATTTCCCATCTATATGAAAACTTGAGCGGTTATAGTGTTAAAGGTCATTTTGCATGTCCCATATGTGAAGAAAACACTAGTTACCTTCAATTGAAGCATGGTCAGAAGACAGTATATACAAGACATCGAAAATTCCTTCCTCGTAATCACCTTTATCGTAGATTGAAGAAAAACATTTAATGGAAGTGCTGAGGATGAGGTTGTGTCCAGACCCCGGAATGGTGAACAGGTGTACAACGAAGTCAAAAACATTGACATTGTGTTTGGAAAACATCATAAAAGTACCTTTGCAAAAAACATTTGGAAGAAACGATCAATATTTTTTAAGCTTCTATATTGGTGTAAACTTGATGTTAGACATTGTATTGATGTGATGAACGTTGAAAAAAAATAGTTGTGACAGTGTCATTGAAACTTTATTAAACGTGAAAGGGAAGAGCAAAGATGGAATAAAAGCACGACAAGATTTGACATGACAATTGTTACCTATTGTTATTCGAGGCATATTACCTCCTTCTGTTAGGGGTATTCTGACACATCTGAGTTTGTTCTTTAATGTCATTTGCAAGAAAGTTGTTGACCCTCGAGGTTTAGATGAATTGGAAAATGAAGGAATAAGACTACTATGTCAACTGGAGATGTATTTTCCACCTTCTTTTTTTTATATCATGGTTCATTTGATTGTTCATCTAGTCAGAGAAATTCGAATATGTGGGCTGGTCTTCTTAAGGTGGATGTACCCAATTGAAAGATACATGAAGATCTTAAAGGGATATGTCAAGAATCAATATAGACCAGAAGCTTCAATCATAGAGCGATACGTTGCAGAAGAAGTCATTGAATTTTGTTCAAGTTATATGCCATCTTGTGAACCGGTGGATCTTCCCAAGAGTAGACATGAAGGAAAATGTGAAGGTAAAGGTGCTCGAGGTGTGAGAATTCAAAGTGTTAGAAAAAAAGAAGTTGACCAAGCTCATTTGTACATCTTAAACAACATTGTTGATGTGATTCCTTAAATTTCTGAACACGTTAATGAAATAAAGGCATCAAACCCAAGAATGAGTGAAAAATGGCATCTTAATGAACATGTGAAAACCTTCTTACAATGGTTTAAGAAAAAGATTTATGCGACTCCACATGTTTCTCAAAGTTTATTGAGGTTATCTCGTGGGCCAAACACAGATGTCATGACATATGGTGGGTACTATATAAACAATATTTCTTTTCAGACAAAGGTAGAAGATGACAAAAGTAGAGTTCAAAATAATGGCGTCACACTACAAGCTGAGGTTGTGCACTTTGCTAGTTCTAAAGACAAAACTTCAATCACAGCATCCATGAGTTATTTTGGAATAATACAAGAAATATGGGAAGTTGATTATGTCACTTTTAGAGTCCCAGGTTTTAAGTGTAAATGGGTTTATATAAATTCTGGTGTCATGACAGATGACTTTGGTTTCACATTGGTAGACTTGAACAAGATGAATTACACTGATGAACCATTTATCATGGCTAGTCAAGTAAGACAAATATTCTACGTAAATGATCCAGCGAATAAACAATGGTCAGTGGTTTTAGAAGGAAAAACGTGCATGGACATGATGGTGACGATTCTCTTAATATACTTGAGACAACATCTGTTGCATCAAGACTCATTGAAGACCCATTGAAGACCCAGTTGATGACGTTGCTGATGACGTCCAAGCAATTTGTAGTGATCACAATGAAGGGATTTGGGAGAAAACAATATCTTAATATGTTGTGATATTTTTTGTATTGACTTTATATGTATATTCATCATAATTGAATTATTACTAACCTTGTATATATTTTTCAGGTATGTCGGCCTCAGACTCAAGATCGGGACAGACTAGACGTGGTCGAGGAATCACACGATTGGTAGATGTGAGATCCGGACGCGTTGATGGGCAGAGGAGACATGTTAACATTGACCCCAGATCAGGTCAGGCATCAGGGCCAAATGTTGATAGGTTTAGGAGTTATATGGGTAAGTTAGCAAAAATCCATGTCTCTATCCTTCATGTGTATCTTGGGATGACGTCCCAAAGGTCGACAAGAACCTCTTATGGCAAGATATTCAGGTATGTTTACTTAAAAGAATTTTGATATACTTATTTCTTTCGCCTTTTCTTATCCATAACATGTTTTTTGTTTTAAACAACAACATTATGATATTCCAAACACAATACAAATTAGAAAGAAAGTGTTATCGCATATAGCGATAAGATGGAGGGATTTAAAGACAAGGCTGACACGACTATATGTCTTTGGAGACAGACAACATTAAAATCCATGTCAACAATATACCTTCACAGAAGAGGAGTGAATACAATTTTGTGCATTTAGAGAGTCTGAGGAATGGAAGGTATGTTTCTTAACATCTACAAAGTCTTTCATTAAGTTCTTATGATTTTACACTTATTTATATACATGGTTTCACAGGGTAAAAGGTTAGCCGCCCAAGAAAGACAAAGGTTAAACGATGCATCACACTTGTTATCACAAGGTGGTTATGCAAAACTGGAAAAGAAAATTAGAAAGTCTAGAGCAGATGCCTTGGGACTTGAGTCGTCGGACCAAGCACCTGCACCTGTTAGGTACGAGTTGTGGAAGGCTGCTCGGACTAAATCTTATGGGAACATGACATCTTCCTCAGTTGCCTTGATCTTACAAAGAATTGTATGTTCAAATTTTAAACATTGTTTGATTGTGTATCTATCATAGCATGTCTTCTAAGTAAGTTGGTTTTTTTATGTGTAGGATGACTTGGTTGAGCAGCAGACTTAGGGAACATTTGTTGGCCAAGGTAGGGATGACATTCTAACAACGGCCATTGGAAAGTCCGAGCACTCAGGACGTGTACATGGAGTTCCTAGGGCGATTAGTTTTCGTGACTACTTTGGCCCTACACAGAAAACTACTCAATCAATGAGTCAGGAGGCACTAAGGCAGATGAATCTTCAGTGGGAGGAAAGACTCAACCAAAGCATGAGATCAATGGAGCAACGATTCATGGAGCACCTACAAGAACAAAAATAAATACAAAGAGCGCTTGAAGAGAAGCTGAATTCCATGACGTAGGGCAATATGGGGCCTGCTGAAACTCTCACACCACCTCGTGTTAGCAGTAGAGGATCATGCTCTGCTGTAGAACCTACTCAGTATAGTGGTCAATATGAGTTGTTGGTTGATGGGGATTCCCCACGCATTGTGGCTGTCGGACGACTGCTTGAGGAAGGGCAGACTATTCATGGTGTTCCCATATTACCCCACCACGTGCGTGTGACGATTGACAAGGTTCAGGATCCCCAGGCTCAGGTGCCTGTACCCATTCCAGAGACTAATTTTGTGGGGGAGGTCATAGGATCATTTATTGTCTGGCCTAGAGCATTGATCATGTCACACATCGCTACTCCACAAGTATAATATCTTTGTTATTAGTATTTCTATGTTAAGTTTAAAAATATTTGTTGATAACTCTTTCATGAAATTCTTATCTTCAGTTCACACGTCCTCAGAAGCAGCCGATTCATGATACAGTCATACATGAAGATGATGACATGGCTGAAGCAGAGGATGATCCTCTATCAAAGCTAATGACAAGATTACCCAGGTTGAAGAGAGCACCATTAGAACTATATTGGGATTTGAGAGTATTTGGTCTTCCCACCCATGTGCCAGTATATATCACATTGCCTGATGCATTGGAGGTAATTAGGGGAGACATGATGTTGAATATTTCCATCATTCAACTGTGGTGCATGTAAGATAGCTAATTTTGTCTTCCATATTACTTTTATTTAGATTCCTAGTTTCTAACAACTTAACTTTGTTGTTTTAGGTACATGGACACAATCGTTGTAACCAAGGTCGGTCTTCCATGTACGAATTTGTTGAACCTCAGTCCATTCAACCTTCTGGTAACACACTTGAAAACAGACAACATTATTTGCAAACATGGATGGATGAGTCAAAAAGAGACGTATACCTTGTGCCATACATTGATGGGTAGGTGTTGTTATATGTAAAAGTTCATTATTAAAGTTTCCTTAATTAGTTAAATAACTATTTGTCCTTCAAGATAGGTCGCACTGGCAGCTGATGGTCATCATTCCCAAACAATGTAAAATTATATAGTTTTGTTCGTTGCACAAGAAGAAGAAAAATAACTTGAGAACCATGCTTCAAGGGTAACTGTTTCTCCAAAAATGACTTTGAATTTGATGTTCACCTTAAACTTTTATGATAAATATAGTTATATTAATTTTACTTTGTGTTTTCAATCTATACAGAGTTTTTGGTAAATCTCGAAGTCAACTAGTTCAAATTTTGTATCCAAAGGTTGTAAGTCATTTATAGTTCTAATTCATTTTCTATGTTATTGAATGAACTAAATTCTTGACTACTTAGTTTGTCATTTTAGTGTAACCAGCAGCTAGATTCATGGGAATGTGGCTTTTATGTCATGTGTTGGATTAAGACCATCATTCGAACTGTCATTACAGATGACTGGAATGAGGTAATGATGCATACCTTGAATACATTTCAAATCATATTCATCTTTAAACATATATGAAACCATAATGAATCTTTCTTTAATTTTGCAGCGCTTTAAGAGTACATCCAGAGGACACAATTAGGCAGATAAGACAGGAGTGGACAACTTATCTTCTGCAAAGATGGAGCTAGGAACACTTTTATTTGTTGTTGAACATTGCTTAGGTTTAGTTTAAGTTTATATCTTGATAGTTTTGGTATTGGATTGTTTTTTTACACTAAGTAGAACTTTCTTTATATGAAACGCATATATATATATATATAAACATATATATACATACATATATATATATATATATATATATATATACATATGTACATATATATACATATGTACATTAATTTAAAAAAAAACACGTAGACGTCGGTTAGTGCACTGATGAACGTCTATAGACGTCTGGCAATGCACAAACCGACGTCCAACCCTAAACCCTAATATAGACGTCGGTTATAGCCCCTTGGACGTCTATATAGACGTCAAGTCTGACCACATCGGATGTCTATATAGGCGTCCGAGGTATACCCCCGACGTCTGAGTAATGTCACCCACAAAGACGTCGGGTACAGGTCGGACGTTAAAAGGCCAAAAGAACAAACGTCTAAAGCCTTTTCTACACTAATGTATATTTCTTTAACTCATTTTTGTGAGTAAAAATTTTCTATACAGGAAGGTTCAATCCTACGTTCAACCTTGACAGGTTCCACTTTTCATTATAAATTATAAATTATAATATATTTGTTTAACTCATATTTTTGTGAGTAAAAATATTCTACACTGTTTAGTCCTACGTTCAACCTTGACAAGTTCCACTTTTCATTATAATTTATAAATTATAATATATTTGTTTAAAACTCATATTTTTGTGAGTAAAAATATCTCACATAAGAAGGTTCACTCCTACGTTCAACCTTGACAAGTTTCACTTTTCATTATAATTTATAAATTATAATATATTTGTTTAACTCATATTTTTGTGAGTAAAAATATCCTGCACAGGAAGGTTCACTCCTACGTTCAACCTTGACAGGTTCCACTTTTTATTATAATATATAAATTATAATATATTTGTTCAACTCATATTTTTGTGAGTAAAAGTATTCTATAGAGAGTTCAATCAATCATTCAACCTTGACACGTTCCACTTTTCATTATAATTTATAAATTATAATATTTGTTCAACTCATACTTTTGTGTGAAAAAATTATCTCGCACAGGTAGGGGTCGAACCTACGACCTTCTGCTTAATCATGTAGTAGTAGACACTACTTTTTCAATATACTATAATCAAGCACTTCTCAAAGCTTAGGTGAGCACTAGTGTTCAACCAAATACCAAATGATAACAGGACTCTATATACAAACCACTTGGCCAATTTTAAGCAACCGGTCGGCAGGGAACGTTTTTCAACTTCTGTCGAACCCTTCATAGGTGACCAAGTCCAAACCGAGGTGATATTAATGTTTTTATGGTCACCTTCTTATTTATTTTGCAGACAGTAAAGCACCTACAACTCGTTGCACATCCTCATATGGATTTTAGACAAAGCGACCTCACTTGTTTGGCGTTCGGTCTTATATTGTGTATATTTTTTCTGACCATTTCAAAATTGAGTTGTTATTTTTCTTTCAATAATACATATGATAGGATTCAGCGGACAAACCACTCGACCAAATACAACACGCTGCTAAGCAATCCCGAACAGCCATGTGATGGACAAATTTATGATCACCAAAATATGATGTCACAAACTTGTTTCACAATCGGCAAGTATGACCGAATCGTTCAAGTAATAAACTTGGTAAGACCAAGTATCGTTCTTCCCAAAGGACTCACGGCCTAGTTTAGTTATGTGATTTGTTGATTAGCTAAAACTTACAAACGAAATAATTGAGATTTTATATGCAAGACAGAAAATAAACATGTATGCATGAGTTTTGATCAATGGCAAAAGCAAAAGATAAACACTTTCAATGAATTATATGGATGAATATGTTGTTGAGGTCAATTTCATCTCATCCACTCTCATATACTTTAGGAATTCAACATTCAAGTCATCATTGTTAATGCCACTCTCTAATGTACCTTTCTAGAAGGCTTCTCCCTAATCACGAGTTCATACAATTCCTAGCATTCCTAATGATTAGTTCATAAGTGCAGAAGCTTAACGACAACCAACATAATATTGGGAGAAATTCCCCGGATCTAGACTTCCCCGTACGTTCCCGTATCAACAAAACCAATAATCATGCATTGAATGAGTTAAACTATGCAAGCATTGAGCAAAGAGGAAAAACCCTAACTAATGATGAAAGAAAGCATAAGTCTTAATTAAAAGATGTAAGCATAAATTCCATATATGAGAGCTTCAAGAGATTACATTGATTCCCCAACAAACATACAAGGTTTAGTTCACCATATTTATGGTGAACCTAGATGAATTACAATGAAAGAATGAAAGAATAAACCCAATAAAGGTGAAGAGGTAGCCTGAGCATCCAAGATCCTCCTTCAAAGGGGTGATAGAGAGAGTGTTTGCCTCGTTTCTGCCAAAGATGTCTAACCCTAGGAAACCCTAAAGCTTATATATCATTCGTAAATTACAAAAAGATAAGCCCAAGCTCATTAAAGTGCCGCTCAGCGGTAAAATACCGCTCAGCGGTGGTTGCGTGACTCGTTTTCTCCCCTCAGCGGCCATTTTGCCCCTCAGCGGTCCTCCCGCAACTTCTTGAGTGCCGCTCAGCGGTAAAGTGCCGCTGAGCGGTGACTTTGGCTTCTTCTTTTGCACTTTTTTATGTCTTTTCTGATGTCATCTCTCTCCTTCTTCACTTCTTTCACCAAATTCACCTTAAAACCTGCACAAAAACACTGAAATCAAGCATAAACCTGTCCAGCTCTCTTATTTCTGAAAATATGGATAAAAGTAGTGATTTCAAGCTAGTTTCTAAGTATAAATGTTGCATTTAGTATCAATTTTAAGCATGAAAATAACAGTTTTTCAACTGTTATCACCATGCGAATACATTCAACAACGGTCTTCTAGTGACCAGCTCACTAGCAATCCTGGGCAGCCAAGTGATCAGCTCACTTGTGTCTTCTAGTGATCTACTCACTAGGAATCCCGGGCGGCCATGTGAAGACGTTCAATTATGGTCTTCTAGTGACTAGTTCACTAGTAATCCTGGGCGGCAAGTGATCAGCTCACTTTGTCTTCTAGTGATCTACTCACTAGCAATCCCGAGTAGCCATATGAAGACGTTCATCTAGGGTCTTCAAGTGATCAGCTCATTAGCAACTCTGGATCGACAAAATGACAAGCTCACCAACGATTCCCGAGCAACCATGTGACAAGCTTACTAGCGTCCAAGCGCCCATTGACAAACTCAAGACATCATGATTAGCCTTCTTTCATGCCTTTTCAGAGCCTAGGCATTTTCAAACCCTTCGCAACTCGTTTTAGTCACTCGGGCTATAAAGGCTTATTGTACTATACAGGATCCGCAGACAAGAGACTGAACAAAGACAATCGATCAAAAACGTGAAAACAGTAAATCAGCCATTTAGGCTAATGTACCCGTCAACTTGAGTATATTTATACTGTTTTAATGAACATTCAATGAGTTGGACAATTGCAAAGCCTATAAATGCAAGGTGAATGATAAGATAAAAACATCTTAATCTATTATAATAAAATATAGACTTTTTATGAAATAAATAAATATATTTATATCCTGAGATAAAAAACTATAGTTATTAATCATAATTCGGAATACATATCTTTCTACTTAAAAATGTATTTATTTAAGTATCACAATTCGCAACTTAACACCTTGATTTCTATTATATGACAATTAATAACATAAGTAACAATTTCTAATTCAACATTTGCTCTACTATAAATCTCATAATTCGATTTACATGCCACATGTAACTTACAACATATCCAGATAATAAATCTTTATGTCTTAATAAGCTCTTCATTTTAAGAACTTGATAACCTGAAATTACGGTTTGTCCAAGAATATAAATCTCAAATTTTGAGAAGTACAAAAAAAAATAATATTATTTGTTTAAATATTGAGTTTGAAACCCATTTAGGACAGTAAATATTAATGACAGTACTACTATCTCCCTACTGTTTTTTATAAATAATTCATTTGCCCTATCACTAAAACGGGAGACATAATAAACATTAAGAAAATTCAAGAAAACGTTGTTTTTAATTTAGTAAATAATAACTAAATAAAATGAGAATAGAATAGTTAAAAGTATTATTGGTGTGAGGCAGGAAAACGAAGAAATTGATTGATTGTTTAGTCACTGTAGTTAGTTAGTTGGCAGAAACTGGTTCTTTTGATTATTATGTATTTAATGTGAAGCAACGAGGAAAAAAGTTAAAAAAAATGTGAGAGAGAATTGGAAAGGACGAAGAAGAAAGAGTGGGAAAAGGTGGAGACACAGGAAAGATGGGGGCGCAGAAACATCACGTGAAGACAACATCAACTCCGACAGCCACATAGTCAACACGGAAGCCCACGTGGGACCCACAGCCAGACACGCCCACTTCTGATTCGCTCTTCCTTTTCACGCAGCGTTTCTGCCGTCGGTGCCGCCTGCGCTGCAATTAACATTTATTTAATCATTACGCAAATTTAATAACACCAATGTATTATCACTTCTCGCTACCAAAATAAGAAACCATCAACGACTCTCTTCAATCTCTAGTCTGTGGGACCACTCCACCAGCCGTTCGATTCCACACGCCATTGAGATCCGCGCCGCAACGGGATAGGATAAGCCGGTTTCCGAATCACGAGAACACCCTCTGATCCATTTAGATCAAGTACCCACGCTACTCATCATCACCCCTGAAAAAACCTCCTTTTCTTAATTTCCCTGCGGCTTATAAAATCCAATCGGATTTACCAGTTACACGGATTGTATTAGAATAAAATAATTTAGAATCCACCATATCTTTGAAATACTATCTGGATTAATCATAATTCAATTGCTATGTAATCACGTAAACCCAATAACTTAAGTCTTGCTAATCAGATTTCGTTAACACGATTGCAACTGAATGGGACCCTGCTGACACCACAGAGCAATACCAAGACTTTTAGTTTAACATTATTTTAGGTAGAGTTAACCGAAACGCCTGCACAGGTAAATGTCCTAAAAAACCACAACGACAAAAGCCTAATCAATAGCGCAACAATGCCGGCGACATGTCTGTGATGTCAGATCTCAACCAACGAAATCCAACAACGAGGTTCAATCGGAGAATGCGAATAAATCACCACCCACAAATGGATAAGGTAACCATATTAATGCCAGTTCTGGATAGAAAATTCTCAACACAAATAAAATGAGAATATTATATATGTGAATTTGTAAGAAAATGCAGAAACAACCGTGAGATACTATGGATAAGTTCTCAGTTGCAAAAAAGCAAAAGCGCGTTTGCTATGGGTCTTCGTCATAACATATTTACATAAACGTGCTGGTTATCTTCGCGCACAATAGTCAACAAATCCGAGCATGATGATGTCAGCTACTACTCACTTTGCTCATTCTGTCCATTCAAAATGGGTAATACTTCACACATGCCTTAAAAAAAAAAACAGAAGGTGCGAAAAATTGCCAGAAAACCAGATCTGTTCGTCAGGAGATTCTTCAATCACGCAACCTCTGGGAGAGGAGCCACGTTGAGATCAAGATCCAGGAGCCCGCGTCGCTCGGAATTTGAGTCACCGCGGCGGAAATCGGTCGCCGGACGTCCGAAGCCACAGGTGTCCCGGCGCCCGACGGCGATAACTGTGTCCGCACGCGCGAAAGCATCGAAGAAAAGGACTGGGCGTGCGGCAGGGAGGACCGAGGCGGGGAGAGGTGTGAGCGTGAGGTCTAGCAGAGGAGGCGGTGGCGGCGGGGAGGAAGAGTCCAGGGTGCTGCTCTGGCTAGGGCTACGCGCGCTGTTGTTGTTGCTACTGCTATGGTTGTTTACGAGAAGTTCGGAAGGTGTGGGGAAATTGGTCTTTGCCTTGGCGCCTCGGAAATCGCGAGCGGCGGCGTCGTAGGCTCTTGCGGCTTCTTCGGCTGTGTCGAAGGTGCCGAGCCAGACGCGGGTTTTCTTGCCAGGGTCGCGGATCTCGGCGGCGTAACGGCCCCATGGGCGTTTCCTGACGCCCCTGTAGCGGATCTCTTTGTGGGCCTGCGCTGGGCTTGGGCCGGTTCCGGCGAGTGCGGTGGTTCTATCCCTTGGAGCCATTTGCTTGCAATTCAAAAATACCAGGTTTTTTTTCCTCAACGGGGAACACAAACAGAGAGAAAAGTGAGAGGAGTAAGGATGCGATTGAGACAATGTCTGAGTGGAAGAAAGGGAGTTGGAGTGGTTTTATAGCCCAGGATGGAGAGAGAGAAAGCACACCGTGTGCGTGCGTCTTTAATGCTACGCTCCACTCACGCGCGTCCTCACCACTCCACTTCTCTTTCCCCACACCTCTTCACGCTTCTCGCCACTCCCTTCCTGCCACCTCACTGTACACTTTTTATTTTCTCTCTTTTTATTCCATTCATTTATTTCATTTTAAATTTAACAAAATACACAACTTTTTTTCCCGAAATGAAAAGAAATTCTGCCACAAATACTGCTTCTTGTCTTTTTGGATGACTATTTCTCAGGCACATAAATGGTTAAGATTATTTATAACAGGTATCAAACTAATAAATTCATATTTTTAAGAGAGAAATTAAAAATATATAATGAATAAAATAAAAAAGTTATTGATTTTATGGAAAGGAAGTACGATATATTGCGTGGTGGGTGGCCTTTCATATTTTACATTTCCATTCTATCTTTAGTGAATAATAAATTAATGATAGTATGATTTTAACGTATTCTCTAGCTTTGAAATGAAGTTTAACGGCACCAACAGGTATAATTCTCGTGGGTAGCCGATGGTAGATGTGGCAAAACGTAAATGATTATTTTTCTCCTCTTTTGCAAACTCTGCACTTAAACAAATATTACTTATTTTACGTCCTTGTAGTATTTATGGTAAATTAAAAAACCACACTCAATTAGTCAATTATACTTGTTTTATTTATTTCGATAAACATTATTTCAAATCAGTTATCACACACAAAATCCTAAATAAGCAAAAATAAAACGTAGTTATCACAAAACTTAGGTAAAAGGAAACAAAATATACAGAATTTCCAATTTTCTGCTAATTTGTAAGAAAGGAACTCATGTGTCTTATCGTATCGTATGCTCAAAAGGAGAAAAAGGAGCAGAGATAAAAGCGCCTCCATTAAAACGCGAAAGCGAGAGGAGATAAAGAAAAAAAAAAATAGCGGTTACACGTGTAGGAAAAAATATGCAGCAAGGAGCGCGTACCCGAACGCTCCCCACACGTGGGTGGTAAGCATCTCTAAAACATTTGGCGCGGTCAACGATGTACGTTGACTGCACTGTGTTCGTTCATGCACTAGCGCATCATCATGGTATGCTCTATAAAGCGCCGCGCCGCCCCAGCCGCGATAGAGAGCGTGGTGGCGGGGCCCACCGTCAACATTAATAATTGCGAAGGGGGTCGAACGAGGCCACGTTGCTGCTTCTGAAGGACGACACGTGGACCTGACACCAGCAACTACCGAAGAGGCGGCGTTTTCCTTGACGCCGTTTGCATGTCTGCGTGCTGCGCTAACGGAGCGGTTGGCAGAGTTAACGGCGTTGGATGGAGAAGATGATTACGAAGAATTTGTCGGCACGCTCCGCCTCCTCGCCGCGTGAGATGCATGAGGATCTGAAGAATAAACTAGAAGGAGTGAATGTGTTGGAATCCGTCAGATGAATCAGACGGTGGAGATGGAGCACAGTGTAACGGTGACACGTGGTGCTTTGGATCCCTGGCGGGAGACACGCTTGTGCATACGGCACCATCCCAAAATATCATCATGTATGTACTGCCGTCCTTCTTTTCTCTTCCACCACAGATATTATTAAAAATATTATTATTATATTTATTACTAATTTAATATTATAAAACACAATTTGTATGTATTATAATATTCAAATAGTTTTTTATTCTGTCCACAATTCTTTCCATCTTTTCTAGAGTGTCAATAAAAAATACATGAGTCTCGGAACCCACAATGCGTGATCCTCCAAATCTGATGAAAAGTAAAAATAAAAAAAGTGGAGGAAATTTTATTGATATCTTTCTTTTATTAAGCCACCATGATCTGTATGTTGCGGCAGTCCCTTACGTAATTTTAACAGATTTCTTTCATTAATAGTATTATCGTATTATTTAAGTTATGGGCAATATTTATTTTTAAAACAAAATAATCACATGTTAATTAATATAAATATTAAAAAAATTTGGTATACTGATAATAAGTAATTAGAAAGTTAAATCTGATTAAAACGTATTTATAATTTTTTTCATCAATGTTTTTGTAATTTTATTATTTAATAGTTTCATAAAAATAATTATACAACCAGAAATATATGTTCTAAATTTTAGTCACGCGTTACTTTACATTAATTTTCTTTTTAAATTAAAAAGAGTTGTATACATATAAGTGATAAGTGCTTTTTTAAGATTGGTATTTTCAATTAATAGATTTAAGATTTAAGTAGAAAAATTGAAAAAGAATTTAGTAATGTTTTAAACCGATTAGTATATTAAACTGAATGACATCAGTTTTTAAACTATTTTATATTATTTATGAAGTTAATTGACGTCTATAGATATTTTTTGTATACAACTACACGAGTTTATAAATAATATTTTTTTTAGAATTAGATGAGTTTGTGTGAGTCAAAACTTGAATAAATAAAATATTTTTCTCTTAGGTGACATAAGTTGATTAACAACCATTGTCAAATTATATAATATAAAAGAAAATAACATGATACGGTTAAGGAGCACAGCTATATATATATATATATAAGGTTTGCTTTCTCTTTACTATATTATTTTAGTTAACAAAAAATATTTTTATATATTATAGATTTTAAATTTTAAGGTTAAAAATATTTAAATAATTTTTTATTTTAAATTAAAATAAAAATAAAAATTATTAAAATACTTTTGTGTTTGAAAGTATGTCTCTTTTTTATAAATAAATTTATTTTATCAACTAAAATAAATAATTTTTTTTGTTAACTAAAATTTAATACAGAGATTATATAAATTAACAAAGTCATATATATATATATATATATATATATATATATATATTTGTTTTTTTTTTTGAGCATCTAGTTTTATAAACAAACAAATAAAGTTTTTAGCGCAAGCTCATCTAATATAAAACATGAAGACACATTCAATAGTTACTTTGAAAACGCTTAAAAATGCATATGCAAAAACTGTTAATCCAACAGAAAAAAAAATATTATCTTTCGTATAAATAAGTTAGACGTCGATTTAATAGAACATATTAGAATATATATCAAATTAGATTTTTTTATATATTTTCAAATTTAATCTATTATAAAAAGTGTGATGGAACAATTAATTTTGAAAGAAGATTGAATAGAGTCTCTGTTCTCACAAAAGATTAAATAGTTTAATGAGTAAGCAAAACTAATATAGTACAGTAACTTTATATTTATTCATCCAAAATTATAAGCTATATTTAGTAATATTTTAAGATAATTGTTAAAAAAGTCTTACTACAAGAAACATGAAGAGTAATGTTGTGGCAAAGAAGTATGAGAATCACCTTAATTAGCCAAAGATGGTGTTGAGAACCATGCAATAACAAATGGAAGAGTTGTAGAGGAGTTACGGAGAGGATTTTATGATTCCCAGAAAAAAAAAATACAACTCTGCACCGGGAGCAAAACGTTCGACAATCTATGCAAAGCCTAAACAAAACAGCAACAATAACAATTTCAACCTATCCCAACCAGGCTTAGAAAATACTCGTGCAAGACAACCTAGGACAGCAGCACAAAAGTTAGTAGGGAGAACCCATTCGATGGTGAACATGGTCGACCTATTACCTTTCACAACGACCATCATGAAGACCTTTATGCCTCCAGTTCCGCCCTATCGTTAAGAAATAAGATGGATCGACTGATTTGGATGAGTACTTGAAGATATTCGTCAACCAGATGACCTTTTACATCGCTAATGATCCGATGTGATGCAGGGGATTCTCATTTTCCCTTAAGGGAAAGGCATTGGCATGGTTATGTATAGTAATGTACAAGTCTTACAACAATGTTTGTTTGTTCGTCGGCCACTACAAAAGGAGCCCCCACCCTAGAGGACCTATTCCTGATCATCGCCCCACGCGTTAGTGACCTCTTCCTCTTCAGTCATCAGTCTTCAAACATAACAAGTTTCTCTAAATTCATTTATTACTCATATAGATACTAATTTTATAGCACAAGCACAATCTAAAACAAGGTTCTAGCTTCCCTTACATTCGTTGATTGCTTAAAACGCAAAGAATCTCTAAACGAACCTATGAAACACCAAATTAGAAGCGGAAAGAGTCCTTGGAACTCTAAATTAACCGAGAATGACTAGGAGAAGCATGATCACACATGCAATAAACATTCTTTCTTCAAAAAATAGATTAGGAACAAGAGAGGAAAAAAGAGTCGAAACTTACTTGCTCTATGACAGAAATTGATTGGCTAGAAATGTAGACCTCATCGTCATGATCGATTTGACACCTCCTGATCATCAAATAGATGACCCAGGAGTTAGAAGTCTTAGAGAGAAGGTAGAGAACCGTAGAAAAGTCGTTTCTAGAGAGATGATACGTTTTAAAATTATGAAACTCATTTAACAAAATTGTTTATAACTAAACCATTTAATATTTAAATAACCGAGTCTCACTATTTTTGAACTATCATCACTTCTAAAATACCATTTTTTTGGGTTTTACATTCTCCCTAACAAGAAAAAATTTCGCCCTCGAAAATTCACGCATCAGATAGATAGATGATATGCTCTCTTCATTCTCTCTCACTACCACCTATTTGACAAATGTACTACTCTCCAACAACTTTACTAAGATAATAACCTTACCTATGTGTTAAAATGTTGTAGTGTTCAATAACGTAGATTGACTTAACCACTACCCTCAATGTAACGCCCCAATTTTCAGGGTGAAAAATTGGTCAAAATTTCAAACTTTAACATAATGCGAAAACGTATTTTTGAAACCTCAATATTTAAACATGCATAAACATAATAGTTCCAAAACACTTATCCAATAAAAATAACGAAGGAATTAAAATAACTTCAATTACATTATCTCAAAGTTCAAAAGCAATAACTGTAAATAAAATCCCAAGTTTGTCCCCTGCATCTCTCGAATCTATCATGCTTCAGCACCATATGCAATATCATCTGCTTACTATAACATTACATATCATACGATCATCGCATTCACATGCACACACACAAACATGTATGGATAAGATATCGATACAACAATCATAATAACATGATATAAACATATTGATTAAATCAACAATAATCAAACACCCATACATAATAGTAATAACAGTAGGATTCTCAATCCTCTAATATAACAAATCAATCAAACAAATTACTCAATCATCGATCATCGATTCTCGATTCTCGATCCTTGATCTCCAACCCCTGATGTAATCACTAACATCTTACACAGACTCTTGATCTATCCACTCCTTAGCACCTATGCTAACTACTTACTATACTCTTATAGTAACATCGCTATCACATAACATCACTTGGAGCATCTCAACCACCATGATTACCATCATAGATACAACACCATCATTACTATCCCAATCATGAAAACACTATGAGCATCACCATCCCATAACCACCACAATGGAAAGAATCAGTCACACTCTTGTATTCTACCTCACTGACGGTAGATTCCCCATACAGATACATTTGAGTAGTCCCGCAATCCAGCAAGGAACATGTAATCCTACCACAAAAGGATAAGGAAGACACCTTCACCTCCACACAATGAAGGCTCAATACCCGAATAACCTCCAATGCACATAAGGCAAAAGGAAATACCTATCCGCAAATGATGAGGTTGTCGTGGCCCATCAAATTTGATGTGCATTAAAAATGCAGTATAGTGCTAGGAAATGACTCCTAAATCGTTTCCCAAGGACCAAATTGGTTCGAGTCTTAGGTCAAATAGGTAGTGGGGGGTTTTGAAAGTATTTTTGTGCTTAGAAATGAACAAAATTAAAAGAAGTTACACTTTCAACTTGCGTTGACCAAATTAAATACACCTAAATCTAATGAATCTACCACTCCATCACCGAAACATCACTAAGAAAAATGCTTGAACAATAAAAAAAATTATAAGGTGGAAAACATAATTCATTGCAGCTGGAAAAAAAAATGCATCCTTAGCTACTAAATGAAATGCAATAATGCATAATAGTAAAACTAAGTTAAACGAGTAGCTACCTCAAGCTGAATGTATTCTAATATATAGAATATAAAATCATTCCCGGTCTATGCGTGAAGTAGAAAAACAATTACAGAAAACCTCTTAAATAAATCACCAAATGTGCACACTCCTCCAAGAAAAATTAAAGTTCTTTTCTCCAATTGAAAACGTACAATGCTTCCCTTATTTTTAAAGCAAAATGAAAGTTTATCAATCACTGTGCATTGTCATGCTCCCATTGATTCTCCGCATGTGCTCTCGTCCTAGGGTGGCTTTTTCCAAAATAGCCAAGTCATTCTTCCTCCTCCGTCTCGGTGCTGCATGCCCTCTATTCAATAACCATCCTATTCTCTTCAAAAATGAACACATCTGTGCTACTGGAATAAAAACCGAGAGCTCTCAAGCCTTGCTGGACTGAATCCCATCCAAACCCGCTGAACATGTGTGCCTTGTTGGATGTGTAGGCCATGACCATTTTCTACTGGACGGGCTGCTCCGCTTCTTGTTGGATGTTGCTTCAAGTTACTAGACATAACCCCAGTTGTTGTGCTATTGTGTGGGTCTCTCATGGGCTGCACCTCTCCAAGCTGGACCTCCTTCACGTGCTGCTGCTTCTACTAGACTTGCTTGTTGGACCGCTTCCTCCTTCTGGACCAGCTGCTACCAGGCCGTGACCGTGTGAAGAATTGATTGGTGTAGGCTGTGACGTGTTGCTGCTATCCGTGTGAAGGCTAGACTTTTCTCTCTAAGCACCTTGCTGGATGTGTCTCCTAGCCATTGCTGGCCGTGACATGCTGCTGGACCAAGTCGTGACACCTCATGGACATGCTACTAGACCAAGGTGTTGGATGTCACTCCCCTTCAAAGACATGGCAACCCTCCTTTCTTTTGGGTCGTGCGTACATCTTCTCCTCTTGGTACCTTTCTTTTAAATCCAAAGCTGATATTTTTCACACTCATTCCTTGTTGTTGGACCGCTTCTTCGCGTGCTGCTGCTTCTGCTTTGGGCCGTGATGTGCTGTGTGCTATTTTTCTTCCAACAGCGTCCACTTCTTTCTTTAGCTGGACAACGCATTTTGTTTTCTGTAAACACACCACTTGAAATCCACTTCTCCAAGCTCAAAATGAAATCAGCTACTACAGCGTGTGTAGCTTCCTTTCATTCCCATCCAACACCACTTCTTCATTTTAAAAGAAAAGAAAAGAAACTTCTGCAATCAAGCCCACCTCCGTGTGCACTCCCATAATTGAAATTCATACCTCCTCTTTCATTTTAGCTTAAAATATAATTGATGTGGTATTTCTCTTTAAGTCCCAAAATATTATCCAACAATTTCCCTACAATTAATAATGCAAATAATTAGCCTTAAATAATTCAAATTAATTAAAATAAGAATTTCTAGTCAAATTAAGCACAATTAGCAAAAATGGAGAAATACTGGACATTTAAGCACAATTCCCTAATTAAATTCAGTACAATAAACTACGTGAAGTCAAGAAAATATTGACTCATCAGCAGATAACACCAGGATTTACTAGGTACAACAAGTAGACTTTATCTTCCACTCCCATGCTCATCAATCACATACTCCAATACATCCAAACACTCATTCATGCTCCGATTCACAATCACAAGTCAAAATTGACCCATGCCCATTACTCTCATTCCTTAAGTACTAACGCATTTCACTACTTCCTGGGAATTCGCTAATATTCACCAAAATACACTGTGATAATTGATTATCACTGTTGATAATCGATTATCTTAGTGAAAATCACCCAGAAACGTCACGCAAGAGGTGATAATCGATTATTCGCGCAACCAGACTCAAAATTGACGCGCAATAATCGATTATCACTAGTGATAATCTCACTAGTGATAATCAATTATTTGCGAAACGAAACACATCTTGGATATAATTCAAGTCTGCAAACATGCAATAACCCTGAATCACGAGGAAACTCCCCCAAAACATCATTCATGCATTCAAATATCACATACCCTTCTACACATACTCAAACACATACTTACAACACTTGTATCATCCAAATTCAATCATTATACATAGTATAACTCAAACAACACAATTATAATGCATATAATTATTACCACACTCTTACACATACATTTGCACGGAAAACCCCCAAGCCTCATATCTTTATTCTCCCTTAGCATCAGACCCTCCGTTGGGATAACCCAACCATACATACATTCATAGGGAAAACCCAACGCAAATATCACATAAACTATATGCCCATGCATACATAAACTATATGCCCATGCATACATAAACCCTTGTCCAACAAGAGCAACATACAACCATAATCATAATCATATAAACATATATCAAAAAGGATTATTAATCAAATAACCAAGAACAAATATATCATACAACAATTAACAAACAAAGGTAAGCTTCCCATACCTTGGCCAATCATAGGGTTTTATCTAACTTCAAAAATACAACAAGTCTTTCCTTGCACTAGGGTTTTCTGTAGCTCTTCTTCTTCTCTCCTAGAAACATCTATTCTCTCCCTTAACTTTCAAATTTTCGTTTTTGGATTTTAGGGTAGCAATATGCAGTCCCCTTTTACTCTTCTTCTTTTTATCCTTTTCTATTCTATCTCTATCTTTTTAATTAAAATAATATCTCTCATTTAATCTATAAAACCACCAAGATTTTCTTTCTTGTTTTATTTTATCTAATATTTAAAATATCAACAACCACCAAATATCTCAAAAATTTACATACTCTTTCTATTTCGTTTCAGATTTTTATTTTTTATTCCTTTTATTTCTACATCCCCTTAATGAATGTCCACACCACTTAATGAGGGTATAAGACTCTTTTGCCCTTGGGCCCCAAAATACAAATTAAACTCAAAAGTTTACTTTGACTCTCTTTCTTTCAAAAATTTGGCCCTGTCAACACCCAATTTCGTCCGGATTGACCAATAGATTTTATTTTATTTTCATCGTGAAATAAAAATTAAATATAATAAAATATATATATATATATATATATAAAAGAAGAAAATGTTCGGCTTTGACTGTAGCTATATGACCGTTCGTTCGCTGCCCAACGAGACCTTTCATCCATTCTTGTCCTTTAGGACGTTCGTCCTCCGCTTCAACCCTTCGGCTATGTCCTTTAGGACGTTCGTCCTCAGCTTCAACCGTTCGGTCATCCTCAAGCGTTCCTTATTCGGTCGTTCGGCCAATCGTTCATTTAGGACGTTCGTCCTCAATCGTTCGGCCATTTAGTTTGTTTTAACGTTCGGTCGTGATTTGATTGAACGTTCGGTCTTGTGTTCATTGTTTAACGTTCGGTCATGATATGTTTGAACGTTCGGTCTGGTCTTGATGTTTTCGAACGTTCGGTCTTGTGTTTATTGTTGGACGTCCGGTCCTGAGTGTTTGAACGTTCGGTCATATTATTTGTTAGTAACGTTCGGTCATGTGTTATGTAGCGTTCGGTCTGTAAACGTTCGGTCTTTTGTTTAACGTTCGGTCATAATGTTTTATTGAACGTTCGGTCTTCGTGTGAACGTCCAGTCATGTTATGTGAACGTTCGGTCATGTTATATGTGAACGTTCGGTCATGTTATGTGAACGTTCGGTTTTGTTTTGTGATAGTGAAAGTTCTGTCATGTAATGTGTTAGTGAGCGTTCGGCTATATTGTTTAATGAGCGTTCGGTTTTCATTTGAACGCTCGGTCATTCATTTGAACGCTCGTTTTGTCTTCAGCGTTCGTACTATTAGTGCTTATTTTCGTTCGGTTTTGAACGCTCGTCCAAGGCACTCTTTCTAACGCTCGTCCAAATCACTCCCGTCTTCTAACGCTCGTCCAGCTCACTCCCGTCTTCTAACGCTCGTCCAGCTCACTCCCGTCTTCTAACGCTCGTCCAGCTCACTCCTCCGCTTTCTACCGCTCATCCATAATTTCCCCCTATCGCTCGTCCTGATTACCCGTGGGCCCAGTAATGATCCCAGAATCTTCCACCAGTCCATTTCTACCTTCCCCCACTTCACCAACCCTCTAATTATTCCCTAATTATTCCAACAATCTTCCACCAACCCAATAATTTCCTCATCCTCCAATCAAAGCTGCCGACAATGGCACCCTTCTGCCAATTTAAGGGTCATCATCTTCACCTTACCGTGGAGGGGGGGGATCCATCCTCCATATTCACACACAGCTACGGGGAGACTCATCATCTCACTCTTCATTCATCCTTATTCCCTCACCAAATCACCGTTACACCTCTGACCATTCTTCATTTATCTCCAATTTCTCCATTCCCTCCAACACCTAACACTCACGGCTACTGGGAACACCTCTACCTTCAACCATAATCCATCTCTTCATCCCTACGCCCACATGCTACTAGTAACTGCCCATCCTCCATATTCACCCACTACCACAGCCACCTTGACACGGCCAAACACCCATCCTCCATATTCACACAGCCAACATCATCACCTTAATCTCCAACACACCTCACGGCCAACCCTATCATCACCTCTTTTTACTTCATTTTGATCTCCAAATGTTAATGACCACGGCACAAAGTACTGGAATCCATCATCTTCATCTTACCACTTTTCACAGACCAGGGAACCAAGCTTTCAAGCCTCCCTTAATCTCCAACATGACCACGGCCTAACCTCAAACCTCCATTCTCCATCACCCAATATTCAATCTTCATCCTTATCACCAAACCCCATCATCATCTTGCCTCCACCGTAACCCAATCACGCGTCATCTTCCTCCTTCATTTTCATCATCCAACTTCAAATTCAAATTCAAATTCATTTCTTCAACCTGCACACAGAAACCACAACTCAACCAAACGCTAGTTCCACCATCTCGATCTTTCTCCATTCATTGCTCCGACAACTAAGTAGAGAATAGGAGAGCCCATCGACAAGCGGCTTCCAAGGCTGACGGCGTCGCGGTTGGGAACGGATCCGGTGGCATTTGGGGTTTGCCGCTGACGCCAGGATCGCAAGAGGTGGTGGCACGGGTGGCTGGGACGCGATGGTGAGCGGCGGCCAGCGCGACGCAGAGGCAGGAGATAGTGGTCCGGTGGCCGTTTCGTCGCAGTGGCTGGATCGGAGGGGCAGCGGCTGGTGAGCGAGAGCTGACGAAGGCAATCCTCTCCCCGCGGTGGCCGTTTGAACACCTTTGGTTTCTCTTGGTGTGATGGGAAGAATGGGAGGAACCCCTAAGGGTCTCCAGTTGAAGAACGAAAGGCCTTGGGCCTGTTACGAATCCACCTTTCAAAATAAAGAAAAGTAAGAGATATAAAAGAAAACCTAATGAAAACCCTCTCTCCTTCATGCACCCCCGGTTTTCACTCGTACACTCTCTTCCATTCGGCCTTAAGCCCATTATGTACAGACAATATAAAAAAAAAAGAGAACAGAAAGGGGCCTCGGTCAAGTAAATACTCAATGACACCTCCAGTTTCATCCCTTCACTCCTGACAAGCAAAAAGGTATCTGGCCCAAACAAAGGAGCCTCAATTTCACTACACCTCTCGTTTTCATATCTGCACCTCTATTCTTATTGGTTTATTTTTCTCGCTTTTATTTTTAAGTTTTTATTTCTTTATTTCTTTTACTGTATGTAGTTCTTTGTGTGATAACTACACTCTTGTATTGTATCTTATATTTTGTCGGGTCTTTTAATAAAAAATATAAAAAATATATAAATAAAACAAAGCCGTGTGAGTGCTCGTGCGATTGTACGCATCAGCCTAGTGCTCATTACGCAAACAATAAGAAAACAAAACCGTGTGAGTACTCGTGCGATCGTACGCATCAGCCTAGTGCTCATTACGCAAAAAAATCCAAATATTACATAAAAAAAATACCAAAAAAATATAAAATCTTCAAAACTAAAAACATCCACATTTTCAAACAACAAACAATCTTTCTGCCAGAACTACGTGATCCTTGATTCTCCATCAAAAGTGGAGATACGTAGGAGCAAGGCTAGTCCTTGTCAGGTTCACTTTCCCAAAAATCCAAAATCATTTTACAAACAAAATTCTCAATCAATTTTCAAACAAATTTTCAAGCAGTTTTCTAAAAGAACTACGGAACCCTGATTTCTCATTCTTAATGAGAATACGTAGGAGCAAGGTCAATCCTTGTCGGGCCCAAAAAACTAAAAAATATTTTGTTTCTTTAGAATTTTATTTTTAGGGGAAAGTTAATCATTTTGAAAACCACATCATATTCGCATATTTAGTTAAAGGTACTGCCTTAGGGCAGACGTTGTAGGGTGCTAATACCTTCCCTACACGTAACCGACTCCCGAACCAAGAATCTCAGTTTCGCAGACCATGCCTTATCATTTTATTGTTTTTCCGTAGTTTTCCAGAATAAACTATGGTGGCGACTCCAATCTCTCTTTTTCAAAACCTTAGTTTTTTTTTTCGGATCGTCGTCCCGTCGCGATCTCGGTTGCGACAGGCCCACACCTATTAAATCTCAAATCACTCTTCTACCATCAATCTAACACATCATATTGGTAACAACACACCATACAAATCATCATGATAACAATAGACCAACCATGTGTTCTACTTAATCAATAATAACATTAAATGAAAACATAATAATTATAATTGTAGAAAAACATCAAATAATCCAACAACAATTACCAATAATAATGTCCAAGTCTCATAACCACATTATTCCCTAATTACCACATTTTCCTAGGGTCTTATACTCCACCAATTCTCAACCTTTAACTTCAACTCTTACGAATCTTTCTTTCACATAACCAACCATATTGTGTCTACCACACTGCCAACCCCTCATCTGACTTTCACTGATCCTTTTAAGAAGCACCATACAACTAACTTGATCACTACAACTTCTGATTTACTGTCAACTGTTAATCACTCTTGATCACCTTTAAACACACCTAAACTGAGGACTTCACATTACTTCACTCTTCTTCACTCTTGAGTAACATAGTTTCCAACTATGTTATCCCATTACCAAACTAGAACTCTTATCCGTTGTAATGCCAAAACCAACTTGAGCACTTCATTTACACTTCTTCAACTTGCCAACCTGACCCGTACTTAGATCTATATCCTTTTCAACTTGAAATCACTAGCTTGATCAATACTTATCCACCTTACGATACATCTTAAACTAGGATTTATCCAATCAGCCTAGCTCACCAGTTATAGTATTTTAACTATGTTAATGAGTACTCTTCACCGCATTCCCTTTAGACAATTAGTCTTCACACTTTTTCAGCTAACTCTTAGTCTTTGCCCTCATTAAACCAACAAAATGAACCTTGTTTTTGTTCCAACAACTGTTAATGCTTCTTCACCTCAAGATTGACACTACAACTTGAAACCAAAACTCAGCTTCTCTTCTTCATCTCATTGATCCACTTTCCTTGTTCAACGTCCTATATCACTTTATAATTTCCAAGTTACCACTGCAGCCTGAAACAGTAGGTTCACTTGTCTTCTCTACCTTATACCTATTTCTTCCATACCTAAACTCACTTTTCACTCTTGAAGATCACCAAACACTCCCAACTCATTCTCATAAAACAACACCAATATTATTTTAAAGAAACTCATCACGCCACTTTCAACATATATAAAATGTCCATATAAAAAGCCTTTTCTACATTAATGTATAAAATATTGTATTGATATACTTATCTTATACTTTCCAAATTCCTAATATTTAAATATACGTTTCATATGTTCTATTATTTTTAAGTATAAAATCATTATTGTAAATTTTTAAATATAAAGATATAAAATAATTCATTTTCAATAATGTTTTGTTATTTATTTTATATTTTATATGTGATGCATCTACTTCAAACTTTTTAATAAATAAAATGATTTATTGATGAACCTTTTTACCATCATTATTCATTTAATTAAATTATGTGATATTTTACTTAATAATTGATTAAATTGATGATTTTTAGAAAATCTAACCTTATCTTATCTTTTCTTGATATTTAATGGGTTATTTCTAGACCCAATAAAATTGGATTCCCCATTTTATCAATAAAAGTTATTCTCCTATTCTCCCTTAATATATGATAATAATAAATTGTGAATGAAAAGACAACACATAATTATTTTTGAATTACAAAAATTACAATAATAAAGTGATTTTAATTTAAAAAATATATTTAAGCATTGAAATTATTTTTGGGTCAAGACGAAGTGCTTCTTTACAATATGAACAATAAAAAGACCTTGTATGTGAAGAGAAATCGACTCCTTTGAAATAAAATTCAATTTGTAAAGTTTTTAAATTGTATTATATTTTGCCTACTTTTAACAAAAACCCTGTTGAAATTAGGGCTTTGGATATACACAGAATGAAGCGTTCGCGTGGAGACAATGGCGACGGCATCGGCGACACCGTGGGAGGTAGAAAAAATAAAGCAAGTGAGCAAGTAGAACCCCACCACTCTCAACGGTACGTAAAATTATTACTCACTCTTTAATCTCTTCAATTCACATACAACTCTAAATTCAATTTTTCATCCCTAATTAACTAACCCTACATGAACCCTAGCTCCGGCTCGGACGGCCGCGAAGACCTCGACGAAGCCGCAACAGACAGCAAGATGTTCGATGACCTCGGTCTGGCGGAGTGGGTCGTTAGTACGTGCCGGGAGCTCGGAATGCGGATGCCACGACACGTGCAGCAGTGTTGCATACCGCCTGTGCTTGAGGGCCGGCACGTGCTTGGCATTGATGAGACTGGGAGCGGGAAAACGGCGGCCTTCGCTCTTCCGATCCTGCATCGACTCGCTGAGCACCCCTTCGGCGTTTTCGCACTCATAGTGACGCCCACGCGCGAACTCGCGTTCCAGCTTGCGGAGCAGTTCCGCGCTCTGGGCTCTGCCGTGCACCTTCGCATCACGGTTGTGGTAGGCGGCATGGATATGCTTAAGCAGGCGAAGGATTTGGTTTCAAGGCCGCACCTCGTCATTGCCACACCTGGGAGAATTCATGTCTTGCTCCGTGATAACCCTGATATTTCTCCTGTTTTCTCCAAAACCAAGGTAGTGAGCTTGTAATTCGATTTGGAACTGCGTTTGGATAAGCAGTTCGGTGTTGGTCTGGATTTCAATTTATAGGTCCAAAAATAGCTTTAAAACCAAAACTTCAAACAAAATTAATCTTAGTTTTAATATATGCATTTTTTCTTTAGGGTTTGTTTCTACTGTTATTTTTAATCCAAACATGCACAACTTTGTGGTGGAACTCATTAAATGGATTTAGGGTCATAAACCCTAATTATTCCTCCCGTTTTCTCCTGAAATAAGGTAATGAATGACCTGATTTAAAGCAAGTTTAGATAAGCATTTTAATTATACTCTTTTACCTATGGTATTGTTCATAATTATATGAATTAATATTTGACTTATGCTTCTGCAGTTTCTTGTCTTGGATGAAGCAGATCGAGTTCTTGATGCTTGTTTTCAGGAGGAATTGAAATTTATCTTTCAGTGCTTACCTGAAAATCGACAAAATATGTTCTTTTCTGCGACAAGTACAAGTAATCTGCAAAAGTTGCGAGAACGTTACCAAGATAAGATGTATGTCTACGAGGCATATGAAGGTTTTAAAACAGTTGAATCACTTAAGCAACAGGTGATATTCATCCCTAAAAAGGTGAAGGATGTATATTTGATGCATATCTTGTCAAAAATGGAAGATATGGGAATTCGGTCTGCCATCGTGTTTATCTCAACATGCAGGTATATTTCTACATTGTATGTTTATTTTAGATTCTTTGTTACCAATTTTGTTTTCTATATTATGGTTTGTTATTCACTTTTATGCTACCTCCATATCTTTCAGCTTCTATTATATCAAACAATCACACCTGCTAATTTATTTGTTTGATGCTCTTGTTTTCGTTAGTTGGTTCCTGACTTGACTATTAATATCTAAATATCCAATATCAGAATTTTACCTTTGACTGCTTTTCTTCAATAAATTATTAGGCTGTTATTTTTTGTTTAGCTTCCCTGTCCCCACCTGCAATGAAGTAAAAAGGGTAAACATTCTCATTCCAATATTATTATGATGAAATTTGACTGTCTGTTATTGCATTTCTTTTTCTTTTGTTGACAGTTTATGATGGACTCAATTGAAGCTTATTGTTGTGGACCGTTGTCTAATTGAATCTGTTTGTGGTCTGGTGATATAGTTCCGTGTAATGGCTTTTGTGTATGACATTTAGTAAGTAATTAAAATTTGTGATGTTACAAGAAAAAAAAGTTGTTGCTGTTTGACAATGAAAATTTGGAATTATATATTTTTATTTGGCAAACTGGTTGGACTTGAAATTGGTTTTGGTGTCTCTACTTAGAAAATAGATATTGGACAAACGCAGGATTTCTACTTTCTCTGGTATGCATTCCATGCAGCTGAAAATGGAGGCAATCATTTTAATGTTATGAATTTTTCAATATAGGTTTTTTAGTTGATGGGTGAACTAGAGTTTTATTGAATGCATATCTTTGAGGTTTTCGTACTTACTCGGTTTCTTCTATAAAGTGTAAATCAATGATAGTGAAAAAAATGGGTAGAATTAGTATTTGGTTCTATTTTTATGTGTTGATATGTTGTTTATCTCTTCTGTATAAGTTGCGATTTATTAAATATTGTTAGAATAATTTCATCTATGTATCATCATTAAGCCTAAGTAGGGTGTGGTGTGTTAGACAATCTGTTAGGTGTACCTGTAGTCGTACCTAGTTCTGTACCTAGGTGTCTAGTGAAGTCTCTTAATCTTCCATGTACTCTTCAATCAGTATTTTCATTATCAATAAAAGATTATGAGAGGGATCTCTTGAGCCCTTCAAAATGGGTTGATCCTGCTTTGCTTGTCTCTGTCATCTTTGGCATAGTTTTCGCCGCCATTCACTGTCTGCTGTTGCTGTGCGTCACTGGCCACCATTGTCGGCCATTACAGTTTTCGTCAGCAACCACTGAATTTGGAGTTCCTCTTTGAGAAACAGCCAACCATGCAGGTGCGGAACCTAATTCTTGCTGTCTCTGTTTTGGCCTTCGAAGCTTTGTTCCATCGTGGTTCGAAGTCATCCAAGGGCTTTAGTTTTTCCTTATTGTTTTCACACCTTCTCGCTGGTTCCTTGTTGTTTTTGTCTTCTTGGTCAACAATGACCAATGGAAATGCTATTTCATTCTCTGGAAGCCCCTGCATTACTTCCTTGAAGCTAAAATTATCTGTCGTGGGCTGCATTTGTTGAAATGTGATTCCTTGGCCTAGGACATCATGACCACCTTGAGCAAGATGGAGGAAGCCATGTGCCAGAAAAGCTAAACAATGGAAACAAGCGGATTTCCAGCCGTATGCCTTGTTGTAGCATTCTGTGGAACCAAGATTTCTGATGTCTCTTGGAGCTTTTAAAACATGCCACTCCTTTTGGAAGAAACCTCAAAACATTTATGCCAATGATACCCAACATTTTTATAATTCTGCAAACAAGCTTGCATTTCTCAAAATGATTGACCATGATACGGTATCCTTCATGACTGAAGTCCAATCAGCTGTGGAAGAACTCAAAATGTTATTGTAACTCTAATCTTTGGAGGAAATCAAAGATGTATGTATGTGCTGTGTCTGTATCCTATAATTTTTAATTTAGCCGTATCTCTGTGTCTGTCATATCCGTGTCTGGGCTTCATAGCATGGATGGCCTCAATCATATACCCAGCTCTAGTTGTGCCTCATCATGTTGTGGTTGCTCCTCAATTTTTTTTTCAAGTTTTGTTTGATAGTGATGTGCTCAATTTTTGATTATGTGCTGTGTCTGTATCCTATAATTTTTAATTTAGCCGTATCTCTGTGTCTGTCATATCCGTGTCTGGGCTTCATAGCATGGATGGCCTCAATCATATACCCAGCTCTAGTTGTGCCTCATCATGTTGTGGTTGCTCCTCAATTTTTTTTTCAAGTTTTGTTTGATAGTGATGTGCTCAATTTTTGATTAAGAAAGCTCTAAAACTCTGCCCCAAATGACAGCCACAATTCTCTGGTTTACTGCTCTGAATACCATTTGATAAGTTCTCAAGCACTGGAGGAACCCACCCACCCTTAAAGGCTTGCTTTTAGGCACTATAGAACGAAGCACATATGTACTCCATTTGAACATCCCATAGTACTTGATGTGGGACTTAGATATCCCATAATACTCAAGTTACTAATATTGCATGGAGGTCAATGATGGAAATTGATGTTGGAAGAAATTTTTGTTTGGCTCTAAGGAAGCCTGAGAGCTGTCATGTTATAACTGTTATTCATACAAGGAATGAAAAATGGCCCCTATAATTTGTATATATAAATAATTGCTTGCTTTGCTTTCATTTTTGGTGTGTAACTCCCCACACCAACCGATGTTTAGCATGGCTTTTTCGACAATCCAAGCTGTTATTGTTCTACTAAGCTAAATTTAGGCCTTTATGTGTGCAAAATATAATTTGATTGTTATTAAATTTTGAAAGCGGTTATCATTTCAACTAGGTAAATAATTATTAGGCATTTGTTGCTATCCTCTTTTTCTCCAACAATAGCTTATATAGACATCTTTAGTTGAATAATGAGGCATACCTGATTCACATGCATTTCATTATTTCATTTATTTGGAACTGTTTAACTGTGACCAAATCTTAGTGCTCAGGTGTTTGCAATGTAAATGAACAATGGTTCTGCTATCATGAATTTGACAGGACTCTGAAAATGAGGTCATTGACTCTGTTGGCTATTTTTGTTTTCTTTATAGAAAGGCTATTTTGTTTCTAAATTCTGATTCAGATATCCCAAGTTAAAAAATGGCAGCAGTTACGTTCATCTTTTACTCCTGTTGAAATATGATATTAGATAATGAAGGAGGTAAATAGGTTCTTGAATTTATAGTGTATCCTGATGTGATGTCATAAAACAATGCTCACGCACTTATGCCTTTTATACTTCAAGTTAGATTGCATACTGAAATGCTAACCCTAATCAAAGGGTCAATTAACTTGCCGTAATTGGCTAAAGAAAATCCCTTTGAATAAGGATCCTAAATGATAGAATTTCTGGTAGTTAGGTAGCACAATGATATGTAAAATAATAAAAGTGATCCCACCCTACTATTGTCATTCTCTTGTAAATATTTTTTAGATGTTCCTAAATGTTTCCAAATTTCAGAGATTGTCATCGTTTAAGTTTAATGCTGGAAGTGCTTGATCAAGAAGCAGCAGCTCTTTATTCATTCAAATCACAAACTCAGAGGCTTGAAGCTCTTCATCAATTTAAATCAGGAAAGGTTTCTGTACTGCTAGCAACTGATGTTGCCAGTCGTGGATTGGATATTCCTACAGTTGACCTTGTTATCAACTATGATGTTCCAAGGTTACCTTTTCTTGTGCCAATTTCTTTACCTTCTTAATAGACATTTGAAGCATTTCAATTAGCATATTGCAACTATTCATCTCCAGGTTTCCACGGGATTATATTCATCGGGTTGGTCGAACGGCAAGAGCCGGTAGAGGTGGACTGGCTTTGAGCCTTGTCACCCAGGTTAGCACATGTTATATTTAATATGAAAGCTTGTATATTTGTTTGTTATTTGAATTGAAGTTTGCAAGTATTGAATTTGTACCTAATACCTAAGAATTTTTGTGTGTAATAAATTGTTAAATTTGAGAGGCCTGTTGCTTATGCAACATCACACTTGAGTGTTGATGTGGCGACTAAACTCATTTAATACTATAGTCGAGAGATACAACTTGTTATTTTTTGAGATAACCTAGGATTAGCACGTCATTCATTTTGAATGAGCCATGGAAATGAGCATGACACAACCCTCCTCATTTGCCCAAGCTTGAAATCAACAATGTTACCATAGACAGTTATATAATTCAACAATTAAATTGTTAAACTTTTGAATCTCTGAAAGTTGTTAAAGGTGTCATTTCACTAAATTTGACACTTAATGACCATTACCATCTAAATTTAGCTTAAAGGACTATTATGAACCTAACCAACTAACTATAATACTGCTATGGTTGACGTGAATTGGTTTCTGAGATTTATAGGGGGACCATTGATACTTTTAAACTGCATGGATCCTGGGGTAATGCCCTAGGTTCTTCCTTTTTGAATTATGTTAGTATCTAAATCGGTACAATCTGTATCCCAGACATACCAATGTAAGTCAGTACTTTTAGACTTGATTGTGGGTGTTGTGCAAACCCTAGAAAAATGAGTTCATACTCTAGATATCTTGTGGATGGCAGTGTCTAGGATATATTGATGTATAACCATTTTTTAAGTGTGATGACATAGGTTGTGTGGCCTCTGAATATAAATAATTCTATTCTATTGGGTGGTGTTATTACTCAAACATATTTAGAAAATATTTGTTGATCTGTGGTTTTGCTGTGTTTTTTTGGAGGAAGTGTCTGAGTTTTTTCAATTGTTACTCATGTTCGTATAAATGAAATCATTTTAGGATTCTGATATTTTTATTGCAAAGGTTTCCTTATTTGTTTGACATTTTGACATTTTCAGAATGATGTTGAACTTATTCATGAAATAGAAGCACTTATTGAGAAACAACTTGAAATGATTGAATACAAAGAAAGTGAGGCGCTTGGTCTCATGAAAAAGGTACGTTTTTTCTAGGCGGTTTTTTGTTCTAGCTATTGAATTATATATTTAATTTGTTTCCTTTTCTGTGTCTAAATAATTTTTGCATTTTCAATTATGAGCTATGTAAAGGTTTGTTTTTTTTTGTTCTAAATTTCTATTTGACTTTTTAATTCTGTGATGTATTGTAGGTTTTCAGTGCTAAGAATGTAGCAGAAATGAGAATGATAGATGATGGCTTTGAGGAGAAAGCTAAAGAGCGGAAAAACCAGAAACTGAAAATGCTTGCAGAGAAAGGACTGTTGAAGAAAAATAAAAGGAGAAAAAAAAGTAAAAAAATTTCAGAGCAAGGGAAAGAGGTATAAAACACTGAATGTCTTCTTTCTCTTCCTGTTATTGACTTGCACAATTGGCCATTTTTCCAATCGATTTGTTTACTTTGATGTATTGTGTAGGTTTTCGGTGCTAAGAATGTCGAGGAAATGAAGATGGGTAAGGATAGCATTGAGAGGGAAACAAAAACTAAAAGTGCTAAAAGAAAAAGGTTTGTTAATGAAAAAAGTTAAATCAAAGAAGTAAAGAATTTGCACAGGGGAAGGAAAAAACAGAAAAAAAGAGAGTAGAGGAGGCATCAGCTGATATAGCAAACTCCTAAGAGAAGGTGTAAGAAGTACATTAGTATATTTAAGTAAACGATGATTTCTAATTATGGAAAGAATATTTAAAGAGAAAAAGAGTTAAAATCAAAAGCCAAAAGAAAAGAGGTATCCCTGTGGACGTAGAGAAGCTAAACGTATTTTGGTAAATGGTTTGTTATTGTATTCGTGTCTTTCTGACTGTTTGTAGAGGTGAGATTAAACACATCTAGGCAATATTCTTCCTTTGATTTTGAGCTCTGATTTTGCCTCTTTATTTATTTAATTTTGAGGTGAAAAAAGGAATAAACAACTGAATTTGAACCTGATGAACATTCCTAGCCATTGAGAGGCAGGGTGTCATCAATCAATTTTGTAGCCAGTTATATACGCTGATTTAGCTTCAGAAAATTGTACAGGTGGAACAAAATTGTCATATTTTTGTGAATTCAATTGTTTTATTATGTTGATCCTTTGGATTTGGGATTTGGGTTTTTTAAGCAAGTTCGTAAGTTCAAGTTTGTGAATGGAAAAACGTGAGATGGTGGACATTTTATCAAAGGTTTTTCTCAACATTATATCATTTATTGCAGATTTTGGGAGGATGAGGTGAAAACAATGAATAAGATGGCTAATAGTAAAAGTGACTAAAATAATCTATCCATCGAAATGCGGGAGGCCAAGGGAAGAAAGACATTAAATGACTTGTAAAGTGATTTTATGATAATTAATGTTTTAGAAAAATGGTAAATGATGATTATGTTCCAAGGGAAGTTTTTGTATTTGGAATCAAGAAAAATCGTTTATGAATTAATACATATTTAGTATTTCGAATTTATAATTCAAAATGTATTATTTATTTTGTGAAAGGAGAATAGAGGGGGAGAAAAAATAAAGAGATTCTGGTGGAGGTGAGGTGGAAGAAGAGACTTGATAGAGAAGGGACACCAGTGGAGAGAGAAGGAAAAGAGAGGTGTGACGATGGAAGAGGAAAAAATTGAAAAACAAAAAATAGAATATGATTTTAATTTTTGAATTTTGACACAATTTTCAAGTTTTGATATATATTAATTTAAAATTTTATAAATAAATGATATAGTTTTTTTTAATTTAATTATATAAAATAAATTTGACATATTATGTTAAATTTAACTTTTAATTTGTTTATGACATATTAAATTAAAAAGATTATATTAATTTATTTTTAAATTTTGGAGAAAATGTATTAAAGTTTTGAATATATATAAATTTTAATTTTATATGAAAATTTAGAAATAAAAATATATTTAACTAAATAAAAATAAAAATAATGAATTATTTCACAATTCTTATAAAAGTTGAATTGTATAACTGTGAGGAGTCTCAAAAAAATAAGATTCTTAGTTTTATAATTATAGTAGCCTATGCTCCGAAATGTGAACATTCCAACCAAATTCTTGGAATTTGGTAATCATTAATGGTTAGAAACTTTACTTAAATAATAATGCTTATGAATTATAGCAGGAGGTAAAGAATTTGTTATAATTATTAGACTATTGTATTTTCAATAAATTATTTTAGGAAAATATTTCAAATAGAAAAGATAATAACACATGTTTTTATATTGGTTTACTAGATTCTGAAATATGTTTAGTCTTTTTCAAAACTTTTTAGAACTTTCATTAATCTTATTTAAAATTATAATAAAGTAGAAACTATATATTGAGTATTCTAACCACTCACAATTTTCCTAATTAATTATGCTTAGTTTGAGTTTAACTACTCCTAGTATCAATACTAATCAATCTTGATTATAATGAGTTTATCTAGTCATAGTTTTCAAGTGCTATAACCACTCTTTGTATACATTGAGTATTGTCAACCACTTCTGGTTCCCTAGTTAATCTTGACTAGTACATATAGCTCAATAGAAGTGTTTAAATATAAACACAATTTGTGTTTGATTATAAATATAGATTTGAATAACTCGCAAGGAGAGAATCAATACAATACAATCTTGAACATATGAGATTCTTCCTCTTATGTTGAAGAACATAAAATGATATATGTTTTGAGGTAGAGTAGAGATATTGTCTTATGATATTTTTTGAACATGTTCTCTTTCTCTCTTCTATTTTCACCTTCTTCAACTTCAATGAATCTTCTTCATATAATCCTCTTATGAAATGATTGTTGAACACATAATTGATTTCTGAATATACTCCATAGGCTTTTTAGGTAACTAGTTAAATTCAGGTCTACATTATATTAAAACAATGCTTTCATTCAAATGTAGCTTGTATGACCTTTTAGTGCAAAGCTTGAGGAAACATTTTAAGAATGTCTTTTTATTATTCAACGTTATTTTTTCCTTTATGTGACGCTCCTGAATAAAGCTTTAGTATTGACGTTACCTGTACAAATAACAAGAACAAAGCATGCAAGCAAAAAGGTATTTTTTCATACAATATTAAATGTTTTAAATGTTGATGATCGTTAAGCATGTTGCGTGTTCAAAGTATTTTCTCACATCTAAGCATGTTTTAATAAATGCATTGTTCGAAGGAAAAATGTTTGGTATGTTATGATATGATCTTTTAAGCCTAGTACATCATTTAGACATGTTTAAAAGAGCTTATTTTCAGATGCTATAACTTTTGTTAAAGTGTTAGATATTTTGTTGAAAGTTTTGTAGCATTTGACACCACATGCCTTGGATATGTTTGAGATATCAGATAATTATGCATCTTTTGATAACATTTAGTGTGTTATCTTGATATCCTAGATAGCTTGTCTTGACAAACACTTGATGACTTTCCATGTTTATATGTTGAACTTTTAAGCATCAACGATTACATAGATTGTGTTTTTATTGTATTTCATTTAAACAAAGTTTACTTCAAACATTGTATTATTTATGTTTATTTTGTTCGATATACTAGATATATTTCATCCAATATTATCTTTTAGTACATGTTATCACTAAACATTATATCTTATGATCAATATTTCGTTGAGTGTTGTTTGCTAAACTTCAAAACATAGGTTGCTAGACAATCTAGATTTTCTAAATAATCTTGTCTCAACACATCTCTCTTTTCTTCAAAGAAACCTAGGTTATCTTCTCTTCCACCTAGAAACCTAGTCATCGTCACAACAATCATAGCTGGTGACTTTGTAATCGTTGGTGGTGCACCTTCTTCCTCACCATCCACGTAGTGTAGCATTTTTATTTCATCTATTTATGGCCATCTTCTTTATCAAAGCAAAGCAACTTAGCGCTAGCACCTTTGACCAAATTTGTTGCCTCACGATATGCCTAGTAACGTCACTTGCGCTGTCGACAACACTCCCCTTTCCCATCTTTTTTGCACACACTATCTTTGTCTTCCCCAACTTGAGATCTGGAGCAACGTCTCTTTTTCATGGCCATAAACAAATTCAAGATTAGTTGAGGTCATTTGTGGAAGATGGGCCTATACTCTCTCTCTTTGACCATCTCTAGCCATCATGAAACTTATAGTAGAGTAAGAATAATTTTGGGTCTTGTAATTTGGACCAAGTAATCTAGAATTTATTAGGGCTTTGTATTATAGGCCTAGTAGTGTAGGATTTATTTTGGGCTAAGTAGAATAAGGTTTTGACCACTTAAGTCACCAAAGGGCCAAGGCCCAATGTTGACCAAAGTTGGATGTGATTTTGGGCTGGACAAAGTTTCATCTAACTTGATGGACAAGGAGGGATGGGTTGTCCATGCCATGTGTCACCCTCCCTTTGGAGAATTTTTCTTCTTAATTAGTGGCCACATGTCACTCTAGGAATGAAGATGATTCTCCATAAGTAGTGACCACATGTCCTCCTCTCATTGGAGAGGATTTATACCATTTGTCCTTCTCCTAATGGAGAGGATTTCTCCTTGCTCTCCAAGCTAGCCAATGTGGCTCTTTTAGGTCTAAGTTTCTGCCATTTGGAGACACCTTAGCCTATAAATAGAGATGTATTACTTTTATATAATTAACTTTGAAATAGAGTAAAGTTGTGCTACCATTTTTGTGCCATAATACTCTTGTAGGTCACACTAGGTTAGAGCAATCCAAGTAGCCTCCTCTAGCCACCTTCCTGAAAGAGTTGGCCTATCCTATCTTAGAGCATCATAAATCAGAGCTTAGTTGATCAAATTTAAAACAATATAATTAGATATATAACAGATCAAAATTATAATAGTTTCTTGCACAACAAATGGCAAAACAATTGCTTGATCAGATATGTTTTTGTGCTTGAAGTGATTGGTATATGCATTAATTGTATGAAAATGAATCATAGATTAAAACATATTGCACTTTGTATATCTGATAGAAATAATCAATTATATTTTGAATCCATATCCTAAGCTTATTGTTTGGATGCAATTTGTATGATTGATTGGATATTTGATTGAAATTATTGGAATTATTCTATAAATGATTTGATGAGATTAAATGAATAAAAATGTTATGAATGAAATCTGTTATCACTGTCATATGATCTTTGCTCATTCATACTCTTTCATGGATCTTATATTACTGCACAACTTTTGCTCTTATATTGTTTATCATTATGTTAACACTCAACATGGTTGAGAAAGTTGTGTTTGCAAGTTATATCATGATCATCACAGGTTTAAATGATCAAAATCATGATAACGATCAACTCTGCGCGTCTTAACAAATTAAATAGATTTATAATCTGTTAAAGAATTTGCTCAACAATTATTTTAATCTGTTACATTATTAATGTAATCGATTACGTTATTAATGTAATTGGTTAAGCAATTAATATGTTGTAACAAAATTACATTTAACGCATTTAATAGATTAAGCATAACATGTAATCGATTAAGCAATGAATGCAGGTCATAACATTTAAAAATATGATCGTTAAGGTAGTTATGACTTATCAAAAAATAAGTTTTCAATACACATGTGTTTTAACCAATTAACAAAAGAGTGTAATCGGTTAAGTATCACACTTAAACAAATTTGAAAACTTTTTCATCCAAAAACTCATCAATGCACTTAGTAATCAAGTATATGCAAAGACACGAGTTTTAATCGATTATCCACATAATGTAATCGGTTAAAACTAGCAGTTTGTCGCAATTAATCATGTACTGATATCAAATGAATTGAAACAAATTTTATAAACTATGTAAACAATTTATTCATCCACATATACAGGGTGAAAAGAGTTTTATCAATCTTTAACCAATGACGAATATGCATATCATAAATATAATCACATATCATAGATATAAACATGATTAATATGCATAATATATAGTTCAAACACAATCAAATATAGAAACAACAACTTTGCTTAATGTGTGCAAGAAACTATTAAAACATTTCTGTTGTTGTCATAATCAAAAATACATATATGGGATATATGTGGGTTTAACTTTCACATAGCTCCACCTATCAATAATCTCCCCCTTTCTTGATGATGCACAACCAGAAACTGTTTTTCCAGTTACTTCTCCCTCTTTGGGCATTAACAGAAAAGATATTCAATCAAGTAACAGGAAATGAAGTGCTTAAAGAGATACATCATAAGAAATTCTTACAGACCATTTGTAGAATGTGATGCTCCCCTTATCATAATGCAGTAACACTTTTAAACAATTTGAGCAATAAGATGATACCAAAATCATAGCTCAAAAGATCATATGAACACAATATAACAATATAATCAATGTATACTGAGTTCAACATACTGTATCAAGCAGTAACAAATTATAACATGTATCAGAGTAAAACTAATGCTTGATGCAATCATACTATCATGTGAAAATTTCAAAATACTTAATATTATTATGCAACAAATTTAAATCACGGAGTATTATGAATGCATGATATCATTCCATACAGTAGAAGAATGAATGTATCAATATAAATGATTCTGCAACATAAAGTGTAATGTTTTAAAAAAAATGATGCATGTGTAAAGATTTTAAAAACAATTTTGAATCAGAATGCAACATTTTGAATCCACTTAATGAATGAAGGACAATTATAGCATGTTAGCAGACATGAATCAGCATAAATGAGTACAAAGCCATGTGCTCGACTTTTAATTGATTTCACTGAAAAGCTAGCCGGCTGAACAATTGGCAATCAGTTTCGGACAAGTGTTATGATTATTTCAACCTGTCAAGTTGAGTAATAAACTTGCAAACCGCAACTTTCTCAACATTGTTGAGTGTTAGTCCAGTAATATACAATAGTTGTGATGAAACTTGAAATATCAAATAAGTATGAATATGCAATGAAGTATATGACAATGATAAAACAAAAGGCATTCATACATTAGATTCATCCAACCAGATTCATTCAATCAATCGTTCATTTAAGCAAATATAATAGCATATGAACAAAAGCATTATATTTCATTTATCCAGAAAATATGAAAGAACAAATTTCAAATGATTAAGGCTTTATAGCCATATTACATTCATTAAAAAAGAAAAGATACCAAAATAGATTCTAATTAGACCAAGTTTCTAACTTTCATATGGGACACTTTCCTCCTCATTCTCATTATCCTCTTCATTCTCTTAAATACCATCACCCGAATCCTCAATCTGTGTTGCTTTCCTTTGATAGCAACAACATCTTTGTTAATAGATTTGTACATCACAAAGATCAAATAATGATAAACTTCTAGCTTACCTTACCTTTCAACGACGCCATTGAACTCTAAAAGAACAAACATCCTTTGCTTCCCGCACAAAGAACTCTAGAAATACCTACAAATCACCAAATTGTAATAGGAAAGAGTCCTTAGGACAAAAAATTAACAAAGAACCAAGAAGTGAAAACCAATGATACATAAATCAGGGTTTCCTAAGCATGATCATAGTCAGAAAATTAAAGGAAAAGGGCATAGAAACTTACTTACTCTAAACCGAGAATTGATCGGTTAGAATTAGAGATTACTCCACTGTGATGTTATATGAACTTCCATATCGTCAAACAGATGACTCAAAAATTAGAACTCTTAGAGAGAAGGTAGAAACTCTAGACAATTGTTTTCTAGAAAGAGGTACGTATTAAAATAATGAAACTCGTTTATAAAAAAACTATTTATAAATAAACTATTTAATATTAAAATAACCGAGTCTCACTATTTTTAAACTACCACCACTTCTAAAAATACCATTTTATGGGATTTTACATTTCATGTTGTTTGGTTTTTTTTGAATAGTTTACTTTTAGAAAAAAATAGTTAATTTGATGTTTTTATTTAATTTAATTTTAAATCTTTTTAGTTTTTTTATATATATTTAAAAAATAGTAAACAAAGAAAGTAATTATTCTCTTTTTATTAACTCAAATTTCAAATCCGGTTTACATTCTAGTTAAAATATTGATAAGTAAAAAAGTCAAAGATAAAATAAATTAAAAAGTGTTTAAAATATTGTTATAGAAATGATTTAATAATGTATATAATTATTTTAGTATTCTTTTATTGGTAAAACATTTCTATTTGATAAACTTTTATATTAATTAGTGTCTGATTTGAATTGTATAAAAATTATTGGTTTTTGTATTTCTTATGTGGAATTAATAAATTTTTAAATTTTCAGAAAAAAAAATCAAATCTAAAAAAAATATGAAAGTGTTATTAATAAATAAATTGCAATTTTTTTAAGAACTAAAGTTATTCTCTTTAATCCAAACACAAACGTTGTTTTTACCACTGCAAATAGTTTTCTCCAAAAAAGAAACTCATTTTCTTTCTTTGAGAATTTTTCCAAAATCTCATCCTCTTCTTTATCATAGTTTTTTTTTGCAATCAAGATCTCTTCAAATTTCACCAATCAATTCTTTCATTCATGTAAGTTAAAATTTTTGTCTCTTTCGTTGCCTAATCAAATTTTGCTTTGCATTTGGTCTTTCTTGAGTTCCTTGTTGTAACATCTCATTTTAATAATATAAAAATATTAAAATGAATGTTACAAAGATAATAATAAAACAACCAGGTAAATCAAACCTACCACAAATAAAAGATCTACCTTATCGAATCATCTAACTACACATCTACCTTACCCTCAGCTCTCATTCAAGCAACTAAAAAGACATCCTTATCTACTCTCACCATTAAGGTGATCATCACAAACAAAAAGATGACAAACAAACAGACAAACACAAAAGCAAAGGTAAACTAGTGATAAAATAATTCAACATGGTATAATAAAATTTCATCATATATCACATTTAATATAGAGTAAAACAACCACCCTAATCATACCATAGACCTAGACTTGGCCATTCAGATATAGTATAAATGTCGAGCCATGGCGGGTTCTGCATTTGTGTGGTGGATTAGCTGACTCACTCAAAGTTACCAAATAATGTTAGTTCATTAAAACGCTCTTTGCCAAATGGAGAAATGCCCTCACACTATGATTTCTTGCTATATATTGATAATGGTTGAAAATACCGTTATCTATGATTCAATTTTGATATTAAATCAACCCTTTGTTACTTAGAAGCTTGCTTGAACTCAAGCCTTTAGTGTAGTTTTGTGAATAAGTGAGTAGAGGATATACTTAAGGATTTTATCACTAAATTCCCTTAATTTTGTAGGTTATTGATATGATTTGGAAGAAGAACAAAAGTACCAAGGAGTTGGAGCCCAGAAAAAGCACCATACCAAACGGTATAATGGAGGAGAAACCAGACCCAACGGTTAAGAATTCAGATCGAACGATAAAGAACATAGGGAAGACAGACCGAACGGTGTCAAGGTGGTGGAACTAGGCCGAACGGTGCAACGATGGACGAACGACTAGAGAAAGCCTTCTTTGCTGATCGGTTGATAAACAACAATCCCAATCCAAACCTCTTTGATCAGCTTCATATCAACCCCCTTGACTTTGTTACAAAATGTTTCATCACTCATCTTTAAGTTGGAGTAGAACACGCTCACCAGTTTCAAATATCTGTGACCTATCCCTCACTCTTATGCTCATTAACCACACATTCTAGAGAACCCAACACTCACCCATGCTCCAACCTCCATCCCAAGACAAACCTAACCCTAAACATAACCAGTAATCCCATGCAAAAACACTCATCGCACATATATGTACCCATACCCAACAACAACAATAGATAATCATAATTTATAATCACGTACACATACATTAAAACAAGGATTACCAATCAAGATAATCAAGAACATACAACATACTAAAAACAAACAAACAAATGTAAATAATCATGAATCTAAGAAATCAAGAATGTAACAAATCAATAATGTAACAAATCAAGAATGTAAGCTCCCCGTACTTGGGTTTCTCGCTTAAACTTTTTTCTAGAATAACCAATGCCCTTCAATAACACCTTTAAGCTCTCTTAGATCTTCACTCGATCAAACTCTCACTCTCACCCTCACCCTCAAAGTTTTTGTCTCTTTTTCATAATGGCTATGGTTTCTATATATGCTAACATAATATAAATAAGAGGCATACTTATCTATATTCAGTTTATTTTATGAATCTTAATAAAAGAACCGAGTATTTTCATAATATAATTGATTAGTGCATATTTATACCCACATTTTAGATTTAATTTCACAATTTTGTGAAATAATTGTGCTTAAATGATTTATTTGAATAAGATTTTACATTATTGGCTTTATCGGGTTTAGGAATTAAAAAGGCTTAAAATATGATTTTAGTTGCATAAATTATTTTGGATTGTCTAATGTTTGTTGATGCAGTTAGAATTAAAGTTTGAATTGCAATTTTGAAAAGAAAGAAAAGGCTAAAGTGCAATTAGAGGAAATTTCTGGACTGCTGTGCAATTTTGAATAAAATAAAAATGGTTGAAAAGTAATATTGGGCAAGTTCAAATATATATTATGATATTTTATTTGATATTGTTAAATAATTACCTTATTTAACTATATCAATAAATATCAAAAGATAATATTTTCCAAATCTTTTCGAATCTACAAAAGATATTATCAAATGTTCTCAAAAATCAATTAAATTTGTTGAATATTTGGAAGATATTAGATATAAGATAAAAGATCTTATCAACAGGAGATTCAGAGTCCAAGCCCAATTAAGCCTATATAAAGAGACCCATGAGAGGCGTAACTCATTCATTCTCAGACTCCTCCACTAGAAGCAAACATCCATCACTCCTCTCACTTTTATTTCATCATGTGTTTCACTCCATTCATGAAGGGCTAAGCTTCTAGGGCTATTCCATTGTAATTTCATTATGGATTCTGAGGTTAAGTTGAATTAATGCAATTCTTTCTTTTGATTATTGATTTGAGTTGCTCTCTTTTTATGTTTTTCATCTCTCAAACACAGATTTAAAACAATTGGTCACTAACTCAATTACAATCCTTCCAATCACAAATTAGTAACAAATACCCACTCCTCTAACCCCTAATCCAACACAAGCTAACCAACTAAGTGAAGATTAACCATGTTTTCATAAAAGCGAATTACGCAAACGTCATGGTCATATTCAATCAATTATGAACCATGCAGTTTCATCAACTAAGCGAAGATTAAACACCAATTAGGCAACTAAGCGTGTACCCAATTGCAAGTACACAAACAAATTCATTATCAACCAAGTCAAATCAGCAGAAACACAATTATGGTCTAGAAATCTCATGGAAACAATGCAATTTTGCTAATGACCAACCAAGCACACTTCTTAAGCTATCATTATAATGAAATTCAAACAGCGAAAAAGAACTTAAATTGAAAGTAAAACAGCAGCGAAAACATAATAGCAACCACCAAAAACGCCACTGAAACTGAAATGCAAACTTAAATTAAAATTGAAAAACATAAACGCAATTCGAAAACGTAAATGGGCAATAATGAAAGAGGGAAAAACGAAAGTGCAGAGAAGACTATACAATTGAAAACGAGAATTAAGGAACAACACAAAACAAAAATGAAATTGCAATTAAAAACAGGATTCAATACAATAAAGGAGAGTGAAAGAAAGAACCTAAACCCCTAAGGGGGGCTAAAAAATGAAACAATACTCATGGACCTAGAGAGAAAACGTAAAAAATAAGGGGATAAGAGACCCTTTGAAATCTGATTTGTGGTTTTTGAAAGCCTCATTTACCGTTTTGCCCTCCATATGGGCTTCTTACAAAATATGACCTAAAATTGGGCCAAAAGGTGCAAATCTGTCCAAAACAAAAATAATTAAATTTCAAAACGAAATTAAATGATGTGGCAATCCTCTTGAAGTCCTAATCATAATTCCAAAATTGTCCTGCAATTAATAATGAGAATAATTAGACTAAGATAATCCAAATTAATTAAAATTATGAATTGTTGATCAAATTAAGCTCAAATAGTGAAAAGGAGATAATAATAGAAAATTAAACACAATTCACTAATAAGATATGGAGCGAAAAGCTAAGTGAATAGTATAAAATAATGATTCATCAATGGATTTTGTAGTTTTGTCTTTATAGAACATGTTTTCCTTAAAAGTAACATTTATACTTCTGATAATTTTCTTGTTTTAGTCATCCCAAACTTGTAGTCATACATATTAGATCCATAATCAATGAAATAACATTGTTTTGCCTTAGGTTCAATTTATCACTATTAATAAATTCTAATAAAATATATGAAGTATAACAACAAACTTTCAAGTAATTGATAATCTAAAGGAATTGATGGTCTTTTATTTATAAGATTAGTTATTGTGTTTATTGTGTCTTAGTCTCTCATTATCATACATCTTGGTCTCTCATTTAAGGTTTTGTTCAATCTTTCTACCACATTGTTTTGTTCATGTGTTTTTGGAAATGTCTTGATCATTCTGATCTCATTCTTTAAACAAAACTCCTTGAATTCATTACTGCCATATTCTCCCCTATTATCAGATTTCAAATAATTAATCTTTAAACCTGTTTAAGTTTCAACATTTTTTTTTACCTTTTAAACACAGAAAACACATCATATTTATTTTTAGGAAAGTAGACTCACACCTTTCTTGTAGAGTCATCAATTAAGCTTAAATAATATTGTAAACTGCCAAGGGATTTCACTAAAGCTGACCCTTAAACATATGAATGCACTAGTTCTAGTATTTCAAACTTTAGACATCTTACCTGTTTTGGAGAAACTAACCTTTTTTTCTTCTTTTCAAAGATACAATGTTCACAAGGTTTGAAGTCAAAATGCTTCAAGTTAGATATTTTACCTTTTGAGATCATGAGCTTCATTCCTTTCTCACTCATATGTCCAAGCCTCAGATGCCACAAAGAGGATTTATTGCCAACTTCTGCAATTGATATGTGATCCTCATCTACAATCATGTAAAGAAATCCTTGCTTCTTTCCACGAACAACAACAAGATTATATTTCATTACCTTCTAATATCCATCTCCAAAAGTGGTGTAATGCCCCTCATCATACAACTGCGCTATAAATATTAAGTTAAGAGATTTTTCAACTACAAGGTAAACTGTCCCCCAAACTTTCCTGAAACGTAGTTAGATAATAGTTCTAAGGAAGGTGTAGTTTGAAATGAAGCACCTAAGTTCATAATCCATGAGTTAATGGAACTATCTAAACTACATGTTAGTGCATCTATAATTTCATCAGTTGTTGCATTTGTTGATTGATTATCATCTTACTCTTTTTTTCTTTCGTAAAGCTCAACGTTGATTTGTAAAGTGATGTTATTTCGAATTTTTTTTGTGATCTCTCTCTAGACTTTGATCTGCCTCAATATTGATTACGACCTTTCTAGCTACTTCTTATTTTAAGTACTCAATGTTAAACCTAAATTAAAAATGAAAGATTCCACAAAACATTTCTTGTGAATATCTTCACTTAAGATCATGTCACAAATGTTATCAAACTTCAACTTGTTATTACTTGTAGAATTACTAATTATAGTAATAGTTGCACCCTAACTTTCTGGAAGAAATTATGTCATCATCAAAAGTTATCTACACTGATGTCAATTGCACAATAATTGTATTAAATTCACTAATATGATGAGTAAAAGTTACCTTCACTTATTTTGAGGTTAACTAGCCTGCGAATCAAATACACTTTATTGGTTGCAAATGGCTTCTTATACATATTTGATTACGCCTACATCAAATCTACGATTGTTTTCTCGATCATGATGTTGAATGCAAGATTTTTGGCTAATGTTAGCCAGATCACATCAAGTGCTTGTAGGTCTAACAACTCCTAATATGACTGCTCCATGTCGTCTTCTTCTATCTTATTAAGGATAAACACAACTTCTGATATAGGTAGTCCTCTATTTGTATCTTCTAAAACTCGAAGTCAATGCTATCGAACTTCTCAATCTTTACCTTATCTTAGCCCAATGCCATTGCTCCCCCTGCTTTCAAAGAAAGCTCCGACCACTTCTCTATGCTGAGATTCCCAAGAAAAATAATCAAAATCTTTTCTGATATAGAATATTAAACAAAGCTACAACCATATATAACAAAGAAATTGGCTCTTGATACCAATTGTTAGGAACAAGACAAAAAAAGAACTCAAGAATTTAACATGGCTAAGCATACAATGTGTATGCCTACGTCAGGACTACACTATGAAGTATTTTTATTTCAGTGTGTATTTCAAGCTTTATAGAGATTTTGATATATAATAAAATGTATAACAACATCTCATATAACTAAATGATGTTAGGCTAAATTAAGCTTCATACTATTAACAACTAGAATGGGAGTAGAAATCAAAGCTTGCTTCAAATTGATTGAAAGCAACTGAAGTTGTTGGAGTTCACTAAAAGGAAGCTTTCTTAAGGAGATTTGTTAAAGGGCTATAATTTGAGCGTAGGACTTGACAAATCTTCTATAGTAGCCAATGAGACCAAGAAATCACCTTAATTATTTGATGGTATAGGTTGAGCCCACTATTGAATAACTTCTAGTTTGGAGTTATCCAATGCAACTCTCTCAGAATGAATGTTTCATTGATTCCACCATTCTCATTACAGGAAAGGCAAAGCCCTGTATATGTAAGGATGAAGAAAATCATCCATGTGTAACAAATTAGACAGGTGTTATAACAAACAGTTCAAGAAAGAAAAAGTGTGCAAAACTATTCACATGGAGGAAAATGACAAAAACATAACAAATTGTAATAAACATGATTAATTATTTGGTAATACCCTCCCTCAAGCGGGACTATGAACATTGAATAGTCCAAGCTTGGATATGCTTTGTGTGAAAACCTTGGGATGAAGAGCCTTAGTGAACATATCAAGCAATTGAGCATAAGAAGAAATGGGCAACAAATGAAGAAGACCACTTTGAGTTTTCTCGCAGATGACATGACAGTCAATCTCTATATGCTTTGTTCGTTCATGAAAAGTTGGATTGTGAGCCAAGTATATAGTAGACTGATTATCACAAAAAACTAAAATAGGAGCAGTGGGAGGAACTTGCACATCAGTGAGCAAGAAATGAAGCCATTGCAGTTCACAACTCAGAGCTGCAAGAGCCCTATATTAAGCTTCAGAGGAAGAACGAGATACAGTTGTTTGCTTAGTTTTCCAACAAATTAAGGAAGAGCACAGAAAGACACAATACCCAGTAACAAATTTTCGGGTTTCAATACAACTACCCAAATCAAAATAAGCAAAACTGGAAGGCATTAGAGATGAGTTGGCAGGAAAGTGAAGACCTTTAGCAGGAAAACCTTTAATGTAGCAAAGAAATCTCATGGCAGCACTATGATGAGTATCCATTGGCTGAGAAACATATTGACTCAACTATTGAGTAACAAAAGCTAAGTCTAGTCTGGTGGTTGTAAGGTACATCAACTGACCAACTAATATGCAATAAGGTTGTGGATCAGATAAAGGATTGCCTGAAGAGCTATTGAATTTGGTAGAAGTTTCCATAGGAGTGGATATAGGTTTGGCAGCAAGCATACCATTCTCTTCTAGCAATTCAAGAGCATATTTTCTTTGATTAACCACAATCCCAGTAGAAGAGCGAGATATTTCAAGACCTAAAAAGTAACGAAGTTTCCCAAGATTTTTAATGTTGAATTCTTGATCCAAGTGTGCCTTAATAGATTCAATTTCATTAGAATCATTGCCTGCAATAACTATGTCATCAACATAGATTAATAATGCAGTAAAAGATGCCCTTGTTTTCTTTATGAAGAGAGAATGGTCAGCTGAAGATTGTGTGAATTTAAAAGCTAATAAAGTTGTGGTGAGCTTGGCATACCATTGCCGGCTAGCTTGTTTCAACCCATATAATGATTTTTTAAATTTACAAACTTTATTGGGATGAGAAGCTGTCATACCAGGGGGTAACTGCATGTAAACTTCTTCATGCAAATCACCATGTGAAAAAGCATTATTAACGTCTAATTGTTCAAGAAACCAATTTTTGGCAACAACTATGGCAAGAATGACCAAGACCATTGAGTTTGGCAACAGGAGAAAAAATGTCAAAATAATCTACTCCTTCAAGTTGTATGTATCCCTTAGCAACTAAGCAGGCTTTATGCCTATCTATGGTACCATCAGCATGTAATTTGATCTTATAAACCCATTTACAATCCACGGGCTTTTTATTGGGAGGAAGAACAACTATCTCCCAAGTGTGGTTCTGTTCAAGAGCATTAATCTCATAATTCATGGCTTGCACCCAACAATCCATTTTAGAAGCTTGAGTGAATGTTTTTGGTTCAATCAAGGACGATACAGAGTAGCAAAGATTTATATAACTAGGGGAGCATTTATTATAAGAAAGAAAAGCAGATAAAGGATAATGTACAAAGGAAGAATGGTTACCATATGACAGATTAGTATGGGAAGCAACAAATAGATAACAGTGATAATCTCTCAAGCAGTGTGGACGTTGTCTTTGTCTCATGGAGTGTCTAAAAGGTTGTGAAACTATGGGATGTGGTGTTGTAGCAGTAACTGAATTAGGATTATCTACACTTTCCCGATTTGAAAAAATAGTGAGATCATCAATACCCAAAGGTGTAATATTATCACAGATTGGTTTTGGCAGAGTTGGACTAGTAATGTCAAATTCATTCCCTGATTTAAAAGGAAAAGAATTTTCATAAAAGACTACATTTCTTGAAACAAAAATTTGTCTGGATTGAATATCATACAACAAATATCCTTTAGTTCCTTCTTTATACCTAATAAAAATAGCTTTCCTAGCCCTTGGAGATAATTTGGTTCGACCATGTTCTAAAGTAGTAGAGTAAACCAAACAACCAAAAACTCTTAAATGACCCAAGTCAGGCTGTTGTTTATGAAAAACAGTATAAGGACACTAATTTTGTAACAAAGGTGTAGGTAATCGATTAATCAGATGAACCGAGTGTATCACAGCATAAGACCAAAGAGATGTTCGTAAATTAGTTTGAAACATCAATGCCCGAACAACATTCATGATATGCTGATGTTTTCGCTCAGCTACACCATTTTGTTGAGTTGTTTCAACACATGTAGTTTGATGGGAAATTCCCTTTGCAAGATAAAATTCTGTCATTAAAAATTCTGGTCCATTATCACTTCGAATTACCTTAAGTTTTGCATGAAATTGTGTCTCTATATAATTGAAAAAATTCTTTAAGTTATCCCTAGTTTCACCTTTATGTTTCATTAATTTGACCCATGTAAACCGAGAAAAATCATCAATGATGGTTAAAAAATATTTATATCCTGAAATGGAGGTTGTAGAACATGGTCCCCAAATATCAACATGTAAAAGATCAAAGGATTGTATTGATTTGGTAGTACTAGAAACAAAAGGAAGCTTCTTTTGTCTAGCAAATTGACATACATCACAAGGGTAGGTATGTTGGAAAGTTACCAAAGGAAATTGTGTAGACAATAATTTTAATTTTGAATCTGACACATGATTAAGTCGTAGGTGCCAAAGTCCAAGGGTAGAAGCAGCGTTACAGGAACAAAGAGAATGAGTTGATTTAATGGCTGGTGAAGTCACTACTTGAGACATTAACACGTACAATCCTTGTAGCTGCTTAGCTGAACCAATCGTCTTCCGGTTGAAAGTCATTTAATATAGCAAAAGCCAAAGTTAAAAATAAGGTAACAATTGGATTCAGTAATAAGTTTTGCAGCAGATATTAAATTGACCTTGAAGTTAGGTATGTATAAGACATTTCTTAAGGTTAAAAGAGGAGAAAGTTGCACATTACCAGAAATTTTTGCATGAATCTTGGATCCATTAGGTAAAATAATAAGAATAGGTGAAGTTTCAGAAAAAGTGAGAAAGTTTGCAAGATTAAAAGTCATGTGATCAGAAGCCCCTGTATCAATGAGCCATGATCACAGGGTATACCTGTTGAAGGAGAGGAATGTGTATGCAAAACTGTGGTATGATTCAGGTTAAAAACATGGGAAGAGTTTGAGCTACCTAAATTGGATTGTTGAAGCAAATTAAGAAGACCTTGATACTGCTCTTGAGTAAAACCAACATCTGAGGTAGTATTTCCCAACTTGGTTGAGGGGCCTTTTTCCGTGGCACAATCCTCATTTGAGTTGGCCATATTATCATTGCTTTGTCTAGACTAGTAGCCAGGATGAAAACCATGCTTAAAATAACAAGTTTCCACTATGTGATTGGTTTTTCCATAATAAGTGCAGAGTTTGTTGAAAGAATTTTGGCCTCTTCCAATTGTGGCACGACCCCTACCTCTATTCCCATGACCTCTACCATATCAAAAATATTGGTTTGGATTAACAGCAAGACCTCTTCCAAGAATGGTATATTGATCAGTGTTGACAACAAAGGTTTTCGCATCAGATGATAACTCAGTCATTTCTGTAGTAGCCATTTGCCTCTCTTGTTGAACAATCAAAGAGAAAACCTTATTTATTGGAGGAAGGGGATCTAGAAGCATAATCTGGGATCTGACATGTGAAAATTGCTCGTTTAAACCTTTGAGGAAACGAATAACAAACTCTTGATCTTTGTATCTTTTATAAGCTTGGATGACTTCACATGTGCAGGGTATCGAACACTTGCAATGGAGAACATGTTTGTAATTTTCAAATTCATCCCATAGACCTTTTAATTGAGTGAAATATTGACTAACAATGAGGGTGCCTTGTTGGAGGCAAAAAATCTCTTCTTGGAGATCAGAAACCCTAAACATATCTGCTTGAGAAAAATAATCCTGAAGATCTTGCCAAACCTCTGATGCTTGATCAATTCAGAGAATGGATTGTAGAATAGAATCATCAATGGATCTATGAATCCAAGCAAGAACCATGTTGTTGCATCGCTCCCATGCTCCATAGTACGAATCTGTTGGTGATGGAGAAGGAATAATGCCATCTACAAGCTTGAGCTTGTTCTTAGAAAGAAGAGCGAGCTTCATAGCTCTTGCCCATGAATGATAATTTCGTCCATTTAGGGGCTGTGAAACTAATGCTTGTGATGGTGATTCATTGGCATGAAAGAATAGAGGATTTGAAGGATTGGTGAGATAATCACCGTATGTGGGGCTCTGGTTAGCCATGGAAAAATGAAGAAACAAAGATATAAAAAGAATGAACAAAAATATATGATAGGTTTTTGGCTACCAGAACTCCCGAAAGAGCTCTGATACCATCTCAGAATGAATGTTTCATTGATTCCATCATTCTCATTACAGAAAAGACAAAACCCTGTTTATGTAAGGATGAAGAAAATCATCAATGTGTAACAAACTAGACAGGTATTATAACAAACTATACGAAACTGTTCAGAAAAGAAAAAATGTGCAAAACTATTCACATGAAGCAAAAAGACAAAAACATAAATCTGGTGAGATCCAGATCATAAATCCAATTTTTGAAACCAAGGAAGCTCCATAATTCATCAATGAGATCATCCCAAATTAATCATATTATTAAGTAATTTTATAAATTTTACTTCTAAATCCAATTATTTTCATCTCAAATTTCTTAAAAAAAAAATACAAACTTTCTTTTGAAATTCACTAAAATTCATCCACTCTAAAATCAGTTTTCACTAAATGATGATTCTTAACTTCAGCGCCCTTTACTCTTGAATTTGGCAATGGAGGTTGGAATGGTGTAGTTAACAATGGTGGCAAAGTGGTCGGTGACACAGGCTTAGCTTGCACATTAGGAAGTTGAGTAATTGCATAAATACGAGAATGTCTAATTGGAGAACTGGTGGTAGCAGTCTTTTGCACCGGTAGATATCTCTCTTCAGATGGCTCAGCTAAAGCAATAATTACAGTATATCTTTTACATGGTTTGTTTTGGAAAGATTAAGAGAATAACAGTTTGTCTTTAATTTGGATTCTATTTGAGAGAACAACCCATTAATAGTAAATAGAACTGAGTATACATCCATATTTGATGTTCTTAGTCACTATAATTTTTTTAATTATATTTTTAAATTAGAAAGTTCGAACCGAATAATTATACTAGTAGAATATAAAATATTTGGACTATATAATTCATTCAAAATATAAACACATTTTTATTTTAGATTATGAAATTTTAAAATGTATTTTTATTTTATATTCTGAAATATATAATTTAAAATATAAAAATTATATTCCAGAATGTAAATTTCCTAATACAAAAATGTAGGGAGTGTAGGTTGAAATTATGAGAGTGGAGAAAGAATCGGCGAAGAAGATAGAGAAAGCTTGAAAAGACGTAAAATGTGGGCTGAGAGAAGCAGTGACCCAACCCATAATATTTTAAGAAAAAGGCACAGCTATGTTTCTCGTCCATTTGACAAAGGGTCCTTTGTTCCTTCTATGAAGTATTATTTAAAAACAATAAATCTTAAAGTAATAGAATTATACATATAATTTTAAATATTATAAATTCATCAATTTAACCCTCCGTTGTTAAATTTATTGACGTTGAAAACTAATTTCATTTTATTAATAGGTACATAAACTAATTATTAATATTTAAATAATTGGTTATGCATGTTTATGCTTTATAAATGTGACATCCCAAAAATATAATAAGCACATCATATAATTTAGGAGTCAACATTCCCAATAAAGAGAACATTTAGAGTATGACTTGCAATTAAACACGAAATTACAGTCATCCAGCACATAATACAGAGTTTAGACTTAGAAAGTTCAGAGTATTTTATATCCCGAGATCTAAACATCTAAGTACTAAGTAGACTGTGCAGCAGCATCGTTCTCCTCCAGCTCTTGCTCCAGAGGTACTTCCTCAACCACATCTGCTCCCATCCAAGTGGATGATCATCGCAGAGAAAACATACACAAACAGCACAAACACAAAAGCAAGGGTGAGCTAGATAAAAAGGCAATAAGCATACTGTTCAATCAATTCATGTTATCAGGTTCAGTTACTTATAAAGAACAATTAAAAACAGAAACACTAAATCACAACTCATACACCCACACGACTCATCCGGATTTGTATAACTGTCGAACTATTGGTCGTCTTTGCGCTTGCATAGTTCAGCTGGCACTCCCCAACACTAGCAAGGTAAATCCCCCAACCTGTCTATGTCTAAACTCAAAGACTATAGACGAGGACCTCCCTCTACTCTCACCACTTACACTGCTCTCCTCTATATGAGTATGAACAGTGCTTCGAGTGTAGGGATAGACATACCAGTTCAAAGCTCCATACAGTTATACAGAACAACATCATCACCCCACACATCACTTTCATCCATCTCTCCCCGAGATGTCCTCTTCATATTCATTTACATCATCATACAACATCAACCATGTCATAAAAACAACTCATAAATTACATACTTTCACAAAACCATCACTTATTAACACAAATTTCTTTAGGACTTTTAATGTTCAATACCTAAGTAATTCAAACAGCTTGGAGACCCTCACCAATGGCTCCGGAAGGGTCAAAAACCCCCAGAACGAACTAAAGAACGTCCAAAACGGACATCCGGAGCTCCCAAAACATCAAAAACACCAAAAACACTCAACCTGCGACACATAATTCGCTCAGCGCACCCCCCTTGTGCGCTGTGCGAATTTTCCAGACAAAAGGACCGCTAAAATGCGCATAGCGCACCCTATTTCGCATGGCGAATTAATTCGCAGCGTACATCACTTCAAACCTCTCGCTATGCACCCCACTCGCTCTTCGAATTAAATAGGCAGTGATCCTAAACCACCACCAGTCGCATAGCGACAGGATTCGCCATGGCAAGTCCAAAAACAGTGAGCATCACCCTCTAGAAATTCGCACAGCGCACTAACTCGCACAGCGAATTTCCAAAACAGTGAGCACCCCTTTTCAAGGTCTCGCTATGCGAGAGAACTCGCATAGCGACACTGCATAATCTGCAGTACGTGAATTCTGCATAATCACTTACTTACACTAACCCTTACCATTTCTAGGACTCTTGGTTAATATCTAAGACCTCTTATTCGATTATTACTGGTAATTCTTCTTGTCTAGATGATCCAAACCCTCCCTAGCACTAATGTAAAGTGATTAAATTCAGTTTTACCATTTAAAACATCAATCCTTGCAACTTATGAACACATTCTCATCTCAACCATTATCTCAGGACTTACTCAGTTCTCTGACCCCTCACCAGTTCTATTGACTCAACTAAACTATCCCAACTGCCCAATTGGTCACCGGAGAAGAATCAGATGTCTGAACGCATCAGTCTCACCTTCGCCGCCAACACATATGACTAGTCACAACGTACTGGACCAGGCCAGGGCTGCTCTATGATCAGGGACGTGCCAACTCAGGTTTTTAAGATTCTTCTATCCTACCAACACAGTGCTCTCAACAAGTCCTAATTGCCTTATAGTACTCTAGACCCCATTCACCCAATTTTAGTACTCCACTTCCCTCACAGTAACCTAAAGCAGTACATGTATCCACTCACCATCCTTTTTAATTATTTCCCAGAGATCTTATTCAAATCTAGAAACCCAGTACAACCAACATAATGCTCATCCAAGTCAAACAATGTTCAGCACATTATGGTTACACAACTCCCACACATCCAGCAGATACAAATCAACATGCTCATCACAAAACATAACTAAACAGTACATAACAGTTCAAATCAACACACCGATTCAGGACTTAACATGCATATATCTCAAATTAATTTCAAACAAAAGACTAGCTCCCCTTACCTTGAAGTTGAGCAGTACAACCAGTTATAGTGCCCTAACAGTGCCTTCACAGTGAAGACCCAAACAGTGCCCTACAACCACCTAAATGGTAAGGAAAACAGCTCTTAGAGCTAGAATAGACAGAGAATGAAATAAGAGAGCACCACTAGTTGCATAGAACCAATGAAGTTGCATGCCCTAGGGTCAAGAAAAGGGAAAAATTGACTTACCCGTTCAAATGGAAATTTAATCGGATAGAAGGGAAGCTCTCAACTCCGTGAGCAAAAGGACACCACCTATTTGAAATTTCAACGGTGGAAAGTGGTGGAAAGGTAGAGAGAAGTCAGAGCAAGAAGAAGAAGGAAATGGAGATGAGTCTAGAGAGAGAAAGGGAGACTGAAATTAGTTCAGAGTTGGAGAATGAAGGGACTCCTTCTAAGTTTCAGGGTGCCTTTGGCCTTTTGGGCTTGGCTGCCTCAAGAAATAGGGCCCCCTAGCCCATATAATTCTCAGGACCTTACATTCTCCCACACTTCAAAAATTTTCAACCTCGAAAATTAGACTTACCAATGAATAGTTGAGGAAATGACTCGCGCATCTCTTCCTCAAGCTCCCAGGTAGAGTCACCCGTTCTATCATCCCAGATGACTTTGACCAAACTGACTGTTCTGCCTCTAAGCCACTTGTCTTGGCTCCCCTTAATTCTTACCGGTTGTACTTCCATGGATAGATCTTCTCTAACAGTGACATCTTCAGCTTCTAGTACATGAGACGGATTCGATACATATTTCCTAAGCTGTGAGACGTGAAAAACTGGATGAAGGTTAGCCAGCCGGGGTGGCATGGCTATCTCATAAGCTACCGATCCTATACGTCTCAAAATCTGGTAAGGACCAAGGTACCTAGGAGATAATTTCCTAGCACGAACGGCTCTTCCTACACCAGTAGTAGGGGTCACTCGGAGGAACACATGATCCCCAACTGCGAACTCTAATGGTTTCCGCCTCCGATCAGCATACGATTTTTGTCGACTCTGAGACGCCTTCATTCTTTCCTGAATCAACTTTACTTTATCAGTGGTCTGCTGTACAAGTTCTGGCCCAGTTAACACTGCTTCTCCATCTTGAAACCAACAAAGAGGGGTTCGACAACGCCTCCCATATAAGGCCTCAAATGGTGCAATCCCGATACTAGCCTGATAGCTATTGTTATAGGTGAATTCCACTAAGGGTAACACCTCATCCCAAACCCCTAGGTGATCCAAGATGCTAGTCCTTAACAAATCTTCAAGCGACTGAATCGTCCTTTCCGATTGCCCATCAGTTTGGGGATGATAGGCCGAGTTCATCTGTAGTCTACTACCCATTTCACTCTGCAGAGTTTGCCAAAACCTAGAAGTAAACCTAGGGTCACGGTCTGACACAATACTGGAAGGTACTCCATGAAGTCTCACAATCTCCTTAACATAAAGTTGTGCCAGCTTTTCCATAGACATCCTCAGGTTGATTGCCAAGAAATGAGCGCTCTTGGTCAGCCGGTCTACAATCACCCACACCACATCATGATTCCTCACCGTACGTGGTAAATGGGTAACAAAATCCATGGCTATGTTGTCCCATTTCCACTCTGGAATCTCCAAAGGCTGTAGCAAACCTCCAGGTCTTTGATGCTCCACTTTAGCTTTCTAACAGGTCAAGCAAGAAGCCACAAATTGGGCTATATCTCTCTTCATTCCAGACCACCAAAAAGACTCTTTGAGGTCCTGATACATTTTAGTCATGCCGGGATGCATGCTAAAACGACTTTTATGTCCTTCCTCCATGATCAATTGTTTCAATCCCGAATTGCTAGGGATACAGACTCTGCCTTTGAACCTCAAAATGCCATCAGCCCCCAAGGCAAAATCTTTACCTTGTTCAGTCCTAATCAAACTGGCTGATGTTTGAAGCTCAACATCTTTCAATTGCTCTTCTTGGACGCGCTTCAACAAGTCACTAGACACCACCAAATTACTACATCTAATACTCTCAGCTTCAAACTCCACTTGCAATCTCAAATTCCTGAAGCTCTCTACTAATTCCAACTCTCTAATCATCAAGCAAGAAACATGCACCACTTTCCTACTCAGAGTGTCAGCTACTACATTTGCTTTTCCCGGGTGGTACAAGAGTTCAAATTCATAGTTTTTGAGGAACTCCATCCATCTCCTCTGCCTCATATTCAGTTCCTTCTGATCAAATAGATACTTCAAACTCTTGTGGTCACTGAACACCTGAAATTGAGCTCCATACAAGTAATGCCTCCAGATCTTCAATGCAAAAACAACCGCAACCAACTCCAAGTCATGAGTGGGATAATTCTTCTCATGCACCTTGAGTTGTCTTGAGGCATAAGCGACCACTCTCTTCTCTTGCATCAATACACACCCTAATCCCTGGTAGGAGGCATCACAGTAAACCTCAAAGGGTTTCCCTGTGTCAGGGATAATCAACACCAGTGCACTCGTCAACTTCTGTTTTAGCTTTTGGAAATTTGCCTCACACCTATCAGTCCAAACAAAGGGCTGATCCTTCCTGGTCAATTGTGTCAGCGGCGCTACTATCCGAGCAAAGTTCTCAATGAAGCGACGATAATAGCTTGCTAAGCCCACAAAGCTCCTGACCTCTGTAACTGACTTAGGCCTCTCCCATTCCATCACTGCTCGTACTTTGGCTGGATCAACAGCAATTCCACCAGCCGAGATAACATGCCCCAAGAAAGGCACTTCACCCATCCAGAACTCACACTTAGACAACTTTGCATACAATTTTCTTTCTCTCAAGATTCCAAGGACTGTTCTAAGGTGATCTTCATGCTCTTCTCGAGTCTTAGAATAGACTAAGATGTCATCTATGAAAACAACCATGAATTTATCTAAGAAAGGTCTGAAGATCCTGTTCATGTAATCCATGAAGATGGCGGGAACATTAGTCACCCCAAAAGGCATGACTACATACTCGTAATGGCCATATCTGGATCTGAAGGCTGTCTTCTGTACGTCATCCGCCTTCACCAAGATCTGATGGTAGCCGGATCTCAAGTCAATCTTGGAAAACACAGTGGCTCCATGCAACTGATCCAACAGATCATCAATCCTAGGCAACGGATACTTGTTCTTGATCGTGAGTTTGTTCAGTTGCCTATAATCAACACATAATCTGGAGCTGCCATCCTTCTTCTTCACCAACAAGACTGGTGCACCCCAAGGTGAGACACTAGGCCTAATGAACTGCTTCTCCAGCAACTCCTCAATTTGTTTCTTCAATTCTGCTAACTCTGCTGGCGCCATTCGGTACAGGGCTATAGAAATTGGTCCTGATCCGGAGACCAAGTCTATAGAAAACTCTACCTCTCTCAGAGGAGGTAGGCCAGGAACTTCTTCTGGAAACACGTCCATAAAATCCTCCACAACCCGAAGATCCACACTTTGATTTCACGGAGTTGAAAGGTTTGGATCCTGAACTCCGTCCATGTAAGACATGATCAGGAAACAACAAGCACCCTCTATAAGGTCTTGTCTCAACACCCCAAGTGACAGGGGCATGTTCTCGTCTTCATCGGGGAATATCAACTCCTTATTACCGCAGTCGATGAGAATGCGATTAGCAGATAGCCAATCCATTCCTAAGATCACCTCTAACCCCTGCAAAGGTAAACATATGAGGTTTACCTTGAACCGACGTCCCTCTACGACGATCGGACAACGGACACACATAGAAGACGTCCTGACTAACCCTGATGCCGGTGTAGACACCATTAGATCGACGTCTAACTCTTCTTTAGACATACTCAATTTCTCAACACATGCCTCCGATATGAAGGAGTGTGTTGCCCCTGAATCAAAAAGCACCACACAAGGCACACCAAGAAGCAAACAACCACCAATGATGAGGTTACCTGAGCTGACTGCCTCTGATCCTGACATGGCGTATACTCTGCCCACCGCCTGAGGTCTACCACCTCCCCTGGGTGGAGGCAAACGAGTCCTCTGCGCCTGCGGTCCTGACCCTGCTGTAGAGGTACAATTAGCAGCAACGTGTCCCTCTTTTCCGCAATTGAAACACTTCCTTGCACCATTAGTCAGAGGGCAGTTGTTCCGGTAATGAGGCCCTCCACAACCGAAACATCTGACGGTACCATATGACCTCGCTGGTTCTGATTGCACCGATGGCTGAGAGGATGAACCCCTAGACCCAGAAGAAGGAGATGGTCTAGTGTAAGGGGTCTTCCTAGTGCTAAGTCCACCACGAGACCCAGATGATCCCCCGCTCCTAGTAGGCTGACTCTGCTGTCCTTCGGATTCCTTTTTCGTCTTCTCTAGATGACGGGCCATCTCCACAAGAGCTGGAAACTCTCTGATGCGTAACCCCTTCACAAGCAGCTTGATGTCACTCCTCAAGCCATTTTCAAACTTCCTGCACTGCCATACCTCATCTACCGCCATAGTGTTGAAACGAAGCAGATGTTTGAAACGATCAGCATATTCTGATACTGTTTTGTTGCCCTCTACCAGCTCCAGAAATTCTACTTCTTTGGCAAATCTGACAGTGTTAGGGAAGTACTCAGTGTAGAACTTGACCCTAAACAGCTCCCAAGTAATAGGAGTGTTACTCCCTTCCAGTATCATTCTCATGCTGCTCCACCAGTGTCCAGCTTCCCCGGTCAGCAAATATTGAGTATAGGCTAATTTCCTATCATCAGAACACCCCTTAGCTTCGTAGATCCTCTCCATGTCTCTAAACCAGTGGTCGGCTTCATCAGGACTACATTTTCCAGTAAATCGGGCTGGATGATGTTGAAGAAAACTCTCCAAACTCCACTCCTGGGCAGGAGTAGCGGAAGAAGAAGCACCTGGAGTGGCCCTGCCACTAGTCAGCACCTCAATGAGTTGCCGTTGAGTGTTCTCAGATGAAACTCTAGCATTCTCAGCCGACATCCTAGAAGCTTCCAGGTTTTGTAGTGCAATGGTATTCTGTTGCACCAAATTAGCATTTTGTTGCTGTAACGCTTGCAGCACCGCATTCAGCATCTGATTGGAGTTAGACGGATCGGCCTGTGGGGGAGGAGGAGGAGGAAGCCTAGGTGCCATCTTCTGTTCACATAGGAAGGAAAGGCAATCAGTCCAACTCAAACAAAATAGAGCACCCAACTTCAATATGATTAAGAGTGCACAGGCAATAGCGAGGCACACACACCCTATAAGATTTCCTAAGGATAGAAACTGCTCTGATACCATAAATGTGACATCCCAAAAATATATTAAGCACATCATATAATTTAGGAGTCAACATTCCCAATAAAGAGAACAGTTAGAGTATGACTTGCAATTAAACACGAAATTACAGTCATCCAGAACATAATACAGAGTTTAGACTTAGAAAGTTCAGAGTATTTTATATCCCGAGATCTAAACATCTAAGTACTAAGTAGACTGTGCAGCAGCATCGTTCTCCTCCAACTCTTGCTCCAGAGGTACTTCCTCAACCACATCTGCTCCCATCCAAGTGGATGATCATCGCAGAGAAAACATACACAAACAGCACAAACACAAAAGCAAGGGTGAGCTAGATAAAAAGGCAATAAGCATATTGTTCAATCAATTCATGTTATCAGGTTCAGTTACTTATAAAGAACAATTAAAAACAGAAACACTAAATCACAACTCATACACCCACACGACTCATCCAGATTTGTATAACTGTCGAACTATTGGTCGTCTTTGCGCTTGCATAGTTCAGCTGGCACTCCCCAACACTAGCAAGGTAAATCCCCCAACCTGTCTATGTCTAAACTCAAAGACTATAGACGAGGACCTCCCTCTACTCTCACTACTTACACTGCTCTCCTCTATATGAGTATGAACAGTGCTTCGAGTGTAGGGATAGACATACCAGTTCAAAGCTCCATACAGTTATACAGAACAACATCATCACCCCACACATCACTTTCATCCATCTCTCCCCGAGATGTCCTCTTCATATTCATTTACATCATCATACAACATCAACCATGTCATAAAAACAACTCATAAATTACATACTTTCACAAAACCATCACTTATTAACATAAATTTCTTTAGGACTTTTAATGTTCAATACCTAAGTAATTCAAACAGCTTGGAGACCCTCACCAATGACTCCGGAAGGGTCAAAAACCCCCAGAACGAACTAAAGAACGTCCAAAACGGACATCCGAAGCTCCCAAAACATCAAAAACACCAAAAACACTCAACCTGCGACACATAATTCGCTCAGCGCACCCCCCCTTGTGCGCTGTGCGAATTTCCCAGACAAAAGGAACGCTAAAATGCGCATAGCGCACCCTATTTCGCATGGCGAATTAATTCGCAGCGTACATCACTTCAAACCTCTCGCTATGCACCCCACTCGCTCTTCGAATTAAATAGGCAGTGATCATAAACCACCACCACTCGCATAGCGACAGGATTCGCCATGGCAAGTCCAAAAACAGTGAGCATCACCCTCTGGAAATTCGCACAGCGCACTAACTCGCACAGCGAATTTCCAAAACAGTGAGCACCCCTTTTCAGGGTCTCGCTATGCGAGAGAACTCGCATAGCGACACTGCATAATCTGCAGTACGTGAATTCTGCATAATCACTCACTTACACTAACCCTTACCATTTCTAGGACTCTTGGTTAATTTCTAAGACCTCTTATTCGATTATTACTGGTAATTCTTCTTGTCTAGATGATCCAAACCCTCCCTAGCACTAATGTAAAGTGATTAAATTTAGTTTTACCATTTAAAACATCAATCCTTGCAACTTATGAACACATTCTCATCTCAACCATTATCTCAGGACTTACTCAGTTCTCTGACCCCTCACCAGTTCTATTGACTCAACTAAACTATCCCAACTGCCCAATTGGTCACCGGAGAAGAATCAGATGTCTGAACGCATCAGTCTCACCTTCGCCGCCAACACATATGACTAGTCACAACGTACTGGACCAGGCCAGGGCTGCTCTATGATCAGGGACGTGCCAACTCAGGTTTTTAAGATTCTTCTATCCTACCAACACAGTGCTCTCAACAAGTCCTAATTGCCTTATAGTACTCTAGACCCCATTCACCCAATTTTAGTACTCCACTTCCCTCACAGTAACCTAAAGCAGTACATGTATCCACTCACCATCCTTTTTAATTATTTCCCAGAGATCTTATTCAAATCTAGAAACCCAGTACAGCCAACATAATGCTCATCCAAGTCAAACAATGTTCAGCACACTATGGTTACACAACTCCCACACATCCAGCAGATACAAATCAACATGCTCATCACAAAACATAACTAAACAGTACATAACAGTTCAAATCAACACACCGATTCAGGACTTAACATGCATATATCTCAAATTAATTTCAAACAAAAGACTAGCTCCCCTTACCTTGAAGTTGAGCAGTACAACCAGTTATAGTGCCCTAACAGTGCCTTCACAGTGAAGACCCAAACAGTGCCCTACAACCACCTAAATGGTAAGGAAAACAGCTCTTAGAGCTAGAATAGACAGAGAATGAAATAAGAGAGCACCACTAGTTGCATAGAACCAATGAAGTTGCATGCCCTAGGGTCAAGAAAAGGGAAAAATTGACTTACCCGTTCAAATGGAAATTTAATCAGATAGAAGGGAAGCTCTCAACTCCGTGAGCGAAAGGACACCACCTATTTGAAATTTCAACGGTGGAAAGTGGTGGAAAGGTAGAGAGAAGTCAGAGCAAGAAGAAGAAGGAAATGGAGATGAGTCTAGAGAGAGAAAGAGAGACTAAAATTAGTTCAGAGTTGGAGAATGAAGGGACTCCTTCTAAGTTTCAGGGTGCTTTTGGCCTTTTGGACCTGACTGCCTCAAGAAATAGGGTCTCCTAACCCATATAATTCTCAGGACCTTACAATAAATATTACTAGTAAACATAAATGCGTTATGTGCATGAATGTAAACTTTTTCTATAATAACAAAAATAATAAAAATATAATTATAAAAGTAAATATAAATAATTTTTACGATTATGGATAATTTTTATTAATTTATCTTCTTAGTCTCTTTTTGTATGTACGAGACTTTGAAATCTAGTGTAGGGAATCACAAATTTCGAAAATAAATTTAAGAAACTAAATTTTAAAATTTCGAAAAATTAAATTAAATTGGGTACAAGAGTGAGATAGAGATGACAAAGACGACGAAAGTAAAGAAGAGTTTAAATTAAGAAAAATTGAAAGTAGAAATGAAGGTGGATAGATTGTAATCAATAATTAAAACGGAAAAATGTTTTTTCTAGATGTGGTTCATAGATTACTTTTTCCATTTGGAACTTATGGAAGTTTTTTTTATTTTTTATAGAAGTTCTTGTGTGTTTTAATAGTTTTAAAAACACAGACAATGATATAATTTATTTGGGTATAATTTGTGAATAATAACTTTGATGCTTCATTGACATCTAAGAACATTAATCAGTTTTTAAATTTTTTATGGATTAAAGCTGTAATTATTTAACAGAGTGAAAAGAAATTAAAATCAATTTAACAAGTATTATAGTAAACCACAAATATTTTTATCTCAACTTAGATTAAAATAATGAAATAAAGTTTTAAATTGATATTTCCTTACCTTGGACATTTCAGTATAATAAGGTGTCTCTCTTTTATTTATAATAATTATAATTTGTGAAACTTGAAACTTAATAAAAAAAATGATAATAAATTTATGAAGTAAATTACAATATAATCTAATTATATTTTTGTGAAACTATACTAGAAAGATCCAAATATTATAATTAATTTCATTTAAATCTTCTTTTTAATAGATAATAAGGTTAATCTATTCAATCTTAAATAAGTTTTTATTATTTTTAACTTTTGGGAAATTTCTTTGGCCTGAAGCATGATATTGGAATTGTTCATGGCTTATTTTATTATAGATTTCATCCTAATTGTCAATTAAACGGCTAAACCTTAACCTAATTAATATTTCTGCAATTCAATTCAAGTAACAATTTTAGTTTCTTATCAAAATATGTGCAAAAGAAGTCTCGAAATTTATATATTAAAAATTACCTAAAAAAACAATTGGGCAAAAGAAACACATTTCTAATCATAATACAAAATCAATAAATAGAATAAAAACAACCATAACGCAAATAAAGAGAGAAACATACTAACAAAAAAATGAAGATAAAAAGATTGGTACACACAAACAGCATAAGAAGATTGATACACACAAACAACATGAAAATCAAAGAATGAAATATGTCAAAATCCTCAATAGAATAATTCGATGACAGAATAAAGTTAGGAAAGGTAAAGACTAGAAGATGAGAAGTAACATATAGATAAAAGAGGAAAATAGAAATCAATTTATTATAAGAAAATAAATATAATTAGTGTCGCAACCGGAATCGCGACGGGACGACGACCCGAAAAGAAATACACGCTTGTTGAAAAAGAGATTTTTGGAGTCGCCACCATAGTTTATTCTGGAAAACTACGGAAAAACCATAAAATGATAAGACATGGTCTACGAAACTGAGATTCTTGGTTCGGGAGTCGGTTACGTGTAGGGAAGGTATTAGCACCCTACAACGCCTGCCCTAAGGCAGTACCTTTAACTAAATACGCGAATATGATGTGGTTTTCAAAGTGTTTAACTTCCACCTAAAATAAAACTTCTAAATAAACAAAATATATTTTTTAATTTTTTGTGCCCGACAAGGATTGACCTTGCTCCTACGTATTCTCATTTAGAATGAGAAATCAGGGTTACGTAGTTCTTTTAGAAAACTGTTTGAAAAGTTGTTTGAAAATTGATTGAGAATTTTGTTTGTAAATTTGTTTGGAAATCGTTTAGAAAATTATTTGAGAATTTTGTTTAGAAATGATTTTGGATTTTTGGGAAGGTGAACCTGACAAGAACCGGCCTTGCTCCTACGTATCTCCACTTTTGATGGAGAATCAAGGATCACGTAGTTCTGGCTGAAAAATTGTTTGTTTGCTTGAAAGTGTTGATTTTTTAGTTTTTTAAAGATTATATTTTTTTTTTGGTATTTTGATGTAATATTTAGATTTTTGCGTAATGAGCACTAGGCTGATGCGTACGATCGCACGAGCACTCACACGACTTTTTTTATTTTTTATTGTTTTGCGTTATGAGCACTAGGCTGATGCGTACGATCGCACGAGCACTCACACGGCTTTTTTGGTTTATTTTATATTTTGGGTAATGAGTACTAGACTGATGCGTACGATCACACGAGTACTCACACCGATATTTTTTCATTACATGTTTTTTAAAGTTTTATATTTTTATTTATTTTTTTATTAAGAAGAGAGGTGAATAAAAATATCAAAAAGCATAGGATAAAATTGTAGTAGAAAATAGGATAAATTTATTAACTAAAACAAATTATCAAAATGAACATAAATAGAATGAAAAGAAAATGTGTACCTTGTTGAAGATTTGAAAGGTGAAGCAAGACTTTGCTTGTGATAAGTTGTGAGAAGAGGTAGATTGATGGTGAAGAAGATGAATTTATAGTAGAAGTGTGGTATGGGATTTACTATGTATAGAGGGATTGGGAAATAGTAAAATATGAGAGAAAAATTAAGTAGAGTTTTGGGATGGAATGAAGAGATTTTGAGAGAGAAGATATGGATATTATGTAAATTGTGTGTGTGTGAAGTGAAGGGAATGTAGGTATTTATAGAGTTAAGGATGAAGAAAGTTGATGAATAAAAATAATATAATAAGTTGGTGGAAAATTTAGAGGAAATAAAATATAATTAAAAAAAAGATGAATAGAAAAAGTTAATGTGAAAAATAAGTGAAAGAAATAATATAAAAAGTTGATGGAGAAATTAGGTGTGGAAATTAAGTGGAAGAAATAATATAATAAGTTGGTGGAGAAATTAGGTGTGGAAATTAAGTGGAAGAAATAATATAAAAAGTTGGTGGAGAAATTAGGTGAAATAAAATATAGTGAATGGTAAAAGTTAATGTGGAAAATAAGTGAAAGAAATAATATAAAAAGTTGGTGGAGAAATTAGGTGTGGAAATTAAGTAAAAAAAATAATATAAAAAGTTGGTGGAGAAATTAGGTGTGGAAATTAAGTGAGAGAAATAATATAAAAAGTTGGTGGAGAAATTAGGTGTGGAAATTAAGTGAAAGAAATAATATAAAAAGTTGGTGGAGAAATTAGGTGTGGAAATTAAGTGAAAGAAATAATATAAAAAGTTGGTGGAGAAGATATAATAAAAAAATGTAAGTGGAATAATTAGAAAAGTTGATATATAAAATTAATATGGAAATGATGTGGAAAAAATAAATGATAAAGGTAGATGATGTGGAGGGTGATGTGGATGATGATGTGGAGAGTGGGGTGTGATAAGAGAAAAAGGTTGGTGAAGAAGTAAAAAAGTAAGAGATTATTTTGGGCCATTGGGTTAAATGTTTAAAAGAAAATTTGGGGTGCGAAAAGTAAAATAAATAGTATTTTTCATTTTGGTTTTTTTTTATGTTTTTATTATTTATTTTTGTGATGAATTTTATTTACCCGGACGAAATTGGGTATTGACAGCTGCCCCTCTTTACTTAGATTTTACTAGATAATATGAAAATTTGACATTTTCGTATTATTAGAGTAAGAGCTAAGTAAAGAAAAAGACACTAATTTCGTCCGGATTTCAAAATGAGCGAGAAACGAACAGGGAAATCTAAACAAATATGAACACGGCTAAGAGAATTAAGGTGTGTAGACATTGCAGAGGGTGTAACAACCCTATGGAAGTGAATGAGGTGTAATAACCTCGTGGAGGGTGTACCAACCCTATGGATGAAGTTGATGAGGTGTAGAAACCTCGTGGAGGGTGTACCAACCCTATGGAAGTGAATGAGGTGTAATAACCTCGTGGAGGGTGTACCAACCCTATGGATGAAGTTGATGAGGCGTAGAAACCTCGTGGAGGGTGTACCAACCCTATTGATGAAGTTGATGAGGTGTAGAAACCTCGTGGAGGGTGTACCAACCCTATGGAAGTGAATGAGGTGTACCAACCTCGTGGAGGGTGTACCAACCCTATGGATGAAGTTGATGAGGTGTAGAAACCTCGTGGAGGGTGTACCAATGATAACACTCTAGATTTGCATATTTTCCTTTGTTAAAAATCATTTCTTAAGTTTCTTTAGTTTTTAATTTTCTAGAATTAAGATAGATTAGTATAAACAGAGTAAAAATAGGCTTTTGATAGAAATAGTGTTAATTTTCCCTTTTTAGTTAACTAAAATAGGTTTTTAAATAATTAGGTATTTTCTCTTTTAGAAAAATATTCAAAAAGTAAAAATAAAAATTTCTTTTGCTAGGATTTGTTTTTTTTCGTTTTGCTGTTTAGCTATTCATTTCTTCTCTGTTTGCAGAAAAGATCCCTCGTCAAAGGGGCTGAAAATTTGGTCAACAAGAAGCAAAGGGGCTGGTGCTGTTTGGGCCAAATTAGAAAGCCCAGTGCTGATTAAAATGGAGTACAGTGTGTGCAAGGAGTTGAGCTGAAGCTCTTCTGGGATGGTTTAATGAAACGCGACGTTTCATGCTGCGAGAAGGGGCAAAGGCTGGGAGTTCCCTATACTTCGTGCTTCAGTCGTGCAAGAGGGAGTTTTTTTCCCCAAATTCTCTCAACCCTGCACCTAGGGTTCACGTTCCAGCAAAAGAGAAGAGCCGGAGTAGTGATTAAGAACACAAGCTCCACGGCCCAGAAGCTAACCTGCCCGGAGAAGATGACTGGAGCTGACCGTGGAGAAAGAAAGCTGACCAGAGCTGCCCATTATAGAGGATCGAATGGCTGGAAACACAAGCTTGAAGAGAATGAATAGTGGCCGCTGGATTAAGAGCAGGAAGCGTCGTCGAGAAGGTTCCATCTTTCATTTTTTCTTTGTTTTTTTCTTTTCATTCTCCAACCCTATATAAAGGGGTTTTTCACCATGTAAACGATACTTTTTGCACACTTTGAGATTACATTCTCTGTTCATAGTTCTAAGCTCTTTAGGTTAGGGTTTCTTTCCGCTTTGGTAGAAGTAGAGTTCTCGACTTTTGGATTTTGTTGAGACGATCGCGAGGGTGACAGGCCGCGAAAGTCTTGGTGATTTCCGGTAGTTTGTAAAATTTTCTTTTCATGTTAATAAAATTGAGTTTTGTGTTCTTGTTCTGTTCTCGTTTATGTTTCGATCTTGTTCTTTATTTTTGATTTCTGTACTTGTTATGTGTTGAGAAAATGATTTGGATTCTGTAACTCTGCAATTCTATGATTCCGTTTGGAATTAAATGTCTCCGTAGTGAGCATTCTTCATCAAGATGTCTTCTCGAGACAGAGAACAGTCCATTGCATAAACAGTGATTCAAATATGTGTTTCTTGAATTTGTTTGTAAATTGTAGATTGATGAATAGGTTAATGAATATTGATTGGATAAATTAGTGGAAAGAGCCAAATTTAAAAGTTCTGAAACATGACTTAGAATATCCTGTATTGGAATTCATATTATCAGGATGTCTTCCTGAGAGCTCTAAGCACTATTTTATTCAGTCCAATGTTCAATTCACCTATGATTTCAATTCTGTTTTTTTGATTGTTATATTGCTTTTGATTAGTTAAAATTTAGGTACTGTTATTGATTTGTTTCAATTCTAAATTCTATTCTTGATTGATTTCTGGTGATGTATAGATTAGGATATAGTGATCTGTATTGCTGATTTGATTCCATTGCAAGCTGATTTCTGTTGTAGCTAGTACTGCTTACTTTAATTTTTGTCTTCTTGTGAATATAGATTAGGTTCAGTTTTAGTTTTGTTTTCCATTGTGCTGTATTAGGTTAGTTTTAATTGCATTCAGTTCTCATTTTAGTTTAGGTTCTGTTCTGTTATACATAGATTCTATAGTTTAGCTTAGGTTTTATTTTCTTACATTTTATTTTTCTTCTTTTCTTTTTAAAACAGTTTCGTTTCTTTACTGTTTTCTTTTAAATTTTTTCCGTTTTAATTTCGTTTCCCCACCTGTGAGTTAGTAGTTGGTAAATAAAATACAAGAATTAATTCTACACTCTAAGCTTAATTTTAGCCGAGTCTTTGGATTGATACCTAGGTTGTCCCTATACTTCATTAGTGGGGAAACTTAGTTTGTTCTGATTTTAGGCGACAAAAATCAGTTTAACAACCAACCCTATGGAAGTGAATGAGGTGTACCAACCTCGTGGAGGGTGTACCAACCCTATGGAAGTGAATGAGGTGTACCAACCTCGTGGAGGGTGTACCAACCCTATGGATGAAGTTGATGAGGTGTAGAAACCTCGTGGAGGGTGTACCAACCCTATGGAAGTGAATGAGGTGTAATAACCTCGTGGAGGGTGTACCAACCCTATGGATGAAGTTGATGAGGTGTAGAAACCTCGTGGAGGGTGTACCAACCCTATGGATGAAGTTGATGAGGTGTAGAAACCTCGTGGAGGGTGTACCAACCCTATGGAAGTGAATGAGGTGTACCAACCTCGTGGAGGGTGTACCAACCCTATGGATGAAGTTGATGAGGTGTAGAAACCTCGTGGAGGGTGTACCAACCCTATGGAAGTGAATGAGGTGTAATAACCTTGTGGAGGGTGTACCAACCCTATGGATGAAGTTGATGAGGTGTAGAAACCTCGTGGAGGGTGTACCAACCCTATAGAAGTGAATGAGGTGTACCAACCTCGTGGAGGGTGTACCAACCCTATGGATGAAGTGAATGAGGTGTACCAACCTCGTGGAGGGTGTACCAACCCTATGGAAGTGAATGATGAGTTTGATTGCTAGGCTTGACCATTGCCTTGCAGAGGGTCGAGATACCAATGACAGAAAGTACAATTGTTTGATTGTTTTGAATTTGAAATTTTTGCATTTGTTTTTTGAAATTTTGAGATGTTGAGATTTTTTTTTATTTTTTTTGATTTTTTTGATTTTTTTAGACAGCAATGAGTGTCCATTTTTATGAAATGAGCAAACAAGGTTTTAAAAATTTTGCATAATGTTGAAATCAATAAACAAGGAGTTGCATTTTTGTCACAGATTAAATTTTTTGAAACTTCGATGTGCAAGAGAAACATGACTGGGTTAAACTTTGAAATTGGAGGAGAAAACTTTGATGCATGTTGATTTTTTTTTTTGTCTTTTTGAAAGAAGAAGATTTGATGAAAATATGTAATTTTGAAATTGGAGGAGAAAACTTTGATGCATTTTGATTTTTTTGTCTTTTTTGAAAGAAGAAAATTTGATGTAATTTTGAAATTTTAAAATTGGAAGAGAAAACTTTGATGCGTATTGATTTTTTTTCTTTTTGAAGGAAGAAGATTTGATAAACATTCATGAAAATATGTACATGATGTTGACTTGTGATTTTTTTTGTTTTTGTTTTACTGGAAGATTGTGTCAATTTGTTTTCTTTGAAATCATCAAATTTATGAAGATTTAGACTTTCATTTTCCTTTTATGCAAAGGATGTCAAATTTTGAAGTCAAATGTTCAAAATGAAGCTTGTGCTGGACATTTTCTGATGAAATACCTATGTATACATGCTTGATGTCAAGGGTTGGGACAAATATGTGGAAGGATTTGGAGAGTACCGGGTTGGCTACTTGGGCCTCTTATTCCTTAAAACAATTACAAATGCCAATGTGAAGTCGTAGATACTCAGAAGTTGCCCCAGTTTGGGGGCATGGTAAAAAGATAGGTATGGACAAATGTATCTGTGAATTGTGAGGGTGTGAAATTCATATAACTTTTGCAAAATTGCCCTTGGTTTTGGGTATGAGTCACTTAAGTGAGGTTCAAAAAGAAGTTGCCCCCCATTTCGGGTTTACGAGTGATGGACTCAGAGCCCCAAAGTGTCTGCCCCTGTTTTGAGGGTGGATTTATGAATTTTAGTGCGGACAAATCTGATAGGCCCAACAAGGGATGCCCTGGTCTTGGTACGAACCTTGAATATACAGATGAAACAAATGTGAGATTAACAAAGTTGCCCCAGGTTCTGAATGGGCCAAAACATATGAACTTCACAAAGTTGCCCTAATTTTAGAGAACGGGCGAAAAGGTTATGTAAAACATACAAAGTTGCCCCCTTAGTTTGGGAATCGGGGGAATAGTTTGACTGTATTTGTTCAAAAATTTGTAATGGATATGGAAATGATTGGCTTTAAAGGATTGCCCCAATTTTGGTGGTGAAGGATTTTTGAAGTTCGGGACGAACCAAAATCATGTGAGGCCCAACAAGGGATGATCCAGTTGGGTGAATGGATTGATGAATGTCAGGATGAATGAGGCTCAACAGGGCTGTCCCTCGTCTGAGGATGGGTTTGGAAAGGATTGAACAAAAGGATGCCCTTAAATGACCTTTCTTTTTAGCCAGTTAGCAAGAAAATCCCCTCTTCCTAAGACATTTTGTTTCTTCATTTTTATTTTCTCTTTTTTACAACTACGTTGCAAGTCATTTCAACTTATCACACAATTAATCTTTATGAAAATTAAAGAAATCATCATTCAATCAGTGTGGGCTTTTATTCGGCTTGTAATGATGTTGTGGGCTGAAGGGTATTCAAACAACGGATAAGGCCCAAACAAATGTTTTCAGGTTTTTATTTTTTGAAACAAGAGTTACCATTTTGGTCCTGAATTTGCTATTTGTCAACCTCCTCAATGCTTTTCTCTTCTTAAGATCACCACTCAGTGTTTCTTCTTTCTATTTGCTCTTCTTGATGAACTTTCTTTCTTTGATCACTAAGTGTCTTTTGTTTACATCCTGAGTCGACTTCTATTGTAACGGTAACTCTTACTCGGGTAAATTTGAAAAAGAATTATTTCTTGGCTCAAATGGGTATCAATGGATATATTTTTTTGCTTCTTTTTGGATGAAGGAAAATGGCCACACATCATCTTGAACTCTGGTCACTTTATTTTCGAAAGATTAACTCTATGATAAATCAATTGACTTCAGCACGAGTTGTTTTTCTTTTTGAAACTCTCTTTTTTTTCTTTGAAGGATTCAGGGATCACCTAACTGACAAAATTATGGACAGGCACATTTGCCCCAAAATATAATTTTGTTCATCTTGGGCAATGACCGGGGTCAATCCTTTTGTACAATGAAGGCTGGAGGATGAATGTTTTCAAACAAAGGCTCAACTAAGGCTAAAAGGTAGATGTTTATAAACAAAGGTTCAATTAAGGCTGAGTATGAGGGGTGGATGTTTACTAAGGAATGAGTATTCTCAAGCAATGCACACACCAATATTTCTTAAGAATATGTGATTTAATCATTTGACTATAGGAGATTATGACATCCATTACATTTTTTTTATGAAATGTCATAAAGTGGATGACTTACATCGAAAATAATTGACTCAACATTTGATACGATATGCATATTTTTTTTGGGTTTTATGAATGAAGAAATGTAATATGAAGTAAAATGATGATACTAGCTAAAAAAAGATTTTTTTTTATTAATTTTTTTTTTAGTTTTTTATTATTTTTTATTTTTTGCAAATTTTTAAAGAAAATTGGGTTTGGTCGCTAGTGTGAAAATTGGGCTTTGCGTGCCAGTGTGAAAACTGGGCTTTGCGGGCCAGTATGAAAACTGGGCTTTGCGGGCCAGTGTGGAATTTAGGCCTTGCGGGCCAGTGTGGAAAATGGGCTTTGCGGGCCAGTGTGGGAACTGGCTTTTATGGGCCAGTGTAGGAACTGGGCTTTGCGGGCCAGTGTGGAAACTGGGCTTTGCGGGCCAGTGCGGAAATGGGGCTTGGAAAACAATGCAAAAACTTATATGAGAAAGCTTGACGTTTGAAAACAAAATATTTTTCTTTCATCTCCCTTTTTACTTTTACTTTATTTTTTAAAAAAATTCAACATAATTTTTTTTTTGTTTTCATTGAAAAGCATGTATGTAACTGGGCCAAACTGAGCCCGAAAATTGTTCAAACATTTTTCATCATTTTTTTTTGTTTTGAAGTTTCGATTTTTTTTGGCATTTTGATTGATTTTTATTCCTTCTAAGACTTGCAAAAATTGAATCAAATTTGAAGGGAATTAGGTTGGAATAAATTTGGGCTTGAATATTAGATGAACTAGACTTGATGAAAATGACAATTGGGCCAAATGGGCTTCAAGAAAAATTTTATGTTCATTTTTTATTTTCTTTCAAAGATTTTTCATGCCCCAAACATTATTTTTAAGAAAATCTAATTTTTTTCGTTTTTTTTATGATGATTTCGAGAACAAAATTGATTTTGTTTTTTTTATTTTCATATATTTTTTTTAATTTTTTTTTTATCAAAAGAAACATGACACACTTATTGTAAAATAGGAAACGACAAACGAACTAAAACAAAGTATTCTCCCTTTCGTGCCTTATCAGAGGTTGAATGACTAAAGTTCTAAGGCCGAATACTTGCATTCACAAGGATGGTCTCCTGAACCTAGAGGTCAATGGTCACTAGAGCTATGGCCCCCATCATAGCATCTCCACAACAGTCAAGTAATCAACTAGATGAAGAGGCACAAGTGAAGAGAACAGACTCTAGCTAGAGTTCTCACGATAGCCAGACAGGAAGTACATCCCAGAGTGACACCGCTACACAACTCCTCTAATTCTAAGTTACACTCAGACCCGGGTATAGGGCCCCACTCATGATATGCATAATGTGTAGAGGGAGATTATAATGTAAAACAACAATTGCAAAAAAAAAATAAACACAAATAAGTAGACATATCAAACATAGGTAAGGAACAATTATTTCAAACATAAAGAACAAGTAAAAGAAACTCACATGCAATTATTCAAAATATTAAACATAGATAAAGAAAAAGGGAATAAAAACACAAAGAAAAACCACATCGAATTCGCTTATCTAATTAAATGGCCTGACTCTCTTCATGTCCCCAGTGGAGTCGCCATCTGTCGCAACCGGAATCGCGACGGGACGACGACCCGAAAAGAAATACACGCTTGTTGAAAAAGAGATTTTTGGAGTCGCCACCATAGTTTATTCTGGAAAACTACGGAAAAACCATAAAATGATAAGGCATGGTCTACGAAACTGAGATTCTTGGTTCGGGAGTCGGTTACGTGTAGGGAAGGTATTAGCACCCTACAACGCCTGCCCTAAGGCAGTACCTTTAACTAAATACGCGAATATGATGTGGTTTTCAAAGTGTTTAACTTCCCCCTAAAATAAAACTTCTAAATAAACAAAATATATTTTTTAATTTTTTGTGCCCGACAAGGATTGACCTTGCTCCTACGTATTCTCATTTAGAATGAGAAATCAGGGTTACGTAGTTCTTTTAGAAAACTGTTTGAAAAGTTGTTTGAAAATTGATTGAGAATTTTGTTTGTAAATTTGTTTGGAAATCGTTTAGAAAATTATTTGAGAATTTTGTTTAGAAATGATTTTGGATTTTTGGGAAGGTGAACCTGACAAGAACCGGCCTTGCTCCTACGTATCTCCACTTTTGATGGAGAATCAAGGATCACGTAGTTCTGGCTGAAAAATTGTTTGTTTGCTTGAAAGTGTTGATTTTTTAGTTTTTTAAAGATTATATTTTTTTTTTGGTATTTTGATGTAATATTTAGATTTTTGCGTAATGAGCACTAGGCTGATGCGTACGATCGCACGAGCACTCACACGGCTTTTTTTATTTTTTATTGTTTTGCGTTATGAGCACTAGGCTGATGTGTACGATCGCACGAGCACTCACACGGCTTTTTTGGTTTATTTTATATTTTGGGTAATGAGTACTAGACTGATGCGTACGATCACACGAGTACTCACACCGATATTTTTTCATTACATGTTTTTTAAAGTTTTATATTTTTATTAAGAAGAGAGGTGAATAAAAATATCAAAAAGCATAGGATAAAATTGTAGTAGAAAATAGGATAAATTTATTAACTAAAAAAAATTATCAAAATGAACATAAATAGAATGAAAAGAAAATGTGTACCTTGTTGAAGATTTGAAAGGTGAAGCAAGACTTTGCTTGTGATAAGTTGTGAGAAGAGGTAGATTGATGGTGAAGAAGATGAATTTATAGTAGAAGTGTGGTATGGGATTTACTATGTATAGAGGGATTGGGAAATAGTAAAATATGAGAGAAAAATTAAGTAGAGTTTTGGGATGGAATGAAGAGATTTTGAGAGAGAAGATATGGATATTATGTAAATTGTGTGTGTGTGAAGTGAAGGGAATGTAGGTATTTATAGAGTTAAGGATGAAGAAAGTTGATGAATAAAAATAATATAATACGTTGGTGGAAAATTTAGAGGAAATAAAATATAATTAAAAAAAAGATGAATAGAAAAAGTTAATGTGAAAAATAAGTGAAAGAAATAATATAAAAAGTTGATGGAGAAATTAGGTGTGAAAATTAAGTGGAAGAAATAATATAATAAGTTGGTGGAGAAATTAGGTGTGGAAATTAAGTGGAAGAAATAATATAAAAAGTTGGTGGAGAAATTAGGTGAAATAAAATATAGTGAATGGTAAAAGTTAATGTGGAAAATAAGTGAAAGAAATAATATAAAAAGTTGGTGGAGAAATTAGGTGTGGAAATTAAGTAAAAAAAATAATATAAAAAGTTGGTGGAGAAATTAGGTGTGGAAATTAAGTGAAAGAAATAATATAAAAAGTTGGTGGAGAAATTAGGTCTGGAAATTAAGTGAAAGAAATAATATAAAAAGTTGGTGGAGAAATTAGGTGTGGAAATTAAGTGAAAGAAATAATATAAAAAGTTGGTGGAGAAGATATAATAAAAAAATGTAAGTGGAATAATTAGAAAAGTTGATATATAAAATTAATATGGAAATGATGTGGAAAAAATAAATGATAAAGGTAGATGATGTGGAGGGTGATGTGGATGATGATGTGGAGAGTGGGGTGTGATAAGAGAAAAAGGTTGGTGAAGAAGTAAAAAAGTAAGAGATTATTTTGGGCCATTGGGTTAAATGTTTAAAAGAAAATTTGGGGTGCGAAAAGTAAAATAAATAGTATTTTTCATTTTGGTTTTTTTTTATGTTTTTATTATTTATTTTTGTGATGAATTTTATTTACCCGGACGAAATTGGGTATTGACAATTAGTTATTTCCTAAAAATATTATAATTGATCGAAACAAAATTTTAACTCATTAAATATAATTTTTAATACCAATTAAAATTTGCGGATAATAATTGATGTATATTAGTACTAAAAAAAATTGAGACTTAGTTTTTTTAAGCATAATTTTATAATTAATTTAATAGAACTATATTAATATTAATAAATTTTAAGGCCTTTTTCTTAAATATAATTTTGTAATTAATTTAATAGTACTAAAAAAAATATAGGCATTTTTCATTTTTAGGCCTAAAACGAGTGTTTTACCTGTTTTACCCTTGAGTTAGTCCTAGTTATAATTCATCTACTATAATAAATAAAGTTATTACATAATTATAAATATGATGAGACTTTATATATTGGTCATCACTAGACCTATATAGAAAGAGGAACAGTGACAATTTTGAAATAAAATACAAAACTTTCTATGTTAGTTATACTTGGAATCGATATAAAAATTGATAGTTGTCACAATTTTGTGATAAAGTATATCATTTTTTATGTCGGTTATACGTAAAATGGCATAGAAAGTGGGAGTGATGATAATTTATTAATAAAGTACAAGACTTTTTATATCATTTATTATAAGAACTGCCATAATATATTTAATTTCCTTATTCCCTTAGAGCCTTCTCATTCTGCACTTCAAACTCCTAACTCTTATCCTCTCTACCCCTTTTTTGCCTCCCAGTCTCCTCATTGTACTACACCCTCTTGCTCTCACAACTCTCTTGTTTGGTAATCTTGTTCTCGCAACTCTCTGGTTTGGTAAGTGAGTGCTTTTATCTTATTTAAGGTTTTCTTCATTTCTTTTATCTTTGTCTCTATCTTACTTAATATTTTAGATTTCTTGAATCTACCACCACAACTCCATCGATATCCATACCGACAAGCCATCAGGGGCCTTCATCTCCTGTAATCCATGTATTGTTACGCTGCTCGATGATGCCTACGTCCTCATACTCTTTGACAAAAAGGTCGAAAAGCTCAACGCCCTCCATGGTGTAAAATTGAGGAAAAATATTTTAAATTTGGTAAATAAGATAAATGGATATATTATATGATGATATGAAAAAAGTATGTGGTAGTTAGAGCTCTATAGTAAAGGAGGTTATGTATTCAACTCTTACTTAACACACTTACTAGTTTTATTTTTTTTTATCTTATATCGTTTGTCTCTCTTTATAAATTTTGAATATTTTATTATAATGTAAAACTATATGAAATTTTAATTTAGTTAAAATTTTAGAAATGAGTTAAGTTTAAAAAAATTTAAAATATGTGTATGGGAATTAAATTAATATTAAAAATTTACACTAGTATTAAAATATTATTAAATTTTAGCTATAAAAGGAGAATGCAACCTTTGGTAATGGAAAACAATAAAAGTGTGAAACTAGCATGCAAGAGTTAAATCTTGAGTGATTCTTTTAAAATATAGGAGGAAGAAAAAGAAAGAAGAGAAGGAAAGAAAACACATTATCTCTAATAATTTTATAGGTATGGGATTAACTTTTTGTTGATAGGGGAGCATTCTGAGTGTTGAACCCGACTCATGTGCTTGATTTTAATGATGACAACACATTGATTGTTACAGATGTTGTCATGACACAACATAAATGTATTTTCTATGTTTAATACATATGTGGATATGTAAATGCTTATTGTTGATTAATGCATATGTTTGTTGTTGTTTCTGCATGTTACTATGATTATGATGTCATTATATCTTTGTATGCATATTGTATGTTTCTGAGTGATAAAAATCACAAGCACAAAAGCTTTAGTTTTGAAATGTGGCAAAACAACAAGTTTGAATCGATTAAAACTCGTGTTTTTGCATATATCATTTTCAAATGTGTTGTGATGAGTTTTTGAAGAGAAAAAGTTTTCAAAATCTGTTTAAGTGTTAAGCTTAATCAATTACACATTTTATGTGATCAATTAAGTTTGTTATCTTTTGAAAATTGTCTTTAGCTTAGTCAAAAAATGTTTTAACGGTCATATTTTTAAATATGTTTGACTAGCATTAAATGAGAATCGGTTATATTAATTATGCATTCAATTAAGAGTTGAGTTAGTTGTAATTTTGTTACATTTGATTTTAACATAACCGATTACATAAGTAACATAATCGATTGTTTTGCGTCTGTACTGATAAATAATATAAATTAACGCTTGACTTGTAATTCTAGAAGACTTTATCATTTTGTACACTTTCATATATGGCATACTTGATCTAAGATAGATTTAGAGATTGTCATACATTCCAAGAATCAAGAACGTGTAGAATTTGAAGAATCTTGAAGCATTCTTGAGAGGCACTTAGTGGACTGCATTGGTTGATCTAATTCGTACTACTCAGGTGTATTTGCTGTGATCAGAAAACGTTTCTACAATCGGTGATGTGGTGTTTCCTTGTACGTGGTTGACATGAAGCAGAGTGAGGAGCTCTTGTACTTTGAGAGGGGATTCTCAAAGGGATTCTGTAGCAAGAACGTGTGGTTTTGTGTGTGCAGGTGTATTTGTTTCTATATTTGATTGTTTGAGTGAGAAAGGTGTTTACATTGTGAGAATGTGTTCACTGTAAAACCTTTGGTGTAATTCTACAATCATTATAGTGAAATATCCTTCAATCAAAGGGTTGATTGGAAGTATCATTGGATCTGAACCAGGATAAAAACTATGTTTGATCTTCTTTCTCTATCTCTTTACATTTCATTGCATACGCACTTTACTTACAGCAAAAGAAAGTTTTGAAGATCATTCTAATTCTACAAAAAGATTTGAAAAGTGCACGTTTTTATAAATCACCAATTCACCCCCCCTCCCTTTTGGTGTTGTGAAACAAGCTTCTTTATTTATAACAATTGGTATTAGAGCTGGTTTTCAACAATTATTTGAAAAACAAATCGATTACCCTTTTTCTAAAATTGATTATTTGATCATGTAATGACTTTTGTTTCTCAAACCTTCGGTGAAGGTGCATCTACAAACAGACCACCTCTGTTTGCTGGTGAAAATTACCCTTTTTGGAAAATTCGAATGAGGATCTTTCTTGAGTCAGTAGATAAAGGTGTATGCGGTGCTGTTCTAAATAGTCCCCTTGAACCCACTAAACTAGTTGATGGAAAACCCATTTTGAAAAATTTTTCTGAGGAGTCAAGAGGAAAACAGAAGAGCACAATATGATCTTAAGGCTAAAAATGTTATATCTTATGCTCTTATTATTGATGATTTTTTCAAGGTATCAACATGCAACAATGCTAAAGAAATGTGGGAGGTACTTGAAGTGACTCATGAAGGCACAAATGAAGTAAAGAGAGCTAGAAAGAACTCCTTGGTGCAATAGTATGAGATGTTCATAATGAAGACAAGAGAGACCATCTACGATGTGCAGAAAAGGTTTTCACACATTGTCAATCATTTGATTGTTCTCGGCAAGGTCTTTGAAAAGGAGGAAATCAATACGAGTATTTTAATGAAATTGAGAGTTTGACCAGGTTGAAAGTTTAACTGTTGGTCTATGACATACAATTCTCCACTTTGACTATTGGGATCCTATAATAGAGGTATGTAGTTATAGCAGTTAGTGGTACATGATTGACTCTATTTTAGTTCTCTTTCTTGATTCTTTAATTTGGAAAATGTTATCATTTTGATGTGTTATTTGGTTGTAGGTATTTATTTTTACTTTTGGTTGGACTTTTAAAACAAGAGAAGTATATATTGATAATTTGTGTATGTGGTAGGTGTAATTTGGTTTTCGATTTATGGAAAAGAAATTTTGTGATGGAAACTTTATGTTTTGAGTTGAAATGTTGCGTGCATATGTAATAACCAATAAAAACTAAACCCACAAGTCCCTTTCACTATAGCATAGCACAAACAATTAATCATTCTACGTACTTAAACTTTCTATCATTTCAACCACGGAAACATTTCAATATTATATCAGTTATGATCATTTGATATATAGCCATATATTCATACAAAATAATATTAATTATTTCTTACTCAAATAATATAATATTAATTATTTCCTACTCAAATGACTATTAAAATTTCTTAAACACTTTATATCCATAACAAAATAAATTTGATTTGGTAGAATAATTTCATCTTTTGCATCAAAATCCCAACATTCCGTATTAAAGATAGTATAATACCATTCAAAACATCCTCATGTTAAATCAAAAATCCGTTAAACTTATTTACATTATAATCCTTCTTAAAACCATAAGTTTATACATACTTTAACTTAAATATTAAAGTTTCCATCACAAAATTCTTTAAAAGTCCTTAGAATTCTTAACTTATTTTCTTTTTCCAAAAATCAAAAACTTAACTGCACCTTACCATAAATCACAAATTATCAATAACACTAATTTATTTTAAAACCCAATTGAAAATATAAATAAATACCTAACAACCAAAATAACACATTAAAGTGATAACGCTTTCCAAATTGAAGAACCAATAAAGAGAAATCTAAAATAGGGTCAATTGTGTGCGAATAATTGCTATAACTACGTACCTTTATTCCAAGATAGTGAAGAATTGTATGTCATAGACTAATAGTTAAATTTTCAACTCGAACCAACTATTAATTTAGTTAAAATACTCGTTTTACCAAGATAGTTCATAAACAAAAACAATGTGAGGTTTAATGCCTTCATAATATTGACAGAAAATTTCTCTAACTACATATTTTTAATTGACAATCTCAATGATCAAAGTGAAAATCTTTGTTTTAGAAACTATATGTAAAAAATTTATATTCTAATCGAACGGTTAACTATGTAGAAAGCTTTATTTTTTTTCAAAATTACTCAAAAATAAAAACAACAAAGCAAGAAGTATGTAAGAATGCAAGAAGGTTAGAGTCCCTTTACCTCTAAAATTATAGGAGATGCAAGTAATGTGTTTTCTATTCTTCTTCTCTTTCTTTTTTTTTCCTCATATTTCATAAAAGAATCAATTAAGTTTTCACTTTTGTGTATTATTTCCAAACCTTTCTTTTTTCCAATACCTAAGCTTGCATTCTCCTTTTATAGCCAAATTATAATATTATTTTAATGTCCATGTGAACATATTTTAATACCCATGCAAAACCATTTTAATATCCGTATTAAAACTTAATAATATTTTAATACCTATGTGTAAACTCTTAATATTAATTAAATTCACAAGCACAAATTTTAATATTATTTTTAACTTAAATCATTTTTAAAATTTTAACTAATTTAAAATTTCATATAGTTTTACATTATAATAAACTATTAATAATTTTTAAAGAATGAAGAAAATATAAGATAAAAAAAAGACTAATATAAGAGTGTTAAGTGAGAGTTGAACACATAACATCCCCAACTAACAAGCTCTAAATACCACATCTTTTGTTTTGTTATATAATCCATATAATACATCCATTTATCTTATTTATTAAACTTAAAAAAAATTGTCATGGGTATTAAAGTGGAGCCCATCCACGAACTCATTAAACAGGGCTTCTTTCTCCAAAGTCATCGTCCAACAAAAAGACGTCTTTCTTCCGAAATTGACTTCGTGTATCATTTACAAAGATCGAAAAATAGTTGAATAAGAATAAGAAAAGAAAAAATCAAAATTTTCATGCAAGTTATAGCACAACCGACATAGAATGTGGACATTTCTATGTTAGTTGTATCTATACTAGTTTCAGATCCTACATATAAAGTATTCGTTACATTATGTTCTAAGTATAGTATGTGATAAGGTTTCACTTTGAGAATTAGGAATTGCATCTATCAAACACGATTTTCATTCAATTATGAACCATCAAGAACTATTTTGAATCAGTCAAAATAATATAGAGAACACAAATAAAAGAAGTTTGAACCCAATCAAATCAAGAAGTTGAATTCATGTAATAGAAATAGAAAAAAAGATGAGTTCAAAGACTATAAACTTTTAGAAATTTATCAAATATAATTTGCATGGCACAAAGTAGGAAATGTAAAACTTGAAGAACAACTCAAAATCAACAAAATACAAAAGATGAAAGAGAAAAGAGATGAAGAACAAAACAATTTTTGTAAAATAAATATAAGTGAAAAAAATATCACCATTCGAATTTGGAAAACTCAAAGATAAGATTAATGGAAAGTAGGTGCATATCTCCACAAAACTCATGAAATTAGAGATAATTTCTCTTCAATCTTCCATTTCATTCTTTGGTTGGTCCAAGTAACTTTTCAAACAAAGTACTTGCATGAAATATGAAGAGTATAAGACTTGTTTATTTTGTACATATAATTTGCAAATCAAAACCCTTAATTTTAAAGCTAACATTATGGTCAAACTTAAGTTTCTTTAATAATTACATGAAAGAAAGAAAGATATTTTCCATATTTTTATTTCTAAATAAATTTGAGAAAATATTGAAAGAAATATTTTGGATATTTTCTTCTATGTTTTTTTTACTTTTCTCTTATAAATCTTCCTCGATAATCTTTATATTTACTTTTAAGTTTGTCTTCTATATTCCTTATTTCTTGAGACTTTAGTTATTCTATTTTCTAATAGCATAAATATTCCATCATTTGGGATCACACAAGTATGCGTATCAAATTGTAGAATTATACATACTGATGGAATGGTTCATGTGGAATTTTGATGTGATTATATATGAAGTTGGTGTTTTCGTTGATAATATGGTATGTGTGTGTATGTTTGTGTGTTCTCGCACATTTGTGTGTGGGTGTGTGTTTGTATGTGTATGTGTTTGTGTTTGTATGTTTATGTCTATGTGTTTGTGTCTATGTGTTTGTGTCTATGTGTTTGTGTGTGTGTGTGTGCATGTGTGTATGTGTTCACACATATGTGTGTGTATTTGTGTGTGTAGGTGAGTGTGTGAATGCATGTGTATACAACAACATAAACAAGCATACACACACAACAAATCTCATTAAAATTGATTCACTCAAACTATTAAAAGTGTACACACCTATCATGTCCATGTTTCTATACTTTGTAAGCAAATTCTTTAATTTTCAATTGAATGAAGAAACACACAGGATCTTGAATTTCATAATCCTCACTATTCTCACATACATAGTAGAAGAAAACTTACCTGGATCCATTGTATAGTTCTTTCCTGTCAATTGTTTTCCCTTCTCTTACTCCTCTTTAATGCTTTTTTGATGATATAGAAATTGTCAAGAATGTTTTTCTCTATCAAAGTCACAGTTTCTTTTTCTTTTTGAGAATGTTACTTTTTCTCTTTCACTTTTCAGAAACTTAACGTGTCAACAGTAATAAAACATTTTTCCTCCTTTATGATATTTAACTCACTTTAATAAAATACCAAAATGCCCTTTATTAAAGTGAGAAGAGAGGAATTAATTTTAATAACTCTAAAATAATCCCTATAACGTTAATACCTTATATTCTAATAATCATCACATTAAAATCTTTACATCAAAGTTATACTTTAAATTACATGAACCAATTCTTAAATTAATATAATTTAAGATTCTCCCACTTGGTTCATGTGATGACTTGAAGATCTAAAACTAAACTTTAAGCGTGCATCATTCATTAGAATTATCAAGTCATCATCCTTATATGAATTGAAATGATCAGATCATGGTGGGCAAAAGTCATGAACGACAAAATTCCTTCCATGTATCACATAATCAAACCAACTCAACATAACTTTAATCAATCTTATAACTTTCATGTCTCTAAAAGAGATATAACATGTTACCACAATCAATAATACATGTATATAACTTATTGTGGATAACAACAGAATAAAGAGAAACACAACTTTAATTGAATTCATAAGTGTCATGACAGTACAAGCATATAACTAAACATATCCATATAGATAGACAACATCATCATGTTAATATTGACTTATCCATAATGCCCATACTTTCAACATGGCCAATAAAACTTTTGGACGGTAGTCCTTTAGTTAATAGATCTACTATCATCAAATCTGTACCAATATGCTCAATCAACACTCTACGTTTCTACATTTTTTCTTTGACCGACAAGTACTTCAAATCCATGTGTTTAGCGCCTTTTGAGTACTTGTCATTTTTAGAGAAGAAGACGGCTACACAATTATCACAATAAATTCTAATCGGCCTAGCAATACTGTCAATAATGTCAAGCCTCGATATAAAGTTCCGCAACCACAAAGCATGAATCGTGGCCTCAAAGCATGCCACGAATTCAACCTCCATGGTGGAAGTAGCAATGACTGATTGTTTTGCACTTTTCCAAGAAATTGCTCCTCCAACTAATAGATAAACATACCCAAATGTGGATTTTCTTGAATCCCCACATCCAGCATAATCTGAATCCGAGTAGCCAATCACTTCGAGATGATCTCACTTTCTGTAGGTGAGCATGTATTATTTGGTACCTTGTAAGTACCTAAGAACTTTCTTTGCAGCTTTCCAGTGATCCATTCTGGGAATACTTTGATATTCGCCTAACATTCCAACAGCAAAATTGATATATGGCCGAGTACAAGTTTGAGCATACATCAAACTCCCAACCACTCACGCATAAGAAATGGACTCCATGATCTTTCGTTCCTAATCATTCTTGGGACATCGCATTTGACTAAACTTGTCCCCTTTTTGAATTGTAACTGCTCTAGGAGAGCATTTTTCCATTCTGAATCTCTCTAACACTTTGTTAATATAGCCTTTTTGAGACAAACTTAACAATCCTTGTGAGCTATCACAGAATATTTCTATTCCTATCACATAAGAATTCATATCTTTCATTTCAAAGTTACTAAGAAACTTCTTTACATCATGTAACATACCAATATTATTAGCAGCAAGAAGAATGTCGTCAACATATAGAACCAAAATAACAAACTTACTCCCACTGATCTTTATGTATATACACCGGTCAACAATGTTCTCTACAAAATCATATGAAGTTATGGTATCATTAAATTTTAGATACCATTGTCGGGAAGCTTGTTTCAGTCCATATATTGATTTCGTCAATTTACACACCAAATTTTCTCTTCCTGTTATTGTGAAACCTTTTAGTTGGTCCATATAAACTTCCTCTTCTAAGTCACCATTCAGAAAAACGGTATTTACATCCATTTGGTGAAGCTCTAAATCATAATGAGCCACCAAAGCCAAAACAATTCTCAAAGAGTCCTTCTTAGAAACAAGAGAGAAGGTCTCTTTGTAGTCAATGTCATACTTTTGAGTGAAACCTTTGGCGACTAATCTAGATTTATACCTTTCAATATTGCCTTTTGAGTCATGTTTAGTCTCAAAGACCCATTTACAACCGACTCTTTTTGAACCCTTAGGCAATTCAACTAGATCCCATACTTTATTGTCATCCATTGATTTCAATTCTTCTTTCATAACATTCAACCAATTCTCTGAATTATTACTTTCCATGGCTTTTCTGAAAGAGTCTGGATCCTCATCAGTGCTTAAGTCACATTCATGTTCAACAGAGTAAACCACATAATCATTCGAAATAGCAGGTCTTTTCTACCTTACAGACCTTCTTAATCCTGCTTCTTGTGGTTCCTCTATCAATTGCTCATTTATGACTTGCTCATTTGTGACTTGCTTATTGTCAATTGGCTCAACATTTATATGTTCATTTTGTGGGATTGGAACATTAACTTGTTTTCTCTGCTTGTTGTGTGATTGTGATACAACAAGAGGGATAACAACTTCAGAAGAGGTATTAAGTGTAGAAACATTATCAGTATGCTCTTGAATGTCCACTATTCGTGATTCCTCACTCCCACTAAATTGTCCATTTTCAATGAACCGAGCATTTCCAGATTTAACTATTCTTGTATTATGGTTAGGGCAATAAAATTTATATCCCTTTGATTTTTCAGGAAAACCAATGAAGTAACCACTAATGGTTCTTGCATCAAGCTTCTTTTCATGTGGATTGTATAACCTTACCTCTGCCGGACAACCCCAAACATGAAGATGTCTTAAATTGGGTTTCCTTTCAGTCCATAGTTCATAAGGAGTTTTAGAAACTACTTTTCTAGGAACCCTGTTAAGCAGATATACAACAGTCTTTAATGAATACATCCACAAAGATAAAGGAATATTACTGACTTAACATACTGCTAACCATATCCATAAGAGTACGATTTCGCCTTTCTGCTACACCATTTTGTTGTGGTGTACCGGGCATTGTATACTCTGCACATATACCCCGACTTTCAAGATACTTTGCAAATGGACCTAGACATTGACCACTCTCATCACTTTTACCATAATATTCACCACCTCTATCAGATCTCACCACTTTTACTTTTCTATCTAATTGTCTTTCCACCTCATTTATGAACACCTTAAGGACGTTCAATGATTGAGATTTTTCATGTAATAGATATATATAACAATAACGTGAGAAGTCATCAATAAAGGAGATAAAATAATTTTTACCACTCCAAGATTTAATGTCAGAAGGACCACAAATATCAGTGCGTATTAACTCAAGAAGTTGACTACTTCTTGTGGATGGATATTTTGATATGTGTCTTGTTTATTTACAATACAATTAATACATATATCTCATTCATCAAAATTTAATTGAGGTAAAATTTCATTTTTCACTAACCTCAACATCATTTCTTTGGATATGTGACCCAATCTTTTATGCCATAAGAAAGAAGAATATTCATTTCCTATACTGCATTTTCTATCAATAACATGTTCAACATTAAACAGGGATTCAGAAAAATTAACATCAAGATTTAAACGATATAAACCATTCAATAATGTACCAGAACCATAATAGGACGGAAGTTTATAAAATGGAAAATACCATTTTCAATCCTAAAGTTAAAACCTAAATAATCCAACTTTGCAACATAAATTAAATTCCTAGAACAACTAGGAACATAGAGACACTTTTCAAGATTCAAACAATAACTAGTGTCTAGAATCATTTTGTAAGTCCCAATTCCTTCTATTTGTGCCTTCATTATGTTCCCCATGTATAAATATTTTTCAGTTCCTTTTATGGGTTAGATTGAAAAGAATGCCTACATAATATTAGAAACATGAGTGGTAGCTCCAGAATCCAACCATCAGGTATTATTAGGCACTTCAATAATATTTGCTTCAAAACTTACAGAAACATAAGAAATACCTTTCTTTTCGAATTAAGATTTTCTTTTCGAACAATCTTTCTTGAAGTGACCCATTTTCTTACAAAAGAAACATTTTTGGTCCTTCTGGATACTGCCCTTATTCACTTTCATTGGGGCTTTGTCCTTCTTGTTCTTCTTTCCTGATTTGGCTTTACTGAAGCTAACACCTTCATGAGTTGTGAGATGGATAGAATGATCTTTCATTTTCTTCAATCTCCCTTCCTCTTGTACCAACATGGCTTTGATTTCTTGAAATTTCCATTTATCCTTAAAAGTGTTATAGTTCACTTGAAACTGACCAAATTCAGGAGGAAGAGAGTTCATGATAAATTGTACTAGAAAAGACTTGTTCACCTCCATTCCCATTGACTTCAATCTTATTGTTATATTAGCCATTCCAGTTACATGGTCATGTATGGGTTGTGACCAGTCAAACTTTTTGGTAGTCAGCTCACTCATAAAAGTTCCCACAATAGACTTGTCAGTTATGTCTGATTATGAGTACTCCTTGATCATTTTCATGAATTCCTTTGTGTTTTCCATTTTAGGCATAGAAGGTTATACATTCTCTACCATAGACATGCGCATCAAGTTCAGTGACAACCTGTTAGACCTATGCCAAGCCTCATAAAGAGACTTCTCATCACTTGTACTAGTCTTTGTAATGGCTGCGGGCATTTCATCCATCATAATAGCCATATCTAAGTCTAACACACCCAGTTTGAACTGAATTTGTTCTGACCAATCAGAATAATTTAGCCCATTAAACTTGACCACATTGTTGCTTTGATTCATGTAAGCTGAAAATAATATACAAGCTCATACATTAATGCTTTGATTAAAATTAATGGATTTAAACAAAATAACTACGCTAGTCATATATTTAAGTTCACCTTTGGGTGACACTTAAACTGATAGGTAATCATTTAAGTCATTCATTTAAGTTCACCTTTGGGTGATTCTTAAACTGAAAAATTCAATACAATTAAGAAACTAAAATGAATATACTTTAATAAACAATCAATCATACTTAAGTTTATATGTATGCTATCTTTGGATATAAAACATATTTATTAAGTATATGAAATGTCTCACTTTAATGTCATCAAATATAAACAATGGTTCACCTTTGGGTAATCCATAATATCCTTATAATAATTACTAATTACTATATATTCATAATTTACTCTCATAATAGTGCTGCAACAATAAAGTTGTGTGACAACCAAAATAAAAAACTTTTGGCTTCCAGGAGTTAAATTCAAGGGAATTGACTTTTCTTTCATGTAGGATTTTAATTTTGGCATATTCACATTGCATCGTCGTGCAACAATAAAGTTTTTTTTAATGTGACAATCAAATAAAAAAAACTTGTGGCTTCCTGGATCAAATTCATGTAACAGTGAATTGAAATTTTCTTTCATGCCTACAAAAACAATTGATATCATAAATAGTTAAATTAAACATTTGAAAATTTAAAATCCCTAAATTTTATAATTCAAAATCATAAAATCCAGAACCAGACTCTAATACGACTTGTAAGCAATTTCTTTAATTTTCAATTGAATGAAGAAACACACATGATCTTGAATTTCATAATCCTCACTATTCTCACATACATAGTAGAAGAAAATTTATCTGGATCCATTGTATAGTTCTTTCGTGTTAATTGTTCTCCCTTCTTTTACTCCACTTTAATGCTTTTTTGATGATATAGAAATTGTCAATGATGTTTTTCTCTGTCAAAGTCACAGTTTCTTTTTCTTTTTGAGAATGTTACTTTTTCTCTTTCACTTCTTAGAAACTTAACGTGTCAATAGCAGTAAAACACTTTTCCTCTTTTATGATATTTAACCAAGTTTAATAAAAATACCAAAATGCCCTTTGTTGAAGTGAGAAGAGAGAGATTAATTTAAATAACTCTAAAATAATCCCTATAACTTTAATACCTTATATTCTAATAATCATCACATTAGAATCTTTACATCAAAGTTATACTTTAAATTACATGAACCACTTAAATTAATATAATCTAAGATACTCATCTCATTTAAATTACAGAAGTACTCATGGTTCATTAGGTAACCTAAAGAATTTATATGCATATACATATATTAAACACATACACAATATTACCTTAGCTTTTAGTTTTATAATCCTTCTTTTTCTTTCATTACACATTTCTTTCCTCTTTCTCCTAATTGTTTAACTTGTTTTATATCTATGAAATTCACTCACTTTTGCAAAGAGATATCCCTCTTATCATAATCTTTATATGATTAATTTTAAATGATGTATTATGAATTATAGTCAATCAAATAGTTTTATATCTATTTTGATGACATACCTTGTTTCCAAAATTAGGGCCCAAGTTTATGGATTTGATCACATTCCTTATATGTATTATCAAGATTTTGAGTTTTCATCCACCTATGTTGAGTGTTTAGAGAGAGAGAGAGAGAGCTCTAGGGGGCTTTTATGTGAATGATTAGTATTTGTTCAAAGAAGGAAAATTTTATATTCTCCAAGGTTCACATAGAAAGCTCCTAATCTAAAAAACATATGAGGGGGATGAGTCATTTTCGGGTAGAGAATACCCTTAGTTTATTAAAAGAAAATTCTTTTGGCCACATGTGAGGAAGAATATCCAAAGACATTATCATATATGCATCTCATGTTTACAATTTAAGTCTAGGACAATGCTTCATGAACTTTATATCTCAATACCAGTTCCTTTAACCCTTTGAGAAGATTTTAGCATGGATTTTGTTCTAAGTCTCCCCAAAACTCAAGGGGGTTGTGATTCCATTTTTGTTGTAGTTGATCATTTTAGTAAAATTACACACGTTATACCTGTCATAAGGTGGATTATGCAAGCAACATTGCTAGGCTCTTCTTTAGATATGTGGTGAGTCTTCATGGTATACCTCGCACTATAATGTCAGATAGAGACTCTAAGTTCCTTAGTCATTTTTGGGAAACCTTTTGGCCAAAACTAAGAACTAAGCTTAATTTTTCAATTTCTTGTCACCTACAAACTGATGGTTAGATAATTTATACAATTAATAAAAAATTTAATAAATATTTTGGTTCATAAAAAAATTTATTTGGTACTCTGATTTAAAATTTATACAATTATAATTTCTTTTTAAATATTTGATATTACAAAACAAGCATGAATCCATTTATTATTGAATATTTGATAATATCATATTTCTTTTAGAGTGATTTTTTATTTAAAATTAATAACAATTAATGGATATTGAAATAATAAAAAAATGGGTATGAGCATGAGTATAAGTATATACTTGTTACAAAGTGAGGATGAAGATGAGATAAAAATGTTATACTCATTAGGTATGAGTGTGAGGATGAGGATGATTATTTTTAGGAATATGCATTATATAAGGAAACCCTTCATCATCCCGTCTTGTTGTTATCCCTAACTATACCTAAATAACTAGATTTTGTTACCAATGAGGAGCATTGGTACTTTGAAGATAAATGATTTTGATTATGCTGAAAGAAATAAACTCGAAGAATCAAGTTATAACTGTTTTAAAAGCACTTTTGTAGTTTATAAATGTATTAGGAAAGATTTCAAGCATGTAAAAAGTTAGAAATCTCGTATCTTTAAGATAGTTACATATATAATCGATTATGTGGTGAAATAATCGATTATCATGATTTGGAATAATCGATTATTACTTCAAATAATCGATTATCACTAGTCCTTATGAGAACTGCCCATGTTCCTGGAATAATCGATTGTTCTTCAAGATAATCGATTATCACTTTTTGAAAAACCTTGTAACGGACTTGAATAATCGATTATCACTAACAATAATCGATTATCACTAGTAGTTGTAATGTGTCTTTTCAATTTCAGACCAACTGTCTATATATAGTTGTTTTAAAACCCTTAGAGGGTTAACTTTTCATTTTGAGAGTATTAGAGCTTTGTGCCTAAGGAAAACTCTCTGTGAGTGAAAATGGATCTATACCATTTGAGAATACAGTTTGTTTGAAGAAGTTCTCAAGTGATAGAGTTGTATAAATATTTCAATTTTGATCTTGAGATGTTGCAAGTTATCAACACGAGATTAATTAACTGCACATGTGTTTTAATAATATAAACTTGTTAGTCACGTCAGAAAAAACTAACACAATTAATCACACATAACTAAATATTGGATTTTCTAAAATAAGAAAAACAAAAATGAATCAAAGTTAAAAAGAAAAACTAAAATTGAAATCACATGATAGTTTGAAAATAAAAACATATTTAATAAAAAAATATTACGAAATTTAGGAAATTTTCTTAAATTTATTTTTGTAAGTTATTATTGTTGATTATTTTTATAAATTTTATCATGGTATTAGTCATTTTATCCCATTATATATTTTAACTATATGTCATTTTAGTTGTTTGATATAGTAGACTTTTTTATTTACTGAACTTCTTTTGAATTGAGCTGTACCCCTACGATGGATTTGATATTGACTTTCATGATTGCATGACTATATTTGGTTTTGATAGATTTGTGTTTTACAAAATTAACTATGTTGACACATTGTGACTTCAATAAATAGAGTCAATATTAGTTGAGACATGATAAGACTATTTATGTCATTCATAATGTGAAAACAACTACAAAATTAAATACAAGTCAAATAATAAATTATAACCGATTACTCTGATATTCTTTTACAGCAACCGAACCATGAACTTAATTTTGTTTTCACTTTCTTTTTTAAAATTAAAATACTAATATTTTAATCTATGTTGCACCTAATTATTTCACTCTCTGTACCTAACACAAGGTAAGTGATGAAATTTGCATATTTAAAAAATAGTTAAATGAAAAGTGAGGTATTAAAGTGAAGAAAAAGAAAACAGAAAGATAGCAATCTTAAAAGGATGCAAAACGTCATCAAACTTTTGAAAGTATTATCTTGAAGCTTTTTTGTCATCAGTTAACCTTTTCATATCTCGCATTATGTATTATGCTGAAACTTCATATTTAAAGTACAATTTACTTTGTACAGTACTTGTTGAAATAGGCCTTGTATAATACTTTAAATATGTTATATTAATTAAAACATAATATAGATACTTTATTACTTTATATGTTTTAGATTTGTATTTTTGTAAAGTACAGTTTCATTTTGTGCATGTTGGGAAGGGACTGTACTTTTTCAAATAATTAATACTTGCGGTGTTTTCGGTTCAAAGCCTTTAAATAACCTTTAAAATACTTTTTCTTATCTTTCAAATATAAAATATAATATTTTATTAAACATTATTTATTTTTGTTCCCAACATTCTCAAATTTGGACCTCCAAACAGTGCTGTGGTTGTTGTAGAAAGAGGGTGAGGGGTGAAGAACCAACAAACGACAAGTTGCTGCTGCTGCGCCGTACATGGTAGCTAAGTTGCAGCCACCCAATCAATTAATCAAACGGCGCAAAATGACCCCAAACCATTACCAATCTAACAATTCGGACAACTACTAAATAGATTATGGAATGATTTGTATAATATCTATACTAAAAAAGAACAACAAGAAGAGCTTTAGTTGATTAATAATATAAAAAGTATCATGACAGTCTAAAATGTTTAAATTTGAATTTTATACATATCATAATTTGTAACACGAGATTGGAACTGAAGTAAAAAAAATTAAAAGTTAGGTTTAATCTTTCGGTAGTTTTTTATTTTCTTCCAAAATTTTAAATATATCATTTTCTTTTTTGGCATATCAATTGCATTCTTATTTTTGTAAAATTGAATCGAATAGAGGTTTGTCGTTAAATTGAAAAGACGTCGTTAAGAAGGGTGTTACGTGATATGTTGACACCCTGGTGGTCGGTTTGGTGGTCAGATACTCAGTTTGGCGGTCGGTTACTTAGACTGGTGGTCGGTTTGGTGGTCAGCCACTCAGTTTGGCGGTCGGTCACTTAAACTGGTGGTCAACCTAATGGTTGGTCACTCGATCTGGTGGTCGGCCACTCAACCTGGTGATCAGTCTGGTAGTGCTAGGAGACCATAAGGTACTAAACAAGTCATATGTTACTACTATAACAAATAATAAATCATCATTGAATTGGCTTCTCATATACCAATTCTCATAAATCTTCATTGAACTGACACTAGCAGACCGACCATCCACCAGACCGAGTGATTGACCATCAGGCCGACCACAAAACTGAGTGGCCAACCACCAGACTGAGTGAACGGATACAAAACCGACCACCTGAGTGAGTGGCCGACCATTAGATTGAGTGCCCGACCACCAAGGTGTCAGCATGCCACGTCAAGCATGCCAACTTCCCTTACACATGTATTCTGTTAGCATGTCACGTAACACCTTCTTAACGGCGTCTTTTCAATTTGACGGCTAGTTTTTATTTGATTTAATTTTACAAAAATAAGAACCCAATTAAAATGCCGAAAAAGAAGAAGACCTATTTAAAATTATGGACAAAAATAAAAACCTACCAAAATATTAAACCAAAAAATTATAATTATATTTCAAGTAAAATCATAAAAATGATTAAAATTTGTGAATCAATCTGATATATCATGTTTGATTAGATTGAATTGAATTTTTTTTTTAAATTTTAATATATATTAATTTTGAACTCATTCACTAAAATTCGTAATAAATTAAGCTAATTTATTAAATACCTTTTATTAGATTAATTATTTCAAGTGAAATTATTTTTATATAAAATAACTAAACAAGGTGAAAAATTCATAAATTTATATTTAATAACTCAATTTTATATAAAAAAAAATTTAAAATTGTTATAAAATTAATAAAAATTTTATTCAATAAATAAAATTTTGTTTGACTGAATATAAATTTAATTTACTTAAAAAATATTTTCCTTTATTTAAATTTGAATTATAAATTACTATATATTTTAATATAAAAATATTTAATTAAATAAGTTAATAAATCAATTTGTATAAACACTTATATATAATGGAATTAGGTTTTAATTTTTTTCTCATTAATAAATAAATTGAATTATAATAACTCATTAAGTAACCCGTAATAAATCGAACAAAATAATCAGTTTTGACATTGATAACTCCACTTATTAATGCGAATGTTAAATTTTGAAATAAATAAGTACTAATCTTCTTTTTCTACTGAAAGCATGATCTCTAATTCTTGCGGGCTTTCTTTTTGTAGAAACTTTAGCATCAATAAATTCGATTAACTAACCAAATAAATTAATTAAATCAGTTTAAAGAATTAGAAAATAAAATAAATTATGACCCCACGCACCCTTCTGACGCCATAGCCGGAGGGCGGCGGGGATGACCTAAGCTTTGTCGTCACGCGCGATCTGCAATCTCTCTCGGTTCACGCGCCGTGTTGTCTTTTTCAGCCTTTTTATGTTTTGTTTTTGTGTTCGTTTCTTTTTTAGAAATAAAATAAAATAAAATAATCACAATACAGCAACATGAACAGTAACACTTGAGGGAAAATTACGAAACACCCTTTTTCACCTTACCTTTTTCATTTTTACCCCAAAAAAGTCAACCGCCACCGTTTGTCTATATCTGAAGCAGACACAACCCGGTTTCACTGCGTTGGACTTGGACCGGCCGGTTCAGTCGATGTCCGTGTCCATCAAAATCAATAGCAATCACAAACAAGGAGTGTGTCTCCATCTGCAATGAGTTTCTGTGTTGTCTTGCCACCTTTCACTGTCAATTTTTTTATTTTTATCTCGAAAGTTTTTATTTTTCCACCACCCATGTTTGTTAACTTAAAAAGCTTAGAGCTTTAAATACACGCATATGTAAAAAAATAGATTTTGGGTTTGTGGGATGGGTGGTGTGGACCCAGATCCGGTTCTGATTTCGAAGGTATAGAGAGGGACTTAACGTGAGGAACCGTATGTTGCAAGCCATAAAGGTTGCAACTCGGGAGGTAGGTGAGTGCTGAGAGTAAATTGTGGGGGAATTTCATGCCTTTTCGGGAACAACTATTAGAAAGTTGTTTCATTGTTAGAAGAAAAGAAGATAAGGTGGGTTTTTGATTTCGTAATTGGGGTTTGCATGTTTTTAATAATGGTTAAAAAGGGTTGGTTGTAACATTGGGAAATTGGGTTGTTCAGAAATGGGCCAATGATGGAAATGAGAAAAAAGAGAGAGAAAGAGAGAAAGACCTCAGCATGCAGATTGAAGAGATGATTTGATTTGATGTAAAGCCTGTGTAGTTGGGGCTGTGCTCTCAAAATCCGAGCATGATGTGTCAAACTCCCATGGCATCAATCTCTCACACACCCCCACCTAGCATCACCTTCCCCTTCTTGCTTGATAGTGATGGATTCGATTGGATTGATGATGGATGGATGCGATGGCTGGGTGGGGTCATTCATTTTTTCAATTAACCAATTTCCTCATTTCAAAATCACACTGTTTAAGGCTCTACTAATTAACCCCATCATTAGCACAACAAGAGCTTAGAAAATGTGGAAACATGGAACATAAAAACATAACTAGGATAACATAAGAAGCATGTCTGTCTGAGTTTGTTCCCACGTATTTTTGTTTCCTGGGCTAATGTTTGTTGAGGAAGGAAAAAGGCGTCTCAAAAAGTGAGACATTATATCCAATGTCTTGGTTGATAGGCCCCTGTGGGTGTAAAATCAATGAATCAATCTTCAGCTGTTTATGCCCTTGCTTTCTGCTTCACTTTTTCCTCTCTCAGTTTCACAATACTCACTTTCAGTAACATTTGTTTTGTTCTGTGAATGGTCATCTGGTCACCAAATGTGTTATGGTATTAAAAGCTGTTGCCTTTGACATGTCATGATATTGATACCCTCTTGTGATTAGATTGTATATATAACAGTAATAATTCTCTAGTTTTGGTTGTATTCACACTTGTACAAGAGTTTCTCTCTGCTCTCACCGTCTTCTTTCTTTTTATCTTTTCTATTTTTGATAAGTCATGTAAAATTGATGGCTGTTCAAAATTATGTGTACTCTGAGAAAAGAAGCTATTTCATTTTCTCTCCCACCACATAAAAATTCCTCTAGCAGCAGCTATGATTATGATACAACAGTTAAATGTATCAATCAACCATTGATATGTCATGCAAATCCTGCTAACTATCATGGTAATTCAGAGTTACTGAGCCTTTCTCTTTTGGAATATGAATCTCCAACCCACATGGTTCTAGATTTTTACAGTGAGATTTTTGAAATTTTCACCAGAGAAAAAAAAAAGTTCCATCAGATAAAGCTGAGAGCAAAGAAAATAACTAAAAATGATTTTAACAAATACCAATAAAGGTTATATATAATATGATGGGAAAACGAGGTAGGAAAATCCCATGACACCCCTACGGCTAGAAGGAAAAGAAGTCGCTGTGTATAGAGATAGTCTCAGTTTTTCTCGTAGCTTCGTATTAAAAAAAGGGAGCAGATTTATGTATTTGTCTTGTATATGTCACAAGATGTATGTCATCATCAGCAAGTGTAACTTTCCACATAAACCGTTTTGTTAGCCGTAATTAATTGAAGGTATATTTATGACATGAAAAATAAATAATATAATAAAAAAAGGTCCTAATATTGTATGATAAAATCATCTTGGGACCAGAAGTACATTGCAATGTTTATTATCAGAGAGAGGATTTCGTGAAAGCATAACTAAAATAAAGGAATTGTTCTGTGAGTTGTTAGAAACCAAATGCAATAACGCTATCTGCACCTTGAAGATTTTCTTGTATTCTTGTATTTTAGCTGTGTCTTGTTTAAAAAGGCCGAGAACACAGTAAATTAGGCTTGAACAAAAATAATAATATGCCATCACAGCCATAGAAGGCAGAATAAATTTTAATAGAGTTGTTGAGAATGAGAGTGGTGAAGCAAAAGAGTACCAAGTAATACATAAATAAAAAGTGGGGAAGTTGGCGTGTAATAAACATGGTTGGTGTTTCTGATTATACAATTTTTGTCCTGCGCTGACAGAGAAGATATGAAACAGCTTTATCGATACATATACATGGTGAAAAATCTCGCATTCTATTTTCCTATTTTAAAAGAAAAAAAAGTTTTTTCTTTTCCTTTCTTTTTCTTTTATCTTTTCCCCTTTATCACTATCTCTATTCTTTTTTCTGTTTCAATGTTTTCTTTTTTTTATTTACTTACTAGTTGCGATATCTCTCATGAAACCACTTTCTGTTCCCTTTCTTACAATTTCTTCACTGACAAAGGAATACCTGCACATTTCCTCACGCACGCACGCATACTCAATCGCCACCACTCCCTCGTACATCACCCTCTCTTTCTCTCTCTCCCCTTCCTCTTTCTCTTTCTCTTTCTCTCTCTAGCTATGTGGATCATGATGAGGACCCTGTCAGAGAGTAGAGAGAGCTATCAGAAGAGGATAGTGCAGAGAAAACACAGATTTTTCCAGCCATATCATACCTTATTATTTCACCTTTTTCTCTCTGCCACCCGATTCATCAAATCCCCATGAGACCACCCCTTATAATCCACCCTCTCATCTCCAATCCCAAACCAAAAAGCCTCACCCTCTAAAGTGAACAAAAAAAAAAAAAAGTGACCACCCAAAGCCCAAGCCAAGTTATAAATTCCTCTTTCACTATTTTGCTTCTGTTGTTCCCCTTTCCCATGCCATGACTCTCATCTCCTATATATAATCAAAGCCATAAAGAGTTAGCATCCAAGATTCTCTTCTTCTGGTTTCATTAATTTCTCTCACACTTTTCACCTCCCTTTTGCTAGTGCTCCTTCTTCCTTTTCTCTGATGGACTCCTCCTACCATCACTTGGACCACACTGAAGCTCATCTGCCACCAGGCTTCAGGTTCCATCCCACTGACGAGGAGCTCATAACGTACTACCTTCTCAAAAAGGTTCTAGACAGCAACTTCACTGGTAGAGCCATAGCTGAAGTAGACCTTAACAAAAGTGAACCATGGGAGCTCCCAGGTACACGCTCCACAACCGTTTCTTTTTCTTTCTCTTTCGCTCACTTGTTCCTTGTTAATCACTTCGTGCTTTCCATAGTGGTAGCACAAAGAAGTTTATTTTTGTTTTCCTTCTAACTTTGTGGTAACTTCTTTCTGCCAGAGAAAGCTAAAATGGGTGAGAAAGAGTGGTACTTCTTCAGCTTACGTGACAGGAAGTACCCAACTGGGTTACGAACTAATAGGGCTACCGAAGCTGGTTACTGGAAAGCCACTGGGAAAGATAGAGAGATTTACAGCTCAAAAACTTGTTCTTTGGTAGGGATGAAGAAAACCTTGGTTTTCTACCGCGGTAGAGCTCCCAAGGGGGAGAAAAGTAACTGGGTCATGCATGAGTACCGGCTGGAAGGCAAATTTGCTTACCATTACCTTTCTCGCAACTCCAAGGTCAGTTTTATTTTATTTAAATAATTTATCTCTTTAAAATATCCTATTTTGTGTTGTTACATTCAAAGCATTGAAGAATGTGTACCTTTTAACCCATGATGAGCCGCATTTTAACCATCCAAATTTGCAGTGAAGGAACATTAGTTAGGTGGAATCTGGTTTTCCTTTAGCCTTCCATAAGTAGGTTCCATTTACCAATGTTTTTGATGAGTTTTCCCTATCAATTCTTTCCATGTTTTGGTTCTCGATTAAGATTTTGTTTCTCTTACCTTCCTTGTTCTCGCTCAATCTCCTCACAACAAATGTTTCTTCTCCCTTTTGACCTTCAGTTATTACCCTCAGGTTCATCAAATGTTTTTCAATTTTCTTTCTGTCAAAACATGGTTGCATGAGCCCCACAATCCCAGCTAATTATTTAAAACGTGGTTATTTCTCGTGATTCATATTCCGTTTTTGCAGAATGATTTAACAGATTTGCACAGCAACAGCTTTTAACTCTCGACTATGTTCCTAAGAACAATTTAAGAACAGTTATAATTTATTTGGTTCTATGTCACATGCATTAATGAATATTGTTGGTGTTGCACTAACACGAACCCTTGTAATTTAATGAAGGACGAGTGGGTCATATCTCGCGTGTTCCAAAAGAGCAACACAACCAACGGAGGCTCAGTTATGTCTGCTTCGAGTGGCTCCAAGAAAACGAGAATGAACACCACCAACAGCACTCTCTGCCCAGAACCAAGTTCACCCTCTTCAGTTTACCTTCCGCCTCTTCTGGACTCTTCTCCCTACACCACAACAACCCCAGTAAACTTCACTGACCGTAACAACTGTTCCTACGACAGCACCACCAAAAAGGAGCACGTGTCCTGTTTCTCCACAATTGCTGCAGCCACCGCTGCTGTTGTCTCCCCCAACAACTTCACCAATGCAAGCTTCGACCTTCCACCATCTCAGCCTCTAGGAGTGGATCCCTTCGCTAGGTTTCAGAGAAACGTTGGTCTCTCCGCCTTCCCAAGTTTGAGGTCACTGCAAGACAACCTCCAGCTACCGTTCTTTTTTCCTCCGGCAGCACAGCCCTTGGGCGGTGCCTCCCGTGATCTCCTCTGGCCGATGCCGGAGGAGCAAAGGCTGGTCGATGCGGCCCCCAACATTCCACTGGGTGTGTCGGAGCTTGATTGTATGTGGGGATACTAGTTTATCTTTTGAAGGCCGTTGACAGCGAAATCAAGTCATTGATAAGCACAGTTCCTCATGTTATGTTTTTTAAGCATTTCAGTTATGTTCCATAATGGCCTTGTATGGCTTGAACTACGATTATCGCATTCAGTGTTTTTGTTTTTGTGTGTTAACTAGGGCTAGTTGATGTAACGGTAGTTTGGTTATTATGTGGTATGGTCCACTTTTGGATTTTTGTTCTTGGAAGTGTTTGCGATGTCTGACGTGTTTATCGTGAGAGTAAATGCATGTTATTAAAGAGTCTCAGATCGTGTGGGGTTCGATTTTGATCTTTGGACCATTACAGGGTTTGTGTCTCTGGAAATCTTTGCGTTTTCTGCGTTTGAGTTATCGTCTATGAACCGTTATAGAATTACAAATGTTTGCGTTTCTGACCTGTGGGTCTTGTAACTAAATGCTTAATATTTAAGGAGTAGCAGCGCAGGATCTTGTTTGCTAGTGCTAGATACGTTTGCAACCTTGTACCCCTAATAGATGTTGGATCTCCACATATTTTAATATTCCCCTAAAAAAAATTATATAGATATGTGAAAACATTAATATGATGTATAGAGAGGATTGTATCAGGTGAAAAACTAAATGGAATTATCCAAAATTAGATTCCTTAATGAAACATTGGTGCACCTTAATTAAGGTTTCGTGTGACCAACACCTGAGATGATGTCAGGTGATATAGATGATGTCATCTTGTTAACGATAGAAACAATCCATCACGTTATGAGTGATATATCTTTCTTTAATAATTATAGGTAGGCGTGATTACTCTTGAATATCTTGCTAGAAGTGTAGCAAATCACAAGAATTTTTGTGGTTTCTGTTTCATATTTTCCCAGTAAATGTTTTAATATATGGAAGACCAAACATAGACATGGAGCTATGGAACATAGACATGCTGTGGTGGATATCCTTCAAACATTAACATGAATATAAAGTAAATCTAAGTTCTCATTAACAATAAATTGAAATTGGAAAGAGTATGAAGGAAGAATAACATCAACGAGCCTGTTACTTGGTTTGTACGTGGATTTTTCTTTTATTTAGAAAATGAGATCAAATATCTAAAGGCAAACAATGTGAAATATCTTAATAAAATCGAAAAATCTTTGCAAATCCTTGTAACTAATTGATTTATCTTTGGTCTATTCTTCTCTTTTGTCGATATCATGAGTAGCGACCATTTAACTTAGTATGAAACAAGGTTAGGATATCATACAAATATATTTTGTTGAGGTATTTTCTTTTAAACTTGAGATTGTTTGAATCCTCCATTAATTCTCACACTTAATAATGTAAGGACCAAGGACGACTTAATAATGTGCTTAACAATATAAGTGGTCTAAAGTATAAATAAATATTTTATTATTTAACTTAAAAACTTTACAGATACAAAAAATATTTAAACTTCATTTATCATAAATCATCATCTAAGGCACTTTTATTTTATCTTTGTTATAGAATTTTAGAAGATTTGTTTTCTTTCTTTATATTAGTATATCAATATTAGAGATTCTAGTGAAAAGTAGAACATAGTCCGACAAAAAAAATGTTTTGTACTTGCATGTGTTATTTCTATATACATAGATGACTACTTCAGGAGCGTGAGGGTATATTTAAATTGTCTTTTATAGTTTAGTTTAGTTTGTAAATGTTTAGCTTTTCTATGAAAATAGTTAAGTTGAGAGTTTAATATTGGGTAAATAAGTCTTCTTTTCTTTATAACACCTTAGAATAAGGTGATGTGATCATATTATTTGAGGAACTTTGTACTGTTTGAATCTTGAAAGGAGTGGTGACGTGGTGAAGATATTTATGGTGTAATATGATTAAGGCTTAATTGTTTGGGTAGTCTTCACTTTCATGACAGTGTATCTACTTCATCTTCATTTTTTAAAAAAAGTATCAATTTTGTCCTCTAATATGTTAATATGCATTAATCAAGTGCATTCCGTTAATTTTTCAGAAGTGACATTAACAATGTGGTGAAGTGGCAAAACACAAATGAGTAAAAATGTGTAAATGTGCATTGCAATGGTATTCTTCGCGTGTCTTTTATGGAGAAGTTTGAACCCTAGTAATAGACATTGTTGCAGTGCCTTTCAATTGAAAGCATATCCCTGAAAGTCGAAGGATTATGATGGATCTGAACCTCAACCTCCTATACATACTTTAATTGTCCCAACCCTAACTCTTCCCTCTGAAAAGTCCACAAATCAGGCCAAATAACCATTGGAAAAGGAAACTAATGTTGTAAATAATTAGATCCCCATGCACATTATATTTTTTTAGTGAGAAAATTGATTGTGATAGAGAACGCAAAGATGTGAAAACAGAAAAGGCGAAAGAGAACAATGACAATCAAGCTCAAGAGTTGTATTACAAGACAATCAAGATCTAAGGAAAAAATGTACTAATGAATCAAGCAGGTATACTTACTCTAGTGAAATGAAGCAATTGGGTGTGCCATCTTCGTTTTGTTGTTCAAGAGTTGCTACTATTGTTGGCATATCTCCTTTTCCAAGTAAATGTTAACATCTCTTTCCTGGAGCGAAGTCACTTGCTGATTCCAAACAAGATGACAATAATCTCTCTAACAAATTGAAGTTTCCTAGCATAGGATGTACGAGTATTATAAAATCGCTTCTCTTCTTTGTTGTTGGTATGGATGGCAAAAAAATCCACGCCCGTGAATATTCGCGGATAAAATCCGTGACGGATAGTTGATACTCGCGGATATTTACTATCCGCAACCCGTGGATAGCGAATATTTTAATACCCGCTTATAAACGGGTCGGGTGCGAGTATTATATTATCCGTACCCGCAGATACCCTCTACCCGCAAAAAATAAGAATAAAAATTTAATTTATATTTTATTAAGTTAAATTTAATTAAAATTAACATTAATTTATATTTTACAAGATTAAATTTAATTAAAATTGAATTTAAATTTATATTTAATTTAATTTATATTATATTTTATATATCTTTTGTAATTCTATTTAAATTTTATTTTAATAATTTATTAAAATATATAATTTTTTAAATATTTGCGGGTATCCGCGGGTTTTAAAATACCCGCGGATATTTTTTAAGTGGGTATCTGTGCGGGTAGCGGGTCGGATAGCCGGTGGATTTTTTTTGTCGGGTCGGATTGCGGGTAAACACTATCTGTGCCCGACCCGACCCGTTGTCATCCCTAGTTGTTGGAATCTCTAATTTGCAAACATAACTAATTAATGTTTATTTCTAAATCCTAATCCCAAATTTTCACACCAAAAATCGCTTTTATGGGTTATAAATCATAAAACAAATGTCACGACAAAACAAAATTCCCAACATAGCATGCCCAATAAGTTAAAGCTAACTATTTAAACGACGTGAACAAAAATGGACTTAATTGATGCACATTAATGCATCTGAGGACGAAATTGACAATTTACTAAAAATAAGGATCAAGTAGACACACTACCCTAAAAGTGGTGACCACCTAATTAAGCAATTAAGCTTATGATTAAATGTTTCTTGTAGACAATTTGGTTACGTATGTGGTTTGCACAAGATATTAAAGAGTTGGAATTGTATTTAGATAATTTGTAAAATTTGAGTGAATAGATTTTAAATGAGATGTGTTGTATTTCTCAATAGTTAAAAGTTGGAATATTTCAATTGGATGGAGTTGGTTCAAGTTGTAGTTAGTTTGGAACAATATATTTTATGTTAGGCATAAGAAGAAACATAGTTTAAACCAATTGAATGACTACATTCTACAACTTTTTTTTTTAAATTATGGAGAGTTGTTAAGCAAGCATAACTTTCGCTAAGCAAAATCAAATTAATTGAAAACTAAGAGTCATGTTGTTGGATGTGTCAAATTTGTGGAGGAGCTTTTTAAATAAAAACTTAATGGTTTGGTCGCTAACGAAGTCAACTTTAATTGAGTGAGTAAATTCTCAATTAGTGGGTTGTTTGTACAAAAACTCCTACTGATTTATTTGTTATGTGAATACTTTAATCATTAAATGAGCAAAGTGTTGTTACATGTGTTTAATTTTCTAGGCAAGCAATGTGTTGGTTTAGTGAGAGACTGTTTTTTAAACTTAAAAAAAAATGTTTCTAAATGCTAAAATTTGTTTATCTTTCACTACTTGTTTACATTTGAGTAATATATTAAATTTTAATATAATCATAATGTAATGGATGGTGAATTACAATTTATTAGAATTTAAATTGAGTTAAAGATATATGAAAGTGAAATTTTGTGTGATGATATGGTTGTTATGTGACATGTGGTGTATATTGAACATAATTATTTTGAGGGAAAAAATATGTTGAGATGTTTAGATTGTATAGTGAATTTGGGATTTTGAAGGACATAATTCTAACTTTACTAATACTAAACTTACATAAAGGAAATATTAATTAGTGAGAGTCGAAAGAGACTCATATAATAACCTTTATGACATAAAAAAGAACTATGATGGTAAATCGTAGGGATTTGTCTTGTCATATGAGTCGACTGAGTTCATGTTACACAACTTTGTTGTGGTGATGATTCAATAAATCTAAAAAGACAAATGGAAATCTTTGAGTCTAATTTAATGCAAGAGTCTTCTAAAAGTAAATTCAAATGTTTGTAATGTGTGTTAGTAGCTCGTCACATGAGATATAGTCTTTTGATATAGAGAAAGACACTGTTTTTTTTATCAAAGTCCTCCTTTTATTTTCACTAGTACAAAAATGAGATTCCATGACCACATATAACAACAACTAAAATGAAAACATCATCAAATGGAATGAGGTGTCATTTTGTAATTTCGACAAACTTTTCAACAACGTTCTTAAACAATCGTCATTAAAGTGGTGTAGTGAAGAAATGTCAGTGGTTATTTTACACAATCTTCACTAAAAGTGGTGCATTAGAGATATGATGACGGATCCTTGTTGCGACCATATTGTTAAAAAGTTGGTGCATCTTTTAGCTTCTCGCATCCATAAACATGCATTTTTTTCTCTCTCATTTCCACTCTCATCGGCATCCTACGTCGTTGTCCATCCTTTTCAGCCCCCACATTGTTAATGCCTTAGTGCAATGTCGTCGCTCGTGTGGCCAACGTTGTTGTTTGTCATTCATGTTGTCGTCTACTCATGTTGCCACTACGACGTGTTTTACTCATGATATCACTCGCTACCGCAAACCATTGTCGTTATGTGTGTCGCTACCCTCGTCGTCTGTTCCTCGTTGTTGTTGTTAATCACGTTGCACTGCTCACATTTGTTTGTGAGCGTTGCTATTGGTTCTTGTTGTCACCCATTTGCTTGTATCTCATGACACAATATTCTTACCCTCGTTTTTGCTTTCCATTTGAGGTAAGTTTTCTTTAGTACGAGTAGGTTTATTATTTATAAAACTAGATATGATTAAGAAATATTTTATTAATATTTATTACTTAGATAATCGTTTTTCACTAGTGCAGAAAAGGCTTTAGACGTCTTTTATTTTGGGCTTTTATCGTCAGATCTCGATCCGACGTCTTTATGGGTGACATTAATGGGACGTCGGGATTCTACAGGTCCGATGTCTTTATAGACATCGGATTACACCAAAACCGATGTCTATAGACGTCGGACATGGCATTAACTGACGTCTACTGCAACTCGTGTCTTTGGGTAGCGTAGTAGCACCTTCTTCCTTTGCTTGTTTCCTCGTAAGAAAAGGTTACGTCTTTTGGACCTCTTATGACATTTCAATCGAAAATCGAATATAGGTCCTTGCCATGTTCCATTCCAACTAGGCAATGAAAACGAATACGGTGACATGAGGATTAGGCAAGGACCCAGGTTCGGTTTTGGGTTGAAATGCTATAAGAGATCCAAAAGACGCAAGCTTTCCTTATGAGGAAACTAACAAAGGGAGAAGGTTCTACGACGCTACAAAAGAGATGAGAAAAACTACACCAAAACACAACGAAAACTCATTTTAATCGGTTCAAATGGAAGATAATCCATCAAAGACTAATTTAATCGGAGTAAACATAAGTTTAAACAATTCAAAAGAGACAAAACGCACCTAAAAATGCAATGTCGCGGAGACAAAAGGCGAGAAGGAAGATGATGAAGTGAGCGTAACCGCGGGTTTAATTTTTGATTTAATAGGAAACTAGACGTCGGGCACAGGGGGCACCGACGTCTATTCTCGAGTAGACGTCGGGGACCTCACTAATATGATGTTCATTCGATTTAAAAATTAGGTTTAATACATCATTTGGTCCTTACTTTTAGAGGTTTGGTTCAAAGTAATCCTACCTTTTAAAAAAGTTTAGTAAGACCCCATATTTCGTTAAAAAATGTTCAATCAGGTCCTTTCCACTCACATCGTTAAAAACATAACAATGCAAATGCCACGTCATCATCACCAACTCCAGACAAACCCTAATTTCTCTCCAAGAAACTCTAGCCGCCGCACCATTCAGCGCCGTCATCGCCATCCTCACTGGCAGCCGTCCTCTCTAACACATCACGCGCCACCACCAAAGCGTCTTCTCCCTTCTGTTGCACCTCCATCACCTTCGCATCTCACCTTCGTTCTCGCGCCACCACCCAACGAGATCCCTTGCTATGCTGCGACCACCAATCTTCACCATTTTCACCCTCGCACCAGCCAAATCGTCGTCACGCCAACAACACTGTCGTCCAATCTCCACCACAAAATCGTCCACCACTAACCACCAGCCAAATCGCCAACTACTGTAGATCGTGAATCGCCACTCCTCTCCACCACTAATTGTGTTGCTGCTTGCCTCCACCGGCAATCACAATCAGACCTGCAAGCAAACCGTGGAGACCTAGGGTTTATCGCATTCTCGTCGCATAGCTTTGGTGGTGACGTGTGATGCATTGAAGAGGATGACTGCCGGCAAAGATGGCGGTAACGGCGCTGGATGGTGCGGCGGCTAGGGTTTGTTGGAGAGAAATTAGGGTTTGTTTGGAGATGGTGATGATGATGTGTAGGGAATTTTTTTTAAATTAAAAATTCATTTAAGTCCATCTATTAACGTGTGCCAGGTGCTTATGAGATGCCACGGTGGCATTTGCACCGTTATGTTTTTAACGATGTGAGCGGAAAGAACTGGATTGAACATTTTTTAACAAAATATGAGGTCTTACTCAACTTTTTTTAAAGGTAGGATTACTTTGAACCAAACCCCTAAAAGTAGGGATCAAATGATGTATTAAGCCTAAAAATTAATATTCGTGGTATATATAGACGTCGGACGTAAGGGGAGCCGATGTCCAAAACAACTCTTCACCTACCCTATCAGGCCATTTAGACGTTGAATGACGGGATCAGACGTCCATATGGCGAAAAAAACAACTTTTCACCTATCGGTCAAGCATATATACGTCGATAATCGTATATAGATGTCGGGGATGACGGGATCAAACGTCTATATGGCGGAAAAAAAGAACTTTTCATCTACCTGTCAGACATATAAACATCTGTTAGGAGGGGCACCGACGTCTATAATATTATAGATGTCGGGGACCCCCTAACCGACGTCTATATGCCCAACTTATTTACGAAAATGTCACCGGTCAATAATTTTTATTGGTTATTTTGTAGTCCGATGTCTACGGGGTGACGTTAAAGGCCAATTCTGCACTAGTGTTTATTTAATGCCTTGTTATATTTATGTTTTTTATAATTTTATGAAGTATTATAAATATGTTTTTTTCACTCTGTCGTCCTTACTTTGTCGTCCTTACTTTAAGGGACATTTTAAGCATTTGAAGAAATGATTTTTTCACTACATCGTTTCCTATTTCACCTTTTTTTCACTTCGTGTTCTTAGTTACACCTTCCTTGGTAACACAAATTTTCTACTTCGAATCAAAACACCAACAAAGCAAAGTTAGTTACGTTTCAAATGACATCTCCTTTGTTCCTTCGTTCCCTCATATTGAATACAAACTCTTATTATGCAGTTGAAATTCCATTTTCTTTTGATATTTAGTCTTTTTCTTTTGATATTTAGTCTTTTTCTTCAATAAACATGCAGTAGAGATAGAAAGCTATAACCGTACTTTCTTAAAGTTGTTAGGCATGTAACTTGTCTACTAAAGACATAAACATGAAGAATTTGTCTAACTTGATTTGCAGAGACGGCCATTATAGGTATTACCTCTTAGTACATTCTCACATTTTGAAAATATAAAATGTTTTAAAGCATCACCAAATATGTCACAATTTTTCATTTTGTAAATTTCGCACATAAACTTGGAACAAAAAGGCCTTCAAAAATGAAATAAGACCTAAGTTAAATTCAAATATCAAAATATATTCTCTTTTAATGTCCAATGGTACTTCATATAATATATAAACATATAAATATAAAAATAATGTAAAAAAGACAACAAATTGTGAAGATAATTATTAAGATTTCAATGTGAGTTAACAGTTTTATTTTAGATAAAAATAATAAAATGATAATAATGATTGAAAAATATTCATATATATATATTACTTAAAATTTTTGGTTGAAAATTTTGTTTTTTATATACTATTTATTTATAACTCGTTGATATTGAAACTTTCCATAATCTTTTCTTGAAAAATCAACCAACAAGAGATTAATTACTAGAAGAATAATAATAGCATCAAAATTTTGACTTTAATATTAAAGAAATGAATTTTAAGTCTAACTCTATTATACTTGTCACGTGAGATTTACATTCATTATATATTTTAAATCGGTCTTATTTCAGGTATATATATCAATACGAGACTTTTAATCTACCTTTCATGTTAAGTTATATACATCTTATTTGTGAGACTGGATATTGTTAAATATAGTGAAAATTATATATGAGATTAATCTCCCTTATGTTAAAGGGACATAGGGTTCTCTATTTATAATAGAAAAAATATGGACTAAGCCCAATATACAAATAATAAATAATAACAAACTAACTAAAAGATAAAAGATAAAAGATATAATATTTCTAACACTCCTCCTCAAGTTGGAGTATACAAATTGTATGAACCAAACTTGAAATAATTGAACTTGGTTTCGAACTAGATGATTTGTCTTCAAGAGTGTGAGGCAAACAGAGATGGGTTATCACATGTCAATGAACAAACAGCTTGTGAAACTTCAATTTCAAAAGTGGATGAAGGAGAGCAGTGGAGAAGAGGCAATAAACACTTCAACTTCAAAAGTGGATGAAGGAGAGCAGCGGAGAAGGAGACAATAAACACTTCAACTTCAAAAGTGGATGACGGAAAGCAACGGAGAAGGAGGCAATAAACACTTCAACTTCAAAAGTGGATGAAGGAGAGCAGCAGAGAAGGAGGCAATAAACACAGCAAATCTATGCGGCAGATACAATAAGAAAGGAAGAACAAGGCAAAAACAACAACACAGAGGCGAAACCCTCTATGGCAGATACAATGAGAAAGGAAAAACAAGGCAAGAACAACAACACAGAGGCGAAACCCTCTACGGCAGAGCTTGAAGAGACGATCCAGATCCACTGGTCACCGATTAGAACTGTGACGGTGGCCGGCGGCGTATGATCGGTGGCAGTAGAGAGCGGCGAACAATTGAGCGGTGGCTGGTTCAGAGGAGGCAATGATTCCCAAGAGACTTGTCTCTTTGATTATGGGTGCTGAGATTTAAGAAGAAGAGAAAATGAATCTTATGAAATTTTTAAGGACTGCCGGCGGCCATGGCAGACAGCAAAGACCACCGAAAGAGATCAAAAAACCTGCTCTGATACCATGTTAAATATAGTGAAAATTATATGAGATTAATCTCCTTGTGTTAAACAGACATAAGATTCTCTATTTATAATAAAAAAAATATGGACTAAGTCCAACATGCAAATAATAAATAATAACAAACTAACTGAAAAATAAAAGATAAAGATAAAAAATATAATATTTCTAACATTAACGAGTGTTTAACAGTAATTCAATGATATGTTAAATAATATATCTAACAAACATTAAATTTTATTAAAATAGACTCTGATAATAATCCTAACATACGTAAACTTTAAACATAATTTAATTCTAGTAATGAGATTTAACTTGACTTATATATTTTTAATTAGTTTGTGAGAGCTGAATATTTAATTTGATTAGAAAAGTTGGCTAAGTAAAAGCATAGGTTCTGTAGATGATTGGGAAGCTCGAAGTCCGTGCAAAAAACAAGTACCCCACCTCAATAATTCAACATCCAGTTCTGGATAATCACTGTTGTGATATAACTCAATCGACCAGCCATGGTTGATAACAATAATTTGGTAGCTATCACGTACCAATCCCAAACAGTTTTATTTATGCCAACATGCATTCACCAGGTTCTTCAAACCACGTGCTTCAGATTTTGTATCATCATAATACTCATAATACAGTAGTAACTTTGTTTCTTAACTACATTTAATGAGAATATACTTCACTGTACGATAATGGCTTCTAAATTATGGGTGTGTCTCCTCTCCATGTCCTCTACTATACATCACATCTTTAGTCTTGCTTCTCCTAAATCAAACCAATATCCAAGGTTGTTACCTTCTTAGTAAATGTTTTCTGCACGTGTTTCATAATGTTTCCATGATTCCATTAATATAATAAATGAATAATTTAAATTAAATTAAATTACCATCATTATGTATTTTTTATTTAATAATAATAATAATTAACTCTTCTAACATTTTATATATATGATAAAATTATTACTTTTATACTAATTGTTTAAAAAATTATAAGATAATAATTTTTAATTAATTAACAGGGAAAATATATTCATGATGAGAAAGTATAAAAAAGGACGAGGAAATAAATTAATCTGAGTACGCATGAAAATTTAAATGTACCTTCAACAAACCGAGGTGCACACCATCTATATGGTACATCGAAATTTTTATTACAGTCCTACAAATGGCAACCCATTTTTTTAAAAAATATGCTTATACATACACCTTTTTTGTGCTAAAAATTAAATCAAAGTTCATATATATAAAACACTTAGATATATGTTTTTATTTGTAATAAACGTTTAAGTTTTATGTGTAGTCCTTAATATTTATTTTACTTTATTTTATTTTTATTTTAAAGTTGATTGCATAATACTATGAACAGTAAAATAAAGTAATTTATATAGTGTTTACAGGCAGAAAAAATTAAATTTATTAGGGATTAAAAAAGTTAATAAAAATATTAAGGAACGACACCAAAATTGGGGACCTATCAATTAGTCCATATATATTATTAAAAAATATAAAAAGGCATATATAGCATTGTTGCTCATCTATTTAGTCATCTTTCATCCGAAACTTTAGTCTTCACTCTTCTATGTTTCAATTTTCTTTATTGAAAATCACTAATTTTAATGTATTCTGCTTCCTATATTTAATGGCTAATTCTCTTAAGTTAGAAAATTTAGTTTCCGGTAAAAGTTCCAATTTTAACTCCGTAACATATCAAGGCTTATTTTAAAAATAAATTAATAGTAACATGTACATCGATCAAAATTCAAAACAAAAATAGTATTTTTTTTATATAAAAAATATAAGATATTATTTTTTATATTACATTTTTTCATATAAACTTTCAATACATTTCTGTCTCCCCAAAATTCTAATTACCAAACGCAATATTCCAGAAAATCAATTTCATGCAAGGGGTTCGATTTCAGATTGAATGAGAAACACGATTTTGTCCCATAAGAAACCGAATTGAAAATAGTTTGTTTAACTAAGAGAATGTTAATCATTTCATAAATCTAACACCTCGAGTACGTTATTCTGACGCGATGCAATACCTTTTCTGTTAAAGAAACGTGCGTTGTGTATGGTGAAGACGAGACAATCGCAGAGGTTGCTATGGCTGGGGGTGTTGGTTTTCCATTGTGGCAACAACTCTTTGACGTGCAATGATGAACCGACATGGAGGATTATTTTAACGTAAGTTTCGGAACGAAACTATAAAAGCATAGGGCGTTCGAGTTAACGGAACAAAGCTTCATAGGTGGTGGACCTTCTTCAGAAATTACCACCACCTTTTAAAACCTCACTACCACATACACATACTCATTGATGATGATCCTCGGTTTTACGTTGGCATACCTATGACTCCAACAAATTTAAAAATTGTTGTTTGGATACAGAAAGACTGCGCATGTTTGAGGGATAAAAAATGATAATTATCGTATACTAAAGATGAAACTGGTTGAAACTTAAAAAGGGTTATAGTTATGAAGGAGAAAGGTTGGTTGTGTTGTTACATTTAATGGGTAGTTGTAGAGGGTGAGGAAAACAGTGTCTTGGTTGATTTTCACGTGGAGGTTCTGGTTTTAGTTCAGTTTTGGACTTGGTGACCATAGGCTATGGCTAGACACTTCCTACATATGGGAGGGACAAATTTAATGCACCTTCTGAGAACATTGTAACCCTTTTTTTCTTTTGAATTTCTTTTTTGAAGGTTGAACCTTTTGAAACTTTACCCTGGCCCCCTACTCTCATCTTGTCCCATTGTGAACACTGTAACAGGTAAATTATTGCAATTGTGGGTGAAGCAGATGGTGCCTGCCAGCCATAGCATCAAAATGGAAACCTACATTAAAAGACACTTTCAAAAAATGGGCGTGTGCCATCACCATGGCAAAACAGTGCTTAGTCTTGGGAACAATGGATATTCTGTCTTTTCCATTACTTATCACCTTCTTAGCAAACACCTTCTAAATACTCATCACATTTCCTTTTAATTAAAACTCAACATTGCCATATTTTCTTCTCATGTTCATTCACAGACTACCCATTACACGGCTGTTGGAATTCTCCACCCAATCTGCATTTACTACGCTTCATAAATTCTAATATCATATTAACCATAATTACATCAGATCTTTTTTAATTGCAATTTAATGTGTTTTACAAACTTTTAAGTTAAAATTATTATATTTTTTTATTTTTAAATTTACAACATATATAAATTTTAATTTCATGTCCAGTTTAAAAATTTTAAGCATATTTAATTTTTGCATAAATTATTTATTCTTTTATATTTTAGTTTTTTTATAATCTTTTTAAGCTGTAAAATTACGTCACATTCATTTAATTTTAGTGTGATCAGAACATTTTCTATCATTAAATATATCTTCTCCTTTTTTTCATACATATTCTTTAGTTGTTTTAAATTATAAATATTTTTAAGATCCACTTAGTACATGCTCTTCATGCATTATCTTCATGTAATTGTTTATTTAGTTGTTCTTGGACGAAATTAGAACTATTAGTTTTTTTTAACACTGTTGATCTTCAATTACTTTTTCATAAATTGAAATCATTTTTATATTTCGACGATAATAAATTTTCCAAATTTAATTTAATTTTCAACATATCATTTTTCTTTAATTTTCTGTTACTATATATAAAATAAAACACTAGAATAAATCATAAAGTTATATTTAGTGTGTTTCCTTATTGATTCATATATATTAAAATAGTCCAATAAAGAACAGACATTATTACAATGGATTTGTTTTTTTCCTTTGCAGATGAGTAGGGGTTGTTTTTACCTTGAAGCAGTGGATGGATTCTTAGCTTTCAACTGAGAAAGTGGGTTCTTATTTCCCAACAACGAATCAAACATGGTTCTGAGTTTCTACCCATTGCTGCAGAGGCACTAACAACAACCATGATGATGGCTATGTACTTATAGGGTTAGCTAAGGAAATGGGGTGGCATGATTGGGTACAAGGATCATCATAATGATGGTGATGATGAAATTGGACTTTGAGGTACATTAAGGTTGAAACGGTGTGCATGATTGGGGTAGCAATAATGAGTGTTATGGAGTGTGTTTGTGACTGTGATATTGATCATGATCATGATCATGATCATGCATCAATCGGTTATGGACAAAGAAAGTGTTACGCCAGCTGCGTGTGCATGGAAATGGCATGGCACGCGGTGTACCCTACTACTGAACTCAACACAGTATATTATATAATATGGTTATGGTTTTGGAGTTTCTCACAATTATTTGAGGGTCATAATCTCAGTGCTTTCGAGAGTTTAGGTCTCAACATTGCGATGGGTCTGAAATATAAGGGAAAGAATAAGATGCATGTGGTAAAAGCCAAACGCCAAAAGCTTGGGTTTGGAACTTATACAAAGACAAGGGAATCATGAGGTTGAAAACTGAGGTGGTTTTGTACTTGGTACTTTGTCTCTGCTTCATTTTTTTATTCTTATGTTGTTTGGCTTTCTTTCATCTTCTTATCCTCACACATGTATTTTCTTTCTGCTTTCTCTTTTCTTGTACTAATGATTCAGCCTCTTTCTGCTTCTCCTCCACACCTTTTTAACCTTTGTGGTGAACTATGGAACAGGGTTTTAATAGTTGTGCTTATAAGTACTCCTAGTTAGACCTCTGTCATGTATGCTATTCGTCTTTTCATCTACACGTTAAAATCTACCATCAATAATTATATAAACTAAACAAACTTTTATTTTTATTTTCATTTTTTATTTTAAAATTGTTATGAAAAGTTTTCATCAAGCAATTACTCTTTTGTCACATTCTCCCTTCACCTCACCACCCTCGTCCTGCACCTCCAAAAAAAGTTATAATTCCAAATGTGCCCTTTCACAATCAAAAAGTTATTTAAAAAATTAATAAAATTTGAAACTTTATTTAACTCATCTTCTTCTTCCTTGCCGCATCTTACTCGCTGCCGCATCTCACTCGCTGCCGCATCTCACTAAAACCCTAGATCTACACCCCCTCCTTCCTCCCTCTTTTTCTCTCCGTCCTCTGTCTCTTGCATCCGCTGATTTGCTCGCGTTCGTCGCTGGCGTCCAGTCTCTGGCATCCGCTGCTTTGCTCGCGTTCGTCGTTGGCGTCCAGTTAGTAGCTTCCATCATATATTTGTTTCCTGTGCTTGGTTGGGTTCGTGGTTCATGGATCGTGATCGGATCGGAGCTCGCTGGAGGTGCACGCCGCAGTTGGAAGTGCGGCAAGGATAAGAACCGCAGTTGGAAGTGCGGCTCGCTGGAGGTGCACGCCGCATTTGGAAGTACGGCAGGATCAGAGCCGCAGTTGAAAGTGCGGCTCGCTGGAGGTGCACGCCGCATTTGGAAGTGCGGCAAAGATTAGAGCCGCAGTTGGAAGTGCGGCTCGTTGGAGGTGAACGCCGCAGTTCGATCTGCGGCAAGCGTATTCACCCACCAAAGTTGTCCTTCGATTGTTGTCGGATTCGTTTGGATCCATTCCTCGTTTCAGCAACTGATGTAACAACAAGTCATCACCTCTTGCTGCCGCAAAGCACACACTCACTGGTAGGTCCATTCTACCACGAGCTAGCATGTTCTCAATCTCCACCAAAACTCCTTCCATGATTGGATTGTTGAGCTCTTTCAAATGCTGCTTACCATAATAAGTCCACATTCATAAAATTACTCATTGCTCTGTTGAATATGATACTTAATATCTCTTTAAGAAAAATGGTTGGGGGTTAAAAAAATTTAATTTATTAATTACCGTTTTGATTTTTATTAAATGAAGGATAAATAGGTAAATTTGGGAGTACAGAATGAGGTGAGGGAGGTGCAGGAAGATTCACTCTACTCTTTTTTGAAACTTTTAATAGGTTGAATCTTAAGTCCAATCATTCCAAATTCGACCACTCAATAAAATTATCATTTGTCAGATCTTATTTGTCTATCAACCGAGCTAGAATAATTTAAGATGAAATTTTGAAACACGGGTAAATCGTCACACTGATTAATTTGTTTGAAGCATCTTTTGTAAATAAACTCGTAATAAAAATTATATTTTTCAACTATTTTCATCAATAGAAATATACTATTTATAATGTCTTTTTAAAATCTTTTATACGGAAAGCTAAAATTCCATGCAAGATAAAAGGGAATAAATAAAATTAAAAAAATAATCTTAGTCATATTTTGAGCTAATAATCTTTTTTGTTTTCTTCCATCCAAGGATACAAATAGAATGCGTTTAAAACAGTTATTATTTTGGGTTTTTTTTTTAATGGAATTAACAAAGGAAGATTTTTAAGTCAAGAATGTGAAATGAGATAAATTAACTTACTCACTTTTAATAATTTTATAATTTAATGACTTTAGAGAAGAAGAGAATCTTTTATAGGGTTTTTAAAATTTATATTACATACACATTGTATTTATTTGTATGTGGTAGTACACTCTTCGATTATATCAATCTTCAAATAATTAGTTAATTAGGCACCAACATGATATCACTTACTAGGTACTTATACCAGGTGTCTTATGACCAGTAAAAACTAACATGACAATTATCGAATACTTTGTAATAGATGAGTTATCTATCGAATACCAAATACTACACTTCGAAAGAAATAAGTTCAATGTTTTATAGCGGATACCAATGATTGAATACTAGATACTATATTTCCCAAACCAAAAACTACATGTCATCATATGATAAGCACATTCCTCACTAAAATAGGATGTCGTCTACCGATATCTACTATTGTCTACTGAAGATATTCTCACATTAGGTAACTTAGCAAAAAATGATTGTAATTCGTCACAGGTAAGCAGGCCATTGGACTTATGAGTCAATAGGCTCATAATTGAAACCTATTTAGGTGAGGACCCATGATCAACAAAATAATTCTATAAATATTATTTTAATCATATATTTGATTTCACTTTTTGAATTAATCCAACTTTGACTAGAATCTCAAATCTAGAGCACTAACTTGAGTAGAGGAGAATCTTTTGCAGCCATCCTACTATTTAGTAAAGGAGGCTTGAAGGATGAGTACATGGTAGTAGAAGTTCACTAAGTGGAAGAAGACTTTATAGGGTACATTCGACTTTGTAAAATTATGAATAAAACGAAAAAGTCAAGTAATCGCTACGCAAAAATATCATTCATTAGCAAAAGATGTTTACATTGTCAGCCTACATGACCACACATCCAAAGTAAAAACACACAAAAGGGTTGAAAACAAAGAACAAAATACAAATTTTCCTTTTGTTACAAAAGTACCTTCTATTGGTTGACTTCTTCATCATCATTATTCTCCTCTTCAACAATCATGGTGTCACCAATAGTGGAAGGGCTAACTCGGGTGCCCTCCTCCCTAGATCCCTCGTCGGCATCCTCCTCGATGACAGCCTCTTCGGCCTCCCTCACAGCTGCTATCTCAACCTCTTCGGCCTCCCATCCCAACCTCTTCCTCAACCCTGTAGAGTTCTTGGATACTGACTTTGAAGAGCTCAACGTTATTCTTTAGTAGTCGTTGGAAGACTCTCAAAGGATGCCTACCATATGTTGCTTCCAACCTAGACATGTCACTCTCTATCCCGCAAAGTCTAAAAGGCTACCAAATTCTATTGAACATTTAGACCTTTGCATGCCTTTAGAGTTCTATAGGAATCTATCTTTGATGTTGCTTCATCAAAGTCGATATGGATTGAAAAGGATATTGGATGTCTTCATTGTGTTTGAGAAGATCACACCGCTTATACTTGAGGTCATTAAAGAACTATAAAGTTGAGATGCTAAAAGGTACTCGTCCAGCATCCTCACGTCCAATGTTGGCCAACCTTATCCAGACTTAGCAATAAAGTATATTCAACCAGACATATGTGTCTATGTCATTCCATGCCAGTTTAAACCAACATTCAGTAGACGAGTTTGGAGAAGGAGAAACTCCACCAAGTTCCTACTTCTTAAAGCCATGTCCAACCTTTCACTTTGATGACTCTAATTTCACTTTGATGACTCCTTCCAACATTTACTAGCAATGTTGCTCGATAAACAAAGATAATTTTTCCCAAGTCTTGTTGCCTTGAAGATTGATCTCCAAAAGTTGTCCATCTCCTAGTAAGTTTTGTCATGCATGCCTTAGATGAAGTAGTTCATCAAGATAGCTGTGTTCGTCAAACGATTCCCTGTTTGCATTGAAGATCTCTCTGAAGAAGAGGAAGTTCTAGTGTCAATGAATGACACTTTGGCTATATCACTACAAGAAAGATGTTTATTAGCGAAGGAATAATACCGACGGTCTTATGTCCTTCGATAAATTTCGTTTACCGAAGGATTAACGAAGGCTTTTACCCTTCGGTAATGGGGGTAGTGACAGTCCGAAGGAATATGCCATTCTCCCATTCCCGCAATTTAGTGAAATTAGAATTTGGATTTCGCTCTCCCATTCTCGCAATCTTTGTGAAACCATCTCCCCCAAAAACCTCTCTCGACCCTAATCTCCCTCTCTCGGTCAACGGTGGCCATTTTTTCGCACTTCCCCCTAGCCTTTACGACATTCTCCCTTTTGTGATTTCATCCACTCCTCAATCGTGGAAGGAAATTGACCCTAAGGAAGTTGGTTGGTGAGGTGAGGGTTTACATTGTCGCTGGAAGGGGTTTCGTGACGGTGGTGTGGCAGCTTGAGGAGGGTGCTATGGCGGCCTGAGTAGGGTTTGCACTATCGCGACGCCGCCAATCGAAGGGGTGCGTGACGAGATCGTTGTCGCTGCGTGAGGAGGTAGGTTCAAACTGTGTTGACACATTTTCGTTTTGAATATCATTGCATTGCATTGAAGTTGTTGTTCAGTGGTAATGTATATTCTGGTTTTGTGGTTTCGATTAGGGGTTGAGGCACAGTTGTTGAAGGGCTGCAGTTGAAGTGAAGTGTCCAAGATTTCATCATTTCCAGGTATATCATTTATGTTTAAGGACATGTCTTTATTGTATGAACTCTTGCCACTGTATTTGGTTGAGTGTGATGTTGTTATCCTAAGTGCACAATAGATTTGAGCTCCTAAACTTGTGCATATATCAACACTTGTGGCCCTCAACTCTTTATTAGAATCCCTCTCCCTTTCACCATCTCTTGAAACCCATCTTTCAACAACCACTTCTCCAATTGCTCTGTTCCATATGCACATCTAATTACCAAAATGAATGCCCTTTTCATTCATTCCAATCCTCACACTAATTCTATTAATTGGTCAGGATGTGGATGGTTTACGCTGCCAAGGACATAGGTACTACACACCATAGCTTATGCCCTGTAACACTTTCATACTCTTTAACATACTGGAAAATTAGAGTATGCTCTGTTGGGTTGTAATGATTGGTTGGGTCTAAAGTGAACTTAAAGGTTTAATTAGGTTATGGGAGCTTGTAGACTAGAATTGTGTTTAGAAAATTACTTAGTCATACAAACGTGGAACCTTAAATAGTTTCTGACCCTCTGTTTTGAATTCAAGCCCAAGTTAAAATAACTATTAATGTAGTTATCCAACTCCACTTCTATGTATGTATAATTCACGAATAATTTAACACCCAAACAGGTTTGAATTGGCCAAAATTAGTTTGATGCATACATATAAAGTGTAAGAAAACAGAGGTAAAATCCATTTAAACAAATTTTGAATGACTAAAGAAAGCTATAAATCAACTTAAAAATTATAATCTTCAAGAATTCAATACTCAAAACCTACCAAAGCACTATAAAACTAGGCTAAACAAGGTAAAAGTAAGAACTAAACTAAAACAGAAACAAACTTGTAAAGAAACTTCCTAATAAAGTCTTAAATGTCTAAAGAAAACTAAGAGCACTTAAAAAGTCACTAATTCTAAGAGATTCTAAAACTCACTAAAGAAAGCCTAAAAGTACACTCAAACTAGTATAGAAATGAGGACTACACTAATTGCAGTGCACTGCAGCTTTGTAAACAAGTTTTAAATGATAAAAGCAAGTTAAGAAATAACCTAAAACCTACCTCTCTACAAAAACTCAAAAATTGACTATTGAGAACCTAAAACTATGCTAGAAATCTCAAATCATGAAAAATTCTCTAAACTAACAAATGAAGTTGTAATGTAACTATCTAAACATGTTTTAAATGGTACAAGACTATTGAAAACTATGGTAACTAATGAAAATAGGAAAGAAATCAAAATCTGCTTATGAAAATCGGAAAGATGCACTAGAAAGGTCAAAAGTTGAAAATTGCACTAAAGTAACCTAAGAATGTGCAATGTTCTTATCCTTACAAGAGTAAAGTAGTCAAATGAAGCTAAGAAAAATGTCAAATTGTATCAAGTAGCTAAATATCAAAATTTGGCTACTTAAAACCTAAAAAGTGTACTAAATAGGTGAAAAAATGGGAATTCACCTAAAGTAACCTAAGAATGTACAATCTTCATATCCTAACAACTTTAAAGTACTTAAATGAAACTAAGAAACATGTCAATTTCAAAGTAGTACACAAATCTCAAAATTAAAGTACTTAAAACCTAAAAAGTGTTGTAAATAGGTGACAATTTCGAAATTGACCTAAACTAACCTAACAATGTGTAATGTTCTTAGTCTAACAAGTTTAAAGAACTTAAATGAAGCTAAGAAAGATGTCAAATTGTATGAAGTAGCTAAATATCAAAATTTGGGTACTTAAAACCTAAAAAAGTGTACTAAAAAGGTGAGAAATTAGGAATTCACCTATGGTAACCTAAGAATGTGTATTCTACACATCCTAACAAGTATAAAGTTGTGAAATGAAGCTAGGAAAATACTCAAAAGCAATAAACTACCTAAAACTCAAAGTTTGAGTAGTTAGAACCCAAAAAAGTGTACTAAAAGGGTGAGAAAATGGCAATTCACCTAAAGTAGACTAAGAATAACTAATGTTAATATTCTAACAAGTCTAAAGTAATGAAATGACACTAGGAAACTACTCAAAAGCAAACAAGTACCTAAAAGTGAAATTTTGGGTAGTTAGAACCTAAAAAAGTCTACTAAAAAGGTGAGAAATTTGCAATTCACCTAAAGTAGACTAATTTTAACTAATGTTAATATCCTAATAAGTCTAAATTAGTCAAGTGAAGATAGGAAACTACTCAAAAGCAAACAAGTACCTAAAACTAAAAGTTTGAGTAGTTTCAACCTAAAAAGTTCACTTAAAAGGTGACAAATTGCCAATTCACCAAAAGTAGAGTAATTTTAAGTAATGTTAACATCCTAACAAGTCTAAAGTAGTGAAATGATGGTAGGAAAGTGGTCATAAGCAAAAAATTCCCTAAAACTCAAAATGACACTACTTAAAACCTTAAAAAATGTAGTAAAAAGTACCTAATTGAGTCATTATAGGTCAATTTTCGTTCTGCTGTGATTTTGTGATATTTGGAAGTTTAAACAAGTCCAAATTGATGTATTAAAGCTGTTAGAACCATTGATATGAAGTTAGAATGACCTATATGCAATTTAGTATGTCAAACCATCATATTTGAGCCATTTTTGGAACTTGCAAAGTGAATCTGAGTTGCATTTCTATTTTATGCATAATTAGAGTTCAAATAAGTGTATTTTGATGACTTAAAACTGTTAAAATGATTAGCAAAGTGTTAGAATGGCTTAGGCACAAAATCACTTTCAAAACCATCAATTTTGAGTCAATTTTGGGAAGTAGAAAGGTGATTTTGAGTAGCAGTTTGGTTTTGAGTTAAATTTGAGTTCTAACAAGTTTCAATTCACCAAACAAAGTTGTTGAATTGGTGAAAAGCAAAGAATAACCTAAAACTCAAAGTTTGAGTATTTAGATTATAAAAAGTGTACTTATAAAGTGAGAAATTGTCAATTCACCTAATATAGTCAACATCCTAACAAGTATAAAGTAGTGAAATGAACCTAAGAAACTAGTCAAAAGCAAAGGATTAGGTAAAACTCAAAGTTTGAGTTGTTAGAACCTAAAAAAGTGGTTCCAAGTTGGTGAAATGCTGTTGAAAATCAAGCCAAATTGCTACTTTTAGAGCTACTTCTTTGTCCAATTCAGCAACCCTTCCATTACCTAGTATGCTACCCCCTTGGAGCAAGAATTCTGGACCTTGGACGCCTCACCAAAACGTCACAACACCCCACCACACACTAAACCAGTCACAGCAAAAATCTGCACTGCACTAGATTTTAATTTCAAGTAACAGACTTTGTAGCACAATTTGAAGGCCAAACAAGTGGATTTCAAATGATTTTAAGCCTTGAATCAATAGAGGGACACAAAAGGAACCTAGGAGAGGCACTAGATCAGATTAAGCACGCAAGAAAAGTAAAAAACGAAGAGCCAAAAGTAGTGCAGTAAGGTGTTTGATAAAAATGCAACTGTTTGATGAAAGTCTCCAAAGAAGTGCAGATTTTGTGATTTTCGGTTTTTGGGGTTCAAAACTGGATTGCTTGGTTTTCAAATGATTTTTATGATTGGATTATACTTTTTTGATCATATAATTCCATTTTCAAACATGTAACCAGCTCTTTCCAACCCATAATTGAAATTTAAAGAATGTACAAAATTAAACACACTAAAAATGAAAACTGCACCAGAAAAATGGTTTTAAAAGTGTGCTTTCAAATCCAAAAATGAGTGGCAGTGTTTCTAAAGCTCAAGTGATGATTCAAGCAACTTTATATCATCAATTTAAAGGTGTTTAAACATTGAAACAACAAGGAATCACACTACACTCAAAAATCACTAATTCACTTCTAAATTTAAGCAAAATTGATGGTTTAGGAAGTGATTTTGCATGTAGGCTCAAATTTGACGAAATGAACAGTGCACACAGGTTTGAAATGGTAAAATAAACTTGTTCAAACATTCACAATGGACAGAAACAACCAGATGCTTCAAATCACACTTGCTATAGCCAATTATGCAGCATTTTAAACCCAAAATTAGCACTAGAATTGAAAACACACACTGGAATCAAATTGTACAGCATAAACAAAGCTAAAGGAAGTCCTAATTCACCAGATCTAGGTACAAAATCTTAGCTAGGAGATTTTAAATGGCCTAAGACACAACAAAATTCTGATGCAGTTTTAGTAACTATGATTTGTTGAATCTTGCTGTGTTTGTGCATATACAATGTTTGAGCAAGTTTATTTTGCCATTTTAAAGTTGTGTGCACTGTTGAAATGATCATTTTTATTCCTATATGTAGAATCATGTCTTAAACCATCAAAATTGGCTTTAAAATGGAAGTGAACCAGTGAATTCACATTACAATCTGTTTTCAAACTGTTTGAGTGTTTAAATATCTTTAAAATGATGATAAAATTCTGCATTGCTGCATTGCTGTATTGCTGTAAAATTTTGCATTGCTGTAAATTCTGCATAAAATCTTTGCTGTTTTGGTGTAAAATTCTACAAAAATAGCTTACTATTTTGCTGTATAACCTACATAAAAATCTGGTTGTTTTGATGGTATATTCTGCATAAAAATCCTTGGCTATTTGACCATGTGGGAAGAGCATCACATTCTGCAGCAGCCAGCGCCCTGTTTTTTTTTTCGCCCTTTGGAAATTACCGAAGGCTTTTGGCCCTCGGTAATTACCGAAGGCTTTTGGCCCTCGGTAATTACCGAAGGCTTTTGGCCCTCGGTAATTACCGAAGGGCGAAAGCCCTCGGTAAATGTTAGCGACAAGGGATTTACCGAGGGCTCTTTGGCCGTCGATAAGCCTTCGGTAATTACCTTTTACCGACGGTTTTGGGCTGTTTCCGAGGGCTTCTGGCCTTCGGTAATGCCCTTCTTTTTTGTAGTGTATTAAACAAACCTCCAACCCCTATAGTTTAACCTGACATGCCCTCACCTCAACCAAACGTCTGCACAATAAAATCTATCACCCAACAACAACAACCATTCACCATGCTCCCTCCATAAAAGACCATTATCCTCTCAAAAGTCACATCCACCCCCTGCATCCTTAACCAAATGCATGTCCTCATCCTGACAACAATGTGTGTCAAGAACCAAAAATTGTTGCAATGTTTCAAGCCAATAAGGAAGAACAGGACGTCAAAATTACCACAATCATCAATACCCTTAACACCTTAGTTAACAAAATCTTCACACCTAGACTTGACCTAACACTACCACTACCACCACCACCACATCCTCCTCCAACTGGGCAATGATGTTGTTTCCAAACCCTTTTGATGTTTATCAAATAAGTCAAAAGAAATTATGTTGATACATTTTCTGTTTAAGCTGAGAAATATATTGTCTAGGAAGAGGAAATCTTTTTGAAAATAGAGGGCAAAATGTCTTTTAGGGGGAGAAAATTCTTATGTCTAGGGTGAAATTTTTTTTTAAGACATATCATTTAGTGGAATTTTTTTTTTAAATATTCTTAGAAACCATGCACATTGACATCAATTTCATATAATTCTTACATGCTCTAATATTATAATGGTTATTATGATATTTTTCTTTGATATAATGCATTTATGCTCTCGAACATTCATTTATTTACATGTTCTCTTAACAATGATTTATGACTTATGGAAACTCATATATCATTCATACATACTCATATTATCTATTATTTATATGCTCTGATACATTATCTCAATTTCTTATACTAAATTTATATGCTTTCATACATTATTCGCACTCTAATGAGCATGTCTATGTACTTTGTTATAAACAACTAGATAAATGTGATGGTATGAATAATTACTCTGAATATACAAAATCATAATTAATTGAGTTGCATGATAAAGTTGTTTTATTCTCCTATGCTCTGATAAATCAAACAACTAGATAAATGACTAGTATGACAAGATTATTTTTTCTAAAATTTGCTCTTATAAATATTCCTATAGTTGCTCTAATCAATTCTTATATGTTTATGGCCTAATATAATAGCTAAATGACTAGCATGATAAAATTCATATAATGCTCTGATCAATATTTATCTTATCTCTTTGATATTCTCTAATATTTATTCGGTTCTTGCATAAAGGTTTGTTAAACATAAAAAAGGAAGAGTGATCGAGGTCGTACCTGAATCAAATTAATGAGAAATTAAATGCAGTATATACTAGGAGAATGACCCCTAGGTGGCCTCTCAAGGACCAAATATTGGTTCAAGCAATAGGTCAAACACTTGGTAGGGGGAGTTTTCAAGGTGGTTTTGTTAAAAGAAAGGCATTGATTAAAACTCAAATTAAACACTGATTAAAGACAATTTGTTCATTAGCTCAGTTACAACACTTCCAATCCTCGATTAACAATCAATTATTCATTGCTCTTACCCTATTCCACCACCAATCAATCAACTAAGCAAAGATTAATTGAGTTTTCCTAAAATCAAATTAAGTAAATGAATTGCACACATTTAATCAATCCTATACCGAACAGATTAATTAACTAAGTGATAATTAACCCAAATTAGACCACTAAGCGTGTTCTAATCTCCAATGCACAACAGATTCAATGAAATGCAAGGTAAAATGCAACAAATTTACATTTAATACCCAAAAATCTCAAGGAAAATGTTGTAGCATCGCTAATGACAAACCAAATCATTCAAACTTCCATTAACATGAATTCAAAAAAGAACCAAGCATTAAAATGCAAACACGGAACTGGAACAACAACTTGAAACACAAACTTCAAATGCACAAACGAAACTGGAACAATAAAAAAACAACTGAAACAAATTCGAAATAGATTCAAAACAGAATTGGAACATTACAAAACGAACCCATTGCAGAAATAAAAACCTAGGAACGAAAAACCCCTAATCTTAAAATGAAAATGAAACCTGGTGAACGGGTCGCACCGCTCACAAAAGTTGATTGCAATTAAATAATGCAGTATATAACTAGGAAGTGACTCCTAGGTCGTCTCTCAAGGACCAATTTATGTCGGTTCAGTTTCAGATTTAACACGAAGTAGGGGGGTTGTTTTTGTGTTTTTGGTTGCGGTAAAATAAATTAAAACTGGAATTTAAACAAAACAGAATTAAAAATACTAAAATAAATTTAAAAGACAATAAAAACTGAACGTTAAAAAAAATGGGAAAAATAGACAATGAAAATAAAATGACCAGTAAAAATAAAATGACTGGATAAAATGACCAGTAAAACACAATGACAGAATTTAACGGTGCAGAAAATACTAAACGGTAAAATACAACAGATAAAATAAAAACACTTAAATGAAAAAGGAATTTATCAAAGATTTAACATTAAAATAAAATGACTGGATAAAATTCAAACCAATGCTCCAACAGATTACACGCTTTCAGAAATAAAGTTCTACATCATTTTAGTACAGAAAAATGAAAATCCCAGAGCCCCTGGAAGAGAAAAAACCGAGAGCCTCTTCCAGGCCTCCAAGCCCCCTCCAGCCTCTACACTCCACTGCTCTCCTTTTATTGCCAAAAACTTGGACAACTACCGTGTGCCTTCCAGCTTTCTCTGAATTATTTCCTTGCATCAATTGGTGAGCAAATTGTGCTCCTTGGACGTGGTGAAAAGAAGATGAGACCCCTCCACTTTGCCAACTAATATTGTCTTCTTCTTCAATACTATTCCAGTGGGCTCCCTTCTCCATTCCTTCTCCTTTCACGTGTGTGGAGCTGCTGCCAAGCTTCTCTTCCATTTCAATTGGATATGACTGGTGCAGCTACCGTGAAGTGCCATGCTGTTGGATGTGCTTCCATTACTCATGTGTTGTGCTTCTTCTTTCCCTCCAGCTTTCCCTTAAAAACGTTCAAGAACCAAGCCTCAAACAAGTGGTTATTGCAGCTGCTCCATGCCGAGACATCACCCTCCCTCTCGGTGTAACTTGCTTCTTTCCAGCGTGTGTGTTTCTGCTTAGTCCGTTAATGCATTTCTTTCAGAATTATTAACGTGAAGGGGGTGGCCCCTTTGTCTTTTATGCAAGCCAAAATACAAGCTAAAGCTAAAATGAATGCAGGCCGTGACTTTTCTTGCACTTTTAACAAATTCATTTGCATTTTGGAGTTCCTCCCACATGTGTACGTGATGTTCCCAAGGCATAAACTAAATGCCAAAATAATACTTGAATGGGAGAATAAAACCGTGAGTGGTGGCCCATGTGTTTGTCTCCTTTATAATTTTCTTCCATCAATGACAAAATAAACAAAACTAATGCAAGGTGCACTTCTTTTTTTATATGACCGTGAGCTTCCAAGCAAAGTGGTCCCTCCCTTCATTTCAAGTGATGTTTGCTGAATTTTTCTAATAAGTGGTATGGCTTTGACTTTTCAACAAAGGTGGTCCCCATTTTGATTCCAATTGGTCTTATGCTTTTCCTTTTTGCAAAATTCTTCATTTGAAGGAATGAATTGCAGCAGTGGAATGTACATTGCCGTGACCCTTCCATCGTTTCATTTGACAACGTGAATTGTCCACATAGGCCATGCTATTGTCTTCCAAAACCGTGATTGCACTTGGAACTTCCCTTTGCCAAAATTAATTTTCCAAACGTGAATGCTTTCTATTTTTAAGAAATCAAATTCCCTTTTTGTGGATGGTTGCAATAGCCGTGTGAAGTAATGATGTCAAGCCAATTTTGCTTCTACAGATTCAACAAAAATATTTCATCACAGATCAACACACAGATTAAATCACTACAGTGCAGCTTCTTCCCAAACACAGTGTGTGAATGTTCTTCAAAATGTCCTAGAATATTTTCAGAGTTTTCCCTATAATTTATAATGCAAATAATTAGTCTCAAATAATTCAAATTAATTAAAATAAGAATTTCTGATCGAATTAAGCTCAATTCAGTAAAATGGGAAAATACTGGACAATTATGCACAATTCCCTAATTAAATCTAGTACAATAAGCTAAGTGAAGTGAAGAAAATAATGATTCATCAAAATAGACCACACTTAGTCTTTTGCACTCCTGGGCAAAATTAGGACACAAATCAGGGAATGGTTCAAAGGACTTTTAGGAAGGTGACACACACTCAACACGTAGAAAATAAAGACTCAAGAGAAAATAAACAGAATTTACAAATTTCTCAAGAAATCTAGACAGAGAAAAGATGTAGACCATATCCAATCACAGAATCACTGAAAAGCAGATACTTACAGAAATCTTCCAAACAATTCAAAACTTGGTAAAATAATTATTCAGCTCAAGAGGTGATTTAAAAATAACAAAACCTCACAGATGCACTCACAGTGTTTCTCTCAAGTGTTTAAGGTAAATCAATGTCACTCAATGCACTCAAGAAAGCAAACACAAGAAGACTTGGCAAGTCTCTAATGATCAATACTTAAAACATATGCATGTTCAGATCCAAAGGTCTTTCAGGGTTGTAATGGGGCCAAGGACAGGGGAGGATAAATTTGGATAAGTAGCTATAGCTCAGAAGAAATAGAGGTGCACTAGGGAAAAAAAAATGTAAACACAATGAAATCTCACCCAAACCTCTAATTCAATCCTCTTCTCGACTCCATTATTTACAAAATTATTTTTCAATTTTTCTCTTTTTCTCATCATTTTTTTTTATCCTGTCTTTTTTTTTTTTTTTTTTTTATCACACAACAGGATATAAATTATCATTTCAAAACATGATGAGGAACCAACTAGCCAATTCATCAGAATTCCCAAGGAGACCACACTTATTCACAAAATACTTCTATTGCTCCAGACTTTCCTAAGGTTAAGGTAATCATTTGTTTTTCACTTAGGATCAGTGTATGAGCTTCAACAAAAAGAAATATATACAGTATAGGCTCAAAGGGGTTATCAAAGGATAATAACAAGGTAGGCTTATTTGGCTAAAGAGGCTCAAGAACAAAAATGCCTTTATCACGTCAGAACATGCATATCAATCAAGTATATCAAAAAGAATCAAGCCAAGGCATATGTGCAAGAAATCAAGAGTCATATCACACAAGAAAGAACATTAAGTGGCTCAAATCTCACACAGGGTATCCATGTTATAATCAATTCAACCTCTTGAACACATAATCATCTTTCCAAGCAGAGAAAAGTAAGGATTGCAATCTATAAGTATTAAGTAAGTGAAAGAAAAATCTACAACTTAGACAAAATCCAGAAATCAGGAGAAAAATGTAAAATTTATTGCACTCAAAACTCGATAAAAATAACTTAAAACAGAAAAAATTAACACTCAAAAACAAAAAAAATTTAACACACAAAATACAATCTAACAGAAAAATCAGAAAAATCAGAATTTCTTCCCAGTAGACCACACTTAAATCACACAATGTCCTCAGTGTGTTACAATCATCAGATTATCAATTTCAGAGCAGTTAAATAATATAGACAAGTGCAATAAAAAGTTAGGAAAAATGGGAAGAAATTTTTCAGTAACATCCATCAGTAGATGTTATCAGGGACATCCATCAGCAGATGTCTAAAACACCTAGCACCCATCAGTAGATGCTAATAATTTTTATTATTATTATTTTTTTTTTTTTTCTGAAAAAGGAGACCGGTACTGTGACAACAGTCTCGGTGACAATGACCGGAACTGTTGCTACAGTGGCAGAAATTTAGGCTATAAAAGGGCACCTCCTCAGCCTCGAGCAACATTTCTGACTTCCCTGCTCTCTCTCTATATCTCTCATCTCTCTTCTCTCTCCCCGCTCTCCTCTCTTTCTCAACCTGAGCGCTGGAATCTCTGCAGAGCCTCTGCCCCGGTGCCATCTGAAGAGTCTGAGATCCGCGAGGAGCCTTTGCAAGCCTACTTCCCCAGGTAAGTCCTCAGAACTTAGTAACTCCTTCTTTCCTTTCCTTCATGTAATTTCCTTCCTTTACGCTTTCTCTGCTTTTTTTACTTTTCCTGCCTTCCAGTCTTTCCCTTTCAGTATTTCCTTTATTTTTCATCTTCTTTCTGCTTTTTCCTTTCATTCTGCTGTTATACCTTCCTGCTTTCCTGCTTTCCATTTTTTTCTTCCTGATCTCTTGCCTGCTCTCCCTCTTCCTTTGCCCGATCTATCTTCTCCTTTTCAAAATTTTTTTTTTTTTTTATTTTTGAAACTGAAAACACTTAAACACATAAAACACAACTGTCTAAAAACTTAAGGGGTATATCGGCTGGAAACCAGACGTTAATCTCCCTTCGATTGAAGGTATTGCAGAGACAATCGGGTAGAACAACGCCACGTACCCCACTTAAAAATAAAACACAGAAACTGAATATACATGAACAATATGGACAAGGACAACTGGACGTAGATCCGTTTAGGACCCTTTTGCAAGGACCGTGAAACAGATCTGAGACCAAACACAGAAATATCAAAGACTGACAGGACAAAATAAATTTAACGGGAAACAAGAACAAATAAAGAAAACACAGAACTAATCTAAATTTTTTATGCTTTTTTTTTTATTTTTTTTATATTTTTATGTTTTGTTTTTTCTTTTTTATGTTTTTTTTTATGTTTTTGTTCTTTTTATTTTTATTTTTATTTTTTTTTTTATTAAGTTTTAGAATATTTCAAGAGAAATGATGACGAGTGAGATGGAATCAGAGAGATACACTAGTCAGCGATGGCGTCCTACAGATGATCAGATCAATATGATGACCAAAATCTACAACTATGGGGTCACACACCCAAGTCGAGCGCAAGTCGTCGAGATCGCGTCTCGACTAAGGACCTTCGCAGATGCCACCGAATATAACGTGCACTGCTGGTTTAACAACCATGGCAATCGGGTCAGGCGCTGGCAAGCGGAGATAGACCCCACTGGCACTCTCTTTTCACAACTGCCGCTGTATATGTACGGTAAGACCTCTGATCACACCTCCATTGAATTTTCCATTCCTTTTCTATTATTAACACAAGTTTTTTATTTTTTATTTTTTTGTTTGAAAGAAAACAACTGGGTGATAATGAGGGCACCGAGGCTGCTGGATTTGTTTCCAGTTCCGATCATTATCGATGACGACAGAAATGAACGAGAAATTCCTCCACCAAAGCCTCCGCTCGTGACTTTTCGAACCAGAGCTCCCTCAACGGAGCTCTCCCTTAGACCACCACAACCAGCTCGAGAATTCTTCCAGTTTTAATGTTTTATGTTTTATTTTTATTTTTATTTTTATTTTTATTATTTTTTTTTTGTTGTTTTTGTTGGCCGAGTGTGGCCAGAATTAAGGAATGTAATATGAACACTTATGTTTTTTTATGTTTTTAATTTTTTTTTATGTTGTTTTTGTTTTTATTTATTATGGTGTGTAATATTAACGATCAGACATGATCGACCCCTGAACAACCTTATTTATATATCTACTGCAATTTCATTTTCAGATCTGTTAAATCTCTATTTCTCCATTACTGTAATTTTTGCATTTATGAATGAAATATTTCTTAGTCTAAACAAAATTTTCAATCAAAGATCTGTATGAAACAACTAAGAAATTATTTTACAGTGAAGAAAAATAAGGAAAAAAATGAGATCTGAAGTGAATTTTTTTTTAATGAATTATTGGTAAGAAACTGAGGGTCGAAATAAAATCAAGGACTACGCAAAACAATTTTTGAATTTTTTGAATTTTTTTGAAATTTTTTTTTTTTTAAGGATAACAATTTGAAAACTAAAAAAAAAATAAATATACATATCAGAATACAGATTTGGCACGCTTTTAAACAAAAAAAAATTTTATCACAAAATATTTTTTATGTTTTTTTTTTTTATTATTTATTAATTATTATTTTTTTTTTAAGATAACAATTACGAAAACTAAGAAGAAAAGGAAAAACAAACTTAAAAGAAAAACAAAATGCAGAATCTCCCCCAGACCACACTTAAAATACAATGTCCTAAACGTGTTCTAAGCATAAGATCATCAGTTAAAACACTAAACAGATAAAGGACAAATGCAATAAAAGTAGGAAAACGGGGAAGAAAGAAAAAGAAAACTCCCCTGGATTATGGTGGCAGTTGCCAAAATTGGACAATCAGGGAGATGTCTTCTTCAGGATCCAAGACGGAAATTTTGAGGAAAAATTGCTTCATCCTCCAAATCTGATCAAGCAGAGAAATATCTTCCACCGCCGGATCTAAGCAGCAAATATTGTCACTGAGCAGATTCAGTAGGTGCCTTTTGATCTTCGAACTGCTGTATGTACTGGCACCTTTGTCTTCCAGCGTGGGTGCATGCTGATCAAATTTATATGTACCTCCTGCAATATGGTTAGTGCAAAATGGTTCCACAGAAATATCATGCAGAGGTATAACACCCAATCCCAATTCATCATACCGAGCCTTAGATACAACCTCATAACATGAATCCGTTTCAAATGTAGAAACAATATCTATAACAGGTTCAGATTCATGTTCAGTGCATGGAGAACAAATATTTGAATGTGATAGTAAAAAGCGGTCCTCATCATGCACAGAGGAAAAATTAAAATCATGCTCAGCAACAATATAGTCATCAGCATACCTCTCAACAACATAGTCATCAATATAATCAAATTGAGGTATGCTTACCTCCTCTTCCTTGAAGATTTCTAGAGTGTGGGAAGGTGAAGGTGGTCTACCTGGTTCAGGATTACTGCTTACTTCTGCCGGGTCCCCAAAATTTTCATCAGTCTCCTCAGGTGCAAGAGTGGCCATCTGCCTGATCTGATCACTCAGATTTTGTATGGCAGCTTGAGTTTCCTGCTGGAACTCCATGCTCTCTTGCTTGAACTGCATGTTCCCTTTCTGAAACTGAATGTTCTGCATTGTCATCTGCTCTAGTAACTCCTTTAAAGTAGGTTCAGAAGTAGAAGGCTGAGAAGTTATTTGAATAGGAGAATCATACTGCTGATTCTCATATTGTGGAACTGGCTCCCAAAGAGAGCTCTCAGAAATTGGATGATGGAACATATTGTTCTCATCATAAAAATCAGCAGATTTAAAATCAAAGTAATATGCAGAATAAGAATCATAATCACAGACATTGGCAGAATAAGCATTATTCACAACATTAAAATAGGTAGACATCGAAAAATAAAAATAAAACAAATAAAAAGTAAATACTAAAAATTACTAAACAGATAATTCACAACACATTTATACATGCTACAGGAACACACAAAACAACACATAAATTTTTTTTTTTTTAAATTTTTTTTTTAATTAACAAACAAAATACATATGACACGCATACAGAAAATAGAACATCACATCATAACGCAAGATAAAACACAACAATTAAACATATATATACACAATATATATTAACACAGTACAAATCTTAAAACAAAAACCTGGAACTGAAGTGACAACGCCGCCAAAATTTGCTGAAGGTGTCGTTGTCGCCTACAGAAATATACAAGACAAAACACACAAAACAAACATATTAACAGAACAAAACTTTATACAACAAAAATCTAAAACCAAACCTCAATTGATTGGTCCCCGGCAGCGGCGCCATTTTGGTGAACGGGTCGCACCGCTCACAAAAGTTGATTGCAATTAAATAATGCAGTATATAACTAGGAAGTGACTCCTAGGTCGTCTCTCAAGGACCAATTTATGTCGGTTCAGTTTCAGATTTAACACGAAGTAGGGGGGTTGTTTTTGTGTTTTTGGTTGCGGTAAAATAAATTAAAACTGGAATTTAAACAAAACAGAATTAAAAATACTAAAATAAATTTAAAAGACAATAAAAACTGAACGTTAAAAAAAATGGGAAAAATAGACAATGAAAATAAAATGACCAGTAAAAATAAAATGACTGGATAAAATGACCAGTAAAACACAATGACAGAATTTAACGGTGCAGAAAATACTAAACGGTAAAATACAACAGATAAAATAAAAACACTTAAATGAAAAAGGAATTTATCAAAGATTTAACATTAAAATAAAATGACTGGATAAAATTCAAACCAATGCTCCAACAGATTACACGCTTTCAGAAATAAAGTTCTACATCATTTTAGTACAGAAAAATGAAAATCCCAGAGCCCCTGGAAGAGAAAAAACCGAGAGCCTCTTCCAGGCCTCCAAGCCCCCTCCAGCCTCTACACTCCACTGCTCTCCTTTTATTGCCAAAAACTTGGACAACTACCGTGTGCCTTCCAGCTTTCTCTGAATTATTTCCTTGCATCAATTGGTGAGCAAATTGTGCTCCTTGGACGTGGTGAAAAGAAGATGAGACCCCTCCACTTTGCCAACTAATATTGTCTTCTTCTTCAATACTATTCCAGTGGGCTCCCTTCTCCATTCCTTCTCCTTTCACGTGTGTGGAGCTGCTGCCAAGCTTCTCTTCCATTTCAATTGGATATGACTGGTGCAGCTACCGTGAAGTGCCATGCTGTTGGATGTGCTTCCATTACTCATGTGTTGTGCTTCTTCTTTCCCTCCAGCTTTCCCTTAAAAACGTTCAAGAACCAAGCCTCAAACAAGTGGTTATTGCAGCTGCTCCATGCCGAGACATCACCCTCCCTCTCGGTGTAACTTGCTTCTTTCCAGCGTGTGTGTTTCTGCTTAGTCCGTTAATGCATTTCTTTCAGAATTATTAACGTGAAGGGGGTGGCCCCTTTGTCTTTTATGCAAGCCAAAATACAAGCTAAAGCTAAAATGAATGCAGGCCGTGACTTTTCTTGCACTTTTAACAAATTCATTTGCATTTTGGAGTTCCTCCCACATGTGTACGTGATGTTCCCAAGGCATAAACTAAATGCCAAAATAATACTTGAATGGGAGAATAAAACCGTGAGTGGTGGCCCATGTGTTTGTCTCCTTTATAATTTTCTTCCATCAATGACAAAATAAACAAAACTAATGCAAGGTGCACTTCTTTTTTTATATGACCGTGAGCTTCCAAGCAAAGTGGTCCCTCCCTTCATTTCAAGTGATGTTTGCTGAATTTTTCTAATAAGTGGTATGGCTTTGACTTTTCAACAAAGGTGGTCCCCATTTTGATTCCAATTGGTCTTATGCTTTTCCTTTTTGCAAAATTCTTCATTTGAAGGAATGAATTGCAGCAGTGGAATGTACATTGCCGTGACCCTTCCATCGTTTCATTTGACAACGTGAATTGTCCACATAGGCCATGCTATTGTCTTCCAAAACCGTGATTGCACTTGGAACTTCCCTTTGCCAAAATTAATTTTCCAAACGTGAATGCTTTCTATTTTTAAGAAATCAAATTCCCTTTTTGTGGATGGTTGCAATAGCCGTGTGAAGTAATGATGTCAAGCCAATTTTGCTTCTACAGATTCAACAAAAATATTTCATCACAGATCAACACACAGATTAAATCACTACAGTGCAGCTTCTTCCCAAACACAGTGTGTGAATGTTCTTCAAAATGTCCTAGAATATTTTCAGAGTTTTCCCTATAATTTATAATGCAAATAATTAGTCTCAAATAATTCAAATTAATTAAAATAAGAATTTCTGATCGAATTAAGCTCAATTCAGTAAAATGGGAAAATACTGGACAATTATGCACAATTCCCTAATTAAATCTAGTACAATAAGCTAAGTGAAGTGAAGAAAATAATGATTCATCAAAACCCAATGCTTGAATTCACAAAACACGAAATTAAACACAACAATTAGACTCGAAAAATGAATTGAAGGACAAACTAAAGTGTAGAAACGAAAACGAGTGTTGGAACAAAATGGAAAACAAACTTTAAAATGAGCAATGGAAGTGTAGAGACATAGACGAAAATGGAGAATACAATTAAATCAAAATTTGAGTTCAATATAATAAAGAAGAAATAGGAAACGAAAATAGAAGATGAACCTAAACTTGGAGAGCTCTCCTCTTTCCAAGAACAAGCCAAAAACGTAAATGAGAGAATTTGGGAGAGTAGTGAGGTCTGCCTCCCTTTGGGCATTAAAACCTAGGTCAAGCCACTAATGGGCCTCTCCAAAAATGACCAAAACGGCCCAAAAAGTCAAATTTGTCAAAAAAAACTCCTAAAAATGAATTTACAATTTAATTTAAATGAAAATTCTGATGTAGCAAGTGAAGAATGATGTAGCAACTCTCTTGATGTCCTAAAGTAATATTCCAAATAATTTCCTACAATTAATAATGGAAATAATTAGTCTTAGATAATTCAAATTAGTTAAAATAAGAATTACTGGTGAGATTAAGCCCAAATATCAAAACTGAGGAAATATTGAACAATTAAATTCAATTTTCTAATCAAATGTAGTACAAAAAGCTAAGTGAATAGTATAAAAAAATTTATTAATCAAAGAGATTGTTAAGACAAGATCGTCTAGCAACTCTTGTTTAGAAGTTTAACAATAGTACCTAATGAAATATGATCTATTAAAAATGAATAATCTAGGATAACACATTAAACGCTATACATGTGTCAACAAATCCTAAACGTGTACGTTATTCTAAACAGACTTCGCATAAACGTTATATAGTACAAATATCAAGCTAATCACTAATGAACACCTAACGTTTAAATACATGTACAAATATTACTTTCTTGCCTCTTGTGTTGTTTTTCTCTTTATATGTGTAGATCTACAAAGGATAAAGCTTTATTCAAAAGTTTTGCATTGGTTTAAAAGAACATTAAGAGATAGGAAAATATTATGGGAATGCTTGTTCAATGTCTTCTATTTGACGTATTCGTACAAGCAACACAGTTACCTATGAAAAAACAACATAACATTTGACCTCGTACTAAAAGGTTACACACCTATGTGAAAGTCAATGTTGAGTAATAAATCTTTTTCGAAGAAGCCTATATAAAAAATACAAGGATTTAAAGGGGAATCATTATTGCATATTCTTATGCGGTTAATTTCTCTTACGTTTGCAACGTGTAAGCTTTCTTTGAAAAAAACACAAGTTTTTCAAATATACTTTATATTGCAAAGATATCCTCTCTAAGAAAGTCATTATATGTTTTTACAAAAACACTTTGTTGTTTTTGTATAATGAAAATTAATTTAAAGTACTTGCTTATTTAATTCATAAAGTTAAACGATATAATAAGTTAGACTAATTGATACCAATAATGATTACAATCATTGTAAACTACAAATGATTAAACACGTAATTTGGTCAAAATGACCCATATAAGATTACAATCAAAACTAAAAAACATAACTCATTTGATATAGAATTTAACCGGACTGTTTTTTTTTTCATGCACTCCCACAAAATTCATAAACAGAATTATATATTTTGAAAAGTATTTTTAAATTTAAAAATACATTCTAGAATATATATATATATATATATATATATATATATATATTTTTTTTTTTTTTCAAGAATATGTCTTTTTTGAATTGTACAAGTCTTTTTTTTTTTCTTTCAAATTATGTAAATGATTTTAAAACTATCTAATCGAAAAGTCATTTTTCTCATAAAAAAAACTTTTGATTTGTATAATTTGAAAACTAAATAATTTCTTAATTATATAATCAAGTGGTTAATCTTTTTAAGATGAATATTAAATTGTATAATCCAAAAGTTATTTTTAACTTTCAAAATAAACAATTTTTAAATTTCTATTTTGTTTAAAATAAATAAAAACAATTTATTAATAATGTTATAATTTAATAAAATAATATAATAAACATAAAAAAAAGGAAAAAAGACTCGTGTGTATGCAGCTGTTCGAAACTAATTTTTTAAAAAAGAAACGACTTCAGGATTGTAAATCCAGAAGTTATTTTTAATTTCTGGCACATAAATCTTCCAGAATAATCGAGAAGTTTTTTTTTCTCAAATTATATAATCAAAAGGATCAAAATAGGAAGTTTTCTTATACGGGAGTGCAGAAAAGAAATTATGGTGGTGCAGGAAGAATCAGTCTTTCTTTTTCCACCTCTTTATTCACATGTTACATGGGCTTGAGCTTGGTCATGGCCCATAAATGTAAAATTGGGCTTACTCAAGTTTTGAGGGGTGTTGCTCTCTCCACCACCACCTCATTCCTGTTTTACTCCTCTCTTTATTTTCTTATTCCTATTTTACCCTTAGTAAAATTTTAGGATTAATATTTTTTAACCCTAAATTCGTCCCTCATTGTTTTATTGTGTTCTTCTTTTTCTCATATTTCACTTCTTTCTCTCGTTCATAGAATTGTGGTGAGAGTGTGATGAACTTTCAATATGCTTAGTGAGAGATTGCAAGTGGTGGAAGCAATTGATCAGCTGTGCCAAGATCGGAGTGTGGTGGTGCTTGAAGGTGCAGGGTGAAGGTGCAGAGATTTGTCGTGAAGGTGCGTAATAAACCTTAAAAAATAAACGTATAATCTTTAAACGGATGTGAGCATCTATCAGCGGATGTCAACATCCGTTTAAGGGAAAACTGATGTCGATATCCGTTTTTCCTTAAATGAATGTTGACATTCGCTGACGAATGCTCACATCCGTTTAAAGATTATATGTTTATTTTCCAGTTTATTTTTATTAGTTTATTGTTTTATATTAATTTTAGAGATATTTTAATAATGTAATTTATATGTTTTGATGTATTATTTTTGAATATAATTTTTATGTATTTTAATAATGTATTTTTGAAGATTGTTATTAGTTTATATTTATATTTTTTTGTATTTTGCACGTTATATATAATTAGTTTTTTGTTTTAATGTTTTTGTATAATATATATTTGTTATATATGATTTTTGTATTCTTTAATAATTTTATAATTATATAAAAAATTATTTATTAGCTTAATTATATGAAATATATAATTTTATTATATTAATATTTTTATATTTGTTTGATTAATTATTAATTATATTAATAAAATTTATTATAATTTTATAGGTGATTATTGTTTAAAATAGATTAATATCTTCATATGGATTGTCAAGTTGGTTCTAGTTTGATATCCGATTTCTCTTCATTCATTAGCAAAGTTGGAGAGGAAGATTTGACAAATAAATTTACCACAAATGAAATAATTCTTTCACGGGAGCACTTAATTGATTGGGTAAGAGGGATGACTTATGATTTAGGATTTTTTGTGGTAATAGTAAAATTTGATATAACTACTGGTGTACGTGGAAGAAAAACGTTCGTCATACTTGGATGTGAAAGAGGAGGGAAATATTGGAAATACAAAGTCGATCCGGTGCCTAGTGTATACGACACTCGTAAATGTGAGTGTCCATTTAGATTAAAGGGTGAACCATGTTCAGACGGGGATGGATGGGTGTTGAAGGTGATGTGTGGACATCACAACCATGAGTTGGCTGAAAATTTAGTTGGACATCCTTATGCTGGCAGGTTAAATATGAGTGAGCGATGATTATTGGTTGATATGACAAAGAGTAAAGTTACACATGCAAATATTTTATTAACCCTCAAACAAAATAATGATCGAAATGTCACAACGATTAAACAAATCTACAACGCAAGGCAAACGTATAAACGATCATTGAGAGGGTCCAGAACTGAACTACAACAACTTATGATGTTGTTGGACCGGGATAAGTACATTCATTGGAGTAGGTGTGCCGACGATTCAGAGGTTGTTATTGACCTATTTTGGACACATCTTGATGCGGTGAAATTGTTAAACTCATTTAATGTTGTATTTTTTATGGATTCCACATATAAAACAAACAGATATAGACTTCCGTTGCTTGAGATTGTGGGCATGATGTCTACAGGGTTAAACTTCTCTACAACATTTGCTTTCTTGTCTACTGAACGACAGAGTAATTTCACATGGGCTTTGGAAAAGCTGAAAGGTTTATTTTAAACATCTGAAGGTGGTCCTAAAGTCATTGTCATTGACCGAGACTTGGCTTTGATGAATGCTATTGCAAATGTATTCCACGAGTCATATAAGATGTTATGTCATTTCCACATCCTTAAAAATGTTAAAGTTAAATGCAAAATGTTAGTTCATTCTACTAATGTTTTGGATGTGTTGATGGATGCATGGCAAAATGTGATGCATTGTGCTGACGAGAGAGCCTGTTTGTTAAGTATGTGAATGAGTTTCAATATGCGAGCAGTTCATGGCCTTTGTTCTTTTAATATGTGAATCAGACTTGGATTATTCTATATAGTACATACTTTGTAAAGTTTTGGACGAACAGAGTAATGCATTTAGGGAACACAACCACAAATATGTATGTTGTAATGTTATTTTATTTATTTTTTTGTAGATAAATATTTATTTGCACTTGTTGATGGTTTTTTTTTATTTCAGGGTTGAGTCTGCTCATTGGAGTCTGAAGAAAGTTCTGGGCAATAATATAGGTGATTTGTGTGCTTGTTGGGATAGTATTCATAACGCCGTTATCCTACAACATAACAAGATTAAGGCGTCATTTGAAAGAAGTCTGTGGCTCACGAGTGACCCTTTTAAAGGATATAAATATTGAAAACTTATTGGGCGTGTCTCTCAATATGCATTGGATCTCATTGCTAAGGAATTAGAAAGAGTTTAGCAGATAGGATTGGACTTATCAAAGTGTGGATGCATATTGAGATGTACATTTGTGTCCCATGTGCATGTGAATTAGCATGGTATGATGTTGGATTGATCTCTCTGGGTGAATTTCATATCATGTGGCAAATATTGCATTTCTCAAATATTGAATTAAATGAAACCGAGCCCGAGTTATCCATTAAAGATGAGTTGAAACAAGTAGAAGAACTATTCAATGAGGTTGACATTGGAGGTAAAGTCACCATCAAGCAGAAGTTACTTGACATTACTTGTCCTACATTGACATTAATGGTCCTTCCATTACATAAAGTCAAGACAAATGGTACTCAAAAAAGTAAAGTTCAACAAAGAGAAAGGTCTACTACGCGGGATCCATCATATTTTGAGTATGTTGATGCCTTTCATTCAACCATATAATCTTCAACTGTGAAAAGTAAATTACAATCAAAGCCAAATGTAGTGAAGAAAAAGAGAGTTCCAATGATAGACCAATTTCATTCTATTACTCACCCCTTCATTGTGGACGTTGTTGATGTGTGGTTGATGGTCACTATGAATATAGATGCATTGCTGCGTCGTTGGGACTTAAAGAAGATTCATGGCCCGTTATAAAAAATGATTTGTACAAAGAACTCAGTCAATAGCATGATAAATACACAAGCTTAGTAGGAGGGTATGATAAAATAAAAGAACTGAGGAACTCTTTGTTGGTGCAGTCACAGTCGACGGTAAGTGTTTCCTGTTTTATGTATTTTATTTATTTTATCTAACATCTTCTTTTATTCATAACAGGCTAACAGGAATAAGTGGATGACATTACCAAACATTGGTTATGCAATTGCTAACCGATATAATGTCATCTTAGTGTGTATGTCATCATCTCAAAATTATACTATCTTCCCACTACGTTCCACACCACCTTCTAATATAACTCAACATCGGTTAATTTGTATAGGATATGTTCATGGATGTCATTTTGTGCAGGTAATTGTATTATTTTGTGATTTCATTTGAAATATACTTATGACTCAATTAACTATTCTAATTTGTATTATGGTAGGTTAAGTTACAAGAAGGTTGTCCTTTGCCCATGGTGAATATCATCTCCTCAACCCACTGTTATCCTAAGGCACGAGCGTGGTCATCTATTTATACTAGTAGGATGCAAGCATTTTCACAGTTGATGGGCGTAACGACATCTTATGTTGACTTGGGTGATTCGTGATATTTATGAAGATATATAAAAATACATTATTACTTTTTGTTAAGGTGTAAATTCAATTGTAAGTTTTGTGAACAAATGATTTTGAAATCCAGGCAACTGATTGTGATGGAACATAATTAATACCATTATTACGAGCTCGATATAAACCCCGATAATAAATGTTTAATTGTGGGAAACATTGGTTATGTGATCTAAATTTTATATTGAGGAAATACAAAAAATTTTAAGAGATGAAAATGTATAGCTACATTAACAATGCTAAAACATTAAAGCATTATCATACAAATGTTAAAATTAAAAAGTAAAACTACATTAACAATGTAAAACATACAAAATGTAGTAATTTACTAAAGGCCAAATTTTGGAAAAGAAAATTATTTAACAAACACTTAAGGTAAACATTAGTGTATCCTAAATAACACATAATCTCGTGAGTCATAACTTGTTAAAAAAATGAAATACAAAGTCCTATCAATTAAACGTCGACCGTCTACCATGCACATGCCTCTGCCCTCTCCTAGTCGGAGAATATTTGTCGATGTCCTCATTAGCAATCTGAAGCAGGTCCACCAACACCTGATGTGCAATAGTACCATTGGTCACATGACGAATTGTAACATTCTCGCCATTCGCCTAAATCTAGTCTGCATTATAATTATATCAAACAAATAAATAAACATGGTTAAGAAAATTTAATAACATAAGCAATGAAAAATAATATACCACAACGCCAGATGGTGAAGGTGGAGAGGATTTACAATGGGGTGGTGCCTCCTGTGGAACATCGGGGCGTTGTGTAGGCCCAAGATACAGTCCCGTGTCAGGTGGAGCAAGAATAATATAGGGATGTGAAACCCTCCTAAACCATTGTATGTATCCATTGACACATTCAGAAGAGTAGGATGCCTGTCTCACATTCATAATAATGTGATTCATGAAGTGCAACCACGCATAATCAACAGTGACTACATCTGCATCTGCAACTGCAGTGGGTGGTTGTGGAATCTCCTGGTATAACCCAAACTGCCTTATCACACGCTCAGGCAAATGATGGGAAAGAGTGTCACCAATCCAAATCCATCAAGAATACATACAGATGCCGAAGAATGAACGAATGCCTCGATGTCCCTCATATGGATGCCATACAACTCCACTGTATGTTAGGCCATCCAACTGCGACTGAATCTTTGCAAGAGTCGAACTCTGCCGACGGCTCTGCCAACTGGCCGCACGTGGTGTGGGGTCAACATAAGAAGAGACCAACCACCTGCTTCCCATGCTAGAGAAATGCTCGTATATCCAACTCTAAAAATGCAATTATTCAATTAATTATCTTTTGTCTTTGAACATGGAAATAAGTACATCAATTAAATGTGAAGGGTATATGTCTGTACCTGAAAAAAAGTTAGATATACAGCCATATGCTTCGTGGAAGCTAGACTCGCATCCCCAAGTTGGTCGCACAAATGGGCGAGTGCAACAACACCCCAAGCATATCTGCCGCACGCGTGTACATCTCTAAATAATAGTAGGCAAGACACGCTTATAGAAGTGATACTTTTATTTACAAAAATTGTGCATCCTACTAGATGCAACAGATATGCTCTGGTAGCATAGTCCTTAAACATATATCTCTCTGAGCCAGAGTAGTCTAACTTTCGAACCACGTGCATCCTTCATCTCAACACCAGCTGTGCCACCATCAACGCCGAGCAGGTCTACAAGGGTTGTACGAGCCTCCTCAAACTCCAACTATTACCAATGAAGAGCATTGGTAAACTTGAAGATAAATGATTTTGATGATGCTGAAAGATGATACATTGTTATAGTTGTTTTAAAAGCAATTTGTAGATTATAAATGTATTAGTAAAAACCTTAAACATGTAATACTTAGAAAAATTCGTATTTTTAGAACTGCTACGCAATTGATTATTAGAAGCTATAATCGATTATCCTAAGCCCTTCTGAAAAACCTCGTTGCTTTGGAATAATCGATTATTCCTCAGGATAATCGATTATCACTTTTTGAAAACCCTGTAACGGACTTGAATAATTGATTATCACTAACAATAATCGATTATCTGCGCCAGTTATAATTCATCCTTGTGAACTTAGACCAGTTGGCTATATAGGTGAGTTTCAAAACTCTTAGAAAAAAATAACTCTGAGCTTTTGAGAATACAGTGTGATCTGAGGAAGTTCCATAAGCTAGTTCATTGCACTGCCTAGTCTCCTGAAAAGAAGAAGCTCATGCTTTGTGGGTCAAAGTTTGGAGTGATTCTCTTCGAGTTGGCCACGCTATTGTTCTTCCGGTTCGTTGGTCGAAGGAAGAACTGTTATGCACTGTTCCGGTTTGTCAGTCGAAGGAAAGTGTAGATTGCTTGCTTCCATTTCGTTGGTCGAAGGAAGGTTTTATCTTTCTGTTTTTATTCACTCTTAATTGTATTTTGTTGAAACTGATTTTAGTGAAATCGTTAATCACTTTTTATAGTGATTAACAACTGGACGTAGATTCTTTTGAATCGAACCAGGATAAAAATCCAGTGTGTCAACTTTTCTATTCCTTACACTCATTACTGTTTTATGCACATCAATTGTTTGTTAAATTTTCTCTAAGAAAATTGATTTTTTAAAACGGACCATCATAACTTGATTTATGACCGTAACACGGTTTCCGAGTATTTTATTCCGTTGTGCGACTCTATAACGGTACCGATTGTTCCGACACTAACTCCTCTAAATCACATAACTGTTCTAGTACCGAGAGGTGAAGTAAAGTGGAGACATCGTCAAGAGTCATTGACATCTCCCCACAAGGAGATGGAAACTACTCGTCTCAAAGTACCATCTCTCTATGAAATCGAGCAACAAGACCTTATCAATGTAATCATAGCAAATATGTGTAGAGGCTTAAAGAGGAATTCAACACAATGTGTTGAATTCCTTCGGCGCACAGTCCTAACTAATTAACTTTTTTACCATGGAAGATCAACTTCAGTATCCCCTCGATCCTACACAACAATATTTAATATCATTGGTATTTGAAAAAAAACTTAATAATTAAAATTTAAGTTATGCACTCACCCGACCCTGCGAAATACCATAAGCAACATGCTGAACATAGTGCGTCAGTAATGAAGCATCACGTGGACCTCCCGGAAATCCACTGACATCCTCCTCGTGTATGTCAGGAACATCGACATGTTCCTCCTCCTCATTATCGTCATCAGGGGCCTCAAATGCCTCCTCTTGAATACGACCCTCATAAGCTTGATATGCCTCCTCCTCAAACGCTTGGTCCTAAGTTGGGTTCTTCTTCATCATTGCAGTTGGGGCCAAAGAAAGCTGAGGAGGTACATCTGAAGGTCATCTTCTTGAGGAGGTACATCTGAAGGTTGTCTTCTTGAGGAGGTAAGTTGATAGGTTTTGTTTTGCTCTTCTTCGTGTGAATATAAGGATTGGGGATATAGGGTTTTGGTGCTGCGAAATTAGTCTTGGAAAATTCCATCCATAAATTCTCGGTCAAGGTAGAGGCGATACTCATAATCTCAACATCAGAAAACCCTTATTTTTTTATTATTTCATTTTGGAAACAATTATAGAAACGTGAATCTCACCAACCTCCCATATCTCCTTTCCCCTTATTTCCTAAACCTTGATAAATAACATTAACAGTGAATGATTGCTTTTAGTTGTTGGGATTCTAAATTTGAAGCGTAAGAATGCGTTGGAATGGAGGGAAGTGGAGTGGTGGTGGCGCTGCTCCGTCGTATGCACCGGTGAAGCAATATTTACAGGAGTTCTCTAAGCTGTTTCAGTACTATCTCGAAAAATCTACCCCATTCCGCCTACAAATGGATTGGGACATTGGTCATGGTATCCATCTACGTCTTGCGTATTGTTTATGTGCAAGGGTTTTACGTTGTCTCTTACGGCCTCAGAATCTACCTCCTCAATCTCTTGATTGGTTTTCTCTTCCCTTTGGTTGATCCAGAGCTCGATCCCTCCAAATTAAACATACTTAATCTCATTTCAAAAATTAAACAATCAACGTGGCAGAGAGTGAAGATGGAAGCTGGCATAAGAGTGTCCTTGTCGTTTGCCACATCACACAAAAGTTAACGCTGTTCATTTTTAAGGACTAATAGTAAGAGTTTCAAAACTATGAGGATTAAAAGCCATCAAAGTTTCGAGTAAGGACTAAACCCAAAATCGAGTGATACTTAAGGGACGAAAAACATATTTAACCTAATTAATATTATTATTTTTATTAATTTAATAATAAGTATTTCATTAAATAAAATAATTTTAATTTATAAAAAAATAACAAATTATAAAAAACAGTAAATTTAAATACTCTATAATTTAATTAAAAATACAATAAATTAATAAACTAAATAAAATAAAATAAAATAACTACGTGACAAATAAATTGAAAATAAAAAATTAAAATAAAATTAGTTGATAAAAATAACTAAAAACTAATAATACACTAAAAACTAAAAAATATAAAAAAGAACATCCAGGCCGGAACGGATGTCGCATATCCGTTTGGCCCGGAAACGGATGTGGATATTCGTTGACGGATATCAACATCCGTTTCACGGCCAAACGGATATGGGACATCCTTTCATGGCCTGTTATCTTCTTCCTCCGAACACACGCACACACAGAGAAAACAAAAACCATAGACAAAACACGAATCACATCAAAGACAATATATTCAATACATTTACAAAAAAAAAAATTTAAAAATATCATGCGAAGTAAGAATGAAACGAAGATCTTAACCTCTTGTAGACCCAAGACGTGAAGCACCACTGCACACACCGCCCTCACAGCCGCATCGCCACACCGCCGAAGCAAGGAAATGAGACTTGAAGTGTTGGGGTGGGGTTGATGAGAAAACAGATATGGAGGAGAGAAAGAAGAGATGGGAGATGAGAAGAACGAGTGTGGTGGAGTTAGGGGGTGGGAATCTGAATCTGAAAAGAGAGAAGAGAGTTGGGAGGTGGGGCTGAGTGAAAAAGTGAAATTGGGTAGAAAGTTAGGGTTTGAGTTTAAAGTAAATAAATAGGGTTAATAGTAAAAAATATTATTTTTGTAATTAAATTTTTTTTTGCAAAAGGTTGGGGAGGTAGAGGGAGAAGTGGTGGTGGTGGAGGGAGCAACACCCAGTTTTGAGTGACCTAATTCGTTAATGATTTTTATAAAAAATTTAGTCCACCTTTTTTTATCCTAAAATAGTAACATGAATGTACACTAGTACAAAAATCGCGTACAACGTCAAATATTTTGGGCTTTTAATGACGAATTCGCGAACGACGTCATATCATGAGACGTTAAATTGACGTCGAATTTTTAAAAATTCAACATTAAATTAATGTCGAATTTGGTCAATATACGATGTTAACTTAACGTCGAATTTTGTTAATATACGACGTTAATCAATTTTGTTTTGTTGTTTTTAATTAATTGTGATCATGTTTTACACCTCTATGAGACCTGAAAAGTAGAAAAACAACAAATTTCAGTTTTTGGTATTTTATAAAGTAAGAACTATGAACGCAATATCAACAAAAAAAAACTAATTGAATCAAACAACAACAATAAACAAGTTCAACCAAACAACAAAAAACAAGTTCAACAAATAAGTTCTTCAAAACGAAAATGAAAACTAACTTTCAAAAGGTGGGTTAGTCAGAATAAAGTGTCGTCATTGATGCCAAAGAAAGCAGATATACTCAGGTTTATGGTCTCGACTATTGTGATACTTTTTCTCCTGTGGTCAAAATCACTAGTGTTCGTCTATTTCTTGCCTTGGCTGCCATTCAACAGTGGCCACTTCACCAATTGGACATTAAAAATGCCTTTCTTCATGGTGATCTGGAAGAGGAGATATACATGGAGCAACCTCTTGGATTTAGTCATGTTGCTCAGGGGGAGTCTAAGTTAGTTTGTAAATTACGCCGTTCATTCTACGGCTTGAAACAATCACCTCGAGCTTGGTTTGGTAAATTTAGCCATGTTGTGCAACAATTTGGATTGAAACGATGTAAAGCAGATCATTCAATGTTTTATGGGCATTCTACTCCTGATAAATGTGTTTATCTTATGGTTTATGTTGATGATATTGTGATTACAGAAAATGATGTTGCGAGAATGGCTCAATTAAAGGATAATTTGTTCAACCACTTCCAAACCAAAGACCTAGGTTGTTTGAAATACTTCCTTGGTATTGAAATGACACAATCAAAAGAAGGAGTCATCATTTCACAAAGAATATATGCCCTTCATATTTTGGAGGAAACATGTCTGACAGATTGTAAGCCCATGGATAGTCCTATGGACTCAAATCAAAAATTAATGAGAGACCACAATGAACCTTTCTCAGATCTAGAAAGATACAGAAGGTTGGTTGGAAAACTAATCTATCTTACCATAAGAAAATCTTTCTTATCCAGTGGGAGTTGTGAGTCGATTTATGTAAAATCCAAATATTAATTATTTGAATGTCGTGGTACGCATCCTTAGATATGTAAAAGGAAATCCAAGACATGGACTGTTGTATGAGAATAAGGGAAGTACTCCTTGGAGGGAACCTTGTATCATGGAAAAGCAAGAAAGCAAGTGTTGTTGCTCGATCTAGTGCAGAAGTTGAATACCGATCTATGGCCATAGCTACATGTGAACTTATTTGGATCAAACAACTCCTTCAAGAACTAAAATTTTGTGAAAATAAGCTTATGAAGTTGTATTGGAATAACCAAGCATCTCTTCACATTGCCTCCAATCTAGTGTTCCATGAGAGAACAAAACATATAGAAATTGATTGTCATTTCATCATAGAGAAGTTGTTGTCCAAGGATCTCATTATAGAGTTTGTCAATTCTAATGAACAATTTGTACATATTCTGACTAAGTCTTTAAGAGGGCCTAGGATTCAGTTTATATGTTCCAAGCTTGTTGTATATGATCTATATGCTCCAGCTTGAGGGGGAGTGTTGAAATGTATTAAGTTTATTTTGTTTTTTGTGTGTGCACCTAACTTAAGAGGTGGGTTGTATTTTGTAATGGTACAAAAAAAAAATAATTATTACAAACGACCAAAATCCTTCGAAAACGTCTAAAATCCGTCAGTAATGTCATTTCTCCAACGACTTACCGACAAAGTTTGGTCCGTCGATAATAACGTTGTCGGTAATATTTATCGACGGATTATTATGGTTGTCGGTAATTATCAAAGGGCAAATTCTTCGGAAATTACCACATGAATATCTCGGTAATTATCGAAAGAAAAGTCGTCGGTAAGTCCGTCGGTAAATATCTCGATCTGGTTCATCTTCTTCCTCTTTCCCTTTCTTTGGTTTCCTTAGATTTTAATTTTTTTTTATCAAACTTTCTTCATTCCTAAATCAAAACAACAGTTCAATTCATTCCAAAACCAAAATCAAAGGCTCTATTTAGGTTCTTTAATTGTTTTAGAAACCCTAAAATTGGAAAAATTCCCCAATTAGTTTTTTAGCATTCCGACGGCAGCACTACTCCGCATGGTTCTCCGACAGTAGTGGTGGCATTCTCCCATGGCAACGGTGGCACTCCCCAACGACAGTAGTGGCGCTCTCCAATGGCAGCGGTGTCGCTCTCCAATGGTAGCAGTGGCGACGATAGTAGTTCTCCCACGACAGCGGTGGTGCTTTCCAACTGCAGCGGTAGCACTCTCAAACGGCAGCGGTAGCACTCTCCAACGGCAGCGGCGGTAGTGTGGGAAGATGGTTGCAGGAGAGAGAAAAATTGTTGTAGAGATGGTGAGAAATGGTCTTGAGATGAGAGGAAAGAAAAAATGACAAAAGTGATTTGCGAGATAGAAAAATATAGTCTTCTTCGCGCAGGGGAATTTTGCCGCTCTTTTTACTGAAGGTTGTACCGACAGATTTTGGCCGTTAGTCGTTGGTAACTAAAATATGTATTATCGACGAATTTTGTCCGTCGATAATTACCGAAGACTTTACCAACAAATTTTGGTCGTCGATAATTACCGAAGGACCAATTATCGTCGATAATTAATTTTTTATATTCGTCTATAAAATTCTTCGATAATGCATCATTTACCGTCGAAAATAATTTTGTCGATGAAATTTCGTCGATTATTCCATGTATTTTTTTAGTATATATATAGAATACCAAAATCTTGTTAGTGTTAATGAATGAATAAAATGTTTTACTTAGTTTTCTAACACTCTTATTAAAATTGTGTTGGATAAGGAATTTATAGTATTTGATTGCTTCTATGTAAGGATAACAAATGTAGATATAATAAATTTGTCTTATCTTCATTTCTATTAAGAATATATTTATACTCGTGCTTAAATATATTTTTTTATAATTTCAATATCAATTAATTAATTTTTATAAAAAAATCAAAATAATGAGAAATGATATTATAAAATATTTAATATTAAAAAGATATACTATCATTTCTTCAATGTCAAATGTTAAAAAAAATTATAATTATATAAATTTCAAATCAAAGTATAAGTAACAATTGGATTAAAATGAAATAATTATATAAAATATTACATAATTACACATAAATAAAATTTACCAAAACATATACGATATTGCCGAGAGAAGAAAGATTATTAAATTTAAATTTATATATAAATATTTCATCTTTTAAACTTTAATATATGTTGGAAGGTGGTAGACAAAATTTATGAGAATAATATCATCATATTAATATATTATAATAAATAATATATCTTTATATACTTTAAGTGATAAAATTACAGTTATGAAAATAAGATATGAAATAAAAATAATTATATTAAAAATCATCAAAATAGTATTTTACATAATAATAATAATAATAAACAAATAAAAATATTTTTTTTAAGTGATCAAATGTAGATCTCAAAATCGATTTTGATACATCATTAAATGAAATTGTATAAAAAAAAAAGAAAAAATTATAATTAAATTCATGATGAAATGGAAAGTGCCTTTGCAGATCCGAAAACTTTTCAAATATTGAACTAGTTAAATTGTGGATAAATAATGAAAATTATTTTAACTAAAGAAAAGTTAAAAATACAAATCAAGAATTAAAATTAATAAAAAAGATAATTTTTTCTATATTATATAGTAATTGAAGGATTTACACACTACACACTTAAGATTAAGAGTGAGAATTAAACATTATTATTTATATGAAAAAAATATTAAAAGAGAATAAAGTAAATAAATAAAGCAAAGACATATATTAAAAAAAACAAGTAGCAAAAAAATTTGTGAAAAATTAATAAAATAAACAAAATATATAAAGTAAAATTAAAAATAATAATAATAAAATGGTCACCTTATTTCGAACTACAACAAAATTTTAATTGACATTCAAAATGCGATGACCCTTAACTGGTGTTCAAAATGCAGTTAAGGGCTTGTCGGTGTTAGAACGCCGGTTAAGGTTTGATGATACTTTGAAGTACGGTGATCCTTAACCAATGTTTGAACGTTGGCGTGTTCCTTAACCAAATTTCAAACATCGGTTAAGGGTGTTCCACGATCTCAACTTCTTACCTCAAATGTCAACTTCATTACCTTTTTCCTTCGATGAACCATAGCACCACAACGACCACCACAAACATCTGATACCAATGCCAACACACCAAGACCACTACCAAAACACAACTTTAGAAGCTCACGCACCAAGCTCTAACACAAAAAACAAAGAAGAAGAACAAGTACAAGCAATAACCAACGAAGGAGCCTAGGGTTTATAGAAGCAACCATTTACTACTGGTTGTTGGAATTAAACCAATATCATTAAACCATTATCATTGCAAAAGTTTAATAAATGAAGGACAAAAAAGTCCAGTGAAAGATACAAACTGAAATTGATGAGGGCAAGCTCAAGGAGAACACCTCATATATATATATATATATATATATATATATATATATATATATATATATATATATGATTTTGCATTAATTTTAATATTTATATAACTTTTATATTAATCATGTTAAAATAAGTAAGTAAAATTATATGAAAAAGAAATATTGACGTCACTAAATTAACGAAAAAAATTAGAGTGCAAGAACTCAACTAAAAATAAAAGAGTTTTGACTGTGGAGAAAACAATTAATAGAAAGAAGTAATATGCCATGAGAATGAACAGAAAATTATGACAATTATAATTTTCAAAATTATTATTGTTATATTGAGTACATAAAACGAAAAGGCGGTAAAGACCAAAAGAAGAAACAGAAACTGAGGCCCGTTGTTTATAATTTATCTTTTATCATTTATAAAACTTAAATAAATGGGAATCTTGTTTGATATGCCTGAAAATATAATTTTCTTTATATTTTTCACTTTTAAGCTGGTCATTCTAAAATGAAAAATTTGTAATAAAACAATATTTTAATTTTTTTATAGCCACAAGACAATAGTTGTTGACCTAACCAAATAATTCGCACAATAAATTAAGAAAAATAGGTTATAGGGTTTGTGGCTCACATCATGCCTGCAACAGAACAAAGATGAGAAATTGAACAATTTTAGGTGTAACTTTTTATAAGAGATTACAATCAAATTTAATTTAATTTAATTTAATTATATATTTAACATGTGTATATGATTAAATTAATTTTAGATTTACATGGAATTTGGTTGTTTAATTATAAGTTAAGGGATGTGAGTAATAATTGATAAAATATATAACAGCTCACTCCAACCCTTCTCTTGTTTTTAATTTATGAGGGACTTCATTGTTAAGAAATGTCTTACTCTTTGCTTAAAAATGATCAACTAACTACTGAGAATGAATATCAATAACACTACATTCAGCAAATAGAGAAGAGATTATTTGTTTCAAGGGAGAAAAACAAATCTTCCAATTAATAAAAAAAGAAAAAAAAAGTTTGGAAAACTCTCAAGAATTTGGGTAAGTTTATTTAATGAATGTTGTATCTACATATCGTACTGCAAAGTGACGAGAAATGTATCAAATTTTTTTACGTACTCTTAAATATTAATGTATTTTTTTCCAAGTTATAAAAAATATTAATTAAATTAATTGGATTTCCTTATTCTTATAAAAAATATCACAAGATTTATATATACCTTTTGATTTTTTTGATGGAATTTTGCAGGACTTTTTCATTAATAAAATCTTTTAAAATTCTGATCAAATCATTTTGTCATGATCTTATTTAATTATTTAATTTGAACAGAGACAAAAAGAAGTTAATAAAAAAAAGGTGATTCAGTGAATGCTGAATGGGAAAGATAAGGTATGGAAAGATTCTTTTGTGAACAAGAATGTGTTTTTTTTTCTCAAGTCCATTATCAATGATTTCGTTTCATTGATTATAGATGTCACCATCATCAATGTGTTTGATGAGACAAATACTCCAACAAGCAATCAACCAAAAACAGCAGCATTAGAGTTTAATCCGTCTGAAACATCCAACAAACCAAACAAACAATAATTCAAATGGCTCTTTCTCATTTTATCGTGTTCTTGTTGTTAGTTACTCCTTCCCTTTAAGATGGTTCAAGGATTCCGTTTCAGAAATACAGAAAGTTAATAACTTTAATAAAAAGTGAGAAAAAAAAATCTTAAAAAAATGCATCACTTGGAAAAGGAAGTGATGCATTAATGTGTTTTTGTGACAACCACCGTTCTTATCAGTGCTCCAGTTCCAATATATTCACGTAGTGGTTTCCAACACACACACAGTTTGATTACTGCTTTTGAGTGTTTCCTTTCAACATGGTGAATCCCACTGTGCCTTGGAAGACCCCTGGTGAGTTTTTTGAGTTTCTGGGTTGTCTTTTGTTTATGTGATCCCATTGAAAAGTTTAAACTTTTTTGGTACTTCAGCAGTTTATCCTTTTCAGTCGAATTAATTTAGTGTAATGTAATGCTGTCATTTCTTCTTTTATATCTTTTTACTTAGTTTCTTTATTGGGTTGTGACAGAGGTTGAAAATGATGACGATTTTAGAGTTCATGTGTTCTCTTCCTCATCCGAGGTGAGATTTTTAAGCTTTTCTGTCTGTGCCATCTTAATTTCTTCAGATTATTCTATAAATGAATAGATTATTATGGAGTTAAATTGATTAATCTGTGTGTGTGGAAGAACCCAAAACCTGTTGTTTCACCATTGGAGTTGGCAAACCAGATAAGGGAGAAAGTGGAGAGGATAACATTTTTTATTTTCTGAATCCGCTTTTCAATTCACCAGGATTTGCATTATAGTTGAACATACTATCAAGATCTCATGTTGACTTGTGATGTGACAAAGATAGAAAATATAAGTTGGGAAAATTTTAGTTTGCAAAAATCTATAAAGTAATGTATTCTGCGTTAAGCTTTGCAATTTCCGTTGGATTGCTGTGTTCAGTTGCTTGAAAAGCTTCACGAAAAATGGAGTTCAGTGGAGAAACAACCATACCCTGCTATGTATTCAAGTATTTTTGGAGGTATCACACTTGATCCAGCAATGATGGTAATCCCCCTCGATGATCACATGGTGCACAGAGGGCATGGTGTGTTTGATACATCCATTGTTCTAGATGGGTAGGTAATGCTAATTTTTTTGGGTTATTCTTTGCAACTCAATTACAATACTTGGATGTTCATGTAACATAGCATTGAGAAACATATATTTGTCTGATTTTTGTCTTTGTGATGTTTGTCCTCTGCAGATACCTGTATGAATTGGATGTTCACCTCGATAGATTCCTGCTATCAGCCTCCAAAGCAAAGATATCCTCTCCCTTTTCTCAATCAACGCTTCGCAGCATTATCATACAACTGACTGCAGCATCAAAATGCAAGAAGGGAACTCTAAGATTTTGGCTGAGTGCAGGTCCCGGTGATTTCTTGCTGTCATCAGCAGGGTGTCCAACATCTGCATTCTATGCAGTAGTGATTGACCATGATTTTTCCCAATGCAAAGAGGGAGTTAAAGTGATTACTTCCAACGTGCCAATGAAGCCTCCTCTATTTGCCACAGCTAAAAATGTGAATTATCTGCCAAATGTCCTTTCAGTGATGGAAGCTGAAGAGAAAGGAGCATCTTCTTCTGTATGGGTTGATGACGAAGGTTATATTGCTGAAGGTCCAAATGTGAATGTTGCTTTCATAACACAAAACAAAGAACTTGTCATGCCTCCTTTTGATAACATCCTACATGGTTGCACTGCAAAAAGGCTTCTTCAACTCGCACCCAGGTTGGTTGATCAAGGGCTCCTGAAAGGTGTAGCAACTAAAAAAATATCTTTGGAGGAAGCTAAAGCTGCTGCTGAAATGATGTATGTGGGAAGCACACTTCCTTTGTTGCCTATCATAGAGTGGGATGATCAACCCATTGGCAATGGTAAGTTGGTACTTACTAACATACTAACAATAATTATCCTTATTAGAAATTCAAGTATGAGTTTAAGTTTCACAATGGATAAAATCAGAAGGTTGAGTACCACATAAGAAAGAATATCCATAAATTCATTGTCTTAAAGTTTTGAATTAAAAATGATATCAATTTCTTATATGAGTTGGGTTCAGATCATATTTATATAATCTCTTCCTAATGAATCCTATCCATCAATGATATCTATATCTGCATTTGTATGGCATGTGAGCTGAAGCCTTAACCTTGCTTACTTTCTTCTCATTGTTGGAGCACACGAACATTGTTACGATGTGCTGTTTTGACATAATTCATGTTGTATGGGAACGAGAAGAGCAAACCAATACATGAATGATTAATATTAAGGACTACTTTGGTCATAAACTTATTTATAAACACCTACACAAGAAAAACTAAATATTTAGAGAAACTGATATGAGAGTTTACAAATTAGTGAATTTGAAATTATAAAACATTTTTTGTACTTTTTCTCCTTCAAGTGTTTGTGGATAAACATATCCAAATAGGGCCTTAAAGATCACTTGACTACTCCACAAAATTACAAGACTTTTTGTGTTTTAATCTTGACTGTTAGTGGTGATGAAAATTTACTTCTCTTTCTCCCATTTGCTCTTCTTTTTGTTATTCAATTATATATGTTTGACAGGAAGTGTTGGAGAATTAACAATGGTACTTTCAAATTTGCTGTGGGATGATATGGTAACTGGCTCTGGCACACAGAGAATACCTGTGCCTTACGTTTAGTGAACCTTCAAACTCATCAGATCAAAGTCTGGCAACAGCTTTCTTAAATTTATGCGTCGCGTTGTCGTTGCAGAGATCTACCAAGAGGTTTCTCTTTGTATTGCTTTATGTATTTTAAGTGTGAACACTGAACAAGTGAAGCAGCAGCTGTTTCCTGCTACACAAAATTTACGTTGCAGATAAATAGTCCTTGAACTGTTTCACACTGTTGTATTGTACTGATAATAATAGCTTTGATTTTTCCACATGCTTCAGTTGTGTGCATGCATTTCTTTTCCAGTCTACTGCAACAGCAATACTGGCCCAAGTTTCTAAGCAGAGAAGTCCATTATTTAATCTTTCTTCAGATTAGATATGAATCAAACTAAAATGTGTGAAGGAAAACTTCCTTTAATAGTTAGTTTGAGTTAAGCAAGGTCACAAGATAAAGAGCTAGAGAATTAGTAGTCCATTCTAAATTCTTACACTTACACAAATTGATTTTAGATGAAAACAGATAAACTCATACACAACATACAAGGGGTGTGGCTTTTTGTGTCCTTTTCTCTTTCCCTTTATTCCTTTGTTCTCTAGTGATCTATAGTTTCAGATTCGTATTTTACATGTGAAAAATTAAAACCATTCAAAATAATGTGGCATCTGAATCCTACGAAATCAAACATGCACTAAAATAGGATGGTTGCATTTGTATAAAATCTTAATATTAACGTGTAAGTATTGTTTATTTTAAATATCAGTCAACTAAAAATAGAATACAATTCTCAATAAAAAAACGTTTATCTTATTTATCTTATATATCTCTTAATGCATTTTATCAGTATTATTTTTTGTTAAAAACTTTAGATATTTGTGCAACGCACAAATATATAGTGTTAAGTAAGTCTTTAAGAGATGTAATTTAGCACATGATCTTCTGCTACTCAGAAATGATTAAGCATAATGTACTAATTAACTTTTTAGTCATTGAAATATGTGTAACAATAGCATCCTGCTCTAAATTGAGTGTAATGTATACAAAGAATATAGATAGATATATCAAATCTTGTTTTAGTAGTGGTTTAAAAGTAAACAATTGTAATTATTATTGAAATGGCTAATAGTCCCTACGTTATTTTAATATACTATGTTGAGAAAAGATCGTTTAAACAAATTTTATTTTGAAGTTTAACAAAGCTTCTAAACGAAATAATGTTTAATAACGAAAACAATCTAGGATAAAATCGCAAAGTGCTAAAAGCTATACATAAAACTTATCCTAAATGCTAAGTGTTGCTAAAGAGACCATACCTAAACGCTTACTCTCGTATTATGCCTAAACGCATACACTTTAATGCATGTACGTGGTAGTACTCTCTTGTCTGTTGTGTTGTACTCTCTTTTTCTTTACAGATCATCTTAGTACAATACATTTATAGAAAAGCCATGCAATAGAATTAGAAGAACATTTATAGACCAAAAGATATTCTAAAAATGTTTCCTTCATACCCTCTGTTTGTCTACTCTGTACACACAACACAGTTGCCTTTGCAAGATGCAACATAACTTCTGACTTCGTACAAAAGGTTATATCCCTATTTGAAAGTCAAAGCTCGGAGTAACAAATTTTTTTCGAAGAAACCTATATAAATAGGACTGCATGAAGAGAAGAATATCAAGAATTATTCCTTTGCATTATCTCAGGCTACTATTTTCTCTAAGCTTACATTGTGTAACACTTGTTCTTTGAAAAGGGAAAAGTTCTTTACAAGTTTTCATAATCTCTTTGTATAATTTTATATTCTTTCTTAGAGAGTTATCTTTCTAATCTTGTATCTTGAAAAACACTTCGTTGTTCTTAGATTCAAAAGTGAATTTAAATACTTGTAAATTTAACTCAATGGAATTAAATAGTCTAGTCAGTGAGACTAGTGTACACCAGAAGTGGTGATACTTGTCCTAACCAGTTGGATTAGTTGTAATACCAGGAGTGATTAAACTCATGTATAATCTTTTGAGATTATAGAAACTCTTTAAAAGTGTTTAAGGGAGAACTGGACGTAACTCAAGTTGTGAGTGAACCCGTATAAAGCAAGCTTGTCTTTCATTTTCAAAAGTTTTCCTAAATGTTGTTCATATTATTTAAGTGTTTAACATTTATTGTAAACAGTCTAACCCCTATAAAAGAGTCTAAATGGAAGACCGTTGAAAATAATTGTAATTAAGATACTAGATTTTTTTGAAATAAAAAAAATAATTTTATGTATAATGTTAGAGTAAAATCTCACAGTAAAATACGTATAGTGCTACAGTGAAATATGTATAATGCTATAGTAAGAATACCTCGTGAATCATGTGTTGCTACAGTACTGCTACAGGAAAAATGTAGTACAAGCTACAATACTGCTATAGTGAATTATAGTACATGTACAATACTGCTATAGTAAAATGTAGTATAGCTACAATACTGCTACAATACTGCTATACTAACCCCAACTTCAACTATAAATAGGGGTGAGAAATGAAGTTTTAGGGGAAGGAGAGTGCAATTGAGCAAGACTTTCGTCGAAAATAAGGAGATATTAGGACTAGAATCTAAGTTGTAGAGAAGGTAGCAAGAGCTTATAAAGAGGTGTTCTTCATCTAGGAAGGAGCGAGAATCAGGTAAGGGGAGCTAACCTTAAGTCTTGTGTTTTTTGTATGATGTGAAATCTTGAATATTTTTAGAATTTTGATTCTCTTTATGGACTTAGAATGATATTCTTCTTCTGTTGCATTTTTTGGGAAGGATAAGAAGTTGTCTAACCAGCTTTGCCATATTCAACTTCTTGTTTCCCCAGAAATTTTATTGTGTTTCTTTTTCTCTTGCATTTTCTGGAAGGGTAAGAAGTTGTCTAACCGGCTTTGCCAGATTCAACTTCTTGTTTCCCTAGAACTTTTATTGTGTTTCTTTTTCTCTTGCATTTTCTAGAAGGATAAGAAGTTATCTAACCGGCTTTGCCAGATTCAACTTCTTGTTTCCCCATAACTTTTATTGTGTCTCTTTTTTCTCTTACATTTTTTGGAAGTATAAGAAGTTGTCTAACCGGCTTTACCAGATTCAATTTCTTGTTTCCCCAAAATTTTTATTTTGTTTCTTTTTCTCTTGCATTTTTCTAGAAGAATAAGAAGATGTCTAACTGACTATGCTAGATTCAACTTCTTAGTTCCCCATAACGTTTATATTGTGATATTTTATTATTATTAATTTATTTTGTGATATATTCATTTTGTATGGAATATGTGATGAATACATTTTATTATGTTGAATAAGTAAACTATAAAATTGTTGGAGTAAATATTCAATCAAATTGTGAAATTTAAAATTTTGATAATGTTTTTTTCATTTTTCGAAGCTATCTTAGTAAAACTCTAATTGCTACTTAGTCTACCATTAGATCAATATTTAAATTTAATATATAGTTTATAAGATGTAGAAATTAACTTTGACCATCAGGATCTTTAATTTGAGAATTGTAGTTAGAGGAGATAATATTATAATTTTGGGTAGAATGACCATCACTTTATTTCTATCTCTAACTTATATCAGAAAAATCTAAATTCCCCCTTTTTTTGCCAATAGATTAAGTTGGAAATTTTGATAAATGATTCCATAAATATATTGTCAGAACAATCAGTATCGTTATAGAGTCGCGCAACGGAATAAAATATAGATAGCGGAAAGCGTGTAACGATCAAAACACAAGTTAAAATTTTTATCGAACAATTGATGTGCTAAGAGTTTAGGGATCAAGAAAATCAACACAAAATTTTTATCCTGGTTCGAGTCAAAAGATTATACGTTCAGTCGTTAATCACTATAAATAGTGATTAACCTTTTTTCACTAAAAATATAGTTGTACTGATTACAAGATAATGAAATGAGCAAAAAATAAAAAAACACCTTCCTTCGACAAACGAACCAGAAGAGTGCAACAAGTAACTTCCTTTGACAAACGAACCGGAAGAGCTTCCTTCGATGCACGAACCGGAAGCAACAGCTCTGTCAACTTGAAGAGAACTGCTCTGACCTTTGACACACAAAGCGCGAGCTTCTCCTATTCACAAGACCAGACAAGAGCACTCTATCACTTTGAGAACTTCCTCAGACAAACTGTATTCTCAAAATGGCATAGATCCTTTTCACTCACAGAGAGCTTCCCTTAGGCACAAAGCTCTAATACTCTCAATTGAAAAGTGTTTTCTAAGAGCTGTGAAGACTTCTATTTATAAGCCTAGTTTCGTGCATGGTCAAAAACTGAAAAGACATCTTTCAACTGCCACTGATAATCGATTATCATAAGTGATAATCGATTATTTGTGTCCGTTGTGGGATTTTCAAAAAAGTGATAATCGATTATCATTAGCAATAATCGATTATTCCAGAGACTTGGACATAATTAAATGAGACAGTGATAATCGATTACTTTGTGTAATAATCGATTATTTGCGCAAGCAACTCTCTTCTAAACTGGATCGTGATAATCGATTGTTCCTCTTGATAATCGATTATTTTTGCAATGATTCACTAAATACGAAAACTTCTAAGAGTTTTTACATCATTACATTTTATCCTATACATTTGTTTCTATAAAATACGTTTAACAAAGATGCATATAGAGTCTTCAATTCTTCAACTTTTATCATCATCAAAATTTCACAGTAGTTTCAAGATACCAATGCTCCTCATTGGTAACATATATTACTATATTTTGACCACTCGAATTTGTAACTGGATGTCTGTACTTGGAGGAATTAATTCCACAATTTTGATAAAGTCGACAACCCAATTGAATAATGTTTTCGAATTGTATAAATCTCAATCTCTACGTAGTTAACCGTTAGATTAACCTGAAATTTAGATATGTAGTTGCTAAGACATGTTGATGTATTTTGAATGTTCCATTTTTTTTAAAAACTACGTGGTGTTTATTAAGGATCTCAATTTTATGCTCCTGAATTACGGATGCAAAATTTCAAATTTCCACTTTATTAATGGTTAGATCGAACTGAAATTTTTATCTAAGATTCTAGTAAATTATAATTCAATTTATCAATTTAGATCCTGAATGTGAAACTTGTACTAAGAACAAATTTTTATGTAACGTCATAAAAAAAATAAATAAAATTTGGTCGATCTATAACCTTTGATTGGTGAAACTATATTGAGTTTGTACTAGTTTTGGAAAAGATAAGATTATAAGAAGAGTATGATATATGGCAATATGTTTATTTTATTTTGGATATTTACACGAAAATGGGTTATTATCAATTTATGATTAGAGAACAAACATGATTGAGTTAGGTGGATGAGAAGATATGATTTGCTGATGTTAGGAAATGTTGGGGTGAATATAAGAAATCATTATGAAATGATGTTTACTACCGGGAGTAGTATATTTGGTTTATACCATGAGACCTTGATATGAGGTTTATGAAAGCAGAGAGAGAGTGTTTTGACCATAAGGCTTTGACATTAACATATTACTCATAAGTCTTATAGAAGTAGGTAGAGAGTGGTTTGACCATAAGGCTTCGGAAAGTAAAACATAGTATACGGGTAAGGCTTAAGGAAGCAGGCAGAGAGTGGTCTGATCATAAGGCTTCGTGAGTAAGCATAATATACTTGTAAGGTTTATGAAAATGCGAAGGATGATTTTGAAGAAGTTAAGGAAAAATGAATTAATGACATCGGGATAATTGTGTTAATACATGATTGAATTATATATTATAAATAAGTTTAATGATTGTATGTTATGGTTAGCTTACTCTTATTTGTTTGTGCTATGATCGTATAACTCATGTTACACGTGAGCAGATAATGTTGCAAATGCGGTTGAAAAAGCTTAGAGATGATGAGAGACATGCTGGAAAAAACTTTCAGGAATTTTTGTAAAAAGAATAAATTTTTATTGGAAAAATATGTTGTGTAAGACTTGTAAGTTTAATTTCGAATTTATGTTAAGTGGTGAAGACTATATTGTTTAAAGTTTGTAATTTTGGAACCGTACTTTGGTTGAATTGAAATAAAGTTTGGTTGTTTATATTAGATATCGAATTAATTTAGTTTTTACTACTAGCAATACCCTTAAATTATTTGGGTGTTACACTAAACACTTGCGAAAATTTTTAAAAATTCTATTCAAACCCACACCTTTCTAGAATTTTTTAATGTTTGATATGAAAGTGGTTAACTTTACCTTGCAAGTTGTTAATAAGGTTATGCAACTTTTGGCGTGGTTAAGAGTTATAACTAAAATATGTTTCACAATATAAGCAAACTGAACAATGTTGAATTGATCTGTTTTTGATCATGTGATTTACTACAGACCTGCCATAACTACTTAAGCTGCATGTATGAAAAACTGAATTTGTCTAACGTTTTACATTGTGACACTTATTTTAGAAATATTTTGACTAGTGAGTTTTGAGAGACTGAATTTATTAGTGCTTTTCCCTACACCGCCACACCCTTCTCCTATACCTCCTCATTCCCCATTTATGCTTGTTAGAAATTTAAAGCTGGTGGTTAAAAAAAGTTACTTTTCACCAAGATTGAACCACCTCATTTTTCGCGGTCCCCATTATATAATTATGCACTCCGATTGACCTATGGAAATCACATTTCTTCATCTTTCTCCTTCACTGTGTTGTGCTATTGTGCTTTTAGTGGTGGTGCTTCTTTGTGGTGGTGGTGTGTGTTTGGAAGTGGGAGAACTTCGTAGAAGAGTTTCGTGGTGCAAGAAGGTGGTCTGGTGGTAATGGTTCTGGTGCAAAAAGGTGGTCCGATAGTGGTGGTGGCGTCAACACTTGGAGGTCGTCTCAAGTGCGAAAGAAAGATGGAGAACCCTTCAACGGATATGAAAATTCATCCATGAATATCAACATCCGTTGAAGGGAAAATGGATATCCATATCCATTCCCCTTCAACGAATGTTGATATCCGTGCACAGATTGGGTTACAATTTTTTTAAGTTTTGTTAGTTTATAATATTATAATATTAGGTTAATGTTATTAATTTTAGATTATTTATGAAGTTAGTTTAATAATTTAATTATTATGTAGATATATATTTAAGTTTTTCTATTTTTGTAGTTGTTTAATAATTTTATAATTATATAAAAAAATAAAGTTAAGCTGAATTATACCCTTAAATAAATGTGCAAATCCGTCAACGGATATCAGCATCCGTTGAATGGTTAATGGATATGGGCATCTGTTTCCCCTTCAACGGATGTTGATATCTGTTGACAGATTTGCACATCCGTTGAAGGGTGACATGAATTTTGAGCATGTTGTTAATTGTTTATTATAAACTATTAGTTTAATAATTTAATTTTTTTATAATGTTAGTATATACTAATTTAATGTTATTTATGATGATATTTTAATTATATTAATATTTTTAAATTTGTTTGATTAATTATTAATTATGTTAATAAGAGTGATTATATGGAAGAATGGTTGACTGATCATTTAGAGGACATGATACGTGATGTTGGTGAAGATAATTTTGGAAGAGCTAATTTGTATAATTAACTTATAAATGATTAAGAGCAACTGATGTACCCAGGATGCTCGAACTTTACACGTCTGTCTGCAACTTTGAAGTTGTTTAGTTTAAAAGCAACAAATTGACGGATCGACAAAAGTTTCACTGATTTATTAGAGTTGTTGAAGGAAATGCTTCTAGAAAATAATACTCTACCTATTTGTAATTACGAGGCAAAGAAAATTTTATGTCCAATGGGTCTCAAATATCAAAAGATACATGTTTGTCCTAATGATTGTGTTTTGTACATAAAGGGGTTTGCTTCACTAAAGTATTGTCCAACATGTGGTTTATCACGGTTTAAGAAGAAAATTGACAGAAACACTAGTAATGAAGGTAATGATGGTGCACCTGCTAAGGTGATATGGTATTTGCTTATAATACCTAGGTTTGAACGTATGTTTTCTGTTAAAGAAGAAAGTGTGATAATCTTCTTCGACACCCAGCTGATTCACCATAATGGAAGAAGATCAATGAAACATTTTTAGAATTTGGTGCAGATCCAAGAAACTTAAGACTTGTCCTTGCAACTGATGGTATGAATCCTTATGGGAACTTAAGTAGCAAACACAGTTCATGGCCAGTTATGTTGATGATATATAATTTTTCTCCTTTGTTGTGCATGAAGAAAAAATATATGATGTTGTCCATGATGATATCGGGTCCTAGACAACCTGAAAATAATATTGATGTTTACTTGAAACCTTTAATTGATGATTTGAAAATGTTGTGTGAAGAAGGGGTTCGATTCAGATGTTCAAGAAACTTTTTGTTTGCGTGCAATGCTGTTTTGCACTATAAATGATTTCCAAACATATGGAACGATTCATATGTTCAAGAAACTTTCTGTTTGCGTGCAATGTTGTTTTGCATTATAAATCATTTCCCAGCATATGGAAACTTGAGCAGTTATAATGTTAAAGGTCATTTTGCATGTCTCATTTGTGAAGAACAAACAAGTTACCTTCAAGTGAAGCATGGTCAAAAGACGATATATACAAGACATCAAAAATTCCTTCCTCGTAATCACCCTTACCGTAGATTGAAAAAAACATTTAATGGAAGTGCTGAGGAAGAGGTTGTGTCCAGACCCCGCAATGGTGAAGAAGTGTACAACGAAGTAAAAAACATTGACATTGTCTTCGAAAAACATCAGAAAAAGACCTTTGTGAAAAACATTTGGAAGAAACGATCAATATTTTTTAGTCTTCCATACTTATATAAACTTGATGTACGACATTGTATAGATGTGATGCACGTTAAAAAAATATTTTTGACATTGTCATCGGAACTGTATTAAACGTGAAAGGGAAGATCAAAGATGGAATAAAAGCACGACAAGATTTGGCTGACATGGGAATCCGTTCTGAGTTACATCCACAATCAATTGGAAGACGCACTTATCTGCCCTCATCCTGTCACACTCTTTCTAAAAAAGAAAAACGAAGTTTTCGTAAGTTTTTAAGAACTGTGAAGGTTCCACAAGGTTATTCTTCAAATATTAGTAACCTTGTGTCAATACCGAATTTCGTCCGGATTGGTTTTTTTGGCTTTACCGTAGGTTGTTCTCCTTTGTTTTATTATTTACCCTTTTTTATTTTTATTTTTATTTTATTATTTTCGTTTTTATTTTTTATTATTTCTATTTATTTATTTATTTATTTTCTTATTAGTTTAGTTGTGTCTTTAGTTTTTGTTTTTTTTAGTTTTTACCTTTTTATTTTATTAAAAAGAGAAAAGAAAAGAATTAAGAAAAGGGGGTGTTTTTGTCTTTAGTGAAAAGGGTATGAAAAAAGAAGAAACAGTGTGTGTGCTGGAAGGGGGGGCAGGAAACCGTTTCTGCAGAGTGCGCGGGTGTGGCAGAGACGTTTTGGAGCCTACAGAATTGGCACATACACGATTTGGTACAGAATTGCAGAGTGGCACAAAAAGCACAGAAAAGCATAGAGAAAGGGGGATTTTGGGGAGAGCTACAGGGGCCTTCATCAAAAAAGAGAAATCCATTGCTGGGGAGATTGGACAGCAAAGAGAGGAGAGTGCAAGGGGTGGGAAGAGCAGAGGGAAAGTGAAAGCAAGCCCACAGTAGAGGAAGAAGAGGGCTAATCGTTTCATTGGAGGTAAGTATCCCTAATTTATGTTATCCGCATTCGTTCATAGTCATACTGGTATGAATTTTCGATTATCCTACTGTTTCATCCACTATTCCATTCATTTACATCCAATATTCATGCTCGCATCGCCTTAATGAGAGTTGTGATCCCCCATTATATTGTCTTCCTTCGGTTGCTAGACCGAATAGGCTGTCATTCACATAGGGCTCTTGCTCCAGCTTCCACTTCGCATCTGCATCGCTAGCAAACAAGCACCATCGTCATTAGCATATTTCAGCCCCTGAAGCACCCAAGGTCACGAACAGAGAGCACTAAAACAGATTCACCATCCCAGCCTCATCCTACCCTTAACCATCTTCACCCATTTCTCGACTCCAACCTTTGTCTCCCTCCCTCGCAAGCTTCCATCAACCCCTTTGATCCTCTACTCCTCTGGTAATCGTGTTCACACCCGTAACCACCTCCAACAAGCATAACCCAATCAACACACAAGGCGGAACAAATCCAGCATTCACCCCCTCACATTCAGATGTACACAACACACACTCGTAATTTTCAATCCCGGTAAAACGTCGAATCAATCAATGCCAAATTAATCAGTAAATCAATAAGAAACGATAAAAATTAGGGGAAGAAGAGAGGGAAAGGTGGTGTTGCGGGGACGTTTAGCAGTTGAGAAAATCCTCGACTGAAGAGGGAGGAGAGTGACGCTGGTGGCGCCAGAGAGGAAGCGTGCTCCGGCTAGAGACGACGGTGGCCGGCTCTGGCGGAGGCGGCGGCAGGCGGTGCCCAAGGTGGAAAAGCCTCAACCCAAGGCTAGTGCGAGAGAAGCGAGGGAGAGAAGACAGTGGCGCCGCGGTCGGCAGTGGGTCTGGTGGCGCGAGTTGTCGCCGGCGAGGCCAAGGCGCGTTCTGGTTGAGGCGACGGTGGCCGGCACTGGCATAGGCGGCGGTGAGCCTGCGGAGAGAATAAGAGACCTTAGGTCTCTGGAGAGTGTGTGAGCTGAGGGAGTGAGCTTACGGGAGGGTGTTGGATCTGAGTGGGTGAGGAATGGAAGGGAAGATGCCGAACCCCTAGGGAATTCTAGGTTAGAAACCACCTGGGTGGGCCAAGCCCAGAAATAAACGCACGTTATTAAGCCTTTTTCGAACGTTTGTCATCGGCCTCCTCTCCAAACGTCCGTCCGGCCACTTCTTGGACGGACCGTTTGGTGACCATCTCCCCCAACGAACGCTCGTTATTCCGCCTCATTCTCAACGTCCGTTCATAATCTCCCCAACGAACGCTCGTTAATCGGCCTCCTCTCCAAACGTCCGTCCGACCACTTCTTGGACGGACCGTTTGGTGACCATCTTCCCAACGAACGCTCGTCCCCAACGAGCGCTCGTCATTCAGCCTCCATTTCCCAGCGTCCGCTCGTCATCTCGTCATTGAGCCTCCATTTCTCAACGTCCGTTCATCATATCCCCAACGAGCGCTCGTCATTCAGCCTCCTTTCTCAACGTCCGTTCATCATATCCCCAACGAGCGCTCGTCATTCAGCCTCCTTTCCCAGCGTCCGTTCGTCATCTCCCAAACGAGCGCTCGTCATTCAACCTCCTTTCCCAACGTCCGTACGTCATCTCACCCAACGAACGCTCGTCATCCAGCCTCCTCTTCTCAACATACGTTCGTCATCTCCCCCAACGAACGCTCGTCATCCAGCCTCCTTTTCTCAACGTACGTTCGTCATCTCCCCCAACGAACGCTCGTCATTCAGCATCCTTTCCTAGCGTCCGCTCGTCATCTCCCCAACGAGCGCTCATTACTCTGAATCCTTTCCCAACGTCCGTTCGGCCACTTCCACGGACTGCACGGTAGCCTGCGACGGACCGTTCGACACCCCTTTTCTCGGGCCCCTCATTATTTGCTTTATTTTTATTTACTTATTTGTTTTTTTTATTTTATTTCACTTATTTTGTTTATCTGATTTCATTTGTTTTATTTATTTATTTATTTTATTTTATTTTATTTTTATTTATTTTTATTGTCTTATTTTATTTTATTTTGTTCTATCTATTTATTCTAGATATCTATTTATCCTAAAATATATATTAAATAATGCAATATATATAGTTTAAATAAAAGAATTTACGAAAATACGTTTTGAAGGTTAAGCACACGTGTGACCGCTCGCGTCGTCCTTGTGCTAAAAAACCTTTTCTTCTTTTTTTTAAGTAAAATTGCGAAAATACGTTTAAAGGTTACGCACACGTGTGACCGTTCACGTCGTCCTTGTGCTAAAAACCTTTTCTTCTTTCTTAAACAAATTACAAAAATACGTTTTGAAGGTTAAGCACACGTGTGACCGCTCGCGTCGTCCTTGTGCTAAAAAACTTTTTCTTCTTTTTAAGTAAAATTGCAAAAAAATACGTTTAAAGGTTAAGCACACGTGTGACCGCTCGCGTTGTCCTTGTGCTAAAAACCTTTTCTTCTTTCTTAAGTAAAATTATAAAAAAATACGTTTTGAAGGTTAAGCACACGTGTGACCGCTTGCGTCGTCCTTGTGCTAAAAACCTTTTCTTCTTTCTTAAATAAAATTACAAAAATATTTTAAAGGTTGAGCACACGTGTGATCGCACACATCGTCCTTGTGCTAAATACCTTTTCCGTTTATTTTATAGAAATATCAAAAAAATATAAAATTGTCAAAAACTAAAAACATCAACAATTTCAAAGCAACAGACAATTTCTAGCCAGAACTACGTTATCCTTGATTCTCCATCAAAAGTGGAGATACGTAGGAGCAAGGCTAGTCCTTGTCAGGTTCACTTCCCAAAAAAATCCAAAATTATTTCAAAACAAATTTTCAAACAATTTCCAAACAAATTTCTCAAACAGTTTCAAAAGAACTACGTAACCCTGATTTCTCATTCTGAATGAGAATACGTAGGACCAAGGTCAATCCTTGTCGGGCCCAAAAAACTAAAAAATATATTTTGTTTATTTAGAATTTTATTTTAGGGGATAGTTAAACATTTTGAAAACCACATCATATTCGTGCATTTAGTTAAAGGTACTGCCTTAAGGCAGGCGTTGTAGGGTGATAGTACCTTCCCTACATGTAACCGACTCCCGAACCTAAAATCTGGTTCTTGTAGACCATGCTTTATCATTTTATGGTTTTTCCGTAGTTTTCCAGAATAAACTGTGGTGGCGACTCCAAAATCTCTTTTCAAAACCTGTTTCTTTTTTGGATCGTCGTCCCGTCGCGATTCCGGTTGCGACACCTTGTTTCTGTGCAAGAGTTAAAGCTAGTTGGTTTAAAGTCTCACGATTGTCATGTATTGATGCAACAATTGTTACTAGTTGTTATTCGAGGCATATTACCTGCTTCTCTTAGAGGTATTCTGACACGTCTTGATGGAAAATCCTTTAAGGATTTCCCATTCAAAGAAGTATCAACATACACTAAGACTAAGAAAGGGAAGTGAATAAAGACTTTCAACAAAAGTACTTTCCTCATCTAAGTCTTAGATATATATACTTTGCTAAATAACATTTGTATTGTTTTGTAGGTCACCAATAAAGGTGGGAACCCATGCATATACATCTTAGAAGGTTTGCCAAGCAAAGGAGAGAAAAGGAAGCAAGTAGGAGTGCATGTTGTAGCCAGCCATGAAGCACATTTTCCATATTTCCCACGTGAAACATGCAGCCAGTCGAGTAGCTTCTCTTGCAAACCTCTTTTAGGAGCTTCATGCACGTTGTAAACATTGCAGTAGATTGCTAGGCACGCTTCTCTTCACCTATAAAGAGAGGAACATTCCTTTGTAAATTTAACTTGAATTGACATAGTGTTATGCTGTTGAAGTGCATTCAGCCACTACTTCTTAGAGTTCAAAACTTAGAGCTACTTTAGCTTGTTCTTCCTCTAGCTCCCTTCCCCGCTGGAAGGCTATCTGAGTTAGAAACTCCACACACTCACATCCAAACACCGTAAATTATAGATGTAATTTCCACCTTGGTTTTTTGATATCATGGTTCATTTGATTGTTCATCTAGTTAGAGAAATTCGAATATGTGGGCTAGTTTTCTTAAGGTGGGGTACCCTGTTGAGAGATACATGAAGATCTTGAAGGGATATGTCAAGAATCAGTATCGACCAAAAGTTTCAATCATAGAACTATATGTTGCAGAAGAAGCCATTGAATTTTGTTCAAGTTATATGCTAAGTTGTGAACCAGTGGTACTTCCCAAGAGTAAACATGAAGGAAAATGTAAAGGTAAGGGTGTAAGAGGTGTGAAAATTGAAAGTATCAGTAGAAAAGAAGTTTATCAAGCTTATTTGTACATCTTAAACAACAATGTTGATGTGATTCCTTACATTTCTAAACACGTTAATGAAATAAAGTCAGCACACCCAAGAATGAGTGAAAAATGGACTCTTAATGAACATATCAAAACCTTCTTACAATGGTTTAATAAAAAATTATGCGACTCCAAATGTTTTTGAAAGTCTATTGAGGTTAGCTCATGGGCCGAACACAGATGTGATAACATATGGTGGGTACTATATAAACAATATTTCTTTTCAAACAAAGCTAGAAGATGACAAAAGTAGAGTTCAAAATAGTGGGGTTACACTACAAGCTGAGGCTGTGCACTTTGCTAGTTCTAAAGACAAAAATCTAATCACAGCATCCATGAGTTATTTTGGAGTAATACAAAAAATATGGGAAGTTGATTATGTTAGTTTTAGAGTCTCAGTTTTCAAGTGAAAATGGGTTTATATAAATTCCGGTGTCATGACATATGACTTTGGTTTCACTTTGGTGGACCTTAACAAGATGAATTACATTGATGAACCATTTATTATGGCTATTCAAGCGAGACAAATATTCTATGTAAATGATTCAACAAATAAAAAATGGTCAGTGGTATTGGAAGGACAAAACATGCACAGATATGATAATGAAGATTCTCTTGATATACTTGAGACAATATCTTTTGCATCAAGACCATTAAAGACAAGGTGGATGGTGTAGCCGATGACATCCAAGCAATTCAGAGTGATCACAATGAAGGGATTTGGGAGAAAACAATATCTTAATAGGTTTTGTGTTATTATTTAAATCCTTTAAATGTTGTTTTATTTATCATATTTGATGTAGTACTAATCTTGTATATATTTTTCAGTTATGTCGACCTCGGGATCAGGATCATGAAAGAGCGGATGTGGTCAATCTGTCACACGATTTCCCGAAGTGACATCCCGACGCGTTGTGGAGGACATGATACATGTTGAGATTGACCTGAGATGATGTATGCCTTCAAGGCCAAATGCTGATAGGTTTAGGAGTTATCTGGGTATCTTATCAAAAACTCATGTTTCTATCGTTCTTGCATCTTGGGATGACGTCCTAGAGGTCGACAAGAACCTTCTATGGCAGGACATTCAAGTATGTTTACTTAAACGAAATTTGATATACTTTTTTCTTTGTTCTTATTATGTCATTTTGATATTCCAAACCATGGGGTAGCCCACTGAAGCTCCCACAACACCTTGGGTTAGCACTAGAGGATCATGCTCTATTGTAGACCCTACTGAGTATAGTGGTCAGTATGAGTTGTTGGTTTATGGGGATCCTCCACACATTGTGGTTGTCACACGCATACTTGAGGGAGGCTAGACTATTCATGGTGTTCCTTATTACCCCACCACGTGCATGTGACGATTGGCGAGGTTCGAGATCCCCAGGCTCAGGTGCCTATACCCACTTCAGAAATTCATTTTGTGGGGGAGGCAATAGGAACATTTATAGCCTGACCTAGAGCATTGATCATGTCACATATTGCTACACCATATGTATAATATATTTATTTTTAGTATTTCTATGTTAAATTTAAAAATATTGATTGATAACTGAAACTTTTATCTTCAGTTCATACGTCCTCAGAAGCAGCCGATGCATGAACCAATTATAGATGAAGATGATGACATGGCTAAAGTGGAGGATGATCGTCTAGCAAAGGTCATGACAAAATTACCCAGGTTGTCCAGAGGAGTAGTAGAATTGTACTGGGATTTGAGAGTAGTTGGCCTCCAATGCCATGTACTAGTATATATAACATTCAATGATGCATTGGAGGTCGTTTGGGGAGACAAGATATTGAATATTTCCATCCTTCAACTATAATGCATGTAAGATAGTTAATTTTGTCTTCCATATTAGTTATATTTAGATTCTTAGTTTCTAACAACTTAACTTTGTTGTTTTAGGTACATGGACACAATCATTGTGGATCAAGGTCGGTCTTCCATGTACTGATTTGTTAAACTTCAAAACATTCAACCTTCTAGTAATACAATTGAGAGAAAACAAGATTATTTGCAAACATGGATGTCTGAGTCAAATAGAAACGTATACCTTGTGCCATACATTGATGGGTATGGGTTGTTCTATGTAAAATTTCATTAAAGTTTACTTAATTAGTTTACTAACTATTTATGATTCATGATAGGTCTCACTGGAAGCTAATGGTCATTATTCCCAAACAATGCAAAATTATATGGTTTTGTTTGCTGCTTAGGAAGATGAAAACTGACTTGAAAAACATGCTTCAAGGGTAAGTGTTTCTCTTTTTATGTTTCAAATTCATGTTGACCTTCAATTTTTATGATAAATATAGTTCTATTAATATTACCTTGTGTTTTCAATGTAAATAGAATTATGGGTAAATTGAGGTCAGCTAGTTCAAATCTTGTATCCAAAGGTTGTAAGTCATTTATAGTTATAATTCATTTTCTATCTTATTGAATGATCTAAATGATTGATTATTTAGTTTGTCATTTTAGTGTAATAAGCAGCTAGATTCATGGGAATATGGCTACTATGTCATGTCTTGGATTAAGACCATCATTCAATCTGCCATTACAGATGACTGGATTGAGGTAATGATGTTTACCTTCAATACTTTACAAATCAAATTCATCTTTGAACATATGCACATATGCAAACATAATAAATTTTTCTTCATTTTGCAGTGCTTCAAGACTACATCTTATATACTAGAGGATGCAATTAGAAAGATAAGACAAGAGTGAGCAACTTATCTTCTCCAAAGATAAACCTAGGAAGACTTTTATTTGTTGTTGAACATTAATTACATTTAGTTTAAGTTTAACTTTTGATAGTTTAGGTTTTGGATTCTTTCTAGATTATTTAGAACTTTGTTAACTTGAAACACAGAAAATATATTATATTTTGTTGTTCTGGGACAATTTTTTGTTTTTCAAGTGTGGTTTTATTGTAAAAATAAATATTTTTTCTAAAAAAACACCCAGTAGACATCTGTTATGGTACTGTTTGACGTCTATTGATATCTGTTAGTTTACAAAAAGCCGACAAATGACTTACAGTACCAAATTTTGGAACAAGGGCTTAAACATAGGCTATGCTGCTAATACGAAGTCTATATAGACGTCTGACTGGTGTGTGGTCCGACGTCTTTATAGATGTCTGACTATGTGATCCGACGTCCTATTAACGTCACCCAATAAGATGTCGGCGGTAAATCAGACGCCAAAAGTCTCAAATAATAGACGTTAAAAGCCTTTTCTGGATTAGTGAGTGTGAGGACATGTTGACTAATGTAAAATTCCTTGGGAAGATAAGAATGAAGAAAACACTGTAGAAAAATATTCCTTAGCATTATCATTGTAGAGGATTTTAATTGTCTTCCCAAATTGGTTCTTGATTTAATTAAAAAAGGACATAAATATGAACAAAAGTTCAAATTTATCTTTCATTAAATAAACCTAACGACATCGAGAGAATTCAGCAATGAAGGTTACCAAATAATTAAAACCAAACGAAGTAACACAACTTGGTCCCTAAATATCAGAGTGAATAGTTGAGAAATGAAAACTACATTGTGTTTTAGACCTTTTAGGATAGGAAGATCTAACATGTTTTCCTAACTAACAAGACTCATAATCTAAGACTTGAATGTTCTTGACACTTGAAACCATCGTCTTCAACTTGGAGAAACTTGGATGGTTCAAATGGTCATGCAAAAGTTTTGGGGATGAAGTTGTAAAACAGGAAACTAAAGAGCTAGGTTTTAAGAAATAAAGTCCTTGAGAATCATGTCCTTCTCTAATCAAATGACCCATACTATGTTCCTGTATAACAAAGGAATTAGCAATAAAGGTTACAGAACAATTTAAGGAACGAGTCAATTGACTCAAAGAGATTAAATTGTAAGGATAATGAGGAATATACAAAACAAAATTTAAATTCAATGAAGGAGATAAGGAAACTCTACCAATTCCCTAAGATGCAACTTTGGATCCTTTGGCAACAGTAATGAAATGAGGGATTTTCATATGGACACGAAAGAAAATGAAGGAATGTTACCAGAGATATGGCCTGAGGTACTTGAGTTAAGGATCCATGGACAACGACCTTCCACAGATTGAGATATGCAGGTAGTTGACAAATTGGACATGAAGGACGATTGACTAGGATTAAAAGATTTTCCAGACTTATACCTCAAAAATTCTTAGTACTCTTCATTTGAAATTCAGGATTCTAGATCATCATATTTAGAAACATGAGCAACTTTTTCTAGATATCCATCTAAGGCATAACATCTTACAATATGTGCATTGAGGATGTATACTACGACCATCATGTCCTCCTTGGTTGCTTTTGCCTCCTCTTCCTTGTGGTGCTACCATAGCTGATGTTTCAATACAATTAATTGAATTTTTGTCTTTAATTAATGTAGGTATCTAAAGAAGTCGAGTAACTAGGTTGTCCATTGATGGCACTCGATCACTGGCTAACATTTGATCATGAACATGATCAAAATCTGAGTGTAGACTTCTTAGAACTAAGACCATGTAAAACTTATCAAGCTTCTTGTTTATGCCTTCTAAAGAATCAGTCACAAAAAAATTCTTCAATTCCTCTACATTAGCACGAGCCTTTCCTATGTGAGTGACCATATCATGATTGGCTTGTTTAAGGGAAATCACTCTTTGAGTTGCATCGAGACGTTGCACATCATTAGCAAAGATATAATGTGCTCTTTTCCAAAAGGAGAACACATTTTGTAAGGTCTCAAATTTTCTAGGACCTCTTGTTCGACAGACTAGCATAGGATGGCACATAATTGAAAATCAAGCTTTTGCCACTTAGAATTTTCTTCATCGGGCATAGTGAAAATATCTTGTTTAAGATGATCATGGTATCCTTGACCAAGAAACCATAACTCCATGAAAGGAGACCAAGATATATAGTTTTTCCAACTGAGTTTTGCATAAGTAATGGTAGAGGTAGCATATAGAGGTGTTCCAAAACCAAAACCCATTATAAGGCCAATCAGAAGAGGGAAAATATGATTTTGAGAGTAGAAACATTAGATCTGAGCTATTGTCAACAAAACAACAAAATAGGGACCATAACACACTTAAGAGACTAAGGCGAAATGGCCGACAATGGTGGGATGATGTTCTGACATTGGGAAGGCGACACGTGAAGCTCACGCACCTAAAGCCGAAAAGAAGCAAGATGTGACCGCACATCGGGAGGAGAAAGAAACAAAGACCACCAGGAATGAGTCACACTCCTCGAAGTGCTCCTTAACCCTTGACTTCGCCAAAGAAAAAGTTGCGACGACAACAACTGTCAGCAACAGTGGATGACAGTGATGACGAAACAAACTGAAAGCCTAGATGGTTGGCTCTGGATACCAACTTAAAGAATTGGGAAAGAAACTAAAATTTATTATTACTATATTCTCTTTACCCCGATACATCATACTAACCTATTTATAAGGGATCGTAGTTCAACATACAAAAGAAAAAGGCTCTTAAAAAGCCTATTAGAAAAATACATTACATTTTAACAAGGAGCTTAAGAAATTCATGATCTCTTTGTTGATTATTTTTATTTAGAGAAGAAAAATTACATCAAGAACACCAAAAGGTACAATAAAAAGGTTATATTTAGATAATTAAAGCGAATAAGTGCCACTTATAACAATTTTTCAATACAACTACTAACTACTTATATTTAATGCCTATTCTAACATTGAACATTCCTAAAAAATAATATATAACATGAGAAAATGTTTGGAATGAATCTAAGTACTTGTATTACTGTTTAAAAACAAATATTAAGGTGGAAAACATATTTTATGGAATAAATATAAGGAAACAAGATGAAACAACAGTATTTTAAATTAAGATGCACTAGTGGAAAAATGACATTTTATAACGTACAAAAATGATCTTTTATAACGTAGTTACTGGGGACATAGTTCTGGGCGATATAGTAAGTCTACGCATTTGTTAACGTAGCAGAAATTTACGTTATAATATGTTCAACATATTATAACGTAGTTTCTGAAGTACGTTATAATATGTGCAGTTTATTATGACAAATTTTCATTTGTCTGTTATAATAGGATGGAAGGTTTTATGATGTAGAAGTTTTTGTACGTTATAATATGTGATATATTATTACGTATATATTTTTGTACGTTATAATATGTGATCAACTATCATAACGTATATTGTTTAGTACGTTAAAATATATGTTTTTTCTTTTAAAAAAATTGATTATTATATTTGACATTCAATAAAATTATAATAATATTCATGTATTATGATCTCATCCAATCAATTTATAATCAATATAGCTTCAAATAAACAAATTTAAGGAAATTAACAAAATAGAATTCATTTCAAATATTAAATAGTCTAATATTTAATACATCATTTATACATGAAACTATATATTAAATCCAACTATTACATTAATGTACATACACTATTGAATTGTAGCCAAGTTTCTACTAACACTTAAAATAAAAGAAGCTCAGTTTCTTCTCATGTCTTCAATGTCTGCAACTTTCATGGAAGATGAATCATTAAAGATCTACAAATAAAATAATAGAATTAAGAAAATATTTTAATGAATAGTTCAAGTTACATTAGAAATGTCAGACTAAAACCATTTGATACATCTGAATCTGATTATTAAATCTGAATGTAACAAAAATTTTTACTAAATCACAAAATTATGTAAGTTTACATGTGGATAAATTTAGACAAAAATATAAGTTAAAATACATTGACAAAAGGTAAAATAAAAAAAAATAAGTACAATTAGATATAAAAACAATCAGATTTTTTTAAATTATTTATTTCCAATCAAAGACTCCTTTCTCTTTTACAAATGAAAAAAAAAATACAAAAAGAAATGAGAATAAGAAATTATTTGTCTGGAATAAAATTTCAACCTCATGTCATTTCAAGAAAATAAAAAAGACTAATAAATTACACAAATGATGACAAATCCATAAAAATAAAGTAACACAGGATAATGCTCTAAAGAATTGTTCATTTCCCTCTGTTGTAACTATCTCTCTCCATATATACTATTTGTTCTTCAACATCAACATTTCTCAAGAAATTTCTATAACCTCTCAGTTACCTAATACTGATTGCTTTTATGTAGAGCAACAACCGAATCTTGAAACTCATGCTGACAGGTGATTGAAATAGCAGAGGTACTTTATATGATCTAGAGGTCCTTAAGGTGGTATTTGTAAAACCAATTGATAACAATATTTTATTGAAATTGAATTCAATTTTTATTATTTTCTCTCTTGTATTTACTCTTACTACCATTTGGTATTGTATTCATCTGGAAGCACCACGGGAACCAGATAGCTAGGTCCTGCTAAATCATCTTTATTTTACTTGTTCATCAAACAACATTAGTCTTTGACCTTAAGGTGTGTTTATGCTATAAAATTTACAAGCTTGTAATAAGCACTTTCCAATAAGAAAAAAGTTAATCTAAAAAATATAATTAGGTATACCACCAGTTAGGTATAATCAAACATGACTTTAACTGCAAGAATACGATAACGTTGTCCTAGGAACAGACTCAAAAACTTCGGCTATTTCTATGTCAAGCATGTTTGGTTTTTTCTATAACAGTCTTACCTTAGATCTTAAGCTTTTGAGACGTGTTGTCAAACAAATAAATTTTGCTGGATCCTTCCAAATGAGAGGCAGTGACGAAGTTGGACAATCCTAAAACAACAATGTAACTTAGTTGGATACTATAGAAAATTTGTTTAAGCGTCCTCCAAAATTTTGATGACAATAACTAAGTTAATTCACAAGAATCAACCATTCACTTAGACAAACCAATATGAATAAACATAATTTTGATGAAGTATATTAGAAAGTTGGATAATTCATAATATTCTGATGAATAAAATACTCACTTGAATATATTTTTAGCATGTCTCTGATAGCATGCAAAAAATTATCACTGTCATGTACTCCTCCTTGTTCTTGAACATCAGAGGCACCTTGGATCAGGGCCAAGCAATGACCCTGCAAACCATAAAGGGAAGTTCAAAAGATAAAAGTAGAGGTGTGATGCAAAACTGGACTTTGACTCCTCAAAGGTGAGAGGAGAACACTTGATAGGATTGTGATAAAATAAATTATGCTTAATTGAAGGACCCAAATACATTCAACAATTGTGAGTTCACTTTGTTCTCTAAAGTGCACCTACTAACTTTAAAGGAGCCAAATCCCTTAGTGGCAGAGGACAAAGGGGAGAATTTATATAAGAAACTCTACTTAGCGTGACTATAATAAAACCACCTTGCATCTATTTCATGTTAATCACCAATATTTCTTAACTGCAACCAACAAATCATGAATGATAAGACCTAACATTGTATCGTATGCCTTCACTCTTAGATTGGATTAAACAAATGAAAAATACTTGGGCGTATAATTTCATAAACATTTTAATAGAGTAATTCTATCTGTTTGTATGATTTCATTATACTACTATAAAAGAAGAAACGAGAACAGGAGCAGAAGCTCCTCATGATCAAAGATCACTCAATGACCCTGTTTCCATATGACAACACTTGTTTTCTTTCCACAACTAACTATTCCCCATCCCATCTAACTACTCACCTAAAGGGTGGGGTCTAAGATAACCAATCACACCATGTGTAAGAAAAGAAAATAAGACACTTTAAATTGGAAGTGGTAAATGGGAATTTTGAAATAAGAAATATACCACTACAAGTCAAAGCAATGAAAATAAATAATCATACAAAATTAAAGAATAAGTGCAATGCCAAAATTCTAAGGATACATACCACCCGTCCCTCAGTTACAGACAAGTATGCTTGAAGCTCAGACTCAATAACCTTGACCAATGAAAATGCTCCAAGCATGTGCTTCTTTTCCAATTGGCAGGCTATCTTTAAGAACTGATGCCTGGCAAGGAGATTGATGAATCATCAAGGATGAAGGAGAGAAGAGAAGAGAACAGAGTAACATTGCAGTGATAGGAAAATTTATAATGCAGGGAGATCTGTATCACAACAACTGCAAAAGGAAAACTCCTCAAGCGAGCATTTGAGCAAAAAACCAAGGCCCAAACGGCAACCATTGCAATTCCACTCAAAATGCTAAGAAACCGCTCTCGCACCACACAAAAACCAAAACAAAACCACACAACACTGACATTTTCGTTTTCACATTATACACATCACCTACAAAACATTCTATCAAACGGCCATAACTTCCCAAATCAACTCGGGATGGAAAGAAGGTAACCTCGCCAGAGAACAACCTTCGAACTTCGTCTCGTCTGTTACCATCATCGGACACTCCGTCGAAACCGAGGTCGGCGAGGTCTCACCCTTCCAAATCCCATCCTCCTCCTCTCTCTCGTGCTAACGCCGTTGATTTCCCACCAATCCAAAGACAATCCCCACCAATCTAGGACAAATTAGTGAAATTAATAGAAGAAAAACATAACAAATTAGGAAAAAACAAATAGTAGAAGAAATTTCGGCGATTTCGAAATATGAATCATAAAACCTACTTGGTTGGACTTCGGAAATTTCGACGAAGAGGCAGTGGAGGCAGAAGCAGTCTCTGAAGGTTCTATAACTACTTGGTCAGGCGTAGGAACAGTGCTTTCAGTTCGCTGGCCTTCGCCTTCCCCTAGCCTAGCTCTCCTTCTCTCTATAGCCTAAACCACAACCACAATCGCGCGGAGGGAGGAGTGTTCTCGGAGTCGAGAAAACCATGGGCGCGGAGCAGTGTTCTCAGAATGTTTGGAGGGAGGAGTGCCGAGAAATTAAAGATGAGAGGGAACGTGATAATAGGTTTTGAACGAGAGGAGTTTTCAAGGTTTAGAGACACCGAAGAGAGGAACGAGATGAGAGGGAAAGAAATGAAATCAGGGAAATGTGAAAAATTAGAAACCATGAGATATTATATCTTATTTTTAAAACTACGTTATAATATATCTTAAATTTATTTACAAGTTTGCCATCGTATTTTAATTTTATAACTGATTTTTAAAAGTACGTTATAATATGTCTTAAACTTATTTACAAGTTTGCCACCGCGTTTCATATTATAACTGATTTACAAAACTACGTTATAATATGACCTATTATGATGGATAATTTTTATCCGTTATAATAGGTTAGTTATAAAATGTCATTTTTCCACTAGTACAAAAGGGTGATAATACATTGACATTTACATTTTTAGAAGGTGTAAAAGTATATTTTTCTTACAACAAATTTTTGTTTCCTTTGTTGAACATCAACCTTTCCATTTTGGTAGAGAAAATAGATGTATAATTCCAAAAATAATTTCCATTAGAGTCGGATAGAAATATCATGCTTGACAAAGTTTGATCTGTGGATTTAACATAGTTACATTTATTGTTCTCAAACTCTTACAAGTCCATGAAAGATCAGGTCGTTGCAGAACAAGTTCTAGCTTTCTTAGGTTCTTCAACATAGACATCAACCTTCCCGAAGTCAACCATTCCAAAAGTTGAACTCTTTCTGGCATTATAGCCTCCATATCTTGCTGCTGTGAAGAAACGAAAACCAGGAGCAAGCAGCAGCAACACAGATAGTGAAAGCAAAGTGAATTGGTTATAGCATAGTTGTCAGCGTGGGAAGTGCCACAAGTGAAGTCAAAGTGATTTTAGAAGTCAAAAGCCTAACGTTTTATCCCACCACCCAAGTAACATCTTCAATGCGTGTCACCTACCTTTTATTTCGGCACAGTTGTAGTTTCTACTGTAGTTACCACTCACTATGTTATACATCCTACAGTTAAACAAAGTATAAAAGAATTTTTTTTGAACTCAAATTCTTCTTCAAAGGAAAAATAAAACCCTCCTTTGACGCCATGATTGAAGAGTTTTCCGGATGCTAGTTGAATGAAATAGGAAACCCTTTGCCGGGACTGATTATGTCTACTCTTCAAGTTAAATTATATTGCTATTTAGTTGAAATGGTTATACAAACGAAATGACAATCACAAAGGTGAACAAAACTTCTACTTCACTACACTTGATAATGCGTTTCTCAAAATATACATTTCTCTGCAAGCATATCATGTAGGCTGAGCAAAATAATAGTAAGTGTTTGCAAAGTAATGGTTGCTGAATTGAAGCTCACCATAAATATTTTACTTGTATGTTGGGGTTTTCTTAAAAAGAATGAGTTGTCATTTGTTCGACTATATTAAGGTAATTCGCCAAGTCTTTCCAATAGGCGAAATTACTCCAACCAATGAAAACCTTAACACTGAAGTAAATACAGAATTGTTGACTGTTCAAAGGGAACTAGGATAACCAATGAGATATTTTTACAATATAATCCGTGTATTTGCTTAGTATCCCACTTTGCAAAGAGACAACTATTAGAAAATACAAACAAATGTATCTTTTAATATTTGCTTGTAACTTTGAAAACCCTCTAAATTATACAGCACTGCTGCTGTCATTATCACTATGGGCAAAAAATTAAGCAAAACAAATAAATTATTAATAAAACTAAGAACATAGAAGAACACTTTCTTACAATAATATATGTACAATTAATCAGAAAAAAAATGCATAAATAGAGACTAACACAAACAGGTATCTTCTAACTCTCCTCAAGATGAGTTTAGATCTCGTGATGTTTGGCCTTGCCATCTGTCAAACAAAACCAGATATCATTCACAAGCATATTCAATGCAGTATAATGTGAGTATAAAGAGAGAAAGTGTTATGAAAAAGTGACCATTACATAACTAGTACTACTTTTAAGAATAGTTATTAGAAGGGGAAATGATAAAATGATAACTTCCATATAAACCTTGATAGAAGAAATCTTGCTAGTGGACTTAAATTGCTATTAGGATTATGTTCCTTGTTTTGTTGTTTTTTCCTGTTATCAGCCAGTGCATTTCGGGTTTCTTCGGTGGACTTGGTCTCGCTGAATAGTTCCCCTGCTAGCCGCTGCAGGTCCTTCAATGAATCTTCCTTTGTACTGCACCACAAGAGAATGAGAAACATATACTTTTCTTTTTTTTATTTTTCTAAAAAATTTCAAAAGAACGCAAACCTTGCCAATCGCTGAAGCAACTGTTTGAGAAGAGCTTCACAGGATTTAGGTTTTGAGCCCTCCATGTTTATTAAAGAATTGATAACTGCCCGCCCAACTGCCCCTTCTGGATCATCGGCAATGGCCTGCATAACAAACGCAGACCATAACAAATTTTTCTAGTACCCAAAGAATAGCATTCTTCATATACGACTTCACTGTGTTGTTGTAATATCTCAAGTCTTAGTACAAAAAGTCATGCAGGAAATTAATAGTAATAATCAATTTTCAATAAAATTAAAGCTTGTACATTGTACTCAAAACTATAAATAATAAATATATGAAACATTTAATTATGGAATATTGAGGAGCAGTGCGAAAAGTATATGATGCTTTATTTGGACTTACAACTTATTTAGAACGAAAATATGGAATATATTTACTAATTTACCTCTTTTAAAGAAGGAACAAGTAAAGCAGATAATGGCACTGAGGATAACATTATTTTAGCACTTCCTTCATCATTATTAGCATGATGTGATCTTGACATGCCCCTGTGTGAATCATGTTCGCACAAAGTCTGAATAAGAAATCCCTAAGAATGTATACACACATTTTTAACTCAGCAACAGAAAATTACTAGCTCTATTATTGTGGATGTACCTTGAAGAGTCAAAGCTGCTAGCCTTTCCATCTTTCTTGTCTTCCTGTCTATCATTGTTGATTTTTCCTCGGGCCAATCTTTCTCGAGAACCCACTTTCCTGAGCCCTCCTTGCATAGCAGCCTTTGCCTGTGAAGACAAACAGGTGGGAAAATACTGTTTATAAGAAAAATATCAATTTGAACAAGTAATCACAAATAAAACAAGTTTCTTAATAAATTGCAATTGAACAAAAAGAAAAATTTTCGGACACAGTTGTTCAAGAAATAGTCTAAGAATATAACTCTGACAAAACAAACTGGGTGGGTAACTCAGTCAATTATATAGCAACGGAAAATAATAAAATACTGTACCACAACTAAATCTACTACATAATGGAACGAAACCTATACACAAGAAAGGGGGAGGCTCATCGTGAGCAAAATTAATTAACACGCAAGCAAAATTTACAACTTGTATCACAGAAACAGAACCTCAGCAAGATTTGCCGCACTGTCTTCCATTGAGGAATTTGAATTTCTGTCACTAAGTCCAAGTCGAGACCTTAGTGGCTGTGGTGAATCAGGCTCATCATGCTGGCCACGTAAAACAACAGTCCCACTTGTAGAGGCATCATCAAAAGAAGAATATCTGCTACTATACTACATTTAATAAAATTCTCAGTATGGGATTATACAGAACAGCTAGAAGAACTTAACAGTTTCTAAAGTAACACAGCTTAATCATACTTGAGAGCTTTGGTCACCGAATATAGATGACCTTGACCCTTTTGGCGATCGAATAACAATCGTTCCTGATCCATTTCCGGATAATTCATCCTGCATATTGAAGATTTCAGACGATCAAAGCTGTCCCAGGTTGTTCAAAATGATAGTTCAACAAGTTCAAAGGAACTCCATCAGTACTTCATGATTGACACATTTCAAATAACACTATCGAGATGAATTCTCCAAATAATTATACCACTACAGACAATTTAACTGCTGTTCATGTCTGATTAATGAGGAGCAACATTGGCTGTACAGAAAATTATCAGTTTCAGCTCAAGTATAGAAAGGTCATCAGATAAATATTTAGAGTTAACTGGTTAAGCATTGATCATGCATCCACTGTTTTGTAAATACCAAAACTCCTAAAGGTTCCTCTATAAAGATGTAGCCGCTAAGTATATCATTCAATTGACCAGGTTAACTTATTTGACGAAGACAGGAACGAAAAGTAAGAGTCATTTACATCTTCAGTGTGATTGTCCAGATGCTCATCATGGTGGGGAACTCGATCTCTTCCAGAGGAACTTTCAAGTGACTCACTAAGTGCCCTTCTATTAGCAGATCCCCCTTGATAACCACTCTCAGGAGCTTTTCTTTGGGTTACCTGATTATGTGATGCTTCAGCTTTCTTCTCTCTAAACTGAGGTGGTCGAGAAACAATACGAAAGGTTCCAGTACCCTGTGATCCACCAATATTGAAGTCCCATCCATCACTTTTCAGGGTTTTACCCTGATCACTGCAAATTAGAAATAGTCCGTAAAAATATTCAATATGTAAACTAAAAACTAGTAGCCAACAGTTAACCTACCTGGGTCGATTATTTTCTTCACCTCTTACATCTCTAGCCACTTTTACAGTATCTGATCCTTCCCCTATCCCTCTTGAGACATTTCTAGGTGTTTCCAGATCTTCTTCCTTTATTTGATATTTTGGACGTTCTCTATCACATAATCACAAAGCATGATCATGTCAACCACAAGCTGGGAATAATACTTGTAATTTTCATTTTCTGATGGACAACATGCTAAAGTTACATAGAAAAAGGATTTCAGAAATTAATTGTGTCTCGTCATTTACTTTTTCTGAGATATAGTAATGGCTTCAGAATATATAAAATGAAAGAACAAGGGGCGGATGAAATTAATAGGCAAAAGCAAAATTATATAATTACGTATATGAAACATAGCGAGACCTTTATCAATGATTCGCACCTTATTCTTTCTACAAGCTTTGAACTCCTCCTAGCATTCCGAATAAAACGGTCCTTCAAAAGTTCCTTAGCACTTGGCCTCTGGAATTGAATCCATTAAAAGGGGGGGAATTAAGAGCCTGACAGAGAGAGATCAACTTCACCAGTTCGAATTCAAGCTAGTCTAAAAAGCTACTAATTAGGGAAAACTAAATAATAAATCTCATCAAGTTGACAACAACAAATTTCAATAGGAAAAATATAAACAAATAGTTCTGTTATTCCTGTTATCGTAAGCCCAATATTTCAATAAATACTGTTTATTATTACCTTTTCCCCTAAGAAATTAAATGTTCTAGAAAAGCAGATTCAGTATAAAAAGGAATATCATATGGGTTCTCTCATACAATCCATAAATTGATCATTTCACTCAATTGGACTCATAAAGAAGAACCTTTTCATTACAACTATACCCAACAGAACTAAAGAAAATGAAATAATAAGTGTATGAAAAGCATTGACACTTGCCTCGGCAGGAACCTTCTTTAAGCACAATGAGACAAATTCTTTCATTGGACGGGAAAAATGATCATCTAGCTGAAGAAAATGAGATTAAATGTCAACTGCTATGATGAAAAAAATAACATCTGGGTTTGAAAAGTTCAAGAAACTTAAATGGTTCAAAACTAGAAAGTTTGACTAGATGGATACTAAAGAACACAACCTGCGGAGGATTCTCCCGGGGTATGATGAAAAGCACTCTCATAGGGTGAAGATCGGCTAGTGGAGGCTCCCCCTTTGCCATTTCAATAGCAGTGATTCCCAAAGACCAAATATCTGCCTGCATAAACAGAACACTCCTGTTACAATTCTAAGAACACAATAATTAGTAGAAACTAAAATAAAGATGAAAAATAGAACCAAAGAGAAACATTACAGAAAATATATAGAATAAATATATTACAACCTTCTCATTATATCCATCAGTATTCTGAATAACCTCAGGCGCCATCCAAAATGGCGTTCCTACAAATGTCTGTTATGATAAAAGAAATGTTAGCATATCCAGCCTAAGATGAAGAGTAATAATTTAGAATTCCAGGTGGTTTTTCAACTACACGAAGCCTTAAATGCAGTGAGGGTTATGACAGAATCATGCAGCCGATACTAAAAAAACTAGCAACATGAAATTCAGACTGCCCAACTCAAAGTACACAGAATATCCTGCACCACAATTCCTTCACTTTGGGAGTCTACACATTCAATTTGATTATCCAATTGAAAAAAAAGAACAATTCTGTGCTCTTGAAAGGATATTAAGAAGTTAAGATTAAGATCATCAAGCATAAAATAACTTACATAAATTTTAATCTAAATATGAAAAAAATACTGTATGAACAACCCATCCATGTTGAATTAACTTCAATGACATATGTTTACCTTCCTCCTTGATATAGTCCTTGTTAACTGTGCAGAAACGCCAAAATCTGCTACCTGGTGACATTCCACTTGTATGTAAGTCCCCATCTCAAATTATCAAGTGCATCATTTTTCAGTGAAGTTCTATATAATAAAAATTGGATATAACCTCTTTCGGTATAACATACCTTTACATCACCATTCTCAGACAATAAAATGTTTGCAGCTGTATAATAGACATTTAAATACTGTCAATTGTAAAGCTAATACAAAGCAAAAAGAAACCCCATAACTACATATGGACAGGGAGAAAGAAATTCAAAGGGGATGGGGTTGCTGCTGACCTTTAAGGTCTCTGTGAATTTTCCCTTCAGTGTGTAGATAATCAACAGCATGCAGCAAGTCACGCAGAATGCAAGCAATTGACATTTCATCAAGGGGATTACCTGCTTGGAGCTACAGAAGCAATACCAGAATTAACCTCACAGAAAAAATACAACAAACAAACCATATAGGAAATTATTGTCAACGAATATAAATATGATATACAGCAGACAGAAAACCTGACCATTCAAAGTATGAACTGTTTTCTTTCTCATTTTTAATGATAGAAAATTTAATAACCGGAAATGTACAAAGAAGGATAACAAGTTCCCCAGAATAACCAAAGAGAGAAAAAAAATATTGAAACAAAAAATGTTATAAACATCCATACTCATGCAAACAAAATCAACCCACGTATCCACAAATTCTGTTTTCATATACAAATAACAAGGTTATATTATAATCAAACAAGAATTACAATGAAAACATCAAACTTCATTCAAATATATATTATAGTCCAGTTTTATGCATATCCTTTTCTTTGGTCTATTTGAGTCTAAAAAGTGCATATCCCCTGCAGCAAACTTCTAAAGGAATCTGAAACTTGGACGAGGATGGAGTTCTGAGTGTAAGGACTCTGAAAAATAGAAGTATTAGAGTAGATAGATGTTTTAAAATAATGGAACCAAGCTTTTGGTGGTAAAATACACCAACAGTATAAATAGGAAATTTTAACATACGGTTCATTATCTTAAAACTGTCTATCTCTCTAAAACCTCTGTTTCCTACCTTTGCTCTCCCTTCTCTCTAGATTTCTTCAATCTTAGTTCATCTTTTCAACAATCAGGCAGTGCCTAAGAAATCTTGGCAACCTGAGCTTCCATTCCACCAATCAATTTCTTGTTTTAGAGCCAGTAAGTTTGTCTCTCTTTGATTCTTGAAATTTTTGTAATATTTTGATACATGCATAAACTGTCTGGTTTGCATGTGTTCTTCAGCTCTTCATCTGAGTTCTGATTTTGTTTCTGGTTCGGTGGTTGGTTTCCTTTCACCGATCCAAAGGCTGTAGGTTGTCCTAGGATCACTTGCGGGTTAAGAAAACTGTGAAGAAGGTTCAATCTGTCAAGTTGTGCGGTTCGGTTAAGAGGTAAGAGAAGATAGTTAATTTAATTGTTTGGTTTATGATGTATGAAAATGTTGTTTGATGGTGCTGCATGTGTGTGAAACTGAATGATTATGTGTTCGATATTGTTATTGAAGACTATTAAGTGTTGTATTCATGTTGATTGTGATTCTGCATAATTCTGGTTCAGTGGCCGAGTGATATTGGGAGGAAGTGTGGTAGTAAAAATGGAGAATGTGTGTTCGGTGTGAGTTTGGTCTGTATGAGGAATATGGGTGAGTTGTTTAAGATTTATTTGAATCCTTAAGCCACTCAAAATGGTACCAAAAGTAAGAAATTTGATTCTTGGTCATTGAGTTCATGATTCTGCAGAATTGACTCTCAAATCTGAGATGAAACTCTCTAAATAATATGAGGAATGTTTAGATGTTCTTAGAGAAGTGTATAGGTTTGTATAATATAAATTGGGAGGATTAGAAGTTGGCAAGAATGAAGGAAATTGGTAAAGATTGGTGTTGATCATAATTCTGCAGTCATTCTGCAGAATTATGCGGTTCGCTGAAGGTACTTCGTTGACCGTTCGGCCTTCTCCTTGTGTTCGATCTTAACTAAGTTCTGCTTATGTGGAACTTCAGTTAATGACCGATCGGTCTTGTACTTGTAGTTGATTTTAAAATAGTGGTCGGTCTAGTATTAGTATTGGTATTCGGTCTTAACTGTGTTCGGCCTCTTATGGGCCTTACTAGTTAATGATCGTTCGGTTATGTGCTGGTATTCGTTTTTGTATACCATTCGATCATATTATTGTACCGTTTGGTCCTACACTAGAGCTCGGTCTCTTAGTGAGGCTCGGTCTTCTTTTAGAATTCGGTCTACATTGGTACTCGGTTTCGTTCGGGTGCTTGATCTAATATTGGTTCTTGGCCTTGTTATAGAATTAGAATGTTATAGTATTCGGTCTCACTTATAGTAGTCGGTCAATAATAGTGTTAGGCCACTTCTTCAACATTACCTAGTATGGACTGTTCGGTCCTGTTCTTTAGATAGTGAAAGACCGTTCGGTCTCGTACTAAGTGTTCAATCTAAGTTATAAGAGTTTTGTCTAAGTGATTAGTATTCGGTCATATTCATAGGTGATAGTTGTTACCATTCGGTTTGACCTTACTAGGAAGCTTTCGGTTTGTAAAGGGTGATGGTTATATTGTATTGTGAGTGTTTGTTTCAGTGGTTTAAATGTATTATGCATGAGAAATAATGTTGATATTGTAGTGTGGTATGAGATTTCTAAAGATAAATATGAAAGAGAATTCCAAGGAGGAAAGTCTCGGTGGTTGGTTTTCAATGTAATAGTAGGGTATGAATATGGGTAGTGAAATCAACGGCGTTCCTCCTATGGTTACCAAGTCTCAAGTAGATGTCTCAGTGGTTGGTTTTCAATGTAATAGTAGGGTATGAATATGGATAGTGAAATCCACGACGTTCCTCCTGACATTCTAATGGTTACCAAGTCTCAAGTAAAGATGGTAATCCATGTCGTGAGAATAGCAGGAGTCCCTAGTCTAAGGGGGGAGACCTTAGGTGAGGTATAACAGGCTAACCTCGTGTGGTAGCTGATGGGTTTCCAGTTACTACACCTACGAATGCACGAACGGCCAAAGCTACGTATTCATACCCGTCCGGACAGTCAAGTTAAAGTGGTCGATCAATATATGTTTATATGTTTTACACATGTGGTATGAGTATCTTAGTTGTTTGTTTGAATTGTATTCCCACATGAATATTAAATTACACTAGCTTACCCTTCTTTTCTGTCTTGTCATGTTTGTCCGTTCGGTTTTTCCTTTGCCATGGTAATCCTGTGGATGTGCGCAAAGGGAGAGGAGTTTCCGTCTGGAGCAAGCAATGGAAGGAGAGGATTCATCTGTCTAGTATAAGACCGTTCAGTCTTGTACATCGTTCCATATCAGCATACAAATTTTGTAAAGTTTTTAATCTTCTGGTTATTTTAGAGTAAATGTAAGTTAATTTTCTTTACAGTAATTGTTCTACCTTATTATTATGTGATGTATCATTAACATAGTTTCATACTATATTTTTGGGATGTTACACTAAGTACCCAACCATTGACAATCTGATATATGCTGAATGTTTCTCACTTGCAACTATTTTCTAGTTAGAAATTATGCCCCAAGAATTCAAGTAATCTTTTTCTCTCTTAGTTCTCTGCAAAGCATTTGGTTGGCTTTTTATAAAGGATGGTGTCTTATCCTAAGTCCTAATTCCTGGCAATTTTCTTTGTCTTCAGATACTCTTCGTTCATAAAAAAAGTAAAAAATATATCAGACAGTTCACGGATAAGCAAGAGAAGTTTCATTAAAGGATGATTCAGACATACATCAATTTTCATGCACTGAACATATAGAAGCAAGGAAACAGAAGTAACCTACTAGATCAGCAACTGAACCACCAGCCATGTATTCCATTATTATCCAAAGTTTAGTTTGATTGAGATAGGAACCATAATACTCAGTAATGTATGGACATCGACATTGAGACAAAACAGCAATTTCCTGAAAAATAGTAAACTAAATCAAAACATGTTTATTTGAGTACAGCAAACGAGAGTACAAGTAATCTACAAAATTATTATACCTTCTGGATATCATCAATTTCATCCTCCCTGTCAAGTGACAAAAAGAGAGGAAAGACAAATTAGGAAGTAGTAAGGAAGAAATGAATATAGATTCAGAGTGCAACACAGCAATGATACAACGTTAATAAGATCTGTGAGGGAGAGAAAACTAGTATTTAACTAAAAAAACACTAGAACAAACTTCCTTAGGTCGTGCAGAATTGTGTTCATGCATGGAAACATGGCTGGTGCATTCATTACTCCAAATGGCACCACAAAAAATTCATAATGCCCATGGTGAGTCCAAAAAGTCGTCTTCTGTATATTTGAATCACGCATGTGAATTTGATGATATCCCTCAAATCCACTTTCGAAAAGAAAAGAACTTTGTGCAACTCATCAAGTAATTCCTCTGTGACTGAGGATAGGTAATTTGTCAGGAATTGTTGCCTTGTTCAATCCTCGGTACAAAACTTCCAACTCACATCTTTTTTCTTTACTAAAATAATTGGGCTGGAATAAGGGCTATTGTTAGGCCTGATGACCCCTTTATCTCAACATTTCCCCTACATATTTCTCAATCTCCGTTTTCAACAAGTGAGGATATTTATAAGGTCTCACATTTATAGGGTCTATCTAAGACTTGATTGGGATTTTATGATCTATTTCTCTGTGAGGTGGCAGTTCTTGAGGTTCCTTCCTCACATTCCATCAACACTAAATTCAGTTTTGCTTGTTGATTGTCCGTAAATCCATTTTTCATATCATTACCTGAGTTATGTTTTGCAGCTCCTACATCCCATAATATTGATATAGCTTCTATTTTTGTTTCTTTCAACAACGCTTGTGGGGTTACTAATGTTTTTGCTAGAGCTGGGTCACTTTTCATCTGAACCAGCTGATATTGTGTGCTAAAACTCAGTTAAAGTCTTCCAATTCACCTTAACATCTCACAGAGTGGCCAACCAAGCTCGCCTAAAATCAAATCCACCCCTCCTAAGTCAAATAAGAAAAACGACATACTTCTCCAGCTTCACCTCTACATCCCTGCAACATCCACTCTTTTATTTCCTATTCTTATCTCTTAATCATACATCATAGGATGAAGTTGTTTCCACTCTCAAACCAGCAACTATCTATCAATATCAACACTGATCTTCCCTTCATCATTCATTGTAGCTTCATAGTGTGGGATTGGGTCAAACCTCTTCCTGAAGAAAGAGACAATTCCATATGTTGATGTTCAAAATCAACGAATTCTTCTTCACCATTATGCAAATACTCCTCCGATAGCAGCCCAAGCAAGCAATTGGATAGTAGGCCCAGGCCCATTATTTAAAGTGTATGGGATGAGGAATAGAAGGGTGAGAGAATGATGAGCTGGCACGAGAGTGTGTTGCGCACGAGATTTTCTGATATATTGGGGAGGGTGAAGATAAAGGGTATCATTGGGTATTGGAAGTTTGTTATGGGCTGGGACCAATAGCACGAGATTCAACCTCAAAATGCATTGATCATGGAGAAGTTAGATGCCTTGAATGATCAGTGAAGAAAGAAAAGAACAGGTGACGATTCTAACGTTGACAAGGAGGAAGAAGTCCACTAAGAGAACGCATGACACAGAGGAGTTCATCAGAGGGATTCAAGAAATTGCAGGGTGGTTCGTTGGAAGAGTTTCGTCAATCAGTTAACAAAACTGAGCACTCAATGTTTGATGGAGAAGACACAATTGGGTGGATTTCCCAAGCTGAAGTGTATTTTCAAGTGCAAGAAACGCCAAATGATGTTCACGTCAACTTCACGCATCTATGTATGGAAAGACTGACAATCCATTTCTTTAATTCTCTTTTAGAGAATGAAGAAGAGTTGTCGTGGGAACAATTCCAAAGGGAGCTTCTCGATCATTATGAAGACAATGGCGAAGGGGACGTTTTTTAGCAACTCTCCAAAATTAAATAGGAAGGGTGTGTGGATGATTATATTTAATGATTCAAACGTCTTAACATGCAGGTAAACGTATTCCTTAAGAGCAATATTTTGGGTATTTCTTGCATGGCCTAAAAAAGAAGATTAAGGGACGTGTTCTTAGCTTTTGTTCGGTGGTTCCTCTATCGTGGGCACATTTTTTGAACCTAGCTCGTGCTATTGAAAGAGAAGTTGTTGGAAGTAAGGCGATAAGTATCCAATTCGAGGCACTTTCTCTAGTGGATTTAGAGGCTAGGGAAATAGAAGGAATGGGGATTCGGGCTAGATTCATATGGGTCGTGGAAAGGATCAGTTCAATGAGAAGGGACTAAATAAAGGGCGTTTTGGGTTTGGGCCCAAGGAGGATAAGACAAATGAGCCTAATCCAAAGAATTTAAGTACGATGGATTGAGGAATTAAGCACTTATCCCTACAGGAACTAAATGAACACAGGAAGAAAGGACTATGTTCCAAATGTGGGGGTAAATATCATCCTCTTCACCAATGTCATGACAAACAATTGAAGGTCATGTTGTTGGAAGACGATGAAGCTATGGATGACAACGGAGATTTTCAAAAGGGTGAATTAAGTGACCTAAGAGATTCTGATTGTGAGTGTAGTATGTTGTTGTTGGGGAATTTGATCTACGATCATCATGATAGTGTTCAACAAGATAGCCCTCAAACCATGAAACTGAGAGGGAGTTTGAAAGGGATCCTAGTCCTTATATTGGTTGACGGTGGTACAACTCATAATTTTGTTTCTAAGAGATTGGTGTCTAAGGTGGGTTAGGAGGTCAAGGAGACAAAAGAAACGAAGATTAAGTTGGGGGATGGGCATAAAGCGGCAGCAAAAGAGTACGAAAATCCCTAGATCTGAAATTAGCAGAAGCTGATTTTTCAATCGATGCATTTTTATTTGATCTTGAAGATATTGATTTGGTATTGGGGATGTCATGGTTACCACATTGGGAATTACAACTGTTGATTGGAAAAACCATGAGATGGATATTTGTTGGCAGGGAGGCATGGCTACAATTAAGGAAAATGACAACAAAGAGACTCGAAATGTATCTTTTCAAAGTGTGATAACTCAATCTACGAAGGTGGAAGAAGATTTATATTTTGCAACAGAGGTTAGTCCTCGAGCTCAAGTAGACAAAGGCAGCAGGATTTTGAACCCATCAGTGTGAGGAGTTAGAATTGGACAGATTTGGGAAAGTGTTTAATGACCCTCAGGGGTTACCTCCTAAGATGAATAAAGAGCATGTTGTTACTTTGCTGGAACGACAGGGCCCAGTGAATGTGAGGTCCTATTGATACCCTCACCACCATTAAGATGAGATAGAAAAGCAAGTGAGGGAGATGTTGCAATCAGGAAATATCAAGCCCAGCCAAAGTGCCTTTTCAAGACCAGTCCTTTTAGTTAAAAAGAAAGATAATTCATGGAGGTTATGCATGCACTACAGAGATTTGGACAAAGTTGCATTGCCAACGCCTGTTATTGATGAATTATTAGATGAAGTGCATGGAGCTAAATATTTCTCTAAGCTGGACCTTAAATCTTGTTATCACCAAGTGAGAGTTAAGGTTAGTGACATACATAGGACTGCTTTCGAACCCATGAAGGTCACTATGAATAGTCATGCCCTTTGGTCTTATGAATGCACCTTCAACTTTTCAAGCATTAATGAATGACTTATTTCGGTCTATGTTGAGGAAGTATGTTCTAGTGTTTTTTTGAGATTCTCATCTACAGTAAAGACCGGGAGACCCATATGCAACACTTAGTGTTAGAATTATGAATTTTGTAGTGCTGTATGTGTTGTATGTGAGTGTGTGTGAGTTGTGTATTAGCTGGATGAGTGGTGTGTGAGGTGTGTCCCATTCTCTTAATCCTATAAATATAGGATTAAGGAGAAGGGTGTAACCAAGTGAAGTTATTCAATAAATTTTCAATTTCACATGGTATCAGAGCAGGTTCTCTGATTTGCCTCTAGGGTCTCTACTGTCTGCCGGCGGCCAGCCGCCATGGCCGCCGGCAGCCCCTACAGTTTCCGGTGACAGTCCCTCAAATTCAATTTTCTCTTCTTCTCTGTGCACCAGTCCAGATCGAGTGTGCCACTGCTGTCGCCGCCACTTTCCGCTGCCGTCGTTGCTAACTCCGTCACCGCCGGCCGCCGCTGCCGCCGCCGTCGCCACCGCTGCCGCCGCCGTCGCCACCGCTGCCGCCGCCGTCGCCACCGCCGGCCACCGTCACAGTTTCGACGGGTGACCTGCGGATCTGGACCGTCTCCTTGAGCGACGGCCAACCCTGCCGGAGACAGGACCAGAATCCTCCGAACGCGCCGCCACGCAGCGCTTCTTTCCGGCCAGTCCGCCGCCGGCCGCCGTCACCGTTCCGACCGGCGACCACTGGATCTGGTTCGCCTCTTCACGCGACGGCCAACCCCACCGGTGTCGGCGTCCGAAGCCTCCGCACCAGCCGCCATGCGCCGCTTCTTCGTACGCTGCGAACATGCGCGTACACTCTGGCCGCCGGAGCTTCTCCGCGACACCTCCATAGCCGTCGTCGGAGCTCCCTCTCTCCGGTATGACCCTCCAAAGCAGCCATTGCTACCGTCTTCATCATCTCCAGCTTCCATCATCTCCTTCTCCAATGGAGAAGGGCTCTCTGCCTTCACTAATGTGAAGGGCTTCCTGTCTCTATCATCCTCTCTTTGCTGGGCTTGTGCTTGCTGGATGCTTGCCACTTGTTGCTGTTTTCTTTCTTCCTTAGCAGCTGGGAACATGAAATGTTATTGCTGGAAGTGATTCATCTCTTTCCTTCCAACCATCAATGTTGTGTGCAGCTGCTGCCATGCTTCTTCCTGGACCGTGACACCCTGCAGCTCTCTCTCTCCCGTGCACTCTTTATTCTTTGTGGGTCGTGACAGCACACCACTTCCTTCTCAATTTCCATGTGCTAGTCACTTCTTCCAAGACAACTGAATCAGCAAAGACACAACTGAATCAACCCCTTGCTGCTGGAAACGTGAAAATGTGCAGGCCTTTGGTCTCTTCCATGTGCTGCTGTCCCTCCAATGCTGGACGGTGCGTGTAGACCGTGGCAGCAATTTGTTGGACGTCACCACCTTCCTTGCTGCTGGACAACTATTTCTGTTTCAAATCGTTGTTCAAGCACCGTTTGTCGGCACCGTTTTCCGTTGTCCAGGCGCCGTTTTCGCTGTCCAGGCGCTGTTTGCCACTTTCCAGCACCGTTTTTCCGCTTTCCGACACCGATTTGCTACTGTCCAGGCGCCGTTTTGCTGCTGTCCAGGCGCCGTTTTGCTGCTGTCCAGGCGCCGTTTTGCTGCTGTCCAGGCGCCGTTGCTGCTGTCTGGCGCCATTTTGACTGTTGGCATAGTTTGCCTCTATTCGGCAAACAGTGTCGTTGTTCGGTGCTAGAGTTAGCCCGATCTTCTTGTGATACACTGCTAAGTATCACCACTTGGGAGTTGTCCAGCAAAGAATTTTGGACCTCCAACATGTCTTTGGTCTTTTGATGCCATCATGAGACCCAATCTTTGGTGTTTTTGGTTTCTCACACATGAAAGGCTCTTTTGCACCGCAGATGCTTGTTGTAACAGCTCATGTGGAGTTGTTCTTTGAGACCGCCCGCTGAATTGAATCTTTCGAAGTTATGGGTTTCAGATTTGTCCAAACCCTCGTACGGATCGGTCATCACCTTGTTCTTCCACCTTCATGTTCACGTCGTTTTGTCGTGAGGGGGAGTATGCTTCCAACCACTGTAGGCCCCCATCACCTCATCAGTCAGTGATGGCATGCAGGCCCCATCAGTCAGTGCTAGATGGCCGTCCCTGTAAGTCCCCATCACCTCATCAGTCAGTGATGGCATGCAGGCCCCATCAGTCAGTACTAGATGGCCGTCCCTGTAAGTCCCCATCACCTCGTCAGTTAGTGATGGCAGTCCCTGTAGTTTTGTCGCTTCCAGCCACTACAGGCCCCATCGGAAAGTGATGACAATTTAGTTCCTACAGTGAGGGGGAGTATCGTTCCAAGACAACACTGCAAAGGAAATCTCATGTGTTTGAAGACTTTCCAAATTGAAGTTTCTTAATGCTTGTATTTTTCTTAGTGCTTGTATTTGCAATTTGGTTGATTGATGTTATTTCCATTTGAGTGTGTTTATTCCAAGCTTGGCTCATACAATATGTATGATCCAGCTTGAGGGGGAGTGTTAGAATTATGAATTCTGTAGTGCTGTATGTGTTGTATGTGAGTGTGTGTGAGTTGTGTATTAGCTGGATGAGTGGTGTGTGAGGTGTGTCCCATTCTCTTAATCCTATAAATATAGGATTAAGGAGAAGGGTGTAACCAAGTGAAGTTATTCAATAAATTTTCAATTTCACACTTAGCTAAGGTGTTACAAGTGCTGTTAGATAAAAAAATTAGTGGCCAACAAGAAGTGTCATTTTGTTCTTTATGAGGTGCCTAAGAACCAAGTAGAATGAGATGCTCCGTAGAGTGTTTAAGTGTCTGATTCTCCCCTCTAAATAACTAACTTCATGAGGGTGAGTTCTCCAAGTGTTTGAGTACTCATCATATTACCTATATTGTTTTTTTGACTTTGCAATTGCTGTCATCCAGCAATAGTGTTTAGGGGTGGCTGCTACGTGACCCTATCCAGGATTGACTAGTTATATTTTCCTAGTGTTATTACCATAAAATTCTAATAGACAGACAATCTTTTATAATGTAATGAAATGTGTTCTCAAAATTCTAAAGTTCTGATTACTATGAAATTGGTAATTATTCCTAATACGGCCGGCAAATACAGCAGTTCCAAGAACTAAAGCATTCATAAAAAATAATAGAAGGGGGAGATCAGACATACGATTCTTCCAAGTCAATCACTTTGATGGCGACATCTTTGTTGAGCTCCTTATCAAACCTGGAGATAAGACAGTACAACAAAGAGACAGACAACTCATTATCCATGTCTAACTTAAAGGCAGTAAATAAAAGATGTTCAAAGAATAATAACTATGTTATAATTATAGAAATAAGTAGTTGATCTTATATACTCAATAATATCTAGATTATACTTGTCTTATTAGGAACATTTTTATTTACTCCTGCGCCATATGCTTATTATTAGAGGATGTCAAATATCCTCTATTTATTGTATTGACTCCTGTTTCTCAATATAAATAAAGCATCCTTGCTTGTCTCAAAAGACACATGAGAGGAGCCGTCACGCGCCGCCATGCACCTCCACCGTCGCCAGCGCGTGTAGCCCACGCGCCCACCTCCGGCAAGTGGGTCTAGCCTGCGCCGCCATAGACAGGGTCACCGGAACCTCCTGAGTTTGTTCCTGGGGTCGGTGAAAACATGTTTGGCCTATATTTGAGTAGATCTGAGTTTGAAGTTTTGCTCCTTTTCTCGGTGTGACCCACACGCCGTCGTCATCTCGAAAAAGGACACCGGAGACTCCTGGTTGCGTTCTACTGGATGTCTAGAGTAAAATTTATTCCTTTGAGGGTACCTAATTACCTACCAAATATAGGAGGTACTTGTTGGTTGGATGGTCAGAATTTCTTACAATGGAGCCAATTTATTTGAAGGGTTCTCAAGAGTCGTTCAAAACTTGATCACATAGATGGAGGAGGACCAGGACCAGACGACACTCATTTTTCAACTTAGGAAAATGAAGATTCATTAATTATGACTTGGATGTGGCAATCCATGACTCCTGAGATAAGTAGAAATTATATGTTTCATTCTTCTGCAAAGGAAATATGCGATGATACAGAGGACTTTTTCATTAACAAAGGATCTTGCTGCTTACTATGACATTGAAAACAGGATATTTAATACAAAACAAGGCTCTCTTTCCATATCAGAATATCACGGAATCCTGAATAGTCTTTGGATGGAATTCCATCATAACCAAACAATAAAGATGTGTAAAACAGATGTGGCCGCACTTGCTGAATTCATTGAAAAGGGAAGAATATTTAAATTTCTCCATGGCCTGAATCAGGAGTATGACCAAATTCGGGTACAGATTTTTGGAAGAGAAAAATTACCATCCCTTTCAGAAGTTTTTTTTGTAGTAAGAGGAGAAGAAAATCGAAGAACTGTCATGCTTAATGGGGGGATCTCTAACACAGGCTCTGCCATGACAACTGGAAAGGGAGTCCATAAGGGAGCAAATGTTGGGGGAAAGTCGTTTGAAAAAGGTACTCATGGGGACTATTGTTCAAGGAAACGTGCTTCAAACTCCATGGAAGAAAGAATGTTCTCGAGCGCAGGGGAAACAACAAAGGGTCTACTCAAAGATGGGTAAATCATACTACCTCAAAACAGGAAACTACCAATCAATCTAGTCCTTCACAGTCTAATCCTCCACCACCACCAGATCTTGATATGAAAGCTTATAAGGAGAAACTCGAGCGCTTGAAAGCAATGGTTGAATCAATGAGTAAGCCCTCTTGATCATGTATTTTGTCCATAAAAAGTAAGATTTGTCTCAATATTGTTCGTCATGAGTCTCAAGGTATTTGGATCCTTGATTTGGGTGCAACTGATCATATGACACCTTTTAGTGGGTCTTTCGACTCATGGTAAAAGCAATAACGAACAACTTATTACAGTTGCGAATGGTCAGGGTATACCTATATGCGGCTCTGGGAATATAATTTTGGACTCATCTATTGTATTAAAGGACATGTCCCTCAATTAGCTAATAGTCTTATCTCTGTGCAAAAACTCAAAGGATTTAAATTGTTCAGTAACATTTTTTCCAACTTAATGTGTTTTTCAGGACCTTGCCACGGGGAAGACGATTTTAACTGCTAAGGAGTAGAGTGGATTGTATTTTTTAGAGTTGGATGACCAAAGCAACACAAAAATCATGAGTCAACAAGCTACATCTGAGACCTGGGCAAATTCCCAAATATGGCTACATCATCAAAGGCTTGGGCATCCTTCATTTAGTCTTATCAAGTCCTTGTTTCCCCATTTGTTTACCAAGGAGTATGTTGAGTCTTTTAATTGTGATATTTCTCAATTGTCAAAACACCATAGTGCATCTTATCCTATTAGTAATAAAAAGAGTATTTCTCCATTTGATTTAATTCACTCTGATGTTTGGGGTCTTGTCACAGATTTTATTTCCGAAGCAAAATGGTTCATTAACTTTATTGACGATTGTACTCGTGTCACATGGACATACCTTATGAAAAATAAATCTGAAGTTTTTCAAAATTTTGTTAATTTTTCCCGTCTTGTCCAAAATCAATTTTAAATAATATCAAAAGAAATAGGTCTGGTAATGGAACTGAATATGTGAATCATGAATTTCTCAATTTTTTGTCTCATAATGGTAGTGTTCATGAACTAACCTATGTTAACACCCCTCAACAAAATGGGGTTGCAGAAAGAAAGAATCGTCATCTTCTTGAAGTAGCTAGAGCTCTTCTTTTTCAAATGTCTGTTCCAAAAAATTACTAAGAGAAGTTGTGTTAACTGCCACATATCTCATAAACAGGTTACCCACTTGTATCTTAAATGACATTAGTCCTATAGAGTCTCTATTGTCTTTCGTTCCTTCTTCTTCCCTAATAACGAGTCTACCTAGTCGAGTCTTTAGATGTGTTATTTTTGTTCAATCTCATCATCCTAACCGTGGTAAATTAGATCCCAGAGCTCTTAAATGCGTCTTTATTGGGTATCCTTCTACTAAAAAAGGGTACAAATGTTATCATCCTCAAAGTCGTCTCGTCTTTATCACCATGGATGTCACCTTTCATGAAACACAATCCTTTTATGTCAGTCCACCACTTCTGGGGGAGAAAGCACTTGAAGTGGATGAACTCTCCTTCTTGTCATTACCATGATTGTCTTTGCAATATGCCCAAGACCTGAGCAATGAAGCTACCATAGTCCACAGTAAGGAAGAAGACAAATGTTTTGGCAAAAAATATGAAAGAAGAAAACAACTCACTTCGACTCTCGAGCAAGAAAAATTGTCTAATCCGGAGGTGAGGATCCCTGAAGATATCAATGAGGAGGAGGTAAGTATTACTGAGGATTTACCCATTACATTTAGAAAGGAAAGAAGATCATATGCTAAATATCCTATTTCTCAGTATGTTTGCACTAACAATCTCTCTGATAAGCACAAAAGTTTTATTGCTGCCATTGATGCCACAGAAATTCCTACCTCAATCCAGGAGGCCATGAAACTTGAACATTGGAATCAAGCCATGAAAAAAGAGATGAATTCATTAGAAAGAAATTCAACTTGGGAGATTATTGATAAGCCAAGAGACAAGAAGGCAATAGGATGTAGCTGGATATTCACAATGAAACATAAGGCAGATGGGACAATAGAAAGATATAAAGCTAGATTGGTGGCAAAAGGATATACCCAAACATATGGGATTGACTATGAGGAGACATTTGCTCCAGTGGCAAAAATGAATACAGTTCAAGTTATTCTCACTTTAGGTGCCCATTTTTTATGGGACTTACACCAGCTGGATGTGAAGAATGCCTTTCTTCATGGAAATCTAGATGAGGAAGTGTACATGGAGATTCCCCTAGGTTTTGAAGTGAAAAATGAAAGAAACAAGGTATGCCTCTTGAAGAAAGCATTGTATGGTCTTAAGCAATCCCCTAGAGCGTGGTTTGGAAGATTTACAAAATCAATGGTTTCCTTGGGAGACAGACAAAGCCAAGGAGATCATACTCTATTCATAAAGCACTCTTCTACAAAGCACTCTTCTACAAAGCACTCTTCTACATTCTACAGGTAAACTCACTCTATTATTTGTCTATGTGGATAATATGATTATTGCAGGAGATGATGAAACAGAAAAATTGGCATTAAAATATAAATTGGCAGCTCAATTTGAAATGAAAGACCTAGGAAAACTTAAATATTTTCTTGGAATAGAGGTTGTCTACTCCAAGAACGGAATTTTAATCTCCCAAAGGACTGTACTTGATCTCCTCTAAGAAACAAGAAAGCTGGGATGTAGAACCTAACAGTTCCTATAGAACAGAATCACAAAATTGGAAGTGAAGAAAGTGCTCTTGTAGAGAAGGCCCAATATCAGAGATTGGTAGAAAAATTGATTTATCTATCCCACACAAGACCAAACATTGCTTATGCAGTTAGTGTAGTGAGCCAATTTATGCATGATCCAAGAGAGAGACACATGCAAGCAGTTGACAAAATTCTCCAATACTTGAAGTCAAGTCCATGAACATTGACTATGAAGATACATAGTGATGCTGACTATGCAGGTTCTATTACTGACAGAAAATCTACTTCTGGATATTGTGTATTTCTTGGAGATAGTTGATAGGCACCCAGATTTATTTAAAACTATAAAGATTTCCAAGACAGGTTCTTGGATGTTCACCTAGAAAAACTAGATGACTTTATCAACAATGAAACAAGCACAGTAATCTAAATTGTCACACTAGCCCTGGTCTTTCGAGAGGACCAGACTCTCCCTAGCCTTTTCTTTACAAAACTTCCTAAAAAACTGCTAAAAACAACTGCTTACATAGACTTTATAAAAGTCTGAGACCACAAAACCTACCCACAGACAGTTATAACTGTTTGTCCCTTTTATATCTTGTTGTAAAACATGAAATACAATGTAATCTATATTTCTTCCATAAAACTTATTACAAGATACTACCTATTTATAGAACTATGAACCTAATAGTTAGGCACATCCTAACCTAAGTTAGGCACATCCCAAAGACACAAGTTAGGCACCTCCTAGACAAGTTAGGCACCTCCTAAGATACATAAATATTACACTTGATATTTCAATACTCCCCCTCAAGCTGGATCATACATATTGTATGAGCCAAGCTTGGAATAAACACACTCAAATGGAAAGTACATCAATAAACTCAAATGGAAACAAAGCATCAAAGATCCAAAGACACGTTGGAGGTCCAAAATTCTTTGTTGGACAACTCCCAAGTGGTGATACTTAGCAGTGTATCACAAGAAGATCGGGCTCAACTCTAGCCCAAGAAGAACTGACGCAGTTGCGTCTGTCTGAGACGGTAGTTGGCGGCGAACGGTGGTGGACAGCAGCAAACGGTGGAGACGAAGACATCGGTAACATGAGAGGCCTTCAAAGGCTAAAAGCCACAAACCTGTAGGGTCTTAACTGCCCTAATAACAACGAACCTTTGGGGACTTAACTGCCCTAATACCAACGAACCTTTAGGGACTTCAGTGCCCTGTGTAACAACAAACCTTCAGGGACTTCACTATCTTGAACACCAATGAACCTTTAGGGTCTTAACTGCCCTAAATAGCAACAACCAGCAACAAACCTGTAGGGACTTAATCACCCTACAGCGGCTGCGACTTCCCCTCTCACGGAGGTGAAAGAACGGGTGAGAACCGATCCGTACGAGGGACAAACTCAATCCCATAGCATCAAACGAGTCAAATCAGCGGTCGATCTCAAAGAACAACTCTCAATAAGCTGTTTCAACAAGGCATTGGCGGTGTAAAACTCCCTTCACATGGCGGAAAGAACTGACGCAGCAGTGGCGTCGTTTGTGGTCCTCAAGAATTTGAACAGGCTTGGCTCACAAGTTGAATCAGCGGAGCAGCAAGGAAAAGAAGGAGCGCTTGGTTGGTCTGAAGGAGCGTGTATGGATTCCAACTCCTCCAAGATTGACAGTGCAAAGGTTGCAGAGAGATTGACAGTGACAGATGGCATCAAAGAGCCAGAGAGATGTTGGAGGTCCAAATATTCTCTGTTGGACTTCTCCATATGGTGATACTTAGCTGTGTATCACAATAAGCACGGGCTAAATTGGAGCCCAAAGAAGAACTGGCAGTTGCGGCAACGACTGAGACAGCGGCGGCTAACTGCACCAATGTCGACTGTGTGGCATCAAAGCGGCGGAGACGACGCACAAAACGCAGAAACCAAACTGGAGAACAAGAGGGAATGTAGAGACAGGAAGCCCTTCACATTGGTGAAGGCAAAGAGCCCTTCTCAATGGAGAAGGAGATGATGGAAGCGGACTTGGTAACAGGTGCCGGTGCATTCAGCGGCACAGGCGGAGACGACGGGCAAGTTGCAACCACTTCTGGGAAGAACAAGGCAAACCAAACTGAGAAGTGCTTTTAAGTGCTTCAGCAAGGTGTGAGAGAGAAGAACTTTCCAGAATGGAGAAGAAAGAAGTGCATAGCGGCGGTTGTTCGAGAAACCAAACTGAGAACGAAGACGGAATGCTTCGAAATGGAGACAACAGCGGAAGGATGCGACGAGAGAGAGGTCCGACGATGCGGAAGACGAAACCCATTGGAGCTTACAGCAATGGCTGCTCTCGAGGGTCTGAAAAGAGAGAGAATGCTCCGGCGAGACGACCGGCAGCGTCGCGGTTGGATTCTGACGTCAGGAAGGCGGCGCGTGAAAAACACTTGTCCGAGAACTACCAGAAAGAGGAGGCGCGTGACGGCGCAGGCGGACGAGACGGAGACGGTGACCACCAAGGATAGGTCACGCTCGAAGAAACGAGTCAGATCCATTGGTCGACAGTCGGAACCTTGACGGTGGCCGGCGAGAAGGCGGCGCGTGGCAAACACGCATCCGAGATCAGACTAAGAGAAGAGGCGCGTGGAGGCGCGTTGAGCGGATTCTGTACCTGACTCCGGCGGGGTTGACCGTCGCTCAAGGAGGCGGTCCAGATCCGCTGGTCATCGGACGGAACTGCGACGGTGGCCGGCGGTAGACGGTGGCCGGCGGCGGTCGACTCGGCGGTCGACGGTGGAGAGCAGCGGTGACGGCGGAGAGCAGCAGTGCACCTCAAGGCAGTGGCCTAGTTCTCTCGGTCTTGGTCATTGATTAGCAGCAACATGATAATGCCAAAAATAACTCAGCATCACTTAAAATACTAGTTTCAGCTACTGGTCTGAAATGGGTTCGAATCCCATTTTGAGATTTTTAGTCACTTAGTTTCTGGATGCAGGTGAATTGAATTCCAGAATAAGAAAGTGTTGGTGACATTGGAGAAAGGCTAGGTGAGGCCAGCACATAAAGACGTACTGAATTTGGCTAAGGCAGATAAATGACTCCACTCTAATTTTAGAGAGCTGCCCACTGAAACACAAAGGCTGAAAGAGACATAAGTCTAACAGCTTGACTGGGGCAATTTCTGGCCAATAACGCACAAAGGCACATGTTTGAAGAAGAGACTTTTAGGGACCCGCCGGCGGCACGGCGGCCGCCCGCTGGCAGACAGCAAAGATAGTGATGGAAGGGACTAAAGCTCTGATACCATGTTGTAAAACATGAAATACAATGTAATCTATATTTCTTCCATAAAACTTATTACAAGATACTACCTATTTATAGAACTATGAACCTAATAGTTAGGCACATCCTAACCTAAGTTAGGCACATCCCAAAGACACAAGTTAGGCACCTCCTAGACAAGTTAGGCACCTCCTAAGATACATAAATATTACACTTGATATTTCAATATATCTCCTAATAAACTAAATCATACAGTTTTTCTTCTATTGAAAACCTTCCCTTTGTACCTATCAATACCCCCTCCATGAAGTTTCACCTTATCCTCAAGGTGAAAAGCAAGGAACTCTATATTGATGGTTGTTGAAGATTCCAAGCTGTTTTGAATGGATGGGAGGTGTTTTCAACTGTACGAACTACCTTCTTTTTTCCTTATTTTGTTAACTGTATCAAACTGATCAACACTCGCTCCATGAAGGTGCACCTTATCCTCAAGGTGAAAGTCTAGAACTTCTTTATGAATGCAGGCAGCAGATTCCCCTAACTCCTGAATTTCCTCTTCCGAAATAAGAAGCATATGGAGCTGTTTATTTTTGCAAGTATGATTAGGCCTAAACTTTTCATCACACCTGAAGCATAAGCCCTTTTTTATCTTATCTTGCAATTTTTCTTGGGACAATATTATAAATGGTGGCCCTCCTTGTTGAGTCCCAGCAGGAGAACTATTGATGATGCTCACACAACCACTGCTCTCTCCACTTCCTCTGTTGGAGTCAGTAAAACTCACCGAATTTCCCCCTTCCTTGGAGTAACTGCGAGCAGGTGGCAATTGCCTGTAGGTGTTACTTTGAAGTTGCACAGTGAGAGAGTCCCCCTTGGTGGTGACTCTAACCTTTTCCTCCACCCTTTGAGCCTTCATCATTAACTCAGCAAGGCTCTTGGGCTCATACAACTTAACCTCTACCCTTATTTCATCCTTCAATCCATTCAAAAAAAAGCCAGTCAAATAATCCTACCTTATACCTTTAAGAATCCTGCATATTGCTCAAATTGTTCAATATACTCTCCCACCTGTCCAATTTGTCTAAGCCCAATCAAGACTTCAAAAGGATTTTTGAAGCATTGTTGGTTAGAACCGTTGAACAACTGCCTCTTTGAAAGCCCCCATGTGGGATTCGGATAGCAAGTCCCCACCACTGGAACCAATTCAGGGCTTTTCCCTCCAAAGCCACCATAGCAGCCCTCATCTTCTCCTCCTCATTGACTTCTTTCAACAAGAAATATCTCTCCAACCGGTTAGTCCAGCCATAAGCATCTTCTCCTATAAAAACAGGAATATCTAGCTTCCTCCAATTTTCCCCAGTCAGTCCTGAACGTCCACTTTCAGTCCCTCCATTCTTGAGACTGCCTGCACTGCCTTCCTTGGCAATAGAAGCACTATCCGTTGTTTGTTTATTAGAGGATGTGAAACATTCCACCAACCCTGTCAACCCTGTAAGCATTTCCTCCAACCTTTGGAACCTTCTCTGATTTTCTAGTTCCTGTTCTTGCACTATGCGCTCCAATCCATCCAATCTTGCCTCCATTCTCGTATTAACCATGTCGCACAGATTTATTTAAAACTGTAAAGATTTCCAAGACAGGTTCTTGGATGTTCACCCAGAAAAACCAGACAACTTTATTAACAATGAAACAAGCACAGTAATCTAAATTGTTACACTAACCCTATTCTTTCGAGAGGACCAGATTCTCCCTAGCCTTTCCTTTACAAAACTTGCTAACAAATTGCTAAAAACAACTGCTTACATAGACTTTATAAAAGTCTGAGACAACAAAACCTACCCACAGACAGTTATAACTATTTGTCCCTTTTATATCTCCTAATAAACTAAATCATACAGTTTTTCTTCTGCTGAAAACCTTCCCTTTGTACCTATCAATAGTTTGGTAACATGGAGAAGCAAAAGGCAAGATAGAGTATCCCGTTCTAGTGCAGAAGCTGAATTTCGAGCTCTTGCTCAAGGAATGTGTGAAGGACTCTGGATGAAAATCATTTTGGATGATCTTAAAGTCAAAATGGAGAACCCGATGCTACTATACTATTGTTGAAATGTAATATGTTTTTAGATATAGGCTCTGTAGGAGCCTACTATTTACTGTTGATTGTTGATTACTGTTTCTCCATTATTGTATAAGTATGTGTTAGTGTGTATTAGAGGTGATGAGTGAAAATAATAAAGTGTGAGAGTTTATTTCTCTAAATTCTCTAATATGGTATCAAGAGCCAAGCTCCAGGGCTCTCTACTGTAGACGCCGTCAGACCACTGTCGCCGCCGCCGTCGCCTTCGCCGTCGCCACCGCCGCCGCCGTCGTCGCCGCTGTCGTCGCCGCCGCCGGTACCTCATTTTCTCAGAAAAATTTAGGGGTTTTGTGCGCCTCCGTGAGAGCGACCCAACCCTGGTGGTCGCAGTCCCTGCATCGTCCTCACGCGCCGTCACGCGCCGCCGCAGCCCGCCAAATCTCGCGCGCGTACTGTTCACGCGCTGCCCTACGCTGGTCGGAATTTCACCGCGCACCTAGGGTTCCGCTCGCCTCACACTCCTGAGCCTGTTTCGGACCTTACTTCACTGTTTTAGGGGGTGTAGTTGATACCTAGGGTTTTCTCTCTCCCAATAGTTGAATATCTCTCAAAGTCTAAGTCTGGTTCATTTTCCAGATCTGTAATGGCATCTACTACTGGAATTAATTCCTCTTTATCTGCAACTCCTATCATCACATCTGCAAAACTCAATTGGAAAAATTATTTATCTTGGTCTTCTGCAGTGGAATTATGGTTCCTTGGTCAAGGACACCATGATCATCTTGAACAAGATATCTCTATGGTTCCAGATGAAGAAAAATCTCAATGGCAAAAATTGGATTTTCAGTTATGCGCAATTTTATGGCAGTCAGTGGAGCAAGAGGTTCTAGATATTTTGAGACCCTATAAAACATGTTCATCATTCTGGAAAAGGGCAGAAGATATTTTTGCTAATGATGTACAACGTCTTTTTGATGCTACCCAAAGAGTAGCTTCTCTAAAACAAGTCAACCATGACATGGTTTCTCATATAGCAAAGGCTCGGGCTGCTGTAGAAGAATTGAAGAACTTCTTTGTAGCTGATTCGTTAGAAGGGATCAATAAAAAGCTTGACAAGTTTTACATGGTCCTAATTCTGAGAAGTTTACACTCCGATTATGATCATGTACGTGATCAAGTTTTAGCTGGTGATCAAATCCCTTCAATGGATGGTTTGGTTACTCGACTTCTTCGAGTACCTCCATTGGTGAAAGATGAGAATTCAATTGATGTTATTGGAACATCAGCTATGATAATGTCACAAGGAAGAGGAGTGCCACAAGGAAGAGGAGGAGGCAGAAGCAACCGAGGACGTGGTGGTCGTAGCATACGTCCTCCTCCTCAATGCACATACTGTAAGAAACTAGGCCATACTCGAGACAAATGTTATGTTCTACATGGATATCCAGACAAAGTTGCTCATGTGTCTAAATCTGGTGATCTAGAATCCAGAATTTCAAATGAAGAGTATGAAGAATTTTTACGTTATAAGTATGGAAAACCTTCTAATCCTGGCCAATCCTCTGTCATGACTAGTGTGCCTACAGCCAGCCTATCTCAATCTGTGGAAGGTCATAATCCATGGATTCTGGACTCAGGTGCCTCAGACCATATCTCTGGTAACATTACTTCATTTTCTTCATTGTCTTCTCCAAGAATTCCTCATCTCATTACCGTTGCCAATGGATCAAAAGTGAAATCTCAGGGAATTGGAACAGTTTCCTTATCTCCTTCACTAAATTTAAATTTTGTGTTATATGTTCCCAATTGTCCATACAATTTAATCTCTTTGAGTCAGTTGACTCGTACCTTAAATTGTTCCATAACCTTTACGGCCAATTCTTTTGTTATACAGGAACATGGGACAGGTCGTCTGATTGGAGAAGGACATGAGTCTCAAGGACTTTATTTCTTAAAACCTCATTCCTCAAATTCCTGCTTTACCACTTCATCCCCCAAACTTTTGCATGATCGTCTAGGCCATCCAAGTTTGTTCAAGTTGAAGATGATGGTTCCAAGTCTCAAAAACATCCAAGTCTTAGATTGTGAATCTTGTCAATTAGGAAAACATGTGAGATCTTCCTATCCTAAAAGATCTGAGACACAGTGTGATTCTCCTTTTTCAATAATTCATTCAGATATTTGGGGACCAAGTCGTGTTACTTCATTTGGTTTTAATTATTTTGTAACTTTTATTGATGAATTCTCTCGATGTACTTGGGTTTATTTAATGAGAGAGAGATCTGAACTTTTGTCCATATTCAAGTCTTTTTTTATTGAAATTAAGAACAAATTTGGGAAGACAATTAAAATTCTTCGAAGTGATAATGCTAAGGAATACTTCTCTCTAGCATTTTCTTCATTCTTATCTTCCCAAGGAATTTTACACCAGTCAACCTGTCCTCACACTCCACAACAAAATGGCATTGCAGAAAGAAAGAATAGACATCTCATTGAAACTGCACGTTCCTTAATGTTGAATACTAATGTTCCTGTACATCATTGGGGCGATGCAGTCCTCACTGCCTGTTTTCTTATCAATAGGATGCCTTCTTCCTCTCTTAATAATAAAATTCCTCACACTGTCATTTTTCCCAATGACACTTTATACCATGTTTCCCCACGTGTATTTGGGTGTATGTGTTTTGTTCATAATGTTTCTCCAGGTCTTGATAAGCTCTCAGCAAAAGCTATCAAGTGTGTTTTCTTAGGATACTCTCGTCTTCAGAAAGGGTATAAATGTTATTCAACCTCCACCAAGAGATATTATATGTCAGCTGATGTCACATTCTTTGAGGATACACCCTTTTTCCCTTCCTCCATGGAGGATCGTTCCTCTGTTCAACAAATGTTTCCTTTACCAACATGTGATCCTCTAATTATTCCTGATTCTGTACCTCAAAATCAAAATTCAAATAACATTGTTCCTCCACCTTTTCTCACATATCAGCGTCGAACCCAATCTCGAACTCCTAACACTGACGATCCTCGAGACTCAGATCCTTCTGCATCAGATCCTCAAACCATGGATCCTTCATCATCTTCACCTTCTACTGATTCAGATGATAACTGGCCCATTGTCCTCCGGAAAGGTATTCGTTCTACTCGCAATCCATATCCTATTTATAATTTTGTGAGTTATCATCATTTGTCTCCTACATATTTCTCTTTTGTTTCCTCATTATCATCGACTAAGGTTCCAAATAATATTCATGAGGCACTTGTTCATTCTGGATGGCGACAAGCCATGGTTGATGAGATGAAGGCACTTGAACACAATGGCACTTGGGATCTTGTCCCTCTTCCTCCTGATAAGAAGCCTGTTGGTTGTAGATGGATTTATACTGTTAAAGTTGGTCCTACTGGTAAAATTGATCGCCTTAAAGCTCGACTGGTAGCTAAGGGCTATACTCAAGTTTACGGCCAAGACTATTGTGATACTTTTTCTCCTGTGGCTAAAACCAGTACTGTTCGCATTTTGCTTGCTATGGCTGCCATTCGTCATTGGCCTCTTTTTCAGTTAGACATTAAAAATGCCTTCCTTCATGGTGATCTGGAAGAGGAGATATACATGGAGCAACCTCCTGGATTTGTTGCTCAGGGGGAGTCTGGATTAGTTTGTAAGTTGCGTCGTTCCCTTTATGGCTTAAAGCAATCACCTCGAGCTTGGTTTGGTAAATTTAGTCAGGTGGTGCAAAAATTTGGATTGAAACGTTGTGAGGCGGATCATTCAGTGTTTTATGGTCACTATTCTCCTGACAAATGTGTTTATCTCATGGTGTATGTTGATGATATTGTTATTACAGGGAATGACATCACTAGAATTAATCAGTTAAAGAATCATCTGTTCAATCACTTTCAAACTAAAGATCTGGGTCGTCTAAAATATTTTCTTGGTATTGAAGTGGCATAGTCAAAAGAAGGTGTCATCATTTCACAAAGGAAATATGCTCTTGACATTTTAGAGGAAACAGGTCTGACAAATTGCAAGCCCATTGATAGTCCCATGGACCCAAATCAAAAGTTAATGAGGGATCAGGGTCAACCTTTCTCAGACCCAGAGAGATATAGAAGGCTAGTTGGAAAACTCATTTATCTTACCATAACAAGACCTGATCTTTCTTATCCAGTTGGAGTTGTGAGTCAATTTATGCAAAATCCACATGTTGATCATTGGAATGCAGTACTTCGCATTCTCAGATACATAAAAGGAAGCCCAGGACAGGGACTGTTGTATGAGAACAAGGGAAACACTCGGATTGAAGGATATTGTGATGCAGATTGGGCTGGTAGTCCAATTGATCGAAGATCTACTACAGGATATTGTGTTTTACTTGGTGGGAACCTTGTATCTTGGAAAAGTAAGAAACAAAATGTTGTTGCTCGATCTAGTGCTGAAGCTGAATACCGATTTATGGCTCTAACTACATGTGAACTTGTGTGGATTAGACAACTTCTTCAAGAATTGAAGTTTTGTGAAAATGAGCAAATGAAACTGTACTGTGACAATCAAGCAGCTCTACACATTTCCTCCAATCCTGTGTTTCATGAGAGGACGAAACACATAGAAATTGACTGTCATTTTATTAGAGAGAAGTTGTTGTCAAAGGAACTGGTTACTGAATTTGTCAATTCTAATGAACAACTCGGAGACATGTTGACCAAATCTCTAAGGGGGCCTAGAATTCAATTCATATGTTCCAAGCTTGGGGCATATGACTTATATGCTCCAGCTTGAGGGGGAGTGTTGAAATGTAATATGTTTTTAGATATAGGCTCTGTAGGAGCCTACTATTTACTGTTGATTGTTGATTACTGTTTCTCCATTATTGTATAAGTATGTGTTAGTGTGTATTAGAGGTGATGAGTGAAAATAATAAAGTGTGAGAGTTTATTTCTCTAAATTCTCTAATAACTATGACAATAACTCTGCCATGAGCATAACCCATAATCCAGTACAGCATGACAGAACCAAACACATTGAGATTGATAGACATTTCATCAAAGATAATCTTGAGAGAGGCTTTGTAATTACAACTCATGTTCGTATAGAACTTCAAATAGAAGATATTTTTACAAAAGGGCTTCCTCCGGGTAGATTTCAAGATCTTGTACGCAAGTTGAGAATGATTGATATTCATTTACCAACATGAGGTGGAGTGTTGTAATTAGAGAATATATCTTTAGAATCTTCCTAATTAGAGAAAATAGATATATAATTTTTTATTTTATTTTGTTTTCCCAGTTTTCCTATTTCTCTTTTTAGGAGAATTAGATTATTACAAATAGAGGATATGAGAATGTATTTTTTATGATTAAATATAATAAAATCGGTCCTATTTTCAACTTAAACAGAAAAAGAAAAAGAAAATGAAAGCAAACATAAGAAATTGTTATAATAATGGAGAAGGTTAAGAAGTGAAACTAATATGAAAGGGACATATATCCTTCATTTTGTATTAACAGTCTATGTTGTGCTTTGTTGCAAACTTTCACAAGGATAATGACAAACCCATATAAAAGAAGAGGATAGAGTTAGGCAATAAATAAGAACTCTTAAACTTTGTCAAATGTCTGTAACATTGCATGGATAGACCATGCTTATGTGTTGTACAGGTTTACACAAGCCTTGCATTTTTACCTTAGTTTTAGACATTAATATTCAGCATATCCAGGATACAATGCCTCCATACACATTTTTTTTCATAAGATCTAGTTCTAGTGAAGGGTCAAGAGAGAAAATCAATGGTAAACTAGAGATATGGAGAAAACCCCTCGAATCTCAGTTTTGATTTAACTGGAAACAAAAACAGAGTACATGAAAATTCAGCAAGACATGCTCTATCATTACCTTGAAGATTATCGATGGGAATCATATATACAACAAGTAAGTAATACAGTGTAGATGTCCCAAATCTATCATGAAAAGAACCTAAGAAGTTGAAACAGATGAAAGCTTCAAGCTTTACTTGTGATTAACGGGTGCTGCTTTAAAGTATAGACATGCGAGACTATAAAATACTACATGTTCAGTAATCGGTGATGAAAGGTCAACAAGAACGTGATAATAGATGAACATGCTGTATTTGAAAAGCAATCGTATAGGGAAAAAAAATATGGAACCCACGCCTTAGAGAGAAATCTGAAAGATATCTATTGAGGAAAAGTCGGTTAAAAAATGTCTGTAACGTGGTTTGTACTTGTTACCAGAAGATTAACAAAAACTTCAATTAGAAGAGTTGATCAAATGGAGGATAGCCCAATAGACCAAGCAAGGCTCTAAGCGAAGCCATTAAAAAGTATCTATAATTAAATAGCCTGAGATCCTGAGTAAAGAATTGGTTTTGGATATCTGATTCATGTAGCCAACCACATATTAGAAAAAACTTCTGTCATTGTTGTTGTTAGTAATATTTAAAACCACTTATCAATTATCAAAACGGAACAAAGCACTTGATTTACTTCTTTCGAGTAGCAAACAGTTGCAATTAGACTCTTCTCTTAAAAATGAGGCTCAGTTTTACGTACAGCCATTCTCTACAGCTTATCTTCATGCTTATTTAACGAATTCAGGAAAAAGAATTTAAACTAACCCTTGATCAGATATCATAGTATACATTGCGACAAAAACTATTATCCAAATTTCCCTCCAATTCATTTTACAGCAATGTTTATCTAATGTTTGCATCCATTAATGACACTTCATTCACACAATCATCAAATCTAGATTTCATACACCTCAGTACCATTTATCAAATAAGCATCTAAAGAACAAGTTTAAGAATTTTATAAACAAAATATTATTCTACCTGAAGAAACAAAAAGAAAGAAATCCCTACACAAAAAATATTCATTACCCCAATGAACAAGCAATATGCATATAAAACTACTATGATTTAAACTCAATGTGCAAAGTCAGTTTAAGTCAGTAGGGCTCATGATACCAGTTCTAAAACTAACACATACGCTTTATAGACGTCTCCAAACGATCCCTGCCCAATAAGCTCCAATGAAGTGAATCTCGATCCCGCTGCCTCAACTAGACCTGCCACGTCAGCCATTCTCAGCAGCAACTCCTTGAAGCCTTAGACAAGAACTACACCACATGCACCTGAAAATCCAAAAAACACAACTCAGACACGCATGGTCAAAATCACATATCCCCAATTATCCCTCATTCTCCAAATTCCACCAATCAAAACCATAAACTTCACGTTCAAAGATACCATATTTCACAACAACAAATTCACAAAATAAAAAAACAAACATTCACATTCAAAAATACCATATTTCACAACAACAATAGATTAATCAAATAAAAAACAAAATTTACCCGCAATTGCACAACCCCAATTGAACCGCAACTCAATTTCTAAACGAAGGAATCAAATCAAAACTTAAAAAACAAACCAAATAAGAATAGATGCACAATGCAGTAAAGCTGTGGACTTAAAGCAAAGCATGCAAACTCGGTGGAGTATGCAACAATTGTTAGGTGGAAGTTAGGATACAAAATTGACTTCGCAACAAAATGGAATGGGGCAAATGACACTGAGATATCGTTCGCAGTGGAAAGAGAAAAAAGAAACAAAAGAAAGCGAAACGGCAACACCCAAATCGATAGTGCGGCATTCGAAATCGATTGAAACTCACCCATAAATTAATACGATTCCGATTATCAGTGACCGCTTAAGGGACAGATCTGTTGCTCATTGATTGTTATTGTATCTCTTCTTTGGTTTTGTTGTGTTTGGGTTGTGCGTGATTTGTGTATAATAGTTGATGATTAGGAAGAATAGAGGCTAATCTTTTAACAAATGTCCCACGTCGCTTATAAAAAATGTATAATAACAAAAGCAATAAATATATGTATAAATATACGAGTAACTTCTACTAGTAGATTTGGTTTTAGAGATTAATTTAGTCACCAGATTTTTTTAAAAATTTAGGGATTGATGTGGTCTTGTAGTGAAAAGATGTAAATTTACTTCAATTATGATGCAATATTTAACTTGTTTAAGAAGTATAAAAGAGAAATGGACTCGTCTTCAAATATTTCATGTGCATTAATGGTTAATTTTAATCTGGCTTAATATCATATTTTGTCCTCCTCAATTTTGCTGAAAAATATCAAATTAGTTCATCTTTAAAAAATGCGTCAATTATGTCCTCACTTAATAAAATGTGCATCAATGAAATTCCTTCCGTAAATCCGTACAAACGACGTTAATTAAAGAAAGAAAAAAATAATTAATGTCGTTTGTACGGATTTAACGGAAGGGATTTCATTGATGCAAATTTTATTAAGTGAGGACGTAATTGACGCATTTGGCAAATGATGGACTAATTTGACATTTTCCAGCGAAACTGAGGAGGACAAAATAGGATATTAAGCCTTTTAATCTTTAAAATTGTTTATCCTTAAATTTTAAATTTTAAATTGTATATTTATATTTTCCGAGTAAATTTTAAGATAATTATTAATTAATTAATTTAACTCATTTTTATTGATTTTAATGAATTTTTCATTTCTTTCTTAGATATTCAATTAGAGTACTAATAATTAAAATTTAGGTCAAATTGGTTTCATTACTTTAAAATTTCAGCATTGGGTTGAAAAATTGAAACAGAGACATTGTCTCGGTCAATGAAGCAAATTATTAACTAGTAATTGCATGTGAGGATTTTCTTTTTCCAATTAATAAAAACACAACTTGTGATAGATTAACTTGATTAAAGGATATAAGATTAACAAATGCATCTATCAACATTCAAATTATCCATCATACTCCTAAAATTAATGGAATTCAAATTCTTGAAAAAAAGATGCAAATCCTAAATTGCATAAGTCAAGGAAGTAAAAAACAATGAAAAATAGTTAACAACAACTACTTAGAAATAAGTTGCAATTGCTTTTGCTACGTCATTATTTATCACAAATTTTAGGTGGATTTATTGTCCAAAAAGCATTGTGAGGTGTCAATTTGCAATGAATTATTGTATTCGTTTTGAGAGATTTGAGAGTGAGGAAAGAAGTGGATTTGCACGATGTAGCATTTATGCAATCTCACATAGAAAGGGGTGATTTGAGGGTGTTAATATTGCAATGACCAAACTATCTTCGTTAAAATCACACATTTATTTCACGTCTATGGTGGTTAAGGAACAAGGTAGTTCAAATTGGATTTGTAATGGTGGAATCAATTCTCGGAGGGTGGAACTAATTATGGACTTCATCATGAGAAAAGGAACTGATTCTAAAATAAGAGAAACAAATTACATGAAGTGTTATGTGTGTGGGACTCACGTTTATATAGTTATTTCTTTTCACATGTGTTTGTTACTCATGATCAAACAAGCTTGAATATTCATTAAAATAATAATCTTGTTTTATAATTATGATAAAAATAAACTTAAAAGTTGTTTTGTTCAAACACATTATTCATTAATACTCATATGAAAAACTAGATTTAAATAAACTCCTTCACAAATAGGTTTTTGATATATTTGACATCTTAAAAATACTTTTAACATTTAAGACAATTTGGTAATCTTTATTTATTATATATTAAAAAAACATTTGTTATCTATCACATCAATAAAAACACTCACAAACTTTATCCTTAAATTCACTCACTTTAATCTTCAAATCTTTTAAAAGAAATACAAAAACTTTACTATCAAATTCACTCAAATGCATTCACTTATTGTCCTTCAAATCTATCTTCACAAAAAAAATCACCATTAAGTCAAATGTCCAAAACGAAAAGAAGTAATGAGAAATTAATTAAGTGTAAGCCAATGAAATACTTGCAATAATGTGCATAAATGTGTTCTAATGAAATATTGGATTATGGTCAAACACTAAACACAAACACACACACACATATATATTGGATTATGATAAAAAAAATAAAGAGTTATAATTGTAGCTCGTCGTGTTAGACAACACCATCAGTGTTGCATTGGTATAAGAGAATCTGGACCCTAAACCTATCTATGTTGTCAGTAGGGTGTTATAGGGTCCAGAAACCAGATATCAATAGGTGGAGAAGGTGGCTTTAGCATTGCTCATCGCAGCCAGGCGACTTCGATCGTACTTCCAAAGGCATCGGGTGGTCATTCGAACAGATCACTCGGTAACTAAGATCTTGAGAAAACCCGACCTAGTTGGACGAATGGTAGGTTAAGTGGTGGAGCTCTTAGAGTTCTGCTTACGCTTCGAGCTGCATGGCTTAGTCAAGGGGCAGCATCTGACCGAGTTTACTATTGAGCTCCAACAAACAAATGTTCTTCCAAGTCTTGTCTGGAAGTTATATGTAGACAACTAGTTTGACAAAAAGGGAGGAGGAATGGGTGTGGTCTTGGAGGGGCCAAGTGATTTAGATATTAAGCACGCCTTAATCTTCAAATTCAAAGTCTCAAACAACTAAGCAGAGTACGAAGCCTTGGTAGCAGGATTGGAGCTCGCCAAGGACATCGGGGCAAAGGCACGTAGAATGTCAAACAGATTCTCAACTAGTGGTTAGACAGATGAACGGGGAATTATAGGTCAAGGACGACCACCTTCTCGAATACTTCCACAAGGTCACAGTGTTGGTTAAAGCCTTTGATTCTATGGAGATCATACACGTCACACGCAAGGAGGGGCATATGTGCTTTCCAAGTTAGCAAGCGCTAAAGAGAAGGGGTAGTTGTCCACGTTGATCAAACAAGTCTTTTTGAAGCCATCTGTAGAATGCATGGCAACAATTGTCCCTTGCAAAGAAGATTGGAGGAACAAAATCAAAGAGCTAATGAGAAGACAAGACAAAGGAGAGGTCGATCGATCGGTCGAAGCTAAGAAGATCACTTATTTCGTCCTCATAGGCAAGGAATTGTACAAAGAGGATTTACTACCCTACTACTTAAATGTCTCTCGATGTTAGAGGTCCAATACGTGTTGGATGAGCTACACAATGGAGTATACGGATTTCATATCGATCGTCATATGCCCAAAGTCAGGGCGGTCCAAGCGGATTATTATTGGCCCACTATGGAGGAGTATAGGAAAAACATTGTCCAAAAGAGCAAAGCCTACTAAGCCTCACAAACAACTTGAATGTTCCCCTAGTCAAACTTCACAGCATTGTATCTCCCTGACTGTTCGCTCAGTGGAGGATGGATATAATAGGCACATTCTCGATCGGCATAGCTTAAAAGAAATTCCTCTTGGTGGTCATCAATTATTTCACGAAATGAGTCGAAGTAGAGGCACTAGCTACCATCACCGCCCATTAGGTGTAAAAGTTCATGTGGAAGCTCATATGTCGTTTTGAGTTACCCCGAATGGTCATAATTGGTAATGGGAGGCAATTCATCGGCAAGAAACTTGCCGACTTCTACATAAGCTTGGGCATTAAACATGTCACAAGCTTAGTAAAGCACTCGCAAATGAACAGTCAAATAAAGGTCGTCAACAAGACCATTGTCGCCAAGCTCAAGAGACGACTAGGAGAATCTAAGGGAGCCTAGGTGGACGAATTCCCCGAGGTACTATGGGCGTATCGGTGCATGCTGAATGGCACCACCAAGGAAACCCCCTTCAACCTAACATACAACACTGATGTCATGTTGCCCGAAGAAGTGGTCAATGAGATTCCTCATGTCAACATTCATATGAAAATTGAGCTTACACCCAAACTAGAATTTTGTCCCAAAAATCCCACTGGCTAAGGGGCGAGGGGTACTACTAGGGATGGCAAAAACATATGCGCCCATGGATAAAATTTGTGACAGGTAGTTACTACCTATAAATATTTATTACTCGCAACTAACGGATCACGGGTATTTTAATACCCGCTTCTTAATGGGTTAGGTGCAGGTAGTATACTATTCGACTCGCGAATAGTCGTTACCCGCAAAAAATAATAATAATAATTTAATTTATATTTTTTAAAATTAAATTTTTTTTATTACTCTTATAAAATGGGAAACCTTTTCAATTCAAAATTACATAACCCTAATTAAAAATCTCAATTGTCCAATTGTTGGTTTCTTTCAAAAACTCTGAATAGAGTTTTTTTCCTCAATCTCTTCTCTTTTACATTTCTCGCGAGCAAACCTTGATGCTTCAAGCTTCTTCTATATCTTTGTTCTCACGCGAATAACTCATCTTAGGAAAAATCATTTATGGCTCGTGCAAAGGAGGTGGTCTTGTCGTGATTTCCTCTCCCTTCACTTTTTATGTTCGACTTGCATAGGGAAGGGGCTTCAATGTTTCGCGGTGACTTTGTAGCACAAGGGTCTGATTCTCGCGTTTGTCTCACGATTTCGGGATTAAGTTTTCTTTATTTTTCCTTTGCATGTGGTGGCCAAATATATGGGGGTCTTATTTGGGATTAAGAATTTTTAAAATGGGAATTTAGGGTTGTTCTTTCTCTCAATTTAGGGTTAAGGTTCCTGCGATTGCGTTTTTCCTAATGTTGTAGCGGGTTTGGAGTTTATGATCTTCTTTTCTGATTTGGGAATTTTTGGAATTCTTGGTCTTGTAGTGTTTTTGGGTTTTCTTTGCATTCCTCATCTTGGAGTTATATGCTTGCAATTTTGTTCTTGCATATTGGGAGTTAAGTTAAATATAATTAAAATTTAAAATTTTAATTTATATTTAATTTAATTTATAGCTTCCTTGAAGAGACTCTTCTTTTTCTACGATAGGGCATACATGATAACCGAAAGAAAACCAAAACTTAGCCAAGTTAAGACCAATCATATAACAAGTTTTACAAAAGGAAAACATCATACCGAACACCTCAACGTTGTGATCCTCATAACCGAGGTATTCGATGAGGTTATTGGAGGGGAGACATCGATGCATGCTGTCAATGACCCTAACCACATCAGCCTCGGCCAGTGTCATAGAGGACTTAGACCAAGAAGTCACTTTCTGAGGATTCTTTGTCCCATATAAAGGGAACTTGGGACGCCTGAAATTGGTAAAGAATTCTAAACGATCGGTCTCCTTTATTATGACCTTAAAGTACTTGGTTTTAAACCCCTTGAAGGAGGTTGTGTATGGCTTAAACAATCATTTTCCCTCAATGGAGATCAATGACACCTAACCTCGCTTAGCGATCGGTCGAACCCAGAAGTAATGAAGGAAGATGGCTGGGTAGGATTTAAATCTAGGCCGACACATATCACTATGAACACCTGCATACATGCCCAATCGTTCAGATGTAGCTTGATAGGTGCCAAATTCAGTTCCCTCAACACGACCGCTTAAAAGTCGGTGAACGGGATCCAAACGTACATTTGAGTAAAGAGAAAAGTGTACATGAAGAAAAATCTTCTGCGTTGTTCCTTTTCCCATGATAAACCCGCATGTTCCTTTTACAAATCGTTAGTTTGATCAAAGTGGCGTCCCCTTCATTTCACACAATGCAGACTCGTTCAACTTATTCTTCCAAGAACTTCTTCAAACAAAAGTAGGTGACGAAATCACCTAATTCACGGGACACCAAGTCATAGCTCGAGATCATTAGTAAGACCTCTTGAAATTCCTCTCCCTCATTTTGGGCATCAATCTCCACCCCTCCATAGTGCAAACCGAGCGCTATGCCATGACTGGCCTTATTGTTATTTACACCGATCGAACCACCAATCGATTCGCTATGTCGCTCGATTGTCTCTAAGATCGAGGAAGACACAAATCACAAAGGCAAGGACTGTGAATCATCACCAATGAAACCCTTGCCACCGCTTCTCGATGCCTTCTCAAACATAGACAACTCAATAATCGACATTTTATTACCTGAAATTAAGAGATGATCATGCTGTAGGCAGAGCAAGTAAGGGAAAATAGTGAAAATGGCAGGAAAAATCCACTATAGGAGAAGTGACTGTAACCGCCATCAACCAACCACCATTAGATCTAGCCACGTACGACGATCCAAATTAAGCGCCTCTACCACTTACCCAAGGCGCGAAGCACGAGGCAGGGTTCAAATTTTTCCGCCCACGGCCACATTTTGAAATCCATCTGAATGACAATATACATGAGTAGATAAAGGGCGAACTCCAACGAATACAATCCATCAATTGAAAGAACTTCAACAAGAAACCCAAAAACCAAAAATTTATTGCTCAGGCTTGGGGGGACCTGTGTACCATATGTCTGCACGGCTAGCCACAAACCGTGCAAATGAAAGGTTGAAACATGATCCACCGACCGAATAGGTAGACAAACAGGTGACCACCCAATCCTAGACCCTTAGAAAGCCTTAAGTACAATACATAATTAAGTTTACATGTCAGACATACTTACTAGGTATTGGGTCGCGATTACGGTTGTCCTAATCATAAGCCCATCTCGAAACCTATAAATACGAGTTTGAGGTAAACAGGTTTGTGATTGTATTTAATGTAAATTTAATACATTACCGTGATAATTGATCGACCAATATACTGACTTGAGCGTTGAAGTATCTTTCACAGGTACCCGTCTGCACGGTTTGGAACTTGGACATCAAGAATCTAAAAGGAATTTAACTACAAATACCTAAGACAACGCAAAAAAACTTGGAGAAAAGTGTGAAGGAGTGTCTGATTGTGATCCTCGACTCTACACTAAAACACTAATTTTATTTTATTTTTCTTTATTATAGCATTTTCCTAGTTGCATATGTCAATAACATTCTAACAATCAAATCATTGAAGTTATGGAAGAATAATGTTTTTATCTTATTAGTAAATGCTTATTATAGGTTAGTATATTATACTCATATATTGACTTATAAAACTAAGTCATTGTTCATGCTTATTTAAATCTCTACATTTAATTTTAATGCTTGTATATTCCCTTACAAAACTGCATTGAACTTTGAGTAGGAGTGGGTTCAACAATGAAGTCATTGAAGTACTTGAAAACAATAGAATGGGGTTTAAATTAATGAAAAACTTTTTCGCAACCTATCTGATATAGGACTTTCATTGAGTATAAAGAATTTTATGTGAATTGTTAAACGCTTGAACTTGTGATTAGTTTAAACGATAACTTCTTTTCAAGTGTTATTCAGAATATTTGCTGCAGTGTTTTAATGAAACTTCCTCTTTAATGAATAGTCGTTTAATATGAGAAGCTCTTATATATTTGAAACGAAAATGAAACTGCAGGTTTTTATAAGAGAAGCGTTGAGAGAGAATAAAAATTATAAGTGCACAAATATTTTATATTGGTTCACTACAACTAAGCTACATTCAGTATCCTCTAATCATAGAGGATTCCACTATAATCTTCAACTAAGTATTGTCACCACTCCTGGTATCCCTAGACAATCTTGTATCCCCTGATACGCTGCCTAGTTGAGTTTCACCCACTCCTAGTATTGTCACCACTCCTGGTATTCTTCACCACTTCTGGTATCCTTAGTCAACGAATAACACATGTTACCTTAACTAGTTGAGTTTCACCCACTCCTGGTTTCTAGTAGATAATCTTGGTATTCTCTTATACGCTACCTAGTAATCCTTAACTTTCTTGAGTTAAACAATAAGTGTTTGAATTCTCTTCAGATTTTGCAATACAAGTCGTTAGACGATTACTCTCACAAAGAGGATATATGTTCAATATAATATTGTATACAGACTCGCTAGGTGTTTTTCTCTCTCTTTTTTTCTATTCACAAATAGTAAGTTGATATTACAATGAAGCTTGAAAGTGTTTCTTGACTTTTTCTTTTTCTCTTCTTAGATATTCTCTTTTTTATCTTGAGCTCTTCTGTGTTTTTTCTCTCGACGATATTGCTTTTCTTTGTAAGTTACTCTCTTGATTTTTTCTTCAAATATTCTTTATTTAAAGCCTTCTCAAAAGATATCCATTGCACTTGAGCTTTTTCCTTGAATATTGTGTCTTCTTTGTCTTGTCGTGTGAATCAATCATTGGTTAAAGTCAACTTGTCAGAGAAGGATTGTTTTTTTAGTACTTTGATAGAAGTAGGTTGTATTATTTTCTTGGTACGACTTCTGATGGAGAGAACATTTCGTGAATGCTTTCTTTGTGTCTAACGTTCACTTTTGATATATTTTGAATAGAGCAGGTGGATGCGTGTAGTAGGTGATATGCACAAAATAAAGTAGATATGCATGCAACAAATATGTCTTATCTCTTACCACTTTTGTTGTTTTTGAACATTGAGCATTTAATTACATTTAATGCTTGTTTAGAACAACATAGTTTTTTTTTATGTTTTCTACCATTCATGTAGCATTTTATTATTTAAGGTTTTCTCTTAATATACTAGTAATCATATTAAGAACTTCAAAGTTGGATGAAGTATGCATTTTAGCTCATGGTATCGTCTAGTGTGTTGTAAACGCTTTAATATTCTACTTCCTTAAGCTTGAATGTTTAGCAAGTTTGTCCTTTACAAATTTTTGGAATATTGATTGAGACTCTTAAAGGGATTTTTACCAAAAACATTGTCTTGACACGTCTATATTCATTTGAGAGTTTGACTGGTTATCGTTTGGAACAATATAGCTTTCACTTTTAGCATAACTTTCATAGACATTTTAACTTTTGGAATCGTTTAGTATATCGTCTCGTTTAGGCCTAAGTGTTTTTCTAAGGCTTTCCTATGTTATTAGGTATTTAGAGATTTTGAGCTTAACACTAAGTTTTTGCCATTCTGATATTTTGGTGATAGCATCTTCATATTCTTATTTCATTTAATGTTATTTTGTTAAACTTCAAAACATATGAGAGTGTTTAGACATATTAGTGTTATATACGATTTTGTCTTAACTTTAATTGTACGCACTAGCCTTTGAGTGGTTTAAATTACACTTTTGATGGAATTGCACAACCTACAAAGTTATGTTTGACTACCAACATGTTAAAAAGAGCAACTTATTCAAAAATTTATTGGCAACGTATTGGAAAGTTATATTTGTTAACTTTGTCATTTATTATTTTTTGTTTCCCTATGCTTTTTTTATTTTGATGTTTCTCGAAATACTATTATGATAATAATTTATGATTGATATACTAAAGTAATGATCATTCTTTTGTGACCTTTTTTTTATACTCTTCCTAATATTTGATGTTTTCTATAAACATTTTTTTTCTCAAAGCCTTCGGTATTATTTAAGGTTCTCATATTCATACATTAATTTAGGAGTTCTTTGATTCTCATTAACCTTTGTGTAGTAGTTAATGAGCCTTCACGATTTTGGATCGGAACCTAATATGCATCTCTATCCCTCTTTTCTTTTCTCTTTTCATTCCACTATGTTGGTGCTTTTAAAACTACATAAGTATTGTGTTTATGTTGTTTGTTGAAACGTTGGAGGATGAATATGATTTGATTTGTGAATCTGTGATAAAAGCTTTTTATCTTTTTTTTTATGAAATTATGAAATCCGAAGGCATTGATTTTTTCTTCATTTATTTTTATTCTAACCGCTAGTTTGAATAGTGCAATGCAAAATCTCTTTGTTATAATGTACATAAATTCTCTTGTGTAACAAAATTTTACCTATCTTGGTATAGATTAGTATAACGGTCATAGATGTTTTTTTTTTTTGCAGATAAAACACTAATGAAATAAGAAGGAATGAATGAAAAATTAAATAAATTATAAAAAAAATTGAACCAATAGAGAGCACTTGTTTGAGAAAACATTTTTTTATTGAAGTACAATTAATGACTGATCGAGAGTAATTTTTATAGGAAGCAATGACTTTTTTAACCATAAATAGAGAGCGCTTGAAGATACAAGCGTTGTCTATAGGTAGATCGATAGAGAGCATATTTTGTAGAATTTGAAGAGTACATAGAGAATGCTTTTATCTGCAAACGTTGTCTATAAACACTCATATTAATAGACATCGCTTTAATAAAGTGGCTAAAAACACTATATATTAGACATTTTTTGCGTAGTGACTAGGTTGATTGTTAAGGACCCTTCTCATCATAAGAAGGTCTTCATCACAGGGGCAGGCATCCTCACTTTTAAACTCCATGGACTCCTCACTCTAACTCCCACTCTCCTCATCTTGGTTGTTATAGATGTTTACTTCTGAAGTATCATGGTCTTCTTTGTGGACAGTGTGATGCAATATAACCTCTACCAAGACACTTAAAGCATTTAATATAATTAGTGTGAGTGTGTGATGATGATCCCTCTCTTGGTTTTTTTTGTTTCTCTTTCTAAGTTCCTAGAGGATTCTTCTTTGACTTATTTCCCCTCCCTATTGTAGTCTTTCTTCCCATAAAAGCTAGAGTGGTTGTCTTTCAAACTTTTTTCAATTTTTGTTGTTCTACCTTTATGAAAAATTATACCAAGTCATTTAAGTCTTGGTAGGACAACAATTTCATTTTATCCCTATTGTCAAGATTAAAACCACTTAGGAACCTAGATATGATGGTATCCTCATGCTACCTTATCCCAACCCCCATCATGTACAACTCCATATTTTGTCTATACTACCTTCATGTTCTTTTGATAGAGTCATTGTGGCTTATCCATAAACTCTTTATGGTAGTAGGAGGGAATGTGTCTCCTCCTAAGGACACTCTTTAAATCATTTCAATATTGCACTATAAGAGCATTGTTGATTCTACACTCCCTCTCTAGGGATGTCCACCAATTCATGGCATATCCTGAAAGCTAAGGGTGGTTAATGATGCTTTTATCTTCTCACTCACTTGGTGGCAAGCAAATAGTTATTCCACTTCAACATCATCCTTCCCATGGAAGTGAGGAAGATCTACCATAATCTCTCTTAGGTCATGTTCTCTTTTATTTATCCTTTGTGGAAGAGGAGAAGCTAGATAAAAATCTTCCATTAGTTTACTATCCTCCTCAAAGTGTGAGTTTGTGTGTTTGAGTCTTGGAGATTTTTCTTAATTTGTCCCTACTCTTAATTTTCTCCTACTATCTTTTTACACTTTTCAAATTTATAGTGACTTTAGCTCTTTAGTAATTTTGTCAAACTTTTTGAAGCCTCATCACTAGAGTTAGTACTAGTTTGATAATTTTCTCCTATACATGATTTTTTTTTCTTTTATGTTTTGCTTTGGCTTTAAAACAAATTGCAAAGGAGAAATAGATAGCAAATTTCTCAAGTTTACTTTCAGGAAAGAGAGGTGAATCACTTGGATTGTTTAAGTACCAAGTCTTTCCTAGCCAAAATTTATCTCAATACTTCTTACACAACTTTTCGAGTAGAATTAAGTGAAAGAGAAAGTTGAATCAAACTAAGCTATAAAAAAAAAACAAGCAAAGCAAATGGAGAAATTAAACCACCTAAAGCTAAGGGTGTCTTAAGGTGAGACTTGTTGGCACTTGTGAACCTTCAAGACACACTCACTATCTAAGGAATTTTATTAATTGATTAAGGTTCTAATTAATAACTTCCTCAAGGAATTACAACAAAAACAAGACAACTCCTCTCTAAGGTATTTCAATCTTCTTCTCTCTTGCTCGTTTCTTTTGCTTTTCTCTCCAAGTGTTTTTTCAATTCTCTTGCACTTCCACTTGTTGAGTTCTCCAAAGATGAGTTCCTTTTGATCAAGATACTCCACTTTCTAGGATGCAACCTTAGGAAATTAGTACACCTCTAAGTAGGAAACAACACTAATCGTTGATAGCCAAACCAAGAAATCAAAGAATCAAAGCAAGAAAAGCAAAAATTAAGGAATGTTAAACTCAAACTAAGAATTGCCAAGACATACTCGAGGAGATTCACACAAGACAACAAGAAATTAAAGAGTAAAACAAAGAGGAAGCATACAAAGGAAATTTACCTAAGAATTTCACTAGAATAAATTCAAAAACCAAAAACAATTAGATTAAGATGCAAACTATCTAATTATTCCCAAGGGCGAAACAAATCAATGAATTCGAGGTACCAAATATGCATAAGTCTATGAGCTAAAAGTGGTGAAACTCAAGAATCAAAACCTCAAATGACAAAATGCTTTCACAAATCAAATCTACTAGATGTAGTGGCTATCACACACATGATTTTCATACTTCTCTTTTCAATTATATTTTTGTTTGCAAATATCACTTGTATTTTTCTTTTTAAACTCCTTTATTCACCAGTTTCTTTTCAATCTATTCAGTCAAGCCGCTACACCACTGAAAATGATATGACAAATTTTGCATTCAACCTAAAACAACAAGTAGTAAATCTCAAATAGAAACCTAAAGGATTCAACAAAAGATGAATTGAACTTCAAAAAAAGATGAATGGAATTTCAAAAAAATATAATGGAAACCTAACTCTAAAAACTCATTAATAATCTACCAACAAGTATGAACTCAAAAATGAAAAACAAATGCACTTTAAAGCACATATAATATGCAGTTTTCAAGATAATACTAACACAATATGTTTTTCAAGTTTTCAATTGGTTAAACAATAAGATGAAACAAGATAAGGACTAAACAAGACTTTAAACACAAAATATGGATTTTAAAATCAAAATGAAAAATATAAAGCATTTCAACCGAACAGAATGATAAAAACTCAAGAAAATACAAAAACATACATGGTTACACATATAGAATCGATGGAATCAACTTGAAACATGAAAAGCATTCAATAAACAACATGGAAATTAAAGACTTAGAGGATAAACACTTATATCTTGTAAAAACCATCAAGAAAATTTGCTTTAGATACCAAATGATAGCCTTTCTCTAAGCAAGCTTGCAATCAAAGTGAGAAATGGATGAAGCACAGTGTGGAAACTGTGAAATGTAGAAGGATTGATGGTGTTTGATTCGGTTATGGAGAGTTTCCTAGGGAGAGGTGAGGTCAACGGCTGAGAAAGGAAGCCTAGAGTAGTTTAGAAGAGAAAACCAGTCTAGGAAGAACTTCAAGGCAAGTTTAACAGCATAATTTTGGCAACATTTCTTTACTATTATAAAAGTTAAAATACAAGAGGTGATGACCTTTATTTATAGGCCAAAAAACTCTATATGTGTCTACAAAAAGGAGAGAGAAAATTCAAACTCAAACTCTTAAATTTGAGAGCCAAAAGAGTCATGCTTCTAATGTGACTTCCCATGTGGAAAGGTCATGCTTTCCATGCTTAGAGATGTAAGGGAAGATGGTTAATCCTACCATGGAGAGCAAACTAGCACGTAATTAGGTTAAATTAGCTTTAATTTCTCACTCCATGCCAAAAGTCTAACTCTCTAGGCCAAAACTAAACTATTGGCCTAAATACAAGACCTAAAGAAGATCTTATACTACTTGGCCTAAAATACAATACCCAAAATAACCTACTATAACTATTTACAATCACCATTGACACATGAGAATAAGAGTTTTGGTCCACTAAGCTCAAATCATTCTTCTTGTATGCACTTGGTCATGACTAGGACGTTTGTCATCATCCTCTATCTTTTGTTAAGGATTTGTTCTCTATGATTCTCTGTGACAGTAGTCATTTTCATTAGTCATGTTGTTTCTTCTTCCTTGGAAATTTGTTTTATAGTTTGAATTTATATTTAAAAATATTATAGTGCCATCTCTTTAAAACTACTACTCTTTAAGCTCATTTCTAGGTTCTCATAGTTATACTTTACTCTTTTCTCTTTTGCTTATTATGTAACATGTTGGTGAAAATTTATGGTTTAGAAATGATTTCCTTTACTATAATCATATGTTACTATATTACAAAATATAATTAAGTGTTAAATGTTTTATGTATTTAAATTTTTAATTAATTTCTTTTTAAAAAAATATTTGTAAGATATTAAAAAAAATTATAATTTTTAATTGAGTCAATGTCATTTATGTTTATGGGGAGATAACTATTATATTACCTCGTTATTTTATTTATATTTTCAATATTTTTAGGCTTAATACCTATTTTTGGTCTCTATATTCGTCACTTTAATTCAAAGTGGTCATCGAGTTTTTTTCGGCGTTCAAAGCGGTCTATTTTTTTTATAAAATTTGTTCAATTTGATCTTTTCATTGACGGCATCTAAATAGTGAACGACGTAGTTTCCATATCAGTAAATATTGAGTGAGGTGTCAAATTTTCATGTACGTGGCAAATTAAACTAATATGACGTAAAAAGTGGTTTATATGAAAGTGGGGAAATTGACTTTGCTTTCAAAGGGTGGGTTGGAAACCCTAGTACCCAAATTGGACCACTGTCATCCACCACTGCGGCAACCGCAAGCCACCATTACCATTTTCGAACCACCATGAATCCATGCAAAATTCACCAAGTTTGAAGCCACAACGAACCATCATTGTACCGTTGAACCCAAACACGATTCGCGAACTTCCATCTTTGCATCACTATGACGAACCAGCAACCACCATCATCTCCCTTAGGCCATCACCGCGAGTCTAGAAGTGAGATCGAGAAAACCCTTTGTTGCAATTCACGAGGTTCACTACACCTGCAAATCAAAAACCCATAAAGCCCCAAATCTCTTTAGCAACCATAACATCCTAAAAAAAAAAGGAAACCTAAATCCCAGAAACAACATTTTACACAACAAAGCGTTGTCCACTCACACGAAAAACAACATTTTACTCATTTGTTCAAAACATCAATACACAAAATTGGAAAACAAAACAAAAGTCAAGACAATGCGACAAAAACCCTAAACCCACTACAAAAAAAGGAACATACTGAAAAAAAAAAAAAAAAGAAACCAAAACAATCCCAACTTTTTTTCACAGAAACCACTTTTGTTTATCATGTTTTCACGTCATATTTGCTTTATTTGTCATGCACATTCAAAACTAACAACTCATTCAATATTGGGTTAGATGGACATTAGCCCGTTAGCAATTTAGATGCGGTCAATCAAAAAGACAAAATTGAACAAATTTTACAAAAACTCGAAAAATACTTTAAACTGACGAAAATAAAAACTTATTAAGTTAATGGAGAAAAAATAAGACGATGGTCAATGTGTGTGTGTGTGAATAATAAAAACAAAAAGTTTCATAAAAATCCAATTAAAAATATTCAAATTTATGTTTTACAGATATATTTAAAAATGAATTAAACCTAACTACAACGATGAATAAGGTGTGAATGTAACTGAATGTAAGGTGTTGCATTTTTTTCAATCTTTTGTTTGTTAGACCTTTTACGTGACGAAAAGGAATCGCAAACGACTTTTTTCAGTGCTCTTTTCATTCCCTGTTGCCTAGGTAGGAAACAACAACTGAAAAAATCATGTCTTTTATTTTTGTTGATGTGAAAAAAATGATGCCTATTAACATTATTGTAACATAGGTGCAAGAAATCATAAACTTCACCATGATTATTTCTCCAGCTAATAACGACACCAACATTTTCTATAGTATTTCCTTATGAACATTTGGATTCGAAAAAGTACATTCAAAAGGCCCATAAAGGTAAAGCACTAAAAGAAAAATAGAAACTCATAATTTTTAGGCCTTTTTGTTTTTTTTTGGTCCACAGTGATTTCCTTGCTTCTCATCACTCCATTCTAACATGGCTTCAAGGTCCATTAATGAGGAGGGTTACTCCCCCTACTACCACAGGTTGTTCTGTAACTCTCTATTTTCATTTTGTCATGTTGTTAAAAGTCTTTTATTATGAGAATTGATGTAAATCCAGATATGTTGAACAACGCATCTCCCACCCCCTCTTTCTCTTTCAACAATTTGTTTTATTTTTTAACAATATTTTTTATACATACAAAATATTACAAAAATTATTAAATTATATAAAATCTACATAAATAAACATTTGTAATGTTCAGAAATTAAAATCTACAAAAAAGTTTAATAAACTAAAAACAAAAAAAAATAAAAGAGTTGAAACGCGAAGACTTGAACGGATGTAGGAAATCTGTTCAACCTTCAATAGATCTCGATATTCGTAGACGGATCTCAAGATCTGTTGAAGGCTTAACATATTTTCTACATCCGTTCAAGCCTTCGTGTTTCTCTTCTTCCTCTTACACTGCACACCATATACATCCATTTACATAGCACATATACAAAAAGAACAAAAAGAATGAAGCTTTAATCACAAAAATGTGCAAGGAAAAAATAAACGTGGAGAAAGAGGGAGGGGGTGGGCACTCTGTGTGTGCGAAAAAGAGAAAGTGAGCGGGTGGGGCTCTCTGTGTGAAGAAGAGAGGAAGAGAGAAAGTGAGGGGTGGGGTTTGTGTGTAATTAGAGAAAGAGAAAAGTGAAACTAAATTGTAAAAGATAAAAAATTTTAACCTAAAATATTTTGAAATAAGAAAAAAATCTGAAGAGGTATAGGAAGCAATTGGGGTGGAGGAAGTAACTCTAGTTAATTAGACATCAAATATGCTTTCAATTACTGACAAAAAAAAAGGAAGAAAAACTAGTATGAAAATATCAAAGTTAAGTTACTTCTTTAATAATTTTGAAAAATATAATCTTTTTATTTTTTTTATGAAAGACTGTAAGAAAAATGCATTCTTTAAAGTTATTAGGAGAAAAATTGATCATATATATATATATATATATATATATATATATATATATATATATATATATATAAATAAAAGAATCAAAATATTTTTTTGGGGACACATAGGATGCCTTACAAAGATGGTCCACAATTTGTAATTATTAACCTGTTAAATCATATAATTTCTATAGTAACTTTGATAGGTTCATAGATTAACTTAATATGTTTTTGAAAAAAACAACTTTGGATAAATGAATAGAAATTCAAAGAAAAAAAGAGTTAATTGGAAACCACTGACATGTAAAGGAAGTACTAGAGTTAGTAATAAAAATATATTTTTACTACTTAAATATAAGAAATAAATAAATAAATTGGTTTCGTTAATCAGTTAAATTTAATTTACTCATGTTAAGTTCTATTATTACAAGAAATTGAGTGTATAATTTGATTTTAACTTGATGTAAATAAATGTTTTAAACTTATAAAATAAATTTAATTTAATTTGTATTTTCTTTTCCTAAGTGTTTATAGCATGTTAATCTATTTGGCCAAACACACAATCTTAGATTGTTTTATAGAGTGTCCAAACAAATAAAATATTTATAAAGAAATTCTAAGAGTGCACTTGAATAAATAACTTAATTAAGTTCTTATATAATGGTTTTTTACAATACGATGATAATATTATAAATTTAACTATAAAATTTGTCGAAACAAGTTAAAATAACTCATTAGGATAAAATTTTTAAAAAATATAATAATCATAACTTACTTTTATAAATATTTTTTTCTTAAATTTTTTTCAAACACATTCTATGCTTGAAGCCCTTGTTTCAAAAACAATTGTTTACTTTCAAATAAAAAATAAATTCTAAAAAAATTTTTTAACATGGATATATAAGTTGTAATTAGGCTTAATTACTAATTTGGTTCCATTTTGGAGATGGACAACATTGTTCAATTTAAAGAAAAAAATGGAATTCAATTTAGTAAAAAAATAATATAAAGACTAAATTAAATACAAGACATTGTGACAATGTGAAAACACTATCATGTGGTATTGACACATGACGTTAATATTGACATTATGGTATTGACGTTGACATTGTCACATAACACTGACATTGTTACATGACACTATACTATCACATGATACGACACAAACCTGACACTTATAAAAATTAGAAATTAAAAAAAAAAACAAAAATGTTACGAACTGACACGTGGCATGTACAAAGACGATGTTAATGTCGTTTATACAAATTTAATGAAAAGGACTTGATTGAATCTTTTTAACAAAAACTATGAATTAATTAAAAAAATAAAATAAAAAGACCAAATTAAATAAAAGAACCAAAAAATGGAACATATATTTATTAAGGTGGTGTTGGGCAAGGGCCTTACTTAGGTTCTTGTATAGGTCCAATTGTGTCTAATTTGGTTTTTACCATTAATATGTGGTGTTTAACATATTAATTAATCTTTGATCTGTCATAATTAAGAGTTATCTCTAATATTGTCCTCATGTGGGTGGTTAATGTTTTTCTTATGTCGTTATGCTAATTTCTAAGAGCTTCAATTACGAGTAAGGGTATGTATATCGGAATGTGAAATGTTTGTGTTATGTTGAGAGATTTGTACAATTTGTCGATGTCGAATATTGTCTTACAAAGGTTTTAAAGGTACTTTTTTTTAAAGTGGTTATAAAGGAAGGTGTCACAAGTACCATTTGGATGGTGACAAGAACAAGTTTCAATTCTACTAGATCCAAAAATCTTTCATGTTTTTGTCATTGTTTATATCAATGATGTCAACAAAGGAGACAATTGCCTTGGATATATTAAAGCAACTACCGATAGCTATCAACTCGACAACTCCTCGATCTTGACCTATCTCACAATCTTCAAGATGATTTTGTTGGTATGTTTTGTTTTACAAAAGTATTCCTTTTGTCAAGTTGTTAACTTTGTTGAATTTATTCTTATATTTCAATTGTTATGGGTTATTTTAATCCAAAAGGTGCAATATACTTCAAGGACGTCCGAAAGAAATTGTTGGCCAACAAAACTTTTTGTGACTGAGACAACATCAACACGGTTATATTCGTAGTGACCCCCTTGCAACAAGTTCATGTTTCCAACCCTACATTGTTTGAGATGAGTACTTAAGCCGCCTTGCTTGGCCGAAGGTTTGCATTGATCAATGAAGAAGATCTTATTGAGGTTAAGAAATTGAAGCAAAAGTTAAACGATACTCGACAATCCCTTGACGAGGCACTAGGGTCCTTAGTAGCAAATCGAAGGCGTTTGAGAATGCACATGCAGTTAACGATGCTAAAAAGAAAAAGTTATTGACGAGAATAGGTAGCTCAGGTCTAAAGTGAAGAAACCAAGGGATGAAATTTTTCAAGTTCAGCGAAAGCTTGACAACATGACCCTAATTTTCCAAACAAAGACAACAAGCAAGAGAAGTTGGAAAAGGCATTTGTTGATGCCCAACATTTCGTCTTAAAACAACATGAACTTATATTTTCTAAGGCTTGTTGACATGCCACTTACTTGTACAACGTCCTCATCAGTAAGGACAACTTTGATGTCAACAAGGATTTTTATAATAGCGGATTGATGAATATTGATGACATGTTAAATGAGTAGGCAACTATGCCGTGTGGAAAAGGGCCAACATGATGATGCCAAGGCAGAGGCTTGAGAAGTAACTTCAAGAAACATTAAGAATTTTTTTATGATCGGTTGTTTGCAGAGTGCACTATTATGCCAACAATACTTCATGTAATTCTTTCACCCACTTTCCTTTAGCAATCTCGAGTCGTCGCTTAAGCTTAGCCTAAATGACCTTGTTTTCCCTTTCTGCTTGGTTGTTCGTTTGCAAGTGTTTGACCAAACCAATGACATGATTTATTCATAGATCTTCATATAACCTTTTTAATTTAGTTTCTATGAATTGTTTTCCATTATTGGTGAATATTATGTGAGGTAAGTTGAATTAATTGATCAAATTTTTTCATACAAAGGTGTGTACTTGCTTCGCTAAGATTTTGGCCAAAGGTTTCGCTTTTATCACTTTGTAAAGTAATCAACTCCGACAAGCAAAAATTTCTTTTACCCTTGTGCAAGTGGGAATGATCCTACTATGTCCATTTCCAACATAAAGAAAGGTCAAGGCAAACATATTACTTGCAATTTAGTGGTCAACATGTGTATGTTTGAGCCATACTGCTAACACTACTTGTACTTCTTAGCAAAATCATAGTAATCATTTTGAATGGTCAACCATAAGTATTCGACACGGAGTACCTTGGTCGCCATTGTACTCATTCATTATGTATTTGGTCTGGTTGTTTGTTAGCACTTTAGAAGAAGTGTAACATATCTTCTTCTTTACAAGCATCTTCTATAAGAATAAATTGAGTTGTCTTTTGTTCAATTCTTGGTCATTAATTTTTTGACCTTGGTAATCGTCTTTAATGAATACTTTAATACTTGTCATTGAATCTTTTTCTGTTTAATTGACTATTATGTAATCATTCTGAGATATTGTTCTATTTTTTCAATATTTGTTGAATGATGGTGTCGAGATAAGCTTGTCTTCTTGTCAAATTTCAAAATACATTTTTATTAAAATTGTCACATACAAGTTTCAAATATCAAAACAAGCACTACTTTATATGTAATAACTATCCTATCGACATTAAACAAATAAATTTTAAATTTAAGTTAAGATTGCATCACTTTTATAATATAAATTTAGTTATATTTCTTACCTATATGAACAAATTGGAAAGCAGAATTTTGGTTTAACAATGTATGTTACACTATACAGTATGTTGCACTGATGTATGGATGCTTTGCGACTAAAATAAGTCTGGCATACACACCATCCAAAGGGTTTAAAGTTTGAATATATTCACCATTTCCACCAAACTCTTCACGATTCCAGATTCAGATGAATATGAAACAGTGTTTGTTGGTCAAAATGTTCATCAACATGGTTGCATATAACAGCACAAGCTATGGCTAGCTCTAGCTGGCATACGTGCATGCGTGCATCAACAAAGAAATTTCACATCTTTTTTCGGTTAGAAAGTAGGCTATTTATTCATTAATCAACACTTTAAATTTTATTCAACTTTGAATTATTATTACAATTTGACTTTCTTTAAGAATATTTGAAATTTAGTTAACCAATTCATACTGAAGTGTTCCTTATTTGATTTTATTGAAAAATTTAAATAAATATTATTACGAACAAATGTAAGAAGGTTGAGTATTATATAAGCAAACAAGCATATAAATTTATTTTCTTAAATTTTTTTAATTGAAATTAATATTAATTCATGTGGATTATTATCTCTTTTGTAAATTTTTTCTCAGAATTCCTAATTCTGTTTTCCATTAAAGATCCATTCCCTTAAATTTGATTTTTATTTTATCCACATTTTAGTCCATTTTTCAGATTAGATTTCCGCTTTGTTTATATGGATTTTCAAAACAGGAAAATCCAAATTTCCAATCTAAACAGCTTTGCTTTTCAGTATTGGTTTAAGAATGAATGGGCAGGTGATATTAAAATAACTGCAATTTGGATCCTGTAAATGCAATTTTGCTCTTTTAAAAGCAATACTTTTAAACCAATACTGAAAAGCAATTTTTCAGTATTGCTTTTCAGGATTTACCATCACACATATACATTATATATATAAAGATGATTTGTCTTCTTTTATTTTTCCAATTTTACCTCTCAATTGCTACTTTTTAAATTTAAATAATTATTCCTAATAAAAAACAGTTTTATCATTTTAGTAACTACTTTTACAATTCAAATAATTACTTATTATGAAATAATTATTTACTTTTTTATCATTTTAATAGCTACCTTCTCAAATTTAAATAATTACTCATAATATTATTTACACAATATTTATATCTATAACTATATATAAACAAGATACACCTCTTTGATTTTATTCTTCTCTTTACTATTTAAATTTAAATAATTATTTATAATACTTTTTTTTTCAATTTTATCATTTTAGTAACTAACTTCTTGCATTAAAATAATTACTCATAATATTATTTACACAATATTATCAATAATATTTTTTATTTTAATAACTATAATTTATTTTATCTATAAATATATAAACTTTTTGTTTTCCTAATTCTACTATTTTAATTACTATTTTTGAAATTTAAATGATTTATAAATATTTAAAAAATATGTACGTAATAATGTAATTTTTTTTTTATTTCATTTCAATATTCTCCTGTATTGGAAACTTATTCTTAACATTAATTTAAATTAGTCATTAAATTACTTTTATATTTAACATTAAAATAATAATTTAAAATTTATGTTTTAGTTTAACATTTTCTTCACTTATTAATTGTAACTGAGTTTTGAAGAAGAATTTATCATCTTTATCTATACCTATATATAATTCTTAATATTTATATTATTTTAGAAATTTACTTATTCAGCTTTAAATTTTGTATGACTTAATCTCATAAAATTATAAATATTATCAACTTCTAATATAATATGTTATAGATATTTAAAAAATGCATATACTTGTCATTCATGATATAATATATTATAGATACTAAAAAATGCAAATACACAGTGCAACATCATTTGTATAGTATATACAAAGGAGATTATTTTTTTGGTATCCATATTTATTTTTCAATTTAATCCTTTAAATAATTCTTTTAAAAATTTAGAATAATGATTTTATCAATTTTACTATTTAAGTAAGCATTTGAATCTAGATTTAAAAAGAAAACATCCAAACTAATTTTTCAGAAGAAATAAATTTAGATCCAAAATTTGATTTAATTATCTGGATCTATATTGATCTGAATTGGATCTTTAAAATTTCAATCTTTATATCTACCCTATCCATTAGTAATATTATAACTTAAATATCATCTCTATCGAAAACTCTTTATATTTTTCTATTATCATGTTATTGGTAGTAGTAATTACTGTTTCATTAATACTAATCTTTATACAAAAAATTGACTTACTACCTTTAATCATATTTATATTGAAATGTAAAAGTAAAATTTCAATTTATCATACATAATTTAAATTATTATAAAAGGTTATTTTCAACCATAATCTATTACTTAATAAAAAAACCATTGAACCTACAAATTCCTCAATTTTTGGGTTCCAAAAGAATGAGAGAAAAATAATGCATTACCTCTAAGTTGGTTCCAATTTCTGTGATGCACATGCATGAGCATGACCTTAGAAAAAGAACATTTACCACAGTGTGGACCTAAAAAATACTTTAACTTGTTTTTAGTTAAAAGTTTGACCAACTATTGATTAGTTCATTAGATAGAATATGACTTTTCATAATACCTAGCTAGGTAAGTAACATAATATAATGTTTTTCTTTTAAAATAAACTAAAAAGAGATAACTAGGATAATTGATGTGATTATAAAAAAATAATAAATTTTATAATTTAAAACTTAATTAAATTTTAATTATTTAATAAATTATTTTTTATTAAAATAATTTATTTTATTAAATGTTCAATATAGTTTTTATTTAAATATGATTTTTTTAATTTTATCCATTAACAAAATATTATAAATATTATTTTCATTCTTTTTATCTTCAACTTATATAATTTTTTTAAAGGAAAAGAACAAGTTAACTAATAAATTAATAAATAAGTTAAGATAAGAGAAAAATAATAATTATGTCAATTAATTAATAATAAAATAAATAAATACTTAAATTAAAATTTTTAAAAAGTATTAAACACTAAATAAAATAATTTTTTTAATAAAAATTTAAGGTTTAATTGCTTCCTTTGTCCCCAGTTTGGTTGAATTGTGTCAAATTCATCCTCATTTTTAAAAAAGTTTCATTGCCGTCCTCACGTGGTATAAAAGTGTCAATTGAATCCAAACATAGAAAAAATTTGTGTCAAAGTAGTCATTTTTCCTATATCTCTGTGTCTTCCTTTCGTACAATCAAGTACAGATATTCATTTTACCTTATCCAATTTAAGGCTTTTCATAGCTCCAGAGAAGTGACATATGAAAGGAAGACACAAAGATATAGGAAAAATGACTACTTTGACACAAATTTTTTCTATGTTTGGATTCAATTGACACTTTTACACCACGTGAGGACGACAATGAAACTTTTTAAAAAATGAGGATGAATTTGACACAATTCAACCAAACTGGGGACAAAGGAAGCAATTAAACCAAAATTTAATTAAAAACATACTTCTTCAATTAAAATATGAAAAAAATATTTAATTTTCATTAAAGTTATCAAAACGGGTCACTTGGCCCGATCCGACCCATCACGGGTTAATGACTTAGTAAGCCAACTCAACCCGGCTCATTTATTAGCAAGTTAGAAAAATTCGAATTCGGCCCGACCCACCACGAGTTGGTGGGTAAACGGGTTGGTTCACTAGCTAACTTAATTACAATTTCTTTTAAATAAAAAAAAATTACAAACTTTCTATAATTCAAATCTAAAAAAATTTCACTCCTAACATGGGTGTTTAATTAATTTTGAAAATAAGGAATTTAAATAATTTTTTCAAGCAAAAACAAAATAATAAATATTTTTTTATAAAATTAAAATTAAATTTTAATAAAATAAAATTAGGTAGGTGGGTTGATGGGCCAACCTAGCCTACCACGGGTTCAATCCGCATGAGCCGGGTTTAAATGAGTCAGGTTTAAATCTAACCCACATAAAAAAATATATAATTTTTTCAAACCCAACCCAGTTCAAACCCGTGGTGGACCAAATTGTGACCCATTTTCACACCTCTAATTATATATATATATATATATATATATATATATATATATATATATATATATATATATATATATATATATATATATATATATATATATATATATATATATATATATATATATGATTTCTTGCACTTTATAGTAAGTGATTTTGTAATCTAAGCTATAGGACAATACTTTCTACAAGCACTCTCGAAAAAACAAGAAAACAAAACTCTTCAAAAATTGAAATTAATATTGTATTAACTAATTTGTAAAATTTTCTCATTTTATTTTTTAAAAATTTATATTTTAATTTCTGTGTAAATTATTATTTTTTTAATTTCATGTTGCAAAATGATTTATAACAAAATTTACCCAAAAGAAATAGCTTTTAGTGGTCATAATTGTTAGGTGGACCAGCTTTTATGTTCCTTCATTTTGCTTCAGGTCAAAATATGGAAGTACGTTGAAACGCAAAACTTATGCGATTAAACGAGTCAAAGAGTCAAAAACGCACTTCTACAAATATATGCATTCATTTCTGGACCAGCACTGTTTTTAATTTAGTGTTTCTTTGCTTTTCGTTTTCACAATATTCTTCCTCATCAAGTCGCTAAAAACAGTATTTAGTTCAAGAAAAATATTCTTTGACACACCTAATTTTTTACATTTCTCTTAGTTCAAACATAAAACAACATATTTTAATTGCACTTTTTTAGTTTGTTTTAAAACAGTTCATCTGCCAAACGTATTTATCAGAGGAGAAAAATATATAAATAAATAGTACACCTTTCTATAAATTAAGTTATATATATATATATATAAGTTATTTTTTTTAAATATATAAGAAATATAACTTCTTTAATTAGTTTACACATAAAAAATTTAATTTCTTCTCATTCTTGTTTCCTTAAACTTTTTATGGAAAAACTCTGTTCAAATATAAAGTTATATAATTTTTTAAAATTTTTACTAAAAATGCACTAATTTTGTTTTATTAGTAAAAAATATTCTTTAAATAATTAACATGGATAATTTATGAACAGAATATATAACATTCAAATAGTATAATTTGTGGGGCATTACCCTCACTAATGTTTCCTTAAAAACAGTATGAAAACTATAATTAGGAATGCAATTATTATGATAAAATAATTACTGCATGAATATGTGTAGTTGCCATATAGGTCACTAGCGCTGCCGACAATGTGATTTCATGCAGATTAATTATACTTTAACCATTTTCATCATTTTCTTACCTAAAAAATGGCTTTTCAAAGCAACAATTTAGACTTATCTTCGCAGTTAGGTACTATCTGTCATCAATTACTCTTTTAAGTCATGCATTTAAATAGTAACATATTTATTTATGAATTTTAATTATTACATAATCAACTAATTAAAGTATTGTATAAATTTCAAAACAATTGTTACTGTGTATTATTGTATAAAAAGTGACACTTGTTTTGTTTTTACAATTTTGTAAAAAGAAAATAAATAGCCAAAATAATGACATTATTAGACAAGTTTACCGTATGTAAGTGGGTACAAACTTTATTTTGCAAACAAATTTTGTAAAGTTGATTTAGATCACAAATCTTATCTGTAATAGAAAAATTTGTTGTTTGTTGACCTATCATGTCATTCGTTATTATATTTCTTATTAATGTTTAGTCTCACATTCGAAATGAAATCGATTATGTAAAAATGAATTTGGCTTAAAGTATACTTCTTAATATTATCAATGTATTTTAATTATTTTTTTAATATTTTGCTTTATATACTTTTATCTACACGGTACTATATGATTATTAGACAATTTCATACTTTTTTAAGTATATATAACATGATGAGAAATTAAAGTTAATTTTTAATTAATTTAAATATCACGAAGATTAATCATTGATTACATTTGAGATTAAAAGAAAAAAACAATGATACATAATCCATTTTCGCTTGAAAGAAAATGTTAAAACCATCTATTACTTCAAAAATATTCTTTAACGGATAATTAGATAATCATTTATATTTATTTCATAAATAAATACATGGCTTGTTTTGGAATTTATAGAATAAACATTAATATTTAAAACATAAAATTATTATTAATTAATAAAAAATATTTGAAGTATTACACAAAAATTAAAAACAATTTTTAAATAATAACATATGTAGAAATATTTTTAGGTTTGAAAATTCCAAGTAGACTAATGATAAGATTAATTTATAATAAATAAGTGGATGCAAACTCCACCTTATAAGCAAATTTTGTAAGATTGGGTTAGACTTAAAGTATACTTCTTAACATGGTATCAAAACCATGAGTTAGAGTCTATCTATTGAAGTTTGTTGTTTGTTAGATCTATTATTTCACGTGTTAGCTAACTACTACTATATGTTTAAGAATTTTGTAAGGTTGAGTTAGACTTAAAGTCTACTTCTTTGTTAGAAATACGCAGTGAAATGTTCATGGACGGACAAAAACCAAGAGGGGGAGGGGTGAATTGATTACTTGATAAAAACTGTGCCTTTTAAAAAAATTTCTCTTTTTACTAATTGATTGTATAAGAAAAATAGTGATTACGACTTAACATGGTATCAAAGCCATGAGTTAGAATCTATCTTATTGAAGTTTGTTGTTGATTGGATATATTGTTCTACTTGCTATTAAACTGCTACTAGACCACTCATTAATGTCTAGTCTCACACTCAAGATGTATATACCTCATCATGATGGAGGTGTGTTAGAAGTAGGAATGTTAAAGCGAGTTAGGCTTGACAGGCCAACCTACTAGTCTGCCAAGAAAAAGGTGGGTCGAGTTGCATATCTGAGCCAGCCAACCCACTCAACCCACCCTGCCTGGCTCGCCAAGCCACAAGGCAAGCCAACTCGCAACCCATTTTACTTTTAAATGTTTTGTTTCTTCATTTAACCACAACCAACATGGCAGGCACAACTTAACTTAGGTTACTACACTAAAACATAACCTTTCTTCCCACTTCGTATGAGACTCTATTGAGACTGACAATAGTGAAATTGACGATCACATTCATCATTCACGAGACATCATTGTTTTTATGGTTCATTTTTGGTTTGGGATTAGGGATTGGGAACAAAAGAGACCCTTTTCCTCTATGTGACCTCCTTGAGCTTGCTTCGACCTTTCTAACGATGAATGCAAAACAATATAAGGAGGAGGACCCTACTTTGATTTCAAAGATAACCTCCTTGAACCCTAGTCAGTTCTCACTGGCCTAAAAAAAGGGTATGCGAACCTAATATCCTTTCATGAGACAAAATAAAAGAGGTACGTAATACACAACATTGATTTTGATGTGTAAACACCAAATGGATTGATTAATTGTGTGTGTTGTGGTTTGGTGGTAGAGTTGAGTTTACAAAGTGGACTGTGTGTTTGTTTGTTTCTTAGCTTCACCTAAAGATAGAGGTGTTGGTTTATAAGCACAACAATGGATCGAAGTTGGTTAATTTTTTTACGCACAACAAATGAGTATGAGACTGGAGTAAATCAATTTCTTGAATTTGTAAAGATGAATGTTCTAGATAATAATGCAAGATTTTATTGCTTGTGTATTAATTGTTTGAAAGAGCCAAAACTACCACCACATTTTTTCCTTTCGGCCAGTTAAATTGGAAAAAAAATTACAAAGAAGGTAATTGTCCTTGGTTGTTTTAATTATACACTTTCTTTTATGTTTTTATTGGTGTATACTAATATTATTTAAGTCTTTAAATTTGTATACCAGGTTGGAGCACAAGGAGAGGAAGATGTGAATGAATCATTGTCATAACCACCACAATTGTCACAGCCGCCACAACAAAAAATTCTAGAAGAACTTGGTGCAATAGTAGCAAATATCTTCTGACACCTAGAGAGTTAAATGTCTTTGAAGTCACAAACCGGATATCTAGCCTCCATTTTTTTTATATATAAGAAGGATTTTTTGAAGTTCTCTTTAACACTGATATGTTATGTATATCAGTATTACAACTTTGGTTGTTATAAGTAAATTTTTACTTTTATAAAATTTGAATATATTCAATAGGTTGTTCTAACAATATTCATTTTCAATGTTTAAGGTATTTACATCGTGCATGCATTGAGAGGAAGAATGACTACATATATGGATTTATTGATCCTATTAATGGTAAAGAAGTGAAAAGTTCCTACTAGAGGCCTTAGAAAAGGAAAAAGAAAATTCTACTTAACACCTTATTTGCAACAGTAAGTATGCTTTTAATAAATTAAATTATATTTATGTAAAACTTTATTGTATCTAATATTACTTGAATCTATGATAAGTGTGAACAATACTTATTATTCTTGCTTATTAATACTCTCAAATTTGTATTTATTCAAGGGTTATGTGTTTTCCTCATAGAAAGATGTAATATTTTCTTCTTTTGTTATGTAGTTAGGTACGTTTGTGTTAGTTCAATGTACAAGAATGTAGAAATAAAGGCCCTTCTATGTCAATCAAGAAAGGGATGAATTGGTTTAAAACTGACTTTACCCTTCTTGGAAAGATTAGGTGTATAAAATATGTTAAAGATGAATTTTTCAACCTTTTAAACAATTAACATATTAATAAGCCAGAACAATGAAAAAAATCAACACAAGATTTATACTGGTTTGACTCTTCAAGAGTCTACATTTAGTCTTCTTCCAACAACCTTAGTTGGAAGGAAATCCACTAATAAAGATGTTAAGATTTGCATAATACAAGATTCACCTATGCACTCTAAATCTCAAATCACAACAAGAATAAACTCTTAAGGGTAAGGCTACCTACACTCACTCTAGGAACCAAGAATACACTCCTAAGAGTGAGGCTACACACACTCACTCTAGGAACCTTGCCTACACAACAAAGGTAATCACAATTCACAAAGAATTACAGAAAGAAAACATGGTACACCCTTTGTGCTGATCTTACAAAGAATTCAGGATCTAGACACTTCCTTGATCTTTCCTATCACTCTTGAAAGATTGAACCTTTGAATCTTCACAATTTATGTTGGCTCCTCCAAGAATTCTCCAAGAATTCTCACAAAGTGTTTTTGTTTCACAAATGATAACTCTGAGAATGTTTCTCGTGACTTCAAATAGAATTACACAAATATATATAGCAAAAGATGCAAAACTGATACAATTAAACGATTAGGTTAATTACTTAATCCATTAGGCTCAATTCTCTGTTTTAATCGATTATATTAATATATTAATCGATTAAAATAGATAGCACAATCCTGGTATGCCCTTGACTCACTTTAGTTGATTCTAAACTAACTTAATCGATTAAGTTAGTAGCACCACACCAGATTTATGCAATTTTGCTATTCTATTCAACCAATATTTTATCTTAAATGAATTTAATCCTAATATAATAATCTAATCACCTAAGCAAGAACATTTAACAAGTTCATCATCAAAAACACATTTTACCAAACTTGAGAGAGCTCCCACTCTCAACAAGGAAAATAAAGAATCATTGAGAATGAGAGTTTGATGTCAGAATCTTCTCGCTCAACCACAGCTAATCTGCTCAATAAAGAAGGACATTCACTCATTGAGTAGAGTAGCTCGCTCAGCGAGTGAGATCAATTAACAGTGAAGCAGTTAAGTTCTCGCCCAACGAATGCATATTTGCTTGCTGCACGAATTTTTTAATTTTGGGAGTGATTATTTAGTTGAGAAAGCAAGAAATAGTGGCAATTTTGGTTGTGGAAATAGGAGGAAACTCATGGAAATTGTCAAAGGCTACTTCAAGGCATCAAGACGTTGTTCTTCCACCAATTTTCATCAAAGTTGGATGTAGTGAACTTATTTTGGTGTAAATTTCCTGTGCAATAAAATCTTTGTTCGTTCATATGCTTTGTCTTAAGTTTAATGTCATTGTATGAAAATATAATGCAATTTGAATGTCTCTGATTACTGGAAGGTAACTTTGAACATGGACATAGATATAGTACCTAAGAGAATTGGTTCTAGAGATGGTATTCATTCTTCTTGGTCATTTCTATACATCTGAATCTACTGCAAATTGTATATTGAATGAACCAAGGAATTAGTAATTTAGCATATATATTTAGAACTTGTTCTTAAGAAATTAGAATCAGTATACCTTGATGTGAATGTTTGAATGAAACAGTGATATGTTGTAAAAAGTTTTATCATGATGTGATTCATAAAACTCAATTCCAATGAAGCTTTATGTGATAAGAAGCATGCAGAAGATCATATCTACAAACGTTGTTGACTTATGGGATTTGGTAATGTGTACAATTTATAATTAACATCTTGAGTATTTATCATTATAAGTTGACTCAAACTATTCATTGTATAGATTTTCGGTGACACATTTCCATTGGAGAAAGAGGTCTGAAAGGAATTTCGTGAGCAATGGGCTTCGTTTATTTTAAGTGTTTATAATAGATTATGTTAGGTGATTTTATGAGGTTAAAATTGTATTATTTTTTATTTAATTATTACCACATTTAAAGAATATATATATATATATATATATATATATATATATGTATATATATATATATATATCTTGGTTGGTTGTTTTGGATTATTATACATAATTAGGGGTGCACAAAATTAACTGAACTGCATTGAATTATTAGTTAATTGCACGATATTGAACTAAAAATATTGAACTATTTTATAATAAAAACTAAAATGTACTATTTTATAGTTCAATTTTAGAAAACTGAACCTCTAAAGTTATAGTTCAGTTAAGGTTTAATAGCCAATTTTGTCCCCAGTTTTGTTGACAAATCTCAATTTAGTCCCTTGTTTTAAAAGTGTTTGAAATAGGTCCTCACTTTCAAAATTTTGAATTAAATTAGTCCCTTCCGTTAAATATAACCAAACGACGTTAATGAAGTGATGATCTGGCACAATGCAGTGGTGACATGTCGTTTTTGATTTAGGACATTTTGATTTGTGGGATATTAGGTTATGAATTGTAGGGCTTTTTTAATCCTAATAAATGTTACCCTTTTTTCTGATACCGCTTATGTAATCAATTTCATAAATGTTTCATAAATGCTCTTTCATTGATTTTAATTAAGGAAATCTGGATTTTTTTTATTAAGAATCCATTTATGTTTATGCAATTTTAATTATTCAAAAAACCTTAAATTAAGAACCCTAATTAAAACCAAAAAGGGAAAATTACCAATTTGAAACCCTAAGCTTGTGAACCCTAAAATTGGGAATGATTCTTGGCCTTCTGGTGCATCGCACCCTTGTTTTGTGAAACTCACTTCATCTTCTTCAGTGTTATTCACCACGCTTATGGCCTTTGCATTCTGATTTTTCGTTCGATGGTTTTCTCTTCTCCATTCACGTTTTTTGTCACAAAGGAGAACTAGGTCGCGGTGGTTTGGGTTTTCAAGCTGGCGTGTTTCGTCTGCGATGGGGTTCTCGTGCAACAATGGTTGTCAGAGTTGTGATAGTTTCCTTTGGTGAAGACTTGACTCCTTCTTCGATTGGCAACGTCTTTCGTTGCTAACGCAAAAACAACTTCGTTTGTGAATGACAGCGACTCAGATGCGTCTGCGAGATCTAGTGCTTCGTACCTATTGGGTTGCTCGAGAAAGGAGTCACGTTGTGTAACGACGACGCTACGTCACGGTGGTCCTCGCTCTCGCGATGACAGAGGCACAATCAGTGGTGGCGTGTTCATTGGTTTCGTCTCGGGTCGTTAAACACTTCCTCAAGCAACTCTGAAAGAGGGAACACCTCTTCGCCAACCACAAACCACCACACTACTGCCAACAGAAAGCACTCAAATCGAAACCCAAAACAATAATAGAAACGAAAAGAAGATAAACAAGAAGAGCAATTGTACTGTGTTAGCAGTGGAGGTGAACAACTCTATGCAATGTAGGTGAAGAACTATGCCCTAATCTCGCAGAAATGAAAATGCCCTAAAATCAATTTTCCCACAATTTCAAATACCCAATCTTTAATATCCAGCTCAACTCTAACTTTGTAACACGTCACCACGCTTACAATTTAAAAATGACACGTCACGACTGCATTGTGTTAGATCATCAATCCATTAACGTCGTTTGGTTATATTTAACGGAAGGAACTAATTTGAATCAAAATTTTGAAAGTAAGGACCAATTTCAAACACTGTTAAAACGAGGGACTAAATTGAGATTTATTAACGAAACTGGGGACAAAATTGGCTAATAAACCTTCAGTTAACTATTCATTAACTTAAAACTAATTCTTTTTATACTTTTTACTTGTTTGAAAGTATCTAAAGTTGCAGTTTAGTTTGGCTACTATCGATTAGACCACACTTTGAAAGTATTTGAATTCGGTCAATTTTTAGCCAAAGCTGACTAGTCGAATTCGACCAGTTTTCGGCAAGGGATGACTTAGTCAAATTTAGGTTGAGACTAACTCGATCGAGTTTTGGTCATACCCGACTCGACAAAATTCGGCCAATTTTTGGTTGGAGCTGACTCGATCGAATTTGGAAACTTTCAATCAAGATCAACTCGACCAATTTTTATGGTCATGGCCGTCCCCAGCTGAATTTGGTTGATTTTCGGCTAGCGCGAACTCGGCCAAATTCGATTGATTTTAGATAAAGATTGAATCGAGTGAGTTTCGACCGTAGTCGTTCCAACTGAATTTGTTTGATTTTTTACCAAGGTTAGCTCGGTCAAATTTCGGTTGAGATCAACTTGACTAGTTTCGTCTGTGGCCTTCCTGGCCTAACTCGGTTAATTTTAGGCTGAGCTGACTCGACTGAGTTTTTACTGTGCCCGTCTCGGTCGAATTCGACCGAATTTTGACATCGGCCTCTTTCGACATTTTGCCCGACTTGGCCCGTCTCAACCTTTAGTATGATCGGACTCATCTCAACTTTTTAATTTTGTTGTTTATGGAAGAACCTATTGTTTTGAGTGAAGACAAATATTTCTCTTTCTTAATTAATTTTTTTTCAAAGTTTTTAAATGATAATTAAGTATAGTTTGTTAGAACAAAAAGTAGTTTAGTTTAGTTCATACCAACTATTTTTTGGTTATAAACTTTAATGTATAAAAAGAAAAAAATCATTTTCTTAATTTTTATTAAGAGAGCTTTACAGGAAAATAAATTGTTATAGAATTATTAAGAAATTTGTTTTGGGAGAACCTATGTTCTTGAGTAGAGAGACAAATATTTTCTATCAACTTAGTTTTGTGTATTTTTTTTTTGTTTATGAGGAACCTATATTATGAATGAAGTGGGTAAATACTGTCTCTTATAGTTTTTTAATTCAAAAGTATTTTAGTTCGGTTCAAAATTAATATAATTCGGTTCAAAAATATTACAATTTAATTCAAAATTAGTAAAGTTCGAAAATAGGTTAAAGTACATAATAGTTCAGTTTAGTGTTGTTTAATATAATTAGTTTAATAGAAAAAAATAATTCAACTCAGTTGAGTTCAAACTAACTAGTTTTTGATTTAGTAGTATATTTAACCGTGCATTTCATTTTGTCCACCCATATACATAATTTAGTTGTTCAGGACTATATTGTATGAAAGTTTGTACGTGGTAGAAAATACTGACAAACTTGTCATTTGAAAATATTTTGTGAGTTTTTATACTGATTCATTTACTAATAGATATATAAAGTGGATTTTTTTAGATAAGTTAAAATCTCAATCAATTTAAAAAGTCATATATATATATATATATATATATATATATATATATATATATATATATATATATATATATATATATATATATAAATGTGCTCTTTTTAAACCAATTAAAATCTTAACCAGTTTAAAAAATATGGACATATATATAAATTTTTTTTTTCAAGTAAATTTTTAAACCAGTTTTCAGCATAGAAAATAAACTTTTTAAACCAATTTCATAACTAGTCTAAAAAGTTTAATACTTTTTATATTCTTATTTCTATACTAATTTCAAAATTGGTTTAAAAAATAGTAGTGATATTTTCAATATTTAAACATAAATTATAAAAATACTAGTTTGCCTTTTGTTTATTTTGAAATAGAAAGTTTGGAGAAACCGAATTCATAATACCCCTATTTGAGTCGACAGCAGAATTCAACAATTGTGAGTGAATTGGAACACAGAAAAGGAAAAAATTAGGGAAATTGATGTTGTGAGTGAGCAAAGGCATATGCATATGAGTTGCTGATTTTGTCCCATACGCAACCTAACTTAAAGACAAGATATAAATCAAAATCTCAAAAGATTTACTTCATAATTATTATATCTTAGACTTTGGCTTCTTCTAACATTGCTCACATCACAATCTCCAAACTAAGACTGCATGCACATTTATTTATTTTTTATTTATTTATTTTACAAACTACGTATATTGTCAAAGAACAATTTGTTTTCTTTCAAAATGTAAATCTCAACCAACACTATCAAACAAACAAAAGACTGAACATAGCAGAGGCTGATCGATTGAAGCAAACTATAATATAAATTATGACTGATCATACTTTACTCACAACTTATAATAATAAGGCAGGTTTAATATTTTATAAGCACACATATAAGTGGCCTAATTAAAATTCCAGCTTATTAAAATAGCATAAAATCAATCGTAATTTAACAATAAAAAGTACACAATGCTGAATTAATATATGTATTAATAATAAATACGTGATATTAAATTTTAGAGATTTAATTAATAAAAATATAATGGTTAAAATTATTATGTGCGTGTGTGTTTTTAAATAAAAATAATAATATCTCTTATATTTTATTAATGAGATCATGAGTTTTTTGTAAAGCAAATAACTCCATTCGAGTAAAGTAAAATCTATATAAATATAATAAAAAAATTTATTTAATGTAATCATAAATAAAAATTATTTAATTATTATTGAAATTATCGACTGAGTTTAAATAATGTTATACAATTGATTCGTGCGTGCACTAATAATTAAATTTCCTTTATTACGAGTTTGCTTTGCTTGAGAAGGTCAAACTCTAACTGTCAAATTAATTAGTTTTGACAATTTTGTAATTACATTTTTAACGTAAACATATTTTTTTGACTATTTTACCATTGACAATTAGTATACTTTTGTAATTACTTTTGACAATAAATAAAGAGATATATAAACTGTGAAGATATAATAGTTTTTATTTATTAATATAAATAATAATGGTCACTTTTTAATAATTTACATATTTTTAAAGAATTAAAATAAATAATTAAAATTAAAATACAAAAAAATTATTTATTAATATAGATAATAATGATTATTTTTTAATGATTTAACCATTTTTAAACAATTAAAAATAAAAAATACAAAACAATTTCCTGATTATTTTTATTGTAATAATAATCGTATACAAAAATTTAAATTATATTCAGTGTATTTTTCTTTAAAAAAATATGGACTTTCCACTGGTACACTTAATAACGTGAATTCAGTGAATTGTTTCTCTTGGGTCATAATAATTAGGGTTAGGGTTTATTAAGAAGGGGTTTAATTTAAGGATTTCTAAAGCAGGTCCCACCAAAATTACGGTCGTGGGGACCAGACCGAAGCCTGAGCCGTCCAATACGGAGGAGAGAGACACCGAGGATTTAGACTGATGCATCAATTTCTCAATCCACGTACTAAGCAAGGCGCGTGTTAACAACACCCCGTGTGACCGACTTCAAGTTTCAGATACCGTTCAGGGTGTGTCCTTGGGGCTTGATCAGCGGCGCGTAAGAAAAAGGCGCGTGAGAGAAATAGGTGGAGCAACCCCGTAATTTGTGCTGTTCCTTGTTGTTTATGAGAAACGATGCACCGACTCTGGCATGGCACGTGTGCACGTGACAGGTTAATCTCGCACTTGCACACTGTTCCTTCTTTTTATTTTTCTCGATTACTTGCACCGTATATTATAAATAAATAAACAAATAAATAAAACAATTGGTGCTTTGTTCATGCCTCGTGTTGCATCTCAATGACTTTTATGGGGAAACCTAACCTTTCTTTGGCTTTGGGTTTTGACTATGAAATCTTCCACCTACATATCATTATTATGTTGCAGTTCAAGTTATAACAATTCAGAAACCCTAGTTACTTTGCAAATATGTGTGAAGTAGATGTGTTAAAAATACGTTACTATATTAAAATCAATAAATAAATATATATAAGTCCATACTTTGGACTATGATTGATTATTTTTATATGTTTTAAACAAGATATTGATTAAAGAATATTTAAAAAATTGGTATGATGATCTTGGAACTGAAAGATCATATGATTTCCTTCATCGACAAAGAAAAGCTATAGTATCCATGATTAAGTTCTTAAAGTGAAGCTTTTTCTTTTAGGGTTGATCTAAGAGTATAAAAGATTCCAACTTTTATCTGAGTATTATAGTGTACTGTGTAGATGACATGAAAGGATTCCTTGACAACATTGATGGGAAAAAGACACAAAGTTCTGACTGACATTGATGCCAACATATTTCATATTATTTTGCTAATAACTCTTTCATTACCCAAGTGCTTCCCAACAACAACATGCAAACATTAAAATATTGTTATAAATAGCTAAATATCTAGACCAATTAGGGGACCAACTATAACATAAAACCTAAAAATTAAATTTTACATATTTTGGGAGAATAAAAAGTGTATTTAATAATGTCTAGGGTAGGTGATAGACACTAATATTTGTAATATATCTACTTGGGAAAGAGTAATAAGGAGTGTAACTCACGAGTAAGGTGTAAGAATATTGTAACTCATGTATGAGTTTGAGTCGTACAAGAAAACTATAATGATATCACATAAATTAGGTCGTCCATATCAACAATATCATATGCTCTTAAAATATTGATGTTAACTCAAGTGTTTCACTTTTGACCAGTAAAGATTCTCTGGCGTTGCCATTTTTGTCGTAGTTATCCTTTGCAATTTGCATTGGGTATTAGAATAATGATTAAGGTGTGTTTGGAAACTTGCAATAATAAATTAATGAACGCATCTGCCGCATGCAAATAAGGTGATGAAGAAAGTGTATTCATTACCATTGGGAAAACAATGCACAAAGCCACCATGGGGAAACGAGTGAAGCTATCCCAAGGGCAATTCATGGAGTTGCTCACCTTAATAAATTAATTATATATTGAAGTATATGATTAAAGATATGTATGTTTATTTGATGAGTATGATATAAGTGAGGTAATTATTGAGGTATATATATATATATATATATGACATGGGATGTGTGTATATATAGGTATGACAATATCTTTATAATATGTTAAGGATATTGAGGGAGTATCAACCTCTCTTACAAGTAGTTTGTGTGGTAAGTGATATGTACATGATAAACTATTAAGCATTTTAGCTTGTTAAGAAAAGGGGTTATCACAACTTCACTCTTTGATAATATGGGTTAAAATAATAGGTTGTGATAAGTTGAAAGGGGTTTATGTACTATGCTTAGATAAGTAGATGTGTGAACTATCATAGTTTGAAACAAGTGTTAGTAGGGATTACCATAGGAGTGAGAGGGTGGTGGAGATGTGTTTCATTATCCTATTTTATTCTTAAAGAAAAAAAATTCATTTTCATCCTCATCCACTTATCTAACAGGTATATAATTTTTGTCGTAAGATAATAAATATACTCGCACTTATGGTCGTCTATTGTTTCAATATCAATTAATTAATTTTCATGAGAAAATAAAAATTACGAATAAATTAAATATGATATTGTAAAATATTTAATATTAAAATAATATTAAAATGATGTATGTTTGTTTCTTTAATATCAAATATTTAAAATAAAATTATAACTATATAAATATCAAATCAGATTACTAAATAACAATGGGATAAAAGTTAAAAATTATATAATAATGTACACAAGTAGATATAAATAAAAGTTTATGAGAACCAAAACATCTATTTATTCGCAAATGTATAATGAAAAAAATGTTCATAGAGTTAACGTTTTAACGTTCTTTTTTAAGTTATAAAAAGAAAAAAATATTCAAAGTTTAAAAATATTTCAAATGTTTGTTTACTTCTTTTGTCTAAATTTCAATGAAATCTCTTTTTTAATTCACAAATAAAGATTATATACTACATCGAACACAGAAAAATATTAAACTAATAATAATTTGAATTTAGACTTAAATATTTCATTTTTTGAATTTCAAGTTTTTATTGGATAGTGATAAACAAGATTCATAGTAACGACATTAAATTATTATAAAAACAAAGTCTTTATATAATTGCATGATAAAATTAGATTTGGAAGAATAAGTTAGAAAATAAAAATAATTGTATAAAAAATATCAAAGTGGTATTTTATATGATAAAAATAAATAATAGATAAAAATGTTATAAAGAAGTAAAAATGATCAAATATGTGTACTAAAAACGATTCAATACATCATTAAATGAAATAACAAAAGAAATAAAATGTATAATCAAGAATATAATAAGATGGAAAGAGATAATGAATAATGATTTAGAAAACCACACGCATAAATCTCTACACTTGGTAAGATATTATTCGTTTTGTTCAATCTCTCACGGATTTCCTTTTGATATTACTCCAAAAGATATTTTATCAATTGAGGAATCTTATGTGTATATAAACCCATATCCATCTCTTATTTTATCTAACGTGGAACTTTCTTTGTATCCTAACACTTCAAATGAAACGAAATTAAGGATAAAAAGGAATAAAAAGTATAATTTTATTATATTACCTAGTGAATGATGGTTTTACTTGATTAAACAATAGAAATTGGAGATTGAAGCATTCTCATGTGAAAAAATAAATAATAAATAACAATATTAAATAGGAGTAAAAGTAATCAAATATGAGAATTAAAAAAATATTTGATTAATTAAAATTAATAAACCATTTGAACATAATTGTACAAATAAAAAAACATGTATAATTTAGGTCTTGATAAGAGAAAAATTACATTAGAGATGTGAGTGAATTTATGGATATAAAAAAGTTAAATGATTTGAAGAGAGAAGGAAAAAGTATCATAAAAGGAATAAAAGATTACCAGATTAATGGTTATAAGAATAATATATAGATAGATCTCCACTAGAGAGATATTGTCCACTTTAGATCAAGCCCTCACGAATTTTCTTTTGGTACCACTCCAAAAGACTTATTACCATCTTATGTGTATATAAACTCATATTCATCTCTTGTTTTATTCTATGTGAGACTTATTTTATATCCTAACGTATATTTATAAAAGCTTTTTAGGTTACTCTACAAGTACTTTAGTAATTTAAATGGAGATGTTTTGAAGATAAAGATAACTAGTAAGATGGAGATGATGATAGAAATAAGTTTTCTAAGGGTATGAAATGAAACAAATATATTTATATCAATTCTATCCTTATATTCAATTGAAAAAAATTAATTGTTACTCATGCTCATACTTATGTCGAGCTAATGGAGAAATTGCTTGTCAAAATAAAAACAGATTTGAATAATACACATTAAAACAAATTTATTTACGTGTTACTTTTTAGTGTGATATTTTTTTCTATCAGTACATTTAAAAAGCTGATTTATGACGATTTCATGTGTAGTGAGGATAGACCCCAAAAATTTAAAACTATGATGTTAAGTTGATTTGAGATTATTTACTAAATATATTTTTGAGGAATACATTTATTTTGTTAATAATATTAATTTAAATATTGTGAATTAAATATGATGTATAATATTATATATATATATATATATATATATATATTAATTCTTATTAAATCATTAAAAAATATATAATTTAGATAAATAATAAAAGTATACTTTTTGTGAAATGATTTTATATTATCTAAATACCATATATATAGCATGCAAATATTTAAATATGTATTATTAAATGAAGGTTTAAACCCTCATTTGGTCCTTGTATTTGTGTGTCACTTTCAAGTGGGTCCTTGTTTTTTTCGGTCTCAATCAGGTCCATAAACTTGTAAAATTGAGCCAACTAAGCCTTCTCCGTTAAGTTTTCACTGACGGCGTCTAACTATGCTGAGTTGTATTTTTTTTATATGACGTGACATTGTATATTAAATTGAATGGATGATCTGTTGTACAATCAACAATTCCACGTGGATGTGTTAAATTTTTATACTTTTTCTACTGCCACAGGAAACCCGAAACCCTCCCAGAATCGCTCCATCAGACACGACGACCTCTAGATCTTTGGTGTTGGGGCTTTTCCTGGATCTTTTGTGTTGTCTTGGTTGCAGGTTTGTGTTCTCCTATCTCTCGTTCCTCTCTCTCTCTCTCTCTCTCTCTCTCTCTCTCTCTACTTATTGATGCTCTCAAGACTTTATCTATATATGTCTCTATGATGCAACGGGTTCCTCCAATTTTCTAGCAAGCTTCAAACTTTCTGTCGCCGGCTCCGATTTAGATTATTTTTTGGTATTAATCGTTTGTGACATCCCCTTTGTTGATTTAGAAATGCTAGATCTAATCACTGTGTCACACGTTCGATCTAAAACCTGATTCCACAAGAGGGAAAAAAACCTCCCATCGTTTCCACAAGCACTAGTTATATTTCCCTTCCAATTTTTCAAAACTATATTGTAATTTTTGAATTGTACAGCTAGAATTTCTTTCCTTTTTTAATTTATTTTTATACTTCCTTTATTGTTCATTTTTTGTTTTCGGGTTTGTAAAGGTTGTAAAGTTAAGGTTGGGGTGTGTTTGAAGGAAAGAGCAGATTTTGAATCTGGGTTTTTTTTGGATGGTGGAGAATATGGATCGTGACTTAGGGTTTTGATTTGGGGCTTTATTGGATCTTTTGTGTTGTCTTGATTGTAAGTTTGAATGGAGGCAGCGCGTAGAGATTAGAGAGGTTGGGGTTTTAGGGTTCTTCATGATTTTGGGTTGGTGATGAAGGCGTGACGTGATGGTGAAGAAGATGATTTTGTTATTTGGGTTGCAGGTGAACTACGCGAGGAGGTGATGGTTGCGCGAGGTGATGGCGGCAATGTGCTAGGGTCTGGTGGTGACGAAACTGTGGTGATGGCAGCGCTCGTGGTTCATGGTGAAGCGATGAGGTTGCCTGCAATTCTGGGTGTTTATGGTGGATCCTGCGTTGCTCGCGACATTGGCGGCAAGAGAAGGATAGGCAGTGGCGTGGTGGTTGGCCATGGCGGCAAGGATGGTGGGGAATGACACTGTTGCGGCGGCTAGCTTCACCTAAAAAAATTCCACGCAATATAACACTGTCACATCAGCATTTTAAGTGTGCACCACGTCATCACAGTCAGTGATAACTTAACGGAAAGGGTTTAATTGGCTTATTTTAACAAGTTTATAGACCCGATTGAGACCGAAAAAAAATGAGGACTTACTTGAGATTGACACACAAATAGAGGACCAAACAAAGGTTTAAACCTTAAATGAATGAACAAATGTATAACTTTAGAACTTTCTTACTTTCCTTCTCCCCTGACGTTGATGCTTTTTAAAATAGTACTCACTCTTTTTTACAATATTTGATACTAAAAAAAGAATTAATTATTTTTAACAATATTATTAATTATTGGTGTCTTATCTAAATTCTTAACTTTTTTTTTCAAGTACACTTTAGGTTATTTAATAAATTTGTTTTAGCAAAGGATCGCTACTTTTATATCTAAAATATCATATAAAAATACTTTCTTTTACATTTTGAAAAAAAACTATTTTTGTTCACATTTAGTTTGTAATTGTTGAAGTCTACTGTTAAAAGTAAATAATTTAAACTAAAGAAGAGGGAAGCACATAAATAAACCTTAAAGCACACAAAAATATATTTGTGAACCTTGAAAGGATGAAATTATAAATTCTTTTAGCAACTTTTACAATGATAAAATTGTAATTTTTTTTTAACTTTTAGAAAGATGACTTTGTGAATTCTCTGTCTTTTACCATAAAATTGTAATACTCTCATAAAACTTTTAAAAGATAAAATGACAACAATAAAAATGACACTATTTTAACACTTAATGATTCACTTATCTTCTTCTTTTAAGGATAATATTACAGAGAGCTTGAGAAAAAGATCCACTATAAATCTTTATTTGGCCGATGAGAGGTTTTGAACTCAAATAGTTTCATCTTCTTTGTCTAACAAACGTGGATGTATATATTCACTATATCTGCTTCATGCTACATTGAAAGTCAATATCTATAATTGATAGTTCATATTAGTGTTAGGAATTCAAGTTTGAGTATGAGTCTCACGTAGAAATGAAAAAGTAGAGTATTATATAAAGGTCAAGACTCATTAATTCATTGCCTTAAAGTTTTGTATAGAAAGTGATATCAATTCTTTATATGGTTGGACTCAGGTTTCATTGATATTGTATTTTTCCAATGAACCTCTTCCTCTATAAACCTAACAACTAGCACTGAGTCATATAACCTTTTACTCAAAATAATGTAAAAGTGAAGACCATACAACAGTGATAACTAAACCAAAGTTGACATAAATTTGTGTTTGAATAATTGTTGAAATAAAATAGGTTTAGCTTATATCCAAGTGATTTTAAAGTAGACTTGTGATTTGTGGGTTATTTGGACAATCAGACAAACGAAGACGATCCATGTGTAGGAATAATAAGCTTCAAGAATATTTTTGTTATTTTAGAGATTATATGTATGTATCATATATGTTAAAGTCTTTAATTATCAAATGTAGTGAAAATTACAAAGTGTTGTATTCCCAATCAAACCAAGCATTGATGTTTCCTAAGATATATTGTTTTTCATAATTATTTATCTTTGAAGTGAAATCTCTTTATGTTTTATAATTCGTTGTGACAAACATTTAATCAAAACAACGGGGTTAGCTAATTTTTTCTTTAACAATTAATGTAATAACAAATATTTTATGTTAAGATAATTATTGTTTAAAAACACAATTTAATAAAATTATATACTTTTTATTATATCACTTATATTTTATTTGACAATTTCCTTCTTCTAACATATCTATGGTAAGGTTATAAACATGATCATAAATTTTATACGAAAATCATGCTGATAGGACAAAATTTAAAACCTTCAGTAGTAATAATGAGTTAGAAAATATATTTTTGCAAACAACCAAGAAAACATACATTAGAATATAAGTTTAAGATTAAAATCCTTACATAAGAGTAAAAGGTAAAAAATAAACAAAAAAAATTCACAAAAATTAATTAAGATAAGGTTGTCAAATTCGAAAGTTTATGTAAACTCGTGATAGTTTTGTAAACTCGAATAGTAAACTCGAATAGTAAACTCGTAACTACGTGTAAAAATATTTTAAAATATTTATAAATAATAGAGTAATTTAATATTTATAATGTTATAAATAATGTTTTTAATTTTATAGTATTATTATAATTATTAGTTTATCATATTATATATATTTAAATATTTTTTTAATATTATTATTTTTTTGTCATAATTTTAATTGAATATAGTTGACGGTTGAGTTAAAAAATAAGTTGTTAAAGTTAATATTGGCCCAAAAGTTTAGCATAGTAAAAGGAGGCCAATGATCCAAAATAGTAAGTGACAAGGACTCAGCTTTACTTTAATATTAAATATTTACATACTAAAATAAAAAAACATAAAATATAGAAACGCACAAATAGTAGAAGTGGAGGGGATTAAAACCCTAATGATTTAATTTCTTTAATAAAAGCACAAACAGTGTCATTTAAGGGTTGTAACGTGTGTCATTTAAGGGTTGTAACGTTCAAATAAAAAAACTTCATTCCACACGCAGAGGTCGAAGGAGGCGAGATCAGGAGCAGCAGCGGCGAGAACGACAGTGAGCGGGAACTAGATGAATGGAGCGCGACCATGAACTAGTTGAACGACGAGCACTAACCAGGTGAACGACGAATGCGAAGGCAAGTCAACAAAGTGTGACCACGAATGATAGCGAAACATGACGATGCCCTAAACTCAAAAGGACTTCCTTTTTCTTCATTTTTTCGTTTTTCAAACTCGTAAAGTCCTGCAAAATCACGATTCTAACCTATCCCACCGAGTTCAGTTATGATTTCAACAAATTTAATCGAAAACTGAGTTTGCTTTCGAGTTAACTCGGAGGCTAGAACTAAGAATGCAAACACGTTCGAGTTAACGAGTTAACTCGTGAGTTTGATAACCTTGATTAAGATATCATATATTGACTATTACAATAGACATAACTTTATGATTATATAACCATAAGTTATTTATGTCACATCTTTACAAATCTCATTATTATATCTATCTATATATATATATATATATATATATATATATATATATATATATATATATATGTATATATATATAAACAAAGGAATGTTGCTTAGGTGAAATATTTTTACTCAAGGGACCTTCTTCTAGAGAAGATAAAACAAATGTTAACTCTTTCTCACTCAAGACAAAAATTAATGCTTCAACAATAAAATATGTCATTTAAGCATTGCCCTAAGATATATCTTTCAAGGAAAGATAAATGATTTAGACTCATCGTTTAGGCTTCCAACTCCATAAGAGAGAGAATTAATGCAAATTATCATCACTTTAATGTTCATCTCATCGTTTAAGTGACATTATTCCATCTTCGCACGTTACACCTCATGCTTATAAAAACTCACCCAAAGTTATCATCCTTGTTGATAGAGTGATAAGAGCTTTATTGATAGACTTTTGTTGTCATAAGAAACTAACTAATTTTGTTAGTACAATTTATTGAGAGATTTCTATGAGAGACACTTTCTTCTTCAAGTTGTTTATGATTTTCTAATTTATTTAAACAGGTTGGTCTAGAAAGCCTTACTTCAACTCTTGGCTTCAAACGTTATAAGACATTATACGACGCTTCTTCATTAGATGATACTGTTTTAAACAACTTTTCCTACGCAATAATATTCAATTTAATGTTTTTTGTTAAACTTTAAAACTTTGGTTGCTTTAGACGATCTATTATGATGGCAACTCCTTTAAGGACTTTCCATTCAAAGAAGTATCAACTTATAATAAGACTAAGAAAGGGAAGTTGAATAAAGACTTTTAACAAAAAGCTTTTTCCTTATCTAAGTCCTAAAAGTATTCTCTTTGCTAAAATACATTTGAATTGTTTTGTAGGCCTTAAATAAAGGTTGAAGACCATGGAGAATAAACCAAGGAAGCTTGGTGAGCCAAAGGAAGCAAGGGAGGCAAAAGAAGGGATGAAAATGGCATTTTCCGGATTAGATCTATTAGCTTCCAGATTGAGAATACAAGGCAAATTGCCTTCCAGGAAGTCGCGCTCAGCCACTGCCAGCCTGTGCCCAGCCAAAATGCACCAAAATTCAGATTTTAAAAACACGTTTTTAATGTGTTTCGTGTGAGACTTGCAGCCCAAGCTTAGTAGCGTCTTAGATACTCTTCTTTAGTGATCTTAGAAGCTTGGCACATTCAGATTTAGAGCCCTCTCTTCACTTATAAAAGAGAGGCTTATCTCCATGTAAAAATAAACTTTGAAGAGATAGTGAAATGATGTTGAGTTTACTCTAGACTTATCCTCAGAGTTCAAACCTTCTTGTGCTTATTTTGCATTCCTTCCTCTAGCTTCCTTTTCTCTTAGAAGACCTTATGAGCTTGAGAAACCTCACACACTCACCAAACCTCCACTGAATCATTTCACAAACACTTGGCATGCACCTGCGTCTTCCTTCATCAATTCATTATGCTGCATTCTTTTGATTCGTGTAGCTACTCTAACTTGAAGAGTGGTGTTGCTTCCATCATATTCCTTACACACACACACATCCAATTATCTTAAAACTTGTAAGAGCCTAGAAAGTCATGTTTTGAATTGATAATGTGTTTAAAATGGTAAGACTTGATTATTTTAATATTAAAAGTTTAAAATATAAATAACATTTTTATAAATGAGTTTCATTATTTAAAAACACATTATCTCTCTGAAAACCTTTCCTTTAGAGCTTTCTCCCGTCTCTCTAGGTTTTCTTATCTCTTGTTCATCTGTTTGAATATCGAAGACCGCTAGGGTGATCCTTGAGATGAGCTCTCAATTCCTGACTGATCAGTTTCTTAAATAAAGTAAGTTGGTTTTATGTCCTTTTTCTTGGTCGGTTTGTTCTTTCTGTACATGTATCTTTTTTTTTGCTCGCATGTAATGTTTGAGTTTTCTTTACTCGCCTTTGTTGATCAGTGGTCCTAATCGTGTTTGTGTTGTTCATAGGGGTAGATAGATCTTTATGTACGTCTGGAGGTGTTTTTAAGGTTCTTGAGTAATTTGGTTTGTCTTTCAGGTAAGGGAAGCTAATTGCATTGTTATTAACTGATAAATACCTTGTAATTGATAATTGTATACTTGTACAATATTTGGTTTCTGTGATTGAGTTTCCTAATAAAATATGATATATGAAGTTGATTTAAGATTTAATTTGGCTTATATGAATTGTAATTGGGTATGTTGTTTGGTTAGTATTGCATTTGAGATTAATTGAGTCATTAAGTACAATATGATTGTTGGTGTGTTTTGGCATCTGTGATTGTTTTTGGACTAATTTGTAAGGTTTGAATGACATAAATCTACAGATTTATGTTTTGCAGAATTATGTAAACTCGCTAGGTGAGAATATACTCAATGGGCAAAGTCGAAGTTAGAGATCTATTGACTAGGTGGCCGTTAGGTGAGAATATACTTTGATAGAATTTAAGCCTATGAGTTCCAATGATAATCTCGTTGGGCTAGTTATCTGGTTGTTGGGTGAGTATGCTTTTATGTACTATTTGCTGAGCAAATAAATATTCTTGCTGAGCGTGAGTAACACAGCCTAACTCTATTTTATTGTGTTTTCTTTAGGTATGTTTAATTTGTTACTTTGTAAATGTTAAAAACAATGGTTGACTTATGATGTTGATTTGAGAATGGTTGGGACTGATCAAGGAGGATTAGTTGTGATATCTTTATTATATGTATTGATGTATGTTTTCAATATTGAGAGTTATTATGTTGCACTAATAACCATTCAATCTCAAGTAGAGAAGAGCAGGGTATGTGGTGAGAGATGTAGAAAGTCTTAGTCTAGGGATTTTACCTTGGCCAAAGATGATTGATGAACTAACCTTGTGTGTGGTAGCTTGAGTGGACGAGTTGTTCCACCACCACAAGTGGATAACTTACCCGAGTTTAATAGCAATACATGTATCTGAATAATTGAATCATGTATGAGTCTTCATATGTGATATGTCTGTTTTATTGAGTAAATGGTGTGCAACGATAACTCTATGTCTATTTTATGAAGGTTTAATTCCTATTTTGGTCCCACTTTTCGTAGGGTCTGTTCAAATTGGTCCTACTTTTTTTCAAAAGTTCATTAAGATCCCACTTTTCACAAAAACGGTGCAAGTTAGTCCTTTTTGGTTACGGCGTTAAAAAACTAATGGCACAGCTGCCCAGCTGGAAGAAAACTGATGAGCTGTACATTTGTTTTTGACGTGGCACTAGATGGCTTCGTCCGTTGGCTGCATGCGATGAATGAGAAGGAAAAGTAAAGCCTGTGAAACGGCTCCGGGTCGAACCGCTCCGGTTCACTGAACCCTTGAAACGACGACTCGAATGCCGACGGGAACACGATCGCCCCCTTCGGTATCGTGTACGACTCCGTCAGCGCGAACCTCTCCGCCGCGATATGCGGCACCAGCGTCGCCGGCGGCCGGAACCTCACTACCTCACGAGCCACCGCCTGCGTATACTTCATCTCCCGAAGCATCTCCGCGGTAATCAGCTCGTCCGACTCCGGTGACCAGACTCCTTCCACCTCTGCCCTAACCTTCGCCAGCACCTCCGGATGCGAATCCAGCAGCGCCACCGCCCACAGCAGCGACGAAGTGGACGCGTCCTGCGCCGCAAAGAGAAAATCAAAGAGGTAACCCTCATTTGTTTTTACTGCAAAATACAGGTCCCCTATTATCGTTGGCCGTTTTAAATTTGGGAAAGTTATATAGTTTTATATATGATCTCTATATTCTTTAATAAATGGGGAACTAATCATTCCCTGTCTTAAATTCTCTCAGAAATAGAATACAACAAAATCAAAAAGCATGTGGAAAAGGGAGAAAACCAAAAATAAAGCCAGCAAAGGGAATGTGAATATGTGGTATCTATAAAACTAAACAATATAGTTTCAAACACAGCTTTAATTGAGAGGATTCAGGGTCCAAATATGCATGAAGAACATAATATGTAATCTCGGACTCTTGGTTTCTTAAGCACGTTTTATTTGTTAGAAACCTAGATTTTTCCTCCCTGGAATTTTTGAAATATAACGATTTCTTTATTACTTGATAAAATAATCAATATTTTTGTCTTGTTTTGCCTTGCTGTTTTAGGTACAGGAACCTCTAACTGATAAAGAAAAATTGGAGAAAGACTTAAAAAGATTAAATGATAAGCTTGCTTTTGCACTTTCTGAATGTACTGCTAAAGATGAGCAGCTGAAGAAACAAACAAAAATTGTTCAAGAAGCAGTGGCAGGTAATGTTCATGCAGTTGAACAATAATAATCATAGAATAATTTTACCTGTATCTCATTAAAGATTCCTTTGAAGGATGGGAGAAGGCGGAAGCTGAAATATTATCTATGAAGCAACATCTTGATGAATCTATACGGCAGCAATTAGTTTATGAAGAAAGAGCGGCCCAATTGGATGGTGCTCTCAAGGAATGTATGCAACAGTTACGTTTTGTTAGAGAAGAGCAAGAGCAAAGGATGCATGATGTTGTGATGAAAGTTTCTAAAGAATTTGAAGAAGCACGCACAGTTTTGGAGGAGAAGCTATCAGAGACCAGTAAAGGGCTTGCTAAATCTGGGGTTGAAAATTCTCGTCTTAGTAAATCTATTATTGCTAAAGAAAATTTGATTGAAGATTTGAAAAGACAATTGGCTCATGCAGAGGATGATCATAATGCATTGATGATTAGATTAGAGTCCATGGAGAGAGATAATGCTTCCCTGAAGTACGAAACTCAAGTACTTGAAAAGGAACTTGATATCCGGAATGAGGAAAGAGAATTTAATCGTAGAACAGCTGATGCTTCTCATAAGCAGTACTTACAGAGTGTTAAAAATGATCCTTTGTTATTCCTTCACAAAAATAAAAAAGTACAGGCATCTAGCTAAACTTTTTACAAATGCTCCTTAGTGATTTAATTGCTTGTTATCCCTCCCTCTTCTCTTTCCCCCAAGTAGGGGCCCACGAAGACGGTCTGGGAGGTGTCGAGATTCATGTCACGGGCCAGAATACGGAGCGGAATGGAATCGGTTTGGGCTTGAGCTTTGGCAACCCAGGACTTGAGGTGATCGAGGATGATAATCTGCTGGAGCGAGGTGTAGGTGGAGAGGGCTTTGGGGGTGAAGTTGGGGGCGATGCGACGGCGGAGATTCTTGTGTTCTTGACCCATCATGTAGATAAGGTTGTGTTCGCCGAAGAGCTTCTTGCCGAAGGGGTGGCCCACCAGGTGGAAAGCGTTGGGCCTGACATTGGCGAAGACCTTGTGGGAGAGTTCGGTGTCTCTGATGAAAACGATGAAGTTGCCGATTATGTAGTTGGCGGAGAAGCCTAAAGGGGTGGACTTTGCCAGAGAGGACTGAAGGTCCCAGAAGTTCCATTTGGTAGTCAACGGATGAAGCCATCTAGTGCCACGTCAACAAAAAAATGTACAGGTCATCAGTTTTCTTCCAGCTGGGCAGCTGTGCCGTTAGTTTTTTAACGCCGTAACCAAAAAGGACTAACTTGCACCGTTTTTGCGAAAAGTGGGATCTTAATGAACTTTTGAAAAAAAGTAGGACCAATTTGAACAGACCCTACGAAAAGTGGGACCAAAATAGGAATTAAACCTTTTATGAATACTCCTTTTTTCACAATTGCTTTTGTGTTGTTTTGTTTGTATGTTCTTTTGTTTGTAATGATCACCTTAATCGTGTGAGCAGATAATGTATCGGTTGATGCAATGCATAATGATGATAGTGTTACATGTAGTTTATGGGGGTGATCTTATAATGTATAGACTCTTTTGTTAAGAATTATATTGTAATATCGATCCGCATAATATTTCCTTAGTTGTATAAAACTTTTGTAAGTATTTTGATATAATTATACTTTAGATAGCTATAATAACATTATACATCGGTGAGTTATTTGTTCTTGCGTATTAACTATGTGATGTTTCTTTTAATACTTAATTGGAATGTTACAAAATCTGAAATAATCTTTGTTATTTTAATTAATATTTTTTAAATTAAGAATAATTTATGATGAGACTAGAAAATGATGGTAAGAAAATATTAAATATTTAAAATTAAGAAATAATTATTTAGAAATTTTAAATATATAAAATCGTATTTACATGGACTAAAAATATATTTAGTTATTTCATAAGTTAATTTAACAAATAAAATATTTGGTGGGATCAACGTATTTTAATCTTTAATTCTCACCTCAACCAACCAACCTCCCAACCAAACAATGAGGGTCAAAGCACCATGAGAGTTAGGAGGAGTCATGCTTCTCCAAACTTTTTAAATTCTGTATATTAAATGTATGAAAATTAAATTAGGTGGATTTTTATTTCTTTTATTAAATTAATTTATGGAAATTAAATTTTGATTTCATAATTTAAAAAATAAAATATTTCACAGGACAAAGTCATCATAGGAATCGGAAGGTGTCATGGTCCTCCAAACTTTTCAAATTTTGCATATTATAACAAAAAATTATAGAAATTAAATTAGGTGATTTTTTATTTGTTTTATTAAACACACGTCATTTAATGTTAACTAATAATAAAATATAAAATTAAATATAATAAAGAATAAAATTATTAAGATTTTATTATCATTTTCTCTTCCATTCCTTTTGATTTACTTACTACATGTATTGTTCTTCCATTATCTCATACAACCTCTTTTGGTTTTTTTAGGAAAAGAAGAAAATTAAACTCAAACTCATTATTATGTTTTCATTTCTCACCTGTACTGATTCATTCTTCAAGAGAAAAAAACTCTCTTTTGTGTTATAGTAAAATATTACTTTCACAGTATTCTATTTCTTTTTTATCATATGACTCTTTTCTATAGCAATTTTTTATTAATAAAAGAGGAAAAACTAATTGTTATGTGTTTTAATATAACTCATTTTTAATTATTATAATTTATTTTTTAAATCTTGATTTTTTTTAATAGGTATATTGACGAAAATAAAAAAAAAATTATTTTTTAAAAGTGATAAAATGAAAGCTAAATATGACGATGAAAATAACACATTCAATTTCTTCACCTATATTATGAAACATGATACTAATTACCTAGATGAGAAATTTGCTATTAATTCTTTGAAACATGATTCAAGAAAACAACCTTAAACATGAAAACGTCGAATAAGTCAAATAGATGAAACTAGAAGAATTTATTTAAAATAGAAGAGTTTATTTAAAATAGTTTCCATATCAACAAAAAAATGCAAGTAATGTATAGAGCAGATGATAAGATCCTACCGTATAGTGTGAATGCTCTTTATGAGTGAAATTAAATCTCTTATTGTTTAGAAGAGAAAGATCTACCAATAAAAGATTTTTTAATGCTTAAATCAATAAAAATTTCAGATATTTATATACAGTGAGTATGAGTGATTATTAATTAAGAATTTTTTAGAAAATCCTAGTTATATTTATAGGATAACATGAGTTTCAAATCTATGTTATTATTAGAATAATATTTACCTTCAATATATAACAATAGAGTAGTTAAAAATAATAAAATAATATTTCATCATAGATAATAATCATAATATTAAATTATTGATATTAATTATAATATATAAATATCATTTCAATATACATAGATTTGGACAGTTGAAAAGGAATAAACTTAATAAATTTTGTTAAATTATGCTTTTTAGTATATTTATTAAATCATATAAAAAGAACATCATTGAATGAAATGTATTGTATCCCATCATTTCTATCAAATAAAATGAAATGTATTGTATTCCATCATTTATATCAAATAAAAAGTTAAATCCTTCTAGTTATCTTTCTTTATTTTTGTTGATTTTTTCCAATTCGATTTTTATTTTATTAAAATCTTTAATTGAGTTTAAAAATGTAAACTGAAATCAATTGGGTATCTCTCGTTAAATTGGTTTAATGAAATTAAATTTTTTATAATAAGTTTAAAGTGGATTAATTTAATAGGAGGAAATTGTGTAAATAAAAAATTAAAAGAATACGGTTTCTAAAATCTGAACATGAACATCTCTCGTGACGGAAGCGATGGAGTTGACTTGGCCACCGCCACCCATGTCGGAGAGGGCATTGAACATGTCGGGACAACAAAAGCATATCAACCCAATAAGAACGATCTGAATGACCGGTGAATTGATCCTGAAATAAGATTTGTGTTCCTCGTGTCACTGTTTCTCAGCTCGGTTTCAGCTTTTTGTCCGACTGGGTAGATTTCAACTTATAATAGGTTCAGTTTTCTCCTTCGTTCTCACTTCTGAAAATGGTAATGGGTTGGGTGTGGATCGTGGAAAGATTGGGACTTGGAATGAAAGATCAAAAATTGGTGTCAACTTTTGCTTCATGCCGGATTTCCTAATTTTTGTCTGTGAGGAATGAAGAAATGGAAAGTTGGGATGCCTTAGAATGTTTGCATTTTAGATTCTTGGGGTTTTGGTTTAATTTCATCTGTTTTTGCTTTGCTTGCACGTGTGATTTGGTTAATTTTTTTTTTTGTCTGTATCAATTTTTCAAGGGAGGGAGAAGAGAATTTGGGTCAACGAAAGAGTTAATTCACTCAGGCGACGATCTTCTTAAGGTCATCTTGGGTGAATATGACGAAGGGAGAGCGAGAGGAGGAAGAGAGGAGAAGGTTGGCGTCCCTCCACATAACAACTGCCACGTATTAGAATTTTACCACGTTGTCAAATCATCAAAAATTTAATCCTTTAAATCAATTTAACAAAGTGTTTCAATTCACTTAAATTTACATTTTTTAGAATTAAATTGAAGATTTCAATAAAATGAGAATCCAACTAAAAAAATAAAGAGAACTAAAAGGTTTAACACAAATAAAATTAAGTAATAATCAATGTCAATTTTAAACGAGAGATTAAAAATATATTTAAATAACTGTGAAATGAGCTCCCGAATAATCTTATTTTTGTTTAGAAATGTTACATAAACACTTTTGAATTCTTCTAGAACCTTAAGATCCTTATCTCTTCCTATGATTTACTGTTTATTCAAATTGAAAAGCTACAAAAATCTGGAAAACATAACGAAAAACACAAAAAGTGATCAAAGAAATATATGCCAATAAGCTTCTCGCATGGTATAGCGATTATTTGTAAAATACATAATTCATTAATATTTTTAATATATTTATAAATAATAGTATAATATTTAAATACATAATTGATTGAATGAATAACCTAATCGATTAAGTTTAAAAATATTATTTTATTACTCACATATGTACTTTTACAGTAATTATATTATTAATATATTATAATATTATATATTAAATATAAAAAATATTATTTTTAAATTAAAAATATAATAACAATTAAGTCAACTTATTTAAATTTTTATACTTTATAAAATAATCTATTTTAATATATTATTATTTTAAAATTATATTTTTTTATTGAGATTTTATAATAATTTTCTACTTTAATTTAAAATTTATTTTAACTCTAATTTATACTTTAAAAATTATTTTTATATCAAATTATTTTTGAAAGTTACTTTTACAACAAAATATTTTTAAAAATTATGTTTTAAATATATAAAAAAATATTTTATTATGTGAAACAACCAATTTCAAAATTTTCGCATATTTTCTTTAATTTTCCACATTCTTATTTTTAGTTAGAATAAAATTATCTTTTTGTTGTTTTACTCTCCTTTCATCCAAACAAACATAAATTGATAATACCTTTATTCAAATTATTTTATATTTTAAAATAAAATTGTAATAAAATAGGATGTCTTATTCTTATCTCCTTTTTTGTTTTTACTTTCCTTTATGGTCTTTGTAAAAAAAGACAGAGAAAGAAGATAAAAGTTGTCCCCACAGTTAAAAATAAACCGTACCATTCCAAATAATAAATTTAATCCTTAATTATATATTTCTCACATTTAATAATTTTGATGATCTATAATTAAATACACGAGGTTGTATTTAATTATCAAAAGAGAAAAAATGTGAAAGAAAAAAAGCAGCTCTTTCTCTTTCACTCACTCCTCTTTTACTGATTTATGTGAAAGTAAGAAACGAAGCTGGCTCCTTAGGTTGAAACAAAAAGGCAAGTAAGATAAAGAGCTGTCTTAGGCCTTACCTTAGCCAAATAAATATTCACACAAACAAACAAAGGTAGTCGCAACTCCAGAGAGAAAGAGAGAGAGATGAAGAATCGGTTTCTCTGTGTTTGTTAAGCAAACCATTGTAGACTTTGCTCAGACAAAAAACATTGTTAGAAGAAGCTGTGTGTAATTGTCAAGTGAAAGGGAAAAAGTGCACAGTGAGAGAGATAGAGATATAGATACAGTGAGAGAGTGAGAGAGAGAGAGAGAGAGAGAGAGAGAGAGAGAGAGAGAGAGAGATGGTGGGCTCAGGAGCATCAGATAGGAGCAAAGAAGCTGTTGGGATGATGGCCCTTCATGAGGCCCTCAAAAGGGTGTGTCTCAACTCAGACTGGACTTACTCTGTCTTCTGGACCATTCGTCCTCGCCCGTATGCCATGCCATGCCACGCTTCTTACTTTTTTTCATTCTCTCTCTATTTCTGCCTTCGATCCTCAACTGGGTCTTCTCCATTTCTTGCAGGAGAGTTCGAGGTGGTAATGGCTGCAAGGTTGGAGATGACAACGGTAGCTTGTATGCATATTAACCATATTAACCATATTCCTCTCTCTCTCTCTCTCTCTCTCTCTCTCTCTCTCTTCATGTAACTTGGTTTTGCAAGCTGTTAATTTAAGGTTTGGTGTTTGGTTGTGTTGGTGGGTGTGTTGTGAAGGATGTTGATGTGGGAAGATGGTTTCTGCCGAGGAAGTGTTGATGGAGAGGATCCTGTCAGAAAGGCCTTCAGCAAAATGTCCATTCAGTTGTATAATTATGGAGAAGGGTGGGTACTGGGTAGGTGTTTGTCATGTTGTGGTTTTTCTTCTCTTTGTTTCTTACTCTATCACTTTTTTTTTCTCTCTCTATGAAATCTTGTTCAGTATCAAATATATATATATATATATATATATATATATGTATATATATTTGGAGGGACTAGGGAGTTACTTATGCAGAAGCATGGTTTCTTTTTCCCTCCTCTGAACTTTGCTCTGATTGGAAGGATTCGGATTTTGGAACAGGTTGATGGGGAAAGTTGCATCTGATAAGTGCCACAAGTGGGTATTTAAAGAGCCTACAGAATGTGAACCGAATATCTCCAACTATTGGCAGAGTTCATTTGATGCTGTATGTATGCAGATTCTCAACTTCCCTCTGGTTTTTTCTGATTTATTTCCTTTTTGTTTATTCAGAATATAAACATAGATGTAGATTTGGACAATAATATTTGTGTTCGAGTAGTAGGATGTTTTGTTTTTTTCTGGTGGTTATAATGTGGAACTGTTTGTTTGATGATTGATTGACTCAACCTCCCTTTTTGATGCCATTAACTGCAGCTTCCTCCTGAGTGGACAGACCAGTTTGAGTCAGGCATTCAGGTCAGAACAGAATCATTGTTGGTTTTGTTTGGCTTTTGTTGTTATTACCGGTCTCAACAGATTTTCGTTTTACACTTTTCAACCCAATTTTATTTGCTTTTGTTACATGACCAGACCATTGCTGTAATTCAAGCTGGGCATGGCCTTCTCCAACTTGGTTCTTGCAAGATTGTGAGTTCATTAGTATCACTTTTTCTCCTCCAATTTTTTTTTACTCATTTAACTGTGCTTATTTGATCTTTAAAATTTAAAAACTACCTTCACCAGTTTTATATACGGTTTAAATTCGTTTGACTGATTAGTTTCAAGTTGAATAGAAGAAGTCACTAAAAAATATCAAATGTTTGATATTTTTGGTTCTCTTTTCAGATTCCAGAAGACCTTCATTTTGTGCTTAGAATGAGACACACTTTTGAATCCCTTGGCTACCAATCTGGTTTCTACCTCTCCCAACTCTTTTCTTCAACAAGAAACACTTCCTCTTCTACTTCTGTTCCTTCAAAACCATCTACCATTCCAGTTAGGCCACCTCCACTATTCAACTGGGGTCAGAGGCCACTCACTTCTGCCACCTCCATGCTATCTTCACCCAATTTTCAACAACATGCAGCTAGACTTGGGTTCCCTAAAGATGAGGCAAACATGTTTCTGATTCCTCATGCATCATCTGAGAGTGCAAGAGTGGAGGACATGATGGGGGAGCATGAAAACGACATAAAATGGCCCAATGGCTTGTCTTTCTTCAATGCTCTCACCGGAAGAACAGATGATGCTAAGCTGTTGTTCAACCCTGATACCTTGGGGAACAAACCAGGTGATCAAACTCAGCATCACCCTCTTACTCAAAATCCCAATTCAGATGCCTCCAACATGCAGAATGCCAGTGCAAGCAACCCAAATGAGTTCTTGAGCTTGGATAACAACCAAGACGATGCAAGAAAAATGGACAAGTTCAAGAGAAGCTTCACTCTACCTGCAAGAGTAGCCTCATCATCTTCATCCACTTCAATGGATCACCATCAAACACAAGGTGTGCAGTTTAGGAATTCAGAAGGAGCTATGTACCCGGATGTCATGGAAACCTTTTTGGAGTGAATTGGGGGGTTGAAATGAAAAAAGGTATGAGAATATGTATCTAGGAAAAGTTACTTGTGTTCCTTTTTCATGTGTTGGCTTTTCACTTTGCATCTTGTGTTTCTTCTGTCTTCCACTTAATCAGACTTGATTAATCATCATTTGTTTGTTTCTTCTACTTCAATTAGACATAAAGTTTTCATGCTGTCTCTCCCCATCACATTTTTAAAATTCAGATTCTGACTCATAATTGTAGATTGAACAAAATTATGAAAAGTCACACTAATCATTTAACGCACTTAATTAATTTATCACTAATTTCTTTAATCATCTTTTAGATATTAAGATTTTCAATGCAAAGTTACATGATTACCCGGCTAAGCTAATGTGACTTTGAATGATTATCAGTGTATTTGCATTACAGTTTGCAAATCATAGTTAGGCCCCAAAGGAAAAGTCACAATCTTTTGTTTATTTTCATTTAAGTCATTATCTGGGACTCCAAATTAAGTTCAGATTTAACTATAGTTGTTAAGGATTTTTTTTTTTATTGTCTCTGTAACATTTGACATGGAAGTGCTACTATATTAAATATTTTAAATCACTTAAGAAAGAATTGAATGGATTCTGTGTTTTTAGTATAAGTATTTTGTTTAAGAAATAAAAGTGTATGTTTGTACAAACTAACTTCAAAAAATATTATATTATCTTCCTAAAAAACATTTTTTACTCATAAATTGGTTTTATCGTATATATTTATTTGTATTCTTTTTAGTTCCCTTTACTAGAAAGCTTGTAGAAAAGTTTACTCAAACGTGTCGTAAGTATTACGCACTTTATTAAAGCCTTTAAAGTATTTTAAAAACCAAAACAGAGTTCTGTATTTTGAATAATAAGTAGGTTTAGATATTAATTTGTTCTCTGTTTTGTTTTCATAATATTTTTTAATTGAGTTTTAATTTTTGCAATTTTGTTTAATTTGATTGTTTTTGTTAATTTTGTTTGCTACATATCAGTTCGTAATTTTCTTTTAGTTTTTTTATAAATGCTCATGTATCAAGTCGTATTAGAATAAGATTAATGTTTTATATTTAATTTAATTTGTATATTTGTTATTTGTATTCAATTTAATTTTTTTATAATTAAATAATTTTGTTTCTTTTCAAATTGAGGTACAATTTAATTTTTATATAAATATTATATTGATACTTTAAAATAATTATTAATATGGATAGGTAATATTTTATATTCAATTTGATATTCATATTTGTTATTTGTATTCAATTTAGTCTCAAATCTTTTTATAATAGAGTAATTTTATCTTTTTTAAATTGAGACAAAATTTAATTTTTATATTAATATTTTTATTAAAATTTAAATAATTATTACATATTTTTAGTTTAAGATATAATTGTTTTAAAATTAGAAATAAAATTTTGAAAGTGAGGAATAACATTATTAGTTTAAAATTTTAAGAGAGGTTAGTAAAATAAAAATTTCAGAAGTAAAGAGTAACCTTATTTCAAAATTCTAAAAGATTAAAAATCACTTGTAATTTTAAAACTTTAAGAGGTTAAAAAGTGGAGAATGACTGTATGTGATTTTTAATCTCTTAAAATTTTTAATGGTGCTAATTTCGTTCTTAAAACTTTTATTTTAATTTTAAACAAATTGTACCTTCAACAAAAATATTTAATAAAACAAAATGAATTTTAATAAAATATTTGTATAACAATTCCATAAAAATTAAATTTAGTATCAATTTGAAAAAAATAAAAAAATTTTATTTAAAAAAATAAAATTAAAGTTAACAAAAAATAATAAATGTAAAAATCAAATTGAATATATGGCTTGAAACAAAAAAAAAATTTAAACTAAAAAAACCAAGAAACTGACACGTAAGTATTTAAGCCTAAGAAACCAAGAAACCAATTCCATTCTTAACCGTGTTTTCTAACATGTATATGTAGACATGCTCAAAAGACCATTCCTTTTGACAAATATATATTTATATTTATATATAAAATGTTGTTTATTAAGTCCGTGGTTGAAATTTGAAAGTTCGAACATTATTAGTGAGTAATTCTTATTTTATAACTATTTGAAAATAAGTTAAATATGAGTAATTCTTATTTATCTTGAAGAATAACACTTTGTTTTTTAACCTCGTTTGTCTTCTTTACATATGCCTGATAAGATTAATGTTCAGACAGCAAATTGTTGAAACAGTATTATTATGATGCATTCAAAATATTGTCTCTTTTCATAATTTCGTTATAGTTTTATCTTTAAAAAACATATAAAAAATATCTATTTAAATTACATACATCTAACTCCTAAATACTAGGTGATTATTCTAAAACTTTATATAATTATCAAACTTATTCATTGACCTTCTTTTCATTTAATAATATTAGAATACAAAATATCATGTCATATTTGATATCCACGATATATTATGAAATTTTCCAAATTAATGAACAGCTTGGATATGGGCTAGTGTCAAAGTTTTATGTACTTTTGAGATCAAAATAACAAAAGCATAACATAGTGTCTCTGTTAAACTCAGTATAGATGTTCGGTTCTATTACCCATTCATCTTACTAAATCCACTCTAGCTTTTCTTTTTTCTTAATTATTATAATTTTTTCCTTTTTAATATCTTTTATCAAATTTCCTAAATAAACATCTCACAAATAAATACTATTTTCTCCATCTTTAAATTCCTCAAATGATCAAAATAGTCATCTAAGAATATAATTTACATATAGTCATAACATCGATCACATTATAAAACATTTTAACAATAATTACATAATTTTTTAAGATGTTACAAAACATTTACTTTCTCTTTTCACTCAATTTTCATCTTATTTTTTCCTTTTATTTCTCATTTCATTCTCTAAAACACCATTGATTATACTTACAATCTTCTTATTCTATTAAAAACTTAATTAACTCACTAATCTTCATAATACAAGATTTATTGGTTTCTGATTCACTTTTTGTTTGATTTTTTGTCTTAACTTTTTTTTTTCCTTTTAGCTGTTTACTCTCCTCATTAATTTTAACAATTATAAAGTATCATTAAGTATCATGTTGATGTCATCACATGACATTGACAAAATTATCCACTCAAGATTGACCTTCATAAAAAAATTTATATTAACATATAATGCCATCATATACTGAAATAAAAAGTATTTTTTGTAAAGACTAAAATAAAAAAAATTTAGTACCAAAATTCTTTTTTATGAAGACTAAATCCAAAAATAACATATTCATAAAGGATAAAAAAATATTTTGAGAGAGTCAAATATATATATATATATATATATATATATATATATATATATATATATATATATATATATATATATATATATATATATATATATATATATATATATAACATACATAAAGAATGCGAAAAAGAAGAAAAATTTTAATTATTGAAAAAACACTAAGTGTAACATGAAATAAAAATTGTCATAATAATACATAGGGCAACTTTTATTCTATTGATTAGACTTTGAGATTAAATTAGACATAAATCTAAATTTCTAGATTTATTTATTTTTGTTACAAGTGAGTACATAAATAAATACTCTGAATGATGTACCAACCTCAAAACTTGTAATGTTCTAATCATGTAACTAATTTCTCATCATTGTTTTTCAACATATATGTTAATTAATTTATTGTTTTAGAATTTAAATATAAATCTGAACTTCATTGGATGAAAATGAAGTATATAGAAAACATCAATACCGTAGACTTAATGTTTCAAGGTTTTTGCATTCAATGAGATATTAAATTTATTTTTGTGATTTATGGTTGAAGATTTCTCCATGTTTACCAACATTTAAAAAAAATAATATTTTAAAAGAGAAAGAATGTTACTAAGTTAGGTACACCCAAATGATTATGTGGCAATTTCATGCAATGTATTGACACATGTGAAAACCTGAGCCCTTTGTCATGTTTTAGAGACATAAGTAAAATCCATTTAATCATCACATCTCTTTTGCACCCATAATATATTTAAAAAGATTAAATCTAAATTCCTTTTGCAACACCTTCCTAATAATTCTCATAATTTATGTATTTAAGATATTAATAACTTTTTAATTTTCATTTCCTTAGTCAATATTGCTTTAATGACAAATATACTATCTTAATTATTCTCCTTCAAAAAAAGCTTTTGGCTTCATGATTGTTGACTCCATTAGTGTTTGTTTATCCAAAGTACAATGAATCTCACACTACTCTTTTGTCAAGTAGCATTTTGTTGTTATTGTAAAGGACATAATTCAAATACACACATGGAAAAGACCAAAGGAATGAATGGTGTGAACTTTCTTTGTATGAAATACCAAAGGTGCAATTAGAACTCTCAAAAATCATAGTCTCTATTTTGGGTTTCTGCATAACTCTATGGGCCCAACTAAGATATTTTTTTTTGGGACCACTCATACATAGCCCATATTCATAGCTCCAATTTCCTCCTTCAATCCAACTAAAATATTTGTAATATTTTAGAGAATATTCATCACACCATTATAGAGGGATAATTCCTTACATTAGGTTGTGAGGACTTAATAGAATTACATGAGTACAAAAGTAGGTGGTAGAATACTCATTTATTTTGAATTTAATTTCTTGATAATTAATCTCTTTTATAACTAGACATAAATTCTGATTATAACTCACCTAAATTTATAATTTTAAGTTTAATATATATATATATATATATATATATATATATATATATATATATATATATATATATATATATATATATTATATCTAAATATATACAATAAAATAAATATAATTTTGAATCCATAAACACAACTTCTAATTGAGTCTAAGTTATTTGTTGTTAACTGTATAAGTAAATTGTTTAGAGGAAAAAATTATATAGTTTAAAGATCAATAATAAAGTACATTATATTTTGAATATTTTTACATTTTGAATAATTGTTATATGAATTTTGCCGAACTATTTCAAAAGTTATTAATTTAATCCTAAATAGAATGGACGCAGAAATCTATATGTAAACATAGTATCTATTTAGATACGCTCGAATGAACCCTTCTCATAATGAGAATGTATATAACCCCATTTCGGTTGGGTCCGGTATAGAATGAACTTAGAATCATGGAATCGACTCGATCATCAGATTTTCGATTCTAAGTTCATAACCCTAGCCCATTCCCATTTTGGGCGGAGCATATCTACTAATTCTTTGATTCCAGTTAGTAAGGTAAGAGTTGAACTAAGAAATAGATTCTAGAAGCTAAAAAAGGGAACACCAACAATTCAAAAAGTTATGGGATTTTTACTACTAAAAAAGTTATATTTTTAATACATATTTTAATTAATTTTATTTTTGTACATGACAAATAAAATATAAATGATATTTTAATTTTACTTTTGTATAGATACGTAATACATTTTTAGAAGTTTTAAGACTATTGAGGAATAACCTATCATTAGAGATATGATTAAAATTTTTTAAAAATATTAAAGTAACAAGTTGATATTGCAATAAGATGTTTTTATGCTTTTCTGATATCATTTATCCAACAAGTTCAATATTTTAGTCGGTCAGATCAAAATATTCAATTTAATATTTTATAATAGAAAGGTTTCAATAGATAAGAGACTACTTTATCTCTTATAAAACCAATATCACAATGATCACAACTACAAATTTGTGGCCATCAAATCCAAAATATATCTATATATATATAACAAAAAAAAATTGAAGAACCAAATTGATTTCATTGTGGTCAATTCGATCAAGGCAAATCTTTCTATTATGATAAAAGGTTTAATTGCAAAAGTAAAAAACTCTATCACAATTATTTTATGACATATAGAAAAACATGAATGGCTAAACAAAATATTCTTGCAATGAAATTTGATGGCTGAGATAAATCATATAATCATATTACAATATGGTTGTAAATTGTATGATAAAGTGTAATAACCACAATTGTAGATTAGGATGAACTTGCAGATGGTATTTAAGACACCTTGTCTCACATTTTAAAACATGTCCTTTGGTCTTTCAACCTATGCAATAGTGACTTCAACAATTGCCATCTAATAATTTAAGTTGATAGGACATTTTTTTACCGAAAAATATCATCATACTTTGTTACTGTAATTAGTCAAAATAGAAGCTAGAATGTATTTTTTTTTTACCTTTCACAATTGTTGAAGGTGAAAGGAAGATATGGTAAGGTTTTTCCAAATTGTTGCAAGCATATGCCACACCTATCATATTGTATCATTACAATGTCCAAAAGTTAATTGGAAAGTAGATGATTGCATCCCACTATATTGCATCGGGCTTCAATAAAAAGTTAAAAGTTTAGAGTCGAAGAGAATTAATAAACATTGATATCTATATTCCTTAACTTCATTATTGAATATTACAAAATCACAAAAATATTTAAGTAATTTCATTTATTAGAAGAAAAAAAAGAATAAAAGAGTCCTAAATTTTACGTTATATTCAAATAGGACGTTGAATTTACCATGGGTCGACATTGAATATGTTTTAATGAATGTAAAAAACATAGTATTACTGTTTCTTTGGGCTTTCATTTTTGCTTGAACTTTCTTCTTCGAGATGAGTGCGAACAACAAACAATTTTAGCTTTGATGCTCATTTGTTTTGTTTTTCATTTGTTTTGACCAATTGATTTTCGTTTTTCTTTAGGCTTTTTGCATACATGATCAGCGAGTTCATCTTCTTCCTTAGTGTCCATTACTCTCTGCTTTCGCGACAACATCTGGATGTTAGTTTTTTGTTTTTTGCCTTCAATGTATTACAAAGTGTTTAAGATTTTGGTTGTGTTTGTGGGTTCTAGATTCATAATTTAGTTTTATTTATTGACGTGGTTTCTTGCTTTTTTGTTGTTTATAAAATTATTTAGAGTAGTATGGATCGAAGCTGAATTCACAAGCGTCATATTAGTGAAGAATATGAAAGAGGAGTTTATGAGTTCTTAGAATATGTTAAAGAACATGCAAAACCAATGAACGTGAGATATTTTTGTCCTTGTGTTCGTTGTCTCAATTAAGTATTTGAAGACTTAGACAATATTCGTGATCATTTGTTCATGTATGGAATAATGAGAAGTTATACAGTTTAGACTTGGCATGGGGAAGTAGCCAACAACGTTAAGAGATTCGTCGACGAATGGATGAATGATCATTTAGAGGAAATGGTACGTGACATTGGTGAAGAAAATTTTGGAAGAGTTCATTTATAAAACAATATTATGAATGATTCAAAACAAGAGTTGTATCCAGGATGCATCAACTTTACACGATTGTCGGCTGTGACACCCGGGCACTGACAAGGGCGAGGAGTGATCGCCAAGCAAAAGGCACGAAGTGCAAGGGGCACAAACAAGGAGCAGCTCCTGGCAGGCTTCTAGTGGAAGGGACACATGGATGAATCGAACATACACCGGAATAGAGGAATCTAGAGATTGTATAGGTATGAGACTATATAGTTGAATGATAGCTTAAAGAGATTGATTTGACTACTCATATTTGCTTTAAATGATGCACTGGAAGTCGTTGGTGGAGAAAGAAGGCTGAACATTTCATACATACAACTATGGTGCATGTAAGTTTTTTAATTGTTATTTAACTTTTTGAATATTAGTATTATTACTTTTTAATAAATATACTTAACTTTATTGTTATAGGTACATGGACACTATCGTAGTGGACCAAGGACGTGCAACAATGTATGACTTTCTTGAACCTCTGGAAATACATTAGATTTGAGACAATCATATATGCAAACATGAATGACTGAGTCAAAAAGAGAGTTGTATATCGCGCCATACATTGATGGGTATGTGTTACTCAATATGGTCAACTTTTATCAAAATTTAATTAGTAAACTCACTAGTTGTTGGTACATGTTAGGGGTCATTGGCAAATGATGGTGATCATTCCAAGAAAAACACAAGTTGTATGGTTTTGTTCTCTTCATAGGAAGATGAAATCAGATTTGAAGTCCTTGTTACAAACATAAGTATTACATTCATTCATATCAATTCATTATGATATTAATATATTAACTTATATTTTTAATGTTTCAAATGTTTCAAATTTGTTTAAAGTTGTGGGTAGGCCCAGAGCACAACAAATTGAAATTATATATCCTAAGGTTGGAATACATTGATCTTTAACTTATTAATTTTCGTAGTCAAATTTAAACCATTACATTTGACTATGTTCTTTCACATGCTTAGTGTAACAAGCAGACACATTCCTAGCATATGGCTACTACATCATGTCATGGATGAAGACAATCATTCGAGCAGGAATCAGAGTAGATTGGACTGAGGTAAAAATTTACATTTGAAATCTTACAAATCTCAATAAAGTTTTCACATTAGAATGAATATAAAAGTAAAGTTTTCTTAGTGGTTCAACAATACCTCTTCATTGCCAGAAGCCAGAATAGGGAAGCTCAAACAAGAATGGGCAGGATATTTGAATCAACATTTTCATTAGGTATAACTTTAGGTTTTTCCTTTAAGTTCTTTTTGTTTTGATGATAACATTTTGATAACATGGTTTAAACTGTGAATTGATGAATTCTGTGAATAAATGAATTGGAAAACTGGTTTTTGTATTTTAGGTTTGGTTAAATGAGCAAAAATGAACCAATTTAAAAAAACTCTGAATTTAACGTCAGCCTCTACACTACACGATGTTAGTATAGGTGTGTGGGTTTCCACCTGTACACTGCACGACCTTAAACCCTTTCTAGTGGCCAACCATAGAAATGCACCGCTGGATGAGCTCCTTTATGGCTCAGCGACGGTGATATCGGCCTCTAGTACTATTCGACGTCAATTTTATGTCTCAGCCCACTCTCATTGGATGTCAAATCCTCCTTTACATCCAACTGAGAATTGTAGACATAGTCACATATTGACGTCTATCTGGGTAGAAATTCGACGTCAATTTTACGTCTCCGCCCCTTGCAGTGGACGTCAAATCCTCCTTTAAATCCAACTGGTATTGTGCATTTAGTCACATATTAGATGTCAAACTCTTTATTGACTAATGTGTTGTGTAAACAGTTAACGTCGACCTGTATAATTCACCGTTAATTTAATGCCTTCCGATATGACGTTGGCTTCAAGTACACCATTAAAAGCTCAAAATCATGTATGTTATTTTTGTATTAGTGGATAAACCAATTTAAAAAAAAGTATTTTTATTGTGTTCTTCATATAAACAATAAAATATTACAACTTGTAACATTTTTGTCCTCAATAAATTAAATTTTTCTTACTTAATTTAACATGCTTACTTATTTTATTTACACATTTTTTACATGTCATATATCACACATTCAATTTTCCTATACACACAATATATTAAATAAAATTAATTAAAATATTCGTTTTCAAATTTAAATCAATCATACCAATGACAAAATAACAAACTTATGGAATTTTCAAATATTTCATAATTTCACTGAACAATTTATTAAATAAATCACAAATAAATATAACATATTTTTCAATATTTAGTTAAAAGAAAAAATAAAACAGAATAAATAATTTCTTATAAATTCTCCAAACAAGTCAATGCAATACTTTATTAATTTACATATTTCTAATATATATTATTTTCCTTATTATTGTATAACTATTACTTTTTTTAAATCAATAGGTACATGTTATCTTTTTTATAATTATATATTTTTTATAAATCAATTTATATGTTTCAATAACAGGTAATATTGTTACTTTTTATAAATAATATTTTAATATAAAAAATGATAATATAATATTAATCAGTTTTTAAAAATAATATAATACTAATGTAACAAATACAAAATGAAATTTAAAATCAAATTCACATTTGTAGAGCGTGAAAGTTGTATAGGTAGTACACGATTTCAATGCAACATAAAAGTTGTCTTTCTAGGCTGCTTTAGTTTTACTCCTAAGTCAATTATAATTGTGTCATTCTTAAATGAAAAAAAAAAAACAGAATTAGACTAAACAAGTTCTTGTTTGTGACACTAATATAAATGTTTTGCTAGTTTAAATTGAAGATTTATATAAATATAACTGAAATAAATTAATTATAATACTCGAAATTCATTATAATACGTTAATATTGTTCTAGACTCAGGTTTAAACTAATCTAAAATGAAAAACACCATGCCCTTTTAGTGTCTCTAGACTGAAAAAAAAATCTGCTTTGTCAAATTTCTTGTTAAGATAACACAATTTCCTTATAAGGGAATCTTATCAAACAACCATGTTTGACTATTTAGGAAATTTTGATAAAATTGAAAAAATTTATCCTTTGTTAAATTTTCCTTCTTTCTACCTACTTCACATTTTTATTTATTCACATCAAATTATAAAAAAAATATACCTAATGCTATCAAAACGGGTCACTCAGTTCAACCCGACTTGAATCACAACGAGTTGACTACTTAGTGAGTCAATCTAACTTGATTCATTTATTAGCGAATCAAAAAAATTCGAACCCGACTTGACTCACCATGAGGGTTGGTGGGTTAAACGAGTTGGTTCACTGGCTCACTTAATCACAATTTTTTTTAAATCCAAAAAATTACAATTTTTTAATAATTCAAATTTAAATTAAATATAATCCAAATGTAAAACAAACCCAAAAACCAAATAAATAAGTTTATAATATTGATAATTTTTGTGTCACTTATCCATTTATAAAATTAGAGCCTTGAATGAATAAATTTATAATATTTTGCTCTCTTGAAACATCTTTTTCTTTATTCCATACAATATAATAAAAAAATGTTAACTAATATTATTGAAACACAAAATAATAAATAATTAAATTAAACTAGGTGTAACATTCCAATTTCTCACACTTTATAATTCATAGCCGATATATTGTAGCATTACATAGTCATTCATAAGGAAATATAAAGATCACACTAACAATACATATTTTTTTTTAACTCAGATTTCAACTTATAAAACTCATAAAAATAACTCGACCTCTTGTATATTATTCTTCGGTCTCTCTCTTCACTTATACTATATCAAACAATATTCCCTCATCTACTCCCGTATAACACACACGTTATACGATCATCGCACAAAATATATATATCAACACAAACATAAATAAGTAGGGGTGAGTTAACATGCAATAGACAATTTATAAAACATGCTTAATTATATTACTTCACATAACAATAATCATAGCACCATGCAGTAATTAAAGTAGACTTAATCATCACAACATATAATAATCATGTCAAACACACTCATCTGGATGATACGCTCATGCGCGATCACGGGAGGTTATGCACTTTTGATGACCTCTACTTCTCTTCACAGATACACTTCTAATACAACACTCCATACCATCCACAAGGTTAGTCCGTTAATACCTATGTCAAAAACCGACACATAGACTAGGACCTTCTGCCCTTCTTACCACATAACCCATCCTTCTCTACTTGAGACTGGATGATTATTAGAGTATCAGGATAACCTCAACAACGAGACCCTCAACATCAACGTGCACAATAATTACTTACAACCAGAGAGTCTCTCCATGAGACCCTTGACCAATCTCACATCATATTCATATTCAACAAGTCATTCTTCATGCGATATATTTTTTTATCTAAAATCATGTTCGTAGCTTAAAATAGAATAATGTTCAAGTAAATGATATAATCATGCATACAAATCAATGAGTACAATTACTCAACATTATTAACAATTTAACCAATTATAGTATAATGTGGAGTGATTATTCTCATTACAGCTTGTAATTAAAGATCTGACCAGTCAAAATAAATAATAACATGTTTAGAACCTACTATAAAAATTTGGCTTAATACCCTATTTTGTCCTCAGTTTCGTTCGAAAATGTCAAATTAGTCCATCCTTTAGAAAATGCGTCAATTACGTCTTCACTTAATAAAATTTGCATCAATGAAATCCCTTCCATTAAATCCGTACAAACGGTGTTAATTATTCAAGTAAAAGAGAGAGAAAAATAATTAACGCCGTTTGTACGGATTTAATGGAAGGGATTTCATTGATGCAAATTTTATTAAGTGAGGACGTAATTGACGCATTTTTTAAAGGATAGACTAATTTGATATTTTTGAGCGAAATTAAGGGCAAAATAGGGTATTAAGTCGTAAAAATTTTAGTTCGATCCTATGGTTAATGAAGTGAGAATCTTAATTTTACCTAGCTGACTCAAAAACAGAATTTAAGGTGGGACTAAATCATATAATAAATCCAAAATTAGTTTCTCTAAATATATACATCCAATTTCAAATATGAGTGGTCAAGGTGAATAAATATGTCTTAGGAATTATATATTAAAATTTTAGATCAATCTAACATTTAACTAGGTTGAAATTGAAGTTTTACCGAAGTAACTTAAAAACAAAATTTAAGTGATTTTCAGATTCAACCAAAGTGCAAAATTAATTACTCTAAGCACAACCATCCAATTAAAAATCCGAGCGGTCAAAATGATTTTATGTCTTATGGACCATATATCAAATTATCGGGTTAATCTAATGGTAAACAAAGTGGAGATTAATGTTTTTACTAGGTAACTTAAGAACAAAATTACATTCTTAATCAGGTTATTCAAAAATGAAAAATTTATTCATCTAAGTATAGATCTCTAATTAAAAATCTGAACGGTCAAAAGAGAGTATAATCTTTCAGAAATCATTTATAAAAATTTCAGTTTAATCTAACGGTAAATTAAGTAGGAATTAAAACTTTACTGAAGTAACTTTGTGACAAAAATAAGTGGTGGTTAATTTACTCAAGATTTGCGAGATTCATTTTGTGAGAACCCAAAATTTGGGATTTAAAAGAATGGGTTAGTGTATTAGACTAATAGAACAAGATTTTTATTTTAGTATAAAATAGATTTCTGAACAACCTGGTTCATTAGCTACTTCCACTATCTCTCTAAAATCTCAAGTTCTTATCTAAAATGTTAACAGATGGTTTGAATAAAGAGGAGATTCAAGTTCTTGTTTCGATAAGGATTGAGTAAGAGTTCGTTAAAGACTATGAAGATGGGGATTTGAAGAGAAGTTGTAAAGAGATTCCATTAGCATAGTTGAAATACTATAACTAGTGGGTTTCTCAAAATGGTTGAGAAAGCGAAGTTTGAACAATCCTAGTTTGAGATGCATCATCAGTTGGCTTGATACTAATCAAGTTAGTGATCTCAAGTCGAAGAGGTTACAGATCTAAGTATGAGTACAAGCTAGTGGATCAAGAATTGCATATGGTTCAAGTTGACAAATTGAATGGGTGAAGGTGGAGTGTTCACTTTGTTTTGTTGTTGCAGTGGAGCAAAATTTTAATTTAGTAATGAGATAATATAGTTGGAAACTATACTACTCAAGACTGTAAATCAGTAAGGCAATGTGAAGTCCTCAGAATGAGTGTGATGGTAGGTGATCAAGAACATAATAGTTGGTAGTTAAATCAGAAGTGGTAGTGAGCAAGTCAGTGGTATGGTGGTTCTTAGAAGAAACAAGAGGAGGTAAAAGAGTATCAGTTAAGGGTCGATTTGAAGTCAAGACTAGTAGAGGTTTTAGAATAGTTTTACGAGAAGTGGCGAAGGATAGGTGAGGGGTTGTAGTGTGGCTGATACAACATGGTTGGTTAGCCGAAGGAGAGAATTCTTAAAAGCTGAGGTCTTGGGGTTCAATTTTTTTTTGAGAATAATAGCTAAACCAATCTACACTACTGAATACTAGAGCATTTTAGCATAGAGGCAAAACCATCAGTCTAGTCAAAGTCGTCTGGGAAGGTCGAACATGTGACTACACTTGGGAGTTAGAGGGAGAGATGGAGAGTCTTATCCTCACCAGTTCTCTTGTAAATCTAATTTTCGAGGTCGAAAATTTTTTGTGTGGGAGAATGTGAGAACCCAAAATTTGGGATTTAAAAGAATGGGTTAGTGTATTAGACTAAGAACCAGATTTTTATTTTAATATAAAATAGATTTCTGACCAACCTGGTTCATTAGCTACTTCCACTATCTCTCTAAAATCTCAAGTTCTTCTAAGTTCTCCTCCTTCTCTCTACCATTTCTTCTCATTGAGCCGTTGGATTGTCGATCAGGAGGTATCCAAGCTTCCACGGCGTAGAGAGCTCCGTCTTCGACCGATCAATTTCTTCATTCTGATCGGTAAGTAGTTTTTCCCTTTCCTCCGCTGTTTTAGACCAAGCACTTGCAACCTTTGCTGGTTGCATGTGTCTTGTGCTTTCCTCTTTATCATTTTCCACTCAATCCTAGCTCTAAGAGTTGTTTCCATCACTGTTTCGATGGTTGTAGGGCTCTGTTTAGGTTCTTCGCTGAGTAGGGTACTGTGGAAGTGGTGTTGTGAGCTGGGCTGTTCAACTCCAAGGTAAGGGGAGCTAGAATACTTTCTTATAATTTGTTGTATGGTAGGTGTATGGACTGATTTATGCATTATTCTACTGTTTGGGTTACATTTTAAGTTTTAAGTGTAATGAATGGTTTGTACTGTAATGCTTATCTGTGAAATTGAGGCTGTGAACTGTTATAGATCTGATGTGCAACTGCATTTGAATATGTTTGATAACTATAATGGGCTAGGATAGTTGTCATGTGGAGAGTTAAGTGAGTTGGTAGTGTTTTAGGTCATTATAGAGGAAGTGAAATAGTGATTTTGAGCATTGGATGTCTAGGGTGCATTTGAGCTGTTGGGGCAGTCTTAGCAAGTGTATTGTGACTTGTTTGAGTCACCAAAGTGGTCCAAATAGGTGCAAAGTGTTAAAATTTGGTTTGGGTCCCTAAGTTGTGGAAATTGGTGTTTTAGAGTTGAATTTGAGTCTTAATCACTCTAGATTTGTAGTAAGGGGGATTGGGATCATCTAGATAATTTTAATTAAGCATAAAACATGAATTAAAGGTGTTAGAAGTTGGTGAAAAGGCCTAGAAATGGTAAGGGGATGTGTGAGGGCATAATTCTGCATAATTTACGTTCTGCAGATGATGGAGAGTCGCTATGTGAATTGTCTCACATAACGAGTCCTTGCAAAGGGTTCTCTCTGTTTGAGTCATTCGTTGTGCGATCTGGTGCGTTGTGCGAATGAATGAAGGGTGCTGCTCTCTATCTTAAGATTCGCCTCGCGGATCCTTGCGCTATGCGACTGGTGATGGTCTATAACTAATATTATTTTAATTCGAAAGGCGAGATTGGACGCATAGCGAGGCTTTGAGAGGGATAGTCTCTGTCTAGGCTCTCGCATAGCAACCGAGGTGCGCTATGCCAGAGATTTGAGGCCTGGTACCTCTGTGAGTTAATTCATCCTGCGAGTAGTGTGCCTTGTGCGAAAAGCTCTTAGTCTCGCTGTGCGAAGGGGTGCACTGTGCGAGACATTCAGGGTTTTATTCTCTATCTTCTCTATTGTATTGTTTCACATAGAGTTGAATGTTGTATGGTTTGTGAAGTATGTGTTGGAGTAGATTGTATTGTATGATGGGATTCAAACATGTTGTATATTGTTAAAGTGAAAGTGTATGTGATTCAAAGGTATGATTGGTGATTCAAAGTATGTGGTTTTAAAAGTATGGTTGATGGATGTAATTCCATGAATCTCAAAGGGAGGTTACATGGTGGTGCCCTATGTTATTGGACGTAATTCCATGATCTTCAAGGAGAAGATCCATGGTGGTGCCCTTGGTGTGTTTTAGAATGATTTGCATGGAAGCTCAGTCTTGGGGGTTATCCTAAAACTACAATGGTCAATCATTCTCAAGTAGAGATGATTGAACCATGTCATGAGTAGTAACAGGAGGTCCTAGTCTTAGGTGCTTCTAGTATGACCCAAGGTGAGTGATAACGGACTAACCTCGTGAGTGTAGTAGGGGGAAACCCATTGGAAACGACTTTGGAAAGCAGTAGAGGCCACCATGAGTGCATGACCTGCCATAGCTCGACAATCATTCTAAGCCTGGACGAGTTAAGTTTAAAGTGTAACAAGTTGTGTTAAGTGACCCAGTATATATGAATTAAACTTGCATGTTGGGTGTGATTGTTATAGCATGATTTTTGTATATCTAGCTCACCCTTCTGCTTGTGTTTATCTTTTGTTTGTGTGTGTTTTCTGTTGCAATGATCATCCATTTGGATGTGAGCAAAGGTAGATGAGGTGCTTATGGAGCAGGCCTTGGAGGGAGATGACACTACTGCTTAGCCTAGTTAGGATCCATAGGCTTCTGTTTATTTTGAAATACTCTATTGTGTTAAAGTTTTAAATTACAATCATTTTGGGATGACTGTAACCTTAAGACTTTATCTACAAGTCTTCTTCTAACTATTTTATTATATTAAAATGTAGACTACTAGATTATATAGTTCTATATAATCTGGGATGTTACACATATCTTTAATTCCAGACCTTAATTTAAAATTTTGAAAGGTCAAAGTGGAATAATATATCTCTGAAATCATATATTAAAATTTGGACTTAATCTAATGATAAACGAAATGAGGATTAAGGTTTTATTGTGGTAACTCTGAAAATGAAATAGACGAAAAACATAGTCAATGACAATCAAAACTTAATCAAGTAGAGAGGTAGGCTAACACTACCAAAAATCCAACATGTTCATATCAAAATTATAAACTTAAAATATACATTTATCAAGCACCATAACTTTGGTTTCTTCCTGCAATTGCACCGAAAGTTGGTTTGTCCTTTGTTTTGATTTTTTTTAATTAATTAATTAACTTATTTTATAAAAGTATATTTTGAAAAAATGTATTTCACTACGTATGAACCTATGTCCCAAGTATTACAAGATAGTTATCATCTAAACTATTAGAAATTTTTTATTTAAATTACCACATAACTAATTAATTATTACTACTAATAATATTAAGAAAAAATTACTACTATTAAGATGAATATTTTTATGGGTTTTAGTTAATCCAACTCACCACGGATGAATATAAATGAACTGATTCATTAAATTAAATTGAGAATTGATCCATATAATTTCTTTTTAATTTTTTTTAAACCCATCTTGTTCGAATCCGTGATAGATAGATCGACTTGATTGAGAGGTTGGAACCCATTTTGAGATACTAGATGCCTATATTTTACAAGTTTCGTTTATTGAAAAAGTCACTGCAGCCACAAGTCAACATGGGTAAGCGTATAACTATTACGCAATTAAAGAAAATTTTAATGTTTGGTCTATTTCAGGTACATTGTTCTTTCAATATTTGCTCAATATATTTTATTCAAAAACTATTCTTTTATTCAAAACACAAATTCAGATTATAAGTGATTTCTTTTTTTCGCACGTATAAATTCAGAGTATCAGCTATTAAAAAATATTTACTATTGAGCGAATGAGTATTTCTTATAATTATATCTCTCATCTACGCGGAGAGGAAAAGAAAGAATTAAAAAAAAGGTCGGTCATACATGAGTTAAAACTTACAAATATATATTTTGAAGAATAAATTTTATCTTCGAATTACTTTTGGCATTTAAAATTTGTTAACTACTGAAAAGCTTATATTTAGTTTTTTAAAATATATTTGTGGCGTCTTCGTTATATTAATTTTGATCGAAGGTTCCATTTTAGTTTCTATGATAATTTTATTTTATTTGTTTTAATTTGGCAGTAGCTTTTAGTTTTCATACCTTAAAAAATAGTACTTTTTATTAAATTAAAAACATTAAAATGTAGACAGAAGTAAAACTTAAACGAAATGAAAACTATAAACATAAAAGGTTAAATCTTTAAATTAAAGATAAAAGCTAATGTATAGTTTATATTATATATATATATATATATATATATATATATATATATATATATATATATATATATATATATATATATATATATATATATATATATATATATATATAAAAGCTTACTTTAATCCTGAAAATTTTACTCTATTCCACGTGGAGGGCCTAGCTATTGAAAACACCTGATATATATGAGTATAAGAGAAGAAACCAAATCAAAACTATGGGAAGGTTGATAAAATATGGAAAATTTTTCAGAAAGCTTGTAAACCGTAAAGTTAAATAACAGTTTTAGTAGTTATCAAAGAACAACAACAAATAATAATACATAGATTCTTTAAGAATGTTGTTTTTGTTCTTGCAATGTAAAAGAAAATACATTATTAGAAAGTAAGTTTATTTTGAAAAATTTGATTTACAAAAAGATAAAGTTTTGATTATCAATGGAGATTTCTATCTCTAATATGCATAAAGAAAATTATCAAAAAATCAAACATGGTGGACTTGTCCCTTTCAGACCTGTCTGTCAACGCCACTATTTTCCATCCTCATCAGCATATAGCACAGTCACTCATCTTTCTCTTCTTTTTTGCCTTATTTTACTTCCTCTCTTTTCATCAGCTCAAGGAAAACAGCTATGACCACCAGAGAAATCCTTAACAAGATGAAGGTACAGGTCATTCCCTTTTGATATTGCATAGAAAATTAGTGGTGGCTGGACTTGGATCACATTTTTCTTGCTTTTATATTCATCAATTGATAAATTATGTAGATCTTCATTTGTGGGTATTATTACTCTTCATCATTCGATTCTGTGGATTGCTTTTTGTTGCTTATATTACTAAAGTTAATAAACTCAACTTGTTTTATGCCTTTTGTGGTTGTTGTTGAAACGATTCATGGAGTGTGCCTGGTCTTTCATCATTGACTTTGACTTGTAAGAGAGTGTCTCCAATCACTTTTCTGCAATCTAATGTTATTATCTTTCAGCTATCTCCGATCTGTAGGAAACATTTCACTGAAACTGATATGCATCTTTGTTTCCGGTATGAGAAAAGTATACCAGATCATGTCAAATACTTCAATTGGTTTTAATGCGTGATGTAAATTGTGATGAGTGAGGGCTTGTTCCAGAACCAACCTGCTATCATGGTTGCTCGTTTCTGTCATACCCTAGGCTTACTCTGAAATGACAAAGTTACAAAATAAAGATGTTAAGAGGACTTTCTTCCAAAACCTGGTTCTTTGTCCATTAAGAGCCATCTGTTCCTTGTCATTAATCTGGGATTTTCCTTAACGACTTTTGCAAAAACTATAGTGAAAGAAGTTGAGGGCTTTCTAATTTCCTTCCAGGGAAGTTGTAAAATCATAATATATCACTTTGAATGAGCTAGTAAACTTTTAACAATAGGGCTTGTGGGGTTTTTGGTTTTGATCTATCTATGTGAGCTAGATCATTTTTTGATAGCTCTAACATAAAGTGTAACAAACGATCTTGTTGTATAAGAGTTGGGAAAGTGGTTGTGTGATTCAGGTACCTATCTCACTGTTGAGATAAAGTTTTCCTGTTGTAATGGAGAGGGTTGGGAGGGCACCACTGGTTTCTCTGGTAAGAACATATTTCTTTACATATGGTCTTCAACCTTCAGAATTGAATGCATCTTCTTAATGACCATAGAACTATATGGCAAGGTCAATCATCCACTTGATTAACTACTTCGCATATTGACAACCAAAGCATGAGTCTATAGTCAATTTGTTGACGTGAACGTTGCTTGCAGGTAAAAGTTGGTTTGGGTTCATCAGACCCTGATTCGGGGAAAGGCAAGAGCAAGATGTCGAAGAACATAACTCATGGCTTTCACTTGGTAAAAGGAAAATCATATCATGACATGGAGGATTATGTTGTTGCTCAATTTAAGCAAGTAGACAGCAATGAATTGGGTTTGTTTGCAATATTTGATGGACACGCAGGTCACAATGTACCTAATTACCTACAGTCTCATTTGTTTGATAATATCTTAAAAGAGGTAATGCATGAGCTTTTGCTGGTTACTTAACTGTAAATCAGATTAATTTCAGGGATATCCTCAAAATCGAAAATTAACTATAGTTAAAGGAATATGATTACTATTTGTAATAGAAGTTCAATCATTTTTTGTCTTGTGTAGCCTGACTTCTGGAAAGAACCTGCAGATGCTGTCAAGAGAGCTTACAGTAAAACTGATTCTAATATTTTAGAGATGTCGGGTGAATTAGGTAGAGGAGGTTCAACTGCAGTTACAGCCATATTAGTCAATTGTCAGAAGTTAATAGTAGCCAACATTGGGGATTCCAGGGCTGTCTTATGCAAGAAGGGTGTGGCCAAACAATTATCAGTGGATCATGAGCCAAACACGGAGCATGAAGATATAAAAAATAGAGGTGGTTTTGTATCAAACTTTCCAGGTATGACAATTTAAAATGCACATAACTTTGCCTTGATCTTACTAAATGCTCCACTAGGTTGGTCGGTTGTGAGATTTGTAGCACAGAGCTAATGATTCTCGCTGTTTTTCTGATCTAGTTGAGTTGCTTGCTTTAAAAAGTTCAATTAGAGCAGCATAGACTTTTGTTCCAGTGCTAAGGATGCAACTTTTATCATTACTTCAGGGGATGTTCCACGGGTTGATGGACGGCTGGCTGTGTCAAGGGCTTTTGGTGACAAAAGCCTGAAGAAACATTTGAGTTCAGAGCCATTTGTGACAGTAGAGAATATAAATGATGATGCAGAATTCATTATATTAGCCAGTGATGGATTATGGAAGGTCAGTTTTTATAAATGAAGCATGATGCAAACACCTTATAACTATCTATCTATCTATCTCAATGTATATATTGGATAGGTTTAATTACTCATTTGATTCCTATATTTGCATAATCTTAACAATTTAGAAAATACTTGTTTTTTAGTCCATGCACGCATACTTTTTAACTCTGTTTAGTATTTTTTTTGATCGGTTTTAGTCCTTATAGGTTTGGACAGTAGGGATTGAAGAGTGTATGTGTTTGATATGGCCTAAAGAGTAGTTTCTAAGTAGTCATGTTTGGTGCTTGTGGAGTTTTATCTAATGTTCAAATCTGTTTGTTCAAATTGTTTCAGGTCATGTCAAATCAAGAAGCAGTTAATTGTATCAAAAATATAAAGGATGCTCGGTCTTCAGCAAAGCGCCTTACCGAAGAAGCAGTTAGCAAGAAAAGCACTGATGATATCTCGTGCATTGTTGTCAAATTTCAGTGATCACAACACTCACATGACATACTTTGAACCAGAAACTTCCAAGTGTAACATATACTGCGGTGTAATGAATAAAATGATAAATTATGTTGAGTCCTTCATGCAAATTAACAATGTGAGCAAGATGTAGATTCTGTGATTATATAGACCAAACTTTAATCTGCAAGTTTGCAAGGAGGTTTGGCTTTGTCAGTGATCTTAGAACCTTACTTTTAGATCACTTCCTAGGCCTGTAAGAGTTTAGATCAAGTTATTTGCTTGTATTACTCATTTCATTGTTGTCATAATTTGTTGTTATTTTTCAGAAGGAACCTGGGATTGACCTTCAACAATATCTTTTCATAAATAGGAGGGAGGGTGATGGCTTGCAGTGTCATAAGCATATCAATAATTGACAGGGGCAGACAAGAACATGTTTGTTACCATTTTGAGCTATCTTACCGTTTTATTTACTGGAGATGCAAATAAATCCTACACATTTATTGTGGATATTTTATTTTACCCTTTTATACGTTTTGAGTCTATTGAATCTATTTAAATAACTGAAAGAGATACCTGAATTTACTCAATAAACTATGGATTTTATTCTAATAATGGGGAAATACATCATTTTAAGGGTGGTATCAAGGCACACAGAAACATAAGAAACTTGGTAAGTAAATAATAAAATATAGAGCTTCAGCACCATGACGTAGTTTACATATGACACCACCTTTAAGTGTTGGGAGTTTTTAATTCTGGTTTAGATGCTTATTCTCCTAACATAAAAAGTGGACTTTATTATATGCCTTGGCATATTGTAAAGATCCGTTGACAGAAGAGAGGGAGCATGCTGATGAACACATTAAATTCATCTGAAGTTGAAGGACCTGTAACCAGAATTCCTTGCCATGTTCATCTGAATTCTTCCCCAGTCATCAGCATTTCTGCAGAGGCTTTCTGTAGGCTGCTGTCCTTTGCTGCTGCTGCTGCATCCTTCATTGCAAGTCTCAGCATTGCTCTTCCGGCGCCGTTCATTATGTCTTGCCAAGCGTCTCCGGCAGCTTCTTTTTGCTTCGTCAAACTCTGCCAGCTCATGGAACCTGCACAAACTCATCACAGGTTTCTAACACGGAAAATGTATAGAAGCAATCCCTTGAAATAGTTGACAATTCTTCTTTATATGGAAGATGAGTTAAAAGATCCAAGCACTGAAGTTGAATTTTTAATGTATGTTTCTGATGTATGCATCAGAAAATGTTTCTCGAGTAACACAACAAAATTTTTTAGTCACTGATTAAGATTCAAAGCATGCCTCTAATTACAAGAAGTCTGTTCATAGTTTCAATTTAAAGGACTACTTCAAAAATATTACAATGCTTAGTTTAAAAATTTTCATGGATAAGCATGATCAACTCTACTATATATAATGAAGATGCTAAAGGAATACAGGTTTACATCAAGAGAAAATGCTTTAGTTTAGATGAGGGATTTAACACCTGCTACATTGCTGGCAAAACCTCTGCCTCATTCCTGCAACCATCACAAAAGGTGCCTTGGAATGAAGCTCACACACCTTGTGGCGGCGATGGTACCTCTTTGCAACAGTCAAATCAGCACCACACATCTCTGCTTGACAAGAAGGTGGAGAAACTCCACCTCCAGTAGACCCTCTTCTCCCACCACCTGCCCCACCCTTCTTCCTCTCATCTTCTGCAAGACAGCCCTCAACGCCAGCCACACTTTCATCCTCCTCTTCTTCCTCCTCTTCTACTTCAACCGGACTGTCTCTCCTCACCTTCTCAATTGACACTTGCCTCCTGTCTCTACTCTTGATCTCCATTATGAGTTTTGACAAGTATGAAGAAGAAGAAGAAGAAGAAGAAGAAGATGCTGGGGGCAAGAAAACGGTTAGAGGTTGTCTCTGGGAGCATTGTGAGGGAATGAGAGTTTATATGGAGCCAAAAAGGGTAGAAAAAGAAGAGGGAAGGGTGTGGACCACAAACTTCATTTGTTGGTTGTTTGCTTTGTTAGCATAGGGTGGGGGGGAAGTAATGCATGGGGATGTGGTTTGTTTTGTCTGTAATGATAAGCAAATAAAGCAAAGTTTAAATATCACTTGTTGTAATAAGTGGGAAGTGGGGATTGATTTTGCATGAATGATGTGTTGAAAGTGACAGTGCTGTCAATTTAGGTTCCTTTGTGGTAAATGCTTATCTAATGGTGCTCAAGGAGTAACAATTTAGAAGAGAAGGATTTTCCCTTTGTTTGTTGATGTGATTTCTGATACGCAGGTGAAGGACCCATATCACATGCACAGCCATCCCAAGCCTTCATCTCCTGTATTTACAGAAAGATATATATGATATTACTCATGACTTCATACAAAAATCTGCATGATTAAAAACAGAATCAGAATGACAGTACCAGCAGGGATAACTTGGACTTAGGCACTGTAGGCTTGTTATGAAGAGATTTTTCTCAATTAGATTATTGTAAACAGAAATCAAGTAGTCCATTCTAACTGCACCACAACTAATCCACATAGGTTATTAGTTCTTATGGTTCGCTCCCAATATGGAAGTTACTAGGAGTAACATACTTAAACATAGGGTTTAGGTATATAGGTCTGTTTTCTCTGTTACTTGTATGACTAAAATATTTTATTGAGATGCACAGTGACAGATGTACTTGTGAACTGGATTTTAAATCAACTGGATTTTAAATCAAAAGCTTGTGAAGTACTCATGGCAGTGGGAAAGGGTAGAAAGTTGAAAGAAACATATCATATTTTTCATGGAAGCCAAAGGTCTAGGGAACATCAACAAGAAAATCACCTGTGTAACTTCTCAAGAAAATATGGGTACGTTTAACTTCACCATGGATCAAATTAAGTGCTGATTCTGCTTTGAATAATTTTTAGATTTTCACATCAGAAACATGTTTGACTTGTCTATATTTATAATAAGCAAATGAGTCAAAAACAATAGATCTAATGATGCATATTTGCTTAAACGGTTAAAATATTTAGTGCTTGGAAATATGAAAACTGTACTTCCACAACCACTCTGGCATAAAATGATATCATAAACTCTTTTTTTTTTTTTATAATTCAAATGATGTCACAAAGTTGGAGGATGGCATTTCCACATTAGCTGGTAATCTTGACGCATGCATGTTTCAATAGTACGCCTTTGGCCACAACAATCATGGTACTGACATGACCCAGCACGCTAACACCATGGTTTCACAAGAAGGCAAGAAGCCATTGTACTTGCCACTTGATGTGAGTTTTCACCATGGATGGCTTCTAGTTGTAACAGACAAAAGCAAATAGTTTCAATCTTATAACAAAAAAAAATTATTTTCAATTGGGAGGAAAAGAAAACAGGAGAGGTCATTTCGTTTGGAAGTTATGAAAGGTTAACTGATGTTTGACTGTTGATGTCTTTTATTCTGTGACAGTTTTATGGTTTTCAATCTTATGGTCATGCCTGCTTAATTAATCTTTGATGGAGTTATTAAAGCTGTATTCCAGCACATAATTGAATTAAACTCATTACAAAAGGGTCTCAAGTCATTTTCAATGACTTAATTAAGCACAACACAACTAATGCTTAATAATTCAGAGAAACTTCGTAAAAACTTCTGTAAAGGAGAGAGGAAAATGACACTTAACCTTTTACCTGGACGTTGTTTCCTTGTTATCTTGACATTTTAAAGGTAAAGCAAGTTAGACTTGCACATATGTTCTTGTAATATGTTTCAGTAGGCTTTTTACATGATAAGGATTTTAGATACCCTTTATATGTGTTATGTCACTGAATCCAAATTTTTCTATGCTGCTTATGTAAGTCAGTCCCTTAAACCAAATCTCTTCTATAATACTCTCCTGTATTTAGTCATAATATACGTATATATATAATTTAAGGTAAAAAGTTGGCCACATCATGGCAAAAACCATGGTAAAGCTAAAAGCTTAATGGATACAAAATCAATTTCTGCTAGTATAAATGATGTTTGGCCACAAATGTAGAATCAGTTGTAACATTAGCTTGCCTTCTCTTAATTTCCCTTCTGGCCATGAGAATCGGAATATCACAGTGTACATATTTCTCCAAAAATCATGCCCATCACTCTCATGTTGAGTTGGTTTGGTCCCCCTTTTTCTTCTTTTTATTTAATTATTTAATTTTATTTATATTACTCATGAAACAAATCAATACTAAAACCTAATTAGTCATCATGCCCGTGTCATCTTTGTTCAATAACACCCTGCATAAAGCATTTACATATACCAAAGATTCAAACTTGAAATTAGCAATGAAAATGAGAGTACAGAAACACAATGATATATCCCATTATGCCATAGTAATTGTGATCCCTTGTGAAATGGTCCACAAGTTTGTGTCTTTAGCAAAGTGTGACGAAGGACCGTTGTTGAGAATTGTATACTGATAGGACAAAGAAAGAGGTTGTAGTGAGATTCTTGGTTGGTGTGTGTAAAGAAGGGATAGTGCAGAGACAGCTTGCATGGGCACTACATGATCTGATTCAAGAAGGTTGGAATTTGGTTTTGGTCCCAAGATTTTGGTATGCTAAATGAGAATAAAAGCATAAAATCAAAATGTGCAGCATAGATACATGATCTGGTTTGAAGTCACCTTTGTGTCTTCTTTGCATGCGATTGCTTTTCTCTTATCAACGCTTTGTAGCTTTTGCCTTTATACAACGGTATCTGATTCTGCCTCTATTTTCATGTATGATAACTATATATTCTCTTTTCAACTAGTCAAAATTATAGTACATATGATTCTTATATTTACTAAAGGTCTATAATTTAATTATAATATATACAAAAGTATACAAATTAATTGAGTTTAAATTTAAAGTTTTTATGCTGTCTCTTTTCTTCATATAAAATAAAACACAAATTAATTAAGTTTTTAGATTAGTTTAAAACAATAGTTAATATAATTAGTAGTTAAATTAAATTTGTTTTGAATATATATATATATATATATATATATATATATTAAAACTATTATTTATTTAATAATGCATACTTTTTACTTTTAAATGTTTTTAATTTTAGTTGTCCAAGTCTCTTTCATCAATAATATATTTATTATTTCAATATGAACAATCAAAATAACATATCTTATTTATTTATTTACAAAATAAATAAAAAATACATACTTTATAATTCATGTGCATGTATATTAAGGAATTTAAGTTGCTAATAAATTTGATATTTTCAATTGAGTTTTTATTTACTCAAAATTTTGATAGTTTCATTCTTTTTCTTATCATTTAATTTTTTCTTTAACTAGGTGACATATCATAATTTTACTTATCTCCAGGTGTTAAAGAAATATAAGATTTTGTGATTGATATAAATATCTATATCACATTAATGTAAAATGATTAGTAATTTTTATTGCATGAAAACGTGATAAATAACCGATATATGGAACCCCTCAATCACTATAGATAATGGTATGAGAGCAATAGAGAAATATCACAATTTTGTTATTCAATACCTTTTCAATTAAAACAATAAAAGTTATTTGTGATTTTATATTATTACACTATCATTTTATATTAATAGTTAGAATTGGGTAACAGAATGTTCACTTTTGAATAAAAACTAAGAGCAGGGTGAATTAGTTCACGTTTGGATAAAAACTAAGAGCATGGTGAATTAGTTTACTTAGTAAAAACTGTGTTTTTAAAAAAATTTCTCTTTTTATAAACTGATTTTATTATAACAATGATTCTTTCAAAACAAGAACTAGAAAGATGAAAAGTATAGAGAAACAAAAGGTTGCACTAGTAGTTTTATACTAGTTTGGATAAAAAAATCCTACGTCTAAATGTTAATCTCTCTAGAGAGAAATTAACTAATCACTAAGAAATAACCCGAACTTACAATCATAAAGAGTAGAGTAAAGGTTAGAAAACACCTCTCTTGAAGACAGAAGAGATGAACAATACCTCTTTGACACACAAACGATGAACAACACCTTCTTTGACACACAAAGGATAAAACAATTTCTTAGCAACAACAACAACACTCTGAAAGTACAAAGAAAAACACTATAGGGGAGGGGTGAATAATGTTTTTGAAATTCTTTCGCAAAGTAATGTCTAATACTTTGTAAAGAGAATGTATAATTATTATAAGTAGACGCTGGGTTTTTATAAGATAAAGTAAATGGAAAACGTTTTGAATAGGAAAGCAATAAACCACAACTTTTTATACTGGTTCACTCAACTTGAGTTACTTTTAGTTCTCCCTTAAGAACTCTTAAGGGTTTCCACTAATATTTTCAAGATTACACGAGTTTTGCTTCTCTAGGATCTCACTAAGTATTCTCTCCACTTGTAGTTACAACGAGTATTAACACTACTTCTGGTTTTCTAGTCAACACGACTAGACAAATTCAGCCACTCCTAGATCTAATCCTAAATAACTGTCCATATGTTCAACTCAACCTGAGCTAAACAACCAAGTATTTGAGTTCTCTTCAGAACTTACAAAATATCCATAAAAGGATTTTCTATAAGGTATAGATGAATAACTATTACTAAGAGGATATGTTTTCTAATACAATATGTGACATGTGTTTCTCTTTTTCTCTAAGATTTTTCTCTTAAAAGATATTGAACTTGAGATGATATATGAATATTGTAAGCTTTTCTCTCTTTTCAAGTTGTTATTCTTCTTATGTTATCTTTCTTGCGGTTTTCATTAACATCTTGTCTTCAAGCTTTGTTTATATATAGCTTCTCTTGAAGATGACTGTTAAACAGAAAAATTGACTTCTAAAGAATTGATAACTTTTAGATGTGAAGTCTGACTTTACTATACTTTGTAAGGTCCAAAGTTTCCTCTCATAACCTTACATGAAACTTGAGCTTTTATGATGTGATAGAGTAAATGACTTCAAGGGAAACATTCTCATAATATTCTTCTGTCAACGTCTTTTTATTGGGTGTCGTGATTTTGATCATATCTTTATGCTTTGTTAATCAGCATGAAAATCAAGAAACAAAGTAAACAAGTATTGAAGTACTTTTTTGTACATGCATTAAATGTTTTGAATGTTGATAAGCGTTAGGTAGTGTAGCATGTTCAATACATTTGATCATTTATCATCTCATTAATAAATGCATCATTTGATAAGACAAATAACATGTATATTCATAAGACGATATCAACACAATATTCTTTATCAAAGGATAAAGTGTTTAATGATCCTTCATCAAACGATGCTTTCTCTAGAAAGCTTTGCTTAATATAACACTGTATTGAATGAAAAATTTCTTTTAACCTTAGTCTTATATAAGAGATAAACTTTTCTTTTCATGGGAACATAATCATATATCTCCTACACAAAGAGGTATAAGTTACCACAAGATAACAACACAAATATATATCCTTTTTTTAACATAGTAAAAAAATAGTTAAGAATAAGAACTCCCCTACAAAGATGATCTCCTTTTTATTTTATTTTTATCATAAAAATATGATCTCATGAATAAAGACTTCCTCCTAAATAAGATAAAATGAATCTCCTCCTTAATTTATGAATCAATACAATACCAAATTTTATTCAGGATATTCTTGAACACCCAAAGATTATTGTTTCTTCATTTTGGTTATAGAACTTAAGATAATCAATTATCACTTAGGATAACCGATTAATTCAAAGGAAATTTTGTACTCTGAAGCTGCGTGGGGATGATCGATTTTTCTAGAGCCAAAACTAAAAATTTGAAGTCATTGAGATACGATTATCATCCTTGATAATCAATTATCTAGACATGACTTTTCGAACAAATATAATTTTAATCATTCTTAAGACTTTAAAACTTATTCAATATTTCTAAATATCTTCGAAGCTCATAAAATTTACCAGGATACTATAAATATATTTTAATTTTTGAAATTAACCTATAGAACAAAAATAGAAGAATGTGGGTCCCCATAATCTTATTTGGGTCCTTTGAGGTTATAGACAAGTTACTCTATAATAGGAATTCAAGCATATCTTCCATTTGGAACACCATAATGTTTAATGTTACATTTGTTTGACGTATGACCCTTCTTCATACAATAGAAGCATGTAACGACATTTGATTTCCTAGAATAAGTTGTTCTTTTTCAACCCATACCCTACGAGTTCTTTTAATTTGATTCTTAATTTTAGGAACACTTTTGTTTTTAAAATCCTTTTTCTTAAAAGTAGGTTTTCCAATATTTTTGGTTGCCTCTTCAAGCAAATGCTTAAGAATATCAAAATAAAACATGTGATTCTTACAAGACTTACATTTAACATTTGTGACATCTTTCTTTTCTAAATCTAACATTTTCAAAATTATTCTTCTTCAAGAGCTTTGTCAAATTTTAGTTGTACTTCTTTACAATTCTTTTTCAATTTCCTATGAACAATATGTAATTTTTCAGATTCATGCAATCATTATTGAAAAACATCATGAAATTCATCATAATCATAATTATTGCTAGATATACTTACTTGGCTTCCAAATGATTAACTGTTGGACATTAAGCAAAGGTTTGCTTGGTCATCAAAATAGCTAATTTGAGGAGCTTGATTCATTATCCTCCTAAACAATGTAAGCTCTCTTCTTCTTGATGAATTTCTTTTTCTTTTCATCAGCCTTTTTGTCATTTGGACAATATGCCTTAACATGCCCTTTTTCTTCACAATCATAGAATCTGAAATTTGCAGAGGATGCATGATTATCATTCTTGTGAAATTTAAATTGTCCCTTACCTTTGGACTTTAGGAAGACGTTGATTTTTTGATCATGTGGCTCAAACTTTCATCATCTGAGTGTTCATCTTCTTTGGGGCTTTTATACCTCTCAACTTTAGATTTGAAGGCCAAGTTCTTTTTCTTTCCTTGGTCTTCTTCTTCATTAAGTCGCCTAAGCTCTTGCTCATGTTCTCTTAACTTTCCAAATAGTGCCACCATGGACATGATAACAAGGTTTTGTGATTTCATTATTGTATTGACTTTAGGTTGCCAAGATCTATTCCAAGAATTCAAAATTTTTATATTAATTTCATCAGTATCAATTTTTTACCTAACTCAGAGAGATGATTGACAATATGTGTGAGCGTTTTTGCTTATCATATATGGTTTCTCCTTGTTTCATTTTGGACATTTTGTATTATTGTATCAAGGAGTATTTCCATGCATGCTTTACATCATTTGTGTCTTCATGTGTCACTCCTAACACCTCCCACATTTCTTGAGTACTTTTAAACATATACAAATCCTATAAAACTTATTCAAGGTTAAAGTAGATGAAATAATATTTCTAGCTCTAACATCATACATAACTCTTATATTTTCTTCAACAGTTCACTAAGCATAAGACTTTGGTTCCTGCATATTATTTACAATAACAGTAGACATATATGATCCATTTAACACAGCATCCTAAACACCTCTATCAATAAATACCATAAAGACTTACATTTTAACTTTCCATAATGGATAACTTTCACTAGTAAAAAGAGAAGGTCTGTTAATAGATGCATCTTTTGCAAAGGTTTGATTTTGTCTCACTATTTTTGAAAAATTTGAATAACTATCAAAACAACCTCTGATACCAATTATTAAAATCGCGCAGCGGAATGTTTGCGTGTGGACAAAAACCAAGAAGTGGGGTGAATTGGTTTACTTAATAAAAACTATGCCTTTTAAATTTTTTCTATTTTTATAAACTGATTTTATAACAAAAATCAATTCTTTTAAAACAAGAACAAGAAAGATAAAAAATGAAGGAGAAAAGAAATTTGCACGATCAGTTTTATACTGGTTTGGATCAAAAGACCCTATGTTCAATATTTAATCTCTCTAAAGAAGGATTAACTAATCACTAAGAAATAATCAGAACTTACAATCATAAATAGCAGAGTAAAGGTTAGAAAACACCTCTCTTAAAGGCACAGGAAATGAACAACACCTCATTTGAAACACAAAGGATGAACAACACCTCCTTTGACACAAAAAAAGGATGAACTACTTTCATAGCAACACCAATAACACTTAATCACTTAAACCTTCGAATGAAAAGTTATTTTGAAATTAGGTGTAGGTAAAATATATATATAGACTCTTATTTTGAAAATTAGGTCAAAAAAATGAAGAGTATAATCACAACTACCGTTGATAATCAATTATCATAAGTGGTAATCGATTAGTCGAAAAACTATTTCAAAAGATAATCGCTTGTTGTGATAATTGATTACCCATTTATTTTGAAGTTTAACAATATCTTCTATCGAAATACTGTTCATTAGAAAGATCGTTTAGGTTAACTCGCTAAATGTTGTATGACTAAACACTATACTAAACATTATAGTAAACAAACTACTGTTTAGATCTGATGTACGAATAATTCTTTTGTTTGTTGTGTAGTATCTCTATATATGTACATATCATATCAAGGAAAAGGTGTTTTATTCAAAATTCAGTGTTGCTCCTGAAAGACCTTAAGACATACGAAGATATTCAAGGAATGTTTCCTTGTTGCATTCTATTTGATCATTCACACAACAACATAATTTTTCTGTGTAGAAGTACATTAACGTCTAATAGTGTACAAAAGGCTACAACTTTTTCAAAATTCAATGCTCTGAGAGTAACAAATCTTTTTCGAAGTTCTCTATAAATTAAAGACTACATGAATAAGATAAGTATAACAAATTGTTGCACGTATTCTTACACTACTAAAACTCTCTCTTTCCCAGTTGCATTGTCTACCTTTAAGAAACACAATTTTGTAACAAGTTTTTTTAGTTTGTTTTGATCATATCCTCTCTAAGAGAGATTTTCATCTATATCTGTTTGTAAACATAGATTTATTTTTGGATAATCACGAGTGATTCAAAACACTCAGTTTGTTTAACTCAAGAGGAGATAAACTGTACTTTAGCCAGTTGTTTTATTGTAAATGAAGAGTTGTGAAACTCGTTTGTGATTTATTGAAGTTACTGGAACCCTTTAAGAGTGCTTAAAGGAAAACTAGAAGCAGCTCAAGTTGAGTGAACCAATATAAAACGAGCTTTTATCTCTACCATGTTTCACTATGTTTCTAAACGATTTTAGAAATCCTCAAGTGTTTAACATTGTCAGCAGATCGTCTAACCCTTACAATCAATGTTTGCCACTTATTGCAAAAATTTTTCAAACTCTATTCAATCGTCACACCCTTTCTCTCTCTAGAGTTTGCTTGTTATTTAAAAAATAAAACCTTTCCTGAGTGTTTTGCTGCTTAAGTTCTGCCTATTGACTCTTGATCTACTAATTTAAATAAAATACACAAATTACAAGATCTCAACAACTAAATTCTTAGGTCTTCCATGTATCTCTTGAATTTAAACATTCTTTAAGCCTTCAATACTTATCCACGAGTCATCATCATTAAAACTCTTTATTGAAGAAGAAGTCTATCTTCTTCTTTTCTCATTAATCACATAATCTGGTATTTGTTAATTATTATATATATATATATATATATATATATATATATATATATATATATATAAAATAAATTTTTTAATATTAAATATAAAGAATATTTTTTAAAAAATGTAAATTAAAGTATTACATTTTACATTAAAATGATATTATTATAAGATTTTAATAAAAAAAATATATTCAAACTAAAATATATTAAAATAAACCATAAATATTTAAATTAATTAGGGTTAAATATGTTTTTAGTCCCTCAATTGCCAAACGTTTTTAGGTTTAATCTCTCTTCCAAACTTTAGTTCACTTTGATCCTTATCCTTAAAAAACTGTAATATTTCGTCCTCCAAGACTAAAAATGTTAATTTTTTTCTTTGGCTAATGATGTACCACACGAAAGGCCAATTCTAATTTTATTTATGACTAATTAAAATTAAAAGAAAAAACATTAAATTGTAACGTCAAAACTGGAATCATTTTTCTTCTTCGTTCAAGGGTTCATCTTTTATGAGCACTCTTTTCTTCTCCATCTTCAACTAGCCATTGCCAACACTCTGTAATACTCTTCCCCTCTCCTTCCTAGTTTCTACAAGAATCCTCTCATCGTCATTTTCTTCTTTGTCTTCAATGGCTGCCTCTCACACCATCACTGACACCATCACCCCCGCTGTTACTCATATCCTAACCCTCCTTACCCTCAGCCTGCCTTGCCAGTTTTCTCTGGAGGCACTGCCGCCTTCCACGACGTCATCGAAGATCTCAAGAATTTCACCAACCACGTTGTTCACATTCTTCCTGTTTTCGACGATGGAGGAAGTACTGCGGAGATTGTATCTGTTCTCGGCATGACGTTTTGTTAATTAATAATTATAGATTATAATTACCAATGTTTCTATTTTTGGCGATATTTTGCATTGTCGCATAATCAAATTTTGGGGGCGAGAAATTAAGGATTTGGTTGATTGGGTGGATGTGTGTGCTTGCATTGCAGGTGGTCCTACTATTGGAGATATACGTTCTAGGTGTCTGAGTTGTCTGATCAAAGTTGGGAGTCATGGCCTCTCCACTATTTTTGAAATGATGACATTCTCTTGTACTCTTTGACCTTTGTTTTCTTTTATATTAAGGAAAATTTGGAATGCCCTCCACCCCAATTTTGGGGGAATATGTTTAGGGAAGGAGGGAAGGAAAGAAAAAAGTAAAAGATAGTGAAAAATATATGATAAATGTCCGCAGAAGATAAACCTTTGAACGAAGAAGAATAGAGATTCCAATTTTGGCCCTACAATTTAATGTTTTTTTTTTAATTTTAATTAGAGTTAGAAACAAAATTAGAATTGACCTTCCACGTGGCATAAACCCAAAAACGCTTGATAGTTGAAGGACTTAACATATTTAACCCAATTAATTAATATTCTTTTGATTTTCATTTTAATGTTCTTTATTTTAATTGTTTATTCTTTAATATTAAACATTTGTGAATGAAAATTAAATTGAATTATTTTCATTTTATTAATTACTTAATTCTTTTATTTTAATTATTCACTTTATTATAATAATATATTTACAAATATATTATAATAATATATTTTAATTATTTATTATGTTAGAATAAAATAACCAATATTATAATGATATCAACCATTACAATCAGCGTGATCCAACGATCCATAAGATGCGACTTTTCATTTCAACGGACGCATGAATCCTAAAGAATCACGTGTTCACTCTTATCGACTACATTTTCTTGTAACTTCAATGGTATTTGCCCACGTAGATTATTGCTCCTGGTTGAGCGGTTGTACAAAACCTCATTCCCCTACGAAACATATATTAAATCCTTGTCTCAAAGAAATCATTCGCATCTCACGATTTGAAGACATATGTTTGGGTTTGGGGCCTGTATATAGTATGACCATTTGGTAAGCCAAGGAACTAGACAGTTAACCAGTCTACATTCCAATACCAGCTGATCGAAAAACTGAGTGGTTAGATTAAAAGCATATTTAAGTATTTGATTACATTATAATTGCACATTTATTGTTAACACTGTCAAACATTCACTGAATTTAACATCGGAATGTCTTCTAGGTAACACACCAATTCGATCCAACGATAACTAGCATGAAATGAAGGAAGAGCCTTGACCGAGCTTGGAGTTTGAAGACCAAGGTAAGAAGTAGACTTAATTTCGACTCCTTAAATTGAAATAATAAGCAAAATAAAATAAAATTATTTTTAAAAGTCAACTTTCTTTATAAATTATACAAAATTAGACTATCTTTCTTTTGGTGATTTAACGTTTCATTTTCTAATTTTTTTTTCACTTTGTTCCCTTTCTTATGTTTCCTTTCGAAACAAAGGCATCGTAAGGATGAGTGATAATTCTATAGTATAGCTATTAACTTGTTTTGATATGTTATTTTGGTGAATATACTAATAAATTAACATATAAACATGTATATATAAATAAGCAGAGACAGGTAAATTATATTTATAAATTATGAAATGATTATTTGAGAAGCATTATTTACAAAATAAAATTCATAAATATGATAAAACATACTCACACATTTAATAAGATTGGACCCAAATAAATAATGTCCGTACTGAATTGGCTAATGTGAACTGCTACTTTTTTTTTTATTGGTGCTAGTAGTGTATCGTACATATATAATGTTTAAATCATCTAAATATAAAACCTCAAAATATATATATATATATATATTTGTGTGTGTCCGCGCGCGTGTAATGATAATTCAAGTTTTATAAGAAGATGAGATGGTAGTGGCTTTATTAATTTTCCATACTAATGTAAGAAAAGCTTTGTTATAAATAATTATGAAAAATCAAGATCTGTTTTTATTCTGTAAAATTAATATTGAGTTTTTATTTGTTTTATACAAATAGAAAACAAAAAATAAAATTATTTATTAAGATAGTAAAAGTTTATACTTTTCACCGTTTTGATAAATAAATGTACAAATTTTTTTATTGTTTAAAAACTTCAAAACTAGTAAATAATTAAAAGAAACATCAATTTAAATACCCCAAATTTTCCTAATCTCAATTAATTTTAAGAATTTGGGAAGGAGTATGGATGATCTTATCCGTTCATTACAAGGACTTGCAAATTCATACACGATGATCTGATGATGGTTTCATGGAATGAACTTAATTTCACTGTATTTATAAATGTAAGATGTAACATCTCAAAAATACAGTAATCACCATATAATAGAATTAATTACATTTAATAATAAACAGTGCAGTCTTACACTAATTTTAACGTTCAAAAGCCGAACGACGCTAAGTACAGAGTTAAGCTACAATATTGCAGAGAAAAGAAAGAGTCAGGATCAAATGGTTTTACAAAACCAAATACCGAACAATAAAAAAGAACTAACTATCATCTAAAATAACCGAACGCCCTAAGGTTCGGCCTTGACTTCCACGTCCACCAGATTCTCCTCTTCAATCACGTCTTCCAACAAGGCGTCTCCTTCTGCTCACATCCACACGGATGATCATTGCAATTGACAAGACGGACGTACAAGGACGAGACAATACAAGGAAAAACACAGGGTAAGCTTATGTAATTTAATTCATACATCAACATATAAGGTACACATTTCAACACACAAGAATAGTTCATCACATATAACCATACGAAAGCTATCACTAGACTGACCGTCCGGACTGTATGAATTTGTGTAGCTACAGGCGTTCGTGCACTCGGGTGATGTAGTAACTGAGATACCCTCAACAGCTGCCACCCGAGGTTAGCCCTATCAGTCCAAAGTACCCCTAAGGACTAGGACCTCCTGCCGTTCCCACACATGACCTACCCTCCTCTACGTGAGGACGAGTACTCACGGAACATCAGGATGAACTGCCATCAGTAGCATAACCACAGTCATACTTTACCAATTCCAATATTCAATACATGAGTCGTTCCTCCCCGGAACGCTCGTTCAACTTCACATAATTTCATTCATAATCATTCTCTTCTTATTTCATTCATAATCATTCTCAATTTCATCCTTCATTATCATTTTTCTCAAATTCATCTTTATTGTCAATAAGTTAAATATCGTCTCTATTCAAAGTTTATAAAGACACAAAATACCAAACGTTCTATCCTCACTCAGAACGAGGACGAACGCATGGAATGAGACATAGAGATCTCCCGTTCCAGAATAGAATGAGACCGAGAGGTTTACTGTCGTTTTGAGAGAAAAACCGAACGTAATAGATATAGCAGGAAACGAATGAACCGAACGTTCATTGCCATGAGAATTAAATTATATGGACTAACTCTTAACCGAACGCTGAAAAGACCTCGCCAAAGGCTACGACTCTATGCTGGAACCAGTCGATTCAAACACTTTATGACATTCCAATAATAATACTTAGAAGCATTTACATGAAGAAACCGAACGTTTATGAATATTTAGCTTATTTGAATTTACATCAAGAAATCCGGATTCCAGTCAATGACTGAGCACGGTCGATAAGAAAATTTCATTAAGTTAAGCGAACGCTATTTTACTAAGATTGATTATACAAGAAACGAGTACGAGCGCTTGTGATACGCGGGGACCAAGGCTAATTAGTTAGTATAGTATTTCTTTTACTTTTATTAAAAACATGTGTAAAAGGTGTTAGGCATGTGTAGATAGGAGGGACTTTTAGTCATATATATAGACATGCCACCACCTCTTGTAAGGTACTTTTGAGAATACTGAATTAAACTTTCTGTAGAGAGAACTCCAGAAATTAATTCCCTTGAAAGTCAAAGCTAGAGAATCCCAAAGGATCTCCTCTAGCCACCTTCCATTCATACTTCATCTTTCATTTTTCATTTACACTCCAGAACTCTCTTACCTCCACGTAACCATTGGTTTCTCCACTCTGCACCAGCCGCATGGATTGACTACTCCCTCGCTGCCACGCGAGCTTATTCCTCGCGAGATTCCATCAACACAATATCACATCTTCATCTCGCGAATCTTCGTCTACTTCACTCTCGAGAGAGAGCTCTTCCACCACGAACCACACTGTCACCGTAGGACCTCACCTTTCTCGCCGATTAAATTCACCTCTCCACCATCCAAATCTGCTTCCGCTTCAAACCCTAGGTTTTCAACCGAACAAACCTCGAATCTCTGGTTTGTTCCTCGCCGTTCATCTTCGAATCCAAATACGATGGTTCTTGACTACATCTGCTTCTTCCGCTGTTTCTCGGCTCTTCAGCTTGATCAAGTCCAGATTTCACGCCGTTTCCGGATTTAGCTCAAGCCGTCGCTTATCATGTGGTATCAGAGCCAGGTTAGGCGCTTCCGCTTGAGCTAAGTATCTCGTTTCTCTCTGATCTGAGTTACTTTTCGTCGATTCTCAAAAGCTCTGTCTCGATTTGTTCTCTGTTCTTGAGATTCAATTTGTGCGTTTGCTTGTTTTCAAGTTTTTTGTGTTGTTGATTATCATTCGTGCAATGTCTTGAGTATTTTACTTTGTCTTATTCATTCGTGTTGAATCTCTTCAATATTCGTGTTGTTCATTATGATTCCTTCTCTGTCTTGTGTTGATTCATGTGTTTTTGGTTTTGATCTGTTCATTAGGTTTCTGTTTGAGTCATTTCTTGTATGCTAACCTTGTTTTGGTTGTGTCTTTCATCATCTTAATCGGTCCAAATTTTTGTTGAGTCATTTTCATTGCTGAATCATATTCTGTCATGTTTACAGTCATGTTTAATTGCTTAAAATGTTATAAATTTTGTGTTCAACGCTGTGTTGAGTTTTTTCTGAGATTCTGGAATATATGATCAGTGGCTATACACCATATGAGCTATGATACATTCATTGTGAGCTCGGGTGCATGCAAAAGTGACCGTAATCTCAGATTTAACGTACTGTTGAGGTGTATTTTGATTTGCATTTATTGTCATGGCCAATACATATTATTTTGGTGATAAAATGCTTGAATGAGTTCGTATCAGGTGCACATCACTTAAGCCATGAATTGCTGAAGCAAATAGCTTGGTGGCACCTTGTGAAAACTCCAGCAGTATCAAATTGCAGTTGGCCGATCTGCATTGTCTTGTTTGAGTCTAGCTTTTGTTTTAAAATCTGTTCTGGCATATAGATCTTGCTGGAAATCTTGCATTAACTTCCTCGTGTCGTGTTCAAGTTTCCAATTGCTGTTTTAAAGTCAAAGCTAGAGAATCCCAAAGGATCTCCTCTAGCCACCTTCCCTTCACACCATCCATTCTCTCATTTTTCCATTATCAGATTCTCTCTCCTCCGTAGCATCCATCTCACGCTACACTCACCAATTACAAGCGTCCTCGTGGCTTGCGTCAGTATCCCTCGCAGACACATTTCTTCTCGTCAACGAAGCCACGTTTCGAGTCTCCTCATCAACGAAGCCTTCGAGAGATTCTTTACTTCAGAATCTCAAACTCCTCACGTCTGCCCAATCCACCGAACCACATATTCATCTCTGCTTCACGATCATTCTCCACCGATTAGATCCTTTCTCACCGACTAAAATCACTTCTCCATCACTCAAACCGCTTCCGCATCAAATGTAAGACCCGTAATTTTGGGGCATGGTGGGGACATGGTGGTTACCCACCTTTTTCATTATTGGAAGCAATTATTTGGAGGTGCATGATTACGGGAAGCTTAGCAAAGGGGGAGCCAGCATTCATTTTCCAAATACATTCTTTCTCTCTCTTAAACTTCATTCCAAAACATTGCTTGCTGCCGAAATGAATGGCCATGGGCCGTGTGGCTGTGAATCAAAAGCATAGAAGAGAGCCATGTGGGAGAGCAGCCAGACGAAGGGAACCCTTCCTCCCTTCCGTTTCCAGCCGTTCAAGGAGCACCCATGGGAAGCTGTACCAACTTCTGAAGGGGCTTAGAGGAGGATCTGAAGCATCTTGTGAGGATGAAGTTCTTGAGCCAAGATTTGGGAGAGGAAGTGAAGAATTGTGGAGGTTGCTGGGAGACCTTGAGATGCACGTCTAGAAGGAGATTGATCCCAAAACTTACATGGAAGTCTTCAAGAGGTAAGGGGAGCTTGAATTATTTCCTTGATTTTTGAGTTATTAAGTGTTTGATGTAAATCTGTGAAAAATCTGGATGAAAAGGGGAGGGTTTTCTGGGTTTCTGGACTCTGGTGCGATTCTGCAGAATTTCTGCAGAATGCGCGTTCGTCCAATTTTGGGGAATCAAAATTGGACGTTCGTCCCAACAGTGTTCGACCAAATTGTGGTCGGCCAAATTCTAAACGTTCGTCCAATTCTGGTGAAATTGGACGTTCGTCCAAATTGTTGAGCGTTCGGTTCTGAACGAACGTCAGCGTTCGTTCGTCATAATCCATGGGACGCTCGTCCTAATCGTATGTTTAACAGTGCGTTAATGAGCGTTCGTCCGTGACTTAGTATCTTCGTGGAGTAATCTTGAACGTTCGGCCTTGGTCTCAAGACGAACGTCCGTAGGTTATAAAGAGCGTTCGGTCTTTGAGGATGTTTGATCTTATGCGCTCGTCCAAAGCGTCCAATGATTTAACGTTCGGCCTAAATGATGGATCTTAGCGTTCGGCTCAGTAATTGAGCGTTCGGCCTTGTGATAGTTATGAGCGTTCGGCTTTTGGGGTATAACGAGCGTTCGGTTTTTGAGTAGAAGTGAACGTTCGGTTTTTGGATATAAGGGAGCGTTCGGTTTTAAGTGTTCGGTGTGGATCTTGGACGTTCGTCCTTGGTTTCAGTGAGCGTTCGTCCTTGTTTCCTGGGAGCGTTCGTCCTTGTTTTCTGGGAGCGTTCGTCCTTGTTTTCTGGGAGCGTTCGTCCTGGTTTTCTGGGAGCGTTCCTCCTTGATTTTGAGAGCGTTCGTCCTTGGTTTTATGAGCGTTCGTCCTTGGAGCTCGGCAGCGTTCGGTTTTGATGAGGATTGATTTCAGGACGTTCGTTCAGACAACATCAGAGTTGGAAACAGCGTTCGGTAATAATGCGTGAATCCGTGGAAGTATTTTGAAGCAATTATTGAGAATTGTTAGTCATTTCCTTGATCCAATATTGGTTTAGTTATACATATTATTGAGAATATGTATGACTTCGTGATTGAGCACGTTTATTCTAGTTATACATATTATTGAGAGTATGTATGACTTCGTGATTGAGCACGTTTATTCTGTTGGAGGTGGTACATACACTATGTTATTTACTTGTAACTTCGTCGGTCTTTTTAGCATTTTTGCTAGTCTCACGCGTGAGACGGAGATTCGAGTGTCACCTTCTTCTGCGCGAGGAGGTGAATGTCTCGCCCACTGACTTCGGCTCGTGTTGAGTATAGTGCATCGTTACGCGTAGTATCGATGTTTTTACTCGTTAGTCCTTGAGGAGTCGGGGAGATAGGTCTGAAGTCGCGATGGATGACGGCTCGGGTCGCCTGTTATTGAGAGCAGGTTATGACGACGAATTACAAGTAAACGACATCAGTTTATGAAAGACTAGTATGCAGTGTTATGTGAGTCGATTTATCATGGGAATTGTTATAGTAATTGTAGTGGGTTTATAATGTGATAATTCTAGTTATTCATTCTTGCATGTTGTGGCCGTGGTTTCTAACCATGATGGTCGTACGGATACGGGAGAGATGGTAGTGCAGATAAAGTTTGATTTGGAATACTTCGAGAGAGAGACGGGAAGTAAAACTTGTTGGGTCTATAGGTAGTAACGAGCATTCTTACTAGTGACGTTCAGTCTTGGTGTTATTTATTTTCAGGTAGCGAGCGTTATTAGGTAACAGTTGATCTTGATGTTAGTGGATCTGAGGTAGCTAGCGTCCGATCTTAATTTGGTAACCTGAGGTTAGTTTGATTACATTCGGTCAGTACTGAGGTGTTCAGCAGAGTACACTAGGCGTTTAAAACCAGACTCAAGTGTTCTTTATTATAATGTCCTGTCTCGTAGTGATGGTTCTTAGGGAATGATCTTTATTGGTGATGTTGCTCTGAGGTTGTAATCATTTATGGTGAGTGACCGGCCTTGATATTTGTTGAGGTAGCGATCGTTTAATAAGTAGTGATTAGTCGTGATGATGCATGATTCAGGAAGTGATCATTCATAGGTAGTGCTCGGGTCGGATGATGCTTGTCTCAGGTAGGATCATTAATAGTTAGTGGTTGTATGTAGGGAACATCCGGTCTCGATGAGGTTACCCTCAGATAGAATTAAATCCAGTAAAGTGATCAATTAAATGTTCGTCCGAATGGTACTTAATCTGTGGTGTGTGAGATTTGATCTTTGAGCAATCGTTCGAATAGTGTTCGAAATAATAGTAATTGTTCTAGTAGAGTACACTGTCTTAACGTGAAGTATAAGTACTTGATCTTAATTAGCGTTTGATCTTTTGGTATTCGACCTAATGGTATTCAGTATAATAGCGTTTGATGTTCAGATTCGAGCTTAAGTGATCAATCTTAATGTTCGTGTAAACAGTATCCGATGTAATATAAGTTCGTTGTTTTATTGTTTGATTCAGTAATGATGTGATATCTGGGTATGTATTGAGGTTGAGGGTACTGTAGTAGGATGTCTTGATCTGTGGTTGATTGTGGACATATTGAGGAGACTAAGAACGAAATCACAAGTGGGACACCTTCCGTTGATTTACTCATCAACGTATCATCCGGATGAGAGTTCATTGTGTACTGGGTTGATTATTAGGTACTATGGAATGAGTGTCCAACAGGAATTGTGGTACATTGGCATGAGGATATCTGACTTAATTATTATATGATATTTGTATTGAAATAACTACGCACGTTTTATAAGTGATGTGTTTCAGGTTAGCTCACCCTTACTTTGCTTGTTTGTGCATGTGAATGCGATGATCGTATAATGTGTGATGTTATACGGGAGCAGTTGGAGAACTGTCACGTGATCCTGTGCAAGTGGAGGAAGAGATGGAAGATCGAATTAGAAGAATTCAAGGTTATCTTTGCAGTTGCGTCTGAGCTTAAAACTGATGTATAGATTTTAGTAGGTTGATACGGGTTGTTACCTTAAGTGTATTCTTACAATATTTAAGTTGTAATTTTGGAATTAATTTTTTTTTTAAAGTGAATTTTTGGGACGTTACAATAGTGGTATCAGAGCAGTTCATCCTTAGGATGACCTCTGTGTTGTGGGTTTGTCGTGTCTTCGCTGTGAAAATTTAGTGTAAATGGTTTGATTTACCACTTCCTCCATGTCTATATAGTAAGGTGTGTATCTAACTAGATGTTTTGAGAACAGAAAACGTCTTGATAAGAGTGATGAGGGTGCACACTCATGACTTTTACCATAGACGATTTTCCTTTCTTAATTCTGAAGGTTAGAGTTAAGAAAAGGTTAGAGTTTTAGTGGTATTTCTTGTAGTAATCCGTGTCTTGTTCTTGCTTTTGTGGTAGTCTAATGTGCTCGATAGTAGTAGAGTAATGCATATTCAAGGACAACTTGAGTTGTATATCTTTATTAGAATTGGTTTAAGCCTTTGAGACAAGTTCTTGCCGCGAAGATAGGAGTTAGAAGACTTAAAGTTAAGCTTCGGAGGGCGAGTGAAGATATTGGAGTTTAGGAGTAAGGTTATGGGTGATGAGAATTTCCATAAATCAAGTCAAAAGGTCTTATGTTGTACGTTCGCAAGGAGTTCAGAGGCTAGATTAAGAGAAGCTTTGGATAAATATGGTTGTAACAAGGTTTGAGAAATGAGTTGGGTTTAGAATATCAGTAACGTTAACAGTCAGAAGAAAAGGACGTGTTGGCGTGAAACGGGGTGACGCTGTGAGAGTTTGGTAATATGAACCTAGGTATTAGTGATGGTCGGAATCTGAATAAGAAAATGGTGGATGACCTAAAAATTAAGTTAAGAAAGGAATAGGAAATTCTATAGTAGACTAGGGGAATAAGTATCAAGAAAGGAAGTAGAAGGATAAAATTTCGAGAGGTAGTTAGATAAGGCAGGACATGAGGTATTTGAAAGAGAATGAAGTGTTGTTAGGATCTTGAGTTAAGTAGGAAAATTTGAAGGAGATGATTAAGTTTTATCAGCAAGTGGATGATTCAGAGTCAAGTTTAGTTGGATGTTTCGAGATTAGTAGTTCACGCAGAAGAAAGGTTTGATCATAGGCTAAGATGGAAGGTTTCAAACGATGAAGACAAAGGTATGTTTCTGTCGATCAGTGTTTTAAGGCAAGACCTCCTGGAAAATGATAGTTGCTTCTTAGTGTTATCACCCATGGAAGCGACTCAAGTTTTCAGATCTTCAGCGCAGCAGAATTCGGAGTGTAAACTTTGCGGTCGTGAATGACTTCTTAGATGTTTTCCTGAAGAAGTTTCTGGTTTCCTCCTTCACGAGAACATGAATATCATTTTAGGTAAGTGTTTGAGGTTGAGAGTATGCAAGCCAGAAAGGATTTGTCATTCGAAGTGCAACCAGTATGGATCGAGAACGAACTGTTAAACGATTTAAGGTCATCTGGAATGGTATAACAAGCAACCCTACCTGGAGGTTAGAGGATGAGATGAGAGAAACTTACCTCAACTAGTTCCGATAAGCTTAATTTTCGAGGACGAAAATTTTTGTTGTTGGGGAGAATGTAAGACCCGTAATTTTGGGGCATGGTGGGGACATGGTGGTTACCCACCTTTTTCATTATTGGAAGCAATTATTTGGAGGTGCATGATTACGGGAAGCTTAGCAAAGGGGGAGCCAGCATTCATTTTCCAAATACATTCTTTCTCTCTCTTAAACTTCATTCCAAAACATTGCTTGCTGCCGAAATGAATGGCCATGGGCCGTGTGGCTGTGAATCAAAAGCATAGAAGAGAGCCATGTGGGAGAGCAGCCAGACGAAGGGAACCCTTCCTCCCTTCCGTTTCCAGCCGTTCAAGGAGCACCCATGGGAAGCTGTACCAACTTCTGAAGGGGCTTAGAGGAGGATCTGAAGCATCTTGTGAGGATGAAGTTCTTGAGCCAAGATTTGGGAGAGGAAGTGAAGAATTGTGGAGGTTGCTGGGAGACCTTGAGATGCACGTCTAGAAGGAGATTGATCCCAAAACTTACATGGAAGTCTTCAAGAGGTAAGGGGAGCTTGAATTATTTCCTTGATTTTTGAGTTATTAAGTGTTTGATGTAAATCTGTGAAAAATCTGGATGAAAAGGGGAGGGTTTTCTGGGTTTCTGGACTCTGGTGCGATTCTGCAGAATTTCTGCAGAATGCGCGTTCGTCCAATTTTGGGGAATCAAAATTGGACGTTCGTCCCAACAGTGTTCGACCAAATTGTGGTCGGCCAAATTCTAAACGTTCGTCCAATTCTGGTGAAATTGGACGTTCGTCCAAATTGTTGAGCGTTCGGTTCTGAACGAACGTCAGCGTTCGTTCGTCATAATCCATGGGACGCTCGTCCTAATCGTATGTTTAACAGTGCGTTAATGAGCGTTCGTCCGTGACTTAGTATCTTCGTGGAGTAATCTTGAACGTTCGGCCTTGGTCTCAAGACGAACGTCCGTAGGTTATAAAGAGCGTTCGGTCTTTGAGGATGTTTGATCTTATGCGCTCGTCCAAAGCGTCCAATGATTTAACGTTCGGCCTAAATGATGGATCTTAGCGTTCGGCTCAGTAATTGAGCGTTCGGCCTTGTGATAGTTATGAGCGTTCGGCTTTTGGGGTATAACGAGCGTTCGGTTTTTGAGTAGAAGTGAACGTTCGGTTTTTGGATATAAGGGAGCGTTCGGTTTTAAGTGTTCGGTGTGGATCTTGGACGTTCGTCCTTGGTTTCAGTGAGCGTTCGTCCTTGTTTCCTGGGAGCGTTCGTCCTTGTTTTCTGGGAGCGTTCGTCCTTGTTTTCTGGGAGCGTTCGTCCTTGATTTTGAGAGCGTTCGTCCTTGGTTTTATGAGCGTTCGTCCTTGGAGCTCGGCAGCGTTCGGTTTTGATGAGGATTGATTTCAGGACGTTCGTTCAAACAGCATCAGAGTTGGAAACAGCGTTCGGTAATAATGCGTGAATCCGTGGAAGTATTTTGAAGCAATTATTGAGAATTGTTAGTCATTTCCTTGATCCAATATTGGTTTAGTTATACATATTATTGAGAATATGTATGACTTCGTGATTGAGCACGTTTATTCTAGTTATACATATTATTGAGAGTATGTATGACTTCGTGATTGAGCACGTTTATTCTGTTGGAGGTGGTACATACACTATGTTATTTACTTGTAACTTCGTCGGTCTTTTTAGCATTTTTGCTAGTCTCACGCGTGAGACGGAGATTCGAGTGTCACCTTCTTCTGCGCGAGGAGGTGAATGTCTCGCCCACTGACTTCGGCTCGTGTTGAGTATAGTGCATCGTTACGCGTAGTATCGATGTTTTTACTCGTTAGTCCTTGAGGAGTCGGGGAGATAGGTCTGAAGTCGCGATGGATGACGGCTCGGGTCGCCTGTTATTGAGAGCAGGTTATGACGACGAATTACAAGTAAACGACATCAGTTTATGAAAGACTAGTATGCAGTGTTATGTGAGTCGATTTATCATGGGAATTGTTATAGTAATTGTAGTGGGTTTATAATGTGATAATTCTAGTTATTCATTCTTGCATGTTGTGGCCGTGGTTTCTAACCATGATGGTCGTACGGATACGGGAGAGATGGTAGTGCAGATAAAGTTTGATTTGGAATACTTCGAGAGAGAGACGGGAAGTAAAACTTGTTGGGTCTATAGGTAGTAACGAGCATTCTTACTAGTGACGTTCAGTCTTGGTGTTATTTATTTTCAGGTAGCGAGCGTTATTAGGTAACAGTTGATCTTGATGTTAGTGGATCTGAGGTAGCTAGCGTCCGATCTTAATTTGGTAACCTGAGGTTAGTTTGATTACATTCGGTCAGTACTGAGGTGTTCAGCAGAGTACACTAGGCGTTTAAAACCAGACTCAAGTGTTCTTTATTATAATGTCCTGTCTCGTAGTGATGGTTCTTAGGGAATGATCTTTATTGGTGATGTTGCTCTGAGGTTGTAATCATTTATGGTGAGTGACCGGCCTTGATATTTGTTGAGGTAGCGATCGTTTAATAAGTAGTGATTAGTCGTGATGATGCATGATTCAGGAAGTGATCATTCATAGGTAGTGCTCGGGTCGGATGATGCTTGTCTCAGGTAGGATCATTAATAGTTAGTGGTTGTATGTAGGGAACATCCGGTCTCGATGAGGTTACCCTCAGATAGAATTAAATCCAGTAAAGTGATCAATTAAATGTTCGTCCGAATGGTACTTAATCTGTGGTGTGTGAGATTTGATCTTTGAGCAATCGTTCGAATAGTGTTCGAAATAATAGTAATTGTTCTAGTAGAGTACACTGTCTTAACGTGAAGTATAAGTACTTGATCTTAATTAGCGTTTGATCTTTTGGTATTCGACCTAATGGTATTCAGTATAATAGCGTTTGATGTTCAGATTCGAGCTTAAGTGATCAATCTTAATGTTCGTGTAAACAGTATCCGATGTAATATAAGTTCGTTGTTTTATTGTTTGATTCAGTAATGATGTGATATCTGGGTATGTATTGAGGTTGAGGGTACTGTAGTAGGATGTCTTGATCTGTGGTTGATTGTGGACATATTGAGGAGACTAAGAACGAAATCACAAGTGGGACACCTTCCGTTGATTTACTCATCAACGTATCATCCGGATGAGAGTTCATTGTGTACTGGGTTGATTATTAGGTACTATGGAATGAGTGTCCAACAGGAATTGTGGTACATTGGCATGAGGATATCTGACTTAATTATTATATGATATTTGTATTGAAATAACTACGCACGTTTTATAAGTGATGTGTTTCAGGTTAGCTCACCCTTACTTTGCTTGTTTGTGCATGTGAATGCGATGATCGTATAATGTGTGATGTTATACGGGAGCAGTTGGAGAACTGTCACGTGATCCTGTGCAAGTGGAGGAAGAGATGGAAGATCGAATTAGAAGAATTCAAGGTTATCTTTGCAGTTGCGTCTGAGCTTAAAACTGATGTATAGATTTTAGTAGGTTGATACGGGTTGTTACCTTAAGTGTATTCTTACAATATTTAAGTTGTAATTTTGGAATTAATTTTTTTTTTAAAGTGAATTTTTGGGACGTTACATCAAACCCTAGGTTTTCAACCGAACAAACCTCGAATCTCTGGTTTGTTCCTCGTTGTTCATCTTCGAATCCAAATACTAGGGTTCTTGACTACGTCTGTTTCTTCCGCTGCTTCCCGGTCTTCATCTAAAGCAATTCTAGATTTCTCGTTGTTTACGGATTCAGCTCAAGCTGTCGCTTATCATGTGGTATCAGAGAAAGAAAAGAAGAAGAGGAAAGAAGAGAGAAAGAGAGAAAAGAAGCACAAAGAAGAGAAAAGGAAGAAGTTGAAAGAATAGAAATGGAAGAAAAGAAAAGGCAACTAAAGACAACATCTCATCCTACCCTAGAAGATAGATTCTTAAGGGGAGGTTTTCTATTCTCTAACTTTTATCCATTTATATTTGAATTTTCCAAATTTCACTTTTCTTTCAAAGAATTGACCACTCCATCTTTAAAAATATTATCACTTTCAACACATGCAAAGTTCCAACTTGGGTTATGTTTACCTTTATGGTTACCAATAACTCAAGATACAAATAAAATTTCAAATGAAGAAAGGTTTCTTTGTTGTATTAAATTTAAAAATTTTAAAATTTGGAAACCTTCTTCTACACATATTCTTTTATATATCTCATTGGGTCAAAGAAAACTAATTAGAGATATTTTTGATGCTTATTGCAGATGGATATTTGACCCAGGAGGAACCCTTATGAAGCTAACAAAAATAAGTCTTCAGAAGCACCATCAGATTTGAGGACAAATCCTTTCCAAGGGGGAGGGGATGATACGCGGGGACCAAGGCTAATTAGTTAGTATAATATTTCTTTTACTTTTATTAAAAACATGTGTAAAAGGTGTTAGGCATGTGTAGATAGGAGGGACTTTTAGTCCTATATATAGACATGCCACCACCTCTTGTAAGGTACTTTTGAGAATACTGAATTAAACTTTCTGTAGAGAGAACTCCAGAAATTAATTCCCTTGAAAGTCAAAGCTAGAGAATCCCAAAGGATCTCCTCTAGCCACCTTCCATTCACACTTCATCTTTCATTTTTCATTTACACTCCAGAACTCTCTTACCTCCACGTAACCATTGGTTTCTCCACTCTGCACCAGCCGCATGGATTGACTACTCCCTCGCTGCCACACGAGCTTATTCATCGCGAGATTCCATCAACACAATATCACATCTTCATCTCGCGAATCTTCGTCTACTTCACTCTCGAGAGAGAGCTCTTCCACCACGAACCACATTGTCACCGTAGGACCTCACCTTTCTCGCCGATTAAATTCACCTCTCCACCATCCAAATCTGCTTCCGCTTCAAACCCTAGGTTTTCAACCGAACAAACCTCGAATCTCTGGTTTGTTCCTCGCCGTTCATCTTCGAATCCAAATACGATGGTTCTTGACTACATCTGCTTCTTCCGCTGTTTCTCGGCTCTTCAGCTCGATCAAGTCCAGATTTCACGCCGTTTCCGGATTTAGCTCAAGCCGTCGCTTATCAGCTTGGTGTAAGACCGAGCACTACTCAGTACGAGCGCTAGGTGTAAGACCGAGCACTACTTAGTACGAGCGCTAGGTGTAAGACCGAGCACTGTTAGCAAAATGATGCAGATGAAATTTTGATGATGTCCAAATCAAGTCAAGACCAATCAAGAATCAAAATGATCTGAAGATTTGTATTGTGATGGAAAGCTTTTGTAATACTCTTAGAAATATGTATAGGACGTAGATCAGAAAAAGAAAAGTGTTTTGTAAAATTACTATAGTAAATCATTGCAACAAAACACTATAGTACTATTCACATGAATAGTAACACTATTCACGTGAATAGTGACGGTTAACGGTAAGAGTATCGCACTTAACACGGACGTTGGGGAAACTAGTCGTTGAAGAAACTAGCCGTTTATGGCCGTTGGACAAACTAGCCGTTTATGGCCGTTGGACAAACTAGCCGTTTATGGCCGTTGGAGAAACTAGCCGTTAAGTTTGTCTTTTAGTGAATGGAAGAGTCTTTGGATGAGTCTATAAATAGACTCTCATTTTCTCTCAAGATATACATAACTAGAGACTCAGAAATTCTTGAGACTTGTGTGTTCTTGTTCGGCTTGTGAAACTCTTCCCTTGTGCTCAAGTACTCTGAACTCTTGTGAGAACTCTGTGAAATTGCTGAAGCTAAGGAAACTCTTGTCTGCAAAGTCCTGAAGTGGTACTGCGGTGACAGAGGAATAGCTTGATCATCCTTGGTGTGTCTGAGGAAGTGTCTGGAAGAGAATCATCCTTCGTGAAGCATTCGAAGGAGGTGATCATCCTTTGTGAAGATTCAAAGGAGGTGTAAGTTCATCTCTTGTGGTTTCAAGAGAGGTGGTAATTTCTAAACTGTTACAAATTGTTTTTCTGTGTGACTAATATTTGTAATAGTTTTGTGATAGTGAAAAAGGTTTATCTTATTTGAGATAAGCGACTGGACGTAGGATCCTAGTGATCTGAACCAGGATAAAATACCTGTGTAATTCTTCTCTTTCCCTTACTCTGTTATTTACGTTTAATTATCTGCTTAGTAAGAAATTAAGAGAAAAATATTAAAAAGGGATAATATTTGAATATAACCAATTCACCCCCCCTCTTGGTTTGTTTCCACGCTAACCATTCCGCTGCAGCCGCTCTGACAAGCACTACTTATTACGAGCGCTTGGCATAAGACCGAGCACTACTAATCTTAAAGTACAAGATTTGATATATTACTTTATAAAGGGATACACGGATACAACTATGCTTGGCCGAAAGCTCAAACATAGTATTACCACACAAGGACGCTTGTCCTACACTAGGATTCTATCCAAATGAAAGAATCCCTTTTTAACTATGTTCACAGAAAACCGAACGGTCAATGACCGTTCAGTAATGAACGTACTCTATCATAGTAGAAATTTCATATTCAGATTTCATTTATTTCCAACTCAAATCTCAACTAATCATTTCATAACCTTATAACTTCACACCAAATATCAATTTACATACTTAATAAAATCCATACTAATAATTCATACTCCAAAACGATTACTCATATTCACATTCCTACACTTCATACATATCAACCATCATGCATCATACTCATACTGGATACATACATTCACTCATTCAGCAACATGCATTCATTTTCAGCAAGCATACAACAACATTCAATTAAATTAGATAAGCTTCCCTTATTTGGATCTGTGAAAGAATGTCCTACAGACTACAACTTGGTTCGTCAACTACAACTTCTAACCTCACGATCAATTAACTCTTCCAACTAAACCGAAGCACATGAAAATCAAAAATAACTTAGACTACACCCCTGCATGCAACCAGAACTTGGTTTTGCATGTAACAAAAGAACGAACGACTAAGGATGAGAAACTTACCAGTTTCAAAATCTGGAACTGTTCGGTCCAGAATGAAGCTTACGACGCCGGGAATACTTCTACGGTCTCTGAATGATGATAAGAGAAGTTAAAGATGAGTTACAGTAGAGAGAAGGGGAAGTTTCTACAGAGAAGAAGGAGAAGATGAAAAGATCAGATTTTGGAAAGAGGGTGCATGTAGAAGAGAGTGAGCAGGGTTTTTCAGAAAAATCATTTTTGTCTACCCCACGTCCAACGAACGTACACTCTCCTTGATGAACCAATATTCTTCTCACTTCACTTAGTTTATTGTACTAGAATTAATCAGGGAATTGTGCTTAATTGTCCAGTATTTTCCCATTTTTCTTGTTTGTGCTTAATTTGATCAGAAATTCTTATTTTAAATTAATTTGAATTATCTGAGTTAATTATTTGCATTATAAATTGTAGGGAAAGTGTTGGAACAAATTTTGGGACTGAAAGATAAATTTATCATCAATCACATTTTAAATCAAAATAAGAAACAAATTGAAACAAATTATTTCCAATTTTGCAATGGCTCATGACCGTCCACCCATGCCACATCACATAGAGAAAATTTTTAATTCAATTTATTGGAAAGCAAAAATCCACTTGATTCTTTCATTTTGTAGAGTGCACATAATGTTAAAAGGACTTCACGGTTAGTAGAAGACATTACCTTGTTTTGTTGGCTTTAAAATATGTAGTCATGGAATTGCTTGGAGGGCCCCCTTGCTCACTTTCATTTTTTGTTGAACGGGTCGCACCGCTCACAAAAGTTGATTGCACGAAAAATATGCAGTATAATACTAGGAAGTGACTCCTAGGTCGTCTCTCAAGGACCAATTTTTGTGGTTCAGTCTCAGATTTGAACACGAAGTGGGGGGGGGTTTGTGATTTTTGTGTGCGGAAATTGAAATTAAAAGTGAAAATTAAACACAACTGAATTTAAAAACACTGAAATAAATTTTAACAGCGGTAAAAACAAACGGTAAAAGATGGTAAAAATGGAAAACGGAAAATTAAACATTGTTTGAATTTAAAATGCTGGAACAATAAACATGCAGAAATCATAACAACAGTGTAAATAAAATTTACCCAAAGCAACAGTGAAAATGAACAGTAAAAACGATTTTTGAAAATAGCATGAACAGTAAAATACAATGACAGAATTTAATGGTGCAAAAAAATCATAAACGGTAAAATTCAACGGATAAAATAAAAACACTTAACATGAAAATGAAATTCATCAAGGATTAAACATTTGAAAATAATATTACAAAATAAACTAACAAACTGTCTGTGATAAACTACACGCTCAGAATTGAAATTATACATTACACTGTTTGGAAAATAGAAACTAAGAGAGCTTGCTGGAAAATGGAAAGAGGCCAGAGCCTCTTCTAGCCGTGAGTGGTTCTAACTACTCCTCATTCTCTAATTCTAAATCCTAATGATTTCTGATGTGTTGCTGCTGCTCCATTTTATAGCCACTTCTCTGACATATTCTCCTTCAATCTAGCATTTGGATTTTGTCTCACTCAGCCCGTGAGTCTCATTCGGTGGTGGCTGCTCTCCTTTGTTGGCAACTGGGCCATATGAACTTTTTCTAAACAATTGAATTCAAGAGAAAAAGAAATCAACTTCCATCACCCTCCATCCGTGGGTTCCACTCTCTGCTAATGGGTTCTCTTAGGGACTATCTCTCTAGACGTGCAGCGTGTAGTGCTTTCCTTCCAAGCTGGACTCTCACGGCATGCTCCTCAAGCACTCCCCGTGAAGGCTGCTGGACGTCTTCTTCAACTAGACCAACCGTGAAGCATCTCCTCTACTGGACTGCTTGGACGTTGCTGCTGTTTTATGAAAAAGTGTCGTCTCCTTGGGAATTCTGATGAATTGGCTAGTTGGTTCCTCATCATGTTTTGAAATGATAATTTATATCCTGTTGTGTGATAAAAAAAAAAAAAAAAGGAAAGAAAGAAGACAGGATAAAAAAAAAAATGAATGATGAGAAAAAGAGAAAAATTGAAAAATAATTTTGTGAATAATGGAGTCGAGAAGAGGATTGAATTAGAGGTTTGGGTGAGATTTCACTGTGTTTACATTTTTTCCCTAGTGCACCTCTATTTCTTCTGAGCTATAGCTACTTATCCAAATTTATCCTCCCCTGTCCTTGGCCCCATTACAACCCAGTAAAGACCTTTTGATCTGAACATGCATATGTTTTAAGTATTGATAATTAGAAGCTTGCCAAGTCTACTTGTGTTTGCTTTCTTGAGTGCATTGAGTTGAAATGTTTACCCTAGACACTTGAGAGAAACACTGTTAGTGCATTTGTGAGGTTTTGTTATTTTTGATTCACCTCTTGAACTGATTAATTATTTTACCATGTTTTGAATTGCTTGGATGATTTCTGTAAGTATCTGCTTTATTTGATTTTGTGTTGGATATTTTCTGCTTCTTTTCTCTGTCCAGAATTCTTGAGAACTGTGTAAATTATGTTTATTTTTCTTGCGAGTTTTTATTTTCTGTATGCTGCGTCTGTGTCAGTCCTTTGATGTCCTTTGAACCATTCCCTGATTTGAGTCTTGATTTTGCCCAGGAGTGCAAAAGACTAAGTGTGGTCTATTTTGATGAGTCAATATTTTATTGATTTCACTTAGCTTATTGTACCGAATTTAATCAAGGAATTGTGCTTAAATGTCCAGTATTTTCCCATTTTTACTAAATGTGCTTAAATTGACCAGAAATTCTTATTTCAATTAATTTGAATTATCTGAGACTAATTATTAGTATTATTAATTGTAGGGGAATTGTTGGATAACATTTTGGGACTCAAAGAGAAATTTCTCATCAAGAACAATTTAAACTAAAATGAGAAATAAAATGAAAATTTATTTTCATTTTGTAGACGGCATCTTATAATGATTTTGCAATTGGCAAAGCATTTGGCAAAATGGAGGGGGGGCCACCATGGTTGAAGCTAACGTCCAACACTTGAAAAAATGGAATGGTGAATGGTTTGTTTTTATCTCCATTTGTTTTTGGCTAGACAACATGGGAGCCACCACTTTGAAAAGTTTACGTGAAGGTGTAAGAGCTCCAAAATGCTATGTTTTTAATTCTTCATAAACACATGCCCCATATTATTTTGGGCAAAGCATTCACCACATATGTTGAATTAAAGAGGGGCCACCACTTTGTTCAAGTTCACGGGAGAAGCTTGCAAAAATTTGAATTTTATATTATTAAGGGAAGTGGTGTTACTGATATGTTTTGCCAAGCCAACAAACCACTTAATGGAGCTCATGGTAGAAAATACATTATGGCCCACTTTGCACTCATCTCACAATTGCTTCAGAAACAACACACACCACACTTCTTTCCTAAAACGAAAATTGGCTTGCATATATGCAATGAGTTCACGGCTTTGAGAAGTTTGGTGCAGAATTTTTGAAGTGTTTTCCACAAAGTAGCTCACGGCCTAGATGCTGTCATAGCCTGGTTTGGTTTCATATTCTAACAGCACCATAGAAGCAAGGCATAAAGGTGGCTGAAAGAAGCACACAGCTCATGTACAAGAAACGGTGGGCATTTAATTTCTGTTCGAAGAAAAGCAAAACACAAGGGCCCCTATTACTTTTTGGCTTGCAAAGTCAAACACGGTTACATGCTACTTGGAGAAGCTTCCCATAGTCAGCAAAACAGAGCTTGGAGCTGCAGAGCACGCTGGAGACACACGGCCTGATCACCAGCCACCACTGAGAAATTTCTTCACCTTCCTTTACGTGAGCAACACTAAAGGAAGAAGATGTCCAGCAGCTGCAACATGTGAAGGGAGAAGAGTTGAGAAGGGTGTTCACGGGTGAATGGAGAAGAAGTTCACGGAGAAGCTCTAAAGGTCACATCCATCCATTGGGAGTGCAAACGGCTAGCTGGAAGAAGTGGTGCTGGATGAGAACGTTAATGGCTGGAAGAAAAGCACACCATGCACAGCAGCTTGAAGCTTGAAAGCTTGAAACTAGAAGCAGCAAAATGAAGAGAAGCAAGTTGGGAGAAGAGGACAAATATTAGTTGGAAAAAGGAGAGACTCACGGGTTCAGATGTTTTGTTATAAAACCACCACAAGCAGCAAAGAAGGGGTATCCGTTTTTAGAAAGTAGGAGTAGTTTAGGAACTCACGTCTCGGAGGAGGCTCTTGCCTCTTCCTCTTCCAAACTCTCTGTAATTTAATTTCAACAGTGCCAAAAGCCAAGTTTTCATTTCTGAATGTGTCACTCTTGATCGTTTCATTTTTAATTGTACTGTCCAGAATTTTAATTTAATGTTTAATCTTTGATGAATTTTATTTTCATGTTAAATGTTTTAAATTTTACTTTCTTTTCTATTTTTACCGTTTACTATTTTCTAAAACGTTAAAATTCTGTCAATGTATTTTTATGTTCGTTTTAATTTCAAACGTCATTTTACCATTTATTGTTTTCTGCATCGTTTAATTTTACCGTTTTTGCATATTTACTGTTACGTTTTTACCATCTTTTACCGTTCAGTTTTTATTGTCTTTAAAGTTTATTTCAGTATTTTTAAATTTTGTGTTATTTAATTTCTAGTCAACTTTAATTTTACCACAACAAACACAATCACAAAACCCCCCACCTTCGTGTGTAAATCTGAGACTGAGCCACAATATTGGTCCTTGAGAGACGACCTAGGAGTCACATCCTAGCTATACTGCATATTTTCATGCACAACTTTTGTGAGCGGTGCGACCCGTTCATCAAAATGGCGCCGTTGCCGGGGACCAATGGAGGTTTGGTTTTAGATTTTTGTTGTATAAAGTTTTGTTCTGTTAATATGTTTGTTTTGTGTGTTTTGTCTTGTATATTTTTGTAGGCGACAACAACACCTTCAGCAAATTTTGGCGGCGTTGTCACTTCAGTTCCAGGTTTTTGTTTTAAGATTTGTACTGTGTTAATATATATTGTGTATATATATGTTTAATTGTTGTGTTTTATCTTGCGTTATGATGTGATGTTCTATTTTCTGTATGCGTGTCATATGTATTTTGTTTGTTAATTAAAAAAAAATTAAAAAAAAAATTTAAAAAAAAAAAAAAATTATGTTCTGTCTTATGTGTGCTTGTAGCATGTATAAATGTGTTTTGTTTTATCTGATTCGTAATTTTTAGTTTTTAGTTTTTACTTTTTATTTTTCCATGTCTACCTATTTTAATGTTGTGAATAATGCTTATTCTGCCAATGTTTGTGATTATGATTCTTATTCTGCATATTACTTTGATTTTAAATCTGCTGATTTTTATGATGAGAACAATATGTTCCATCATCCAATTTCTGAGAGCTCTCTTTGGGAGCCAGTTCCACAATATGAGAGTCAGCAGTATGATTCTCCTATTCAAATAACTCCTCAGCCTTCTATTTCTGAACCTACATTAAAGGAGTTACTAGAGCAGATGACAATGCAGAACATTCAGTTTCAGAAAGGGAACATGCAGTTCAAGCAAGAGAGCATGGAAACTCAAGCTGCCATGCAGAATCTGAGTGATCAGATCAGGCAGATGGCCACTCTTGCACCTGAGGAGACTGATGAAAATTTTGGGGACCCGGCAGAAGTAAGCAGTAATCCTGAACCAGGTAGACCACCTTCACCTTCCCACACTCTAGAAATCTTCAAGGAAGAGGAGGTAAGCATACCACAATTTGATTATTATGTTGATTGTGATGATGATCGGTATGCTAATGACTATATTCTTGCTGAGTCTGATTTTAATTTTTCCTCTGTGCATGAAGAGAACCGCTTTTTACTATCACATTCGAATGGTTATTCTTCATGCACTGAACATGAATCTGAATCTATGATTAATATTGCATGCAATTTAGAAATTGATTCATGTTATGAGGATTTATCTAAGGCTCAGTATGATGAATTGGGATTGGGTGTTATACCTCTGCATAACATCTCTTTGGAACCACATTGCACTAACCATGTTGCAGGAGGTGTACATGTATTGCATCAACAAACACCCACAATTGAAGACAAAGGTGCAAGCTTACAAAACGGTTTGAAAATCAATTGGCACCTGCTGAACCCAATCATCAACAATTTTTTCTGCTTAGATCCAACGATGGAAGACATTTCATTGCTTGATCAGATCTGGAGGATGAAGCAGTTCATCCTCAACACTTTCATACTGGATCCCGAGGCGAAAAACATCTCCCTGATTGTCCAATTTTGGCAACTGCCACCATAATCCAGGGGAGTTTTCTTTTTCTTTCTTCCCCGTTTTCCTACTTTTATTGCATTTGTCCTTTATCTGTTTAGTGTTTTAACTGATGATCTTATGCCTTTAACTGATTTGGGACATTGTAGTCTAAGTGTGGTCTGGGGGAGATTCTGCATTTTGTTTTTCTTTTAAGTTTGTTTTTCCTTTTCTTCTTAGTTTTCGAATTGTTATCTTTAAAAATAAAAAATAAAAAAAAAACAAAAAAAAAAATATTTTGTGATAAAATTGTTTTTGTTTAAAAGCGTGCCAAATCTGTATTCTGATATGTATAATTATTTTTTTTTTCTTAGTTTTCACATTGTTCTCCTTATAAAAAAAAAAAAAAAATTCAAAAATTCAAAAATTGTTTTGCGTATTCCTTGATTTTATTTCGACCCTCAGTATCTTATTATTTCATACCAATAAAAATTTTCACTTCAGATCTTATTTTTCCTTATTTTCCTTCACTGTAAATATAATTTCTTAGTTGTTTGCATACAGATCTTTGATTGAAAAATTTTGTTTAACTAAGAAAGATTTCATTCATTTGAGCAAAAATTACAGTGATTGAGAAAAGGAAAATTTTCAGATCTGAAAATGAAATTGCAATAGATATATGTGAAAATAAAGTTGTTCAGGGGTCGATCATTTCTGATCGTTAATATTACACACCATATTAAATAAAAACATAAAAAAAAAAATTAATTGTTCAGATTACAGTCCTTAATTCTGGCCACACTCGGCCAACAAAAACATAAAAAAAAAAAATAAAATAAAATAAAATAAAACATAAAACATTAAAACTGGAAGAATTCTCGAGCTGGTTGTGGTGGTCTTAGGGAGAGCTCCGTTGAGGGAGTTCTGGTTCGAAATACAGGAGGCTTTGGTGGAGGAATTTCTCGTTCATTTCTGTCGTCATCGATAATGATCGGAACTGGAAACAGATTCAGCAGCCTCGGTGCCCTCATTATCACCCAGTTGTTTTCTTTCAAACAAAAAAAAAAAAAATAAATAAATAAATAAAAAATAAAAAACTTGTGTTAATAATAGAAGAGGAATGGAAAATTCAATGGAGGTGTGATCAGAGGTCTTACCGTACATGTATAGCGGCAGTTGTGAAAAGAGAGTGCCTGTGGGGTCTATCTCCGCTTGCCAGCGCCTGACCCGATTGCCATGGTTGTTAAACCAGCAGTGCACGTTGTATTCAGTGGCTTCGCCGAAGGTCCTTAGTCGAGACGCGATCTCGACGACTTGCGCTCGGCTTGGGTGTGTGACCCCATAGTTGTAGATTTTGGTCATCATCGTGATCTGATCATCTGTAGGACGCCATCGTTGACTGGTATATCTCTCTGATTCCATATCACTCATCCTTCCTCTCGTAATATACAAATACATAAATAAAAAATAAATACATATAAAAAGAACAAAAACAAGAAAAATAAGCATAACATGAAAAAAAAAAAAAGCATAAAAACATTAAATTCTTAATTCAGTGTTTTCTTTATTTGTTCTTGTTTCCTTTCAGATTTATTTTGTCCAGTCATGCTTTGATGCTTCAGTTTTTGGTCTCAGATCTGTTTCACGGTCCTCGCAAAGGGTCCTAAACGGATCTATGTCCAGTTGTCCTGTTGTCCTTGTTCTTGTATATTATGTTTATATGTTTATTTAGTTTTAAGTGGGGTACGTGGCGTTGTTCTACCCGATTGTCTCTGCAATACCTTCAATCGAAGGGAGATTAACGTCTGGTTTCCAGCCTATATACCCCTTAAGTTTTAAGACAATTGTGTTTTATGTGTTTTAAGTGTTTAGCAGGTGAAAAATAAAGCGAATAAGAGCTGAAAAGCAAGGAAAAGAAAGCAGAAAAAGAAAAAAAAAATGAAAGATCTGGAAAGCAGGAAAAGGGAAAGGGAGAGCAAAACAGAGTAAGCTTAAATGAAGGAACGAAAATCATAAATAAAAGCAGAAAAAGCAAGCAGAAAGATAAGAAAGAAGGAAAGAAGGAAGGTGCAGAGGACTTACCTGGAGAAGTAGAGCTGGCAGAGAAGCTCCTCGCGGATCTCAGACTCTTCAGTTGGCACGGTGGCAGAGGCTCCCTGCAGAGATCCAGACGCTCGAGAGAAGAGAGGGTAGAGAGAGAAGAGAGAGTTGAGAGAGCAGAGGAGTAGAGAGAGAGCAGAGGAGTAGAGGGAGAAGAGAGAGAAGCAGAGAGGAGAGAGTGAGAGTCAGGAAATGGCGCTCAGACGCGGAGGAGTGGCTCATTTGTAGCCAAAGCTTTCCACTGTAGCAACAGTTCCGGTCTTTGCCACCGAGACTGTTGTCACAGTACAGGTCATCCTTTTCAAAAATAAAAATAAAAATAAAATAAATAAATAAATAAAAATAATAAAAAATATTAGCATCTACTGATGGGTGCTAGGTGTTTAAGACATCTGCTGATGGATGTCCCTGATAACATCTGCTGATGGATGTTACTGAAAAATTTCTTCCCTTTTTTTCCTAACTTTTTATTGCACTTGTCTATATTATTTGACTGCTCTGAAATTGATAATCTGATGATTGTAACACACTGAGGACATTGTGTGATTTAAGTGTGGTCTACTGGGGAGAAATTTCGATTTTTCTGTTAGATTGTATTTTGTGTGTTAAATTTTTTTGTTTTTGAGTGTTAAATTTTTTCTGTTTTAAGTTATTTTTATCGAGTTTTGTGTGCAATAAATTTTACATTTTTCTCTTGATTTCTGGATGATGTCTAAGTTGTAGATTTTTCCTTCACTTCATTAATACTTATGGTTTAAAATCCTTGTTTTTCTCTGCCTGGAAAGATGATTATGTGTTTAAGAGGTTGATTTGATTGTGACGAATACCCTGTGTGAGATTTGAGCCACTTAATTTTCTTTCTTGTGTGTGATATGTACCTTGAATGCTTGCACATATGCCTTGGCTTGATTTTTTTTGATATACTTGATTGATATGCATGTTCAGACGTGATAAAGGCATTTTTTGTTCTTGAGCCTCTTTAGCCAAATAAGCCTACCTTGTTATTATCCTTTGATAACCCCTTTGAGCCTATACTGTATATATTTCTTTGTGTTGAAGCTCATACACTGATCCTAAGTGAAAAATATATGATTACCTTAACCTTAGGAAAGTCTGGAGCTATAGAAGTATTTTGTGAATAAGTGTGGTCTCCTTGGGAATTCTGATGAATTGGCTAGTTGGTTCCTCATCATGTTTTGAAATGATAATTTATATCCTGTTGTGTGATAAAAAAAAAAAAAAGGAAAGAAAGAAGACAGGATAAAAAAAAAATGAATGATGAGAAAAAGAGAAAAATTGAAAAATAATTTTGTGAATAATGGAGTCGAGAAGAGGATTGAATTAGAGGTTTGGGTGAGATTTCACTGTGTTTACATTTTTTCCCTAGTGCACCTCTATTTCTTCTGAGCTATAGCTACTTATCCAAATTTATCCTCCCCTGTCCTTGGCCCCATTACAACCCAGTAAAGACCTTTTGATCTGAACATGCATATGTTTTAAGTATTGATAATTAGAAGCTTGCCAAGTCTACTTGTGTTTGCTTTCTTGAGTGCATTGAGTTGAAATGTTTACCCTAGACACTTGAGAGAAACACTGTTAGTGCATTTGTGAGGTTTTGTTATTTTTGATTCACCTCTTGAACTGATTAATTATTTTACCATGTTTTGAATTGCTTGGATGATTTCTGTAAGTATCTGCTTTATTTGATTTTGTGTTGGATATTTTCTGCTTCTTTTCTCTGTCCAGAATTCTTGAGAACTGTGTAAATTATGTTTATTTTTCTTGCGAGTTTTTATTTTCTGTATGCTGCGTCTGTGTCAGTCCTTTGATGTCCTTTGAACCATTCCCTGATTTGAGTCTTGATTTTGCCCAGGAGTGCAAAAGACTAAGTGTGGTCTATTTTGATGAACCAATATTCTTCTCACTTCACTTAGTTTATTGTACTAGAATTAATCAGGGAATTGTGCTTAATTGTCCAGTATTTTCCCATTTTTCTTGTTTGTGCTTAATTTGATCAGAAATTCTTATTTTAAATTAATTTGAATTATCTGAGTTAATTATTTGCATTATAAATTGTAGGAAAAGTGTTGGAACAAATTTTGGGACTGAAAGATAAATTTATCATCAATCACATTTTAAATCAAAATAAGAAACAAATTGAAACAAATTATTTCCAATTTTGCAATGGCTCATGACCGTCCACCCATGCCACATCACATAGAGAAAATTTTTAATTCAATTTATTGGAAAGCAAAAATCCACTTGATTCTTTCATTTTGTAGAGTGCACATAATGTTAAAAGGACTTCACGGTTAGTAGAAGACATTACCTTGTTTTGTTGGCTTTAAAATATGTAGTCATGGAATTGCTTGGAGGGCCCCCTTGCTCACTTTTGCACGTAGAAAACAAAATTGATTGAAGAAAGTGGAAAAAGTTTGTTACAATATTCAAACATATTTTATTGGACAACATACTGGCCCACCACTCACGTTAGTTAATGGTTTGGCAAAGTTCACTTGCTTGGAAACAACTAACACGTAGAGATGCAGCAGGAGACCCAAAATGATTAGTAAGTGATGCTTGATTTTGGAAAGAAGTAATACCACGGCCCACAGTTGAAAGGAAACAACAAAATGCTCCATGAGAAATGGCTACACGGTTTTTCTTTTACAATGGATTGGCATAATATTAAATGGAATTGAAGATGCAAGTGCAACTGCACACGCCCCATCACAGCCCCATTACAATTCATTTTATCAAGCACATTAACACAAGCCAGCAGCCGGTCCAGTACTAAGCTTCAATCCAGCTGCCACCGTAGAGCTCCTATCCAGTTTCAGCACAGCAGCAACGTCCAAGCAGTCCAGTAGAGGAGATGCTTCACGGTTGGTCTAGTTGAAGAAGACGTCCAGCAGCCTTCACGGGGAGTGCTTGAGGAGCAGGCCGTGAGAGTCCAGCTTGGAAGGAAAGCACTACACGCTGCACGTCTAGAGAGATAGTCCCTAAGAGAACCCATTAGCAGAGAGTGGAACCCACGGATGGAGGGTGATGGAAGTTGATTTCTTTTTCTCTTGAATTCAATTGTTTAGAAAAAGTTCATATGGCCCAGTTGCCAACAAAGGAGAGCAGCCACCACCGAATGAGACTCACGGGCTGAGTGAGACAAAATCCAAATGCTAGATTGAAGGAGAATATGTCAGAGAAGTGGCTATAAAATGGAGCAGCAGCAACACATCAGAAATCATTAGGATTTAGAATTAGAGAATGAGGAGTAGTTAGAACCACTCACGGCTAGAAGAGGCTCTGGCCTCTTTCCATTTTCCAGCAAGCTCTCTTAGTTTCTATTTTCCAAACAGTGTAATGTATAATTTCAATTCTGAGCGTGTAGTTTATCACAGACAGTTTGTTAGTTTATTTTGTAATATTATTTTCAAATGTTTAATCCTTGATGAATTTCATTTTCATGTTAAGTGTTTTTATTTTATCCGTTGAATTTTACCGTTTATGATTTTTTTGCACCATTAAATTCTGTCATTGTATTTTACTGTTCATGCTATTTTCAAAAATCGTTTTTACTGTTCATTTTCACTGTTGCTTTGGGTAAATTTTATTTACACTGTTGTTATGATTTCTGCATGTTTATTGTTCCAGCATTTTAAATTCAAACAATGTTTAATTTTCCGTTTTCCATTTTTACCGTCTTTTACCGTTTGTTTTTACCGCTGTTAAAATTTATTTCAGTGTTTTTAAATTCAGTTGTGTTTAATTTTCACTTTTAATTTCAATTTCCGCACACAAAAATCACAAACCCCCCCCACTTCGTGTTCAAATCTGAGACTGAACCACAAAAATTGGTCCTTGAGAGACGACCTAGGAGTCACTTCCTAGTATTATACTGCATATTTTTCGTGCAATCAACTTTTGTGAGCGGTGCGACCCGTTCAACACTCCTGTCGACACCTGTCCTCCACTACTGATTTTCGAATCTTCCATTCTTGACACCTGGCGTCATTGCATCAGAGTTTGAGTGTGTTTTAAATGAATCTGAGCAAGGGTTTTGGGTTAAATTTTCGAGTTCTGACATTCCCCATAACTACAAAAATTTTCGTCCTCGAAAATTAAAACTTACTAAAGAATAGCCGAGAGTACTTGTCTCTGCTTGAAATATTCAACTTCCTACGTAATGTCGTCAGTGGACTCGTCCCAGACTACACTCACCAATCTGATGACTTTTCTCTTGTAGCACTTGGTTTGGCTATCTCCAATACGTACTGGTTGCATATCTACCTATCGGTCTTCCACGAATACGAATGTCTTCTTGCTCTAGCACGTGAGATTATTCTCCAATATACTTCTAGAGTTGAGATACGTGAAGACGGGTGAAGGTTGGAAATTTGAGGAAGCAAGGCTATGGCATACGCAACTGGCCCGATTCTCCTTAAGATTTGGTAAGACCAATGAATTCGGGAAACAACTTCTTAGGACGAACGACTCTGCCTACACGCACGTCCTTGGCAAATCTTCAATGCTGACCGGTTTCAACTATAACGAACAGTTATGTTTAAGTAAGGGCTGAATGGTTATGGGAAGAAAGTAAATTACAGAAGAACTCTAACGTAAAGAACTGGTCGATAACATTTAATTAAAGAGATAATGGCTTGAAAGGTTGACCAATTGGTGGCCTAAATACAGAATGGAAAGTTACTAGCAGGAAATCACAAGTCTTCTAAAGGAAAAGATTTAATGGAAAAGTTTATCACTGTTTAATTCGAGTGTGAAACAGAGAAACAGAAGAAACCCAAAAAATAGAGAAGAGAAAACACACAGAGAGTGATCTGAATATTATGGGATTGAATTATTATTGAAAACCAAGACAAGCTAATATATATATATATATATAGTCAATTCAAGCAAAGGACAGAAATAACGAACGCCCTAGAAGACAGAAATTCAGAACGTTCGTTCATAACCCATGTGCAAAAGGAAAGAAGGTTTGGCCACGAATGATCAGATGAAAACTGAACGATTATCAGCAAGGATCCAAATGAATAAAATTAAAATTTTGGTCTAACTGACAGTTACTGTTTGAGAAAGAAAGTATAGCAAATTTTCCGAGTGGTTGATGGAGAGCATCAAATATCTTAGGTTTAGGCAGAGAATGGATTTCTTGGTCATTGGAGAAAACGAGACTTCATTTCTGACCCCTAATTGATTCAAAACCCGCGTACGTCTTAGAGGTAGAATTACAGTTCACCTGACTACAATCCCTTCTACCCTTACGTTCAACTATTTGGTTTCAGAATCTGAAACTGATTGATTCAGAGATGTACGTGCGTCCAGATCTTCATGGTTTTGGATTGTCTTATCCGGCTGACCGTTCGTCCCTAACTAAAAAATCTTTTCTTGGTTCACTTCCCATCGGTTCTACCGAACGGTTCACTCTCTACTCCCAACTGAGGCCCCTACTAACGCTTGTATCTTCACTTATAATACTAAAGTCCCATTCTAATTCATCCTTCTTGTATGCCAGAAAACGAGCGTACGATGTTAATCTAACACCTGACATTAGTGCAAAAGAGACCCAACTTTACTCTGAGTAGATAGCCTTGACGCCTCTTCAGGAGAACGTACTATTTCTGTTTGGCTACTCCCTTGCTACCGAACGGTCTAACTTAATAGATACCGAATGCAGACATCCCATTCACGTGAAGTATCTCCTAAGTTAGTCAATTCTATAAAATAACACTCTCACTAACATCTATCTCACAGGTTAGATATCCAAACTAATCCAATTGCCGGTGTTTACACCACCAGACCAAACAACTTCCTTATCACAACAATTAAAATGACGCACAGCAAGGCAGTTCATACAATAAGCAAGTACAGTGAAGAGTATACCTGAGCTAGCAGCTTCAGCACCCGTGATTGCGTACACTCTCCCCACTGCCTACGCTCGTCCACCTCTCCCTTGTGCTCTCCCAGCGTTTGGCGGCCTCATTGCCGCTCGTCCTCCCATGTTGTACTCATTCTCCCAATGTCCGTTTCTTCTGCAACGGTTGCAATATTCCCCCCCTGCTAGTTGAGGGCATGACCATCGGTAGTGTGGTCCTCCACACTGAAAACAAGTCACGTTTCCTTGCTGCCCAGTCTGTCCGATAGCAACCACCGCTTGAGATCCACTTGGTTTTGATGATTGGGCTGGACGAACGTAAGGAGTCCTTCTCACATTCAAATTATTTCTATTCAAAACCAGTTCCCTAGCTGCTTGTTGTTGCTTCTTCTGTTGCTCTACTTCTGCCACATTCTTTTCCAACACTTTGGCTCTCTCAACCATGGCAGGAAACGACCTAATGCACAGGCTGGATATTAGTAACTTCAAATCACTCCTAAGCCCATTCTCAAATTTCCTACACTGCCACTCTTCGCTTGTAGCCATGGTATTGAAACGAACCAGATGCTTGAACTTGTTGGTGTACTTAGAGACCGTCATACCACCTTGTACCAACTGGAGAAACTCTACCTCTTTGGCAAAACGGACGCTATCAGGAAAATACTCCTCATAGAACTTGCTCCTGAAAACTTCCCAAGAGATTGGACTTTGAGCGTCCGCTAAAATCATCTTAATACTCGTCCACTAGTGACTGGCCTCTCTAGTCAGCATATACTCAGTGAATGCCAACCTGTTGTCGTCCGGGCACCTCTTAGCATCATATATCCGTTCCATATCCCTTAGCCATTGATCGACCTCATCAGGAAGGCATTTCCCATTGAATTTAGCTGGGTGATGTTGAAGAAAACTCTCCAAGCTCCACTCGGCCTGATGATTTGTAGAGGAAGTGGACGCTCCAGGTGTGCTCCTAGTGGCCGCGATGATCTCCATTAGCTGTCTCTAGGTCGCTTCAGAGTTTGCGCGAGCAGCCTCCAAACTCTATAAAGCAGCCGCGTTCTGCTCCATCAAAGTAGCGTTCTGTTGTTGTAACCTTTCTATCACCGATTCCAACAACCTGGTGTTGTCGGACGCATCACGTTCGGTGGGTTGAGGTGGAGGAGGGGGTCTAGGTGCCATTTGTTCTTTGAGAAGCAGAGAAAAATGATCGTTAGTTAAGTTCAAAGAGTTTAGAATAACTCATCGAACGAACATCAAGTACACAACAAAACATAGTGCACTCATAACCTACAGTGTCCTTAAAAGAACAAAACTGCTCTGATACGACTAATGTAACATCCTAAAAATATAGTAATCACCATATAATAGAATTAATTACATTTAATAATAAACAGTGCAGTCTTACACTAGTTTTAACGTTCAAAAGCCAAACGGCGTTAAGTACAGAGTTAAGCTACAATATTACAGAGATAAGAAAGAGTCAGGATCGAACGATTTTACATGTAACAAAAGAACTTGGTTTTGCATGTAACAAAAGAACGAACGACTAAGGACGAAAAACTTACCAGTTTCAGAATTTGGAACTGTTCGGTCCAGAATGAAGCTTACAACGCCGAGAATACTTCTACGGTCTCTGAATGATGATCGGAGAAGAGAAAGATGAGTTACAGTAGAGAGAAGGGGAAGTTTCTAGAGAGAAGAAGGAGAAGATGAAAAGATCAGATTTTGGAAAGAGGGTGCATGCAGAAGAGAGTGAGCAGGGTTTTTCAGAAAAAATCATTTTTGTCTACCCCACGTCCAACGAACGTACACTCTCCTGTCGACACCTGCCCTCCACTACTGATTTTTGAATCTTCCATTCTTGACACCTGACGTCATTGCATTAGAGTTTGAGTGCGTTTTAAATAAATTTGAGCAGGGATTTTGAGTTAAATTTCCGAGGTCTGACATAAGATGTCTTAAAACTGGCAGAGAGTAAGAATGAAATATTATAATTATTTACAGATTTTTTTTTCTGTCTCATTATCTTTTTAGTTATATATTGTATTATATCTCACTCTCATGTTTAGTTTTTAGAGAAAAAAAATAAGTGAAACACAAACTCATTATTTGTACTCTTATTTCTCCTATGTTTTCTTCTATTTTTTATCACACGAGGTTTTTTTTTTATATTTTTTTATTATGAATATAGAAAGAAAACTTATGTATTATGTGTTTTTTTATAACTAATTTTTAATTTGACTTGATTATCATGGATTTTTTTAGTAATCACCTCTATCCATTTTTTTTATTAGTTATGATAATTATCTTTTGGTCTTGAATTTTGTTTTTTTTAAAAATATGTATATTGATGAAGAATAAAATAGTATATTCATTTTTTAAAAGTGAAAAAAGGAAAGCTACATGTGAAGATGAAAACAACACAAATTCAATTTCTTCATATATTTTGAAGAAAAATTACTAATGATCCAATTATTCAATTAAATGAGTCTTTCTAGGTTTACAATTGTAGAGTTTCATATTAATTCTTTGGAATGTGATTCCGAAAAATGTCTTCAAATATAAAAATATCCAATGAGATGAAACTAGAAGAGCTTATTTGACTTGATTGATAATTTAATTCGTCTTATTTTAACTCTTCAGGTTTCTGCAGTTAAAACAGAAAGACAATTTTTTTGCAATGAAAATTATCAAAAAAATATCGCGGAATAAAATGAAAGATGAAATTTCTTGCCAGCAATATGGTTATTTACATTGAAAAAAAATATATGAAAGTTTTATTTTAATTCAATTATTACTGATTTTGAAAGAATTTGAAGAATTTAAAAGAACTAAGGAGAATCCTTTATATATATATATATATATATATATATATTATATATATATATATATATATATGATTTCTTTTATAGTAATCGTTATATTAAATTATGTACTCATTTTTATTAGATTAGTGACAATAATAAAATATATAAATTTTAAATGCATTATTTTGTCTTTCTAAAAATTATTGGTCAAGATCTACGATTGACTGTGAATAATAAGATGGATGAATTCCAAGGATACATCACCAATTCTTTAGGGCAAAAGAAACAAATATATTTCACCCATTATATTAATAAGTATAATTTGTTGTATTATAATTATAATCCAATACTTTCAAGTTTAACAATGATTATATTTTTAATTTAACCGTCGTTGACGCTATTTATGATTTCCTTAATTGATGAGAGTGATATATGATTCTTTTAATTGCATAAACCTCTCACTATAGATCTCAAACAAGTAGTAGATTGATAAAAACTTATGAACTTTTCTTTTTACATAAGTGTGTCATAACTAATGTCTTTTTTCACACTGCATTCATTTCACATAACACAATCACATGCAAACCAATAAAGAGGCTGACATAAATGTCACTCAAGGTTAGTAGTTTGGTCTAACTATAATTACTTTGTTTTTTCTTCTTCAATTACTTATAATTTTGTTGATATATTTATAGTGTAATAGAGAACCCAACACGAATGAGTGTAAGTATTATATTATACAATGAATGATAAACATTATTTGTGCTAGTATTCAAACATGTTGGAAACAAGTAATAATTTACTTACTTCAAAGTATTTTAAAATTTTTTCTTTTATGCAATTGAAATTATTATTTTTTTATAGAATTTCAACAATCCCTAACCATTGATTTCAGATTCAATAGGAAAATATGTGCCACGTATATAATTGAAGTGTACAATAATTCAAATAGCTAGTCTATTTTGTATGCAATTTATACTTTGTGCATTTAGTAGATTCTTTTGTACATTAAATACTTACTTTAATATAGAATTGTCATGTATTCTGTTATGAGATTTGGCTATTTTGAATATATTTTTGTAATTGTTTTTGAGGTTTTCAAATTATGGATAGGAATAAAAACAAAAAAAAAATATTTAAAAAAAATTACTATAGACCTACAGTTCCAACCAAAACCGTAGTCTAAAGTCAATTATAGACCAAAATCATAGCCTATACTTATTCTTTTTTTTTTCAAAGCTTTTAGGCTACAATTATCTCCAAAACCACCTATTCCCTTTTTTCTAATTTTCAAATGATTTTTAAAGTAAGAGTATAAACTACGGTTCTACCCAAAACTGTAGCCTATACATGCATTTTTTGTTAATTTTTTTGTCCCGAAAAGTTATAAGCTTCGGTTTTCAAGAACTATAACCTTACAATTTTTAATTGTAGTCTATAATCTTCCTTTTCTTTACTATGTCTTGATATACTACGGTTCAACCATTGTAGTTTAATAACGAAAAATATAATTATAGTTTAATAACGAAAAATATCGTATAGTCATTATTTTACTACATAGTGAGAGTATTATTTTGAAGGTAATATTTTTAACTATAATTGAATATTATGTAATACAATCACTTCTTCTTACTATAATTGAATACCTTGTATAATCATTTATAACTAGAATTAAATATTATTTAAAATATATTTATTGTTTACTAAACACACAATTTACAATGTGATCTTACATATCACACTCATTCAAAATTTCTCTCAAAATTTTCTTTAACTTAAACAAATCTTCTAGTGTTTTGTGACAAGTACTCTTTTAAAAGAAAACTACTTTACTTTTATGATATTATGTTATCTCGAATTATTCTTAATTTTCTTTTCATAATAAATATAAATTTCTTATTTAAGAGTTGTTTAGCATCATTGAAAGGAATAAACTTCTTATTTTAGAGTTGTTTAACATCTTTTGAAGGAGGTCCTATTTGTATTTTTCATGAAGCTTATGATAAGTCTAATTGGTATGATAAACTAATTTTGTTAAGATAAACTAGGGATAACTTTAAGTCAAGAAGCAAACTTTAAACAAAAAATAACTTTACATACTTATTATTATTATTTTTTCAATATTTTCCAATTAATCACATTATTGATATACTTATTATATATAATATTTGTAACAACATTTGAATATCTCATTGATATACACAATAAAAAAATAATATAAAACAATGCTTTAACTATTAATATTATTAGTTATGAATATTTAAAACTGTAATGAATGGGATTAACTTCTTTTCCTAGTGCAAGTGTTTTTGATATTTCGACTTAACTTAATTGTGGTAAGAAGAATTTGTCACACAGAATTTGTAGTGTAATATAACGTAATATTAGAAAAGAAAAAACTGTCTAGTCAAGCGTATTCAGTGGTGAACAGAACATGGTTCAAGTGGCATTAATATATAATATTGCTTTTACCAAAAAAAAAAATACAATTGCTTTTTATCTCCAAAGAAAGCTAGTTATGCTCATATGACACCAACAAAAAAGAGCATATAACATCAAGTTTTCTTCAATGTTTTATATATTACTACAATATCTTAAAAGTCAAAGAGCAAAAACCATAGGGTTAAAATTTAATACATAGGTTAATTTAGCACAAATGATTCCATAAACTCTTAGCTACAGTGTCATATTCAACTATAACTATCATGGCCATCTCCAAGATGGCCCCCCAAATCCTCAGAGCATCTGTATTCGGCAGTGTCCACAACATTGGTATCAGCCTCAGCCATGGTTGACTCTGCAACACATTCTGCAGTCTTCTTTGCTGCATTCACCGTCTCTTTCGCCCTTTCTCCCACATTCTCCGCCGCCTCTGCTGCATTCACTGCCCCTTCTGCTGCTGCTCCCACAATTGAGTCACCACCCTTAAAATCAAAAGGGCAAACAAAAACATCATCAAATTTAACGACCATAAACTAATGATATTAACCCTACAACAGTTTTATAATATGAGATTATCATGTAAAAACCGACAAAAAAAGTCATATATAACATTTAAAGTAGTTATATAATGCTATGAAAAAAAAGTTCTACTGTATAATCTCAAAAGGGTTAGTTGTACTTGAGTATGCACTTGAGCATCTGCATTTAGGATGCAGAATCCACTGCTACTAACTATAGCAGTTATAGGAGTAGTAGATTGGAGGTGTTTGAACAAATTTTTGTTGGAGAAAACATGGGGAAATCTCTTAGGCATTTTTTCTGTGTATATGATGATACCCTAATAAAAGGACGATGATGAGAAGAAGGTTATATAAGAAGGAATAGAGAGAAGAGAAACGAAGAAAAAAGAGTGTGACAGGCGGTGGAAGAAAGGAATATGCTCAGCATGAGTCATCAGAAATGGAGAATTAGCAACTCAACACGTTTTGTGTGGTATTTTCATGACACGTGTTAAGAGCTTCATCGGTGGAAATGAGGTGAATTGAATGGAGGAGACAAGAACAAAGGATATAACACAATAACACACTATGTTTTGGCAGACACATCTTTCCAAAATAAAGGGATTTATACGCTGAATCTTCTGATTACATCTGTTTCAAGCTTTTCTCTTTTTCTCCAATTATTGTACCATGATCATAGCTGCACATGCTATTCGCTTCTCTTCAGGGTTACACTTACACTTTCTGGTTCTGAACACAAACTTTCTTGTTACTCACATTCTTCATTATCTTAACCTTCAATTTTATTTTTCATATATTTTTTTATTTGTTTGTTTGTTTTCGTCTAGAATGTTTCTCTTTTATATCAACTATACTACAAAGTGGTGTTTAGCACTTGAGAAAAAATTTATATCCGGAAAGCATAATTTATAAAAGTTTCAAATTTTAAGAATTATAATTCTTATAAATAATTATATTTTATCAAATAAAGCTAGTGAAGAAAAAAAAACATAAGAAAGCAAGAATGAAGATTAATTTCTCAATGTCTTATTATAGGAAAACGTCTTATTTATAAATAGGTAACTAAACAGATACAAAAGAAATAGTTAATACAAACATGTAAATCTTATAAAGAATAATTAATCAGTAAAAATTAATAAATCATATAAGTAAATGATGGCATATTTCTAAAAATTAACTTTTGAATAGATAGTCTTTAATATATATATATATATATATATATATATATATATATATATATATATATATATATATATATATATATAATACAAGACAAATAGAAGTTTAAAAAATATTTTCTCAATCTAAGATCTTGATCATTTATTGATTTATTATTGTTGAGAGTTATATTCTTCATTTACTTACTATTATAATATTTTTTCTAACTTTGTGTTGTAGAATGACTATTTTGACCCTAGTGGAGAAGCACACAAAACTCCAAAGAAGATAAATAAGTTTGCCTTGTTCCATGTTGAAGATTTGAGGGCATATCCTTTTTAAGAGAGAGAGTTTTCTTTCTGGAGTCATCATGGAACATGGATTCAAGAGTAGTGTAGGATATTTAGGACATTGTATTCGGCCATGTAGTGCAGGTTTGTTTAAGGCTTGTATTAAGGCCTAAGTAGAATAGGATTTTCCTTAAGTTAGACATCCAAAAAATGTGGAAAGTGTGTGTCATGCATCATGCTTCCATTGGAGAATATATTCTTTTTAGAAGTGGCCACATGACACCTTAGGAGTGGAGATGATTTCTTTTTGGTAGTGGACACATGTCCCTCCACCATTGGAGATAATTTGCTTTTAGTAATGGCCACATGATACTCTAGGAGAAGATTGTGTTTTGTGAGTGACCATGTCCTCCCATCATTGAAGAGGATTTGTGAACACTTGTCCACTCCTTAGAAGGTCTCATTTTTGGACAATGAGAGAAAATGTGGGAGATTATGCTTTTAGGGTTAAAAGGAGACACCTATGGTCATACACTTCCTAGATCAAGACTAGAGCAACCCTAGAGGCCCCTCTAGTCACCTTCCTCCTTGAGTTGGTCTCACCTCTCTTGGAGCCACCAAACACTACATCATCACCACTATATCTCCTAAAGGCCATGAGCTTCTAACACAACCCACACCTTAGCTCATCATCCTTGGACCATTTACCACCAGTTTTCTGCAACATCCATCCTAGGAAACACCTCTCCATGCACATCTCCTACTTTTGGTCCAACCTAGCTAAGGAGTTTGCCATTAGTAAATGTAGTAAATCAATGGAAAACCATTATTAAATCATAACACTCCTCCTTAGGTGTTCGTTTATTAGAGAATATGTCTCGTTAAAACCTTACTAAGAAAAGCCCTTTGGGATAAAAACCTAGTGAAGGAAAAATAATACATCATTGTTTATTTTTTCAATCTAATATTGTTCAGCATATATTCTATTTCTCTCTCATGTAAACTTGCATCACTAAGACAATGGAGTCCAATCTTGTGGATCAATTGCTCAAACGTTTCATTGGCAAAGACTTTATAAATAGATTTGCCAGATTTTTCACATAATGAATCTTTTGGATCTCTATATCATCTTCATATAAGGTTGTTCATTCCATTTTTTTTTCAAGATATACCACAAGTTTGTTGCACATGTTAAATTATAGATCTTAACCAAACACATTCACAACTTATCTCATGTAGCGGTAAAATTCTCCATAATTTGATGACCTTGTTGTTATGGTTTGGAAAAGAATCAACAGAATAGCTAATAGCATAAAAACAGATCCAAGTAAAGTATAAAGGAAAAACTGATATGCTGCCTTGATCTTTCTTTGTCTCGAACCCCATACCCCTATAATAATGGTAGAGTAAGGGGTGGCCCCAAAGCGGGATTTACCGGTGGTGGTTGGTCGAAGCTCCAGTAGGTAGCCACTCCCTTCTCAGGGAACCGTACGTGAGACTTCCGCATCATACGGCTCCGTCCCGAGCTTCCGTCGTCGGCCCTTGTCATTAGACCACTATCTATGATAAATAACATGTACGTTTAAGGTAACAAAGCTTATGTTTTACTTCAGTTCAATGTCTTCTTATAAATAACCTTGAGCCACTAACCTTATTTTGTATTTAACAATTAACCATTGTGAGGATATAATAAATAAACTGCCTCCTCCAATTTGCTGACATAATCCACTACAACAAAAATATACTCATTATTGTAGGAAGAAGGTAAAGGACCAACAAAGTAAATTCCCAACAATTGAACACCTTAACTTCTAAAATGGTTTCCAGTGAAATCTCATGTCTTCGAGAAATGCTTCCAACCCTCTGGCACTTGTCACAACTCTTAGCATGAGCATGTGAATCCTTAAACAAAGTAGGCTAGTAAAATCCGGATTGAAGTACCTTGGCGATCGCCCTTTCACCATTAAAGTGTCCACCATATGGTGAATTATGACAATGTCATTGGATACCGATAACTTCCTCTACAATGAAACATCACCTCCAAATATTGTCAACACCAGGCTTGACCAAGAAAGGATCATCCCAAATAAATTTCTTAGCATTATTTAATAATTTCTTCTTTTGATGCCATGAAAGATCAACTAGAAGAATACCCGGATCAATGAAATTGAACATGTCAGCAAACCATGGTCGATGTTGTATGAGCATCAAACTTTCATCACAAAATTCCTCGTGAATCTCTCCCTCCTTGCTTGTGATTTCTTCATTGAAAAGACGAGAAAGATGATATATGGTAACATTCTCACTCACTTTCTTGTATCTAATCTCTAAATCAGACTCTTGGAGTAAGAGAAACCATCATATCAATCTTGGATTTGAGTAAGGTTTTATCAGCTAATACTTAATGGAAGCATCATCGGTGTAAATGATAACTTTAGACCCAATGAGATAGGGTGTAAACTTCTCCAACAAATAAACAATTGCCAAAAATTCTTTCTCTGTTGTGTCATAATTAAGTTGAGCGCCATTCAAGACATTGCTTGCATAACATATTACATGAAAAACATTTTCATATCTTTGAAAAAAACAACCCCAATGGCATAATCATTGGCATCGCGCATAAACTTAAAGTCTTGATTCCAATTTGGTGCAATGACCATCGGGGCAGAAATCAATTTCTCCTTCAAACTGTTGAAAGCTTGCAAGCACTCTTCATCAAACTCAAAAGGAGTGTTTTTGACTAAGAGAGTGCAAAGGGGTTTAATTATCTTGGAAAAATCTTTGATGAATCGTATATAAAACCCAACATGTCCAAGAAAGCTTCCAACATCCTTCATATTGGTTGGAGGTGGAAATTTTCTATCACATTCACCTTAGCATGATCCACTATTATCCTCTTGGATGAAATCTTATGGCTCAATACAATACCTTTGCGAACCTTAAGGTGTCATTTCTCCCAATTCGACACAAAGTTCATGTCCACACATCTCTTTAACACCACATCCAAGTTCTTCAAACAAAGATCAAAAGATGTTCCAAAAACTAAAAAGTCATCCATGAACACTTCTATACACTTCTCAACCAAATTAGAAAAAATAGCAAGCATACATTGTTGGAAGGTAGTAGGGGCATTACAAAAAGAAAAAAACACATCGTTTAATATGCAAACACACCACAAGGGCAAGTAAAGGCAATCTTATCTTGATCTTCATGATTAACCACTATTTGATTATAACCGGAATAATCATCCAGAAAACAACAATATGCTTCACTTACTAACCTTTCCAACATTTGATCCGTGAAAGGAAGAGGAAAGTGATCATTCCGGGTGGCTTGATTAAGCTTCCTATAATTAATACACACCTTCCATCTAGTGACTATCCTAGTTGTATCAACTCATTATTCTTATTTTCAATGACATTCATCCCTCCTTTCTTTGGAACAACATGCACAGAACTAACCTAAGCACGGTCTAAGATAGGATACATCATCCCTTTCTCAAGCAACTTCAACCCTCTTTTCTCACCACTTCTTTCATGATAGGATTCAATCTCTTGTGGTTGTGCTATGGGTTTGAAATCTTTGTCCAACATGATCTTATACATGCAATAGGTTGGACTTATTCCCTTCAAATCATATACGTTCCAACCAGTTGCTCCGTGATTTGTTTAACTTCCCAATTTTGGGAGTCACGTTAAGCATATCAAAGTCGACATTTTCGTAAACACAAAATTAGAATTTCAAAAGAAGTGAATTTCATTATAACTTTAAAACTAAAATATCCATAACTCAAGTTCAAATAAAGCATCAATTACATTTGATAAAATTTATTTCATGAACTAAAACTTTAATGAGTCTTTTATGCTCCCAATTACTAGCCCCTCTCTTGTTAACTATTTCATTTTGTCAGCATTAGCTTTCTTATCTGCTCTCGTACACATCATACGATCATCGTAGTAACAACAAGAAGAAGTATGGGTGAGCTATTGAATAAACACAAAGCATATATCATTTAAAAATACAATAATCAAAGCATCTTAACTAACAATATTCACACAATAACTTACTCTCAGTGGTCTAAAGTTGCACAAACTAAGATTTCTTAAAACCAATACCCGTAATTTATGTCACACAAACTGATCATTGTCACACAAACTAAGGGTTCTACTTCCATTCACATAGATATAAAAAGACTTAAACATTTCAGGGTATGGAACTAGCAATCTAAACCACCACTTGAATACATCAAGAACATCACATCAACATCATATAATTTTTTTTTTCAAGAACACATCTCAATATCTAACAACATCAAGAATCACAAGTTTCATCACATTAATCACAAGATACATGCACACAACCACAATACTTTATACCGGTTATCTCATCACAATTATCATTAACCAAGTGCTTTAGGCTTTAAAACCAGTTATCCTAATAATCATTAAATAACCACAGACCACCAAAACAACAAGCATTTCAACAAAAACAGAAGTTTGCAAAACCTAGGTCTCGCTTAGCGAGAACTTTCTTGTGCCCAGCGTGTCACCGCCTAACGATGATGAATAGCGCTCAGTGCTCACATCAGACTCCATTTTACGAAATTACCTCCCTTAGTGTTCCAAAAACATCTCACAACTCTCTGGACACTTTAGGTATATAAAACCCATACAAACATCATAAAATATTAACCAAAACACCATATTAGCTACAAAACATTCTACATTCAATGATCAAACTCACTTAAACGTATACATAACAAGTTATGCTCTTTCTAAAAGCACACCAACATAATACTGCACATAATTTATTTTTCTAAGTATGGACACACAACTTCCATCCTTAGAAAGTTCCAGTAAAAAGATATAACATACTCAAACTTTCTAGTTATTCATTCAACAAAAATATTCACCATCTAATTCATAATGATAGTGTATACACTTAAAATCTCATACTAAATTACACACTCCAACTCATTGGTGATGATATTACACACACACACACACACACATATATATATATGTATATATATATATATATATATATATATATGTATATATATTTATGGTAAGGAATGTTAGGTTTATTTCTCTTACCAGGGGTGAATTGGTTTTTAATGAAAATACTTTCTTTTACTATCTCTTTGGAAATGTTTAGAATGATCTTTAACACGCAAGACAATTAAAACAATAATGTAGTAAAAGAGTTTAAGGGATAGAAAAATCAACATAGATTTTATACTAGTTCGACCAAGACTACATTCAGTCTTCTTCAACAACCTTATTGTGTATTTATTATCTTGTTTTGAAACATCGCACAAGACAACTATTTATAAGATTTTCACAATACTGATGCATTTTAATCGATTACGAAATTAATGTAATCAGTTATGCTTTTAACAGTGCTATGCCAAATTTACATTAAAATAGATTTAACAGATTAAGCAATTAATGTAATCGGTTGCACATATATTGTAAGTCAAAACTTTTGAAAATATGACCGTTATGACACTTAAGACTTAACATGAAAACAATTTTCAATGTGTACTAAAATTAACCGATTAAGTAAATTGTGTAATCGGTTAAGTATTACACTTAATCAATTTTGAAAATTTTTTCTTCTCAAAACACATCACAACACTCAGCAAATAGATGTTGCCAAATACACGAGTTTTAATCGATTATGCATATCATGTAATCGGTTAAAACTTACAGTTTGCTACAGTTAAGCATTTTGCTTAAGGATTCTCTAAATGTGTTTAAGGATTCTCTAAGAGAGGTTGGACCAACTCTTAGAGGAAGGTGGCTAGAGGGCACTTGGGATACTCTAGCCTAGGCGACCTTAAAAGAGTATAGTATGACACAAAAATGGCAGCATAACTTTACTCTAAATCAAAGGTGATTACATGATGGAGAGCACCTCTATTTATAGGCTATGATGTGTCAAAATGGAAAAAACTTTAATCGAAAAGAGCCACCTTAGTTGGCTTGGAAAGCAAGGAGAATCGTTCTCCAATAGGAGGGATACAAGTGGCAAAAAACCTCTCAAATGAGAGAGTGACATGTGGTCACTACCTATGGAAAAACTCTCAATTCCTAGAGTGACACATGGCCATTAACTAGGAGGAAAACTATCTAATGAGATGTCTCTACATGCCTTGGACTAAGTCTTGATCCCTTGTCCTCCAAGCTTAGCCAAAATGTTGACTCCTTGGTCAACACCCATTTTGGATGTGCAAGCATAGTTAACTTTGGGCCTTGTCTCTTTATTGACTTGTTTGGTCAAAATCCTATTCTACTTGGCCCAAGATACAAGGCCCAATTGAAATCATATACCACTAGACTCATAATACAAAGCTCAAATAAAATCTAGACTACTTGACCGATAATACAAAGCCCAAATAAAATCTAGACTACTTGACCCAAAATATAAGGCCCAAAATTATTCTTACTCTACTAAGTCTTCATGATGGTTTAAGATGACCGAAGAGAAAGAGTGTAGACCCATCTTCCATAACTCTTCATGAATGTGCTAGGTCATGGTTGGGAGTATGCCTTCACTTCGTCTAAACTTTAACTAGATTCGTTAGTAGTACTTAAGGCATTGTCTTCCCATGCTATATGTGCTTTCTTCTTCTTGTATTTCTTAGCTTCGTTCTTCTTTTCTAGCTTTTGTTTCATTTTGAATATTGGACAATTTAGCTTGATATGCCCTTATTTCTATACTCAAAAAATGTGTGAATTGTTCCTTATTCCTATTTCTTATGAGATTTCTTTGAAACAAAATATTTATTGTAAGATCTACTTTTACATTTAAGGAACCTGGAAAAACAATTTTGCCGAAAAGTTTAGCTTTTCACTATCAGAATTTTCTACATCATTGTCTTCTACAAATTCATCATTTTCCTTAACAATGTTTTAGTGCAACATTGCATTTTCGATCACCTTCCTCCTCTTCTTTGAGTCTTCCCAACTCTAGATCATATTCTTAGTTTTCCAACATTTTATGAAAAGGAAATCTAGAGAGAAGTCAGAGAAAGAATAGAGAACAGAGGTTTTAGAGAGATGAAGTGTTTAAGATAATAAACCGAATTTTAGTAAGTTATATCTATATTATATGATTATTTCAAAATTAAGAAGCTTGTCTCATTATTTCAAATCCACTTATCTTCTCTATTACTCTATTTTCCAGATTCTTACGTAAACTATATTTTGTAATTTTCATTTTAAAAATCATATATATTACAATAATTTTTAATCCACTAACAATGTAAAAACATTACATTAGAAATATATGAAAATTACATTAAAAATATATGAAAATTACACTATTGTAAATTAGTTTTACCGAAATTCATAAATATCATGTTCTCTTTTTATTTTCCAATCATGTTCAAAACAAATTATTATCCAAAAAAAAGTATATGTTTTCTAGTATAAGACATATTTGCCAACAAAATTACTAATATCGTGCAGTGTTCACACGCGAATAAGTACTAATTAAATATTGTTTTATTTAAGAAAAAGACTAAACTAAAATATAAAAAAATAAAATTGTGCATACATGTTTTAGGGAATTAATTAAAAATTAAAATATTAAAATATTATTTTAAAGGGCATTCCAAATTATAATAAACACTTATTAATGTTTTTATAACATGTCCTCCTCATGTTTCTCATCATTAATATTCATAGTTCAAAGTTCATTAACGCGATGTATATACTGATAAAAAAACTAGCCATGTGTATCTAATTTTTAATAATAAAAGAATTCTCAACGAGTTCAATCCTTTTTTATAAAATAAATAAAAGAGTTCTAGTAAATAAATAAAAATTAAAATAAGCAGTTCTCATATTTTTAAAATAATCAAAGAAGTATTTTCTTAATATTTATCTTGATAGATGCATTTACTTTTGTTGTTTAAATCTTTATAATATGAGGGAGATTAATCAGAAAAACAAAATTCATTATCTTTAAAATAATTGAGATTAGTCTCTCATTTATGATAATAAAAAAAATTAAATATTTCTAGTGCTCTTTTCAATTAAAATAAAAGTGTATCTCGTTAGAAATTATAAAAAAATAAATAAAAACATAAAAAAGTTTATGAAAATGAAACTCGAAGACAGAAACACATCTAAAACATTACACATAAAAAGTTTAACAAGGAATTGCTAAGAAAGAGTATGATTTTGATCTTGGAAAATGAAATGAGTGGTGGTGATGATATTGAGTTGTTCGATCTTCAACCCTTGTTCTCATTGTCTCTAACCTTGTGTGCAGTTTCTTGAGCTGCCATCCAAGCTCCATATGGACTCCTTCGCACTATCTCTCACCATGTCAGCCCCTTCCACACCCTTTATTGGACCATCTTTTGCCACCTCCTCTTCCTTCACTTCTCTCTTCATCTCCCCATCCTCACCACTTCCTTCTGCCACTGCATTACTACCCTGCAACATTAACATTTTCTATTCAACATCTTCGTATCATTATTCCATAACACATAATAACTCTCAATATATATATCTTGCCACAACTCATATTCCATGCTAAGTTGTTTTTTTATCAACAAAAACTTAGGTCAGAAATTCTTAACACATGTCTTTTCTTCAAACTGTCTCAGAAATTCAACCAGATACTATGTCTATATGCATGTCCGTAGGAGATATAAAAAAAACATGCATACATATACCTCAGCACGTTCACAAGCAGTGGATAGAGAAGCTGTGGAAAGTCGAGGGACAACGTAAAAGCGAATTGATTTGGAGATACCGAGGATTGTCTTTTTGGCTAACAACATTGTCAGAACGTTGCTATTTTGCAATCTCTTCTAGAACTTTCTACCTCTGTGTTGTTGTTAGGCTTGATATATGTTGGGATAAGGATAAGATGAAGGAAGTTTTGCTTACCAGTGTTTGAGCCACACGTCGAAGAGTGTCCATGGACACGATTTGACATGTGTCATTCAGCATTTGATGAGTCAGAAATCATAGAATGCATGTATCTTCTGTAACTATGGTAGTTCACGATTAGCTTTTTAGCATCTTCCATTTTGGTATACTTTGATTTTCGCTTTGTTTTATCTTGAAGTCTTCACTATATCGTGATCCTACCGTTTGATTATTATAATCTGAAAAAATGTCTTAATTTCCATATTTCGATTAAATATGATCAAGTTATTTTACTTTCGAATCGAACTAATAATAATAATAACAGGAATATAATATTTAAATAGGAATAAATGACAGATATTTTAGGTCCAACCACTACTCGTGATATTTTAAGTATTGTTTTCTTTTTTTGCTCAAATATATAAATATATAGGAAATTGCTTCTGCATCCTATCAAATTTCTCCCAACACCTATCACTTCCGATTTATTTTCCAAAATAAAATAAATAATTTTGGAAATTTTTTCCCAGAAACAATCACTCCGTCTTATTACAAAACACTTCTCCGTAAGCTTTTTGATGGAGTAGAAGAAGAAATTTGATCGAGTGTGAAGAATAGCTTAAATAATAAATGGTAGGTTTTCGTACTTGTTGTTTGCTTGTGAAATATTCTTCCTGCATTTCCAATTTTTTTTTCTGCACTCCAAAATTTAATTGTAATGTCAAATTTATCCCTTCCAAATATATATATATATATATAATAATTATTATTATTATTGCTAATTGTCAAACATTGACCTCCAAGTCAATGTTTACTCTGAAGCGGCATATTTACTGAGATCTTACACCTCCAAAAGTCATTTTTAGTTTGAAAAACATTGACGTTTTCTCTCTTCTTCAACTTGAACAACAATTTTCTTCTTACGTTCAACTTCAAGTTTTTTCTTTTATGAACAACTTCATTCGTTTTCGTTTATATTCGAAACTTTCTTCATTTTCATTTGAAACAATTACATGTATTTACTTTATTTTTCTTTGCTTGTACTTTTGTTTTGTGAATGCAAATTTGATATTTATTTTTATTATATTTTGCATGTATCGTGTTTCGAAATTTATTTTTAAAAGTATTCATTAGACTTCGAAACTTGTAGATGAATAGTTTTAGTAATAACTGATTTTGAAATTCGATATATAAAAATGTCAAGATTTCGAAATTTGATTTAGAGGAATACCAATTTTCAAAATCTTGTTAACTAACTCAATGGATTTAGGAACTCACCATATTTTGAAATTCAGTTTAGGAACTCATCATATTTTGAAAACTAGCTTACACTAGTACAATAAAGAATAAAGGCACCGGTTGTAAATGTTTATAGGTATCGGTTCTACAACCGAGGCATTCGGGGGCGAAGTAAAAGGGTTAAGGTTTATGCTTCAGTTATGGACCGAGATAAAACGAAACAGAAATATGTCTCGGTTCTTAGATAACCGAGGCAATAACGTGTGTGTGTTTTTTATTTCAGACTTTCCTCGTTCATTTATGTCAACCAAACTCAAAATTTCCCATTCAGCTCAAGAATCTAACACAACAAAGAAAACCATAATAGAAATCAAACAAATCACAGTATTAAAACAACCAATAATCAATGTCAAAAATATGTCTACAGAAGCAGCAAACATCATGAACTCACCAATGTCCAAATTACAACCCACAAATTACAAATTACAATGAGAAAAAACTCAGATTCAGAAACTCAGATTCAGAAAATCAGATACAGAGATATGAAGATGGACTTAAGCTGAAGAAACTCAGAAGCAAAGATGAAGATGGACTTAACAGGAGCATCTCCGACCACCAGAAGCAGCGTCGTTTCCATTGTCACTAGGAACCCCCGATTCCTCTGTCGCAGCCTCAAAAACTGCATCTTCCCCACCTTCCAACTCCTCCGAAGGTTCTTTCCCTCCGACCTCAGAGCTCCCGCTGTTTTCTTCACCTGTCCCTATGTCATCAGCAACTGTTACTTGGCATCAAATGTTGAAAGGTTGCTCGATGCCGGAGTCGCGCACGTCGGCATTCGACACTTGCTCTCCTCTCGGTCTTTTGTTCTCTGCTCCAACTTGAGAACCCTTGTGGAGGAAGTGAAGCTGATGGGGTTTGACCCTCTAAAGGTGACCTTCGCTGTGGCCTCCTTCCGCAAATCCTTCGTCCACCGCCACAGATCTGCCCTCCGCCCCTCCATGCGCGCAAATCTACTCTCTGCCCCTCAATGTGCTCAGATCTGCCTGCCGCCCTTCCATGCGCCCAGATCTGCCCTCCGTCACCTTCCTCCGTCACCGCTGCGTCGTCGTCGCCGTTGCGTTCTCATCGTCGCGTCCTCGTCGCCGCTGCGTTCTCATCGCCGTTGTGTTCTCAGTGTCGCGTCCTCGTCGCCGCTGCGTCCTCGTCGCTGGTCCTCGCTGTTGCGTCCTCGCTGCCGCCGTTGCGTCCACCGTTGTCGCACATCGTCGGAGGAATATCGTGAGGCGGAGAAGAGGCAGAGAAGAGAGAAGAGGAGAGGTGCTTTGGGGAAATGAGTAGGGATGTGTCGATTTAAAGCCCAATATGCCTCAGGTACATGCCAACTGAGTCCGATTTAGAGCCCAATATGCCTTGGGTCCATGCCAACCGAGGTCGTATCTTTGCTACGTGAGGGTTATGCCTCGGTTCACTCTGATAATCAAACCAGTATTACTTTTAGACACCGATTGCTTAACAACCGAGGCATATAATGCTTTTAGAATTACGAGACTATCACCGTGTTTTGATATGCTTCAGTTCAGTAAAAACCGAGTCATAATGTACGAGTTAAAAACGCCATTTTTTACTAGTGTGAAGAACTTATTGGACTTCAAAATTCGGGTTAAGAACTCAACAGATTTAGAAATCTAGTTTAGGAACTCATCGGATTTCAAAATCCAATTTAGAAATTCATCAAATTTCGAAACTCGGTTTATAATCTCACGGAATTTCGAAATTCGATTAAACATTCTCCTAGATTTCGAAATCCGATACTTTTTTATTTTTAAATTTATTTTTTATAAAATTTATTTTGCTTCTTGGTTAATTTTTTTAATTTCTTTTAAATTTATTTTGCTTATTTTCTTTTATGACTTTGTTGATCTCTAGTTATTATTATTGAACAAGTGAGGTACTATATGTTGATGTCATGTTGTAGATGGTTAGAGTCTCCACATTAAAGATGGGAGATTGTCCTTTAAGTTTTATGGAATCACAAGTAAATTTTAGTTTCATGCCAAATTTCTTTCCTTTTATAAATGAAATGTGCGAGGGAGATTACACAAATAACTTTACAAATTCAGATTTTTTCCACACGTGATGAGTTAATTCAATGGGTTTCAGGAATTGCTTTTTATCTTGGTTGTGTTTGTATTATAAGATCTTATAAAGCTAATGATCAACCTGGGAGAAAGATGTATGTATTGTTAAGATGTGAAAGGGGTGCAAAGTATAAAAAATACAAATATGATGTTCAACTTACTATATCTGACACAAGAAAATGTATTGTCTTTTTAAACCGAGAGACAAACCAATTTCTAGTAGAGAGGGGTGGGTATTGAAGGTAATGTGTAGATATCATAACCATGATTTTTCACAAACTTTTGTTGGTCACTATTTTGCTAGGAGGTTAAAATCCATTGAACAATCATTGTTTGTAGATATAACTAAGAGTGAAGTGAAGCCGACAAATATTATCCTTACTCTCAAAGAAAATAATAAGTGTAATATGACAATAATTAAGTATATAACTCAAGATACACTTCCAAATAATCATTTAAAGGTTCGATAACTGAATTACAACAGTTCGATAACTGAATTACATCCACTAGAGTATATATATGTAGACGAATCTGAGGGGCACTACTACAAAATGGGTTTTCCACATAAATTAAAACAGTCCTCCAACGACAGTTTCCAAACCTTCGTAGATGTTTACGTCATTAAAAGCTTGACAAAATTGAAGATGGTTAAAATAACCATTGTTGAAAGCTTCGTAGAGGAGACTTCCAACGTAGTGTGGAGACCTTCATGGAGGAGCCTCATGGTGTGAGTTTTACAACAATATGTGATGGAAACTTAAGTGTACAATGAGATCCGTAACGCTAACAACTAGAGGTGGTTCATGTAGAGAAGTTCGTGAATGACGGAGGCTCGTGGAGGTTCACTATTGACAATAGCAACGACTATCAGATGCAAATGGAAGAGAACATGAAAAGGAGAGGGAAAGAGAAAATAAAATTGTGGGAGGAAGAGGAAACACTCAAATGAAAGTCACAAGGGAAAAAGAAGCGCGTCTTTCTTTTATGAAAGTATTGCACATTCAACAACAATTATTTATCTAACCGTTGTCATTTCTAAAAGTTTTAACAATAGCTCCTATATGACCACCATTGTTATTTCTCGTTTGTCCTACTTTTAATGATGATTGTCTTTATAACTGTTGTCATTTCTACTTTTAATGACGATTATTTGGACAATCGTTGATAAAAAGTTTGCAAAAATTACAATTTTCCCATAGTGTGTTTTCTTAGCATGCTGACTAGTTAAATATCATTAATCGATGTCGTGAAAAGCTCTTTGTGTACAAGTGGCGGTAAGTGACCTCTTTTGGACAAATTCCGATGCAGTAAAATTGTTGAATGCATTAAATATTGTTTTCTTGATGAATAATACCTGCAAGACCAACAAATATATGTTGTCATTACTTGAGACAGTTAAAGTCACAACAACAGGGTTGATTTTATCAGCTGTCATTTTATTCTTTCCAAGTGAATGGGAAAATAATGTCCCTTGGACTCTGTAAAGGGTAAGAGGATTCTTATGACATGTTATGGTTTTCCCCAAGTCATTGTCAGTGATTGATACGACTGTCGCGGTCATACAAATTTTATGTGCAACTAAGAATGCAGTATAACTAGGAAGTGACTCCTAGGTCGTCTCACAAGGACCAATTTGTGTGTTCAGTCTCAGATTCTGTCTTACAGGAAGGGGGGGGGGTTTGTTTTGTTGTTTTGATGCGGTAAAATTAAATTAAACTGAAAATTAACTTTAAAACAGTAAACGTGAAAATGGTGAAGTAACATTTAAAACATTAAAAACCGAACGGTAAAAGATATCAAAATAAAATTAACGTGGGAATACTAAACGTAAAACGTTAAACACAAAAATAAAAGCATCAGTAAAAACAAATCGTAAACATAAAACTAAAACAGTAAAACGAAATTAAACAGTAAAAACGAATTTGCTACAGTAAAAACGAAAATTCAAAAACATAAAACAGTGAAAATTAAATCTGAAACAGAAAACTAAAATATAGAAAACGAAAATACAGTAAATTGTAAATACAAAAAAAAACAGTAAAAACAGAAGACAGTAAATTTTAGAAAACAGTAAAAACAAAATTTCAGCATCATGAGAAAATAAAAATAAATCTGAAACAGAAAACTGCAGTACAGAAAACAAAAACACAAAAAAAACAGTAAAAACAGTAAAAATATAAAACAGTAAAAACAGAAAATGAAATTACAGCAGTAAATAATAATAACAGTACAGAAAATACAGATTTTCAGAATCCTAAATTGTAGCAATACAGAAACAGTAAAAACGTAATACAGAAAAATAGTAAATACAAAAAACAGTAAATTACAAAATATGAAAACAGAATCAGAATTACTGCACCAGCATACAAAAAATAAAATTACAGTAAATAATTGAAAGTGAAATATTCAACAGAAGAGTAAAAACAGCAGTAGAAATTAAATTGCAGAAATACAGAATACAGAAATTAAAATACAGCCAAAATTAATTTACAGCAGTTAAATAAAATAGTAAAACAGAAAAACAGAATTTAAATTTCAGAAACAGTAAATGAAACCAAACTTAAATTGAAATTAAATTGTTCATGAATTTATTACAGTAAAGAAATTAAAATTGGAACCTAATGTACACATTGCTCAACCATAGCCTTCCATCTTCGTGCGTTTTTTTTTCACGTTCCAGATGCTGTATTTTCCAGCCCCTTGACTGTCCGTGTGCTTGCTGTCCAGCAGCTGTATTCCCCTATGCTGGACAGTATCCAGCTTATTCTCCACGGGGCACTCCTTCTTTCTCCTGGTTCTCTGATGCTGATGCCATTTATAGCCACTTCTCCTCTGGACAAACTCCCGTGACTTCTCCATTCAACTTGGTTCCTTGCACAAAATTCTGAGCAATAGCTTCTTGCCCGTGAGAAAATTTAATAAAATTCAGCTTTGCATGCCAAGCTATCAACTCCATTTGCCTCTTCTTTCTTCACGTGAGGTGCAGCCACAAAGAAAGTCGTGAGGTGGCCCATGAATTCCCATATGATTCCTTCTTTCTTCACTAATTGCTCTTTGATGTGCCAAAAGCCATGATGGGGCCCTCCATTTTACTCCTTACGTGACATACATTATTTCTTGTTTGTTTAAGAAACCAAAATGAAAACAAAAAGTATGCTTCCATTATTCTCTCCACCATGACAAGGGGAATGACTTCCCATGACCGTGTGCTTCCAAGCTAATGTGGTCCCTCCTCTTATGTGGCATGCTTTTCAATTTGCCTTATGTTTTGTTCTCTTGTGCTGGCCATCTATATTGCTGTGACATTTATTCACAGTGGCTTCCTCCAAATTAAAAATCACTCTTCCAATAGCTACAAAACCGTGAATTTCACTTCAAAATGGCCCCACTTCATTTCATCAAGTTCCACTTGTTAATTGTTGAATGGATATCTTCCAAATAAATTAGGAAACCGTGAGCTGCAATTTGGGCGTGCTCCCCTCCATTTTGCTTCTTAAAATTAAAAAATATTTCATCACAGATCAATACACAGATTAAATACAGCTTCTTCCCAAATAAAGTGTGTGAATGTTCTTCAAAATGTCCTAGAATATTTTTAGAGTTTTCCCTACAATTTATAATGCAAATAATTAGTCTCACATAATTCAAATTAACTAAAATAAGAATTTCTGATCGATTTAAGAACAATTCAGAAAAATGGGAAAATATTGGACAATTATGCACAATTCCCTAATTACATCTAGCACAATAAACTAAGTGAAGTGAAGAAAATATTGGTTCATCAAAATAGACCACACTTAGTCTTTTGCACTCCTGGGCAAAATTAAGACGCAAATCAGGGAATAGTTCAAAGGACTTCTAGGAAGGTGACACACACTCAGCACGCAGAAAACAAAGACTCAAGAAAAATAAAAAGAATTTACAGAATTCTCAAGAATTATGGACCGAGATAAGAAGTAGACAATATCCAACACAGAATCAAAGAAAGCAGATACTTACAGAAATCATCCAAGCAATTCAAAGTATGGCAAAAATAATTAATCAGCTCAAGAGGTGATTCAAAAATAACAAAACCTCACCGATGCACTCACAGTGTTTCTCTCAAGTGTCTAGGGTAAATAATTTCAACTCGATGTACTCAAGAAAACAAACACAAGTAGACTTGGCAAGTTTCTAATATCAATACTTAAATCATACACATGTTCAGATCAAAAGGTCTTTACTAGGTTGTAATGGGGCCAAGGACAGGGGAGGATAAATTTGAATAAGTAGCTATAGCTCAGAAGAAATAGAGGTGCACTAGGGAAAAAAATGTAACACAGTGAAATCTCACCCAAACCTCTAATTCAATCCTCTTCTCGACTCCATTATTCACAAAATGATTTTTCAATTTTTTCTTTTTCTCATCAAAATTTTTTTTCTCATCCTGTCTTCTTTTTTTTTTTTTTTTTTCACAACAGGATATAAATTATCATTTCAAAACATGATGAGGAACCAACTAGCCAATTCATCAGAATTCCCAAGGAGACCACACTTATTCTCAAAATACTTCTATAGCTTCAGACTTTCCTAAGGTTAAGGTAATCATTTGTTTTTCACTTAGGATCAGTGTATGAGCTTCAACACAAAGAAATATATACAGTATAGGCTCAAAGGGGTTATCAAAGGATAATAACAAGGTAGGCTTATTTGGCTAAAGAGGCTCAAGAACAAAAATGCCTTTATCACGTCTGAACATGCATATCAATCAATTATATCAAAAAGAATCAAACCAAGGCATATGTGCAAGCATTCAAGAGACATATCACACACAAGAAAGAAAATTAAGTGGCTCAAATCTCACACAGGGTATTCGTCACAATCAAATCAACTTCTCAAACGTATAATTATCTTTCCAGGCAGAGAAAAGCAAGGATTACAAACTATAAGTATTAAGTAAGTGAAGGAAAAATCTACAACTTAGACCTCATCCAGAAATCAAGAGAAAAATGTAAAATTTATTGCACTCAAGACACACTAAAACAACTTAAAACAGAAAAAATTTAACACTTAAAAACAAAAAAATTTAACACACGAAATAAATACTAACAGAACTAACAGAAAAATCAGAATTTCTCCCCAGTAGACCACACTTAAATCACACAATGTCCTCAGTGTGTCACAATCATCAGATTATCAATTTCAGAGCAGCAAATAATATAGACAAGTGCAATAAAAAGTTAGGAAAAATGGGAAGAAATTTTTCAGTAACATCCATCAGCAGATGTTATCAGGGACATCCATCAGCAGATGTCTTAAACACCTAGCACCCATCAGTAGATGCTAATATTTTTTACTATTTTTATTTATTTATTTTTTTTTTATTTTTATTTTTGAAAAGGATGACCTGTACTGTGACAACAGTCTCGGTGGCAAAGACCGGAACTGTTGCTACAATGGCAGAGCTTTGGCTACAAAAGGTCCGCTCCTCCGCGTTGAGCAACATTTCTGAACGCTCATTCTCTCTCTACTTCTCTGCTCTCTCAACTCTCTCTGCTCTCTCTCGAGCGTCTGGATCTGCGAGGAAGCCTCTCCACCCCGCGTCTGCTGAAGGTCTGAGATCTACGCAGAGCCCCTGTCCCTGCGTCTTCTGAAGAGTCATAGTGAGATCCGCGAAGAGCCTCTGCAAGCCTACTTTTCCAGGTAAGTCCTCTGCTCCTGGATCTGCCTTTCTTTCCGCTTTTTCTGCTGTTATTACCATCCTGCTTTCCTGCTTTCCATTTTTTTCTTCTCTGATCTCTTGCCTGCTCTCCCTCTTTTCCATTTTCCTGCTTTCCTTTATTTTTCCTCTGCTGATTATGCTTCTTTCTTCTCCTTTTCAAATTTTTTTATTTTTTTTTTATTTTTTTGTAAATAAAACACTTAAACACATAAAACACAACTGTCTAAAAACTTAAGGGGTATATAGGCTGGAAACCAGACGTTAATCTCCCTTCGATTGAAGGTATTGTAGAGACAATCGGGTAGAACAACGCCACGTACCCCACTTAAAATTAAATAAAACACAGAAACATAATATACAAGAACAATATGGACAAGAACAATCGGACAACTGGACGTAGATCCGTTTAGGACCCTTTTGCAAGGACCGTGAAACAGATCTGAGACCAGACACTGAAACATCAAATACAGACTGGACAAAATAAATTTAAAAGGAAACAAGAACAAATAAAGAAAACAGAGAATTAATCTAATTTTTTTTTTTATGCTTCATTTTTTTTAGTTCTTTTTATTATTTTTTTTTTATGTTTATTTTTTTCTTTTTTTATGTTTTTGTTCTTTTTATTTTTATATTATTTTTTTTTTATTAAGTTTTAGAATATTTCAAGAGGAATGATGACGAGTGAGATGGAATCAGAGAGATACACTAGTCAGCGATGGCGTCCTACAGATGATCAGATCAATATGATGACCAAAATCTACAACTATGGGGTCACACACCCAAGCCGAGCGCAAGTCGTCGAGATCGCGTCTCGACTAAGGACCTTCGCAGATGCCACCGAATATAACGTGCACTGCTGGTTTAACAACCATGGCAATCGGGTCAGGCGCTGGCAAGCGGAGATAGACCCCACAGGCACTCTCTTTTCACAACTGCCGCTATATATGTACGGTAAGACTCTGATCAAATCTCTATTTTTATTGAAAATTTTTTTTCACTTCCTCTTTTATAATTAACACAATTTTATTTATTTATTTATTTATTTTTATTTTTATTTTTATTTTTATTTTTATTTTTTTTATTTTTTTTTTGTTTGAAAGAAAACAACTGGGTGATAATGAGGGCACCGAGGCTGCTGAATTTGTTTCCAGTTCCGATCATTATCGATGACGACAAAAATGAACGAGAAATTCCTCCACCAAAGCCTCCTGCATTTCGAACCAGAACTCCCTCAACGGAGCTCTCCCTTAGACCACCACAACCAGCTCGAGAATTCTTCCAGTTTTAAAGTTTTGTTTATTTATTTATTTTTTTTTTTATGTTTTTGTTGGCCGAGTGTGGCCAGAATTAAGGACAAGTACTGTAATAAGGACACTTAAATTATTATGTTTTTAATTTTTTTATGTTTTATGTTTTTTTTTTGGACTGTAATATTAACGATCAATAATGATCGAACCTCGGACATCTTTATTTTATTTTTATGAATTTTATTTTTATTATCAGCAGTGTAAGACAGAATGTTATCGGTGTACTAGGTTATTTTCAATAAATTCACTCAGATTATATCTGCTCAAACTACACCTCTCTGCCCTATTACTGCAACTTTACTCTCTGATTTTTTTTTTTTGTTATTATAACAAAAAACTAAATAAATAAATAAAAACAGAACACATATTAACGAAACAAAAGACCTAATACTGAATCAAAATATCAAACCAAATAAAACACATATTTCAAAAATAGCAAACAAAACACATATTTACAAAACATACATTAACAAAATAACAGACCTAAAACAGAACATAAAATTTTTTATTTTTTTTTTTATTTTTTTATTTTTTTTTATTTTTATTTTTATTTTTATTTTTTATTTTTTATTATTTTTTTTTTTTAAAAAAAAATCATAAACTAAGAAAATCATAATTCTCCCCTAATTCGCAAACCAAGAAAATTAAGGGAAGAATGAACAGGAAAACTCCCCTGGTTATGGTGGCAGTTGCCAAACTTGGACAAGCAGGGAGATGTTCTTCGCCTCAGGATCCAGCAAAGAAAATTTGAGGAAGAACTGCTTCATCATTATTTTTCTCGTAGCAATTTGTTTTAGCAGTATCTGTCCTTCCACTAGCATTTGTTGAGTGTGTGACACCGGAATAGCTATCTCTGGCTCGCTCAAAGAAGTAGCAGTATACTCTTCTTCATTAATCATGCATTCCTTAATGTCAGCACCTGCATTCTTTTTGAACTCTGCATCCTTGTCATCAAACTCACATTTAATAGCATTTGTAATAAACTTAGAGTCTGGCTGTAACGCATAATCAATTTCAGCACAAATGGAGCAAGAACCAGATTTGCAATCACATTCAAAATTTTCAGAAAACTGTGTTAAATCAAAGTTTAGTCCTAACTCTATAAAATCATCAGATTGCACAATTTCTCTTTCAAAATCAATATTGACGCGACTTTGACCAATGGGTTCAATGGCTGACACTGAATTAAAATTTTTAGAATGGTCAATCAAATTTGTATCAGTATCAGTCATAAACCCTATAGAATCAGTGTGCGTCAAATCACATGCATTTGAATGTGTAGGTAAATCAGGCAAAATTGGAATCTCAGGTTCAGAATAAACCTGTTTTTGCTCACTGAAAAGTTTCTTACCAAACTCCAAGTTATCAGCTGCATCCTCAGGGCTATCAGCGTCAGAATCTAGAATAGGCTGCTCAGGTTCTTCCTTTGTTAACTCAATTGGACTTTCACCAGCCAGCTTGCAGAACAACTTCCTCGCTTCTGATGGGGTTATATCCATCAAACATCCACCAAAAGCTACATCCACAAGTATCCTTTCACTGTCCAGGAGCCCTTCATAAAAATAAATCAAGAGCAAATGCTCTGGAATTTGGTGGTTTGGACAAGTTATGCAGAGCCTGTTAAACCTCTCCCAATAATCTGCTAGGCTTTCTTCTTGAAACTGCTCAATAGCAGTGATCTTCATCCTAATGCTGGTCACCTTTGCTGCTGGAAAAAACTTGTCGAAGAATTTTTGTTGTGTTTCCTGCCAACTATTAAAAGGATACTGGTATATGAACCAGTCTCTTGCTTTATCTTGAAGGGACATGGGAAACATTTTTATCAACACTGTCTCCTTTGAAACACCAGCAGGCCTCATAGACAAACACACCAAACAAAACTCCTTGAGGTGCCTGTATGGATCTTCATGTGCCAACCCATGGAATTTGGGAAGACTCTTGACTATCTCATACATCCAATCTTGAGAATCAGTCATTTCCTCTATTGTAGTGCAAAACCTGTCTCAGACTTGGACTTCCTCTTCAAACAAAGATTGTACAGAAAGAAATATACAGAAACATAACATGGAGGGAAAACTAATATTTTTTTTTTTTTTAAATTAACAAAACTCATACGACATGCATGCACAAAACAAAACATTACATCACAACACAAGATAAAACATAACAACAAATTTTAACAAAACAAAAACTAAAAACATATATCACATGTGCACAAAAACACACATAACAGAAAATAACAAAAGACCCAAAACCGAACCGTTATTGGTCCCCGGCAACGGCGCCAAAATTTGATACGACTGTCGCGGTCATACAAATTTTATGTGCAACTAAGAATGCAGTATAACTAGGAAGTGACTCCTAGGTCGTCTCACAAGGACCAATTTGTGTGTTCAGTCTCAGATTCTGTCTTACAGGAAGGGGGGGGGGTTTGTTTTGTTGTTTTGATGCGGTAAAATTAAATTAAACTGAAAATTAACTTTAAAACAGTAAACGTGAAAATGGTGAAGTAACATTTAAAACATTAAAAACCGAACGGTAAAAGATATCAAAATAAAATTAACGTGGGAATACTAAACGTAAAACGTTAAACACAAAAATAAAAGCATCAGTAAAAACAAATCGTAAACATAAAACTAAAACGGTAAAACTGAAATTAAAACAGTAAAACGAAATTAAACAGTAAAAACGAATTTGCTACAGTAAAAACGAAAATTCAAAAACATAAAACAGTGAAAATTAAATCTGAAACAGAAAACTAAAATATAGAAAACGAAAATACAGTAAATTGTAAATACAAAAAAAAACAGTAAAAACAGAAGACAGTAAATTTTAGAAAACAGTAAAAACAAAATTTCAGCATCATGAGAAAATAAAAATAAATCTGAAACAGAAAACTGCAGTACAGAAAACAAAAACACAAAAAAAACAGTAAAAACAGTAAAAATATAAAACAGTAAAAACAGAAAATGAAATTACAGCAGTAAATAATAATAACAGTACAGAAAATACAGATTTTCAGAATCCTAAATTGTAGCAATACAGAAACAGTAAAAACGTAATACAGAAAAATAGTAAATACAGAAAACAGTAAATTACAAAATATGAAAACAGAATCAGAATTACTGCACCAGCATACAAAAAATAAAATTACAGTAAATAATTGAAAGTGAAATATTCAACAGAAGAGTAAAAACAGCAGTAGAAATTAAATTGCAGAAATACAGAATACAGAAATTAAAATACAGCCAAAATTAATTTACAGCAGTTAAATAAAATAGTAAAACAGAAAAACAGAATTTAAATTTCAGAAACAGTAAATGAAACCAAACTTAAATTGAAATTAAATTGTTCATGAATTTATTACAGTAAAGAAATTAAAATTGGAACCTAATGTACACATTGCTCAACCATAGCCTTCCATCTTCGTGCGTTTTTTTTTCACGTTCCAGATGCTGTATTTTCCAGCCCCTTGACTGTCCGTGTGCTTGCTGTCCAGTAGCTGTATTCCCCTATGCTGGACAGTATCCAGCTTATTCTCCACGGGGCACTCCTTCTTTCTCCTGGTTCTCTGATGCTGATGCCATTTATAGCCACTTCTCCTCTGGACAAACTCCCGTGACTTCTCCATTCAACTTGGTTCCTTGCACAAAATTCTGAGCAATAGCTTCTTGCCCGTGAGAAAATTTAATAAAATTCAGCTTTGCATGCCAAGCTATCAACTTCATTTGCCTCTTCTTTCTTCACGTGAGGTGCAGCCACAAAGAAAGTCGTGAGGTGGCCCATGAATTCCCATATGCTTCCTTCTTTCTTCACTAATTGCTCTTTGATGTGCCAAAAGCCATGATGGGGCCCTCCATTTTACTCCTTACGTGACATACATTATTTCTTGTTTGTTTAAGAAACCAAAATGAAAACAAAAAGTATGCTTCCATTATTCTCTCCACCATGACAAGGGGAATGACTTCCCATGACCGTGTGCTTCCAAGCTAATGTGGTCCCTCCTCTTATGTGGCATGCTTTTCAATTTGCCTTATGTTTTGTTCTCTTGTGCTGGCCATCTATATTGCTGTGACATTTATTCACAGTGGCTTCCTCCAAATTAAAAATCACTCTTCCAATAGCTACAAAACCGTGAATTTCACTTCAAAATGGCCCCACTTCATTTCATCAAGTTCCACTTGTTAATTGTTGAATGGATATCTTCCAAATAAATTAGGAAACCGTGAGCTGCAATTTGGGCGTGCTCCCCTCCATTTTGCTTCTTAAAATTAAAAAATATTTCATCACAGATCAATACACAGATTAAATACAGCTTCTTCCCAAATAAAGTGTGTGAATGTTCTTCAAAATGTCCTAGAATATTTTTAGAGTTTTCCCTACAATTTATAATGCAAATAATTAGTCTCACATAATTCAAATTAACTAAAATAAGAATTTCTGATCGATTTAAGAACAATTCAGAAAAATGGGAAAATATTGGACAATTATGCACAATTCCCTAATTAAATCTAGCACAATAAACTAAGTGAAGTGAAGAAAATATTGGTTCATCAGTGATAGAGACCTATTTTTGATAAATATCATTGGCACTGCATTTCCTAAATGTTTTCATCTCTTATGTCATTTCCATATTCAGAAAAATGTGCAAGTCAAGCACAATATCTTAGTCTGTTGAGACATGGAATGTGTGATGGAAGCATGGGAAAATATCATGGATTGTGAACATGAGTCAACTTTAATAATCGTCTTGATCTCCTTTATCATGTTTGTAATTCATGGCCTTTATTCTTTGAATATGTCAATGACTCTCGGATCACTCCATATAAGAAATATTTTGTAAAGGTGCGGACAAACTGAGTAATGCATTTAGGAAACACAACATCAACCATGTATGTTCGAATCTTATTTTATTTAGTTATTTTTGTTAGACGTTTTATGATATTGTTCATGCCATTTTTATCAGGGTTGAGGCTATTAACTAAAGCTTGAAGAAAGTATTGGGAAGTACTACGAGAGACCTCTACTCATGTTGGCATTCAATTTATAACGTCATCATCGTACAACATAATGAAATAAAGACATTGTTTGAAAAAAGCCTAAATCTTATAAGTGATGTTTTTAAGCCAAGCAAGTATAAATGATTGGTTGGATATGTATTAAAATAGGCTTTAAAACTCATTGTTGAGGAGTTCAATCGAGTTCAGCATATAGGATTTGATAGTGAAAGTTGTGGTTGCATATATCATGTGCCTGTGAATTAGCACGATATTACCATAGGATGATTCCTTTGTTTGAATTCATATCATATCGACCAAATTGAGATTTGGATTCATTAAATAAATCGCAAACAAAGTTATGTATTCAAAATGAACTTTATCTGATGCTCAATAGTTTTAAGGAATTTGACATTATAGAAAAAGTGACAATCAAACTGAAGTTATTTGAAATTGTTTATCCTTTTATGACATCAATGGTCCCTCTAATACATGAAGTTAAAACACATGGTGCATTGAAGACTAAAGTTGATCGATGTTAAAGGTCTACAATGCGTGAACCCTCATATTTCTAGCATGTAGACGCCTTGAATTCAAGACATGAAATCTATGGCTAAATCTGATGCATGATTTGGATTTATGTAATAAAGGTGAATACTCATGTTAGATAATTTCCACTCTATTTGTCACCCTTACATTGTTGATGTTGTTGATGACGTTGTTGATGGTCATTGTGGATATAAATGCATAACTGCTTTATTGGAGATGGGTGAAGAGTCAAGGTCCCTTATCTGACATGATTTTTTTAAAGAACTTAGTCAATGGCATGTTGAATATGCAAGATTAATGGGAAGCTATGATCGACTAAAAGAATTAAGGAAGTCTTTATTAATCAACTCACAATTAGGGGGGTGTTACTATTCTTTACACTTTACTTATTATGTCTTACATTTTTCTTCCATAACAATTTGTTTCATTAATTATAGGCTACTATGGAGAAGTGGATGACTACTAGACATGGGTTATGCTATTGATAATAGATATAATGTCATTTTAGTTTGTTTGTCATCGGTTCAAAATACTACAATCTTTCCACTACATATTAGACCACCTTTTAATATATAACAACATCGACTAATAAGTATAGGACATATTCATGGTTCTTATTTTATGCAAGTAAAGTTATTAGTATTTTATACTATTATAAAATGAGTTTCATTTCCTAATTTTATCTTTACATGTAAACAAATTATATAAATGAAAATATTAAATATGAAGTTCTTTAGTTAGAAACATTACTTTTAAGTTCAAAACAACATAAGACATAATAAAAACGTTGTTATTACATGTCAATCAAGATACATCAAACCATCATTAAATAAACACATTGCTAGCCAGATGTAGATGAACATTCGAGTTTACATTGCGACCTTCTCTATTGTTGAGGGCATGTTCTTCGGATGTCTCACGAGCTACTTGTAACGCCCTGTTAGTCTTACCCTAGGCTACAATGTCCTCACTCATATCACGACAATCAATCATCCTCTGTAAGATTGTCATAACGTGTCTGGTAACTCCTTGCAATGACGAAAGTAACAAACTAATTAATATTGTTCATAACATAAATACATAAACATTGTTTGGTTACATACTAATAAACCATATTCTGACTTAGATCTTATGTCCACTGGAATGTCATTTGGGAGATGCCAATGAAGTCGGGATAGAGACTCGGTCAATCATCCTCAATAGCACAAATAACATAAGGATAAGATACCTTTATGAACCATGATAATTTTAGGGGTGGGAGGTAAGAAGAGTGGAGGAGACACAAAGACATCCTTTTTCGAGTGAAATTAGAGTGAGAATTGAGGAAGAGAATGTGTGACGAATCGAGAAAGGGAGAAGGAACCCAGTGGAAGCTAGTTTTTCTAGGAAAGAACGGAATCGGCCAAGGTATGGAGAGTTACTATGACTTTATTTGATAGCTTGTATGTGATACATATGGATGTTTGAGGTAAAAAGAAATTAGGGGTTGATGTTTTGATTATGATCCATTGACATGAGTAGTTAATCATTTTGGGTGGAATTAAGCTCTGTGAAGCTAGTTTAATTTCTTTGTTATGAGTGCTAATTGTTTCATGTTGGCTGGTACATGAATGCTATTATAGTAATTTATAATTGTTTCAGGATGCTGTCAATTTGTTTTTGATGCTGAATCATGATGCTTTTAAAGAAACATTTAACTTTTGAGCATTCATTTTCTTTCTTGGAGGTGTTGTTATTGATTCCTGTTTTATTTTAAATTTTTTTGGTAGTTGTTTACTGATGCTAAATTCTATTAATGTCCTAATATTTAGTTTATTATTTTTTTATTTTCTTTTCTCTACACGGTGCATAAATCAAATGGTACTTAATAGACATTACGGTACATGGCCAAAACTTTAATTCTAGAAACTTTTTGAAAAAGAAAGTTAACGTTGGTTTCTTTTAGATGAACTATTTGGCAGCAAATAAGGTGTACATTGAATTGTGCTTATAAAAAGGTTTGCTGGAAATTAATGGTTTAATGTTCATGTTTTTTTTTTTCATTTTATTCCTTGCTCTGCTCTCCAGCTTTGTTTAGTGTCGTAGGTGCAGAGTTTTGAGAAAAAGCCTTTGTTGTTTTAAACTTAATTCCTTGTTGTTTAGTGCTCTTTCTTATGATGTTACTGCACTTAAATCACTGGTGTTTTATACCAGAAAACTTTGATGTTTGGTGTTGTTCTCGATGCTGTATTGCACTTAAATCCTTTGTTGTTTGTTGTCAGAAAGGCTGTCTGTTAGATATTATAAATGCTGTAAATTCCTTGTTGTGTTAAAATAAAATTCTGCAGAAAAATGGTTGCTGTTTTAGAATAAAATTTGGCAGAAAATGGGTGTTGTTTTCACATAAAAATGATGCAGAAAATTGTTGCTGTTTTGTACTAAAATTCTACAGAAACTTTTGTTGTCTTTGCTATAAAATCTGCATGAAAACTTTGTTGTATATGCACCTAATACCTTGATGTTTGGTGCTCTTCTGGATGTTATTATTGCAATTAAAACTTTGTTGTTTGCTTCCCAAAAAGTCTTGCTGTTTTGGTTAAAATGGTGCAGAAATTCTTTCCTGTTTTGGGTTAAAAATCTGTAAAATATTTGCTGTAATTGCTATAAAAGTTGCATAAATGCTTGTTGGTTGCTATTATTAACCTTTTGTTCGAGAATGAGTGCAGGTTTCATAAACTTAAATTTTATTTTATTTTTACGCATGAAACCATGTGGGAAACATTTCTTTATGTAGTGTTTTCCAGGAAAATGTCTTTTATGTTATTAATGTGATTGATTATTAAGATAATTCACTAGTTCAATCAAGATAAAGGGCCTCGGTTATTTTCACTTATAGACAACGGTTCCGTGACCGAGGTTATACAGACGAGGTAAAAAGAGTAGGTTTTTTGCCTCAGTTCTAAACCGAATCAAAAGGACTTCGATTTTGCCTCTGTTCACAAACAACCGAGGCAGTAGAGTTTTTTAATTTTTTTATTTTCAACCGAGATCAATGTTGGTTTCTCGTTCTGTTATGTTTTCTTATTCTCTTTGTGCCTTAAACTTCTTTGTCTTTTTTAATCTCAAGCTTATCTGCAAGTTTTTTCATCCATGTTTTTTAGGGCAAAATTACTTTGACAAACTCATATGATTGCTCCAATCTAAGAAGGGGGAAATAGGAAGCGGGAAGAGAGCAGATGGAGGAGACGACAATGGAGGTGGAAGAGAGGAGGAGGAGACTTTATTCCCTGACGGAGCAAGCAGTCAAAAGCTTTAGAGAAACATTATCCAAACCAAAAACGAAAAATCAGAGAAATAGTATCCAAACCAAAAACCAAAATCAGGGATCCAAACCAAAAACCAAAATTAGAGATCCATTTGCCATCCACCTGCAGAGAAACAGAACCAAAAACAAAAAACCAGATCCAACGCTTAATTGCCACCATGCCGTCGCCACCGCATCCTTGCCGCCGCCTCCTTGCTGTTCCATGAGAAAAGGGTTTCCGCTATCGTAGCCGCCATCACGGGCTCTCGTCGCACCGTCGCAGGCTATCTCACCGCACCGTCATGGGCTCTCGCCGCACTGTCGCAGACTCTCTCGCCGCACCGTCGCAAGTTGTCTCGCCTCGTCGCACGGTCGCAAGCTCTCTCTTCGTCATGGCGGAGGGAGAAGAGGTTTGTGAGGGAATGGTGGAGTTGAGGGAAAGGGGAGTGGAGAATAGAAGGGGTTGCAGGAGATGAGGGAGGGGATGAGGGAAGAGTGAAACGTATTGGAATAGGGAAATGAAATATGTAGGAAATTGTTTTTGAATACTACCTCGGTTCTACTCTCTACCGAGGCCTATAGTCCTTAGAAAAAAATAAAAATAAAATATGAAATGACTATACGCCTCGGTTCCCTCCTAAACTGAGGCATAAACATGGTTTCGTACCGGTTCTGAATGAACCAAAGCCATAGGCTCTGTACAGACTTCAAATTTTAGATTTGTCAGGCGGAAAGGTAGACATTTAGGCATCAGTTTTGCTATCAACTGAGGTAATATTGCTTATTTTTTTCGGGTCCTCTTGAACCGAGGCATATAAGTTCGCCTAAACTACAAAAATGTCACCGCGTTTTGATAGACTTCGGTTTTTCCTAAACGAAGCCTATAGGGCGAGTTAAAAATCAATTTTTTTACTAGTGATTAAAACTATAGATTTTAGTTGGGAACAGACGCTGGAAGCATTGGTTTGTTACGCTAAAAATTATGGTTCAGTGTCTTTTAGTTAATGTGATGCTAAAAAAACAATAATAATAATAAATAAATAAAAATATATATATGAAAAAAGTTTATCTCGTATTTTTCAACTGGTTGAAATGTTTTAATGGTGCTTAAAGATAGTTTTAGGTTTTATTTTAAAACTTTTAATTAAATTTTATTATGCTAGGTGAATGAGTCATGTAATGAGTTGTCAAATATGGTTATTTGATGATTGAAATGAAAACGTTGGTTTGATTCTTGTGTGGTTATAAATTTCCTTGTTTATAATTTTTCTATGGGACATGTTTTTCTGGATAAAACAAATTTTCGAACTACCAATGAAAGATAGAATGCAAAAAATAGTTACTCTCTTTCTTAACAATGGGGTGATTGATAAGTTTGTTCTTACACCTGTTAATACTGGATAATACCTTATTTTACAACTTTATCAACAATGTATTATTTTTAAAGTTAGATGTACAAATTCTAATTTTGTTGATTCATTTTAAATTGTAGTCAACATTTGGTCTTGCCCGGAATCAATCTTAAACTGGAGATACTTCATTATCTTGACCCAGTGGTGGTAGATATTAGTATGAGGCAAATTTTGAAGAAATTGTTTGACATGTAAGGATATACGTGTTGTATACTTTTAGTTGACATATATGTATTGTATTTTTTTACTTATATATGCTTTAATTTTATTTATTCACTAGAGTTATACAAACTTATCAAGCTCAAACAAGATACATGGTTTCATAGTCCAATTCAAACAATATCAAGTGAACAACCATATTTGACATGATACATTAAGGTACATTACTCTACTATGTTTTACGTGTAGTATAAGTCTTGATTCTAATAATTAAATTGTTGAATGACCTTTAGTTCACGTTATGGATGCTTGTATTGTACTAGTTAAGTAAATAATTTGTATTTTTGATGGTTGAAGACTTATTTTCTTGTTGCATGGTATTGGTTAGGTAAATAACTTGTATTATTGTGAAACTGATTAGAGAAGTATACGGTTGTAATGAAAGCATGACTTATTATTAAGAGTTTAAACTTGTATATGGTATATAATTATTTGTTATCATGCACTAAATCTGTTTGGATTTTACTGGAGATTTGGTTTGGTGTTATGTTCAAATTATAAATATTTTTTTTTACTTTTGGTTTTCAAGTGTCCAAGACAACCCAACGACAATGATTGTGGGTATTACGTGTGTTAATATATGAAGGAAATGATCACGTACTGTGAAGGAGGAACAATTCCAACTAATGTAAGTTATCTTTATTGTCATAATTAATTTGTAGTAAAATTTAATTAACTAATTTTATATTATTTTTCTTTCTTGCAGTCTTGCAGTATGTTTCTAGTTGCAGATGTCAACAATATCGTAACAGTCAAATCACAGAAGTTAGGGAAAATTGGTGTTTACATGTAATTAGTTCATGCTTATAGGTTATGTTATGTTGATGTACATGCTTATAAGTACTGATAGGATATATATGTTATGGTTGTATATATTGTCTTATAAAGTAATGTCATGTCATGACATATACTAGACGACTTACTGATTATATTTTGAAATATTATTGTACAAATAGTTTTTATTCATATTAATGAACATTCTTTTTTAAACCTTTGTCATATTTTTCTCAATATTTTATATTTTTTTGTATATAATAGAATGAATAGATAGCACATGTTTATATCTAATACAACCGATATTTTATATTTTCTTTTGAAAACATATTTTATATTTTTTGAAATATTTTATTTTAAAATTAATTATTTTTTTTAAAAAATTAGATCAATAGATAGCGTCTTTTTAAAAAAGCGCTATTTATTGGTGGCAAACAATAGATAACACGTCTTTTTAGAAGCGCTGTCTATTAATAAATAACTCATATATAAATAGTGCTTAAAAAAGGATATCTATGATAAAAAAACAAAGACTATCTACGATAAAAAAAACGTTATTTATGCATTTTTTTGTACTAATGTAAGTGATGTTTTTAAGCAAAGCAAGTATAAAAGATTGGTTGAATATGTATTAAAATAGGCTTTGAAACTCATTGTTGAGGAGTTCAATCGAGTTCAGCATATAGGATTTGATAATGAAAGTTGTAGTTGCATTTTGAGACAAACATATGGTCTATTATGTGCTTGTGAATTAGCATGATACGACCCTAGGATGATGTCTCTGCCTGAAATTCATATCATGTCCACTAAATTGTGATTTTCAAATATTTCATCAAATAAATCGCAAACAGATTTATGTATTCAAAATGAACTTGCTATGGTGCTCAATCGTTTTAAGGAAGTTGACATTACAGGAAAAATGACAATCAAATTGAAGTTACTTGAAATTGTTTATCCTGTTAAGACATCAATGGTCCCTATAATGCATAAAGTTAAAACAAATGGTGAATTGAAGACTAAAGTGCATCGATCTCAAAGGTCTACAAAGCGTGAACCCTCATATTTTGAGCATGTAGATGCCTTGCATTCAATACATGATAGTTTTCCAACAAAGAAAGACATGAAATCTATGGTTAAATATGGTGCATGATTTAGATTTATGTAATAAAGGTGAATACCCATGTTAGATCAGTTCCACTCTATTTGTCACTCTTACATTGTCGATGTTGTTGATGACACTATTGATGGTCATTATGGGTATAGATGTATAACTACTTTATTAGAGATGGTGAAGATTCAATTATCTGACATGATTTATTTAAAGAATTTGGTCAGTGGCATGATGAATATGCAAGATTAACGAGAAGTTATCACTGACTAAAAGAATTAAGGAAGTCTTTGTTAGTCAACTCACAATTAGGGGTACGCGTTACTATTTTTTACACTTTACTTATTATGTCTTATATTTATCTTCCATAACAATTTGTTTCATTAATTATAGGCTAATATGGAGAAGTGGATGACTACTATACATGGGTTATGCTATTGTTAATCGATATAATGTCATTTTAGTTTGTTTGTTATTGGTTCAAAATACTATAATCTTCCTACTACATACTAGGCCACCTTTTAATATATAACAACATCGACTAATAAGTATAGGATATATTCATGGTTCTTATTTTATGTAGGTAAAGTTATTAGTTTCTTATACTATTATAAAATAAGTTTCATTTCTTAATTTTATCTTTACATATGCACCTACAAGAAGGTTATTCTTTACCGATGTTGGATATCATATTGTCTACCCATTGTTACCACCAGGCTCATGCATTGTCATCTTTTTATTGTCAATAGGATGCAAACAATTGTAGAGTTGATGAGCGTCAATACACGTAATGTAAATTTGCATTAGGATTCATATTTGTGTTATGTAAACAGATTATATAAATGAAAATATTAAATATGAAGTTCTTTAGTTAGAAACATTACTTTGAAGTTCAAAACAACGTAAGACATAATAAAAACGTTGGTATTACATGTCAATCAACATAGGTCAAACCATCATTAAATAAACACATTTTTAGCCAGATATAGATGAACATTTAACGTCTACATTGCCACCTTCGTACGTGTCACGAGCTATTATTAAGGGCATGTTCTTTGGACGTCTCACGAGCTATTTGTAACGCCTTGTTAGTCTTACCTCATACTATAGTGTCCTTACTCACATCACGATAATCAATCATCCTCTATAAGATTGTCATAACTTGTCTGGTAACTTCCTACACTGACGAAAACAAGAAATTAATTAACATATTTTCATAACATAAATACATAAACATTGTTTGGTTACATACCAATAGACCATATTCTAACTTTGATCTTCTGTTCACTGGTATATCCTTTGGGAGATGCCAACGAAGTTGAGATACGAGACTCACTCAATCGTCCTCAACAGTATGAATAACATAAGGATAGGATACCTTTATGAACAACTAGAGGTATCCCTAAAAAATATGCAGATGGAGAGGAGGCTATTGTGAATTTGACCTACACATGCTTGGCAAAGCATAACCAACAATTATCAATGGCTACTAACTCAGCCTATGGAACAACATTTGGCGACCACGGGATAGCTACCATACCCAAATTACCTTAACACACGTTTGGAAAATATGACAATGTACAATCTCGACCACCCTGAAGAAGCTAGAGAACGTACCTCTTACCGTGGGTAGCGGGTATTTTAATACCCGCTTGTTAACGGGTCGGGTTCGGTTATCACACTATCCGTACCCGCAGATATCGCTACCCGTCTGAAAAATGAAATTACAATTTTATCCTTCGTCCTTTAAATTATTTTCTAAGTAGCTGTCGTATTCTGTCTCTGCCGTCAAACCCTAAATCTCAATTTTTTTACCCTACACTCTCATTTCAATCGCATTGTCGTCATAGAAGGAGAGAGAAAAATGAAGTTCAATCCTAGGGTTTCCTCTAGCCGTTCTCCACAAATCTCCGATCCAAATACAATGTGTGTTCCTTTTCGCGCGAAATCAAAGCAGGGACGATGACGAACAAAGGGAGAGCGACCTTGGACCATGAATTAAGCCCAATTAAGTGTTAATAGGTGTGCGGTGTTGCTCCCTCCACCTCCCCAACCTTCTGGAAAAAAAATTTAATTACAAAAATAACTTTTTTTACTTTTAACCATGTTTATTTACTTTAAACTCAAACCCTATCTTTCTACCCATTTTTACTTTTCACTCAGCCCCACCTCCCAACTCTTCTTCTCTCTCTTTTCAGATCCCCCCAACTTCACCACATTTGTTTGCTTTAATTACAAAAATATTAATATAATAAAATTATATATTTCATATAATTAAACTAATAAATAATTTTTTATATAACTATAAAATTGTTAAAGAATAAAAAACCATATATAAAAAATATATATTATACAAAAACATTAAAACAAAAAACTAATTATATATAACTACAAAATAAAAAAAGATATAAATATAAACTAATAACAAAAAAGATCTTCAAAAATACATTGTTAAAATACATCAAAAATATATCAAAAAATAATACATCAAAACATATAAATTACATTATTAAAATATCTCCATAATTAATATAAAAAAATAAACTAATAAAAATAAACTGGAAAATAAACATGTAACTTTAAACAGATATGAGCATCCGTCAACGGATGTCAAGATCCGTTTAAGGCAAAATGAATATCGACTTTCGTTTTCCCTTAAATGGATGTTGACATCCACTGAGGATGTTCACATCCGTTTAAAGGTTATACGTTTGTTTTTTTAGGGTTTATTACGCACCTTCACGACGAATCCTTCAAGCACCATCACACCACCACCACACACCAATCTTGGCACGACTGATCAATTGCTTCCACCACCACTTGCAATCTCTCACTAAGCACACCAGCTAATGAAAGTCCACCACACTTTGAGACCACAATTCTATCACAATTAAAGAATGAGAGGAAGAAGTGGAACGTGAAAAAGAGGAAGAAAAGCACAATGAAACAATGAGAGAACGAACGATAAAGAGAAAAAAGAGTTTCCGGTGCATACATGTAGAGGATTGAAATGGGTAGAAGTTAAAAAATATTAACCCTAAAATTTTTCTAAGGGTAAAATAGAAATGAGAAAATAAAGAGAGGGATGAAACATGAATGGGGTGGTGGAGGGAGCAATACCCATAGGTGTTACCTTTTGAAAACAAGGTACCAAGGTGCAAATATAAGACATCGAAGCCCCAACGGGAGTCAATTGAAAATCTTAGTCAAATACAAACATAAAGTATATGTTTCATATATTAAATATTTCTTATGCATTTATGACTCTTGTCACATTTTCTCATTTTTCAAAAGCATTCATCCATGAGTAAAATTCATTTTATAGAAACAAAGATTAAGTTGGTACTAGGATAAAATATTAATTTTATTAATTTTCCATTTAAGAGAAGGGACTCCTACAAACATTATTGGTTAATTAATAGCAAATGAAAAGTTGTTTAGAAATCTTATGAAAAACAAAATCTCATTGAATGAACAAACAACGTTTACATAATTAAAATATAGACTTAATATCCTATTTTGTCTCCAATTTCGTTCCAAAATGTCAAATTAGTCCATTCTTTAAAAAATGTGTCAATTACGTCCCCACTTAATAAATTTGCATCAATGAAATCCCTTCCGTTAAATCCGTACAAACGGCGTTAATTATTTTTCTCTTTTATTAAGTAACATCGTTTGTACGGATTTAACGGAAGGGATTTCATTGATGCAAATTTTATTAAGTGAGGACGTAATTGATGCATTTTTTAAAGAATGGACTAATTTGACATTTTCGAGCAAAACTGGGGACAAAACAGGATATTAAGCCTAAAATATATATTTCTCTATTGTTATTTTTTTTCTTTCTCTGGTTTTTTAATTATTTTTCTTTGACTTCTCCCTTTCTCTTTTCTTCTATCTTTTTCGCTTGATTTCTCAACTTCCTTTCTTTTACTTATTTTTCTCCAAACTCATTTTATTTTTTTTTTCTCTAAACATTTTTTTCTCTTCTTTAATTTTCTTTTTTATTACTCTTTTTCATTTTCTTCAAATTTTTTTCACATCACAACTACAACACTTTTTTATATTGACCAAACTTGTTCTCTTCGTTTCTATATAATATATATTTGTTCTCATTCTTATTTTCTTGAATTTTCTTCTTATTAGTACAACAAAACAAATATTAAATAATATTTTATATTCATTGCACGGATAAACATCTTCAACTTCTATACCTTTTATACCCTCCATAAGTTCGGTTGTTTTAAAAATAAACTAAGTCAAAATCTAATTGAATATCAAGTGTTGGAGTTTTGGTACCAAGTGATACAAAACCAGAAGAATAATGTCAGTTATGTTGGAAGTATGACATTGACTAGATATAAAGTCAATTTATAATATATAAATGGGGACAAAAATCACCTTACAAATCAATTTTATGAAGTTTAGTTAAGCTTAAAATCTACTTATTAGCATAGTATCACAACCATGGTTAGAGTTTATCATAGTGAAATTTTATTTTTTGTTTGGTATATTATTTCATCTAAGTCATTATCGAACCATTTATTAATATCAGGTCTTACACATGAGATGTATATATCTTGACATGAGAGTACGTGTTTCTCAAGAAAAAAAGAATATAAGTAATATATGTCTAAAAGATTGTTGAATTAACCTTTCTAACAACTTTTGAAATAGGATGGCAAATCTTTAATGTGACATCCCAAAATATAACATAAAACTATATAATAATCATCACATAGGTAATATGATAGATAAATTAACATGATGGACAAGCAGTATAAAGTTATCTTTATATTTATCCAAAAAACACTATAAACATAAGTTATATACATAATGTACTAGTATCAAAACTATATACAATAATGGTGTATCAAAAGTCCAGCGAGAAACTATAAGTACTAAAAAAGAAAACTAACTATAACTTTATACATAGATAGTGGTCCTAAACCACAAACCTCTCGCTCAGCGACCTAGCTCGCTATGCGAATAAAATGATAGTACTCCCAGACCCCAAACCTCTCGCTCAGTGACTTAGGTCGATGTGCGAATAAAAATGCAATGCTTCCAAAACCTAACTCCTCGCTCAATGACCCAACTCGCTGTGCGAAATCGGAGACAGTGATCCAGACCCCCAACTACTCGCTCAACAACCCAATTCAATGTGCGAATGAGAAGAGAGTGTTCCAAACCCTTAACCTTTTGCTAAGCGACTCCACTCGCTCAACGAGTCTACATAACTCTGCAGCACGGAATCTGTTACCAATGAGTATCATTGGTGTCTTGAAGACAATGATTTTGATGATGTTACAAGGTGAAGAATATGAAGACCCCTGTTGTCCTAAGTTTGAAAGCATTCCTATATGTTGGTCCACGAGGAAAGGGAACAAGAGCCCAGATGCATATCGAATGGTGTATAATAGTTGAAGACTGAATGGTCACAAACAAATGAAGATCGAAACAGGGCAAACACTGGTCGAACACAGTTGAAGACCGAACGACATTAAAACACAAGTTGAACACAGGTCGAACATAATTGAAGACCGAACGACGTATAGCAGATGAAAGCCGAACACAATTGTGCACCTAAAACTCTTCCAATCATCACCAAACTTCGACTACCATCTTTACAACCAAATTTTTCTCTATTGTAAACAATTTATACAATCATCCTTCACCTACCCAAGCACACATAAAATTCAATAATCACTTGTAACCAAAAATTCATATAATCATGTTCATTCAATCAATCATACATACCAAAACAACACACACATCAAGCATCAAAATTTACATACATTGAATTTACATACTATCACATTACCAACACATACTTTGTAACTCAAATTGAAAGAAAACACTAGCTTCCTTTACCTCTAACTCAACTGCCCAAACTCAAAACGCTCCGCAAATTGTTTTCACCGCAATGAATTTCTAAAACACCTACACATCACCGATTTGTGATTGAAGACCAACTTTAGAACTTCAATCGAACCAAGAAACAAGGAAGAGAGATTCTTGATCCATGAAAAAACAGAATCGGTGTGCATGATCAACAACCCTAGAATACCAAAGAAAAGGGTTTTTTGACTTACTTGCTCTAAACAGCGAATTGATCGGTTGAAGTTGTAGACCTCGACACAATGATCGCCTAGATACCTCCTGATCATTAAACAGAGGATGGAGGAGTTAGAATGTTTAGAGAAATGGTAGAAAGGTTAAGGGAATAGTGTTTTAGAGAGATAGAAGGTGATTTAGATAATGAGACGAATTTATAAAATTCTATTTATATTATGTTATTATTTTATAATAAAATAGTCAATCTCATTATTTTAATACACCTATCAACTCTAGTACTCTATTTTTTAGGTTCTTAAATTCTCCCCAACAAGAAAATTTTCGACCACGAAAATTAGACTTACTAGAGAACATGTGAGGATACGACTCTCTCATGACTTCCTCTAACTCCCAAGTAAAGTCACATGTTCTACTATCTTAGACAACTTTGACTAAACTGATGATCTATCCTCTAAGGTGTTTCGTCTAGCTCTCCACAATCTCCATAAGTTGAACATCTACTGATAAGTAATCTCTAACATGTACATCTTCTACTTCAAGCACATGAGAGGGATATGACACATACTTTCTAAGCTGCGAGACATGAAACACAGGATGTAGATTTGACAATTGAGGAGGCATAGTTATCTCATAGTCCACTAGCCCTACTCGTCTCAAAATCTGATACGGACTATTGAACCTTGGAGACAACTTCCTTGAATGAATGGTTCTTCCTACACTAGTAGTAGGAGTCACTCTAAGGAAAATATGATCTCCAACTACAAATTCTAATGGTCTTTATCTCTAATTAGCATAGGATTTCTGCCTATTCTAAGAGACTTTCATCCTTTCTTCTATGAGCTTCACTTTCTCAGTTGTCTACTGTACCAACATAGGTCCAACTAATACTGATTCTCCCTCTTGAAACCAACAAAAAGGTGTCTGACATCGTCTACTATACAGTGCTTCAAATTGTGCCATACTAGTGCTAGTATGATAATTGTTGTTGTAGGTGAACTCTACCAATGATCACAATTCATCCCAAACTCACACACATCCTCAACAAATCTTCAAGTGATTTGATCGTTCTCTATTAACTCTCTATTTTTCCCTATTTTCTCTTTTTAGTTAAATAAAATAGGTTTTTTAAATAATTAGGAATTTTCTCTTTTAGAAAAATATTCAGAAAATTTAAAATAGAATTTCATTTCTTTTAGGCTTTAATTTTCATTTTTATTTTTCTAGTTTATTCTTTTATTTGCTATGTTAATGTTGCAGGTATTAATAAAGAAAGGGAGTTGATGCTAAATGAGTTGAAATGGGCTGGCAATGGCTGATAATATTTGGCCAGTGGACTGAAGCCTTTGTGTGTTGGCTGCTGAGTAGTTCTGATTGAAAGAGCAATGTGCAGGCTTGGCGTGGAGTTGGGTTGAAGCCCTTTTTATGCAATTAGTGAAACGGTGCGTTGACGACAAAGCTGATTTGGAAGGGGTTTAAAGTCTCGCATATCATTTGTGCAAAATATTTAGGGTTCATGAAGAGGGGTTTTCTTCTAATTTTCAACCCACGAGCTAGGGTTCCAGTGAGAAGGAGAACAATGAATTAAAGATGCAATCTCCATGGCCCGCGATGAAGGCTGACCTAAGATACATCAAGCGAACTAGTGATTAAAGGTTGGACCAGATTAAAGCATTCATTGACACGAGATAGAAGCTCCACGGCCTAAAAAGGAAGCAAGCCCAAAAGGATGTTCAAACCAAAAAGGAAGCCAACCCAAGTTGATCAGACTAGAGAAGCTTGATCCGACTGGAAGTTGATCATAAGCACGTGTGAAGCTCGAACGATTGAAGAACCTGGTCAGAGTCAGTTGGAGTTAATCGCGAAGCTTCCATGTTTGTTTTCAGTTCCTCCCCTTTCCCTCTTTCTTTCTTTTTCTGTTTTGGACTCTCCCTATATAAAGGGAAGTCTTGTAAGGTGTAGAGTACGTAGGGTGACAGACAGTGTACCTAGCTTAGGGTTTCATTCTCGCGCTTTAGTTTTAGATTTACTGCACTTTGATTCTTGCATTGACGTTCTTGGATCATTCCATTGGGTGACAGACGGTGGATTCTTTGAACTCTGGTATCACTTGTATTTTCGATTTCAAATTTCAATACAAAGTTTATGTTTCCATTTGTTCTAGTTTACGTTTCTTTGATTGCCTTTCTGTTAGTATTTGAAGGTTGTGAAAGGAATAGTTGATTATAGAGAAAATGTAGAGATAGTTGAATGTAGAGATAGTAGTTGTCTTTAGTTGTAGTAGATGTTGGCTTCTTACAAATGGTAGATGTTGGCTACTTCTTACATCAAATGGTAGAGTTCATGGGTATTTATAGACCCATAGATTATTCTAGAACATACTAGTCACACCTTATGTGGAATGTTCTAGATTTTACCTATGTAGAATATTCTTGATTTTTCTTCCTATCTTAGGTTTTTCTAGAATATTCTAGAACTTGTATTACATTTCAATTCTTCTATCTAAGGAGCTTCTACATTCTTCTTGAATTTGCATTACACTTTAATACTCCTCCTTAATGCAAATTCGGTAACTCCAAGCATTGTGCGCAGTAGTTCAAATCTTGGTCTTGGTAACATATCTTCAATTTGATCTTCTTCCTCCATTTCCTTGACCATAGTTCTTGCTTTGATGCTTCTTCATAACAGTTAGGCTCAATCATGGCCATATTGCAAGTTTCATATATGTCTACCAAAGATCTTACTCTTCTTGGACTAGATTCAGGTGAAGAATCTTGTTGTTGTGGAGGTGGAGAAAGCATACCTGAATTTTCTTCCTCTTCTTGAGTTTCTTCTTGAGATTGTTGCACTGGTAGTAGAATGTTGCTTTTAACAACTTTTTCTTCTTCCCAATTCCAAGAAGCATTTTCATCAACTTCAACATCTCGACTGATGATGAGCTTTTTCGTTTGTAGGTTGTAGACTCGATAGCCTTTTGATTGTGTGCTATATCCCAAGAATATTCCTCGTATAGTTTTGTCTTCAAGCTTGTGCCTCCTTTGATCAGGAACATGTATGTAGCAAATAGACCCAAATACTCGTAGGTGTTTAGCTGATGGCTTTCTCCCACTCCAAGCTTCAATAGGAGTCTTGTCTTGGACTGCTTTAGTTGGACATCTATTTAGAATATAAACTGCAGTGTAGACTGCTTCAGCCCAAAAAGTGTTAGGCATACTTTTCTCTTTCAGCATTGATCTTGCCATCTCCATAACTGTGCGATTCTTTCTCTCTAACACGCCATTTTGTTGTGGAGTATATGCGACTGTAAGTTGTCGCTCTATGCCTTCATCTTCACAGAATTTGTCAAACTCGTGAGATGTGTACTCCTTGCCACGATCACTTCTAAGTACTTTTAGCTGTTTTCCACTTTGCTTCTCAACAAGGGCCTTGAATTTCTTGAATACTCCAAAAACTTCTGACTTTGCCTTTAAGAAATAGACCCATGTCATTCTAGAGAAGTCATCGATGAAGAGGATGAAATACCTATTGTTATGATGTGAAGGTGTTCTCATCGGTCCGCAAACATCGGTATGAATCAACTCCAATAAGTCTTTTGCTCTCCATGCTTTGTCTGTCGAGAATGGTAATCGATGTTGTTTTCCGAGGAGACATCCTTCACATGATTCATTATTCTCCTTCAAGCATGGAAGATCTCTCATCATGTTTTTCGTATATAGAAGCTTTAAGGCATGTATGTTGAAGTGGCCAAATCTCCTATGCCAAAGCCATGAGTCATCAACTTCTACCTTCATGGCAATATTAGTTCCAGGTTTGAAGCTTATAGGAAAGCTTCTATTTCTCTTCTCCATTTTTACTTGGCCTATTTCTATCATTTTACTGTCATAAATTTTGCATGTATCTTTCTCAAAATGAAGAGAATATCCATTCTCCATCATTTGGCCAATACTTAAAAGATTTTCTTTAAGATTTGGAACTAGTAAAACATCCTTGATGAATTTCGTACCTTTCTTTGTCTCCACCATGACAGTTCCTTTGCCTCGAGACTCCACTGTGGTGCCATTTCCTAGGCGAACTTTGACATTGACAGATTTATCAATGTCTTTGAAGATACTTTGATCTTTTGCCATGTGATTACTGCATCCACTATCCAAGTACCAACTTCCTTCTCTACCAGAAGATTCTTGATTGGCGTAGAATAAGAGTTTCTCTTGATTATCTTCTTCCGCAAAGTTTGCTTGATGCTTATTTTTATTACGACAATAATTTTCTATGTGACCAAATTTCTTGCAATAGTGACATTGAGGTTTTCCATGATGCCAACAATCTTTTTCCAAGTGACTTGTCTTTTTACATATGCCACATGGAGGATATTGTTCTTGACGAGTCTTAGAGAAGCTTCTAGGATTTTCTTTATTTCTAGAAATTTCTTCTCTACTTTTATTTCCTTCATATTCTTTATTCTAAGACCGTAATTTTAGTTTTGATTGAAAGGCATTTTCAACCGAGTCTTCTTCATGCCTTTTCAATCTTTGTTCATAAGCTTCAAGAGAGCCCAGTAGTTGTGTGACTGACAATGTACCCAAATCTTTTGTTTGTTCAATCGCGGTTGCGATTGCATCATACTTTTGGGGAATAGAAATTAAAATTTTCTCAACGATCTTTTTGTCAAGAATATTTTCCCCATAGGCTCTCATCTGACTAACTATTTCTTTTATTCTAGAATAGTAGTCTTTAATGGTCTCAGATTCTTTCATTCTTAATAATTCAAACTCTCGTCTTAAAGAATGAAGTTTAATATTGCGTACCTCGTCACTTCCTTGAAACTCCTCTTGTATTGTTTTCCAAGCTTGTTTTGCACTTGTGGCACCAATTATCCTTGGAAAAATTGTGTCATCAACTGCTTGTTAAAGAACAAATAAAGCCCTTGAATCCTTCTGCTTGTTTTCTTTCAACTCCTTCTTTTGAGCTGCAGTAAGAGTAGAGGTGTCTTCTGGAATAGTGAAACCCTCTTCTATGATATCCCATAAATCTTGAGAGCGGAAGAATGTCTTCATTTTGACACTCCAAAAATCATAATTTTCTCCTTTGAAAATAGGTACTGGAATTGATGATGTTTGATTAGTAGTAGCCATGTGTTGAGAATATATTTGGAAGTAGTAGAATGAGTTATAGTTTTGTTTGAGGTAGTTGAAAATTTTATCTACGCACAATAGATGACCGAACGTAGCTCTGGTACCACTGTTAGTATTTGAAGGTTGTGAAATGAATAGTTGATTATAGAGAAAATGTAGAGATAGTTGAATGTAGAGATAGTAGTTGTCTTTAGTTGTAGTAGATGTTGGCTTCTTACAAATGGTAGATGTTGGCTACTTCTTACATCAAATGGTAGAGTTCATGGGTATTTATAGACCCATAGATTATTCTAGAACATACTAGTCACACCTTATGTGGAATGTTCTAGATTTTACCTATGTAGAATATTCTTGATTTTTCTTCCTATCTTAGGTTTTTCTAGAATATTCTAGAACTTGTATTACATTTCAATTCTTCTATCTAAGGAGCTTCTACATTCTTCTTGAATTTGCATTACACTTTAATACTTTCAATTCAATTTACATTTCTTGCATTTGAATTTACTTTTTCAGCACTGTTGTTGATTCTGCTTATATTTTAGATTGTAGTATCTTTCTTTCCTGCATTGATTCTAGTCGGTTGATATTCGTTTCTTAGTTTGATGATGATTTCATATTATAGAGTTGATATTTTGATTTTGTTGCTTATTGCATTTAGAGTAGTTTTATGATGTTTCTGATGAGTGCTATGACATGTTTCTGGATTTTACAAATACTGGGTTGAAAAATTGAGTGAGAGTCACTGCTTCAAGTTCTGAAATATGAACTCAAAAGACCCCAAAGTGGGCTTTATATTACAGGATGTCTAGGATGTCTTCCTGAGAGTGACTGAAATTTTTTTTTATCAATTCAATATTTGTTAAGTCTAGAAATTGTCCTTATCTGAATTTCTTGTATGAATCTTTACTTAGTTGGTTTGAGATATGATAGATTTAGGAAACTTTGCTTTAATCTTGTTTCAATATTGTTGTTTCAACTAGAGTTTTTTTTTTTAGATTTTGTATCATTACTTCTCTTTAGTAGAATTAGGATGTCTTTCGTAATTGATATTTGGAGTATGAATTCTGGTTTAGCTTTTTTAGTTTTTCGGATTCTTTTAATTGCATTAGTTAGGTTATTTTAATCTAGATTACATTAGTTACACTAGTATAGGATAGATATCATGCATTGTTTTCTTTCCCTTTTTCCATTTATTTTACTTAGATATTAATTCTTTTAGTTTCTCTTTTTAGATTCCAATTAATTTTTCTTCCCCACCTAGCTTTATTTTTAAATAATGAGGTTTTAATTCTACAATTTCTAGCTTAACAAGTACCAAGTCCACGAATTAGACCCTAGGTTTCCCCTATACTACATTAGTGGGGAATTTAGGTTTCTTGACTTTTGTGTGACAAAAAACCTTTCAACATTCTCTCTAACTACCCATCTGTCTGGGGATGATAGGTTAAACTCATTTACAATCTGTTGCCCATCTCACTCTATAAGGACTACCAGAACCTCGAGGTGAATCGTGGATCCCTATCAGACACAATGCTCGACGGTACTCCATGTAACCTCACTATTTCTCTGATATACAACTGAGCAAGCTTCGCCATAGACATCCTTAAGTTCACTGCCAAGAAATGAGCACTCTTAGTTAACCTATCAACTATAACCCAAATAGCATCATGACCTCTAACTGTCTGTGGTAAATGTGTAAGAAAATCCATAGCTATGCTATCCCATTTCCACTCAGGAATCTCCAATTGCTACAACAAACCCCTAGTTCGTTGATGCTCCACCTTTGCTCTCTGACAGGTCAAGTAAGCAAAAACAAATTGTTCTACATCTCTTTTCATCCCTGACCACCAGAAAGATTCTTTAAGATCATGGTACATTTTAGTCATGCCAAGATGCATGCTAAAAGTGTCCCTCCTCAAGAATTAATCTCTTTAGCTAATCATCATTAGGAACAAAAACTTTGCTCTAAATCTCAAAATACCATCAACTCCCAAAACAAACTCCTTACCCTTATCTGTACCCATCAAACTCACTACTTTTTATAGCTCGACATCAGTTACTGTATCTCTTTGATATGACCTAGAAGACCACTCGAAACCACTATATTACTACACTTGATAAAATTTGATTCAAATTCCACATGTAGTCTCAGATCTTTGAATTTCTCCACTAACTTCAACTCTCTAATCCTTCAAGGCAAACATATGAACTATCTTTCTACTCAATGCATCCGCTACAAAATTAGCTTTTCCTTAATGATAAAGAAGATCAAATTCATAGTCTTTTAAGAACTTCATCAATCTCATCTGCCTCATATTCAGTTCCTTCTTATCAAAAAGATACTTTAGACTTTTATGATCACTGAACACCTGACACTCTGCACCATATAGATAGTGCTTCCATATCTTCAACGCAAAAACAACAACCGCCAAGTCCAAGTCATGAGTAGGATAATTCTTCTCATGAATCTTAAGTTGCCTTGAAGCATAAGCAACTACCTTCTTCTCTTGCATCAACACACATCTTAGTCCCTGGTAGGAAGCATCACAATAAACCACAAAAGGTGATGGAAGCAACTCCACACTTTAAGTGACAGCTCTCCCAATCTCAGAAGTAACGCAACAAATTGATTGGAGAAAGGAATATAGAGGTGCACACTAGGTGTTCGATGGAAGGTTCAGTATGTGTTTGGTGTGTGTTTGAAGCCTCACAAGCTTAGGAGGCCTTCCAAGAGGGAAGGAAGCTGGAGGAGAAGGTGTTGAATGAAGCACAATAGGGTGAACTCGAAGAATATAAGTCTGGAGCATTCTTAACAACACTTCAATATCTCATTCAAGTTGGATTTTACATGGAGATGCACCTCTCTTTTATAGGTGAAGAGAGAGCTCTAAATCTGACTTTGCAAGCTTCTAAGATCACTAAAGAAGAGTATCTAAGATGCTACTAAGCTTGGGCTGCAAGTTTCATGCCAAAAACATTAAAACCGTGCGTCTTTTTAAAGCTGAAATTTGGTGCGAAATGGCTGAGCGCAGAGTTTAATTTGGAAGCCACTTTTCAATGCATTTCTAATCCGGAAGCTATCTTCTCCAATCCGGAAAACACTTATTTTCTACTCTTCTTTGATTCCTTTACTTCCTTTGGCTCTCTAAGCTTCTTTGGTTGATTCTCCATGGTCTTCAACCTTTATTTAAGGCCTACAAAACAATGCAAATGTTATTTAGCAAAGTAAATCTATGTAAGACTTAGATAAGGAAAGAGCTTTTCTTGAAAGTCTTTATTCACTTCCCTTTCTTAGTCTTAGTCTTAGTTGTGCATCTTTGGATGGGAAATCCCTAAAGGAGTTGCCATCATTCCCTCCCTCTTTAAAAACTGATTTATCCTCAAATCGAGAAGAAAGAAAGAAGCACAACTTTGGTTGTTGTTTTCCTCCTGGATCAAAAATATATCTACAAAAGATAGAAAACATTAATATGATTAAAAGGATGTAATAAAAATAAGGAGAAAAAATGAAGGGCTTGTATTTGTAAAAAATTTCTTAGATGTAGTATTGGAAAATTGAAAGTTCATATTCATAAGTTATTTGATTTTTATCTTGAGTTACTTGTTTGCACAAGGGTAACATTAACTCAAGATTCAAATTGCCATGTTTTGAAAATGATTGCACAGAATAAGAAATGACAATTGTTTTAGAGGAAAAATTAATAGTTGAAGAGTGCACAAATATTGGAAAAGAAGTAAAGAATGAGAAACCTTCCCTTTTAGGTTCCATGGTAATGGTAAGAGTAGGAGTTGCCTTCAGTATCAATTGTTATTTCTCTTTATTTTCCTCTTCTTTCTTCTTTTCTTCTTCTCTTCGCTTTTCCCCTTCTCTTCTCTCGCTTTCTCGTCTCTCTTCTTTCCTTTTCTCTTCTTCTTCTCTCTCTTTTTCGTCTTTCTTCGTGCTTTCTCTCTTCTTCTTCTCTATCTCTTTTTCGTCTCTCTTGTTCCTTTCTCTCTTCTTCTTCTTTTATCTTTTCATCAACCTCTTTTTTTAGTCTCTTAACCTTCAACTCTATCTTCTGAGCTTTCAGCTCCTTAAGGCTAATTTCAAATTCTAGTTCTCTAATAAGGAAACCATTATTATTTAAACTTTCAAGAAATGTTTTTTCATCTTCAATGTAATCTCTCCGTAATTGTAGGTTTCTCTTAATAGTTGAAAACACAAATTCTTTTCTCATGCAAGATTTTAATTCATACCAATCACGAATGGAGGACTTTCTACCTATCCTAACATGATATTGTCTTTCATCCCACCACTTTCTTGCATGCGCTTCAAATCTAGAAGTGTAGAGACTAAGGACATAAGATTCACTATTGCTAGAATGGAAATAGGATTCAAGTTTACTTTTTCTGGCAATGAATGGATGCATGTTATCAATTTCCCTTTCCTAAGCTAGGTATGTTAATGCACCAATATCCTCACCAAAGAATGAAATATTTTCCCTAGCTTGATGATATAAATCATCCTCAATCCTCTCAAATTCATGAAATGAATAAGTCTTCCTTCTAGCTTTGTCATGTTCTCTTTTAATGTCTTTGTAACTAAGTGGCTTATCAAAATTAGAAGACCGAAAGGACCTATATGAACAAGAAGACCTACAGGAACTATAACAAGACATCAAACTTTTTAGATTTTTGGGAAGGATTTCGAGAAATATTCTAGAGGTAAAATGAACCAAATAGCTCCTAGGAAGGAGAGGTGAGTCACAAATGGACAAGCTTAAGAACCTTGTCCTTCCTAGCCAGAGTTGTTTTTTATGTTCCTTACCTTAGTTTTTAGGTAGAAATCTTTCAAAAGCTTTTTTGAATGCAAGAATGAAATGCACCTATAAACCAAGTGAAGGTTTTTCTAAATGAAACACGCAGTATCACGAATACTTAAAACATAAAAACATTCAAGCAAATTTAAAGAAAAGAATGCAAATGTAAATGAAAGATGCTAGACGGTACTAAGTGAAAGTGCAAGTAACACTTTGAGCCCCTTGACAAACTTTCACACTAAGATGCGAAAACTAAGTTATTACAATGTTTGATTGTGCACTTGAAATTGCTTAAAAGCATTTTTCCAAGCCACTTTAAGTTGCCAAATGTGAAACCAAATAAACTTCAAATGTTCCATGATACAAAATGGTAAATTTCTTGAAACAATGCTTAGAATTGGACAAAGGATCCTGCTGTAAAATTCTGCAACGTTGCTTGCCAAAATTGGATGAAGTGTTGTTGAATTCTGATGCAAAAACTACAGTTTGGAATTTCACTTTTGAAGCCAATTCAGCAAGTTCTCCCCTTCCTAAGATGTTACCCTGTTGAAGAAGGGATTATGCTGCTTAGAGACCTCAAGAACGTCACACACCAAAGCACAAAACCCAAACCAGTCACATTAAAATCATGGTTATTGCACCAGCATCACAACAAACTAGATTGCACCATTGGACTTTTATCAAATAGTTTAAGTGCAGGAATTTCAAACACTTCAAATCAAGCAATTAAGGGCTGGCAACGACAGGTGGCACTCAAAATGAACTTAGGAGATGCTATAGAGTGGATTTAAAAAGCAAGAAACAAGTATAAGTTGCAGATATGGTCAAATCGAAACCAATTTTAAAATAGGAAAAAGTGTTTGATGAAATGCCTAAGTGAGTTGCTCTCAAATGTGCATCAGATTTTTGAAACTTTGATTGACACTCGTTCACTTGCTTTTTATAATGCAGGCTGTTTTGTTAAATTTGAGTTGTGCACTTCTTTTTAATCAATTGAACCTAACTTTTACTGCCAATTTAAGATGTAATCAGAGGCAATAGGCACAGCAAGCATACATTCAAAAAATTATGCAACTTATCAGAAAAAGTTTTCAAAATTGTTGGTTTGAATGGCAATTTTGCACAGATACGTTTGGACACTTAATTTTAGTCTTTGAGAAACTTTGTATCATGAATTTGAAGGTGTTTAAACATTGAAACAACAAAGAAACACATTGCAGCAGAAAATCACTAGTCCACTTCAAAATTCAAGCAAATTTCATGGTTTGGATGGTGATTTTGCTCATAGGCTTAAATTTGACCAAATGAACAATGCACACAGGTTTCAAATGGCAAAATACACTTGGTCAAATGTTAAGAATGCACTGAAACATCCAGATGCATCAAATCACAACAGTTGTAGCAACCAATGCAGTAAAATTTGCACCAAAATAGCACCAGAATGTAGAAATGACTAGAATCAAACTAGACAACACAATGCAAAAGGAAGTCTTAATTCACTAGATCTAGTTGTAGAATATTAGCTAGTAGAATTTTAAATGACCTAGGACCAAAGAGATCAATCACGTTGACCAGATTGAATCAAAAGAGTGACAACACCTTGTTTAAAATGAACAAAAGAAGCTAAGAAACACTGGAAGTACAAGCACAAACACCAAATTAAGCAAAAATAGAGGTGAAAGAAAAAAAATCAAAACATTGACAGAACTAGAACAACACAACACGGAAGTGAAAAATTAAAGATAAGAGCAACTTAGCTCTTGTAGACATGCGTGGTCGACCTAGCTCTTGATGCCAAATGATGGAAGCAACTCCACACTTCAAGTGAGAGCTCTCCCAAACTCAGAAGTGACGCAACAAATTGATTGAAGGAAGGAATATGGAGGTGCACACTAGGGGTTCGATGGACGGTTCAGTGTGTTTTTGAAGCCTCACAAGCTTAGAAAGTCTTCCAAGAGGGAAGGAAGCTGGAGGAGAAGGTGTTGAATCAAGCACAATAGGGTGAACTCGAAGAATATAAGTCTGGAGAAATCTCAACAACACTTCAATATCTCATTCAAGTTGGATTTTACATGGAGATGCACCTCTCTTTTATAGGTGAAGAGAGAGCTCTAAATTTGAATTTGCAAGCTTCTAAGATCAATAAAAGTATCTAAGATGCAACTAAGCTTGGTTAGCAAGTTCCATGCCAAAAATATTAAAAATGTGCGTCTTTTTAAAGCTGAAGTATGGTGCGAAATGGCTGAGCGCAAAGTTCAATCCAGAAGCCATTTTTCAATGCATTTCTAATACGGAAGCTATCTTCTCGAATCCGGAAAACACCTATTTTCTACTCTTCTTTGGTTGATTCTCCAAGCTTCTTTGGTTGATTCTCCATGGTTTTCAACCTTTATTTAAGGCCTACAAAACAATGCAAATGTTATTTAGCAAAGTAAATCTATCTAAGACTTAGATAAGGAAAGAGATTTTGTTGAAAGTCTTTATCCACTTCCATTTCTTAGTCTTCATCTAAGTTGATACTTCTTTGGGTGGGTGATGAATCATTATTTTCTTCACTTCACTTAGTTTATTGTACTAGAATTAATCGGGGAATTGTGTTTAAATGTTCGATATTATTCCGTTTTCGTTAATTGTGCGTAATTTGATCAGAAATTCTTATTTTAATTAATTTGAATTATCTGAGCTTATTATTTTTATTAATGATTGTAAGAATAATTTGGATTATATTTCAGGACATTTAGAAAAGCGTTCGGTGCTATTTAAATGGGAGAAGCTAATTCCACTAATTTATTTCAGTGTGTTGAAGTGGAATATTGGCACAATTTGGAGCTCATTTCACGAAGAAGCATGATGATTTGGAACCACATACAACACCACACGGCTATTGCAATTTGATTTCTTAAGAATAGAAAGCATTCACTGTCATGGTCATGTTCCAATTATAATTTGTAATAGCTATTGGAAAATTAATTTTGCCAAGGGGCCACGTTGGAAGCTCACAATGGGTGGTATTTTAAGAGGGTGTTAATACATTTTAGAAAATGAATTCCATGTTAGCACCGTGCATTGGTTTTGTTATTTTGGCATATTGAAGGAAATTATAAAGGAGACAAGACATGGGCCACCACTTTGTTATTTAATGGATGACTTGGCAAAACAAAACTCATGGTCACGTTGTTGGAATGATACATAGAAGACCACACATAATGGAGTGAGATAATGGAGGGGACCACGTTTTTTTTAAGAAAGAAAGCTTATGGTTCTTTTAATTTTGGAGTGGTGTACAAGGGGCTACACTTCCACGGTACCAAACCAAAGGTGAAGAGTAAAAAGAGCTTGGTCACGGCCCACATGCTACGTCCAAATTGATTGAAGAAAGTGGAATATTGAATATATTTTTCTCGGACAAGCACACATCATAGGCACGTTGCAGCAAGGTCTTCAATTGGAAAAGAATCTCACGGCCCTGGAAGAATGAAGGGAGCTCACGGATTATGCGGTGCAGCAGCAGACGGAGGCCACGTTCCAGCAAAGCCATGGCAGCAGCTTCTCCGCCCAGCAGCAGCGTCCTCCATCAGTAGCAGCGGCAGGAACTGGAGCAGCCACGGCCCAGCAGTTCACGCCCAGCAGTTGGAGAAGAAGACATCCAGGGAAGCATCCAGCAAGAGTGAATGAAGCATGCAGCCACCACCGGAGAAGAGAAGTTCACGGCTGTTTCTGGAAGCCAAAGACAGCAGTGGTGTTCACGGTACAGCTCCAAAAGACAGCAGCTGGAATGTGGAAGAAGAGAGGCAGCATCCAGCTTGAAGGAGCCCACGGTTGAAGCAAAAATTCAGAAGAAGCCATGAGCAAGAGGTGTGCAACTGATTGAAGAAAAGACATAGGACCCACCTATTTGCTCAGTTTTTGCACATCGAACTCGTGAACATTTGATAAAAGAAATTCCTTGAAACAAGAGCTGCAGATTAAGACAATAAACGTGAAAGCTCAAAGGTCACGGGCTGCCAATTGAGACAAAAATCCAAAATGCTAAACTGAAGGAGAATTTGTCAGAGAAGTGGCTATAAAATGGAGCAGCAAGAGCCCAGAAATTTCAGTAGATTTTAGTGTTAGATTAGCAGTAGTTTAGGACAGCCCTTCTTCCTCTTTCTCTTCCTCTATGGATTTCCATTTTAAACAGTTCAATTGTAGTGTTTTAATTTATGAAGCATGCAGTGTGTTACTGTAATTTTTATTTTCACTGTCCAGGAATTTAATTTCAAGTATTGAATCTTTGATAAATTTCATTTTCAGTCAAGTGCTTTTATTTTTACCGTTTCTTTTATTTTACTCTTTAATGTTTTTTGCACCGTTAAAATTCTGTCAATGTGTTTTACTGTTCCTCATTTTTATTTCCTCATGAATTTTACATTTTACCATCTTTTACTGTTAAGTTTTTATTGTTGTTAAAATTTATTTCAACGTTCTTAAATTCTATTGTCTTGTTTAAATTCCAGTTTTAATTTATTGTTCCAAACCAAAAATCACAACCCCCCCACTTCGTGTTAAATCTGAGACTGAACCACTCAAATTGGTCCTTGAGAGACGACCTAGGAGTCACTTCCTAGTTATACTATACTGCATTCATATCTGCAATCAACTTTTGTGAGCGGTGCGACCCGTTCACCAAAAATGGCGCCGTTGCCGGGGACCAATCAAAAGACGGTTTGGTTTTAGATTTTTGTTGTGTAAATTTTTGTTCTGTTAATGTGTATTTTGTGTGTTTTGTGTTTTGTATTTTTGTAGGCGATAACGACACCTTCAGCAAATTTTGGCGGCGTTGTCACTTCAGTTCCAGGTTTTTCGTTTTAGATTTTTGCTGTGTTTTTCGATTATGTTGTGTTAATATATGTTTTGTCTTTTATATTTTATTGTGTTGTGTTCTGTATTTAGTTATTATTTAAAAAAAAAATTTGTTTTATCTTGTTTTTGCCTGTAGCATGTTTAATTGTGTTGTGTTTTATCTTGTGTTGTGTTGTGATGTTCTATTTGTTTTGTATGCGTGTCATATGTATCTGTTAATTAAAAAGAAAATTCTGTCTTGTGTATGTATTGCATGTATAAATGTGTTGTGTTTTATCTGTTTTATAATTTTTAGTTTTTAGTTTTTTACTTTTTATTTTCCATGTCTACCTATTTTGATGTGAATAGTGCTTATTCTGCGAGTGCCTATAATCATGATTCTCCTTCTGCTTGGTACTCTGAATTTAATTCTGCTGAATTTTATGATGAGAATTATATGGATCATCCTCAAATTCCTGAGAGCACTCCTAGGGAGCCGGTTCCACCTACAGAGGATGATTTATATTACGTTCTAAGCACTGGACTGACATATTTGCTGCCTAAGTTTCATGGTTTTGCAGGGGAATGCCCACATAGACATTTGGAGGAGTTCCACATGGTGTGCTCTTCAATGAAGCCTCCAGATGTTCCTCTTGATCACATTTTCTTGAGCGCATTTCCGCATTCATTACAAGGAGCAGCTAAGGATTGGCAAGACTCTCTTCCTCTAGGATCCGTTACCGATTGGGGATATCTTGAGCTTCAGTTTCTGAACAAATTCTCCCCTGAGCAGTATGGATATATCAATGATCCTGGATGGAATGACCCTAGCTTGGGATGGTTCGATGCTCAACAGGAATATCAGGAAGCACCATCTCAGGATACTTTTATGCCTCCACCAGTTCAGCAATACGAGAATCAGCAGTTTGATGCTCCTGCCCAAATAACTCCTCAGCCTTCAACTTCTGAGCCTACATTAAAGGAGTTACTGGAGCAGATGACCATACAGAGAATTCAGTTCGAGCAAATCCAGCAGGAAACTCAAGCTGCCATGAAGAATATGACTGATCAGATCAGGCAGATAGCCACTCTTGTACCTGAGGAGAATGCTGAAGATTTTGAGGACCAGGCAAGAATAAGCAGTAGTGCTGAACCAGGTAGACCACCTTCACCTTCCCACACTCTAGAAATCTTCAAGGAAGAGGAGGTAAGCATACCACAATTTGATTATTATGTTGATTGTGATGATGATCGGTATGCTAATGACTATATTCTTGCTGAGTCTGATTTTAATTTTTCCTCTGTGCATGATGAGAACCGCTTTTTACTATCACATTCGAATGGTTATTCTTCATGCACTGAACATGAATCTGAGTCTATGATTAATATTGCATGCAATTTAGAAATTGATTCATGTTATGAGGATTTATCTAAGGCTCAGTATGATGAATTGGGATGGGGTGTTATACCTCTGCATGAAATTTCTGCACTGCCACATTGCACTAACCATGTTGCAGGAGGTACGTATAAATTTGATCAACATACACCCACAGTGGAAATCAAAGGTTCTGACACTGATAGTTTGAAGATCAACAGGCACCTGCTAAATCCGCTCAGTAACAATATTTGTGGTTTAGATCCGGCGGTGGAGGACATTTCACTGTTTGATCAAATCTGGAGGATGAAGCAGTTCGTCCTCAACAATTTCATGCTAGAGCCTAAAGAGAAGAACATCTCCCTACAAATCCAAAATTGGCAACTGCCACCCTGACCAGGGGAGTTTTCTTTTTCTTTCTTCCCCGTTTTCCTACTTTTATTGCATTTGTCCTTTATCTGTTTAGTGTTTTAACTGATGATCTTATGCTTAGAACACGTTTAGGACATTGTAGTTTAAGTGTGGTCTGGGGGAGATTCTGCATTTTGTTTTTCTTTTAAGTTTGTTTTTCCTTTTCTTCTTAGTTTTCGTAATTGTTATCTTTAAAAAAAATAATAAATAAATAAATAATAAAAAAAAAAAACATAAAAAGTTTGTGATAAAATTTTTTGTTTAAAACGTGCCAAATCTGTATTCTGATATGTATATTTATTTTTTTTCTTAGTTTTCAAATTGTTATCCTTAAAAAAAATTCAAAAAATTCAAAAAATTCAAAAATTGTTTTGCGTAGTCCTTGATTTTATTTCGACCCTCAGTTTCTTACCAATAATTCATTAAAAAAAATTTCACTTCAGATCTCATTTTTTTCCCTTATTTTTCTTCACTGTAAAATAATTTCTTAGTTGTTTCATACAGATCTTTGATTGAAAATTTTGTTTAGACTAAGAGAGATTTCATTCATCAATGCAAAAATTACAGTAATGGAAAAATGGAGATTGAACAGATCTGAAAATAAAATTTGCAGTAGATTCATATGTGAAAATAAGGTTGTTCAGGGGTCGATCATGTCTGATAGTTAATATTACACACCATAATAAATAAAAACATAAAAACATAAAAAAAAAAGAAAAATTTAATTGTTCATATTACAGTCCTCATTAATATTCTGGCCACACTCGGCCAACAAAAACATAAAAAAAATAAATAAATAAACAAAACATTAAAACTGGAAGAATTCTCGAGCTGGTTGTGGTGGTCTAAGGGAGAGCTCCGTTGAGGGAGTTCTGGTTCGAAATACAGGAGGCTTTGGTGGAGGAATTTCTCGTTCATTTCTGTCGTCATCGATAATGATCGGAACTGGAAACAAATCCAGCAGCCTCGCTGCCCTCATTATCACCCAGTTATATTCTTTCAACAAAAAAAAAAAAAAAAAAAACTTGTGTTAATAATTGAAGAAAAAAAAATATCAATAAAAATTGAGGTGTGATCAGGGTCTTACCGTACATATATAGCGGCAGTTGTGAAAAGAGAGTGCCAGTGGGGTCTATCTCCGCTTGCCAGCGCCTGACCCGATTGCCATGGTTGTTAAACCAGCAGTGCACGTTATATTCGGTGGCATCTGCGAAGGTCCTTAGTCGAGACGCGATCTCGACGACTTGCGCTCGGCTTGGGTGTGTGACCCCATAGTTGTAGATGTTGGTCATCATCTTGATCTGATCATCTGTAGGACGCCATCGCTGACTAGTGTATCTCTCTGATTCCATCTCACTCGTCATCATTCCTCTTGAAATATTCTAAAACATAATAAAAAAATATAAAAATAAAAGGAACAAAAACATAAAAAAAAGAAAAACAAAACATAAAAAAAAAGGCATAAAAATATATTAGATTCTTAGTTCAGTATTTTCTTTATTTGTTTGTTTTTGTTTCCTTATTAGATTTATTTTGTCCTGTCTGTCTTTGATTGTTTTTGTGTCTGGTCTCAGATCTGTTTCACGGTCCTTGCAAAGGGTCCTAAACGGATCTATGTCCAGTTGTCCTTGTCCATATTGTTCTTGTATATTATGTTTCTGTGTTTTATTTAGTTTTAAGTGGGGTACGTGGCGTTGTTCTACCCGATTGTCTCTGCCATACCTTCAATCGAAGGGAGATTAACGTCTGGTTTCCAGCCGATATACCCCTTAAGTTTTTAGACAATTGTGTTTTTTGTGTTTAAGTGTTTTCAGTTTCAAAAAAAAAAATTGAAAAAAAAAATTGAAAAGGAGAAGATAGATCGGGCAGGGGGAGAGGACAAGTATTGCAGAAAAGAAAAAAATAATAATAATAAAGATGAGCAGGCAAGAGGAAAGCAGAGAAGAAAAATAAAGGAAAGCAGGGCAGAAAAGAAAAAAAAAATACAGGAAAGCAGGAAAAGTAAAGCAAGCAGAAAGAAAGGGAGATCCTTAGAGAAGAAGGACTTACCTGGGGAAGTAGGCTTGCAGAGGCTCTTCGCGGATCTCACTCAGACTCTTCAGAAGACGTAGGGACAGAGGCTCTGCGCAGATCTCAGATCTTCAGCAGACGCGGGGTGGAGAGGCTTCCTCGCAGATCCAGACGCTCGAGAGAGAGAAGAGAGAGTTGAGAGAGCAGAGGAGTAGAGAGAAAATGAGCGTTCAGAAATGGCGCTGGACGCGGAGGAGTGGCCATTTATAGCCAAAATAATCTACTGTAGCAACAGTTTCGGTTGTTGCCACCGAAACTGTTGTCACAGTATCGGTCATTCCTTTTTCAAAAAAATAAAATAAAATAAAATAAAATAAAATAAAATAAAAAATAAAAAATGTTAGCATCTACTGATGGGTGCTAGGTGTTTTAGACATCTGCTGATGGATGTCCCTGATAACATCTGCTGATGGATGTTACTGAAAAATTTCTTCCCATTTTTCTTAACTTTTTATTGCACTTGTCTATATTATTTGCTGCTCTGAAATTGTTAATCTGATGATTGTAACACACTGAGGACATTGTGTGATTTAAGTGTGGTCTACTGGGAGAAATTCTGATTTTTCTGTTAGTTTCTGTTAGTATGCATTTTGTGTGTTACATTTTTTCTATTTTAAGTTATTTTTATCGAGTTTTGTGTGCAATAAATTTTACATTTTTCTTTTGATTTCTGGATGATGTTTAAGTTGTAGATTTTTTCCTTCACTTACTTAATACTTATGGTTTGAAATCCTTGCTTTTCTCTGCTTGGAAGATGATTATAATGTTTAAGAGGTTGATTTGATTGTGACGAATACCCTGTGTGAGATTTGAGCCACTTAATTTTCTTTCTTGTGTGTGATATGTATCTTGATTGCTTGCACATATGCCTTGGCTTGATTCTTTTTAATATACTTGATTGATATGCATGTTTAGACGTGACAAAGGCATTTTTGTTCTTGAACCTCTCTAGCCAAATAAGCCTACCTTGTTATTATCCATTGATAACCCCTTTGAGCCTATACTTTCCCCATTTATTTGTTTTGAAGCTCATACACTGAACCTAAGTGAAAAACAATGATAACCTTAACCTTAGGAAAGTCTGGAGCTATAAAAGTATTTTGTAAATAAGTGTGGTCTCCTTAGGGATTCTGATGAATTGGCTAGTTGGTTCCTCATCTTGTTTTGGAAATGTTATTTCTATCCTGTTGTGTGATAAAGAGAGAAAATAAAAGAGACAGGATGAAAAAAGAAAAAAAAAAGAAAAAAAAAAGAAAGATGAAATAAAAAAAAATGATGATGAGAAAAAGAGAAAAATGAAAAATAATTTTGTGAATAATGAAGTCGAGAAGAGGATTGAATTAGAGGTTTGGGTGAGATTTCACTGTGTTTACATTTTTCCCCAGTGCACCTCTATTTCTTCTGAGCTATAGCTACTTATCCAAATTTATCCTCCCCTGTCCTTGGCCCCATTACAACCCAGTAAAGACCTTTTGATCTAAACGTGCATATGTTTTAAGTATTGATAATTAGAAACTTGCCAAGTCTATTTGTGTTTGCTTTCTTGAGTGCATTGAGTGACATTGATTTACCTTAGACACTTGAGAGAAACACTGTAGTGCATCTGTAAGGTTTTGTTGTTTTTGAATCACCTCTTGAGCTGATTAATTATTTTACCAAGTTTTGAATTGTTTGGAAGATTTCTATAAGTATCTGCTTTTCAGTGATTCTGTGATTGGATATGGTCTACATCTTTTCTCTGTCTAGATTTCCTGAGAACTTTGTAAATTCTGTTTATTTTCTCTTGAGTCTTTGTTTTTCTGTCTGCTGAATTTGTGTAACCTTCTTAAAAGTCCTTTGAACCATTCCTTGATTTGCGTCTTGATTTTGCCCAGGAGTGCAAAAGACTAAGTGTGGTCTATTTTGATGAGTCAATATTTTACTCACTTCACTTAGTTTATTGTGCTAGAATTAATTGGGGAATTGTGCTTAATTGTCTAGTATTTTCCTGTTTTTACTGATTGTGCTTAATTTGATCAGAAATTCTTATTTTAATTAATTTGAATTATCTGAGATTAATTATGTGCATTATTAATTTTAGGAAAATTGTTGGATAATATTTTGGGACATTTTAAGGTTAATTGAGAAATGGCAATTGAGCCCAATACATCTGAACTATTTCAATTTTCGCACAGTATTGCGTGAATGTTGTGTCAACTTGTGTGTCTTCGTTTGGGTTCAATTCTTATCCGTTTTCCTTGCAATTTTTTTTTCATAGTTTCGTCTAGATGTCTATTTTCAAGTATAGTTTTTATTTTGTTCAAATTCATTTTGTGTTGTTCCCAGTATTTTCTTTACTCTCCTATGTCAGTCTAGTGCACACTGTTTGAGTGAATTCTAGTCTGTTTGCATTTGCTTGCTGTTTGGTACTTGTGGTAGCTAAGAATTGACAATTGAAGTGTTGATTTTTGAAGTGTCACTGCTGGAAAAATTAATGTCACACGGCCATAGTGATTGCAAAATTTGCAATCTTCTTTCTTCAAATAAAAGCACATGGAGGGGGCCACCACTTTTGAAGTTTACGTGAATGAAGAGGCTTATGGATGGAAAGAAAACCAAATCCACTTTCATGGCCCACATGGGAATAAAAGAAGCAGCACCGTGCACTAAATGGCTTAGGAAGAGAGAGGTTTTATTTGGAGAAAGAAAATGATTCATTTTGCTGGAAAAAAATATTGTGGCCCACAATTGAGAATAAAGAAAGAATGATAATGCTCAATAGGATGCACGTGAATGGAAGAACAAATTATTCATTCATTTCTTAAACACAATTGACTTGCAACCAACACCCACAATTGAAGAAGAACACGCTGGCTGGAAGGAGGCTTCAATTATCGAATACCAAAAGCAATTCCACATCCACTTCCACGGCCCCATGCAGCTGCCACCTAAGGAGGAAGCATCTTTCACACATCCATTATGGCTCACGGTTACATGTGTCCAGGGAAAAGTCAAATTTGGAAAAGCTTTCAAGAATTAAAGTGGAGACATCTCACGGCCCACATGGATAAGAGAAGTTTGCTGCTTATGGATTTTCAATTGCTGAATGGAGTGTTGTAGATGAAGGGAAGCTCACGGTTTTCTCCATTCATTTTGGCTTGCATCTTGCCTTCCATCACATGCAATAAAAGAGAAGGGTCACCACTTGATAGCTCACGGCTGCACATGGGAGAAGCACATTACAATTCCTTTTAGAAGTCCAAAGTGCAGCACGGTTAGAGTTTGTGGAGGATGGAAAGAGGAGACACATAAAAATCTGCACATCCACACTTAGAAGAGCAACGTGAAGTGAGTTTTTCCAGGAGCTGCACGTTCACATTTTGGAGAAGATAAGCATGGATACTACTGCTGGAAGCAAAGGAGGAAGTGTTGGCAGCATCTGCACACTTCACGGCCATGACCAACACGTCCAAGGATGGTCCAGCATGCAGCGTGAAGAGGTCTTGGAACGGAGAAGAATGTTCACGGCAAAGTGGTGAACAAGATGACAAGAGTAGTGAAAAATGGAGGGCCCTCACACTATTCTCTCACGGCCAGAAACTATTGCTCACCAATTTGTGCAAGGAAAAGATGCAAAACAAAACAAAACTGAAATGGAGGAGATCACGGGAGGATATTCAGATTTTGGCTATAAATGAAGCACAGCAGAGAGCAGATGTGGAAGAGATTTTAGGAGTAGTTAGTACCACTCACGGTTTAGAAGAGGCTTCTGCCTCTTCCTTTTTCCTTTTCCATTTCCAGTAGCAAACTCTCTTAATTTTTATTTTCCAACAGTGCAATGTAGTTTTTTTTATTTCTGAAGGTGTATTGTGTTATTGAAACAGTTTTATCATTTGATTTTTATCTTCACTTTCTAGTCATTTTAATTTAATGTTGAATGTTTGATAAATTTCATTTTCAAAATGCTGTTATTTTTACTGTTAAATTTTACCGTTTCTGCATATTTACCGTTTGGTTTTACAGTCTTTGAAATTTATTTCAGTGTTTTTAAATTCAATTGTGTTTAAATCCCAGTTTTAATTTATTTTAATGTTTCTGCTGTTTTATTTAATTTCCAATTTAATTACCGCACAAAACATCCAGAAAACCCCCCCACTTCGTGTTTAAATTTGAGACTGAACCCCAATATTGGTCCTTGAGAGACGACCTAGGAGTCACCTCCTAGCACTATACTACATTCTTTTATGCACAACTTTTGTGAGCGGTGCGACCCGTTCATCAAAATTACAGTAACACACTGCATGCTTCATAAATTAAAACACTACAATTGAACTGTTTAAAATGGAAATCCAGAGAGGAAGAGAAAGAGGAAGAAGGGCTGTCCTAAACTACTGCTAATCTAACACTAAAATCTACTGAAATTTCTGGGCTCTTGCTGCTCCATTTTATAGCCACTTCTCTGACTAATTCTCCTTCAATTTAGCATTTTGGATTTTTGTCTCAATTGGCAGCCCGTGACCTTTGAGCTTTCACGTTTATTGTCTTAATCTGCAGCTCTTGTTTCAAGGAATTTCTTTTATCAAATGTTCACGAGTTCGATGTGCAAAAACTGAGCAAATAGGTGGGTCCTATGTCTTTTCTTCAATCAGTTGCACACCTCTTGCTCACGGCTTCTTCTGAATTTTTGCTTCAACCGTGGGCTCCTTCAAGCTGGATGTTGCCTCTCTTCTTCCACATTCCAGCTGCTGTCTTTTGGAGCTGTACCGTGAACACCACTGCTGTCTTTGGCTTCCAGAAACAGTCGTGAACTTCTCTTCTCCGGTGGTGGCTGCATGTTTCATTCACTCTTGCTGGATGCTTCCCTGGATGTCTTCTTCTCCAACTGCTGGGCGTGAACTGCTGGGCCGTGGCTGCTCCAGTTCCTGTCGCTGCTACTGATGGAGGACGCTGCTGCTGGGCGGAGAAGCTGCTGCCATGGCTTTGCTGGAACGTGGCCTCCGTCTGCTGCTGCACCGCATAATCCGTGAGCTCCCTTCATTCTTCCAGGGCCGTGAGATTCTTTTCCATTTGAAGACCTTGCTGCAACGTGCCTATGATGTGTGCTTGTCCGAGAAAAATATATTCAATATTCCACTTTCTTCAATCAATTTGGACGTAGCATGTGGGCCGTGACCAAGCTCTTTTTACTCTTCACCTTTGGTTTGGTACCGTGGAAGTGTAGCCCCTTGTACACCACTCCAAAATTAAAAGAACCATAAGCTTTCTTTCTTAAAAAAAACGTGGTCCCCTCCATTATCTCACTCCATTATGTGTGGTCTTCTATGTATCATTCCAACAACGTGACCATGAGTTTTGTTTTGCCATGTCATCCATTAAATAACAAAGTGGTGGCCCATGTCTTGTCTCCTTTATAATTTCCTTCAATATGCCAAAATAACAAAACCAATGCACGGTGCTAACATGGAATTCATTTTCTAAAATGTATTAACACCCTCTTAAAATACCACCCATTGTGAGCTTCCAACGTGGCCCCTTGGCAAAATTAATTTTCCAATAGCTATTACAAATTATAATTGGAACATGACCATGACAGTGAATGCTTTCTATTCTTAAGAAATCAAATTGCAATAGCCGTGTGGTGTTGTATGTGGTTCCAAATCATCATGCTTCTTCGTGAAATGAGCTCCAAATTGTGCCAATATTCCACTTCAACACACTGAAATAAATTAGTGGAATTAGCTTCTCCCATTTAAATAGCACCAAACGCTTTTCTAAATGTCCTGAAATATAATCCAAATTATTCTTACAATCATTAATAAAAATAATAAGCTCAGATAATTCAAATTAATTAAAATAAGAATTTCTGATCAAATTAAGCACAATCAGTAAAAACAGGAAAATACTAGACAATTAAGCACAATTCCCCAATTAATTCTAGCACAATAAACTAAGTGAAGTGAGTAAAATATTGACTCATCAGTGGGAAATCCCTGAAGGAGTTGCAATCAAAAGGTCTACCTGTCTCAGGAATCACCAACATTGAAGCACTTCTCAACCTCTGCTTTAGCTCTTGAAAGCTAGTCTCAAACCGGTAGTCCAAGCAAAAGGTTGATTTTTCCTTGTCAACGATTTCGCTATCTTAGAAAGTTCTTTTATGAATCTACGATAGTAACCCGCTGATGACAAATTTATGAACACCGAAAAACGGCGCCACAAACTTGTTTAACAATCGGCAAGTGTGACCGAATCGTATCAAGTAATAAAACAAGGTAAGACCAAGTATCATTTTCCTAAAGGACTCACGGCCTAGTTTAGCTATATGATTTGTTGATTATTTGAGACTTGTGAACAATTGATTGTAGGTTTAAATGCAAAAGACAGTAATTAAACATGTATGCATGAATTTGATCAATGGAAAAGAGGAATACAAACACTTTAATGAATTAGATGGATAAGTATGTTGTTAGGGTTATCCATTTCATCTTATCCACTCTCATATACTTTTAGGAATTCATCATTCTTTTCATCAATGCTAATGTCACTCTCCAAATCACCTTGCAAGAAGGCTTATCCTAAATTACGAGTTCATACAATTCCTAGCATTCCTAGTAATTAATTCTTAAGTGCAGAAGCTTAACGGCAACCAATATGCTATTGGGAGAAATTCCCAAGATCTAGATTTCCCCATACGTTCCCATATCGACAAAATCAATAATCATGGCAATGAATGAGTTAAACAAAGCAAGCTTTAAGCAAAGAGGAAAAACCCTAACTAATGATGAAAGAAAGCATAAATCTTAAAGTAAGATGTTAAAACACAAATTCCATATGAGAGTTTCACAATACTACATTGATTCCCCAACAACAATACAAGGTTTAGTTCACCATATTCATGGTGAAGCTAGATGAATAATAATGGAAGAATGAAATATAAAACCCTAGAAAGAGGAGGAGGTAGCCTGAGCATCCAAGATCTTCCTTCAAGGGGTAGAAAAGTGAGTGTTTGCTTCGTCTCAGCCAAATATACAAACCCTAGGTCGTCCAAAAGCTTATATAATATTATAAAAATACAGAAAATTAGGCCCAAGCCCATAAAAGTGCCGCTCAGCGGTAAGTGCGTGAGTTGTTTCTTCCCCCTCAGCGGCACTTTCACCCCTCAGCGGATCCAACGTGGGTTTCTGAGTGTTGCTCAGCGGTAAACTGCCGCTGAGAGGTTATTCCGACTTCTCCTTTTGCACTTTTTGATGTCTTTTCTGCTTCCATCTCTATCCTTCTTCACTTCTTTCACAAAATTCACCTTAAAACCTGCATAAAACACTGAAATCAAGCATAAACCTATCCAGCTCTCTTATTTCTGAAAATATGACCAAAAGCATGATTTCAAGCTAGTTTCTAAGTGTTTAAGGTTGCTTTGAGTATCACTTTTAAGCATGAAAATAACAGTTTTTCAACTGTTATCACCCGTCAACCCAACAAAGCTCCAGATCTTAGTAGCAGACTTGGGTCTCTCCCACTGTAACAATGCTTGAACCTTAGCGGAATACACTGATATACCATCAGTTGAGATCACAAGCCCTAAAAACTGCACTTCTTCAATCCAAAACTCACACTTGGACAACTTGGCATACAACTTCTTCTTTCTCAACACCTCAAGCATTATCCTATGATGTTAAACATGTTCCTCCCGAGTCTTGGAATAGATAAGAATGTCATCGAGGAAGACAACAACAAACTTATCTAGGAACGGCCGAAAGATTTGGTTCATATAGTCCATGAATATGGTGGAGCATTAGTCACACCAAAAGGCATAACCACATACTCGTAATGACCATATATAGACCTGAAGGCATTCTTCTATATATTACCACAACCAGGATCTGATGGTAACCTGGCCTCAGATCAATCTTAGAAAACACCGTAGTTCCAAGTAACTGATCCATCAAGTCATCAATTATGGACAACAGATATTTATTCTTAATGATCAATTTATTCAACTGACGATAGTCTACACACAACCTTGAGCTACCATTCTTCTTCTTGACTAATAATACCGATGCACCCCAAGGTGAGACACGTGGTCTGATAAACTACTTCTCAAGCAACTCTTCAATTTGCTTCTTCAATTCCCCCAACTCTACAGGAGCCATCCTATAAGGAGAAATTGATATTGGTCCTGCACCAGGAACCAGATCAATAGAGAATTCAACCTCATGTTGAAGAGGTAATTCAGGCCCTTCCTCCATAAATACATCCAAGAAATCACTCACTACTAAGTGATTTAAACTCCACCCAAGTTGATCAACCTCTATATGCGTCAAAACCAAGAAACAACATGAGTCTTTGTTAGGATGTCGGCAAGTGTACCTAATCGTATCAAGTAATAAAATTTGGTAAGACCAAGAATCGTTTCCCATGTAATTACTTAAATAACTAAGACTTTGAAAAACAATTTTAGGGTTTTGAATGTAACAACAAGAAAGTAAATATGAATGCACTTTTGATCAATTGAAGAAAACACAAAGATGAATGGTTGATATTGAAAATATCAGATGAATATGTTGTTGGGGTTTAGATTTCACCTAGTTTACTCTCATGAATATATTAATTCATCTTCTTCATTAATGTTAATATCACTTTCTAAATTACTTAAAACTCGATGTCTCGGCGAAGAAAGCCTATCCTTAAGATAACCAAAACTTATATCCCTATGTCTAGGCAATACTGCTTTTGGGAGCAATTCTCTAGATCTAGGTTTTCCTGTATGTGTCCATATCACGAAAACCAATTATCATGTCATGAATGAGTTAAACAAAACAAGCATAGAGCAAAGAAGAATAACTCTAACAATTAATGAAAGAAGCATAAATAAATTGGAATCAATTCAAATACATGGAGCTCACAAGGTTACATTATCCCCCAACAACAAACTGAATTTAGTTCCCCCTTGTAATGGGGAAACTAGATGAACAATGGAATGAGAATGAAAGATAAACCCTAAATATCGAAGAGGAGAGCTTCTGCATCCACTTATGCCTCTAGAGAGTTGGAAAAATCTGAATTTGTGTTAATTTTGTCAAAAGATACCAACCCTTAGTCGTGCTAGTCCTTAAATAGGGTTGAATTGGATCATGGACAAGCATCGTTGATGCTTAGTGGCCTAACTTAGGGCGCCCAAGCGAGCTTGGGAGAGGAGTGGCGCTCAGCGTCCCATGAAGGGTGCCTATGCGTGAAACGTTACTTGAAGACCGGTGCTCAGTGTCCCTGAAAGGGCGCTCAGGCGTGAGTGCGAGGAATCTTGTGCTGAGGGCCCCAGAAAAGGGTGCCCAAGCGTCCTGCGACCTTTAGCAGCCTTCTCTTCTAGTGCTCTTTCTGTTCTTTCTAAGCTCCAACTTATTGACATTTAAGTCTTTTTCCAATTCATCCTAGTTTTCTACAAGATCAAGGGAATTTAGTGAGAAAATCTTCAAGTATAACCTCAACTCTCTTATTTACCGAAATAAGCTAAAAACAAGAGAACAAGCAAGTTTCTAAGTCATAAAGGGTTCATTTATTTTCAAAATTTAATGCCAAATAACGGTGAAATCAACTATTATCAGTAAGTTAGTTGAAAAAGAATTATTCATACTAAAGTAAATACAATATACAAGTTCAAGCACACAATAGATTTCATAGTATTTCTCTTCACACATACTGACTCAAGGTTGGCCAAACTTTTAACACTTCGGCAAGTGTACCGAAACGTATCAAGTAATAATAATTGGTAAGACCAAGTATTGTTTCCCTAGAGACTCACGGCCTAGACATTTTGGATGCGAAAGCTCTGATCTTCAACTTTTAGGGTTCTATCTTTCATTCTTTTCATTATTTTCATCTAGTTTCACCATGTTTATGGTGAACTAAACCTCCATTGTTGTTGGAGAAACAATGTAAACCTTTGAAACTCTCATGTATTGAATTGATTCTTGATTATATATGTTTTACTTTATTAATTGTTAGGGTTTTTTCTCTATACTGTATGCATGCTTTGTTTAACTCATTCAATTTCATGATCATTGATGTTATTAATATGGACACATATAGGTAAATCTAGAACTGAGGAAATTCTCCCGGAAGCAATATTATCTAGACATAGTAATAGGAGGATCGGTTGCCTCTAAGCTTCTATGCGAATGTAATGCATGATTAATTGCTAGGGAGACAAGACATTGTGAACTTGTAATTAAGATTAGGCTTTCTTCACCAAGATATCAAGTTTAAGGTAAATTAGAAAGTGGCATTAACATTAATGAAGAAAGATGAATTCATAAATACATGAGAGTGGATAGGATAAGTCAGAAACTCCAACAACATAATCATTCCATATTTTACATCAATCACTTTTGCATCTTTCAATTAAATTGATCAACACTTGCATTCATGTTTACTTTTCCGTGATATAAATACAATGATTTCATTTACAAGTCTTATTTAATCAAGAAATCACATATTTGTTTATGCCTTGAGTCTCTTGGGAAACGATACTTGGTCTTACCATTTATTATTACTTGATAAGATTTGGTACACCTACTGAAGTATTAACAAGTTTTTGGCGCCGTTGCCGGGGACTCGTGGTTTAACTATTCCATTTGTGTGATTATTGATTAGCTTTGACTTGATTTTTATCTTTTTATTTTTTGTTTTTATCTTTTTATTTTTTTTATCTTTTAGTTCTAATGCTAACATTTACCTTGAGTTAAGTTGAGAATATTTGTGGTATTGATAAAGGCTCAAGTTTGGGGTTGTTGGAAAATTTGAATAGGGAAAATAAATAAGCATTGAGCTAAGTGTTGAGAAAATCAAAAGGAAAAAGAAAAAGGAAATAAAAGAAAGAAAAGAAAAGCTCAATGCAAGGGAAAGTTGGGAATAACTAATAATGGTTCTATTTAGATTATGAAAGTATGAATGACTCTCTTAACTCGAGGATTTTATGATCTAGAAAAACCAATTTTTTTCTTAGCCCAACCACATTATAAGCTATAGAAAAGTCCTTGTGATGATGCTTGTTTGTGAGTGTATTTGATTGTGGTTAAATGAAAGGCAGAGTTGATTCATGTGACATTGTGATAGTAGAGTGAATGAGTGACCTCTATATACGCTTGTGTGATTGAGTGAAATACTTTATCTGGTGAGGAATAATTCCATGAGCACATGACTACATCTATGCTTAGTTAATTGATCATTCATGAGAATAGCATCTGTTGGATATTATGTGATTATTTGAACACCATGATGAGTTATTCTGAATCAAGGCATGTGTGTATCTTGACTGAATTCTATTTGATGAGCTGATTTGAGTAATTACTTGTCTTGAAAGAAAGAGTTTTGGAATGTGTTGAACAATTGTATTGATTGGTGAAAGACTGAGTTACATCTTTTTTTCTTGAGAACAAGCAAAGTTCTAAGTTCGGGGTTGTGATAACGGTTGAAAAACATTTATTTTTATACTTAATTTAAACATTAAAAACACCCTTTATGACTTAGAAACTAGCTTGAAATCATGTTTTTTCTTAAGTTGTGGAAATAAGAGAGTTGGATGGGTTTTATGCTTGTTTTTCCTTGTTTTGAAAGGAATTAAGATGAATTGGATGAAGAAGTTGAAGTAGTAAGGAGTTCGACTCAGGAAAGGAAGGAAAATTGCACGAAAGAAGAATCGCAACCACCAGTCAGCGGTATTTCATCGCTGAGCACCAATCTTGCTGTTGAGTTCTCTGTCTGACAATTAAGCGCCATCGCTAAGGGTTAATCCCAGTATCACAATCACCACTAAGCGGCATTGCTACCGCTGAGCACCAGAGTCTGTTGTTAAGTTTATTGTTTCATGCCTGCTGAGTGTCGCACTTACCGCTAAGTGCAATTCCTTCCACTAAGGGCTGTCAACTTGGGTCTGGGCCAATTTTCTGTTATTTTTATAAACTATATAAGGGTTTAGTCGACCTAGGGTTGATATCTTTGGACAGAAAGAGGCGAAATTACACTCCTTTCACCCCTCGGAGGCGGATTTTGGATGTGGAAGCTCTGATCTTCAACTTTTAGGGTTCTATCTTTCATTCTTTTCATTATTTTCATCTAGTTTCACCATGTTTATGGTGAACTAAACCTCCATTATTGTTGGGGAAATGATGTAATCCATTGAAACTCTCATGTATTGAATTGATTCTTGATTATATATGCTTTACTTCATTAATTGTTAGGGTTTTTCCTCTAAACATTAATGAAGAAAGATGAATTCATAAATACATAAGAGTGGATAGGATAAGTTAGAAACCAAAACAACATAATCATTCCATATTTTACATCAATCACTCTTGCATCTTTCAATCCAATTGATCAACACTTTCATTCATGTTTACTTTTCTGTAAAATAAACACAATGATTTCGTTTACAAGTCTTATTTAATCAAGAAATCACATAACTATTTCGGCCTTGAGTCTCTCTAGAAACGTACTTGGTCTTACCATTTATTATTACTTGATAGATTCAGTACACTTGCCGAAGTGTTGATAGCGCCCAAGCGTGAAACAGTGCTTTCACCTCTAGATTGGCGCTCAGCGCCCCAAACTGACGCTTAGTGCTATCTACGATTCTTGTATGTGCCACTTTTCCAGCCTTTCTGACTTCAGCTCCTTGCTACTTCAACTTCTTCATCTAATTCATCTTAATTCCTGTCAAAACAAGCAAAACAAGCATAAAACCCATTCAACTCTCTTATTCTCACAACTTAAGCAAAGGCATGATTTCAACTAATTTCTATGTCATAAAGGGTGTTTTTAATATCAAAATTAACTATAAAAATAACGGTTTTTCAACCATTATCACAACCCCAAACTTAGAACTTTGCTTGTCCTTAAGCAAACAAGATATAACTTAGTCTTCCACCAATCAATACAATGGTTCAATACATTCAAAAACTCTTTCTTCCAAGACAAGTAATTACTCAAATCAGCTCATCAAACAGAATTCAGTCAAGATGTGCACATGCCTTGATCACTCATCACGTTGTTCACATAATCACATAACATCCAAGAGATGTTATTCTCATGAATGATCAATTCACTAAACATAGATGTAATCATGTATTCATGGAACTCTTCCTCACCAGACAAAATGTTTCACTCAATCACACAAGTGTATATAAAGGTCACTCCTTCACTCTACTATCCCAATGTCACATGGAACAAAATTGCCTTTCATTTCACACAATCAATCCTACTCACAGACAAGTATCATCACAAGGATTTTCCATGGCTTATAACGTGCTTGGGCTAAGAAGAAAAATTGGTTTTTCAAGATCACAAAATCCTTGAGTTAAGAGAGTCATTCATAAATTTATCATTCAAGTACAATCTCTCTTTAGACAAACCAATCTCAATCATTATCAATTTCCCCTTTTTGCATTGAGCTTTTCTTTCTTTGCATTTTATTTTCTTTTCTCTTTTTTCATACTTGCTCAACACTTAGGTCAATGTTTTTTCATTACTTTGTTTTTCAATTCTCTCAATCAACCCCAAACTTGAACCTTTATCAATACCACATCATAATTCTCAACTTAACTCAAGATAAAGATTTTCATTAAGGTTCTATTTAAGACTTGAGGTTCAAAAAGGGTAGAACACTTCATGCTCTCTTTTTCATTTAGGCTAAAATCATGCATTGGCTAAGAAAAAGGGTAACCAAAAATGGCCTTGATCATATGACACAAGCAAGCAAGTAGTTCAATTTTAGAAACCTGGGCAAAATCATTCATGCTTTCAAAGGAATAGCAATCATTCAAACAAATACTCTGGAGTTCAAAACCTCTTACAAGCTAATTCAGTGTTCCACATACACCGAATAAACATCTTGCTTAGCATCATAACCACAATCATAACATCATGCATCTGTTCACACAATTTGTGAACAACCACCTGTATATCAAGGATCCTGTGCAACATCTCAACATCAATCAATATCAAAGCATCATCAAGCAATACTCACCACATGCAAATCAATATCAAACCATCACATCAGATATAGGTTTCAAACTGAGTACATCAACACCTATTCTAAAAATTGAAGCAAAATAGAGTTCACAAAACAAAGATAAGAAACATCTTGTTCTACTGCAAATAACAATCATCAGTAAATGTTATCATCATCAATATGAGTCCTCCTACTCATCATCATCTTCCTCTTCTTCATCACCATATTCATAATCATCATCTTCATCATCATCTTCCATAGCTGAAGCTTCAGCTGCTCGAGCTCCACTAGCCTGTGCCTGATCCTCTGTCCATCCCACCACATTGTTGAACTCATTCATTGTCCATTACCGGCTAGGGGATGTATCATACAACCCTATAATCATCTCTGCCATGGTCACCTGCCCTCTATGCAATGCCTGCATCCTAGACTCCATCAGGTACATCTACATATCCCTCATCTGAAGAGGTTGTGCATCTTGAGGTTGTTCCTGTGCTGGTAGTGGTGCCCTCCTATGAACTCTAGGAGGATGTGGTGGTGGCACCTACTGGGCCGCCTCATCCATCATGAAATATTGGTTGTAGTATGAATCATCAATCTCCTTTCTTGGTCACTCCATCGGCGGTGTGGAAGTATTCACCCCAGCTAATTCACAAAGATGTGTGATCAGATATGGATGCCCCAGAGGTGCTTTGTTATTCACAAAACTGGCACAAGTCTGAATCTCATTTGCTATGACTTGCCCAATATTGATATTCATCTTTTTTTAGCACACAATATAGGAAGATGGCCCTATGAACAATAATATCAGACACATTAGAACACGGCTGAATATTGGACTGAGTGAATGTCATCCAATATTTTGACAAAGGAGTCAACTGAGATCTCTTAATATCAATGGGCACATCATTCATGTTCCTCTGGAAGCGTCCTCTAGGTACACCAAATGTCCTCTCCACATTATCAAAATCTACTCCCTCATCCATACTCAATGCAAACTGACACTGTTCACTAGCTCATTCAGTATGCCGAAACCTGTTAATAGTATAAGGATCATACCAAATAATATTTCCTCTCACATAACTCATGTAATTCTCTATATGAGTGTTGCCAAATGTCCTTGCATTGGTGTAAAATTCCTTGACCACTTCTATGTTTGCTGGTTTAGGGTAAGCAGCTAGTTTCTCCCATTCTCTTCTTTCTACTTCCTCTCCAACTTGTGGGGCCAAGGATGGTATCCACCCTACTTTTCTCTCCATCAAGAGCCTTCGATCTTAAACTATCACAAAATGTCACTCATTCTTATGAGAAAGGAACTTGTTTGAATAAAACCTTTTTGGATCCTTTCTCTTGTTTCCCAAGGTTTTCACTCTCTTCCTTGATGATGAAATCATCCCTGCATCAACAACAATTCATAAAACCACAAGAGACACTATCAAGCATTAGTATATAAACCATCAAAAGCAATACAAACCCACTCTTCTTATCACCGTTGAGGGCAAAACAGGGGCCTTCAGCATCACCTGTATCAAGAAACATCCAACCAGACAACCACAAATAGCCAGCAACCAAAAACCCAACTTATGCATAATCGCGCTGAGCGCCCCTTAGAAGGCCTTCAGCACCAATCAGTTCAGTTTTCAAAAATGGCCTTGGCTGGCCTTCAACACTACCCCCACATGCATTTTTCACAGTTCCAATCATCAATGAAGCATTTTAATCGGTCCAAACAGTGATTATTTCAACAAATCATGCATATATATCAAAATTCCTCAAGAATCATGCTTGGACCAAAACATTCATTCAAAATCATGCTTTCAAATGCCCTAGAATGTAAAACGCATGTATTTACTTGGTTGGAGATGCTCAATGTGTGAAGAATGCCAAGTAAAATTGAGGAGAACAAACCCTAACAATAGTGCTCAAAATAAACCTCAAACTTGGATGGAGAAGTGATGCAAAATGAGTGGAGAAAGGGTTTTGTGGAGGAGGATGAAGGATAAAGTGGAGAGAAAACCTTTGGAGAGTTTTCTGAAGGGGCTAGAAAGAGTGAAGATTGAAAGAGGCGGCTAGGGCGAGGCCTAGGGTAAAGAAAGCCTATAATGGGCCAACTCACGCTGAGCACAATTTAAACCTAAAACCCAATTCTGCAGAAGTCGCGCTCAGCGCCCCAAATTGGCGTTGAGCGATGAACGCGACATTCTTCCTCCTCTTTTCTTGCTTGCCCTAAGCATGCTTAACCAATATTCACTCAACTTCAACTCTAAATTTTTCAATTTCGTATATTTTCCACTCACTTCACATACTCTCACTCAATCGATGCATTTAATCTCTCACACCACTCAAACATTCAACAATTAAAAACCTACAATGCAACTAGAACAAAGATAAATTCAAACAACTGGGTTGCCTCCCAGGTAGCGCTTGTTTAACGTCACGAGCCTGACCCATGAAACCTCCAACATCCTTCAGTAGATGCATATCTTTCTCAACAACACCCATCAGTAGGTGTGTATAAGCATAGTATCCTTCAGTAGATACTTTATCACCTAGCATCCATCAGTAGATGCTATAACAAAATAAAAAAATGTTCCAAAGTTTCAAATTACATCACAAAAAAAACAAACTCAAAGAAATTAATGTTCTCAAATCATTGGTGTGCCTCCCAGTAAGCGCTCTTTTAACGCCATTAGCTTGACCCAATAAAGCTAAAGTTTCATCTTTAATGTTGATTTTCTCCTTGCTTTCATCACACCAACTTATCAATTGCCTTGGTCCACCTTCTTGACTCGCCTTGAATATGGAGCTTTAATCTCTATCACTCCATTCTCTTTAAAATCTTTCACAACCCACAACTTACTCTTGAATCTTATAGGTGTGCCAAGTTTGAATTGTGCATCCACCAAGTCATCATGAACCCTCCTTCCTTTGTCATCTTTTTGTTCTTCCCTAACCTGTGACAAGAAACAATTTTTACCTTTGATGACCGGATTGACAACTTTAGGGCTAATCACTGGTGCATACTTACATGCAGCTTTATGATTAGTTCTCTTCTCTTGAATCTGCTGCTCAGCTTTGAAGACATTAAAGATCACCTTTTCTCTCGGTCTTGAAGCATTATCATCCCATCATCCACATTAATGATTACCTTTGTCGTTTTCATAAACGGTCTTCCAAGAATAATTAGAATCTTCTCGTCTTCCTTCATCTCCATCACCACAAATCCATCTGGAATTTAAGTTTCTCTATACAAACCACAACATCTTCCGCTACACCATAGGGTTTCTTGGAAGACCCATCCGCCATGAGCAAAGTCACCTTTGTTGGCTTAACTTCAAGATCACTAATCCTTTCAAGCATAGGTAAGGGCATCAAATTAATGCTTGACCCTAAATCAATTAAGGCCTTCCTTATTTTCACCTTCCCATGACGCAAGGAATAGTAAAACTTCCTGGATCTTTCACTTTTGGAGGAAGTGGTTTCTCCAAAATAACATTGCAATCTCCCTGTTCATCCATAGTCTCCTCATTTAAATATCTCTTTTCTATGAAGAATCGATTCATGTGCTTAGCATAAGAAGAAATTTTTTGCAGTGCTTTGGTCAAACGTATTTTAATCTCCAATTACCTGAAGATCTCTTTAAAACACTCATATTGTCTCTCTTTATCAAATTTTTTTCTCTCCTTAGGATAAGTAAGAACTTTTTTCACTTTTCTCACAATCTTTCTCTCCCCTCTTCTTTTCTTTTTTCTCTCGTCTCAACCACACATATTCTTTCTTTTCTTTCTTCTCTCTTTTCTCTCGTCTCAACCACACATATTCTTTCTTTTCTTTCTTCTCTCTTTTCTAACTAAACTCTTTCTTTGCTCGCTTCCACCCTCTCATCATTTATGCTCACAATAGCTTTACACTCTTCTTTAGGGTTAACCTCAGTGTTAGCCCCAAATTGCTTTTTTGCTTTATCTTCCATCTTCTTGGCCAGCTGCCCAACCAGCATCTCCAAATTTCTTATAGTAACTTCAGTGCTTTTGTGATTGGAGATAGTCTCCTGCATAAATTGTTGAAGAGTATCTTCTAGCTTTGTTGATCTCTCATTCAATGTAGAGACTTGTTGCCATAGTGATGGTTGCTGCTATGGTCTATTAAATTGTCATGCTTGTCCAGCTTTTCCATTTTAACCTTGACCCATGCTTCGGGGAGGTTTCCACCCTTGGTTGAAGTTTCCTTGGCGGTATTGGAATTGATTACCCATAAAATTGACATCTTCTAGGGCCTCCACTGGAAAAGCACATTGACCATTGATATGCTACATGATTCACAAAGTTGTTGTTGAACTTGTGAAACGTTCTTCAGCTCCTTTGGCAACTGAGCGAGTGTCTTTGTCAAATTCTCCAACTATTGAGTTATAATTTTATTTTGTGCAAGCAAGGCATCTTGAGATTGCAATTGTACGACTCCCTTCTGTTGAGGTGGAGCTCCTCTTTCACTATGCATCTCGTTATCATTAGTATCCATTTTGTCTATCAATTCAAAAGCTTCCTCTGGAGTTTTACACTTGATATTACCTCCAGTTGAGGCATCAAGCATCAATTTGGTTTGTGAACCAAGACCTCCAAGGAAAAGAATGACTACTGGTCCTTCATCAAAACCATGAGTGGGCATCTTTCTCAAGAAGCTTTTGTATCTATCTCATGCTTGACCTAACGTCTCCTCCATACATTGCCTGAAAGAGGAAATTTCTTGCTTCCCTTTTTTGATTTTGGACTGTAGGAAGTACTTATTCAAAAACTTTGAAACCACAGCTTCTCATTCAGTAAAGCTATCCTCTGGGAAAGAATTCAACCATAGCTTAGCATTGCCTCCCAATGAGAAAGGAAACAAACTAAGCTTTATAGCTTCATCCAGCACACCATTGATCTTTATAGTGTTGCAAATCTCGTTGAATGTTGTCAGATGTTCATATGGACTTTCATGAGACAATCTATTAAATTTATTGCTCTTCACCAATTGTATCAATGTCGGTTTCACCTCCATGTCTGTAGCATTGACCCTCGACCTTGCAATGTTGTTAAAGTGATGAGGGCCAACAACAGTGGTGTAATCCGCCAGAGTGATGAGGGTTGTAAAAGTGTCTCCAGAGAAGGAAATAATTCTCTATATGTTCGAATTCTCCTTCTCCTTCTACTCTCGTCCAATCCTTCAAGAAGAGGTTCTGATGTTTTCTTACTTCTAGTCCGAATTATACCCTGCATACACAAGAAAACAAAACCCTAAAAAGCACTTTTAAACAAAACAAAACAAAAAAATAAAAAAAACTCAAGTCAAAATTAATCAATAATCACATTAATAGAATAGTTAAACCACGAGTTCGCAGCAACGGCGCCAAAAACTTGTTGACACTTCGGCAAGTGTACCGAATCGTATCAAGTAATAATAATTGGTAAGACCAAGTATCGTTTCCATAGAGACTCACGGCCTAGACATTCATATGGTTTCTTGATTAATTAGGACTTGTAAAACAAATCATTGTGTTTATATTGCGAAAAATAAATATGAATGCAAGGGTTGATCAATTGACTTGAAAGATGCAAAGGTGATTGATATAAAATATCGAATGATTATGTTGTTCGGGTTTCTGACTTATCCTATCCACTCTCATGTATTTATGAATTCATCTTCTTCATTAATGTTAATGTCACTTTCTAATTTACCTTAAACACGATGTCTCAGTGAAGAAAGCCTACTCTTAATTACTAGTTCACAATGTCTTGTATCCCTACCAATTAATTATGCATTACATTCGCACAGAAGCTTAAAGGCAACCAACCCTCTTATCCCTGTGTCTAGGTAATATTGCTTTTGGGAGAATTTCCCCAGTTCTAGATTTTCACATATGTGTCCATAGTGACAAAATCAATTATCATGCAATTGAATGAGTTAAGTAAAGCATGCATAGAGTGTAGAGGAAAAACCCTAACAATTAATGAAGTAAAGCATTTATAATAAGAATCAATTCAATACATGATAGTTTCAAAGGATTAAATTGTTTCCCACACAACAATGGAAGTTTAGTTCACCATAGACATGGTGAAACTAGATGAAAATATGGAAAAGAATGAAAGATAAAACCCTAAAAGTTGAAGATCGGAGCTTCCGCATCCAAAATCAACCTCCAACGGGTGAAAGGAGTGTGTTTTTACCTCCTTCTGTCAAACGATATGAACCCTAGGTCGTCCAAAACCTTAAATAGTTCATAAAAATATCAGCCAAATGGCCCAAGCCCACGTCGTCAGCGCTCAGCGCCCCCAAAGGGCGCTCAGCGGTAGCTGTAGCACTTAAATGACCCTCAGTGGTGGCGCTCAGGCGTGAAACAGTGGTTGCACTTCCAGACTGGCGCACAGCGGTGGCACCCAAGCATGAAACCGTGCTTTCACCTCCATACTGGGGCTCAGCGCCCCAAACTGAGACTCAGCACTATCTACGATTCTTCTATGTGCCACTTTTCCAGCCTTTCCTGACTCTAGCTCCTTGCTACTTCAACTTCTTCATCCAATTCATCTTAATTCCTTTCAAAACAAGGAAAACAAGCATAAAAACCATTAAACTCTCTTATTCTCACAACTTAAGCAAAAGCATGATTTCAAGCTAGTTTCTAAGTCATAAAGGGTGTTTTTAATATCAAAATTAAGTATAAAAATAACGGTTTTTCAATCGTTATCACAAACCCTTTACCATCTAGTATAAATTTTGAGCAATGAATAGTTTTGCACCTGTGTGTTGGAACAGCTGAGCCACTCAAAGCTGCCATACAAGGTTAGTCCTTAAAATGCCCTTTGCCACCATGAAGAAAGACCCTAGGCTAGGACCTCCAGTTCCTCTCACGACATGACTCATCACTATTTAATTGAGCTCAAATGATCATTAGAGGTTCAGGATAACCATCATATCGGCTTTTTACAACTTATACTAGTCCCTCTTAAAATCACAATAAGAAATTCCTCCTTGGAAGTTTTTCCAGCACCTTGAACTACATAATTTCATTTTGAATCTCACATCAAACATTTGATACTTATATAATCATACATTATCCCCAAATGAATCAAAGCATTACTCAAATTAATCAAGAACAAAGAAGGAAAGAGTAAACAAAAACATGGACCTGTCACTCAGTGACCACACTCGCTAGGCGACCATAAAGTTTTCTCACTCAACGACCTAGCTCGTTGTGCGAATACATAGACAGTGATCCTAAAACCCAAACCTCTCGCTCAGCAACCTAGCTCGCTATGCAAATAAAATAACAGCGACTCAGCTCGTTATGCGAATAAAAATGCAGTGCTTCCAGATCCCTACTCCTTGCTCAGCGACCCAGCTCGTTGTTCGAAACTGGAAACAGTTATCCAGACCCCCAACTCACTCGTTGAGTGACCCAATTTGTTGTGCGAATGAGAAGATAGTGTTCCCGACCCTTAACCTTTCGCTGAGCGACTCCACTCACTCAGTGAGTCTGCATAACTCTACAGCATGAAATCTGCAAAGTTTACACCCTTAAAGTGACTTGACCAAAATGAGGTATTTTCCCAAATCCTCCTAGATTTTGTTATACACTCATTTTGGACTTAAACAACTTCCTACAAACCATCCGTTACTCATTTTAAGTAATTGTGTGTAAGATCCCACTCTAACATTCCTCAATCTCAACTTATAGATCCAAACGGAATTAAACCATTTTCATATTAAAGGTAAGTTATTTCGAGGTCAAGACCAGTCATAAATGTCCTCATTACAGACCCCAACCACTCATATTTGCTCCATAACACTCCTATTCAAAAAGAAGTCCTTAGTTTCTCACACCAAAAGTGGGTGTGAATTGGTGAAACGTAAAAATATAAGCTTTCAAAAATCTTTTTCGCAAAATAGGATGTCTTTACGCTTTTCTTGAATCGCAAGTTAAATGGTATGTAATGCAGCAGTTCACTTAATCGAATACAATAACAGGTTAATCGATTATAATGAAAAAGTGTAGGGATCAGAGAATTCAAATGTTGGTTTTTATACTAGTTCGGCCAAGCCTACATCCCGTGTCATTCCAACCACAGGAAGCAAATGCACTATAAAGATCAAGGTTTTTACACCAAGGTTTTTATAGCAACCTCACGTCAAAAATATAAAACACTTCTCTAACCCTCTAATCTAATATACGCAGTAAACAATACAAACACGCAGCAAGAACACAATTCTTCTTCCTTCAAACACCGCGGGGAATCCAAGCCAATCTTCACAAATTTCAAATTCCTGGTTGCGCAGAGTACACCTCTTCGTGCAGATTGATCCGACATTCAATACCCAATAAATCATGCTTTTCAACAAACCTCTAAGGCTTGATCACCACGGTCAATCTCTGGTTCTTGGAGCTTTTCTTTTCCTCTGTAAGACACACAGCATTTTCAAAAAGATATGAAAATGTTAATTCTCCAAAAATATTCTTTCAGAATTCAAATCAGCCTCAATTTATTGTATTACACACATCATATGCATTTTAATCGATTTAGCTATTAATCTAGTCAAATACACTCTGTAGTTATAACAGACTAACAGCAATCACAGCATTTAATTGAATGCACATTTAATACAATCGACTCATAATAAATACTTGGTCAACATATTTAAAAATATGACCATTATGTCAGTTGTGACAAGCATTTAACAGTTTTCAAAAACTTAACAGACTTAATCGAATACAAGAAGCATACAGTTGATTAAGTAAAAACACTAGAATAATTTTTGAAAACTTTTCTCTTCAAAATATCTCATTGCACACTTGAAAAGAGTTTGTGCAAACCCAAGAGCTTTAATCGATTCATCCCATAATGTAATCGAATTAAAATTGTTGTTTTGCCAAACATTAAAGTTCAACCAAAGTGCTTGTGGTTTTTCATTTCCGAACACTTATGTTATGCATACACATATAAAATCACATATTAAACACAGTGGTATGCTTTAAACAACACAATAATATTCACACATATGCTTGTACAGATATAACATAGTAAGCAAAAGCATATAACATGTGTAACATAATATACACATGTGTTATTATTAATTTTGTGTTGTCATCATTAAAAACACAATCATCACTGAGATTGTGTGGGTTTAGCTAAACATGTACTACCCCTATGAACAATCTCAACAACTCCCATCAAAATTTCACTACTCAAGTTCCCAAATGTGCGCCTAAAACTCTTCCAATCATCACCTAACTACAACTACCATCTTTACAACCAGATTTATCTCTGCTATAAACAATCTATACAATCATCCTTCACCAACCCAACCACACATATAATTAAATAATCATTTTTAACGAAAAATTCATATAATCATGTTCATTCAATCCATCATACATTCCAAAACAGAACACACATCCAGCATCAAAATTTACATACATTGAATTTTCATACTATCACATTACCAACACATACTTTGTAACTCAAATTAAAAGAAAACACCAGCTTCCTTAACCTCTAACTCAACTGCCTAAACTCAAAATGCTCTGCAGATTGTTTGTATCGCAAGGAATTTCTAAAACACCTACACATCATCGATTGGTGATTGAAGACCAACTTTAGGACTTCAATCGAACCAAGAAACAAGGAAGAAAAATTTTTGATCCATGTAAAAATAGAATCGTTATGCGTGATCAAGAACCCTAGAATACCAAAGAAAAGGGATTTTTGACTTACTTGCTATAAACAGCTAATTGATCGGTTGAAGTTGTAGACCTCGACACAGTGATTGTCTACGTACCTCCTAATTGTCAAACGGAGGATCAAGGAGTTAGAATCTTTAGAGAGATTGTAGAGAAGTTAAGAGAATAGTGTTTTAGAGAGATAGAAGGTGATTGAGATAATAAGACGAGTTTATAAAATTCCATTTATATTATGTTATTATTTTATAATAAAATACTCAGTCTCCTTATTTTAATACACCTATCAACTCTAATACTATATTTTCTAAGTTCTTACATTTAAAGCATTGATTGATTGAAAATAATGCAAATCAACTTTTGTAAAAAAAATTAAAATTCAATTTAGATATTTTTATATGCAAAAGTGATTCACAATATGACAAGTAAAACTATAGGAGTGAAAAATCTCCATTTGTATTTATTATTTTTTTTAAAAGAAATACATCGAGTTATTCACTCACCCTAACCAAACCACTCCACTAGTCCTTCAATTATTTACAAACATACTAAAAAAGAGAAATAAAAACACTTTAAAACTAAGTTATTGAACCTTAAAAAGCATTATATCAATCTCTTGTGAAATACTATGATAAGATCAATCTGAAAACCTTATATAAAACAATAACTAGAGATGAAAATAAATAACACAAAATAAAATCACCTTAAAAATGATTTAGCATAACACAAAAGTTAGTTGAAGGTTCACACACAATATTCTTCTCGGACTAAAGATTTTAATCACAACAATAAAGCAAGATCACTTTGAAAGTATGTTTTAAGAAAGAATGAATTTAATTTCATGAAGAGTTAAAAGAGATGTCAAAATATTTATACATCCTTTAAAACTAATTTAATCAATTAACATAGATTTTAAAATTTAGCTCGTATGATTTATGTTACCACTAAGTAGCATTGGTGTCTTGAAAATAATGATTTTGATGATGTTACAAGGTGAAGAATAAGAAGACCTTTGTTGTATGAGTTTAAAATCATTTATGTACAAGAGAAGACATCGAGACCGAACGGTATGTAATAGTTGAAGGGTGGACAGTGTATAGTCGTTCATAGCCGAACATTGTTCAAGACTGAACAAACAATCATAGGACAGAACGGAGTTGAACATTGGCCAAACTCAGTTGAATATCGAACGATCACTAACAATAAAGGCCGAACAACGTACAGTAGTTAAAGGGTGAACATTGTTCAAGACGAATGGTCATCATCAATTGAAGACCGAATGGTCGTATCAAAAAGGCTCAACGGCGTATAGCATATTAACGCTGAACACAGCTGAAGGCTGAATAAACTAAAAGACAGAACGGCCACTAACAGATGGAGGTCGAACATAGGCTAAACACAAACCGAATAGTTAATGACCAAATGGTGTTGAACACAAGTCGAACACAGTTACGGACCGAACGGCTTTGTAAAGAAGTCAAACGATATTAAGTCCAAACACTAGAACAAAATGAAGTGTTGGAAGGTATACGAGAATTAAGTCGAGCGGTGGAAAGTTGTATGAGAGAAGAAGGGAACCGAACGACAGGAGGCTGTGACGAATCAAACCGAGCGGCAGAAGGTGAAGAACTCGAGCCGACTGGTTAACAAGTTAAATATCCTAACCGGTCCAAGTCTCGCATATAATCAATCATTATTTACAATAATTGATTATCACTGGCAGTTGTAATGCTTCTTTTCATTTTCAGACCAATAGATTATAAATCTCTTTGCCAGAACCTTCCAAATATAACTTTGGGAATTTAAGAATACAGTGAAATCTTAGGAAGCTCTCAAGTGCTAGTTCTTGCTCTTGTCAAGTCTTGCGAATAGGAGAAGCTTGCGCTTTGTGTGTCAAATGTCGAAGCGGTTCTCTTCAAGTTGGCGGAGTTGTTACTTTCGGTTCGTTTGTCGAAGGAAGGGGTTCTCGTTTTTTAATATTTATTTGAAATCTTGTAATATGTACAAACAATATTTTAGTGAAAACGTTAATCACTATTTATAATGATTAAAGATTGGACGTAGAATCTTTTGATTCGAACTAGGATAAAAATCAGTTGTGTGATTTTGTCTACACCCCACACTCTTATATTTTCTACTCATCAACTGTTTGATAAAAGGTTTATAAGACAATTAAAGGAACCATATTTTAAATTGACCGAACAAGTTCTTTGCTTTTAACAATTTGTATCGTACTCTGTTTTAATATTTTTGTTGTGGGACTCTACGATACCGGTTGTTCCAACAGTTTATATCTTTTAAAAACAATATTTAAATTTGTTAAAATCCCTTTTAAGTTATTTTAATTGATAAAAAAATTTGCTTTAATCAATTGCAACATAACTAGAAAAAACTCTAGATTTAAGTTATTTTAATTTATTAAAAACTTGTTCTAATATATTAAAGAAGAGAAGATTATTTAATTTTGATTTTAAGTGATTTTAATTTTTTAAATCATTGTTTTAATTTATAAAACAAATTCTTACTTTTCTAATAAATCTAAGAATATTTGTATATATTTAAACAAATTTAATCTATTCAAAAATAACTAAAATCACAAAGGACTTCAAAATACATTCACTATCTTTCTAATCCAATGAACAAATCTAGAAAGACTCCACAATACATTTAGTAGTTTTCTAGTCCAATGATCAAACCTAGGAGGACTTCCAACATGTTAAAATCTTTAAAAGCATATAAATTATTTAACCCTCATATCACTTTTTTTATTCTACTTTAAATAGATAATTCTATTATTTTACTAACTCGTTTATTTAGATAATGTTATACTCACAAAAAATAAATTATTTGTGGTATATTGTTAAGATGTCGGCAAGTGTACCGAATCGTATCAAGTAATATAAAATGTCAAGAACAAGTATCGTATCCCAGAAGACTCACGGCATTAAACACTCATGTAATTACTTAACTAATTAAGACTTTGAAGAATAATTTAGGATTTTGAATGCAAAAAAAAGAAAGTAAATATGAATGCAAATTGATCAATTGAGGCTAAACACAAGTTTGAATGAATGATGTTGATAATATGAGATGAGTATGTTGTTGGGGTTTTGATTTCACCATCTTTACTCTCATGCATATATGAATTCTTCTTCTTTATTAATTGTTAACATCACTTTCTAAAATACTTAGAACCCGATGTCTCGACAAAAAAAGTATACCCTTAAATATTAGTTCACAATATCTTGTCTCCCTAATAATTAATTCTGCATTATGAACGAAAGCTTAAGATGACCAAAATTCATATCCTTATGTCTAGGCAATACTGCTTTTGGGAGAAAATTCTTAAGATCTAGGTTTCTCCGTAAGTGTCCATATCACGAAAACCAATAATCATGTCAGGAATGAGTTAAACATAACAAGCATAGAGCAAAGAAGAATAACCCTAACAATTAATGAAAGAAGCATATATAAATTGGAATCAATTAAAATACATGAGTGTTTAGAGGTTACATCTTCCCCAACAATAAATAAGGTTTAGTTCTCCATTATCAAGGAGAAACTAGATGTACAATGGAATGCAAGAGATAGAAAAACTCTAAAACTGAAGAGTAGAGCTCCCCATCCCAAATTTGCCTCCAAGGGGTGAAAAGTGTGTTTATGTGCTCAAGCCATCAAGAGATACCAACCGTAAGTCGTGCAAGTGCTTAAATAAGGCTGAATTGGATCATGGGCCAACGTTATTGGCGCTTAGTGCCCTAATTAGGGGCAACTGGACAAAACTGCGAGAAAACTGGCACTCAGCGCCCAGCGTGACCTCCTGTGCTCCTTTTCTGATGCTTTTACTATCCCTCTTAAATTCTAACTCCTTGATACTTTTTCTATTCTTCCAAATCATACCAATAACCTACAAAATCAAGGGAATTTAGTGATAAAATCATCAAGTATACCCTCTACTCACTTATTCACAAAACTATACTAAAAACATGAGTTCAAGCAAGCTTCTAAGTCAAAAACGATTGATTTAATATCAAAATTGAATCACAGATAACGGTATATTCAACCGTTATCACAACCCCAAACTTGAAACTTTTCTTATCCTCAAGCAAAATGTAACTGGGCTTAAACAAAATAATCATACTACAATGGTCTAGCACACCAAAAAACATTTTCCTCTAGGACAAGTAAATTAATCATATATGCTCATCATAGAAAGATTAGTCAAGATATAATGATGCTTTAGCCAATCAAGCTTCAACTGTGGTGCTCACATAATCAAGACATACACAACGGATGCAACAACCTTATGAGTGATCACCAAGCAGACAGAATGTTACCCTATGTGAATGGAACGATTCCTCAACAAAGACAGTGTTTCACTCAAGCACTCAAAAGTGTTTCACTCTAACTCAAAGGTATATAGTAAGGTGACACTTTTACACTCTACCATCACAATATCACATGAATCAACTTTGCCTTTCATTTAACCACATATCAAACACACTTACAAGCAAGTTATCATCACAAGGACTTTTCAAAGCTTGTATTGAGGTCAGGTTAAGAAGAAAATTGATTTTTCTAGACAACAAAATCCTTGAGTTAAGAGAGTGCACAATTCATTTATTCACATTAACAATCAACTCTCTTTCTTCTTTTATGTGAGAAACCAATCTTCAATTCATTCCCAACTTTCCTTTCATTGAGCTTAATCTTTTCTTCTCTTCTCTTTTCTTTTCTTTTTCTTTTTGCTTTTGCTCAATGCTCTTTAATGAATTTCACAAAGTTCCTTCCACTTTCTCACAACCTCAAACTTGAACCATTCTCCATTACCATATAAACATACTCTACTCAACTCAAGGTAAAGATTTCAAAAAAGATATTCAAAATTTCAAATTTAGGCTCAAGGTTCAAAGGGTAAAGAGAAACATTGTTCTTTGTTGGGTTCACCTATTGGCATTGGCTCTAAGGGAGAAGAAGACATGGCCTTGATCATGTGTAACAAGCAAGCAAGTGATTCAATCATTGAAAATTAGGCAAAATCAATCGTGCTTCCAAAGTAATAGCATTCAATCAACCAAAGACTCTAGAGCTCAATCTCTCACAGGCTAACTCAAGTTCCGTAGTTTAATAACATCCTGCCCAGCAAATTAACCACAATTGAAATCATACATCAGTTTCTAACAATTATGAGCAATCACTATCTATACTTATAAGTCTCATCAATCATTAACTCAACATGCATCATAGAACAATAGAGCAAACACAAGAATATTACTCATCACAAACAGTTTATCACATCATACCACATCATTCCAGCACAATTCATTAAACTAAGTACATAAACAAGCTAAAATAAAAACAAAACAAGCCAAATTCAAATAAGCATATAAAAATCCTGATCCAGCAGCATCCATCAGTAGATGCTTTCATCTCAATCTTCTAACATCCATCTGTATATGTGAATCCATCTCATCAACATCCATCAATAGATGTTGATCTTTCTCATCTTCATCGGCATCCCTTAGTAGATGTCGTCAGTAGCATCCATCAGTAGACGCTTAATCACATATCAGCCATCAATAGATGCTTAACCTAGTAGCATCCATCAATAGATACTCTCATCTGAATCATCCTAGCATCCATCAGAACTTGTTATCATCTAAATCATCCTAGCATCCATCAATAGATGTTGTCATTCCTGTAAAGCAAAATCAAATCCAAACCACACAAATAATCAATTAAAAAGAAAAAGTCAGAAATTGGGTTGCCTCCCAATAAGCACTTGTTTAATGTCACGAACCTCACACCATTAAGCTCAATCTGGATCTTTGATGTTGGCGTTCTTCTTTCTATCATGACACCAACAAAATCTCAGCAATTTTCTTGTCACCAACTTCACTCTCCTAGAGTAAGGAGCCTCTATCTCAAAATCTCCATTTGCCTTAATAGTCTTGACAACCCATAACTTGTTCTTGAATTTCACTAGTGTGTCAGGTTTGGGATCATCACTTTTCATATCAAGGTGTTGGTGAACCAGTTTTTCTTCCTTCTCTTTGTCCTCTCCTTCCACTTTTATAGAGAAACAGCTAAGGCTCTTTTTGACTAACTTGGCAGCTTTATCAGGTAGACTAGTCATTGATAGAACTTCATATGTTGTTTTAAGACTGGTCTGTTTTTCTTGAATTGGTTGCCCAGCTTCAAAAACATTGAAAGTCACCTCTCTCTCTTGGTCCTTCAATGTTAAAACTCCATCATCTAGATGAATGACAACCTTAGTTGTCTTCATGAATGGTCGTCCAAGGATGAGTGGTATCTCCGCATTTTCCCCATCTCCATCACCACAAAATCAACTAGGAATTAGAGTTTATCTGTCTGAACCACAACATCTTCCACTACCCCATAAGGATTCTTGATGGACCTATCCACCATTTGCAACACCATTCTTGTGGGTTTGACCTCCAGACCACCAATCCTTTTGAGCAAAGATAGGGGCATCAGGTTGATGCTAGCCCCTAAGTCAACTAGAGACTTCCTGATGAGTCAATATTTTGTTCACTTCACTTAGTTTAATGTGTTGTAATTAATCAGGGAATTGTGCATAATTGTCCAGTATTTTCCCATTTTACTGAATTGAGCTTAATCCGATCAGAAATTCTTATTTCAGTTAATTTGAATTATCTGAGACTAATTATTTACATTATTGAGTGTAGGGAAAATTCTGTAAATATGTTAGGACATTTGGAAGAAAATTCATTCACACACTGTGTTTGGAAGAAGCTGCATTGGAGTGATTTAATATTGTGTTAATCTGTGATGAAATATCATTTCTTAAATTTTAAGAAGTAATATTGGCTTGGCATCATTACACCTACTTCACGGCCAAAAAGTTCCAAGAAGTGCTCAAATTTATTTGTAGTGTTATTAAGGGAAAGAGATCACACTTATTGAAAGTTCACGTTGAGAAGATATTCCCTTTGCATTTCACGGTTATATGGTCTAGGAACATTACAAAATTCAGCAAAACATTTAAGTTGAAAGAGGGGCCACTACATTCCAAGTAGCTCACGGTTTTGGGCATTGAAGAAGCAAAGTCACGGTTCTCTTTGCAAATGAATGTGAATGGGAGACAATATATTATGGAGGGGACCATGTTCCATTGTTGGGAGAAGTCACGGTCAGGAGGAACTCCAAAATGCAGCTAAATTTGTTGAAGTGTAAAAAGCACACGGTCCCATACTTTTGTAAATCCATTATTCCTAGAATAAAAATGGGAGCCACCAATTATGGAAGGTCACGGCTTTGTTAGGTGAAATCTGATTTGTCACTCATTTTCATTCCAAAAGAGACAAGCATGGCTTACTAAGGGAGCTCACGGTTTTGAGGAATAGCAGCAGCTAACATCCAAGAACTGGACACGGCCTTGTTTTTTTTTTAAGAAAAGGGAAGCATCTATTAAAGAGGACCATTCAGCTGGAACTTATTGGAACAGCTGCAACATGATTGAAGAAGAAGAATTATAGCTAGCTGCACCGTCCAGAAGTAACTCCATAACAGCAGCCTTGATGAGTCACGGTCCAGCAAGCATTCTGTCCATTAGCTATGGAGTTTTCACGGTCTTCATTCCAGCAGCTGCAGCAACCGGTCCAGCATAATAAGCAACCACCCAGACCAAGGAGAAGCAAGCTGGAAGAGGAGTCTTCACGGACAGCAGCCACCATAAGGAGATAAAACAATTTAATTTTTAACAAGAGAAGGGCTGGATTGAAGAAGGAAACGGTGCTGGCTGGATGTGTGAGGATTTCACGTCATACTACATTCAAGATGAAGGAGGCTAGCATCACAAAGATGGGTTTATTTATCTTGCTGTGCAGCCACATGATAAAAGGCGCATGTGCAGATTTTCAACTCTCTTCCACTCTACACCAGCTTGAGAAGCTCACGGTCCAGCAGCAAGGAGTGCAGTTCCAACACTCAAGTCCAGCAGCTACCTTCACATGTTCAGAAGAGAAAGAAGATGCAAACAAATTGAAGAAGAAGACAAGTGAGGGCCCCCACCTATTTGTTTAGTTTTGGAACGTCTAAGAATTTGGTGAGAAATTGGCTAATGAAGTCAAGACAAAAACAAACGTGAAAGGAATTAAGCAGGAGAAGTCACGGGAGTGGTCCATAGAATTGGCTATAAATGACAGCAGCAGATTAGAATTGGAGTAGAATTTGCATCAGATTTTAGTAGTTAGTTTAGGATAGCAGACGGCCTGGAAGAGGCTCTGCCTCTTTCCCTCTTCCAATAGCTCGTTCACTGTTTACTTTCAGCACTTTTCATCTTTTGCAGTATAGGATGTTGAATTTTATTTCTGTAATGTCAGAATGTTTGGAACAATTTACTCCTTTCATTGTTTATCTTCACGGTCCATAATTTTAATTTAAATGTTGAGTCGAATTTCATTTTCAGTCAAGTTATTTTGTTTTATTGTCTCTTTATTTTACCCTTTAATATTTTTCTGCACCGTTTCACTGTTGCTGTTATGTTTTCTGCATGTATATTCTTCCAGCATTTTAATTTCAAACACTGTTGAATTTTTCATTTTTCAAAAACATCCACAAACCCCCCCCACTTCGTGTGTAAAATCTGAGACTGAACCAACACAAATTGGTCCTTGAGAGACGACCTAGGAGTCACTTTCTAGTAAACTATACTGCATTATTTTCGTGCAATCACTTTTTGTGGGCGGTGCGACCCGTTCATCACCAAAAATGGCGCCGTTGCCGGGGATCGAACCCGGGTCACCCGCGTGACAGGCGGGAATACTCAACACAAATTTTGATGAATCAATATTTTACTCACTTCACTTGGTTTATTGTGCTAGAATTAATTGGGGAATTGTGCTTAAACGTCCAGTATTTTTCCGTTTTTCCATAATTGTGCTTAATTTGACTAGTAATTCAAATTTTGATTAATTTGAATTATCTAAAGCTAATTATTTGTATTATTATTTTGCAAGGAAAATATTGGAATCATATTGCACTTCAATTGTTAAACAAGCTCACGGTTTTTACATAAGAGAAGGGCCACGTAGGAAGCTCACGGGTGGTGTTTTAGAAGGGTGTTAATACATTTTAGAAAATAAATTCTATACTAGCACCGTGCATTGGTATTGTTGTTTTGGAATATTGAAGGAAATTATAAAAGAGACAACACATGGGTCCATTTACCACTTTGAAAGCTTATATACCTCCAAATTTTCTTTACTGATTTTTAATGAAAAGCATCACACGCCCATGATGATGGATAATTTAATTGGCAAAGCAATCAGCACATGTATTGAATTAGAAGAGGGACCACCACTTTTTGACATTGGAGAATTTATTTTGGAGTGTGCAGTCGTGAAGCTTGTTGAATGAAGGGCCCCTTCACGGTTTTCTTTATTTTTTGGCAGCAGCCACCAAGAGGTGAGAGGTGTCACGGCCCACATGGAATTAAAAGAGAAGCTTTTGATTTTCAATGTAAATGGTGTGTTGCGGAATGGTAAAAGCACAAAGGCACGTTGCAGCTGGTATATCTTCACGGTAAGCAGTGGCATTGGTGTGGACAGACAGCTTGAAGAGAAAAAGTCCATCAACATCCAGCTAGTTTTGAAGAAGCATTCACGGCCTGCACCAGCGGTCCAACAACACTCACGGGCTCTTCTTTCCCTTTGGAGGTGGGAGACCACACACAATGGGAAGGGATTCACGTTCAGTTTAGGTGCTGTCACAGCAGCAGACTTCCTCCTCCATGGTATCTTCATGCGTCCAGAACAGCAGCCACCAACGTTGGTTCCTATCTCAGAAGCAGCTCACACTCCAGCAGCTTGGTAGCAACGAGAAACCAGCAGCCACCTTGGAGAGGAGATGAAGATCACGGCCTGGTCTAGCAACATATGCATCCAACAACAGCAACACTTCACCGAGAGCAAGCAGAAGCATCTTGATCCAGCCACTTCCATGAGCAACATCCATACAGCACATCCAGCATAGAATGTGGGCACCACATTTCAAAAGAATTTGGCAGCCAGCAGAAAAGAAGATGGCACAAACAAATGAAGGAGAAGTCACGGGAGGAGACTATGTGGGAGTTGGTGAGAGAATTCCTTATAAAAAGAAGGCAGCACCAGAGAAGAAGAAAAAGGAGATTTTAGTGTAGTTTAGGATAGAAGCCACTGCCTGGAGGAGGCTTCTGCCTCTTCCTTTTCCAGTTCCATTTTCAAACAGTGCATGTAATTTCATTTCTGAGCGTGTAGTTCATTTCATAGTTTAATCATTTCATTTTATTTCAAGTGTTGAATTTTAATTAAAGTGTTGAATGTTTGATGAATTCCATTTCCAGTGTTTTATTTTATCTGTTGTATTTTACAGTTTAGTATTTTCTGCACCGTTAAATTCTGTCATTGTGTTTTACTGGTCATGTTATTTTCAAGAATCGTTTTTACGGTTTATTTTTACTGGAACTATTGGTAAATTTTAATTACACTGTTGTTTTGTCTTCTGCGTATTTACTGTTCTGTGTTTTAATTTCCAACACTGTAATTTTTCCATTGTCTATTTTTTTTTACCATTTTTTTTACCGTTCAGTTTTTACCACTGTTAAAATTTATTTCAGTATTTTTAAATTCAGTTGTGTTTAATTTTCACTTTTAATTTCAATTTCCACACACAAAAAAATCACAAAAACACCCCCCCCCCCACTTTCGTGTTTAATTTGAAACTGAACCAAAATATTGGTCCTTGAGAGACGACCTAGGAGTCACTTCCTAGTAATTATACTGCATTAATTTTGCACATAAAATTTGTATGACCGCGACAGTCGTACCACTTCCCTATATCATGTTCCTAATGGTACAAGGGATATTGAAACTTCCCGGATCTTTGAATTTTGGAGGGAGAGTCTTTTGCATAATGGCACTACAATTGCCCTACACTTCAATTATTTCCTCATCTAAATATTTCTTCTTCTTGCTGAGGAATTACTTCATGTGCTTAGCATAGGCAGGAATTTGCTGCATTGCTTCGGTCAAGGGCATAGTAATCTCCAATTGCTTGAAAATCTCCATGAAACACCCAAATTGTTTCTCTTTTTCAGTCTTTGAAAAGCTTTTTGGATAAGGAAGGGGCTTCTCAATTAATATTTCTTTTTTTCTCTCATCCTCTTCTCCTTTCTTTGTCCACTCATCTTTCTCACTAAACTCGGCTTTTTCTTTTCTCTCAACTTTTCTCTCATCTAACAACGTCCCACTTCTAGTCATAATGGCATTGCACTCCTCCTTATGGTTAACTTCAGTATTAGCCCCAAAACTCCTGTTAGGCATCTCCTCCAACTTCTTAGCTAGTTGACTAACCTGCATCCCCAAATTTCTAATGACAGCTTCAGTGCTTTTATAGTTGGAGATTGACACTTGCATAAATTGTTTGAGTGTCTCTTCTAACTTTGCAGTTTTTTCAGATAAAGAGGGTTGTGATTGCAATTGTTGTTGTGATGGTCTAATTAATTGCCCAACTTTCCCTTGACTCGTGCTTAGGTGAGGTTTCCATCCTTGGTTATAATTACCTGGACGAAAATGGTTACCTTGACCCATAAAATTGACTTCCTCTTGGGTATTAGAAGGCATAGCACATTGACCGTTCATATGATCTCCTCTACACAACTCACAAAGTTGTTGTTGAACTTGAGAAACATTGTGCAACTCCTTTGGCAATTGAGAGATTTTCTTCATTAGAGCCTCCAATTGTTGAGTCATAATCTTATTTTGTTGCAACAGAGTATCTTGAGATTATAATTGTAAAACTCCTTTTTGTGGCAGTTGATTTCTTTCACTATGCATCTCATTATCATTAGTAGCCATATTTTCAATCAACTCATAAGCTTCCTCTGGAGTCTTGCACTTGATATTACCTCTAGCTGAGGCATCTAGCATCAATTTAGTTTAGACCTCCAAGGAATAGAATGACTATTGTAGGTTCATCAAAACCATGAGTAGGCATCTTTCTCAACAAGCCTTTAAATCGGTTTCATGCTTGACCTAATGTTTCATCCATGCCCTGCCTGAAAGAAGAAATTTCCTGCTTACCTTTATTTACTTTTGACTGTGGGAAGTATTTGTTCAGAAACTTTGCAAGCACGGCTTCCAACTCAGTAAAACTATTTGTTCAAAAACTTAGCATACCCTCCCAAAGAGAAAGGAAACAAGCTCAATATAATAGCTTCATCTGGCATTCCATTAATCTTCACAGTATTGCATATCTCATTGAATGTGGTCAGATGTCATATGGATTTTTATGTGATAATCCATTGAATAGGTTGCTCTTCACTAATTGAATCAAAGCAGGATTGATCTCCATATTTGCAGCATTAACCCTCGGCCTTGCAATGCTATTAAAATGATGAAGGCCAATGACTATTGCATAATCTGCAAGGATACGTCTACCATTCTTCTCTTCAGCCATATTTTATGTTTCCTAGTCAGATCTTTAAGGTGAAGGTTGTAAAAGAGTATCAAGGAGAAGGGAAAAGTTCTCTAGACGTCATGTTTCTCCTTTTTCTTATATTGTTATCCATACCTGTAAGAAGAGGTTTAGAGACTTTTGTGCTTCTAGTCCGAATTGTACTCTGCATACACTAGAGAATAAAACACTAGAGCACCCAATTAGCACTAATAGATAGAAAATATCAAATTAAAGATAAAATTTACACATAAAAAGATAAAAAGATAAAATTAAAGATAAAGTCTAATCGGTTAAGAATCACACAAAAGTATACTTTAAACCACAAGTCCCCGGCAATGATGCCAAAAAACTTGTTAAGATGTCGGCAAGTGTACCGAATCGTATCAAGTAATATAAAATGGTAAGACCAAGTATCGTATCCCAGAAGACTCACGACACTAAATAGTCATGTAATTACTTAACTAATTAAGACTTTGAAGAACAATTTAGGATTTTGAATGCAAAAACAAGAAAGTAAATATGAATACAAATTGATCAATTGAGGCTAAACAAAAGATTGAATGGATGATGTTGATAATATAAGATGAATATGTTGTTGGGGTTTTGATTTCACCATCTTTACTCTCATGCATATATGAATTCTTCTTCTTTATTAATTGTTAACATCACTTTCTAAAATACTTAGAACCCGATGTCTTGACGAAAAAAGTTTGTCCTTAATTATTAGTTTACAATGTCTTATCTACCTAATAACTAATTATGCATTACAAACAGAAGCTTAAGATGACCAGAACTCATATCCCTATGTCTAGGTAATACTGCTTTTGGGAAAAACTATTTCAGATATAGGTTTCCCCGTATGTGTCCATATCACGAAAACCAATAATCATGTCATGAATGAGTTAAACATAACAAGCATAGAGCAAAGAAGAATAACCCTAACAATTAATTAAAGAAGCAAATATTAATTGGAATCAATTCAAATACATGAAAGTTTAGAGGTTACATCTTCCCCAATAACAAATAAGGTTTAGCTCTCCATTCTCATGGAGAAATTAGATGTACAATGGAATGGAAGAGATAAAACAACCCTAGAGCTAAAGAGGAGAGCTCCCAAATCCCCAAATCTGCCTCCAAGGGGTGAAAAGTGTGTTTTTGTGCTCAAGCCATCAAGAGATATCAACCCTAAGTCGTGCAAGTCCTTAAATAAGGCTGAATTAGATCATGGGCAAACGTCGTTAGCGCTCAACGCCCTAAGTGGGGGCAACCGGGCAAAACTGCGAGAAAATTGGCGCTCAGCGCCTTTCAAAGGGCGCCCAAGCGGTATACGACAGAAAAGCTGGCACTCAACACCTATAATGGGGCGTACAAGGGCCATGCGTGACCTCTTGTGCTCCTTTTCTGATGCTTTTATTGTTCCTCTTGAATTTCAACTCCTTGATACTTTTTCTCTTCTTCAAAATCATAGCAATAACCTACAAAATCAAGAGAATTTAGTGATAAAATCATCAAGTATACCCTCTACTCACTTATTCACAAAACTATACTAAAAACATGAGTTTAAGCAAGCTTCTAAGTCAAAAAGAATTGATTTAATATCAAAATTGAATCATATAACGTTATATTCAACCGTTATCATATATCATATATGAGAAAGAAAAGTGAATCTTAATGAAAATAAAATATACATTTATTTCTATTACATAATATTAAAAAAATCTAATTAATCATGTACACATGTGATTCTCCTATTCTTAATTTTGCTTTCCAAATATTAGTCTTGTGGAATTAATTATAATTTTTCAACTTAAATTACACTATTTCAACTATGGTACTTTGGTGCCAAAGTTTTCAACTTAAAGTAATGTCTCTTGTGCAACTATCTCAAACATAACCAAAGTAATGTATTATCCCATTTTACTAAATTTAGCTCATGACCAACCAGGCACAACTTTTAATTAACATTAGTTTCTAGAATAATATTAAATAAACTAAGCACATAATACAATTTTTTTTCTGGTTTTAATCTATTATTTTCGATTTGACTCAACTTTGGCATCAAACAGAAAAAAAAAATGTTTCTTAGGTTAAAATTCCATAAATAGCTAATCTTTTAGACGAAAATGTTAATAATTCCTCTAACATTTTGTACAATTAAATCTATTTGTTTCCCTTCACTATAACTCCCAATTAATTACAATTCGTAAGATATATGGTTTTCTCTTGTCTACACATCAACAAAAAGACCTTGTTTAAATAGCTTTTTGGTTTATAGATAAAAATATTTAACAAAAAGGACATACTTATTTTTAGAGGATAATAAAAATTTAGAAAAATAATATATATATATATATATATATATATATATATATATATATATATATATATATATATATATAAAACGTTTTACGTTGATTTGATATTATCTTTTTTATTTTTATTTTTCTCTTTAAAAAAATATAAAAAATTGTTTTTATATAATTATTTTATTTTTGTAATGTATATCTAATAAATGCACATGTTACTTTATTATTATTAAAATTATTATTAAAAGAAAATTATTATGCAATTGTCTTTCTTCAACTTACCTGCCCCATATTTTGTTGAAAAATTCCAATTTTAAATAATCGTATCAAATCTGCTTTCATTGATGATGACTTGACCTATATCATTTCTACTTTTTTATGAATAAAGTACATCATTAAATACAAGCAATTATTGGTCACCATACGGAAGAGAGTATGCTTGGAGATATTTATAAACCACCCAATTTGTACATTAGAAGAGTTCGAACACACCAAGTTGCTACAGAGAGAGAGAGAGAGAGAGATTTCAGCAGCCCAAAAAGCTTAAACATATATTTAAATGTGTTATTGCAACTTTGTGGTTGGTTTCATGGGATTTTAGGTTAATCAAAACTTTATGGCAAATATAGAATTTCAAGCACCATAGAAATTTCCTCCATTTCCCACAGAAAGCAACTTTTTGAGTGTTGGGAAGGGTTTCAACATGGAAAAGACACTCCCATGTATAATAATACATGGCAGTGGAATTTCACATCACTGCTATGATGGGGTTTGTTTTATCATCCAATTCAAATTCCTTAGTGCACATTCCACTAACCTTGTTATGCCCATGATGCCCCATATTTCAGATTTCTTTTTTCCTTTCTTCCTTGACCACTCAGAAATCTTGCTCCTCTGTTGATTCAAGACCAGTTTTGTTACAAGAGAGTAGTCAGTGCTTTCTTCCCATAAAAAATACTGTTTGACTTCAAAATTGAAGTCTGCCAATCTTTTTCAGTCCTTGTTTTCCAAAAGTAAATGGCAGGTTGAAAAACAAGGTATCATGCATGCTTTTGATTCAAATCAAAAAGAGCAAGGAAGCATTAAGTATAAAATAATTTGTATATCTACACTACTCTCACTTGCAAACTTTTGAAATACATATAAGGAGTCACAGACACAGACAGATATACCTTACATATGGCATAGGTAAGGTTTTCATAAGAATAAAGGAAAGACCTACATGAAGTGTAAAAACTAATTTTGCCATATCATTTGTAAATACTTGGAACCAACTCTTGTTAAGAAAAATAAATGGTGCATGCATGCCTTTTAGGTACAACGATAAAACGGAAGTATTAGCCACAGAAAGTGAATCTTACCAACAATCAGGAATAGAGAAAGAATCCAAAACTGAGTGATTTAGACCATGCCAAGAAGTCAGCCCGATAAGAAAAGGCAGGTACATTTGGAAGTATTAGAAATAATTTTGTCAGGAATCACTATGCATCACATGCACATGCATGGCACAGTAAACATGTCCGACTAAGACATTACATTAAAATCACTAACAATTGTCCACAAATTATCAACGGGAAAAAAAAAACAAATACTCAAACTGTTTATTGCAAGACCATCTCGTTGCCAAAATTATCATTTATACATATTACACCTATCAGTTTTAATGAACTAAAGCACTAAAGAACGATATAAGGCAGTAACTATATCAATAACATTCCACCTTCATACAATAAACTTGCTTTACAACTGTGTAGTCAAATGATACACCAACCAAAACCCAAGGACACCAATGCAACTAAGATCACTGTTGAGAACCATCAAATCTTACACTATCAAGCCATGAAACAACTACTTCAATAGCGGGTCTCTGCCTAGGATCTTGGTCTAGACATTTACAAGCAATGGCAAGCACCTCTAGTAGCTGTTTCTCATGATCCTTATGCCAAATTGCTGGATCAAAAATTTCCTGCTCCTTATTCTCAGATTTCATCTGGAATACCCAAGAAACCAGATTTCTGCAATTTTTCCCCTTAATGACTTCCACAGGTCTTCTAGCTGTTAGAAGCTCAAGAAGAACAACACCAAAACTATAAACATCACCCCTGAAGGTTGCTGTCAGTGTCTGACTATATTCTGGAGGAATATATCCTAAAGTTCCTACCAAGTCAGTTGTTACATGAGTGTCATATGGTTGAAGTAGTCGTGAGAGACCAAAATCAGCCAAATGAGCTTCAAACTTGTCATCCAAAAGAATGTTGCTGGATTTAACATCACGATGCACTATGAATGGTTCACAACCCTTATGCAAGTAAGCTAATCCACGTGCAGCACCTTGTGCAATCTTCAGTCTTGCATCCCATTTTAGAGCTGCGTTTTCATCCACACACTCATGCAGCCAATAATCCAAGCTTCCATTCTCCAAGTACGAGTATATTAACAGTCTGTCATTGCCATGCCGACAATATCCTTTCAGAGAAACAAGGTTCTTGTGTTGAGCTCTTGAGAGGGCCTCTACTTCAGCTTGGAATTCACGTTCCATCTGACCACAGTCACCTGAAAGTCTCTTGATAGCTGCTTTTGTACCATTTGGAAGATATGCCTTGTAGACAAGACCAAACCCACCACAACCAATAATATTTGCCTGGTTGAAATTGTTTGTGGATTTTAACAAATCTGCAACTGTAAGATCCTTGCAATCTGAATTCTGGAAAAGAACCAACTTTGAGGAAACAAGTGCCTCGGATAACCTGTGTGGCCTGCTATTGAGTTCCTCATCATAGTTGTCGATGGGCTTATCATCATCCCTCCTTGACATTCTTAGCAAAATAAATGCAAGAAGCAGTGCAAGCCCTATCCCTATACTTATTGTTATGCCGAGGACATTGCTTCTACCAAGCTTTTTGGAAGAACCGGAAGAACTGATGGGCTTAGTATTGTTGACAATTTTGCAAGGAGAATCAATTTCCCTACAAAGCCCTTGGTTTCCCTCAAAGCTTGAACTTGGGAAGCCTAAAAATTGATTCCCAGTTGGAATTGATCCCTCTAACCGATTATATGCCACACTGAACTTTGACAAGAAAGTTAGGTTGTTAAATGATGAAGGAATTTCTCCAGTAAGATCATTATAAGACAAATCTAAGGTTTCCAAGTTCTCCATCTCTGAAATAGTGCTAGGAATGGTACCAGTGATGTTGTTCCTGCTTAAATCCAAGACATGTAGTGCTTTCAATTGACCAATTTCGGGCCATATATTTCCACTCAATATGTTATTGCTCAAGTAAATTGAAGGAGGGAAGCTTGAGGCCTGGTTATATTGCAGTCCACTTGCACTTGTGTTTCTCTTAACAAAGAGAGGAATGAATGCAAAAGCAGCAAGATTTTCTCTATTACAGTTTGCACACATGAGGCCCTTCAACTCTGTCAAACTTTTCGGTATTTCTCCTGTGAGAGAATTATTCGAGAAATCCATATAGAACAAACTGTCCATCTGACCAATCCAAGAAGGAACACTGCCATTCAAACGGTTCCAAGACAAGTCAAGAACTGCCAACTTCCTGCAATTGGATAACCAAGAAGGAATGTGACCTTTAAGACCACAATTTCCAAGTGCTAAAATCATAAGGCTCTCAAATCCTACTATGGTACTTTCCCGAATTTCCTCACCATGGAAATTCTTGGTGAGGATAAGAGTGGTGAGATTTTTGCACTGCTGCAAAACAGATACTGCCCGAGATAAGTTCTCAATGCTGTTGTTTGAAAAGGATACAAACAAAAGTGAGCTTAGGTTTGCATAGTTTTCAGGGATAGAGCCAGTTAAGCCATTCCTAGCAAGGCTTAAAACCTTCAATTCACGACAAAAGGACAGGGAAGTTGGAAGGTGTCCAGTGAAATGATTAGTAGCAAGGTCGAGTGTTTGAAGATTAGACAAGCCGGTGAAATTAAGGCCAATAGGCCCTGAAAAGGAATTATTTCGGAGGTTAAGCACCCTAAGCTTAGAGCATGAAGCCAAGGTGGAGGGCAAGGGTCCAGAAAATGAATTGCCATGAGCTTCTAATTCTTCTAGCTGCAAAAGATTCCCAAATACATCTGGAAGTTCCCCAGAAAACCTGTTTCCACAAAGCACCAGAATTTTTAGGTTAGAGAGCTTACTTAGTTGCTTGCTTAACTGGCCAGAAATATTGTTGGAAGAGACTGAGAGCTCCTCCAAGGCTGACATTGAATACAAGGAATCTGGAAGAGGGCCAGTAAATGAATTGGAATCCAGATGCAGCCGTTGGAGAGATGTGGTGCAGTTGTCCAAGCCTTCAAGACCACCAATAAAATTATTTGCTGATAAATCAAGGGTGTGAAGTTCTTTGGTAGCACTGCAAATTTGTGAATTGAAGCCGCCGGTGAATGAATTGTTGCTCACGTTGAGAGCAAGGAGACGAGGGAACTCCCCAAAAGGGAAGAGAACTCCAGAGAGTGAATTGCTAGAAATATTCAATACTTCAATGGATTGCAGACCAGAAAGAGTTCCAGTAACAGGTCCAGACAGCATATTATGGCTCACATCAAGGAACTTCAACAGCTTCAACTGGGAGAACTCCACAGGCAATCCACCTTTAAGGTGATTTAATGAAAGATTCAGCACACTGAGCTGATCTAGCTGTGCTAAAGAGGCTGAAATTGTACCATTGAGACCCATTTCAGGCAGGATCAACTTGGTCACTCTACTCGTAACTGTTCCACCACCTCTAGTCACATTGTCACAAACAACTCCACGCCAGTTGCAGCAGACAGAGTCATTGGACCATGCTGCGATGATAGAGCCACTTGTAAGTTTTCCTGCAAACTTCTTCAGAGCTGATAAATCATGAGGGTCACAGGGGGCTTGATTATTATTAAGCCCTAGTGACAAGTAAACTAAGCAAGCCAAAAAACACCATTGCAAAAGTGTCATTGAGAAACATCTGAGCAGCACCATTGCTGAAACCAAACTGATATATACTCTGCTCAAAATCAGGACTAAGCTCCCATGAGCACAGCAGAAGCTAGTATCACTGAAAAGTGCAACGTTGAACTTAAGAAGAAGAACTACAATGAAGTATCTTTTAGTCACAGCCCCAAGACTTTCAACCTCAAACTGCAACAAACAACTTGCAACTTGCAAAGGAAAGCCACAATTTGAAGGTAAAGATTTGGACTACCAATCCCCACCAAACCAAATCCCAAGAACAAGCGATCTAGACAGTGGGAGAACCCCTACTCAAACTGAAAGCAGATTCAGAAACACCTCCCTCGAAGAAAGAGATAAGATGCCCAAATGAAGATACTTATATCCCATATCCCCAAACACCAAAGTAAGTAGAACAGGGACCATATGGCAACAGCTTGCGGACGAAGCAACCAACAGTGGCCATTAAAAAAATGAAAGTAAGACAATAATCAACAACACAAGTGGAGGTGTAAGATCCCTCAATTCTAACCTGAAATGTAAGATCTTTAAGATAAAAAACAAAAACCCATAACCTCAAAACTCAATTCAACTCAACAGCTACCATTTAGCATGAAGAAATCCAACGGGATCTCTCGGGACTTAAAACACTCCCCAAAGACAACCCTTTAACACAACAATGAAATCTGTGTTTACTTGGTGCAGCAGAAACCAGAAAGGTTTGAAATTTAAGCCCAAAGGTGAACTGAGGAAGCAGAGCAAAGAAAAGGGTAACCAAGAACAGTGCCCTGAGAACCTACTCTCAACAAACTTTCATCAAACGGGTCCCTTCAGCTTCCAAACCAAACCCTTTTTTAATTGTTTTCTTCCTTCTAAGATTTTGATTTTTTCTTTCTTTTTCTTTCCAAGAGTAATAGCTGTCAGCTCTCTGATTTTCAAACCTAAACAGTGACCGATAGAATCTAGAGGAAGACAAGGATAGCAGAAATCTCAAATCAAGAAACCATGATGTAGGAGAGATGTAGTAAGGTAAAAGACAGAAAAGGAAAGTTCTCTCTCTTTACTCAGAATCCCTAAATATTTATCAGAAGAAATAAACTATTTCCTTTAACATATTTTTATTATTAAATAACGTGTAAACTTTTATATGAATTTATTAAGGCATTCTAGTCCATGTTATCATGGTTTTTTTACAAATGGATTATGTTCATTATAAAATAAAATATACTAATTATCTCAGGTAAGAATTTAATAGATGTACTTTTTTTTAATAATATTTTAAGTTACCATATAAAATTCATTACTAAAAATAGAGATGTAAAGAATAAAATGAAAAAGAAATTAAATAATAGTAAGAAAAAGGACTAAGAGATAATACGAAGATACTCCCAAGTAAATTTAAAAAATAATTATCCACATACTCAATGTATACTCATTATAAGTAAGTTTTATATATGATTAAATTGTTTTATTAACACTGACCATAAACAATATATTTAAGTACTTTATTTTTAGATAATTAATAATATCACATAAAATAACAATAATAATACTTTTATTAAACAAAATAATAATGTTTTTTATTTTTATTCATTGAATAAAATACAAGATTGTGTAAAAAAAATATGAACAATTTATCTCAATCCACTTATTTATTACAAATACAATTAAAAGTCATATGAGATTTATATAAAAATATACTAGAGTCAATTCATCACCAATTTTATTCAAACTCATTTAATTAAAAATTAAACAAATATTATCATTAAAATATTAAAATATATCATGTAAAATTAATTATTATTTATATTATTATATAAAGAAAATAACGCTTATAATTAAATTTTTTATGTTTAAATTAAATACTTTTATCTTTAATCAAATTATAATAATTTTTTTATTTAATAAATTAAATAATAATACAATCAAAGCAGCTACATAATTCTAAAATTAAAAGATATCACATAACTCTTCATTTTTATCCTTAATGGAATAATTGTTTTTATGTTTTAAATTCTATTATTTATTTATAGAAACGTGTATGCGTATCCTTACTTGCTCTAAGAATAATTATATTTTCTTTTGCATGATATTTAAAATTATAATTATAAGTTTTATCAAATTTATTGTGAACAAAGTTTAAATTTTAAATAAGATCATGTTAAATATTATTATAATTTTTAAATATTATGCTCGTATCTAAAACTCATCAATAATTTTTATTACATAAAAATGTATTAAATAAAATAAAATAAAATATGAGAGATTGTATTAAATTTATGATAAAAATTATTTTTCACAAAAACATAAAGAAACTATCTATTATGAAAAAAAGTTAAGTTTCTAATGAAATATTTAATGTAACTTTTTATGTTGGTGGATCTCTCATACCATAATGTTGATGTAACCACAATCATGTTTATAATTTTCTATATAAGCACAACTTTTATACTTATGAAGCAATCACCTATCTATTATCAAATCTTTAATGTAATTTTCTATAAGTTTTTCTTGTACAACCAAAACTTTGTGGCAAAACTTCTTATATAATTTTCTTTAAAAATATATTGGCATAGTCACACTCCTGTGCACAAATCTTTGGTACAAATGTTTATAAGATAATGTTATACATGATTGTATGGTCAAAGTTTGTAAATTTCATTTGGCATTTATGTGAATGCAACAATAGTATTGTAGTTGAACCTCTAAACAACAACTTTATGTATAAACGTCTTTCTTACACCAATATAAAAAGAATCTCAAATTATGGTCAAAATCTTGTTATCATTTTTCATATGAGCTTGTAATCCACACCCACCTAAGTAAAATACTGCTAACTAATTTTTCATTATCGAGTATATTCAAAAACTTTACTTCAAAATTGAATTATGTAATACAATCACGTGAAAATAAGTGACAATTATTCGAAAATAAATTATATGATACAACCATTCGAAAAATGAGTTATTCTACAAAATTACAAGTCATAACTCAAAAATAATCTATATTATATAATCACAAGTGACAATTATTCAAATAAATTATATAATACGGCAACAAAAAAGTAACAATTACTAAAATATAAGTCATAATTTAAAATGAATTATATGATAGAATCATTCAAAAATGACTAAACACCTACTTGAAAATGAATTATAACTTAAACTTACTTAATTATCAATCAAAATAATGAACCACGTCTTCTTTAAATATAAAATTGTACTTTTTTTAACAATTTATTATTAGAATTTAGGTTTAATACATCATTTGGTCCCTATTTTTAGGGGTTTGGTTGAAAGTAATCCTACCTTTTAAAGTAAGACCCCATATTTCGTTAAAAAAATATTCAATCCGGTCTTTTTCGCTTAAAAACATCACAATTACATTTGCACCGTTATGTTTTTAACTACGTGAAGAGAAAGGACCGGATTGAACATTTTTTTTAACCAGATCTTACTGAACTTTTTAAAAAAGATATGATTACTTTGAACCAAATCACTAAAAGCACGGACCAAATGATGTATTAAACCTAGAATTTATGATTCACGGTAAAGTAAGTGAAAACATTCATAACCAACTTGAATTAGTATATGATCTTTCCTCTATAGAACAACACCTTTAGTTCCTATTTTCTCTTTTGGTGAGATAAAAAGAAAGAAACTAGAATGATAGGTGTACTTGCAAATGGAGACATGACCTTTATGTGACCTTTGAATGGTACTCTTCTTTAGTTTCATTCATTATAATTTGGTCATTTCAACAAATTAAAATTATTATTAGTTTCTATACAATAAATCTTTCATGTCATATATGTTCTTAACCATATTTTAATTAGATCACTTTATAATTGATTAATAAAATACAATACCTAATACATTCAATTATTTGTTTTTATATATATATATATATATATATATATATATATATATATATATATATCAATGACCAAACATGGCTAACATTTATATTTCACTTTTTTATATAATTTCAAAGCTTATTTCGTTAGAAAAAACTCAAATTTAACTAAAATTATTTACTTAAATAATTATACATTTTACTTAAATTATAAGTTTGACAACTTTATTTACGAGTTTATTTAACATATAAAAATGTCATACAAATAATTTTTATTAACGCATGAATTAATTAATTACTAACCATATAAAAGATAAATTCTAACCACTCAACTATTTTTTTATTTATCTTTAGTAACATTAATTATAACAACTTCCAAAAAATAATTATTTTATAACGTACAATTTTTTTTAAAACGAGAGCTCATAAACTCTAATATGAATCATTCCGTCATTTGCGAACTAAGATTTTGAATTGTCCATTTCCATTAATTTATACTCTTATGTACTTTTACTCCTAATTCTTCACATAAGGACGAAATCCACAATTAGGGGTAGGAAACTAAAAAAAAAAATATATATATATATATATATATATATTAAGTTATTTGAGTAAAATATTATGGAATAAGGTTGATATGAGATGAATATAGTATTTAATAAAAAGAGATATTTAGTTTTTGACCTAATATAAGAATTGATGATTATAATATGATATTTATACAATAAGTATTAGTTAGAAGAATTGGAAAGAGGAGAGAAGGGCTGACTTGTGGAGAATAGATTGGTGGAAGAAAAGAGCAAAAGTGTGTGTAAGGTGCTGACTTAGGAACACTGTGGGTCCCATATTTCTCTCTCATTGTCAATGCTGTCCACCTAATTTTGTCTCTTCCTTTCTCTCTCTTTGGCTCTTCCATGGCTGCTGTAAACCACCACAAACAACAAATGCTAACAATCAATGCTTTTTCTCTCATTCAACGTTCAAAGTTCAAACCCCGTTTTTGCATTCTGCGCATCCAACTCTTCTGTTTCTCAATTTCTACAAACTGGATATGTCACTGTTGAAAATGGAGCATTAAAGATTGCACCTCGAGTTACATGACTATCATTTCTGGCCACATAACTTCCCATAAAAAAATCGCAAATCACACTCTTTCAGAGAAAAAAAAAAACTAATCCAAATAATCCCACTTCTGAAAATTTTATAAATTTGATTTTATAAATTTGATCTATATATTTGAATGCATTTTATTAATATTTATTATTTTATTTATTTATTATTATATTAAATATTTGTTAATGATTAAAAATAAGACTAAATTATAATATGTAAACAATTATAAATTTATTTTTATGAATATGTTTTAAAAGATTAAATTAGATTTAAAGTTTATTTTTTAATAATGAATATTAATTTTTTAGTTAAAATTTGTTGAATGTTAGAATTTGCCTGTGAAATTTCTATCTAAATATGAATTTTATTTATACCATGACTAAATTCAAGATAGATGTTGAAAATATTTTCTTCCATTGTTAGTAACGAGGAAACTTAAATTCTCATCTCCATTTTCATTGGTTTAATAAAGCCAACCAAAATTTGGTTATTATAAAATTTTAAAATCCAACTAGTTAAATGGAATTGAGAATTCAATTATCTAAAAACTGACTTCCAACGTTAAAGAATCTTTTTAAGCAAGTTAATTTGTATTGATTTCTCTTTCAATAATATCATATTATCAATTATTTAAATAAATATAGATAAGTATAAGGTTATAACTTCATAAATTTGGCAATAATGTTCCAGCCTATTTTATTGGTACAAAAATAAATGTTACGACGGCTTATTATTACAATTATAATTCATTTGTCATACCATAATTATAAATATAATCAAACTTTGTTATTATTAAAAATTTTATAATAAATGGAACAATGACAATAAGTTTATTAAATCATTTTTAACTTAAAACACAAATACAAATATTACGTTAATCCATCGGTATATTATCTTTAATTTTCTTCTTTTATCTTCTCCTTCTTATTTCACTTCACCTTCCTTATATCAGTTGCTTCCATTTTTTGGCCCTTCTCATTATGTCTTTGAAGTTTCATCGCATCGTCTTTACTCTCGCATTGCATTTTACACATACACAAAATATTAAATATGTTTTTGGTCCTTAACTTTTAGTAAAAATTAAAATTAGTTCATCTTTCAAACTTTAGACTCGTCAAAAATTTTGTTAAAATGACTAAATTCATAAATTTAAGTTGAGTAACTAAATTATGTCAAAGTTTTAAAGAGTGACTAATTTCAATTTTAGTTTTTCTAAGTTTGATAATTAAAGCAATTTAAGTCTACATTAACTATCACAAAGTTGTTGAAACTCATTTGAGTTTGTGGGGATATCCGCATGTTACTAAAATGAAGTTGTAGTACATTACACCAAAGTAGTTAATCTTATGACTATTGAAATACAATTATTAAATATATGATATTTTATGAATTTAACTTGTACTACTCAGGTCAAAAGAATTATTAGTGTGGATATTATCTGGTGAAACATATACATATAATTGTATCCGCAAACATTATTGACTCATGGAATATGATACTATATACAATTAACTCAAATATTAAATATCTAAATGTAAATTTCATCTTTTATTTGATTGTGTAGATTTTCAATGATCCATCTTCATTGATGAATAAAGTCTCAAAGGATGTTTGTGAGCAATAAGGATCCTACCTTTTAAGTACTTATAGTAAATGATGTTGCTTATATAGATATTTTAAGTATAAAAAGTTTATATGTAAATACTAAATGATCATGTGAATTACATTACATTGTTAAAGATTGTATATGAAAATATGTGGGCTAAAATTCTCGTATATATGGAAACTTTGCTGTGTGAGTAGGAAAACAAATAATTCTAAAAGCAAAAAGAGCATCACATTCTATGCTAGTTGTGACAATAATTGACATAAAAATTCACTTTCTATACTGGTTGACATTTACTGACATAGAAGGTTTTTTATGTTGATTGCAGTAATAACCAACATATAAAATTATTTTTTTATGCTGATTGTGACAATAATCAATATAGAAAGCGATTTTCTATTATAAACATAACAAATTTATCTATGTTAAAGTGAACGATTTATAACGTGTTTAGAACCGATATAAAATGTAACCAATATAAATTTTTTTGTTATACTAATGTTTAAAAGTCTTCTATAGTCTAGAAGTCAAAATTGAGAAAATATTACAATGCTGACTTGTAAAAGAGAAATTGTTTACATTGTTTGTTGAAGACGAAACAAACATCTCTATATTTTCTTCACTTTTTTTCTCACATAGAAAGTGAATAGATTCTTTTACATGCATTGATTTAAAATAACAAAGATTGTGAAAGTCTATGATTATTTTCAATGGAGGAAGGGTTAGTTCACAAACCGTTGACAAATTTAGCTCACCAAATGTGCTTGACCTCTCCTTTTGTCAATACCAATTTTTCTTTGCTTTCGGTGGAACAAAATCCATTGCTTCAATTTAGGATATTCAATAATGTCTCACACCTATGTAAAGAAACAATTATCTATTTTTTATATATTTTATCTATTTGATTTAGATCCATAGATAATTAATCATTTACTTAAATATAGGGATATGTGTATATTTGCACTGTTTACATAAAATAATCTTTAGATAAATTAAAATAACATATTGCATGCAAATGTTATTTACATTTTTATATATATCAACAATGAATATATCCGTTGCTATAAAATAAATTGTGTTATTTATATATTTTTTGGATACTTTTTTTATATATCTGTATTTAAGAAATGATTTATTCTTAATAAGTTCAAGTAGGTTACATGAGTTAAGTTAAAAGAGATAAAACTAATTAATGTCTTTTATTATTCGTTTTGAATCCAAAACCTTGTTATTAAGATTGCTAATTGCTATCACTTTTCTTTTGGTGTTCCGTCCCATCACTTTGGATTTATGAAGAAACTAATTAATTTACAAGTGCATGACAGAGTTTTTTTTAGTTTTTTATTTTATTTTTATATATCAGGTTATTATTACGAAATATTTTGATAAATAAATATTTAGAGCATATTTTAACGATGCATTTTATAACGAAAAATTTCGAAACTAATCGATTGCAATGATAAAATAAAGTTCTACTTTTATAATAATAATAAAGATGAAAAGAATTAAAAACTTTATCACTGTCTCTAAAACAATTCGTATAAAAATAAAAAAAATATTTCTCTTGAAGAGTAATTAACTTGTGTTAAATAGTGAAATGAGTTATAGTCAAGAAAATGGTTTACAATGGCAACGATTTATTTATTTTCATTATTAATAACACTTAACTTTTAAACAATTCAGAAATATAAGCTTTTTTCCTCTCCATATATACCTTTCTAAGACAGTTTTATTCAGAAATATATTTTTTATAAAAATTAAAAGTTCCATATATTTTTTATTATTTTTTTGTCTTGAAGAAAATCTCTGAACATAAAAATAAAAATCTAATTTTGAATTAGACAGATTTGAAATTTTGAACATGCTGGTGGGATTTTCGTACACAGAAGAAGCAAAGAAGAGGGAAAATGTTGGAGGCCGTGGAATGCACGCGAAAGAGAAAGCGTGGGTTAAGATGAAGCAATGGGAAGGGTGACTAACAGTGATGGTTAATTATAATAATAATAATTGATCAATTAAAGTAAATGGGATTAGTTAGTTAATGAGAAACGTGACTTGATTTGATTTACTGCCTGCACATCATAGTCACGTGATTCCATTCAATCAAATAATAACCACTACCTCTTTTTTTCTTTTTCTTTTTAGTTTTTTTTGTTGGCATTGACCACTCCCTTTCACATATCCTCTGTTTTCAAACTTATGGGTACAAAGGTAACACAATCATTGCGTCATATATATATATATATATATATATATATATATATATATATATATATATAATTTATTTATTTTTTTCTATTACAGGCTCAAGTACAAATTTATGGATAATAATAATTGAGAATATTTTTTAATAATATTTTAATATTATTTACGATTGATTCAAAATTATTTAATAATTAATAATAGTTATAAATATTAACATAGACTAATCATATAATGACACGTAAATAATATTAAAATATTATAAAAAAAAAAGGTTGTTAAAGTATTATCCCAAATTTATTCACTTATGTTTTTAGTTCTTTAAGTTTTACGATTATTTGATTTTAATCATTTTTATGACTTTGTCAAATATATCAATGGCATAATTTTAGTATATTGCTAATATTATGCTAGCAAATTATAGTAAATGAAAATATTATATTTATGCGAGTATGATATTAGAGATGAAGTCTCTTCCTACACATCTAAACGTTTTTCTTATATTTCCAAATTATTGAAAATATCTTTATTTGTTGAGGTGATAAATAATTATAGATGCAAAAAATACTCAAAGAATTTTGAAATCTGACTAATTGGATTTTGATATTCGACTGGGTTCTAATTTTGAAATTCGATGAAGACCTAGTTAGGATTTTGAAATCTTGGATTTGAAATATGTTGGGTGTTTTTTCAATTTTTTAAAATTTATCTTATTTAATATATATGTTTTATTTATTTTCATTTGATTAATAATTTTGTATATGACTTATAAATCTATTATTTTAAAAAAATTAGCTTTAGATAATTATTGATCAACCTTACTGCATAGTACTCTCGTGCTATTTTCTGGTTCGCGTGGACTGTGTAGATCGTCCCTCTATCGGAGGGGAACTTCATTTCTTAATGTAGTGTGGAGACGACAACACCAAACACATTTAGGCAGGGTCGCCCGATTAACATGTTGTAGGAGGTGTTAGCCTCCATGAGGAGATACCTTACTCACATTTCCTTATTGTCCCGTCCGGCTCCAAGCTTAGTCCTTAGATCTATTTACCTCACGTGCGAAACAAAGAGTTTGTTTGTTATATGGACGATAAGGTCTTCTGACAAGTCCATCTTCTCAAAAGTTTTCCAGTAGAAGATATTGACAAAACTCCCTTGATCGATCATAACTTTACTAACTTCATATCTAGCTATCTCGACTGTAATGACCATGGGGTCATCCTGCTCTAGACCGGGAGCTTTAAATTCCTCGTCCGTGAAGGTAATGAGCGACATTGACTTTGGCTTTTTATCCACCAAGTGGACAATCTTCAAAGCCCGGATGTGGTGCTTACAAGTAGACGATGAGGACCCACCTCCTATGAAACCTCAAGATATGGTATGGATATGACTGCGTAATGAGCAATCACTGCTTCTGCTTCTACTCCTACTCCTACTCCTACACCTATATTCTTGTTGGTGCTTAGTCCTTGAAGAGTGACAAGGACGCTTGCGCCTCCTCTAAGGATTTCTTCAACGTGGAGTACTCTGGTCCTTCCTCTCCGTCTTTATACACTTTTGAAGATGACTTGCGCGAATCAACTATTCAATCTTATCTTGGAGTGTTTTACACTCCTTCATTGTATGCCCCATATTCTAGTGATACCGATAGTGTTTTTTATTGTCAGTGTTACACGGGGTCAGCTTCCTTTTTGTAGGTGGAAGGAGGTTTAAACTTAATGTCTTTTCCAAGATTCTCGCTCAGGGTGCATTGAGGGAGATGTACTAGTGGGAATGTGGGCCTCGGGGGAGGTCATTTGGGCGTGATCCACCTCCTTTGTCGTTTCCATCGTTCAACTTTTTCCCCTCTGTCTTCCCACTGGTTGAAGCCTTCTGTTGCTCTTTGCGAAATTCTCACATGTCTTTTTCCCTCATGTATTTTGTAGCTCTGTCTTTTAGTTCCTCTATTGTCTTGGCTGGTTTCATACACAAGTTGTTTGCAAATGACCCTTCTCTCAAGGTCGTTACCACATGTTGCAAAGCGAACTCCTAGTTGAGGTTCTTGATCTGCAAGGAGGTCTTTCCATAACAATCCATGAAGGCTTGAAGGGGCTCATCCTCATCTTGCTTGAGGTTCACCAAGGCCAGGGTGGTTAACTGTTCCGAGCAGTTTGTCACGAACTACTTGCCAAAATGGGAGTAAACGATTAAGAAGTTATCGATGGAATTAGGTGGCAACGAGTTGAACCATGACAAAGCTTTGCCTTTAAGGGAGAAGGAGAAGGCCTTACACCACACCAGGTCACTTGCGATGTAGAAAGCCAATAGATTGACAAACATTCTCAAATGCTTATCAAGGTCAATCGACCCATCATACTTGTCAAACTTGAAGGCGTCCACTACTCGGACATGGGTGTCTCCTTGATGGTCGGGGAGAAAATAACAATCTGGCCATGTGGACCGTTTGTACCGAGGGATTGCCTTTGTTGGCTCTCGTGCTTCCCTCTTGGACGATTTTGCACGATTCATCCATCTGCTTGGTTGAGCGGGTTGTCTTAGTGTACACGAAACCGATTGTTGGGCGGTTTGTTCTTGGTGGATGGTTGCATTCTCAACCCTCAAAGTTGGAAGCTCCTCCTCATGCCTCTACTACCTTTGATTTGTCACTACATTGCTCTAATTATCTCTATCGAGTTCTGTTGGTTGCCTGACTCCTCCGGTGCAATGTTGCTCATGTTTCTTGTGGTCACCATAGAGTTGCTATCTATTGAATACTCGGGCTTGACAGTGGGCGTCAAATGTTTTAGGTGTAGAGGTCGAGGTCAGTGGTCCAATGTTTTATAGATTGCAAAAAGAGTACAAATGTTCGTCTTCATGCTACACTTCATCATTGTTTTTGTCCGTTACACTTGGAGGTTATCTATAGAAAGTATAAAGATTCGACAACTCAAGCATTAATGGTGCAATAGTTGTAAAATTATCTACCTCTTTACCTCATGCATATAATTATTGATTTTGGTGGAGATCCTTGATTAGTGGCGACCTAATTACAACCTAATTGGAAGTAATAACACTTTACCTTAAGTTGTTCAACATTAAAAATAATTTTTCTATTACATAACCATTCAGTTTGATTTTATGGTCGCTCAGTCATTGATTCATTTTATCTAACTAACGATTAACCATCCAGTCAGTTTATGACTAGACATTCATAGGTACAAATTTGTTAGATCATAATTTGTGGACCTAAGATAACTATTATTTCTAACCCTAAAAATTAGTTTACCCTCTTCGCATTTATTGTATAAAGAAGGAAGAATTTTTGCATTTTATTATTTTATACTGAGAAAATAATTAAGTAAATTGGTCAAAAAAATAAGGTTTTATTAAAATACAGTGCATATACATGTTCAATTTAATTTTTTATATACATAATATGATACATAAAAAGCATTTGATCGATACAATTTTAATTAAAATGTTCTTTACGAAGAGCTGGTAATATGAAAAAATATAATTTGTGGGTATAGCTGTTACTACGTAAGAAAAGATTTGACAGAGGAAAAGTAGTTAACAACGTTGACAATGGCTAATGCTTTCACCATGATCGGTGCATACAGTAGTGATGCAGATGTGGGTAGGTTTGACTTAAACAACATTCAGTAAATTTTGTCCCCCATTAATAAAATTATTAGGTAAAACCTTTGCATTTTAAAATAAGTGTCTTTTTAACCTGCAAAAGTTTCATACAAAATAATAAATTATTTAACTATCATTATAGGTTTTTGTAGTAAATATGCAGGTACATTCCATACTAAAACAATAGTTTAATAAACTACTTCATTTTATATGTATATTTTTTAAAATTTTTGTCCTGTGATTATTAAAAGTTCTAATTGGATTTTACTGCTTATGTTTGGTTTAATAAGTCATAGAGACGAATTTAGTAAAAATTTATAAGATGGACTTGAGTTTTTCAGAATAATTTGGATATGGAATTAAAGTGGCAATTGATCTTTTAGATTAAGAACTTTTCAAATATATTCTTATAGATTGAAAGAAACATAATTACTTGTTACTTTTGCACACAAATAAGAGTTACAAGTGTGGTTAGAAACAAGGTTATTTTGTTGTTATTTTTGTGATGTTAATGGCGGTTTTTTTTTTCTTCCCTTTTAGTGAACTGTGTCTTTAGAATTTTATAGGATTTTTGGATCTTGAATTTGGTGGAGTGATAGAAACTAAAATTTTTGGATAAATATTGTGTTTTTTTTTATAAGTCTTGTGTTAGATTATTCTTCAGCTTTGATAAATTTTTAATAATGGAAAACCCAACAAAAAAAACATACAAATGAGTTCAAAGTATTAATTAAGAATCTTTATCAATATAACAACATAACTCCTCAAGATTAAAAAAGTAAGTTTAAACCTTAAAAAAATACCTAATAAACCAACTTCAATTAGTCCCCAATAACAATATAAACAAAGTAACATTATCATGATGAAATTAAAAACTTAAAAAGTTACAACAAAAAAGTCAGAATTTTTTTTTAATAATGTAAACTTTAAGACAGGTTTAAAGGAAAATAATAATAATAAAAATAATTCATGTAAACTTTGTATATAACTTCCATTCGAGATAAATTTATAGAAGAGGGTAAATCTTTTTTTAATCGATTGAGCTTTTATAAATGATAACTCTATTGGTAGTGATTATCCAAGAAGAAACATATATCATTCATCTAGTGTGTACATATATATATATATATATATATATATATATATATATATATATATATATATATATATATATATATATATATATTCACACTCACACAAGTATACATACTCAGAAGCACACACACGTGTGCATACTTATAAAATTTACCTTTTTTTGTTTAACAATTGTTATAATTGCAATGTGGCATAATCATATATTAGTGAGATAAACATAGAAGAGATTTTAAAATGTTTTAAAATATTATGGATTTATTTATATTTAGATAACAAAAAATAGAAGGTAATCTAAAAATTTATTTTAATTTAAAATTTTGAAATGTATGTAAGTATAAAATAAGACTTTTATTATATATGTACTTATAAAAGTAGACATTTCCTCATAAGTTGGATATGAAGTTTACATCTCTCTTCATGCATATCTTCGATTGAGTTGAATTTGGTTGAAAGATCATAAAAAAGGATGTAGTGCTTTTGGAGCACCTCCAAATACATTCCAATACTCACGTCAACAAAATTTAAGATGTATAATAATGTACTAATTGAACAATGTTTATCATGTAAATAGTACCTTATAGGATTTTACCTAGATGGATATTGATTAACCACGTCTAGAGTTTCTTAATATTTTATTAACATTTTTTCATTGTTATAATGAAATAATCTCATTTTAGTTTACACATCTCAGTATATAATTGATGTATCTCGATTCATCAAATATAATAACTTTTATGTTTGAGACCATTTCAAAAGTCTTTTTGAAAAAAAATATTAATATATAATAACCATTTTTTGAAAGAAAATATTAATATATAATAACCATTTTTCTTATTTCTATTCCTTATATAAATTTATCTCACGATAAATATATGATAAATATGAATTATTTTATTTTTGTACTGAATCTATTTATTCAAGTCATCATGTAAATAAAAAAATTAAATGAATGAGAAAATGATTAATTTTTTTGGGTAGCATTTGTTTTACATATGCATCATTTTAGTGACTTTTGTGTTACAAATAAATTAAGTATTTTAATGAATTTTAAGAGTTTGCCCAAAACACTTACCACAAATAATAATAATATATAAATGGAACATTAGGTAAAGAAACTTGCATTATAAATACACTCTAATTAGTTTTCATTCATAAACTTGACCGCAAGATATGTTTGTTATACTTTATTTCCTTATTACCAGCACAATTTATGCTAAAAACTATTTTTATTTTCACCCAAATTTTTCGAAATTCACCAAACAAGCGTGCTTAGGAAGAAATTTAAGATCCAGAAAACCCCCCAAAAAGGAAAAAAAGAGAGGAAATATATATATTGTGCACAACGTAAGTCTAACGGCATCATCTTTGACCACAATGTTGGGTTTGTCTTGCATATGAAAGCAAGCTTTCTGTTGTTACATTTTGTGTGTGTAAAGCAACCTAACTTGCAAAGAAACGAGTGAAGGGGAATCAAAATTAAAACGATGTTGGGTTAGTCATCATCATGGGACATTATCAAATATGGAGTTATTATAACTTCACATAGCATTAAAGAAACAAACTTCTAAATATGGAGTTGGTAAATTAAAGCCCCAATTTAAGCAATCCCCATTTCCACTTTTAATTAAACAATAGTCATCTTCAAAACTACCATTAATGGACTTATGCATAAATAGGATAATGAGAGATAACTATACAAAAAAGAAAAAAACTTTTTCTACACCATATCATATCATTAGTATAAAATATTCATTAGTTTTGTCGATAATTAATTTTCTATACAAAAAATTTACTAACTATACTTATTAGAGTCTCTTTTGAATACATATATTTTTATACACAAAATTTTCATCTATTTTGCGTGATTTTAACTTTTGCTTTAAAAGAACCATTGTTATTTTAATACAAAAATATTTTCTTAGTTTCTCATTATCCAACATTTTAATTTACATTATTTAGACAATGAGTAAAAAATTATCTAAAAGAAATTCTTTCTTTAACACTGCACAAAAAATTATGCAAAATTTCTCAAAATAGATTTCAATTTAAAAGTCAACTATTTTGATCATTCCACTAAGTTTGAAAGTCACATTTTCATAAATTTGACACACAATTTGCATGTGACGTTTAGCATAATTCAAATTGACAATTCCAAAAAGTCAAATATCATGTTAAAAACCAATTACAACGCAATAACAATTCAATCTAAACATTCACTCAACCATTCAAATATCATTTAATGAATATTATATTTATGTTGATATAAATATAACCGAGGTTTAATTATGAGTGTTACCATAAAAATCTACCCACAAAATTATTTTTAACTTTAACTCATTCTAAATTACGTGTCATTTAAAATTTATAAAGAACACGAACAAATATTTCTCATCCTAAAAAATTAAGGGCTTCTCTAATTTAATCTATTTTTATCGTGATAATTTTTATAAACAAATACCTAGTACATATACATACCTGTTCTTCTATCACATCTATTATATATCTTTTCCCCTAAGTATCATTTAATATTTTGAGCGTTTATCTATAATTTTTCTTTCAAAAATATGAAGAAAAAAAAGTATGGCTCAAAATTTGCACACACGTGTGTACTCCAAATAATTGTGGCCTAAGTAGAATCCTAACAAGAATAAGTTTTTTTTTTTTTTTTTTTTTTTTTTTTGTTTTCATGGAAAATGATATTTGCTTGGTTGGTATAGAATATGAAATTGTGCAAAGCAAAGTTACCCTTTTCTCTCTAACGTGGTAAAGTGAAAGGTAGTGAATAATCCTAGGAGATAAACTCGAAATTTTTGTTAAAGATGATCCAATAACTTAATAAAGATTAATATAATGGTCATTATGCTATTTTGGCATGAACCTCGTAACCTTTTTCTTTGTTTTTTTGGGACAAAGGTCTGTTATGATAAGTCTTGCGAAGTAAGGTTATAAAAGATGGGATTTTCATAGTCTAGCATGATGATGGCACCGTCCACCATAGCCACATCCATCATAACCCTTTTTCACATGCTCTTCTCTTTTTAGATGGTTGACATTTCTAAAGTAATTAATACACCCATTTTTCCATGGAACCAATAAATAAAACTTAGTTTCAATGGCTTTATATTTCTCAGATAAATGTCTAAAAGTAACATCCTTTGCATGACCTTGCTGGCATGTATGATAACTGATGTTTGCTTGTCTTCAAACAATCATATTCTGTATTGCACTTTTTGTCTTTTCAATTTCAATTCATTTTTAAGATAATCAAGTTTTGGACCCAATGAAGAGTATTTTAAGACTATGATCTTTGAATATGAAAAATTGATGAGCTTAAATGACCCTTCTCTCTCTTTTCTATTTGTTTAATTAATGAAGAATCTAGTTAAGTACTATACAAGTAAACACCATGAATTGTTATTATTAAGCAATCTCAAATCTCATTGTCTCACACTCAAATGTAGATTATTTCACTTAACTCTAGGCACTTTGTCAACCCAAGATGCTTCACAATAATTATAATTAACTTGGTTTATAAGTAATCAAATTCGACCTAGAAATAATAATTAACCCTAAATGAGAGTGCCCATTGACTTTATTTTGTTGGTATCACCAAACCCACCTTCTTTGGCAATTTTTTATTTATTTCTTTTTTATAATTCAAAAACCTCCACTACTTTTTTCTCTCTCTATTTTTTAAGAATTTAATTTCAAATTAAAAAATTTCACACCAAAAGTTACATTTGAATGAGTTTAGAGTTAGCTCTTCCTTTCTGATATCAAAATGAATGTATTTCTGATTAGTAATTCTTATAGGTCTAGGTAAACATTATTTGCAACATGTTTTAGGAAATTTGAATTCAGTTTCACTTGAACTAATCACATATTAACAATGAATGTTTTGTTGATTAGATAGGTTTTATTGGCTATATTTACTGTGTGCATTTATTTAAGTAAAATATAGATTATGTTCAAATTACATATTAAACATAAGATATAGATTCCTTGCAATGAATAACTATGAACAATCATCTTTCAAATTCTCTCCACATTTCCTCGAAGTACCTTTCAAAACAAGGAAAGAAAAGAAAAGAAAAATAAAGAAAAGGAAAGCAAAAATGGCATATATTCTTTTCCTTTTCACTTTTTTTTGTTCTTTTTGTTCGTAACTCAAATATACCCTTTGATCCAAAAGAAATTGAATTGAATTGTGAGCTTAACGGGGTAAGACAGGTAGCCCAATCCACAACCTTTTCTTTAACATTATCGAATTGCTTCGGCTTTTGTCTCGTTGTAAAGGATGCTTAAGGTTATAAGTTTAAGCCCAAGCTCATTGCTTCCTCCGTCCATCCATTTCTTTTTCACCAAATCAATATAATGAAAATACCTAAGTATCCTTCACTGCATCACACTCCCACTTTCGTTGCCGCCACCACTACGAGACCGCTAGTGTAGAAATAGAAGAAGAGAGAAAATACTAATAGAAACTATCCGGAAAATGTTTTTCTGAAAAATATTCTAGTTTAATGTTTTGGTAGGTTTTTTTTTTTCGGAATTTTAAATAAGTTCTCTGCTTATTCAATATTTCAGTTGATCCTTATTTTAATTAAAATAAATAAAGACTTATTGTCAAAATTAGACCAACAATTGGCGCATACATGGTATGTTGACGGTAGTGTTTTAAATGATGTGGTAAGGGTTATGATGTAGCAAGATTAAGTTAGTTTGATATCAATTTTGTTTTTTTAAAATTAATTAAATTGAATTGTTTCGGTAGGGATTGGGGATTTTGTTTAAGAGTTTTAGGGTTCATCAAACGTTCATTAATGGTGAAAGAGGAAGTTGATACTCACAACAAGAGTTCACTGGCGGTGGGCGTTAACGACGACGTTGGTAGTGGGCGTTGGCGGCGGTACTGGTGACAGACGTTGGCGTGGTGTTGCCTCTTCCCACATGGTGTTGCTGCCTTTTGGAGTAGAAAAATCTCGAGGCTTTATCTCGAAACAAATCTTACCGTTGGATAAACCTACATATAATTCTAATAGAAATATCAAACTTTTCTTCCAAAGCCATCATGATTTCAACTTGTTTAAATTTAGGCACATAAGAACATATGTAAGATTAATACTAATTTATCTTTCATGTAAGATACAACTAAAAACAATGCTAGAATTTGAGGCCTCATAGTTTTAAGAGAATCATCACCCAAATCTGAAAATTTAGTTTGTAGAGTCAAAGTGGTTTCGTCAATAAAAAGTTGCTTTACAATTGTGCATTGGACAATTTGCAGAGTTTCTGGATGATCCTTTGGTATCTGGAAGACAGCAGTACTATTTGACTCGTGGAGAGAGAAGTATGTGGACGAACTCGGATTCCAAAAGAATCCTTGTTTGAGTAAGCCCTCAAATTTCTCTAATCCCTAATTTTCACAAATAATTCATTTTAATTAACTTCTCTCAATTTCTTTAATTTAAAAAAAAACAAAAATCCATGTTAGACTAACCTAAACTTTGCCATGTTATTTAAAACACTATGGTCACCATACCACTTATAATCATTTCATGCATGGTGTTCTCAAAATTTTATTTAGGAAGATGTATTATGGAAATCTGATTCAAAAATTGCGTTCTAGATGTTTTGTTATGAAAATCTCATTTAAAAAAAAATTATTTAAGTTTGTCCAGTTAAGTTATAATATTTTATTTGTTTATTTATCTTAAATTTTATTAATTTTCTTCAATTATGTTATTTTTATAATAATATTTAAATAACTAACAGATAGTAAATAAACAAGGGTTAAATATGTGTTTAGTTTCTCAACTATCAAGCGTTTTTATTTTTAGTCCCTCTACTAAACTTTGGTACACTTTGATCCTTATCCTTAAGGAAACTGTATTATTTTGTCCTCCATAACCAACAATGTTAATTTTTTTCTAACGTGGCTCGATGTGCCACGTGGAAGGCCAATTCAAATTTTGTTTCTGACTCTAATTAAAATTAAAAGAAAAGACATTAAATTGTAGGGTAAAATCTAGATTCCTTTTTTTTCTTCATTCACTGGTTCTGCTAGCATTCTTTTCTTCTCTATCTTCAACCAACCATGGCCAACACCAGGTTGATCTCCAACTATTACACTCGCTTTCTTTTGGGGGCACTTTTTTTTCCTTTTGTCTATCTTCAACTCAAATCACAACATTTATCATATAATTTTCATTGTCTTACTTTTTTTTCCTTCCCCCTTCCTTAAACCTATTCCCCCAGAAATCGCAAGCACACACATCCACCCAATCAACCAAATCCGTAATTCCTCGTCTCTAGAAAAAAAAGAAATTTTTAATATTGATATTACAAAATCCGGCTTCAATAAAAAACTAGTACCTTTCCTCTCCTTCCTTCAAAGACATTTGTATCCAGTCTGGAATGGTGGGACTTTGCAGTTATCTTAAAGCTTGAATTTGGATTGAGGATGATAATATCTACATCGGATCCTGGAAGAATAGCTCCTTTCCTTGGATATATATTGAAGATCCTAGCACTAAAATGATCATAGATGTAACACCCCGAAATTTGGTGTTACGCCGACTAATTTTTCCGTAAAACACGTAAGTAAAAATTCAAATTTTTAATATCCAACCTCAACGGAAAAATAGTACGTTATTTATTACAAACCGATTCTTCCGAAAATAAAACGTTTAAATAGTCAGGATCGAATATATAAAATACATTCCCAAGTCCTCTATCCCATCTCTCTTTCATCCTTTATGCATGTTCAGAAGCATCAGCCATCACATCTGTAATAACATCTGCTCCCGTATAACATCACGCATTATACGATCATCACATTCACATGCACAAACAAGCAAGGGTGAGCTAACAAAAATACAATTCATATACATCATAAATATACTCGTAATAACATACTATCAACCACACCTTAACCAGATCAAACTATATACCCAAGTACGAATTATGCTTCAACCTTATGCATACACCAATATGTATCAAAATATCAAATTAGAATGCATACACCAATATGCATTACAAAATAAATCAGACTACATCCACCAATATTACAGATCAATCAAAATACATACACCAATATGTACTAGCGTCACTCCCATCACTCTTTTCAGAGCTTCCCCGGGCCGTTACACATTACCCTAATGTGTAGTGCTGCTTCCCATCACTCTATAGGGAGATTCCCCGAGCAAGTATACAAGTCACCCTCCATCACTCTAATCAAGAGCTTCCCCGGACAAGTGCAAGTATACCCCTCATCACTCGCCTAAAGAGATTCCCCGGGCCCGCAAGCACAACGCCAAATTTAATTATCTCGAGCTTCACCGGACTAGTACCCCACGTCACCCCCATCACTCTTACATAAATGTAAGAGATTCCCCGGGCGGTTACACATTACCCCAATGTGTAGTGCTGCTTCCCATCACTCTATAGGGAGATTCCCCGGGCAAGTACACAATGTCACCCTCCATCACTCTGAACAAGAGCTTCCCCGGACAAGTGCAAGCATACCCCCCATCACTCACCTAAAGAGATTCCCCGGGACCGCACGCACAACGCTTACTGTCCACCACTCGTTTAATAACATCATCTGACCAAAATACCCATATATAATAATCCTTACAATACCAATCCAACCATACCATAACGCCCATATCATATCATCATCGCATATTCGCCAACCATGAACTTAGCATATATTCAATATATTCAAATGCATAAGTGAGATTATCACAATACCATATCATTAATAACCTCAATTCTTCATTTAACATGAAACTCATAATCAAATCATATACAACCATGATTTCAACAGTACTTAACCATCCAAACATCATTCTCATATCAATATGCAATGTCAAACCGATCACACAACATTTCCGTATCAAATAGATATATCTAACAACTCAAAACAATGTACACATAACACATTTTCTTTATATCCTTTTAATACCCATATTTAGGTAACTCAAACAGCTTTGAAACCATCACCAACAGTTCCGGAAGGGTCAAAAACCCCCAAAACGAACTAAAGAACGTCCAAAACGGACATCCAGAACCCCCAAAACTCCCAAAAACAAAATCTGCAGCATGCTGCTGCGTTCAGTGGCGCCCGGCGCGACCAAACGGCGCCCGGCGCGACCAAACGGCGCCCGGCGCAATGACAGCAACCAGATTCACAAATTCCACCCAGTTTCGTCCAGATCTGATTTCCAACAAAGATTTGATAGTTCTAACATGTTTTCAAACATATTTGGAGTCTAAATTAACTCCACAATCAACCACAAACATCATAAACATCAATCCATCTATTTACTCATGCAAAATCAACTCTTTAAGTGCATAGCCTCATATTTTTCTGCATAATTTCTACCAACTTTTAATCACTCAAACAACTCCCAAACTGAGTTCAATCCATCCCAAAACAGTTTACACACATCACCAATTCATCAATCATCACAAACAAATTTGAATTTGCACTATGCTTAAGTGAGTTTCCCAAAACTCATCACTCATACTACTCATCAAACCATGCTTATAAATTCCATCATTTTCCACAACATAAAACTTTTATAACATCGACATCTTAAATCCTAACTCACCATACTTTCATCTTATTAAAGATTTCTACACAAACCATCTATTCATCCATCCAAAATTCATCAACCAACCAAAATACCCAATTTTCGTATTTGATCAAAAGGAAGGTAAAACCATCATGTTTCTCATCCCATTTCACAACCCAATCCACCAAAAACTTCACATACATGTATATCAACATCCTAGAACAAATTTCCACCATCAATCCAATATATTCATCAATTTTTCATCATAAAGTTCATACAAATTCCATATATCAAAGTTATAGCAAAAACCCATTTGATTCATCTTTTTACCATCAAAGCATACTCAAAAACCATTATCTAAGAGTAGGACATTTCTAATCCAAGATCTCACAACAAACATTCACATCCATCCCATTCAAACTAATCATTTGTTCAAGAATTATGATTTTCGGATTTGGAATAAGCTAAGGGAAAACCACCATGTTCTTCATCCCATTTCAAGAACCAATTCATCTAAAACTTCATATCTATATATACAAACACATTAGAACGAATTCTCATCATAACTCTCATCATTCAATCCATTAAAACTCAACACATTTCGCAGAACTTTCATCAAACAACACATGTGCATTTTTCCAAATCAAAGTTAGCTCCCCTTACCTCTTGAAGACCTCCTTGGAACACCTTGAATCCTTCACTACGAATCTGGGCAGCACCTTGCTCCAAAGACCTCTAGAAAACTCTCTCACCGATTCTGCAGCAAGGACTTCACTCACACAAGTGCAGAACCCATTTCCTCCCTTCCCACACTTGTAGATCTGCCCAAAAGACATCATGGCCCCCTTGATCCACAAAGAACCACTTAAACAATGCAAAAGAGATCTGCCCACGCTCCTCTCGGACCCAATGGACCAACATTATGGGTCTGGAGCATATTCCCCAACTTTCCACGTAAGTCCTACGTGTTTTAGATCCAAAACGCGAAAACAGACAATTCTCGCGCCGGGCGCCCCACAGAAAACGGCGCCGGGCGCCATCCACCTAGACAGCACATCTGTCACAACTTTGACAGTTCGGTTGAACCCTTTCCCGAAGTCGGAATTAGGCGTATGAGTACTCGAATCGAAGCTCTTTGAGTCTACTTTCCAATGGAAAAAGAATCAACCCAAAATATTAATTGTATAAAAAGGTATACATAAAATAGTAAACCATGTCAAACTTTGACAGCATTCTATTTTACATTATAACTTGAACTTTTTACAACTTGGTAAAATTTTGAGTTTACAAGGGTCTTACATTCTCCCCTCCTTTAAAAATTTTCGTCCTCGAAAATTGTACTTGTTAACCAAAAAGATGAGGATAAAGATTTTTCATTTCTTCTTCCAATTCCCAAGTCATTTCCTCAGTCTTTTCATTCCACAACACTTTCACTGTACGAATATCCTTCCCTCTCAACTGCTTCGACTGAACATCCAGTATTCGCACAGGTTTCGTATCCAATGACAAGTCTTCTCTGATTTGAACATCATCCAATTTGAGCACATGATCAGGGTTTGACACATACTTCCTCAACTGAGAAACGTGAAACACATTGTGTAAATTTTCCAATTGAGGAGGTAGTGCAATTTCATATGCTACCGGTCCTATCCTTTTGATAATCTGAAATGGTCCAAGAAACTTCGGAGATAACTTCCTTGACTTGATGGCTCTTCCAACTCCTGTCATCTGAGAGACTCGCAGAAAAACATGATCTCCCACCTCGAACTCAAGAGGTCTTCGTCGTTTGTCTGCATAAGACTTCTGCCTACTCTGTGTTGCACGCATCCTTTCTTGTATCAGCTTAACCTTCTCGGTTGTCTTCTGTAACAACTCTGGACCCACCGATATTACTTCCCCATCTTGGAACCAGCACAAAGACGTCCTACACCTTCTCCCATAGAGAGCTTCATACGGTGCCATTCCAATGCTCGCGTGAAAGCTATTGTTGTACGTGAACTCTACCAAAGGTAACACCTCACTCCAACTTCCTAAGTGATCCAGCACACATGCTCTCAGCAAATCTTCCAAGGATTGTATAGTCCTTTCAGACTGTCCATCCGTTTGGGGATGATAAGCTGAACTCATCCTTAACTTTGTACCCAAAGATTCTTGCATCTTCTTCCAAAACCTTGACGTAAATCTTGGATCACGATCTGAAATAATGCTCTTGGGCACTCCATGCAACCTTATTATCTCCTTAATGTAAAGTTATGCTAGCTTATCCAATGACATCTTGTGGTTGATGGGTAAGAAATGAGCACACTTTGTCAACCTGTCCACAATCACCCATATAGAATCATGACCTCTCGGGGACCTTGGTAAATGAGTCACAAAGTCTATTGATATGTCATCCCACTTCCATTGGGGAATTTCTAACTGTTGCAGCATTCCTCCTGGTCTTTGATGCTCAATCTTAGCCTTCTGACAAGTTAGACAAGAGGAGACAAATTCCGCCACATCCTTTTTCATTCCAGTCCACAAAAAAGAATCCTTCAGGTCCTTGTACATCTTAGTCATACCAGGATGTATGCTAAGACGACTCTTATGTCCTTCTTCCAGAATCTTTCTTATCAATTCCAACTTTGCTGGAACACACACCCTGTTTCTGAACCGCAAAACTCCGTCAGCTCCTAGACTAAAATCTTTAGCCTGCTCTGTCCCTAACAACTCCACCGTCTGTTGTAAGTTTGCGTCTTCTTTTTGCTCTGCTTTAATCTTCTCCAAGAAGTCACTTGTGATCTTCAAATGACTACACCAAATATGATCTTGGTTCAACTGTAAACCCAAGTTCATATCTCTAAACTTTTCGATTAGCTCTAGTTCCTTAACCATCATAGCTGACATTTGTATCCGCTTCCTGCTCCAAGCATCTGCAACAACATTTGCCTTTCCTGGATGGTACTGTAAGTCAAAGTCAAAGTCCTTCAAGTATTCCATCCATCTTCTCTGCCTCATATTTATCTCCTTCTGATCGAAAAGATACTTCAAGCTCTTATGATCACTAAAGACCTGAAAACGTGATCCATAAAGATAATGTCTCCAAGCCTTCAGAGCGAAAACAACAGCGGCTAACTCGAGGTCGTGTGTTGGGTAATTCCTTTCATGTACCTTCAATTGCCTCGATGCGTAGGCCACTGGTCTCTTTTCTTGCATTAACACACATCCGAGTCCTTGGTGTGAAGCGTCGCAAAACACTTCAAAAACCTTCGAAGTATCTGGGATCATTAGCACTGGAGCACTTGTCAGCCTTCTCTTCATCTCTTCAAAGCTTGCTTCACACTTGTCTGTCCAAGAGAATGGTTGGTCCTTCCGAGTCAACTGCGTCAGTGGGCCTACTATCCTTGAGAAATCTTTGACAAATCTCCTGTAGTACCCGGCTAGGCCCACAAAACTCCTCACTTCGGATACTGTTTTTGGACGTTCCCACTTCAACACTGCTTCTACTTTGGTTGGATCCACAGAAATTCCTTGGGCAGAAATCACATGACCTAGAAACTGTACCTTACCCAACCAAAACTCGCACTTGGATAATTTCCCGAACAACTGGTGCTCCCTGAGTGTATCTAACACTGTCCTCAAATGTTTAGCATGCTCTTCCTGATCCTTATAATAAATGAGAATGTCGTCTATGAACACAACAACAAACTTATCTAACCAAGGCCGGAAGATTCGATTCATGTAATCCATAAATATTGCAGGGGCATTGGTCACTCCGAACGGCATCACCACAAACTCGTAGTGACCGTAACGTGACCGAAAGGCTGTCTTCTGTATGTCTTCAGGCTTCACTAGGATTTGATGGTACCCAGACCTTAAGTCGATCTTTGAAGACACGCTAGCTCCACGCAATTGATCCAACAAGTCTTCAATCCTCGGTAATGGATACTTGTTCTTGATCGTCAGCTTGTTTAACTGCCGGTAGTCAATGCATAACCTCGAACTTCCATCCTTCTTCTTTACTAATAGTACGGTGCCCCCCCAAGGTGAAGCACTTGGCCTGATGAATTTCTTTTCTAACAACTCTTCAATCTGCTTCTTTAGTTCGACCAATTCTACCGGAGTCATCCTGTACGGGGCCACAGACACTGGTCCAACTCCTGGTACTAGATCAATGGAGAACTCTACTTCTCTGCTTGGTGGTAATCCTGGAACTTCATCCGGAAAGACAATCCGTAAACTCCTCTACCACTGGGATTCTCATTGCTTTTTCTCCAGAACTCTTCTCCTTCTCCTGAGCCATCACTACAAAACATGTGGCTCCATTACTGACCTCCTTTAAGGCTTCCTTAGTTGTGATCAACTTAAAATCGTCAAAGTCCGGAAACACCAACTGTTGTTGTCCACAGTCGAGAAGAATGTGATTTGCAATCAACCAATACATTCCTAGGATGAAATCTAACCTTAGGATGGTAGAAAATCAAGTTCTCCTTGAACTTGTGTCCAGCCAAAAGATCGTGATTCCAACACAGACTAAACTGGTTGAGATCTAACCCAATATGTGTTGTAGAAAACACTAGTTTACACTAGTTTCTCATAAGAAACTACATCAACAATTCCTTTGATTCTCTCAGTCACATTGTGAGAGTTGCAATTCTCAGTTCTCTGAGACATGATGCTCTTTACACGTATAGTAATAGCACAATCAATTTCATAAAGAAACAAGAAAATCACAAGAATGCATGATATAATTTCTCACTCCCCAATCCCAAAAATTTTATTTTCGAAAAAGAATCACTGCTCTGATACCACAAGTGTAACACCCCGAAATTTGGTGTTACGCCGACTAATTTTTCCGTAAAACACGTAAGTAAAAATTCAAATTTTTAATATCCAACCTCAACGGAAAAATAGTACGTTATTTATTACAAACCGATTCTTCCGAAAATAAAACGTTTAAATAGTCAGGATCGAATATATAAAATACATTCCCAAGTCCTCTATCCCATCTCTCTTTCATCCTTTATGCATGTTCAGAAGCATCAGCCATCACATCTGTAATAACATCTGCTCCCGTATAACATCACGCATTATACGATCATCACATTCACATGCACAAACAAGCAAGGGTGAGCTAACAAAAATACAATTCATATACATCATAAATATACTCGTAATAACATACTATCAACCACACCTTAACCAGATCAAACTATATACCCAAGTACGAATTATGCTTCAACCTTATGCATACACCAATATGTATCAAAATATCAAATTAGAATGCATACACAATTATGCATTACAAAATAAATCAGACTACATCCACCAATATTACAGATCAATCAAAATACATACACCAATATGTACTAGCGTCACTCCCATCACTCTTTTCAGAGCTTCCCCGGGCCGTTACACATTACCCTAATGTGTAGTGCTGCTTCCCATCACTCTATAGGGAGATTCCCCGAGAAAGTATACAAGTCACCCTCCATCACTCTAATCAAGAGCTTCCCCGGACAAGTGCAAGTATACCCCTCATCACTCGCCTAAAGAGATTCCCCGGGCCCGCAAGCACAACGCCAAATTTAATTATCTCGAGCTTCACCGGACTAGTACCCCACGTCACCCCCATCACTCTTACATAAATGTAAGAGATTCCCCGGGCGGTTACACATTACCCCAATGTGTAGTGCTGCTTCCCATCACTCTATAGGGAGATTCCCCGGGCAAGTACACAATGTCACCCTCCATCACTCTGAACAAGAGCTTCCCCGGACAAGTGCAAGCATACCCCCCATCACTCACCTAAAGAGATTCCCCGGGACCGCACGCACAACGCTTACTGTCCACCACTCGTTTAATAACATCATCTGACCAAAATACCCATATATAATAATCCTTACAATACCAATCCAACCATACCATAACGCCCATATCATATCATCATCGCATATTCGCCAACCATGAACTTAGCATATATTCAATATATTCAAATGCATAAGTGAGATTATCACAATACCATATCATTAATAACCTCAATTCTTCATTTAACATGAAACTCATAATCAAATCATATACAACCATGATTTCAACAGTACTTAACCATCCAAACATCATTCTCATATCAATATGCAATGTCAAACCGATCACACAACATTTCCGTATCAAATAGATATATCTAACAACTCAAAACAATGTACACATAACACATTTTCTTTATATCCTTTTAATACCCATATTTAGGTAACTCAAACAGCTTTGAAACCATCACCAACAGTTCCGGAAGGGTCAAAAACCCCCAAAACGAACTAAAGAACGTCCAAAACGGACATCCAGAACCCCCAAAACTCCCAAAAACAAAATCTGCAGCATGCTGCTGCGTTTAGTGGCGCCCGGCGCGACCAAACGGCGCCCGGCGCAATGACAGCAACCAGATTCACAAATTCCACCCAGTTTCGTCCAGATCTGATTTCCAAAAAGATTTGATAGTTCTAACATGTTTTCAAACATATTTGGAGTCTAAATTAACTCCACAATCAACCACAAACATCATAAACATCAATCCATCTATTTACTCATGCAAAATCAACTCTTTAAGTGCATAGCCTCATATTTTTCTGCATAATTTCTACCAACTTTTAATCACTCAAACAACTCCCAAACTGAGTTCAATCCATCCCAAAACAGTTTACACACATCACCAATTCATCAATCATCACAAACAAATTTGAATTTGCACTATGCTTAAGTGAGTTTCCCAAAACTCATCACTCATACTACTCATCAAACCATGCTTATAAATTCCATCATTTTCCACAACATAAAACTTTTATAACATCGACATCTTAAATCCTAACTCACCATACTTTCATCTTATTAAAGATTTCTACACAAACCATCTATTCATCCATCCAAAATTCATCAACCAACCAAAATACCCAATTTTCGTATTTGATCAAAAGGAAGGTAAAACCATCATGTTTCTCATCCCATTTCACAACCCAATCCACCAAAAACTTCACATACATGTATATCAACATCCTAGAACGAATTTCCACCATCAATCCAATATATTCATCAATTTTTCATCATAAAGTTCATACAAATTCCATATATCAAAGTTATAGCAAAAACCCATTTGATTCATCTTTTTACCATCAAAGCATACTCAAAAACCATTATCTAAGAGTAGGACATTTCTAATCCAAGATCTCACAACAAACATTCACATCCATCCCATTCAAACTAATCATTTGTTCAAGAATTATGATTTTCGGATTTGGAATAAGCTAAGGGAAAACCACCATGTTCTTCATCCCATTTCAAGAACCAATTCATCTAAAACTTCATATCTATATATACAAACACATTAGAACGAATTCTCATCATAACTCTCATCATTCAATCCATTAAAACTCAACACATTTCGCAGAACTTTCATCAAACAACACATGTGCATTTTTCCAAATCAAAGTTAGCTCCCCTTACCTCTTGAAGACCTCCTTGGAACACCTTGAATCCTTCACTACGAATCTGGGCAGCACCTTGCTCCAAAGACCTCTAGAAAACTCTCTCACCGATTCTGCAGCAAGGACTTCACTCACACAAGTGCAGAACCCATTTCCTCCCTTCCCACACTTGTAGATCTGCCCAAGAGACATCATGGCCCCCTTGATCCACAAAGAACCACTTAAACAATGCAAAAGAGATCTGCCCACGCTCCTCTCGGACCCAATGGACCAACATTATGGGTCTGGAGCATATTCCCCAACTTTCCACGTAAGTCCTACGTGTTTTAGATCCAAAACGCGAAAACAGACAACTCTCGCGCCGGGCGCCCCACAGAAAACGGCGCCGGGCGCCATCCACCTAGACAGCACATCTGTCACAACTTTGACAGTTCGGTTGAACCCTTTCCCGAAGTTGGAATTAGGCGTATGAGTACTCGAATCGAAGCTCTTTGAGTCTACTTTCCAATGGAAAAAGAATCAACCCAAAATATTAATTGTATAAAAAGTTATACATAAAATAGTAAACCATGTCAAACTTTGACAGCATTCTATTTTACATTATAACTTGAACTTTTTACAACTTGGTAAAATTTTGAGTTTACAAGGGTCTTACAATAGACACTAAGAATAAGAATAGAAAACTCAATGTGATAAAATTGGGCTTGCATTGAGAGTTGGTCAATCAAAAGGACTTCAATAATTTAGATTGAAATGTACCAAATAAGGGGTTTTGTTTAAAAAAGCACAAACAAACAAAAAAACAAAAAACTGCATTTTTTATGGAGGTGATGTTTTTTTGTTTCTAACTCTGTTTTTTTTTCAAACACTTTTTTTAAGCATAAACTCTTAAAGAGGTGGCAATGTTATGAATCTTGCATCGAGTAGAATAGAAAACTTAACGTGATGTTTAAGTTTTGAGACACTTTTACTTAATGACGATGAAGACAATAAATAGGCAATCATTGAAGACGAAGAAGAGAATGACGATGAGAGGATTCTTGCAGAAACTGGAAAGAAGAGGGGAAGAGTATTATTAAGTGTTAGCCATGGCTTGTTGAAGATGGAGAAGAAAAGAGTGCTCACAAAACCCTTGAACGAAGAAAAAAAAGAGATTCCAGTTTTGACCCTACAATTTAATACTTTTTCTTTTAATTTTAATTAGAGTCAGAAGCAAAATTTGAATTGGTCTTCCACGTGGCACACCTTTAGCCACGTCAGAAAAAAACAACGCCTTTAGTCATGGAGGACGAAAAATTACAATTCTTTAAGGACAAAAATCAAAGTGTACCAAAGTTTGAAAGATGAACTAAAAATAAAAACGAATGATAGTAAAGAAACTTAAAAACATATTTAACCCAATAAACAACGAATGTCACATGTCAGGTTTTAGTTTTTTTCTTAAGATTTTAATTTTAGAAAAAAAATGTCATATTATAATTCAGTATGATGTAAGTGTCATATGTTGATGTAGTATCACATGTTATAGTCTTATGTTTATTAGTTTTGTTCGATCTAATCTTTATATTTTTTGAATGAAACAATTTTATCTCTTTTTAAATTGAGATCATATTTAATTTTTAGATAAATGTTATATTGATATCTTTATTAAAATTTATATTTTATTAAATATTTATAATTTTATGTTAGAATTGATTTAGAATTGGAAAAAAAAATTTAAAAGTAAGACTAATACTATTGATTTAAAATTTTAAGAGATTAAGAATTACATAAAGTATTAAAAATCATATCAATTATTAAATAAAAATGTCATTCAACAAAATATATATATATATATATATATTTATTGTATTTTTGTAAAAATAACTATTTCTATATTTTCTTTACTTTTTTTTATCACAATAATAATTACAATTATTCTTTTTTTTAATTTAATACTTTGTGTGATTTTTAGTATCTTAAAAATTTTTAAATAAATGGTCTTAGTCTTCATTCTTGAAATTTTCGTTTTAATTTTAAATTACCTATAATCTTAAAAAAAGATATTTAATAAAAATGTTAACAAAAATATAATATTAAACAAAAATTAAATCAGATTTTAATTTAAAAAAATTGATCAACTTTAAAAAAATATGATTCAACTGAACAAAAATAATGAATATATAAACTAAATTGAATATAAAACCTTGAAACATTACATACAAGCGACATTGCTAGCTAGATGATACCATGTCTGATTAATACATTAATATTTAAAAAAAAATAAAAAATAAGCAAAAAAAAGTAATAAATAAAAAACTATATTAAATAAAATTGATATTATAAAAAATATATACTAAGAATAAATTAAACAAACTAAAAAAAAATGAGAATCAATATATTAATATTTAAGCCTTTAACAAATATATTCTGAAAATCTGTACCAAAAAAAATGTGTTATAGATGTTTTATTCCAAAAATCTCATTTCAAAAATTTCTTTTCGGAAATTTTGTTTCGAAAAATTGTTTGAGAAATATAATTTAGCAAAATTTCCGAAAAATTGTTTGAGAAATATAATTTAGCAATAATTAAGCGTATTATCAAATTAACGTCCGTAAAAAAAAACTTGCGTAAAGTTTGCGGATTCTTTTTCTTAAATGATTCAATAGAGTTGAGGTCTGTGAATTATGGTTTGGTGTAGAGCTATCAAAATAGCTTTGGTTTTCGACAGGTTTGAAAAATCCATAAAATTTAGGTTTATTTTTCAGTTAGATTAAAAATATTGTACATTATATTAAATATGTTTTTAATCTACTTTTTGATCTAGATAGACTTAGTCTAGACAGACCTATTATAAAATAATAATTATATTTTACAAATTTAAAATAATATTATAGTTTATATTTATTTATATATTAGATTCTTTATTTAAAATTAAAATTTAATTTCAATAAAATGGTTTAGATTTTAAAAATATTTATTTACTTTATTTAATCTTTCAAAGCTAACTAAAATCGCGGATTAGATTAAAAAATTTTAATTTATAAATATATATATATATATATATATATATATATATATATATTTATATTTATTGTGGATACTTAATAAATGATATTTTATAAATGGTAGTAAGTTAAAAATAATGGAACTATTAAAATGTTTTAATATAAAATGAGTTGTTATAAATGAGTTTCGTTATTTTAAAACACATTATTTTTCTATAAATTACTCTTCTAGAATTCTCTGCCTTCTCTACAAGGATTTTTATACTTTGTTCATCTGTTTGAAAATCAAAGACCTCTTGTGTGATTCTCGTGGTGAGATCTCCAAATCTATCTTATCAGTTTCTCAAATAGAGTAAGTCAATTTTCTACTCTTATCTCTAGTTTCACATTCTTCAATGCATGTGAGGTTTCTTTTGTTCATGTATGGTTTAGGATTTTCCTCAGGTTATTTAATGATCAATGGTTCTAATAATATACCTTGATCATGTTTTCAAGGTCTGTAGGTGTTGTTTCGTCTCTTTGAGTTGGGGGGAGCAGAGTATGGTTTTCTATAGCTAATTGGAGTTCCCAAAAAGGTAAGGCAAACTAAATACCCTGCTTTTAATTTTTAAGTATACTAATAATATGTGTTGATATGATTAATTGAATTGATGGATTTGTTGAAATTAGGTTGTATTATGACATGATTTTGAGAATTTAATTAGAAAATGCTTGGTATGATATTAAAAGACCTCTGTTGAAGTTGCTTGTTACTTGTCCTTATTTTGATTGTTTGAAATGGTGAAATTGATGTATAATTGGTTGGAGAATACTGCTGAACCTTGAGGGAGTGAATGATCATGGTCTTGGTTAATTTTTTAGTCTTAAATTTGGGGTTTTAGTAGCTGAATTTTTATGGGAATGATTTTCGAGAGAAGCTTGATGTTTGGGGTTGATGTTTAGTCCATTTATGACTTGTTGGAGTGTGAAAAACCAGTAAAATATAGTGTGTTATGCAGTAGAGGAATTGTGAATGTGTGGTTGCATGGTTTTATGTGCAATTTAGGGGTTTTAACTAGTGAGATTGCAAATTAAAAGGTCTGGGCTAAAGGTGAAGGTTTATAATCTCTTATTGAGTCTATTATGACTTCATCTAGCTACTAGTTTCGGAATTTAGGTGTCTGAAGGTATATAATTGACTTTGGTATGGTTTAAGGTGTTAAGTTGGGTTGGAGTAGTCTTTTTGAGTTAGAGATCAGTTATAAGATGTTTTAGCATGTTTAGAAGGTCCTAGGAATCTTTCAAAGTTGTGGGAGAAGTGTGCAAAGTGGTTTAAAAAGAGTAAATTTTGTTGATAGCGCCTGAGAGCCCAAACTAGGCATTGAGCACCGTTATTCCAAGGGCACCATCGTTGAGCGCTACCATTCTAATGGCTCTGGCGATGAGGAGTAGCTTTTGGGTGCTGAGTTCTATCGCACCAGTTTTGATTTTTTTCAGGTTTTGGAAATATCAAATTCGAGAGTTCCGGGTATTTTTTTCGGACGTTCTTTAAGTCGTTTTGAACCCTTTCGAAGCAATTGGTGAGGGTTTCAAAGCTATTTTCATTACCTAAATGTGAGTATCAATATGTCATGAAGAAATTGTGTTATTGTGTAACTTCTTATGACTTGTAATGGTGTTTTTAGTTGTTTAATGTATAATGACAGGTTTCATGTGATAGTATGAAATGTTTGTGTGAGGTATATGTTAGAATTGGTCAACTAGACAAAGAGAATTGCATTGTCCGTTGAGAGAAAATTAAGGATGCTTAATTCTTGGTTTCACAAAAGAGAAAATCAACAATATTTTAGAAAGCTTAAAAATAGGAAAACGAAGTGAATGGAGAATATTGCTTGTGTACACTTATAAATACATGTTGTGTATTCCTTTGTAATTCATTCCAACAAGTAGAGAAGAAACATAGGCAATAATAAACTAAGAGGGAGAAAAATGAATTTGTTTCTAAATTTTTCTTTATCAATAATATATTTGCAGTATAATTTCAAAAGTTTAATTTGAGTGTTATTATTCTGCGTTTGTATTTCTCTCTCACAAATCTGATTAAGAGAAATTGTGCATAATTTCCTAACAACTGGTATCAAAGCCGGTTGCTATTATTATAATCAACGATTCAAAGGGAGTCATATTTAAGTGGGAGAAATGGCTACAGATGAAGGAAAGATAAAAATTGAGAAGTTCGATGGTACGGACTTTGGCTTTTGGAAGATGCAGATTGAAGATTCTTTGTATCAGAAAAAGCTATATCAACCTCTTTCAGGGCATCAACCAGAAAACATGAAGGATGAAGATTGGACTCTTCTCGACTGACAAGGTCTCGGAGTTATGCGATTAACATTATCCCGCAATGTTGCATTTAATATTGCAAAAGAAAAGACGACAATGGGTCTTATGATAGCTCTTTCAAGTATGTATAAATTCGTCAGCCTCAAACAAAGTTCATTTGATGAGGCGGTTATTTAATTTGCGGATGTCAGATGGCGCAATGGTAGCGCAACATCTTAGTAAACTCAATATAGTCACATCTCAATTGAGTTCAGTTGGAATCGAATTTGATGACAAAGTACGAGCCTTGATACTTTTGTCTTCTCTACTGGAAAGTTGGAATGCTATAGTCACAGTTGTGAGTAGCTCATCAGGCAGTAATAAATTGAAGTTTGATGATGTCCGTGATCTGATTCTTAGTGAAGAGATTTGACGGAAAAGAGTCAGGAGAATCTTCAACCTCTTCAGTTTTGCATATAGAGTCAAGAGGAAGAAGTTCAAACAGAGGATATGGACATGGAAGATCCAAGGAAAGAAGGTTCAATTCTAAGAATCACCGTAGTTTCAAAAACTCAAAGACAATTGAGTGTTGGAATTGTGGAAAGGTGGGACACTACAAAAACCAGTTCAAGAGTGCACAGAAGAATCACGAGGATAAAGCAGAAGCAAATGTTGCTTCAACCTTAGGAGGAGAAGATGCATTGATATGTTCTTTAGAGAACAAGGAAGAGGCTTGGGTGTTAGACTCTAGAGCATCCTTTGATGCCACCTCACAGAAAGAACTCTTTGAGAATTATGTTTATGGAAACCTTGGAAAAGTTTACCTTGGTAATGAGTAGTCTTGTGAGATTACTGGTAAAGGTGTGGTGAAGATTAAGTTAAATGGGTGCTGTATGGGAATTGAAAAATGTTAGACATATTCCCAACCTAACAAAGAACTTAATCTCAGTAGGGAAATTTGTAACACCCCGAAATTTGGTGTTACGCAGACTAATTTTTCAGTAAAACACGTAAGTAAAAATTCAAATTTTTAATATCCAATCTCAACGGAAAAGTAGTACATTATTTATTACAAACCGATTATTCCGAAAATAAAATGTTCAAATAGTCAGGATCAAAAAAAATATTAAAATACATTCCCAAGTCCTCTATCCCATCTCTCTTTCATCCTTTATGCATGTTCAGAAGCATCAGCCATCACATCTGTAATAACATCTGCTCCCGTATAACATCACGCATTATACGATCATCGTCGCATTCACATGCACAAACAAGCAAGGGTGAGCTAACGAAAATACAATTCACATTCATCATAAATATACTCATAATACATACTATCATCCAAATCTTAACCGAATCAAACTACACACATAAGTAGGAATTATACTTCAACCATATTGCATACACCAATATGTATCACACCAAATCAGAATGCATACGCCAATATGCATCATAAACAAATACCTGCATACACCAATTTGCAATCACACCAAATCAGAATGCATACACCAATACGCGCGAATGTCACTCCCATCACTCTTTTCAGAGCTTCCCCGGGCAGTTACACATTACCCCAATGTGTAGTGCTGCTTCCCATCACTCTATAGGGAGATTCCCCGAGCAAGTACACAATGTCACCCTCCATCACTCTAATCAAGAGCTTCCCCGGACAAGTGCAAGTATACCCCTCATCACTCGCCTAAAGAGATTCCCCGGGCCAGCACGCACAACGTCAATTTAATTATCTCGAGCTTCACCGGACTAGTACCCCACGTCATCCCCATCACTCTTACATAAATATAAGAGATTCCCTGGGCGGTTACACATTACCCCAATGTGTAGTGCTGCTTCCCATCACTCTATAGGGAGATTCCCCGGGCAAGTACACAATGTCACCCTCCATCACTCTGATCAAGAGCTTCCCCGGACAAGTGCAAGTTGTAAGACCCTTGTAAACTCAAGAATTTACCAAGTTGTAAAAAGTTCAAGTTATAATGTAAAATAGAATGCTGTCAAAGTTTGACATGGTTTACTATTTTATGTATAACTTTTTATACAATTAATATTTTGGGTTGATTTTTTGTCCATTGGAAATTAGACTCAAAGAGCTTCGATTCGAGTACTCATACGCCTAATTCCGACTTCGGGAAAGGGTTCAACCGAACTGTCAAAGTTGTGACAGATGTGCTGTCTAGGTGGATGGCGCCCGGCGCCGTTTTCTGTGGGGCGCCCGGCGCGAGAGTTGTCAGTTTTCGCGTTTTGCATCTAAAACACGTGGGACTTACGTGGAAAGTTGGGGAATCTATTCCAGATCCAACATTTCGGTCCTTTGGGCCAGAGAAGAGCATGGGATGATCCTCTTTTTCAATTTGGAGTGATTCTTTTTGGAGTGAAGGGCCATGGTTGTCCCTTGGAGCAGATTTGAATAAGAGAAAGGGGTGGATTCTGCACTTGGACTTAGGTGCTGAATTACAAAGAAGAAAGTGGTCCGTGAGAGAGTTTTCTAGAGGTCTTTGGAGCAAGGTGCTGCCCAGATTCGTAGTGAAGGATTCAAGGTGTCCTAAGGAGGTCTTCAAGAGGTAAGGGGAGCTAACTTTGATTTGGAAAAATGCACATGTGTTGTTGGATGAAAGTTCTGCGAAATGTGTTGAGTTTTAATGGACTGAATGATGAGAGTTATGATGAGAATTCGTTCTAATGTGTTTGTATATATAGATATGAAGTTTTAGATGAATTGGTTCTTGAAATGGGATGAAGAACATGGTGGTTTTCCCTTAGCTTATTCCAAATCCGAAAATCATAATTCTTGAACAAATGATTAGTTTGAATGGGATGGATGTGAATGTTTGTTGTGAGATCTTGGATTAGAAATGTCCTACTCTTAGATAATGGTTTTTGAGTATGCTTTGATGGTAAAAAGATGAATCAAATGGGTTTTTGCTATAACTTTGATATATGGAATTTGTATGAACTTTATGATGAAAAATTGATGAATATATTGGATTGATGGTGGAAATTCGTTCTAGGATGTTGATATACATGTATGTGAAGTTTTTGGTGGATTGGGTTGTGAAATGGGATGAGAAACATGATGGTTTTACCTTCCTTTTGATCAAATACGAAAATTGGGTATTTTGGTTGGTTGATGAATTTTGGATGGATGAATAGATGGTTTGTGTAGAAATCTTTAATAAGATGAAAGTATGGTGAGTTAGGATTTAAGATGTTGATGTTATAAAAGTTTTATGTTGTGGAAAATGATGGAATTTATAAGCATGGTTTGATGAGTAGTATGAGTGATGAGTTTTGGGAAACTCACTTAAGCATAGTGCAAATTCAAATCTGTTTGTGATGATTGATGAATTGGTGATGTGTGTAAACTGTTTTGGGATGGATTGAACTCAGTTTGGGAGTTGTTTGAGTGATTAAAAGTTGGTAGAAATTATGCAGAAAAATATGAGGCTATGCACTTAAAGAGTTGATTTTGCATGAGTAAATAGATGGATTGATGTTTATGATGTTTGTGGTTGATTGTGGAGTTAATTTAGACTCCAAATATGTTTGAAAACATGTTAGAACTATCAAATCTTTGTTGGAAATCAGATCTGGACGAAACTGGGTGGAATTTGTGAATCTGGTTGCTGTCATTGCGCCGGGCGCCGTTTGGTCGCGCCGGGCGCCACTGAACGCAGCAGCATGCTGCAGATTTTGTTTTTGGGAGTTTTGGGGGTTCTGGATGTCCGTTTTGGACGTTCTTTAGTTCGTTTTGGGGGTTTTTGACCCTTCCGGAACTGTTGGTGATGGTTTCAAAGCTGTTTGAGTTACCTAAATATGGGTATTAAAAGGATATAAAGAAAATGTGTTATGTGTACATTGTTTTGAGTTGTTAGATATATCTATTTGATACGGAAATGTTGTGTGATCGGTTTGACATTGCATATTGATATGAGAATGATGTTTGGATGGTTAAGTACTGTTGAAATCATGGTTGTGTATGATTTGATTATGAGTTTCATGTTAAATGAAGAATTGAGTTATTAATGATATGGTATTGTGATAATCTCACTTATGCATTTGAATATATTGAATATATGCTAAGTTCATGGTTGGCGAATATGCGATGATGATATGATATGGGCGTTATGGTATGGTTGGATTGGTATTGTAAGGATTATTGTATATGGGTATTTTGGTCAGATGATGTTATTAAACGAGTGGTGGACAGTAAGCGTTGTGCGTGCGGTCCCGGGGAATCTCTTTAGGTGAGTGATGGGGGGTATGCATAAGGTTGAAGCATAAGGTTGAAGCATAATTCGTACTTGGGTATATAGTTTGATCTGGTTAAGGTGTGGTTGATAGTATGTTATTACGAGTATATTTATGATGTATATGAATTGTATTTTTGTTAGCTCACCCTTGCTTGTTTGTGCATGTGAATGCGATGATCGTATAATGCGTGATGTTATACGGGAGCAGATGTTATTACAGATGTGATGGCTGATGCTTCTGAACATGCATAAAGGATGAAAGAGAGATGGGATAGAGGACTTGGGAATGTATTTTATATATTCGATCCTGACTATTTAAACGTTTTATTTTCGGAAGAATCGGTTTGTAATAAATAACGTACTATTTTTCCGTTGAGGTTGGATATTAAAAATTTGAATTTTTACTTACGTGTTTTACGGAAAAATTAGTCGGCGTAACACCAAATTTCGGGGTGTTACACAAGTATACCCCCCATCACTCACCTAAAGAGATTCCCCGGGCCAGCAACCACAACGCTTACTATCCACCACTCGTTCAATAACATCATCTGACCAAAATACCCATATACAATAATCCTTACAATACCAATCCAACCATACCATAACGCCCATATCATCATCACATATTCGCCAACCATGAACTTAGCGTATGTTCAATATATTCAAATGTATAAGTGAGATTATCACAATACCATATCATTAATAACTTCAATTCTTCATTTAACATGAAACTCATAATCAAATCATATACAACCATGATTTCAACAGTACTTAACCATCCAAACATCATTCTCATATCAATTTGCAATGTCAAACCGATCACACAACATTTCCATATCAAATAGATATATCTAACAACTCAAAACAATGTACACATAACACATTTTCTTTATAACACTTTATTACCCACATAAATATAACTCAAACAGCTTTGAAACCATCACCAACATCTCCGGAAGGGTCAAAAACCCCCAAAACGAACTAAAGAACGTCCAAAACGGACATCCAAAACCCCCAAAACGTCCCAAAAACAAAATCTGCAGCATGCTGCTGCGTTCAGTGGCGCCCGGCGCGAACTGCACACAGTCCAGCGGCGCCCGGCGCAAATTGCACCATACCGAGGTGCGCCCGGCGCGACCAAACGGCGCCCGACCCCATATCAGTTGACAGTTTTGGTCAGAACTGTGCAGATCTGATTTCCAGCAAAGATTTGATAGTTCTAACATGTTTTCAAACATATTTGGAGTCTAAATTAACTCCACAATCAACCACAAACATCATAAACTATTTACTCATGCAAAATCAACTCTTTAAGTGCATAACCTCATATTTTTCTGCATAATTTCTACCAACCTCTAATCATTCAAACAACTCCAAAACTGAGTCCAATCCACCCCAAAACAATTTGCACACATCATTTAGTCCTCAATCATCAAAACAAATTTGAAGTTGCATCATGCTTAAGTGCGTTTCCCAAAAACTCATCACTCATTCTACTCATCAAACCACACTTATAAACTCCATCATTTTCCATCACATAAAACTTTTACCATATCAAGATCTTAATTGTTAACACACCATACCTCCTTCTTATTAGAGATTTCCACACAAACCATCCATTCATCCATCCAAAATTCATCAACCAACCAAAATACCCAATTTTCATATTTGATCAAAAGGAAGGTAAAACCATCATGTTTCTCATCCCATTTCACAACCCAATCCACCAAAAACTTCATATACACGTATATCAACATGCTAGAACAAAAATCCACCATCAATCCAATATATTCATCAATTTTTCATCATAAAGTTCATACAAATTTCACATATCAAAGTTATAGCAAAAATCCATTTGATTCATCTTTTTACCATCAAAACATACTCAACAACCATCATCTAAGAATAGGACATTTCTAATCCAAGATCTCACAACAAACATTCACATCCATCCCATTCAAACTAATCATTTGTTCAAGAAGTATGATTTTCGGATGTGGAAAAAGCTAAGGGAAAACCACCATGTTCTTCATCCCATTTCAAGAACCAATTCATCCAAAACTTCATATCTATATATACAAACACATTAGAACGAATTCTCATCATAACTCCCATCATTCAATCCATTAAAACTCATCACATTTTGCAGAACTTTCATCAAACAACACATGTGAATTTTTCCAAATCAAAGTTAGCTCCTCTTACCTCTTGAAGACCTCCTTGGGACACCTTGAATCCATCTCCAAAAGATTTGTAGGACCTTGGCCTCCTTGCAACTCCAGAAGCTCCCAACTCCACCTCTGTCACGGATTCTGCAGCAAGGACTTCACTCACACAAGTGCAGAACCCATTTCCTCCCTTCCCACACTTGTAGATCTGCCCAAGAGACATCATGGCCCCCTTGATCCACAAAGAACCACTTAAACAATGCAAAAGAGATCTGCCCACGCTCCTCTCGGACCCAAGGGACCAACATTATGGGTCTGGAGCATATTCCCCAACTTTCCACGTAATCCCCACATGTTTTAGATCCAAAACGTGCAAACTGACAAAGCTCGCGCCGAGCGCCCCACAGAAAACGGCGCCGGGCGCCATTCACCCAGGCAGGACATCTGTCACAACTTTGACAGTTCGGTTGAACCCCTTCCCGAAGTCGGAATTAGGCGTATGAGTACTCGAATCGAAGCTCTTTGAGTCTAATTTCCAATGGAAAAAGAATAAACCCGAAATATTAATTGTATAAAAAGTTATACATAAAATAGTAAACCATGTCAAATTTTGACAGCATTTTATTTTACACTACAACTTGAAATTTTTACAACTTGGTAAAATTTTGAGTTTACAAGGGTCTTACATTCTCCCCTCCTTTAAAAATTTTCGTCCTCGAAAATTGTACTTGTTAACCAAAAAGATGAGGATGAAGATTTTTCGTTTCTTCTTCCAATTCCCAAGTCATTTCTTCAATCTTCTCATTCCACAACACTTTCACTGTACGAATATCCTTCCCTCTCAACTGCTTCGACTGAACATCCAGTATTCGCACAGGTTTCGTATCCAATGACAAGTCTTCTCTGATTTGAACATCATCCAATTCGAGCACATGATCAGGGTTTGACACATACTTCCTCAACTGAGAAACGTGAAACACATTGTGTAAATTTTCCAATTGAGGAGGTAGTGCAATTTCATATGCTACCGGTCCTATCCTTTTGATAATCTGAAATGGTCCAAGAAACTTCGGAGATAACTTCCTTGACTTGATGGCTCTTCCAACTCCTGTCATCTGAGAGACTCGTGGAAAAACATGATCTCCCACCTCGAACTCAAGAGGTCTCCGTCGTTTGTCTGCATAAGACTTCTACCTACTCTGTGCTGCACGCATCCTTTCTTGTATCAGCTTAACCTTCTCGGTTGTCTTTTGTAACAACTCTAGACCCACCGATATTACTTCCCCATCTTGGAACCAGCACAAAGGCGTCCTACACCTTCTCCCATAGAGAGCTTCATACGGTGCCATTCCAATGCTCGTGTGAAAGCTATTGTTGTACGTGAACTCTACCAAAGGTAACACCTCACTCCAACTTCCTAAGTGATCCAGCACACATGCTCTTAGCAAATCTTCCAAGGATTGTATAGTCCTTTCAGACTGTCCATCCGTTTGGGGATGATAAGCTGAACTCATACTTAACTCTGTACCCAAAGATTCTTGCATCTTCTTCCAAAATCTTGACGTAAATCTTGGATTACGATATGAAATAATGCTCTTGGGCACTCCATGCAACCTTACTATCTCCTTAATGTAAAATTCTGCTAGCTTATCCAACGACATCTTCTGGTTGATGGGCAAGAAATGAGCACATTTTGTCAACCTGTCCACAATCGCCCATATAGAATCATGACCTCTCGGGGACCTTGGTAAATGAGTCACAAAGTCCATTGATATGTCATCCCACTTCCACTAGGGAATTTCCAACTGTTGCAGCATTCCTCCTGGTCTTTGATGCTCAATTTTAGCCTTCTGACAAGTTAGACAAGAGGAAACAAATTCTGCCACATCCTTTTTCATTCCAGTCCACCAAAAAGAATCCTTCAGGTCCTTGTACATCTTAGTCATACTAGGATGTATGCTAAGACGACTCTTATGTCCTTCTTCCAGAATCTTTCTTATCAATTCCAACTTTGCTGGAACACACACCCTGTTTTTGAACCGCAAAACTCCGTCAGCTCCTAGACTAAAATCCTTAGCTTGCTCTGTCCCTAACAACTCCACCGTCTGTTGTAAGTTTGCGTCTTCTTTTTGCTCTGCTTTAATCTTCTCCAAGAAGTCACTTGTGATCTTCAAATGACTACACCAAATATGATCTTGGTTCAACTGTAAACCCAAGTTCATATCTCTAAATTTTTCGATTAGCTCTAATTCCTTAACAATCATAACTGACATTTGTATCCACTTCCTGCTCAAAGCATCTGCAACAACATTTGCCTTTCCTGGATGGTACTGTAAGTCAAAGTCAAAGTCCTTCAAGTATTCCATCCATCTTCTCTGCCTCATATTTAACTCCTTCTGATCGAAAAGATACTTCAAGCTCTTATGATCACTAAAGACCTGAAAACGTGATCCATAAAGATAATGTCTCCAAGCCTTCGGAGCGAAAACAACAGCGGCTAACTCGAGGTCGTGTGTTGGGTAATTCCTTTCATGTACCTTCAATTGCCTCGATGCGTAGGCCACTGGTCTCTTCTCTTGCATTAACACACATCCGAGTCCTTGGTGTGAAGCGTCGCAAAACACTTCAAAAACCTTCGAAGTATCTGGGATCATTAGCACTGGAGCACTTGTTAGCATTCTCTTCATCTCTTCAAAGCTTGCTTCACACTTGTCCGTCCAAGAGAATGGTTGATCCTTCCGAGTCAACTGCGTCAGTGGACCTACTATCCTTGAGAAATCTTTGACAAATCTCCTGTAGTACTCGACTAGGCCCACAAAACTCCTCACCTCGGATATTGTTTTTGGACGTTCCCACTTCAACACTGCTTCTACTTTGGTTGGATCCACAGAAATTCCTTGAGCAGAAATCACATGACCTAGAAACTGTACCTCATCCAACCAAAACTCGCACTTGGATAATTTCCCGAACAACTGGTGCTCCCTGAGTTTTTCTAACACTGTCCTCAAATGTTCAACATGCTCTTCCTGATCCTTAGAATAAATGAGAATGTCGTCTATGAACACAACAACAAACTTATCTAACCAAGGCCGGAAGATTCGATTCATGTAATCCATAAATATTGCAGGAGCATTGGTCACTTCGAACGGCATCACCACATACTCGTAGTGACCGTAACGTGACTGAAAGGCTGTCTTCTGTCTGTCTTCAGGCTTCACTAGGATCTGATGGTACCCAGACCTTAAGTCGATCTTTGAAAACACGCTAGCTCCACGCAATTGATCCAACAAGTCTTCAATCCTCGGTAATGGGTACTTGTTCTTGATCGTCAGCTTGTTTAACTGCCGGTAGTCAATGCATAACCTCGAACTTCCATCCTTCTTCTTCACTAATAGTACTGGTGTCCCCCTAAGGTGAAGCACTTGGCCTGATGAATTTCTTTTCTAACAACTCTTCAATCTGCTTCTTTAGTTCGACCAATTCTACCGGAGTCATCCTGTACGGGGCCACAGACACTGGTCCAACTCCTGGGACTAGATCAATGGAGAACTCTACTTCTCTGCTTGGTGGTAATCCTGGAACTTCATCCGGAAAGACATCCGTAACTCCTCTACCACTGGGATTCTCATTGCTTTTTCTCCAGAACCCTTCTTCTTCTCCTGAGCCATCACTACAAAACATGTGGCTCCATTACTGACCTCCTTCAAGGCTTCCTTAGTTGTGATCAACTTAAAATCGTCAAAGTCCGGAAACACCAACTGTTGTCGTCCACAGTCAAGAAGAATGTGATTTGCAATCAACAATTACATTCCTAGGATGAAATCTAAACCTTAGGATGGTAGAAAATCAAGTTCTCCTTGAACTTGTGTCCAGCCAAAAGATCGTGATTCCAACACAGACTAGACTGGTTGAGATCTAACCCGATATGTGTTGTAGAAAACACTAGTTTACACTAGTTTCTCATAAGAAACTACACCAACAATTCCTTCGATTCTCTCAGTCACATTGTGAGAGTTGCAATTCTCAGTTCTCTGAGACATGATGCTCTTTACACGCATAATAATAACACAATCAATTTCATAAAGAAACAAGAAAATCACAAGAATGCATGATAGAATTTCTCACTCCCCAATCCCAAAAATTTTATTTTCGAAAAAGAATCACTGCTCTGATACCACAAGTGTAACACCCCGAAATTTGGTGTTACGCCGACTAATTTTTCCGTAAAACACGTAAGTAAAAATTCAAATTTTTAATATCCAATCTCATCGGAAAAGTAGTACGTTATTTATTACAAACCGATTATTCCGAAAATAAAATGTTCAAATAGTCAGGATCGAATAAAATATTAAAATACATTCCCAAGTCCTCTATCCCATCTCTCTTTCATCCTTTATGCATGTTCAGAAGCATCAGCCATCACATCTGTAATAACATCTGCTCCCGTATAACATCACGCATTATACGATCATCGCATTCACATGCACAAACAAGCAAAGGTGAGCTAACAAAAATACAATTCACATTCATCATAAATATACTCTTAACACATACTATCATCCACATCTTAACCGAATCAAACTACACACATAAGTAGGAATTATACTTCAACCATATTGCATACACCAATATGTATCACACCAAATCAGAATGCATACACCAATATGCATCATAAACAAATACCTGCATACACCAATTTGCAATCACACCAAATCAGAATGCATACACCAATATGCGCGAACGTCACTCCTATCACTCTTTTCAGAGCTTCCCCGGGCAGTTACACATTACCCCAATGTGTAGTGCTGCTTCCCATCACTCTATAGGGAGATTCCCCGAGCAAGTACACAATGTCACCCTCCATCACTCTAATCAAGAGCTTCCCCGGACAAGTGCAAGTATACCCCTCATCACTCGCCTAAAGACCCCGGGCCAGCACGCACAACGTCAATTTAATTATCTCGAGCTTCACCGGACTAGTACCCCACGTCACCCCCATCACTCTTACATAAATATAAGAGATTCCCTGGGCGGTTACACATTACCCCAATGTGTAGTGCTGCTTCCCATCACTCTATAGGGAGACGGGCAAGTACACAATGTCACCCTCCATCACTCTGATCAAGAGCTTCCCTGGACAAGTGCAAGTATACCCCCCATCACTCACCTAAAGAGATTCCCCGGGCCAGTAACTACAACGCTTACTATCCACCACTCGTTCAATAACATCATCTGACAAAAATACCCATATACAATAATCCTTACAATACCAATCCAACCATACCATAACGCCCATATCATATTGTCAATACTCAATTTCGTCCGGGTTGATTAAAATTTATTTTCATCATAAAAAAAAAATAATAATAATAATAATAAAAAAAGGAAAAAGAAAAAAAAAAAAAAAAAAAAAATATAAAAATAAAAAATTCACTGTTCGTCCTCTGGCGTTCGTCCCCCATTGATAGCGTTCGTCCCCCATTGAGAGCGTTCGTCCTCTGGCGTTCGGCTTTTATGTGTTATGTGTTAGTGAACGTCTCTTTAGGACGTTAGGTTTTGGTTTCGTAATTGACCGTCCGGTGTTCCTCCAAGAGTTGGACGTTCGATTTGGTATAACGTTCGGCAATTGGAGTATTGGGACGCTCCTCCCAACAGTAAAGCGTTCTTCTGGACGTTCGTTGTTGTCTTCTGGACGTTCGTTCTTGGATTGTGAATGTTTGGTCCTTGTGTTTCGTTGGTTAGAGCGTTCGTTCGTACAATTTGAGCGTTCGTTCGTTTTCTTATTTTATCCGAGCGTTCGACAATTGGAGTATCGCGACGCTCGTCCTATCACTGTTGTACCGCTCGTCCAAATAGTAAAGCGTGCTCTGAGCGTTCGGTATTGGTGACGTTACCATCCTCTGCCGCTCGTTCTCACTCCTAAGGAGCGTCTAAACGTTCGTCCTATTTGTCCAAGTGTCGTTCGGTTTTATTTTGGTCTGCGACTTAAGCGTTCGTCCTTCTGTTTCCAATTTTAAAACGCTCGTCCTAATTTGGGAGCGTTCTTCCTCTGGCGTTCGGTTTCGTCATTCGCTCTGTGCGATCGCTCGTCTTTTCACTGTTGTACCGTTCGGCTTTTGTTTAATTTAGGACGTTCATTCTCGGTTTTGAGCGCTCGTCCTTTCCCTATTGTATTTGATCGTCCGGTTCGTTCTACCGCTCGTCCAAATAGTGTTTTGGACAGTCGTTCGTTTTTCGCGAATGTGAGCGTTCGGTCATGAAAAACGTTCGTCCCAGTGGCTAGCGTTCGGTCTGGGTGCTCGGTCAGCTTATATGAAGGTCGTTCGTTTTTCAACAATGAGAACGGGCGCTCATTTTCCCTACATGCCGAGCGTCCGAATAGTAATAGGACTGTGTTTTTCAGGCGTTCGGTCTGTATGGAATTCTCCGTTAGCGTTCAGTTTTGGACGTTCGGTTTTAGACGTTGGAGAGTTTTAGAGCGTTCGGTCGTGTAATGAGAATGATCGTTCGTTTTCGTTATCATTTTCTGTTTGACAAGCGTCCAGGGGAACTCCCGGGTGGACGAACGTCCACTTACGGTACGGATTTCTTGGGCCGAGCATTGGATTTCTGGGAATCATCTGGCACATTCATTCTTGGAGTTGTCTGCCACGGGTGTTCACTTGAAGCTGCTGCCATTGGAAGCAAAGTGGTCTTTTACACCATCCAAGAGGGGGAACATTCTTGGGAACATGGGGAAACCCATTATCTCGGGCCTTTCTTCATTGGGAGGGGAAGCTTGGACCACACGGACATGCTGAGGAGAAGGGCGGCAGGGAGGTCAAAGAGAGGACACTGAGCTAAAAAGAGAAAAAAAACGGGAAAGGGGAAGAGGCCAGTTTTCATCACTTCTGGGATTGCTCTTGAAGGCCACTACCAATACAGAGAGTCCACCACCTATCCGCACCCAGATCACCTTCATCCATATACACCGGCCACCATAGCTATGCACCCTTTCCACCTATTGTCCGACTATCGCCCATCACCATACCCAACATCTTAACCTCACAGCCAACGTCCATATCTCCATTCGCATCAGAGAGAGGAAGCCAAAGAACGGAGGAGGCGTTACTAGAAACGAGGGGGGGAGGAGATTCAGAAGGGACAAGAGGTAGCATTCACAGCGGAGAGAAAGAGGAGAACTCAGAAGGAGAAACGTCTTAAAGCTGCGGAGGTGAGTTTTCTTTATCTAAACTCTTGGTCGTGTCTGATGGAAATGCATGCTTCTGCTTACGTGTTTAGATATGAATGTGAAATTGGGTGTGAATATATGAGGTTATGCGTATGAAAGATGTTTGATCTTTACATAGTAGTTTGTGACTTCACACGTTAATCAAAATACCCAGTGTATAGTGTCTGCCCTCATCCCCGTTTCTCTTCAATCGTCCTCTCTGGATTTCTCTTTTCCAGAACGTTCGCCTCCAACACCTTGCCCCCCGGCCAAACGGCCTATCTCATTCACGCCCTGCTCATCATCTCCAACGCCTTCATCCTTGTGTCACCGATAACACCGCATAACCCCACTCGTATACGCGGCCAACATCCAGCAACCTTCATCACCTTCATCTTCATCTTTACACCTCATGACCGCGGCCAGGGGCACTGACTCCAGCCCTCTGAAACCATCCGGACCATTTTTCCTCCATACCCTCAACCCAAGCTAAATCCTCTTTTCTGTTCCAAACCCATTGTTTTCCAGTCTTAGAAAGAACCGAACCCCTCTGCTCCTCACATACACAAATTGATTCCTCTTTCACTGGGACAGAGAAACATCTTCTTCATCATTTTCCATTCTCCCCCATCTTGTACCTGAAAAACAGAAAAGAACTCATTTGGTTCCTAACCCCAACCATGCTTCCCATCACATAACTTCATTCCAGCACTCAAAACAGAAATTGGATATCAGAGGGGTATGGGAATAATCGTCGGTTGCAAGCTCTAAGTTCAAATAAAGGGGGAGTAACTGTCGGAGTTCGGTTGGTGGCAGTGTTGTGTGAAAAATGTAGGGGAAGGGGATTTCCCCATTGCCGGCGAAGACGAAGGGACGAGAGAGGCGCCGCGGTTGGAGACCGTTCCGGTGGCGCTTGGGGTAGCCGTCGACGCCAAGACCGGAAGAGGTGGTGGCGCGGTGGCTGGTTTCGGTGGAGCAGTGGCTGGTTTCGGAGGAAGCGGGGTTCGGCGATGAACGGAAGCGCTTTTCTCTCACGCGCGAAGAGAAGAAGAAGGAGGGGAACGTGGTGTTGGGGCCGGCGATGGCTCCGGTGGCGTCTGTCGTCGTTGACGACGCCGCGAACCGCGGCTAGCGGTGGCCGGTTTGTGGGGAGGCTGGGTCATGGCCGTGGGTGGCAGGCGTCTCTGTTTTCTTTCCTTCAGAAGAAATGACCCTAGGTCTCAGGGCTGCCTACAAATGAGATGAAGTTGGAGGAACTCTAATGGGTTTCTGATTAGGGTTAAGAGGCCTTGGGCCTGGTGGGTTTGCTTCCCATTTCTTCCTGCCACACGCGCACTCCATCCACACCCCCCTTTGTTTGGATAGAAGCCCATTCCGTTTCTACAAGCCGGAGGAACCCCAATTTTGTTCTGCACCCCCACTTTCTTATTTGGCCACCCCCACTATTTGTTTTGTTTTTATCATTTCTATTGTTGTTATTGTTTTTATTGTTTTTATTTTATTTATTTATTCTAAGTATCTATTTGTTTTAAAAATAAAATATTTATATATAATTACAAAAATATGTTTTAAAGGTTAAGCACACGTGTGATCGTTCGCATCGTCCTTGTGCTAAAACCTTTTCTCTTTCGTAAATAAAAATTACAAAAATACGTTTTAAAGGTTAGGCACACGTGTGATCGCTCGCATCGTCCTTGTGCCAAAAAAAAAAACCTTTTCTCTTTCATAAATAAAATTACAAAAATATTTTGAAAAGGTTTAAGCACACGTGCGACCGTTCGCGTAGGCCTTGTGCTGAAAATCTTTTCCTTTCCTTTTACAAAAATAAAAACACAAAAAATACGTTTTAAAAGGTTAAGCACACGTGTGATCGTTCGCATCGTCCTTGTGCTAAGAACCTTTTATCTTTCTTAAATAAAAATACCAAAAACATGTAAAATCTTCAAAAACCAAAAACATCAACAATTTCAAACAACGAACAATATTGCATGCCAGAACTACGTGATCCTTGATTCTCCATCAAAAGTGGAGATACGTAGGAGCAAGGCCAGTCCTTGTCAGGTTCATTTCCCAAAAATCCAAATTATCCATAACAAGTTTCCAAGCAATTTCCAAACAATTACTTCAAACAGTTTTCAAAAAGAACTACGTAACCCTGATTTCTCATTTTTGAATGAGAATACGTAGGACCAAGGTCAATCCTTGTCGGGCCCAAAAACTAAAAAAATATATATTTTGTTTATTTAGAAATTTATTTTAGGGGATAGTTAAACATTTTGAAACCACATCACATTCACGCATTTAGTTAAAGGTACTGCCTTCGGGCAGGCGCCGTAGGGTGCTGATACCTTCCCTACGCGTAACCGACTCCCGAACCCAGAATCTGGTTTTCCCGGACCGTGTCTTATTATTTTATGGTTTTTCTGTAGTTTCCCAGAATAAACTATGGTGGCGACTCCAAATCTCTTTTCTCAAAAAACTTTTATCTATTCTTTTTGGATCGTCGTCCCGTCGCGATTCCGGTTGCGACAGATGGCGACTCCACTGGGGACCCTTTTTAGAGAGTCAAGCCATTTAATTAGATGCGCAAATTTGATGTGGTTTTGCTTATGTGTTTTGCTTTCCCTTTTCTCTATTTGTGCTTGATATTTGGAATAACTGCAATAACTGTTGGATATTGAACCCTAGGGTAGACAATATGTTTATACCTGCCTGGGAAGTTTTCTGGTTGTTTTGCAGGTGAGGGTTTGGGTGTGCATAATTTCCTCCCTTCACACACATACTTTCAGCATATCATGAGTGGGGCCCTATACCCGGGTCTGAGCGTAGCCTAGAATTAGAGGAGTTGTGTAGCGGTGTCACTCTGGGATGTACTTCCTGTTTGGCTATCGTGAGAACTCCAGCTAGAGTCTGTTCTCTTCATATGTGTTTCCACACCTAGTTGATTACTCGACTGTTGTGGGGATGCTAGGAAGGGGGCCATAGCTCTAGTGACCCTTGACCTTTAGGTTCAGGGAATCATCCTTGTGAGATTGCATATACTTGACCTTGAACCCTAAGCAGTGAACCTTTGGTAGGGCACGATGGGAGGAATATGTACTTCTGTAACCCTCACGCTGTTCATTTTTTTTTTGTGATATTACATTCCATATCATGCATGTGCTTTGTTTCGCCATGTTGTTTTATTATCATGCATCATATTCATACATCATTTAGTAACATGTTAAAAGGAAATCACAGGTACCTACTTGACTTCATACGAGATGGATGTTAACACAAGATCCGATGCTACACAGCACACCGACTCTTCCGATTTAAGAAAGAAGTATAGTCTAAGGACCCATGTTGGAAACTTGACCGGGCTGATAAACTTGGGCAAAAGGCTGAAGACTATAAAAAGAGAAACTTTTCAGAGAAGATATGGAAATTTGTTGAATCTAATGGAGGTTGAAGTACAAATACCCGCTATCACAGCCTTGGCACAATATTACGATTCTCCGCTTCGATGTTTCACATTTCAAGACTTTCAGTTGGCACCAACCATAGAGGAGTTCGAGCATATCCTGAGTTTGCCACTGGAGGGCACCACTCCCTATCAACATTTAGAGCATCATTCCTCTATACCCACCATTGCTACCATCATGAAATTACATCCCAAGGAGCTTGAAGATAGGATGATGATGAGGAATCAAGTGCATGGGTTATCACAGGGATATTTAGAGCAGTATTTACATCACCTGGCTGATAAAGAGGATTGGGAAACTTTCATGGATGTATTAGCCCTCACCATATATGGCATTGTCTTGTTTCCCAAAATAGAAGAATTCGTGGATTACACCGCGATAGATGTCTTCGTGGCGAGTAAAACCAGATCAGAGAATCCTGTAACAGCAGTTCTTGCAGATGTTTATGGGACCTTGAGTTTTTGCCATGAGAGAAGGGGAAAGAAGATTCTTTGTTGTTTACCGGCGTTGTATACATGGATGACAGCGCGTGTGTTTAAAGAGATGGTCGACGTTAAGAGTCTATCGGAGACTTTGTCACATCAAGGGCTTAAAGGTAAAGGAGGAAATGATTGGGCCCGATTCCTTGCTGGTTTGAACGAAAGAAGTATAAAATGGCGCCTGCCTTGGCTTGGAAATAAATTGGCTATCCAGCATTGTGGTAGTTTTCCTAATGTGCCTCTCGTAGGTGCCCGGTACTGTATCAATTACAACCCCCTTTTGGTGCAAAGACAATTTGGGCATCCCATGAAAGGGGCACCTTCATCAGATTACCTTGCTACCCTATTCATTTATTACGAAGACGGGCATTTCATTGAACTGTTAAGAAAGGTTAAAAGCGCCTGGGAAAATGTTGTTCGAGCAGAGAAAGACTTGAGGGATGGAGTAGTGGATAGCAGGGTTAGTTATCACACCTGGATTCTGGAGAGAGTGAAAATAGTCAAGTTGCCTTTCAAGCCAATCAAGGATCAATCAGCTAGTGAAGGACCATCCCAAGCTCCAGAAAGTGAAGAGGTGCTACAATTAAGAGCTGAGATGGAGAAATTGAAAATAAGGAATGCTAGATTGGAAAACGAATTACAAAGGGCGCGTAATGATCTTGTGGATATGAAAAATGATAATGAAGAAAAGTCGCGGGCTTATGAAAACCTTGTCAAAAGCCAGAAGGCTGAAAGGGATTATACATTTCGAGTAAAACAGGATCTAGCGGCCGCGAGTAAAGAATTATCCATGCGGGTAAATGAGAAGAAGATGGCTTTAGAAGAGGGAAAGGAGTGGAAGCACCTCTACGAAGAAGCCAAAAGAGATAAACGAGAAGCCTTGAAGAGACTGAGAGAAGCACAGGTTCAGATAGAAAAAGCGGGGCATGAAATGAAAGAGATGGCCATGTCATTTGAGGCAGATATTAATCGGGAGCGTTGGAAGCTAACAGAAGCAGAAGAAGAGCATCGAACTCTGATAAGGCAAATGGAGGAATATATCGAAGAGCAGGAAGAGCGATGGAGGTCGATAGATTTTGAAGAAAGGCATCAGGCCTTGATAAAGCGAATGGAAGAACACATCGCAGAGCAAGAGATGGCTGTGAAGCACTGGAAGGAAAGATTCTCTCAGTTGGCTGCTTTGGCAAACGGGGCAATTGAAGACATCCCCAGGATGGTGTCGAATGCTGAAGCTAGTACTCATTTTTGTAACTCACCAGCGGAAATAGAATTGTTTATTAATCATTGTAAATGGTTGGTGGGAGAGATGAAAGCTTTCATTGCCCGGGCGCGGGATTGATGTACATCGGAATTATGTTTTGTTCCTTAGACGATGTAATGGATCAAATTTTCTTGAAATGAAAGATAGGGGATGTTTGTGTGGTATCGGCTTGTGTTAATTTTCCATCAGTATTGTCATCGTTATCCTGTGGTTTCCACTTATCATTAGCATGCATCATGTTTTCTTTCTGCATTTTTCATCCTTATCTAATTTAATTTTAATGAAAAACAAGAGCAGTACAAGTGAGAGAACAACGGCAAGTTTTCCAAGACATCCGTACAGGACCAGAGCTAATTCGAAGGTCATGGAGAATTGGGAGCAGTCACACGAATCTATTAAGGCCGATGTCAGCCAGTTGAAGGATCAAATGGCCCAGATTTTGGCGGCTCTTGAAGCCCTGAAGACTACGGGAGGGGCGACGTCTGCGCAAGTTGAGGGAAGTGCTCAATACTACCCTCCGTTGTTCAATGCTGGGAGCCAATCTGTTTCATTCCCAATGTATGGATTACCCCAAGGTTACACCCCACCTGTGGGAGAATACACAGAAGGGGAGCAGACTTCATTCTCCTTCCCTACCACTGCTAACCTACCGCCCATCAGTACTCAGGAGCCTGTTGTGATGTCTGCACCTATGGTAAATGAAGGGATGCATACAAGCATGACTGATGGAATACGAGTAACCCCGGTGCCACCTGTGATTACCGGAGAGGGCTTTTCTACAAGGGCTGCGCCATATACTTCGTTTCAGGGGGTAACTAGTAATGTTGATGGGGCGAAGGATAAATTGGAGAGCCTAGAGGCAAGATTGAGGGCTGTTGAGGGGTACGAAAGTTATGGATTTGGGGATGTTTCTAGATTGAGCTTGGTTCCTGGCGTCAAAATTCCACATAAGTTCAAGGCGCCAGATTTTGAGAAGTATAAGGGAAGTACATGCCCAAAGAACCATCTGACCATGTTTTGCAGAAAGATGGCTGCATATGCTTATGATGAGCAGCTGCTCATCCATGTTTTTCAAGATAGTTTGGCAGGAGTGGCATTAAATTGGTATACTCATTTGGAGCCTACTCGAATTCGTTGTTGGGCGGACCTGGCTGATGCATTCGTGAAACAGTATATATACAATACACATGTTGCGCCAGATCGTTTACAGCTGCAAAACATGTCAAAGAAAGACAATGAAAGTTTTAAGGAGTATGCTCAGCGGTGGAGGGAATTGGCTGCACAAGTTGAGCCACCTTTGTATGATAGAGAAATGGTGGCAATGTTTGTAAATACGCTCCAACCACCATTTTATGAACATATGGTGGGAAATGTATCTTCAAATTTTGCCGATATCATCGTGATAGGTGAGCGGATAGAGATCGGGTTGAAAAGTGGGAAGATTGCATATGGCTCGTCGACGGTCGCAAATTCCAAAAAACCCAATTTCAACTCAGGAAAAAGAAAGGAAGGAGATGTGCATGCAACATCTGCAACTCCCGTGTGGAGAGGTCAAGCTCCCACTCATAACTATCGACCATACTGGGGTCAACATCCACATGCCGCTAACGTGTCATTTGGTCATCAGATTAGGCCTGAACAACAACCAGGGTACTGTCAACCACCACACATCCCAACGAATAATTGGAGGGGAGGGGCAAATGTAGGTTCCAATATGAACGCGGGTCCAAATACTTATCCAAGAAGGAACCAAGAAAGAAATTATGTTAACTTTACACCAATTCCTACAACTTACACGGAACTATTGCCTCATCTGATCAAACAAGGTCTGGTTGTCGTTTGTCCCCTGAGACCTTTGCTGCCTCCGTACCCAAGAGGCTATGATGCAGAGGCAAAGTGTAGTTATCATGGAGGGGCCGCTGGTCATTCCACTGAGAGGTGTCTTGCTTTCAAGCATAAAGTGCAGACTCTAATTGATTCTGGTTGGTTAAAGTTCCAAGAGGATAAGCCTAGTATCGAGGCCAATCCTTTAACGGGGCATGGAAGTGCTTCGACGAATGCTGTCGAAGTGAAAGAGCATGAGCTGGTGAGAAATGTGAAAGAAGTCAGGAGCTCTAGGAGGTTTATTTTGGAAGTATTGCTGAAAGTGGGTGTCTTGAAGGGTGATTATGATGAAGGTATGGCATGCGCGTTCCACCCAGATGCGGGGCACTCTATTGAGGAGTGTGTGGAGTTTGAAGAAATTTTGCAAGACCTGCTAGAGCGTGGTCTGATGCAGGTATGTTACAAGAATGAGGAAGGAGAGGTATTTGCACAGACTGGTGATGAATCCGGTATGATTTTACCAGAACCATTAGTGATTCGTTTCACTAAGACTACTTCTATCCCACCAACTCAAGGAAGGTCGCCCGTTATTATCCGTGTACCAGCTCCTTTTCCTTACAAGAACGAAAAAGCTGTCCCATGGAGATATGGGACGCATACGTCAAGCGAAGAACAAAGCGTTGACCCGGCCGTCAAAAACATATCAGGGATAGGTGGAATGACTAGGAGTGGTCGAATTTTCACATCCCCAGAGTTGGCACGAGAAAGAGTTAATGATAAAGAAACAACGATGGCCGTGAAAGCAAAAGAATTCTTAAAGGGCAAGGGTGCACAGACAGAGGAGATCCCCGACAAGGAAGAGAAGAGAGAAGTTTCTGAAGAGGAGGCATGTGAATTTTTAAAATTCATACAACAAAGTGAGTATAAGGTGGTGGAACAGTTAAACCGTATGCCTGCTCGTATATCCTTGTTAGACTTGCTCATGCATTCGGCATCACACAGAAAGTTGCTAATGAAGATACTCGGTGAGGCTCACGTGGAGCCAGGTATTTCATTGAATAAATTCGAAGGTATTGTTGGCAATATTGTTGCTAATAATTATCTCACTTTTACGGATGAAGAGATACCAGCTGAGGGAAGAGGGCATAACAAGGCTCTTCACGTCTCTGTGAAATGCCTGGATCATGTTATTGCGCGTGTTTTAGTGGATAATGGGTCCTCTTTGAATGTAATGCCGAAAGCAACCCTGGAAAAGCTACCTTGCGAAGGAATGCATATGAGACCTAGTTCAATGATTGTGAGGGCGTTTGATGGTAGTAAACGAGAAGTGATGGGAGAGGTGGAATTACCAATACAAGTTGGCCCGAGTGTCTTTCAAATAACATTCCAAGTTATGGATATTCTGCCAGCTTATAGTTGTCTACTGGGGCGCCCATGGATCCATTCGGCTGGAGTTGTACCTTCTACACTACACCAGAAGTTGAAATATGTGATGGGAGATAAGCTGGTGATAGTATCAGGAGAAGAGGATCTTCTTGTGAGTGGGCCATCATCCACACGCTACATCGAGGCGGCTGAAGAAGCTCTCGAGACAGCCTTCCAATCATTGGAGATCGTGGGAAATACTTGTGTGGAACCGTTTCCAATAAATCCTCGTCTATCATGTGCTTCTATTATGATGGCTAAGATTATGCTAAAAGAGGGCTATGTATATGGGGAAGGTTTGGGCAAATATCGGCAGGGGCGAGCATTCCCTCTGGAAATAGTTGAAAACAAGAACAGATATGGCTTGGGGTACAAACCTACCAAGGAAGATAGGAAAAGGATGATTGAAGAAAGAAAAGAGCGCAGTCTGGCCCGTGCAGAAAGACGAGGGCCCAGAGAGAGCAAAATTCACATTGTTGACATCAAAGAAAGCTTCCGCAGTGCTGGATGGATCAACACTGACCAGATAGCAGCTGTGGAGGATGAAGAAAGGGTTCAAAGTTTGAACTTCGTGTGGGCTTGTTCCCCTGATACTCAACTCAACAATTGGGAAACACTGGATTTACCTGTGATGCTTAATGTGAACAAAATGTAATAGTCTTAATTAAGCTTATAGTCTCGATTGGGGTTTTAGAACTAAAGTTTTGCGGATTGATTCTTTTTACTTTTCGCTCAGCGTGACAATAAAGTTGCATTTCATCATCATTCGGCATTTTTCTTTGTTTATTTTATCTATTTATACTTTTTCATAAATTTAAATGATGCAGATGTGACAATGATTGTTTTGAAAATAACGATATCAATGTTCCTAATTTTGAGTACCCTATCAATAATACGGAAGATGATTTTGAAGATGATGTGGAACCCTCTCCAGAATTGTTGAGATTAGTGGAACAAGAATCTAAGGAGATAAAACCCCATCAGGAGGAGATTGAAATACTTAACTTGGGAGAGAAGGATGAGATAAGGGAAGTGAAAATCGGTACTAGTATGAAAACGGAAGTGAGGGAAAGATTGCGTGTCCTGTTGAAGGAGTTTAAAGATGTGTTTGCATGGTCTTACAATGACATGCCGGGTCTAGACACCGATATTGTGCAGCATACGCTCCCCCTCAAGCCGGAATGCCCTCCAGTCAAGCAAAAACTGAGAAGAATGAAGCCGGAAATGTCCCTAAAAATTAAAGAAGAGGTCCAAAAGCAATTTGACGCAGGATTTTTGGCTGTGGCAAGATACCCACAATGGGTAGCAAATGTTGTACCAGTGCCTAAGAAAGATGGGAAAGTCCGAATGTGTGTTGACTATCGTGATTTGAATCGTGCAAGTCCGAAAGATAACTTCCCATTACCACACATCGATACTCTGGTGGATAATACGGCCAAATTTTCGTTATTTTCGTTCATGGACGGATTCTCGGGATATAATCAAATTAAAATGGCACCGGAAGATATGGAAAAAACGACCTTTATCACGTTATGGGGGACATTCTGTTACAAGGTCATGTCTTTCGGACTCAAGAATGCTGGAGCAACGTACCAAAGGGCAATGGTGACACTCTTTCATGATATGATGCATAAGGAAATTGAAGTTTATGTGGATGACATGATTGCAAAGTCGGAATCAGAAGAGGAGCATATTTTCAATCTAAGGAAATTATTTGAGAGACTGAGAAAGTACAAACTCAGGTTAAATCCTGCCAAATGCACGTTTGGAGTAAAGTCTGGAAAATTGTTGGGCTTTATTGTCAGTCAAAGAGGGATAGAAGTTGATCCTGACAAAGTAAGAGCGATAACGAAAATGTCTGCGCCCATAACAGAAAAGGAGGTTCGAGGTTTTCTGGGAAGGCTGAACTACATTGCTAGGTTCATCTCCCAATTAACTGCTACCTGTGAACCAATGTTCAAGTTGCTACGGAAAAATCAGGCGGTAGTCTGGAATGAAGATTGTCAAATTGCTTTTGAAAAGATCAAACAATACCTGCAGGACCCTCCTGTATTGCGTCCACCTAGGCCAGGAAGACCGCTCATTTTGTACTTGACCGTATTGGACAATTCAATGGGTTGTGTATTGGGTCAGCATGATGAAGACGGGAAAAGAGAACATGCCATATATTACTTGAGCAAGAGATTCACAGATTGCGAACAACGATATTCGTCGTTAGAGCGAACTTGTTGTGCACTGGCGTGGGCTGCTCATCGTTTAAGGCAATACATGTTGAGTCACTCTACTTGGCTGATATCTAAAATGGATCCTATCAAGTACATTTTCGAAAAGCCCGCTCTTACTGGAAGGATAGCTCGATGGCAGATGCTACTATCGGAGTACGACATTGTATATGTTACTCAGAAATCTATCAAGGGTAGCGCTTTAGCAGAATTTTTAGCCCATCAACCCATTAATGACTATCAGCCAATGCAACCTGAGTTTCCTGATGAAGATATCATGGCTTTATTTGCTAAGAACAGAGAGGATGAAAATGAAAAAGCCTGGACGGTATTATTCGATGGGGCATCGAATGTAATGGGGCATGGAATAGGGGCAGTGCTTATCTCTCCTAAGAATCAATACATTCCAATGACGGCAAGGTTGTGTTTTAATTGCACGAATAATATCGCAGAATATGAAGCCTGTGCCATGGGTATTCGAGCAGCAATAGAGTCTAAAGCAAAAATTCTGGAGGTATACGGAGATTCAGCTTTGGTCATCCATCAATTGAAGGGAGAATGGGAGACTAGGGATACTAAATTAATTCCATACCAAGCTTACATCAGGGGATTAATTGAGTATTTCGATTCCATCACGTTTAATCATATACCGCGAGAAGATAATCAATTAGCAGACGCGTTGGCTACCTTGTCGTCGATGTTTGAAGTTGATCAAGATGCAGAATTGCCAATGATTGAAATGAAGAGTCATACTGAGCCAGCATATTGTCATTTCATCGAAGAGGAAGTAGATGGTAAACCTTGGTACTTTGATATCAAGCAGTATCTTAAGACTCGAGAATATCCAGAGAAGGCATCCGAAAACGATAAAAGGGCGTTAAGAAGGTTGGTTGGCAGCTTCATTTTGAGTGGGGATATTTTATATAAGAGGAATCATGACATGGTTCTCCTTAGATGCGTAGATGCAAAAGAAGCCGAGTTGATACTAAAAGAAGTACACGAGGGTACATTTGGCACGCACATGAACGGGCACTCAATGGCTAGGAAGATACTGAGAGCAGGGTATTTTTGGTTGACTATGGAAAATGATTGCTGTACACATGTGAGAAAGTGTGAGAAATGCCAGGTGTACGCAAATAATATCAATATGCCACCCACGACCTTGAATGTGTTGTCTGCGCCATGGCCCTTTTCGATGTGGGGAATAGATGTCATCGGAGCTATAGAGCCAAAGGCGTCAAATGGACACCGTTTCATATTAGTCGCAATCGATTACTTCACCAAGTGGGTTGAGGCTGCTTCTTATGCTAATGTAACTAGAAAGGTGGTGACCAAGTTCATAAAAAAGGAGTTGATTTGCAGATACGGGCTCCCTAACAGGATCATCACCGATAATGCCACTAACCTGAACAACCAGATGATGACAGAGTTATGTGAGGAATTCAAAATTCATCATCTTAATTCTTCTCCTTATCGTCCAAAGATGAATGGGGCAGTAGAGGCTGCTAACAAGAATATCAAGAAGATTGTGCAGAAGATGGTGGTCACATATAAGGATTGGCATGAAATGCTTCCTTTTGCTTTACATGGTTATCGCACTTCGGTACGAACATCGACTGGGGCAACGCCTTTCTCGCTGGTATATGGAATGGAAGCAGTACTTCCGTTTGAAGTGGAAATTCCGTCCTTACGAGTTTTAATGGAAACCCAATTAGAAGAGGCTGAGTGGATTCAAGCTCGTTTCGACCAGCTCAATCTCATCGATGAAAAAAGATTAACAGCAGTATGCCATGGACAATTGTACCAAAGAAGAATGAAGAAGGCATTTGACAAAAAGGTACACCCAAGAGAATTTCATGAAGGTGAGCTAGTGTTGAAGAAGATCCTACCTATACAAAAGGATCATAGAGGCAAATGGACTCCAAATTATGAAGGGCCATTTGTAGTGAAGAAAGCATTTTCTGGTGGGGCACTAATTCTCACAAGAATGGACGGAGAGGAGTTACCATTGCCAGTTAATTCTGATGCAGTAAAAAAGTTTTACGCATGATGATTCCGTGATAGTGGTTAAAGGGGATGTTGATATTATTGTTAAAGATTATTGTACTCTGTGTTTTTTTTTTTAATAAATGAAGTTCACGCGAATTCATTCATATTTTGGTTGTTTGCATTCCATCTGGAATATTGCATGTCACGCTGAGCTGTTAAGTAGTCAAAGGAAAATGAAAATGAAAATGAGTAAGCGCATGTTGATAAAAGCATCACAGGTATATCAGGTTGGTGAGCTCGGTCCTGGAGGATGTCGAAAAAGGAAAAACAAAAAAAGAAGAGAGGTCACATGCTGAGTTTGTTGTTAATAAAGTTGTCAAGGACACAGTATTTTCGAAAAATTTTGAAAAAAATACCGTTGGTGAGTCCTTTCCTGATTCAAGGTTTTGGGTGTAACCGGTGTTCGTTTCTTGATAAAGCATCTGCATTCATATTACTTGAACCCTAATTTTTTTTCGTTTCCCGTAAGAAGAAGGATTTCGCCGTACGTTTAATATTGGGGCAGTTTTCATCATGTTACATATCACCGATAATCCGTTGATTAGGGAGATATATATATAAAAAAAAAAAAAAAAAAAAAAGGGAGAAAACAAAGGAAAAATGAAGTTGATGTGTCAGGCACTACATAGTTTCGTTTCAGGTTTAAATTCAGGAGAAAGTCAGACAAACAAGATTCGGAATGACGTCTGGCCATTTTTCATTATCCAATCGTCAAAAGCAGTTCATTCAATTGCACCCCTTTTGAGCCAAAATCCGTAATTGTTTTTATCACCCTATACAAGAATCATCAGCATGTCGACGTCAATTTGAAAGGGTACATCATAAGCATCCAAAGTTTAAAAAATAAAAAAAAAAAAAAAAATGAATGAAAAGGAAAGTATCATAAAAGGACTACAACGGGGGCAACGAAAAGAATGATCCAAAGGGAAAGAAAGAAAAGGCAACGATAGGCATGCTTGAAATTCAAATCCCTAAAGACAGTTGACGGGACACCTTGCAAACGATTCTTGTCTAAAGACTTTAACCGTCAAACAATTATTTGGGCCTTTATTATCCTTTCTTGCAAAACCCTTTGTCCTCTAGCCACGGTACAAGCCCATAAAAGTCCACGCTGACTGAAGACTGTTGGTCCTAATCTTTCTCACGAATTTAATTTTGAAACAAAATGATGTGGTGAACGACACAATTCAGTGTTATTTTCAAAAAAAAAAAAAAAAAAAAAAAAAAAGGAAGTCTCCCTGTCAATCGAAGATCATCCAATTTGGGGGGAATCCTTCATACCCGAAATCTTTTCGCTTTTCTAGTGTGTAAAATTAGTGCAGCATGGGAGCACAACATGTTAATATCACTTTTACCCAAATGAGGGGCACACATACGTTAATATTTGCTCACAGAAAATCATTACGCATTTGCTTTTCATAACCATCCTTCCACATTCTACAGGGTTCAAGTTAATTTGGATTGAAAAAAGCGATAAAAAGAATTTTAACTCAGGGTTACACTTTGTTCCTGCTCATTAAAGGGTTCTATACCTATCAACGTTGTTTTTAAGGAATGCGTTTTGAACGTACATTGTGTTTGATGACAATATTAACAATGGATTCCAAGCATGGAAATTAAATAAAAAAAATGATGATGAAAAGCGAGAGTAAAAGAAAAGACCAAAATGAAGGTCTCATGTGTCCATGCATCCATGCATCATCATGACATAACATCATCTTAGAAGAAGCGTGGAGAATTGTTTGCAAAATCTTCATGTTTTACTCGGCATTTATCAACTTTTCAAAGTTACAAATCATGGTTTTAGTTTTCTGTTATTGACCCTCTGCATGGCAATGGTCGGATTTAAATTTCTGTTCTGTGAGTTTGGCCCTCTGCGAGGCAATGGTCAAATCCAGGCTTTAATTTTCTGTTATTGACCCTCTGCATGGCAATGGTCGGATTTAAATTTCTGTTCTGTGAGTTTGGCCCTCTGCGAGGCAATGGTCAAATCCAGGTTTTAATTTTCTGTTATCAACCCTCTGCATGGCAATGGTCGGATTTAATTTTCTGTTCTGTGAGTTTGGCCCTCTGCGAGGCAATGGTCAAATCCAGGTTTTAATTTTCTGTTATCGACCCTCTGCATGGCAATGGTCGGATTTAATTTTCTGTTCTGTGAGTTTGGCCCTCTGCGAGGCAATGGTCAAATCCAGGTTTTAATTTTCTGTTATTGACCCTCTGCATGGCAATGGTCGGATTTAAATTTCTGTTCTGTGAGTTTGGCCCTCTGCGAGGCAATGGTCAAATCCAGGTTTTAATTTTCTGTTATTGACCCTCTGCATGGCAATGGTCGGATTTAAATTTCTGTTCTGTGAGTTTGGCCCTCTGCGAGGCAATGGTCAAATCCAGGTTTTAATTTTCTGTTATCGACCCTCTGCATGGCAATGGTCGGATTTAATTTTCTGTTCTGTGAGTTTGGCCCTCTGCGAGGCAATGGTCAAATCCAGGTTTTGATTTTCTGTTATCGACCCTCTGCGTGGCAATGGTCGGATTTAATTTTCTGTTCTGTGAGTTTGGCCCTCTGCGAGGCAATGGTCAATTCCAGGTTTTATTTTCTGTTATCGGCCCTCTGCATGGCAATGGTCGGATTTAATTTTCTGTTCTGTGAGTTTGGTCCTCTGCGAGGCAATGGTCGAATCCAGGTTTTAATTTTTTGTTATCGACCCTCTGCGTGGCAATGGTCAAACCCTGCAATCAAACTCAACTCATTCATCCGTAGGGTTGTTACACCCTCCACAATGTCTACACACCTCAATTTTGTTAGCCTTGTTTATGTTTGTTTGAAGTTTTCCTGTTGTTCATTGTCCATTTTGAAATCCAGACGAAATTAGTGTTTCTTTCTTTACTTAGCTTTTACTCCGATAATACAAAAATTCCAAAATTTTCATATTATCCAGTAATATCTAAGTAAAGAGGGGCAGCTGTCAATACTCAATTTCGTCCGGGTTGATTAAAATTTATTTTCATCATAAAAAAAAAATAATAATAATAATAATAAAAAAAGGAAAAAGAAAAAAAAAAAAAAAAATAAAAAATATAAAAATAAAAAATTCACTGTTCGTCCTCTGGCGTTCGTCCCCCATTGATAGCGTTCGTCCCCCATTGAGAGCGTTCGTCCTCTGGCGTTCGGCTTTTATGTGTTATGTGTTAGTGAACGTCTCTTTAGGACGTTAGGTTTTGGTTTCGTAATTGACCGTCCGGTGTTCCTCCAAGAGTTGGACGCTCGATTTGGTATAACGTTCGGCAATTGGAGTATTGGGACGCTCCTCCCAACAGTAAAGCGTTCTTCTGGACGTTCGTTGTTGTCTTCTGGACGTTCGTTCTTGGATTGTGAATGTTTGGTCCTTGTGTTTCGTTGGTTAGAGCGTTCGTTCGTACAATTTGAGCGTTCGTTCGTTTTCTTATTTTATCCGAGCGTTCGACAATTGGAGTATCGCGACGCTCGTCCTATCACTGTTGTACCGCTCGTCCAAATAGTAAAGCGTGCTCTGAGCGTTCGGTATTGGTGACGTTACCATCCTCTGCCGCTCGTTCTCACTCCTAAGGAGCGTCTAAACGTTCGTCCTATTTGTCCAAGTGTCGTTCGGTTTTATTTTGGTCTGCGACTTAAGCGTTCGTCCTTCTGTTTCCAATTTTAAAACGCTCGTCCTAATTTGGGAGCGTTCTTCCTCTGGCGTTCGGTTTCGTCATTCGCTCTGTGCGATCGCTCGTCTTTTCACTGTTGTACCGTTCGGCTTTTGTTTAATTTAGGACGTTCATTCTCGGTTTTGAGCGCTCGTCCTTTCCCTATTGTATTTGATCGTCCGGTTCGTTCTACCGCTCGTCCAAATAGTGTTTTGGACAGTCGTTCGTTTTTCGCGAATGTGAGCGTTCGGTCATGAAAAACGTTCGTCCCAGTGGCTAGCGTTCGGTCTGGGTGCTCGGTCAGCTTATATGAAGGTCGTTCGTTTTTCAACAATGAGAACGGGCGCTCATTTTCCCTACATGCCGAGCGTCCGAATAGTAATAGGACTGTGTTTTTCAGGCGTTCGGTCTGTATGGAATTCTCCGTTAGCGTTCAGTTTTGGACGTTCGGTTTTAGACGTTGGAGAGTTTTAGAGCGTTCGGTCGTGTAATGAGAATGATCGTTCGTTTTCGTTATCATTTTCTGTTTGACAAGCGTCCAGGGGAACTCCCGGGTGGACGAACGTCCACTTACGGTACGGATTTCTTGGGCCGAGCATTGGATTTCTGGGAATCATCTGGCACATTCATTCTTGGAGTTGTCTGCCACGGGTGTTCACTTGAAGCTGCTGCCATTGGAAGCAAAGTGGTCTTTTACACCATCCAAGAGGGGGAACATTCTTGGGAACATGGGGAAACCCATTATCTCGGGCCTTTCTTCATTGGGAGGGGAAGCTTGGACCACACGGACATGCTGAGGAGAAGGGCGGCAGGGAGGTCAAAGAGAGGACACTGAGCTAAAAAGAGAAAAAAAACGGGAAAGGGGAGGAGGCCAGTTTTCATCACTTCTGGGATTGCTCTCGAAGGCCACTACCAATACAGAGAGTCCACCACCTATCCGCACCCAGATCACCTTCATCCATATACACCGGCCACCATAGCTATGCACCCTTTCCACCTATTGTCCGACTATCGCCCATCACCATACCCAACATCTTAACCTCACAGCCAACGTCCATATCTCCATTCGCATCAGAGAGAGGAAGCCAAAGAACGGAGGAGGCGTTACTAGAAAAGAGGGGGGGAGGAGATTCAGAAGGGACAAGAGGTAGCATTCACAGCGAAGAGAAAGAGGAGAACTCAGAAGGAGAAACGTCTTAAAGCTGCGGAGGTGAGTTTTCTTTATCTAAACTCTTGGTCGTGTCTGATGGAAATGCATGCTTCTGCTTACGTGTTTAGATATGAATGTGAAATTGGGTGTGAATATATGAGGTTATGCGTATGAAAGATGTTTGATCTTTACATAGTAGTTTGTGACTTCACACGTTAATCAAAATACCCAGTGTATAGTGTCTGCCCTCATCCCCGTTTCTCTTCAATCGTCCTCTCTGGATTTCTCTTTTCCAGAACGTTCGCCTCCAACACCTTGCCCCCCGGCCAAACGGCCTATCTCATTCACGCCCTGCTCATCATCTCCAACGCCTTCATCCTTGTGTCACCGATAACACCGCATAACCCCACTCGTATACGCGGCCAACATCCAGCAACCTTCATCACCTTCATCTTCATCTTTACACCTCATGACCGCGGCCAGGGGCACTGACTCCAGCCCTCTGAAACCATCCGGACCATTTTTCCTCCATACCCTCAACCCAAGCTAAATCCTCTTTTCTGTTCCAAACCCATTGTTTTCCAGTCTTAGAAAGAACCGAACCCCTCTGCTCCTCACATACACAAATTGATTCCTCTTTCACTGGGACAGAGAAACATCTTCTTCATCATTTTCCATTCTCCCCCATCTTGTACCTGAAAAACAGAAAAGAACTCATTTGGTTCCTAACCCCAACCATGCTTCCCATCACATAACTTCATTCCAGCACTCAAAACAGAAATTGGATATCAGAGGGGTATGGGAATAATCGTCGGTTGCAAGCTCTAAGTTCAAATAAAGGGGGAGTAACTGTCGGAGTTCGGTTGGTGGCAGTGTTGTGTGAAAAATGTAGGGGAAGGGGATTTCCCCATTGCCGGCGAAGACGAAGGGACGAGAGAGGCGCCGCGGTTGGAGACCGTTCCGGTGGCGCTTGGGGTAGCCGTCGACGCCAAGACCGGAAGAGGTGGTGGCGCGGTGGCTGGTTTCGGTGGAGCAGTGGCTGGTTTCGGAGGAAGCGGGGTTCGGCGATGAACGGAAGCGCTTTTCTCTCACGCGCGAAGAGAAGAAGAAGGAGGGGAACGTGGTGTTGGGGCCGGCGATGGCTCCGGTGGCGTCTGTCGTCGTTGACGACGCCGCGAACCGCGGCTAGCGGTGGCCGGTTTGTGGGGAGGCTGGGTCATGGCCGTGGGTGGCAGGCGTCTCTGTTTTCTTTCCTTCAGAAGAAATGACCCTAGGTCTCAGGGCTGCCTACAAATGAGATGAAGTTGGAGGAACTCTAATGGGTTTCTGATTAGGGTTAAGAGGCCTTGGGCCTGGTGGGTTTGCTTCCCATTTCTTCCTGCCACACGCGCACTCCATCCACACCCCCCTTTGTTTGGATAGAAGCCCATTCCGTTTCTACAAGCCGGAGGAACCCCAATTTTGTTCTGCACCCCCACTTTCTTATTTGGCCACCCCCACTATTTGTTTTGTTTTTATCATTTCTATTGTTGTTATTGTTTTTATTGTTTTTATTTTATTTATTTATTCTAAGTATCTATTTGTTTTAAAAATAAAATATTTATATATAATTACAAAAATATGTTTTAAAGGTTAAGCACACGTGTGATCGTTCGCATCGTCCTTGTGCTAAAACCTTTTCTCTTTCGTAAATAAAAATTACAAAAATACGTTTTAAAGGTTAGGCACACGTGTGATCGCTCGCATCGTCCTTGTGCCAAAAAAAAAACCTTTTCTCTTTCATAAATAAAATTACAAAAATATTTTGAAAAGGTTTAAGCACACGTGCGACCGTTCGCGTAGGCCTTGTGCTGAAAATCTTTTCCTTTCCTTTTACAAAAATAAAAACACAAAAAATACGTTTTAAAAGGTTAAGCACACGTGTGATCGTTCGCATCGTCCTTGTGCTAAGAACCTTTTATCTTTCTTAAATAAAAATACCAAAAACATGTAAAATCTTCAAAAACCAAAAACATCAACAATTTCAAACAACGAACAATATTGCATGCCAGAACTACGTGATCCTTGATTCTCCATCAAAAGTGGAGATACGTAGGAGCAAGGCCAGTCCTTGTCAGGTTCATTTCCCAAAAATCCAAATTATCCATAACAAGTTTCCAAGCAATTTCCAAACAATTACTTCAAACAGTTTTCAAAAAGAACTACGTAACCCTGATTTCTCATTTTTGAATGAGAATACGTAGGACCAAGGTCAATCCTTGTCGGGCCCAAAAACTAAAAAAATATATATTTTGTTTATTTAGAAATTTATTTTAGGGGATAGTTAAACATTTTGAAACCACATCACATTCACGCATTTAGTTAAAGGTACTGCCTTCGGGCAGGCGCCGTAGGGTGCTGATACCTTCCCTACGCGTAACCGACTCCCGAACCCAGAATCTGGTTTTCCCGGACCGTGTCTTATTATTTTATGGTTTTTCTGTAGTTTCCCAGAATAAACTATGGTGGCGACTCCAAATCTCTTTTCTCAAAAAACTTTTATCTATTCTTTTTGGATCGTCGTCCCGTCGCGATTCCGGTTGCGACACATATCATCATCACATATTCGCCAACCATGAACTTAGCATATGTTCAATATATTCAAATGTATAAGTGAGATTATCACAATACCATATCATTAATAACCTCAATTCTTCATTTAACATGAAACTCATAATCAAATCATATACAACCATAATTTCAACAGTACTTAACCATCCAAATATCATTCTCATATCAATTTGCAATGTCAAACCGATCACACAACATTTCCATATCAAATAGATATATATAACAACTCAAAACAATGTACACATAACACATTTTCTTTATAACACTTTATTACCCACATAAATATAACTCAAACAGCTTTGAAACCATCACCAATAGCTCCGGAAGGGTCAAAAACCCCCAAAACGAACTAAAGAACGTCCAAAACGGACATCCAGAACCCCCAAAACTTCCAAAAAACAAAATCTGCAGCATGCTGCTGCGTTCAGTGGCGCCCGGCGCGAACTGCACACAGTCCAGCGGCGCCCGGCGCAAATTGCACCAGACCGAGGTGCGCCCGGCGTGACCAAACGGCGCCCGGCCCTATATCAGTTGACAGTTTCGGCCAGAACTGTCCAGATCTGATTTCCAGCAAAGATTTGATAGTTCTAACATGTTTTCAAACATATTTGGAGTCTAAATTAACTCCACAATCAACCACAAACATCATAAACTATTTACTCATGCAAAATCAACTCTTTAAGTGCATAACCTCATATTTTTCTGCATAATTTCTACCAACCTCTAATCATTCAAACAACTCCAAAACTGAGTCCAATCCACCCCAAAATAGTTTACACACATAATTTAGTCCTCAATCATCAAAACAAATTTGAAGTTGCATCATGCTTAAGTGAGTTTCCCAAAAACTCATCACTCATTCTACTCATCAAACCACACTTATAAACTCCATCATTTTCCATCACATAAAACTTTTACTATATCAAGATCTTAATTGTTAACACACCATACCTCCTTCTTATTAAAGATTTCCACACAAACCATCCATTCATCCATCCAAAATTCATCAACCAACCAAACTACCCAATTTTCGTATTTGATCAAAAGGAAGGTAAAACCATCATGTTTCTCATCCCATTTCACAACCCAATCCACCAAAAACTTCATATACACGTATATCAACATGCTAGAACAAAAATCCACCATCAATCCAATATATTCATCAATTTTACATCATAAAGTTCATACAAATTTCACATATCAAAGTTATAGCAAAAACCCATTTGATTCATCTTTTTACCATCAAAACATACTCAACAACCATCATCTAAGAGTAGGACATTTCTAATCCAAGATCTCACAACAAACATTCACATCCATCCCATTCAAACTAATCATTTGTTCAAGAAGTATGATTTTCGGATGTGGAAAAAGCTAAGGGAAAACCACCATGTTCTTCATCCCATTTCAAGAACCAATTCATCCAAAACTTCATATCTATATATACAAACACATTAGAACGAATTCTCATCATAACTCCCATCATTCAATCCATTAAAACTCATCACATTTTGTAGAACTTTCATCAAACAACACATGTGCATTTTTCCAAATCAAAGTTAGCTCCCCTTACCTCTTGAAGACCTCCTTGGGACACCTTGAATCCATCTCCAAAAGATTTGTAGCACCTTGGCCTCCTTGCAACTCCAGAAGCTCCCAACTCCACCTCTCTCACGGATTCTGCAGCAAGGACTTCACTCACACAAGTGCAGAACCCATTTCCTCCCTTCCCACACTTGTAGATCTGCCCAAGAGACATCATGGCCCCCTTGATCCACAAAGAACCACTTAAACAATGCAAAAGTGATCTGCCCACGCTCCTCTCGGACCCAAGGGACCAACATTATGGGTCTGGAGCATATTCCCCAACTTTCCACGTAATCCCCACATGTTTTAGATCCAAAACGTGCAAACTGACAACGCTCGTGTCGGGCGCCCCACAGAAAACGGCGCCGGGCGCCATTCACCCAGACAACACATCTGTCACAACTTTGACAGTTCGGTTGAACCCCTTGCCAAAGTCGGAATTAGGCGTATGAGTACTCGAATCGAAGCTCTTTGAGTCTACTTTCCAATGGAAAAAGAATAAACCCGAAATATTAATTGTATAAAACGTTATACATAAAATAGTAAACCATGTCAAATTTTGACAACATTCTATTTTACACTACAACTTGAAATTTTTACAACTTGGTAAAATTTTGAGTTTAAAAGGGTCTTACATTCTCCCCTCCTTTACAAGGGTCTTGCAATGAATGAAAATCCTAACGTATGGCACCAGAGGTTAGGTCATATGAGTGAGAAAGGGATGAGGATCATGCACTCAAAGGGGAAAATACCAAGTCTTCGATCAATAGAATTTGACATATGTGAAGACTGTATACTTGGAAAGCAGAAATGAGTAAGCTTTGAGAGAAGTGGAAGAATACCAAAGAAAGAAAGCTTTGAGCTTCTTCACTCTGATGTTTGGGGTCCAACAACTGTCTCATCCATTGGTGGTAAGCAATACTGTGACTTTTATTGATGACTACTCTAGGAAGGTATGGACATACTTTCTTAAAAATAAGTCTGAAGTATTTGAAGCTTTCAAAATTTGGAAAGCCATGGTAGAAAATGAGACAGGATTAAAGATGTAAAAGATTAGATCGGATAATGGTGGTGAATATGAAGACACTAGAACTTTCTATTCCAGCTCCTGTTTTGCGAAGGTCTTCTTGGCCTCATGTACCTAATAGAGAATATCTGAATTATATATTGTTAACTGATGAAGGGGAGCCTGAAAATTATGAGGAAGCATGTCAGATGACATATTCTAGTAAGTGGGAGCTTGCCATGAAAGATGAGATGAAATCTTTAGTGTCCAACCAGACATAAGAACTAGTAGATTTACCTGTTGGGAAAAAGGCACTATACAACAAATGGGTGTATCGGGTGAAGGAGGATCATGATGGGTCCAAGAGATACAAAACCTGACTAGTTGTCAAAGGATTTCAGTAAAAGGAAGGAGTTGACTACACTGAAATCTTTGCTCCATGTGTAAAACCCAATACCATCAGATTTGTTTTAAGAATTGTTGCTAGTGAAGGATTATACCTTGAGCGACTAGATGTGAAGACTGCATTTCTTCATGGAGACTTAGATGAGGAGATTTACATGCATCAACCTGAGGGCTTCTTAGAAGAAAGAAAAAAGAACATGGTGTGTAGATTAAAGAAAAACTTGTATGGTTTGAAACAAGCTCCAAGATAGTGGTGTAAGAAGTTTGAAAGCTTCATGCTCAAGGAAGGTTTCCAGAAGTGTAATGTCGACCATTGTTGTTTCTTTAAGATATATAAGTCCAACTATATCATTTTGCTATTTTATGTTGATGATACGTTAGTAATTGGTTTAAATATGGATGAGATCAGAAGTTTGAAGCAACAATTATCAAAAGAATTTGACATGAAGGATTTGGGTCCAACAAAAAGGATCCTTGGAATGCAAATCACAAGAGATAAGCAAAAGTGTATTTTGCAGCTATCTCAGATAGAGTACATTAACAGTGTTTTGCAGAGATTCAACATGAGAGACGCCAAAGCAATTAACACACCTTTGGCCAGTCATTTTTGTATATCCAAAGAACAGTCCCCTCAGACAGAGAAGGAAAATGAGTCCATGGATGAAATTCCGTATGCTTCAGCTATTGGAAGTTTAATGTATGCGATGGTTTGTACAAGGCCAGACATTGGTCATGCAGTGGCAGTTGTTAGCAGGTTTATGTCAAATCCAGGTAAAGCTCATTGGGAAGCTGTTAAATGGATTTTGAGATATGTACGAGGCACTACAGAGAAATGTCTGTAATTTAGCAAAGGAGAGTTAAAAGTACAAGGTTACATAGATGCATACTTTGGAGGTGAAGTAGATCACTGAAGAAGTACTACTGGTTACATTTTCACTGTTGGTACTATAGCTGTTAGTTGGATGTCACAGGTGCAAAAGATTGTTGCTTTATCTACTACAGAAGCTGAGTATGTAGAAATAACAAAAGCCAATAAAGAATTAATATGGATTCAAGGATTCTTAACAGAGTTGGGATTCATCCAAGAGATGAGTGTTTTGCACAGTGATAGTCAAAGTGCAATACATCTGGCAAAGAATTCAGCATCTCACTCTAGGACAAAACATATTGATGTTCGTTATCACTTCATTAGATCTTTGTTTGAAGATGGGGTGCTAACATTGAGAAAGATTCTCGAAAGTAAAAATCCAGCAGACATGTTAACAAAAAGTGGTAACCATTGACAAACTGAAATTGTGCTGAACTTCAGTTGGCTTGCTATAGTAATAGACTACAGAAGATCGGTGCAATGATCAAGGTGTGAAGACAGATTAAAATCAGTCTTCAAGTGGGAGATTGTTAGAATTGGTCAACTAAACAAAGAGAATTGCATCCTCTATTGAGAGAAAATTAAGGATGCTTAATTCTTGGTTTCATAAAAGAGAAAATCAACAATATTTTAGAAAGCTTAAAAATAGGAAAACAAAGTGAATGAAAAATATTCCTTATGTACACTTATAAATACATGTTGCGTATTCCTTTGTAATTCATTCCAACAAGTAGAGAAGAAACGTAGGCAAGAATAAGCTAAGAGAGATAAAAGTGAATTTGTTTCTAAATTTTTCTTTATCAATAATATATTTGTAGTATAATTTCAAAAGTTTAATTTGAGTGTTATTATTCCACGTTTGTATTTTTCTCTCACAAATCTGAATAAGAGAAATTGTGAATAATTTCCTAACAGTATATGTATATGAATATGATTATGTATGAGATGTGATGATGACGTTCAAGTAATATGTGAGGTATAGATTTTAAGTATCATGTGAGAAAGGAATTCCAAGGAGGAATATCCTAGTTGGTTATGTTGTGTTATGTATTGAAGTAGGGGTTCTTGGATTGGGCAATGATCCTGACACTCTAAATAACTCCATCTTATGTAGAGATGGGTGATTATGTTGTGGAGAGTAGCAGGAGGTCCCAGTTTATGGTCACTGGTTAGGGCCATAAATGTTTGACGGATTAACCTTGGTGTATGATATTATTGGTGGTGGGTGAGGATATGGTTATTATTATTGGCAAGGTTGCTTCACCATACATGGGTGTATGATATTATCCGGATAGTTTGAGTCTTCAAGGTTGATGGGATCTATGCTATGTGTTGTTTGAATGTGAATTATTATTGTTTTAAAAATGTATGTATGATCTTTCGATACTTTTTCTTAACCTTTCTTTTGAGTTGTCTATCTTTGTGTATGTTTTCTCTTTTGCGATGGTCACCTTAATGGTGTGAGTTTAAGGATACATTCTTTACAGTTGTTCCAACAAGAGGTGAGAGGAAAACAATTAAGAAGTCAGATGACTTTATAGGTATAAATCTTACCTTTCGTAGGTTTGTATATTTTTTAAAGTGGTTCTATTATCATATATGTAATATTCCATTTTAATAGTATTTTACTATTAAAAATGGTATATATATATATATATATATATAGGTTTAATACCCTATTTTATTCCAAGTTTCGCTCAAAAATGTCAAATTAGTCCATCCTTTACAAAGTGCGTCAATTATGTCCTTACTTAATAAAATTTGCATCAATGAAATTCTTTCCGTTAAATCGGTACAAATGATGTTAATTGTTTTTCTCTCTCTTCTACTTTTCTTCTATTTTTCTGTGCAATGTAGGTTTCTGTCACTTTTTTCTCTTCTACTTCAAATAGTCTTTTCTACTTTTCTTCTACTTTTTTTTTTTCAATACTCTCGTAATTATTTTGTATCAAAACAAATACATATTAAATGAAATAATATTTAGGAGACATTTGAGTTAAGTTAATTTAATGCTATTAAATGTTTTGAAAGAAAAAATAATTTTTTTAAATAAATATAAGTTGATGTTAGAATTCATCATTTAATTTCATATTTAAAAAATTGGTTTTACATTACTAGATGTATTTAGTGAAGACTTAAATAATTAAAATTAATTTTATTTATAATCATTAGTATTATTTTTTTTATGACTTTATTATTAAGTAATATTTTAGAACTTATTTTATGTGTAATTAAAAGTTGTTTTTATAAATATAATAAAAAACCACTCTAATAAAATAGTATAAGTTTTTCTCACACATTTGTCTTCTTCTAATACATTAAATACATGTCTAAATTAAATAAATAAAGTTATTATAAGGGTAACAGGAAAAGAAAAGTAATAAATATATTAGAAAAGAGAAAGAACAATTTAAAATCAAAGAACATGAATAATAAACAAAATCTTCTTTTTTATCTGATTTTAATAACATTCATTATCTTGTTTATTATTAATTAAAATAATATATATTTACGAAAAGATAAAATTATTTAAATTTATGAATGATAAATATTTAATAAAAGTAAAAGTTATTGGAGAAATGAGTTACTGGAAAGTGAAATTAGAAATAATATGAGAAGTATAAATGGTCTAGAGTGGCACACTATTCCACGCACATAGGAATTTGTATTAAGAGAAAGAAGGAGAGGAATATATTTATAAAATAATATGTTACTATTGTTTTATGCCAAATCATCAAATCCTTAACGTCGTTCATTTATATTTAACAGAAAGGACTAATTTGACTCAAAATTTTAAAAATGAGAATCTATTTCAAACACTTTTAAAACAGGAGACTAAATTAATATTTATCAACGAAATTAGGGACAAAAATTGTTGGAAATCCAAGTGTGAGTTTAAGTCCCACATTGGAGAGAAATGAGAAAGTAGAGTGGTTTATAAGTGGGAAGACACATTAACTCATTGCCTTAAGGTTTTGGGTGAAGAGTGGTGTCAACTACTTATAAGGTTGGACTCACATCTCATTGCTCATTGACTTCCCGGTCAAAAAACCTCCCCCTTGATACTCCTAACAGTGGTATCAGATGTAAGATCCTTGAAAATATTTGTAAGTTAAAATACTAGATAAAAAAAAATGAATAGTAAAAAAAAAAAAATCTTTTTGGAAAGGATAAGTGTTCCACGTAGCTTTGAGATCAGAATTTATCAAATTGCAAATAAAAAATTATTTTTGTAATAGTAAAATGAATAAAAAAATGAATAGTAAAAATGAATAGTAAATTTTTTTGCTATAAATAGCCAAGGGGGGAGGCTGAAAATTTACACCAAAGAACTTAGAAAATTTTTGAGAGAAGAGAGTTGGAAGAATTTCAAATTTTGCAAAGGGGATATTCTGGAAGTTTTCAGAGGGCGAGGGGATTAAGTCTGTAATAGAGGTAAGGGAAGCTAACCTTGAGTATCTCCTTTTGTATTATCTTGAGTCTTGAATATGCTATATTTTGCTTTTGTCTGATCTTAAATCTTGATTATGGAGTATTTTGTTTCTGTATGATTTTGAATTTAAATGAGAGTATGCTTTTGTGTTGATATCCGAGTGTGATAGTTGTAAAACGTGATATTGATTATGTTATGCCATTTGTATGCTATTAGTTGTTTATTTTTGTATTTTGGAAGGATTAGAAATTGTCTAACCGGCTCTGCCAGATTCAATTTCTTGTTTCCCCAAACATTCTATTGTTTTCCTTATTTATTTTTATTGTATTTTGGAAGGATTAGAAATTGTCTAACCGGCTCTGCCAGATTCAATTTCTTGTTTCCCCAAACTTTCTATTGCTTCAGTTATTTATTTTATTGCACTTTTGGAAGGATTAGAAGTTGTCTAACCGGCTCTGCCAGATTCAGCTTCTTGTTTCCCCAAACTATCTATTGCTTTACTTATTTATTTTATTGCATTTTTGGAAGGATTAGAAGTTGTCTAACCGGCTCTGCCAGATTCAACTTCTTATTTCCCCAGACATGTGTTGCTCTTGTTACTTAATTATATTGTATTTTTGGATGGATTAGAAGTTGTCTAACCGGCTCTGCCAGATTCAACTTCTTGTTTCCCATGAATTTTTATATTAAGATTATTCTTATGATTGTCAAATATTGTATTCTTCTATGACCATTTATAGTAATATCTTATTATGGTTAATTGTTTATAATTATCTTGTATGAATTCTATCATGAATGAGTTTCTTGGCTGAAATTGATCTTGTTGGAAGGTCTGGAGTAAGGATTCTGTAATAACTTGGAAATGAGTATTAAATAGATATAGTGATACTATTTGAGGTTGTTGTAAGAGGAAGTAAAAATATTAAAATTAGGCATTTTAGATTTAGAGCATAAGAGAACAAGGTAGATAATTTAAATAAATAAATTGTTAATTATTGAAGGCCTCCCTTTGTTGGTAGGATAGAGGAACCTTAAAAACCTGAGTTGGCACATCCCTGATCATAGAGCAGCCCTGGCCTGGTCCAGTCAGTTGTGACTAGTCATATGTGTTGGCGTCGAAGGTGAGTTTGATGCGTTCAGACATCTGGGTCCTCTCCGGTGACCAATTGGGGTAAAGAAAGATCTCTAATAGGATGAAATTAAAATAAAATAAGTTAATTGGAGATGTATAAAGTTATCATGGTAAAAAAAAAAAAAACTTCATATATATTTTATTTATTGTTACATTGCTCAGACTTTAATACGTAGTGGCTAAGATATGATGAAATGTTTTGTTGATCTATGAATCTTTGATTGGTGAAAATATGTTGAGTTATACTCGTTATGGTCAAAAATGAGTTTATAATATGAAGTATGATAGCTGGCGATATGTTTAATTTATTGACACCAAAATAAGTTATTGTCAAATTATGATTAGAGAATGAACATGATTGAGTTATGTGGAGAAAAGGTTATGAATTGTTGATTTGATGAAATGTTGGAGTGGATAAGAGAGTATGAAATATTGATGTGATGAAATGTTGGAGTGGATATAAGAAATTATTGCTTATGAAATGATGTTTCCTATGGGAAGTAAAATGTTCGGTTATACCATGAGAGCTTGGTATGAGCAAAGTAACACCTGAGGTTAATGAAAGCAGGCAGCAAGTGGTCTGACCATAAGGCTTTGACATAAATATGTGGTTTATAAGTTTTATAGAAGCAGGCAGAGAACGGTCTGACCATAAGGCTTCAGAGAGTAAGACATAGTATACAGGTGAGGCTTAAGGAAGCAGGCAGAGAGCGGTCTGACCATAAGGCTTCGTGAGTAAGCATAGTATAAATTGTAAGGTTTATGAAATTGAGGAAGATGATTTTGATAATGATGAATTAATGACATCGGGGTAATGATATTTGAGTAATTGTAGAAATAAATGATTGAACTATTCTTATTATAAGTTTAATGATTGATTTGATATGGTTGGCTTACCCTTATTTGTTTGTGCTATGATCATATAACTCATGTTATATGTGATTAGATAATGTTGCAGATGTGGTTGATAAAGCTTAGAGATGAGAGAGATGCGGGGAAAACCTTTCAGGGATTTTTGTAAAAAGAATAAATTTGTATTGGGAAGATTATGTTGTGTAAAATTTAAAAGTTGAAATGTCAACGGTGAAGACTATATTGTTTAAAGTTTGTAAGTTTGGTATTGTACTTTGGAGTAATTGAAATAAAGTTTGATTGTTTATATGAGGTATCAAATTAATTTAGTCTCTACTATCAGTAATACCCTTTAAAATGTTTGGGTGTTACATTATGGTATCAGAGCAATGGTTTTCGAAAGTATTTTGGGACTATGGGGAGTGAAATTATTATTCTTAGTAAAACTATTAATTGTTATGATGAAAATGACTATTGGAGGAAATTGATATCATATGCTAAATTGTATTGTTATCTTTTTGAAGAAATCATTTAAACTCGACAAAGATGCAGCAACAACAAGTTGATCAAGTACCTCAAAATCATTCTAGCTTGAATGACTTCTTAAGGCATGATCCAACTAAATTTAATGGGGAGGCTACTTCTGATGAGGCTGACTCTTGGCTAAGGCAGAACGAGAAGATTTTTCGGGTAATAACTTGCTCAGAAGAACAAAAATTAACTTATGCATCATTTCTTTTGGTGGGGGAGGCTGAATATTGGTGGGAAAGTATGCAACAGTTGATGACGGTTCGTGGTGAGGCTGTGAATTGGGAGAACTTTAAGATAAGGTTCTTGGAAAAATATTTTCCAAACAGTGCAAAATTTGCAAGGGAGGCGGAGTTTCTGACCTTACAACAAAGGAGGTTATCAGTACAAGAGTACGTAGTAAAATTTAATTATCTCTCGAGGTTTTATACTCAGAATATCACAGAAGAATGGAGATGTCGAAAATTCGAGGGAGGACTAAGGCATGAACTGAAGAAGGTACTTATGCCATTGGAAATACAAGAGTTTCCAGCATTGGTAGAGAAAGTCAGAATGATAGAATTATTGGAGTTTGATCCAAGTAGAGTTTCCAGACTTGCCAAGGGAGAATCTTCAATGAAATTCAACAAAAAACCTTATGAAAAACCACAATTATCATATCGAGGAACAATGAAGTGTTTTGAGTGTGGAGGGGCACATTTCAGACGTGACTGCCCTAAACTTATTGGGGAAAAAGTTGAAGGGAAGAGATGTTTCATCTGCAATGATCTGGGACACTTTGCTAATGTTTGTCCAAAGAAAAAGAAGGTGGGAGAACCACAACAACAAGATTCTGCTGAAGTAAAGCCCCGGGCAACAGGAAGAGTATTCGCAATGTCTGCAGAAGAGGCTACTAAGCCAGGTACATTAATTTTACACACCTGTATGTTGTTAGGAGAATGCGTATATGTTTTGTTTGACTCTGGAGCCACACACGCCTTTATATCCCTAGCATGTTTAGAAAGACTCGGATTACCGATGCTTGATCTAGGGTGTGAATTAGTAGTTTCTACACCAGCATCGGGACCAGTTACGACCAGTTCAGTCTGTGTCGGATGCCCGATCCAAATTGCAGGACGCAAGTTCAAAGTGAACTTGATCTGCTTACCCCTTCAAAATCTAGACATTATTTTGGGAATGGATTGGTTGACTGCCAATCACGTTCTTATTTATTGTGGGAAACAAAAGATAGAGTTTCTAAATTTGAACGATTTAGAACTAAGCTCAACTCGAGTAGTTGCGAAGGATATCAAAGATGGAGCTACCTGCTATGTGGTGTTAGCTCAGGAGAAAAGAGAGAATACTGAAGAACAAATCATCGGAATACCTGTGGTAGAAGAATATGTTGATGTTTTTCCAGAACAAGTACCAGGTTTACCACCTAGTCGAGAGATCGATTTCACAATAGATCTAATGCCCGGAGCTGACCCAGTTTCTATGGCTCCATACAGAATGGCTCCTGCCGAACTAGTAGAGTTGAAAAAGCAAATCGAAGATCTGCTGGAGAAGAAGTTTATCCGTCCAAGTGTGTCTCCATGGGGAGCTCCTGTATTGCTGGTGAAGAAGAAGGATGGAAGTTCAAGGTTGTGCGTGGATTATCGACAGCTGAACAAGGTTACAATAAAGAACAAATATCCTTTGCCAAGAATCGATGATCTATTAGATCAGTTGAGAGGAGCAGAGGTGTTTTCAAAAATTGATCTCAGATCTGGGTACCATCAGATTCTGGTCAAGACGGAAGATGTGCAAAAGACGGCTTTCAGATCTCGCTACGGACACTTTGAGTACGTGGTAATGCCGTTTGGCGTGACGAATGCTCCAGCGATTTTTATGGACTACATGAACAGAATATTTCGGTCATGTTTAGATAAGTTCGTGGTAGTATTTATAGACGATATTCTTATCTATTCAGAGAATAAGGAAAAGCATGCAGAACACTTGAGGGTGGCGTTGGAAATTTTAAGAAAACATCAACTGTATGGGAAACTGTCAAAGTGTGAGTTCTGGATAGAGAAAGTACAATTTTTGGGTCATGTGATTTCTGCTCAAGGAATCTCAGTGGATCCAGCAAAGGTGGAAGCTGTGCTAAAGTGGGAGCGGCCGAAAACTGTAACTGAAGTACGAAGTTTTGTAGGATTAGCCGGTTATTACCGACGTTTTGTTGAAGGGTTTTCGAAGATTGTAGGTCCTCTAACTCAGTTAACTCGTAAAGATCAACCATTTCTGTGGACTGACAAGTACGAAGCCAGTTTTGAGGATATGAAGCAACGACTAACGTCAGCACCAGTATTAATCATTCCAGACTCTAGCAAATCTTTTGAGGTGTACTGCGATGCGTCATATCAAGGATTGGGGTGCGTCCTAATGCAAGGAAGGAGACCTGTAGCTTATGCATCTAGGCAGCTAAAGGCGCATGAGAAGAACTACCCAACGCATGACATAGAACTTGCAGCAGTAGTATTTGCATTAAAGACATGGAGACACTACCTCTATGGGGCAAGTTTCCAAGTTTTTAGTGACCATAAGAGTCTAAAGTATTTGTTCGATCAAAAGGAGCTGAACATGCGACAAAGAAGATGGATGGAATATATGAAGGACTATGATTTCGAGCTTTTATATCACCCAGGAAAAGCCAATGTGGTGGCAGATGCATTGAGTAGGAGACAAGCTCAAATAACAACAATGATGGTGAAGGAGTTAGAACTGTTAGAAAAGTTACGTGATATGAACTTGGGGTTGCAGTTAACCCCAGATCATATATGGTGTGGTCATTTAGTAATCACTAGTGACTTCTTAGAACAAGTGAAGGTTGAGCAGTCGATGGATCAAGAGTTGCAGCAAAAGATCAGGTTGTTGGACACCGATCAAGCTAAGGACTTCGTTCTAAGTAAAGATGGCATCCTTCGATTTAAGAACAGAGTGTGTATACCTGCAAAGAGTGAATTAAAACATTTAATTTTAGACGAAGGCCATAAAAGTCGTCTTAGCATACATCCAGGTATGACTAAGATGTATAAGGACCTGAAAGAGTCATTTTGGTGGAATGGAATGAAGAGGGATGTGGCCGAGTTTGTAGCAGCCTGCTTGGTGTGTCAGAAGGCAAAAGTGGAGCATCAAAAACCGGGAGGGATGTTACGACAGTTAGACATTCCTCAATGGAAGTGGGACAGTATCTCGATGGACTTTGTAACACATTTACCAAAATCATCAAAAGGTCACGATTCTCTCTGGGTTATCGTTGATAGACTAACCAAGAGCGCTCACTTTTTGCCCATTAATCAACGTATGTCTCTAGAAAAGCTGACGGAGTTATACATCAGGGAAGTAGTGAGGTTGCATGGAATACCTACAAGCATTGTGTCAGACAGAGATCCGAGGTTTACTTCAAGGTTTTGGCAGACGCTACAGAAGGCTCTGGGAACGCAGTTGAGGATGAGTTCGGCTTATCACCCTCAGACTGATGGTCAAACAGAAAGGACTATTCAGTCTTTGGAGGATTTGCTAAGAACTTGTGTATTAGATCATCTTGGTGTCAGTGCGGCTGCAGCGGATGGGTTAGCGTGGAACAACAAACCAAGAGGGGTTTTTTAATACTAACGTGTGCCTTTTAATTTCTACTCAATTAAACTTACTTAGCAATTAATAATAACAATTAAATAGAGTAAGGTTGAGAGAAATTTGCACAGATGATTTTATCCTGGTTCGGATCTTACCAATCCTACGTCCAGTCGCTTATCTCAAATAAGATAAACCTTTTTCACTATCACAAAACTATTACAAATATTAGTCACACAGAAAAACAATTTGTAAGAGTTTAGAAATTACCACCTCTCTTGAAACCACAAGAGATGAACTTACACCTCCTTTGAATCTTCACAAAGGATGATCACCTCCTTCGAATGCTTCACGAAGGATGATTCTCTTCCAGACACTTCCTCAGACACACCAAGGATGATCAAGCTCTTCCTCTGTCACCGCAGTACCACTTCAGGACTTTGCAGACAAGAGTTTCCTTAGCTTCAGCAATTTCACAGAGTTCTCACAAGAGTTCAGAGTACTTGAGCACAAGGGAAGAGTTTCTGTGTCTCTGGATTCTTTTAAGAGGAAATGAGAGTCTATTTATAGACTCATCCAAAGGCTCTTCCATTCACTAAAAGACAAACTTAACGGCTAGTTTGTCCAACGGCCATAAACGGCTAGTTTCTTCAACGACTAGTTTCTCCAACGTCCGTGTTAAGTGCGATACTCTTACCGTTAATCGTCACTATTCACGTGAATAGTGTTACTATTCATATGAATAGTACTATAGTGTTTTGTTGCAATGATTTACTATAGTAATTTTACAAAACACTTTTCTTTTTCTAATCTAAGTCCTATACATATTTCTAAGAGTATTACAAAAGCTTTCCATCACAATATAAGTCTTCATAACATCTTGAATCTTGATTTCTCTTGACTTGATTTGGACATCATCAAAACTTCATCTTGATCATTTTGCTAACAATCTCCCCCTTTTTGATGATGATCAAAAACTCCTTGATTTAAAGCTTTTGGTAATAATCTGTATTTAAAACACAACTTATGGAAGAAAGAGTGCATTAGTGAATAAGCACAAATAGTACAAATAGGCAAATAAGCTTTAAACATTTTCTCCGCCTTTTTGATCATAATTAAAAAGTTGTGTTGATGTTCTCCCCCTAAGATAATACTCCCCCTTAATAAAAGCATGTATGCATATGAGCTAAAAATATTTCAAATTTAAAGATTCATTCAAACATGCACAATAGGATATTTAAAGCAAATATTTTTAGGAGAAAGATCTTATAAAACATTGTTTAGATCTTTATCTTGAGGATTGTCATCATTATTTGCTTCATTTGTTGTCTTCTACAAATCTTCGTCATTGCCTGCATGTAATTCAACTGACTCAAGAGGTTTTGCCTCAAGGTCTACAATTTCATCAAAGACAACATGCTCACATAAAAATTTTTCCAATTGAAAACTATATATGCTTTGTATATTAGAAGATATAAAAATAGTTTTACCGGTCTTGAAAAAATTTTCTTAAAATTTGTTTTAAAGAAATTCTTAAATTTTTAAACAATAGGTACCCAACTATTTTGTATGGGTCCTTTGGGTTAATTTAAAAAAAATTGAAATCATTTTACAACCCAAATATATCTACCACTTGGAACACCATAATGCTTAATTTTACATTTGTTAGATGTATGACCCTTTTTCATACAATAAAAGCATGATACAACATTTGTGTTCCTATAAGTTGTTCCTTTTTCTACCCAAGTTCTACGGGTTCTATGATTGTGTTTATTTTTAATTTTAGGAACATACTTATTTTTAACAACCTTATTTTCATTATTCTTACTACATTCTCCTAAGGTTGTTTGTTCTAGTAGTTTCTTAAAATTTTCACAAGAAGCACATTCATCACTACTAGCAAATTTACCCTTTTCAAAAATTAAAACTTTATTTTTCAAATCTTTATTTTCTTCAAAAATATTTTCAAAATTTAATTTTAAATTCTTATTTTCTTCAAGAATATTTTCAAAATCTGATTTCAAATTTTTATTTTCTTCAGAAATATTTTCAAAATTTAATTTTAAATTTTTGAAATCCTTTTTCAATTTCTGATGGGCTTTATCTAATTTTTCAGATTCTACTATTAAAGCAGCATAAATTTCATGCAATTCATTTTCACTAATTTGACTAGAATTATCAGAATCGCTAGATGTACTTACTTGGCTTCCAGCGTCGTCGTTCACCACTAAACAGATGTTTGCTTCTTCATCTGAGTAGCTTGAATCTGAAATGGTCTCATTGTCGTCTTCCCATGCAATGTATGCCTTCTTTTTCTTGAAGAATTTCTTTTCTTTCTTTTCTTCACCCTTCCTTTGATTTGGGCAGTCTGCTTTTAAATGTCCCTTTTCTCCGCAACCGTAGCATCGGTAATTTGAGGAAGATACTGGATTATCTTTCTTTTCATATCTAAATTTTCCTTTACCTTTAGACTTCATGAACTTGTTGAGTCTTTTTATCATGAGTCTCAATTCTTCTTCTTCGTCTGAGTCTTCATCTTCCGATTTACCTTTGCTTCTTTCAACCTCCGACTTTAACGCCAAACTCTTCTTGTTGTTTTTGGCTTTTGATTCTTCTTCATCAAGTCTTCCGAGGTCAAGTTCATGCTCTCTCAACTTTCCAAATAATGCAGCCATGGTCATTGTGTTGAGATTTTGTGACTCAGAAATTGCAGTCACTTTTGGTTGCCAAGACCTGTCTAAAGATTTCAAAATTTTTATATTAAGCTCATCAGTATCGAAAGACTTACCTAGTCCAATAAGATGGTTTACGATGTTGGTGAAGCGTTTCTGAACATCTACTATTGTTTCCCCTTGCTTCATCCTGAACATTTCGTATTCCTGGATTAAGGTATTCTTTCTAGCTCTCTTAACATCATCTGTACCTTCATGGGTTACTTTCAGTACTTCCCACATTTCTTGTGCAGTTTTACAAACAGAAATCCTGTAAAACTCATCAACAGTTAAAGCAGATGAAATAATATTACGAGCTTTTACATCATTACCAAATTTTTTCTTATCTTGAGCAGTCCATTGGTCACGGGGCTTTGGTTCCTGCATATTGTTAGTTGGAATAAAAGGACCAAATGCAACAACATCCCAAATATCTATATCAATAGATTCCATAAATATTTGCATTCTTACCTTCCAGAATGCGTAATTTTCACCTGTGAATAGTGGTGGCCTATTGATAGAAGCACCCTCTGCGAATGTTTGAAACGATCCCGCCATTTGAATGACTATCAAAGCAAGCTCTGATACCAATTGTCAGTGCGGCTGCAGCGGATGGGTTAGCGTGGAACAACAAACAAAGAGGGGTTTTTTAATACTAACGTGTGCCTTTTAATTTCTACTCAATTAAACTTACTTAGCAATTAATAATAACAATTAAATAGAGTAAGGTTGAGAGAAATTTGCACAGATGATTTTATCCTGGTTCGGATCTTACCAATCCTACGTCCAGTCGCTTATCTCAAATAAGATAAACCTTTTTCACTATCACAAAACTATTACAAATATTAGTCACACAGAAAAACAATTTGTAAGAGTTTAGAAATTACCACCTCTCTTGAAACCACAAGAGATGAACTTACACCTCCTTTGAATCTTCACAAAGGATGATCACCTCCTTCGAATGCTTCACGAAGGATGATTCTCTTCCAGACACTTCCTCAGACACACCAAGGATGATCAAGCTCTTCCTCTGTCACCGCAGTACCACTTCAGGACTTTGCAGACAAGAGTTTCCTTAGCTTCAGCAATTTCACAGAGTTCTCACAAGAGTTCAGAGTACTTGAGCACAAGGGAAGAGTTTCTGTGTCTCTGGATTCTTTTAAGAGGAAATGAGAGTCTATTTATAGACTCATCCAAAGGCTCTTCCATTCACTAAAAGACAAACCTAACGGCTAGTTTGTCCAACGGCCATAAACGGCTAGTTTGTCCAACGGCCATAAACGGCTAGTTTGTCCAACGGCCATAAACGGCTAGTTTCTTCAACGACTAGTTTCTCCAACGTCCGTGTTAAGTGCGATACTCTTACCGTTAACCGTCACTATTCACGTGAATAGTGTTACTATTCATATGAATAGTACTATAGTGTTTTGTTGCAATGATTTACTATAGTAATTTTACAAAACACTTTTCTTTTTCTAATCTAAGTCCTATACATATTTCTAAGAGTATTACAAAAGCTTTCCATCACAATATAAGTCTTCATAACATCTTGAATCTTGATTTCTCTTGACTTGATTTGGACATCATCAAAACTTCATCTTGATCATTTTGCTAACACTTGGAAGTTGGAATGAGATACTACCATTAGTAGAATTTACTTACAACAACAGTTATCATTCCAGTATTGGTATGCCACCATATGAAGCTTTATATGGAAGAAGATGTAGAACCCCGTTGTGTTGGTTTCAAGATGGGGAAGCACTAACAGTGGGACCCGAGCTATTACAGCGAACCACAGAAAAAATAAAATTAATCCAAGATCGGATGAAAGCAACTCAAAGTAGACAAAAGTCATATGCCGACAAAAGAAGAAGACCATTAGAATTTGAAGAAGGAGATCATGTATTTTTACGAGTAACACCAACTACAGGAGTCGGGAGAGCTATCAAGATGAGGAAACTGACACCAAAATTTCTCGGACCGTATCAAATTCTCAAAAAGATTGGGCCAGTGGCTTATGAGGTAGCATTACCACCTGGATTGGCAAATTTGCATAACGTTTTTCATGTATCCCAACTGAGGAAGTATATTCCAGATCGAAAGCATGTGTTAGAAGTTGATGAAATTCAGGTCAAGGAAAATTTAACAATGGAAGTTGGACCAGTGCGTATACTAGATGTTCAAATGAAAAAGCTAAGAGGGAAAGATATTCGCACAGTAAAAGTACTTTGGAATGAAGACACACAGGAAATGACTTGGGAATTGGAAGAATTTATGATAAAGGAATATCCATATCTCTTTTGTAAGTAATCTTTTGTTAGATAGTCTTTATTTAAATAAATAATTTTCGAGGGCGAAAATAATTGTTGTTGGGGAGATTGTAAGATCCTTGAAAATATTTGTAAGTTAAAATACTAGATAAAAAAAATGAATAGTAAATTGTGAATAGTAAAAAGTGAATAGTAAAAAGTGAATAGTAAAAAGTGAATAGTAAAAAAAAAATATTTTTGGAAAGGATAAGTGTTCCACGTAGCTTTGAGATCAGAATTTATCAAATTGCAAATAAAAAATTATTTTTGTAATAGTAAAATGAATAAAAAAATGAATAGTTAAAATGAATAGTAAAAATGAATAGTAAATTTTTTTGCTATAAATAGCCAAGGGGGGAGGCTGAAAATTTACACCAAAGAACTTAGAAAATTTTTGAGAGAAGAGAGTTGGAAGAATTTCAAATTTTGCAAAGGGGATATTCTGGAAGTTTTCAGAGGGCGAGGGGATTAAGTCTGTAATAGAGGTAAGGGAAGCTATCCTTGAGTATCTCCTTTTGTATTATCTTGAGTCTTGAATATGCTATATTTTGCTTTTGTCTGATCTTAAATCTTGATTATGGAGTATTTTGTTTCTGTATGATTTTGAATTTAAATGAGAGTATGCTTTTGTGTTGATATCCGAGTGTGATAGTTGTAAAACGTGATATTGATTATGTTATGCCATTTGTATGCTATTAGTTGTTTATTTTTGTATTTTGGAAGGATTAGAAATTGTCTAACCGGCTCTGCCAGATTCAATTTCTTGTTTCCCCAAACATTCTATTGTTTTCCTTATTTATTTTTATTGTATTTTGGAAGGATTAGAAATTGTCTAACCGGCTCTGCCAGATTCAATTTCTTGTTTCCCCAAACTTTCTATTGCTTCAGTTATTTATTTTATTGCACTTTTGGAAGGATTAGAAGTTGTCTAACCGGCTCTGCCAGATTCAGCTTCTTGTTTCCCCAAACTATCTATTGCTTTACTTATTTATTTTATTGCATTTTTGGAAGGATTAGAAGTTGTCTAACCGGCTCTGCCAGATTCAACTTCTTATTTCCCCAGACATGTGTTGCTCTTGTTACTTAATTATATTGTATTTTTGGATGGATTAGAAGTTTTCTAACCGGCTCTGCCAGATTCAACTTCTTGTTTCCCATGAATTTTTATATTAAGATTATTCTTATGATTGTCAAATATTGTATTCTTCTATGACCATTTATAGTAATATCTTATTATGGTTAATTGTTTATAATTATCTTGTATGAATTCTATCATGAATGAGTTTCTTGGCTGAAATTGATCTTGTTGGAAGGTCTGGAGTAAGGATTCTGTAATAACTTGGAAATGAGTATTAAATAGATATAGTGATACTATTTGAGGTTGTTGTAAGAGGAAGTAAAAATATTAAAATTAGGCATTTTAGATTTAGAGCATAAGAGAACAAGGTAGATAATTTAAATAAATAAATTGTTAATTATTGAAGGCCTCCCTTTGTTGGTAGGATAGAGGAACCTTAAAAACCTGAGTTGGCACATCCCTGATCATAGAGCAGCCCTGGCCTGGTCCAGTCAGTTGTGACTAGTCATATGTGTTGGCGTCGAAGGTGAGTTTGATGCGTTCAGACATCTGGGTCCTCTCCGGTGACCAATTGGGGTAAAGAAAGATCTCTAATAGGATGAAATTAAAATAAAATAAGTTAATTGGAGATGTATAAAGTTATCATGGTAAAAAAAAAAAAAACTTCATATATATTTTATTTATTGTTACATTGCTCAGACTTTAATACGTAGTGGCTAAGATATGATGAAATGTTTTGTTGATCTATGAATCTTTGATTGGTGAAAATATGTTGAGTTATACTCGTTATGGTCAAAAATGAGTTTATAATATGAAGTATGATAGCTGGCGATATGTTTAATTTATTGACACCAAAATAAGTTATTGTCAAATTATGATTAGAGAATGAACATGATTGAGTTATGTGGAGAAAAGGTTATGAATTGTTGATTTGATGAAATGTTGGAGTGGATAAGAGAGTATGAAATATTGATGTGATGAAATGTTGGAGTGGATATAAGAAATTATTGCTTATGAAATGATGTTTCCTATGGGAAGTAAAATGTTCGGTTATACCATGAGAGCTTGGTATGAGCAAAGTAACACCTGAGGTTAATGAAAGCAGGCAGCAAGTGGTCTGACCATAAGGCTTTGACATAAATATGTGGTTTATAAGTTTTATAGAAGCAGGCAGAGAGCGGTCTGACCATAAGGCTTCAGAGAGTAAGACATAGTATACAGGTGAGGCTTAAGGAAGCAGGCAGAGAGCGGTCTGACCATAAGGCTTCGTGAGTAAGCATAGTATAAATTGTAAGGTTTATGAAATTGAGGAAGATGATTTTGATAATGATGAATTAATGACATCGGGGTAATGATATTTGAGTAATTGTAGAAATAAATGATTGAACTATTCTTATTATAAGTTTAATGATTGATTTGATATGGTTGGCTTACCCTTATTTGTTTGTGCTATGATCATATAACTCATGTTATATGTGATTAGATAATGTTGCAGATGTGGTTGATAAAGCTTAGAGATGAGAGAGATGCGGGGAAAACCTTTCAGGGATTTTTGTAAAAAGAATAAATTTGTATTGGGAAGATTATGTTGTGTAAAATTTAAAAGTTGAAATGTCAACGGTGAAGACTATATTGTTTAAAGTTTGTAAGTTTGGTATTGTACTTTGGAGTAATTGAAATAAAGTTTGATTGTTTATATGAGGTATCAAATTAATTTAGTCTCTACTATCAGTAATACCCTTTAAAATGTTTGGGTGTTACATCAGAGCCGATGGTTGGTGTTAGTGACCGGACGAGTGTACCAATGACTCACCCTTGGGGGGTAGATTGTTGGAAATCCAAGTGTAAGTTTAAGTCCCACATTGGAGAGAAATGAGAAAGTAGAGGGAAGACACATTAACTCATTGCCTTAAGGTTTTGGGTGAAGAGTGGTGTCAACTACTTATAAAGTTGGACTCACATCTCATTGCTCATTGACTTCCCGGTCAAAAAACCTCCCCCTTGATACTCCTAACAAAATTGACTATTAAACCTATATATATATATATATATATATATATATATATATATATATATATATATATATATATATATATATATATTATCTTTAATAAAATGACAGTTTCTTATATATTTTACTTTTGAAATATAAGGATGAATTTGTTAAAATAAATTATAACATATTATCATATAAGCAACCAATAAAAGGATAAATATTAAAATACACATTTAACATGAGAAAAATGTATATAAAAGTAAACATTTTGATTATCAATCCAAAAACAATTCAATTTCATCTCACACATACATACCAAACCATATAAACTACTCATAGATTTATATTTTAAAAAATATTCAATAAATAGAATATTTACTTATGTTTTTTTGGAATATCTATATAAGAAATAAGAAATACTAACATTTAATCTTATCCAAGATTTTGATTAACAAGCTAACTTAAGAGTAATGAATTAGGGTAAATTATTACAACTTAATTTTGCATATATATACACATATAACAGTGAGCAATATCTTTCGTCCTCACCTATTTGAAATCTCAGTCTATATAATATCAGTGAAGCAAGGGAATCTATTTGTAATATAAATATCTTTACTTAATATATAAATAAAATAATGATTCACGTATCATTCCATATTGATAATCCCAAATTCATACAATTATAGTTATTCTCAACAACTATTTTAATACAACAAAACTCATTTAAGCAAAACTACAAGTAAATTAAATATACAAGTTAATATTATACTTACACTTATATTTAACATTCACAGTGAATATATTAAAGAGACAACAAGATAATAAAAAATTAGCATAAGTGAAAACATTTTTGATTGAGAGAAAATTGTTTTGTTTGAGAAAAAAATTCTTCGTTTAAGAAAAAATTTAGTTGAGAATAAGGATTGAGTTATGATAATGTTTTTGTTTGTGTTAAAAATTCATTCATTAGTAAAAAAAAAGCCTTTTTCAACGCGCTATATACGCCTCAGTTTTACTCAAACCGAAGCGTATAAAAGCAGCGATGACATTTTCGTAGTTTTAGGAGAGTTATATGCCTCGGTTCAAAAGGAACTGAAGCGTGATAGGTGTATTGTCTCGGTTAAGTTAGCAACCGAGGCATAAAGCTTTGCCAACTCACCCTGCTATCACTGGTATTTGCTGACAAACTTTTTGAAAATCACATACTGCCTCGATTATGTCAATACCCAATTTCGTCCGGGTAAATAAAATTCATCACAAAAATAAAAAAAAAAACATAAAAAACCAAAATGAAAAATACTATTTATTTTACTTTTTGCACCCCCAAATTTTCTTTTAAACACTTAATCCAATGGCCCAAAATAATCTCTTACTTTTTTACTTCCTCACCACCCCTTTTCTCTTATCACACCCCACTCACCACATCACCATCCACATCACCCTCCACATCTCATTCCACATCATCTACCTTTTTCATTTACTTTTTCCACATCATTTCCATATTAATTTTATATATCAACTTTTCTAATTTTTCCACTTACTTTTTTTAATTATATCTTCTCCATCAACATTTTTTATTATCCATTTTTCTCCACCTTATTTCTCCACCCACTTTTTATATTATTTCTTTCACTTATTTTCCACATTAACTTTTACTATTCACTATATTTTATTTCACCTAATTTCTCCACCAACTTTTTATATTATTTCTTTCACTTAATTTCCACACCTAATTTCTCCACCAACTTTTTATATTATTTCTTTCACTTATTTTCCACATTAACTTTTACTATTCACTATATTTTATTTCACCTAATTTCTCCACCAACTTTTTATATTATTTCTTTCACTTATTTTCCACATTAACTTTTACTATTCACTATATTTTATTTCACCTAATTTCTCCACCAACTTTTTATATTATTTCTTCCACTTAATTTCCACACCTAATTTCTCCACCAACTTTTTATATTATTTCTTCCACTTAATTTCCACACCTAATATTATTTCTTTCACTTATTTTCCACATTAACTTTTTCTATTCATCTTTTTTTAATTATATTTTATTTCCTCTAAATTTTCCACCAACTTATTATATTATTTTTATTCATCAACTTTCTTCATCCTTAACTCTATAAATACCTACATTTCCTTCACTTCACACACACACAATTACATAATATCCATCTCTTCTCTCTCAAAATCTCTACATTCTATCTCAAAACTCTACTCCATTTTTCTCTCACACTTTACCATTTCCTATTCCCTTCAAACATAGTAAATTTCATACCATATTTTCACTATAAATTCATCTTCTTCACAATCAATCTATCTCCTCTCACAACTTATTACAAGCAAAATCTTGCTTCATCTTTCAAATCTTCAACAAGGTACACATTTTCTTTTCATTCTATTTATATGCATTTTGATCATTTTTTTTAGTTCATAAATTTATCCTATTTTCTACCACAATTTTATCCTATGTTTTTTTTTTCATATTTTTATGTCATAGATATTTCAACTCACTTCTCTTCTTAATAAAAAATATATAAAACTTTAAAAAACATGTAATGATATAAATATCGGTGTGAGTACTCGTGCGATCGTACGCATCAGCCTAGTACTCATTACCCAAAATATAAAATAAACAAAAAAAGCCGTATGAGTACTCGTGCGATCATACGCATCAGCCTAGTGCTCATTACGCAAAATCTAAAATAAACAAAAAAAGCCGTGTGAGTGCTCGTGCGATCGTACGCATCAGCCTAGTGCTCATTACGCGAAACAATAAAAAACAAGGAAAAAGCCGTGTGAGTGCTCGTGCGATCGTACGCATCAGCCTAGTGCTCATTACGCAAAAAAATCTAAATATTACATCAAAAAATACCCAAAAAATATAAAATCTTCAAAAAACCAAAAACAACAACACTTTCAAGCAAACAAACAATCTTTCTAGCCAGAACTACGTGATCCTTGATTCTCCATCAAAAGTGGAGATACGTAGGAGCAAGGCCAGTCCTTGTCAGGTTCACTTTCCCAAAAATCCAAAGTCATTTTCTCAAACAAATTTCTCAAACAAATTTTCAAGCAGTTTTCTAAAAGAACTACGGAACCCTGATTTCTCATTCTTAATGAGAATACGTAGGAGCAAGGTCAATCCTTGTCGGGCCCAAAAAACTAAAAAATACATTTTGTTTCTTTGGAGTTTTATTTTAGGGGAAAGTTAAACATTTTGAAAACCACATCATATTCGCATATTTAGTTAAAGGTACTGCCCCAGGGCAGGCGTTGTAGGGTGCTAATACCTTCCCTACACGTAACCGACTCCCGAATTTAGAATCTCATTTTCGCGGACCATGCCTTATCATTTTATGGTTTTTCCGTAGTTTTTCAGAATAAACTATGGTGGCGACTCCAAAAATCTCTTTTTTCAAACCGTGTTTTCTTTTTCGGATCGTTGTCCCGTCGCGATTCCGGTTGCGACAGATTACATTCAGAACCTAGACGTAAACGGTGACACGTACTCCCTGCAATCTCTACAAATCAGCTGCAATCAGAAACTTCTTTGATTGACAGGGATACTACCTTGGTTATCTACAGAACCGAGGCATAAAGAGTGCCTTTATCACATCGGTTTGATGCCAACCAAGGCATATAAGGTGAATATATTTTCAAAATTACCATTATATTTTTCATTTTTAATTATTTTCTTCCTTATATAATTGAGTAAGTGAAGTTTGTTAACTTAAAGTTTCATTTATGAATTTTGGTATATGACAATTAAGTTATTATCAATTTCAGGCGTCATTGGCAGCTACTTGTGATCTCTATATAGGAGAACACTACTGTCTGGTTTTGTTTATTGCACAAGTTTCCTCCAAGTCCTCTTAGACATGTAGTAAATTGGTAAGAACCTCAATGTTTCAACTTTCTTATATAAATGTATGCTAAAGCCATTTTGTTTTAATAGTTCCCTTGCAACACATATGATGTTGTCTGGGAGATCTACTGCTATAACTAAAAAGCTTGCATGGGTTCCCTTAAGGTTTGACATTTTAGTCTATACTTTGTTACATTTTGTACCATTCCAATGATGTTACTTAACATTTTATAATTACGATGATATATTGTAGTGTAATAGACAAAATTGGTCATATGGGTGTGGTTACTACGTCACGTATTGGATGATGACCAATATTCGTGCACATTGCACTAGTGGATGGGAAATGTAACATCCCGATTATATAATAACAAATATTACATAATAAAGACGTCAACATTCCAATAATGAGAACAGTCGGAGCATGACGTGTAATTAAATGTGAAATTACAGTCATCCAGAAATAAAAGAAATGAAAATTTAAACTTAAACAGTTTATAGGTTCGAACACTACACGTGTTCAGATAGGAAAGTTCCTCAGAAGACTACTCCGCAACCCCAGTATCCTCCAGCTCTTGCTCCAAGGGGATCTCCTTGACGACATCTGCTCCCATCCAAGTGGATGATCATCGCAAGAGAAACATACCCAAACAGCACACAACACAAACAATGCAAGGGTGAGCTAGATATAAAAAGCATATTATCTCCTAGTACGTTTAATTCATGACATCATACATAGGTACATATACAGGAATAATTAAAGCATACTCATTAAGTCACAGTTCACACACTCATCTTTAAAATCTCATAGTCTGTTGGCACTCCCCAAACACTATGCAAGGTAAATACATACAACCCATCTTTACACTCACATAGTCTGCTGGCACTCCCCAACACTATGCAAAGTAAATACACACGACATATCTTTACACTCACATAGTCTGCTGGCACTCCCCAACACTATGCAAGGTAAATACACACGATTCATCTTTACACTCACATAGTCTGCTGGCACTCCCCAACACTATGCAAGGTAAACACACACGATTCACTCGCATAGTCTGCTGGCACTCCCCAACACTATGCGAGGTCCACACACGATTCACTCTTCACACTCGCATAGTCTGCTGGCACTCCCCAACACTATGCAAAGTAAACACACGATTCCTATTTACACTCGCATAGTCTGCTGGCACTCCCCAACACTATGCAAAGTAAACACACGATTCCTATTTACACTCGCATAGTCTGCTGGCACTCCCCAACACTATGCAAAGTAAGTACACCCCAAATCACCACCATGTCTCCTTTTCCTAAGGATCATGGAATTACGTCCACCACCATGTATCCCCTCCTTGAGGACCATGGAATTACGTCTGTGAATTATACTGTTACTGACAAATACCAGATATCCTCATATATTACAGTAAATCCAACACACCTCATAAATTCACATAGTTCATTTCACCATATATAATTTCCATCACAATATACATTCCAAACATTTGTACACATAATTCAATTTAATAGAAAATGGATTTAGAATACATTTTTTGGTAGGGTATTAATTGGACGAGCACTATTCACCGGACACCATGGGACGCACGTTTCTGGACGAACGCCATTTGCAAAAACCAGGCCGAACACTAATTGAACGAACGTCCTTAGATCATACGTCACCAGGACGAACGCTCAAAACCAATGTCGAACGCCATTTTGCCAAACGCGGAAACCGAACGCGTTGAATACTTGACCGAACGCTAAAGGGCATAATCTGGACGAACGCTATGAGAATTAGGCCGAACGCTACGAACCGAGCACCATAAGGTCGAATGCTACGAACCGAGCACCATAAGGCCGAACGCTATTTTTCACTGGCACAGTGAACGAGCGCTACTGGACGAACGCACACTTTGGTCGAACGCGGACGAACGCTCACCTTGGACGAACGCAGACGAACGCTTACTTTGGACGAATGCGGACGAACGCTTACTTTGGACGAATGCGGACGAACGCTCGGTTGAACTAACGCGGACGAACGCTCACGATCACTACAGCAGGCTGAACGCTCAACTTAGGCCAAAGGCCGAACGCTCAACTTAGAATAAAGGCCGAACGCACAAGCTGAAGTTAAGGACGAACGTTCAACTGAGAACAAAGGCCGAACACTTGATCGAGATTGGACGAACGTCCAATGTGGCTCAGAACGGACGAACGTCCAATTTGGATCAAATTGGACGAACGCTCACTCCAACATTTTCCAGAGGCCACTCGCGCCGGGCGCCTGGCGCGACAGAGGCGCCGGGCGTGAATTCTGCAGAATGCAGAATTCTGCAGATTGAGGCCAGAACCTCGTTTTATCATTTTCAACCCTTTTTATTAACTTCTAACACCCTTAATTCATGTTTTATACTAGATTAAACTTACCTAATTGATTATAACCGTTCCTTATTCAATTCTTAAGGGATTCATACTCAAATTCAACCATAAAACACCAATTTTCATAACTTTGATACTCAAAATCCAATTCCACTACTTTACACCTATTTTGATCAATTTGATGGTTCAAACAAGTCATAATACAGTGGGTGAAACTGTTCCAAATGCTCAATAACACTCTAGACCCCAAATACTCAAAATCACTACCTCACTTCCTCTCCAAATGACTAAAAAGCTACAAAATCCTAATTTTTTTTCCTTCAATTCCAAAACATCCAAGATTTCATACATGAATCAACACATCAATTTCAGTCCAACCATACATACAACTCCAATTTCCAGCATCTACAACATGCAACAACTACCAAAATACAGAAAATCCAACTCCCCTTACCTCTTCAAGACCTCCTTGCAATCTTGAATGCAGTAAAGCTCTGGACGTTCTCTGCCTCACCTCTGGATGCAGCACCCAACACTTCACTTGAATCTACCTTCCTCAAGCTTGCAGCTGCAACGCCGGACGACCTCTGCCTCACTTCCCCCAAATCTGCAGCAAGCTTTCCAATCTGTAACGCCCCTCCCCAAAAATCCTTCAATCTACCAACTCTTCTCTTTAAGAAGTAGAACCGTGCACTCCTCAGCTTCTCTTCTCTTCCTTAGTGCCACGTCCACTAATTGATGGGGATGATGGTGTTTTTGGCGGCTGGAGCACTTTCAAAGTGGGAAGACCCACCAACTCCTGCTGCTGCCCACTTTGCTGAATGGGAAGCCCCTCCACTTCAACTGTGCAGCTGCCCACTCCACCCAGCCGTCCACAACTTGAAGCTCCCACTGGCTGCTGTCCCTTTCCCCCTTCCAAACGTGCAGCCGCCCATTAGAAGGCCTTCCCCACCACTTTCTTCTTTCAAAATACTGGTCCTTACAGGAAACGGTAATATTCAGGTTTGAATTTTATTTTCTCTATAGTTTAGATTTCATATACACTAATTGAAATCATCGTGTTTTATGCAGAGATTCAATATGACTACTCAAATGCCAGAGAAGTCACTTAAACTCATGAGGAAAACACTGATTAAATATGTAATTCAACTATAGAATAATATGTAGTAGATATTAGGATATAGTAAGTTATAAGTTTATGCTTCTAAGTTGTTTTATGCTTTTGTACATTATTATTAGTTTAACTTTAACTTTGTACATTGGATTGATTTTTCAAAGTTGATTTATGATTACATTGAATTGATTTATACTTCTAAGAAGTTGATTTATGATTACATTAAATGCATTTATGTTTTAATATTATTTTTATTGAAAATATATGCTTCTGGATTATTTTGGACTGTTCTGACTGTAAAATTATACGCAGATCTGTTTCTGTAGTAGGGAATGTTGCGAAAACATACATGTTCTTAAAAAAAAGGACAATACGCCTCAGTTGTGACCACAACCGAGGCAGAAAGCCCTCTACAACATCGATTCATGCCACAACCAAGGCATAAAGTCTCGCAAAAAAAGAAAAACAAAACAAAATTAAAAACACTGATACGGAATAACATGCTTAGAGAGAAATGTTCTAATGACAATTAATAAATGGAAATTAAAAAGATTTAAAATGGAAGAGATAAGGAAGAGAGAACTTATGAACTTGAGGACACACCATTTGAAACAATCCAAGATAAGTGCCAAGGTTGGATCGCCACTTGCTTTTCACAAGATAAGACCCAAAAGATGACTTAGAGAAAGAATTCTATCTCAAAGAAGATAAGCAAATGAATGCAAATCACTCTTATATTCATTCAATCAAAGGTGTGTGTACAAAAGGAGACCCCTAGGCTTCTTATATAACCTCTAAGATGGATTAAATGGAAAGTTTTAAGGGATATGGGACTTGGAGTGCTTCCCAAGCTGACCAACAACGTCTCCAAGGAGTCTTAGTCCCACATATATTAAATATTCCATTCCTAAAGAGTTTATAAGCTTCATAGCAAGTCTAGAACTCAAAAGCTACAAACTATGCATGATTACTTGCACTACAAGCAACAAAAGGAGAAAGCTTATTTATTCTTCTTTTCTTTTAAGTTCAAGCTATGTGATGTCCCACATTGCTTGTAATATAAATAAAAGGAGAGTTTATAAGCTTCTCTACAACTAAAAATAACGAAAGAACAAAAAAGGTAAATACAAGCCAATGAAACCTATTTTATTTTTTTTATGGTTGTTGTCACTTTGAAAACTCTTCATTGTTGCCCCATCTATGATCATATCATCCCCTAGGTTGGAGAGGATTCGACCTCGAATCTTGAAAAACCTGCAACAAAGAGAGATTAGTGACTTATTTCGTGTATAAACCAACGAAACTCCTCCTGGATCAAATGTCAACCTGCAAAAATCATCAAACATTTTGTGAATAAATTTATGTTGACCAATCAATGTATATATAAAAGAAATATTGATAGAATAGGTCTTTGAAATTGGATTTATTTTCTTAGGGAAAACTAAAAGTCCTTCTTTAGAAAAACTTTTATTTTTTTCTTGAGTTAAGTGTAAAAAGGAACACATTAACTCAAGATGTGAGTTGTAAATGGTGTGTGAAGAAGTGGTAATAAGAGATGAGAAAGGTGGGATATTTTCACAAAATTTTTTAGGAAAAGAAGAAAGCTTAATAATTGGAGAAACGTGGAAGGATGAAAAAACTCCCCTGTCATGGCTTGGATCCATTTGAATGATGGGAGGGGTAGGTGCCTTCAATAACACTTTGTCTAAAACTTATGTCTGCTCCTCTCCTCTCACAAGTTTTTCTTTTTCTTTCTTTACTCTCTCCTCTCTTTCTTTTCTCTCATATTCTTCTTTTACGCTCTCATTGCTTTCTTTCCTCTCATTTTCTTCTTTTACTCTATCCTCTTTTCTATCTTGTAGGTCCTCATTTAAACAATTAAGCATGACCCTCTCTTTTGAATCACGTGATGAGGAAGAAGAGTTATAAGTTGGTGAAGGTAAGGAAGAGGTAGACTCATTAGTGACAATGACTTCATCCTTAATGCATGTTGCCTTTTTATTGGGGCAGGCAGATGCTATATGACCATGTCCTAAGCATTTAAACATTTAATGTGACTTGGTTTAGAAGGGGATGTAGGTTGGGAAGAGGAATGGTTAGAAAGATAATGAGGACAAGATTTGTTAGTGGGCTCCTTAGAAACATCCTTGGCTTTATCCTTTGATGATGAAGAATTAAAGAAAACATCTTTTGAAGAGTTTGAAAATTTGTTGTTAAAAGCTTCTTTTTGCAAGAGTTTCTTCTCGACTTTCATGGCCCTATGAACCACTACATCTAAAGTCTCATCATCATGGAGTTTCACAACATCTTGGATGTTTCTATTTAGTCCACTAATAAATCTAACTATTTTTGCATGATCATTTTCTTTAGTGTTAGTACGATGTATGGGTACTTCGAGCTCGCGAGCATACTCCTCCACACTTCGTCTACCTTGCTTAAGCCGTTGGAACTTAAGCAAGAGTTCCCTAAAATGGTGAGGAGGTTTGAAGCGCTGGACAATAATGTCCTTAAAATGTTCCCATGTACTCGCGGGTGAGGCCATGGTTAAGTATCTCCTATTTAGCCATTGTTTGGCATATCCCTCATTGTTGAATAGCCTTCACTATGTCCCTCTTGCTAGAAGCACTTCTTTGATGACTACCTCCATTGGAAGAAGATTGCCTTGAATCTGTGGACATTTTTTTCTAAAAGAAAACAACAACAAAACTAAAAATAAAACACATTAAACAACAACAAAAATGGAAGGAAAATAGCATCCAAAACTCTCCAAACAACAGCAAAAAAAAAATTGGCTCAAAAGCTCATGGTTATTGTAGTGAAACAGGGCAAGATCACTCCCTTAAGTGCACTCTTCAATCAAGATAGTAATGCGTCTCTCAAGTTAGATTTTTAGAGCACAAAATCAGGGACAAAGTCAAGTGGAAAGATGTACAATCCAACCTCAACAAACACAAGGAATCAAATCAAGAAACATGCACTACAAGAGGCCAAAAAATCAATTGAAAACTACTAGAAATGTGATGGAAAAAGAACCTATGAAAGCAAGAAAATTGGCACAAAAAAATGGCAGAGAACTAGAAACTTAGACTAGACAAAACAAGGAAAAATGAATCAAAACAGTGGCACATATGAACAAGACAGCTGCAAAAATATTTGACACAAACAAGAGACAATTCACACCCAAAATTCTAGGCATACATGAAGAGAAGGATCTAAAATTGAGTGGAATTAATTTGGCAAGCTTCAATCCTATATGTTCTTGAAATTGATGATAAAAAAAGGCTTAAAATGCAACTTCCAAACACACAAAACAATGATGATGTCTCGGCTAAACCAGAAAAAAACAAAGCACACAGATTTAGATTTCTAATGGTGCATGCAGTTTTAGAGTTTCACTAGTCTCGGCCAAGTGTTTTTAAATTGATTAGGTGTGTTTGACAAAACTGGAAATTGGTTTATTTAATACCTCTACTATGGTAGAACATACAAGTAAAGCCAACACACTTAATTCCTAGTTTGATCAAACTTAATTCAGCATACAAGAACAAAGCACTGGAATTTCAAGACATATGACTCAATAAAAAGTGCAATTTCAAGAATTATTTGCTAGAAAAATCCTAAGGAGGAAACACATATGACTCAATAAAAAGCTAAGATGGCAAGAAAAGACTCAAACAATCCAGCTAAGACAAGAATTAAAAGCTGGAAAAAGTAAACAAAAGGAAATGGAAGCCTACTTGTTGAAGACCTCCAAAGATGATGTTAGATGCTTGGGTTGGAAGTTGCTGGTTGGTGGCTTTGAACAACAGCAATTGGACCACCTTATGCACTTGATTTGATGCTTGTGATCATCCTTTAGAGTTGCTTGAAGGTGTAGGACATCAAAAAGATCAAATACAGCCACCAAAAATACAAAACAGCCAGCACATATCAAAATAGATTTGAAATAATCCCAAACAACAAGCACTGGAATGAACACTGGATGCAAAACAGATAATTGCACATAGTAAACGAATGAATTAAAAAAAAGTAAGAGTTGGAAATTTTAGTAGACATCTGGGCGAAACTTTAAAAAAAAAATTCACACAATTCGAATAACAAATAAGCACGAACTAGATCAAACAAAATGGAAGTAGAAACAACGTTTTTGCTAGACACGCAAAATGAGTACTGAACAAAAACAAGAATTACAAATATTTTCTTTCTACTCTAACATGAAATTCCTAAGATGATCAAACCAATGGCTCTAGATACCACATGATATGGAATATCATGCTTAGAGAGATATGTTCTAATGACAATTAAGAAATGAAAATTAAAAAGATTTAAAATGGAAGAGATAAGGATGAGAGAACTTATGAACATGAGGACATGCCACTTGAAATGATCCAAGATAAGTGCCAAGGTTGGATCGACACTTGCTTTGCACAAGATAAAACCCAAAAGATGACTTAGTGACAAAATTCTATCTCAAAGAAGATAAGCAAATGAATGCAAATCACTCTTATATTCATTCAATCAAAGGTTTGTGTACAAAAGGAGACCCCTAGGCTTCTTATAAAACCTCTAGGATGGATTAAGTGGAAAGTTTTAAGGGATGTGGGACTTGGAGTGCTTCCTAAGCTGACCAGCAGCATCTCCAAGGAGTCTTAATCCCACATCTATTAAATCTTCCATTCCTAAAGAGTTTATAAGCTTCATAGCAAGTCTATAACTCAAAAGCTACATACTATGCTTGATTACTTGCACTACAAGCAACAAAAGGAGAAAGCTTATTTATTCTTCTTTTCTTTTAATTCCAAGTTATGTGATGTCCCACATTGCTTGTACTATAAAAAAAAAGAGTTTATAAGCTTCTCTACGACTAAAAATAACGAAAGAACAAAAAAGGCAAATACAAGCTAATGAAACCTATTTTATTTTTTTTATTCTTGTGGTCACTTTGAAAACTCTTCATTGTTGCCCCCATTATGATCATATCACCAACCGAGGCAATAGAGGACGACATATTGCTTCGATTACCGAAGAATCGAGGCAAAATGCTACCCACCGAGGCAAAAAGGGGCAAACTTTTTCCCCTCGCCTGTATATGCCTCGGTTCAGGAACTGCTGCCTATGGGCGAAAATAACCGTTGTCGTTTCCCCTGACTGCACTAGTGATTGTTGAAACGAAAAATAGAATTGAAAACAAATGTTGAGTTTTTTCTTTATTTTCAGTGTAGTGAAAATCTTTCACATTATATATATTAGTTTTAATACCCTATTTTTTTCCAAGTTTCGCTCAAAAATGTCAAATTAGTCAATCCTTTAAAATGTGCGTCAATTACGTCCTCACTTAATAAAATTTGCATAAATGAAATCCCTTCCGTTAAATCCGTACAAACGGCGTTAACTATTTTTCTCTCTCTTCTACTTTTCTTCTATTTTTCTGTGCAATGCAGGTGTTTGTCAGGTTTTTTTTTTCTCTTCTACTTTAAATACTCTCTCCTTCCATATCACTCATGTAGCCCCTTACCTCCCATGCATACTCTTCTTTACTTTCCATTCTTCTCTTTGCTCACTCCAATCCAATTTTTCCAACCTAAGGCACCTTCTTTCTTTTAAAGATCAAGAACAAAACTCTAATAATCTCATTCTACAATTTTCTCTATCCACATTTTTCCTTGCTTTTCCGATACAATCTCCTCCCTCCTATAAACAGAAAACCAACCCCTTGCTTTCTCTATTACGATGCGTTCCTTCATTCATCTCCTTCCTTCTTAAACTCCAGAAACCACTAAACTCCTCTCATCTTTCTCTTTTCCATCACCTAAATACCCACTCATCTAAAATCACACTCCCATACATTAAACCTTCACTTCTCTGTATGCAAAAATCGCTTCCACCTTACGGTCATTCTCCCTACTTTTCTACTCCTTCTCTTCTCATTATAAAGGGTTGAAACACTTACTTCTACCAACTCATCTACACTCCCTCACAACACTTTCAACTCTCTTCTCCTTTAGATTCACATCTACTCTTCCACCTTATACTCAACTTGAACTTCTATCCACCTTTACAAATGGGTATACGGTAGCGCTAAACAGAGGGGACCATGTGGTGGTGCAACTTTTTGGCAACTATTTATTGAAGGAATGGAAAACATGGCTGATGATTATGGTATCATCTTTCAACGAAATCCTTCCACTGCCAAAATCATCGCCCAACAGTCTTTAAGGATGTCTCGAATTCGATAGTCATATGTTGTACAAATTGTTCTTTAAATCAAATAAATTATTATCCTTTACAAGCTATAACAATTATAAAAATATGACATGTTTGATTTGCACTCTTAAGGTTTGTAATATTCTTTGGTTTCCATAAATTACTCTCCATTGTCTCTTAAACTTATGTTCTAATTTAAGAAATCATAAAGATGATTTATCACTTAACAGAAAGAAAGGAACAACAAGAGGATATCTTTATTTTATTAGAGACTTTAATTAATATGTTAAAATTTCAAAATAGTTATGTGTGTTTTTAATATATACATAAACACATAAAAATAAAAATTCTAAAAGGTAAAAATAATAAAAAAAAAGTAGTGGTCGTGACTTGTCCTTTGACAAAACAACTTAATATTTTGAAAAATAATACTTTTAACACATAAAGTTTTTACATTAAATATTATCTTTTCTTATTTTTTATTTTTTTTAAATAAAAAAATTTATTCTTTTATTTTACCTATGTATTATATATATAATAAATATAAAATTGTCACTCTATCATTATTTTAATGTTTTAAATTTTCTCCTAGGGCAATCACCCTACCACATTTTATTAGAGCAGTGAAAATAAAAAGTTATTAGAGCAGTGAAAATAAAAAGTTATTATGGGGACTAGAAAAAAATGGTTAAAAAAGTTCTATAAAGAATTTATATTAAAATGTATATTAAGTAAAAGGATTTAATAGAAAGGATTTCATTGATGCAAATTTTATTAAGTGAGGACGTAATTGATGCACTTTTTAAAAGATGGACTAATTTGACATTTTTGAACGAAACTTGGAACAAAATAGGGTATTAAACCTATATATTACTTTAATTATATATATATATATATATATATATATATATATATATATATATATTAATATATGAAAAACTATAGGATATTATCTTCTCTCGTCCAAATCAAATTGAAAACTTAATTTAATTTAAGAAACATTATACTTTAGCATGTACAATCCAACTACTATATTAAAATCTCAACAAGATTATCATGTTAGGAGCTTTAAAATAATTATCTGTCAATAAAAAAAATCAAATAACATTCTTATTTAATTTCAAACATTCTAATTGTTTTCAAACAAAATCATATTTTCTACATTTAACTTAAGTACTGTGACAAGGTTATCTTCACGTCTAAACAATCCATCTCAAGATTTAATTACTCACTAGTAAAAAAACTGGTTTTAAACTCGCGGTATAGGCACCAGTTTAGGTGAAACCGAAGCCTATTAAAATACGGTGACATTTTTGTAGTTTAAGCGAACTTATACGTCTCGGTTCAAAATCAACCAAAGCAAATAAGTCATATTACCTCGGTTAAAGCAACGATCGAAGCCTAAAATCCCACATGTCCCCTTACAGTCTTTGAAATTTGAATTCTGTGCAGAGCCTATGGCTTCGGTTCGTTCATAACCAGTACGAAATAGTGTTTATGCCTCGGTTTAAACGGAAACCGAGGTATATAGTCATTTTATATTTTTTTTCATTTTTTTTCTGAGGACTATATGTCTCGGTCAGGTGTAGAACCGAGACCTATATGCATGTATTGTTTCGGGCGAGAGAGAACCGAGTCATATGTGCACGTATCTTAACCAAAAAAACGTAACCTTTCATTTCCGTCTTCCTCCAGATCTGACTCCCACCCTCGCTCCCTCGCTCTCCCTCCTTTCCTTCTTCCTTCATATTTGACTCCCTCCCTCCCACTCCCTCCATCACTTTCTCGCGTCGTCCAGTCTCGTTTTCGACCATTCCACCGGCGGCATCATCTACTCCGACTGCGGCCTCGTCCCCGATCGCGCCACCAGCGACATCGCCTTCTCCGACTGCGGCCTTGTCCCAGACCACTCCACCGGGGACATTTTTTGCTCCTAGTGCGGCCTCGTCCTCGAGTCCCACTCCATGGACGAGATCTCCGACGGGCGACAACGACCCCAACGTCCTTGAGTCTATATCCCATCGCGCGACAACACCCACACAGCCAGCACAACCGCGAGATCGGTGGTTTCCGGCGAGAGAGAAACGATGGTGGATGCGGCGACGGCGAGGACGCGACGTCAGCGACAATTCCTCGATCTCCCTCACCATCTCTGTTTTCTCTCCTACCTTTTGAGTTTCTGTGATTTGAGTTTGGTTTCTTCGATTTGAGTTTGGCTTCTGCGATTTGAGTTTGGTTGTTGCAATTTGAGTTCCGTTTCTCTGATTTTTGAGTTTCTGGGTTCTGTGTGCAGGTTGGGGTGGAGAAGATTGAATCATGGAGGCACGATTTGGGTTTTGGGTTGCTGTTATGGTGGTTCTGGGTTGTTGTTTTGGGTTGCAAGTTGTTGTTCTGGGTTATGGGTTGCGCTTCTGGGTTCTGCAGTTGCATTTTTGTGAATCTCGGTCACCAAATCCTCCTGCTTGAACTGAACTGGGTTACCTAAATTTTAAAAAAAAAGTGTTACGACCTTAATTATCTAAAATTCGGGGCATAATCTTACCACTTTTGTCTCGGTTCATGACCGAGGCATAAAACGTATATTTTTTTACCTCGTCTGGTTACCTATAACCAATTTTAACCGGTGTTATATCCTCCTCCTGTACTAGTGACTATTTTTTTCCAATTCATATAATTTTCATCACTTTAATAATATTTCTATACAATACAATTCACTTAAAATCATAAATCAATTAATATACAAATTAATTTTCATTTTACATTTATAATAAACATTTTAAAATCCCTTAAATAAAAAATAAAGAAATTTAATTTTTTTTACCTTGAATGAAAATAAGCTTATTTGAGCCAAAATTTTCTCATTTGAATGAATTTTGGGTGTACTCTGCTGGGTATCATTCATACAACACAAGCACACACAACTAAAATAAAAAAGAGAAAATATTGATAATAGGCAAAAATGGAAATTTTATACTAGTGGAAGAAATTTACAGCACCTCTCTCTTTCAATATAAAACTTCTCTAAATTATGAGAATACAAGAAAGGAGAGAACAAAGGAGAGAATGAGATATATAACAAAGGGGGCAAGGGGTTTCTTTTATAGCCACCAAACCATACCCCTTTACAAGTTCCCACCAATGTGGGACTTCATTCCTCACAATCTCCCACTTGAAGATTTTGATGAAACTAATCAAATCTTCACACCATCTTTGCCTTCGTGTTGCTTGTTCTTCTGATAAACTTTAGTAGAATCGAATTAACGTAAATATGCCAATAATCTTTGACACCTAATTCTGGTTCTCTGAAACGTAATGCAACACCTGATCAATATTTTATTGCTCTCCACCTAAACCTACCACGAACATACTAACCACTCCCACTACTTGTGCAATGTCTGGTCTTGTACGCATCATAGCAATTATAAGGTTGTCCACCATCGATGCATACTGTACTTGAGACTTTTCCATCCTCTCCACTTCACTGCTAGGACTCATACTTGAGGATAATTGATAGGAGATGGGTTAAAACTAGCTTGCACTCTCGCATGTTGAAGCGCCGCAAGACTTTCAGTAAGTTTTACTTTTGAGAAAGCCAAATCTTCCCATCTTTTTCTATCTCGGTGAATTTGCATCCCTAAAATCTTGCTTACCGGTTCCAAGTCCTTTAATATCAAACTCCCTAGCCAATTGTGCCTTCAGTTCTTGGATTAGAGCTTTGTTGGGACCTACCACCAACATGTCATCCACATACAACAAAAAAATGATAAATCATTATCCTCAAACCTCTTGTAGTATGTACAATGGTCTGAACTTAGTTTGTTGTATCCAAAGCTTTATAAAGGAATCAAATCTCTTATACCAACACCTTGGCGCCTGCTTTAAATTGTATAGAGATTTGTTCAACGTGTAAACCAAGTTTTCTTGTTCTTTAAAGCCTTCTGGTTGGAGCATCATTTCATTCCTTCTTAACAATAACCTTGTGAGCGGTAGAACTCACAGGCAATACCCCTTCACATTGTTAGCATAGCCCAAACACTTAATTATTTCCCTAGTTTCAAGCTCTACTCGTGCTTTGGTTTCCTTGAACTGGTAATAACAACACATTTGACTTCCTCCTTATGTGATACACCCACAAACTCTTGGAATAAACTTTGCGCCTCCTAGGAATAACTCTGGTGATTCCCTTACATCAGAATGAACCAAGTCTTCTTGTGTTTTCTTTTCTGGTAGTCAAACTTGCAAACTTCGATCTATGTTGTTGGCGTATCACATAGTGCTTGCATAAAGGTAAAACAACCTTCTTAAGCCCGAGTACATATTACGTTCCACCTTGCAAACTTCACTTTGACATATGTCTAAGTATGATGTCACGTCAACACCGTTTCTTCTTGACTTGTCAATGCAACCATTGCATTAGCTTTCTACAACGTATCTCCCATAAGCACATGTCATGATCTTCTGAGCTTTTTTGACTTACCAGATCTCCCCTCTTTCTCACAAGAATATTACTTCACCTCATATAATTTTATGAGGGGATCCCAAATCTCCCTTGCAATTTCTTTCCACTTCTGCTCCATCATTTCTGCGGGTTTTCCTTCAATTACAGCTATGCAATTGTCCTTTCTCAAAATTGCCTTTATCTTCAATTTCCACAACGAGAAATTGTTCCCGTTGAACCTCTCTATCTCGTATTTTGTTGTCATGATTTCTAAAATATCGGCTTATGCACTTCTCACTATGAATAGTATTGTCTACTGGAACAACACAGGTAAACGGTGAAGTAACATACCAAGAAGTTTCCAGGAAAGAGAGGTGGGTCACAAATGGACACTCTTAAGTACCAAATCTTTCCTAGCCAGAACTTTCCCAGATAGTACTTTCACACTACCAAACGTTTCCAGTAATAACTCTTTTCTGATGCGGAAGATCGGATTAAACCGCAACCATAGTGCATACTCAGAATTTTACCAACACTATTCTAGTGACAATAGCAGCGGAATACAAACCTATAGCTCTGATACCACTATTGGGTATCAGACATACAACACAAGCACACATAAATGAAATAAAGAAGAGAAAATACTGATAATAGGCAAAAATGGAAATTTTATACTAGTGGAAGAAATATACAGCACCCCTCTTTTCAATACAAAACTTCTCTAAATTATGAGAATACAAGAAAGGAGAGAACAAAGGAGAGAATGAGATATATAACAAAGGGGGCAAGGGGTTTCTTTTATAGCCACCAAGCCATACCCCTTTACAAGTTCCCACCAATGTGGGACTTCATTCCTCACATACTCATGGGTTAACTTTGAATGCTACTTTTGCTTGAGAAAAAAAAATCCTTCGCTTAATTAAAAATAGGACTAAGAGAAAGGTTATTTTTAATTTTATGTTCGCTCCACAAAGATGGGACATATTGAATCTTGTTCTTTTTTTGCTTGAGCGTAAAATTCAGAAAAATAAGTCTCAACAACAAAACCAATTAGACAAAACAAATGGAGGGAGTTATTTTTTTCAATTGACTTTACTAAGATCGACAAGAAAACACTAACATAAAAATGACTTTTAACGTATATTATTTTTGTCTTTTAGCGTTAAATGATATGCAACAATAGTTAAACATAAGTTTATAAAAAGCGTTGAATGGAAAACTTGTTTGAAAGGAAAAGGAGTAAAGAACGAGTTTAACCACTTTTAGTTTACAAACTAACTGACTGGTTAGAAGAGTTTCACCGCTCCTAGTATCAACACTAGTCCAACTGACTAGAACATTTAACTCCATCGAGTTAAACTTTACAAGTGCTTGAACTTATGAAAACTTGTAAAAGATCTTTTCAAAGATAAGTCTAAGAGCTTAAAGAAAGAAGGAGAAAGTGTATAACAAATATCTTGATAGCAAAAGTTATTCTTCTTCTCTTCATGCATCTTCTTTCAAAAAATATCTGTTACTCAAAGCTTTTGACTTTCTTTTAAGGATGTAGCTTTTATGGTACAAACAAAAGTTATGATGTGATGTGAATGAACGAGACCGACAAAAAGCATGTAGAAAACATTTCTTGAATATCTTTAAGTAAAGTTTGTAATATGCATAGAAAAAAACAATACAACATACAAAAGTGTACTTGAACGTACATACATTAAAGTTTTAGACAATCTAAGCGTTTAGGCATCATACATATATTATCGTTTAACATTTACCTGTTTTAAGTAACTTTTCAAACATTTAAAATATATATTGTTTAACAAGGTTATATGTATTCTAAATGGTCTACCTTTCTTTTAGAAGCTTTTACGAGTAGACATTCTGTAATGAACTTATAGTATTTAACAGTATTTCTTATAAATATATGTTACACATTTTTAGTTATGAGACACTCTTATATAGTTTAGGTAAAGTTTAGAGTTTTTAATAAATTTTCCCAAACGATTAAGCAATACTTCGTTTTAAATGTATCTTAAACTTTAATGTAAAAAAAAGAATGAGAGCGCGTGTGTCTCGTGACAGTTCTGATAAGGGAGAGGCATCTAACATAATTTATGGAAGCTGCACTGAAATTGAGTTCGAAGAGTAGTGAGAGATAACGTATGAAAAGGAGAAAATGTCGGAATGAAAATTAAACTCAGGCTTAGAAAATCCTTCTCTCACCCCATTTGTCTCGTTTTTCAATATTCTGTTTTTTAAATCCGTAACTTTAAAATAATTAAAAAATCATGTAAAAAAGGACGTCAACTGTGTCAAATTTGTGTCAAATTTTGATGTTAATTTTCCATAAAAAAAAGCTTAGTGAAATATTTTAGTTAATAATATTTAATATTTTCATTCTGTTTTGCACATATAATACTTGTTTTATCTGTTCGAAACAAGAAGGTTCCGTGTAGGACAGAATTTGGTCCCTGGCCCTAATTTTGAATGTTTTAGATGTCGGTGACGAAAAATCAATTAGAATTGCAATTTTGGGACCAATTTTTCCATGAAAAAAATACAGAAAATTGTAGAAAAAAATAGATCTTATTAATTAATACATTAAAAAACTATTGTCGTAGTTGTATAAGTTTATAATTATATACAATATGTACTTAGAAATTTCAATAATATATTAAATTAATTCAATAATTTTATTAAAATTAGTTTGAATTAAAATTATTAAACATATTAGTTAAAATTGTGATTGTTTTACAAGTTAAATATTTTAATCATTTAAATAAATTTATAATTAAATATATTTATTAAGTTAATTAGATGATATATGAAATAATTTCGCTCAATTATATATTGAAATAATTTAAGAATTGTATTAAAATTATTTTGACACTCTTAATAATTTGAAATATTTTAGGTTTAATGTCTTCAAAGGTTCTTATTTTCGTCTGATGGTGGCGAGATGCGAGAATGTAGATTGGGTTTTCCTCTGCAGGTTGACGAAGGCAGTAATGGCTTGCGGTGCTCTGGCGATGGTGGATGGAGAAGATGAACGAAGATTCGTGGAGTGTGGTTGCTTGCGTAATGCGGAGAGACTCACCTATTGGTGGCGAACGTGATTGATGCGCTGTGGTGGTTCTCTGCTTCTCTACAGATGCATTAATGGCGGTGGCACAAGGGTTTGGTTTCAATTGGGTTTTCTGGATGTTGGCAGGGTGGTGACAACTAGGATGGTTGGTGGCGCGTAGAATGGTCACGGGGGCGTCCTCGTGATGGTCTTCTGGGTTGAGTTTGCAGGTGTGTGGTGCTTATTATGGTCGGCGATCTGAAGGTTGATAGTAGAGGTCACCTAAAAGACATGTCAGAATATAATGAAATCCACGTCATTTAGAAACCAAAATAAGAATGTCATACCAACTTAACAATAACATCGTTAGGTCCAATTTAACGGTAAGAGTTTAATTGATACAATTTTCACAAAATAAGGACTCAATTGAGATGCCAAAAAAAGGGACTTAATTGAGATTCTGGATGAAAATAGAGACTTACGAAGACATTAAACCAATATTTAAAAATTTTTAAGATATAATTTTCTTAAAAAGATATAAAATTTTATATAGTAAAACATTGCGAACTAAAATAATTAAGCTATTCAATTCTAAAAAATTTATTTGATAATTAAAATTGAAAATTTAAATTATAATTAAAATTAATTATCTAGTTTAATATTATATATATATATATATATATATATATACATATAATTAAATTTTTGAATAATATCATAGTTTGTTATTCGCTATTAAAATTAGCGAATAAGAAAATAACTTATTCTCATTTTAATTGATGCAAAAAAAATAGTTATCTTCGACAAAAAAAATGAAAATAGATCGAGAAGTGTCTCTTTATATATACCAAAACCAACTATGACATTGTACTACTAGGGCTCATGATTAAGTACCATCATATATATATATATATATATATATATATATATATATATATATATATATATATATATATATATATTTGTATTTTCACGTCTTAATATTTTTTTCCGGTGTTGATTTCAGTCTTTTCTTAATGATTATTTTTTCCTATTCTTATTTCTTAATAAATAGCAATTATCTTCTTAGTTAATATTCACCCCTTAATATTAATGTAATTCACTAATTTGCTTTTTTAATAATTATTGTACCAACAATACCGAACTGATGATAATTATAAGATGCTGATATTATGTAATCATGAATATTAGAACAAAGAAATGATTTTATATAATTAAAAATATATGTATTTATTTCAATGATATTACATTTTTTATTTATTAACTTTTTTAATATAAATAAAAGAGACGGTTTTAACTTAATGTTTTCCCGTATTCTTTAATAATATTAAGTATAATTATTTTAAAAACGATTATATTTAAAAGATCTATAACAAAAATCTTAATATTAATTTATATTTAAAATATTCTCCTATAAGGTTTCCCCTATCCTCTACTTTATATGTAGAGTGTGTTGACAGTAGGAGGCTAAAGAAGAAAACAAGGTATAGTGGTGTGCATGTGACTAAAGATGACTTTGTTGAAGAACCAAAGTCAATAAAATGATGCATCTTCCGTCATCCATCTCAAATCTATGGACCACATTGTTTGATGATGTACTTTTGCCTCCTTGTGGGCCAAACTTATTGAATTTGATGAGATTAAAAGAAAGATATCCAATAATAATATATGCTTTTAACATAGCTATGTGGCTTTTCTGGAACATCTTTTCTATTAAACAGTAAGTTTTATACAAGTATTATAATATTTTATTTTTAATATAATAAAATATTAGTGTCTTAGCATAATTGAACATTTATTTGATGTTTTTCTTTTTAAATTTATTAATGATTGATACAAATGAACATCTCTTTCACCTTTTATAATAGTCACATAAGTTTATTAAAGAAAAAAATACGATTAATTTTGAAAAACATACATTTATAAAGAAAAAAAAATATAATATACTTTTAATTATATATTAACATAAACTTTTAATGATAGGTAATAGAAAAATATATATTCTTTAATATTTAACACTTGATAATATATATATATATATATATATATAAAATTCTTTTTGTAAAAAAAGTATTTGATTAATAATTTAAACAGTAAAAGATATTCATATATTTGTTTTTGTTACCAATGAGGAACATTTGTATCTTGAAGCTACTGTGAAGTTTTGATGATGATAAAAGCTGAAGAATTGAAGACTCTAAATACATCTTTGTTAAACGCATTTTGTAGAAACAAATGTATAGGATAAAAAGCTGAAGAATTGAAGACTCTAAATACATTCTTTGCTCATTTCATTATCTTGTAATCTGTACAACTATATTTTTAGTGAAAAAGGTTAATCACTATTTATAGTGATTAATGACTGGACGTAAAATCTTTTGATTCGAAGCAGGATAAAAATTCTGTGTTGATTTTCTTGATCCCTAAACTCTTAGCACATCAACTTTTCGATAAAAGTTCGCTAAGAAAATCAATTTTTGAAACCGACTATTTTAACTTGTGTTGTGATCGTTACACGCTTTCCGCTATCTATATTTTATTCCGTTGCGCGACTCTATATCGGTACCGATTGTTCCGATAGTTTCTTGATAGCTAAGATCATACAAAAATGTGGATATGTGGATCAAATTTTTATTTTGATAAGATAGTTAATGTCGCAACCGGGATCGCGACGGGACGACGATCCATGAAAAAGAAAACGTAAATTTGAAAAAGAAGAGATTTTGGAGTCGCCACCATAGTTTATTCTGGAAAACTACGGAAAAACCATAAAATGATAAGGCATGGTCTGCGAAAATGAGATTCTAAATTCGGGAGTCGGTTACGTGTAGGGAAGGTATTAGCACCCTACAACGCCTGCCCTAAGGCAGTACCTTTAACTAAATATGCGAATATGATGTGGTTTTCAAAATGTTTAACTATCCCCTAAAATAAAACTCTAAAGAAACAAAATGTACTTTTTTTAGTTTTTTGGGCCCGACAAGGATTGACCTTGCTCCTACGTATTCTCATTCAGAATGAGAAATCAGGGTTCCGTAGTTCTTTTAGAAAACTGCTTGAAAATTTGTTTGAAAATTGATTGAGAATTTTGTTTGTAAAATGATTTTGGATTTTTGGGAAAGTGAACCTGACAAGGACTGGCCTTGCTCCTACGTATCTCCACTTTTGATGGAGAATCAAGGATCACGTAGTTCTGGCTAGGAAGATTGTTTATTGTTTGAAAAATATGAATGTTTTTAGTTAGTTTTTTTTTTTGAAGATTTTATATTTTTTTGATGTTTTTATAAAAGACAATGTTTTCAGCACAAGGACGATGCGTGCGATCACACATGTGCTCAATATTTTTATAAAATGGAAAGATGTCTAGCACAAGGACGATGCGAACGATCACACATGTGCTTGACCTTTAAAACATATTTTTTGATTTTTAATTTATCTTTTAATTTTGCGTAATGAGCACTAGGCTGATGCGTATGATCGTACGAGTACTCATACGGCTTTTTGCTTGTTTTATTTTATTATTTTTTTTTGTTTATATTTTTTATGAACAAATCCAACAAAATATAAGATACAATATACAAGAGTAGAATTATCATACACATACAATAATAAAACAAAGAAATAAAAGCTTAAAAATAAAGCGAGAGAAAACAAACCGACAAGAATAAGAGTGCAAAGGCGAAAATCAGAGGTGTTGAGTGAAATTGAGGCTCCTTTGTTTGGGCCCAATACTTTTTCTTGTCATGGGTGAAAGGATGAAACTGGAGGTGCATCCTGAAATGTGTGAGCCCAATTCTTCTTTTTTTTTATGGCCCAGATAAAAAGGGTGCAGGTATATGATCCAGGGGTGCAGAAAAACGGCTGAGACCCTTTTTTATTTTGTTTATGGAAGGGCTTAAGCCCAGACGAAAGGGGGTGTGCGGGTGAGAAAGAGGGGGTGCTCAAAGAATTGGCTTGAACACTTCCATCCTCATGGCTTCAGTTTTCCTTTTACACTGACCTTTGCTGAATGTTTCACTGATAAATTTTTCTGCAAAACTTCAAACACAATGAAACTTTTTTTCATAGAAACTAGATCGAAAGTGCTTTCATTTGATATCTCACACTTATATTTTAGACCTCCGGACTAGCTTTAGTATAACTTCGAAATCAGGTTTGGATGTTTCGTTTCTGGCACTGACCTTGTTTACTGTTTGGCTCATATCTTTTTCCACAGAGCTCGAAATGCAATGAAACTTTTTGGGTTGGATTCTAGACTCAAAGGGTTTTCATTTGAATACTCACAAATAATTTTTGGACCCCGGGACTAGATGCAGTATGATTTCGAAATCAGGCCTGACTGTCTCGTTTCTGGCACTGACGTTGGTTTACTGTTTGGCTCATATCTTTTTCCACAGAGCTCGAAATGCAATGAAACGTTTTGGGTTGGATTCTAGACTCAAAGGGCTTTCATTTGAATACTCACACATAATTTTTGGACCCCTGGACTAGATGCAGTATGATTTCGAAATCAGGCTTGACTGTTTCGTTTCTGGCACTGACGGTGGTTTACTGTTCGGCTCATATCTTTTTCCACAGAGCTCGAAATGCAATGAAACTTTTTGGGTTGGATTCTAGACTCAAAGGGCTTTCATTTGAATACTCACACATAATTTTTGGACCCCTAGACTAGATGCAGTTCAATTTTGACGAGATGAGTGGGGAAAGGATTTTAGTGTTTGGACATGATGATGGAAATCAATTTTATGGGTGAAATAGGTTGATATTGGTTTGCTGAAGGGTGTAAGGAATACGGAGAGTGCAGAAAGAGATTGAAAGCAATTGGGTTTCATATGAGGAAGAATCCAGATCTATGAATTTTGCTTTGGAGGAATGAAGAGAATGAATGGAGAAAGAAACTTTCCCTCTGGTGCCGTGTGTATTGGTGATGAGAAATTAGGAATGGAAGAAAAAAAAGGTGGCGGCTGGAAGGGTGTTGGTAATAGTGTTGGAGATGAAAAATGAAAGAAGAAAGATGAAGATGATAGGTGTTGGAGGTGTTGGAGATGAAAAAGAAGGTGATGGCCGTGAAGTGGAGGAGAATGGATGTTGGAAGTGATGGAGAATGGTCGTGTGTAAGGTGTAAGGATGAAGATGGTGATCGTTGGCCGTGAGGGAATAAGGAACGTGATCTTCCCCGTAGCTGTGGGTGTCTTCCTAATTCCTACTCCTAATCTAATGATTTGCTTCTTTGTTGCTGCTCCATTTTATAGCCATTTCTCTTACACATTCCCGTAAGAAATCTGCTGCCAGCTGCCCGTTTTGGTTTGTAGCAGTTTTTGTTTTTGTCCCCGTAGGTTGAAGACTTTCTTCACTCCTATATTTGCCAAAGAAATAGGGTGGGCCCTTCATTTCTTGCCCGTGAGCTTTGCTGCTTCTTCTTTCACGAAAAATCTTTTAAACCGTGGCTCCCACTCCAAACTGCTGGATTTTTGTGGAGCTGGAACGTGATCTTCTCCCTGCCCGTGCACCTCTTGGACGTGACAGCAGCAACTCCCAGTTACAGTGCCTTCCTTCCTTTCCATTTCTGGCTTCCCTTCACACAGCTGCATGCTTCTCTGGCCGTGTGGTGTTTCCTTTTTTTGCTGCACCTCCAATGCATGCTGGACCGTGAACTAGCTTCCTTGGTTGAAGTGTTTCAGCAGGTTGCAGCTGCTCATTGCCGAGACACCCTCTTCTCACAAGGCTGTGAGCTGCTTCTATTTTTGGTGGACAATCCATCCACTTCTTCCAGCTGGAGTAATAACGTAACAGTACCCCTTCAACTTGAATGTAGATTGATTTCATTCAGTGGTGACTGCTGTTTTCTTTCCTTCACCGTGCATATGTTTCTCTTCTCCAATAAAAAAGATCATTTTCCAAGTGATAGATTATTTCCAAAATAATTTTCGAATGGCCCTAGGCCGTGTGCAGCTGTTGGAAGCCGAGACATCACTGCCCTTCTTCTCCTGATTCCAGTCCATCACCGTAAGTGGTGGCTCCCTAAATGAATTCTCCATATGGGGCCGTGTAACCTGCTGCTAAGCCATTAAAAAATAGAACAAAACAAAGCATTCCTCTCACGGTGCTATTCCACTCACGGTGCTAGCTGGATTTCACTTTCAAAAGTGTATAAACACCTTTCTTCAAAACCGCATGGCATCTTCCAAATAATAAGAGAGGACACAGGTCCTGAGGTTTTTTTCTTTCAACGTGGTCCCTCCTTTATTCCAATTGCCAAATTAAATTTTCCAATCCTAAGTGGGGGCCATGTGTTTTTTTTAGTAATGACAATTCAACGCATTTCATTTTGAAGTTTTTCACGTAAGCTTTTAACATGGTGGTCCCTTCCTCTTTTATGCCAAATACTCAATGTTTTGCCAAATTGCAAAATTCTTCATTTGGAAGCAAGGAGTTGCAGCCGTGAATGCTTATTAATGAATGCCCAAACCGTGACACCATGTGCTTCCATTGAAGTCTTCTTAAAAAAAATGAAATTCACATCTCTTATCATTTTAGCTTAAAATATAATTGATGTCACATCCAAAATTTTCCCTGCAATTTATAATGCAAATAATCAGCTCAGATAATTCAAATTAACTAAAATAAGAATTTCTGACCGAAGTAAGCACAATTCAGAAAAATGGGAAAATACAGGACAATTAAGTATAATTCCCCGATTAATTCTAGCACAATAAACTAAGTAAAGTGAAGAAAATAATGATTCATCAGTAGGTGATGTGGAATGGGATGTGGAGGGTGAGGAAGTAAAAAAATGAGATTATTTTGGGCCATTGGATTAGGTGTTTAAAAGAAAATTTGGGGGTGCAAAAAGTAAAATAAATAGTATTTTTCATTTTGGTTTTTTATGTTTTTTTATTATTTATTTTTGTGATGAATTTTATTTATCCGGACGAAATTGGGTATTGACAGTTAAACTTAAATTCGTTCATCCCATTGTCACTCCAACATCTAACGTAATGAGTACAAACATTTTAATTAATTAATTATCATTACTGAATTTCATTTAAAAAAAATTAAGTGATCAAATATAAAGTGATTAGTGTGGAGTCTTGGCTGGAATTTGTGGTGATGTTGGGCATGAAGTACATAGTTCCGTCTGTGATACATTTTGTTGTTCAGTCACAACTTAAGTCAGTGATAATCATGATAATATGTGTGTTGTAAATAAACATTCTTTTGTTAAGAATTTAAATGTTATTATTGTTGTGGTTTTACCGTATAAGAGGCAAAAGAATAAAAGAGAAACTGATAATTTTATTGAGCATAAACAGTAAATATTTATAGTACATAATTTGTAATCAACTTTGGAAAAATATCTCCTAAATTAATTAATTAAATAATGCATAAAATCTAATTAATTAAATGATGCATAAAATCTTCCTAAAAATAAGATAAAAATATATTTTTATTTAACTGCTTTGACTCCTTCAATCAAATGCTGTTTGAGTCACAAAATCCCAACAATCTCCTCATTGACTCAAAGTCAGCATATACTAAGTTTTTTCGTCCTTGATAGTATCATTTAAAGTTTTTTCACTTTTGGAAGTCCCGATCACAATTTCTTGCTTAGTCTTCATGTCTTTACAATCTTTTGCAAATTTCTCATATATTTGTAGTTGATCTTTTGGCTTTTCCGCATTTTCAGCTTGTGCTTCGGGAAGAGTTGTCTTAGGATGCTTTTCTTCCTCTAATTTTTCTGGTTTAATTTGACTTTCACCAACTTTAACACCCATTAGCTCTACTTTCTTGTCATTCAGAGATGGTGTTCTTTTAGGTTCTTTGACATCCTACAGTTTGTTTATTGCTCTCCAAGATTTGTCTTTTGGTAAAAACAACCTTGTTTGTTTTTCATATTGCAAAGTTGCGTATATGGGTGATTTCTCTTCTATTTTGGGAAGCCCTTGTACCTGGATATTGTCTTCAACCTTGTGCATAACAAATTGCTCTTCATCAATCAAATTCAAAGCAAAGCTCTTGCCTTTCATTCGAACTCTGAATAATTCTTTATTATCTGAATCTTTAATCATGCAGGTTTTATCTTCAAATAAAACTTTATAACCTTTCACTAGTGCAAATCGGAGATAAGAACACGAGTCATTCGTCTCGGTTTTTAGAAAACCGAGGCATATGTAAAGGCGGTGGTATTTTTTCAATTTTGACGAACTTATATGCCTCGGTTATAGAAGAACCGAAGCATAAAAGCAAAATTAACTCGGTTAAAAGCAAAACCGAAGCCTAATGTTCCGATAATTTTTTGAAATTTCCCTACTACCTCGGTCCTCTGACCAACCGAGGCATAAAGGTTCCGAAATCAAAAGGGGTAATTTACCCTAACTTCATTTTGAAGACTTGGGTATCTCCATTCTTTTCTCTCTTCTACGAAATTCAGAAGCAGCTTAAAGCTTCTTCACCGCCGCACGGTGAGGCATGGCGAGGTGGTGGTGAGGTCGCAGCAAGGTGGCGACGAGGTTGCAACAAGGTCGCAACGAGGTCCCAGCGAGGTCGCGGCGTGGTCGTAGCGAGACCGTAGTGAGGCCGCGGCGAGGTGGCAACGTGGTGGCGACGAGGTCGCGGCGAGGACGTCCTGCAGCGGTGGCATTTCTACGAGAAGGGGAGGCATCAACCTTCAGGCGGTGTGACTGTTTGCTGGGGTTCGAACCGAGGTCCGAGAGGGAGTGGTTTCTTCGAGACGGGTTGGGTGGTTTCATGCGGAAGAGAAATGTGTCAATGTGTGGAAGCAGAGAGGGGTTTGTGGAGGTGGAACATGTGAAGGTTCCGAACACTTTGAAGGTGCGTGTAGTGGTGATGATCGGAATGAGAGAGTGCAGAGAAGATGGTTGAAAGTTTGCACGTGTGCGGCTTACACGAGTGCGAAGAGAGCTTGGAGAGTGGATGGTCTTGAATTGGGTATGTTAATTTTAAAACCAGTTATCTGTTTTGGATTGCTCCTTATGATCAATTACAAATGATGGAGCGACTGATTGATGATGTTTTTGAACCAAGTGTACAAAAGAGGAAAATGAATAAAAAGAAAGAACCTACGGCCTCGGTTAACTTTGAACCGAGTCAAAATTCTGTCTTTTTATGCCTCGGTTCGAAACCGAGGCAAATAGTCTATCACTTTTTGCCTTATCTAGATATGCCTCGGTTCAGAAACCGCTGACTGTGAGCCAAAAGAACCGGTGTCGTTTCCCCTTTCTGCACTAGTGTTTCTCTAGAAGTTGGCCAACACTCAACAAGTTTTGATCAAGTTTAGGAACATATAGAACATTAGTAATTAATTTCAAACATGTGGAACCTTTGATCGCGATGGTTCCTTTGCCCTTCACTGCTATTTTTGCTCCGTTTCTAATTCTAACATTTGTGTTATAGGTTGCATCAAGATCTTTGAATAATTCTTTATTTTAAGTCATGTGGTTCGTGCAACCACTATCAATTAGCCAACTTTCTGTTGATCTTGCAGTGGCAAAGCAAGAAACAACCAAAAGATCTTCTTCTTCACCTTCTTCAACAGCTTGTACATTTTCTTGTATCTTTGATGACTTGCAGATTTTATCCACATGCCCTAATTGTCCACATTTATGACATTTCACATTGGCCTCCACCAACATTTCGTCTCTAGATGATTGTTTTTCTTACAAAACGGACATGATGGAAAAACATGAAAGGATTTGCTATCATTTTTGTGGTTGAAAGACTTACCCCTGTTTTTCATAAATTTAGCTATCAAAGCCCCTTCAATATGACCTTCTTCTCTCATGAGTCTTCTTTGTTCTGGAGCCTGAAGTGCAGTCAAAAGTTCTGCCAAGGTAATAGTAGAAAGATCTTTTGAGTTCTCCAAGGAAGTCAATGTGGCTTCATATCTTTCTGGAATTGTTACAAGTATTTTTTGAACAATTCTAGAATCAGAAATATCAGTGCCAAGAAGACGTATTTTGTTTGCAATGCCGAGAAGCTTGTCTGCATAATCTTTGATTGTCTCTGAATCTTTCATCCTTTGCATCTCAAGTTCTCGAACCAGATTCAAAGCTTGCATTCCTTTGATTCTCTCACTGCCTTCATACTCCTCCTTCAAAAACTTCCAGATTTCATATGCCGTTTTCAACGTCATTATTCTGTTGAAAATGACTGGAGATACGGCTGTGAACAAAATTGATTTGGCTTTAGATTTTCGAAGCCTCCTTTCTTTGTGATTTTTCATTTGAGCAATCGTAGGATTATCTGGCAAGGGAGACACTTCGTAGTCTTCTTCTACCGCTTCCCACACATCGTTAGCATCTAGATATGCTTCCATTTTGACAGCCCACATTTGATAGTTTTGTCCATCAAATATAGGTATAAAAACGGTAGTAAAGGATGTTTGTGATTCCATCTTATGTGTGGTGGCTATTTTATGGTTGTAGGTGTTTGTGGGTTATATCACAGATCCCGTAAGATCCTTTTTGCTCTGATACCAATTGTTGTGGTTTTATCGTATAAGAGGCAAGGGAAACTAATAATTTTATTGAGCATAAACAATAAATATTTATAGTACATCATTTATAATCAAGTTTGAAAAAATATCTCCTAAATTAATTAATTAAATAATGCATAAAATCTAATTAATTAAATAATGCATAAAATCTAATTAATTAAATAATGCATAAAATCTTCCTAAAAATAAGATAAAAATATATTTTTATTTAACTCCTTTAACTCCTTGAATCATACTCTTTTGAGTCACAAAATCCCAATAATTATAGGTGGTGTGCCAATGAATTATGATTCCTTGGCTCATTTGTATTCTTTAAAGGATGTCATCTCATTGTTAATAGTTTGCAAAGTTTATAATGAGATTCATTACAGAGTAGTTTTGAGAGAGATTTTACTTCTTTGACATTTAAGAAAGTTCTTTTTGTAAAAGAATTGCAATCATGGGCTAACATACTTGATGAAAGGGAAGATTTTAATACTAAAGAAGATGATGAACAAGTTCATACCAAACCTTGTAGGTAAAAGAAATTTAATACTAAATTCAAAGCAAAATATTTAAAAAAAAATGAGTGAGAGAGTTGGCTAATGATCAATCTTTTAATATACTAAAGAATTTGTCTTCTTTTCTTTTTAATTATACGGAGTTCAAAACATGAAATGATTTCTGTGAAGAAAATCATTGGTTTACTTTTTAACCATCCTATGTTTTTATTTACGTAGTGACAATTATGTTTAATATGAACTTATTTTAAAAAATACTAATAATTGAATAATTATTTAAGATTTAACTATATATATATATATATACTTATTTGTATTTAATTATATTTTATAGTTGAATTTATATTTAAAAAAGATGAAATTATAAGTGAAATGGGTGCACAGGTAATGGGCAAGAAGACCCACAGAAGGGCATTTTTTAAACATGGTGCAAGCCTATTCCATACTCAACTACCTCATATCACTGAAGAGCTGGCACTACATTCATTGAAAGTGACACAAGTGGAATCCAATGGACCTTGCTGCCTAAAGAAAAGGCATAAGAGAGTGAGTTAAGGGAATTAAATAGCACAAAATTATTGAACATAGAAAGAGAAGCTGCAAAAATAGCCTTATTCTTCTGAGATCTAAAATGAAGTTCTTGTTCCAGTGCCCCTGCTGCTCCTGCTTCTGCTTCATGAAACCAAAACAAGGGAAGCCCAAGATCAAGGAAGAACCCAAGAAGGAGGTCAAAGAAACCAAGGTTGAAGAAAAGAAGGACTAATACATGTAACTCCATTTCATTATTTCTTCTTCTTCTCACCAACATTATAAGGATGTGCTTCTTCTTCCTTTAATTACTACTGCCATCTCCCATCTTGTTACTTTCAAACTCTACAATGCCTTTGCAAAACTTCACTTTCTTCATTCATTCTCTCACTTTCTCAATCTTTCACTTTATATTTTTCTTTCCAGAATATCAAACTCCATTCATTTCATGCACATAGTAGATTATTTTATAATAACTAAAATTAGCTTAAGATACGTTAGTGTGTTTAACTTAATCTAAAGTTTATATATATGTTATATCAATTTGTTAGAAATTTAAGAGTGTTTAAGGGTATAAATACACAAGTTTGGCATTTTATAAAGAAGATTTATATATTTATTATCTTAAGATTTTAAATTGATCATCATCTTAAATTTTTGTGAGTTTAAGTTAGATTTTACTGGTATTGAATATTTCTGATAAATAGCTTAGAAAGATCCACTAATTTTATAAAGCATATCTTTCTTATCTTAAATTTATTTTATAAATTTGAAATTTATTTCGCCTCTGCATTGAATAACTGTTTTGTATATACTAAATTGTATGTTATTTTCTGTTTTTACTTGAGAAGAAATATGTCTTCTTTCTTTTATGCTCCCTAAATGGAATTCTCTTTCCAAACATAGCATTGTCCAAAACAATTACCCAACATCACATTTTGATTTATATTTTTCAAATAGCACAATTTTATTTAGGTTAGAATTTGGTTTCTGAAAAACAGAAAACTAGTTATGATTCGATTATTAGAAAAGCAAATTTCAATTTTGATCCTTTTTCTTCTTTTAAGAGAGAAAATAATAAAATTAATTAATTAATCAAAAAATAATTACCTTTAAATGGAAAAATTAATTAATGGAATATATATCTTAACTAAATTAAATAATTTAAATTAGTTTGAAATGATGGTTATAAAAGAAAATATAATGTAAAATGTGAAATTTAATATAATGAACATAATTATTTTAATTAATATTTAAAAACGCATAACAAGGAAAATATTCATATAGAACACAATTATGATTAAATGTTTTAATGAAAAAGAATATTAAGAATGTTTTTATAAGAGTAATCATAAGACTATTCCTTCACCTCTCTTTGTCGAATTTTGACGGTTCTTCTCTTCAAGTGGTGGTTTTAGCTTAGATTCTTCTATACTTGATCTTTGACACAAAAAAAGATAATACTTACAGAAACGTAAGTTATGAAAAAATATAAAAATTTTACCTTTCCTTTTGCTTTTATTTACAGGGTTACCTCATGGACTTGGTACTCTTCGCATATTAGTATAAACCTAATCAGTCTTAATCGTGCATAATGTCTTAATTGTGCATAATATTATTATTAGGGAGAGAGTGATTGAATAGATTTGAGAGTATTTGAAGGTAAATTGTTTTTGTAGTTTATTTGAGTGAATTTGGAGGTAAATGAGAGTAAATTTGGAAATAAATTATTTTAATTTATCACATCAATCAAATTCTATATTAATTTTCATAAATTTTACTTCCAAACTCACTTTCACTCACTTTTAAATTTATTCAAATACATAACAAAAAAATTACCTTCAAATCTTCTCAAATTCGTTGAGTTACTTTTTCCAAAATCCAGTCATTGTTGATAATAAGTTCTTCTACCAAATGCATGTGTCTTGGTTTATCTGCCTTTCTTGATCTTAACATTCAATTGTGGTGAAAAGATATTGAAACTGCCTTAAAGAATTTAGGACGTGTTTGTCTCCACATCTGGAAACTGAGCGAGCGGAGAAAAGATGGATTTTTAGAATATCAATGCATAAAAGCGAAAAAAAATTGTTTCGAACTTTCTTCGTTCGGTGCAACGAAAGCAAATGCAAGTGTATTTTTATAAATTTTATATTAACTTTTTTATAAAAATTAACTAACAATCTATTAAAAACTTTATTAATTGAAAAGAAAAAAAAATATTATTTATTTTCACTGAGTTAAATTATAAGATTTTATTGTTTATATTTTTATTTTGTGATATAGTTTTTATTTTATAATTTAAAATTTATTTTAACTTTAGTTTATTTTTTATTTTATAATTTCATCCATTAAAATAATTTTTTAATTCAAATGTATCACACTACTCACAAACTTTCATAAATTTTCATCTCAAATATATTCATTTAATGTAAGAACCTATGTATTTTAAAATGAATATGAGTTTAAAATAATGAGATTATATTATTTTAATAATAAAATATTTAAGTATAAATAAAATTTTTATAAATGAGTTTCGTTACTTTAAAACGGAAATTCCCTTTAGAATCCACTTTTATAGAGCTTTCTTACTTCTTTTTAAGTTATTTCACTCGTATTTTGTTTGTTTGAAGAATTGAAATCGTATGATTACTCCTAGTGGTAAGCTCTTCAAAATCAAACAATCAATTTCTTATTTAGAGTAAGTTGATTTTCTAAACCTTTTCTAAATTCAATGTGTTATTATTTTGTATGTGGACCTATCTTGTTGGCATGTGTCTATAGAGTCTTTTATAAGATTTTATGTTGATAAGTAATTCTAATGACGTAACATAATTATGTTTGTGTTGTTTTTAGGGATAGATATATTTTTTTGTGTATCCGAAATTTTTTGTGATATTTGAATTGTTTGAACAATTATCAAATATAAGAAAAACTAATTGCAATTATTCTAAATTTTAAATTTGTTTAATTGATTGAATGTGTATTATTTGCAATTGTGATTATATTGTAAGCAAATCATTTAATTTTCAATTAAATGAAAACAACACACAGGATCTTGAATTTTCATGATACTCACAATTCCCAGTAAAAGAGAACTAACCTGGATCCATTGTGCACTTCTTCCGTTCTCTTCTTGTCAAATGTTCTCTCTCCTCTTACTCCTCTTTAATGCCTTCTGGATGATATAGAAGTTGTAGGATGGTTTTCTCTGTCAATTTCTATTCTTTCCTGAGAACGTTACGTTCTCTGTATCTCTTCAGAAACTTAATGTATCTACAGAAGTAAAACTTTTTTTCCTCTTTTATGATATTTTAATTAACTTTAATAAAATACCAAAATGCCCTTTTGGAGTGAGAAGAGAGGGATTAATTTTAATAACTCTAAAATAATCCCAATAACTTTAATACTTTAATATTCTAATAATCATCACATTAGAATCCTTACATTAAAGTTATACATTAAATTACATGAACCAATGTAAATTATTAATATAATTTAACATTCTCCCACTTGGTTCATGTGATGACTTGAAGATCTAAAATAAACTTTAAGTGCGCACCATTCATTAGAATTATCAAGTCATCATCCTTATATGAATTGAAATAATCGGATCATGGCGGGCAAAAAGTCATGATCGACAAGATTCCTTCCATGTATCACATAATCAAAACAACTCAACATAACTTTAATCAATCTTATAACTTTCATGTCTCTAAAGGAGACCTATCATGTCACCACAATCAATAATACATGTATATAATTTAATGTGGATAACAATAGAATAAAGAGAAACATAACTTTAATTGAATTCACAAGTGTCATGACAGTACAAGCATATAACTATACATATCTATATAGATAGATAACAACATCATGTTAACATTGACTTATCCATAATGCCCATACTTTCAACATGGCCAATAAAAGTTTTGGGCGGTAGTCCTTTAGTTAACGGATCTGCTATCATCAAATCCGTACCAATATGCTCAATCAACACTCTATGTTTCTGCACTTCTTCTTTGACCGACAAGTACTTCAAATCCATGTGTTTAGCACCCTTTGAGTACTTATCATTTTTAGAGAAGAAGACGGCTGCGGAATTATCACAATAAATCCTTATCGGCCTAGCTATAATGTCAATAACGCCAAGCCTCGATACAAAGTTCCGCAACCACAAGGCATGAACTGTGGCCTCAAAGCATGCCACGAATTCAGCCTCCATGGTGGAAGTAGCAATGACTGATTGTTTTGCACTTTTCCAAGAAATTGCTCCTCCAGCCAAAAGATAGACATACCCAAATGTGGATTTTCTTGAATCCACACACCCAGCATAGTCTGAATCCGAATAGCCAATCACTTCGAGATGATCTGACTTTCTATAAGTGAGCATGTATTCTTTGGTACCTTGTAAGTACCTAAGAACTTTCTTTGCAGCTTTCCAGTGATCCATTCCGGGATTACTTTGATATCGGCCTAACATTCCAACAGCAAAACTGATATCTGGCCGAGTACAAGTTTGAGCATACATCAAACTCCCAACCACTGACGCATAAGGAATAGACTTCATGGCCTTTCGTTCCAAATCATTCTTGGGACATTGCATTTGACTAAACTTGTCTCCTTTCTGAATTGGAACTATTCCAGGAGAACATTTTTCCATTCTGAATCTCTCTAACACTTTATTAATATAGCCTTTTTGAGACAAACTTAACAATCCTTGTGATCTATCACGGAATATTTCTATTCCTATCACATAAGATGCCTCATTCATATCTTTCATTTCAAAGTTGTTAGAGAGAAACTTCTTTACATCATGTAACATACCAATATCATTAACAGCAAGAAGAATGTCATCAACATATAGAACCAATATTACAAACTTACTCCCACTGATCTTCATATATATACACCGGTCAACGGTGTTCTCTACAAAACCATATGAAGTTATGATATCATTAAATTTTAGATACCATTGACGGGAAGCTTGTTTTAGTCCATATATTGTTTTCTTTAATTTACACACTAGATTTTCTTTTCCTGTTATGGTGAAACCTTCTGGTTGGTCCATATAAACTTCATCTTCTAAGTCACCATTCAGAAAGGCGGTCTTTACATCCATTTGGTGAAGCTCTAAATCATAATGAGCCACCAAAGCCAAAACAATTCTCAAAGAGTCCTTCTTAGAAACAGGAGAGAAGGTCTCTTTGTAGTCAATGCCTTCCTTTTGAGTGAAACCTTTGGCGACTAATCTAGCTTTATACCTTTCAATATTGCCTTTTGAGTCATGTTTAGTCTTAAAGACCCATTTACAACCGACTCTTTTTGAACCCTTAGGCAATTCAACTAGATCCCATACTTTATTGTCATCCATTGATTTCAACTCTTCTTTCATAGCATTCAACCAATTCTCTGAATTATTACTTTCCATGGCTTGTCTGAAAGAGACTGGATCTTCATCAATGCTTAAGTCACATTCATGTTCAATAGAGTAAACCACATAATCATTCGAAATAGCAGGTCTTTTCTCCCTTACAGACCTTCTTAATGCTGCTTCTTGTGGTTCCTCTATCAATTGCTCATTTATGACTTGCTCATTGTCAACTGGCTCAACATTTATATGTTCATTTTGTGGGATTGGAACATTAATTTGTTGTCTCTGTTTGTTGTGTGACTGTGATACAACAAGAGGGATAACAACTTCAGAAGAAACACTATCAGTATGCTCTTGAATGTCCACTATTCGTGATTCCTCACTCCCACTAAATTGACCATTTTCAATGAACCGAGCATTTCCAGACTCAACTATTCTTGTACTATGGTTAAGGCAATAAAATCTATATCTCTTTGACTTTTCAGGATAACCGATAAAGTAACCACTAATGGTTCTTGCATCAAGTTTCTTTTCATGTGGATTGTATAACCTTACTTCTGCTGGACAACCCCAAACATGAAGATGTCTTAAACTGGGTTTCCTTCCGGTCCATAGTTATGTCTGATTGTGAATACTCCTTGATCATTTTCATGAATTCCTTTGCGTTTTCCGTTTTGGGCATGGAAGGCTTTACGTTCTCTGCCATAGACATGCGCATCAAGTTTAATGACAACCTGTTAGACCTATGCCAAGTCTCATAAAGAGACTTTTCATCACTTGTACTGGTCTCTGTAATGGCTGCGGGCATTTCATCCATCGTAATAGCCATATCCAAGTCTAGAACACCCAGTTGGAACTGGATTTGTTCTGACCAATCGGCATAATTGAGCCCATTAAACTTGATGACATTGTTGCTCAAACCTGCTAAATTCATGTAAGCTGAAATAATACACAAGCTCATACATCAATGCTTTGATTAAATTTAATGGATTCAAACAAATTACTACACTAGTCATACATTCAAGTTCACCTTTGGGTGACACTTAAACTGATAGGTAGTCAATAAAGTCATTCATTTAAGTTTACCTTTGGGTGATTCTTAAACTGACAAATTTCATATATATACTTTAATAAACAATCAATCATACTTAAGACTATATGTATGCTATCTTTGGATATACAAACATATACTAAGTACATGAAATGTTTCACTTTAATGTCATCAATTATAAATCATGGTTCACCTTTGGGTAATCCATATACACTTTAATATCAATGACTAATTACTCTCCAAAATTCAACTTAATTGAATTTTCTTCTTCCAAATACATATAATTCATAAAACAAAATTATATCATATATGTCAGTAAATTCACTTTTCAAATTAAAAGTATTTGAAACTTTAAACTTTTAATTCACAATTAATTTGCATTAAATGCATAACAATGTTAAAATATACATGAGCACAAGAACACTGCCGCAACAATAAAGTTGCTTTAATGCAACAATGAATAAAATAAACAAAATTGCAAGGGATTGAATTTTCTTTTATGCAGGTTTTATTTGGTTACTGCACACGAAATTTCAATTTTGGCATAAAGCAACTTTAATGAACTTTAATTTTATGCACAGATCAAAAATGTGATAATCAAAATAATCAAATAATTCGGTGCTTCCAAGATAAAAAAAAGAAATTTCACTGCAACAGTAAAGTTGCTTCCAAAATGGAATTTGGAGCTGAATATGTGCAACAATAAAGTTGCTTTAATACACACCATGCAACAATAAATTGCAACAATAATGCACACCATGCAACAGTAAATTGCGGCTTGGATTCTTGTGCATGAAAAGAAATTGCGGCTTCAAAATTCACGATACAGTGAATTGCAACAATAATGCTTGCTTTTAAACTTTCGGCTTCTAGGGTAAAATTCACGTTAAAGTGAATTGAATTTTCTTTCATCAAATAAAAAAAAATATTAATATCATAAAACTCTACTGTGGCTTTCATGCCAATAAAATTGATTAAACATCAGAAAATTTAAAAAGCCCTAATTTTATAATTCAAAAATTAGGGTTTCAAATTAGAGAATATTACCATTCAAGGAGAATCATAAAATTTAGAACCGTGCTCTGATACCACTTGTAAGTAAATCATTTAATTTTCAATTAAATGAAAACAACACACAGGATCTTGAATTTTCATGATACTCACAATTCCCAGTAAAAGAGAACTAACCTGGATCCATTGTGCACTTCTTCCGTTCTCTTCTTGTCAAATGTTCTCTCTCCTCTTACTCCTCTTTAATGCCTTCTGGATGATATAGAAGTTGTAGGATGGTTTTCTCTGTCAGTTTCTATTCTTTCCTGAGAACGTTACGTTCTCTGTATCTCTTCAGAAACTTAATGTATCTACAGAAGTAAAACTTTTTTTCCTCTTTTATGATATTTTAATTAACTTTAATAAAATACCAAAATGCCCTTTTGGAGTGAGAAGAGAGGGATTAATTTTAATAACTCTAAAATAATCCCAATAACTTTAATACTTTAATATTCTAATAATCATCACATTAGAATCCTTACATTAAAGTTATACATTAAATTACATGAACCAATGTAAATTATTAATATAATTTAACATATATGACCAAATGTTGTGTTTGATAGTATCAGTTGTTGCAACTATTCTATATACATAATAATAATATATTGTTAGTAATTATTATTTTTTATCATATGTTTAAAATGTTGAATTTATAAGATTATTGGAAGTTAAATTTTGTATCTTGTTTTTATTTCACGAATAGTTCTTAATGTAAGAAAATTAAAATTACCAATTGACCTATTTAAATTAATATAATAATTCATTATTTCTTTTTAAAGTCTTATAACAAATTAGAAAAAAAAAAGACTTATATAACATATAAACAAACTTATACCTTATTTTCAACAAATATCATAACCCACTTATCCCGTCCTACCTATTTTCAGTTTTAATTATAAGACATTTAGTTTATGCCTTTATTTGCTATTTTTATTTTTTTAATAACAAAAAACTATCTTGTTTTAAATATTTATCAATAAATCTAGAAATAATTATATTTATATATATATATATATATATATATATATATATATATATATATATATATATATATATATATATATATATATATATATATATATATATATATATATATATATATATATATATATATATGTAATATTTCCTCTTAATGTAAATAAACACTTCATTAGCAATGTCTAAATTAATTAAAAGATAGAATAAAATGTAGTGACCAAATATAATACGTCTTTGTCTTGTTAAAAAGTATATATTATTATTTTTATGATCCAGCTGTAGGTGTTTCAAGTTCATAAAATTACTCCATTTTACCTTCATATGACTATAATAAATAAAAAGACAAGATGCTGATTCATCACCCCAGCAAAGGATCCAAACCAGAAGAAAAAGATAGAGACAGTTTAGTATATGTTCTTGACTTTATTCCAAATTAATTTCTTTAATATGATACACAGTTATCCTGAATCCAGATAAAATAATTTTTTATCAGTTTTTCAGTTCTCAAAGTTTCTTTTTTTTTATCTATATATTCTATCTTTACTTCATAGTTTTAACCCCTGTTAAAAAAATAATAATGTAGGATAGCAAATGGACCCCTTTCTTTAATAAAAGTTAAAGGAATCCTACGTTTCCATCTCATATGCCAACTCACCATCTTTAATATTCAGATTTTGATGTTTGGTATATTTCATTGTTATGATTTGAAAGTCTTTAATTATTCTCTCTATTGGTTGCTGTACTCTGAGCCATATATTCAGAGAAAAGCAAATATAGCACTGATAAGTATAAAAATGTAATGATGAGTATGATTGATATATTAATAACCATACTAAATTCAACTAAAAAATGTTAATGTTTCATTAATCAATTTTAATGATGGTGGATATAACAAAAATATTTTTAATCATTTTGGTTAACTAGTTGTATTGGTAGAGAAACTTAAATATTATTAAAAATAAGTTAAAAATAAAAGGTAGAAATATAAATATAGCACAATATGATTAATTAGATAAAACATGCTTATGAGACATTGGGTTGCAATTGGGTCAACCTTAACCAAAAGCTCATTTCGAAACCTATAAATACATAGTAAGATAATAAGGTAAGTGAATAATATTTATTGAATATTTGACTTAATTGTAATAATCGATCAGTAACTAAAGCTAACTTGAGTTTTAAGATAACAAGTATTCACCTGTTAAGATTTGGACAATATGGAAGAAGATTCAATAGAACGTAAGGAAAAGTGAAGTTAAGAGAGATGACTGAATCAAATTATAAAGGTGTACATAATGAACAAAAACATTATATATATTAGAAATATAGCATTATAAATTTAAGACATTGCACATTAAATATTTCAAAAAAATATTTTTTAAAGTTTAATATAGCATAAAATTGTATGTTATCTTCTTAATTATACATTTAAAATATATTGATATTACGTACCCCAAATATATATATATATATATATATATATATATATATATATATATATATAATAAAACTAAGATATAAAAGATTGCATAAAGAAAAGTCTACATACGTTTTCCAATACATGATATTAGAAAATTATTTTTTCCTAGGTTAAAACATGAACATATAAAATCATAAAATTTGATAACATCAATACCTTTCCTATATATTAATTATAAGTGACTCTTCAGAACTTCAAGTGTTCTGAAAGCCACACTTGTTTAGCACTTTATCATTGGAATCTCATGAATGTGAGAAGAAAGAAACCAACCCATTGGGTAGCAATTTTTTTTTGTCTTCATTGAAAACAAAATAAAAAAAATGGAGAATCAGATATGTCAACAAAACAGTTAAATATCATGATATTCAACTTTTACAGTTTCATCTCTTTAAAAAAATATACACATAAATATAAATATTCTATATATAACGCGTTTTACAAAAATGACAGTAATATTATTATATTAAGATTTTATACAAACTATCTTTCTGTGTGACTCTGAATTCTTAAATTTTTCCTCTCATGAATATATTATGAGTAGGGTATGATATAAATATTATGTCTAGTTCATGTTAGACCTCTTTGGGGTACACGTGTAGTTTTAATAAAAATATAGTAATCTATTGTTAGTATTTATCATACTAAATTTGTTATCCTATGTTTAAAATGTTGAATTTATAAGATTATTGGAAGTTAAATTTTGTATCTGGTTATGTTTTTTTGTTATAAGATAAAAGAAATTTTTATCAGTTTTTCAGTTCTCAAAGTTTTTTCTTTTTATCTATATATTCTATCTTTACTTCATAGTTTTAATCCCTGTCAAAATAATAATAATGTAGGATAGCAAATGGACCCCTTTCTTTAATAAAAGTTAAAGGAATCCTACGTTTCCATCTCATATGCCAACTCACCATCTTTAATATTCAGATTTTGATGTTTGGTATATTTCATTGTTATGATTTGAAAGTCTTTAATTATTCTCTCTATTGGTTGCTGTATTCTGAGCAATATATTCAGAGAAAAGCAAATATAGCACTGATAAGTGTGAAAATGTTAATTATGAGTACGATTGATATATTAATAACCATACCAAATTCAACTAAACTATCTTAATGTTTGATTAATCAATTTTAATGATGGTGGATATAACAAAAATATTTTTAATCATTTTGGTTAACTAGTTGTATTGGTAGAGAAACTTAAATATTATTAAAAATAAAAGGTAGAAATATAAATATAGCATGATGTCGGTGTAGCTAGAAACCATTTACAAATGACTGCACAAACAGGAGAAAGAAGAAGAAACAGAAATAGACACGTGTTTTAAGTTGAATTTAACTTGGTTAAAACAAAGCATATCAAAGATGTGGTTGGATGCGTTGGACCACTTATTTCTTGGGTGCTTAAATTATTTACTTTCTCTCCCTTTCTTACGGTTTTTTTGTGTTCATATTTTTCACAACTTTTTTTGAATAAAAAATCATTTAAGTATTATTTGAGGGATAGCTAAAATCAGTATAATCTTTTGGAACTTTTTTCACTAAATCATCTAATAAAGCTTAGTTAGACACAAAATTACTGGTAGGCCATCTATCAAAGACTTTAAAAAACTTAGCTTATAAAATCTTTTTTTCTTTGGTTTTAATAACGTGTATAGTAAACTAAGAATTATTAACTCTTATTATTTTTATATTGATTCATTTGTAAAAGAAAATTATGTCTAGTTGTTGAAAATTTTAACTAAGCATATTAATGTTGAAAAACTAAAAAGAAAATTGATAGTAAATTTTTTGAATAAGAATTAAAGTGTGTTGTTAAAGAAGTTAAAGTATTAACTCATGATATTATTTAGAGGAGCAATCACTCTTTTTTGGCTAAAACTAAATATTTTTTTTGGAAATACTAGGTACTTTTAAGGATGAAGTCAGTCTTGACTAAGATTGAGTATCATTTAAAGCACAATTACTCTTGATTAAAAGTGAGTATTATTCGAAACACAACTATTATTGACTAAGACTTAATATTCTTTGGAACATGGTCACTCCTAAATAAAATTGGGCATTCTTTAGAACATACTCTGTAAGGACCGTATATTAGAAAAGAAAATGTGGTGGAGGTGGGCCTCATGTGGGTAGCTGAGCATGTGAAGTGGTGGGGGCTTCCTGTGATGATTGGTGTGGTAGGGAATGGCTTCACAGGGAGGCAGCTGTTGAAGGGGTAAGGGAGAATTTGGTTTTACTTGGAAGTGGGGAAGGGCTTCACGGGGCAGCTGTTGAAGAGGTGGAAAGGAGAAGTTGGAAGCTGCTCAAAAGGAGAAAAGGAGAGACCGAGAGAGAATGGAGGGAATGGAGGCACAATAAAATAACTGGAGGGAGTATTGGATGGTTACGGGCAAGCCCCTGCAAAGAAAGGAGATTCACTTCTTCATTTTAGAGATTCTGGAAGTAGGAAAGAAGAAGAAGGGAGGAAGAGCTTGACACTGTGGCAGGGGGTTGAAACGGCAGAGGAGGAACACAGTGAAGAGATTGATTCAAGGTTTGCAAGGAAGTCTTCAAGAGGTAAGGGGAGCTTGATATTGTGTTCAATTTGTTTGCATTAATTGTAGGTATGTTAAATTCTTGATGGGTGTGATGTATGAAATTGTAGAGTGAGGTTTGTAAATTGAATTGGTTGAACCTAGCTGCTGTAATTGGGTGTGTTGGAAGTGCTTGAAGTGATAAATTTACCATATCTTGAATGAAGGGGAGAATTAGTGAAATTATAGTGTTTTAGGACAAATTGGAGGAAGTGAAGTAGTGAAATTGGGTATTTGTGGCCTAAAACGAAATTGGGTTGTTGGGACAGTCTTAGCCACTGTATTGTGACTTATTTGAGTCACTAAATTGATCAAAATAGTTGCAAAGTAGTAGAATTGAATTTGGACACCTAAGTTGTGAAAATTGATGTTTTAGAGTGAAATTGGAGGGGTTTTGAGAGGTGAATTTTAGAGGGAATGATGGTTTAATAACAGTGGCAGTTTAGGGACTGTTTTTGAGTTATATTAGACTTGTTGGAACTCTTAAAACATTAAGATTTAATCTACATTGGAGTAGAGGCCTTGTGAGGGTTTATGTGCATGGTTTTAGTCAAAAAGAGGAAGTGGAGTAGTGAAATGGTGAGGTAAGAGGTCTGCATTGATTTGGAGAGTTGGGAATATGTTATCACACCTATTAGGACTTGTCTAGATGGTTAAATTGATAAAATCTGTTCTAAAAGGGAAAATGACTTCATAGGTTGAGTTTTTAGCCCATTTTAGGGGTTCTAAGGGGTGAAAATGAGAAGTAGGACTACTGGAAGTATTCTATGGTTTTGGAGAGCACTAGCAAGTGCAATTAGACTTGTTGATGTAGGTTGCAAACTGGTTTGAGAGTTTTAAAGGATAGAAATGAAATTGGGCAACTTGTAGAAGTGAATTTGGAGTTTAAAGTGGTTTGATACACCTAGTCTTGGATCTAGTGATCAAATGGATGTTGGTTTAACTTATAAATGTGGTTTTCTATCAATACCAAGGTTTATAGAACCCTTTTAGTCATTAGAACAGACCCTAGGTGCTTAAAAGTCCAAGTTTCGTGGTTGCTGTCAACTGGTATGGCGCCGGGCGCCGTTTGGTCACGCCGGGCACACCTCGGTCTGGTGCAATTCGCGCCGGGCGCCTCTTGGTCGCGCCGGGCGGCACCTGCATGTTGCTAAAATTGTTTTTGATGGTTTCTGGGGTTCCGGATGTCCGTTTTGGACGTTCTCTAGGTCGTTTTGGAGGTTTTTGACCCTTCCGGAGCTGTTGGTGATAGTCCCTAAGCCATTTGAGTTACCTAATGATGAGGATTATAAAGGGTACAAAGAAAATATGTTGTGTATGCACTATTTGAGTTGTTTGATACATCTATTGATGTAGTAATGTTGTGTGATTTGTGTGAGATTGTAAAAGGGTATGAATGTTGATCCAAATTGGTTGAAAGTGTATGGTTATAAGTGGTTTATGATGTACATTGTTGATCCAAAAGGAATATCATGTGATTTAAAGTGGTTGGATTGAATCGGAAATTTAGATCTCTCGGTGGGATCAATTAGTGTATTGAATGAATGGTAAGAGGCTTCCATATGGGGGGTTATCCCTACACTCCAACGGTCTTTCATTCTCACTTAGAGAGGATTGACGCGTGTGGTGGGAGTAGAGGGAGGTCCTAGGGTAGACGCTATCACTGGAGGTCTATTCCGCGGCAACGGACTAACCTTGTGTATGGTTGGGTGAAACCCCTCGGCAATGGCTTTGCAAAGCAGTAGAGGCCATCACAAGTGCACAACCCGCCCCAGCTCTACATACATTCTAGTCCGGACGAGTCGGTCTATCAAGTAACAAGTCGGGGTATAAAGTAACAAGTATTGTGATGTTAGTCTACCATGTTTGAATGACTTTTGCATGTCGTGTAAGTGGGTGAATTGTGGTTTAATAAGCATGCATAAATATTTCTGTATTTAAATCTATGATGACATGAATTAATTGTGCTAGGAGATAACATGTTTTTTATATCTAGCTCACCCTTGCATTGTTTGTGTTGTGTGCCAATTTGGATATGTTATTCGGCGATGATCATCCACTTGGATGGGAGCAGATGTCGTCGAAGAGTTCCCCTTGGAGCAGGAGCCGGAGGTTGCCGATGTTGCAGAGTAAACCTTCTTAGAAGTTTCCTGATTGATCTCTTGTAGCGATCAATCCTTTCAAACTGTTCAAGTTTAAATTTTCGCTCATTTTATCTGGATGATTGTAATTTAACAATTAAATTACACGTCGTATTCTGACTGTTCTCTATATTGGAATGATGACATCTTTATTATGTAATATTTGTTATTATATAATTGGGATGTTACATTAATGGTATCAGAGCAGTTCGTCCTTAGGATGACCTTTGTGTTGTGGGTTTGCCGTGTCTTCTCTGTGAGGACTGGAGGGTAGATGGTATGATTTACCATTTCTTTCAAGTCTATATAGTAAGGTGTATCTAACTAGAAGTTTTAAGAACAGAAAACGTCTTGATAAGAGTAATGGGGGTGCACACTCATGACTTTCATCGTAGATGATTTTCCTTTCTTAATTCTGAAGGTTGAGGTAAGAAAGAGTTAGAGTTTCAGTGTGGTTTCCTGTAGTAATTCCTGTCTGTTTCTTGTTTTGTGGTGGTGTGTTGTGCCCTAGAGTAGTAGAGGAATGCATATTCAAGGATAATTTGAGTTGTATACTTTTACTGGAATTGGTTTAAGCATTTGAGGCAAGTTCTTGCCTCGAAGATAGGAGTTATAAGACTAAAAGTTAAGCTTCGGAGGGCTAGTGAAGATATTACAGTTTGGAAGTAAAGTTATGGGTGAAGAAAATTTCAAGAAAACAAAGTCACAAGATCTTATATCGTACGTTCGCAAGAAGTTCAGATGTTAGATTTAGAGAAGCCTTGGATAAGCATGGTTATAACATGATTTGAGAAATGAGTTGGGTATAGTATATCAGTGATGGTTGGAATCTGAATAAGAGAAGTGATAGATGATTTGAAGCTTAAGTTAAGAAAGAAATAAGTGGACCATGGGAAATCGTTATTCTGATAGGAAGTAGAAGAAGAAGGGATTGAGGAGCAGTGTGTAAAACATAGGACGGATTTAAGGAGGGTGAAATAGAAGCCGGATCTCCAAGTGGAGGGAACATGAAGTGTGTGAGGAGAATTGGAGTACTATAGGACTGTGAGTTGAATAACCAAATGGAATGGTTAAACATGAATCTCAATTGGATAATGCATAGTCAAGTTTAGAAGAATGTTTCAAGATTAGTGGTTCGTATAGAATAAAGTTTGGATCATTGGCTGAGATGAGAGATTTCAAATGTTGAGGGAAGGAGTACACCAGAATGCCAGTTTGGTAAGAAAGTATAAGGTCAGAGAATTAAGAGCACAGTGGATGGAGAAAGATTTTAGAATAGATGATAAAGGGTGTCTGTAGTATAAGTTGCTAAAGAGGGTATCGAGAATGATCAGAGAAGTTTGGGTTGGTTGAGATGTTTAGAGTTATGAAGTTGCATGTTGTGATAAAGTTAATTTTCTTTGGGTATGGTTTTATGGTGATGTTCAGTGTTCGGCTGAGTTTGATCAAGAGAGAAGTGGATGTTGAATGATGGATTGCAGAAGGCAGTGAGTTGGTAAGTTCAGATAAGGTCAGAAGATTAGTGGTGTTGGTTAAGAGTATCTTGAGGTTTGGAGGATTAAAGATAGGGTTTGTATTTTGACGATTCCGAATTGAAGAGGGCAATTCTTGAAGAAGAAAGTTTTAAGTTAATCTGGACGGGATGAGTGCAAGAAGAATTATGAGTGATGTGGCGTTTGGGGAGTTAATCTAAGGGCTCAAGTTAGAATTTTATTTGGAGTGGTTTCTTGACAGGGAAGGAGAACGAAGGTGGTGCATCAAGTATAGTTGAGCGAAAGATGGAAGCAAGTGTTATGAGAATTCAAGATGTCTGTAAATTGCAAATGAAGAAGAGATGATGTTGTTCTTTTGTAAGTTTGAGGTGTGATTCAAGGGAGGTTTGTTGTTTCAAACAAGTTCTCTAGTGCTTTATAGTCTTTAATAGAAGCTTCGTATTTCAAGAAGAAAAGTCACTGGTTATATATATCAATTGTGGATCAAATTAGAAGTGAAGAAAAAGGGGTGTGGGAATAAAAAGAGATTAGTATGAATATGTGAAAAAGAGAAGATACATCTTTCTGGTGTAAGGGTTTTGATTGGTTTTCTGCAACAAGTATGGGATTTTATAACTTGGAAAAAGTGGAATTCACTTTGGAGTGGGGTCTTAGGCGACACCAGTGTTCGAAATTTTTGAGTGGTTCCTGTTTAAGTCGTGCAGTGCAAGAGGAAGATGAAGGTTGAGTTAGAGCAATAATATTTTGGATTCAGTATAATCATAGGGAGAACTACAAGGTTGAAGAATCGCAGAAGAGAAATAGAGGACATGTTGGCATAGTCTAGTATAAGTCTTAACAATCAGGAGTGATTTTGGGCATGGTCGCTTTGTGGAGAAGAAAACAGTGTTGAGGAAATGGAATGACTAGGCTATTATGCAAGGGAAGAGTTTCAGGGTTTTGTAAGGTCATATAAAAGTTCTGAGGTAGGTTCTTCGAGGGTGATCGTTTGCTGGTTACAGTTGTCAGAAAGGAAGTGTTCTTTTAAGTAAATTGGTGAGTAAGGAAGTACAAGAATCAGAGTAGCGCAACGGATGATGGTGAGCTTGTTGTTGTCAATAATAGGTATGCATGAAGAATTTTCCAAATTGTGGATTGGTGGTTTGTGAGGGACGAGTTCTTTGAAAAACAGTATTGGTGTTGTTATATGAGCATGAGTCGGGGGTGTTTGGTAATCTTCAAGAGTCAGAAGTGAGTTTAGGTGTGAAAGAAACATGTATCAGGCAAGGGAAGATAAGTGAGCCTTCGGTTGCAAGTTACAGGGTCAACTTTAAAGTGAGAAAGTGTTAGTGGCTTTGGAATGAGAAGAGTGGGTCAATGGGCGAAGGAGACTATTTGAGTTGTGGTCTTGAGTTATAGTGGCAATCTAGAGGTAAGGTTATGTTAACAGACGATCAAGAATAAGTATCCGTTGCTGAGAATAGATGATTTGATGGATCAACTACACGGAGCTACAGTATTCTCTAAGATTGATCTGAAGTTTGGCTATCATCAAATCTTAGTGAAAGCGGATGATGTGCAGAAGACGGCGTTCAGGTCTAGATATGGTCACTACGAGTATGTGGTTATGCCGTTTGGCGTAACTAATGCTCCAGCCATTTTCATGGACTATATGAATTGAAATTTTAGACCCTTCTTGGACAAGTTTGTGGTAGTATTTATAGATGGCATACTGGTCTATTCTAAGACTTGAGAGGGACATGAAGATCACCTAAAGTCAGTGTTTGAGGTTGAAAGTATGCAAGCCAGAAAGGATTTGTCAGTTCAAGTGCAACAAGTAAGGATAATATGGGAGAAACCTACCTAGGATTGTTCCGGTAAGCTTAATTTTCGAGGACGAAAATTGTTGTTGTTGGGGAGAATGTAAGGATCGTATATTAGAAAAGAAAATGTGGTGGAGGTGGGCCTCATGTGGGTAGCTGAGCATGTGAAGTGGTGGGGGCTTCCTGTGATGATTGGTGTGGTAGGGAATGGCTTCACAGGGAGGCAGCTGTTGAAGGGGTAAGGGAGAATTTGGTTTTACTTGGAAGTGGGGAAGGGCTTCACGGGGCAGCTGTTGAAGAGGTGGAAAGGAGAAGTTGGAAGCTGCTCAAAAGGAGAAAAGGAGAGACCGAGAGAGAATGGAGGGAATGGAGGCACAATAAAATAACTGGAGGGAGTATTGGATGGTTACGGGCAAGCCCCTGCAAAGAAAGGAGATTCACTTCTTCATTTTAGAGATTCTGGAAGTAGGAAAGAAGAAGAAGGGAGGAAGAGCTTGACACTGTGGCAGGGGGTTGAAACGGCAGAGGAGGAACACAGTGAAGAGATTGATTCAAGGTTTGCAAGGAAGTCTTCAAGAGGTAAGGGGAGCTTGATATTGTGTTCAATTTGTTTGCATTAATTGTAGGTATGTTAAATTCTTGATGGGTGTGATGTATGAAATTGTAGAGTGAGGTTTGTAAATTGAATTGGTTGAACCTAGCTGCTGTAATTGGGTGTGTTGGAAGTGCTTGAAGTGATAAATTTACCATATCTTGAATGAAGGGGAGAATTAGTGAAATTATAGTGTTTTAGGACAAATTGGAGGAAGTGAAGTAGTGAAATTGGGTATTTGTGGCCTAAAACGAAATTGGGTTGTTGGGACAGTCTTAGCCACTGTATTGTGACTTATTTGAGTCACTAAATTGATCAAAATAGTTGCAAAGTAGTAGAATTGAATTTGCACACCTAAGTTGTGAAAATTGATGTTTTAGAGTGAAATTGGAGGGGTTTTGAGAGGTGAATTTTAGAGGGAATGATGGTTTAATAACAGTGGCAGTTTAGGGACTGTTTTTGAGTTATATTAGACTTGTTGGAACTCTTAAAACATTAAGATTTAATCTACATTGGAGTAGAGGCCTTGTGAGGGTTTATGTGCATGGTTTTAGTCAAAAAGAGGAAGTGGAGTAGTGAAATGGTGAGGTAAGAGGTCTGCATTGATTTGGAGAGTTGGGAATATGTTATCACACCTATTAGGACTTGTCTAGATGGTTAAATTGATAAAATCTGTTCTAAAAGGGAAAATGACTTCATAGGTTGAGTTTTTAGCCCATTTTAGGGGTTCTAAGGGGTGAAAATGAGAAGTAGGACTACTGGAAGTATTCTATGGTTTTGGAGAGCACTAGCAAGTGCAATTAGACTTGTTGATGTAGGTTGCAAACTGGTTTGAGAGTTTTAAAGGATAGAAATGAAATTGGGCAACTTGTAGAAGTGAATTTGGAGTTTAAAGTGGTTTGATACACCTAGTCTTGGATCTAGTGATCAAATGGATGTTGGTTTAACTTATAAATGTGGTTTTCTATCAATACCAAGGTTTATAGAACCCTTTTAGTCATTAGAACAGACCCTAGGTGCTTAAAAGTCCAAGTTTCGTGGTTGCTGTCAACTGGTATGGCGCCGGGCGCCGTTTGGTCACGCCGGGCACACCTCGGTCTGGTGCAATTCGCGCCGGGCGCCTCTTGGTCGCGCCGGGCGGCACCTGCATGCTGCTGAAATTGTTTTTGATGGTTTCTGGGGTTCCGGATGTCCGTTTTGGACGTTCTCTAGGTCGTTTTGGAGGTTTTTGACCCTTCCGGAGCTGTTGGTGATAGTCCCTAAGCCATTTGAGTTACCTAATGATGAGTATTATAAAGGGTACAAAGAAAATATGTTGTGTATGCACTATTTGAGTTGTTTGATACATCTATTGATGTAGTAATGTTGTGTGATTTGTGTGAGATTGTAAAAGGGTATGAATGTTGATCCAAATTGGTTGAAAGTGTATGGTTATAAGTGGTTTATGATGTACATTGTTGATCCAAAAGGAATATCATGTGATTTAAAGTGGTTGGATTGAATCGGAAATTTAGATCTCTCGGTGGGATCAATTAGTGTATTGAATGAATGGTAAGAGGCTTCCATATGGGGGGTTATCCCTACACTCCAACGGTCTTTCATTCTCACTTAGAGAGGATTGACGCGTGTGGTGGGAGTAGAGGGAGGTCCTAGGGTAGACGCTATCACTGGAGGTCTATTCCGCGGCAACGGACTAACCTTGTGTATGGTCGGGTGAAACCCCTCGGCAATGGCTTTGCAAAGCAGTAGAGGCCATCACAAGTGCACAACCCGCCCCAGCTCTACATACATTCTAGTCCGGACGAGTCGGTCTATCAAGTAACAAGTCGGGGTATAAAGTAACAAGTATTGTGATGTTAGTCTACCATGTTTGAATGACTTTTGCATGTTGTGTAAGTGGGTGAATTGTGGTTTAATAAGCATGCATAAATATTTCTGTATTTAAATCTATGATGACATGAATTAATTGTGCTAGGAGATAACATGTTTTTTATATCTAGCTCACCCTTGCATTGTTTGTGTTGTGTGCCAATTTGGATATGTTATTCGGCGATGATCATCCACTTGGATGGGAGCAGATGTCGTCGAAGAGTTCCCCTTGGAGCAGGAGCCGGAGGTTGCCGATGTTGCAGAGTAAACCTTCTTAGAAGTTTCCTGATTGATCTCTTGTAGCGATCAATCCTTTCAAACTGTTCAAGTTTAAATTTTCGCTCATTTTATCTGGATGATTGTAATTTAACAATTACATTACACGTCGTATTCTGACTGTTCTCTATATTGGAATGATGACATCTTTATTATGTAATATTTGTTATTATATAATTGGGATGCTACATACTCACTCCTAACTAATAACACAATGTAATATAAAATATTATAGGTTTTTCTCTCTAGAAATAGAAATAGTGTCTTATGTACGATGAATACAAACTTGATCATTCTTCTAAATTGTTGGATGAACACAAACAAAGTTCTTACAAAGTTTTGGAGCAAAATATAATTTTTTTTTATAATTTCAATGGAATGAAAACTTAGAGAATCTTGAATTTCATGACTCTCACAATTCCTCCTATATACATAGTTGTATACATAGTTATGAAGGAAAATAATTTACCTATTCCATTGCAAAGTTCTTATAATAAATGTTTTCACTTCTCTTACTTCTCTTTAATGACTTCTTAATGATATAAAAATTACCAGTAAGGAAGTATCCTTTTGTGAAGATCATTATTTCTCTATCTTTTAAAGAACGTAACTCTTGCTCTATCTTTTCAGGAATGTAACCCCTTTCACATAAGTAAAATTGTGTGTCCTTTATGATACTTTATAAACTTTAATAAAATACCAAAACGTCTTTTTGAAGTGAGAAGAGAGAGATTAATTTTAATAACTCTAAAATAATCCCTATAACTGTAGTACATTTATATTTTAATAATTATCACATTAAAATCTTTACATCAAAGTTATTCTTTAAATTACATGAACCAAATATTAAATTAATATAATTCAGCATTATCCCCCTTAGTTCATGTGATGACTTGAAAATCTTATACTAAATTTTAAGTATGCAACATCATTAGAATTATTTAGTCATCATCCTTATTGAATTGAAATGATCGGATCATGGCGGGCAAAAGTCATGAATGACAAGATTTCTTCCACGTATCACAATGGCCTTAAAGCATGCCACAAATTCAACGTCCATGGTGGAAGTAGTAATGACTGATTGTTTGGCACTCTTCCAAGAAATTGCTCCTTCAGTCAATGGATAAACATACCAAAATGTGGATTTTCTTAAATCCACACATCTAGCATAGTCTGAATCCGAATAGTCAATCACTTCAAGATGATCTAACCTTTTATAGGTGAGGATGTAGTCTTTAGGACCTTGTAACTACCTAAGAACTTCTTTGCAACTTTCTAATGATCTATTCCATAATTACTTTGATATCGGCCTTACATTCCAACAACAAAACTAATATTTGGCCGAGTACAAGTTTTAGCATACATCAAACTTCTAAATATAAGGAATGGACTCCATGACCTTTCATTCTAAATCATTCTTGGGACATTGCATTTGACTAAACTTGTCCCCTTTCTGAATTGGAACTACTCCAAGAGAGTAATTTTCCATTATGAATCTCTCTAACACTTTGTTAATATAGTTTTTCTAAGACAAACATAACAATCTTTGTGATTTATCATAGAATATTTCTATTCCTATCACATATGATGCTCATTCATATCTTTCATTTCAAAATTGTAAGAGAGAAACTTCTTTACATCATGTAACATAGCAATATTATTAGCAGTAAAAAGAGTGTCATCAACATATAGAACTAAAGTAACAAACTTACTCTCACTGATCTTTATGTTTGTACACTAGTCAATAATGTTCTCTATAAAACCATATGAAGTTATGGTATCATTAAATTTTAGATACCTTTGTTGGGAAGCTGGTTTCAGTTCATATATTGGTGCCCATGCAACAACCACCCCTTAGACATTCATTCTCTATTTTTTTCGTTTTGTGCTCTTAGGAATGTGAACAGCTTCTCCATTGGAGGTGTTTCATTTTCTTTATTTTTCTTAATGCAATCTCGTTTTCTACTTCAATCTCACTTTTCATTTTGCGTTTTTGTTTTTGCTTGGTTCTGGAGTTCTTGAGTTCTGTTTCGTTTTGCTCTTTATAATTGCTAAATCGTTTTCTTTTTGAATTTCGTTTTCTGTTTTGGACTATGCATTTCGTTTCCAGTTTTAAATTAGCATGTCATTTCTGGGTTCATTTGAGGTTTCATTTTGTTGTATTTAGTTGGCTCTGTTGTTATGTTTTTGATTCGTTTTTATTGTTTGGAATTCATTTTCATGGAAGGATGAATTTGTTTGGTTGGTTATTAGTGTCATTGCGTTGTTTTCATGAGATTACTGGACTGTATTTGTGATTATGCTATGTTACGTTGCATAATGTTAATTTGTTATGGGCTTTTCAAATTAGGTACATGCTTAGTTTCCTAAGTCGTGTGTGAAGAATTGATTAATCATGTGAAATCACGTTTGCTTAATTCACTTTTTTAAAAACCAGATTAACCTTCGCTTAGTTGGTTAATTCGTGTTGGATTAGAGGTGAGAGTAGCGTTTAATTTATTGTTAATCAAGGATTGGAAGCACTATAAATGAGCTAATGACCAACCGTCTTTAATTAGTGTTTGAATTTGTGTTTTAATCGGTTAATTTTAGTTAACACAAATTGTCCAAAAACCCCACCCTTTACGTGTTTGATCTAATGACTGAATCAATAATTGGTCGTTGAGAAACGACTTAAGAGTCACTTCCTTGTATATATTGCACTTTAATTGCATATTAATTTGATTCGGGTACGACTTCGATCAACATTCATCGCACAAACACAAACAAGCAAATGTGAGCTAATCATAACTTCTGATCATTAAACACACTTAGCTATATAATTTAACATACATTATTAAAATTCAATACAAATAATTATTCTAATGTCATCAATTCATTTTATTGTGTCTTTTATTCCCTGTAACATACCATCACATTAACCTCTCTAAGAGTCATCCTACTTGCTTTCACATGTCTTACAAGTATATTATGCTTACACCCAAAGTCTTATGGTCATGATCCATTTCCCCTACTTACATAAGACTTACCAATATTCTACTTATGTCAAAAGCCTTATGGTAATACCACTCTCTCTCTGCTTTCATAAAAGCCTTCTAAGTCACTCTGCTTATACTTAGAGCCTTGTGGAAACCAAATAAACAATTCCCAAATTTATAGTTATGGCAAGAAAGACTTATACATCATTTCATCACTAACAATTTCACATATTCATTCATCATTACACATTCATTCATCATTACACATTCATACATCGTAACGAATCATATCATCTCATTCATCCAATTCAATCATATTCATTCATTATTCACAATTTGACAGTAATACACTTTCAACACCCAAAAATGTCAATCCTTACATAAATCATCCATACACATATTGACAAGATAAAATATTCCAGAATTCATGCTATCATCATTTCCAGACTTTTCACACATTCAAAACCATTAAACGAATTATAACGATATGGAAGTAGTCACTGAAATTTGAAATCTCAAATATTAATTTTCTCAAATTCATTTCCAAAACTCAAGCTCAAAGCTTTGAAATATTAAGCCCCAAAACACAACTTAACAACAACAAAAATAGTAGTTTCTCTAGTCAAGGAAATTTTCCAGAAATCATTCATGGATTCATTTCATAAACACACCCTCTATCAATCTGAATATAATTTTGAAAGGTTTTCAAATCCAAAATTTCAACCAAAACCATAATTTAAAAATAACATAAAGATGAAACCCCAATTTTCAAATTTATCCATGGTTCATAATTAAGTGGTTATTATGGATAGTAATTATAATTCATTTGAAAATCACCTTGTTAATTATTTTTACATGAAAAACTATTTTGCATTAATTAAAGTGGTTTTCTGAAAAGAAATAAATTGAAAGCTTGTTGAGTAGATTTTCAGGAAAGAGAGGCGTGTCACAATGGAGAACTTAAGTACCCTATCTTTCTTTAGCCAAAGTGTTCCTCAACTAGTTTCACAAATTTCACCTTTTCATTATCTCGACATCGATTCAGCAATTAGATTTTCACAACCCAACGGTTTTACCCATCATATTTCGAACAAAGAACATAGAATAATCAAAAGAAGGTTAACACCTACTATAAATGTTAACATTTTCACATTCAAAGATTCAATACAAGATCACAGAAAATTTTCATCAACAATATTCACACAGAAAATCAAGAGAAATGATAATTCCTCTTGTACCACAACAATATTAAGTCTTCAAAATAATAACAAAGAAAGGTCAACTCCTTTACCTCTTGATGAACTACTTTGATCCTTTCTCTAAGAAATCTGAGCAGCATCTCCCTTTTTTATCCTTCAAAACCTTCTAAACTCATAAGGACAACCCCTCTCTACAGACAACTTTCTTCACTACTCAATCAACCACCCTTTCAAAAACTCGCACAACCTTCTTTATAACTCAGATCTTAGCCCTCAAATCTCCTTATCTTCTACTATATTCTTCCTCTCTCTTTACAACTTTCACTCTAATGATAAAAACTTTATTTCTTCAGTCATATTTATAATTGAAGTTAGTGTTACTTTAGTAGTATTGTAGTAGTACTACTTTTTACTATAGTGGTACTATAGTTGTACTACATTTTAATTGTAGTTGCACTACATTTTTACTATAGTCGTACTACATTTTAGTGTAGTAGTACTCTAGCTATAATACATTTTTACTGTAGCAATATTGTACCAACACATGTTTCATGAGATATTTTCACTGTAGCATCGTTCGTATTTACTATAGCATGGTACTATTTTACTGTAGCATTATACATATTTTTCTATAAAATTATATATCTTCTCAAATGTAAATATTTTTCAAGGGCCTTACCGTAAACCACATAGTCATTCGAAATAACATGTATTTTATGCCTTACAAACCTTCTTATTCCTACTTCTTGTGATCCCTCTATCAAACAACACTTACTTAATTCTACATGTATGTTATCTTTCTATATACAAACATATTTACTAAGTATGTCAAATATCTCACTTTAATGTCATTAAATATAATCAATGGTTAACCTTTGGGTAATCCATAAATGTCTATTAATAATGAACATCAATAACATAAATCAATTATCCATAATTGTAAGAAAAGTTATGGCTTATTTCTTTTACCAAGACTCGGGCTTGATCTTTGGAAGAAAAGTATACTCAAAGACTTAGGCTTGATCTTTGGAAGAAAAGTATACTCAAAGACTTGGGCTTGATCTTTGAAACCCCAAAAACATACAAAGTCGCTTCGCTTCTCTTCATAACTGAACCACCCAGTAGGATTAGTTTCCCTTTCAATCGGTGCAGAACGTTTACCCCAACGTGAAGATGAAGAAGTCGTCACAAATTTAGGATTCAAAGATACACACTTTCTTAGATAGGGTTTACAGACTAAGTGATGAAGCAGTGCAGATCATGAACATATGAACCAATTTTTATAAAAGACCTAATTTATTAGGCTTGGATTCATCTGAATTTTTGAATATTTGAAAAGCCCAATATAACACTTTAATCGATTTTATTAGTTATGGAATCAATTAAGCTTAAAACAATCCCAAACTTTCTAAAAAACATAGAAATTCTGAGAACAGTTTAATCGATTACATTACTAATGCAATTGGTTAAAGATCGTGAAACCCTTTTATCAGTCAATTTCAATGCAGACAAGCATACATCATACATACACATCAATACACATATCGCAGATTAAAAATGATGCATGAATTTCAAATTTAACAACTTTTACCACATTTGATAGTCAAGAGATTTATGATTTATCCTTTGTAATCCTTCCTTGAGTCCTTGTCTGCCACCAGCTCGATTTATTTACCTACAAAATCACTAAATTGTTTGGAAGTAGGTACCCAAATAAACTTGGGGCCTTTTGTGTGAGCCACAATAGTTGGTTCTTTAGGAATCCACTTGAACTTTCCTTTAGGAACACCAACTTTCTTATAATAACAATTTTAAACAGTGTGACCAATTGAATTGCAATAGAAACAAGTAATATTAGAAGTTTTTCTCCAATAAGAAAATTTCTTTGAGTTAATCCTTTCACCTTTAGCCTTATACCCTATTCCTTACTTATTTATTACTCTTCTTTGTGATCCTCAAACTACTTTTAGATTAGATTTACAAAGAGTAAACTTTGCCAATGTATTTGTTAGATACTTGATTTTTTCTAGATAAGCATGGCAATATTTTTCAACAATCTTGATTTCAGATTTATCATTCAAAGCAGATTGTAAAGCTTCATGAAGATCAATTTTCAATTTATCATTTTCTTCAACAAGGTTATTGATTATGTATTCAAAATCTTTTCTGAGAGTTTAATTGATTAACCTTATATTGAAGTTTCATTGCTTCTAGCAGTTGATAATATTTGTCCTCGATAGGCTCATCCCCGAAACTACTACTACTACTGCTTCCTGAACTGACGGTTCCAACCACAAGACACAAGTTTGTCTCTTCTTCTAGACTGTGGTTGTCTTCATCACTAGATGATCCTTCAGAATCATTATTCTCCCATGTAATATAAGCCTTCCTTCTATTCTGATTGTACCTTTCTTTAGATTTCTGTTTCAACTTCAAGGTTGGACAGTCAGGTATGATGTGACCCTCCTTTCCACACTCATAACAGGTGAGAGGTGCAACCTTTCCTCTCCTTTTGCCTCCTCTTGAGTTTCCTACAAAATCAGATGTAGTATTTCTAGATTTCATGAATTTAGTAAACTTCTTTACCATCATGTTTAGTACTTCCTTTTCTGGTACTTCTGCATCAGAATCAACATCAGACTCATTGCTCTGTAAGGCTTTCTTGCTAGACACTTTGAGAGTGTTGATAAATGTGGAGATTGTTGATAAGGGGAACACATGTATTAGTTGAACCCAATCCCTATTATGTTGGTTTTTGATGATGACAACACATTGATAAGTAACAACACATGAATGTTGTCAAGTCACAACAGAAAAGAGTTTTTGTATGTTGTGTTTTTACATATGTGGATTTGTAATTGCATATATTATGTGATAAATACATATGTTGAACATACTAGTAGTGATTCTGCTATTGTGTTTATGATGTGATTATATCTGTGTATGTTCACTGTATGGATCTGTGTTATGAAAACCAAATGCACAAAAGCATATCTGCGTGACATAATCGATTACACTATTATAGTAATCAATTAAGGTCATCAGAAATCTTATGTTTTGAACTATGGCAAAATAATTAGTTTGAATCGATTACAATAGGTGTTGAATCGATTAAAACTCGTGTGTTTGCAAATATCTTTTTCAAATGTGTTGTGATGAGTTTTTGGGAAGAAAAAGTTTTCAAAATATATTCAATTAAGTCTGTTAAGCTTTGAAAACTGATTTCATGCTTGTCATAATTGCTTTAACGATCATATTTTTAAATATGTTTGACCAAACATTTAATACAAATCGATTACATTAATTGTACATTTAATTAGGTGTTGAGTTAGTTGTAATACTGTTACAACTGTTTTTATGTAACCGATTACACTACTAACCTAATCGATTATTTTGCGTCAGAAATGATGAAAACTATATATTAACGCATTGTTTGAATTTATGAAACTTTTGACCAATCTAACATTTTCATACTTGATTGTTTTGATATTAGAAAGTTTACAGATTACTCAATACGCTCCAAGAATCAAGAACGCAAAGAGTTTGAAGAATCTTGAAGATTTCTTGTGAAGAATTTTGTGGATTACATTGATTGATCGCATTAGCACGATTGAAGGTGAATCTGTATTGATCAGGAGAGAAGACTTGCAATCTTTGATTTGTTGTTTCCCTGGATGTGCACGTCAAGAAGAAGAGTGGTGTGCTCTTGACTTTGAGAGGGGATTCTCAGTTGGTTTTCTGCAACAAGATCGTGGGGTATTATGTTTGCAGGTGTTGTTGTTCCTATATTTGATTGTTGAGTGGGAAAGGTTTTTACTTTTGTGAAGGTATATTCAAAGTAAAACCTTTGGTGTAATTCTCTAATCCTTATAGTGAAATATCCTTCAATCAATGGTTGATTGGAAGGGTGACTGGATGTAGGCATTGAAGTCGAACTAGGATAAAAACTGTTTGATTTTCTCTCATTTATCTCTTTACATTTGCATTTACTGTTTTGCAAACACATATTTTCTTACTAAACAAGAAATTTTCAAGAACATTATATTTTGCAAAAAGGATTTGAAAAGTGCAAGTTTTTATAAAACACCAATTCCCTCCTCCCCCCTCTTGGTGTTGGGAAACAAGCCTCATTAATTTTAACAGAGAGCTATGGAATGTTTCTGTTCAGATTCCTCTTCCTATCTCAGTCTTCCAAGCTCCAACTCATGGTCCATGAGATTGCCAAAGAATGTAGCCATATTCATTGTAGTAAGATCTCTTGATTCAGATATAGCTGTTACCTTAGGTTGTCAGCTTCTGTTTAAGCTCTTTAAGATCTTTTTGTTGATCTCCTCCTTCTCAAATGATTTACGAAGCGCAATGGAATGATCTATAATGTGAGTGAACCTTTTATGTGCCTCGTAGATATTTTCTCCCGCGTTTACCCGGAACATTTCATAGTCTTGAATTAGAGAATTATTTCTAGCCCCTTTTACCTTATCGGTTCCTTCGTGAGTCAGCTCATCTTGATTCCACTCTGAAAAATTTTTCAAAACAGTTTTTCCATCAACCATTTTAGTAGGCTAAAAAAGACCATTAATTATAACATCCCAAATCCTCTAATCAACATATTCTAAGAAAATCCTCATTCTAATTTTCCAAAAGGAATAATTTTCTCCTGCAAATAGAGGGGGTCTGTTTGTAGAAGGACCTTCTCCAAAGGTCTACGAAACTGAAGCCATCAGGATGTATTAATCGATTTCACATAAAGAGTAATTAATTACTTTTCAAATACTTTGTGAAAAACTAGCTCTGATACCAATTACAAGAAAAGGTATGACTTGTTTCTCTTACCAAGAGGGAGGTGAATTGGTATCAATATGAACTTTTTATTTTTTAATCTTTTTGGAAACTTTAGATGATCTTTAAAGCGCACAATAGAAATATCAAACTAATGCAGTAGAGAGATCAAGAATAGGAAACAAACACAATCTTTTTATTCTGGTTCGGCCTCAATGCCTACATCTAGTCTGTTTCAATCAACCTTAGATTGAAAGACTTTCCACTATAAAGATTTGAATTTTTACAACAAGGCTTTATAGAGACCATACTGTCAAAATGTAAATATTCTCTCTAACTCACACCAATCTAATATAGCATACAACACACCCTACCGAAGAACAATCATCTTCACTGTAGTAACCCTTTGAGACCCTTCTCAAAGTACTAAGAACACCAAGTTCTTCTTCCTGGCAACACGCACAAGGAAACAACAATCCTCTAGATTGCAAAACAAATTCTGATTAGTAAAGAATACACCTGAATTGTGCAGAAGTGATAAACCAATAAGCTTTCAAGGTTAGCCTTCAAGAATTCTTCAAAATCTTCAGGTTCTTTTATTCTTGATTCTTGGAGCATTACTATAATCTCTTTCTCAAACTCCTTGATATAAGATATGAAAATTCTAAAATGATCAAAGTGTCAAAAGTGTTAAAATAGAGTGGCTCAATTTCTCACACCAAGAGGAAAGGGGGGGGGGTGAATTGGTGAAGTATAAAAAATAAAACTTTCAAACTCCTTTTCACCAAAAGAGATGCCTTTAAACTTTTCTTGAAACACAAGTTAAAAGATTTTCAATGCAGCAGATATTTAATCGAATGAATGCAGAGCGTAATCGATTCAATGTAAAAGAGTAGGGATAAGAAAGATCAAACACTGTATTTTTATACTGGTTCGGACAAGCCTACATGAATGTCCTTCCAACCATAGGAAGTCAATGCACTATAATGATCAAGGTTTTTACAACAAGGTTTTTATAGAGACCTCACGTCAAAAATATAAAACACCTCTCTAACCCTCTAATAAAAATATAGGCAGTATACACCTAGACTAGCAGAAAGAATCCCCTCTCCTGCCGTCTATCCCCTTTACGCCACCCTTAAAGTCAAGAACACCACTGTTCTTCTTCATGTAATCACAACATGGAACACAGCCCAATCTTCAACAGATTGTAGAACCTGATCTTGCAGTAGACACCCAAATGTGCAGATATATCAGACTTTGAAAACACAACAACCTTGCTCTTCAATAAATCACAAGCAGTTGATCACCTCGGTTAATCTTGTTTTCTTGGAGCTTTTCCTCTTTCTGTAAGAATCAAACTTTCTGCAAAAGAATATGAAAATGTCAGAATCACAAAAGTTCTTATAGAAATCAAATTCGCGTCAATTTATAGTATAACACATCTCTGACGCATTTTAATCGACTAAGCTACTAATGAAGTCAATATAACAATTCTGTTATAGCAGTTAGCAGCAGTCAAAACAATTAATTGAATTTGAAATTAATACAGTCGAATGACATTTAATGCTTGGTCAACATATTTAAAAATATGACTGTTAGATAGTTATATCAAGCATTAACATAATTTCAATATAGTAACAGACTTAGTCGAATGCAGCACACATATAATTGACTATGTAACAATGTAAATCATAGTTTTGAAAAAATTTCTCTTTGAAAAATCTCACAAAACACTTTGAAAAATGTTTGTGCAAAGACACGAGTTTTAATCGACTCACCCCATAATGAAATCGACTTAAAACTGTTGTTTTGCCACACAATTAAAATTCAACACTAGTGCTTGTGATTTTTCTCATCCAGAAACATGTGTCATGCATTCATGTATAAAATCACATATACATCATAGTGAAATGCAATGAACAACACAACAACAACACAATCATGTTCTCATATACATATATAACATGTAAGAATAGAACATGTAACACATAATTCACATGGCGCGCGAGCCGAGTTACGGAGGTGCACAAGAGTACTTCGCGCCACAACCATCTCTTTTTTAGAAGTTCTACGGACCGATGCCTGCTGCTTCATCTGGGAGAAAAGAATCATAGATATGCCGGTTAACTATGCGTTGTCATCATAAAAAACTCAGATATTATTGAGATTGTGGGTTCATCTAAACCAGTGCTCCCCCTATCAACAATCTCAACAATCTCTCCCTTTTTTTTATGATGCACAACCATGATTAGTAATCAACCATGTTGCACAACTCAATACAGATTATCAATCAATTACCAATCAACATAATTCTCCCCCTTTGGGCATTAACAAAAAAGGTAAGCACAAAGGTATAGATATACAGATAATCAATCATAAAGAGATGCATCAGATAATCATCAAAAACAAATAATGATGCTCCCCCTGTTAAAGATATTCACATGATATAATATATACTCTCCCCCTTAAATGTAGGCATGTGAAACATCTCAAAGTATATGCAATGCTCCCCATGTCATTATGCATATTTTAATCTTAAAACACATATGCACAAAACAATATTCACAGTATATATCAGAGCATATATTAGCACATGTCAATATTGTATCAGATCAGAAACAATACAAAAACATCAATGCAACAATGATACAATATCATTCATCAAAAGCAATATAATCTCTTAATCATCTCAAGTCAACTATAGCAAAGAGATATATTGAAAGAAATCAGTTAATAGCACATATATCAATAGTTAAAGATATCAGATATTCAAATATTGGTATCTTTAACCCTTGTTGATATACAGTCGATTTGCCCTCAGTCATAATTGACTTCATTGCTTCCCCGTGAATCGATTTGCCAGTTTTATCCATCCAGTAAGCAATGTTCCTACAAAACCTTTCAGGATCTTTCTAGATCAAGCATTTTAGAATCAATATGATACAGGAATTAACACAGGTATAATATAAGTATGCAAATGTATGAATGTAACAGTAATCAACAATTCAATGGCATACATGCATAGAATAATCGATTTTAATAACTTCTAATTTCATTAAAATCAACCATAAAGTACAATCGGATAAAGCCAAGATAAGAATGACATATGAAGTCATCTATTACAAAAGAAAATAAGGCAATACAATTAACACAGAAAATAAATCACTATAACCAAAACAACCTAAAAGCTGTAATCACAAGACCCTTATTCTGTTTCAGGTGACTCTATAGAATCCTCATCAGATGACTCTTCAACCCCATCTGTTGATGTGGAGCTTTCTAGATTATTCTTGATAATTTCGTCAATTTTTTCATTCATTCTCATAAGTGATTTCTTCATCATAGTAGCTCTCTTGGAGACTTTCTCAAACTTATTTACCACATATTTTTCAAACTCAGACTTAGGAGATAGTAAGATCTATTCACTATCAGAATTAGGTACTTCATCTTGATCTTTGGTTGGACTCTGTACATCATTGAATATCCATCCTAGAGCAGTTCTCTTCAAACCAATGCATGTTAGAGTTACCTTTCCAATTTGATTGGTTTTGTTGCATGTGATCTTGGTTTCACCAGTAAGAGCAATTTCACTAAGAGACAAAATTTTGCTTATGAACACACCATAGAGTAGATTACACTAGTAATTGTTACCAACATCAATGATATGTTTCTTGAACACAACTACCCACTTTGTTGGTATCCTTAACATTATTGCATTTAGCAGATATAGATCCTCTGATGTCAACTTATTGTTGATGGATTGGCAAGTGTACCAAATCGCACAGGTAATATAAAATGGTAAGACCAAGTATCGTATCCCAGAGAACTCTCGGCACTAAACAGTCGTGTGATAAATTAATTAATTAAGACTTAAAATAAACGAGATCATTGGTTTGAGATGCAAAAACATAAAATAAAATATGAATACAAATTGATCAATAGTAGAGTAACACAGATGAACGGATGTTGTTTAATATGAGATGAATATGTTGTTGGGGTTAGATTTCACCAAGTTCCCTCTCATGTATATAAGAATTCCTCTTTATGCATTAATGTTAACGTCACTCACTAAAGTACTTAGAACCCAATCCCTTGGCGCAATAAACCTGCTATATTCCTAGTTCGTGCAATTCCTAGCGTTCCGAGAAAATTAAGTCTGAAGATCAAGAGCTTAAGACGACAAAGTACTCATACCCTCATCCCTGAGAAATATTACCCTTGGGAGAATTCAACAAGAACATGAATTGTAAGGAACCTCCCGGCACTCATGCAAATTATAAATCATGCTACTAAATGAGTTAAATAGAGCAAGCATTGAAACAGATGAATTCCCTAACAATTAATGAATAAAGCATATATGATTAAGAATCATATCAAATACGTGAGAGTTCACAAGGTTACATCATTCCTCAACAACAAATAGAGTTTAGTTCCCCATAGACATGGAGAAACTAGATGTATAATGGAAAAGCATGAGATAGTACAACCCTAAGAGTAGAAAAGAAAGGTTTCGACTCCAGATTTGCCTTCAGAGAGTAAAAGAGTGTGCTGTTGTGTTTCTCTAGCTAGAGATGCAAAACCTAGAGCGCTTGAGTCCTTTAAATAGAGTTGGAAAAGAGTAGAAACAGGGTCCGGTCCAAAAGATTCGAAACATAGCAAAAATTGAGTCGGATCAGCAACGCGCGATGCTCGGGCGGCCAATTTGGCCGCCCGGGCGGTGGACGTCGATTTCCCAAAGGCTTGACCCTCCAACTTCGTCCAAGCTTCGGAGAGCGTCGAGTTTTCCCTGCTCAAGCATCCTGCAGGTCGCCCAAGCTTCGTGCGGTTCCCCCTTCTGGTGCTTTTCTAGGCCTTTCTGAGCTCTATATACTTAGCACTTCATCTCTGCTTCCTGTATTATCTCATTTTCTATCAAAACAAAGGGAATTAGTCATAAAATCATCAAATTCAACCTCAACTCTCTTATCCACATAACTTAATGAAAAAGCATGAGTCCAAGCAAGTTTCTAAGCCAAAAAGGGTGTATTTAGTATCAAAATTACATCACAGATAACGGTATTTTAAACCGTTATCACAAACCCAAAATTAGAACTTTGCTTGTCCTCAAGCAAAACAAAATGTAACTTAGCTCTCAACAAATATTACAGTGGTTCAACAGTTTTTCAAAATCTTTTTCTAAGACAAGTAATTACTCTAATCAGCTCATCATAGGAATATCGGTCAAGATGCACATATGCTTTCTCTCAAATAACTTAAAGTGGTACTCAAACAATTCAATAGATGCTATCCTTAAGAGCAATCGATCAACCAAGCAGAGATGTAATCAGAAATTCAAAGAACTATTCCTCACCAAAGAAAGTGTTTCACTCAAGCACTCAAAAGTGTATCACTCAACTCACAGGTGTATAGTGAGATCTCTCAATCACTCAGCTACCACAATATCACACAAATTAATTTTTCCTTTCATTTAACCACAATCAAACATACTCACAAGCAAGTTTTCATCCCAAGGGCTTTTCTTGGCTTGTAACTTGGCTGGGTGATGAACAATTCTTTAATCCCCGAAAACAAAGTCAAAGACTTGTTAACCCTCAGCAAGTGTAATCGAATCGTATCAAGTAATAACCTAGTAAGACTAAGTATCGTTCTCCCAAAGGACTCACGGCCTAGACAATTGTGTGGTTTGTTGATTAGCTAAGACTTGCAAAACCGATTGATTAAGATTTTAATGCAAATACTCAAAAATAAATATGTATGCATGTATTGATCAATGGGCAAGAAGAAACAAAACACGTGATTTGAATTATATGAATGAATATGTTGTTGGGGTTTATCAATTTCATCCTATCCACTCTCTTGTATTTAGGAATTCATCAGTCTTTTCATTAATGTTAATGCCACTTTCTAAATTACTTAAAACCCGATGTCTCGGCGAAGAATGCCTAATCATAATCACTAGTTTACAATTTCTTGTTTCACTAGCAATTAATCATGCATTATAATGAACAGAAGCTTAAAGGAAACCAACTGTCATACTCCTATGTCTAGGTTGTTAATATACTTTTAGGAGAGATTCCCTAGATCTATGTTTCCCTGTATGTGTCCATATCAACAAAACCAATAATCATGACATCGAATGAGTTAAACAATGCATGCTTTGAGCAAAGAGGAAAAACCTTAACTATTAATGAAAGAAAGAATGTATCATAGAGATGATCTTGAAGAACAAATTCGATACAAGAGAGTTTATAAGGATTTACATTAATTCCCCAACAACAGAATAAGTTTAGTTCACCATATTCATGGTGAAACTAGATGAAACACAATGGAAAAGTGAAAGATAGTGTTGGTTGGTACCAGACAGAGTGTAACACAACGGAATAAATCTTAGAGTAGCAGAAAGCGTGTTCGGTCACCTTTTTAAAATAAATTGGTCTATTTTTAGAAAATCAATTTTCTTTCAGAAAATTTATCGAAAAGTTGATATGTGTAAAAGGAAAAAAAATGTAGGAAATAGAAAATCACACGAGTAATTTTTATACTGGTTTGATTCAACAGAGTCTACATCCAGTCGTTAATCACTATAAAAAGTGATTAACAGTTCGACTAAAAAATGTTTCACAGATTACAACAAATAGTGAATAAAACAAATAAATAAACCTTCCTTCGACGAACGAACTGGAAGAAGAATACTCTGCCAACTCGAAGAGAACCGCTCCGACTATCGACAAACGAAACGCGAGCTTCTCCTATTCACGAGACCAGGCAGAGCACCTTGCTAACTCGAAGAGAGATTGCTCTGACTATCGACACACAAAACGCGAGCCCCTCCTGTTCACGAGACCAAGCAAGGGAACTTGAACTATAGCTTCTGAGAACTTCCTCTAACAAACAGTGTTCTGCAAGAGCTTCTGTTCAACAACTTCTCCTTTTTGAACTTCATAGAAACCCAATATACAGCCAATTGTTCTGAATATCTAAGGTTAAGTCCCAACTACCACGAATAATTGATTATTGTAAGTGATAATCGATTATTCAAGTCCATTACAGGTTTTTCAAAAAATGTGATAATCGATTATATGAGGTGATAATCAATTATTCCTGGATGAATTTGTGATAATCGTTTATTGCCATTCCATAATCGATTATTGCAGTTAAAAATGCAAGTTTTACAAAGTTTACAAGACTTTCCTACTATATTTAATTTCTACAAATTGCTTTTAAATAATTCTAATATCTTTTTCAACTAAAACTTCTTGCAGCATAATCAAAACAATTTTCTTCAAGATTTACCAATACTCCTTATTGGTAACAATCTCCCCCTTTTTGATGATGATAAAAACATTCAATTTTAAAAGCAATTTTGGCTTACCTACAAAACATACAAGCAAACAGACAACAACAGAGTTAGCAATACCTGTATTAATTTATACTTCTCCCCTTATATTATTCTTCTCCCCCTTTTTTATCATAACCAAAAAGATTTAATGTAAAAAGCTCCCCCTAAATACGATCTCCCCCTCAATTAAACAAAGTATGCATATAATCAAGATATCATTTTATTTATGGAAAGAAGGATTACATTATAAGAAGAAACATAAAAGACATAATTATAACATAGATGAAATAGCAAGCACGCAACAAAACATGCTAACATAGAACCTATATCTAAAACTCAGGACTATGAGATCTTTTTGGAGGTTGAAGGTTGAGATGATTCACGATGTTAGAGAGGCAAACATCAAGATCAAGAAATTGATCAACCATGTACTCATCAATAGATTGTTGCCACTCATAAATCTCCTCAAAATGTGTTCTTTGTGCTAGACTCATATCCTCTAATTGCTTAGATAATCTAGCAAAATGTTCTTCCATGGAGAGTGAGGAGGATGAGGGCATGGTAGATGGACCAGCATCAGAAGGAGCAGCAGCACTAACTGGTTCTGCCATATTAGTATCGATGTCATCATCTTCATCTTCATCAGGATGGTCATCATCTTTGTGAATGAGAACTCGTCCTCTAGTAATGAATCCCATCTGACGAAAGGTAGTATCTTCAATTTCCGAGCCAACAGCTTGAATGGCTTGGACAAGTTCTCCTTCAACATTTACACCTTTGTACTCCAAAATCCTAGAAATAAGAAGAGCATAGGGAAATTGATAAGAATGAGATTTCTTAGCTTTTACCATTGTGTCAGCAATAAGAGCAGGCCAATCGATGTGTATGTGATTTAGGATCCCATACAGAAGAAGTAGATCCTACTCAGAGCATTGAGCATGATTGGTTGCTCTAGGACATAGAATCGAGACAATCAAGTAGTGAATCATCCTTTCTTCAACCTTGAAACCTCCAACAAGCAATTGCCTTCGATTAGTCTGTTGTTCAGGGTGACGCAAGAAGGATTGGAAAGTCATCAACCTATTGAAATCTTAAAGTCCTAGATGAACTTTTACAGCATCATCCCAGATGGTAAGTTGAGCAACGTTGGTCCACACATCATCATCTAAAATTATGCGGACACCCTTTACTTTAGTGGATATAATCTCATCTCGATATCTCAAGTTGAAGTAGAAAACTCTTATGAGATCGAGATAAATGCAACCTTTTTACTCCACCAGATTCGTGAGTCCTTGAACAACAAAAAAAATCTGGAAATTGAAATCCATAGAAACGGAAAAAATCAAGGCTAACATACTTTATGCCATGATTCTTCTTTCTTGCCAAGAATTAACATAGTTCGCATGTTTTCCTTGATCTGAAATCCACCCATCAATGGATGCAGGACGTGGTTGAGAGGAAGAGGATTCTCCAGCAGCTCTACGGCGATGTCTTCTTGAATCTGCCATGGAGAAAGTTTGAGGTAGTGAGATTTTGAGAAAGTGAATAAAAATAGAGAGGTTTTGAGCTCAAGATTTGATTTCAGCAGTTTTTGGGCGCAAAGAAGTGTCTAATAATTGTTTATAGGAGGCTATTTATAAGAAGAATGGAAAAAGTAGCTGTTTATGGTCGTTTATAGCCGTTATGGGATGCTCCAACGACTTTATTTTTGAAACTTTCAGCGTGATAATCGATTATGGCTCAAGAATCACTTCCCAGAAATTGCATGATAATCGATTATGCCTGATGATAATCGATTATTCGTTCAAAATTTCCCAGATTTGAGTTTTAAGTTAGAATAATTGATTATTGCCTTGTGATAATCGATTATGAAGCGTTAATTTTACGAAAATGTGAAAATTTTCATAAGCGTTGATCCTAAGACATGTCTAATACTCCTAACTCTCTTCTAAGCTCAAAAAATCTATCCTTAGGTAGCGCCTTGGTAAAAATATCAGCTAATTGATGTAAGGTATCAACATATTCAATTTGACAATCCCCCTTTTGAATATGGTCTCTCAAGAAATAATGTCTAATCTCAATGTGCTTAGTCCTTGAGTGAATTATGGGATTCTTAGTTAAATTTATAGCACTAGTATTATCACATTTTAAAGGAATATTATCAAGGAAGATATCAAAGTCTTCCAGTTGCTGTTTCATCCACAAAATTTGGGCACAATAATTTCCAGCAGCAATATATTCAACTTCAGTCGTAGCCAAGGCTACACACGCTTGTTTCTTTGAATTCCAGGATACCAAAGAACAGTCCAGAAAAGGACAAGTACCACTAGTACTTTTCCTATCAATTTTACAACCACCATAGTCTGCAGCACAATAACCTATTAAACTAAGTGAAGCATCAGATGGATACCAAAGTCCAAAACAAGTGGTTCCCTTAAGGTATTTTAAGATTCTCTTGACAACAGTCAAATGAGATTCTTTAGGATTTGCTTGGTACCTAGCACACACACATATACTTTGCATAATATCTGGTCTACTAGCAGTTAAGTACAATAAAGATCTTATCATGCCTCTAAACATAGTTTCATTTACTCCTTTCCAGATTCATCCTTATCTAAATAGCATGAAGTACCCATAGGTGTACTAGCTTCTTTACACGTATCCATACCAAATTTCTTAAGAATTTCTCTACAATATTTTGTTTGGGAAATAAGAGTACCTCCATTCATCTGTTTTATCTGTAGTCTTAAAAAGAAATTCAGCTCACCCATCATAGACATCTCAAACTCACCTTGCATTATTTTTGCAAATTCTTCACATAAGGAGTCATCAGTTGACCTAAAGATAATATCATCTACATAAACTTGTACAATCAAGATGTGTTTTCCTACTTTCTTTATAAATAAGGTTGAATCAACCTTACCTCTAGAAAAATCATTATCAAGTAAGAAGGTACTAAGTCTTTCATACCAAGACCTAGGTGCCTGTTTAAGACCATACAAGGCCTTTTTCAACTTATAAACATGATCAGGAAATTTGAAATCCTCAAAACCAGGAGGTTCACTAACATATACCTCTTCTTTTATGAAACCATTTAAAAACGCACTTTTCACATCCATTTGATACAATTTAAATTTCATCAAAGATGCATATGCAAGCAACAATCTAATTGCTTCTAACCTGGCCACTGGTGCATATGTTTAATCATAGTTTATACCTTCCTCTTGACAGTAGCCCTTTCCAACTAGCCTTGCTTTGTTCTTTGTGATGTTTCCATCCTCATCAAGCTTGTTTCTGAATACCCATTTGGTTCTTATGACTTGATAATTATCTTGCTTTGAAATCAGTTCCCAGACTTCATTCCTTTCAAATTGGTTTAGCTCTTCTTGCATAGCAACGCACCACTTATCATCTTGAAGAGCTTCCTTTATATTCTTGGGTTCTATCTGAGACATAAAAGCTACAATTAGACAAAAATTATTAAGATTATGTCTAGTAGTTACTCCTTTTGAAATGTCTCCAATGATGTTGTCCAAGGAGAGTCCTCTTGGTTGTTGATAACTTTTAGAATCAACAGCTTGAGGTGTTTCTTGAAGTTTTGGAGGATAGTTCTCATTTAGATACATCTCTTCAAGATCTTCCTTCAAATAATCATCATCACCTACAATAGGTTTTTTTGACTCAAGAGGGTTTTCCTCAAGGTCCACAATCTCATCAAAGACAACATTCATTGATTCTTCAATTATCAAAGTTCTTCTATTAAATACTCTATATGCTTTACTGGTCAAAGAATATCCTAGAAAAATTGCTTCATCAGATTTTGCATCAAATTTACCTAGATTATCTTTTCCATTATTCAAGACAAAGCATTTGCACCCAAATATTTTTAAGTGAGATACATTTGGTTTTCTACCATTCAACAGTTCATATGGAGTTAATTTCAGAATTAGCCTAATAAGCATCATGTTTAACACATAACAAGCAGTACTAACTGCATCAGCCCAAAAATATTTTGCACATTATATTCATTCATAAGGGTTCTAGCTAATTCTTTTAATGATCTATTTTTCTTTTCAACAACACCATTTTGTTGGGGAGTTCTAGGTGCAGAAAAGTTATGTGCTATGCAGTATTCTTCACAAAATTTTTCAAAAGATTCATTTTCAAATTCTCCACCATGATCACTTCTCAATGTTTTGATTTTCAAGTCTTTTACATTTTGAATACGTTTTGCAAAAGATTTAAAGACTTTGAAAGCTTCACTTTTCAAATTTAAAAAGAAGGTCCAAGTGAATCTTGTGTAATCATCAACAATTACAAGATCATAGTAATTTCCACCAAAACATTTAATTCTAGATGGACCAAATAAGTCCATATGCAAAAGTTCTAATGGTTTTGATGTTGAAATCATGCTTTGGGATGAAAATGAATATTTGGTTTGTTTACCTTTTTGACATGTAGTGCATAATTTGTCTTTCTCAAATTTCAGTTTAGGCAAACCAATCACAAGATCTTTTGAAATCAATTTATTCAAATGTTGCATATGAATATGTGCAACTCTTTTATGCCATAGCCAAGGAATTTCTTCTTTAGCAATTAAGCATGTTATACTATGATTAGATGCACTTTCAATATCAATCAAATAAATATTGTTATGCCTAACACCTTGCAAAGCAATATCAATAGAATCTTTAAAGTAAACAATGCATTTATCACTTTCAAAAGTTACCTTGAGATATTTGTCGCATAATTGACTTATGCTTAAGAGGTTATGCTTGAGGCCTTCAACATATAGCACATATCTTATAGTCAATGTATTTCCTCCTCCAATGTCTCCGGTACCCATGATTCTACCTTTGTTGTTATCCCCATAAGTCACAAATCCTTGCTTTTTCTTCTCAAAAGAGATGAATCTTTTCTTGTCACCGGTCATGTGTCTTGAACGTTCACTGTCAAGATACCACAATGACTTCTTTGACTTAGTAGATTCCTACAAAACAAATTAGCAAGAGTTTTAGGTCCCAAATCTAATTATGGGTCCTTGGGGTTAGGTAATGCGAGTATAAATCATTTCACAACTTTAACCCATGCATATTTACCATTTGGAACACCAAAATGTTTAATGTTGCATTTGTTTGATGTATGTCCATGCTTCATATAGTAAAAACAACAAGCATTACTTACTTTGTTTTTAACAAAAGTCCCTTTTTCAACCCAAACTCTACGGGTTCTTCTTACTTTGGACTTATTTATTTGATGCATATTTCTATTTTCAACATTGCTTCTATTAAGGTTTGTCTTAGCATGTGAATTAGTCTTGGTTTCCTTTGCAAGTAAGTTTTCAAGTATGTCAATATCAAACATATGACTCTTACAAGACAAGCATTTAACAGGTTCAACAGTAGCATTTGCATCAGATAATTTTGTTTCTAAAGGACTAACTTTATTTCTTAAGACAACTTCATCATCAAGCAACTTTTCATAATTCAATTTTAATTCATTGTGCTCTTTCTTAAGTTTCTTATGTGCAATATCACGTTTTTCAGACTCAATCAACAATTCACAGAAGGTCTTTTGCAAGTCTAATTCACTAGATTCAAAGCTGGAATCACTTACTTGGCTTCTAGTATCTTCTGAGTCAGCCATTAGACAAATATTGGCTTCTTCATCTGAATCACTTGAGCTTGTTGAGCTAGATGCATTGTCTTCCCAAGCTATGTAAGCTTTCTTCTTCTTTGGGAATTTCCTTTCTTTCTTTTCTTCACTTTTCTTGTTCTTTGGACATTCAGTTTTCATGTGCCCTCTTTCTCCACATCCATAGCATTTAACACTTGAAGGAGATTCTTGATTTTCTCTCCTTTCCTTACGAAATTTGTCCTTTCCTTTTGCCTTCATAAACTTGGCAAATTTCTTTATCATGAGGTTCATGTTCTTCTCATCATTAGAATCATCATCTTCAATCCTTTTAGAGTTCTTTCCTTTGGAGATCTCGGACTTGAAGGCTAGTGTCTTTCTTTTTTCCTTGATCTTCTTCAGCCACCAATCTTCTCAACTCAAGCTCATGCTCATAGAGTTTCCCAAACAAAATTGGCATTGACATTTGAGTAAGATTTTGAGACTCAGAGATGGCAGTCACCTTTGGTTGCCACAACCTATCCAATGATTTCAAAATTTTTACATTCAATTCATCAGTATCAAAAGTCTTACCCAACCCTGTCAAGTGGTTCACTATGTGAGTGAAACGCTTTTGGACATCAGAAATTGTTTCACCAGGTTGCATTCTGAACATCTCATACTCTTGAATGAGAGTGTTCTTCCTTGCACATTTCACGTCCTCTGTTCGTTCATGTGTGACTCTGAGAACTTCCTACATTTCCTATGTTGTCTTACACACTGAAATTTAATAAAATTCATCAAGCACAATAGCAGATGAAATAATATTACGAGCTTTAATATCAAACTGGGCTTGTCTATTTTCTTCATTAGTCCACTCAAAAAATGGTTTTTCTACTTCTACACCTTGAACTCTGTTTTTAGGAATATAAGGACCATTTTATACAGCATCCCAGATGCTTCTATCAACAGACCCCATAAAACTTTCTATTCTGACTTTCCAGAACGCATAGTTATCACTAGTAAAAAGTGGTGGTCTGTTAATAGAAGCACCCTAGGCATATACAAGGTATTGGTTGTGACCGGCCATTTTCGTAAATTTTGAAAAAATATCAAAGCAAGCTCTGATACCAATTGTTGGTTGGTACCAGACAGAGTGTAACACAATGGAATAAATCTTAGAGTAGCAGAAAGCGTGTTCGGTCACCTTTCTAAAATAAATTGGTCTGTTTTTAGAAAATCAATTTTCTTTCAGAAAATTTATCGAACAGTTCATATGTGTAAAAGGCAAAAAAATGTAGGGGATAGAAAATCACACGAGTAATTTTTATACTGGTTCGATTCAACAGAATCTACATCCAGTCGTTAATCATTATAAAAAGTGATTAACAGTTCCACTAAAAAAATGTTTCACAGATTACAACAAATAGTGAATAAAACAAATAAATAAAGCTTCCTTCGACGAACGAACTGGAAGAAGAACACTCTCCTAACTCGAAGAGAACCGCTCCGACTATCAACAAACGAAACGCGAGCTTCTCCTATTCACGAGACCAGGCAGAACACCTTGCTAACTCGAAGAGAGATTGCTCCGACTATCGACACACGAAACGCGAGCCCCTCCTGTTCACGAGACCAAGCAAGGTAACTTGAACTATAGCTTATGAGAACTACCTCTGACAAACAGTGTTCTGCAAGAGCTTCTGTTCAACAACTTCTCCTTTTTGAACTTCACAGAAACCCAATATATAGCCAATTGTTATGAATATCTAAGGTTAAGTCTCAACTACCACGAATAATCGATTATTGTAAGTGATAATCGATTATTCAAGTCTGTTACAGGTTTTTCAAAAAATGTGATAATCGATTATATGAGGTGATAATCGATTATTCCTGGATGACTTTGTGATAATCGATTATTGTCATTCCATAATCGATTATTGCAGTTAAAAATGCAAGTTTTACAAAGTTTACAAGACTTTCCTACTATATTTAATTTCTACAAATTGCATTTAAATAATTCTAATATCTTCTTCAACTAAAACTTCTTGCAGCATCATCAAAACAATTTTCTTCAAGATTTACAAATACTCCTTATTGGTAACAGATAGAACCCTAGAAAGTTGAGAAAGGAGCCTTAGCCTCCAAAATCCTCCTCCAAGAGGTAAAAGAGTGTGTTTTTGCTTCGTTCCAGCCAAAGATACAAACCCTAGAACGTCCTAAAGCTTATATACTATTCTAAAAAATACATAAAAGTAGGCCCAAGCCCAGAAAAGTGTCGCTAAGTGGTAAATACCGCTCAGCGGAACTAGCGCGTGACCACTTCTTCCCCTCAGCGCCAGTTTTCCCCTCAACGGTGCCAACGGGTACTGAAAAGTGCCGCTCAAAAGTAATTGGCGCTAAGCGGTACTTGCTTATTCTTTCTTTTGCACTTTTTGTGTCCTTTTCTGTCTCCATCTTCTTTCCCTTTTCACTTCTTTCATCAATTTCATCTCAAAAGCTACAAAAACAAGGAAATTAAGCATAAAACCTGTCCAACTTTGTTATTTCCAATAATTCAACAAAATCACGAGTTCAAGCTAATTTCTAAGTCATAAAGGTTGTAAATGAAGTCAATTTTAAGTAAAAAAATAACAGTTTTTCAACTGTTATCACTAGTCTACGAAGAAACATGGTTTTTCAGGAATGCAAAATCCTTGAGGTAAGAGAGATATTTATGAATTTAACAACTACACACAGGTTCTCTTTTCAAGAAGATCTTTCCCAACCTTTTTCCCTTGTAGTGAGCTCTATTTTCTTTTCTTTTAATTTTTTGTTTTTCCTTTCATTTTCTTTCCTTTTTATTTTTTTCTTTTTTTTCTGTTGCTTTTCAATTGCTCACTGCTTTGAACCTTTTTCAATACCTCACAAATATTCTTAACTCAACTCATGGTAAAGAATTTAAAACAGGGTTTTCAAAACATGCATAAGGCTAAAGGTTCAAAGGATGGAACAAACTCTTCTCTTTTTATTTGGAAAAATTCATAAGTAGGCTAAAAAATAAGGGAAAACAAAATATGGCTTTGATCATATGAAACCTGCAAACAAGTAGTTCAATAAAAAAAATTTGGGCAAAATCATTCATGCAAACAATTAGGGATGAAATTTGGGCAAAATCATCACATTTTTGTTGTGTGTTTTATTTTCTTGTGTTTTCTTATGTGCAATTTTTCTATGGACGTTTATGTTTTACATTGATTTGGTTTGTGATTAATGCTTGTCTTGGGGTACCCCTTAAAGCATGATCTAGTTGTTGGAATATCTTAAGAATGAGATTGCAGGAGCCTAAATAGCCAAATCAAACCAAATATTGCGCAAGTTACTAAGATGTGATTGTGCGTTTGGCCCCCATTGTTCTGGTTCTTAACGTCAGTTTTGATGCATCTTAGGCTAAGAGATTGGGTAAGGTGTGTCAGGCTTAAATAAACACTACGAGATGAATCTACGTATTTTGACCTAAAAGAATAAGAAGAGTATTATTCATCCAACTTGGCCCAACACGGGGTTTGAATTAGGTTGAGTTAAGAAAATTACAAATTTCAGTACAAGTTAAAAATGGACCTGGCCCACTAAGAACCCAGTATCCCAGAGCACTCTCGGCATTAAACGGTCGTGTGATAACTCGATTAGTTAAGCCTTAAAGAAAACAAGATCATTGGTTTCAGATGCAAAGATAGAAAATTAAATATGAATGCAGTTTGATCAATAGCAGAAGAACACAATGATAAACGGATGTTGTTTAATATAAGATAAATATGTTGTTGGGGTTAGATTTCAACAAGAACCTGAATTGTAAGGAACCTCCCGACACTTATGCAATTCATACATCATGCTATGAATGAGTTAAACAAAGCACGTAATAAGCATAGATTAATTACTCTAATAATTAATGAAAAAGCATGTGTTATGAAGAATCAATTCAAATACATGAGAGTTCACAAGGTTAAATCATCCCCCAACAACAAATAGAGTTTAGTTCACCATAGACATTATGAAACTAGATGAATAATGGAAAAGCATGAGATAGAAAAACCCTAAAAGTAGAGGATGGAAGCTCCCGCATCCAAATCCGCCTTCAGAGAGTGGAAGAATGTGTTGTTGTGCTGCTCCAGCCAAAGATGATAAAACCTAGGATGTCTAGGTCCTTTAAATAGAGCGAAAACAGAACAGAAACGAAGTTCGGCCCATGTCGTTGGCGCTCAAGCGCCCCACTTAGAGCGCCCGGGCAGTGAGCGGTGGTTCCTAGCGCTTAAGCCTCAAAAAGAGGCGCCCAAGCGGTGAGTGGCACTCTTCTACGCTTAAGCCTCCAAAAAGGGCCCCCAAGCTTCGAGCATTCCTCCCTTTTGGTGCTTTTCCAAGCCTTTCTGAGCTTCATCTCCTTGGCACTTCATCTCTTCTTTTCGTATTATCTTATTTCCTGCAAAAACAAGGGATTTTAGTCATAAATTCATCAAAATCAACCTCAACTCTCTTATTCATACAACTTAACAGAAAAAAAAGATTCCAAGCAAGTTTCCAAGGAGAAAAGGGTGTATTTAGTGTCAAAATTACATCACAGATAACGGTATTTTCAACCGTTATCACAATCCCAAACTTAGAACTTTGATTGTCCTTAAGCAAAACATAATGTAACTCAGCTTTTCAGAGCAATTACTACAATGATTAAACATTTTTCAAAACGTTTCCTTCCAAGACAAGAATCACTTTTATCAACTCAGCATAAAAATGTTAGTCAAGATGTGCATATGCCTTACTTCAATCATAATCAGTGTGATGCTCATATACTTCAAGAGATGTTATCCTTAAGAATGATCAATCAACTAAGCAAAGATGTAAGTAGAAATTCAAAGAACTACTCCTCACCAAGGAAAGTGTTTCACTCAAGCACTCAAAAGTGTATCACTCAAGCACTCAAATGTGTATCACTAAACTCAAAGGTGTATAGTAAGGTGTTGGTGACTTTTTCACTATGCTATAATGTCACACAAATTAACTTTGTCTTTCATCCAACCACAATCAAACAAACTTACAAGCAAGTTCTCATCACAGGGGCTTTTTATGGCTTGTAACATGGCTGGGTTAGGAAGGAAATTGGTTTTTCTGGTCAGCAAAATCCTTGAGTTAAGAGAGACATTTATGATTTCATCATTCAAGCACAAATTCTCTTTCTTTTTCCTAGTTTTCCCTTGCATTGAGCTTTTCTTTTCTTTTCTTTTCTTTTCATTTTTCTTTTTCTTTATCTTTTGCTTTTGCTTTTTAAGTACTCACTACTTAGCTCAATGTTTTTTCTTTTTCCTTTCTCAATCTCTCTAGCAACCCCAAACTTGATCCTTTTTCAATACCTCATCAAATGTTCTCAACTCAACTCAAGGTAAAGATTTTCAAAAAAAGGTTTTTCAAACATACATAAGGCTCAAGGTTCAAATGTTAGAACAATTTATTCTCTTTTCAGTTGGCAAAAATTCATGTGAAGGCTAAAAGAATAAGGGACCACAAAAGATGGCCTTGATCATATGAAACCTGCAAGCAAGTAGTTCAATCATAGAAAATTTGGGCAAAATAATTCATGCTTCCAAAGTAATAGCAATTATTCACAAAAAACTCTGAAGCCCAAATCTCACACAGGTAAACTCACAAGTCCCAGAATTCAGAAAAACACCCTACTAAGTATCTCAATCAAGTTTTACCTGAAACACCTGTTCCATACACTGTGAGCCATCATCTGTATATCAGCACATCATGCATCATCTCAACATCAATCAATACACTAGAATATCACAAAGCAATACTCATCACAAAATACATCACATTTGAATCAAAGCAGTGTGGTTCATTCAAGCAAAGTACAATGACAAAATAATTAATTAAAAAGAAAAGTTTAGAAAGCTGGGTTGCCTCCCAGGAAGCGCTTCTTTAACGTCACTAGCTTGACCCAATAAGCTCATGTCACATCTGTTAGCAAAATGATGAAGATGAAGTTTTGATGATGTCCAATTCAAGTCAAGAACAACCAAGACTCATGAAGAAAGATCTTTGATGACTTGTATTGCTATGGAAAGCTTTTGTAATAATTATGGTTTAGTATCTAGGACTTAGATAGTTAGTAGTTCTATGTATACATTCAAAAGTGATGTAAAAATAAACAAACAGCAAAATTATGTGCAGTGTTAATCGATTAATAGAGGGTGTTAATCGATTAACGTTAATCGATTAACAGAGGGTGTTAATCGATTGTTCCAGAGACGAATGGCGAAGCACAGCATTTCAGTGTTAATCGATTAACAGAGGGTGTTAATCGATTAACGTTAATCAATTAACAGAGGGTGTTAATCGATTAACATAGTGAACGTTTGAAAAACTAGCCGTTTTTAGAGACGTTGAAGTATCCGTTGGGTTATTAATCGATTAACCACTGTAGCTAATCGATTAACACAGTCAGAAAGTCTAAAAGCGAAAATGGAGGAGCCTTTGGATGAGTCTATAAATAGACTCTCATTTTCTCTCAAATCCAACTCTTCCCTTGTGCTCAAGTACTCTGAACTCTTGTGAGAACTCTGTGAAATTGCTGAAGCTAAGGAAACTCTTGTCTGCAAAGTCCTGAAGTGGTACTGCGGTGACAGAGGAATAGCTTGATCATCCTTGGTGTGTCTGAGGAAGTGTCTGGAAGAGAATCATCCTTCGTGAAGCATTCGAAGGAGGTGATCATCCTTTGTGAAGATTCAAAGGAGGTGTAAGTTCATCTCTTGTGGTTTCAAGAGAGGTGGTAATTTCTAAACTGTTACAAATTGTTTTTCTGTGTGACTAATATTTGTAATAGTTTTGTGATAGTGAAAAAGGTTTATCTTATTTGAGATAAGCGACTGGACGTAGGATCCTAGTGATCTGAACCAGGATAAAATACCTGTGTAATTTTTCTCTTTCCCTTACTCTGTTATTTACGTTTAATTATCTGCTTAGTAAGAAATTAAGAGAAAAATATTAAAAAGGGATAATATTTGAATATAACCAATTCACCCCCCCTCTTGGTTTGTTTCCACGCTAACCATTCCGCTACAGCCGCTCTGACAATTGGTATCAGAGCTTGCTTTGATAGTAATTCAAATGGCAGGATCACATCAAACCTTTGCAGAGGGTGCTTCTATCAATAGACCACCACTATTCACAGGTGAGAACTATGCATTCTGGAAGGTAAGAATGCAAATATTTATTGAATCTATTGATTGTGATATTTGGGATGTTATGGCGTCTGGCTTTTCTGTTCCTACTAACAATTTACAGGAACCTAAGCCCCGTGATCAATGGACCATTGAAGAAAAGAAAAGATCTCAAAATGACGTAAAAGCCCGGAACATCATTGCATCAGCATTAACTGTTGATGAGTTCTACAGAGTCTCTGTCTGCAAAACCGCTCAGGAAATGTGGGATGTACTCAGAGTAACACATGAAGGAACAGATGATGTAAAGAGGGCAAGGAAGAACTCCCTAATCCAAGAATATGAGATGTTTAGAATGAAGCAAGGAGAAACTATTTCAGATGTTCAGAAACGCTTCACCAACATCGTAAATCATCTTATTGGACTAGGTAAGTCTTTCGATACTGACGAACTTAATATAAAAATTTTGAAATCTTTAGACAGGGCTTGGCAACCAAAAGTGACTGCAATTTCTGAGTCACAAAATCTCAACACAATGACCATGGCGGCATTATTTGGAAAGTTGAGAGAGCATGAACTAGACCTTGGAAGATTAGATGAAGAAGAAGCAAAAACGAAGAAAAAGACTCTAGCATTCAAATCTGAGGTAGAAAAGAGCAAAAACAAGATGGAAGATGAAGACTCAGATGAAGATGAAAACTTGAGTTTGTTAATCAAGAGGTTCAACAGGTTCATGAAATCAAAAGGCAAAGGAAGATTCAGAAATGAAAAGAAAGAAAATCAAGGATCTTCCTCAAACTATAGATGTTATGGTTGCGGAGAAAAAGGACATTTGAAAGCAGACTGTCCAAATCAAAAGAAGGGTGAAGAAAAGAAAGAAAAGAAATTTTTCAAGAAAAAGAAGGCATACATTGCTTGGGAAGATGACAATGAAACAATTACAGATTCAAGCGACTCAGATGAAGAAGCAAACATTTGTTTGATGGCAGATGACGATAATGACAGCCAAGTAAGTAGTTCAAACTATTCTGATAATGATAGTCATATTGATGAAAATGAAATGTATGCTGCATTATTAATTGAATCTGAAAAATTAGATGTTGCTCATAAAAAGCTGAAAAAGGACTTTAAAAATTTGAAATCTGAACTTAATAGCCTTCTTAAAGAAAATGAAGATTTGAAGCTTACTTCTGAAAGTTTTTCTAAATTAAATGATAATTTGAAAACTGAATTTACAAATTTATCTGAAGAAAACAGAAGTTTGAAAAATAAATTTTTATATCAAGCAGAAGAAATTAGAAATTTAAAAGGTAAAGTTTTATATTATGAAAAAGGCAAATTTTCTAGTAGTAATGAATGTGCATCCTGTATTAATTATAAGAAACTACTAGATGAAACAACCTTAGGAGAATGTAGTAAAATCAATAAAAATAAGGTTGTTAAGAATAAGTATGTTCCTAGAATTAAAAATAAGCATAATTATAGAACCCATAGAACTTGGGTAGAAAAAGGAACAACTTATAGGAACACAAATACTGCATCATGCTTTTATTGTATGAAAAAGGGTCATACATCTAATAAATATAAAATTAAGCATTATGGTGTTCCAAGTGGTAGATATGCTTGGGTTGCAAAATAATTTCAATCTTTTCAAATCTAACCCAAAGGACCCATACAAAGTAGTTGGGTACCTAAATAGCTTGTTCTCTTTATGTTGTAGGAATTATTAAAACCAAGGAAGTATATGTGGTGTCTTGATAGTGGATGTTCAAAACACATGACCGGAGATAAGAAGAAATTTACAAGCTTCCGGAAAAAGGAACGAGGCTTTGTCACCTATGGTGACAACAACAAAGGAAAAATCCTTGGAATAGGAGATATTGGAAGTGAAGATACCTTGATGATCAAAGACGTGCTATATGTGGAAGGATTAAAGCACAACTTAATTAGCATTAGCCAACTATGCGATAAAGGATTCAAGGTAACCTTTGAACAAAATTCTTGCACCATTTATAAAAATGATTCTTCTGAAATTGCTTTGAAAGGAATTAGGCATAACAATATTTATTTGATTGATTTAGAAAATGCATCAAATAGGAATATTTCATGTTTAGTTGTAAAAGAAGAAAATCCATGGTTATGGCATAAAAGGGCTGCACATATTCATATGCAACAATTGAATAAACTCATTTCTAAAGACTTAGTAATTGGTCTACCAAAACTAAAATATGTGAAAAATAAATTGTGTGATGCATGTCAAAAGGGAAAGCAAGTGAAATCATCTTTTCATTCGAAAAATGTTGTTTCTAGTTTAAAACCCTTAGAACTTTTGCACATGGATTTATTTGGTCCCTCTAGGATAAAAAGTTTTGGAGGAAATTATTATGCTTTAGTTATTGTAGATGATTATTCAAGATATACTTGGACTTTCTTTCTTACTCTTAAAAGTGAAGCTTTCAAAGAATTTAAAAAGTTTGCAAATTTAGTTCAAAATGAAAAGGACTTGAAAATAAAGGCTATTAGAAGTGACCATGGAGGTGAATTTCAAAATGAATCTTTTGAAACTTTTTGTGAAGAATATGGCATTTCTCATAATTTTTCTGCACCTAGAACTCCTCAACAAAATGGAGTTGTAGAAAGAAAGAATAGATCCTTAGAGGAACTTGCTAGAACTATGTTAAATGAATATAGTGTTCCTAAACAATTTTGGGCTGATGCTGTGAGTACTGCATGTTATGTATTAAATAGAATGCTTATTAGGCCAATTTTGAAATGTACTCCTTATGAACTTTTTAAAGGTAGAAAACCAAATGTTTCACATTTAAGAATTTTTGGATGCAAATGTTTTGTCCTAAACAATGGAAAACAAAATTTGGGAAAATTTGACTCTAAAGCCGATGAAGCTATTTTTCTAGGATACTCTCTCACTAGCAAAGCTTACAGAGTTTTTAATCGGAAAACATTTGAAATAGAAGAATCTGTGCATGTTGTCTTTGATGAAATTGTGGACCTTGAGGCAAAACCTCTTGAGTCAGATGAATCAGATGCAGGTGAAAATGAAGACTTGCAAAAGACAACAAATGAAGAGAAAATGAATAATCCTCAAGATGATGAAGATCTAAACAAAATATGGCAACAACCCAGAGGATTATCATTGGACAACATCATTGGCGACATATCAAAAGGGGTAAACACTAGAAGAAATTTAGTAAATTTTTGTATGAATGTAGCTTTCATGTCGCAGATAGAACCTAAGAACATTAAGGAAGCTCTTCAAGATGAACAATGGTGTATAGCAATGCAAGAAGAACTCAACCAGTTTGAAAGAAATCAAGTTTGGGAATTGATTCCTAGAGAAGATACTCATCAAGTAATTGGAACAAAATGGGTATTCAGAAACAAACTGGATGAAGATGGAAATATCACCAAAAATAAAGCTAGGCTTGTGGCTCAAGGATATAGTCAAGAAGAAGGTATAGATTATGATGAGACATATGCTCCAGTTGCCAGGTTAGAGGCAATACGCCTACTTCTTGCTTATGCATCTATAATGAAATTTAAATTATTTCAAATGGATGTTAAAAGTGCATTTCTAAATGGTTTTATAAAAGAAGATGTGTATGTTGAACAACCACCCGGTTTTGAAGATTTTAAATTTCCAAATCACATCTATAAGTTAAAGAAAGCACTTTATGGTTTAAAACAAGCACCTAGATCTTGGTATGAAAGACTTAGCAATTTTCTTTTAGAAAATAATTTTAATAGAGGAAAAGTTGATTCCACTTTGTTTATTAAGAGAGTCGGAAAACATATTTTGATTATTCAAGTATATGTTGATGATATTATTTTTGGATCAACTAATAAATCTCTTTGTGAAGAATTTGCTAAGACTATGCAGGGTGAATTTGAAATGTCTATGATGGGAGAATTAACATTCTTCCTCGGTCTTCAAATTAAGCAAATGAAAGAAGAAGAAGAAGAAGAAGAAGCTATGGCTCTGAAAGTACTCCTCCCGCTTGCGGTCCAAATATTCACGGTTGGATCTCCGATGAAGGAAGGCACGACGAATACTTGCAATGGTGGAAAGAACGCAAAATTCTTCGCCAAAAATTTGTGGATCTTAATTGGTTTGCGGTACATCAATTTCAATTCTCTCAACAATTGATGGCTCAAGGCGTCCAATATCTACTGCAACTTCAAGGGCGCTATTACCCCGATTTGGTACGCGTATTTTACTACAATCTGAAATCCCAAAACGGTATTGTTCACACTCGCGTCAAAGGAGTAGATATTATTCTAGATCACGATATTTGGTTAAATGTTGCTCATATTCCTCCTTTAGAAAATGCCATGCATGTGCCAAATGATTTTGGTGAGTTTAACAAAATTTTGGCATATCGCTCCTTTATGAGGAATCCTCAACAACCTCTACCAAATAGGCGATATCTTCTAGTGGGAAATCTAAGAATGGAGGAAAGGGTCCTTCATTATCTCATTGTTTGGATGCTTTGTCCAAGAGGTACAAACCTTGCTCAATGTTTTGAAACTGATTTGATGATTATGTCCGCCATCACTCAAAATATCAACATCAATTGGGCAAGTCTCATCTCAGATACTATGGTCCGTGCCAAGAGGTATGACAGAGGTCATCTCCCATATCCTCTCCTTGTTTCATTGATATGTATCTATAAAGGGGTGGATATCACCAGAGAAAAACATCTCACTGTCTTACCTACCCATCAAATTGAAGAGTCTGCTTTGCATCAAATGGGATTTATAAGACAAGGAAATTTGTTTGTCCGTGCTGATGAAGATATTGCACAAGAAGATGATGCCTCAGCTGAAGAGGAGGAAGATATCCCTATGCCTCAACCAACCAATGTTGCAGGACCATCAAATCCTCCACAAGAATATAGTCTAGAAAGTATTTCTAGACAAATTGAAGCCATGGCCACAATGCAACAAACAAGAATGGACGATATGATGGCATATCACACTCTTCGCTATGATGAGATTAACACTCACCTCCAGGAAATAGATGACAAACTAGCCAAATTATATGTTCCAGATAGTGATGATGAGTCTTAGGCACTTTATGTGTTTTTCTTAGTGTGTGCTCTTTATATTTCCTTGTATGCTTGCCTCTTTCAAATTCAAATAAAATGTTTGTTGTTTTTCTTATTACTACTATGCATACATGCTTTTATTAAGGGGGAGTATAATTTGTAATAAATTTAGGGGGAGCTATTATACATCACTTTTTAATAATGATCAAAAAGGGGGAGAAATATTTAAAGTCTTAAAATTATTTCTAAGTTCACTAACAATTGTTTCTTCCTTAAGTTGTTTTTCAAATACAGATTATTACCCAAAAGCTTTAAATCAAGAAGGTTTTGATCATCATCAAAAAGGGGGAGATTGTTAGCAAAATGATGAAGATGAAGTTTTGATGATGTCCAATTCAAGTCAAGAACAACCAAGACTCATGAAGAAAGATCTTTGATGACTTGTATTGCTATGGAAAGCTTTTGTAATAATTATGGTTTAGTATCTAGGACTTAGATAGTTAGTAGTTCTATGTATACATTCAAAAGTGATGTAAAAATAAACAAACAGCAAAATTCTGTGCAGTGTTAATCGATTAACAGAGGGTGTTAATCGATTAACGTTAATCGATTAACAGAGGGTGTTAATCGATTGTTCCAGAGACGAATGGCGAAGCACAGCATTTCAGTGTTAATCGATTAACAGAGGGTGTTAATCGATTAACGTTAATCGATTAACAGAGGGTGTTAATCGATTAACATAGTGAACGTTTGAAAAACTAGCCGTTTTTAGAGACGTTGAAGTATCCGTTGGGTTGTTAATCGATTAACCACTGTAGCTAATCGATTAACATAGTCAGAAAGTCTAAAAGCGAAAATGGAGGAGCCTTTGGATGAGTCTATAAATAGACTCTCATTTTCTCTCAAATCCAACTCTGTCAAGAGCGGCTGCAGCGGAAGGGTTAGCGTGGAATAACAAACCAAGAGGGTTTTTAATACGAACGTGTGCCTTTTAATTTCTACTCAAATAAACTTACCAAACAAATAATAAAGACAAATAAAGCGAGAGTAAGGTTGAGAGAAATTTGCACAGATGATTTTATCCTGGTTCGGATCTTACCAATCCTACGTCCAGTCGTTTATCTCAAACAAGATAAACAATTCACTAATCACAAAACAATTACAAATTACAATCACAAAGAAACAATTTGTAAGAGTTTAGAAACCACCTCTCTTGATACCACAAGAGATGAACCTACACCTCCTTTGAGTCTTCACAAAGGATGAACACCTCCTCCGAATACTTCACGAAGGATGATTCTCTTCCGAACACCTCCTTAGACACACCAAGGATGAACCGGCTATTTCCTCTGTCACCGTAGCAGCACTTCACCAGCTCCACAGACAAGAGTTTCACAAGCCGAACAAGAACACACAAGTCTCAAGAATTTCTGAGTATTTGAGCACAAGGGAAGAGTTTCTGTGTCTCTAGTTGTTTTTAAGAGGAAATGAGAGTCTATTTATAGACTCATCCAAAGGCTCTTCCATTCACTAAAAGACAAACTTAACGGCTAGTTTGTCCAACGGCCATAAACGACTAGTTTGTCCAACGGCTATAAACGGCTAGTTTGTCCAACGGTCATAAACGGCTAGTTTGTCCAACGGTCATAAACGGCTAGTTTCTTCAACGACTAGTTTCTCCAACGTCCGTGTTAAGTGCGATACTCTTACCGTTAATCGTCACTATTCACGTGAATAGTGTTACTATTCATATGAATAGTACTATAGTGTTTTGTTGCAATGATTTACTATAGTAATTTTACAAAACACTTTTCTTTTTCTAATCTAAGTCTTATACATATTTCTAAGAGTATTACAAAAGCTTTCCATCACAATATAAGTCTTCATAACATCTTGAATCTTGATTTCTCTTGACTTGATTTGGACATCATCAAAACTTCATCTTGATCATTTTGCTAACAATCTCCCCCTTTTTGATGATGATCAAAAACTCCTTGATTTAAAGCTTTTGGTAATAATCTGTATTTAAAACACAACTTATGGAAGAAAGAGTGCATTAGTGAATAAGCACAAATAGTACAAATAGGCAAATAAGCTTTAAACATTTTCTCCCCCTTTTTTATCATAATTAAAAAGTTGTGTTGATGTTCTCCCCCTAAGATAATACTCCCCCTTAATAAAAGCATGTATGCATATGAGCTAAAAATATTTCAAATTTAAAGATTCATTCAAACATGCACAATAGGATATTTAAAGCAAATATTTTTAGGAGAAAGATCTTATAAAACATTGTTTAGATCTTTATCTTGAGGATTGTCATCATTATTTGCTTCATTTGTTGTCTTCTACAAATCTTCGTCATTGCCTGCATGTAATTCAACTGACTCAAGAGGTTTTGCCTCAAGGTCTACAATTTCATCAAAGACAACATGCTCACATAAAAATTTTTCCGATTGAAAACTATATATGCTTTGTATATTAGAAGATATAAAAATAGTTTTACCGGTCTTGAAAAAATTTTCTTAAAATTTGTTTTAAAGAAATTCTTAAATTTTTAAACAATAGGTACCCAACTACTTGTATGGGTCATTTGGGTTAGATTTAGAAAAAAGAAATTATTTTATAACCCAAACATATCTACCACTTGGAACACCATAATGCTTAATTTTACATTTATTAGATGTATGACCCTTTTTCATACAATAAAAGCATGATACAACATTTGTGTTCCTATAAGTTGTTCCTTTTTCTACCCAAGTTCTACGGGTTCTATGATTGTGTTTATTTTTAATTCTAGGAACATACTTATTTTTAACAACCTTATTTTCATTATTTTTACTACATTCTCCTGAGGTTGTTTCATCTAGTAGTTTCTTATAATTAACACAAGATGCACATTCATCACTACTAGTATATTTACCTTTTTCATAAAATAAAATTTTATTTTTCAAAATTTTATTTTCTTCAAAAATATTTTTAAAATTTGATTTTAATTCTTTATTTTCATCTGCTATTGATTTTTCAACGTTATCAACTTTCAATTTATGTTTATCACAAAATTTACACTCAGCAGATATATTTGTATCATTTTCTACATTTGAAATTTTACTATTTAAAGTTTCTATTTCTTCTAAGGATTTTTCATATTTCTTTTGTAATTCTTTAAAATCCTTTTTCAATTTCTTATGAGCAAGATCTAGTTTTTCTGATTCTATCAATAATTCTCTATAAATTTCATGTAATTCATCTTCATCAATATGATCAGAATCATCAGAATCGCTAGAGGTACTTACTTGGCTTCCAGTGTCGTCGTTCACTACTAAACAGATGTATGCTTGCTCATCAGAATCACCCATACTTGATGTTGTGCTTGATGAAGAGCTTGAATTATTCTCTTCCATGATTAAAGTATTCGTTTTAGCACACCCGATTTCATCTCTGCCTTCATGAGTTACTCTTAAAGTTTCCCACATTTCTTTAGCGTTTTTACAGACAGAGATCCTGTAGAACTCATCAACAGTCAACGCTGACGCAATGATATGCCGGGCTTTTACATCATTCTGAGATCTTCTCTTTTCTTCAATGGTCCATTGGTCACGGGACTTTGGTCCCTGCATATTGTTAGTTGGAACAAAAGGACCAAATGCAACAGCATCCCAAATATCTATATCAATAGATTCCATAAAACTTTGCATTCTGACCTTCCAAAATGCGTAATTTTCACCTGTGAATAGTGGTGGTCTATTGATTGATGCACCCTCTGCAAAGGTTTGATGTGATCCTGCCATTTGAATGACTATCAAAGCAAGCTCTGATACCAATTGTCAGGAGCGGCTGCAGCGGAAGGGTTAGCGTGGAATAACAAACCAAGAGGGTTTTTAATACGAACGTGTGCCTTTTAATTTCTACTCAAATAAACTTACCAAACAAATAATAAAGACAAATAAAGCGAGAGTAAGGTTGAGAGAAATTTGCACAGATGATTTTATCCTGGTTCGGATCTTACCAATCCTACGTCCAGTCGTTTATCTCAAACAAGATAAACAATTCACTAATCACAAAACAATTACAAATTACAATCACAAAGAAACAATTTGTAAGAGTTTAGAAACCACCTCTCTTGATACCACAAGAGATGAACCTACACCTCCTTTGAGTCTTCACAAAGGATGAACACCTCCTCCGAATACTTCACGAAGGATGATTCTCTTCTGAACACCTCCTTAGACACACCAAGGATGAACCGGCTATTTCCTCTGTCACCGTAGCAGCACTTCACCAGCTCCACAGACAAGAGTTTCACAAGCCGAACAAGAACACACAAGTCTCAAGAATTTCTGAGTATTTGAGCACAAGGGAAGAGTTTCTGTGTCTCTAGTTGTTTTTAAGAGGAAATGAGAGTCTATTTATAGACTCATCCAAAGGCTCTTCCATTCACTAAAAGACAAACTTAACGGCTAGTTTGTCCAACGGCCATAAACGGCTAGTTTGTCCAACGGCTATAAACGGCTAGTTTGTCCAACGGTCATAAACGGCTAGTTTGTCCAACGGTCATAAACGGCTAGTTTCTTCAACGACTAGTTTCTCCAACGTCCGTGTTAAGTGCGATACTCTTACCGTTAACCGTCACTATTCACGTGAATAGTGTTACTATTCATATGAATAGTACTATAGTGTTTTGTTGCAATGATTTACTATAGTAATTTTACAAAACACTTTTCTTTTTCTAATCTAAGTCTTATACATATTTCTAAGAGTACTACAAAAGCTTTCCATCACAATATAAGTCTTCATAACATCTTGAATCTTGATTTCTCTTGACTTGATTTGGACATCATCAAAACTTCATCTTGATCATTTTGCTAACAAACTCTTCCCTTGTGCTCAAGTACTCTGAACTCTTGTGAGAACTCTGTGAAATTGCTGAAGCTAAGGAAACTCTTGTCTGCAAAGTCCTGAAGTGGTACTGCGGTGACAGAGGAATAGCTTGATCATCCTTGGTGTGTCTGAGGAAGTGTCTGGAAGAGAATCATCCTTCGTGAAGCATTCGAAGGAGGTGATCATTGATGCGAGTGTCGCGACCCGTCAAATTTGTTGTGCATTAAATAATGCAGTACAGTACTAGGAAGTGACTCCTAGGTCGTCTCTCAAGGACCAATTTATATGGTTCAGTCTCAGATTTGACACGAAGTGGGGGGGGTTTTGTAGATGTTTTGTGCGGTAAAATAAATTAAAATTAAAAACAACAGTGCAGAAAACGTAAATGACAGGAATGAAGAAAATACAGAAAAACGGTAAATTTGGGAAAACGGTAAAAATGGAATTTAACTTTTTGAGAACATAAATTGGAAACAAAATTTTGACAGAATTAAAATGCAAAGCTAAAATTCACAATAGAACAGAAAATAAAAGTAATTGCATCCCAAATCTAAACGAGAAAACTGTAATCAAATTTTAATGCGTAGATGAAAAATAAAATTCAACAAGATTGATTGGAAAATGCAGAATGGAGATTACTATTAACATTCAACTTGAAACTAGAAATTAAAGAAACACAAAACCTCCCCGAGAGGGGAGGAAAAAAACCAAAGCCAGAACGTGTTTTTCCTCCTACTCTCTTGAAATTACACTGCTGAAAATAAAACTAAGGAAGAACCATTGGAAGAGAAATGAGGCAAGAGCCCTTCCAAGGCCTCCCAAAACTCGTCCCCCTGCTCTCTGGAACTCCCTCCTCTTATAGCCAAAAATTTGGACAACTCACGTGTATCCTTCAGCCTACTTTTACATTAATTTGTTCTTTCATTTTGTCTCTAGCAGCTCCTTTCTCGTGACCTTGTCAATTGAAAATAAGGTTGGACCCTCTTCTTTCCAGCCCGTGAATTTCCTTCGAGTGTGCTCACCGTTCCATTCTCCACCTTGTTTTGTCTTCCTCTTACTTCTCATTGTTGGGTATTTGCTAGACTTTCCCTTTTCAATCTATTGGACACTTGGAGTGTTGGTGTTGGACCGTGATTCTCCTTGGACCGAGCACTCTCTCCACTGCTGAACTAGCTCCATTAATCACTGCATCTTCAACTGCTTGCTTCCACTTTGCTGCATGTTGCTAGCTTAAGCTCCATCACCGTGAAGCTCTAAACTACTGGACTGGGAAATCCGAGAGTTGTTGGACACTGGTGGACGTGGAGTGTGCAGCTGCTGCCAGTGAGCTTGCTTCCTCTCAAAGTGGCTGCTAGGAGTTTCTTCTCCTCTTCTCTGCGTGAATCCACAAAAGCCTGCTGGATATAGAAGGTTGTTCTCTACTGGACCAGCTGTGAGTGTGCTCTCCATCAAAGCCAAAATGAAACACCTCCATGTAGTAGTGGACGGTGCAGCTGTGTTGAAACTGGATAGAAGCTGCTCCAGCCGAGACATCTCTATGCTGCCATCTTCTCTTCCGTTTTTGTGGAGACGTTTCCAGCCAATGAATCTCAAGTGGACCAGCCAAGTGGAAATATGCTGCCAAAATAAGGACGTGTGGTGCTGCCAGCATTCCTTCGAAGGCCGTGAGTGTCTTTATCAATTGAAGATATTTCATAGGTGATGTAGAGAAACCGTGAGTGTGGGCAAGGTGGTCCCTTCCATGTTGAATTGATTGTTGAACGAGAGCTTCTCCAAGCCGTGGAATGTGGGTTGGATATCCATCAACTTTTCCAGAAATCAGGAAAGAAAGATGTAATGACATTGTCCACAATTGAATATTATAATAACCTTTCTTCATTCTCTTACGTGGACATACATTTTTTAAAGCCACAAAATGTGGTAACCGTGAAGTTCTCATTTAGTTGTTTTCTTAATTGTGGGCCGTTGGCAATAAATCATTTTTTTCCAAAATAAAGCATCCACTTTCTTAAGCAATAATGGAATAAAATTCAGCACTTCATTTGGAGCTTGGATGTGAGCTTTCAACATGATGGTCCCATGATTTCTCACGTGTTGTCTCTTTTAGCATCTTCAATCAACTTTTTACGTAAGAAAGGAGGCCATGTGTCCTTGGATTTTTGATGCATAATTTCCTTCCAATAAAAAAAATGAGGTTACATATCAATTGGACATATGTAGCCGTGATATTAGCTTAAAAATGTGGTACCATGGAAATTCCTCTTAGTTTAAAATAAAATTTATGCCACATTTATCTTAAAGTTCCAAAATATTATCCAACAATTTCCCTGCAATTCATAATGCAAATAATTAGTCTCAGACAATTCAAATTAATCAAAATAAGAATTTCTGATCAAATTGAGCACAATCAGTAAAAACGGTGAAATACTGGACAATTAAGCACAATTTCCTGATTAATTTTAGTACAATAAACTAAGTGAAGTGAAGAAAATAATGATTCATCAAAATAGACCACACTTAGTCTTTTGCACTCCTGGGCAAAATTTAAGACGTAAATCAGGGAATGGTTCAAAGGACATCTAGGAAGGTGACACACTCTCAACACGCAGAAAAGAAAGACTCAAGAGAAAATAAACAGAATTTACACAGTTCTCAAGAAATCTGGACAGAGAAATGATGTAGATAATATCCAACACAAAATCAAGGAAAGCATATACTCACAGAAATTAATCCAAGCAATTCAAAACATGGTAAAAATAATTAATCAGTTCAAGAGGTGATTCAAAAATAACAAAACCTCACAGATGCACTCACAGTGTTTCTCTCAAGTGTCTAGGGTATACAGTTTCAACTCAATGCACTCAAGAAAACAAACACAAGTAGACTTGGCAAGCTTCTAATATCAACACTTAAAACATATGCATGTTCAGATCAAAAGGTCTTTACTGGGTTGTAATGGGGCCAAGGACAGGGGGAGGATAAATTTGGATAAGTAGCTATAGCTCAGAAGAAATAGAGGTGCACTAGGAAAAAATGTAAACACAGTGAAATCTCACCCAAACCTCTAATTCAATCCTCTTCTCGACTCCATTATTCACAAAAATTATTTTTCAATTTTTTTTTTCTTTTTCTCATCATTTTTTCTCATCCTGTCTTCTTGCTTTCTCTTTTTTTTATTTTTTTTCTTTTTTTTTTTTTATCACACAACAGGATATAACTTATCATTTCAAAACATGATGAGGAACCAACTAGCCAATTCATCAGAATTCCCAAGGAGACCACACTTATTCACAAAATACTTCTATAGCTCCAGACTTTCCTAAGGTTAAGGTAATCATTTATTTTTCACTTAGGATCAGTGTATGAGCTTCAACACAAAGAAATATATACAGTATAGGCTCAAAGGGGTTATCAAAGGATAATAACAAGGTAGGCTTATTTGGCTAAAGAGGCTCAAGAACAAAAATTGCCTTTATCACGTCTGAACATGCATATCAATCAAGTATATCAAAAAAAATCAAGCCAAGGCATATGTGCAAGCATTCAAGATACATATCACACACAAGAAAGAAAATTAAGTGGCTCAAATCTCACACAGGGTATTCGTCACAATCAAATCAACCTCTTAAACACATAATCATCTTTCCAGGCAGAGAAAAACAAGGATTTTAAACCATAAGTATTAATGAAGTGAAGGAAAAATCTACAACTTAGACATCATCCAGAAATCAAGAGAAAAATGTAAAATTTATTGCACACAAAACTCGATAAAAATAACTTAAAAGAGAAAAAATTTAACACTCAAAAACAAAAAATTTAACACACAAAATACAATCTAACAGAAAAATCAGAATTTCTCCCAGTAGACCACACTTAAATCACACAATGTCCTCAGTGTGTTACAATCATCAGATGATCAAATTCAGAGCAGTCAAATAATATAGACAAGTGCATTAAAAAGTTAGGAAAAATGGGAAGAAATTTTTCAGTAACATCCATCAGTAGATGTTATCAGGGATCAGCAGATGTCTAAAACACCTAGCACCCATCAGTAGATGCTAATAATTTTTATTATTATTATTATTATTATTATTTTTTTTTTTTTGAAAAAGGAGACCGGTACTGTGACAACAGTCTCGGTGGCAAAGACCGGAACTGTTGCTACAGTGGCAAAGCTTTGGCTACAAATGAGCCACTCCTCCGCGTCTGAGCGCCATTTCCTGACTCTCTCTCTCTCCTCTCTGCTTCTCTCTCAACTCTCTCTACTCTCTCTGCTCTCTCCTATGCTCTCTCCACTCTCTGCTCTCTCAACTCTCTGCTCTCTGCTCTCTTCTATCTTCTCTCTCTCGAGCGTCTGGATCTGCGAGGAAGCTCTGCCCCTTCGCCTTCTGAAGAGTCTGAGTGAGATCTGTGAGGAGCCTCTGCCTGTGTGCCTTCGGAGCATCTAAGATCTGCGTCAAGCTTTTGTAAGCCCTACTACTCCGGGTAAGTCCTCTACACCTTTGATCTCCTTCTTTCTGCCGTTTAAGCTTTCTGCTCTTAAGCTTTACCTTTTCCTGCTTTCCAGATCTTTCATTTTTCTTCTTTTCCTGCTTTCAGATCTTATTCGCTTTTTTTTTTTCTTTTTCTGCTTTCTTTTCCTGCTTTCTGTTCCTTCTTTATTTTCAGCTTTCTGCTCTTTATTGTGCTTTCTCTATTTTGCTCTCCCTTTCCCTTTTCATTTTTTTTTTCATATTTTTGAAACTGAAAAACACTTAAACACATAAAACACAACTGTCTAAAAACTTAAGGGGTATATCGGCTGGAAACCAGACGTTAATCTCCCTTCGATTGAAGGTATTGCAGAGACAATCGGGTAGAACAACGCCACGTACCCCACTTAAAACTAAATAAACACATAAACATAATATACAAGAACAATATGGACAAGAACAACCGGACAACTGGACATAGATCCGTTTAGGACCCTTTGCGAGGACCGTGAAACAGATCTGAGACCAAAAACTGAAACATTAAAGCATGACTGGACAAAATAAATCTGAAAGGAAACAAGAACAAATAAAGAAAACACTGAATTAAGAATCTAATGTTTTTATGTTTTTTTTTTTTTTTATGTTATGCTTTTTTTTTTCTTGTTTTTGTTCTTTTTATATGTATTTATTTTTTATTTATGTATTTGTATATTACGAGAGGAAGGATGAGTGATATGGAATCAGAGAGATATACCAGTCAACGATGGCGTCCTACAGATGATCAGATCACGATGATGACCAAAATCTACAACTATGGGGTCACACACCCAAGCCGAGCGCAAGTCGTCGAGATCGCGTCTCGACTAAGGACCTTCGGCGAAGCCACTGAATACAACGTGCACTGCTGGTTTAACAACCATGGCAATCGGGTCAGGCGCTGGCAAGCGGAGATAGACCCCACAGGCACTCTCTTTTCACAACTGCCGCTATACATGTACGGTAAGACCTCTGATCACACCTCCATTGAATTTTCCATTCCTCTTCTATTATTAACACAAGTTTTTTATTTTTTATTTTTTTATTTTTTTATTATTTTTTTTTTGTTTGAAAGAAAATAACTGGGTGATAATGAGGGCACCGAGGCTGCTGAATTTGTTTCCAGTTCCGATCATTATCGATGACGACAGAAATGAACGAGAAATTCCTCCACCAAAGCCTCCGCTCGTGACTTTTCGAACCAGAGCTCCCTCAACGGAGCTCTCCCTTAGACCACCACAACCAGCTCGTGAATTCTTTCATTTTTAAAGTTTTATGTTTTTATTTTTTTTTTTATGTTTTTATTGGCCGAGTGTGGCCAGAATATGGGCTGTAATATGAACACTTATATTTTTGTTGTTTTTATTTTTTTTTTATGTTTTTATGATGTTTTTGTTTTTTATTTGGTTTGTAATATTAACGATCACTAAAGATCGACCCCCGAACATCTTTTAATTTCATATATATCTACTGCAATTTCATTTTCAGATCTGTTCAATCCTAAAAAAAAAAATGTTCAATCCCTTTTCTCCATTACTGTAATTTTTGCATTGATGAATGAAATATTTTCTTAGTCTAAAAATTTTCAATCAAAAACCTGTATGAGACAACTAAGAAAATATATTTACAACGAAGAAAATAAGGAAAAAGATAAGATCTGAAGTGAAAATTTTCAATGAATTATTGATATGAAATAATAAGAAATTGAGAGCCGAGAAATTATGGACTACACGCAAAACAATTTTTTGAAAATGTTTTTTTTTTAAGGGATAACAACTCAAAAACTAAGAAATAAATATACATATCGGAATAAAGATTTGGCACGCTTAAAACAAAATATTTTATCACAACAGAAAAATTTTTTATGTTTTTTTTTTTTTTTTTTTTTTTTTTTTTTTTTAATTCATGCTCACAATTTTAAAAATGAAATAAACACAACCATGAAAACACACCAGAAAAGCTAAATAATATGTACATAATGAGGAAAAAGAGTGCTCCCTGGTCATGGTGGCAGTTGCCAATTCTGGACTATCAGTGAGATATCTTCCACCTCAGGATCCGGCGAAGATGTCTTCAGGAGCAGCTCGCCCAGTACTGCCCTCTCACTTGAATCAGGACAAATCCCAGTAGCCACGCCACTTCTCCGAGCAAGTTGTTGAATCAATAAAATCAGGAGCCTTCTGTCCACCAGCAGTTGTTGAGTCTGTGACACCGGAGTAATAAGAGAAAAAACAGTATACTTTCCTTCATCTATCATTATTTCCTCTATGTCAGTACCTGTATTCTCATTTACTTTTGTAACCTGGTCATCAAACTCATAATCAATAGCATTTGTTATGAATTTAGAATCTGTTTGTAACACATAATCAATTTCAATACAAATCGGGCAAGAACCAGATTCACAATCACATTCACAATTCTCAAAAAACTGAGTCAGATCAATGTTTTGTTCTAACTCTATCATGTTATGCGACTGCAAAATTCCTGTCTCAAAATCAATATTGACATATGCATCATCAACAAAATCCACATTCAGTGCAAAGCTATTATCAATGGGAAATTTATCACTGTAATCATGTTCATTCAACACAACATTTATACCAATGGTTTCAGAGACTAATACTGAATCAAAAACTTTAGAATTGTCAATCAAGTCTGTATCAGTTTCAATCCTAAAACCTGTAGAATCATTGTGCAACAAATCACAAGCAATTGAATGTATAGGCAGATCTGGTAAAGAGCTTGTAATCTCAGTTTCAGAATAAACATGTTTTTGTTCAGAATAAATTTTCTCATGAATTTCCAATTCATCAACTGCACATTCAAGTTGAGGTACGTTTACCTCCACGGGGGAAGATAAGAATGGTCTACCTGTCTCAACAGTGTTACTCATACCTGTCTGGTCCTTAAAATAATCATCAACAGTCTCAGGTGCAAGAGTGGGATCATAGAAAGGTAGGAAAGTGGGTGTAGTAGTAAACTCATAGCTTTGCTCCCCATCTTCTATGTTGATGCCACTATCATCTTGAAAGTGTTGAGTGGCCATCTGCCCGATCTGATCAGTCAGCTTCTGAATGGCAGCTTGAGTTTCCATGCTCTCTTGCTTGAACTGCATGTTCCCTTTCTGAAACTGAATGTTCTGCATGGTCATCTGCTCCAATAACTCCTTTAATGTAGGTTTAGAAGTAGAAGGCTGAGGAGTTATTTGAATAGGAGAATCATACTGCTGACTCTCATATTGTGGAACTGGCTCCCAAAGAGAGCTCTCAGAAATTGGATGATGGAACATATTGTTCTCATCATAAAAATCAGCAGATTTAAAATCAAAGTAATATGCAGAATAAGAATCATAATCACAGACATTGGCAGAATAAGCATTTTTCACAAAATTAAAATCGGTAGACATGGAAAATAAAAATAAAAATTAAACACTAAAAATTACTAGACAAACAAAATACAACACATTTATACAAGCTACAGGCACACACAAAACAGAACATCAACAAAACTTTTTTTTTTTTTAAAACACAGCAACTAAATACAAAACACAACACGATAAAAATATAAAAGACAAAACATAAATTAACACAACATAAATTAACACAGTAAAAATATAAAACAAAAAACCTGGAACTGAAGTGACAACGCCGCCAAAATTTGCTGAAGGTGTCGTTGTCGCCTACAAAAATAGAGAACACAAAACACACAAAATACACATATTAACAGAACAAAAATTTACACAACAAAAATCTAAAACCAAACCGTCTTTTGATTGGTCCCCGGCAGCGGCGCCATTTTGATGCGAGTGTCGCGACCCGTCAAATTTGTTGTGCATTAAATAATGCAGTACAGTACTAGGAAGTGACTCCTAGGTCGTCTCTCAAGGACCAATTTATATGGTTCAGTCTCAGATTTGACACGAAGTGGGGGGGGTTTTGTAGATGTTTTGTGCGGTAAAATAAATTAAAATTAAAAACAACAGTGCAGAAAACGTAAATGACAGGAATGAAGAAAATACAGAAAAACGGTAAATTTGGGAAAACGGTAAAAATGGAATTTAACTTTTTGAGAACATAAATTGGAAACAAAATTTTGACAGAATTAAAATGCAAAGCTAAAATTCACAATAGAACAGAAAATAAAAGTAATTGCATCCCAAATCTAAACGAGAAAACTGTAATCAAATTTTAATGCGTAGATGAAAAATAAAATTCAACAAGATTGATTGGAAAATGCAGAATGGAGATTACTATTAACATTCAACTTGAAACTAGAAATTAAAGAAACACAAAACCTCCCCGAGAGGGGAGGAAAAAAACCAAAGCCAGAACGTGTTTTTCCTCCTACTCTCTTGAAATTACACTGCTGAAAATAAAACTAAGGAAGAACCATTGGAAGAGAAATGAGGCAAGAGCCCTTCCAAGGCCTCCCAAAACTCGTCCCCCTGCTCTCTGGAACTCCCTCCTCTTATAGCCAAAAATTTGGACAACTCACGTGTATCCTTCAGCCTACTTTTACATTAATTTGTTCTTTCATTTTGTCTCTAGCAGCTCCTTTCTCGTGACCTTGTCAATTGAAAATAAGGTTGGACCCTCTTCTTTCCAGCCCGTGAATTTCCTTCGAGTGTGCTCACCGTTCCATTCTCCACCTTGTTTTGTCTTCCTCTTACTTCTCATTGTTGGGTATTTGCTAGACTTTCCCTTTTCAATCTATTGGACACTTGGAGTGTTGGTGTTGGACCGTGATTCTCCTTGGACCGAGCACTCTCTCCACTGCTGAACTAGCTCCATTAATCACTGCATCTTCAACTGCTTGCTTCCACTTTGCTGCATGTTGCTAGCTTAAGCTCCATCACCGTGAAGCTCTAAACTACTGGACTGGGAAATCCGAGAGTTGTTGGACACTGGTGGACGTGGAGTGTGCAGCTGCTGCCAGTGAGCTTGCTTCCTCTCAAAGTGGCTGCTAGGAGTTTCTTCTCCTCTTCTCTGCGTGAATCCACAAAAGCCTGCTGGATATAGAAGGTTGTTCTCTACTGGACCAGCTGTGAGTGTGCTCTCCATCAAAGCCAAAATGAAACACCTCCATGTAGTAGTGGACGGTGCAGCTGTGTTGAAACTGGATAGAAGCTGCTCCAGCCGAGACATCTCTATGCTGCCATCTTCTCTTCCGTTTTTGTGGAGACGTTTCCAGCCAATGAATCTCAAGTGGACCAGCCAAGTGGAAATATGCTGCCAAAATAAGGACGTGTGGTGCTGCCAGCATTCCTTCGAAGGCCGTGAGTGTCTTTATCAATTGAAGATATTTCATAGGTGATGTAGAGAAACCGTGAGTGTGGGCAAGGTGGTCCCTTCCATGTTGAATTGATTGTTGAACGAGAGCTTCTCCAAGCCGTGGAATGTGGGTTGGATATCCATCAACTTTTCCAGAAATCAGGAAAGAAAGATGTAATGACATTGTCCACAATTGAATATTATAATAACCTTTCTTCATTCTCTTACGTGGACATACATTTTTTAAAGCCACAAAATGTGGTAACCGTGAAGTTCTCATTTAGTTGTTTTCTTAATTGTGGGCCGTTGGCAATAAATCATTTTTTTCCAAAATAAAGCATCCACTTTCTTAAGCAATAATGGAATAAAATTCAGCACTTCATTTGGAGCTTGGATGTGAGCTTTCAACATGATGGTCCCATGATTTCTCACGTGTTGTCTCTTTTAGCATCTTCAATCAACTTTTTACGTAAGAAAGGAGGCCATGTGTCCTTGGATTTTTGATGCATAATTTCCTTCCAATAAAAAAAATGAGGTTACATATCAATTGGACATATGTAGCCGTGATATTAGCTTAAAAATGTGGTACCATGGAAATTCCTCTTAGTTTAAAATAAAATTTATGCCACATTTATCTTAAAGTTCCAAAATATTATCCAACAATTTCCCTGCAATTCATAATGCAAATAATTAGTCTCAGACAATTCAAATTAATCAAAATAAGAATTTCTGATCAAATTGAGCACAATCAGTAAAAACGGTGAAATACTGGACAATTAAGCACAATTTCCTGATTAATTTTAGTACAATAAACTAAGTGAAGTGAAGAAAATAATGATTCATCAATCATCCTTTGTGAAGATTCAAAGGAGGTGTAAGTTCATCTCTTGTGGTTTCAAGAGAGGTGGTAATTTCTAAACTGTTACAAATTGTTTTTCTGTGTGACTAATATTTGTAATAGTTTTGTGATAGTGAAAAAGGTTTATCTTATTTGAGATAAGCGACTGGACGTAGGATCCTAGTGATATGAACCAGGATAAAATACCTGTGTAATTTTTCTCTTTCCCTTACTCTGTTATTTACGTTTAATTATCTGCTTAGTAAGAAATTAAGAGAAAAATATTAAAAAGGGATAATATTTGAATATAACCAATTCACCCCCCCTCTTGGTTTGTTTCCACGCTAACCATTCCGCTGCAGCCGCTCTGACAACATCTTTGATCTTGGTATCATCTTTTCCTTCTCCACACCAACTGATCTTCAGTAGCTTCCTGTTCACCTTTTTTATTCTCTTAGAAATTGGAGATTCAATCTCTATCAGTCCATTAGTTCTGAGTTCTTTCACAACCCATAGCTTTTTGTTGAATCTCACTAGGATGCCTAGTCTAAGTTCTTCATCTTTCTCCAAGGAGTCTTGATGAACACTTTTTTCTTTGCTGTCTTTTTCTTCTTCCTTTACCTGTGACAAAACACATTTTTTACCTTTCTTGCCTGGCTTGGCAACTTTAGTACTAGTCTCTAATGCATCTCCACATGTAGCTTTGAGACTAATCTTCTTCACATGGATTTGCTGCTCAGCATTGAGAACATTGAAAATCACCTCCTCTTCTTGGTCTTTAAGTGTTATAGTTCCATCATCAACATTGATGATCACCTTGGCCGTTTTCATGAATAGCCTTCCAAGAATAATAGGGATCTCCAAATCTTCCTCCATCTCCATTACTACAAAGTCTACTAGGAATCTAAGGTTGTCAGTTTGAACCATCACATCTTCCACCACACCATAGGGCTTTTTGGTGGATCCATCCGCCATAAACAGAGTCATCTTTGCAGGCTTGACTTCAAGACCACCAATCTTTTCAAGAACAGATAAGGGCATCAAATTGATAATGGACCCTAAATCAATGAGGGTTTTCCCTATTTTATGGCCCCTGATAGTGCAAGAAAGAGTGAAACTTCCTGGATCTTTAACCTTAGGAGGAAGTGCCTTTTGCAAGATCACAATGCACTCTCCATGTACCTCAATTGTTTCCTCCTCTAGATATTTCTTTCTTTTGAGGAGTTTCTTCAAAAACTTAGCATATTCAGAAATCTATTGCAATGCTTCAGTCACATGAATTCTAATCCCCAATTTTTTGAACATTTCTTCAAAGCATCACAATTGCATCTCTTTTTCTTTTCTGGAATACTCCTTAGGGTGATGAAGATTTTTCTCAATTTTTTCTTGTTTTCTCTCAAACTCTTCTTTTTCTTTTCTCTCTTCTTTCACAATCTTTTCTTTTTCTTTTTGTTAATACCCAATTTCGTCCGGATATTTAAAATATATCTAGAGTTAAGAAGAGGTAATAAAATAAAATAAACGTGCAAAGATAAATTTGATACGAAATCTCAAAAAAAAATGATGGTTTTGTTTCGTTTCTTTTTTCTATTATCCTTTGTTTTTACTTTGTTTCGTTTTTATTTATTTTCTCTCCTGTTTATATTTTATTTTGTTTTTATTTTTATTTCATTTTATTTGGTTTTATTTTTATTTTGTTTATTTTATCTTATTTCTTTGATTTACCTTTATTTTATTTTATTCCATTTTTGCTTTATTTCATTTTATTTTTATTTTTAAGTTTACCTTTATTTTTTTTATTTTTACCTTTTTCTTTCGTTTTGTCGTTCTTTCTTTCATTTGTTTTATTTTTATTTTTTTATTTTTTTAATTCAACAAAAGATTACCTTTTTATATATATAAAAAAAGGAAGTGAAAGAAAAGGAAAAGTAAAATCTCAGGTCAACTCTGTTCCTCCTCCTAAAGCCATAAGTTGCAGTGAATGCTTAGAATGTGTCTAGGGTGGCAGCGTGAAAAAGTTACTTGTTTCTCTTGCTAAAGATTCTTAAGCGACAACGGTAGACATACATGGAAGAGGAAAAAGTTTTGAACCAGCTTCAGCCACCTGCAAAATGGAAACATGAAAACATGAAAAAAGAAAAGAGACAAAAGGAAATCTCACGCCAGAGGATATCCCGGAGTGTACGAACAGAAAGGAGGGGGCTTTGGTTTTGAAAAGGGGGATAATCATATTGGAGGGGATCACAAATCACCACCATCAGACGAGAGAGCAAGAGAGACCTGAGACCAGAGAGAAAAGAGGAGAACCGAAAGAGGAGAACCGAAAGAGGAGAACCGACATTGAACCTAGCTGCCCAGTCAACTTTACTTTCCAGCATTGAGGAGAGCAAAGGGAATTAGAACCAAGAAGGAAGGCACCTTGAAGCTACGAAGGTAAGTCCTCATATACCTAAGCTCTTTGGTCATGCTCCTCGTAGATATGCTTTCCCTATGCATGCTGAGAGACGAATGATCGATGATTTGCGTTTGTTTACCTCCTCTGTTAATCCAAACTACACCCAAACTGCACCCAAAATGCAGTTTCAGTGCTTGCAAACTTCATCTATTTTGTTAACAATAGAAAATAAGCATATACTCCCCAACATCAAAGCTTCAATACCCTTTAGCACCCATAAAACATGTGATAAAAAGCAAACGGAGATACAACACATTCAAACAAGGATGGCAAATTGACACTTCGGACTACATCCTTAGTTCAACATCCTCAAGTTCATTGACTTCAACAACAAGAGTAAAATTTTTTTATCATCCTTAGCCAGTAACACAACTTATCTGTTTAGCCCATTCCCTCAACGTTTCTATACTATAAACATCCATCAGATTAATTCCAAAAATGGCCACCGTTACTCACACTCATACTCAGTCGAACACAGACACCCATCGTCTCCAATCCATTAATCAATAAATGAGTAAATAAAAATGAGAAAAAAGAGGGAAGGATGCGTCAGTCCGGTGGAGATGCTGGAGAAGAAAGAACCCTTGAAAGAGAAGTAGGAGAGCCCGTCGCGGCAACCTCAGTGGCGGCAGTTTCCGCCTCTGTGCTGGCGGCGACTACGGTGTGGGGAAGGGAAGAGAATTCTTGTGCGGCAGCTGGCTTTGTAGGCAGCTGTGGCGACGTCCGGCCTCGTGGGTCTCGAGTTCGAAGGAGGAGAAAAGGGTTCCCCTTCTTACTAGCAGAGAAGGAAAGAGGACGTTGACATGGTGACCGGAGGCATCTCTGGCGACGATCGATGACGCTAGCAGAGCCCTGGCCGGCGCGATGGTCGAGCTCGCCCAAGAGGCGATTTATGAAAGAGAAGACAGTCTCTCTTGCACGCGAGAAGAAGAGGAAGAGAGGAACCAGATTTCGGGGCCGACGACGATCCTGACGGCGAGCGGCGGTGCTGGCGACGCCCTGGGTCGCGTCTAGCAGTGGCCGCTTTGGCAGAGACAGTCGTACACGCGCGAAGAAACGGAGAAGGAGAGAACTTCCCGTGCGCGAGGAGGGAGAGAAAGATTCGACGGCGACTCCGATGGCGCCTGGTCGCCAGTGTCGCTTCGGATTGAGCCGGGGTCGCGGCTAATGGTGGCCGACCGTTTGAACGGAGACTGAGGAAGAGGGGGTGGTGATTGCCTCTGGGGTTTCCCGTTCAAGTAGAGGAACTCAAGCCTATGGGTGCATTGGAAATGAGTTAGGATGTGAGAACCCCTAGGGTTTTCTAGATCTGAGAAGTGAAAAGGGCCTTGGGCCTTCTTGATATGATCATAAATGGGGCAACAATGAAGAGTTTTCAAAGTGACAACAAGCATAAAAAAGAGTAGAATAGGTTTCATTGGCTTGTATTTGCCTCTTTTGTTCTTTCGTTATTTCTAGTTGTAGAGACGCTTATAAACTCTTCTTTCTCTTTAAGAACAAGCAATGTGGGACTATCCATGGCTTGATCTTAAAAAGAAGAGAAGAGAAAGTGAGCATTATAGGCGTGTAGGAGTTAGTAGCATAGCTAGTTTTCATGTTTTGAACTATAGGAGAACTAGTTGCCTTATAAACCCTTTGGAGTGGAGAGAATTGAGCAATGTGGGACTCAAAAGTCCCTAGAAGACCTGCAGCAGCTGCTGGACGAACTATACCTTCAAAAGTCCCACATCTCCTAGATCTTGCATCTTAGCTCACTCCAAAGGTTATATAAGAAGGCTTAGGGGTCTCCTTTTTGTACACCTTTGCATTGAATGAAATTTGAGTTGAATTGCAATCTTGCATTCTTCTTTGAGATAGAATTCTGTCTCTAAAGTCCCAAATTTGGGCAGGCCTTATCTTGCTCAAGCAAGTGGCGGTCCTCTTCATGATGCTTATCTTGGAAGCTTGTTCAAGTGGCGCATCTTCATTTCCTAAGTTTCCTTTTCTCTAATCTCTTCCATTTTTAATTTCTCTTCCATTTCTTAAATGTCATTTAGTATATTCTCTCTAGGTATGCACTTCCCCATCATGTGGTATCATGAGCCTTAGGTTTTTGATCTCTTAGGAATTGCATGCTAGAGTAGAATAGCTTAGATATGTTGATTTTCGCTGAGCATTTTTCTGTCTCGCCCAGCTGTGCGTGAAAATACAGTCAACTTGTATGATTTAGTTTAGCTTCATTTCTTGTCCGTTTGCCATGAAATTTTTTTTCAAATTTTCGTCTGGATGTCTAGTTTCATGTACAATTTTTACTTTGTTCAAATTCATTTTGTGCTATTCCCAGTAAATTGTTTTCTCCACTGTGTTCATCCAGTTTTCTGCTGTTGAATTAATACTCCACTGTTTTGCTTTGTTGTTGGCTGTTTGGACATTTTGGTGGCTGGAATTGCTCCCTGGACGTTGCTACACCCTCTCAATACTCTTAAGCAAGGAATCAACACTTCAAATCAATGCTTTGAGGGACTAAACCATGGCTGTCCAGAGCCTTGTGCAAGTAGACATTTCATCAAACAGCAACAATGCTATTGGAGGTCTTCAACAAGTAGGTGTCCTATTTCCTTTTGTTTGTTTGTTCCAGCTTTAATTTCTTGTCTTGGCTGGATTGTATGTGTCTTTTCTTGCTTATTAGCTTTGAATTGAGTCATATGTTTGTTCCTCTTTAGGAGTTTTCTAGAGTATTTTTCTGAAATTGCATAGCTAAGAGCATTTTTACATCTCCTTGCTTGTATGATGAATTGAGCTTGATCATCATTGGATTTAAGCGTGTGAACCTTGCTTATTTGTTCTGTATAAATAGAGGCTATAAACCATTACAATTGTGCTTCCAATCAAACACATTTTCTTCATTAAAGTGGCTTGGCTGAGACATTTTACCAAATGTTGTTTGCTGTATCAAAATAAAATCAACAAAAAAAATTGGTTGCTGTTTGGTGTGCTTGGCCGAGAGTTTTCTCATTGATTGGTGTGTTTGATTGCTTCATTTAGAGCCTCTTTTTCATTTCCAATACAGAATATTTTGGTTTGAGGTTTGCCAAAATTATTTCCAGCATTAATTCGGTCTTGCTCTTCATGTATGCGTAGCATGTTCATGTGATTTTGCTCCTTAGTTGTGTTAATTTTCTTTGCTGTCTTGTTCATTTTGTGCCACTGTTTTGACTCCATTTTCTTGCTGTTTTGTCTTCATAAAATCATTAGAGTGCTTCCTCCTTGTTTTGTGCCAAGTTTCTTGATTTTTTAGGTTCCATTTTCATCATTTGTCTTGTAGTTTTCATTCTTTCTTTGGCCTCTACCATGTGCTGTCTTGATTTGGCTTCTTTGCATTAAAGTGGATTGTACATCTTTCCATTTGCTTTGGACTTGAGTTGGTGCTCTCAAAGTGGACTTGTGAGACATTTTACTATCTTAAAAGAAGGGTGTTGCCCTTTCCTTGTTTTTTGAGACACTAGCCGTGAGTTTTGAGTCGTTTCCTTCCATTCTTTGAGTGAAACCGTGAGCTGTTTTGTGGCTGCTGCTTTGCCTTGATTTTTGGTTGTTTCTTACCTGTTTTGTGTGTAGCTTGCTGCTGTTTTTTTTTTGTTTTTTTTTTTTAACATGTCTGCAGGTTCCAGCCATGCTTCATCTCATGGAGATAGCAACCATGGAAGCCCTTCTAGCAAGTTTGATGTGATGAAGGCCTTCCAACAAATGCAACATCAACTTGATGCTATGAGCAAACGGTTAGATGTGGACACAAAGGCTAAAGGGAAGCAATCTCATGGTCATGAGCATGGTTCATCCAAGAAAAAGCAAGAAGACAAAGCTTTGGATCCCAACCTTGCAATGCCAAAGTTGTCTTTGCCAAGTTTCAAGGGAGATATCGATCCTAGTGTATTTTTAGAGTGGATAGCTAAAGTAGAACAAGTTTTTAGTTTGTATGATGTAGATGGACATTTGCGTGTAAAGTTAGCTACTTTAGCTTTAGAGGGATACGCCATGCAATGGCTAACTAGGATGAACATCACCAGGGGCTCACCCGCGAGCTCTTGGGAACATTTTCGGTGCTTGTTGTACCAGCGATTCGTACCTCCCTACTACCATAGGGACCTCCTGATTAAGCTCCAACGGCTTACTCAGGGTAGACGAAGTGTGGAGGAATATGCGCATGAGCTCGAAGTGCTCTTATACCATACTAACACTAATGAGACTGACCACGCGAAAATAGCTAGATTTATTAGCGGTCTCAATAGAAACATCCAAGATGTTGTAGAGCTCCATGATGATGAGGATTTAGATGTTGTGGTACATCGGGCTATGAAAGTAGAGAGACAAATTTTAAGAAAAGAGTACTACCGCAACAAATTTTCCACTTCTTCAAAAGATAATTTTTACAAAACCTCATCATCAAGGGACAAAGAAAAGGATGTTTCTAGAGAGATTCCTCATAAATCTCGGCCATCTTCTACTAACCCCGCGCCTTCTTCTTCTAAACCTAAGTCATCAACGCGACCTAGTCAAGTCAAATGTTTTAAGTGCTTAGGTCATGGTCACATTGCATCTGCATGCCCAAACAAGAGGGCAATGTGCATTAGGGGAGAAGAGGTTGTCACCGATGACTCTCCTCCTTCTTCACCTTCACACACTTTTCACTCTTCTTCTTCCTCTAGTGAAGATGAGTACAAGGTTCCATTTGATGGCGACCTACTAGTTATAAGACGTCTCTTGGGTCAAGTCCAACGGACTTTGACACCACTCAAAGAGAAAATATTTTTCACACTAGATGTCTTATAGCTAGCAAGGTTTGCTCCATGATCATAGACGGGGGAAGTTGCACTAATGTAGCTAGCACACGTGTAGTGGAAAAGCTCAAGCTACCCACTATTACGCATGCCAAGCCATACAAACTTCAATGGTTAAGTGAGGAGGGTGAAATCTTGGTAAATAAGCAAGTCCATATTTCCTTTTCCATTGGCAAATACCAAGATGAGGTTCTTTGTGATGTTGTACCCATGGAAGCAACTCACATTTTATTAGGAAGATCATGGCAATTTGATAGAAATGTTCAACATGATGGTTTTACTAATAGAATGTCTTTTACTTACCAAGGGCGCAAGGTCGTCTTAAAACCTCTAACTCCAAAGGAAATACATGAGGACCACCTCATCATGAAATCCAAGAGAGGTGAAGAAAAGGAGAAGGTCAAGAATAATTTCCTCATCTCTCATAAAGAGGTAATTAAAGTTATTGAAAAAGAGGAGAAAGCAAACAAAGACAAAGAAGAACTTGTGAGAGAAATGGAGAAGGACAAAGTCTTAGTCAAAAAGGAAATGTTACTGAAAGCACCATCCACTCCCATCATCCAAATAGATCTAAACCATGACAGGGGAGTTTTTCAATCCTTCAACTTTTCTCCTTTTACTAAGTTTTCTTTCTTTGTTCCAAAAATATTTTGCGCAACTTTTTCACCTCCCTCTTTCCTTCTTTCCAACTATTCCATAAACATTTGTGAAACACATCATGAGTTAGTGTTACCCCTTTGGGTCCATTCAACTCAAAACAAAAATAATTTTTTCTCTAAAAATGGTCTCCTAGTTTTCACCACTAAATGCCATAAAAATATCAGGAGACTTTCTTTTACTATTACTTGTTTATATACATTGATTGGTCAACATAAATTCATTCACAAAATGTTTAATGATTTTTGCAGGTTGACATTTGATCCAAGAGGAGTTGCTTTGGTTTATACACGAAATAAGTCACTAATCTCTATTTGTTGCAAGTTTTTCAAGATTCAAGGTCGAATCCTCTCCAACCTGGGGGGGATGATATGATCATAAATGGGGCAACAATGAAGAGTTTTCAAAGTGACAACAAGCATAAAAAAGAGTAGAATAGGTTTCATTGGCTTGTATTTGCCTCTTTTGTTCTTTCGTTATTTCTAGTTGTAGAGACGCTTATAAACTCTTCTTTCTCTTTAAGAACAAGCAATGTGGGACTATCCATGGCTTGATCTTAAAAAGAAGAGAAGAGAAAGTGAGCATTATAGGCGTGTAGGAGTTAGTAGCATAGTGATGGACGGGTCGCACCGCTCACAAAAGTTGTGCATGAAAATATGCAGTATAGCTAGGATGTGACTCCTAGGTCGTCTCTCAAGGACCAATATTGTGGCTCAGTCTCAGATTTACACACGAAGGTGGGGGGTTTTGTGATTGTGTTTGTTGTGGTAAAATTAAAGTTGACTAGAAATTAAATAACACAAAATTAAAAACACTGAAGTAAATTTTAACGGTGGTAAAAATTGAACGGTAAAACCAAAAAATGTAAAATTCATCAATGCTTGAAATGAAAACATTGTAACAGTAAACATGTAGAAAATGTAACAGCCATGTAAATAAAATTTACCCAAAACATCGGTGAAAATGAACAGTAAAAACGACGTTGAAAATAAACCGAACGGAAAAATACATTGACTGAATTTAACGGTTCAGAAAACAGTAAACGGTAAAATAAAGAGACAGTAAAATTAAAAACACTTAATTGGAAATCAAATTTAGCAAAGATTCAACACTTGAAATTAAATTCCTGTACAATGAAAATAAAAATTACAGTAACACACTATACGCTTCAGAAAATAAATCACTGTTGCACTGTTTGGAAAATGAAAATACAGAGAGTTGATTGAAGGAGGAAGAGGCAATAGCCTCCTCCCAGACGTGGGTAGTTCCTACACTACTCCTAAAATCCACACTAAAATCTTCATTTTTTCATTTTATGGTGGTGCTGTTTTATAGCCAAAGTCTGAACCCGTGACTTCTTCTTCAATCACTTTTTGTGGACATTCCATCCAAGCACTCTTCTTTCTAGCCTAAATCACGTAAATTTCTTTCATGTGGGCTCCTTTCACTATTCCATTCTCTTCCCGTGAACACTTCTCATACTTCCATCCATCACCATGCAGCTGCTCTCCTGGACCCGTGGCTCCCTCTCCAAGCTTCTGGATGCAGCAATCTGCTGGGCTTCTTGTGTTGCTGGACAAAGCTCCACTCAAGTGGGTGCAACATTTCATTCGGTGCGTGTGTGGAAGCCGATCGTGACACCTCTCCTTCCAGCTGTGAGCTTCTTTCTTTTCTTCCAACAGTCACCGTGAAGCTAGCTGGAATGCTATACCACAGTGAATTTCTTCCTCTCACGGTGGCTGTTCCAAACTTCTACTGTGCAGCTGTGTGCTCTTCACTGCATGCCTCACTTCTTCCAGTACGTCCAAGTGTGTGATTTGCAGCTTCCTCCTTTTCTCTGTTGCTGTCTCCGTTCCAGCTCCCTCAAAGTGCTACTAGTGCTGCTGCCTTCTTCAAAGTGTTGGACGTGAAGACCTCTTTCTTTGCTGCTGGTCTCTTTGTAGTTCTCATGCACACTCGCTGCTCAAAGCTTGATACGTTGTTGCTGGAACGCTGCCAAACCAAGCAGTAAAAACTCCATAAATGCTGGACCAAGCTTCCCTTTGCCGGACTGTGCAGGTTGCTTCTTTACATGTGGCTGCTGGATCTTCTTGCTAGATGCGTGAAGATGTTGGACGTTGCTGCCCACTGCTGGATTACTTCTCAAAACCGTGGCCTTCTCATCTTCTCCCAGCTGGACGTGATGCTAGCTACAGAGTGAAGTCCAGCCCATCCCTTGGTCGTGAGCTTAGTTTCCAAATGAAATTCCAAAACCAAATGTGGAAGAGCACGGTCAAAGCCAAAAATCTGCACACCTTTCTCGTGAAACTTAATACTAATTTAATAAAATCCAATACTTTCATTTTGGAACTCTGACCGAGATGTGTTTCTAAGCATCCACTAAATGCCAAAATATGCAAAGTGGTTTCTCTTTTAATTGTGCTGAATGCTTTGCCAATATTTTCCAAAACCGTGAGTTCATTTCCATGTGGCCACTTTCATAAAGCTTGTTAATTGATGGAAAACTACGTGGTCCCCTCCATTGATTCCAATTGGCCTTTCCTTTTGTGCTGGATATATTGTCGTGGCCTTCCATAGGTAGTGGCTCCCATGCTTGCCAAAAGAATTGTCATATAGGGCCGTGTAACTTGCTATCTTCCAAATAAATTTAGAAAATCGTGGTTGCACTTTGAATGTGGTGGAAACATAGATGCTTTTCATGTTTTGCCAATAATGAATTTTCCAATGGGTCTAGCTGTGTGCAATTGAATGAGTAGAGATGTTGGTGCCTTTCTTATTCAATAAATGAAACCATAGCATCCCAACAGAAAAATTAAGTCCTTCTTCCAAATGTCCCAACATATTTACAGAATTTTCCCTACACTCAATAATGTAAATAATTAGTCTCAGATAATTCAAATTAATTAAAATAAGAATTTCTGATCAGATTAAGCTCAATTCAGTAAAATGGGAAAATACTGGACAATTAAGCACAATTCCCTAATTAATTCTAGTACAATAAACTAAGTAAAGTGAAGAAAATAATGATTCATCAAAATAGACCACACTTAGTCTTTTGCACTCCTGGGCAAAATTAAGACGCAAATCAGGGAATGGTTCATAGGACTTTCAGAGGACGTGACACAAATGCAGCATACAGAAAATAAAGACTAAAGAGATAAATAAACAGAATTTACAAAGTTCTCAAGAAGTCTGGACAGAGAAAAGAAGTAGAAATTATCCAACACAAAATCAAATTAAGCAGATACTTACAGAAATCATCCAAGCAATTCAAAACATAGCAAAATGATTAATCAGCTTAAGAGGTAAATTGAAAATAACAAAACCTCACAGATGCACTATAGTGTTTCTCTCAAGTGTTTAAGGTAAATCAATTTCACTCAATGCACTCAAGAGAGCAAACACAAGTAGACTTGGCAATCTTCTAATATCAATACTTAAAACATATGCATGTTCAGATCAAAAGGTCTTTACTGGGTTGTAATGGGGCCAAGGACAGGGGAGGATAAATTTGGATAAGTAGCTATAGCTCAGAAGAAATAGAGGTGCACTAGGGAAAAAAATGTAAACACAGTGAAATCTCACCCAAACCTCTAATTCAATCCTCTTCTCGACTCCATTATTCATAAAATTATTTTTCAATTTTCTCTTTTTCTCATCAAATTTTTTTTTTCATCCTGTCTTCCCTTTTTTTTTATCACACAGCAGGATATAGATTATCATTTCAAAACATGATGAGGAACCAACTAGCCAATTTATCAGAATTCCCAAGGAGACCACACTTATTCTCAAAATACTTCTATAGCTCCAGACTTTCCTAAGGTTAAGGTAATCATTTGTTTTTCACTTAGGATCAGTGTATGAGCTTCAACACAAATAAATATATATAGTATAGGCTCAAAGGGGTTATCAAAGGATAATAACAAGGTAGGCTTATTTGGCTAAAGAGGCTCAAGAATAAAATTGCCTTTATCACTTCCAAAAATGCATATAAATCAAGTATATCAAAAAGAATCAAGCCAAGGCATATGTGCAAGCAATCAAGATACATATTACACACAAGAAAGAAAATTAAGTGGCTCAAATCTCACTCAGGGTGTTTGTCATGATCAAATCAACCTCTTAAACATTATAATCATCTTCCAAGCAGAGAAAAGCAAGGATTTCAAACCATAAGTATTAAGTAAGTGAAGGAAAAAAATCTACAACTTAAACATCATCCAGAAATCAAAAGAAAAATGTAAAATTTATTGCACACAAAACTCGATAAAAATAACTTAAAAGAGAAAAAATTTAACACTCAAAAACAAAAAAAAAATTTAACACACAAAATACAATCTAACAGAAAAATCAGAATTTCTCCCCAGTAGACCACACTTAAATCACACAATGTCCTCAGTGTGTTACAATCATCAGATGATCAAATTCAGAGCAGTCAAATAATATAGACAAGTGCAATAAAAAGTTAGGAAAAATGGGAAGAAATTTTTCAGTAACATCCATCAGTAGATGTTATCATTGACATCCATCAGCAGATGTCTAAATCACCTAGCACCCATCAGTAGATGCTAACTAATTTAATTAAATTTTTTTTTTATTTTTAGAAAAAGGGGATGACCGGTACTGTGACAACAGTTTCGGTGGCAATGACCGGAACTGTTGCTACAGTGGAAAGCAATTCTGCTATAAAAGGGCCGCTCCTCCGCGTCCAGCGCCATTTCCAGACCTGCCCATTCTCTCACTACTCCTCTCTTCTCTTTCTCTGCTCTCTCTCTGCTCTCTTCTCTCTCCCCTCTCTCCTCTCTCTCCCCGCTCTCCTCTGCTCTCTCCACTCCTCTCCACTCTTCTCCCGAGCGTCTGGATCTGCGAGGAAGCTCTGCCACCGTGCCATCTGCTGTGGTCTGAGATCTGCGCAGAGCCTCTGTCCCTGCGTCTTCTGAAGAGTCTGAGTGAGATCCGCGAAGAGCCTCTGCAAGCCTACTTCCCCAGGTAAGTCCTTCTTCTCTAAGGATCTCCCTTTCTTTCTGCTTGCTTTACTTTTCCTGCTTTCCTGTATTTTTTCTTTCTTTCTTTTCTGCCCTGCTTTCCTTTATTTTTCTTCTCTGCTTTCCTCTTGCCTGCTCATCTTTATTATTATTATTTTTTCTTTTCTGCAATACTTGTCCTCTCCCCCTGCCCGATCTATCTTCTCCTTTTCAATTTTTTTTTCAATTTTTTTTTTTTTTTGAAACTGAAAACACTTAAACACAAAAAACACAACTGTCTAAAAACTTAAGGGGTATATCGGCTGGAAACCAGACGTTAATCTCCCTTCGATTGAAGGTATGGCAGAGACAATCGGGTAGAACAACGCCACGTACCCTACTTAAAACTAAATAAAACACAGAAACATAATATACAAGAACAATATGGACAAGGACAACTGGACATAGATCCGTTTAGGACCCTTTGCAAGGACCGTGAAACAGATCTGAGACCAGACACAAAAACAATCAAAGACAAACAGGACAAAATAAATCTAATAAGGAAACAAAAACAAACAAATAAAGAAAATACTGAACTAAGAATCTAATATATTTTTATGCTTTTTTTTTATGTTTTGTTTTTCTTTTTTTATGTTTTTGTTCTTTTTATTTTTATATTTTTTTTTTTTAAGTTTTAGAATATTTCAAGAGGAATGATGACGAGTGAGATGGAATCAGAGAGATACACTAGTCAGCGATGGCGTCCTACAGATGATCAGATCAAGATGATGACCAACATCTACAACTATGGGGTCACACACCCAAGCCGAGCGCAAGTCGTCGAGATCGCGTCTCGACTAAGGACCTTCGCAGATGCCACCGAATATAACGTGCACTGCTGGTTTAACAACCATGGCAATCGGGTCAGGCGCTGGCAAGCGGAGATAGACCCCACTGGCACTCTCTTTTCACAACTGCCGCTATATATGTACGGTAAGAACTCTCATCATACCTCCATTTTTATTGAAATTTTTTTTTTTTTCACTTCCTCTTCTATAATTAACACAATTGTTTTTTTGTTTGAAAGAAAACAACTGGGTGATAATGAGGGCACCGAGGCTGCTGAATCTGTTTCCCGTTCCGATCATCATTGACGATGATAGAGATGAGAGACAAATCCCTCCACCCATGCTTCTCACATTCCGAACCAGAGCTCCCTCAACGGAGCTCTCCCTTAGACCACCACAACCAGCTTGAGAATTCTTCCAGTTTTAATGTTTTATGTTATTTTTTGTTTTTTTTTTATGTTTTTATTGGCCAAGTGTGGCCAGAATAAGGGTTGTAATATGAACACTTAATTTTTTTTTTATGTTTTTAATTTTTTTTATGTTGTTTTTGTTTTTTATTTGGTTTGTAATATTAACGATCAGAAATGATCGACCCTCGAACATCTTATTTTATTTTTATGAATTTTATTTTTATTATCAACGTAAGACAGAATGTTTACCGCAAATTTGGTATGTTTCAATAAATGCACTCAGATTAGTGTCTCTGCTAAAACTTCACCTCTCTGCCTTACATGTTAAATCTGCTCTTAAAATAATTTTTTTTTTTTTTAACAAAAACTAAATAAAAAAATAAAAACAGAACACATAATAACGAAACAAAAGACCTAATACAGAATCAAAATATCAACGCAGATAAAACACATATGTCAAAAACATCAAACAAAGCACATATTTACAAAACATACATTAACAGACTTGAAACAAAACACAACAACTTTCTTTTTTTTTTTTTTTTTTTTTAGTAAAAACACTAAGAATCAGGAAGCAAATAAAACACAAAACACATTTTTTTTAAATATATGAAAAATAAATATATGTATATCATATAACAATTAAATTTTAATTTGAAAGGAAAGATTTTGCACGCTTAAAATAAAATAATTTATCAAAAAGAATTTTTTTTTTATAATAATTCGAAAACTAATAAAGAAAATAAAATAAAAAAAATAAAAAAACAAACATAAAAGAAAACAAAATGCAGAATCTCCCCCAGACCATACTTAAACTACAATGTCCTAAATGTTTTCTAAGCATAAGATCATAAATTAAAACAATAAACAGATAAAGGACAAGTGCACTAAAAATATGAAAACGGGGAAGAAAGAAAAAGAAAACTTCCCTGGTCAGGGTGGCAGTTGCCAATTTTGGACTTGTAGGGAGATGTTCCCTTCTTCAGGATCCAGCATGAAAGTGTTGAGGACGAACTGCTTCATCCTCCAAATCTGATCAAGTAGGGAAATATCTTCCACCACCGGATCTAAGCAGCAATTGTTGATGAGCGGGTACAGCAGGTGCCTTCCGAACTTTGATTTGTCAGTGTTAGCACCTATGTTTTCCACTGTGGGTGCATGTTGGTCCAATTCATCTGTACCTCCTGCAATAGGGTTAGTGCAATATGGTTCTACAGAAATTACATGCAGGGGTACAACACCCAAATCCAGTGTAACAGGCTGAACCTTAGATACATCCTCAAAACACGAATCAAAATTAGAAACCATATTAATCGCAGACTCAGATTCATGTTCAATGCATGGAGAATAATTATTCGAATGTGATAGTAAAAAACGGTTCTCATCATGCTCAGAGGAAAAATTAAAATCAGACTCAACAACTATATAATCATCAGCATACCAATCAACAGCATAATCAACAGAATAATCAATTTGCGGTATGCTTCCCTCCACTTCCTTGAAGATTTCTAAAGTGTGGGAAGATGAAGGTGGTCTACCTGGTTCAGGATTACTGCTTACTTCTGCCGGGTCCCCAAAATTTTCATCAGTCTCCTCAGGTACAAAAGTGGCCATCTGCCTGATCTGATCACTCAGATTCTGCATGGCAGCTTGAGTTTCCTGCTGGAACTCCATGCTCTCTTGCTTGAACTGCATGTTCCCTTTCTGAAACTGAATGTTCTGCATTGTCATCTGCTCTAGTAACTCCTTTAATGTAGGTTCAGAAGTAGAAGGCTGAGGAGTTATTTGAATAGGAGAATCATACTGCTGACTCTCATATTGTGGAACTGGCTCCCAAAGAGAGCTCTCAGAAATTGGATGATGGAACATATTGTTCTCATCATAAAAATCAGCAGATTTAAAATCAAAGTAATATGCAGAATAAGAATCATAATCACAAACATTGGCAGAATAAGCATTATTCACAACATTAAAATAGGTAGACATGGAAAAATAAAAAGTAAAAACTAAAAACTAAAAATTACGAATCAGATAAAACAAAACACATTTATACATGCTACAAGCACACACAAGACAGAACATCAATAGTAAAAAAATTTAATTAATTTTTTTTTTTTTTAATTTAAAATTTTTTTTTTAATAACAACTAAATACAGAACATAGCACAATTAAACACATATATACACAATATATATTAACACAGTAAAAATCTAAAACAAAAACCTGGATCTGAAGTGACAACGCCGCCAAAATTTGCTGAAGGTGTCGTTGTCTCCTACAAAAATACAACAGACAGAACACACAAAACACACATTAACAAAACAAAAATTTACAAAACAAAAATCTAAAACCAAACCGTCTTTTGATTGGTCCCTGGCAACGGCGCCATTTTGATGGACGGGTCGCACCGCTCACAAAAGTTGTGCATGAAAATATGCAGTATAGCTAGGATGTGACTCCTAGGTCGTCTCTCAAGGACCAATATTGTGGCTCAGTCTCAGATTTACACACGAAGGTGGGGGGTTTTGTGATTGTGTTTGTTGTGGTAAAATTAAAGTTGACTAGAAATTAAATAACACAAAATTAAAAACACTGAAGTAAATTTTAACGGTGGTAAAAACTGAACGGTAAAACCAAAAAATGTAAAATTCATCAATGCTTGAAATGAAAACATTGTAACAGTAAACATGTAGAAAATGTAACAGCCATGTAAATAAAATTTACCCAAAACATCGGTGAAAATGAACAGTAAAAACGACGTTGAAAATAAACCGAACGAAAAAATACATTGACTGAATTTAACGGTTCAGAAAACAGTAAACGGTAAAATAAAGAGACAGTAAAATTAAAAACACTTAATTGGAAATCAAATTTAGCAAAGATTCAACACTTGAAATTAAATTCCTGTACAATGAAAATAAAAATTACAGTAACACACTATACGCTTCAGAAAATAAATCACTGTTGCACTGTTTGGAAAATGAAAATACAGAGAGTTGATTGAAGGAGGAAGAGGCAATAGCCTCCTCCCAGACGTGGGTAGTTCCTACACTACTCCTAAAATCCACACTAAAATCTTCATTTTTTCATTTTCTGGTGGTGCTGTTTTATAGCCAAAGTCTGAACCCGTGACTTCTTCTTCAATCACTTTTTGTGGACATTCCATCCAAGCACTCTTCTTTCTAGCCTAAATCACGTAAATTCCTTTCATGTGGGCTCCTTTCACTATTCCATTCTCTTCCCGTGAACACTTCTCATACTTCCATCCATCACCATGCAGCTGCTCTCCTGGACCCGTGGCTCCCTCTCCAAGCTTCTGGATGCAGCAATCTGCTGGGCTTCTTGTGTTGCTGGACAAAGCTCCACTCAAGTGGGTGCAACATTTCATTCGGTGCGTGTGTGGAAGCCGATCGTGACACCTCTCCTTCCAGCTGTGAGCTTCTTTCTTTTCTTCCAACAGTCACCGTGAAGCTAGCTGGAATGCTATACCACAGTGAATTTCTTCCTCTCACGGTGGCTGTTCCAAACTTCTACTGTGCAGCTGTGTGCTCTTCACTGCATGCCTCACTTCTTCCAGTACGTCCAAGTGTGTGATTTGCAGCTTCCTCCTTTTCTCTGTTGCTGTCTCCGTTCCAGCTCCCTCAAAGTGCTACTAGTGCTGCTGCCTTCTTCAAAGTGTTGGACGTGAAGACCTCTTTCTTTGCTGCTGGTCTCTTTGTAGTTCTCATGCACACTCGCTGCTCAAAGCTTGATACGTTGTTGCTGGAACGCTGCCAAACCAAGCAGTAAAAACTCCATAAATGCTGGACCAAGCTTCCCTTTGCCGGACTGTGCAGGTTGCTTCTTTGCATGTGGCTGCTGGATCTTCTTGCTAGATGCGTGAAGATGTTGGACGTTGCTGCCCACTGCTGGATTACTTCTCAAAACCGTGGCCTTCTCATCTTCTCCCAGCTGGACGTGATGCTAGCTGCAGAGTGAAGTCCAGCCCATCCCTTGGTCGTGAGCTTAGTTTCCAAATGAAATTCCAAAACCAAATGTGGAAGAGCACGGTCAAAGCCAAAAATCTGCACACCTTTCTCGTGAAACTTAATACTAATTTAATAAAATCCAATACTTTCATTTTGGAACTCTGACCGAGATGTGTTTCTAAGCATCCACTAAATGCCAAAATATGCAAAGTGGTTTCTCTTTTAATTGTGCTGAATGCTTTGCCAATATTTTCCAAAACCGTGAGTTCATTTCCATGTGGCCACTTTCATAAAGCTTGTTAATTGATGGAAAACTACGTGGTCCCCTCCATTGATTCCAATTGGCCTTTCCTTTTGTGCTGGATATATTGCCGTGGCCTTCCATAGGTAGTGGCTCCCATGCTTGCCAAAAGAATTGTCATATAGGACCGTGTAACTTGCTATCTTCCAAATAAATTTAGAAAATCGTGGTTGCACTTTGAATGTGGTGGAAACGTAGATGCTTTTCATGTTTTGCCAATAATGAATTTTCCAATGGGTCTAGCTGTGTGCAATTGAATGAGTAGAGATGTTGGTGCCTTTCTTATTCAATAAATGAAACCATAGCATCCCAACAGAAAAATTAAGTCCTTCTTCCAAATGTCCCAACATATTTACAGAATTTTCCCTACACTCAATAATGTAAATAATTAGTCTCAGATAATTCAAATTAATTAAAATAAGAATTTTTGATCAGATTAAGCTCAATTCAGTAAAATGGGAAAATACTGGACAATTAAGCACAATTCCCTAATTAATTCTAGTACAATAAACTAAGTAAAGTGAAGAAAATAATGATTCATCACATAGCTAGTTTTCATGTTTTGAACTATAGGAGAACTAGTTGCCTTATAAACCCTTTGGAGTGGAGAGAATTTAGCAATGTGGGACTCAAAAGTCCCTAGAAGACCTGCAGCAGCTGATGGACGAACTACACCTTCAAAAGTCCCACATCTCCTAGATCTTGCATCTTAGCTCACTCCAAAGGTTATATAAGAAGGCTTAGGGGTCTCCTTTTTGTACACCTTTGCATTGAATGAAATTTGAGTTGAATTGCAATCTTGCATTCTTCTTTGAGATAGAATTCTGTCTCTAAAGTCCCAAATTTGGGCAGGCCTTATCTTGCTCAAGCAAGTGGCGGTCCTCTTCATGATGCTTATCTTGGAAGCTTGTTCAAGTGGCGCATCTTCATTTCCTAAGTTTCCTTTTCTCTAATCTCTTCCATTTTTAATTTCTCTTCCATTTCTTAAATGTCATTTAGTATATTCTCTCTAGGTATGCACTTCCCCATCACTTCTGACCCAAAAATGAATAAAAATAAATTTTTTTCTCTCCTATGCGCACCCCCATTCCTCACCTTTAAACCCCTACGTCCATTCCTTGCCTTGGGCCCAGGCTCGTTCTGTTCCCAAAAAAAAAATGAAGTTCTTCCCTGCATTCTCGTTTTCACACCCCTCTCCGCCTGGGCTTTGGCCCAGTTCGTTTTTTGTTGTTTAGACACCCCAGTTTCTTATTTAGCACCTCTACACCTTTTTTTATATATATTATTTACTTATTATTTTACCTTTATTTTATTTTATCCTTTTACTTTGTACTTTATTTTCATTATTTATTTATTTACTCTTTTATTTTATTTTTATTTATATTTCTTTTTTTTATTTATATTTATATTTTTATTTTTTTACTTTATTTTATTTTATTTTTTTTATTTTATTTTATTTTTATTTTTTCTTCTTCTCTCTTTTGTTCCCATTTTAAATATTTATCCTCCTTTTAAATGCACTTTGATAAGAAATGATGAAAAAATATATTTTAAAGGTTTAGGCATATGTGTGATCGTACGCATCGTCCTTGTGCTAAAACATTTTCTCCTTCTTTTTCTAAAAGAAAAACAACAATAAAATAGTTTAAAGGTCTAGACACATGTGTGATCGCATGCATCGTCCTTGTGTTAGAACCTTTTCTTCTTCTCTTCTAAAAAATTTAATAATAAATGTTTTAAAGGTTTAGACACATGTGTGATCGCACGCATCGTCCTTGTGTTAGAACCTTTTCTTCTTCTCTTCTAAAAAATAATAAAAATGTTTTAAAGGTTTGGGCACATGTGTGATCGCACGCATCGTCCTTGTGCTAAAAATCTCTCCTCTTTCACTTTCCAAAAATCCAAAATCATTTCAAAACAAATTTTCAAACAATTTCCAAACCAATTTCTCAAACAATTTCAAAAGAACTACGTAACCCTCATTTCTCATTCTGAATGAGAATACGTAGGAGCAAGGTCAATCCTTGTCGGGCCCAAAAAACTAAAAAAATATTTTGTTTATTTTAAGGGATAGTTAAACATTCTGAAACCACATCATATTCGTGCATTTAGTTAAAGGTACTGCCTTAGGGTAGGTGATAACAGTTGAAAAACAATTATTTTCATGCTTAAAATTGATACTAAAAGCAACCTTTAACACTTAGAAACTAGCTTGAAATCATGCTTTTGGTCATATTTTCAGAAATAAGAGAGCTGGACAGGTTTAAGCTTGATTTCAGTGTTTTTGTGCAGGTTTTAAGGTGAATTTGGTGAAAGAAGTGAAGAAGGATAGAGATGGAATCAGAAAAGACATCAAAAAGTGCAAAAGGAGAAGCCGCAAGTACCGCTCAACGGCAGTTTATCGTTGAGCGGCACTCAGGAGGTCACGTTTGATCCGCTGAGGGGAGAAAAGCAACTCACGCACTTACCGCTGAGCGACACTTTTATGGGCTTGGGCCTAATTTTTCTGTATTTTTAGAATAGTATATAAGCTTTAGGACGTCCTAGGGTTTGTATCTTTGGCAGAGGCGAAGCAAATACTCTCTTTTCCACCCCTTTGAAGGAAGATCTTGGATGCTTAGGCTACCTCTTCACCTTTCTAGGGTTTTATCTTTCATTCTTCCATTATTATTCATCTAGTTTCACCATGAATATGGTGAACTAAACCTTGTATTGTTGTTGGGGAATCAATGTAGTCTTGTGAAACTCTCACATATGGAATTTGTTTTAACATCTTACTTTTAAGACTTATGCTTTCTTTCATCATTAGTTAGAGTTTTGTGTCTAATGTTTGCAGGATGCAATTTGGACAAGAATTTAACTATATGGGCACTCAATTCTACTAAACTAATTTCAGTCACTAGTGGGAATGTCACTCAAGCATGGATAACAAATAATTTTGGAAAGCTGTCGAACAATTTAAAAATAACCACCACAGCAATGGCAGCAAAAACCCTCTCTATCGGGAAGAAGGATAACGTTGGAGGACGCAGTTCAACAGTACATACAGATATCTAATTGTCATCACAAAAGCACTCAAGCTGCCGAAGAATTTGATAGGCCGCCACCACAACAATGGCTGCGACAACCCTCTCTATCAGAAAGTTTGGATGACACCCTTCAACGATTTTTGAAAAATTCCACCTCTACTCCAAAAAGCATTGAAGCATCATGTAAAAGGATGGAAATGCACCTTCGTTACATTAGTCAGAGATTGAACGTTAAGGTTAATACTGAAGTTAACCTTAAAGAGGAAGGTCAAGCTATTGTCACTGAAAGTGACAAGATTTTTGTTGAGAAAAAAATAGGGAGAGATGAGGAAAAGATAGAGAGAAAAGAAAAAGAAGAGTTGAGTGAGAAAGATAAAGATGAAGAAAAAGAAAAAGAAGTGGTTGAGAGAGAAGAGAGAAAGAAAATTTGTGTGAAAATAAAGAAGTTGAGAAGAAAAAGTGAAGGGAAGAAAAAAATAAGAGAAAAGAAAAAGAGAAAATTTGGAGAGAGGAAAAGTAAGAAAAAGAAGATGAGAGGAAAGAAGAAGGAGTCATATGAAAAACCCCATCCTCATCTAAAGAAGAATCATAGGAAGGAAAAGAAATTTAAGTGCTTTATGGAAATCTTCAAGAAATTGGAGATTAGAGTTCCTATGATTGAGACACTGCAATAGGTTCCTGGTTTGATCAAATTTCTGAAGAAGTTCAGTAGAAAGAAGAAAAAGAAGATGGAACATGAGCTTTATTGGGTCAAGCTAGTGACGTTAAAAGAGCGCTTGCTGGGAGGCAACCCAGTGATTTAAGAACTTTTAATTTTTGGTTTGGTGATGTAATTTTGAACTTTTGGATATTTTTGTTTTTGTTATAAGTTTGTTACAGGGTTTACATCTACTGAAGGATGCTAGGTGATTAAGTATCTACTGAAGGATACTAGGTTTGTTACACCTACTGATGGGTGTTGGTAAGAAATTTTTGCACCTACTGATGGGTGCTGGAGGATTTTGGGTCAGGCTCGTGACGTTAAACAAGCGCTACCTGGGAGGCAATTGTTTCTGTTTGTTTTATTTTAGTTGCATAATAGGGTTTTGCATGAGTAATCTGAAAATTGAATTGCAGGGAACCAATGATGGGCATGTTTAGGAGGCATTTAGGTTAAGCAAGGAAGAAGAAGAGCACTTCACGAAAGTGCCACTGAGCGGTACTATCGCAGAATGGGCTTTGGTTGCCCCTTAGCGGAACCCGAGCTCATTAGGGTATTTTTATACCCTAAGCTGCGCATAAGCTTCTATTTTCAGGCTCTTCTCTGCACACACACTCCTACATACCTTTTCCAAGGTTCTCCACATCTTTTCCCTCTTGAGAAAATCTCTCTTCCACTCACTTTCTCACTAGTGTTCCATCTAAGTTTGGGGTTGGAAGAAAGCATCTTAGCTTGGAAGCATTCTTATTTCATCTAGCATCTCCACCCAATTAAGTCAAGCATTTTGTTCATTCTAGGGTTCTTGAGTTTGAATGTGATTGTTAAAGCATGAAAATTTAGGGGTTTTGATTTCTATGCATGATTTGATGATTAAATTGATGTTTGAACCAATTGAACTGAATGATTTTGATCTGGAACACTAAAAATTGCATGTGGGTGGAGATAGGACAGGTTAAAAAGGATTTTTCAAAAATTTGCAGAGTCACCACTCAGGGGTAAATTGCCGCTGAGCGGCACTCTGCCAGACTTGTGATTTTTGCTGCATTGTGTTCTGGATTGCTGCACTGGTGGCGCTGAGGGGTGATTTTGACCCTCAGCGGTGGTTTAGCTTCGAACTGTGTTTTACTAATGATTAACACCATGTTTGGTGGTTTTGTATCTGTGTTTGATTGTAGGAATGGCATCCTCTTCAGGCAAAAGATTAAAGACCATGGCATCCAAAAGAAAAGAAAAGGAACCAGAACAACCCCATTCTAGTAGGTTCCTATCTCGCAAACATGAGAAGCACTTCAAGGTGGTCCAAGATAGGAGACTCCTTATGGAGAGAAAGGTTGGAATGATACCTAACTTTGCTCCTCAATTTGGAGAGCAATTGTTAGGGAATGATTGGGGGAAGCTAGTCACATACCCTGCACCTGCAAATATAGCTGTGGTAAAAGAATTCTATACCAATGCAAGGAAGATTGGTGATTATCCAGCTGAGAACTACCTAGGCTATGTCAGAGGCCATGCTATTAGGTATGATCCTGATTCCATCAACAACTTCTTGGATATTGTGTGGGCTGGTGAGCAGTGCCAATTTGCCTCTGTATGGAGGAAGGTGTTGATTTTGAGGATGTGGAGAGAGTTTTATGTATACCTGGAGGACATTTTCAAAGGAATAGAATTGGTGTTGTGGTGAATATTAGGAGGACTGACTTGACTCCTCTTGCAAAGTATTGGATGGCGTTTTCTCATGCCAACATTTAGCCATGTTCTCATGTGTCAGACATCACTCTTAGCAGGGCACTCTTCATTTATTGTGCAATCAGGAATTTGAATGTTAATATTGGGCAGGTGATAGCTGATGAAATCAGGGTGTGCGCTAATACCACAAATAATAAAGCACCCTTAGGACATCCTTCTTTAATCACTCCCCTCTGCAAGATATCTGGGGTGGATACTTCTGCTCCACCATTTGAAAGGCCAAGGAAAGCAATTGATGAGGCCTATTATAGACAATACTGTGGAGGTGAGGAAGCAGCTCAACCAGTTCCACCACGCTGTACTCGTAGAGAGAGAAGGCAAGCACAGAGTCAGGCATCTGCTGAGACACATGAAGCAGAATTGTTCCAAATGAGGGACATGTACATGTTTCTTATAGGTGCTCAGTTACAATCTATCCACAGAGGACAGGCGGCTACTGCAGAAATGATTGTTGGAATGTATGATACACCTCCAGCTCACAGGTGGACTATGGAGGAGTTTCATAATTTAGTAGCTTGGCCAGAGGAGCCGGTACAAGGAGGCGGAGCTGAAGCAGCTGAAGCTTCAGTTAGGGAGATGGATGAAGATGAAGCTGATGATGATGATGCATTTGAGGATGTTGAAGATGAGGAAGAAGAGGAAATACAGATGACAGCTCAGATTGATGAGGAGTTGAGATAGCATTTACTGATGAATGCTATCATAATTAGAGCAGGACTTATGCTTTTGTTTGGTTTAGTGTTCTGAACTTATTTACTTTTGTTTTTAGAATAGGGTTTGATGTACTCAATTGGAAACTTTGTCTGTTGTAATGGTTTGCTTATGATTGTGATGGTTTGATAAGTAATGCTTGATGATACTTTGAGATTGATTGATGTTGAGATGTGCACATAAAATGCTTATACAGGTGATTCATAAACTTTGTGAACAAATGCATGATATTGTGATTGTGAGATTAAGCAGGATGTGTATGTCAAATGTGAATGAGCTTATATGTGAGGTTTTGAGCTCCAGAGTTGTTATGATTGAATGTTATCACTTTGAAAGCGTGAATGATTTTGCCCAGGTTTTCTATGATTGAATCAATTGCTTGTTTTGCATCATATGATCAAGGCCATTTGTTGGTAACCCTTTTTATTGGCCAAATTCATGAAGTTAGCCCATTAAAAGAGAACACTTTGTGTTCTATCCTTTGGACCCTTAGCCTTGAACATAATTTGAAAACCTTTGTTGAAAAGCTTTACCTTGAGTTAAGTAGAAAATCTTCTGTGGTATTGATAAATGTTCAAGTTTGGGGTTGTTGGGAAATTATGAAAAAGAAAAAGGAAAGCATTGAGCTAAGATCAAAATAAGAATGTGAAAAGAAAAAGAAAAGAAAAGAAAAGAAAAAAGGCAAAGCTCAATGCAAAAGAAAGTTGGGAAAAGTAAGAATGATTGTGTTGATAGGATTCTCTTAACTCAAGGGTTTTGTGATCTAGAAAAACCAATTTTCTTGTTAGCCCAGCCACGTTATAAGCCATTGAAAATTCCTTGTGATGATGCATGCTTGTGAATGTTTTTGATTGTGGTTAAATGAAAGGCAAAGTTGATTCATGTGACATTGTGATAATGGACTGAATGAGTGATTACCTCTTATACACTTGTGTTTGAGTGAAACACTTTACTTATCTTGAAAAGAAGATGTTTGAATGAGTGAACCATTATATGGATTGGTAGAAGATTGAGTTACATCTTGTTTGCTTGAGGACAAGCAAAGTTCTAAGTTTGGGGTTGTGATAACAGTTGGAAAACTGTTATTTTCATGCTTAAAATTGATACTAAAAGCAACCTTTAACACTTAGAAACTAGCTTGAAATCATGCTTTTGGTCATATTTTCAGAAATAAGATAGCTGGACAGGTTTATGCTTGATTTCAGTGTTTTTGTGCAGGTTTTAAGGTGAATTTGGTGAAAGAAGTGAAGAAGGATAGAGATGGAATCAGAAAAGACATCAAAAAGTGCAAAAGGAGAAGCTGCAAGTACCGCTCAGCGGCAGTTTACCGCTGACCGGCACTCAGGAGGTCACGTTGGATCCGTTGAGGGGCAAAATGGCCGCTGAGGGGAGAAAAACAACTTACGCACTTACCGTTGAGCGGCAATTTACCGCTGAGCGGCACTTTTATGGGCTTGGGCCTAATTTTTCTGTATTTTTAGAATAGTATATAAGCTTTAGGACGTCCTAAGGTTTGTATCTTTGGCAGAGATGAAGCAAATACTCTCTTTTCCACCCCTTTGAAGGAAGATCTTGGATGCTTAGGCTACCTCTTCACCTTTCTAGGGTTTTATCTTTCATTATTCCATTATTACTCATCTAGTTTCACCATGAATATGGTGAACTAAACCTTGTATTGTTGTTGGGGAATCAACGTAGTCTTGTGAAACTCTCATATATGGAATTTGTTTTAACATCTTACTTTTAAGACTTATGCTTTCTTTCATCATTAGTTAGGGATTTTCCTCTTTGTTTAATGCTTGCTTTGTTTAACTCATTCATTGCCATGATTATTGATTTTGTCGATACGGGAACGTACGGGGAAATCTAGATCCGGGGAATTTCTCCCAATAGTATATTGGTTGCCGTTAAGCTCTTGCACTTAAGAACTAATTACTAGGAATGTTAGGAATTGTATGAACTCGTAATTAAGGATAGGCCTTCTTGCAAGGTGATTTAGAGAGTGGCATTAACAATTGATGAAAAGAATGTTGAATTCTTAAAGTATATGAGAGTGGATAAGATGAAATTGATAACCCCAACAACATACTCATCCATGTATTTCATTGAAGTGTTTGTATTTTGATTTCACCATTGATCAAATTCATGCATACATGTTTATTTACTGTCGTTTGCATATTAAACTCCAATCAATTTGTTCTTAAGTCTTAAATAATCAACAAATCACATAACTTAATTAGGTCGTGAGTCCTTTGGGAGAACGATATTTGGTCTTACCGAGTTTTATTACTTGAAACGATTCGGTCACACTTGCCGATTGTTAAACAAGTTTGTGGCGCCGTTTTTCGGTGTTCATAAATTTGTCATCAGTAGGCGTTGTAGGGTGCTAACACCTTCCCTACGCGTAACTGATTCCCGAACCCAGAATCTGGTTTTCGCGGACCGTGTCTTATCATTTCATGGTTTTTTCGTAGTTTTTCAGAATAAACTATGGTGGCGACTCCAAATCTCTTTTTGAAACTCGTTTCTTTTTGGATCGTCGTCCCGTCACGATTCCGGTTGCGACAGATGGCGACTCCAATGGGGACCATTTTTTTGAGAGTCAAGCCATTTAACTATACGCGCGAATTCAATGTGGTTTTTCTTTATGTTTCTCTTCCTTTTTTCTTTATCTATCTTTGCTATTTGAATAATCTCACGTGAGTAAATTTGCTTGTTGGATATTGAACCCTAGGGTAGAAGACGTGTTATATCTGCCTGGGAATCTTCTGGTTGTTTTGCAGGTGAGGGTTTGGGGTGTACAATTGCATTCTCCTTTCACACACACACATTATACACATCATGAGTGTGGCCCTATACCCGGGTCTGAGTGTAGCCTAAAAATAGAGGGGTTGTGTAGCGGTGCCATTTGGGACATACTTCTTGTTTGGCTATCGTGAGAACCCCAGCTGGAGTTTGTTCTCTTCACTTGTGTCTCCGCATCTAGTTGATTACTCGACTGTTGTGGAGATACTATGAAGGGGGCCATAGCTTTAGTGACCATCGACCTTTAGGTTCAGGGAGCCATCCTTGTGAGGTTGCATATACTTGACCTTCAATCTGAAGCGTTGAACCTGTATTAGGGCACAAAGGGAGAAATGTGTATTCTTGTAGCCCTCACCCTGTTTGTTCCTTTTTTGAAAATAATGACATTACATTTTCATGCTACGCATGCATTTGTGTTGTTGGTCATGTTTTACTTCATTGTGTTATCGTGCATCATGCTCATACATCATTTGGTGACGTGCTCGTTTTAGGGGAAATCATAGGTGTTCACTTGATCTCCTACAAGATGGAAGTTGATACAAGATCTGGTACTACACAACATACCGATTCTATCATTTTAAGAAAGAAACCTCGCCTGAGGATTCATGGGGGGAATCTGACAAGGCTGATAAGATTAGGCAAACGACTAAAGACAATAAAAAGAGAAACTTTCAAGAAGAAGTATGGAAACCTGTTGGGCCTAATGGAAGTGGAGGTACAGTTGCCTGCTATCACAGCCCTAGCACAGTATTATGACTCCCCGCTAAGATGCTTTACCTTTCAAGACTTCCAACTAGCACCAACTATAGAAGAGTTTGAGCACATCCTGGATTTACCACTAGAGGGTACCACGCCATATCAGCACTTGGAGCATCACGCTTCTACCTCTACCGTTGCCGCCATAATGAAATTACAACCCAAAGAACTGGAAGACAGGTTGATAACGAGGCATCAAATGCGTGGACTAGCGCAAGGATATCTGGAACAATATTTGCATCATCTGGCTGACAAGGAAGAGTGGGATACTTTCATGGATCTGTTAGCCCTCACCGTGTATGGCATTGTTTTATTTGAGTGGGCCCATTTCTTTGCTAGCTTGAATGGAGGGAAAATACAAGGGCGTCTTCCTTGGCTTGGGGTTAAACAGTCTATCCAACATTGTGGCAGTTTTCCTAATGTACCTCTCATAGGTGCTCGATATTGCATCAATTATAACCCTCTGTTGGCTCAAAGACAATTTGGACATCCCGTGAAAGGGGCACCTTCACCAGACTATCTCACGACATTTTTCATCTACTATTAGGACGGGCATTGCACTGAAATGTTGAGGAAGGTTAGAAGTGCTTGGGGAAGTGTAGTGCAGGCTGAAAGGGATTTGAGGGTTGGAGTGGTTGATAGCAAGGTCAGTTATCACACGTGGATTCTAGAAAGGGTAAAGGAAGTCAAACTCCCATTCAAGCCAATCGATGATCATCTGGCTAATGAAGAGCAACCTCAAGACCTAGAGAGTAAAGAGGTGAGGCAATTGAAAGTGGAGATGGAAAAACTAAAAGAAAGGAACACTGGGCTTGAAAAAGAATTGCAAAGGGAGCGTGACGATTTTGTGGATATAAGGAATGATAAAGAGGATAAGTTGCGAGCCTACGAAGACATGGTTAGAAGCCAAAATGCCGAAAGAGACTACACATTCTGATTGAAGCAGGATCTTGAAGCCGCAAGCAAAGAACTAGTTATGCGAGTGAAAGAGAATAATGCGGCTTTGGAAGAAGGAAAACAGTGGAAACACCTCTACGAAGAAGCCAAAAGAGATAAGCGAGAAGCTCTGAAAAGACTAAGGGAAGCGTAGATTCAGGTAGAAAAAGCGGGGCATCAAATGAAAGAAATGACCACGTCGTTTGAGGCAGATATGAACCAAGAGTGTTGGAAGCTAGCAGAAGCAGAAAAAGGACATCGAGCCATGATAAAACAAATGGAGGATTATATTGAGGTGCAAGAGAAGCGATGGAGGTTGATGGAGTTTGAAGAAAGACATCAGGCCTTGGTGAAGCGAATGAAAGATCACATCACAGAGCAAGAAGTGGTTGTGAGACATTGGAAGGAAAGTTTCTCCCAATTGGCAGCTTTGGCAAACGAAGCAATTGAAGACATCCCCAAGATGGTGTTGGATGCCGAAGCAAGTGCTCACTTTTATAGCCCACCAGAAGAGATAAAACTTTTTATTAATCATTGTAAATGGTTGGTAGGCGAGATGAAATCTTTTATTGCTCGAGCTCGAGAATGATGTATTTTGAGATTCTTGTATCTTGTCTCTTCAGGCGATGTATTGAGCTGAGTACTTTTAATGAAAGATATGGAATGTTTGTTTGGTACCAACTTGTGTTGATTTCCATAAGTAATGTTGTCGCGACCCTGTGATTTCCACCTATTACCAACATGCATCATGTTTTCTTTATTTCGTTCTCATCTAATTTAAAATTAATCAAAATAATAAAACAGTACAAGTTAGGAAAATAACGACCAATTTTCCACGACATCCCTAGAGAACTCGAGCCAATTCAAGAATCATGGAAAGTTGGGAGGAGTCTCAGGAATCCATCAAGGCTGATATTAGCCAGCTGAAAGACCAGATCGGCCAGATCCTTGCTACTCTAGAATCGTTGAAGATTGCGGGAGAGTCATCGTCAACGCGAATCGATGGGAATGCTCCTCCTTATCCATCAATGCTTAATGCCTTGAGCCCATCGATTCCGTTCCCGATGTATGGCTTGTCCCCGGGGTATACGCCCCCCATGGAAGATTACTCGGAAGCGGAGCATACGTCTTTCTCTTTTCCCACAACCATCAATGTACCACCCATCGGTACTCAGGGTCCTGTCTCAGTTTCGGCACCCGTGACAGGTGTAGCTATGAATGAGACGACCGCAGTTGAAGGAACGCGGGTGACTGTAATTGCTAAGGAGGACTCTTCAGCTGGGGTCGTGCCACACGCAATGGTGATTGAGGGGATCGATAGCTTCATTGGAGCTAAGAATAAGCTGGAAATTTTGGAAGAAAGGCTGAGGGCCATAGAAGGAGTCGAAAGCTATGGATTCGGCGACGTCGCGAGATTAAGCTTGGTCCCCAGCATAAAAATACCACACAAGTTTAAGGCGCCAGAGTTTGAGAAGTACAAGGGTAATACATGCCCTATAAGCCATTTGACCATGTACTGCAGAAAGATGGCCGCGTATGCCTATGACGACAAATTGCTTATCCACTTCTTCCAAGATAGTTTGGCTGGGGTAGCATTGAATTGGTATACCCAGTTAGAGCCGTCTCACATACGTTGTTGGGTGGACCTAGCTGACGCCTTCGTGAAGCAGTACAAGTACAATATGCATGTCGCACCCGACAGGTTGCAACTACAAAACATGGCAAAGAAAGATAATGAAACTTTCAAGGAATATGCTCAACGATGGAGAGAGCTAGCTGCGCAGGTTGAGCCGCCTCTGTACGACAAGGAAATGGTGGCGATGTTTGTGAACATGCTCCAACCACCGTTTTACGAACACATGGTCGGGAATGTGTCCTCCAATTTCGCCGATATCGTCATAATAGGCGAAAGAATAGAAATTGGGTTGAAGAATGGGAAGATTGCGAGTGGCCCGTCTGCGGTAGCAAACTCTAAAAAGCCCAGTTTAAATCCAGGAAAGAAGAAAGAAGGCGATGTGCATGCAACATCGACAATGCCGATATGGAAAGGTCAGGCTCCTATTCACAATTATAGACCATACATGGGCCAACCTCCATATGCAGCCAATGCGGCTTTTGCTCATCCAATTAGACCTCAACAACAACAAGGATTTTATCAACCGCAACCTATCACAAACAACGCCTGGAGGACTGGGACAAGCGCAAATCCAAATCCGAAAACGGGTCAAGGCACTTACCCGAGAAAAACCCAAGAAAGAAACTTTGTTCATTTCACCCCATCCCTACAACTTACACTGAATTATTACCCCACCTCGTCAAAAGGGGTCTAGTTGCTATATGTCCGATGATGCCTATGCAACCTCCATACCCCAGGGGCTATGATGCTGATGCCAAGTGTAGTTATCATGGGGGAGGAGTGGGTCACTCAACTGAGAGATGTATGGCCTTCAAACATAAAGTACAAGCCTTAATCGACGTTGGGTGGCTGAAATTTCAAGAAGATAAACCTAGCATTGATGCTAATCCATTATCCGGGCATGGGAATGCCTCGACAAATGCCATTGAAGTTAAGAAGCATGAACTGATGAGGGATGCAAGTGAGATCCAAAGCTCCGGTAGGTTTATTTTCAAGGAGTTCTTGAATTTGGGTTTTTTAAAAGGTGATTATGATTTGGGAAAAGCATGTGGACTTCATCATGCACCGAACACTCTATCGATGAATGTATTGAATTCGAAGAGTTTCTGCAAGATCTGATTGATAGAAATTTGATGCAAGTGTGCTACGAGGACAAGGATGAAGAGGTGTTTGCACAAACTGGTATGGAGTCTGATGTAGCCCTTCTAGAGCCGTTGGTAATCCGTTTCACTCAGACCACCCCTGCACCAGTAATTCAAGGAAGATCGTCCGTCGTCATCCACACATCAGTTCCTTTTCCTTACAAGAGCGAGAAAGTTGTTCCTTGGAGGTATGGAACACATGCAGTCGACGAAGGACAATGCGTTGAAAGTAAATTCTTCGGCCATGATCCAGTTATTGAAAATATATCAAGCATCAGCGGGATGACAAGGAGTGGTCGAATTTCGACTACTCCTTGTGCTAAAAATCTTTTAAAGGTTTAGGCACATGTGTGATCGCACGCATCGTCCTTGTGCTAAAAACCTCTCCTCTTTCACTTCCCAAAAATCCAAAATCATTTCAAAACAAATTTTCAAACAATTTCCAAACCAATTTCTCAAACAGTTTCAAAAGAACTATGTAACCCTGATTTCTCATTCTGAATGAGAATACGTAGGAGCAAGGTCAATCCTTGCCGAGCCCAAAAAACTAAAAATATTTTTTTTTTATTTTAAGGGATAGTTAAACATTTTGAAACCACGTCATATTCGTGCATTTAGTTAAAGGTACTGCCTTAGGGTAGGCGTTGTAGGGTACTAACACCTTCCCTACGCGTAACCGATTCCCGAACCCAGAATCTGGTTTTCGCGGACCGTGTCTTATCATTTCATGGTTTTTCCGTAGTTTTCCAGAATAAACTATGGTGGCGACTCCAAATCTCTTTTCGAAACTCGTTTCTTTTTGGATCGTTGTCGCGACACTTTTCTCTCAACTTCAATTTTTCTTTCTTCTTTTTCTCTCTCTTTTAACTCAACTTTTTCTTTTCTCTCTTTTTCCCTCTCATCTTTCATGCTCACAATAGCCTTGCATTCTTCCTTGGATTAACTTCAGTATTAGCCCCGAAACTTTTGATAGGTATCTCTTCCAACTTCTTGGCTATTTGACCAACCTGCATCTGCAGATTCCTTATAGCAGCTTTAGTGCTTTTCTGATTGGAGAGAGTTGCCTGCATGAACTGTTGGGTAATCTCCTCAAGCTTTGTAGTTCGGTTAGCTAGAGAGGATTGTTGTTGCTGTTGTGGTGGTCTATTGCATTGTCCACCAGCTTGCCCAAATTGACCTTTTCCCATGCTTGGATGAGATTTCAACCCTTGATTGTAATTGTTGGGACAAAATTGGTTGCCCATGTAGTTAACGTCTTCATTGAGATTCTCAGGCATTGCACATTGACCATTAATATGATTACCACCACATAGTTCACAAAGTTGTTGTTGAACCTGTAAGACATTATGGCACTCCTTTGGTGGCTGAGAAAGCTTCTTTGTTAAGACCTCCAATTGTTAAGTAATAATCTTGTTTTGAGCAAGCATACATCATAAGACTGTAACTGTAGAACTCCCTTAAATTGTGAGGGAGCTCCTCTTTCACTATGCATCTGATTGTCATTGGTTGCCATGTTGTCAATTAATTCATAGGCTTCCTCTAGAGTCTTCCATTTGATATTGCCTCTAGTTTAGGCATCCAACATCAATTTGGTTTGTGAACCAAGACCTCCAAGGAAAAGAATGACTACCGTTGCTTCATCAAAACCATGAGTAGGTGTATTTATCAGCAAGCTCTTGTATCTATCCCATGCTTGCCCCAAGGTCTCCTCCATGCCTTGCTTGAAAGAAGAGATTTCCTGCTTCCGTTTGTTGATCTTTAACTGTGGGAAGTATTTGTTCAAAAATTTTGCAACCACATGTTCCCACTCAGTCAAGCTATTTTCAAGAAAAGAGTTCAACCATAGTTTAGCATTGCCTCTCAATGAGACAGGAAACAAGCTCAGTCTAATAGCATCATCTGGAACTTCATTCAACTTCACTATATTACAGATCTCATTAAAGGTGGTCAGATGCTCGTATGGACTTTCATGTGATAGTCCATTGAATTGGTTGCTCTTCACTAAATGGATCAACGCAGGCTTCATCTCCCTACTTGCGGTATTGACCCTAGGCCTTGCAATGCTGTTAAAATGGTGAGAGCCAACAACTGTAGTGGAAGATGTGGTGGTTTGCATAGACAAACATAAATTCCTGGTGGAGTTTGTGGTGATAGAGATGGAGGAAGATAAGAAGATCCCAATTTTTCTTGGAAGACCGTTTATGAAAACGGCAAAGGTAATCATCAATGATGGAAGCAGCTCCACACTTCAAGTGAGAGCTCTCCCAAATAGACTTCTAAATTTGTCCCATACTACTTCTAAGAAAATATTTTTCAAAAATACAAGACTTTGATTTTGTCTTCTTATCTTTGCATACATCTTCTTAATCATACTAATTTTTGCTATCTTTTGTAGATATATTTTTGATCCAGGAGGAAAACAAAAACCAAAGTTGTATTTCTTTCTTTCTTCCCGATTTGAGGACAAATTGTTTTTAAAGAGGGAGGGAATGATGACAACTCCTTTAGGGATTTCGCATCCAAACAAGTATCAACTTAGACTAACTAAGAAAAGGAAGTGAATAAAGACTTTCAACTATAGCTGTCAAAACGGGTAACCCGGCCCGACCCGACCCACAACGGGTTGGCCACTTAGTGAGTCAACCTAACCCGGCTCATTTATTAACGAGCCGAAAAAATTCGAATCCGACCTGACCCACCACAGGTTGGTGGGTTAAACGGGTTGGTTCATTGGCTCACTTAATTTCTTTTTTTTCACCCTCTTCTTCTCATGTTCTTATAACATGTTACTTTGATCGATCAAATTGAAACAGTAATAGCTGGACCAATTGTTATATAGATTATACGCTATCAAGCATAAAATTTTGCCAATTTAGTTTAATGAGACATACACAACTATTTGACCAAGAAACTACATATAGCCGTTAACAAAAATATATAGCACAAGATAAAATTGTCATGCTTGTAGATAGGTCTAAAAACAAGATAAAACAAATTATATGTTCCTGAATTATCCAATCTATAATATTATCCATCTATTAAATTGGAGTCTTGAATGGATAAATTCACAGTATTATGCTCTCTTGACGCATCTTCTTCTTTATTTCCATCTATAATATTATTTAATCTATAATCTTAGGGTTCTATTTGCAGAGGGGAACTTTTGGAAAGACAGTAGCGCAAAAGGCTCTATTGCTAAGTAAAGGTTGTGCATTTTGAATAATTAATTTAATTAATTTGATTTCAATAAAAAAAAAACTAGGTGGGTTGGTGAGCCAAGCCAACCCACCACGGGTTCAACTCGTGTGAGCCGGGTTCTTAGTGAGCCGGATCAAAATTGGTTGCATAAAAATTTTTGCATTTTTTTCCAACCTAACCCAACTCAAACCCGTGGTGAGTTGGGTTGGCTCACGAGTTGTAACCCATTTTGACGGCACTACTTTCAACAAATGCTCTTTCCTTATCTAAGTCTTAAATGAATTACTGTGCTAAATAACATTTGCATTGTTTTGTAGGCCTTAAATAAAGGTTAAAGACCACGAAAAATCAACCAAAGATGCTTGGAAAGCCAAAGGAAGCAAAGGAGTCAAAGAAGAGAAGAAATTAGGTGTTTTCTGGATTAAAAATAATGCCTTATGGATTGAAAAACCAAAGAAGATTGGCTTCCAGATTGTAAATTTGCCCAACCACTTGCACCGTGCGCTTAACCATTTTTGACGGCTTTTACACATTTTGCACGTTTTTAATGTGTGCTTGGCTGAACCTTGCGTCCCAAGCTCCTTAGCTTCTCCAGCACACTTCATTTGTGATTCTTAGAAGCTTAGCAAAGTTAAAAATGGAGTCATCTCTTCACTTATAAAAGAGAGGCTCTAGCTTCAGAGTTTATCTTTCAGAGGCAGTTGAGAATTCTCCAGGTTTATCTTTCAGAGTTCACTTCTTTGTGCTTATTATGCACTCCTCCTCTAGCTTCCTTTCCTTTTGGAAGATTTTCTGAGATTGAGAAACCTCATACACTCACCAAACCTTCGCTGAACCTTTCATCAAACACATGGCATGCACCTCCATTTTCCTTCATCAATTCATTCCGCTGTGTCACTTTGTCGTGGAGCTGCTTGAGCTTTGAGCTTGGAGTTGCTTCCATCCGTTGTTGATGACATGGTGGTTGCCTGAAGGAGACAATAATATTCGTGTGATCATTGGTTGAAACTAAAACTCTAGTAGTGACTGTAGACGACGATGCTAGATGATGATGTCACCAACAATAATCAATGGTATCGTCGTCGACAACAATGGGTGTAGTGATAAAGACAACAATTTTTTTTTCTTCAAAATAACCTAACTAGATATTATGTTAAATATATTAAAAACTTTTTATGAGATTAATCTCTCTTATATTAAATATACATATGATCTTTTATATAATAAAAAATATATAATCTAAATCCAAAATACAAATAAAAGATAATTATAAACTAACTAAGGATAAAAATAATATACATAATACATAACAACTTTAATTTATATTTAATATTAACAAGAGCTTTTAATAAATACAACATTAACATAAAAAATATAAAATATGTGCTTTAACTTCTAAATAAAGCTTTACTTATCAAACATTGCAAAACATTGTGAATGGAGGCTTACATCTTAATTATATATATAAAAAAGTATTTCGTCTTATATAAAGTATATTATTATTTTATAGTCATAATTATATTTTATAATATTTTTATAAAATATAATATTTACATTTTTATATTAACATAATACTTATAGATTTTAATTAAATATTAATAATCATTAATCATAACTACCGCATTCCTATTAAAAATTATTTCTAAAATTTCAAAAATTTATGTATAATTTTTAAATTATGAAAAATATATAAATATTATGGTTGATAATATGAAATATTATTATTTTAAATGATTAAATATAAAATAAAAAGAACCACGTATTTTGTATTAACTTGGGTATTTATTTTTTATCTATTATTGAAAAAAAATTCTCCTCCTCTCCTCCCTAATAGCAGTTACCCTCTTGTAAACTAATTCTCTCCTCCGTGCTTGATCATAACGGCGGACTTGGCTGCTTTCGTTTCTTCTTTACTCCACTCCGCCACCTGCTCGCCTCCGCTCTGCACCGTCAGTGAACTCGTTAGAACCTCCGCTCCGCTTCGGCCCGTGCCGTGAGAAAGTCACCTCACATCCGCGAGCTCTCTGTGAGTGATTGTGCCTCTTCTAGGGTTTTGTTTCGTTTCGTGACGCGAGGTCTCAGCTTTCGTGTAATCCAAAGGGTATGTACTTTTTATTGATTCGTATAATGTTAAGATTGGTATATATTTATGCAAACTCAAGTGTACCCGTGTAAGAAATCTGATATTTTGGAGGGCAATTTTTTTTTCTTCAGTGAAATTTTGTATGCACGTTGTAAGAACTCATAGATTTTTTTTTTTTACTTCAATTGTATCAATCAAATTAATATTATTATTCTGTTTTAACTGGAGATTCCGGCAATTAAATTGTTCAAGTTATACATTTACAAGACACGGAATCTTCATTGTCTTAGATTTTGAATTCTGGTAGAGTTTTAACTTGATTTAGTTTTCCATTATTCCCACCATTTCAATCTCATAGGGGACAGAAGCAATGCAAGCTGTCTGGTTACATGATTTGGTGATCTCTACTCTTGATTCTGATTCTTGGATTTGCGCTCTTCAATGGTCTCGCTGATTAGATTTCTCAAATAACAGAAAAATCCAAAATGAAGTTGTTTTGATTTTCATGTATTGGTTTTGAAATAACGAGTTTGAACCTTCTCAACGGTTGATACATTTTTGCGTATCATATACTACTATTTGAACAACAATTGTGACAGGCTAGACCTCAAAAGAATTTCATGAATTTTATTTATGAGTTTATCTCTGGTGTGATGTTTTGGCTCTATTTGTTTCAGTGGTTCTAACACTGAGCAGTGGACTTGGCATGCAGTGTGTAGCATGATCATAGAAAGAAAGTAGTAGTATTTGTCCTTATAGTCCATAGGAAAAGGTCAAGATTGATAGACATAAGAGCAAGATAAACCAGAGGAACTTTTACATGAAAATTAAGGGTTAGTCCTTTTTTTATACAGTTTAATATTCTAGATCGAAGAACAAGGTAAATGGAATGTCTCTGTTAGAACAAGTAGCTTAGACCTATTTGCCCTTGTTGCTGTTATTCCAATTATTGTTACTCATATGTTATGTTGCCACAATGATTTCTGTTAGCTTAGGACTACATGTGGTGTTTGGTTCATGGCTAGCTATTGTAATACTAAAGGTTTTGTTGGTGCCAACGGTAACTAGTTTGGCCGACTTGCATAAGCTGACTGAACAGAATAAATTAGGCTTTCATCATGGTTCCATATCCAATTATCCCAAGAACTTTCATTACAGTCCCTTAGTTCATTTATGTTGGTGTCTTTATCATTAGAATTATTGTATATTCTTGGCAATCTAGTCATGAAATGAAAGCTTCCTAGTTCTTTTTTGACAGACCCAAAATGTAAGAAAATTAAATTATTATATTCCAAACTCCAAAAGAGAATAAAATATTGTAGGTTTAAATTGCACATGCTAGTCAATATTAACTGCTCTAACCTACCAAAAAAGCTTTTCAAAATTTTTAGGAGTTAATTGCTTAATATGCCTCTCAACTGCCTCTGCTTTGCCTTTTCCTCGTGGGTCACTTTACCCACCTCATACTTCTTGTTAGCTTTGTGCATCATCTCTAAAGGAGTTTGAAACCCTTCTGTTGGTAATTGGTAGCTCGGTGCCACCTTTCTCCATCAGGGATATTTATTTGCATTTCTCCCTGATTTATCGGTGATTGCATTGGACCAGAAATAATCCCTCAAGCATATTATAGCACGCAGCAGGAATTTGGATATTTAAATATATTTTTTAATGTATACATTTTGTAATACCAAAGAAAAATTAATGTTTGATTATTTTATATATTTTTTTAAAAAGTTATGTATATTCCACGGATTTTTTTTTTTTGTGAAAAATGGTGATGCGAACTCATGCAAAATCTGTGGGAAATGTCTTTGGGAAAGGCTATAATGTTTTCTAACAAAATCCGTGGGAAATTACCAACTGAGATGCTATATCCTTTCTCAGAGAAAACTTCAAATGGAAATTACCCATGGAAATTAAAAATTTGTGGGAAATTTTTCCTCTGAGGATATTACTCACAAATTCTTGTTCGGGGAAATTCATGGGAAAAACATTGTTACTCACGGATTTTGAGTGTTCTGAATTAATTTTGTCCATGGGAAATTTTGATTTTTCTTATAGTGTATCCTGGGTTTGGTTGTCCCACTAAGGCCCAACAAAAACATCTCTTCCTCTTTACTCACTCTAGTGTCAGCTCCCTCTTCTCTCCCGAATCGAAATTATTTTCCATCAAAGTTCTTTTTTAATCTCAAGAGCCAATTTGTTTATATCCACATTAATTTTGCTCTTATGATGCATTTTGCTTATTAACCTTTGATTTTTTTTCCCTTTCATTCAATCTTACAAAACTAATGGTCTAATATCTGAGATAATTCCCGTTTAAACGTGATTCGATTGTGTTGTTGTGTGTTGTTCCAGATGAAGGTGAAAAAGCAGAAGAGGCATAGAAAAACTTTGACATTTTACACTACATGCTTTGGTTTTCGGAAGCCTTTCAAGGTTTTATGTGATGGAACATTTGTGCATCACCTTCTTGTGAATCGAATAACCCCCGCTGACATCGCACTTGGCAATATCCTCAGTGCTTCTGTCAAACTCTACACAACCAGGTTGCTCTCTCACTGTGTGCGTTTAAGCTAGATTTTTCTAGTTGGTATGAAATATAACTGTTTTTTATTTATTTTTTGTTTTGGAGGTTTTATTTTTGTTTCTTATTTCCCTTTGGGGTTTTTGACGGAAATGATGCAGGTGTGTTCTGGCTGAGTTGAAGCGACTTGGTAGCTCATATTCTGAGAGTCTGGAGAACGCTCATAAACTTATAGTTGCTAGGTAATTACCTCACTGTTCGAGCAATTATGATGTGAGGTGCATTGTTTCATTAGCTTTACTGCTTCAATGAATATATTTCTTGCACAATGAATGATAATTGAATCCAAGTAACTGGAACCATTTGGATTTATGCTTTTTTTGCAAAGGGGTCACTTTTAGATTAAATGTGTCTGGAACAAGCTGGACCCTTGGATTAAATACACTGAACAATGACTGGACTGGAGTAACCAAAATATTTGACACTCGTAGTCATGTTGATGCAAGATTCGACTACTTCAATTGTTATTTGATTATATTAGAATGTATTGAAATATATTATATTATACCATCTTAGGTTATCCTTTAGAATTACTTTCCTATTTTCTCATTTCTCTTAGGATTGATCATGTCTCTGTATTTCATGATTTGTTTCCTTTAGTGTTCTAGGACTAGTGGTCATATTATCATTGCATTGGAATATATCACTTCATTTAAGTTAATATCAATGTCATAGTATTTTGTCCTTATCCCTCCCTCCTTCCATACCTAACTAATTAACCAAAGTACCCTAATGTCAAAGGGTAATCGTATACAGTCTTTCCCTTGCATATGTAAAGAGGCTGTGTTTGGATTTGTTTCCACAACCAACTGGTCACCCTTCCCTCCGAAACCCTAGAGCTGTCAAGTTAGCCCATTTGATAAGATTTGGCCCTAGCCCATGTGGATTGGGCCCAAAAAAGCCCACAGGGCCAAAACAGCCCTTTATTAAAAAGGTCCATAGGGCTAAATACCCCCAAAGCCCTATGGGTCAGGGCCAGCCCATGGGCTTTCTTTTATAGCATGAAAAAAATATAAACTCATTTAAATACAACTGAAATGTTAATATACCTATCTCTAGATGAAAAAAGTATAAACCCATGGGTCAATGTTCTCTCTAGATGAATCAGAGACATTGAACCTGGTTGGACTAACGGTTGATTAAATGCCAACTTACAGTAGCTCCGAAGTCCAAAATGATAAGTGTGATAAGCCACCTTTAATTCAATGCTTTCAAAGGGGTCATCACCTAATTCAAAACGACCATTAACATCATATATTTTTTCTCTTTCTTTTATATATTTTACACTATTAGCATTCACTTGAAGGCATATATTCTATTCTATCGCCTTTCAAAATTGAAAACCTTTACAGAAAGAGCAAACATGGTAGCAAATAGCACTGCAAACCCAACAACTACACCTGCAACAACTCCAACAAAATCATCTCTATAGATAAAGTATCTTCTCAAACTCTTTCACTGTCTCGTTTACCTCAACTGTAGTTGTTACATCCAAAAATGTGATGCTGCCAATCCATATAAGGTCCAAGCCACAGGACATGCCCAATAGTACCATATCCAACTAGAAAATCTTAATTTGAAGTAGACAAAACTCCTGCTTACTTCAAATCAAATTCAGACTCACGGTCAGGGGCGACTTTCTCAATAACTGGCTTTTCAAGCAACCCTCCTCCTTTACCAGGTACTGCTGCCAATACAGCCACGGGTATACAAATATTGGAGTATGGTCCTTTACAAAATGAAGGTGTCTCCCCTGTAATGCAAATCTTCAATATGTACAGTTGAAGCCCTTAACCATATAAATGGATAGGATACAACATTGTTTCATGGATATAACAAAGTAGATAGCGAAACAAATGAGATATAGTATGGTTTAGAAAGAAAATAAAAAGCTCAATACTTGAATATATATTAGGCATAGATTCTAAAGGCATCACAAAATATGTATAAATAAGAAAAACTACATGATCTTCCATACATAGGGAGAGGGAGACACATTTAACATAAACATTAAATTTAGCAAAAGAAATGAAAACAAAGACTCTGAAAAAAGTGCAGGTATTAAATCTTCCAACCACTCTCAAATTTTTGCAAAACGTACCAAAGAATAATTTTCTGGATTTAAGAATTAATATGTTAACTGCATATGAGTTGAAAGTATTTGATAGGCAAGAACGGTAGTCAGTATGGTGACAATTGAACGTTTGAGTTCAACATATTACACAAAAACCTTAAAAGACTTGAGCCAATGCCAATCGGGTAACAAGCTTGTAGGCAGATTTAAGAATTCCTATTAATCAACTTATCACTGAAAATACATCATGAGATAGGAATTATAAAATGACCAGTGTTTCAGAAACTTACTTCTGTTACGTTTCTTGATAGAAGAAACATAGTAATTGCAAAAACATGACCCAAGATAGAGGAACCCCCACCTATATATAGTCTTCCTATAGAGAAGACTAACTAGAAAAGTGAGAGCTAGAGTGAATGTAATGTTCAATAGAGAAACAAATCCAAGCAATATATCAAAGAGAAGCTATCACGAAACAAGTGTCTCAAAATCTTAAGTTGTTAGGTGAAAATAAATGGTTTTAATAGTACATCCCTTGCACACCCCCTCATGCAAGGGTCCTTTGAGATTAAAGAATGATTAGTGCACAAGTCCAGCTACCCTGTGTTTAAATTCCAATTTTTATGTAAAGGAATAAAGAAGGCAGGATTATAAGACTCTTTTAATTATAGAGACTCTTACATAATGTCATGAATGATCCAACTAGTCAAAAAACATCAATGCATTCCTAATAGAAGCAAAGCAATCAGAGAATACAAAAAAAAAAAAGCACATACATTCAACATTACTAGTGATGTTATTCTGCCCAGCAGCATGTAGCAAATAGCAGCAAAGCCACAGGATGACAACAACTTCATGCTTGAAACTCTTTCAAAGATACATCCCAAAAATGAAAAAGCACTAGAACTCTCAAATATCTCTCATGAACTAGGCAATGTACTTTTCTCTCCCTGATAACAACAAAACCATGTGTAAAATTGAGAGAAGAATCTCTACTTTTCATTGATAAATTGCATTAAAATAAAGGATTAATGTCGATTAGCACCTAAGAGATTCATACAACTATGCTTGACATAAAAAAGCGATCAATACACATGTGTGCAGATCTATTCAGCTGAAATTGACTGATAATGAACTAGTATAGACTGATACATCTACACTACAATTATCTCATTCCAAGTAAGAAGTATGAAACAAGTTCATATCCCAGCAGCTCTTACACTAAAGCAAAACCAAATTCAGAAACAACCCTTTGAAAGTAGAGGAAAATACCTGAGACAAGAGAAGAAAAACTGAAGCCAAAATACAAAAAAGACTCAAACTTTGAAAGAAGTAGATAAATAAAAATAAAAAAGTAACATATGGGTTTGCGACATGTGAAGTACCAAGAAGGTGAAAGGGTGCCACAGTATGCGATGGTTCGTGGGTATTGTCCAGGTTGCTACAACAAGAAATGCAACAGAATGTGGAATTGAACCAAATACATTAAAAAATTGGTGAAAGAAAAAACAAATAAAGAAGCTCTGAAATGAGAGAGTGGGCGAATTTGACTTTTATGATACATGAACCAGACATTCACTACACCCAAAATCAGCATGAAAATGCATTAATGATATGAGAAACCAAACAATAACCTCATCAAGATTGGACTGTTCTCAAAACATCACGGTGAAACTGAAAGCACGAGAAGTATTTGAAAGAAAAGATAACCTCGTTCACGATTCTTCTTTTCAACCACTCAATCGTCGCTTTTCAACCACTCGATCGTTGCTATCGCTGCCGCCTATACCACTGTGCATTGCCGTCAAGTGCTGCTGTTGACTCCACTGTGTGTTGTCGCTGCCTGTACTGCCATGCGCTGCCGCCGTAGACTCCATTGTGTGTTGCCATTGTTGTAAAGCTCTTCGCAGCAAACGTTTGTCCAGAAGTCAAGGGTCAACAGTGGGATTTTGGGGGCTAGGAGGCTAACCCGGCCCTAATTTAATCCCAACCCATTTTCTGGAGCTTTGGGGGCTAGGGGCTTTGGAAAAGCCCCCTCAGACATGGGTCAAACAAAATGGGTCTCAGTATAGAAAAGGCCAGGGTTGGCCTTAGGGCTTTGAAAAAATTTGACAGCTCTACGAAACCCTATTATTTTGACAGACGCAAAAGGAAGGCTTCTTTACTGTCTATCTCTAACCATCAAAATTGGGAGGCCAAATGAGCCAGCTCACTGCTCTATACCAAATATTTACTTAAAAGTTCAGGTTGGAGGCCATATTCCATTACCAATCTAGATCTTTCTTTCAAAAATTGAGACTTGGGATGTTGACCACCCTCTGCAAACTGTCAAACTAATTACCCAACTTGAGTCCATAAGACATAATTGATGCGGTGCTTCTATGAAAATTTGAATACTGAAGAATACTTATTATTAATTACACTCTTTGACCACTGTATTTTTATGTATTTTAAATTTTTCCTAAACTGGTCAGGATTAGTACTTGATGTTGTTTTAATATTTTGAGTGCTGGTATTATGTTGAGATGGTCATTGCTTTGATATTTACTCTAACCAATTTGCAGATGTGAGCATGATAAATGTGTGGGTGCAGATGCTTGCATCAAGGAGGTTGTTGGAGAAAAAAACTCTGAGCATTTCTTTGTTGCTAGTCAGGACACTGACCTCCGAAACAAGCTTCAAGAGGTTTGCATCATATATTATTTGTTTGAAAAGTTGATTCCAATGGTTAGATATGTTTTTCGTTTTAGTTTTGTCTTTGTAATCATGGTAAAAACTGTATAACTGTTGAACTACTTTTTGAATGATATTCAACTATAATAGTCTCTCTTATTGGACTTAGAATACATTATCTTGGTATTAGGTTATTTGTAGCCTCTTACAAGTATCTTTGAAATTTATTATCCAGGCAAAACTCTTTTATCTGAAAACCTTGGTTGGTGGGATGGGGTGGATTTGAATTGACCAACAATCAAATATTGTTGCCTGTGGAATTGAATCTACGGTTTGATATATGTTATTGTATTCGACGAGCCTAGTGTTTAATTGACAATTAAATAACAATCTTGAAGAATTTTTGTCTGTCCAAACTACCAATATGAATTTGAAACTTCTTGTTAAACCTAAGATTATGACAAGTTTTTGAAACTAGTTGATACATTGAAGTGTGGAAAACAAGACACTATCATGTCTAGTGCATTTGCCTCATCTTTATATCTTTATATCCCATTTCTTATCTTTTATACTTTTAGATACAAATTCAATCATAGAAATGTTCAGTTGAATAATATCTCCTATATTGTGATCCAATTATATATCTCCCATTTCTAATCACATTCAAACAATCCAGTGTAGTTGCATCACCTTACTTTGTGTGAAGCATCTTCCTACTTGGGGTTATTGATTGAGTCATTTGGAATAGCTATTTCTAATTAGAATGGTTACATAGAAATTTCTTTTACATCTTGATGCCTTGGCATCTGTATAACGTTTTTATGTGCTTCTGTAAATGATAACTTACGATGTATTATTTTTATATACTTCTATGTGATCTCTGGTTATTGTTGTATAAAGTCAGCTGAAGAGATGTAATGCTTTTATAGTGCTGCAAGATGTGCAGAATTGCTCGTTCAGACATACTATTCTTTCTAATATGCTTGTACTAGGTACCTGGTGTGCCTCTCATATATGGTCTCAGAAATGCTCTTTTTCTTGAATCCCCATCTGCATTTCAACGGCAATATATCAAAACTTCTGAAGAAGGACGGTTGCATATGAATGAGAAAGAGTACAAGATATTAAAGGATAGGGTGATGAATAGACTAACCCATGAGGAAGCTAACAATTCCATTGCTGAAACAATAGAAAATGTGGATTCAGGAGATCAGACCAATGTTCAGGCAGTAAAAACGAGTACTTTTGCAAGGAATCGGATGCCAATCAAGGATAAACCTCAGTTCAAGAGAAAAAGAGCTAAGGTTATAATTTAAGCTTGTGCTTTGTCCTAACTTCAATTTTTATTACCATACGAGGCTTTTGGAATAAAATAAACAAAGCTTTGGTACATTAATTATGCAATGAATTGATTCTTTTATCATAAAGAAAATATGTTTTTATCGAATTACATTATGTGCTTGATGAACATTTTAATTAGAATAAAATTCAAACAGGTTCATAATGGCATTCTGCTATTTGTAATTTTTCATTTAGAAAAAAGCCTAATCACACAGTCCTAGGAAAACATATGATCAAGATGACTTCATCTATTATTTCCGTTGTGGTCAATTATGTTGTTTTATCACGTATATTAGGCCTGTCACCTTCATGACATATTTCTTGTAAATGGAAAACAAAGCATTCTCAAGCATTAAGGTTATTTGTGGAAAGTTTGACAATATGCAGGCATTGATTAACAGAAAATCTTGGTGAAATTGTTTTAGGAAAGATTGATGACCAAAGTAGTTATTTACGTTAATAACTGGGAAATATTCTTATACTATATTACTTTTAGTAGTTTATGATTTCCATTTAGTATTTCTTGTATTTTTGTCATAGTGCTTTTAAACTTTGCAGGGTCCAAACCCACTTTCGTGCAAGAAGAAAAGTAAAAGTCAAAATATTGGTCCTTCTAAGGTAGAGTTTGCAGTTTCTATTATTTTTTTTTTTCAATATCATCGCATAAACACTTGGCTTGTGAATCTTCGATTTAATTTTTCTTCCACTCTTGTGTAAAGTTTGTCCATCAATCATTAGATGAGCTCATTCAAATTAAAACCATATAATTTATGCTATTTTTTTTGTACATAGAAAAATACAGAACAACTTAGCGAATATAATTCCTATTTAACTGTGTTTTGGTTCTGCGAGCAATTGTCAGGAATTTTTGAAAATGAATTTTTTTCCCACATATTTGTTATATGTTCATTAACTGTTGCTCCTATGCAGGACATGAAAGGAGATAATGAAGTGAAGAGAAGTAGGAAAAGAAAGAGGTCACATAAACGGAAAATGGCTAAAGAAGGTGACAGTTAGGTTGATTTATTTTATACGTAGCAAAAGAGGTTCTTGACTTTACTGCTTCATTGAAGGGAAAAGTGTATGTAGATTAGTTGCACGTTTTGCATATTAGATTTTATACTTTTTCAATTTTGCCATTTGCTTAGAGATGGACTTCCAAAAAGCTAAAGGTTACCCAAATTGATTTTGATTAAATTTAAACGATACCTGAATTTGAGTCCCCGCTGAGAAGATTTTATCTAATTACTACTTTGGTTAATAGATAAATAAAAAAACTTTTAAGATTTAAGATTCTTGTAAATTTTAATATATATAATTAAGTTTCAATTTTTATCATAATAAGTACCCAAAAGTTTTATATTTTTATAGAGTTTATGCTTTTTTATTTTGTTGTCAACAAGGGAATATGTGATTATTAACCTTGTGTTGTTGTTTCCGTGTTTCTACACAAAAAGTAAAAATAGTATACTTCTAAGATTGTTAAAGTAAAGTAGAACATATTCTAGTTTTTTTAGATCAAGTATTTTACAATAAAATATAAAACATGATTTTTAAGTATAATATCTATGATAGATGTGATAGAAAAGTGCGGATAGGAAAGAGCATAAATAAAAGGATTTACACAAAAATCGACATTGATATATTCACTTTCGTTTTAACTTTATAAAAGAATTGTAGGAAGATGTGCGATAATCAAATAAAATAATTTATTTTATATTATTATTTTAAATATAACTTTTTATTTAACTGTTAAAAATCAATTTTAATTTATATTTTAAAAATGCTTACATTTAATTATTTTTACATTTATATTTTACGTTTACCTCTATATATGTTATTACTATGTAACTACTAAACATCCAATGGAAATCATGTGTTATTCATATTTGATCTCTGCATTATTTTCTCCTTTAATGAAATATCCGATCATAATATATAGATACCAACATTACAACAAAAACACACTAGGATAAGTTAGAATAATTTAAAATCATACTATCATTCTTAAATACTAAATAAAAGAAAATTTACACATATTGTTACAAACTCCACATCACATTCAAGAATTTACAGAGACTCTCATAACTATTTCATAAATCATCATACAATTGATATAATTTTCAGAAGACTAGTGTATTGAGTAAAATTTGAAACCATACATTTATCGTATTCATCTCTACCTCTCAAAAATTATAACTATATCATGATAGAGTCACATCCCTATCAAGAAGTATAACAAGGTAAATTTCACATCTATAGATGAAAACTTCCTTCGACACTCATACTAAATATCTTTCTCTATTGAGTTAAATACTTAGTAAATTTAAATTTAACGCATCCAACACTATAATAATTGCAGTTCACTGACTTTAGGATTAAATTTAACAGGATTTTCATATATCACTAAGTGTTATACTAGAAAATAATTTCTTCTACTATAGGTTATCCAATTTGTTTATAATTCCACTCTTCTTTAATTCCAATTACCATATGATAGTTCAAAATTTAGACCTTTAATAGAGCAATTTAGATAATTTCATTATAGCTAAATCAATCCACAAATCACAAATTCAACTCAAACAATTTACTAATTAGTTCACCACTCAATGAAATAGTTTATCATATAATTTCAATATACCAAATTTAGTTTTTTCACAATTCACAATCCACGTCTAAAACATAATTCAATCAACAAAATTTTACTAGTTTTCCTTACATTATGCGTAACATTTTGTATACATATCTTATATAAGAAATGAAAATGTAAGTGGACAAGTAAGAACTTGTAAAACAACAGACAATGTTGGAGACACATAACAACCAACTTAATGGAGTCAATACATTTTGTGCTAGAAACCTTCTAATTTCTTTCTTGGTGACGGTACAAGTACATGATGCAATAAATTCCTCATCAAGAAAAATGTTGCAACAATTATTATAGTTGACCATGTTTACTCCCGATAAGAAAAAGAAGTTATTAAAAGATGATAACCGAGGGCTTGATGTGACATCCCATTATATAGAAAGCATATACAATAAAGATGTCATCATTTCATAATATAGAAAAGTAGTCAAGAGTAATTTTAAAGATTATAGTCATCTTTAGAATAGTATGGAATTGAAAACTAGAGTATTTAGAGTTTCTCCCTTGAAATTACAGAGAATTTAAAACTTTAAATGCACAAAAGTTCTTCAAAACTAGAAAATAAAAGTTAGTGAATCTAAGCTGCAGCGTTGCCGTCCCCATCAAGTACTGTTTCCAAAGTATCCTCCTTGTCATCTGCTCCCACCCAAGTGGGTGATCATCGCACATACCTAAACACAAACACAAACAAGTAGGGGTGAGCTAAACATAAAAAGCATGTTATTCAACCTCACACGACATGTAAAAATCACTCAAACATGGTAAAATGACATCACAGGACTTGTTACTTTATAAACCGACTCGTCCGGACTAGAATGATTACCGAGTTATGGCGGGTCTTGCACTCGTGGTGGCTTATGAAACTTGGGCTCCCCCACCCTACCACACTCACGAGGTTAGTCTGTTATCACTCACCTTGGATCATACTGGAAGCACCCAAGACTAGGACCTCCTGCTACTCCTCACCACATGGTTCAATCCTCTCTACATGAGAAGAAAGACCATTGGAGTTTCAGGATGACCCCCAAAACTGAGCTACCATGCAATCATTCTACACACCCCCAGATCACCACCATGTATCCTATCCTTGAGGATCATGGAATTACGTCCATGAACCATACTGTCACTTTGAAACTTAACCCAAGATATGAATAACCAGATACCATCATATTATCACAGTGAATCCAACATATCTCATGCATTCACATACTTCCCACATAAATCACATCATGTTCAGATGCATAAATTCAAATCCAGTATAATAAAATACAATCATCACAATTATAATTCATAATTTTTGTATAAATGGTCCAAAAATGGAAATTAAGCAATATTTAGATCCCTTAGAAGATACGAAATTAATATCTCTAAATTTTTAACTTTGATTTTAAATCTAAAGGGTCAAAATAATTCACTATGTGTTAGAAACTACATATTAAAATTCTAGGTTGATCCAACGGTTAAATAGATAGATATTGAGGTTTTACCGAGGTAACTCAAGGACAAAATTTTAAGTGGTTTTCGGTTATACTCAAAATGCGGAACGAATTCCTCTAAGCACAGACATCTAATTACAAATCTGAACGGTCAAGATGACTTAATATGTCTTATGAATTACATACTAAAGTTTGGGCTCAATCTAACGATAAATGAAATATATATGAAATTTTTACCATGATAACTTAAGAACAGAAATATAGTGTTCATCAGATTTTCAAAACTTCAAAATTAATTCCTCAAAACATAAACTTCTAATTAGAAATCCGATCGGTCAAAGTGTAGTAATATATCTTAGGAATCATATATCAAATTTTCAAGTTGATCTAACAGTCAAATAAGTCAAAATCTATATTTTACCGAGAAGACTCATTAACAGAACTATAAGGGAAATTAATTTACTCAAACATGCAGGATTTATTTCTCCATGTACAGACTTTTAATTACAAATCCGAACAGTCAAAGTGTACTAATATATCTTAGGAATCATATATAAAATTTACAGATTGATCTAACGGTCAAATAGGCCATAATCTGTATTTTACAGAGAGGACTTAGTAACCAAATTTTAGAGGTAATTAATTTACTCAAACATGCAGGATTTATTTCTCCAAGTAGAGACTTCTAATTGATGATCCGAATGGTCAAACTGAAGAAATAGGTCTTAGGATTCATATATTAAACTTTTAGCTAAATCCAACGGTCAAAACAATTAAAAGGAAGGTTTTACCACAGTAATTCGAAAATAAGAAAATTATAATCATAAAATTTAAATTTATACAAGTGAATAGATAACTACCATTACCAAAATTTTAACATGTTCATAACTCATATTCATGCTCATAACAAGTATAAAAATCATGTATAAGAAGGATTAGCTCCCCTACCTCTATTCTAGACTTCTCTTGCTCCGAATTCGTTTTCTCGAAAATCCTCTAGAGCCTCTACTCTTCTTGCAACTAAAATTTCTTCCTAACTCTTTCTTCTCTATTTCTCAATTTTTCTCACTTGATTCTTCCTCTCTCTGTGCAAAATTATCCTCCCCCTTCATGGCTATTTATAGTAAAAAAAATTACTATTCATCAATTTTTTTAATATATTTTTTTTATTTATTTCTTTAATTTCCACTTACATAATGGAGTCATAATGGATCCTTAATTATGACTTCAAATCTGAATGCTTTCTCCATTATCAATATTTTTAATTTTTTTTTTACAAAAAGGTAGAAAAGAGTTTGAACTTAACACCAAAATTTTCTACCAATTAAGCTACCACAATTTCTTATTAATCTTTCTACATTTTATAAACTTATTATATTTTCCATTCACAAAGAAATTTATTACTACTAATAATAAAATTTTTACTATTAAGGTAAATATTTTTCATGGGTCTTACATTCTCCCCATCAGAAAAATTTTCGTCCTCGAAAATTGCGCTTACCCGAACAAGTGGGGGTAGTTTCTCTCATCTCGTCCTCTAACTCCCAGGTAGAGTCACCCGTTCTACCACCCCAGATGACTTTGACCAAACTGACGGTTTTGCCTCTAAGCCACTTGTTCTAGCTCCCCTCAATTCTGACTAGTTGTACCTCCATGGATAGATCTTCTCTAATACTAACATCTTCAGCTTCTAGTACGTGAGACGAATTCGGTACATATTTCCTAAGCTGTGAGACGTGAAAAACTGGATGAAGGTTAGCCAGCCGGGGTGGCATGGCTATCTCATAAGCTACCGGTCTTATGCGTCCTAAAATCTTGTATGGACCAAGATACCTAGGAGATAGTTTCCTAGCACGAATTGCTCTCCCTACACCAGTAGTAGGAGTCACTCGAAGGAACACATGATCCCCAATGGTAAACTCCAACGGTTTTCGCCTCCGATCAGCATAGGACTTCTGCCTATTCTGAGATGTCTGCATCCTCTCCTGTATAAGCTTCACCTTCTCTATAGTCTGCTGAACTATCTCTAGTCCCGTCAACACTACTTCTCCATCCTGAAACCAACAAAGTGGTGTTTTGCAACGTCTTCCATACAAAGCCTCAAATGGTGCCATGCCGATACTAGCCTGGTAGCTGTTGTTATAGGTGAATTCCACCAAGGGTAGTACCTCATCCCAAATCCCCAAGTAATCCAAGATACAAATTCTCAACAAATCTTCAAGTGACTGGATCGTCCTTTCAGACTGTCCATCCGTCTGGGGATGATAAGCCGAGCTCATCTGTAGTCTGCTTCCCATCTCACTTTGAAGGGTTTGCCAAAACCTGGATGTGAACCTCGAGTCTCTATCCGATACAATACTCGAAGGGACTCCATGTAACCTTACTATCTCCTTAACATACAGTTGCGCCAGCTTTGTCATAGACATTCTCAAATCGATTGCCAAGCAGTGGACACTCTTGGTCAATCGGTCCAATATTACCCATATTGCATCATGTCTTCGAATAGTGCGTGGCAAATGGGTAACAAAGTCCATAGCGATACTATCCCATTTCCATTATGGAATTTCCAATGGTTGCAACAAACCTCTAGGTCTTTGATGCTCTATCTTAGCCTTCTGACATGTTAAACAAGAGGGAGCTACATGTCTCTTCATACCAGACCACCGAAAAGACTCTTTGAGGTCTTTAAACATTTTAGTCATGCCAGGATGCATGCTAAACCAAATTTTATGACCTTCCTCCATGATTAACTTCTTAATTCCCAAATTGCTAGGGATACAGACTCTGCCCTTGAACCTCAAAATACCATCAGCCCCCAAGGCAAAATCTTTACCTTGCTCAGTCCCAATCAAACTAGCTGACGTTTGGAGCTCAACATCCTTCGACTGCTCTTCTTTAACACGCTTCAATAAGTCATTGGACACCACCAAATTACTGCATCTGATGTTGTCAGCTTCAAATTCTATCTGTAACCTCAAATCTCTGAAGCTTTCTACCAGCTCTAACTCTCTAACCATCAAGGCTGGAATATGCACTGATTTCCTGCTCAATGCATTCGCCACCACATTAGCCTTCACAGGATGATAGAGGAGCTCAAAATCAAAATCTTTAAGAAACTCCATCCATCGCCTTTGCTTCATATTAAGCTCCTTCTGATCAAAGAGGTATCTCAGGCTCTTATGATCACTGAACACCTGAAATTGCACGTCATACAGGTAGTGGCTCCAAATCTTCAAAGCAAATACCACAGCTGCCAACTCCAAGTCATGAGTGGGGTAATTCTTCTCATGAACCTTGAGTTGTCCTGATGCATACGCTACTACCTTCTTCTCCTGCATCAGTACACACCCTAATCCCTGATGAGAGGCATCACAGAAAATCTCAAAAGGTTTACCTATGTCAGGGATAACCAAAATTGGTGCACTAGTCAACCTCTTCTTTAGCTCTTGGAAGCTAGTCTCACAACAGTCCATCCAAACAAAAGGTTGATCCTTCCTAGTCAGTTGCGTCAACGGTGCTACAATCTGAGAAAAGCTCTCAATAAAACGGCAATAGTAGCCCGCTAAGCCCACAAAGCTCTTGACCTCTGTAACAGTCTTAGGTCTCTCCCACTGAAGTACTGCTTGCACCTTAGTGGGATCAACAGAAATTCCTCCAGCTGAGATCACGTGCCCAAGAAAAGGAACTTCTTCCATCCAAAACTCACACTTAGACAACTTGGCATACAATCTTCTTTCTCTCAGTACTCCAAGCACTGCCTTAAGGTGATCTTCATGCTCTTCCCGAGTGTTAGAATAGACAAGTATGTCATCTATAAAGACAACCACAAACTTATCTAAGAACGGTCTGAAGATCATGTCCATGAAAATGGATGGAGCATTAGTCACACCAAAAGGCATAACTACGTACTCGTAGTGTCCATATCTGGACCTGAAAGTTGTCTTCTGTACATCATCGGCTTTTACCAAAATCTGATGGTAGCCCGACCTCAAATCAATCTTATAGAACACTATAGCTTCGTACAGTTGATCCATTAAGTCATCTATTCTCGGCAACGAATACTTATTCTTGATCGTCAACTTATTTAGCTGCCGATAGTCGATGCACAACCTTGAGCTACCATCGTTCTTCTTTACTAGTAACACTGGCACACCCCACGGCGAAGCACTCGGCCGGATAAATTGCTTCTCTAACAACTCTTCAATATGCTTCTTCAACTCAGCCAACTCGGCTGGAGCCATCCGATAAGGGGCTATAGATACTGACCCTGCTCTTGAGACCAGATCAATAGAGAACTCCACTTCCCGTGGAGGAGGTAAGGTAGAAAAGAGTTTGAACCTAACACCAAAATTTTCTACCAATTAAACTACCAATTTTTTATTAATCTTTCTACATTTTATAAACTTATTATATTCTCCATTCACAAAGAAATTTATTACTACTAATAATAAAATTTTACTATTAAGATAAATATTTTTCATGAGTGTTACACTTAACTTGTAAGGTCCAACATAAGATTTATTGTGAAGAAGACCGTAAATTTGATGGAGTTGGAAAATAAGTTAAATTCAACTTAAAACACGTGTCTATTTCTGTTTCTTCTTCTTTCTCCTGTTTGTGCAGTCATTTGTAAATGGTTTCTAGCTACACCGACATCATGCTATATTTATATTTCTACCTTTTATTTTTAATAATATTTAAGTTTCTCTACCAATACAACTAGTTAACCAAAATGATTAAAAATATTTTTGTTATATCCACCATCATTAAAATTGATTAATCAAACATTAAGATAGTTTAGTTGAATTTGGTATGGTTATTAATATATCAATCGTACTCATAATTAACATTTTCACACTTATCAGTGCTATATTTGCTTTTCTCTGAATATATTGCTCAGAATACAGCAACCAATAGAGAGAATAATTAAAGACTTTCAAATCATAACAATGAAATATACCAAACATCAAAATCTGAATATTAAAGATGGTGAGTTGGCATATGAGATGGAAACGTAGGATTCCTTTAACTTTTATTAAAGAAAGGGGTCCATTTGCTATCCTACATTATTATTATTTTGACAGGGATTAAAACTATGAAGTAAAGATAGAATATATAGATAAAAAGAAAAAACTTTGAGAACTGAAAAACTGATAAAAATTTCTTTTATCTTATAACAAAAAAACATAACCAGATACAAAATTTAACTTCCAATAATCTTATAAATTCAACATTTTAAACATAGGATAACAAATTTAGTATGATAAATACTAACAATAGATTACTATATTTTTATTAAAACTACACGTGTACCCCAAAGAGGTCTAACATGAACTAGACATAATATTTATATCATACCCTACTCATAATATATTCATGAGAGGAAAAATTTAAGAATTCAGAGTCACACAGAAAGATAGTTTGTATAAAATCTTAATATAATAATATTACTGTCATTTTTGTAAAACGCGTTATATATAGAATATTTATATTTATGTGTATATTTTTTTAAAGAGATGAAACTGTAAAAGTTGAATATCATGATATTTAACTGTTTTGTTGACATATCTGATTCTCCATTTTTTTTATTTTGTTTTCAATGAAGACAAAAAAAAATTGCTACCCAATGGGTTGGTTTCTTTCTTCTCACATTCATGAGATTCCAATGATAAAGTGCTAAACAAGTGTGGCTTTCAGAACACTTGAAGTTCTGAAGAGTCACTTATAATTAATATATAGGAAAGGTATTGATGTTATCAAATTTTATGATTTTATATGTTCATGTTTTAACCTAGGAAAAAATAATTTTCTAATATCATGTATTGGAAAACGTATGTAGACTTTTCTTTATGCAATCTTTTATATCTTAGTTTTATTATATATATATATATATATATATATATATATATATATATATATATATATATATTTGGGGTACGTAATATCAATATATTTTAAATGTATAATTAAGAAGATAACATACAATTTTATGCTATATTAAACTTTAAAAAATATTTTTTTGAAATATTTAATGTGCAATGTCTTAAATTTATAATGCTATATTTCTAATATATATAATGTTTTTGTTCATTATGTACACCTTTATAATTTGATTCAGTCATCTCTCTTAACTTCACTTTTCCTTACGTTCTATTGAATCTTCTTCCATATTGTCCAAATCTTAACAGGTGAATACTTGTTATCTTAAAACTCAAGTTAGCTTTAGTTACTGATCGATTATTACAATTAAGTCAAATATTCAATAAATATTATTCACTTACCTTATTATCTTACTATGTATTTATAGGTTTCGAAATGAGCTTTTGGTTAAGGTTGACCCAATTGCAACCCAATGTCTCATAAGCATGTTTTATCTAATTAATCATATTGTGCTTAATATGTAAGTTACCGATCGGTCATTGACATGTTCAGTGACAGATCAGTCTTTACTAGTGCACAGATTTAGATAGATTGACCTATCGCTCTCGTTTCAATATTTTGCATTGACTGGCCGGTTTATACTATATAATTTTTAATCACATTATTATTAGATTATTTAATTATTTTAAACTTTTAGTATCATATATACAAAAATTAAATGAATATTTAATTGATATAAAATAAAAAATATTAAAACAATTTTAAAATTACTAAAGAAAAAATTGTACAAAACTTATCTCTTAATAAATGGGATATAAGCAAGATATACAATATCTCTTTCCATGACAAAAAAAAAATAGTAATCATACCATACAAATTCTACCAATATATAAATAGATGTAGAGTAGAAGGAGTAGTGAAAACATAAACAGGCAAAAGAACGTATGATACGAGAGTTAGATAAACAAAAAAATAATAATCAAACTTAAAAGTATTTAATTCATTTATTATTTTTATGGGACATTTGATGACATTTTGCAATAATCTTTATCTTAACAATTTTTTCATTAAAAATGAAATTCTTTAATTGTGATGTGATCCATCAACACATGTCACTGAATAATTGGATTGTAAGATTTATAATTTACATATTAATAATAATAATTATAAACAATAAACCCTTAAATATAAGAGTTTTCAATATCCATGACAGTAAACAGAAGTATATTCCTCGAAGGATTAGACATTAGAAATAATTAATAAATTAAAGTGGTGTCTGATTTTTTCTTTCTAGAGTATCTTTAGTTTCCTTTATATTCTTTTCTGATGGAGATAAAGAGAAAGAAACCGAAATGATAAGTTTGCTCACAAACGAGGACCACCATTTATGTAACCTTTGACAATTACTTTTCTTTAGTTTCAATAATCATAATTTAGTCCATTCAAAGAATTAAAATTATTACTTATCTCTACACAATAAAACTTTCATGACATATATGTCCTTAGCCACATTTACTTAATTATATCACTTTATAATTGGCTAATAAAATGCAATTGTCCTAACACATTTAATGATTTGTTTATATATATATATATATATATATATATATATATATATATATATATATATATATGAATACCCAAAATTGTTAACAATCCATATAAATCCTTAGAAATATGTTAGACTTTATAAGCTCAAAATTGCCATTATATCTTGAACATATCTAAAAGTCTCGTTCATTGATTATATTTACATGTAAAACCAAAAACAGTTTTAATTGCAACCATCACAACCAAACCCAACAGTGATCAATAATGTTGACAGAACTAAATGGCATAGATTCATCATGAAATGTATATGATGAAAATTTACATTAAGGTGACTTGTACACGTTTATTCTCAATCAGTCCTTGCTTTAGAGTAGTTAAAATAAAAACAAAACAATAATTAAAAAAAACGGACCGATCAATAATTTTCTAATAATGATCAAACTTAAAGATAAAATATGTTTACACGTAAATTATGTTTATTAACTATTGGGCAGTAATTAGGTCAGACTTTTTAAAAATTGAAACTTATAAATATATGTTTGAGGTAAAGATGTGGGTGATTGCAATTATTACATTGTCAAGAGTTAACTCTACTTACCAAACGATTGTCTACTAACTTAAGCATCACAATACATATTGTTGTGCATGTGCCAATTTAATTAACTAAAATACAAATTAAAAATAAATATATTAACATCAACAACTAAAATAAATGTTTATCAATATAAAATGTTAATCAAAATAAATATTAAAAATAAATAATTTAGTTGTAACATCCCATTTTAATAGTATAAAACTACCAAAATGAAACGTTACATAGATGCTACTAGAACAACTAGGTAAAACAAGTCTCTTTTAAAGAAGAGATCTACTTCTGTAGATTTATCTAATAACTCATATGATTATCCTTCACCTCTAGCTTGAACAACTGAAAAGGTGAATCCCTAAGCTCACACCAATAGGTGATCATCGCAAAAGAGAAACAACATACAAAGACAGACAACAGAAAAACAAGGGTAAGCTAGATACCAAAGAAATCATATCACATTTATAACATAACATACATAAATCATTTATATCACATACATAAACCCAAACATCTTAACATGCAGAGACCTAGATTGACTATTCGGATTTAGTATGAATGTTGAGTTATGATGGGTCGTGCACTTGTGGTGACTTCTACTACTTTTCAAAGTCATTGCCAACGGGTTTCACCCTACCACACTCGAAAGGTTACTTTGTTCTGGGCCTTGGAGCATATTGGAAGCCCCCAAGACTAAGACCTCCTACTACTCCTCACCACATGTGTCAATCCTCTCTACTTGAGAATGAAAGACCATTAGAGTTCAGGATAACTCCCAAGGCTGAGCTCCCTGCATTTATACTAATGATACTTGAACCTCACAAAAAGGATTCACTTTGGAACTTACTTTTACCACTTTGAAACCACACACCTTCACTTGAAATCTGAACATATGAATTTGATACAGATATACTCATACATAATCATACTACATTCTTAGATGAAACAAAGCCTCACTCTAAAAAAAAAAATAGCAAAAGATGAAAGAATAAAACCAAATCTGCGTTAGTCGCTCAACGACTACCCTCGCTGGGTGACCCCATAACTCTCTTGCTCAACGACCCAGCTCGCTGTGCGAATAAACTTCCAGTGCTCTCAAACTTCAACCTCTCGCTAGACAAGAGAAAATACAATGGTCCAAACCCCCAACTTACTTGCTCAACAACTTTATTCGCTAGGAGAATGTCCAAAGAGTGGTCCAGACCTTCAACCATCTCGCCCAACGACCTAACTTGCTAGGCGAAACCAAAAACAGTGTGCCAAACCTTCAACCACTCACTCAATGCACAAAGTCTGTTCGCTCAGCTAAAGCCCACTCGCTCAGCGCACCAAGTTTGTTAGCTGAGTACAAACAAAAACAGTGGGTTCTGCTCACTCACCTCTCGCTCAACGGGGAATTCACTCAATGAGACTGCATAATTCTGCAGCGTCAAAACTACAGAATTTGTACTACTCAACCCCTCAAAACCTATTCTATGCATCTTTCTCAACTTTTAACACTCCTAAATTGTGTTATATACTTAATTATACTTAACCAAGTGTGCCTAAACCATCCTAACCCCATGCTAAAGTGTTTACTAACCAAATTGAACTTCAAAATCTACCAAACCTCAACCTATGGACCCAAATTGCATTCTACCACTTTTTGGCACTGTTTTAAGTGACTTAAGAACTCTAATAAGTCCTAAGTGACTTATCAAGACTATCCCAACTGACCTTTAGGAACTCCCAAATCAAAATTTCACCACTTCACTTCCTCTAAACTAGCTCTAAACAAAGACAAATTGTATACATTCATAATCAACCAACTTTATCACAAATTTCTAACATATTATACATCCAATAACAGATCAAATCATCATACAATACATTTCAAAATCATAGTTCATCATTTCACAATCAAAACGCACAATCCATTATTCTACAACTACTCATAGGACAAAATTCTCATACAATTAGTTCAACATTTATAAATTTTTTTTCAAATGATTAACATCAAACAAAGCAAGCTTACCTCAAGAAATTAGCATAGTTATCAAAGAAGCCTCGACTGTTGCTTACACCGCAAGGAAACTCTAGAAACACTTGAATCACCAAATTGTGAAAGGAAAAAGTCCTTAGAACCTTAGATTAACCAAGAAGCTCAAAGAACAACACAAAACACACATGCAATGGACACTTCCATGCATGGACTTAATTAAAGAGCGAAGAGCAAAAATGAGCTATAACTTACTTACTCTATTGCAGAAACCAATCGGATAGATTTGTAGACCTCGTCGTCGTGGTCGATTAGGTACCTCTTGATCTTCAAATAAATGACTTAGGAGTTAGAACTCTTAGAGAGAAGATTAAGAACTCTAAAAAAGTATATTCTAAAAAGATAATACATTTTAAAATAATAAACTCATTTATCACAAAACTATTTATAATAAAATTGTTTAATTTTAAAATAATCGAATCTCACTATTTTTAAACTACCACTACTTCTAAAAATATCATTTTTTAGAATTTTACATTAGTTAACTTTAATAAATACTAAAAATAAATAGTTAGCATTAATTTAAATATTAATTAAAATAAATATTGAAAATAAATAGAGTTAATTAAAATAAATGTTCATCAATATAAAATGTTAATCAAAATAAATACTAAAAATAAATAATTTAATTAAATTTAATAAATGTAAGACCCGTAATTTTTATGGTGGGGGAACATAGTGGGGCATGGTGGTCACCCACCTTTGACTATCAGAATGCAATTATTGTTGGTGCATTATTATTGGAAGGGGAAAGAGGGGGAGGCTCTCATTTGGGCGTCAGGGGAGATGCATCTCACCCGTGAGAACCTCTTGGACGTGAGAGAAGAAATAATGTTGGGAGCCCTCCATTTTGTTGCTCCTGGACCGTGAAGGTGGCTTCTCCTTTTGTTGGACCAGCTACGTCTTTAAGCTCTCAAGTTTGCTAGCATAGAAGAGAGCCATGTGAGAGAGCAGCCAGAGGAAGGGCACCCTTCCTTCCATTTCCAGCCGTCCAAAGAGCACCCATGGGAACTGTACCAACTTCAGAAGGGCTGAGAGGCGGATCTGGGTGGGCATCTGGTGAGAGTGGAGTCCTTACAGCAAGATCTGGGAGAGGAAGTGAAGAATTGTGGAGGTTGCAAGGAGATCTTGATCTGCACGTCTGGGAGGAGTTAGATCCCAAAATTTACATGGAAGTCTACAAGAGGTAAGGGGAGCTTGATTTATTTCCTTGATTTTTGAGTTATTAAGTGTTTGATGCAAAACTGGGTAAAATCTGGGAAGAAGGAATGAAAATGGAGGTTTTCTGGGCTTTCTGGACTCTGGTGCGATTCTGCAGAATTTCTGCAGAATGCGTGTTCGTCCAATTTTGGGGAGTCAAAATTGGACGTTCGTTCTAACAGTGCTCGACCAAATAGTGGTCGGCCAACTTCTGAACGTTCGTCCAATTCTGGTGAAATTGGACGTTCGTCCAAATTGTTGAGCGTTCGGTTCTGAACGAACGTCAGCGTTCGTTCGTCATAATATATGGGACGCTCGGTGAATTATGAGCGTTCGTCCGTGGCTTAGTATTTTTGTGGGACGTTCTGAAACGTTCGGCCTTGGTCTCAAGACGCACGTCCATAGGTTGTAAGGAGCGTTCGGTCATACTGAGGGTTAACGAACGTTTCGTTCTTTGAGGATGTTTGATCTTTAAGCGCTCGTCCAAACAGTAATGAATTCAGTATGGCGTCCAATGGTTTAACGTTCGGCCTAAGTGATGGATCTTAGCGTTCGGCTCAGTAATTGAGCGTTCGGCCTTGTGATAATTATGAGCGTTCGGCTTTTGGGGTATAACGAGCATTCGGTTTTTGAGTATAAGTGAGCGTTCGTCCTTTGTTAAGTGAACGTTCGTCTTTGGTTTCTGGGAGCGTTCGTCCTTTGGTTTTGGGAGCGTTCGTCCTTTGGTTTTGGGAGCGTTCGTCCTTGGGTTTTGGGAGCGTTCGTCCTTGGGTTTTGGGAGCGTTCGTCCTTGGGTTTTGGGAGCGTTCGTCCTTGGTTTTGAGAGCGTTCGTCCTTTGTTTTGAGACCGTTCGTCCTTGGTTTTGTGAGCGTTCGTCCTCTGAGCTCGGCAGCGTTCGGTTTTGATGAGGATTGATTTCAGGACGTTCGTTCAGACAGCATCAGAGTTGGAAATAGCGTTCGATATTAATGTACGAATCCGTGGGAGTATTTTGAAGCAATTATTGAGAATTGTTGGTTATTTCCTTGATCCAATATTGGTTTAGTTATACATATTATTGAGAATATGTATGACTTCGTGATTGAGCACGTTTATTCTATTGGTTTAGTTATACATATTATTGAGAATATGTATGACTTCGTGATTGAGCACGTTTATTCTAGTTATACATATTATGGAGAATATGTATGACTTCGTGATTGAGCACGTTTATTCGGTTGGAGGTGGTACATACACTATGTTATTTACTTGTAACTTCGTCGGTCTTGTTAGCATTTTTGCTAGTCTCACGCGTGAGACGGAGATTCGAGTGTCACCTTCTTCTGCGCGAGGAGGTGAATGTCTCGCACACTGACTTCGGCTCGTGTTGAGTATAGTGCATCGTTACGCGTAGTATCGATGTTTTTACTCGTTAGTCCTTGAGGAGTCGGGGAGATAGGTCTGAAGTCGCGATGGATGACGGCTCGGGTCGCCTGTTATTGAGAGCAGGTTATGACGACGAATTACAAGTAAACGACATCAGTTTATGAAAGACTAGTCTGCAGAGTCTTGTGAGTCGATTTATCATGGGGATTGTTATAGTATATGTAGTGGGTTTATAATGTGGTAATTATGGTTATTCATCTGCATGTTGTGGCTGTGGTTTTTAACTGTGATAGTCGTACGGATACGGGAGAGATGGTAGTGCAGATAAAGTTGGATTTGGAATACTTCGAGAGAGAGACGGGAAGTAAAACTTGTTGGATCTATAGGTAGTAACGAGCGTTCTTACTAGCGACGTTCGGTCTTGGTGTTATTTATTTTCAGGTAGCGAGTGTTATTAGGTAACAGTTGACCTTGATGTTAGTGGATCTGAGGTAGCTAGCGTCCGATCTTAATTTGGTAACCTGAGGTTTAGTTTGATTACGTTCGGTCATTACTGAGGTGTTCAGCAGAGTACTCTAGACGTTTAAACCAGACTCAAGTGTTCTTTATTATAGTGTTCTGTCTCGTAGTGATGGTTCTTAGGGAATGATCTTTATTAGTGATGTTGTTCTGAGGTTGTAATCATTTAAGGTGAGTGACCGGCCTTGATATTCGTTGAGGTAGCGATCGATTAATAAGTAGTGATTAGTCGTGATGATGCATGATTCAGGAAGTGATCATTTCTCAGGTAGTGTTCAGGGCGGATGATGCTTGTTTCAGATAAGGTTTGTTAACAATTAGTGGTTGTACATAGGGAACATCCGGTCTCGATGAGGTTACCCTCAGATAGTGTTAAATCCAGTAAAGTGATCAATTAAGTGTTTGTTCGAATGGTACTTAATCTGTGGTGCGCGAGATTTGATATTGGAGCAATCGTTCGAATAGTGTTCGAAATAATAGTAATTGTTCTAGTAGAGTACACTGTCTTAACGTGAAGTCTAAGTACTTAATTTTACTTAGCGTTTGATCTTTTGGTATTCGACCTAACGGTATTCGGTATAATAGCGTTGATGTTTAGTTTCGAGCTTAAGTGATCAATCTTAATGTTCGTATAAACAGTATCCGATGTAATATAAGTTCGTTGATTTATCGTTTGATTCAGTAATGATACGATATCTGGGTATGTATTGAGGTTGAGGGCACTGTAGTAGGATGTCTTGATCTGTGGCTGATTGTGAACATATTGAGAGAACTAAGAATGAAATCACAAGTGGGGCACCTTCCGTTGATTTTGCTCATCATCGTATCATCCAGATGAGGGTTTATTGTGTACTGGATTGATTATTAGGTACTATGGGATGAGTGTCCAACAGGAATTATGGTATATTGGCATGAGGATGTCTGACTTGGTTATTATATGATATTTGTATTGAAATAACTATGCACGTTTTATATATGATGTGTTTCAGATTAGCTCACCCTTACTTTGCTTGTTTGTGCATGTGAATGCGATGATCGTATAATGTGTGATGTTATACGGGAGCAGTTGAAGGATTGTCACGTGATCCTGTGCAAATGGAGGAAGAGATGGAAGATCGAATTAGAAGGATTCAATGTTATCTTTGCAGTTGCTTCTGAGCTTAAAACTGATGTATAGATTTAATTGATGCTCGGGATGTTATGTATTATTACAACATTTAAGTTTTGAAAATAATTTTTAATTTTGGGTGAATTTTTTTTTTTTTCGGGACGTTACAATAAATACTAAAATATTAGTGTTAAATATTAATTAAAATAAATAGAGTTAATTAAAATAAATGTTCATAAATATAAAACATTAATCAAAATAAATATTAAAAATAAATAATTTAATTAACTTCAGTAAATACTAAAAATAAATAGTTAGTGTTAGTTTAAACATTAATTAAAATAAATATTAAAAATTAAATTGTAAATCTTAAATATAGAAATTTTAATCTTCTTTTATTTCTTTTCTTATAAAATTAATATACAATATTTTATTTTATAATTAATTGTTCCTTAAATAAGTATAATTATAAGGTAAAAAAATTATATTTTATAACAGCATTTATTAAAATAAGACATTATCCTTATCATACTAATTAATAAAAATATATATTCAATAAAAAAACAGTGTTAGTTTTTTTTTTCTTTTCATTTATTTTTTTAATAATATCCTATTAAAGTTATCATAACCGTTTTCCTTTTAACATATTTATGTTAAAATATCAGAGAAGAATAAAAAGAAACTAAATCCTTAAAACTTTATTTTCACAAAAAATTACTATATACATTTATAGTTTAAAACACGTATATTACGTCTTTTTTTTTTTTAAAAATTAAATTACTTTTTAATAAACACTTTTATTCTGTACAAATTATTTAACTTAAAAGTTAAATGTGTCATTTTCAAAAAGTTTTAAAAAAGTTAAAAAATGCAGGAAGAAATCAGTAAGTTGCAGAAGAAATCAGAGTGTATAGGTAGAACGTCCAAAAAAATTTTGTGTTTTTCGATTTACTTTTGTTTGTTTCATTATGTTCAAAACCCAGAAAAAAAAAACAAAAAAAAAAAGGTGACATGACATGACGGGAGGGAAAATGATTACACCTAATATTTATTTATTTGAATTAAAACTAAAGTAGGTGAAGTTTTATAGGTCTTATATGTAGTAAACATGATTGACAATATAGGCAGAGATGGCGATCATCGAGAAAAGCTTCACCTCAGAAATATCTACCCAATAAAGTTTACGTGGTGAAGGGAAAAGAAGAGGTAGAGAAGATGGCAGCAAGCAGCAGTTCACATGGCAGAACAAGAGTACCTCTGTTGGAAGAATCTGACATTAAGGGAAGAGAAAACAGAAAATGGTGGAACAACGTTTTGGACATGGAAGAGGCCAAACATCAACTCTTGTTTTCGCTTCCTATGATTCTTACAAACTTGTTCTATTACTTAATCACTTTGGTTTCTGTCATGCTTGTTGGTCATTTAGGAGACCTTCAACTTGCTGGTGCTACTCTTGCAAACTCATGGTTCAGTGTAACTGGCGTCGCTCTCATGGTACTTCTTTCCTTTACTTTCTTTTCCTCAATGTCTTGTTGGAATTTAGCATATAAATGTTTTTTTCATTATAGAAATAATTTAACCGTGTCTCTAACTTTCAAATCGGATAAAAGTAGTAAAGTTAAACATAAATGTTTCAAAATTTTGGATTAAAAATAATCTCTCCGATGATCTTTTTTCAGGCAAAAGTGTTGTATTCTTATACAGATTCTAAATCTATGCTTAGTTGTAGAGGATAGATACATAGGCTTCATTATATTACAAACTTTTCGATTTAAACAGTAATCGATTTGCTACTTGTCTCTGCGACTATAATAAATGTTGGCAAACCTGTTTAACTACTTTTATTAACGTTTCATGACTCAGTCAGCCGAACCATGTCCATAATGATAAAATTTGTACAGAAATAATTATATTTCCTGAAACAGTGAAAGAGAAGACGTTATTTTTATTATCACGACAATAGAAAGGATACTTTCATACGGACATAAATAGTTTATATTCATTTAACATTATTTTTACTTACATTTTACTTTTATTTTTAAGAAATATAAAAATTTACTTTTTTAAAATTATTTTATTGTGTATCAAATGAATTTAAATATATATCATTTTATCATTATTCTATTATTATTAATGATAATTACATGAACACGAAACATTACAACACATTCATCACATCACATACATAATGATCGTTGTGTCAACTTATAGGTTGATTGCGCACTTTCAGTATATTTTTTCTTGTTTTGCATAATAAAGAGAAGCATTTCTCTTCATCTCATTTTTACTTCCACTTTAGTATCATGTTTACTTGTCTAAGTTCTTAACTTAATATATACTTCACTTTTGGCTTATAAGTATCTATCCAAATTTAACACCATAGCATTTTCTCAATGCTCACTGAATGCAATCAGAGAAGATTGTAGTGCTCTATTACACAATAAGTTGATACTAAATTTATATAGGAATACCTCGTCAATAGTGGTATAATAATAATAAGGAATACATAAGAATGATGTTATTGTTTGATTGAAAACTTATTGTTGTCGTAGGTTGGTTTGAGTGGGGCATTGGAAACATTGTGTGGGCAAGGATTTGGTGCAAAGGAATATCATATGCTGGGAATTTACCTACAGGCCTCATGCATCATATCTCTCATTTTTTCCGTCATTGTATCCGTTATTTGGTTCTATACAGAACCCATCCTGGTGTTGCTTCACCAATCTCATGACATTGCAAGAACAGCTGCTCTTTATATGAGGTTTTTTATCCCGGGATTGTTTGCATATAGCTTCTTGCAAAACATGTTGAGGTTTCTTCAGACACAATCTGTAGTAATGCCATTGGTTGTACTCTCAGCTCTTCCATTGCTTCTTCATATTGGCATTGCATATGCCTTGGTTCAGGGGTCAAGTCTCAGTTTCACAGGTGCACCAGTTGCAACTTCTATTTCCCTATGGATATCAATGCTATTACTAGCCTTTTATGTAATGTATGCTAAGAAGTTCAGGCAGACATGGCAAGGATTTTCAATGGATTCATTCAATTACGTACTTACAAACATGAAACTAGCTCTTCCTTCTGCTGCCATGGTATGGTATGAACCACAAAACAACCCTTCACTTTGTTAGTCCAACTATTCATCTTAGAAAGCTGATCGAGGAGCAGTAGCTTCATTTCTGAACTTACATTGCAACTTATAGATTAACGAAGGTTTAAATATGTTTTTTGTCTCTCTTGATGTTGATGCAAAATTAAAATTCCTTCTTCTCGAATTTTGATACATTTTGATCTTCAAAATAAATAATTATAGTTATTCTAGCCCATTTGTTTGAAAAATAAATAAATATAGTTATTCTAGTCCAACTGTTTGAAAAATAAATAAATATAATTTCATCTGTGTAATTTTTTTCTTATGTTTTAAACTATATTTCAGGTTAATTATATTTAAACTGTTTATATAATTTGACATATTTAAGATCAAATGTCCTGTTAGAATACCTTTAAAAAAAGTTAACATTTTTGTATAACATGTACTATATCCATTCATTTTTAAATTGGGAATCAAAATTTATCAAAGTTTGAGACATGAATAAATTCAAATTTTGCATCCAAATTTAGAGACCTAAAACATATTTAACCCTTAAAATAATTTCTTATATTTTTTTATGTATAAATATAAGTTCCTTGTTACTCTATTTGTTGTTTATGTAATGCAAGTTTGGAGTATTGGGCTTTTGAAGTTTTGGTTTTCTTGGCTGGACTTTTGCCTAACTCCCAGATAACAACTTCTTTGATTGCAATATGGTAAGGTTCTAACTGCCATTATATTTCTATTCTTAATTGAAATGAGAGGTTCATGTAGTTTAATGTTGTCAATCTTCAAAAACTCTACAGTACAAATACAGAATTCGTAGCCTACATGATCACTTACGGTCTCAGTGCAGCTGCAAGGTTAGTCGGATGAACACATTCTCTATACTTCGATTACTTCACATATTTTCTAATAAATTATTGAAAAGTTGAAATTTAATTTTGATAGCACAAGGGTATCCAATGAATTGGGAGCAGGCAACCCAGAACGAGCTAAAAATGCAATGAATGTCACTCTGAAGCTCTCTCTACTCCTTGGTTTCTGTTTTGTTTTGGCGCTTGGATTTGGTCATAATATCTGGATTCAGTTTTTCAGTGATAGTGCTACAATCAAAGAGGAGTTTGCATCAGTGGCACCTTTGCTTGCCCTTTCCATATTACTAGATGCCATCCAAGGTGTCTTGTCAGGTTTGAATTCTTCATTACTTTTTTATGGGATTTTTTACAATTAGATTCACCAGAAGTTATATGTATGTTACTTTAGTCTCATCTATCTAAACCTCGAAATGTAGAGTTTATAGATTTTTTACATATATGATGATTAATTTTGTAATTTTTTCTAGTGTGAAACTCCAACTTGGATTATTTTACAGCACTTTTTGTTAAGAAATAAACTTCAAGTCTAACTCAAACTGATTTATAAGGTGAAGTTTGCATTCACTTATATATTCTAAATTGGATTTATCATACTCGATGTGGGACTCCAACACACCCCCTCTCACGTCTAGGTATATATATCTTGATCGTAAGATTAGATATTAATGGGTGTTCCAAAAATGGTCTGATAGCGGATAAAACAATATGTCCAACAAACAATAAATATCGCTTGGATAGACTCTAATCAAACTCTGATATTATGTTACGAAGTGAACTTTAAGCTTAACTCAATCCTGGTTTTTAAAGTGAGATCCACTTATATACTATATATTGGTCTTATTTTTAGTTAATATGAGATTTCTAAGACACACGTGTTATAATTGTACCTTATTAACAAAGAATTATTAGAAGGTAAATTGTGTTTAATGCTGCAGGGGTGGCCAGAGGATGTGGCTGGCAGCACTTGGCTGTTTACATTAACCTTGCAACTTTTTATCTCATTGGTCTGCCAATTTCATGTCTCCTAGCATTTAAGACCAATTTGCAGTATAAGGTGAATAAAATATTGAAGGCATATGCTGGTTATGATTCTGTGAAACGGCTTTAACTAATTTTACTAATATATTTGTCATGAAATTGCTTTGTTATATAGGGTTTATGGATTGGTCTGATTTGTGGACTGCTTTGTCAGACCGTGACTCTCTTCCTTTTCATGAGGCGTGCCAAATGGTCTAGATTGGATCTTTCCCACGAAGACAAAGACCATCCTCTTCTTATATAAACATCTGCCAAACTGACGGTGAACTGGCGAAAAATAAAAGGTTCACATTCTATATATGTAAAAGGTGATCTCACATGGGTTGGAATGGACATAATTTGGCAGCACTTTTCTTGCTTATATTCATCTTGAGAGAAGTGCAAACACTTCCTTTTTTTTCTGTGGTGGATACTATTTTCATGATAATTTTAATACATGCATTCTTGATGGTTTTTGAACTCGAGTTTCTTACCATTCTAACTTAATTTCATTATGAAATTATAAAAATAGTACAAGTGTCAAAATAAATTCAAGTTTTGGCAAATCATACAAGTTTGACACGAATTCAAAACTAAAAAGTATGTCATGCTAGTTTTAGTACGGTTCATCCATAGTGAAGTTGTTTGAGTATGATTTGACTTTTTCATTTTTAAATTGTTTTGAAATTGTGCCAATTTAGCACGATATATCCAAACTTAATTTTTTTTAAACTTGCATAATTATAATTTTATAATAAAATTACATCATAGTAAATAAGTAGAGTTTATCTTCATTGAGCCAAGAGATTAGAACACTAGGATTAGTTTGAACTTAAGTATGTTATCATGAAGTCTAATCTTCAACTCCGATTTCGGTGAAATCATTAAAAAGAATGACACAGGATATGGGTTCTTTTTCTGGAAAAAATATCATCATAAACAAATTTAGATATTCTCTATATATTATTCTACCATTTTCTACCTAATATGAAATTCTAACGCATTAAAAAACAGAGTCTACGTAAAGAATTTTGCTTAGTCCAAAATACAGAACAGTATCCCATCCAGCTTATTAAACCACTATACCATTTCGTTATAAAATTTCCTGAAAATATAATAATTTTATTGCAAATCTTTGTTCTCATATGGCCGTGGTCAGATTGGAGCAGGATCAGACAAACACTAGCATATTTGTGAAGAATATTCTAATACTAGACACTAGACCCAGTCCAAACATGATCCAGTGCTTGAAACTTTGAAAGCCCGAACACAACACCCACCAGATTTTTTATTCGGATGAGCAAAGATATTTCTCATATTCTGCTTTTATGATCAAACACAAACATCTGCTTTAAGAAATTATCTGTCATGAAGTAATTTCTGGTGCATAGTTTCAGAAAATTTAGTGGTTTGAGAACATATAAATAGGGATTACCAATCACTGAAGAGCTTCCTCATCAGACGCATATATACATGGATAGCATAGAGCAGATGAAAGAGGAGATAGAGAAGATGGAAGAAAGTCCCAGTTCAGATAGCACAGCAACACCTCTATTAAGGGTAACTAATGATGGAGAAGAGAACACAAGGTGGTGGAATAGAGTGTTGGACATGGAAGAGGCCAAGCATCAACTATTGTTTTCCCTTCCAATGATTCTTACTAACATATTCTATTACTTGATCACTTCGGTTTCTGTCATGCTAGTAGGTCATCTTGGAGAGCTTCAGCTTGCTGGTGCTACTCTTGCAAACTCATGGTTCAATGTCACAGGCTCTGCAGTCATGGTAATTCCTCTCTCTTTTCAAAAACCCTTTCCTACAAAATAATAAATAGATTAAACTCCTTGATCATAGCTTTATTCTGTTGTTATTAGGTTGGTTTGAGTGGGGCATTGGAAACACTGTGTGGGCAAGGATTTGGAGCAAAGGAATACCAAGTGTTGGGAATTTACCTACAAGCCTCTTGCATCATATCTCTAGTTTTTTCCATCATGGTATCCATTATTTGGTTCTATACAGAACCTGTCCTAGTGTTTCTTCATCAATCTCAGGACATTGCAAGAACAACTGCTCTTTATATGAAGTTTTTGATCCCTGGATTATTTGCGTACAGCTTCTTGCAAAATATTCTGAGGTTTCTCCAGACACAATCTGTGGTAATGCCGTTGGTTGTACTTTCAGCTCTTCCATTGTTGGTTCATATTGGTATTGCATATGCCTTGGTTCAGTGGTCAGGTCTGAGCTTCATAGGTTCACCAGTTGCAGCTTCTATTTCACAATGGATATCAATGCTATTACTGGCCTTTTATGTCATGTATGCTAAGAAGTTCAAGCAGACATGGCAAGGCTTTTCAACGCATTCATTTCATTACGTATTTACAAACATTAAACTGGCTCTTCCCTCTGCTGCAATGGTATGGTATGAGCCACAAAACAACCCTTCATTTTGTTAGTCCTTTTGACTATGGATCTTTCTTTGCTAAATCAGTAGAAGTAGCCTAATTTGCTAAAGATACATGATATAAATGTGTATTGAAACAATTTCTGCAGTTCAGATTATGAAAATGTTATTGTAAATTAATGTTATCATCATACTATCTGTTGTTTATGCTATGCAAGTTTGGAGTACTGGGCTTTTGAAGTTCTGGTATTTTTAAGTGGTCTACTGCCAAACTCACAGATAACAACTTCGTTGGTTGCAATATGGTAGAGTTCCAATAGCTCTATACTCTTGTTCCTCTAAAACAACAAAAGATTCAAATGATTTACTATTGTTACAATCTTAAAAAAATCTGCAGTTTAAACGCACAATTCATTGCATACACAATCCCTATTGGTCTCGGGGCTGCTGCAAGGTTAGATGGTTGAACACATTCTTCTTTGCTTGCATTGTTAAAATGTTCTGAATCAACATTATAGTACATGAATTGAAAAGTTGAAGTTTAACTTAGACAGCACGAGGGTATCCAATGAATTGGGAGCAGGCAACCCGGAAGGAGCTAAACATGCAATGAATGTCACTGTCAAGCTCTCTTTCCTCCTTAGTTTCTGCTTTGCTTTGGCGCTTGGATTTGGACATGATATCTGGATTCAGCTTTTCAGTGATAGTTCTAAAATTAAAGACGAGTTTACTTCAGTGACACCCTTGCTTGCCATTTCTATAGTAATAGATGCTGTTCAAGGTGTCATGCAAGGTTTGAATTTCTTAAATTGTGCTAACATCTTTGATGTTTTTGTCAAATTTCCTTGTCCTACCTCCCATTATTTTACCCTTACTGTAACTCCTTTAATTGTTTGACCTGGCCCTTATTTGTTTCAGAAAAACATTTGTGTCTGAAAAGTTAAAAAACCAAGAAATTATATGAAATCTGAAAAACTTCAAATTCTCAGGTGAAAACTGTGTTTAGTGCTACAGGGGCAGCCAGAGGATGTGGCCTGCAACACTCCACTGCATACATTAATCTTTCAACTTTTTATCTTGTTGGCTTACCAATATCATGTCTCCTGGGATTTAAGACCAATTTGCAGTATAAGGTAAATAAAATATTTTGATTGGTTTTTGCTCTGATATCTTGAAGAATCATCATGATTATGAGACCTTTTTGCATTCATGAGTTTTAATATTTTAGTTGTATTAAAATGTATAGGGTTTATGGATTGGTCTGATTTGTGGGCTGCTATGTCAAGCTGGAACTCTCTTCCTTTTCTTAAGGCGTGCCAAATGGACTAAACTGGAGCTGCTTAGAGACAAAGATAAATACCATCGTTCTCTTGTTTAATTGATCGTCTTCCAAACTGACACTGAATTGATGAAAAAAAGATCATGACAAAATGGGGTGAACATGATTTTTGTAAAACGTTTCTTGCTCAAACTCATTTTGAGAATGCTATAATATAAACTAATCAACTAAGAAATTCTGCCTTGAAAATCACTTGATTAATGAGAGAGTAATTTCTCGCATAAAGAATGGAACCTCTCTATTTTTTTTCCATGCATTCTTCACTTGAATTTATATTTGAATGAAGAAAGCTCATTCTTGAATGTTTGATTTTGTCAGGAACAATGTGTGATTAATATAGTCCTTGCAACTGTCATGCTTTTTTAAGTTTTTTGATGAAGAGTGTTTCATACACGATGCAACGAGGAGTATTCTGTTCAATAGGGTACTGCATGAAAGGAAGTAGGCTTGAAACTGTTAGGATAAACTTAAACATGATAGATTTAATTGGGTTATTTATTTTGTTTAAGAGTTTTATCAGTTTTAGAGTGTAAGGGTCATTAATTTAATGTTGTAGTTATTAGACAATAATAAAGAATAAATGATAGCTTAATGTAGTGTTTATGGCTTTGTAAATGAAAAGCCAATATATGAGTATATAAATTGTAAATGTCTAATTGACCCAATGTGTGAAAAACACCATAACATTCAGAAATATTATTGAGTGTCATTTTTCTAATAGAAACTTTAATTAATGTATATCGGATCCAAATTAATGAAAATGTTATTGTTCTATAGGGATATAAAGCGTGAACTTTCGGACTTTGGTAAGATCTTTAGTCTTAATGAATAATTTGGAGGAGTCAAAATAATAATATATTCAAAATTTATATATTTAATAATTGTCACTGATATAATAAAAGTACATAATTTTAGTATTCAAATCTCCTTTAAAAAAATAATAGTCTTGAAGTTGTATTCGATATGCACTCTATTTTAAATAATATATTTTAATTTTATCTTTTTGACTTATTCAATATTTTCATTTTTGAAAAGGTTTTCCTCGTCTCAAATAATTAATATAAAATTCTTTATATGTTATTCATTGAATCTTAAAAAATAATTTCTTTCTAATTGAACAATTAGATTATTAATATAAAGTTTTAAAATAGGTGAATAAGTTGAATTTGTATTATTTTCATCTTCACATGTAATCTTCATTTTATCACCCTTAAAATATTAATTTATTTTTTTATTCTTCATCAATATATCTTTTTAAAAAATATGAAGATTTAAAAAATAAATTATATGAAAAAACAAAAATAATTAACTTTTTCTCTTATATTCATACAAAAATTACTATACAAAAGACTCATAAAATAAAATAAAATAAAATATATAGTACTATAAAAATAATATTTCACTATTAAGTAGGATAAAATAAAATTATTTTTTTTTCTTCAAAAATAAAACAAAACATATTATGTTTAACTCTCTTTTTCTTCATAAAAAAAAAAGTAGAGAAAGGGAGAGAAAGGAAGACCAACACAAACCATCAAAAGATCGGGAGAGAAAATTTTAAAAAGAATCTTAAACTTTTTATTCTTTATTATATTTAATTTAATATTTTAGTATTTATTAATTAACGTGTTTTATAAAAAAATTAAAATTCACTTAATTTAATTATGAAAAAATATATTTTAGAAGTTTGAGAACTTCGTGGGTGTAGGTTACTTCTAATTCTTCCTATACCCGAATCCTTTCTTCCTACACCCCCTTCATCCTTTCTTCTTGCACCTCTAACTTTTGATTTATTTCCATCTTTGTCCTTTTAACAGAATTTTTGACTAGTCAAACTTCTTCTGTCTTTTATTTTTACAATCTGAAAACCTAATCTTTACATCCCCACACTCTTTTCTCCTCCTCCCCATGCCTCTCACTCTCGTGGTCTTCTTTCTCATCCCCTGCCTCCTCTAAATTTTCTTACCCTCTTCTTCCCTCATCTCTTTGCTTGCTTGCAGTTTAGTTTGGTGGTGTGTCTGTGTTGATCACATATTGATGGTGTTGGTGGTGCATTGTCTTCCATTCTTTTCTCGCTAGCTAGTCATCTTCTTCACGTTGCTGCATGCACAATGAGGGTAAGTTCAACCTCTTGTTGTGGTGGTTCTTCTTGATGTTTGTTGTTGTGCTGGTTCATTGATGATTGAAATGAATTGAATCTGCAATGCAATGTGTGTAAAGAAATGGTAGGATGTGTACATGTATTGAATCAGGGATGGAGACATCGAAAGTCTTAACCGTATTTCGAAATGCGGTTAAGGCTTTGTTGACTATTTCTTTTATGTTTTTTATATTTTCTAGACTTTTTATGGTTTTAATTTTGTTTTTTTATAATTTGTTATCATTTTTTATACTTTGTGGAATTTTTATGGTTTCTATTTTGTTTTTCTATATTTTATATTTAATTTGTTATGTTATGTTTTAATTTTTATATTTAAATTTTTTAGTTATATATAAAAATCTTCATATATAACAATATGTATATATATATATATGTGTGTGTGTTTTAAAATATATATTGGTTATGTTAGTTATAAATATGTTTTTTTTTAAATATATTCTTATAGTTTTTATAAATATATGAATTTAATTTTGTTTTTTTTATAATTTGTAATGTTATATTTAAATATTTTTTATTATGTAATTTTATATTAGATTTATTTTTTAATATATTTTTTACATAGCCTTGAAAAATTTTAATTTTCAAATATTTGATATATTTTAATAATACTATATTTTTATTTCCTAAGTTGATAGTATATTTAGTTAATTATATATTGTTTGAAATATTGGAAAATTGAAATATTGTATTACCTTTTTATGGATATATAAGTATTTCATATCTTCTATTTTTAACATATTTGGTTGATATATATGGCTAGAACTAGAGATGCATCTACTCCTCGTGGTGAAACTTTATCACAGGATGAAAAGAGAATAAGACCACGACATAAGGCGTAGAGGACGTACAAAAGAAACTAATGTTAGTCGTTGAGAAACAACTTATTATTGAAAAGCAAGAGGAGTATGTTGATCAAGAGTATGTTGAGCATGAGGATGTTGCTCAATAAGGAGATTAAGTAGGTAGATTTCTAGGAGGTCTACAAGACTCATTGCTATTTACCCATTATAACAGCATGTTGCATTTGCCTTGTAGTAAGATCGAGTTAGTACACAATTTAAGTGTTAATTCATAGTTAATTGGTTATATATATATATATATATATATATATATATATATATATATTGTTATATATTTTGTTCTTGTTGTTATGTAGGATCAAGGAGAGATGAAGTCAATCTCCTATGACAAAAAAGTTAATAAATTTCAATTATATCATGAGACAATTGAGCCTTTTATCATGATTGTTGGTTTGATGCCCTTAGTGAACTTATCATTTGGGGCAATTTTGTGAGATTGAGTCATTGGAGTTTAAGGAGGCTTGATCTCTTCTTGTTGATTTGTTGAACATGGACCACAGTAGGACTACAATAGAGATGACACAAATACGCAGTCCTAAAATTAGGTTGAGCTGGCTGAGGGATGCGTATGAGGAGTGTTGTACCTGTTGCATATGGTCGGATGTACTATTTTTACGAATAAGAGTCACACTCTCAAGGTTATATCTTGATGGGCTAACGTACGATGCAATCATCTAGTGCTTATACAAGTCACACAGTTCGCCCATTTTTGACAATTTTATGTATTCTAGGTGGATCAGACATGGTGGGATGCTTCACTAACATCTACATGAATGTGTGTTGAGGAAGTTTGGTTATGAGCAGATCATTCCATGACCAATAGAGAGTGTTCCATAGGCAGATGTTGTGGCCATTGATGGGTTTTAGTTGTGCTATATATAACATGTTATTACCCATGTTGTACATGTCGATCCTTCATCTGCCTGTGCTATGGGATACCTACCGTGGTTTAGGAGGGTATCTCATCCATACCTCATTCTTGCCCCCGACGATGACTGACGGAGTCTTGCCTTGCGATTGCATCGACACATTCCAGACAAGGTTCCAGTTCGTCTAGGTCACCCCCGATTCTGGTTTGTTGGTATGTAATCAAACTTTGTTTCAGTGTTAGATGATTTTTATGATTGCTTATTTATGTTATTTGTTACTGTCAATGTAGAATTCTATGAGGCGTGTTGTCCGGATTTTGCAGACTGTGATATTGTATTGTGATGTCACGAAGGGTATAGTAGCCTGGGCCATACTAATGAGGTCCTGCAAAAAGCTCGTAGGTCGGTTAACAAGTATGCATCCAACAATAGAGGTGGTCGTAATATACGTGGGAGACAATCATCTTCATTTGGATAACACTTTATTATTATGTATACTTTTTTTTTATTTCGACTATTTATGTAATATTTTGTTTATTTCGACTATTTATGATTTATTTTGCTAGACTTATTTACATTTGCAACATATATGCATGACAGTTTAACACATTATGATGAAAAAACTAAATTAGGCCATTAAGACTAAATTACGCATTAAATTACATAAAAAATAAGGATACAAAATTGATAATTTAAAAAAAAACGAAAAAAAATATTTTTATTTTTTAAGAATTTAAAGACAAAAATAAGTTATATTTTTATTGAAGAATGAATATAAACTATTGACAATAAAAAAATTAAATTAATACATCACAAAATTAGTTACAAAAAAATTAGATAATAATATAAGAAAATAATTGAAAACATTATATTCATAAAAATAAATGAAAACATTACTTCATTATCACATTAGATAAATGTTAGGAGTCTTCCAAATCAATGTAAGTTGTACTAACGTCCATCAACTCTACAAATGATTACATCCTATTTGTATAAAATAAGGACCATTCTCACGGCTCTGGTAACAATGAGTTGAGGATATGATATAATGGAGAACCTTCATGTAAGTGAACCTTCAAAGTTAATATTAGTAAATGAATCTTAATTTATGTTGATAGGGGGAGCTATGTACAGTCGAACCCATACCTCACATATGAGTTTTTTATGATGATAAAAGAAATGTTTCATAGTTTCTTATACAACAAAATGGCCAAAGAATTGCTTGATTATATTTGTGATTATGCTTGAACTATTTGTTATATGCATTCATTATTTAAATATGAATCATTGGGTGTAACACTTTGGACATTGCATATCTGCATAATTAATTGATTACATTGTATGCATAATTTGTTAAATTTCATCATATATCAGTAAATGCTTATCAGAGGCAAAATAACAAAGTTTTAACCGATTAAATTAATTGTATAATCAATTAAAACTTGTTGTACATGATTGCTAAGTGCATTGAAGTGTTCTGAATGGAAAAAGTTTTCAAAATTACTTAAGTATAGAACTTAACAGATTATGTGATTTTCCTAAGCGGTTAAAATGCGTTTTGTGTGAAAACCTTTCTCTTGGAAAGCCATAACTGTCAATAACGGTCATATTTTGAATGTTGTGGATTGTATGAAATGTTTAATCGATTGCATGCACTTTTAATCTGTTAAATCCTATGTGTAGAAAATAGTAGGCTAAGTTTCTCAAATAAGACGGGGGTGAATTGATTTTGCTTTATAAGAATTGTTCTTTTAAAAATCTTGTTTTGAATCTTTCTTCGAATGCAAGCATATAAAGAAATTAAGGAAATGTAAAAGTGAAAGGATAGAAAGATCAACACCATAGTTTATACTGGTTCGGCCTCAACTGTCTTCATCTAGTCTTCTTTCAATCAACCTTAGATTTAAGGTATTCCACTATATAGATTGAGTTCCATAGCATGAAATATAGAGACACCCTCTCAATGTACTCTCCTCTCTATCTCCAAATCTACTATAGTATACACCCAGAAAGAATAATCCTATAATCCTCTTTTTGTCAACCCCTTTGAGATATCACACTCAAAGTAACCAGAACTTCACAAGTTCTCTTCCTGGCATCAACAATAGAGAACCTCAATCACAACAGATTACAAACGATTATGATCTTCTAGAAGAACACCTCACAGTGCAAATTGACCCGACTTTCAAAGTACAACAAGTCTTCAAGAATCCTTGATTTGATTTCTTTCCAAATGAAATTCTTCTTGATTCTTCGAGAACAGACGCTCCTACAATTAAGAACTCAATAGACTTTATCATATATGAAAGTTATGATTAAAAAGGTTGTTTAATGCAATGAGCTATGCCTCTATTTATAGATATAACAACACTGACGCAATTCAATCGATTACGTTATTAATGTAATCAGTTAAGTAATTAATACTTCCTCTCATCCTCTCTTCCTCTCTAAACTCTTGTTCCAAGAACACTCCCTCCCTCCACGCCGTGCTTTTCTTGCTTTGAGAACACTCCTCCTCCGCGATGCGCAAGGGGCCGCCATATTTGAGATACAATTAAGTTTTCTCTTCTCCTCCACCAACGCAGACCGCTGCATCCACAACCGCCTCTCTGACCAACAGTCTCTTGTCCAAGGCCGACGGGTCACACATACTCTACCCTCACTCTGTGGCCCCAGTGGTGTCGTCGCAGTTGGAACCGGCTAAGAGGAAACGGGAGCGATCGAGGAAGTACGACACATCAAAGCAGGCTCTTGTCGCTACGTCGTCGTCTCAGTCATTCTCCGTGGACAAGAAATCCCACTTACCAACATTCCCTTCTTCCTCATCTTTCACGTCCAAGAAATCCCATTCCTCCACTTTAGGTTTGCTTCCCTTTCTCAATTTCACTTATTAATACCTAGAGAATTAGGCGAGTTGAAATATCTCAGGGTGTGCTTGATCTAGGAATGAATCAGTTAACAGAACCAATTCCTCTAGAGTTTGGAAATCTAACTCAAGTTGTGAAAATGTAAAAGAAATTCAGTATAAACTTCCTAAATAGAAAAAAAAAATTATTGACTCTCGTACTTATTCAATTTTTTTTGTATTCTTGTAGAAACTTGTAGTCCAACGGGTTGACTGGTAGGCTACCACCAGAGCTTGGAAACTTGAGATTCCTTCAAGAACTTCAGCTGGATAGGAATAGACTTCAAGGACCTATTCCTGCAGGCGTTAACTCAAATTTTGCTTCAAATATGCATGGAATGTGAGTGTAATTTTTCTAATGGTGTTGATGAGCCAATTAACTTTCATTGTTCGGTCTTATCTTGTTTTTTTTATTATTTTGGAAAATTTGTTGATGTTCATGTATCCGATTTTTTCTTAAAAGTAAAAGTTGATTAACTTAAGTCAAAAAGATAAAAGATGAATCGCTGCAAATGGTATGGGAGACTGCACCCAAGGATTGTGAACAGACGCAAGAAAAAGTGTGGGCAGAGTACTAAATTGAGGCAAAAAGAAGTTAAAATAAATCTGGGTTGATGTTATGGATGTTTTGTTGGTTTTGGATAGGGGATTGAGACCGGGTTGTCGATTTACAAAGGTAGTTGTTTCTGGTATTTGGTAACATTAAATGTTTTTGTTATGGTGTGTGATGATGTCATTAGTTAAAAAGAAGAAGAAGAAGAGTAATAATATAATGAATTGTGTGAAAGGAAAGTGCAACACCAAAAACATTTATAATATGAGGAAAGTTAGAAGTGATAAGAAATCCAAAAGTTGTGGAGAAGGCAGAATGTGAGGTAAATATGTTGCTGTCAGAGATGGTTAAAACGAACTTCTGCACTTCATGGGTCCGAATGAAAATCTTTATTAACTGAGAAAATTGCATGTGAGGGGCCACACCACAATAAATGCGAGTTGATAAGACTATGCATCATTTAAATATTCAAAACCTTAGACGTCCGGAGCATCCAGGATATATCTGTGGTGTTGGACGAGGGGTAGGACTCAAGCAATTCTCTGGTGGTCCTACTCGAAAGGTTACTTTAGCACAACTTAGTGAATCCGATAAAAAAGGTGCTAAGAAATGAGTTTAAGAAAGAATTGTTCCCAGAATTGAGAGATGAGTTATTGTCAAAAATTAAATCAAAGATAGGATCCTTAGGATTGGCTATTCAAGGTCCACCAAAGGTGGCTTCCCATGTTGCTAGCACAAAGGGGAGTTGTCCTCTTCCTGAGGAATCAGGGGATGATGTTGATGTCCCTATTGATTGTGAATTGTATGTAAATTCAATTTTGTTTGGTTGTGTATGTTGAATATGTGAATTGTATGTGGTTTAAATCGTGTAGTAGGGCTAACCTTGATAATATTGATATTAGGTCCGCTTGCATCCATTTTAATTTCTAGTTTGTGTATGTATTGATACCCAATTTGTAGATATTTATTTATACCCATTTGACTCAACAATTGTCATCTTTTTTGTGTCTTAAAGATATTTTTTGTGTCATCTTTAGGTAAAATATATGATTTGGGAAGCACCATCCACCACGAGGCTATTAAAGATGATATGTTGCGAGTGGTGGTTGTAGATATTAAAGATTCTTCTGCTCGTGTTCCTCTGCCTAGTGAGGAGGTTCAAACAGTGGGACAAGCTCCAGGAAATTTTATCATTTGGCCAACCAGATAAGCAAAGCCAATTGTAGTAAGTAATTTTATTTATATTTGCCTTAATTACTTATGTATTTGTTGTATTTGGATGCATATAATATTGGACTTATTTTTGGTCAAATGTAGGACGTTTCTAAGAAGACAAACATTGTTACACCTCCACAACCACAATTGTCTCCTCTCCAACAACTTGGTGCAACGGTAATCACAATGAGGAATAAAACTATTGAGATAGATATGCCTCTTGAACTCACATGTAAGACTGCTACCACCACTTTATTTGTATGTCATAGGGATATTTGTGAAATTTTCATTGGTAATGATCTCCTCTCTACAACAGTTCTACAACTTTGGAATTTGTAAGTAAACATTCACAAACGATGAAAATACTATCATATTGCATTCGTGTATTTATTTTAACATTATTTGTTCATATTGAAGGTATTTGCATCACCTCTGCATCGAGAGAAGGAATCTACTATCTATGGATTTCTTGATCCTGTTATAATTCAAAGTGTAGGAAATAAATCAGAGGAGGTGCAAAAGTACTTGATAAAAATGTTTGAAAAAACTAGTAAAGAGGTCTATTTAGCACCTTACTTGCATAAGTAAGTACATAATTTTTGAAATCTTCATGACTAGTTTAAAAGTTTCTTTTAATTAATATTATTCTAACTTGTAGGGGTCATCGACAATTTCTAGTTATTGTTCCTGATCATTCTCTTATGTTCCTTGCATAAGAAAGCTAACACATTGTCCATCAAAAATATATTAGAGGCGTAAGTTTTCCTTTCTATTTTGATTTCTTCCTATATTATTATTATGATCGATGTAATGGATGTCTACCTTTTGTATAGGTCTTTGGAAGCTCATTAAAAATTGCAGGGTGTTCCATCTGTTTCTAGGAAGAATATGCAAATAATCAGACCTAATGTAAGAGAAGTTGACCTTTGTTTTTATGTTTTGTGATTGCTATTTTTATAAGGAATTGACTGTGTTGTTGGTTTTGTGAAATTTGGTTTAGCAAAATTGATCAAAGCATAATCTGGTATTTTGTATCCTTGGTTTCAATGAGTCTTGATTATTTGTATTTAATTTGCAGTGTCGACGTCAATTGGGCAGCTATGAGTGTGGGTATTATGTAATGAAACACATGCATACCATTATTTGTACAAACATTACTGAATCATGGAATAAGGTATTAAAAAACTAACTAAATACTTATCTAACTATTCATTACAATATTGTTTAACTCTATTGTTTTATTTGTAGATCTTTAATGATTCATCTCCCATGGAAGCTGCAGAAATTGAAGACATTAGAAGGAACTGAGCTTCTTTTATTTTAAGTGTTAGTAGAAACTTGGCTACAAGTCAATAGTATATGTACATTAATGTAATATTTGAATTTAATATATAGTTTCATGTATAAATGATGTATTAAATATTATTAGACAATTTAATGTTTGAAATGAATTCTGTTTTGTTAGTTCCATTGAATTTGTTCATTTGAAATTATATTGATTGGATGAGATGATAATACAAGAATATGATTATAATTTCATTGGATGTCAATTGTAATATAATCACTTTTTTTTATAAAAACATATATTATGATGTACTAAACAATGTACGTCATAATACGTTGGTTTTTGAAAAGCACATATTATAACGTATTATGACTGTTTTTTGCATGCATTCTCTTTTGTGTTGAGATTAAAGTTAACATGTTGATGTATGCATACTCTTTGTGTTGAGTTTCATGTGTAGGGTATGGAGAATAATTATTTACATGCAATTTTGGAATTGGGTTGTGAAAGGGGACTTGGGTTGTATATATATTGGTATTTTCGTTTTTGATGTTGTAATAGGTATACCAGGGGTTATACATGTGTATTATTGTGTATGTGAGGTTTTATGATGGGTATACATGCTTTGGAGTACTTGGAATGTTGTAAGTTTATGAGAAAATATTGGGTACAGTTAAACTACATTGTAATGTATGATATATTGAGTCCCTTTTTACCTTGCATAATTGGAAAATATTGTGGGACACTTATCTACACTCTTTGGCCAAGAGTGTGGGTAGGATGAGAGTGAGGGTTCTCTTCCATTGTTGGAAGAGAAAGGAATGAGTTATGAAAATGAGATGAGTGATTGTGACAGTTTAGAGAAAACTACGTGATGAGTGGTGGAGTTGGTGCTTTATGTGGAAGAAGAGCATGAAAGAGGAAAAAATAAAAGTTAAAGGTGGAGATGGGCACACGGAAAGTCACATAACAGAGGAGAAGAATTGGAAATTTGGTTTGGGTTGAAAGGTCAAAGTAAAGAGAGGATGGTGGGTGTTTGAGTTAAAAAAAAATGAAGAGAGAAGTGGTAAGAGGTGGCTTGGTCTCCGTGAAAAGCAAAGAGAAGAGGAAGGGGAATGGTTAGAGCATTTTACGCTTTGAGTGAAGTAAGTGAGAATAAAATAACAAAATGAGTAAGAGGTGTGGGACTGTGATAATTAAAGGAGGGAGAAGAGTGTAGGTGTGAGTTGTATTTTACATAGAGTGAGAAGAAAGGGGTAGTCAATGTTGTTGGGATTAAACAAAATGAAAGAGTGAGTAAAAGAGAGGTAGGGCCGTGAGCATTGAACATAAGAGAGAATAGTGAAATAAAATTTGTAGTGTTTAGGTGTGGGAAGAAGGGTTACGTAAAAGAGTAGTAATAGGTTGACACGCCTATATGTCACTTACACTCATTTGACACGGTCCAGGTAAGCTTTTTTTAAAAAAAAATTGAAACTGGTAAAAGTGGAAAAACATTACATAACCACTTAATGCAACAACAAATTTATGATGCTGACTTCAGTAGTTCACAAATTTTACTACATAACACATCCATGTAATCACGCATAATATTTGAAACTAACAAGAACGATAAATCTGAAATACAAATAAGCAAATTATGAAAGTGGAAACACATTACATAAGCACTTAATGCGACAACAAATTTATGATGCTGACTTCAGTAGTTCACAAATTTTACTACATAACACATCCATGTAATCACGCATAATATTTGAACCTAACAAGAACGATAAATCTGAAATACAAATAAGCAAATTATGAAAGTCTTCAATTTGTTGCATTTTTATTGTTCTTGTTTGATCTACTACCTTCAGGTTTGTCGTTGTGAAGAGGTGGAATCAATTTCATTATGATGTCATCAATGGAACTTGTTGGAGGATTGTTGGTAACAATTGGTATTGATAGACGTACTAGGTCATCAGTTGGACAGCCAATATCACTCCAAAAACCTGCACAATCTGAGACTATAATTCAAAGTGCTAAACAAAGTTCAAAATATATATAACAGTACAATACAAAACTGTTGTAAACTTTACCTTAACAATATTTTTAAGAGTTATGTTAAGATAGTATGTTTCGCGTATTGGTGAAAAAATTGCAACCCGTTCAAACATTATTGGTTGACTCCATATATTGATGTGGGAATATAAGGTCAGTAGCTAATTATTTATATAAAAAAAATATACTTACATCTTGCACGAACTTCCAACTTTTAACTGTGGACCTATTTCCGGATGATCAATGACCTTGTGGTGAACACTTGCTTTTACAGTCCTTGTTGGATCCTGTAAAGAAAGAGGTTCATTTTCCACAATAATATTTGAAGATGGTAGTCAAAGTAAATATACATCAACCAACCCAAATTGTTATTTTCATGTCACCCAATTCGTTATGTTCAATGAATCAAGGGTTGAGATATGCTCAACCTCATGTTTAACCAACAATCTTGCAAATGAAATTATTATTTTCATAATCTTCCTCAAATGACAAATTACAATTGTCTATGAACATGAACTCCCAATTAGGATACTTACCATGGATGTCAATGAATTTTTCAGCCCATACCCAAGCATTGGATGTGAAGTCACGATCAAAACTGGATTTTGCTATGTCACTAAAAAATTCTTGTGTTGGAATGTTTTCATTCACTTGTCGGTTAACCATAACTGCCTCAATGACACCAACAGGGCTCGGAATGACACTGTTATTAGAATTGCAACGGTGAATAAAACTATCAGGATCACTTTCATCAATATCAAGTTGTTCTTATGGCTCCATTGGTGTCTGTTGTTGTTGTAAAAAAAAATTGAAGAGGAAGTAAACTTAAACAAACTAAAATGATGTATTATCTAATAGCTAAGCAAAGTATTGGTGTAGCGTGAACGAAATGTAACCACAACATTATATCATATGGTTGTCTATCGTTCGGTTCCGCCCTTTGTCCTGTTCGATCCCCCTTTCTATCGTTCGATTCCCTGGTTTTATACTGTTCGGGTTGTATCTTACGCCCATTACATCCTATCACCCTAAATCCTATGACGTGTGCATGAGAAAAAGAAAAAATGGAAGAGGAACTGAACATAAACTAAGTAAATGGATGTCTTAGGTAAGCAAACAATTGATTGTGTGCAGCAAATGTAACCCAAACAATTCGGGGAAATTTCAAAATCGGGGATAAAATAACCAAGCTCTGTGTTGTTCTTCACAAAAATAAAAACGAAGAGGATGTGGACATAAGCAAAAAAAATCAATGTCTTAGCTAAGTAAAGAATTAGTTGGGGGTAAAGGAAATGAAACCTTAACATTGGGCATACCTTCAAACACGAATATTGTGCCTCCCTTCGAGAGAAATGTTTCGTATTCCCACCCAATGACAATTTTTAATTAGAGAATGCTACAATTTTGATTCCCCCTATGAAACATTAATTGTGATTGCTTGTGATAGAAGTCATGCAATGACGCTCCATTTAATGCCTCTGCCAAAACTTAATGACCCACACACTTTTTCATTTTCGGATGAAATAAAAGGTAGTGCCAATGTTGTTTCCAACATAATGAAGTTCTTCCTAAACCATAAACCCTAATATTGGTAAGAGACGAGATGAGTGAATGAAGACCTCAGACTCATTTATTGAAGTGCATTAATCTCAACAACCGTTGCAGTTTTATTAAATAGGTGACTTATTACAACTTTCTATTGAAAGAGAAAAACATTTAGAGTTGCCCAGAAGGTTGTTCATGTTATTTATTGTTGACATTGATATTTGTCATCTTCCTTGTATTTCTGATATTGTTCTTAGTGTAATATTTGAATTTATACCCCCTTTTAATTCATAGAGATGACATAATGGTGTCTAATGTTAAGTGTGACAAAAATCAATTCATAGTGTATGTTTGAAAACATTTAATGGTACAGTAAATGGTTATTTCGTTATTGGTATGTGGTTATTTGTTAAATTGGTTATGTACATCTAGAAAATTTTTTAAGTTCATTATGAAGGATGATATTAATTAGTCCAGTAATTAGCAATAAATGGTGTATTGAATTAATGTACTTAAACAAAGTACATGAACCTTATACATGCATATTCGAATGAAATTGACATTGATGAACAACATGGTGCGGTAAGTGGTAATTTGTTCATTGGTATGTGGTTATTTATGTAAATAATTATGGACATCTACAAAATTCATTAGGTTGAATATGAATGATGATATTAATTAATGCAGTAAGTAGTAATCATTTTTGTATTGATTGAATGTAGGAAAAACAAGTAGATGGAGCATATAAATACATCTTTGGATGATATTCAAATTTATGAACAACATGAAAAACCAGAAGAAGAATTAAATGAAAACAATGTTCAACCCACTCGATCTCTCCAACAATTGGAATGATTTTTGAAACTGTTAATGAAGTCAAACTATTTTATAGGCAATATGCAATGTCAAAGGGTTTTGGAATTCGTACAAGGAGTTCAAGGAAGAACAACACGAACGGATTATGTTACTTCATGATGGTGTGTTCTAGGGTTGGAAAATATGTGTCCCCTATTCAGCCTCTAACTTGGTTCAAAATGAAATCCTCATATATAAATCGTCATTAAATCCATTTTATTAATTTCCTAATTTCTTTTTACTTTTCTTTCAACCTCTAATCACAAGGTAAAAGTCATACATACTACTCCCCTCAATAGTCGGAATAAAGATAGAAATGAAATACATACTTGTCTAATTCAACAAAACTCTCCAAAGGAAACAACTTTTGCACCAGCCACTTGCAAGCAGGAAGAAGAATTAAGAGAATAACCTTGTCAAGATGAGCTATGCTTTAAAATTATCAACATCTATCCATCTTAGAGTATCAAAACCTCCACCATAATTACATATGAACATTAAAAACAAATTTCAAAAAATAAAGTACACAAAGTGTTAAATAAACCTACAAGAATTACCAAACTAAAAAGTAGAGAACAAACAATAACCTTATTTAGTTATAAGATCAGGTTACAAGGTCATGGAATATAAAACTATAATTACCAAACTATAAACTCAAAGCAATACTAACCAATGACAACTACGAATTTTGATGTTGATATTCTTTTCTGCAAAAACCTACAAGGGATAAACAATAATGGGTTAAAATTCAAACACCACAACAAGTTTTGTACTGGTTGAAGAATCAAATCACACATCGGTCAGGCCTTGGAATACAAATTCTTGCATACAGTTCACGGTCTATGCTTTTATCAAACAAAAAATAACTAGCCAAACATGTACAACATTTTGTACTCTCAAAGCACTATCTAACCTTTGAAGTAGACCATATCACGACAACTTTCATGAAAAGTTAAATGAAAAATTAAATCAAAATTTATGATTATAAACATATGATTGCCACTTATTCTTGAATTGATTGTAAGCAAATCATTATGGCAACATTGATCAAGGTCACACCGATCTAAAGATATCTTTGTTAAGAACTTTCGTTAGTCTAAACAAGTTATAAGAGACAATTATCAATAAAGTAAAACTAATAACCTAATAATTCTAGATACACAAATGATGACAAAACACTAAACTACATTATGCTCATTCTTCTAAATAATCATCTGATTTTAGGGTAGCAATCAACCATCTCCAAAGACGAATAGTCAGGCCAATTAGACATATTTTATAACAACGTATGAATATATTGACCCATTTATAATTTACACACATTCACTTAATCCTGAAATAGCATTCAAATATAATCCAACAAAATATTTTACCCATATATAATAGTTCATCAGTCAACCCCGAACCATCCAATTACATTTTCATTGATAAAATTTCAGCAAAGTTATACATCCAATGAAACAGCGTGCCAAATCAAATTCAACTCCAGAAAAGTACATATACCAAACATACCATTCATCCTAAAACACGAAATTTCATTTTGATTCATAACAAAAACACATAGATTTAGCATCAAAGCTTCCCACATCATAATCACAAAACAAAAAGTTTAACTCCCCATACCTTGTTCAATTTCCCCTTTATTGCAACCCTAGCTTCAAATTTCATGTATCTCACTCTCCGCTCCTGTGTTGACTCTCTAACTACCAAACTCGTTTTCTCAATGCGTCTCACTCACCACTGATAAAACTCGTTACCGATTGAGCATTTGGTCTTCTCCCTACCGCAACTCTCTCACAACCTTGCCCCTTTAGTCTAGGGTTTTCGAAAATCAATCAAAAATAAAAGGAAAGATAGACAAATGATGAGAAAAGAAGAAAGGAAGAAGAAACACAAAGGGGAGAAAATTCAAAGGGGACGAACCTTTCGCGCTCCACACCGTTCACGACCTGTACGAACTTGTCCTTTGTTGTTGACTTCGCCGGTAAGAACTTTTTCGATCATGTCCAGCCTCCGGTGGCACCCATGGACTTCTCCCTTTTTTTTCTTTCGTGCGTTCTCTCTCAACCCTAACCCTAACACGAAAACTGCCTCTTTCAAAATGAAATGGTCGCCCTTTCAAATATTCAAATCAAACACAAACCCTACAACAACTCCAAATCACTGAAACACATTGTTTCATTTATTCTCTCACAAACCACCTCAGGAGCAACCCACAGACTCAAATGACAAATATATCCTTTATGACATTGACAATCACTAGGTCCCACGGCGTGTCAAATGAATGTAGATTTCTTTAACCGTGTCAAAGTATTCTTTTGGTATGTAAAAAGCAAAGAGAAAGAGAAAGTTTGGTGAGAAATGGGTGTTCATGTGGGACCTACCTTGGAAGTGAGAGAAAATGTAATTTAATGGTCATGGGACCCACTTGAAAAGGTAGATGTAGAAGGGAGTGTGTTTAGAGAAAAAAGGGGTGTATTGGAAATATGTGTTTTCGTTGGTGATGGGAATTTAGTAAAAAGTGGGTGTGCACTATAAATGTTGTTCTAATTGATGGAAGTGAGAAATTAGTAATTTCACGGGGTGCGTCAATAGGAAAAATAATTAAATTATGTTATTCAATTATTTGTGAATTTTTTTAATTAATTTTTGGTCATTGAATTTGGGTTGACTTTGTATATGACGATGATCTGTGTATGGTTGTGGTGATGAAGTTGTGAGAGAAAGCGTTTTGTCATTTCCTTAGAATTTGTGTCGAATCAATGGTGTTTGTATTGTGATACGATAGTATGTTGAGTCTTTGCGGAGATTGAGATTCGAGTGTCATCCTTTCCTCGTGCACTAGGACTATAGAGGGTTGGATGTCTCGCCCAATGACTTCGGCTTGTGTGAATATAGTGCTCGGTGGGTGCGCCTAACCGAAGTTTTTGCTCGTAATTCCTTGAGGAGTCGGGGAAATAGGTTTGAAGTTGCGATGGAAGACGACTCAAATCGCCCTGTTTTGCGAAACAGGTTTGGTATGACAAAATTCTAGGAAACAACATAAGCTTGTGAGAATGATCTGAGTCGTTGTTTTGAATACAGTTATGTATTGTAATGTTATGACTATGATAGTCTGGGTGGTGATGATCTAGTTTATGAGTTGAATAATGTGATGTATTGTCAGGTTATGACTAGGATAGTCTATGTTATGATGTTTTAACATTGAAATTATATGCTATGTTAGGTTCTTAGTTACTCACCCTTTCCTTTTGTGGTTGTGGTTCCACCTGCAACAGTGAAGAAGATAATGAATAGTAAAATGAAATTGAAAAGTGGATGCAGTAATGATTTCAACTCTTAAATTGCATTGTAAACAAGATTCAATACATGGAAATGAAAAAGAAACAGAACCTAAACCTCCCCTTGGGGAATAGGAAGAAGATGGTCCCAAGAACTAAGTGGTGATGGGGAGACTTGTAGAGAAATCTGCTTTTAGGGTTTCATACAAACCAAAAGACCAAAAATGCCCTCCTAATGGGCTTGTCCTACAAAATGACCTACAATTGGGCCCAAAGTCATAAAGTTTGACCCAATGATCTTCTAAAACGAAATTACACTACACTATTGTTGTGCCCATCCTCTTGAAGTCCCATAATGTGCTTCCAACACTACTACTGAGTTCCTTTGGTTACTGCATCTGACCGTTCGGTCATGAAAGGCTCATATCGTTCAATTCATCAATGCTCTACAGCTCGCTTGTGACCGCTCGATTCAGGGAACATGTGCACTAAGGCTTTGTCATTCGGTTCAACAGTGTTCTGCCATTCAGTGTAAGCTTTCACAGATTGTTCGGTATGTGCGTCCACAGACCGTTCGGTTATGTGATGCTCCTCTATTATGTTCAACAATGCTCAACTAGTAGATGACCGTTCGGTGGAGGCTTCCAGCAAGGCCTTCTCAGCTTGTTTGGTGCAGACCGTTTGATTCAGGGAAACTCATGCACTATGGCAATGTCGTACGGTTCAATCAGTTGAGTTGGGGTTCCACAGACTGTTCGGCCAATCCTTCAGCAGACCTTTTAGTAATGTAGTGCTCGGTCATTCATTGTAGACTTAGGAACTGGTGAGTTCCAATCTTTATAAGACCATTCAGTCATGCATTCTAAGACCGCTCGGTCAATCCTTTAACATGTCGTTTGGTCAAGTCTTTGACAGACAATTCGGTCAAGAGCAATACATTCAAATATTCTTTTTCTCTAACTTTCAAACAGTGATTGTCCTGCACATAATGATTGAAATAATTAAGTCAAAATAATTCAAATTAATTAAAATAAGAATTAATCTTGAAATTAAGCCCAAATAGTGAAAATGAAACAATAATTGAGAATTAAGGCAATTCACTAACAAAGTATTGTGCGGAAAGCTAAGTGTATAGTGAAAAATGTTGACTCATCACCTACAAAAGTGATAGATGGCAAGACTGTGATCAAGAACTTCGCATAATGGAATTTGGATGAAAGTAGGATAGCACATTATGATGTTAAGGAAAAGAACGTCATTTCCTTTGCACTACAACAAAGGGGATGTCAACCTGCACTACAACAAAAGGGATGTGGGATGTCCTTGAGGTAACATGTGAGGGAACAAATGATGTTAAAAGAGATAGAAAGAATTATCTTATCTTGGAATATGAATTGTTTAGAATGAAAGATGAAGAGAATACATATGATGTTAAGAAACAATTTACACACATAGTAAATCATCCTATTACTCTTGGGAAGAATTTTGACAAAGAAGAAATCAATATCAAGATCCTAAAAAGTCTCAGCAGAAATTGACAACCAAAAGTCATTGCAATATAAGAATCTAGAGACCTTACTACCATGAACATGGCTACTCTATTTGGAAAGCTAAGAGAGCATGAGCTTGAGTTAGGCAGATTGAGAAAAGAGGAAGAGAGTGAACAAAAACACTTCATTGCCCTTAAAACTACAAGCAAGAATGTCTCAAGAAGGAAAACTGGAGAAAATGATTTAGATTTAGAGATGCCTGAACAAGAAGTAATGCATGAACATGATGGTAAAGAAATTCTCTAAATTTATGAAATCCAGGAAAGTTGTTTCTAACTTTGCAGGTAACTCAAGAGGCAATAAAAAGAGGAGCAAAGGTGTGATTCCTACATGCTATGAATGCGAAAAAGAATGTCATATCAAGCCTGAATGTCCTGTCTTGAAGATTAAATAAATACTTGATGAAAAGACTAATCAAAGCAGAAGAAAGGACAAGCAAAGGAAAGCTTACATTGCCTAGGAAGACAGTGATTTAAACAACTCTTCAAGTGACAATGATCAAAGCCTGAAAGAAGAGACAAATCTATGCTTAATGGCTGGTTCAGTGAACTCAGAAAGCAGTGGCTGAAGTTTTGATGAAGAGCTTATAGAAGACATGTATTATCAACTCTTACATGCATTTCAAGAACTGCATGTTGAAGCTATGAAATTATAATACAAGATCGTTGATAGGGGGAGCTATGTACAGCTGAACCATATCTCACATATGTATTTTTGATGATGACAAAAGAAAAGTTTTATAGTTTCTTGCACAACAAAATGGCAAAACAATTGTTTGATTATATATGTGATTGTGCTTGGACTATGTGATGTGTGTATTAATTGATTGAGAATGAATCATTGATTGAAACACTTTGCACATTGCATATCTGCATGAATTAATCGATTATTATGTTTGCATAATCTGTTAAATTTATCAGATATCAATATATGCTTAACAGAGGAAAAACACCAATTTTTAACCGATTATATTATGTGGATAATCGATTAAAACTTGTGGTTATGCTTGTACATATTTACTGAGTGCATTGAAGTGTTATGAATGAAAAAGTTTTCAAAATTTGCTTAAATATGAAACTTAACCGATTATATTCTTCTCCTAATTGGTTAAAATGAGTTATAACTGAAAACATTTTTCTTGGAAAGCATAACTACCATAACAGTCATATTTTTAAATGATGTGGCTTGTATAATATATTTAATCGATTGCATGCACATTTAATCTGTTATTTTATGATTCATATCTTTCATAACTAACTTTTTTGTTGAGGTTTAATTGCAGGATTGTCCTGAGATCTTCAAGAATCAAATACTGCTACATTTGGAAGAAATCAACAAAGATTCTTGCAAGAACATTGTGCTATCATAGAGCTGGTCTTTTATGCACATTGAGGTGTTTCTTTCCAGATCAGTATTCTTCTATAATCAAGGTTGAATGTGTCCCTATTGTTGCAACCAGGAAGAGGACTTGGTAAAGTTTTAAGACTTAGAGTTGGTATTACTCTAAGGGTGACAAAAAGTGATCTTTCTTTGTTGCTATAGTTGGTATTGAGTTAGGAAGGAGAGTACATTGAGAGGATTGTTCTCTGTATGTCTTGCTTGTAAGAACTCCATCAATATAGTGGAATCCCTTCATCTAAGGTTGATTGAAGGAAGACTGGACGTAAGCAGTGGGCCGAACCAGTATAAACCATTATGTGAATCTCTCTTTTCCTACACTTTTACATTGTTCTTATTCTTGATTGATTGCATTCAAAGAAAAATTTAAAGATTTCAAAAAGTTTTTATAGAACAAGTTTTGAAAGGGGAGAACCAATTCAACCCGTCTCTTGGTTTAGAGTATTGGCTTAACTTTTTCTACAATTGGCACCACAGTTGGGAATTCGAACTTTAATTGAATTTTAATCGGTTAAGTTTTCAGCATAATCAATTAATTTGTTCCTGATAGCCAATATGTCTCTGATCATGAGCAAAAGTGAAATTGATGATGATTTCTTGAATGCATCAAGCAAGAATATATGAAGTTTTGCGACTGACGATTTCTACGAGTGTATTAAGAAAAAAATATCATGGAAATCATCTTAAGAGGAGGAAAAAGTCTCCAACATCCTCTGTCAGAGCGGCTGCAGCGGAATGGTTAGCGTGGGATAACAAACCAAGAGGGGTTTTTAATACTAACGTGTGCCTTTTAATTTCTACTCAATTAAACTTACTTAGCAATTAATAATAACACTTAAATAGAGTAAGGTTGAGAGAAATTTGCACAGATGATTTTATCCTGGTTCGGATCTTACCAATCCTACGTCCAGTCGCTTATCTCAAAACAAGATAAACAGTTTCACTAACACAAAACAATTACAAATTACAATCACAAAGATACAATTTGTAAAAGTTTAGAAACCACCTCTCTTGATACCACAAGAGATGAAACTACACCTCCTTTGAGTCTTCACAAAGGATGAACACCTCCTCCGAATACTTCACGAAGGATGATTCTCTTCCGAACACCTCCTTAGACACACCAAGGATGAACCGGCTATTTCCTCTGTCACCGTAGCAGCACTTCACCAGCTCCACAGACAAGAGTTTCACAAGCCGAACAAGAACACACAAGTCTCAAGAATTTCTGAGTATTTGAGCACAAGGGAAGAGTTTCTGTGTCTCTGGATTTTTCTTGAGAGGAAATGAGAGTCTATTTATAGACTCATCCAAAGACTCTTCCATTTTTCGTTTTCAGCCTTTCTCACTGTGTTAATCGATTAGCTACAGTGGTTAATCGATTAACACTCCAACGGATAGTCCAACGGCTCTAAAAACGGCTAGTTTTTCAAACGGTCACTGTGTTAATCGATTAACAGCCCCTGTTAATCGATTAACGCTAATCGATTAACACCCTCTGTTAATCGATTAGCTACAGTACATTGCTACAGTACATTGCTACAGTATGCGCTACAGTAATTTGCTACAGTATTTTGCTACAGTAATTTTACAAAACACTTTTCTTTTTATAATCTAAGTCCTATACATATTTCTAAGAGTATTACAAAAGCTTTCCATAGCAATACAAGTCTTCATAACATTTTGAATCTTGATTTCTTCTTGACTTGATTTGGACATCATCAAAACTTCATCTTCATCATTTTGCTAACAATCTCCCCCTTTTTGATGATGATCAAAAACTCCTTGATTTAAAGCTTTTGGTAATAGTCTGTATTTAAAACACAACTTATGGAAGAAAAAGTGCATTAGGGAATAAACACAAATAAGCAAATAAGCTTTAAACATTTTCTCCCCCTTTTTGATCATAATTAAAAAGTTGTGTTTGATGTTCTCCCCCTAAGATAATACTCCCCCTTAATAAAAGCATGTATGCATATGAGCTAAAAATATTTCAAATTTAAAGATTCATTCAAACATGCAGAATAGGATATTTAAAGCAAATATTTTTAGGAGAAAGAGCTTATAAAACATTGTTGAGATCTTCATCTTGAGGATTGTCATCATTCTTTGCTTCATTTGTTATCTTCTACAAATCTTCATCATTTCCTGCATGTAATTCAAATGACTCAAGAGGTTTTGCCTCAAGGTCTACAATTTCATCAAAGACAACATGCACACATTCTTCTATTTCAAATGTTTTCCGTTTGAAAACTATATATGCTTAAAAAAAAAAAAATTCCATCTACCTTGGAATAAAAATTTCTTAATTTTTCTTTTCAAATATTTAAAACAAAATTGTTTTAAAGAAATTCTAAATTTTAAACAATAGGTACCCAACTATTTTGTATGGGTCCTTTGGGTTAATTTAAAAATTTGAAATCATTTTACAACCCAAATATATCTACCACTTGGAACACCATAATGCTTAATTTTACATTTTATTTGAAGTATGACCCTTTTTCATACAATAAAAGCATGATACAAAGTTTGTGTTCCTATAAGTTGTTCCTTTTTCTACCCAAGTTCTATGGGTTCTATGATTATGTTTATTTTTAATTCTAGGAACATACTTATTTTTAACAACCTTATTTTCATTATTTTTACTACATTCTCCAAAGGTTGTTTCATCTAGTAGTTTCTTATAATTAACACAAGATGCACATTCATCACTACTAGTATATTTACCTTTTTCATAAAATAAAATTTTATTTTTCAAAATTTTATTTTCTTCAAAAATATTTTTAAAATTTGATTTTAATTCTTTATTTTCATCTGCTATTGATTTTTCAACGTTATCAACTTTCAATTTATGTTCATCACAAAATTTACACTCAGCAGATATATTTGTATCATTTTCTACATTTGAAATTTTACTATTTAAAGTTTCTATTTCTTCTAAGGATTTTTCATATTTCTTTTGTAATTCTTTAAAATCCTTTTTCAATTTCTTATGAGCAAGATCTAGTTTTTCTGATTCTATCAATAATTCTCTATAAATTTCATGTAATTCATCTTCATCAATATGATCAGAATCATCAGAATCGCTAGAGGTACTTACTTGGCTTCCAGTGTCGTCGTTCACTACTAAACAGATATATGCTTGCTCATTAGAATCACCCATACTTGATGTTGTGCTTATTCTCTTCCATGATTAAAGTATTAGATTTAGCACACCCAATTTCATCTCCGCCTTCATGAGTTACTCTTAAAGTTTCCCACATTTCTTTAGCGTTTTTGCAGACAGAGACCCTGTAGAACTCATCAACAGTCAATGCTGACGCAATGATATTCCGAGCTTTTACATCATTCTGAGATCTTCTCTTTTCTTCAATGGTCCATTGGTCACGGGACTTTGGTTCCTGCATATTGTTAGTTGGAACAAAAGGACCAAATGCAACAGCATCCCAAATATCTATATCAATAGATTCCATAAAAATTTGCAACATCCTCTGTCAGAGCGGCTGCAGCGGAATGGTTAGCGTGGGATAACAAACCAAGAGGGGTTTTTAATACTAACGTGTGCCTTTTAATTTCTACTCAATTAAACTTACTTAGCAATTAATAATAACACTTAAATAGAGTAAGGTTGAGAGAAATTTGCACAGATGATTTTATCCTGGTTCGGATCTTACCAATCCTACGTCCAGTCGCTTATCTCAAAACAAGATAAACAGTTTCACTAACACAAAACAATTACAAATTACAATCACAAAGATACAATTTGTAAAAGTTTAGAAACCACCTCTCTTGATACCACAAGAGATGAAACTACACCTCCTTTGAGTCTTCACAAAGGATGAACACCTCCTCCGAATACTTCACGAAGGATGATTCTCTTCCGAACACCTCCTTAGACACACCAAGGATGAACCGGCTATTTCCTCTGTCACCGTAGCAGCACTTCACCAGCTCCACAGACAAGAGTTTCACAAGCCGAACAAGAACACACAAGTCTCAAGAATTTCTGAGTATTTGAGCACAAGGGAAGAGTTTCTGTGTCTTTGGATTTTTCTTGAGAGGAAATGAGAGTCTATTTATAGACTCATCCAAAGACTCTTCCATTTTTCGTTTTCAGCCTTTCTCACTGTGTTAATCGATTAGCTACAGTGGTTAATCGATTAACACTCCAACGGATAGTCCAACGGCTCTAAAAACGGCTAGTTTTTCAAACGGTCACTGTGTTAATCGATTAACAGCCCCTGTTAATCGATTAACGCTAATCGATTAACACCCTCTGTTAATCGATTAGCTACAGTACATTGCTACAGTACATTGCTACAGTATGCGCTACAGTAATTTGCTACAGTATTTTGCTACAGTAATTTTACAAAACACTTTTCTTTTTATAATCTAAGTCCTATACATATTTCTAAGAGTATTACAAAAGCTTTCCATAGCAATACAAGTCTTCATAACATTTTGAATCTTGATTTCTTCTTGACTTGATTTGGACATCATCAAAACTTCATCTTCATCATTTTGCTAACATCCTCAAACTTGCAAAGAAATCAGAGGATGAAGAAACTGACTTAATTGTAGAAAAATTTACAAAGATCTTGATGACTAAAAGAAATTCTGACAACAATCCTGAAGAGGACCAAAATCTCTCAAGTGACCAAGATTTGAGCATGATGGTGAAATATGTTCCGACTGAAAGATGTGAAAAAAAAGGAGAAAAAGAAACCATGTGGTATATGGATGACGGATGTTCCAGACACATGACAGGAGATCCAACAAGGTTCATTAGGTTATCCCACAAGATAAGCGACCATGTCACATATGGGAACAATAACAAAGGTAAAATTGTGGGTATCGGTAAAATACAAACACTCTCCTCATAATATATTGAAAATATGTTACTTGTTGATGGCTTGAAACATAATCTTCTTAGCATTAGTCAAATGTGTGATAGAGGATTAAAGGTTACATTTGAACCTAATCATTGTCTTATTTTCCATGAATCTTGTAATGAGTTTGTGTTGATTGGAAAAAGATATAACAACTTTATATGGTTCATTTTAGAAAGACATCTTTTAAATTTGTAATTTGCCTTATGTATAAAGATGATGATCCTTGGTTATGGCATAAAAGACTTGTTCATATTCATATGTCTCATTTAAACAAACTTGTTTCTAGAAATCTTGTGATTAGGCTTCCAAGCATAAAGTATGATTCTGACAGACTTTATGATGCTTGCCAAAAGGGGAAGCAAACCAGATCTTCTATCAAACCCAAGAGAGTGATGTCTACTACTAGACCTCTTGAATTACTTCATACGGATCTGTTTGGCCCCTCAAGAATCAAAAGTCTATGTGGAAACCTTTATGGTCTGGTTATTGTTAATGATTATTCTAAATATACTTGGACTTTCTTTCTTGCTTCCAAAAGTCATACTTTTACAATCTTTAAGAAATTTGAGAGCTATTATGCTGAACAAGGCATCTCTCATAACTTCTATGCACCTAGAATACCTAAACAAAATGGTGTCATTGAGAGAAAGAATAGGGCCTTAGAGGAGTTTGCTCGATGCCCAAACATTTATGGGCTGGTGGTGTCAGCACAACTTGTTATGTGTTAAACAGAACCATCATTAGACCCTTGCTTAAGCTTACTCCTTACCAGATGCTCAAAGGTAGAAAGCCCAATATTACTCATCTTAGAGTCTTTGGTTGCAAGTGTTTTGTATTAAATAAAGGTAAAAACAATCTTGGCAAATTTGATGAGACTATTTTTATTGGTTATTCCTTGACTAGAAAAGCTTACAAGGTGTATAATAAGAGAAATTTGTGTGTTGAAGAATCTGCCCATGTTGCTTTTGATGAATATATTGATTATACTACTAACAAAATGCATCCGAGAGATTGTATAGATCCAGGAGATTCTACAGGAGAAGAACTAGTGAGTGAAGAGACTCAAGAGAATCACATTTTAGCTGACACTGAAACTGCTCCCAAAACTGATTTTGTAAAGGAATGGAAGGCTCCTAGAAATATGTACACAAGCAATATCATTGGTGACATTTCCAAGGGTGTTGTATCTACTAGGATACAACTCAATCAGTTTTGTATGAATGTTGCATTTGTTTCACAGATTGAACCCAAGAATGTTAATGATGCTTTGACTGATGAAAATTGGTTCATGGACATGCAAGAAGAGTCAAATAATTTCAAAAGAAATAATGTATGAGAGCTTCTTCTAAGGGAAACAACTCAACAGGTTATCGGGACTAAATGGGTTTTTCGTAACAAAATGGCTGATTCTAAAGTCATTGTCAAGAATAAAGCAAGATTAGTTGCCAAAGGGTACTGTCAAAAGGAAGGAATTGATTATGATAAAAGTATGCTTTTGTGGCCAGGTTGGAAGGAATAAGAATCGTCTTAGCAATTGCTTCAATGCTGAACTTCAAGCTTTACCAAATGGATGTAAAAAGTGCCTTCTTAAATGGTAATATCAAAGAGGAAGTATATGTGGAACAACCCCCTGGCTTTCAAGAATTTGGGTTTCCTTATCACATTTACAAACTGAGAAAAACTCTCTATGGACTCAAACAGCCTCCACGATCATGGTATAAAAGGTTGAGTGAGTTCCTTATCAAGAAAGAATTCAAGAGGGGTAAAAATGATTCAACATTATTCATTAAATAATCTGGAAAAGATTTATTGTTTTCACAAATATATGTTGATGATATAATATTTGGTTCCACTAATCCTCTTTTGTGCAAGGATTTTTCTGAAAAAATGCAAGAGGAATTTGAGATGTCCATTATGGGAGAGGTAAATTACTTCCTTGGAGTGCAAGTGAAGCAAGAAGAAGTTGGCATTTTCATTCATCAATTAAAGTACTATGTTGATCTGGTGAAAAAAAATCTAAGATGAATGAATGCAAAGAAGTTGCTACTCCTATGGCTACAAACTGCTATCTTGACAAGGATGAAAAAGGTAAAGATGTTGACCAAAAGATGTACATATGATCGGTTGTTTACTTTATTTAACTGTCAATCGTCTCGACATTATGCACACTATTTGTTTATGTGCTAGATTCCCATCCTGTCCAAAAGAATCACATTTAACTGTTGTTAAAAGAATTATGAAGTATCCTAAAGGGACCAAAAATGTTGGACTATGGTACCCTAAAGGTGCAAATTTGTCTCTTGAGGGTTATAGCGATTGTGATTTTTGGAGGTTGTAAACTAGATAGAAAAAGCACCAATGGTACTTGTCATCTTTTGGGATACTTACTGATCACTTTCCATTCAAAGAAACAGGCTTGTGTGGCATTATAAGCCACAAAAGCTGAGTACATTGTAGTAGGGAGTTATTGTGCTCAGTCTCTTTAGATCAAGAGCGAGCTTGAGGAATATGACATTCATCTTGATCATATTCCTTTGAAGTGTGACAATACTAGTTTTTAAAATAGAATGACTTAGTTTCTCACACCAAGGGTGAATTGGTGAAGTGTAAAAAATATAATCTTTCAAAAACTATTTCACAAATTAAGAAGCTTTTACACTTTTCTTGAATCACAAGTTAAAAGATATGCAATGCAGCAGTAAACTAAATTGAATATACTAAGAGCGTAATCGACTTAATAAATAGTGTAGGGATCAAAAAATTCAAATGCTAATTTTTATACTTGTTCGGCCAAGCCTACATCCAATGTCCTTCCACCCACAGGAATCAAATGCACTATAAAGATTAAGGTTTTTACAACAAGATTTTTACAGAGACCTCACGTCATGAATGTAAAACACCTCTCTAACCCTCTAATCTAAATATACACAACAACACAAAGAAGAACAACAACAAGAACACCCTCTTCTGTTGTCTATCCCTTTGAGACACTCTCAAAATCAAGATCATCGTTCTTCTTCCCGCTAACACCACAGGGAATCCAAGCCAATCTTCAAAGATTGCAAATCCTGATCATGCATAATACACCCAGTTGTGCAGATTGACCACACGTTCAAATCAGCAAGCATTGCTTCTCAAGAAACCTCAAGTCTTTGATCACCACGGTCAATCTTGGTTTTTGGAGCTTTTTCTTTCTTTGTAAAATCACACAACTTTCTGTAAAAGATATGAAAATGTCAGATTTACAAAAGTTCTTACAAAATTCAAAACAACGTCAATTTATAGTAATACACACACCAGACGTGTTTTAATCAATTTCGCTACTAATGTAGTCGAATGCATATTGTAGTTATAATAGACTAACATCAGTCAAGCTCATTAATTGAATGTACATTTAATACAATCGACTTACAATAAATGTCTGGTCAATATATTTAAAATTATGATCGTTAAGATAATTATGTCAAGCATTCAATCAATTTTCAAAAATAACAACCAACTTAGTCGAATACACATTGCATGCAGTCGATTAAGAAAAATCACCTAGCACATTTTTGAAAACTTTTCTCTTCAAAATAACTCACAACACACTTGATAAAAGTTTGTGCAAAGACACGAGTTCTAATCGATTCATCCCATAATGTAATCGACTTAAAAATGTTGTTTTGCTACACATTATAGTTCAACCAAAGTGCTTGTGGTTTTCCATTTCCAAAAACTCATGTCATGCATATACATATAAAATCACATATTAAACACACTGATATGAAATGAACAACACAATCATTTTCACAAATATGCTTATCCAAATTTATCACAGTAAACAAAAGCATATAACATGTAAGCATATAACATGTAACACAAAATACTCATGTGTTATTAATTATGTGTTGTCATCATCAAAAACACAAATATCACTAAGATTGTAGGTTCATTTAAACTAGTGCTCCCCCTATCAATAATCTCAACAATCTCCCCATTTTTTGATGATGCACAACCATGATTAATAGTCAACCATGTTGCACAAAACAGATAGATTATCTTAATATTCAATTACATCAAATTCTCCCCCTTTGGGCATTATCAAAAAAAGATATTCAAAGTAATTGATACACCGACAATCACGCATATAGAGATACATCAGATAAGATGACAAAAATATTATGATGCTCCCCCTATCAATAATATCCACATGACAGTAATATTTTCTCCCACTTAATGGAAACATGTGAACTATCAGCACTATGTAATGTTCCCCCTGTCATTATGCATGTTTCAATCTCAAATCATAGAGATGCATAATGCAGTACAATCAGAGTATATCTCAGAGCATATAAAATCATATCCAAGCATTGTATTAGAACAAATATACCACAATAGTAATTTCAAAGCATAAATGATACAATTTGAATCACCAATATAGTTTAAACACTTAATATCTCATAAACATATTCACAACGGCTAAACACGGAGATATAAGATGTCTAAATATTCAACATATATTTATCAAGGTTAAAAGATGATAGATATTCCCAGTTTGGAATCTCCAAACCCAATGTCAAAAACCAATCGATTTGATCATAGTCATAATCGACTTCTTGTTGTTCAGAATGTTGACCTTCCATTTCATCTCAGTCAACAAACGTATTTCCTGCATAACCTTTCCAAGTCTTTCCAGATCAAGCATTTTAGAATCAATGTACTCCAGGAATTATCACAGATAATGTATAAGTATGCAATAATGTAAATGTGACAGTAACACATGTGCAGTTGCATACATACATAGTGTATTTGACTTTGTTAATCAGTTTCACTCAATCACAGATATAATCAACCATTCACAAATTGAATTAATATAAAATATGATTTCATTGATAGTCAATCATTGAGTACAATCAGATAGAAATAAAAGATAATGGCATATAATGCCAAGCACAAACAAACAAAAAAAATAAAACAAGACACAAAACCATATAGACTACTAATTATTTGATTTCTTAAATTCTTTTCTTGTTTTTCTTCTTCAAGTAAGTACGGAGAAGCATGTCACTATTGCTTTCTTCAGCAACATCTTCATCCTCACTCTCATCTTCTTGCATTTCCTCTACAACATTTTCTTCTGGTGTGTAGCCTTGCCCACCAAATTCATCTTCAATTGCCTCCTCCTCATTCTAATTTTCCAGATTTAGATGCTCCTTTATTTATGAGACATCTTCAGTTCTCCTTTATTTCAAATTTAGAATGAGGTATGTATGGAATAGAAAAGCATCCTTCAACATCTTCATCTTCCTCAACATGTTCATCCTTGGACTGTCAACCATCTGGAGTATGTTGTAGACACATCCTGTGTAAGGTAGCTTTGTCGACCATGTTGTTTCTACCATATGACTCGCTTGATTCACTTACATAATATACTCCAAAGTGAATCAAGATTTTGGAGATGAATACACAATAAGGTAACATGGCTGACTCTAGTCTCATCCCCTTAAGCATATTATCAAAGATTGCAGCAAGCCAGTCCACTGGAATATTTTCCTTAATGGCTTTAAGCAGATACAGATCTTCTGTAGTTGCCTGTGTATGGTTGCTACCTCGTGATATTAATATCCAGGATATGACAAAGATAGCCAACCTATCATCCTTCTTCATTTCTCTGGTTTCGTAGTGGGAATAGTCTCTAATTTCTTTAGGGTTCCACAGACTATCTTGACAAACGGTGTAGCTTTGCAACATAAAACCTCCATTCTAGAAGAAACTGAGTTTCATATACTTATGAGTGATTAACTTCCTCATTTTCCAACTATCCAGAAAGTTGGATTGTGCACTGTCATCACTTATCCATCCATCTAAATTTGATGGCCGTCTCATGTTTTTGGTGCCCAGAGTCTTTATTCTTTTTCGCTTCGATGAAGTGGATGCCATTGATGTATAGTGAAGAATATAACTCTCAAAATACCAAAGAAGAAGGATTTCAATGCTTGCGAAGAAAGTGAGTGACAAACTTCTTCGTTTTATGGTTAATAGACCAATAATTAGATTTGGAGGGAACTTAAAAAATTCACTTTCGCTCCAAAACAAAATTAATCGACTTCGAAAATTCCAAATTTTCAAAACCATGAAAAAGCTCATAACAGTGACAATTAATCGATTTTATTAAAAACATAGTCGACTTAATGTTTAACAGAGTGTTACTTAAAATAGAGAAACACACACACAAAACATATTCGACTTTATTCATAACATAATCGATTAACAGTCATGTAATCATATTTTCATACAATCCAGTCTATCATATAGACATTCAACACACATGCATACGACAATCATTCATATCAACATTTATGATTCGTGAATGTATGAAAGTAATTGCAACAATTACCACATATTAGATACTCAAGAACATAAGATTTCTTCATTGTAGTTGATCCTTGAGTTCTGTACTGCCTCAACTGTAGCTACTTCCATGCAAAACAATCGAATGGTTTTGGCACTGGTACCCACATAAACTTAGGTCCTTTCTTGTCAGTTGCAGGATGTTGTTCCTTAGGAATCCATTTGTATTTTCCTTTGCGAACTCCAACCTTTCTATAATAGCAATTTCTTACATTGTGACCAATTATATTGCAATAAAAACAGGCATTAGTAATAGGCTTACTCAGATCAATAAATTTCTTGGAATTGATCATGTTACTTTTTGCTTTATAGCCAATGCCTCGCCTATTAATTGCTATACCAGATTATCTTAACACAACATCCAAATTTTCTTTTCCTTGAGTAAATTTAGCTAGAGTATTGGTTAAGTAATCAATTTTCTCAATGTGCACAGGAAAGTTATCACACTTCTTTTCAACCATTTGTATTTCTGTTTTAACTGTCTTTGTAGATTTCAAAGCAATTTCTAACTCATTTTTCATTTATTGTTTTCCTCTACAAGATTATCAATTTTGTACTCATAGTCATTTCTTTCAAAGGATAATCGATTCACTTTATATTCGAGTCGCATGGCTTCTGCATGAATTTCCTGAAAAACATCCAGCAACATGTGATACTTCACCTCGATAGGCTCATGTTCAAAATCATCATCGTTGTCATCATTAGAATGTGCAGAGCCTACCATGAAACATAAATTTGATTTCTCTTTCATGCTACAATCATCATCGCTTGAAGAATCACCATCGTTGTTTTCTCACGCTATATATGTTTTGCTTTGCTTTATGTTTTTGTCCTGAGGATACTTTGTGATCGCTTTCTGCTTGTTCTTTAAGTTTGGACAGTCAGGCTTGATGTGACCTTCTTTACCACATTCATAGCACTGTACAATGTTGTTTCTTGAACTCTTTCTTCCTCTTGAAGGACCTGCATTGTCAATAGCAGAATTCCTATTTTTCATGCACTTATTAACTTTTCTTACCACCATGTTCATGATCTCTTTTTGTGATACTTCTGCATTTGATTCAGCTTCAGATTCAGCCTTCTTGGTGGACTTCTTGCTTGTGGCTTTAAGGGAAATTGATTTCTTCTCCTCAATTTCTTCTTCCTCTCTTAGCCTTCCAATTTCAACTTCATGTTCCTTGAGCTTGCCAAAAAGAGTTTCCATGTTCAAGTTAGTTAAATCTCTAGATTCTGATATGGCTATTACCTTTGGCTGCCAGGTCCTATTGAGACTCTTCAGGATTTTGATGTTGATCTCCTCTTTATCAAACACTTTGTCGAGAGCCATCAAGTGATTTACTATATGAGTGCACAGGTAATAACATTTTTGGCCTTAACATCATCTTGAGCTCTACGGTTCTCATCCTAAGTCCACTCTGAAAAGTTTTTCAAAATAGTTTTTCCATTGATAATTTGAGTGGGCTCATATGGACCGTTAAGAGTGGCATCCCATACTTCTTTATCCACGGATTCAAGAAAGATCTGCATCCTGATTTTCCAAAAAGCATAGTTCTCACCAGTAAATAAAGGTGGTTTATTTGTTGATGCACCTTCACCAAAGTTTTGAGAAGTGAAAGCCATTTCTCAAGATCAAATCTCCTAACCGAAAATAGTAATCGATTTGTTTTTCAAATATTTTATGAAAACCGGCTCGGATGCCAATTGTTAAAATAGAATGGCTTAGTTTCTCACACCAAGAGCGGGGGTGAATTGGAGAAGTGTGAAAAATATAATCTTTCCAAAACTATTTCACAAAATAAGATGGTTTTACACTTTTCTTGAATCACAAGTTAAAATATATGCAATGGAGCAGTAAACTTAATCGAATATACTAACAGAATAATCGACTTAATAAAAGAGTATAGGAATCAAAAAATTCAAACGCTGATTTTTATACTGGTTCGACCAAGCCTACATCCAATGTCCTTCCAACCACAGGAAGAAAATGCACTATAAAGATCAAGGCTTTTACAAAGACCTCACGTCAAAAATTTAAAAGACATCTTTAACCCTCTAATCTAAATATAGGCAACAACACAAACAAGACCATCAGCAAGAACACCCTCTTCTACTGTCTATCCCTTTGAGACACCTCAAAGTCAAGAACATTGTTCTTCTTCCTACTAACACCACAGGGAATGATAACACTCTAGTTTTGCATATTTTTCTTTGTTAAAATTCTTTTCTTAAGCTTCTTTAGTCTTTAATTCTTTAGAAATAGAATAAATTAGTTTAAATACCAACAAATAACTTTTAAATAAAAATTTGGTTAATTTTCTCTTTTTAGGCAAATAAAATAGGTTTTTAAATAATTATATTCTTTTTAGAAAAATACTTTAGAAAACAAAATAAAAATATATATTAGAATAGGTTGTATTTCTTTTTCTCTTCTTTAATACATTCTTTTTTCTTTTTGCAGACTTGTTTTTGGGCTTGGTCAATGGTTAAGTATGCAAGGCTGATGTGCACAATTGGAGCTAATTGGGCTTGAAAAGCCAACAAAAATTTTGGGCTGATGCAAACTACATTGAACATCTAATTGGCTGAGTATGCATTGGTTGTTGTATGCATAGGCCACTAGTGCACTGGATTTGGGGCAGCTAGATTGAGTCCCAATTAAATGAAACGCAGCGTATTGGATGACTTGGTAGTTGTTGCCTTCCTTGGGAGTCCTGATGTAGCAATTCATTTGGAAAGAAAGCACTCCTTCGTGCTAGAGCTTTGGTAGAACACCACTTTCAACCTGAGGTTTCCAGAGAGAATGTAAGAAAAAGATCAGAGTTGGCGTGTCACTTACCACAGCTTGTGCACATGACTGGACGTTGATCTGCAAAGAAGATGAAGACGATCGAAGGGCTAGGAGATGCGATTTTTTAATGAGAAGAAGGAGGTCGTCCGATTAATGCGAAGCGTCAAAGTTTTCTTTCATCATCTTTCTTTTCTTTGACCCTATAAAAAGGGCTTCTACCATGTAATACCTTGACATTACACACACCTTTTCGCTACAGTTCTCCATTCTTTAGTTTAGGGTTTTTATTCGCTTTTGTAGAGTAGGGATTTTGTTTAGTTATTGTTAGACTTGTATACATAGATTCTATAGTTTAGCTTAGGTTTTATTTTCTTACATTTTATTTTCTTCTTTTCTTTTTAATTTGTTTGTTTAATTTATTTTCCCTACCCTATTTTGTTTTAATAACTAGTAGTAGTAGAATAACAAGATTTTAACCAAACATTTCTGAACTTAACTGTACCGAGTCCGAGGATTGATACCTAGGTTGTCCCTTTACTACATTAGTGGGGAAACTTAGTTTGTTCTGATTTTTTGCGACCAAAAATCAGTTTAACAGGGAATCCAAGCCAATCTTCAAAGATTGCAAATCCTGATCATGCAGAATACACCCAGTTGTGCAGATTAATCATATGTTCAAATCAGCAAACCTTGCTTCTCAAGAAACCTCAAGTCTTTGATCACCACAGTTAATCTTGGTTCTTGGAGCTTTTTCTTTCTTTGTAACATCACACAACTTTCTGTAAAAGATATGAAAATGTCATATTCACAAAAGTTCTAACAGAATTCAAAACAACATCAATTTATAGGAATACACACATCAAACGTGTTTTAATTGATTTCGCTACTAATGTAGTAAAATGCATCTTGCAGTTATAACAGACTAACATCAGTCAAGCTCATTAATTGAATGCACATTTAATACAATCGACTTACAATAAATGACTGGTCAATATATTTAAAAATATGAGCGTTAAGACAGTTATGTCAAGCATTCAACCAGTTTTGAAAACAACAACCAACTTAGTCGAATACACATTGCATGTAGTCGATTAAGAAAAATCACTTAGCACATTTTTGAAACTTTTTCTCTTCAAAATAACTCACAGCACACTTGATAAAAGTTTGTGCAGACATACGAGTTTTAATCGATTCATCCTATAGTGTAATCGACTGAAAATTGTTGTTTTGCTACACATTAAAGTTCATGTCATGCATACACATATAAAATCACATATTAAACACACTGATATGCAATGAACAACACAATCATGTTCACAAATATGTTTATACAGATTTATCACAGTAAACAAAAGCATATAACATGTAAGCATAGAACATGTAACATAGAATACTCATGTGTTATTAATTATGTGTTGTCATCATCAGAAACACAGATATCACTGAGATTGTAGGTTCAATTAAACCAGTGCTCCCCTATTAACAATCTCAACACTAGTGCTATAAATCTAACCAAAAACCCCATTCTACATTCTAAAATGAAACATATTGAGATAAGACATCATTTTACCTAAGATCATGTTTCAAAACGGAAAGTTAAAATTGAATTTGTTGACACTCTACATCAATGGGCTAGCATTTTTATTAAACCTCTATCAAAAGAAAGATTTTACACTATAAGAAATGAACTAGGTATTCTCAATCGTAGTTTTACTCAATAATCTAATAGTGAATTGTATGAATGAAATATTGCATTGTCATATACTAATGTTCATTCATACTCATTTATGGATATTGAAATTGCACCATCTTTATTAAAATTTCGATATATAAAGGTTGGAATCAATAAATCAAATGAAGTTGTTTTGAATTTAAATCTACTGATTTAATATGAATATTGATTGATTGACTAAGTACATTTATTGAATGTGTTGTATGAATGCAATCTATGCCATTCAGTGTTAAATATTTCTTTTGCCTACTCATACTCATTTTATGATTATGTTATTTCACAATGATGTTATCTCTGTACTGACCCTCAACAAAGTTGAGAAGAAAGTTTAATGCAGGTCTGATACTGGAAATAAGCTAAATACTTATCTGAGATGGTTCTTCAGTACCTTGCTAAATTAAACAGATTAAGGAAACAATATAATCGACTACATTTCATGAATATGGTTTGAGTATCTAAACTATTATATCATATACTCTATCACATTCCTACTGTTTTCACATGTGTTCATTCAATCTAAATCTCATTGTTTCTTATCTGCTGTGAATCTTTCTGAGTTTTTTTGGATGAAAACACTAAATTGTGTTGGCTTCAAGCATTATCAAATTACTCTGATTTCTGTCATATCTTGATACATGCTTGAAACTCACTCTGTTATACAGGCTCTGATAAATCTCTATTGTTTGCTCTGATGGAAATTGAGAGACTTTAAAGTTATTGCATATTGATAGGGGGAGCTAAAATTTTTGTATGATTAAATTCATTTTTATCATCCCCTTATTGATTGATAAGAATGAAATTGAAATTGTTTATACTGTGATTATTATCAAGGGGAGCATTCACTTTTGACATTATTGTGAAGATCTGTAACATAACTCTGTTTACTAAAAAATATACATTGTGCAAAAGGGGGAGAATTTATACCTTTTTTGCTAATGCCCAAAGGGGGGAAGATATTGGAATTGTTTGAAATTGTTCATATCCGTGACTATATATCTCTGTGTATATCTGTTTGAAGAAATAATTTATGTTTGTGTATTGTACATCATGGTTGTTTTATACATCATGGTTGTGCATCATCAAAAAAGGGGGGAGATTGTTGATAGCGGGAGCAATATGAATGTGGAACCCAATCTTTGATGATTAGGTTCTTGATGATGACAACACATTGATTGTAAAACCACACATATGCTATACTAACACAACAGAAATATGTATTTTTTTTATATACATGTGTTGGTTTACAAGTGTTTCAATATGTTTAATACATATGTTATCATGTTGATTAGTTTGCATACTACTGTGATCATAATTGTGTATATCTTTTGTATCCATGTTAAATGTTTTAATGAGATTAAACATCAAGCACAAAGCAATTCTATATGATACGGATTACATTGATGTTGTAATCAATTGAACTCATAAGATAGCTTATGTTTTAAACTGTGGCAAAACAACAAGTTTTGAATCGATTACATTAAGTGTTAAATCGATAAAAACTCGTGTCTTTGCAAATATTTTTTTGGTATGTGCTATGATGAGTTTTGAATAGAAAAAGTTTTCAAAATTTGTTTAAGTGTTTAGCTTAATCGATTACACTCTGTATGTAATCAATTGAGACTGTTATGTTTTGAAAATTGTTTTAAAGCTAAGTCATAATTGTTTTAACGGTCATATTTTTAAATATGTTGACTAACATTTATTGCAAATTGATTACATTAATTGTACATTGATAACGGTTGAATTTACCGTTATCTGTTATACAATTTTGATACTAAATCAACTCTCTTTGACTTTGAAACTTGATTAAACTCTTGTTTTAGTTGAATTTGGTGAATAAGTGAAAAAAGGTTATACTTAATGATTTTTATCACTCATTCCCTCAATTTTGTAAGTTATTAGTATGTTTTGAAAGAGGAGTAAAGTATCAAGGAGTTGGAACCCAGGAAAGACAGCAAAAGCACCATAATAGAAGGTTGTAGATGGCTCAAGGACGCCTGGTTGCCCTTTTCAAGGGCCCTGGGAGTTGGTTGTCACGCAACCACGCCTGGCTGCCCTTTTCTGGGCCCTCAACGCTGGTGGTGACGCTTGGACGCTTGGGTGCCCTCTTTAGGGGCACTAAAGGCCAAGGATCTCGCAAGCACGCTTGGGCGCCCTCTCTAGGGGCGCTGAGTTCCAGTCACAGCCACGCCTAGGCGCCATTTCAGGGGCGCTGAGTACTAGTCAGCTACACTGCATGACACTTGGTTACCCTCAACTAGGGCGTTAAGCGCCACTCTTCATGCAGTTTCGCTTGCTTGCCCCTAGTTAGAGCATTAAGCATTGACGACGTTGTACCATATGGAATTTTGGATCTATTTAAAGGCCTCTACACATTAGGGTTCGTATGTTTTGATGGCGGAAGCACAGAAAAGCTATTTTCGACCCTTTGGAGGAAGATTGGGCATGTGGGAACTTTCCTTTTCTCTTTCTAGGGCTTCCATCTCATTTACATTCTCCCATTGTAAGCCAAGGTTCTCCATGACAATGGAGAGCTAAATTCATTTGTTGTTGGGGAAATATGTAACCTCTGAATTTCATGTATTTGAACATGTTTTAAATATTTTATGCTTCTTTCATTGAATGTTAGTGATTTTCTCCTATTCTTAATGTTTGTTATGTTTTGGCCATTCATAGCCTGATGATTGGATTTCTTTGTTATGCGAAAATACTTAGGAACCATGATTTGGAGGATTTCACCTAAAGGAAATATTATCTAGGGATAGAAATAGGACGTTTAGTTGTCTTAAGCTTTTTTTCTTAATGCAGAATTGGTTATTAGGGTTTTCAAGGGATTGTTTTGTAATAATCAAAGCTAGACTTTTTATGCCAAGTGTTTACATTCGGCAAGTGTACCGAATCATATCAAGTAATAACAAAATGGTAAGACCAAGTATCGTTTCCCAAAGGACTCAGCCTAGACAATTATGTGATTTCTTGATTAAATTAGACTTGTAAACGAAATCACTGTGTTTGAATTACGGAAAAAAAACATGAATGCAAGTTTTCGATCAATTGGATTGAAAAAGAAAAAGAGACTGATGTAAAATATGGAATGATGATGTTGTTCGGGTTTCCGATTTATCCTATCCACTCTCATGTATTCATGAATTCATCTTTCTTCATTAATGTTAATGCCACTTTCTAATTTACCTTAAACCCGATGTCTCGGTGAAGAAAGCCTACTCTTAATCACTAGTTTACAATGTCTTGTCTCCCTAGCAATTATTCATGCATTACATTCGCACAGAATCTTAAAGGCAACCGATCCTCCTATTCCTATGTCTAGGTAATATTGCTTCCGGGAGAATTTCCCCAGTTCTAGATTTACCTATATGTGTCCATATAGATAACATCAATGATCATGCAATTGAATGAGTTAAACAAAGCATGCATAGAGTAAAGAGGAAAAATCGTAGCAATTAATGAAGCAAAGCATATAAAATATAGAACCAATTCAATACATAAGAGTTTCAAAGGATTACATTGATTCCCCAACAACAATGGAGGTTTAGTTCACCATAGACATGGTGAAACTAGATGCAAATAATGAAAAGAATGAAAGATAGAACCCTAGAATTTGAAGATCGGAGCTTCCGCATCCAAAATCTGCCTCCAAGGGGTGGAAGGAGTGTGGTTTCGCCTCCTTCTGTCCAAAGATATCACCCCTAGGTTGACTAAACCCTTATATAGTTTATTAAAAATTACATAAGATAGGCCCAAGCCCAATTAAATGGCGCTTAGAGACACTTTTGGCGCTCTGCGGTAAGTGCGGCTCTTCAAGGTGACGCTCAACTGTAGTTTTGGCCCCAACGGTGACTGTCGTGCTTCAGAATGCCGCTCAGCGGTAAAAGTTCCGCTCAGCGGTGACTGTGGCTCTTCTTTTGTACACTTTTAATTCCTTTCCTAAGTCCAGCTCCTTACTACTTCAACTTCTTTCATCTAATTCATCTTAATTCCTGCCAAAACAAGGAAAACCAAGCATAAAACCCATCCAACTCTCTTATTTCCAAAACTTAAGCAAAAACATGATTCCAAGCTAGTTTCTAAGTCATAAAAGTTGTTTTTAATATCAAAATTAAGTATAAAAATAACGATTTTTCAACCGTTATTACCAAAGGATTAGGTTATAAGTAATTTTGAAAGTGACATTAGCATTCCAATGAAGAAGATGAGTTCTAATATGTATGAAAGTGAAGTAGGAGAAATTTAACCCCAACAACATCATCATCTCATAAAATCTCAATATCATTCATTCATTCTTGTTTTAGCTTCAAAAGATCAATTTTACATTTAAGTTATTATGTTTATTTTTATTGCATTCAATTTTCATTCAATGGAATCATTCTTTAGTCTTAATTAGTTAATGTATTATACGATTATTTGGTGTCACGAGTCTCTTAGGAAACAATATTTGGTCTTACCATTTTATATTACTTGATACGATTTGGTACACTTGCCAATGATTTAACATGCATTCAATTAGATATTTTTGAATTATAATTATGTTACATCTGTCATTTATGTAACCAATTACATTACTAATGTAATCGATTAATCTGCGTCTGTCATGGGATAACTATATATATAGACGCATTGCTCACTATACTGTAACAAGAATAACGAATTGATCATTTGAAATTTTGATATTAATATCTTTGATTAGAGAAAGGTGTTACAGGTGATTGAGAATCTCCAAGAACCAAGATTTAAAGATTTAGAAGAAACTTGAAGGATTCTTGAGAGAAGAACTGTGGACGTAAATTGAATGATCATACTCTGCACTACTGAGGTGTTTCTACATTGATCAGAAACGTGTTTTTGCAATCTCGGATTGTGGTTCCCTGTTCGTGCGAGATAGGAAGAAGAACAAGGGGTTCTTGACTTTGAGAGGTGGTCTCAAAGGGTTCTACAGCAAGGACGTGTGGTTCTGTGTGAAGGTGTTTTCTTTCTATATTTGATTGTGAGTGGGAGTGGTGTTCACATTGTGAGAGTGTGTTCTCTGTAAAACCTTTGGTGTAAATCTCAAATCATTATAGTGAAAGATCCTTCAATCTAAGGTTGATTGGAAGGGTGACTGGTTGTAGGCATTGAGGTCGAACCAAGATAAAAATATTGTGTTTGTTCTTCTCTCCTTATCTCTTTTACTTTAAATTGCATATGCATATTACTTAGATTACAAAAAAGATTCAAGATCATTCAAAGTTTGTGAAAAGATTTAAAAATGATTCGTTTTTAGTAATCACCAATTCACCCTCCCCCCTCCATCCCTCTTAGGGTTGAGAAACAAGGCAATTCTTTTCTAATAGTTGAAAAATCTATAAATAGACACATTCCTCTCTGTATTCACTATATTTTATGATTAATATCTTTCATAACTAACTTGGTTGTTGAGGTTTAATTGCACGAGCGTCTTGAGATCTTCAAGAATCATAGATTGCTATATTTGGAAGAAATCAACAAAGATTCTTGCAAGAACTTTGTGTTGTCATAGAGCTGGTCACTTTTGCACATTGAGGTGTTTCTTTTTAGATCAATATTCTTCTACAATCAAGGTTGATTGTGTCCCTGTTGTTGCGGCTAGGAAGAGGACTTGTTGAAGTATTAGGACTTTGAGTTGGTATTACTCTAGAGGTGACCGAAAATGGGTGATCTTTCTTGGTTTCTATATTTGGTATTGAGTTAGGAAGGAGAGGACATTGAGAGGATTGTTCTCTGTATGTCTTGATTGTACGAACTCTATCAATATAGTGGAATCCCTTCATCTAAGATTGATTGAAGAAAGACTGAATGTAGGTAGTGGGTCGAACAAGTATAAACAATTGTGTGAATCTCTCTTTCCCTACACTTTTACATTGTTCTTATTCTTGATTGATTGCATTCCAAGAAAATTTTAAAGATTTCAAAAAGCTTTTTAAAGAAAAATTTTCAAAAGAGGAAAACCAATTCACCCTCCCCTCTTGGTTGAGAGTATTGGCTTAACTTTTTCTACAAAGGTTAATCAATTAAATATTGAAAAAAGACACTTTAAATATAAAATTAATGACCTGGTTGATGATAATGCATGTCTAAAAACTGAACTTGATAATGCCTTACAATATGCTAAGAAGGTTAAAGGTCAAATAAAAATTGGTGTTCAATACTGCACTGATTGTCTAACACACCTAGAGAAAATTGAATACTTAACCAATACATTATCTAAATTTACTCTAGGAAGATCCAATCTTGAAGTTGTGCTAGTATCTCAAAGAAGGGTTATTAACAAATAGGGCATAGGTTACACTACTAAAAACGAAAGAATAAACTCAAAGAAGTTTTCTGACTTGAGAAAACCTTCATCTATTTCATGCCTTTACTATTGGCCACATTTCCAGATCATGCTATTACAAGAAAGTTGGTATTCCTAAGGGAAAATTCAAGTGGATTCCCAAGAAACCAACTCAAACCACTGACAGTAAAGGCCCCAAGTTCATTTGGGAAACTACATCGAAACCTTATGATTCTTTTGCAGGAAAATGAAGAAAATTGGAGGCACATAGAGTTAAGGAAGGCTTAAAGGATTAATCACACAGTTCTTGAGTTCTACAAGTGGTAGCAAGATTTAATTCTGTCATAAACATGCATCATTCTTACAATGAACATTCATCTTGAAGTATGTATTGATCTATGCTTGATTGTTGTGAAATCTTGTGTGAAACGTGATTTGTGAATTTTAATCGATTATATAACTAATATAATCGATTATACTTTTCTCAGTATTTTCTCTATTTTTCAAACCTGAGATTTGTCGCATTTTAATCGGTTAAGAAACTTATAAAATCGATTAATATTTTTTTACTGTTTATTGTGATTGATGCTTCTGTGTGTTGACTTGAGATAATCGGTTAACACAATTTGAGTAATCGATTAGGTCTCCAAGTTTGAACTTTTATGTTTAAAATTGGATTTTCCTCAAAATTAATCCATTAAGGTAAAACCCTAATCTGTTAAATTGATCATCTAACTGTCATCTGGAATCATACTCCTACTCTCGCATATGGAATTGCACTTATTCAAAGTCATCATCTCAGCACAAACATATTAAAACAATTGGTCAAAAATCTCGTGCCCTCGATCTTTAAGGATGGATTAGTGAAGAGGAAACTCAAACAAATTTCATTGACCATTGGAGGTTGAGGAAGATTATCCCTCACAAATACGTGGTTTTAAATTTCTTTAGGAGAGAAGGTTTTGTGTTTCAAGAATGGCTGCAAAGACAGGGATTAAAGACCTTTGTGGAGATGGCAGGTCCATGGTATCCAAAACTGGTAAAGGTATTTTACTCCAATATGAAAATAAGTGATGGAACACTCTATTTCAAGAGTAAAGGGCGTGGACATCAAACTAACAGAGGATGTTTGGTCATCAATAGCTGGATTTGTCATGGAGGTGAAAAATCTCACCTTGGAATTGAAGGTATGCACAAATTCTCTATATATAAAGACTGCCTTAGGAATCCAAACTAGCCCAGAGACTATTCTCTCTATAGAACAGGCGGGATGAAGAAAGATGATCGTCTTTATGATTTTTTCATTACTTGGATTCTTCTGCCAAAGGGCAACAACCATGCACAGGTGACCATAGAGAATATGTGCTTCATCCATGCCCTCAAAGAGAATATCCAAATTGATTGGACAACAACTATATCTGACAACATGGTCAAGATAACTCGATATTCATACTAAATTCGGATAGTCCAGTTTAGGTCTTTACGTGTTAAGATGTTTGGTTTGATTTATGTTCTATATGATTTATGTATGTCATGTTATAAATGTAATATGAATTGTTTTTGTAGTTAGTTTACCCTTTTGTTTGTGCATTGTTTGTATGTTCATGTGCTTCTTCTTGGCTATGATCATCCGATGAATGTAAGTAGAGATTGAAGATGTGACCATAAAGTAGACTTTATACGACGGGACAACTAATTAATGCATAGTTTTTTATAGATTATATATAAGCATATAGTTTTATTTTAGTTGACTATATAAAGTTAAATTTGTAGTTATGTTTTTTATAACTATAATGAAAACTTTTACTTAATATCTTTATTAAGTGTTCTGTTGTATTAAATGTGATAAATTATAATTTAATATTATAATTTTGATACGTTAAATTATAATTTACCTAAAATTTCAAAATTCATAATGACATTCACAACACTTTACGAGTAAAATAATTAGTATTAAATAAGCTATAAACTAAAATGATTAAAAAAGTCGGAACTTCAAAAGAAATTTATGTTAATAATTAATATGCCAATAAATGAGAGAAAGAAAAAAGGGAATGGTTACATATTCCTCATGCATTTTTTTAGTGGTGAGAAAATGATCCACAACAAAGAAAGAACAAAGAAAAAAGAGAAAAGAAAAACGAATGGTACTCATCTAGTGCAATCAACAGAGGAAAAAAAGGGCCACAAGAACACATATTCATGTCAAAAAATAGATGCTTCGATTAGCGTCATTCACGACCACAACAGCATCTAAGGCTGCAATGAAAACCCAATTTAAGCACACCCCACATATTATTAAGGTTGTTGTTTTTTTTTTTCTTGAATGAAACAATTAACAGAAACGAAAATGATCTGTAAAAAGGTTGCACTGATGGTCTTGGTAGCGAGCATGTTGATGACGAGCCATGGTCGTCGTGTAACTATTCTTAATCCTGGAGCGAACAGTATGGATGAGATTAAAGACGAAGGATATACTGAGTCTGAACATGTGATGCGACGTGGAAATGACAATAACGTTAACAAGGAAGAAAAATCAGTTCAACATTGTTATGCAAAGTGCAGTGCAGCATGCGTGAACCCTAGTAGCACTGAAGTCGAAAGTATCTGTTATAACATGTGCAAAGATCGTTGTCATTTTTGAAATGTTTTCAGGATTTCACTTGAGCCTCAAATATTTCTTCTTATGTATCTATCTTTGCTTCATTCTTTTTCTTTTTAATATTCTGGTTACAAAGTTTCGTCTACCTATATTTCGTGTGGGTGAGTTTGTACATAGACCATGATATTTTCACATTCAATTTTTTTTTTGTATTTTTTGATACTCTTTTTTTTATTTATTATTTTTTTATTGTTTTATTTATATAAAAATTAACTTTTTTTATGATTATTTTATTTCTCAATGAGTTGCCAAAAGTTTTCGAACATTTTTTTCTTTTTGTGTATACCTATGTAGCCGGTTGTAACTTGTAAGGTCTTCTTGTTCCTTTAATATATGATTATATTTTGTTGAATCAGTAAAGTTGAAGTTCAGTTGTAACGGTGTTTGATATTTCATAACCCTAGAAGTCATTTAACAATTAAAAAAATATTATGATTCTAAATAACAAGCGACTTTTTATATACTCTATATATTCTGTTTATCATGTATTGTTTTGCTTTTTTTCAGAATTATTTATTGGTTTACTTAGAACAGGGACCACGGTTCATGTAAAAATAAATTTTAACCCATAAATTAATTTAGTTCGCCATGAGTTTAAATTGAGTTAAGTTGAAAGAATTTTATTTTTTTAAAATGTAGGTCAAAATAAGTTTAATTCACAAGTTAAGCATATTTGAACTAGATTGTTATATTCGAACTGACTCAAATTACAAACTTTTTAACTTAAAAATAGTGAACTAAAAAAGTAAATTATATTAAATTAACTTTTTTATATAGCTCAATATGATTTTGGTACCTCTTGTATGCATACTTATATTTACAAATATAAATGAATTAAAATTGAATTTATAAAAGTCGTATGAAATATTTTGCAATCCTATATTCATGAATGAGGTACTGAACAGAGATTGATAAGAAGTTTATAAGGACTATTTGAATAGAATGCTTAAAAGTGGATACTAAATACGTTATATATAAGCTTTAATTTATATTTACTTGTAAATACGTAAATATTTCTTTATAATTGTTTAAAATATTTTTTGCGTTAATTTTGGAATTCAAAACAATTTTTTTTCTTAAACATAGTTACTTTTATGAGTAAGTATACCTTGGTATATTTATGATAGGATCCATAACATAGAATTTTAATTCAGAATCTATATAATTACTTTTAAGATTTTATATCCGGTTTTCTCATTTAAGATTCAATGATACATTATTTACACTTAACCTAAAAACATTCCAAATTTATATTTAATATTATTTTAAGATCTCCGAAACAAAAGCTATTTTAATGTAAAAGTAAATGTTTATTGAATTAAATATGTTTTTAAGCGAATTTGTTTTTAGTTTCTACTAAGGTATATTTTGGTCATTTTCCTTAAGGTCCCTGAACATCCAAAACAGTGGTGTGCCACGTCATTTTTTTTTTCTAGTTTTTCTCCCTCCCTCTCCCTCTATCTCCTTCCTTGCAATTGATGCAAAATGAATACGGGTTTCATCCATCGCCGCTGTCGTTGCCCTTAAAGCCCTCTTACGCCCACCCACCCTACTGGAACTACACCGCACAAAGTCCTTTTCTGCCTCTAAAAACGAACCTTTCTCTACCTCCTTCAAACCCTAGCGCAAATATTGCGACGTACACGTCCATAGCATCCTCTCCAACCTTTTTCACCAAGACCTCAAACCCCTACAACTAAACAACATTCGCCCACGTGTTTCGGTTTTCAACAAGAAATTGCAAAAGTAGCGGTAGAAGCAGAAAGCGAAGAAGTGGAAGAACGATGCTCTTCTGGTGGAGAAGCCGATCGGGCGGCACTTCTCGGAAACATAGTCGGAGATCGCCGACTACGGCATCGGGCGGTGGTCTTGTGACACCGATCCAAGGTTCTCGCTAGGCGTAGGGCGGTTCTCCCTAGACGCGGGGCAATTCTCGCTTGATGGTTCAAAACTCTTCCAGAATTGCTATGTAAACTATGAAATTTGCAAATCTTGAAATTAGATCACTGTAAACATCTCCAAAAGTTGCCTGATAATTTGATAAACTTAAAATGTCTTCAAAAGCTATCTTTTAAGGGTTGCACAAATTATCAAGCTTTCTTCTTAAGATGGTTGATTTCTGTAAGGAGTTTTGCCTCGTTCTTTGTTGGCAGTGAAAAGAGGGTTCCTTTTGGCGAAATTAAGAAGAAGGAGGCTCAAAGAAGATCTTGAGATGAAGCATATGGGAAGAGTGAAAAGTGTAGAGGATGCGATGGAGACCAATATGTCAAGTAAGAGATTGAAGGAATTGAGGTTGTCATGGGACATAAATGAAGAGAGCAAATTAGGAGAAAAAGCTGAGGAGATTCTTCAAGTGCTTCAACCAGATATTGAGCAGCTTGTGAGTTTGACAATAACAGGATACAAAGGTGGTCGTTTCCTGAGATGGGTGTTGAGTCGTTCTCTGAAGAAGTTGCAGATTGAAAGATGCAAAGAGTTGAAAGGTTTTCATGAGACTTTAGAACCCATGACTGGCCTGCAAATGTAAGGAAGGAGACAAAGGGAAAGGGAGGGAGAGAAACAAGGAAAGATTGACGTGTCAAAAAACAAGAAAACATGATGTGAACTACGTTAGCCAGCTTAACCTATTTTTAACGGCATTAGTTTTGAGAACGAAAAATTAAGATTTCTTTAAGGAGAAGGACCAAAATGTACTTTAACTTGAAAGAGAGATTAAAAACAAATTTGCTTAATAGTTTAGGAACTAATAACATATTTAAACCTGTTTATTCTATATTATCATTTCAGCGTACTATAATATGAAGAGTGTTGTAAAATTCAGATTTTTTGCCTTATATATTGGATACTACACTGGTAATAAATGTGATATTTGAAATAACATAATTTATTTAAACAGTAAGTCTAATAAATAGTATTAAGTTCCTTACCATCAAATAAAAAAATTGAATATGACAAATTTTATATTAACGTTTAACACATATAACTTATTTCAGTTATTGGGGCTGAGTCACCATGCTCCTCCACAATTTGTCTTCTAGCCGTTCGGTATCGCTCCAAACTCCGTTGTTCACTCTTCCGTCCGAGAGGGAACCTGTCAAAGATTCTTCGATGCCAAAGTCAGTACAGGAACCGTTTGGCGATTCAATGAAATAGCAAAGAATGTGCAGTAAAGGCAACCTATCTACCACTCACCTCTGACCTATATTTATAGTTTTCGCCATGGGCTTGAGATTAGTGAAAAGTTAATCACGGCCCAATTCCAGCCAAATGACTCTAATCACTATTTACCTTAATCATAGTCTTAATGACCAGATTACCGATTGGCCGGCCTTGCGCAGTTGCCCGTACGATATCCTGTCATTACTCACCCGAGTGGAAAGATGAATGGTCGGGTTGCACAGCGTATAATGAGTGTTTATGCAAGCTGTCTAACAATGTTATCAGAGAAGTAAAAAGGATTGAAAAAACACCGACCGTTAAATTGATGTCGGCGTTGCTCTCAGACCGGCCAGTCCGTATGAAGAAACGTCGGCCGTAAGATTGGTGCTGACGTTCCTCTCAGACTGCCCGTGCATAGATAACTTATATAAGTTTAACTATAAGATAAATTAACATTTAACTACTAATACAATCTCCAACACACCCTCTGCCAACAAATCACCACGCCATCAAACACCCATCAACTCATACAAAACCACAAACACAGATCAAAATAAAAAATATAGAGCAGTATTAAAATTGTCAGAAATACAGTTTCAACTAATCCTATCCACCGCACCGCTTCCCATTTATTGCTTTCTGTTTTTATCTCCTATATATGTACCCTTTTATCACTTTTCTGTACAACACAATTGATAAACGGGTCGCACCGCTCACAAAAGTTTGTGCATAAAAGAATGCAGTATAACTACTAGGAAGTGACTCCTAGGTCGTCTCTCAAGGACCAAATTTTTGGTTCAGTTTTTAAGTCGATTACGAATTTGGGGGGGGGGGGTTTATGTTTTGTTGTTTTAATGCGGTAAAATTAAATTAAACTGAAAATTAACTTTAAAACAGTAAACGTGAAAATGGTGAAGTAACATTTAAAACATTAAAAACCGAACGGTAAAAGATATCAAAATAAAATTAACGTGGGAATACTAAACGTAAAACGTTAAACACAAAAATAAAAGCATCAGTAAAAACAAATCGTAAACATAAAACTAAAACGGTAAAACTGAAATTAAAACAGTAAAACGAAATTAAACAGTAAAAACGAATTTGCTACAGTAAAAACGAAAATTCAAAAACATAAAACAGTGAAAATTAAATCTGAAACAGAAAACTAAAATATAGAAAACGAAAATACAGTAAATTGTAAATACAAAAAAAAACAGTAAAAACAGAAGACAGTAAATTTTAGAAAACAGTAAAAACAAAATTTCAGCATCATGAGAAAATAAAAATAAATCTGAAACAGAAAACTGCAGTACAGAAAACAAAAACACAAAAAAAAACAGTAAAAACAGTAAAAACATAAAACAGTAAAAACAGAAAATGAAATTACAGCAGTAAATAATAATAACAGTACAGAAAATACAGATTTTCAGAATCCTAAATTGTAGCAATACAGAAACAGTAAAAACGTAATACAGAAAAATGTAAATACAGAAAACAGTAAATTACAAAATATGAAAACAGAATCAGAATTACTGCACCAGCATACAAAAAATAAAATTACAGTAAATAATTGAAAGTGAAATATTCAATGTCATAGTAAAGCAACGGCAGAGATTAAATTGTAGAAAAACTGAGTACAGTAATTAAATTAAAGCAACAATTAAATTACAGCAGCAAACAGAAACAGTAAAATGATATGGAAATTTAGCTACAGAACTTGAAACCAAACTTTGCATTGAATTTAAATTCATTACAACAGAGAAAATAAAATTGGAACCTAGTGTGTACACCATAGCTTTCAACCGTAGCCTTCCATTCTCAGTCACAAGCTCCTACAGTTCCAGCACCTCTTGCCATGAATTTTCCAGCCCCTTTTGTCCAGCACCCTCACTACTGGAACATGAATTCTCACCGCTGGACTCCCTACTGCCCCCTCACGGCACCCCTTACTTATACTCCAAAACCAATTTATTTTCCATTTGGAAGCATGCCAACAAAATGAGTGATAGGCCCTCCATAATTGTCTTCTTCTTCAATAGCAAAATCAGCCGTGACTTAGTTATGAGTTACTTCTCTTTTTGTTTTATTTTAATAAAAATCAATTTAAAACATCTACTCTCCACGGTGCATTGCCTTCAATAATGGTTCTTTGTCTCATTCTTCTCCAAAGCAATAAGAGAGGTCCCACTTGGACTTTACTTCCATCACTCGTGACACCAAGTGCTTCTTCTCTCCATGCAGCGTCTCTACCAGGAGAAGTCCGTGTGCTTCCGTGGTGTTCCAAGCCAAGACACCCATTTCTACCTAAGCCATCATCATCCAGCTGCTGCCCCATCTCCTTGGCACGTCCCCATCTCCTACACTTCCATTTACTCTACTTCTCCTTTCATAAAAAAAATAATATTTCCAAGTGCAAGAAAGGAAGAAAATGAATCTCATGCTGAACCAATTGCCTTGGATAGGTGTTGCTACTGCTGGACAAACATCTCCCCTAGCTGGATGTGCAGGACGTGAGACCTCCCAAGCTCCAACCAAGGTGACGCTGCAGGTGACGGTCTCCATGTGGTGTCCGTGAGCTTCCTCTAAGCTGCTTGCTTCTACTGGACCATGGAAATGCAGGTTGTGATTGAAAGCTAGAACGTGAAGCTTTTCAAGGGTGCTGCGGTGTGCTTCTTCTCCAAGCTTTGGACATGGCAACTGCTGGGTGATGCTACTTTTGGAAGTGCATGATTTGCTGGATGTAACACCTTTCATTTCATGTTATTCTCTCTTCTTCACGTGACATTGTTGGACATTAAAATGAAACACCTCTCCCTAATTTAAAAGAAAACTAACTCCTTTGACCGTGTGCCAACTTCCAGCAAACTAAAATACATTTTGCCTAAAGGAATTTAAATGAGCTGCTCTATATCAGGACATGACAACACTTGTGCATGAATGTGGTCCACGTGAATTCTTCACTCTTAGGTGGTGGCCCCCACTAGAAATTGTTCTTTGGACGTGAATTAAAGAGGCCATGTGATAGCAATGTTACTTCAACAAATTCAGCACTTTTCAGCACTTTGCATGCTAAGTCATCAATTCCACTTCCTTCTCCTATTTTTTACGTGAGCTGCACCCAAAAGAATGAAGAAAACCGTGTGTGCTTTCATTGCAACATTCTTTAAAAATAAAAGAAGAGGGGCCATGTGTCCAGCATTGATATTTCAACAATTTAGCACCTAATGTCCGTGAGTTATTAAGCTTGTGTGAGTGGAAGAGAATTAAAAATCTGCTGCACCTTTTTCTATTATGTGGGCCGTATGTATACCACCTTAATAATACCAGTTTAATCAATTTCAGCACTTCATTCTCCTGGCCCGTGATATGCTCCCAAGCATCAACTAACTTCCAAAATAAAGTCCTTGTGAAGAATAAAACGTGAGTGGTGGCCCCTTGGATTCTATGTGCTTCTTGATGTGTTTAATGCTTTCACAATTTTCCAAGTGCCCCTTTACAATGGCCGTGTGCTATTATTTTGTTGCAGCCGAGAATGGACATCACACTTTCTTCCTCATGTGCTTTAAACATGAATTGGCCGTGTGATGCATATGTGTGTTGCAAGCTTTGCTCCTAAAAATTCAAAGAAAAATATTCCATCTCAAGTTTCACACAAATTAAATTAATGCAACACAGGTTCGAGTAAATAACACAGCAAATGAAATTTCTTCTAAATGTCCTAAAATATCTTCAGAATTTTCCCTTCAATCAATAATGTAAATAATTAGTCTCAGATAATTCAAATTAGTTAAAATAAGAATTTCCAATCAAATTAAGCACAATTAAGAAAAATGGGAAAATACTGGACATTTAAACACAATTCCCTGATTAATTTTAGTACAATAAACCAAGTGAAGTGAAGAAAATAATGACTCATCAAATAGACCACACTTAGTCTTTTGCACTCCTGGGCAAAATTAAGACTCAAATCAGGGAACAATTCAAAGGACATCAAAGGACGTGACACAAATGCAGCATACAGAAACAAAGACTCGTAAGAAAAACATATTTACAGAGTTCTCAAGAAATCTGGACAGAGAAAAGAAGTAGAAAATATCCGACACAAAATCCAATAAAGCAAATACTTACAGAAATCTTCCAAGCAATTCAATACACAGAAAAATAATCAATCAGCTTGAGAGGTGATTCAAAAATAACATAACCTCACAGATGCACTCACAGTGTTTCTCTCAAGTGTTTAAGGTAAATGATTTCAACTCAATGTACTCAAGAAAACAAACACAAGTAGACTTGGCAAGCTTCTAATATCAACACTTAAAACATATGCATGTTCAGATCTAAAGGTCTTTCAGGGTTGTAATGGGGCCAAGGACAGTGGAGGATAAATATGGATAAGTAGCTAGATCTCAGAAGAAATAGAGGAGCACTAGGGAAAAAGTGTAAATGCAGTAAAATCTCACCCAAACCTCTAATTCAATCCTCTTCTCGACTCCATTATTCACAAAATTATTTTTCAATTTTTCTCATCATTTTTTTTTATCCTGTCCTTTTTTTTTTTTATCACACAACAGGATATAAATTATCATTTCAAAACATGATGAGGAACCAACTAGCCAATTCATCAGAATTCCCAAGGAGACCACACTTATTCACAAAATACTTCTATAGCTCCAGACTTTCCTAAGGTTAAGGTAATCATTTGTTTTTCACTTAGGATCAGTGTATGAGCTTCAACACAAAGAAATATATACAGTATAGGCTCAAAGGGGTTATCAAAGGATAATAACAAGGTAGGCTTATTTGGCTAAAGAGGCTCAAGAACAAAAATGCCTTTATCACGTCTGAACATGCATATCAATCAAGTATATAAAAAAAATCAAGCCAAGGCATATGTGCAAGCATTCAAGATACATATCACACACAAGAAAGAAAATTAAGTGGCTCAAATCTCACACAGGGTATTCGTCACAATCAAATCAACCTCTCAAACGTATAATTATCTTTCCAAGCAAAGAAAAGCAAGGATTACAATCTATAAGTAGTAAGTAAGTGAAGGAAAAATCTACAACTTAAACATCATCCAGAAATCAAAAGAAAAATGTAAAATTTATTGCACACAAAACACACTAAAAACCACTTAAAACAGAAAAAATTTAACACTCAAAAACAAAAATTTTAACACACAAAATACAAACTTAACAGAAACTAACAGAAAATCAAAATTTCTCCCCAGTAGACCACACTTAAATCACACAATGTCCTCAGTGTGTTACAATCATCAGATTATCAATTTCAGAGCAGCAAATAATATAGACCAGTGCAATAAAAAGTTAAGAAAAATGGGAAGAAATTTTTCAGTAACATCCATCAGCAGATGTTCTCAGGGACATCCATCAGTAGATGTCTAAAACACCTAGCACCCATCAGTAGATGCTATAATATTTTTTTTTTATTTTATTTTATTTTTTTTTTCTTTTATTTTATTATTTATTATTTTTTTTTTTTTTTCTGAAAAAGGATACCGGTACTGTGACAACAGTCTCGGTGGGAATGACCGGAACTGTTGCTACAGTGGAAAGCTTTGGCTATAAAAGGCTGCTCCTCCGCGTCCAGCGCCATTTCTGAACGCTCAATCTCTCTCTACTCCTCTGCTCTCTCTCTCTGCTCTCTCGACTCTCTGCTCTCTCAACTCTCTCTGCTCTCTCAACTCTCTCGAGCGTCTGGATCTCTGCAGGGAGCCTCTCCTCTGAGCATCTGGAGCTGTGTGGAACCTCTGCCACCGTGCCATCTGAAGAGTCTGAGATCTGCGAGGAGCTTCTCTGCCAGCCTACTACTCCAGGTAAGTCCTTTGCTCCTGGATCTGCCTTTCTTTCCGTTTTTTCTGCTCTCTCTCTCTCTGTATTACCTTTATTTTTCATCTCTGCCCTGCTCTCCCTTTACTGCTTTCCATCTTTATTTTCAGCTTTCTGCTCTTTATTTTTCACCTGCTAAACACTTAAAACACATAAAACACAATTGTCTTAAAACTTAAGGGGTATATCGGCTGGAAACCAGACGTTAATCTCCCTTCGTTTGAAGGTATGGCAGAGACAATCGGGTAGAACAACGCCACGTACCCCACTTAAAACTAAAACACAGAAACTGAATATACAAGAACAATATGGACAAGGACACTGGACGTAGATCCGTTTAGGACCCTTTGCAAGGACCGTGAAACAGATCTGAGACCAGACACAAAAACAATCAAAGACAGACAGGACAAAATAAATTTAACGGAAAACAAGAACAAATAAAGAAAACACAGAACTAATCTAAAAATTTTTTATGCTTCTCTTTTTTTTAGTTCTTTTTATTATTTTTTTATGTTTATTTTTTTCTTTTTTTATGTTTTTGTTCTTTTTATTTTTATATTTATTTTTTATTTATGTATTTGTATATTACGAGAGGAAGGATGAGTGAAACGGAATCAGAGAGATATACCAGTCAACGGTGGCGTCCTACCGACGATCAAATCCAGATGATGACCAAAATATTCAACTATGGGGTCACACACCCAAGCCGAGCGCAAGTCGTCGAGATCGCGTCTCGACTAAGGGCTTTCGGCGAAGCCACTGAATACAACGTACACTGCTGGTTCAACAACCACGGCAATCGGGTCAAGCACTGGCAAGCGGAGATAGACCCCACTGGCACTCTCTTTTCACAACTGCCGCTGTACATGTACGGTAAGAACTCTCATCATACCATCATTGAAATTTTTTTCACTTCCTCTTCTATTATTAACACATGTTTTTTATTTTTTTTATTTTTTATTTTTTTGTTTGAAAGAAAAAAACTGGGTGATAATGAGGGCACCGAGGCTGCTGAATTTGTTTCCAGTTCCGATCATCATCGATGACGACAGAAATGAACGAGAAATTCCTCCACCAAAGCCTCCGCTCGCATTCCGAACCAGAGCTCCCTCAACGGAGCTCTCTCTTAGACCACCACAACCAGCTCGAGAGTTCTTTCAGTTTTGATGTTTTATGTTTTTTTTTTTTTTTTTTTTTTTTTTTTTATGTTTTTATTGGCCGAGTGTGGCCAGAATATGGGCTGTAATATGAACACTTATATTTTTGTTGTTTTTATTTTTATGATGTTTTTTTTTTTTTGTTTTTTGGTTTGTAATATTAACGATCAGAAATGATCGAACAACGAACATCTTTATTATGTTTTTGTTTTTATTTTTATTATTATCAGTGTAAGACAGACTGTTTTCGGTGTATTTGGTATTTTCAATAAAAGTACTCAGATAGTTTTAGCTCAAATTACACCTCTCTGCCCTTACATGTTAATTATGCACTATGTTGATTTTTTATTATTTTTTTTTTTTCAAAAACTAAATAAATAAAAACAGAACACATATTAACGAAACAAAAGACCTAATACCGAACACAAAATATCAAAGCAGAAAGAACACAAATGTCAAAAACAGCAGACAAAACATATATTTACAAAACATACATTAACAAAATAACATACTTGAAACACAACACAAATTTTTTATTTTTATTTTTATTTTTTCTTTTTAGTACAAACACTAAAAATCACGAAGCAAATAAAACACAGAACACTTTTTTTTTTTTAAATTGTTTTTTTTTTTTTTTTTTTTAAATAATAATAATATTTCGAAAACTAAAAAGAAAAGGAAAAACAAACTTAAAACAAAAATCAGAATCTCCCCCAAGACCACACTTAAACTACACTGTCCTAAACGTGTTCTAAGCATAAGATCATCAAAAACACTAACAGATAAAGGACAAATGCAATAAAAGTAGGAAAACGGGGAAGAAAGAAAAAGAAAACTCCCCTGGTCAGGGTGGCAGTTGCCAATTTTGGACTTGTAGGGAGATGTTCCCTTCTTCAGGATCCAGCATGAAAGTGTTGAGGACGAACTGCTTCATCCTCCAAATCTGATCAAGTAGGGAAATATCTTCCACCACCGGATCTAAGCAGCAATTGTTGATGAGCGGGTACAGCAGGTGCCTGTTGATCTTTGAACTGTCAGTGTCAGCACCTTTGTTTTCCACTGTGGGTGTATGTTGATCAAATTTATACGTACCTCCTGCAACATGGTTAGTGCAATGTGGTTCCGCAGAAATTTCATGCAGGGGTATGACACCCAATTCTAGTGTAATAGGCTGAACCTCAGATAAATCCTCATAACATGAATCGGTTTCAAATGTAGAAATAATATCTTTAACAGGCTCAGATTCATGTTCAGAGGGAGAATTAAAAACATGCTCAGCAACAATATGATTACAAGCATACCTATCATCAGCATAATCTTTAATAACACAGTCAACAGAATAATCAATTTGCGGTATGCTTACCTCCACTTCCTTGAAGATTGGTAAAGTAGTGGAGGATGAAAGTAGTCCACCTGGTTCAAGATTATTGCTTATTCTTTCCTGGTCCTCAAAATCATCAGCATTTTCCTCAAGTGCAAGAATGGTCATCTGCCCAATCTGATTACTCAGATTCTGAATTGCCGCTTGAGTTTCCTGCTGAAACTCTATGCTATTTTTCTTGAACTGCATGTTCCCTTTCTGTAACTGAACGTTCTGCATGGTCATCTGCTCCAGTAACTCCTTTAATGTAGGTTCAGAAGTAGAAGGCTGAGGAGTTATTTGAATAGGAGAATCATATTGCTGACTCTCATATTGTGGAACTGGCTCCCAAAGAGAGCTTTCAGAAATTGGATGATGGAACATATTGTTCTCATCATAAAAATCAGCAGATTTAAAATCAAAGTAATATGCAGAATAAGAATCATAATCACAGACATTGGCAGAATAAGCATTATTCACAACATTAAAATAGGTAGACATGGAAAAATAAAAAGTAAAAAGTAAAAACTAAAAATTACGAATCAGATAAAACAAAACACATTTATACATGCTACAAGCACACACAAGACAGAACATCAATAGTAAAAAAAAAAAAATTTTTTTTTTAAATATAGCAACTAAATACAGAACACAGCACAATAAAATATAAAAGACAAAACATATATTAACACAACATAATCGAAAAACACAGCAAAAATCTAAAACAAGAACCTGGAACTGAAGTGACAACGCCGCCAAAATTTGCTGAAGGTGTCGTTGTCGCCTACAAAAATACAAAACACAAAACACACAAAAGACACATATTAACAGAACAAAAATTTATACAACAAAAATCTAAAACCAAACCTCCATTGGTCCCCGGCAACGGCGCCATTTTTGATAAACGGGTCGCACCGCTCACAAAAGTTTGTGCATAAAAGAATGCAGTATAACTACTAGGAAGTGACTCCTAGGTCGTCTCTCAAGGACCAAATTTTTGGTTCAGTTTTTAAGTCGATTACGAATTTGGGGGGGGGGGGGGTTTATGTTTTGTTGTTTTAATGCGGTAAAATTAAATTAAACTGAAAATTAACTTTAAAACAGTAAACGTGAAAATGGTGAAGTAACATTTAAAACATTAAAAACCGAACGGTAAAAGATATCAAAATAAAATTAACGTGGGAATACTAAACGTAAAACGTTAAACACAAAAATAAAAGCATCAGTAAAAACAAATCGTAAACATAAAACTAAAACGGTAAAACTGAAATTAAAACAGTAAAACGAAATTAAACAGTAAAAACGAATTTGCTACAGTAAAAACGAAAATTCAAAAACATAAAACAGTGAAAATTAAATCTGAAACAGAAAACTAAAATATAGAAAACGAAAATACAGTAAATTGTAAATACAAAAAAAAACAGTAAAAACAGAAGACAGTAAATTTTAGAAAACAGTAAAAACAAAATTTCAGCATCATGAGAAAATAAAAATAAATCTGAAACAGAAAACTGCAGTACAGAAAACAAAAACACAAAAAAAAACAGTAAAAACAGTAAAAACATAAAACAGTAAAAACAGAAAATGAAATTACAGCAGTAAATAATAATAACAGTACAGAAAATACAGATTTTCAGAATCCTAAATTGTAGCAATACAGAAACAGTAAAAACGTAATACAGAAAAATGTAAATACAGAAAACAGTAAATTACAAAATATGAAAACAGAATCAGAATTACTGCACCAGCATACAAAAAATAAAATTACAGTAAATAATTGAAAGTGAAATATTCAATGTCATAGTAAAGCAACGGCAGAGATTAAATTGTAGAAAAACTGAGTACAGTAATTAAATTAAAGCAACAATTAAATTACAGCAGCAAACAGAAACAGTAAAATGATATGGAAATTTAGCTACAGAACTTGAAACCAAACTTTGCATTGAATTTAAATTCATTACAACAGAGAAAATAAAATTGGAACCTAGTGTGTACACCATAGCTTTCAACCGTAGCCTTCCATTCTCAGTCACAAGCTCCTACAGTTCCAGCACCTCTTGCCATGAATTTTCCAGCCCCTTTTGTCCAGCACCCTCACTACTGGAACATGAATTCTCACCGCTGGACTCCCTACTGCCCCCTCACGGCACCCCTTACTTATACTCCAAAACCAATTTATTTTCCATTTGGAAGCATGCCAACAAAATGAGTGATAGGCCCTCCATAATTGTCTTCTTCTTCAATAGCAAAATCAGCCGTGACTTAGTTATGAGTTACTTCTCTTTTTGTTTTATTTTAATAAAAATCAATTTAAAACATCTACTCTCCACGGTGCATTGCCTTCAATAATGGTTCTTTGTCTCATTCTTCTCCAAAGCAATAAGAGAGGTCCCACTTGGACTTTACTTCCATCACTCGTGACACCAAGTGCTTCTTCTCTCCATGCAGCGTCTCTACCAGGAGAAGTCCGTGTGCTTCCGTGGTGTTCCAAGCCAAGACACCCATTTCTACCTAAGCCATCATCATCCAGCTGCTGCCCCATCTCCTTGGCACGTCCCCATCTCCTACACTTCCATTTACTCTACTTCTCCTTTCATAAAAAAAATAATATTTCCAAGTGCAAGAAAGGAAGAAAATGAATCTCATGCTGAACCAATTGCCTTGGATAGGTGTTGCTACTGCTGGACAAACATCTCCCCTAGCTGGATGTGCAGGACGTGAGACCTCCCAAGCTCCAACCAAGGTGACGCTGCAGGTGACGGTCTCCATGTGGTGTCCGTGAGCTTCCTCTAAGCTGCTTGCTTCTACTGGACCATGGAAATGCAGGTTGTGATTGAAAGCTAGAACGTGAAGCTTTTCAAGGGTGCTGCGGTGTGCTTCTTCTCCAAGCTTTGGACATGGCAACTGCTGGGTGATGCTACTTTTGGAAGTGCATGATTTGCTGGATGTAACACCTTTCATTTCATGTTATTCTCTCTTCTTCACGTGACATTGTTGGACATTAAAATGAAACACCTCTCCCTAATTTAAAAGAAAACTAACTCCTTTGACCGTGTGCCAACTTCCAGCAAACTAAAATACATTTTGCCTAAAGGAATTTAAATGAGCTGCTCTATATCAGGACATGACAACACTTGTGCATGAATGTGGTCCACGTGAATTCTTCACTCTTAGGTGGTGGCCCCCACTAGAAATTGTTCTTTGGACGTGAATTAAAGAGGCCATGTGATAGCAATGTTACTTCAACAAATTCAGCACTTTTCAGCACTTTGCATGCTAAGTCATCAATTCCACTTCCTTCTCCTATTTTTTACGTGAGCTGCACCCAAAAGAATGAAGAAAACCGTGTGTGCTTTCATTGCAACATTCTTTAAAAATAAAAGAAGAGGGGCCATGTGTCCAGCATTGATATTTCAACAATTTAGCACCTAATGTCCGTGAGTTATTAAGCTTGTGTGAGTGGAAGAGAATTAAAAATCTGCTGCACCTTTTTCTATTATGTGGGCCGTATGTATACCACCTTAATAATACCAGTTTAATCAATTTCAGCACTTCATTCTCCTGGCCCGTGATATGCTCCCAAGCATCAACTAACTTCCAAAATAAAGTCCTTGTGAAGAATAAAACGTGAGTGGTGGCCCCTTGGATTCTATGTGCTTCTTGATGTGTTTAATGCTTTCACAATTTTCCAAGTGCCCCTTTACAATGGCCGTGTGCTATTATTTTGTTGCAGCCGAGAATGGACATCACACTTTCTTCCTCATGTGCTTTAAACATGAATTGGCCGTGTGATGCATATGTGTGTTGCAAGCTTTGCTCCTAAAAATTCAAAGAAAAATATTCCATCTCAAGTTTCACACAAATTAAATTAATGCAACACAGGTTCGAGTAAATAACACAGCAAATGAAATTTCTTCTAAATGTCCTAAAATATCTTCAGAATTTTCCCTTCAATCAATAATGTAAATAATTAGTCTCAGATAATTCAAATTAGTTAAAATAAGAATTTCCAATCAAATTAAGCACAATTAAGAAAAATGGGAAAATACTGGACATTTAAACACAATTCCCTGATTAATTTTAGTACAATAAACCAAGTGAAGTGAAGAAAATAATGACTCATCAACAATACTTTTTCGTATATAAGATTTCTTCTTCTCCTTCTTGCTGCCTCTCTCTTTTCTTTTCTGGATATATCATGAATACTTTCACGAAGTGTGCACATATACTGTCAAACACTACTGTAAAGCTATCTCTGTGATGGTATCAGAGCTCTTCATTTGAAGAGCTCTGCTGCGCCTAAACACTCTGTCTTCCTCTCTAAGGTTCTTGACTGATCTTTCCCTTTCTTTTTCGGTTCTTGCATCATGAGTGACGAGAACAATCATCCTTCAAGTTTTCTATATCTTCATCCCAGTGAAAGTCCAGCCACATCTCTGGTTTCTCCTCTTCTAGACTCCAACAATTATCATGCATGGAGTAAATCTGTAACCACTGCATTAAGTGCCAAGAATAAAGCCCAATTTATTGATGGAACTACTGAAGAACCACCCAAAGAAGACCCTTCGCACAATGCTTGGAAGAGATGCAACAACATGGTGGTCTCTTGGTTGGTCCACTCCGTTTCTCCAAATATCAGGCACAACATTCTCTGGATGGATGAAGCCCAAGCCATTTGGAATGATCTCAAATCAAGGTTTTTCCAAGGGGATCTGCTGCGCATCTCAAAACTGCAGAAAGAAGCTTCTTCTCTCAAACAAGGCAGCCAAAATATTAGTGAATTCTACACAAAATTACGTATCATATGGGATGAATTAGATAATTTCATACCTGACCCGATTTGCACGTGCAATATCAAATGTTCCTGCAAAATGCTCTCCATCATTTCACAAAGAAAGCATGAGGACCGAGCCTTGCAATTTCTCAGAGGCCTGAATGAACAATATGGTAACATTCAATTTCATGTCCTCCTAATGGATCCTATACCTCCTGTTTCTAAAATCTTCTCCTATGTTATGCAACAAGAAAGACAATTAATGAATAATAACTTTCTCAATCACTTGGAATCTAACAATATTACTGTCGTTATAAGCACTGTCACCTGTTCCTTTTGTGGTAAGACTGGCCACACTGATAATGTTTGTTTTAAGAAGCATGGTTTTCCTGCAAAACCTTCACCCAATAAGAAATCTTGTTCCCACTGTAAAAAAAACTGGTCATACTGTTGATGTGTGCTACAAGAAGCACGGGTTTCCACCTGGTCACAAGTTCTACAATGGTAAAAGCCTTCTTTCAAGAAATCAAGAATCTGTTAGTGATAACCAAGGAGACACACCTGACAATGAGATGCGCCTCATAAAACAACAATATCAGGCTCTTCTAGCTCTCCTCAATTCAAATAATGATGTTGCTGCCGTTTCCAATCCTCAAATTGGCTCCTTAATTTCCAGTTCCTCAGATACAGGTAAAACGCTTCTACATTTTAATTTTGCTGGTGACTCAAGTACCACAACATGGATATTGGACTCTGGTGCCACTGACCATGTTGTTTCCTCTCTTAAAAATCTCCATTCTTATGATCAAATTAAACCTATGACAATTAATCTTGCTAATGGCATCACTACACAAGCTACACATAGAGGAACTATTAAACTCTGTGATAAAATTTTCCTTAAAGATGTTCTTTACATTCCAGATTTTTGTTATAATTTGATCTCTATATCTAAACTGATTCTGCATAATAATGTTCATGTTATCTTCACTAATTCTGCATGTTTTATCCAGGACTCAATAACACATCAGAAGATTGGTTCAGTTGAATCTTACGCTGGTTTATATGCTTTTCATGGACCTAACCTCACTGCTGCTATCTCTATACATCCTGCAAATACACACACTGTTGATAGAAATAATATTTGGCACAACCGTTTAGGCCACCTATCTGATAAATTTTTAGATGTTCTTAAACAGAAGTATCCTTGCATAAATTCTCGATCAGACAATTGTAATGCCTATCATATTGCTAAACAAAAGAAATTGCCCTTTACTTCAAACAATTTTGTTGCTTCTCATGCCTTTGATATCATACATGTTGACATTTGGGGACCTTGTCCCACTGCATCCCTACATTCTCATAAGTACTTTCTCACTATTGTTGATGACCATACTAGATATACATGGGTTCATTTGATGCATGCTAAATCTGAAACTTGCAACCATCTTTTGCATTTCATATCACATATCAAGAACCAATTCCAAATCAACATTAAAGTCATTCGGTCTGATAACGGACCAGAGTTTGCCATGCATGATTATTTTAAATCTCAAGGGATTATTCACCAAACCTCATGCAATGAGACACCTCAACAAAATGGAATTGTTGAAAGAAAACATCAACACCTGTTAAATGTTACTAGGGCCTTGCTTTTTCACTCAAAACTTTCTAATCAATTTTGGACATATGCTCTTAATTATGCCACTCTTCTTATCAACATTATGCCCACTGATGAGTCGTTATTTCTTGAATTATATTTAGTTTATTGCACTTAAATAAACCAGGGAATTGTGTTTAATTGTTTGTTATTTCCCCGTTTTCCGAATTCTGCTTAATTTGGTCGGAAATTTGTAATTGTGCTAATTTGGGTTTTCTGAGCTGATTAAGTGCATTTTTGAAGTGCAGGAAAATTTCGGAAATACATTTTGGGACATCAGGAAGAATGCCAAATAAATTCGAGACTCTCCACACAGACATTTTAGAATTAATTAAATTGTAATTCAGTAGTTTAGAATTTCCGAATCAACTCTTATATTTTGGGTCAATTTTTGGTAAATTAGATTAGACCCAAAATTAGAAGTTAATGACTTGGCACCCTAGGGTTTTATTGTGTGGACCCTACCCTAAAAAAAGGGACACACGACCTTAGAAGAAGGGACAGCCGCCACTTTTGCCTCGCTCCCTGTCTCTCGGTTTTGGTTTCTTTTTTGGCTTTTGCTTTTGAGCGTTTTTGGGTATGTAAGAACTGTAGAGTGTATTCACTCGGGGACGGACGGGGGAGTCGGTACTCTACTCTTAGTTACAGGACTCACGGCAACACAGAGTTTTTGGTTTGGAACTTTTGGTTGTGGACGTTTTTGTTGGGGGGACACTACTCTCTTGGCTGGAGTTCTCTGCAGAACATCAAATTGGTTGGAGAGCAAGGAGTGGAGTAGATGTCACGGCTGCTGGAAGAGAAGAGTTCTGGTTGAGTTTTGATGAGCACGGCACGCAGCAGAGAATGGAGTTTAGCTTCAATAGGTTCTGTTTGTCTTACTCTTAATGCTTGAACAAAGAGTGAATTTATTGTTCTAAATATGTGAAAGTAAACGTACCCTTCCCTCTTTGCTGTTAACGTGTTTATGTAGTGTCATTTCCAAATTGAATTGCATTTGATTGCTTATTTTACTTATTGCATCTTATTTTATTCCATAAGCTTTGTTACTTTTACACGGCTGTACTCAATGTTTGTTGTGATGGAAAGAGTAGTATATTTATTTAATTGCTTTTAGGAGGGATAAGTCTGTTCGGTTTTGCTAAAATGATGAAGTGTTGAACGGTGGCAGTGAGTGGTCATTGAAGAGTAAATCATTGTATTGAAAATTCAGAAAAAGTTTCTCTAGAAGTGTGACACATGCCGTGATGGATTTAAAAAGTGAAGGTGGAAACCAAATTAGAGTAGGTGTCACGGTTTTGGTTGTGGGGTAGAGATTAAATTGTTTTTTTTTATTCTTTCTTAGTGGAAGACCAGCTGCAACTTGATGGGTAATTGAAGGAAGACTAGTTTCTTCTTTTCGGTTTTCTTACAGGGATGGGGATTGGTTTTCACGTTTTTATTGAATGTAATTCTTCAAGTTTTATTATTTTCAGTTGAAGAATGAGAAGTATGACGAAGGCACGACTCCCATGAGTGTTAAGCTACGTTGATGGTTTAAGTGGATAGAAATTTCTATTTGCTTTTCATAACAAAATAAACAAAAATAAGAGGTGATGGGAGGATGGTGGATGGAAGAAGAAAAAGCCGTGTAGATGTGACATCAACTTTTTGCATTAGGATAGAATATTCATTTTGGTTTGATTGGGAAGAATACCTTGGAGGTAATTGGTTGGATGTATGTAGGTGAAGTAGTGTGTAGGGTTACGTGTGGGAAGCTTGAAGAGCCACGGTAGAGGACTTTCAGAAGCAATTCTTTTTTTTTTTTGTGTATTGAATTTCTTCTTTTTGCTGGTAATTTACGTTTGGATATTTATATGTTACAGTGTTCAAATTAATGTTTTCATGTTTAGTCGATTATGCCTGAATTCCAATTTTTAATTTATCCGCAACCAAAAACATTTTTCAAACCCCCCCCCCCACTACGTGTTGACAAGAAACTAAGCCACATTTGGTCCTTGAGAGACGACCTAGGAGTCACTTCCTAGTAACTATACTGCATTATTTAATATGCAATCAAATTTGACTACGGTACGACCCATACCAAATTTTGGCGCCGCTGCCGGGGACCAGCGGTTCAGTCTTAGGTCTTTTTGTTGTGTTTTTGTGTGTTGTGTTTTGTCTCGTATGTTTGAGTGTGTGTGATTTGTTTGTTTAGGTTGTTTTGTGTGTTCAAAATTTTTGTGATATCGTTTCATGATTTTAAGGTGTTGTGACTTAGTGCATGACTAGGGAAAATCCTGGGCCTATACCACCCTTTGATCCTGAGATTGATAGAACTTTTCATAGGTTAGCTAGGCATTCTAGAAATTTATCTTTAGAGTCTGTTTTTGAGTCTGTTCCATTGGATACTGTGCATCCCACTGTTCAGTACTTTGTGCATACTGCATCTACTGCATCTGTTGCATCTGCACGTGATTCTGATTCTGATTCTGTTGTTTTTCACACTGAGAACAATATGGCACAACCTCCACCTCGTGAGAGGACTTTTAGGGAGATGGCTGCACCTGATTTCGATATCGAAAGCTTGTGCATCCAATATCCTGATGAGGACGTTCCATTTGTTCTCAAGACTGGACTGATCCATTTGTTGCCCAAGTTTCATGGTCTTGCAGGTGAGAGTCCTCATAAGCATTTGAAGGAATTCCACATTGTCTGTTCTAGTATGAAACCACATGATGTTCCTAAAGAGCACATCTTCTTGAAGGCATTCCCTCATTCGTTGGAAAATGTTGCTAAGGATTGGTTGTATGGTTTGGCGCCTAGATCCGTCACTAGCTGGAATGATCTGAAGAGGCTGTTCTTAGATAAATTTTTCCCAGCAGCCCGGACCACAGCTATCAGAAAAGACATAATTGGGATTAGGCAGCTTGGTGGAGAGAACTTATATGAGTATTGGGAGAGATTCAAGACACTTTGTGCTAGCTGTCCCCACCATCAGATACCTGAACAACTTCTTATCCAATATTTCTATGAGGGTTTGAACAACATGGACCGTGGTATGATTGATGCTGCTAGTGGTGGAGCTCTTGGAGACACCACACCTGCTGAGGTCAGGCAATTGATTGAGAAGATGGCCTCCAACTCCCAGCAGTTTAGCACCAGGAATGATGCCATTGTGGTGAGGGGCGTACATGATGTTGTTGCCCAGTCTTTATCAGCTGTTGAAAGCAAGTTGGAAGGAAAGATTGACTCTCTTACGAAGTTGGTGACACAGTTGACTACCAACCAGAGATCTGCAGCTCCCTTTGCATCTGTTGCACGACTCTGTGCTATTTGTCCTTCCAGTGACCACTATATAGATGCTTGTCCTTCTTTGCAGCACTCTGCTGCCTCTGATGCGCCTCAGGCTTATGCCACAAACATCTACAACAACAGGCAGCAACAACAGCAAAATCATGACTTATCCAGCAACAGGTACAACCCAGGGTGGAGGAATCACCCTAATCTGAGATGGAACAATGCGCCACAGCATCAACAGCAGGCACCACCTTTCCAGAATGCTGGAGCACCTAACAGATATGTGCCTCCACCTATGCAACAACACCAGAGGCAACAACAACAGTAGCAACAAGAGACACCTGCCCAACCAGTTGCCCAACCTTCCACTTCGTCTGAACCTTCATTGGAAGAGTTAGTGAGACAGATGACTATGCAAAACCTGCAGTTTCAGCAGGAGACTAGAGCTTCCATACAGAGTCTCACTAACCAGATGGGTCAGATGGCTACTCAGATAAATCAGGCGCAGTCTCAGAATTCGGATAAGTTACCATGCCAGACTATGCAGAACCCAAGGAATGTGAGTGTCATAACCCTTAGATCAGGGAAGCAGATTTTTGTGCCTTCAGAGCCCGCTTCTACACCTACACCCATGCTTGCTACTTGTCCTAGAAAGAACGACCATGACGGTCCGAGCAGGGCATTTGAGGTGGGTGAATCTTCTTCTCCAGCCGGTGGTTCTTCTTCAAGTGAATCTTCTCCCTCTTCCACCACCACCGCTGCCTCACCTTCTCCATTGGTTGACCGACCTATCCCTCTACCATTCCCTTCACGGGCACTTCCTAGCAAAAAGATGGAAGAGGTGGATAGGGAAATTCTGGAGACCTTTAGGAAGGTAGAGGTGAACATACCTCTACTCGATGCCATCAAGCAGATACCGAAGTATGCCAAATTCTTGAAGGAGTTGTGCACACACAAGAGGAAGATGAAGGGAAGTGAGAGGATTATCATGGGAAGGAATGTATCTGCGCTTATTGGTAAGTCGGTCCCGCACATCCCTGAAAAGTGCAAGGACCCAGGTATATTTTGCATTCCTTGTGTGATTGGAAACAATAAATTTGAGAATGCCATGCTTGATTTGGGTGCTTCTGTTAATGTCATGCCTTTGTCTATATATACATCCTTATCTCTTGGTCCTTTGCAAACCACGGGTATGGTCATTCAGTTGGCCAATAGGAGTGTTACCCACCTAACAGGTTTCATAGAGGATGTCTTGGTTAGGGTTGGTGAATTGATTTTTCCTGCTGACTTTTATATTTTGGAAATGGAGGAGGGATTCTCTCATGGATCCGCTCCCATTATCTTAGGCAGGCCATTCTTGAAAACTGCCCGAACTAAGATTGATGTGTATGCTGGAACTTTGTCTATGGAATTTGCTGATATTGTTGTTCATTTTAATATCCTTGATGCAATGAAATTTCCAGCTGAGGACCATTCTCTGTTTAGGATCGATGCATTGGATGACATTGTTGATGAATTTGTTGTTGACGACTTCCATTCTTTGCATGAGAAGAAGCATTCGTTTCTATCTTCTTTGCATTCATGCATTGAATCTGGATTCGAATTAGGATTTGAGAATGATGTTGATAATGTTGTGGACATTGATTTGGATTGTGATGAGATAAGTGTTCTGCCTTTACCTGTACACTCTTTAGAGTCAGAATGCATTAACCACGTTGCACATTTGAATCTGACTTGCAGGCACCCACTCTTGAGCTGAAACAGCTCCCAAACAACCTCAAGTACGTGTACTTGGAGGATGATGAGAAGAAACCGGTGATCATTTCTACCTCCCTTGATTCTGTTCAAGAGGAGAAGTTGCTTGGTGTGTTGAGGGAGCACAAGAAGGCTATTGGTTGGAGTTTGGCTGACATACCTGGTATTAGCCCATCCACATGCATGCATAGAATTCTTTTGGAAGATGGGGCAAGGCCAGTGAGACAACCACAAAGAAGGCAAAACCCCGTGATCATGGACGTCATCAAGAAGGAGGTGACCAAGCTTTTGCAAGCTGGGATCATCTACCCTATTTCAGACAGTCAGTGGGTTAGCCCCATCCATGTTGTGCCCAAGAAAACTGGCCTCACTGTGGTGAAGAATGAGAGGGATGAGCTTATCCCAGCTAGAGTACAGAACAGTTGGAGAGTCTGCATTGACTATAGGAGGCTCAACCAAGCAACCAGGAAAGATCATTTCCCCCTGCCATTCATTGATCAGATGCTGGAGCGCCTGACAGGTAAATCTTATTATTGTTTTCTTGATGGTTTTTCTGGTTACTTTCAAATAAATATTGCACCTGAGGATCAAGAAAAAACCACATTCACCTGCCCCTTTTGCACTTTTGCCTATAGGAGGATGCCCTTTGGTCTATGCAACGCCCCTGGTGCCTTCCAGCGGTGCATGCTTAGCATTTTTAGCGACTTTCTTGAGAGTTGCATAGAGGTGTTTATGGATGATTTTACTGTGTATGGATCCTCCTTTGATGCATGTTTAGACAGTCTGGAAAAAGTTTTGAAAAGATGCATAGAAACAAACCTTGTTCTCAATTTTGAGAAATGTCACTTCATGGTTGGACAAGGTTTGGTTCTAGGGCATATCATTTCTGAAAAGGGAATAGAGGTAGACCCTGCTAAGATATCTGTGATTTCGCAGTTGCCTTACCCCTCTTGCGTGCGAGAGATGCGATCTTTTCTTGGACATGCAGGTTTCTACAGGCGCTTCATCAAAGATTTCAGCAAGAAGGCGCTTCCCTTGTCCAGACTGCTGCAGAAAGATATTGAATTTTCTTTTGATGACAGATGCAAGCAGGCGTTTGATTGCCTGAAGGAAGCTTTGACCACCGCCCCTATCATTCAGGCACCAGATTGGACAGCCCCATTTGAGCTCATGTGTGATGCGTCTAATTATGCATTAGGGGCTGTCTTGACACAAAAAATTGACAAGCTGCCGAGAGTGATCTACTATGCTTCACGCACTTTGGATGTTGCCCAGGCAAATTATACCACCACTGAAAAAGAGTTGTTGGCAATTGTTTTTGCCCTTGATAAGTTTAGGTCATATTTGCTTGGATCACCTGTTATTGTGTATATTGACCATGCAGCTCTAAAGTTTCTGTTGAAAAAGGCGGAGTCAAAGCCTAGATTGATCAGGTGGATGCTACTGCTCCAGGAGTTTGACTTGCAAATTGAAGACCGGAGTGGAGCACGAAATTTGGTTGCAGACCACCTAAGCCGGATTGAAAAAGCTGGGAATGAAGCTGATGTGTTGCCCATCCAAGATGCCTTTCCTGACGAGAGTTTGTTGATGATTTCTTACTCGTACCCCACTCCTTGGTTTGCACACATTGTAAATTATTTGGTTGCTTCAGTTTTTCCTCCCTTAGCATCACGTGCTCAGATTGCTAAAATTAAGAGTGATGCTAAGTATTATGTTTGGGATGACCCATATCTGTGGAAGTTGTGCAGTGACCAGGTTACTAGGAGATGCATTCCGGACCATGAGATTGACGCGGTCCTGCAGTTTTATCATGCCTCTTCACCTGGTGGTCATCTGGGGATACAGAGACTAGCTCGCAGAGTACTCGACTGTGGTTTTTATTGGCCTTCCATCTTCAAAGATGCGGAGAAGAGTTGCAGCACTTGTGAGCCTTGTCAAAGAGCAGGAGGATCAATTTCACAGAGACAAGAGAGGCCTCAACAACCTATGTTGTTATGTGAGGTGTTTGATGTATGGGGTATAGATTTCATGGGTCCTTTTCCTGTTTCTTTTGGTTTTTCTTATATTCTCCTTGTTGTGGATTATGTTTCAAAATGGGTGGAAGCTAGAGCCACCAGGACTAATGATGCTCGGGTTGTTGTAGATTTTGTTAGATCTCACCTCTTTTGCAGGTTTGGAATGCCTAGAGCAATTGTTAGTGATCAAGGAACCCATTTTTGCAATAGATCCATGCAAGCTTTGCTCAAGAAATATGGGGTGACGCACAGAGTTTCTACACCTTACCACCCCCAAACAAATGGGCAGGCTGAGATCTCCAACAGGGAGATTAAGAGGATTTTGGAGAAGATTGTCCAGCCCAACAGGAAAGATTGGAGCAATAGGTTGGACGATGCTCTTTGGGCTCACAGGACAGCTTACAAAGCACCGATAGGGATGTCTCCCTACCGGGTTGTCTTCGGAAAAGCCTGTCACCTACCGGTTGAGATTGAGCATCGGGCATATTGGGCTGTGAAGATTTGCAACTTCTCCATGGACCAAGCTGGAGAGGAAAGAAAGTTGCAATTAAATGAATTGGATGAGATCCGATTGGAGGCATATGAGAACTTGAAGTTCTACAAGGAAAGGACAAAGAAGTTCCATGATAGTTCTATTGTTAGAAAGGACTTCGAGGTTGGCCAACAGGTTTTGTTGTATAACTCTAGACTCGGCCTCATGGGTGGTAAGTTGAGATCAAAATGGACTGGACCTTTTGTTGTGACTAATGTTTATCCTTATGGTTCAGTAGAGATCCAAGGTCCATCTACAGCTAAAAGCTTCAAGGTGAACGGGCATAGACTGAAGCCTTTCCTCAGCAACCCTTCTTTAGTGGATGTAGTGGTGGAGGAGACGTCTTTGGTCCACCCCACCTATCCTCCCATCTGACTCATGGAGTTTCTTTTCTCCTTCCCTCCTCACATTTATTGCACTTTGTCGATATCTGATGATTGTTCTGATTGTTTGATCTACTGATTGTGACACACTGAGGACATTGTGTCGTTTAAGTGTGGTCTATTAGGGGAGGTTGTTTCTTTGTTCATGTTTCGGTTTTTATGTAGTTTATTGTGTCTTGTGTACAGTTTTGCATGCTTTTCGTAAATTCTGGATTGTGGTTAGGTTGTCAGTTTTCCTTCACTTCATTGATACTCTGAGATGTTGGATTCCTTGCTTTTCTTTGCTTGGAAGATGATCATGATGTTTGAGAGTTGAATTGATTGTGACACAAATGCCCTGTGTGAGAATTTGAGCCACTTTATGTTCTTTCTTATGTGTGATATGTCTCTTGATTGCTTGCACATATGCCTTGGCTTGACTCTTGTTGATAATTCTTGATTGATATGCATGTTTGGAAGTGATAAAGGCAGTTTTGTTCTTGAGCCTCTCTAGCCAAATAAGCTTACCTTGTTCTAATCCTTTGAAAACCCTTTTTGAGCCTATACTTTCCCCCATTTCTTTGTTTTGAATGCTCATACACTAGCCCTAAGTGAAAAACCATGATTACCTTAACCTTAGGGAATTTTGGAGCTTTGGAAGTGTTTTGGGAACAAGTGTGGTCTCTTGGGGGTTTCTGATGAGTTGGCTAGTTGGTTCCTCTTCTTGTTTTGTTTTGGTAAATATATGTGTATCTTGTCTTTTACAGTTTTGTTTTGAAAAGAGAGAAAAGAAAAGAGACAGAAAAAAAAAGAGCAGAAAAATAGTGAAAAACAAAATGTGAATAATTGTGAATAATGGAGTCAAAAAGAGGATGGAATTAGAGGTTGTGGGTGTGTTTGAATGTGTTTACACTTGTTCCCCATTGCTCCTCTGTTCCTTATGGTTTGTAGCTTCTTATCCAGATATATCCTCCCTTGTCCTTGGCCCCATTACAACCATGAAAAGACCTTTTGATTTGAACATGCGTATGTGCTTGAGTGTTGATATTAGAGGCTTGCCAAGTCTATTTGTGATTGCTTTCTTGAGTGCATTGAGTGACATTGATTTACCTTAAACACTTGAGAGAAACACTGATTGTGTGCATCTGTGAGGCTCTGTTGCTTTTGATTCATCTCTTGAGCTGATTGAATGTTTTCCTTGTACTGAACTGTTTGGATGATTCTTTGAGTATTTGCTTTCACTGACTCTGTGTAGGATTCTGCCTATACCTTTTACCGTCCAAATTTTGTGAGAATTGTGCAACTGTGTTTCTGTTTTGGAGTCTTTGTTGTCTGTCTGTCGAGTCTGTGTCGGCTCCCTGATGTTTGAGTAGTTCCCTGGTTTTCGTTTTGGTTTTGCACAGGAGTGCAAAAGACTAAGTGTGGTCTATTTTGATGAGTCGTTATTTCTTGAATTATATTTAGTTTATTGCACTTAAATAAACTAGGGAATTGTGTTTAATTGTTTGTTATTTCCCCGTTTTCCGAATTCTGCTTAATTTGATCGGAAATTTGTAATTGTGCTAATTTGGGTTTTCTGAGCTGATTAAGTGCATTTTTGAAGTGCAGGAAAATTTCGGAAATACATTTTGGGACATCAGGAAGAATGCCAAATAAATTCGAGACTCTCCACACAGACATTTTAGAATTAATTAAATTGTAATTCAGTAGTTTAGAATTTCTGAATCAACTCTTATATTTTGGGTCAATTTTTGGTAAATTAGATTAGACCCAAAATTAGAAGTTAATGACTTGGCACCCTAGGGTTTTATTGTGTGGACCCTACCCTAAAAAAAGGGACACACGGCCTTAGAAGAAGGGACAGCCGCCACTTTTGCCTCGCTCCCTGTCTCTCGGTTTTGGTTTCTTTTTTGGCTTTTGCTTTTGAGCATTTTTGGGTATGTAAGAACTGCAGAGTGTATTCACTCGAGGACGGACGGGGGAGTCGGTACTCTACTCTTAGTTACAGGACTCACGGCAACACAGAGTTTTTGGTTTGGAACTTTTGGCTGTGGACGTTTTTGTTGGGGGGACACTACTCTCTTGGCTGGAGTTCTCTGCAGAACATCAAATTGGTTGGAGAGCAAGGAGTGGAGTAGATGTCACGGCTGCTGGAAGAGAAGAGTTCTGGTTGAGTTTTGATGAGCACGGCACGCAGCAGAGAATGGAGTTTAGCTTCAATAGGTTCTGTTTGTCTTACTCTTAATGCTTGAACAAAGAGTGAATTTATTGTTCTAAATATGTGAAAGTAAACGTACCCTTCCCTCTTTGCTGTTAACGTGTTTATGTAGTGTCATTTCCAAATTGAATTGCATTTGATTGCTTATTTTACTTGTTGCATCTTATTTTATTCCATAAGCTTTGTTACTTTTACACGGCTGTACTCAATGTTTGTTGTGATGGAAAGAGTAGTATATTTATTTAATTGCTTTTAGGAGGGATAAGTTTGTTCGGTTTTGCTAAAATGATGAAGTGTTGAACGGTGGCAGTGAGTGGTCATTGAAGAGTAAATCATTGTATTGAAAATTCAGAAAAAGTTTCTCTAGAAGTGTGACACATGTCGTGATGGATTTAAAAAGTGATGAAGGTGGAAACCAAATTAGAGTAGGTGTCACGGTTTTGGTTTTGGGGTAGAGATTAAATTGTTTTTTTTTTATTCTTTCTTAGTGGAAGACCAGCTGCAACTTGATGGGTAATTGAAGGAAGACTAGTTTCTTCTTTTCGGTTTTCTTACAGGGATTAGGATTGGTTTTCACGTTTTTATTGAATGTAATGCTTCAAGTTTTATTATTTTCGGTTGAAGAATGAGAAGTATGAAGAAGGCACGGCTCCCATGAGTGTTAAGCTACGTTGATGGTTTAGGTGGATAGAAATTTCTATTTGCTTTTCATAACAAAATAAACAAAAACAAGAGGTGATGGGAGGATGGTGGCTGGAAGAAGAAAAAGCTGTGTAGATGTGACATCAACTTTTTGCATTAGGATAGAATATTCATTTTGGTTTGATTGGGAAGAATACCTTGGAGGTAATTGGTTGGATGTATGTAGGTGAAGTAGTGTGTAGGGTTACGTGTGGGAAGCTTGAAGAGCCACGGCAGAGGACTTTCAGAAGCAATTCTTTTTTTTTTGTGTATTGAATTTCTTCTTTTTGCTGGTAATTTACGTTTGGATATTTATATGTTACAGTTTTCAAATTAATGTTTTCATGTTTAGTCAATTATGCTTGAATTCCAATTTTTAATTTATCCGCAACCAAAAACATTTTTCAAACCCCCCCTCCCCCACTACGTGTTGACAAGAAACTGAGCCACATTTGGTCCTTGAGAGACGACCTAGGAGTCACTTCCTAGTAACTATACTGCATTATTTAATATGCAATCAAATTTGACTGCGGTACGACCCGTACCACCCACTCCTCTTCTTCATAACAATTCCCCATATGACAAACTTTTTCATAAAGATTTTGATATTTCTAGACTTAGGGTGTTCGGATGCCTTTGTTATACTAGCACCCTCCATGCTTATCGAAAAAAAACTCGACCCAAGGGCTACCCCAAGCATCTTTCTTGGTCTACATCCTACTACGAAAGGATACATCACCTATAGACTTGACACCCATGACATACAAATTTCTCGCAATGTTATTTTTTGTGAAAATGAATTTCCCAATATCCCCTCTTCTTCCTCTCCAAACTGCACTTTACCCTTGCCTCTCCATTATCCTGATACTTCTCATGATCTATATCAAACCAACCATCCAATAGTTATTCCTCCTACTACTACTGCCCCTCATACTGACAACAACATTGCCTCCCCTAGGAGATCTACTAGACCTAGGAAAACACCTTCATATTTAAAATATTTTCAAATAGCTTCCTATAGTACCATTACTACTAAATATCCTATTGAACATGTTCTAAGTTTTGACAGATTGTCTCCCACATATAGAAGTTTTATATCCTTTATTGATTCAACACATGATCCTACTGACTACAAAACCCATGATCCTACTGACTACAAAGAAGCCATTCAACATGAACACTGGCGTGCTGCTATGAAGGCAGAAATTATTGCTCTTGAACAGAATCAGACATGGACTCTAACCGACCTACCTCCCAACAAGAAAGCCATAGGTTGTAAATGGGTTTATAAAACAAAACATAAACCTGATGGCACTGTTGACAGGTTCAAGGCTCGCCTTGTTGCAAAAGGGTATACACAATTGGAAGGCATTGATTATTTTGACACCTTCTCACCAGTTGTCAAACTCACTACTGTCTGATTAGTTCTCTCCTTGGCTGCTACAAAGAATTGGCCTCTAAGGCAACTTGATGTCAACAACGCTTTCTTACATGGAGACTTAAAAGAGGAAGTCTACATGCAACCCCCACCGGGATTTCATGATTCTCACCACAACAAAGTATGTCTTTTACATAAATCTCTCTATGGCTTGAAGCAAGCCAGCCGCCAATGGTATGACAAACTATCCTCTTTCCTTTTCTCTCACATGTTTACTTAAACTTTTGGTGATCATTCCCTCTTTATCAAATGTCATGGTAATACAATCACTATCTTACTAATTTATGTTGATGATATCATCCTTACTAGTAATGATATGCATGACATTGAACACATCACCAATATACTCAATGCAAAATTCAAAATAAAAAATATGGGTAACTTGTCTTACTTTTTGGGTTTCGAGGTTGCTCGTAACTCTGCAGGTATCCACCTCTCCCAGCGCAAATATGCCTTGGATCTCCTTCACGAAACTGGGATGCTTGCTGCTGCTCCTGTCAGTACTCCCATGAATTTCTCTGCTAAAGTTTCCTCTGAAGGTGAACAACTTGTTGACCCCACTGTTTTTCGTCGTCTGATCGGGCGTCTCATATACCTTACTAACACCCGCCCGGATATAACCTACGTTGTTCATCGCCTAAGTCAGTACGTTGCTTCCCCTACTCAAGCTCATCATCAAGCTGCTTTTTGCATCCTCCGCTACATCAAAAATACCCCTGGTCAGGGCATTTTTTTCAAAGCCACAAGCAACATCACCTTGAAGGCTTATAGCGATTCTGATTGGGCTGGGTGCCCTGATTCCAGAAAGTCTACCAGTGACTACATTGTTTATCTTGGAGACTCACCAATTTCATGGAGGTCAAAGAAGCAACCCACTGTTTCTCGTAGTTCCTCTGAAGCCGAATATCGCGCCCTTGCTCAAACTGTTTGTGAGATCCAATGGCTTACTCAACTCCTCAATGAACTTCATATTTCTCTATCCCACCCTGCCACCGTCTTTTGCGACAATCATTCTGCCATTAAAATAGCTACCAATCAAGTCTTCCACGAACGCACCAAACATATTGAAATCGACTGCCATCTTATACGTGAGAAAGTTCAGCAAGGAATTGTCAAACTTCTCCCTGTGCATTCAGCTCTCCAACTTGCCGATATTCTCACAAAGTCGCTTCCTCCTTCCACCTTTCACCACCTAAATTCCAAGCTTGGCACAATTGATATATATGCCAAGCTTGAGGGGGACTGTCAGAAATACAGTTTCAACTAATCCTATGCACTGCACCGCTTCCCATTTATTGCTTTCTGTTTTTATCTCCTATATATGTACCCTTTTATCACTTTTCTGTACAACACAATACTTTTTCATATATCAGATTTCTTCGTCTCCTTCTTGCTGCCTCTCTCTTTTCTTTTCTGGATATATCATGAATACTTTCAAATCATTCAGGATTAATCATGAGAACATATAAACATGAAGAAGAGATGAACTAAAGGGCAACGCCGGCGGTGGCTTAGTCAGGAGATGAAGATGCGACGAATCGCGATTTGAAAAAGAGAGGAAACAATGTGTACCGACGGGTTACTGCCGGCGATGATGCCGGCGGGGTTGCCAGAAGTCTACGAGCCGGTGATCGTTGAGGTTGGTGGCAGTTTTAGCGTGACCATGGAGAGGATATGGCCTGAGGGAGAAGAAGCTCATGGTTGCTTTGATAAGCATAGTGCAAGAGATAAAAACAAAACACGCCAAAATAAAAGGTAATAAAAAAATAATAATAGATGTTGTTTAAAAGTAATAAGGAAGAAAAACAACAAACCATTACAGGTCTGACTCATTCCAGTTCCTTTCTTCACTCCTCTGTTTAATGTTTGAGTACACCTTCAACATCTTATCTCTATCTCCAAAAATTTTAATTTTAATTTTTTAAAACTTTAACTTATTCAAAAATTTCATTTCTAATCTTAATAAAAAAAGTTTCCTTATCTTTTTCAATAAAAACACTTTAATAAATATCTTTTTATTTTTTTTTCTTTCTTATCAAAATTTTTCCATCACTTCAATAATAATTTAATTTAATTTAAAATTTTAATAATATTTAATATAATTTTATACTTTAATAATTATTAAAATATGATTTATTAAAAACACTAAAATAAAAAATAATAACAAATAAGAATAAAAAAATAAAAATAATGATAATAATAATATAAAATTTGATTTAATATCTTCAAATATATTAAATTATATTAAAATATTAAAATAAATTAAACAATTATTGAATTTTAAATAAATAAAAAATTAAAAACTTATTAATCAAATATAAAAATAAAATATACTAACAGTTTTGTTTATATTTAAAATTTAATAAATATTTAATTTAATTAAAAATTATAATATTATCTTTTATATTTTAATAATTATTAAAATATGATTTATACTTTTATAATAATTTTATTAAAAGAATAAAAATAATAATAACTAAAATAAAAATAATATTTAAAATCACATTTAATATATTTGAATATATTACACTATACTAAAATATTAAATTAAATTATATAATTATTAAAATTTAAATAAAATATAAATTTTAGAAAGATTTGTTAATCGGATGTCCACGTCCGTATCATGAATTATCAGATTTCTATACCCTATTAACAAAATCAGATTTTGTTTTTTATTTAAGTTTTAATAATTATTTAATTTAATTTAATATTTTAATATAATGTAATATATTTAAATATATTAAATGTAATTTCAAACATTACTTTTATTTTTATTATTATCACTTTTAGTTTAGATATTATTATTTTTATTTTTTTAATAAAACTATTATTAAAAATAAATTATATTTTAATTATTATTAAATTATAAAAATATAATAAATAATATTATAATTTTCAATTAAATTAAATATTTATGAAATTTTAAATAAAAAAAAAACTGTTAGCATATTTTCCAGATATCCAAAAAATAAGTCTTTTAAAATTTTTGTTTTTATTTAAAATTTAATAATTAATTAATTTATTTTAATATAATTTAATATGTTTGGATATATTAAATCAAATTTTATATTATTATTATGTTATTTTATTTAAATAATTTATTTTTTATTTTTTAATATAATTATTATTATAATATATATCATATTTTAATAATTATTAAAATATAAAATCATATTAAATAATATTTAAATTTTAAATTAAATTATATAAAATATCTTTAATAAGAAAGAGAAGTAAATAGAAGATATTTATTAAAGTATTTTTAATAAGAAAGAGAATAAAATAAAAATATATTTATTAAAGTTAAAAATAAAACTTTTGAAAAAGTTGGAGACACAGAATTGAGATGTTAAAAAGTTAAAAATAGAATTTTTGAGTTGCAGATAAAGTGTTGGAGTTGCAGATAAAACACTCTTAATGTTTTCATCTCTAGTCTTATTTGGATCAGACTAATATGTACAGTCCTTGGTTCTATTCTTTGCACCTCCATTTCTGTTTGTTTTTATTAGTGCTGGGTGTGTTTTGTGTTTAGTTTCTGTCTACCAATGTTACTAACACCGCACCGCCTCTGTTTTTTTTTTCTTGGCTTTATTTATTTTTGTATACCAACACCATATTCATTACACATATTGCATATCAATTACTTATTGCACCACACATTTTACTATTTTGCACGTGTATTGATTTCATTTTCTGTTTTGGATCTTACTTGTGTGATCATTTGGATCTTACTCATGTTATTATTCTCATACTAATATTTAATATTTTTTACTTTTTAAATGTATGATATATAGGATAGAACAAACGGTTAGCATTTGTAACCATTCGTTCCATTTCTTGGGTCAACAATCAAGCAGATTAAATGTTGGGTCAACACTTAAGTTATGAGTGATGTTCCCTCCACTATCCCATCTTCTCTCTACACTTTCCCAATTTTTTTAAAATTCTATATTTATCCTTTTTACTTTTCACTTTTACCAATTTTACTTTTTATTTTTTAAAACCCTAATCCCAATCTCATCTCACTTTCACTTTTCCTTTCACTCTCACCAGCAAGTTCCCACCCCTCACTGTCATTTTCTCTCTTTCTCTTAATTTTCACTTCCGTTAACACAAAATTTGACAAAAAAAGTAAATTCTACATGGTATAATTTTAAAACATTTATAACTTCTAATGAGTTTTGAAGTATCATGATTCCATAATATAATCTACTAAAAATTCCTTCCTGACTTCCTTGTCTTTAAATAACTAAACTTGAAAATTTATGCTTAAACTTGAAACTCTAAACCACCAAGAGATAACCTTTGCTGTTGCAAACCAAATCATTTAGGCCACAAAAGTTGAACTTCTCTTCGATGATCACTGGGTGTTCGATGAATCTTGCGAAATTTGAAAGGAAATGGAAAATGTTGTGTTAACGGAAGTGGAAATTAAGAGAAAGAGAGGTGACAATGGGAGGGGGTGGGGGCTTGTTGCTGAGAGTGAAAGGAAAAGTGAAAGTGAGAGGGGACTGGGATTAGGGTTTTAAAAAATATAAAGTAAAAGTAAAAAGTAAAAAGGGTAAATTTGGAATTCAAAAAAATTGGAAAGGTGTAGGGAAAAAGATGGGGTGGTGGAAGAAGCATCACTCTTAAGTTATTGATGTTGGACCAACGCTTAAGTTATTGGTGTTGGGCCATAATTGGACCAATGGTTTGGCAAATAAATAGTTAATAAATTAATAACAAAATGATAATGATAAAATATATTGATAACCAATTGCAAGTTAAGATAGTCGTTGAGGTAGTTACAATTGATTGATAGTTAATAAGAATATTAACCATTTATTGGCAATGGCCCAGGCCTAAGGGTAAGCTCAGTTTAATTTTTATAAATATAGGTTTAACAGGAAGGTCAAGTAACAAATTCTCAGTACTCACTTTCTATTGAATATTATCACTATTATCACGTAAAGTCACTGACTTGAGCGTCGAAGTGCCTTTTGTAGGTACCCTCCCACTCGGCTCAGATTGGAAGAATTTGAAGTAGGAGGTTCAAAGGTTAGAGAGTAAGGAAGACAACAGCAGAAAGGTGTGTCTCTCGATCCTATTAATTATATATAGAAACATTTTGGCGCCCACCGTGGGACCGCGAGTAACCAGAAGAAACCCAATGGTGACCACAAGAAACATGGAGGAACAACAAAGTACGAGGGAGTTCATCAAAGACATGCAAGCCCACATGCAAACGTAGATGTTGGAGATGTAGAGGAAGTACAAGGAGGAGATTGCGATGTTAAGGGCGAAGCATGCCATTTGTCGTGATCAATCCGCTCAACATTCAGCGTTAGCAGCTTCGTCAGCCCAGAGGGATCACAATCAGCGTAGGCAGTCATAACCACCCCGGCATCCCACCCTGTCAACCCGGACGGTCAGGATGGAAAGAAAGCAAACAGTAAGGTCATACCTTCACCAATACCTCTACAAATAATACGCTCAAAAGGTTAACTTCCCTTCACGACAACTATTATGGAAACTCCTATGCTGGAGAAGCCTCCTCCTACGTTAGATAAGTATGATGGTTTCACAAATCCAGATGTGAAACTTTAAAAGCTTTTATAAAACGATATAGTGAGACAACGCGACGAGTTAAAGATGTTCATCAATCCTTTATCATCAACAACTTGTCTTCATGCCTAAAAGCATGATCGTTTGCAGAAAGTCTATGTGTCAGACCGCCTAAAATCGTAGACGAACTCCAGGAAAGAGCTGTTGAATTTATCCGCATAAAAGATATGCGAATTCAATTTCATGGAAAAAACAACAACACAAAGCCTTGGCGGGCGAAGAAAAGAAGGATGGAAAGCGATCGTTCGACAATAATGAAAAAGCGGAGAAACTAGAATAACCGAGCACATGGAAAATTAGCGGTCAACAAGGAAGGACCATTTTGCATCACAGAGGATTTAATGAATAAAGCTTATCGCCTCAAGTTACTGGATGGGAAATCCATTCCTAATACTTGGAATGCAAGTCACCTTAAGTTTTACTTTAGTTGAATTATTGTTTTGTTGAATTTCTTTGACAAGAATTATGTTATTTAAATTCTTTTGTTCTCACACTTTTGGTATGAATAACGCTAGATGATTTCCATTCAATCTTAGGTTGCATGGCCATATCAAAAACATCTAGGGAACGTTCTCCGTGAACTTATAGTCCAAAACCGAGCAGTGAGGAACGTTCTCAATGAACTGTCACTCTGGTCCACTAGGGAATGTTCTTCATAAACTCCTAGGCCAAACCGAGAGGTGAGGAACATTCTCAATAAACTGTCACTTTCGTCCATTAGGGAATGTTATTCGTGAACTCCTAGGCCAAACTGAGAGGTGAGGAACGTTCTCAATAAACTCTCACTCTCGTCCACTAGGGAATGTTTTTCGTGAACTCTTAGTCCAAACCGAGAGGTGAGGAACGTTCTCATTGAACTCTCACTCTTGTCCACTAGGGAATGTTCTTTGTGAACTCCTAGGCCAAAGCGAGAGGTGATGAACATTCCCAGTGAACTCTTACTCTCGTCCACTAGGGAATGTTCTCCGTGAACTCCTAGGAAAAACTGAGAGGTGAAGAATGTTCTCAATGAATTGTCACTTTCATCCACTAAAGAATGTTCTTCATGAACTCCTAGGCTAAACCGAGAGGTGAGCAACGTTCTTAGTGAACTCTCACTATCGTTCGCTAGGGAGTGTTCTTCGTGAACTTCTTGGCCAAATCGAGAGGTGATGAACGTTCTCAGTGAACTCTCACTCTCGTTTATTAAGGAATTTTCATCATGAACTCCTAGGCCAAACTAAGAGGTGATGAACATTCTCAGTGAACTCTCACTCTCGTCCACTAGGGAATGTTCTTCGTGAACTCCTAATCCAAACTGAGAGGTAAGAAACGTTCTTAGTGAACTTTCACTCTTGTCCACTAGGAAACATTCTTAACAAACTCCTAGTCCCAAACCGAGCAATGAGGAACATTCTCAGTAAATTCTCACTCTCGTCCACTAAACCTAGGGAATGTTCTCCGCGAACTCCTAGTCCATACTCAGAGGTGAGAAATGTTCTTAGTGAAATCTCAGTCTCGTCCAAGAAACCTAGGAAACGTTCTTAATGAACTCCTAGTCTCAAATCGAGCGGTGAGGAATATTCTTAGTGAACTCTCATTCTCGTCCAACAAACCTAGGAAACGTTCTTAACGAATTTATAGTCCAAACCGAGAGGTGAGGAACGTTCTTAGTGAACTATCACTCTCGTCCAAAAACCTAGGGAATGTTCTTAGTAAACTTCGAGTCCAAACCAAGTAGTGAGGAACGTTTTTAACAAACTGCCACTCTCGTCCAAAAACATAGGGAACGTTCTCCACGAAGTCCTAGTCCCAAACCGAGCAGTGAGGAATGTTTTTAGTGAACTCTCACTCTCGTCCAAATCCAGCCCCGTTAGTGGACACATTTAGAAAATAGGGGATTTGCCTCAAAGCCTTTTCAAATCCCATGGTATGCTCTTCATAAATAGCCTTCTTCATCTCTTTGATTTGAATATCTTGGCCTTGCACTTTCTTGATCAAGGAATCCCTTTCACGCCTGGCATTGCGCTCCACTAAGCCAAGGTTCTGAGTAAGGCTCATTAATTCCTTCAGATTGGTTCTTCAGATTCACAATGGTCGTTTTTTGTTCTTGGTCTTATCTCCTCAAGCTCTCATCTATTTCTACAAGCTCATCGTTTTGCCTTTTAAGCTCACAACTGGTTTTGTGAGCATCTCCCACTATACGCTCGGTATCAGCTAGTAATTAGGCAGACTCTAGTTGTTTATTTTCACATTGTGAATGAGCAACAATTGTTTCTTCCAATTTCAGCTTTAAGGTTGCATTTTCATTTTGAGATTCGTTTAGTTAAGCCTTAACTTATTCCTGTCTTACGCATATGCTAGATTCCAATTCGCTAGTTCTACTCGACAAGATAACTCAAGAGTCGAGTCGACCAAGTTAAAGTCTATCTTATGGCCTAAATAGAAGGCAGAGCTCCAAATACCACTAGGGAGCAAACAAGAACGACTAACAACTTTCTTATTCTGTTTCCCAGCACCACCCTTCTCAAAATACTGTCTAACGGTGCACAATTCTCTTCTTTTGGCAAGAGTGGTTATGGTACCGACCCTCAATATTTATGCCTATTATAAGTCCTATAGTTAACCTTGGCTTAGGTCGAATGGTTAAGTCGGACTTGGGGGGCATATGTATGGTATATAGGATAGAACGAACGGTTAGAATTCGTAACCATTCGATCCATTCCTTGGGTCAACAATCACGTAGATTAAATGTTGGGCTAGCGCTTAAGTTATTGATGTTGGGTCAGCGCTTAAGTTATTAATGTTGGGTCATAATTGGGCCAGCGTTTAGGATATTGTTATTGGGCGAATGGTTTGAGCAAATAAACAGTTAATAAATTAATAACAGAATGATAATTATCAAAGATATTAATAACTGATTGCAAGTTAAGACAGCCGTTGAGTTAGTTACAATTGATTGACAGTTAATAAGAAAATTAACCATTTATTGGTAATGGGCCAAGCCAAAGGGTAAGCTCATTTTAATATGTATAAATATGGGTTTGACAGGAAGGTCAGGTAACCAATTCTGAGTACTCACTTTATATTGAATATTATCACTATTATTACGCAAAGTCAATTACTTGGGCATCAGAATGCCTTTTGCAGGTACCCTCCCACTCGGCTCAGATTGGAAGAATTTGAAGTAGGAGGTTCAAAGGTCAGAGAGTAAGGAAGACGACAGTAGAAAGGTGTGTCTCTCGGTTCTATTAATTATATACAAAAACATTAAATAATTAAAATATGTTTTTAATGAGTCTACAATTGTTTCTAAGTTCATCTAATACTTGTCTCTTGTTTAAGTTGTGATTGTGCATGACATTACAAAAAACTTTATTCAAATGATTTCAAAACTTTCGAAAATTCTTAGTAATAATCTATTATCATAACTGAAATAGTTGATTATCATTGACAGTTATGATAATAAATTATCATTAGTCATTATGATAATCGATTATCATCTAAGGATAATCCAGTATCAGTGGTAATTATGCCTTGATTCTTAAGTTTATGCAATAATCGATTTTCACTTTTGGATAATCGATTATTAGTGGAGTGATAATCGATTATTAGCAGTAGTTATGGCTTGACTGCGAAAATTTTGGACTAAATTTGTGAATGAAGCCTATAAAAAAAGGTTAGGCTTTCATTTGGAAATAACAGAAGCAAGAAACAAAATACTAAAGTCTGATTATGCAAGAACTTTCTATGGAAAGACTTTGAAAAATCGAATGTGAGTAAAGTGAGAACTTTCACGAAGTGATCTTAAGTAACTGAAGGTGGTTGTTGTTGTTAGGAGAAGTCGTTCAACCTTTGTGTTATTCAAAAGAGATATTCATTCCTTTTGGATTTCAAGGAAGGTGGTTATTCATCTCTTGTAGGATTCAAGAGAGGTGTCTTCATCCTTTGTGGTACTCAAAGGAGGTGTGCATCCCTTGTGGATTTCAAGGAATGTGTTTTTCATCTCTTGTAGCTCCAAAAGAGGTTTTTTTTTAAACCTTAAATTTATTATTTGTTATTGTTAGTTTTGGTTTGTTTTAGTGATTGATTAATCTTTCTTTATAGAGACTAACAACTAAACATAAGTTTTTTTAATCTGAACTAGTATAAAAATTACTTGTGCAAATATCTCTTTTCCTACATTCTTTACCTTTCTTGTTATATTTGTGAAGCGAGTTTAAAAAGAGGGAACATTTTTAAAAGCACAAATTTGTTAAAGAAATCAATTCACCTAACTCTTAATTTTTGTCCAAATGCAATTATTTCAATGTGTGACTCCTAGAAATAAAATTATAAATTTCGGTAGGGCCAAAAATGAATTTGGCCCACTAAGAACTTAGTTCACCCACGTTGAACTTGTGGTGAGCCAAAGTCCACCCATAAATTCTAAATATTAAATTATATTAAAAAAATGAAAACCTTAAATGTTTTCTTATCTTTAAATGTATTTGAATTGTATTGTATTTTTTTTTCATTTTGGATTGTATTTGGAGTTTAACATCAATTTGGATTGTATTTAGATTGAACTTTATTTAGATTTCAATTAGAAAAAATTTGTAATTTATTTTTGGATTTAAGAAAAAAATTGTAATTAAGTGAGTCAACCCGTTTAACCTACCAACCTATGGTGGGTGGACTGAATTTGAATTTTTTGAGTTCGCTAATAAATGAATAGGATTGGGTTAACTCACTAAGTGGTCACCCCGTGGTGGGCTGAATCAGGTCAGGTCAGGTGACTTGTTTTGACAGTTTTAGTTTTCCAGAATAAACTAAGGTGATGACTCCAAAACCTATTTTTAAACATCTTTATTTTTTAATTTGTTATATTTCGTCGTGATTTCGATTGACGATATGTCATTTGCATACTCATTGACTTCCCTATCTGAAAGCCCCTCAAACGACAAAGAACCAATCACACTTGTCATTATTACCTTATTAAAAAACGTATGAGAAGAATAAGCTCTTAAGAGAATATGAAAACACTATTTATAGAAAGGACCCAGGTCAATAGTCATAGAATGTCAACCATTAGATCTTATTTGATCGAACAATCCAAAACTAGTGATGTTTTATATCACTCTGATAGGCATAATTCTTTAAGTGACACAACTTGTTGAAAAGGAGGGCCAATAGTTATAACGGTTGAAGTATCACAATGTTTAAAGACATTGCCATGATTCAAACAAAACCCTTACATGGCTACATTAACAAACATAACGATGAATAAAAGTCTTTATCGGAAAATTCAATTTGAATTTAGGGGGGTTAATGTACATATCACATGAAATTATAGCTAAAAGTAAGAGGATGAACCAAAGGATACCAACTAGGTAGAACCTCTACTGATAAGAAAAACATTGAAGAATTCCACTAGGATTTTATCACCATGACATAATTTCTCACTTTCCATGACTATCCACCACTTTTTGAAAATGTTGAGTGACCAACGTCATTGTCTAAGATAACCACTATTTCGTACAACCTAAGATAATCACTCTAAAGTAAAAAGTCCTTGCCTTCCAAGAAGAATACTTCGGCTCGAGAGCTAATGTACATGACACACAAATTGGTAGCCTTATGTTGGACGACTTTGGGTCCTATGACCGATCGACTCTGAAGAAAGATAATTCTGGTAAATAACTATAAGATTATCATGATAAACAATATTAAAATGTTACTGGACTGTTGTTAGAAAGTCATTAAGGTAAAAAGCCCATTAAAAGACCTATAAATATATTGTGTAGGTAAGAAATTTATTATTTTTTAATATACTATATTTATTAAGTTATGCTTATACCAACATTAAAGTATCTTTTATAAATAACATGTTGATTGGGGGAGCTATATCTAGCAATACCCATCTTACATATAAGATTTTGATGATGAACAAAAGAAATGTTTTATGGTTTCTTGTCCAACAAATGACAACAATTGTTTTATCATTACTGTGTTTGTGTTTGAAATGCTTGATACATGTATTCATGTTTGTAAATGAATCATAAGTTTAAACATATTGCACATTACATATCTGGTAGAAATAATCAATTAATCATTATATATAATCTATTAAATTTCTCTAGTTCTCAAAATATGCTTAACAAGGGCAAAATAGTTGTGTAGTAATCGATTACATTAGTTGCCTAATCGATTAAAATAGTTGTTATGCCAACATGTGTTTGATGGGTGCATTGATATGTTTGAAAAGGAAATTGATTCCAAAATTTGCTTTAGTGTTGAACATAATCGATTACATAAGTTTCCTAATCGGTTAAAATATTTATATTGTGAAAATCAATTTCATTTAAAGTCTTAATTGTCTATAACAGTAGTATTAATTGGTTGTTGGCTTGTATCAATTTCATAATCGATTGCATGCGCTGTATAATCTATTAAATCTTAAAGAGATGTAAAATTGTTAAAGCAGAAGGAAAAACTTAAGAGATTACATTAATTGCATAATCGATTAAAATGCGTCAATATTCAAAAATCCTATATATAATTGTCTTGCGCACTGTTTCAATAACAATCTTTGAACATTTAATTTCATAATTAACATTTTGATTGAGTATTGATTATAGGAGCGTCTAAGAACAAGTCTTGGAGAATCAAAGATCACATTTGGGTTAATCATCAAGATTTTTGCAAGAAAGCTGAGCTGAAAGAGTTCTGAGCATTTTTTCACTGTTGGTGAACTACTGTGAAGATCAGATTCAACATTTGCAATTAGTGGATTGTGTTCCTGTGCAGGTTAGCCAGGAGGAGAGAATCGTCGTGTTCTTCATTGTGAGTTGGAATTGCTCTCAAGGTGTTTAAGGAGTCGGGATTGCTCTCTGTTTTGGTAAGATTGTGAGGTGTTCACATCTTGTTGTAAGTGATATTGAGTGGGGAAGAGTGCATTGAGATGGGATATCTCTATATTCTTGCTTGTATACTCTATCATTATAGTGAAATTCCTTCAACTAAGGAAGACTGGACGTAGGCTTTGTCGAACCAATATATATTATTGTGTTGATTTTTCTCTTTTTTCTCTTTTATTGTTGATTCATTATACTTACTTTATTAATTTCAAGAAAACTCAAAGATTTTGTAAAACTTTTTAAAAGAACAAATTTTTGAAGCAAAATGCAATTTACTACCTATAAAACATCACTTTTTAACCTAATCAATTTGATTGGATAAAACCGTACAACAAAAGAGAAAGCCTTAAAACGGAAAAGTAATCATTATAACCTATCACATAAGATGAATATTAAAGCATCTTCAATCCTGCAAAATATGTTATATATATATATATATATATATATATATATATATATATATATATATATATATATATATATATATATATATATATATATATATATATATATATATATATATATATATATATATATATATATATATATATATATATATATATATATATATAGAGAGAGAGAGAGAGAGGGGGAGAGAGAGAGAGAGAGAGAGAGAGAGAGAGAGAGAGAGAGAGAGAGAGAGAGAGAGAGAGAGAGAGAGAGAGAGAGAGAGAGAGAGAGAGAGAGAGAGAGAGAGAGAGAGAGAGAGAGAGAGAGAGAGAGAGAGAGAGAGAGAGAGAGAGAGAGAGAGAGAGAGAGAGAGAGAGAGAGAGAGAGAGAGAGAGAGAGAGAGAGAGAGAGAGAGAGAGAGAGAGAGAGAGAGAGAGAGAGAGAGAGAGAGAGAGAGAGAGAGAGAGAGAGAGAGAGAGAGAGAGAGAGAGAGAGAGAGAGAGAGAGAGAGAGAGAGAGAGAGAGAGAAAGAGAGAGAGAGAGAGTTAAATGTGTTTTTAGTCCCTTAAGTATCACACGATTTTGGGTTTAGTTCCTACTCGAAACTTTGATTGTTTTTAGTCCTCATAGTTTTGAAACTGTTATAAATAGTCTCTAATTTTGGATGGCGTTAACTTTTGTTTGACATGGCTAATGGCCAGTCCACGTCTGATTTGTTTGACATGGCTAACGGCCAGTCCACATCTGATGCCAGGTATGAGTTTATTCTCTACCATGTTTTCTTTTCTTTTTATTCCAAATTTGCACACAAGCCTCTAATTTCTTCAATGTTTACACTTCAACCCCAAACGTCATCCAAAATTAGGGATTATTTATAATAGTTCCAAAACTATGAGGACTAAAAGCAATCAAAGTTTCGAGTAGGGACTACACCCAAAATTGTGTGATACTTAAGAGACTAAAAACATATTTAACTATATATATATATATATATATATATATATATATATGGTTTAATACCTCTTTTGATCCCTCGAAAGGGGGCAAATGGTCCTACCTTTTTTTAGAAGTTCAATGTGGTCCCAACTTTTTTTAGAAGTTCAATGTGGTCCCAACTTTTGTAAAAAGTGTGCAATCAAGTCCTTTTTGGAAACGGCGTTGATTTTTTAACGGAGCAGCTGACAGGGTGGACTGAAGTTAGCTACGTGGCTGTGTGAGGGTAATACGTGGCTGTGTGAGGGTGATACGTGGCTGTGAGAGGGTAAACGTGATAATATTACTGAGGTTAAGAAATCAGAGGTTAGGGTTTGAGTTGCAGAGAAATTGGTGTTTGAGATACGAATGGCTTCTTCTGAAGGGTGTTTGTCGTGTTCGAAAAGTTGGGGCAAAGGATCTTCTCGGTGGTCCCATGGTTGTGGTGTGAGAGGAGGTGGGATAATCCCTACTTGTTACTGTGGTGAATCCCAGTTCCAAAATGGAAGGGCAAAATTTGGGTCAAGATCCTTGATCAAGCTTCCCAAGATTTTCTCATAGAAATAGAGGTACCAACGGTGAAAGGGGAAAAAGAGCCAAAAGAGCTGTGAACTTGGAGATCAAGGTCAGGGAACCCAACTTGGTGATATGCACCATCACAATAAGCACAGTGGATGTTTGCCTGTTGGGTGAAATTGCGTGAATCGTTGAGAGGCAAGGCTTTCATGCGACGAAGGGCTTCTTTGTAGTTGCGGAGGTAAGTGGCGTCAACCAAATGAGCAGCGGGTCTAACCTTAACTTGGGTGTTCTTCGGAAATGTGGTCTATGATGTTTGAGGATATTGGGGGGCAACAGTTGGTCGGTTTGGCACCAGAGGGAAGGTCAGGTGGACCACATTTGATTAACTCCGGTGGTGAGATAGGAGCTGCAAGGGACAATGTGTCGCTGCTAAGGGTACCATAAAGGCTTCCCATGCCAATAAGTACGTTTCTTCTGTCGAACACCAAGGCCTCTTCTTTCTGGTTTTCTGGGCCCCCAATAATCACGTTTACCCTCTCATAGCCACGTATCACACTCACACAGCCACATATTACCCTCACACAGCCACGTAGCTAACTTCAGTCCACCCTGTCAGCTGCTCCGTTAAAAAATCAACGCCGTTTCCAAAAAGGACTTGATTGCACACTTTTTACAAAAGTTGGGACCACATTGAACTTCTAAAAAAAGGTAGGACCCAATTGAACATTTACCCCCTTTCGAGGGACCAAAAGAGGTATTAAACCTATATATATATATATATATATATATATATATATATATATATATATATATATATATATATATATATATATATATATATAGGGGTTTGCTAATGCGCGTACGCCTGTTTTTCAGTTGGTACATTTTAGCAATGTGTACCGGATTTTAGTAAACAAAAATACCCTTATATATAAGGATTCTAAGTTTTAAGGTTAAGGGTATTTTAATCATTTTCATTCACAAAACTAAAAAAAAAAAAACCCCCAAACCCTTACTGAACTCTTTCATTCCTCTCAACCCTTTCTCTTTCATCTTTCTCACTCCAACCTTTTCTCTGTCATTCCTACTGTAGCCTCAATTGAAAAAATCAAAAACACTTGCCTTTAAACAATTTGTCTTTGTAAAGAGTTGAGTCATTGACATATTCACCTTCAGGCAAAGGTTCATTCATGATCTCTTCAATTTCATCATCTTCACTAACCTCTCTAATTTCATCATCTCCATATGTTGAATCATCATCTTTAAAAAAAACCCTTCAGGCCAATTACCAATTCTTTCGAATGTCATTATGCTTGTGAAAATTAGATAAAATTATATAGAACAAAAATTATAAAATGAAAACTCATTATAAAGTCATTTTTTGTAAGAAATTGTTTAACGAGTGTTTCTGTTTTTTTCTAGGCCAATTACCAATTCCTTTGATGTCATTATGCTTGTGAAAATTAGATAAAATTAGATAAGACAAAAATTATAAAATAAAAACTCATTATAAAATTATTTTTTGTAAGAAATTGTTTAACAGCGAGTATTATTTATTTTTCCAGGTCAATTACCAATTCCTTTATCCTTGTGAAAATTGGATAAAATTAGATAAAACAAAAATTATAAGATCAAAACTCATTATAAAATCATTTTTTTGTAAGATTGTTTAACAACAAGTGTTTCTGATTTTTTCAATTGGGGTTACAGATGACAGAGAAAAGATTGGAGTGAGAAAGATGAAAGAAAAATGGTTGAGAGGAATGAGAGAGGTGAGTAAGGGTTTGGGGTTTCTTTTTTTTTTTTTTAGTTTTGAGAATGAAAATTATTAAAATACCCTTAACCTTAAAACTTAGAATCCGTATATATAAGGGTATTTTTGTCTACTAAAATCTGGTACACATTGCTAAAATGTACCAATTGAAAAACAGACGTACGCGCGCTAGCAAACCTCATTATATATATATATATATATATATATATATATATATATATATATATAAATATAAAATGTTTTCTAGAATGAATTTCGAAACATAATATCTTCTAACATGAGTTTTCGAAACATTCCTAAATGAAATGTATTAAAAAATAACTTAAAATAAAATACTCAAAAGTTTTCTTTTTTTTCTTTCTTTCAATCATCTCCTTCTTCTTTCTATGTAACGGCCGTGATGGTGGAAGCCGCGGTTAGAGCTTCAATGATAACAATAGTGTGGTGTAATAATGGAAGGTGTTTGAATTATTTCCTATTATTCTTATGGTTTAGTTAGCAATTGTGAGGGTGTAGAAAGTAATAACCACAGTTAGAGTGGTAATTGCATCTTTTAAGCCCATGTTTGTTACTATGTATTCTTGTCCAATTTGTTCACCATTTACAATAATACCGATTAGAAATTATTGTACAAGTTATTATCAATATTTATTCATCATTATATAACAAAATGAATTATTTTATTATGGGAATTCTCTACTATATAATTCATTCTTAAAATACACAAAAGACGTGACAAATAAAATAAATATTTTATGTTTCAATTTTTTTAAAAGTTATCGAAAAAAGAGATCAAAATTGACATTGAATAACAATTAATGAGAGCAAGAAATCATACAACCATATTAAGGAGGGAGGATTAATATCAATAATAATTATAATGATTCTTGGCATTTGTATAACCCAATATTAAATGCTAACGGTAAAGTGACGTAGCCAAATGTAACGTAAATAACATAAATGGATGATATCACACATATGAGTTTGTGAGTTTCAATGGAAAATTATGTCATTATTGTAATTTAATTGAAGAGTTTTTTAAAAGCAAAGATTTCATAGCAAACAAAACAAGTGTTCATGTCCCCATCATATATACTAATTTAAAATATGGTAACGTTATTGTACCATACAATAATGTTCTTGAGATACGGGAAATTTCTAGTCTTCACCAATAAATTACAAGTACACTATTAGATGGCAGTGATGGCTTTCTCGTGGTCAACAAAATGTAATAATTATGGTGTGTTTGGCTTTAATGTTTTCTTATTAAAATTTTTAATTTTTAATATTGTAAAAGTGAGCATATGGAGATATAAGATTGGTGTGTTAAAAGTTGAAATGGGTGAGGTTGTGAATTAAACTTTTCGACTAATATTTAAAAAATATAAAATTAATTTGAAGGGATTAGAGAAAAGAAGTAAGAGAGGTTGTTATTAAATATTTTTCATTAACATAAAACTAATAAATAAATTAAAGTAAAAATATGATAAAATTATATTAATAAAAAAGGTTAAATATTTTACAACTGTCATCTAATAAAGAAAAAGTTAATCAACAAATGAAAAATTAATAAAAGCAAAACATGTACTGAAGTGGATGTGATTAACTCCTAACTGGGTAGTTCATTTCACCTACCAAACAGTCTACGAAAAAGGTGAAAAAAAGCATACATTTTGACTAAGAAAAATAAAGGAGCTTTATTTCTTAAACTGGTAAATGACTAATTTAGTATTTAATATTAAATAATAAAAGTTAATCTTAAAATAATATTTTATGAATCAAATAATTCTGTAATAACAATAACATATAGTTCAGATATATGAGACGCGGTAAATTTAATTGTTGAAAAAGATAGAAACTTTTATTTAGTTTTCTAAATTGATCCGAAAAGACGACAGTTTTATGATAACATAATATCTATCTAATTTAATGTCAAATTGGTCTTGTATAAAACTTAATAATAAGATACAGTTACAGGACTTTGGATAATTTCAAAAATTAAAATAATATCTTATATCTTTTCTTAAATCAATCATACAAATTCTAGTATAGCGATTGAGACGACCTAAGGTATGAATGTAGATTGACGATCCAACCCCTCTTCCCATTGTTGGTGTTCAATATTTTAATCTCTCTCAGACAAAAAAATCCAAAAATTCCAAATTAACGTTAATCTGTGTCTCCGTTTGATGCTGTAAATAATCTGGAATAATCTAATGATGTTTTATGGAATAGCATAATTATTATTGGGTCTGAGATGAGAACCAGAATACAATACGATATGGATAAACTATGGCAGAAGCTAAAGAATAGAGTCCCGTGATCCTCTTACAAAACGACCATTAGCTTTCGTTTTCTTTCCTTGTTAGTGTTATATTGCTTTTCTTAATGTGTACCAAGCACAGCATCGGTGAGGTAGCAAATTCTAAAATAAAATGTCAGTCTGAATCATGATAGATGGCACTGCTGCCTACTGTGGCACGTAGCTAGATACTAGATATATGTCCCATCATATATATATATTATATATATGACCTTATATTAAAGAAACTTTCTCAAACTTCAAGTTTTCTAACTCTGTCATTTGGCCACATGTACTCTTCACACGTAAAGCACCCCGCGCGTTTAACACGCTTCATTGGTCCCAACGGTAGCCAAGGAGGAAACTTTTCTATATATCAATCCCTTCTCGTCACTTCTTTCTGTAACTCTTTTGCTTCTTTATTTTTCTCAGTATTCCATCTCTCTCTCTCTGTCTCCTCAGTCTCTGCTACATGGAGCTTCAGATACGTGTTTTTTGTCTCTTCTTGTTTCTCCTGACTCTGCTCTCGGGGTCTCAGGCCTACACCTTCTACGTTGGTGCGAAAGATGGGTGGGTTTTGTACCCTTCTGAGAATTACAATCACTGGGCTGAAAGGATGAGGTTCCAAGTCAGTGACACTCTTGGTCAGTTCATTTTCCTTGTAAAGCTTTTCAACTTTTCTGCTACCTTTCTGCGTGCTTTTAACTTGTGTGGTTTTTCCTGTTCATAGTTTTCAAGTACAAGAAGGGATCGGACTCGGTTTTGGTGGTGAACAAGGAGGATTACGAGAAATGTAACAAGAAGAACCCGATCAAGAAGTTTGAGGATGGTGCCTCGGAGTTTCAGTTTGATCGGTCTGGTCCCTTTTATTTCATCAGTGGAAAAGATGATTATTGTGAGAAGGGTCAGAAACTTATCATTGTTGTGTTGGCTGTGAGGGAGCCTCCTCCATATTCTCCAACGCCACCAAATCTTCCACCTCCTCCAAAAACTCCTTATCCACCCCATGTTCCTCCAAAAGCACCTTCCCCTGCCCACCAACCTTTTGTCCCAATTCCTCCAACCATTCCCTCTCCTATTTCTCAACCCCCCTACACTCCTTCCCCTTCCCATCAACCTCCCTTTCTTCCAATAGCACCATCGCCATTTTCTCAATCACCTCATGTGCCACCACCACCCAAAACTCCATCTCCTACTTCCCAACCACCTTACATTCCACCACCGCCAAAAACTCCTTCCCCCACCTCCCAACCTCCTTACATTTCCACACCGCCATCCACCGCCCCTTCTCCCATTTCCCAACCTCCCTACATTCCAAAACCTCCAAACACTCCTTCCCCAACATCTCAACCACCCTACCCTAATGCCCCAACTCCATATCCCAATTCCCCCATCACTCCACCCCCATCATCAGCATCATCTCCAACTTCCTCATCACCCTATCCATCCACCATCCCTCCATCATACCCATCTTCCCCCTTCGCTCCGGCTACCACACCCTCCACTGCGTCACCACCATTGCCGTCTCCGGCAACCGCCACTTCTCCTCCGGCACCAGTACCGGCAGCAACAAGCCCATCGCCATCGTCTTCGTCGGGATCGTCCTCGAACGAAACGACGCCGTCCCGGCCAAACGGCGCGTCGTCTATATCTGAATCGCGTTTTGGAGTGTACTCACTAACCATTCTGGTCGGTGCTGCTCTCGGAACCATCCTTGGTTAGAAAACCAAACTTGTTATTAGTATTAATTTTTGTTTTTGGAACTTGAATTTTTATTTTATTAATATTTTTATTTGAACATATGAGATATATCCATTTTAATTTTATATTGTATAATGATAATAATATGAATTCTGTGTATCTCTGGTTACCAATGTAGTCACTTCTGTATGTGGAAATACTCTGTTTGAACATTTTTATATATTATTGGTTAATCAATTTTTGGAATAAGTTTGATTCTCGTAATGATTTATATATATAAAGCACAATATTCTTTATTCACGATGTAGTTAAACTATATTTTCAATTATTTAATATAAAATGTAAATTTTAATCTATCAATCATATAAAATTTATATCATTTATTTTTTTTTTGTAAATATATTACTTAATACTAAGTTTGAAATTAAGTAAGTCATATGATAGTTTTTGAAACCGTAGGAATTTTTTTATACAATAATATTATTATTATTATAAAAATTGAAACAATTAAATTTGAATATTATAAGTTATTTGTCCAATTTTTATTCTGGAGTTTTAATTGGAAGTGCCTTAATATTAAAACCATAGGAAATTATATAATTTTAGTCAATTTAAAAAAAAAAACAATTTACATTTTGAGTTCATTATTGGTGAATGAAGTATAAAACGAAACTTTCATCCATCCACTCTGTATTTACTTTTCTGATTCAAGGTTATATCAGTTCCAGAATAATTCAATTAATTCTCTAATTTAATATACACATTATATCTTAATAATGTATCATTTCTAACTGTGTTGATATATAAAACAAACATTTCATTGAAACCGAAAACGCAATATTCAAAATCATAACTTATCATCATCACATTTTATGATTCATATATTGAATAGTTAAGGCTTTAATTTATATGTTAAATGTAACTTTAAATGATAATATTTTGTTACCTTCTGAAATCATCACTACTAATTAACTGAAACTGAAAACCTTATCTTGCCATATTTATTGTTTTTTGGTGTAAAATATGTTTTCTTCCTCAATTATCATTTGATATTTTTTTTTCAAAAATAATTATTTGAATTTTCTATTTCCAATCGCTTTAAATTTTATTCACGTGCCAATCACATTCTACTTAAACTATTATTTAAAAGTAATGATTTTAGTTTTTTATTTTCAACTGTATTAAATTTTATTCTAAGTGGCAATCACGTTTTACTTAAACTATTTGACTGTTATGTGTTAAAGTTTATTATTTTAAATAAAAATTAATTTTTTTATAAATTTATGTTCATCTTTTTATCGTTTAAAAATAACATTAAAATTTTCTTTGTCATGTTTTGTATCACGTGGTAGGAGACTTGTCGATTTGATTATTTTACATAGTTTGATTCTAATTCTTTGGATTGGAATCAAAATTAATAATATCTACAAAACCAAAAAGTGTATAGAAAAAAAGTTTATAAAACCAAAATATTTATAAAAATATGTGGGACAAGGTTAGAAGTGATAATTTGTTAAACAATTAATAACTAGTTTTTCTTTTGTCACATTTCTTTTAACCAGTTTAATTTTCTTTTATTAATATATATCTTTAAATCTTATATAATTAAAATAATTTTAAATATATTGTCTTATATATGTAAAATTGTCTTTTATATATTGTTTCGGTTAAGTTGAGACGAGATGTCGCCTGTGATGTGAAGTTTCTGTCCTGCAAAACGTTCTCTCTACTTTTCGTTTTGTGTGACCAATCGGTGAAAGGTAGTAACATGCAAAATACATTGCGACGCTCAACTAATAATCTATCTCTAAGGTCTATGATAATTTAATTATGAGTCAATAGTCAGTTTACCTCGAAATTAAACCCCTATTTATAAAGTTTATGAGAATCTGACAAATTAATTTACCTCTTAATGGTCATTAATGTCAACCTTAACCACTCATCAATAGTTCATGTAATATTAATTACATATTAACTCTGCTTAACTATTGTCGGGACCGAACGACTGTGAGACTCTTTCATGCGCTTCGACCGCCCAGTCCTTTGAAGCCAATATGCCATCCTACCCGATCGGAGGGCCGTAAACCCATAGTAACATAGTCCCCTAAGCCCTAGCAAAATTTGATATTGCATAGGGTTTATTAAACTCAACCGATCGGGGAAGACTCTTAGCTTTCCAGGCCATGACAATTCACCAAACGTCACGTCCCTTTGTGATTTACAAAATGACGGGAAGAACAGAAGTCGAAGAGTCACAACTGTAAAAAAGGGCGAGAAAAGGTAGAAAGTGTAACGTCACAACGTTTCAACCGTCAGATCTTTTCCCTTAGGACGTCCCAGATGAGTTTGATGAACCGCCTTTACCATCTATAAATAGTGGTAGGGTCATCCCATATTTTCACTTTTACCCTCGAGCTCTTTGCCTACTTGAGGATAACGATTACGAGGAGGTGGATATAAACATGGATTACATCGGCGCGTGGAATGGAAGATGTAAAGCCTAGCTCGACGTCGCCGGTTACGACTGGGCTCCTTATGAGGTGAAGCTTTATGCTACCTCTGTCGTTACTAGCCGCGTGCTAAAGGAGCTGGTCAGTAGGGTTAGCTGCGTGAAGGCAGTTGGCAATGCTGATTTCTTTAAGCTGGCGCTCTACTAGTTAAACGAGAGGTCGTGTCACGGTCGGAAAGGGTATGTCTCAGATTTTTTTTCTATGCATATTCCACCTTGTTCCATGACCTAAAAGTCCTCTTTCCCTTTTCAAACTTTCAAATGGGCGTTTTGGGGTAACTCAACGTGGCTCCCACCCAACTTCATCCGAACGGTTGGGCTTTTATGCAAGCTTTCTCGGTCGTCTGCGCCGCTCTCGCCCTTCGTCCCACCCCTGCTTCATTTCTCTACTTTTTTCCGAGTCATGTCGCACCTTAACCAACCTTGAGTTTCCCTCATCTCGATCAAGAAGAGACAACTTTTAATGTTGTTCAACACATCGTACAAAGATTTCAAGGGAAACTTCCTCAAGGTTGTTCCTTTGGAGGTCGGTCATGCCTATTTCTACATTCCGGCGGCCAGCCTAAGTTTCCCTTCTATTGGACCGACCGTCCTAAGAAGGTGATTTCATGGCCTAAGTCTTCAATGTTATCGGACGAACTGGAGTTAATCATCCAGCTAAATCAGCTACTCCTCAAGTCCTCCTCTCGAAAGCTAATAGGCTTCTTCGACTCTAAGGGTCTTCACAATAAAGTGTTTGGTAAGCTACTTTTGACGTCTTACGTCGAGTAGTCATTTGTAACTTACCTAAATTTGATGGCCCTGAAAATAGGGCCTCAATCGTCGTGCGACTACAACAAGAGCTAAAGCAATCTTTTCAACTTGCTTATATATTGTTTTCGCATCTTGTAGCGTTTTGCTGATGAAGTATATGAGTTTGAACTCTGGGCTTTCCTGCACCAAAGTCACACTGATTCATTACAGTAAACTTTAAATACCATTAGTTTCATTATGAGGGTTAAGGCTGGCTCATGGGCCATGAGTCAAGTTGACAACTCTACGTAATAGTAGAGGTCATTGTAGACAAAAGTGACTTGGATGTGACAACGAAACTCACAAAGGTTAATGTGATTTATTCTAGCATTTCTAGTGACGCGGAGGCAAAGTGATAGGTAAAGGAGGAGAACTTTAGTGGTGACAAAGTAGATGGCATTACAAAGAAACTTCTAGATACCCAAATGTAACACTTCCTCCACCTGCAACAACACTTATCTTGCCAAGCCAAGACGTTGGCAACTCCATCGTAGAGGAGGAGAAAACTTCTAAATACTCAGATGTAACACTTCCTCCATCTGCGACAACACTTATCTTGCCAAACCAAGATGTTGGCGACTCCACCATCGACAAGTGTAGCATTGGTTAGCATTAACGAGACATCTCCTCCTTTTCTCATCTTCCCATGCGTAAGATATCAACATTGTAATCATAGCTCATCATTACACCTCTTCGCTAAAGTCGTTATCAGAGGTATGTGGAAAGCGTCATTTGCGTTAATCTCATCAACCATTGCATGAAACCCTTATTTGTAAAATTGTGTATATCTAAAGCTGAATTAGGAAATAAAGGTATAAAAGATGGATGAAAAGGAAGGAAAACAAAGAATAAAATTGGAAGTTCTTAGGTGAGGGTTGAATGAAGGTTATTAATAGTGGTGAAGAGGCAAAAAGGAGAATGATGGAATGTAGAGGTACTAGAAATGTGTTTTTTTCTTTATTTTTTTTATTGGTGTTGGAAGAGATGAATATAGTGAAAAAAACTTATGAAGATGATATAGAGGCAAAGGGAAGATATAGTGTTGATTTATGGTTGTAATGAAGGGAGGAAGAAGATGAAAATGTTGCTGATGAAAATAGTGGGTGGAGAAGAAAACTAGAGGTAATGAGATGTGATGAAGTGTAAAGACCTAAAACATGATATTTTAGAAGTGGTAGTAGTTTAAAAATAGTAAGACTTGATTATTTTAATATTAAATGATTTTAATATAAATAATTTCATTATAAACGAGTTTCATTATTTTAAGACATATCATCTCTCTAGAAACCACTTTTCTAGAGTTCTCTGACTTCTTTCTAAGGGTTCTCGCTCCCTATTCATCTGTTTCAAGATCAGAGATCGCCCGAGTGATTATCACGGTGAGATCTTCAAGTCTAACCGTTTAGTTTCTCAAATAGAGTAAGTTGGTTTTCTGCTCCTCTTTTTTAGTCTGTTTTGTTTTCCTTGCTTACTAGCCTTTTTTGTGTTACATGTGAAGTTTGAGTCTTCTATAGATTCTCTGTTGATCAGTGGTTCTAACGGTGTACCCTGATTGTGTTTCTATGGTTCATAGGAGCATGTAGGTCTTCTTGTGCGTTTGAGGTTGTTTTAAGTTTTCTAAAGCGATTGAGTCATCTATCAAGTAAGGGAAGCTAATTTATTTGATGTAGATTTGATAGACATGTTATATTTGATGTTTGTATGATGATTGATGATTGATTTGTGAAATTTAATTGAATTGTGAAATTGGGTAGGTTTAGTTGCTTGAAAAAGTGGTGTGTTATATTGAAACTTATGAATGGTGGTGTGTAGTTGGTTTACTAATGCGAAAGTTATTTATTGATGAATTTGGGAATGTAGATTTGGTAACTCTAAGTCGATGAATTGTTACAGAATTTTGATTTGGAATAAATTAGAAGAAGGTTGAGTTTTGAACATAAAATAGGGGTTTTGATAGATCAAGTTCTAAAATCATGGTTTTGGGGAAATTCTACAGTTTCAGAAACTATCTTTAAGCCATTTAGGACTTAGTTGGTCTTTTATTTTGCTAAAATTTGGTGATAAGCATATGGTGGTAAGCGTCTGGTGGTAAGCATCTAGTGGTAAGTGTCTAGTGGTAAGCGTCTAGTGATAAGCGTCTAAAGGTATGTCTTGTGGTAAGTGTATGGTAGTAAGCGCCTAGTAGTGAGCATCTAGTTATAAATGTCTAGTGGTAAGCGTGTGGTGGTAAGCCTCTGGTGGTAAGCGTCTGATGTTAAGAGTTGTTTAGAAATAACTAACTTGCTTGGAATCTCAAATTTGAGGTTTTGAACATAAGTTTTGGTTGTTCTTTAGGTCATTTTTGGGGGGGGGGGGGAGGGGAGGGGGCGGGGGCGGGGTTAGACCATTCTCGAATTGTTGAAGATTTCCAAGTTGTTTTCCCTACCTAGTGAGTGTATCGAGTTGTTGTGAAGAAAATTGTGTTCTTGTGTGGTTGTTGTTTCCAAAATATTATAAATGATTTTTTACTTGAAATACTTTGAGAAAGTGATGATAATGATGATTGTTATAAGGTGATTAATTAAGATATGTATATGTATACATGTGACGTAATTCCATATAACTCTTTGGGAAATCCTTGGTGGATGTTTCAAGTAGTGTATGTATTATTGTAGGAGCTCAGTCTTGGGGGTTATCTTGACACTCTAATAACCATCAAGTCTCAAGCAGAGGGATGGGTTATGTCGTGAGGAGTAGTAGGAGGTTCTAGTCTAGGAGCCTTACCATTTGGTAAAGGGCATTTAAATAAACTAACCTTGTATGGTAGTCTTGAGTGGGTAAGTTGTTTCACCATACAAGTATCGAACCCGCCATAGTTCGACAATAATACATGTATCTGAATGTCTAGTATAAATGTTTAATATGTTTAGGTGTGGTGCTTGTTTGAAAAGAAATGTTATATGCTTCTAATGAATCTTATGATTGATTCTTTTATAATTAGCTTACCCTTCTTCTTTTGTGGTTTGTTATGTTTGTTATATGTTTGGATGATTATCTGACTGGTGAAAAGCATAAATAGATAATATTTTTATGGAGCAGACACTAGGCGGAGATGATGTAGATTTATAGATACTTTAGTTTAGATGTTTTCTTTTAATAACTTTAAAGATTAATATTTGTAAATAGTTTTAGATTGAAAATTTGTATATAAAACTTGATTTATAGTTATATTTAAATAACTGTAATGTTACTTTTTATACTTTCTGTATGATAATTGTTCTAGTTTATTACACTTGTGGTGTTTTCTAAATAATATATTACATTATTTAAATGAAATGTTACAATTATATGTATTTTTATGGCGGTAAGTGTAAGATGTTGGTAAAAATAATAATAAAAGAAGGTTAAAAACTTTTTATTTTTTTAAACCTTAAAAAGGTTGAGTTAAATTTTATAAAAAAATAAATTTTTAATCAAAAAAATAAATTTCAACACGTCCACTTCTATAAAGTTGCAAAATATGGCACAACTATTTATTATTATAATATAAATAAAGCCACGAATTGCACGATGTTTGGCATTTTTAAAATATAAAATGGCTTTGATGGATGACGCCGATCATTGTGGAGGACCATTCCAAAAGTATGCAACTTTAGGAAGGAACTAGCTTTAAAGGCGTGGCAAAATTTGACAAGTAAATAATATTTTACTATTTTAAAAATAGTTCACTTTAGCTGTTATTAATTGTTTTTTTTTTTTAACTTTACGAAGGTGCTTTTTTTTTTTATCTAGATGTTAATCTTGCTTATATAATTAATTAGTTTTCTAACTTTTAAGGAATTGTTAAACAATGTACTAAAATTGCACACGACTATGTTAGAAATTTTATAATTTCTCAATTATTTAGTGTGAATTACATATGATATTAAAACATTTATATTTTCTATTTATATTATCAACCAAAGATAAAATCAATTTATAGTATATAAGTAGATGCAAACTTCATCTTACAAGCCGATTTTGTGGAATTGAATTATACTTAAAATTCACTTTGATGTGTTGGGAGTCCTACATTGACTAGAGATAAGTGACAAAGAAAAGACACAAACGAAGAATAGAGAAAAATCTCAATGCATACTACCTTAATTTTGTTGGACTCTTGTGAATATAAAAGATGAAAATAGAAGATAAAGTTTTATTCACTATCCACTGGATAATAACTGAGGCTATTAAATAGCATTACAGGAGTATAGAAAACTGATTATGCGGATATCTAGCTAATGTTTCCTAATAATACGATGGACTTATTCAAAACCTAACGGTCCTTAATCACGTAGGACCACTATATCACTTATTAACAAATCCCCCCTTAAATTGAATATTATATCAGTTTATAATAGATTATGCGCACACTCCCAATGATTTGCGTAACTTCAGGAAGGTATCCGGCTTCAATGGTTTGGTCATAATATCAGCCATTTGTTCTTGTGTCCCACATGGATCACTTGACAGTTCCAATTTTGGTAAGATTTTGAAGTAAGTGAAATTGGACATCAATATGTTTACAGCAACCATGCATTACTGGATTTTTTGAAAGCTCAATAGCAGATCTAATGTCACAATAAATTACAGTAGTAGCTTGGTTTTGCATACCACACAATTTTTCCAACACCCTTTTCAACCATATGGCTTGACAAGCACATGATGTTGCACTTATAAATTTTGCCTCTATAGTTGATAAACTTACAATTGGTTGTTTCTTTGATTGACCAATAAACATCAGCTGAACACAATAAGAAAACATAACCAGAAGTACTTTTTCTATCATCTAAATCACCTGCATAATCATTATCCGTGTAAGCTAGAAGTTCATTGTCTCCTCCTTTTTTATAGAAAATCCCAAACTCATTTGTTCCCTTTAAATATCTGAGCCCTCGTTTGGCTGTCATTAAGTGCATTTTAGTAGGATTCTCCATGTACCTGCTAATTAAGTTCACCACAAACATCATATCGGGTCGAGTAGATGTTAGATACATAAGACTTCCCACAATTTGTTTATAATAAGTCGTATCAACCTTTACACCAGAAATATCCTTTGTGAGTTTAACACCAGGAACAATTGGGTTTTGTACTGGATTGCTTTTATCCATTTCAAACCGTCGCAATATTTCTAATGCATATTTCTTTTGGCATAAGAAAATGCCATCTGTTCGCTGCATTACTTCAAAACCCAAGAAGTACCTCATTTTACCAAGGTCTGTCATGGCAAATTCATGTTTCATGGAGCTTTTTAATCTTTCAAACATCAACTCATCATTGATAAGGTCATCAACGTATAAACTAAAAATTAATATGGTACCTTCCTTTTCTTTCTTTATAAAGAGAGTATGCTCATAGTCACACTTCTCAAATCCTTCCTTAAAAAAATATGCTTTTATGCGACTATACCAAGCGCGTGGTGCTTGTTTAAGCCCGTAAAGGGCTTTCTTCAACTTATATACTTTATGCTCAGCCCTTTTTTTCTCATAACCATAGGACTAGTCTACAAACACGGTCTCATCCAATTCTCCATGCAAGAAGGCTGACTTTACATCTAGCTGATAAAGTATCTATCCCTTTTGAGCTGCAAGTGCTACCACGAAGCGAATTGTCTCCATGCGGGCCACTGGTGCAAATACTTCAGTGTAGTCTACTCCATACTCTTGTGCATACCCCTTCACAACAAGTCTAGCTTTGTACTTGTCCACTTCTCCACTCTCTTTGAGTTTGGTCTTATAAACCCATTTTACTCCAACTTTCTTTGCTCCTTCAGGTAGTTCCATCACTTCCCATGTGTCATTCTTTTTTATTTCTTTCATCTCCTCATCCATGGCTTTCCTCCACTTTGGAATTTGTACAACAGCTACAAAGTTTGTAGGCTCACGTTCACCAGCTGCAAACATAGTCAAATTAGCTTCTGGACTGTCTTCAAAGAACCCTTCTCCGGTTTCATAGTCTGCCATCCAACACAGTGTCTTCTACAACTTTGAGAAGGACTAGAAGTATTTTCTACTATCATGCGATTAGAGGAAACAATACCTTCTTGTGAGATATTAGGATCATGTTCTGAGGTATCATGGCACACCTGATGTTCGACATCAATAATCTCGTGATCATCATTTGCATCCATATCTTGATCATCCCATTCTAAATCACATGAGATGACTTCTGCATACTTCTTATCCCAATCCCAACCTTTATCTTCATCAAACACAACATCCCTGCTGATGATGATCTTTTGTGAAGCTGGATCATAAAGTTTATAGGCTTTTGATACTTCACTTACCCTCAATAAAACACAACATTTACTTTTATCATCGAGCTTGGTACGTGTAGCATCAGGCACATGGACATAATAAGATAGACATCTAAAAACTCGAAAATACTTAACTGAAGGCTTGACTCCACTCCAGGCTTCTTCTGGCGTTTTATTTCTCACTACTAATGTGGGACTCCGATTCAAAATATGTACAGACCAAGTGGCAGCTTCAGCCCAAAAAGTTTTAGGCATTTTTTTTTTCAGAGAGCATACTTCGCACCATATTCATAATAGTTTGATTCTTGCGTTCTACAATCCCATTTTGTTGTGGAGTGTATGCAGTCATAAGTTGCCAACGAATACCATTGTTAGAGAAAAAATTGATGAAGTCTTGAGAGATAAATTCTCCACCTCTATCAGTGCGCAAACTTTTGATTAATGAGTTAGCTTCTTTTTCAACATGAACTTTAAAAATCTGAAAAATAGAAAGAGCTTATGATTTTACAGTTAAGAAATAAATCCAAGTCTTCCTACTAAAGTCATCAATGAAGGTGAGCAAATACTTGTTTTTGCTGTTAGAGATAGGTGTGATTGGTCCACATATATCTGCATGAATTATTTGCAAAACCTGTGTAGCCCTCGAATTACTCTTCTTTCGAAATGAATCTCGTGATTGTTTCCCAATCAAACAATCCTGGCACAATTTAGTTGGTACTTTCATCATTGGTAAACCATATACCATATCTTGTTGGTAAAGCGTATTTAACCCTTGAAAACTCAAATGCTCATATCTGCAATGCCAAAGATGTATTTTATCCTTTGTAATAGTGTGGAAACAAGTAGATTTAGCTAAGGGAGAGCTGACATGCAGAAAATACATGCAATTGAAGGATATTTTAGTTTCTATAACTAAGCCATGCTCAGGATGAAACACTTTGCAGTTGCCATGTTTGAACAAAATATTAAGTCCCTTTTCTTGTAACTGACCAATACTGAGTAAGTTCTTCCTTAAATCTGGCACAAAGAAGACATCAATAACGATATATGCGGTCTCATTCATGTGTAACCGAACATTGCCTTTGCCAACTACTATCATACTGGAATTATTGCCCAGTTTGACTGAATCTTTGTAAGTTTCATCAAGATCTGAAAAGTATTCCTTCTTCCCGCACATGTGGTTACTACATCCAGGGTCAAGGAACCACACAATGTCCTCTGTTGCCTTGGTTATGTCTTTGTGGACCATCAATAGCATTTCCTCTTCATTCTCAACATAGTTGGCTTCTCTCCTTTGGTTTGAACATTCCCAACTGAAATGTCCAAGTTGGTGACACATATAGCACTCCACAGTGGATTTATCAAATCTTTGTTTACCGCGTCCTCTGCCGTGTCCTCTTCCTCGTCGTCCAAAGCCTCCACAACCACCACCACGATGGTGCCACTGTTTTGTCTGTTGATTTTCATGAGCAATTTGCAAGGCTTGCTCTTCCATCACCTGAGATGTTGACGTCATGCGTAGTTCATGTACAAGGAGACTACTTTGTAATTCATCAATGGTCAGTGTATCAGTATCTTTAGACTCCTCAACGGAACATACAACATAATCAAACTTAGGAGTCATGGATCTCAAAATTTTCTCAACAACTGCAACATCACCTTTGTCTCCACCATTAGCTTTCATCTTGTTGGCGATAGTAAGTGTGCGGGCAAAATAATCATTCACAGATTCTCCCTCCTTCACGGGAAGGATTTCAAATTCTCTTCTAAGTGCTTGCAACTGGGCGCGCTTGACGCGTGAAGTGCCATGATACTTCTATTTCAATGAATCCCATATCTCCTTTGCTGTATCTTTCTTAAGAATTGTCTCTAGAACCAAACATCTAATGCTTGGAATAAATAGTTCTTCGCCTTCAAATCTTTTAATTGTTGATCATCAATGTTCTTTTTCTGTGTGTCGGTGAGGGTTGTGCCTTATGCAAATTCAGGTATTCCATTATGTACCAGCCCCCAATACTCCTTTGAATGCAAGAAGTTCTCCATGAGCAGTGCCCAATGGTCGTAATGCCCGTCAAACTTCGGTATAACAAACTGCACAAATGAGCTTTCTGACGTCATGGCTTGTTATGCTAAGAAGACTGTGACTTCTATTTATGATCAGGCCCCGTGATGAAGCTCGGATACCACAATGTTGGACTCTTGTGAATATAAAAGATGAAAATAGAAGATAAAGTTTTATTCATTATCCACTGGAACTGAGGCTATTAAATAACATTACAAGAGTATAGAAAACTGTAAAATTGAATATGTGGATATCTAGCTAACGTTTCCTAATAATACAATGGACTTATTCAAAACCTAATCATCCTTAATCACATGGGACCACTATATCACTTATTAACAATTTTATTAATGTGAACAATAAAGTTAATTTATAATATATAAACGAGTGTAAACCTCACCTTATAATTTCTTTTTTTTTATTCGATGAGAAACATCAAGTCTTGTCTTAAAAAAAGTTGTTACATAAATTTTTCTCATCAAGTCTACTACTATAAAGTCTATTATTTGGTTATTTTCTTTCCAAAAACCTTTATTGAATATTATTTTTTTTAGAAAATCTCAAATAAATGGTTATGACTAATAAGTTTTTTTTTTATTGTTTCTTAACTTTTATTCTCTTCTTTGTCTCCTCCGTCTTCATTTCATTTGAGGTTCACAGGAAATTTGGAAATATTCTTTAGAGACTTCTCTTCTTTCTTCAAAAATAAATGTCTAAGGAAGATTAATCATAATTATAAATATTTTCACTAATTATTTATACATAAGATGAAAAAACATTTTGGTTTTATTTTCTCTCTAGCACTAATTAAACGATACATCACATAGAGTTTTCTACCTTTTTCTTTGATAATAATAGTAATAGGTCATATAGAAGTTAAATGTTTTAAATTTTAATTTTCCTGTAAAATATTTTTCATCTTTTCCTTTTCTATTTGGTGTCGAATGATAAAATCTTGAATGATTTATGGTTTAGAGAATGTTTTAGTATCGATCACTGGACATGTTTGGAGGAGGGGAGTCCAAAGAAATTATGTCCATGAAGCAAAGTACAAGAAGAGACAATATAGCGTACCATTTTTTCCATGTCTTCGAGATTACTAACATGAGATAGGTGCTAGTCATGGAGTAATTTCACACGTCATATGCAAATAATCTATGCCAACATTTTCTACATGGCTTCTGTTGTTTTAACTTAATAAGTATCAACTTTAATAAAAGTAAATATTATATCCACATTAAAATAATTTACTATCTTTAAAATAATACATATAAATATTACTTTTTATATTATATTTCTTAAAAGTAGTTATTATAAATTTTATTATTATTTTTTCAAATAAACAAGAAGAAATGAAAATAAAAAATGAGAGCAAAAAAAATGTAAATTGAACACAAGAATTCTTTGTTTGTTAGCAACAAGCAGGTATTTTAGAAGGTTGTCAACACTCATTTAACTAGGTGTTCAATCATACACCTCCAAAGTTACTACAAAGTTATTATTGTTACAAAGATAACAAAAATAATATGTAAAAGCAAAACATAAATCAATTCTTTTTTATATAAATAATAAGAAAAAATAAATACACAAAACAGGGAAAAGAGAAACCAATCAATGTTAGAACCTTTTCAACGTGGGAAAACTTCAATAGGAAAAACTCACTGGACTTAATTCTTAAAACAATTTCACTTATAATATTTGATGACTACAACAAACATTTTCTTGAAGTCTTTAATATTAGAAAATATTTTTTCACTAACAAAGTGATAACAACAATGCAGTAATACCCAAGAAAAAAATAGTGAACCAAAAACCTGAAATGTGATACTATTCTTATTACTTTGCAAATATTTTAATTTCATAAACTTCCTCAACTTTCACTCTCAAATGTACTCATCCTCTTCCTTCTTAGTACTCGTCCTTAGTACGATGAATGTGTATTGTGTTTATAGAAAACACTCTGACGTTTAAGTCAGTCTTAAACATCAACCAAGTATTAAGTGTAATTAATGAAAACATAAAAAAGATACCTCGATGATTTTGCTATTTATAATAATTTACCTTGTCTGAATTAGTGTTTGATCATATTCTGTTAAGTTTAAGAGTAGTTAGTACACTATAGTTCTGGTAAGTCGACAAGTAATTGGCCAAACCACTTGTGATAGTCGTTGAACATATTTAAGTGCATGCACTTAGGCGTATTTGGTTATGTTTTGTATCATATCATCTTAGGATGAGACCAATGCTAATATGGCCAAAGGCTACTCAGCCATATACAGTTCACCATCTCCTTAGTCTTTTCATGACATGAGTGGTAGTTGGTCCTTAACTAGCTTATCAAACATGATGTTGTTAGTTTATAGTCATCATGTAGAGTTTTACAAAGAAAATTTGTATCTTTGGTTATAACCTTACAGGTATAATAGTCCCCAGTCTTGAGGAGCGTAGTAACAAAGAGGATGTAATAGTTTAGTGTTAGGGCTGATGTGGTGAGGGAGGTGTAATTGGAAAAAATTATGTGTGGTGTGTGAAACGATATATTGCTTGGAAAGGGAATAGTCATGACTTCTTGAATTGTTTAACCTAATTCACTCGGCCCTATTTGGGTGGAAGGAAAACTATTACCAAAGTTGTTATAAATAAATACCTTAGTTGACCTAATTCACCACCAAGTTTCAGAAGATTTCTCTGAGGCTGCAACTTGTGTGAGAAGAGTGCATCCTTTGAGAAGCATATTACTTTGGGAAATGGAGTACCTCTAATTCCTAAGGTATGTCTTGTACTAGTTCAAACACGAGTTCTGGTTCTGGGGGAAAAGAGAGATAGTAACAACAATGCTAGTATTAGGGTGTCGATATCGTCAAATGCGACCTCGTCCCTTAGAATGAGGTAAGAGATGAAGGTGGTCATAGAAAATAGGGAGGATCTTTCTAAGGAACATGTTGAGTTTGGGTTACCCAAGAAAGGAAGGTATGAGTGGATGAACACCTTTGTTAAAAGTCATTTCTTCAAGTTTAGGTGGTCTAGGATTTTAAACTCTTGGTTAAGCAACATCTATATTTCTTATAAAGGGTGTCGAAGGACATCATATCTCTTACGACATTCATACCAAGAATACTTTGAAATAACCAACCAAGAATTTCACCTTAGAAACTCTTTTCAACCATACTTCAAATACACACATAACTTTAAGAATAAACCATCATGTAATTCAATAAATATTTTACACAATCCTCAAAGCCCTAACATAGTTCAAAGTTACCAAAAAGCAAAAGAAAAAGAAAGAAAGACTTAAAATAGCATCAGACAAGGTCACTAGCTTCCCTTACCTTAAGGAAAATTATCAAAGCTCCAAGAACGCACCACGATTTCTTCAAACACACGAAACTCTATAGGAACACCTACAAATTACCAAAAAGGATCAAAGAGAGTTCTTAGAACCTCTGATCAACAAGGACCTAAGAAAAAAAGATAAATTTCACATTCGACCAAAGATTCCTAGACTTTATCTCAAACTAAGAGCAAAAGGAAAAAAAGAGACAATTCCTGATCGTCAAACAGATGATCAGGGAGTTAAAATTTGTAGAGAGAAGAAAGAAAAAGCTTGGAAAAATATTTTAGGAACAGTGAATGTTTTAAAGAATGAAACGAGTTTAAAAAGTTTTATTTATATTATAAAATTATTTTAAACTAAAATATATAATTTCATTATTTTAAAATACCTATTTGCTCTAATACTCTAACTAACTTATAGGTTCTTATAAATAATATACATAAAAAATGCTTTAAAGGAAGTTACAAATCATTATAATTGAGTTATCTTAACTTTTATATATATATATATATATATATATATATATTATTTAATTGGTTCCATTTATTTTATTCTTACTTCAAATACTATTTATAAATACTTGAAAAGAAGAAGAAGAACATACTCATAATTAAATACTTGTAATTAATAAAAATTGAATAATAATTCTTTTAGAAAATTAACAATAACTCCTTTCGGTATTGATGCAATTTTCAAGTACGTAATTAAATTCGAAATAAAGTTAAAAAAATCAATTAAAATTAAATATCAATACGAGATGTCAACTAGTATGGTAAAGCTATTTTCACGGTTCAATTTTTTTTTTCATAAATCAAATTAACATAGATATGATTAATTGTATACTTAAATTTAGATTTTTGAATTTTTTAAAAATGAAAAAAAGGTAATCACAATTTATAATTTATGTGAAATTTGAAAACATAAACAATGAATTAATTTAAACAAAAAATATACAACACTTTTAAAGTAGGAATTGGAATACGAAAGTTATCTAAAATTAAGACAAGAAAATATACAACACTATTAGAGGTCAAAAATAAATTCAAAATAATACATAGAAAGTTGTATCACAAATTCTTCATCAAGAAAGAGAGATAGGTTATTTTGGAAGTTACACTATGTAGGGATAATTTGGGTGGTAGTTGTGAAAAAAATTCACATAAATCAATTTAGTAATTATAATTAAACACATTCATCATCCACCAAATACATCATAACACTATTTTACACACACAGTGAAATTCAATCCATTTCACATTATATCTGTTTTTGCTGAACATCGATATTTATATAATTGAACTCTTCTCGAAATACAATTTGTTGAGTTGAATATGCAAGAAAAACAAAATGCAAAAAACAAAAAAAATTCACTCCTCCCCCAAATTTTTCCTATAATTTTTTCTTCAAATCAAAATTCAGTTTTAACGTTTCAATTAATACATGTATTCAACCAAGATGATAAGTCAAAGAAAAAGTCATAATTTCATCTCGATCAATTCAACATCTCTATAATTTGTTCACAACAATTAATATTGAGATAATTAAATCACAATATTTCAAACTTCAATCCAATTGTTTAAGTCAAGTTTAATCAATCTCAACACAATCAACATTAAATTTCAAATTAAATTCCTTTAAAGCTCAAATATGTAATATAAGGCCATTCTTTTCTTCAATTCTAAGACTGTATTCGTATCTGTTGATTTTCTGAGAAGATAGTTTGTGATGAATTATTATTAAAGTTGATGTTCGTTATTTAGAGATTTGGGAGAAATAAAAAACATTTATTAAGATTTCGTGTTATTATTTTATTGATAGTATATTTTAAATAGACTACGGGCTATCACTGTAAAATTGTTATTAAAAAGAAGTTATTAAAAAACTTTTTCTTTAAATACAATTTTATAATATCCCCAATTTAACACACATTATTTTTACGTACAAGCACAATGTTTATCATGCTTTTACTTCCAGCAGCGTGAGACGGGTACATGAGATTCCAACACCATAACTTTTACAAATAACAATAATAATATTTACAATTATTGTTAAAACAAAAATTAATACAACATGTTAATAAATTGTTAAAAACAATAATATGTAATATCTAAATATTTAATTTGTATTTCTATACCAAATCAATTGTATTTTTTATTTATTACAATTATTTTTTTAAATTATTTATCAAATTTTAAAAAAATTAACTAATAGAAAAATTATTTTATATTACTTTTAACATCAATGACAATTTTGTAATTTTTCTTTTTTATCTATTAAAATTTTATTTTATATATCAAATCAATCAAATTATTCACAAACTTTCACAAATTTTACTCTTCAAATCTACTATTTTCACCTTCAAATTCTCTTAAAAAAAAACAAGACAAACTTGTTAAGACAAGATCGTCTAAGAAAATTTTATTTTCAAGTTTAACATAACTATCTAACGAAATAGTGGTAAACGATATTCTAAACACTAAACATTACTCCAATTAGAGTTTACCTAAACACTAGTACATGACTCATGCCTAAACATTTAAGAACGTCTAACGCTTTTAACGAATGTACATAATAGTACTTTATTGTCAGTTGTGTTGTGCTCTCTTTTTTGTGTGCAAAGCATTAAAGTACCTAGCCTTATTCAAAAGTTCTACATTGGATTATAAGAACGTTGAGAGATAGAAAGATATGTTAGAAATGTTTTCTTAATACTTTCTGTTTGATGCATTCGTACAAGCAACACAATTACCTCTACAAAAAGCAACATAGCATATGACCTCGTACCTAAAGACAACCTATCCTACGTGAAAGTCAATGCTATGAGTAACATATATTTTTCGAAGAAGTCAACATAAAGACGATTGCATAAGAAGACAAGAACAAAATTTATTATTGCTCTTACGCATTCAACATTCTCACTTACGTTGTCTAGAGTTTCTCTTTGAAAAAAAAATTTATTATAAGTTTTTAGATTCATCGTATTGAAAATATATAATATCTATGAGAGTTATCATCTGTACTTGTTTTTCAAAAACACCTTGTTGTTTTTGTATATTTAGAAGAATTAAAATACTTGTTAGTTTAACTTAGTGGAGTTAAACGATTTAGTCAATTGGACTAATGTAAAACTAGGAAGAATTGAATGTAGCTTAGATCAGAGTGAACGAGTATAAAAGCAAGTCTTCATCATTGTTTTCGTTTTAAAAACTTTTTAAAGGTTTATAAAAATCTTTAAGTGTTCAACACTACTTGCAGACTGTCTAACTCCTACAATAACAACTTATTTGCAAAAAAAGTTTTAAACTCTATTCCAATATCTTCTTTTCTAAAGTTGACCTGTGTTTGAAAACGTTACCTTCAAATCTACTTAAATTCATTACAATCTTCTTCAAATCCTAAGATCAGACCTAAATGTCTTTGTTTAAAAGACACTCTATTTCCTAAATAAGAAAATATGTTTAAGATGGTGAAAAATTTACTATAAAAAAAACTTTATTTCCTAGATAAGAAAATATGTTTAAGATAAATTTTTTACGAAGTCTAATCTAATAAACAATGAAGTCGAACATAGATTCATATTTGCTCAACTCATCATAAATGTGTTGACTGAAAAACTACATGTATTAAACTAAAAAGAATTGTCATGGTCAAAATTTTATTTAATGACAAAATATTCAAATAAAAATAAAATAAAATATTTTGAATACTCAATAAAACCAAATTTTTATTAAAAATTTAATATTAAAATAAAAAAATTTAATATTTTGATTGTAATTTATTTATTTAGGTTGACATTCTTAGATGATTATTAGTATAATAAATTTACAGTATACTTTATGAATCACTCTAGTCTTATAATTTTTGTTGTTGTTTTCTTGCACATTCTAAAGAATCCACACTAGTTTTTTTTTTTCGATTTTAATTTGATAATCAGTTTATTTTAATTATAAAAATGATAAAAGAAAACTTGCTCTGGTTAGTATTATTATTATTATTATTATTTGTTTTTCGGTAACTACCAATTTTTTTAATTATAAAAGTGATAAAAGAAAACTTGCTCTGGTTAGTATTATTATTATTATTATTATTATTATTATTTGTTTTTCGGTAACTACCAATTTTTTTCTTGTCTTGGATTGGAATTTCAACTCAAAAGTTGTAAAAGTCTCCCTATATTAATTGAGACATAAAGGACACTCTTCTTTGAGAACATTTATTTCTATTATTAGGGAAAGTTATTAAAATAATAAAAAATTGAATTATTAAACTGGAAATTGATTTTTCATTATTTAATAGATTTTGTTTAAATGTGTTCAATTTTGAATATTTCAAATAATTAAGAAAGGTCTTATTGCATTTAAATTTTTGAAAATAAGTTTTATTTAAATCGAAAAGTCAAGCTACATCGTCCTTCACTTTGGGAACATCTAATTATTAGAAAAGTAAAATCAATAACTTTTAACTATAGCCTAATTAATGATGAGACAATAAGATAAAAATCATTACGCTTTTAAGATATGAATTTTAACTAAATAGTCATCACGATAACTTCCCTTTAATCCAAAGCTTAATGGGACTCACGAGTGTTGTTAAAAAGAAAAAAAAAGGGAAAAGCAAGTTCACGAGGATATATATGAATACATGATATGAGCATAACATCGTCATTTATACTAAATGTGACCCATAACGGTTAGATCAATGAGAAATTTAGAATACATTCACAAAAGGTTTGCTAAAGATAAAATTTTCATTAATCTTCACTTTTCTTGCTTTTCATAGTTTTTTTCCTTTTGTCGATAGTTGTTAGTTATTATAATTTTGTTAGTGGAAGGTTTTTCATCTTTTCTTTCTTTCTTTTCAACTATGCAAACCAACTTTATCATTTTTAAATATTGGTGAAATAGTTGAACCTACAACCTCTCTAACTCTCTCTTTTAACTTTAATTCTTACATGTCATAGAACCTCTTTTATTATGCTACTAAGTTCATGATTTTGGAATGTTTGTGTTCTAAATTATAAATCATAAACTCTTAAAGTAAAGTCTTAATAGGGTGTTTTTACCAAAATTTGGAGTATGAATTAGGAAATCCTAATATATATTCTTAAATTAGATGTTTATATGTACAATAAATAGTAAATATAAATTTCAATGTGTCTTTCATGAAAAAATACATATGTATTTACAAAATCTGATAATTTAATGTCATGTGATTTAAATAGAGAATATAACTATTAAAGACGTGTTATTAAAAAATATTTAATCATTATTTAAATGATATAATAAAATTGTCGAGAATTTTTTTGGACGACGGTTCAACGTATTTGAATCAAGTATATTCAATATAAATTTATAAATAATAATTATTTATATAAATAATAAATAATCAATAATTTGGAAACAACAGCTAACTAAACGTTAAGAAAATCACAAGCACAAGCAAAAGTTTTGTCTCCAAATCCTATTTGATCAAACCCCACTTTTGTTTTTTTTTGGCAAAATAATATATTTTTCGGCAAAATAATATATTTTTCATATGGTTTAAACCCTCGGATGGTCCTTATATTTATATGGAAATCTTAGTTGGGTCCTCATATTTGAAACTGTCTCAATTGGGTCATAATATTTGTAAAAATGAGCCAATTTTACCCTATCCCTTAAGTTGTTCCAGACGACGTTAAGTTGAGCTGACGTGTTGCACAAATAATGTATTGATGTGTATTATATGTTGATGTGAATTTTTTTTATTTAAATAAATAGTGATTGACGTGGCACATTGACTATTGTTTACTTTAATCGAATTAGAGATTTCATTTGTTCAGTGTGAGAATTAGGGATTTCATATTAGAATTAGGAATTTCATTTGCTCAATGTGAGACAAAGACGAAGAGGAACTGCAATCTTGGACAAGACGAAGAGAATCGAACCGATAGTTGACGCGAGTTAAGGTTAGTTAGTTTCGTTTTGTGTTTGGTTTTCTTTATGGACGTATAAATCATTCATGGGTTTTTGGTTTTACGAACATGTGCGTCTTCGTTTATGGATGAGTTTTTGTGTTGTTGTATATGACTATTTATAATGATTTGTGGTTCCCATTATGCATGTTCCATTGTGTTTTGTGTAGACAATGTGGTTCTGATTTATTTTTTTCGAATTGTTTTACAAGTAGTGGTCCCCTGTCGTCTGAGTGTTTCCTTAGTGAGGATGTTACTTTGTTCCCCTATCCCCTGTCTGTGTGAGTGTTTGGTTAGTGAGTGAGTGTAATAATAATCACTCCCCCCATAATGTACAAGAATTAAAAGCAACTTGTTGATATGGATGATGAACATATTTAAGTTGTGGTCCACCATACTGGACATTTTGTTAGTGATGATAAGGATAGGAAGTTAACATTTGATGGAGAGAGAGAGAGTAGAATGGTCTTGTGATCCAAACATGTGGAGCTATTTTGGCATAATAGCTTCAATGAAAGATTAAGTCATATTGACGTGAAAGAACTTTGGTACATTAGGGGAGGTCAGTTTGTGGACCCCGATAGGTTAGAATTATTAACTGATGATAGTGGTGTCATGCATATGTTGAACATTGCAAGGTTAAATTATGAAGTTCATCTCTATGTGGTTCATAATACCATGGAACCAAAAATAATAGAAATGATTGATTGGGTTGATGCTCATGTTCATGATGAAGGTGATGTTGCAAGAGAAATGGTGGAGGGTGAGGTTGTTGATGATGGTGAAGTTCAAAGATAAATGGTGGAGGGTGAGGTTGTTGGTGATGGTGAAGTTCAAAGAGAAATGGTGAAGGGTCAGGTTGTTGGTGATGGTGTAGTTTAAAGAGAAATGGTGGAGGGACAGGTTGTTGGTGATGGTCAAGTTCAAAGAGAAATGGTGAATATGAGTTTACCATAAGCTTTTCCATTTGCTTACCTTTAGTACAAGACCAATTAAAGAGATAGCTCAATCAATATGAGTTTACCGTTCGAGTTAGATACCATACCATACATATATGAATACGAGTTAGCCAAAATTAGAAAAATAGTTTAATTTTAATAGTATTGTTTGTTTATATTTTATATACTTTGTTCTTGGTCTCTTACTATCTTTAGACATAAATTATATGTTACGTGCTCTAATTTGACTTATTATATATATATATATATATATATATATATATATATATATATATATATATATATATATATATATATATATATATATATATATATATATATATATATATATATATATAAAAGTTCCGGTATAGGGTCGAGTCACCTAATCCTGCATAATTTCTAACGCTTCCGTTCCTCTTGCTATCCTGGTACCATTCGTCCTGTCCGCCTAGGAGGGTACCTGTTAAAGGTGCTATGATGCTAAAGTTAGTAGTGGTTTGATCGGTAAGTTAAGCACTATAAAAATATGTAATTAATGAATCTGTCTACCTCTTACCTTTGACCTGTATTTATAGTTTTGGTTGTGGGCTTTGGATTAGCAAAGTCTTACTCACGGCCCAATCCACAACTCACCTCTCTTGATCGTCCAGACTTGATGTTTCTCGGGTGTTGTTTGTCGAAGTCGTCCAGGGTTCACCAGTACATCAGGCCCCAAGCCCTAAACAATTTAATTGTCATAGGGTTTTATAACAGTAGGGGACTGGTTGGTGCTTTTTAAACTGGGTTTAGGCGGGAAAATTAGAAAAATATATTAATTTTTATAGTATTGTTTGTTTATATTTCATATACTTGGTTCTTGGAAACTTGGAGGTCTAAAACAAATAAATGACTTGATTAATTATTTCGTCATCATGAAATTTAGTTTTAGTTTGTAGTTTGTCTCATTGAAAACTTAGGAGTAGAATTTGAAGATTCTCATTAGGTGAAAAAAAAAGAGTTAGCTACTCGATTTTTTCAAGAAGTTCATAAATATTCTCAAACACCCTTTATCTTATCTAATAAGTCAAACAAAACTCAAAATTCATATAAAATACAATAGTTTTTGAAATATTTTTCCAACAAAATGTACGTTTTTATGATTGAATAAAATTTCTCAAATTCTAATTTCGTCACTTGTTTACAAGTATTTGCAAGACAACAAATAAGATAAAATAGTTGACATGTTATACATACGTTTATTAAAAAACAAAATCTAAATTATTATACATTAACAAGCATATTGTGTGAGAAAGAAGTTGAAATATTATAGGAGAATTGTTAAATCATGCTGAATGTTAAGTTCCTCTTTTACTTTAATTACACATAAGTTGAATTTAAATATAAATAAAACATTAACATTACCTTCAACAAAACTTTTAAATAATGGATTTATTAGTGTTTATTGATATTCAAATTTTCTATTTATATTCAATGCAAACACATTTGAATTTTCCAACCATTTTTACCTCAATTGAATTCTTTCACATTGGTACATCATTTGATTAAACACAATCATTATAAAAAAATTACACTAAAAAATTTTGAAATTCTTAAATGATGTTAAAAGTCTATGCTTAATATGGTAACTTAATAACAAATATTATAAAAAAAATTATAAACAAAAGAAGTAAGATGGATTAAACTTTTGAATTAAGACTACAAACAAAAATCTAAAATGAAGGACAAAAAATATTAAATCCGAAATTTATCATGGATTTGCTATTTAGGTAAATTACTTGAACACAAATGATTTTCAACTAAAATCAATTTGTGAAATTGAAGCTCTGAAAAAATTATGTTTACAAATCAAAATAAAGTTTATGAATAGTCACTTAAAAACACTCCATATGTTAAATGTCCTCTCAAGCTGTGGTTCAGGTTATAAAATTGTAATTGAATATTTTTAACTAAAAATAAAAGTACTTGTCTTTAATTACATTATTATTTGCTCATTGGAAGAAAAAGACATTCTGTGTTGCATTTTTTTTATAAAAAAAATAATAAAATAAAAATGAAATAAAAAAATAGAAAATGGCAAGTAGCTTTATAGTTTATTATTATTATTACTCAACGTTTGTACGTTTCCAGTAGATGAATGTGCATCTTTGGGGTATAAGGAGCTTTGAAATGTTTTAGAAAGCACATATTTTTTTATCAGTTAGTGATATCAAAGGATTATAGAAATGTGGTTATATTTGTTTTTTGATAAAGTTTAAATATTTGAAAATAACATGCAGGAGACATGAAGACCTGAATTTTGACAAGGATTGATAGAAAAATATTAAGAAAAGATTGGCCGAATGGAACGGAAAGCATATAAGTTTGGTAAGGCCATACTAATAAAATCACTTATCAATGCATTATCATTATTCTTTCTATCTTTATTAAAAAAAACATTTATGTTTTGGGAAGAATATAAGGAAAATGTTAAATAAAATTAAATTAAGAAAAGAGTATTTTTTGTAATTTTTTTAAATTGCAGATTTATAAGGAGGTTAGTTAGGTTTGCATTGTAGTTTTTATTTTGTTAGGATAAAAATCTGGTTTGATTCCAGTATAGTTTTCTTTCGTTTCGCTTTTGTTACGTTTCCAGTTTTTATTCCAAGAGATCTAGATGCATGTATATGACTATTTTAAATAGCTTGCTCGTGTTCAATGAAAGTAGCGCATTATACGTAGAAGAATATATTTCTTTTAAGGTATTTTTTAACAAAGTAGTATCAGAGTTTTATACTTTGAATACCGAGAAAAAAAAAAATAGGAAAGTCAAACATTATGGAGCAAATCATGAGTGTTTGGTGAGAAAGATGACATGATAAAGGAAGTGGCCAACTAATTCCATAAGAATGGAGATCCAGACAGATTATGGGAAAAATCTTGAGATCTTTCACAAAAGATTTTGAAAGTATTGTATGTGTCATTGAAGAATTGAAGGACTTGTCAATACTCACAATGGATGAATTTGTTGAGTCATTAGAAGCTCAGGAACAAAGGAGAAAGAATTGAGATGATCGGGTTGAACCTCTTGATCAAGCACTATAGGCACAGTTTGACTCGAATGAAACTCAAAATACTCAGAACCGAGGTCCTGGAGGTAGAGGACGAGGAGGTAAAGCACGAGGTGGACGTGACCGAGGTAATTTTGATAATGATAATGAAGAGCAAATTGGTCAACAAAACTAGCATGGCCAAGGACAAGGGAAAGACCAAGAAGATCAGTAAGAAGTTAAGTGTTTTAAGTGTGGCAAGAACGACCACTATGCAAATGAGTGTAGATCGAGGAAGTGCTACAATTGTGGTAAGTCCGGTCACATTGGTAAATTTTGTCGAGCTAAGAAGAAAAGTGAGAGAAACTTTCTTACGAAAGAAGAATATGAAGAAGAGATGGGGATTTTGTTGACTTCAAAGATCTTAGAGTCATAGGTGGAGAACTCAAATGTTGGACCATGCTTGAAATCAAAGGCTGAGGATATTTCTACCAACTCAGTATGGTATTTAGATATTAGAGCAAGAGAGCAATATTTTAATCATGGTCAGATAATTGAAAAAGGTAATTCAGTTTTTATGGTGGATCAGGTATTATATTTAAAGGATAAACATGGTTGTCTAGCAGCCTAGGTAAAAGCGAAGAAAAATCGCTTGTATGAACTGCACCTAAAGATCTTGCAGAAAAGGTGTTTGAAGCAAGATATGACTAGTTTGAGCTCGAATAACTCCACTGATGAGGTATATGTAGCATGTTTATTAATAGGTGCAGAAGATGTAAAATTTGATGAAATTATGCTTGATGAAAGATAGAAGAAAACTATGGACGAGGAGATCAGCTCATTTGAAAAAAATGAAATGGGAGCTGATAGATTTACCCACAGGTGTTCGACCAATTGGTGTAAAGTGGGTATACAAAAAGAAAATTAATGCAAAAAGAGAGGTGGAGCGCTGTAAAGCTCGACTTGTGGTGAAGAATTACAAACAATAGAAGGGAATTGATAATGATGAAGTTGCTACAGTGACAAGGACGGAAACAATTCGGCTACTCTTCCCATTAGCATCTTAACAAGGATGTGTAGTCTGCACTTTTAAATGGTTTTCTTAAAGAGGAGGTATGTGTAGAGAAACATCTCGGTTACATGACAAGAAGTGAACAAAAGGTGTTGAATAGTTGAAGAAGGCATTATATGGTCTGAACCAAGCTCCTCGAGCCTGGAAAGAAAGAATTGATACATATTTCAAGAATAATGGTTATGAGGAATGTCTATAGGAACATGTTCTATACCTAAAGAAGCACAAAACATGTATATTATTCGTTGCTCTATATGTAGATTATTTGATTTTCATGGGAAGTAAAGTCAAGCTAGTCGAAGAATTTAAAGAACTAATGAAGAGAGAGTTTGAAATGATCGATATTGGCATCATGAGATATTTTCTAGGCCTGGAGGTGAACCAAAACTCAAAATGGATTTTTATGTCTCGAAAGAGGTATGTTGAAGATATACTGAAAGAGACAAAGATGATGAAGTGCAATCTGGTTTCCACTCCAATAGAACCTAACACAAAGCTATCTAAAAATGGAGATGGGGATCGTGTTGATGCAAGCAGATATTGAAGCATGATTAGGAGTCTCATGTACTTAACAAACACAAAGCCAGACCTTATGCTCAGTGTGGGAGTCATAAGTCGTTTTATGGAGGAACCAAGGTATTCTTACTGGAAAGCATTGAAGTAGATATTAAGGTATGTAAAGAGAACTGTCTTTCCGATTATGCATTTGCATTGTAGAGTCATAGGGAGGTTAGTTAGGTTTGTGTTTTAGTTTTTATTTTGCTAGGATATAAATCTGGTTTGATTCCAAAATAGTTTTTTTTTTCATTCTATTTTTATTGCGTTTCTAGTTTTCATTCCAAGAGATTTAGATACATGTACATGGCTATTTTTAATAGCTTGCTTGTGTTCAATGAAAGAAGCACATTATACTTAGCAGAATATATTTTTTGTGCTTGAGGGTTTTTTACTCAAAATGTTTGTACATTTCCGGTAGATGTATATGCATCTTAGGGGTAAAATAGGTTTAAGGAGCTTTGAATTTTTTAGAAATCACATTTTTTTATTAGTTAGTGAAATCATAATGGATTATAGAATATTCAATATTGTACTTATATTTTTCCGTTGAGATAAAGTTTAAATATTTGGAAATACCACTTAAAGAACTTGAAGCCCTGAATTTTGATAAGGATTGATAAAAAAAATTAAAAAAAAATTGGCAAAATGGAAAAAAAAGAATATCAGCATATAAAGGTCATAATAATAAAATCAGTTATCAATGCAATATCATTATTCTTTCTATCTTTATTAAAAAACCTTCATGTCCGGGGTACAAACATAATTCTTATGGGACTGGAAACAGAAAAATAGAAAGATTGTTTGGGTTAAATGGAAAAAGATATGCATGCCAAAGAAGGAAGAAGGTTAGGAGTAAGGGACTTGTACTCTTTAATATATATACTTATTAGGCAAGTGGAATTGGAGGTTAGGAGGTGAAAACCAAGACTTATGGAAAGAAGTATTGGAGTTCAAGTATGGAACTAGGAGGAATTTAAATAGTGGAGTGACATTCATAAGGTTTGAGGAGAGCAATTGTAAGATAATTAGTTTAAGAGAAATCTCCATTAGAAATTTGGAACATGTGATAAAGTAAGATTTTGGAATGATAAATGGTTAGTTCAAACGGCCCTTATGAATAAATACCCTGGACTCCACCAAAACTCAATAAGTAAGGAGAACACACAATGTGTCTTTGGAATGACAACATATAAGAGTGGAGATTACCATGGAGAAGACAATGGTTTGAATGGAAGAAAAGTCTCTACACTGGAGAAAGATTTGGAAAATACCAGATGAATAGTTGTAGAGGAGAGATGAATCACAAAAGTATATAGTACTAAAGTATGGGTACAAGGAACTATACAATGGAATGCTAGGGAAAGTTCAAATACATATGACATGTTATGGAAACTAAAAATACTTCTATTAGCAAAACACTTTTCTTGAGAAGTGATGCAAAAAAAAAAGTGATGCAAAATAGGATTACTTTAAAGGATAATTTGTATCATGAAGGGATAAATGTAGAAAGTAGGACACATGTTATGTGTCAAATATGTAAAGAAACAATAGCCCACATGTTCTTTTAGTGTAGAGATATGTGTAATAACTGGTTTAAATTAGTAATATACATCACTTCATACTCATACAACACTTTCAAAAGTTTGGATTACACCAATTAAAAAATAAAGAAAATATTATTTATGTAGATGTCAAAATCGAGAGGTCAAGATTGAGAAGGCTAGGACGATAACATAAGGCCTAGATTTCAAGACTCAGAGTCAAGACTAAGAAAGCCAGGATAAGAATCCAAGGCCTAGATGTCAACATGGTCCTTTTTGCATTGTCATTAACATGGTCATCTTGCTAGAAGGGATTTCCAACTTCTTCCACTTGCCATCTTACTTCCTGTAAACACCATATAACTCTTTCTTCATATAATATATCTTGGCCCCATCATGGGTACCAAATTTTCTTGTTGGACAGAGACATATCCACAATTACATGTGTCCACTTATTCACTTATACGCTTCAGGTTGAGATATCTTCTACTAGGTTTCTCCTTTATGTTTCTTTCCATTGTAACCTGAGTGTCCTAGGCGAGGAGCCTGTAACGGCATTCCTTGTTTTGATATATCCTCTATTTTATTGTGTCGTAATATCCTCTTTTGGCGTGACTGGGGCGTCCCAAGTGAAAGGGTGCATGCAAACACACTTTGATGCTCAAGTTAAGAACATGTTACAAAGGGGATACAACAATTAAAATTGTTCAACCCATACACCTCCAGAACAATTACTGTATATAATACCTGGATGAGCCTTATTCATTGGGCCTAAGGTTTGTAGGTTTATCTTGCTTTTAGGTTTTGCTAACCTGCTTAATTATTTTTAATCAATTGATGTTTAGTAGTGTATCGTACCCTGTAGAGGTCGAACGGTTAACATTTAGCACCGATCGATCCATCCACTCAAGTCAAAGATTGGGCCGCAATTGGGTCAACGCTTAAGCTACTGTTGGGACAATAGTCCAACAAATGATAAAATAATCAAATAATATCTAATTAAAGATATTGATAAGCAGATTATAAACAACCAACCGGATTTTCAGGTACTCTGTTTATATCTTATTCTGTTTATATTTTATTGGGCTTGTATCAGTTCAGAATCCATGAGGTAAATTATAAATACAAAGTCAGGGCCACAATCCAGGTTTGTTCCCCTTACGTTCGACTGACACTTCTAAATACTCAATAGTGATAATCATTCACTAAATATTCAACCAAGAGCCAAGGCTCTACAAATCACATGCCTAACTTGAGCGTCGGAGTATCTTTTGCAGGTACCTCTCCCCTTGAAGCACGAAGGAAATCGATCGACCAATACCAACGTGACCGATCGGCCCAAACAAAAGTCAACCGAACGGCTCCGACAGAAGAAAGGCAAGCAACTTAGGCCATTCCAGCGTTCGGAAGGAAGACACGTCAGCAAAGGTTCGTCTCTTGGTCCCGTAAAATCCTACCGAAACATTTTGGCGCTCACCGTGGGGCCAGGGGCATCCCTTATAACCACAAGGAACCGGACAAGGATGTAGGCTCACTATCAACGTCAACAAGCTTATACAGCTTTACAGATAAATATTTTGATATAGATTCATTTTATTATTTAATTTATATGATTTAATTTAAATATCTTAATTCAATATTATAATATTGTTCAAAGACTTATTAAGGCTCCAATGACGCATTCACCAATTAGCCAAATTTGGCATCAAGTGTTCAACAATACAACAGCTCGGCCATTCAGCCTCAACCGTTCGACCTTCCATGTATTCGGCCCTTTGTTGAGACTTTGGCAAGTGTACCAAATCGTTCAAGTAATAAAACCGGTAAGACCGGATATCGTTTCCCAAGAGACTCGTGTCCTAGACAATCGTATAATATCTAACTAATTTAGACTAAAGAATGATTCCATGTTTTTGGGGTTTTCATGCAATTAAATTAAAGGTAAAACATAAATGGTAAAAGTTGATCTTTGATAACTTAAACGTTAGAAATGCGAGTGATTAGAACTGGTATGAAATGGTATTGTTGGGGGTATGATTTCATCTACTTCACTTTTGCGCATACAATTCACTTTCTTTCCATTAATTATCCAATGTCAATCAACTAAATTACTCCAACCCAATCCCTTGGTAGAAGGAGCCTAGACTTACTTCTTAAACTCTAATTCCTTAGAAACTTTAACAAGTTCATCCGCTTTAAGAGTTGAGATTTAAGACAACCAAAGGTCCAAGTTCTATCCCTAGATACAATTTCCCTTAGGTATTTAATCCAATTTCAGATTTACACAACATTTCCCAATATCAAGCAAACCCTAGAATCATGCAATGGTGGAACACAACATCACAAGCTTTAAGAGAAGGAATTAAACACTAGAAATCAATGGAATAGACATATAATTAATCAATTCAACTGTAATTAGCACAAAAGATCCGTGATTACATCAACCCCCAACAATAATGAAACTAGCTCTCCATTGTCATGGAGAGCTTGATCTTACAAATTGATGAAATGGAAGAAGGGAGAAGACCCAAGGTGGAAGGAGAAGTGTTTCCACAGCTCCAAGATCGCCTCCAGCTGCTCCAAGGTGTAGAAATCGCGTCTGGGCTGCCAAAGATGCCAAACCCTTCGCGTTCCAGAACTAAATAAGCCATTTCTGCCACATCAGCAAAAGTCACGCCCGGCGGCCCGACAGACAGGCGCCAGGCGCGCCCTCGGTCGGCATTGTCACGCCCGGCGCCGCCTAGGTCAGTAGGCGCCCGGCGTGACTCTCTTCAAAAAGGGCTCTGGTAATCGATTACAGCACCCCTGTAATCGATTACCCGAGAGAAATTGCAACTTTGTACAGAAAGTCCAACGCAGGTACCCAGTCAGATGAACACAGGTCACCATTGGACAAAAACTGACTTTTAAGCACTTTTGCACTTTTCTGAGGTTTGCAGCAGGCCTGGTTCTTCATCTTTTCAGCTACTCTTCTCTCTTTTCTTGGGTTTTGGCAATGTTCTTTGGTGAGTAGCTTCTTCCAGATTCTTTGAATGAGGATTAGCCAACAAATGGGCTAATTACAACTTATGATGTAATCACTTACAATTAACAATAAATTGAGTTAAACAAGACTAAAAGTAAAGGAAGAGTTGACAATTTCCATCAATTTGATGTTGGATAATGACGTAAAATTGGTCATTATCAACTCCCCCAAACTTAGAACCTTGCTTGTCCTCAAGCAAAAGGTAAACTATCCTAAGATACAAACATTCCAATGCATTGGTTTCAAATTTGAATTATCCTTTAAGCTCATGAAGTAAAAATCCTATGTTTGCATCTAATGGAAAGAACATAATGGATATCTACAGCTTTCATCAATCAAGCACAACAGTGTTGTTCACCTGTCAACAATTATGATCACAATGCAAAGGGTGAAAAGAAGTCAACAAACATGACAGAGTGTTTCACATGATGTATGGAATCAAACCTCACCCAGAAAGTGTTTCACTCTAATGCACTGGTGTATATGGGTGTATACAGCTCACTCTGCAATCATATTATCACACAATTTAACTTTGCCTTTCGTTTCAATCAATTTAAAATAATTTACAAGCAAGTTGATATCACAAGGACTTTGATTGGCTTGTATTGTGGTTGGGCTAAGAAAGAATCATGGTTTTTCTGGAAATCAAAGGTTCTCGAGCTGAGAGATTACATAATTTACTTCATTCATATAAGCTTTTCTCTTGCTCCTCATACATCATTACCAATTTCAAACTTACACCCAACTGTTTTTCATTCAGTACTTTTCTTTTTCTCTTTTTCTTACTTTTCCATCTTTGTCTTGTTCTCAATACACCATAATTCCCCCCCAAACTTGGATTGTTCTCCTGTAATGTAGATGCATGTTCTACTCAGCTCAAGGTACAAGGTTCAGGGAATTTTCAATATGTTTAAGGTACAAAGAGGCAAGATCTTTTTACATTTATGGTTGAATGGCTAATGTATGTGTAAGGTGAGAAGAGAATGCCTTGATCAAATTCAACAAGCAAGTAAAAAGTTCAAATCATAGAAACTCAGGCAAAATCAATTGTGATCTAGCATGATAGCATTCGCACATAAAAGAAAAATCTGAGGCACAAATTCTCACCCTGTTAATTAAGATTCCATACTTTGCTAACACAATGTCATGAATATTGACTGCAATTGATTCCCTAAGCATTATCATAACTCAGTGAAGACATCCACAATCAATGCTCAATTAACTCAACTATTTCCACACATTCAATCACATAAAGAAAACATAACAACCAGATTTTCACATATCATCAACTCATATTGTCAAACCAAATGCATAGAAGATGTTTATGAAAAGGTTCTTAAAAGTAAAATAAAGACTGAAAAAAATGAAAATAAGAATAAAGAAAAATCGACTCCTGCTGTGATGGCCATCAGTCAGTCTGAGTCCTCATCCTCGTCTACCTCGTCATCGTCATCATCCTCCTCCTCGTCGTCATCGTCATCCTCATCCATAGCAGCAGTGCCAGCCTGAGGTCTACCCCCCCCAGAAGGAAAGGACTGGTCCCCAGGCCAAGCAATGAAGGTGCTGTACTGGTCGGATGTCATAAAACCTGGATGGGATGCTGCATAAACATGCCTCATCATCTCTGCATGCGCCTGGCCAATCCGGTTCACCGCCTCCAACTTTGATTCAATCAGTGCAAGTCTCATGTCCATCATCTGGTAAGGATCGGACGTAGGTGCTGGTGGTGGTGGCTGAGGACGTCTGGGGATAGGGCGCTGTCTGGCATGTCTCCTTGGTGATCTGGGTGGTGGACTGGCAACTCCATCATCTGCATCCAAACAAAATTGGGTATAATACCCCATATCAATCGGTTTCCTGGGATGCTCGAATGGTGGAGTAGTAGTATCCACTCCTTCTTGCTTGCAGAGATGTGTGATCAGAGATGGATGTCCAAGGGGAGCTTTTGTTGAATTCGCACAGTTGCGTATCTCATGAGCAATTAGCTTCCCCAGGTTTACAGAGCGTCCAGTTAGAATGGCATATAAAATGACAGCTCTGTTAACCGTGACATCAGAGACATGTGTGCACGGTGAAATGTTGGAATGCACAAGAGGCATCCATAGACGGCTGAGAGAATTGAGATGTATCCTCTTTACATGCAGAGGTTGTTGCTGCCTATTTCTTTGAAATGTGCCTCCTGGAATACATAAGGCCTGCTCAATCTCCTCATAATCTAGCTCGGTCGCCATCAGCTCATCGTAGCCACATATCTCATCATCATCTTCCCACTCCGTGTTGAGGAACTCATTTATAGTGTCAGCATTGAATGAAATTCGCTGACCACGCACATAGCTCCAGAAGGGTTCTGCGTCCGGAGAGAAGGATTTAGCATTGGCATAAAACTCCTGGACAATTGCAATATTGGCGGGCTCTGGGTACGTGCATAAGGAGCTCCATTGCCTCTCCAAAATCTCATTGGAGAATTCTGGCACATCTTGAGGTAGAAGGGTCACTTTCCTCTCCATCAAAAGTTTTCTGTTCTGGACATTGGAGAAATGCTTCTGATGGTCCTTAGTTAAGAAGATATCAGAGTATATCTTCTCTTTCCTTCTATGTTCCCTGAGACCAGCAGTGGTCTTAGTTCTCTTGGACCCAGATGAAGAAGCCATATCTGCAACATAAGGTAGAGTCAAAGAAGTTACATGTTATTAGATTCATGAATGAATTCATCAATAACTTTAATCTTCATGCACCCAATACATTCAATGATATTTACACTAATTATACATTCAAAATTGAGCAAAGAAAGGCCATGATCAGTGCAAATTGAAAGCCAAAACAGAAAAACAGCAAGAAACAATGAAGCTGTCAGGATCAGTCACGCCGGGCGCCGCCTCAGTCAGTAGGCGCCGGGCGTGACAGCAGTTTGTGCAGATTCTAGCTTGTTGGCCTCTCAGCTGCTGGTTTAGTTTGAGTGTATGAGATTAAGTTTAGATGATGTAATGATGCATAACTCAGTGAAAACAGTTCATCAAAAACCAATGCACAAGAAAAACTCCATGAATCAACACACTTTTGCTACCTTAATATAGGTCAAACTCAGAAATAATCACAGCTCAGTCAAAAAATTAACAAAAACAACAATTAAACAACATGCAAAAGCTGCAGGACACAACACAACAAAGTTCTAAAATGGGGCAGAGAAAGTCGCGCCCGGCGCCGCATCAGCCAGCAGGCGCCCGGCGCGACATGCAGAATTGGGGCAAACCCAGATTCTGCATCCCAGCCACTGTGCGCGTGTGTATTTGTTCAAACAGGTCAATAAGGCCACGAAATTAATGCAACAAAGCAGCAATAACAAACCACACTCAATTTGAATTGAATTAAACTACCCTAGGTCACAAATCATAACTAACTAAATGAAGAACAACCAAGGCTAAGTATTGTGAAGGAATTTGCAATAGAAAAGAGTGAAAAGCCTACTTGATGTGTAGAGAATGTGATTAGCTTGGTGTGGAGACGTTTGCAGTGGAGGAGTGCTTGGGTGGAGAGGTGCCGAGAGTGAGGAAGGAAGAATGGATGTGTGGGTTGAGAATTTGTGAGAAGGAATTTGATTGTGATGATTTGGAGTGGAGAAGAGTGAAACCGTGAGGAGGAGAGAAGAGGGAGTGAGTGAGAATGTGCGTGAGAGTGGGCAGAGGTTGGGTGTGGGTTTAGGGTTAGGGTATTTTAATTTGGGCCTCACCACTGTGCACTCAGAAAAATAACTGCAGAAGTCGCGCCGGGCGCCTGTTGGGTCATGCGGCGCCGGGCGTGAGATCGTGAGCCAGCCAGATGCTGAATCTGAGAAATGTGAGGCTAAGCTGGACGAGCCTGCGCCGGGCGCCCCCTAGTGTTTGAGGCGCCAGGCGTGAGTTTCTGCAGAATTATGCAGAAACTGGTTTTTCAAGTTACCTAACACGGGTTTTTGAGAATTTGAACTTCAAATCACTTGCAATGCTCCAGAATCTCATATTATCATTAAACAAACGTGTTCAAAACCCAAGGAATTGAATTTGAGCATTCAAGTGGCAAATTGAAGTCATTCTTTTAAAACTTTAAAATTCCACAAGTTAGGCAACACTTTTGGCTTTTGGCTTGAGTAAGGTAATTTGAAATCATGTAAAAACAGCCCAGAAAATAGCCAAAACAGTTTCGCATCTCCTATTCACATCAATTCACTATAGCCTTCACATATTTAACAATCAACTCTACAAATCACCTTGGTTGTTCCTCACACAAACATGCTTCAAAAACAATTAAATCACACCACACATTACAACAAACAATCAACTAATCAAACAACACTCAAGAATTAAAATCACACAAGAGAAAAGGGGTAGAAAGCTGGGTTGCCTCCCAGTAAGCGCTTGTTTAACGTCATTAGCTTGACACCATTAAGCTCAAGTTTGATTTTTGATGTTGGAATGCTTCTTCTTGTCATGACACCAACATCCTCTCAGCAATTTCCTAGTCACCAATTTAACTCTCCTAGAATATGGAGCCTCTATCTCAAGTACTCCATTTATCTTGATGTTCTTGATGACCCATAACCTATTCTTGAATTTCACTGGTTTGCCAGGTTTGGGCTCATCGCTTGCTATCACAGAATTTTGGTGGACTAGTTCTTCTTCTTTTTCTTCTTCCTCTCCCTTTACTCTTGGGGATAAACAGCTGAAGCTCCTCTTGACCAACTTGGCAGCTTGCTCTGTTAGACTAGTAATTGATAGAAGTTCATCTGTAGCTTCAAGACTAGTCTCTTTTTCATGATTTTGCTGCTCAACCCCAAAGACGTTGAAAGTCACCTCCTCATCTTGGTCTTTCAATTTCACTGTTCCTTCTTCCACATGAATGACAACTTTGGCTGTCTTCATGAAAGGTCTTCCAAGGATGAGTGGTATATCTGCAGATTCCTCCATGTCCATAACTACAAAATCCACCGGGAAATGGAGTTTATCTATTTTGATCACCACATCTTCCACTACACCATATGGGTACTTGATGGATCTATCTGCCAGTTGCAACATCATTCTCGTAGGCTTGACTTTAAGACCACCAATCTTCTTAAGCATAGATAGGGGTATCAGATTGATGCTAGCTCCCAAGTCAACGAGAGCTCTACCTATATCATGATTTCCAATTGTGCATGGAATGGTGAAACTCCCTGGATCTTTAAATTTGGGAGGAAGGGTTTTCTGCATGATGGCACTACAATTCCCTTGCACTTCAATTGTTTCCTCATCTAAATACTTATTCTTCTTGTTGAGGATTTTCTTCATGTACTTTGCGTAGGCAGGAATTTGTTGTAGTGCTTCGGTCAATGGCATGGTAATCTCAAGTTGATCAAATATTTGCTTGAACCGAGCCAACTGTTTCTCCTTCCCTTTAGTAGATGGGATTTTTGGGTAAGGAAGGTGTTTCACAATCTCTTTCTCTTTTTGATTTTTCTCTTTTTCTTTCTTTTTATTCTCTTCTTCTCTTCCAACCATGTCTTCTACTTCTTCATTTTCTTTCTGATCTTCTTCTTCTGGCTTTTCTTCTTCTTCTTCTTCTTTTCTTCCCACCTCTTTCCCACTTCTTGTGAATATTACATTACATTCCTCTTTCGGGTTGGCTTGAGTATTTGCAGTAAAATGTCCACCCTGTTGGTTTGCTAATTGCTTAGCCAATTGACCAACTTGCACTTCCAGGTTCTTTATGGATGCATCAGTGTTTTTCTGGTTTTGAATGGACTGCTGCATAAACATCTGCAATGTGTCTTCTAGCTTTGAAGTCCGATCATTTTGAGGTTGATAATGCTGGGCAGGTTGATACGGATTTTTACTGCTAGAAGCTTCTTGATTTTGTCTCCACCCTTGATTGGAAGGATTAGGGAAATGATTGTTGAAGAAGTGTTGCCGTCCTTGATTTCCCATATAATTGACTTCTTCAGGTTGGGACGTACTAGGACTTTGACAATGGCCGTTGGGGTGGTTATCTCCACAGAAATCACATCTCATTACTTGATGATGTGGTTGAGGTTGAGCTTGCATTGTTTGTAACTGCTGAGGTAGTTTGGCCATATGTTGAGTTAAGAGTTCCATTTGTTGAGCCAGAAGCTTATTCTGTGCAAGTAAAGCATCCTGGGCACTCAGTTCATACACTCCTCTCTTCTGTGCTGGAATTCTCCCATGTTGGCTCCTCAAATCAGTGGAAGCCATATTTTCTATCACAGCAATGGCTTCATCAGCAGTCTTAAAAAGTACTGAACCACCAAAGGATGCGTCTAATATCATCTTTGTATGAGGTTGCAAACCATTACAGAAGGTTTGCACTTGCATTTCTAGACTGAATCCATGGCTGGGACACTTTCTCAATAAGGATTTAAATCTTTCCCATGCTTCACAAAGTGGTTCATCTAATCCTTGGACAAAAGTAGCAATGGCAGCTTTCACCTCTGTGCTCTTTGATGGTGGAAAGAAGCGTGCTAGAAATTTGTGTTCCACATCCTCCCAGCTTGTAAGACTTTGATTAGGCTGTGACTGGAGCCAAGCCTTTGCTTTTCCATTCAGAGAAAATGGGAAGAATCTCATGTACAATGCTTCTTCATCCTCCCCTTGTACACCCATAGTACCACATAGCTCATAGAAAGTGACCAAATGAGCATGGGGGTCTTCATTGTCCAGGCCAGAGAATTGGTTTGAACTGATGAGCTGGAGTAGAGCAGGCTTCATTTCTGCCAACTTTTCACCCATAGTGGGCCTCACAATGCTAGAGAAATTTCTCGGGCTTGTATAAGTGATTGAGTCCCCTATGGTTCTCCTTGGAGGTGGTCCTGCGCCAGCCATCCCGTTCACAGAAGAAGAATCAAAAGATTCTATGATTTGATTGTTGAAAGAAGTTGAGGATTCAAGAGCGGCTTGTGCTGCTAGAGCTTTTCGTTTCCTAGTGTCACTATTGTTCCTTCTAGCTGCTTTCTCAATCTCAGGGTCCACAAGGAGTGGTTCAGATGACACAGTCCTCCTTGTACGGATGTTTCCCTGCATACACTAAAAAACAACCAAACTCGTGCCACAAGTTAGCCCGAAAATAAAGATAATACTTACAACAAAATAGAAAATTATACACAAAAAGATAAAGCCTAAATCGGTTAAAAATCACACAAAAGTCTAGTTTTAACACGGGTCCCCGGCAACGGCGCCAAAAACTTGTTGAGACTTTGGCAAGTGTACCAAATCGTTCAAGTAATAAAACCGGTAAGACCGGATATCGTTTCCCAAGAGACTCGTGTCCTAGACAATCGTATAATATCTAACTAATTTAGACTAAAGAATGATTCCATGTTTTTGGGGTTTTCATGCAATTAAATTAAAGGTAAAACATAAATGGTAAAAGTTGATCTTTGATAACTTAAACGTTAGAAATGCGAGTGATTAGAACTGGTATGAAATGGTATTGTTGGGGGTATGATTTCATCTACTTCACTTTTGCGCATACAATTCACTTTCTTTCCATTAATTATCCAATGTCAATCAACTAAATTACTCCAACCCAATCCCTTGGTAGAAGGAGCCTAGACTTACTTCTTAAACTCTAATTCCTTAGAAACTTTAACAAGTTCATCCGCTTTAAGAGTTGAGATTTAAGACAACCAAAGGTCCAAGTTCTATCCCTAGATACAATTTCCCTTAGGTATTTAATCCAATTTCAGATTTATACAACATTTCCCAATATCAAGCAAACCCTAGAATCATGCAATGGTGGAACACAACATCACAAGCTTTAAGAAAAGGAATTAAACACTAGAAATCAATGGAATAGACATATAATTAATCAATTCAACTGTAATTAGCACAAAAGATCCGTGATTACATCAACCCCCAACAATAATGAAACTAGCTCTCCATTGTCATGGAGAGCTTGATCTTACAAATTGATGAAATGGAAGAAGGGAGAAGACCCAAGGTGGAAGGAGAAGTGTTTCCACAGCTCCAAGATCGCCTCCAGCTGCTCCAAGGTGTAGAAATCGCGTCTGGGCTGCCAAAGATGCCAAACCCTTCGCGTTCCAGAACTAAATAAGCCATTTCTGCCACATCAGCAAAAGTCACGCCCGGCGGCCCGACAGACAGGCGCCAGGCGCGCCCTCGGTCGGCATTGTCACGCCCGGCGCCGCCTAGGTCAGTAGGCGCCCGGCGTGACTCTCTTCAAAAAGGGCTCTGGTAATCGATTACAGCACCCCTGTAATCGATTACCCGAGAGAAATTGCAACTTTGTACAGAAAGTCCAACGCAGGTACCCAGTCAGATGAACACAGGTCACCATTGGACAAAAACTGACTTTTAAGCACTTTTGCACTTTTCTGAGGTTTGCAGCAGGCCTGGTTCTTCATCTTTTCAGCTACTCTTCTCTCTTTTCTTGGGTTTTGGCAATGTTCTTTGGTGAGTAGCTTCTTCCAGATTCTTTGAATGAGGATTAGCCAACAAATGGGCTAATTACAACTTATGATGTAATCACTTACAATTAACAATAAATTGAGTTAAACAAGACTAAAAGTAAAGGAAGAGTTGACAATTTCCATCAATTTGATGTTGGATAATGACGTAAAATTGGTCATTATCACCCTTCGGCCTCAATTATTTAGCCATTCGGCCTAACAGGTATTTGGTCATTCGGCCTTACACATATTCGGCCCTTCGGCCTCATCTACTCGACCTACCATGGCCTTAGGTTATAGCTCGAGCAGACCTTGGTCTCTCTCTCTCTCCCATTCGGTCACAAAGCATAAAGCACCCACAACTCATTCAAGACATCTTATAACAACCTATTTTGACATTAATGCATTGATTTGTTTGGCTACTCTTTTTCTCACCATGAAAAATTCGAGTTGTTATATTTCTTCAGTGCAGGTGATAGGATCCTACAAACCGCTTGGCCAAGAGGAGTACAAACACCGAACAGTAAAGCTCGTTCCCTAAGAAGAATCCCAAGGTCAAAGTCAAAGACCGAGAGGTAAACCCCTCTCGTCAAAAATCTGAAGTCAAAGGTTGAGAGGTAAATCCCTCTCGCCAACAATCTAAAGCTCAAAGCGGAGAGGTAAAGCCCTCTCAAAGCTGAATGATAAAGCATGTTTCCTAGGAAGAATCCCTAGGTCAAAGTCAAAGACCGAGAGGTAAATACCTCTTGGCCGAGAGGTAAACCCCTCTCGTCAACAATCTGAAGTCAAAGACCGAGAGGTAAATCCCTCTCAATCGAGAGGTAAATCCCTCTCGCCAACAATCTAAAGCTGAAAGCAGAAAGGTAAATCCCTCTCAAAGCCGAATGGTAAAGCCCGTTCACTAGGAAGCACTCCTAGGTAAAAGAATCCCTCTCGGCAAAGAGGTAAAGTCCTCTCATTAGGAAGTTCTCTAGGAACTCCTAGTGTAAAGCCGAACGGTAAAGCCCGTTCACTAGGAAACACCTGTAGCTCAAACACCGAGCGACAAATCCCTCTTGACAAAGAGGTAAAGTCCTCCCATTAGGAAGTTCTCCAAGAACTCCTAGTGTAAAGCCGAACGGTAAAGCCCGTTCACTAGGAAACACTCCTAGCTCAAAGACCGAGCGGAAAATCCCTCTCGGCAAAGAGGTAAAGTCCTCCCATTACGAAGTTATCTAGGAACTCCTAGTGTAAAGCTGATGACAAGTTTATGAACATCGAAAAACGGCGCCAAAAACTTGTTTAACCCTCGGCAAGTGTGACCGAATGTATCAAGTAATAAACTCGGTAAGACCAAGTATCGTTCTCCCAAAGGACTCAGCCTAGTTAGTTATATGATTTCTTGATTATTTAAGACTTGAGAACAAATTGTTATAAGTTTCAAATGCAAAAGACAAAAAGTAAACATGTATGCATGTGATGATCAATGGGAAAGAAGAACACAAACACTGAACGAATTATAAGGATGAGTATGTTGTTGGGGTAATCAATTTCATATTATCCACTTTCATACATTTTAGGAATTCATCATTCTTTTCATCAATGTTAATGCCACTCTCTAAATTACCTTAAACCCGATGTCTCGGCGAAGAAAGCCTATCCTTAATTACGAGTTCATACAATTCCTAGCATCCCTAATAATTAATTCTGAAGCACAGAAGCTTAAAGGCAACCAACCCTCATATCCCTATGTCTAGGCAATATGCTTTTGGGAGAATTTTCTCGGATCTAGATTTCCCCGTATGTGTCCATATTGACAAAACCAATAATCATGACATCGAATGAGTTAAACAATGCATGTTGTGAGCAAAGAGGAAAAATCATAACTAATGATGAAAGAAAACATGTATCATAAATATGATGTTTAAACACAAAATTCCATATATGAGAGCTTCTAAAGATTACATTGATTCCCCAACAACAAGAAGAGTTTAGTTCACCATATTCATGGTGAAACTAGATGAAATATAATGAAAGAATGAAAGATAGAACCCTAGAAAGTTGAGTAGGTAGCCTTAGCATCCAAGATCTTCCTCTAAGGGGTGGAAAGGTTTGTGTTTGCTTCGTACTCTGCCAAGGATACAAACCTTAGGAAGTCCTAAAGCTTATATATTATTCAAAATATTACAGAAAAATGGGCCTAAGCCCAAAATAATGGCGCTCAACGGTAAACTACCGCTCAGCGATGTGTTGAATTCTTCCCCTCAACTGCACTTTCAACCCTCAGCGGTGCCAACGGGTGTTCATTAGTGTCGCTCAACGGTAAACTGGCACTGAGCGGTACTTGCGGCTTCTCTTATTTTGCACTTTTTGAGTTCTTTTCTGATTCCATCTCTATCCTTCTTCACTTCTTTCATCAAATTCATGTTAAAACCTGCATAAAACACTGAAATCAAGCATAAACCTTTCCAACTCTCTTATTTCCGAAAATATAAACAAAAGCATGATTTCAAGCTAGTTTCTAAGTGTTAAAGGTTGCTTTTAGTATTAATTTTAAGCATGAAAATAACAGTTTTTCAACTGTTATCAAAAGTCGAACGGTAAAGCTCGTTCACTTTGAAGCCCTCCTAGCTCAAAGGCCGAGAGGTAAATCCCTCTCGGTTCATGTTGAAGATAAAGACCGAGAGGTAAATACCTCTCGCCAACAAACTGAAGTTATAAACCGAACGGTGAAGAAAGTCCCCTGTGTACTATAAATCAAACGGTAAAACCCGTCACCTAGGAGGAACTCCTAGGTCAAAGTCAAAGATCGAGAGGTAAATCCCTCTCAATTCATGTTGAAGGCCGAGAGGTAAATCCCTCTCGGTTGATGTTGAAGGTCGAAAGGTAAATCCCTCTCGGTTCATGTTGAAGTCCGAGAGGTAAATCCCTCTCGGTTCATGCTGAAAGTCAAGAGGTAAATCCCTCTCGGTTCATGTTGAAGGTCAAGAGGTAAATCCCTCTCTGTTCATGTTGAAGGCTGAGAGGTAAATTCCTCTCGGTTCATGTTGAAGGCCGAGAGGTGAATCCCTCTCGATTCATGTTGAATGTTGAAGGCCGAGAGGTAAATCACTCTCGGTTCAAGTTGAAGGTCGAAAGGTACATCCCTCTCAGTTCATTTTTAAGGCCGAGAGGTAAATCCCTCTCGGTTCATGTTTACATGGAAAGCGAGCTCCTCACTACAAGAAAAATAGTCTCGCTCAAACTCATAAATCCTATAGTTAACCACGGCTAAAGTCGAACGCTTAACTCGGACTTGAGGGGCATAATGTATCGTATCCTATGGAGGCCGAACGGTTAACATCAGCATCGTTCGGTCCATCCACTCAGGTCAAAGATTGGGCCGCAATTGGACCAGCGCTTAAGCTATTGTTGGGCCAATAGTCTAACAGATGATATAATAATCAAAGAATATCTAATTAAAGATATTGATAAGCAGGTTATAAACAACCATCCGGGTTTTCAAGTACTTTGTTTATATCTTATTCTGTTTATATTTTATTGGACTTGTATCAGCTCAGGATCCATGAGGTAAATTATAAATACAAAGCCAAGGCCACAAGCCAGGTACGTTCTACTTACGTTCGACTGACACTTCTAAATACTCAATAATGATAACTATTCACTAAATATTCAACCAAGAGCCAAGGCTCTACAAATCACACGCCTAACTTGAGCGTCGGAGTATCTTTTGCAAGTACCTCCCTCCTTGGAGCACGAAGGCAATCTATCGGCCAATACCAACGTGAGCGATTGACCCAGACAGATGTCAACCGAACAGCTCCGATAGAAGAAAGGCAAGCAGCTCAGGCGATTCCAGCGTTCGGAAGGAAGGAAGACACGTCACCAAAGGTTCGTCTCTCGGTCCCGTAAAATCCTACCGAAACAAGTAGTAATATAATATTATCCTGGTGTGGACCTTTAATTACCATATTCAATGTTGTAAGGTTTTTCAAGGTGTCCTCAACTTGCAGGACAGGGTGTCTTCGAGGTATAGGTCGAGGAGTTCTCTTCATAATCCTATCACTACAATTTGTAATTTGAGGTTTTGGCTGGGAGGTTATATTATGCATTGTTAAACATGACTCAATTGATTTCAATGAGTATGTTATGTACTACAACAATCTGATTGAGTTTTGGAATGTAAGAGAAAATGATTATTGAGATCCACCGATCATGCTCACTGATCAAATGGTAAATGAAATTTGAGTTTTTTATGTTGTTGATGCCAACCCCTCTATGAGCCCTTTGATTAACTAGATTTGGCACTTCTTAATCTAAAAGGTTGATATATTAGTACATTATAAAGTTTATTAATTAGGGAATAGCTCAAGAAGGGTCAAATTGCTCAATTAATAGTTAGCCATTAATGTATCATGCATGTGCCATTAATTTCTTTGTTGAGACTAGTGAAAATATATGAGAAAGTTGTGATTTGTTGTTTTTCTTATTTTTATGATATTAATAGTTCGCCTAACTATGTAATTGGTTTGTAAAATGAAGCAATGATATGAATGGATGAGTTGTATTGGAATTTCCAAGGAAGGAAACCATTGAATGTGTGACTTCTTTAGTGTATGCATTGATGTATGATTTCAAGCACAAAGATATCATGACACTCTAATAATCATTCACACTCAGAGAGTATAATGAGTTATGGGGTGAGAGGAGTAAGAAGTCCTAGTTTAAAGGCAATACGATGACCTAAGACATGAAAGGGATTAACCTGGAGAGTGGTAAGGTGAAACTCATTGGTGCATTGTTCAAGTGAATCTGATATGAATGCATATATTTGAATAATTAAGTCTAGAAGAATCTAATGATATATATGATTTTTTTTTGTAGTGATTATAAATATATTTATTCTGCTAATTAAAGGATATAGTATTATGTAAATATTATTATGCTATTAAAATAAAATATTACAAAATCGCTCAAAAATTCATTGATAGATAAAATTAGAAAGAAAAAGTATAAAAGATTTAATCTAATAAGAAACTTACTTTAAATTAAATTATATACAATATATACAAGTTTCATGCATTTTCCTGTCCTATAGTTAGCAATATCTTCTCGAGAAAAAAAATTACTCATAACTTCATAACCTTAAACATAAAAGAAGTAAAAAGAATATAAACTAAAGTTTAAAGAAATTATAAAGGCCAAAAATAAATAAATAAATAAAATTGTAATTTATACTCTCAAACATAATTTTATATTTTAAATTGAACCAATCATTTTAAAACACAATGGTTGTTACACTCCTTAAGATGACTGTATGAAAGTGAATGGATGAAATACTTTTCCTAAGACGTCACCAAAGAACATCGTCATGCCTATTTTTCTACAACCATCATCTATGCATTCATTCATCTCTCTATTTTTTTAACCCTCATTTAAGTGTTTTTATAGAAAATTAAAAAGTAGAATACATTTTATTAATATTAATAAAATATTTATAAGACTTTTAATTTTTACCTCAAACATATAAACTGGTTAATATTCTCTTTGTTTCATATAACAGCCATTTTTTGAAGTAAAAATTATTTTTTCATCATTTATTTTGAAATTTCAAGACAACATATTTTTTTCTCAATTATACCGTTCTTTCTATTTTTATTATGCATTAAAATTATTAAGAGAGAAAAAACTAATAGATAAATTATTTTAAATTATAAAAAATTAAAAGCTTTTTAGTTGAAGTAAAAAATATTAAACAAAACATAGAAAAAAATAGTATTAATTAAAACAAAAGTATTTTTTAAGTACCACACGTATGGAAGAAGTAATTACACAGCTTCTACCAACCAAGACATTTATTTCTTCAAACATGGAATGCAAAAGAACTTCAACACTCATCCATGCATTAAAGTGAAGATCAATCTTTTTCTCTTGCTCTTCTTTTTCCATTAATGAACTATTGACTTGTTGACTGCAATGCAATAATTTCAGGGTAAAAATTAAATATTATAATAATAGAATAAATTTAGATAAGAAATTTAAGAAGAAGCAAGAAGGTTGTCGGCAAAGAGATTGAAGTGTGAATTGGAAAATTGGGGCAAAAGGTACATTGTTTCTGTATGGTTAATCAAAAGAACATGCAACCAAAAGTTTGAAAGGTCTATCTATGCACAATGATGTAATACCATATATTATGAATATCATGATGTGACATAAAAATAAATAAAAACTATAGTTTTATGTGAATGAAAATTGGAGCAATGAAATGGTCAAGAAAAAATTAAACTATGTGATTGTCCAATTAGAAGATAACAAATTGGATATCAATTGTAGAATATAGTAAGGATGTTGACAACTTCTACAATAATTAATAGATATAACTACATGATTTAATTATGCTATTTTAAATTATTTGTATACAAAAATTTTGTCAATTTGAAATAACATTAATTTCAATAGCTTCTTTTATATGATGTTTGACTATGAATTAAGATACAATAATAAATTCTCTTAATCATTCACAGAAACCAATGAGAATTTTATTTAAAGATACTTGATTTCAAGTCATTTCAGCATAGAAAACAGTTATAAATATCAAGTGTAAGATCTATTTTTCTATTTAGTAGATATGATTTTCAAAATATAAATAAAGGTTCAAATTTTAAGTTATATTAAATGTATAAATTAAAATTTTAATGATTTAATTATTCATTTTTTAAATTCTCTCTATTTTCTTTCTTATTTTCTTTAAAATTTTATCGTCATTTTCTTGATAAAAAAAAAAGTGTTATTAAAACGCGGTGAAATGAAGATCAATTCTGAGCAATTAAAATTTTAATCAGAATAAGTTTTTTTTTTTTTTCACTTTCTTCTTGTTTTAATTGTTTATGTGGAATTTTGTTTATCTAATTTAAAATCATGATTGAATAGATCAAACTTTAGTAGAGTTGGTTTATAATTACATATTAAGTTTAAGATTCAGACATCCTAATATAGTTTCTCTAAATTATTTTGACTAATTCCTTGAAGAAAAATGAATTAAAATGAGGGAAATTAACTTATTTGGTGTGAAAGTGAGGTGTGTAACGAGTTAGATATTTGGAAAATAAGAGTGGAAAGAAGAGAAGATCTTCAATATTTTTAAAACAAAGCTTGGGAATGTAGATGAACCATGTGAAAACACTACTCTACTTAGGATCTTCTTTTCTTATAATATAAATATAAAAAAAAAATATTAATTAATAAATATAAATATTGCAAAACATATTTTATAACTACAAACTACTTTACATATTATTAAATATAAATATTTAAAGGATAAATATAAACTATTTATTAGATTTTAAATAGATCAAATTTCAATTTCAACTATTATTATTATTATTATTATTAAAAATAACATAAAATAAAATTATTTACCATATATATAAAAAAATATTTAATTCAACTACAACATTATGATAATTTTAGTGCAAATTGTAATATAGTACAAAAAGTTTTGTTATTATTGATGAACTTTTATTGGTGAAAATAAATTTGTTAGTAAAATTAAATTTATTGATGAATTATACTAAAAAAAATATAGAATTAAAATTGTAAATAAATATTTTTGTAGATAATAAATTTTTTAGTAAAATTTATCAATAATTTTTGTCAATAACTTGTAATTCTTATTAATAACGAAAACGTTTGTTAGAAAATCAATGTGTAAATTGAGCAACAACATTTATGTCAAGTTTGATGATATTTTCTATATATTGAGAAAATATGAGTTAGAAGAAGAGGATGATGAAGAGAAAGAACATAAGAAGTTGAAGTTGATGACGGTGGTGACAACAAAAGTGTTAGCATGACAATGATGTGAAAGAGCATTGTGGTAATCAAAGTTGGAAGAGAAAAAGGACGATGACTAGAAGGTGACAATGGTAACGATGGATGAACAACAACGATGATGGCGGTGGAGATGCAATAAAGAGGAGGGAAAGAGAAAGAAAAAAAATTACAAAAAAAGAAGAGGAACAGGAGGAAAAGAAAAAAAAAATAATCGTGATTTTTATTAACAAATGTTACTAGCAACCAAAATCTCTTGATAATTTTCAACAAATATTTACTCACAAATTTATTGATAAATTTGTAATCGTCGATAATCACTAACAAATTTAAAAATTTGTTAATAAAATTTATTGATGAAAACTTTATCAACAAATTTATGAGTATCGGTAAACTCAAATTACCAATAGATTTTTACCCTTAATTATTTTATCTTTAAATTTTATAATTGTATTTTTTATAAATTTTTAAAATATATAAATTTAATAACATTTTTTTCATTTATAACTCGCTAGTGACTTTTTTTCACCATATACCATGTTTTTTTTGTATTTAGGTTTATGGTACAATATAACATCCCGAAATATAACCATAAACCATATTATAGTAGTCTCAAAATAATAAGATAGAATAGTTATAAACTAGTAAATAAAGTATTAACTTTATAGTTGTAACATCCCAAAATATAGTATAGACTACATAATATAATATTTACATGAATTGATTTGATAGACCAGTTACCCACTTAAAATAAAGTGTTAATAATAGAGTTATCCCAAAATAACTATAAAATTAAAACTTTAAGCAGAAACCTATTCTAACACAAAATTATGTACAAGACCGAACAATTTGTACTAAACTGGTGGATCCTCTCCTTCCAGAGCTTGCTCCACCGAGACCTCTTCTCTTTCTGCTCACATTCATCCGATGATCACTGCAAAGGATAAACTGAATGGGTAAACATGGAAAAACTGAAAAGCAGGGTAAGTTAGTGTAATTTAATAATCATGTTATATAATTCAATAAACAGATAAAACACTCATACACATGCATAAAACATATACACACATATTGACCGACCACTTTACTTAGACTGTACGGACTAGTATGAATATGTAGCTTTGGTCGTCCGTGCAATCGTGGGTGTAGTAACTAGAACCCCATCAGTTGCCACACAAGGTTAGCCCGTTATACCTCACCTAAGGTTTTCCTCCTTAGACTAGGGCCTCCTGGTATTCTTACGACATGAATTACGCATCTCTACTTGAGACTTAGTAACCATTAGAATGTCACGATGAACGCCGTGGATTTCACTATCCATATTGACACCATACTATTACCTTGAAAACCAACCACCGAGACATTCCTCCTTGGAATTCTCTTTTATATCTACCTTTAGAAATCTCATACCACACTACAATATCAACATTATTTCTCATGCTTAATGCATTTAAACCTCTGAATTAAACACTCAAAGTACAATATATCCACAACCCTTTTACAGGCCGAAAGCTTCCTAGTAATATCAAAGCGAACGGTAACGACTACCACCCATGGATATGACCGAACGGTCAATTAGAAGAGTAAGGCTCAAACATGAGCCGAATACAGTTTCAGGGTCAAATACTAAAACAACCGAACACTTAGAGTTTAGACCAAACGGTTGTGGCTTAGGTCAAACACCTATAAATTAGGCCGAACACTTAGAGTGGATATTGTATACTAATATAAGACCGATTTCTAAAATATCACCAAGCAGTCATTAACATGTAAGGCCCATGAGAGGCCGAATGCAGTTGAGACCGAATACAAGTACGAGACCGAGCGCTAGTACAAGATCGAGCGCTAGTACCAGATCGAGCACTACTAAGAGGCCACACACCCCACTAAGACCGATCGCTACTAAGAGGCCACACACTCCACTAAGACCGAACATTTATATTCAATTACATACTAGCAGAAGATCGATTGGTCATTAACTGAAAAGCTCTACAGAAGTAAAACTCAATTAAGACTGAACACAAGAAGAAAGCCGAAAGGTCAATGAATGACACTCGGCGATCTGCATTATTTTGCAGAATAACTACAGAATTATGATCAACAACTATCTTCACCAATTTACTACAACTTCCCAACTTCTAATCCTTCAATCATGATTCATATACCAATTTACGCCTATCCAAAGGTACTTAAATTCGTTCTAACATCATCCCAAAGAGTCCCATACTAGATTCACTCCCAACCCCAAACTCTCATTTTCGCATACCCACTTCCTTAAGATCAGAACAAATCGAACACTCATGCAAAGAAACTCCAACCAATTCACAGGTTCCAGCATTCACAGATTCAACACAATTCAATCAAACATTCAAGTTACACACATGCAACCATCCAAACAGTAATTCCATACATAGAAAATCATAATTAAATTAACTAGTTTCCCTTACCTCTTTGACCGAACCAAACTCTCAACAACTGCAGAACTCGCTCACCACCAGAAATTCCTAAGAACCTAACATTCACTTATTGATAAGAATAAACCTACCAAAAGGCTAGATATATGATCAGAAATGGGCAGAGGAAGTTGATGAACACATGCATCCAAAAACTTGACTTGCATGTGTCATAAAGTTATGAAATCTCACAAGAGCTCAAGAATTCGAGACTTACCAGCTCTAGACAAGACTTTGATCAATGGAAAAAGATGTTTTTGACTCCAAAATTACTTAAGGTTGGTCTGATTGGAAATTAGATGAAGTAAGATGAGAGATTTTTAGAGAGAAGGAGGAGAAAAGAGGAGATCATAATTTTGGAGAGAGAGAGTGCATGCAGAGTATGGAACGAAATTTGAAAGTTTCATTTATATACCACTCTGAAAATCGAACGGTCCAATCCAGTGCATACACCTGCCTTTCTCCAATTTTCTTTATAAATTCTCGGTTCTTACATTCTCCCCAACAACAAGAATTTTCGTCCTCAAAAATTAATCTTACCAGAGAACAAGTGATAGAGATTATTATAGAGAAGGAGGAGAAAATAGGAGATCATAATTTTGGAGAGAGAGAGAGTGCATGCAGAGAATGGAACGAAATTTGAAAGTTTCATTTATATACCACTGTGAAAACCGAACGGTCCAATCCAGTTCATACATTTTTCTTTCTCCAATTTTCTTTATAAATTCTCGGTTCTTACATTCATCCAAAATAACCATAAAATTCAAAATTTTATATACAAGGAGTTATCAAAACTATACATAAAGCTAAATTAAATTCCAACGATGTTGTAGTGTTCTCGCCATCTAGAGCCTGCTCTAGAGACACCTCATCTCTCTCTGCTCATACCCACAGGATGATCATTGCAAAGGAGGAACACCAAACTTACAAAACACAATCACAAACAGAAGGGTAAGCTAAATATAAGAGAATTCCTACCATTATATCACACATAACATACACATGGTTATTCAAGCAAAATAAACTATTTCAAACATCCTAACATGTTATGACCTAGACTTGACTGTCCGGACTTAGAATGATTGTCGAGCTATGGCAGATTGTGAACTTATGGTGGCCTCTACTGCTTTACAAAGTCATTGTCAACGGGTTTCACCCTACCACACTCACAAGGTTAGTCTGTACCATGCCTTGAGGCATACTAGAAGCCCTCAAGACTAAAACCTCTTGTTATTCCTCATGACATGGTTCAATCCTCTCTACTTGAGAATGAGAGACTATTGGAGTTTCAAGATAACCCCAAAACTAAGCTCCTGCATTCATTCTAAACATACTTGAACCTCACCAAGAGATTCCATATTGAAACTAACCACATCACTTTGAAAACATCCTTTACTACCATTTGAATCATAACTCAAATACTTGATATTCATATGACTTAGTACACATTCTTACATCATTAAAAATAATTCACTACAACATTCAAATCAAGCAAGAAAACCAAGAAAAAGAGTCACTAGAACTAAAAGCATTCGTTCTACGAATACCCTCGTTGAGCGAATCCAAATATTTATCGCACAGTAACCCATCTCGTTGTGCGAATAAACTCCCAGTGGTACCAGACCTCAACTCCTCGCATAACGCCCCAATTCGCTATGCGAAAGGCTAGACAGTGGTCCAGACCCCCAAACACTCGTTGTGTGCACCCCTTCGCTATTTGAGTAAATCTAGCAGTGACCCCAGACCATATCCAAACGCTCAGCGCACTGACTCGTTGTGTGAATCATCAGACAGAGAGCAAACCCCACAACCAATTGCACAACGCATTTTCTTGTTGTGCGAATTCCTCAAATAGAGAACAACTCGCTATGACCACTCGTTGTGCGGATTTGTTTGCTCAACGAGTCTGCATTATTCTACAACATGAATTTTGCAGAATTATGCAACTCAACCCAAGTTTACCAATTCTAACTATTTTTTCCAACTTCTAACCATCCTAATTTGTGTTATACACTTAATTAGACTAGACCAAACGTTTCTAAACCTTACTACTAACAATTTAAAGTGTTTATGGACCAATTCCTACTTCAAAACTTCTAAAATCACAACTTATAGAATCAAAATCCAATCTACCACTTTTGGCACATTTTTGACCAATTTAAGGGCTCAAGCAAGTCACATTTGACTTACCAAAGCTGCTCCAACATACTAATTGAGCATCTAACCTCTAATTTTCATTTTCACTACCCCACTTCCTTAAAACAAACTCTAAACTACTCAAATATGACTTAAATCTTAAGTAACCAACCCTATAACAGATGTATCACTTCTCATATGATGAACAACAGATTAACATCATTCTAAAATGATTCCAAGCCTCAAATTCATCATTTCACACTCAAAAACAATCATCATACATATTTTATACCAATTTTAAACATCAATTAAATGCAACCAAATTCAAGAGTCATACAACCACTAAATATACAACCAAGTTAACAATTTAATGTAATTTAGTTTCCCTTACCTCAATCAACGAGCACAGCTCACAAGAACCCCAATTGAAATTTGCATCGCAAGGAAACTCTACAAAAATCTATAACTCATCAATCGCTGATAGGAAACGACTCTTAGAACCTAAATTGAGCTAGGAATTGAAGTGAAAAGCTACTAGATACATAACAGAATTTGTCACATGATCATGGTTCAAGAACGTACGGAAAAAGATGGTAAACAACTTACCGGTTCAAAACAGAAAATTGATCGGTATTAATTGTAGCTCTCAAAGGTAAGATCATCTAGGCACTCCCTGATCGTCGAACATATAGCCCAAACGTGAGAAAATGTAGAGAGAAAGTAGAGAAATGGAAGAGAATAGTGTTTTAGAGAGATATAATGTATTTAGATAATGAGACAAGCTTTAGAAATTTCTATTTATATTATACAATTATTTTAAAATAAAATACTTTGTCTCATTATTTTAATACTCCTATAAACTCTAATACTCTATTTTCTAGATTCTTACATACAGGGTTTTCAATTGTAAACTGTTTTAAAAAATATACATTCAAAATTCATATTTTATTTTATATTCTCTGTAATTTGAAATATGATTTGTTTATTTTATAATATATAATTCAAAATATAAAAATTATATTTTGAAATATATAATTAGAATTATATTTGTATTTCAGATAAGAAATTCAGGAGGTACTTTTATTTTGGACTTCAAAATGTACAATAAAAAATATAAAAAACCATATTTTAAATTATAAAATTTAAAATACAAAATTTTATAAAAGTACAAGTTGAAATTATGGAATTATATAAATAAATGGCCCCGAGTGTGAGTCTACTTTGGCTACTTGGGGAATTTCTTCTGCACCCTATGTTTCATTTTTGCAACCTTATATTTTTCAAAATTTCTATTATAGTCTCACTAAAATTAATAGAAAAAAATATTTTAGATTTTAGAATTCATAAATAATTTGAATTACATAATAATTTGTAATACAAAATCACATCTGAAATTATACAATTTCTAACAAATTTCAAATAAAATTAAAAGAAGTTATATAATTTCTATTGTAAATGACATGCATAATCCATTATATAAATTTATATTTTGAATTGTATAATTCATAATATAAATATGGAAGAAAATCATGTAAACTATATTCCAAATTATACATTCTGGACTTTAAAATTCACAATGCAAATTATATTTTAACATATATAATCCGTAATAAGAATTTGAAAGAAAATTTAAAGAGTGTTGCTCCCTCCACCACCACACCTTTCTCCCTCCACCTCCTCTTTACTATTTTGCCCTTAAGTAAAATTTTATTTTTAGGATTATTTTTTAATTTTACTCATTCACAACCTATTCTACTAATAACCTATTCTAGTTCCTCGTACATGAGTAAAATATTTTTCTTTTATTTTAACATTATATTTCTTCTTCTCTTTTTTTTTCGCGGTGAGATACTACAAGTTGTAAAGGTTGGTAGTGGTGGAAAGAATTATCAAGCAGTCTCCCTCTCGTGGTGCAGTGTCGCTCTCATGGTGCAGTGTGTGGAGTAGTGCAATGCGTGTATTGCTTCTTCAAGGTGCGTATTCGAATAAACCTTCAAATAAAACCCTAAAATAAAAAACGTAACCTTTAAACGGAGGTGACATCCTTCAACGGATGTCAAAATCCTTCAACGGATGTCAACATACGGATGTCAACATCCGTTTAAGATAAAATGGATGTCGACATCCGTTTTTTCCTAAAACGGATGTTGACATCCGTTTTTTCCTTAAACGGATGTTGACATCCGTTCTTTCCTTAAACGGATGTTGACATCCGTTCTTTCCATAAACGGATGTTGACATCCGTTCTTTCCATAAACGGATGTTGACATCCATTCTTTCCTTAAACGGATGTTGACATCCGTTCTTTCCATAAACGGATGTTGACATCCGTTCTTTCCTTAAACGGACTCTGAGTTACGTTTTTAATTTTAGGGTTTGGTTTATTAGTTTATTCTTTATTTTGGAAATATTTTAATAATTTAATTTAAATGTTTTGATTTATTATTTTTTAATATATTTTTAATGTATTTTAATAATGTAAGGAAAATGAAGAAGAAAGAAACGGATGAGGAGAAGTGAAACGGAGAAGACAAATGGAGTTGTAAAGTAAAACAGAAGACAAATTGTTAAACAGAATTGAGAGATGGAAAGATTGGGTACAGGGAGTAAAGTAGGAGAACTAGGTTTGGAATAAATTAAAATAATAAAAATAAAAAATTTTAATTTGAGGATATAATTGGAATTAAAAAAAATTGGGGAGGTGGAGGAAGAAAGGTGTGGTGGTGGAGGGAGCAACACCCAAATTTAAAATGTAAATTATATTCTAAAGTGTATAATTCATAATGCATATTTACACTCTGATTATATAATATGTAATACAAATTTACATTCTAGTTCTAGAATGTACAATCTACAATATAAATTTGGAAAAAAATCAAAAAAGAAATTATATTTCAGATTATAAAATGCATAATATAAATTTATATTTTGGATTAGAATCCCTAATGTAAATTTAGAAGTAAACATGCAAATTCTTTTATTTAGAAATAACTAAGTCATTTCACTAAGACTATGGGTTGCAAAGGAAGAAATTCCCCTTTAATTGTATAATTATAATAAAATATATATAAAATTTTATAAAAACCAGTGGAATTTGCAGCATCGATTTGTGCCTGCATATATGTCATAGCAAATAGCAATTTGATATTTACAAAAAATTGAACAGTACATTTGCTTATTTGATTTTCAAAATCAAACAATTCTAACTTTCGATTTATCTGATATTTAATTTCAAATAAATAAAATAATTTTAATTAAAGAAATTCCCCTTTAATTGTATAATTATAATAAAATAAATATAAAATTTGATAAAAACCAGTGGAATTTGCAACATCGATTTGTGCCTGCATATGCATATATGTCATAGCAAACAACAATTTGATATTTACAAAAAATTGAACAGTACATTTGCTTATTTGATTTTCAAAATCAAAAAATTCTAATTTTAGATTTAATTTCAAATAAAAATATTAATATGTTCATAAGTAATAACACAATGCTAATTACTTGTTTATATAATGCTTAATAATAAGTTATAGCCTTTATTATCGAAGAAAATACATAGTAATATACATCGGTATCAGATCAAAATGGCTTAATTATAAAAAAAAAAAAACTGAACCATGTGTTATATACCTTTTATAATGACCAAAACTACTTACTAACGGCATTATAAGAATCAAAAAGTGGATGTTGGCATTTGATTCAACGTGTTAGTGTGTGTAATGCGTAGGTGAATGTAAAAACCATCAAATATATCAGCAGTGAAGATAATCCATTGCTCAGAACAGACGATAATAAAGAACACAAAGGATTGGATTACAGGAAATTTCAGTAAAGGAATAATCTAAATATGGTACCTTCGGAACATGTCCGTCACAATACCAAATGTAACATCTGCAAAGGTTTTTCTTTTTTTCTTCTTGCATGTTTCTCTGGGCTTTCTTTTCCAAAAGTGGTATTTCTTGTGTCAAAAACAACTGGTTCCTCCACAAAATAACGACCAAAACAGAGGCACAACTTCTGTGCTTGATGATAGACACTGCATCCAGGCTTCCAACAATATGCATAGTTACAGATCATATAAAAAAAATACTAGGACTACAAACAAACATGCTGGAGCATATATAATAGTTTTGCCTGTTGTCAAAAGAAAAACCACCTCCGCCGTTGTCTCTGCAGGAGCAACATGCAAGGTAAGAAAATCACATCATCACTAAAACTAGAAGAGAGATTGCTGAGAAAGTAAAACATAATAATAAGGAAACATTAACTTCTTCCCATTATATTTCAAAGAAAGACGAACAACTAATGAAGTTCCAAAAGTTTATTCAACTAATGAAGATCTCCGGTTTTGAATAGTAGAGATTACAAAATTCAATCAGAAAATTCTGTCATGCAACAAAATTGCATATTGCATACCTAAACGTACACTAGACTTCAGGATGGAAAAATGAAAATCTCCAAAGCTGACAAATTAGGACATGTTTTTGATAAATTTCTCCAAAAGCAGATATAATATAAAAAAACATGGAAAGATGAAGAAAAACATATCCTTAAGAATCCGTTTTTGGAACAATAAATATACAAGAGATTCTACAAATTAATTTATGCACTGGTTATGGAAAAAAAATTATTTTCTTTTTCTGTAAGTATTTAGGAAAAGTTAACCTGAATAGAACGTTAGAGTAAATTAGAATGACGAAGATAAACATTTAAGTAACATATAACGCAACGAAATAAATGTCAAATAGAAACAAATTAGTTAATTAAGGTATTCAAGTAAATCCAACTTTCCACAGTACACAAATAGAAAAGTTGTGTATCCTGGTCAACATGCATAATCAATAAATGTTCGACCGCAGATAGCAGGGAAAAAGAGAGACCTTTTCCTGAACTTGTGGTTTTAATAAAATCGGCTCAGGAAGAACTGCGTTGTCAATATCCTGAATGTATGGCTTCACCTTGGCCTCCAACATCTCATTCAACTGAAGGTGAAATCAAGTCAGTCACTTGTACAAAATATAATATTTCACAAACTGAATATATATTAAAGGGATGTAACAGTTCTGAGAGCGGCTAAGTACACAACTCAACCACAGACAGATTTGCATCTTGAATTGGAAGAAAAAACCAAGCATACCATGAGACAATGCACGCAATTTAACATTATTATTTGATTATATAAAAAATGCCTGATTACAGCATATGTCAGTTTTGATTAGTTGATCCTTTCAACATAAACAAAGTAACTAACAGATGTAAAGACAAAATATCACCAACCTTGTCCTGACGCCATTTAGTTTCCCACTGTGCATCCAAGAACTTATCAGAGATTTCTCTTTGGGCGTTAAGAAGAACAGTCATTTCATAGAACTTTTCTGGATTTTTGAGATCCTCCTCACTCCAAGACGATGCATTCAATGGAAGGTCCAGCTCCTGCCAATTTTCTGCGGTTTATGTCTCATTTTTTAGCAGTATATGCCTACAACTTACACTACTTAATTTTCTTTTCTCAAATGGAGGGAGTGACCAACCTAACTATATTTTGTAGTGAAAATTTGTAATGGCATATTTTATGAAGATCCTATGACCCTTTTTGCATGCTTTTAAATTTATATTCTTACTTTTATGTATTTGAGCCAGAGGCTCGCAGCAATTTTGAAATGTTTAGGCCCCACAGATTTTCCATTGAACAGCTTAAAGAAATAAAAGGAGAAAAGATTGGAATTGTTAGTAGAATGCACTTCAAAAGGGTCATCCTTGTACATTGCCTACAAATTACATGTACTAGTTGGCTTTTGTGAAGCAAAAAATATTTAAACTAAATTAGCCCACCCTGGTGGATCACCAACATTTAAGTCATACTGACCATGCCAATGTATATGGTTATGAATGCCCATTCTAACCAACTGAGGATACAGAATTCAAGGAGTGCAATTATCAAAATCTCATTATAATTTGAAAGAAAATTGTATACATTAACTAAAGGAGTAACTAGAAAATGTTACGTCAAGATCGTAAATACATACACCCCAATTTGACGGTCTTGGTGGAGGATCAAGCTTCATAACCTCTGTCTCTAGTGCCTTCTGAGCCTTATAATAAGGGATATTTTTCACTATGACAGGATCATCCCTTGCCCGATCAGGATCAATAGATATCAAGGCCTATGATGACAGCAATTCAAAATAAAAAAACATTGTAAAATTTAATCCAGAGAAAATTACATAACTTTAAGATGAACTCAACTGTCAATCAACCACATGAATAACTCTTTTATATACATCCAAGTAACACAAAACTACCATAAGTATCAGAAAAATAGTAATAGAATAAGCTTTTCTTCCATTTACTTAGCAACTTGGTGAATTCCCAGCATACGCTACATTTATATTGCTTGTGTCTTCCACATCTAAAATATGAGCATAGGCATTGTCAGATAGCCATGGCAAGATCATGGGATGAAAAGCTTACCTCCTGCAGATACTCCCACCCTGGTTTCCTCTTGGCTACCACATCTCGGAGTTGATCATACCGCCTAGATTCCTAAATTCACTCACAAAAGGAAAAGGAAAATAGATATATTTAGAAACATAGACTTGACCCACTTCAATGCATGAACATGAGATGATTTAGGCTGTATAATGTCTGATTAACTTTTGGAAAGGTTATGATCATAGAGTTGTTATGACCCTCATTCCCTTCTTTCAATTCCACTTTAAATATTAAATCTTATTTTCCACACCACTTTCCTCAGCAATCTGAAATTCAAGATAATTTAGTGGCATACAGGTGAAAGTACTTAGTCCAAAGAATATCCTCCAACACATTATGATTGCCAGCTAGAGAAATATACAAGATTATTCAGTCAATTGGTCCGATGAATCCTTCACTATTAAAACACACACACAGATGAAACAGCACAAGTGCTTGGCAAATTAATTCGGTGCTGGAAAAAGGGATGAAACCTACAAAAAAACTACAAGCCAACAGATTCATATATCAATTCAGATCAGTTGTTTCTTTTATTTTCACAAAATTAAAATTCTAAAAAAAACATCTCTGAACAGAGGTGCATGTTCCACTGAGCTCAAAGTGAGAATGAATTGACGGAAGTAGAAAACAGAGGAAATTAAATTTTCACTTGCAGGTGTGCAGCACAAGAGGAAAACCAGGTCATTGAAAATTATTCTCATCCCTCTGGAAGTAGCAAGGAACAGAAGTACACTACTTTTATAGTACATTCCTAATCAAAATATAAGGATAAATGAGCGAAAACACATTTCATGTGTTTAATCCCGAGCCTCAACATTGTATTTTCACCTTATATTCATATTTCATGACAAATTTGCAACGAAAAATTGTTTCAAGCAAGTATGTAATTTCATTATTTCTTTTACCGAGCAATCATTTATCATAGGGTAATAATTAGTAGAGGAATCGTACTGAACTATAGAAAGGAATAGAAGTGATAACCTTGTATTGCCACCATATTTTCTGCTTCACGTCATCATCATAGGTAAATCCACCCATGATCTGAGGAAATGTAATCAGCCAAAATGCAGCAATACTAGGATCTTTCATGCTGTGAACTATGTGCTGAAAAAGGAAAAAACAAAAACAACAAATAGTTATGATTTAAATGTCAAAATGGAGTAAGAAATCAGAAGAAAAATAATTTTTTATATTTTATGTCTTCTCTTGACACACTTATTTAACCAATAAAAGTTTGCATGAAATGTTAATCTAAGACAAACATGAATTCAAAACAGAAGTAAAGAAATGAATAAAAATGCCTAGGATCAAGGTTTGTTTCAGTTGCATATGAGAGGAATCTGTATTATATTGTCAATAATAAATAATGACAATAGAATTGTTTATTTAATAGAATCAAATTTCAACTTAGAATTAACACTGACCTCATATGGGTAATCCATTTTTTTCAAGACATTATAAGCTTGCCATGGGGGCTCCATAATCTGCACAAAGAAAAGGATGTTTAAAACAATATGAACTAGCTTTACACCTACTTGTGAAACAGTTGATCAATAAAATAATTTTAACATCTATTCAGATATAGTGTATTTTCATTTTTATATATTACATATTATTGAGAAGTAAAATAAATAATCCAATAAATCTTTAAAAGCTTATGAGAGTTTTGTAAGACTTAAATAGTGTCATTGTTACAAGAGAAATCAACCAAGTGTTTGTGAAAATGTGTTGAGGAAGCAAAATATTTATTTTGTGGCAATTACAACTTACAAATACAATTACATCAAAAGAACTCACTGTTTTGACTAATCAATGGTTATTATACAATGTAACTTATGGATTCTAATTAATTTAAGAAATTAAAAATAAAAATTGCCATTGCTGATGTGAGTATAAATTGGTCAAGAGAAAGTGGGAAAATATAATATTGAATCGCTAAGTGACATATCAATCAAAATACTGGTGTGGAAACAACGGATTAGTTTAATCGTCAAAGCCACATTTGGCTACATACTATAAATAGTATATTAAAACTTCACGGGTACTATTAAAGATAAAAATATGAACGGGTTAAATTCAAAAATGGGAAAAGAACCAAGCACCAAAGAATCAACAATACTCACATCATCTGCTGAGATCCTAACATGTATTAATCTGTGTTTGCATTCAGGACAGCTCATTACACCCTGTGTAAAGTCAATAAATTCTTCAAAAAGAGTCAAAACGCATTGCAATGTTAAAGTTACCAGAAGAAGCACATACGAGACTAACTATTGATCCAAAAATAGAATTCTCTTATGGTGGAAGGGTGTGTGTGTGCATGCAGGGGGAGGACTAAAGTTACTCATGAACTACTACTTCAGTGGGAATAAACCTATTCACGAAAACAAAATGTTGGATGAAAAGCCAAGTTGTCTTGGAATTTGACTCCCACCGTTCCATCACAAGTTGGGCACTCTTTTGAAGGAAGTGGATTTTGAAAATCCAATGATGATGGTAGATGCACCAACTCAGCCCGATTGTTGGCAATGGCGTCTGCTACAGATTCAGCAGTTGGCTTCTCTCCACTAAAAGTTAATAAGTTGAAGAACGTATAAGGTGCATACAAATTGGAGGAGAATCTCACAAAATAATAAACGAGATGCACTAAAAGAACTCAAAATAGAAGAGAATTATCCATTAAAAGAATTATGCACTGTCTTACATGCCCATTTTATATAAATCAAATACACATTGCCTTACTTGACAAAAGATATTTTCACTGCAGTCCAGATATTACTATATTAATTTAGTGTGACTTTAATGGTCAAGGTCAACTGCCATTTTAGAAAAATTCACTGGCATAAAATTAGTGACATAAAATTAGTTTAGTTAAAACTAATACTCCCTCTGGTCCTTATTATAAGACACCGTCTACAAGCTCTGGTCCATTTTATACGACACTTTATGGTTCCAATGATACATATATCTTTTTTACTTATTTGCCTTTACTAAATGATTTTGGTATCTACTTTAGGGTTTTTCTTTAAAGAGGAGAGATATAATGTTACGTGACTGACCACGTAACTTGCCTTGCTACGTGAATGAACGAACGTAAATGAATCAAACTCCTTTATTATTAATATGCCGGTAGTCACGAAACACAAATAATGACTGGGAGCAGGGTCTCCTTCAGTCACACGAGAGCATAACCTCTCTAACAGTATTCAAAATACTAAACAAAAGCACACCCTAAGCTCTGGGTTCTTCCCTTATTAATACTAATCTATTATTCTAAAAAAGGTAGGAAATAATAATAATAATTGCCCCTTTATTAGCGTTATCTGGTAAGGATCATTCCATCCTTATCTCTTGTATTTATTATTGTAATTCTCTGCTGACGTTCCCCGAAACCACGCCTGAACTTCTGCTTGTCATTTAGGACGTTCGTCCTCGCCTCCCCTTTGTTCAGGACGTTCGTCCTTGTTACTGACGTTCGTCCTCGCCCTGCTCGCTATGGGCGCTCGTCCTCACTTGTGATCGTCCCGCTCGATCGTCCTCCTCTCGCTGAGGACGTTCGTCCTCGCCCTGCTCGCTATGGCCGCTCGTCCTCACTTGTGGACGTTCGTCCTCGCCCTGCTCACTATGGGCGCTCGTCCTCACTTGTGGACGGTCGTCCTCCCCCTGCTCGCTATGAGCGTTCGTCCTCACTTGTGGTCGTCCCGCTCGTTTGTCCTCCCTATATCTTCTCCTTTCGTATACTCGCCAGGTCCTAACATATAAGCTAAGTTATAATTCAGGTATTTCCCAATGAAATGCTATTACAACATTTTTAACTCCCAAAGGTTGTGTTACTTTTCTCATTGAACACCTATAATTTTGTCAACAGTGTCTTATAATAAGGATTGGAGGGAGTAGCTTTATTCCCGCTGAACTTTGTATATGGGTGTGTGTAACTATTTATTACTCAGTCTCCTTGGAAGCCTAGACAAACTACATAAGTAACCATGCATGACCCCAAATGACAAAGATTGCAAAGTATTCTAATTCAAATATAATCTCAACTTTTATGATCTAGAAATAAGTTTTGCCAGTTTAATTGTTTGTGGGTCCTATTAAAAATGTCAATAAGAGCACAAAAAAAAACCACAGTTTACACAGTAATACTGACCGCAACCTCTAAATTCATCCAAATGGAGAGTAACTTACCTCTTTAAGGTGTAATTCTTCACTTGATAATGCACCCTCCCACTTCCTCTGCACATTGTACACCGCAAGGCCCGCCATCCATTACACGTATTACAATTTCTGCTCTTTAGACACACATTTAGTTAGAGCTCAACAAAAGTCAATCAGCAACACTAAATAATAAAATATTAGAGGTAACATGTATTCAAGTGACATAACAAAACCATCAATCAAGGAATACAAAAACAGCACCTTTGAGAGAGCACCTTCCTCCCCAGCTCAAATGCAATGTCATAAGTTCCAAGAGCAGCTATAGCCTACAAACAAGCCATGCAGCAACATCTATCATTATAAAAATAAAATAAAACTGAACCTAGAACTAACAAGATAAAATTTCCAGAGAATACAATTCCCACCAATATCAAACCAATAATCCAATTGATAAAAAAGTTACAAACTAAAATGGTTTCCAAAAATACTTCTTTGGTTTAAGATAACTCCTTTATTCATTTTCAATTTCACTAATCATTACCAGAATATTAAAGTGTTTTCAACTTTTTCATTCTAACCTCTCTTTTTTTTTTCAGAAACCGGAAAAACAACAGCACTTAATTTCGTGTGTATATCTATATAACTACATAAATGCAGGATAGTGAAAATAATAGTTTTCAAGACCACATGTGTCTACTACAAGTATCTCCACAGCCGCGGCAATCCTGCCACCATTAATCATCATTTCCTCCAGAAATTAGGGAATCAAATTGTACCCAAAATATAGATAAATTGCGAGAAAAAGTGTGTGTGTGTGTGTGTGTGAGAGAGAGAGAGAGAGAGAGAGAGAGAGAATGCATTTGGAAAGGGGACTGACGAAGACGGAAGTGGCAGAGAGCTTGGAGATGAGTTCAGGGACGCCGAAGCCGCGAGGTGCAGAGCCAGCAATGTCAAAGGCGAGAGTGAAGGGAGACAAGACAACCTTAATTGGGAAGTCCAATATGTCGATGATGTTTTGGCCGTAACGATTGCTGAAAACCTTGTACCGAACCCCCACGAACTTTTTCACCGCCTTCACCAATCGCTCTCGAGAACTCGACATGGCTACCCCAAAACATACACACTACTCACACTCTGAGTCTGAGGAAGATAGAATGATAGATAAGAGTTTTGTTATCCTTCAAATTCCATGATTCCAAATATTAAAGACTTTGAAAGTAAAATTTCTATGCTGAATATAAATTTCCTTTTACCAAAAAAAGTTCTCTTATTTTTTTTAACGCAAACAAATGTTTTAAAAGTGCATATAAAAATAAAAGGTTAAAATTTTTATTCGGATCCTCTAATTTCGATAAAAAAATTAATTAAAGATTTAATTTTTACTTAGTTTAATTTATTTCTATAATGTTAATAATTAGGTCTTTTTTCTATTCGATTGAATTAAAATTTATACATTAAATTATTTTAACTAAAAGGTCAAAATTGAATTAGTTAAATTTTTAATTAACTAAGTAGATTCAAATAAACTCAGTTAAATTTGAACGGCTCCAATTCAACTCAAAATAGACTTAATTTTTTCTATCTAAAAGATATAAAATAATTAAAGAAATTAAACAATGACAAAAATAATATTACTTAAATAAATGGAGGATCTCCGCAAAGTATATTATTTTTAACAATATTTTTCTTTCAAAATCACCAGAATAAATTTCTGTAAAATATTTATGCTCGACGCATCAATCGGACCAAACAATCTTCACTCTTCGAACGTTCGGTCACTAACATATACCATTCAAGATCATTAGCAACAATTAGGTGCTTCATAAATGAAAATTAGAAAGTTAAAGATCTTTTTTTTACATGATTCATAAATGTAACGTTCCCTGTTTAAATAAACTCTTATTTTCTTTAATATTTAGAGTCTTAGTTTTAGGGGTAATCTTAGATTAAGGGGGAGTACTTGTTATAGAAAGGTTTATGTTTATAAAAAAAAGGAAAAATATTACATGCAGGGAGAGTTTATCTCTTAACATATTCTTTTTTTATTATGATCAAAATGGAAGTCTTTAATAAAGGGGAGAAAATAGCCTTAACATCATAAGGCTTAGGATTGATTACTCGTTAAATCTATTATATACTTAACATTTTCTTTTGAATGTCAAGAGTAGGAAATCATAAAAAGACTTTAAGATATTTTTATCATCATAAAAAAGAAGAAAATTATTGATAAAAGAAGAAGATGAACATCGTATTTCTAATCTCGAAGACAAGTAAAGTTTTTTATGATGATAATTGTTAGAATAAAATTAGCTATTACAGATTTCTAGGGAATTAGGCATTACATAATGTAGAAAATTAGGATGATTGATTCTTAATTAGTAGGTATATTTATTATAATTGATTTTGTATTATGCTATAAAAACATGTGGAATGGTGCGCATTAGACATAATTCATTCACAACATATACAATTCTAATGGTATTAGTAATTTAGGTTCAAGATCTGGTTTCTCCTTCCTCCCTTTTTCGGGTGAATAGTAGCCATTATGTGCCCATTTTCTTTGTCAATGAGCATTCTTTTCCTTTGGTGACCACCACGATCAAGACCGACTTCCTTCACCAACCATTGTGCTTCATTTACCGCTCCAGCCCATCAAGCGCGCTCCAACAAGCTGATTGTGTTCCAACCCAGTCTATCGTGCTCTAACATGGCCTATCATGATCTAACACGTCGAACTGTGCTCTAACCTGACAAGTCATGCTTAAACCCAGCTCATACCCTAAAAAATCTTTTTAGCCCATTTTTGGAACTTTTTTCCATGGCTTCTGCTACCGTTACTTTTACCAATGTTCCACTCATTGCATGTGAAAAACTAACTTTGGGACGACTGTCGCAACCGGAATCGCGGGATGACGATCCAAGAAAAAGGAAAGCACTTTAGAAAAAGAAGATTTGGAGTCGCCACCATAGTTTATTTTGGAAAACTACGGAAAAACCATAAAATGATAAGGCATGGTCTGTGAAAATGAGATTCTAAGTTCGGGAGTCGATTTCGTGTAGGGAAGGTATTAGCACCCTACAACGCCTGCCCTAATGATACGCGGGGCCCAAGGCCAATTAGTTTAGTGTAGTATTTCTTTTACTTTTATTAAGCATGTGTAAAAGGTGTTAGGCATGTGCTGAATAGGAGGGACTTTTAGTCCTATATATAAACATGCCATCACCTCTTGTAAGACACTTTTGAGAATAATGAATTAAACTTTCTGTAGAGAGAACTCCAGAAATTAATTCCCTTGAAAGTCAAAGCTAGAGAATCCCAAAGGATCTCCTCTAGCCACCTTCCCTTCACACCATCTGTTCTCTCATTTTCCAAATCATATTTTCTTTCCGCCAACCTACATCACGCTCCCTAAATCCTTTACTTCTGCGTGGCTCGTGTCCTCCATCACGCCTAAGGTCATCCGTCATTCTCGCGTTCGCTTTCCTTCCAGTGCATCTCATCCAGCAACCATTTTCCTCATAGATCTACCATTACAAACCTCACGTAAGTCATCTCCACCGATCCATATCTCAGATTTGCCTTGTCCTTGCCTTTTCACACCTTCGCACCGATTCAACCTTTGTTTGGTGCTCTATCATTGCTTCCACCATCGTTCTTCACCCATTCACTGAGCCAAATCATGATTTCTTTCCATTTCCTTGATTTAATCGTTGAATCTTTCTTCTTCACCGATTAAATCCTTACTTACCTTCCACACTAGAGTTTTCACCGATTAATCCCCCAAAACCTAGGGTTCTCGAGTAAATCTGCTTCTTCCGCTGCTTCCCGGTTCTTCAGCTGGATCAAGTCCAGATTTCACGACGTCTCCGGATTCAGCTCAAGCCGTCAGCTATCATGTGGTATTCAGAGCCTAGGTTAGGCGCGTCCGCTTGAGCTAAGTATCTCGTTTCTCTCTGATCTGAGTTACTCTTCGTCGTTTCTCAAATTTTATGTCTCGATTTGTTCTCTGTTCTTGAGATTCAATCTGTGCGTTTGGTTCTTTCAAATTATTCGTGTTGTTCATTATGATTCCTTCTCTGTCTTGTGTTGATTCATCTGTTTTTGGTCTTGATCTGTTCATTAGATTTCTGCTTGATTAATGTTCTGGTTTAACGTTGTGCGTTTAACTTCTTTCATTTTCGCATTTTTGTTTCGTTCATTGTTTCTGTTTTGAGTTTTGTTTCATTTGATTCAGTCGTGTTTTTGTTTTGTCTCGAGTCTCTAATTCAAATCGTGTTGATCTGTTTAGCTTACGCGTTGTTCATCATTTCTTTTACTGTCTTGGTTGATTTCAGTTCAATTGTGATTTTGTGTATCTGTTTGAGTTATTCAAATAGGTTTCCAATTTCTATATTGTGTGTTGCGTCGTTCTGTGCTTTGAGTCTTATATCATTTTATTCGGTGAATCCAATTTGTTTGAGTTTTTTTTTTTTATTTTCTAAATCCATTTCTGTTTTGTCTATGTCATGTTGCTTTGTTTTTAATTGTCAATTAAATCTGAGTTTAATTGATTCAATTGAGTTTTTGTAAGATCTGTCCATCATCATAAGCAGTGATATTCAATTGAATGAGCTTGATGACATACTTCAACAGCAGTTTTAATGTCATTTCATTTCTCTGAAGCTGTCTTGAGTTTTTTATGTTGTCCATTACATATAGTTGTATTGCACTTTTGAAATTCTGTGAGCAAAAAGTTGAATCTGCTTGTGGATAGCAAATGCACACCAATTAAGCTATGAAATGTTGCATTGAGCTTGGGTGCAAGATGCTTACAGTAGCATCAGTCTCTCTTTTGGCCAGCCACACCGAATTGGTTTTTCTTTGAAGTCTGTTTTAATGTTCTTGAATGTGTGTCTATTCAGCTTAGTATTAGACCATTACTAAGTTCTAACATCAGTACATCCTAGAGTCATTGTGTCTGAGTGCTTTAATTTGACTTGTGTTACTGCACCTTTGTGTCAAAGTTGTTCTGGCTTAAGATTTGTAAGTGGTTGATGATTAATCTACAAAAATCTGCATCACATCAGCAGTACTTGTAATCTGGTATAAAACAACCACTAAATCTGTGATTTAAATTTGAACCAAGCAGTAACACTTGTAATTGGAGTTGATTCTACTGATTTCATTGTAAAACAATGCATAAGGCTGAAATTAACAATGTTAGATGCTGCACTGCAATTCTGAAATAAAGTGAATCAGTTTGAACATTTGTTTACAAAAGTTCTGCAATTTGTTCTTCATCTTTTAATTGCTTTTGAAATCTACTCTAGAACTGATCTTAGGTTCATTTTGAGTGTTGTCCTTCTTGATGGCTTTGTTTCTTGCTTGTCTTTGTTGGTTATCTAGTTTTGTCTGCAATGCATGTGAAATCTATTCTGCCAATCTTTAATTGAAGCTTTTAATTGCTTATTTCATCTGGTCTGGAGTTTCATTGGTTAGAGTCTGCTCTGCTGTTTGAGTGGATGTTCTGTTTGTCCATCACTTTGTCTTAGCCTAACCATTTTCCTGAATTGAGAAATCTGATTCTGGTTTTTGGGATTTGAAATGGTAGCATATTAGGTGGTGGTGATCCACAGGATTCTCTGGCTTAGACTGAAAATTTCATTTGAGTGCCTTAAAATGTTTTAAGAGAGAAATCTGGGTGCTGTGAGCTTAGTAAGGCTAATTTGGCCTAAATTCCTTGACATTTGTATGAGAGAATCAGTTTTACTTAACTGTGTGCTGACGGTTTACTTGTGCAGGAAAGTGAGTTTGATTAAGATAAACCATTGGACCAAGAGAGGAAGTTTTCTTGCATTGAATCTGATTATTGCTTTCTGTTCCATTCATTTTAGATTTTAAGTTGTTTACTGAAATCCTTGGTATATTACTTGTTTGGAATGTGAATGCTGAATCTTATTTGATAATACATATGGGAATTTGGTAGATGCATAAGAATTGCAAATAAGGTGCTGATTGTTTTATGAGCATTTCTGGAAGTGCAGCAACACTATTGTAAAACTGCCAATTTCTGATTTGCCTCACATTACTCTTTGTCAATTGATTTGATTACATTGGTCCACTGATTTCTGAATTAGTTTAGGACATTGTTCTTGAATAGTTTGGTCCATTGTTTCTGCCAGTGTAATTCATTGATTTGCTGCAAAGGCTGCTCTTGTCATAATCAATTGTGCATCAAATTGTTTTAATTGCCAATGCATCCTCCAGTTTTAAAAAGTGATTAAAGCACCTAAATTCCAATTCTGACTTGGTGATTGAATTAATTAGGTGGTTAGTTCTGCATTGAATTACATCCAATCTGAATTTAATTCACTGTTCATTTGCACTTGCTAGATTTTGTGATGGATTTTGTTGAGATTTATGTGTGCAGAGCTGATGTGAATGAATCAACAGTTGAGCAGAATATTACTAAAGAAAAAGTAGCAGAAACACCTCAGTGTGGATCTTGGAACAGGATAGAAACAACCATTCAAAGCAGGGAAGTTGTCTAACTTACCCTTTGTTGTGAATTGCTATTCTGTTTTAGCTTGTAAGTGATGTAAGTGATAATATTGAATGAGTATCCTGCTGATTTTGGTTGAAAATTAACTGTGCAGAATATTTGGAACAGTTTGAGAGCAAATAGGAATTATGCAATGTCCCAATTTCACAAGACCGAGAAAGGGAAGGCTCATTTAAGTGTAACTTCCCTCTTCCAATATGTTCGATAACAGCTCTCTGATCCAGCTTTGTACATTTGTGATTGCAGAGTTGAAACCAAGAGCTAGGAGACTCCAACGTTGTCCAGAAGCGAGAAAAGAAGTGGTGAATCAGATCCATAGAGTGGAATCCAGAAGCCAAAAAAGGGGGTCAAAGCTGCCGAAACAGTAACATCAATGTACGAATTTTAGCACAAGGACTTGACATCAAAAGGGGACTGTAGCTGAACCAGTACCAGACCGTGACAGCTGTTTGCATCCTCTGTAATTGTTTTCTTCATTTCTATGTGTAATAGGCTTTTTGTGTTAGTTTTCTTAAATTCATTGTAAAAGGCCATTCAAAGTCCAAGTGTCTTGGAAGAGTCCTTGGTGCTCTTTCAACTCTTGGCAAAACTTTTCTTGTGTGTGTTTAAATTTTTTAGTGTCTTACGTGTAGGGTGATTTAAGCCTTGTCACATTAGAGTTCGAAAAGTCTTGTCTTTTAGTGTTTAATTGTTGTGATTGTTTGTGAGTTGTGTTCTTTGATTTTAAAAGTAATTTTTGTTTAAAAGATAACTAGTAGTAACCTAAGACATTTCTGGCAAGGCAAGACTTGGTACTTAAGCAGTCTTCATGACTCACCTCTCTTACCTGGGACTTGTCTAAGTGTGAATCTTGTATATCTTTTACACTAGAAAAACTTTTAGAAACAAAGATGTCTTGTTATTCATATAGGTCTTCTAGGAATTTTAATTTTGATAAGCAACTTAGTTACAAAGGAATCAAAAGAGAACATGATAAAGCTAGAAGGAAGTCTTGTTCATCTTATGAATTTGATAGGATTGAAGATGATTTGTATAAACAAGCTAGAGAAAATATTCCATTCTTTGGTGATGATATTGGTGCATTAACATACCTAGCTTGGGAAAAGGAAATTAATGACATGCATTCATTCATGGTGAGAAAAAGTAAATCTGAATCCTTCTATTCTAGAGATAGTGAATCTTATATTCTTAGTCTTTACACTTCTAGTTTTAAAAAGCATGCAAGAGAGTGGTGGGATGATAGGCAATATCATGTTAAGATAGGTAGAAAATATCCCATTTATGATTGGACTGAATTGAAAGCTTGTATGAGAAGAAAGTTTGTACCTCGAGAAATTGAAAGAAACTTAAAACTTATGAGAGAGCTTATTAGAGAAGGTGATTCATTCATTCAAAATTTAAGTGGGTTCTCTCGTAGGGAAAGTGAGTTTCTAGAAAAACTTAAGAGGCTATGGGAAGAGACAAGCAAACATAGAATTGAGAGGTTAAAAAGAGAAAAACAAAAGCAAGAAGTAAGAGAGAAAAGAGAAATAGAGAGAAGAGAAAAAGAGAGAAGAGAAGAGGAAGAACGAAATAAAAGAAAAGAGGAAGAGAGAAAGAGAAAAGGAAGAAAACAAGAGAAGAGATGAGGAAGAAAGAGAAGAAGAGAGAAAGAGAGAAAAGAAACACTTAGAAGAGAAAAGGAAGAAGTTGAAAGGATAGAAATGGAAGAAAAGAAATCAAAGCAACTAAGGGCAACATCTCCTCCTACATTAGAAGTCAAACTCTTAAGGGGAGGTTTTCTATCCTCTCACTCTTATCCATTTATATTTGAATTTTCCAAATTTCACTTTTCTTTCAAAGAATTGACCACTCCATCTTTAAAAATGTTATCACTTTCAACACATGCAAAATTCCAACTTGGGTTATGGTTACCTTTATGGTTACCAATAACTCAAGATACAAATAAAATTTCAAATGAAGAAAGGTTTCTTTGTTATATTAAATTTAAAAATTTCAAAATTTGGAAACCTTCTTCTACACATATTCTTTTATATATCTTATTGGGTCAAAGAAAACTAATTAGAGATATGTTTGATGCTTATTGCAGATGGATATTTGACCCAGGAGATGAAGCTAACAAAAATAAGTCTTCAAAAGCACCATCAGATTTGAGGACAAATCCTTTCCAAGGGGGAGGGGATGATACGCGGGGCCCAAGGCCAATTAGTTTAGTGTAGTATTTCTTTTACTTTTATTAAGCATGTGTAAAAGGTGTTAGGCATGTGCTGAATAGGAGGGACTTTTAGTCCTATATATAGACATGCCATCACCTCTTGTAAGACACTTTTGAGAATAATGAATTAAACTTTCTGTAGAGAGAACTCCAGAAATTAATTCCCTTGAAAGTCAAAGCTAGAGAATCCCAAAGGATCTCCTCTAGCCACCTTCCCTTCATACCATCCGTTCTCTCATTTTCCAAATCATATTTTCTTTCCGCCAACCTACATCACGCTCCCTAAATCCTTTACTTCCGCGTGGCTCGTGTCCTCCATCACGCCTAAGGTCATCCCTCATTCTCGCGTTCACTTTCCTTCCAGTGCATCTCATCCAACAACCATTTTTCTCACAGATCTACCATTACAAACCTCACGTAAGTCATCTCCACCGATCCATATCTCAGATTTGCCTTGTCCTTGCCTTTTCACACCTTCGCACCGATTCAACCTTTGTTTGGTGCTCTATCATTGCTTCCACCATCGTTCTTCACCCATTCACTGAGCCAAATCATGATTTCTTTCCATTTCCTTGATTTAATCGTTGAATCCTTCTTCTCCACCGATTAAATCCTTACTTACCTTCCACACTAGAGTTTTCACCGATTAATCCCCCAAAACCTAGGGTTCTCGAGTAAATCTGCTTCTTCCGCTGCTTCCCGGTTCTTCAGCTGGATCAAGTCCAGATTTCACGACGTCTCCGGATTCAGCTCAAGCCGTCAGCTATCACCTAAGGCAGTACCTTTAACTAAATACGCGAATATGATGTGGTTTTCAAAATGTTTAACTATCCCCTAAAATAAAACTCTAAAGAAACAAAATATATTTTTTAGTTTTTTGTGCCCAACAAGGATTGACCTTGCTCCTACGTATTCTCATTAAAATGAGAAATCAGACTTACATAGTTCTTTTAAAAACTGTTTGAAAAGTTTGTTTGATGAATTGTTTTGAAATGATTTTGGATAGATTTGGATTTTTGGGGGAGTGAACCTGACAAGGACTAGCCTTGCTCCTACGTATCTCCACTTTTGATGGAGAATCAAGGATCACGTAGTTCTGGCTGAGAAATTGTTTATTTGCTTGAAAGTGTTGATGTTTTTAGTTTTTTTGAAGATTTTATATTTTTTGGTATTTTTTTGAGAAGAAGAAAAGGGTTTTTTTAGCACAAGGATGATGCGAGCGATCACATATGTGCTTAACCTTTAAAATATTTTTTTTGGTATTTTTTATAAAAGAAAGAGAAAATGTTTTTAGCACAAGGACGATGCGTGCGATCACACATGTGCTTAACCTTTAAAAGATTTTTTTTTATGAAAGAAAGGTTTTCAGCACAAGGATGATGCGAGCGATCACACATGTGCTTATACCGTTATTTATATCATTACATGTTTCTTAAAGTTTTATATTATTTTTATTAAGAGAGGTGAGTTGAAATATCTATGACATAAAAATGTGAAAAAGCATAGGATAAAATTGTGGTAGAAAACAGGATAAATTTATAAACTAAAAAAATGATCAAAATGCATATAAATAGAATGAAAAGAAAATGTGTACCTTGTTGAAGATTTGAAAGATGAAGCAAGACTTTGCTTGTAATAAGTTGTGAAAAAGAGATAGATTGATGGTGAAGAAGATGAATTTATAGTAGAAATGTGGTATGGGAATTACTATGTATAGAGGGATTAGGAAATAGTAAAATGTGAGAGAAAAATGAAGTAGAGTTTTGGGATGGAATGAAGAGGTTTTGAGAGAGAAGAGATGGATATTATGTAATTGTGTTTGTGTGAAGAGAATGTATGTATTTATAGAGTTAAGGATGAAGAAAGTTGATGAATAAAAATAATATAATAAGTTGGTGGAAAATTTAGATGAAATAAAATATAATAAAAAAAATGAATAGAAAAAGTTAATGTGGAAAATAAGTGAAAGAAATAATATAAAAAGTTGGTGGAGAAAGTAGGTGAAATAAAATATAGTAAATAGTAAAAGTTAATGTGGAAAATAAGTGAAAGAAATAATATAAAAAATTGGTGGAAAATTTAGATGAAATAAAATATAATAAAAAGATGAATAGAAAAAGTTAATGTGGAAAATAAGTAAAAGAAATAATATAAAAAGTTGGTGGAGAAAGTAAGTGAAATAAAATATAGTAAATAGTAAAAGTTAATGTGGAAAATAAGTGAAAGAAATAATATAAAAAGTTGGTGGAGATGGTAAGTGAAATAAAATAAGGTAAATAGTAAAAGTTAATGTGGAAAATAAGTGAAAGAAATAATATAAAAAGTTGGTGGAGAAGTAGGTGAAATAAATTATAGTAAATAATAAAATTTAATGTGAAAAATAAGTGAAAGAAATAATATAAAAAAATGGGTGGAGAAAGTAGGTGAAATAATGTTGATGAAGAAGATATAATTAAAAAATGTAAGTGGAATAATTAGAAAAGTTGGTATATAAAAATTAATAAGGAAATGAGGTGGAAAAAGTAAATGAAAAATGTAAATGATGTGGAATTTGATATGGAGGGTGAGTTGGATGGTGATGTGAAGAGTGGGGTGTGATAAGAGAAAAGGGGTGGTGAGGAGGTAAAAAAATGTGGGATTATTTTTGGCCATTGAATTAAGGAATAAAAATTTAATTTGAAGGTGCAAATAGAAAACAAATAATATTTTTTTTATTCTTTTGTTCTTCTTTTTTTATTATTTATTTTTGTGATGAATTTTATTTACCTGGACGAAATTGGGTATTGACAACGACCAACTATAGCTCTTAGACTACTACTATCCAACTATGGTTTCAAGGTCAAGGTCATGTCGATCACTTGACCAAACAAGCCAAAGACATTTTCTACCATGATGAAGCCCAGAGGATTCAAATTGATTCCTTCTTGAATAACGTTCTCTAGTTCTCTATTGATGCCAAATTGCAACCCCAATACTATGGTTTTACTACTTGTTATGATGTGTGGAACAAAGCCAGGAGAGTATATTCCAATGATGTTCATCACATTTATAATGTTATTTCCAATCTTATCACGATGAAATTGGAGAATCATGATATACAAACATATATTGATAAGCTCGATCGCTTACTTGTTGGTTTTGAGTCACTTATGCCTTTCACTAATGATGTAGACAAACATGTTGAACAAGACAAGTTTTTTATGGTCCTTGCACTTGTTGAACTTCTTCCTGAGTTTGAATATGTCCACAATCAAATCTTATCTGGCACAGTTGTTCCATCTTATAGCATTATTATAGTGAACAATTACTTTGCCTCTCTATTGCTCATAGGTTTGTCAATCACATGTACCTCCTACTGATTCCTCTACTTCTTTCTCACAATCTTCCTACTAAGGTGAATAAAGTGGGAATCATGGTGGATATTGTGATCAATGCCCTCATTGTAATTTTTGTCAATAATATGGCCCATACTGAGGCAAAATGTCGTACAAAGACACGACAACAACATAAAATCGCTAATATTGCTCAAGCGAATTCTCCAAAACAATCAGATGAGATTTCCATTCCTGTTGATGCCTATAAAGAGTTCCTCTAATATAAGGCAGTCATGTAACCTACACAACATGTCCCCATCGTTGCTTAGTCTAGTAATCTTGTATCCTGTATTTCTCAATCCTCTTCCCTTGGACCTTGGATTCTTTACTCTGGTGTCTCTAACCATATGTCTAGTAACAAGTCCCTTTTCCCTCAACTAACTTATCTGGATTCTTTACCCTCTGTTATCATGGCTAATGACTCTCAAATAGAAGTTCACGACATTGGTCAAACACAACCTTCTTATACTCTTATCCTAGAATTTGTGTTTTATATTATTGGTTGTCCTTTTAATTTAATCTCCATAAGCCAGATCACTCACACCAAAACTTACGTTGTTCTTTTTGCTAATAATTTTGTTCTTGTTCAGGATCGACATATCAGACAAACGATTAAGGCAACACTTGAGTCTTGAGGATTATACTATGTGTCACAATCGGTTGCTTATATCTTCACTACATCTCAAGCTCTTGAGCATCACCACTTAGGTCATCCTAGTCCTACCAAAATGTATCTCATGCTTCCTAATTTGTCTGACAGTTTTCCCTTTCAATGAAAGTCTTAGGTGTCAGAGCGGCTGCAGCGAATGGTTAGCGTGGAAACAAACCAAGAGGGGGGGTGAATTGGTTATATTCAAATATTATCCCTTTTTAATATTTTTCTCTTAATTTCTTACTAAGCAGATAATTAAACGTAAATAACAGAGTAAGGGAAAGAGAAAAATTACACAGGTATTTTATCCTGGTTCAGATCACTAGGATCCTACGTCCAGTCGCTTATCTCAAATAAGATAAACCTTTTTCACTATCACAAAACTATTACAAATATTAGTCACACAGAAAAACAATTTGTAACAGTTTAGAAATTACCACCTCTCTTGAAACCACAAGAGATGAACTTACACCTCCTTTGAATCTTCACAAAGGATGATCACCTCCTTCGAATGCGTCACGAAGGATGATTCTCTTCCAGACACTTCCTCAGACACACCAAGGATGATCAAGCTATTCCTCCGTCACCGCAGTACCACTTCAGGACTTTGCAGACAAGAGTTTCCTTAGCTTCAGCAATTTCACAGAGTTCTCACAAGAGTTCAGAGTACTTGAGCACAAGGGAAGAGTTGGAATTGAGAGAAAATGAGAGTCTATTTATAGACTCATCCAAAGGCTCCTCCATTTTCGCTTTTAGACTTTCTGACTGTGTTAATCGATTAGCTACAGTGGTTAATCGATTAACATCCCAACGGATACTTCAACGTCTCTAAAAACGGCTAGTTTTTCAAACGTTCACTATGTTAATCGATTAACAGCCCTTGTTAATCGATTAACGTTAATCGATTAACACCCCTTGTTAATCGATTAACACTGAAATGCTGTGCTTCGCCATTTGCCTCTGGAACAATCGATTAACGCCCTCTGTTAATCGATTAACGTTAATCGATTAACACCCCTTGTTAATCGATTAACACTGCACAGATTTTCCTCTTGATTTATTTTTACATCACTTTTGAATACATACAAGAAACTACTAATTTTCCTATGTTCATACAATTTTTTACAAGAGGTTACAAGTCTTCAAAGATCATTCTTCATGAGTCTTGTTTGTTCTTGACTTGATTTGGACATCATCAAAACTTCATCTTCATCATTTTGCTAACATTAGGAAAACATTTTTGATGATGATCAAAACCTTCTTGAATTAAAGCTTTTGTGAACCAGCTGTATAAAAAATAACTTAAGGAAGAAAAATATTTTAAGACTTTAACTATTTCTCCCCCTTTTTGATCATTATTAAAAAGTGATGTATAATTACTCCCCCTTAATATATTAGAATCTATACTCCCCCTTAATAAAAGCATAGATGCATAGAAATATTAAGATAAGAGAACACACATTTTTATTGAATTTTAAAGAGGCATACAAGCATAGAAGCATACATAAAGGGCACACACTAATAAAAACATAGAATCATAAAGATGCCTAATCATAATGTGCTTGGTTCTAGAGTGCATTATGGGATTCTTTGTAAGATTTATTGCACTTGTATTATCACACTTAAGTGGAATATGATCTAAATGAATGTCATAATCCTCTAATTGTTGTTTCATCCATAAAATTTGCGCACAACAATTTCCAGCAGCAATATATTCAGCCTCAGTTGTTGATAAGGCTACACAGGCTTGTTTCTTAGAGTGCCAAGAAACTAAGGAACTACCTAGAAGATGACATGTTCCACTAGTGCTTTTTCTATCTATCTTACAACCTCCATAATCTGCATCTGAAAATCCCACAAGACTAGGTTCCGTTCCAGATGGATACCATAAACCAAAGGATGCAGTTCCCTTAAGATATTTCAATATTCTTTTAACTGCTGTAAGGTGAGATCTTTTAGGACTAGATTGATATCTAGCACATACACAAACACTCTGCATAATATCCGGTCTACTAGCAGTGAGATATAACAAAGAACCTATCATACATCTATATTTAGTTTGATTTACCTCTTTACCTGACTCATCTTTGTCAAGATAGCAAGAGGTTCCCATAGGTGTAGATGCTTCCTTTGCTTTGTCCATTTCAAACTTCTTAAGAATTTCTCTACAATACTTAGTTTGAGAAATGAACGTACCTTCTTTCATTTGCTTAATTTGAAGACCGAGGAAGAATGTTAATTCTCCCATCATAGACATTTCAAATTCACCCTGCATAGTCTTAGCAAATTCTTCACAAAGAGATTTATTAGTTGATCCAAAAATAATATCATCAACATATACTTGAATAATCAAAATATGTTTTCCGACTCTTTTAATAAACAAAGTGGAATCAACTTTTCCTCTATTAAAATCATTTTCTAAAAGAAAATTGCTAAGTCTTTCATACCAAGATCTAGGTGCTTGTTTCAAACCATAAAGTGCTTTCTTTAACTTATAGATGTGATTTGGAAATTTAAAATCTTCAAAACCGGGTGGTTGTTCAACATACACATCTTCTTTTATGAAGCCATTTAGAAATGCACTTTTAACATCCATTTGAAATAATTTAAATTTCATTATAGATGCATAAGCAAGAAGTAGGCGTATTGCCTCTAACCTGGCAACTGGAGCATATGTCTCATCATAATCTATACCTTCTTCTTGACTATATCCTTGAGCCACAAGCCTAGCTTTATTTTTGGTGATGTTTCCATCTTCATCCAGTTTATTTCTAAATACCCATTTTGTTCCAATTACTTGATGAGTATCTTCTCTAGGAATCAATTCCCAGACTTGATTTCTTTCAAACTGGTTGAGTTCTTCTTGCATTGCTATACACCATTGTTCATCTTGAAGAGCTTCCTTAATGTTCTTGGGTTCTATCTGCGACATAAAAGCTACATTCATACAAAAATTTACCAAATTTCTTCTAGTGTTTACCCCTTTTGATATGTCGCCAATGATGTTGTCCAGTGATAATCCTCTAGGTTGTTGCCATATTTTGTTTAGATCTTCATCATCTTGAGGATTATGTATTTCTTCTTCATTTGTTGTCTTTTGTAAGTCTTCATTTTCACCTGCATCTGATTCATCTGACTCAAGAGGTTTTGCCTCAAGGTCTACAATTTCATCAAAGACAACATGCATAGATTCTTCTATTTGAAATGTTTTCTTATTAAAAACTCTATAAGCTTTGCTAGTTAGAGAATATCCTAGAAAAATAGCTTCATCTGCTTTGGAATCAAATTTTCCTAAATTTTGTTTTCCATTGTTTAGGACAAAACATTTGCATCCAAAAATTCTTAAATGTGAAACATTTGGTTTTCTACCTTTAAAAAGTTCATAAGGAGTACATTTCAAAATTGGTCTAATAAGCATTCTATTTAAAACATAACATGCAGTACTCACAGCATCAGCCCAAAATTGTTTAGGAACACTATATTCATTTAGCATAGTTCTAGCAAGTTCCTCTAAAGATCTATTCTTTCTTTCTACAACTCCATTTTGTTGAGGAGTTCTAGGTGCAGAAAAATTATGAGAAATGCCATATTCTTCACAAAAAGTTTCAAAATATTCATTTTGAAATTCACCTCCATGGTCACTTCTAATAGCTTTTATTTTCAAATCCTTTTCATTTTGAACTAAATTTGCAAACTTTTTAAATTCTTTGAAAGCTTCATTTTTAAGAGTAAGAAAGAAAGTCCAAGTATATCTTGAATAATCATCTACAATAACTAAAGCATAATAATTTCCTCCAAAACTTTTTATCCTAGAGGGACCAAATAAATCCATGTGCAAAAGTTCTAAGGGTTTTAAACTAGAAACAACATTTTTCGAATGAAAAGATGATTTCACTTGTTTTCCCTTTTGACATGCATCACACAATTTATCCTTCACATATTTTAGTTTTGGTAGACCAATTACTAAGTCTTTAGAAATGAGTTTATTCAATTGTTGCATATGAATATGTGCAGCTCTTTTATGCCATAACCATGGATTTTCTTCTTTTACTACTAAACATGAAATATTCCTACTTGATGCATTTTCTAAATCTATCAAATAAATATTGTTATGCCTAATTCCTTTCAAAGCAATTTCAGAAGAATCATTTTTATAAATAGTGCAGGAATTTTGTTCAAAGGTTACCTTGAATCCTTTATCGCATAATTGACTAATGCTGATTAAGTTGTGCTTTAATCCTTCCACATATAGCACGTCTTTGATCATCAAAGTATCTTCACTTCCAATATCTCCTATTCCAAGGATTTTTCCTTTATTGTTATCACCATAGGTGACAAATCCGCGTTCTCTTTTCCGGAAGCTTGTAAATTTCTTCTTATCTCCGGTCATGTGTTTTGAACATCCACTATCAAGACACCACATATGCTTCCTTGGTTTTAATAATTCCTACAACATAAAAAGAACAAGCTATTTAGGTACCCAACTACTTTGTATGGGTCCTTTGGGTTAGATTGAAGAGATTGAAATTATTTTGCAACCCAAGCATATCTACCACTTGGAACACCATAATGCTTAATTTTACACTTATTAGATGTATGACCCTTTTTCATACAATAAAAGCATGATGCAGTATATGTGTTCCTATAAGTTGTTCCCTTTTCTACCCAAGTTCTACGGGTTCTATAATTATGCTTATTTTTAATTCTAGGAACATACTTATTATTACCAACCTTATGTTCATTTATTTTACTACATTCTCCTAAGGTTGTTTCATCTAGTAGTTTCTTATAATTAATACAGGATGCACATTCATTACTACTAGAAAATTTGCCTTTTTCATAATATAAAACTTTACCTTTTAAATTTCTAATTTCTTCTGCTTGATATAAAAATTTATTTTTCAAACTTCTGTTTTCTTCAGATAAATTTGTAAATTCAGTTTTCAAATTATCATTTAATTTAGAAGAATTTTCAGAAGTAAGCTTCAAATCTTCATTTTCTTTAAGAAGGCTATTAAGTTCAGATTTCAAATTTTTAAAGTCCTTTTTCAGCTTTTTATGAGCAACATCTAATTTTTCAGATTCAATTAATAATGCAGCATACATTTCATTTTCATCAATATGACTATCATTATCAGAATAGTTTGAACTACTTACTTGGCTGTCATTATCGTCATCTGCCATCAAACAGATGTTCGCTTCTTCATCTGAGTCGCTTGAATCTGTAATTGTTTCATTGTCGTCTTCCCAAGCAATGTATGCCTTCTTTTTCTTGAAAAATTTCTTTTCTTTCTTTTCTTCACCCTTCTTCTGATTTGGGCAGTCTGCTTTCAAGTGTCCTTTTTCTCCGCAACCATAACATCTGTAGTTTGAGGAAGATCCTTGATTTTCTCTCTTTTCATTTCTGAATCTCCCTTTGCCTTTTGATTTCATGAATCTGTTGAACCTCTTGATTAGTAGACTCAAGTTTTCATCTTCATCTGAGTCTTCATCTTCCATCTTGCTTTTGCTCTTTTCTACCTCAGATTTGAATGCTAGAGTCTTTTTCTTCGTTTTTGCTTCTTCTTCCTCTAATCTTCCAAGGTCTAGTTCATGCTCTCTCAACTTTCCAAATAATGCCGCCATGGTCATTGTGTTGAGATTTTGTGACTCAGAAATTGCAGTCACTTTTGGTTGCCAAGCCCTGTCTAAAGATTTCAAAATTTTTATATTTAATTCATCAGTATCGAAAGACTTACCTAGTCCAATAAGATGATTTACGATGTTGGTGAAGCGTTTCTGAACATCTACTATTGTTTCTCCTTGCTTCATCCTGAACATCTCGTATTCCTGGATCAAGGTATTCTTTCTAGCTCTTTTAACATCATCTGTACCTTCATGGGTTACTCGAAGTACTTCCCACATTTCTTGTGCAGTTTTACAAATGGATATCCTGTAAAACTCATCAACGGTTAAAGCAGATGAAATTATATTGCGAGCTTTAACATCATTACCGAATTTTTTCTTGTCTTCAGCAGTCCATTGGTCACGGGGCTTTGGTTCCTGCATATTGTTAGTTGGAACAAAAGGACCAGATGCAACTGCATCCCAAATATCTATATCAATAGACTCCATAAATATTTGCATTCTTACCTTCCAGAATGCGTAATTTTCACCTGTGAATAGTGGTGGTCTATTGATAGAAGCACCCTCTGCGAATGTTTGAAACGATCCCGCCATTTGAATGACTATCAAAGCAAGCTCTGATACCAATTGTCAGAGCGGCTGCAGCGAATGGTTAGCGTGGAAACAAACCAAGAGGGGGGGTGAATTGGTTATATTCAAATATTATCCCTTTTTAATATTTTTCTCTTAATTTCTTACTAAGCAGATAATTAAACGTAAATAACAGAGTAAGGGAAAGAGAAAAATTACACAGGTATTTTATCCTGGTTCAGATCACTAGGATCCTACGTCCAGTCGCTTATCTCAAATAAGATAAACCTTTTTCACTATCACAAAACTATTACAAATATTAGTCACACAGAAAAACAATTTGTAACAGTTTAGAAATTACCACCTCTCTTGAAACCACAAGAGATGAACTTACACCTCCTTTGAATCTTCACAAAGGATGATCACCTCCTTCGAATGCGTCACGAAGGATGATTCTCTTCCAGACACTTCCTCAGACACACCAAGGATGATCAAGCTATTCCTCCGTCACCGCAGTACCACTTCAGGACTTTGCAGACAAGAGTTTCCTTAGCTTCAGCAATTTCACAGAGTTCTCACAAGAGTTCAGAGTACTTGAGCACAAGGGAAGAGTTGGAATTGAGAGAAAATGAGAGTCTATTTATAGACTCATCCAAAGGCTCCTCCATTTTCGCTTTTAGACTTTCTGACTGTGTTAATCGATTAGCTACAGTGGTTAATCGATTAACATCCCAACGGATACTTCAACGTCTCTAAAAACGGCTAGTTTTTCAAACGTTCACTATGTTAATCGATTAACAGCCCTTGTTAATCGATTAACGTTAATCGATTAACACCCCTTGTTAATCGATTAACACTGAAATGCTGTGCTTCGCCATTTGCCTCTGGAACAATCGATTAACGCCCTCTGTTAATCGATTAACGTTAATCGATTAACACCCCTTGTTAATCGATTAACACTGCACAGATTTTCCTCTTGATTTATTTTTACATCACTTTTGAATACATACAAGAAACTACTAATTTTCCTATGTTCATACAATTTTTTACAAGAGGTTACAAGTCTTCAAAGATCATTCTTCATGAGTCTTGTTTGTTCTTGACTTGATTTGGACATCATCAAAACTTCATCTTCATCATTTTGCTAACATTAGGAAAACATGAAGTACCTAAAAGACACTAGAAGGGGCGGGGGGAGGGGGATTGAATAGTGTTAATGGAAAAATTATTTTCGCAACCCTTCTGATATAGCATGTAGTTGATGTTCGATTATACCTTATAAAAGTTTAGACGCTCGTCCTAATAAAAGTCATAAACGATAGTTGCTTTTGACATGCTATTCAAAATGGACATTGTAGAGTTTTAAAAGAACCTCCTTAGTTGAAAATAATCATTTAGCTTGAAGAGTTCTTATATTTTGAAATAAAAGAACAATTTCAGGTTTTTGTAAGAGAAAAGTTTAGGTAAGAGAAAAAAATAAATGCATAGTTATTTTTATACTAGTTTACTCCAACTAAGCTACGTCTAGTCTCCTCCGTAAAGGGTTCTACTCTGATCTTCATAAGATTACAATTGAGTGTTCTCACCACTCCTAGTTTGAGTATTCGCACCACTCCTGGTACTTACCAACCCTTGCCAAGATTTTCCTTGAGTATTCACACTACTCTTGATACTAGACTATTGTGCCTAGATTTCCTTTGACTATTCACACCACTTGCGGTACTAGACTACTACATCTAGATTTCCTTTGAGTATTCGTACCACTCCTGGTACTAGATTACCGCGCTTAGATTTCCTTTGAGTATTCACACTACTTCAGGTACTAGACTATCGCGCATAGGTTTCCTCAACTCAAAACGAGTTCAATTGTAAGTGTTTTAATTATCTCCAGAACTGAAATCAACGATTGCTTACAAAAGTCATTCAGACTACTACTCTCACAAAGAGGATGTGAATACATTATAAAGTAGTCTAAATACTCGTAGATATTTCTCTCTTTTCTCTTTATCTCTTTTATACAATCAGTAAGCAATATAACAATGAAGCTTGAGAATATTCCTTTTCTTCTCTTTTCTTTTATATTCTTCTTTTTTCTACTCAGATATGATATTTTTCTTAAGCTCTTTCTTTTCTTTTCTTCTAAACACTTTTTAGGATAAATATTTCATTATCAACTTTTCTCTTGCTATTCTCTTGACCATCCTTTTGTTTTTTCTTTCAAAAGCTCTTCTATTTAAAGGCTCCTTTAATACATATCCGTCAAACTAAGTGTTTGATGGATTCTTGTGCTTTCTCTTTCTTCATGTACATCAGCCATTGGATAAGTCAACTTCTCATAGTAGGCATGCATTTTAGTACTTTGCTTAAAGTAGGTAGTATGTCCTTTTAGGTAAGGCTTCAAGTGAAGAACATTATGTGAATATCTTTTTTGTCTCTAACATCCACTTCTGATATTTTTATCTGAGGCTTTATGGATGTGAGTATAATAGCTTATCTACAAATAGTAGATTAAATTGTGCATGGAGTAGATAGGTTTGGTCTTATCACTTTTGTTATTTTTGAACGTTGAAAATTTAATGTCATTTAATGCTTGTTCAGAACAATAAAGTACTTTTTGATTCCTCTCATTATGGTAGCATTTGATGATTAAGTTTTTCTTTTATACATACCAAGCGTTGAGTAAGACTTCATCTTTGGACAAAGTATTGTTTTAGCTCATAGTATCGTTTAGGCAAGTAAATGCTTCTTTTGATCTTTGTCTCTTCTTTAGACAAATAACGTTTAACTTGTTTATGTTTTCTTTTGTATTTTAGGCTTTTAATCTTTTAGAGTGTTTTTATCAGAAACATTTTCTTCACATTGTTTTGTTTTTGAGAGCTAATTGAATACCCTTTGGGTATGATAAGCCTTAAACGTTTATTTTTAACTCCCTTAGACACTTTAGGCATAACAACCGTTTAACATAACGTCTGAGTGTTTTTGACTTTGATGTTTTTCTAATTCCTACGAACCTAAGTGTTTTAGTAAGGTTTTCTATGTTGGGGATTCATGTTCTAAGCCTTGTGTAGGTTTTCTATGTTGGGAGTTTAGGTTCTAAGTCTTTGTGTTTTCATCCCAAGTTGATTTCAGAATATTATCATGTTTTAATGTTATTTGGTTAAATTTTAAAACATGAGAGAGTTTAGGTTCATAGACGATTTTGTCTCAACAAAACACACTTGTCAATAAAAGTGCTTTATCACATATTGTCGTAGTTCACTACGATAATTGGGGTCCTAGTTGTGTCTGTTCTACTTTGGGTTTATACATGAAAATTGGACTTTATGGTCATATTGATCAGTTAAAAGCTCGCTTGGTTGCCAAAGGATATACACAGATTTTTGTTCTCAATTATGGTGACACCTTTTCCACTATGGTAAAAAAAATTATGTTCATCTCTTTCTAGCTATGTTTGTTATTCATCATTGGCTTCTTTATCAGCTAGATATTAAAAATGCATTCTTACATGGTGAATTGCAAGAAGAAGTTTATATGGATCAACACATTGGTTTTCTTACTCTTGACGAGTCTCATCTTGTTTTGAAGACTAGACTGTCCAGCAACCTAAGTTTTGAAGTTTAACAATAAACATGAAATGAAATATCCTTTTAAGAAGAGAAGTGCCTACTTGACCTATAACGTCTAAGCACTTACTCGAATCAAATGAAAACCTAACTAAGACTTTATACGAGAAGCCTCAAATACTATCTCAAAGTAAGAATATACACAACAACGTTTCTCTAAGGTCTATATTAACACATTGCTTACAAGAAGCTTTTGATTGTTAAGGAAAGCCTACATGAAAGCTTTAGAGACAACATACTTAAAGACTTATACTCATATAGAGAAGAAGAGAAGAATATGTCATAACTATCTTAGAAATATGTGCAAAATAGTCGAATACACTTTTAAGCTATCAAACTAAAATATCCTTTAGTAAGAATCATATTAACCCTGAGCTTAAACATCTTACATCAAAAAGAAGTGCCGAAAGCAAAAGTATTTTGTAAAAATAACATCATCTAATGAAAAGTATGCTAAAACATACATCAAAAAATAACTTTTCGTAAGAGTTTAATGACTTATGTCATCTACTATCAAAAGTGTTATACATCATCTATTCTTCTTTGAAAGATATACTTGAACGATGCATTAATTACTAGCAAGACAAATGACAAGATGTTTTGATCAAACAATACAAGTTAATGACTATAAACGATAAACATGTTTAATGCATGAACTGTAAAGTGTTATTTTGCATGTATACCTTTCCTTGTTATATTGCAGAACAAGAAGACAATGGAATAATCAACACATTTGTACCTGTTGGATAAAGACTTATACTCTAATAGAGTCATACAAGTCACTTCTCAATGAAAACTTTGATAAAGCATTCATTACAAAAAAGAAGGGCATTACCGAAGGCCAAAAGCCCTCAGAAAATGCCAGAAGTCGTCGGAAAAGGGTATTTACAGATGGCTTATCGACGGCCAACGGGCCTCGGTAAATCCCTTGTCGCTAACAATTACCGAGGCCTTATGCCCTTCGGTAATTACCGAGGGCCAGAAGCCTTCGGTAATTACCGAGGGCCAGAAGTCTTCGGTAATTATCGAGGGCCAGAAGCCTTCGGTAATTACCGAGGGCCAAAAGCCTTCGGTAATTACCTAACATTGGTATTTACCGAGGGCTAAAGGCCTTCGGTAATTACCTAACGTTGGTATTTACCGAGGGCCAAAGGCCTTCGGTAATTACCTAACGTTGGTATTTACCGAGGGCCAAAAGCCTTCGGTAAATTGGAGGGAAATGTAAGAAAAAATTGTATTTGTTATGAAACCAACAAGCAGACCTGCATAAGAGTTTTCAAGTACAAACAGACCTGCATAACAGTTTTCAAGCACATACAGACCTGCATAATGTGCATTTCAAAGATGCAATCATTGATCAATATCCATAGAACATCCATTAATGCATAAAACATTCATTAATCCATAGAACATGTATTTATAGTTAAAACATAAAACAATGTAACATAATAATGTTCTAACATCCAAAGTCACCTAGTTGATCTAACATCGAAATGATATAAACTCCAAATGTTCTAATATCCAAATGTTTCTGTAACAAGTAATAAGAAAATGAAACTAATAATGTACATAACTATCATCAGAATGATCTTCATCATCCTGCTCCTCTATTGATGGTTGGACTGGTGTGGGTTGGACTGATGAGGGTTGGACTAATGTGGGCTACTGAGGGGCAACGGGTGATGACGAGGAGGGTCGTGGCTGGGTCGGAGGGATATTTTGTACTTCCTGTGAGGTTTCCAGCAACACACTCATGACCAGGGCCTTAAAGTTTGTAAACTTTGCTCTCAGATCAGTGAGCTCCTGGTCACGTTGCTCCAGTGCCTGTGTGAGGCAGAGAACAACCTCGTCAGGAGCAATGGTGGAAGAAGAAGGTTGGTGCTTCAGAGTACCTCCTCTCGATGTTGTGTAGTTAGTAGCAAGTTGTCCTGCACTGTACAATCAACCCTTTTTCTTGCCACCAACATCTCGACCCAGCACTGTGTCCTACGTATGTCATCTTCTGCATTACTGCCATCATCCGGTGTAGGAGCTGACTCATGTTCAGATCTAACTTGTGAAAGTCTAGTAGAAAATTATTCCTGTTGAAACATTGAAAGCAATGTTAGGGAATGATATAACATAAATGAAAAATTAGTAATAGTAATAGTGTTATTTGCTTACATGAGTCTTCTGAGATCTTTCATTAACGAATTGATTAGTGTCCTTCCGAACATGAGTCTGTGCAAAGACCTCATCAACATGGACTGCCCGTCCCAGAGCTTGTTCCTGTAACATAATTTACAATTAGAAGTGTACATATGAAATAGAAAATACATAACTTATATATGAAAGCAAAAGTTAGGGAATGAAATTTTACCATACGAATGGCATGCTCATGAATGGTTATCAACCCATCAATATGCAGGGACCTTTCAGATGCTCTGTTCCTCTGGGCTTTGGCACACTTATTTCGAAACTCTACTGTATTCCAATGAGCCAGTAAAGAGTTCCAAATTTGTTCACCTAGCCAGTAAGGGCGCTGTGCTGCATTGTAGGAATCCCTAAACATCTCTGACAGCCGATGAGATGCTTTCATGTGGAAATTTCTGTGTATCTGACTTTCATGTTCAGGTTTCCACTGCACCTTCATCTGTAACATTAAAGAGAACAAACATTGATTACAGAACATACTAAAATAAGAGGGACAATTAGTTTAGTGGATTGTTCACCTGAAAGCACTCCTAGAAGGGCTTTCTGTTGTCGTCAGGTATTGCTCCCCAAGTAGGCCATGGACTTAAAAACTGTTGCTTAATTGAACGTGTGATGGCCTTGGAAACAACCCTAGATGGAATAAACCTGCATAATAGAAGTCATTTCAATTACAGTAAGGTATAAACATCAAATTATATGAAGAGATTAAAATCTTACCCTTTACCATACGGCTCAATCCATGGTCGATCATGGAGGTGCGGGTCAAGACCATCACCATCACCACTTGAATCTGGATCAGCAGATGGTGTGACAGTCTCAGAAGGCGGTATACTAGATGAGGAAGGTATAAAAGTAGGGTCAGGGAGAGGAGTGGGGGTAATAACCACAGCGGAAGGAGTGGGGGTTATAATCACAGGAGGAGGAAGAGGGTCTGCTGGAGGGGTAGTAGAAGGGTGTGCTGCAGGAGTAGGCGAAGGCTGTACTGTAGGGGGAGGAGAAGGCTGTACTGTAGGGGTAGGAGGAGGCGCCACAAATGATGTACCGGGGGCAGCAATTGTAGGTAGTCTAGCAGGCACCCTAAGTACATACTTTGGTGCCTGCCGTTGCCTCTTTTTAGGCCTTGCTACCCCCTTTCCTTTATCGGGATGTTCTGAACCTTGTCCTGTCATTACTGCATGGAAATGATTACAAATAAAGGAAAAAAAACAAATGAATAAGGAAGGATCAATGGTGTTTATAGTCAATGTATAAATAATTGCATACAACTTTTAAGATAGTATTTTAGATAACTCTATTCACATGGTAGTTCAATTTGCTACAATAGATGTTCAACATTCAATCGTTGTCATCATGATCTTCATCTTCTTCTTCTTCATCATCATCGACATCATGATCTTCATCTTCATCTTCTTCTTCTTCATCATCATCATCTTCTTCTCCTTCTTCATCTTCTTCTTCTTCTTCCTCTTGTTCTTGTTCTTCATGACCTTGTATTGTTGCTTCTAATTCATCGCCATCACCATCAGGGTCGACCAATGCGGTTATACGTTCAACTTCAATAATTTCTTGTGGTTGTGACATTTGGTCAAGTTGGTAGGCAACATCTTCCTCAACCTCATTTGAGTCAATGCGACCTCTAGGCTTGGTTTGTATTGCTACAGCCCAACCACGCTTGTCAATATTGTGGAATGATGGATATGGCACATAATAAAACTGTCTGAAATTAGTTGGTAGAATGAAAGGATCAAACGGTGGATATCTCAATCTCTGGTTGAGTTCGACAATATTAAAGCGTGGATCAACTCTGGTACCAGCTCTAGAAGGATCAAACCATTCACAATAAAAAAGTACTACTCTGTTTGGAGAAGTAGTGTTGTTGTACTCTAGCTCATATATTTTATGAATGATCCCGTAGAAATCATCATAACAACCCTCTGTTAGGCCCTTCACATACACACCACAATTTGATGTTTTCTTTCCTTTAGACCATTCATGTGTATGGAATTTGTAACCATTGGTGAAGTAAGTGTGCCATTCTTTGACACATCTCATTGGCCAATTCGAGAGATGTCTTAACTCTTGAACTGTGAGAGTTAATGGCTGATTCAAAACCTACAAAGACACTACAAAACTTATAAAAGCAAGAGTCAAATTAACCGATTTCTAAACGTAGGAAAAACTACAGACCTGATTTCTAAACCATTGGGGAAACTAAGAGTGTATTCTAGCATAAGTATTTCCTTCTGCGACTTGCTCAGCCACAAGAAATGAGCTGGTACAAATGAAATTCATTAGTGTATAACAATTGTGTCGTTGGAAAGATAAGAGATGGATGATGACATACTCAAGGTACGACTTGACTTCACTGCAATTGATTAAGACATGGACATGAGCAGAATTGAATTCAGCATCAGTTAACCAATGTGTGAATTCTTTCCCTGCGTGATGGCCAGATTGTCGGAAAACTGATAATGCACCTTCACGTGGTTCATATTTCCATTGCATTTCATTTCTGACATGAGTGGGGGATAACATGAAGTTTTTGAAATAATGTGAACAAAAATAAGTTGTCTCTCTGTGTGAGTAAGCTGCACAAATTGAGCCTTCTACTCTAGCTTTATTTTTAACTGAACGTTTGGATTCTCTCATAAACCTTTCAAATGGATACATCCACCTGTATTGCACTGGTCCCCCAAGCCAAGCTTCATATGGAAGATGAATTGGAATATGCTCCATTGAATCAAAGAATGCAGGAGGGAATATTCTTTCCAATTTGCAGAGAATAATTGGGATATTTTCATCCATCTTTTTAAGGGAATTCTCCTTTAGTGTCGTGCAACACAAATCTTTGAAGAAGTTACTCATTTCTATCAGTGATTTAACACTTGCATTGGCAAACAACTGAACGCAAGAGGTATGAAAGTCTCCATGAATACATGACAATCATGACTCTTCAACCCTTGAATAGTACCGTTCTGAACATTGGCACATCTGGACAAGTTAGAAGCATATCCATCTGGCATTCTAAACTCCTTCATCCATCCACACACTATTCTTGCCTCGTCTTTTGACATGGTGTAATTTGCTTTTGGTTTAAATAATCGGTCGTACCTTGCGCCTTCAACTCTAAGTCTTTTCGTCCACAATACAAAGGTAAATCTTTTCTTGCTTTCTCTTTATCTTTTGTCTTGCCTGTAACATTCATAATTGTGTTGAAGACATTGTCAAAGAAATTTTTTTCTGTGTGCATGACATCGAGGTTGTGTCTTAACAAGTTGTCTTTCCAATAGGGAAGTTCCCAGAATATGCTTCTTTTAGTCCAATTATGCCATTCTCCAAACCCTTCTATCCTATTCTGACCAGATTCAGTGACTTTTGGATAGTCTTTAACTCTGCTCCAAATGTGTGATCCAGTCAACTTGGGCGGGGGCAAATCCGTTTCAACTTGCCCTTTGCGAAATGCCTTTTTGTTTCTTCTAAAAGGGTGATCAATGGGCAAGAACCGTCGATGGTAGTCAAACCAACTACTTTTCCGGCCATAACTCAATTGGAATGACTTTGTATGTTCCATGCAATGTGGACAAGCTAATCGACAATGCGTGCTCCAACCAGATAACATGCCGTACGCTGGGAAGTCATTAATAGTCCACATCAAGGCTGCCCTTATAAGGAAATTTTGCTTCCTTGAAACGTCATACGTCCAAACACCATTCCATAACTTCTTCAAATCATCAATCAAAGGCTCCAAATATACATCAATCAATGATTTGGGATTAGATGGACCTGGTATTATACACGATAAAAACATGAAAGGCTTTGTCATACACATCTCAGGTAGTAGATTGTATGGGGTAACTATCACGGGCCAACATGAATATGGTGATGCAGACGCTTGAATGTACAGGGTAAACCCATCAGAGCATAGACCAAGTCTGATGTTACGCGGTTCACTAGCAAAGGATGGATGTTTACGATTGAAGTGCTTCCAAGCTTCACCATCAAAAGGATGACGCAAAAATCCTTTAGTTTTGTTACCATCATGCCATGTCATGTGTTCTGCTGTTTGCATTGAAGTAAACATTCTTTGTAAATCTTGGAATTATAGGCAAGTAGAACATTGACTTCAAGGGAATGGGTTTTTTTGCCTCCGCCCAGCATGCATCGTATGATATCGAGGTGAGCCACAAAACTTGCATCCAACCAACAATGCATCACTTTTGCCACTGTCATTGTCGTAGAATAACATACATCTATGAACACAACAATCAATCTTCTTTACTTCCAATCCCAACTTTGAAACACATTTTTTGTCTTGATAATAATTCTTCGGCATAAAATTGTTCGGTGGTGTCAAATCTAACATCAATTTTCTATAAAAGTCCACTGCTTCAATGGGTACTTTCCAATTAGATTTGTCAGCCATGAGTCTAATGCACACTGATAATTTTGACTCAGTTGAACCTTCAAATACAGGTAGATTTTCCTCTGTAAGTAAATTGTAAAACCTTTGAGTCGTTTCATTCGGAGGCTCTTCATCATGACTATCGTCTGCTTCTTGTTCAGCATGGTGACGAAGAGCATTGTCGATCATCTCTTGCATATAGGCAAATTGATCTATCTCATGTACGTACAATAGTATTCGAACCTGATGCAAGCCGCTTTTCAGCTGTAGTGGAGGTGGAAGTAATTTCTTCCCCATGAAATGTCCAAACCGTGTAATTAGGCATGAACCCTTTTTGGTAAAGGTGGAGTTTGACGACTTCATCTTTCAAAATCCTTGTACATTCGCACTTGATGCATGGACATCGAATCCCTCCATCAAGGGCATAATATTGACATCATCGGGTCGTCTCCACAAACTCTTCAACTCCGATGACAAAAGATTCCTTCAAACCTCTCCTTCCACTATAACAACGGTCGTACATCCATCCACGATGGTTGGGAAAATGGGCCATGTTCTGTGACAAGCCAAACAAAGAAAAACTTAGCCAAAACAACAACACTCCATGTGACATAAGTAATAAACCTATTACTACTCAAGTCGAACATGGAAGGCAATTTGAACACTATTGTCATAGGCATTCAATAAGGGCATGCAAAGAGAAGTCCTCAGTATTGAAATGCCTTAGACATCCTAAGGGGTTGTGTATTAAAGTTGGAGGAGACAACTTATTACTATTGAAGTTCTCTTGTCTAGAGTACTTCCAAATATTTTGTAGGTTCTAACTGTTTATAGTATTTTTACCCTTCTCATTGCATTGAGAATGTGTGTAGTACCATAGGATTTTAAATGACTACTTAACTTAATCAAGTTGTAGCCTAATAAATGAAAGACAATATACATGAACATATAATATAGACATCAACATAATTTAGGCAATCAAATATCTATAAAAGCATGGATATATTCAAGTAGTGCATTTCTAGTAGTCATTTTGTGGTTTTAGTAGTGATTTCAAGAAAGTGTGTTAGGAATCAATTCTTGAGTCCATTCTTAGTCATTTCTAGGAGGTAACAACTTGTGTAGACGCTTTTAAGCGTCTTTTACAGATTGCACATCATCATTCCCACCAAATTTACCATGTGTAGTGTAATTTTTGGTCCATAAATAGTCAAAGCTTATATTTCTTTGTATTTTCGAATTGTGCCCTCATTTATATGTTTCTTTTATGTTTTAAAACGTGTGTAGATAGTTGTTTTCCTGTTTTGGTTACTAATTTAATACACTATGCATTATGACCACTTTTAGTGTATTCTACTAACTAGTTTTAGGTTCTAGGTTGTCATATTTTGAGTTCTAAGTTTTTTTTGTAGTGTGACTTTCTAATTAGCATTGTTTTACCATCCTAAACTTGTTAGGACAGTTTCTTTGAAGTTTCTTAGGCTAGTTTAGTGCAGTCATCAAAATTTGACCATTCTGTGCATTTCTAGTACACCTTTTGAGGTTTTAGTAGTGATTTCAAGAAAGTGTGTTAGGAATCAATTCTTGGGTCCATTCTTAGTCATTTCTAGGAGGTAACAACTTGTGTAGACGCTTTTATGCGTCTTTTACAGATTGCACATCATCATTCCTACCAAATGTACCATGTGTAGTGTGATTTTTGGTCCATAAATAGTCAAATCTTCTATTTCTTTGTATTTTCGAATTGTGCCCTCATTTCTATGTTTCTTTTATGTTTTAAAACTTGTGTAGATAGTTGTTTTACTATTTTGGTTACTACTTTAATACACTATGCATTATGACCACTTTTAGTGTATTCTACTAACTAGTTTTAGGTTCTAGGGTGTCATATTTTGAGTTCTTAGTTGTTTTTGTAGTGTGACTTTCTAATTAGCATTGTTTTACCATCCTAAACTTGTTAGGACAGTTTCTTTGAAGTTTCTTAGGCTAGTTTAGTGCAGTCATCAAAATTTGACCATTCTAGTGCATTTCTAGAACACCTTTTGAGGTTTTTTGGTTTGATGTTGTCCACACTGTTTGTGGTCAGTTTTGTGTTTTTCAACCTTGCTGCAAGTTTGTATGAAGTTTTTAAACATGTATCAAATTGTTTCAACTCAGATTAACCACTGATTTGTGAAAATCATATTTGAGTTATAGGGAAAATTGACAAAAACAGTGTTGTCACAGTATTTGTTCTAGCTTTGCACCGTCCTGTAATCCTTGCCATGTTTTAGGCCATTTTAATTCTCCTAGCTCACATGTTCAAGCTAGATCTAGTTTTTTAGGATTTTTCCTACATGTTTATTGATCTAGCTATCTTTGATTCTGCTGTTTTGGTCATTTACAGTGTTGTTTTACCACTTTTTGCTTCATAAATAGCAACTACAACACTGATTTTGAGAAGTTGTATACCTTTCTATTTTTGAACCAATTGTGCAAGTGTATTTGGTCATTACAAACTGATGTGCACTATTTAAATGGTCCTTCAGAAGGTTATATGCAGACTTCACCTTTAAACCATCAAAGTTTGCTGCACTTTAGGCCACAACTGCAGTGAATTAATGAATCTGATTGTTTCAGTGCGGTTTAAACATTTGTGCAAGTTTATTTCACCATTTCAAACTTGTGTTCAGTGTTCATTTGGTATTTTTTTAGTTAATGAGCAAAATCACTATCCAAACCATTGAATTTGCTTGACCTTGGCAAGTGAACCATTGATTTTCTGTTCTGGTTCCTTTCTTTGCTGTTGAACAGTCTGCACATACTCCAAGTGTTAATTTCAAACTGTTTCAGGTGTCAATTACACATTTGAGTCACTGCCAATAAATTTTGACAATGAAACCACCAATTTTCAGTCATATTTCTAGTGCAGAATGTTTTTTTTGTGTTGTTTGACATTAGCGATATTCTAATTTTCATTTTTGGATTAACAAAAGTTGGGTTTAAGTTTCCAAATACATTTATATGCTTATCCAAGTGTATAGCAATAATATAAATCAATTTAAACCCTGTAATCCATATTTGAAAGCTCAAAAACCAGAAACACAAAATCTGCTATTCTTTGTGGCATTTCATCAAACAGTTTTGAATTTTATCAAACAGTTTCAAAGCACACAATTCCATCACTGTTTGGAGTCTTTTCTTTCTTGTTTAATCTGTTCTAGTGTCTCTCCTAGGTTCCTTTTGTGTCCCTTATGTGATTCCAAGCTTACATTCACTTCAATTCAACTTGTTTGGCTTATAATTTGTGCCCAAAATCTCTTCTGCGAAAATTCATTTCTGGTGCAGCAACTAGTTTTTGTTGATTGTTTGGTGTTGGTTTTGGGTGCCGTGACGAATTGGTGCAGCTGTTTTACCTCACATTCCTTGCTCCCAGGGGGTAGCATCTTAGGAAGTGGATAAGGTGTTAAAAGGGCTTCATGCTTGGACTCCAAGAGCACTTCTTTCTTGCTGTTCCAGCACCAATTTCAACAACAGTTTGAGCAACCATACCACCTTTTTGCTCATGATTTTGGACCAGCACTTTGTCAAACAACAGCCACACTTGGCTCCAACTGTCACTTGCACTTTGACTTAGGGTCGTGTCTCATTCATTTCCATTTGCTTTACTTTACATTGCTTGTTGACTTTTATGTTTGAAGTCTCCATGGTACTTAGGAGCGCATTTCATATAGATAAACCTTCTTTTGGTTTCTAGGTTCATAGCTTTCTTCCACTTAAAAAGTTTTGAAAGATTTCTACCTAGACACTAACATAAGAAACAACCAAAGACACTATGGCTAGGAAGGACAAGGTTCTTAAGCTTGTCCATTTATGACTAAGTGTATCTCAAATTACATTTGTTTAAGCACTTCTAGTTTTAATGTTAGTGAAAAATTAATTTTGAAGGTAAAAAGAGTTCAAAAGTATGTTGAAACTCTGGATTAGCTGAAGATTAAGAATTCCTTGCTTGGTATCAATGGACATCATGCACCATTGAGAATGTGTGCAGTACCATAAATAGTTTAAGGTACTTTTATCCTTCTACATCAAATGTTTCAACAACTTGCTTAATCTAACACTTTGCTATTAATTAAAATGATAGATATCTTAAAATGATATTAAAGTAGTAACATTAACGCTATATCAATCCTAAGTTGAGTAATGTGAGATTTCACTCACACTCATACACTGTAATTTGTTCTTACATGGGATTTCCAACACTTATATCTAACCATTATGGGATCACTCATAGTATGACAAAAAGGTAATGAAATTGGTAAAGAACTTTACTTTAGCATGTGAAGAACAAGATCAAATTTTCTAAGACTAGCTACTAAAATACAACTTACAAAAACAGTGATTCAGTTTAGCCATTACCTTGAGATCAGAGAGACCAATCACACAAGCACACTCCACTACTTTAGCACCAACAAGTTCTACAATTCAAAGCAAACTTAACCATTTTAGGAACAACAACAAAAAATGGGGGTTAATTCATAAAGCTTTTTTTCATATATATTTAAACATGCTTTTTATTTCTTGTATTATAAAGACTACATAATTCATGTATTATAAAATAAAATGATGATATAAGGTGTTAACTTATGGAAGAAATAATGTAATAAAAAACAGAGAATAGTATGCTTAATATGAGAAAAGGAGATAAAGGGAATACTACTTTTATTCATCCTTTAAGAAGAAAGAGTTGCACCATGACTAAGAAATTAAAAGAAGCACAAAAGCAGCATGATCATAAAGGTGAAAGAAAAATATCTCACGTTCATGAATATCTCAAAAAGTGCAACATTGACTAAGAAAAATGACCCTTTGTTAGACAAGTAAAAACCATCATTGATTTGAAGCCTGAATCCTAATCATAATCAACTTCATTCATTCTTTTAGTTTCTTCACCCCTCACTGCATAAAACACCTCCATTAACCTAGGAAGAAATTAGAGAGGCAGCCATGGTGGAATTTCCTAATTTCTTGCGAAACAAAATTATGACCTCTAATTTCTAATACCTGCATTATGAATTTATGATGGCCCAGAAAATGTATATTCATATTTCCCTAATCAGCATATATTCACACTCTTAAATCTAAACTCTCACACATATTTGATTTAACAACGAACATGCATTCTCCCAACTTTTTCTTTCTTTTCTGATATGAAAGTAGCTATTTTCATGTTTTGCTAATTTTTTTTAATGTTATATAACTTAATTCATAGAGAAAACAAAAAGAAAAAACCTTAATTATAATTTATCTCTCAGTATTTAATCAGCTAATTACTCTCAACAACCTTGATCTCCACAAAAAACAGTTTAGACCAAGTCAAAGAACATTGTTACCCTTTGCTAACAAAGCTCACACACGACCTTACAACGTGCTCCTCAATCCTCTCCCTCTCCCTTGTTAACTGACTTCATTTTTCAACTTTAGGTCTCTTTTTAAGTCCAAGGTGCCCAACCCTACTATTATAAGAAGAACACTTTCACTCTTTGGCAGCAAGAAAGCACACACTACACTAAAGAGAGCATCTTCAAATCCGAATATGGAAGGTGAATTCATCTTCCAATTGGTATAATAGCGTAATGTATCTTTATGGATGTCAAAGCAAAGAACCTAACAAGGAAACAACTTAGGTATGCTAGGGTGCAAGGGTCCCATTAAATTATTGTACTTATTAGGTACAACAAAGTGTTTTTGGCAATAAGAAAACAGATGTTACCTTCCGGGATGCTTCAACTTTCTCACTTTGAGCTACTAAATGAAGTCCTTGGACATGTCTTAGCTCAATTCTCAACTTTTCCAGCTCAAGATTCAATTTTGCCTGATAAAATAAATGACCACAAAAAAACGTTCACTTGTAAATTGGAGTTGTATCTATATGGAATTTGCTGAAGCAATAGCTACATGACAAGCAACATAAAGTTTTTTATGAAGGATTGCATGTTAATAAAACTTTCGATTGTGTACAACATATTTGTAGTTTTACATTTGCATGAAAAAACTGGTTCTAGTGGAAGATCAAATATGTATTGTAGGAGACTTGTCAAGTATAGGATACAACGAAAATTAAATAAAAAAAAGGAATGAACATTTTGCCATCCGATATTAAATCATGTATACATATGTCTATGCTTTCCAATAGGGTACCATCACCTGATGTATGAGCTAGAAATCAGTACCATTTCATCAAACCAGATCAAAAAGATTTCAATTAGCTGCCTATTAGGTGATGGAAGTGTAGTTGCTAGTGGCACATCCTTTATAGAATTTTGATCGTACATCCAATATTCAGTATCAGAAATAAAGCTTTTTCAACTACAGACTCAAATTAAGGCATGATCAATGTCTGAGTTTCTGGCAGAGCTGGTAGCAGTATTTTGTCTCCCAAAATCTACAAATTGGCGTCTACAATGGCTAGTGTCACTTAAACTCAGAATTGTGCTTACAAGTGCACTATACTTGAAAGAGGTTGAAATTGTTGTGTTGCTAGGGAAGACGAGTGTAAACTAGCATATGATGAAACTGATGCAGATTATGTATACAACGAAAAATTATAATAATTATACTACACAGGGGATAGTCAATTTTTATGTTTTCATGATGCAACACAGGCTACAATTTCTGAGAAGAGATAAACATATCTTTGAAACCAAGCACCTCATACCGTTGCCTTTATTTGCAATGTAGGTGAGTAATATGAACATTAAATATCACAGTAGAACTGTAAAATATAGTGGCACAGTTTACATATAGATGATTTCTTATTGTATTTCCTTATTACTAATAATCTAGATGGGAGTCATTGGAAATTACTATTTGAAGAATAATGTGAATGTCTACCATTTACAAACAACATATGAGCAAAATTAAAGCTAAAAATAGGAAAACAGTGAAAATTATAAAATATGACATCCAACTAATATTTTCCATGGTTAAATGGTTTAGAACAAGTTCAGAACAAATTCACAAAGCTAAAAATTAAAGCAAAAGAGTGAAAAGAAGATGAAAAATAACAAAAATGAGGAGTAAAGAGACTTACATATCGATGCGAGAGAAGTCCAGCAGCTGTGTTTTCTTCGGTTGTTGCCTCCTCCACACACCATGAAGCCCCTCGTCACTGTTGTGGCCTCCTCCACGAATCCCTCCTGACGCACCGACAACAAATTTGTCACGCAGCCCCTACAACCACAGAACGTTGGGGAATGTTGGTGACTGAGACGACGTACGACAACAAAACCTCGCAAATTTGGGGAATGTTGGTGACGGTTTGATGGCTCGAAGAAACGGGAAAGCTGGTGAGGGCTTGATGTCTCCGACAAAGGGGGAATGCTCGTTAGGGTTCGAAGAAAGAAAGGGAAAATTTTGGCTCGAAAAATGAAAGTTAGCATAGGGAAACCCAAGTCTGTTGGGGTTAATTACACCAGCACCTTACCGAGGGTCATATATCCTTCGGTAAGTTAATTCACCAAAGCCAATACCGACGGCCCAAAGACCTTCAGAAAAAACACCTTCGGTAATGAGTGCATTTCACCATGGCCTTCGGTAATCATCCATGTGACCGTCGGTAAGGCACTTTTACCGAAGGGCGAGAGGCCGTCTGTAAAAACCCTTCGGTAATGCCTGAATTTCTTGTAGTGATTGTACCTCTGATGAAAAGACTATAGTTTGACCTCTCACCTAAAGACTACCCACTCTCCTAAAAATCAACTTAGTATCCATTTGTCATATTTAAAAAGGGACGGCATAATGAAGACCAACTTAAGAGGAGTTTCTACTAATGAGTCGAGAAGTAATTGAGAGTATGAAAGAGAGAAAAGGTGAAAAAGATAGAGAAAATGAAGAAATACAATCAAGAATGATTTATTCTATTTCACCTCAGCATATATATAGATTGATGCTCTTCAAATAAAAAACATGATGGAAAAATGAAGAGATGAAGAAAAGAAAAAGAGAGTCATAAAGTATTATGCCCAAGATGGGATGAAGAAAAGAAAAGGAGAAAAAAGATGAGGTTGAAACATTTGAGGTTGAAATGAAATAAAGAAAAGAAGAATGAAGCTGAGAGCATAATGAAAGGAAGAGAGGAAAAGAAAGAGGGAATGCATTAAGCATTTGTTGCTCCCCACACTTATACACATCGTTTGAAGCTCTTCCATCCTGAAGGAATAGAGAAGAGAATGAGCATCCTAATCAAATAAGTTGAATGCTCAATAATGCTGCTTCTTAGAGCCTACATCGTATATAGCTCTTCAATCAAAGGAAACAATTTCATTAAAGAAGAATAAAAAAGATAAAAAGAACAAGTATTACTACTTTTCACGCTTACATAATATATTTCTTCTCAAATTAAAGAAACAATCTCACTAAAAAGAAGAGAAAAAAAGAAAGGACAAATATGAAGATTGAAGATCAATATTGTTGCTCATCAAGCTTACATTGTTTGAAGCTCTTCAGTAAAGGAAGTAACCTCCAAGTTACAAGACTACACCTTATTATGCGTATCCCCTCTTAGAGAGTTAATCAAGTCTATAACCATACAAGTGTCAAATTGTAAATGTAGACATATCCTCTCTATTAGAGTTAAACATTTGTACCTTGTAATATTCTGTAGTGAATTTGTTATGTGTTTTGGAGAGAACTAAAACACCTGCAACTTGGAGTGGGTGATACTCAACTAAGTAGCATATCCATAGGATACTAGAATGGTCTAGATGTGTTAGGAGTGACTATAATACTCAACCAGGAGTGAGTGATACTCAACTAGGCAATGTATCTAAAGGATATAGGAAATTTCTATGGGTTCCAGGAGTGGTTATAATACTTAACCATAATTGGGTAAACTAAATCTAGACAGATGTCTAGGGATAGATCTTGGAGAGGCTAAACTCGGACTATACATGTTGTCTAAGGATGTTATGAGTGGCTAGAATACTCAATGTGGGTTATAATCGGTGCCAGGAGTGGGTTATACTCGGTGTTAGGAGTGACTAGAATACTCAATCAAGAGTGAGTTATATTTGATGCCAGGAGTGCCTAGAATACTCAACCAGGAGTGGGTTATACTCAGTGCCAAGAGTGGCTAGAATACTCAACAAGGAGTGGGTTATACTTGGATGCTAGAAATGGCTAGAATACTCAACCAAGAGTGGGTTATAGTCGGTGCTAAGAGTGACTAGAATACTCAACCATGAGTAGGTTATACTCGATGTCAAGAGTGGTTATAATACTCAACCTAGAGTGGATTAAATTGTTTTTAATCCTCGAAAAGATTAATAAAACTTTTTAAGAGTTCTTAAGAGAAAATTTAATGTAGCTCAAGTTTGAGTGAACTAGTATAAATAATGTGCCTTAATACTTTATTCTCTTAAACAATTGTTATTTCTTTACGTCATCGTCTAAGAGAATTTATATTTGTTGATCCTACATACACAAGTCTAAACATAATTCACGTTTGCATACTATTACAAACTATTATGAACCATTAAACGTTATTTTCCAAAAGTATTTTAAAAACACTATTCACTACTCAGCTATAGTTTTTTGATGTCTACTTGAATTGATATCTGAGTCTATCTCAAAATATAGTTCCTAACAAAAACTTGAGGAGATGTAAATAAAATTATCTATTTAAATTGTTTTAAAGAAAAAAAATTCATGCCCATTAATATCAATTTCAACTTATTTTATAATCAAGAAAATGGTTTAGAAAGCTATAATGAAATTTATTTATTGTTACACTGGACTATTTATTTAGTAGCTATTTAAAAAATAATAATTATTTAAACATTAGTTAAGCTTGGTTTTAATTAAAAATATTGTATAGTTTATTTTTGTTACATATATTACTTCACCATTTGCTTCTTGGAGAACTAAAATGGTGTTGTCCTTTTTAAGCTACTGAATTTAAATTTATTTGCTACGTCATAGAATCTTCTATAGACAACAACTTTGATAATTAATTACATGATAAAAATAAACAACCTCTTCTATTCCTTAATGTAATATTACCTAATACTGATTTGATCCTGTTAATGAAACACTAAGAATGATAATTTCTAAACAGAAAAGCACAAAAAAATTTCACCACAAAAAATGACATATTTTTATTCATTAATATTATCAGTTAATTCTAAATAATTAGCACAAAAAATGATTATATTTTTAGTCATTAATATTATCAGTACACTTTTAATTTAACATTATCAGAAAAATTAAAAGTATCCAAAAGTAATTATTCATGAAAATATTTATCAGTCTCACTGTTAACTTAATACTATACAATAATTATTAGTATATATTAATGAAAAGAATTAAAGTGTTAGACACATTTCACAGAAGATGTTAATGTTTTTCAATAAAAAAATTAAAGTGTATCACCGCTTACTTAATCAGGTTAATATAACATAAAATCGATATATATATATATATATATATATATATATATATATATATATATATAATAAGAAAATGTTACTTTTTGTATATTTTAAAACAAGAAATGCATTTTTATGAATATTTGGTTCAAATAATTTAAAAAATAATTTTAATTAGAGAGTGATTATTAAAATATAAATAAATTAAAGTCATGAGATTAATTTAGAGTTATTAAAATTAATTCATCTCTTGTAAAGATGTTTTTGTTATTTTATTAAATTTTTTAAAATATTAAAATTTAATGATAGTTTCTACTATAAAAAAGTTATAAAAGGTTATATTCTTTAATAAATTTAATATACAATATATATATATATATATATATATATATATATATATATATATATATGAAAATTTGTGAGAATCATAAAATTTAAAATAGGTATGATTTCAGAAATTGAAATATAAAATTCATATAATATCAAAGTTACGTTTTTGGATTTTAAAATTTTCCTTGAATAGTGTTTTTTTTTCAATTATAGAAATCTTAATTTTTAAAATTATGGATTTTAGAGATTTTATAATTTTTGCTGTCCATAGTGAAATCATATGTGTATTTAATGATTAAGTTATTGTCAAATTCTATTTGATTGAATTATGTTGCGACATGAAGGACATGGGTATGCATTGAGTGATATTATTAGAAATTTGGAGGGTATTATTTATTCTATCACCAGCAGGTCATTGGTGCATTTAATGAAATGTGTTGATTTAAACTTTAATATGATTTTTCGTGTAACGTTAATTAAAAGTCAAAAGCCTATAATATAATTTAATTGTTGTTTAAACCCGGCGAATGGTTAAAATTGCAAGTCAATATGTTGGATTGAAAAGTTTTTACATGTTATGAGAATTAAAATTATGGACAATGATACTTTGACAACATTTTTTTGACAACATTTTAACACTCTCTATGTGTCATTCTGTGATTGATCCAAAATTATTCCACAATCAATAATAATAATCATAAATATTAATATAGACCAATCATAGAATGACACATAGACAATATCAAAATATTGTCAAAAAAATGTTGACAAAGTATCATTATCCTAAAATTATAAACCATATGTTTGAATTATGATTGGAATTTAATTAAAAACCTATGACATGAATTTGATTTGAATTTAATTTATTAGCTTTGTTTTGGAAAGTCACATATCGTATCTAAGGGAATTAAAATCTTTTATCCTGTGACGCGAATAATTACAGTGTTGGATTTAATGTTTTGCAATGCTAAGTTCATTGTTATAAAACATTTATGAATATATATTGAGTTGTCATTAGTTAATAAGGAATATTTATGTCATCGCGGACCTAATTAATGATAATAAACTTGGAAACTTTTAACATACTTAATAAATATATTTTTATATCCAAAAATAACATAAATATATAGATTTAGGTTTGATTATAGACAATATGAAATTGGTTAGTTTAAGTGTCACTGAAAGGTAAACTTAAATAAATGATTGTATGATTACCTATCAGTTTAAGTGTTATCTAAAGATGAACTTAAATGTATGACTAGTGTACTTATTTTGTATGAATTCATTAATTTTATGAAAGCATTAACATATTAGTTTGTATATTGTTTCCAGCTTCCATGAATTTATTTAGTTTAAGCAACAATGTGGTCAAATTTAATGGACTAAACTATGTTAATTAGTTAGAACAAATTCAGTTCCAACTAGGTGTGTTTAACTTGAATATGGCTATTATTTATGAATAAAATGCCCATAGCCATTACGGAGACCAATACAAGTGATGATAAGTCTCTTTATGAGGCTTGACATAGGTCTAATAGGTTGTCCCTAAACTTGATATGCATGTCTATGACAGAGAATGTAAAGCCCTTTATGCATAAAACGAAAAACGACCTTCAAGTGTTCATAAATAAGGTGGAAAGACAATTAAATAGAAAAGTAAAAGTAGTGAGGTTTGATAAAAGTGGTGAATATTATGGTAAAAATGATAAGAGTAGATAATGTTTAGGTCCATTTGCAAAGTATCTTGAAAGTCGGGGTATATGTGCATAATATACAATGTCTGATGCACCACAATAAAATGATGTAGTAGAAAGGAAGAATCATACTCTTATGGATATGGTTAGGAGTATGTTAAGTCATAGCATTATTCCTTTATCTTTATGGATGTATTCATTAAAGAATGTTGTATATTCGCTTAACAGGGTTCCTAGTAAAGGAGTTCCTAAAACTCCTTATGAACTATGGACTGGAAGGAAACCCAGTTTAAGACATCTTCATGTTTGGGGTTGTCCAACAGAGGTAAGGTTATACAATTCTCATGAAAAGAAGCTTGGTGCAAGACCTATTGGTGGTTACTTCATCAATTATCCTGAAAAATCAAAGGGATATATAGGTTTTATTGCCCTAACCAAAATATAAGAATAGTTGAGTATGGTAATGCTTGGTTCATTGAAAATGGACAATTTAATGAGAGTGATGAATCACAAACAGTGGACATTCAACAGAATACTAGTAGCATTTTTAAACCTACTGTCTCTTCTCAACTTGTTGTCCCTCTTATTATATCACAATCACACAACAAGTAGAGACAACAAGTTAATGTTCCAATCCCACAAAATAAACATACAAATGTAGAACTAGGTGACAATGAACAAGTAATAAATGAGAAATTGATAGAAGAACCACAAGATGCAACATTAATAAGGTTTGTAAGGCAGAAAAAACCTGTAATTTTGAATGACTAAGTGGTTTACTTTGTTGAATATGAATGTGACTTAAGCATTGAGAAGGATCTAGTCTCTTTTAGACAAGTCATGGAAAGTAACAATTGAGAGAATTGATAGAATGCTATGAAAGAAGAATTGAAATCAATGGATGACAATAAAGGTATGAGATCTAGTTAAATTGCTAAAGGATTCAAAAAGAGTTGGTTGTAAATGAGTTTTTAAAACCAACAATGACTCAAAAGACAATATTGAAAGGTATAAAGCTAGATTAGTTGCCAAAGGTTTCACTCAAAATGATGGCTCGACTATAAAGAGACATTCTTTCCTCTTCCTAAGAAAGACTCTTTGAGAATTATTTTGGCTTTGATAACTCATTATGATTTAGAGCTTCACCAAATGTATATTAAGACCGATTTTCTAAATGGTAACTTAGAGGAAGAAGCTTATATGGATCAACTAGAAGGTTTTCCAATAACAAGAAAAGAAAATTTGGCGTGTAAATTAAAGAAATCAATTATTAGACTGAAACAAACTTCCTGACAATGGTATCTAAAATTTAATGATATCATATCTTTATATGGTCTTGTAGAGAACATTGTTGACCGGTGTATATACATAAAGATCAGTGGGATCAAATTTATTATTTTTGTTCTATATATGCCGATGACATTTTTCTTGCTTCTAATAATATTGGTATGTTACATGATTTAAAGAAGTTTCTCTTAATTAACTTTGAAATGAAAGATATGAACAAGGCATCTTATGTGATAGGAATAAAAATATTTCGTGATAGATTACCACCATTGACCAATGTATATACATAAAGATCAGTGGGATCAAGTTTGTTATTTTTGTTCTATATATTAATGACATTTTTCTTACTGTTAATAATATTGGCATGTTGCATGATGTAAAGAAGTTTCCTTTTAACAACTTTGAAATGAAAGATATGAATGAGGCATCTTATGTGATAGGAATAGAAATATTTTGTGATAAATCACAAGGATTGTTAAGTTTATCTCAAAAAGGATATATTAACAAAGTGCTAGAGAGATTCAAAATGGAAAAATGCTTTCATGGGGTAGTTCCAATTTAGAAAGGGGGCAAGTCTAGTCAAATGCAATGTCCGGAGAATTATTTGGAATGAAAGGCCATGAAGTCAATTCCTTAAGCGTTAATGATTGGGACTGTGATGTATGCTCAAACTTGTACTTGACCATATATATCAATTTTGTTGTTGGAATGTTAGGCCGATATTAAAGTAATCCTAGAATGGATCATTGGAAAATTGCAAAGAAAATTCTTAGGTACTTACAAGGTACCAAAGACTACATGTTCACCTATAGAAGGTCATATCATCTTGAAGTGATTGATTACTTAAATTCAAACTATGTTAGAAATCCATATTTGGGTATGTTTATCTATTGGCTTGAGGAGAAATTTCTTGGAAAAGTGAAAAACAATCAGTCATTGCTACTTTCACCATGGTGGCTAAATTTGTAGCATGCTTTGGCCATTATTCAAATTGTGGTTACGGAACTTTATATTGAGGGTTGGTATTATTGACAATGTTGTTATGTCGATAAAGATTTATTGTGATAATTATGTAACCTTCTTCTTCTCTAAAAATGACAAGTACTCAAAGGGTACAAAACCCAAAGATTTGAAGTACTTGTCGGTTAAAGAAAAAGTGCAGAAACATAAAGTGTTGATTGAACATCCTTGTGTTGATTTGATGATAATAGATTTGTTAACTAAAGGAGTACTACTGAAAACTTTTATATGCCATGTTAAAAGTATGGGCGTTATGGATAAGTTAATATTAACATGATGATGTTATCTATTTATATGCTGCATATGTATAGTTATATGTTTGTAATGATATGACACTTGTGAATTTAAATAAAATCTTTCTCTTTATAAGTTATATACATGTATTATTGATTGTGATAACATGTTATGTTTCTTTTAGAGACCTGAAAGTTATAAATTTGGTTAAAGTTATGTTGAGTTAGTTTGATTGTGTGATACATGGAAGGAATCTTGTCGTTCATGACTTTTGCCCACTATGATCCAATCATTTCAGTTCATATAAGGATGATGACTTGATAATTCTAATTGTACTGTATGGCCAGCTAGTCAGCCAAGGACCGAGTGGTTGACCATTTAGTGAGAAAATGACCGACCGGTTTGGAAATTAATCTGAGCAATCAATGAGAAGTTAATGAAAATAATAGTCATTTATTGACAATTAATAGGAATAATGTCATTTATTGGTAATAAATGGGTCAGACATGATGGTAAGCTAAATATAATATTTATAAATATATGTGTGACGAATGAGACAGGTAATTTTGAATTATGATTACTCATCTTTATTACAAAATAATTGAGTAAATCATTGACTTGAGCGTCAGAGTGTCTTTAACAAGTACCCACCCCCACGCCAAGGACAAGGGGAAGAGAGAGAACAATGTGATCTGGATGATGGAATGGAAAACTTTGAATGTTTTGAGTAAGAGATCTCAATCCTACCCGAAACACTAATGAATAGTGCATATTTGAATTTTACTATTAGATCTTCAAGTCACATGAACCAAATGGAAAGATGTTAAATTATATTAATTTAATATTTGGTTCATGTAATATAAAGAACAAATTTAATATAAAGATTATAATGCAATGGTTATTATAATATAAATGTATTAAAATTATGAGATTATTTTAGAGTTATTTTCTGTAAAAAGTTGAAAAACGATTACGTTCTTTAGTGAAGATAATATATAGTGACTTTGATAGAAGGAGACTTCTTATGCAGATAATTCTACATCATCAAGAAGTCATTAAAGAGAAGTAAGAGAAAGGAAAACATTGATTAAGAGAAGGGAACACATTGATTAATAAAACTTTGCAATGGATTCAAGTAATTATGTATAACTATAGAACTTGTGAGAATTTGTATAAAACTTGCAATGCATTAATAAAACTTATAAGTTCTTTTCCTTCATAATTATGTATATGAGAATTTGTGAGAACTATAGAATTCAAGATCCTTTATGATTGTAGTAATTAAAATATAAAATTACTTACATTAGTGAAAAAACACCGTATAACGTCACATGTTTAACGTCTAAGCACTAAATAACCACCATTAAAAATGATTGGTGGTAATTTTGTAAATAAATGCAATTATTAAACGTTGTTTAGAATTATAATTCGACGTAAGACGATATAAAACGTCGAATGCCTCAACGTTAGACGTCAAAAGGCCAGTGAATTCAATAAAAATTTGAGCGGGAGATTGAAAATTCATTAACTTTATCTTAACACGCGAGACCCTCTTCTCTGCTCAAACTTTTCTCGAACGAAGTTTGACGACCATCACACGTAATCTTTCTCTCATTTGATACAAATGCATGTTAATTAACTACTTTAGGTATGATTTTCGTTTGTTTTCACCGATTATTTTCGTGTTCTTATCCTTCATAGGCACATTTTGCTTTCTCTCTCACTGGTGGCAACACTTTATTCCGATGAACCCATCTTTTAAAGGTTAGTTTTCGTTTTGAAGAACTTATTTGTTAAACTTGTTTGTTGTTTTTTTTTTGAATTTGTTTGTTGTTGTTTGGTTGAACTTGTTTGTTGTTGTTGTTGTTGTTTGATTGAACTTGTTTTTTGTTTGATTGAACCTTTTTATTATTTGTTGTTGTTATTTGTTGTTGATCCTATATTGTTCATAGTTATGTTTTTCAGGTTTCGTAGAGTTGTTAAAAAGAATTACAATTAATTAAAAAAATAAAAAAAATTGATTAACGTCGTGTATGTTCAAAATTCGACGTATTGACAAAATTCGACCTTAAATTTGTTGTTTTTTAAATTCGACGTCAATTTAACGTCTCTCGATATGACGTCGTTCTCAAATTCGACGTGAAAGGCCAAAAATATTGGACATTGTACGATGTTTTTGTACTAGTACAATTCAAAGTCTTCTTTTTTACAACATAAAATACAATAAAATTATGAAGATCATTATATTTAAATTTCTTCAAGGAATAAAGTAAATTAAAATAAAAATTTGAGATAAAATAAAACCAATGTATATAAATATAGTATTTTTTTTAAAGAAGAGACTAATAAAATTTTAATTTTTTAAGACGTTCATGTACGTTTATCTATACATACTCATATATCATCGTAACATATTATTATTGAAAAGACAAAAAAATAACCTAAGTTGGAAAAAGAAAAGTCACGTTACATACAAAAATAATTTTTTAACATAAGAAACTATAAATAAAAAAGATATTTTAATTAAATTAATGTACCACAACAATTTAATTAAATTCAAAGAAAACAATATATAACAATCATACAAATGACACATTCATACTTAAAAAAAATCAATGAATGACAGTTTTTAAAAGATTTTATTTGTAAGATCCTCAAAAATCAAGTATTAGATGTAGTAGAGTGTTTTAAATAATAATATTCCATTATTTTATTTCAAAAACACCAAAATTATAAATTCAATTTTTTAATCAGGAGTTTCATTATCTAAAAAAGCTTTATGTCTCTAAAACATCCTTCTTTAACATTTTCTTTGTCTTCTCTCTATAAATTCTAAATCCCTACTCATGTATCGGAAGATTAGAGACCGCCTGAGAGATTTTTGAGGTGAGATCTTCATTTCTAGCTGATTGATTTGAACTATAGAGTAAATTGATTTTTACCATTTTTCCTTAAATTTTGGTGTATTTGAATGTAGGGATTTTCTTCACTCTTTTGGGGTCTGAGTATTCTTTAAGACTCTCTGTTGACAAGTGGTACTAATGGTATGCTTTGATCAAATTTCCATGAATTGTAGGAGCAAATAGAGATATTGGGCTATAGGAGGAATTTTAGAGTTCTTAGAACCGTTAGAGCGTCAACTAGGTAAGGGAATCTAGTTTATTTGATTTTGATTGGTACACATGTTATATTTGATGTTTGTATGATGATGTGGTGGTCAATTTGTGAAATTTAATTGAATCATGAAATTTTGTATGTTGAATTGCTTTTAAAAGTGGTGTATTGAATTGAAAACTTATGAATGATGGCGTGTAGTTGGATTGCTAATGTGAAAGTTGTTTCTTGATGAATTTGGGAATGTAGATTTAGTAAATCTAAGTTGATGTATTTTTACAAAACTTTAATTTGAAATAAATTAGAAGAAGAGTGAGTTTTGGGAGTTTTGATAAGTCAAATTCTGAAACCATGGTTTTGGGGAAATTTTGTAGTTTTAGGAATTGTCTTTGGGCTAGGACTTAATTGGCTTCTTATTTTGCTAAGATCTGATGGTAAGCATCTGATGGAGATTGTTTGGTTGTAAGCGTTTGGTAGAGAGCGTGTGAGCATGGTAAGCATTTGGTGAAGAGCGTTTAGTGGTGAGTGTCTGGTGGTAAGCGTTTGGTGGAGAGGGTCTGGTGGTGAGTGTCTAGTGGTAAGCGTTTGGTAAAGAGCTTCTAAAAGTAAGCATATAATGGCAACCGTCTGGTGGTAAGCTTCTGGTCAAATGGAGAGTGTTTGGTGAATCTGGGTTGTCTAACAATAACTATGTGGTTTGGGATCTCGAATTTGGGTTTCGAACATAAGTTTTGGACATTTTTTAGGTCTTCCTGAGCTATTTGGTGAGAGTTTCCAAGTTGTTTTCCCTGCCTAGTGTGTATACCAAGTTGTTATGAAGAAAACATTGTTACTATGTGATTGGTTTATGATGCATATGTGTTGATAATTGTTGATGTTTTTGAAATGGTATGAGTATGTTGTGAGAATGAAATATGTGTGTTGTGAGAAGAATCTCAAGGAGAGATTCTATGTTCAAGTAAGGTTTGGTGAGTGCTTGATAATGAGACTTTAGAGATAAGGTATCGTGATATTTTACCAACCATTCAACTCATGTCAACATAAATGAGGTGGTAGAGAGAATGACAGGAGGTCTTTACCCTGACCCTTTTGGGTCTGACGAGAGGAAGATTAATCTCATGGGGAAGTAGGTCGATTTATCCTTGTTTATGACTTTGCAGAGTATAAATACTATCTTGGGTGCACGCCTTCAGAGAAGTTTATGTCACCATGTGATTGGTTTATGATGCATATGTTTTGATAATTGTTGATGCTTTTGAAATGGTATGAGTATGTTGTGAGAATGAAAGATGTGTGTTGTGAGAAGAATCTCAAGGAGAGATTCTATGTTCAAGTAAGTTGTGGTGAGTGCTTGATAATGAGACTTTAGAGAGAAGGTATCCTGATATTTTACCAACCATTCAACTCATGTCGACATAAATGAGATGGTAGAGAGAATGACAAGAGGTCTTTACCCTGACCCTTTTGGGTCTACCGAGGGAAAGATTAATCTCATGGGAAAGTAGGTTGATTTATCCTTGTTTATGACTTTGCAGAGTACAAATACTATCTTGGGTGCAGGCCTTCAATGAAGTCTATGTCAACATCGGATCCGGATAGTTGAGTATAAAGGTCACTTATTGTATGATTATATGTTTATGGAATTTTGTAAATTGTTGATTGAAATTTGATGTATTAAGTTATGATACTATCGAGTGATACGCGAAGTGCAGTATATAAAGATGTATATAGATGTGGATATATACATGGATGTTTTGTATAACAGTTTAACTCTTTTGATATACTATATGGTTAGGAGGTTTTGTAAACATGTTTTTTTTATTGATATAGTTATTACTTTGGATAACTATAAAAGGAAATTACATGTTTTCTTGTCTGTCTCTTATGTAATATCAAAACATATAATATTTGTTTTAGTAGATTACTCTCTTAAATGAGATGTTACACGCCTTACCATATATTACATAGACTAATACTTATATTCAATAAGTAAACTTAAGAATATTGGATCATTATATATATGTTATGGTGTAAAAAAACTCTCTTTGATATTCTCACCTCCAATATATTAGTTTATATCAACAAAATCTAAATCTTGTGAACAAATCATCTTTATATTCACATAATCTATTTCAAGTATCTAAAAAATATATTTTGTTAACTATAGTTCCTTTTTCAAATAAATATCTGGATTCCAGTAAAAGAACCACTTAAAATCTAAGAACTCCGAATAAAATATTCAAATATTGTTAATTTTTAGTGGAAGTTTAGCCACCATGAAATAATCACTTTTCTTCACCAAAATTATGACAAATTCATAAAAAAAATGAAAAAAACAAAGAATATGTAGAATATATAAAAACTTATTGTAATTGAAAATATAATAAGTTAAAAAGTATTCCTAACTTTTTAGCTTATACAATGTGTAAAAGGTGAAGTTTGAAGAAAATGATTGAGAGAGAAGACACAACAAATATTTTAGAAAGAAAATAAGAAGAAATAAACCTTTCAATATACACGTAAAAAGAGAGAGAAGAAAACATGAGCTTACAGACTCAATACGCAAAAGTAAATTTAATAAATTTGTCAACTTTAATAAAAAGATATAGTTCACCATTTATCACTTAAAATTACTATTATTTATGATTATGTTTGATTCTAAAAGTTGTTGTTGAAGAAAAAAAGGTACTTCTAGCATTAGCAATATTTCATTAATCCCTTTAGAATCAACTATTAGCAATAAAAAAAATCTGATGTAATATAAACAAATTTTATTATATCAATTTAAAAATATTATTTAATTTATCAATGATAATGTTTTCAAGGTATTTATCGATAAATTTTTTACCGTCGAGAAATATTCATCGGTGAATTTTTATCATTGAGAGATTTTGTTTGTCAATAAATTTAGTTTTCTTAGTGAAAGACATGACTTGAGAAGTAATCTAAAGATACCATTCTATTAAATGAAAGGTTAGTTTTAATCACTTTTTTAGTAGAGTATAATAAAATGAAAGAGCTATATTATTTTTTATATTCTTAAGAATAATCACTATGTTCTGTAATTGGACAACTGCGTAAGGTTATTTCACAACGTCAATTATAGTCAATTTTTTATTTATTTTTTTATATAAGTTTCATTCACGGCTGAAAAATTAGTTTTAAATGGAATTAAATAATAATAATCCTAAATAACATAAAAAGAATTAATTTGTTAGATTTATGTTGAAGATAACATTTATTACTCTTCAACATAAAGACAAAAAATGGAAATCACAACAAATTATGCCCCAAATACGGTATCTAATTTAAAAACTAAAACACCCAACTAATAGAAAATAGAACGATATATCCATTTCTAAATTGTCTTATTTTCTTTTATTTTTTTCATCCTTCGAAAGCTTGAGAGTGTTTTATTTTACTCTATAATTTCCAACATTATTTTAAGTTTAATGTCTTTTTATTTTCTGATTCCATATAACATTAATTTCATACTGTTTTTATTTTATAGGGTATCATTCATATTTTACAATATATTTATATTTTACTTTTATTTTATATATACATTTTTCTCTTATTTTTTAGTGGAACGACATTTCAATTACTTATATTTTAATTTTGTATTATTAGATTTATCTTTTCATCCTATTTTAATACAGTGTAATGTTGCTGTTATTATTATTATTATTATTATTTATATTATTATTATTGATATTGGTATTATTAATTGTATTTTTTAACATAAAAATATGAATATTAAAATAATATTAGTTATAACGTCTAAAAAATATAGTAAAATACTATATTAAAGAGTCATCACGGATTTTTGATAGAACAATTGTTAATTATAATAAGTATAAACTTATAGCCATTCAAAAATAATTATAACATTTAAAACTTTATATATAGACAACTAAGCAAAACTATTTACAAGACTAGTCTAAAGAAATCTACAACATAGGGTCTCTTCCATTAAGCGTCTGTTCTAGAAAAACTTCATTTCACTTTGCTCACATCCACAGGATAATCATCGCAAAGGAAAAACATATACAAACACAAGCATAAAAAAAGGGTAAGCTAGTTTATAATAAAAAAAACAATCAATATAACTCAATAGCAATTTACATACAACAAACATATCAATTCACAATCATAAAATATGTTATGCATGACATTATTATGAATGGACTGTTCGGACTTAGAATGATTGTTAGAGCTATGGCGGGTTGTGTACTTATGGTGGCTCTACTGCTTTACAAAGTCATTGGCAATGGGTTTCACCCTACCACACACACAAAGTTAGTTTGTTCCATGCCTTGGATCATACTAGAAGCATCCAAGACTAAGATCTTCTACTACTCCTCACGACATGGATCAATCTTTTCTACTTGAGAACGAAAGACCATTGGATTTTCAAGATAATCCCCTGAGCTCCTGCATTCATTCTAAACATACTTGAACCTCACCAAGATATTCCACTTTGGAACTACTTTCATCACTTTGAAACCACACTTTGAAATCACTTTGAATCACAACACATAACTTTGATAATTATACAATCTCAAAAATACTTATACATCATTCATAGTGAATCAAAACATAACTTTGGCTATCAAAAAACAAGGATGGAAAGAATAAAATAAAAACTTGGACTAGTCGCTCAACGACCAAGTTCATTGGGCGACAATAGAGTTCTATCGCTCAGTGACCTAACTCGTTGTGCGAATGAAGAGATAGTGTTCCCAAACTCCAACCTCTCGCTTAGTGACCTTGCTTGTTGAGATTGTTGATAGGGGGAGCAAAGGTTCAGCTTAACCCATAATTTCAATTATATATGTGTTTTTGGTGATGCCAACACATAATTAATAATACATGTGTATTCTGTCTTACATGTTCTATATTTACATGTTATATGCTTTTGATCACTGTGTTAAATCTGTTTAAGCATAAATGAGAACATGATTGTATTGTTCATTGCATATCATTGTGTTACATATGTGTTTTTATATGTGAATGCATGACATGATGTTGAAAAGAAAAACCATAAGCACTTATGTCGAACTTCAAATGTTTGGAAAGATAACTGTTTTAAGTCGATTTCATTATGGGATGAATCGATTAAAACTTGTGTCTTTGCACAAACTATTTTCAAGTGTGTTGTGAGATTTTTTCAAACAGAAAGTTTTTCAAAACTATGCTTAACTTTTTTACTTAGTGCATTGTATGCGTGTTGTATTCGATTAAGTTTGTTATTGTTTTGAAATTCTGTTAATTCTTAACATAAATGTCTATCTGTCATATTTTCAATTGTGTTGACCGAGCATTAAATGATAGTCGACTGCATTAATTACGTATTCAATTAATTGTCGTAATTGTTGCTAACTGTTATAATAGAATTGTTGTATTCAAATGCATTAGTAGCTAAGTTGATTAAAATGCGTATGATATGTGTTATACTATAAATTGACGCGAATTTGATTTCTGTAAGAACTTTTGTGATTCTGAAATTTTCATATCTTTTGCAGAAAGTTGTGATCTTACAGAAAGAGAAGAAAAGCTCCAAGAAACAAGAGTGACTATGGTGATCAAGGCTGCTATGTTTTTCAAAGTCTGGTCAACTTGCACATTTGGATGTCATTGAGCGATCATATTCTGTAATCTTTTGAAGATTGATTTGAGGTTCCCTGTTGTGATTACAGGAAGAAAAGCGTGTGTCGTTCTTGACTTTGAGAGTGTCTCAAATGGTTTAGACAATAGTAGAGGGGATTCTTGCTACTGGTCTAGTTTGTGTATTGCCTATATTTTGATTAGAGGGTTAAAGAAGTGTTTTATATTTTTGACGTGTGGTCGCTATAAAAGCCCTGTTGTAAACACCTTGATCATTATAGTGCATTGGCTTCCTGTGGTTGGAAGGACACTAGATGTAGGCTTGGTCGAACCAGTATAAAAACACAATGTTTGAGTTTTCTCATCCCTACACTCTTTATTAAATCGATTACGTTCTGCATTCATTCGATTAAGTTTCCGTTGCATTGAAAATCTTTTACCTTGCGATTCAAGAAAAGTATAAAGGCATCATTTTTGTGCAAAAAGATTTCAAAAGATTTTGTTTTTTACATTTCACCAGTTCACCCCCCTCTTGGTGTGAGAAAATGAGTCATTCTAACAGATCGTTGTGCGAATAAAATGAATGTGATCCAGACCCCTCAAGCACTCGGTCAACGACTCAACTCACTAGGCGAATCCAAAGACAATGGTCCAGACCTTTCATTCACTTGCTCAGTGACTTAACTCTCTAGGCGAATCCAGAGACAGTGGTGTAGACCTCTCAACCAGCCGCTCAATGACCCAAGTCGCTAGGCGAAAGCTCAAACAGTGGTCCAGACCTCTTAACCTCTCGCTCAACAACCCAAGTCGCTAGGTGAAAGCACAAACAATGGTCTAGACCTTTTAACTTCTCGCTCAGCGACTCCACTCGCTCAACGAGTCTGCATAATTCTGCAGCACAAAAACTGTAGAATTTTCACCTTAAACCACTCTTGACCAATTTGATGTATTTTTCCCAACTTCTAGCCCTCCTAGATCTTGTTATATATACACTTAATTATACTCAATCAATTGTACATATACCATCCTAAACCTATTTTAAAGTGTTTACTTACAAGATTCAACTCCAAAATCCACCAATCTCATTTGAGAGACTCAAATTGAATTCTACCATTTGTGACACAGTTTCAAGCAACTTAGAGACTCTAATAAGTCTCATATGACTTACCAAAACTCTCCAAACTGACCATTTGAGCACAGAATCACCAACTCAAGTTTCACTAGTCCACTTAAAAACAAGTTCTAAGCTAAGGTAAACTATAGCTATCTATTACCATACCTTCTCATCACATATTTCATCCATTCTAATCACTTGAACATCTCACAAAACAACTTATAACAAACTTCAAATGTTTCAAACCAGTTCACAACTCTTCTTTCACAGTTTCACTACCTAAGACCTCATTTTTTGGCACAAATGACCTACAACCAATAGTAACCATTTCTCCCACCAATTAAATAAACTCAATTAACTTCATAAACATCAAATCCAAAATTAATAACACATATAAACAAATTCCACATATTTTTAAAACATTCATCTTCACACCAAGCATAAATTACCCACTTTACACACCATTCAAGTCTCAATTCATACAAAGTCAGAAAATTAATATTTTTAACCACATTCCTATAAATTAATTAAATTCATCAACTAAACTAATCATCAAGACATATTCACTAGCTTCCTTACCTCAATAAAACTTCCACTGCTTTAAAAATCCCTGATAGTTGCTTCTTTCGCAAGGAATCTCTAGAAAAACCTACAAATCATCTATTGACGATTGAAGATAAACCTTAAAACCTAACTTGAATCAAGAATTGAAGGAGAAAGATGCTTGGCACATGCAAACAAAGTTTCTCTGCATGACCAATAATCAAGAAAATAACAAGGAAAAAGGATGAAAACTTACTTGTTCTAAACACCAAATTGATCGGGTAGAAAGGTAGACCTTGATGTCGTGATCGTCTAGGCACCTCCTTATGATCAAATAGATAACTTGAGATCAAGAACACTTAGAGAGAAGTGAGAGAGAACAAAGAGAAAATATTTTAGAGAAATATAGTGTTTTTAACCTAATGAGACAAATTTAGAAAATTCTATTTATATTATAAAATTATTTTATAATAAAATTTTCGGCCTTATTATTTTAATACACCTACCAACTCTAATACTTTATTTTTAGGTTCTTACATTATTTATTTTTGATTAACTTTTTATAAAAAAAATACCTGTAATTAATTATTTTATGTTTTCAAATTATCAAATTCTTTATTTAAATATTATCTTAATATAAATATAAAAATAAAACAATCCCACGTTTCCAAATCTAGTTCAAAACCCTAAATCACAAATTGAGCTAAACATTCCTATCCTAAAATCCCATACATATTTAACTGAGTCACATATTCGATATCCCAACAAAACACACTCTCATGTGTAATGTGTAGATAGACAAATGTTTTAGCTTACAAATTAAGCTCCATTCATATTCACTCACTCAAGAGGCTTTTTCTCTCTCTAGAATCCATGGCAGCCATTGGTCTCAACGGCGTGAAGGTGGGAACGACGTCGTCTCAGGCGTACCTTGAAGGCAAGGCCGTGAAGGAGACAAGGGCGTTGATGGCTGAACTTTGTCGTCATTTCTACACCCTTGGATGGGTCACAGGCACGGGTGGCAGCATCACCATGAAGGTCCATGATGACTCCATTCCCAAGCCTCAACAGCTCATACTCATGTCCCCTTCTGGTATTTTCCCTTTGCCCACCCTTTCGTTTCCGAGTCACAAGTTTAGATTTTTTTTCTGCGTTCTTGCCATCTTCGGCTTGTCTGGTTTCTGGGTATGTGCTTGATTATTTCTCTGCTGCAGGACCTTTTAAGTCTATTTAACCTTAGTTTGGACAAGACTTAACCATGTAGAAGAAAAGCAAATTAATCTTCTCTAAAATTTATAAAATCATTCTCGTTTTAGCTTATCTAAAAGTTGATTTTTAATTTTTGCACTAGTTGTTTCTTATTTTGGTGGAGATTTCTTTTCTTTGTCTTCTTTTCCAGTAAATGCTTATGTATTGTTTATGTAGTAATTGATGGAAACAAACCTTACTCTCAATGTGGTTATTGCCTAATTGCTCAAGGTGTGCTTGGATAAATAGCTTAAATTCTTATTTGATAAACTTTTCTATATGCACTTTTAAAATAAAACAAGAATGGAAGAGAACTTTTGTATTTCTTTTCTTCGATATACAAAAGCCTAGATATACATATAGAAAAGTTTATGTATCTTAGGAGTTTGGTGCTCTGTAAGTTAAAAATAATTTATGTATCTTAGGCTTTTTGAAAATTTAGATGAGATAAGAGAACTGCTGTAAAAGTTAAGGACATAAGTTGATTTTAACATATAGCAAAAAATCAATTCTTCTTACCTTGCTATATATTCTTATAAATGCTTTTGGAGAAATTTATCTTAGCGTACATTAAATTATTTTCTCAAGTTAAAATCAACTTATGCTTTTTGTCTTTTATAAACGCTGTCATGTCTAACTTTTCTAAAAAGTGATGTGTACAAGCTGATTTTAGTTAAGGGGAAAATTTTAATTCATTTTGCCTTTTTATTTTTCCATTAAGTACTTTCGGAGAAGCTTATCCAAACATGGCTTTGATCATGTTATAAGTTTGATGATGAAATATAATCTAATAAGTCTGAAAGCTTATATTGATAAATTTTACCTGAAGGTTGTTGAAATAAGGTAAGAAGAGTTTATTAGACAAGCAAGTAATTTTTAGGAGTTTAAGTACACCCTGTAGAAGGTCTTTGATACATTCCTTGATAATTTAATTTCTTTGTGCTAGAGATGATGAAACACTACTATTATGTCCTGTTAATTGATTCGTTTTGATCTTCCTTTTTTGCTGAAAAATGTGTGCAGGTGTTCAGAAAGAAAGAATGGAGGCAGAGGACATGTATGTGTTATCAATCAGTGGAAGCATTTTGTCTGCTCCATCTCCTAAACCTTACCCACACAAGCCTCCCAAATGTACTGATTGTGATCCACTTTTCAGGAAAGTAAGTTTGGTTTAGCAATACAAATAATGGTTACTGTAATTGAGTGATGCAGACTTTGATATACACATTGTTCTTTTTATATTTCCACAATACTACAAGACGTTGCTCAACTCCTATATACATTCTCTTTGTATTTCTTTTTTGTGTATGGTAGCTTGTATTGTACTTTTTTGAATATATGAGTGGTATCACTTAAATTCCGGACATTTGGACTTATGGTGGCATTAAATAACTGTGACATTTGGTTGATAAGTGTCTTTATACCAACTTTTATGAATAAAATCTGATAAATGCTATAATATCTGCAAGTTTTACTTCAAACAGGAAATGCTACTATTTGGTAAATAGAAGTGACTGAAATTTCTTGAGAATAACTATCTTTTGGTCTAATCCACTGTAGGCTAACCATAGAAACTTACAAGGCCTATCTCTTTTTATAAAATTAGCTATTGATATAAGCTTCATACATCTCTTTCACTTTTTGTTTTAGGCATATGAAATGCGAGATGCTGGGGCTGTTTTCCACAGTCATGGAATAGAATCCTGTCTTGTAACAATGATCAATCCATTATCTAAGGAGTTTCGAGTAAGTATTTTGTTTGTGGATGGTTTTTTGTTTGAGATTAAAGACACTTTCAAAATTCTGATACATAATTGTTAGTTGTCATTGTCAATATATCTTTGAACGGGGTTTAGATTGGTAATAAAGGATGCAGCCGAGCAATAGTCTCATTGCTTGAAGACTATTTGTTGAGTGCTCAATTCCACACATACAACTATCTGTTGAAAAAAAAACAAGAGTTTATTTATTCCAGAGAATTTTGTGGAGAAAAGATTAAGTTCCAAATAATATACTATAAACAATAACTTGCATCGGATATCCTTCTTGGTTTGAATCCTCTATGTGGTACTCTTATTTCAAAAATAAGCAAGGCGCATGACACTCAAAGAGTGAAGTAATTAACAAATATTGACACTAGATGAACATTTTGCAGTTAATTTCTGTTGTATTTAAATATGTGGCTTCTACCACATGTATGTAGATATTTATACCCAGAATTGGAAAGTTTAGCTCTGCTTATAATACTGCAAAAATTGTGAAGGAGGAGTAAGGGCCACAAATAGGGCATTTATATGTTATACTTGTACAGAACAAATACTTTTTTAAATGGAGAGTTTTCTTGGAAGAGGGTGGATTGGGAGAGGCGCCTGGCATCCTGCTTCCCTTGGATCTTTTTCTGTTTGTTATTTTCCTGATCAAATATAGGATGCAGATTTTGTGCTGTTGTAGCTTATTACAAGTACTTTGGGAAAGACCAAACATAATTTTAAAGTAATATGTTTCTTTTTCATGATGTTTTTCTACATGCTTTTATTTCCTCTTCCTCTAATACTATTTTCATTTGTTTCTGAATGTCTCAACAAATGGCAGATCACTCACATGGAAATGATAAAAGGAATCAAAGGGCATGGCTATTATGATGAACTTGTGGTTCCCATAATTGAGAACACGGCCTATGAGTATCAGCTCACAGAGTCTTTTGCTAAAGCTGTATGTTTCTTCTGATGATTCTACATATGTATTAAATATCTGTTGGGAAATCTGGATGATTTTTCCGCACTTTTGTTTTTCTGAAAAGAAAACCATGGCTGATGTAACTTAGTTTGTTATTATTTCTTCCCCATTTTGTAGATTGAAGACTACCCAAAAGCAACAGCAGTACTTGTTCGCAACCACGGGATATTTGTCTGGGGAGATTCGTGGATCAGTGCAAAAACACAGGTTTTTGCTATCTACATTTCCCAGGGAGACTGCAACCAATTTCATATATATTTTTGTAGCATTATGCTTGAAGTCCCCATAAAATATAATACTCTAAACAATAGGTTTTTTTTGAAGGGGTGTTATTTACAGTTTTCATGCTCATTCTTGGAGTTTCAATAAAATATAACACTCTTCTAAAAGACAGTTGTCTTTTGGAAAATTGCGAGGGGGGCAGGGTGCATTTGTAGTTGTGCTTTCTGGTAAATTGATGTTATTTTTTTCAGTCTGAGTGTTACCATTATCTCTTTGATGCTGCTCTCAAACTTCACCAAATGGGATTGGACTGGTCTACTCCAAATCACGGTCCAATACAAAGTGCTAGAAGGGGTCTAAGTACTGCTGGGGAGTCGAATGTGTCAGTTAAAGCAAGTAAATCTAATGGTGAAATTGATCCATTCCCAGTGAGTTCACTTAATCCTTCCATTTTTTTTAAATCTTTAGGCCATTAAGGAGCTGTTTGTTTTGTGAAAATTTTCATTTTCTCATTTTACATTTAATTAAAAAAAATATCACATTCGTTTCACTGTATTCCGTTTTCAAAAGTTTATACAAAAGACAGCAAAAACAACTTTCTATTGTTTTCTATTTTTCCTGTTTGCTATACAAAATTTTGAGAACAGAAAATGAAGTGAAAAAAGAAAATAAAATAGGAAAAACGTTTTTTCTAATAAAATGTCTCTTATATTTGAGTTTTTTTATTTTCTTAAATTCTTGAAACAATATCCTCTATTCACCATGGACTGATAGCGCTAGTTCCCAATTCATTGAATAGAAGGTGCTTCACATATCTTGCAGTGATTGTCTTATGGTTTGAAATTAAATTATTGATTTTTATGTCTATTTGGGTTGCAGCGTTGCATTGTTCTTGACATTGAAGGAACTACTACGCCCATATCATTTGTTTCAGAGGTTCTCTTCCCATATGCCCGTGATAATGTTGGGAAGCATCTATCTCTAACATATGATACCCCTGATACCAAAGCTGACATTGAGCTGCTTCGTTCCCAAGTAAGTTTTTTAGCTTGTATGGTTAAGGAATTTTTATTCCTCTAATTGGAATATTTGGTTTAGACATTGAATTATTGTAATATGGAATATTATCACTGAAATGCTATGTTACTATGTTAGAGATGTGAGTGGAATTGTGGTTTTGAACTACTCTGTGCATGGTTATTAAAACATTAATGATTGAATTGGTTGTCTTGTTTATGTCAGTCAATTCTTCCCAAGTGATTATACTTCTTTTGGAGTTTATTAAAGCATAAGAAGTGGTTTATGAATGTAAGAAAGAGATGCCGTTTGGTTTTCTGTAATCACAGAAAGAAAAGGGCTTCATTCGTCACTGAGTTTGTTGGATAGAAGAAAAATTTGTATAAAAAGGAGTCTATTCATTTCACACTGGAAATTGCCCAGTTTGTTACTACACAAAAAATACCCCCCTTTCCTTTCTAACAGAGGCCTAATTTAAGGAAGGCAGATGCAAGCAACTAAACCAAGGAACTACTACAGAAAACCTAACTGATAGGTCAAAGGGTTTAATTTCAATTTTTACCCCTCTTCATATAATACACTTTTAAAGTCTTATAATTATATGTCTATCAGATGCACAGGAAGCCAAGGGCGTGTTTGTTTTTTAATGTTTAAATTTTCCGTTGCTATTTTTTCACTACTGATTACAGAAATATCACTGCTTTCATTTTGTTTCATTTTTTCAAAAAATTGTAAAATTAATGATAAAAACAAGTATTATAGAAGTGTGCCCCGTAGTCGCATAGATAGACTTTATGGTAGTAATAGGGAAGTATGGAAACCAGGGACTGATAGATTGTAATATTTGGAGAATATGAGCGAAGAGAAAGATTTAATGGCAACGATATATTCAGTGAGGTATATATTTATAGGCTTTTGGAGAAGAGTGCTGAAGAAGCCGATGCCAGTGTTGACTCAGCACTGATGTGACTGGTTACAGGCGGTCATAACTAACTACAGAAAAAGAAATCACCTAAAAAGAGAGACTAGAATAGTAGTGTGCACTACAGAAACTTGTATAAATTGCATTGAGAGAACTTGGACAGTTGACATCTCATTCATTTTTTATAACAGGTTCAAAGTGACCTTGAACAAGGCATTGCAGGTGCTGTGCCTATCCCTCCAGATGATGCTGGGAAAGAGGAAGTCATTGCTGGAATCGTTACTAATGTGGATGCTATGATAAAAGCTGATAGAAAAATCACTGCCTTAAAAGAGTTGCAGGTAGTTAAACTGAGTTGAATTTTGGTCTGTTGAATTCATATTTGGCATATTGCTGACATTTAGCTATGCAGGGTCACATATGGAAAACTGGTTATGATAATAATGAATTGGAGGGAATAGTTTTTGATGATGTACCAGAAGCTCTAGAAAAGTGGCATGCCTTGGGTGTAAAGGTTGTTTTCACTGATTCTTAGCTCTATACCTCTTTTTAGCTCACTTGCTGACTATTTTCCTGCATTTTGACCATAGGTATCTTTATTGCTTAAGCATCATGCCAGTGTTTGGCAGAAGGGCATAAGATAACCATAGGTTAAGATGCCCTCTGTTAGCTAAGAACCTGTGCGGTTGTGAGGGCATATGATACCTTTCCAAACCCATTAACCGTTTTATATGAATTTCCAATTATATCCTTTTATTTATCAGCTTTCATTCTTATGAATAACCCATTCATCTTTGGTCCACTCTCTTTTTCTCCTTGGTTTGGTCTAGGTGCCCACAGTGGGCCCGTGAATGTAGGAAGGACTCCCCTAAGATAACTGGATAGTGGATACTGTCCCACAATGAAGAGTCCCTCTATCATTTACTTAAATCTGTCATCCATCCATTGCATTCTTATCTCCTTCATCCAACCATAGTACCATTCTTTTTCTCTTTCTGCCACATGTTGACTCACCCTTGGTTCCACTAAACTGGCTTAAGAGGCATACTATCAAGCTACCAAGGAATAGAAACAAAAAGTTGGCCTATCTATTAGAAAATTCTACTTGCCAGCATTAATGTTTCTGCTTATGGTACTGCTGAATGTCTAAAACGTAAATACTTGATGTCTTACTCTGAATGCCTATAATGTCAATTCTGAATGGCTCCTATCTCCTTTCTCTAGTATATTTCTCTTACTACCTCTTTTAGTTATCAAAATATACAATTCTGCACCCGGCCAAGGGTTGTGAGGGTGAGGTAATTTTTACTTTCTGCTGTCTCAAAAATGAAATGAAGTGTAATCACATTTTATTCGTCATTGATATTTGGAGAGCATATTTTCTTGCATTTGAATTGCTATTTCTGATCTACGCAACAGGTATACATATATTCTAGTGGTAGCAGGTTGGCTCAAAGGCTAATATTTGGAAAAACAAACCATGGGGACCTAAGAAAATATTTGTCTGGGTTTTTTGACACCACTGTGGGGTAAGGCTTTTATGTTGATGTTCCCCCTAGACGATTCCTGTCCAAAGATGCATATATTCACGCAAAACTCTTTTTTGCAGGAACAAAAGAGAGACACGCAGTTATGTTGAAATTTCCGAGTCACTCGGTGTTGATAAACCATCAGATATTTTATTTGTAACTGATGTATATCAAGAAGCCACGGCTGCAAAGGCAGCAGGTATGAACATTTTACTTAATCCATCTTCTTATTTATAAGTTAAATTTTATCAATAAACTGAGTCCTATGTTTTTGAGCTTTCTTAGGGAGCTGGCAAGAGTAAGTAAACTGAACCAAACATATTTGTAACTATTTTTTTTTTGGTTGCAATGAAGACTCTATAAATGTCATGTTTTATATTAATGTTTGGTTCACTAACGGTCAAAGATCAATTATATAAATGAAACAGAAAATGAGTACAACTTGTGTGTAATGTGTAAAATTAAACTTGTAGAAAATTGTTATCAACTTCAATAATTTATCTGTGCACCCTTTGGAGTCCTGCATCTACTTATACACACCACTTGCACCCACACACATCACTGTATGGCTGACTGCAAGCAAAAATCAAAATCTAACTTGACATTTGTGTAGGCCACACTATCAATTGTGAGTGTGACCTCCCAATTGGTGTGGTAGAGAAATTTCTCTAGCATCCCACTTTTATGACTAAATAAGAAATTGCTTATTTTGTGTGCACATATATTTGTTTACAATTGTCCTGTTTCAGGTTTGGAGGTGATAATTTCTATTCGCCCTGGAAATGGACCCCTCCCTGACAATCATGGGTTCAAGGCAATCAAATCCTTCTCAGAGATCTAGGACTTGTAGCAGGCATCTGGAATGGCATTAAATGTGTTATCATAACTAAGAATAATTGTGTAACGTTCAGTTCTTGGTATAAAATAATGTAATATATTTTGCTTCAATTTCTTTAAATTTCAGTTTATATTACCTCTTTCAATGCTATTTTAAATTATTTAAATACATTCACTGTACATTTTCATCAGTTATTTTTAAACGACATGTTTTTGTTCTCTAGACATTGACATTCTTAGTAACCAAACAGATTTTATTAGTGAATAAGGATTGCTGAATAAAATGAAATAAAATAAATTGAGCTTTTTCTTCACAAGTCAAAATTAAAAAAAATTGTTTTTATGGAAAATTCATTGGATTAATTTTAACATGCATGAGGAATTTAATTTATTCTAACTTTGTAATTTCTTTTCTAATAAAATGTTTATAGAAAAATATGGGGTAAAATTTACATGTATTGAGTACAATCAAAATAGCTATGATTGGTGTTTTTTTCAATGATAAAGACTTTCATCGAATCTTTTTAGCAAGATGTAAAATATCAATGAAAAAAAAAATTGAATTTGACCGGGGAAGGGGACAAAAACAGTAATTAAGGTACATGAGTAGAAATCAGACTTATTTATTCTATAGTCCAATAATGCTTTTTAATATATATTTTCCCCACTTAATTTGGAAAAGAAAATTTGAAGATATTATTTTATTGAAATATGTATATATATATATATATATATATATATATATATATATATATATTTTTTTTTTCTTATTTTATTATGTAAAATATAAACATTCTAGGAATGGTACAAGTTTTTTTTCTTCCATTGTTGAATGAAGCCAACCGAATTGCACTCTGTTAGGTCAAGATGCCTTCCCATTTAAGCAATGAAAGAAAAGCACTATATGATTTCCAATTCTGAAAAAGGTAATTTTTTTCACAAAAATTTTACATCATTCCTACGTTACTTTTGTTATATTTAGATTGGTGTGGACGAAGTGAATGAGAAAGGAGTTCCTTTTGCTTCGTGTTCAGGCTTCGTAGCGTGTTGGGAATTCATGTGTAATTCTTCAGCAACGTTGTTAATCACGCATGACATGCTTGCCGTTTTTTTTGAACTTTGATTTGAAGGGTTAATTTCTATGGAGTATTAAATCATGAATCTTTGAACTCACAATAAAAATTTCATAAATCTTTGAACCTCTATACGTCAACAATGAACACCAACAGTTCATACCAGAAACGCAATTCCAGTCAAAACAAGTACCCTTCAAGCTTTCTTCCATGAATTTCCAACATGTCTTTATCTTACCTCTGCAAAAGTTGATTATGTCTTTTTTATCATTAAAAACAGAATCCACTGCATATAATTTTCCCTGGTCCAAGTCACAGGTTCTTTTTTTGTTTTTTTCACTAAGCTTATCATTTAACACTGAAGCTACTTAGTTTTCCTTTAACCAAATTTCAACCATCTACACATGTTGTGTGTAAAATGGACCTTTCTAATGCATCCACAATATATTAAAAAAGAAAACAACAAAATCAACAACCTTTTTTCTACATGCCTAGTTTAAAATATAATTCAACTTGACACACCCATTGGATTATTTCTGCATACACAATTTATTTTTCTTTATGCATGTTTCTGTCATTACTCATCTCGTTCCATACTTTGTATTTCATTTTCTTTCTATCTATGTATGTTTATGAAAAAGGAATTTCTACAAGCTTGTTTTTTCAGTTGTTTGTGGTATATATGTATATATGTATATATCATATAGTGTTAGCAACTTGGTCATGTTACAAGCTACCTAATTAGGTGCTATCTTTGTGAAAAGAAGTGGTGTAGCAGAATATGTATAAAAACTAGGAGGAAGAAAAATAGAATAACTTGGCAGTTTACTGTTCACTGCACCAGCACTAGCAGCTGGGTCCAACCTAGATGTACCTAAATGACAAAACAAAGTCTAAAAGGGAGAAGAAAAGAAAAAGGGTGGTCTTCACATTTTCTCTTCTTTTGTTATTTACATATGGTTTCTTTTCGACCTTACTTTCTCTTAGGATGATGATTGTAACAAAAGTCCCACTTTCTCTATCTTATCTCCACTCTTGTCATTTTGTCTACTCTTCAATGCTTCCCATTACAATATAAGAAAATTTAAATCAACAAAACAAGAACTAAGAAAGGGAAAATGGAAAGAGAGAGGAGAAGGCTTCCTAGGTGCTCTATTTTATAAACTATTGGAATTTGGTGATCTCATGATGGTGCATTTACTTTAATTTTTGCTGACAGTGTGTATAGAATTTATGACTTTCATTACTGCATAAAATGCAGTTTCAATGATCGTAAAGACTAATTATATATGTTAATTAAAAATTAATGCAGTGATTATAATGAAATAAATTATGAAAACGTTAAAATCATCCCTGCCGATGATTATTGATCTATATTTATTTATTCAAAGTTTGACCCGTGCTCCAAAATAGTGAAACTTAATCAGGATTTCAGTAAGAACAGGTAAAAAACATAAAAGAAAAAGAAGTTCAGACTGTGCAAAATGTGTGTATAGTCCTGTCACTCTTGCACAGACATGTTAGAGAGCCACAACTACAATTAATTCGTTTACCTTGTTTGATTTCTCATACCACAAACCACAAGTGTTATCATCATCTTATGTTGTGAAAAGTTTGGTCTTTGTTTCCCTAGTACTAGGAAAACATTAGCCTCTTTATGCGGGCCACACAGAAAGTTATTGTGATCAATAAACATGCATTAGTCTTACACAAGATACAATTTTTGTGATGAACACATAAGTGTGCTATGTCTAGATTATTGTTACAAGTACGAGTAGGGTACTGACATTATGCATAAATGTTCTGCATTTAAAAACGAAGCAAAGAAAGAAAAGTGTTATTTGCTTTACTTCTTGATCAGATTGTACTTGAAAACTGACACAGAAATGGTTTTTCTAGCCATAGGTGTCAGCAAAAAAGAAAGAGAAATAGAAAAGAAGCAAAAACACATTATCATTATCTGGGTTCAGTTACTTGAGAAAACTGATTAGACTAAATTGGCATATAACCAAGAAGAGGGACCCTCCCACCCTTCATCAAGTTAACCCACCCACCTTCCTTTTGGTGCATCTTTCTGCGATGATGACAACTTAGGATACGGTTATGTCCTTTCCATCACTGAATTCCAGTAATATGTGTCCCTTCCAAGCAACCTCATTCCCTTGTCTTCTCTTCTTTTTTCCATCTTTGGATTCTCTTCATCCGAACACACACTTCACAGGTGGTGGTTGGTGTGACAAAGCAATCACAAACACAGACACAGTGAAGACCATTATTCATTGAATTCATCACACTGAATCAAAAGAGACACCCTGGCTTATGATTATTCTCAAGGTGTGTTTTCCTAACAACAATAATGACCCTTGAAGAACTAGATGAAACAGGGAGAGAAAAAAAAAAATCATTGGACAAAGACACTCTTTTTTGCTTCTTTCATTTATGGAAAGGAAAAAGATACCAATATTTTGAGGTGGGAAAACAAAGCAGGAGAATAAAGAAAGAGTTGCCATTTCATGGTATGAAAGCCACTTTTACAATTAGACCAAAGCTTTGTACCTTGTTGATGGAGGAAACCGTAAACCATTCAAATCAAAAACCCATGTAACCATTCTCTCTATCTAAATCATCCACAACACAGGACACAATCTCTTATCTTTATCTCCTCAGGAGGGTGATTCTGAGACTCTAGGTGAGGTAAGTGGGAACAAAGGCAAGAGCTGTGGTTCTGAGTCTCTGGGGGTGGACATGGGAGAGGGATGCAAGTAGAAGCCCTTTTCTGCTATGGCCTTTTCCTCCTCTGATGAGTTTCCTAACGAAGGGGAGGACTTGTCAAAAGGGTCATCATTCAATGGGGTGACAGGGCTGAGAGCAAGGGAAGGGAAGTCAAGCAAACTTGGGGAGAGGATCTCTGGCTTATTTCTTGGTGAGAAACCAGGAGAGTTGTTTCTAGCAAAATTGGGCATCAAGGTGTTGAGCATGAGGCTGTTCTTGAGGCTGTTCCTCCTCTCATAGAGCTTTCCCTGCTTCTTTGGTGGAGTCTTGATTGGGGGGATGTTGAAGTTTCTTGATGGTGGAGGTGGTGGTGGTTGAGGCACTGGATCTTGTGCTTGCTTTGTTGTGTCTGATGAACCAGTTAACATTTGGACCACCTGCTTGAAAGTGGAGGTATCAGCTTGGACAAAAGTTGTAGGGTAGGGGTTGGAATCAGATCTGGGGATGGTCTTGGGAGTGAGGGGTGGTGTTGTGATTGGGATGCCATTGCTGTTGCTGCTGCTCATGCAATTGCTCACATTGCTTGTTGGAGAGTTCATAGGAGAAGGGTGGCTCTCTCTTTCTTGAAACCTTGAACTGATTTCCATGCCCTTCAACCAAAAACCAAACCAAGAGAGAAACCAAAAGGGTTAGGGGTGATTTGGGTGGGGATTGGAGAAGAAACACATGGAAGAGTGAAAAACAAGGCTCAGGAGAATGAAAGAGAGGGTTGAAAAGAAAAGAGGGTTGCTTGCTTATTGTGCTTTGCTGTTCTTTCTATGCTATACTATATACTATTTTTTTTGGTTTCTTTTTCTCATACTATTCAAACTTTTTCTGAGCAATAAAATATTTCTATCCCTTAAAAATTGATTTTTTCTTTTGTGGGGCTTGAGGGTGTTGCTGGCTAGAGAGAAAATACCCCCAACAAGACTAGGGATTTATAAAGACAGAAGGCAAGAGAATTGTTAGAATTGGGAATTTTGGTATGAGGCATCTGTACCACACCACTGGCAAAGCTATCATTGTTTGTGGTGTTAAACATATTTGTGACATTGACTTGAAAACCTAACTGCCAAGACTATTGCATTTGCATATGTGATGGGATATTTATGTTCCATGTTTCAATTCATTCCTAGACTCTCTGCCTTTCTGTTCTGTTCTGTTATCTTATGTTGCTTTGTAATTCAGATACAAAAATACTCACATGGATATGTAAACCACTTAACTTTGCAACCTGCCTAACTTAGACAAATAAAATGACAGGGAAGATCAAATAAGAGAATATAATGTTGTTTGTGTTCAAAACTTCAAAGAATATTTTTTCATATTTGTTTTTTGCATTTTGGAGAATAACTTGTTTCTTTTTATAAGTGTACACATAAGTTAATACTAACTGCTACATCTTTTCCTACTTTAGGAATTTGAAATTAGTTCAGTCAATTTATCATAACTTGTTTAATACAAAAATTATTGTATTCAAACTTGGGTTAAGCTTATAATAAAAAATTCCATCTAAAGTTAAGGTTAGAATTCTTTTTGTTTTCTAATTCTTATAAAAAAAATTAATTAAATCTTTAATTTTTATTTAGTTCAGTTTCATTTTTTAGTTTTTTAAAATGATAGTATAATTCATCAACCAAAATTTAATAAAAATCAAGATTATAAAAATAATTGAAAATAACTTTTTAAAATAATAATAATAAGAATAAGAATATCATAAATAACAAGTTCTAAGTACATAGTTTTAAAATATGTATTTTTTAATTGAAATTTAATTTATTGGAAAAAATTAATATGAAACAAGTAGGAATATAATAATAAAGTCTTTCTGTATTGCGTCACTGGTACAAGTCTGGACAGAGAACTAAGTCAGAATAGTGAGAATATTTATTTATAATCAATTTCTTTGAATTCATTTTTAATATTTTGCTCATGCATATTAACTATCTTATTTTCTTTTAATTAAAAAACAGAAAAATGTTTATTTGAATTGCATATTCAATTTGAATATGTATTCAAATTGAGATGTAACTCTAACTTCTAATATATTTTCTTAAAAATAATTATTCTTTTTACACACAGAAACCTTTTAATATTATCAAAGATAAAATGGATGAGACTTTTTGTAAAATTAGCCTGCATGTTCACACCAAATATATCAAATGCATACGTGAACTTTTTGACAAAAGAACATAAAAAAGGATAAAAGAATCTCAATTTGCAGCCTGATATTAATACTTCAAAAATAAAACTAATCATATTCTCAATCAGTTATATGGTAAACGTTATCAAAATGTTACAGAACCATATTTTTTATTATTAACTAAAATACATGATAATTAATGAAGAGTTCCAGAATTTTATAAATTTCAGTAAAGTAAAACTATTATGAAAAAAATATATTCCAAAAGTGTATTAATAATATATAGCTATAACACATATATACATCTGCTTAAATAAACAAAAATTATAATTATATAGTATTCCACCATATCAGAGCTGACTGCAGAACAGAACGAATGAGAAACATACACTGATGAGGCAATAGTTTATATTGGATAAGGAATTTTTTTAGTGGTTAATATATAAGAGAATAATGTTGTAAGAAAAAACAAATCATATATGATATAGATCTTAATCATATCCTATTATAGTTTGTTTTCATTAATTTTTTCTGTCTTGCAACATGATCCTCTCATGTTGGATTGTTGTTTTGTTAAAATTTTGAAAGCATCTTGTACTGGTACTGAAGCATGAAAGCTGAGTTATTTGAATTTACATTCAGTATCCAAAATATCTGCATGAGTAAGAAATAATTAAGATGTTAATATGATGATAATGGGCTTAATTAAATGAAATATTTAATGAGTGTTTTGTACCTTAATGGCTTATGTGAATCAGTTCGAAAAACAAAGTGCAGCAGCAGGAAGCACTTGTGGATTCCATATAAGTTTGATTGTACAAAGCTGCTGACTGGTAACATGTAATTTCAAATATCTCCACTTGAGTTAGTGGTTTAGATTTTTCTTTCCACACTTTAAAATCTTGAAAAGCTAAAAAAGAAAAGGGAATCAAATTCTGATTTATATTATTTACATTAAAAAGGAGATAGACAGCAGAAGAAGAAGAGATGATGGGGGACCAAATGCCAATAAGACAAAGTCACACAGTGCTTTTAAGAATTTATTTATTACTCTTTAATGGATGATCATTATTAGGGTAATGTGGAATCCATTTTTAAACCCTTCTGTTATGCAGAATTTATTCATTTCTCATGAAAATAAAAAAGTTGTCAGTTTATTATTACCTGGTTAAGTGTCAATGAAGAAACCTACTGTACTAGCTATCATTAATCATCTTATAATGCTTTCAATTTTCAGCATGGATAAATTATTATATGTCAAAGTGTGGAGTGCATAGAAAATGAAAAGTTTTGTTTTTTTTACATGATCTTTTATGGTAATTAATTAGAGAAAATGAAAAGTGGTTAATTATTTGTATGGATGAAGAAAAGGAGTTATTTTCCCAAAAGGGTTTGATTGATGAGGTGCTAAAATGGGTGAGAGAAATTAAAATGCAAATGGGTGTTAGAGAGAAAGTGAAATACCATGCCCACCTTGAAGTGGGAAATGAGTAAGCATTGAAGAATGAGTATAGCAATGAACACATGACAGAGCGCAATACCAAATTATGTGATATCTTCTGCAAACAAAAGAGACCATATACTAAAATTAAAGTGAAGTCATGATCTATTTTTCTGAAAATGACCTTATTTTTTGTTCTTCGCTTCTATTGGTGGACTCACATGATTGCAGAATTCGCATATACAATAACAAAATTCTTCAACCAGAGATATTATCAATGGAATTTCCATACAACAGCCAACATCTACACATCTTCTCTGTAACTATCATAAGAAAACAAAAAAACAACATAACACTCCCTTCCAAAACATATTATTCTTTACATCATAACTCAATTCCAAGCTTTGTTCGAAATTCAAGCTAAGAGTTTAAGTTGAATAAAAAGAGAAAATGGATTATTATATAAGAATAAAGATCTATTAATTTATTACTTTAAAGTTTTGGATTGAAAATAATATCAATACTTTATGTAATTGAGCTCAGATCTTATTCATGTTGTATATCTTATCAAACTCTTCCTTAACAAGTATATATATTTTGGAGATCTTATATCATTTTGTTTCAGTTTGTGGGATCGAAATTAAGTCTTCTAGTAAAAAGTGTCTTCTTATTTTTTGTTCTGATCATGATTTAGATTTTAGACATCCTCACAACTTTTGATCGGTTTCGGTGCCATACGTAGAAAGCATTCTAACACTCAAATCAGTATTTGTTTGAACAAATGCATAATTAAATAATCAACTACTTAAATATCAAATTTTTTCGATAAATTTCTGATTAGAGTTGACCCAATTACTGTTCATGTATCCCTAACTTAGCTTAAAGTTAACCTAATTATTTTTTACAACTAATCTTATTAATATTCTGACCAACCTTTTATTATTTGTCGTCACGATGGTTCATACAATACACATTTAAAGATAAAAGATGAATTTACTACTTACAAATAAATTAATTACTTTATAATCTTTCAAAAGCTAGACTAATTACTCTCCTCAGGTAAAATGTGATGAAAGTAAAAGTGTTACATGGTGCATGCATGTTCCAAGAAAGGGGGTTTCCAAACTGATGCAGTGGTTGATTTATAAAATAAAAAGTTTACTTTAGTGCTTTTCAGTGACACAGAAGAAAAGAAAGTAGATATATATTGAAGCAATGAAAGGGGCATAGTGTCCTAAAACCACTATTGAACATATTTAAATACATCTTGAAGAGCATGGAATAACCTTGCAGACAAAGAGCACATTAAAATATACCATGATGCTATTTTATTTATCTTGAAATAGTGGCATGTTCATGCTTTGATAAATTTCTACAGTGTTGATAATTATAGCTGTCCATTGCCAATTGGGGAAGAGAAATCTGTTCCCTAAACATACACAGACGGTGACTTATAAACTATTTTCTCATGTCAAATGCAATAAACTGACCAATCAAAGAGCAAAATTCTATAACAAATGTTATTGGCCGGCTTCTTTGACTCCAGTCCATACACACCCTTAAACTATTCAAACTATTAGGTGTCATTGCTGCTTCCTATGCAATCATTTTTTTAATGCTAACTTTTCAGTTTTCACTTATTTTATCAATCAACTATACTTTTTTACCAAAATAATAACTTTTAAACTTCATCAAACTCACACCAAACTAGATATTAGTAAATGGGTCACAGAATATATCTAACAAATATTAAATATAGTTAAAATAGATTTGGAATAATTTTGATATTATATTGAAAAAATGAATTTTAAATTTAATTTAACTTTAAAAATCAACTTAAAAGATTATATTTACACTCACTCGTATACAATAAATTTATCTATGAATCTACGTGAGATGTTCGTTAATTTTATATCATTCGTATAAATTACATAAGACTGACAACATATGAGCCTAGGAAGTAGGAACTGAAGCAAAAACAGACCTTGAAGGTGACATAATTAAAGGCTAAGTTTGGCGGACCTGCAAGGCCAAGACAATTATAATTTATATATATATAAATTAAAAATTTGTAGAAAGAAACATAAAAAGATTGGTTTTTATTGAATCTAAATAAGGCTACGCCGAAAAGTTTGACAATTGGTAGGCCATTTTAAATTGATTGTTAGGCAAAGTCCACAGAATTTGTGACAGTTTTTCCTTTTTCATCAGAGAAAAAAAATCATAAAATTAACCAACTTATCTGCTATTAGGGTAAATTAAGAGTTCTTAGAATCAATTGCTACATGTGAAGTGATGTCTGTTTTAAATTTTAGAACTTTTATTATTATTTTGTTTAAAAAAATATCTTAAAAAAAGAAGAAAAAAGAAATATAGTTGAATTGCTTTCCTTAACAGAAATAGTATATTTTAAAATGTGAGATAATTTAGTTGAACATGGGAAAATCGTTTAAGGTATGTTGGAATATTACTAAGGCCTTGTTTTGCGGAGAAAGGAACGTATGACGACATAAATGTTGGGTAGGGAAAGTAAGAGTGAGGAGAAATTGGTATTGTTAGAATATTTTGTATTTTAGGTATGTGACACCCTAAAAGAGAACATATAATACATTTATTTTGTATATGTAATTAAGTGTTACAAAATTAAATTTAAAACAACAAAATATGTATATATACTTAAACTTTGTGGAGTGAAAATTAGTTTCTTTTATTATTGGGTTAAATATGTTTTTAGTCCCTAAACTATTGGTCGTTTCTGGTTTTCGTCCCTCTTCCAAACTAAGGTACAATTTGGTCCTCATTCTTTAAAAAAACGTTCGTTTTAGTCCTCAAAATTTTGTTTTTAGTCCTCAAAACGTTCGTTTTTTCAACTAAAACGAACATTTTTTAAAGATTGAGGACCAAATTGTACCTTAGTTTGGAAGAGGGACGAAAACCAGAAACGACCAATAGTTTAGGGACTAAAAACATATTTAACCCTTTATTATTTATATAAGTATTTGCTTCCGTGGCAAAACACGTAAATAAAGGGCAATTTAACATTTGTATTAAATATTAAATATATAATACAATTGAATATATTAATAATGTTGATAATTGTTTATCATAAGAAAGATTCACATCAAATGAATAAAGATTGATATATTGATATATAGTGTTATTGTGGACTTATTGACCGATAAGGTAAGGTGACATATTAGCTTTAAAGGACTAAACAATCGAAACGCAAGAAAAAGTTTCGTAGTCGGTCGGTCCCGACAACCACCGTTGAGCAAAGTTAATAAGTGGTTAAAGTTTGCATTCATGATCATTAATATGTAAATTAATTGGTTAGATCCTTATAAACTCTATAAATAGAGGATTAATTTCGAGGTAAACCCACTTTTAATTCATAATTGAATTAATATAGACCTACATAGAAAGATTGTGACTTGAGCGTCCGAGTGTATTCTACATATCACTTGATTTTGCACAATATATCATTAATCATATGGTGTGATTCATCATCTAGCTTATGATCAATCAAATAATATTTTGAATGCCATATAGAAGTTTAAACAATATTTAGCACTACATTAATGTTTCAAAATTAAGATAATATTATCTTACTCAAAATAACCATCACAAACCAAAAATTCATATAACCTAAGCTATAAATCAAGTAACTTAAACATGTAACTATTCATGTGTATTCATACAACTTTCAAATAAAATTAACTAAAACATTCATGCTAACATGTTTACCGTGTCCAAAATACAATTATTTCTGACATGTAAGTGATTGACAAAATTTGTAAGGTGAACAATTAATAGTATAGTATTTTGAAGAGTCTAATAACTTTTTACTTGTATTAATCATAATCTAATTTATGTTCCAACTCGATAATCTCAACACCATAAATACAATTTACACTTTAATTAGACAATCTAAAATAAAATTAAATCAACATATTTTATCAACTTTATGTATAAATAAGAAAATGATAATAATATCCAAATTCTACACATTGTAACATTCTTAAAACAACACAAATTCAACTAATCCAAATATGAATTACTCAAATACTATACACAAAATGATTACTCTAATTGTTCAAACATATTTAATTCCAATTTGCTAGAAATATCTTACTTTAAAACAAATTATTGATATAAAACTTTGATGTTTTTATTTAAACTTTGTTTGGAGGTTAGAAAATAAAATAATTTTTATCATAATACTATTATAGTATATGCTTCTAATTAATATGTTTTTCTTTTTCTATTTTGTCACATTATTTATTATTATTATTTTTTCGTATTTATATATGTAACCTTCCAAAAATATAATAATATATTATATAAAAGAGTCATCACAAGTCTAATATGAACAAGAACAATTAACAAAGATAGGAAAATAAAGTAAGGTTTAAGTCATCCAAAATAACTATAAAACTCACTTTATATACAAACTAGTGATACCAAAATTATATCTAATGTCTACTCCACAAAAACTTCATCTCCCTCTGCTCACACCTACTAGATGATCATAGCAGAGAAGAAAACACAAAACATACAAACACAAACACAAACAAAAGCATAAGGGTAAGCTAGATTATAAAACAATTAATATATCATTTATAACATATCACACTTAAATCAAATATGAAACATTCACCAATCCAAACATCTTAATATACAAAGACCTAAACCGACTGTCCGAACTTAGAATGATTGTCGAGCTATAGCGGGTTGTAAACTTGTGGTGACCTCTACTTCTTTACAAAGTCATTGTCAATGGGTTTCACCCTAGCACACTCACAAGGTTAGTATGTTCCACGCTTTGGATCATACTGGAAGCATCCAAGACTAAGACCTCCTACTACTCTCACCACATTTGTCAATTTTCTCTACTCTAGAATGAAAGACCATTATAGTTTCAGGATAACCCTTAAGACTAAACTACCTACATTCATTCTAATAATACTTGAACCACACCAAGAAGTTCCACCTTGCAACTAACTTTCATAACTTTGAAACCATTGATATCACTTCACCTTTACATTGAATCCATATACATATTATTGTTTCCACTTCATATTATAAATCAATTCATACTTCACAATAAGTATTATAAATCAATAATTCAAACACTCACATACATTAAACACACTTTAAGAAAATATATAAAAACTTAGTTGAAAATATGATATTTTCGCTCAGCCACCAAGTATGTTCGCTCAACTAAAAGTGTTTGCAAGCTCACTCGCTCAACCACCATGACTCGCTGTGCGAAAATAGAGAGAATGGATTATGTTCACTCAACGACTACACTCGCTTAGTGAGAAGTGTTCTGCTTGCACAGCTAGACTGCACAATTTTGTAGCACAAAAAGTGTAGAATTTGCACCCTTCAACCACTCATGACTTATTCTATGTATCTTTCATAACTTCTAACACTCATAGAATGTATTCTAAACTCAAATGAACCTAAACAAATGTATCTAAACCAATCTAAACTCATTTTAAACTAATTGACCACAAGATTTAATTGATCAAAACCTCACTTTAGTGACCCAAATTGAATTCTACCAGTTATAGCTTATTTTTAAAAAGCTTACAGACTCCAACAAGTCCCAAATGACTTACTAACACCCTCCAAAATGACCATTTAAACACAAAACCTAGAATTCAAATTCTTACTAGTCCAAACCCCCTAAAACTAGTTCTAAACCAAGCTAAACTCCACATATCAACCACCAAACACTCTTACATCAGATTTCTCCCACTTCAACATCAAAACCAGTTCTAAATGACCAAAAAGCTAACCCCCAAACCTCTGTTTTTCCTTCCTAGCTCTTGTATCAAAATTCACATGTCAAAATCCCCTTATTTGAATGTAAAACCTTCTAAAAACCATCACATTGACCCATACCAGTTTTCTTATCATATTTATACCAACTCATGATGCTAACAAACCTCAAATGACATATAAACAGAGTTGCAATACCAAATTTCTCCATCCAAACACTATCTCACTAAAATACATATCAAAGCCTCAATTTTAACTACCAAAGCTCCTAATTTTTCATCTCCTTATTCCATAAACTTTACAACACACATTCCAATCAGTAATACAACATATTCACATACAATTCATAACGAAAGTATCATCCAAAATATCTCACATTAGAATTTCATCATCAAATAACAAATATACCCATTTAAATGAGTTAACACTAACACAAAAACATATATAACACAAAATTAGTTTAATACACTTATAAACACCAAACATACATCATAAACATCAATTAAAGAAAACTCTAGCTTTTTACACCTCACACGACAACTACTCAACCGAAGGAACATTCCACCGATCACTTGAAACGGAAGGAACTTTAAATGAACCTACGAAACACCAAATTAGAAATGGCCAAAGTCCTTGAAACTCTAGATCGACCAAGAACAAAGGAAAAAAATCAATTAATACATGCAAAACAGTTTCTTTGCATGATCATGGACTGAAACTCACAGGTAAAAAAGAGTATAAATTTACTTGCTCTATAACAGAAATTGATCGGCTAGAATTATAGACCTTAACGTCGTGATTGTCTAGACACATCCTGATAGTCAAACAGATGACTTATGAGCCAAAACACTAAGAGAGATGTGATAGAAAACAAAGAGAAATGATTTTTAGAAAAATAAAGTGTGTTTTAAGTAATGAGACAAATTTAAAAAATTATATTTATATTAAAATTATTTTAAAATAAAATATTCGGTCTCATTATTTTAATACACCTACCAATTTTAATATTTTATTTTGGTTTAATCATTCACGAAGTCCCTATTTTCGCATGGAATCTCAATTTAGTCCCGTTGTTTATGGAAATCTCAATTGGGTCCTAAATTTATGAAAATTGCAACAATTGGATCATTTCCGTTAAATTGCCTCCAACGGCGTTAGTGTGTGTTTGACGTGGCACGTTGTAGTCAGTTTCTTAACTGACGTGACTGACTGAAGTAGGGGCAGCTCAAGCACATGGATAAATTTTTTAAGTAAAAAGAAAATGAAAGTTTTAAACCAAAAATGGGATTGAGATTGTTATTTTATCGAATTAGGGATTATGATTCTTCTGAGTTGTTCTAGGGTTCGTCTAAAGTTCAATCCATTTCACAAATTGGGGTATCATCATTTACTGGGCCAAGAACAGGTCAAGCATATCATCATTTATTGGATCCATTTGTCCCAAGATTCTATCCAAATTTAGAAAAGAATCTCAGTTAACTAAAAATTGGATTCCTAGGTAAATTCCATTAATGACTTCTATGTTATCTTAATTTACTAATGTGGTTCATAATTATTGTTGTCTTCTTCTACACATTTGGTCAGGCAACAAGCTATTTGAAGTTCGTCACATGTCTAACAATGGAGATAAGTTCGTAGTCAACATAGATGACTCCTCATGCACTTGCAAAACTTGGATGATGACTGGAATCCCCTGTTGTCATTCATTGGCTGCCATGAAGTTCCTCAACATTGATGGAGAACAATTTATTGACTCTTGCTACATGAAGTCCAGATATGAGGAGACATATTCAACAATTATATATCTCATAAATGGAGCCATCTCAATCACATTTTTGGTTTAAAACTTTCATTTTCTTTTTACTTAAAAAATTTAATTATCCACGTGCTTGAGCTGCCCCTACTTCAGTCAGCCATGTCAGATAAGAAACTGACTACAGCGTGTCACGTCAAACACACACTAATGTCGTTGGAGACAATTTAACGGAAAGGATCCAATTGTTGCAATTTTTATAAATTTGGGACCCAATTGAGATTTCCATAAACAACGGGACTACATTGAGATTTCATGCGAAAATAAGGACTTCGTGAATGATTAAACCTTTTATTTTCTAGCTTTTTACCTTGTCTATCTGTAAAAAAAAAAACCTTGTTTGACACGACAATCATTTAACAATTTATATTATATATATATATATATATATATATATATATATATATATATATATATATATATATATATAAAAGTAAAATAAACATAAAAAAATAAAATAATTAAAATATACTTAAAAGTAGTATTAAATAAGTGAAAAAAAATTGGAAGTTAAAATATCATTGTCCATCTCTGTAAGTGCAACACAGTGGTGTTCATGCAATATTTTCTTTCATATTTTGCTTTTAGTAGAATTGATTCATTTCATACTAGAAATTCCATTTTCATTACTTTATACAGAATCAATTTTGGATGAATACAAAATTAAGAGGATCAATTCTTCAATCGTAATGTACATTATGAAACGTGTGAAAATTAATTTAAAGTTTTTGGATGTGACAAAATAACATTGTTTTTAAACATAAGTGTATAGAAAAAAAAAAGGACAAAAAAGTTTTACGTAGCAACTATAAATTCGCATGTGTATAACAAATTCTCGAGCTTTTCTTTTTATTTTTCCTTTTAGCTTTTTATTATAATTGATTATGTTCGATGTTTTATTTTCCTTTTCAATTCTGAATTTACATTTTGTTTTGATTGAAATTATGAAAACTAATGGTTATAAAACTAGGAAGGTAAAGACCATAAAAAAATGAGCATGCAATCCTTCATCGTGCTTATTTATAATTTTTGTTTTTTTAATTTAATTTGGACTGCGTTATTTTTTATGTTTTTAAGCTTTTAAAGATAATTAGGTTGTTTTTATTTTCTAAATTCTTAAGTCGATTTGTTTAATTATCCTTTTCTTTTATATAAAACGTTTAAATTTTATTTTCCAGTAATTAGAATCTTTACAAGTTAAATCAGTTCGGTGTTTTAATTTTCTCTAACGCAAAAACGATCAAACTAGACATTAAGCTATAATAGGTATAAAATAAATATTTATTTAATATAATTAAAATTTATAATAGAATTTATCAGGTGAAATGTCGGTTCAATAATATATATATATATATATATATATATATATATTATTTGAAAAACAATTGTTCTAAGGAGTTTAAATATGTTTTATATCTTTATAAATATGATATTACTTATTTTCATTACCTGATAAAGAATTTTTTTAGTTTTAAATTTTGAACATTTTCTTGCTGTTATTTTTTCCTTTTTAGTATATATAGAAAGTTTAATAAAAATTTAATTAGTATAATCCAGAGAACAAATAATATTTTGAATTCTGATGATTATATATTTTTGGATCGTAATTTAGTCAAATAATTTACTTATATTTTTTTTTAATAATTTAATTTTAACAGTGTTTTAACTAAAATAATCATAACTTATTTAGTGCTGGTAATTTATTTCTACATGATTTAAATTTTTATAATTAATAGTTATAATATATTAAAATTATGTGTAATATAAAACATAATCGTTATATTTATCTTTTTTTCTATTTTTAAGTGATTTAAAGCTACTGTAAAGTAATGAACTTGTATTTTTACTCCTTTAAAAATATTTTCGTTTTATATTTTAGTTCTTAATAACTTTTTGTTCTTTTAAAATCTTTGATATTTTGTTAGTATTTCTTTTTCGGCCTTTATTTTTAACTATAACTAGTATAGTATTGCGAATATAAAATAGCAATAAAAAATAGATTGTTTTTAAGAGTAGAATTGGATGGATTAAAATATTTAGTATGAATAAGATGGTCGTATATAATTTTTTATTTTAATATATTACGAAAAATAATAACCACTTTTTATTTATAAAATATTATTAAAATAAAATTATTACATACAACTTTATTTATAATTATATATTAAATATTTTATACTAAAAAATGACAAGTAATAAAATGTTATAATATAGTATGAATTAATTATTTTATGTTAATTTTATTGTGTAAAAATAGAAAAATAATATTTTTTATATTACATATAAATTTAATATATTACAACACATATTTTATTATTTTTGTCTTTAGAGATAAAGTTCTGATTTTGAAATGTTATACCATAAATCATTTTGTGATCATTCAAAATTATAATATTAAATTGACGTGTGGAAAATAAATTATAGATCGAGTGAATTATAATTATTTCTGATGAAATTCAATATTAAAAGTAAATTGTTGACTTAAGAAAAGAAAATATATATAGCCATCTTATTTATATTAAATATAAACATATTATTTAACTAAATTACGTGTATAAAAAACACTTTGTTATCTTAATTTAAGCATTCTTTCTCATTTTGCTTATATTAATTATTATTTTTATTTTTAGTATCAAACTAACTATGATTAATAATGAAAACTAAAAAAAGTTACAAAATAACAGAAACTTAAAATCAATAAATATATTTTGAGAGCTAAAACTATATTTAAATATTGTGAAAATCAATGTCACGATTGCTTAAGTTGAAAACAGACCTGTCCAATAACTTCTAATCTTATATTCTAATAACTTTTATTTTACTTTGTCTTTGTATCTTAAATTAAAAAAATTTCGTGATCGAACCAACTCGAATTTACCGAAACAAATTTATCAATAATGACTGACCTCTTTTATATCAGAAACCGAAATCAATTTGCTATATATCAAGGTTAGAATATGTGACATCCCAAAAATACAGATATAACTATAAATTTAGAAAATCACAGTTAATAATAATCTCAAACAGTTTTACACTAAAAGTTAAAGAAATGCGAAACCAACGAACGCTCAAGGACGAACGTCCTTGAGTACGAATCCAACATAACGGACGAATATGCAAAAGTCGCACGTCACACATAAGAGTTTACAAATTAAATCCAAACGTACCAGAAACCTGACCGAACGGTTTACACAGGATAATTACCGAACGGTCGAATTAACTTAAAAGAAAACAAGAGATGGTCGAACGACCACTCTAATATAGGTACATAACTGGTCGAGCGCCTCACTGCTCGGTCTTCACTTCGACATCAACCAGGTTCTCTTCATTCAGCGCCTCTTCCAAACGCTCGTATCCCTCTGCTCACATCCACACGGATGATCATTGCAATGACAAGACGGACGTACAAGGACAATAGACAACACAAGGAAACGAAAGGGTAAGCTTACGTAATTTAACTCATGCATCAACATACAATTTCAGGTAAACAATTCAACATACATGCATATCTCAACATACACATTCATTACATAACAACCCATTTAAACGTACTCACTAAATAAACTCGACACGACTGACTGTCCGGACTGTATGAACTTTGTGTAGCTTCGGTGTTCGTGCACCCGGGTGATGTAGTAACTGGAACTCTCATCAGCTGCCACCCGAGGTTAATCCTATCTGTCCAAAAATCATCAGGACTAGGACCTCCTACCATTCCCACACATGACGTACTGCCTCTACGTGAGGACGAGTACTCACGGAATATCAGGATGAACGACCGGCTAAGCTTACCACATTCATACTTTACAAATCTCAATAATCAAGTTCTGAGTCATTCCTCCTTGGAACGCTCTTTCATAAATCAACATTCATTTCATCTCATAAACTGTTCATCATTCATTATTCATCATTCTTAAGAAAACCATCAAAAACGAACGTCTTGTCCCCAATAAGTCCGAGGACGAATGCTGTGAAATGAGACCCAACAGGGACGCTCGTTCGAATCAAAGAACGAACGGTTTAAGTTCAGATATTTCTAAATCTGGTACTGTTCATTGGACGAACGCCGTGGAAAATAATACGAGCGCTCAAAATAATGCCGAGCCCCAATTTGGGACGAACGCTCAACATAAGGTCGAGCCTCACTTTGAGCGAGCGCTCGTTATAAGAACGAGCCTCATTTAGGACGATCGCTCATTTCAAAAGTCGAGCGCCAATAGGACGAACGCTCATTTCAAAACGCAGAATTTTTGACGAACGCTCACATCGAAAGCGAGCGTCATGTATGACGAATGCTCAGTGTAAGTACCAATTTGAGCGAGCGCTCGTTCTGAAACGAACACCAAACAGAACGAGCGTTCAATATAAGACTGAACGTCATTTAGAACGCGCGTTCGGTATAAGACCGAACACCAATTTGAACGAACGTACGGTATGAGACCGAACGTTTAATAACTCAGATTGGTAGGACTTGAAAAATAAATTAAGATACTTTTAAAGAGTATTTACGAACGGGAAAAATACACAGTTGCATATACACATAAAATTTCAAAGAAATAGAAGTTTATGAGAATGTTAGCTTCATCAGTGTTTGACCGAACGCTCAAATAGAACATTTTAGAGTGAGGACGCTCGTCCTCAACTAAGGAAAACCGAACGGTCAATGACCGTTTAGTACGAACGTTCAATTTCATGGGGAGTTCATTTTTCAGTTCCAGTTTATTTCTCATCACAGACTTTCATAGTTTCATTCATTCACACCAAAACATCTCATTCATATATCTCATTTCATCCAATATCTCATACATCATAAGTAGCTTAATCATGTTTCATTTCCATTCAATAAATAACGGACGTCCACATAAATCAATCACAGCAACATCATAGAGTCACAATAACGAACGTTCATACCATTCATTCCATCATGCAATATTTCCATACAGTAAAATAACGAACGTTCACATACAGCATGCATCAAAACAGTTAAATTAAGTAAGCTTCCCTTACCCGGAAATGGACGAACGTTCACAGGCGCACACAGACGCTCTCTACTCAAATCCTTATCACCAACGCTCGTTAATCCGATATCTGAACGAACGTTCAGAAACCCACCTATTTGGATATACACTGTTAGGACGAACGTGCAGAAGTTTTAGGAACGAACGCTACGGGACGAACGCATGAGCGAACGCTCGTCGGCTAAAGAAAAACGAGCGTTCAAATCAAAGTGGACGAACGTTCAATTCGTCTCAATTTGGACGAACGTTCGGGTTGGTAATCGTTTACAGGACCCCTGTAAACGATTACGCGAGAGAAAAAGCTAATTTGTACAGAAAGTCCAACGCAGGTACTCAGTTAGGTGAACACAGGTCACCAACTAAACGTTCAGAAAATTTTGGGACTAACAGTTCTGCAGAATTTCTGCAGAATTCCAGAAACGTAAAAATATTTTTATCTCCCAAAATTTCCCAGATTTGCACCAAGCGTAACAAAAATTCAACAATCAAAGAAATATATCTAGCTCCCCTTACCTCTTGAAGACTTCCTTGAATCACTTCCAGTTTCCAAATGCACCACCAAAGCCTCCTTGCAGCTCCAACAGCAGCTCCCCCTTCTCCCCTCTCAATTTGGCAGCAAGAAATTTCCACCCCCAGCAGAACCCGTAGCCCCCTCTTAACCTCTCCTCTTCCCCTCCTCTTCTCTTTTCTTTTCTTGTTTTCTTTTTATTTTTGTTTTCAAAGGGAAGCAACGTTTGCTGTCCCTTGTGACAGCGCTCGTTGCTTCCTCCCTTGTCTTTCTTCTTCTTCTTTTTTTTTTTTTTTTTTTTTTTTTTATACAAATCCTTACAGAATATATAAACACGAAATTGATTACAAATTATTAATATATTAATACAAAAGTTATAATGTTCTGACACCGTTCAACTTTAATTCTTATTTAAAATAATGATTTGCTTGACTTTTATTTTCTGAACTGACCAAAATGAATTAAATCAATTAAAACGTAACTTAAAACAACATTACAATGAAAAAAAAAGTTTTAGATGACATTAACTATTAATTACTATCTAATTACAATTTCTTGCCCTTCCTCCCTCTTTCCACTCAAAGGACAAATTCTATTGTTGTTTAGTCAAAGTGAAGGGTCCCACCGCCCATACTTTTTCAACGTTTCCATAAACTAAATTATTATCTTCGTACATATATATTTTATTTTCTTATGTAAATTTTATGGTGAAATTTATTAAGAAAAATATTGAATATATATTAAAACTATAAATTCTAAAAAAGATATTTACCATAATAATTTTCTTTTCTTAATAATACAGTTTACACAAAAAAATGCATTAAAAAGCTTTAAATATTTATTATTTTAGATTTTTTGCGTGTGATATTTTTCAGACGTCTTATTGGATTATGTTAATAAAACGTCGGATTTATAAGGAATGTTAAGAGACGTTGAATTTTTTTAATCGGATATATATATGAAGACATCGGATTCCCAAGCAGAAGGAGACAACATACGTTAGATATTTTAGAATTTTCTAACATTGAAATGTAAATGGTACTGAAGGAGCATTTCCATATTTAATAAGTGAATTCTACCCTCAACCATATAGCTGGAATTTTTATAAAAGGAACAGTGGTTTATACCAATTCCAAATAATTAATAGTTATTTAAAAAATGTCAACAGGTAAAGGTGTGAACTTGAACCCTAATTCAAACAATGGTGCATGGCATAAGAAACTACTTAGCACAGTAAAAAAGAATTGAATTTTTAATAGAAAATCCAAAATGGTTTGACCCGATCAATTTTGGTAGGAATCAGTTACTATCAGAAGAAGAATGGCGTTCTTTGTTTTCCTTTTTCTACTGTTTTTTTATCCCTAATGAAGACATGCAAAGAGGTTGCAATAATGAGGTCAAAAAGGACCATGTCTGTGAACAAACTAGTTAGACAAGAAGTGCTTCCTATGACTAAGAATAGACTAAAAATGCAGATTAAGTAGTTTGTCTTCTCCAACAATTTGTTTGGACCAGACCAGTCAATGCCTTGCAATGTTCAAATTACTATTCAGAGTAGTATTTTTGTGCATAACTTTACCCACACTTGATTCATTTTGAATTGGTCTAATGATCCATTTCTATTATATCACACATCTATCTTCCCTTTACCTTTTGACATCTTTCATAAAATTTTGTAAATTTTTGATAGAGATGAGATTCTCCTGGAGCATATAGTATAAAGGGGATAAAAATATCCAGAGATTGTTAAGGAGTAAAAGAAAAGTAGTGGATAAGATAAGGTGATGAAGGTAAGGGGTAAGAGGATGATTAATTGCAGTCAACAGTGAAGAAGAGATTGGGATTGATTATTATGATTGGATAGTAATAATAGTATCTTGTTGGAGTAGGTCACTTGTAGTGGGGACAAGGTGGAACTGATGGTAGAAGGGACCACTTTGGACTTTGCCATTACAATTTCAAACCTTCATCATCATCATCCCTTCTTTTTAGTTTCAACTCTCACATTCAAGTCTTTCATCTGTGCAATGTGTGAACATAAACAACTTTCTCTTGTAGCCAGAATTATGCATGCATTTGGGGTGGTATGCCACAAAATGTAGGTCAAGAGAGGCTTTCTTTGAACACATAGGTATGATGTAGTTATCCAATTGGTTAGAGATAAATGTGGTGTTAATTCACAAGCATCAACAAAATCCCTCAAACCATCTACCACTTGTCACTGTCAAAAAATGGTCCCAGTCCAGTTACCTTTCCTAACATGCATACTGCAATCAATGTGACTCACTGCTTTAGATGTAAAGTGCCACCAAACCCTAACTTTCAAATTTCACTTTTCTTTCAAATAACGCTCTCTCTTTATTAAAATTACAACAAGTGTTATTTGGATATCAGAAGAGCAGAAGAAAAAGAAGAGATAAATGCTTTGAGAGTTGTAGTTAAACTGTACTGTTAGGTGAATGGTCAGAAATAAAATATACAACATGATTATATCTTGCTTTACTTTAATGCAGTGTATGAAACATCTAAAAGTCAGTTTTTTAGTATTTTGGAAAAGGAAATGTTATGTGGAGAACAACTATAAAAGAGGCCAAAGGAAACAGTTAATGTGCATAACCATTTTATTCAAACTGGATTTCTGCAACAGTTTCAATCTCACACTACAATATCCAAAAATAAATCTAACAAGTGATGTAATTATGTATCAATGAGTCTTTTCTTAAAGTAAGAAAATGAAAAAAATGGGTTTTCAGAAATTTAAATTATATATTTAATGCATAAATTCAAAATATTTTTTGTAAATGTTGGCTATAAATAAATTAATTTTAACTGCTACACAAAAAGCCACCGTTAAGATTTCCAATAATTTGCAAACCCATCAATAAATGCAATCTGGATTAACAGAAATTACCTATTATTAACTTGAAATAAATGTGCAATTATTAAGGGGATGTTGCTCCCTCCACCACCACATCCTTCTCCCTCCACCTTCCCTTTACTATTTTGCTCCTCAGTAAAATTTTATTTTTAGAATTATTATTTTTTAATTTTATTCATTTATAACATATTTCATTGATAACCTACGTAGTTCCTTGTATGAGTAAAATATTTTTCTGCAAAGCTCAGTGATCGTGAAAAGAATTATCAAGCAATCTTCCTCTTGCTTTCGGTGCAGTACGTGGTGCAATGCGTTTGTGGTGTAGTGTGCTTGTCGTGGTTCCTCTCCAGGTACGTAGTCATAATCCTTCCAATAATCCTAAACCCTAAACCCTAAACCCTTCCAATAATCCTTCCAATAATCTTTCCAATAATCCTTTAACCCTAAAACGTAAAATGAAAACGAAGCCTAAACGGATGACATCCTTCAACGGATGTCAACATCCGTTTAAGGCGAAACGGATTAAACGGATGTGGACATCCGTTGAAGGATGTCATCCGTTTAAGCTTTGTTTTAATTTTATGTTTCTGTTATTATTTTATTAGATATTTTAATATTTTGATTTATTATTTTTGAATATCTTTTTAATGTATTTTAATAATGTATATTTATATTAGTTTATATTTAAATATTAAAATATTAAAATAATAAAATAATAAAAGTAAAAAATTTTAACTTTAAGGATATAATTGGAATTAAAGATAATTGGGGAGGTGGAGGGAGAAGGCTGTGGAGGTGGAGGGAGCAACACCCTTATTAAGGGCCAGTGTGCGTAAACTGCAAAGAAGCGTTAGAACACCAGTGAAAATGTTATAAACTTGGTTATTGCTTCATCCACCCCCCACAATTAATAACTGCACTTCTATAATAAGAGAAAAAGATTCAAACATCATCACATTATCATTGCTGCCACCATCCCATTGTTTGCTGCAGAGGAAGAATGAGAGAACAATGCAGGGGAAGAAGAGAGAAAATACAAAAAAGAAAAAAGAAAAAAATATTCTGGAAACCTCATTATAAAAAGACAAATTCTTGAATACATTTTATGTGTTTTGAAAATTCTATTCTAGATATTTTATTCTGGAAATTTTGTTTCGTATGTTTTAGAAAGCTTATTTTAAAAGTTTTAACTTTTCCAAAAGGTAAAATATTATTTTAAAAATTTTAGGGGTGCACGAAAATATTGTGGAGGTACAACATGTAAACATCCATAAACTTCGGTTAATATGATATTTGGGCTTTTTGCGTCATGTAATTCACAATTACTACTGCAACCCATTACTTTTTAAAATATATTTTACTTCATGATGATAACTTATGGATTTCTGTTCTCGATTTCAGAACAAAGTTTTTCAAATTTTTTGGAATATAATTTCCTTGTATAAGATTTTTACAACATATTTTTTTAGAACAAGATCTTCAAAACATGAGATATTTCTTCAAATGAGCTTTCCGTAACTAGTCTTCCAGGATACATGGAAGGTTTTGTAGAACAAAACTTTACGAAACAAACTTTTTTAGATATATAAAATGTTTGTAGAATACAATTTTTAGAATAAGATTTTTAAAATAAGTTTTCTGAAACATAGGAAATATTTTTTAAACAAAGTTTTCACTAAATCTAAATTTTACTCACTCTCCTTCATTATCCCCTCAAAAAGGGTAATGAATAACAAAGGTGCAGCTAAGAAGAAAGACCATTTTAACATTTTGTGTCAAAACGGAGTGCAGGTATTAATCATGGAGTGTATGAAGCAAAAGCAAGCAATATATTGTTTTTTAGTTCTCAAAACCAACTTCACTTCGGCATTTGGAATAAGGCTGCTTCCATATTTTCCTCCCGCACCCTATATTTTTTAAAATCCCAAAAATAACCCTCCTATAAAGTCATGCAATATGAGAGTGTGATGGTGGAGAGATATTGTTCGTTGTTGGGAGTTCATCTTGCATGGGTAATTCTGGTGCTTTCTTGTGGTTTTTGAATTTGGGTAATGGTTGGTAGGCTATTAGGTGTGTGGTGGTGTCCATTGGATGTGGTGGTGTTGTTCATTGCTATCTTAGGAAGACATTTCGGATTTCACTATTTATAATGAATTTTAGGATATTTAACATATGATGTAGTCCATAACATTCATTAGTGCAGAAAAGATTTTAGAAATCTGTTATTTTGGGCTTTTTATGTTTGATCTCGACCTGACGTCTTTACAGATAACGATGATGGGACGTCGGTTTGCACTGTCATACATAGACATCTGACACTACAGATCAGACGTCTATATATACGTTTGACACTACCAATCAAACGTCTAAAGCGTCGTTGTATTTGATTGGATCTTTCTTTGCTTGAGGCCTCTCGGGTTGCTCCTGGCTCATGGATTGTACGTTTTTTTGTATTGGATGGTTTTAAAAACGTAGTGGAGGGAATTAGAGGAGTGCAAAACACAAGAAATCGCCGCCCAAGAATGCTGCATAAGGACATGAGCAAGACTGCACCAAAACCCAACGAAAACACGTTTTAATCAGTTCAAATGAAAGATAATCATCAAAGAGTAATGTAATCGGAGTAAAATTAATTTTAAATGGTGCAAAAGTGAGAAACACAAACCTGAAAAACGTAGCCCGTAGAGAGAAAACGCGAGGAAGATGATGAACATTAAGTGCGTGTAACTGTTACCTCGCATTCGCGGTGTTTTAATGCAGCTATATAGAAGTCTGTTCCCTCCCACATCAGACATCTATATGGCTTTAGAAGTCAGATTGGCGGGATCTGACATCTAAATGGAGTCAAAAAGTGACTTTTTAGATTTCAAAAATGAGTATATAGAAGTTTGTTCCCCCACATCAGACATCTATATGGCTTTAGAAGTCGGATTGGCGGGATCTGACGTCTAAATGGAGTCAAAAGGTGACTTTTTAGATTTCAAAAATGAGTATATAGAAGTTTGTTCCCCCACATTAGACGTCTATACTGCTTTAGAAGTATGATTGGTGGGATTTGAGGTCTAAATGGAGTCAAAAAGTGACTTTTTAGATTTAGAAAATGAGTCAATAGAAGTTTGTTCCCCCCCACCCACATTAGAAGTCTATATGGCTTTAGAAATTTGTTCCCTCTAGAACAGACGTTTGTATGGTTGTTTTATTTACGGAAAAATACCACAGGTCATTTTTTACGTTGGATATTCGAGGGTCGGACATCTAAAGGGTGACATTAAAGGCCTTTTATGCACTAGTGATTATTTCGGATTTGAAATCATATCGTGGATTGTAGAATCCTAAATTTACATACATTACATATTTGAAAATCTAGAATGTATTCTTAATCCGAAAAAGTTTCATATCACATACACCCCTCCCCATAAATACACTTACCAACGACAATGTTAACCACAAAAATCTAAAGTCATTTATCTCTCCCAAACACAACGCACGATATAACAAGATCGTTAATGCAAAAACAGTGTATAATGTCACACGTTCAATGTTCAACCACTGAATAGCCAATGTTAAAAATGATTAGTGACATTTTTGTAAATAAATGCAGTTATTAGACATCGTTTAGAGTTGTAATTCAACGTCAATTTGTTATATTGGGTAAATTTTGCGAAAATGTTTGACGCAAAGGTGAAAATGTATTTACGTATCACGTCAAATTCCCTAGAATTAGACGTCAAAAGGATATAAAATGTCGAATGCCCCAACGTTAGACGTTAAAAGGCTAGTGAATTCAATAAAAATTTGAGCGGGAGATTGAAAATTTATTCACTTTATCTTAGCGCACGATACCCTTTTCTCTACTCAAACTTTTCTGGAAGGAAGTTAGACGACCATCATATGTAATCTTTCTTTCATTTGTTACAAATGCATGTTAATTAACTACTTTAGATATGATTTTCGTTTGTTTTGATAAATTATTTTCGTGTTATTGTCCTTCATAGGCGCATTCTGCTTTCTCTCTCACTGGTGACAATACTTTATTTTGACAAACCCACCTTTTGAAGGTTAGATTTCGTTTCATTTTGAAAAACTCATTTGTTGAACTTGTTTGTTGTTTTCTTGTTGAACTTGTTTGTTGTTATTGTTTGGTTGAACCTATTTGTCGTTGTTTGATTGAACTTGTTTGTTGTTTGTTATTGTTGTATGTTATTGTTGTTTGTTTTTTATACTACACTATACGTTCATAGTTCATGCTTTATAAAATACCAAAAACTGAAATTTGTTGTTTTTTTGCTTTTCATGTCTTGTAGAATTGTAAAAAGATCACAATTAATTAAAAAAACAAAAGAAATTATTAACGTCGAATATTGACAAAATTCGACTTTAATTTGCTTTACTGTAAACGTCGAATTGTTCTATGTTCGATGTCAATTTATCGGACGTCGACCTCAAATTCAATGTGAAAGGCCAAAAATCAACAACATTATACTATGTTTTTGCACTAATGGATGAACCCTTTTCTTCTTCACTAGCTTTGAGCAATGGTAGTGTGAAGTTGATGACATACCACCTAGTCATAACTCAATCACATTCAAGAAGAGCTAGATTCATATATGCAAAGTGAAGCAAAACTCTTTCTCTTGGGTTATCATAGAGTATTACTAAACCTTGTATTAAGGGTCAAGTAATGTATGATTTCTTTTTAGGCCTTGTATTAAGGGCCAAGTAGTGTAGAGTTTTTAAATAATCTTGCTTAAGTTGTAGGGTAATATTTGAGCCTAGCTTAAGCTAAACTTAGGTGATTAGTATTTTAACTCTAGCTTGGTGGAGGATGTTCTACATGAGACATGGTGACCATATGACAAACTTTTAGTGAAGAATTTTCTTACAAAGGTATTGACCATGTGTCATTTCCCTAGTGGAAAACTTTTGCTAAAGTGGTTTTCCACGTAACAAGTGTTATCAATGAGAAGCATTGGTATCTTGAAGCTACTGTGAAGTTTTGATGATGTTAAAAGTTGAAGGATTGAAGACTCTTATTGTATCTACATTAAAAGCATTTTGCAAAAACAATTGTATAAGAATAACTTTGATGATGTAAAAGTACTTATAAGTTTTCCGTTTTAGTGAGTCATTGCGCAAATAATAGATTATCAAGTGTAATAATCGATTATCACGAGCCAAAGTAGAAAGAGACTGCTTGCGCAAATAATCGATTATCCCTCAGAATAATCGATTATCATTTTTTTAAAACCACATAACAGACGCATATAATCGATTATCACTTTTGATAATTATTACTGGCAGTTGGGAGCTACCTTTTCAGTTTCTTCAGTTTCTGAACCTGCACGAATCTTGGCTTATAAATAGAGTTCTCCATAGCTCTTAGAGAGTAACTTTTCATTTGAGAGTATTAAATTTGTGTGCCTAAGGGAAACTCTCTGAAAAAGGAACTAAGCCATTTGAGAATACAGAAAAAGTTTGAGGAAGTTCTTAAGTGTTAGTGTGCTCGAGTAAAGTCTTGTGAATAGGAGAACATTGTGCTTAGTGTGTCTAAGGTCGAAGCAGTTATCTTCAAGTTGATTGAGCCGAAATTCTACAAACAATATTTTAGTTAAAAAGGTTAAGCACTGTTTATAGTAATTAACGACTAAACGTAAAATCTTTCTATTCGAACCAGGATAAAACACTTTGTGTGATTTTCTCTATCTCTGCACGTTTAGTTTACCATCTATTTGTTAAAAGTTCTAAACGAAAATTAAAATTTTTAAAAGAACCAATTCACCCTTCCCCTCTTAGTTATTGATCGTAACACACTCTTTAAATCATTTCCGCTGTGTGATACCAGTTTTCAACAACAAGCTCTTAGTGATAGTTTTCTTATAAAAATAGTGATCATATGTTATTTTTCTAGTAGATAAATTTTTCCTAAAGTGGTTTTCCACGTGTGACTATAGGAGTGGAATGTTTTTCTAAAAGTTAGAGTGTCACATGTCAAGTTTTCCTTCACCAAGATAAGATTTTTAGGGTTTTGTGCAAGATAACATTTTAGGGTTTTGGTTTACTTTTGTAGACTCCTTCATCTATAAATAGTAGTGTCTGTCCCCTTTTAAACCAACTTTTGAGATTAGTAATGAAATGCTACCAAAAATTTGAATTATTCTTAACTTGTCTCTAAGTTATGGCTATAGCATAATATAAGGTCTCTCTAGCCACCCTTCTCTAGAGTTGACCAACCTCTATAAAAGCACCATCAACAACATTAATCCCACTACAAACACACCAAAATCAAGAGCAATCACCACCATTTCCATAACTTCCTTGCCACTTTTATCACCATAGCTTTTTTTTCTTACTTTGGTCCAACGTAACTTGAGATGGAATCTATCATTTTGTGTTGGAGGTACAAGGACGTGATTTCTACTAATGGAGGTGTAGGGATTTACGATCCAGCTTTTCTAATATAGAGATATGATTTTCTGATAATGAAATTAGAAAAACTCTATGAAGGTGTGGTGACAATGAATATAAAAAAACTCTATAAATATTTGGTAGTTACCATCACATCACAAAGATGGAGTTAGGTCATTTTCATTAGAAAATTTTAATATTTAAAATCAAAGTTAACTCATTTTAATTAGACTATATGGTTGCATAAAGAAATTTTCTTGGAATAATGTTAGCCCCAAGGGGCTTTTTCACTTTTTAATTTGGTAAGCTCATTAACGAAATAAGGACAATAATATCTTAAGAGAGATATTTTAACAACATTTTGATAGGTGTCATTTTCTTACTAGGTTTAGAGTACATCGTTATAATATCAAATAAATAATAAATCAATAAAAAAATAATACACATCTTAGCTCAAAATGTTGTCAAGTATGTAAAAATATAATTTTCCAATTAACAAAGCAGGCATTAAACAAAACTAAGAATATGTGTGAGCGTGCGTGTCACGTGAGTCTCCGTCCTCATGTTCCTCTCTATCTGCGTTGAGCAATGTGTGATTGTGCGAGACAGAGATAGATGATGATGCATTCACGGATTAGAAGCGTTGGCGCAAACATCAAATGCGCCGCGAGACTCTTCTGTTCATCATCGGCAACCTCTCCAGTGGCAGCGTCGCAATTCCCGCAGACTCTGGCGGGGCTCCGGGCGCGGCTGGAGGAGGAATCACCGTCGCTGTCGGACTTCATCGCACTGAGATCGGAGAGCGCGTACTCGGTGGAGGTCGGGACGAAGAAGAAGCCGCTTCCGAAACCAAAGTGGATGAAGGAGGCCGTTCCCGGCGGCGAGAAGTACGTGCAGATCAAGAAGAAGCTCCGCGAATTGAAGCTTCACACTGTTTGCGAGGAGGCTCGGTGCCCTAATTTGGGCGAGTGCTGGTCCGGCGGCGAGACCGGCACTGCTACGGCAACTATCATGATTCTCGGTGACACTTGTACTCGAGGTTGCAGGTTATAATCCAATCGTTTCGATTTCTATATCTATAAATAAACATCTACACTATCACGAACGGAAGATACGCATTGAGTGTTTCTAGCTTAGGCTTCCACTTCAGCTTTAGCAGGAACAGGGACGTTATTTATTTTTGAAAGTGGCTTTGAGGAAGTGTATCTAGATTTGGATAATTAGGTATGGTTGGTGTTTCAGTTTGATTGATAAGTAGAGCAGATACCACTCGCCAGTAGTGTTGCAAAAATGATATGAAGTAGTTCTGTGCTCATGTTATGAATCCTAAGGAATGCTGGAGTTGCTTTAAGTAATAAGCATGTTTTAGAGATTGAGTTGTTTAATGGCATAGCACGTATAGTTGACTGAGATTGTAATAATTACATGTACATCTTAGAATTTGCGTTACTCAAATCCAAAAACTAGTTCAAGAAGTCAGAGCTGTCCCATTCTTGTATATGCTACTTTTGTCATATCATTAGTGAACGTGATCTTTCCAATACACCCGATAATGGCTCGGTAACCAGCGACCCAATAGGTCGAGTAGCAATCACTAAAATAGGGTCTATCATCTTTAAATTTGGTTTGGATGTATAACAAAATTTGATTTTAAAATTTAACTTTTATTGTCTGATCGATAACTATAACTATACTTTGGGGTGATACTCTGACTTCTCTTACGGGTACTGCTAGTTAAGTTTACACATTACATCCTTTTTATTCGGGAAATTACACACTGTCATCACTGTGTATTTTATAATGCACACCCTTTTATAATTAAGAAGTTGCTCCTAGCTGTTCTTACTTGATGTACAATTTCTACAACATTTATTCTAATAAAAATAACTAGGTAAGAAAGGTAGCCGTAATTTCCCAAAGAAGTATAGGATGTAATAAGAATTAACCACGGGAATCTTAGTATGATTATCCAAGACTTATTATAGTTGTACATGGATTAGTTTTTTCTCAAGAAACTTGCATCTAATTATTTCTTGTTAATTTCCAGATTTTGTAATGTTAAGACATCGAGGACTCCTCCATCCCCTGACCCTGATGAGCCCACCAATGTGGCTGAAGCAATTGCATCATGGGGTCTAGAGTATGTGGTTATAACAAGTGTTGACCGTGATGATTTACCTGATCAAGGGAGTGGTCATTTTACTGAGACAGTGCAGAAGCTTAAGGCACTGAAGCCTAATATGCTGATAGAAGCCCTAGGTATGTATTTGAATATTTCTAGTTACCGAAAATATTTTGGCATCTCTATCAAATTAAAATTCCAAGCCTAATACTGATAGGTGGGCACCTAGTTCTATTTACAAAATTAAGCATCTATATGGTTTGCAGTTATAGTTAGTGGATAATGGGTATGAAAGGAAGGCAATCTTTAGTTAACTTTTGTTTCAACTATAGGATATTAGGTTGGAAGGTGGATCAGGTGGTACCCATTGTGCTAATTCCCCATGGAAGTGTCAGTTGCTGAATTTCATAGATGTAGTACTTTTATTAGGGAAATGTGATATGCTAACGGTATGGCTTTTAATAGAATTATGAAGAGATCTTGTTTACAGGTCATTGGGAATAAATTTGGTTCGATTTTGAATTTACATCTTCTTGTGTCAGGTTTCAGTCTTAGTATATGTTTGTTGAGATGAATTATTATTACTATGCTTAATTAAAAACCTTCTTAAGTACTAACTCAAATTTCTTTCTTTGATGATTACTGCACCATTGTTGTATTAAGTTCCAGATTTTCGAGGAGATGCAGACTGTGTAGAGAAAGTTGCTAAATCAGGATTAGATGTCTTTGCACATAACATTGAGACAGTGGAAGAGCTACAGAATGTTGTTCGGGATCATCGTGCTAATTTTAGGCAGTCCTTAGATGTTCTAATGATGGCCAAGGAATATGCTCCTGTTGGAACACTCACTAAGACTTCAATAATGTTAGGTTGTGGGGAAACACCTGACCAGGTTGTGAACACAATGGAGAAGGTGAGAGCGGCTGGAGTTGACGTTATGACATTTGGGCAGTACATGAGACCTTCAAAGCGCCATATGCCAGTTTCTGAATATGTTACGCCAGAGGCCTTTAATAAGTATCAGACTCTTGGCATGGAAATGGTAAGACTTTTGTTCATGTGTTTGAATTTAACTTATTTTGGTATGGAGAAATGCTCATTTTTTTACTGCCTAGGAGCTGTTGAAAAAGATAGCATTTATATCGTATAATGAATTGGTTACCAAAAGTAATTGTTATAATATATGATGAGTGTTTCAGTGTAAAAGTTGAGACCGAGATATGAACCTGATGAGTCACGTCTTTTCCTCCTAGAATGTTGTTATCTTTCCGTCTTCTTCCTGTTTAGAATACTCCGGGGAGAAGAGAGCGGGTACCTGCAAAGACACTCCGACGCTAAGTCAGAGAAAAGGGAATTGTCGAACTCTTTTAGTTCAATTATTGAAGAAAAATGATCATTCTCTCTTCCTCTAATTCAGAAAAAACATACCTCTTTTTTCCTCTTTCTTTTCCTATTTAACCTAATGATAAAATAAACCGTTTAGTTAAAAATCCGGTTAGTTGGACAACCTGACCATTTGGAAAACACAACCGTTAGGTCGTGCTTGATACTGGGTCAGTTGATCCCGTGATTTGTGACACTTATGCTGATATTTGTAACCGCTTACTCTTTAATTTATCAAGATTAATATTTCTATCTTGACTAAAATTGATCGAACGTCTTTCCTCTGACATTTGTCCGGATTGATGCGATCTCGTGGGCTAATCGCCAGCCGTTTGGTGCAATCGACATATAATATGATCGCCGATTGTTTAATGATTTAATACGTTCGCTAAAAGACGATCGTTTTAATGATCGATGTCGAGAGGGGTCACGGCAAGCGTGTGGTGTTCCTAGGCGATAGTTCTACGTGGTAGATGGACGATCGTTCAAGAATGATCGCAAGATAGCTCGCTATTGTGCGTTTTATTTATCCTCAGTGGTCGCCTGGGTTACCAGTCGACTACCTCAGATATCCTACCATACATAATACCCCCAAGTCCGAGTAAACGAGCGTGGTTTCAGCATACGAGTTTATTGTAGGACGTTGAGGGTACAGTTATTGGGTAAGTGCGACGAACCGTTTTGGCTAGAGACTTTAGGGTTTCCCGCCTTTGGGGTATACGTAAAGACATGAAAATAGAGCCGTTGGATTAAGTTGATCTTACGGCGCATGATACTCTGCCACCCTTGGCTTCTTTAATACGAAAGGGAAGGTGAAAAGGTGTGTTACGTTTACCAAAATCAAAAAGCATCTTCTTCCTTCCGGTGACGGTTCTCCTGCTCTACTACAAGTGGATTTTGCTTCCATACGAACCCGCTAGGTAAAATCTTTAATCCTTTCTTCGTTCTAGTGTGCTTATCACCGATAATGGAAGAAAAGGGGCAGAATGTCCGGGTTGACACATCGGGATTGTCGTCGATGGCGGAGCGTCACGAAATCACCACCATTCTGAGCGGTGAAAGTGCTTTCTTATACGGAAGCGTGTTGAGCGAAGGTCCAGAAGATTGTGCTGAGCCCACGACTAGTGGTGGTGGCTACGACTGGGCTTCGCGGGAAATAAATGAATTCCGTAGTCTGTTTAGAAGTAGAGCAGTGTTAGCGGATTGGGTAGAAAACAGTTGTATCTTGAGAACCCTAGATTATAGATCTTGTGTTAAGTTGGTAGCCTGTCATGAGAATGAGAGAGTTTTTCATGGAAGAGAAAACGCCACCAACGATTTTTTCTACTGCTACTCCCCGCCATTTTATGATCTGTATGTGAGATTGCCATTGACAAATTTTCAAATGGAAGTATTAAGAACCCTAAACGTGGCACCTACCTAACTGCATCCCAACAGTTGGGGGTATATGCAGGCGTTCACTGTCATTTGTCAAGCCTTGGCTATTAGGCCGACTATGGCATTGTTTTTGCGGTTCTTTAGATGTCGCCCGGTTGCTAAGAAGGGTTGGGTATCCTTACTTTCTGAGTCGGGTGATGTCCTCCTGGAGCTTTATTTGCAGTCGTACCGGGGTTTTAAGGAAAATTTTTTTAAAGTATCAATTCTCAACCCAAGGCGATCGTACTTTTTTGACGAAGATGGGAGTCCGAAGTTTCCTCTGTAATGGACACAGAATCCATTGAAATTCACCTCGTGGGTTGAGGATAAGATGACGATCGAAGAATTAGAGGCTTTGGATGTGTTGACTGCATTGCCACACCCCTTTTCTTCCCGTCGGCTCATAAATTGTCTCGAGCATGATGATTTCGACTCAAGGGTATTTGGTATGTTCTCTTATTGTTATTTTTGTATGTTATTGGATTGTTGCTGACCGTGTTGGAGGAATTTGTACTTGTAGAGATAATGGGAAGAAAGGGACCAGTTCGCAATTGGTTCAGAACGGTCGACATTGAGAAGGAGGATGTCGGTCATCCAGGCCCCTCCTCAGGAACTACTCCAACTCCGCCACCCCCTCCTAATGTTCGGGCGGCGTCTCCTGACGAAGCAGCGATCGTTGAGGAGAGGCCGTTGATAAGAAAACAGAGAGGCAAGGCTATCGACTCCGCGGGTACTATGTCCAAGAAAATGAAGGAATCTGAAGGAGGGACGAGTCGTTCTATTCCTAGCGGCGAGTGGGATTCATTCTTCACCCTTAGCCACAAAATTGAGTTCAATTTGGATGATTCTGAGAAGAAGAGGGTGGAAAACATGACAGAACAATCGCCCTGTGTCGAGAATCGACACTTTAAAAAAGTTTTCCTTAAAGCCCCTGTACGACTGCAAATAAAGCTCCAAGAGCGCATCACCCGGCTCAGAAATTAAGGATACCCAACCCTTCTTAGCAACCGGGTGACATCTAAAGAACCTCAAAAACAGTGCCACAGTCGGCCTAATAGCCAAGGCTTGACAAATGACAGCGAACACCTGCATATACCCCCAACTGTTGGGATGCAGTTGGGTAGGTTCCACGTTTAGGGTTCTTAGTACTTCCATTTGAAAATTTGTCAATGGCAATCTCACATACAGATCATAAAATGGCGGGGAGTTGCAGTAGAAAAAATCGTTGGTGGCGTTTTCTCTTCCATGAAAAATTCTCTCATTCTCACGACAGGCTACCAACTTAACACAAGATCTATAATCTAGGGTTCTCAAGATACAACTGTTTTCTACCCAATCCGCTAACACTGCTCTACTTCTAAACAGACTACGGAATTCATTTATTTCTCGCGAAGCCCAGTCGTAGCCACCACCACTAGCCGTGGGCTCAGCACATTCTTCTGGACCTTCACTCAACACGCTTCCGTATAAGAAAGCACTTTCACCGCTCATAATGGTGGTGATTTCGTGACGCTCCGCCATCGACGACAATCCCGATGTGTCAATCCGGACATTCTGCCCCTTTTCTTCCATTATCGGTGATAAGCACACTAGAACGAAGAAAGGATTAAAGATTTACCTGGCGGGTTCGTATGGAAGCAAAATCCACTTGTAGCAGAGCAGGAGAACCGTCGCCGGAAGGAAGAAGATGCTTTTTGATTTTGGTAAAAGTAACACACCTTTTCACCTTCCCTTTCGTATTAAAGAAGCCAAGGGTGGCAGAGTATCATGCGCCGTAAGATCAACTTAATCCAACGGCTCTATTTTCATGTCTTTACGTATACCCCAAAGGCGGGAAACCCTAAAGTCTCTAGCCAAAACGGTGCGTCGCACTTACCCAATAACTGTACCCTCAACGTCCTACAATAAACTCGTATGCTGAAACCACGCTTCTTTACTCGGACTTTGGGGGCATTATGTATGGTAGGATATATGAGGTAGCTGACTGGTAACCCAGGCGACCACTGAGGATAAATAAAACGCACAATAGCGAGCTATCTTGCGATCATTCCTGAACGATCGTCCATCTACCAGGTAGAACTATCTCCTAGGAACACCACACGCTTGCCGTGACCCCTCTCGACATCGATCATTAAAACGATCGTCTTTTAGCGATCATATTAAATCATTAAACAATCGGCGATCGTATTATATGTCGATTGCACCAAACGGCTGGCGATTAGCCCACGAGGTCGTGTCAATCCGGACAAATGTCAGAGGAAAGACGTTCGGTCAATTTTAGTCAAGATAGAAATATTAATCTTGATAAATTAAAGAGTAAGCGGTTACAAATGTCTGCATAAGTGTCACAAATCACGGGATCAACTGACCCAGTATCAAGCACGACCTAACGGTTGTGTTTTCCAAATGGTCAGGTTCTCCAACTAACCGGATTTTTGGGTAAACGGTTTATTTTATCATTAGGTTAAATAGGAAAAGAAAGAGGTATGTTTTTTCTGAATTAGAGGAAGAGAGAATGGTCATTTTTTCTTCAATAATTGAACTAAAAGAGTTCGACAATTCCTTTTTTCTGACTTGAGCGTCGGAGTGCCTTTGCAGGTACCCGTTCTCTTCTTCCCGGAGTATTCTAAACAGGAAAGATAACAACGTTCTACGAGGAAAGGATGTTCATATCTCGGCCTCAACTTTTACACCGAAACGATGAGTATCTTGAAATACCAATATTGTATCAAAATATTTTAGAGTACCTTAGAGATTATATTATTAGCTTGGTCTTCCTTTTTGTTTTGAAAAGATTAATATTAGTTTTCCTATTTCTTGATTTCCATGTTTCCTTATATTTCATGATTTGACTCCTTATTTAGTTAGGGTTATGATGTAGTGTTGGCATGAAAAAGAATTAGTGTATTTACCATCTTATTGCAACTCGTCATTCAGTCTCTTTTCCATTTCGTCCCTCTGTTCCAAAAATTTAATAATTTCAACAGTAATTACTGATTGTGTACTTTATCATCAATTTTGCTGGCCTTAATTTAATCTAATACTAAATATCAGTTCTGTACTATAATAGTATTTTCTTTTTGTTTCTATGTTCTCTCGATGTATTAGATATTGAGTGGCATAAAACTTATTAAACCTGAGCTTCTTGCCTGTATTTATTCGTCTCAAAATTTGGAGCATATAAAATCATTTTTTCCCTTTCAGTTTTTGTAAAATAATCATATCGTGCTACTACATGGAAAGTTTAGACTTGTCATTCCCTTATTTATTCTAAGGAGTTAGCACACCCCTGACGCAGCGGACCTGCCAATAGCAATCTTTATCTCACATTCTATTTCTATTCATCACCAAGCGGTGCAATCATGGAACATTTCTCTCCGTTTAATTGTTGCATCCAGCATCATGATGATTTATGGAAAAACTGTAATATTATTATAAAACCTGCATATGGTATTTAATTATTATAGCTTGATCATGTGGTATAAACTGATTCTACTTTGTATGAAGGGATTTCGATATGTGGCATCGGGGCCCATGGTGAGGTCTTCATACAAGGCTGGTGAATTCTATATAAAATCCATGATTGAATCAGATCGAGCTGCATCTCCCTCAAAGCTGACATCCTCTTGACGCATTATCTTTTCGTTATTTACACACTTCATTGTGCATTATATGTAAGTACCGCAGGCTTACTACATGCTGTTGATGCTCATGCCACCGAGTAATGAGTAGAAGCTTATAAATGGACATGTGCTGTCTGCCATATTTTTCTCATCCTCCTTCCCAACACAAACACCAATTAGTGGATTGGCTGATTTATTTGGAAAATGCAAATTTCAAGGTTGTATATGTTCACATTTACGTGTATTCATTTTTTTTTTCTCTATTCAACTGGTGCTAACTAATACCAGTTACTGTAGTTATTAAAAGTAATGACTGTTTATCTCTTATTCGATAAATCGTTTAAATCTGTTTTTTTAATTCAATTTAGGTTTATTTTGTAGTTGACGTTCAAACTTATCTCACTGGACTTCAGTTTTGAATTAGAGTTCGGTAATACCAAAGAGCCTATATAATTGTTCTGGCAAATTGTCCTGAAATTATGTTTAGGACATTGTTACATTTGAAAGGCCCTAGTGTCTGTCCCTCAACATCCTCTGGGGAATGATGGTAGAACAATTGAAAGTTGGAATACTTTAAGTAATAATTTTTTAGGTTAACTATATTTTTGGTTTCTAATTTATTAAATGGTTTTGGTTTTATTCTTCCTTCCAAAGAAGTTTACTCTAGTTAGATTCTTATTTTTTCAAAGTTTATAGAATTAATTATGATGTTAAGTGTTTTCTTTACGTGATAAATGCTGATTCATGTCAATATTTCATTTAAGATATGTGACAAATTATTTAATTTAAAAAAACGAAATTAACTTTCTATTACATTTTCTTTTTTTCAAGCTAGTCCTTCCAAATCTCCTTCAGAGGCTTTTTCTCTAACATCCATCCATATCACATTCACAAGAGGTGTTTCCCTTTTCATTTCTTTCTTTGTGCCTCTATTTCTTGATCAAAGATGTCGTTGGTGACTGCAATCGGAAGCCTCAGCTACTCAACTTAAACATTGTTGTAATTCTCCCTTGTCGTTCAGATCTATTATTGGCCCTGCCACCACCATTGGAGGTGTCGACAACCAATATCTTCGTTGCTCGGATCTCCCTTTTCTCCTCTTCTCTTTCTCTTCCAAGCCTAGATTGGGGACATACAACCTTTTTAATATCACCATCGCATTGTTCAGACCAGTTGTCGTGACCATGTTATGTTTGTCACAAGCACCACCAAAACCATTTCACTTGTTTCAAGCACTATCTAAAACCGGAACATATTTCTTTGCCTTGATTTTCGTTCTTCCCAATTTTCTCGATTGATTTTGGTTTTTGAATATTGTTTTGGTTGGTTGTTGTTTGAGAATGTAGAGGAGATGGAGAAAAATAGGGGTATTATGTGTGCATGTGTAAATGGTTAATTAAGAAGAATATAATTGATGGGTGATTATTGATGATTGTTGTGTGTTCTATGTGATAATTGTGGGTTGTGAAGATGGAAAGTGTAATGAAAGGGTTAGAAGATGATTAGATGCTCCATGAGTATAGTGGAAAAGGTGATTTTTGTTGTTTGGGGTGGATGAATGCTTTCTTGTGTGTTGAAATGGAGGGAGAGGAAGAAATATGAAGATGAAAATAGTTGATGATAATGGAGGAGAAAACATGAGCTCGTTGAGGAAAGAGATAGATATGTTTGTTTTGTAATGAGTAGTTTCTTGTTGAAGAAAACCAAAATTGTGGGTGGAATTGTATGACCGTCTGGTTAACCATTAATGAGATGCACAAACAAACCACCACTAATACCTAACGATTAAGGAGTCTGATTGATCGGTCAACGGTCAGGGCAATTAACTATAATGTTGAACAACTTAATGGTAAAGTGTGATTACTAACAATTGAGTCGTAATTAGGTCATTTTTAATCAAAAGTTCACTTCAAAATTTATAAATACAGGTTTGAGATAAGGAGGTAGGTGATTGTATTTACTATACAATTAATATTTAAATTGTCAAATGTTGAGCTGACTTTGGCATTAGAGTACCTTCTGTAGGTACTCTTTGAACAGTTCTAGATGAGTGGTTACAAGAAGACATAGAGTAGAAGACAACTTTGAACCTGTTGGAGGGTTTCTAGAAGTTGGATGTTAACCTCGACTCTACACCTCGAAACATTTTAAAACCACTGTGGGCCCGAGCATTCAGCAACCAACCAAAACCCTATGGTGATAATTATAAGGAATATGATGAGCAATGTCATGGCAGAGGTGTTTGAAATTCATCCTAGCCAGTTCGAGATGTTGAGAACCATGCAAGGACAAATGGAAGAAATGTAGAGGAGGTATGAAGAGGAGTTGACAACTCTTAGGGTTGAAAAAGAAACTATGCGTCAAGAGTAAAGCGCTCGACAATTTGTGCCCTCAGCTTCAGCATAACAATAGCAACAACAGTTCCAGCCTCCCTCAACCAGACTTAGAGAAGACCTATGCAGGATAACCCACAAGGGCAATAAGGGAGCAAGCAAGGAGAACCTGTCATGTAGACGAAGAACATGACTGACTTATTGTCTTTCAGTACGACCATCATGGAGACCCTTATGCCTCTAGTTCCCCCAATCTTTGAGAAATATGATGGATCGACTGATCTGGAGGAGCACTTGAGGATGTTCGTCAACTAAATGTGTATATGTTCACATTTAGAACGTTCTGCCTTTCCTTCAAGGGAAAGGCGTTGACGTGATTTAACTCCCTACCACCTAACTTCATTGACAACTTTGTGGTCACTTGCTTGTTGTTCGACATGCAGTTTGCTACAAGAAGGTCGCACCACTTGACCACTCTTTCATTGGTCAAACTCAAGCAAGAAAAGGATAAGTCCTTTTGTTCTTTCATGGGTGGTTTGGTAAAACCGCTTAGTAGATTTGAAACCTTAGTCATGAGTTTGCCCTCACTCATGTGATAATGGCATTGAAGCTTGAGTTGTTCATTGATAAAGCCAACCAAAACCATTAAGAAGTTAAAGGAGAGGGTGATAGTGTATATGTGGGTCGAAGACATGAAAGACTTCTACAAGCTCCAAAAGCAGTAGGAACCTTCCATGAGCGAGAAAAAGGAGAGCAAGAAGTTGAACGGTGCTGGCGACAAAGGGGTTGAGTCTCGACCGAAGGACATTGATGGACGAGCGTCCAAGGAGATGACGAAGGTGCGTGTCGCGATCTCCTTCGAAGCTTCCTCCAGAGATGAATGTAGCGGAAAATGATGACGAAGCTCTAAATCGAGAGCTGACTCGAAGGAAACCTACTAAACTAAGAACAGACTCAAGAAAATCCTAAGATCTAAGGTTTAAACGGTGGAAAACCTAGATTGTTCGGTGGAAAGTGGATTAAACGGTAGAAAGGAGAAAACAATCGGTGAAATCGAAAGGTAAAGTGAGAATGATGAAGGAACCCTAAGTTTGGATGAAGATGTTCGGTGGAGAGGTTTGTAATGGCTGATATGAAGCAAAGAAATGAAGGAGGAAGGAGATTCTAGGAAGAAAACTGGCTTACTGTGAAGAAGCCTCGAGAGGAAGAATGAAATGTGGTTCTGTGAGATGGAGAAACGAGAGAGAATGTGGATGTGCGTGTCTGATGCGCGAGAGAAAATCCAGTGATGTGGAATGAAGGAGTTGACACGTGCAATTGTAGCTGCTAAGGCGCACCATGCAGAGGAAGTGGATTGGTGTAGAAGCAACGTCGTGGAGGAGAAAGAAATATGTGGAGCACAGTAGAAATGGAAAATGAAAATGGAAGCAGTGTGCAAGGAAGGTGGCTAGAGGGAGTCTTTGGACTCTCTAGCCTAGGACTTTCAAGAGAGAATAGTTTCTGATTTAGAAAACTCAATTCTCATTAATCTCCAAAAGTCCCAATACAAGAGAGGAGCTGGGTATTTATAGTAACCCATGCTCCTTAAGAGCTAAGTTATGAAAGATAAAAATACAAAAGGAGGACTACGTCAAGCAGGATTGCATCATATCCTCCCTCTTAAAAAAAAAGATTTGTCCTCAAATCTGGCAATCGCCTTATGAAGAAGCTCCACATAATTTTTGGGAGCATGGCCATCTTGGAGTGGCCTTATTCTTTTATATTCACTTTTACTTCCTCCTGGATCAAACACAAATCTGCAATAAACATCAAATATATTTTCAATTAATATCAATCCAAGAAAGAATTTTTCTATAAAAACAAGGAAATAAGGACTTCTAATATTTTGTTTTGTAGTCTTTGTAAATTTTAGAAGTCCAATTTCACTTTTGTCTTGAGTTATTTCTTTCCTTAAAGATAAGAATAATTCAAGATATGAATTGCCATATTTTGGAAAGGTTTGCATGGAATATGAGATGACAATTTGTTTGAAAGAAAAGTTAAAAATTGAAAAATAATCAATTATTGAAAAAGAAGTAAAGATTTGGAAACCTTCCCTTTTAGGTTCCATGGTCTTTGAAAGAATAGGATTTGTCATCAGTAAAAAATTTTCCTTTTCTTTCTTCTCTCTTTCTTACCTTTCTCTCTTTTCTTCTTCTTTTCTCTCTTCTTCTATTCTTTTATCTTCTTCTCTTTCTTCCTTTTCTTCTTCTCTTCTTCTTCTCTCTTCTCTTTTCTCTATTTTTTCTCTGTCTCTCTTCTCTTCTTCTTTCCTTTCTTCCTTTTCTTTTCTCTCAATCTCTCTTTCTCTTTTCTTATCCTTGATCTCTTTAAGTCTTGCCCCAAATTCTAATTCTCTACGAAGAAACCCATGATCATTTAAACTCTCAAGAAATAATTTTCCATCTTCAATGCAATCCCTAATTAGTTCTAGGTTTCTTTTAATACTTGAAGGCACAAACTTTCTTCTCATGCAAGCTTTTAAATCATGTCAATCACGTATGGAAGACTTTATACCTTTCCTAACAAGATATTGTCTTTCATTCCACCACTTTCTTGCATGCACTTCTAACTTAGAGAGATATATACTAAGAACATAATATTCACTCTCTTCATAAAATCAAGGATTTATTTTATCAATTTCTTTTTCCCAAGCTAGGTATGTTAATGCACCTATGTCTTTACCAAAGGATGGAAGATTCCTAGCTTGTTTAAACATTTCATCAACATTATCTAACCTAGAAGACCTATATGAACTATAAGAAGACATCTTTGTTTTTAAAAGTTTTCTTAATCTAAAGGGTTCAAAACTTTCACTTAGACAAGTCCCAGGTAAGAGAGGTGAGCTAAAGAGTTGCTTAAGTACCAAGTCTTGTCTTGCCAGAAATGTCTTAGGCTACTAACTAATTACCCCTTAAACTAAAATTACCTTTAGAAACAAAGTACAAAACTCAAACAATTAAACACTAAAAGACTAGACTCTTTGGACTCTAATGTGAAAAGGCTTAGAGTTTAATCCCTTTTAGCCTAAATCACCCCTAAACGTAAAACACAAAGCACATCAATATTAAAGTTCAAACAATCAAGAAAAGTTGCCAAGAGTTGAAAGAGCACCAAGGACTCTTCCAAATACTTGGACTTTTTAAAAGGCCTTTTACAAACAAAAATGAAACTAAAAGAAAGCTAGCCTATCAGCCTATTACACATCAAATGGAACAAAAAAAATATACAAAACATGCACGCTGCCACGGTCTGGTACTGGTTCAGCTACAATCCACTTTTGATGCCAAGTCCTTGTGCTAAAATACGTACACTGATGTTGTTGTTTCGGGCAGCTTTGACCCCCTTTTCTAGCTTCTGGATTCCACTCTCTTTGGATCTAATTCACCACTCCTGCAAAACAGTATATAACATGTGGATTAGGGAACCTGATGCAAACAAATTACAAGAAGAGATACACAACAATTTCAAGTCTTCCCTTTAGTTCAGAAGATAGTTGCTAGCCTGCTCCAACTACACTTTTGCTTAATTTTGTTGCTTCTTGACAGCTTCTGGAATCAATGCTTTTGAATCTCCTGGCCAGTATAATCCTACATTCACAAATCACAAAGCTGCTATGAGTATTCACTTGGTTAAAAATAGATTGTAAAAGAGGATATAGGGTAGTAATAAATTCCCTTTCTCTTGGCTGCACAAGCTTTCCACTAAGATTATGCTGCTGCTCAATTAATGGTCTCAACTTATACTGCACAAACAATTCCAACTAAATCAGCAAATTAAATAATTCTAATCCCCAACGATTGCAGGCCATACAAAACAATTTAAGGATATCAAAAGCAGTTTGATATAAAAGAACTCCTTCAGTTCAGATGGTTGCTACTGGTTGCTCAAGCTATACTCATGCTCATTCTGAACTAATCTCAACTTCTATTGGACACCCTACACTGGTTCATTTCTACATACAAAATCAAACCCAAATCCAGCAAATACAAATAGGAATGGACATTAACCAGATGCAATGGGTGTAATTCAAAGTTGAACTAAACTGATTTAAACAACCATTCAATTATAATTTAAAATCTGATAAATCCAATGGGTAAAAAGAATGATGTGCTTAATTCAACCAGGAAGTCAGAATTGGAAATTAAGTGCTTTAGTCACTTCTTAAAAAAATGGAATGATGCTTTGGCAGTTAAAACAAGTTCATGCACAAGCCTAATTACTCCAAGCAAATCAATTCATGCATAAATCTTTCCATGAAATCCTAACTAGGTGGCATGCAAGGGTATGCAATCAATCAATCTGACAAAAACTGAAAGCTACATGTGATTAATACCAGGAAACTATTTTCTATATGCGTTTGGAAAAAATGATCTCAACAAAGAAAGAGTGATGGTGCTAATAAGGACTCAACAGATTTCAACAATTGTAAGCAAACCCTGAAATCAGTAATCACATTCAGACATATAATATCTCAATGATTTCAGCAAACAATTTATAAGCCAAAATGAATGCAATGTCAGTTTAAGCAAATGACAACTGCTCCAATCTAATTGATCCAATTTCTTTTCCTGCACAATGAACAATCACAAAATAGTTAGATTAACAATGGATTCTTTATTTCAAAGTGCTAAGGAATTAGGCCAAGTCAGCCTTACAAAACTCACAACACTCAGGCTTCTCCTTTGAAATTTAAAGCACATAAATGAAAAGGTTTGGAAGGGAGATTCTCCCTTGTCAGTTCAAGGCTTGAGAGTCTTTCAGACCACCACCACCTAAGATGCTACCAAGTACACAAACCTTCTTTCAGATTCCAAAAACCAGAGTGTAACATCTTTTCAATCAAGAATGGCTAGGCTAAGGTCAAAAATCAGAAACCAGAACAGAACAGGACAACCACAAGCAATGGAATGACAACACAGAAGAGCAACTGACTCAAGATCAACTCTAAATCAGATTATGAAAGCAAACAAAGTTCAAATTAAGAACATCAGAACAAAATGCACATGCATTGAGACAAAACTAGGAAATTCAATCAATAACAAGCAAGAAACAAACCTTTTGATCAAAGTGAGCACTCAAACTGAACCTAACAATAGCTCTAGAAAAGATTTTAAAAGCAATTAAAAATCAAACAAGAAGCTGCTGAAATGTTTAAGAGAAATCCAGTTTCTATCAACAATTTCTGATTTTGGTATTTCAAAAAATTACACACACTAGACTGCACTAACCTAATTGGTTTTTAAAACTGTTCAATGACTATTTTTATTGATTGTTCTCAATTTTTTTTTATGGTCAAACATGTTGCTACAGTCCAGATACAAGATTCCAGAAATCAAAAATTAGCACATAAAAATTATGCAGCAACTTGTGAAGGAAAATGGTCAAAACTTGGTGGTCTCAAGAGTGTAAATATGTATGGCAGCTAGAACTCATAATACTTTTGCATCAACAAATTTAGAGCATGAATTAAAACTGGTTTAAATAGCTTAAAGATGCAAAAACAAGGTATTTCAAAATTTCAATGGTTCAGCCACCAACTAACTCAAAATAAGCAACTCAACCAACCAAAAATTGACTCAAATGTTGAAACAACATATGAACAAATCACAAGACTCAAAAACAGCAAACAAAAGTTGAACAAAACACTATGAAATAGATGAAAGATGTTTAGCCATGATCTAAATGCCAAACAAATTTAAAAACATAAATGGACGCAAACAAAGATAATGCAGATCGGCCAACTGCTGCAACAATGTTAAGCTGTGTTCACAAGTACTACTAATCTAGGCTATGCCTTTCATTTATCTTTGCAGTATGCACTTGCTTTCTAACAGCAGCTCAAAATCCAGAAATGAATTAAGCAAAAGAATCTGGACTAAAACAGTTTTCAACTTTAAAGAATCAATTGGACTGGCCAATGAATATCTATCAACCAGCTCATGCATTTAAATGTTTCATTGCTTTTGCGGTGTGATAGAGTTTATACCAAGGCTCAAACACAATTTGACGATCAAATGCACAACTGAAATCAGTTTTAGGACATTCAAAAACTACACCAGTTTCAACCAATGCACATGACTTTTAGACAAAACTGAACTTGGATTTCAAAAGAAAATTGATTCAAAATAGAATGCACCGAACTAAAATGATCAAAACACTCAATATAATGACTCAAACACAGAACGACACAAACATATGTACAGAACAAGTCAACTTGGAAACATAAACACAGGAACTTCACTGAATGAAGATGCACGATACACTAATAGAGAACATACGCAACAACTTTAATCAGAATAACAAATCAAGACAATAGAGAGATGTAATGAACAACACATAAGTGAAGGAAACTCAGAATAGCGAAACAACACAAGACACTAAAGGAATCATAAAACAACGCGGAGAATGAACAAAAATAAACACGACTCAGAATCAAATGAACAAAACATGACTCAGACAAGACCGAATCAAGAAAACAACTCTGAATAAAGAGAAAACAACGCGAAAAAGAAAAACAAATTGAAAACAGAGAATCCGACACAACTTACCTCTGAAGCGTATTTAAACCTAAGCTCTGAATACCAACTGATGGACGAGCGTCCAAGGAGATGACGAAGGTGCGTGTCGCGATCTCCTTCGAAGCTTCCTCCAGAGATGAATGCAGCGGAAAATGATGACGAAGCTCTAAATCGAGAGCTGACTTGAAGGAAACCTACTAAACTAAGAACAGACTCAAGAAAATCCTAAGATCTAAGGTTTAAACGGTGGAAAACCTAGATTGTTCGGTGGAAAGTGGATTAAACGGTAGAAAGGAGAAAACAATCGGTGAAATCGAAAGGTAAAGTGAGAATGATGAAGGAACCCTAAGTTTGGATGAAGATGTTCGGTGGAGAGGTTTGTAATGGCTGATATGAAGCAAAGAAATGAAGGAGGAAGGAGATTCTAGGAAGAAAACTGGCTTACTGTGAAGAAGCCTCGAGAGGAAGAATGAAATGTGGTTCTGTGAGATGGAGAAATGAGAGAGAATGTGGATGTGCGTGTCTGATGCGCGAGAGAAAATCCAGTGATGTGGAATGAAGGAGTTGACACGTTCAATTGTAGCTGCTAAGGCGCGCCACGCAGAGGAAGTGTATTGGTGTAGAAGCAACGTCGTGGAGGAGAAAGAAATATGTGGAGCACAGTATAAATGGAAAATGAAAATGGAAGCAGTGTGCAAGGAAGGTGGCTAGAGGGAGTCTTTGGACTCTCTAGCCTAGGACTTTCAAGAGAGAATAGTTTCTGATTTAGAAAACTCAATTCTCATTAATCTCCAAAAGTCCCAATACAAGAGAGGAGCTGGGTATTTATAGTAACCCATGCTCCTTAAGAGCTAAGCAATGAAAGATAAAAATACAAAAGGAGGACTACGTCAAGCAGGATTGCATCAGACATACCCCGTGCGCCACATTTCCATTAGTACACATCGCTAAACACACTTAGAGCCAAAATACTTGAAAAGGCTCTTAGTGTTGGCTTGATCCCCTTAAAGGTGAAGGGTTACACTCCTAGGGCTGACGCCAATAAACACCACCTTTATCACAAGAATATGGGCATACCACGAAGGATTGCATCACTCTTCATGATCAAATTGTAAAATTGATCCGTGTGGATCACCTCAAGAAGTATAAGAAAATCAAATGGGAAGGCAGAAGCCCTCCTTGTAAGAGAAGTCCTGAGAGGATAAAAGAGCGTTCTCACCACTCCTCCAAGATCGAACAATGACATAACTCCAGGCATAACTGTAAGAGTCGAAGCAAAAGCCGAGATTATCCATTGTGCAATATGTTAAAACTATCTAAGGAGGATTCGCAAGAGGCAGATCCTCATCGTTAGCCCACAAGCATTACATCCAAACCCTAAAGACTATCCACCTAATGGACAAAAAACTCAAGCCTATTGTTAACTCTCGACAAGTGTAACCAAATCGTATCAAGTAATAATAAATAGTAAGACCAAGTATCGTTTCCCAAGAGACTCACGATACTAAACAATTATGTGATTACTCAACTAATTAAGACTCTAAAGAACAAATTTTGGGGGTGTTGAATGCAAATGCAATAAAATAAACATGAATGAAATTTGATCAATTGAGGTTAAACACAAGAATGAATGAATGAAGTTGATGATATTGTTGTTGGGGTTTAGATTTCACTTAATTTACTCTCATGCATATATGAATTCATCTTTCTTCATTAATGTTAATGTTACTTTCTAATTTACCTTAAACTCGATGTCTCGGTGAAGAAAGCCTACTCCTAATCACTAGTTTACAATGTCTTGTCTCCCTAGCAATTATTCATGCATTACATTCGCACAGAAGCTTAAAGACAACCAACCCTCATATCCCTATGTTTAGGCAATACTGCTTTTGGGAGAGATTCCCCAGATCTAGATTTCCCCGTATGTGTCCATATCGACAAAATTAATAATCATGTAATTGAATGAGTTAAACAAAGCATGATAAAGCAAAGAGGAAAAACCCTAACAATTAATGAAGTAAAGCATATATAATCAAGAATCAATTCAATACATGAGAGTTTAAGAAGGTTACATCTTTCCCAACAACAATAAGGGTTAGCCCTCCATCGTCATGGAAAAACTTGATGAACAATGGAAGAGATAGAAAAAACCCTAGAGAGAAGAGAAGAGCTGCCACAATCCCCAAATCTACCCCCAAGGGGTGAAAAGTGTGTTTCTATGCTTAAGCCATCAAAAGATACAAAACCTAGGACGTGCAAGTCCTTAAATAAAACAAAAATAACATAAAACAGGTCCAAGTCCATAAAAATAAGAGAAAACAGGTCCAAGCCCACTTAAAATGGCACTCAGCGACACTTTTGCCGCCTAGCGGTACTTGCGGCTCTTCAGAACGAAGCTCAACTGCATTTTTAGCCCTCAGCGGTGATTTTGGCACTTCAAAATTGGCGCTCAGCGGTAATTACAGCTCAGCGCAACTTTATCTGCACTCTGGTTGACTTTTCTATATTCTAGTTGACTGATTGACTTTTCTGGTTTCTGATTGACTTTTATGCATTTCAACCATTCAGTACTTTAACTCTTCTTTGAAATCAATCCAATAACCTACAGAATCAAAGGAATCTAGCACAAAACCATTAAATTCACCTTCAACTCTCTTATTCACAAAACTAAAGCAAAAACATGAGTTAAAACAAGTTTCTAAGTCAAAAATGGTTGATTGATTATCAAAATTAAGTATAAAAATAACGGTTTTTCAACCGTTATCACCTATGTCGCCTATCACTTTCATGGACGAGGACTTCAAGTTACCTGACCTTGTATAGGATGACCTCATGGTGATAACAATTGAGGTAACTCGTTGTGAGGTCAGTAAAGTATTGATCGACTAAGAGAGTTCGATCGACGTCTTGTATTGGAAGACATTCCTTAAGATGCACTTGTTAAAAGGCCTTATAATACCCTACAATGAGCAGATAATGGGTTTCACAAGAGAAAAGGTGGATACTCGAGGTTATGTATACCTTAGGATGAGGCTTGAAGTTGGACGAGATAGTAAGAAGATGTAGGTGAGGTATTCAAAGTGGAGGCTAACACCTCTTATAACGTGTTGATTGGGAAACCATGCTTGAATGCATTTTGTTTCATATTCTACATGTCTTGCCTAGTGATAAAGTTTCCCTCTGATAGGGGATAATTTGCATCATCCATCCAAGTCAAAAGACAACATAAGGAGTGTTGTGCGACAAGATTGAAGGTGGTGCCTTATATTCCCCCATGCAAGGTCAGACGTTTAGAGGTGACCGTGGCTGACTTCGATCCCAAGACTAATATAAAAGACCGTATAGAACCACAAGGAGAGATCAAGCACCTAGTCTTGCGGAAGCAGGAAGACAACCTCTAAATTACAATATTGATTTTGAATTATTTTTGGTTGATGCAAGTGAACTTCTGGAAATTTGGCTATCTTAAGTGATGAATTTGGTAAGTAATTGTTGTGTGAGGATAAATGGTTTATGATAAATAAAGTTTCCGTAGACACGTATAATATTTGAATTTTTTTTTTGTCAAATATATATGTCATACATGATTGTTCCATTTATATTTGTATGATAATGTTGTTAATACAACTATGTGCTAAGTTAGGCACATTGCCTTAATTGTATATTACATGTAATAATGATGTGAGTTTAAGTTATTTGGTTGTTTGATAATATGAAATGGATTATGTGTTGTGAATGTAATGTTTACACATATGATGTGATGGTGTAATAAGAAGTTTGCATCTCGACGAAAGGTGAAAGGCTCTAAGAGTTGACCTTGAGAAGGATTTGGTAGTTAATCTTGAGAGGGTTCTAGGAGCTGACCTTGAGAGGGCTCTAGGAGTTGACCTTGAGAGGGTTTTGTGAGCTGACCTTAAGAGAGCTCTAGGAGTTGACCCTGATGACTCCAACCATGGTTAAGGATGACAAAAATACTCGTTCTTACAGGTATCCGTTGATAAAATTCGCAACGGATAGTTATTACCCACGAGTAGCGGGTATTTTATATTCAATTATAAACAAATCGATTGCATATATTATACTACTCATACCCGTGAGTATCTGCTAAGCACAAAAAAAAAATAATTTATACTTTATTAAGTTAAATTTAATTAAAATTAAAATTAATTTTATATTTTATTAGATTAAATTTAATTAAAATTAAATTTTAATTTATATTATATTATATTATATTATATTATATATATATATATATATATATTGTAATTTTATTTTAAAAATTTATAAAATATATATTTTTAAATATTCGCAGGTATCCACGGGTTTTAAAATATCTAGGAGTATTTTTTTTTAAATGCATATTCATGCGAGTAACATTTGAATTTTTTTTTTGTGGATCAGGTAGCGGGTAGGCATTATCTGTGTCTGACTCGATTTTGAGAGTGGTGAACTCGACATAACTTTATTATTGAAGGTGAACTTTGTAACATTGCAATTTAGGATATCACTAGGATAATATAAAACCTTTCAACTTGTGGAAATTTTAAAAATTGAACTATTTTTAATAATGACTTGTCTATTTTTAAATCTTAAAATCGTTAATAAATATATAAAAACTAAACAAAAATATGAATTCTAATATGTTCAAATAATTGTTACAAAATAATATATTTTTACATTATTATTAAATTAAAAACGTTTAATAAAACCAAAAATTTCTCCAAAACACTTTGATATGCTCGTCCCTTATATAACAATGAGTTATACCAATCGCACAAACACAAACAAAGATTAACTAATATAATAAACATTAAATAAATATACATCACAATATGAAAATTATCAAGTAAACTCTACACTCTACATCACTAACCACAACCAAATTAAAACATACATTCACTCTTCTTTCAATACTTTATTTAAATAGACAATATCATAGGTTGATATATGATATTCAAAATATATTAATAGTTATTAAAAGATATAATAAAATGATTTAGATTTAGTACTGGACCTTTATTGGGCTGTACCACTTAGTATATTTAGTTTAGGCATGTATACATTTATATAAAAGTTAAATTTAAATTTAGTCTCAATTTGAATAAAGACAAAATTGCTTATTTTTTTAAAAAAAATTGGGATTGAATAAATTAAATTATGATTTAGACCATGATTTACAAATGACAAATAAAATTTTAAAAAAAACAAATAAAAGAAATCACAAACAAACCAATAACACATATTTAACATTGTTAATTATACTAATAAAGATAACCTAATTTTTATGTATTTTAAAAAATAGAAACTCAGTTAAAAAAATATATAAAAGCTTTTGACATTTTTTATAAATACGAGGATCAAGATAATATTTTAAAAGTAGTTTCTAAATAAGTTGTAATAGAAACCAATTAATATTGTATTTTATATGATGAAAATCAATAACACATAAAGTGGTCTACTCATCAAAAATGAAATTTTCTTATTGTACCTTATTATTCTTAAATTTAAGATCTTCTTAAAACTTCTATGCTGTAAATACTCATTCTCAATCAAAATAAGATTGACAACAATAAAATTTCATATCGACAACAAAAATGATAATAGAGAACAAAAAAATATAAAATGAACAAGTTAATGTGTTCATACATTATTATTACGAGAATGTAAAGCTAATTATTCATTATACATTTTTCTTCGTATCATCCGATCATAACGATTCTAAATGTTCTTCTTTAAATTAAGTTAAATTCTACTTACAGTCATTTTTTATTTAAAAAAAATTGATTATAATAGACATAAGTTTCCTTTACATGATATTAATTACACTTAATTGACAGACATGCAAAATTTATTCTTGGTGAACATATATACAACTATAAAAGACAAATATTTGTTATACATTTAAATAGGGGAACAACCATAATAACAATAAACTAAACAAATAAAATCAATCATAATAACAATAGTGACATGTTCACTTGGACAACGACGAATATGTTGGACATTCACTTCAATGTGATGTTCCACAAACTGGACTTGTTCAAAGAAGAGGAGGCTGAGAGAGGAGAAAAGAAAGGTCATGAAGGTCAAGGTGAAAAACTCCAAGAAACGGGCTACATTTGAGAGGACACATATGTGACTGACAAACATGGTCATGGTAAAAAAAGTGAACGGTTAGTGGAAGATGTTGTTAACTCTTCGGTAAGTGCACCGAATCATGTAAGTAATATAGATTGTAAGTCCAAATGTCATCTCCCAAATGATTTGTGTTTGTTTAGGTAATTATGATTACTCACTAGTTTAAGCAATGTTTATAAACGATAATTCATCAAATGTATTGCAACATGTTAAAATTACTGAACATAAGGATTATAAAGCTATATGTGAAGACTCATCGGGGTTGAATTTCATGACCAAAACTCTAATCACTGAACCATGCAATATATCTCTAACATCTTCACACATTCACATCATAAGTAAATAAACTCTAATCCCTTAGAAACAAGTTTTAAATCTTAATATGAAAATATTAATCCCTTAGATATTCAAATACAAGATTTGCATTAAGAAATGATGTCAAGAAAGACCAAGAGCCTTAGTCTATGTCTAGAACCAAGCCTCATGATTGTTCTATCCCAGTCTAGGTTCCAAAACATTTTTCAATTACTGGATACCAACAAAATAGCATATATATCCCATCATACAAGTGAAAACAAGAGATAGAACACATGAATACAAAAAGATATTTTATTGCATAGAAAAAGTTACAAATTACATACACCCCAATTAAATGGAGTTTAACTACTCCTGTACATTCTAGATCCACCTACAAAAGACTTATGAAATCTTAAGTCACTAAGAGAGTTTAGATCTTTTATGAATAGGATAGGAAGTATAAATCTCATAATGTCTTTTATGAGGAAATAACACGTCTCTTTAGGGTTCCTAGACCCTATTTCTGTGATTTAAATAGACAATATCGTTTGTTGATATATGGTATTAAAATATATTAATAGTTATTAAAAGATATAATAAAATTACCGAAATTTAGTAATAGACATTTGTTGGGTCGTATCAATTAGTACACTTAGGTTAAATATGTACAAATTTATATAAAAGTTAAATTTGGTCTCAATAAGACGAAATTGCTTAATTTTTTAAAAAATATATTGAGATTGAACAAATCAAAATATAAATGCAGTGACCAAATTAAGATTTAGACCATGATTTACACATGATAAATAAAATTTTAATAAAATAAACAAATAAAAAAATCACAAACAAACCGGTAATACATATTTAACCTTGTTAATTATATTATAAAGATAACCTAATTCTTTTATGTATTTTAAAAAATAGGGACTCAGTTTTAAAAAAATATAAAAACTTTTAACATTTTTTATAAATACGAGGATCATGAAAATATTTGAAAAATAGTTTCTAATAAGTTGTAATAGAAACCAATTAATATTGTATTTTATATGATGAAAACCAATTACATTAAGAACTAGTTTTTTTTTCTTCCAAGAGATAGTGGTCTACTCAAAAATGAATTTTTTTTAATGGACCTTATTATTCTTAAATTTAAGATCCTTCTTAAAACTTCTATGCTGTAAATACTCATAAAGAGCTCAATCAAAATAAGTTTGACAGCAATAAAATTTCATATTGACAACAAAAACGATAATAGAGAATAAAAAATATAAAATGAACAAGTTAATGTGTTGATAAATTATTATTAAGAGAATGTAAAGCTAATTATTCATCATACATTGTTTTCTTCCTATCATCGGATCATAACGATTCTAAATGTTCTTCTTTAAAATGCGTTAAATTATACTTACAATCATTCCTTATTTCAAAACGAAAAATTAATTTAATAATTTATAATAGACATAGTTTCATTTTGATGATATTAATTACACTTAATTGACATGCAAATTTATTCTTCGTGAACATACATGCAACTATAAAAGAGAAACAGGTGTTATACATTTAAACAGAGAACAACCATAATAACAATAAACTAAACAAATAAAACCAAAATTAAAATGTGTACATGTAATTTGAAACAATATTAGAACATTCAATGCAATGTTTTATCTAAAAATGTGATTAAAAAAAAAAACAAAACCACAATGGGATTTCAAATGCTAGAAAGACACTCCCATTGATTGAAACTAATTAAAAGTCACAAATTTTGATGAGTTCTTCATGGTTTTAACCAATAACAAAGTGTTGTTGGCACTTCTCATCTTTTTATATATGAATCTGCTGTATAGTATAGGATGGATGACAAGATCCCTAACCTTTTTGAATAACTTGGTTTCAAGCATACCCACAAACTCCATTCCCACATGAATCACCAGACGAACACTTCTTCTTGCACTTGCCACAGTGACTAGCATTGGACAAAACATTGGTACAAACTCCATCGCAGCATCTTTCTCCCTGCTTGCACTTGTTGCCACACACCTTGCAGTTGTTCTTGTCACTAAGAACATTGCGACAATGTTTCTTGCAGCAGTAAAGTAGGTCCCTCCCCTTGTTTGCTCGAACCCCATTGCAGATGTTATTAGTCTCAACATTACACTGTCTTCCTTTCTTTATTACGCTCGCCAAGAATCTGCTTCTTGGTCCCAGATGGCTTATTGGGCTGTCAAGAACATAGTCTTCTTCCTCCTCTTCGTTTCTCTCGTGATCGTTTTTATCATCTACACCGCTTGCAGAAGCAAACTGAGAATCGTGCAGGGTTGCAAAAATTAGCAGAAGGAGAAATGTTGTGAGCTTTAGGATTGTGTTGGCCATGGTGAATAATGAATGTGAATTTAGGTTGATAGTTGCTGTAAATAGAGCTTTTGATGATGATTATGGGAATGTGTTAGCAATTTAAAGTGTGGTTTGTCGTGAAATACTCCATGATCTTAGGGGAAAACTTGGTTCTTTTAATTAATTGCAATGTTGAATGAGAGAATTAGATTCATCTAAATTCTCGGTTTGAGGATAAGTGATTTGCAAGCATGATCATGTTGTTTAATTAATGTGAATAATGGAACAAGTTAACCTGTTTTTGCTCTTGTTTCAAGAAAGCTTCAAAAGTTAAGGACAAAAAAGTGAAGATTATGCAGAGTTAGGAATATCAGATTTAATCACTTTTAAACGCAAGATATAGAAATAAACATTATTAGGGTTTTTCAGATCAATATATATTTCAGCTTATTTTTTTATGAACTTTTTTAATATTTTTATATATACAGCAGCACGTGATAATCTTTTTTTTTTTCAATTTTAATCTGGGAATAAAATATTTTTCAAGAATCATATTCCATAGGAGTTATAACTTTTAGAAACATGATAAACATGTTTAATCTGATAAAAATATTATTTGGAACGTTATGGCTTAAGACTTTTTCAAATTTTATTTGAATTTTAGATTTCCATCCCTTTTTATGAGAATATATTTTATCCAAAAACACAATGGTTAACATTAATATATATATATATATATATATATATATATATATATATATATATATATATATATATATATATAAATTAAACCTTCTCAATCATGAGAAAATAATCATCTTCTTTATTTTGAATAAGAGGTTTGAAACAAACCTAATAGTAGAGATACTACTAGTAATTATTAAAATTTAAATAAACATGAAGAAAAGAATATTAGACAATGGAAAATTATACCTACTATTAGGGATGAAGAAGGGGAATCCATACTAGTAAAACTATCTATCCATTAATGTAAACTAGATATATATTTATAAATTATCATCAGCCAAATTTATGACTCTAGGGTTATACTATTAATATTATATTTAAACATCTTTTATGACATATTTGAGTAGTTTAATAGTAAGATTTTAATTTAGTTTTACTATTTTGATTCTAAATTGAAAATTATTATTATAAATAATGATAAAAATAGAATAATATATTTTTTTACTTTTATATGTTATTATTTATTTTGATAAATATGTTTTATTGGTCTTTGAATGGAGGAAATAAATGGTTTTCTTTTTCATACATGCGACGTGTTATATCCTAAAAATGAAAAACAAAATGCTTTTTTTTTTTGTTAAAAATTGATAAGTTTTTTATTGTATATATTTATATATACTAGATTTTAAATTTTAATGACTAATAAATGTAAGCTAAAATAAAAATTTAAAAAAGTGATATCCCAGTAAACTCACATATTTGAATGATCACTCGTTAATGATATGATGAGTAATTCTATGGAAGTTAATATAAGTAGTTAATTTATTTAAAAAAGGGTTCTATAACACCTACCCATCTTTGATCTCTACCTACCATGGTTGACAATGAGATGTATGGTAGGTGCATGTGCAGAGGATCCTTTTTTCCGGCGAGAAGTGCGTGAAGGCAATTGCGGCTTATACAATTGTCAACATCAACACCATAGTTGAACTTTCTCCAAACAAATCAGAACCGTTGAAAAGGTTGAATATGTGGGAAACTAGACCAAAAATAGGATTGACTTTGACTTTACTTTCATCTTCTTGGTTGTTGCATTGCCTTTATTAAATGTGTTAGAGTGTTGATTCTTCAAACTTTTCAAAACCATAGACTTGTAATAGAGACTTTAGCAAATGGCCCTTAACTATATGTTTTTAATATTGGTTATCTAAATTAATTAGATTATTATAGATTGATTCACATAATAATTCATCAGAGTGACATCATCATTACTAAATACAGACAAATAATAATAATGTTTATAAATGTTTTTTTTCTCAAAAAAAATATTCAAAAAGGACAATGTACTATTACAATCATGTTACAATATGTATGTTTTGTTCGTTTATGAATGATCTACTATGGTGAGAGATATCGAAAGAATGATTTGCAGGTAAGACTCATGTTCGCATTCGCAAATTTGAAATCGAGAGAAGGAAAGGATTAATGAGATTATGAGATTTTTAAACTCCGGACTTAGAATGATTGTCGAGCTATGGTGAGTTATGCACTCGTTGTGACCTTTACTGCTTTTCAAAGCCATTGTCAATGGGTTTCACCCTACCACACTCACGAGGTTAGTCCGTTATCACTCATATTGGGCCATACTGGAAGCACCCAAGACTAGGACCTCCTGCTACTACTCACGACATGATTCAATCCTCTCTACTTGAGAATGATTGACCATTGCAGTTTCAGGATAACCCCCAAGACTGAGCTTCCATGCAAATCATTCTAAACATACTTGAATCTCAATAAAAGAATTCACTGTGGATCACAACATAAGGCACCACCATGTAACCTCCCTCACTACAAGAAAAATGGTGATTATCCACCGATAATTACATACGGATTTTGATTCGTATGTAACATAAAGATTACATACAGATATTATATACGGATCCTGAAAAAAGAGTTATATACAGATTTTTCATATATAAAATCCGTATGTACTTTGAGTACTTGGTGGCGGGGGTGTTTTCTGAGGATAACATCCGTATGTAAGTGCTATAATGCGTACGTAAGTAAAAGCAAGTGTTGTTTTACTGGAAATTAATTATTTAAAAAAAATTGAAATTATATTTCATTAATTTGAAGCTGGTTTGGTAGAACACTCACTCGAGGTGTGTTCACTCAAATCTCTCTCAAGCCCTAACTCTACACTCTTAGATCTCTCTGCAACCCTAACTTTAACTCTCCACTCTCCTTCTCTATTTTCACTTTCATATACAGAACCACTTCCAAATCTTATGGTTTCATCATCCTCTTCACTTTCCCTTCATTTTTAACCGATTAAAACCACTTTTCTACTGATTAAAACCCTTTCTGCCATTTGTTCTTCGATTTCCACCGATTAAACCTCCATTTGCGCCGGTTAAACACTTTTGTACCGATCAATCTTGTGTTTGAACCGATTAATCGGTTCATTTTATGTTTCTCCCCATTTTTAGGGTTCCTTCGGTCCAGATTAGGGTTCTTTCTCCATTTTGGAGCTTTCCCGCAATCGTTCTGGCTTCTATTCATTCGTTTAGGGTTTTTTAACATTTTCTTCCAATCATTCTCCGTTTCGCTCTCGATCTCGAGTTCGTCTCATTATTTCGCTACGTTTTCTCATCAAGGAAGCTTCGAAGGAGTTCGAGTCGAGTCCGCATCGTTCTTTTGGTCATCTCCTTGGAGGCTCTTTCGTCAAGTGGGCGCAAAATCAATCACACCCGACGACGTTTCAGCGCTCCTTCGAGCCTGCTACTCTTTTGAAACCCAAAGAAGAGGTTGGATTGAAGACTGAAGGTGTTGTAGGGATTGTTTTGAACCAAAAGCAGGAAGTCGTGACAAAATCTGCTGTGGAGATTCTAAACGATCAACATAGAAAGTGAGCAATATTCTTGTGTTCTTGTTTCATTTCAAACCGTTATGAGATTTAATGGTTTTTCATTTTGATTTCTTTTAAAAAAATTTCCCTCTTTTATTTTAGTTCGGCTCCTGTTGCACGCTTGGCAATGACGCGTAGGGTGCGTCCTCTCGTTTCATGAAAGTGGGGTTGATCAATTAATAGAGATAATCAAGGTACATTTTCTTTTGCTCTTTAATATCTGGTCCTCATGTTTCGCCTCATGAGCTTACTTTTCAAAGTTGCAGTCTGTTTGTTTCTTTCTTCAATCTCAGCTTTTATTTTATACCTCAATGTTTCCTAGAAAGTATCAAATTTTTGTGGTTCACTCTGTGTATCATAGTCTAAATCTGAAGCCATTTGCATTGTGATTCACTCTGTTTTACTATTCGATATAGGAGTAGATTAATCCATTATACTTTAAAATAGCTGTTCATTATGATGTTCACTTTAAATATTCATTAAAGTATTACTAAGATTTGATATTAAAGAGCATGTTTTCGAATACATGTCTAATCAAAGAAAAGTATTATTTTGATTGATGTATTCCATGATTTGGTTTATACATTCTTTTGCCATAGGAGTTTATTGTCGGAACAATCGGTACCGTTATAGAGTCGCGCAGCGGAATAAATTAATAAAGCGGAAAGCGTGTTACGGTCACAAATCAAGTTTTGATGGTCCGTTTTAGAAAAACAATTTTCTTAGAGAAAATTTATCAAACAGTTAACATGCGTAAAAAGTAAAGAGTATAGAGAGTAGAAAAATTGATACACTGGATTTTTATCCTGGTTCGATTCAAAAGAACCTACGTCCAGTTGTTAATCACTATAAAAAGTGATTAACGTTTTCACTAAAATCAGTTTCGCAAATTTACAATAAGATTGAATAAAAGAAAAGATAAAACCTTCCTTCGACGAACGAACCGGAAGATGATCACCTTGCCAACTCGAAGAGAACCGCTCCGACTATCGACACACGAAACGCGAGCTTCTCCTATTCACGAGACCAGGCAAAGCACTTGAACTAGCTTTTTAGAACTTCCTCAGACCCACTGTATTCTCAAAAAGCTCAGAGTTCAACTACTTTTAAATCTTCACAGAAAAACCACTATATAGCCAGCTGCACTGAATATCTAAGGTTAAGTTTCAACTGCCACGAATAATCGATTATTGTAAGTGATAATCGATTATTCAAGTCCATTACAGGGTTTTCAAAATGTGATAATCGATTATATGAAGTGATAATCGATTATTCCTGTATGACTCTATGATAATCGATTATTGTCATTCCATAATCGGTTATTGCAGTTAAAAATGCAAGTTTACAAGGTTTACAAGAATTTCCTACTACATTTAATTTCTACAAATTGCTTTTAACTAATTCTAATATCTTCTTCAACTAAAACTTCTTGTAGCATCATCAAAACAAATTTCTTCAAGATTTACCAATACTCCTTATTGGTAACATTTATAGCTTTCATATATTAAGGTCATGGCTTAGCTAATGCTGTGTTTGACCCTTACAATCTATTATAATGTCAGGCTCCATAGTTTAACCACATTCTTAGATAGAATTTAATTCTATCTTATTTATAAGAATTTTATGCCAAACCGTGCCTATTATTTTTACGATGACCATCTTTAGAGTTCAGTTGCACATAATATATATTAAAGCTTAATAGTGTGTGTGTATATATATATATATATATATATATATATATATATTGGGAATTAATAGATCCGTGTCCAACCCACCATTGGGATAAGGTTTGCTAGTAATTTGGCATTGCTAATGATTATTAACATGTTCTAAAATTTCACTTGCCAACAAAGTTGAAGAAGTAAATTGTATTCTTTTCGCTTCAAAATAATCAATGTATAATTACAGTTTAAAATAATTACAGTTTTAATTATAAAAAATTATGAATCTTAGGAAAGTATGAAACATGAGTTTTAAAGGTGGTGTATCTGATGAGAATTTAGATAAATAGAATAATAAAAGTCGAAGCATGTATTATTGAGAAATGAAAGGCCTATCTTTGCATTGATGAAGTGAAGGT